>CM042033.1:68884163-74044163 GCA_023525975.1 Smallanthus sonchifolius | reverse complement strand
ATCAAAACTACTTTTAATGCCTTCTAGAATCCCTTCAGAATCACTTCAAATATGAGAAACTAGTGAGCCATGATGAGAGGATAACTGGAATTTTATGTTTTTGGTTCTACTTGAGTTTGGCCCCACAAACCACCATGACAAAAATGCCCCCTTAATAATGTTGATTATCTTGAGAAAAATCTAAGCACTTGACTTAGTTTTAAGACCAAACCTCTTTTCCAGTGTGCAAATATCAGCTTATCCCTTCTAACCTAAGCCAAAACTCTTTAAATGCTTAAGTGAACGGCATTGGGACTTTTGTAAGGACATGTTTAGCATTGAACAATAATAACAGTCAAAGACACTTTGAATCGAGATACTTGGGTTTAAATCAAATTAGATCTCCTTAACACTAACAAGGGAGCGTTGTTTATGTGTAACTGATAATCCAGAAATCATGCACAGATGCACTTAACAAGCATCTTACTGTTTTCCGATTTGATCTGTTCTTCAGGTTTGGTAACTGTTATAGCTAGACGTGCTGGTTTATGTTTGCTTATTTTGGTAAGTTGCCAACTTTTCACCAACTTGGTGCCTAAGAATCTTGGCAAAACCTAATGAAGTTACATTTTCCTAATCTGATTGTGAAGTTACATGTTCCTGTCAATATATTTAGATCCAAAAGCACATTTTTGTAGCATATGACATCACTTTAATAGGTAGTTTTGTTTCCAAAAGTTATAGCTGACTTTAGTTATTGACAGACAGTACTAGAATATCAAATTACCAAAAAGTAATATTACTTTAAGAGTACATGTGAAATGAGTAGAATTTTTTCAAAAAATGGGGCATTCCGAGAATCGAACTCGGGACCTCTCGCACCCAAAGCGAGAATCATACCACTAGACCAAATGCCCATTTGCTCTATCTTTATGTTTTTTTTTGAATTTGTAATCACAATGCTTAAAATATGAGTTTACTGACATTACTTTATCCACAGAATGTAAATTGAGAAAATTTAAGGTGCTTTTACCTTTAGTTTTAGACTTTTATGCTATATTGTATACATTGCCACTCTGGTATAGAATCACTGCTAAGCTTGCTTAATTTTAGAAGCTCATATGGAAGCATATCTGTTTCTCATAGTGATATACTTCATATTCTGTGCATATGTTTAACAAATTTGCAAATTATGCTATTGTGCTTCTATCACCAAAGTTGTTTGGATATTATATCGGATCTGTATGCTTAAACTATACACATACATACTTCATTAGAGACAAAAACATAAACACAAGTGTAAGGATCAGTCTATAGACTCCTTCTGGCAGCATATCTTAACTACTTGAAGAATAGAAAGACCATGAAAACCTCATTACAAGCCTTGGTACAATCTTCAGGAAGATTTTTAATATACCAAATTTTCTTATCAGATTTGGGTTATTGTGCTGAAGCTCTACTCATGATTAAGGTGGCACCCTTTATGAATAAGCTTCTTGACCAATCTCAGTATGGACCTCATTTCCAGTGGCAGATCAAAACTTTAAATGAGAGAAACTAGTTATTGAATGTATGAACATAATATTTTCAGATACAAGCACATGCTTGTTGAATATAATATCACTCTAGTAGGTAGATCTGTTTCCAAACTCTTGAGTTGACTTTAGCTCATAGAATATAAAATCAAACAAAATAGTGGCACTTAAAATTTAATTAAAAATGAGTATATTTTCTACAAAAAATGGGGCATTCCGAGAATCGAACTCGGGACCTCTCGCACCCAAAGCGAGAATCATACCACTAGACCAAATGCCCAGTTGTTAACTACCTTCATATTTTTTATTTTGTTTGTGCTTTTTAGACATGAACTATTGCTGGTATTTTACATTGTTGAGTTGTTAATATTGGGTATTTTGATCATAGTTGTTGAAGGCGCACTCAAGGCGCGTAGAGGGTGAGCTTTGGGCCTAGAGATAGGCAAGACACATAGCATAAACATACCATTTTTATATGTTTTAGGCTGGTTCCAGGCCATTTTTGGATGTTCAAGACCAGTTTGGCCGGAATTTACAGAATTTGGTTGGAATCTGACCGGAAGCTTTCCGGAGGGCCTGGATTGCCATGAGGCATTTTGTCTGCGCCTCCCCTTGCCTGAGCGCCTAGGCGTGGCCTAGGTCGCCGTTGACAATTATGATTGTGATAATCTGATGCTGATATGTGGGGTCACATGAGGACTTTAAAATTCTGCCTTCTTAAGTTTCACTAAGTTTGTTGGTTCGTTGTATTACTAACAACACTAACTGCATTTTCTAGTTGAGATTGCATTTGGCCGTTGACAACTATGATTGTGATAATCGGAGCTTATTCAGGTAACGTGGCTATATATATTTTTCATGAAGTTGCTTCTTATGATTTATGCATACCTGTTGAAAATATGAACAGAATCTTTTCAGATATACAAGCACATGTTTGTTGAATATAATCTCACTTTAGTAGGTAGATCTGTTTCCAAAGTCTTGGGTTGACTTTAGCTCATAGAATATTAAATAAAACAGTAGCACTTAAAAATTAATTAAAAATGAGTAAATTTATTACAAAAACGGGGCATTCCGAGAATCGAACTCTGGACCTCTCGCACCCAAAGCGAGAATCATACTACTAGACCAAATGCCCGCTTGTTTTATGTGCCTGTATTTATTTTTAATCACCATGCTTTATACAAGAGTACTGACATTATGATAGATTCTGAAAACTGCAGATTTTTTCAGTAACGATAGTCGGCCCGATTAGAGAGGGGCTAGTCTCCGATTACAAGAGAATACTGATAAACAAAACTTGACCAAAAAAAATAATGAACAGAACAAACTATTAATACCACTCCTATCGGTTATGTAACTGCTCCCACTCCCCCACTCAGCCACTAATAAAATACTGCTCTTTACTGAATGGGTCAAATCCGTGGAAACAGCCCCCTACACAAGGTGTAGGGTAAGGCTGTGTACACCAGATTGCGAAGCGATCCGGCCCCTCCCCGGCTTATGCGCAAATGTGGGATCTAAGTCAAGCATCCGGTACTGAATAGGTCAAATAAGTAACTGAACAGCAGCTGAAGCTCCGCTGATCCAAAAGGGTCCACCCGTTTATGCTTCCTGGTGTAAACCTTTACCGGGTTTGTAACATATTACATCCCCCAAATTATGTAAGATGATTAAACGTTATAGGTACATACTGTCTTAAAAAAATCATGAGTTGATATCAGTAAATTACAAAAATGTAGTGACAGTTTAAGAGTAGATATGAAATGAGTAAAATGTTTTTTTAAAAAAAGGGGCATTCCGAGAATCGAACTCGGGACCTCTCGCACCCAAAGCGAGAATCATACCACTAGACCAAATGCCCACTTGCTTAAAATCTCTGTTTAGTTTTTTCTATACCACCACTATTGAAACATTAGTGCTCAATTGTTTGAAGCATGTGACACTAGTGGGTTTTGATGTGCCTCTACCCATAGCAGTCTCAGGCTATCATGTGCCAAAAGCAAGGGGTATCTTTCACGTGAAGGAAAAGTGCACGTCATGTATCACCATGGCACATCCTTCAATTATCATATCATTCATCACTTAGCAAAGGAAATACTCAAGCGATTGATGTGGTGTGATCATTAAATGTTTTTTTTAATATGCATTTAAATAATAAAATATAATAAAATTAAATCGAAATATATCATTAATAAAAAAATTAAATAATTCAAATTACTAAAAGAAAATTTGGGTTCGTTTGAAAGTTTGGGTTCGTTTGAAAGTTTGGGTTGGGTTGAAGGTTTGGGTTCATTTGAAAGGTTTGGTTCATTTGCGTGGCCATGAACGCGTTATCCCGAGCCGCGTATTGAGCCCAAAAATTCGGATCGTTACTCATGATTTTTTTTGAGAATTGAAAGTAGAAGTAGAGTAGATAGTGGGTAAAAAATAGTGTGTGAAAGATTGGTATTTATAGTGGGTAAAAAATATAATTTTTTTTCACAACGGTAATATATATATAGCCGTTCAACGGCTATATACGATCGAAATCACCCGTGAAAAAAATCACACCTAAAAATCACGCCCCTCATCACGGCTCGAGGGGGCGGTGTTCGGAAAAAAATCATGGCGTGATTTTTACTCCACGTCGGATCACGGCGTGGTTCTTGTGTTGTTTATCGGATGATCTAAGACTTCTATTTTTTTTAGTAAATTAAAAATTATGTTTTTTATAAATACATGAAATTGCATGGTGTGTTCTTACATTTCAAAAATTACAGTAGATGTCTTTTTTTTAGAAATTTTGCAAACATTTCGTCTTTTCTACTAGCTGGTGTTAACTTTTTCTGCTAAATCACACATGAGGGCAATATGGTTATTTTACCGTATAAAGGACGCGAAATGTAATTTACTCTAAAAATATTTTATTAAATAAAAATAAATAAATATATAATTTAATCTTTCTTCAGTAAAAATATATAAATACAAAGCATCCCCTCCCTCCTTCCCCACTTTCCATCTTCTCCCGACTACCATCTCCGTCATCCATTGTCATCTCTACCAAAGAACATCATCTCAAATTTTCAGTTATAATTTCAAAATAAAATATTATGGGTTGACTTTCGATTAAACACATACTGAATCTGTAAAATGTATATATATTAAATTTTGACCTCGTGTTATCTAAAATGTAATCGAAATATCAATAAAAATCCTCATAAAAACAATTCTTGCTTTCAAATCCATGAACTTGATTAGAATTTGACCACAAATCTGTTAAAAATATCAATAAAAATCCTTCGTCTTCAATTCAATCCAAGGTAGTATGCCTGGGAACTCCAGTAGCATTCAACCAACTAACCCTACCAGTTGTATTCATGTAATAAAGCGTACTCAAAGCAAAATCACTTGACCATTCCTTCCATCTAATCGGATCAACGAGATCTCCAATATACGACTGCATGAATACGGTTCTAGAATAATCTCTCCACGGCCTCCCGATGTTCGATTTGAACAACGTCTTGTTCGAAATCAGGTTAGATCCGGCGGCAATTTTTCATTTTAGAATTGAAATTCAGATGTTCTGATTAGGATCGTCTCGACCTTGAGCGGTGAAGAGGTTTTTCTAATATGGATCTGGTTGCCAGGCGTATAGATTGCATGTTTGAAAGACGACGGCGACGTTGTCGAAGATGAAATCGACGGTGCCGTAGATGTCGGCGGTGGCGGATGGATTTCCAGTCCTTATTCTATACATCTCGCGCCTGCGTGTTTTCGTTTTTTTTGATTCTCTGGCTCGTTGCAACGCCTTTGAAAATTCTCAGTTCCATAAAACTAATTAAAAACCTAAAAGCTGAAAATTTGAAAATTTGTGGTGGTGTTCTTTGATAGAGATGACAATGGTCGACGACGGAGATGGTAGCAGGGAGAAATGGGGAAGGGGGAGGGGGTATTTTGTATTTATATATTTATATTAAAAATAATATTAAAATTTTTGTTTAATGAAATATTTTTAGAGTAAATTATGTTTTTCGTCCAGTAAAATTACCATATTGCTCTTATGTGCAAGCCGGTTACTAAAAATAACGAAATGAGTGCAAAATTAAGGACATTTAGTGTAATTGTTAAAATGTAAGGACACTATATATATATATATAAAAGGACATAATTTGTAATTTAATTTTGGGGAGTCCTATTATCCTACCACTAGCATTTGATTTTAAAAACAGCTAATAAAATATAAAATTCTGGGGCATTCCGAGAATCGAACTCGGGACCTCTCGCACCCGAAGCGAGAATCATACCACTAGACCAAATGCCCAGCTTGACGTTAAAACTTTGCTTGTGCTATATTTATATTATATATTTAGGAAGATAATCTGCCTTGGTTGTCTGGTGAGATTTTCATTATTGTATTATTACTTAAACTTAAATTATGAAAGTAAATACATTTATACTAGCTTATTACCCCCGTCTAATATACATATGAATTAGAGAAAATGCCGAATAATAATATATAATCTCAGAAATAATATAAATTTAAGAAATAAACACTGCCCTAAATAATGATTTATTTTTGAAGTTTCTTATACGATTCATTTAAAATTTTAAATAGAGTAACATATATAAATTTTAAAATGCATAAATATGAAGGTAACAAATTAAAAATATCAAATAACTGAATTTTAGTCGTAGCTGTAATCTAAACATGTGTGATGAATTTAAGAATTTGGATAGCCAAATCATTAAAAGTGACATCTCGCTGTAATTAATCTGGTTAACATTCTTTTCATATTATTGTTGGTTTTTATAACTGTGAAAATAACCGAAATGAACATTACAAAAATAAATATATACCTTTTCCATTCATAAACATTATGCTTCAACGTGTGATATAAATAACCACCTAAGTTAAAAAACGGTGGTGACGTGACATTATTATACACGTCACGGCATCACGTGTCCTCAAATCGCACAAAACGCCGGTGATCCCTAATCACTGGCTCAATACACCATGAGCCACGACTCAATACGGCAACCATGAGGTGTTCTGTCAGCTCATTACGCCACCGAACCCTCCATCTACCACCTGCTTATTATGCTGGCCATATGGGCACCGCTGGCTCATGCGGACGACCGTACAATTTTTTTATTAATTTAAAATTACTTCTTTATATTTGTTTTTATCTTATATTATCACTCTTTATATTTGTTTATATTTTAAAACTTATTCTTTGTTTATATCTTTTCTATAAAATATATAAATGTTTATATTTTTATAGAACACATTTATCTTTCATTTACTATATATTTAACTTTTAATTTTGTTTTATCTTTTCATTGTCATTTTTTTTAAATATCAATATTTTTATATTTTTATATAATGTTTTGTACTTTGTTTAACTTTTATATTTTTTTTAAATGTAAAATATTATTAAAAACACAAAATGTTTTATATTTTATATAAACATGGATAAAAAGATAACACAAATATAAACATAAATTTTAAAATAAGAAAAATATAAAGAATAAATTGTGTATGGTCGGCGATGTAAAGAGCGAGCACAACCCATATGGCCGACCACCTGAGCCGGTGGTAGGTGGGGGTTGGCATAATGAGCCGGCGAAACCCCACGTGGCCGGTGCCTGGCGGCGTATTAAGCCGGTGGCTCAGGATTACCAACGTTTTTGCACTTCGGGGACACGTGGTGACGTATAATGATGTCACACCACCGACGTTTTGTAAGTTTGGTGCCCATTTGTGTCGCATGTAAAGCTCAAACTATGGAAAATCAAATATTTAGGGATATTCAGGTCTCTAAGAATGACCCATTATATGAAAAAAAAAAAAAAAAAAAAAAACCAAGACCTCATTAAGGCAGAAAAAGAGAAAAATATTTCTCATACTCAAACTTATGCTTTAGTAACAAATGAAGAAGAAGAGGAAGAAGACGGGTCATATATAATATAAGGACTGATAGATAAAAGAAAATAATTCTTTGTATCCAAAAAACATTAAGTATTTTGATAATCCTTAGATTTTAACATCCAAATATCTGGAGCCAGCTAAATATGCGACAACTTTTTATAAAAATCACCACTATGCTAAGAATGTCTTAAAGACATCAGACACAGCTGAAATAAGACATTTGTCTTAAAATGATAGATTAAATGTTTTTTAATTTTAGCAAAATTTATATAAAACAACTTATAGCTCCAAAAAGATGGCCCAAGAGAAAAAGAATTTATATATTTATAGTTATAAACAATTTGCAAATACAACTATTGGGATTATATCCAAAGTTTTGAGAATGTTCTATTCCATGAGAATTCTAAGAAGAAGCATTCATGGTTCATCAAAATAAGTGGTGATATTTGCAAACAAAAACACCTTATTGGTTTAAAAAGTGGTTTTCATCATATGGGCCATAAGTTCTAATTCTTCCAATATTGGGTTTCTGTTTGTCCATATTTGCAGATCATGATAGATGAAGGCCGTCCCTGGGGGAGGACGACCGTCTAGGGCCCGGTCTCCTCAGGGGCCCGAAGGTATAGCTTAAATGTATTTCTTTATGGAATTTTCTGTTCCATGGATTTGGAAATGAAAGCCGACCACAAGTTATACCCTCAGAGATAATTTTCTATATCTCAAAAGAATTTCTTATACAAAATTTTGGTGAAGACAATATGAAGTTAATCACAGAAAAAATTGAATTTTATAAAAAAACAGAAAGAGCTTCCAAGCCCAATTGAACATATTTTGAGACAACTACTTATGCACAAACATGAGGTCTTCAAGAAAGAAATTATCCAGTCCTATCTAGAGGAGATGAAAGAAAGATCTAAAAATACATTTTCAAATGTAAAGATCAAATTTAACAAAGACGATGTCTATATCTTCAAATGATCAATGAAGACGAAAACCAAATCTTCATGTTTAGTTGGTGAAACCCAACCTACTAAAGAAGAGCTGGTAAGTTAGATGACGTTATAAATTTTATTCAAAATCAAGGCATGTCAAAATTTGGTTTTCTTTTACAGCTTTGGGTATATAATAATTTATAAAATTTCGAATACGCCGTTACAACACTCTTACTTTTTTCTTTCGGTATGAATTTTATTCAAAACTGAGTCGTCGCAACGCGCAGACATTATATAATCTACAACAGTGTTATAGAACATTATATAATCTACAACAGTGTTATAGACTTTTAACAATACAACCGATCTTAAAAAGTTTCATCTCCTTTCTATATCTCATCTATATCTATATCTATACTATATAATAAATAAAGGTTTTCCATGCCACATGTCACCACCACATTCATTCTTATCATTTTTTTTCCCGCCTCTCTCTCCTAATAAATACAATTCCATCTTTTAAATATAATATATTTTTAAACAAATATTAATCTATATATTATATTAAGAAATAAATCTCATACATATTTTGACGAGTGTGTGTGTTAACAGATTATACTGTATTACACGGGTTTGTTCAACCCGTATAAATCACGAGTTTTTAAAAAATAAAGTTTTTATTACTTAATATATAATATTATATTTATTCAACCCGTGTAATACACGGGATTTTAACCTAGTTATCTAATAAATAAAAGTTTTTTCATGCCACGTGTCGCCTCCATATTCATTCTCATAATTTTTTTACCGCCGCTCTATCTTTTAATAATAATATATTTTTAAAGAAAATATTAATTATACTAATAAAACACATTTATTTTAAACTATCTCTTGTTATAGAAAACTTTGAAATCTAATTAGGTAACTTTTATTTTCAATCATATAGTAAATAAAGTCAAATTACATTAAATAGTAATTAATGTATTTTTGAAACCCAATTATATATTATTTTTTACATATTTTGAATTTGTTTTCTATCATTAATATATGTAATACATTTTTACGCCTGTAAATATATATACATAAATATTGGATATTAGGTTTATTAATAAGAGAAGGGACATGAAGAACATTGTTTAAATGTAGAGGTGGGAAGGGCTTAGGAAGTGTTTGACGTCCCGTACCGTAAATTGGAAGTTTAGAGCCATTACCTACAAGAATATTCCGAAAAAGACCATTATTAACATAGGACGAGAAGTTACCTGAGGAGTTGGTCATGTGTGCCGTTGCCCCGGAGTCCATGTACCAATTGTGATCGGGTGGATGTAGTTCCATGGAGTGGAAGGCTTGTTCAAGGTCTGCTGAGGTGTGGCTGACTTCAGAGGCAGCATGTGCTTGACCGGCCCGATTACCAAGTATACCTGGGCCAGGTGTTTGGCTGTGAACAGGCCTAGACAGCCCAAACTGTTGAGTTGGGTAGTGGCAGGGGGGTTATCCTAGTTTGCATATCCCTGGTAATTCCACGGAGAAGGAGTGGACCATTGAACAGGTGGTCGCGGCCCACCTGGGTTTCCCCAAGTATTCGACTGTCCTCCTGGTGAGGCCTATGAGCTTCGTCCTCTGCCACTGTTGGAGCGACCCCTACCTTGGCTTCGATAGCTGGAGTATTGATGGTCTGATTGTTGGTGGTGGCGGTGATCAGAAGAGCCTCCACTTCTGACCCGTGTTGCTTGGTGGTTGGTGGTGTCATGAAGAGCCGAAGGTGCTAAATTGGCCGCCTGATGTGACTTACTGGTTTCATCCAGAATTAGTTTCGATTTGGCAGGGTGTGGTTGAGAAGCCATTAGAGAGGGTTAGAGGTGAGAAAGGAGGAGATGTAGGGATGAAATGAGAGGGAGGAGATGTAGGGGGCGGCTGGCTAAGGCAGAGAAAAGAAGACTGGTTATCAGATGAAAGGCTCTGATACCATGTAAGATGGTAAAAGACTCAATTGATTATTACTTCTTTTTCTTTTTCTTTTTTTTTTTTTTTTTTTTTTTATTTTATCGGTGTTTTAGCCCGCCAAGACTACGGTCCACGGTCACCGATCTCAAACTATAGTTTGATTAGATTATATTTTCTTTTTTTTAGATCTACGGATCTCATGTTTGATCTACGGATCCAAGTGATCGCCGCCTGTTAGCCTCGACACACCGCCACACGACTACGGTCGCCGGTCGTCGACTTACCTATTTCCGGGAACCAAGAACCAATGAAAAAAAATTCACATCCTTTTGAAGATTAGGACTACGGTCCATTGCTGTGGATAGCACAATCAAACAAATATGGACGGCACGACAACATCAATCACAATATGGATTTGTTGGCAACAGTTTAGATTTATGAGTCGATCTAAGCATGTTTATCTTATTATTGGTTTTTATGTTTTTTTTTATTTTTCAGTCTTAGCGTCCGGTTTACTTCCGCTATGACTGCGGGGGAGTATTGGATATTAGGTTTATTATTGTGGGCCCACGGGCCCATTAGGTGTCTAGGGTTTGCATTCTGTTCTCTATATATTGTAATGCATTATTCAGTAATAATCAATTAAGTCTTTTACCATCTTACAATAAAGATTTAAGAATTTTATATATTGATATTTTTCACCCGTGTGTATTACACGGGTTTTAAGCTAGTTAAGTTCATATAGAAAAGAAAAGATCTTTTGTTTTCATGTGAAAAAAGAAAGCAACAACTTCTTAAACCTTCATCACAGATAAAATAGTTAAGTAAATTTTACTCTCATTTTTATAAAGATTTTAATTTATTTTTTACCATTCAATGGATGGCATACTTTTCTAATCTTTCTAAAGTTATAAGTGGAAATGCATGAAGATCGGATCAAAGAATGGGTGTCAATAACACTCTTTTCCGCAATTTGCTACAACCCACACATCAACCATTTTCCATCTCTTTAAATGGGCATGAGAATTAAGATTCAATTGCAAAACAATAAAGGAGTTCACCCGGAGTTCTTTTTCTTGCGTTATTTTCTTTTAAATAACAAGAGAAAAAGAACTCTTTCGAGAAAAAAAAAATGAACGGATTCACAGGAACAACCCAGAAGTGCACAGTTTGCGATAAAACTGTGTATTTGGTTGATAAGTTAGTCGCTAATCAACGTAGTTATCATAAAGCCTGCTTCCGATGCCATCATTGCAACGGCACCCTCAAGGTCATATATATATTTATAAAAAAATAACTTTTTATTCGATCCAACTTCTATATATATGTGTGTGTGTGTGTTAATGACATTCTCACAGCTTTTAACATATTCTTGCAGCTTAGCAACTTCAATTCTTTCGACGGAGTGGTTTATTGCAGGCATCACTTTGATCAGCTCTTCAAGAGAACCGGTAGCTTGGAAAAAAGTTTTGATGGTATAATTAATACCTATTATTATTTTTTATAAAAATAAATTTTATTACTTTTTACATAACACATGATTCTACTTAATATTGTATCTTAGGAACACCAAAGTTCAAGCCCGAAAAGGCTGTTAATAGCGAGGTATATAAATTCCCACAAACAATTTACATAACTTTTCGCGACAGTTTTTTTCTTTATTGCGACAGTTTGAGCTTATTTTCTATCGCTCTCTTTGTAGCCGAATCAGAACGCAAGCAAACTCTCAAGTTTCTTCGAGGGCACCCGAGACAAATGTGTCGGGTGTACCAAGATCGTTTATCCAATCGAGCGGGTAAATATATTAGCATTTCATAGCAATTAGCATTTTAGCGACGAGTTTGGTAGTAATTAGAAAATGTGGATGAAATGTAGGTTAAGGTGGATGGAGTTGCATACCACAGGAGTTGTTTCAAATGCTGCCATGGAGGATGCACCATAAGCCCATCAAACTACATTGCTCATGAAGGCAGGCTGTATTGCAAGCATCACCATATCCAACTGTTTAAGAAGAAAGGGAACTACAGCCAACTTGAGGTTGAAGAAGCGGTTGCATCTCCTGAATCATAAATCCAAATCTGTTCAATAGATAAAAACTTATATTTTGATCGAGGATTTTGTTTTTGTCCAACACTTCATTAGATTGTGTTGTATTCAAACTAATAAATGAAATGAAAACAAGCTGCTCAAATTACCTGTATTTTAAGTTTTAAACCAACTATAATATATCATAGTTAAAATTATAATATAATGATAAAAATAATTAAAAGCACTTAATCAGATACAGTGAGAGAGAGAGACGGATAAGCTTCGGTACGGTTCGTTTATTAGAGCATTCACATCAGTATCTTCATATCTGTCTCTATAATTTAACTAAATATCACATTTTTTCAAAGTTTTCTTTAAATTTGTTTTAATCTCCCACATCTCATTCTCTATCTCTATCTTACTCACAAACATTTATTTTTTCTCTTTTCTATACACTTACAAAAAATATAGAGATTAATAAAAATGGATCTCTATATTTAGATAATCTCTATTTACTAAACTCTAAAATTTAAATATGGAGATGGAAATAAAGATGCTAATGGAGGTGCAAAATAGGAGAAATCTCTAAATAATAGAGATGAAGATAATTACAGAGACACTGATATGAATTCTCTTACAAATGCATAAATAAGTAAAGTTTCACAACCAACTTATATATCAGAATGTACTAGAACAACACCCTTGTACACATCAACCCTTTAACGCCTTGTACACCATTACAGGGGTGCCATTCAGGGGCGCCAAACTATGGGTGTTGCTCTGTTAATGGGCGTGAAGAGGAGAAAGAGCCGTTAAGGTTTAAGTAAAAAAAAATTAATTTAAACACACACACACACACGTATCTATACTATATAATAAATAAAGGTTTCTCAATGTCACGTGTCGCCTCCATATTTATCCTCATAAAATTTTTCCCGCCTCTCTCTCATAATAAATATATTTCCATATTTTCAATAATAATATATTTTTAAATAAATTATTAACTATACTAATAAAACACATTTATTTTAAATTATCTCATATTATAAAAAACTTTGAAATGTAATTATTTAGCTTATGTTTTCAATCAAATTATAAATGAAAGTCAAATTATATTAAATAATATTTAATGTATTTTTAAACTCAATTATATATTAATTTTTACATATTTTTTGATTTTGTTTTCTATTGTTAGTATATGTAACTCATTTTTTCATGTATAAGATACATATATAAAGATTTAACAATTTTATGTATTGATATTTTTCACCCTGTGTAGTACACAGGTTCTAAGCTAGTATATATATATATACACACACACACACATAAACCTTTCTGATTTTAACCATTACTCTCTCATTCTTCTCCTAAAAACTCTCTAATTCTCTCCATTTTTTCTAAAAATATGGCTTTGCCACCCAATTATTCATTGGATTCTGAGTTGGAAGATGAGTTGATCGTTTCTTCAGTTCGAGCGGGGGTCCAAATTTTAGTCGAAACCTCACAACCACATACATGACAAGTTGCATTTGAAAGGGATCGTGAGGCTGCACATAACCGTTTGGTAAAAGATTATTTTTCTGAAAATCCTGTGTATAATCCTAAAACTTTTTGACGCCATTTTCGCATGAGTCGCACACTATTTTTATGAATTGTTGGCGATTTAGAGCGCACGTTTTCATATTTTCAACAAATAGAAGATGCTAGGCGTAAACTAGGATTTACAAGTTTGCAAAAGTGCACGACCACAATTCGTCAACTTGCGTATGGCACTTCGAATGATTCATGAGACGATTATTTGAAGATGTCGGAAAAAGCGTATCGTGTAAGGCCCCTTTTCCTGGGTGACCTCACTCGTTGGATTTACTCATAAACATAGTCATCGATACTAAACTTTTAATTAAAATCATTCAACATAGCGGAAGCGTACAATAAGTCAAATACATAACATAGCAGCGGAAGTCTTAACGTTAAACAAAAACATTATCTTAGCATGAAATTTAAGTAAGTGGGATGTCAGTCTTGTAGCGGGGTAGCCTTCACGCCTTCGCACGCCCTTTCTTCTTCTTACCTGAAGTGCATACTAAAAGTCAGCTAACACTGGTGAGTTCTAGTTTAAAGCAATTAGGTAATAACATTATTTCTTTATATGCATATATATAATTTCATAATTATATATTAGCACATCAATGCCTTCCTTTATCATTCATTGTAAGTACACATAAATATATGTACACATCTTTACTTTCATTGAACATTCATTGGTCATATAACATAAGGGTGATCAACCCAACATTGATTTGCGTAAGTCACAAAGACAAACGCTTCGTCCTACCGTCGTAGTCCGTGTTTCATAACGTCCGACCAACCTTCGGTCGTCCGTCATGCTTTACCGTCCGACCAACCTTCGGTCGTCCGTTTTTTCCGTCTGACCAACCTTCGGTCGTCCGTCTTTTCCGTCTGACCAACCTTCGGTCGTCCGCTCTTCCGTCCTACCGTCGTAGTCTGTAATTCGTCCGTTTGCCCTAAGGCATCCGTTTCCCACTCGAACTATTTATATAGTTGTGCATCGATTGAGGGACTGACTCCACTGTTGTGGCCTTAGTTTTAGTCTACCTTGCTAGACTTTCATTTCTGGCTGCATAAATAGTTTTAGTCGAGTGGTCGTCCGTCTACCGTAGTAACCATAAGCATCGTTTCCGCCCATAATGTTTACATACATTCATAACATGCAATATATATAAATATAAAGCAAGATTTCATTCATTTACGTTATGCCATTCATTCATTTCATTATTCGTATACTTACGTTTCACTCTTTGGTCATCATACATTTTCATATATATATATATATATATCATGTATGATCACATTGGTATTCATATCATTTATTCATTTAGTGTATACACTTCAGTCCCAAAACATTTAAATTGGTTTGCATGTAACACATATGGGGCACATAGAACTCACCTGTTTTCCGGTGCTTAACCCGAGGGTGATTTTTTAGCTACTCTTAATGCGTATACCGATCTGCATATAAGTCAAAGTACAATTTCTATTTTTTCATGCAAGAGTCGGCAGTTTTGTGGGTATCGCCGAGAGTGTCGGCTAGGAGATTTGCTAGCCACACTCATGAGTCTCGCCTGAACTTGCGTTCAGGACTTTATGGTGTAATGGGTCGATACTCAACGTTTTTTCTTAGAGGGCCGATTCTCAGACAGTCGACTTTCAGACAGTCGACTTTCTGACAGTCGGCTTTCTAACAGTCGGCTCTGACAGTCGGCTCTGACAGTCAGCTCTAACAGTTGACTCTGACAGTCGGCTCTGACAGTCAACTCTCTGACAGTCAACTCTTTTCTTCTTCCTCGCTGAGAGTCGCCACATGCAGGTGGGCGACTCTCGAGAGTCGGCTCAAGAACATTGAGCATTTGCATGTTTGATTTTTTATCCAAAACCTTAACTTTTTACATCCAAAACGTTTATCTAGCTTCCATGAAGCTAGATCTGAGCTTTAATCCACTTTTCATACGTAAAAATCCTTCCTTTATGTTTAGAAACCCCATAAACCCTAAAACCCCATTTTTGAAGAAAATTCAGATCTGAGGTTGATTCTTACCTCAAAACTCGTGGTTCTTCGTGTAGGATCGATCAAGGATGATGAAGAAACAAGATGGAAGCAGGATCCAAGCTTGATAATGCCTTCTTGAGCTTTCTCTCTCTAGAACTCTCTCTTTCTCTCTCTAGGGTTTTCAAGTTTGAAGAAGGTGGAATGAGGAAGATGGAGCTGATCTTTCCTTTATATACACGGGCTATATCGGCCCATTGGAGCCAAGCCCAAGCCCGCTCTCTTACTTCATATTCATTCTTTGATTAAATTCCAATCCCGTTATCGTTTAAGCGTTTTTATTATTTCGGGATGTTACATATCGACATAGTCTTCACAAATTTTTTGAAGGTATATATTATTATTACTATGATTGTCATTATTATTGTTATTATTTTTATTAATATATTTATTATTAATATTAAAGTGTGATTGATCTATATGGCAAAAGATATTTGAGGAAGCTGACATTTAACGATATCCAAAAAATATATGAGATCCATGAATAAGTACACCACTTTTTCGGGATACTTGGTAGCATCGATTGCACACACTAGGAGTGGGCTGCCTGTCCAATTAGTTGGCGAGGTCAACATCATCGTAGTGATCATGCCGGCCCAACCGTAGTACTAGAAGCAGTCATATGATCTTTGGACTTGGCATGCGTTCTTTGGTGTGTTCGGCACAAACAATGATATTAATGTTATAGAGCAATCACCTATATTTGACGACGTCATAAGTGGAGTTGCACTCGGGTCTTCATTTTATGCTAATGATGTGGAATACGAGTACGGGTATTATCTTATCGATGGTATTACTCCGTAGTGGGCCAAGTTGGTGAAACCATTTTCTAGCCTCATTGAGGAAAAAAGAAAAGGCAAGAATCGACAAGGAAAAATATTGAATGGGTATTCAGAGTTTTATAGAAAAAGTGCGGTATCATTGCCCAACTCGCACAAATGTGGTCAAAAGAAAAACTAAAGAATGTTATGCATACTTGTTTGATTTTACATAATATGATCTTGGAGGACAAGAGGAAAGTGATTTGTCAAAACTATCAAGATGACATCCAACCGACGATTGTACCGCTAAACCCCCAAGAGAAACAAGCTATTCTTTAAAAAATATGTGATTCGAAAACGCATATTAATATTCGATCGGACTTGGTAGAACATCTATGGATGAATCGTGGCGATGGCGGTGATGACGATGATGACGATTAATGAGTGGTTTTTTAGTATTAAATGTTTTTTTTATTACAAGTTTGTAATTTTTTAAATAATTATAATTTTTTCTTATTTTATAATTAATATTAGTATTTTAGTGAAAATAATATATTTAAATAAATAAAAAATAATGAAAAATAAATGATTGAAAAATAATTACGTTTTTAGTTAAATCATTACACAATTTTAAGGTTTTAGTTAGTGAGAGTTCTAGTGCCTATGTGACTGTAATTTTTTCACTTTTTAATTAAATCACTACACTTATTCTTATAGATACATAAATAAGTAAAGTTGTAAACGAGCCAAGAGGTCGCTTAAGCTTGAGTACGGTTCATTTATTATTTACTAGTTATATATTTAATTATTTTATTTATATATTGATATAAAGTTTTTAATATATTTATTTAATTTTTTTATATAACATAATATAAATAATTTACTTACTTTTATCATTATTTTATATATAAATTATAATATTAATTATATATAGTACATTAAATAAATATTATATTAATAAGAGGCTCATTTAAGCTCGAGCGTGCTCGAGCTCTATATATGAAACTAGAGCCCAATCTCGTTTATTAAATTAGCCCCAATGGGGGTGTAAACTAGCTAAGCCACCGGTGAGCTACTCGAAAACGGCTCAGCCGAGCTTAAACGAGCACGAGGTATAATTAGGGCTCATTTAGTAAATACGTTTCAATCCGAGCTTCATATATCAAGTCTAAACGAGCCTTTTGTTTAAATGATTTTTATTTAATATATATTTAAATAATACTTATTACAATTAAAGAATATATATTATGTTATATATAAAAGTTATAATTATATATATTTAAAAAATATAAATGTATACAAATAAAATAATCAAATCCTTATTATAATAAAAAAATAAATTTATCTGTCACGTGTCGACTTCTGGTAAAGTCTATATTTTTGTTTCTCATCTCTCTCTCTTATTAAAAAATATAAAAATGTGCGGCTTGTATATTTTTTTTAATATATGAAGGCATGTAAATTCACATATATAAATTTATTTTTTTATGTTGTATTTTAACAATAAAAATAGTAAAAACAAAAAAAATGGTTTTGATTGGATTTTTGACAAGTTCTCGCGAGTTCTCAAAATATTTAGAAGTTTTCAAATGATCCATTCCCTATATATATATATATATATATATATAATATAATATAACACATATATACACACACTTTATTTACTTTATTAATTATTTAAAAAAAATAACTCAAAGAGATTGTCACTCTAAATACTTTCAAAATTCTAATTTCCTAAATCATAATTCAACTTTTAGATTCCTAAATCTTAATTGTACTTCAAAGTTCAAACCCTAATTGCCTACTAAAACTCTTTGTCTCTCCGGCTTCCCCTTCAAGTTTTGGGTTGTGTATATTGAAAATATTTTTTTTTGTCTTTTATATATCAATATGTGCAAAAATAAAAAAATAAAAAAAAATAAATGTGTTGGCTTGACGAGCCACGAGCTGGCTCGAGCTTAACTTTTCAGCTCGTTAAAATTTTCGAGCTGAGCTTGAGCCCACCCTGGCTCGGCTCAGCTCAGCTCGTTTACAACCCTAATTGTTTGCCTGGTTATGATTCGGTTCCCTCTTGGGCAATGACCTGGAATCTCAGTGCCTTACCCAACATGTTCTTGACGGAATGGGCGGCGCTCCTGATTAAAACGGGTTCGGTATCTTTGAAGAAGAAACCAGATACTTAGGAATGGAAGCTCACGAACTATACTTAGGAATGGAAGCTCACGAACTCGGACACTTTCTCCACTAGCTCGTTACAGTCGCATATGCAGGTAAACAATGGGTCGGTTTCTCATCACAAGTGGAATAATTGGGTTCCAATTAAAGTTAATTTCTATGGATGGAGACTATCACTTGATTGGTTACCAACTATGGATGCTTTGGTATCGCGTGGTGTCATGGTCACTTCTTCAGATTGTCCATCTTGTATTGATTCCCTAGAGACTCTTGCACATATCGTTCTTCATTGTGACTTGCCTGGAGTGCTATGGAGTAAAGTACAACAACGGTGTACGCTCCCCTCCATCCCTTCCAGTTCGATACATGATCTTTTGGATTAACCATTTATATTTTTCTCAAGTGAAAAGAAACGCAAGCTTATTCATGGAATTTTCCTAATTACTCTTTGGTGCATTTGGAGATCGATGAATGAAAAGGTGTTCCAAAGTAAGGCAAGATTTTTGAGGATATAAAAACTTTGTCGTTTCTTTGGATCAAAAACACGACGACCACATATAGGTTTAATTAGGTTGATTGGTGTAATTTTAATCTCTTATTGTAAACTTATGCCCTTAGGTGTTTTGGTTGGGATAGCGCCAATCCCTTTGTTTTAATGAATTAATAGCCGTTTAAAAAAATAAGTAAAGAATAAATATCATAAAGAGTTAATTACATAAAAGTTTCCTATGGTAAGTTCATATGAACGATTGGTTACTTAGTTTTGAAAAATTACAGGTCTAGCCCAAAAATATGGTAGTGGTTAACATAAAAGGCCCTACTGATAAGTGGTTGTGGTAGAGTGAACAGTGCCTACGGAGGAGACGGGAATCTGTTGCTACAAAAAGGAAGATATAAATACAAGTTGGAAATCTAACAAACTAGTAACAAACTAAGCGAACTAAACAAGTTTGCTGCCTAATTCTTAAGCAAACATAATATCTTCGTCGGAATAAGTTCGTCGGAACTGGATGAACACCAACAAGGAAGAGGAGACCGGAGATAAGAGGGCAGGTGGCCGAAAATGGTTGCAGGAATCGTCGCCGAATCGTTGCAGGACTAGTCGAGAAACGAGGAAGAAGAGGGATGAGATTTTTTTAAATTAATATGTTTGGTTTTTAATTTAATTTTATTCTTTTTTAATTATAAGGGTATTTTTTATCATTTAAAAAAAACTGACAGGAAATTTAACGGACATCCATGGTAGCCGTGCCCGTCAAGGCCTTTTATGTTACCCGTTGTAACACTTTTGGGCTGGACATGTAATTTTTTAAAACTGAGGACCAATTCATAATATGACCTTAATACAATGACCTTTTATGTAATTAACTCTATTATAAATCTTAAACTTTTAGTAATAAAAGTCATTAATTCCCTTCAAATAAGCAAGCAGGTTTTATCATAAATTTTTAAATTAATTTTTCGTTTAAAACAATTTTGTAATAACATTAACCTTTTGTTTTCCCCTAATCCAAGTACCAAAATCACCACACCGCCCCTTATCGTTCATAGTATATTACATTAAGTTCTTTTAATATAATCTCAGTATTTACGGTAATATTTCTATGTTTTCCAAAAACAATAAATTATTTTCACTTATTTTTCATACCTATAACCACCTCCACTCTAGGGGTGTGAAAATAAAAACGAAAACTGAACACTATCAGTCTATCACCAAACAGTTGTGAATTCGGTTTTCGGTTCGGTTACTAACCGAATCCAAATTACGAATTTGATATTCGGTTCGGTTAACAGATATACATTTTTTTTTAATTCAGTTTATTAGGTTAGACATATTTCCAATATGGTTCTATTTATTCAGTTGAATTCAATTTATTCGGGTATACTTTTTTTAAAATCGGTTTATTCGGTTCGGTTAGAAACATTTCCAATTCGGTTCGGTTAACGGTTAAAAAAAGCAAAACCGAATAAAATGTTAACCGAACCGATGAACACCCTACTCCACTCCACACCTCACCTCTCAAGCAAAATGACCAAAATCAGTCTTTATCTACAAGGCAACAATTCTTGTGATGCAAAAAAAATTCCCAAAATTCAAGTAACAGAAGAAAAAGATTCATTTACGCAGGGCGTTTCTCCATGTACAACCAAAACTTACATGTCCCTCGTCTATTTTACATATCAACCTTTTTATAAAATAAACTTTCATAATTTCTCCCCTCGTTTGATTCTTTTTACATATCAAAGTCCTGCATGCCCTAACTTTGATCATTTGGTTCTTTTTACATATCAAAGTCCTAAATGTCCTAATTTTGACCAAGTACATGAGACGCGACATTAAGCCCCTGAAACGTTTTCGTGCGCGCCTCATGCATTAAAACCAAGTGCAAAAATCATAACACGTCATGTTGACAACCAACAACAGCAGCAAGCAATATTTTATTATATCTTACTCTACTTGTTCGACAGAAAAACCGACAGACCAAATGTTGATTTACCAGTTAACGAATTCTGGACTGACAAACTATAACCTCCAACAATATTTACAACTGCAAAGCTCTTGTCTGTCAAGCACGAATCATCTGCAACAGTTTCAATTGTACACCATTACAAGTTAACTGATATGTGTCAATATGGGTTCTGATTTATCTCAAACGGGTCAAATTCAGCTTTTCAAAAAAGAAATGATATTATTATTTTAAGGGGGGCATCATGATATGTAGATGAACTAAAGTTGTTTTACCAGCCTTTGAGTGGTTCTCCCTTTGAGTGTCTTCATTGCAGCCTCTGCAAAAGCTTGAGCAGCTTCTGCGTCAGCTTCTGCTGCCTCAGCCTCCCTTGCTGCTTCTTCTGCTTCTGCTATGGCGGCTTCCGCCTCTGCCACCGCCTGAGCAGCAGCTGCAGCCGCCTCCTGTGGAGTCATACTCCTCATCTTTTGTAGTTCTAAATCAATCTGACTTTTTGTAGGAACACTTATTTCATCCTTATCAACCCTAGAAACACTAGAACTACCCTTCTGTTTTCCCTCTAGACGTAACATAGTTGGCATCTTTTTGCTGTCAGTTATTGCGTTTGCTGATGCAATTCTATATTTGCGTTTTGTCTGCCACACATTAAGACGATTCCAATGAAAACATCAAGAGATGACAAATGGCATTTGATAACACAAATTATACCTTGACAAGTTTGCCAATTTGAGTTAGAAATTTCAACTTCATAGACAAAAGTCGCTTAAAATTTGGAGGCGCCCAATATTGTTCCTGTGAAATGAGTGGCAATGTTACTGAAAAGATGTGGAAAAACAGATAAAAGCACAACATTTCTAAATTATGAACTCAAGATAGAGAATTCACAAAAGAATGAAATGATTGTATCTTTTTAGTTTGTAATTCATAGGTGATAATATAGTACCTCAATGTATGTGCCGATAGTGGTCTTATTAGATCCACCAGGCTCCTTCAAGTTGTTTATTGCCTCCATTATAAGATTATCCAACCTGTAAACAATGAAGGAAAGCAAAAAATATGATTATTGAGGTATTGTAATCCTCCCAAAAGCAACTATCAATGTGTCCAAAAAGCATGATATATGTAATTGAAAACTGTACACAAGTTACAATAGCGATATCAATGAAGAAATCAAGAATTGTGTACCTTATCATAGATCTTTTGGAACTACCAATCTGCGGTGAGCCACTAGAAGATGGAAGAGGCCTACCATCACCTGAATCTTCATCACTATGATCAATGGATGTGAGCGCCAAAGGGTTGTCATCTTTAGAAACATGGTGCACTCTTTTTAGGGCTAACCTAGCCTTCTCCCTGGATCCCCATCCATTCGCCATTACACTCATGTTCCTCCATTTGTCCTGATAGAAGTAAATTAAAAAAATAAAAGAAAAATATATGATACCATCCACCAAAAACATTCCAATTGTATTTATGACAATTGCTAGACAACATGTTAAAGGTGAAAAGTTGCAAACCTTAAGATCCACATTAGAGCGCAGGTACAAAACACTGCTAAATTCCGGATCTTTAAGAATCGTACGCCATTTTCCAGCTCCATGCTTAACAACTCCAGTTTTCAAAGCTGCTTCTTCTTCAGATGTCCATTTCTGCTTAGGAGCACCCATCAGACTAACTGAAAATAACAACGTTCTACCTGTACACCATATTCATCCGGCCATCAAACAAAATTCTGTAATAACTACAAGGAAATGAAAGTAGAAATATATAAAATGCATGAACCGTTAAAATGGAATAAACAAACAGTCTAAGAGTTCTGTACATGTAGGGACTGCAGAGACATATACCTAAATGGAAATACCGAATATGATTAAAGCTAAACGGTTGGTTCTTAAACAATTCAATAATTATAGTTCGTTATCATATCCGAGAAGAAATTCAACTTCATAATGCAATCAACAGGTTTATCAATGGAAAACTAATTTTATCATTTCCAAGCATAACACACAGATGAATTAGGATCTGAAACTTCACTCACCAAACAGCAATTCAGCATCCAAAAATGACAAGAAAACCAACAACAAAATGCATCAACACACCTCCTAGCTAGACAATATAACAAATCAAGAGATTATGAATTCAAGTTGATTCTCTTCTGCCTATGCCCTAGGTAAACAAAATGAAAAAAAAAACCCTAATTTGATCAAATTCTCCTACATCCTCATAAAATTACACAACATCATGCTGAATTTCCATTTCATCAATCATATTATGCACAAATAACATAACAATTCGTGTATGCGAATCGAAATATCACCGGAGCAGAAAGCGTTTGTTGATGAATTGATGTGAGGAAAGGTCGGTTATGAAATCGTAATCTTCACTCGCTTCTACCTCTGTTGCATTCGGAAGAAACAGCTCATGCTTGTTCAACGATGCAGTTATGAACCAAAATTGAACAGTTTTAATGGATTTCGGATTTCGATCCTGACGCAGTCTTTCCGTTTTTGTGAACAGAAGATTTTTTTGGTTAAGAGATGAGTGAGAAAATTAGGGTTTGGAAATTTGCACACATCGGATTTGAGGAGCTCAATTTTAATAGGTCACCTGAACCAAACTGCAATGTGAGCTGGCGAATCAAGTTATCCGAATAAGATCTCGGGTTAATGATTCGGGTCGAGCTCATTAAACACGAACGTTGCGGCTGTTGGGCTACTTCGTCTACTCGTTGGTCCTACACATGTTTTAGGACATTCAAATCTTCCGTGTCGTCGTCACAAATCTCATTGTCTCCCTAATTGTTATATTTATAATTCTAGGGCACACGTAAGCCGTTTCAGGCTAACACTTGTGGGCTCAATTTCATCCTTGTGTGATTCCACCTACTACTCAACACATGTGAGTTTCACGACCCCTTTTTACTTGTTTTTTTATTGGGGGA
Organism: Smallanthus sonchifolius; assembly: GCA_023525975.1. NCBI lineage: Eukaryota > Viridiplantae > Streptophyta > Magnoliopsida > Asterales > Asteraceae > Smallanthus > Smallanthus sonchifolius. The sequence continues at coordinate 74,019,864 of CM042033.1, read as the reverse complement.
GAAACATGCATACACACAAACATTATTTTTACTTGTTTTCCAATTGGGGGGAGAAACATGCATACACACAAACATTATTTTACTTGTTTTCCCGTTGGGGAAAAACATGCATACAGGCAAACAGTATTTTTACTTGTTTTCCCGTTAGGGAGAAACATGCATACAAATGAATATCATTTTACTTGTTTTCCCGTTGTGGAGAAACATGCGTACAAACAAACATCATTTTACTTGTTTTCCCGTTGGGGAGAAACATGCATACGAACAGACATCCGTTACTTGTCTTCCAGCCAGGAAGAGACATACACACGGACATGTATCACATATTATTTCATTACCACTTGTGTACTTAAGCGTAAACACTATCATGAAAGTCCTCACATCGAACCGTTAATATGGACTTAGCGAGGCAATTTGAGTAGTACTACTGGGTTTGACAAAACCCACCCGGGCTAGTCGCGCTAGCACGATTGGAGGTCGAACGGGTGTAGATTGGCCTAAACATATTAATCAGGGTTGATAGACCTGACTGGAGGCAAACAAACAAACAAATTGTCAGCTTTCGGTTGCGAGCGCTTAGAGTAACTTGTACATTGTCTAGCTAGCAATAGGTGTGACTACGTATGTGGATCCAGCAACACTCAAACAGTTTATTTACATACAAACCTGTGAACTCACCAATCTCGTGTTGACACTTTTTCTTACATGTTTCTCAGGTCGCTTTGGCACAGGTTGCACACTTAGGACATACATGGAGTCCTACTGTCATATCATTCATTTCAAACATTTTAAACAGTTTACTTACTTTCATTAATTGACGCTTTGTTGCGTGTAATTAATTTTGATTTCATATTAACGTTTACACTTCCGCATTTAACTTTGAACATTTAATGGTTTTGTTTAAACTCATATAGTGTCGTTTGATGTAACTAATGACTTAGATCCTGGTTTGTCACATGCCTAACGGTAAAAATCCGTTAGTGGATTTTGGGGGTGTGACAGATTGGTATCAGAGCCATTGGTTATAGAGAACTAGGATTGCATACTAGACTATAACCGCATGCATGCATTAGTTACACGACAGAGACACTCATACCTGATACACATAGCATCTATACACTCGTTGCATTGCAGGCATGTTGTCATCATCCATACCATCCTCTGCAGACGAGGACACGTCATCCGCATCACATTATCTTTCCCAGTGGTGACACCCGTGGACTTCGCGTGGAGTACACTGTGTGGAGACAGACCATTGTACGTATTGATGCAGAAATCCAGTAACACATAGATGTCATCACTTTCTTGAGCCATGGGCTCACGCCTTTGGTCGATAGTCTGTTGAAGATAGATTGACCACAGATGAGAACGTTTTGCTTATTGCATACTCACACCCTATTCTGATAACTTATATTCATGAACTAGTTTCATTCCTCGAAGTCGCATCTCATGTGCATATTCCTATCTACAATCCACTGGATTGAACTCTCGTATTATGTTCCAACTCGAGTGAATACTCGGATCAAACGATTTCCGACTACCCATCCCGATATAAATCCTAGTCGATCGACTTATGGTTGACAACTAAGCCTCCGATGACTGATCATATCTGACAACACTCTGTATTCGAAAATATCAACTAAAGGACATCTTAACACAGGACAGGGAGAACTAGGATGAGCATGCAAAACAAATTATCATTACGGGTGCACACGTAATAATAATTTGAGGTGCATGTAAGTCCTGGTGAAACCTGGTGTGTGGATAAATGGTCCTAATCTGTGATCTACAGACTTATATTCCCACTGCCAGTAGAAATTCTCGTAACCCGCTCAATGACTAGTTGGTATCGTTAAACATTTCAACATTTGAAAGACGCAACTATCATGTCGAAGATGTTTACAGACACACTGAACTATCATTAACGGAATCCATCATGCGATTTTCACTCATGTAAGAGTCTTAGTGACCTTACGACTTTCATTCATATTTGATCGATGGAACCACCTAGTGTGAAGCTCTAGCAGAACCTCATGGTAAACCCACCAACTCCAACTACATAAGCAGAATTTGGGAAATTCTTTCTAAACTAACACGTTATTCCTTACGCTCCAACAATAGGTTCCATTTGACCCGATTGCTTTATCCTGTGACTAAGCCTGGGTCTAATTTGATCTATACCCCAGCATACCAAGTTATTTCAATGACTTTAGCAAACGAGGATTTCATCTAACTAACCAATCAGTTGAACGCGATTACTTAAACAGACATCCTATCCCCTGTACTCCTGATATCTATATCTCATTAAAATCTTTCCTACATGTGAACCCCTTCCCGTAGCCTCTGTGTTGACCGATGCTTACCTCATAAGCACAGTTCTCACTAGAAGTCTCATCGTGACCTCACAAAAATTTTCTGCTGGTAAAGTCGTACTTCAACTCTATTGGATATTTAGTACCCTATAGAAGCAGCTCAAAACCTTAAGAGATGTAGACTAGGATTGGCTGGTTATAACTTTGACATTGACCTTATGCCAGTCACACTTGGCAGTTTCGACGTAATTGTTGGTATGGATTGGTTATCTAAAGAACCAAGCCGAGGTTATCTCTCATGAGGAAAGTGTTCGCCTTCCTCTCCCAAGTGGAGAAACCCTTTCTACCCAAGGCAAAAGGAGAGGTGCGGTCATAGGCATCATATTCTTCGTGAGAGCGCAGAAGTTCTTACGGAAAGACCATACTGCCATTCTGGCTCTCGTCGCCAAGCAGCCATCTGAGGAGAGGAAGATTTACGATATCCCGATCGTTCGTGATCATCCGGAGGTATTTCCCAAAGACTTGACTGGTCTTCAGCTTCACCGCCAAGTCAAATTACAGATCGATCTAACACTCGGAGCATCGCCTATTGCTCGGGCACCAGATAGACTTACACCCAGTGAGCTACCAGAACTATCCACATGACTGCAAGATTTGTTGGATAAAGGCTTCATCCGACATAGCTCATCGCCATGGAGAGCTCTAGTCCTATTCGCCAAGAAGAAATACGGGACTTTCCGTGTGTGCATTGACTACCGTGAGCTGAACAAAGTAACCATCAAGAACCGATATCCTCTACCCCACATTGACGGTATGTTTGACCAACTCCAAGGATCAAGATTCTATTCAAAGATCGATCTTAGGTCCGGTTATCATCAGTTGAGAGTCTGAGAAGAAGATGTCTCAAAAACTGCATTCAGGACTAGGTACGACCATTACGAGTTTATGGCCATGCCATTTGGACTGACCAACGCATCCGCGGTGTTCATGGATCTCATGAACCGTGTGTGTAAACCCTACCTCGATCAGTTCATCATTTTGTTTATCGACGACATCCTCATCTATCCAAGGGATGAAGAAGAACATGAGGAGCATCTTCGTTTAATCCTGGAATTACTGAAGAAAGAACAACTGTATGCTAAACTCTCCAAGTTCGAATTTTGGATTCACGAAGTGCAAATCCTAGGGCATGTAGTCAATGAGAAGGGAATACATGTCAATCCAACCAAAGTAAAAGACATCAAGAATTAGACGGCACCAACGACTTCAACTGAGGTGCGACAATTTCTAAGATTGGCTGGTTATTACCGTCATTTCATTGAGGGACTCTCCAAGATTTCTCAACCCCTCACTACCTTAACTCAGAAGGGTAAACCCTATAACTAGGGTGACACTCAGTAGTCAGCATTTCAACAGATTAAACTGAAACTCCACAGTGCACCATCATATCTATTCCCGAGGGAATGGATGACTTTGTAGTGTACTGCAATACATCCATTCAAGGTCTTGTTTGTGTCTTAAATGCAACACGAGAAAGTGATCGCATACGCTTCTCGTCAACTGAAAATTCACGAGAAAAACTACACGACTCATGTGGTATTTGCACTAAAGATCTGGAGACATTACTTGTACGGTACCAAGTACCCCATTTACACCGATCACAAGAGTCTGCAACACGTCTTTGAGCAGAAAGAGTTAAGCATGCGACAACGACGTTGGGTTGAACTCTTGAACGACTATGACTGTGCAATTAGATATCATCCTGGGAAGGTTAATGTGGTAACCGATGCCTTAAGCCGTAAGGAAACCAAACCCAAACGAGTTCAAGCACTACAGTTTACTATTCATAACGGATTACCTGATGAAATCCGTAGTGATCAACTCGAAGGTCTGAAAGAAGAAAACCTACCATTAGAAGCCACGCATGGTATGGAGGAACAACTTGAAGTTAAATCAGATGGCATTCGCTACTACGCAGAGCGAATATGGGTTCCAGCGTACGAGAACTTAAGGGAACTAGTAATGGATTAAGCTCATAAATCTCGATACTCTATTCATCCAGGTTCCGTCAAGATGTACCATGACCATAAGGTGCTATATTGGTGGCCGAAGATGAAGGACGATATAGCCACCTATGTGAGCAAGTTCCTGACCTGCTCAAAGGTCAAAGTAGAATACCAAAAGCCTTCTGGTCTACTTCAACAGCCAGAGATCCCAACGTGGAAATGGGAACAAATTTCTATGGATTTCATAACCAAACTACCCTGAACCTCTAGCAGATGCGACACCATCTGGGTGATCGTAGATCGTTTGACAACACCTGCTCACTTCCTTGCAATCAAAAGAGACCGACAAGATGGAAAAACTCACTCGTATTTACTTGAAGGAAGTAGTCTCTCGGCACAGAGTGCCAATCTCTATTGTTTCGGATCGAGATGCTTGATTCGCCTCTCGGTTTTGGCAATCATTACATAAAACCCTGGGCACATGTCTAGACATAAGTACAACATATCATCCACAAACTGATGGTCAAACAAAACGTACCATTCAAACTTTAGAAGGCATGCTACGAGCTTGTGTGATTGATTTCGGTAACAGTTGGGAAACTCACTTGCCCTTTGTGGAGTTCTCCTACAATAACAGTTATCACACTAGTATCAAGGCAGCACCATTCGGGGCATTGTACGGACGTAAATGCCGATCTCCCATCTGTTGGGCTGAAGTTGGGGATAGCCAACTTATAGGTCCTGAACTTGTATTCGAAACTTCTGAAAAGATCGTTCAAATTTGAAACCGTATGGCGGCAGATCGTGATCGTCAAAAGAGCCATGCCGGCAAGCGTCGTAAACCATTAGAATTTCAAGTAGGCGATATGGTCCTATTGAAAGTCTCACCTTGGAAAAGTGTAATCCGCTTCGGGAAACGAGGCAAACTGAATCCTCGTTATGTTGGACCACTCAAGATAGTAAAGAGAATTGGCCCAGTAGCGTACCAACTGGACCTACCTGAAGGACTGAGTGGTGTACACGATGTCTTTCATGTCTTGAACTTGAAGAAATGTCTAGCAGACGAGACACTAGCGGTTCCTCTTAAGGAACTACAGATCGATGAGCAACTACGCCTGATTGAAGAACCGGTAGAAATCATGGATAGGGAAGTCAAAACGATTAAACACAGTAATATCCTTGGAACTTGAAACGCTTAAACACAACACTCTATGTCAAAAACTTAAGGTACTATTCTAATTTTCGGGACGAAAATTATTTCAATTAAGGGATGATGTGACACCCAGAAAAAATTTTTTCTAATTTTCGGGACGAAAATTCTTTCAACTAGGGGATGATGTGACAATCCGGACTTTTCAGGTTAACACTGTTAATCAAATCCAGTTAAATTCGGTTAAAGTTAACCTAATTAACTTAACTCAAACTTCAGGGACTATTTCTGTCATTTCTCAAACCCTACTTCACATAAACTACAAGGACTAATTGTGTAATTAGCCCAAGCTTAATTTTATTTGATTTTATAAGTCAAAGTCAATATCTATGTTCATGTTGACTTCTAAAAGTCAACTAACCAAGTTCTTAACTCATCTCAAACCTTAGGGTCTAATTCTATCAAATAATAAACTTAAAATCACAAGGACTAGTTATGTAATTACCCTAAACTCAAGCCTGTTGACTTGGAAAGTCAAAATTGAAGTGTTGTTGATTATGTTGACTTTCTGAGTCAAACCCGTAGCTTATGATCCAAATTCGAACTCCATAACATGAAATTCGTGCGAAATGATAACCGAAATGCACATTAATGCCTTAAACGCTCATCATTAGGACTTAAAACACCATCATTGTGTCGAATTATACAAATTTATGAACCTTAAACCCATAACCGTTGAAACCCCCACCGTTACTATTGAATTCGACCAATTCGTATATTCATTCTACAATTGAACACATGCGCACCGCATCCACACTCCTCTGAACCTGTTACACACATCTATTCGGACCGGAGACAAAGCCAGAGACACCGGGGACCAACGCGTCGGACTCACGGCTAAGTTTTAGTCGAGCTCTACCAATTTGAATTCAATTCAGGTAACAAATCCCACCAACAGACTCGCCTTCACCTCTAGAACGAAAGCCCTATCCTAATTGTGGCTTACAACACCGAATCGAACATGAACCGATTCTAGGGTTCATGTGACTTCGGATGTAATCGAACCCTACCCCTGACTCATTCTAAATCCAATTAAATTATATGATTAGCTTTGCAACCTTCAAATCAATGAAAGCCCCATGATCCCAACAACTTTTATTATCAGATTCGGCCAATTCGATTGCATATTCAAACCTAGGGTTTCGGCTTTTGAAACAGGAATTAAACGATCCTAAACCCATCTATTTTGAAATTAAACTCACATACAAATTCGTAATAGACCTGTTAACAAAATCCCTAAACCCTTATTTCAAATCGTGGTTGAAATCGATGTTCATGGAGGGTGGATTTGAACCGGATCGAATGGGAGGGAAGAACTCAGTTGGATTAGGTGTTAAAAACGTTTGGAACCAGGTATTTGTGCGATGACCCTAGCGGGCGTAGTGGTTAAGGCTGTGGACTCGCACGCAGGAGACCCGGGTTCGAGTCCGGTCTCCTACATTATTTTTTGGGGCTTTTCCTTGACCTTTTTTTTTGTAATAAAATAATCCCTATATTATTTTAATAAGTTATTAATATGTTTTAGCCCCAGAAAACACCCGTAAGCTCGGGTGTTTGATGTTATAACCCATAATTAATAATATTTTCACTTTTTAAAATAATATATTTATATTATTTTCAAACCACAACTTCAAATAAAATAATATATTTATATTATTTTCAACCCCGTGACCTCAATTAAAAATAATATATATTTTTATGATATTTTCACCACGTTTATAAATTTCGTGTAACGTTTCAAATTAATAAATAATATAATTATTTATATTATTTACCCTCGGTTTTACCCTTGAATTAAAATAATATATTTATCATTCTTGCCACTTAAATGATTATTTTAATCTTACGAACAAAAAAATAATATATTAAATTATATTATTTTCTTAGCCCATTATTAATGGTACAAACGCACGAATATATTTATTTATTAATACTATTCGTAATTATAAACGTTCGACACAAAGCGTATTTATCTTAATTATTAAATTAAGAAATCCTTATTCCCGTAGACACGTTCGTCTACTCGTTGATCCTACACATGTTTTAGGACATTCAAATCTTCCGTGTCGTCGTCACAAATCCCATTGTGTCCCTAATTGTTATATTTATAATTCTAGGGCACACGTAAGCCGTTTCAGGCTAACACTTATGGGCTCAATCTCATCCTTGTGTGATTCCACCTACTACTCAACACAGGTGAGTTTCACGGCCCCTTTTTACTTGTTTTCATATTGGGGGAGAAACATGCATACACACAAACATTATTTTTACTTGTATTCCTATTGGGGGGAGAAACATGCATACACACAAACATTATTTTACTTGTTTTCCCGTTGGGGAGAAACATGCATACAGACAAACAATATTTTTACTTGTTTTCTCGTTTGGGAGAAACATGCATACAAATGAATATCATTTTACTTGTTTTCCCGTTGGGGAGAAACATGCGTACAAACAAACATCATTTTACTTGTTTTCCCGTTAGGGAGAAACATGCATAAGACATCCGTTACTTGTCTTCCAGCCAGGGAGAGACATACACACGGACATGTATCACATAGTATTTCATTACCACTTGTGTACTTAAGCGTAAACACTATCATGAAAGTCCTCACATCGAACCATTAATATGGACTTAGCAAGGTAATTTGAGTAGTACTACTGGGTTTGAGAAAACCCACCCGGGCTAGTCGCGCTAGCACGATTGGAGGTCGAACGGGTGTAGATTGGCCTAAACATATTAATCAGGATTGATAGACCTGACTGGAGGCAAACAAACAAACAAACTGTCAGCTTTCGGTTGCGAGCGCTTAGAGTAACCTGTACATTGTCTAGCTAGCAATAGGTGTGACTACGTATGTGGATCCAGCAACACTCAAACAGTTTATTTACATACAAACCTGTGAACTCACCAACCTCGTGTTGACACTTTTTCTTACATGTTTCTCAGGTCGCTTTGGCACAGGTTGCACACTTAGGACATGCATGGAGTCCTACTGTCATAGCATTCATTTCAAACATTTTAAACAGTTTACTTACTTTCATTAATTGACACTTTGTTGCGTGTAATTACTTTTGATTTCATATTAACGTTTACGCTTCCGCATTTAACTTTGAACTTTTAACGGTTTTGTTTAAACTCATATAGCGTCGTTTGACGTAACTAATGACTTAGATCCTGGTTTGTCACATGCCTAACGGTAAAACTCTGTTAGTGGATTTTGGGGGTGTGACAGATTGGTATCAGAGCCATTGGTTATAGAGAACTAGGATTGCATACTAGACTATAACCGCACGCATGCATTAGTTACAAAATATAATTTGTTGAAGACGTCTGTAGAAAACTAGGGGGTGAATATGTTTTCTTTCAAAAAACTTGTTAACTAAAACTAATTAGTATGGATTAACACATGTTAAAACTTAAGCAATAAAGTAAAGAGTTTAAGGTAAGATTAACAAAACTGATTTTGTAAGGCCCCAAACCGGGCACCCTATAGTTGGGTCTCATCACTGGGTATTCTCTTATAAAACACTTCATTTCTTTCAGAACATACATCGAAAGTCTTACTCATAAATACTAATTAACTTTAGTGGTCATTATTCATTCTTAACCTTACCTTACGAATGCCTGCACACCGATCCGAGTAGCACCGCTCCCAAGCCAAGATACGTTGTCCCCAGAACTCGCCTGCAAAACGACCTAACGTACATACAAAATCAGCTACGCTGAGTGAGTTCTAACAGTTTGTTTTAAATAGAAACGTTCACATCACCACAATTTTTAATTCGACTCAGGACATTTTTTTCCTTAATAAAATAGGTTGTTGTTTATTGACATATTGATAACCCTCGTTACATCACCACTCCCATAAGGGTTCACCAACCCTAGACTCAACCCCTACTCACGGCCCCATAAGTTCCCCGACACGGACCGCCCTTACCTTTTTTACCAACCTGTAGTTTACCATACGTATCAACATGGAATTTGGTTAAAGCGACCAACTCCTAAACATAGACCCGACTGGCCTTAACAATGACACTCACAGGAGGGATCCTATACTTTATTCGTAAACACGACCTCGTCCCCACACCACAGTCAACCCATTGCTTAGCATCAAAGCAATAACATAACAACACAAACAATTATCAATAACACTTGCATGCAGTTAAATTAAATTTAAATGCACACAAACAATACCTCGTCACAAGCACCCTCGCCAGGGTTATCCTCGTTAGGGCTTTCATCACACTCCAAGCTCATCACTCTCCCCCTGGACATTGTCACTCTTGGTGACTTCCTGAAGGACCTCGTCCTCCACAATCCCGTTTGTCGTGTCATAAAGACAACGATACAAACACACAACAACAAGCACATAACATATAACATCATACTAGTAATTACATGACTCGGCAGATTATCATTCTTTTTCTGGAATGATGGAGGAGGAGGAATAGGGTTGTTCAACCTAGAGCATGAAGATGGAGTTGAAATAGAAACCATTTTGGATTGGGATGACATTTTCGAAATTAGTTTGGAAAGATAGCGATTAAACACAAATTTTAGCAAAGATTTTAAGATGAAAAGCACCACTTGCCCCACGGTGGGAGCCAAACTGTTTTAGCCAAAAATTACCAAAGATAATCAAGTAGCTAAACTTTATATGTGAGGTAGTGTGCTTGTAAGATTATGTAAGAAATGTAATGTTAATCAGGATATCAAATTTTATCAAATTTTAGACTTTGGAAAATACAATTTGGTTTTAATAAATAGTGTTAAATAAGAGTACCAAACGTATCATGACTTAATCATTCAGCTTTTAAATCTTCTTGTAATTGCAAAATTAGTAACACATACCTTTGTTGAGTACGAAGTCGGATATATATACATACCGAATCAGCATGAAGTTCAATGTGTAACAACTATTAGTTGTCCCCAGTGTTCAGTCGTTGAATACGTCATGGGCTTAGTAAGTACACCTCGAGATCCTCATTAGTCTTCAATTTGTTTAATGATCCTGAGTCAGCATTTTGATGCTAAGTTTTTGAATTAACACATAAGTGTTATATATTTAAAATCGTGGGCCAAGCCAGAAAACATGGGCTAAGCCAATAACGTGGGCCAAGCCAGAATAACGTGGGCCAAGCCAGAATAACGCGAGCTAAGCCAGACTTAAGTTAGCATGAAAATGCTAAAAACCTTAGGAGTAACACGTCTGTTACTATCGTAGCATTCAAGATATAGCCAACAATGATGAAATTATCAGCCACTGTTACATGGACTAGTCGCACCACCTTGAACTATACTTGAATATCGTGCGCTCTTGGCGGGGTGTATTAACCCAATACTTAGAAAGGCGAAAGCCATTTAAACCTTCGAGGTATTTCAGGATACCCAAACTTAGGAGAGATGGCCAATCTCTTTCTTCTGTCGGGATCCCTGGAGATACTTCCTGCAAAACAGGAAATCTTGGTGAAGGTGGGTGTTAGCCTGGCTAACACCCCTTTGACGCTCAAGTCAGTACTTTAATCAAGGGTAACAAATATAAAAATAATTATGTAAAGAAGACGTACCATTTCTAGTTAGGATTTAAATTCTAACTTACATAAAATAGGTTTTGAGATGGATGGCGTTCCAGGATCTTGGCAGGATATCTCCTTCCATAGTGGCTAACCAGTAGGCACCCTTGCCTGCTTCTGGGTCATTCAAGTATGGGCCTTCCCATTTTGGTGCAAGCTTTCCATCGCTGGGATTTGTAGTATTTTGGAAGGCCTTTCTTAATACAAGATCACCCACTTGGAATATTCTAATCCTTATGTTTTGTTGTATAACTTTGCTATCCTTTGTTGATAAGCTGTAATACGGACTTTGGCAAGATCCCTGAGCTCATTCACATTTTCGAGATCCTGAGCGAGAGCTTCATTGTTAGTCTCTGGAGTTTGAAGATTGGTTCTGGCAGTAGGGATAACCATCTCTGTAGGGATCATGGCTTCAGTACCAAACACCAATGAGAATGGAGTTTGACCTGTTGCATTCTTTGTGGTTATCCTATCTGCCCAAAGTGCAAATGGTAATTCTTCAGCCCATCTTCCTTTCTTTGCTCCCAATCTCTTCTTGAGGTTGTTGATGATGATCTTGTTGCTGGACTCCGCCTGCCCATTGGCTTGAGGATGTACTGGGGTAGAAGTTATCATTTTGATTCCCCAACTGGTACAAAAGTCATTTGTTTTCTTGCTAATGAATTGAGATCCGTTATCACATACTATCTCTGCCGGGATCCCAAATCTTGTAAGGATGTTGCGCTTGATGAATGAGATGACTTCTTTCTCTCTGACTTGGACAAATGCCTCAGCTTCAATCCATTTAGAGAAGTAATATGTCATTGCTAGCATAAAGACCTTTCCTCCTGGTGCTTTGGGAAGTTTGCCGACTATATCCATTCCTCATTTCATGAATGGCCATGGAGAAATAATTGGTTATAAAGGTTCTGCTGGTTGGTGAAGTATGTTGCTGTGTCTTTGGCAACGTCACATTTCTGGGATTAAGTCATAGCATCTTTCTTCATGGTAGGCCAGTAATATCTTGTCCTCAGGATCCTTGAAAATAATGCTCTGCCCCAGTGTGATTACCACAGTCACCTTCGTGTATATCTTTCAGAACTTCACGTGCTTCAGGATCCTCCAAGCATCTTAAGTATGGACCTGCAATAGACTTTCTATACAGAACATTGTGCAACATTATAAAACGAGATACCCTCATGCGAAAGGCTCTGTGATTCTTTTTGTCATTTGGGATCTCACCATCCTGCAAATATTTTTTAATAGGTAAAATCCAGGATCCTTGAATAGGTTTAAGATCCCGAATATGTGCTTCTTCTTCTTCAGTGTTGGATACTTCATTTGTTTTCTTAGTTGTTGGGCTCAGAATATGTATAATTGGTATTTTAATACCTTATGGTATTTTAAGAGCCGAAGCAAGGTTTGCTAAGGCATCGGCCTCAGTATTGTCTTCTCTAGGTACCTGTGTAATGTTAAAAATTTCTAATTCACAGATAATTGCTTAACTATTGTGAGATATTTGGCTAACTTTTCTCCTTTTACTGCATAAGAGCCATTGAAATGGTTAGTAATTAACAGTGAGTCTACATATACCTGGAGATACCTGATCTTGATATCCTTGGCTAATTGTAATCCTGCTATTAGCGCCTCATATTCTGCTTCATTATTTGTTGCCTGGAACTCACAACTTATGGATTGAGGTATTATGTCCCCTTGTGGCAATTTTAGTATGACCCCATACCTGTTCCTCTTACATTTGATGCATCATCAGTGAATAAGGTCCATACATCCTTTGACTCTTCAAGTTGTTGGACTTCAAGGTCTGCTTCGTGTTGAATGTCACTGCTAAAATCAGCCACAAAGTCTGCAAATGCTTGAGACTTTATTGTTGTTCTAGGTTCATATATAAGATCATAGGCGCTGAGCTTGACTGACCACTTAGCCATCCTTCCAGACATCTCTGGCTTTCTTAAGACACACTTAATAAGATAGTTAGTCTTAACATGAATAGCATGAGTTTCAAAATAATGTCTAAGTTTAGTGGATGCCATTATTAAAGCTAAGATTAACTTTTCTAAATGAGAGTACATGGTTTCTGCTGCGAGTAGGCTTTTACTTACATAGTATACTGGATGTTGTTGTCCCTCATGATCCTTGACTAGTACAACACTTACAGAGTTTCCGGATACCGCCAAGTACAGGGATAATGGTTCACCGTCTTCTGGTTTCATCAATAGAGGAGCTGATGACAAGTATTCCTTTAGTGATTGGAGTACTTGTTCATGCTTCTCTTCCCATTCGAATCTCTTGTTCTTCTTTAGGATGTCATAGAACTCTTTACACCTTTCTGAGGATCTTGAGATGAATCTATTAAGTGCTGCTACTCTACCAGTTAGTCTTTGGACATCCTTGGTGTTTCCTAGGGATTTCAGATTGATGATTGCTTTTATTTGCTCAGGACTGGCCTCTATCCCTCTCTTGGTCACCATATATCCCAAGAACTTTCCTGCCTCCACTCCGAAGTAGCATTTGGAAGGGTTTAGCTTCATGTTATACTGGTCCAGGATATCGAATGCATCTCTGAGATCCTTGAGATGATCCTCAGCTTTCTTTGATTTTACCACCATGTCGTCTATGTAGACCTCCATGGTGTCCCCTAGTTTCTCTTTGAACATCATGTTCACCAGCCTCTGGTATGTGGCACCGGCATTTTTTAAACCAAAGGGCATAGCAATATAACAATAAATACCTGTTGGGGTCATGAATGCGGTATCCTCCTGGTCTGAGGGTTTCATCTGAATTTGTTGGAATCATGATGACGCATCCATGAATGTCAGCATTTCGTGGCCTGCTGTGGTGTCGACCATTGAGTCAATGTGTGGTAGTGGAAAAGGATCTTTGGGACATGCTTTGTTCAAGTCAGTGAAGTCTACACAGACTCTCCATTTCCTGTTTTTCTTCTGGACCACCACCACATTAGCTAGCCACCTTGGGTATTTCACTTCCCTTATCATTCCTTCTTTCAACAGTCTTTCAACCTCATCCTGGATAATTACATTCTTTTCTGGTGCGAATTTCCTTCTTTTTTGGTGTATTGGCCTGAAACTGTTATCAATACCCAATTTATATGTAATAATATCTTTAGAGATACCTGTCATGTCTTCATGTTTCCAGGCGAAGGTCGAGGTTCTGATTTTTAGTAACTCTACAAGATTTTGTTCAATATCCTTGGGGATATTGGTTCCAACAAGCACCTTGACGTCAGGATCCTCCGTACTTAGGGATACCTCTTTAACATCTTGCTCTTTGGTCTCTTAGACATCTCGAGCTTGTTTCTTTAATTGCTATGATTGCCTGTTTTTAGCGGAGGCCTTCATTGAAGAAGTGTAGCAGTCCTTAGCCTCTTGTTGATCACTGTTACTCTTCACTATCCCCCAAGGGGTTGGCATCTTGACACACTGATGGTATGTTGAGGGTACTGCCTTCATGTCGTGTATCCAAGGCCTTCCTAGAATAATGTTATAGCAAGATAAAGAATCAATGACACAAAATTTTTGTATAGAGTTTACCCACTCAATGTAGATTGGTAGCTTTATTTCTCTAACTGTGTTTTTAACCTCTCCACTGAATCCTACCAATACGGAGGATTTCGAGATGATCTTAGAATCCGGGATCCCCATTCTTTTCAGGACTTCATGCTGGATAATGTTTATAGAGCTTCCTCCGTCGATCAGTATCCTGCGGATGAAGTGGTTTACAATGTATAGTGTGATCACCAGGCCATCATGATGAGGATCATGCACGTTATTTCTGTCATCTTCGTCAAAGCAGATCACTTTTTCTTCAGTTAAGCTGGAGGTTCTGATGGGTCTATCCCCATTCTCTATTTTTGCTTCCTTGGCATTTCTTTTTGCTGTAGAGTAAGAAGTACCACAAATATCAGATCCACCAGATATAAAACCTATTACCTTGGCATCTGGCGGCGGGGATTTTGCTTTTTCCGGGATTCTGTCATGATCCTTAGTCTTGTTCTTTCCTTTTCCTAGAAATTCTTTGAGATATCCTTTGCTCAGGAGATAGCTTATCTCCTTCCGCAAAGCAATACAATCCTCAGTTACATGGCCAAAGTCTTTATGGAATGCACACCAATTGGACTTGTCCTTTCCTCCTGAGTTCTTTTAAAACTTGCGAGGCCACCTGGCTTTTTCTCCAAGATCCTGCATAGCAAATAGCAAACCAGTTGTATCAAGGGAAAAACAATATTCGGACAACTTAGGATATTCTTCCTCTTCCTCATCATCTTTTACAACATTGATCCTGTGATTGTCAGGCTTAGAACATGGCTTGGATCTGTACGACTTGAAAGGAGCGGATTCAATCTTCCGGTTGGGTTGATTGTAACTGGTTGGATTATCCATCCGTTGCTGAATCTTTTTGTCATCCTCGAGTCTTATGAATCTTAGTGCCCGGTTTCTGACTTCATCAAGGTTCCTGCAAGGATTCATGACAAGGTCTTCGTAGAATTGATAATCCTTCTTTAATCCCATCTTGAATGCCTAGATAGCAGTGGCTACGTCAAGATTCGGTATATCCAGGGAATCCCGGCCGAACTTGCTGACATAATCTCGGAGGGATTCTCCGGGATTCTGAGTTATCCTGTATAATTCACTTGTTAACCTTTCAAACGTTCTGCTGCAAGAGAATTGATTGTTAATAAGTTTATTAAATAGGCAAACGAAGTAATAGAATAAGGTGGAATATTAAGTAGCCATTTCAAGGCTAATCCTGTTAAGGTAGAGCCGAAGCCCTTGCATAAGCAAGCTTCTTTAAAGTCCAAGGGAATGGGGTTGATTTCCATTCTCTCTCTATATTGTGCGACATGCTCCTCGGGATCCGTAGTTCCATCATACAACTTCATGTTAGGAGTCTGAAAGCGCTTAGGGATCTCAGCATCACATATCGGTGGAGCAAATCTCAAGATCCTGTGACTGCTAGAGGATATTTTCGGTATAGGCTGGACTACACCTGGTACACTAGAGATCATCTCCCTTAACTTCTTTAGTTCCTTGGCCATGGACAGAGTGATTCCTGTATCCTGCACAGATTCGTTAGTGTTTGAAAATTGATTAAAGGTGTTACCGATATCGGGATTTCGGAATGATGATCCTGGAGTAAATCCAAGATCCTGATTAGTAGTAACTCTAACAGCCGAAGTCGGGCCAACTGTAGTGAATCCAGTCTGCATGGGAAGAAAGTCTCCTTTATGGATTTATGAGGATCCCGAATAATTGAAATCCAAGATCCTTGATTGCAGCGGGGTTGTCACTTCCACTGGTTTCTTTGATTCTTTGACCTTTTCAAGCTCTCTGAATAGCATCAGGTTAGTCTTTTTCTACTGTTCCATCTATTGCTTCACTTCTGAGAATAACTTGAGGATCTCGTCGTTTGAAACAAGCATAGGTCCACCGGCAGGTATCCCAGATCCCGAAAAACCCGTAGAAGTAGTTTTCTTCGACAGATTATCATTCTTTTTCTGGAATGATGGAGGAGGAGGAATAGGGTTGTTCAACCTAGAGCATGAAGATGGAGTTGAAATAGAAACTATTTTGGATTGGGATGACATTTTCAAAATTAGTTTGGAAAGATAGCGATTAAACACAAATTTTAGCAAAGATTTTAAGATGAAAAGCACCACTTGCCCCACGGTGGGAGCCAAATTGTTTTAGCCAAAAATTACCAAAGATAATCAAGTAGCCAAACTTTATATGTGAGGTAGTGTGCTTGTAAGATTATGTAAGAAATGTAATGTTAATCAGGATATCGACACAGAGATATACGAGGAAAGCCCTTAATCCTTTGGGGATCTCCGGCATAAAACCTCGGGAGCCGACTAAAGTCGGGCTGCCTTGTTTATCTTATTAAAATTGGTAAAAAGTACAATGAGAGAGCAATATGATCGAGACTAATGTGTTACAAATGAGTAGTGCAAGTGTTGTGTGTTCTAATCGATTAATATTGCTGAATATATATACAAAAGATAAAATAACTGAAAAGCAAGGATCCTGGTGGAAAATCAGGTCTTCATGGCAGTTACAAGTCTCCATTAATTCTTGACCGTTATAGTTTGACTTCCACGCGTTTTCCTTACTGTTTGAACGGTTCTTCAGCCCTTAATTTAGTCATTAATGAAGCCTTTATTACCTGTTCATGGGTAATCAAAGAGAAACACGTAATATTAATTGTTATAACGTTCAGTTAATCAGGATACTGAAATATAGTAAGGATCAGGGATACCGATACTTATCTGAGGATCTGGGATACAAGAGGTAAAAACTAAGGCATAACAAGTACTATCCAAGGTTGATCAGTTACTTGGTCCTATCTCCTTTTTCTTCTTTTATTTTCCTATGCACGAGGCCTGAGAATTCAACGTGCAAGTTATCCTTTTTCAACATTCATTCTTAGGTCAGACCTTATGTCTGCCCGTATTCCCTTTTCCTTTTCTGTTTATTCATTGCCTAAAAATATTTTAAAAATGAAACGTCAGCGCGAACGCCGGTTAATACAATTATCTTGACAGGAAAATCATTTGGCACAAACAAGTATTAATTTGATAATCACAACTTTGTGTTCAATCCACACATCCAGCAGGCCCATGTCCTAACTGTATGCATCACTGTATACACTGGCGTCATATCTTTATAACAACGGACAGGTCCACGCCTCCGAATTTGTTATAAGATAAGCACCGGCCACAATCTGGGACTCTCACCCGAGACCCGTGTATCCCTTCGAAGTTTTACGTATACCTATGGCCTGAATGCTTTGTTCGTAGAAGAACGTTGAGCATTATTCCCTTAACCCTTATTTGACCATTTTCATAAACGTAAAAGTTTGACACAAGTTTTGAAATAGATAAAGTATTCACCTTGATAATAGGAACGAGCCTCTAAGTTTGGAAATTATAGAATCAACCTCCTAGCTTGGTTTCTCTAGCGTTCCGGTACTTCTACGAGCGTTTCTTCTTAAACCGGGCACTACAACGAGCGGAAATTGAACCGAGATAGTCAGGAGCGGGCTAGGACGTCTCTGGAATGGATTTGTGAAGAGAGAATCGATTTTGATGTAGGAAATTTGAATGAACTTAGCCAACTATTTATAGGGCAAGTTCTGGACCCGTGACGGACTGTTACGGGTGGTGACGGTCCGTCACTAGTTTAGGGTTTGCGTAGTCATAAGACACGCGCCACCTTCTAGTCACTTTACGGCGTGCCGGACCTTTACCAGGCGTGAAAGTCACTTACGAAATGATACGTGGCGCACCCTCAGAGTTTTGCGGTTATGACGGACCGTTACCAGGCGTGACTGTCCGTTATAGGGTTTCCACGCGTCAGAATTTGCCAATTAGTCATTGGACATGTGGCAAGCCATCATTGCACGCATGCTCAGCCCGTAACGGACCGTTGCCGTCCGTGACGGTCCATTACGTTGGATTTTCATGTTTTCTACTTTTTAAACCTTGATCTTTGGTATATTTACACTTATAGTGCCTATAGTTTATACCTTAGTCAAATCTAGGACTTTTTCGTGGTAGATGTTACACCGCGTGGCGCACGGCGTGCCTAAAGGGCGTGAACCTCAATCACGTGTGGTGCGGTGTGCCTGACTCATGAGGATAGTTTAGCGGTGCTCGTTCCCACTGATACAGTAGTTACAACTGCAGAACAGTTTCCACTTAAGCAGCTGTTTAAACAGAAGTCTTAGATAGTTTCGTTTGAAAATTCAATACATAATAAAATTTGTTGAAGACGTCTGTAGAAAACTAGGGGGTGAATATGTTTTCTTTCAAAAACTTGTTAACTAAAACTAATTAGTATGGATTAACACATGTTAAAACTTAAGCAATAAAGACAAACAATAAAGTAAAGAGTTTAAGGTAAGATTAACAAAACCGATTTTGTAAGGCACCCTACAGTTGAGTCTCATCACCGGGTATTCTCTTATAAAACACTTCATTTCTTTCAGAACATACATCGAAAGTCTTACTCATAAATACTAATTAACTTTAGTGGTCATTATTCGTTCTTAACCTTACCTTACGAATGCCTGCACACCGATCCGAGTAGCACCGCTCCCAAGCCAAGATACGTTGTCCCCGGAACTCGCCTGCAAAACAACCTAACGTACATACAAAATCAGCTACGCTGAGTGAGTTCTAACAGTTTGTTTTAAATAGAAACGTTCACATCACCACAATTTTTAATTCGACTCAGGACATTATTTTCCTTAATAAAATAGGTTGTCGTTTATTGACATATTGATAACCCTCGTTATATCACCACTCCCATAAGGGTTCACCAACCTTAGACTCAACCCCTACTCATGGCCCCGTAAGTTCCCTGACACGAACCGCCCTTACAATTTTTACCAACCTGTAGTTTACCATACGTATCAACATGGAATTTGGTTAAAGCGAATAACTCCTAAACATAGACCCGACCTCGTTCCCTGACACGAACCGCACTCACAGGAGGGCTCCTATACTTTAGTCATAAACACGACCTCGTTCCCACACCACAGTCAACCCATTGCTTAACATCAAAGCAATAACATAACAACACAAACAATTATCAATAACACTTGCATGCAGTTAAATTAAATTTAAATGCACACAAACAATACCTCGTCACAAGCACCCTCTCCATGGTTACCCTTGTTAGGGCTTTCATCACACTCCAAGCTCATCACTGCCCCCCTGGACATTGTCACTGTTGGTGACTTCCCGAAGGACCTCGTCCTCCACAATCCCGTTTGCCGTGTCACAAAGACAACGATGCAAACACACAACAACAAGCACATAACACATAACATCATACTTGTAATTACATGACTCGTTACTAAGCATGCACCCCACACATATTCTCAGGAAAACACATCCTACATATACTCATAAACGTCTAACTCATTCCTCGACTCACCCCGAGTAACTCATAGCACGACACACATCAATAAATTCATTACCCCTATCTCACATAACCTAAGGACACCACATAGACCCTTAGTTTAGGTATTTCCCAATTATCCCGTAATTCACTTCAGTTTTAATCATAACTCGTAGTACGTTTAAATTTATAAACGACTCTTGCAAGTATGTACGATAGCCCCAAAATAGTAAAAACATTTAAAGAGGGGATTAGAAACTCACCGATTACGAGGCAACCCAAATCCTTCCTCTGCAACCCGCCCGTTCACGCTTAAACCCAACCTGTCAAACGTACGATCCAAGGATCAGATTACGTTTAAAACATACGTCGAATAACGCATAACAATAATTAAACCCGTAACGCTCGTCAGTCGTACTCCACGAAACCCTAATTTCACAAGTGTGCACGTGCGGATGCCATGCGAACCCTTAACCGTCCTTGCCTCAGAATACCGACTCGTATCGGATCACCCTCGAACCGTTGAGGAACCATAAACTTAAACCGGGTCTCCATGCAAGTGCATATATGATGCCATGCACGACTTGACTTAATAAAACCCTAATCCACATGAACCCGTTTACCCAAGTCGGTCCCCTTTTACGCATGCATGCCATGCAAACGTAACACCTTAACCGGTGTAGTACCAGTTTCCCTTGTCATGCACCACCACGTCATTACCACTCCCATCGTCCTCATCCAAGCGTACATTACCGAGCCCGTCACCTTCTCACCGTCGTCTTCGTCCTTGTTTTCGGGTCCAAATCCTAGCCGATCACCACCTCGCACCACCACTCAATCCGTCCTTGTCCCCGCGTCGTGTAACGCTTTCCTGCCGCCACCATGCACTACTACCATATTCGTGCTAGCCCCACACGTCTAGCACCTCCGCCTTACGCCACCATCGCGTACCACCATTTGCCTCCATCTCCATCGAGCACCACCACACCCCCTTGCTTCTCGTCTCCCCCGTAACCTCATCATCACAACTGTCGGAATACCATCACAGCCCGTCACCCTTGTCGTCGTCCTCCATCTTCCTCCGTGACCACCGCCGGCTGTGACCAACCTCTCAAACCCTAGTCGGGTTTTCATGCAAAACGGAAATGAGAACGTAAAAGAATGGGATTAGAGGGTTACCTTACGCGTAGTGAGGTCCCCCCCCCGCTCGCTACTGCTGTGGAACCACTGCTAGACCACCTTGTCCGGCCTCTTTCTCTCTCTCTCGCGTCCTTTCTCTTTGCCGTCGTACGCTCTAGGCCGATTATGGCCTAGGGTTTGCCATTAGGTGGATTTTAAACCTTTCGATGTTTCGTTGCAGGTCCCTCCTAATCCATTTGGCGCGTTTCTATCTCAAACCTTTGTAATAACGGCTAACCGAGTCCCTTAACTATGATAAATCAAGCTTTTCGCGAAACCTTTATAGTCAAAGTTGTTTAAAAGAGATTCAGTTCCCCCATTAACCCGATCCATTAGTTAATGAATTTTCAGGATGTTACAGATTTGTAGAGGTTCAAGTGGATGTTAACTAATCCACTCTACATCCTCTCTCCGATTCTCCAATCGAGAGTTGCTCCACTAAACCGCTTCTCTTGAACAGTAGAGATCACCGATACCAAGCGTTTCACTAATCAAATGTAGTGATCACCTTCTTCGACTAACTATATCAAGATAGTAGTCTTGGAAATCTCACACTCCAACGCTATGTTAATATAGTGTCTAATCCACCTTACGTCATCTCTCTGGTTCTCCAATCGAGAGTTGCTCCACTAAAACGTTTCTCTTAAATGAAAGAAATCACCGGTACACCGAGCGTTTCACTAATCAAAGGTAGTGATCACATTCTTCAACTAACTATATCAAGATAGTAGTATTTACAATGTCACACTCCAACACTACATAAAGATAATGTCTAATCTCACAATAAACTTAACACTATGTCAAGATAGTGTAATACTCACAACTCACAACTTAACACTATATCAAGATAGTGTTTCCCAACCCAATCATCAACTATATCAAGATAACATGATGATACTTACCCCTTACAATAATCTCTAAAGCAAGTGATAATACACTACCACCCAATTAATAAGCACAAGAAATACAAGATTAGAAGTTGTAGCATAACTCTTCTATTTTGCTCTTGATCTTTAATCTTCAATCTCTCACTTGATTTGATGTTAGAATGTCAAAAGAACTAGAGAGATATATATTAGATGTATATATGAAAGTGTTTTTGAACAAAAGGGGTGAGGAAAATGGATGTGGAGGGCATGTATTTATAGGCACAATATACAAATCCAGACAACAAAATTATGCCACTTCCATGGTCGTTTCAGCGACCTTGGGTCTGTTGGACCTTTGTATTCTTGACTTCTAGTGTTGCGAACATTGTGTGTTCTCCCATCCATCATTCCAAACTCATTTTCACACATTTTCTCTAGATTTTAAAGCCTAAGAAAGATGTCTTTGCTTGTGGTATGAAAGAGCAAGATCTTACACAGTAAGATCTCTTATGTTTGTTATAAAGCATGAATGATCCTTTCCACTTTGGTCTTGGCTCTTATCCTTTAAAAGGTTGTTTGTGTGTTCTATGTTAAAACACATATGAAGACTTATTCATTTAGTAAGATTCTTTCATTTCAAATTCAAATATCCATTTGATTTAAAACAGCTAACTTGTAAAATATTTATAAGATTTGGGTTTTGTAAAAACTTACCCAAGATTTTATAAAATATTTTTGGAAAGGATCTTTGTTTAATAAAAAATTCATTTTTCTTAATTAGGTTATATTATTTAAAACTATTTTAAGATTTCTCTAGATTCCCAACATATTCTTGTTGCTGGTTTGAGCTTAGTTCCTCATTTGTGGATGTCGGTTTTCACTTGCCAATCTTGTATACTTGAATATCATCAATGTTGTTGTGTATTAGACTTGATCTTTGTAATTGATAATTCATTAAATGTATAGAGACATGTATGTGGTACATGACCATCCTTAATCAACAACTTAATAACACAAGTTATTGATTTCAATGATTATCAAAACACGGGATTATCAAATATCTTAATTAACATTAAACCATTGTTATCCCAACAACGTTCATGCAATTTATTTTCAGTTTTGACTCATCAAAGGGTTATTTCAACTTTGCTTCCACTATAAATACTAAGTGTACCTTAGTTGTTTGAGATACTAATTTTTTCACAAATTTTGAACAAACACTCATATCTTTCTCCAACAAGCTTTAATATTCTTCTCCTCTCTTTATTCAGGGTATAGTTTCGAGTGTTTGGTCCTCCCCCACAGTACTAACTGATTCATCATTTGTACCTTGAGAAACAAACGAGTTCTCTTGGGAGAGTCGAAATTTGTTTTAAACGACCCGCATTTAATACGAATTCTCAGCCAAAACATATTCCGCTTCTACTCCTTTCTTGTACTTTGGTTTATTTTAATTGTAAAAGTATTGTAATTTACTACTTTCTTTCCTTTATGTATTGTAATATGAATTTATAAAGTGTTTTTATTTTATTTTATACGAGAGGTTCTTAAATATCACAGACCTATCAATGGCATGGATCAAAGGATTGATGATGAAATTTATAAAACTTACCATATCTTAGCTCAGGCTATACTACTAAGTCATCTTTTGTAAGTTAGAGAGAGAGAGAGCCGTTCTCCATCTCCTCTTGCGATTCTGGAACAGCAAGAGGAGAAGCAAACCAATGTATGGTCAACTCTATCTTCCTCCTACAAACCCTAGGGAGGGAGGGACGTTCTCCATCTACTCTTGCGATTCCGGCAGAAGCCCGACAACCCACGACGTTCATCTTCCACATTACAATCAGCTTTCACCACCATCCCTACCTTTTTGTTTCAAGCTTCGTTCGTTACAGAAGACACCATGTACTTGGATTCAAAAGTCTTTGTAAATTGTTGCTTTTTTATATATTTATTTTTTTGTAAATTATTTATTGATCTAAGAAGTGAAATTGTAAATTGATTATCTTAATTAAGTCTTTAGTAGAATAGCAAAAATGCATATGTTTGTAATTGATAGATTATTACAATATTCCTGTTTCAAGCATGGTTTCTCGAATTTTATTCAAAGTCATAGTTTCTTGAGTATTTTTTTTTATTAAAGTACAGTTTATTGATTCTGTCTTATATGATTATATTATTTAAACAAAAATGCATTATTGTTTTTTAAAATGTGTTTTAAAGCGGTTTAGCAAACCGCACCAAAAATTTGAAGCGGCTTTGAAACTGCTTAAAAAAAATCAAGCTATATTTTTGAAGCGGTCCCAAAAACTCTTCAAAACTACTTTTCCACCGTCTGATCAAAAGATGCTTTCTGTACTAGCGTGTGATGAGAGACCAATAACTCAAATAGCTTGTTCAACGTGTGGATTGATGTGAATGCGGAAAAGAGTGAACAAAATCTCAACTCTTCACAAAAAAAAAAAATAATTTAGTTTTTATTTTAATTTGTAGCTTAATTTAGCCGAAATTAATACTTCGGTTACGTTTTTTTATTTTATTTAAACCTCGAGTTAATATGTTAGTTACTTTGATATAGTTTATTGTTTAAGTTGCTAGAATAGTTGTAAGACCAAGTGTAGTGGTTTGGCGTCACCTGTCACCTCACCGGCAACAAACACCGTTACAAGGGGGCGTTAAGGGGGCACCATGGCAGGTTGCCGTGGGTTTAGCGAGTGTTAGAGGCGTGAGGTTGAGGTGGCTCACTGGCTCTGTCTAGTTGAGGTGGCCCAATTAGCCGTCGAGGATGGGGGCGTTACCCCACTACACACAATCTAATGTTTAGGGCAACGTAGATGTATGACAATAAATTTTGTACCATTTGAATTGTATCTGTATATTTGCTGGAACATATCTAGCATTGTGTCAAAATGTAACTATTACCAACTTTTCATAAAGTGAACGTTTCATGACAAGACATCTCAATTGATATATACACAAGATTTTGTCTTGATATTATACACTTACAATTCTATGTGTTTTGCTTGAAGTTTATTGCCTAAAAGGAGAGTGCATTCTTGGATTATTCAGCCACTAAGTAATACTAATTTCAAATAGTGTAATATACACGATCCAAGTTTTATTCAGGATTTCATTAATTATAAAAACCCAGATGCCACATGTTATCTAACATTTTTTTTTCTTTTTTTTGTTAAAGTCACATTTATTCTTTTTTGTAGAAGTTTCATATACTGAAATCTGGTTTGGTGATCCAACTAAGACTTACCATTTCTAGTTTTTATTTTGTTGAGACACAATTTAATCTCCTTTTTGGTGGAAAAGTTTGCAACTACGGTAGGGGAGGCGGATATTACCTAAAAAAGAGTGAAAATTAATAATAAGACGACACATGTACATGAGCGGGTTTAATAAGAGAGTTATTTATGTTCATTTATGTACACCGATTTATGGCACACATAATAGCACCGTCTAAAATGCTATAACTACTCATAATGCATAATCAAAATTCATTTACAAACCCATACACACATCCACACTGTATAATTTCGGTAAACACTTTCCCACATCACGTAAAATGGGATAACCACACCGTGTAAAAGGTGTAACCGCACAGTTATATCACACAGTGCGTTACCCTTTTTAAAAAACGGCATCTTAAAAAAATAACAATAATGACATAATTTTTTTAAATAATAAAGTATATATAAAAGTTATTTGAGTTAAAAAAAATTGATTGAACGACTCTTTGATGAAAAAAGTTAACACATGAGAAGATTCTCTCTTACCCCTCCTGCTCATTAATAACTTCCAATTAATTAAAAACTTCCAATGTATTAACTTTAGCAATTGAATTAATTTGATTAATGAACCAGATTGCTTCCTATTTTTAAGTGGCCAGAACTCATGGGTTCTTCAAATGAGACCCATGTTCGATTCTCACAGGTAACACTTTAGGGTGGCCAGCCCATGGCGATGATCGAGGAATACCAGGTCATTGGTTTGTGCGTAACGCGATCATGGGGCAGAGATAGCAGTTCGAACCCCACACCATGGTTTGGATCCGTCATGAGTCGATTGCCTCCTGCGATGTTCTTGGGCTTGGGTGTCACAGGCCGGTCGCGAGTCCGGTAAACTCGTTTTTATTTGATGCACACTCCAATAGTATATGCGCATAAATACATACCGAACTTAATAAATGCACTTTTTTTTATATTGTCTGCTGTTCTAAAAATAAAAATTAATGCACTTTTTTGGACATCCTAAGATTTATGGTTTCTCTTTCACGAAACTTGCACTAAAAGCATCACAAATATATTAGGGTTTGACAAATGTTGTTTTCAAATAAATTTGATGAATGATATCTCATAACTTACAAATCAAATTTACCATGTTAAAAGAAATCGAGACGAGTTTTATGTCCAAGTTATTTCCTTTGATCACCAAATAATTGATAGTCCGGCCAAGGGGCATCGAGACGATCCAACAATCAAGGGGTTTCGGGTTCAAGTCTAACTAAAGATAAATGTATATTAAAGGCGTGTGCGAGTCTGTCTTCGGCAAAATGGGCAAAATGCAAAATGATCAAAGATTTTGCAATCTGAAACAAACATGATGTGTGAGCTAATGAAACTTTATTGGTTCAAAAGCATGCATCCAAGAGACAGCAACAGCACAAGGCAGCTAAACTGCACAAGTATCAAACCATTGTTAAATGTTAATAATAATATGATAAAAAAACTACACAATTAAGCTAATTACAAAACTGACACATACACTAGTATTACAATATACGATTTTTACATGATTTTTACATGTTTGCCATGTTTAATCCACCTATATGTTTAAAATAAAATATATCACAAATCACCCATAACTAGATTCGAAAACGAAATTATGGATAATATTTTGGTCTCTAATTCAATTCGAAAAACTAAAACCAAATTCAAATTCAGCTCGATTTGAATTTTAGTTTTTCGAGACCGATTTTGAATAATGTATTATGGAACACTAGGAGTCATTCCACAAGGTTTGCTCAATTTAGTCGAATAGGTTTAGGTCATGTACCATAACCCACCATCTACGCACGTCTCTTAAAAATTACATTTGAAAGCTCTAACTGTACATTTATTTAAGAGAAAATTGTTAAAATGAACATTTAAACCAAGAAAATTGACAAAATGTACATTGACTTTTTAAAACTTAAAAAATATCCAAATCCAAAACGAACCAATAGGGTTCTGACATGTAAGTTAAAACTGATTTGAAGGCTCCAATATAGCCGGCCACGTGCCAATTATGGAGCATGTCCACGCATATTTTTCCGGCTAAATTGTAACCCGTATATCTGGTAACGGCTTCATCATAGCCGGCTAAATCAAAACCAATGAAATGATGCCACGTGTCATTGAATAGCCTTTGTTTTAAATTTGGGGGCTACAACGTAGACGAGAGGCTAACTTATAGCTGTCAAATTATATGTCAGCCTCCCGTCTATGTTGTACCCGTCGGTTTTTTTACACGTGGCATCATTTCATTCGTCGTTGATTTGACCGGCTAGGGTGAAGTCATTGGTTGAGTTAACGGCTACATTTTAGCTGGCTAAAGACACGTGGACTCTCTCTTGTATTACACGTGGCCGGCTAAAATGGTGCCTCCTAATCAGTTTTAACTTACGTGTCAGAATCCTATTGGTTCATTTTGGATTTAGATATTTTTTTAAGTTTCAAAAAGTCAATGTACATTTTGCCAATTTTCTTGGTAAAAATGTATATTATTTTGGCAATTTTCTCTTTATTTAATGACCACTGATATATTTTAATTTCATGCATCTCAAAATTTATCATATAAAGTTTGTGTGTAACTTTATGCATTCTCCTTTAATAATGTACACATTCCCAAATTTGATAAATAGATCTAAGGAAAAAATTAAATGGAATGATCAATAATTACCAGCCTTCCATGAAACTGTTGTCTGGTTTATGTTGTTGAGGAGGAACATAGTGGAGGGTATAATGCAGTTGCGGTGGGTACCCATGCGATGGATATCCTTGTGGGGGGGTACCCTTGCGGATACCCATGTGGAGGATACCCTTGAGGATATCCATGTGGTGGATACCCTTGTGGTGGATACCCTTGCGGATATCCTTGTGGTGGATACCCTGGTGTGGGGTATCCTTGTGGTGGATACCCTGGTGTGGGGTATCCTTGTGGTGGATACCCTCCCGGTGGTCCGTATCCTTCTGGTGGCGGGTGGATGCCTTTAGCCTGTCCTTCTTCTGGATGACCTATAACAATCAACGATTGATCTTTAATTTTTTTCGTTAATCTTACAATAAGCAATTCTAAATCTTTCGCAATCGGATCGATCTAAAAGGTAAAAGATCAAATAAAAGCAATGAATTAGGAATTGAAGGAACCTTGTGGAGGAGCAGCGACAGGAGGTTGGGGTTGGTTGGTATTACTCATGATGATGAATGGACGATGGATTTTTTAAAATTTGGTTGGTGTTTTATTGTTGTAGGTGTCTTTTGGAACATCCTTCCCATTTTGGAGGATGGTTTTAAACTTAATGTGAATATCTTCACGCTTTACAAACTTGAATATATGAAAAAGAATTTGCATTATTATACATACACACAATGGTTAGAAATTGAACCTAAATAATTTTAGGAACTAGTAAAATTTTTGAATCCAGATTATATAAGTTAAAAAATCACGAAGATTACAATATTATATTTTAACTAGTGGGTTATACGCGCGTTTCACGACGGAGAGGGCCGACTTTTAGCAAAATTTAAATAGAAATGTAGACGCAATGTAAAAGTCACGTTAATGCGGCGGGGTGAACACAAAAAATATCAAAAAGAAGTTAAAAGGTAACAAATAATTATGATGTAAGCATGAGGCAGTGCTGACATCATCAAACAGGAAATGGGGGGGGGGGGAGGGGGGGAATCACATGGCAACCTCTAATTGTCCATCTCTTTAGTGTTCATATCTCTCACATTTGGTTTTCTTTTTGTAATACATATAATTGAAGTGTTCATGAGTTTTTGAAATATTTTTCCTTGAATAATATCGACAAAATGATAAAGGGAAAATCATCAAAATAGGCATGTTGACTACAATTTTTGCTAAAATATGCATTGACTTTTACATTTGTTCGAATATGCAATCTGAAACAACCAATCAGAGGAAGACAAAATAAGTGGGGTGGCTCCTTCATAGCCCACACACCAATAATTCACCACCTTCACAACCCGCACACCCATAATCTGACACCTTCACAGACTACACGCTGATAATTCGGCTCCTCCACACCCCGCTAAAAGGTCAATGCCAATCCTGCTCCTTCGCAATCCACACTCCATAAATCCAGTACCTTCACATCCCATACACTCATAATCCGGCACCTTCACAACCCACACGTCGATAATTTGGCTCCTACACAACCACTTAAAAGACAATGTATGTTTTGTTAATTTTTTTAGTCAATTTGCCTATTCTCATGATTTTCCCTACGCACTAATGCATCCAAACTGTATCTGGCTGATGCATTTGTAAATTGACGACATTTATAAACGAAATATGTTTTGAAAACTTATAAAACACCTAAATGAAGATACATAACATGTAAACTTTTTAAAATGTCTTGACTTACATGATCCAAATTAAAAAAAAATGAGTAACTGCTAAAATTTATAGAAATATTTAGGTTTCTAGTTGGATCCCTAGGATATGTATGTATATATGGGTGTGTGTTAGGGTTTTCATGCAAAAGTTTCAATACATTTTTAAAACGCGCAAAGGAAAAACAAGCACGAACTAATCTAGGCCAAATCCTAGATCGTCCCACTTGGAGTCTAGATGCAAACCAAATATTTAATAACAACCATAGGGGGTTTAGGGTTATACCTTTCGCGACTAGGAGACGACAACCAAGTTGAAACACCATGTGACAACAATCCGGTCGTTAGATCCGGCTACACGAAAGAACCCGGAACTTTAATCCACCCGTACAAATCCAGATCTCTATCCGGTTTGTGTCCAATGCTCCTAAATCTAAAATGAATCTGTATTCGTTTATCCCGATCACACGGTGTCACCACCTACGAAACAGTTATCAACTCACCCAATGATACTGGTGGTACACGACGACTCTTGGCGGATCACGGAGACTACCCGGAAAACAGGTCTCCCAATGCCGGCCGGAACGGCGGGGAGATGAGCGAAGGTGCGGCGACAGAAGTGGGGATGCCGGCGACAGTGGTGGAGACCCTAGGGCGGCGACGGCGCAAGAGGGGAGTGGGGAGAAGATTAGAGTTTTTAGCTAATTTTCTCAATTGCTAATTTTTGGTCCCCTAAAACCTTTAACCTACCATTTGCATTTATAGGTAATTAGGAAACTTAATCCCCAAGCTAGGGTTTTAAGGTTTCCGCTAATTACACTTTTAGTCCTTGTAGTTATCTAATAACCACAAATAACTAACTCTTAGGTTATTTAAATATATAACCTTTATATATTTATAAATACAAATAATTAACTTTATAATTAATTATACATATATCCAATATATATATATATATATATATAGGGGAAGGATCAAGAGAAAACCACAAAGTTAGGCGAAAACCAAGAAAACCACTAAAACAATGTGTAATACTATGGGTTACGTATACGTAACCACAATTTTTTTGAATTTTTTTGTTTTCTGTTTACGTATACGTAACACTATGGGTTACGTATACGTAAGCCAATATTTAAATGATTTTTTGGTAAAAACTTGTAATATTACATTTATACTCTTATAAAAAAATAAAAATAAAATAAAATAAAAAATAAATATAACTATATTATTGATTAAAATTGATTTTTTTAGTGGTTTTCTCGGTTTTCGCCTAACTATTGGTTTTCTCTGGAACCCACCCCTATATATATATATATATATATACAATTTATTATTCTATAATTCCGAATTGTAGAAATAGTTAATTTTGGTCGTCTGTAATTCTAAATTACAATCTCCTTTCTAGCCATTGATTATCCCAGATAATTCAGATAGTTATTTTATAAATAATTATCTTGCATAAATAATTGTCTTGCCTTTCGATATAATTCGTGTAAGGCTCCTTTAACTCCTTAAACTACCTTTCTGATATATTGTTGTTCGTGGTGTAACTCTTTGGACCTTATCTCAGTGTCTGTGATTGACAACTGTCGTTACTCAGACATACAAGTCCAACAAACTCCCACTTGCATGAGTCTCTATCATTGTTAACACAGACAATGGTGGACATCTAGCTACATCTTACTGACCCCACTAAGATACGACGTTTTATGAAACCGTCTACTATTCCCGAGCAGTCTAAGTACCCTAACTGAACTATTCGTAATAGTCATGATAATCTGTCAATAATCATTTATGTAATGGACACCTATCGAACATGAGACATGGATCAAATCATCATTCTCATATAGTGTTCGATTATTCTCCTTCTCGATCTAGAATCAAAGTGGCCTATCAAACTCTCAGTTTGCGCATGGCCATTTTGAATCAACGAGGGCGCCAGAGATGTCTCCCACTTACTTGTGTAAGGAAACCGAATTCCATGTTGACTACATACAACTATCACTAAACTTCTAATATACTCCCAACTATGATCCTTGTTACTGATCGGTCAAAGAACAGTGTAAGATTATGTTAAAGAGCAATCTTCCATAGAATCAAGTTCTAGTATGTATCTCAGGTCCGAGAACTCAGTGACAATATCATTTTCAAATCTACTTATGACTATGATCTATGAAGTATTTTGAAGCGAGTTACTTCCAATATCCATTCTCTAATAAATATTTGTGAATTTGGTCTCCAACTATTTGGACTTTCATTATGAATGAACAAACCAACTGATTCATAATTGTCTTAATTTGATTTTATTCCCATAAACCAATTGACTACGAAAATTAGAATAACTTTTAGTCAAGGAACTTAAACGTATTAAAAGCTCGAACTCATTGACATGATGAGCTTGATATTAACCATTAATATCCAAGTCATACGAATGTAACTGTTACTATTTAAGGAAAAACTCTAAATACTAATGGATCTACTCACTTGTTTGGCTATTCACATCAAGCATGTGTTTTAACACAGACTTTGATTTGGTTCAACGGGTATGTCAAACTAAGATCCAATCTTTTAATTATTTATTATGTACTTAAGTTTCATGATCCCGTTAATAAAACTTTTAAGGAAACCCTTTGGAACTTTTTCCATCGCTTAGAACTTATCTAAACTTTTTCAGATGATGCGTTATAATGTTTCCATATTGCAACATCTCATATTGAACGTAGTTACCATTGGAACTCTTCCTTTGTAACTTTGGTAAAATCATGGTGCATAGATCATTCCTAGCTTAGGAGGCTCCCACTAATATACCACTCCAAGATTGGTCCCCCCACCTATGTGGGACAAGTTTTCACACTTTTCCTTCCAATTTTCGCAGCCCTAAACACCCAACTTCGAGCATCGATATCTCATTCATCTTAGCTCCGTTTTGGACGTGGTTTTGTTTGTTGCGAAGCCCTCAAAACATAGGACACAAACCCATAAAGAAATAGGCAAAAAGACATCGTTTACATATATTTATTTCTGTCCAAAGTTGACAAAAATCATTTTTGTAACTTAGTGAAAAATATATTTTACGGTATTACTTGATTTTATTTCAATCCTAGCTCTCAAGATATTAAGTTCTTAGCATATATTTTCTAATATGTAGTTTTAAAACTAGTATGCTATATAACGCATCTGAACACAGAGGTTTGTTTAGGCTCTCTCTACGACAGGTACATTTTTATAGTCATATTTATCCTTTAAACAGACTAGTTAGGGTATTATTTCTGTAGAAAGAAATAGGTACTCACATTGGCAGTTTAAGTTCTCTAATTGCTAGTTTTTCCCCAAAGAAGTTTGTCCACCTGAAAGTCAACTCAAACGTGCGTCTCTTTGAACACAAACATAATCAATTAACTTTTTAGTTAGGGGTGTGCAAAGTCGGTTATGGGTCGGTTATAGTTAAGGTTTTCTTACCCCTACTATTGGTCAATTTCACACTTCTGATGACAATTTCAATTGTAACTAGTGTGAAGACCCGCGCGTTTCAACGGCAGCGTATATCGATTCCCCACGCGTTGCGACGTAAACAGGACCTAGTTATCTCACGTTCATGTTATGTATGTCGGGATTTGCAGTGGTGATCAGTTAAATTAGTTATAAAAAATGGTTGATAAATAATTATAGAATAATAATAATTATTTAGTAATTATTAAAACGTAGCGGAACGAAACCGATTCAACACAAAAGAAAACCCGATAGGATCTGGGTTACAAAACATACGAATACGAATAGAATTAAATCTAACTACCAATGAGATAGATATACCTCGGTTAATGATTAACCGGTTGAGGCACCAAGGTACAACGAACCGATGCTAGATCACGAACCGAACGCGAGAGAACGGGAAGCCGGAACTTGCAAATGCAGGAGCAATTTTTGTGGTCACTGCTTCGGAATTTCCAATGAAGAAATCGATTCCTTCTTGTCTTCCTGTTTGGCGGCTCACGAAAAAAGGAAAAAGAAAACAAAAGGTTTTCTTCTACTTTTTTCTTGCCGATTGAAAAGAATTATATATATAATTTAGATTAAAACCTTAAAAATATAATATAACCCTTTTAAATTACTACAGACTAAAACCTAAAAGTTAATGACAAGCCTGAAATCATTTAATTTGTTTTAATAAAAGATTAAAACAAATAAATATAAATTATTATTTATAAACCTGTATAAATAATAAATCCCGTATAACGAATATATATAAAATATATCGTCCCGCTAATAGTTCGTAATTACCAATCAAAGCGGGTTAAGTGGATTTAAATGTTCGTTGCCCTAGGTGTAACTCTTACGGGTCACAACTCAGTTAGTAGCGTTAAATAATCAGGACCGGACATATATATTTCCAACAGTCTCCCACTTGGACGGTCTTTGATTAAGATCCTTAACGCAGACAGTCAGCGGTGTTTTAGCTACACATGGTTGCCCCTAATAAGGAATGACACTTTAAAGTCATTAAGTAAAACATCTTGCTATTGCAAGACAATAGACTTATGGCAATAATCGTCATTTATCCTTTCTATAAAAGACATCAATTGAACGAATGAGACATAGATTAAATTCATTCTCATATAGCGTTCAATCATTATTGTTCTTGTTCAAGATTCATAGTGGTCCAATCAAACACACAGTCAGTTTGGGTAAAGCCTTACACTTCACCAGTTTGAATCACGAGGGCGCCACGATGTCTAACTGTTACATGTCATGTAAGAGTACAGAATCCCTTATCGATTACATACAGCTCCCACTGAACTTCAGATCTGTTCCTAACCAATGCCTTTATTCCTGGCAGTTACGTGACAGCGGTTGACAGTGATTAAAGAACAGTCCTTGGTAAACGAAAGTTCTAGTATGCATCTCAGGTAAGAGGATACTAAATGAGAATACCAATATCAAAGCATCTTATGATTAAAATCCATGAAGATGATTTGAAGCGAGTTACATCCAACGTCATCCAAGATGAGGTCTATGAAATTGGAAGTCAACTACTTTAGTCCAAGTTCATAATAGTCTTAATTCAGAGTCGTTCCCACGATTCTGATCGACTACGGATAATTAAGATTACAAGATTCATAGATTAAACGTATTAAAATCAAACACAGTTATAAGATTCAAAGTTGCATTTAACTAGTAAATCAAATTGAATTCAAAAGGTACAACTGTTTAAATGTTTGTTCATCCAAATACTAAATCAAAACATATCGCTAGCAATTCTAAGACCGATAGCACTTTTGTGCTGATCATGTTTCTCCTGAGTCATCGACTTAGTAAATCTGTGTCATCACGTTCCACAATTTCCCGTATGTAGTGGAAATTTATGAGAATGTGCTTGGCTTTGTGATGAGATCTGGGCTCTTTGGCTTGAGCAATAACACATGTGTTATCACAAAATATTTCGATTGGTTTCCGAATACTTGAAACCACACCGAGGTCAGTTATGAATTTCTTCATCCAAGCAGCTTCCTTTGCAACATCTGATGCAGCTATATACTTAGATTCGGTGGTTGAATCGCCACCACACTCTGCTTGGAGCTCTTCCAGGAGATAGCTCCTCCGTTTAGAGTGAATACGAATCCTGATTCTGAGCGAGAGTCATCTCGGCCAGTTTGGAAGATGGCGTCAGTGTAACATCTTACAGTGAGCTCTTCTTCCACTCCTCCAAATATTAAGAACATGTCTTTAGTCCTTCTCAAGTACTTCAGGATGTTCTTGACTACAGTCCAATGAGCAATACAATGACTTTGCTGAAAACGACTGGTCATGCTTAAAGCATACGAGACGTCAGGCCTAGTACATAACATAGCATACATGATAGAACCAATCGCCGAAGCATATGGAATTGCTTCCATACTATTAGTATCAATGTCCGTTGAAGGAGATTGCGATTTATTGAACATGGTGCCTTTAGTTATAGGAACTCCTTTCTTGGAGTTTTCCTTATGAAAGCGTGCCATGACTTGTCTATGTATGTGCCTTGACTTAGCCCTAGAATTCGCTTAGATCTATCCCTGTAGATCTTGATTCCTAGAATGTAAGCTGCTTCTCCAAGATCTTTCATTGCAAAACAAGTTCCCAACCGGTGTTTAACTTCGTTAAGCATAGGGATGTTGTTTCCAATGATAAGTATATCATCTACATACAAGATGAGGAATGATATAGTGTTCCCACTAGCCTTTCTGTAAACACAAGGCTCATCTTCATTTTTGACAAAACCAAACTCTTTGATCTTTTGGTCAAAACGAAGATTCCAGCTTCGAGATGCTTGTTTGAGTCCATAAATAGACTTATTCAGTTTACACACCCTATTAGGATATTTTGGATCAAAAAAACCATCAGGCTGTATCATATAGACATCTTAAGAGAGATGCCCATTAAGAAAAGCGGTTTTAACATCCATTTGCCATATCTCGTAGTCATAGTACGTGACTATGGCAAGCAATATCCTGATCGATTTGATCATAGCAACGGGCGAGAAGGTTTCATAAAAGTCAATGCCTTGAGTCTGAGTAAAACCTTTTGCAACTAGCCGTGCTGTATAGGTGTGTACATTTCCATGCATGTCGGTTTTTCTCTTGAAAATCCATTTGCTCCCTACTGCCCGAGATTCGGGGGTAGCTCAACCAAGTCCCAGACTTGATTGTCACGCATAGATTGCATCTCGGCGTTCATGGCTTCCAGCCATTTTACAGATTCAGGATCTGAAATAGCAGATTTGTAGTTAGTAGGTTCGTCATTAGACTCGGCTACTAATGGGACTTTGGTACCCTCAAGATGCCATAGATATCTGTTAGGTTCTTTGCGAGTCCTTACACTTCTGCGAACGCTTGTGTTTATGTCTGATTCATCAGCAACAAATTCTTATTGTTCAGACGCTCTGACTTTATCAGCGGTTGTTTGTGGTTCTCGAATTTCTTCAAGATCCACTATATTGTCTCCAGTTCCTCGTTCAATAATTTCTTTTTCGAGGAAGTGTCCCTTCCTTTTGATGGAAATAACATTTGCATCAGGATGGTAAAAATAGTGTTCGCTTCTGTTGTAGTATCTGACGAAAACAACCTTTTCGCCTCTAGGATCGAGCTTGTCATCAGAATTGCTGGTGACATATGCATCACATCCCCACACTCTAAGGTAAGATAGATTGGGTTTAGACCCATGCCATATCTCATATGGAGTCTTGTTTACCTTCTTAGTCTGTGCCAGATTGACAATGCGGGCGGCGGTCATAAGAGCATAACTCCAGAAGGAGTGAGGCAAGTTCGTTCTACACATCATCGATCAAAATATATTAATTAGGGTTCACTTTCTCCTCTCGCTCACGCCATTAAGTTGGGGTGTGCCAGGTGGAGTGGGTTATGAAACTATTCCACGCTCCTTGAGATGATTGATGAACTCTGTGCTGAGATATTCACCACCTCGATCTGATCGAAGTGTCTTTATCGTTTTACCAAGTTGGTTTTCCACTTCGTTTTGAAACTCTTTGAAATTTTCAAAAGTTTCATGTTTGTGTTTCATAAGATAGACATAAGCATATCGACTGTAATCGTCGATGAACGAAGTATCTTTCATGATTTGTAAACATAGTTCTGAAAGGGCCACATACATCAGTGTGTATAAGTCCCAGCAGATCCTTGGCTCATTCACCAATGCCGGTGAAGGATCCTTTAGTGAGTTTGCCAGCTAAGCAAGACTTGTAGTCTTCAAAGGATTCCTGTCCGGTGGATTCAAGGATCCCTTCGGATTGGAGCCTTTTCATGCGGGCCTTGCTTATGTGACCAAGTCTACAGTGCCATAGAAATGTATCATTAATGCTAGATTTGATACGTTTAGAAAGATTGTATATGTTATTGTTTGTTTGAACATCAACCTCATAAATACCATTTCGAGGTTTAGCCTCAAAATAGAAAATATCATTTAAATAAGCAGAAAT
Organism: Smallanthus sonchifolius; assembly: GCA_023525975.1. Classification (NCBI taxonomy): domain Eukaryota; kingdom Viridiplantae; phylum Streptophyta; class Magnoliopsida; order Asterales; family Asteraceae; genus Smallanthus; species Smallanthus sonchifolius. The sequence continues at coordinate 73,982,193 of CM042033.1, read as the reverse complement.
AAAAATTCCATTGAAAACGTACTTAAAACCTTGTTCAGACAATAAGGAAACTGAAATAATGTTTCTGGTTAAACCAGGTGCAAACAAACAGTTATTTAAGATAACTACAAGGCCAGAAGGACATGAAAGATGAAATGCTCCAGCTGCAAGAACTGGTACTCTCTTCCCATCACCAACGATGAGTTCCATGTCACCTTGTTTCAGCTTCTTCCACTTTTCAGGCTTTTGCAATACATTAACGATGTAATAAGCACATCTAGTATCAAATACCCATGTGTCGCTAGAGACAGTAAAAAGTTCAATAACATAAATGGAAATACCCGAAGAGGTGCCTTCACCATTGGCTCTCTTCGATCTCAGCTTAGCCAGATATTCAGGGCAGTTACGTTTCCAGTGCCCCATCTTGTTGCATTCAAAGCACTGACACTCCTCGGGAGGGGTGGTTTGGGTTTTGCAACTTGCTTGTTGTTGGTGGCAGGCTTGGCAGCAACATTAACTTTCCTTTTACCTTTGTTGTTATTAACCCTTTTCTTGGGTTTAGGCTTGGTAACACCACCAGATCTGACCATTAACACTTGATTAGTGTTGCTTTGAACATTCATCTCGGCTGTTTTTAACATGCCATGAATCTCAGGACAGTCTTGACCCATCCGTTCATATTGAAATTCATTACGAACTTGTCATATGAGCTAGGGAGAGAATTCAAAATGAAGTCTGCTGCCATTTCTTCCTGCATGGGATAGCCAAGTTTATTCACTTGGTCAATGTAGCCTTTCATCTTAACCACATGAGCGCTGACAGAGGTGCCTTCTTGCATACGACAGGCTATGAGCTTTTTCATAGTGTCGTAGCGCTCTTGGCGAGCTTGTGTCTGAAACATGCCCTTAAGTTGCACTATCATGTCATATGCATCTATGTCTTCCATATTCTTTTGGAGGTCGGAACACATAGTGGCTTGCATAAGGCAGGCTACCTCAATGGCATCCTCGTTATGCTTATCCCAGGCCCTACGAGCAGCGGACGTGTTATTCTCGGGCTCGTTAGGAACGAGGCCTTCTATGACATAGAGCTTTTTCGTCATCTTGAGAACTATTCTCAGATTGCGATGCCAATCGATGAAGTTGGTTTTTCGTTCTCAAGTAAAGACTTGAGAGAGAATGAGGAGTGAGATTCTTTTTCAGTAGACATCTGTTAAACAAGCAAATAAATATTAATTAGTATTTTAGATGTAATAAATTCTTATATTAATGACTCATGGCAAGAATAGAATAAGAATAGAGAATTTGGTTATATCAATTAGTAATGGCGGTTGTGGCACGCAACATTAGTAAGTGATTTAGGCAGACTGACAATAATTACCAATTGTGGAAAAATTCACAATTCCCGATATGAGGGCGCTAAAACAACTCTTGTCTATGCATTGATACGTTTAGCCTCATCTATGCCCACTTTTAGTCTCCATACAGTTGGGGCATATATAAGAGAGAAAAGTAATATTCGCCCTAGTAAAGGTACATGTGGAAGGGCCGGATGTGTCAACGAAACCCTTGCACCTTGGAGGGATAGACTACGCACCAAATGCGATGTTGTAGCTCCAAACACTGTTGTTTCGCGTTATGCCCCAAGTGTTCCTTATAGTAGGATGACATAGACTAAAGATTTTAAATATGAGATTTAATTTTAGTGTTTTACCGAATAGGGTCAAACACAACGAATGATAAATCATACGTATGTTGTAAAAGCCAGTTTTACTATATATTAGATCATGACAACGTGATGAACCCTTTCATCTCTCAGGACACTTAATTTTAAATAACCTATTAAAACTAAGTTTGTCGCGATGTAATTAACCAATTAAAAGTTAATAGTTTAAAAGAACTATTCAGTTATGAGTGTTGGAATTTTAAAATTAATTTAAATTGCAAAACTCCATTGTTATTATTTATTTTAAAAACAAACTATTTGTTTTGATATAAAATATCCACAAGTTGTAAAAAAAAGGTTTAGAACTTGTTATTAATTTGATTGTGAAAAATTTTGGTATTTGATCAGTATGTAATAACAATTATAAGATTAAAAGCAACCACAATAGCAAACACAAAAAATATGTAAATCATATGGCCAAGAAAAAATTGTTTGATCTTGCTAGAGCCTTATAGCAAGACCAAACTATGTCACAGGGTCACCACACACAAACAACCACAAGGATAGACATCGTGCATGCGTCTAGCTGTTCCGTGTGACTCCCACTAAATCTAAGATCCTGTCGTCGTCTTTAGTTTTGTCTTCGGGTCTTTATCTTTACAATATTTATATAGAATACAAAAAACTAAAACCCTAAGCTATTACAACTTTGAGCCATCAAAGTGGGCCAAAACATAAAAGCTAACTTATTACAACCTTGAGCCATCAAATGAGCCAAAACCATAAAACCAAAAACAGAAAACAAACAGAGGACATGATCGGGCCAGATTTACATATTTATCATAATCAAATAACAGGGAAATCCTTTTGGTCAAATAAAATAAATAAAAATTTTAACCAAAATAAATAAAATTGCCATAAAATAAATCTAGATCTTGATCAGAAACTTTAAACAAGTTAAAGTTTGTGATCTATAACCTGTTAAAAGATCGGATCCGATTCGTATGTCGCAACCAATGCTCTGACACCACTGTTGGGATTTGCAGTTGTGATCAGTTAGATTAGTTATCAAAAATGGTTGATAAATAATTATAGAATAATAATTATTTAGTAATTATTAAAAGCAGTGGAACGAAACCGATTCAAAACAAAAGAAAATCCGACAGGATCTGGGTTACAAAACATACGAATACGAATAGAATTAAATCTAACTACCAATGAGATGGATATACCCCCGTTAACGATTAACCGGTTGAGACACCAAGGTACAACGAACCGATGCTAGATCACGAACCGAACGCGAGAGAACGGGAAGCCGGAACTTGCAAACGCAGGAGCAATTTTTGTGGTCACTGCTTCGGAATTTCCAATGAAGAAATCGATTTCTTCTTGTCTTCCTGTTTAGTGGCTCACGAAAAAAGGAAAAAGAAAACAAAATGTTTTCTTCTACTTTTTTCTTGCCGATCGAAAAGAATTATATATAATTTAGATTAAAACCCTAAAAATATAATATAACCCTTTTAAATTATTACCAGGCCAAAAACCCAATAGTTAATGACAAGCCCGAAATCATTTAATTTGTTTTAATAAAAGACTAAAACAAATAAATATAAATTATTATTTATAAATCTGTATAAATAATAAATCCCGTGTAACGAATATATATAAAATATATCGTCCCGCTAACAGTTCGTAATTACCAATCAAAGCGGGTTAAGTGGATTTAAATGTTCGTTGCCCTAGGTGCAACTCTTACGGGTCACAACTTAGTTAGTAGCGTTAAATAATCGGGACCGGACATATATATTTCCAACAATGTAAATATTTTCCAAAAGTAAAAAAAAACAACCACACGTTGTGGTGAAACTGTACGATGACACTAGCATGGGTAAGAGCACGTTTGCGAACTTAGTTATGCACGTTATGGCAATGACATTAACATGTTTAAGTACATAAAAGAAACGTACAGATTTGAGGCGGATCGGTTTTGGAGATTGAACCATAAATAGGAAAAAGTATTATGACTCACACATTGCGGCTTAATAATTAAAAAAAAGTAATCAAAACTAAAAACAATAACAAATCTAAAAAGAAAAACAAAATAAATAAATAAATAAAATGTTAGAAGTGTGGATAAAACCGGCGGCCTAGGCAAACCCAACAGAGACAACAACCCACCAAAAGTATCTTATGAAAAATGGAAGGAAAATCAAATAGAAAACAATGAAGATTGGCTTTGTCGGTGACTTCTCATTGACCACCAACATTGTCTTTTAAAGTTTAGTGAATTGATTTAATTCAACTATAGACATCCATTTGATTAATCCCAAATACCTAAGAGTGAATATGAGACTCATATGATCAATTTCAACCAAAACCAACCTATTTACTTTAAAATTCACCAAAATTAGTTTGGTCAGGTCACTTCCTTTTTGTTATAAGAAATGTTTAAAAGTACTAGGGTATTTCCTGTCATTCGGTGCAACTTAAAGTACTGGGGGCTATTAGTATCTTGTTAATAGTTCAAGGGGGCTAGTTGTAATGTTTAGTTCTAATAAGCTGGTTAGTTAATTCTTGTTAGTTTAATCGTTTTTCTTGTTATTCATACACTCTCACAATTGGGGGTTTGGATATTGTAATCGTTTGACTTGAATAAATATTGTTAATCGTTTGGTGTTCATAGTAATCGTAGATTGTTCTTATTTGGTGTTGAATTGGTGTGTTGATTTATCCAATTATAACACTTTTTGTATTTTAAAACTCCGAAAACATTTTAGGAAGCATAATTTTTTTTTTGGAAAATAGAATATATTAATAAGGAAACACACTAGCAAGAAGCTAGGAACACGAAGAAAAAAACAAATAAAAGGGAGAAAGTAACAAAAAATTAAATATTAAAGTTACACCAATTGATTACACCAATGGATAATAGAAACTATTTCTTAGCCGATTAACCAATTCATCAATTTAACCGATTCATCAATTTGGCATTTGAGTCAAATTTGGCATAAAATACCATTTTCTCTAAAATTCACAATTTCATTAATTTAGGCATGATCATGATTCAAATAAATTTCAACGATGATTATAACATGTTTCCACTAATTAGTGACGATCATAAGTGATCTCAAGGTTTGAGAATGTCATGGGTTCAAATCTCACTCTTAAATAAATAAAGAAATTTGTCTTTAAAAAAAGTAATTCAATAGCACATCACTGGTAATTCATAAATGGGCCATGGCAGTTGGGGCCACGTTGCATTTTTTGATTGGGCTATTTTTTAATTTCTCATTTTCAACCCCTTTCAATATATATGATGTACTTTATGATTTTCAAATAATTTTGTTTTGTTTTAATAATTTTCGTTTGTTAACCTTAAAAAAAAATAGAATGCGCCCCAGTTTTTAGTTTTTTTTTGTGAACGTCATGATATATGTATTTTTTAAACATAATAGTTTTTAAAAACGAGTATTATTTTTATATCGAAGTCTATAGCGAGTTACGTTACCGTGATAAACCCAACCGCTTATGAACGAACAACATCATTGCTGGTATTTTGGTGTTATCGGAACCGGTATTGGTCTTCGCTTTTATGGTTTTCGACGACTAGAGCCGATAATGACGGAAACTCTTGCCGCGTAACGCAAATAAAAAACAACCACGCTTCCACCGCGAAGCGCGGGGAAAAAACACTAGTTAAATACAAATATAAATAAAGGGTTGTATACTTGTATGATGTACAAAAAAGAGTCTTAATTTTAAGGTGTTACATATTCTAACACATAAATTAAGAAAAATATCAACTAACTTCAAAATTCTCACCAAACGTACGCATCTCACGTTTGAAGAAAGTTATACCAACCAAGTCACTACCTATGATTGTCTTTTTCGATTCATACACAAAGATCGACCAATAGATAATTAGATATATAACCTATGCAAAAAAAATGATACAAAGTCTTTGAGTCATAATTTTACCCAAACTTAAGTCTTGAAAATAATTATTAAAATTTGGTTTGATAACCTAATGTTTTACTATGAGAAGGTCTTATATTGTTGGTAAGATTAGGTTGTTCTCTAAACACAAAAATCCAATCTAACTTCAACTACACCACACCTGATTTAAAATCAAATGTTACCATAATTCTCTCAATTTATTTCCTTCAATCTTCCACCATTTTCAACTTCATGCTCCCACTCCCCTAACTTCTTCTCTTCCATAGCATGCGTACGCGCTCAAATTGAGCGCGTCACATCATAACTTTGTTTTGTCAAGCTTGAGTTTGTTTCAAGAACACCCGTATACAAAATGACAGCACCAAAAGACGATAAATTCGTCCCACATCCGGTGAAAGATCAGTTTCCCGGAGTCGAGTTTTGTGTCAACAGTAACCCTCCTTGGGGTATGTTTTTCTTGTTAGTTTGTTAAAAAAGTAATATATAATATATGATTTATATTTGAACTTTTATTTATGTAGCCGAAGCCGTTATTCTTGCTTTCCAACATTATTTAGTGATGTTGGGGACCATTGTTCTTATATCTTCCATTATAGTTCCTCCGATGGGGGGCAGCCATGTAAGAATCTAAATCTGATTAGTTTGAAATTAAAATATTTTCAAACAATTTATTCAATGTGCAGGTTGAAAAAGCTCATTTGATACAAACAATGTTGTTTGTGGCTGGAGTTAACACATTGTTACAAACATGGTTCGGGACAAGGCTCCCCGTGGTGATCGGGGGATCATTTAGATTCGTTGTTCCTATGCTCTACGTCGCGTTACAACATCGTTATAGCTTTTACCTTGATCCCGTCAACGTATGATCATACACTGATTACTTTTGTTCTTGAAATCGTTTGAATTTATATGAACAATCATAAATATTAATAAAGGTTTGATTTTGCAGAGGTTTCATCATACGATGAGAGGAATGCAAGGAGCGCTTATGATCTCTTCGCTTCTTCCTATCTTACTTGGGTTTCTTGGTATCTGGAGGATTGTAGTCAGGTTCTTTTGCTTTGGCACAATTTATAGAAACACCACTGACACTATACAGACACCAATGGTCTTACGGCCCGTATGACCGTATGATGTGACCACTAACAAAGTCATACAGCCAGTATATCATTTTTCACCCCATCATACAGTCTAGTGTGAATCATATGGCCCGTATGATTTGACAGACATGCTGGTGTACACTTTTCGAGATTGTATCTCTTTAGTAGCACCATATGTTTTTAAGAAATTTTAAAAAGCATAATAAAAATATGCAAAATCAACCCGAAACTGAATTCCAGATTTGTTTGATGGGTGCAGGTTTCTAAGCCCTCTATCTGCTGTTCCTATAGTAACCCTGGTTGGAGTTGGTCTCTATGCTCAAGGATTTCCTCTGGTAATCAAAATACTTCATTTACTCGGTATAAGATTCATTTGGGAGATCTAAAAGATTCCCAAATCAATACCGACCATGAGTTCAGTCAAAAGATATTATGTATTATTAATCAACAACTTACAGGATAATTACAAAAAACATATGATCAAATAGTATTTCTAATTATGGTTAAGATAATTAAATAAATTCTAACTAATATATTTTATCTGATAAAACGCTTCAGCTGGCTGAATGCGTAGAGATTGGGCTTCCTGAGTTAATTCTACTGGTTTTCTTTTCCCAGGTGAGTCTAATATCGCGATTTATATTAATTTTGTGTTATAAAACAGATTTTGCTATTTTCTTGGGTTGAACTTTGCTTGATTATAGCAGTAAGGAAATTAACCTTGCCTTATTTTGCAGTATGTCCCTTACTGGTGGAAATCAAAGTGGCTTGATCGGTTTGCTGTGCTTATATCGGTATCAACGGTATGGGCATACGCGTCCCTTCTAACAGCAGCCGGTGCATATAAAACTAGACCACCTAACACTCAGTTCAGCTGCCGTGTGGACCGCTCTGGCCTTGTAAGCGGCGCTTCATGGTGAGCCACACCGTTGACTTTCTAAACAACCTTTTGTTGACTTTTTGAGGAGTAACATGGTTCTGCTTGGCTTACATTCATTATTTCCATCAACTTTCTTGTTGCAGGATCAAGTTTCCTTACCCATTCCAATGGGGTCAACCCACTGTTCATGCTGGAGATGCTTTTGTAATGCTTGCAGCTGCTTTCGTGTCTCTCATCGAGGTTAATGATTTTACCTGTTTTTTTTTACACTCCCTTTTCATAAATTTGAATCAGTGATCTTTTTTTACAGTCGACAGGCACGTTTATTGCAGCTGCTAGATATGGGAGTGCTACACATGTACCGGCTTCTGTTTTAAGCCGGGGAGCCGCCTGGCTGGTGAGAAGTGATAATATTATTATTCATTTGATATCATTTTTAAAGATGTTAGATTACAATCTTTTTGATAAAATCTTATAGGGAATTGGTATCTTGATGGATGGATTATGGGGCACAGGAACCGGCTCAACTGCATCGGTGTATAAAATCAACTTAAAATGATCGTATATGATCAATAATAACCTCGGTTTCTTTCCTTTTTGTTCATTAATGATATCTTATTGTGGTGTTTATGATAGTGAAAATGTAGGTCTTTTAGCTGTAACAAAAGTGGGAAGTAGAAGAGTGGTTCAAATGTCTGCAGGATTCATGTTCTTCTTTTCCATCTTAGGTATGTTCTGTTCCTGATATGTAATTAGCAAACCGGTTATACATTTTTCATATTTTTTCTTGATTTTTTAACTAGGAAAATTCGGAGCGATTGTTGCTTCTATACCTTTACCGATCATTGGAGCTCTATACTGTGTCTTGTTTGCCTACATGTGTAAGTATAGTTCTTTATCTTTAACATCCCCTTTGTCCAATGAAAACCGCAGTGGCAAATTTGTAATTAAAATGTTTGACTGTTGGTCAAATACCTGAAATGTCGTAGATTTTTACAGATAAAATAAAAAATAAGTTGATTTGGGATGTATTTTATTTCAACCGGGTCAAACAAAAATAAAAGCTAAAAGTCTTCCAAAATTACTAAATGCATAAAAAAATACAACCTCCTAAACCATTTTATTAAATATAGTAAAAAATGTTTGTAGGTCAACCCAGCCCGCTTTGTTTTGATCCGTACTAAAAATGGTCCATTTCAACCCAACCTGTTCTGACCCACGTGCCTGACCCGCATCGTTCCCAGTTTCAAAACAAACAATTTGTTCATTTTCTTAAATGATTCTGGTTTTGAGCAGCTTCTGCTGGTCTAGGATTACTTCAATACTGCAACCTTAACAGTTACAGAACAAAGTTCATACTCGGTTTCTCACTCTTCATGGGTCTTTCTGTCCCACAATACTTCAACAACTACGTGGTAACAACCGGAAAAGGCCCTGTTCACAGTAGATCCACTTGGGTACATACAAACATTTTCCGCAACCATTTTGCATAATAAATCTTGTTTTTTTTTTAATATTTATATTAACTTTATTCTGTTTTTATACAGTTCAATGAACTAATGCTGGTGATATTTACATCTCCGGCCACAGTTGCAGCCATTGTTAGTATGTTTCTTGATCGGACTCTTGGTTATAACCACAAAGATGTTAGAAAAGATGGTGGAAGACATTGGTGGGGAAAGTTTAAGTATTTTGAAAGAGATGCTAGAAGTGCAGAATTCTATTCACTTCCTTATGGTCTTTCTAAGTATTTTCCATCTGTTTAATGGTTTGTAACTTTGTATTTTATGAATATGACTGCACTATCTTTATATCAAGAATGTATCTTTCCTGTTAGAATATATAAAGGAGCACCTTGGCTTATTATTATTTGTGTAACAAATATAAGTTTTTTGTATGATTTATGTAAATGCTGAAAATTATGGCAGTTAGGATTAGATTATCTATTAACCGGTTTGTGAATAGGCATGATGTTTAGAAAGTGACGGTTAGTTATATATAAATATGCATGTAATTGTAAACCTATTTAGTAGGGACTATTATCAATGTAATTAAGATTCAAGATCATCAAATATCAAAGTTCATGATCAGAAATCAGAACATTTCATTCGATCACTGCTTGCAATTATTTTTCAAGAATCAATGGATGCGAAGAACAAAAAATCGATGATACATGACAGTTATAGAAAAACCAAACCACTCTCACATATTCGATGTTACTATTGTGAGGAACATGGTCATATGATCAAATACCGCAACAAGCGAATAAAGGCGGAGAAAAACAATAAGACTTCTAATGTTTAAAAGTCATTTTAAACGTATACTGATATGCTATAAATTACACATATTTTTAGCATTAAATTAATCCCAATTAATAAACAATTTTACTATAAATTACTAGTTTATGTGCTAAATTGCACTATCATTGAATTTACAGGTCTACTTAGTGAATAGAAGTAATTTTGGAGAAGAAACCAGTAGATATCGAAGTTCGAGGACTTAGAAGAAAACAGGAAAATCGCAGAATCGTATGGCCGTATGATTCTGTACGAGCCGTATGATTGCCTAAGTTCCTGAAGTATAGCCGCATCTGAAGACCGTACGGTCGTATGACCGTATACGGGCCGTACGTGGGAACCCTAATCGAAGCCTATATAAATAGATTGATGGCTAGAGACTAAGATATACCATCTTATACTGAAAAAGACTATACAATATACTAGGAGATACGAAAAATACAAGAGAGGTATAACTCTTGAAGAGTAGGAAGCCAAAAGGCTTAGCTTTCGGACTCAAGATCATTCTCTGGGAGAAGCATTGAAGACTAGAGCCCTATATTCGGTTTTATCTATATTTTATTCCTTTGATTATGTTCTTTTATCTGCTATGAGTAGCTAAATTCATTTGTGTCATCTAGATGTAGATGAATTTTGACTAAGAACGTTTAAGTGTTTGATTATGTTTATGAAGCTTTAAAGATTTGATAATCTTATTTCAAAGTCTTATGCTACATATGTGTTTCTATTATTGTCTAATTCATCTTTGATCTAGGTGTTGGTTTGATTCTAGAGGGTAAGGCCTGCTTTTTAGAGTTATTATTCAACATTCTTAGGTTATAGCCTTTGGTCTATATTCTGGATCTTGTTTCTCTGGCGAGAGCAAGATAGGTCTAGGTTAATTGGGTGAGGGCAAAAGCACTTCCTAATTATTAATTCTGAATAAAAGGAATTAGGAGTTTGTTAGAGTTTTCCTTATGTACTCTGAAACTGGTAAACTACATCTGGCGAGTGATATTTGTCTAGATATGTCTTGGAGGTTCTGTGACATAAGAATTTTGATTAAGATTTGCTTAGGGTGTTAGTGTTGTCTATGACACGACCATTCCTTGGATTTCCAATAACACCTGCAAGTAGAGATGGGCAAACCCGAAAACCGGTTCTCCATAAATCGGTTTACCGTAAACCGGTTCAAACCCGAAGAAAACCGGCGGTTACAAACCGGTTTGACCTTTCCTGATGCCGACCGGGTTAGGGACCGGTTCCTCTGAACCGGTTTACCGGTTTTTTGCTGAAAAAAATAGCCATTACTCAACGGATTTTTAGCCGTTAGAGTCGAATTTGGCCGTTTTTTTGGCCCCATTTGCACTCTTATAACACTATAAATAGGTGGGGGTGTTTAGGGTTAATCACACCTCTCTTTACACTCTCTAATCTCTAAAACCGCTCAAAAACGCTCTCTAAACTCTCTCAAAGAAAATAACCATGTCAAGTGTTGGTGCTTCCTCAAACGAAGTTAGCGTTGTGGAAATTAGACCAACAACGAGAAATCCGGAAATTTGGTGCAATTACGATTTATGTTTGTTGTCAAACGGGAAGGAACGTGCTCGGTGCAAGATGTGTGGTGCGTTTTTGGGGAAAGATTCAAACACTAGTTTGAAAACGCATATGGAAAAATCTTGCCCGTCCTTGAAGAGAATTCCAAGTGAAGGTTAAGCCTCGATGACAAGCGAAGGAGGAATTTGGAACTTTGATCCAAATATTGTTCGAGATCAAATGGCGAGGTTAGTGATTCAAGAAGAATTATCGTTCAACCACTTTGACAATCCGCGCTTGACAATGATGATTCAAGAGACACTCCAACCACGTTATCATCAAGTAAGTCGCATCACCCTTAGACGAGATTGTATAAAAATGTGAAAAAAAAGCAAAAAAATAATTAATTTTGGGTTTTGAAAATTTGGAAACCGGTGTAAACTTAACCACCGATGTTTGGTCGTACCTTTGTGTTACCGCGCATTGGGTTGATCCCAAAACGTGGCAAATGATGAAGCGTACAATCGCGTTTGACTTGTTTGAATATCCACACACTGGCGAAAATTTATTTTATATATTAGATGGTGTTATAACCGAATTTAAACTACAAAATAAACTTTTTTCAATGTCTTTTGATAATGCATCTAATAATACAAATGTGGTTCAAAAACTAAAAATTAAATATAAACTGGTTTGCAACGGCATTTTTTTCCATAGTCGATGTGTCGCACACATCACTAACTTGGCGGTGCATGTTGGGCTTGCAATTGAAGAGGTTTCAAACTTAACATATGCTTTTCGACTAATGCTTAAAGATATTTTTAGTAACAAAAAAAGATACCATGATTATATTAGATTTTGTCGTGAAACGAATAATCGTTTGCTTAGGTCCGAATTGGGACGTCGAGACAAGATGGAACTCGACTTATAATATGTTTTATAGCGTTTTACGACAAAGAGAAACTTTATAAATATTTCATGAAATGCTTGCCTCAAAACCTCGTCGTAAAATTCTAAAGTTTCCGTCTACGAGTTGGGACATTTTAAAAGACGTAACCGAATTGCTTGAAGTTTTCAAAACCGCCATCACTTTTTTATCTGGTGTTTATTATACCACAAGTCCATTAACTCTAAAACAAATATATTTAATGGCTAACAAGTTGTATAAACTTGAAAATAAAAGCACTCTTTTTACAAAAATGATAGAACCGATAAAAGAAAAATTAGTAAAATATTTTAAAGAAATGTCTCCCGTTATAACTTGTGCCGCCGCATTAAACCCTATCATAAATGTTTTCGGGGTTGAAACGTTGATTGATAGAATTACTTACGCTTTGAATTTGGATAGTGAAGACATCCATTTTGCACAAGGCACAAAAACATATTTTAACAAATGTTTACAAGATTTATTTGATGTTTATTTACATAAATATGGTACAACTCCGACTCCACATGATACAATGGGTACATCATAAAGTGGTAGCTCGAGAGATGTTAATTTGAATTTATATAACGACATGTTAAATGAATTTAGTAAACGGGCTCGAGGTACCACTCCGAGTAGCGAACTCGGAAGGTATATTGGCACAAACTTTTTAGCGTTTATACCTCTTACCGTTTTTGAGGAGTTTGATATTTTGGCTTGGTGGAAAAAAAACGAAGCTTCGTTTCCGATTCTTTCCGCCATGGCCCGTAATGTACTAACTGTCCAAGCTTCCACGGTAGCTTCGGAATCTGCGTTTTCTTTTATTAGCAGGGTCTTATCGATACGAATGATTATACTCACCCCCTTAGCGACGGAAATGTGCATTTGCTTGAAGGACCATTTGGATGCGATGGATAGGACACAAGACCAAACTTCTCTCGAAGACGAAATTCAAGCCGAAGAAATCATACACAACAACGAGGTTGATCTTGGAATAGCCGAACAAGTCACCGATGTAGAACTAGCCGAAGATGCAAGGCTACGAAGCTCCAGTTCCGAAGACAACGCACAAGAATAATCAATCAATATTCCAAAATATAAAATATATATTGTCATTTGTAATGTTTTACAATTTTATAATTTTATCTTGTCATGTTTTTTAATTTCCGAATTTTTCAAATATTAATAAACGTTGCACTTTATGTTTTATATTTGTTATATTTTATTTATTTTTTATTAAAAATATCGAATTTATTTGAATTTATTCGATTGTTTTAATTAAAACCGGTTTAAACCGGTTTAACACGCAAACCGGTTTCAACTCGACCCTAACCGGTTTAATAGGTTAGGGATTTCCTTCTCTCCAAACCAGGTTAACCCGAACCGGTTTAGGGCCAAACCGGTTTTGACTTTCCGTTGACCAAACCGATTCGGGTCGGGTTTGAACCGGTTCGGGTTAAAAAACCTTTTTGTGCACCTCTACCTGCAGGTGAGGATTCCTATTAAAAACTCAATCATTAAGGTGGTGGTTGATTCTTCATAGTAGTAGGTCCTAGAGTGGCTAGCGGTGAGCCTGGAAGCTTTAGATCACCACTCGTCTAGGTTACTCTGGCGAGAGCCTTTTAGGGAACCGAAATCTTATTGCCCTCTAATCCAAACTGGCATGTGGCAATGGCCAATGAATATCGAGCTTTAATAGAAAATGACACTTGGGAATTGGTGTGCCGACCTTCTAATGCCCATAGTATAAGATGCATGTGGCTCTTCAGGCATAAGTTCCATGCCAATGGCCTTTTTCAATGCTACATAGCTCGATTGGTGGTAAATGGAAAATGTCAACACGTCGGTATTGACTGTAATGACACTTCCAGTCCGGTGGTCAAACCAACCACCATTCGGACCATTCTTACCCTTGTCGTCTCATGCTTGTGGCCATAAATGTCAACACGTCGGTATTGACTGTATTGACACTTTCAGTCCGGTGGTCAAACCAACCACCATTCGGACCATTCTTAGCCTAGTCGTCTCATGCTTGTGGCCAATCCACCAGTTAGATGTTAAAAATTCCTTCTTGCATGGGGACCTTCACGAAACTATTTACAACAGATAATCTCCTTACACATGTATGTAGGCTTCACAAATCTCTTTAAGGGCTCAAACAGATCCCCCCAGGCATGGTACCACAGGTTTGCTATGTATATATATCACTAAGTATGGGTTTCGTAGCACTACTAGTGATTCATCTCTCTTTGTGTATAAACATGGCACATGGCATGGCTTACCAACTTTTATACAAGGATGATATAATTCTGACGGCTTCCGGTGACACACTATTACAACAGATAATCTCCTTTTTATCACGTGAATTTTCCATGACAGATTTGGGTAAACTCCATCATTTCATCAATATAAATGTTAAATCAAAAAATGGTGGACTATTTCTCTCTCAGGAATCTTACGCTGCAGACATCTTGGCCCGGGCAAATATGTCCTCTTGTAAACCGAGTGCCACACCTACAGATACCAACTCCTAACTAGGTGTGCCAACCCGACGACACTCTCTACCGTAGCTTGGCGGCACCTTAAAGTACCTCACTTTCACATAACCCGGCATAGCCTACGCCGTCCGGTAGGTTTGTCTTTTCATGAATGCTCCATGTAAACCGCATTTTAATATTTTTAAATGGATATTGCGGTATCTCAAAGGCACTCTTCATCATGGTCTACATATCACCCCTTTTAAGTCCACAAAACTTACCGCCTACTCTGATGCCGACTGGGAGTGGGTGTCCTGATTCGAGGCAATCGACTTCCGGATATTATGTATTTCTTGATGACAATCTTGTCTCATGGTCTTCTAAACAGCAACCCACGGTATCCCGGTCAAGTGTCGAGGCTGAATACCGTGGTGTTGCCCACACTGTGGCCAAAACTGTTGGACTAATCTTGTCATAACTCAATTGTTGGAGGGGTTAATTAGTAAAGTTTTATTAATTGGTTTGTTCAATTAGAGTTACCCAGAACAAAGGATTAGAAGGTCAGCCTATATGTTTGGAATTTGATTAGAATTAGAATAGGTTGTTAGTTGCTTTGGAGTCAAGCTATTTTGATTATAAATATGTGATAGGATTTAATTCTTGTAATTGGGTTTTTCATATATTAATAAAAAGAGTCAGAGAACAGGTGTTCATCCAACCTGCTGTTGTGCGATTGATGAGAGAAAGATAAGGGAATACCGATTAATTGAGCTTCAATTGGTATCAGAGCTTGCGGATCAAGAAGCCTGTTGCGTTCAAGAAGAGTTGCGACCAGAAGAACATTCTTGATCCGGTCTTTCAACTACTGCAAATCTGATGTTCTGCCCAAGACCTGGAATTATCAAAGAAAAGATAGAAACAACTGTGTTTTCATCTTAGGTGACCTGCGACCAGAACTTCTCTTGAATCAAGTACCCAGCAGATCACCTGATCTTCTTGAATCAACAGGCAAACCAAACAACATGTCAGCCATAATTCGAATACCGGAGGGACGAGTTTTTTTTTAATCTTAAATCGAACCAGTAGAGAAACGAAAACCAAGTGAAGAAGAATCTGATCCGAGTTAATTCCGATCAAGATCAGAGATGTACCGAGTCGAGACAGTTTAGGACTGTGGAAAAGCAGTCAATCTCATCGAAATCACTCTGTTTAAGTGATCAGGAGAGGTGTGAAAAATCTTGTAATCCGATCAATGTGTGATCGAATCCGGCAAGATCAATGCAAGTAACTAGGAGAGGTGTGAAAAATCTTGTAATTCGATCAAGTGTGATCGAATCCGACAAGATCAGTGAAATCAATTAGAAAAGGTAAAAACAATCTTGAAATTCGATCAAGGTGTGATCGAATCCGACAGGATCAGTCGCAAATTAGTTGGCGGGGGGGGGGGGGGGGGGGTTCTACCGATATAGAAATACACTGCTAACTCAGATTCAATCACAACTAGGTCTGGATGTGATCAGGTGTTTCTAAAACAAGAAGATTAAGTTTGAATTATGGCAGAAGGTGCACGCGGTGGAGGTGAAATCGTGCAAACAAATAACCAAGGTAATGTCTCATTGCAATGTCCAAAACTAATGACCACAAACTATATGTGTTGGTCAATCATGGTGGAGACGACATTAAGAGCTCAAGGCCTTTGGGATGCTTTAGATTCGGTGATAGGAGCAACAGTGGATGCAAGGAAAAACTATACAACAAAAGCGGTAATTTTTCAAACTCTACCCGATGATATTTTGGTTCAAGTTGCAAGGTATAACCATGTGAAAGATGTGTGGGAAGCAATTCGGGTTCGATACCTTGGAGCTGAACGAGTGCAAAAAGCGCGTTTGCAAACACTAAGAAACGAGCTAGAGTTGATGAAGATGAAAGACAACGAGTCTATCGACTAGTTCACGGGAAAATTAAGTGGCCTAGTCGCCAAGTTTAGGAACCTTGGTTCAAATCTTGAGGATGAAGTCATCATGAGAAAGTTACTTACCTCGATCCCAAAGAATTACCTTCAGATTGTTGCAGCTATTGAACAATATTCCGAAATTGATTCCATGCCATTTGAGGAAGCTGTTGGGAGGCTGAAGGCATATGAAGAACGAGTTAAAGAACCCGATGAGAAAGAATACAACCAAGGAAAGTTGCTGCTATCTAAAGCTGATGGAGAAGAAAGCTCAAAGAAATGTGAGCTTTATTGTGAAAGTTGTGGACGATGATGCTCAAGTCAAAGTAACCGTGGACGAGGTAGAGGTGGTGGATGAGGTTGAGGAAGCCGGGATTGGGATAAAAGCAAAATCAGGTGTTTTAGTTGCAATGAGTACGGGCATTATGCAAACGAGTGTCCCAAGAAGGAAGATGTGAACTTAACTCAAGAAGATGATCAGCCAACATTGCTTTGAGAAGATAAAAAGTCCAAGACAAGATTATGGGGTGATTGTTAGACTAATCTTGTCATAACTCAATTGTTGGAGGGGTTAATTAGTAAAGTTTTATTAGTTGTTTTGTTCAATTAGAGTCGGCTAGAACAAAGGATTAGAAGGACGGCCTATATGTTTGGACTTTGATTAGAATTAGAATAGGCTGTTAGTTGCTTTGAAGCCAAGCTATTTTGATTATAAATAGGTGATAGGATTTATTTCTTGTAATTGGGTTTTTCATATATTAATAAAAAGAGTCGGAGAACAGGTGTTCATCCAGCCTGCTGTTGTGCGATCGAGTAGAGAAAGATCTGGGAATACCGATTAATTGAGCTTCAAAACCATCTGGCTTCACAATCTGCTACTCGAACTCCATCTCCCTACAACTCAAGCCACCAATTTTACTGTGATAATATTTTGGCTGTGTACTTAACTACAAACCGAGTGCAACACCAGCGTACTAAACACGTGGAAATTGATATTCATTTTGTACGAGAAAAGGTCCGGGTTAGTTCCGTCGAGTTCTTCATGTTCCTGCCGACTACTAATATACAGATATCTTCACCAAAGGTCTTCCTAGGTAGTTATTCCCACGATTCAAATCCAGTATGTGCATTCTCCCTTATACAGCTCAAACTCCAGGAGCATATTAGACGTATATATATTAGGATAGAATTGTATTTAAATTAACTTGATTTTCCTTTCTTTATTTCTCTCCAAAGTTGAGAGTTTATTTGTATATATACATTGTTTCTATGTGAATAAGATCAAGAGAGTTTTAACCATTTACAATAACCACTTAACCATCCAAGTTTTTTATTCTAGTTATGATTAAACAATAAGAGAAAAACGAAGAACATAGATGCCAAAACAGAAACATGTTGGATGTTGATTTTCTAAACTGCTATAATAACAATTGTTTGTCTCGATACTGAAGTTAGTACATAATTATAATAACACAAAACATATTAGGCTCGTGAAGTTTAGTCAAAATCCCATTAATATCAAATAGCCTTTTGGCATTATATATTTATATTAGACAATTTTGTACGAAATAATAAATTGTTATTTTAAAGATATTTTAGATGCATACACTGATTTGAAAACACTATGTATTCATGTGACATTTGCTAAGTGAATACACTTTCCAAGTTAACATCACATTATATATTTTTAATCCGTTTACCCGTTAACACTTTTAGCATCAAATTCAAGGCTTTGTTAAGCATATTAGGGAATGCGGAGTGGGTTCGGGATATCAACCGGGATGGGAGGGTGCCGCCGGGAATATCGGTCCACCCCTTCCGGTGCTGAGCAAAAGCAAGAACCATCAGCTTCATCATGCCGAGCCAATACAGAAGGTTTTGTGATTAAATTATATTTTTTATTATTATTTCATTTAACATTTAATTTGATTTTTTTCTAAAAATTTGTGCTCATTAACTTAAAAAAAATCTAAATACATAGCTTTGTTTACTTGTTTTTTCTAACATTTCAATATAATCTATACTATATAATAAATAAAGTTTTTATATGCCACGTGTCGTCATCATATTCAATCTCATCAATATTTTCCCGCCTCTCTCTCTTATTAAATGCACACAAATCTTTTAATAAATTACTAATTATACTAATAAAACACATTTATTTTAAATCATCCTTTATTATAAAAAACTTTGAAATCTAATTATGTAATTTTTATTTTTAAGCAAATAGTAAATGAAAATCAAATTACATTAAATAGTAATTGACGTATTTTCGAAACCCAATTATATATTATTTTTTACATATTTTAAATTTTGTTTTATATCCTTACTATACAGTAATACATTTTTACACCTGTAAAATACATAAATAAAATTTATGTATTGATGTTTTTCACCCGTGTGAATTACACGGAGTCTAAGCTAGTTTTTAATAAAAACTGAGTTATATTCAAAATTTTTTGCTTGTAAACGGCTTTGACATATGCTTGGATCGATATTTCGGAGGATTATGAAAGCAATTAGTATTCACGAACTACGTAACTGAGAAACACATTTAAACGCACTATTATCTTTTAAAAGTTAATGAAATGTTGTTTTTTAAATAGTTTTTATTTATTTTATATTCATCTTGTACCATTATTATTATTTATTTTATTTAATTGAAAATGGTTTAGGGTTGGAGAAAGGCGGACTCCGCCCCTTTAGGGATGGATTGTAAAGGGATGAAATTAATCTGATGTGGGCGCTAATATGAAAGAGAAAGAGTGTCATGGATGAGAAGAGGGAAATGATGGACTCCGCACACCCTTAAAGTCCTTATTGTGAGACATTACTACGACCATGTGAAAACCTTTTAAAAACATTACTTTTAAATTCAAACAAGACCAAATCATCATTTTCTCATTAAGCGCTTACATGCATAATTGCACTAATATTTTCATCCAACAAATTTCATTAGTGATTATCATAATTTGTGAAGTATATTTATATTTTAAAACATAACTCTTCATGGGAAACCAGTTTAGATCAGAATCTACTAATTTTAACCGAAATCACCCACATGCATGAGCTCTTAAGAAGCTATATAATAGAAATCATACACTTGAGATGTGCTAGAAACATATAACATATAATATAGTATATCTAAGTTAAGAGATGCCACAACTTGGTCCAAAAGCTGACATTCACTAGTCGGATTACAAAAACCCACTTAAAACTCAACTCTAAACAAGATGAGGAAATTTACTTACAATAGGAGGTGCTAATCACTTCCAATGATTTTCACTAAGGGGACGTCTGGATTGTGAAATTCATTGGAATTAGAATTTGATTTGGTACTTAAAAGATTCATTTGAAATCTATAATATGTTTGGTTAGCATATTTGTTAATGGAATTGTAATGTAAAAATAATTTAAAGACAAAATTACTTCTTAAGACGGTGAGAGATTCTGAATTACGTTGAAATTGGGAGTGATTTTGAATTTCATTAGTTGAGAGATTTGGTTGAAACTAATTCCAATTTCAATTACTTCTTTTAGTTAACCAAACAAGAAATTTAAATTCTAATTTCTTTAAAATCTCATGAATTATTTCCAACAAAACATGTCCAAAGCTTAATATAAGATGGATTTTAGTTGCATGTCATTAACCCTTCTCACCCTACAATTCTTGGATTTCTCTCTCTCCACTCTCATGAACGAATTTGAGAAAATGAATTTAATTCTCAAGGGATTTACGTTCGAGAAATATCCATTTTACCCCCTTAGTTTCTAGTTTAAGTCATTTAACCAACAAATTTGTATTGAATCAAGTTTGATCACATAATTTGACTTTCCTAAACTTTATAGTCAATATTTGACATAAAATTTTTATAATTCCAACAAAATAAGAAAAAAATAATAATCTTCTTTTATTTGATAATAATACCACCCTAAAATAAAAATATTTACAAAGATAGGATATCACATGATTTGAGGCCAATATGATCAAAATAGCTTCACATGGCAAGTACATGATGGGGATTTAACAATTGTTGATTGACGACATATAAATATAGCACGAAAACCTTTTTAAAATACAATGTTGGGAGTTTCACCATTTTTTGTTTTAAATCGAATCCTTAGTTAAATTTCCACCACAAGAACAAAAGTTGTAACATCTCTGTTCTTATAAAAAAACTAAGGGGCTGTTTGATAGCATATTAATGATTCCATTAATAGGTTACCTCTGAATCGGTCAGAAGTAGGGGGTGTTTGTTTCGGATTTTGCCAGCCTCTTAATGGTTTATCCAGTCTCTTAATGGTTCAGCTCAAAAACCATGTTGAACCATTCATAGCTCTTAATGGTTCAGATTTTGCCAAACAAACCCTAAATAAATGGACACATGTCATCACCTCATAAGTTTTCCCCCCAAAACCACATTTACATCCACTATTCAATGTTTTCATATTTAGCCCAATTTTTTTGAAAAATTACATAAATAAACATTTATCAAATCAATTCACCATTATTACCATTGACTCATTTGTTTAAACTATCAACAAAACTGAATATTTAAAAAAATCAAGAATTAAAAAATAGAAGATTTAAAAAAAACGATTTTTTAAAGTTTTATTATTAAAAAAATGAGTTTTTAAAATTTTATTATTAAAAAAGCAAAATTTTTAATTTTACATATAAAATTTTAAAACACTACTTTTGTATTTTAAATAAATATATGTTATAATAAAGTTTACTAATATTTAATTAGTAGTTTTTTAAGTAAGTTTGATATTTATTAAAAATAAGTTTTTTATTTTGATTTTGAAATTTTAATATTAAAAGTTTGGCGAGACTTTTTGTACAAAATGCGAGATTTAAAAAAAATTAATTTAATTTTGATACGCAAATTTAAATACAACTTAAATATTTATAAATATGTTCCAACATCAAGGTTAAAGTTGTTACAAATTAAAAAGGCTGATAGAATTTCAAAAAACTAATAAAATGAAGAAACTACGTATGCAAGGAAATCATTGAGCAATTTGATTATCTTTGATTTCTTTGACTCCCTACCGGCTTCAATCAGGTTCGCACCGTTTGTGACTTTTTTTTCGAACTGATTTGGCTATTTTGTGTTTTCAGTTATTGAGTAAACGAAACTTTATTCTTTGTTGCATTTAGTGGGTGTTAAACATAGAAAAGTTACCAATACCATGCCAAATGTTGTATACAATGAAGTATTTTCAAAGTTGTAAATCATTACTGTAAGGTTTCATTTGACATTTAATTTAATGTATTGTAAAATGTACACCACTTATGAAATGTATTTTCATGTATTTTTTTGATGTTTTAATTACTCTAATCCATATAATCTTAACATTTAACAAAATGGAAAAGTTATCAATACAATATCAAATTTGTATAAAAAGTGGTGTTAAGATATTTATCAATATAATATTAACGTTTCACCACGTGTAACACAGGGGGTTAAAGCTAGTACGCTAATGTATATCTAACTACTTTATATATATATAGGGGGAGGTTCAAATAAAAAGTAGTTTTTCGCTAAGAAATCTAAGAAATAACAAAAACCTTAAGAAACGATATCAAACGACCTCCGATTGAGCTCATTTCAGCGGCGTTATAACCGTCTCGTCAAGCTCTACCATCTTAGCTTTTAAGGTTTAGATTTTACGTTTTAATTTTAGGGTTTTAGCCTTATGATGTTAGCCTTAGGGTTTAGCTTTTAGGGTTTAGATTTTATAGTTTAGGTTATTTTTTAGGGGGTGGGGGTGGGGGATTTAGGTTTTTAGGGGTGGGTTTAGGTTATTGGGAGGGGGTGGGGGGTTTAGGTTTTTGGGGGGTGGGGGTGGTGGTTTTAGGCTTTTCGGGGTGGGGTTGGAGGAGGGTTTAGGTTTTTGGGGTTGCGGGTGGAGGGGGTTTAGGTTTTTGGGTCCGGGTTAGGGTTCGATGAGACGGTTCCAACGCCGCTGCAATGAGCTCAATCGGAGTTTGTTTGACCCACTTCTTACGATTTTTTAGCAAAAAAACATTTCTTAGTGGAACCGTCCCCTATATATATATATATATATATATTTAGTGGGAGGATTAAATAAAAAGTAGTTTTTCGCTAAGAAATCTAACAAATGACAAAAACCTTAAGAAACGATATCAAACGAACTCCGATTGAGCTCATTTCAACGGCGTTGGAACCGTCTCGTCGAACTCTACCATCTTAGCTTTTAGGGTTTAGCTTTTAAGATTTAGATTTTACGTTTGAATTTTAGGGTTTTAGCTTTATGGTTTAGCCTTAGGGTTTAGATTTTATGGTTTAGATTTTTTTTTAGGGTGGGGGTTTAGGTTTTTGGGGGTGGGTTTAGGTTTTTGGAGGGGGTGGGTGGGAGGGTTTAGGTTTTTACGGGGTGGGGGTGGTGGTTTTAGGCTTTTCGGGGTTAGGGTTGAAGGGGGGTTTAGGTTTTTGGGGTGCGGGTGGAAGGGGTTTAGGTTTTTTGGTCTGGGTTAGGGTTCGATGAGACGGTTCCAACGCCACTGGAATGAGCTCAATTGGAGTTCGTTTGACCCACTTCTTAGGATTTATTAGCGAAAAACCACTTTTTAGTGGAACCGTCCCATATATATATATATATATGTATATAGGGGAGGGATATTTTACAAAGGCTCAAAACCTTACAAAGTGTAAAAAACCACCTTAGATTGTCATGTGTCCAAGAAAAGATTCCAAGAAAAAAAGGGTAAAAACGTAAAAAGAGCATGCACATGCTACTCACATGCATATTCCCCCAACTGTTTTAAACGTTCATAACTTTTTTATGCGTTATTATTTTTTTAAAAAATTGCACCATAATAACATACATTTTTTAACTTTTCAACGAGTATGATATTGCTATATAAAAATAAATAAAAAATTCATCGTTTTATGGTGTTTTTGAACTGGGCGTTTTATGTTGTTTCGGAACTGGACATTTTATGATGTTTTTGAACTGGGCGTTCTGGTGTTTTACACCTGGTGTGTATTTTGTATCATGGTGTTTTAACATTTTTGGCACGATGGTGTTTAACATTCTGTATTTTGTATCATGGTGTTTTAACTTTCTTGCACCAGTGGTGGAACTTGAACAATTAAAATGGGGGCCCGAAAAGATTACACATAAAAAACAAATTTTTTTCCCATCAAATAAAGACCATAAAAAAAACAATCAATTCTTACACATAAATGACAAATGAAAAAGAATTACAACTCAGCTCGACGACCTTTAAGGTCTTTAGGGTTGTGAGATTTGTTTTTGGGCTAGAAAAATAAAATTGAAATTGGGCTATTGGATAGGAAGTGCCCAATCACAATCTACCCAAATTATCTACGCATAATAGGCTAAAATTAGAACTTCTAAGCCCAAAATCAGGGGTGCCAGGACCCCCTCCCGCCCCTTATAAGATCCACCCCT
The DNA here is from genome assembly GCA_023525975.1 of Smallanthus sonchifolius. NCBI lineage: Eukaryota > Viridiplantae > Streptophyta > Magnoliopsida > Asterales > Asteraceae > Smallanthus > Smallanthus sonchifolius. Next base: position 73,958,001 of record CM042033.1, on the reverse strand, counting down.
GTTTGGCACGATGGGAACATTCTGGTGTTTTACACCTAGGCGTTGTGTAAAAATCGTTTTTTACATGAACTGGGCGTTTTCTACATAGTGTTTTAGATTGGTCATGGTGTTTTACTTGGCGTTTTAGATTCTGGTCTTCGTGTTTTACAACTGGTCATGTTGTTTTACACCTGGGCATGGTGTTCTACACGTGGCGTTTTACATTCTTGTCATGGTGTTTTACATCTGGGCTTGGTGTTTTACACATGGCGTTTTAGATTATGTTGATAGTGTTTTACACCTACGCATGATGTTTTATACATGACGTTTTACATTCTGGTCATGGTGTTTTACACCTGGGATTGGTGTTTTACACATGACGTTTTAGATTTTGGTCATAGGGTTTTACACCTGGGCATGATGTTTTACACATGGCGTTTTAGATACTTATTTCACATTATTATATGCGAAATGATTAAACTAATTCCATCTGGGCATTTCATATTCATCGTCTGTGAATTAAAATTCTTTCAACTGGTCATGGTGTTTTACAACTGGGCATGACGTTTTACATAACTCCATGCACAAAATTTTAAAACGCCATAAAAACACTCACTTTCATACAACACTCAGTTCATCATTTTTTTAATATAGCAATACCATACTCGTTGGAAAGATAAAAAAAGCTTGATTTTATGGTATAATTTAAAAAAATAATGACACATAAAAAAGTTATGAACGTTTAAAAAATTGGAGGGAAATAGCTTGTGACATGCATGTGCAGCTTTCTGGTTGGGTGTTCTCATCGTGCCCTTCGAAGGGGATTCTAATTTGCAATTATTTACCCTTATGCCACCGCCTCAATCTCAGCCACAAAACACAATGATCTTGTGACTGAGATTACTTCTTACACTTTTTAGTGTTTTATCACTTTGTAGTCTAACCTCATAATATATATATATATATATATATATATATGTATATATATATATAATAGATCTCTATATTTTAATAATAATATATTTTTAAAGAAAATATTAATTATACTAATAAAACACATAGTAACTTTTATTTTCAATCAATTAAATAGTAAATGAAAGTCAAATTATATTAAATAGTAATTAATGTATTTTCGAAACCCAATTATATACTAACTTTTACATATTTTGAATTCTGTTTTCTATCCTTAATATATGTAATACATTTCTACACATGTAAAATATATACGTAAAGATTTATGAATTTTATGTATTGATATTTTTCACTCCGTGTGTAGACATGGGTTCTAAGATAGTATATATATATATATATATATAAATTTTGGGAACATTATATTTTTATATACCTTTTTTTAACAGCAATTTGGATCACTAACGGGCCACTTGCCCACCCGATCATCTCCACCACCCTCAGGAGGATACCCACTATATTTGAGAAAACCCCATGGCACAACCTGGAACCCCTTTTTTTTTTATCACAAGTAAGAATTGTTCTCAATATCTCCCCATTTTAATGATGCCTTGAATACCTTAAAATGTTAAGTTGTTAAGAATAAGGTATAAGCTTTTAAAACTTTGTTATCAAAGTTATATTAAGGTCCCTATAAAACCTAAAATACATCCCCCTACATTTTAATTAAACTTACCATTTAAAACCTAGATTTTGTTATATTTTTTAAGTTTTTTTTTACTTTTATTTTAGCCATTTATATTACAGCCCCTGGTGCAACGAGGTTATTTTTATCAACGTTTCGACATGAATTTTTTAATGGTTTCTTTGTATATATATATATTTCCAAATATTATCAACGGTCGCACCGCAGAGCACGGGTTTGTGACAGTTTCGTTTTTATATATAGAGCTTCGAATGTTATCAACGACTCGGGTTTCATTTTTCTTACCTTCAATGTACGGGATCGCAACAACGTTAGTATCTTTTGCGTCCCTTGACAACGCGGGGTCTTAATACTAGTATATATATAAAATAAAATGCAATTTTGGGAACACTTTTGAGTTTTTGACATTTAGTGGTCATGACCATGAGGTAATACCTTAATAGCTCATGGGTGAATATTATATTAATATTTTTTTTAACTATTTTGTAATTATGAAATTGCAATAAATAGAAGAGTTGTTGTAAATGAATCCCCAATAATGTGAATGATCCAAAAGCACCAGTGGTGTAGTTGACTAGTCAAGACACGTCTCCCGAGTGACGAACCGGAATATATTCCCTACATTGCACCACACTCTTATTACAGTACATCCAATACACTAACCGTTGATTCATCTCCCACCAGTAACATTTTTTCACTCCATCTTAAATACACCACAAACACACACAAAAAGCGATTATTAAAATAAATAAAAAAACATGTCGTTTCCCAAACCATAAAACATGCGTTCCTCCACCACCACACAACCACCGGTCGCCGCCACCAATGCTGTCTGTCTTCTCAATCACCCGCCGCCACCGACCCAAGATTCGATCATCGACTCACTCATCGCCGCCGAATCCCGTCATTTTCCGCTTCCTGACTACCTCCTCTCCGTCCACGTCACCCGCCGTCAAGATTCCATCAACTGGATTCTCAATGTATGTTTTTTTTTTCATTTTAAGAAAAATACATGCATAAAAGATCAATTTCTCATAAGAAAAAATCGGTTCGATTGAATGTTGAATGCAGGCGCACGCACATTACCAATTTCATCCAATAACCGCTGTGCTTTCCGTCAACTATTTTGACCGGTTCCTCTCCGCCGCCGCCGCTGCTGAGGTATACCGTATATACATACGTATATAAATCTATATTTATTTTTTAGTTTGAGATTATATATGACGATAGGGTTTGTGGACACAGTGGAATAATGGATGGAAATTTCAGTTATTATCGGTGGCGTGTTTTTCGTTAGCTGCTAAATTGGAGGAGCCGGAGGTACCTTTACTTTTGGATCTCCAAGTTTCGGAGCCCCGATTTGTATTTGAACCCAAATCCATTCAGAGGATGGAGCTTTGGGTGATGGAGAAACTCAATTGGAGGCTCCGATCAGTCACTCCGTTTGATTTCCTTGGTTATTTTATCTTCATGCTCCCGCAATCGTCTTCTGCCGACGAACGTCATTTCCATTGCAAATGCTCGGATCTTATCGTCAAAACCATTCGCGGTAAATCCTTTATCCGATTCGATTCATTGCGTGTTTGTTTTTAGGTAAATTGGATCATAATAATATATAGTATGATCAATTGGTCCGTGATAATAATCCATAATGTCAATTTTACCGGTGACAGTCCTGGCTTTCATTTTTATAGTCAAGGGCGGTCTCACTAGCATAATCATCATAGATTTACATTTGTTTTCGCTTAGAATGATGATTTTGAACAAAATGAAGAAATATAGAAGTGAATTCGATCATAAATCTATAACGTTTATGTTACTGGGATCGTTATCGGTGACAAAAGTAAAAGTTAGAGTGACACCGGTAAAGATAATCAGTCAATAACTCATGGTTTTGATTATAAAAATCCAATTTTACTTAATTGTTTTAATTGAATATTGAATTCTGAGTTTTTATTGAATGTGGGCAGTGATTGATTTCCTGAGGTTCCGGCCGTCGGTGATCGCGGCGGCGGTGGTGATATGCGCCGCCGGCGAAAGCGTGGAAGTACCGGAGAGTTACTACGAGAAAGTAAACAAAGTACTTACTCGTGATTTCCTTTGACCTTTTTTGTCAAAAAGCGTGAATTTTGTCGCATGAAAAGCTGTGAAAAATAAAAATCGACAATTTCTTGATTTAATTATTGATTTGGACAGGAAATGGTGAGAAGCTGTCATCAACTAATGGAGGAGTACGTGGTAGACACGTGCCCGTCGGCTGATCATAAAGTTAAAAAGCAATGGAGCCCCGATGAGCCGCCGCCTAGTCCTGACGGTGTCCTGGATGCGGCGACGTGCGTCAGCTGCGATACCCGGTCAGATGATTGGTTTCCGGCGACCAAGATAGAGAAGCCAAGCGAGTAAGGTGTACTGTACAGGAAAGACAGCTATAGACAAGCAATTTATCATTTTCTATTATTATATCGTCTTAAATTACTTAAAAAAAAAGAGGAAACTTTATCTTTTTTTTTATTTTTCTTTCCTGTGTTAAATTTAAATTTTGTGGAAATCCTGATTATTAAAATGAAGGATGAGGTCTATGTTTATAATGTTTTTGTATAATATAAATAAATTTTTAATTATTGGTGGTTGGAAGTGAAAGTGGATAATATTTAGCTGGAATTAAGTAGGTAAGAGTACCCGTGAAAGCTAGGGAGTGAACCAACCGGCTCTTTCACGAGTACAAAAACTGTTTTTAGAAGCGGTCTAAATGATTTTTAGAAGCGTTTTGTATATACCTATATATATATTTTTTTTGTAACGGGTGTTTTTTTTAATATAATAATTTTAATTTCATTTTTAAGGTTAAATAAACTCTTGTCACAGACCCCTTTACTCCTTTGGCAGGCCTTTTGTCATGCAACTCTGCTCATGTGGGGTTTCGCCACGTGTCATGACAAATGTACCTTTCTTGTCTCATTTTTGGAACTTTCTGCTATTTTCAATTAACCCCCCTAACTTTCCTATTATCTCATCCATGATTTGAAGTTTTGGATTGCTCATCTGTTTTGTTTTTGGGTTCCAAAATTTCCGATACCAAACTATAAAGAAGTGAAATTTTAATTATAATCTGTTATATAAACAGATTTACTTAATAAAATTTTATTCATAGCAGAGTTATTATAGAGTTTAGAGAGGGTGGATGAGACAAACCTTTTCTCTAACTCAGAGTGTAGAGAAGTTACTCTCAATGAGACCTCCGGTTAAAAAATACTTTTGTTTAGACATGTACGTTATTGTTATATATAGTAATTCGGGCAACATGAAAGATAAATAAAACATTTGGAATTTAGGTCATGTTTGGTTTTGGTTCAAACAGAGATAGGGGTGTCGTTTTCACCCAGTGGCGAAGCTTAAAGAAAAACGCAAGGAGGTCGGGATTTTTTTCTTATCAGGGGGGCCGGAACTATAAAATTTTCGTCCGAATACGTATAAATTAACACTATTGAGCGAAAAATCGGCCGAATACATATAAATTAACACTACTGAGCGAAAAATCGGGCCCGAAAGATTCGCCCCTGTTTTCACCCGAAATTCAAATACCGAACGCAACCCGAATTAACCTGAACCCAATTAAAATGGAACCCGAACAAGCCGAACCCGTTTAAGACGGAACCCGAACCGGAAGATAGTATTCGGTTCGGTAATTGAGTTAAAAAAGATTAATCTTGTTAAGCCGACTAACCCGAAGTTACATTAAAAAATGCTAACCGTACATATACTTATATAATCAACAGATAAATATAGTTTTCCTCCCATATTTTATGTTTTTTTGTTGTGAATATGATGTTTTGTTCATTGTTTGTACGTGTGTATATATATATATATACTAGTTTAGATCCTGTGTCTACACACGGGGTGAAAAATATCAATATAAACTTTTTTAAAATTTTTATGTATATATTTTACAACTGTAAAAATATATTACGTATACTTAAAGATTGAAAACAAATTCAAAATATGTAAAATTTGATATATAATTGGGATTCGAAAATACTTTAATTACTATTTAATATAATTTGACTTTCATTTACTATTTGATTGGAAATAGAAGTTACATAATTAAATTTTAAAGTTTTTTATAATAAGAGATAATTTAAAATAAATGTTTTTATTAGTATAATTAATATTTTTCTTTAAATATATATTATTAGTAAGTATAGAAATGCATTAAATAAGAGAGAGAAGCGGAAAAAAAATGATGAGGATGAATATGGAGGCGACACGTGGCGTTAAGAAACCTTTATTTATTATATAGTATAGATATGTTGTTTTCGTCTTCCTCCCATATATATAAAAAATAGAAAGCTCTAGTTTTCACTGAAACAGTTATTTATTGTACTGGAAAATGATTTTGGTTGTTTGAGCGACTAAAATAGTTCGTTTTGGTTGAAGTGTATTACACGGGTTGAATAAATGTAATGTTATATATTTAGTAATAAAAAATTTATGTTTTAAAACCCGTGTAATACACGGGTTGAATAAAAAATAATGTAATGTATTAACACATACACTCGTCAAAATGGAACAATGTGAATATGTAAATATATGATTAATTTTTTTTATTTGAATCCTAGCTGTCTATAAAATTGTTTTTAGTTTGTAGAATTTATAAAAATATGAATAAACAAATTAATTGATGATAAACACAATTTTAAATTATAAAATGTGTAGATAAAAATTGAAACAAATAATTAATTTTTTACCTAAAATAGTGGAGTTGATTATTAATAGGAGAGAGAGAAGGGAAAATGTGAATGCCTAGAAATGTGATAAGTGTCCTTCTAGTTTACTTGTTTATTAGGTAGTATAGATGAATATGCGTTAAGTTAAATTGTAAAATACGCATTGCAACTTGTACTAAAAAATTCGAATATCGATTAACCCGGCCCGAAACTGATTAAACCGAATCTTATCTGGATTGGTAAACGGTTAAGATTCATATAACAAAAAAACCTAAATAACTCGATCCGAATAACCCGAACAACACCTCTAAACATAGTGGAGTTTAAATTTTAGGAAAAATATCTAAATAATTAAAAATCCATTAAGAATTTAATAATAATAAAAAATACCACCTCTTTAAAATTCTTTCCTCGATTCCTCGATTCTCTATCAACTCGGTCTCAATTTCGGATGAAGATTTAGTTCGTTCATCTCACGAATTTGAAACGAGTCTGATAAGTTCGATCAATTCTATATGAATAATATCAAGAATTTAAATCTTCGTTAAACTCGAATCTCTATTATTTTATTTGGATCTTATTCAAACTCTATTATTATTCTCAATCAATTCTAATCATTCTATATCAATCAACTGCAACTTTCACATATGAAGAACAGTGTTGACATTTTAAAGATTACATAATTTTCGCAACTCTAGCAACTAACTAGTATATCCCAAGTGATTTTGGGAATATCAATTTCCCAAACTATATAAATCCAAGAGGCCATATTTTTTCGGAATTGTTTACAAACATGGGCGAATTTATGTATGGCTCAGCGGGTGGAGAGGCATCCGCTGAGATTCCTCAGCGAGTGAAAATTTTCGATCTCTCTTAATAGGCCCCTTTCTAAATATGCTAAGAGGCACCCGTCATCCGATTTTCAACAAACCAAGAGATAAAGAAACCAAAGAGGTTGATGATAATTTTAAGTAAAGATGATAATTTTTCTATAAAAAAAGCCATGAAAGCTTAAAATTTTAATGAAGAAAAAAGATGAGAGAGAGAGAGAAGAAGAAGATGAAGATGAAGAAGAAAGTGGCATGAAAAAGTAGGAAGGTGAGAAAAAATGTTCATTTATAGTTAGAAGAATAAATACAAATTTCATATTAACCCTTCTAATACAACTAAAATTACATATTAAACCTTACTTTTATTTGATTTTTAAATAGTTTTATATTAAAATCTAAAAAATAGACATTAATCATAACAAATTAAATTTTGTAGATAAATAATATGTTTTATTATTGATTATTCAACTGATTTATAATATTTTTTACTTTTGGTTTATAAGTATATTTTTTTCTTATTTATGGTTTACAAGTGTTTTTTTCCCTTATTTGTGGTATATTCTTGTCTTTAATCAATTATGTGCACACGTTTAAGTAATAAGTATACATGGTTTTACAATATCTTTAAGTAAATAGGTATACATATTTTTATTATATCAGTATGTAAATAACTATTTATTTTTACCCTACCCATTTTGAACCGATTTGTTTTGAGCAAACCCGCTTTAACCAGACCTACTTTGTGCACCCGCTCACAAAAACTTCTGGATCCGCCATCGTTTACAAACACTTTCGTTATTTTTTGGATTGTGCTATACATACCCCTTTATCTGAATTTTACTTGTATGTCTCTTCCTTAAAAGCATTCACATCAGCTCCCCCATCTCTAAATTATAAAGAAAACATGAAAAATCATGCAATTTTATGCTCATATCAGCTCCCCCATCCTCTATATTTTTAAAGGAAACTATTACCACCATTTATATTTAGGGGGACATCATTCACCTCATCTCCATCCTCTATACATTATTTTATACTTTTTGTAAGTGTGCGTGAGTGGAAGAAAGAGAAAAAATAACAATAAATAAATAAATAAGTATTATTTAATTGAAATAAGGGATATATATGAGGAGTCTGATGTGAAAGCTTTTCAAAAAGTAAGATATAAATTTAAGAAATGATAATTTTAGTTAAATTGTAGTGATGTGGATGGGGAAGCTGATGAGAATGCTCTAAGTTCTCAATAAATACAATTTTAACCTTTTTGTTTTCTTTTCTCTTTTAAATATTTAAGAAAGCTTTATATAAATTTTTTTTATAAGTATTAATTATGGATTGAATACACAACACCAATTTAAAAAAATTAGAAAAACATATTTTATATAGTATTTATAGAAAACTTTATATGATTATTTTTTAAAGACGTTTTGTAGAAAATTAAAATACTAATTAGAAAAAGTGTTTTTAAATACGTCTTAATTTATTTTATCGGTTATGGCTGACGGTGCTGTCGGGTCAGGGTTTGTAGTAGTGGAGGTTAGCGGCGATAAGGGTGTACAGCGGTTCCGTTTTCGGTTTTAATTTTTTTAGGTATATCCGTTAATCGAACAGAACCGCATTGTGAATTCGTCTAACCGAACCAAATTCAGCTGAATAAACCGAATTCATAAAAATGTATAAACCGAATTCAACATATATAGTTATCACTTATTCGGTTAAAAGAATAAACCGAATTAAAAAAAATGTATATATCCGTTAACCTAACCAAAAACTGAATTCACTTTTCGGTTCAGTTTTTTTGGTTAGGAATACGGTTCGGTTTCGGATTTTTTGCACACCCTTAAGAGGCGAGTAGCATCCGATGGTTGGTCGAACTTGGTAGGGCGGTTGTGGCGAACTTACGGTGATTTTAGGTCGAACTTGGTAGTAGAGCTTTTAAAAAAAATTAAAACATTTTTTATCGTTTTTTTATAAAAACGTTATATGATTATTTTTTAAAGATGTTTTGTAAAAAAGTAAAATACTAGTTAGAATTTTTTTTTAAAATACATCTTAATATATTTCACAGAAAGTGTTTTTTTAACGTAAAAAAACTTTTTTAAAATAATGATTTTTCGAATGGGTAAAATGACAAGTTTTTTAAAGTCATTTTTTCAAGAGAGGAGTACGACAAGTAAGGAGGGGGTACGTATAGCCTAACCTTATTTTTTAAAACTAAATCTTGTGTTTATTTCCTATATAGTTAAGTCTTATGCATACATATGTATAAGGAGACGTACATTTTATAATCAATAATATGTTGAGAACGGATAGACTCATAATATTTGTTGTACTTTTTATTAAATAAATTGACTAAAATGAATGTTAATTTCAAAACATTTAAGATTTATTTTCTTAAAAGTACATAAATTTTCACATGTGTAATTTATGTTTACACATACATTTATACATTGTATAGTTACAATTTACACATGTGTCAATTTTGTAACACATGTGAATTTACACATATAAATAAAAGAACATAACGTTGCATATTTGTAATAATGATATTCCAACAATAAAAATAATGATTTTGATTGATCTTGATGAGTTTTTTCAAGTTTACACAATAAGAGATGGTTTACTCTTGATACATCTACATATACACACACATACATACATACATACATACATACATACATACACACATATATGTATATACATGTAACACCCAAAAATTCAAACCGATTTAAACTTTTAAAAATGACGCGAAAGCAATCCCAATTACAACATTAACGAAAACCATAACATTAGGTTTTGCAAACACAAGTTTAAGACACCAAATTTCCAAAAGAAAGAAGTCAAACATATTTTAACCATCCACAAGTTAATTAATGACCAACAAGTTTATAAAATCCCACCACGAGAAGTGTGTGGCAAACAACACCCGACTTTAGTATGAGACCACACCGGAGCTTTACCTACAATGAAACACCACAAAACAACCATTAGTAATGATATACAACCCCCATGTGAGCCCCGAGGCCCTTACATCAATAATCAACCAAAAATGACATTTCAGTATTTTGGGCGTAAATGTGACCGTAAACAGCCCCATATGGGCGTAATTTACGCCGAGCCACCGTAATTTACGCCCAATTGCCAGTGCAGACTTAATATTTTGGATTCCTCACCTCGAGGAACCCCAAATTCATATATTATGGCTTTCGTAGTTCATTTTCTAGCCTGAGATGCACCTATTAGAAGTTTTGGGCTTTTTCCGACAACTCGTAACAAGACCCTTACATGTCTAATCCCGACCCGTTTGCATATTTAAGCCATTAACACTTAGAAATTCATATTTTGACCACATATACTAACATATATTTGCTAGTTATCCACCCCCAAACACGAGCACCACTACTCGTTTTTCTCCCATGAAGTGTTTAATTTCAAGTTCTACCAATTAATTGTTTAGGCATGCAACGACCTATAACTTAGACATGTATTGACCCATACAAGTCCTAGCATTTCACCATTCATCAACTTGACATATCCACATGTCTATTGCGAGAACCATCACTCGCTTTCTCGCATGGGGTATTTGACTCCATGCCGACCCATGAAGTATCCACACTTCATGTCACCCGTGAAGTATTTGACTTCATTTTCACCCGTGAAGTATCCACACTTCACGTAAACACCTCCATGAAGGATCCACACTTCATGTAATCAACCAATTTACCGTTTTACTACCAACGGTTGACTTTTACCACATTAAGTCAATTTTAGTCTAATGTTACCACATTCTACATTTTAGTTTGACTCTTGACCACATTGAGTCATTTACACCGTTTAACCACATATCACACATTAGTTTGACCCATAACCATATAAGTCAACTTACATCTATTTGCCACATTTGCACAATCAAGTTTGACTATTAACCACATAGTCTAATTACACATATTCACCACATTTGCACATTCACGTTTGACTATTAACCACATAGCTAGTTTAATTACACCTATTTACCACATTTGCACATTCAAGTTTGACTATTAACCACATAGTCTAATTACACCAATTTCAACATAATAGTTTGACCCTATACCATTAAAGTCAAATTACACCAATTTTACCATTATCCGCAATGGTTTGACTTATAACACATTAAGTCAATTTTACATCAATTTCACCATTATCCACAATGGTTTGACTTATACCACATTAAGTCAATTTTATAACAATCACGACATTTTATATTTTAGTTTGACCATATACCACATGATCGCGTGTCGAAGGCTAATAAAAAAACAATATTAAAAACTACTTCTTAGCTACTTAGATTGTAGTATGAAAATTAGGGTTGTCGAATCCACAGGGAACTCGTGGAGAATGCTATTTAGACGAAACCGATTCAATTACTACTTAAAGTTTAAAACTTTATTACTTAGAACAACTGTAATTATCAAAAGCACTTAAATTTAGTTGTAAAAACTATTGGAGAAGAATGACCACTCCGAGTTTTTGATTCAACAAAATAAACTCTCGGTTTTAATTCAGACTAGATAAGAGATCAAATAGACATGACCTTGTTTAAATTGTTCGACCCAATTCAATATTATAAAACCAAACACACAGTCAAATTATTCCCGATGCAAGAAAACCAAGAAACGATGATGCAAATGCAAGAATAAAATAACATTAACTTGTTGAAAAATCAAACAGACAATTGAATCCAAAGAACTTAAGAGGTTTACAAAATCCAATCCAACACTAGAAAAAAAACTAAGACCGAACGATTACCTTGACAGGATCGTTCACCCGGAGGGATCGCAAAAGAGCTTAGCCGCTCATCGTCATCACAATAACGTCAAAAGTAAAGTTCACAATCAAAAACATGAAACTATGGTGAAAAATCTCTAAGAGCTGCTCCAGAATTAGACCCAAAACTCCCAAAAACGGCTGTGTAAAGATTTTTTTCGAAACCCTAATGTAGCGTTTGGTATGCAAGAATGGGAGGTGGAATGGAATGGACGATTACGAAGGAATGAAAAAATGGTGTTTGGTTGGACGATAGAATGAAATCACCCACTCCACAAGGAATGTCATTCCCTCTAAATCTATCAAATTCATTCCATCCACCCCCCTTTTTTTCATTTCATCCCCTCTTTCACCCTTCATCACCACCACACCCTCCTACCACCACCACCAACCATCTCTTACCACCAACCACCACCGCCTCCGCCTCCACCACCCACCACCATCTCTCACCGCCACCACCACCTCCACCCACAACCACACCACCGCCACCCACCGCCACAACCTCCCACCGCCACCCACCGCCACCACCTCCCACCGCCACCACCGCTGCCGCCGCCACCCACCGCCACCTCCCACCACCACCACTGTCGCTTTCTCCACCACCCACCACCACCTCCTACCACCGCCACCGCCACCCTACCCACAACCACCCACCACTACCACCGCCGCCGCCATCAACCACCGTCACCCACCACCACCCAATACCGCCACCCACACCCCCCACCACCACCGCCACTCACCACCGATTTTATTACTTCGTCTTTTCTAGCCGACCAAACAACATAAAGTAATGATTTATTCCATTCCCTCATTGTAACCAAACAAGGTAATGGAATGGAATGGTCCATTTCATTCCTTTGTCCATTCCATTACCTTGTTCATTCCATTCCCTCGTCCATTCCATTCCCTCGTCCATTCCATTCCCTCGTCCATTCCATTCCCTCGTCCATTCCATTCCCTCGTCCATTCCATTCCCTCGTCCATTCCATTCCCTCGTCCATTCCATTACCCCATACCAAACATACCCTAAATATTAGACTTAAAAAGAGATCAAAATCCCAAAAATTCGGAGGCAGTCTGACACCTAGCGCAAATTGCGCCACAATCATCGCATAATGTGCTGGTCTCCTGATCTAAGTCTTTTTCCCACTGATTTGCGCTACACATTGCGCTGAAATACACCTTGGGCAACGCAATTTGCGCCCTACCACGCCGGTGCTCTGACAACTTCAATTTTCTGCTCTTTTTACTCATCTTTGCTCACCCTCACCTGCATTCCATAAGTAACACAAAGTAAACATGTTCCACACTAATAAACACCTAAAAACATGTATTTAACCATTATAAACATAGGTTAAACACCCTCATATCACATTCCCGCACTTGTCTTTTTTTATCCCGAAAAATATTTTGCAATGGAATCATAACTGGAAACTGCTTTCACATTCTCATTCATTTAACAACTTAAACATAATCACGCATTAATTTTAACACTTGATATTTCGATCCGATTAAACCCAACCACCGACTTATCAAGTCCCCAATTATGTGATCTACTATCCTATTATTACCGAGCAGTCAGTTTATCTATGGGTCTCACACTCAGAAAGATACAGTTTAACCTAATCACATCTAACGGTCATGTTTAGGCCCGGGATAAACTATTTAGATTCTCCCACCACTATAAACATTAATTTATATGTTTTAAAAATTATGGATGAAATATGTATTGATGGATGAATGATACGAGCTTTTATTAATATTTTATGAATAAACCTAACCCATTGGTGTTTCAATCAAGCTGGAACTCGACGTGTGACACGTAGGCTGCAGTTTTTAGGAATGAAGTACCTAAGATTTAGTTTCGTGGTGTTTCAACTAGGTTTCCATCCCGAAAGGTAACACATAAACCTAACTTACTCATCCAGATATTGATTACTTAAGTCTAGCCCATGGGTGTTTTAACCAAGCTTGTAACCCAGAGGGTAGCACGTAGATGAAACTTAAGTTCTCAATTCAGTTAATTAAGCTCATTAATGATGAAATATGGAATGCAACCACCAACTTTCAATTTTATTCTCATAAAGGAAAGCAGTGTGCCAAGAAAATTTTAAAAACTTATAAATTCCTGTTTGTAGAGGTACCTATCACCCTATATTGACAGTTTCAACCTTACCTTCACCCCTAAGATGAGAACCCACAAGACATCCTGAATTAAATAACCAATTAAACCTAGATACACTATCAGGATATTTGATGTAACGAACCAAAAATCCAAATTATTATATTATTTGCCTAAATAATATTGTGAGGGTTGAAGTTAGATTAAATATATGAAGTGGGTTTGTTTTAAATGGTGCATTTCATAATTTTGGAACAAAAGGAGTCAAAATGGGAAGTTCAGGGGGTAAAAGTGTAAAATCAGCAAACCTGATTATATGTTGGTGTAGGTGGTGCAACACACACTCATTTGAGTGTGTGTGTGTGTCATGAATTGCAAAGAGAAGAGGAGAGCCATGAACGAAAATTGAAGAATTGGTGGTGGAAATTCGTGGCTTTTGAGCGTTCATCTCCTTCTAAAACATCAAGTAAGTGTTATATCATCTCCTACATCCACCATTGTTGGTGTTCTTGAGGGTTTTGAGGAAAAAACGGTTTGGGGTTGATTTGGGTGAAATTTATGATAGATAACTTGTTTTAACTTGTTATCTAGCTTAACTAAGGGTGTTGAGAGATGTTTAACATCCTAGAATCACCTAATTTTGATTATGAGAAATTAGGGTTCTTGAGTAGTAATTTAGGGATTTTTGATTTTGAATGTTTAGATGATGATTTTGAGGTTGGATAAGTGTCTAGGGAGTTAATAGACACACAATTAGACATAAAACCCCAAATTTTATAGTGAAATGTAAAAATGGAGTTTTGGTGTAAATTGGGTGAAACCCAAACGGGTCAAAATGGGTGAATGTTGTCTTGGAATGTTTAAAACTTGTTTAAGGTGTAGTTAATCAAGTTTAGAAAGGGTGTAAACCATAAGATTTAGGGTGGGTGTTAGACCTCAATTGGAATGGTGAAATTGGTGGTTTGGGAGTTTGACTTTAATGGGTCAAACAGGTCATTTGGGTTGAAAGGTGGTCATTGGGTGTTGAGGGTTTGGTTAAGGTTGTGTTAACTAAACTAAGTCAAGGTGTTGATTTTTAGATCATAGGTGTGTCTTGAATCTCAAATTGATGAATGAATTTAGATCATAATATTTCTAAGTGTAAGTTGATTGCTAAGTGATCATGGCGTTATTGGAGCTAACTTGAAGATCCAATGGGATCCTTCTTAGCACAAGGTAAGTGTTTTGCACTTACTTAGTAATGATAGGTTGTACTAGACACACATATTTGTTATACATGTTCATTTGTTGATTATCATGTGTGTAACTGTGTGTATGCGGTTGTGGTAAATTGTATATGGGGAATGTATGTAAGGGAGGGTGTTTAAGGTGCTTGAGGTCCATGAACCTCACCATGTTGTATGGTGACTTAAAACCATTGAATTACTTATGTGTTTAAGTAGAATAAATGTATGACTATATTGTGTACAAGGGGGAGGGTGAATTGTGGTTTGAAGTCTTGAAACTTCACAATTGGAATAAGGGGATTGGGGTCTTTGAACCCCATATGTCGGGTATATAGAATATGGGTTATGTATCTTGTGTGTTTATGTGCTTTAATGTATTCTATAGGTTAGTATTGAGGTTTAAGAATCTCACATGTGTTGATATTGTTTGAAGTCACAAACTTCACAACGGCAGTTGGAATTGAGGTCAAAGAACCTCACAAGAATGTTGGTAATTAAGATCTAAGAATCTAACAAAGATGGTTTGAGTTTGTGGTTAAAGAACCACACAATTATGATATGGTGTTTGAGGTCTTTAGAATCTCACAAAGGAGTATTGTCGGGTTTTAGGGTGGATTACTAACCATTTGATGTTAGTATATGTGGTTAAAATATAAGTTTATAATTGTTAATAGTTTAAACATGCAAACATGTCGGGATTTGACATGTAAGGTGTCATTACATGTTGTTGGAAAAGCCCAAAAACTTCAAATAAGCATATCTCGGGCTAGAAATTAAACTACGAAACCCATAATATATGAATTTGGGGTGCCTCAACGTGAGGAATTTTAAAATTGGTATTGTTGACCTATAGGGGGCGCAAATTGCGCTGGTATTAGAGCATATTGCGCTAGCGGATCTGCAGCCGGCGCAAATTGCGCTGAAATTCCACTGATTTGCGTCGGTAAAAACTGGAAATCACATTTTTGGGCCAAGGCTAAGGTGTTAACTTGTAAAGGGTCCTATGGGGTGTCTATCATTACTAATGTTTGTTTTGTTTGGGTGTTTTATGTAGGGAAAGCTCCAGTCTAGTCTTGGGTCGTGCTTCAAGTCTTGGATTCTCATTGGATGAACTTTTGGTGCATCTTGCACACTTAATCCTCCTTATGAGTGTTTAAACCCTTTGAATGTTTAAATGAATGTAGTGAAATAATAGAACTTGTATTTTGAACTTGTAAACGTCTAACCAAGGTTAAGTCCAACTTTCATAGTTGACTTTTGAACTATTGAAACCTGTTTCGTAGTAAGTCCTTGGACGGTTGATATTAAACTAAACACGTGATGTTTACTAAAGTATGTTATGGGACCTAATTCCACAGTGTTTTTAAAGTTAAAAATTGGTCAAAAATTTTGGGTGTTACATTTAAGCTCTTAAAGTTGTAGGTCCAGATTTATCTTGAAATCACTGATTTGATCGATTACACACACACACAGGCGGAAACTGTGTGTATGTTGGTAAAACAGATGATAGAAACATTGTTGGTGAAGATAACCGGCTAACCACACTATGAATCAACACGCAAATGATATGAAAATGTAAGCACACAGTGAATAAACAACTGCAAATTGTATTGATTCAAGAACAATGTGAAAGAGAAGGTTCAGGGTTACAGCCGCTACTCACACCCTAAACATTCTCAAACTAGGCTATTTATAGTAGTGACAGGTATCGAAACTATGTTCAATCGAAACTACTAGTTTCGATTGACCATTTACAAGTGATACACAGAACTGTCGAATCTACCATCTATCGAAACTACTAGTTTCGATTGAACAAACTCAATCGAAACTAAGTAGTTTCGATGGCCCAGACTTAGCTAATAAAGCAGTAAATTACAGAAAACTGAAATTACATTTAATGAAATGACATAAAGTAAACTAGTCTAAAACTGTTTAAACATACAATAAATGACAACAACTTATACATAAGATATGACTCTACAAAAGTCGGTTGGTCTACCAAAACGTTACAAATTAGACACGCTTGTTATTTTTATTCAATTCAATTCCACATAAGCATAGTTTCCAATTCTACTTATCATTTTCCATATATTTGCAAAAATTCTAATCCAAAGACATTTTTGAAACTTTTTAAATTTTATGACTTTTTCAACTTCTTAACTTCTTCCTATAAGTTCCCCATCGCCACACTTGGGGTACATTGTCCTCAATTACCCAATTCTTAAACCCACACCTTCCTACCCAAATTATACCCTAAAACATACATATATCATTCTCAGAATCACAGCAAGTTAACATTCATAAACATCCAACCCAAAGTACCAACAGTTACTACCACCCATCAAAACACCCACATGAAAATAAGTTTGAAGCAATTAAGATAAAGGAGAAACACATGGACTTGATCGATTCAACATCTACGATCAACGAGTGTTTTAGCCATCGTATAGAGGCGGATTGTACGGGTTTCCATACACACTCTCAAACAAACTCTAGTGTAGTGCAGTCATATTGTATGGATCCTCCGAGCTACTTGACTCTTCCCCAGGTTGAGTATAAGGTGATACCCAAACAAACGGTAATAATGTGGCAGCTCCTGAGTAAACGAATAAGGTAGGCGCATCGGGTCAACCCAGTTTTCAGGGCGGGGCCTAACAGTGTAGGAATGAACCCTCTCATAGTCCTAATCATGGCGGATCTGCTCCAGATACATAAAATCCTGGTTTCGAAATAGTTCCTACTGGTGCATCATTGCTCTCCTATGCACCCTACTCTCCACAATCTCTTGAGATTTCCTGACAAAATCAATTGATTTTCTTCGGACCAATTAGCAAATGTACCTGGGCGAGATTGTATCATTTGATCTCGGTTGTAGGACTGATAAGCTGATCCTTGCATTAGCGGGTCAAGCCTAGTGACAACCGGCTCGGGTGCCCTAGGCACATAATCCGCTTCATTATCACTTTCACTCGTGATCTCTTCAACATCCTCCCTTGGTGCCTCCAAATACCTTTGTGACTTTTCATCGATTAACCGATGCGTCTTCCTCCTTAACTCGTACTTCCATTCCGAAGCATGAACCAAAAAGCTGATTTTGTGTGGGTTAAGCTTGACCTTGACTCCCTTTTCCTGCCTCGGAATTCCCCCTTGCTTTTTAGCATCTTGGACAACAATTGACAATGTGGCACTGTCATCCTCTCTCTGGCTTCCCACACATTATACATAATTAGATGACACGCAGATAATGCGGGTGAGCCGGTCATCAAAGCATGGAGTACTAGCGCATCAGAAAACCGCAACTTGTTCATATCACTTGTGCGAGGCATAATATTTGAGGTGAGGAAGGTAAACAGTAATTTGGGCATGACCTTTAAATTTTCTTTTTTTCAATTTCCAATCTGCCACATCTACCCCATAAGGTACCACAAATAACTCTCGAACTCTCACTTTACATTCTTCTTCATTCGCCTTCTCAACTGACAATACAACATCAATTGGATAATGGTATGGGCTACCACTAGTGGTTCCTGTATCGAACCTTGCTAACTTCTTAAATGTGGTAAAGGACATCACTACTTCCTTCCCATTAGCTCTCCCTATGAGCTGTGTTGTGATAGGGGGGTTGGTGCTAGGTTCTCTTCTTAAGGTGGACATCCACTCTTCAATAGCATCCATGTAAACAATTTCATCCCCATCATTGTTAAAAGACAAGTTAGCTCCCCAACCCAAACGATTGAAACAGGCCGTCACCCCAAATTTTCCAAAATCATCTACACTGATTAGCCTCTCACACAAAAACAATTTATTTCTCCCTTGAGTACTGGCACGAATCTTTTTCATGTATAGCTCGGGTTATACCCGATGCTCAAAAGATGACAATCTCCTAGGTTTCACCCATTTGGCCTACACATCTACATCTAATTCCTCAACAACCCCTTGTGCTGGACTTGATTCAGAGACTGTAGTGGTTGGTTCAGGAGTGACTGTCTTGATAAGATTAACCTGAACATCTTCTTCGCCTTTTTCTTCATCAGACAAGGTTTGAATTTTCTCTCCTTCTTCTGTGAAGTATCTGGTTCTCTCAGTCTCTTTTTCCTCGGTGGTCAAAATTTCTGGATAAAGATCATTATACCCATAGTTTTCAATTTCATCTAAAAGGGCATTCAGCTCGTCATCAGATGGGATGTCTTCTTCATCCAGAATCACGGTCTCTATCTCAGTAGAGGTCCCTTTCCCTTTCTTTCTTGCATCTCTTCTCTCACTTGCTGAGGGAAGGTCTAGTTCTGTTTCTTCAACCTTGACTTCAACTGCCTCCTTTGTCTTCTCAGCATGGCCAGTAAAGATAGTTAGTGCAGACTCTGGATTAGTCACAAGGGCAGGAGATGAGGGTTCAACTACAGATGTGGTCTCCCCCTGAGCTGTTGAAGTGGTTGGTTGTTGTTGCACAAGTTTTATCATTGAGGCTTTGAGCTGCTCCACCGCTTCAGCTAAAGCCTTGAATTTTTTTTTTTGCTTTGAGATTAGTCTCTGTTGTGTTTCAAGTTGAGTCTGTTGAATCTCAATCTGGGTATGTAAACCCCCAACTTCCAGCTTCAGGTCTTTAACCTCTTCCTGGACATCATGCAAATTAGATTTTAAGCCTTCAATTTCTTCATCTTTCTTTTGAATCTTATTCTGCATTTTCTTCAGTTCAAGGCTTAAAGTTTTAACTCTTGGTACAGGAGAGGTTGAATCATGAGGTGGTGATGTGGGAGTAGTATGGATGGGTGATTGTTGTGGAGATGGTAGTGGAGTGGGTTGTGGAGTGGGCTGTGGAGTGGGCTGTGGAGTGGGTTGTGGAGATGGTTCTGGAGTTGGTTGTGGAGTAGCTAATAGAGAATCTGACGAGGATGACAAATCTTCTAATCCAGTCTTGATTTTCTTTGCCCTAGGCTCTTCTTCCTCAAAATCAGAACCTGACTCAACTTGCCGTTTGGAGGAAGATGCAAGATGCTTTGTTCTATCATCTGAATCAGACTTGTAGTAGTCAGATCCATAAATTCCTGCATCCAGAGTTCCACTTGATTCTTCAACTTCCTCCTCAGCTTCATGCATGCCAGCTTCAACATTAACTGCTGGCTCTTGAATTATCTGTATTTGTTCAACAAAAGGAGCCTCTATCACAGGCTCAATGATGGGTTGTTCTTCTTCTTGAACATTATGAATGTTTATCTCAATCTCAGCTTCATCAAGAGGTTGATTACCTTGATCTTGTTCAACTTCGATCTCTTCTTCATCAGATGATAAGATCTCTTCTTCTAGATCAAGGTCAATATCAGGAATGAATTCTTCTTCTTCACCAATAATATGACCAAACAGGGGAACATCAACTATAGCCCTGATGGTTCTCTTGTCGGTACTCCTCATATAGCTGAGAGTCTTGGCAATCATATGGTCGAACACAAAGGTGTTCCCACCTTGTTGAAGCTCAGGATGAAGATGATTGATGATAATCTGTAGGAATCTTGGATATGCCAGAAATTTCTCCTTCACGGCTCTTGTCAGGTTGTCCTTTAACTGTCTGAAGATGAAGCCAGAAAAATTGTAATCTCTTCCCTTGACTAACCCCAAAATTACTGAGCCCAGAGTGCTGTTTGCTGAATCAAAACCTCCTTTTCTGATTGATAGGCAGTGAATAAACACGTGCACTATGTATCTCCAGTGGCTTGGTAAGGAGTTCTTGATTATCTGACCACTTTTGAATTCATCTGGATGACCCAATCTTCTGAAGCATTCCTTAACATAGAAGATTGGAAATTCAATGGGTGCATCTGGATTGTCATTAAACTGCAGCACCTCTCTAACTGTAGCTTCAGAAAATAAGACTTCTTGGCCAAGCACAGTTGCTCTGTTGTGCTCCACATTTTCAACTGTGATGATCTCTGCAGTCTCCCAAAATTCTCTTATAGATGTCTCAAACACCGGCAGGTTGTTGCTGATGGCAAAGCTGATGTTGGAGTTTGCTAGGAAGTTTAAGACACGAATGAACTCTGCAGCTTTTGGATCATTGGCATTAAGGAATGCACATACATTGTGTCTTTTTACGAATAAGAGATCCATACCTGTAAAATTCATCAGTTTTGCATAATAAGTGAAGTTTCTGAATATACTTAATCGAAACAAGATGTACCAACACTTAGAGAAAATTTGAAGATCTTACTGTCGAAACAACTAGTTTCGATTGAGATGAACTTGGTTAATTTAACAGACAACTTTATCGAAACAAGTAGTTTCGATAGAGGCAATAAGCTTTGATCAACACTTAGAGAATTTCTGAAATCAACACTGTCGAAACAACTAGTTTCGATGGAGATGAACTTATCGAAACTAACTAGTTTCGATCAAAGATACTAGGGCAAGTTTGGGTGTCGAAATTAGTAGTTTCGATTGAAAACCCTTTGAGAAATTTTGAAAGAGTTGAACCCCTTTATCGAAACTACTTGGTTTTGAAATCCAAACCCCTTTGATTCACGATACTCAGACTAATATAAACAATTTAATGAAGGGTTTAGAGTGGCCTGTAAATGACGGAACTTCATCTTACCGAATGTGAGACTGTTATCTGCAAGAATACACATTAATCGTGAGTTCAAAGATGATAGAGATGTATGCAAACACGGATAAGCACAAAAACGACTGTTATTATGAAGATTTAGTCGAACAAATTTTAAACTTTGAGACCCTAGGTCTGCCGATTTGCAAAAATCATCCAAAATGAAGTAGTGAGACGTTACCTGATGATGGAGACGATGGTGATAACGGGGGAAAATCAGGTGATTAACGCTGATATCTTGCAACTCAGACCAATGGCTTGAGAGATTTTGCGTATGACAGAGAAGGTGAAGAGGGTTCGAAAATGACGAGTGAAACTCAGTATGAAGGAAGGGATAGATTATGAAGGCATTTAATTTACGTAAGACAGATGACCAAAGTGCCCCTCTCGAAACAACTAGTTTCGATAGTTTAAAGTAGTTTCGATATGTGCAACTAGTTTCGATAGTTCAAAGAAGTTTCGATATGTACAACTAGTTTCGATAGTTCAAAGTAGTTTCGATATGTACAACTAGTTTCGATAGTTCAAAGTAGTTTCGATATGTACAACTAGTTTCGATAGTTCAAAGTAATTTCGATATGTACAACTAGTTTCGATAGTTCAAAGTAGTTTCGATATGTACAACTAGTTTCGATAGTTCAAATAGCAGAAACAAGACTAACATATATACACCGTTAAAACAGACTTAACTATAGAAATGAAATTATACACAAGATATTTACACTTATCTTCTTGAAAAAGATCCAACATGAGATCAGATCTGGTCAGTCTCTTGAAACACTTCATTTTGCAATTAACTACTGTGAGTCCCTGAAGATAGCTGGTATTTGTGCAAAGTAAACCCGAACATTTGTTTGTACAAAGATTTCATGTGATTAAAAGGTACCATTTAAGCAATATACAAGGTGTACCCCACATATTGAAATAAAATGATTTTGAAAACCTATCAATCCTCAAGAAGTACCCATCTTCATCCTATCATCTCTTTCTGATTAACCAAGGTACCGTCTTAGTAATGTCAAAGTACCACCAAAATAAAATAAGATATCCAAGTGGATTTAGAAAATTAAAATAAAATATATCCAAGTAGATATTAAAAAAAGGTACGAACATTCTAGATCTTTGCGTAAGCAAAACAGAAGAAGTTGTAAAATTATCCAAGAGGATAGAGAAAATGTTGAACACCCGAGATCTTTGCGTAAGCAAAACAGACGGGGTCAAATCATCCAAGCGGATGGGAAAAGGATGAGCACCTGAGATCTTTGCGTAAACAAAACATACGGGGTCATCAGTGGTAAATATCGTTATATTGACGGTCACTTGGCGTATGAATAGGAATCCAATACGTAAGCCTGTATCTGATTGAATTGGTTTTCTTAGATATAAAAATGGGTTAGATGTTTCAATAATGGGTTCAAACACACAAGTATGAGATATATATATATATATATTAGATTTTCACACTACTTACAAGTTTTAACCATATGTCGGGCCTACCAGCTATACCTCAGTAAACACCATCGCTTTTGGTCTATTCCATGTCCAAGAGATGAGATCATACACTATCATTTCTCAAATGTCAGATTCAATTTTTTCTGCAACTCAAAACCACTTGTAAGATTATATACACAACAATTCTTTTCAAGCAATTCTTTTCAATATTATATTTCTCCCCCAAAAGATTTGCGTAGAAACAGTTCATAAAAATAAAATCTTTTTGGAATTTTCTCTGACAATTAGAAAAGAAAAAAAAAACTATTCACACAATTTACTGAAAGTTGATCATTCCAAGCATCTCCACCAGTTGGGCAAATCTGGTAGAGTCAAAAGCCTTTGTGAAGATGTCTGCGGTTTGTTTATTAGTTTTGACTTCAACAATTTGAATATGCTTCTTTTCCACACAGTCAAGGATAAAGTGATGTTTGATTTCAATGTGTTTTGTTTTGGAATGCTGAACGGGGTTTTTGGTGATATGGGGAACAGCAGTGTTGTCACACAGAATGGGTGTCTCATGGAATGTGATCCCATAGTCAAGCATCTGATGGTGTATCCATCTGACTTGGGAACAACAGAGGGCTGCGGCAATGTATTCAGCTTCGGCGGTGGATTGGGAAACAGTGGATTGTTTCTTACATTGCCATGAGACAAGGCGGTTGCCAAGGAATTGACAACCTCCAGAAGTGGATTTTCGATCTCAGTTGCAACCCCCGTGGTCTGAATCTGAATAAGCCACAAGATCAAATAAGTCAGTTTTAGGATACCACAGACCCAATTTTGGCTTATACTTTAAATATCTTAAAATACGTTTGACAACAGATAAATGAGAGAGTTTAGGATTAGCCTGAAAACGTGCACACAAGCACACTGCAAACATGATGTCGGGTCTGCTGGCCGTGAGATACATGAGAGAGCCTATCATAGAGCGATTGAGATGCTGATCAACGCTTTCACCATCTACATCAGGAGTCAAACAATGTCGAACTTCCACAGGAGTTTTTACAGGGTTGGAATCAGCTATTTTGAACTTGGTCAAAATTTCTTTCACGTATTTTTCTTGATGGATAAGGATTCCTGACTCAGACTGATCAACTTGTAGTCCCAAAAAGAACTTCATTTCTCCCATGGAGCTCATTTCAAACTTAGATCTCATCACTTTCTCAAATTCTATGCAAAGACGGGGATTTGTAGATCCAAAAATGATATCATCCACATAAATTTGCACCATGATTGTATCCTTTTCATCCTTCCGTTTGAACAAAGTTTGGTCAATTGCTCCTCGTGTGAAACCATTCTCAAGCAGATGCTTTGATAAAGTTTCATACCACGCACGAGGTGCTTGGTGAAGACCGTACAATGCTTTGTCTAACTTATAAACACGGTCTGGAAAATTAGGATCAATGAAGCCCGACGGCTGCTTGACATAAACTTCCTCTTGAACTTTGCCATATAAAAATGCGCTTTTTACATCCATTTGATGAACGGTGAAGTCCATGTAGGCTGCATAGGCGAGAAACATTCGGATGGCTTCCAAGCGAGCCACTGGTGCAAAGACTTCCTCATAGTCAATCCCTTCTTCTTGATAGAAACCTTGAACCACCAGACGAGCTTTATTTCGAATCACAGTGCCGCCTTCATCCTTTTTGTTGCGAAAAACCCAACGAGTGCCGATTGGAACTTTGTTCTTGGGAAGATCTACCAAATTCCACACATGTAGCTTTGAGAATTGCTGTAGCTCTTCCTGCATTGCTTCCACCCAGCTGTTTTCTAGTAGAGCTGCTTTGATGTTCTTTGGTTCAGCTTGAGAAATGAAGCAAGAAAACATGTTGTTTTCAAATGCTTCACAGGCACTTCGGGTACTAATACCCACATTGAGTGGTCCAATGATGTTATTGGTGGGATGAATCTTGTGAATTTGCAGTTGAGGAATTTCATCTTCTTCCACGACTTCTTCCAAATTGGTAAGATTTTCAGCAGGAGGATCGGCAATATCATTAATAGAATCTTCAGCAGGTGATTGTGGTGCAACATCTACTATTGGAATGGAGTTGTCTTCAACAGTTTCACTTGTTGCACCAGAACCGGAAGACTCCATATCAGATTCAGCATTAGCAACCACAGGAATTTCAACCTGAGCAGATGAGGAAGAGCCTTGATCATTTATGTTCCCTAGATTGTTCATAGAGAAGTAAGGATTAGCATGAGTTGATTCAATAGAGAAATCAGGAAGATTAAATGACTTAAAAACTGAATCGACGTCAAAGAGCCAATTGGGACCGTCTCCTGCGTCTGTATGATTGTTTTCATGCCAATTGATATCAATAGACTCCATCACTATCCTTTTCTTCTTATAGTAGACACGAAAAGCACGTTGATTGGATGAGTAACAAACAAAATAGCATTCATCAGCTTTGGCTTCAAACTTGTTGAGCTGATCTGAAGTGTTCAGCATTGTGCACACACACCCAAATTTTCTGAAGAAATCGATAACTGGCTTGCGCTTGTACATGATCTCATAAGGTGTCTTGTTGCAACTTTTAGTGATAAGAACCCGATTTTGCACAAAATATGCAGTGTTGACCGCCTCTGCCCAGAAAGTCACGGGAAGCTTAGAGTCAACAATCATAGTTCGTGCAGCTTCAATTAAAGTGCGGTTTCTTCTTTCAGCTACACCGTTTTGTTGAGGAGTACGAGGTGCACTAAATTGTTGAGAAATTCCTTTGCTTTCACAGAAGGAATTAAGAGTTGCATTTTTGAATTCTGTTCCATGATCGCTGCGGATAGTCTTCACACTTAGATTGAAGAGGTTCTCAATTTGAAGCAGATAGGTTTTTAAAATCTCTGGCGTCTCATCTTTCCTAGCTAGGAAAAACACCCAAGTGAATCGAGAAAAATCATCTGTTACCACCAGACAGTATGACTTTCGTCCAAGACTCATGACACTCACCGGACCAAAAAGATCCATGTGAAGCAATTGGAGAGGAGAGTCAATGGAATTGGTGGTTTTAGGCTTATGTGAAGATTTGTGCTGTTTTCCCTTGGAACAAGAGATACAGTGTTCCATAGGAGTGAAATATTTGAGAGGTAATCCAGTGACTAGGTTGCCTCGAACCAGTCGATTCATTGTTTTGAAATTGACATGTCCCATCCTCTTATGCCACAGGAAAGATTCATCTTCGGAAGCCTTTGAGTGAAAACACGATTCAATGCCCGATGGGTTGTTCATATCCAAGCTATATGTGTTGTATCTTCTGGGAGCACGCATGAGAATAAGTTCTTCCGGAATCACCACTCCCGGCTTCAAGATAAGACATTCTTTTGAATTGAATAAAGCACAAAAGTACTTGTCACAAATCTGTGAAACACTCATCAGATTGTATTTCAACTGAGGAACAAAGTTGACAAATTCCAGACTATTTACTCCATTTGATACTGTTCCTTGTCCTTCAATCTTTCCTCCTTTTGGGTTTCCAGCAAAAGCAACATACTCTCCATCAATTTGATGATAATCTTGCAGCAAGTTAAAGTGCCCAGTCATATGTCTTGAACATCCACTATCTACATGCCAGATGTTATCGCCGGTTCTTCTTGATTGACCCTATACACAACGAACCATTTATACGTTTTGACCAAAATTGTTTCAATCAAGAGATTTTAGTGTCAGGATATGACATCTCATTGGAATCAGAATTACAACCATCCTTTGATGAAGCACGGTCATCAAATAGAACATTATTTTTAATTTTCCAAGTTCGTTTTAAATAATTTTTAGCATTTTTAATTCTTTTACGCCTAGATTTCCTACTGTGAGAAGACTTAGGCAACACATATGAATTTAATGAACTTTTGGGAGGCGATTCTTCATTAGAATTTGTGGTTGTCAATTTACAACTTTTTGAAACATGATTTGGGGCACCACAACTAAAACAAATGTTTTCACAAGATATCTTAGCCTGATAATAGTCATCACAAGATGAAGATGATTGTGATGTTGAGGAATCTGAACATGAGACGGTTCTCTCATTAATAACTTTGTCTTGAAGACGATGTGCTTCCTTTAATCTGAAAAAGTCCATGTTGCTCATGGTTTCACGTGGTACATCATTCACAATAATTCCTGCACTTTTAAACTTGGTAACACATGGCATAACATTCAA
Source organism: Smallanthus sonchifolius (assembly GCA_023525975.1). Lineage (NCBI taxonomy): Eukaryota > Viridiplantae > Streptophyta > Magnoliopsida > Asterales > Asteraceae > Smallanthus > Smallanthus sonchifolius. The sequence goes on along the minus strand of CM042033.1, from coordinate 73,930,453 downwards.
AGATTTAGGAACAAAAGGCAAAGCATTTTTAAATTTAGAAACATCACATCCCAAACCCGTATGCTCAGCAGGCATAGAATGAAAATACAAGTTTTCAACATGTTCACAAATATTTAGTTTAGACACGGACATATTATTACATTCATCCGACTCAACTTCTTTTAAAATAGTTCTGTCATTGGTACTCTCATCACAATCATCTTCGGAATTTACACAATTTAATTCTGCACAAGAAGCAAAACTGTCAGAATCAGAGGACGTAATATAATCATCAGGAGATAATGTGCAAACAAAAGGTGTGGAAACATGTGGAGTTGGCATATCAGCAAATCTCCCTGATTTAGAATAAGGAGGTGGATGAGAGTTATACCCAAGACCTTCTGTGCCTTTTCTATTAAATTGTTTATCAATTATTCCAAACAGAATTTTCTGATCCATATCCATGTGGTCAACCTATAATTTGGCTTTTTCTGCCTTTTGGACTCTTTCAGTTAAAATCATATTGTTAATAGTTTGAGTATTGAGTTGCACAATTAAAGAACGATTTTCACCAGATATGTCACGAATTTTCTTTAAGTAAAGTTTCTCATTTTTTGCAACAGAGTCATACATCACCTTAATGTGATCTCGTTCATCAATCAAGGCTTGATTGATGAATCTGTATTTTTGAATTTCATTTAAGCAAGATCTGGAATTACAAAGTTTAGAAATAACCTCAGCAGGCATAGCAGTGAGATCCTCAGCAGGTTCAATCATGACACACTTGCCCGTGTCCTCCACATTAGCCATCAAGGCTTTATCAGCAGAGATGTTGAAAATGTTGAAAATATCCATAGGAAGAGCCATGGAAATAGTCTCGTAGGCCTTGTTGTCTCGGGCAATCAAGGCAAGATCTTTCTCATCATACTTAGATACTAACTTAGGACATTGAACATCAGCAGTGGTAGTTACGGGCTTGTGAGGACCATCAGTGATAGAACTCAACAATGTATAATCGTGAAATTGAAAGAAAAGCTTCATCTTCTTAGTCCAATCATCAAATTCTCTTGTGGACACAAGAGCAGGTGGTCTATTTTCCCCAGAATGTTCTGTTGAACTTGAAGTGGCCATAATATTCGGAATCGAAACTAAAACAGTAACTAGTTTCGATAGAACAATTTCTATCGAAACAACTAGTTTCGATAGGACAACTTCTATCGAAACAACTAGTTTCGATAGGACAACTTCTATCGAAACAACTAGTTTCGATAGGACAACTTTTATCGAAACAACTAGTTTCGATACTGAAAATTTCACAGGCAAGTTTCGATAACCACAGTTTTTATAGAGATAAGACAAACATCTAGTTTCGATAGTACCTTCTCCCGAAAAAATGTAGACAAGAAGTTTCAATGATCAACAAAAATCAGAAACTGTCCCCAGTAGTTTCGATGCCTTCTTCTCCAAGCTCAGAAATACTCCATTGATAATAAGCTCCAGAAATCAATAGTGCAGAAATGACAAACCAATCCAGCGAAAACCTTCGTCTAACACTCCTGATCACTAATCCAACCTCCGATTCTTGAAATCACGAACAAAAATCCTTGAAAAACGATGAAACAGTACGTTTGAGATGTTATGTGCAGATTCCAACAAAAACCTCAAAATACCTCACAAATCACCTAGAATCGATCAATAAACCTGATAACACTCAAAAACACTAGAGCATATAGCTCTGATACCAATTGTAGGTCCAAATTTAACTTGAAATCACTGATTTGATCGATTACACACACACACACACAGGCGGAAACTGTGTGTATGTTGGTGAAACAGATGATAGAAACAATGTTGGTGAAGATAACCGGCTAACCACACTATGAATCAACACGCAAATGGTATGAAAATGTAAGAACACAGTGAATAAACAACTGCAAATTGTATTGATTCAAGAACAATGTGAAAGAGAAGGTTCAGGGTTACAGCCGCTACTCACACCCTAAACATTCTCAAACTAGGCTATTTATAGTAGTGATAGGTATCGAAACTATGTTCAATCGAAACTACTAGTTTCGATTGACCATTTACAAGTGATACACAGAACTGTCGAAACTACCATCTATCGAAACTACTAGTTTCGATTGAACAAACTCAATCGAAACTAAGTAGTTTCGATGGCCCAGACTTAGCTAATAAAGCAGTAAATTACAGAAAACTGAAATTACATTTAATGAAATGACATAAAGTAAACTAGTCTAAAACTGTTTAAACGTACAATAAATGACAACAACTTATACATAAGATATGACTCTACAAAAGTCGGTTGGGTCTACCAAAACGTTACAAATTAGACACGCTTGTTAATTTTATTCAATTCAATTCCACATAAGCATAGTTTCCAATTCTACCTATCATTTTCCTTATATTTGCAAAAATTCTAATCCAAAGACATTTTTGAAACTTTTTAAATTTTATGACTTTTTCAACTTCTTAACTTCTTCCTATAAGTTCTCCATCCCCACACTTGGGGTACATTGTCCTCAATTACCCAATTCTTAAACCTACACCTTCCTACCCAAAGTATACCCTAAAACATACATATATCATTCTCAGAATCACAGCAAGTTAACATTCATAAACATCCAACCCAAAGTACCAACAATTACTACCACCCATCAAAACACCCACATGAAAATAAGTTCGAAGCAATTAAGATAAAGGAGAAACACATGGACCTGATCGATTCAACATCTACGATCAACGAGTGTTTTAGCCATCGTATAGAGGTGGATTGTACGGGTTTCCATACACACTCTCAAACAAACTCTAGTGTAGTGCAGTCATATTGTATGGATCCTCCGAGCTACTTGACTCTTCCCCAGGTTGAGTATAAGGTGATACCCAAACAAACGGTAATAATGTGGCAGCTCCTGAGTAAACGAATAAGGTAGGCGCATCGGGTCAACCCAGTTTTCAGGGCGGGGCCTAACAGTGTAGGAATGACCCCTCTCATAGTCCTAATCATGGCGGATCTGCTCCAGATACATAAAATCCTGGTTCCGAAATAGTTCCTGCTGGTGCATCATTGCTCTCCTATGCACCCTACTCTCCACAATCTCTTGAGATTTCCTGACAAAAATCAATTGATTTTCTTCGGACCAATTAGCAAATGTACCTGGGTGAGATTGTATCATTTGATCTCGGTTGTAGGACTGATAAGCTGATCTTTGCATTCGCGGGTCAAGCCTACTGACAACCGGCTCGGGTGCCCTAGACACATATTCCGCTTCATTATCACTTTCACTCATGATCTCTTCAACATCCTCCCTTGGTGCCTCCAAATACCTTTGTGACTTTTCATCGATTAACCGATGCATCTTCCTCCTTAACTCGTACTTCCACTCCGAAGCATGAACCAAAAAGCTGATTTTGTGTGGGTTAAGCTTGACCTTGACTCCCTTTTCCTGCCTCGGAATTCCCCCTTGCTTTTTAGCATCTTGGACAACAATTGACAATGTGGCACTGTCATCCTCTCTCTGGCTTCCCACACATTATACATAATTAGATGACACGCAGATAATGCGGGTGAGCCGGTCATCAAAGCATGGAGTACTAGCGCATCAGAAAACCGCACCTTGTTCATATCACTTGTGCGAGGCATAATATTTGAGGTGAGGAAGGTAAACAGTAATTTGGGCATGACCTTTAAATCTTCTTTTTTTCAATTTCCAATCTGCCACATCTACCCCATAAGGTACCACAAATAACTCTTGAACTCTCACTTTCCATTCTTCTTCATTCGCCTTCTCAACTGACAATACAACATCAATTGGATAATGGTATGGGCTACCACTAGTGGTTCCTGTATCGAACCTTGCTAACTTCTTAAATGTGGTAAAGGACATCACTACTTCCTTCCCATTAGCTCTCCCTATGAGCTGTGTTGTGACAGGGGGGTTGGTGCCAGGTTCTCTTCTTAAGGTGGACATCCACTCTTCAATAGCATCCATGTAAACAATTTCATCCCCATCATTGTTAAAAGACAAGTTAGCTCCCCAACACAAACGATTGAAACAGGCCGTCACCCCAAATTTTCCAAAATCATCTACACTGATTAGCCTCTCACACAAAAACAATTTATTTCTCCCTTGAGTACTGGCACGAATCTTTTTCATGTATAGCTCGGGTTATACCCGATGCTCAAAAGATGACAATCTCCTCGGTTTCACCCATTTGGGCTACACATCTACATCTAATTCCTCAACAACCCCTTGCTCCCTAGCACGTATTTCATCTTTAGTGTCGCTACTTTCCACAATTTGGGTTGCGCGATGACGCTTTGCCCCGGAAGAAACACGGCCTCTTTTCCCTTTCCTTTAGAACCACCTGCCATGACACCTACAATTACACAACATCTATATGAGAAGATAACTCACCAAGAATTTAACTTGTACCAATTATCCTGGAATATAGCCACCTTTATCTCACACAATTACTTTGATCATTTGAAAAATAATTTAAACTTATTATAAGTACCAATTTCATCAAACAAGCAATTATGGCATTAAAACACTCTTTCTAGGTTACCTTGAACTCAATCCCTTCATAAGTAAGATTCAAGAGGCTATATTCCCAATTTAATTACCATGTTGTGCTCAAGTCCATACATAGACTCACAAATTCTCATTTCATACAATCACTCATTAGCTATCAACTCACTCCACATAAAGCTAATGTCATGTTATAATCTACCTACTAGCAAGAGATATACACTACTTCATAAAGCTCCACACTTTTCTTCTTCAACCATAATAAAAACTGAAAACAACCTACCTTGAGGGTTTAGATGCAAGAAATATGAAGATATTTGACTTTCAAAGGTCAAAATTGAAAGATCCCTAACTTAGCTCGTGACTTTAACCTCTGATTTCTCACCAACCACTGAGATATTCACAACACTACTCCAACAATATTTTTTCTCTCAAAAAATTAAACACTTTAGACTCAAGATTCATGCATTTTGGTGGAGGTTTGGAAGAGATGGAGAAAACGAGTGAGTTAGGGCTTGTGTTCTTGATGTTGGGGGAAAAGAATGGATGGAAGTGGTGAAATATGATGAAAACTGGGTGGGTAGGTGAAATATACCCGAGCTTTGTTGTTAAAATTGAGTTTTTTTTTTACCAATTTTCATGGTCTAAACCCGTGTTCCTGATTCTGACATGATGCCAGCGCAGTGTGCGCCCCCAGCGCAGTGTGCGCCCCCAGCGCATAATGGGCCGAAATTCATCCAAAATTATTTATTTTTTATTTTTATTTATTTATTTATTGTTTGAGATTGACTAAAGAAAAATAAAAATAAAAATAAAAATAAATATACCTTTAATTACTATACTAAAAAAAATCAACGTTATTTAACTAGCACCCCCCCGACAACTTTGCATCGTCCCGATGCTTATCAATATATAGAACGTACCCGTGGTCCTTTTGACATCCCCACACTTGAGCGGGACACAGAGTGATGCTAACAACTGAAACAACACTAGACATGAACTCAAAACGAAATAAAAACAATTAACAACGCCCGGGTTGCCTCTTGAGAAGCGCTAAGTATTACGTCTTCAGCTAGACGGAGTACCTGATTTTCACTAAGTTGCTTCATCGACCTGTTTACACATCACAAAACTTACAGATTCTTTTGTAGCGGCATTAAAGTCATCCGCTTCCAAATACGGCTTCAAACAATGACCATTTACTACCTGCCTTAGATGATCATCAAAATCTTTGATCTCTATATCTCCAAAATTTCTGACCCGTATTATCAGGTACGGGCCCATCCATTTGTTCTTCAACTTCCCTGGAAATAACTTGAGCCTGAATTTATAGAGCCATACTTTATGCCCCACTTCGAATGTCATTTTCTTCAACTTTTCATCATGAACTTTCTTCATTTTGTCTTTGTATACGGATGCACACTCATATGCTTCATCCCTCAATTCCTATAATTCATTCAGTTGCAACTTCCTCTCCACACCAGTAACATCAAAATCTAGATTAACTTCTTTTATCGCCCGTAAAACCCGATGTGCAAGTTCAACCGGCAAATGGCAGCCCTTGCCATAAACCAGTCGATACGGTGTGGTCCCTATAGGAGTTTTAAAGGCTGTGCGGTAGGACCATAAGGCATCATTGAGCTTGGCTGACCAATCCTTCCGATCTGACCTCACTGTTTTATGTAGAATCTCTTTGATCTGTCTGTTTGATACCTCTACTTGTCCGCTAGTCTGTGGATGATATGGGGTTGCTATCCTGTGATCCATGCCATACCGTTTAAGCAATTTCCTAAACTTGAAAATTTTGAAATGTGAGCCCCCATCACTTATGATCACGCGAGGAATTCCAAACCAGGAAAAGATGTTAGTTTGCACAAATTTGCACACCACAGTATGGTCGTTCATTTTGGTTGCTATAGCCTCTACCCATTTAGACACATAATCCACAGCCACCAAAATGTATATGTACCCACACGAATTTGGAAACGGCCCCATGAAATCGAGGCCCCAAACGCCAAATATTTCCACAACAAAGATCGTCTACAGTGGCATCTCGTTTCACTTTGAAATACTGCCCATTTTCTGGCAGTTCAAACAGTTCTTTGCGAACTCAAAAGCATACTGAAAGATCGATGGCCAGAATAGGCCTGCTTCTAGGACCTTGCGTCCTGTCTTTTGCCCACTGAAGTGTCCTCCACACGCAGAGGCATGTACCAAGCCTAAGACACATTGAATTTCTGTCTCTGGTATGCATCTTCTGATCAGTTGATCTGCACCCACTTTAAATAGATCTGCTTCATCCCAAATATATTGGCGCGCTTGTGCAATAAAAATATGTCTCTTCTTTTTAGACCAAAATTCTAGGATTGTACCAGCAGCCAAATAGTTTACAATATTAGCAAACCAAGGGGTAGTGGAGACTGATAGCAATTACTCATCTGGGAATGTCTCATTTATCTCCTCAACAGAATTATCTCCTTCCTGCATAATGCATGACAAATGGTCAGCCACCACATTCTCGCATCCCTTCTTATCACGGATTTCCAGGTTGAACTCTTGTAATAACAAAATCCACTGGATCAACCATGGTTTTGCATCCTTCTTTTCCATGAGGTACATGACTGCATTATGATCAGAATAAACAATAACCTTACTCCCCCAAATATATGATCTAAATTTATCCAATGCATACACTACTTCAAGTAGCTCTTTCTCAGTTGTGGTGTAATTTTGCTGAGCATCAGAAAGAGTCTTACTTGCATAGTATATCACCACGGGTCTCTTATCCACCCGTTGTCTCAACACTGCCCCCACGGCATAGTCACTAGCATCACACATTATCTCAAAGGGTAATGACCAATCCGATGATTTTAAAATAGGACCCTCCATCAATTTTTGTTTTATTAGTTCAAACGATTCTAAACAATCTTTGTCAAAAACAAAAGGGACATCTTTAAATAAAAGATTACACAACGGTTTGGTTATGATACTAAACCCTTGATGAACCTTCTATAAAACCCGACATGTCCTAAGAAGGAACGGACGCCCTTGACACTGTTTTGTGGAGGTAGAGTAGCAATTACCCGGATTTTAGCATGGTCAACCTCTATACACTTACTGGAGATAACGTGTCCCAAAACCACCCCTTCCTGAACCATGAAGTGGCTTTTCTCCCAACTGGGTATCATATTAGTTTCAACACATCTTTTAAGCACTTTAGTTAATTTATTTAAACACGTTTCAAAAGTTGTGCCAAATATTGAAAAATCATCCATGAAGATCTCCATGGAATCCCCGATCATATCTGAAAAGATACTCATCATACACCGTTGGAAGGTGGCCGGGGCGTTACACAAGCCAAATGGCATTCGCCTAAATGCGAAGGTGCCATACGGACAAGTGAACGTGGTCTTTTGTTGGTCCTCTGGATGTATAGCAATTTGATTATATCCCGAGTACCCATCTAAAAAGTAATAAAACTTCTGATCTACAAGTTTCTCGATGATTTGATCAATGAAAGGGAGAGAGAAATGGTCTTTTGATATTGCAGCATTCAACTTCCTGTAATCTATGCAGATTCGCCACCCGGTTACCGGTCGAGTAGCAATCTCCTCACCATTTTCTCCCTTAATTACCTGTATGCCAGCTTTCTTTGGCACCGTCTGGGTCGGGCTCACCCAGCTACTATCAGAGATAGGGTAGATGATGCCCGCATCCAACCACTTGAGTACTTCCTTCTTCACCACTTCACGCATATTAGGATTCAACCTCCGTTGAGCATCCCGAGGCTTTGCTCCTTCTTCTGTAACGATTTTATACATGACTATAGCTGGACTAATTCCTTTTAGATCTGCAATGGTCCACCCAATTGTTGCCCAATGGGCAACCAGGACCTTCATCAATGCCTGTTTATGTTCTTCAGTCAAACCTGCAGCAATAATAACAGGTAGAGCATCATTTTCATCTACAAAAGTATATTTCAAATGTTTAGGTATTTCTTTCAGCTCTAATTTAGGCGGTGATACCAGGGAGGGTTTCAGGTGAGTGTCAATGTGGTCTGGCAAATTCTCTACTTGGTGTGTTCAAGTGGGCACTCTTTCCCTGAGAGCACACACCTCTCCTTGTGCTTCAGCTTCCTTCAACTCCTGCTCATGTTCGGCCTCTTTCCTGTCACAAACAACACACGGCTCCAAGGTTTCACCCTCATTTTCATGAGGGTTACATCTATCAACAATGTCTGCCATGAAGCATTCGTCGATGATTGGAGCGTTAAATATACGAGAAAAGATATTCAACCTCAACTTCCTATTACCGAACGCCATGTCAACCGTTCCCGTCACACAATTGATCACACATTGAGCTGTTCTCAGAAAATGTCTTCCTAATATCACATTAGGATGTCTGTCACTAGAAGGAGCTGCATAATCAAGCACTAAGAAATCGACATGATAATAAAAATCTTCCACCTTCACAATCACATCGGTCAATATCCCTCTGGGAGTTTAAGGATGAGATCGGCCAACACCACGGTGGTGTCAGCCTTTTGTAGATAACCAAAATCATACTGGTCATACAAACTTCCCCGAAGGATACTAACACTAGGTCCAAGATCAAGAAGAACCTTATTGATTTTTAGTTCACCAATTTTCACCGAAATTAAAGGTCCTCCTAGATCTTGGATCTTAGGTGGCAATGCACCCGACAAAAAGGCACTCACGTTGTCGGTCAGATCAAGTTTCTTGGGCATTTTAAGGTGCCGTTTCTGGGTGTAAAGATCCTTCAAGTACTTAGCATAAGCATGTACTTGTCTAATAGCATCTAAAAGGGGTAAACTAATTTTCACTTGTTTAAACATGTCCCACAACTCATCTTGTTGCGGGCCCCTTTTATTCATGACTTTCTTTTTAGATGGTTCAAGTAAAGCAGAAGGATAAGGGATGGTATTATTCTCCACCCTACACCTTGAGTGACAACTGTGTTCGGTTTAGATTTAGGTGGTTTAGAAAAAGTTTCTTTTTTAGCCGGTTTAGTAAAAACAGGTTCCGAATCGCTGTCACTCTCATCATCTTCTCCCAGATCAACTACCACTCCCTCAATATCCGGTGATGCTGAGGTGACATTATTATAAACCTTACCGCTTCTGAGAGTACTTACCTGAGAAACATGAGCATTTCTCGAGCCGGAAGAGCTGGCACCTTGGTGTTGTGGGTTTAGCTTGGTGTCACACGAAAGTTGCCCCGGTGATCTTCCTGCCACTTTAGCTATCTTTTCTTCCAACTGACCCAATTGTATTTCAAACGACTCGTTGGTTTTGATCTGGATCTCTTTATCCTGCTCGATCCTTTTTAAGGAATCTATGATGGCTGTAAGCTGGGGGTCGTTACCGGTTGTAGGTTTGTTCTATTGGTTTCCCTGTTGTTGATACTGTTGTGGTTGATTATGTTGGTAGTTTCTCTGCTGATAGCCTCCTACCTTGATTTCTTTGGTACCCGCCTTGATTATAGCCTTGTTGGCAGCTCTGGTCCTGTTGTTGATTTCCACCCTACACATCAGAACCCTAAAACTTAGGATTTAATTGATTTGATGCATTTCCATACCTTAGACTTACATGATTCCGGAGTCCCGGATGGTAGTGGGTTGCATTCGGGTCTTGCTTCCTATCTCCCCCAACCTGGTTCACTTCCTTCGCCTTGCCCTGCTCCCTCGGATAGCTTGCCACATTATGTCCCAAATCACCACATCCATCACAAACCGGATATGTTTGTGACACATTAGCCACATCCTTTCCACCCGACTTGCCAAGCCTTGCCATTTGTAGTTCCATGGCATCTAGACGCTTTTGGGTCGCATAGTTAACTGCCTTGACAGATGCTCTATTCTTTGCTATCCTACTGGCACGTGCTTGCCTTTTTGATGTCACCGCCATCCTTTTTAAGATATCCCAGTCATTGTCCACATGATTTGAAAAGAAGGACCCGTTACTGGTTGAATTAACGTCCATCACATCTTTAGGTAGCAACCCATCATAAAAGGCCTTATCGACTCCCACTTCTCTATACCATGGTGTGGGCAGTTCCTTAGCAACTCCTTGAACCGCTTAAATGCATCATAGAAAGGCTCCCCTGATTGTTGCCTGAAGTCTCTTATTGCAGCTCTGGCCTCATTGGTTTTGTGAGGCGGGAAGTACTCATCAAGGAACTGTTGTTGCAGCTCTGCCCAGGTGGCAATACTAGAAGATGGTAGTGACAAGAACCATTGTTTTGCCTGGTCCTTAAGTGAAAACTGGAAGAGTACCAGTTTTACCTTATCTGTGGTGAATCCTTGACCACCTATGGTCCCACATGTAGCCTCGTATTCTGACAAGTGTGTGTAAGGCTCTTCAGTAGCTCTCCCAAAGAAGTGTGGGAGGATCCCAAGGTATCCAGGTCGGATCTCGAATGCATTCCCCCTACGAACTGGTGGTTTGACGGGAGAAGCATTCAAAGCTAACGTGGGGCAGAAGTGACTATCCACCTCTTGATCGTGCCTGGCTGGGTGCATGTTCGTAGGTTGTTCCTCTCTATAATTCTGACGGTTCCATGGAGGTTGCCTATACCTATTCTCTCTTTCAAAGTTGCCTACTTCCCCCTTGACGGTTATTCCTCGGTGGATACCCATGTTCCGCCCTCGGTGGTGGCTGAACCCAACCATCAATACCATCATGTCTTTGGTTTCTGGGAGGGAATGCCTCCTGATGGTTTAGGTCATACCATTCTTCTTCTTCGTTCCAGTCCTCACGTTGAGAACCATGCTGTGGGTGATGGCTACATCCCGGTGACAAAGGCTCATCATCCCCAAATTCAAAGTAACTTGGGTAGGTGTTATATGGTTGGTATTGGTGAATACACCGATACTGATGTTGATGAAGTGCGTGAAAATTGGTCGGGTTATGTGGCAAACTTCATTTTTCTGTGAAACTTGTATATGCCATTTTGTATTAACATATTGTTAATTAGACGAAATGTTTGTTAATACTTTATGAAATGGATTATTTTGGTATTTATGTGCTTTATTTTGTATTAATATACATTAATTGTATATATATATAATTGTCATTTAATCTGATAGTAGGGATTTTTAAATTAATTTTTTTAAACAGAAAAAAGATGACACGCATTTATGACAGAAAATGCTTGTCATCTTATTTATGACATTCCATCCTTGATAAACGCTTCATATCGTAAAAGCTTTTCATAAAAAGATGACACACACACGCGTGTCATCTATTTTTCTTGACAAGGGCTTCCTTGACACGCGCTGGCGTGTCATCTAACCCCTTTTATGACACGCAATGCGTGTCATCTAAGGTGTTTTTTCTAGTAGTGCATTTATAGATATAACACAAAAATCAAGACACTAGCATTCTGACAGTTCCAATGTCGATGCATCGACCTTGGATCTTCTAGAAGGTAGTTTTCTTGTCTTCTTATGTTATGAACTTTGTGTATTGTCTTCTTATGTTATGAACTTTTATGACATGTATGTGGTATAGAGGTGCACAAACTGGGTTGGTTTTTGGCCGGTCAACACAACCTTAGGGACCGGAACACTGCCACTAAGAGAAAAGAACCGGTTCTTGGTGGACCGGGTTGGTTTTTGGTCGGGTAGGGACCGGAACCGGCCCGGAACCGGTTTTAGGGTTGGGAAATCATACCCGGTGGAACCGGTTAGGGTAGGGTCGGGTCCAGTTCGGGTATGGAACATGTTCCAAACCGGGTTCAGTATAAATTTTTTTAATAATTAAAATAACATTAAATAACATAAAATGCAATTTTTATTTATTTTTAATAGTTATATAACTAAAGGAATACAATATTAAACACAATATTTTTATTTTTATTTTATTCGTCGTCTTCATCGTTTTATTTTTACTTGTCTTCTTCGACGGCCCAAAACTAATGCGAATGAACCGATGCATCGTAGGCGAGTTCTTCGTCGTATATGCCGGAAGATAGTCCATCCTCTGCCTCTTCGTCGTGTACTTTTGTTTCAAGTATTGTTTCTTCTTTGAGGTTTGTTTGGTCTTGTACACGATCGGCAGCGTCCAAGTGATCCTTTAAGCAAATGCACATCTCTACTGACTCCGACGTGAGTCTTGTTCTTCGTAAGGATAAAACCCTCTCACTAAGAGAAAAAAACAGATTCCGAAGCTACCGTAGAATCTTGAACGGTTAGTAAATCACGGGCCATAGTGGATAGAATCGAAAATTGAAATTCCTTTTTTTCCACCAAGCAAAAATATCAAAATTGTGATAATCTTCGGCAGACATAGTGGATATAAAATCCGATCCACTATACCTTCCGAGCTCGCTTGATGGGGCGTTACCCCCCGTCTCTTTTCAAACGATATTTAATAAACCCACCACCGGGTCCCTAACAACCGAGCTTCTTGAACTCGATGCCCTTGACATTGGTACGTTTATGTCGTACCCATATCTTATTAAATAAAAATCATACATTGATTGAAGATTATATTTAAAAATATTTTTTGTTTCTTGGGAAAAATCCGGTTATTCTTCATGCAAATCCAAATTGTCCATTATTTCGTTTATCAAACATTCAACCCCGGTAAGGTTTAAAATCGGGTTTAAAGAGGCGACACAAGTAAAAACGGGTGGTAGTTCTTTGAAATATTTTAAAAAATTTTCTTTCATTGGTGCTATCATTTGTGTAAACATACAATTTTTATTTTTTATTTTTTTTTTAAATTTAAAGCCATTAAATATAATTCCGAAAGCAGTAAATTACTAGTTGGATAATAAATCCCCGATAATTTTGTAGTTGAGGTTTTGAAAAGGTCAAGAAAATCGGTTAGATTTTTAATATTATTCCAACACAAATCCGGAAACGGTTCGGCGCGACCACTTTTTGAAAGACTATCATGAAAAGATTTTAAAGTTTCTTTTTGTCGGAAAGCACATTCAAACATTTTACAAGTCGAATTCCACCGAGTAGGTACCTTCCAATTAGGTCCTAAGAAAATCTTTCCCGTGTCCTTACAAAGTTTTTTATAATCAGTATACATTTTCCTACTTTTAAAAAAAAAACGTCTTGCAACATAAATCTAAAACCAGTTTTGAACACGTCAACGTGTTGAGCGTAGAGCCCGTCTTGCACAACTAAATTAATAATATGTGCAACACATCGAATGTGGAAAAATGCGCCGTTGCAAATCGGTATATATTTTATTCTTAATTTTTCAACCACACTAGTATTGTTTGACGCGTTATCGAATGCAATTGAAAATATTTTATTTTTTAATTTAAAGGTTGTTATTACATAATCTAAAATTTGAAACAAATATTCTTCGGTATATGTATACGGGAAAAGTTCAAAAGAAATTGTACGTTTAATCATTTGCCAAGAATTGGGATCTACCCAATGAGCGGTGATGCAAAGGTACGATTCGGGTAAACCATGTGGAGACTAGTTAAGTTCACACCGGTTTTTAAATTTTCAAAAATTGCAAGTAAATCTTTTTTGGAATTTCTCCACATTTTTAAACAATAACGTCTAACTGTAGTACAACTTACGTGTGTGTAATGAGATTGAAGCGTCTCCCGAATCATGTTTGTCAACTGAGGGTTATCGAAATGGTCAAACGGCAAAGCTTCTTGAATCACGAACTTCGTCATTCGATCTTGAACCATATTTACGTCGTAGTGAAATATTTGACCGTCACTACTCAATTGTGTTTGCTCGGAGTCATCCGTTATCCATTGTCGCCTTCAACGCTTTGCAAAATTTATTAACAATGTTCTTCTTTAAACTTGAGTTTGATTATTTACTCAAAAAAGTGCCACAAAACTTGCAACGAGCCTTTTGAGACTCGTCACTCAACTCAACCCAACCAAATCCTAATTGCACAAAATTTCTTGATTCCTAGTATGCGGAATCACCCGAACAACAGTTGGTGATTGAGCAACAGATGATTGTTGTCACATCCCAACCGACGGAGGAATACGTCGGGGCGGACGTGTAGATTGTTCATAAGCACATGATCAACTATAATTTCGTATGTTCATTAAATCAAGATTTCATTACATAAGTTCAATCTCTCAACCAAAATCAAATACATCAAGTGTCCAATTTGATTATTTAAATAGGTCCTCGGTCCTATGTGTAGCATCTTGTATATGAACTCAGATATTAGCACCTGAAACATGATGAAAACATGATCAACTAAAAATAGTTGGTGAGCATATATAGGTTTTAGCACAAGAAGTGTTATCAAAAGTTTGTGTACAATTCATATGATGCATGGATTAATAAGGCAATTATGGAGAACCACTAAAGTTTAAACTGGGACGTACAATCAAACCTTGTGACTGATAGGCATAACACAACAGTTATCCTTAAGTGTTTTCGACAACAATCACCCTAACCGGGTGGATTGGTCAGACTCAATAGATCTATCATTGTATACCGTCGGCCAGAGTTAATGATTGCACTTGCACTATGCACAAAAAGTATGTAAATGTTGTTTGCACAAATAGTGTTCAAGCATAAGACACAAATTGCACACATGATAATAATGCTTGAATTGTAATAGTTGCAAATAGTTTGAATGTAATTATGTTTCACCCCAAAGATGTAAAAGTTAAAAAAGAGGCTATGTAAAATCACCTTGCAATGAGTAGCTCGAAGATTTACACAAGTACGAGGTTGTTGCACAATTGTTCTAGCTAACTACAAGGTTAACCTATGTTTGATGGAACACGTGTATCAATGATTTGTACATGTTTAATATGGAATTAAATAAAGGAGTTAAGAATGGGATGGTTGGGACCTTAGGGTTTTGGAACGGACGAACGAAGGAAGGATGTGAATCTTATCAGTAACAAAAGTGTTAATATATACATGAAATAATGTTTTATAAATGCTATTTATAAAAGAAAACTTGGTGTCATCAATAAATATAAATTGCAATAATTTAAATCATATACATACATATATATATATACATATATATATATATATATTTGTTATGTAAAATAATACCAAAAAATCATGGATGTTACAGTATCCCCAAGTTGAGGGAATTTCGTCCCAAAATTCAACTGATGAAGGCTACCGAATCAGGAAAGAAAATGAGGGTTTGGATTCTCAACAAGTTTTAAACTGTCGGTTTGAGGAGTACAATTGATAACAAGATTCAGGTCTGATACTCAAAATTCGTGAATGATGATGGTGAATTTAGTTTGAAGAGAATTGAGGAGAAAGCTGTCGAGGCATATCTTGGACTCAAAAGATGGTCTCCTTTACTTAAAATGGGAACGATGAGAATTTTGTTGATTAAAACTTGTCTAGGATGTAGTCTAATATGTTCAAGATGTATCACGGGGTAAAGAGGTTTCTCGAATATTGGCCAGGGTCAAAATAACATAAAACTTCACGTGACACGAACAACGCTACTTCTGACGATATGACAGAAACACTTATATATAGGAAGTACCAGCGGCGTATCCACCATGCCCTTATCATATCACATTAGTTTCGTTACTATATATCACGATAGGTGTCATGTCATAACACACGACATAATTTACTATGGTTTCCATTCGCTGATTTTTATAATTACGTGTGCACCCGTAATTACTCAAATCATCGCATGGTCCATATAGATCATCCCATTGTGTGCGGGTCAAGAGAGGACACAAAATCACTTAGTTCATATCTATTGTTTTCACGTATGAGTTGCTAATAAATAACTGTGTCCCTAGATAGTAAGGTCAATCAGAAAACTAAAGAGTAATAATGTGGCATAACTTAGGGTTTCACCGCTAAAAAATGTCTTTTTTTAAAAACATGTTTAACGGTTAGAACCGGTTCTAGCCGGTCCAGGTAGGAACCGGTCCGGTTCGGGTCCGCGT
Source organism: Smallanthus sonchifolius (assembly GCA_023525975.1). Classification (NCBI taxonomy): domain Eukaryota; kingdom Viridiplantae; phylum Streptophyta; class Magnoliopsida; order Asterales; family Asteraceae; genus Smallanthus; species Smallanthus sonchifolius. Next base: position 73,914,012 of record CM042033.1, on the reverse strand, counting down.
AGGAATCGTTCGAGTGCAAAAAACTAGGAATCGGGTAGGAACCGGCGGGTACAATCGGGTAGTAACCGGTTCTTGTTTGGGTCGCGTAGGAACCGGAACCGGTTTTTTTGTGCACCTCTAATGTGGTATATGAACATCCTTAATCAACAATTTAATAACATAAGTCATGAATTTTAATCATCATCAAAACAAGGAATCATTAAGGTTCATAATTAGCATTAAATCATTGTTAAACCATTATTATCTCAACAAATATGTTTAAGGTTTTGTTTTAAAAAACTTGGTTTTTATAGTCGTTTGCTAAATGCATATATGCACAAATATATACACATATGCGCATTTTTATACTTAAAAAAACAGGAGAGAGGAGATAAAATCAAATTAAGGGCGGGGAGACATAAATAAAACATTGTTTTCAATTTTGTTTTTTCACTAAAGCAATAAGGACACGTCTTATATAGGGCTGAAAATTTCTGATACGGACCCATTAACATAACACGAAACGACATGGAGTTAACATGTTTCGTGTTTGCCCTTAACAGGTTTCGTGTCTTAAATATGTCGACCTGTTTAAGACATGATAAAATTCGTGTCTTAACGCCTGTTAAGTACCTATTAATAACTTGTTTATATTTATAAATAAAACAAATAATAAATTATATTTGCTTTTAGAATTTTGTGTATTTTTGTTTCAAATATGTTATGAGTTATGTATTAATTACGACTTTTATGCTCGTTTTGATTATTTTTGTTTCACTACATATGTATTATTTATCGTGTTCTTAAACATGTTCCTAAACAGGTCTTATCGTGTTAACATGTTACTTAACAGATTCGTGTTCGTGTTTGGAAAAAAATGACATGATTAGTTATCGTGTCGTGTTCGTGTCTAACACTACAGGTAATCGTGTCTTATCGTGCTATGTCTGACATGTTATACCAGCCCTAGTCTTATGCGGTTCTCTCAGTTGTTAACATATGGTTGGTTCTCAAAAGATCGCGTCTATATATATATATATATATATATATATATAGGGTGAGGTTCATTACATAACATTAAATTATTGTGAGAGTAAAAAGATCAAACCTAAATTGTTTATTCTTTTACTTTATGGTTCATATTTTTAAAGTTTTATATTTTTTTACTTACAAATTTGTATATTTATTGTGAGAGTAAAAAGAACAAACCTGAATTTCAAGAGAAATGAATAAATATTTTATTTCTGTCAGTTCTTTTTATTTAAAATTTATATAAGATTGAAAAAACAAACAATTTTTTTTGTACTAGGTGTTCTCATGATACTTAGTATTCTGTATAGATCTCTCCCTATATTTTATTCTATATATATTTTCATTGATCAACATAAAACATTACCGGAAGCATAACAAATACAATAAATAACGGTGATACAATAATGGAGGATATGAGAACTATGGAACATTACAAATTCTTTCCATCACAAGCTCATTTTGTTGAATTAAACCATTTTTAATTGTCTTTCTAAGTAGACACTAGCAATAATTACGTTGATAATATCTATAATTTGTTCTTACCTTATTAGTTTAGTGACAGTTTTAACAAAATAATGTGACATTAGTAGAAACAATGGTTTGAATGTATTGCATGTTTTACCTAAAAAAAAAAGGGTGTTAGTGAAAAAACTTGAAGTAAGAATTTTACTAAGTGTTTGTATCAGTCAATTTTGACAAGGTATAAACTCTTATTAAAGTGATTATTACCGGTCTTCTCCCACAACATCTCTCTATCAAGGATAAAACCTTATTACAAACAAGCACCATAGACTACTGATGTTGCATTATATTGTTAACATCGATCACTAACCTAATAAAGCGCATAAACAACTTATAAATGTTGCCAACTTATCAAAAGGTGAGGAGGTATGAAAACTAACAACATATTCAACATAAAAGTTGTTAAAAAAGTACAAACTGTTTGAATATACATTGTTTGGATTTGTGTGTTATCAATTTACATTTTATGGTGACAAAGTGCAATGTAAGGTAACACTTTGGCAATCGATCCCCACTATCCATGTTCTATCCTTACAATGAAGTTGTCAAAAGTATTTCGAGGGCAAGAGACCCAACCAACCATCTATAATCGTCTTAAGAAGGAGATGATGCAATTTTAAGTACATTAAAAGGATAAAAAGATCTAACCCTTTGTAAAGGAGCACAAAACTAAATGAAAATCCCACCTTTTTTTTCCATTGGGTGTCATAATACATGTAGCTATAGCATCTGGCAATCGAGGGTAGTATGAATTCAAACCAACCCATTCAAATACACACACCACTATTTCTAATGAGGTGTCATGACGAGCTGTGCTATCACCTTTTGATAAGTTGAGAATGATACGAGATACCACTTTGTTAAAGACTTCCGATGTGTTTGAACTACTGTCAAAGATAGAAAAAAAATCGATACATATCAACCATCTCTCTCTCTCCATACACACACTGATACACACACACACATGCTGACACACATGTATGTATGTATGCGTGTATGGTTTGTATGTGTTTAAATGAGTTATAAAGTTATGAATTGGCTTCATGCCTTAAATATACATATTTACGCAAAGAACTAATCTTCGCTTTTTTTAATTTCATCAACAAAACATACACACGCCAGATAAATTGACATGCGAGACTTTATTCACGTTCACATGATTATTAGCTGCTAGCTGATGGAATAAAGTAAGATACACAAGCCATAGTGGATACACGAACATGATTTCAAGTAGCATCTGACTATACGTGTAATACTGTTGGGAGAGGCTAAACAAACATCCCATACTCCACTGATCAACCCCCACCCTTTATTGATTTGCAGGGCCGTCCCTTAGAAATTAAGTATCCGGCTCGCCACAAGAAAAATACCCCCATTCTCCCTCAATATTAACGTATATAAAAAAAATTCAATAATACGACGATAATTGTAATTACAATAATAAAGAAAATAAAACTATCATAAAAAAGTATATAGTCAGTAGTTATATACCTAAATGAGTCGGGAGGCTCTCCTAGCATTTTGCGAGGCAAAGTTGTTGATCAAGTCATCATATTGCATGTTTTCTAGTATATCGCTCTCAATAGCAATCATTCCCAATCCATTAAGTCGTTCTTGGGACATTGTAGATCGTAAATAAGACTTCAGTAACTTCAGTTTTGAAAAACTTCTGTAGCTTCAGTATATCGCTCTCAATAGCAATCATTCCCAATCTATTCACATAATCACGTCAGTTATTGGGTTGGGTATAATTCAATCAATTGAATGGGATGGGCCATGAGATAAATGGATAAAGATTGGGCCATTTAGGTATTATTGGGTTGGATTTTAATTAAAAAAATTTGCTCCTAAATTTTATAAAATTTTACAGATTTTATAAGTTATTTAAATTTTTTTTTATAATATATATATAATTTTTTTTTTTTTAAATATGCCCCACTCGTAAACATGCCCCGGTGCAGCGGCACCACCCTCTAAGCCGCCACTGTTGATTTGATTGATTTTTATATACGCATGTTAACCATGATTCGTCAAGGGTTAAACCCGTTTACAATGAGCCGCATGGGGCTAAATGCCCAATCACAATGAGTCACAAGGGCTAAACGCTCGTTTACATGGCATCACCAAGTCCTAAAAACACGATTAAAAAATGAAACCACTAATGTAACAAAGGGAATGTTCGTGCAGTGGACAAACCTTTTCATAGGTGTAGTTATAGCACCACCCTTACTCTTTTATGATCACTAGATAGTATATGAACCCTTATTTTTATATTACTTTATAGTTACACAGCTGTTAAAAAAAATATAGTTGTATGAACTTTCATGATTTTTCTCCAAAAAATATATCTGAAATCTCAATTGACATCATTACTGTTTATATCAACTGAATCGACATCTCATAACTGTTCTGCATCATGTCTAATCGAGTTTGATATGATCTTGTGAGTGGAACCCCCATTTGACTTTTTGTGATTTCATTGATTTTACTCCTTTTGAATTAAATTTGACTGTTGCTAGTGTGACTAACTTTCAGACCTTTATGTATTTACAGGTTTTATTGATACAATTTATTACGCCTGTGTAATGGGTGTGGAATTGGAGGGTGTAATGGGTCATTCATTTTGGGACGTGAAAGTGAATTGGGTGTTTTGGATGGAGGGAGGGAGGGAGGGGAGGGGAGGGAGGGGAGGGGAGGGGTGAGGGTGGGTGGTTTGAACTATGTGCATGGGGTCGCAGATGTGTGTGCGTGTTTGTATATATGTGTGTGTGAATCCATGACACACCTTAGAGATTCGGTTTAGTGATTGCCCTTCTACTGACATGATGATGACGTGATGGGGCGTTTTTCACTTTTTAGTGAAATCATTACACATAATCTAATCAACTAATTATTTTTCGGTGTACATAAATATACACTCATGTTGCATAATGCATAATGAACACCATTTTATATAAATTACCATATTTTATATAATAATTGTTATGATATATACATATCATACAGTCATATACCATTCATACTAAGTTTTATAACACGAAATAATGAATAAGAAATATATTGTTATTTGGTTAATGCTGTTACCATTGGCGTACCTAATATGTTCCAATAGGGTCGTCCGCACTCCATACAATTTTGTTTTTGTTAATATATATACGATCTAATCCCGATCGACACCCAAAAAATTTTGACATCGACCCCTATCAAATTTTGACACCGGCCCTTAAGAAAAAATAATTTAAGATTTTAAAATTTTACAAAAATAAACCTATTGTAAATGAATTAAAATATTAAAAACAAATTCTTGCAAACCCAATTACTCGAACACCCAATAACTATTTTAAAATTTTAAGCCCATAACTCATTACTTCATTAACATTTAGATTTTAGTCCAACCATTAATTTATTAAACAAAACCTATTCAATTAGGTTGCGTAGTTGTTTAGAGCACCTTCAAACCAAACGCGTCACACCAGCTACCACATCAGATTTTCACTCATCATTCAAAAACCTACTTTTTTACTTCAATCATACATCCACTTTCAAACACCCTTATATTTCCAAATCACCACCTACTTGTACATTTATATTCTATATACCAATAAACTTATTTATTATAATCTTATTTTTTATATTTCGTATTATTTTAAATAATATAATATTCCAAAATAAATAAAAATAAACAAAAATAAAAAAAAAATCATAAAAATTTAAAATTTCATAACATAAAAATTAAAAATTACATAAGAGACGGACCATAAACGGTTGAGGTTGTGACATTAACGTTGCTAAACACAAAAAGTAAACGTTGGTAACTAGCCGTAAGAAATTAAAAAAATATAATTTTTTTTTAATTTTACATGTATTTTATTTAAGTTAAATTTTAAAAAGTTATTTTAAAATACAGATTTAAGTTTCTTTAAATAAATTAAAAATACACTTTAATTTTATATGTATTTTATTTAAGTTAAATTAAATAATTAATATTTTAAAATAATATAAATGTATAGGTGCGTGGTAGAAATGGAGCATGGCCCACTTGATGGCCCACCACCTCTCGTCCACTTCCATCCGGAATTGTGGATGGAAAGCCAACTCGACAAGAGCCGGACACCTACTCCAACGGCGCCTCCATCCGGCACCTTCATCCGCCCGAACCGGACGCCAAGAAAACGGAGCGCTGGAGCTACTCTTAGTGAGTGTCAGCAAAAAGTGTTGCCACGTAGACGCCACACAGGCAATGAATTACTGACTTATTTTGGTCAAACTCACACTCACTAAGGTATATAGTGGTTAGTGAGTGTGAGCAATTTTTATAATAATTATTTAATCATTAATTTTTTTATATTTATTTATTTTTAATAATTATTTATTTAAAAATAATACTACTTATAAAAAAACATGATAATACTAATTTTTTAAGCATTACAAAATTATAATAAAAACATAATAATACTTAAAAACATAATAATACTAAAATTATTACATATCATATTTCCCCTAAATTTCTTGTTTCATCTTCTTGTATTGTTCCCGTTTCTCCACCACCAAACGACCGATGTTCATAAAATACAGTTTCATATCCATTACTAAGTCATTAAACTTTTTCATCTTCTCTGATATACTACCCAAAGTTTGTTTGTGTATCGTAAGGAGGTCCATACAACATACTTGCTTCTTTACATGGACAACATCATTCTCACAGCTTCTGACGATGGTTTTCTCAAACGCATCATCTCCATACTCTCACGAGAGTTTGCTAAGACCTGTCTGAGGTCATTACGTCATTCTCTAGGCATCACGGCTACACGTGACAAGCAGGGTTTATTCTTATCACAGTCCACCTATGCTCGTGATATTATACATAAAGCTGCCATGTCCACTTACAATCTGTGCACTACTCTAGTGGATCTTTCGTCCAAACTCAGTGCTACTGATGGTTCCCCTCTTTCAGATGGAACCTTATATCGTAGTTTGGCAGGTGCTCTTCAGTACCTCACCTTCACTAGACCATATATCTCTTATGTAGTTCAACATGTGTGCCTCTTAATGCATCCCCCTAGAGAACCACACATGGCATTCTTGAAACGTATTCTTCTGTATTTACAGGGTACATTAGATTATGGTCTCTGCATTACCCCGTCTCCGTATCACACGTTGACTGCTTATTTAGATGCCAACTGGGGCAGGTGTCAAGATTCTAGACGCTCCACGTCAGGCTATTGCGTGTTCTTAGGGGATAATCTCATCTCCTGGTCATCCAAGAGGCAACCATTTCTCTTTCATTCAAGTGCAGAGGCTGAATACCGTGGGGTGGCTAACGTTGTCGCTGAAGCTTCTTGGTTACGCAACTTGTTACTTGAGTTGTGCGTTCCTTTGCGGAAAGCCATCGTAGTCTTTTGTGACAATGTATCAGTAGTCTACTTGTCGAACAATCCGGTTCAACATCAACATACGAAGCACGTTGAAATCAATATCCACTTTGTTCAGGAGAAAGTTTGTATTGGTCATATTCGAGTGATTCACATTCCATCATCATTATAGTAGACATATTCACCAAAGCCTTCTTTGTCAACTGTTCGAGAATTTTAGATCTAGTTTGAGCATGCGCCTTGCTCCCGCCCGAACTGCGGTGGAATATTAAATATTGTATTTTATATTATGTGAATATATATAGGCTAGGCACATTAGAGTTTTCTCTAGCGTACCTCACCCCCTATTTAAAGGGTTCTTTATAATGGAATGCACACGAAATATTTCCAGACCATAAACACTTTTGTAATCTATTTCCAATTAGCGTTAATTAAAAAAACGATCACGTAAAAATTGAACACTCTCAATTCCTCAAAATCACCCAACTCAGTGTCTGTCGCACCCTAAAAAATCGAACACTCGCCTCCCGGCTCTCGCCCTTTAAGGCCTCAAAATCGTTATTGCTACCGAAGCCAATCCAATAGATCGTCGACGCCGACCAGAATCATTGTTGCTACCAAAGCTGCCCCTCTCGAATCTCATTCTAAACAGCCTCAAATCCTCAATTTAAGTATTTCTTTTTGTTTTTTTTCTTTAATATTTGATTATTTGCTTAATTTTTTGAATGCTATGATTTAGATCATTTGTTATTTGCTAGATTTTTGGTTGGATATTTTATATTTGTTTATATTGAAGAAAGAGTTGTTTAGAGATGTTTTTTCGGATTATGTAATGACTAGGTTCAAAAAAATGAAAACCATAAAGAACAATGAGTTAAATGATTTTTACGTCCATATGGTTTAGGGCTAATTTCACTTTGAGTCCCTAATTCAAAATAATAGCACTGGGAGCCCCTAAACTTGTTTTTCATTTCAAATCAACGTCCTTGCATCCAAATTGGTTTAACTTTCAATTAAATTTAAATAAATGTGAAATGACTATTTAGCCCTTAAAAAAATAAATTGTTTGCAGTTTGAGTCTCATAACGTATATAAACAACTCCTCCAAAAACAAACAATCACCGTCCCCATTCCCTTCCTCTAAAGTCCGGCCACCACCCCCCTCAACCTCTACCACCAACCTGCACCACACCGAACCACCACACTGAACAACCACCATCATGCACCACCACACTACACAACCACCATCTTTCACCACCACACTGCACAACCACACTACTACACCACCACCATCCAGCACCACCACACTGCACAATCACACTACCTGAACCTCCACCACCTGAATTGCACCAAATTCCACCAAACACACTACATTAATATCCAAGTTGTAGCAAACACATATAAGCATGTTTAAAAAATTTACCTCCCAACACATACCCGAACTACCCTAACTACGATCATGTTCAAAAGATCAATATCTTACAATACCTTACAATACGATTACCCTAACTACATCAATATCTTACAAATACCATAACAATAGGATTTTAGGGTAAAAATCACCAAAAAAACCCCTGAAATCAGCCATCCACACCCATATCTACTCCAACGTATGAAGGTTTATTTCTACCCTGATGTTGAAGGTGACGTTGCTAAACCATTTCAAAACCACCCTAAGTTGCAAAGCAAGGTGGGTGATTGTCGCACTAAGAGTCAGTCCAGCTACAAACAAGATTAAACCAAAATATAAAGACAAATCTCGAATTCAAGTTCCTAAATTTCAAGTTTAACATAAATTAACCATTACCAATAACACGATCGGTGTCCACAGTAGCTTCTACAGAAACAATGGTTGCCATTTGTCGGGTCGATCGGGGGTTTGGTTAAGGTCGGTTGAGGGTTGCAATCGGTGGGGGTTGCAGTCAGTTGAGGTTTACGATTGGTCTGTGGGGGGGGGGAGCGGTTCCTTCGAATGTGGCCGGAGGTGATGTAGACGGAGGGAGGGAGTCGAAATGGTGGGTGGGGGGGGGGGGGGGCGATGGGTTGAGGGTTGCGATATATCGATCGGTAGAAATGGTAGGGGAGCGGTGGGTTGAGGTGGCCGACAGAGATGATGAAGACGGATTGCAGGTCGCCGGAGGGAGGGAGGGAGGGAGAGAGACGGAGGGAGAGAGGGAGTCGAATGGTTGGGGGAGAAGATATATCTTCCCTTATAAGCTTGGGGATGCATAAATTTTCCAAATGAAGATAACATGGATGATTTTGTGGGTTTTTGGTTTTAGGTTTGGTAAAAGACGAGAATGCCCCTAAAGTTAACGGCTTTGACTAACTCTGTTAGTCAGATTAACTGACTTAGACTAAGAGGGACGCTGATTTGAAGTGAAAAACAAGTTCAGGTGCTCCTAAAGCTATTATTTTGAATTAGGGATTCAAAGTGAAATTAACCCTAAACCACAAGTACGTAAAAAGCTCTTAACTCAAGAACAATTGTATGAATATTGCATTTCCATTATGTATTTCTAAATGACGATTGACATACTTTAATTATGTCTTTGAAATTTAATTTAGTTTTATCCTTTTATCATGTGACCTGACCGGGACCGGAAAAATTTAATATTTAACGATAGACAATCGACCCACGAAAATTTCCAAACCTCATGAAAAAAAATTCCTAGGTCTACCACTAGCGGTTATTCAAAGATCATTATAATTTCATGTCGGTATCTACTTGACCATCAAAGAATGTTTTCTGGGGCTCTGGCCTTGAGACACTTAACAATTCTCTACGCGTTGCAGCTCCGATTCGGACCCCCTTACAAGCACGATCCGCTGGTCCTTGATGGGCTTCTGCAACACAAAACCCTCAAGTCTAGTACTATTATGCATTTACGCGCTCGAAACAACAATGCGTAGCATATAAAAGAAGCTTCATTAGACTCGGAAATAAAACAGGAACCCATAAACAAACTCCTCTTATAATTAACTGTATACTCTACGCATTATTATTATTATTATTATTATTATTATTATTATTATTATTATTATTATTATTATTATTATTATTATTATTATTATTATGTCATTGACTATGTTAATGTCTGTTGGTCACTCCAAAAGGCGTTTGCTCTTACACCAGACGATGCCCATAACATATAAGATGATTGTACCAGTAGTACCACCACCCACAGTCCATAGAAATTTACCATTACCAGCTTCCTTCTGTTCTTCAGTGTCATCTTGAAACACCTCGATACTAATATTCATTCCAAACACTCCAGCAACCACCACAAACACACTCACCATCAATGTTGCAGTTGTTAACGTAACACCCATTTGCAGGAGATGATTCTGCTTGTCATCCAGCATTATGTTGATGTAGTCTTCTGTGTCATCCACATACTCCCGCAGCTGCACGCAAACATGGGACGTCGGTCAAACTTTATTTCACTAACCATATGAAGTTTGGAAAAATGCACCAAGTAGTAACCAAGTTTTCCGTTTGTTCCACTAAAGTCACTCCATTCATAAGTTCTTTGAATCTTGTGAATTTTTTTTATAAATATCAAAAAGATTTAAAATTAAGTGATATAAATGGAACATTTATGAATTTTTATTACTATTTAGTGACTGTTTTTCCAATTTGACTTAAATTAAACAATTATGAAACCTGATTATTATTTAGTGATTTTTTTCTTCACTAATACCTTCGACTTGAATCTAAATTTGAAAAAAATAATCAATAAATAGTCACAAAGATTTATATATGTTCCATTTAAGTCACTTAATTTTAAATTTTTTTAACATTTGTAAAAAATATTCACTAGATTGGAACACCTGATGAAAGTCGAGTGAATTTAGTGGTTATTGTCCGGGTGAATTTTTCCCTATAAAGTTTGTTTAAACAATATATTAACATACCGTCGATAGTTTATTCAGAGTACCATCAATCTGAACAAAGTAAGCCTCCAAGAGCATTTCAAGTTCCTCAATATCAAGGTGCCTGCTAATACCGCTTCTTGTTGTACTAGTGCGGGTCCCACGGCTTTCTCTCCCGACTCGGAAAAGATGTTCAGAATGCTCATCCATTTGCGTGTTTGTATTTTTGTTACCATCCATCAAACCCTCAACAGGAACTCTAAACAATTATTTCAGATTATATTACATTGTAGAAACACTACAAGAGAAGAAAATAATGATTTAACCGCAATCCAAACCTGTCATAAATTTCTGTTTGAAGAATCTCTTCGTTCATGTCTAAAATTTGACTCGAGCACGCCTTGCTATTCATATACAATGAACACAGGTTCATGTGTCTACGGTCACATAGATTATATGTTATATTGAAGGTATCATCTCTTGTAGTTGTGGATGTAACCACTCGTACCACAAATATTGTCAGCTTTGCCGACTAGTAAATATTAAGGGAGAACGAAACCTTCCTTATAAGGGAGGTGGAAACCTTCTCTACCAGGACGTATGGCGAGCAATTCGTCGGGTGAAAACAAAACCGTGAGTTCCTGCCATCAGGGCAAAACGAACAATATTCTGACACGACTTACTAGGATTGTTACAGTGGATCCCCTCTCACATTGGAGTTATTTACTATCTCGATTGGTCTCTAGATCAGCCTTTAGAAAGCCATGAGGGCTCTACAGAAATAAGCATGCTATTGAGATGGTAAAAAATCTATGTGTGGATTTTCTATCTATTTATGTACCAACTTGGTAATCTAGTCTTCATGTAGGCATAAACAATCCTTTGCCCCTCTATGGCATCGAACTATAAGGCATTCCCATACCACTGTTGAGATCACGTGATCATAGTCTCTTCTTACCAATTCGATGTGTTAAACCAGACCAAACAAATCCTTTATGAAAAGGTCAAAGAGTCACAATGAAACGTTGCAACCCTTCAAGAAAAAAAGTGACAATTTTCTGTTATAACTGCTTGTAACAGTTGTAGTTACACGAGTACAAACTCCAGTAGAAAGCATCACGGTAGTAACTTAGTTACTACCGACCATTGGTAGTTACTACCATTGAGTATAGTAACAGAGTTACTACCGAATAGTAACAGAGTTACTACTGATCGCTCAGTTCCTACCAATCTTAGTTTCTATCGAAGATCAAAGTTGCTAATGATGCTTCAGTTGCTACCGATTATCAAAAGTTACTGTAGAAGCTTCAGAATCAGTAGTAAAATACTATTGTTCTATCGGTTCTTTTTAATAATCGATTTCAAGCAACTTTTCACGATTCATGCATATATGATGCATTTCCAACTTTTCAGTGTTGCCATTTGGACTCCATTGGGGCTGGCCAGCTCCTGATCCCCCGCCGGGGTGCTGCCCTAGACCCCACCAAGGGGTTGTGCCCCCTTGGAACCCCATGGTTTAAGTGCTTCATCTCTAAACACCTTAGAGGTTACTAAGTATCGAAGTTAGAATAATCTTGATAGAGTGTGCACTTCGCACATCCTAACTCGTATCAATATATATTCTAACTTCTCATTTGGTGTTTAAGAAAACCAACGAAACTAAAATGACCTTAATAACACTAAAATCACCAATATAATATATATATTGGTTCTGAAAAGAACACATCCCTGTATACTCATGTATCATTCGTAACATATTCACACAGTATTATATAGAAGAGAGGAGTTCAAAAGTTGTGTAATAATATTGCCGGATTTGGTTCGTATTTACCTAATGCCGTCACATATTATATATATCTTGTGTACAACAAGGAGCACCAACTTAAATGGTACCATAATCATAGATGAATCAGTTCCATTGTGTTAACCTATTTGAAAAAGAAAGTAAAAGTTGCTTTTGTAACAATATTTGAGATGTAAAGATACATATTTCATATAAAAGAGCATAAATAGAAGAACAACCGGGGCCTCCACTATCCCAAAGAATTAAAGGGTCATCTTTTGGGTTCCCTTCGGACTCAATGAAGTAGTAAAATAACTGCACATCATCAGATTCCCCAATCCCGACGTAACTTTGACAACATTGTTGTCATTAGATATTTAGTATAATCATAAGCATATAACGGGAAATTCAACCAACGGTTAATAAGTGCGTGAACTTACCCGGTTTCAAGTGTGAAAGGAAGATCACCAACCAAGCCTGGCAGCGTTTTGACCATAAATCGTGACTCGATAACCTCCATGGAAATAATCAGAATATATACAACAAACAACATCATATTGACTTGACTGCTACACTTGTTAAAGGTGTTCATGGGACTCAAGACCTCGACGTATCAATTTTCCTGTTGTAATAATAATCTGAATTCCCATCATCACAAAATAAAAGAATAGTCCACTCACTATTAATATAGTAGAAAAAATGCTCCCTCTCAGAAAAGGCGAAAATCAAATTCTATAAAAAAGGTGATTTGTACAAAATATTTATCATTTCACGTACTCTCATCTAAAGTTAAATCATTTTGCATTTTTCTCCGACACTTTAGTAAAATAGTAAAAAAAATTATAACTTCGATACGCAGAGTAAAAAGTACAAAATTTGATGATCTATCATCAATTAACTTCTCATTTATAAGGAACACTCATGGTCTCTCTTACACACATACACACGTAGTCATGTACACATAACTATAAGGATGTTCTTTTTAAAACAAACGTAGAGGGTGTTTGGGATTGCTTATTTAACTCTAAAAGTGTTTTTTTGTCAAAAGTGCTTATTAACTTATGACTTTTCTAAAATGAGTTTTTAAAAAAGTGTTTGGATTAACTTTTGCGGTGGTCGCTGGCGGTAAGAACAGGCGTGGTGGTGGATCGGCAAGGGTTGGAGTCGACGATTGGGGAATGGTTATTATTAGGTTATGATTATTTGATATTTAAGGTAAAAGGGTGGGGCAGATTGATAATTTGATTCTTAAAAAGCCAAAAGTAGTTTAGAAAGCCAGATTTTTGTTTCTTTTGGAAAACAACTTTTTACCCTTTTTAAAAAGCCAAAATAAAAAATGATTTTATATTTGCCAAACACTTTTTTAACTTATTGGCTTTTTGAAAAATCCAATAAGTCAATAAGTAATAAACCATCTCAATCTCAAACGTCCTCGTAGAACTTTGAGAATCACATTATACACATCTACTTTATGGTTTAAGTGCAATACATAAGATGGTTACATAACCGTCTACCCCCCATTATCTTTTTCCATTCATTTTTTCAATCTTAAAAAAATTTAAAATATAAGAAAATGATTAAAATATAATGTTTGTTCATCTATCTTAAAATTTAAAAAAATATATAAACAAATTTCAATTAATTATATGTGTATATTATATCACCTATAAGTATAACAACGAGTAAGAATAACGGAAATGAAGAAATGAATAAAACTAAAACATTAAAACTAAGTTCGTAAAGTTAGTTTCGTACTAGAATTTACCAATTGAAAAATGAAGAACCTGGAAAAAATTGTAGCTTGTGAACCGCAAGTGAAGAAAGAATGAAACAACTTCCTGTAGCTCGATTTATCACAAGACGTGCAATATGAATAAAAACGTTGTTGAAAAACCAAATATAAATGTTATTATAATATTTATTTGTATTATATCACATCATATCTAATATATTATATCATATCATATTATTATATTATATACTATATCATATTATATTATATTATCTCTACTATTATATAATACATACTAGGTTAAAACTCATGTATAATATGAGTTGAATAAATACAACTTGTTATAAAACAATAGTTTCTAAGAAGATTTGTATGTTGGATGTTATCAGTAATCGGTGAAATAAGAAATAATGAAGGTTTAAGAATTATAAATAACAAATAATTAAGATTTAAGAATTATAAAATTATTTTTTAAAATAAGATATAATTAAAATTTTCTTATGATTTAGTAATTTATAATAAAATATTTGAACAAATTTTATATATTTAATTATTTAACATAATCATTATTTAACAGGATTGAGAGGCGGAAAACAAAAATCTAAACTTCAACATAAGTCGACACGTAGTAAGTATAGTTATTCATTTATTATAATATATGTTAGAAATCCGGTATATTACATAGGGTGAATAAATGCAGTGTTATATATACTTAGTAATAAAGATTTTCATATTACATATTTATGACATATTACATAGTTTTTTAAAACAAATTTTAAAAAGTTATATAGTTATTTTTTAAAAATGTTTTATAAAAAGAATGAAAGAAATGCTCTAATTATGAAAATGTTTTATGAACAAGCCTATTTTTTTTTAAAATAAAAAACGTTTTATAAAAATAATTATATAACTCATTATTATTTAATTGGAGAGAGAGGCGGTAAACAAAAATTATAAATTTTTTAATGAAATTTGTATAATTAATAGGAGAGAGAGCCGAGAAAAAATGTTGAGGATGAACATGAAAATGACAAGTGTCCATAAAAATATTTATTTATTATATAGTATAGATATAGATTAGAATGATAGAGTTATAATTTATAAAAAAAAATTAAGACACATAAGACAATTTTTTTTTTGCATAGTCTACACATTATCAATGAATAAAATAAGTTTAATTACCTTCTAACCCCACCATATCTATAATTAAAGATCAATAATTACTATCTAATCTCAATTAAAACTCATCAATCAAGCCCAATTAAAGCTTTTGAAATTCCATATGAAATAATCCATGAATTTAATAAATTAGTAATTTATGTTATAGCCTTTCATTTATGCAAGAATTTGGAATAGAAGAATGGGGCACTTTTTTATTTTAAATTTCATTTTCATTAATTTTTAATTAAAAGAATTCATAATTCTCATGTTAATAAGTTGACTAACTTTGTTTGCTAATACTAACAGACAATATAAATAAAATATTTCAACAGAAATATTTGAAAATTTACCGGCCATTTATTATTATTAACATATTAATTCCCATGAGAAGGAATAGTAATTTTTTTTTCTTTTTTCTCAGAAGTTTATTTTTTTATAGATTTGTCACAAAATAGATTGAATAGTAGAGTTTTGTTTTTTTTTTCTTCTTTTTTTCCTTTTTCTCAAAAGTTTACTTTTTTTTATAGATTTGTAACAAAATAGATTGAATAGTAGATTTTTGTTTTTTTTTCTTTTTTTTTAAAGTTTGTTTTTTTATAGATTTGCCACAAAACATAATTGGAGTAAACTTTAGTTTTTTTTTATTTTGCCTCAACTTTGGTTTTTTATAAAATTGTAACATAAGTTCAATGGATTTATTTTTAGTAAAGTTAAGTTCAATGGGTTTATTTTTTAGTAAAGTTTAGGAGTTTTTTTATTTTTGAATCACGCTTTTAACCCGTTTTATTTTTATAATAGTTTCGTTTATCTGTAATGACTTTCGTTCGTTAACTTTTTTTTTTCAAAACGGGATACAACTTTTTTTGTCGGGTGTCCGAGTATTTTTTTGTATCATACGTTATAGCGAGTCTGTGTTTCGACGTCGGTTTTATCCCCACGGACAAGCCAAACCGATAACTACCAAAATCCCGCCGCGTAGCGCGGGGGAAAAAACTAGTTATATTATAACGTAAGAGTTGCAACATATCATTTGTTGTATTTACTTTACATTATGTTATCTTAAATTGCATTATGTGATTTTATATAATGTGATCTTATATTTACATTATAACATATAACTGTGGTGGATATGTCTGTGCGTTGAGACAACTTATTTTTTAATAAAATTTATATGCAAACGACCAAACGTAGATAAACATAAATACGTATGTCGTAACGGTATATTAGGAATTTAAGAAAACATTACGTTGTTGTGAAAATTGGTGCTAAAAAACATGAAATTGAACTTAAAAACAAACAAACAAATAAACCTAGTAAAATCACACCAACATTAGGTTCTAGGAGTGTGAGATGAAGACAAACCTTACCTTTATTCTACGGGATAGAGAGGCTGCTCTAAGAGAGACCCCCGGCTCAAAAAGACCTCCATTTTTTAAAACTAAAAAAAAACAATGAAGCATAATATATTAGTAGCATAAGATAAAAGAGCAAGGTGCATAACAAACCTAAGACTAAAAGCACACTACATACCAAAGGTATACCTAAAACTAGATGCAAACCTAAGACTAAATCTAAACATAGGAAGTAGCTAATATGGCACCTACGACTAAAGGCATCCTACATGAAGTACTTGCCAAAATACGAAGTCCCAACTAGAGCTACAGGTCTTAGCTAGTACTAAAACTATACTCGCCCTAAAAATCTTTAACCCTGATATGTCTTCTCTAAGAACCCCTATCACCGATCATGTCCTCTGCGCATGCTCGAACCATCACAATCTCCCTTCCCTTATCTTCTCCGAAATCCATGCTACACCTAATCTATCCCTAAAAACTTTATTCCTAACCCGGTCCCGCCTTGTCTGCCCACACATCCATCTCAACATCCTTATTTCTGTCACCTCTAATCTTCTCTCTTGTGTCTTCTTAATTGGCTAGCAATCAGTTCCATATAACAAAGTTGATCGGACTGCAACCGTGTAGAATTTATCGTTTAATCTCATTGGGAACCTCTTGTCACACAAAACGCATGTGGCTGCTCTCCACTTACACCAACCTACCTGAACCCGGTGAGCAACATCGCAGTCAGTGTCCCCGTCACTCTGTACAAACGATCCTAAATATTTGAACTTGGTTATTTGTGGATAACTTGACCTCCAATAGTCATCCGCATGTCCTCCTTAGTGTTGGCCCCACTGAAATTACAGTGTAGGTACTCGGTTTTTGACCAACTGATCCGTAAACCTTTGCCTTCCAAGGCTGCCCACCACTCCTCCAACCTCTCATTCAGGTCCTGTTTACACTCCGTGTAAGGCCCCAGACCAGGCACCCTACAGTTAGAGGTGTACAAAAAAATCGGTTTTTTTTCTACCCGGTCCAAACCGGCAAACCGGTTATGGGCAAACCGGTTCGGGTTAACCTAAAACCGCATGTTATGAACCGATTTAAAGCATTCTGAAGTCGACCGGGTTGAGGATCGGTTTGTGTGAACCGGTTCGGAAAATCGGTTTTTAAACCGGTTTAAACCGTTTTTTTTGCTGAAACCAAAACTAGCCGTTAGGGTCGAATTTGACCATTTTTTTTTACCTTTTTTCATCTATAATTCACTATAAATAGGTGGGGGGTGTTTAGGTTTAATCACATCTCTTTCTACACTCTCTAAACCCTCTCAAAGAAAATAACCATGTCAAGTGTTTGTGGTTCCTCAAACGAAATTATCGTTGTGGAAATTCGACCAACAATGAGAAATCCGGCAATTTTGTGCAATTACGATTTATGTTTGTTGTCAAACGGGAAGGAACGTGCTCGGTGCAAGATGTGTGGTGCGTTTTTGGGGAAAGATTCAAACACTAGTTTGAAAACGCATAAAGAAAAATCTTGCCCGTCCTTGAAGGGAATTCCAAGTGATGGTTAAGCCTCGATGACAAGCGAAGGAGGAATTTGGAACTTTGATCCAAATATTGTTCGAGATCGAATGACGAGTTTAGTGATTCAAGAAGGACTGTCGTTCAACCACTTTGACAATCCGCGCTTGACAAGGATGATTCAAGAGACACTCCAACTACGTTATCATCAAGTAAGTCGCACCACCCTTAGACGAGATTGTATAAAAATGTGGATAAAAGCAAAAAAAAGAATTAATTTTGGGTTTTGAAAATTTAGAAACCGGTGTAAACTTAACCACCGATGTTTGGTCGGCTCCACATGGCATACCAGATTCGTACCTTTGCGTTACCGCGCATTGGGTTGATCCCAAAACGTGGCAAATGATGAAGCGTACAATCGCGTTTGACTTGTTTGAATATCCACACACCGGCGAAAATTTATTTTATATATTAGATGGTGTTATAAACGAATTTAAATTACAAAATAAACTTTTTTCAATGTCTTTTGATAATGCATCTAATAATACAAATGCGGTTCAAAAACTAAAAATTAAATATAAACCGGTTTGCAACGGCGTTTTTTTCCATAGTCGATGTGTCGCACACATCATTAACTTGGCGGTGCAAGCCGGGCTTGCAATTGAAGAGGTTTCAAACTTAACATATGCTTTTCGACTATGCTTAAAGATATTTTTAGTAACAAAAAAAGATACCATGATTATATTAGATTTTGTCGTGAAACGAATAATCTTTGCTTAGGTCCGAATTGGGACGTCGAGACAAGATGAAACTCGACTTATAATATGTTTTATAGCGCTTTACGACAAAGAGAAACTTTAGAACTATTTCATGAAATACTTGCCTCAAAACCTCGTCGTAAAATTCTAAAGTTTCCGTCTACGAGTTGGGACATTTTAAAAGACGTAACCGAATTGCTTGAAGTTTTCAAAACCGCCACCACTTTTTTATCCAGTGTTTATTATCCCACAAGTCCATTAACTCTAAAACAAATTTATTTAATGGCTAACAAGTTGTATGAACTTGAAAATAAAAGCACTCTTTTTACAAATATGATAGAACCGATGAAAGAAAAATTAGTAAAATATTTTAAAGAAATGCCTCCCGTTATAACTTGTGCCGCTGCGTTAAACCCTACCATAAATGTTTTCGGGGTTGAAACGTTGATTGATAGAATTACTTACGCTTTGAATTTGGATAGTGAAGACATCCATTTTGCACAAGGCATAAAAACATATTTTAACAAATGTTTACAAGATTTATTTGATGTTTATTTACACAAATATGGTACAACTCCGACTCCACATGATATCATCAAGTGGTAGCTCGAGAGATGTTAATTTGAATTTATATAACAAAATGTTAAATGAATTTAGTAAACGCGCTCGAGGTACCACCCCGAGTAGCGAACTAGGAAGGTATATTGGCACAAACGTTTTAGCGTTTATGCCTCCTATCGTTTTTGAGGAGTTTGATATTTTGGCTTGGTGGAAAAAAACGAAGCTTTGTTTCCGATTCTTTCCGCCATGGCCCGTGGTTTACTAACCGTCCAAGCTTCCACGGTAGCTTCGGAATCTGCGTTTTCTTTTAGTGGCAGGGTTTTATCGATACAAAGGACTAGACTCACCCCCTAGCGATGGAAATGTGCATTTGCTTGAAGGACCATTTGGATGCAATGGATAGGATACAAGACCAAACTTCTCTCGAAGACGAAATTCAAGCCGAAGAAATCATACACAACAACGAGGTTGATCTTGGAATATCCGAACCAGTCACCGATGAAGAACTAGCCGAAGATGCAAGGCTACGAAGCTCCAGTTCCGAAGACAACGCACAAGAATAATCAATTAATATTCCAAAAATAAAAATATATATTTTTAATTGTAATGTTTTACAATTTTATAATTTTATCTTCTCATGTTTTTTAATTTCCGAACTTTCCAAATATTAATAAACGTTGCACTTTATGTTTTATATTTGTTATTTTTTTATTTTTTTTATTAAAAATATCAAATTTATTTGAATTTATTCGATTTTTTATTTAAAACCGGATTAAACTGGTTTAACAGACAAACCGGTTTCAACCCAACCCTAACGGGTTTAATAGGTTAGGGATTTCCTTGCCTCCAAACCGGGTTAACCCGAACCGGTTTAGGGCCAAACCGATTTTGACTTTTCAATGACCAAACCGGTTCGGGTCGGGTACGAACCGGTTCGGGTAAAAAAAAACGTTTTGTTCATCTCTACCTACAGTTGGTTCTCATAACGGGTTATTCCTTTGAAAATACTCATTTTAGATATATTATACTACAACGGAAGTCTTTCTAAAAACATTAATTACTATTTATGTCATTAAGTTACCTCACGAATGCTTGCACACCAATCCGAGTAGCACCGCTCCCAAGCCAAGATACGTTGACTCCAAAGTTCATCTGCAACACAATCAAACGTACACACAAAGTCAGCTACGCTGAGTGAGTTCTAATAGTTTAATTTAAACAAAATCCAACTCGACACCATTAATATTTATCTTTACTCAGGACCCTCTAGTCCTTAGAAAATAGATTTGTCATTTAATAATAGATAGATACCCCCATTATCTTACGATATCCCCAAAGGATTCAACACCCATGACTCACCCCACCATTTAATAAGTTTCTCCGACATGGATCGAACTCACTACTCTGACAACTCAAAGTTTACCACACATGATAACCCCACACTGGTTATCTCAACCACCCTCTAGACACTTGCTTGACCAGCCCTAACCAAGACTCTCACAAACCAACTGACATAACAGGTGTAAACACCACATCATAATCCTAACACAACGGTCCATCTAACTCTACTCACCACAATAATACTATCTCATGCGCAATAAATATAACTCAACGCTTGTTTGCAATTTAACACAAATATATAAGCACACAAACGTATACCTCGTTACTGCACCCTCGTCAGGGCGTTCGACACACCTCGAGCTCATCACTGTCCTGTTGGACATTGTCACCTTTGGTGTAAGGCCCCGAACCCGGGAGGCCTCACGTATTGGATTTACTCAGCAACACATAACACTTAAACATAAGACATACAATATCACAGCGGAAACAGTTTAAAATCTCAACATACGCAGCGGAAACATAAACATGTCTAATACAATTTGTCTTTAACAACACCAAATTAAAACATAACATAAACATAATCGGATGCCAGACACTGATCTTCGGGTAACTCTTCTCGCTAAGCCAAGCATCCACATCCATCAACTACACCTGCACTTAACTGATATGCATACTAAAAATCAGCAACGCTGAGTGAGTTATCAATTTTTACAAAAGATTACTAATACATACATACATACTGCCCTTAAGACAAAACTTTACGTACTTCACTTTTCAAAAATAGTTTAAAACATTCATAAGGTATCCGTCAATTCCTTGTCACTGTTGGTACTGCCCTCGTGATCAATACCACTTAACCGTCAATTCTTATCACTGCTGGTATTGTCCTCGTGATCAGTACCACTTAACCGTCAATTCCTTGTCACTACCGGTACTGCCCACATGATCAATACCGCTTAACCGTCAATTCCTTGTCACTACCGGTACTGCCCTCGTGATCAATACCGCTTAGCATGATGTTGTCCTCGTGATCAACAACTGGTATTGTCCTCGTGATCAATACCGCTTTGCATAATTGGGTCCTCGTGACCCATTGATGTTGTCCTCGTGATCAACACCACATGAAACGATGTTTTCCTCGTGATCAACACCGGGTATTGTCCTCGTGATCAATACCGCTTAAATGGTACATGGGGGATTGCGTAGTCCCCCGAGCAACCGCCGTCACTCATCCCAATTGTACAACTGTTAACGAGCCATCAAGACTCTTACTAATGGGTAGAACCCATATCTGGCATCTTGTACAAGTAACATCTGTCCCAAGGACCTTTACAAACTGGTACACATTCCAGAAGGAAAGCTGTTCACTTTACTGTTCATAAAACTTTCTGTAAATCTTGTTCATAACTTTCATATATAATATGCCTTTGTTTATGTATATAAAATATAGTAAACGCTTGCCATAAAATATAGTTATGCTTTACTAAACATAGCTTAACACATATATCATGCCTTTGTTTATGTATATGAAAATATAGTAAACGTTTGCCAAAACATATATCTTGCTTTACTTGAACATACTAACATATATATTATGCCTTTGTTTATGTATATGAAAATATAGTAAACGTTTGCCAAAATATATATCTTGCTTAAAACGTACATTTGCCTCTTTTAAACTTTACACTAAACATAACTTTTCACTTTGTTTATTAATATAAAATATGTAATAAACACTTTACACTAGGTATGCACACCACCCCTAAAGAAGGCAAAAAGGGGATTAGTACTCACCTGGTATCTTAACTGCAATGGTCTACTGGATCTCACACAATCTGAACAATCATAACAATTGACACGTATCAGACTTAACTCAACGCTAAATGGTTTCATCATTTCGGGCTAGGCGAACATACTGACTTCACTAATCTAGCTATATATACCCATAGACCTGATGCCTGCGCACTTGTTAAGTGCACAGAGCCTTGTTCTTGAGTACTTGATAAATACGCAGGCTTTGCTTCTTGCGTACTTGATAAATACGCAGGCTTTGCTTATTGCGTACTTGATAAGTACGCAGTACCTGTTTTATGCGTACTTGATAAGTACGCATAACCTTCTTCATGCGTACTTGATAAGTACGCAAGATCCTCTTCATGCGTACTTGGTAAGTACGCAGGATCTGCTTCCCCGCAAAAACCCTAACTTTCGCATTCGGGTCTGATCACGTCAAGATCCCGAACTTTTTTACATTCAAAACGTTTGCTTTTCATTAAGGAACTCAAATCTATGTTTTTCTTCCAGTTTCATCCGTAAAAACATTACTTTTTCCTCCAAAACCCGAAAAACCCAAAAACGAACAAAAACTCAAATATAGGAGAATCGGTTACTTGTAAACGCTTCTTTTTCACAGCTAATCGTTCCAGATAGTATGCCTATGGTCCTATGAACTCAGATTCGAAAACCAAGACTTTCTCTCTCTAGACTCTCTCTCACTTTCTCTCTCTAGAAATTCAGAAATGATGTTGGGAGTGAGGGTTTTGGGCTGATTTTGAGGCTTATAAGGGCCCAACCTTTGCCCCTTTCGGCCCATACACCCCGACCCAAGCCCGCTTCCCTTCTTTTCTTATTTATGTTTTTAATTCTCATGAGTTCTTTCGCGCTCTAAAACTCGGGCTGTTACAAGTCTACCCTCCTTACATTAGGTTTCGTCCTCGAAACCTGCCATAAGCTAAACTGATAGCTAATCACAGAATGGGTGGCATAAACCGTAGCTATGCAAGGCAGCTTGGTCATGAAGGCCATTGTGATTAACTACCGCTGAGGGTCTAATCAATGAAATATCTAGTTCTAAGGCTTCTAAGCTGATGGGGCTAACTAATCATTTAAGGAAATAATAACATAAACTTGGCATATCACGAATAAGAGTTTGCAACGTACCTTACTGAGTCATCTGGTAAGCCCTTGCTGTGGCCTTGTTGATGTAAGGTTCCTTCTCTGCACCCTTACCCTTTTCGGACCCTCCCGCTTCCGACTCTTTGTGCTTTCTACAGTCTCTGCTCAAATGTCCCGGCTCCCCACAGTTGTGGCACCTAGGCTTCACCGGGCACTCACATGATTGGTGTCCAAACTTGCCACACTTAAAGCATCCCGCATGCCCAGCTCTACACTCTCCTCCATGCCTTTTCCCACATTTTCCACACAGACCCTCTGCTTATAACCTTGACCTCCTATCACTAGGACCCTGAAGGTCCTCCCCAGTCCATTTAGCCGCTTGTTTCTTAGGTGCTTTAGAGATGACTTCAGAGGCAATGTCATCATAGACAACTCCGCTCAGAAAAACCACCGACTCAAAGGTACTCGGTGTGTTGGCCTTTACAAAGGTACGTATCTTTGGAGGCAACCCTTGAACATAATAATGAATCCCCCTCTCCTCCGTCTTCACTAGATGGGGCACCAGACGCGCCAACTCGTTGTACTTTGAAGTATATTGTCTGTGAGTCATGAGTCCGGCTTGCAACGTCAGGAACTCTCTCTCCACCTTGTGGACTTTGTTCTTGGGGCAGAACTTCTCAATTACTAGCGCTTTCAGATCACTCAACCTCATCAGCTCGACTGCTTGGTCACCCTTAGCCTGTTTCATAGTTTCCCACCGGTGTGCTGCCTCTCCCTTCAGTGACTTAGCTGCGAACATGATCGCTTGATCCGGTCGGCAGTCACTGAGGCGGATGGTGGTTTCCATGCCATTGATCCAATCTAAAGTATCAGCTGCTTCCTTCTCCCTAGTAAGCACGAGTGGATCACAACCTTGAAACGCCTTGTAGTCGCAGCCGCGAGCAGGCGGTGCAACATTCTCTACCAGATTTGGTCCTCCCATTGTTGGAAGCACCACAGGCTCTTCAGTTGTGTTAGGGCTCTCCTTGGCCTTCCTCAAGGCTTCGTCCAGTATGGCCGGTAAGGTTTCCTTCAGCAGTCGGGTAAACTCACGGCCAATAGCTGCTTGCACGGCCGGCTCGAACTCGAATGTCTGATCATCTCCTGCCGCATGCTCAACATTGTGCTGACTGACTACTGTATCAGTATGGGTAGTGTGAACACTCCCCTCAATCTCTTGGTTGGTTCTAGCTCCACTGTGGCGGCCTGTACGCCCACCACGTCTTCCTCCTCCACCCCCTCTAGTTCCTCCACGTCTAGCCATTTCTAACTGAAAGATAGAGAACAAAAGGTTTAATTTCAGCATGCTAGGGAATATGTAAAACACAATAAGTAAGGTAAGATGTTAATATACACTGGCCATCTGCAATTAACCATTATATCACTTCTTGTTGTTCTATTTATTCGCTCTCATGGTTCCACTAAAGCCTCTATTCTTATCTTGACACTCTAAAAGGTAAACTTTACTTACTATACGCTTCAGATGCTTTGGCTTGAGTTACCCGTACTGGCATCCGCTACTTGGTCCTATTCTCAGTTTAAGTCTGGACATCGGGGATGTCCAAATATCTCAAACTATGACTCTGATACCAACTTGTAAGGCCCCGAACCCGGGAGGCCTCATGTATTGGATTTACTCACCAACACATAGCACTTAAACATAAGACATACAATATCACAGCGGAAACGGTTTAAAATCTCAACATACGCAGCGGAAACATGAACATGTCTAATACAATTTGTCTTTAACAACATCAAATTAAAACATAACATAAACATAATCGGATGCCAGACACTGATCTTCGGGTAACTCTTCTCGCTAAGCCAAGCATCCACATCCATCAACTACACCTGCACTTAACTGATATGCATACTAAAAATCAGCAACGCTGAGTGAGTTCTAACGTTTACTTTAAATCAATTTTTACAAAAGATTACTAATACATACATGCTGCACTTAAGGCAAAACTTTACCTACTTCACTTTTCAAAAATAGTTTAAAACATTCATAAGGTATCCGTCAATTCCTTGTCACTGTTGGTACTGTCCTCGTGATCAATACCGCTTAACCGTCAATTCTTATCACTGCTGGTATTGTCCTCGTGATCAATACCACTTAACTGTCAATTCCTTGTCACTACCGGTACTGCCCTCGTGATCAATACCGCTTAACCGTCAATTCCTTGTCACCACTGGTATTGTCCTCGTGATCAATGCCGCTTAGCATGATGTTGTCCTCGTGATCAATACCGTTTAGCATAGTTGGGTCTTTGTGATCAACACCACATGACACGATGTTGTCCTCGTGATCAACACCGGGTATTGTCCTCGTGATCAATACCGCTTAACTGGTACATGGGGGATTGCGTAGTCCCCCGAGCAACCGCTGCCACTCATCCTAATTGTACAACTGTTAATGAGCCATCAAGACTCTTACTAATGGGTAGAACCCATATCTGGCATCTTGTACAAGTAACATCTGTCCCAAGGACCTTTACAAACTGGTACACATTCCAGAAGGAACGTTGTTCACTTTACTGTTCATAAAACTTTCTGTAAATCTTGTTCATAACTTTCATATATAATATGCCTTTGTTTATGTATATAAAATATAGTAAATGCTTGCCATAAAATATAGTTATGCTTTACAAACATAGCTTAACACATATATCATGCCTTTGTTTATGTATATGAAAATATAGTAAACGCTTGCCAAAATATATATCTTGCTTTACTTGAACATACTAGCACATATATTATGTCTTTGTTTATGTATATGAAAATATAGTAAACGCTTGCCAAAATATATATCTTGCTTAAAACGTACATTTGCCTCTTTTAAACTTTACACTAAACATAAATTTTCACTTTGTTTATTAATATAAAATATGTAATAAACACTATACACTAGGTATGCACACCATCCCTAAATAAGGTAAAAAGGGGATTAGAACTCACCTGGTATCTTAACTGCAATTGTCGACTGGATCTCACACAATCTGAACAATCATAACAATTGACACGTATCAGACTTAACTCAACGCTAAATGGTTTCATCATTTATGGCTAGGTGAACATACTGACTTCACTAATCCAACTATATATACCCATAGACCTGATGCCTGTGCACTTGTTAAGTGCGCAGAGCCTTGTTCTTGCGTACTTGATAAATACGTAGGCTTTGCTTCTTGCGTACTTGATAAATACGCAGGCTTTGCTTCTTGCGTACTTGATAAGTACGCAGTACCTGCTTTATGCGTACTTGATAAGTACGCATGACCTTCTTCATGCGTACTTGATAAATACGCAGGATCATCTTCATACGTACTTGGTAAGAACGCAGGATCTGCTTCCCCGCAAAAACCCTAACTTTCGCATTCGGGTCTGATCACGTCAAGATCCCGAACTTGTTTACATTCAAAACGTTTGCTTTTCATTAAGGAACTCAAATCTATGTTTTTCTTCCAGTTTCATCCGTAAAAACGCTACTTTTTCCTCCAAAACCCGAAAAACCCAAAAACGAACAAAAACTCAAATCTAGGAGAATCGGTTACCTGTAAACGCTTCTTCTTCACAGCTAATCGTTCCAGATAGTATGCCTACGGTCCTTTGAGCTCAGATTCGAAAAACGAGACTTTCTCTCTCTAGACTCTCTCTCACTTTCTATCTCTAGAAATCCAGAAATGATGTTGGGAGTGAGGGTTTTGGGCTGATTTTGAGGCTTGTAAGGGCCCATCCTTTGCCCCTTTCGGCCCATACACCCCGGCCCAAGCCTGCTTCCCTTCTTTTTTTATTTAAGTTTTTAATTCTCGTGAGTTCTTTCGCGCTCTAAAACTCGGGCTGTTACATTTGGTGACCTCCCGAAGGACATAGTCTTCCACAATCCCGTTTGCCTTGTCATAATGACAACAATGCAAACACAATACCCGTCGTGTCACAAGGACAACGACACAATACACACAACACATGTATATACACATAACATTATACTCTATGTACATGACTCATTAACTGCACCTGCACTTCACACATATCATTAGAATAAGATATCCTACCCGTATTCATAAGCATTTAGCTTATATCCCGACTCACCCCGACTAACTCATAACACAATACACTGCTAATATAGCAACACACATACTAATACTATATCTCATTATCTAAGCACATACTACGTACATGCACACCCTATGATACCTTCTAGTCATACCCGTATGACCTTTAAATATAATCCCGACTCGTCCCTGATAGGTCCCTGTACGACCCACGACCATATACCCACCTTTATCATACACATTCTAAGGACAACACATAGTCCCTTTGTCCCATATTTAAATACTTGATTTCATAAACTCATCGGGTTAAACCCCAAAACTCTTTAAACATTCAACGTAATAAAACGCGTCTTGAAAGTATGTACGATTGCCCCAAAACATTAAAATATGTAAAAGAGGGGATTAAAAACTCACTGTTTACTAAGATCCGAGTCCTGCTCTGCAATCCTCTCCTCGCTCAAATCCAGAACCTGTCACATGTATGATTCCTGATCAGAATACGTTTTACACGTACGTTGACAACGTACAAACATATAAACCCTAACATCATCTCCTCAACTCGTTGCTTCGATCGTCGAGCCCTTGCTCCACCGGGATCGGATCGTCCTCTACCCATTTAGAAACTGAATGCCCCACCAGGGTTCCCATGCACGTATGCGAACCATGCCATGAAAAAACCCTCATTCACATGAACATGCTAACCCGAGCTGGTTTCCTCCTACGCATGCATGTCATGCAAGCCCCCTTGTCGTTCGTATCTCGCACGGATCATTTTCGGCTCGTTAAGAAACCATAAACTCCAACCGGGTTCCTATGCATGCACGTAACCCGCCATGCAAAACCCTAAACCCACCAAAACCCTAGTCGGTCTAACCCGACTCCATTCTCCTCCTCGTTTACCACCGTGAACCACCACCACCGTGTATCACTACCAAACGTCGCCAGCCGTGCACCACCGTCGTATTCCGTCACCTCGTTGAACTCCCTTAGACGGCTTGTCGTCGCCGCGCCACCGTGTCCCATCCTTTGTCGGGGTGCGCCGCCACTACAGCCACCGGGTACCATCATCTTCACACCGTCACAGCCACCATCTTGCACCACTATGCCGGCCATAACCGTGGCCACCCTCTCCAACCACCCGTTCTTCGTTCTCATCGCCCTTCTCGCTCACCGTCACACGCCCTCACCACCGTTCCGGCGTGTCTTGCCACACCTGGGACCATCCTCCTAGCCAACCACTAACACCACTTCTGTCGATGCCGTCGGGAGTACGAAACCAAAACCCTAGTTGGGTTTTCTTGCAGCACAATGTAAACATATGCGTAAAAAGAGTGTACGAGGATTACCTGGGTTAGGCGTGAGGTTTCCACTCGATAACGTCGCGAGCCCCCTCCTCCGGTCGTCCCTTTCCTCTTCTCTGTTTCCTGCTGCCTTCACAAGCCCAAGCCTAGCCGAATGGCTTAGGGTTTGCGCAAGGATGGCATTTAAACCCTCACGGGTTTACATTCTAGCCCCCTCAGGTTTCCTTTCCATCCGTTTGATCTCAATTCGTTTTCTTTTTATCTAACCGGATCCCTTTAATTCTGTCTCATCCCGTTCCTCGTGAGAATCTTACCAATTGCTTTCATAAAAATATGCTCGGTCAAGCTTATCGTGATCTATTCACCAACCCTTTAGTTTATTTGGGATTCGGGTCTCTCCTTAACCCGAATCGTTAACTTACGGGTTTTCGGGATGTTACAAGTCTACCCCCCTTAAGAGAGGATTCGTCCTCGAATCCTGGGTCGGCACAACCAACACAACCCATCCTTTCCATACGTACTCGTACACCAAATTCTTTCGTGTCCAGTATTCACCATCACATTTTTGGGTTTCATAACTTTGTCTTTCAATACCCCTATTCTTCTTGGGGTTCAAAGAAGTCTCATCCGTTGCCCCTGATGCGTGATAAATATATACATAATTTTTACCAAGTTTTAAATGTAGAAATGGACTCACAACTAAATTACACGCTAACGACAAGTGTACCGGTCGCGCGTAGTAAAGATAGTAAGCCCGAGTTATCGAACTGTGGACACAAAAGGCGGCGGCCCTCAATATTGAACCTTTATTGACTCCTAACCGATGTAACACACAAGATGATTCTATTTAATACTTTTAGGACAAGCAATTTAGAATATAGCAACTAAATACTGACTCGACTCAAATATAGACAAGACACTAAAGGTTACGGATAAATAAACGACACTAAAAAGTTCAACCACACTAGAACTTAGACGAAGACCAAATATGGGACAAACACTACCTAAACCAGGAATCCTATTTACTGACTCAACTGTTTTCGGGACAACCGACTATATGACACCGGTTCTAAAGATAGACTGACTCGGGAATCACTAAAACATGTAGGATCTCCTCTCGGACTCACCTACACACCTCAACTATCCTAAGGGTCGGATTAAGCTCTCCGGTAAGGAATTGGATTTCCTCTCGGACTCACCAAAACCTAGAATACCACGTACTCAACAACGGTTTCACCTCTCGGTCTCAACCGTCCTATACTCAGAGACTATCCTAGACAGACGTAAGAGCAAAGAGTAAACTCCCAAAATACTGTTTATGACACGGAATTACAAGATGATAAAGACGAATCGGACAACCTACTCTCGTGCAATTGCTACCCAAAG
Organism: Smallanthus sonchifolius; assembly: GCA_023525975.1. Classification (NCBI taxonomy): domain Eukaryota; kingdom Viridiplantae; phylum Streptophyta; class Magnoliopsida; order Asterales; family Asteraceae; genus Smallanthus; species Smallanthus sonchifolius. The sequence goes on along the minus strand of CM042033.1, from coordinate 73,883,356 downwards.
CGACAAACCACAAGACAACCCGACAACCTATCTCCTCTCGGACTCAAGATTGGTAAAACACTGATTTACAAGACTACACAAACCTGCTACAACGATTGGCCTAATCGTCTAGATCACGAACACAAAGTAAATGACCCAAGAACCCAAAATCTCACCCAAAACACACAAAGCATTCAAGTAAAACCTCAAGAGCAACAAATTCATGCAAGATCAGTAGCAAATCAGTACTCGAACACATTCATAAACAATAAATCAAGAGTCTTAACACTAATATTCGTCATACGATCGATTAAAACCCGAAAACAATCAAAACATGTCAATATTCATCCTAATCTAGATAGCTATGAGTTTAGCTACTCATGATACTTAAAAACAAGTAAAAGATTACTAGAAACATAGTTTAAACTCGAAATAATTGGCTGGAAAGAGAATTAGAACATAAAACCGATGTTTGCAAACCGAAATACGTCAATTCATCTCAATCCTTGTGATCCCAGACCTTGATTCTTCAATCCACAGAGCTCTCCGGTCTTCTACAGCCGCAGAAGTCAATCCCCCTCAAAGAAAAACGACCCAACCTTTTAAAAGATGCGAATTAGGGTTTTATGCCCGACTGGAGGTATGTCGGACCGACTAGGAATGGATGTCGGTCCGACTAGGGCTGACGCATCCCTTAATGATTACGTCTCAATGATTAAGCAATGATGATGTCTTCTAAACGTGCGTCGGACCGACATGGTAGCAGAAGTCGGTCCGACTTCAGGTGAAATTCAAAATTACTTGTTATTTTTCTTGCTTAACTCCAACTCTTTATTCCCGCATCTTTATTCCCGCCCCAAGAAGTGTTATTTTTTCTTGCTTAACTCCAAAATCAACATCAATCTCATTAAGTACCAATTTCTTTAGATATTTGCTAATAAAACCGGGTAAAATGGGTAAAAAACAACTCCATAAACATATGTGTTTTAGAACACATCAAACATTCTCACACTTGAACTTTGCTTGTCCCTAAGCAAAGCCCAAAGCAGTACATCCAACCAAGCAATCACACAAATACAAAAATTCTCAAGTTAAGGTCAGAAGCAGATCACGAAATCCAATAACAACGAATGACTCCCCAAGTTTTACAACGGTCAACAGATTTACATTTCAACCAATTTAGATGGGACCTAACTTTTTGAAAAACATGGGCACACCTAATCAAGACTCACTTTCTTTCAAGCTCTAACTGTGCACAACTCGTACCCCTCACAAGAGTTCTCTCCACTCAGTTTATTTCTGTGACTACCAAAAGATGTGCCAGCTCCTATTCTATCTCGCAGACCTACCAATGAAATGCTTAAGTCATATGCTTGAGAATCAATCAAATCTCCATCCGAATGTGAAGACAAACACACAGATCAACAAGGTCTTTCTAGGAAGAAATGTCAGGCTAGGGTTCAGGGTATGGATAAGGAATTTTACGTGGCTAAGGTGAAACCGGTCCGGATTGATGAACTAAAGACAAAAATCAAGCAAAGATAAACAAAACTACGCTAAACTATGAGGATCTTTGATCCCCACACTTATTTATTGGACTACCATATTTTTTTTATTTTTTTATTTCATTTATTTTATTTTTTTTTTATTTTTTTTTCTCCTTCTTTTATTCATATTTTTTTTATCTTTTATTTTTTATTTTTTTTACTCCATTTATTTTCATTTATTTTTTTTCATTTTTTTATTTTTTATTTTTTTAATTATTCTTTTTTTTCTTTTCTTTTTTATGTTTTCATTTTTTTATTTCTTCTTTTTTCTTTTTCTTTTTTATTTCTTTTTTCATTTATTATTTTATTTTATTTATTTTTCTTTATCATTTTTTTTCTTTTTTTTCTTTTTTTTTTGTTTAATTTGCTTTTATTGTTTATTTTTCTTTTTATTTTTTTTTCTATTTTCTGTTCTATTTATTTTTGTATTATTATTTCGTAGGGCATGAGGTTGATACTAGCACCTAGGTCGGCAAGAGCGTTGCCGACAGATAACCCACCAATGACACAAGGGACAGTGAAACTCCCTGGATCCTTCATCTTCTGTGGAAGGTTGGGTTCTATAACCGCAGAACACCGTTCATTCATCACCACGGTGGAAAGTGCCTCAAGTTTAGTTTTGTTCGTCAACATGTCCTTGAGGTACTTTGCATACTTGGGCATACTAGACAGAGCCTCAACAAATGGGATGTTAATGTGTAGCTATCGTAGCATGCTGAGGAACTTCTGGTAGTGACTGTCCTCCTTCTCCTTTCTAAGCCTACCGAGATATGGAAGTGGGGGCTTATACTCTCTCACAGGCGTCTCAGTTGCCTTCCTAGCGGTATCCTCTGGCCGTGCTGTAGTTGCTGGGCTTCGCCTCTCTTGCACCTTGCTAGGATCCGCCTCCATCTCAATCTCCTCATCGACCGGTTCATCTTCATCATCCACAGGTCTCGGAGTCTCGGCACCTCGGCCGTTCCTGGTAGTTACTACCTTCGCGAACTGCCGTGAGTGACCGGGGTTCGCATCAGTATTACTAGGCAGACAACCCTTCTTCCTACTCTTCAGAATCTCAGTTATCTGTCATACATGCCTTTCCACATTCTGCAATGCCACTCCTTGGCTTTGGATCATCGTGTCATGCTCCTTAAACTTTGCAGCATTCTCCTGTTGCCGCCTATCATCACGTTCCAGAAACTGAGCCATTATTTCCTCTAAGCGGTCCTTCTTCTCCCCGCTTCCCTGACCAGAATTCTGGAATAAGTTCTGGTTTGGGTTACCCCTCCAATTAGGCCCAGAATTATTTCTCCATCCAGAACTACCGTACGAGCTGTTACGGTTTTGATTCCCTAAGTACCCAACCTGCTCCTGGGTCATCTGGCAATCATCAGTGTTGTGGCCTCCCTTACAGATCTTGCAGCTCCTGTCCGACTTCACCTGCAAATCTTTCACTATCCTAGCTAATGCCTCAATCTACGTTGCCAAGGCTATATTTGAATCAACATGCATAACCCCTCTCTGTGAACTCTCAGAGTGTGGGCTCTGGTAACTGGTCATAGCAATATCCTCGAAGAGGTCAAAGCACTCATCAGGGGTCTTACTCGTTATCATGTTCCCCCTGCAGCTGTATCTAGATGTCCTCTACCAGCAATGGAACAACCATTGTAAAACTTCTCGACCAAACAACAATCCCCTATACCAATCTGTCACACCCCAACCGACGGCGGAAACGTCGGGGCGGGACATGTAGACTGTTCAAAAGCTCAAGGTTTACTAAAGTTTAAATAATTAAACAACCACTTTCATGTCACAAATAAACATAAATCCAACAATACTAGGAAAATAGAAATACATAAATAGTCTCTTTAAATTAAATTCTAGGTCATCGGTCCTAAGTGAAACACCTTGTACTTATTCTCAAGCATTAGTACCTGAAACATGATGAAAACGAGGTCAACTAAAGAGTTAGTGAGCATACATAGGTTTTGACACATAACCAAGTTTAAAGTGTTTTATACAATTCATACGATACACGTGTGTAAGGCATTTATGGAGAATCTATAGTTAAACTAAGTATGTACAATCAAACCTTGTGACTGAGGTATAACACGCAGGTTACCCTAATGTAAAGTCGGTAAAAAACACCCTAACCGGGTGGGTTTGTCAGACTCAATAGATCTATCAATGTTAACCGTTGGCTTGTACGGAGTTAATGATTGTACTAAAGTCATGTATATGTAGTCTTAACTCATAGCATTCAAACATAAAGCACATAACACATAATATCATATTATGGAATTGTATTTAAGTCTATGCAAAAAGTTTCAAAAGTAAATCATGTTTCACCACAAAAGTACAAATAAAAAGGGGGCTATGTAAACTCACATGTATAAGTTCTTTGTAGATAGCGCGAGCAAGAGGAGGCACAAGTGATTAGTTTAATCACACGTCAACCTATAATTGAATTATATGTATATAATCAATGATGTGCACAAAAGTCTAAGGCAAAGTCTAAGGTTCAACGGAATTTGAGTGTGGGGATTTGTACAAAAGTATTTGAGACATTTCATGAAATGGATGCGCGTATGTTGGTGTTTGAATTTGACTAAAAACTTAATATAAAATGTAAGTTCAAGGTATATATGAATTTAATAAAAATAATAACTGACTTAGGGTTTAATTTAAATAGGTAAATGGTTTAAATGAATAAGATTCATTTTATTCATTTATTTAAAATAGTTAGTCTTTTAAAAGTAATGCGATACTATATATATTAAAATAAATAAATAAAATTATTTATTTATTTATAATAATGTGTCAAAATATATATATTAGTATATATATATATATTTAGGAAATTATACAAAAATATAAGTTAAACCCTAAATGGTTTATTAATGTGAAAGATAATTAATTAAATAGAATGTCTCTCAAAAGAAACAAGGAATTGTAAATATATATGTGCTAATATATATTTCGAAAAACTATATTTGTTTGAATACAAATTAAATCATACATATTAATGAAAAAAAAATGATTTATAATATTATTTTTATAAAAAAAAAATAAGATGATAATGTATTTTATAAAATCCTTACACAATTTTTATAAACTAAGTAAGTTAAAAATTTAATTTAAAATAAACTTTTAAATGGTCTTTATTAATAAAAATGAGATTTTTAAGATCACTTAAATTCTAAAACTAATTGTTTTAGGTCTTAAAATGGTAAGTTATTGTTGTAATATGTTCTAAATGATCAATGTTTTTATAAGATAATTTTTATAAGTGAAAAGGGTGTTTAAAAACGGTTTCCAAAAATAAATGGGGCTTGCCCGGGTCGAACCCGGGTCTGCCCGTCGAAGGCGTAACGCATTAACCACTGCACCAGGTGCTTACTATTGAAAATAGGCAGGTTTGAATTTGTTTTAACACCCAATTGCAGCGAGTCCGGATCTGGTATTGTTATTAAGTAAAAAGGGTGCGGACTGTGGGTTTAGAACCCGCGACCACACATTTGCTGGTCGAGTGACATAACCGGAGGAACAGGGCAGATGCCTTGGCATAGTTCCAATCCGCTAATATTAAATAAACAAACCCAAACCCCCCCTTCCCCGATTCATACAGATTGCAACCCTAGCCATAGCAATTGCCCAAACGATCGATCGATTGCCTCTGGAAATCATGGGGCTTTTAATCCCCAGACAAAAATGATTCTAATGATGTACGAATTACCCGTAATGGTGAAGGGATGGTGAGAATCACTGAGATGACAACGGCGGTTGTACTTGGTGCTCGTATGAGATCCAGGGATGTAATGCAAGTCGTTGGAGGGTTGGGAGAGATTGAAATGAGTTGTGTGACGGTGAGGGGATGGGTTAACTCAATTAATTTCATCAAAAACGCTCGATTCGGTGTGGCCTTTACGGATGACAACTGTCGACGCAAATCACGTGTGGATTCGAATGTTTGAGGATGTATTGGGTCGTGAACTCAGTTGGATACATGCACAGACTGATTGCGTGTGATTAGCGGACAATAATGTGCCCTAATTCCCTGATTTGGAATTCAAATTGAACGCGATTTGACTTGGATTAGTCAATCTGGTTTGAATTCGAAATTTAACCACGTGAACTGTCCAATTGGAAGGTTTCAATGAGTTAGGAGTGATCGAACAATGTCTACATAATCAGGGAAAGTCCAAAACAATTGATTTGATCCCATTTGGATGACGAATTTCACCCCTTTGGTTCTGGTTGACTTTAAAAGTCAAAGCTGCTAGAATTTGGGTAAAAATTTCTTGAATTGGTTCCATTTGAGAACAAAGGGTCCATTTGTCAAATGTGGGGGTTCAAATTGAGGGTTCAAGGCAATAAAGAGGGTTTACTATTTTATTAAATTTGTAAATATGTGTATGAATATATTTATAATTTGATTTTTTTGTTAAAACTTTATAAAATTTGAATCTTTCTTTTATATAATTCATACACACATGTATATATACCTATATATCTAGACGAGTGGAAATTACGAGATTATAGTTTTATAAGTAGTTCTTTTGATTTAATTAGTATATATATATATATAAAACTGTACATATCTGTATATAGGAATTAATATGTCCAACAAAAGTGAACTTTGGATTTATTATATGATAAAATAATACAAAAAAATGAAGTCATAAAATCATGGATGTTACAGTATCTCCAAGTTAAGGGAATTTCGTCCCGAAATTTAGCTAGTGTAGTCTAAGGAATCAGGAGAAAAAAAATGGGGGTTTGGGTTCTCAATGTGTTATGACGGTTGGTTTAGGGAGTATAACTGGTGACAAGACACATGTTTTGATATTCAAGGTCAGATATGAATGATGATAATGATTTTAGTTTTGGAATGAATTCATGGAGAAAGTTGTCGAATAATATTTTGGATTCTACATGTGAATTGCATTACTTGGAATGGGTTTGATGGGATCTTGATAATTAGGGTTTGTTTAAGATGTTGTCAGTTATGCTCAAAAATGTTAGTGGACAAGAGGTTACACAAGCATTGGTCTAGGTCAAAACTTCACGTGACACGAACAACGCTACTTCTGATAATATGATAGGGCACATATATATAGGAAGTACCATCGGCGTATCCACCATGCCCTTTTCATATCATCTTAGTTTCGTTGTTATGTATCACGATAGGTCTTAGGTCATAACACACGATAGAGTTCACTATGTTTTCCATGCGCTGATTTTTATAATTCCGTGTGCACCCGTAATTACTCAAATCATCGCAGGGTCCGTATAGATCCTTCCATTGTGTGCGGGTCAAAAGGGGCACAATTTTTACTTAGTTCATGTCTATTGTCTTCACGTATGAGTTGTTAATAAGTAACTATGTCCCTAACTAGACAGGTTAACTAGCAACTAAAGGGTAATAAAGTAGTATAACCTAAAGTTCCATAGTTCACCCGTGTTTGAACAAGAATACATCAAACACCGAGTTGTTTCAATGTGTAACGATTTTCATGTTTGGTGAACAAAGTGTATAAATATGCTTCATGTATATTGTGATCAATCAATTACAACAATCGTAAGCAACTTAGTTTCATGTATAATGCAAACACACAAGTCTCATGTATGATCTAGTGTTATACAACTTGTAATCAAATAGGTTTCATGTGTAACGTGAACAACTTAGCATCATGTATTTTGTAAATCAATAAGCTCTCATGTGTAATATAAACAACATAGTATCATGTGTATTGTAAGAAATGAATTTCATGTTTGGTGTTAACAAATTAGCATCATGTATTCTTGTAAATCAATAAGCTCTCATGTGTAATGTAAACAACATAGTATCATGTGTATTGTAAGAAGTGAATTTCATGTATGGTGTTAACAACTTAGCATCATGTATTTTGTAACTTAATAAGTTTCATGTTCAATGTAGTCTATCTAGTATTATGTACCAAGCAAACAATTGTTATCTATCCTGTATATTGCAAACAACCAAGTTCCATGTATTATGTGTTCAACCCAGTAGCATGTGTATTGCAAATAAACAAGTTTCATGTGTGATCAATCCAGTAAATTGTGTATTACAAATAAACAAGTTTCATGTATTATGTGATCGTGCTGTGTATCTTGTGAACGTGCATACGTAAATTATTAAATTCCGTGTGTGACGTATACTAACGAGTTTTATATGTGATCAAGTGTTGCGGAGAAGCGTGTTGTTTGGCATTCATGTATAATGTGAGTGGTTGGTTTATAACTTTCTAAGTCTCATTGAGTTTTGTAGGGATGGTTAACGTCTACGCGAAATGGGACGTCTCTTGAAGTGGCAAGTACACTCACACATTATCGAAGGTGCAAGATAGCGAGGAGATTATGAAAATATTCTGAGTAATGTGTTTCCGGATAATCGATTTTGTTTGTAAGTAAGAAATTGTTCATAGATGGATAGGAGGGTGAAAGTGAGGGGTTGAATAAGTAAATAGATAATTACATGAAGGCCTCTTTATAAAAATATTTAAGGAAATAGTAGTTAGATAACTTAACCCATGGTTTACAATGGCTAAACAAATATAATTTAGCCAATGTTTTGAAATAATTAATTTAAAGAGAAAAGTCTTAATTATTTATCAACTTGAAATAATGCTTTTATAAAACAGGTTGTATTAAGTTTCCTTACATAGTGAAAATGTTTATAGAACATTTATATTTCAGGTATTATCTAAAAGTATGATAAACGTTTTGTTTGAACATAATAACGAGGTTGTTTAAATCAAATAATAGGATGATTTGTTTACGAAGGAGATTGCCGATAGTGTACCAAATTGTGGTGAATGAAGAAGGTGATATTTGGAGAATCTTGATGAAAATATGATGGGTGAAATCCACACTCAATGTGTTAAATCAATGAATAATAACTTTAGAGTTGGAACATATAAAATTTATTAAATGTTGAAATGTTAAACATTATTCAAAACATAGGGAAATGGTTCTCAAACTAAAAATTTAAAGACAATAAATAATGGAAAAATAATTTTGTTAACGTCTCTTGTAGCTCTCCACTAGGAGGAGAATAATTCCCAAGACGAGCACCGCTATGGTCACTCGGGTAGCCGATCTGGCTTCAGCTTTAGCTGTCTCCGTGCGATGTACTAGTATTTCTTTTTCGAGGATGGAGATTAAGTCCTTTTGGTACCCTAATTGGTTTGCTAGGATATCCATTCTTTGTCCTTGCAAGTCGTGCATTACTTCATGCTCCATCCTTCACCTCTCAAATTCTGCGGTCCTCACATATTGGTGAATGTCATTGATTGGAATTCCCATAGCACTAGTGGGTGTCATGGTATGCCTTACCCAAGGGTTATGATGATACGGGTCGGGCATTAGATATGGGTCTCTTAATGGGGGTGGTAACTGATTGTGGAGATGGGGTGTCTGATACGGGTTCCTGGGTGCGAGTGATCCAGGTGTTCGTAGTCTTGGGCCAGTTTTCCTAATCTAGTCTGTCCTTACATCCAACCTAGGTCTAGCAGTTGGGGGTGTTGGTGACCGATACAGTCCCGATGTCTTCTTCCCAATCAGACTCCGCTCCAGGACGGTAAACCGGGGAGGAAGGAGAGTAGGAGTCCATGTCTAGCAGGAAACAATGAAAAGGTTGTAAGTGATAATGAAATACTGAGTGTTAAATATAGGAGTTCGCATAGGTTTAGAGTTTGACTAGTCGTAACACCGAGTCTTCACAATAGTATTTTAGAAATACACTTGACCTATAAGCAATGCATCCCTGAGGAGAATTCCCAGGAAAGAGGGGTGGGTCACTAAGACACACTTAAGTACCCTGTCTTTCCTTAGCCAGAATCCCGCATGGGCCTACACACTCTTCCAGCCATCATGTATTAATAGCACTATTGTTGGGCTCATGGTCATGATGAGAATTATTGTGGACTGGGCTTTGAGGCCCGAAAGTGAGGCTTGTATATGGCATTAGGCTTCTTCTTCTTGGAGGGTAAGTGGGCTTCTTGTTTATTATTAATGGGCATTAGGCCCAATAGTTTAGATTTAGATTACAATAAGTAGTGACATTATATGTGTGAGTTTAAGGGTGCAAGAAAATCTAAGTGTGTATAAGTGTGTGTTAAAACTTAGGATAACACTTAAATGAATCAAAGAGATAGCAGCACGAAAGTTAGTGAGTAGTGTGACACATAGACTATTAAGTATTGTATCATGTAGTGAAATTACTTAGTATCACATGTAAAATATTCACATAAGAAGAAATCATGTAGCATGTAGTAGCATGGCATTGTATGGGTGTCCTAAGGTTATAATCTAGGTCAAAAGTGTCTAATAACCTAATTCCCTATAACCAAGGCTTTGATACCAATCTGTCACACCCCAACTGACGGCGGAAACGTCGGGGCGGGACATGTAGACTGTTCAAAAGCTCAAGGTTTACTAAAGTTTAAATAATTAAACAACCACTTTCATGTCACAAATAAACATAAATCCAACAATACTAGGAAAATAGAAATACATAAATAGTCTCTTTAAATTAAATTCTAGGTCATCGGTCCTAAGTGAAACACCTTGTACTTATTCTCAAGCATTAGTACCTGAAACATGATGAAAACGAGGTCAACTAAAGAGTTAGTGAGCATACATAGGTTTTGACACATAACCAAGTTTAAAGTGTTTTATACAATTCATACGATACACGTGTATAAGGCATTTATGGAGAATCTATAGTTAAACTAAGTATGTACAATCAAACCTTGTGACTGAGGCATAACACGCAGGTTACCCTAATGTAAAGTCGGTAAAAAACACCCTAACCGGGTGGGTTTGTCAGACTCAATAGATCTATCAATGTTAACCGTTGGCTTGTACGGAGTTAATGATTGTACTAAAGTCATGTATATGTAGTCTTAACTCATAGCATTCAAACATAAAGCACATAACATATAATATCATATTATGGAATTGTATTTAAGTCTATGCAAAATTTTTCAAAAGTAAATCATGTTTCACCACAAAAGTACAAATAAAAAGGGGGCTATGTAAACTCACATGTATAAGTTCTTTGTAGATAGCGCGAGCAAGAGGAGGCACAAGTGATTAGTTTAATCACACGTCAACCTATAATTGAATTATATGTATATAATCAATGATGTGCACAAAAGTCTAAGGTTCAACGGAATTTGAGTGTGGGGATTTGTACAAAAGTATTTGAGACATTTCATGAAATGGATGCGCGTAAGTTGGTGTTTGAATTTGACTAAAAACTTAATATAAAATGTAAGTTCAAGGTATATATGAATTTAATAAAAATAATAACTGACTTAGGGTTAATTTAAATAGGTAAATGGTTTAAATGAATAAGATTCCTTTTATTCATTTATTTAAAATAGTTAGTCTTTTAAAAGTAATGCGATACTATATATATTAAAATAAATAAATAAATTTATTTATTTATAATAATGTGTCAAAATATATATATTAGTATATATATATATTTAGGAAATTATACAAAAATATAATTTAAACCCTAAATGGTTTATTAATGTGAAAGATAATTAATTTAAATAGAATGTCTCTCAAAAGAAACAAGGAATTGTAAATATATATGTGTTAATATATATATTTCGAAAAACTATATTTGTTTGAAAACAAATTAAATCAAACATATTAATGAAAAAAAAATGATTTATAATATTATTTTTATAAAAAAAAATAAGATGATAATGTATTTTATAAAATCCTTACACAATTTTTATAAACTAAGTAACTTAAAATTTTAATTTAAAATAAACTTTTAAATGGTCTTTATTAATAAAAATGAGATTTTTAAGATCACTTAAATTCTAAAACTAATTGTTTTAGGTCTTAAAATGGTAAGTTATTGTTGTAATATGTTCTAAATGATCAAGGTTTTTATAAGATAATTTTTATAAGTGAAAAGGGTGTTTAAAAACGGTTTCCAAAAATAAATGGGGCTTGCCCGGGTCGAACCCGGGTCTGCCCGTCGAAGGCGTAACGCATTAACCACTGCACCAGGTGCTTACTATTGGAAATAGGCAGGTTTGAATTTGTTTTAACACCCAATTGCAGCGAGTCCGGATCTGGTATTGTTATTAAGTAAAAAGGGTGCGGACTGTGGGTTTAGAACCCGCGACCACACATTTGCGGGTCGAGCGACCTAACCGGAGGAACAGGGCAGATGCCTTGGCATAGTTCCAATCCGCTAATCTTAAATAAACAAACCCAAACCCCCCTTCTCCGATTCATACAGATTGCAACCCTAGCCATAGCAATTGCCCAAACGATCGATCGATTGCCTCTGGAAATCATGGGGATTTTAATCCCCAGACAAAAATGATTCTAATGATGTACGAATTACCCGTAATGGTGAAGGGATGGTGAGAATCACTGAGATGACAGCGGCGGTTGTACTTGGTGCTCGTATGAGATCCAGGGATGTAATGCAAGTCGTTGGAGGGTTGGGAGAGATTGAAATGAGTTGTGTGACGGTGAGGGGATGGGTTAACTCAATTAATTTCATCAAAAACGCTCGATTCGGTGTGGCCTTTACGGATGACAACTGTCGACGCAAATCACGTGTGGATTCGAATGTTTGAGGATGTATTGGGTCGTGAACTCAGTTGGATACATGCACGGACTGATTGCGCGTGATTAGCGAACAATAACGTGCCCTAATTCCCTGATTTGGAATTCAAATTGAACGCGGTTTGACTTGGATTAGTCAATCTGGTTTGAATTCGAAATTTAACCTTGTGAACTGTCCAATTGGAAGGTTTCAATGAGTTAGGAGTGATCGAACAATGTCTACATAATCAGGGAAAGTCCAAAACAATTGATTTGATCCCATTTGGATGACGAATTTCACCCCTTTGGTTCTGGTTGACTTTAAAAGTCAAAGCTGCTAGAATTTGGGTAAAATTTTCTTGAATTGGTTCCATTTGAGAACAAAGGGTCCATTTGTCAAATGTGGGGGTTCAAATTGAGGGTTCAAGGCAATAAAGAGGGTTTACTATTTTATTAAATTTGTAAATATGTGTATGAATATATTTATAATTTGATTTTTTTGTTAAAACTTTATAAAATTTGAAACTTTCTTTTATATAATTCATACACACATGTATATATACCTATATATCTAGACGAGTGGAAATTACGTGATTATAGTTTTATAAGTAGTTCTTTTGATTTAATTAGTATATATATATAAAAAAATGTACATATCTTTATATAGGAATTAATATGTCCAACAAAAGTGAACTTTGGATTTATTATATGATAAAATAATACAAAAAAATGAAGTCATAAAATCATGGATGTTACACATGACGCGGGCAATCAGTACACAACCCTTTAAATCTCTCCCACGCGTCGTGAAAACTCTCCCCCTGCTGCTGCTTAAATGCATGGATCAAACTCCTGTGGTGAGCAGCCTTAGAAGGGGGGGGGTAGTATTTAGCAAGAAATTTGTCCTTCATAGGAACCCAAGTGGTGATGGCACCATTGGGTAAGGACTCAAGCCAAGTGGCGGCTTTGTCTGCTAAACTGAATGGGAATAGACGCAACAGTTTTGCGTCCTTAGTGACGCCATTAAGGCGGAAAGTGTCACAGACCCTACTGAATCTAGTGAGATGGGAGTGTTGGTTCTCGTGCGAGTTCTCGTGGAATTGCACATTAGTGGAGATAGTGCTCATGACATGAGATGGTAACTGCGACGAGTTAGCCTCTACAGTAGGCTGAGTGATGCTAGAACGCATGCCACCATCGGTCGACTTGGCATAATCAGAAACGGTCCTTCGTGCTGGTGGCTCGCCCATTTCTTCAGAAGATGTTTCAACGGTCTCTTCAACATGTTTCTTTCGAAACAAATGCTTGGGCTAGAGTAGAGCAGTAAACTGGCATATGCTGTGGAACGGGTGCGACGAATATGTTGCATACACTTCAAAAAGAAAAATAAATGTAGAAAATAAAGATAGTATGCTAACTAGGAAACAAAACAAAATAGATAAAATAGATGAGAAAAATGATAAAATACTAAACAAATAAGTAGCACAAATAGTTAACAAATAGTGGTCAGACCCCCAACTCGGGTTGTTCTCAAAGTCGCCTAAAAGTGTTCCCGACAACGGCGCCAAAAACTTGATGCGTGATATATATATATATATAATTATATATATATATATATAATTATTACCAAGTTTTAAATGTAGAAATGGACTCACAACTAAATCACACGCTTACGACAAGTGTACCGGTCGCGCGTAGTAAAGATAGTAAGCCCGAGTTATCGAACCGTGGACACAAAAGGCGGCGGCCCTCGATACTGAATCTTTATTGACTCCTAACCGATGTAACCCACAAGATGATTCTATTTAATACTTTTAGGACATGCAATTTAGAATAAAGCAACTAAATACTGACTCGACTCAAATATAGACAAGACACTAAAGGTTACGGATAAATAAACGACACTAAAAAGATCAACCACACTAGAACTTAGACGAAGACCAAATATGGGACAAACACTACCTAGACCAGGAATCCTATTGACTGAATCAACTGCTTTCGGGACAACCGACTGTATGACACCGGCTCTAAAGATAGACTGACTCGGGAATCACTAAAACATGTAGGATCTCCTCTCGGACTCACCTACACACCTCAACTATCCTAAGGGTTGGATTAAGCTCTCCGGTAAGGAATTGGATTTCCTCTCGGACTCACTAAAACCTAGAATACCACGTACTCAACAACGGTTTCACCTCTAGGTCTCAATCGTCCTATACTCAGAGACTATCCTAGACAGACCTAAAAGCATGGAGTAAACTCCCAAAATACTGTTTATGACACGGAATTACAAGATGATAAAGACGAATCGGACAACCCACTCTCGTGTAATTGCTACCCAAACCGACAAACCACAAGACAACCCGAAAACCTATCTCCTCTCGGACTCAAGATTGGTAAAACACTGATTTACAAGACTACACAAACCTGCTACAACGATTGGCCTAATCGTCTAGATCACGAACACAAAGTAAATGACCCAAGAACCCGAAATCTCACCCAAAACACACAAAGCATTCAAGTAAAACCTCAAGAGCAACAAATTCATGCAAGATCAGTAGCAAATCAGTACTCGAACACATTCATAAACAATAAATCAAGAGTCTTTACACTAATATTCGTCATACGATCGATTAAAACCCGAAAACAATCAAAACATGTCAATATTCATCCTAATCTAGATAGCTATGAGTTTAGCTACTCATGATACTTAAAAACAAGTAAAAGATTACTGGAAACATAGTTTAAACTCGAAATAATTGGCCGGAAAGAGAATTAGAACATAAAACCGATGTTTGCAAACCGAAATACGTTAATTCTTCTCAATCCTTGTGATCCCAGACCTTGATTCTTCAATCCACAGAGCTTTCCAGTCTTCTACAGCCGCAAGAAGTCGATACCCCTCAAAGAAAAATGACCCAACCTTTTAACAGATGCGAATTAGGGTTTTCTGCCCGACTGGAGGTATGTCGGACCGACTAGGAATGGATGTCGGTCCGACTAGGGCTGACGCATCCCTTAATGATTACGGCTCAATGATTACGCAATGATGGTGTCTTCTAAACGCGCGTCGGACCGACATGGTAGCAGAAGTCGGTCCGACTTCAGGTGAAATTCAGAGTTACTTGTTATTTTTCTTGCTTAACTCCAACTCTTTATTCCCACGTCTTTCCGGCTCCGTTTCTTCACTATAATTCTTCGGTTTATCATACAAGCCTGCAAAATCAACATCAATCTCATTAAGTACCAATTTCTTTAGATATTTGCTAATAAAACCGGGTAAAATGGGTCAAAAACAACTCCATAAACATATGTGTTTTAGAACACATCAGCCCCCTTTCAACCTTGGAACTCGTAGGTCTCACCTACACATTCTCTTGTCTCTCGTCTACCTATTCTCTTCATTATCTCGTATTCAATAAATCCATTAAGTACGTTTACGCACCCAACACTAGGGTCATCTTCAATAGCTCTCGATGTTTTTCAAGGCTCATTTACCTTAGTCGTGTCTGTTTCAACGTATAAATGCTAGCTTTCCTTGAATGCTCCATCGGAGCTCATTTTTAAACTAGTCATATGCTTACCGGCAGGAACATTTCATTCCCAGTTACTTATAGGTAATCCCACACCAACCCTTACAGTGTTTCACTTTTCTCGTTGTTGCTCTACTATTACTGTGCGATCACCGGCCGCGTCTCGTTCGTCATGCACGAACATGAAGTCTGTCTGCTCACAAGCATCAGCTATCCGTCGTCTCATTTAGGGAAAACATCTCTATTCCTCTGGTACCTCTCATCGACTGGATTCTTCGTATCTAATGTGTTCCACGAAGGTCCTTCGTCACCTTGTTAACTCCATGTTGAAGTCTTCAGCGTCATCACCTAGACCTCATCATAAACATTTGTGGTCGAGTGTCTGTAAGGCCCCAAACCCGGGATGCCTCACTTGTTGGATTTACTCATTCACAAGCAGTTCTTAAACATGAATATCAAATAACGCAGCGGAAAATTTCATTTAAACATAACTTAATCGTTGTTCATACATGCGGAAGCGTAAACATTGATTAAAACATATTTACATCATAACTAAACATAACGGGAGGCCAGTCTTCAAAGCAGTCGGGTAACTCTTCATCTCTAGCCAAGCATCACCGTCCATCCTCATAACCTGCCTTAACCTGAATGTGTACACTTAAAAACGTCAGCTACGCTGGTGAGTTCTAGTTTTCGTTCGATTTAAGAAATGGTTCATCATTCAAACATTCATTAGGGTTTAACATTCGTTTAAGAAAACAGGGCCTTTCATTCGTAAACCTTCGCACATTTAAACACATTGAACGGATCATTTGTTTAAAACATTAACATTCATTTAAGTCATACATTACTATCTAAAATCTGTATCGTTACGCGTCTCTATGTTCCCGTAGGAACCTTTAATGTTGTGGGCAACCGCTACGTATCGCCGTCATTACCACAACCATTCATTACGTGGGGTCAGCCGTTACGTATCGCCGTCATTGCCCAACACACATCTTTCTTTTGGGAATCAACCGTTACGTATCGCCGTCATTGATTTCCCATTACCCTTTCCCTTAGGATGATCGTCATCACCCGAGTAACCGTAGTTACTCCCTTACCAGTTGTACAACATCAAAACCATTGGCAGGCCACTAAGACACTACCCCTGTTGTTCTTATGGAAACTATGGCTCGCTGTCCATAATCTACCACAAGGCTGGGAATCTCGTTCCCAGACTTCATTCGTCAATTCCATTCATTCGACAGATTAGATTTGTAATGACTTCTTTAAAACCTTTGCCCCTTTTTGTTTTCTTTTCATAAAACCTTTCCTTCACTTTCAAAACCCTTTACCTTTTCATTAAACCATTTCTTATAACATTCGTTCGTAAACATTCCGTTCATAAACTTTCTTTCCATAAACCCTTCGTTCCAAATCATTTCCTTTCGTAAACGTAGTTTCATAAACATCATTTTATAAAACAACATTTCATACGTGTACACACCAGCCCGAAAACATTATATAAAAACATTTAAAAGAGGGCTTCTAAAACTCACCTGATACGCTAATATGGGTTGTCCTAAACGAAGGTCCAACAACGTCACTTCCGATCTGAATTAGTTAATTACACATCAGACCAATCCCGACTCTAACGGTTTAATCATTCTAACATACTAACTTCACTTAATCAGTTCTGATGTCTGCGCACTTAGCAAGTGCGCAGACCATGCTTCCTGCGCACTTAGCAAGTGCGCAGACCATGCTTCCTGCGCACTTAGCAAGTGCGCAGGTCCTTCCTCCTGCGCACTTAGCAAGTGCGCAGGTTCCTCTTCCTACGCACTTAGCAAGTGCGCAGGACCTGCTCCGTGCGCACTTAGCAAGTGCGCACGACCTGTTCTTCGCGAAAACCCTAACTTTCGCATTCGGGTCTGATCGTGTCAAGATCCCGAACCTGTTGCATTCAAAACGTTCGTTTTCCATTAAGGAACTCAAATCCGTGATTATCTTTCAGTTCCATCCGTAAAAACGTTGCCTTTTCACCCAAAACCCGAAAAACCCCAAAAACGAACAAAAACTCAGATTTAGGTCGGATCGTTACCTGAATCGAGCTTCTGATCCAGAGGTTCTTCTCACGAGTTATGGAGCAACACACTTCTCAAATATTGGGTCGATCCGACAACTTTCTCTCTCTACGGTTTCTCTCTCTAGAAGTTGTAAATGAGAGAAATGAGTTGTGATCTTGGCTATTTATAGGGGAGGCTCCCCTTCTAGCCCATCCAACCCGACCCGACATGCCTCGTTCATTTATTCCGTTATTATATCTGTCGTTTTATTTTTTTGGGATGTTACAAGTCTACCCCCCTTACAATAGGTTTCGTCCCCGAAACCTATCATAAGTCAAATAGATGAGGGTACGACTCCCTCATTTCCTTCTCCGTTTGTCAAGTGGCTTCCGATCCCTTTCGATGCTTCCGTTGGACTTTAACCAATTGGATAACTTTATTACGTAAACGTTTCTCCTTCCGGTCAAGGATGGCCACGGGTTCTTCGATGTAATTAAGGCTGTTGTCGACCTCGATGTCAGTAAGTGGTACGTAAGCCGATTCATCCGCCAAACACTTTCGCAAGTGTGATACATGGAAAGTAGGATGAATCCCACTTAACTCATCGGTCAACTCCAACCGATAAGCGACTTCACCAACCCGTGCCATTATCCTGAATGGTCCGACAAACCTCGGACTTAACTTTCCTCTCTTCCTGAATCGTATGATTCCCTTCCAGGGCGACACTTTCAACATTACTCTGTCCCCAACATCAAACTCGATAGGCCTTCGTCGTCTATCTGCATAGGACTTCTGACGATCTTGTGCGGCCTTCATTCGCGCTTTGATCTGATCAAACCTTTCCGACATCTCTCTTACGACTTATAGACTTCCTAATTCTTTCTGTCCAATCTCACCCCAACAAACCGGGGTCCTACATCTTCTCCCATACAACATTTCGTAAGGCGGCATGCCTATCGTCGTGTGATGACTATTGTTGTAAGAGAATTCAGCTAACGGCAGATGGCTGTCCCAACTGCCACCGAAGTCGATAATACAAGCACGGAGCATATCCTCCAACGTCTGAATAGTCCTTTCGGACTGACCATCCGTTTGCGGGTGGTATGCTGTGCTGATATTAAGCCTCGTGCCCATCGCCTCATGAAATCTTTTCCAGAACCTCGATGTGAATCGTGTGTCCCGGTCAGATACGATCGTCAAAGGCATCCCATGCCGTGCTACTACTTCGTTGATAAACACTTCAGCTAACCTTTTCGACGAGAACGTCTCGCGAATAGGTAGGAAATGAGCACTCTTCGTTAATCGGTCCACAATTACCCAAATGGTGTCATGACCTTTAGCTGTGCGGGGTAGCTTGGTTATGAAGTCCATGGTAATGTGTTCCCATTTCCATTCTGGTATATCAAGTGGTTGAATCTTTCCATACGGTTTCTGGTGTTCATCCTTTACTTGCGAGAAAGTCAAGCACTTGCTTACATACTTTGTCACATCACATTTCATTCCAGGCCACCAGTAGTCTTTCTTCAGGTCTTGGTACATTTTGTTGGTACCAGGATGGATAGAGTAACGAGACTTTTGAGCCTCATCCAAGATTTTGGTTCTAAGCTCGCCACCCATAGGTATCCATACCCGTCCATAACGCGTTCTAACACCGAGGGTGTTATATTCCAACTTGTCCCGTTGGCCAACCATCCTTTCTTTCTTTATATTTTCTTCCTTCAAAGCTTCATCTTGAGCTCTTTCGATTTCTCTCATCACATCCGATGTTACCACCAACTGGCAAGCTTTCACTCTAATAGGAGTAGGCACATCCTTTCGGCTTAGAGCGTCAGCCACCACGTTTGCCTTTCCAGGGTAGTACATTATTTCACAGTCATAGTCCTTCAGGAGTTCCAACCATCTCCTCTGCCTCATGTTAAGCTCCTTTTTTTCGAAGAAGTACTTCAAACTTTTGTGGTCGGAGTAAATAGTAAACTTTACCCCGTACAGGTAGTGCCTCCAGATTTTCAATGCAAATACGACAGCAGCAAGTTCCAAATCGTGAGTCGGATAGTTGACTTCGTGAACTTTCAACTGCCGCGACGCATATGCAATCACTCTACCGCGTTGCATCAACACACACCCTAACCCCTGACCCGACGCGTCAGAGTATACCACCAAGTCTTCATTGCCCTCGGGAAGGGCCAAGACTGGAGCTTGGGTTAACTTCTTCTTCAATTCCTTAAACGCCTCATCTTGGGTCGAACCCCATTCATACTTAACCTCTTTCCGAGTCAACTTTGTCAACGGCGAAGCTATTTTCGAGAAATCCTGGATGAATTTCTGATAGTAGCCTGCCAATCCTAAGAAACTGCGGATTTCAGTTGGCGTCTTAGGAATGTCCCATTCACTTACCGTTACTATCTTTGCTGGGTCAACCATAATGCCGTTCGGGCCAATGACGTGACCTAGGAATTGGACTTCCCTAAGCCAGAACGCACATTTGGAGAACTTAGCATACAGCTTCTCCTTTTTCAGAGCTTCCAATACTTCCTTCAAGTGACACGCGTGATCACCCTCATTCTTGGAGTAGATAAGGATATCATCGATGAACACGATTACCGATCGATCCAGCATCGGTCGACACACCCTATTCATTAAATCCATGAATGCTGCGGGGGCGTTCGTCAATCCAAAAGACATTACGCGGAACTCGAAATGTCCATAACGCGTGCGAAATGCAGTTTTCGGTATGTCTTCTTCCCTCACCTTCAACTGATGGTACCCGGACCGAAGGTCGATTTTCGAAAACCAACTTGCGCCTTGCAACTGGTCGAACAGGTCATCGATCCTTGGTAAAGGGTACTTGTTCTTCACCGTTCGTTTATTCAACTCGCGGTAATCGATACACATTCTCATCGAACCATCTTTCTTCTTTACAAACAACACCGGAGCACCCCACGGCGAGATGCTCGGTTGGATAAATCCTTTCTCAAGTAACTCGTCTAGTTGGACCATAAGTTCCTTCATTTCCACTGGTGCTAGTCGATATGGAGCCTTAGCCACGGGCTGGGCATCTGGTACTAAGTCAATTCGGAACTCAATTTCTCTATCGCGTGGTATCCCAGGCAAATCCTCTGGAAACACCTCCGGGTACTCCCGTACCACGGGTACATCGTCTAGTTCCTTCACTTCCTTACACTTGTCAATTACATATACCAGATAAGCCTCGCATCCGCACCTCAAGTAATTCGTTGCCTTAATCATTGAGATGATGTTTGGCATTGGGGCGTCACGATCTCCAAAGACTTCAACTTTGCTACCATCCGGAGCCTTGAGTTGGATTATCTTTCGTTTACATATTATTTGCGCTTCATTGGCAGTTAGCCAATCCATACCCAACACCACATCGAACCCTCCCAAAACCATAACGAACAATCTGACGGGGAATCTATGACCTTCTATCTTTATCGTGGAGTTGTCAACTACATCGGTTACTCTTACAATTCTACCCTCAGCGGTTTCTACGCTAAAGGCCATTTCTAGTTTACTAACAGTGTACTTCACTCGCTTACAAAAAGTCGCAGATATAAAACTCTTACTGGCACCCGAATCAAATAACACAGAAACAAGAGTGTTGTCAAGGATGAATGTACCTGACGCCACATCGGGATCCATTCTAGCCTGATCCTGCGTCAGTGCGTACGCCCGCGTCTTCGCACGAGATCCCTCTCCCTTCTTTTCCGGGCCCTTTCCCTTCCCGGTTTCCCCCATCCTGGGCTTCGGGCAGTCCCTACTCATATGACCATTTTCCCCACAATTGTAGCATTTGTAACCTTGCGAGCATTCTCGGGAGTAGTGCCCGGTCTTGCCACACTTAAAGCATAAGTTAGATCCCAGTCTGCATTCACCTACATGCTCCCTTCCACACTTCTTACAAACAGTCGGCTCACCCACCCGAGCTCTCTTATCACGAGCCCCAAACATCCTTCCCCCAGTTCGCTTGTTTGAGAAGCTCGGTCTCTTCTTTTGCTCTTCAACGGCAACAACATTCAGTGCCAGATCGTCAAATACCACGCCACTTAACTCTACTGCCGAATCGTAGGTAGTAGGGGCGTTTGCCTTAACATAGGTGCGGACCTGGTCCGGCAACCCTTAAACATAGCAGGCAATCTTTCTCTCTTCAGTAGTGACAAGGTGTGGCACCAGACGTGCCAGTTCATTGAATCGGGTTGTGTATTGCCGGTGCGTCATGTTCCCGGCCTTCAAACCCAGAAATTCCCTCTCTACCTTTTCAATCTCGTTCCTTGGGCAGAAGTTCTTGATCACCAAAGTTTTCAAGTCAGCCCACATCATCGCATCCACAATCTCGCTCCCTTTAGCCTGACGTACACCTTCCCACCAGTGGGATGCTTCCTCCCTCAAGGAGTTAGCAGCAAACTTCACTACTTGATTAGCTCGACACTCGCTCAGACGGATGGCGGCTTCCATACGTATTACCCAATCAAAAGTAGCCACCGCGTCCTTCTTCCCAGTCAGGACCGGTGGGTCACATGCTTTAAATGACTTATAATCACATCCGCGAGCAGGCGGTGCATTGTCGGTCTCATTGTTCTGAGCACCAACTGCCGCGCTAGACCCACCCACCGCATTGACCAGCTTCAATGCTTCTGCCAACAGACCTGGCAGGGAAGTCTTCATCAACTCTGTAAATTCTTGAGCTATGGCTGCCCTCAGTTCTGGTTCAAAAGTGAAAGGTTGTTCTTTAACCTGTGTCTGCTCAGCTTCATGCACACTAACCGCCGGTTCAGTGTGAACACTTCCTTCTTCACTATACTCTTGGCGCGCAGGGATCCTGCCACGCCCACCATTTCGACCGCCGGTACGACCACCACGCCTTCCGTTTCCTCTCCTTGCCATTACGTTCTACAAGACAAGAAATCCAATGTCATCACGCTAGTTAACAAATAGAATTCAATAAGCACTGTAAGATGTTAATATACACTGGCCATCTGTAATTAACCATTACACTACCTTTCGATTTCTATTTGACCACCTTTGTGATTTCATCAGAACACAAGTCCTTACTTAACCCTTTCTAAGGCATACTATATACGTAAATACATATACTACCTTCATACCTGATGCTTTGGCTCGAGTTACCCGTACTGGCATCCGCTTTCGGTCCCATTCAAAGTTTAAGTTCAGACACTGGGAGTGTCCGAATCTCTCAAACTATTGCTCTGATACCAACTTGTAAGGCCCCAAACCCGGGAGGCCTCACTTGTTGGATTTACTCATTCACAAACAGTTCTTAAACATGAATATCAAATAACGCAGCGGAAAATTTCATTTAAACATAACTTAATCGTTGTTCATACATGCGGAAGCGTAAACATTGATTAAAACATATTTACATCATAACTAAACATAACGGGAGGCCAGTCTTCAAAGCAGTCGGGTAACTCTTCATCTCTAGCCAAGCATCACCGTCCATCCTCATAACCTGCCTTAACCTGAATGTGTACACTTAAAAACGTCAGCTACGCTGGTGAGTTCTAGTTTTCGTTCGATTTAAGAAATGGTTCATCATTCAAACATTCATTAGGGTTTAACATTCGTTTAAGAAAACAGGGCCTTTCATTCGTAAACCTTCGCACATTTAAACACATTGAACGGATCATTTGTTTAAAACATTAACATTCATTTAAGTCATACATTACTATCTAAAATCTGTATCGTTACGCGTCTCTATGTTCCCGTAGGAACCTTTAATGTTGTGGGCAACCGCTACGTATCGCCGTCATTGCCACAACCATTCATTACGTGGGGTCAGCCGTTACGTATCGCCGTCATTGCCCAACACGCATCTTTCTTTTGGGAATCAACCGTTACGTATCGCCGTCATTGATTTCCCATTACCCTTTCCCTTAGGATGATCGTCATCACCCGAGTAACCGTCGTTACTCCCTTACCAGTTGTACAACATCAAAACCATTGGCAGGCCACTAAGATACTACCCCTGTTGTTCTTATGGCAACTATGGCTCGCTGTCCATAATCTACCACAAGGCTGGGAATCTCGTTCCCAGACTTCATTCGTCAATTCCATTCATTCGACAGATTAGATTTGTAATGACTTCTTTAAAACCTTTGCCCCTTTTTGTTTTCTTTTCATAAAACCTTTCCTTCACTTTCAAAACCCTTTACCTTTTCATTAAACCATTTCTTATAACATTCGTTCGTAAACATTCCGTTCATAAACTTTCTTTCCATAAACCCTTCGTTCCAAATCATTTCCTTTCGTAAACGTAGTTTCATAAACATCATTTTATAAAACAACATTTCATACGTGTACACACCAGCCCGAAAACATTATATAAAAACATTCAAAAGAGGGCTTCTAGAACTCACCTGATACGCTAATATGGGTTGTCCTAAACGAAGGTCCAACAACGTCACTTCCGATCTGAATTAGTTAATTACACATCAGACCAATCCCGACTCTAACGGTTTAACCATTCTAACATACTGACTTCACTTAATCAGTTCTGATGTCTGCGCACTTAGCAAGTGCGCAGACTCTGCTTCCTGCGCACTTAGCAAGTGTGCAGACCATGCTTCCTGCGCACTTAGCAAGTGCGCAGGTCCTTCCTCCTACGCACTTAGCAAGTGCGCAGGTTCCTCTTCCTACGCACTTAGCAAGTGCGCAGGACCTTGCTAAGTGCGCACGACCTGTTCTTGGCGAAAACCCTAACTTTCGCATTCGGGTCTGATCGTGTCAAGATCCCGAACCTGTTGCATTCAAAACGTTCGTTTTCCATTAAGGAACTCAAATCCGTGATTATCTTTCAGTTCCATCCGTAAAAACGTTGCCTTTTCACCCAAAACCCGAAAAACCCCAAAAACGAACAAAAACTCAGATTTAGGTAGGATCGTTACCTGAATCGAGCTTCTGATCCGGAGGTTCTTCTCACGAGTTATGGAGCAACACACTTCTCAAATCTCGGGTCGAGCCGACAACTTTCTCTCTCTACGGTTTCTCTCTCTAAAAGTTGCAAATGAGAGAAATGAGTTGTGACCTTGGCTATTTATAGGGGAGGCTCCCCTTCTAGCCCATCCAACCCGACCCGACATGCCTCGTTCGTTTATTCCGTTATTATATCTGTCGTTTTATTTTTTTGGGATGTTACAGTGTCCACGTAAACGCTTTCATCATTTACTCTCACAACTCCATCCATCGGCTTCGTGCTCCGAATTCCCGAGATATAAGCATAGGCATCTCGTACGAGCACCTCACCGATCGTCTAGAAAGACATCAAAACTTCTCGCATCACCTCGATGTATCAACGTCGAGAAAATAGTCAAGATAAAAATACTATGCTTGTGTACATTGACCACCCATCCTATGCACGACTAAGCATGTACTACAAGGACACACACCGACACACATAACTACAGAACACACAAATGTTCTACACACGTACTAGTAACTCAACCTTCTAACTTGCACAAAGTGCACATACACAACTAGCTAGATCTGAGTAAATCTACGTGCATACAATATTACCTCGTCATTTATAGACATACTAACTCCTGAACCTTACCTCTTACTCACCACAATGGTAGCCACTGCTACACGTCATCATATACTCATACGGGGTTTACTCGGTCGTACCCATATTTCAAGATGACACACTACTCAGTCTAGATACAAAATATCCCTAAACATTCATACATATAAGATATAAAAATATCTTAATTTCCCACAGGATCCGGTCCTGAACATGCATACCTAAACATAAGGTATGTAACTACTATTTCCCACAGGACCTCATCCTGAACATTTATACATACCCAAGATGTATATTTAAGATTTCCCACAGGACCTCGTCCTGAACAACTATATCAGGTGCAACACACCCCTTACACTTCAAACATCACCTAAACATAACACGTAGGTGACACTACCTTAAGACCTTAGACACACGCAAATAATCAAATCTCGGGTCTACACAGGTCTACTCATACAGTCTAATCAACCAAGTTCTAGCATCATATCAAAGATTACGTTTAGTATGAACTCACGTTGTCCAAAAAGGTAATCAAATAATCACACATAACTAACACTGTACCACCAATAGTAAGTTATCACACATGCAACTATCATTAACTGCGTTTTAAACCACCCCATGGTAAGATTCACTGTCAAGGTTAAAATCAAGCAATTGAAAAACCAAGAACACATGTTTCGTCTCAAAAGTGCCTAACGGCCACTACACAAAATGCTCTAGTCCTCTCCTGGTAACCACTGCTCTAGTCACTGAACAAGTCAAAGTTACCACCCACTTGTTCCTCGTCGTTAGATTCCTCCAGCCATCCGTTTCCTGATTCGGTGTTGTGTCTCGAAGACTGACTCCTGACTGCAAATGCATGTCTTCCTCCCCAGCCACCTCTCCTGTAAAAGGAGCTACTGAGTCCACCTCGCATGGTTTCCCTGGTAGTACTGGGAGCATTAGGCGCCGAAAACGCCAAGATCACCTCCTGTGCTGGTAGCTCCTGCTCATCCTCAGCCGCCGGTGGAACCACCGTTAATGGAACAGGTGCTAAGATTCGTCTTCTCCCAAAGATAACCGTGCGAACAGCAGCCACACGTCCAGCCCACCGTTCTGTCAACCTCCTGATAAGAGCTCCCCGCCTAATCCATCTAGTCTGACTCGTCATGGCCGCACAAGATAGAACGCTGGAGTGATTACCATGGGCGTCAAATTTAGAATATGAGAGTAATCATAGACTGCCAAATTACGGTGATCAAATGAAATTTGGTGGTCCACTTTACTACTCGGATTCTAAACCTTCCCCATCATATTCACACAAGCTTTCTATATTTCATACACCCCGGATGCACATGCATCCTACACAACTCATATAGCACCACACAATAATCTAGCAAGTCATCATCTTTATCACAATTTCACACCATCCAAGGTTACACACAAAATTACTAGATCATATCGACACACCAAACTATCTCATCTAGTTACAATTAATGCTACTCCACATTACTCAACTCACATCATGGTCTCACTTAATCATACCACACAACTCCATATAGTGTTATACTACACAATTAATACTCTACCAATTAATGTTTAACTCGAAAGACGTACCTCTTGGCTCGTGGTTACTCGTGGTGGCATTCGTTTTACCCTCGTCCCATTTTCAGTTTAAGTTAAGGCATTTTATTTGTTTAAAAACACCACTTTTCTCTTAAACCACGGCTCTGATACCAACTTGTAAGACTCCAAACCAGGCACCCTACAGTTGGTTCTCATAACGGGTTATTCCCTTGAAAATACTCATTTTAGATATATTATACTACAGCGAAATTCTTTCTAAAAACATTATTTACTATTTATGTCATTAAGTTACCTCACGAATGCTTGCACACCAATCCGAGTAGCACCGCTCCCAAGCCAAGATACGTTGACTCCAAAGTTCACCTGCAACACAATCTAACGTACACACAAAGTCAGCTACGCTGAGTGAGTTCTAATAGTTTAATTTAAACGAAAGCCAACTCGACACCATTAATATTTATCTTTACTCAGGACCCACCCTCCAGTCCTTAGAAAATAGATTTGTCATTTAATGATATATAGATACCCCCATTATCTTACGATATCCCCAAAGGATTCACCACCCAAGACTCACCACCCCACCATTTAATAAGTTTCTCCGACATGGATCGAACTCACTACTCTAACAACTCAAAGTTTACCACACATGATAACCCCACACTGGTTATCTCAACCACCCTCTAGACATTGGCTTGACCAACCCTAACCAAGACTCTCACAAACCAACTGACATAACAGTTGTAAACACCACATCATAATCCTGACACAACGGTCCATCTAACTCTACTCACCACGATAATACTATCTCATGTACAATAAATATAACTCAACGCTTGTATGCAATTTAACACAAATATATAAGCACACAAACGCATACCTCGTTACTGCACCCTCGTCAGTGTTACCCTCGTCAGGGCGTTCGACACATCCCAAGCTCATCACTGTCCTGTTGGACATCGTCACCTTTGGTGACCTCCCAAAGGACATAGTCCTCCACAATCCCGTTTGCCATGTCATAATGACAACAATGCAAATACAATACTCTTCGTGTCACAACGACAACGACATAATACACACAACACATGTATATACACATAACATTATACTCTATGTACATGACTCATTAACTGCACCTGCACTTCACACATAGCATTAGAATAAGATATCCTACCCGTATTCATAAGCGTTTAGCTTATATCCCGACTCACCCCGACTAACTCATAACACAATACACGGCTAATATAGCAACACACATACTAATACTATGTCTCATTATCTAAGCACATACTACGTACATGCACACCCTATGATACCTTCTAGTCATACCCGTATGACCTTTAATTACAATCCTGACTCGTCCCTAATAGGTCCTTATACGACCCACAACCATATACCCACCTTTATCATACACATTCTAAGGACAACACATAGTCCTTTTGCCCCATATTTAAATACTTGATTTCATAAACTCATCGGGTTAAACCCCAAAACTCTTTACACGTTCAACGTAATAAAACGCGTCTTGAAAGTATGTACGATAGCCCCAAAACATTAAAATATGTAAAAGAGGGGATTAGAAACTCACTGTTTACTAAGATCTGAGTCCTGCTCTGCAATCCTCTCCTCACTCAAATCCAGAACCTGTCACATGTATGATTCCTGATCAGAATACGTTTTACACGTACGTTGACAACGTACAAACATATAAACCCTAACATCATCTCCTCAACTCGTTACTTTGATCGTCGAGCCCTTTCTCCCCCCAGGTCGGATCATCCTCTACCCATTTAGAAAATGAATGCCCAACCAGGGTTCCCATGCACGCATGCGAACCATGCCATGCAAAAACCCTCATTCACACGAACATGCTAACCCGAACAGGTTTCCTTCTACGCATGCAGGTCATGCTAGCTCCCTTGTCGTTCTTGTCTCGCACGGATCGTTCTCGGCTCATTAAGAAACCGTAAACTCCAACCGGGTTCCCATGCACGCACGTAACCCGCCATGCAAAACCCTAAACCCACCAAAACCCTAGTCGGGTATAACCCGACTCTATTCTCCTCCTCGTTTACCACCGTGAACCACCACCACCACCGTGTATCACTACCAAACGTCACCAGCTGTGCACCACCGTCGTATTCCGTCACATCGTTGAGCTCCTTTAGCCAGCTTGTCGTCGTCGCGCCACCATGTCCCGTCCTCCGTCGGGGTGCGCCGCCACTATATCCACCTGGTACCATCATCTTCACATCGTCACATCCACCATCTTGCACCACTATGCCGGCCATAACCGTGGCCACCCTCTCCGACCACCCGTTCTTCGTTCTCATCGTCCTTCTCACTCACCGTTACACGCCCTCACCACCGTTTCGGCGTGTCTTGCCACACCTGGGACCATCCTCCCAGCCGGCCACTAACACCACCTCCGTCGCTGCCGTCGGGAGTACGAAACCAAAACCCTAGTCGGGTTTTCTTGCAGCACAACGCAAACATATGCGTAAAAAGAGTGTATGAGGATTACATGTGTTAGGCGTGAGGTTTCCACTCGATACCGTCGCGAGCCCCCTCCTCCGGTCGTCCCTTTCCTCTTCTCCATTTCCTGCTGCCGTCGCAAGCCCAAGCGTAGCCGAATGGCTTAGGGTTTGCACAAGGATGGCATTTAAACCCTCACAGGTTTACATTCTTGCCCCCCTCCCCAGGTTTCCTTTCCGTCCGTTTTATCTCAGTTCATTTTCTTTTTATCTAAACGGGTCCCTTTAATTCTGTCTCATCCCGTTCCTCGTGAGAATCTTACCAATTGCTTTCATAAAAATATGCTCGGTCAAGCTTGTCGTGACCTATTCACCAACCCTTTAGTTTATTTGGGATTTGGGTCTCTCCTTAACCCGAATCGTTAACTTACGGGTTTTCGGGTTGTTACACTCCGCCAACAACACAATATCATCTGCGAAGAGTATGCACCGAGGGATGGCCCCCAGATCGACCTGGACAAATCATCCAATACTACTGCAAAAAGAAACAGACTTAACGTAGATCCTCGGTATAGTCCCACCTCAACAAGGAAAAGGTTTGTATCCCTGACTGGTGCTCGAACGCTTGTCTTAGCCCTACCGTACATATTCCTAGTTAAGTCGATATACGTCCAATGGATTCCTCTACTCCAGAGACTATCCTAAATCACCCTTCACGATACACTATCGTAAGCCTTTTCGAGGTCGATGAACACCATATGCAAGTCCCTCTTCCCCTCTCTATATTTTCCATCATCCTTCAGAGAATGTGTATCGCCTCCGTAGTCGACCGCCCCGACACAAAACCAAACTGGTTTACCATAACATGGGTTTCTCGTCTCATTCTTACCTCAATTACCCTTCCCCACGGTTTCATAGTATGACTCAATAGCTTAATCCCCATGTAGTTACTGCAACATTGAGCATCGCCTTTGCTCTTGTAAATCGACACTAAAATACTACTCCTCCACTTATCTGGCATCTTACTAGTTTTGAATATAACATTGAACAAATCTTTCAGCCACCAAACTCCTTCTTCCTCCAAGCATTGCCACACCTCGATGGGAATGTTTTCCGGGCCCACTGCTTTCGCTCTACCCATCTTCTTGAGAGCTCTCCCACCTCTTCTGTAGTTATATTACGGTAATAGCAGTGATTCATTTGTTGTCTTAGATTGTTAGAGTTCTCACAATCTTGTTAGGGGTTCCTACCGTCGTTGAAGAGATTGTAAAAATAGGTTTTCCATCTCGCCTTAATGTCCTTCTCCTTCACCAAAACACGTCCATCCTCGCTCTTTAGGAACTTCACGACTCCTAGATCTTTCTTCCTCCACACCTTGGCTTTAGCAATCTTAAAGATGTCATTCTCCCCCCCTCTTTAGTCTCCAAGTGCTTATACATCTCATCATATGCAATGTTCTTTGCTTCAGACACCGCCTTATTTGCCTTCAGTTTGGCCTCTTTATACCTCTCCATAAGCCTCGCTATCTCCACTTCATCATTACATCTCCATAGCTCACGAAAACACTCTTGCTTGACCCTTACCTTACCATGCACATCCTCGTTCCACCACCATGATTCCTTATGTCACACCCCGACCGACGACAAATTATACGTCGGGGCTGACGCGGTTGTTTAAAAGCACATGATCAACTATTAAATGTGTTATAATATTTATTCATCGTATTAAATATTCATTACAATGGGAAATAGAAACATATTGTTCAAATGAAACGTAGCAATAAACAAAGCTTGAATTTATTAAGTCTAGGTCTATGGCCCTAAGTGATCAAGACTTGTCCTCAAACAAGTACACCTGAAACATGTAAGTAAATGTCAACTACAAGTAGTTGGTGAGTAACATAGGTTTTGAAACCAAACAAAGTTGAATAAGGTTTACAATTCAATATGTTCAAAGCAAGTCTAAAGCATAAATGTGAAAACGTACAAGTTTCTAAAGCGTACAATCAAGCCATGTTTATATGTATGCACAATCCCCCGGATTGCATGAAGTTCCAAAAATGTATACACAAAAACCCGCCAAGGTTTTGTGTTAAGTAATGAATCGGATTCCCGTATAAATGATCATAAAAGGTACTACCTTAGGCTTGCCACACAAGTTAATGATTGTACTAACATGAACACACGTATGGTTACCAAGCAGTTTAAGACATAAAGCATAAAGACCTTTGTATAAGAACATAGGTAATTGAATTGTGTATGTGAAGTATGTAAACATGTTCCACCCCAAGTATTTGTAAACAAAAGTATGAAAAGAGGGATATGAAACTCACTTGTAATAGTATTTTGGAGATCACACGAATAAGATGTTCCACAAGTGATTAGCTAATCACAAGGTTAACCTATGATAGAATTGTATAAGTGTATCAATGATGTGCTCAAAGACTAAGGGGAAACCCTAATGTGCAAAGGAATTTGGGTGTGGACTTCGTTGAGTGAGTGTGTACTTGTTTGAGTTTTCAAATGGTGTTTATGAAATTCCATGCAAAAGTATGAGTGTAAAAATATATGGATTTATTTATTTGGTTAATAACTGAGTATATGCAAACATGATTAACCAATTTACGTACTTTTGTTTATAATAGGTACATAAATAAATAATTAATTTGCTTATAATGAGTGATTAATAAAATGAATAAGTTTGAAAAATAATAGGTTGAATAAGTGGAATATTGGATAAAAAGGACCTTTTATTCATCTAGTTTAATTATCACAAACAGAAGTGTTTTGAGGAAAAAATAGTGATTTACTAGTTGAATCCAATAATCCTTTTATTTATAGTTTAGGGTTACATGAAAAATTTAGAATGGAATTTAAGTTCTAATTAATAATTAAGTCAAAATTTAATTATTAATTAAAAGTATATATAAAAAGAAAATTGAATTTTTATATAGTAAATATAATTATATATAAAAATGTATAAATCCTTTACGTGGCAAATGGTTTTAGGGAAGTACTAGTTTTTATGTTCTAAGTAGGTTTCAAAGCCCATGAAATTTAAATAGTCATTTGTCTACGATAATTATTTTACTTTAGTTAAAGTTTATTAGGTTTTTAACCCTATTTATAATAGATAAAATGGTTTTACCGGAAGGTTTAAAAATTAAATTTTACCAAACTGATCCGGGTATTTAAGGATTTATAAAAATAATTTTTATATAGTGGATTAATGCAAAAAAAAAATGGACAGAAAAAGAATTGGGGCTGCCCGGGGTCGAACTCGGGTCTGCCCGGTGGGAGGTCTACACAAAAACTACTAGACCAGAGGACTACTAGTGTAATATAGCCGGTTCCTAAAACTGTTAAGCAAGGACAAGGGGGATCCGGGTTTTAGGGTACCACATGCACGCAAAAGGTATGGCGGGGGTGGGTTCGTTCCCGCGACCTTGCGCACACGGGTTAATTGTCTTAACCATTGGACCTGAGCTAGAGCTTTAGCAAAGAACCAGTACATTTAATATTTATCAATCAATCCCCAACCTATCTTCTTCCCCAAAACATCCTGATTGCAAACCCTAGCCTCTCAATGCCACTGATCGGTTATCAATTAACACCCGAACCCATAGGGCTTTTGATCTAGGAAGCTAAACGCATATAATGGTATAAAAATTACCTGATATGATTGAGGAACGAGGGGTACGGCTGAAACGTGCAAATTCGAGTTCTTGGACTGTGATCGGGCTCCAAAGGTGTTATATTTTGGATCCGAGAGTTCACGGGGTGT
Source organism: Smallanthus sonchifolius (assembly GCA_023525975.1). Classification (NCBI taxonomy): domain Eukaryota; kingdom Viridiplantae; phylum Streptophyta; class Magnoliopsida; order Asterales; family Asteraceae; genus Smallanthus; species Smallanthus sonchifolius. Next base: position 73,850,290 of record CM042033.1, on the reverse strand, counting down.
CTAAGGGATGTCGCGATGGTAATCGATTGGTTAGGTGGATCTAATTTCACTTAATACTCATGAATTGATGGAGGCTTGATGTGGTGACAGTTACGAGAGGAATTCGAATCCCAATCGATATTTCGTTTAAATTGGGTAGTTAATGTCATTAGAATTAGTTCGTATAACATTTATGCACGATGATTACAAGTTATTGTGCATGAATTCATCGATTGCAACTGAATCGGCTTATGTTGACTTTCCCAAAAGTCAAAATTATGAGGAAATTGGGATCAAGACTTGTATAGGTCCAAATTTAAAGGGGGAAAATGTAGTAAATGAGGTTCAATGATTATTTATTCGATTTTACCATCATTTATATAAAAGTTTTTTTTTTAAAAAAATTATAAAAGAATTAAATTATTATTCATTTGATTATGAATATTTATTAAAGGTATACATTCCCATTCTTAAAAGTTTACGCATTGTATAAGTAGATTATTTAATAACATTAATTATATATATATATATATATAAATGAATATATTTATATAAAAGGTGAAAAGTCTACTCAAAGATTTATAAATTTACTTTTGCTTTGCTCAATATAACAAAGTACACACACATATATATATATATATATATATATATATATATATATATATATATATAAAGTACATAATAGAAAATAATATGTATATGTAAGGTTGAAACTTCGAATACGTTATGATAATAATCAAGGTGACATAATGTGTTGGATAAGTACGGGTTCGAACGGATTGTCATTATTGTATAAAATAAAATAAAAAAGCATGTCGGAAAATGGTGGATGTTACACCTTATGCCCACGTGCTTTCCCCGTTGTAATCCTTATGATAAAGAAATGATGTTTATACCTAATTGCTTTAAACTATAACTCACCAGGGTTAGCTGACTTTTAGTATGCACTTCAGGTAAGAAGAAGAAAGGGCGTGCAAAGGCGTGAGGGCTACACTGCTTAAAGACTGACATCCCACTTACTTGAATTTCATGTTAAAACAATGTTTATGTTTAATGTTAACACTTCCGCTGCTATGTTATGTAATTGAATGATGTATGCTTTCGCTACTTTGATGTTTAAAATTTTAAGTTTGGCATTTGATGACTATGTTTATAAGTAAATCCATCAAGTGAGGTCTCCCGGAAAAAAGAGGCCTTACAGAAAGTAATAGAAAGAGCCATTAATTGGTATCAGAGTGTTAAAGCTTTAGAACATGGGAGAAAACAAGTTGTTGCATCAGTCGTAAAGCACCAAAGCTCTGGATCATTTTTTTAACAACAGAATCGTCGAGTTAAGAGCTTGAATAATACCACAGCTTCAATTTGCGTGATCAGTGAGACCAGGTCTTTCCCACCAAGGATAAAAACGGAGTAACCAGGGTAAGTTGTTTTGGCAAAAGATATCCGATCGGATTTACAGGTAAGCGGACGGGAAAAGATTCGTCAAAGTATGAGACTTTGAATCTAGTCTTGCCTAGCAAGTAAAAAAGAAAAACGGTAGAAGCAGCGTGGTAGCGGGCTTGTTTTTTTATTTAATTGGTGGTCAAGAATGGTGTAGTTCTAGGACCCAGGAAGAGGGATATCAAGACTGGTCTAGAAGGATTGAAGTTGTAAAGAAGAGATGACAATGTTACCTACAAAAGAGGGAAGTTCTATGTCATATTAGTGCCCGATCTGACTCCTACAAATTTCTCGGTGTGGGCCATCAAAGTAAAATCGACTATGGATGCGTATGACATATTGGAGTCGGTCGAACCAAGGGGGTTAGGAGCTACGATGGATCCAAAGAAATCAAATCAAGCCTTTGCTTTCTTATTTCAAGCCATACCCGGAGATATGGAGTTACAAATGGCGGGTTACATCGATGCAAAACAAGTATGGGATGGGCTGAAAACAAGGTATTTAGCAGTGGATCGATTGAGAACGGCTAGGTTAGCAACATTGAAGAGGGAACTCGAAGGACTACACATGAAGGAGGGTGAGTTAGTCGATGATCTTGCAACTAAACTTACTGGGTTAGCTTCAAAGGCGAGGAGTCTTGGACATGAGATTGATGAAAAGGAATTGGTGAGAAGGCTACTTGATTCAATGCCTAAGTCTTTTCTTCAAATTATGGTCTCAATTGAACAATGTTTCGAGTTGGATTCGATGCTATTTGGTGAAGCCGTTGGAAGATTGAAGGCATATGAGGAGCGTATCAAAGGATCCGACAAAGGAGAAGACATTCATGGGAGTTTGTTGTTTGCTAAGAAAGAAAAGGAGAAAAAGCATGTGTGTGAACATTGTGGTTATGGAAGTTCACGTCGGGATGATCTGGGACGAGGCCAAGGAAAGGGTCAGGGTCTAGGAAGGGTCAAGAAGGAAGAGGCTAACTTGGGGCATTATGAAAAAAACAATGAACCAGCTTTATTTTGTAGAAAAGTGCATGACAAGATTAGGGGGTGATTGTTAGGCTAATCTTTTCATAGTCTAATTGGTCTTGGAAGGCTTGGGCCGATTTCTTGGACGTGAAGGAAGTTTGTTTTACAAGTTTTTAGGTTTAGTATTGGAATAATTCTAGGAAGATTATTTTATTTAATTATTATTTTGGTTTATCTTTAAGCATTCTACTAGGATTAGAATAGGTTTGTTTGGTTATAAATATGGATGTAATTGCATGAAGTTTACAAGTTCACGTTTTCTTTGTTCCACCAAAACAAAAGCGGTAACTTTTTCTTTTCTTCTTGGTAACGTACGGTTTGGGGTATTTGACTTTGGAGTTGGGTTTGTTTGAAAGTAATAGAAAGATCCATTAATATATCATCAAAATATTACTATTTTAAGCACTTATCTTGATGATAGCAAGTCAATATGACTGCTTGAAATAACAATAGAACTAACCCGGCTACTTGTTCCTCAACAAACCAAGGTCTCCAATCATATACAACCGACAAGTTTAGCGATTCAATCCACTTCAATGTACTAAAATACGGAATAGACATGTCATGGTCTCCGCTGTTAATGAATACGATGCATTTAAGATTTATATACTAAATTTAAGAAAAATGAGAAGAAGCGCAATAAAGAGCGTTTACCTATATATAAGAGCTCGACAATGCTTATCAGCAAGACGTCGATGATAGCCAACGCTAGTGAGTACATTTTGTGTGTAAGATGTGGAATTAAAACGCAAGCTATCATTGCATCGCACCCACTCAATATCGCTGAATTCCTGGCAGTGGTCGTGAGATCATTTAAATATTTGTACATTTAAAGTTGCAAGAATGGAACTCATTGTAAACAACAAACCTCACGAACATGAAGAGCTTCTCGCACGTCTCTCTTATTAGCCCAAATATAGGAGTATAAATAGTTGTCATCCTGCAATACGTACAAATAAAAGACAAGAACTATTTTATGATTGATCGAAAATGATACTAGTTTTTATTTAGCTCCAAATTAACATTAAAGAGAGAGTAGAGAAAGAAAGAGAGTAATACTCTACACCATTGTTTCTGAACTTGAGGTAATGACCAAATATGCATAAAATTGTCAAGAGCTCCTAAGTCCCTCCTGAAGAGTTCAGATTTTATGGTGTTTGAAGTGTCACAATAAGGCTCTAGAATCTGAGCTAAGTTAATTCTTCCAAGGCACTAAGAGCAAAAGGAAACAAAGAAAGTATCAAAATGAAAACAAGATTCTAACAAAGAAACTATTAGTTAATAACCTAAGTCGATATCTAGCATATGTACCTTGTCTACCACCTGAAGATCGCGTATGCAGAGACTGTTGTTGGGATCAACTTCCAAGTACTCTCCATTGCAGTTTTCTTTAACTGACTGCTAACACATATAACTTAATTCCAAGATATTGCTATTTTGATTTGTGCAAGACATATCTGGGCACTTATTAGGTTATGTTCAAATACTCATATCAAACATACTTGATTACCTTATAGATCGCATCTGACAAGAGTGCCATACGATGAGCATATGGGATTTTTGAATTACTGTGACCACTTTTGTCTGTCAATGGATTACCAAGCAAGTAGCCCTAAGTTGGATAAACAAAATTCAAAATCATAGGATCCATGAACCAAGTTTGTTCATATTAGCACTGTAAAAAGGAACTAAAAAAATTTAACCGCGGATAAATCATAAATTATATTGATCAAAGACATGGATTGATATTTTACTTTGATGTTGACCGGTCGCCCTTCCCCAACTTCATTACCTACAAAAGATCAAACTTTAGTTTCCTAAGTTGATCTACAGCAAGGACTTCAAATAATTATGGCAACCTAAAATGTAGTCAAAACCTTGTTAACATAAAACACATTTCAAAATACATATATTAGAACATTACACACCTTTGTCCAACTATGAGGGTTTATCTCAAGTATTGGCTTCTCCAAAGTGGAATTTGCATAGTTAATAGTGAATGGGCCTGCAAAAAACCGTAAAAGTACATTTGAACGGATTGCGGTAGATAACGAAAATTCTATATCATTTTTGTTAAAGCATTTAGAAAGAAAAGTAAAATCTATTTTGGTATAGAACTATTGGTGTAAGTAATATCTATTTCATACAAAAGGCCAGAAAGACCAGAACAACCCGGGCCTCCAGTGAACCAAAACATGAGAGGGTCGTCTTTTGGGTTCTCTTCAGACTTAATGAAGTAGTAATATAACTGCACATTGTCGGATTCTCCTACTCCAATGTAACTTTAACCACATTGTTATCTTAAGAGTTAGATGATTATAAACAAATTAATGATGGAAAATATAATCAACAGAATTCTATCGAAAGGAACATATGTTTACCCAGTTTCAAGTGTGAAAGGAAGATCACCCGTCAAACCTGGGAATGTCTTAACTAGGAACACTGTGATTCTGTAACCTCCAACGAAATTATCAAAAGAAATATAGTAAACAGCATCGCAACGTGCAGTGGTAATAATCTGCACAGGTACTGTATAAAATCAATCTTCAAATGACACTTATTTATAATAACAAGAACGTAATTAGCTATCACTAACAAACCCAACTGATTAACCAACTAACTATCCAAATAAAACTAACTCTAACATTCCCTCTCAAACTAAACGTGGGTATAGATAGGCCTGTAAACGAACCGAATATTCAGTGAACCGTTCGGTGGAAATTTCGTTTATGTTCATTCCTGTAATAAACGAATGAACATGAACACAAACACAATTTTTTGTTTATTTAATTAAATGAACGAACATGAAAAGTGTTCCGTTCTTTCATTTACATTCGTGAATATTCATTTATATTAGTTCACTAATGTTCTTTTGTTTACATTCGTTTAAATATTCATTCAAATTTATTTATTACTAATACTTGTATAAATTCAATTTGATTTTAATATTTAAAACTCTTAAGTGTAATTTCAAATCAATTTGATATCTTTTATTTACTTTTGAAATGTTCGATGTCAGGGTGGTGGGAGTGCATCCTGATGTGTTGCAAAACACAAATGTTTATTATACGTATTTTACCACATTTTTATCTGACCTTATTACAAATTCGTATGAATACGATACTTATTGCAAGTGTTAATGGATTTGCAGGTACTTATCGGAAAATGAGGAATTTTGATAAAGAAACCCGGACCCGGAAAGATGTGTTAAGTTTGGATTAAAAAGGACCAACAAATTGAAGGACATGACCCGTAACGGACCATCACATCGCATAACGGTCCGTTACAGGCAGCTGCGAGAATGTTTTGATTTGACATCTTTAGCCCTGTGACGGACCGTCACCACCCATGACGGTCCGTTATGATCCTGATGGGCCAGAAAACCCTAATTCGCTTTTTTTTTATAAATTTGGACGGCTTTTCCCACTTGTAACGTTCGGTTGTGGCTAGAGACTACTTAAGAGGTTGGAATACGAAGTTTGGAGCACATGGAAGCTTGAGAAGTGAAGATTGGAGCTTGTTTTCGGTTTGCATACGTTCGGTTTGGGTTCTACTTTCGATTCCAGGCTTTGTTTTTTATTGCAAACATGTTTTGCTATTGTTATTTGATGTTTTCCAGTTAGGTTGGATGATAACTTTCATGTTTTGAAAGTGTTTTCGGGTTTTAATCGTATGATTTATTGTAACAATCTTAGAATCTTATTCCTTTTTGTTTGCTAATGGATATGTATGCTGTTATTACTTGATATTTACTGCCATGATCATATTTGCTTAAGTTCTAGTTGGTTTTGTTTCTTCTAGTTCGAGTATTGCATGCTAGAGTCAATTACTTTGTGTTTTGATTTTGGACAACTGATTAGGAATAGTTGTTGGTATCGTGGCTGTATTTTGATTGTTATTTCAGTGTCCCACCTTGTCTTGAGGCCTGGCGGTGATAGACATAGCCTAAAACCTCTTACCCATTGTGTGTTAGGTCTATATTGCGTGGAAGCGAGTTTTCCCATTCATTCGTGGTGTTAGTTTTTTAGGGTTGGCATATAGATTGGTTTTGGATTGTCCTTTGCTCTGGGATGTAGACCACGGTATTTCACGGCATTGTGAGTGGTGAGACCTGGCGAAGATCCCTCATTAGACATTTTGTCACAGTCTGTCATGTTCTTTATATTAGTCTTTGGTCTTCTTAGAGAGTAGAAACATACCTAGATGGCCTAGATTTGTACCATTAGAGACAGTTGTACAGTTAATTTCCATGGTCATTGCATGTTAGTTTGATTTTTGCATGAGTAATTGTTTTAGTCATCTAATTTCATCTTCGTGTATTTAGTCACTTTCGGTTGATGTCTAGTTTGCATTCTCAGTTTCTTCCCATGCTTGTGGTCCTAAGAGTCAGTCGGTGTCGTGCGTTTATTTCATGTGTTTAGGTTGTTAGAAAAATCCACTTTAATCATTTAGGTCGGGATCCGATAGAGGTTTACTATCGAGGGCCGTCACTAGTGTCCACGGTTCGATATCCGGTCTTGCCTTGGTTACACTACGTGCGATAGGTACACTTACCTTTCGTGTGTGAGTTTTGGGTAATTCCATCTTTTAAAACCATTCATGTGAGTCCATTTATTTTTATATATATTCACACACATGTTTCCCTTTCAATCCAGAAGCCACGTCAACGCCACGTCAGATTTTTCCATCACTTCCCAATCCATCCCTAAAGGGGCGGAATCCACCCCTCTCTATCCTTAAACAATTTTTTAAGTAAGCTTAATAAATTAAATAAAACATAATAAAAAATATATAACTAATTAAAAATAAATATAAACCTTTAGTATTAATTTAAAAATAATATTTCATTAACATAAAATAAAAATTATAAAACCAAATTGAAAAAAAAAACTTAAGAATAATTAGCCGTCAAGGCAGCGTATGTAAGTGTTTGCGATATGCTTGATAAGATCTCATCGTTAGGTGGAAAACTTAAAGATTTCACCTTGTTAGCTAATTGGGGTATATCCCATCAGCACGATAATACCCAAACTTGCATTGTACTTTGTTTACCCAAAATGGACACTGAGGTGCGGTTCAGTGTTTAATACCGTTGATTAACAGTGATTGGTTAAGTAAGTTAATGTCATTAGTGGAACCGACGACACTAAACAAATGCACGCTAAAATCATAAATCACTCGAGGCTACCGATTCAAGCATAATCGTCGGGCACCGGTGATCACATCGCATGTATTCATTACGCCATGCCGTTAGACAAATCCTCCAAATCCAATGTGTACAATAAATGCTCCCTAGTATACCTGGAAATCCATGTCGGCTTTTATGTGAGGCGTACAAACGTTGTATGTCATGTGAAGTCAGTCTACGCAAATATTCTTTACCATACAACTCAATAACACCTTCACAAACATGTTGTAGATTTTCACGGGAAGTTCTTTGAGACATATTCAAGGACTCATCTATCGAGTCAGCAACATTACCGTATGCTAGTTGACGTATTGTCAACGTGCATTTTTGTAATGCCGTGAAAGTCGTTTTACACCTAGCATCCCACTTTGTTTGAAAATATTCGAAGTGCACATCTATATAATCAACAATTTTTTTGAAAAACCTATCTTCGCATCTGAAGCCTTGTCTTGAACGTATCAGCCCCGTGTACTGAGTGCTTAGAGAAGTAATCTGCCACGAGATGATCATGAGCAGCTTCACGATCTCTTCGTACATATGTTCTTGAAGTAGCGAAATCTTGATAAATTAGTAATTGTTGAACACTAGTAACAATCAAACATAAAAAATTTTATCTTCCGATTCATCAACTAAACCATTGTATATTTCTTTGGAACATGATGATGATGATGATGGAATAGAAAGTAAACATTGAGGGAGACACATGGTTTTACTTTGAGGGATAAAAGATAAAGATAGGTTGAACCGTTCGTTTAGAATATTAATGAACGGACCTAAACGACACGAGCATGCTCATTTTCTTAATGAACGAACACAAACAAAAAAATCTGTTCGTTTAAGTATTCATGTTCGCTCATTTGTTCGGTTAAAGTTAAATGTCATTTGGTTCATTTACAGGCCTAGGTATAGACATTTAGCTTGAAACAAACAATGCAAACTAATAACGAAAACCATTCTTCTATGAATCAGTAGCAGATTTGTGCTAGTCAATTGCGGTTCGTCTATTATACACCTAGCCGATGCATGCTCAACTTTGCACAAAGTTTTACTTACTACAACAAGCATAGATCTTAGTGAATCCGAACTTTTCCGGTGAGTTTGTCTTGTAGCAGCGATTAAATGAACCGCCGGATTAGGTTGTTTTGTTTTCTAAGAATAGCAGATATATGCTTAGAAAAAAGTCCGCAGATTATCTCTGCAAAAGCTCTAAACCATAAAGGAAACCTAATCTAGTCTAAACTAGTAGAACAATTGCTGTTACTAACAAACCTAACTGATTAACCAACTAACTCCGTATTACTGACTAACAAAATTCATCACTAATTCAGGAAGAATCAAACAGAGAAAAAGAATTAAAAAGCAGTTGGTTAAGTTAGCAGCATATTAGAATCTAACGATGGAAAGTGAAGGATTTGGCAATTACTATGGGAAGTGCCTGTGATGAGGATGAACAGAATGGAACAGCTTCTCCGTGGCTTGATCATAGGCTATGGCGGGAAGATTTCAAGCTGAATGATGTTCTTACTGGTGCAATTTTCTTTGTGAAGTTATTCACAAAAATAATCATATAAGTAGTACTGAGGAGTAGTTGAAGATTATTAGTATAACATTTGTTTTAAATTCACCTATTATTAGGTGTTGACAGCAACAGTAAATGTTAATTTCATTTTATAATTTATAATTTTAAGAGGGTTGGTTATAAAAGTTATTTTTTAAATCATAATTTTCAAGATATTTTTAATGATTAGTCTAATCATGATTATTTGGTTATTGGAATTTCCTTAGACATTTAGGGTTGTTATTAAAACCTCTCATTTCATTAAGAATTTTTCAAAAAGCGAATTGTCTAATCATAATTATTGATTATTTTTGGAATTTGCTTATACATTTAGGGTTGTTAATAAAACCTGTCATCTCATTAAGGATTGTTCAAAAACGAATTGTCTAATCATAATTATTGATTATTTGGTCGTTGGAATTTCCTTAGACATTTATGGTTGTTATTAAAACGTGTCATTTCATTAAGGATTTTTCAAAAATTAATTATCTAATCATAATTATCAACTATTTGGTCGTTGGAATTTACTTAGACATTTAGGGTTGTTGTTTGGAACGGACACCCTCGACAGTTCTTTTGGACACCACTGACACCTATACGACTCGTGTAGGCATATACGACTCCTATAGGTATCAGTGGTGTCAGATAATATCTTGCGGTTGTTCTTATACGACTTGTATATGCTTATATGAGTCGTATAGATGTCATAGTTATTGTTTTTTAAATTTATGAGTTTTCAAGAAATTTTATAAAAAAATAATACTCATATAGGCCTATACGAGTCATATAGGTGTCATAATTTTTTTTATAAACTGATGAGTTTTATAGAAATTTTGTATAAAATTATTACATCGTGTCAAACATAGCGATTTATTTAGTAAGTTCTAAACAAATCTTACGTCAGGTCTAGTAATTGACGCGCATAACAAGGAATCTTATGCAATGACAAATAGTTTGCACGCATATCGAGGAAACAACCAATCAAAAAGCAAACAACGAACCGGTAAACAAAAGATAACTTTATAGGCAAATTGGTTTTTAATAATTCAAACTGTGGCTTATTGGCTGATAATAATCCAAACTAACAGTTTGGCTGGTGATAAAATCTCAACTTTCATTTTTGTTGTCAATGATAGTCCTAGTAGCATAATCATCATATAATTACACTCGATTTACACTCGATTCACACTCGATTCTCACTCGATTTCGCTTGTATGTTTCTCCATATCATTTAAAATGGTTATTTTGAGCGAAAATAAGTGTACACCAAGTGTAAATATATGATGATTATGCTAGGAGGACTGTCATTGACAATAAAAGTGAAAGTTGAGATTATCACCAGCCAAACTGTTAGTTTGAATTATTATCATCCAATCAGTCATAGTTTGGATTATTAAAAACAAATTTGCCTAATTTTATACATCAAAATACAAAGTTTAAACTTCGTTGCTTTTTGGGTTGAAATCGTGCCGACTTTGACAAGTCTAAACTTCTCTACTTCAACCGCAAGCAGCTTGGTCATTTCAAGAGAGAGTGTCTATCCCCAGTTATCAATGATGTTCCTACAACCACCTACAATATTGTGGCCATAACAAAGAAAGGAGAAGGTAATGAGCATGTCTAAAAGGATGCCACCACCGCTTTGGTCGTTAGGGATTTTGACTGCAGTGGCGAGGTTGAGGAGATTAATCATGCCTTAATGGTAAAAGATTATGTTGAGAAGAAGCCAATGTTTATTGATGGTGCTACTAGCTTTGGATGTGTGAATGTTGATACCAAGATGAAGGCCCCTGAAACTGAATGTTTTAGCTTCTCTGTGCCTGTGAATGCTGATGACAAGAAGATGAGGAACAATGAAATGGTCATCAACAAGAAGGAAATGGTGTTGGATGTGCTCATGGCTAATAATCAAGGTGCTTTAGCCAAGGTATTCATTGACTTATGTACTAACAAGTGTGTTGATAAAGTTTTAAAATATTGCGGAATCAATGAATATCTCATTCGTGAATGCGATACCTTCAAAACCATCAATGATGAGATGAAAAGAATGAATTCGCTTTTAAGTGAAAAGTGGATTCCTTTGCTTTCATAGGTTCAGACATTGAAAGAATTTAAGCCATATCTTGATGACCTGGTCGGTATTGGTTTTCTTCGTTTGTTGGGTGACTATGACGTAACCATTCTCACGTCCTTTAGTAACAGCCCAATCCACCAACTCATCAACATATACAAACACCTGAAACACCGGTATGTTAGACTTCTATAAAGCTAACGAAAATTAAGTGAAGAAATGTTATACCTTGTTGGTTTCATACACCCAATCTCATTAGGAGATTCACCGCCAAATGTTGGATAGTTGTTGTCCCAAAACAACATCGCGAATGACTTTATAGAAGAAACTAAGGAAATTGAAGAAATAGAGGAAACGAAGCAATGAATGAAGAGAATTGAATGAAGAAATGAAGAAACATATAGCAGTTCATATAGTAAGCTTTGACGGAATGTTACATCATGTTAAATAATGGACGCGCACAACAAGGAATCTTACGTCGTGTCAAATAATTCATACGCATATCGAGGAATCTTATATCGTGTAAATATAATTTACACGCATATCTATGAATCTTACGTCATGACAAATAATACACACGCAATTCGAGGAAACTTTTAATCAACATGACACAGTATACGACTCGTATATTGTTACACGGGTCGTGTAGGTTGTCTCGTAATGGCCTATACAAATCGTAAAGGGACAGAAATAGACTGATGTGATAGGTGGCAACTTCGTCGGTTGAATACGGGCTATATGGCCCATATAGACACCATCTCCAAGTCCAATACTCATGTGTCATTAAAAATTACTATATGCAGTCTAAAATATGCATATACTCTTTGGTAAACTTTATTCAAGATTTCATTCTGACAAATCCACTAAATCATACACCTATATTCATTTAACAATACATTGATTTTGGCAAAAACACACACAAATATACAAATTAATTCAAACAAAAGTAGATACAAACATAAACTCAATGCTTGTTTGCTTATAAAGTGTCATTAGCAAGCCACCTCATAAACATGCTTAAACATTCTTTAGGTTTGTACTCTCGAGCCGTGTGACCTCCCAAGGGCGGACTTAGGTAGGGCGGAGGGGGTTCACCGGAACCCCCGAGTTTAGAAATTATAATAGAACGCTATATAAAAAAACTGGGGTGAACCCTATCTCAATCGAGGGGAAGAAAAATAATTAACCGGATTTTCCGGCAGAGGACGGCGGAGGGCGACGGCAGACGGAGGATATTCGGTAGCTAAGGAAGGAGGCTGAGAGCTCTGCTGAAATAAAAAAGAAGAAAGTGAAAATGTTCTTTATTTATAAAAGAAAAGACTACTATAATAATATTTTCTATATTTGATAGTGACGGATCATAACTTACGGGCTTACTGCACCAAGCTATGTAGCTGTCAAAAATTGTAAGGTGAGACTAGAGTGTAGGATTAAATCTTTTTCAAATTTCAAAGCAACTTTAATATACAATTTTAAATTTACTTAATAACTAATATAGTTAAGTTTTAATTTCTAACTTTTTAGTGTAGGGGTTTATTCGAATGTTTAGTTTTATTAATACGAAGTATTGTAATATTTTATTATCTTATCCGGTTCTTGAATCCGGTCCGATTAGTGAACCTCTAGGTCGTCCGGACTCCGGTTTACTCTCCAAACCGGTTCTAAAAAATTGTTTTTACTACTTTAAGAGTTTAATTTTTAATATATGTTTATGTTTCAAGTTAGCTCATTTTTTATCTCCGACCGGTCCGACCAGTGAACCTCTGAACCTTACCCGACCTGAACCGAACCGTCGAACCGACCCGAATTTTTTTATGTCCGGCCCTATAAAATCAAAGCATCTAAAAACATTGAATCCCTAGAAAAAATTATTTAATCCGGCACTGTGACCTCCTCCCTTTTAACAATACAAAAAGGTTGACCTTATTATCACTATAACAAAAAAATGTTTTTTTTTTTTTCAGTTCATGAAAATTGCAAAATTTAATTCTTTTTTATCAAATATTAAACTAAAGTCCGGGTCCAAATTTGTTATACTTAAAAGAAAAATCAAATGTGTGATTTTCATGCCATGCTTTAACTGTAGACTAGTTTCAAGGTAGATACTTCACCTTTACAGTAGCAAACGTCAAGTTGTAGTCGTCTTTCGAGTATTTCATGGTGTATCTACAAGAAAAATATTAGCATTTTAAGCCTTTACCATGATGATAGCAAGTCATGGCTGCTTGAAATGACAATACAACTAACCCAGCTATTCGTTCCTCAACAGACCGGTCTCCAATCATCTACAACCGACAAGTTTAGCGATTCAATCCAGTTCATTGTACTTAAATACAGAACATCCATGTCATGGTCTCCACTGTTCATGTACAAAGATTTATGAAAAAATAATAAAATTAAGATTAGTGGGCTCTAATTTCAGGAAAATGAGAAGAAGCATAATGATGAGTATTCACCTATAAATAAGTGCACGACAATGTTTATGAGCAAGGCGTTGATGATAGCCGACAGTACTCAGGACATTGTGTGTGTAAGTTATAGCTTCCTTATCAAAATAAGAACACAAGCTATCGTTGCATCGCAACCACTTAATATCGTTGAATTCCTAGTGGTCGTGAGATTATTGTATATAACCCGTATTTTGGAAAATACTTTTACATTTAAAGTGGCAATAATGAAAGTCATTGTTAACAACAAACCTCACGAACATGAAGAGCGTCTCACACCTCTATGTTATTAGCCCATACAGAGGAGTATACATAGTTGTCGTCCTGCGATAAGTAGAGATAAAAGACAACAACTATTAATGATACTCCTTTGTATTTAGTTTCAAAAATTAAGAGAGAGTGAGAGAGAGAGTAATACTCGACACCATTGTTTCTGATCTTGAGTTGATGACCAAATATCCATAAAGATCTTGTCAGGAGCTACTAAGCCCCTCCTGATGAGATTAGATTTTAAGGTATTTGAAGTATCATAATAAGGCTCTAATATTTGAAGTGTCATAATTGATTCATGAAAAGATTAGGCAAGTATCAATTTATTCAAGTGTGAGAGCTCATGCACCAAGTTTGTTCATATTAACATTGCAAAAAGGAACTAAAAGAATTAAACCATGGATAAATCAGAAATTGTACTGATCAAAGAGATGGATTGATTTTTTTACTTTGATGTTGATCTGTGGTCTACAAAAGATAGACACAAGAAGCTGAATCCTAATCTATAATTTTACAAATCAAACTTCTGTTTGTTGGGCTTAATCCCGATGGACCAAGTGGGAGCCAAGCCCAAACAATCAAACCAAATGGGTTTGTTACGTAAAAGGTCAGCGAGTCGGTGTGTACAAGGCCAGGAAGCGGATAACTCAGATTAGTTTGGGTTTGAATTTGCATGGGATATTAAATTAGTATTTGAGTCTAGTTAGGAACCTTGCCTTTTAAGTAAAACTTGTTTATAAATAGATGATAGTTCTTCAATTGTATTTTTAAGTTTTGAGTATTAATAAAACAAGAAAAAGCCGTCGTTGGGTAGTCCCCCAACAAAATTATCGTGTTCGTGTCGTGTGATTATCAATTGTCCTCCAACAATTGGTATCAGAGCTACGGCTCTAAAGAGATCTTCAATCGGGGTGTTTAACCGATTGAATCAGGAACCTGTTCGTGACAAGCTGTGCGCAAGATCAAGAAGAGATCTGATTGGGGCGATTAACCAATCAAAGCCAGAAGCTGATTAACTTGGTTCCGACTATAACCAACTAAACTTCTAGACTGTTGAAATCTTGATCGGAAAGCAACGAAGAAGAGAATGGTGGACGGAGAACTACCGGTGAACAACGTCGTGGTACAGGCAAGAGAACATCAAACAGTCAATCTGCAGTGCCCTAAACTAACAAACTCAAACTATTCCTCGTGGTCGGTTGTAGTTCGTACCATACTTGAGGCTTACGGACTTTCAGATGCAATCGATCCGGTAACCGGAGGAACAGTTGAGGATCGAAAGAATCAGACGGCTATGGCGCTGTTATTTCAATCTCTACCGGAAGATATACTCATGCAGGTTGCTAAATATGGCAAGGCTCATGAGGTATGGGAAGCAATTCGAGTACGTTTCCTCGGGGCAGACCGGGTTCAAAAGGCCCGGTTACACGTACTCAGATCAGAGCTAGATATGTTAAAGATGAAGGAGAACGAATCCAATGACGACTTTGCTGCGAAAATAAGTGCTATAGAGGGGAAATTTAAGAGCCTTGGCTCAACCCTCGAACCGGAAGTACAGGTAAGGAAGTTGTTCAACTCCTTGCCATTCAAATACCTCCCAATAATGACGTCTATAGAACAGTCAGAAGATCTAGATAGCATGCCATTCGAGGAAGCCATTGGGAGACTAAAAGCATTTGAGGATCGGGTTCGTTTGTATACCGGGAATGAAGAAGCACATGGAAAACTCTTGTTTTCCAAAAGTGACAGCCATGGAAAACAGAAAAATGCTAAAGTTCATAAACCACAAAGCAAATCCCGTGAACCCTCCTGATCAGAGTACCACGGACAGGGATGAGGCCGAGGACGAGGATATAGAAGAAGGGGACGAGGATACTCCTCAAATCCCAACCGAAATAACAATAACCAAGGACGAGACAAGAGTACGGTTCGTTGTTACCATTGCAACGAATACGGACACTTCGCTTGGGAATGTACACAAACAAAGGAACAATCTGCAGTCCCTCTGCAAAACATGAAGAAAGGTGATGAGATAATGATGGCAGTCGTAGTAGAGGTGAATGAAAAAGTGTTACTTAATGAAGATAAGGTACATCCCAACATGTATCTTAATGACTCCAAAACTATTGAAACATGGTACCTTGATAGTGAAGCTTCGAACCACATGACCGAAGATAAAGAACACTTCTTCGAAATAGACTCAAACATAAATGGTTTAGTCAAGTTCGGAGACGGATCACTAGTAAGAATTGAAGGAAAAGGATCAATACTCTTTGATTGCAAGAACGGAGAGCAAAGACTTGTCACCGATGTATACTACATTCCAAAACTATGTAGTAACATTCTAAGCCTTGGACAACTATCCGAAACCGGTCATAAAATAGTCATCGTCAATGATCATCTTTGGTTATACGAGAAGGATGGAAAACTATTAATGAAGGTACCACGCTCAAGTAATCGGTTGTACAAGAAGGATTTGAAGGTCGGAAAGCCGGTGTGTCTACTAAACTCAATAGGTGACCAAGCATGGCTATGGCATGCTAGACTTGGTCACCTAAATTTCGAATCCCTCACTAGTATGTCTAAACTACAGCTAGCAAAGGGGCTGCCTAAAGTGTCACATAAAAGCCAAATTTGTGAGCCATGTATGATGGGTAAACAAAGCCGGGTACCGTTTCAAAAGGAGACCAAGTTTCGAGCCAGAAATCTACTGGAGTTAGTCCACACAGACTTGTGTGGTCCTATAACTCCATCGACTCGAGGTGGCAAGCGATACTTTATGTTATTGATCGACGACTATAGTCGTTACATGTGGATCTATATCTTAAAGAACAAGAACGATGCCTTAGACGCCTTTATGAAGTTTAAATCCGAAGCTGAGTTACAAAGTGGGTTTAAAGTCAAAACAGTTAGGAGTGATAGAGGAGGAGAGTTTGTAAACAAGCCATTCAATTCATACTGTGAAGAAACAGGAATCAAACGTGTGTTTTCTGCTCCCTATACACCTCAACCAAACATAGTCGTGGAAAGGAGAAACCGTACAGTCTTGAACACAATGATAAGTATGTTAAAGGCGATGAACATGCTGCAAGACCTATGGGGAGAAGCTACAAGACACTTGGTGTATGTGTTGAACCAAATTCCCACGAGAGCAGTGATAAACTCCACATCGTTTGAAGTTTGGACGGGTCGTAAACCAAACGTAAAATACCTACGGGTGTTTGGGTGTCTAGGATTTATGTCCACACCACCGATAGGAGTAAGAAATCTGGATGATCGGAACATCGAAGTGGTAAACCTTGGCAAAGAACCGGGAAGCCCGGCCTATAGGGTATTCGACCCGGTCGCTAAACGCATTCATGTGACTAGAAACGTGAAGTTTTAAGAGGGAGCTTGTTTCGATTGGGCTAAAACAAAAAGTATAGAAAACGGGTCTACTTGGGTTGAATTCCAAGTCCAAAATACAGAGACGTACGAACAAACGCAGCCGAGTCCTATACCCGAAGAAGACGCGGGCAGTAGTCAAGCAGCTAACTCGCCACTGGCTACAGGAACTACTACCCAAAATAGCCCCTCACATGAACAACATGATGATGAAAGTGAATCAGAAGGAGTTGATGTAACACCCAGTATTTCAGGTCATTATCCATATTCATAATGGCACGTTCGTATTTTATATTTGTTAGGAGTATTATCTTTGACATGGTATTGTCAGAAGTCTAACAAAGGAACACGTGCCATATTTTAGTAATTTTCAAGAGTTACTAGAATAGTAAACGATTATAACCCACAAGATATGGTCGTTGGTGATTAAAAAGAATGTTATTCCAGAAAAGTCTAGAGAGACGCTTTAAAAACATAAATATTGGTGACTAACTTTTATAAAAAGTTGACACATAAATAAGTTACATAACTCTAAGTTATTTTATGTGTATACATGTATAATATAGTTCAAGTAATAACTACGTCGGGAATTCACTAGCAGATTATTAAAGCTAGTCAATCTACACAAAATGTAGGACGTTTTAATAATTAAATATATTGAAACGAGTATTAATTTCGAGTAGTATACCGCGTCTAAATCAATCACATCATCATCATGATTGCTTTGCTTACACAACACTCAAGCGTCATGATCATCATGATTATGACCAAGAGTACAAGCAACCTCAAGGATCACATCACCATCATTATATCTTTGCTTATACTCCACTCCAACGTCAAGTTGTAATGATGATGACTTGCTGAGTTCTACACTCAACCCCGTTTCATCTAATAATTATATATATATAAAAATATCTAGGTATATAGATATAAAGTTTACATCAATAAAAGTTCCTACACCGGGTGTTATATCACGAGATCACCTATCGGGTTTACACTACCTTAGACCGATCTAGCTAAGGATTGAGAGGTAACTAGTGATTGGACAACACCCAAACCCCCACTCCTAACCTCTAGTTTCGGCCGAACATGGGTGGCCCCCCCCACCTTACCATCTTCACCATCAAAATCATGATTGTTGTCATGAGGCACCATACCCACTCAACCAAGACTTCAAGCAAGAGTTCCATCCATCATGTCATAAGTAGTAATGATGAAATGGTAGTCAAACACTCCACCTCCCTCTTTCTCTTGTGGGTCACGACACCACCAAACCACCATCAAGTCACCATACTTGTTTCTCTAACACTCCACTCAATCCATCTCATGATGACGATCTTGGACAAGCTTACACTCCATCTACTTAGTATATATAGGAGTGTATGGAAACAAAGCAAGAACTTTTGCTCCTTTCTCCCTTTTTCGGCTCAAATAACACACACACATACCCACAATTCAAGTGCCAAGCCCTAGTACCTCAAGAAGAAATCATCCTCTATCCCCCTCTCCAAAACCGAAAATGCAAACAATTCCCGTAACTCAGCTTCATGCCAGATTTTCGGTCAACTTCGGAAGGCCATATCTCCTTCGTTACTTGGCCAAATAAGTCCATTCTTTTTCTAGAATGAAGCTCTATGTTAACAGAGGAGAACCCAAGTGGAATCACTCTAATCCATGTAGTATTCGACCTCCAAACAGCTGGCGCAAGAAGACCGCTCAGTGCAGGTCGAATCTGGACACCTCTTCACATTTTTCTGTTTTGAGGTACCTACACAACTCCAAACGTAGTAATTCTTTTTCACATCTCCTCTGGTTTCAATAAACTTGATTTTAGAAGAAAACCCCAAGTCATTTGGTCTTCTAAAACCATCTAAAAGTCTATTCGAAGTACGCCTAAAAATCTGAGTTTTCAAGGACGAAATAAAACATAAAAGTCTTGATGAGTTTTGGCGTTATTTCTTCATAAGTCATGTTTGAGTACATATATTTAATACACGTACATGTTCATACATAAAATACCAAACTACAAGGACCATGGACAAGACAAGGACACATCAAATATAAACTACATATATATACTATCACATAAAATAAACACTTGGATGATGGTGTTCCTCATAAACCCTTCATTTCATTCATGTGTTATGTTGAAGGATACATGTTCGTGAAGTTATATGATCATGTGTGACTTACCTGGCAAGACCCAAGGTAGTGTCCTATGATTCAAGAAGACATACGAACGATTATCATCAACATATGAACGTGAAAGGTGTTACTAAAAGTATAGGTTTATGGATAAAATTATGATATATATGTGTTGATGTACGGTCTTGGTTAAATCATGGAAATGTTCTAAGAATTAAATATTAGTATCCTAATATGAACATTGGATATATGTACATGGAACATATGAAGAGATTCGGTTAAAAATAAATAATCACGTGACATCGTGGAACATAAGTGAATATATTTTAAGTTACAAAAATAATATTTATTTTTGGTACACTTAATAAGTCACCAATAGGGAAACATATTATTTTCTCGGAAAATATGTAAGCGTCTAGACTGGAATAATAATCACCAACGAGTCTTAAATAAAAACACTATTTTTACTAAACAAAGGCGTACTTAACGGGATTTGTTAAGTCAGATATAAGACGGGTAGTTTTAACACGTTAGTACCCTTGTGTGATTAGGGTACGGATAGAGAAGAACTAGCACAAGTTTGTTTGCTAGGATTTCATCGAACACAAGGTGAGTTCACGGCCCCCTTTTAACTTTTTAATGTTTTGTAAACATCGGGGGGAGAAACATACTTACTTGTTATATTTGAAAACATGAATTACATTTGCTTACAAGTTTGACATCATGAACATTCAGGTCTAACTCCTCGTGAGTTTCACTAACCCCTTTTTCTAAGTTTTTCAAATGATTTGGGGTGGAAACATACTTGTAAAAGACTTTTGTGTGTAAATGAATTGAACTAATGATCTGACCGTATGTGTGTATTGAGGGAAAAGTAAAGCGCTTAAAGTCCTCTGAATAAGTTAGTAACCATTAGCTATTTTAGCCCGGGATTATATGGATAGTACTATTGGGGGTGACGCCTCCGGTCATGGTTAGTCGCGCTAACCAGGGGTCAAAAGGGCCGAATGACCGCATATTGTCTTACTCGCAAAAAGGCGAGGGGGAGGCACAAAAGGTCGGGGTTTGGTTACGGTCTCGTACATTACATACTATTTTGTATTCCTTTCAAGCTTACAAATGGGGTTAATAGATCGGATTAGTATTCAAATTCATTGGTAATACAAACAAAAGGGTTCTGATCAGGTTAAAGTGATCAGGTTTTAAGCAAAAGAGTTCTGATCAGGTTAAAGTGATCAGGTTTTAAACAAAAGAGTTCTGATCAGGTTAAAGTGATCAGGTTTTAAACAAAAGAGTTCTGATCAGGTTAAAGTGATCAGGTTTTAAACAAAAGAGTTCTGATCAGGTTAAAGTGATCAGGTTTAAAACAAAAGAGTTCTAATCAGGTTAAAGTGATCAGGTTTAAAACAAAAGAGTTCTGATCAGGTTAAAGTGATCAGGTTTTAAGCAAAAGAGTTCTGATCAAGTTAAAGTGATCAGGTTTTAAACAAAAGGGTTCTGATCAGGTTAAAGTGATCAGGTTTTAAACAAAAGGGTTCTGATCAGGTTAAAGTGATCAGGTTTTAAGCAAAAGAGTTCTAATCAGGTTTTAAACAAAAGAGTTCTGATCAGGTTAAAGTGATCAGGTTTTAAGCAAAAGAGTTCTGATCAGGTTAAAGTGATCAGGTTTTAAACAAAAGAGTTCTGATCAGGTTAAAGTGATCAGGTTTAAAACAAAAGAGTTCTGATCAGGTTAAAGTGATCAGGTTTTAAGCAAAAGAGTTCTGATCAGGTTAAAGTGATCAGGTTTTAAACAAAAGAGTTCTGATAAGGTTAAAGTGATCAGGTTTTAAACAAAAGAGTTCTGATCAGGTTAAAGTGATCAGGTTTTAAACAAAAGAGTTTTTGATCAGAAAATGATCATGTTTAAACATTGGATTCATGGCGGTTAAGTCATGGTAATGTTTTCAAAGAAAAAACTACATATTTTATGACGGTTAAGTCATGTATAGTTTTTTGGGAAAAACTACTTAGTTTTATGACGGTAAAGTCATGTACATGTTTTCGGGAAGAACTATAAGCACTGATATAACTAACTCTGTGAACTCACCAACCTTTGTGTTGACACTTTCAAGTATGTTTCTCAGGTAACCTTTAGCTATGGCGCGGTTGGAATAGGCTAGCTATGTTGAATCAATTTCCTAGTAGCTGGAAGGACGTAGAATATCAAGTCTCAAGTCTATCGTTGATCTAGAAGAACTTAGATCATAGTATTACTTAGTTTAGTAATTGTATATGTAATCAAGTCTTAGAAATCACAATTACCGCTTCCGCTATCGTGTAATGAACCAATCGTTGCAACCTGTATTTATTTATTAAGTAAATAAATTTGGGGTTGTGACAGATTGGTATCAGAGCAATGGTTTTAGCGAATTAGTTTTCCTTAGTGATACCTAGGCTCTAACCGGACTCATTTAGGGACCAAGATTTCTAAGACTTGCATCACACTAAGAACACCCAAGACTTGAGTATAGAAATTCCAACCGTTGCCGAACAATTCGTGTAGACTATTAGTGTATGAAGTTACACTAGGGTATCATTAGCTACACTAATACAATTACATGACACATGTAATGAACACTTAAACACATACAACAATGTGGAAATAATAAACACCTACAACATGTTACTGTTCGGATTACGAGTCAAGAATAACGGGTACTCAGCATACTACAACCTTAGAAGATCGAGTTACGAGCTGAGCTTGGACGACGACGGCAACGATCGTCAGTTACCGATCTTGGTATCACAACAGGCTGAACCCGTACCAGAATCTGTACCTATACCTGCACCACAACTACTCCAGCCATGGAGGCAACTATCTTTCTAACATATTTGCGGTATAAATACTCTCCTTCATAAGTTGCCGGATCGGATGCCTAGAATTTCGCCATGAGATATGGCAGACGGGATTACCCGGACAGAAGGGAACCCAAGATGGATAAGCAGGACTAAGCGGGAGAGAACCATACGGGTCAAGAGACCCAGACATTCATCAGGATCATGTGGATCCATAAGTACATACATACTTTGAGCATGAGCTGCTCGATAATCATTTGAGGTCTCTGCCCTACACATAGTGCCTGACTTTCATACGCATTTTAATTCTGAGACACTGGTAGTGCCTCTCTACCATTAGCCTCATCCGACAACATCCATATTCGGCAGATTCATGAGTATTGGTACACATAATTAAGAGTAATCCGATAAAACAATACACACTCCTGTACAAATGTGCAAACGCAATCTAATGATCATTTAAAATCCCTTTTGATTAAAAGCTAGGGATAGGGGAAACACTATAGGGATCAGGCAAGGCAAATTATCATTACGGGTGCACACGTAATCATAATTTGCAGTGCATGGGAACTTTAGTGAGTCTTGCTGTCTAAGCTGATGATCAACCCATGTTCTCAATCACTTGATTAAGGATTGGATCTTAACAAATCAGACTTCTCAATTAGGTGCTCACAAAGCATTCTCCTAGTTTTGGAGGAACGAGAGAAATTCAAATTGAATTCAACCAATCCTTAGTAAATCCTGAACGACGAAGGAATTCGCACATTCATTCTTTGAGATTCTACTTGTCAGGAATGCTTCAAATTGAGCGTTACCACAACTAACACTTACAATAATTGCACAATTATTGTGGGAGATTATAGCGTAATCTCAGAATCCATCATACAGTTCAATCTCACAATTGCTTTAAAGTTACGCCAAGATTGTTATGCACTAACTTCAGTAATGGGGCAGGATATTATTCTGACCCGCATACACATGGCACCTATGGAAGCTCGACATGAGACAAGTAGGTAATCGGACATTTCAAAATATCGGTCAAACAGGGTTGCTCTCGCAGCCATTGACATTCAATATACCTTTAAGTCTAACTATTCTCTCGGTAATGGATAAGCCGGGGTTGATGCTCAAGCGAATGCCAAAGAAACCTAAGTGTGGACTAACGACTATTGTCGCACTAACAGGAAAACGACATGCAAAACTCTTAAAGGAGTCCCAAATGCGGAATTTTATTCTAATCTCATTAGTTCATGATATGCATAAGGGACGTAAGCTCGAGCTATTCATAACAGGCCACTGTCCACAAAGAGTTGAGAAGAATAATTTATTACTCTTTTGTACTCGCACTTCCCCAAAGTTCATCTTGTTGGATGGATCCCAGATTTTAGCCTAGAAGAGAGGCGTGATCGCATCTTTCACTCCTAGTTTTCTATAACTGGGAAGCTCTAGAGCATCTATTGTTAAGAAATGATCTCTTGGAGTAGGCTCAATTAGAATACAAAAGTCTCGACGTTCAACACTCATTACCTCAAGCTTATCCTTGTGCTAAGGATTTTGAGGCTATAACCTGAATGAGTGGAATACGTAATGGTAAGTCACCAAAGTACCATTCAAACCCTAAGGAAGTGCAGACACACTGAATGACTACAAGATGGCAATTGTAAAACTCCCAAAACGTCTCAGCCAACTTAATGGGTTGACAAACCCATAGCCCATTTTGGGGAAAGCACCAATTCGATGAGACCATTTTCATAGTATTACTATTCATTCCCTCAGCTAGACGAAATGTGAATATTCCAAACAAACATCGAATTTCGTATGGCTTACATACTTTGAAGGTATGGTAGTCGAGACAGGAGTTTTCATATCAGGACGCTACAACCCAAAGGCAAGTCTGCCTCGAAAGGTAGTGCAGGCAAAGGGGTAAAGTGGTGATTAGACTCGACGTTCGCAAATAAGAGCTCCCAAGGAACATCAAATCTTAGCTCCATGAAGGCACATGGAGAGGAAAATCCTAGAAAACGTGAAACCTGAAATAAGAGAAAAGTCTTAGTCCGGGAAAATGCTTTCGAAAAGCATAAGAGGGACAAACATAAAAGTTTCATTTTCGTACGGTGTCATTACTACCCAATATTCAACTAAAACTTGGACACTTCGTCGAGTAATTCTTTCCTAAGATCTATAGAGATCTGCTTTTGTGACAAAGTGCGTAAACGAATAGAGGGTATGTGTCAAAATACGCTCAAGATTCGCAAGCACCATTCCTTTCATTACCAGGAATGAGCATCACATAACCCTACCATATTGAGGGTAATCAAATAAACGGGTTCTTGCACGTATAATATTGTTAGTCGGAGAAGTATTCGCTTTGTTTTCGAATACTGACTACCAAGTAAATGGAATCAAGCAATTGAAGCCTAAGTTGGATGATACAGATATAATTTGGGTACCAGGTATCGGCAGCCTATGTGGGAGATTATGGATGAAGTCCATAAGCCCAAGTACTCCGTTCATCCAGAATCGAATGAAACGTATAAGGACCCCGAGGAACTCCATTATGTGGCCAAACATGTGAGGAGAAATTGCTATTTGTGTTGGGAGATACCCGACAGTACAAGCAGAATGTTAGGAATCAACTGAGTAATCACAACAACCTCATATTCCTCAATGGAAATGGGAGGAGGATTCCCTGGATTTCATTACAAAGCTACCCAAAACACATAGCGGCTATGATACAATACGGGTAATCGTCAGTCGTTTTACGAAATCCGCTCACTCCCTACCAATAAAGGAGACAGATAAAAGTAAGAAGCGTGCGAGGCTAAATATTAAGGAAATTAAGGCTAAGCATGGTATGCCAATTTCCATTTTCTCTAAAAGGGACAGTCGATTCATGTCAAGAACCTGGCAATCTGTACAAGAAGCCTTGGGCACACGCCTTTACACGAGCACTGCATATCATCCCCAGATGAACGGTCAAGGTAAAAGGACCATCCAAACTTTAAAAGATGTGCTCCGTGCGTGTGTAATTGATTTCAGAGGAAATAGGGATACTCATTGCCGTTGGCTGAGTTTTCATATAATAAAAACTACCATACCAGCATTAAAGCCGCTCCGTTGAGGCTTTGGATGGTTGTAAGTGTCGCCCATCGCTATGTTGGGCGGAGGTTGGCGAAAATCATTTGACTGGTCCTGATATTGGCTAGCAAACCATGGACAAGATCGTCGAAATCAAAGATCGTCCGAAAGCCACTAGAGACAGTCGAAAGAGAGTTGTGCTAGCAACAGACGAAAGCCATTAGAATTCCAAGTGGGAAACAAAGTCATGTTGAAGGTCTCACCTTGGGAAGGAGTTGCAAGATTTGGCAACCGTGACAAGCTTAACCCTAGGTACGTTGAACCATTTGAAATTTTGGCTGGCCTTGTAGCATACAAGCTCAAGATGCCACAAGAACTAAGAAATGCACATGATACGTTTCAAGTATCAAATCTCAAGAAGTGTTTATCAGACGAGACATTAATTATATCGCCTGATGAGATTCACATAGATAACAAGCTACACTTCATTGAGGAACCGATTGAAGTCACTGATTAGGAGGTTCAAAAAACAAGGCGTAGCCGGGTTAAATTGGTTAAGGTACGTTGGAATTCAAAGCGCGGCCCCGAGTATACGTGGGAGCGGGAAGATAAAATGAAAGCCAAGTACACGTCCTTGTTCACGAACACGCCAAGTAAAGATGACAAGAACTGAATTTCGGGACGAAATTCACTTTAACATGGGGAGAATGTAACACCCAGTATTTCAGGTCATTATCCATATTCATAATGGCACGTTCGTATTTTATATTTGTTAGGAGTATTATCTTTGACATGGTATTGTCAGAAGTCTAACAAAGGAACACGTGCCATATTTTAGTAATTTTCAAGAGTTACTAGAATAGTAAACGATTATAACCCACAAGATATGGTCGTTGGTGATTAAAAAGAATGTTATTCCAGAAAAGTCTAGAGAGACGCTTTAAAAACATAAATATTGGTGACTAACTTTTATAAAAAGTTGACACATAAATAAGTTACATAACTCTAAGTTATTTTATGTGTATACATGTATAATATAGTTCAAGTAATAACTACGTCGGGAATTCACTAGCAGATTATTAAAGCTAGTCAATCTACACAAAATGTAGGACGTTTTAATAATTAAATATATTGAAACGGGTATTAATTTCGGGTAGTATACCGCGTCTAAATCAATCACATCATCATCATGATTGCTTTGCTTACACAACACTCAAGCGTCATGATCATCATGATTATGACCAAGAGTACAAGCAACCTCAAGGATCACATCACCATCATTATATCTTTGCTTATACTCCACTCCAACGTCAAGTTGTAATGATGATGACTTGCTGAGTTCTACACTCAACCCCGTTTCATCTAATAATTATATATATATATATATAAATATCTAGGTATATAGATATAAAGTTTACATCAATAAAAGTTCCTACACCGGGTGTTATATCACGAGATCACCTATCGGGTTTACACTACCTTAGACCGATCTAGCTAAGGATTGAGAGGTAACTAGTGATTGGACAACACCCAAACCCCCACTCCTAACCTCTAGTTTCGGCCGAACATGGTTGGGCCCCCCACCTTACCATCTTCACCATCAAAATCATGATTGTTGTCATGAGGCACCATACCCACTCAACCAAGACTTCAAGCAAGAGTTCCATCCATCATGTCATAAGTAGTAATGATGAAATGGTAGTCAAACACTCCACCTCCCTCTTTCTCTTGTGGGTCACGAAACCACCAAACCACCATCAAGTCACCATACTTGTTTCTCTAACACTCCACTCAATCCATCTCATGATGACGATCTTGGACAAGCTTACACTCCATCTACTTAGTATATATAGGAGTGTATGGAAACAAAGCAAGAACTTTTGCTCCTTTCTCCCTTTTTCGGCTCAAATAACACACACACATACCCACAAATTCAAGTGCCAAGCCCTAGTACCTCAAGAAGAAATCATCCTCTATCCCCCTCTCCAAAACCGAAAATGCAAACAATTCCCGTAACTCAGCTTCATGCCAGATTTTCGGTCAACTTCGAAAGGCCATATCTCCTTCGTTACTTGGCCAAATAAGTCCATTCTTTTTCTAGAATGAAGCTCTATGTTAACAGAGGAGAACCCAAGTGGAATTACTCTAATCCATGTAGTATTCGACCTCCAAACAGCTGGCGCAAGAAGACCGCTCAGTGCAGGTCGAATCTGGACACCTCTTCACATTTTTCTGTTTTGAGGTACCTACACAACTCCAAACGTAGTAATTCTTTTTCACATCTCCTCTGGTTTCAATAAAATTGATTTTAGAAGAAAACCCCAAGTCATTTGGTCTTCTAAAACCATCTAAAAGTCTATTCGAAGTACGCCTAAAATCTGAGTTTTCAAGGACGAAATAAAACATAAAAGTCTTGATGAGTTTTGGCGTTATTTCTTCATAAGTCATGTTTGAGTACATATATTTAATACACGTACATGTTCATACATAAAATACCAAACTACAAGGACCATGGACAAGACAAGGACACATCAAATATAAACTACATATATATACTATCACATAAAATAAACACTTGGATGATGGTGTTCCTCATAAACCCTTCATTCCATTCATGTGTTATGTTGAAGGATACATGTTCGTGAAGTTATATGATCATGTGTGACTTACCTGGCAAGACCCAAGGTAGTGTCCTATGATTCAAGAAGACATACGAACGATTATCATCAACATATGAACGTGAAAGGTGTTACTAAAAGTATAGGTTTATGGATAAAATTATGATATATATGTGTTGATGTACGGTCTTGGTTAAATCATGGAAATGTTCTAAGAATTAAATATTAGTATCCTAATATGAACATTGGATATATGTACATGGAACATATGAAGAGATTCGGTTAAAAATAAATAATCACGTGACATCGTGGAACATAAGTGAATATATTTTAAGTTACAAAAATAATATTTATTTTTGGTACACTTAATAAGTCACCAATAAGGAAACATATTATTTTCTCGGAAAATATGTAAGCGTCTAGACTGGAATAATAATCACCAACGAGTCGTAAATAAAAACACTATTTTTACTAAACAAATGCGTACTTAAAGGGATTTGTTAAGTCGGATATAAGACGGGTAGTTTTAACACGTTAGTACCCTTGTGTGATTAGGGTAAGGATAGAGAAGAACTAGCACAAGTTTGTTTGCTAGGATTTCATCGAACACAAGGTGAGTTAACGGCCCCCTTTTAACTTTTTAATGTTTTGTAAACATCGGGGGGAGAAACATACTTACTTGTTATGTTTGAAAACATTAATTACATTTGCTTACAAGTTTGACATCATGAACATTCAGGTCTAACTCCTCGTGAGTTTCACTAACCCCTTTTTCTAAGTTTTTTAAATGATTTGGGGTGGAAACATACTTGTAAAAGAATTTTGTGTGTAAATGAATTGAACTAATGATCTGACCGTATGTGTGTATTGAGGGAAAAGTAAAGCGCTTAAAGTCCTCTGAATAAGTTAGTAACCATTAGCTATTTTAGCCCGGGATTATATGGATAGTACTATTAGGGGTGACGCCTCCGGTCATGGTTAGTCGCGCTAACCAGGGGTCAAAAGGGCCGAATGACCGCATATTGTCTTACTCGCAAAAAGGCGAGGGGGAGGCACAAAAGGTCGGGGTTTGGTTACGGTCTCGTACATTACATACTATTTTGTATTCCTTGCAAGCTTACAAATGGGATTAATAGATCGGATTAGTATTCAAATTCATTGGTAATACAAACAAAAGGGTTCTGATCAGGTTAAAGTGATCAGGTTTTAAGCAAAAGAGTTCTGATCAGGTTAAAGTGATCAGGTTTTAAACAAAAGAGTTCTGATCAGGTTAAAGTGATCAGGTTTTAAGCAAAAGAGTTCTGATCAGGTCAAAGTGATCAGGTTTTAAACAAAAGAGTTCTGATCAGGTTAAAGTGATCAGGTTTAAAACAAAAGAGTTCTAATCAGGTTAAAGTGATCAGGTTTTAAGCAAAAGAGTTCTGATCAGGTTAAAGTGATCAGGTTTTAAACAAAAGAGTTCTGATCAGGTTAAAGTGATCAGGTTTTAAACAAAAGGGTTCTGATCAGGTTAAAGTGATCAGGTTTTAAGCAAAAGAGTTCTGATGAGGTTAAAGTGATCAGGTTTTAAACAAAAGAGTTCTGATCAGGTTAAAGTGATCAGGTTTTAAGCAAAAGAGTTCTGATCAGGTTAAAGTGATCAGGTTTTAAACAAAAGAGTTCTGATCAGGTTAAAGTGATCAGGTTTAAAACAAAAGAGTTCTGATCAGGTTAAAGTGATCAGGTTTTAAGCAAAAGAGTTCTGATCAGGTTAAAGTGATCAGGTTTTAAACAAAAGAGTTCTGATCAGGTTAAAGTGATCAGGTTTTAAACAAAAGAGTTCTGATCAGGTTAAAGTGATCAGGTTTTAAACAAAAGAGTTTTTGATCAGAAAATGATCATGTTTAAACATTGGATTCATGACGGTTAAGTCATGGTAATGTTTTCAAAGAAAAAACTACATATTTTATGACGGTAAAGTCATGGACATGTTTTCAAATGAAAACTACTCATTATTATGACGGTTAAGTCATGTATAGTTTTTCGGGGAAAACTACTTAGTTTTATGACGGTAAAGTCATGTACATGTTTTCGGGAAGAACTATAAGCACTGATATAACTAACTCTGTGAACTCACCAACCTTTGTGTTGACACTTTCAAGTATGTTTCTCAGGTAACCTTTAGCTATGGCGCGGTTGGAATAGGCTAGCTATGTTGGATCAATTTCCTAGTAGCTGGAAGGACGTAGAATATCAAGTCTCAAGTCTATCGTTGATCTAGAAGAACTTAGATCATAGTATTACTTAGTTTAGTAATTGTATATGTAATCAAGTCTTAGAAATCACAATTACCGCTTCCGCTATCGTGTAATGAACCAATCGTTGCAACCTGTATTTATTTATTAAGTAAATAAATTTGGGGTTGTGACAGTTGATCATAGTAATCATGATGAAGATCACATTACTCCTATACGAAAACCCACAAGACAAACCGTATTACCCAAAAGATTTGGTGATTTTGTTATGTTGCAAGAGGAACTGGACTCATTACTTTTATTGGATGGAGAACCCACTAATTACCAAGAAGCCAAGAATCATGCAGAATGGCAAATTGCTATGCAAAGGGAACTAAATTCAATCATTCAAAATAAAACATGGGAACTTTCCAATCTACCAACGGGTCATAAAGCAATAGGTTTGAAGTGGATATACAAGATCAAGCGAGATGCAAATGGATCGGTGACAAAGTATAAGGTGAGATTAGTCGCCAAAGGCTACGTACAAGAGCAAGGTGTAGACTTTGACGAAGTCTTCGCACCCATTGCGAGACTCGAAACCATTCGGTTGATACTAGCTATTGCAGCAAAAGAAAAATGGTTGCTATATCACTTGGACGTCAAGTCGGCGTTCCTTAACGGGGACTTGAAAGAAACTGTATTCGTCAAACAACCGGATGGGTTTGTTGTACCAGGAAAGGAGAACATGGTTTATCGTTTACACAAAGCCTTATACGGGTTGCACCAAGCTCCTCGAGCTTGGAACGAGAAACTCGATACAACGCTAAAACGATTCAAGTTTATTCGATGTCCGAGGGAACCGGAAGTGTATAAACGGTGCATTAGGGCTGAAACAATCATAGTTGGGATTTACGTGGATGACTTGATCATTACCGGTTCAAGCTTGAAGGAAATTAACTCATTCAAAAAGCAATTGAAGAAAGAATTTGACATGCAAGATTTAGGTCTACTAAACTACTACTTGGGTTTAGAAGTTGGGCAACAGAAAGGTTGTATAACAGTAAAGCAAGAAGGATATGCAAAAAGGTCCTTAAGGTCGCCGGCATGCTCGACTGTAATGCAACCCGTTATCCGATTGAACCTCGACTCAACGTAACCAAAGATGAAGAGGGACAACCGATAGACCCAACCGAGTATCGTAATCTTATCGGAAGTCTAAGATACTTAACACACACTAGACCTGACTTAAGCTATTCGGTCGGGGTTACTAGTAGATATATGCAAGAGCCCAAGATGTCACATATGCAAATACTCAAACACATCCTACGATACATAAGAGGTACAATAAGTTTTGGTCTATGTTACAAAGCCGATGGAGAAGAAACTTTGACTGGATTCTGTGATAGTAGTCACGCGAATGACCAAACGAATGGAAGAAGCACGACAGGTATGGTGTTCTACCTTGGTAACTCACTAATATCATGGAACTCGCAAAAGCAACAAACAGTGGCGTTGTCATCTTGAGAGGCAGAATTCATGGCGGCAGCCTTGGTTTTAAAAAGCGCGCCTGAGGGCGCGCCTAGGCGTGAGGCGACCTCAGGCGCAAAGGGTGGCGCTTTTGATGACTTAAGGCGAGTGTAAACAAAAGGCGCAGGTGAGGCGCGCTTTTTTGGCAAAAATTTGGCATGAGGCGCAGGTGAGGGGCGCGCCTCACGTACATGGGCTTCTTTTTTGCAACAGAATGTTGTACATAGTGCTTTTTATGTTGTACATGTAGGTAATTTATATGTTAAAACATAAATAAAGCTTATTATAGGTAATTTTTTGTGTAGGCGATGATGAAAACTATGGTATATAATAAAAAAAGTATATAATCGTTTTGCGCCTCGCGTACGAAAAGCTCACCGCTTTTGCGCTTTGCGCCTCGGTTTTAGACCCCGTCGCTTTTGTGCGCCTCTCGCTTTTTAAAACCAAGGCGGCAGCAACGGCAGCTTGCCAAGCATTATGGTTAAGAGGACTGTTAAGTGATTTAGCGGGTAAAAAAGAAGATGTGGTATAGTTATGGGTTGACAATAAATCGGCTATTGCTTTAATGAAAAACCCCGTGTTTCATGGGCGCAGCAAACATATCAACACGAGATATCACTTCATACGGGAATGTATTGAGCGGGGTGAAATTCTTGTTGATCATATTAGTGGTGATAGTCAAAAAGCGGATATCCTAACAAAGGCGCTACAGAGAATAAAATTTGTGGAGATGCGAGAGTTACTCGGAATGGTGGATCTAGGTGGTACACATCGAGATTAAGGGGGAGATTGTTGGGCTTAATCTTGATGGGCCAAGTGGGAGCCAAGCCCAAACAATGAAACCAAATGGGTTTGTTACGTAAAAGGTCAGCGAGTCGGTGTGTACAAGGCCAGGAAGCGGATAACTCAGATTAGTTTGGGTTTGAATTTGCATGGGATATTAAATTAGTATTTGAGTCTAGTTAGGAACCTTGCCTTGCAAGTAAAACTTGTGTATAAATAGATGATAGTTCTTCAATTTATTTTTAAGTTTTGAGTATTAATAAAACAAGAAAAAGCCGTCGTTGGGTAGCCCCCCAATGAAATTATCGTGTTCGTGTGATTATCAATTGTCCTCCAACACTGTTTTGTTAAGTAGCTATGCCCATGTAGGAATCACCACCAAGATACAATGATTTGTTGAGAAATTTAGGATGATCCACAAGCCACTATTAGGATAGAAAGACACAGCAAGCAAAAATAGTACATATTGTGTTTTTACTGGTAAGATGCTGACTTAAAAAATGGAAAAATAATTCTATTCATCAAGAACACGACCTTAATTACCTTGTTCAGAAAATTGTAAGCCAGCATTGTTGATAATGTATCGTTTGTTATGTAAGCTTCGGGAGTTTTTGCATAGGCGAATCCTGTCCCAGCAGGTTGATCAACAAATATTATGCTGGCCGGGAGGGGTTCATCGAAACCTACGAGTTACAATAATGTTGTATTGGGCCTTTTTAAATATTAAGCCCAGCCCACAACCAACTATTTAACCATAACATGGTTACTAGTTTTTCATGTGAAACTGAAAGAATGATACAAACTGAAGTAAAATAAATAATAATAATAATAATTAAAAATAACAATAATAATTAAAAATAATAAAAAAGACAAGTCCAAAAGACTTATTATTGGACAATGACAAACATAAATGAATACTATTATTTGCTTTATTTTTTCTGTTTATCTTTTTAGTTTATTTAAGTAAATACTAAACGATTTTAACTTTTTGGTTTCATTTGATTTATCTTTTTATTTATTTTATGATTATTAATAATTTTTTTTGTTTTTTAAATATTTGAATAACAGTTTTAACAACATTAAAAAAACATATATCTTTTTCTTAGTTTCGGTCGAAGATGTAATGCAACAATTTCAAAAGATAAAGACTAAGGAACAACTATATGTAGTTTTTTTTTAATTCGTAAAGACCATTTTATCTATATTATGTGTTTTTTAATCTCCACCATCCTCAAGAGTAAACTCACTATAGGTGAGAAAACCCCCTGGCCCAACCTGGAACCTTTTTTTGTCATAAGTCGAACTTGAACCCAAAACCTCCTCATTTTTAATGAAGTTTTGGGTACCTCACCTCAACCACTTGGGTTGAAGATCATTGGCCTTTTTATAAAGTAAATACACTTTTTAACTATAACTAGTTGAATACTCGTGCTTCGCGACGGATGTCAGATCGCCTAAGTCGTTCATAATATGTTCGGTTCGTCACAGTACCACAATAGTAACGGCACTCGATATAGGATACGATACCAAAAAAATCAACCATTTTGAATAAAACTCCGTTTTTAAATAAATTTAAATCGAAATGTTTAAAAAGAATCCTTCATTTGGTTTCATTATCAGTATAAGTTAAGATAATTTAATAAAAAAAAAACCTAAAACTAAATAATAAAAAAGGGGCAAAAGTTTGGGTCGTCGAAAACCATAAAAACGAAGACCGAGACCGGTTTTGCTAATACCAATACCGGCAATTATGTTGTTCACTCATAACACTTTCGTTTCGGCACGGTACCACAACGGTAACGGCACGCGCTATAGACCACAATAATAGCAAAAAAAACTCGAATTTGAATGCAACTCCGTTTTCAAAAAAAATATCGGAACGTTGACAAAACTAAAAACAATCGCGCACTTGCTTTTTTGAAAAGCGTCAACGAACGAATGTTAGTAAAGAAAAACAAAATTATTAGACACTTAAACGGGTTAAAAGCGTAATTTACACGTGTCACACCAAATTTAAACGAAAACTTAGGCGAAACGTTAAAAATAATATTAATAAAAAAGAAACCTAAACGTAAATAATAAAAAAGGGGAAAAAGTTCAGGTCATCGAAAACCATAAAATCGAAGACTGAGACCGGTTCCGATAATACCAATACCAACAATTATGTTGTTCGCTCATAGCAGGTTCAATTCGTTTTGGCATGGTATCACAACGGTAACGGCACTCGCTATAGGCCATGATAGTAAAAAAAAACTCGTTTTTGAATACAACTCCGTTTTCAAAAATATATATATACCAGAACGTTGACAAAAAAAAAACTAAAAACAGTCACGCACTCGATTTTTTAAACGTTAACGGACGAAAGTTATTAAAGAAAAACGAAATTATTAGATAATTAAACGGGTTAAAAACTTGTTTTATATATAGTATGAAAGGTGAAAATAAAAATAAATGAAAAAAAATCTACACGTGGCACATTTTGAAAGGTGTTGGAACTATTCAAGAGCCTTCTCTTTTAATATAAGTCACAATTAAGTTTCTTCTGTCCTGTTTGGGTTGGGTTGGGTGTTGTCTTAATGAAAGTCGATGTTAAAAAAAAAACCTCCCTTTCTCAAAACAAATTCGTCAGCCATGTGGGTAACACGATGATGCTCTGAGCCGGCCAATGTTCTGACAAAAACACCTGTAGCCATACAAATGTTTAGCATTAAGTATATTAGAATCGCGTATACATGGATTGATTAAAGAAAATATTAAATAATTAGTAACGAATATTTACAAATTATAAAGTAAATATTGAATAGTAATGAAGATTTACAAGTTAATAAAGAAAATATTAAATAATTAGACTATGTGTAATGTAATCACTAAAAAGTGATTCACGCTCTGTTATGCGTAATAATTTCACCGTCACAATTAAATTTTTAACCATTAACTAATTATTACTTAAATAATTAATTATTCATTGCCTTATGGCCTAATGCATTGGTGATTACCCCCAAGGTGATGTTGGTTTAAATCCGTTTATGTGTTAATTCGGAGTAAAAATAATTGTTCTAAAAAAACTTAAATGATTAATTAATAAAAATAAAGCATTAAATTTATATAAGTAATAATAATAATAGAACATGAATAAAATTATATTCATTAAACAATAATAAAAAGTCAACTAAAAACTTTATTATATATATTTTTTCCTGATTTCTTATTTCCGCTTTTCCCCGAGTTCATGATCTATCTCCATCTAATAGTCGATGTTCATCGCGAGGAATTTCATATCTAGGTTTTTTGTTTTCTTCTTTAAACCAAAGTGGTTTATCAAGTTATCAGTATAATTTATCATACCGGTTGTCCGAGACATTTGAAGATGTTGCCTGTTTTCCTTTGTTATTTCTCCCGGGTTAACGAACTGGTTCATCCGGTATATCAGTCTCGTCATCAGTATCATTTAGATTAATTTAGGAACATCTATCCGATGCAGAATGAAACAAAGTATATTCATCGAACGATGATGTTTTTGATTGTTTAGACGAGTGTCCCTGTCAACAGGACTTGCGTTGACTTTGAACATTTTCTCAAAATTTGTCACCCTTTCTCGAAAGTAAACGCCGCACCCATATCGGTTTTATACTCTTGACATACTTCTAGAAAAACATCGTGGTCACTTGCACCACTACGAGGGTTGTTAGAGTGTTTGTTGTGGAAAACGTTAAATTTAGAAACCATATGACAAAGGTCCCTCAATTTGGATGATATTTTGTCGGGGTTACGGTATTCGCCCAACCAATTGCAATGTGAAATTTCTCACGAATGTGTTTCCAAAAATCTTGAGAAGTTTGATTATTCCCTATAACGAATAAAATAATATACATTATTAAAAAAATATAAAATAAATTTTAGATATAAAAAAAATTACGTTGATAAAACTTACCAATTTTTAGGTTTGGATATGTCGACCCAAGCTTGAATGTATTTTCAAAGAGATATGTATGTAGTTTGAGAGAAAATTGTTGTGCTTTAAGGTTTAAATAGAGGTGTTCAAAAAAGTCGGTTTGGGCCCGGTGCACCGACTTCAAACCCGACTCGACCCGGTGTCCAAACCGACTTGAGGCAAACCGCTCTGGAACCCGACCCAACCCGTAGGTTTAGGATAGGTTTCTTATTTGTTTTAAACCACCGACTTCAAACCCGACACGATGCGGTTTGGAACCCAACCCGGTACGGTTTGACGATGAAACGGGGTTCAACCCGCTTTATAAAATACAAAGAGTCGTTAATATAGCCCCCTTTCGACCGCTTTTTCTAATTTTTTTTTAACCATTTTGCCTCCTTGTGCTAATATAAATAGGTATTGGTTGTATTTTGATCATTTTGACTGCATCGAAGTTTATTAGTTTTTGTTACGAGTATCGACGACTATGTATTTTTTTATAACGTATTTCAATTTATGGTTTTGTAATTTTTAAAATATTTAATAAAAACTTGAAGTTTATTTTGTTTTATTTGTATTTTATTAATTAAAATAAATTTTTTTTTGGAAAAACCAGTTGCAATCCCACCCGACTTGGTCCAAGCCCGAACCACTCCGCATTAGATAGGGTCAGCTTCATCCTACCCTCATACCGACCCCGACTCGAACCAGCTTAGGGTCCATCCCAGTTTTGACCATGTTTCACCAAACCGACTCAGGTTACAACCCGGTGCAATTTGACCAAAAAACCCGGTTTGTACATCTCTAGGTTTAAAGGTATAAGGTATTTTGTAACAACCCCAAATATATGGCCCAATTTAATCTTTTTAAATTTAGAATAATTAAAGTGTACCTCCTTAAGTAGAATTATAAAGCCTTAATTGGGTTTGATTAGATATTAGAAAGGTTTAACCCACTAGAATGTAGAAGACAAAGGCCCACTTATTAAACAACAAGCACAATCCAATACAATTAAATAAATAAAGAATGGCTCAAGGAAATCAAAGTTAAATTAAGAATTAAGCCCAACATGGCCATGTTAGGTTGTTGACCAAACTAAGAATTTAAAATTAAAACATAAACCCAAAAAGCCCAACAACTTACGTCCATGAAGCCCAACGAAGCCCAACTCAACTTGATTAAGAAACAAGTCTAATAGCCCATCAAGGGAATCCATATCCCAACAACTTTACAATGCCCAACCATTTAAAAAATTGATTAAAATAAACAAATAAAATTTAAATCCATCTACACACATAAATTCCTAAACTCGCCTTCTCTATCCTCCAATCCCTTCCAACTCCAACAAAAATCTCTTCTCCTCCTATATCTCTCTTCTAATCTCCCAGAAAATTTCAGTTGGTTTCAAGGACCCATATTTCACTCCACACTCATCCAAATCACCCCATTCTTTTACCATAACAACCTTCGATCTCTTCCTGAAAGATTCCCACTGGTCTCACTCGATTCCATCAAGATTTTGACCTCCAAGTTAGCTTCAAACCGAGACTGCGCAAGGATAGGAGCTGCAGTACTAGTTTAAAAACCACTCCAAAAAATAAACTCCATTTTTGAAGCGGTCTCAAACACTGGTTTGGCAAATCCACTAAATGATTTCATCCTGACAAATCAACTAAATGATGCACGTTGTTTATCATTTAACAATACATTGGTTTTGGCATAAACAAATGCACACAATTATACAAATTAATACAAACAATATAAGATACAAACATCAAAACTCAACGCTTGTTTGCTTATAACGTGTCGTTATCAAGCCACCTCGTAAGTAGGGGTGCAAACGAGCCGAGCTGCTCGCGAGCTACTCGAGATCGGCTCGTTAAAAAGCTCGAAACGAGCCGAGCTTAAACGAGCTCGAGCCGAGCTCGAGCCTAAGAATAAGCTTGTTTATTAAACGAGCCCGAGCCCGAGCTTCACTTATCGAGCTCGAGCCGGCTCACGAGCCTTAACGAGCCTTTTATTTATATAATGTTTTTAATATATTTAATATATATTTATAAAATAATAATAATAATTAGTATATATAAAATTAAGATAAATATAATTAAATAATATGTATTATGTTATATATAAAAACTATAATAAAATTTATATAAAAATAATTGTAAATATATATAAATTAATTAATATATAATAAACGAGCCGAGCCCGAGCTTGTAAAGCTACCAACGAGCCGAGCCCGAGCTTCAAAATTAGAGCTCGAATCGAGCCGAGCTCGAGCTCGAGCTCACAGTAAGTTAAACGAGCCGAGCTCGAGCCTAGTCAAGCTCGGGCTCGGCTCGGCTCGTTTGCACCCCTACTCGTAAGCATACTTAAACATTCTTTAGGTTTGTACTCTGGAGCCGTGTGACCTCCTCCCTTTATCAATATAACAAGAAACGTTTCTTTCAGTTCTTGAACTTGCAAAAAATAATTCTTTTTTATCAAATATTGAACTAAAATTTGGGTCCAAATTTGTTATAATTTAACAGAAAAACCAACTTTTAAAAAATCAAATTTGCAATTTTCATGTCGTATTCTAACCAAAGACGAGTTCCAAGGTATATATTTCACCTTTACTGTAGCAAATGTCAAGTTGTAGTCTTCTTTTGAGTATTTCATGGTGTATCTACAAGAAAAATATTACTATTTTCAGCATTTAACTTGATGATAGCAAGTCATGGCTTCTTGAAATGACAATACAACTAACCCGGCTACTTGGTCCTCAACAGACCAGGGTCTCCAATCCTCTACAAGCGACAAGTTTAGCGACTCAATCCAGTTCAATGTACTCAAATACGGAACAACCATGTCATGATCTCCACTGTTCATGTACAGATATTTAAAAGAAGTGATAAAAAAGTTGATGCATGAGGTAATCAATATCTTGCATTCAAGATCTGGAAATACTAGATAAATAAGATTGGTGACAAAATTAATTTCAGGAAAATGAGAAGCATAATGAAGAGTGTTTACCTATATATAAGAGCCCGGCAATGTTTATGAGTAAGACGTCGATGATAGACAACAACACTGAGGACATTGTGTGTGTAAGATATGGCTTCCTTGTCAAAATAAAAATGCAAACTGTCATTGCATCGCACCCACTCATAGTCACGGAATTCCTGGTGGTCATGAGATTATTGTAATAACTGATATATATTTATGGTAATACTTTAAGGGCGATTCTAACCACACACGGAATATTGCTAATTGGACCCGCCGTCGCGCGATACGTCCTCGTATAGGTCAATACGAGGGCGTATTGGGTTTAGTCGTCATTCTGGTGTCCCATACGATTCGTATTGCCCTATACGCCTCGTATGAGACAGGGCTCAATATTTTTCTTCAAAAGTTGAAAGATTTGGTGATAAATAATCCTATACGTGGCGTATAGACCTATACGCCACGTATAGGATTATTTATTTAATTATATTTTTTTAAAATTTATATAATTTTGTTTATATAAGTTTGTTAATATAAGTTTGTTATCTATTTATAAATTTTATATATTTTATATTTTTTTTAAACATTTATTATATTTTTACAGTATAATCAAACAAAATATTAAACATTACAAACCAAACAAAATATTAAACATTACAAACCAAACAAAATATTAAACATTACAACCAAACAAGTAAACTAAACATTATATACATTACATCATAAAATTAAATATATACATCAAAATGTTTTACATACATAACAACGAAATAAACAAAATACAAATAAAAGAACTAAACCTAATCGGCTCCGGCCTCACCCTGACCTGCCCCGGCCTCACCCTGACCTGCCCCGCCCTCATCCTGAACGGGGTCGTCCGGATAATGACGTGGCGGTGGTAGTGGGGGTGGCTCGATGTCGGCGGCTCGTGACTGATTCACGAGCTGTCCAACCGACCACGTCATCAGGTCCTCCATGCGATCGAGTTGACGACCCTGTCGCCGTGAGTAGGCAACAAGGCCATCAAGCAATGCCTGGGTAGCCCTATCCAGCCTAACAGACCGACGTACGTGTCGGGGATGCTGTGGCGGATGCTCGTGGACCTGCTCGACGTGTGGAGGCTCGTCCTCAATCGCCATACCCTGCAGCGGCTGAGGCATAGGCGGGTCCCCCTGTCCAGGCATCTGCGGCAACGGCACCGGGACCCAAACCTGGTCCTGGACGGCCCCTACGAACCGAAGGCCCTGCGGGAATCGGTGCGTGATGCGCATGCCGCTCGCCGTGCGACGATCTAATCGGACAGGGGGTATGGCCGGTAACATCTGAGGCTCATGGTGGCCAAATGGTATGACCGACCGCATGATATGCGTGATGAATGCACCGCCATATAAAAGTCCGCGCCTCTATCTCATATAGGCTGAAGCAAAATAAAGCGTCATGCTCGTGGACAGGTCGCACCGCCTCCCAGTAAGCAGGCAGAAAAGGAAGAAAAGATCTCTATCAGTGCACCACTCACGGCTTTTCAGACGCGGTGCGATCGACGTCGAAATAAGCCGGTGCAGATATCTATACAAAGGGTCTCTAATACCCGAGACCCTCCCCTTGGTACCTAACCAAGGACTATCTGAAATCAAGCCCCAAAAAACAAGGAGTTCCTCCTTGTCAACCTCCATCACCGCCTCGGTGAATAGCGGCGCGACCGTCTCAGGCTCGTAGTACAAACCCGTCGTGACGGCCCACTGACGGAGGGTATGACGGTAAACGACCCCAAAAATAGAAAAAGAAATACGATCCGGATCCTCAATATCCGGCGCCTCCCCGGGTAGAGGCTGCAGCCCAGTCTCTGAATAGATGAACGTCGAAAGAAACTCGACGACAAGCTCTCGGTATGTCTCCTCAAAAGAAAGGTCAAAAAGACGCGACCATGGCGTGTCCTCACCGATGATGGCCCTAGCTCGCTCGGCCTCATGCACCTCCTCGAGGAGGGCCCAATCCACCGCCGTACCCGGACCCATCTGAACCTCCCGGAGCTTCTGGGACCGGGAATAAGCCTCTGTATCGGGCGGAAAATCTAGAAAATGATAGTGCGCAAAATCGTCTAGCTGATCCATCTGAACATCATCATCATAATCCGCCATATCTGATAATAATTAATTGTTTTTAATATTTTAATTTAAATAATAAATAATAATAATAATATATTGTTTAAATTTTAAATAATAAATTGAATTAATAAAAATATTAATATATTTTTTTATTAAATAATAATAAATAATAAATTTAAATTTTAAATTAAAAACCTATACGCCACGTATAGGCTTATACGTGGCGTATAGGCGGTTGCCGGGTAAACTGAGCCATACGCAGGCCAAATAGGCCATACGCGGGCGAGTTGCCGGGTAAACCAAGCCATACGCGACCAAACTAGGCCATACGCAGGCATGTGACCGGGTAAACTGAGCCATACACAGCGTATAGACTTATACGTGGCGTATGGCTTCATCTTCTTCCTTAGATCAATCCAGAAGAACTATACGCCACGTATGGTCCTGTACGCGGCGTATAGTTCTTAATTTAAAACCTAAAAATCGCTAATCTACCCAGTTTCACCCGCTAATATTTAATAATAACCTAACATTAATGATCGTGGGTTAAGACACGTACCTTTTCAAAGTTT
The DNA here is from genome assembly GCA_023525975.1 of Smallanthus sonchifolius. Lineage (NCBI taxonomy): Eukaryota > Viridiplantae > Streptophyta > Magnoliopsida > Asterales > Asteraceae > Smallanthus > Smallanthus sonchifolius. The sequence goes on along the minus strand of CM042033.1, from coordinate 73,808,136 downwards.
TTTTGATGACACAATCCAAATCAACGAGCGTTTTATAAGCGGGTCGCGTATGGCTTTGTGTTTGTTTTTTTGGTTCGTTTGGTACAATACGGGGCCTAAACCCGATAAATCAAATGTATATACGCCACGTATAGGTCAATACGTGGCGTATAGAATACCAAAGGGTAGGAAAGATACGCCACGTATTGATCTATACGTGGCGTATAGAAATTTGAATTTCGAGAAATTTTGAATTTTGAAAGATTTGAATTAAAATTAATTATTATATTTAATTAACATTATAATTAGTTATAACTAAATAAAAATATTTAAAATGACAATAAAATTAATTTAAAAAGAATTACAATACAATTTTAAACAAATATCATCCGAGATTCGTGAAATATTGTGGAAAACTAGATTTATTAGTGGCCATTATTTTCTTAAATCGTTCTATACGATCATTGTATTTATTTTCCCATTTTGCTGCATCATCATTTCGGTGCAAATTCCAAAGTGCATTCGACGTAGGAATCGAAAATTCTCCGTCTAACTTGACGTGGATGAAATGAGCATTTTTGACGTGAACTAACGATAAGACTTGATGTTGAGCGTGAACGTTAGGACCAAACCACAATGGAAAAAATGATTGATTACCGTTGATGCTTAAAAGATGAACAATCACCCCAAATCTTTGAGCAATTAGGAGTCCTGTGTATGGCATCGACATCCAACGACTAACTAGTGCGGCTTTCACATCCTGCCAATCTATTGTGTGACGTAGCTTATCATACTCTTGAAAGGCGACTCTATCAAAAACAGTTCTCCACCATTCCTCTTTATTGTCCATCTCATGTAGAAGTTGTTGTCGGACAAAGAGCCACCGATTTTCATTTAACCCTAAGCCCAAAGCTACCGATCGAAAACCACAGTTACCGTCGGGTTTTACGTCCTGTATATGTGAAATGTACGGATAAAATATAGAGGGTATCGAATCCTTAAAACATTTTATATTGTTAACCGCATCATTCCCCGTAATCAATGGAAACCCAAGATGGGCGTTATCATCTTGCGGTTGCTTTCCGTTACCCTTAGTTGAACGACTGTGTTGAAAGACCGAACTCGCTTGTATAGAGTCTTGTGACGCAATATACGAGCTGTGTCTCGCAGGGTCACATTTGCTTTGTTGGGAACCTGTCAATGAGTTGTTTCTCGCGACATCATGTTTCCTTTATTGTTGCTTTTTCAAAGTTGGACGACCGCGAGTATCTTCTTGTACCATAGGCGCTTTCTTGTTACTTTTGCTCGGAAAGACAACCCCTGCAATTCTCGACAGCATACTTCTTTTGACCTGATCGGGTTGTGACATAATTTTGTTTCTCACTTGTCCCAGTACCTTATCCACGTCTACATTTTCATCATCGACAAACGACGGTTTTAAATCAAGTTTCCTCCAGAAGACGTCCACTGCATCTAGAGGGATTATGCCACCTGTATAATAATAATAATAATATATTGTTTAAATAATAAATAATAATAATAATAATAATATTAATATATTGTTTTTATTATATTTTTTTTTAATTGAAATAATTTATAATAATAATAATTAAATAGTCAGAACAGTTTACCTGTAGTTTCGATATTTGCTAGACGACAAGCACACGGCAACCCACAACTACTGAAAAGTTGGCACCCACACGTTGCATTTTGTTTCCGTATATTTGAAAACTTGTACCACTCGTTTTCTATCAAATCTAGAGCTTTATGTGAAACTTTACCGTGCAGGATATCAAACAATTGAATAGCTATGTGGCTGTCCATTTTCCTTATGATGCTTGTTCCAAACCCAAACTGTAAGTGATAATACTGATCTGATACAATTTCATCAACAAACCCAACAAGTCTATCTAGCGAGCTGTTAGCGTTTCTAAGATAGCTCTTTAAGAGCGAATGCTGGCTCTCGACTCGGTTCGTTGTATGTTGACCAAAATTGAGGTTTTTGTTGGACCACGCGGATACAAACTTTTCTTTATACGGGTCCAGCCAATTTTTAGTCACATAATCAATAACTCCTAGAAAGATATTTAATATTGAATAAATATTTAAATACTTGAATATTAAATATTTAATATTTAAAACTTACTTCCTCGTTTGGCTGCGTACAGACGTTCATAAAGTCGGTTGAAGTTGTACTGGTATATATCTGGCGTGGGAGACTCACATAATACCGACCATGAATACTTGAAATTTTTCCAGTCTTCGTCTGTAAATGATGCCCTGCAATGTTTTGCGATATTCTCGTGTATGTGCCACCGACATAGGTTCTTGGAACAGCTCGGAAATATTTTATCACACGCGTTCATAAGAGCTTTGTCCCTGTCTGTTACTATCACACGCGGCTCCATACACTTTTGCAACATTGCTTTTATTTGAAGTAACACCCAGACGAAGTTTTCCTCCCGTTCTTTTGATATAAATGCATGAGCGACGCAAAACGACTGGTGTGTGGAGGTCACACCGACCACTTGGACAAATGGAAGTTTGTACATGTTTGTTTTGTATGTCGCGTCGATCATCAACACGTGCGGGAATGCACGCCACATCTCGTACGATTTCGAATGAACAAATAATATCTCCTCCACACTATTTGTGGCAGGATCTTCTCGAGTATAGTAGACGTATTTTTTTGAAGAAAGCAGGTTTTTCAGAATCTGTATTGGAGTTTCACCGACTCTCGTTTCGTTTTTTATCTTTTGTATTGCATTATAAATGTCTTTTTTAATGCAACTACTCTCTGGGTTTTGTTCCCTTATAGTTGCTAGAATGTTTCGTGGCAACATGTTTTGCGAATACAACTTCCCCACCAAAAGTTGTTCCGATTGAGACAGTCTCCTTGCAAACGAGTGCGCCTCAAGATGTTGACTAGGATCGTGGTTATGACTGTCATCCTTCACCGTTAATTTCCAATCACCAGTATTTTCTTGGTACCCTCCTTCCAATTTAAAGGGACAACCAATTTTCTTGCTACCGGCACGTCTAACCGTGGCAGTAGACGCACGTTCGCCGTGACGGTCACACACAAGCCACACCTTGATAAACGGTTCTGTCGGATCGTCGCCTTTTCTCCTCGATCGTCGGGTGACAATGACGTAACCATTGTCACGTCCTCTCCGGATAGCCCAATCAACCAACTGCTCACGAGACTGAAAATTTTGGTTAGTTTTATAAGACATATTTTGATTATTTTGTTCTTCGTCTTCGGAGTCATCGGTTTGTTGTGTCGGGTAAGAGACTTCATCGTATACGTATTCGTTCGTGGGTTGTGTAAGGTAAGACGGTTCACCGTATACGAACTCGGGATTGCTTAGTGGCTCGTTCAAATCTGGAAGCCTTACCCGTTGAGAATAAACGTTGGACGAGACCTCCTCCTGGTTCACCTCTTGAACGCCAAAACTTTGCGGATTGTTTTCCACCGACTCGTTAGAATATACCTGAAAACCGTAGTTACCATCCCACCACCAAGACATGTTTATAATTTTTGAATTTTGAAAGCATACGTTCGGTTTGAATGAGAATTCTGCATGGTTAAATACACAAAATTTGGGCCCTATACGCATCGTATAGCCCAATACGATGCGTATAGGGTACGAGGTGATGTGACTAGAGGCAGAAGGTACATTGTACCCTAAACTGCAGCGTATTGCCCTATACGAGGCGTATACGATGTTTGAATGACCAGGCTGGAAGAGAATGTCGGGCATGGGAAATTGTGAAGGGCTATACGCATCGTATTGCCCTATACGATGCGTATATGGCCAAGTCCAATTAGCATTCTCCGTGTGTGGTTAGTAGTGCCCTACTTTAATAACAAATAAACAAAGATTCTAGAATTTTGTAATTTTTGTTCGTGTTTCCTACTTTACAGATATTAAACCGATTAGTGATTGAATTAAATTATTCATTTGTTGGAGGAGATATGATCATATGGTGCTTGACATAGCATCCTGGTGTGACATTATTACAACAACAATCATACGCAGTAAAACCCACCAATAACAAAAGCTATTGGTAGGGTCAGGGAGGGTGGCCGGGTGAGATGTAGGCAAACCATACCTCTACCCCAAGGGATAGAGAGACTGCTTCCAGAGAGACCCCCAACTCCAAATGGTCTGACATTATTATCATAAATAATCAAGATGAATGTGAATGAAACTCATTGTGAACAACAAACCTCACGAACATGAAGAGCTTCTCGCACGTCTCTGTTATTAGCCCAAACATATGAGTATACATAGTTGTCATCCTGCAATAAGTATACATAAAAGACAAGAACTATTAAAAGCACAAGGTTTATGATTGCTCTAATGACAAACCATACTTTCGTATGAAAAGCCTGCATATTTTTCCCTCCTTTTCAAATGCACATTCTGCCCTTATAGCAAAAGGTGATTTGACTTTTTAAAATTATACTACTCTGTATATAGTACCAAAATAACCATAGAGAGAGAGAGTAATACTCAACACCATTGTTTTTGAACTTGAGGTAATGACCAAATATCCATAAAGATCTTGTCAAGAGCTCCCAAGCCCCTCCTGAAGAGATCAGATTTGAAGGTATTTGAAGTTTCACAATAAGGCTCTAGAATATGAGCCAGGCGTATTCTTCCAATGCACTAAGAGCAAAAAGAAAGAAAGAAAGCATCAAAATGAAAAAAGATTCTAACAATGAAATGATTAACTAAGTAGATATCTAGCATGTGTACCTTGTCTACAACCTGAAGATCATGTATGCAGAGGCTATTGCTGGGATCTATTTCCAAGTACTCTCCATTGCAATTTTCTTCAACTGACTGCAAAAATATGTAACTTACTTCCCACACATATTTCCATTTTGTTTTCTTTAGTTGACTGCAAAAACATGTAACTTAATTCCAAGAAATATTTCCATTTTGAATTGTGCAAGCAGCACCTATTAAAGGTGTAAGAAATTGGTATCCGGGCTCTTATTAGATCATGTTCAAATATAATACTCATACCAAAAATACTTGATTACCTTGTAGATTGCATCCGACAAGAGTGCGATACGATGAGCAAATCGGATTCTTGAATTATAGTCGCCACTTGTGTCTGTGAAAGGATTACCAAGCAAGTAGCCCTAAGTTGGATAAAAAAGATTAGGCAAGTAATAATTTATTCAAGCGCGAGAGCTCATGCACCACGTCTGTACATATCAGCATTGTAAAAAGGAACTAAAAATATAACCGTGGATAAATCAGAAATTATACTGATCAAAGAGATGGACAGATTTTTTACTTTAATGTTGACTGGTCGCCCTTCCCCAACTTCATTACCTACAAAAGATGGAAACAAGAAGCTGAATCCTAATCTGTACTTTTACGAAACAAACGTCTGTTTTCTTGAACGAAAACTGCCATGGAGTACCATTATAGATTTCTTGAACGATCATGGGAACCACTAGGCCCGTGTAGGAATCAGCACCAAGATACAATGGATTGTTGAGAAATTTAGGATGACCCACAAGCCACTATTAGGATAGAGAGACACAGCAAGCAAAAATAGTACATATTGTGTTTTTACTGGTGAGATGCAGGGAAAATAATTCTATTTATCAAGACAATGACCTTAATTACCTTCTTCAGAAAACTGTAAGCATGCATTGTTGATAATGTATCATTTGTTATGTAAGATTCTGGAGTTTTTGCATAGGAAAATCCAGTCCCTGCAGGTTGATCAACAAACACTATGCTGGCCACCTAAAATGTAGTCAAAAGCTTGTTAACATCAAACACATTTCAAAATAAGCCATCTCTAGTCCATATGTTTCTCCTCAACTTCAACTAGAATTCCACTAATGTTAAGACAACTACGAGGGTTTATCTCAAGTATTGGCTTTGTTCAACTATGAGGGTTTATTTCAAAATAAGCTATCATTTGCTTCCTTAACAAGGTAAAGCAGGGTAAAGATTAGACACCTTTGTCCAACTATGAGGGTTTATCTCAAGTATTGGCTTCTCCAAAGTGGAATTTGCATAGTTAATAGTAAACGGGCCTGCAAAAAACCAGTACAGCATCAGGTAAAACCGTAAAAGTACATTTGAACCGTACACATTGTCGCTGTTGATAACGAAAATTCTATATCATTTTGGTATAGAACTACAGATGTAAGTAATACCTATTTCATACAAAAGGCCAGAAAGACCAGAACAACCCGGGCCTCCAGTGAACCAAAACATGAGAGGGTCGTCTTTTGGGTTCCCTTCAGACTCGACGAAGTAGTAAAATAACTGCACATTGTCGGATTCTCCTACTCCGACGTAACTGTAACCACATTGTTATCTTAAGAGTTTTAGAATATCTACTATATTATATATATACCAACTATGAATAATTATAAAAAAGAAGCATGAGTTTACCCAGTTTCAAGTGTGAAAGGAAGATCACCACTCAAACCTGGCAATGTCTTAACCAGGAACTGTGATTCCATAACCTCCAAGGATATTATCAGAAGAAATACCGCAAACAACATTGGACCTTGTAGTGGTAATAATCTGCACAAATTATATAAAATCTAGTAGATATAGCACGTGATGTAATCATACGAGCCGTATAGATGACAAAACAAGGTTATATGGCCCATATAGCATCTGTTAGTGGTCTACGGTCACATCAATTGTTTTTGTGTTGATCAGAAAAAACTATACGGCTGTATAGCTTTCTATCATAGAACAGGAATAAGAGAAAAACACAACTCTTATGGTTTTATCAAACTTACATTGACCGTGCAGTGGTAATAATATGTACAAATTATATATCAATCTTCAAATTTGAAAACATGTTTAGCCAGGAAAATCCAGTCACACTGACTAATAACTCATTATTATATTAGACCAATACTATTTTAGGATTAAAAAAAGTCAGAAAACCTTAAAATACATTTAAATATTTGCAGCATTCATACAATCCTAATTGAACAAGTGAAATTTTCCAAGAAAAGAAGAATCAAGATTTAAAACTTGAGTCGCATTTAAAGGGAGTAAAATTGAAAATCGGAGTCGGATTTATATAAAATGACGCTTTCCAAGTAAATTCATCCCTAATTTAGTAAACCTAGAAACGCAGTTCGTTAAGTTAGCATCATACTAGAATCTAACGATGGAGAGTGAAGGATTTGGCAATTACGATGGGAAGCGCATGCGATGAACAGAAGAAGCAGCTTCTTCGAGGCTCGATCTCCGCCGATGACTGGACTTCAATGTCAATAATTTAACTAAAAATCTTCATCCATTCTATTTATCTCATTTATCATAATCTCTCGCATTCTTTATTTTTATCTCTATATTTACTTTTTATTATATTTTTCTCTTTCTTTAGTCTATAATCTTAACTATAAATTATTTTGTCTTATTATCTTTTATTCTAAAACTAGCTTATAACCCATGTTTACACACGGGTTGAAAAATATTAATATATAAAATTATTAAATATTTATGTACGTATTTTACAGGTGTAAAAATGTTTTACATATAATAAGGATAAAAAACAAAATTCAAAATATGTAAAAATTAATATATAATTGGGTTTCGAAAATTCGTTAATTACTATTTAATGTAATTTTACTTTCATTTACTATTTGATTGAAAATAAAAGTTACATAATTAGATTTCAAAGTTTCTTATAATGAAAGATAAATTAAAATAAATGTGTTTTATTAGTATAATTAGTATTTTTTAAAATATATTATTAATAAAAGATAGAGGTGCATTTAATAAGAAAGAGAAGCGAGAAAAAAATGATAAGAATGAATATGGAGGTGACACGTGACATGAAAAAACCTTTATTTATTATATAGTATAGATTGTTTTGTAATAATTTTTTAGAGAACGTGTTTGGTTAACACGGATCCTTCTAAAAATAGTCTTTTTTGCTTTGGGTCAGGACGGATCGACTTAACCTAAATGTTAAACATGAAATTTCTCTTTGACAAAAAAAAAATAATCATAAATTATCATCAATTTTCTTAGAGAAAAGTGAACCGAACAAGTCGTTCAAACCAAAGAAAATTAGTCAATTTGACAGTTTGGTGATTCGATCCACGGCTCTATTTTGACGGTTTAACGGATCAATTGATTGATTAGAATTCGGAACGAAATATTTAACTTTTATTATTTTTTATTTTTGGTATATACAAATTATGCACATTTATAATATTAAGTAACCATCTTTATTATTTTAAAATATATAATATAAACTAAGATTTTTTTTAATAAAGAGTTAAGAAAAATAGTTGGGGGAGATAAAGATGGTTGAAAATTATCTTGAATACCGTAAATTTTTAAAGATATGGTATAAAGATAAAGAATGGGATGCAGTGAGATTTTTAATAGATTTCTTGCATTTTTTTTAAATTTTAAAGATAAAGAAGTGTATAAATAAGCTACTGTGAATACTCTTACTAGTGCAATATTGAAGATACCGAGGTCCGGCCACTTTTGCTTTCCCTGATACTTAAAAAAGTTATAATTTTTTTTTCCTAAAATGGGTCTAGGGAGCCTTTAATAAGCTTAGATGCTCTTTTTAATTGACGACATGTTTCAATTTTATAGGCTTGTCATTTGAATGTTGCAGAGTTGTCAGGTATGGGGTTAGTTGTCGCCAATTGAATTGACGACAGCTTCCATTCGTCAAATCAAGTCACATGTAAATTGCGGAAGGCTTGCAGGTAAGAAATGTGTCTTCATTTCAAATGGCGAGAACTTTTTTTTGTACAATATTACTCAGTGGTTTGGCTTTGTGTGAATAGGCTTTGTACGATGTTACTTGATAGTGTTTGAGCATTCAACGGCTTTGTGTGGTGTGAATAGGCTTTTCAGGGAATCTACACGAATAGGTAAATATGATTTGTGTGAAGAGTTCAACAAGAATTAAAACATGGAAATTAAATTGTTAGTTCTGTACATCGAATTCTCCTGTGTCGTCATGTCATGTGAATAGGGGTTTATAAGTTTATAAAAAGATTACCATTTGTAACAAAAAATTGCAACACAAAATACTTGCTTCTTTTTTAAAAACATAATTTCATATTCAACAAAAGATGTTTGGTCTGATTTTCGTTCAATTGTATTGGGGTGCTGGTGTTTCCCATAAAAATGGGATGATTTCATGTGATAGTTCCACTAGAAGTTGTACGATTATTATTCAATAGAAAATATCATACGAAGAATTCGTTGATCTGATTTATCTTCATCTTCAGCTTCAAAAGGAGTTTTATACACCGAGTATGAAATTATATTACACTTTTCAAGGGTTTTCCCAATCATCTGATATTCGCAACGATCTTAGCCTTGATGTGTTGTATTATATTAGCAACAAATGATTCAAGTTTTCGTCCTAACGTATACGTTGCCATTGAGCCAATAGCGTGTGTACAACAATCCAGTCGTATGGATCTTCTACGTGGTTTTTCTGTATATGAGGCTCCTCAACAAACAATCTATTCAAATCAAGACAATTCTAATTCATGAATTTGAAGTCGGTCCATCTACTAATACCAACTTTGATGATGACTCTGAATCAGAAACCCCTCCACCAATCACTGAAGAATCTGAGGACCTTCCATCAAATGAAGAATCCTCCGATGATGATGTAGCCCAAGTTGAAATTCCCGACCAGTATAATTATACTGCTAATACCGTTGAAATTCCTGACCAGTATAATTATACTGCTAATACCGAATCCTCACACGTAGTCTTTAACTATTCTCAAGATCCTGAAGAATTGAGAGGGTATGAAGCTGAAGATTTTAATGACGAAGACGACATGGATATGTGGAACAATCAGTCTAGACAAATTCATATTGGTATGTACTTCAGATATAAAGATGAGTTGATGCGTGCAGTTAGGTGCTGGAATATCGATTGTAACCATGGATTATATGTTGATGAAATCAAACGTAAAAAATGGAGGGCAAAATGCTACACAAGAAGCCCAAATTGCAAAACTAATCATCTTGACGGTCCCTCATGTAAATGGTTTGTCTACGCGTCCAAGAAGACCAATGACCACATCTGGAGAATTGTTATAGGGGTGGATATGCACAACTACTACGGGACAGTTGTGGAAAACAACAAAAGTTCGAAAGCCGAAGATATTTCAACACACATCATCCATTTAATTCGTCAAGACATGTCATACCCTATGAAACAAATCAAGACACATATAAAAAAATCAGCTTAAAGTTAATGTTTCTTATAGTAAGGCGTGGCGAGCTAGGAAGGCTACTATAGAGAGGATTTACGGTAGTTGGGTGACTAAATTTCAAGAGTTACCTAAGTACGTTTCAGCATTACAAGCCTCGAACCCTACTATTGTTGTCGAATGGTTACGTAGTCCCTCCGGTTCTTCCCAGTTGTTCATGGTGAGAATACTTCTATTCAGGCAACTGTTGCTGGGCATCAAATCTCCATTACTCAAAATCTGATCAACAATTCTCTTCAACTTAATGATCTTGATGGAGTTGGAGAATATTCTCAAAGAAGATTAATTCCATGCTTTCAACAAATTGGATATGATGAAGCTCCAATCAAGGTCAATTCAAGAAGGGCTTATTATCTGCTAAGTGGGGGTATGTGGCACATGTTCTGTTGAAGCGCATATCCACAAGAAAAGCAACTTTTGATGAACTTAGTCAATCTATAGCTTCTTCTATGATTGGACTTATATACTATCAAGATTTCAACTTCTCTTCTCTCATTTTCAAAGGCATGTTATATAATATTCAAGAAGCTGGAAATTTGAAGTTCTTGATGTATCTAAGGTTTTTACAACATATCTTTGATACAAATATTCCTAACTTAGCTCATGATGGTCCAACATTTGTTCAAAGTCATTTGACTGCTAAGGTTTTTGCTAACATGATATCAAGGCCAGTTCCAAGCACTGTAGAGCTGTTTGATTATATGGTGGGCCTGGCTGATGACGTTGATCTACCTACATCACTAGTTTCTGCTCGTACTTCCAGTTCTGAACATTCTGATGATTCTTCTAGTGATGATGAAGATAATGGAAGTAATGGTGATGATCTTATGGATATTGCTGATGGTGCATCTTCTCACTCTGAGAGGTCACCAAATAATGTTGTGATTCCTACTCATAGTGGTTATGTCTACACTAGCGAACCAAAACATGAGAGGGTCGACTTTTGGGTTCCCTTCAGACTCGATGAAGTAGTAAAATAACTGCACATTGTGGGATTCTCCTACTCCGACGTAACTGTAACCACATTGTTATCTTAAGAGTTAGTATATCTAATATATCATATACCAACTAAGAATAATTATAAAAAAGAAGCACGAGTTTACCCAGTTTCAAGTGTGAAAGGAAGATCACCACTCAAACCTGGCAATGTCTTAACCAGGAACTGTGATTCCATAACCTCCAAGGAAATTATCAGAAGAAATACCGCAAACAACATTGGACCTTTTTGTTGGGACTCAATGGTGATCAGTTTGACTTTTTAACAAAAACGGGTTTTGACAGATAAATTAATTAATTCAGTTAATTAATAAATACGCAGCGGAAAATAAAATCAAAACCATTTAACAGCACTGACAAACCGAACAGGATCTGGTTATGAACACGCAAACACAAAATTAACAATCAAAAACAATTAATCTACTGATGAGATTAATTATACCTTAGTGGTTAATGATTAACCGGTTGAGACACCTAAGTACAACGAGCCGATGCTAGATCAAGAACCAAAACGCGAGAGACAGAAAGCGCCGAGGCTGGCCAGAAACGGGCAGGCAGTGGCTAGTTTGGTGGCCGGAAGTCGCGAGGCAAAAACCCTTTCTTTTTTGTTTTTGTCGACAGCAACACAAGAAGTCAACAACCAAAAAAAAATTCTTGACAACTCTTGCGGCTTGCGGCTGCTATATCATCCAATTACCTCTTTCTTTTTTTAATATATATATATATATTAATTACTCTAATCCTTTTAACCTAATAAAAATCATACCGGACCTAAACCCAATAGTTAATATTAAAGTCTAAAAACCATTTAATTTGTTTTAATAAAAGATTAAAACAAATAAATATAAATTATTATTTATAAACATGTATAAATAATAAATCCCGTGTAACGAATATATATAAAATATATCGTCTCGCTAATAGTTCGTAATTACCAGTTAAGCGGGTTAAGTGGATTTAAATGTTCGTTGCCCTAGGTGTAACTCTTACGGGTCATAGCTCGGTCAGCCGCGTTGTCCATCGGGTCGGTCCATAAAATCCGACAATCTCCCACTTGGACGATCCACGATAAATCAACGCAAACAGTCAGCGGCGCTCTAGCTGCACAAGGTTGTCCCTAACAAGGTATGACGCTTTAAAGTCATTAACCAAATATCTCGGTGTTAGTAACAGCTAACTAAAGCAAGACAATAGACTTATGGCAATAGTTGTCATTCATCTTTTCCGTATAAAACATCAATTGAATCAATGAGACATGGATGTAGTTCATTCTCATATGGCGTTCAATTATTATTGTTCTCGATCAAGAATCAAAGTGGTCCAATCAAACACACAGTAAGTTTGGGTAAGGCCTTACACTTCACCAGCTTGAATCAACGAGGGCGCCACGATGCCTATCTGTTACATATAATGTAAGAGTACATAATCCCTTATTGACTACATACAACTCCCACTGAACTTCAGAACTATTCCTAATCAAAGCTTTTATGAATGGCAGTTACGCGACAGCGTTTGACAGTGATTAAAGAATGGTTCTTGGTAAACGGCAGTTCTAGTACGTATCTCAGGTCAGAGGATACTAATGAGTATACCAATAGCAAAACATCTTATAACAAAGATCCATGAAGATAATTTGATGCGAGTTACATCCAACGTCATTCAAAATGAGGCCTGTGAAGTTCGGAGTCAACTCCTTGAGCCGAAGTTCAGAAAAGTCTTAATTCAAAGACGTTCCCACGAGTCTGACCGACTACGGATAATTAAGAATACAAGATTCATGGATTAAACGTATTAAAATCGAACACAGTTATAAGAATTCAGAATTGCATTTAAGTCAGTAAACCAAAAGAATTCAAAAGTACAACTGTTTAAATGTTCGCACATTAAAAATACTAAATCAAAACATATCGCTAGCAAAACTAAGACCGATAGCATTTTTGTGTTGATCATGCTTTTCTTGAGTCATCGGCTTAGTGAACGGGTCCGCTAGGTTTTGATCTTTGTCTACTTTGCTTATCACGACGTCTCCACGTTCCACAATTTCCCGTATATAGTGGAACTTCCTTTGAATGTGCTTGGCTTTGTGATGAGATCTGGGCTCTTTGGCTTGAGCTATAGCACCTGTGTTATCACAAAGTATCTCGATTGGTTGGCGAATACTCGGAACCACATCGAGGTCAGTAATGAATTTCTTCATCCAAGCAGCTTCCTTAGCAGCATCTGATGCGGCTATATACTCAGATTCGGTGGTTGAATCCGCCACTACACTCTGCTTGGAGCTTTTCCATGAAACAGCTCCTCCATTAAGAGTGAATACGAAACCCGACTGTGAGCGAGAGTCATCTCGGTCAGTTTGAAAGCTAGCATCAGTGTGACACCGTACAGTGAGCTCCTCTTTCACTCCTCCAAATATTAAGAACATGTCTTTGGTCCTTCTTAAGTACCTCAGGATGTTCTTGACTGCAGTCCAATGGGCAATGTCAGGACTTTGCTGAAAACGATTGGTCATGCTTAAAGCATACAAGACGTCAGGTCTAGTACACAACATAGCATACATGATAGAACCAATCGCTGAGGCATATGGAATTGCTTCCATTTCCTTAAGTTCAATGTCCGTGGAAGGAGATTGCGATTTGTTCAACACAGTCCCTTTAGTCATCGGAACACCTCCTTTCTTGGAGTTTTCCATCCTAAAGCGTGTCATCATTTTGTCTATGTAAGTACTCTGACTTAGCCCTAGAACCCGCTTAGATCTATCCCTATAGATCTTGATTCCTAGAATGTAAGCAGCTTCTCCAAGATCCTTCATTGCAAAACAAGATCCTAACCATTGTTTGACTTTGTCAAGCACAGGGATGTTGTTTCTAATGATCAGTATATCATCCATATACAAGATGAGAAATGATATAGTGCTCCCACTAGCCTTTCTGTAAACACAAGGCTCATCTTCATTCTTGACAAAACCAAATTCTTTGATTTTCTGATCAAAATGAAGATTCCAGCTTCGAGATGCCTGTTTAAGTCCATAAATGGACTTATTCAGTTTGCAGACCCTACTAGGATACTTTGGATCAACAAAACCGTTAGGCTGAACCATATAGACATCTTCAGAAAGATGTCCATTAAGAAAAGCCGTTTTGACATCCATTTGCCATATCTCGTAATCATGGTACGCGGCTATGGCAAGCAGTATCCTGATCGATTTGATCATAGCAACGGGTGAGAAAGTTTCATCATAGTCAAAAACTTGAGTTTGAGTGAAACCCTTTGCAACTAGCCGTGCTTTATAGGTTTGTATATTACCATGCATGTCGGTTTTTCTTTTGAAAATTCATTTGCTCCCTATTACCCGAGAACCGGGGGGTAGCTCAATCAAGTCCCAGACCTGATTATCACGCATAGATTGCATCTCGGCGTTCATGGCATCAAGCCATTTCTCGGATTCAGGATCTGAGATAGCAGATTTGTAGTTTGTAGGTTCGTCATTTGACTCAGCTACTAACAGGACCTCCTACTTCTGCGAACGCTTGTGTTTATGTCTAATTCATCAGCAACAACTTCTTGTTGATCAGACGCTCCGACTTCCTCAGCGGTTGTTTGTGTTTCTCGAATTTCTTCAAGATCCATAATATTATTTCCGGTTTCTCGATTTAGAAGATCTTCCTCGAGAAAGCGTCTTTTCCTTTTGATGGAAACAATGTTTGCATCAGGATGATAGAAATAATATCCGCTTTTGTTGTTGTAACCGACGAAAACAACTTTTTCGCCTCTGGGATCGAGCTTGTCATCAGAATCGCTGGTGACATATGCATCACATCCCCATACTCTAAGGTAAGACAAATTGGGTTTAGACCCATGCCATATCTCATATGGGGTTTTGTCCACCTTCTTAGTCGGTGCCAAATTTACAAGGCAAGCGGCGGTCATAAGAGCATAACTCTAGAAGGAGTGAGGCAAGTTAGTTCTACACATCATCGATGGAACCATATTAAGTAGGGTTCGATTTCTCCTCTCGCTCACTCCATTAAGTTGGGGTGTGCGAGGAGAAGTGGGCAGAGAAATAATTCCGTGCTCCTTCAGTTGATTAAGAAATTCTAAGCTGAGATACTCGCCACCTCGATCTGATCGAAGTGTCTTAATAGATTTATCGAGTTGTTTCTCTACTTCGTTTTGAAACTCTTTGAACTTTTCAAATGTTTCATGCTTGTGTTTCATAAGATAGACATAAGCATATCGACTATAATCGTCAATAAATGAAACGAAGTATCTTTCATGATTTCTAGACATGGTTCTGAAAGGGCCACACACATCAGTGTGTATAAGGCCTAGCAGATCCTTGGCTCGTTCACCAACATGGGTGAAGGGGTCCTTTATGAGTTTGCCAGCTAAACAAGACTCGCAATTATCAAATAAGTCATGTCCGGTAGGTTCAAGAATTCCCTCAGATTGGAGTCTTTTAATGCGTGCCTTGCTTATGTGGCCAAGTCGACAATGCCATAGAAAAGTATCATTAATGCCAGATTTGATACGTTTAGAAAGATTATATATGTTATTGTCAGTTTGAACGTCAATCTCATAAATACCGTTTTGAGGTTTAGCCTCAAAATAAAAGATATCATTTAAGTAGGCAGAAATAGCAATACCATTAAAAACATACTTAAATCCTTGTTCAAACAATAAAGAAACTGAAATAATGTTTCTGGTTAAACCAGGTGCAAAGAAACAATTGTTCAAAACAACCACAAGGCCAGAAGGACATGAGAGATGATATGTTCCAGTTGCAAGAACTGGTACTCTTTTCCCATCACCAACGATGAGCTCCATGTCGCCTTGTTTCAGTTTCCTCCAACTTTTAGGCTCTTGCAAGACATTAATGATGTGGTATCCACATCCAGTATCAAATACCCATGTGTTACTAGAAACAGTAAAAATTTCAATAACATAAATGAGAATACTTGAAGAGGTGCCCTCACCACTGGCCCTCTGCAGCTTCAGCTTGGCTAGATATTCGGGATAGTTACATTTCCAGTGCCCCATTTTGTTGCATTCAAAGCATTGGCGCTCCTCAGGAGGGGGTGCTTTTGAAGCTTTCTTGTTATTGTTGGTGGCAGGCTTGGCAGCAACATTAACCTTCTTCTTGCCTTTGCTATTAAAACCTCTTTTCTTGGGGTTAGGCTTTTTAACACCAGCAGATCTGACCATCAGAACTTGATTTTTCTTTCCTTGGATATTCATCTCGGCCATTTTGAGCATACCATGTAGCTCGGCCACTGTCTTCTCCAAGCCATTCATGTTGAAATTCATTACGAATTGAGCATAGGAGCTTGGGAGAGAGTTTAAGATGAAATCAGTAGCCATGTCATCCTTCATGGGATATCCAAGTTTGTTCATCTGGTCGATGTACCCTTTCATCTTAAGTACATGAGTACTAACAGGCGTGCTCTCTTGCATCGTGCAGCGAATGAGCTGAGACATGGTTTCATAGCGTTCTTGTCGGGCTTGTTTCAGGAACATGCCCTTAAGTTGCTCAATCATGTCAAAGGCATCCAGGTCCTCCATGCTCTTTTGGAGCTCACGGGACATGCAAGCTAGCATAAGGCAGGCCACCTCAACGGCATCATCTCTTTGTTTTTCCCAGGCCTTACGAGCGGCAGCCGTGTTACCATCGGGTGCCTCAGGGACTGGTGCATCGAGAACATAGAGCTTCTTTGCCATCTTGAGAACTATTCTCAGATTGCACTGCCACGAGAGAAAGTTGGTGTTATCCAGCTTTTCATTCTCAAGGATAGACTTAAGAGCGAAGAAGTTATTAGTATTATTATTTTCAGTAGACATCTGTCAAGATAAGTAAAGAAAATAAATTAGTATAAAAAAAGTGAAAAATCCTTATTAATTTATGACCCAATTACAGAAATTAGAATAAGGAGTGAAAATCTAGCTAAATCAGTCACTAATGGTAGCTGTGGCATATAACATTAGTAAGTAGGTAACTAGACTGACAATTAGTGTCAATTGTGGAAAGATGCACAACTCTCGTGTATGAGGCCGCTAAGACAAGACATGTCTATGCATTGATACATTTAGCCTCATCTATGCCCACTTTTAATCTCTTGACAGCTGGGGCATGTAACAAGAGAGAAAAGTAATAGTCGTCCTAAAACAAGTACTTGCGGAAGGGCCGGATGTGTCAACGAAACCCTTGCGCCTTGGAAGGATAAACTACGCATCCAGTGCGGTGTTGTGGCTCCAAACACCGATGTTTCGTTTTATGCTCCAAGTGTTCCTTATAATGGGATGGCATAGACCATTGGTTTTAAATATGGGTTCCAATTTTAGTGTTTACCGAATATGGTCAAACACAACGAATGATTAAATCATACGTGTGTTGTAAAAGCCAGTTTTACTATTTAAAGTCATGACAAATTTGATGAACCCTTTCATCTCTCAGGACGCTTAATTTTAAATAACCTATTAAAACTAAGTTTGTCGCGACTTGAATAACAAGTTAAAGTTAATAGTTGAAAACTATTAAGTTATAAGTTTTGAAATTAAATTTAGTTTAAATTGTAAAACTTTAGCGGTTATTTATTTTATAAAAACAAGTCAGTTGTTATTTTTTATAAAATTCTAAAAGTTGTAAAATTAGAACTTGTGGTGACAGATTGTGACATTTTAAAACTCTTTTTAAAACGTTTGGTGTTTGGTTGGTTTATAATAAATTTAAGTTATAAAAAATTAAAAGCAACCATAAAGCAAATAAATATGTAAATCTTTTAGGTCCAAGTTTGTTTGATCTTGCTAGAGCCAGTTAGCAAGACCAAACGGGTCACGGGGTCCACAAAATTAAAACAACCACAAGGATGGACTTCCGTGCATCTAGTCGTCTCGGATGACTCCCACTGACTCCATGATTCTTGTTGCGTCTTCAGATTTGTCTTCGGGTTTTTATTACATTACATAAAATAAAAATTACATAAAATTAAAAAGCTTATACTATTACAACTTTGAGCCATCAAAAGTGGGTCAAAACCATAAAACCAAAAACTGAATAGTAAACACAAACAACTCAATCACATGGGTCGGGCCAGATTTACATATTCAACACAATCACATACGGGCAATATATTTGGTCAAATAAATTAAAAAATCGACCAAATTAATAAATAAAAAAATTGCCCAAAAACAAATCAGATCAGAAACTTCAAGATAGTTAAAGTTTGTGATTAATCTAACCGGTGAAACCAGACCGGTTCTGATTTACGTGTTATAACCCAGGCTCTGATACCACTGTTGGGACTCAATAGTGATCAGTTTGACTTTTTAACAAAAACGGGTTTTGACAGAGAAATTAATTAATTCAGTTAATTAATAAATACGTAGCGGAAAATAAAATCAAAACCATTTAACAGCACTGACAAACCGAACAGGATCTGGTTATGAACACGCAAACACAAAATTAACAATAAAAAACAATTAATCTACTGATGAGATTAATTATACCTTAGTGATTAATGATTAACCGGTTGAGATACCTAAGTACAACGAGCCGATGCTAGATCACGAACCAAAACACGAGAGACAGAAAGCGCTGAGGCTGGCCAGAAACGGGCAGGAAGCGGCTGGTTTGGTGGCCGAAAGTCGCGAGGCAAAAACCCTTTCTTTTTTGTTTTTGTCGACAGCAACACAAGAAGTCAACAACCAAAAAAAATTCTTGACAATTCTTGCGGCTGCTATATCATCCAATTACCTCTTTCTTTTTTTAATATATATATATATATATATATATATTAATTACTCTAATCCTTTTAACCTAATAAAAACCATACCGGACTTAAACCCAATAGTTAATATTAAAGTTCAAAAACCATTTAATTTGTTTTAATAAAAGATTAAAACAAATAAATATAAATTATTATTTATAAACATGTATAAATAATAAATCCCGTGTAACGAATATATATAAAATATATCGTCTCGCTAATAATTCGTAATTACCAATTAAGCGGGTTAAGTGGATTTAAATGTTCGTTGCCCTAAGTGTAACTCTTACGGGTCATAGCTCAGTCAGCCGCGTTGTCCATCGGGTCGGTCCATAAAATTCAACACTTGTAGTGGTAATAGTCTGCACATGTTATATAAAATCTAGTAGTTACAGCAGGTTTTGTCTATTCGAAGAACGACGCTTACACTGGAATCGATTGAGACGTATATTTGCTTGAGGACCATTTGGATGCCGCGGAACGTGTACAACATATTGCAAAACTAGAAGGCGGGCTTGACATTGAACAAGAAATACACGAGTTCGAAGTACACCAAGGGACGGCGATTCCACTTTCGGACGAAAAACAGGCTTATGATGAAGCCCAACGTATCTCAAGTGAAGAATATTGAAAAACGATGTTACGAATGCTAAGACGACGAATAACGAGTCACAATAAATAAAATATATTTTGTGACTTTATTATATTTTTTGTATTCTTTTTTGAACGAACTTGTGTTAAGTAACTTATAAAAATTAAAAAAATAAATAAAACTTGTATTTTTTTAGTTTATATATTTAGAAAAATTAAAAAATCCGAAAAATCCGGTTCCAGCGGGTATTTTGGATCCAATCCGGATCCAATTGTATGTTCCGGTTCCAACAGGTTCCAACCAGTTCCACTAGATCCGCTCATTGACCAGTGTTGACTTATCCGATCTGGATAAGGTTCCAAAAAAATTCGATTTGTGCATCTCTAAATAACATGTCATACATTCCTTAATGGACCATGTTGGGCCTTGATTGCTCTTAATGGCCCATTATAGCCTTCATTATGTCATATTATGTCTTAAAGGGTTGTATAGGATTGCAGTGAGTCATGTTAGATGTTAACGGCTAATAACAAGTCATATCTTCCTTAATGGACCATATTGAGCGTTGATTGCTCTTAATGGCTCATTATAGTCTTCATTATGTCATATTATGTCTTATAGGGTTGTATAGGACTGAGTGAGTCATATTAGATGTTAACGGCCAATAACATGTCATACTTTCCTTAATTAATCATATTGGGTCTTGATTGCTCTTAATGATGTATTATAGTCTTCATTATGTCATATTAAGTCTTAGAGGGTTGTATATGATTGTAGTGAGTCATATTAAATGTAAAATATTTTTTTAAAGTAATTATTTACAAAATAATTTTTAAAGGTAGAAATATTTTTTTTAGAAAATAATTATTTTTAAAAATAAAATAAAAACTATTTAGATTTTTGCAAAAAAAAAAAAATTAATACTAGAGTGTTTTATCGAACTCATATCACCAACGATCGCCGGGATAACACATAAGAATGCATGAAATCTTTTGAACTTATAGTTACATACATTGTTTATATTTATTTTCAATAAATATATATATATATATTCAGGAAAACCAACTCATATCACCAACGGTCGTCGGGTTAACACATCATTGTCAACGAAACATAAGACATAACAAGTTAAATTGGGTGAATGATTACACAACCAACTTGTATATTGGCAACCATATCTAGACATTATAGTGTCTTAAATATTCTAGTGCACGAGTAAGTCAGGTCATTTGTCGGACTTTGCTGCACACCTTTGACTGTATTCACTACTAGACGTATCAGGTGAGTTTCCCGGCACCACTTTTACTTGATTTAAACAATTTCTAAACATTCGGGGGAGAAAACATGCTAGACTTTAGACCGGAAACAAGTGGTAGACTTGACAGACATTGTTACATGAGTAGACTTGATTAATGCTTAAAGACCCCTTTTATTCTATAACCATTAGTTATGAGACAAGCGTGAAAATTGTGAATAGATCTATTTGGGTTGACATCCCCGCCCGTGGTTAGTAGCTCTAACCTTGACTGGAGGTCAGTCGGATGCATAATTGTTCATTTTCATTTCAATGTTTTAGCGTTAAGGACATTGGGTCGGGGCACAACTATAGACGTCAAGCGTCAGTTACGGGAGCTCATGATAACAAAAGACTTATACTATTGTTTTAATTAATAATAATGAGACATAAGACATTATTTGGATAAACAAAAATCTTGTGGTCCAACGAAAACCTTTTATCTAAACTTGTGAACTCACCAACAATTTTTGTTGACTTTTTAAGCATGTTTTTCTCAGGTAACTAGGAATCATGGAGTCCAAGACATACATGCGTTTTAGGATCTTTTGGAGTTTCTCTTTTATAATCTAAGGAGATTTTAGGTCATAATTGATCAACTCATTGTATGACGAATCGTACAAACTTGTCTTTTGAGTACGACATTTTAGCATGTTATGTCTTTAGAAACGACTTATGTTTTGTAATATGTTAAAACCTTTGATTAATAAATGTCATTTAGAGGTCGTTTGATGTAATCAAAGGCTATAAAAACCATGACCCGTTACACCTTGTGTTTCCGCCTAGGCGGGGGTGTGACAGTTTCCGTAAAATGTTTCATTTCTTTTATATAAAGTTTTGAATGTTATGAACGCCCCCCCCCCCCCGGCGTACTGCCAACGCGTGGGTTTGCGTCAACGTCTTCACGTTAATTTTTTTAAGGTTTAACGCCCCCGCCGTTGCACGCGGTTTACGTTTACTAGTTATATATACATAGTAAAAGGTGTTGTCGACGAATAGCTTGCTTTTTTACACGGCCTTTTTTTATATATACATATAAGTTTTAAGCTTAAAAATGATGATGGGCTACTTTGGTTGGTCAAAAGCACATACTTCCACGTGCGCCACGCGTGTTCAATTCTCAAGTGTAAGGCTTCAAATCGGACATCCTACAGTTGGGTCACATAATGCATTGTGTATCCTTTTAAAAAACTAATATTATAATAAATCCTTAGTCTCACCCTTCCATTGAGATTATCAGCGTCCATGAATGATAAATCATAGAACAAACTCTAGAGCAGTCAGATATCCCCGCATCACTACCACATTGACACTTTAGTGCATTATGCATGTAGTAATCAAAATTACCAATTTAATCATCTATTCATCAATTTTTCTAATTCTAACTAGTATCTTAAATATGAATTATGCTAACGAATATATTTTTGAATACGTAACATATTTCTTTGATAAAAAGATATGTGAAAACTATGTATTAAAATGTGTTTTTATATAAAATACCAAAATATTGAGTCATTTTATATATAAAAAAAGAGTAAATTTCGCTTTTGGCCCCTGTGGTCTGGTCTGTTCAACCCTTTTAGTCCAAAAAAAATATTTTAACATTTCAGCCCCTGAGGTTGTATTTTTGTAACCATTTCAATCCATGACACTAACCCTGTTAACTTTTTCTGTTAAGTATAGGAGATTTTAGTCATTTTTTTCTAAGTAAACTAGTTTAACCTTTTCAGTCTAATAAAAAAATTTTGGGTTTTTTTATAAAAACTTTTTTTCTACTTTTTTAACACGTTTTTTTTTACCTTTTTAAAATCATTTTTTAGCTTTTTTTTTCGTAAAAATGTTTTTTATGAACCTTTTTAAAAACGATTTTTTAACTTTTCTAAAAAAAAATTTTAAAATTTTTTCATTAAAAAACTTTTTTAAAAGCATTTTTTGAGTTTTTTTTATAAAAACGTTTTTTTAACTTTTTCGTAAAATGTTTTTTTTAACTATTTTACAAACGCTTATTTATTTATTTAAATAGTTTACTATTTAAAAACGAGTTCGCTTAAAAAGTAAAAAAAATTGTTTTTAAAATAGTTAAAAAAACATTTACGAAAAAGCTAAAAGGCGTTTTTATAAAAAAAACTAAAAAAATGTTTTTAAAAACGTTTTTTATGAAAAAAATTAATTTTTTTTAGAAAAGTTAAAAAAACGTTTTTAAGAAAGTTTAAAAAAGATGTTTTTACGGAAAAAAAAACTAAACAAATGATTTTAAAAAAGTAAAAATATATGTTTTTAAAAAAGTAGAAAAAAAAGTCTTTATGAAAAAACCTAAAAAAAAGTTTTTATTAGACTCAAATGTTAAACTAGTTCACTTAAAAATAAAATGACTAAAATGTCCTATACTTAACAGAAAAAATTAACATGATTAGTGTCATGGATTGAAATGGTTACATAAATACAATCTCAGGGACGAATATGTTAAAATATTCATTTTTGTACTAATTACAAAAAAATGAAACTTTACTAATTACAAAATAACCAATAAAAAGATAAACCACGTTGGGTTTATCACATATTACTTTGCTTCGACACACTTTGAATTTCCGTCGTTGGTTATCACATATTACTTTGCTTGGACACACTTTGAATTTCCATCCTTTTAAGGCTATGGGTAATGCATGCATAATTAGGGGCGTGGACCACGTGGCGTGGCCCGTGATTGTAGGTGGAACACCGTCTTCTAGGGAATGATTAGGGGTGTGCGGTGATGGTGTGATTTCATTCACGGGACACGGAGCAAGAGTTGTGTGTGTTGTGTATGTGCATATGTGATTGCGTTTATAAATTATAATTTATAAACGGGTTATGCATAGTAGTTTTTTGACTCCTAAGACCTAAAACTTTGTTTTTAGTAGGAACGATTTTTCTATCCAAAAGGGGATGACGGCTCAGCTTGTTGCCCGTTTGCGTACCACTTTATTGTAATCGTATTTAAATGAACGGATATAATTGCACTGTTGTTGATATGGGTGGACATTTTTCATTTTTTAGTAAAGCCTTTACACATATCTAACCCAAAAACTAACTTCTTTGACAATTCCTAAAATAACTAAGATAAACAACCGATCATCTATTTTACTCAAACAAACCAACTTATAATAAAAATCTGTTAAATTAAAATAGGAACACGTAATTCTAATAGAAAACCCATATCCTTAAACCTCTTCATCACCTTCATCATCATTAGATACACAAACACCATCACCATCATAACCATTACCCAACTCGCAAATCTTCTCCCAAACATCCACCGGCACCGGAACCACCGACAATCTAGGCTGCCTAAACAACCTAAACTCCGTACAATTCTTCAGTTCCCCCTTCATCTCTTTCAAATCGACCACCCTCCTCATCTCCCCCACCGCCTGCACATCTACAGCCCCACCAACAGTAACATCGTCTTCATACCATTCACGGACAACGGTGACAACGCCAACTATACGGGGGGTCTTGGTCCCGGAGTGGTAGAAGAAGCAGAGGTCGTGGAGGCGGGCGGACTTGAGGTGTTTCAGAGCTTGGTGGTTCTTGACGCCGTCCCATTTGGAGAGGCCTCCGTTGGATGCCTGGTCCTCCCATGACCACTCCCCTGGCTCGGTTTTTAGCAGCCAGTACTGTTTTTCGTCTCTCTTGGACTTGCCCATTTTCAATTTTCAATTTTTCGAAGTGGTTAGATTTTTTCATCTCTTTATGGGGTTTTGTGTTGATTCATGGCGGGTATTGGGATCGGATTCCTAATTTTGGCGCCATTTTTAAGGGGAAAAAGAATGTTTTCGAGGGTAAATTTGTTCAATTTTGGGTTTTTTAGTTCCAAGAGATGAAAATTGTTTTTTTTATTTTATTTTATTACTTTAAAACGACGAATTTTTCTTTACTTCTGTAGGACTTGAACCTAAGACCTCCAAACGTAGGTGTTCCAAAAGCCTTTTCCTTTGCTACTGGGCTACCAACACCAGTGGTAGATGAATTCAATTATTGGAGCTAATTTTATCAAGTCCTGATCGATTAACACGAACACGATAATTTGGGTAAGCTCCCAAAGAATTTTATTAACCAAGAAAACTGACTCAAAAACTTGATTACAATGATAACCCTAACACAGTTAAAACTTGATTACAATGTCAAACCCAAACATGGTTTATATAGACTAACCCTAACTTGTTAGCCAAGACATTACCATACTAATTATAATGCAATTAGTAAACTTAACTAATTTAACCACAACTTGTCAAACTAACCCCTCCATATTTACCTACACGTAAATACGGTCCTCCCATATTTACCTACACGCGAATACGGGTCCATAATTTCCAACATTTTATAGGTTGATCAACGTTTTTATCAAGAATTATAGTATTCGTATTTGTGGTTGTTACGAATTTTAGTAGTGATCCTTATAGTGATTCATCTAAAGCATGGCCACCAACTCCGGTGGTAGATGAAAACTATTAAGGTCATGTTTACGTTAAATTGGCGTTAATAATGTGGTTGTAATAAACCAGTTGTATGGATCTTCTTCGTACTTTTTTCTATATATCTGCGGCACCAAACAAAAGATCTTTTTTATCAAAGCATTTTTTACATTGAGACGAATGACCCATCAACGTATACTAACCGAGAAGATATATCATTTCAGCAACATAATGATGATAGTTGTGAGTCTAATCGTATTTTAGTTTGGAAACTCCAACAAATGTAGCTCAAAAGGTAAACAATATACAAGAGAGGTTTTTAGCATTGAGACTGATGAATTTCATGATGATGCTTGGGAAATTAACATCCAATATACTACTCCGGTTGGTACTGATGACGATATCAATTTAGTTACGAATGAGTTTCTACGGGTACAGATGACGTCATCAAGTTCGTCTTTGCAGTTTACACGGATAGCTGAAACGGATAAGACTAGCTGTTACGATTTGAAAATTAAAACCAATTAAAGTGCATTGAATACGTTTAAAGCAGTTTAATCTTTCGTTTAAATTCTTGATGGAGCTATTTCAACTCGTTTCACTATAAATACTAAGAAATCCTTAGTAGCTTGACAGGCCATAATTTATAGCAATTCGAAACACACAATAAAGATTTTCTAGCAAGTTCTATATCCTTTCTTCTCTCATATTCAAGGCACGATTTTGGGTGCTAGGTCTACCCGACAACACTAACTGTTTTGGCTATTGCATACTTAAAAATAAACGAGTTCTATTGAGAGACTTGAAATTTGTTTTAAGGGGCCCGTATCGAATACAAATTCTCAACCATTCTCCTTATTGTTCTTTATCTCCTTGTATTTTATTTAATTTAGTTATAATATGTACTGTAATTTTTCGCTTTCCTTTATTTCTGTATCGTAATTGTATTTATAAAAGCGTTTTTATATCTTTTTGGCTAACCGTTTCCTACAAGTTCTACCTTGAGAGAGTGAAAATGAAACTAGAGTGATAGATATACCTTCAACTAATATTTTAGTTTTCTAAAGTGAACTTTTAGTTTAATAAATAACAAAATAACTTATATCACCCCTATTTAAATAAAATTTATAAAATGATTAAATATAATAAATTTTATGAATGTCGAAAATAAAGAAATTTATGAAATATTGTATTTTCAAGTGTTGATCTATTAATTGTGGGACGAAGGGCTCAATAAAGACGATGAATTTATGCAGTCAATCCTAAAGTTGACAATTGATCCTCCTACTCACTCTTTAGACTCTACGACATCATAACAACGGCCACGATCAACCATTTACCTTCCACATATTATGATTATATATTTTCTTTTAAACTTTACTATGATTTTCTAAATGAAAACCTTATGATCATGGTTAACTTGAGCAAAATTAATTATAACACGTTAAATTTGTTAAATAAAAGTTCAATTGAAATAGGTTAAATAGGTAGAAGCCAATCTTTACGGGGACATCTTGGTGATAAATGATATATTTCCTTCACCAATCTTAATGGGGACATCCTGGTGATAAAAATCCCGGCCCCCTGCGTTTTTCTTTAAGCTCCGTCACTGCATATGTGTGTGTATATGGATTAGTGTAAATAAAGATTTATTAACTAATTAGAAACTAACCATGTTTTTATCTTTTAATTATAGAACAGATCCACAAAAGAATATTACTATAAGAGACATATGGGAGTGAAATCTCAACCATTTGTAAGGATGTTTAGAGCATTCTCTAGGTATACCTATTTAAGATATGAATAAATAACTAAGAAGGATAAACGATCTCTTGTGTCAGGGGAGAGAGGATTAACCCCTACTAGATAACTTGGAGGGGAAGACGAATCATATAAAAATTACCATAAAAAGAAACAAATAACTTAAAGTTTCTAACTAAACTCGAAACACGAAAATGTGTTTTCCAATCACTAAACCACTTCAAATAGCCGGAAAACACCTTATGTCATGACAAAACGATGAACCTTATTAGCTGGCTCATTTTCCATCAACTAAATCGGATTTACTAAATCATGTCACTAAAATCAACTTTGGTAAATACGAAAAACGATGATTAGTGATTACATTATCATTTAAGATGGTCACATACTAACATCTTAACTTTAGATGTTTCTTGGTCGTGTGCATCAATATTCGTCATATACCCTTAGAGCATATATCAACCCGACTACTTTATTTCATACCGGCTTTAGTTTTTATTCGTATTTTGACGTAGAAAGTTTAAAGCTTGAATGGATTTCACGTAGTTTAAAACACGTTTGCAACAATATATAAAATTTGCCGTTATTCCTTTTATAATTATCGGGATTTTCTTCTTTATTAATCATATATACAATCGGGTAAATAATTTAGATTATAAAGATTTAATAAATGCCTTCCAAAAAAAATAAAGATTTAATAAATATTCCAATATTAAAAAATTATTGCATCGGGATTGACATTAATCACCCTAATTGATTCCATAATTAATTCATTATAATATAATAATATTATGGATCATAATTATAGAAGGTAATCATGGAAAATATCAACCATCATACGACATAATTTCATACCAAAATTGCATAAACCTAAATCTTATTATTTTTTATTTTTTTTATTTAAAAGACATATATTTTAAAAACTAAAAAGGGGAAATTTAACAATCAAACATTTCCATTCTTATTGGTATAAATATAATCAAGATGATCAGCAACCGTTCTTCTCATCAAACATTCTTCTTCTCCAGGTCCCGTACAATTCTCAACAGCCTTCAACTTTGCCACCTCGTCAACCTTAAATACATAATTCATACAAAATCAGATTAATCATTTAAATAATTAATTTTTTAAAATCATCTTTAACCATTTCACAAAATAAAATTTTAGTTTTATGACATGTTCTATAATTTCTTAAAAGAATTTTAATCAACAAGCCTTTGACACGATGAATTCAAGAAAAATTTCACTTACAATGCGATGAGGTTCAATCGGTGTAACATCGTTGAACGTCGGGACGGGGCGGGCGATGGTGCACGATAGCATGGAAAGGAGAATGATTGCTACCATGCACAGGGTGGGGATTCTTATGGCCTTGGACATGTTTGATTTGTGTTTGATCTAAGGATGGGATGAAAGAAGACTAAAGGGGTGTGAATTTATAGCCATTTTTCAAGATTGTAAAAGGGTAAATTGGGAACTTCACAATACAAAATTTGATGAAATAAATGACAAAAATACAAAGAATGGTTGGGGTGTGTGTGAGAGAGATATTAACGGTTGAATATTATTTTAATTTTTAAATTAGTATAGAAATGGATATTGATGATTCTGAAAATAGGGGGTCTTACCGTCTTATGAGTCACACTTGGCTCAAGCTCAGGCAAAGAGTATCAGAATCGGTTAGTTGTACGGTACATGTTTTATTGCCCGAGGTACACGTACTTGATGCATTTAAAAATTCACAGCAAAGTCTCTATCTCCGTCTCCATTTCTATTATTCATAGATTTTTTTATTTATTTTTCACCTTCATCAAGATCTCTATCTCTATCTCAATCTTTAAATTTTAAAGTTTAGTAAATAGAAATTATCTGAATATAGAGATTCATTTTCATCATTCTCTATATTTTTTTGTGAATTTCTAAAAAAAGAGAAAAAATAATAAAATAAGTGTTTGTTAGTGAGATAGAGATAAAGATCGAGAATGGGACGTGGGAGGTTAAACCGAATTTAAAAATAAATTTAAAAAAATATGATATTTAGTTGACTTACAGAGATGGAGATAAAGATGATGCTGTGAATGCTCTTTCTAGTTTCAAAATGACTCGTGTTGGAACTTTGCTCTCTTGACTTTAAAGGTGAATATAAAATTTAATGCACTTACTATTTAGACTATGAGAGTGTGAACCACTAGTGTCGCAACTACTTGGTGCACATTAAGTTACCGTATATCATGAAATGGTTTTCTTTTTATAGGAGGTCTTGCATTGATAATGACATCAAAGTGACATCCAATTTTTGTTATGAAGTTGAATTTGTTTATTTTCTTTTGATTACAATCTAATTGAAAAGATTTGAAGGGTTGTGATTGTTAAACAATAGCGGTTAAGGGGTTATTGTGTATATTATTTTGAAATTTGAAAGGGAATTAGGTAGTGGATTAAGTTGTATATCCCTTTCGAACTGCGTCAGTTTTCTCGAAATACTATGCAATATTCGATGATAAATACTACACAAACCCGTCGTTCAATTTACACTGCACTCAGTGGGACCCTAGCTGACGAGAACAAACAAGACACGAAGGATCAAAGTTTGTCAGTTATACTTAGTTTGAACGGAAGTTTTTTATTTAAGGTAATATCATCGTTATAGTTTCCAGCTTATTATGTGAGTGCACGAACGTATGCTACGTGCTAGTCGATTGGTTGAGATTTCTAGTTTCCTTAGTATGTGCATGCAGGGGCGGACTTATGCTTGTCGGAGGGGGTTCACAGGAACCCCCCGAGTTTCGAAATTATAGTGTAACGCTAGGTAAAAAAACTGGGATAAACCCCTTAAAAAATTGTAGGTGAACCCCCTTACAAAGTTTACCAAGTGGTGTAGTGGTTTAGGATTTGTATTATAACATGGAGGTTGTGGGTTCGAATCCCTTCACCCATATTTTTTAAGAGTCTTATCACCCTCCTACTTTTTGGACCAAAAATCTCACCATTGAAGCTCACATTTACATGACTGTTTAACAAAGGCTCAAACCATCCACTTCATGATCTTTGCATTCATACAATAGCATATAAATGCACCGGATTTCCAGCCCATTCTGACAAATCGAGTTTAAAATTTTTTCAGTTTAGAAACTAAATATTGTAAAAAAAAACAAATAAATGGGAAAAATATTTTATTTTTCTAAAGTTTACCTATTGAACGGTTTTGGTTTCAGGTAATGCAAGTAAGGGATTTGAGACCGATCAACAACATTGTCATAACATGATCGTTCAAAGTCGTCAAAAAATAAAAAAAATAAAAATTTATTCTTGTTTTGCAGGTTCATTTGCTTCAAACAAATTAAACATATATAAATACCACATGCCATTGCAAACAAATAAATTTTTTCCTCACTATTAGACAATTATGGGTAATTTATAAGAATTAAGGTTATTAACGGTCAATATTGTTAAATTAGGATATGAGAAATAATGGTCTGTTAGTACCGATTAGGGTCAAATGTGGTCAATTAAAGGCAATTAGGGATAATTAGAGGCATCTAGGGTCAATAAGGACCAATATTGGTTAATCATAACTAAGTAGTGTTAAGGGGTGTAAACGAGCTGAGCCCGTGCCCGAGCTTGTTTTAGCTTAAGAGAACTCGAGCGTAGCTCATTTAGAACTTTATTTCTAATAGTGAGAAAATTTTTGAGTCCAAGCTCGTTTATTATTTAATTATTTTATTTATATATTTTTATAATTAATTTTATATATATTTATATTTATACATTTATATAACATAGTATGACTCATTTTAACATATATGGTTCATACAACACATTAAGACCAGTTGTTTGATGGAATGCTTGAACCAACACCCACTTTAATCAAAGTTGTAGTCTCGTATAATTAGGCCTCAAAAATTTTCTTCGCTTTAGGCATCCAAAATGGTTAAGCCGTCTCTCCCCGACCCGACCCGACCCGAACAATCGAACCGAACTGAACCGAAATTTTATATGTCTGGCCTTATGAAATTGGAGCATTTAAAAACAGTGAACCCCCTTAAAAAAATTCATGGATCCGCCACTGTGTGCATGGGTTATTGGATTACTAACTTGATTATCGTATTCATGTCAATTCATGTTTTCCAGTGAGGTAAAAGCTTGTTGTCCTTTAGATTGGGTTACTTTATATAAAGATGGTGTGTTCATTTAAGAATCACAAATATGTTAAATCCCACAATGGCCACTATACCTATTGTTTTATATGATACTCTAGTTAAGTAATTTTTATTTATGTTTTATTTGAGTATCACGTGTGGTCAGAGTACTTCTCTTTCACAAATTTATAGTTCTTAATCAAAATATGTTTCTTTAACTTTTATAAAGACCAGAAACACTTTAAATTAAAATCACAATGACCAACCTTTTTAGAAAGGTATGAAATATGTGTTAAAAGTTATTAAATAGTTGTCCATTTGTCCGTATATACCAACACATATAATTATATCGTATCCATCGCGGGCGCCCTTCATGGCAGCCAGTCTGATGCGGAAGAAAGAAAAACAAGCAAGTCAAAGCGAAGAGGAGAGAGGGTGAGGGAAATCTTGGAAACGGGCAGGTAAGGGCGGGGAATGTGAGAGGGAAGGAGAGAGGGAGGGAGGCCCATGAAATCTCTTCCGGGCAAACATACGTGGAGGGACAAGGGGTGCCATTCTTCTCATAGCGCTGTAAATTATAATTAATTCCCTCAAATTCCTTCAATACAACATTCATTCCAAATTGTCAAGGAATTCAACAAAAAATTGGAATATCCGACCACTCAATATTGTTGTTGCAACTCCCACCGCCGATCACGCATGCGACCGACGTCGCCGCCCCCTCCCCGCGTCTACCGTCGTCGTTGCCCCCCCCACCACCGTCCACCTCCCACCGCCACCATCGGCTGCCACAAACCACCCTCGCCACCGCCCCCCGACCGTCACCACTTCCAGCGCCACCGACAACGGACAATAATCGTCGCCACCACTTACACCCCCGCTGCCACACCGACCATCGTCGCCTTCAACCATCAACCGCCTCCCGTGACTACTTCCCGCCACCCCTGACAACCAACCATCGCCGACGTCACTTACTACTGACGGTCGTTGTTAGCATCGCTGGGGGTGGTCGATAGTTTTGGCTGATGGTGGTTGGCGGCGGCGGTGGCGATGACGGCATGGGGTGGGCGATGACGGCATGGGGTGGTCGATGACGTTGACAACGCCGAGGTGTTCAGGTGCGACGACAGTGGCGGGAGGTGGGTAAGGGCGTTGAAGACAACGACGACGGCTGGGAGGTGGTGGATAGGGTGATAAATTTTAATTCTTTTATGATTGTTTTGTTATCAAATGTATTTCAAATTCAAATTTCTTTGATAGATTATAATTCCTTTAAATTTCAAATCCTTATGAAAAATGCAAACTTCAAATTCAATTTCTTAAACATTAAACGAATCGAACACACCCTTATAATACGCTTCAAGCATTTGTTTACTCGTCTTATAGCATTAAGTCCTCTCGTGTAACATCCCAAAAATAAAACGACGGTTAAAATGACCAAATAAACGAACGAGGCATGTCAGGTCGGGTCGGATGGGTTAGAAGGGGAGCCTCCCCTATAAATAGCCAAGGTCACAACCCATTTCTCTCATTTGCAACTTATAGAGAGAGAAACCGTAGAGAGAGAAAGTTGTCGGATCGACCCGAGATTTGAGAAGTGTGTTGCTCCATAACTCGTGAGAAGAACCTCCGGATCAGAAGCTCGATTCAGGTAACGATCCGACCTAAATCTGAGTTTTTGTTCGTTTTTGGGTTTTTCGGGTTTTGGGTAAAAATGTTATGTTTGAACGGATGAAACTGGAAGATGAGTATAGATTTGAGTTTCTTAATGGAAAACGAACGTTTTGAATGCAACAGGTTCGGGATCTTGACATGATCAGACCCGAATGCGAAAGTTAGGGTTTTCGCGAAGAACAGGTCGTGCGCACTTGCTAAGTGCGCACGGAGCAGATCCTGCGTACTTGCTAAGTGCGCAGGAGGAGTGTCCTGCGTACTTGCTAAGTGCGCAGGAGGAAGGACCTGCGCACTTGCTAAGTGCGCAGGAAGCATGGTCTGCGCACTTGCTAAGTGCGCAGGAAGCATGGTCTGCGCACTTGCTAAGTGCGCAGGAAGCAAGGTCTGCGCACTTGCTAAGTGCGCAGACATCAGAACTGATTAAGTGAAGTCAGTATGTTAGAATGGTTAAACCGTTAGAGTCGGTATTGGTCTGATGTGCATTAACTAATCAATTCAGATCGGAAGTGAAGTTGTTGGACCTTTGTTAGGACAACCGAGACTATCTTATAAGGTGAGTTCTAGAAGCCCTCTTTTAAATGTTTTAATAATGTTTTTGGGTTGGTGTGCACACGTGATGATTTTATGAAACGATGTTTATGAAACGATATTTACGAAGGTTGTATGTAACGTTTTATAAAATGATGTTTATGAAGGAAGTATGTAACGTTTTATAAAATGATGTTTATGAAGGAAGTGTTTATGAAATATTTTGCCAAAAGAAGTTTACGAAGTGTTTTAACGAAGAGAATGTTTTTAATAAAACGTACGAATGCTTTAACTGAAGTTTTTGAAGTAAAAGAAGCGAAGGTTTACGAAAGTCATAAACGAACGAATCTGCCAATATTCCTTAGGGAATGAAGGTTAAGGGATGGGAAGGATGTTATGGGCCTTTACCTTTTAGGGGCCTCTGTGGCTGGCCAACTGTTGTACAACTGGGGCGATGACGGTCGCCAAGGGGATTATCGTGATCCTTGAAGTTGGTACGATTTACCTTACGGGGTAGTCGTGCTTGAAGTTAAGTACTTGTGTCCGACGGGATGCAGTGCTTGAAGTTTGGTACGCGCTATCCTTTGGGACGCCGTGCTTGAAGGGTTGAATGACCTAAGTATCGGGCCCTATGAGTTCCTCACCCGAAGGACAGTACGGTGATGATGGGCCTAGTGGTGGTGATCCTTAAGTTATTCAACCAGTATGTAACGTTTGGATTTGACGGTTACGAGAAGGCGCAGATTCTATATGTTCGTTGACTTATGAAGTGTTATGTTTGTTATTGCATTATTTACGTACGCTTTTTATTAAATGAAGTATGAAGTGATGTTTTTGGCAATTTATTTGAAGTTAAGGTTTTATGTTAAAACTAGAACTCACCAGCGTAGCTGACGTTTTTAAGTGTGCACATTCAGGTTAAGGTAGGTTATGAGGATGGACGGTGATGCTTGGCAAGCGAGAAGAGTTACCCGGCTGATCATGAAGACTGGCATCCCGTTATGTTTAGTTATGATGTAAATATGTTTTAAACTATGTTTACGCTTCCGCATGTATGAACAAGTTTTAATTATCATGAATGAATGAAGTTTTTCCGCTGCGTTATTTGATATTCATGTTTAAGAACTGTTTGTGAATGAGTAAATCCAACAAGTGGGGCCTCCCGGGTTTGGGGCCTTACAAGTTGGTATCAGAGCAATAGTTTGAGAGATTCGGACACTCCTAGTGTCTGAACTTAAACTTTGAATGGGACCGAAAGCGGATGCCAGTACGGGTAACTCGAGCCAAAGCATCAGGTATGAAGGTAGTATATGTATTTACGTATATAGTATGCCTTAGAAGAGGTTAAGTAAGGACTTGTGTTCTGATGGAATCACAAAGGTGGTCAAATAGAAATCGAAAGGTAGTGTAATGGTTAATTACAGATGGCCAGTGTATATTAACATCTTACAGTGCTTATTGGATTCTATTTGTTAACTAGCGTGATGACATTGGATTTCTTGTCTTATAGAACGTAATGGCAAGAAGAGGAAACGGAAGGCGTGGTGGCCGTACCGGTGGTCGTACCGGCGGTCGAAATGGTGGGCGTGGCAGGATCCCTGCGCGCCAAGAGTATAGTGAAGAAGGAAGTGTTCACACTGAACCGGCGGTTAGTGTGCATGAAGCCGAGCAGACACAGGTTGAAGAACAACCCTTCACCTTTGAACCAGAAGTGAGAGCAGCTATAGCTCGAGAGTTTACGGAGTTGATGAAGACTTCTCTGCGAGGTCTGTTGGCAGAAGCATTGAAGCAGGTCAATGCGACGGGTGGGTCTAGCGCGGCAGTTGGTGCTCAGAACAATGAGACCGACAATGCACCGCCTGCTCGCGGATGTGATTATAAGTCCTTTAAGGCATGTGACCCGCCGGTCCTGACTGGGAAGAAGGACGCGGTGGCTACTTTTGATTGGGTAATACGTATGGAAGCCGCCATCCGTCTGAGCGAGTGTCGAGCTAATCAAGTAGTGAAGTTTGCTGCTAACTCCTTGAGGGAGGAAGCATCTCATTGGTGGGAAGGTATACGTCAGGCAAAGGGGAGCGAGATTGTGGATGCGATGATGTGGGCTGACTTGAAAACCTTGGTGATCAAGAATTTCTGCCCAAGGAACGAGATTGAGAAGGTAGAGAGGGAATTTCTGGGTTTGAAGGCCGGAAACATGACGCACCGGCAGTACACAACCCGATTTAATGAACTGGCACGTCTGGTGCCACACCTTGTCACTACTGAAGAGAGAAAGATTGCTTGTTATATTCAAGGGTTGCCGGACCAGGTCCGCACCTATGTTAAGGCAAACGCCCCTACTACCTATGATTCGGCGGTAGAGCTAAGTGGCGTGGTATTCGATGATCTGGCGCTGAATGTTGTTGCCATTGAAGGGCCTAAAAAGAAGTTGAGTTTTCCCGCTAAACGATCGGGTGGGAAGTTGTTTGGGGCTCGGGACAAGCAGGCCAGGATAGGCGAGACGACAGTCTGTGGGAAATGCAGGGTAAGACATGCGGGTGAATGTCGGTTAGGATCGAATCTGTGCTTTAAATGCGGCAAGACCGGACATTACTCCGGTGAATGCCCGCAAGGTTACAAATGCTACAATTGTGGGGAAAATGGTCATATGAGTCGGGAATGCACCAAGCCCAGGATGGGGGAAACCGGGAAGGGAAAGGGCCCGGAAAAGAAGGGAGAGGGATCTCGTGCAAAGACTCGTGCGTACGCACTGACGCAGGAACAAGCCAGGGCGGATCCCGATGTGGCGTCAGGTACATTCATCCTTGACAACACTTTGGTTTCTGTGTTATTTGATTCTGGTGCCAGTAAAAGTTTTATATCTGCGAGTTTTTGTAAACGCGTGAAGTACACTGTCAGTAAGTTAGAAATGGCCTTTAGCGTAGAAACCGCAGAGGGTAGAACTGCGAGAGTGACCGATGTAGTTGACAACTCCACAATAAAAATAGAAGGACATAGGTTCCCTGTCAGATTGTTTGTTATGGTTTTGGGAGGGTTTGATGTCGTGTTAGGTATGGATTGGCTAACTGCCAATGAAGCACAAATTATATGTAAACGAAAGATAATCCAACTCAAGGCTCCGGATGGTAGCAAAGTCGAAGTCTTTGGAGATCATGACGCCCCGATGCCAAATGTCATCTCAATGATTAAGGCAACGAATTATTTGAGGCGCGGATGCGAGGCTTATCTGGTATATGTAATTGATAAGTGTAAGGAAGTGAAGGAACTAGACGATGTACCCGT
The DNA here is from genome assembly GCA_023525975.1 of Smallanthus sonchifolius. Lineage (NCBI taxonomy): Eukaryota > Viridiplantae > Streptophyta > Magnoliopsida > Asterales > Asteraceae > Smallanthus > Smallanthus sonchifolius. Next base: position 73,771,399 of record CM042033.1, on the reverse strand, counting down.
GGTACGCGAGTACCCGGAGGTGTTTCCAGAGGATTTGCCTAGGATACCACGCGATAGAGAAATTGAGTTCCGAATTGACTTAGTACCAGATGCCTAGCCCGTGGCTAAGGCTCCATATCGACTAGCACCAGTGGAGATGAAGGAACTTATGGTTCAATTAGACGAGTTGCTTGAGAAAGGATTTATCCAACCGAGCATCTCGCCGTGGGGTGCTCCGGTGTTGTTTGTAAAGAAGAAAGATGGTTCGATGAGAATGTGTATCGATTATCGCGAGTTGAATAAACGAACGGTGAAGAACAAGTACCCTTTACCAAGGATCGATGACCTGTTCGACCAGTTGCAAGGCGCAAGTTGGTTTTCGAAAATCGACCTTCGGTCCGGGTACCATCAGTTGAAGGTGAGGGAAGAAGACATACCGAAAACTGCATTTCGCACGCGTTATGGACATTTCGAGTTCCGCGTAATGTCTTTCGGATTGACGAACGCCCCCGCAGCGTTCATGGATTTAATGAATAGGGTGTGTCGACCGATGCTGGATCGATCGGTAATAGTGTTCATCGATGATATCCTTATCTACTCCAAGAATGAGGGTGATCACGCGTGTCACTTGAAAGAAGTATTGGAAGCTCTGAAGAAGGAGGAGTTGTATGCTAAGTTCTCCAAATGTGCGTTCTGGCTTAGGGAAGTCCAATTCCTAGGTCACGTCATTGGCCCGAACGGCATTATGGTTGACCCAGCAAAGATAGTAACGGTAAGTGAATGGGACATTCCTAAGACACCAACTGAAATCCGCAGTTTCTTAGGATTGGCGGGCTACTATCGGAGATTCATCCAGGATTTCTCGAAAATAGTTTCGCCATTGACAAAGTTGACTCGGAAAGAAGTAAAGTACGAATGGGGTTCGACCCAGGATGAGGCGTTTAAGGAATTGAAGGAGAAGCTAACACAAGCTCCAGTCTTGGCCCTTCCCGAGGGCAGTGAAGACCTGGTGGTATACTCTGACGCGTCAGGTCAGGGATTAGGGTGTGTGTTGATGCAACGCGGTAGAGTAATTGCATATGCGTCGCGGTAGTTGAAAGTTCACGAAGTCAACTATCCGACTCACGATTTGGAACTTGCTGCTGTCGTATTCGCATTGAAAATCTGGAAGCACTACCTGTACGGGGTAAAGTTTACTATTTACTCCGACCACAAAAGTTTGAAGTACTTCTTCGAACAAAAGAAGCTTAATATGAGGCAGAGGAGATGGTTGGAACTCCTGAAGGACTATGACTGTGAAATAATGTACCATCCTGGAAAGGCAAACGTGGTGGCTGACGCTCTAAGCCGAAAGGATGTGCCTACTCCTATTAGAGTGAAAGCTTGCCAGTTGGTGGTAACATCGGATGTGATGAAAATCGAAAGAGCTCAAGATGAGGCACTTAAAGAAGAAAACATAAAGAAGGAAAGGATGGTTGGCCAACAGGACAAGTTGGAATATAACACTCTTGGTGTTAGGACACGTTTTGGACGGGTATGGATACCTATGGGTGGCGAGCTTAGAACCAAGATCTTGGATGAGGCTCATAAGTCTCGTTACTCTATCCATCCTGGTACCAATAAAATGTACCAAGATCTGAAGAAGGACTACTGGTGGCCTGGAATGAAATGTGATGTGACGAAGTATGTAAGCAAGTGTTTGACTTGCTCGCAAGTAAATGCTGAACACCAGAAACCATATGGAAAGATTCAACCACTTGACATACCAGAATGGAAGTGGGAACACATTACCATGGACTTCATAACCAAGCTACCTCGCACAGCTAAAGGTCATGACACCATTTGGGTAATTGTGGACCGATTGACGAAGAGTGCTCATTTCCTACCTATTCGCGAGACGTTCTCGTCGGAAAGGTTAGCGGAAGTGTTTATTAATGAAGTAGTAGCACGGAATGGGATGCCTCTGACGATTGTATCTGACCGGGACACCCGATTCACATCGAGGTTCTGGAAAAGATTTCACGAGACGATGGGCACGAGGCTTAATATCAGCACAGCATACCACCCGCAAACGGATGGTCAGTCCGAAAGGACTATTCAGACGTTGCAGGATATACTCCGTGCTTGTATTATCGACTTCGGTGGCAGTTGGGACAGCCATCTGCCGTTAGCTGAATTCTCCTACAACAATAGTCATCACACGACGATAGGCATGCCGCCTTACGAAATTTTGTATGGGAGAAGATGTAGGACCCTGGTTTGTTGGGGTGAGATTGGACAGAAGGAATTAGGAAGTCTCGAAGTCGTAAGAGAGACGTCGGAAAGGTTTGATCAGATCAAAGCGCGAATGAAGGCCGCACAAGATCGTCAGAAGTCCTATGCGGATAGACGACGAAGGCCTATCGAGTTTGATGTTGGGGACAGAGTAATGTTGAAAGTGTCGCCCTGGAAGGGAATCATACGATTCAGGAAGAGTGAAAAGTTAAGTCCGAGGTTTATCGGACCATTCAGGATAATGGAACGGATTGGGGAAGTCGCTTATAGGTTGGAGTTGCCGGATGAGTTAAGTGGGATTCATCCTACCTTCCATGTATTACACTTGCGAAAGTGTTTGGCGGATGAATCGGCTCACGTACCACTTACCGACATCGAGGTCGACAACAGCCTTAATTACATCGAAGAACCCGTGGCCATCCTTGATCGGAAGGAGAAACGTTTACGTAATAAAGTTATCCAATTGGTTAAAGTCCAATGGAAGCATCGAAAGGGATCGGAAGCCACTTGGGAAACGGAGAAGGAAATGAGGGGGTCGTACCCTCATCTATTTGACTTATGATAGGTTTCGGGGACGAAACCTATTGTAAGGGGGGTAGACTTGTAACATCCCAAAAATAAAACGACGGTTAAAATGACGAAATAAACGAACGAGGCATGTCGGGTCGGGTCGGATGGGTTAGAAGGGGAGCCTCCCTTATAAATAGCCAAGGTCACAACCCATTTCTCTCATTTGCAACTTCTAGAGAGAGAAACCGTAGAGAGAGAAAGTTGTCGGATCGACCCGAGATTTGAGAAGTGTGTTGCTCCATAACTCGTGAGAAGAACCTCCGGATCAGAAGCTCGATTCAGGTAACGATCCGACCTAAATCTGAGTTTTTGTTCGTTTTTGGGTTTTTCGGGTTTTGGGTAAAAAGGTTATGTTTGAACGGATGAAACTGGAAGATGAGTATAGATTTGAGTTCCTTAATGGAAAACGAACGTTTTGAATGCAACAGGTTCGGGATCTTGACATGATCAGACCCGAATGCGAAAGTTAGGGTTTTCGCGAAGAACAGGTCGTGCGCACTTGCTAAGTGCGCACAGAGCAGATCCTGCGTACTTGCTAAGTGCGCAGGAGGAGTGTCCTGCGTACTTGCTAAGTGCGCAGGAGGAAGGACCTGCGCACTTGCTAAGTGCGCAGGAAGCATGGTCTGCGCACTTGCTAAGTGCGCAGGAAGCAGGGTCTGCGCACTTGCTAAGTACGCAGACATCAGAACTGATTAAGTGAAGTCAGTATGTTAGAATGGTTAAACCGTTAGAGTCGGTATTGTTCTGATGTGCATTAACTAATCAATTCAGATCGGAAGTAAAGTTGTTGGACCTTTGTTAGGACAACCGAGACTATCTTATAAGGTGAGTTCTAGAAGCCCTCTTTTAAATGTTTTAATAATGTTTTTGGGCTGGTGTGCCCACGTGATGATTTTATAAAACGATGTTTATGAAACGATGTTTATGAAACGATATTTACGAAGGTCGTATGTAACGTTTTATAAAATGATGTTTATGAAGGAAGTATGTAACGTTTTATAAAATGATGTTTATGAAGGAAGTGTTTATGAAATATTTTGCCAAAAGAAGTTTACGAAGTGTTTTAACGAAGAGAATGTTTTTAATAAAACGTACGAATGCTTTAACTGAAGTTTTTGAATTAAAAGAAGCGAAGGTTTACGAAAGTCATAAACGAACGAATCTTCCAATATTCCTTAGGGAATGAAGGTTAAGGGATGGGAAGGATGTTATGGGCCTTTACCTTTTAGGGGCCTCTGTGGCTGGCCAACTGTTGTACAACTGGGGCGATGACGGTCGCCAAGGGGATTATCGTGATCCTTGAAGTTGGTACGATTTACCTTACGGGGTAGTCGTGCTTGAAGTTAAGTACTTGTGTCCGACGGGATGCAGTGCTTGAAGTTTGGTACGCGCTATCCTTTGGGACGCCGTGCTTGAAGGGTTGAATGACCTAAGTATCGGGCCCTATGAGTTCCTCACCCGAAGGACAGTACGGTGATGATGGGCCTAGTGGTGGTGATCCTTAAGTTATTCAACCAGTATGTAACGTTTGGATTTGACGGTTACGAGAAGGCGCAGATTCTATATGTTCGTTGACTTATGAAGTGTTATGTTTGTTATTGCATTATTTACGTACGCTTTTTATTAAATGAAGTATGAAGTGATGTTTTTGGCAATTTATTTGAAGTTAAGGTTTTATGTTAAAACTAGAACTCACCAGCGTAGCTGACGTTTTTAAGTGTGCACATTCAGGTTAAGGTAGGTTATGAGGATGGACGGTGATGCTTGGCAAGCGAGAAGAGTTACCCGGCTGATCATGAAGACTGGCATCCCGTTATGTTTAGTTATGATGTAAATATGTTTTAAACTATGTTTACGCTTCCGCATGTATGAACAAGTTTTAATTATCATGAATGAATGAAGTTTTTCCGCTGCGTTATTTGATATTCATGTTTAAGAACTGTTTGTGAATGAGTAAATCCAACAAGTGGGGCCTCCCGGGTTTGGGGCCTTACAAGTTGGTATCAGAGCAATAGTTTGAGAGATTCGGACACTCCTAGTGTCTGAACTTAAACTTTGAATGGGACCGAAAGCGGATGCCAGTACGGGTAACTCGAGCCAAAGCATCAGGTATGAAGGTAGTATATGTATTTACGTATATAGTATGCCTTAGAAGAGGTTAAGTAAGGACTTGTGTTCTGATGGAATCACAAAGGTGGTCAAATAGAAATCGAAAGGTAGTGTAATGGTTAATTACAGATGGCCAGTGTATATTAACATCTTACAGTGCTTATTGGATTCTATTTGTTAACTAGCGTGATGACATTGGATTTCTTATCTTATAGAACGTAATGGCAAGAAGAGGAAACGGAAGGCGTGGTGGCCGTACCGGTGGTCGTACCGGCAGTCGAAATGGTGGACGTGGCAGGATCCCTGCGCGCCAAGAGTATAGTGAAGAAGGAAGTGTTCACACTGAACCGGCGGTTAGTGTGCATGAAGCCGAGCAGACACAGGTTGAAGAACAACCCTTCACCTTTGAACCAGAAGTGAGAGCAGCTATAGCTCGAGAGTTTACGGAGTTGATGAAGACTTCTCTGCCAGGTCTGTTGGCAGAAGCATTGAAGCAGGTCAATGCGACGGGTGGGTCTAGCGCGGCAGTTGGTGCTCAGAACAATGAGACCGACAATGCACCGCCTGCTCGCGGATGTGATTATAAGTCCTTTAAGGCATGTGACCCGCCGGTCCTGACTGGGAAGAAGGACGCGGTGGCTACTTTTGATTGGGTAATACGTATGGAAGCCGCCATCCGTCTGAGCGAGTGTCGAGCTAATCAAGTAGTGAAGTTTGCTGCTAACTCCTTGAGGGAGGAAGCATCTCATTGGTGGGAAGGTATACGTCAGGCAAAGGGGAGCGAGATTGTGGATGCGATGATGTGGGCTGACTTGAAAACCTTGGTGATCAAGAATTTCTGCCCAAGGAACGAGATTGAGAAGGTAGAGAGGGAATTTCTAGGTTTGAAGGCCGGAAACATGACGCACCGGCAGTACACAACCCGATTTAATGAACTGGCACGTCTGGTGCCACACCTTGTCACTACTGAAGAGAGAAAGATTGCTTGTTATATTCAAGGGTTGCCGGACCAGGTCCGCACCTATGTTAAGGCAAACGCCCCTACTACCTATGATTCGGCGGTAGAGCTAAGTGGCGTGGTATTCGATGATCTGGCGCTGAATGTTGTTGCCATTGAAGGGCCTGAAAAGAAGTTGAGTTTTCCCGCTAAACGATCGGGTGGGAAGTTGTTTGGGGCTCGGGACAAGCAGGCCAGGATAGGCGAGACGACAGTCTGTGGGAAATGCGGGGTAAGACATGCGGGTGAATGTCGGTTAGGATCGAATCTGTGCTTTAAATGCGGCAAGACCGGACATTACTCCCGTGAATGCCCGCAAGGTTACAAATGCTACAATTGTGGGGAAAATGGTCATATGAGTCGGGAATGCACCAAGCCCAGGATGAGGGAAACCAGGAAGGGAAAGGGCCCGGAAAAGAAGGGAGAGGGATCTCGTGCAAAGACTCGTGCGTACGCACTGACGCAGGAACAAGCCAGGGCGGATCCCGATGTGGCGTCAGGTACATTCATCCTTGACAACACTTTGGTTTCTGTGTTATTTGATTCGGGTGCCAGTAAAAGTTTTATATCTGCGAGTTTTTGTAAACGCGTGAAGTACACTGTCAGTAAGTTAGAAATGGCCTTTAGCGTAGAAACCGCAGAGGGTAGAACTGCGAGAGTGACCGATGTAGTTGACAACTCCACAATAAAAATAGAAGGACATAGGTTCCCTGTCAGATTGTTTGTTATGGTTTTGGGAGGGTTTGATGTCGTGTTAGGTATGGATTGGCTAACTGCCAATGAAGCACAAATTATATGTAAACGAAAGATAATCCAACTCAAGGCTCCGGATGGTAGCAAAGTCGAAGTCTTTGGAGATCATGACGCCCCGATGCCAAATGTCATCTCAATGATTAAGGCAACGAATTATTTGAGGCGCGGATGCGAGGCTTATCTGGTATATGTAATTGATAAGTGTAAGGAAGTGAAGGAACTAGACGATGTACCCGTGGTACGCGAGTACCCGGAGGTGTTTCCAGAGGATTTGCCTAGGATACCACGCGATAGAGAAATTGAGTTCCGAATTGACTTAGTACCAGATGCCTAGCCCGTGGCTAAGGCTCCATATCGACTAGCACCAGTGGAGATGAAGGAACTTATGGTTCAATTAGACGAGTTGCTTGAGAAAGGATTTATCCAACCGAGCATCTCGCCGTGGGGTGCTCCGGTGTTGTTTGTAAAGAAGAAAGATGGTTCGATGAGAATGTGTATCGATTATCGCGAGTTGAATAAACGAACGGTGAAGAACAAGTACCCTTTACCAAGGATCGATGACCTGTTCGACCAGTTGCAAGGCGCAAGTTGGTTTCGAAAATCGACCTTCGGTCCGGGTACCATCAGTTGAAGGTGAGGGAAGAAGACATACCGAAAACTGCATTTCGCACGCGTTATGGACATTTCGAGTTCCGCGTAATGTCTTTCGGATTGACGAACGCCCCCGCAGCGTTCATGGATTTAATGAATAGGGTGTGTCGACCGATGCTGGATCGATCGGTAATAGTGTTCATCGATGATATCCTTATCTACTCCAAGAATGAGGGTGATCACGCGTGTCACTTGAAAGAAGTATTGGAAGCTCTGAAGAAGGAGGAGTTGTATGCTAAGTTCTCCAAATGTGCGTTCTGGCTTAGGGAAGTCCAATTCCTAGGTCACGTCATTGGCCCGAACGGCATTATGGTTGACCCAGCAAAGATAGTAACGGTAAGTGAATGGGACATTCCTAAGACACCAACTGAAATCCGCAGTTTCTTAGGATTAGCGGGCTACTATCAGAGATTCATCCAGGATTTCTCGAAAATAGCTTCGCCATTGACAAAGTTGACTCGGAAAGAAGTAAAGTACGAATGGGGTTCGACCCAGGATGAGGCGTTTAAGGAATTGAAGGAGAAGCTAACACAAGCTCCAGTCTTGGCCCTTCCCGAGGGCAGTGAAGACCTGGTGGTATACTCTGACGCGTCGGGTCAGGAATTAGGGTGTGTGTTGATGCAACGCGGTAGAGTAATTGCATATGCGTCGCGGTAGTTGAAAGTTCACGAAGTCAACTATCCGACTCACGATTTGGAACTTGCTGCTGTCGTATTCGCATTGAAAATCTGGAGGCACTACCTGTACGGGGTAAAGTTTACTATTTACTCCGACCACAAAAGTTTGAAGTACTTCTTCGAACAAAAGAAGCTTAATATGAGGCAGAGGAGATGGTTGGAACTCCTGAAGGACTATGACTGTGAAATAATGTACCATCCTGGAAAGGCAAACGTGGTGGCCGACGCTCTAAGCCGAAAGGATGTGCCTACTCCTATTAGAGTGAAAGCTTGCCAGTTGGTGGTAACATCGGATGTGATGAGCGAAATCGAAAGAGCTCAAGATGAGGCACTTAAAGAAGAAAACATAAAGAAGGAAAGGATGGTTGTCCAACAGGACAAGTTGGAATATAACACTCTTGGTGTTAGGACACGTTTTGGACGGGTATGGATACCTATGGGTGGCGAGCTTAGAACCAAGATCTTGGATGAGGCTCATAAGTCTCGTTACTCTATCCATCCTGGTACCAATAAAATGTACCAAGATCTGAAGAAGGACTACTGGTGGCCTGGAATGAAATGTGATGTGACGAAGTATGTAAGCAAGTGTTTGACTTGCTCACAAGTAAATGCTGAACACCAGAAACCGTATGGAAAGATTCAACCACTTGACATACCAGAATGGAAGTGGGAACACATTACCATGGACTTCATAACCAAGCTACCTCGCACAGCTAAAGGTCATGACACCATTTGGGTAATTGTGGACCGATTGACGAAGAGTGCTCATTTCCTACCTATTCGCGAGACGTTCTCGTCGGAAAGGTTAGCGGAAGTGTTTATTAATGAAGTAGTAGCACGGCATGGGATGCCTCTGACGATTGTATCTGACCGGGACACCCGATTCACATCGAGGTTCTGGAAAAGATTTCACGAGACGATGGGCACGAGGCTTAATATCAGCACAGCATACCACCCGCAAACGGATGGTCAGTCCGAAAGGACTATTCAGACGTTGGAGGATATGCTCCGTGCTTGTATTATCGACTTCGGTGGCAGTTGGGACAGCCATCTGCCGTTAGCTGAATTCTCCTACAACAATAGTCATCACACGACGATAGGCATGCCGCCTTACGAAATGTTGTATGGGAGAAGATGTAGGACCCTGGTTTGTTGGGGTGAGATTGGACAGAAGGAATTAGGAAGTCTCGAAGTCGTAAGAGAGACGTCGGAAAGGTTTGATCAGATCAAAGCGCGAATGAAGGCCGCACAAGATCGTCAGAAGTCCTATGCGGATAGACGACGAAGGCCTATCGAGTTTGATGTTAGGGACAGAGTAATGTTGAAAGTGTCGCCCTGGAAGGGAATCATACGATTCAGGAAGAGTGAAAAGTTAAGTCCGAGGTTTATCGGACCATTCAGGATAATGGCACGAATTGGGGAAGTCGCTTATAGGTTGGAGTTGCCGGATGAGTTAAGTGGGATTCATCCTACCTTCCATGTATCACACTTGCGAAAGTGTTTGGCGGATGAATCGGCTCACGTACCACTTACCGACATCGAGGTCGACAACAGCCTTAATTACATCGAAGAACCCGTGGCCATCCTTGATCGGAAGGAGAAACGTTTACGTAATAAAGTTATCCAATTGGTTAAAGTCCAATGGAAGCATCGAAAGGGATCGGAAGCCACTTGGGAAACGGAGAAGGAAATGAGGGGGTCGTACCCTCATCTATTTGACTTATGATAGGTTTCGGGGACGAAAACTATTGTAAGGGGGGTAGACTTGTAACATCCCAAAAATAAAACGACGATTAAAATGACGAAATAAACGAACGAGGCATGTCGGGTCGGGTCGGATGGGTTAGAAGGGGAGCCTCCCTTATAAATAGCCAAGGTCACAACCCATTTCTCTCATTTGCAACTTCTAGAGAGAGAAACCGTAGAGAGAGAAAGTTGTCGGATCGACCCGAGATTTGAGAAGTGTGTTGCTCCATAACTCGTGAGAAGAACCTCCGGATCAGAAGCTTGATTCAGGTAACGATCCGACCTAAATCTGAGTTTTTGTTCGTTTTTGGGTTTTTCGGGTTTTGGGTAAAAAGGTTATGTTTGAACGGATGAAACTGGAAGATGAGTATAGATTTGAGTTCCTTAATGGAAAACGAACGTTTTGAATGCAACAGGTTCGGGATCTTGACATGATCAGACCCGAATGCGAAAGTTAGGGTTTTCGCGAAGAACAGGTCGTGCGCACTTGCTAAGTGCGCACGGAGCAGATCCTGCGTACTTGCTAAGTGCGCAGGAGGAGTGTCCTGCGTACTTGCTAAGTGCGCAGGAGGAAGGACCTGCGCACTTGCTAAGTGCGCAGGAAGCATGGTCTGCGCACTTGCTAAGTGCGCAGGAAGCAGGGTCTGCGCACTTGCTAAGTGCGCAGACATCAGAACTGATTAAGTGAAGTCAGTATGTTAGAATGGTTAAACCGTTAGAGTCGGTATTGGTCTGATGTGCATTAACTAATCAATTCAGATCGGAAGTGAAGTTGTTGGACCTTTGTTAGGACAACCGAGACTATCTTATAAGGTGAGTTCTAGAAGCCATCTTTTAAATGTTTTAATAATGTTTTTGGGCTGGTGTGCACACGTGATGATTTTATAAAACGATGTTTATGAAACGATGTTTATGAAACGATGTTTATGAAACGATATTTACGAAGGTTGTATGTAACGTTTTATAAAATGATGTTTATGAAGGAAGTATGTAACGTTTTATAAAATGATGTTTATGAAGGAAGTGTTTATGAAATATTTTGCCAAAAGAAGTTTACGAAGTGTTTTAACGAAGAGAATGTTTTTAATAAAACGTACGAATGCTTTAACTGAAGTTTTTGAAGTAAAAGAAGCGAAGGTTTACGAAAGTCATAAACGAACGAATCTGCCAATATTCCTTAGGGAATGAAGGTTAAGGGATGGGAAGGATGTTATGGGCCTTTACCTTTTAGGGGCCTCTGTGGCTGGCCAACTGTTGTACAACTGGGGCGATGACGGTCGCCAAGGGGATTATCGTGATCCTTGAAGTTGGTACGATTTACCTTACGGGGTAGTCGTGCTTGAAGTTAAGTACTTGTGTCCGACGGGATGCAGTGCTTGAAGTTTGGTACGCGCTATCCTTTGGGACGCCGTGCTTGAAGGGTTGAATGACCTAAGTATCGGGCCCTAAGAGTTCCTCACCCGAAGGACAGTACGGTGATGATGGGCCTAGTGGTGGTGATCCTTAAGTTATTCAACCAGTATGTAACGTTTGGATTTGACGGTTACGAGAAGGCGCAGATTCTATATGTTCGTTGACTTATGAAGTGTTATGTTTGTTATTGCATTATTTACGTACGCTTTTTATTAAATGAAGTATGAAGTGATGTTGTTGGCAATTTATTTGAAGTTAAGGTTTTATGTTAAAACTAGAACTCACCAGCAGCTGACGTTTTTAAGTGTGCACATTCAGGTTAAGGTAGGTTATGAGGATGGACGGTGATGCTTGGCAAGCGAGAAGAGTTACCCGGCTGATCATGAAGACTGGCATCCCGTTATGTTTAGTTATGATGTAAATATGTTTTAAACTATGTTTACGCTTCCGCATGTATGAACAAGTTTTAATTATCATGAATGAATGAAGTTTTTCCGCTGCGTTATTTGATATTCATGTTTAAGAACTGTTTGTGAATGAGTAAATCCAACAAGTGGGGCCTCCCGGGTTTGGGGCCTTACATCTCGGTTGAATTACTTTATATTTTATACTAGCTTAAAAACCCGAAAAATGAAAACGATATAATTTATAGATCTTAAAATATTTATTATGACTGAAATTAAGTATTAAATATAATAATTAAAAGTTACAGTTATAATTAACAAATCTCTAAATATTATTTTTATACAATATTTGATGTTCTATTGGTAAGTTCATCATCTTTATCTAAGATTAATAATTTCAGTATGTCTCTACTTATAAATTTAAATAATAACACATACGTCATTTTGATTACATCTCATTAAAATTGATAAAATATCTTCTTGTTCTACTCAAATCTACCTCCGCCATTTTGGAATCTTTATTACTTTATTACTGCTACATACATCATTTTCACCTAAATAAACTTTTGGTGTTGCAAACTTGAAACCCTTAATACTCATACATGTTACTTTTCGCCAACCATACCGACTATCCATGTAATTAAATCTTTTTATTTTAAAAGCTCTACTACCAAGTTCGACCTAAAATCATCGTAAGTCCGCCACAAACCTCCACTACCACGTTCGACCTACCAATGGACGCTACTCGCCGCTTAAGTGTAATATCCGTACTTTCCACATCATCGTTTATTTATATTTTGTACATTTGTACTTTCATTTTTGAATCCATTGTAACCCGAGACTTATGATCAATGAATTTATTGGATTTATTCAATTACATGTTTACAACATACATTACATTTATACATATGCAAGACAACATCATACGTGCAATATTACAAAATTATATATTACAAACACGCGTTTTACTTTTTTTACATTTATATTCTCGTTTCACGTCCATACACGCTCGGTTTATTATTATTATTATTAGTAGTAGTATTATTATCATTATTATCATTAGTACTATTATTATTATTTCATTCTTTTTCTTTTTTAAAAATCACCTCCCTTTCAACCACCAACTCCCAACTAACTCATTTAATACCCCAAACCCTAATCCACACTTATAAATACCCACTCCCTTTCACTCCTCCACCCTTACACCCTCCAAATTCTCTCACAAATCTCTCCAAGTGCTCCATTTCTTCCAAGATTTTTTGGCAGAATTTTATAAGGTAAAAACCTTATTTTTCTTCAAGTTTCTTCCTTTTTTTTCTTAACAATTCTTCCTTCACCCTCTTGGATAAACCTCTAGGATCTTATCATTTGTTTACCTTGGTAAACATCTAAGATAAGTCACCATTTGAGGTCCAAGTTGTGGTCTTTCAACTAACATTTCTCCTTCTTCATGTTCTTGTTTGGATATTTTACATCTAGTTGTGGTAAAACCAAACCAAGCCTCCATCAAAATTCTATGATGGAAGCCTTGTGCTAAGGTATTTGGATGAAGTAGATGAACATAGGTTCATCTACCATAAGACATCCAATAGCCACAAGGTGTTCAAATCCTATACATAAATATTATAAATAAATCTAACAAGGTTTGTGGATTTCCCAACCTTTCTCTTGGCCACTTCAAGTGGTATATTACTAACTATACTAACTTTTGACCATCCGAATTCCTAACTAAGTTAGGGGTTTGTGTTTCGGTCCGCCGTCGGCGATGCATGACCAACTTGATACTATTATACATATATATTATTTATTATTTCTTCTCCACCGAACTTATGCCTACGTTACCTTTTAGGTTAACCGGCATTCCCGACTCTTCATCTTCCCGTTCATCCTTTCGTTACCACGTCAAACCGTGAGTTTCATACTTGCCCCTTTTACATTTTTGCACTTTGGGACTTGAAAACATGTACTTATTCAAAACACATACACTACAAGATTCACACTTTATTCAAACACAATTCATTAACATGTTCATGTGACAACAAACTTGACTATATGCTTAAATACAACTTGTTAATACAATAGTTTATTAATTCTTGCAAAACCGCACTTAACAAGTGTAGCGCTATAGGATTGACACCCGTCGGCTTTTCGTTACCTTTATGGAGTCCCCGATCTTGTTATGTTATTTATTCGACTAGTATTCTTTGGATGCTAGGTATGCTATGTCAACAATAGGTTTGAACTATATCATTACAAATTGTATGAACATTAGTAAAGTATGTCTATACATGTGAATTGTTGCTTTAAACATGATTATTATATGTATGAAACTTGTATGAACTCACCAACTTTATTGTTGATCAAATATTATTTTACATGTTTTCAGGAGATGTTTGATGCTACCATGGAAATGGAATCTAGGGACTTTGCTTTAGATATCAAATTTAAATATTTTTGTCTTTTGTTTATCAATGTATTTCCTTTAATTGAAACAATTGTATTTGAAATTCTTAGTTTAATGAAATCGGTTAAATTTATATTTCAACAATAGTGCCACGATGCCTTTGAACAATCCTACACGTCACGTTCGGTGATTCCGCCGCCGAATGGGTTGTGACATTAAGGGTGTGCAAAAAAACCAAAAATTGAACCGTATATGTAATCCTCAGAAAATTCCGACCTCTATTTTTAACTACTCTGGCATTTGTAATTTCTTTACTTTAATGTCTTACATCAATGAAATTATCTTATTCATCCGTTACATTTCATGGGTATTCATATGTACTTATTGAGTGCAATTATTTCAAATTTAAGAGTAATAAATATACAATTGTTGTTATTCTAAGTTATTTCTAAACCTATGAATGTATATACATTTTATAAATATATGTACACTTCCAAAAGTCAAATTATAAATCTTATAAAAAAATTAGGGTTTATGTATTTAATCAAAATAAGAATTTATTTCTATTTAGTAAACTATATTTTTACACTTATAACATTTAACTATAACATAATAAATTCATTAGATTTTATAAAAAAAATATAAGATTTAATAATTTAATGTTCTATAAAAGTCCAGGGGTTAATTATGCTAATTCTGAAACTTAAATCTATTTAAGACCAAAGTTTGAACATAAAATGTTAAGGTTTAAACCCGAGGGACCTGTTCTGCCAAATCCCCAAACTTTCCCCCCTCCCAAATCAGTCACGGGTTCGAAACCCACAGACCACCGGTTCTTGACCCTTTAATCCTGAACTCGTTACTGAGGTACTTTCATGCGAATTTGAAGCTAGCTTTACGTTGTAGACAATCAAACGGTTCACTTGACGCATTTAATCGCATTTTTATGATGAACTTGATGCTCATCTCGTAACCGAAAACCCTACTCTCAACCATTTAATAGATCGATCAATGCAGAACAAATCAACTATAAATAGAGACCGGTAATCATTAGCGAGACCCACCACAAACTACTCGCACTCCCAATTGCCTTTGAAATCGTCTATGTAACACCTAATTTTGCCAATGAACTCGACGCTACTTAGCCCAGCCGTCCTCCCTCCTTACATATCTATTCCAGGCAAATTTAGTGTCCTTAGACTCGTCTTGTTGCAGAGATCAAAAGCCCTATGGTTTCGGGCTCGAACCATTGGCCGATTGAGGGTATTGAGGGGCTAGGGTTACGGGTTATGCATTGGGGAAGAAGATGACCTTGAGTTCATGGTTTTTAAATTTAGCATGCCGAATTTAGACCAAGGCATAAGCCCTGGTCTATTGGTTAAGTGTGTAGGCGTCTAGTGACCCGGGCTCGACGCGGGTTCGAGTCCCGGCAGCCGGATTTTTGTGATTTTTATTTCCTTTTCAATCCCTTTATGTATAAATAATGTTTTAAAACCATAAATTTAAATTTTACAAATCAAATAAATACATCCTACAACTTTATAAAAACAGAAAATATAATTTATAATTTTTTTTAACCATTTTATTTTATTAAAAACCTATTATAAAACTTCATAAATTCTTAAATAAATAATATAAAAGATTTGTTTGAACAAATTAATTATGTTATTTTATTTATAAAATTACAATGTTTATTACATACATTTTAATTATATGTTTAAGCTTTATAAGTCCTTAAATGAATAAAATAAATGATTTGCTTGTACAAATTTAATTTTGTTAATTATCTTTATATTAACAATATTTATTACACAAATTTGGATTTAATGTGTAGACATTATTAATCTCCTTTAAACTTGTAAATAATTATTTTTGTGTGAATAATTGTTTAAAACACTTTCAAATTTATAAAAAAATACTTAAAATGATTATTGTAAATAATTATTTCATACAATGTTCAACTAAATACATTTAAAACCTCTTTATTTATCAACTCTTTTAAATTCTCATTAAACGAAATTATTTAAATGTTAACTAACCATTTTATTAAATTAACTAAACCTTTTCCATTTTCAAATTTATTTATAAGTTATTTTATAAATGAAACCAAATGTATTATTTTATTCCATTTCATTTGTTGATTATCTTTGGAATCACTGTATAAGCTAAACTACTAAATAATTAATTTTAATTAATCCTAATTAATCCTATGAACAACTTTTATTTCAATATTAACTTACAAAATATATACAAATCCATCTTCAACCCTACCCCTACCAAACCCTAAAATTTCACCATCTTATTCAACTTACTTTAAACTTAGAATACAAATTATCTATGTAGGTTTGTTGTGAGAAATTCTCACAATACCTATTCATTTCATCAAATCCTATCACTACCAGCTTCAGCTCAAGTGAGTTTACATAGTCCATTTTTCCTTTTTATGCTTTTGGGGTGAACCATGTTTACAAATACATTACTTACACAATTCAATACCTATGTTCTTATGCTTTGATCTTTATGCTTTATGTCTTAAATTGACTGGTGACCATTACATGTGTTCATGTCAGTATATTCATTAACTTGTGTGGCAAGCCTAAGGTAGTACCTTTTATGATCATTTATACGGGAATCCGAAACTATAACTTAACACAAAACCTTGGCGGGGTTTGTTCAGTATCATCTTACTCCTTTGGGTATCATCTTACCCCTTCTTCAAAATGACAATCAGTGGGATTGCGTAACTAGTTTTCTATTACCACGTTTGAATTGTATGCTTGAAACCTTGTGTGTTTTTACATATATGCTTTAGACATGCTTTGAACATATTGAATTGTAAAACTATACTTAACTTTGTTTTGTGTTAAAACCTATGTTTCTCACAAATTACTTGTAGTTGACATTTACTCGCATGTTTCAGGTGCACCTGTTTGAGGACTACTTGATCACATATGACATGGACCTAGTTTCCATTAAATCTTATTATAATATGTTTGAACACTTGTTTTCTTATTTCCAATTGTAATGAATGCTTTTAATTCGAATAATAAATATTATCATATTTAATAGACGATCATGTGCTTATGAACAACCGCGTCAGCCCGGCGTATAATTCGCCGCCGGCCGGGGTGTGACAGTATCCGTAACTGGAAAAACGGAACCGAATTGTGAATTCAGTTTTCGGTTCAGTTAGTGGATATACATTTTTTTTGAATTTGGTTTATTCGTTTAACCGAATAAACTGAATAAGTGATAACTATATAAGTTGAATTCGGTTTATACATTTTTTTAATTCGGCTGAATTTGGTTGGGTTAAACAAATTCCCAATACGGTTCTGTTCGATTAACATATAGGCCTAAAAAAAATAAAAACCGAATAAACCGAAAACTGAACCGTTGAACACCTCTATCGCCGCTAACCTCCATTACTACAAACCTCGACCCGCCACCACCGTCCGCCATATCCGATAAAATAAATTACGACGTATTTTAAAAAACTTTTTTCTAATTAGTATTTTAATTTTTTAGAAAATGTCTTTAAAACATAATAATGGTTTGTATAAAAACTATAAAATATGTTTTTTATTTTTAAAAGTTCAAGTAAAGAGGTATGTATAACACAACTTTTTAAGTAATTACACGGTATATCACATAAAACCGTACTTATACCCAAACTTGTAAAACTTTTAATCAATCCCATACCCGATCCCATGGGTATTACTCATTCAAGATCTTTCGGTTTTAGGTTGTGTGGTCGGGTTTGATTCTTTTTCCACTCCTAACGTATGGTCGTATAGAGATTGTAAGTTTAAAATTACAAATAAGCGCAGGTATATAAATAGAGCCGCGCCTCATTCTCCCCCTCAACAGAAGCACAATTTTCAATTTTGCTTCGTTTCTTTCGACGTGAACACTAACGGCTTCGTACTCTAATCGATTGGAACTCTAATTCAGGTGTTTCTTCTCAACTCTTTTTATTAGTCATTCTTTGTTAGTATTAGTGTGTCGATATATATACTGTGTTCTTGATTTGAGCGTGCCAAAGTCTCCTATCTATATGCGTTTTTGTTTCGTTGTTGTAGCCAGCATTGAAACCCTAATCGAGCAAAATTTGGGACAACGATTTGCGATTCGACATATCAACTATATTTTTGATTTATGTAACCAAAAATCCAAAATTTAACGTCGATGATTTTCTCTCTTATCAGATTGAAAGTTCAATTTCGTCAAAATTGAATTATATTTGTCAAAATTAAAATTTAACGTCGATGATTTTTAGGATTTTGGAACCCTAATAGATGAATTGTGTTGTTGGTTCTTTCCCTCATTGGCTGATAGTTTTTTGGATATCAAGAAATAAGTTAATTAGATATACTATGCAAATTAGCCTAAATAATTATGTCCTTGATTAGGCGGCTATGCACAAGATTCTCTCTGATGAGAGTTATATCTTGTTTCGCATTATATTGGGTTCTATGTAGTTTGTTGAGACTATTCTTCAATAATCATATCATTGGCCCTTAAAGTTTAATGCACCAGTATGCTTAACACTATCTAAAGTGGATGTTTGACCCGGTAACGATTTATGTCAATTGTCACCACCACTTTATGATGTTGACTTTACATGTACAGAAAACAGTCAACCATCTTTCTTAGCTAGGTAACTGTCCATCAGACAGGAGTTTTGACTTTTGATCACTACAAAAGGTCACTGGGTGCCACTCTCAGTGGCAGAACCAGAACTTCTTAGTTAGAGGGTCATCATAGGGTTTTCTTTTCTACCGACTACAAGGAGTCCAACTCATGTTTTTCTTAAAAAAAGATCAACTTTTATACATAAAAAATGGACAAATTTTGATGACCGAAGGGTGAATGGAGTAATGGACTCTTTTGACCCTCCCCTGGTTCTGCCCTTGGGCACTCTCTTCTTACTATTTTGACTTTTGTAGTTTTCTTTTATTTCTATTACAATTTCTAAATTGTGCATCAGACATGAGCTTGCTTTAGTGAAAAACTTTAGTAATAGGTGATTAGGTACTTTTATAATATAAGATAAAGAACATTGAAGTTTGGTGCCCTTATTAAGAGATAAAGCAATTCTTACCTGATAACTTAAATCCGGCAAAATGAATCAATTTTCTTTGTATAGTTGTTGAGTGATAGTCATTCATATTTCTTCTTTCATGGTATACATATGCTATCCTTATCGTTTATTATGTTTATTTTTATTTTTTGACCTTTTAGTTAATACTTAATAAGTATGCTTCTGACATGTAAAGTAATAGTAGCTTTTATTTGATTGGTAAACGTGTGACTAATAATAGCATGGAATCCAGGTGTATAACATCGTAAATAAGGACGTCTTGTTATCCTTCCTTCGAAAATATATATTTGCATTTTGTTCCATGACTGGTACTTCAATTAGGTTGCCTTTAGTCGTAGGTGTCAAGCTAGCTACTTTCTATGTTTGCCCTTATTCTTAGGTGTGCTTTTTTAGTCTTAGCTACTTTAGCGTTAGAGACTTTTATGCCTTTATGTTCTTTTTTCTTCTACTACTAATAGATTCCTATATGTTACCTGTTTTTTTTCTTGTATATTATCTCTTTTTCCTTTAAATAAAGGAGGTTTTCATGGGCTGGGGGTCTCTCTGGGAGCAGCCTCTTTATCCCATGGGATAGAGGTAAGGTTTGCCCTCATCTCCCCCCTCCCCCTACCCACCCAAGACCCCACTTGTGCGAGTTGGATTTTTGCTTGGTATGTATGTTTATTTTTGTTCCGTGCATTGAGTTGCTAACTAACAATTACACAATACTATTTTGTCGTTTTGAAATAAAGTGTGATTTGCTTTATATACTTTTCTTGGTCTATGACAATGATACGCTGCATTATGCATGTTCATAGTTGTCAATAGCTAAAAGCGGTAAATAGCAACAAACTACCTATATGCTACATAGCGATAGAGATGAAATAGCGCCCGCTATTTCATGTTTAGCGATAAACTAGCAGAAAATTTAAGAAATATTTTACATTCAACTATTGAGCAATTATAATCAATATGCTATCACTAATCATCTAAATCTTCATATTCCGGCTCACCTAGTAACGCTATTTATATTTATCAAGTAAAAAAATAAAAAAAGAAGGAAAAATTACAGAATATTCGCTATCTGGTCGCTAAACACCATATGGCGCCATATGACCGCAACGCTACGTAGCGCGCTATAGCGGTCGCTATAGCCGCTATTGACAACAGTGCATGTTGTGGTTTTTCTGTAATTGACGCCATGGTTGCGCCGATTCCTTTAACTACCATGCTAAGTACTAAGTGTAAGTCTTCATAAATTGTCTGTTGCCACCCTCACCTAATTTTCCATTACTTTCCATGAGTGCATCACTCCTAATAAGTATACTTATGGTATAATTGTAAAGTAATTACACTGATATTACATGTGATGGTAAACCAATGACTGATAATAGCTTGTCGGTTCAGTATAAAATTGCAATTAATGGTGCTGAACATGATTCTATTTTTTAATATACTGATATTTGTGACGTTGTTCCTTACACTGGATAACTAAATAACTAACTAACTAACGAATACGAAATTCTATTTTTTCATGCTAAATTTAATGTGTGATGTTTTATATTTTTTATCGTGTATGAAAATGGTGTGCGCCTGTCATGCACGTGGTGGTTTTTTCTTTATTTGGCACAATGCTTACGTCCTTATGACTCTTGTGGTAACTAGTAACTACTTAAGTTTATTGACATTTATAACAAACTCACGTGTTGCCACTTTGCCAGGGTACTGATAACGGTTTGACCCCTTTCTCTTTTAACTCCTACAGTTTTTGTTATCCGATAGTTTTACATTTTCCTCCTTAAATAGAAAATAAAGTGGTAATTTGGTTCCTCTGTCCCCTTTAGTCTATTTCCTTTCGAAACGACTCTGTTTAGGGATAGAATGATTTTATCATGTTCTAAATTATTTTTGATTTTACTTTTATTAAAAAGAAACAACTAAAAGACTCAATTTATTTTCTTCTCTTACTTGTTACTTGTCATAACTACCATTAGCCATCTCCACCACATCTGATAGACCGCCTCCCTTTCTTCCTAGAGGCTCAACCCGAGTTGTTCTTCTCCAACTAGTATTTGTGTTTCACATATGTTTGTTGCTTCACCATTTACAACCAAATCAGGTTTAATACACGTAGTAATATAAAAAATATAACACAGGAAATTATTCTAACACCAAATCAGGGCATATGTAGAATTTTGGTGTGCATATTTTTTTCTCATAATAATTTATGGATATTAGAAGATAAAATCAATATGTGGCCGAGGCATACTAACCTAAATAAATGTGTGATCTGTTTTTTGATATTTTCCCTGGTCTATGAAAATGGTATGCACCACATTGCTACATTTAAGTCTTCATAAAATGTCTCTTACCATTTTCAATAATTCATAGTTGAGCATTCATATTCTTGACATTTATAGAAAAATCTTGTATTATTGGTCCTAAACTCCTAATCCGTATCTCTTCCTCTCTTTTCCGATTTACCAAAATTAGAACTATTAATTTTTCCAGTCAATGATCAAATAAATGTTACTTGTATAACTCGGCTTTTCTTAACCGAGTTAGTAAGGACCAAAAGAGAAAAAATGTGAAATCAAGTGACCATAACAGCATAACTGCATTTTAAGAAATTGTCTGGGAACCGTTTCTGTAGGTTTACCTTAATTTTTTGAAAACGTGTAACGGTTGTGTATGTACAATTCTTCTTCAAAAGAAATAGATATGATCAGATGCCATTTCAATACCACTGAGATTGTAATGATAACTACCATCTGTCTTAGGAAGTATGTTGATCAGTTATGTTATACAGATTCTGTCTGCGGTTTCCTTTTATTAATAAGAATAGATTATTTTTTGTCTAACGAAGTAATTAGTTTCCAATTAGTTTAACCCGTTCTGGTATTCATTTTATTCATGATTTTATGCAGGTTTCACTTTTGATCTGGCTCCTTGATGTAACCAGACTTCAGAGTTGGACAATTGTCGTATTATCAGACATAATAAGTGGTAATATCGTTTACCCGACAAAGGAAATCAACCAAAAATGAAGACTGTGATTCAAAACATTAGTTCTGAAAAGGGGAAACATAAAATAGTTGATTTCAGTGATTTCACTTCAAAAGACGGTGAAAAAGCAATGGAAATAGACGATGACAGAAGTTCTGTTACCAAGGTTGGGTCTTTTCAGTCCTAATTTTTCTCAGGAAAGTTTTCAAAGACGAATTGGGTGATCATCGCGATTTTGACAGTCGTAAGCACATGCTCTTAGAACTAACGGTCCGTGCTGCTTTTTTAGAGTCTGGTTTTGTGGAGACCGGTCCTGTTTCCGAGTCAGTAAACAAGCATAGCAGCTTTAATGTTCAGAGAAACTGGTATCTCCCCACATTTTACTACACTCTTCCTAAAATCATTACCAGTGGTAAAACTAAAATTGAAACCGTCAAGATCAAATTTCAAAGCGTAGGAAACTATTGCAGGATTTACGGGTGTTTGGTTGATGGAACCACCGTGCATTCAGTGGTCTTAGACAAATCTAGATTGGTCTTGTTCTCGACCGTTGTGTGGGCTAACTGGGAACAAGTGGTAATAGTTATGAAGGCAACCAATCAGGTCACTGATATCCAACCTAAAAAAGAAGTTTTAAACTTTTGGAGACAAATCAAAGACGAGCTCGTGCTACCACTTCTGACCGATTTATCTGAGAAAGTAGGACTCGACCATCCACCTTGTTTTATGCAACTACCAACTGATCTCAAACTCAAGATCTTAGAGGCGGTTTCTGGTGTTGATTTGGCGCGTGTGAGCTGTGTTTGCTCAAAGTTGAGATGTGTGGTCTCGAATGACGAGCTGTGGAAACACACGTTCTTTGAGCAGTTTGGGGGGATTGGAACTTGTGAGAATGAGAAGCGGACTTACAAACAGTTATATGCTAGTGCTTGGAAACATTGGGGAGATTGGACAAATAGACTGACTCATGGTGATCCTATGTTCGACATGATGTTATTTTTGATGTAATGTCGGCTTGTACCCGTGTTGATTTTGCGGTGTCTGTTGGTCTTTATAAATGTTTTAATCGTTATGGTATGTTTGCAAAAGTATTTGAAATTGTATCTGGGGCAAGTTATCTTATATACATTATGTTAGAGCCATTTCAATGGCGTTTTTGAGCACAATTGGCATCCTTGGGCGTTTTTGAGAGTTGGACAGATTGTGCTTAGGGTGTTTTTTGAGCGTCCTATCCGTGTATAAGGATAGGTCATAGGATGGCTTGGATGGATTTGGTGGGGTGTGGTTTTTTTTTATATTTTATTTTAATATCTTATATGTATAAAGTTTTAAAAAATATTTTTTTGAATAAACTTTTCTTTTAAAAAATATATATTCTTTTAATTAAAAAAAAGATATTTTATGGTTTTAAACTATGAATTTATATTTGTTTATACTAATTTATGTCATTTTAAACATTATTCTATTTACGTTTTGCTATAATTTAATTTATGTTATTTTAAGTACTAATTAACTTTTTAAATTTTCTCTCAATTTTTTAATTTTTTTTCAAATACATTTTATCATTATATCTATACTATTATATAAAACATATTGAAAGTAAAACAATGTAATTTAACTTAATTTTTAAGACATTTAAGAACATCTACATTACATTTGGTACACATTGTTGATGTATAACAACTAGCCATTTACAATTGTCTCTATTGTTTACAAATCTATGTCCATCCCACATTGGATGAGAAAAGAAATATGGATGAAAGAAATGACTATAAAATGACCCTTTGGCTTTTCCAAAGAATTCATTAATTTCATTGTTTCTTTGTCCCATATCGATGAAGAAACAACAGTGGAGGGACCACATACTCTATAAAGTAGAGACCCTAACCAAAACAATAACTGAAATATTCGGTTATCTATCTTTAAAAACCGACTAGCTTCGGTTAGAAGCAGTTTGGTTATTTAGTTTTGAAACCTGGGTCTGCTTAGTTTTTGGTTAATAACTGAAACTTAAGCAAAGAACGACTTGGGTTTGAGTTTTAAAATTTTATTTCAAATGAATTTAGTTAACAAAAACTTCAAAAAGTTGAATGCATTTTATCAAAATGCTCATTCTATAATATACTAATCCTTTGGAGTGAAAGGGAATGAATAATGTAATTTCATGTTCCAGAGTTCGAAGTAAACGAAAAGAAACTAAAGAATTTATGTGTTCCCAAGTTGAAAGGAAAAGAAAAGAAAGTTACAGTTTTGGAGAGAAAAGAAAGCGGAAGGTAAGACCAGTAAGGCTATGTGTAATGGTCTTACTTCACTTTTCAGTATTAACGGCCACCTCAGCACCACATGATCACCATCTTTACTCATCTTTCACCTATGTAATACCCCTGCTTCACTTTAACCCACTTTAAAAAAAATAATACATTTGGAGGGAGAGGGAGAGGGAGAGGGAGAGGGAGAGGGAGAGTGAGTTTGTTGCAGTGTGTGTTGTGCAAAGTGTGGCATTTTTTTTGAACGACAAACTAACCTACTCCTAAATCAAAGTGCAACAATTGTTTACCGTAATGTGTTGCAAAGTGCGGCGCCTCCATTGAGGGTGGCAATGTTGCTTCAACCCGTTTCACTTTTACATCATCCTTACTGCACATGCGGTGCCACCATAACATGACCGACATCTCGGGCCAAGCCGGGATGTAGGCGTAACATGATAAGAGATTGAATGAACTTGTTGAAGATGAAAAGTTGTTTCTTAGTGTGAATACTGGTAGTAGGAAGATCATCTTTTGATGTAATTTTAATAAGCAAATTTGATAGAAATAACCCTTGATATGGATAGCCAGAAATTTGGCATGATTATTTAGAGAGTGATCATTACTACTTTCGGTAATGATGATGGTGTAATTAATGCTTCAAAAATGATAAAATAATCATGTAAGACAAATACATGGTTGCATAAGATCTTTGTAAGTCCGTTTGAGCCACTAATGATGATCAACTTGAGAAACATCAATGGCAAATATTTGTACTGAAATGAATCAGTATAAATAAACATTGTTAACTGATTGAGTGTTCACAATTTGCTTAAGTAATGAAATCATTTGCTGCTATTGATTCATTAATTTAATGTTGACTGCATCAGTGGGAGTTTTAGCCTTTTTGTCTCATTCTTCGGTCTTCTTTGTGGGATACTTTGTCTTAACTGAATTTCTGTTCTTTCATTCTCTTTAAATTCTTTGGACGATAAGTACTTAGAAAACATATTTTGAGGATTTTAAAACCAATCATATGATGCATGATTGGTTCTATTACATATAGAGCACCTCCTGACAGGATGATTACCAAACTTGTTCTGGAATCTTGTCTTTATATTATGATTATCAAATGTCGTTATTGGAGTGACATTGTGATGATCATAAATCTTGTTCTTGAAGTCAAAATTTTCTCTTTTTTGCATTCAAGGAGGTATTTGATTTGACAAATTGTCTTTGCTCAACTGATACAAAATTCACTCCCCATTGATTCTTTCCTTTTCTTGTGTATTGACTTTATGGCATATATTTGTTTGTGTTACTAGACTCAGGATTCTTAGGAGTGGAATTTAATGTGGTTTTGCTTCAAGCCTTGTTGACGCACTATCGGTTGTTTTGACAGGAGAGATGTTTGATGAGTGTTCCTTACTTGTCACTAAAGTTCCTCTTCTACTGATCTCACTCCCAGACTCTAGCTTGACTTGACAATAGAGGACAAGCTTTGCTTGTCATTGCTTTCATCTCCACTCCTTCCAGTTGATGACTTAGTTGTAGATGAGAACATATCCTATCCCAACCCAAACTTTGATTAACAATGGATTTGAGCATTTAGTAACTTTTGAAGATATTTTGACAAGTTTGACCATGTTTCAACATGCAAGCCAGTTCTTCACATGCAGAAATCAGTTTCTTTAGAAGATAATCAATTTGAATGACATAATCATTGTTCTTTTCTTTTAGTTTTGAAATCTCGCCTTTCAGTTCTTTTATTTGGTTTTCTAAAATTCTTTTGTGCAGATAATATAGCTTCAATCTTATCATTTAAATCTTGATTGTGATTTCTATATACTCGCACTGCTTTAATGCAAGCAGGGGTACATATATTTTCTCTTACATTGGTTGCAATATCAGAGCAATCAACATTAGCATCCTCTTCATTCTTCACATTTCTTCCATCCTCCTTTCTTCACACTTGAAGGATCCTTCAGAAGCCATGTGAGTGTGATTTAAAACGACCTAAATCTTTTTCTTGAAGTTTCCTTTAAAGAGCAAAGCTTGAATCAATGATTGTTAGATCACTTGTTGGATCAAACGGAACACTTGTTTTAGTTATGAAGTAGAATTGATAGCAAGAAAACAAGTTGAATAATTAATCAAGAACAAAACATCAAATAACTTTATAATACGCCGACTGCCGATTTTATTAAAAAAGATTTCTAATTACACAGACTTACATTGATATTTATACTAATCTATGGATAAGACCACTGATTACACAATATTCAAATCAAAATAACTGATTTTATTGTTACAAACAGATCACATCCCAAATCTGAACAACAACTTTCATAATCTTCATCTTCATCAATAGCACGTTTCCCATTAGTGGCAGAACAAATTTATTGATAGCAGCGGCAGATTTTGCTTTCTTCTTTAGTAGTGATAAAATATGTCTTTAGCAACAACTTCATTTTCAATCATAGAACTATAAAATCCGTGATAAGTTCTGTATCATTATTTCCAATAACTCATGTTACTTCAATAGAACGTTGATATGCCCTAAATTATACATGTTTTGCATGCATAATAATCCCTACATTATGGTACTAATTGATTAATAACCTTGCAATTGATACTTAAAACATCTATATTTTGTAATTGCACGTTATTCGGTGTTGAAAAGATAAACAAAGCTAAAACTAGTTAAAAACACCAAGAAATCAAGCCTTTTGGAAGATCTTTCTCGAGCTTTGACCCCCAAGAAGTCAAATCAGGTCAACAACAAGTCAAACAACAGCTAAAAGACGAAACAGGAAGCAGGAGGAGGGATGCACGGTCGTGCATCCCTTTGCATGGTCGTGCATTGCATGACTTGCTCCCCAAGGACTCAGTACACTGTCACTTGTACCTTGTTTGATTCCCAAAGTGTTTGCACGCCCGTGCAATCCAATGCACGACCGTGCATTGCTCATTTTAAGGCCTATAAATAGAGGGCTTGAGTTCTTGGTTTCACACACCCATACACACCCTTCCATACATTACCAAAGCTCAAGAGAGTCCGTTTCTATAGTCTAGAGTAATGAGTAGAGAGTACAGAGGCTCCTCCTCTTTGTCTGCAATAGGGGAGCCTACGAAACTCAGCGTTACGCTAGTTAGTATGGCCATTCATGGCTAAACTCTTTGTATTGCTAGGGTGAAGATGAAGTTTGGTGCATGTTAATGTTTGACATATTAATCTAGTGGTATGTTTATGTCTTTAATTATTCGCTCTTAGAACCACCGTTTGGTGGGCTTTTATTACAGTCTAAATTCGTCTTTATATTTGTCAGTGTTCTTGATTTTAAAGGATAAGACCGTAAAACCTTTTTAATCAAACTTCCTTTGAAGCTTGTACGTCTTTATACAAGCAGAGATTGATAAGCCAATGCTTGGTCAATACTAGTAGGTTCGTGCGTCTTTATACAAACTTATTATGCGACCAAGAATTGGTGAACTCATGTTGGGAACAATACGTCTTTATATTTGGTCCCATTGTTACACCGCCTCCCGGTGAGCAAAATATAATCACCTATTTAACAATAATATTAAGCATTTAAGTTCGATGTCCTAAAACAACCTGGAGATAACACCAAAGGTTTGAGGGTAACTGTTGTCCCTAACGAGATGCACTACTATTTTAATTTAAAGATTTTAATTCGTGAATCAAATGTCATGAGGACGAGGCTCTAGCGGTGACCCGGGTCACAAGTTTGTACTAGTCATATCACTGGATTAGTCAACTTAACATTATCACGTACCAAGCGGATTTGAAGCCCAAAGCAATACTCTTCGTGACCTGATCATTTCCGAGATATTTACTTTTCTGCTACTTACTATTCTGTTCGTTACATTTCTGTTACACACATCATGCACGTTTTTACTTTTCTATTATTTACTTTACCGTCATTTACTTATCTGCTTCACAAGCACACAAAACTCACTCACTAATTAATCCGACTAAACGATAACAAAAGTTGATTATTGGAACTCCACCGTGTCCATTGGTTCGATACTTGGTTCTTACCTAAATTATATTACGATACGATAGGTACACTTGCCTATTGTGTGTGTTTTAAGTTTGAGTATTTATCATTTTAATTATAAATTTAAAACCTGATCTCGTGAAACCAATATCTCTGAATATATTATTATATAATATATTTTCTATATACTTAACACGACACATCAAACGTCACTTCGAATCCTATAGCCATTACTCATATGGACATTCTTATTTCCTGCACAACATATCACGTTAATACTTAAATGAGTAAAGTAATCAAAGTCTTAAAGCCAAAGTCCTTAGAGTTTCTCACTTAAAGCTTAGGTATTCTAATGATACCTAAATCACTAAAACCTTTAGCTCTAATACCAACCTCTCACTCCCCACCTAAGAAAATAGGGGCTAACGTGACCGATTGATATACACTTAAGCAATAGAAAATTTAAACTTTTCACTAAGATGTTATCTTTGTACAATACATAGATTAAATGTCTCAAAAATATTTCAAGTATAACTTAACAAAAAATACAATCCACAAAACTCAAACTACACGCACAATCCACAAGTAATCAACAATAGAAATCT
The DNA here is from genome assembly GCA_023525975.1 of Smallanthus sonchifolius. Lineage (NCBI taxonomy): Eukaryota > Viridiplantae > Streptophyta > Magnoliopsida > Asterales > Asteraceae > Smallanthus > Smallanthus sonchifolius. Next base: position 73,742,460 of record CM042033.1, on the reverse strand, counting down.
TCCAAGACTTTCATCCCATGTTTTCCTTGTGCTAAGCTAACTTCAATCCATCGACTCACAATCACATGATATCTGTGCTCAAATAAAAATGTCAATATATACTAGTGAGCTCATGAAACGACAACAACTCAAAACATATCACAAACACTCTCTTGGTTTACACAATTGAATGTAAACTCATGGATATATGTATTCAAACATTCATCAAATAATGTTATAAATACGAGAAGTAACCATCTACGGAGTGGACTCAAACACACCACCAAACTACCCGCCTATGGGATATTGGTTTTGTCCACCTAGGACTATAACTCCTCATTACCACAAAATATGATAGCGTTATTCATACCTATATATATTTAACATGCCATGCCTTGTTCACTTTGCAACCCAAAGTTTCCAATACAAGACAGATTTTAGACGCACGTTTAAATATAACATTTAAACAAAATCACACATCCCAGTTTTGAAATTGTTTAAGAAGAACTCACCTTAAGTTAAGCGTTAGCCAAGTTTAACCACAACAAAAATGCTAGCTGACGATCACAATGAATATAATGATAATTCATTATCTCAAGTTAGGGTTTCGTTCAATTACTCAGTAATATTACTTAACTTACCGACCTAAATCAAAACCCAAATCATTTCTTCATGCAAAAGTTCACTTTTAAACTTTTCTTAAGACTAGCACAATTGTGTCTTGTTGAGACACATTCGTGTTGGTCAAATCGCTAGGCAATACACGGTTATGCTAGTCAAAACACGCTACTGAACCTTGATCATGACTGACACAGTCGTGTTCTACGGAGACACGCGCGTGTTGACCGAATTCTTCAATCACACGCCGCACACATAGTCTGTGTTCCCGTTAACTACTCTTGACGCCGAGTCAAAATTATTGACACGATCGTGATTCATGAGACACGACCATGTCTCATTCCGGACATAACCATTTTTGACACATAATGGATCGCAACCCAATTCTTGCTTATCAAAAACTTATAAACGAATTTTGAAGCCTTAAAAACCATTTGCTCATCATGCATGTCAATTAAAACCAATCTAACCTATTTTTCTTATGTAAACCTCCAATTTTATAACCTTTAACTCAATAATAACCAAAAAATCAAGACAATAAAGCTTACTAATGAAATTAAGGTACTAATGAACTAGTTTTGAGTTCTTTAACAACTTCAACCTCAGTGTCAACACCTAAACACCACATAAAATCCATGAATTATTATAAATCCTTAAAACTTGGGTGTTTAAGCTTAGAATACTTACCAAAGATGATATATATATTATAGCACTAACTTTACTTATGGAATTGATCATACACCACCAACAAAATCGATTTCCTTGACACACACAACAAAAACTTTAAGATTTGGGAAAGGTTTCTAGAGAGAGAATCTTTTTAAGAGATGTGAGAGTGTTTATGTGCGTAGAGAAGGTATGAAATGAGCTTGAATGCTCTGGAACTCCCACTCAGTCGAACACAAGAGAAATAGGCCGATTCCTTTGGTCAATGAGAGAAAAACGCTTCACAGAACGCACTACATAGTGCTGGTAGCAAGTCAGGCAAGGACGTGTCGACCTCAGAAGCCCGGACATAGCTCCCATATATTCTTGCTAACAATCATAGTTCACACGATCAACATGATAGTGTCAATCATGATACAGTCATGTGTGTAGTTAGGGTGTTACGCGGATAGGGATGTGAGGAACTTGTTGAGAAATTTATCATTCTCATACTTTTGTACAATAGTTTAGAGTTCACTAATTAGAGAGTAGATCTCTGAAATTGTTTAGACATAGTGTCATCATTACAATACATAAAAGTTTCATATTGTTGCACTAATAATTATTCATGTTTTTGGAACATTTGGAGTACCTTCTAGCTGAGCACACAAACTATTCCACAACTTCTTAGCATACTTGTAGTAAAGGAGTCCCTAGTAAAGTTCATAGGCAGGGCCATAATGATCATCCCTATTTCCTTGCCATCATTGTCTAGCTTCTAACAATATTATCTTAATACTTAGATCCATCTTTGAATAGATAACCCATTGTCTGCTAGCATTTGCTCTCCATATATTAGTGTATTAGATTCTTATCAAATATTCAAAAAATTTCATCCTAAGGCAGAATTGATCTCTGTTCAACATAGGAGGCTTGTTTGTGAAACAATGCTAGACGAATCTTGTTGAGTTGACAATGTTGTTGAATGCTAGAAATTCTAGTATCTTTATGAGAGTCTTGAGTTTTATGAGATCAAGAACAATGTTTAAATCAACTTATTGTTGGATCGATTAATTTAACCTTGATCTAATACCACTTGGTGGATGGGGCTCAGTCAAATAAGTTGAATAGACAACTTTATCAAGCAGAAACAAAATTAATGATTGATTGAACAACTTCAGAAATCAAGAATACAAGAAAAATACTTTGATAATTCTTTGATTTCAAAGCTACATTACATTATTAACCTAGAGCAACATATATTGAAAACTATTATATAAATAGATAATGAGATAAACATAAATTACATGCTATTTCTTTATCTTGATCTTCTCATAACAAACTTCCTTATCTACCGCTACCACATCATCATTGGTAGAAACATGCCTTCAATGCTAACTTTACCGGAGCAGTTGGAAGTTATCTTAAAAATTAACTTAATTCTCAGAACTTAGTTCTTTGTTATCTTCTCTTAACCTCAGTACCAACTTAAGTTCAGTACTAACTTAAGTTTAGTACCATTCTTCCTTTCCACTGAGCTTCAAATCTCATTAGCAATCACCTTTCAACAGTAACTTTAAGTTTCACAAAACTTTAGTAGAAACACTAAGTAGTTATTGAACTTCAACTGCAATGGTGTGAAGGGTTTTACTCGTACTCATGGCTGAAGTTAGGATGTAAATAAGCTAATGGGTAACGGGTTGGTATGAACATTTAGTGGTTCTTCTATCAGAATTTCATGGTATTTTTATATGTTAAAAACTGTTTTTCTAATATAATAATTTATATTATATAAATTTAATACTTTAAATATTAATAGGTATGAAAGATATTACTCATACTAAGGCCGGTGGGTAAGCTAAGGCCGGTGGGTAAGCGATAGGTAGGAGTCTTGATTAAAGATCTTCTAGAAAAAATTGTTGAGGATTTTAAAATGACAAAATATCTTGAGATTTAAAGTTATATCAAATCAATAGTTATAAATAACAAATTGACAATTCATCTAGAGTTATTTTTATTTTGAGAAGTGTTGGTATATGGTTTGGGTTTGATGTTTAATGATCTCAACAAATGATAAATGATTTGTGCAGAAGGTTACCCACTGCTTCTGAGTTATGCGTGATGTGTCCTTCTAAATTGTACTTAAGAAGTCTCTAAAGTTGAAGTTTGTAAGTTCAGAACTTCACTTCAGAGACAAAGCTTTTGTCTTTTGAAGTATCTTTTCCCTTAATACTTGACCAAATACTTATGGTTTACAAATAATATTTCCTAACAATCTTTCCCAGCTATGTATTGAAAGAAAATGATACATAATATATAAGGAGATAATAATAGAGGAGTCTGAACATAGGTTTGGAAAATTTGTTCAAAAGCCTCTCGACTTATCTCTTTTTGAAGAAGAGTTGTTACCAATGGTGTTGGTTTCTTTAAAATAGTTTTTTTAATAAAATATTAAGGATGGATAGGACAGAAGAATGTAGGTTTTTAACTTCTGCCCTAGGTCTGTAGAGAGTTCTGGATTATATCTTTATTTGTTCACCATTCATTGTGAAATGACAAGGGTGATGTTCAAGTGTTATCCACATGTTTCATGATGTTTTTATTTGGAGCTTGTTTTCAAAGGATCCTTTGTTCTTTTTCGTATGTTTGAATAGGTGAGTTCCAAGCTAACCAATAGCCAATCTTTGAATTATTCGATTATTATAGACTAAGATCATTTGAGCAAGTAGGATGCTTACTGAATAGTAGTGACCCTTGGGTTTGCTCAGGAAGTAGAAGACGCTCTTTAGTTCCTGTTATACAAGGCACATCACAAACCTTGGATATAACATGGTTTTGTTCTTTTCTGTGTAGACATGTATTGTCTTGGAAATCCTTCAGAAGATACCTTGAGAAGTTAAAGTTCAAATCCCTGACAATAACATGGACCCGATTTTGAACCCTTATTGGTGCATGGTCAAATTATGTCATCTTTTTTGACATGCAATTCAAAATTTATGATATTAAATATATCCTTTTTCTTTTTGAATTTGCCCACATATGAGTGGTCCCTGATATCCCATCTCACTAAACGTTGTCAGTCACCAAATAAAAGATACATGGTTTCCCCTCCATTATCTTAGAGTTGCAGTGCTGATATTATGGTATCCTTAGTAGCGAGAAATTCCCTACCGTTTACTCTCATGTGTATATCACTGTGTCTTATTTTGGAAATCTAGGAAAATTCCGTAGAGTTTTGTTATTGTATAAGCTGTTGTCATCAATGTATTTCTTTTGAACATTGTTTAGTTAGTTTATTTACTTGTATTTTCATTTTAATATAATTTCCTGTTTTTATTTCTAAGTCTGGGCCATCGAAACTACTTAGTTTCGATTGAGGTTTGTTCAATCGAAACTAGTAGTTTCGATAGATAGTTTAGTTTCGACAGGCTTATCACACTTGTAAATGCTTCACCGAAATTAGTAGTTTCGGTAAGCATAGTTTCGATGCCTGTCAACTTGCTATAAATAGACTAGTTTGAGAATTTATAGGGTGTGGATAGCGGCTGTAACCTTGAAACTCTCTTTTTCACAGTTTTCTGAATCAATACACGTTTTGGAGTTATTTCATCTGTTGTTCTTACAATTTCATATCTTATTTGTGTTGATTCCTGTGTGGTTTGCCTGCTTATCTTCACCAATTATGTTTCTACCCTCTGTTTCACCACCATAGACACAGATTCCGCCTGTGTGTGTGTAATCGATCCGTTGAGTGATTTCCGATTGAAATCTTGATCTTCAATTGGTATCAGAGCTTTATGCTCTTGATTTCTAAGTATATTCAGGTTATTTTGATCGATTTTAGGTGTTTTTCGGCATTTTATTGAAGTTTTTCTGCATCGAAGTTTTGGAAGTACTGTTTCATCGATTTCAGCACTGATTCTTCGAGTTTTTCGGATCTGAAGATTGATTTGTGTTAAGAATATTATTTGGAAGCTTTTGCTGAATCAAATTGCTAGTTTATTGTCTTTGATATTTGAAGCTTTTCATTAATGGAGTCTGCTGAAGCTTGAAGAAGAAGGTATCGAAACTACTGGGAGACAATCTTTGCTTTTAGTTGGTCATCGAAACTTCTTGTCTGTACTTTTTGTCCGGAGAAGGTATCATCGAAACTAGCTTTTTGTCTTGTTCTATCGAAAATAACCTTTGCAGACTGTTCACCCGAAACTACTGGACTATCGAAACTAGTTTCAATCGAAACTTGTAGTTTCTTCTGAGTTTGCTGGATTTTCTGCTAATTTTTCTTCATCGAAACTTGTTGTTTCTGGATTCTGTTTCTTCAATCGAAACTAGAAGTTTCGGGCAAGCCTTGTTCTATCGAAACTAGTAGTTTCGATCAGCTTTTTCTCTATCAAAACTAGTTTCAATCGAAACTTGTAGTTTCTTCTGAGTTTGCTGGATTTTCTGCTAAGTCTTCTTCATTGAAACTTGTTGTTTCTGGATTATGTTTCTTCAATCCAAACTAGAAGTTTCGGGCAAGCCTTGTTCTATCAAAACTAGTAGTTTCGATCAGCTTTTTCTCTATCAAAACTAGTTGTTTCGATCATCCCTGTTCACCCGAAACTAGCTACTGTTTGTTTTAACTTCTCTGAGTTATGGAATCTTCAAGCAACAGTGAATATGCTGGAGGAAACAAACCACCTGTCTTGGTGTCCACTAGAGACTTTGATGATTGGACCAAGAAAATGAGGACTTTCTTTCAGTTCCATGACCATACTCTGTTGCAGTCAATCATTGATGGCCCACACAAGCCAGTTACTATCACTGCAGATGTTCAACGTCCCAAGCTTGTGTCTGAATATGATGAAAAGGATATTGCCTTAATTGCCAGAGATAACAAGGCTTATGGATCTATTGCTATGGCTCTTCCTATGGATGTGTTTAACATATTTGCTGAGTGTACTACTGCCTAAGATCTTTGGGTTGCTTTATGTACAAGGTATGAGGGAAGTGCTGAGGTTAGAGAAATCAAGAGGGATTTAATCAAGAAGCAATATGAAATGTTTAGCAGTGTCCCTAGTGAACCCATGTCTGAGTTGATCAACCGTTTCTCAAGCATTGTGTCTAAGTTGAAAGTCTTGGGAACTGAGTATCCCACTGTTGAGTTAAATAAGAAGCTGTTTGATTCACTGCCCGAGGGATGGAATATGTACCGGATTATGATCAAGAAAACTGAAAAACTAAGTGACTTATCACAGCAAGAACTCTTCAGCATTCTGGAGTCTTATGAGTTGGAGATAAAGAAGGGTGCAGTCACTCTAACTAATCAGTCTGGAAACACAGCTCTTTTTACAGGTCAAGGTTCCTCCACTTCATCCAACAAAACTACAATGTCTTATTTTCAAACTGATGTCCCACCTTCAATTTCTGGAGTTCAGCCTACTACTTCTGTTTAAATCGAGATGATTTGGGTAGAGAGGTGAGTATTTGAAAGAGATGGATTATGGGCGGTATATGAGATTAACGTATTCTGTTTAAATCCAGATGATTTGTCTTGTAGGAGATGACACTAATTTGATAGGTTTGTGAACTATATTTTTGAGAAAAATGATTTCATTAAAAGCAACATATTTTTGCATTTAATTCACATTCCATTCGTCAAATCGTTTCCCTCTTTTGGTGGCTTCACTTTTGTCACACCCCGGCCGGCGACGGATTAAACGTCGGGCTGACGCGGTTGTTCATAAGCACATGATCATCTATTAAATATGATAATATTTATTATTCAAATTAAAAGCATCCGTTACATAGGAAAATGAAACGTTCAAAACATAATTTAAATTAAACTAGGTCCAAGTCCTAGGTGAGCAAGTAGTCCTCAAACATGTGCACCTGAAACATGTAAGTAACTGTCAACTACAAGTAGTTGGTCAGATACACAGGTTTTGACACCAAAGAGTTAGTATATATTACAATTCAATATGTTCAACGCATGTCTAAAACATATATGTGAGAACATACAAGGTTCCAAGCATACAATTCAAGTCTGATAATAGAAAACTAGATACGCAATCCCACTGATTGCCATTTTAAAAAGGGAGCAAGCGGATACTCCAAGTTATAGTTGATACCCAACAAAACCCGCCAAGGTCTTGTGGTAAGTTATAGTTTCAGTTTCCCATATAAATGATCAAGTTAGGTACTACATTAGGCTTGGGCTGCAAGTTAATGAATGTACTGGGATGAAACACATGCAATGGTCACCAAGTAGTTCAAATATAAAGCATAAAGATCAAGCACAAGATATATTGAATTGTTTAAATAGATAAAGTTGATAACATGTTTCACCCCAAAAGCAAAAAACAGTAAAAAGTGGCTATGTAAACTCACCTTGCAATGAGTAGCTTGGATGTCACACAAGTATATTGCACAAATGTTCTAGCTAATCACAAGGTTAACCTATGTTTCATGGAACATATATATCAATGATTTGTACAACTGAAATAGAGAATCCTATTGTGCGAGTAGATTGATGTGAGTGTCCTCATTTTAATAATAAAATAATTATTTGAGTTGCAAATAATATTTTATATAAATCTTTGATAAATATTTGTATTGTAATAAGTGAAAGAATTAATAACGATGTTGTTTGTTTGTAATAATTATATAAACGTATGAATAAATAATTAGGTTTCTTTTGTTTGTAAATAAATACACAAATAAATAAATGACTAGTTTTCTTTTATTTGTAATTGCATAAATTAATAGATAGATAGATGAATAAATAAATGAGTAATAATTAGTTGAGCAATTAAATAATTTACTACATAAATAAATGAATGAAACCTTTGATTTGATTTATGAAAAACAAGTGTTAAAAATAATGATTTAATTAGTTGGTAATTAAACCAAAATTTAAAGTATAATAATGTTTTAATTAATTAATAATTAAACAATAATTAATTATTAATTAAAAGTATAGAATTGAGTTTTAAATGTTCTCATATAATAAAAATAAATTATATAAAAGTTTGTATAAATATTTATAAAGAAATGAGTTTATAATCATAATCATAATTAGTTGAAAGTGGTTGTTGTACACTAGAATGGTTATCATTCCAGAGTAGTACCTCCAACAGAAAAGTTCCCAGGAAAGAGTTGGTCGGATCAGAACCCGTCTTTTCCTAGCCAGAACTTTAATGTTTGCCAGATAACTACATACTGGTTTGAAATTTACTCTATTTGCATACTTAACCAAGTTTACTTTGTGTTTGGAAAGTATATGGGCTAAAGTGAAAATATAAGTTTATGTAAAGATAGAAATTGAATATTAAATAATTTAACTTGAAAATAAGGATTTTTATTAAAAACATAATTTTTGAAATTGAAAGGAGTAAGAATGATTAACCAAGCTTTTAAATAAAAGTTTGACACAATTTTAAGTAAAATAGGGCTTTTGATCTTGGATAGGTCTATGATTATAACATAAACATGTTAGGGATCATAGATCTAGCTAGTTATGAGAGATTTTTAAAAGAAAAGTATGAACAAGTAAGAATATAAGAAGAACTTACTTATGAATATGGAAACGACTTTGAATCTTGAGAGAGAGATTAGAACTTGATATGGTGTGAGAATGAGGGAAGAATGAGGGTTTATTTATAGGGTAGTATCATTGGCTTATTTACAAAATTTAATTTGTTATAGAGATTAAGATTGCAAAATATGAAAAATAGTTTTTAATTTTATAACATATTTCAACTTAAGTGCTCATAAATTTTATGTTCATGACTTCATTTCATCATAATTCATATTTAATATGTTTATAGATATAATTATATATTTATTTGTTTTATTTACCTTTAGTAATTTAAAAATACTAGCAATGTTATATTTTCATAATAAATTGTTTATATCATGTGTGTATATATATAGTTTTAGAAATGACTTAGTATGTACTTATATATTTATGGAATAGGATGGTGACAATTATTTACAAAGCATATAACATAAATATTTATTACTTATGAATTTGAAGTAGGTAATTAAGGTTTTTCATAAATGCGATTCACCAAAATAATGAGCTTACATTGCCGGAAAAGTTAAAATAAAAGCGGGAAATATCCTGGAGATTATAGTCTCCCCTACTTTAGAAAATTTCGTCCCGAAATTGATTAGGAAGAGGGTCCTGGAAACAGATGTGGGTATTTGGCTTTCATTTGATCCTCACGTTCCCAAGTGAACTCAGGGCCACGTTTGGATTCCCACCGAACCTTAACAATTGGAATGCGACTTCGCTTGAGTTGCTTAACTTCTCGGTCCATGATCTCCACGGGCTTCTCCATGAAGTGCATTGTTTCGTCAATGTGAACCTCGTCAAGTGGTATGTGGAGATTATCGTCAGCTAAGCATTTGAGACATGAAATGTTGGATGAACGTTACTGAGTCCTTCAGGTAGATCCAATTTGTAGGCTACCTTCCCAATCCGCTCAAGGATTTTAAAAGGACCTATGAATCTTGGAGCAAGTTTCCCTTTCTTTCCAAAACTAACTACACATTTCCAAGGGGATACCTTGAGAAGAACCAGATCGTCAACTTGAAATTCTAAGGGTTTTCTACGTTTGTCGGCATAGCTCTTTTGCCGACTTCTTGCTACCAGAAGGTTGTCTCGGATTAATATTATCTTGTCGGAAGTCTCTTGAATAAGTTCAGGACCAGTGATATGTGATTCACCAATTTCAGTCCAACAGATAGGAGATCGGCTCTTCCGACCATAAAGTGCTTCAAAAGGAGGCATGCTAATGCTCGTGTGATAACTGTTGTTGTACGAGAACTCGATTAGGGGTAGATGTAAATCCCAATTTCCCTTGAAGTCAATGACATAGGCTCTAAGCATGCCTTCGAGAGTTTGAATCATTCGCTCAGATTGACCATCAGTTTGCGGGTGATAAGCAGTACTAAGATTTAGTTGAGTGCCCAAAGCTGATTGCAGGGATTGTCAGAAGCGAGAGGTGAATCGTCCATCACGATCAGAAATAATATTGAGAGGTACACCGTGACGACTAACGATCTCATCAATATAGATTCGAGCTAGTTTCTCCACTCGATAGTCTTCACGTATGGGTATGAAATGAGCAGATTTTGTCAGACGGTTGATGATTACCCAAATGCTATCATGACCACGAGATGTGTGTGGGAGTTTGGTTATAAAGTCCATGGCAATACACTCCCATTTCCATACGGGAATCTCGGGTTGTTCAAGTAAACCAGATGGACGCTGGTGCTCGGCTTTAACCTTCAAACAAGTAAGGCATTTGGACACATAGAGGGCAATGTCCTTCTTCATACCAGGCCACCAGTATTAGGTACGGAGATCCATGTACATTTTGTCTGCACCAGGATGCACAGAATAACGCGTCTTGTGAGCATCGTTCATGATAAAGGTACGAAGGTTGTCACGGTCCGGAATCCATATACGATTTAGAAAGTAAAGTAACCCATTGGGTTTGGTTTCAAGTTGGAGTTCAGCACCCCATGACATTTCGTCGTACATGTTTCCTTCAGTGACAGAAAGATGTTGTGCTTCTAGGATGCGAGTTTGAATATCATTTTGGATTTGAATGCTGTGGATCTTGATAGGTTCCTTAAGGCTAAGAGCATCGGCCACGACATTCGCCTTACCCGGATGATAACGAATATTGCAGTCGTAGTCGTTTAGGAGTTCAACCAACGCCTTTGCCTCATGTTGAGTTCCTTTTGGTTGAAAATATGCTGGAGACTCTTATGATCGGTGTAAACCTCACATTTGGTACCGTATAGGTAATGTCTCCAAATTTTAAGAGCAAATACGACCGCACCCAACTCAAGATCGTGCGTCGTATAATTCTTCTCATGGATTTTGAGTTGTCGAGACGCATAAGCAATCACTTTGCCTCGCTGCATTAGTACACAACCAAGGCCTAAGTAGGAAGCGTCACAGTAAACGACAAAGTCTTCGGTTCCATCGGGAAGAGTCAGGATAGGAGCGTCACACAGTTTCTTTTTTAGGGTTTGAAAGGCTTCTTCTTGTTTTGGTCCCCACTCGTAGGGTTTTCCTTTGTGAGTTAAGGCTGTGAGGGGTACTGCGATCTTTGAAAAGTTTGCTATGAAACGACGATAATAGCCCGCTAAACCTAAAAATGAGCGGACTTCGGTAGGGGTCTTTGGAGCTTGCCAGTTCTTTACCGCCTCAATCTTAGCGGGATCTACGTGAATACCCTTCTTGTTGACTATGTGTCCCAAGAATTGGACTTCCTTTAGCCAAAATTCACATTTGGAGAACTTAGCGTATAATTGCTCCTTTTTCAATAGGTCCAAAACCAAACGCAAGTGTTCCTCATGTTCTGCTTTTGATTTTGAATAGATGAGAATGTCGTCAATGAAGACGATTACAAACTTGTCCAAGTACGGCTTACACACGCGGTTCATAAGATCCATGAATACCGCGGGTGCATTGGTTAGTCCGAATGGCATAACCATGAACTCGTAATGACCATATCTTGTACGAAAGGCTGTCTTGGGGATATCGGATTCGAGCACTCGTAACTGGTGATAACCAGAACGAAGATCGATCTTAGAGAAATAAGTCGAGCCTTGAAGCTGATCGAACAAAACGTCAATCCTAGGAAGTGGATAACGGTTCTTCACGGTAAGCTTGTTAAGTTCCCGATAGTCGATGCACATCCGAAAAGAACCATCCTTCTTCTTGACGAATAGAACAGGTGCTCCCCAAGGGGAAACGCTAGGACGAATGAATCCTTTGTCAGAAAGTTCTCGGAGTTGACTTGAAAGTTCCTGCATCTCTGATGGTGCAAGACGATAAGGTGACTTGGCCACGGGGTTTGCTCCTGGCACTAAGTCAATACGGAATTCGACTTGGCGTATAGGAGGAAGACCAGGTAAGTCTTCAAGGAAAACTTCAGGGAAGTCTTTGATTATAGGAATGTCTTGGAGACTCTTATCTTTGCCTTTTCGTTCCACAATATGGGCCAAGAATGCCACACATTTCTTCCGTAAATACTTCTGTGCGGTAGTGCAAGACATAAGCTTGAGTCCCTTTGATGGTTTCTCACCATAAACGTTCAAAACTTCACCCGAGTCAAGAGGGATACGGATATACTTGTCAAAATAGACGACTTCAGCATGGTGCTTGGTCAGCCAGTCCATGCCTACTATGATGTCGAAACCTCCGAGAGCCATGGGAATAAGATTGATTGAAAAGTCATGATCGCTCAATGTTAAGGTACAATCTCTAATAATGGTGTCACATGAAACAGAATAACCATCCGCTACTAAAATATCAAAGGGTTTGTCTAACTTAGCTCGACTCTTAGCAAGTTGTGGTTCAAATTCAAAGGACACGAAACTCTTATCGGAACCAGTATCGAACAGGATAGAAGCATATTGCTGATTAATTGGAAACGTACCGTTCACCACATCGTTGTTGGCTTGAGCCTCGTTGGCATTGATGTTAAAGGCACGTCCACGAGCTACCGGGTTTGCATTCCCCTGATTCACATTCCCTCGGTTCATATTCCCTTGGTTTATGTTTCCTTGAACCATGTTGCCCTGGTTTAGATTTGCTTGGTTCACAATGACTAGCCTAGGGCAACGGTTCCTAAAGTGATTAGGGTCACCACACTCGTAACAAGCGCGACCCTGGGCGATAGCAGCAGGAACAGGAACAGGAGTAGCAGGTTGGTAGACTTGATTAGTTGGTGGAATACGACATGTGTTAGCCCAATGTCCATAACGTCCACAAGTAGTGCACAAACGACATTGTGCATGAGCAGGGTGGTGGAGTTTGCAGGTATTACAAAGTGGTGAAGTCCCCGCATATTGTTTCTTGGTGGGGTTGAAGGCAGTAGGGGCCACTTGGGCTAAAGGAGTAGCGGGTGTGATAATGGCAAAATTTTTGCCCTTCCTTTTCCTGTTATTGAAGGAAGACTCAGACTTGGTCTCCTTGGGGGGTTCAGTGGTGGTTTTCTCAAAAGTCTTCTTGGCACCCTTTTTAGATAGAGTCCCTGCCTTAACATGATTGTCTGACAGGGTTGCTGCAAGACGGATGGCTTCCTCGAGAGTGGCTGGGTTACTACCCAAAATAGTGTCCTGAATCTGCATGGGCAGACCATTGATGTACTTCTCAATGGCTCGCGAGAGAGGAGTGACCATATGGGGCACCAGTAGGCTAAGCTCATGAAAGCGGGTGGTGTAGGCAAGGCTTTCACCACTGTCTTGTTTGAGATCCCAGAACTCAGCTTCTAGTTTCTTGACTTCATTACGGGGGCAAAACTCATCTGTCATGAGTGTCTTGACATCTGCCCAAGGCAAGGCTAGTGCAACCTCAATCCCACGGTTTCATTTTTCTCCATTCCACCATGTGAGTGCCCTCTTCTGGAAGACACTAGTAGCATAGCGAACCTTCAGGTTCTCAGGGCAGTTCGCATTGATGAAAGTCCCCTCAATGCTTTCAAACCATTAGAGAAGTCCAGTAGCTCCTTCGTTCCCATAAAACTTGGTGGGGTTGCAGGAGTTGAAGTGTTTGAATGTACAAGCGGGATTTCTCGGTGTAGCATTCTGGTTCAGCTGATTGACCATGGTCGGTAGGATTGTAGCCATTTGCTGAATGATCCTATCGGTGAGGTTGTTCCTACGCTCATGACGGGGAGGCATTCTACAAATGGGTGAATAAAAAGTTCATAAGGTGTGAATCATGTATAAGAGTTTGCAATTTAATCATGAGATGTTAGCTAAAACATGGATGGTACCCTAATGGGCACATAGACTTATCAAGGTACTTTAAGTCTTTCTAATGTTTGAGAAGTCATGCGTTAGCCTATAAGTGGACACTCATCCCAAGAATTCCCAGGAAAGCATAACTGGTCCATCGGTTGATTTGGATTTATACGAAATGCTTTCCTAGACAGAACTTCTAGAATACAGGCATCCACCCTTTCGGATTGCACAAGTTCTCATTCATTAGTTAGAACTTACATACCTTTGACGAGAGTTTCATTCGGATCAGACTATTAAGTCTAAATGTAAGTTTCATGTAGTTCAAGTAGTCCCAAATAGTTTCATGTGGACCCTTGAATATTGTAGTTCATGTAGTTACATCAAGAAATCAGAAGTAGGTAAATGTAGGTAAGTATGCATAGTAAGTATAGAGTGTAGTTCCTAACAAAAGACACGAGTTAAACTCATGTTTGGGACTCCTAGGTTATAGTCTAGGTCATGTGTCTAATAACCTAATTCCCTATAACCATGGCTCTGATACCAATCAGTCACACCTCGGCCGGCGGTGGATTAAATGCCGGGGCTGACGCGGTTGTTCATAAGCACATGATCATCTATTAAATATGATAATATTTATTATTCAAATTAAAAGCATCCGTTACATAGGAAAATGAAACGTTCAAAACATAATTTAAATTAAACTAAGTCCAAGTCCTAGGTGAGCAAGTAGTCCTCAAACATGTGCACCTGAAACATGTAAGTAACTGTCAACTACAAGTAGTTGGTCAGATACACAGGTTTTGACACCAAAGAGTTAGTATATATTACAATTCAATATGTTCAACGCATGTCTAAAACATATATGTGAGAACATACAAGGTTCCAAGAATACAATTCAAGCCTGATAATAGAAAACAAGATACGCAATCCCACTGATTGCCATTTTAAAAAGGGAGCAAGCGGATACTCCAAGTTATAGTTGATACCCAACAAAACCCGCCAAGGTCTTGTGATAAGTTATAGTTTCAGTTTCCCATATAAATGATCATGTTAGGTACTACCTTAGGCTTGGGCTGCAAGTTAATGAATGTACTGGCATGAAACACATGCAATGGTCACCAAGTAGTTCAAATATAAAGCATAAAGATCAAGCACAAGATATATTGAATTGTTTAAATAGATAAAGTTGATAACATGTTTCACCCCAAAAGCAAAAACAGTAAAAAGGGGCTATGTAAACTCACCTTGCAATGAGTAGCTTGGATGTCACATAAGTATATTGCACAAATGTTCTAGCTAATCACAAGGTTAACCTATGTTTTATGGAACATATATATCAATGATTTGTACAACTGAAATAGAGAATCCTATTGTGCGAGGAGATTGATGTGAGTGCCCTCATTTTAATAATAAAATAATTATTTGAGTTGCAAATAATATTTTATATAAATCTTTGATAAATATTTGTATTGTAATAAGTGAAAGAATTAATAACGATGTTGTTTGTTTGTAATAATTATATAAACGTATGAATAAATAATTAGGTTTCTTTTGTTTGTAAATAAATACACAAATAAATAAATGACTAGTTTTCTTTTATTTGTAATTGCATAAATTAATAGATAGATAGATGAATAAATAAATGAGTAATAATTAGATGAACAATTAAATAATTTACTACATAAATAAATGAATGAAACCTTTCATTTGATTTATGAAAAACAAGTGTTAAAAATAATGATTTAATTAGTTGGTAATTAAACCAAAATTTAAAGTATAATAATGTTTTAATTAATTAATAATTAAACAATAATTAATTATTAATTAAAAGTATAGAATTGAGTTTTAAATGTTCTCATATAATAAAAATAAATTATATAAAAGTTTGTATAAATATTTATAAAGAAATGAGTTTATAATCATAATCATAATTAGTTAAAAGTGGTTGTTGTACACTAGAATGGTTATCATTCCAGAGTAGTACCTCCAACAGAAAAGTTCCCAGGAAAGAGTTGGTCGGATCAGAACCCGTCTTTTCCTAGCCAGAACTTTAATGTTTGCCAGATAACTACATACTGGTTTGAAATTTACTCTATTTGCATACTTAACCAAGTTTAGTTTGTGTTTGGAAAGTATATGGGCTAAAGTGAAAATATAAGTTTATGTAAAGATAGAAATTGAATATTAAATAATTTAACTTGAAAATAAGGATTTTTATTAAAAACATAATTTTTGAAATTGAAAGGAGTAAGAATGATCAACCAAGCTTTTAAATAAAAGTTTGACACAATTTTAAGTAAAATAGGGCTTTTGATCTTGGATAGGTCTATGATTATAACATAAACATGTTAGGGATCATAGATCTAGCTAGTTATGAGAGATTTTTAAAAGAAAAGTATGAACAAGCAAGAATATAAGAAGAACTTACTTATGAATATGGATACGACTTTGAATCTTGAGAGAGGGATTAGAACTTGATATGGTGTGAGAATGAGAGTTTATTTATAGGGTAGTATCATGGGCTTATTTACAAAATTTAATTTGTTATAGAGATTAAGATTGCAAAATATGAAAAATAGTTTTTAATTTTATAACATATTTCAACTTAAGTACTCATAAATTTTATGTTCATGACTTCATTTCATCATAATTCATATTTAATATGTTTATAGATATAATTATATATTTATTTGTTTTATTTACCTTTAGTAATTTAAAAATACTTGCAATGTTATATTTTCATAATAAATTGTTTATATCATGTGTGTATATATATAGTTTTAGAAATGACTTAGTATGTACCTATATATTTATGGAATAGGATGGTGACAGTTATTTACAAAGCATATAACATAAATATTTATTACTTATGAATTTGAAGTAGGTAATTAAGGTTTTTCATAAATGCGATTCACCAAAATAATGAACTTACATTACCGGAAAAGTTAAAATAAAAGCGGGAAATTTCCTGGAGATTACAACTTTTCTAGTTTTTCTCTAAATGGTTGTATATCAGATTTAACGTGACACATTCCTTTCGATATCGAGAATCTAGGTGTTTAAAAAAATATTAATTTTATAATCGTTAGTTTTCAAATTTTGTTTTTAGTATACAGATAAAAGTTCCCCCTTGATTAATGAGAGTATTATGAAGATTTTAATCAAGGTTTTGATATAATACGAGAATCAACTCATTAATCATACCACGCTTGCTAACTAGATAATTAAATCTCTTTTCATTCAAGGCTTTGGTGAAGAGATCAGCAAGTTCGTGATTACTGGAGACAAAAATACATTTCTAGATCCCCCTTTCCAAATGATCGTTGATGAATTGATACCTTACATCAATGTGCTTTGTTTTTAAGTGATGATCTGGATTGGGTGTGATTGTAATAACAGTTTTTGAATCACAAAGTATGGGAGTCTTAGAGACAGAGATGCCATAATCTCCGAGTTATGTTTGCATCCAAGTAACTTGAGAACAACAATTTGTAACAACTACACATTTTGATTCAATTGTTGATGTTGATACATAGTTTTGCTTCTTGGATGTGTAACTAAGCAATTTTCCTTTAAGAATCTAGAAGCTTCCTAATGTACTTTTTCTATCCAGTTTACATCCGACATGATATGATTTAGTGTAGGGAAATAAATCAAAGCTAGAATCCTTTGGATACCATAATCCCATGTTGGGAGTTCCTTTGAGATATCTGAAGTAGGTATGTGAAAACATGATGTTGGTCTACTTGTAGTTAAGTATAAGAGAGATCGTACCAAAACTCTGTAGTTTCTTTCATCCACATGTGTTTCTTCTTTATCGGAGTCTAGTTTGGTTCCCGTTGCCATTGGAGTTTTCATAGCAGAAGATTCGTTTAGAGAATATTTCTTCAGAAGGTTCTTAACATATTGTCCTTGGTTATGAAGATTCATTCTGAAGTTTATTTCACTTGAAGCCTAAGGAAGAATTTCATCTCTCCCATCATACTCATCTCAAATTTTTAGCACATTAACTTTGCGAACTTCTTGCATAACACCAAATTTGTAGAACCAAATATGATTTCTTCTACATATTATTAGACAAGTATAATATGACTCTTGTGATGCCTCAAGAATAAGGTTGTATCAATTTTCCCCTTTTGAAAGCTGGAAAGCATCATACCACACCCTCGGAGCTTGTCTTAGGCCACATAGTGTTTTGTCTAAGATGTAGACATGGTTTGGAAACTTTAAACTTTCAAAGCTCGATGGTTGCTCGGCATATGCTTTTTATGATGATTTGCCATTCATAAAGGCTGATTTGACATCCATTTGATAAACTTTGAAGTCTTTAAAATCTGTAATATGCAAGGAACATTTTGACAGCTTCTAGATTGGCCACTGGTGCAAATGCTTAGTCAAAATTGATGCCTTCTTGTTGATAATATCTTTTGGCAACTAGTCTAGTTTTGTTTCTGATTACAATTCCGTATTCATCACACTTTTTTTTGAAGATCCATTTTGTTCCAATTACTTATTTGTCCTTAGGTCTTGGATTGAGTCTCCAAACTCTACTTCTTTCAAACGGGTCAAGTGCTTCTTGTATGGAATTGACCCAGTTTGGATCCAGGGCATCTAAAGTCTTCTTTGGCTCTAGATGCTTAGTAATTTAGAGAAAAGACATTCATTAGCAGAAGTAGATCAAGTTTGCACACATTCTGAAAGATTTCTAATGCCTTGAGTAATTAGATGATAGTTTGTCCATTTGAGAGAATGAGGAAACTGACTTGGTGCTTCTTCATTTGAAGGTGTAAAGCCTTGTGAATGCTCCCCCTCAACATGTGCATCTTCTGAACTTTGTATTGATATTCCAATTTCTGAAATTTCTTTAGAGAAATCTTGAGTATGTTCAGAAGTTACCGTGGTTCTTCCAAGAGCTTCTGAGCTTTTCTGTGTAACATATTTTGGTAATTTAGAGGATTATTCGGTATGTGGACCGAGTGAGTTGATATTTTCTAAGTCAACCAACAAATCATGAACAAATCGTTTAAGATCTTCACTGATGGAGAAAGTCACCGATTTGTCATGAGCAGATTCTTAAAACTGCTTAGCTCAACATCCCAAGTCAGTGACACAAGGATTGATGATAAAAAAAGAGAAGATCAAGAAATCAAATACTAAGACAAATGGAAAGAAGAAAAGGGGAAAAGTAGAAGCTAAAGGCAAGGTTGTTGCCACCAAGCAATTTGTAGAAAAACTCCTAAAGAAGGAAAGTTTTTTTATTGTGGAGAATCCTCACACAAGAAGAGGAACTGCCCCAAGAACCCTTATAAGGTAAAGAAGGGCAACAAAAATAGTGCTAGCACTTCAACTATGTAGAACCTAAATTATTCTCCTAGTTTAATAAGTATAGTATTCATAGTTTGCAAATCTTTGTAGGAACTAATGAGAGCTAGATAACTGGAACTACATGTAATTCGAAGATCACATCATTATGAAAGAAATAGGATGTTCCATCTTCTATTTCAAATAACATGGTTTTAAACATTTAAGATTTTCAGCAATAAAAATAGTCATCCATCCAAAGTAGCAGATGAGAAAAAGGTAACACAATCTTATGGACTAAAAACAGGGCGAACACACAAAACTTAGATTGGACACTTTGATGTAATCTAGCTTTAAAATTTTACAATGAGTAATTGGCATCTTGGTTTGTACTTTGTACTTGATCTTGCATCTCTCTAGTCCATAGTTTCTAATAAAATTTCTCCCTCATTCTAAAAAAAAGTTAAAAACACACTAAAATGCCCCATCGGCTCCGAAAACAAGGTCAAACGCTCCTATTGGGCATGCTCTCACATACGTGCCTACCTTCCACTCTGCCCACGCCCGTACATACTTATGTAAGTCATGCCAATCTATCTATATATAGAGCCTTTTCTTCAAACTTAACTCCCACAACATATAGCAAGAGTTAACACTCTATTAAAGATGATAAAACCAGTGTTATGGTTTCAAATGTGGTTTTCAGCATTATTTGTTTCCAAATTGATGAGGGTGGAAGGTTTTCAACACATCAAAGATCATCTCCATCCTTCTTCTCCTTGTCTAGACTCGGTGTCATCTCAACTTTACTCAGGCCCGAGCCATCATGGGCCAGGTCATTAGTGAATCAAGAGTTTCTCATCTCGTTCAGGCGTGACCGGTCATATAAGCACCTATCAAAACCATCAACCTCTCGTCATCACATCGGAACTCGTTGGAAATCTTAAAATTCCCAAAGTAATTAAACTTATCCAAGTTGAAAAAGAAGATAATACAAGCGATATTTGTGGTGACTTTATAGTTCATTTGCAAGGCTCGAAGCGATAAGATTTTCAACGATAAAAACAATCATCCATCCATAGTAGCGGATGAGATAGAGGTAACACATTCTTATCGATTAAAAACATTGTGAAAGCATAAAACTTATATTGGTCACGTTGATGTAATCTTGCTTTATAATTTTACAATGCGTAATTGGCATATTGGTTTGTACTTTGTAGTTGATCTTGCATCTATCTAGTTCCTAGTTTCTAATAAAATTTCTCCCTCATTCTAAAAAAAAGTTAAAAACACATTAAAATGCCACATAGACTCCGAAAACGATGTCAAACTCTCCTATTGGGCACGCTCTCCCATACGTGCCTACCTTCCACTCTGCCCTCACCTGCACATACTTATGTAAGTCATGCCAATATATATATATATATATATATATATATATATAGAGAGAGAGAGAGAGAGAGAGAGCCTTTTCTTTAAACTTAACTCCCTCAACATATATGGAGAGTTAACACTCTATTGAAGATGATAAAAACTGTTGTTATGGTTTCAAATGTGGTTTTCATCTTCCTCTGCCTTTTAATCGTTTCCAACTTGATGTGGGTGGAGGGTTTTCGACACATCAAAGATCATCTCCACCCTTATTCTTCTTGTCTGGACTCAGTGTCCTTTCAACTTTACTCGGGCCCGAGCCATAATGGGCCTCGTCATTAGTGAATCAAGAGTTTCTTATCTCGTTCGAGCGTAAATGTCATATAAGAACCTATGAAACTATCAACCTCTTGACATCACATGGGAACTTGCTCGAAATCTTAAAATTCCCAAAGTCATTAAACTTATCTAAGCCGACAAAGAAGATAATAAAAGCGATATTTGTGGTGACTTTGTGGTTCATTTTCAAGGCTTGAAATGATAAGATTTTCAACATTAAAATCTGTCATCCATCCAAAGTAACGCATGAGATAAAGGTAACACATTCTTATGGATAAAAAACAGGATGAAAGCACAATACTTAGATTGGTCACTTTGATGTAATCTTGCTTTACAATTTTACAATGCGTAATAGGCATCTTGGTTTGCACTTGTAGTTGATGTCGCATCTCGCTAGTTCCTAGTTTCTAATACAATTTCTGCCTTATTCTAAAAAAAGTTAAAAACACCCTAAAACGCCACATAGGCTCAACAGGGTCAAACACTCCTATGGGTCAAGCTCTCGCATACATGTGTACTTTCCACCTTACCCTCATCCCCACATACTTATGTAAGTCATGTCTATCTATCTATATATAGAGCCACTTCTTAAACTTAACTCCTTGAACATATATCGAGAGTTAACACTCTATTCAAGATGATAAAACTAGTGTTCTGGTTTCAAATGTAGTTTTCATCATCCTCTTCTTTTCACCCGTTTCTAAATTGATGAGGGTGGAAGGTTTTTGACACATCAAAGATCATCACCACCCTTCTTCTCCTCATCTAGACTCGGTGTTGTCTCAACTTTACTCGTGCCCGTGCCATCATGGGCCTGGTCATTAGTGAATCAAGAGTTTCCCATTTCGTTTAGGTGTGACCGGTCATATAAGCACCTATCAAAACCATCAACCTCTCGGCATTACATGGGAAATCATTGGAAATCATAAAATTCCCAAAGCCATTAAACTTATCCAAGCCGATAAAGAAGATAATACAAGCGATATTTGTGGTGACTTTATGGTTCATTTCCAAGGCTCAAAACGATAAGATTTTCAATGATAAAAACAATCATCCATCCATAGTAACGGATGGGATAGAGGTAATACATTCTTATTGATTAAAAACATGGTGAAAGCATAAAACTTAGATTAGTCATTTTGATGTAATCTTGCTTTACAATTTTACAATGCGTATAGTTGATCTAGCATGCATCTTGCTACTTCCTAGTTTCTAATAAAATTTCTCCCTCACTAAAAAAAGAGTTAAAAACAACCTAAAACGCCACATAGGCTTCGTAAACAGGGTCAAACGCTTCTATTGGGTATGCTCTCGCATACGTGCCTACCTTCCACTCTGCCCCGCCCCCACATACTTATGTAAGTCATGTCTATCTATCTATATATAGAGCCTTTTCTTCAAACTGAACTCGCTCAACATATATCGAAAGTTAACACTCTATTCAAGATGATAAAAACTAGTGTTATGGTTTCGAATGTGGTTTTCATCATCCTATTCTTTTTACTCGTTTCCAACTTGATGAGTGTGGAGGGTTTTCGACACATCAAAGATCATTGCCACCCTTCTTCACCTTGTCTAGACTCGGTGTCGTCTCAACTTTACTCGGGCCCGAGCCATCATGGGCCTGGTCATTATTGATCACGAGTTTCTCATCTCGTTCGGTTGTAACCGGTCATATAAGCACCTATCAAGACCATTGGTTTTGTATCAGGCTAATACTACATTGATAATTAATTACTTGAAACACTGCTATGTTTTCCTTTCTTTCACTTGAATAAGATGGTTGTGATTTGACACAAGCATCAGTTATCGTAAATGCTACCAGTATAGTTATATATCCAGGGAGTTTTGTACCCCTTTCGTAAAATAATCTGACCCACGGCTCTACGTGGGCCATTAAAGCTTGGATGATATCAATAAAATATAATTAGTTCTTGTTATATCATGTATTTATTTCTTAATTATTATTGTTTTGGATTTGCTTGCTTTCATAGTCATCTATACAATTTGTTTTTAATTTATTTTTTTTTCTTGTTTCAAAAGGTTGTTCTTTGGAACTGGTATATAAATTTAGTCAATAATCACTCGAAAAACATCCAAGAAAGATATCTAGGGCATGTATATATGTTGGATATATATAACCATCTAAACGTACACATGACGTACAGTTCAACATTCTTTAATTTTTGCTATGTACAAAAGTTTTCCAAGACAGTTTATCAATAAATAACTTGTACAATTTAGGTCTGTATCAATTAATCTCATGATATGATTTTATTGCTCTGTTCATAAAGAAAATATTTCCATGTAAAGATCTAGCCTTGTAGTTTACTTGATGTTTCCAGATAATCAATCTTAACAGTTAATTATTGTATGTAGATTGTTTATGAAGTTCCATATTAGTTTAACATGTTTTTATAAAGACATTATAAAATTTAATTTCGATTACATTATTATTTTATATTATTTTTTTAGAACTTTTAACTCAAACACTCTCTAATCATACTTCTAAATTTATACATGAGACTTGAACACTAAACCATTTGAGACTTGAACACTAAACCACTTGAGGTAGATTATATACTCTAGTGGTCACTACCAGGGGTGGCCCCGGCACCCCCACCTCCCCCCTTTTTCCGTTAGTAGTGTAAATTTTCGTGTCTTCATCTGGAAAATTTTATACGTATTGAGCCGCCCCCCTAATTTTTTTCTCTAAAAAATTGTTGGCTCCCTCTGATTTTTTATCCCAAAAAATTCAGTTCAATGCTCTATTTAAATTGATTCGATAAGATATCAGTATGAAATTAAAAAAAAAAAAAAGTTTGTACATTTAAAAAATAGAAGTGTAAGTTTAGGGGGGAAAATGAAAAGTTCAAATAAATTCACTCCTAAAATTGTTTTTCCCTCTTTTGTTCGATCTAAACATCCAGACCTAGCCCCAAAGGCCAAATCATCATCCTCGCTGAAGCCTGAACAGACCCGTTCGGCTTGCCGCTGCTCGTCGCCCCTCGCCGCCCTTGCTCGTTGCTCGCCAAGCCCCTGTTCTGCTGTTCATAGTTTACACACCCAATTCTTGATTTCTTGGTAAGGTACTAACTTAGAAATTAAAATTGTTACTTATGGAATATGGATTATGATTCATTGATTTGATAATTTGAAGTATGATTTATGGATTGTTAGTTTGTTACTAACTTAGAATTGTTAAAACTTAAGTATTAGGGTTAGAAACTTATAAATCATTTGATAATTTGATTTATGATTTATGGATTATGATTTATGAATTAGGATTATTGATTATGAATTAGAAACTTATACAATCCTATTTTTTTTGTTAGACATATTATGGTAAAGTTGAAAAGTTTAATTATTAGTTATTTTTACAAAAGAATTAATGATGAACAAGAGATGAACTCAAAAATTGCTGATAAGTTTGATTCGAAATTCATAATCGATGAATTCAAAAATATTAAAGGTTGTTGGGCTGAGTTGTAATTCTTCTTTTAGGTACTTACCATTTTTCTCTCGCATCATCATAGATAATTAGATATTTAGAGTTATTTATTGTTGATCTATTTGACCCGACCCGAATTGAATCGCCAACCTGAACATATAACCCGAAATATAGCGATAGGAAAAACTTTTTTGGGTCTCGTGACTTTCAGCCCCCCTACTGTTGGCTCAATTGTTGTTTGACCCATGAAACATGCCCAACCAATGTGTTAGGTGTTTTAATGGGTAACTTAATTACCAAGTTAGGGTTATTAGGTTCAGCATTATAAATAGATGTTACCGTGTTAAGGTTTTATCATGAGAGTGAGAGAGCTATTGTAATCAGTTTTTTGAGTTATATTTTCTGGTTATAATAAAATTCTTGGAAAGTTGTTTCAATTATCGTTTGTTTCGGTTGAGTTATAATCAATTCAATCCTTGAATTGGTATCAGAGCGGTTTAAGCTCTTGACCTTTTATTACGGAATTACAAGGCGGTTAAGTTTGGGTATTGGTCGGCGGCTTTGCTGACAAAAGCAAACAGGAAATGGCCGTGGTATTGAAGTCGGCCGGATCAAATATTGTTGCGCTCAATTTTCTTGGTTTTGGGGCTCGTGCAATTCAAAAGAAAAAGTATTATTTTGCTTGTGTTGTACGTGGGCAGAAGAAAAGAAAAAACAGAAAAGTATTTTTTTTGCTTGTGTTGTACGTGGACAGAAGAAGAGAAGAAACACAAGTAAGGTGTGTTTTTGATTGAGTCTTGTTTTGCGTGGATAAAAAGAAAAAAACAAGGAAGGTTTGTTTGTTGGGTTTTGTTTAATAAAACTCATAATTGTTTAATAAAACTCATAAGTGTTAGATTTTTTCATGGGTGATAAAGAAACTCCAAAGATAAGCGGTGGGAGCGGGAACACGATGGCGTTCTAATGTCCCATGCTTAACCCTACCAACTATATGGTATGGGCTATGTTGATGAAAGTTATCATGAACGTGCATAAGGTTTGGGACGCCATAGATCCGGGTACGGTTGAAGCTGACAAGAACAACGTGGCTATTGCGTTGTTGTTTCAATCGATCCCGGAGACTACGATCTTGCAAGTGGGTAGCCTAGAGATGGCCAAGGCGATTTGGGACAGCGATCAAGACGCGTAATCTGGGAGCCGATAGGGTTTAAGAGGCAAGATTGCAAACACTCATGTCCGAGTTTGATAGACTGAGGATGAAGGAAACGGAGACTATAGACGAGTTTGTGGCGAAGCTCTCTCGTTCGGCATCAAAGGCGGCGGCTTTGGGAGAGGTGATTGAGGAATCAAAGTTAGTGAAAAAGTTTCTCAAAAGCCTACCAAGGATCAAGTACATTCAGATTGTGGCTTCGATTGAACAAGTCTTAGATCTCAAGACTATCGGGTTTGAAGACGTTGTGGGACGACCGAAGCATACGAGGGAC
Source organism: Smallanthus sonchifolius (assembly GCA_023525975.1). Classification (NCBI taxonomy): domain Eukaryota; kingdom Viridiplantae; phylum Streptophyta; class Magnoliopsida; order Asterales; family Asteraceae; genus Smallanthus; species Smallanthus sonchifolius. Next base: position 73,716,519 of record CM042033.1, on the reverse strand, counting down.
GGGTCAGGGAAGAAGAGGAGGAAACCGAGACCTAAGGTAAGATTGTGTTTCACAAATCTAAATTTTCAAGTTCCGGTAAGCGGTACACAAACCGAGATCATGAGAACCAAGTAAGAAGACAAGGTCGAGATGACGATCAAGATTATGGATCAAAGAACTCGGGTCAAGGGAGAACTAACGATCGCCAAAAGGAAAGGAAGGATATATCACATGTTCAGTGTTATCGTTTTGATAAATTCGGTCACTTCGCGTCAAATTGTCCGGATCGTATAAAGAAACAGGAAGAAGCTGTGAGGAAACAGGAAGAGGCCAACTTGGTCGAAGACAAGGATCCCGCTTTGTTTATGATGAGATGTGATCAAGAGACGGCTTTCCTCGTTGAAGAAAAGGTAATACGAGACCGAGTCAATGGAGAAAGACACTTGGCATCTCGACAATGGAGCATCGAATCACATGACGGGTAATCGTTCTTATTTCTATGAGTTGAATGAACGAGTCATGGGAAAGGTGAAATTCGAAGACGGATCTTGTATTGCTATTCGGGGAAAGGGTTCGGTATTGCTAGAAGGGAAAACGGGGGAGCAGCGCCTGTTGACCGATGTTTACTATATCTCGAGCCTACGTAGCAACATCATAAGTCTTGGTCAAGCAACGGAAGTTGGATGAGACATCCACATGAAACATGATTTGCTAACCATTCATGATGATACGGGTAAGATTTTGATGAAGGTGACAAGGACCAAAAACCGATTATACAAGATTCGTATCAAGATAGCAAGTCCCGGTATGCAAGCCAACATTGGAGTGAAGAACTTTTCAGGTCGGGATCTTCAAAGAGTTGGACTGAAAGATGATAAGCCAACTACGAGTCAGATTCCAATCAAAGATCCAAGTTCCAAAGTTCAAAGTCTAAGGAAGAAAGTTCAAGAAGTCAAAGGAAAAGTCAAGCAAGAGATTCAAGCCCAGGAAGGACGTGTAGTGATCACAAGAAGCAGGTGTTTGTTCAAGCTAAGTGGAGCCCGAAGAAGCCCGAAGAACACTGTAAGAGATCAAGAAGTGCCTCGGGAATTAGGGGTGATTCGGATACAACAATGGGGGGGGTGATGGTTGGCTCAATTGTGTTTGGCCCATGAAACGGACCCAACCCATGTGTTAGGTGTTTTAATGGGTAACTTATTGACCAAGTTATGGTTATTAGGTTTGGCATTATAAATAGATGTTACCGGGTTAGGGTTTAATCATGAGAGTGAGAGAGCTATTTTAATTAGTTTTTTGAGGTATATTTTCTGGTTAAAATAAAATTCTTGAAGAGTTATTCCAATTATCATTGTTTCGGTTGAGTTATAATCGATTCAATCCATGATCTACTTATTTTTTCAAGCTTCGTCACTGGTCACTATACTTCAAATCCTAACACTATTTATGGTAACGTGCATGTCAAGGATTAGCAACGACGATTCTAGTGTTCAAAAACGAAGTTCAAGAAATTAGTCTTTATCTCAATCAATTCTTTTAAAGATTTCTACAAATTTTGTCTATTTCAAGAAAGGCTCTTGATATTTATAACTTTAATTTATCTTCAAGGAAGTTGGTCTTTAATTTGAAACTAGGGGTTTACTCGTGCGATGCGATAATATAAGCGTTCACTAAAAAACATAAACGTTGAAATTTCGTTAACGACTTTCCATGATTTACAATAGAGGGAACAAGTACCGGGAGAGAGACTCGAACCTACGACGTCCTCTGTAAAAGCGTTGGAAATGAACCAACTTTAAATAAAATTTATTTCGAAACGTAGATACAAATTAGAAAATCATAACAGTATATTCAGAATTTTAGAAAACACTATATATGAAAAGGAAAAAACGAAATTGTATAAAAAAATAAAGAAATAAAAAATTATTTATATTTGACCTTGTTCGGTTTTAAATAAAATTTTTATCAAAATATAAATAAAAATAAGTACGTCGCAAGATATTCGGAATTTTATAAAACATTATATTTTAAGAATTGTAACGGTTTTCATTATTATTCATACACGAAAGTTTTTAATATTTTAATGCAATGGTTTTCTTGAATTCGGCATTTATTGGTGTTTATCTTCCAATGCTTCCTTAGGGGGAAATGGAGGTGGTCCAGGAGAAGTTTGAACCTAAAGAATTACCTCATATTAAGGCCTCAAAACTACATGACCCATGATTTATAGAGCTGAGTCATTATCAAGAGTATGCAAATGGCTTGGAATCTAAACCTGGTTCATGAGCAAAGACGATGAGAGAAGTGAGGTGGATTTCCATAATCCAATGATAAACCCTAGCAAGGGACTAGAAGGAAAAAGGAGAAATAATAATACTTTGATTTCAAATCTAGTTTCAGTCTCAAAACTTGTAGAATCAGTTTCATTACCTCCTTATCATTAGTGAGAAGGGACACTACCTCTCCTTCAACGCTTCTAGGCGTATGAGGATTCATAGGATCAGCAATATTGAGTTGCAAAAGCGTAAATCAACCGTACAAAACATACTATTATTGAAATAAGGAGATTTCATAGTAGATGTGGCAAAAGACACGACGATGGTGGTGAGAACGACATCGATGATGGAGGCCAGAGGTGGCAAGGGAAAGGAAATTATGATTCATTTGATTGATAAATTTTTAGGAAGCCGTTTTAGTCATAACTTATTTCTTTCTTTGACCAAATATGTTATCAGTTGAATCGTATTTTAAGTCAACAAATTCTATAAATCAAATATATAAGAAGTATAAGAAATAGAATATATATTTTAATTCTACTGAATTTTACCTCTTTATAACAAAAAACTATTGTAAAACATAACAAAAATCATTTTATTCACAAAATGAAGAATAGATCTACAAGTTTTTACAACAAACTCTTTACAAGAACCCTTGAAACCTTTTGAAGGTTCGAAAAGCAAAAGAAAACGAAGAACTGAACTAAAACTAGGGTTTTGAGAGAGAAAACTGAGTTTGTAAAATATCTAAGATACATCTTTTGAGAGAGACGATTGCTTTTTATCAGGCCTTATCCATAAGTTACACCAACAGCCCTTTATCTTTCCACGCTGCTCCACTTTGGCCCTCTATCTTTTATCAACAATCATCGAGCTCCCTTAGCTTTACCTTTCTTTAGTTATAAGCTGCAACAATCTAATCATGCACTAAGAAATTTAATAGAAGTAAAATTACCATTTGAATTATTAGGTTTTCAACATCAACTATACATAATTTTTTACATATAGATAACTATGTTGATTGATGCTAAATTGTTAAGTCCTTAAGGAAAGATATGAGTTGATTTTCAGAATATTTTTAAAACCTTAAGAGTATCGAAAAATATTTTTTATCTTTAGAAAATAAGGTTAATTTCAAAGTAGTTCATGCGTGAAAAACATGGACTGTAACATTATTGTCACAAAATACTTTAAAAGGGAGATTTTGTTCTATTTTCAAATCAGTTAAATTCTTTTAATAATCAAATAAGCTCACAAAGTCGTACTGCTCATCGCTCTGTATTCAACCTCACTACAAGAAATACAATGGCTCGTTTATAAAAAGGTTTCATCTGAGTCAGATTAATTAATTGTTTAAACTGTTACTAAGTCACTAAGTATTACTATTCATAAATGAACAGTGGCGGAGCTTGAAGAAAAACGAGGGGGGGGGGGGATTTTTTTTTTCCTATCAGTTATAAAATTTTCACCCGAATACGTATAAATTAATATTACTGAGCGAAAAATCGACCGAACACATATAAATTAACACTAATGAGCGAAAAATCGGGGGGGGGGGAGGAGGGGAGGGTTGCCCTCACTACCCTTCGCCCCTTTAAATGAACGTAAAATATGTCGACATGAAACACGACCCGAATACGACCCGACTTTAAGTGGGCCTGACACAACATGAATAAGTATAGGGGTTGGTTAGGGTTGAATAATTCAAATGGCCAACCCGACACGATTCATACTCCTATAAATAATACTTGGGTGTTTTTAGACTGAGATAGGGTTTGGATTTTGATGAAATTATAAAAATGGTAAATCCAAAATGTGTTATTAACTAGCTACTGAAAGAGGGTAGTCTCTTTTCCAGCTGCATATTAATAATGCTTTATTATATGGGAATATGTTTGTTTTGATATGTGAATAATTATACAAGTTAATAATACATATTGTCCCCCATTTTAAGCGTTTTTTCTTAGTGAATTCATTTGAATTGAAACTTATTTGGTGAAAGAGGGTAGTCTCTTTTCCAGCTGCATATTAATAATGCTTTATTATATGGGGATATGTTTGAAGATGTTTTGATATGTGAATAATTATACAAGTTAATAATACATATTGTTCCCCATTTTAAGCGTTTTTTTCTTAGTGAATTCATTTGAATTGAAACTTATTTGGTTTATTATTGATATTGTAGGTTTTAAAGGCTAAATAATGGTATTTAAAGATAAACGAAGATGACTGTGGGAAGTTTGGAAGTAAAAGTGAAAATCAAAGTTTGAGGAACTAAAGGTTGTCTAAATCAAAGTTCGAGACTGAGTTGATAAATAGGGAAATATAGCTTGAAAGGCAGAAGCATGAGAGGGAGAAGTCATTTGCAGACAAGATGGGGAGAGAAATGGTAAAAATGAAATCCTTGAGGGATGTTGCAAATAGAGAATTGGAGGAATTGAAACTAGAAAAGGCACAGTTAGAAAAGGAAAAACATGAAGTTCTTGCAAATAAGCAATATGATGTATATGTTCAAGAAGAAAAGGAATGCAAGGGATATTGAGAGATGTCATCAAAAGATGTTTACTCTGCACTCAACAGAAAGAAAGTATGTCAAAGATACGGAACCAAATTACAAGGAAAAGAAACAAGAAGCAGTTTGTGTTATCTCACTTGAATGTGGAGCAGTCAAAATTCAAAAAGATTGTGTACAGGTTAACGGTGATAGTATTCAAAGAAAGTGTGAAGAGATGAAAAGGCTTGTTCATGTTGACGAAGTTCGTGCTACAATTCATGAAGGAAAAGATCAATCAATCAAGCAAGAAATAGACAGGAAGCCGAAGTTCAAAAATATGGATCTACTTCAACATGCTCGTGTTAAAGATGATAAAGCAAAGGTTGGTAACCAAGACTGGTAACCAAGACAAGGAGAAGGATCAATGTGCAAGTAAAGAAGATCCAAAGGAAGTTGAAGACTTCATTATCTTGGAGAATGAAGATATTAAAGCATGAAGATATTAAAGGAATGGATTAAGAAATTAAGCGGGGAATATTGAATTGTAATTCCTTAATCCATGTGGGTCAAGGTTAAGGGGTCAGTTGGTAATTAGTCAAACATTGTTTAGTGGCATTCTATTATGTATTTAAGTCTAGGGGTTAAAGTGCCATAAGTTAAACTTGATAACCGATTCAAGTTAATCGACATAAATGTATACGTCGTTTAGGAAGGGTCACGATGGTTCTCAATTAGGGTTATATATATATATACCATGTCGAAGTCTGTAAAACAAGAAGTACGATAATTGGTTTATCAAAGTGAAGTTTTAGTTTGGTTTATTATTGTTCAATTGTGTATTCTTGGAAGATCTTCGACAACACATATATCCATGGTGTTATATTTTCCTTTCGTAAAATAATCTGATCCACGACTCTACGTGGGTCATTAAAGCTTGGATGATATCAATAAAATATAATTAGTTTTTGTGATATCATGTATTTATTTCTTAAGCTTTCATAGTCATCTATACAATTTGTTTTTCTTCGTGTTTCAAGTGGCATGTATATGTTGGAAATATATATAAAATCATCTCTAAACGGACCAATATACATGACGTACAGTTCAACATTCTTTAATTTTTGCTATGTACACAGTGTAAGACTCACTATTAATTGTGTGACCTTTATTATCATTTATTAATTATTGATCAATAACTTATTTACCCCTATGATTTAATTGGTAATTATTTGATGGACGTAAGTACCCTTACTATCATTAAATAGGGTTTCCTCTTAGATGTATATAAATAGAGAGATTATTAGAGAGTTACAACTAATGATTACTTGTTTACCAACATCATAATCTCGGTGCTCTCTCTCTCATATTCATGAGAATCATTCTCACCTAAACCATTATTACGGTACATCCTAAACGGGAACCCGATCATCATCAAGATCATGACGTCTTCCCCCTCCAACCTTACTGGATTACCAGGTACACGTTTATGTTTAATATCGTTTTCCATTATAATGTTAAAGAACTGATCAACACGTGGTATCAGAGCCTATGTTGATAAATCAGTTCTTTTTCGTTCCCTCAAAACTGGAATGAATCGGAAAATAGTTTTTATAAAACTTTTTGGTTCTGGACTTACGTTTTTCCAGATCTCTTTGTTTAACAATTTCTAAAACCTGTTTTTGATCCCTTATTTAGATCAAAATAATCTGTTTTTATGATATATTAAAGTTCTCGAGTCTAAACCTCAAGTTTTCGGTTTTTTGTTTTAATTTTTTCGATCTAAATAACCTGTTTTGATCCATAAAACTTTGATAATTTTCGAGATCCTTAATATTATGTTCTAAGATTTCGAATTAAGGCCAAAATTCTAATAGTAATCAAGAACAGTTCTAATGTTCTTCATAACTGTTCTTGATGTTCATTCTTAATTTGGTGAAAATCTATTATTTTGGTAGGTAGATTGGACAAATCTTGTTTCCTAAAATTGTTTAACTTTATCTCCAAGTTTTCGTATTAAGTATTTAAATTTTAAATATTTTCGAACTTATAAATCTTGGATATAATTAAAACACTTAATTTTCGAAATAAAAGATATTCCTAAAATCTATCCATTATTTACGGAATCCATAAAGTTCTCGGATTCTATAAAGTTCACGGTTTTACACAAGTTTTAGGCTCAGTTTTCCCGAAAACCTTAGTTTTCCCGTAAACCTCCCTTTACCGTGAACTTCAACCTTACCGTGAACTTCAATTTACCGTGAACTTCAACTTTACCGTGAACTTCAATTTACCGTGAACTTCAACCTTACTGTGAACTTCAATCTACCGTGAACTTCAACCTTACTGTGAACTTCATTTTCCGTGAACTTAACCTAAAACCCGAGAAATTTCATTTTCCCATGAGCATCAATAGTTCTCGGCTCACCCACGTTCTCGGATAATTATGATAGTTCACGGCTACTCGAAAGGTTCACGGCTAATTATCAGGTTCTCGGCTTACCCAAGTTCACGGCTAATTACAATGGTTCACGACTACTCAAAAGTTCACGGCTCATGCTAATGTACCCGGCTCTTAAGTTTTCGGGCCCTTAAAAGTTCACGGATCCACCCTAACAGGGGGTTTGCTATTAACTAAATCTTTTATATTTTGTGAAACCTTAAAATTTAAATGTTTTACAAACTTTAATTTACTTGAATAACATCTAACCGTTTCACTTCTGCCCAAAGGTGATGTGACACATGTGTGCATTTTTCAAGTATAATCAAGCATTGTCACTTAGTGTATATCATTAAATTATTAGATATTCACATGACACCCGCCTTAAATACATAAATGTTTCACTTCTGTCCAAAGATGATGTGTTGCATTTGTGTCCTGCAAACGTAAATTGTGTAAATTAAATATCTCACTTCTACCCAAAGGTGATGTGTTACATTTATCTTACATACCTTATTTGTTCCTAATGCTTAAATAATTGGTCATAGCCAAAGCGAAAGCCAATTGTTTAAGTAGAACCTTAATTAGTTTATTATTTTTGGTGTTATAATAGACTTTATCACAACTTCCTTAGTATAATGGTCCTTACTTTATGTCTGTCTTAGTCTAGTACCCCATAAGTTCACTCTAAGTTCTTCTATTTAGTTATGTATCTTATTCTTCTCATCTAAATTCACTGCAGCTCCTAATATGGGAATTGAAACTCTTACCGGTTCTAACTTTCATTCTTGGAAAGATTCTCTAATGCTGAATCTTGCTATGCTGGATTTTGATTATGCACTGAGAGAGGCTGCACCCCCTGCTCTCACTGATAAGAGTAATACCGATGACAAGATACTCTATGAGAAGTGGAATAGGTGCAACCGAATGTCTCTTATGCTCATAAAGCAATCCATTAGCATCGCCATCAGGGGAGCAATTCCATATTCGACTGATGCTAAAACTTATCCGGCTTCTGTGGATGAACAATTCAAAGGAACTTCTCTAAGGCGCATGCCAGCACTCTTATTCTGAAGATGGTGACTACTAAGTATGACGGGATCAGTGGTATTCGTGAGCACATGCTGATGATACACAACATGGCCTATAAGCTTAAGGGGCTTGAAATGGAGATCAGTGATGGTTTCCTAGTGCACTTTATTATGACTTCTCTACTTGCGTCTTTCGAAGCATTCAAGATTAACTGCAACACTCAGAAAGAGAAATGGAAGATGAGTGAGTTGATTGCTATGTGTGTGTAAGAGGAAGAATGTCTGAAGCTGGAGAAACCCGATGTGGCTTACCTCATGACTGGTGATTCTAAGAAAAGGAAGGGAAATTTCCGTTAAAAGGAATCTTCACAGGTCCAAAAGAAAGATTCAAGTGCTGCTTCCAGCTCTAAGAACTCCAAAGGGAAATTTCACTGCAGGTTCTGCCACAAGGCCGGACATAAGCAGAAAGATTGCCCAGACTTCAAGGAGTGGCTTGCTAAGAGATGTAATCATCTTAATATGATAATTGAGTCCTTTAATTTAAATGTTCCAACTAACACATGGTGGTTTGACTCTGGTTCTATGGTTCATGTAACCAATTCTACTCAGGGATTCCGTACAATCCAGAAGCTGTAAAGAAACCAAAGAACACTTAAACCGGGGAATGGAAAGGAGCTAGTTGTCGAAGCCATGGGAACCTTAGAATTAATAATGAAAACTGGTTTATGTATTAAACTTTATGATACCTTATATATTCCTGAGATTACTCGGAATCTTCTATCATGACCAAAGTTAGACGTAGACGGTTTTGATGTTTCTCATGGTCATGGCAAACTTACTATTAGCTTTAATTCTCAAGTGTTTAGTCGTGGTTTTCTGGATGGTGGTCTCTATAAGTTAGAACTAGATAATGAATTTTCCAAGTCTTTGTTATCATATAATATCAATGAGAACTTAACAAAGACTAAACGAAAACGAGACTTAGAAACTTCATCCATGTTGTGGCATCAACGTTTAGGCCACATTTCACGAGAACGTTTATCGAGGCTCGTGAAGGATGAAGTCTTACCCTCTCTCGATTTTGATGATTTTGGAACATGTGCCAAATGCCTTAAAGGTAAAATGACAGCAACGAATAAGAAAGGTGCCACTAGGAGCTCTAATTTATTAGAACTCATTCACACTGACATTAGTGGCCCTTATCCCATCGCTGGAATAACTGGACATACTTCATTTATCACTTTTATTGATGATTATCCTCGTTATATGTACTTATATCTTATTAAAGAAAAATCTGAATCACTTGCAACTTTTAAAGATTATAAAACTGAAGTTGAAAAACAACGTGATCTTCAAATAAATGTTGTGAGATCAGATAGAGGAGGTGAGTATTATGATAGACATACTGATGTGGGTCAGGCTCCTAGTCCATTTTATGAGTTTTGTAAAGGCCAGGGGATCGTGAACCAGTACACTATGCCTGGTACTCCTCAGCAGAACGGTGTTGCTGAGAGAAGAAACATGACCCTAATGGATATGGTACGCAATATGTTAGCCAACTCAGGTTTACCCTCATTCCTCTGGACCGAGGCCTTAAAAGCAGCCGTTCATATACTCAATAGAGTTCCTTCGAAATCTGTCCCTAAAACTCCTTATGAACTCTTGACATGAAGGAAACCGAGTCTAAGATATATGAAAGTATGGGGCTGTATTTCAGAAGCTAAACTCTATAACCCCTTTTTAAAGAAACTTGACATGAAAATGGTCACTTGTTACTTCATCGAATATCCCGATCACTCAAAGGGTTATAGATTCTACTGTCCTTCTCACGTCACTCGTATTGTAGAAACCAAGCATGCTAAATTCCTTGAGGATTTTAAGGTCAGTGGGAGCAGTGAAAATCCTTATCATGATTTGCAAGAAGTACAAGAAGCGGGGGGGGGGAGGGGGGGAGATTCGTCGCTTACTTTACCTCTGATTACTCCTCTTGTACACGACGCTGGACCGCACGTCACTGTCCCACTTCCTATTCCCACAGAACTTAATTCTACTCCGTTTATCCCTGAGAATGAAGGAACATCAAACGACCGACATGAAGACAACGTCGAACCCGATAATCTACTCAGGAGGTCGTCTAGGTCCAAAAGACCTACTAACTTTGATGATTATGTTACCTACCTAACTAGAGCTGAAATGGATGCCGGAAAGTTTACAGATCCTACTTCTTATCATGAAGCCATTAGTAGTGATCAGTCTTCTGAATGGAATAAAGCTAAGCTTAACGAGCTTGACTCCATGAAGAAAAATGATGTTTGGGATTTAGTTGAATTACCCAACGGAGTTAATCCCATAGGATGTAAATGGGTCTTCAAAACTAAACTGGATCCGAATGGAAACATTGAACGCTTTAAAGCGAGATTGGTTGCAAAGGGTTTCACTCAGAAAGAAGGAATCGACTATCAAGAGACCTTTTCTCCTGTTTCTCGAAAGGATTCTTTAAGGATCGTGATGGCCCTAGTAGCTCACTTTAATCTTGAGCTACATCAGATGGACGTCAAAACCGCTTTCCTCAACGGCGACTTGAATGAAGGCGTGTTCATGAAACAACCTGAAGGTCAAGAACATCTAGTCTGTAAGTTAAAGAAATCCATATACGGGTTGAAGCAGGCATCACATCAATGGTACCTAAAGTTTGATGAAACCATGAAGAAACAAGATTTCATTAAGCACTAAGGGATCAATGCACCTACCTCAAGATGAGTGGGAGCAACTTTACTATACTTGTCCTTTACGTAGATGACATTCTATTGGCAAGTAATAGTTTAGACATGTTGCATGAGTCGAAGCGTTTACTCTCGCTTAATTTTGACATGAAGGATATCAGAGAGGCTTCATATGTTATTGGCATCGAAATACACCGAGATAGAGTCAATGGGATCTTAGGCTTATCTCAAAAGGATTACATTGAGTGTGTCCTCACACGTTATAACATGCAGCACTGCTCTCCTTCTGTAGCTCTAGTAGTTAAAGGAGATGTTTTCGGTTCATTCCAATGTCCCAAAATAGAGGTTGAAAAGGAGCAAATGAGAATGATACCTTATGCATCAATAGTTGGAAGTCTTATGTATGCTCAAGTCTGTACTCGTCCAGATATCGCTTATATTGCTAGAATGCTAGGCCGTTATCAGACTAATCCTTGTCTTGATTATTGGAAAGCAGCTAAGAGAGTGCTTCGATATCTGAAAGGGACGAAAGACTATAAACTGACCTATAGAAGAAGTGATAGTTTAGAAGTGGTTGGTTATTCTGATTCTGACTTTGCTAAATGCAAGGATGACAAGAAATCCACTTCGGGGTATATCTTTATGTTAGCTGGCGGACCTATCTCATGGAAGAGTCATAAGCAACAGTTGACTACAACATCCACTATGATGGCAGAATACATTGCTGTTTATAATGCGACCTGTCATGGCATGTTGCTAAAGAATCTTATCACTGGACTCAAAGTAGTTAATTCTATCTCTAGACGATTGAAGCTTTACCGTGATAACTCAGCTGCCGTTAGCTTCTCGAACAGTAATAGTTCGACTGGAGCTGGATTATATCTTGATACAAAGTACTTGTTCGTTCGCGAGCGAGTTGAGGAAAATAATCTTTGTATTGAGTATATAAATACTAAAGTTATGCTTGCGGATCCGATGACTAAAGGTCTCCCTCCTAAAGTATTCGAAGAACATGTTTCGAAGATGAGCTTTTCTAAATACCTTATTTAGTAGCATAATGTACTTACTTACGTTTTATGAATTTTCCTCATTTATTTGAATTTGTTTGTCTCTTAATATGTCCATGCATGCCTAAAGACATATAAACAGTAATTATACAAATCAACGTTAAAGGCTTAATTGTCAATTTGATCCTAAGTTCACTTAAGTTTTAAATTTGGGATTGTAGTATGATTAATGGGGGTCTTGAGTTTAATATTAATTCAATGACTGTATTTCTCTGCTATAGTTTCGGTTTAGAACCAAAAATGAGTATTAACATCTGGCCAGACTTACAAATGCTTATCATAAATGATCACTCGACCAAGTGGGAGAATGTAAGACTCACTATTAATTGTGTGGCATTTATCATCATTTATTAATTATTGATCAATGACTTATTTACCCATTTGATTTAATTGGTAATTATTCGATGGACGTAATTACCCTTACTATCATTAAATAGGGTTTCCCCTTGGATGTATATAAATAGAGAGATTATTAGAGAGTTACAGCTAATGATTAATTGTTTACCAACACCATAATCTCGGTGCTCTCTCTCTCATATTCATGAGAATCATTCTCACCTAAACCATCATTACGGTACATCCTAAACGGAAACCCGATCATCATCAAGATCATGACGTCTTCCCTCTCCAACCTTACTGGATTACCAGGTACACGTTTATGTTTAATATCGTTTTCCATTATCATGTTAAAGAACTTATCAACACACAGGTTTTCTGAGACAGTTTGTCAATAAATAACTTGTACAATTTATGTCTGTATTAAGTAATCTCATGATATGATTTTAGTGATTTGTTCATAAAGAAAATATTTCCATGTAAAGATCTAGTCTTGTAGTTACTTGATTTTCCAGATAATTAATGTTAATCGTTAATTATTATCGGTAGATTGTGTATGAAGTTGCATATTAACCTAAGATGTTTTTATAAAGACATTTTAAAATTTAATTTTGATTACCTTATTATTTTATTTTACCATTTTATAATGGCTAACTCACACACCCGCTTTAATCATACCCGTAAATTTACACGTCCATCATGAGACTTGAACTCTAAACCACTTAAGGTTACTTATATACTCTAATGGTCACAAGTGGCGGAGCTTGACACTACAAAAAATATACTCAATAGTGGCGACATATGTCGCCGCTAATGCTCGTCGCCGCTATTGCGTCGCCGCTATTTCTTCGCCGCTAATGCTCACCCAGTCGCTGCTAATTCGTATACGTCGCCGCTAATAGTGCACCAATAGTGGCGACATATTTCGCCGCTAATACCATTTCGTCGCCGCTAATACCTTCTGGCCCATTTTTGCATGTCGCCACTAATGCTAATCTGACCCGTTTGCAGTTTTTCCGTATTTTCATTATTTCCAGTATTCTTATAAACATACATATATTGCAAAACCTGTGTATTTTCTATTTTTTGGCCTAATATAACAAAAACATAACCACAAATAAATTAATATATAAGGATAGAACATGCTGTTAAGATTTTTGACCCAATCAAGCTATTCCAAATCTAAAAACAACATAAAAACTAAACAATTAATCTTCATCCTTGCCGTCGCCCTCGTCTTCATCCCTACTAATGTTAAGATTTTTGACCCAATCAAGCTATTCGGGTCTAAACGGGTCAAAACATGCATTTTACATCTATCTATCTACATACATACAACTTTCGTGTCAAAAGGAGAACTCTTGCCATAATACCGATGCTCAAGTGTAACCACAGCAGCTCCAAACTTCTTAGCCAAAACCTATTTAAATATTTTTAAAAATCAGTAAAATATAACCCATTTTTATACAAATTTATAAAATCTTATAACACAAGAGATCCAGTGAACAAACATACATACACTGATATAATCATTTGATATCCCACCACAAGCAGATTCACCACATATCTTTAAGAAGATTGGACCATCAGGAACCCTGAATTCATCCAAGTATTCATGATACCGTTGTCCAAATTTCCGATTAACTAACATACAAAATATGTAACAAAAAAAATTACCTGAGTCAGGTGGTCAGAGACGGGAGCTGGAGTCGGGCGGTCGGAGACGAGGGCCGGAGTCGGGTGACCGGAGAAGTAGAATCCCCTCCTAAATAAAAACTAATTAACACAAAGTATTAATAAATTTTAAAATAAAACTCCCAAATTACCCGGTGGTGGTTGCAGGTGGTGGTGGTCCAGCAAGCACGAGGCGGTTGCAGGTGGTGGAACGGCAATGTGGTTGCTCGTCGATTTGTGGGAAGAGGAGGTCGTGAGCTATGTGATATGTAGAGATTCTACTTCTCCGTCAGCTGTGCGATTTGTGGGAAGAGAGGCTAGGGCTGGAAATGAGGGAAAGTGGTCCGGGAGGGAAATATAGGCGCCAGATTATTACAGGTCATTAGCGGCGACATGTCGCCGCTATTGCGTTGCCACTATTGCCTACTGAACCCTAGCCCTTGGATCAAGTCGCTTATCAACGGTCAGATGAGTTTGATAAGGATTTCACCCGGATTATGAGCAATAGCGGCGACATTTGGCATGTCGCCGCTAATGCTGTCGCCGCTATTGCTTGTATTTCTTGTAGAGTGAAAAAATAAGTACGGGGAGCCGAAAGTCACGAGACCCAAAATTATTTTTCCTATCGCTATGTTTCAGGTTATATGTTCGGGTTGGCGATTCAATTCGGGTCGGGTCAAACAAATCAACAATAAATAACTCTAAATATCTAATTAACTATGATGATTCGAGAGAAAAATGGTAAGTACCTTAAAGAAGAATTACAACTCAGCCCGACGACCTTTAATATTTTTGAATTCATCGATTATGGATTCCGAATCAAACCTATCATAGGTGGAAGGATGCAAATGGAAAGGATGTGGTCCAAGAAAGCATTGGTATTATCAATTTTCATACCTTAGAATCATCCAAATTTTGATCTTGCAACTGTAAAATCCTCATCCAGCAGCATCAATGTGGCTAATCTAGAAACAAAACTATGATCAGTGAGCTAAATCAAAAAATAAAAAACAAAAGAAAAAGGAAAACATGTCACGACTGGGAATATGTTATCAACCAATCAAGAAACACTTTGAAAACCACTTGATCAAGTTCAGGAACCAATAACAAGTTCCTTAATATGGGTATACATGTTAAATCCTACTTAATAAGATTAATGGGACCATATGTTGTTTTTTAACAAAGTGACCCACAAAATTATGGTGATACTCATTCAAGATTTACCTCTAAAATGGCTTACCCACAGCTTTTGCTCAGAGCTCAACTTTCCCATGATATGTCTAATAAAAAAAAACAATAGAATTGTATAAGTTTCTAATTCATAATTTATAAATCATAATCAACAAATCATAAATCAAATTATTAAATCAATGAATCATAATTTATAATTTTCTAACCCTAATACTTAAGTCTTAACAATTCTAAGTTAGTAACAAACTAACAATCCATAAATCATACTTCAAATTATCAAATCAATGAATCATAGTCCATATTCCATAAGTAACAATTCTAATTTCTAAGTTACTACCTTACCAAGAAATCAAGAATTGGGTGTGTGAACTATGAACAACATAACAGGGGCTTGTGTAGCGGACTATCGGTGGCGAGCAACGAGCAGGGGCGGCGAGCGGGTCTGTTCAGGCTTCAACGAGGATGGCGATTTGGCCTTTGGGGCTAGGTCTGGATGTTTAGATCGAACAAAAGAGGGAAAAACAATTTTATGAGTGAATTTATTTGAACTTTTCATTCCCTCCCTAAACTAACAAACTTTTTTTTTAATTTCGTACTGATAACTTATCGAATCAATCTGAATAGAGCATTGAATTGAAATTTTTAGAGATAAAAAATCAGAGGGGGCCAAAAATTTTTTAGGAAAAAAAATCAGAGGGGGAAGGCTCAATACGTATAAAATTTTTCGAATGAAAACGCGAAAATTTACACTACTAACGGGAAGGGGGGGGGGAGGGGGCACCCCTGTCCCCTTCTAACCTCCGCCCCTGGTGGTCACTAAGCTTTAAATCCTGACACTGTTTATGGTAATGTGCATGTCAAGGATTAGCAGCGACGATTCTAGTTTCCAAAAATGAAGTTCAAGAAATTAGTCTTTAATGATAACCTTAATTTATCTTCAAGAAAGTTAGTCTTTAATTTGAAACTAGGGGTTTACTTACGCGAGGTGACGGGGAGGTTGTAATCTGAGCGTTTTTTATAAAAAATGAAAAAATAAACGTTGAAGTTACGTTGACGACTTTCCATTACTTATAAGAGAGGGAAAACGTGTTGGGCTGAGGGAGAGATTTGAACCTATAACGTCCCTTATAAAAGTGTTGGAAATGAACCAACTTTAAATAAAACTTATGTCAAAACATAGATATTAAGAATTTTATAAAACATTATACATGAAAAGTTATAAAGTAAAAAACGAACTTCTATAAAAAATAAAGAAAAAAAATCAAGACTATTAAGGCCTCAAAACTACATGACCCAGATTTATAGAGCTGAGTCATTATCAAGAATATGCAAATGGTTTGGAATCTAAACCTGGTTCATGAGCAAAGACGATGAGAGAAGTGAGGTGGATTTCCAATCCAATATATGATAAACCCTAGGAAGGGACCAGAAGGAAAAAGGAGAAATAATACTTTGATTTCAAATCTAGTTTCAGTCTCCAAACCTGTAGAATCGGTTTCATTAACTCATTTATCACTAGTGAGAGGACACTACCTCTCTTTCAACGCTTCTAGGCGTATGAGGAACCTTGGTTTAATTTAATATTTTGTTTTAGTAAAATGGTGTTATGTTTCTTGGTTATTTTTTACTATGATCATCCTTTATAGACGTGAGTACTTAATTTTCAGTCACTAAAGATTTTAAATCTTATGAGTGTTTTAAACAATACATATTGTTTGAACATTCATTTAAAGTTGTACGTCTTTATACAAGTTTTTGATACTACAAGGCCCGGTTGGTAAGGATCTAAACTTTTGTTGTTTGGGATTTGGATATTCAAGAAAGACATTTTAAGTCTTAGCTGGACCTTGTGTTTTGTGTGGATACTTCTTATATTCTCTTGTCTTGGCTCGCAGAGGACTCTTAGCTGCTTGAGGTGGAAGAAGTATTTATTTAAAGTAAGTTGTAGTCAAAATTTCTTTATTATGGTCTTGCCGGTGGCTAGAGTGAGAAAAGCTTTCCAATAGACTGAGGGTCGTGACAACGCTACTTGGGAGCCCTTCCATTTTATTACTAAAGAACATAAATTAGTTAATTTTTTGGTCTTCATGAGTGGTTTTGAGGTAGTTGTTTGTGCATCCGACTGTCAAAAGAGTCATACGGCTTGGTAGCCCTACCTGGGAGCCAATTCAACCGGATAATCTTAGTTCGAATTATGAATTGAGGAAGCGTTAGCATTTATGGGATCGTGTTAGCCTTCCAGGAGGTCATTAGGATAGTAACCCGACCATTGATCTATTTCTAAAATATCATTATGCACAAAGCAGATTCGAACCTAAGTGATATCTTGTTTGATTGATAGTTCTCCGCTCTGCTATTTATCTTTTATGTTATTTAGTTTTACCATCACCTATCCACATTTTATTTTTGTCAGACAATAGCAAGGATTGATTATTGAAAGCCACTATGTCCATTGATTTGATACTTGGTTGTCTAAACCATGTTACACTGTGATAGGTGTACTTGCCTATTGTGTGTAGTTATAGTTAAAGTAATAATCATTTTATAAATTTAAAACCTGATAATCGTGTTAAAATAAACTCTAAAAATCTTACATAAAAACATATATATATATACTAACACAATACAAAAATAAACATGGACTTCGAAATGACAGTAATATTATTTTTTATCTCTGAAAACAATTCAAATGATATATACTCAAGGTTTGTCAGAGCAAAATTCAAACACACGTGGAAAACATTATATCAGGCATGTTTAAATTTAAGTACATTAATGATCCAATCATACCTCTATAAGTAGTTTGATTAACATCTTCCTCCCCCCATTCGGAATTATTAGATAGAAGTGCTCATAGGAGTAGATATAGGTTTGCTATCATTAAAATAGAACTTAGTAAGTAAATCTTTAATGTTTTTAGATTGATTTATAAAATTACCGGATTCAGTTTGTTTGATTTGTAATCCTAAGAATAAGATAAGTTCACCCATAAAGCTCATATCAAACTTAGAATGCACTAAATTTCAAAAATCATGATAATTTTTATTATTAGTTGACCCAGATATAATATCACCCACATATTTATACCAAAAGAATATCTTCCCCTATCCTATTAATAAACAAGGTATTATCAATTGTTCCTCTTGTGTATCTGTATGATATGATCAACCGTCCATTTGTTTTTTAAGTGCACTTGTTACAAAGATCATGATGAATACTTATATTACAAACAAGATCAACCATAATCTATTTCTAGAATAGGTTACAAGATATTGTTAACATTTAAAATGATTCTATCCAAACTATAAAATCACATAGCATTTCATTTGATCAGTTGATGACATCAGCTTAAGTTGGATGTGTCTTCATTGTTATCTTCAGTTGCAAACTTCTGTAAGTCTTCAGTGGCATTTAAAATATTCAACTGCAATATCAGTGGCAATAATAACAATTGCAATAAAGTATTTGTATCATTAATTCCATAGGGGTTTTTACCATAGCAATCTCTCCCTAAACTGATGAATACAAAACTTTCTTCTATCCCTCAATAGTTATTTCTTTGTTGTTCATTGGTGGTGGCTGAGCAGTAACAAGTTCCTATCAGTAGCTTGATTCTTACCGCTGCTCCTCATTAGCAGTATCTTAATAGTCAGTGGCATTGCTCAGTGGCAAATACTTGCTCGGTCATAACATCATCAGTGGAAACTGCCAAAATCAGTGGTAATGTTTCATCAGTTGTAACTTGTCTATCAGTATCTTTCCTTAGTAGTACATGTGAGCAGTTGTAAGTTCAAACTTCTCTTCTTCCTTTGTATAAACACTTTCAGTGGCACCCTTTCTTTTGAGTTATGATAACACATCAATTGTAACTCTCAGCTGCTAATTCAACAGTTTCAATATAACACTCATGCTCCCCGTTAGTGACATGGAACTTATTTTAGTAAATCTTCTTGACAGACATAGTTCTTCAGCGGGCTTCTTGTTTTGTTGTAAATCAATCCTAACTAACTTCTTGCGAATCTTTATAATCTATTTCATCACCCATTTGCATAACATTATTCCAATCTCTACATTGAATTCATACCTTCAAGGACTTTCAAGGTTGTGCTAAATTATATCAAAATAACATTTGTGAATACCCCCCCCCCCCCCCCTTTATTTTCAATTCGTGATAATACAATGACCCTTCACCCAAATCAATGGGACGAGCAGAATCCCTTTCAAGGATAGTTGAAGAAGAATTTCAAGAGATTCAACACTTCTTTTTCTCGGTACATAAGATTACCAAGAAAATGTATAAGATTCCATCATAGCCACTTATCCTAGTTGGGGTCTTAATGCCTTAGAAACTGCCTTGAAGCATGATTGATAATGCTCCAATAGTTTTTACCCTTTCTAGATGTGAAGTTGGATCCAAATCCACACTTCAGTCTTTCTCAAAGACTTGGGTTAGCACTGCTACTCAAACAATTGTCTCAGAACCTCTTCCAGTGTATGAAGTAAGGGAAGAGACAGAATAGTAACATAGAGAGCAATGGATATGCTTAGGCTTAAACTCAAGTCAAGGCTAAGTGTTTGGGTTGGGTTTTGGTTGTAAAGAGAGGCAACTCTAGGTTGATTTAATGGCAAGAACTTCAAGTGAAGATCTCCAGGAAATTTGGTTCCACACATGTATACAACAAGATCCTTTTGTGAGGATACTTGAGGAGCTCATTCAGGGTGAGGGCCAGACACAGGTGTAGAGAAGGAGTGCACTGTGGTGCCTAATGTTGTCATCTCATGGGACTTGAATCTTGAGAAGGAGACTTTTGTCTCATGGATGCATTTTTGGGGATGTTGCTCCTCAGCAATGTGAGTTTGAGCATGTGGCATAAGGGAAATTGTTTGAGGAATTGGATAGTGGTGAGGTATGGGATCCAGAATACCACGGTTAGTTAATTGGTTACCTCTTTGGTGAATTTGTGCCTAGATTGAAGCAGGCAGAGTACATGGTAAACCAAATGATGCTTTCTTTTTCTTCAAATTACTAAAAATGTTTGATCCTTGAAGTTTTGAAAAATAAATTGGACCATATATGTCATAGTTAGGCCCAACCTCTTAATCAGTCAAACACATTACAAATCTTGGATACATTAAGAACTAGCTTAGAACCCGTGTAATACACACGGGGTGAAAAGTATCAATACATAAAATTCTTAAATCTTTATGTATATATTTTATATGTATAAAAATGTATTACATATACTAAGGATAGAAAACAACATTCAAAATATGTAAAAATTAATATACAATTGGATTTCGAAAATACGTTAATTACTATTTAATGTAATTTGACTTTCATTTACTATTTGATTGAAAATAAAAGTTACATAATTAGATTTTAAAGTTTTTTATAATAAGAGATAATTTAAAATAAATGTGTTTTATTAGTATAATTAGTATTTTTTCTTTAAAAATATATTATTATTAAAAGATAGAGGTGTATTTAATAAGAGAGAGAGGCGAGGAAAAATGATGAGAATGAATATGGAGGTGACACGTGGCATGGAAAAACCTTTATTTATTATATAGTATAGATATAGATATAGATTTTGAAAAACAAGATTTAACAATGTTTGATTGTAGTCATGTTAGAATAAAGTTTGAAACATTGAGCCTTTGATTCTTAATGAGTCCATGAATCAAATTTTGTATATTTTCAAAAACAAAATCAGAAGAATCAGATTTCTTAGACATTAATATCTTGATCTAATGAATCAGGAACTTCCATTGAAATCCAAGATGTCGTTTAGACACTTGACCCTTTAAAAATGTACCCAGTTTCTTGAAAGGTATTATGAACAATTTCAATAGGATAAAAGTTCATATTTGAATGATCATTCAAACAAAACATAGATAGAAATAATCATGTCTCGACGATATATTCGGAATTTTATAAAACATTATATATTAAAAGTTATAAAAGGAAAATCAATTTGAATCGGAAAATAAAAAAAAAAGTAAAAATATATTATCCTTGACTCGGCTTGATTTTGAATAAAATGTATATCGAAATATAGATATAAAACAAGCACGTCGCAACGGTGCATTAAAATTTTTATAATATACTACATTTTAAAAGTTATAAAATAAAAACAAAATATGATTAAAAGTAATTATAAATATTAAAATAAAAAATAAATAAAATTGATGTGACAATTTATGTGATAAATGATGAGTGAGTTGAGTATTATTCTTTTGTTATATACATAACTTATATAATTTAAATATTATAAATTATATGTAAATCTATCGACACTAAAATGCTGCATATGCGTGTAAGAAAAGTAACAGACCTCAAATCTTTCACAACGCAAAATCTTTGAACACCGAGCGGCGACAAATCCGTCGCGTCTCCGTTCGCTGCTGCTTGGTACTCTTATCGATCGGAAATTTCAGGTATTCCTTCTAAACTCATTTTAGTCTCGAACTCTTTAGATTAAATAAGTTTTTGTGTATAGATGAGGTTTTCCGATGACAGTATTAGTGTGTTCGATATATCTTGAAATCTCGAATTCTGCGTATCAAAATTTGGGAAAACGATTCGCGATTCCACATATCTACTATATATTGAATTAATTTATGCTTCAATTTGTGTATCTGTGTTAATTTTGGAACCCTAATTGATGAATTTGTGGATATTAAAACCAATAAAATATACCGATGCATATTAACCTAAACATTACGTTCTTGATTAGGTGCCTAAACACATGATTCTCTCTGATGAAAATTATATCTCATTTCACATGATACTGGCTTCCATGTCATTTGTTGAGACTATTCTTTAATAAATAATAATCCTAAATGCTTTGATTTGTGTTACAATTTCAAAAACCTGCTTAAATGCTTTCAAAAACCTCTATTACTTTGACCATTAGAGATCCCTTACATGAAGAGCTTATGTAATAGTCGACAATATTATTTAATCGTCTTGACATTTATAACAAACTCTCATGTTACTAGGGTAATAAGAACGGTTCAATCAGTTTCACTTTTAACTTCAACTTAAACCTCAATCTCAACCTCACTTCATATATACCTGGCAAGCCCATTTTTCTTTTTTTTGCTCTCTTTATTGTAATGCGAATTGCAAAATTTGTAACCAGCAGCTTTTGTTACCTGATAATTTTACGTTTTTCCTTGTCAATTAGAAAAGGTTGTAGTTATATTGGTTCCCCTGTCTTCTCTAGTCTATTTCTTTCCGAATTGACCTCTGTTTATGGGTAGAATAACTTTCAAATGTCTTTGCTGATCCACCATTTAGACCCACATCATGGGTTATTACATCCAGCCACCCAGTAATATGAAAATTGTAACACATTAGAAGTATTTTAACACATTGGCTCATTCCTGACTAAAGCAAAGAGAATTGCTAATTATGTGTTGTCTACATTTCATTATTTAGAACTGATGGGACAAAATGGTATTGGTATTTTTTATTTTATTTTATTTTTTCAAAATTGATGCTTTAAGCAAAAACTAGTATTAACAGCTTCCACCGAAAAAGTTGTATATCTGCTGAAAATGATATAGGGGTAGTTGAAGTTAAGGAGTTAAGCATTGAAGTAACAAAAGTATGTTGGTTATGGAGGACATTGTTACTTTATTAATTATCTCACAATTGAAGATCAAAATCACATTATATTCATTTTATGCTGTGTCATAATGGAGGACATTGTTACTTTATTAGTTTTTGGTTTAATTAAATTCATTCTGATACAACTATAGCTAGATTTTCATTCCAGTGTTGTAAAAATCGCAAGGCGTTAGTCGGGCGGTGGGGTACCGACTACCGATTAATCGGGATTAATCAGATTGGAATTTTTTATATGTAATTTTCAAAAATATATATATATATACACGCATTTTTATATGCAACATTCAAAATTATATATATATATATATATATATATATGTATATAGGGATTTAGCTTTTAGGGTTTAGCTTTAAGGGTTTAGTTTTTAGGGTTTAGGGTTTATCTTTAAGTTTTATTTCGACGAGTTGGTTCCAACGTCGTTGGAATGAGTTCCATCGGAGTTCGTTTGACCCATTTTCTTTGGTTTCTTAGGGAAAATTCACTTCTTAGCGGAACCTTCCCCTATATATATATATATATACCTACACATTTTTATATGTAACAAGGATTAATCGCCGGAATTTACAGGGTTTGGCCGGAAACTAGCTGTAAAATGGGACGCCACCGATTAGGGCCGCCTAGTGTTAGGAATCAGAGTCGGTAACGCAGCGGAAAACCACACACAGGCACACATGATAGCAGAAAAAGTAAAAGACACGAGAGATTTATAGTGGTTCAGCCCCGATTGGCCTACGTCCACTTTGCAACTAGGGTTCTTTATTATTAGGTGCTCAAGAATACAATTACATCATATGTTCTATTTATAATATTAGGATTAGGGTTAATGACTTAATTAACATGAAACTAATAACCGGGCTCAAGCCCATTAGGGCCGGCTCCCTTCTTATTCCTACGCAAGCCTTCACAACCCAACAATCTCCCACTTGAAGGCCTTGCGAATACTCCAGCCCGCCATCAAGCATGCAATAACCCAGATTCAGTAACTCCAGTATCCTCCATATCCAAAGTCTCCCGAGCCTTCAGTCCCCATAAACAAGCTCAGACTTCATCAGATCCACCCTAGTTGCAGCCCCCTCTCATCATGTACATGAAGGGGCAGTTGAAGCTCCCCCGAGATTCAACCCACCAGTCTTAACAGACCCATCCTTTGTCTCAACCGGCTTGCACACTCCACCGGATCCAGAGATACACCAAGGACCATCACCATTCTCCTCATTCAGCAAGATTTCCATAGGAGAGATTTTCACAGCCGGACTAACGGTCTTCAAAACCCAACGTTGTTTTGTAACAGTAACCGGAACACACCTCGTGCTCCCACTATCACCAAACCCCTGACCTAGTTTAGACCTCCGACCTCAGCTTGAATCACCTTGGCACCAGGCTCCATCCTTGCAAATTGAACCTTCTTTCGCCCCTTTGACTCAGCGAACATTACTTTGTTTTGAGGGACGGTCACACTTCCCTCAGCAGGTACTTTCACCATATATAATAAACCTCGCCTGTTTCCACGAGCAATAACCAGACTACCTTTAGTTATCTTCCACTTGCCTCCACCAAACTTTACTTCTAGTCCTTGTTTATCCGGCTGACCTACAGAGATAAGCTTACTCTTCAAAGCTGGAATAACCCTGACATTCTTCAAGTTCCATGTGGTTCCCAAGGCAGTTACTACATTAATGTCACCCGTGCCCGTAACATCGAGAACATCCCCGTTAGCTATTCGTACCTTCCAAAATTTACCAACCTTTAAATTCTCCATCGTCTCCCCGCTATGCATCGCGTGAAACGAAGAACCAGAATCCATGACCCAAGAGTCCATACTACTTTCCACACTACGGACCAGTGTGTCATCATAACAGACGACCTCAGCAGTGTTCACTTCAGCAGCATTTTCCTTTTTCTTATTTAGACATTGACTTTTAACATGTCCAACTTCATTACAACTCCAACACTTCACGTTCTTTCGAGCTCTAGACGAACTCCTCCCCCTACTCCAGTGTTGTAAAAATCGCGCCTAGGCGGCGCCTAGGCGCCGATTAATCGCTAGGCGCTCGGCTAAGGAGGACATTTGGGCCTAGGCGGTCCTAGGCGGCCTAGGCGGTCCTAGGCGGGCCTAGGCGGACCTAGGCGGCCAGATTTCGGCGAACATTCCGGCGAAAACCTGAAATTTCCGGCCAATTTCCGGCGAAAACCTGAACTTTCCGGCCAAATTCCGGCGAAAACCTTTGGTGTGGTTTAAAAATGAACATTTTTATGAAAATTACATATAAAAATGTGTGTATATATATAAAAATGACCATTTTTATAAAAATTACATGTAAAAATGTGTGTATATATATAAAAAACTGAAATTTACATATAAAAATTCCAATCCGATTAATCCCGCCTAGGCCCCGATTAATCCCGCCTAGGCCTAGGCCCCACCCCACCGCCCGACTAGCGCCTAGCGATTTTTACAACACTGCCCTACTCCCACTGCTCCTTTTATTATCCCTTCCCCGGCTAACATTAAGTAAATCAGAAGATGACCCTCCACTAGAGTTCTTCCGGCGACCTTCACCCAAAACACTATCCCGGATCCCGTCAAACTTCAAAGTACGAGTCCCGCAGAATTAGTGATAGCTGTCACAAAACCTAACCAGCTATCAGGCAAAGAAGATAACGGAATCACAGCTTGAGTATAATCATCAAACTTCATGCCCACAGATGATAACCGGGAAAAAATTGAATTAATATTGTTAATGTGATCCGTGACTGCGCTGCCCTCATTCAACCTCGTTATGAACAATCCCCTCATCAAGAACACCCTATTCCCGGCAGACAGCTTTTCATACATATTCGACAGAGCCGTCATCATACCACAGGCCGTGGTTTCTTTCATGATGTTAAATGCCATGCTCCTCGTCAAAGCCAATATGATCTTCCATCTTACCTTCTTGTCCTTCGAGTTCCAAACCACTTCGTCAGCTTTACTCATTCCCTTTGGTTTTGCTCTGCCAATACCATCTCCAAATCATGTTCAACAAGTAACGTCTCTATTTGCATCTTCCACCATGCAAAATCAGTCCCGTTAAACTTGTCGATTCGAACCCTCCCGTCTTCAGTCATTGCAAACGAGAAACAGAATAAACCAAAAAAAAAAAAAACAACCCGAAGCCAAGCAACCTCCAAGGAAAACCCTAAAACCCCGAAACACCCGAACCGGCGCTTCACCCTTCAAAACCCGAGTAAAATCAGCAACTTCAAGAGATCCAAAGCAGGAACCCTAATCGCAAAATCACCACCAAATCAGTCCTGAGCAGCCCCTAAACTGATCCGAATCAGCCCTTTGCCCCTCCCTTGCTTTCGGCGGCCCTAGGGTTTAATCAACCCTAATCGCAGAAACAATCAGCAGCAAAAAAAAACGGAATCAGCAGATTGAACAAAACCAACCCGCCCTTGCAGCAGATCGAACAGCAAAGAAAAAAAATATGACAACCGCCAGAACCACAACAGCCTTCTCGACAGCCTCTCCTACCCTTCCTCGCGATCAAACACTGCAGAACCGTGTGTAACAACGAGCCAAAGCTCTGATACCAATTGTTAGGAATCAGAGTCAGTAACGCAGCGGAAAACCACACACACACGCAAACACGATAGCAGAAAAAGTAAAAGACACGAGTGATTTATAGTGGTTTAGCCCCGATTGGCCTACGTCCATTTTGCAACTAGGGTTCTTTATTATTAGGTGCTCAAGAATACAATTACATCATAGGTTCTATTTATAATACTAGGATTAGGGTTAATGACTTAATTAACAAGAAACTAATAACCGGGCTCAAGCCCATTAGGGCCGTCTCCCTCCTTATTCCTGCGCAAGCCTTCACAACCCAACAGCCTAGGACCGATTTTGACCACCGTTGACCGATTAGCGATTTTTTAGCCGAGGTCAAAATTACTCGGCAACCCACCAATTAACGATTAATTGTGATTTTGTAACCATGATTCATTCTATTTCTGATCTTATGACGTCTTAGTTTTTCTTGATTGCTCCTTACTGTTTTGACTTTTGAGTACTCCAGTTGTACGATTAGTGTATAAGTATAGCTGTATATCGACTGTAACTGCCAAAAGAAAAAAAATTATCAATTAATTTGTACTGATGTGGTGTAGAATTTTTTTACATGTAAACCGAACAAAAAGTGTTTGAAGTAAATTCAATCTATTTACCGTTGTTAAATATGTTTATTTTACAGATTTTTTCTCTTCTTATCAGTTGCTAAACCAACCAACCAAACATGAAGTTGCGACTCAGATCCTTTGAAACAAAAGAAACCTTAAAAGTCGAAATCCCTAATCCTTGCAGTCTCCAGAATCTCATAGAACTCATCTCCGAGAAACTTTCTTCCCCTTCACTTTCTTCTACTGTATATTTCTCTCTGAACCGAAAAGACTTGCTTACAACTAATTCTCCCGAAGAATCCATTCAATCAATTGGAATCACATCTGGAGATCTCATCTACTATACCACAAACACTAATGGATTCAACACTTTCCCATCTGCACCCAAATCTGAACAATCCCTAAATCCCCAAATCCTAATCCCCAATTCCAGTAAGCAAGATGAAGCCTCAAACATTAGTTCTGAAAAGGGGAAAACAGTTGAATTCAGTAAGTCCAATTTGGAAGAGATTAATGAATCCATGGAAATAGGCGATGATGAGAATTATGTTAATGATCTTGGGAAGTCTTTTTCAGTGCCGGGTTTTCTCATGAAGGTTTTCACAGAGAAGTTAGGTGATGATGATGCTGGTTTGAATCACAACCTCTTGGGAATTGCGGTTCGTGCGGTTTTATTAGAATCTGGTTTTGTGGAGATCGATCCGATTTCAAAGTCATCAAACGGTAACAAGTCTAATTTCCAAGGGAATTGGTATCTTGCTTCATTTTACTACACTATTCCCAACAGCATTCAAGCTGTCAAGATAAAGTTTCAAAGCATAGGAAAGTATTGCAAGGTTTACGGGTCTTTGGTTAATGGAACCATGGTGCACTCGGTTCTGTTAGACGAAGATAGACTAGTACCGTTCTTGAACGTGGTGTGGGCTAACTGTGGGCAAGTGGAGGAAAATAATAGGGACACTAACATCCAACCCGAAAAAGAAGTTTTTGAGTTTTGGAGAAAAATAAAAGACGGGCTCGCTCTACCACTGCTTATCGACTTATGTGAGAAGGCAGGACTCGAGCTTCCTAACTGTTTTATGCAACTACCATCCGAGCTCAAACTCAAGATTCTGGAGTCAGTTTCTGGGGTGGATATAGCAAAAGTGAGTTGCGTTTGCTCAGAATTGTGATATTTGGCCTCGAGTGACGATCTTTGGAAACAGAAGTACATCGAGCAGTTTGGTAATATTGCGGGATCAGAAGGCGAGAGGACTTTTAAAGAGAGGTTTGCTAAAACATGGGAAAGTCGGAATAGAAGGAAGATTATTGGCAGCAGATCAGTTCAGAGTATAATGAGAATTGTGAAGAAGAACAACGTATGCTCCATTTGGTTTCGTCCGTGAATTATAGGCGATGATTATGATCTATCGCAGATATGGTGGTTTTGCAGTTCCTGTTGATGTTTAAAATGTTTTGAACCATTATGGCATCTTTAGGCAAAAAGATTCCTCAGATTGACACCCTCATGTTTAGGTAGTACATAAAACTTCTATCACCTTAGCAAGAATAGCATATGTGTCGTCTCGATGCTTGATCCTTCAGATTGACACATCCATGTTTATCTTTACATGGATTGGAATTCTTTAGCAGCCATATCTAGAGTGTTTGGTGTTGAAGAAAGGTTGGGTTCAAAATTGATTGAAGTGAGATCACTTTAGATTTTTCAAAATCTTGATTTCAAACAAGTTCTAAGAGCAAAGTTTGAATCAAGTTGATTGTTAGATCAGTTTATTCAAAATCAGATAGATTTAAGGGTGATTGATTAAATAATATAAAAACATTTGATTAGTAGCGAAATAATTATCAAACAATAACATGTATGCAACCATAAACATTTGATACACTAGAATTTAATAGACTCTGATCCCCATTCAATTGATTGATGAGCCGCCCTTTAGGTTTTTAAGCACACTTGTTACAATGATCATGATGAATACTTATACTAGAAACAAGATCAACCCTAATCTATTTCTAGAATAAATTACAAAATATTGTTTACATTTAAAATGATTCCATCTAAGCTATAAAATCGCATAGCGATTCGGTTGATCAGTTAATGACATCATCTTCACGTGTGTGCCTTCATGGCTTCATTGTTATATGCAGTTGCAAACTTCTTTAAGTCTTCAGTGGTATTTCAACCATTTTTGGAGGCCTAAAGCGAAGAAAAAAACATGAAAATTATGCTTCAAATGTTCACAAAATCAACTAATTTGTATTTAAGAGTCATCTACTCATTTGTTTCTATCAATTTTTTACCTCTAATCATATGAATGCTCAAGAACACACATTTAGTTCAAGAAAGAGTTCTTAGTTTTATAGCTTCACAACCGGATCAAGCGAGCAGCAGTGGGCGGCGTCGTAAGGGGGTTCACCCTATAATATTTTAGGGGGTTCACCCCAGTTTTTTTACCTACCGCTACACTAAAATTTCGAAACTCGGGGGGTTCCTGTGAACCCCCTCGGCCCTTACTAGGTCCGCCCCTGGAGATGTGGGTTCGAAACCCGTAGGCATCTATTATTTTTCCTTGCGTTTTAATTTTTTTTCTTACGTTTTAGCTTATAACAATGAATCTTATATACTATTATCGTACATGATGAGTTTACGTAAAGATTTTTGTTTTACTTTATAAGTTTTTTTAGGACGTTAATTTCCGCCGCAACGCGCGGGGTCTCTTTCTAGTTTGTTATAAACACCAACATAAACCACCACCACAAATTCTTATAAATGTCACCATAGTTGGTTAAGATTCATCTAATCCATGTGATGTAAAGTAATAAGCCATAAGGCTTACAAAACATAACCAAGCTTGTATAAATGGAAGAAAACGTGGTAGATTTAGAGTAATCAAAGCAAACACAAGCAAAGGTGGGTTGTGTAGTGTAAGATCTCTCCTTGGAGTGCTTAATCTTCAACCTTGGACGAGCTAGTTAGGAAGCACCGGTCATGACTAACACGGCCGTGATGATCGTGGACACGGTAGTGTCAGAAATTAATATCCCAAAACTTCAACTTTTTCTTGATTTTTCCACCAAGAATCACTAAGTAGCTATCCAAAAAATTCAAATAAAACACAATTAAGTGTCGATCCAAATGAACATTATAAAGAAACACTTAAAATGAGGGATAATATGTATTATTAACATGTATATTTATTTAAATATGATTACGTATACTTGATATTTGTCCACCTACATTAAGGTGTCACAACATTGGATCTACATATGTTGCAACCAATTCTCGTGTTTCATCACCACACGAAAATATGTTTGAGATTGAATTTCATTTTATTGACATTATTTTATCGCACTCTCATGGTTTGTTATGTTTCTACACCGTTGATCAAATTTCCATTCTTTTGGACAAAAAATTGGTTTTGACCATATTCGATTATCGTACTGCGAGCTTCATGTCACTGTTTCTTAATGGAAAATCTACCCTACTCCTACTCCTACTCCTACTCCTAAATTTACACCAAATAATTCTCTCCATGCCTGGGTTTGAACCCATGACCTCCAATCTAAGAGGCAAGAGCCTATACTAAGTGAGCTAGTCCCACATGGCGAGCTTCATGCCACTTAGGTCGTTTCATTTGTGGGGATGCTATAGTGTTTACCGGAGAGCTAGGCTCTTTCATAACCGTCCCTTCACACAATACCAACTTATGGTTATGGATTACATTATATGTGCTTCTCCTACAACTTGTTACACATTGCCATGTGATGTTTAATTATGTTTGTTAGTTATGCTACTTACATTATCGCTACATGGTTGTGACTTTTAGTGTAATATAAGTGTAAGACTTTTACTTACATAGTATATGGTCTCTGTTGCTAGCAAACTTTTACTTACATAGTATATGGGATGTTGTTGTCCTTCATGATCCTTGACAAGGACGGCACTAACAACATTTCCGGATACTGCTAAGTACAAGGATAATGGCTCACCATCTGCTGGCTTCATTAATAGAGGAGCAGATGACAAGTATTCCTTTAATGATTTGAATGCTTGTTCATGTTTCTCTTCCTATTCGAATCACTTGTTCTTCTTCAGGATATCATAAAACTCTTTGCATCTTTCTGAGGATCTCGATATGAATCGGTTGAGTGCTGCTACTCTTCCGGTCAGTCTCTGGACATCCTTGGTGTTTGCGGGGGATTTCAGGTTGATGGTCGCTTTGATTTTCTCTAGACTGGCCTCTATTCCTCTCTTGGTTACCATGTAGCCCAAGAACTTTCCTGCCCCCACTCCAAAGTGGCATTTAGAAGGGTTTAGCTTCATGTTGTACTGGCCCAGGATATCGAATGCATCTCTAAGATCCCTAAGATGATCCTCAGCTTTCTTTGATTTCACCACCATATCATCTATGTAGACTTCCTTGGGGTCCCGTAGTTTCTCTTTGAACATCATGTTTACCAGCCTCTGATACATAGCACCTGCATTTTTTTAAACCAAAGGGCATAGCAATATAACAATAAATACCTGTTGGAGTCATGAATGCAGTATCCTCCTGATCTGATGGTTCCATTTGAATTTGTTGGAATCCTGTTGAAGCATCCATGAATGTTAGCATTTCGTGGTCTGCTGTAGCGTCCACCATTGAGTTAATGTATGGTAATGGAAAAGGGTCTTTAGGACATGCTTTGTTTAGGTCTGTGAAGTCTACACAAACTCTCAATTTTCCATTTTTCTTCTGGACCACCACTACATTGGCTAGCTATCTTGGGAATTTCACTTCCCTTATCATTCCAGCTTTCAGCAATCTCTCAACTTCTTCCTGGATAACATCATTCCTTTTCGGTGCAAATTTCCTTCTATTTTGGTGTGTTGGCCTGAAACTATTATTAACACCCAATTTATGTGTAATAACTTCTTTAGAGATACTTGTCATGTCTTCATGTTTCCGGACGAAGGTTGAGGTTCTGCTTTTCAATAATTCTATGAGATCTAGTTCAATATCTTTGGGGATATTGGTCCCAACAAGCACCTTGACATCAGGATCCTCCGTGCTTAAGGATACTTCTCTAACATCCTGCTATTTGGTTTCTAAGACGTCTCGGGCTTGTTTCTTTAATTGCTATGCTTGCCTGGTTTTGGCGGAGGCTTTCATTGAAGAAGTATAATAGTCTTTAGCCTCCTGCTAATCGTTGTTGATCTTTACTACCCCCCCCCAAGGGGTTGGCATTTTGACACATTGGTTGTCACACCCCAACCGACGGCGGATTATACGTCGGGGCGAACGCGGTTGTTCAATAGCACAAGGTTGACTATTAAAGTTTCAATATTTCATTTATAATAGATTCAAAGGTTTAATACAAAGGAAATAACAAGTATACAACATTTATTTAATAAGTAGTCTAGGTCCAAAACATCCTATGTGATCACAAACGAGTCTCATGGTGTAGAACCTGAAACATGTGAAAGAATCTGTCAACTACAAAATAGTTGGTGAGATACAAAGGTTTTGACACCGTTTAACAAGTATTTGAGAAGAATTACAATTCACTATGATATATGCATTCTATAATGTAAGTATGAGAAACAAGTATCTTAAACATTGTGCATGTCAAACCTCCAAACCAAGTGTAGGCATAACCCGCAGGTTACCCTTATAGTATCAAGTTTAATAGTTTAAGTAACAAACACCAAGGGCTCCCCCCGAAGGATCAATCAATCAAGGTGGATTGGTTAAATGCAATAGATCTATCATTGTTACTATCGGCTTGATCAAAGTAAATGAACATGCTAGAATTAAGTTTAATCTAAGCATACAAGTCTCAAGTTTAACATAAGAATAAGCATCTAGTCATAGTTTGTACAAGAATTGTATAAGTTTGAAGTTTGAACATGTTTCACCCCAAAAGAATGTAAAATGAAAAAAGGGGCTAAGTATACTCACTTGGATGATGAAGAGTATCCGGTGAGAGTAAGTGTTTGCAAGACTTTGAGGGAGAATATCCTCACGATAAGCCTAAGAATACAAGTCTAAAGTTTCAAGTTTACTCCTACAAGTCTAGGGCAAAGGATCTAGGATTTCAAGATTGACTAGGGTTCCAAGTAGGAGATGGACATGATTGTGCTTTGTAAAGTTTAAACAAAAGTTTCAAATGAAGGTTTTGAATGAATGTCACAATATTTAAATATCGAAGTTTAATAAGCGTATGATCTAGAATAATTATTTATAAAAGTAATTGTTTAACATGTTTAATTATTAATCACACAAAATATGCAATAATAGTTCAAAGTAATTTCCTAAGTATCTTATCAATAGAGTTGTAAGGATAAATAATGATTTAAGGGTTAATAACAATTATTTAAAATGAATAATTATTAAGAATAAACAATAATTATTTAAGAATAAATAATTGCTAAGGACAAATGATTATTCAAAAGAATGAATCATTCGAGTTTTAAAGTGTTTAAGAATTAAGTATTTGTCTTACGACATAATTTGTAATTTAATAATGTTTAAAATGTGGTTATAAGTTTAAATAATAATAGGCATTTATAAGTTTAAGAGTGTAAATTAAAGATTTTTATAAAAGAATTCTTTAAAATACAAATAATAATAAAAGTTTACTTTAAATGAATAGCTTTCGTATAACTACAAGTTTTATAAAAGTTTACGAGCATTTATAGTTCTTAAATATTTAAAAACTATTTTTAATGGTTAAATATCATGAGTTTTAACAATAGTTTAATTAACTAACATAGTTATGGAATGTTAAAGTGTAAATAAAAATAAATTTTAAGTTTATAAAAGCATCAGAAGATTTATAAAAATAATCAGAATTTTACAAAATGGGCGAAATAGTGTTAAAAAAATGCAGTGCCAAAACCCAGGCCGGCCGGACTCGAACCCGCGCCCTGCCCTGGGTCGCTGATGCACAAACACACTAACCAATCCGGCTACAGCTCATTAGTGTTTATACTGAAAAGGAATTGTTTTTAAACAGAAGCTCAAAGCACTTCCCCTTTTTCCCTTATGAACCCTAGAACGTGAATCCAACAAATGCATATCGATTAGCCCTATGTTCATCAAATTAACCATAGGGCTTCTGATCTATGCAAGATTTCGAGTTGATTGACCATAAGAATTACCTGAAATGGTATCGAATTGAAGGAGTACCAGTTTGGTCTTGTCTTCGCTTGTCGCGACTTCAAACCGGGAAATGCGGGTATGCTTAGATCGAAATGAGTATGGAGAGTGTTTGTGGATGGTGTCATATCCCTAATGGTACCCGTATTTATACTCGATTCCATCGATTAATGGCCAAATTAGGTGGGAGTTTACGGGTGAGCCGAAGGAGTTAATTAGCGAAGCACGCGGGTGCCAAGCTCGAAATTAAGCCTTGAATGTCCTCGAGTCTCGGTCGCATGCGTGAAGGGAGATCGAGGTTCGGTGAACCTGGACGTAAACGTGTTTTCGAAGGGGAATGGCTGAAAAACGGGACTGGGGGGTTTCGAACTCGGGACCGGTTTGGGTCTCGGGTGTTTAGGGGAATGTCAGAACAGGTCCTCGTAGTTTCCCAGTTTTAACATTTTATGTTTAAAAGGTATTTCAAGTTTAGAATAAGTTTCCAAAAATGGCAGTTTTGGTCCCCGAACTTTTGTAGAAATAAATATGTTTTATTTTTATAAATTTCTCTAAAGTCTCAAAAGTTTTATTATTTTATAACTTTATAACATAATTCATTAGTTTATAAGTTTTCCTTTTTGTTTTTAGAATAAGTTTATAAATATAATTATAAACTTATAAAGTTTTAAGGTTTTAATACATTTTATAAAACCTATATTTCTTTTTAAAAGGAAAGCCATATATATATATATATATATGAGTATGTATTATTAAAGAAAATAGGTTTCAAATAAGTTTTCAAGGTTTATAATACGTGCAATGATTAGAAAAAATGGGATGAAAAAATACGGGACATTACAGTCTCCCCTACTTTAGGAAATTTCGTCCCGAAATTAGAGTAGAAGGGTTTAGTTTACGATGCGCATAAGGATAATGAGAAGGATACTTCACGTTCCCTAGTAAACTCTGGGTTATGTTTAAAGTTTTTAAATGAGATGTAATGACAGGAATAAGATTACGTTCGAGTTTCTAAGTTTTCCAAGTGTATGGTTGCCAAGAGTTTCCCTAAGAAACATATAGTTTCATTGAAATCTATGAAGATTTGTTTTCAGAAATGCATTTGAGAGAATAACTGATGAACTTCCATTCTGGATTTAAAGTGAGATGCATCCCTCAGGATGGATTTGATGAAAATGTAATGATTTGAGTTTGTAGACTAATACGTCTAAGGATTTCTTACGGTACCTAAGTTCTGTGGCTACCTTTTATGATAGGTCTTAGATCATAGCACGCGACAAAGTTTACTATGTTTTTCCATACGCTGATTTTCATACTTACGTGTGCACCCGCAAGCATTTAAATCATCGCATAGTCCGCATAGGTCCTTCCGTTTGTGTGTGGATCAAGAAAAAGTATAAGAATTTGTTTAACACACGACTAGAGTTTCCACATAAGAGTGATCATTGATTAACGAGTCCCTTAGAGAGAAACGCCATTCAATGATAAAAGGGAAAGGAATGTGACAAGATTTAGAGTTTCAAAGTTTCCTCGTGATTGATTAAGAATACTTCAATCATCGAGTAGTTTAAAGTATTTACACTTTTCTCGGGTTTGATCAAGAATACATCAAACCTTGAGTAGTTTAAAAGTCTTGTACGTTCATCATGTTTGAATAAGCATACGTCAAACATGGAAAAGTCTTATACGTCCATCGTGTTTGAACAAGCATACGTCAAACATGGAGTAGCTTAAAGTCTTATACGTCCATCGTGTTTGAACAAGCATACGTCAAACATGGAGTAGCTTAAAGTCTTATACGTCCATCGGGTTTTAACAAGCATGCGTCAAACATGGAGTGGCTTAAAGTCTCATACGTTCATCATGTTTGAACAAGCATACGTCAAACATGGGGTAGTTTAAAGTCTCATACGTTCATCATGTTCGAACAAGCATACGTCAAACATGGGGGTAGTTTAAATTGTGTTTGAACAAGAATACGTCAGTCATAGAATAGTTTAAATTGTGTTTGAACAAGAATACGTCAAACATAGAATAGCCTTAAAGTCTCTTAGTTTAGCTTCAGTGTATAGAAGTATACGATTACGTTTCGAGTATAAAGCGGTTATCTAAATACTCTAGTGTTTAAGAGAGGTATGGGACAGCGTTTGGAACAGGATTAGCCGTTATACGCTTTCTCACAGAAGACTCGAGTTGTCCAGAAGATTAGCGGATCCCGATGTTTGGTTTAGATAGGAGTCAGGGGATGTACTCTGCTAAAGAGAGTAATGTCCTCCTTTCTGCTAGAGTCTAGTATCATGAGAGAAGTTTTCCCGTGTATATAGAAACGAACGTTTTATCAAGTTTTACAAGGTTTGGTTAAGACGCACACAATGAGTTTTCAAGACTAAGAATTCAAGTATGAGTTTTAAGAATCCAAGTATGAGTGTTAAGAATCCAAGTATGAGTTTTAAGAATCCAAGTATGAGTGTTAAGAACCCAAGTATGAGTTTAAAGAATCCAAGTATGAGTTTAAAGAATCCAAGTATGAGTTTTAAGAATCCAAGTATGAGTGTTAAGAATCCAAGTATGAGTGTTAAGAATCCAAGTATAAGTTTTAAGAATCCAAGTATGAGTGTTAAGAATCCAAGTATAAGTTTCAAGACTATTAGTCCAAGTATGAGTTTTAAGACTAATAATCCAAGTATAAGTTTCAAGGTAGGAAAAGTCACAAGTTGCAATATTAAGCTTTTCATGATCCTTTATTGATCATGTTTAGTTTTAAGAATACGGGATTGAGTATTTGTACAAGTTTTACATGACTCAAAAGTCTCTGACCTCATAGTTGCGTATACGAAGTTTAATGTTTTAGCAATGTGTATTTAAGCTTTTAGTCCCCGTTGTGATTTTTTTGTAAGTCTTTTATGTGACAAGAGTTGAATGAGGAAAGTCTCCAAGTATAGGGTGACGGGAAAAGTTTCGATAAGGTTTATGATAGTGTGTTTACAAATGATTTATCTTGATTCATAACAGAAAGTATAGTTTTCTTTTGTATAGAATGTAATTAAGATGTTCAAAAACGACGAGTTAGGCATCGATAAGTAGTACAAGTAAGACTTATAAAAGATAGGTGTGATTGTCAAGCGAAAAGTTGGTTAAGTTTACAAGTGTTAAGTTTATACAAGAAGTAAGGGTCATGGTTGTTTAGGGTAATGATTCGTAAGGCGGGTTGTTTTTTTTTAAAATGTGCTTACGAATTAGAAGATTTGTTCAAGATTTATTCCTCAGGTACACGTGTCACTTAGGATTTTTATAGTTTAATGCAACGTTGTTAATTATTTCAAGTACTAACATAAGTTGTTGTTGACGAAAGTGTTTGGGTAGGTGTGTTAAGTTTACAATGATGAAAGGAAGGTTAAACTAGTAATTGATGACGAGATGAAGTTTCAAAATGGTTTCTATTTAGGTGTTTCAAAATTGGGACTTCTAGCCCTATAATACAATTTAAACGGAAAATTAGAGTGTGTAAGTAAGTTGGTTAAATATGTTCAAAAGGTGTTTATTCATAGTACTGAGTTATCACAGTAATATTTTCAAAAATAGGTTTTAATTGGAAGTTGATGGGCTAACAAGGAGAATTCCCGGAAGAAGGGGTGGGTCACGATGACTCACTTATGTACCCTACTTTCCTAGCCAGAATTTCCCCATGAGTCTACAACTTTTTAGTTATTGTCACCGATGTTTGGGTTTTATGGTACTAAGTCGAGGTTCATTGTGGGCTTAGAGTCTCAAACGTGGAGCTTGTCTATTCCATAGTAGGCTTCTTCCCTTGCGGGAAAACGATCAGATTACTAATCCCTTTGTTAATGTACTTTAGGCTTAGAAGACGTTAAGTTTTGTTTACAGGAAACGGTGATGTGTAAGTTTTAAGGACGTATGAAGGTTTTAAGATTAAAAGTGTAACAAAGTTTTGAGTTAGTCATAAAATGAAGTTTGCTTGAGTGACGAAAGTGAGATGGGACATAAAGGTTTCCCCTTATGTGCCAAGTTTATAAAATAATGAAGTTTGTAAAAGGACTTGTAGGATAATACATGGTTTTAAATGTGCTGGTATTACAAGGTTCATGAAGTTTAAGGACGTATGAAAGTTTTGAGATGCATAAAAGTGTAACGAAAGTTTTGAGTTAGTTATCAAATGAAACTTGGTTAAGTGTCAAGGAGGTAAGGTAAGAATACAAGGGTTACCTCGTAGGTGTCATATTTATAAAATAGTGAAGTTTTGTAGAAGAATTTGTAGGGAAATACATAGTTTTAAGGGTTGTATTATAACGATCACGAAGTTTATTGGGTAGTATCTATGAATACAAGTTTATGTATGTAGTTTTTAGGTATAGTCTCGTAAGAATTTCTCCTTGAAGGTAAATCCTTCAGGTCATGACGAGTAAGCATGCTGTCATGTGACAAGACGGGACTTAAGAATCATAGAATAAAGGTTACAGAGGAAAGTTTTTGAATCATGAATTTATGAAGTGTATAGTATTTGAGATGGTACTCATTTAGTGCATATCACTAAGTGAGTATTTTGACATATCAAGAGAAATTTGAGCTCACTAATGTTTAGAGAAGTCGTGCATTCCTATAAGTGGATACTCATCCCAATAATTCCCAGGAAAGCATACGGGTCCAACGGTTGATTTGGATTTATACGAAATGCTTTCTTTGACAGAATTTCCCAGAATACAGGTATCTACCCTTCCGGTCCGCACAAGTTCTCACACATTATCTAGAACTTAAATATTCTTGACGAGAGTTTAGTGGTGGATTAGGCTTGAAGCCTAAGAACGTGTCCTTGATGTAGTAGCCTCTTGTAGCACGTAGGTAAGTAGAAACGTAGAATCTCCAAGCGTTCACGTATAAGATTTAAGAATAGAATGAGGAGAAAAGTTCCTAGTAAAGGACATGAGGTAACTCATGTTTGGGTCTCCTAAGTTATAGTCTAGGTCATGTGTCTAATAACCTAATTCCCTATAACCAAGGCTCTGATACCAATCTGTCACACCCCAACCGACGGCGGATTATACGTCGGGGCGAACGCGGTTGTTCAATAGCACAAGGTTGACTATTAAAGTTTCAATATTTCATTTATAATAGATTCAAAGGTTTAATACAAAGGAAATAACAAGTATACAACATTTATTTAATAAGTAGTCTAGGTCCAAAACATCCTATGTGATCACAAACGAGTCTCATGGTGTAGAACCTGAAACATGTGAAAGAATCTGTCAACTACAAAATAGTTGGTGAGATACAAATGTTTTGACACCGTTTAACAAGTATTTGAGAAGAATTACAATTCACTATGATATATGCATTCTATAATGTAAGTATGAGAAACAAGTATCTTAAACATTGTGCATGTCAAACCTCCAAACCAAGTGTAGGCATAACCCGCAGGTTACCCTTATAGTATCAAGTTTAATAGTTTAAGTAACAAACACCAAGGGCTCCCCCCGAAGGATCAATCAATCAAGGTGGATTGGTTAAATGCAATAGATCTATCATTGTTACTATCGGCTTGATCAAAGTTAATGAACATGCTAGAATTAAGTTTAATCTAAGCATACAAGTCTCAAGTTTAACATAAGAATAAGCATCTAGTCATAGTTTGTACAAGAATTGTATAAGTTTGAAGTTTGAACATGTTTCACCCCAAAAGAATGTAAAATGAAAAAAGGGGCTAAGTATACTCACTTGGATGATGAAGAGTATCCGGTGAGAGTAAGTGTTTGCAAGACTTTGAGGGAGAATATCCTCACGATAAGCCTAAGAATACAAGTCTAAAGTTTCAAGTTTACTCCTACAAGTCTAGGGCAAAGGATCTAGGATTTCAAGATTGACTAGGGTTCCAAGTAGGAGATGGACATGATTGTGCTTTGTAAAGTTTAAACAAAAGTTTCAAATGAAGGTTTTGAATGAATGTCACAATATTTAAATATCGAAGTTTAATAAGCGTATGATCTAGAATAATTATTTATAAAAGTAATTGTTTAACATGTTTAATTATTAATCACACAAAATATGCAATAATAGTTCAAAGTAATTTCCTAAGTATCTTCTCAATAGAGTTGTAAGGATAAATAATGATTTAAGGGTTAATAACAATTATTTAAAATGAATAATTATTAAGAATAAACAATAATTATTTAAGAATAAATAATTGCAAAGGACAAATGATTATTCAAAAGAATGAATCATTCGAGTTTTGAAGTGTTTAAGAATTAAGTATTTGTCTTACGACATAATTTGTAATTTAATAATGTTTAAAATGTGGTTATAAATTTAAATAATAATAGGCATTTATAAGTTTAAGAGTGTAAATTAAAGATTTTTATAAAAGAATTCTTTAAAATACAAATAATAATAAAAGTTTACTTTAAATGAATAGCTTTCGTATAACTACAAGTTTTATAAAAGTTTACGAGCATTTATAGTTCTTAAATATTTAAAAACTATTTTTAATGGTTAAATATCATGAGTTTTAACAATAGTTTAATTAACTAACATAGTTATGGAATGTTAAAGTGTAAATAAAAATAAATTTTAAGTTTATAAAAGCATCAGAAGATTTATAAAAATAATCAGAATTGTACAAAATGGGCGAAATAGTGTTAAAAAAATGCAGTGCCAAAACCCAGGCCGGCCGGACTCGAACCCGCGCCCTGCCCTGGGTCGCTGATGCACAAACACACTAACCAATCCGGCTACAGCTCATTAGTGTTTATACTGAAAAGGAATTGTTTTTAAACAGAAGCTCAAAGCACTTCCCCTTTTTCCCTTATGAACCCTAGAACGTGAATCCAACAAATGCATATCGATTAGCCCTATGTTCATCAAATTAACCATAGGGCTTCTGATCTATGCAAGATTTCGAGTTGATTAACCATAAGAATTACCTGAAATGGTATCGAATTGAAGGAGTACCAGTTTGGTCTTGTCTTCGGCTGTCGCGACTTCAAACCGGGAAATGCGGGTATGCTTAGATCGAAATGAGTATGGAGAGTGTTTGTGGATGGTGTCATATCCCTAATGGTACCCGTATTTATACTCGATTCCATCGATTAATGGCCAAATTAGGTGGGAGTTTACGGGTGAGCCGAAGGAGTTAACTCGCGAAGCACGCGGGTGCCAAGCTCGAAATTAAGCCTTGAATGTCCTCGAGTCTCGGTCGCATGCGTGAAGGGAGATCGAGGTTCGGTGAACCTGAACGTAAACGTGTTTTCGAAGGGGAATGGCTGAAAAACGGGACTGGGGGGTTTCGAACTCGGGACCGGTTTGGGTCTCGGGTGTTTAGGGGAATGTCAGAACAGGTCCTCGTAGTTTCCCAGTTTTAACATTTTATGTTTAAAAGGTATTTCAAGTTTAGAATAAGTTTCCGAAAATGGCAGTTTTGGTCCCCGAACTTTTGTAGAAATAAATATGTTTTATTTTTATAAATTTCTCTAAACTCTCAAAAGTTTTTTTATTTTATAACTTTATAACATAATTCATTAGTTTATAAGTTTTCCTTTTTGTTTTTAGAATAAGTTTATAAATATAATTATAAACTTATAAAGTTTTAAGGTTTTAATACATTTTATAAAACCTATATTTCTTTTTAAAAGGAAAGCCATATATATATATATGAGTATGTATTATTAAAGAAAATAGGTTTCAAATAAGTTTTCAAGGTTTTATAATACGTTCAATGATTAGAAAAATGGGATGGAAAAATCCGAGACATTACATTGGTGATATGTTGAGGGTACTGCCTTCATGTCATGAATCCAAGGTCTCCCTAAAATAATATTATAGCAAGACAAATAATCAATAACACAAAATTTTTGTATAGCATTTACTCATTCGATGTATATCGGTAGCTTTATCTCTCCAACTGTGTTTTTAATCTCTCAATTGAATCCTACCAGCACTGAGGATTTTGAGACAATTTCATAATCTGGGATCCCCATCCTCTTTAGGACTTCAAATTTTATGATGTTCACCGAACTCCCTCCGTCAATTAGGATCCTGCGGATGAAGTGATTGGCAATGTATAGAGTGATTACTAAGCCGTCATGATGAGGATCCTGTACATCGTCTTTGTCCCCTTCATTAAAAGATATCACTTTCTTTTCAGTTAAGGTGGAGGTTTTGGTAGGCCTGTCCCCTTTCTCTGTCTTCGCTTCCTTAGCGTTTCTCTTAGCTGCAGAATAAAAGGTACTACATATGTCAGACCCACCAGATATAAAATTTATTACCTTGGCATCCGACGGTGGGGATGTTGCTCTTTGCGTGATCCTATCATGATCCTTGGCTTTGTCTTTCCTTTTGCTCAGGAATTCCTTAATGTGTCATTTGCTCAGGAGGTAACTTATCTCCTTTAGCAAAGCAATACAATCCTCAGTTACGTGGCCGAAATCCTCGTGGAATGCACACCACTAGGAATTATCCTTCCATCCTGTGCTCTTCTCAATTTCGCGAGGCCACGTGGCTTTTTCACCAAGATCCTGCATGGTAAACAATAAACCTGTTGTATCAAGAGAAAAAAAGTATTCAGACAATCTAGGATACTCTTTTTCGTCTTCATCATCCTCCACAACATTGACTCTATGATTATCTGGCTTGGAGTATGGTTTGGATCTGTAAGGCTTGAAGGGTGCGGACTCAGTCTTCCGGTTGGGCTGATTGTAACTGGTTGGAGCATCCATCCGTTGCTGGATCCTTCTGTCATCCTCGAGCCTTATGAATCTTAATGCCCGATTTCTGACTTCATCAAGATTCTTACAAGGATTCATGACAAGATCTTCGTAAAATGGGGAGTCTTTCTTCAATCCCATCTTGAATGCCTAGACTGCAGTGGCAACGTCAAGATTCGGGATATCCAGGGATTCCCGGCCGAACTTGCTGACATAACCCCGAAGGGATTCTCCGATATTCTGAGTTATCCTGTATAAGTCACTTTTCAATCTTTCGAACGTTCTACTGCAAGAGAATTGGTTATTAAACAAGTTTATTAAATGAGCAAATGAAGTTATTGAATAAGGTTGAACATTAAGTAGCCATTTCAAGGCTGATCCTGTTAAGGTGGAGCTGAAACCCTTGCATAAGCAAGCCTTTTTTAAGTCCAAAGGAATGGGATTAATTTCCATTCTCTCTCTGTATTGTGCGACATGCTCCTCAGGATCCGTAGTTTCATCATATGGCTTCATGTTAGGGGTCTGGAAGCATCTTGGGATCTCAGCATCATATATTGGCGGAGCAAATCTCGAGATCCTGTGACTGACAAAGGTTATCTTCGGTATAGGTTGGACTACACCTGGTACACCGGAGATCATCTCCCTTAGTTTCTTCAGCTCCTTGGCCATGGATAGAGTGATTCATGTATCCTGCACAAGTTCGTTAGTGTTTGACAATTGATTAAAAGTGTTACCGATATCAGGATTTCGGCATGATGATCTTGGAGTAATTCCAAGATCTTGATTTGCAGTAACTCTGACAATTGGAGTCGGGCCAGCCATAGTGACCTCAGTTTGCATGGGAATGAAGTCTCCCTTATGGATTCCTGAGGATCCTAAATAATTAAAGTCCGGGATCTTTGGTTGAAGCGGAGTTGTCACTTCCACTGGTTTCTTTGACTTTTTTATCTTCTCTAGCTCTCTGAACAGCTTCAGATTAGTCTTTTCCTGCTGTTTCATTTGTTGCTTCACTTTTGAGAACATATTGAAGATATCATTGTTTGAAACAAACACCGGACCCTCGGCAGGTATCACACATCCCAAAAAACCCACAGAAGTAGTTTTCTTTGACATATTATCATTCTTTTTTTGGAATGACAGAAGAGGAGGAAAAAGGTTGTTCAAGCCAGAGCTTGAAGATGGAGTTAAAACATAAACCATTTTAGATTGGGAGACATTTTCGAAATCAGTTTGGAAAAATAATGATTGAACGCAAACTTTAACAAATATTTTAAGATGAAAAGCACCACTTGCCCCACAGTGGGCGTTAAATTGTTTTGGGTAAAAATTATGCAAGCTAATTTTGTAACCAAACTTAGTAAGTGAGATGGTGTGCTTTGATTAAAATGCAAAGTAATCAACCTAATATGCAAAGTTTGATACGATGATGTATGAGGAAAGCCCTTAATCCCTTAGGATTGCGGCATAAAACCTCAGGAAGTGACCGAAAGTCACTTGCCTTCTAGTTTAGTATAAATCAATGAAAACATTATAAGTGTGAAGTGATCAATCGAATGCTAAGTGTTACAGAACTTATTTGCGAGTACTAAGTAATGTTAAGTGAATAACGTGTAGCAGATGTGTCTCCTATGTCGATCAATCACTCATTAAATACAAGAATTATCCTAACTAACTATCCGCAAATCTTGGATCTCGAATAGTTCTTCTCATATGACCGTTGTAGAAGCCTTCTATGCACATTCCACACGTTTCATTTGACTTGATGACGGGGTCTTCAGGATGAGCGGTCACACACGTTTTACCTGCAAGCAACAAACGAAATAGAGGACAAGTAACCGTTAGTAGTA
The DNA here is from genome assembly GCA_023525975.1 of Smallanthus sonchifolius. NCBI lineage: Eukaryota > Viridiplantae > Streptophyta > Magnoliopsida > Asterales > Asteraceae > Smallanthus > Smallanthus sonchifolius. Next base: position 73,671,819 of record CM042033.1, on the reverse strand, counting down.
TTAATATTCAGGATACCGAGATTACCAGGATCTTGGATTCCGGATTACGCTAGACTCAGGATCCTGCATGAAAATCAATCCCTAAAATTATGGAACGGATCAATTTATCTTACATTTGTAATTAAAAAGAGGTCATGAATTTTTAATGGTCATATTAGTGTTATGATATTAGACCATTAGAAGCGGCCCATTATTACCCAATTAAAACTAAACATGAGGAAATTAACCAAACCTATTTAATTCAGCCTATCAATTGAATCGGTGGGCGGTGAAGTTAAACTCTCAAATAGTCAAACGCATGTTGGGTGCGATAATGAAATTGTGGGAGGAGGGGTAGGGGGTGTCTCATACATTAGTGAACTGTGGTGCCCATGGGGAAGCTTTCTTAGGGCCCCCCTTCTTTGATTTTTCGCTCAATAGTATTAATTTATACGTATTTAGCCAATTTTTCACTCAATAGTGTTAATTTATACGTATTCGAAGAAAATTTTATAGTTCCGGCCCCCCTGATCGGAAAAAAAAATCCCGGCCCCCCTTCGCCACCGGTGGTGCCCATGGGTAAATCTTAAAAGATTTTTTTAGAACATCAGACACCCTCTACAATCCTGCTCCTAAATATATACATTTTGTCTGCCTTGAGACTTGAAACCTCAACCTCTTGAAAAGAAACGCCTTTATTATACACCTTGATGTCATTCAACTACAAGTTCTTTAGTACTTGATAGCCTATATATATCCTCAAATAGAGTAATCCTTAAGCACACATGAATATCATGTTACATAATGCAAATGAAAAGCATACAAATGGTGCATTAAGATTGAAGGAGTAAATACAAATCTTTGAAAAAAATAACACGTGTAAAAGCCTCATTGGTTTCAAGTAGACAATCACGGGGAATGTCGTTGCCATGCGTAAAACACCAGAGGCTAGCTAGTCACCATCCAGTTAAATTATCGCCAAAGGACCTCCCACCACTGAAAATATCATGAAATGATTCCTAAAATGACGAATATTTTAAAACAGTGTCATGTGTCGGTTTAGGATTTGTTACATCTTCTAAGAATATAACTGTTTATTGTCTATCAAAGTGATATTTTAGTCAATGTTTATTATGGTAAGTAAAAAATGGTTATTTTCATGATTCTCAAAAATTAAATCCAAAAATCAAAATTAACTCGGATAAAAAATACAAACTAAGATGAAAAAGGGGAATTTGTTTTTTGATTCAACTCAATATCTGGTCCATACATAAATACGTGCATACATATATATATATATATATATATATATATATATATATACTATTTAGAACATGTGGTGAAAAATATCAATAAAATTTTTTTTAAATCTTTATGTGTATATTTTATATGTGTAATGTATTAGATATAATGTAATTCTTTTATCATGAAACTGATTACATCTTGAGATCTATTATTCTCTCTCGTTTCTGTAGTCTCTCCCTCTAAACCTAGGTTTCCATAAGAGATATTTGCATTATCCTTTTCCTTAATAAAAGGAAATGTGTTATTGTCCTTTCGTGACGGTGTGGGGACTATTTTTATGGACCATAACCTTTATCTTTAAATAAAAAAAAGGAAATACTTTTCTTTATTAAAACTAAAAGCAAACTAGCTAGTCAAATAATAAATTTAGTTAAAGGATTTTTTTTATATTTCATTTTTTTTCAAAATTTAACAATTATTTAAAAAATAACTCAATTTGTAAATAGTTTCAATTTTTCTCGATAAAGTTTAGTAAAGAATAAAGAATCAACTTTTACATCTTAAAACTTATAAAAAAATTACAAAAGTAGTATAAAACATTACTAACTATAAAAATTTATAAATCACATCTTAAAACTCAATTTATTAATAAACAATAAAAAATCAACTTGCACATCTTAAAACTCTATATATTCACTCTCCATCATCATTTGCTTTCACAAAATGGTCTTTCACCTTACACCGAATATATTCCAATTAACAAAGGAGTTTCATTCGGATCTCAAGAAACTAAAGTTGATCAATGTCTTCGGTTGAAGAAGCGGAGGTGGTGGTGCTAGGATGGTGGGTAAGCATGTACACTTCAAGGGTACGAATTGCTTTGGCTGAAAAGGGCGTTGACTATGAATACATAGAAGAAGACATGCCGGACAACAAAAGCCCTCTTCTTCTCAAGCACAACCCCATTTACAAGAAGGTCCCAGTTCTGATTCACAAAGGAAACCCATATGTGAATCCAAAATCATTTTCGAATACATCGATGAAACATGGAAAGAAGGATATTCTTTGTTACCTTCTGATCCTTATCTCAAATATCAAGCTGCTTTCTGGGCGGATTACATCGATAGACATGTATGTATATATATGTATGTATGATTGGTAGAATTTTTTCTTGGTATAGGTGATCCTCTGGTTGAAGTAGCGGATCACTACTAGAAAATTGGGCAATTGCAAATCGAATTTTGCGACTTATTTGCATCTGAAATAATAATAGTCGCAGTTGCCCAGTTTTCTGGCAGTGGATGTGAGTGAGGTGGCAAGAAAGTACTATGCACATCTGCTGTCAAACTAGTGGATCCCTCCTGCCAAGTCACATGAAGACAATTATCGTTGTACTACTCACATCCGCTACTTCAACTAGTGGATCACCTAGAAACAAAAATGGTTTCAAAAGTCACCTATAAATTAACCATGTTAATTTTTGTAAACCACCTATACCTAGAAAAAACTCAAGAATCGTGAGTCGTATTATTTGTTACTCATCAAGTTTTGAACAAAATATGCAGATATATAAAGGTACGAGGATGATTCTTGATCTCAAAGGTGAAGAGATGCAGAAAGGAGTTGAAGAATTATTGGGGTACCTCAAGGTGTTGGAAAGGGAGTTGGGTGATAAGCCATATTTCAATGGTGAGTCCTTTGGGTTTGTTGATATTGCACTTATATGCTACTACAGTAATATTATTGCATATGAGACCCTAGCGAATTTTAGTGTTGAAAAACACTGTCCAAAGTTGGCTCTCTGGGCTACACAATGCATGAAAAGGGAGAGTGTTTCCAAGGCTCTTCCTGATCCAAACAAGATTTATGACGCGCTCATTGCTTATAGAAAGAAAACCGGCATAGAAGATTAAGCGGTTTCCTTAACATTTTGAATGTCTAGCTTGAATTTTGTTGGTAGTTTTGTATTTGATTCTGAACGTGATGTGGGTTTGTTTAAATATGGTATGTAGTAGACTAGAGTGTGGTTATGAAGAAAATAATTCATATAGTATGAGTTAACTTTTAGATTGCTAATAAGCTGATATCATGAAGATTTAAATTTTGATATATGAAAGATTTATAGTTACTTATGGAGACTTAATTACACTCCTAGACAAGAGGAAAATGACGACAACATCAACCTAAATTATATTCACTCCAAAATCAAACTCTAAACTAATTTCACCCTAAACTCGAACCAACACATATCTAAAAGAACCAAAAGGGTAGAGATAGATGGTGGCTCGGGAAAGTGGTGGGAAAGCGGTGGAGGTATGGTGGCAACACTGGTTCCATGTGGTGGACGATTCGTGGTGGCGGTGTTCATGTTCTATTTTGGGATATCATACTTGAGTTCTTCAAGTTGTTTGAGTTGAAAGACAAATAGAGACATTAGTGTGTAAATTACATAGCACGGTTAAATTTAACATACCTCCTAAAATTTACCTTTAAAATTCACTTATTGTTCACTGTGTAGACTTAGGCTGTGCGTAATGGTCGAGTTGAGGGGCGTGACTGGGCTGACGTGGAGGGGGCGTGGGGGGCAATTGTAAGTGTGGTCACGGGCGCGAGGGCTCTTCCTCTGCCCATATATGAGCTGGTCCAATGAGGGGAAGCGTGGGAAGGTGGGGGTGTGACCCACTACGGATAATCTTAAACCCGTACCACTTTGTTAGGAAAAGATACCAGGTGTCACTAGGTCAAGAGTCAATTGATAATCAGTTTCATTAATAACCGAAAAATTCAGTTTCAAATGGTAACAAGTAATAATAACAACAAAAAAATTAAATAACCAGTTATATCTTAAAAATAAAAAAATCATTTATTAAGAATTAGTGCAAATGTAATAATTTATAAGTCACTAATGTAATAAAAATGAAATTGATCTTAATCCTTGACTTAAACGAGGGTGAATTAGTCATATAGTTTAGTTTTCGAAGGAACTTTTCAATTAAATTTTTATATTTGATTTTCTTTGAACTTTAACAATTATGAAAAAAAATAGAACTCAAAGATTTCAATCTTCTCGGAATTCAAGTTTAATAAATAATAAAGAATCAATTTCACATTTTCACATCTTAAAAACTTATAAATCTTTTTCCTTAATATATAAAAGATTTTTATGAGTTGAAAAAGCCAGGTAACGTGATGGTGACAACACATTTCGACGAGAGACGTACAAAATAAAAACAAATTAAATGGAGACTATTACTCTATATTATTGACGCCGAATAAGAAAACCGTTTTTTGCTTTCATTCTCATCCTCTGATCTCTCTTACTTTCAATCTCAGCCGTGTTAATTCAAACCGTTTTTGGTTTGATATTGATTCCCACCCTCTGATCACTCTTACTTTCAATCTCAGCCGTGTTAACCTTCTTGGGCGGTTACCGGCGGTTGCAACGATCTCTCCTCACGTCCCCTAACCATCAGCCTGCAACGATCGTCTTTATCAAACTCGATTTGAGTTCCCGATTCGAGTAAGAAATTGAGATCGATTTTGAGAGGATGAAATTGAGTTCCCGATTCGAGTATGAAATTGAGGTCGCTTCAGAATCTAAAGAAGCGTGTGTAACTCTATTATACGGAGATAAATTCGTGTAGGGAGCACGCGTTCTTGGGAAATCGTTTCGGGATACCAGGTCCACCAAAGATATGGTAGGTTGCAATTGCGAATAATCTTCTACAGGTTTTGAATCCGATTTCGATTTAGGGTTTTCAATTTATAAAGCATTTATGACAAAAATGTGGCATAAATAACTAACAATTCTGTATATTTATAATGTATGACTATCTGGTTGCAATTTTGCAATTCGATTTAGAAGAGGAAGAATGTAGGTCAAGCAACCGTTTGATGATGTTTTGATTATGATTTGCTCTTTTGCAGGCTGATGGTTAGATTGCACGTAGATGTCTCATCCCATAAAACGAAGTTCATTTTAAGTTTGGATGGTAAAATTTGCTGCTTTTTACACTTGCTTGTGTTGTTTAAATTTGGGTTATGGTTTATTCCTAACTGGTCAAATAATAAATTTAGCTAAAAATGAATCTGGGTCAGACGGGTTAAACATGTCGAAAGTTGGCTTTCACTGAAATTTTAATGTCTAATCTGCTTATGATGTTTATGAAGAATCCTGCCCATGTATGCTTTAATAAATATTGTAAACTATAATATAGGGTTAAGCCCATTAGGTGCTTTTTCAGGTTTTTTGGTAACCTTTTCTCTAGATATTTTAGTGTGGGCATGAGTGTAATTTGTGAATATGCCAGCACATTCGATGACATTCAACACATACATGCTGAAATAAGGTAGTTGTTGTTCTTTCATAATCAATAATCTTATTTGGTCTATAACTGCTTTATTTAAAGGTTAATACGCGGTCTTGTTTCATGCGTTAAATGTGGTTCACTTGATGCAAGTTTAACATTTATTATTATGGAGCAGATACTTTGATGGAACTGATTTGAGGCTGCGTCTTCCTGCTATGGTTAGCAAATTACACAAAGTTGTTAATCAATTGGTGGAGTAACTTACACATTGCATTGTTGGACTGGGAAGAGCTCCTACAACTGATGTATGCAGAATCTATACTTAAAACTTATTTTTTTTATTAATGTTCTTTTGCATTAGTTCTTGTGACTATGTCATCTATCCATATCATTTTAACATTGCCTGCAATACACATGTCACCTACACCATTGATACGCATATGTTTTAGGGGAGATCATACCAAAATCTTATAAAAATATGTGCATGTTGTTTCTGAAAGGATGTTTCTCATAGCATGTCGATTCATATGCGATGTTTCTACCAGGATGTTCTCTTTTATTTGCCTGCACATTTATTTGCTTTTGCCTGACCTATAATGAAGGAATTACTTATGTGTTTATACTTTTTGCAGTTGGCATACATGTTCTGGGTTCAAGGTTATAAGCTAAATAACTCCATCAGTCTACTTTTGGTATAATATTTCTCCTAAATTGCACTCTGTTCCACTATGTGAAAGTAAAGATACATTCAAACTTAATACTTTAAAAATGCTAAATCTTTATGGATTTTGTAGGAGGATACTATGATGAAAGGGACAACGTGAAGTTCAGGCTGCTGGTGGAATTTACAGTGACGATGATATCTTGGAGCGTAATAGAATACAGGAAGCAAATGGCTACAAGTGGTGAACTTGGTCATGCCATGGATGCTGTCAAATGGGGTACCGATTAGCTCATGAAAGCTCGCCCTCAACCCCATGTTCTTTATGGATAGGTACGATGAACAATCTTGATATAAATGTGACGGGTTTATTGGTGTTTTGAAACATGTTTTAGCATTAACAGTTCATAAATACATAATTCATGTTTTGAAACCAAATTTGGGTGTGTTTTGGATGTTGATTGAAAGGTGTGGGATAGGTGGGAGATGGTAACAGTAATACTAACCATTACTGTTGGCAAAGGTTGGAAGATATGGCCACTTCAAGAAATGCTTACAATCATTCAAGACAGGGTTGCTATATGTCTATTTTCTTACTTTTCTATTAGTTTAAACTTATCATGGAATACTTTTGCAAATTGATTGGCATTTGTAGAAGTTAATGATTCATCTTTAGTTCATAGTAACTGATCGAGTGGTACAATAATATGTGATTTCAAAGTGGAGAAGAATCAAAATCAGATATTTATTTGTTTCGCGTTCATAATTTCACATTTATTTTAATAATTATTAATTTTCTTCAAGCAACTTGATTTATATGGTTACTGCTTCCTAATTCAAGTAAACACTTTCGGTCTTTGGTTTGTTCATAAACAAGAATATTTGGTCTAATCCAGCGAAGCTATACCTCAAATTAAACTGCACATACATTTTATGTTCCCATGTTTAACCAAATTCTGCATGTTTTCAGCTAAGTACCATATTATATGGAAACTGCATTTTTGCTAAGTACCATATTATATGGAAACTGCATTTTTACATGATAACAGTTAGCTTCAACTTCTCATATACATTGAATTGGTACACATTGGACTTATGGATGAATAACACACACACATAATTGTGACTTCTCGGATGAGATATTCATGCTCTGATGGAAACCGGTTTACATTTACATTTGCATATCATACCTATTTTTCAGTTTCAGGTATCAGGTATATAACTAGTTTTGTATGTGTTACAGTTTTATTATATCCACTCTAAACTTTTGATTTGTTTATAGTTCGCGTTGTTGACCCTTTTAACTATTAGTGGGTCGATTTGGGCTATGTTTATCTCAAACTAAGGAGGCAAGATTGGTTCACGGGTTGAGTAATGGGTCAGATTCAGGTTGAAACACGTCACTTTAGAACGAGCCTGGTTTGGATGGCTAACTAACTCTTTTTGTCTATTTTTTCATAACTAAGAAAATATTAATTTTGCTTATAGAAACCAATTAAAATGATAATCTGAATCTTTCATTAAAACTATTTTGGGTCCACAACTTTCAACACATTTAACCCATCCCCCTTTTAGCTACATTTATTACTTGACCCTTTTGAGATTACGCACAACCCAATTTAACCCGTTCCTAAGTGAATAGGTCAAAATGGCAAGTTCTATCATGAACGGGCCAAATGAGTTATGTTTATAGGACTACCTAAGAGGGGAACCCGTCAAGGAGATAAAGTTGTGGTAAGGTAATTAAACTTGTATCTTTTTTAGCGCTAAGGTCATTGTTGATCCACTTAGATTTTTTTTTGTCTTCCACAGTTTATCCACTCTATTTAATATTTTTTGTTTTTTTCTAAATTTAGTAACCTCATTCCCAACCTTAGTTTTTTAGTACTTAACCATGGTTATATGTAATATTCTTTTTTACCAGGTTGACATGATTTATCTTAGCACACCAATTAAAATTGTAGTTATGGATCATAAAAAGAAACGAACATTTCTCATATAGAAATATGGACTTCCAGATGCTGGTGAGACTTCACTTCTCTTAATTTCTTATCTTATATCATTAGTTTAAGGGTGTTTATTTACTAATGATTTACATAATCATTTTTATATATCTATATTTTTTAGTGGTATGGAATCCATGGGATAAGAAGGCGAAGGCAATGGTTGATTCTGGAGATGATGAGTACAAACATTTCCTTTTTCTTATTTTTACCTGTTATTTTAATTCACTTCAATCATATTGGTTTTTCACGCAAGCATTAACTTTTTCTTGAAAATTTAATATGTTTGTATCACTCAGATGACCACTTTGATTTTAGCCACGGAAGAATTAAAACTCTGACTTCCAATTTCAATCCATACGCCTATGACGCCCAGTTAACTTACACTGCTGAAAGGTACCATTCTGACTGTTAAAATGGCGTGTATGCACAAACGCACGCAACCTCTGATTTTATATTTTGTTAGTGTAAACTGTAAAAAATATACCGGTAATGTAGGTGAACGAATCTCAAGCATCTGGCGTTACCTGCATGGAACCGAATCAAGAAAACAGGTATATGCAAGGCTATTAGCATGTGGAAGTATCTTATTTGTTGGCGTATGAATATGATCAGAAACTGAAGGCTTGAGTATTTGAATCATCATACATATATCTTAGTACTAAATTTAGTGTCTTATCTATCTTTAGGATGAAGTATCTGATGGTGATATGATGGATGCTGAAGATGATGGTGACCCTGATCCTGATGCACAGTTGAATTCTTTAAGAACAAGACTTATCTTGGTAATATAAATCTTGGTTGTTATTGGTTTATATGTTCTATTATGGTTGATGAATAAAATTTTATCGTCTTTTACATAGGCTGAACAAGAGTCTGTTAAACTAAAGAGATAGATATATATGCACTAGAAAGACAATCTGTCATTAGTAACCGGTAAGCAACATCGTTAATGAATTAATGAAGTAGTCTAAGCAAATTTTGGAGGATGATGCATTAATAGGCATTACAAGTATGCTTGTCTTGCGTAGAAATAGTATTGGAAGAAAAGGTCCTACTATTTTTTTTGTTAATATAATTACAGCCTCATTTTTATTTAAAGAAGTTGTTGATACTAGATTACCAGCCAGTCATTCTACTACTTCATCACACCTGAAAGCTTTATTATTCCTTAATATTGAGTTCATTTAATTTTTCTAAGGGTTTTAGTATCTTTCTCAATTTCATCTTTTTTGCCTGTACTATGGGTGAGGTCATATGTCCCTAGCTTTTAGATCTTAATTTAGTTTTATTTTCTCTCTTTATGGTGGTAACTGGTATTAGGTACTTTTGCATCAACCATTTTGATTAAAATAACAATTGGATGCTTGATCTCCTTGGTGAACAAAACCATGTGCTTGGGTTTTTGTCTTTCTTAGAGATTTTAGATAATAAATTACAATTACTTAACTTTCGCTAGATAATAAGATTAGATATACTATTTGCTTGAAGGCTTATATAGATATATAATATTAAAGATTCATAAGATAATATACTTAATGAATAATTAATGAAGTTGTTGATGTAGTCAGACAATATACTTTTTTAGAGTATCTTTTAAAGTAAACTGATTTTTTGGGTGAACATTATGCATTAAATTATCTTAAACTGATTTTTTGGTTGAACATTATGCATTAAATTATCCGGCCACCGGACGGGTATAAAACTAGTTTTTACCATAAATCTTTTTATCTTCTAAGTAAATCTTTTTATCTCTAAATAAATAAAAGGAAATACATTTTTTAACATATTATTCTAAGATATGGATTTGATATTGAGTTGAATATTAATAACAAAAGAAAATAAAAAGAGGTTGACATGAGGTAAGTGAAGGGTGAAGCATATCACTACAAGAAAAAGACTCTGTGTCGACGTCGCCTATACCGACGACAATTGTCGTCGGCATAGGTCACTCTGTACCGACGACATCTTTGACCTATTGGGACGAGGCAATACCGACGACATCTATACCGACAACATGTCGTCGGTATAGCCTATACCGACGACAAGTCGTCGCTATGGGGTAAAAAAAAACTGTCAGGATAGGATGATAATGTTGTAGTGTATCTTTGTAAAAATAATACAGCTACCGGGAGTGGTGACTCGGTGGTAAGACTTTGACCTTTGGTGGATTTGGTCACCGGTTCAATCCCCACAAAGGGTGGGTGTGAAGTAATTTAGGAGTAGGGTAGAATAGAATATGTTTGACGTTAAAAATAATAATAATAATAATAATAATACAAAGGGGTTTAATTCGGATCCCAATTAAGAAACTAAAGTTGATCAATGTCGCTGATTGAAGAATCGGAGGTGGTGTTGATAGGATCGTGGGCAAGCATGTTCGCTTCAAGAGTACAAATTGCTTTCGCTGAAAAAAAGCATCAACTACAAATATGTAGATGAGGCTTGCTAGAAACCAAAAGCCCTCTTCTTCTCAAGCACAACCCCATTTATAAGAAGATCCCCGTTCTTATTCACAAATGCAAACTCATCTGTGAATCCAAAATCATTGTGGAATACATCGATGAAACATGGAAAGAAGGATATTCTTTGTTACCTTATCCTTATCTCAAATCTCCAGCTGCTTTCTGGGCTGATTACTATCAAGACCAAAGGAGATATTTAAGATTTAAATATTATTCTCTTTAATTATTGAGTCAAAGGTTGTTGTAAACATTGATTTGTTTTCCTTTACTGGCTCCTGTAATATTGCATTTCCTTTTGTATTCATTTGGCTTATATGAGCCATGTATGTATCTACGTAAAATACTCAATCATAATATCAATTCAATTGCCTTCTGCCTTCTCTGATTTTACCTTCATATGGTATCAGAGCTCTCATACTAAAACGAGTCGATCCTCACCTTCTAACCCTAAACCGATCATCAAATGGCAAACAAAACACCGTTGATTCAACTCCCCGCTTCCACTTACTCTACAATCAAACTTTCTCCTGTCAACTTTCTTGTATGGCGCCGGCAGGTGGAATCCACCTTAATCGGTTTAGAACTCGATTCATTCATCAATGGAACGCAACAGCCGCCAAACAAAACCGTCGAAGACAAAGACGGCGCACAGCCAAATCCTGCATACCTCGGAAGCTGCTCGGACCCTATCCAACCTCTTATCTCCTCAGCAGTCACCGCCTTAGACGCCTGGAACCGCCTCAGTTCGAGCTACGCCAGCGCCTCACGAAGCCGCATCATCTCGCTGAAGTCAAAGCTGGTCCAAAATCCGAAAGGAAGTCGCTCGGTACAGGAATATCTTCAACACATGCGGTCTATAGCCGATGATCTCGCCCTCGCGCAGAGCCCGATTACAGAAGAAGACCTCTTGGTCCACATACTCTCGCAACTGGGAAATGAATTCGGTTCAATTGTCGCTGCCATCAAGGTAAGGGAAACACCTCTCTCCTACCCGGAGCTTTTCGACAAATTAGTAGACTTCGAAAGAAGTCTCAAAGAGGCTACTCCTACTCTTGACACCACTGTCCCTACTGTCAATTACACCTCTCGGCAACCAGGAAGGAATAATAATTCCAACTCTTTTCAAAGGACCTATCGACCCTTCAACAACAGGCAACAGAAACAACAGGGAGGCAAGCGGACCAAACGGGCAAATACCACACCGGACAACCGTCAAAACCGTGGAAATTCATTTTGTCATTTCTGTAACATTCCCGGTCACGTCACACAAGAATGTCGCAAGCTATCCAAGTTCCTTTGTGAAAATAACATCACCATTTCCAATTCGCAGCCTACACCTCCGGTTGCAAATGTCACAACTTCCGGCTCGGCTTCCATCTCACCAACATGGTTATTTGACAGTGGAGCCTCTCATCACATGACATCCGATAACTCTACATTGCACAATGTCTCAGAATATGGTGGTCCAGACGAAATCATACTTGGTGATGGTAAAGGTTTACATATTTCTCATATTGGTTCCACACAAATTAACACATCACAGAAATCATTATTTTTTACCCAATGTATTATGTGTTCCAAATTTACGTCGGAACCTTATTTCGGTTGCTAAACTATGTAAGACTAACCGTGTTTCGGTGGAATTTTTTCCCACTCATTTTTTTGTGAAGGATCTTCGCACGGGGGCGCGTCTCATGCGAGGGGAGAACACTGAAGACATCTACCATGCCAACTTCCCATCCAAGTTCCAACTTAATGTTACCACCTCATTCTCTCCGCTTCAATGGCATCATAAGCTTGGTCATCCATCTTTTAGAGTTTTACAATCAATTATGTCTAGTTTGGGTCACAAATCCAAACCATTTTCTATTTCCAATTTGCACTGTCCCTCATGTTCAATTAATAAAAGTCATAAGTTACCTTTTGGCCCTAATTCGTTTGTCGCTAACAAACCATTACACCTTATATACTCCGATGTGTGGGGCCCAGTTCAACAATCTATTGACAAATTCAGTTATTATGTCATTTTTGTTGACTACTACTCTAAGTACATTTGGCTTTACCCCATGCAACGGAAATCGAATGTGGCAAAAATCTTCCCTCAATTTAAATTACTTGTTGAAAAATTCTTCCAAACACCCTTAGTGTCCCTATTCACGGATAACGGGGGCGAATATCAAGGCCTCGTTCCTTTTCTCCAATCTCATGGTATCTCTCACTACACCACACCTCCACACACTCTTGAACAGAATGGGGTAGCCGAACGTCGACACCTGCATGTGGTAGAAACCGGTCTCGCTCTACTACACTTTGCGAACCTTCCCACCACCTTTTGGTCTCATGCCTTTCAAACTGCAGTCTACCTTATCAACCGACTACCTACACCCATCCTTAACAATGAAACTCCTTTTCAAATATTATTTAAGCAAACACCAAATTACTCCAAACTCAAACCGTTTGGATGCCTTTGTTATCCTTGGCTAAGACCGTATGCCACATCCAAACTTCAACCACGATCCGCCCCATGCATTTTTCTTGGCTACTCTTCTTCTAAATCCGCCTACAAGTGCTACGAGCCTCGTTCCCGTCGTCTATATCACTCTCACCATGTCGAGTTCATTGAATCCCAATTCTTCCCACATACCAACTCCTCCTCACCCACTACAGTTGACTTATTCATGAAAACCAATTCACTCACTGAGTTCATCACCTCACCTTCGTCACCTATCACCCCTTCCCCTTGCCTGGCATTTACATCTCCCATGCACCAGCCCCCACCCATGAATCAAACGCCACTGCCTACGAACCCGGTTCCTTCTCCTACTCTCTCTCCAATACCCTTGTCTACACCTTCCACAACATTCTCTAACCAATTCCCCACCACTCCACCTGACGTCTCAGCCACTTCTAGCCCACAATCCACCACCCCCTCACACTCCACCTCCGAAACCCATTCACCCAGTTCATCGCAACCACCCTCTCCATTTCGTCCCACAGATTCGACTAACACTAACCCGCTGCCAACTATCTCTCCAGAACCAGCCCGTTCTAGGAAACAAAATCCAAAGTATTAAAACTCATCGTTCGTCAACTCTACCACCCTTCACCCCATTCCACCAACACTTGAACCTAACACCCACACTCAAGCTCTAAAGGATCCCGAATGGAGAAAAGCAATGGATCAAGAATTTAATGCGCTCATGCAAAATGGTACTTGGGAACTAGTTCCCCGTGCAGCTCACCAACCTATTGGATGCAAATGGGTGTTCCGTATTAAAAGAAAGCCGGATGGAACGATTGAAAAATACAAGGCGCGCTTGGTCGCAAAAGGCTTCCTCCAAGAATATGGGAAGGATTTCTTTGACACCTTCAGTGCGGTCACTAAACCGGTTACCATTCGGGTCATCCTTTCCATTGCTCTTACTCACAATTGGCCCTTACGTAAACAATACTTTCCTACACGGCACACTTCGTGAGGAGGTATTCATGGCTCAACCGCCGGGTTTTGTTCACCCCCAATTCCTAATCATGTTTGCAAACTCCACAAATCTCACTATGGTCTAAAACAAGCTCCACGGACATGGTACTTGGAATTCACCTCATTCCTTCTCGAATCCGGCTTTAGGAAATCCCGAGCCGATGCCTCTCTTTTTATCTATAACCGTGAAGGGATCACTTGTTTCTTCATGGTCTATGTAGATGATATCGTTTTAACCGGGAACAACTCCGATTTCCATACTCACTTCGTCCAAACTCTATCTCAACGTTTCTCTGTCAAAGACTTAGGTCCCCTCCATCACTTCCTAGGGATTGAAGCATTTCCACTCCTACCGGTATGTTTCTCTCTCAACACCGTCACATCCAAGATCTGTTAGCCCAATTCCACATGGATGGTGCAAAGGAGGTGGCAACTCCTCTTAACTCTTCTGTTGTTCTCACCTCACCGGATGGGTCTCCAACCGTTGATCCAACACCGTATCGGAAATTGGTGGGTTCGTTACAATACCTTGCTCATACAAGGCCGGATGTCTAGTTTGCCGTCAACCGGCTGTCACAGTTCATGCATGCGCCAACTCAAACTCATTGGCAGGCTCTAAAAAGAGTACTTCGATACTTAAAAGGAACTATTCACCATGGCTTATTTCTTCGGAGAAACTTATCACTTAAGGTATTTTTGGACTCCGACTGGGGAGGAGTGGCAACTTATGGCCGATCCACCACCGCTTACATTTTATATCTGGGGTCGAACATAATCTCTTGGCGCTCCGCCCGTCAAAAATCTGTCTCGCGATCATCTACGGAGGCCGAATATAAAGCCTTAGCTAATGCCGCGGCTGAAGCCTCTTGGGTTGAACATTTGCTCATGGAACTCGGCATTACTCAAAATCAACCAACTACACTTTTCTGTGACAACACAGGTGCAACGTACTTGTGCGCCAATCCGGTATACCACTCTCGCATGAAGCATGTTGCTTTGGACTACCACTTTGTACGTGAAAAATTTGCAGACGGAATTCTACGAGTTCTCCACATAAACACAAAGGATCAACTAGCTGATGCCTTGACAAAACCTCTAGGACGCAGCATCTTTCTTCATTTTCGGTCCAAAATTGGCGTATCACATGGATCCTCTATCTTTCGGGGGCGTATCGAGAACCATAATTACATCGATATACATGTATGTAAGTATATATTATATATATATATATATATAGACAACTATTAAATTAAGAACCATAATTTTGACGAGAAACAAAAAAACCATGCATTTATACACATATGCATACATGCATCCTTACTGCATATATGCACAAATGCATACATGCATCCTTAAATATGTGTATAAATACATGGTTCTTTTTCACTACTAGAAATCTAGGCAGTTTCGACGACCTATCTCGACGACACGTGTCGTCGAGATTGGTTCAACCTGTTACGACGACAGGTCGTCGGCGATGCTTCCCAATCTCGCGAATTTTTTTTGCCACTTTTTCTCGACGACAGGTCGTCGGGGATGGTTAACCGGGAAAAGGTGAAAACTTTTGGCGCTTACCGGGAAAAGGTGAAAACTAGTCTCGACGACATGTCGTCGGGGATGGTTAACCGGGAAAAGATTGCCTGGTAAAATTTTAAAAATTAATTTTTAAAACAAAATACCTTTTCTCGACGACATGTCGTCGAGATTGGTATATAATAAAAAATTGTTTTTATTTAATAAATAAAATAATTAAAATAAAAGGACCCAATATCGACGACATGTCGTCGAGACTGGTCTAACTGGGCATTAACTCGCAGAAACCCTTCTCTTCCTCATTTCTGCCCTCTTTTTCCTCTCACGATTTCTCTCGGCTAAACCCACAAAATCCGGCCATTTTTCTTCAAAATCCAACGTTTTCTACCTCCTTCTTCACCATTACTCTTGTTATTCAAGTGGTTAGACCCGATTTCGACTTTTTTTGTAAATTTTCTTTATAATCGTAAATTTCTAATATAAATCTTGTGTATGTGAAGTTTTTGGCTAAGTGGAGGGATTGGAAGCTAGATTGAGGGTTTTTCCGACGACGTGTCGTCGTTTCAAGAAAATTCCGGAGGTAATATGTATATTTTTTGTGTTTATAGGTGTATTTGGGTAGTTTTATATAGATTTATAAATGTTTGTTTAATATTTTGGTAATAGATTTAGATTTGAGAGATTTAGTTTTGTATAAATGTTTTAATTGTTTTTTATTTGAATAATATAGATGAATATATCTATTAATTTGTGAAATTGGTGGTTAAGCTATATAGATGTATAGTATGTAGGGTTCATTTTTTTTATTGATGGTTAATGTTGTGAAATTGATAGTTAATTTATATAGATGTAAAGTTTGTATGGTTTATATAGATGTATAAGTATATAAATGTATGGATTATTTGTGAAATTGGTGAATTGTAGGTTTGTATAGATTTATTTATTGGTGGTGTTATGTATATATTATTTGTATGAATTATATGATGTTATTTATTTTTTGTAATGTATAGTTTGTATGTATTATTTATTTGAGTATTTGTATGTATTTGTGAAATGTATTATTGGTGGTGTTATGTATATATTATTTGTATGAATTGTATGATGTTATTTTATTTTTTTTAATGTATAGTTTGTATGTATTATTTATTTTGACTCAAATACTTGTATGCATTATTTCTTTGGGTATTTGTATAAATTAAAAGAATATATTGTTGTTTTTTAATTTTTGTGAAATGTAATACATTTGTTTTTTATATCTAATACATTTGTAACGAATTTATAGGGTTTCTTGTTTAGCTTTCTCTTTCCGCTTGACTGTGACTGCATTAAAAAGGTAACACTTTTCTACTAAACTAAAAATTGTTTAGATTATGTAACACTTTATTACTATAACGAACTCGAACACGATCCTTTGTTAACACAAATATCTTGGAAAATTGATTTATTATTTTAGCAAAAGATACGTAATCAGTTTAATTTATTATATAAAGTATATTTTTTTGAAAAATCTGATAAAAAACAAACGGTTCGTGTTTGACTTACTAACATAGATAAATTATGGATTGTACCCTTTAGAAAATACCCGTCCGAAATTTAACTAATAGAGTTAAATTTTGGATTGTCCCCGTTTGGGACTGCCTTTTGAATGTTCTATCTCATTTAGGATATGTATACGTTTTAACGGATTGACTATTCAAGAGTTAATTGTTAGCTATTTCTCCTACTCTTCGAGTTTGCGTTTCATACACATACTTGGAGGGTTAAGGGGAAATGCTGTCGATTTATTCTTGAATAGTCAACCCGTTAAAATGTATATATATGAGATAGAATTTTCAAAAGGTGGGTTAGGATCCATCACCTGTAGATATTTCATCTGATGTGCAATCAGTTAACAAAAAACACTTATACTTTATTGATGTATGTAGACAATTTTATGTAGGTATATATGGCGACTTATGCTCGATCACATGGTGGTGACGGTGGGGGTCGTGATCCACGGCGGAATTCTAGGAGGCTCCCTACTGATTGCGAGTCTTGTAAGTTACTTGTTTTAGTTTGCTAATACTTCAAATTCATGTAACATCTGCGAGTCTTGTAAGTTACTTATTTTAGTTTGATAATTCTTCAAATTCATGTAACATCTGCGAGTATTAAATTCATGTAACAGCTTCCTCAAAAAAAGTAAGGGGCCGTGGTCGAAATCTTGATATGCTGGAGGCGTTTGCCCAAAATGGAAACAAGCCACTCCCACTAGAGCTTGATCCAACACATGAGACCTACAAGTTTGTCGGTCCGAATGGTCGATGGTTTGTTCGACAAATAACTATTGCTCTCGAAAAAATCCCATCACACTATATCGGTTGGGAGTCTATTCCTAGGGAGCATCAAAGTACCGTATTTCGCAATCTTCATGTAAGTATAAAATGTAATTTAATAACATTTATAATTATTAAGTGTTTCCTAATTACCTTTTTTTTTACAGAATTACTTTGATTTAGAAAGCTGGAGTAACACACCGCAGTGGCCACAAATATCTGCGGGCATCCATGATGATTGTGGCCGTAGATTTCGTGACCGCAAATCTACTTTAAAGAAACATTTTGAATCGGTTGGTGGTTACGAGGAGTTGGAAGAAGCAAGGAATAATCCTCATGAGTCCATCAGTTCCGGCAATTGGAATTCCCTCATCGACATATTGTACCTTGATCCCGCATATATTGCACGCTGCAATCAAAATTCTTCAAACCGATCTAAACAACCATACGCCAATACTAGTGGGAGCAAGTCATTTGCTCAACGGCGATATGAGGAGGTAACAAAAGTTGTTAATATTATTCTAAAAATGAATTCATAAGTTAGTCAAATATTAGTAACATTATTTTTGTTGTTTATAGGTACAACAAGGTGGAACCGTCAGCCTAATTGATGGTTGGAGACGTATGCACACGTCTCACGGCACATGGGTCAACGATCGGGCACAAAACGATTGGGTAAGTATATATATCGATAAGGGAATTCCAAGTTTGGGAAATACACTAGAATATTAATCATATTGGTTATTGTTGGTTTTTATTATAGTTTTTTATTGAGTTTTGTTGAATTATTATGTTTATTGAGTATTGTTAAGTAGGTTGGCTATTGAGTTTTGTTGAATTATTATGTTTATTGAGTATTGTTAAGTAGGTTGGCTATCAATTTTGTAGTCGTTATGCTGTCGGATTTTTGAATTTTTTTTTATATGTGTAATTTTTGTTTATTATAGAATACAATTCAAGAAGAATTGACCCGGATGCAACAAGAAGGCGGAGAAGTTGATGAGGAAGAGGTCCTAAAACGTGCGCTTGGCGAGAGACGCGGTTGGAGCCGAGGAGTTGGAAGAAAAGTTAGAAACATGCCCACTAATGTTTCGGCTCTCTCCGAGTCTCAATTCAACGAATTAAAAGAACAAATTCGTGAACTGAATGAGACCGTGAAACAGATGCAACAAGACCGCAACCAATCTGGCAACCAAAATGACGACGATCAAGATGAATAAACTTGGTTGTAACTTTTATTTGAACGATTTGTAATAATTTATACAATTTGTATACTTTTTGTTAGATGTTTTAAATAATATATTGTTGTGAAATGTATTAATATATAACAGGTTTGACAGGTTTTGAATTTTGTGTATTAAATTACTGGAAATTTTTAAAATTCTAAAAAATATTTTTTTTTTAAAAATAACTCTTTCTCGACGACGTGTCGTCGGGATTGAGTTTTCCAGATTTAAAAAAAAAAAGATTAAATAAAATTTAAATTGATCAATCTCGACGACATGTCGTCGGTATTGATCAATTTAAATTTTATTTAATCTTTTTTTTTTAAATTGAAAAGTTATTACCGACGGGCTAAAATCGACGACATGTCGTCGATAAAAGTGTAATCTATCTCGACGACGTTTTCTCGACGACTTTTCAAGTAGTCTCGACGGAACTTTGCCGACGAGTCAATATCGACGACATGTCGTCGATAAAGGTCGTTGAATCTGCCTAAATTTCTAGTAGTGTTTGTTCTCGCTAAAAAAACCATTTTTGTTTCTAGGTGATCTGCTAGTTTTAGTAGCGGCTGTGTGTGAGGTGGCAAGAAATTACTGTTCGCATCCGCTAGTCAAACTAGCCGATCTCTCCTACCATCTCACATGAAGTCAACTCTCCTCGTACTATTCACATCCGCTATTTTAACCGGCGGAAAAGTCACTTATAAAACATGTTAATTTTTGTAAACCACCTATACCCCAGAAAAAGTTCATGGATCGTTTTGAACAAAAAATGCAGATATATAAAGATACGAGGATGATTCTTGATTCCAATGGTGAAGAGATGCAGAAAGGAGTTGAAGAATTCTTGGATACCTCAAGGTATTGGAAAGGGAGCTGGGTGAGAAGTCATATTTCAATGGTGAGTCCTTTGGGTTTGTTGATATGGCACTTGTATGCTACTACAGTCATATTATTGCAAATGAGACCATAGGACATTTTAGTGTTAAGAAAGACTGTCCAAAGTTGGCTTTCTGGGCTACACAATGCATGAAAAGGGAGAGTGTTTCCAAGGCTCTTGCTGATCCAAACAAGATTTATGAGTTGTTCATTGCGTATAGAAAGAAAGCTGGTGTAGAAAATTAAGTGGTTCCCTAACATTTTGAATGTATGACTTGAATTTTGTTTGTAGTTTTGTATTAGATTCGCATCGTCGTGATGTGGGTTCATTGAAATATGGTATGAAGAATAAAAAGTTTCATAAAAGTTAACCTCATAAAGGCCTCCTCACTTCCAAAATGGAATCCAAAGTTCTTGTCAAAAACTTCTGTTGGTTGAACTCCCGATTCTCGATCCAAAATCCCAGCGGCAATCACAATTCCAAACTAGCTTTGCCTGATTGCAATTCCAAAATCGTTGTCATTTGAAATCACATCAGGTTTTCCGTCTTGTTTGGACGTTTAGTTGTTCCCATGATCCCCTTTGCCATTGAAAATTGGAATAGAGATGATAACGGTATTCAACCATTGCTATTTGTTTGTTTCTATTGTTCATATTGTTATCATTCTGTTTGTTCGTTTTAGGCTATTCTATGTATTTGGCATTCTTAAATTAGTGTAGGGTTTTGAAATGTGAAATAACAAAGAAACATCATTATAAATTGTTTTACATTAGAGGTAAAGGATGCTTGCCTACATTATTTAAATTTTTGGTAATGTCTCTCTTTTCATGTGAGTTTGTATAGACTATCCAACTGTTTTTTTGGCGTTTTCTACTTGGCCCAAAATTCCTTCCACTGTAGTCTTCATATATATGTTGTTTGTTTGCTCATAAAGTAGGCTTATGTCTTTGGTTTTTGTGAGGGTTGAAATTATTTAAGTATATCAACATAAATGGTTGTTATTACTCATGGTTTGGCTTAAATAATCTTCCACCTAAGTACCTAAACTCTTTGTTTAGGCTAAGGGGAGTACCTTCGTGGGAGGGGCGTGGAGATGAATTGGCTGGCGTGGTAGCGTGGAACACCAAGCCCCTTGGCGTGGTCCACGCTCGTGGAGAGTTGGCGTGAAGATCTCCACCGGCGTGGAAAGGGAGGAGTGAAGGAGGTGGGGCCAAAGAGGTGGGGTCAAGACCAATGATGTTTAAACACGTGTATTTTTCAGGTGGATGGAAAGTGGAACACCACACCATATGTGGATACCGTGTGGAAATGATGTGGTGATGATGTGGAGGGGTATGACGGTGTGGAAATATGTGGGTACTCCCCTTAGTCTTAGTGAAGTGTAGCAAGGTAGGTAGTCCGTTGACCTATTTGTCTAAACTGCAGTTAGTAGAGTGTAGGACACTTTGTTGAAATTAGCTTATGTTTATGCTCATAAACAACACGTATAATCAACTTACTAAATATTTCTTCACATAGTCAACCTTCGTCAAGTGGATTAATTAGTTGGTTATGAGGTTAGACCCTTTAATAACCCTCTTATGTATAGTTAAAATATTTGTTATTGTGGTTTGTTGCCTGTATTATCACTTAAAGTCGTATCAAAATTTCGGGAGTTTGATCTTTTGTTACGATTTAAAATGTAATTTTTGGACCCCACCCATTCTGACTTACCCATTCTAACTTAACATATTTTTTGCCCCCGCTGACAAAAAATGCCGGATTCGTCACCGATGTAGTAACTCTAATTTACTCCTCTTTTTCATTGAATAATTGACATTGGTTAACACATGAATATAAAGATATCAACCAAAATTATATGTTAGAAGAATCATAACCGCACCCACACCATGCTTTTCTATTTCTACGTACAACAAAATCCTCTAGATCATCTTCCAGTCATGCATCATCGTAATCACTCCTTACACGCTCTTCATCTGTTATAGCCATTTGTACTTATATTTTCAATTTATCATTACCTTCAACGTCACGGTCATGACCGATAGGATGCTCATAATTCTGATCTTCTCTAAAATTCTTGTGTGTTCTTGTAATCATGCCTTGGTTTTATCTCTAAAATTCTTCATTGCAGAGTCATCTACATTTGTACCAACAACTAGAGGTGAGTGGTTAGAGGTTCCTACCCTCCAGAACAGTGGCGGGGCCAGGAATAAATTTTTACTGGGGTCGGTCTATGTTTGTTTATATGGAGATGCTTTTACCATGTCGGGTCACCCAAATGTTTTTTTGCCCGATCGGGTCGGGTCACCGGATTTGAAGGTGTCAATTTGTCAAGGTGGTTTTATAGGGGATTTCAATTTAAATATCTTCTTATTGACTATAGTTAACAAGTTAACGTGTAATAATCTATGTAACAATAAAATTTAAAATCAAATCACACAATTATTCATTATTATTGCAAAAAAATCTGTATCTTTTAGCAAAGAAAAACATACCCGAAAAGTTGCCTTCGAGCAACAAATCAAGATGAAAACTAACTATCAAAACTCAAAAGCTTATTAAAATCAAAATACTAATCATATTGAACTCGAGCATGTCATAATGGTTTTGTTCCCCTATGTCAAAATCCTTTAGGGGACAGAACTGTAATTTTCAAAGTTTTTTTCCCTTTTTCCTATTCCTAATATGGTTCTGTTTGCCAAAGAACTAACCAACTGAATTGAAGTTCTAATAATCAATCAGCCTTCCATCAGAGAGCATAAAATAAATGCAAGTTGATTTATTTCTACTAAACCTCTAGAAAGTGGTGGAGATGATGAAGATTAATCAAAACTATTGAGCAAATAATTGAGATTTTAATGAGAATTTGAAGAAATTTCCGTGAAGGTGCGAGGGACTGGATCTAGACTGCAGCGATAGAAGGCGGACAACATTGTGGTGAGTGGTGGTGGCCGACTGCAACAGTGCGGTGATACAGGGACGGCTCGACGCAACGAGTCAAGGAGACCGTGACAATTTCAATTTTTAAAGAAAAAGGTGTTTGTGAGACTACATAATTAGGGTTTGTGCTTGTGTATAAGAAAAAGGCATGTAGAGTTAAGGGATTAAGGCCCACGGATTGTACTTGAAAGAAAAAAAAAAGAACATAAAATAAATTAAAAAAAAAACATGAAATATGCTTTAACTACTATTCGAATTCTTAACATACGGTTAAACAAGAACATGGTTCACCACTAGACTAAGAATTGATTTTAGTTTATTTCTCCACTTATTTTTTATTGGGGTCATTTTCTTAAAATCAATGGGGCCATTCAATGTTTTGTTACCCATATTGCATGTAAAAGTAAAAACCCAATGGGGTCACTTGACCCCACTACATTGTGAGTACCTCCGCCCCTGTCTAGAACCTTGAACCCGAACCTTTAGAATCGTGGGTAAAAACCGTTATAGCCACAAGGGTCAGTATGTGGTTCATGGAATTCACTAGTTCAAGGTTTCGGGTCGGGTAAGGGTCGGACCCACCGTGACCCTTTAAGAACTCCGGGAACCACATGGGTTTAAATTTTAAAAAACCAACTTTTTTTAAGGTGAGCGGTCAAATAGAGAGGAGACGGACGGGCAACGACCTCTACAACTCCATCACTTTCATATTCATCTTGCAACTCAATCACGTCTTCTGCAATAGATTTCATCGGATTTAGTATGTAGGTATGTATGTTTGCGATTTCCTTTTGCAAAATACGAATTAAACAACTTTATATGTTGATGTTTGGGAGCGATTTCCTTTTGCAAAATATGAATTATGTGTGTTTTGATGTTCATCTATGACGTATGTATGCGATTTACTTTTATGTATATATGCATACATAATGGTTAAATAAGATAGTTATTATATCAATGACGACTTCATGGTATGCTAATTTGGCGTATGATCTTTGAATTATGCGTATTTTATTGTTCATCTGTGACGTTTGGTACGGGCAGACGGGTAGTAGAGTATTATAGGAGTTCGTTATCCTCCATCTTTGTTGAGGCGTTAATTTACACACAGGACCGGATTCAAAAGGGGAGCAAAGAAATAAATGAAGAGGAGGAATATGAGAAGTTCTATGAGTTTTCAAAAGGTAAGTATTATTATTTTTTTGGTAATCACATTCTATTGTTTTTTTTTTATTTCTAATCGTGAGTTTTATTTACATGTTTTTTTAGAAGATCAAATAAAAATTCAAGGACGTTATACGGGTCAATGGCGATTGAATGAAGAGTAAATATTATTTATATTTGAGTTTTGCAGTCGTGTTTATTAATTATATGATTTAATATTAGTTGAAGTTTTGAATTTGGTTACTTGAAATGATGAATAAATACTATTTTGGTTGAGAGTTGTTTTTTAAGGTTGGTTACAGAACCGAAGGGTCCAGGACGCGAATCCTTTATGCTACACAAGGGTCGGGTATGGTTTCTAAAAAGCTGAAAAAAAGGGTCGGGTAAAGGTCGGTTCTTAAGGTTCCTACCCTCTGCTTAGCCCTACCAACACCACAACAATATCACTCTATACCGACGACTTTTTTTGACCCTATAGCGACGACATGTCGTCGGGATAGCGTATACCGACGACATGTCGTCGGGATAGGTGTCGTCAGTATTGAGTCGTACCAATAGCCAAGATTGTCGTCGGGATAGGTCAGACTATACCGACGACTTATCGTCGGTACAGGGTCTATTTAAATAATTCAAAAAGAAACCGTGTCGTCGGTATAGAGCAAGCTCTGTACGGACGACTTGTCGTCGGCATAGGGTCAACCTATACCGACGACATGTCGTCGGTAAAGGGTTTTTTCATTTTTTTTGATAATTTTTAAAAAAGGCCTATCCCAATGACATGTCGTCGGTATAGGTCTTTTTGTTTTTTTTTATATTTTTTAATTTTTAATATTTTTCTAGAAATATTAAATTTCTAAAAACAGAAACCTGCAAATAATTATATATAAACCATACAAACATTCAAATATCTAAAACATAAAACAAACATATAAATTGTTCGACACCACAACTTGTTCGATAAACTAAACATTCAAAACAAACAAATATGCAAATTGTTCAAGACAACCCAACAACTACAAAGGCTCAACGACTCCAAGCTAGTCATCATCGCTACTAGTTCGGCGCTCCCACATTCGACGCATTTCATCCATTTGTCGTTGCATTTCAAGCATTTGTTGATTATGCACACGACGTTCTTCCTCTAGTTGTTGATTTTGCAGTCGCTGTTCTTCCTCTCGTTGGGCTTCGCGTTGTTGTTGTTTTTGAAATTGTTGTTGAAGACTAGCTACACGCTGATCAACGTCTTGCCAATGTGGTTGTGGAGAGGGAGTACCAAACACATCCGGTGTAGGATTACTCACCACACGACCAACACCCCGAATATGGCCACGCCGATGACCCAATGCACGCTCCATGCATGCAAACTCATCGACAGCGGATGAGTCACCACCAGATTCAGCAGAGGATCTTGTATACTCCTCTTGGATTCGGTCCTACATTAAACAATGTAATAAGCAATCACTTTACTATTTTACTAAAATTCGACAGCATAACTGCTGTAAAATGGATAACCAACCTTTTAAACTATAGGTCATAGACGACCCAAATTCACAAATTACAATCAACCAACACTAATAACAACAAATACTATTAATACTAGCAAACATATTCAACAATTGGCCTCGAGTTGGATGTTCTAAGTCTATTAAAATGTGTTTGGGTCATTTTGACCCGTTTAAAGTTACAGTTAGACGTTCCAAGTATATTAAAGTGTGTTTGGGTCATTTTGACCCGTTAAAGTCAAACTTGGATATTTTAGCAACAAAATCATTTAACTTACATAATCTGTTGATGCACTATCGTTGACCCATTCCGTCCCTTCTTTATAATGGGTCGATCTGAACACGTCAATAGGGCCGGTCCCCTGTGAAAAATAAAAATAATATCACTAGAATTAATAAGCATGTTTGTATAATAATAACAACTATATTTCATATTTCCATGTGTCGGCGTTGGGCGTATGATTTGCTGCCATGTAAACTTGGGTAGCGTTGTTTTGCTCGATTTTGTTTGTTCTTCTCAGAGCGGTTTTTATAGCCCGCACTTAAAAACAGCTGATTAATCAAAATATCCCAAGTTTCTTGATCAACATCTTTTGGTGGATTACTTCTCGCCGCCTCCACATCATTGTATCCCCATTGTAGTCGAAATGAACTTTCAACTCTCCCTTGCGGTCTTTATAAGCCCTTTAACACTCGGCGGTGATTCCGAGTTGAACGCCTCGCCACTTGTCAGTGTTTCTCCAGGCGTCCAGATTAAAATAATCCTAAAAGTGGAAAGTAATTAGAAAAAATCTAATAGTTATGAAATTGTAAGTAATTATAAAACATCTATACTTACTAACAGAGTGGGATATACTGCCTGTTTCTTCTCATTTGGAACCTGGGCCAAGTTAGGATAATATGGCGGAACAACCTTTTCAACCTCCAAAGATATAGCACGTATAAAATCAGTTACGTTAGGACCCACGAACTTGTAGCCACCGCCATGAAGTTCAACATCAATGTCAAGAGGCTTCCTCCCATTTTCCTCAAATTTCTTATATAATTTGAGGTTTTTTCCTTTAGAACGTCTTTTTTGTGAGGCACCACCTACATTGACACATGAAAGTTAGGCAATTATAAAGACATCTATTAAACACTAACAAGTAACTTACCACTCGCACAACCCGATTCTAAGTTATACGGACCCCCATATTTATCGTCTCCACCATCACCACCGTGTGATTGCGCCGTCGTTGCCATTATTTCTACAACAAAAATAATTAGTAAGCACAAATAATTAATAATTAACAAAGACAAATATAAAGACATCTATTAAACACTAATACTAAAATTATAAAATATATATTTTTTTAATATATAAGTAATAGTATTTATAAAACATACATCCAAATTCCCAAATTTCATCTAAACCTAATTCACATCTAAACCTAATTTCATAATCAAATTTCATAAATATTTATAAAATCATACATCTAAATCATTATAAAATATATATATTTTTAATATATAAGTAATAGTATTTATAAAATTATGATAAACGAGCCGTTAACACCCTAAATGAAATAAAAAATTAACTACACAAAGGCATAAAAGTCGGAATACGTACCTTAAATAAATTCAATGAAACACAAATATGATGTTATTCACGCCTCGTCAACCGCAATGAGTTCCGAACTTACAACAAAATTAAATAAAGTTACATATACATACAAACATATATACATACATCCACAAATCATACAATTACATAAACATACATACAAATACATACAAACATACATACACATATACATATATATTATATACAAACATACATAAATAAATGCCCAAATTCTCAAATTACATATATAAACACAATTCCATACATAAAAATACATACAAACACACATACACATATATACATACATATTATATACATACATAAATAAATGCCCAAATTCACAAATTACATACATAAACACAATTCCATACATACACATACACAAACAATTGTCAAACAATTAGCTTCAAATAACTTGAAATCCTCAAACAATTGTCAAATAATAAATGCCCAAATTTCCCAAATTTTCATCTAAACCTAATTTAATCCCAAATTTTCATCTAAACAATATACATACAAACATACATCCAAATTCCTAAATTTCATCTAAACCTAATTCACATCTAAACCTAATTTCATAATAAAATTTCATAAATATTTATAAAATCATACATCTAAATCATATATACATACATACAAAATAAACACAACAATATACATACAAACATAATCTAAACATAATTTATAAAAAAATTACTAACGAAGTTTGCAAATATCTTCGAATAGCTTGAAATCCTCAAACAATTGTCAAAGCTTCAAACACCTAACAAAAAACAAAGAAATTAACCAAAAAACCCAAAAATTTTGATTTTATTGTCAAAATTGAAACATATATGTTAACTAACCTTAAAAACTGAGAGATTAGTGAAAATTGCTCCACAAAACACACCAAAACCTCGAAATCGCCACAGAGAGAAAATGAGAGAATTTTGAGAGTTTTTGGGTGAAAATGGTAAGCAGAAAGCTGTCTTCTGTGTTAATTCACGCTGAGCCATATCCCGACGACATGTCGTCGGTATAGGCTCTAAAGTCGACGCAATAGGCCCCTGTGACGACGACATGTCGTCGGTACAGGTCTTCGTTTGTTTTGACCGGTCAATAAAGTAAATGACCTATACCGGCGACATGTCGTCGGTATAGATTTTTCCCAAAATTGTTTTAACTAAAAAAAAAACCCACCGACGAAAAGTTATTAAATAAAAGAAAACGCAAAAATAAAATGGAATTTAACCTATACCGACGACATGTCGTCGGTATAGGTTTTCCCCAATTTTTCATTGAGCGCCATGTTTTTCCTCCATCCGGCTCAACCCTGTGCCGACGACATGTCGTCGGTATAGGGTTTCCCTTCTCATAATTTGGGATTAGCCTATACCGACGACGTGTCGTCGGCACAGGGTGACCTATGCCGACGACAAGTGTCGTCGGTATAGGGTCCGTCGGCATAGGGTCATATTCTTGTAGTGCAACAACTTGTACACCTCCCCTAGATCATATTGTAATCAGACAAAGTAGAGGATAGATTGTGTAAATAGGATGATATGTATAAACACACATGTAATACCCTAGTTTGATATACAATTTCACAATTCTCTAACATTCCTTTGTTCTATTTTAGTATCAGAGCCCTCTTTTGGCTCTCTATCGCTGCCTACCACCACACACAACCATCATCATCAGCATACATCGCCGTTTGAAATCACAACCGCTACAACCGGCTATCACTATGATGCATACAAGCCGTCATCATTGTGGTTCAATCATCCAAGTTTCCTATCGTCGATGCTACCATTATTAGCCATCGCCACCGTCGCTGTTACTATTTCATTGGCTCATCGTCGCTAAACCATACCAAATAGGTTTATCGTTTCATCCTTTATTATCGTTCGTTCGAGTTTTCATTTCTATTATCCTTGTTTGATCCTCTGATTCCATCCTTATTTCAATCGCCATTACTGTTCTTTTTTTTCTTCACGTGCAAGTTTTCTTCTGTAGTTTCGTATAGCTCATTCGCTCAAAAGTGAATTTCTTCACCTGCAAGTTTTCTCCTTTTGTTTAAAACCGACGTTTTTTGTATTACAATAAAATAATTCCGTCAAAAATAGGCATGGCGCACGGATTTGTTAAAATAGAGGCGTGAGGAATGGATTATTACATGAGGAGGCGGGGCGCACGGATTGTTAATGAAGCGTGACACACAAATTCTCATTATTTGTGTTTGTGGAGGCGTGGACGCCCAAAGTTTTCTTTCCACATGGCAGGCGTCGTCGCATATATAATGCATACTAGGTTAAAGGCCATGTTTTACATGGGTTGAATGAATATAACTTGTTGAATGTTGAATGTTATTAGTCATCTGTGAAATAACAAATAATGAAGATTTAAAAATTATAAAATTGTATTTTAAAATAAGATATAATTAAAGTTTTCTTATGATTTAGTAATTTTTAATAAAACATTAGAATAAATTTTAGATATTTAATTATTTAACATCATCATTGTTTAATAGGAGAGAAAGGCGAAAAACAAAAATCTAGATTTAATCAGAAGTCGACACATAGCAAGTATAGTTATTCCTTTATTATAATATAAGTTAGAAACCTTGTATATTATACAGGTTGAATAAATACAATGTTATATATACTCAGTAATGAAAATCTAATATTATATATTTATGACATATTACATAATTTTTTAATACAAATTTTAAAAACGTTATATAGTTATTTTTTAAAAATGTTTTATAAAAAGAATGAAAGAAATGCTCAAATATAAAAATATTTTATAAACAAAGCTATTTTTTAATTAAAAATGTTTTATAAAAATAGTTATAGAAATCATTATTTAATAGGAGAGAGAGGCGGAAAACAAAAATTATATTTTTTATAGAAACTTGTATCATTAATAGGAGAGAGAGGTAGAAAAAAAATTTTAAGGATGAATATATAAATGATATGTGACACCTCAAAACCTTTATTTATTAGTATGTATAAATTAGGATTGTTAGAGCGCACTTTTTTACATGTCTCAATAATCTATTGGTGAGGAACGCGGGTGTCAACGACGAGACATGGGACAACCGGAGGCATTAAAGTTCAGAAAATAAAATATACATTTTTTATGGGAATTAATTTACAAAAGTAATTTTGGGGACATTGACTTTCAAAATGCTTTTGGAGATTTTCCCTAAAACTATCATAGTGGTGTAGGGGTGTGGTGTCATCTCACCCATTACAGGCATGAAACATCGCACCTGGTGGGGTTAAGGGTGGGCGTGGTGGGGGCAAGGTGGTGGTGGTCACGGGCGTTGGTGGGTGGGGAGGCCGAGAACTAGCAGTTGAAATTGATGTTTTTTTTAGAAAAAAGAGCCATAAATTAAAATAAAAATAAAAATATTTTTTTACCTATAAATACAATACTTTACAACCTTATTTTTACACAAAAATACAAACATATCTCTACAATCTTCCTTCTTCTCTCTATTTTTTTTAAATTACAAAGATGCTTCTATGGCAATTTGTAAACAACCCGAACAACCCAAAGTTGATCGGGGGGTACACTCCACACCCAACTTTTTATCCGACTATATACATGTTGGGTCTAGTTTGAGAATGATGTTTATCAATTCACGCGATCACGAGAAATTTAGGTTCGCGTATGAAAATTGGTCTGAGAGTCGCTAGGCTGGTTTCAGCAGACTCTCTGAGAGTCGCTAGGTCATCTTCAGCCGCTCTCTGAGAGTCGCTAGGCTGTCGTCAGCCGACTACCTGAGAGTCGCTAGGTCGGTTTCAACCGACTCTCAGCTGGTGTCAGCAATCTGCCTGACCGACTCTCTCAGGTCTCCTATATATATATCTGACCATTTTTCATAGCAAATGACCTACCTTTTTACATAGTTTTTTTCACTGTAATCAGATTTGTCTTAGCTTGTTGTTAGGGTTTTGGTTTGTGTTTGTTGAAATAATATTTTCATAAATTTCCATTTTTTTTTGCATTACGACAATTTCCTCAATAATTCTTTTTCCTTAATTTTCTTGAAATAATATTTTCATAAATTTCTTGCAGATAGTTCGGCTGTTTCTTCCTAATACATCCACCTTTTGTGTATTCCAATTCTTTTGAGTAAAACATATTTCTTTCCAAAATTGTCTAAATGTTAATAAACTTGAAATGAAGACATAAAATAATTTTCCCATTTTGAAGATATTCAGCTAATAATCGGTGTTTACGAAAAGCTGGTTGGGTGATAAATGTGGATAGTAGAAAAGAAAAGGCTAAGGCTCAGAGGGCTATCTAGGCGGTTAATATTTTTTGGAATTTTTAGGGTTTAAGGATAATATATAAGGGTAATAAAGTCCTAGGTGCCTCAATCATTTTCATACTTCTACTAGTTCATGATATTGATATGTATAAGTCATACAAGTTCTAATTATGCATAAAATTCGATCGAATAAACACTCAATATATCAAATGAAAGAGCATGCGAAAATGATTATAATGCTCGTGAAAAGGCTCAGATTATTCTCACATGGAAACGGATGAAATAGGGTTTAGCGATTTGTTATGCATAATATCCATTTGTTTCTACTTGACATATCTTCGTTTTATTTAATTAGGTGCGAACTCAAAGAGGTTTAGATTTAAGGTTTAAAATTTTTGAAAATTTTTTGGGTTTTTCAAAAGGTAGATTTTTGTAATGTTATAGTCAAATGGATAGAAAATCACAAGTTAAGTTTTACTGCTTTGAGGATACAAGTAATCCTGAACATCTAATTCCCCACCCCACACTTAAAACTGTGCATTGTCCTCAATGTACAAATACATATAATGAAATGCTATGCAAGAATTTAATGCATGAAGTTTTAAGGGAAAAGAAACTGGTACTCCCCCTGTCAGTTCTTTGTATAACCTAAGGCCGAAACTTATTGCTGCTGTCAGGCGGTGCCTATCAGCTGCTTGTCCTAGTATCGAGAAGGCATACCTGGGGGCTGAAGTATGAGAAACTTAAATTTGAAAACCAAACCTGAGGTCCATGCTTTCTGCCGTATGCACCAACTTCTCAATTTATTCATGATCATCGGGTTGCCTCCCGGAAGCGCCACGTTTATTTAAGGGTCTTTAGCCCGACCCGTACGTGCTTCGTGAATTTCCAACTTAGTGTTGAATCTACCAAATGGGTGACTTGTAATATGGAGAGGTTCATCCAACCCATTTGATAACCATTTTTTACGATGTGATGATAAGCTGGTTCAGGAATTAATGAAGTCTATCATGGACCAGCTAGACAAGGGAAAACAGGGTAAAAGGAGTTTAATCTTAAAACGGTCATAACTTTTGCTACGTTTTGACTTAGAGGGCCCCCGGCCAGGGGACGGAAAGGTTTCGACGAGCCAGATCATGTGGCAAACATCATAAACGGTTTGTCCTAATTTTTCCCCAATTTATATTTTTTTATACCTTCAACTTTTTAGTGCTAAAACGGGTGAATCATTAATTTATATATTTTCAAACTCTATTTATAGTTTTAATTTTAGTTTGGATGGATCGATTTGAGATTTTGAAAATTTTTGTAAACCAGTCAAATTTAGAATGCTCTATAGAAGAGCACCTAAAGAAAATGGTGTAACTAAATCACGCCACCACCATTTGAAATTTCTTGGACCAAACTTCAAGAAACTCATGTAGTGAAGTAAACGGTCACCCCGGTATGATAATTTTTTCACGTAATTTTCATTGGATGAACGTTGCTTCTTCCATGAGAAGTGGTCCTTAGAGTGATGTGCCATATCCTGTGGCTTATGTATTCATGGAATGATTCACTGATATGCTTGGTCACAGGGCAGCTATCACCGTTGCAAGGAAGAGGTGCCACCATTGTCATTTGTTTATTGGTGAATACTTCCTCTTGCATAATCTCTCCTGGATGATGATCTCACAGTCTGGTTCTTCATATGATGTTGTCTCTGAAGTGACAGAAACTCCAGACTGTTCAATACATCCTTCATGTGCTTCCATATTTAGGATTCCCACCAATTCTTCTTTAGAGATTCGTTCTTTTAACTCCTTTGATGTTTTAGCTTCCAGCCTCTCAGAGAAGTTAAGAAGTGATTGTAAAGTTGCAGTAACCCTTTCTTCTTAATCATCCGGTCTCACTTCTGACTGAACCATGCTTATGAAGCTGGAAGGTTCTTGCTCCTTATAGTTGACGTGAGGTCGAAGTCTCACTAAAAAATAAACCAATTACAACTAAATAGCTAGCGGTAAGTGGGTATCGAACACGAGGAGTTTGTGGAAAATGTGTTATCTAAGTAGCTTTTATAGTAAACTAAAATTAAACTAGATTGCAGAAATGTAATTTCCAGAATTTTGATTGTTGGTTTTGAATACTAGAATTATCTAAATTAATCGCAAATCAAAAGATTGTAATTCAGAAATGAGAGAGTATGTCTTCCCCCGGGTTCAGGTTTCCATGAATGATAATACTGATGTTTAATTAGGAAGAACTACATAGACATAGTTCATGAAAATATGTTTGATTGTGATAAAAAGGGACCAAGTGCTTGGATTACAAGAACGCAAGATTGTCACCCGATGATCATTTAAATATATCCAACCCCGAATTCCTCCCAATAAATCTCGATTGCCAGCGGCACCAAGAACTGATGGTTTAGAAAACGATGTTAAACAATATCAACGATTACAATCAAACACATAAACACCACAATAACACAACCAAAATGATTAGATTATTGTCCTACAAATAACATAAACATCAACAAACTTTCAAAAGATAAACCTTACAATCCGGAGGAAAACATATGAAAACTTAGCCACACATCGTTCGGTTGATCATCATCAAGCAACTTTCAATGTTTATGTGAATTAAAAACACCAACCCAATTGTTCCAAATTGCTTCTAACCAAGAAAATCACCCAAAATCGCTCCTGAAAACTCCTGCAAAACGTCTCCCAATGATTGGATTTGAAAAGACCCAAGAAAACCCACTTTAATGGGCAGTTACACAATTTGCGCTGGGCAACACCGTAAACTACGGCGCCACCGTAGCTTACGGTGGTCATCATAACTTCTTACGGTGTTTCAAAACTGCCTTACGGTACCAATTAAATCCCCAGATACCACCGTAACCTACGGTCCCCACCGTAACCTACGGTGGTGGTCAGATGCACACTTTAACTTCCTTGTTAACTTGTTTCTCCCACTTTCAATTCCAACCGCAACTACGTGAGCTCAAATCCAACGCCTACATTGCTCTTTTTTAATCCATGTTTGCACCTGCAATGCAAATCCACCGTAGTCATCTAATTCCAACAAATTACCAATTAAGTGTAGGATTAAAATACCATTTATAGCTCTTAAGGGTCGTCCTACGGACCACCCGTCACATCCCCACACTTAACCGTTGCTTGCCCCCAAGCAACTCATCAAAAATCATTTCCAAGTTCACAAGCGATCAACATGAATCAAGCAAACAAATGTCCTCATTTTACTAACTTTTTCTTAAACCCCGCATAACACACCCCTCACAATGACTCTCCTCTCGGCGACAAATAATAACTAGCAAGGATGAGCTAGAACACACTTAAAGTAAATGGGTGATTGCACAATAATAGGCTTGTACTTAAATCGGTCCTTCGCCTAAAGAATTTACTAAACTGCGCACGTGAATCAAAGGGACTTAAGGGTTGAAACGTAGCTAGGCATATGGGTAGGACATGGAAATATATATGTAGTAGCTAATGATCCGACCCGGTCTTATTATTACATCTAAATAAACTCAACTAATTAACTAACTACAAAGCCTCGCATTTTTTTTCTTCGTTTTTCATTTTCATTCTCCTTCAACTACCATCGCATTTATTTCCTTCTTTTTGCATTTTTCTCAGATTTTTTTTATTTTTTATTTTTTAAACAAAACAAAAAAACATCAAACACTACGTACTAAAACTACTAAACCGGGTCTTCTCAAACAGGTAAGATATTTTGGGCGGTAAGCATGGGTTATCAAATGATAGGCAATAAGCTCAAATATGGTTACTAATGGACCAAACCCCCGCCCCTCTCGCTACCATGCTCATATGTGTAATTTATGAGGCCCAACCCCCGAATCCCACACTCACACACATCGTGACGAGGCTACCTAAATGCCCTTATCCTTTTCACATACATATCAAGCTAAGGCCTCAAACCGAATTCAAGCACAAGTTCTAATGCACCACTACCCATTGCCACTCTCATCAAAGAAAATATTTCTAACAATTCAAATAAATGGCTCAAACTCTCACCAAGAAAAAGGGTATGCGGGGTTGCCGGAGTGTTATGCGGTTTCAATACTTTAACTTTTCAAATTTAGACCATTTTTCGCTTGATTTCATAATTTTTCAAAAAATTTCCCCCATCCCCACACTTGGGATACATTGTCCCCAATGTATGACTTTGAAGAGAAAGATCGCTCAAAACACACCAAACTTTTTTCTTTCTTTTTTTTTTTTTTTTAACAAACAAACTAACTATCAAAATTTCAAGGCTAAAGAACATGACAAGTCTAAGGAAAGAGTACATGGACCTGATGAAGTTTGACACAACAGATGTTGTAAATGATCCGATTTCCTATCACCACCTTCACACAACTATCCGCACATCTTCCTCACACTTGAGTGTTGCCATAGCCCTGAAACATAGAAAAATAAAGAAATAACAATGTCAGTGAAAAACCCCGGGTTGCCTCCCGAGCAGCGCTAAATTTTCGGGTCTTCAGCCAGACCGTGCCACCCCCGTTTATGGTGGCTCAAAGAAACGATTCCGGCCATCTCCATCACTACATCGTGCCATTGAGTAAAATGCATCCGTCCCGTTTCGATTCGGTGGGTAATCAAATACACTCCTACTTGATCACGTATGCTTTTCTTCACGATCCGGTGGGTGATTTATTTTCATTCTTTGACACACTTTTGTCATACAATCACTAGACTCACCACCCTTCCCCTCATTGGATTCATAAATAATCACTCTAGTTTGAACATCAAATGATAACTTATAGTTCTTTTTTGTCATGGTAATAACCCCGTCTCTACAATTGATTTGAGCATTTGCTGTGTATAGAAACGGTCGGCCTAAGATTACCCTTTGTTGCGCTGCCATTTTAGTAGAAGCATAGTCTAGGACCAGAAAATCCACTGGGTACTCAAATTCTCCCAACTGAATCTTAACATTCCTAACTACTCCCCGTGGACGCCTCCAACTTTCATCTGCCAAGCTCACCATGGTGTCTATATCTTGCAGTGGGCCAAAGTCATACATGTCATACAACTCGCCTGGTAGCACGCTCATGCCCGCCCCATAGTCCAACAATGCATGAGGAATTTTTAATTTTTCCACTCGGATTGGCACGATTGGTGCCCCATGCTCTTTGTCATTTTCCGCCTCTGCATTCACTTGACACGAAGAGGTTAGAAATGTTTCATTAAATTCACTATTGGGAACGGTACTTACCACATTAATGTTCACGCTTTTGATGTTCTTGGGATTTGTCATTGTGTCACTTGGTAGTTGACCTTTATTCCTCTTCAAATCCGCCACTTCGGTTGCAAGTTGACCCATTTGGGTGGTCAAAGATTGAATGGCCCTGTCACGAACTTCGTCTTTTTATAGACGAGCATCATCCAACTGATTTCTTCTTTGCATCTCTTGTTGCATCGTCTTTAACACATCCATAACCTCATTCCCACTTGAATTGGATGGTCCCGGTCCCCCAGTCTGTTGTTGGTATTGTCTTTGATAACCTTGATTACCTTGATTTGCATATGGTTGACGCGGAACAAAGTTTGATTGAGGTGCTCCTTGGAAATATGGGTTGGATTGATTCGCGGGATTGCCATAACGAAAATTCGGGTGATTTCGCAACCTCGGATGATACGTATTTGAATTCATGTTATAATTTCTACCACCCCCACCTTGGCCTTGACCTTGAATTGCATTGACTTTTTCAAAATTTTCTTGAACTCCTAAACAATTATCCGCTGAATGACCCAATTCATTACAGTTAGTGCAAACATCATAAACTTGATTAGTAGTTTGCACATTACCATCCTCCACCGCATGCAATTGGGTTCTAGTAATGGCTGGTCTCGCTCTCCTAGATGATTGAGCCTTCCTCTTTGATGTGACCGCCATTTGTTCCAAAAACGCCCAATCGTCTTGCTCGTAATTAGTACCGAATGTACTATTCGTGATAGACATTAAGTCACGAGCATCTTCGGAATTCAACCCTTCATGAAACGCGTTCAACAATTCCCACAATTCGATCCCATGATGAGGGCAATTTTTTATCATCAAATTAAACCGTTCGAAAGCTTCGTGAAACATTTCACCTTGTTGTTGTTGGAAGCTTCTCAAGCTTCTTCTCGCATCGTTGGTCTTTTGGGCCGTGAAAAATTCTTCTAAAAATCTTTGTTGCATCTCCGCCCATGTATAAATCGAAGCCGATGGTAAAGTGTAAAACCATCTCTTCGCTTTATCTTCCAACGAGAATTGAAACAATACCAACTTTACTTCATCCGATGAAAATCCTTGCCCACCGATAGTATTGCATATCGAATCGTATGCCTCCAAATGAAAATAAGGTTCCTCCGTGGCTAATCACTTATATTTCGGTAAACTTTGGAGGGAATTAGTTCTAACTTCGAACGTCCTCCCTTGATTGTTTTGAGGAATAACTACCGGTGAAGGATTGTTGGTAATAACCGGCCTAAAATGTGCTTCAATACCCCACACGGCCTCCCGATTATATCTTCTTGGCACGCCCAACGGTACTTGTGGTGGCAAACCGGCTTGCCTAGGCATTTGTCTTCGAGGTTGAACTTGTCTAGGAATTTGTTGTTGAAATTGTTGTTGAGGCACTTGTTGCTCATATTGTTGAACTTGTCGAGGTTGACCTTGTGGAGCTTGCGGTATATCTTGCGGTCTTCGCACAAATCCACCCCCTCCTTGAAATCCCGTTTGATTTCCATTACCCCCAAGGGTATATTCACCTTCATCATACCCCTCATAATCATCTTCATAACCGTCATCAAACCCATCATCTTGCACTCTCATAAACGGCATCGCGGGAGATTGTTGATATTGGAACCTCGATGGTGGTTGTTGTTGTTGAACTGGGGTGGTAAAGGTTATAGGTGGGTCTTGTTGAAATGGGAATGGTTGACTCTGTTGGGAGGACGATTGACCTTGAGTCGGGAAGAAATGGCTAAATGGTGGTAAGGTTGATGCCGTTTGGTAGCTCAATGGATTTGGTGGAAGTGTGCTTGTAGGAACAGTGGTATTTGTGGGTTTGCTCTCACTTGTTATAGGACTTGGTGGAATAGGAGGTGTGGTGGTTGGTAGTGTTTGACCCGTCGTGAGAATTGGTGGATCCATGATGTTTTTCGGTGTAGTAGGAGACCCAATGACTTTGTTCTCCCTAAGTAAAACTCGGTTCCGTGAAAGTGTCCGTTCAATTTCCGTATCAAATGCTAATGGTGATGACTTTTTGGAGCCTCTAGTATGCATACACTTGTAAGTACCTGCACACTAAAACAACCAGCGTAAACCCTAAAATAACAAACAAAAAACTACGAAAGTTAACACACGTTGCGCACTACTCCCCGGCAACGGCGCCAATTTTGACGTGAGGTCGAAGTCTCACTAAAAAATAAACCAATTACAACTAAATAGCTAGCGGTAAGTGGGTATCGAACACGAGGAGTTTGTGGAAAATGTGTTATCTAAGTAGCTTTTATAGTAAACTAAAATTAAACTAGATTGCAGAAATGTAATTTCCAGAATTTTGATTGTTGGTTTTGAAAACTAGAATTATCTAAATTAATCGCAAATCAAAAGATTGTAATTCAGAAATGAGAGAGTATGTCTTCCCCCGGGTTCAGGTTTCCATGAATGATAATACTGATGTTTAATTAGGAAGAACTACATAGACATAGTTCATGAAAATATGTTTGATTGTGATAAAAAGGGACCAAGTGCTTGGATTACAAGAACGCAAGATTGTCACCCGATGATCATTTAAATATATCCAACCCCGAATTCCTCCCAATAAATCTCGATTGCCAGCGGCACCAAGAACTGATGGTTTAGAAAACGATGTTAAACAATATCAACGATTACAATCAAACACATAAACACCACAATAACACAACCAAAATGATTAGATTATTGTCCTACAAATAACATAAACATCAACAAACATTCAAAAGATAAACCTTACAATCCGGAGGAAAACATATGAAAACTTAGCCACATATCGTTCGGTTGATCATCATCAAGCAACTATCAATGTTCATGTGAATTAAAAACACCAACCCAATTGTTCCAAATTGCTTCTAACCAAGAAAATCACCCAAAATCGCTCCTGAAAACTCCTGCAAAACGTCTCCCAATGATTAGATTTGAAAAGACCCAAGAAAACCCACTTTAATGGGCAGTTACACAATTTGCGTTGGGCAACACCGTAAACTACGGCGCCACCGTAGCTTACGGTGGTCATCATAACTTCTTACGGTGTTTCAAAACTGCCTTACGGTACCAATTAAATCCCCAGATACCACCGTAACCTACGGTCCCCACCGTAACCTACGGTGGTGGTCAGATGCACACTTTAACTTCCTTGTTAACTTGTTTCTCCCACTTTCAATTCCAACCGCAACTACGTGAGCTCAAATCCAACGCCTACATTGCTCCTTTTTAATCCATGTTTGCACCTGCAATGAAAATCCACCGTAGTCATCTAATTCCAACAAATTACCAATTAAGTGTAGGATTAAAATACCATTTATAGCTCTTAAGGGTCGTCCTACGGACCACCCGTCAATAGTCACTCAACCCTACTAGAGATGTTGGAGCTATAACTTCTGATTCTTCATCTTGTTGTTCAGTTGGAAAGCTCTTTAGGATTTGAACCTTAATTTCTTCCAAATGACGAAACTTTTGTTGTTCAGTTGGAGAGCTCTTTAGGAGTTGACCCTTTATTTCTTCCAAATGACAAAACAAATTTCCTGGGTTCCATGAGTCGGAATCTAGAGCTGAGTGTTGAATTTTTTGGGGCGGTGTGGTTTCCTCATATGGTTGCCAGTAGGTTTGGTGAAAATATGTGGAATACCCTTGATAATGAGAACAATCTTGAGTGTAGTGAGCTTCCCCACAGATCTCACACCAAACCTCCGAATAGTGGTACTCATAGTTGTCTTGGTATCCTCCATAAGAACTCTCGTAGTTGTCATCCATGAAAGTTGCTGTAAAGAACAATCAAAACAAACCATAAAAAAAGCTAATCCATTAACTCGAATTTTTCTTGAAATCACCGTGTCCCTGGCAGCGGCGCCAAAAACTTGATGTGTCGTTTTTAGTATATAAAAATATAATAAATATATTTTTAGGATGGTTTTACGAGATCAGGTTTTAAATTTATAAAATGATAATTACTTTAACTTAAAAACACACACAATAGTCAAGTGTACCTATCGCAGCGTAATAGTTTAGGTAAGAACCAAGTATCGAACCAATGGACACGGTCGAGTTCCAGTACTCAACTTTTATTATCGTTTAGCCGGATCAATTAATGAGTGGGTTTTGTGTGCTTGTGAAGCAGAATAGTAAATGATATAAAAGTAAATAATGGTAAAGTAAATAACAGAAAAGTAAAAACGTGCGTGATGTGTGTAACAGAAATGTAACAAACAGAATAGTAAATAGAAGAAAAGTGAATATCTCGGAGATGATCAACCCACGGAGAGTATTGCTTCGGGATTCAAATCCGCTTGGTACATGATAATGTTAAGTTGACTAATCCAGTGATATGACCACTACAAACTTGTGACTCGGGTCACCGCTAGAGCCTCGTCCTCACGACATTTGATTTGCAAATTAAAATATTTAAAAAGTAGTAGTGCATCCCGTTAAGGACAACAGTTACCCTCAACCCTTCGAATGGTTATCTTCAGGTTGGTTTAAGACATCGAACGTAAAATGCATTGTATTAGAGTTAAATAGGTGATTATATTTTGTTCATTGAGAGGCGGTGCAACAATGGGACCAAGTATTAAGACGTATCATTCCCAATATAAGTTCACCAATTCTTGGTCACATAATAAGTTCGTATAAAGACGTACGACCTTAATAGTGTTGACCAAGCCTTGGCTTATCAATCTCTACTTGTATAAAGACGTACAAGCTTCAAGAGAAGTTTGATTAAAAAGGTTTTATGATCTTACACTTAAAATCAAGAACACTCACAAATATAAAGACGGATTTAGACGATAATAAAAGCCCACCAAAATGGTGGTTTTAAGGACGAATGATTAAAGACATAAACACATCACTTGGATTAATACGTTAAACATTAACATGCACCAAAATTCATCTTCACCCTAGCAATACAAAGAGTCTAGCCACGAATGGCCATACTGACTAGCATAACGTTGAGTTTCATAGGCTCCCTTATTGCTGAACAAGGAGGAAGAGCCCCTCTACTTACTACTACTACACTCTAACTACAAAATAAGCTTTCTCTTGTGTGTTCTTTGGGTGTGTAAGGGATATCCAAATGAAGAACTCAAGCTATATATTTATAGGCCTCAAAATAAGCAATGCACAACCGTGCATTGGATTGCACGGGCGTGCAAACACCTCGGGAATCAAACAGGGTACAAAGGACAGTGTATCGGAGTCTAGGGAGGCCAGACAGCATTTGCACGACCGTGCAAAGGGATGCATGGTCGTGCATCCCTCTGTCTGCTACCAAGGCTCGTCGTTTAGCTGTTGGTTGACTTGGTTTGACCTGGTTTGACTTCTTGGGGGTCAATGCTCGGGTTTGGTCCTCTAAAAGCTTGTTTTCTTCATGTTTTAGGCTGGTTTTTACTTAGTTTATCTTGGAACACCGAATAACCTGCAATTGTGAAATATTAACGTTTTTATATCAATTGCAAGGCTTTTAATCAATTAGTACCATAATATGGGGATTATTATGCATGCAAAACATGTATAATTTAGGACATATCAATAGTCACATGAATTTACTAAAAAGTTTGTTTTAGCCACGTCAATTAAAAAACATGGAAAAAAGGGTTGTCGTAATCAAGCATTCTTTCCATTAAGTTTGGCTAAAGGGTAGCAACGGCCGCATGAATATACTGTAAGTGTGACCGTTTATATTATATAGTCACATGAATTTCTTGTAAGTGTGGTTAAAAACTTTTACTTGACACATAAAAATTTTATAATTTTAAGTGTGGCTATTGTATAAGCCAAAGTGACTATGATGTGGGGATTGGTTATTTATAGCCACACGAAATTTTGGAATTTTAAGTGTGGCTATTGTATTACATTTGGTCACACATAAGTTTTTTTTTCCCATCACGTTTACTATCATTCCGTCACACAAACAAAAAACAAAGTTACTATGGTGTGGCTAATGGTTATTTATAGCCACACGAAATTTTGAAATTTTAAGTATGGTTATTGTCTAACCTTTGGTAACACATAATGTTTTTTTCCCATGACGTTTGCTATCATTCCGTCACACAAACAAAAAACAAAGTTACTATGGTGTGGCTAATGGTTATTTATAGCCACACGAAATTTTGTAATTTTAAGTATGGCTATTGTCTAACTTTTGGTCACACATAATGTTTCTTTCCCATGACATTCGCTATCATTCCGTCACACAAGAAAAAAACAAAGTTACTATGGTGTGGCTAATGGTTATTTATAGCCATCAAATTTTGTAATTTTAAGTGTGGCTATTATCTAACCTTTGGTCACACATATTTATTGTGGTTCTATGTGGCCATTTTTGTGTAATTAGTCATTTTATTTTCATATTTTTTATAATAATTAAAAACAATAGTAAACATGCATGAGAAAACCAAAAAACCAAATTATATTAAGAATAATAAACAAAAATCTATACATAAGTTTTTAACCTAAATAATAAATAACTATTTCTTGGTTGTTCTTCTTACTCCTTGTGTGCTGTTTTTTCATGCCTTCTAATGTTGTAAAACATTTCTTTCGCTTCTTAGCAACTTTAGTTGTATTGTTTTGTGTTTGATTGGATGGTGGACCTGGTAGCTGGAGCAACAAAAAAAATATGAATACATGTTTTAGTTGGAGCAATCAAAATCAAATATTAATTAAGGAACAAACATGCTGGTCACTTTTGACAAGGGATCTTGGCCAAGGAAAAAAAGAACCTACTGCTTCCTCAACTGTTTTGAACTCACCAACTTCTATTGGTAAAAATGTTGCCCCCTTTACAAATTCATCAATAGAAACTCTATAGCAATCATATTATACTGGAACTTCATGCATGGTTTGTGGTTTCGTTGACCAATGAACTGTACCATGTGCCACGCGGTTGTTGAAATGTACAGAACAAAGAGTACACTTAAATGTCTACAAAAATTTATGGGATATTAACATGGTAAAATTAAAGTCAATATATATGTGCATTTCGCGCAATACATACATGTGGGACATCTTCTTGTGATTCCAAATGAGATGACGTCTCAAGAGGTGGAGTCTCAGGCGTAGATAGATGAATTTTTTCTTTTCCTGGTTTTCACATTTCCCTTAAAAACATTCAATTAAGTAGGTTATGGAAAACCAGCAATCACATGGAAAATTATAAAAAAGAATGAAATTGTCAAATACTTACTGGTGTTACGATTTCTTTTTGCACCATTTTAGATAAGTTACTCAGAGGAGTGTCTTATGTTTGCACTGCTGTTTTGCTAAGATTGTTCTCCACAGAATTGACCTACAATTCAATTAATTAGGTTATGGAAAATTAGTAATCACATGGAAAACTATAAAAAAAGAATGAAATTGTCAAATACTTACCCTTTGATAAAACATGATACGGATAACTCGGATCGAATATTCTTGAACAAATAGAGACGGGTGTTTTGTGAT
Organism: Smallanthus sonchifolius; assembly: GCA_023525975.1. Taxonomy (NCBI): domain Eukaryota; kingdom Viridiplantae; phylum Streptophyta; class Magnoliopsida; order Asterales; family Asteraceae; genus Smallanthus; species Smallanthus sonchifolius. The sequence goes on along the minus strand of CM042033.1, from coordinate 73,627,537 downwards.
GGAAATATAAACAAATAAGAACTGAAAAACACATGAGAATACACTTTTAACTTTTCTCTATATCATGTATATAATCACAGATTTACATTTGAGGTGATGTATAATCATCCACCCCTTGGAACTAGTCCAAGGGGTGAGGTTGCTACATGAAGGCTTATGGGATTTCACTCACACACTTTTCTCTATGGTGGAGGCTTGTATTTATAGACTTTAAACCATAATTATTGCAACCAAATAATTAGGAAAGTCTATCACCTGATTAACTATGATTACGAGATACTAGGGCCAATCCCATAATCATAGTCGTCAATCTCTCGTTACCATTAACCGTGGGGATCGGTTCAAACGGTATGCTCGGTAGTAACTTAAGTTCTCCAGCATTAACTGAGTCTTCGGTACCAACTCAGTCTTCAGTAGCAACGGTCTTCGGCTGTGGTCGGTACCAACTCATCGGCATCAATGGAGTTCTTCGGTGCCGACTGTCTTCGGTAGCAATCTTTGGTACTAAGTTGGATTGCATTGGTGGCAGCAACTTAGGTCTTTCATGTTGGATTACTTTAATATTCCTAAGCACTCTATTACAATACTTTCATCAAATAAATCTATACAATTTCAAACCTAACACCCTTGTTAGCTTTTCTTTTTGCACCATCTTGGATATGTTACTCTGAGGAGTGACTTCTGTTTGCAATTCTTTACATGATGTGTTAGATGGGGTAGCATTAGTATTGTCCTTAGAGCTAAGATTTTTGTCCACAGAATTGACCTACAATTCAATTAATTAGGTTATGGAAAATGAGAAATCACATGGAAACTTATAAAAAAGAATGAAATTGTCAAATATATACTTACTGGTGTTATCATTTCCTTTGGCACCGTTTTATATTTAGTAGCACTAGTACTTTTGTTAGATCCAACATGATTGTCCAGAGAATTAAACTACAAAATGAAACGACAAAGGAGCAAATGTTAAAGCATTAATTTGTGAATAAAATAAGTCACTTACCGAAGATGGGCAGATTGATAACAGCGCTCCTAGTGCAGCCAAATGAGCTAGAACTTGATTAAGTTTGTTATTTGTTTCTTCTATTTGAATGTACAGGGTGTTAATTTTTCACCAACAGTTCCCCCAAACCAGTAGTTGTGTCCATTCCAACTGTTTACTTTTTCCAATAGTTGTGTATATTCTCCGGCAATTTTAGTAAGTGCTGAGAAACAAGCTTTAAGTTTAAAAAACTGATCCTGACTAATGATAATTTTACCCTTTTGTCTTATCTCACAACTTCAATCTATTAACTGAGTTTGACAATGATTTGACTTTAGCATAATTTCCAAAAGTTTTTAAAGTTAAACTTACTAATTTATCTGCCATGACTTTGACATCAACATTCTTTTATTCTCCATTTTTTTCTTCCCTTGCTTTCCTCCACATCAAAGCACGGGGGGGGGGGGGATTTCATTGGGTGCAAGCTCGTTGTTTTGTACCTTGTAATATATATAACATAAAGAAGCAAACACTCACACATCAGACATACAACCAAAAAATCATTATACACACAGAAAAACACGCTTAATTGAATTAGAGAATGAAGTTACCAGTTTATCTCTTAGATAAGTATATCCTCCTCGTCCCATGTGATGATCATAAACGTACTTTGATCGCGCTTCTTTTCTTATTTTCGACAGATCCTTCCAACACACATGTTAATTATTTCATTAGAGTTTAAAAGAAAAAGATTATAAATAAAATGATGAACCTTGAATTCGTCTGATTGTGTATATGTTATGAACTTATCCCAGTCTGTTTGCTCCACCATTGAATGATACTGCTTAGGAATTATCTTAAGTTTCACCGGTTTACCTAGGTTGGGTGCTATGTATCGCACATACACTTTTCTTCTAAAATTCTGAAGAAGGTGACCAAGCCGATTTATCACAAAACGCCTATGACATGCATCAATATCATAAAAACGTTGCAATATATAATACAAGCTAGTTTGTTAGAGTTGTTGAGTTATCAGTTAGCCCCTTTCCCCTTCTTTCATAGGTAGGTGTGATGCTTATTGTATTAATTTACATACTATTTAGATGATATGAAATGAAACTGTAAAAATTTAAAAATGCATATTTATAATTAAAACTTAAAAGAAGTAGATTAACCGTTATTTCTTCCCACAGCTTATCCTTTACTTCTGTTGGCACCACCTTCCATGCTAGAAACCTTAATCCGACCTTTTCCCTTACCAGTTTTCCCAAATAACTTGGAAATTTTGATCTATATTCCCCAGAAAACCTACCCAATTCATCAAACATAACTGTAACATCCCAATTTTTGAAAGCAGGAAGACATAACGGTCCGAAATGTGTTCCCCAAGCCAAATAAGCCGCCTCAATTGGATGTCGGACGAACATCCATATGTATAACGGTCCGACATGGACCCGTCGATCAGCCTATAAATAGTTAGACCTGTTGAACGGTTTTAGGACATCCCACACATACAAAACACACACTTAACCTCGGTAAGCATGCCCAGAAGCCCCGATTCACGTAGAGAAGTCCGGTTTCCAACTTTACGACACCAATACGCAGTAGATAGTTCTGAGGTAAGGTTCCGACTAGTTCCTAATAACTTGGTTATTTCCACTAAACTAGGAACTTATGATTAAGTAACGTTATAATGACTTAGGACCGTGATCTAAGTCGTTGTGCTAGCTACATTAGCATGTAAAGATTATTTGAAAGAGAAAAAAGTTAGAGGTGAGTTCTATGATGCCCTTTTTAAATGTTTTTAAATATTTTGGGCATGATGCACGTGTTATGAATGTTTTAGATACTGTATGCCATTGATTTAAATCTATGAGCTAGTATCCATGATGTTGCAAGAGAAATGTTTATGTTATAAAATAAGAGGTAAACATCCAACCAGTATGTAATTATCTGACAAATGAAATGTTCTGTCTAAGGAAAGAGTGGTGTATAAATCCCTCCTGGACCCGTTATTATTTCATGGAAACATATCTGTTGGAGGTACTACTCTTGGAAGATAATCACCTAGTAATATTTTAAAGAAAGAGAAGATTATGGTTTGACACGTAAAATGTTTTAAGGACTTGTCCTGGTTTACCAAGATAACTAATGAAAAGATGTCATTGGCAGTGATTGCATTCACATGGAATGTTTTGACCACATTGGTCTGTAAAAGAATGTTATGTCAAATCCCACATAATATCTTGCAACTTATGGGAAGTGATTGCTATATTTCCGAAAGGGGACGAATTGAATGCGGACCGTTACATTCCTTCGTGGTATGTAACATGGGAATGGACCTTTATAAAGAGAATGGAAAGCGGTGACGACCACTTAAGAGGTTTACGAACCTCGATAAGATATAAGTTGTACAAGAATAAACGTTATGTTGGGCAAGGGCGTATGTGAAAGGTGTGAAAGGTTGAGAGAAAACCGTATCCCACAATGAAGGGATCGGAGAACATAAATAGATATAAAATTTACAAATACATACATCAAGAATAGATCAATACAAAGAACTACAAAAGTATAAACTAGTTGACTAATTAGGTCTAACACCCCCCCCCTCAAGCGAACGGTGGTGGTCCAAGACGTAGTTTAGCAAGGAAAAATTCAAATTGGGGTCGTGGAAGACTTGGTAAAAATATCCGCCACTTGGATCTTGGTTGGAACAAACTTGGTATAAAGTTTTCCGGACGTAACTAGTTCCCGAATAAAGTGATAATCAAGGTCAATATGTTTAGCACGCTTATGAGAAACGGGATTTTGTGAAAGGAATAAGGCGCTCTGACTGTCACACAGCAGAGTGGGACGATCAGGAGGTAAGGCATAAAGCTCCCGTAGGAGATGTGTAAGCCAAATAATTTCTGCCACCGTGTTTGCCATAGCCCGATACTCCGAGTTACAACTTGAACGTGACACGGTCGGCTGTTTCTTAGCATACCAAGAAACAATGTTCCCGCCAAGAAAGATGGTGTAGCCATAAGTAGAGCGACGAGTTTCAATGCACCTAGCCCAGTCAGCTTCTGAGTAACCAAGTATAGAAGTATGAGGTGGTTTAGAAAATGTGAGACTAAAAGCAATTGTGCCTTTAATGTATCGAAGAATGCGCTTAACACATTTGAAGTGCGTGGTAGTGGGGTTTTGAAGAAAACTTGCTCATTTGGTTAACAACATAAGATATATCCGGGTGAGTAATTGTTAGATATTGCAAGACACCAACAAGAGATCGGTAGTGAGTCGGGTCTTTGTAAGGATCACCGGTGGCAGTAAATGACTCATTAGCCAGTAGGGGTGTGGAGACGGGTTTGCTGTCAAGAAGGCCAGCCCTTGCTAGAATGTCCCGGACATACTTAGACTGACATAAAAAGAGACCATCAAGGGTGCATATCACTTGAAGACCAAGGAAGTAGTTTAGGTGGCCAAGATCTTTGATGGCAAATTCACCGTGTAATCGACCAATAAACGAGGTTATAACCTTATCTTGATTACCAGTTATGATAATGTCATCAACGTAAACCAACAGGTACATAATCATGGAGTCTTGCTTAAATATGAACAATGATGTATCGGCACGACTACAGGAGAAACCATTATTAAGAAGGAACGTGCTGAGTCGCTGAAACCAAGCTCTCGGTGCCTGTTTGAGACCATATAAGGCTTTGTTGAGACGACAAACATGGTTAGGAAATAAAGGGTTAACAAACCCAGGTGGTTGTTCCATGTAGACGACTTCATTTAAGTTTCCATGTAGGAATGCATTGTTTACATCTAATTGGTGTAATTTCCAGTTATTAATAACTGCCAAGGATAGAACAACTCTAATTGTGGAAGCCTTTACCACTGGACTGAACGTATGTGAGTAATCCATACCGGGAATTTGGCTGAAACCTTGGGCAACTAAGCGTGCTTTGTATCGATCAATAGATCCATCAACATGATATTTGGTGCGAAAAAGCCATTTGGAACCGACTACATTATGGGTGACGGGACGAGGTACAAGTGACCAGGTATTGTTGTTATGTAAAGCAGTAAGTTCTTTGTTCATGGCGTCCAGCCAGTGTGGAGACTTGGCAGCAGATTTGTATCCACGCGGTTCAGTGCTGGCAAAGAGAGCTGAAAATAAATTGGGTGACCGAGTGTGGGCGAAGTCAGCACGATGTTTAAGTTTGAATATGCCGTCTTTTGAACGTGTAGTCATAGGATGTGCGGAAGTAACCGGTGGGGCAGTGACTGGGATGGGTTGAGTTATGGTAGGGTCAGCGGGCTGAGTAGGGACATCAGGCTGGGTAGTTGGGCCAGATGGTAGGAGTGGTATTTTGGTCTGGAGGTGTGGGCTCAACAGCTGGAGAGGTGGGCGGCTCATCAGGAATAGAAGTGGTAGGGCTGTTGGTAGATATTGGTGCTGCAGGCTCATGATTAGGCCCACTCAGGTCAGGGCAAAGATGGCAAGGAGGCATGTTGGTCACATTCTTCTTGGTTTGATCAGTGGGAACAGAACCTAAAATTGTGCCTTGAGGTAATACCTTATCCATATTAATAGTTTCCAAAAAGGTATCCAATGGTAACAGAAGAGCATCTGTTTGAGAATTAGAACCAGCAAATGGAAAATTTAACTCATCAACGCGAGCATGACTCGTGATGTATATCCGGCTAGTTGACGGGTCAAGGCATTTGTAGCCCTTTTATTGAGAAGAATAGCCTAAAAAGATACACGGAACACTTCGAGGTTCCAAGCCGAGAGAACAGAAGTTCAAAAGGTGATTGATCATTTAAGAGTTTGGTGGGTAACCTGTTAATAATATAAACCGCCGAACTAAACGCTTCGACCCAATAAGATGATGGAACATGGCCATTGAATAGCATAGCTAACCCAGTTTCAACCACATGTCGATGCTTCCTTTCAACCCGACCGTTTTGTTGCGGGGTGTATGGGCACGAGAATCGATGCAAGGTGCCATTTTGTTCAAATAAATCACGAACATAGTGGTTTGTAAATTCGGTACCTCCGTCACTTTGAAATATTTTAATTTTTTTGTGCAAACTGAGCTTGAACAAATTTCATAAAAACGGGTAATATAGCCTGAAATTCAGATTTAGTTTTCAACGGGTAGAACCGGGTAAACCGAGAAAAATCATCCACAGATATAACATAATATCAAAAGTTATCAACCGAAGTAACCGGGGACGGACCCCACAAATCACAATGAATCATTTCCAAAGGTTGTTTGGCCCGTTTTTCATTAAGATCAAAAGGTAATCGATGTCCTTTAGATAGTTCACAAGACGAACATAAACCCGGTTTAGTTAATATAGATGTAACGGATAAACATCCCGTTTTATTTAAAGATAAAATAGTGTCAAACGACACATGTCCCAACCGCAAATGCCAAAGTTCAAAAGACGCCTTTAAAGAAGAGACTGTGTTTGCAGCAAAGGCTTTATGATATGGCTGTAACACATATAATCCATCCTGGCATCTACCTTGGGCTAGAACCTGCTTTGTGGTTCTGTCCTGAATATAGAAATAGGGTTGAGAGAGCAAGACATCCAAGTTATTATCAGTCGTTAATTTACTAATAGAAAGTAGGTTTTTCATGAGGTGAGGAACCACCAAAACATTCTGTAACGAGATGTTACTAGGAACAGTGGTTGATCCAATATGTGAGATGGGAAGAGATGTACCATTTCCAAAAGTGACTTTAGGGTCGCCCGAGTCAGGTGAGACGTTGTTGAGGTTGTTGATTGATGCAGTCATGTGGTCTGTTGCCCCCGAGTCCACAAACCAATCAGGACCCGAAGAAGTAACGTGACATTGAGCGTGGAATGCTTTAGCAAGATCGACTTCAGAAGGTACCGATTGAGAGGCAAGAAATGTTTTATTTTTATTGTAAAACAAACATGTTGGTAGAGATGGGCCATCCGTTCTTCAATCAATCGTGGAGAGACCACATATGAGGTCAGTCATGCACATGGAGTGGACCATGCCCTACACAGTTAAACTCCGACAGAAATTAAGATTCTTAAAACCACATTGACCAGCTATCCCTTGCAATGGTCATGATGATGGATATTCATTAACAAGAGTTAAGTTCACAGATAGTCCCATGTATCTCTAAATTTTGAATTTGATTACTAAGTTTAAAAATGGAGGTTGAGGTATGTACAAATAACCAGTGTTTTCAGAATCTGATCGGACCGGTTTGTCAGACCAGGAACCGGACACATAACCTGCTTGTGTGTAGTTGAACCAACTGACTACCGGTTGGACCGGTGACCCAGACCGGATCTTATTTCAAGTTGTATATTTTATTTATTAAACCTTTATATGTCATTAAAATTGCACATTTACATAAAACAAAAAACGTTTTGATATTTTGTATCTATATAAATAGTTTTAGTTTTTATATTATTTATGACGTCATCCGATTCTTAAATATTTCGGTCCGACTGATGGACCTCTAAGATGGTCTGTTCGCTGTCCGGCCCGGTTCTGATAATTTTTAAAAACAATAATAATATATTGCTAAAAATAGTAAAATTAAATGAATTTACATGGTAACGCTGAATTTATGTAGGGACACTAGAATAAATTTGTGTATATATATTCACCCTCTCGATCGGAAATTAAGATTCTTAAAACCACATTGACCAGCTATCCCTTGCAATGGTCATGATGATGGATATTCATTAACAAGAGTTAAGTTCACAGATAGTCCCATGTATCTCTAAATTTTGAATTTGATTACTAAGTTTAAAAATGGAGGTTGAGGTATGTACAAATAACCCGTGTTTTCAGAATCTGATCGGACCGGTTTGTCAGACTAGGAACCGGACACATAACCTGCTTGTGTGTAGTTGAACCAACTGGCTACCGGTTGGACCGGTGACCGGACCGGATCTTATTTCAAGTTGTATATTTTATTTATTAAACCTTTATATGTCATTAAAATTGCACATTTACATAAAACAAAAAACGTTTTGATATTTTGTATCTATATAAGTAGTTTTAATTTTTATATTATTTATGACGTCATCCGATTCTTAAATATTTCGATCCGACTGATGGACCTCTAAGATGGCCTGTTCGCTGTCCGGCCCGGTTCTGATAATTTTTAAAAACAATAATAATATATTGCTAAAAATAGTAAAATTAAATGAATTTACATGGTAACGCTGAATTTGTGTAGGGACACTAGAATAAATTTGTGTATATATATTCACCCTCTCGATCATCGGCTTCCTTTTAACAAAGGAGTTAAATTAGGATATCAAGAAACTAAAGTTGATCAATGTCGTCGGTTGAAGAATCGGAGGTGGCGGTGATAGGATCGTGGGCAAGCATGTTCACTTCCAGGGTACGAATTGCTTTGGCTGAAAAGGGCATCAACTACGAACTCATAGTAGAAGACTTGATAGACAACAAAAAAAGCCCTCTTCTTGAAAAGCACAACCCCATTTATAAGAAAATCCCGGTTTTGCTTCACAAAGGCAAATCCATCTGTGAATCCAAAATCATCATCCAATACATCGATGAAACATGGAAAGAAGGATATCCTTTGTTACCTTCTGATCCGTATCTCAAATCTCAAGCTGCGTTTTGGGCTGATTACATCGACAAGCATGTATGTATCTATATATTTAAGATGTATGTGTGTGCATGTATATATGTATATATATGATGTATACAAGGGGTTTTCCGATGAGCTTTTTTGTCAAAAAGTCGTCGAAATATGTTAGTACCGACAAAAAAAATCTGTCGGAAAATAGCTCGTGGGAAAATAGTTCCGAGCAACTTCCGACTAAATACTCTGACAACCATAATTTCTGACAATTTTCCGACAAAATTTAGGGTTTGATTTTTTATCCGACAAAAAAAAATTATATATTTTTTTTTCATTTTCTGACAATTTTCCCACAAAAATATTTTTGTTTGAAAAATGATGCTTTTCTAGTAGTGATATATATCATTACTCATGAAATTTTTGAACAAAAATTGCAGACATATGATTGTTTGAAGAAGATTTCGATTACAGAAGGTGAAGAGAGGCAGAAAGCAGTTGAAGAATTCTTGGAGTTCCTCAAGGTGTTGGAAAGGGAGCTTGGTGAGAAGCCATATTTCAATGGTGAGTCCTTTGGGTTTGTTGATATGGCACTTATATGCTACTACAGTAATATTATTGCCTGTGAGACCCTAGCGAATTTTAGTGTTGAGAAACACTGTCCAAAGTTGGCTCTCTGGGCTACACAATGCATGAAAAGGGAGAGTGTTTCCAAGACTCTTGCTGATCCAAACAAGATTTATGATTTGATGATGGCGAATACAAAGAAAGCTAGCTAAGAAGATTAATCGGTTTCCTTAACAACATAATGATCAATGTCTGGTTTGAATCTTGTTGGTAGTTTTGTATTCGGATCCGATCGTGATGTAGGTTTGTTGAAATATGGCGTGTAGCATATTAGAGTATGGTTTTGAATAAATTGATTCCATTTCTGTTCAAAGAACCAATTCATAGAGTATTTTTATAAAGTGGTAATTTCATATATACCCTTACAAACTTAAAAAATATCATATATACCCAACCAAAACTAAAAATATCATATATACGCTTACAAACATATAATAATATCACATATATCCATTTTATTAAAAACAATTTACAAGATGAGCATTTTACCCTTATTTTTCTAAAACTTTAAAATATCATATTTACCAATTTTTAACATTGAAATTTTATATTTACTCATTTTTAAATTTAGAATTTTATATTTTACCATAAACAATAGTTTTCTCAAAATACTATTTTGAATTTTCTCATTTTTTTATAATTTTACCAATTTTCTTTTATAGCATTGGCATTTTGTAAATTTTTCGCAATCATTCCTTTTGAATCGATACGTTCTGAATGGGTTTGGAGAATCACGATAGGCGCCATCAAGAATAGGAGAACGAGTAATCTTTTACGTATTGGATATAACTAAAAAATTAGGTTATAAAAAATCATATAATAGTTAAGGGTCGAATGGTTATAAAGTAACAAATTATTTAAATTGGGTATATGTGATATTTTTAGTTTTGGTTGGGTATATATGATATTTACCCTTATTTATAGAGGTATATATGGTATTATCCTTTTTATAGAACACTTTATTTTCAGACCATATACTCTAAAACCTATATCTGTGAAAATCTATCTTAACTAATTTATCTTCATAAAATATCATTGTTCAATTAGATTATCTTAAATATATTAAAATTGATAAATGAAAATATACTTATTTCTAACTAAAAAGTAGGTCCCAAGAACCAACCCACACCCATGTTCCCCACAAACCCCTTTTATATAAAGGATTTTCTTCCTGTCTAGGGATGAGATTCGTCCAAATCATATATCAAGAGGGGAATAACTGTTTTAACCTTCTAAGTATTATGAAAAAAAAACATCTTCATGCCTCAAAAACTAGGAAACAAGATTTTTAGTGTGGTTAGGTTATGGGCCGGTGATATAGAATCTACGTTTATTTTATCAAGTAGTGTATAAATACGATTTGAACATAAATAACCAAATAAATAATCATTATTCGAATTATTGTTTTTTTTTTTCAAGTTGTCGAATTGCTTCTCTTTGGTAGCCCATTTCTAAGGTTGGTTGAGTGAAGATTTTGGATAGTACCCCCTTGTGTGTGCAATCAATTTGATATTTTATTGTGATTGGTAAAGGGTTTTCCTTGTGAGTTCAATTGGTCCCCTATGTTGCTGAGATAATCCGTGACATCATATGGGAAGTGGAACATCCATGATATCAAATTTGATTTGATAATTGACTTTGCTTCAAAACACACACACACAACACCTCCACCCCCAAATTGCATTATCAATTTCCGAAGATGTCATTATTTTTGGAGTTTCGTTTTTCACTCCTAGATTCTTATGAAAATTCCACGCAGAAAGCTGCAAACAAAACAAGGAAAAAGAAGTTTAGAAAACTCTCAAAACTATGATTGTTGTTTTGCTAAGTTGTTTTTATCATAATATTGATTACATCTTTGAGATCCATTATTCTATCTCCTTTCATAGTTTTTTTTATTACACTAACGGTACAAATAAGTAAAGTTGCTTGTGAACTACTCGAGTTTGGTTCGCTAAAAGATCGAGTCATGCCATGTTCAATTTTGAAGCTTATATAATAAACGAATATGTTATTTATATAATTTTTACTTTATATATTTACATAATAATAATAATAATAATTATTATTATTATTATAATAATTATATATAACATTATGAGAAAATTACTAAATAATATATATTATGTTATATAAAAATATTATAATTAATATAAATATAGATAAAAATAATTTAAATATATATATAAATAAATAATTAATAATTAATAAATACTAAACAGTCAAGCCCTAACCGAGTTTAAGCTTTAGAAACAATGCTTTAAACGAGACGAGCTCAAGCTTGAACTTTCTTTAGTTAAACAATCTAAGTTTGAGCCTCACAAACCCAGGCGTGACTCGACTCGACTTGTTTACACCTTTACTTTAAACCAGGTTTATATAAGAGTGGGTGTTGTAAAAAAGATTTTAAATGCTTGAGGGAGCGAAATTTACATTATTTTTTTCTAAGTAAAAGTTTTTTATGTGTTGAAAAAGCTAGAAAATTTGTTATTGTCCTTTCCCACCGACGCTGAAAACAAATTTCAACGAGGGACGCACAAAGTAAAAGCAAAACAAATGAAATGGTGGGGACTATTTTTATGGACCATATGCTCTTTATCTCTAAATTTGAAAAAAAAAAAAAAAGGAAATGCATTTTTTAATGTATATATTCTTATGTTATATGGCTGATATTGAGTTGAATTTAATATAAGAAAAGATAATAAATATAGGTTGACAGGAAGATGAGCTGTCTCCGGTTTGAGACATATCTTTGTACAATTAAGTAACGAAAACTCATTGTAATTGATCGGTTTGTTCGGTTTGTTCGGTTTGATTTATTCGTTTTTCATATTTTTTAACCGTTATCCGTTTATTGGAATATAGATTACGGTTTATCAATATTGAGCCCACGTACGAGCCCGATTAGGTATTTAGGGTTTCCTTCCCATCTCTATATATTGTAACCCTGTTAACTGAACCGAATTGAAAATGTTTCTAATCGAACAGAATTCATCTGAAATAACCGATTTAAAAAAAGTATATTAGAATAAATCAAATTCAACCAAATAAACCAAACCGTATTGGAAATGTATCTAACCGAATCAAACGAATATACCGAATTAAAAAAAATATATTCGATAACCTAACCGAAAACCGAATTCACAATTCGGTTCGGTTTTTTTCTGTTACGGATACGGTTCGGTTTTAATTTTTGATTTTTTTGCACACCCTAGATCATCTCCAATATTCCTTTTCGAGATGTAGGAGAGAGAGAGGGTGAGCTAGGGGAAAGAATGTCTCTATGGAGGAAAGATGATTATTTTTGTAAAAATAACCTCAAATAGGTTTTGTGAGTAGCAGGAGAGGGAAAATAGAGAGGAAGTTCGAGGGATTTTTTTAGGAGAGAGAGGGATGCTACATAGTATGTCGTTGTGGCATCCCTATTGTGGATGCTCTCTCAACTACGAGTTTAACACGTTAATGATTGGTGGTTATAATTAGTAAAAAATTATAAGTTACATTCCTAAATATAGTAAAATCAATGACAAGCCGGTCGGGTTGAGAACCGGGTGTTAGTTCAGTTATGTCTCATTGTCTCTTTCTACTACTAGAAAAATGTGATTTTTCCGACAAACATTTCCGATCAAAACTTTTTTGTTAAAAATTCTGACAACTTTCCGACAAAAAAGAAACCCTAAATTTACTAATTCATTTAATACTCTAGCTTTCATATTTTAGTTATTTAAGTTTTTAAAGTTGTATATTGATATCAAAACATAAACTATTTTCATTTTTTATTATGTTATCCGGTTATCGGACCGGTAAGACTTTCGTTCCGTTTCTAAAATATTAAATAAAATTATATGAATTTGATATATGCTTTTTGAAAAATATCTTCTGGAAGATTTATCTAACACCACATTGTTTCCAAAGCTTTTTGAAAAATATCTTCTGAAAAATATCTTTTAATTTACCCGTTTGACCCGTTAGAAATAAACATTATCAGAATATTTATGAGTATTTACGATATATTTCTTATTAAGCTATCTTCTAATTTACCTATTTGACCCGTTATAGATGCAACATGACTCGAATCAACACATTAACCACTTTATCACTTTTCTAATTTGCAGCCGGGCACTCTTACAGAAACAACATTTATTTTTTTTGCACAACGCTTAGGTTAGCACATTACATGTTCTTAGATAATCTTGGTTTATTCTTAGTGCAAACAACTTTATAAATCATTTTAGCCATCACATTAATTATTTGACAAGAATTCTATCATCCGGCTTCCATAAATCATTTTGGTTCGTGCTTGGTACACATATGAAAATGAATCTCTCTTTTTTACAAAACTGACTTGAAGGTTACGATAAGTATGAGGAACTTTAACTTTTGAGGCATTATGTATGCTGACTTTGTTAATTTTGTGTGTGATTACCAAGTATTTTGCTTGAAAATATGAGAAGTGAAAGTTTTGAGCTTTAACGTCAAGAGGCAATAAGACTTTGAATTAAATTACATGATGTTCTTTGAATCAAGATATGTTTTTTTTGTCATGGTATGCTTTGACATGTTGCATGTGCACGTAATTTATCTTTGGAGTCATGATATGTTTTTTTATTAAAAGCATGTTTTAAGACACATTACGATAACAAATTTAAATAACTTTTGGTTATGCTTATCATTGTATGGTGTTAATAGCTTATGTTCTTTCCTTCGTTTTTTTATTCACGTTTTGATAATTTGGATCGTAAATGTGTAGTATCATTATGTGATTGTGTTATCTCTTGTATCTTTAGTTTACAGATAAAATCGTGTTATTTATCTTTGCATCCTTTTTAGTACTTAACATCGTTTAATACACGGGTCTCAAACCTAATATTAAATAAAATTATATGAATTTGATATATGCTTTTTGAAAAATATCTTCTGGAAGATTTATCTAACACCACATGTTTTTGACATGTGTGTAAAATACCTTATCCCATTTTCCTAATTGATTGATTGGCTCCAAATCTAAATAGAATTATATAAATGATTTTAACACATATGCAAATGAGGTCTAGTTCTTAAGCTTAGCTCTTAAGCTTGTGATCCAGGTTCAATCTCTGTCTTCCCTATTCAATCCTTGCTCTGGTGTTCCTTGTGACCCAGGTTCAATCCCTGCCCTCCATATTAGTTTCTGCGGCATGCAAATGAGGTCTAGCTCTTAGGCTGATACACCTGAGTTTTACCCCCCCCCGATCCAGGGTTCGAGCCTCGGCTCTCCCTCAAGCCTAGAAGGGGCCGTATTGGGTGGGATTTTTCCTTGGATGCTTTTCAACTCTGACGCCAAGTGGGTCCGGTTAAGACAACATATTGGCCGGAGTTGGACGAGTATCTCCCATGTGACAATATTCAATGTTCGCCGTTCAAAAAATATATATATAAATGATTTCAACAATAAAAGGTAAAGTATATTAGATTTTTTTAGATTTCTTACTATTTGCTACATTTATATAGCAACGATTATGATTAGGATTATTCTTCGGTCGGTTTTGAGTTTCTTTGATTATTTGGATTGAAAAAATTGTACGTGTTATTTGAAAATCTACCAAAATTTAATTGAAATTCATGAAGCCAACTTGAATTCAAATATGATGATAATCAATTTTTAATTAATTTTGTTAATTTACTTCAATGTTTAAACCGGGTCAAAATTTAAAGATCAAGTTACAATCACTCATTCGTCCGCCGGGTATACTCTTATCGCAGGTGTCATGCAACCTAGTGAGGTCCGATGTGGCGCCGCTCAATGTCCACCTGCGGGGCTACCAAGTGAGCGACGTACAGTGGATGTTGTTGGCAATAATTCTGAAGGTTTCTTGGAGAAGTTGGAGATAATTTTAAGTTGGTCTAGGATTGTATTTCCTAGTGACAAGAATGATAATCTCCAATTGATTTGAAAGTGCGATATACAATTCTTTAAATACAAATAATGACTACGAGATCAGCTCCTATAATCAAGTTATTCTTAAAATAATACATTGACCAATTGAATGGTTACTAAAGATATTCATATTTACTAAAGATAGTCATATGACTATATACAGCTGTTACCCCCCTTCAAGCGAATAGGTGCGGGACCGATACGTAGCATGCTACAAAAACGTTCAAAAAGAGGTCGTGAAAGACTCTTAGTGAAGATGTCAGCCACCTGTAGCTTGGTTGAAACAAATTTAGTGTACAAACGACCCGATGAGACTAGTTCTCGTATGAAGTGATAGTCAATGTCAATGTGTTTAGCTCGTTTGTGGGAGACCGGGTTTTGACTAAGAAATAATGCACTCCTATTGTCACATAAGAGAGTCGGTCTATCAGGTGGAAGCGCATGAAGTTCTCTTAGAAGATGAGTGATCCATATGATCTCGGCAGCAGTATTAGCCATTGCCCGATACTCCGACTCACAACTTGAGCGTGAAACAGTCGGTTGCTTTTTAGCACTCCATGAAACAAGATTGCCACCCAAGTATATTGAATATCCATAAGTGGACCTACGAGTCTCAATACATCTAGCCCAATCCGCATCTGAATAACCAACCAAACGGGTAGTAGTGGGTTTATCAAAAGTAAGACCAAACGAAATTGTGCCTTTCACATAACGAAGGATACGTTTGACTAGTTGATAATGAGATGTAGTGGGAGATTGAAGAAATTGGCTAGCCTGATTGACCGCATAAGAGAGATCTGGTCTCGTGATCGTAAGATATTGAAGAGCTCCCATTAACGACCGATATAAAGTCGGGTCATGAAACGGAGATCCTTTGGAGTTGAAGGTCGCAGTTGTAGGCAGGGGCGTTCCAACGGGTTTAGTATCAAGTAAACCGGCACGAGCAAGAATATCATAAGCATATTTGGCTTGACTAAGAAATAGCCCGGTGCTTGTGTAAAGGACCTCAAGTCCCAAAAAATAGTTTAAGCGACCCAAGTCTTTGATGGCAAATTCCGTATGGAGACGAGTAATAAACTGTTGAATGTGAGACTCGCCATTACCCGTCAGGATAATATCATCGACATATACTAGTAGAGAGAGGATGGCCTGGTCTCGCTTGAAAACAAAAAGTGAGGTGTCGGCACGACTGCAATAGAAGCCAAGGCGAATCAGAAATGTGCTTAGACGTTGAAACCATGCACGTGGCGTTTGTTTGAGCTCGTAGAGTGCCTTCTTAAGACGACATACGTAATTTGGAACTTGAGAATTTATAAAACCAGATGGTTGTTCCATGTAAACTGTTTCGGTGAGATTACCATTTAGAAAAGCATTTTTTACATCTAATTGGTGTAAATGCCAATTATGAATCGTAGCAAGAGCTAGGACAACTCGAACAGTAGAAGCTTTGACAACGGGACTAAAGGTAAGAAAATAGTCCAAGCCGGGAACTTGAGTAAAACCTTGAGCCACCAAGCGTGCTTTATACCGATCAATAGATCCGTCGGATTTGTACTTGGTACGATAAACCCATTTTGAGCCAACGACATTTAAGTCTTTGGGACGAGGAACAAGATCCCAAGTTTTATTTTTGTATAAGGCATCCATCTCCTCATTCATGGCCTCTACCCATTTGGGTTGTTGGGAGGTTGTTTTATAGCCTTTGGGATCTTTAATTGTAAACAAAGCATGATGAAGCAGATTTGTGGAAAGGACGGCGATATCAGCAATATGTCTCGGTTTAAAAGTACCAACCTTTGACCGAGTGATCATTGGATGTTGAGAAGTTTGGACCGAGACAGATTGTGTTTGGTCGGGTGAATTAGGAATAGTAGGTGAGGGCGGGGTTGGTAAAGGTGAAGGTGGGTTTTGTGGACTCTGAACAGTAGGCGGGGCCGAGGTGGGTAAGGGTGACGTTGAAATAGAGGGGCTAGGGGTAGGTGAATTTGGTGAGGGTGGGTTTAGTGGAGACGTGGGCTGTAAATATGTTGTGCATGAGGAAGTTGGTGTAGAATGTATAGGTGCATGTATGGGAATAGTTGGTGAGGAAAATAAATGTGGTAAAGTGGGCTGTGGGTGTTGGGAACCAAGAAAATCATCAAACGTGGAGAACACAAGTCTTGCTTCATCAACTGGTGAAGTAACACCACTAAAAGGAAATGTGTCCTCATCAAACTGAGCATGGCGGGTGATATAAATCCTTGAAGTAGATGGATCCAAACACCTATAGCCTTTGTGTTTTGGACTATAACCAATAAAGATGCATGGTGCACTCCTTGGAGCGAGTTTATGCGGAGTATAGTCCCGTAAATAGGGGAAAACCCGACACCCAAATGTCCTAAAATTTGCATAAGACGGGACTTGATGAAATAATAGTTCAAAAGGCGACTTATTGTCAAGTACCGGAGTTGGAAGACGATTGATAATGTATGTAGCCGAAATAAACGCGTCAGTCCATAATTTAGCAGGAGCATGCGCATTGAATAACATGGCAAGACCTGTCTCAGTTATGTGTCGATGCTTTCGTTCAGCTCGACCATTTTGTTGCGCGGTGTGTGGGCATGAAAGACGGTGATGAATACCATTTTGTTGAAATAATTGTTGTACCCGATTGTTTGTGAACTCCGTTCCACCATCACTTTGGAAAACTTTTTACCTTGCAAGCAAATTGAGTAGTTATAAAAGGCAAAAAATTCATCAAAGCACTAAACAAATCGGACTTGGCCTTAAGTGGATAAAACCAAGTGAAACGAGAGTAATTGTCGATAAAGATAGCATAGTATCGATAGCCATCCGACGACATAATTGGTGACGGCCCCCATAAATCACAATGGATTAAGTCCAAAACATGTAAAGATCGTTTAGTGTTCTCGTTGAAGGGTAAACGATGAGCCTTGGATAATTGGCAAGATGAACAAACAACCGGTTTAGGTAATAAGGAAGTAACAGATAAGTGTCCATGTTTATTTAAAAATGAAATGACATCAAATGAAACATGTCCTAATCGGCTATGCCATCTATCATGGGATGCTTTCAGATGCATAGAAGAAACGGTCGCTATGAACGCCTTATTTTCTTGATGAAGGATGTAGAGTCCATTTTCACACTTTCCCCATGCTAGAACCTCCTTGGTTTTTCGGTCCTGAATATGAAAATAAGGATTAGAAAATAAAACATCAACAGGAGAATCTTGGGTGAGTTTACTTATAGATAGAAGGTTTTTGGTAAGATTCGGAACCACAAGTATATCTTGTAGTGGCAGACGTTTAGTAATGGAAGAATTTCCGATGTAAGAAACTGGTAAAGAATTACCATTACCAAAAAACACATAATCTTTACCCGGATACTTAGCCACATAATCAAGGCCATCGGTCGAGGGGGTCATATGAGCGGTAGCCCCGGAGTCAACAAACCAGTCCGGAGAGTTAGATGTCACATGACATTGAGCATGGAAGGCTTGGGCAAGGTTCGCATCAATAGGAGGAGCCCTTTGAGAAAAAGTTGCAAGGCTTGGGCAATTGTTTGCATAGTGACCTTCCTGTCGGCATAGTTGACAGTGCGGTGGTCGCCGGCCATGACCACGGTTAGAAGAGGAGGCACGGTTCCGACCACGTGTAGATGACGAGCCACGAGAATAGCCAGAATATGGTGGACGCTGCTGTTGAGAGACAAACGCAGCTTGTGGCACCACAGATCCGTGTGTTGACTGATGAAGGAGTTCGTGATTCTCTGCTTGTGAGAGAAGGTCACGAAACACAGGTCGGGGATTAACAAACGTGTGGCAGTAGTGAAAATATCAAACGAGGAGCCAAGACCGCATAAAAACCAATGAACTTTGTCAGTGTCATCAACCGGATGTCCAATCGCCGCTAGTTGGTCACACAGGTTTTTAAACTTACGGCCATATTCAGATACGGTGGAAGTACCTTTTTGTAGTTGCCTGAGAGAGTCGCGGAGAGTGTGAATACGCTCAACCGAATTATTGTTGTATGCGGATTCAAGGGCGCACCAGATTTGACGGGCGGTGGAGAGACCTAGGGTTTCCGCCATGGCCTCTTCTGTTAAGGAGGATTGAAGGAGAAGTAAACATCGTTGATCATCCTCCTTCCATTTAAGATAAACTGAATTGGAAACAGTTTTGCCATCATTAAGGATGGTCTCCGGTGGCGCAGATACGGAACCATCAATATGGCCTGAAAGATGCTGATAAGCAAATATGGATAGCAGTTGGTTCTTCCATAGAAGATAATTTGTTGAGGAGAGTTTGATTGTGAGTAGATGAAGAAGAGTTTGGAGAGGAATGGTGGTGTCTGCCATGTGAAGAACTGTAAGAGGGAAAAGAAAAGACGGGATGGGGATCGAGTCAGGCTGATACCATGACAAGAATGATAATCTCCAATTGATTTGAAAGTGCGATATACAATTCTTTAAATACAAATAATGACTACGAGATCAGCTCCTATAATCAAGTTATTCTTAAAATAATACATTGACTAATTGAATGGTTACTAAAGATATTCATATTTACTAAAGATAGTCATATGACTATATACAGCTGTTACCTAGTTTATTTTATTTACTTTGATTATTAGTTTAAGAGAATGTTTAGGATACTTATTCATTAGTATAAATAGAGGTCTATGTAATTTTTTTGGTGTAGGTTTTTAATAATAACAAAAGTCGAAGCGGTTTGCTTCAAAATCCTTCAGTGTTCTTCTGCTGCTCGATATCCAACATTTGGTATCATAGCTTCAAGAAAACTAGCTTGATCATCTCAAGGAGGGACCTGTGGGCCGATCGATTTTAGCCAAGAACCTTAAAAGAAGGTGAGAAACGACAGTGTACCGGATAGCCAAACGACATGTTTGCGTGTGTTTATGGTGTAGCCAGTTGAATGGGAATCTTAAGAGTGTGGTATGTACTCAAGATGTGTAAACTAGTTCGATCACATTAGTCAGTATTCAGCATCACGAGTTAGCAGTTTGACAAAGGGCAACATAAGGCGAAGACCAGATCATCCAGGTGGTCATATTTAATCAATTGTGATTTAAGGAAGAGAGCAGTCGAGAAGAGTGTTCTCAAAGTTTCTGGAGTGCCCCGGGAATTGAACAAGAATAGCGAACAAGTAAAGTGTCCAAGATGAAACTCAAGGTAAAGAAGAATGGTATATGAGATCTACTGGGTGTAGAAAATCCCGACGGGGATCGTGGCGGTCCGGACTCAGAATTAGGAGGAGACTGTTGACGATAATTCTGAAAGTTTTTTTTAGAGAAGAAGTAGGAGATAATTTTAAGTTGGTTTATGATTGTGTTTCCTATTTTTATTTTATTTACCATGTTTATTAGTTTTAGAGAATGTTTAGGATTCTTATTCATTAGTATAAACATGGATCTATGTAATTGGTTTGGTGTGAGTTTTTAATAATAAGAAAAGAGTCAAAGTGTGTTGCTTCAAAACCCTCCGGTGATCTTCTTCCTGCTCGATATCGAAAGATGTATATCCCATTGCCAGTGGTGGGAAGACGGAGGTAAGATGGAAAGGATGGTGCCATATGGTGGTTGTTTTACTCCTGTTGTTGCCTTCCTGCGTTTTTTTGGGACATCAAAGTTGAGTTCTTCAAGCTGTTTGAGTTCTTCAAACTTATAAAAGTATTAAAAGTTAATACCAACTATAAAAGTTTATAGATCACATTTTAAAACTCAATCTATTAACAAAATATAAAGAATTAACTTTCACAACAGAATAAATTTGTCTATGTATTCGCCTCTATGTTAGAAATTTTGTAGGTATATGTGGTTTAGAAAAAATATCATGATGTACGTTTTTTTAAATCATTTTGATTTCTTGGCGATCCGCTAGTTCAACTAGCAAATGTGAATAGCGCAATAGTGAATATGATGATGAACCGTAACAAGGACTGTCTTCATGTGAGGTTGAAGGAGGCATCCGCTAATTGAACTAACGGACATGAATAGTACTTTCTTCACACATCACCCATCGCTAAATCGACTAGCGGATTACCTAAAAATCAAAATGGTTTCAAAATGCACCTATAAACCTTGATGATTTTTCGGGAAAATCATCAAATTGAACATGTCAGACTAAAAAAATTTGCAAAATGATCATTGATTTTTTTGTCTCACTGAATTTGCAAAAAAAAATCCAATGATTCAGCGCAACAATCGTTGAAAGTACACATGGGTCTACATAATCAACCAAACAAAATTTTCCATGAAAAAAGTTGAAGACCGGTGCTTAGTAGGCGGATTTGGTGGAGGCTGGTGCTTAGACGACGGCTAGCGCTTAACCGGGTTAGTCAAGAATGGGTTACGTGACCTTTTGTGATTGGTTTTCTTTTATTGTTTAATTTTGCAATGACTAAAACTCATTGTTTATTTTGGAAAAAAGTTGGGTCAACATTTTTATTTTGATGATTCTCCTTAATTTTTCTAAATCATTTATAACTAAAAAATAAAAAAAAAAATCCTCTCTGTTAAGGGTCATCGCTTGCTTTTAAAAATGGTCTTTCACAACAAAGGAGTATAATTCGGAACTCAAGAAACTAAAGTTGATCAATGTCTTCGGTTGAAGAAGCGGAGGTGGTGGTGCTAGGATGGTGGCCAAGCATGTTCTATGCGAGGGTACGAATTGCTTTGGCCGAAAAGGGCATCAACTACGAATACGTAGAAGAAGACTTGCCAGACAACAAAAGCCCTCTTCTTCTCAAGCACAACCCCATTTACAAGAAGGTCCCAGTTCTGATTCACAAAGGCAAACCCATCTGTGAATCCAAAATCATCATCCAATACATCGATGAAACGTGGAAAGAAGGATATCCTTTGTTACCTTCTGATCCTTATCTCAAATCTCAAGCTGCTTTCTGGGCTGATTACATCGATAAACATGTATGTATGTATATATATAAATGGTAGTTGTATTGTTTGTTACTCATCAAATTCTGAACCATAATTGCAGATATATGAAGGTGGGAAGATGATTGTTAGTTCAAAAGGTGAGGAGATGCAGAAAAGAGTTGAAGAATTCTTGGGGTATCTCAAGGTGTTGGAAAGGGAGCTGGGTGAGAAGCCATATTTCAATGGTGAGTCCTTTGGCTTTCTTGATATGGCACTTATATGCTACTACAGTTCTTTTGTAGCAAGTGAGACTGTAGGGAATTTTAGTATTGAGAAACACTGTCCAAAGTTGGCTGTTTGGGCTACCCAATGCTTGAAAAGGGAGAGTGTTTCCAAGGCTCTTGCTGATCCAAAGAAGGTTTATGACTCATTAATTGCGTATAGAGAGAAAACTGGTTTAGAAGAATAATCAGTTACGATAACAATTTAGTGTCTGGTTTGGATTTTGTTGTGAGTTTGGGATTTGGTTCGGATCTTGGTGTGGTTTTGTTGAAGTATAATGTGTAGAAGACTAGAGTGTGGTTTTGTGAAAATCGACTCATATCGTGTGGGTTGATATCTTGAAAAATCGAGTCTGTTATGTTACTGATAATAATTTGTTTCTCATGTCCTATAAAAATGTTGTAAACTTCTATCAACCTTTACGTTTTATCAAGAATCGTTATGAGAGCATAAGAGGTTCTAAAAGATGGATTTGAAACGAAAGTTTTCCGAAATGTAAAATTAAGCATCAGGTGTTGTTCACCTATTCCATATTGTAAGGCTCTTTTCCATCGATTTGATTTGTGTTAAGAAGATAATAAAGCAACTAGCTAGGATAAATGACTAACTGTTAGGGGGTTTATGTAAGGTAAATTAACGATGACACTTGAACGTAAACTTAGAGTGCATATGTGTTTGCTACTAGAATCCTGATGTGTTGATTAATGTTATTGATATGTACTAAGGGTGTTAGGGGTATCCTTCGGGTAGTCAATCAGGTTCATCGGGTACACTGACGCCAATGGTGCGGCTAATGCTTCCGGGTAAGTTTTGCGGGTACACTACAAAAAAGAAGGGTATTTGGGACTAAAATTTTGGTCGCTAATACCCTTGTATCAGTACTTAATGGTTATCAGAGACTGATTTCGTCAGTCCCCAGTCAGTGACGAATACTTAGTCCTAAATAGTTAGGTTAGTAACTGAAAATCCATCCCCATTGTATGTCACCAACATGGACTAATATTTAGTCTCTGATACAAAAAATCAATCCTTAATTTGTTTCCCGAATACCACGTTATTTCAGTCCCCAATGTATTTAATTAGTTACTGAAAATCAGTCTCAGATAATAAGATATTTCAATCCCTAATATGTAATTTTAGGGATTGAAACTCAGTCCTTAATAAATGTCTACATTGTCCCTAATATGTTTCGTTAGATTCGTGATTCCATATCAAATCATAAATGTGTGTCATGGTTAAAATTGTTTAAAAAAATAATTTTTTTATAGAACTACTAATTTCTAGTTTTTCACATTAATATCATAAAATAGTAATAAACATTTCGTAATACAAAATAAAATACACATGATAAACACAATCCATTTCATAAAATATAAACAAACATTTTAAATTATCAAAAGTCGAGTACAAATTCAACGTAATGTCAATACAAAGTTTCACCGAAAAATGAAGTTTGATACAAAATTCAACCATTCTTCACAAACTCCATCAATATTAACATCGGTGTATTCATCTTTCATTTCCCCAACCTAAGAAAAAAAATATAAACAAATAATTATCAAATGTTTGTTTAAAGCAAGTATCAGTTTAAAGCAAAAAAAAACACAGCTAACCCTCCAATGGGTATGAAACTGATTAGTTGTCATAAATCATATCTTACGTTGCTAACCCCTGCAAGAAAAGACTTTGTTTCTCTTAGAATTTGCATTCTTTCCAAGACATTTGAGATCAAATAACACATGATGCTAACTCAAGCATCATAGCATCATGTACTTATCGTCTAGTATCACCGCGACAGTAATCTAATGATTTTCATAAACCTGTGTAAGCTAATGATTTTCTGTAGTGCACATAATACCTACTTGCCTCCCAATTGACTAAAACAAGTTATACTTGCAGTTGATGATAGCAAAAAAATGTTTCTAACACGAATACATTTGATAAGTGAGAACACTAACCGTATAAAATGCCGAGCACCAAACCACAAATGATGGTTGTAGTTACCACCCACAGTAGTGCACTTTTAATCCTCTTGCCAACAGTCCTGCAGACAAAAACTTTATATAAACACATACAAGATTGAAGTTTAATATAGCTACCAATTTATTCTATTTTTATAACCTAGACATAATTTATTACAGCTGAAAACCAACCTGACGGTGAGTGCTATTTGTTTCATCAAATGAGACAACACACCAAGTCATTATGCTGAGTAAACAGAACTCAACACCAGGTTTTGGGAAGAGTTTATGACAACTTATCAACTAAATCTGATCTTTTGGCCCTGTTCCAAATTTGATTGTTTTAAGCCCTATAGTTGCAAGTCTCTCAAATGCAATTGTAAACATGTTTCTCGACAAAATAGTCTAATGCAACTCTAACAAATTACACTAGCAAATAGCAAATTAGCAGCAAGTTCAGTGACAGGCAGGAAGCAATACTATATGTTTCACTTTTGATTAACTCTACCATTTGGAAAAATGCTTTGACTTTTGAAACTTAAACAGCAAGTTAAGTATTACCAAAGTGGACTAAATTACTAAACCTTAAACTTAAATAGCAAGTTGAGTTTTTACCATTGGAGATGCAGCCACACAAGGCTAAAATCAGGAAACAACAATGGAGCATTGGCAGACAAGAATAAAGCTGCATGATTGAGTTAGAAGCATGAATTTAGGTTCAGTTAAATAAAATAATTGAAGCTGCAGGATTCAGGTTCAGTTAAATAAGGTGTAAGTTATATGTGCAAAAAAATCTAACATTCTTTTTGCTTTAATGTACCTGGAGTATCAGATGTAAAAACGACAGCTTTCCTCTTTCGCGAAGATTGCGCTATTTTTTTTTTGGCTTTCCTCCTTTTGCTTTAATGTACCTGCAATATGAAGGTGTACATACAAATCTCTAATTCAATTACATTGAATGCCAAGAATTCATATCAACAAACATGTGTTTGTGTTTATAACTCAATTATATTGAATGCCAAGAATTCATATCAACAAGCATCTTTAAGTCCAAACTGTGACCTAATTATTAAATTCCATCAGCAAACATGTGTCAATGTTTATAACTATTGGATGTCAAATTTGCCTCAGGATTCATACCAACACATCAGAAATTGGAGAATGTAGTTAGGTAAAACCAAATTTATGATGAACTACTAAAAAGTAAATTATTCATACAAATCTATAACTTAATTACATTGAATGCCAAGAAACTGAAACCTAAATTGTTACACTAACATTACAACACTAAACCATCATCACTAATTTTCTTACAATTTCATACAATCCTAGAATATGAAATCTAGTTTGTTTCAGTTAAATAGAAAGCAAGAAATGAGAATTAAGAACTGAAAAAAAGAAAGAAATGAGAATTGAGAAATTTAGTAACTCACAAATTCAAAATCAAAATCTGTCAATCTAAGATACGGTGTATGACCGTGAGAAGTAACTCAAAATCGTGACTTAATGTGAGATAATCTGAAATCTGTTGTGCTTACAGTAAGATCCGCCTCTGCCGAGGCCACGACGGAACCCTAGCGCTAGATCCGTTCATCCGCCTATAAATCTTGATCGTCTCTGTCCCTCATAACCGCCACCGGTCATCGTCTTCATCTTCTCTGTTTCCTACCGGTCAGCAACCCTATCGCCGCGCATGTCGCCTGGATGTTCGCCGGAAGGGGGAGTCGGGACGACTGGGAGGTAGGAGCGCGAGAAAGGATTAAGTTGAAAGAGAAGAAACCCTAGTTCTTATTCGATTTTGAGACATCACGCGCCAGAAAGGAATAATGGGCGGGGTGTTGAAATTTTATAAAATGACTATTAAAAGATGACACACAATGTGTATTCCGCGTGTTTTTATTTTTCTATTACGACATTTAAACGATGACACATACAGTGTGTGTTAGTTCGCGTGTCATTAAAGCTCTATTTTCTAGTACTGATGAACCTATACATGACATGTAATTTACGGGTTGATATGAACACGACGTTTTAAACCGAAAACTATACATTTTTAATCTTTTTGTTGAATATTAATTCTTTAAAAACAGAAAACTATACATTTTAATCTTTTTGTTGAATATTAATACTTTAAAAATATCAGTCTCTAATCTTAGTCTCCGATATTGTTTGTTTCAAGAATAGTGAGGACTGATTTTGACTCTATAATATATTTCCTTTAAATTGGTGAACATATTTCTATTTTTGGTGACTGAATATCAGTCTCTAGTTCTTTTGTCCGTATAACACGTCAGAGACTAAATATCAATTCCGAATAAGGTTACGAAAAAAGATCTTTGACACTAATTTTCAGCCCCGATACCTCTAATCAAATGGTAGAATTTATCTAACATAATTGGAGACTAAAAATTAGTCACTAAGCATTTCCTATACCAAAAGGCAATGGATACTGATTATCAGTCCCTAATACATTCCCTCTATATTAAAGACTGAAGATTAGTCTCTAACACATTTGCGTCATTACTCATTATACAGGTAATATATTTGGGACTGAAATTCAGTACCCAATAAGTTTCCCTCCAAAAAAATTTACGACACACACATATTTACGACTGAAATTTAGTCTCAAATAATGGGCCTAAGTATTAACGACTGATTATTAGTTGTAAAACATGTTGAGTAAAAATTAGTCTCAAATACTTTTAGCAACTGATAAATCAGTCTCAGATACTACTTATTTGAGACTGATAAATCAGTCCCCGAGACTTTAGTCGCTAATAGTCACTTTTTTTGTAGTGGTATATCTACCCGTGAATGAAAGTTTGCTTATTTGACCGAAAGCTTGGAACCATCCTTAAAATTTGATTTTAGATTTTTTTATTAAACCCATTAATAATAAAAAAAAAATATTACTAATATCATTATTAATATTAATAATAAAAATAATAATAACATAAAAAAATAAAAAGACAACAAAAGGATGATATAATAAAAACTATAATTTAACATATTAAAGGATGAATTGTTAAATAGAAATGTTAAAAGGAAAATAATAATTGATTTATAAAGTTTGAGGAGAGGTACAACAACTAAAAATCAAAGTACGCTTAGTAGCACCCTATTAAAAAAATTATTAGAACGGTCTTAGATGAAAATGTGAAATAGCTAGTCGATATGAGTGGTCTTATGATTTCTAGGTTTATTTTTATGTACTTTTTTATTTATTATCTATGTACCTTTTTTTAATTAATGAAGATTTTTATAAAAAAAAAATTTTGTTAGTTTTAATAAAGAATTAATTTAAAAAAGAAAAAAAACAATTCTTTAGGGTACTTAGGGTTATGCCCCCAACACTTAAGGTACTTAGGGTTGGATTTGGGTAAAAATGAGGTGTCACTCCCTCATTGGGTATTTTCTTATAGTACTTTTTTTGTTAGGCCATCCGTAGTGGTTTCACGACCCCCCTTTTTCATGCCCCGCCACGTCAGCGCCACATCAGCACAGGGGCAATCACTGAATAAAATCACTAAGGTGCATACGTAGTGGTTTCATGCCCCGCATTTATTTTTGACAATCACTGGACAAAATCACTATTTATTCAATTAAAAAGAAAAAAAAGAAATAATGAGTTGAATAGAATTAATTAGTTGTTGGTTTGGTTAAAATGCCCCTTTGCCCCGTGATTGCACCCACGCCCTAGGATTTTGTAAATAAAGGGGTGCTTAAGTATACTTTAGGACGTTCTAATCTCCCGTGTCGTCGTCACAAAAATCCCATTGTATCTCTAACTATTATGTTTATAATTCTAGGGCGTACATAAGCCATTTCAGGCTAACAATTGTGTTCCCAATCTCATCATTGTGTGAATCTACCTACTACACAACTCAGGTGAGTTTTTACGTCCCCTTTTACCGTTTTAAATTGGGGGAGAAACATGCATACAAACAAACATCATTTTACTTGTTTTCCTGTTGGGGAGAAACATGCATACAAACGAACATTCTTTTACTTGTTTTCTCATTGGGGAGAAACATGCATACAAACGAACATCATTTTACTTGTTTTCCCGTTGGGGAGAAGCAAGCATACAAACGAACATCATTTTTACTTGTTTTCCCGTTGGGGAGAAACATGCTTGCAGACAAACATCATTTTACTTGTTTTTCTGTTAGGGAGAAACATGCACACAAACAAACATGGATCACATAGTATTTCACTACCACTTGTTTACTTAAGCGTAACACACTATCATTGAAAGTCCTCACACACATCGTACCATTAATATGGATTTAGCGAGGTAATGTTTGGTAGTACTACTGGGTTTGACAAACCCCACCCGCGTTAGTCGCTCTAACTCGATTGGAGGTCAAACGGGTGTAATATTGGCCTAAACACATTGCCAGGGTTGATAGACCTGGCGGGAGGCATTTAAAACAGTCAGCTTCGGTTGCGAGCGCTTAGAGTAACTTATACATTGTCTAGCTAGCAATAGGTGTGACTTACGTATATGGATCCTGCAAACAGTCAAACAGTTTATTTACTTACAAACCTGTGAACTCACCAACCTCGTGTTAACACTTTTTTTTACATGTTTCTCTGGTCGCTAAGGCACATGTTGCACACCTAGGGCATGCATGGAGTCCTACTGTCATTGCATTCTTATGCAAACATTTAAAACAATTCACTTACTTTTATTAAACTAAACTTGGGCGCGTTTGTTTTGCGCAGTAACTATTTGACATAAACCGCTTTCGCATTTAACTCTGAACTTTTATGATATTTCATTTATGTCCTATATAGTGTCGTTTGATGTAACTAATGACTGAGATCCTAGTTTGTCACACGCCAAACGGTAAAACTCCGTTAGTGGAATTTAGGGGTGTGACAGATTGGTATCAGAGCCATTGGTTATAGAGAACTAGGATTTCATACTAGACTATAACCGCACACATGTATTAGTTACACGACACATACACTCATACATGATCACATAGCATCCATACACACACTACATTGCAGGCATGCTGACATCATCCGTATCTTCCTCTGCTGACGAGGAACACGTCAGTCTCATTTCATCATCATTTCCGGTGGCGACACTCGGGGAATCACCAAAACAGCATCCACTCCCGTCTGAGGGCAACAAGACGGAGCCTTCGGAGGAGTCACTCACACCACCATCATCTAAACCCTTGTTACACCACCAGAGCCGAGGAAGACACCGACTCGAGCCTATCGATGACACCGTGGGGTGTGGTGGACCTTCTCATGTCCGTATTAGGGACGACACACAACACTGACACATATCTCTTGGAGTTGGGTTCGTCGGAGGTGAGTCCCTCCAACACCTGCTAACAACAATACCCCGACCTCACTAGCTTTACTCTGGTTCAAGCCCGAAACCGTGGACCTCGCTTGAGGTGCATCGTGTGGAGGCAACCCGTTGCACGTATTATGGTAAAATTCATTGGCACATGGATGTCATCACTTTCCCAAGCCGTGGGCTCGCGCTTTGGTCGATATTCTGTTGAAGAAAGATTAACCACAAGGTTGAGAACGCCTTGCTCACTGCATACTCAAACCCCATCCTAACTCAGTTGGAAGGACGGCTACTTTGCCTCTTCCAGTAACACATAACCATGAACTAGTTTCGCTTCTCAAAGTCACATTTCGCGTGCATGATTCCATCTACAATCCGTTGGATTGGACCATCGTAGTGTATTTCAACTCGAGGGAATACTCGAGTCAAACGATTCCCGACTACTCATCCTGATATGAGTCCTAGTTGATCAATTGATGGTTGATGACTAAGCCTCTCGATGACTTATCATATCTGACAACACTCTGTACTTGACAATACAAACTAAAGGACATTTTGACACAGGACAGAGAGAAGCTAGGGTGAGCATGCAAAGCAAATTATCGTTACGGATGCACACGTAATAGTAATTTGGGGTGCATGTAAGTCCTGGTGAAACCTAGTGTGTGGATAAATGGTCCTAATCAGTGATTTGCAGACTTAAGTTTCCACTGTCAGTAGAAATTCTCGTAACCCACTCAACGACTAGTTAGTATCGTTAAACCTGTTCAACAATTGATAGACACGACTATCACGTCGAAGATATTTACAAACACAATGAACTATCATCCATATGATCCATCATTTGATTTCGCTCATGTAAGAGTCTTTGGTGAACTTAAGACTCTCATCCAGACTTGATCAATGGAACTACCTAGATTGAAACTCTAGTAGAACCTCATGGTAAACCCACCGACTCCAACTATGTAAACGAAATTTGAGGAATTCTTTCTAAGATAACACGTTATTCCTTACACTCCAACCATAAATTCCATTTGACCCTATTACCTTATCCTGTGACTAATCCTTTGTCTAATTTGAATTATACTCTAACATATAAATCAAGTTGAAATCATTTATGACAAATTGTTCGCCTTCCTCTCCCGAGTGGAGAAACCCTTTCTGTCCAAGGCGAGAAGAGTGGTGCAGTCGTTGGCATCATATCCTACATGAAAGCACAAAAGTGTCTATGTAAGGGTCATACTGCCATTCTAGCGCTCGTCTCCGAGCAACCATCCGAGGAGAAGAAGATTAACGATGTCCCGATCGTTCGTGATTTTCCGGAGGTATTTCTCGAAGACCTGCCTGGTCTTCTACCTCATCTTCAAGTCGAATTCCAGATCGATCTAGCACTCGGAGCAACACCTATTGCTCGGGCACCGTATAGACTTGCACCCAGTGAGTTGCAAGAGTTGTCTACACAACTGCAGGAGTTGTTAGACAAAGGTTTCATCTGACCTAGCTCATCGCCATGGGGAGCTCCGGTCCTACTCGTCAAGAAGAAAGACGGGACTTTCCGCATGTGCATTGACTACCGGGAGCTAAACAAGGTGACGATCAAGAACCGTTATCCTTTACCTCGCATTGATGACCTGTTCGATCAACCCCAAGGATAAAGCTTTTATCCCAAGATTGATCTTAGATCTGGTTATAATCAGTTGAGAGTTCGAGAGGAAGACATCTCAAAAATTGCATTCAGGACTAGGTACGGCCATTACGAGTTTATGGTCATGCCATTTGGACTGACCAACGCACCCACGGTGTTCATGGACCTCATGAACCGTGTGTGTAAAACCTACCTTGATCAATTTGTCATCATTTTCATTGATGACATCCTCACTTGTTCTAAGAGCAAAGAAGAACATGAGGAACACCTTCGTTTGATTCTGGAATTGCTAAAGCAAGAGCAACTGTATGCTAAGTTTTCCAAGTGCGAATTCTGGATTCGTGAAGTGCAATTCTTAGGACATGTAGTCAATGAGAAGGGAATACATGTCGACCCATCCAAAATAGAAGCCATAAAGAATTGGGCGGTACCGACAACCCCGACAGAGGTGCGACAATTTCTGGGATTGGATGGCTGTTACCGACGATTCATCGAGGGATTCTCTAAGATTGCTCAACCCCTCACTGCCCTGACTCAAAAGAGTAAACCCTATAACTGGGGAGACACCCAAGAGTCAGCATTTCAACTGCTTAAACAGAAACTCTGTAGTGCACCCATCCTCTCTTTCGAAGGGAACGGATGAGTTTGTAGTGTACTGTGATGCATCCATTCAAGGCCTTGGTTGTGTATTAATGCAACGCGAGAAGGTCATTGCATACGCTTCTTGACAACTGAAAATTCATGAGAAAAACTACACAACTCATGACTTAGAGTTGGGAGTCATGGTATTTGCACTAAAGATATAGAGACATTACTTGTACGGTACCAAGTGCACAAATTACACCGATCACAAGAGTCTTCAGCACATCTTTGAACAAAAAGAGTTGAACATGTGACAGTGTCATTGGGTCGAACTCTTGAATGACTACGACTGTGCGATCAGATACCACCTGGGCAAGGATAATGTGGTAACTGATGCCCTGAGCCATAAGGAAACCAAGCCCAAACGAGTTCGAGAATTACAACTTACTATTCACATCGGATTACCTATCAAAATCCGTAGTGCTCAACTCGAAGCCCTTAAAAAGGAAAACCTACCGTTAGAAGCCACGCGTGGTATGGAAGAACAACTTGAGGTTAAATCAGATGGCATGCGCTACTTTGCAGAGCAAATATGGGTTCCAGTGAACGGAAACTTAAGGGAACTGGTTATGGATGAAGCTCACAAATCTCGATACTCTATTCATCCAGTTTCCGACAAGATGTACCATGATCTTAAGGTGCTATATTGGTGGCCGAAGATTAAAGCCGATATAGCCGCCTATGTGAGCAAGTGCCTTACCTTCTCAAAGGTCAAGGTGGAATACCAAAAGCCTTCTGGTCTACTTCAACAGCCGGAAATTCCAATGTGGAAATGGGAGCAAATTTCTATGGATTTTATCACCAAACTACCCCGAACTCCTAGTGGATGCGACACCATCTAGGTGATTGTAGATCGATTGACGAAATCCGCTCACTTCCTGGCAATTAAAGAGACCGACAAGATGGAAAAACTAACTCGTATTTACTTGAAGGAAGTAGTCTCTCGGCACGGAGTGCCAATTTCTATTATCTCGGATCGAGTCGCTCGATTCACATCACGTTTCTGGAAATCATTGCAAAAAGCTCTAGGCACGCGTCTAGACATGAGCACGGCAAACCATCCACAAACTGATGGCCAGAAGGAACGTACCATTCAAACCTTAGAGGACATGTTACGAGCTTGTGTGATTGATTTCGGTAACAGTTAGGAAACTCACTTGCCCTTAGTGGAGTTTTCCTACAATAACAGTTATCACACTAGCATCAAGGCAGCACCATTCGAGGCATTATACGGACGTAAACGCCGATCACCTATCTGTTGGGCTGAAGTTGGGTATAGCCAACTTATAGGTCCTGAACTTGTATTTGAAACCTCTGAAAAGATCGTTCAAATTCGAAATTGTATGGCGGCAGCTCGTGATCGTCAAAAGAGCTACGTCGATAAATGTTGCAAACCGTTAGAATTTCAAGTAAGCGACATGGTTCTATTGAAAGTCTCACCTTGAAAAGGTGTAATTCGTTTTGGGAAATGAGGCAAACTAAACCCTCGTTATGTTTGACCGTTCAAGATAGTGAAGAGAATTGGCCAGTAGCGTACCAACTGAACCTACCTGAAGGACTGAGTAATGTACACAACGTCTTTCATGTCTCGAACTTGAAGAAATATCTAGCAGATGAGACACTCGCAGTTCCTCTTGAGGAACTACAAATCGATGAACAACTACGCTTCATTGAAGAACCTGTAGAAATCATGGATAGGGAAGTCAAAACGCTCAAACACAGTAAAATCCCTATTGTCAGAGTTCGTTGGAACTCGAAACGCGGACCGGAATTCACATGGAAGCGTGAGGACTAGATGATGCGCAAGTATCCTCATCTGTTCAAGCACTCCGCAACAAACACTTAAGGTACTACTCTAATTTTCAGGACAAAAATTCTTTCAACTAAGGAATGATGTGACAGCCAGAAAATTTTTTAATTATTTTAATTTTTGGGACGAAAATTCTTTCAACTAGGGGATGATGTGACACCCGGCTATTTAGGGTTGATCCCGTTAGCAAATTCAGTTAGATACTAACCTATTTAAACTCATCACAAACTCCAGGGACTATTTCTATCTTTATTCTAACTCAAACTACAAGGACTAATTGTGTAATTAGACAAAACCTAGTTCTGTTGACTTTAGAAGTCAAAATCAGAATGTTTTTGTTCCTGTTGACTTTTGAAAGTCAAACAAACTAGTTCTTAACTCATTTCTAACCACAGTGACTGATTCTGCCAACTTTGTAAACCTAAATGCATGAAACTACATGGACGGTTTCTGTATTTACCCAAAAGTCGATTTTGTTGACTTTGAAAGTCAAACCCGTAGCCCTTTGATCCCAATTCTAATTCATAATCGAAGATATGTGCGGATTTGTAACCGTAATGCACGATAATGACTTAAACGTTCATCACTAGGACATTAAACATCATTATGATGTCGAATTAAACCAATTAATGGCCAATTATAGCATAACCATCAACCATCACTGTATATCCAACGAATTCGATGAATTCTTGTATCCATCTCGCGTACAAGCACCCTGCACATGATAAACGAAACTCTTTCAAGCTTTTGCACACATCAAACACGCCGGAGTTCAAGCCATTCAAAGTCGGCACCTGCATTTACTCGAACCCCATCAATTCGTCAACGAATCTGGTAATCAAACCTACCCTTAGCTTCGTATGAGTCTGTTTATTGAAAGCCCTATACCAATTTGGGCATATATCATCGGTTCAATCAAAACCCAGAATCTAGGGTTCATGTGAAACCGGTTTGATCGAATTCGACCATAGACCCTGTTTTAATCCAATTAAATCCATATCATTCGATTCGTAATACTCTGCTTTATGAAAGCCCTCTGTTAATTTAACCTACTAACATCGAATTGTTCATGATCCAGATTCTAGGGTTTGTTCATAATCGGATTTGGGGGTTTCGATCCTAGACACAACCTAAATCAAATTAAACCATATCAGTAGTTTCGCAACACTCTAATCAATAAAAGCCCTATGTTTTCAACAAGTTTTAATATCGGATTTGAGCAATTTGATTCTGTGTTCATATCCAGGGTTTTCGATTCTAATCTTGTAATTAAACGATCCAAAAGATGTTGTTTTTGCAATTAAATTCACACACAGGTTCACAAGGCTTCGATTAACAAAACCTCTAATCAATCTTGCTTAATCGTAATCGAAATCGATGGATCGGGACTGAATTCGAACTTAGATGCGTATGGGGGAAGAACTCACTAGAGTTCTATGTTAAAACCATTTCTGACCGGGTTTGTATGCGATACCCTAGCGGGCGGAGATGGTTAAGTGTGTGTGCATGTGTGGGAGAGACCCGGGTTCGAGTCTCTCCACCTGTTTTTATTTTTAAAACATTTTTCTATTATTATTTTAATATAAAATCAATACCTTATATTATTATATTAATATATTAATGTGTTCTATCCTCGTGAAACACCCGTAGGCTCAGGTTTAGTTTGTAACCCATAATTTTTATTCTTACCCACTTATAAAAATAATATATTTATATATATTATTCTCGTCACGTTTATAAACATTTTGTAACGCTTCCAACTTATAAATAATATAATTTATTTTATATTATTTACCCACGATTATATCCCCAAATAAAAATAATATATTTATTATTTTTGCCACAAGATTTATTAAATTGGAAATTCTCTAAACTTAAAAATATTATATTAAATTATATTATTTTCTTAAGCCATTATTAAATGGTACAAACGCACGAAAATATTTAAATAATATCATTCGTAAAGATAGACGTTCGACGCAAAATACGTTTATTATAATTATTAAATTAAGAAACCCTTATTCCCGTGGACACGTTTGTCTACCCGTTAATCCTAAGTATAATTTAGGACGTTCTAATCTCCCGTGTCGTCGTCATAAAAATCTCATTGTATCCCTAACTATTATGTTTATAATTCTAGGGCGTACATAAGCCATTTCAGACTAACACTTGTGGTCCCAATCTCATCCTTGTGTGAATCTACCTACAACACAACTCAGCTGAGTTTTCACGGCCCCTTTTACCGTTTTAAATTGGGGGAGAAACATGCATACAAACGAACATCATTTTACTTGTTTTCCCGTTGGGGATAAACATGCATACAAACGAACATTCTTTTACTTGTTTTCCCATTGGGGAGAAACATGCATACAAAAGAACATTATTTTACTTGTTTTCTCATTGGGGAGAAACATGCATACAAACGAACATCATTTTTACTTGTTTTCCCGTTGGGGAGAAACATGCTTGCAGACAAACATCCTTTTACTTGTTTTTCTATTGGGGAGAAGCATGCACACAAACAAACATGGATCACATAGTATTTCACTACCACTTGTTTACTTAAGCGTAACACACTATCATTAAAAGTCCTCACACACATCGTACCGTTAATATGGATTTAGCGAGGTAATGTTTGGTAGTACTACTGGGTTTGACAAACCCCACCCGTGTTAGTCGCGCTAACTCGATTGGAGGTCGAACTGGTGTAATATTGGCCTAAACACATTGCAAGGGTTGATAGACCTGGCGGGAGGCATTCAAAACAGTCAGCTTCGGTTGCGAGCGCTTAGAGTAACTTGTACATTGTCTAGCTAGCAATAGGTGTGACTTACGTATGTGGATCCTGCAAACACTCAAACAGTTTATTTACTTACAAACCTGTGAACTCACCAACCTCGTGTTGACACTTTTTCTTACATGTTTCTCAGGTCGCTAAGGCACAGGTTGCACACCTAGGACATGCATGGAGTCCTACTGTCATTGCATTCTTATGCAAACATTTAAAACAATTCACTTACTTTTATTAACTAAACTTGGGCGCGTTTGTTTTGGTAACTATTTGACATAAACCGCTTCCGCGTTTAACTCTGAACTTTTATGATATTTCATTTATGTCCCATATAGTGTCGTTTGATGTAACTAATGACTGAGATCCTGGTTTGTCATACGCCAAACGGTAAAACTCCGTTAGTGAAATTTGGGGGTGTGACAAATGATACAACAAGTCCTAAGACCCCCCAAAGTGTACTAAGGAAGAAAACTCAAAAATTCAGCCAACGGGCGTCCCACTTGGGGCGTCCCAGATGCAAACAAAATCTATCAGGCGTCCCACTAGCCCAGGGGGCGTCCCAGACTCCATCCCTGCACCAGCCAACCCCAAATTTGCAGTTTTGGCATTTTTGACCCTCTCGACTCGACCCCTAGTCGTTTTAAACCACCAACAACATTTTGTGAATATTTTAAACACCCAAGGTCATAATATCAATTATTAGACACGCATGACACGAGAACCACAACTCGTTTTGCACCCATGAAGTGTTAAACTTCAAGTTCTACTAATTAATTGTATAGGCATGCCACGACCTATAAATTAGACATGTATTGACCCATACAAGCCCTAACGTTTCACCATTCTTCAATTTGACATATCCACATGTCTATTTTGAGAACCACCACTCGTTTTTCCACATGGATTATTTGACTTCAAGCCGACCCATGAAGTATCCACACTTCATGTCACTTGTGAAGTACTTGACTTCACTTTTACCCGTGAGGTACTTGACCTCACTACCACTCGTGAAGTATTTGACTTCACGTAAACACCTCCATGAAGTATCCACAATTCATGTAAACGCCTCCATGAAGTATCCACACTTCATGTAATCAACCAATTTACCGTTTTACCATAAACGGTTGACTTTTACCATATTAAGTCAATTTTAGTCTAATATTACCACATTCTACACTCTACTTGACGTTTGACCACATTGAGTCATTTACACCATTTAACCACATATCACACATTAGTTTGACCAATAACCACATAAGTCAAGTTACATCTATTTACCACTTTTGCACAATCAAGTTTGACTATTAACCACATAGTCTAATTACACCTATTTCAACATGATAGTTTGACCATATACCATTAAAGTCAAATTACACCAATTTCACCATTATTCACAATGGTTTGACTTATATCATATTAAGTCAATTTTATATCAATTTCACCATTTATCCACAAATGGTTTGACTTATGTCACGCTAAGTCAATTTACAACAAATCACCACATTCTATATTTTAGTTTGACTATATACCACACTAGTTAACTATATCAATTTACCACGTTTAGTTTTAACTATATTCCACATAGTTCAACTACACCACTTTTACCGAGTGACATTCATTAGTTTGACTAATTTCCACATTATGTTAACTACAACAATCCTACCATATTCACACTTTACTTTGACCATTTACCACATCAGTCAAAATCAACATACAACACATAGATAGAAATAACTACACATCTATTTACATGTAACCACTACTTATCTACTACTAAGTAAGTGCAAAGCACTTACCTTTGCCAATGAAGATTCCAATCGGTCTTCAAAGCTAACACCTTTATCGTCTTGATCACCTAAACAATCCATTTATAATTAGTAATCCATTGATCACCAATTGACAGCCAACACACTTTTAAGATCTAAAGATAAAGACCCTAACTTAGTTTGATTAACATGACCTTAATCAAACCCCCAACACCTAAATACCACCTTTCAACCCAAACGACCCGTTTGACCCATTATAGTTAAACTTCCAATCCACCAATTCACCATTTCCAATTGAGGTCTAACACCCACCCTAGACCTTATGGATTACACCCATTCTAAACTTGATTAATTACACTTTAAGTAAGTTTTAACCTCCCTACACAATCATTCACCCATTTTGACCCGTTAAGGTTTTCACCCAAATTTCCAAAATTTCATCCAATTAATATTTCACCAATTCAGTTGGGTTTTCTACTTGAAAATGTGTTTATACAACACCATAAACACTTAACAAAAATCAATTCACCATGAAACACTCCAATTCCAAAACCCCCCAAATTTGGGTTCTCAAGAACCCTAATTATTGAATCATCAAATTAGATGAAATTAACGCGAATTGGTTAATCCTCTAGCTTTAGATAAGCTAGACTAACACTTCTAAACAACAATTTACACACCATCATACCCAATTTTCGTTGTCTACTAAAACCCAATAAAACTCCATTGATGAAGGATCAAGAGATGGAAGAAATACTTAATGTTTGTTTGAAGAATAACACCTCCATTGCAACTGATTTAACATGCAATTTCTTCAAAATCAAGGCTTGGCTCTCTTCCCCTTTTCTCCTTTGAAGAATACGCAAACATACACACATATGTGTGTGTTTTGTTTGACTTCTCTCATTTAACACAATTAAGATTGTGTTAATTACACAACAGCCCCTCTACTTACAAATTAAACCCCTTGGCACCAAAACTAGTTAATTCCAATAATTAAAGGTACCCTCCAACCTTCTTTTTATTTAAATACACCCCTACAATATAAAAAATATATTATAAGGTAAACCTGAAAGTTGGTTCGTTACAAAAATGGCAAACTATCAACCTTGGAACACTGCAATGAACATTGGATCAACCACTAAACCAACTAATCTGGTTAGGGAAGAATTCTGATAGTTGAAAATTAGAGTGATCAACTTCCTTTATGAAATCGGTCGAGCCTTATATGAATCCATCTTAAATGGTCCATATGTTCCTATAGTTAGAATTCCTCAAGTTCCAGTCACAAAAGATACAATTACTATTCCCGCCACCACAACATAAAAACTGAGAAAGTTTTGGAGTGCCGAAGAAGTCAAGGAGGGAGAAGTAGATGAACGAACCAAATCCTTGCTTATTACGACTATCCTTAATAGGTTCATGTGAATCTGTAAAAAGATATCTGGGATGTGAATGTACGTACAATGTATCAAAATTTATATACGAAAGTGTATTAAGATCTAAAAGCCACAAAATTTTATAATAAAACTTTTACTAATTTAACAACTAACTATAAAGAAGTTTTTTGTGTGTAAATATACCCTAAATGACTTCCTAAAACATAAAGATTTACAAATATTTGCATACAATAAATGTTAAATAACAACAATTTAACAACTATAAAAGATGAAATAAAATTATAAAATATATGTTTTTCAATTGTCTTAACCAGGCCTATTGTTATCTATAAATCAGTTTATTACTATGATACATAAATATGTACTGTTATTATAACTTAGGCTATGTGTAATAGGGCGTGAGTGAAGGTATAAGCACCACATTAGCCCGTCACGCCAAGGAACACCGCGTCAGGTGTCCATGAGCGAGGGTGTGGCTCGTTCAACATGAGCAGAGCCACAATCATGAGGCAAAATTGAAAATAGAATGGGCCAATGAAATAATGACATCTCATTATTTCTTTTTAATTTTTTATTATAAGATTTAATTTAAGGCTTATTTTAATTTTTCACAATAACTTTCACTCATTAGCTTTATAAAAACGAAATATATGGTTTCATTTTTTTTCTGAACATTGCGAAATAAATTTTAACGAAAACGGAGTTATTTAAAAAAAACTATTTTATACTCACATTCACTAAACCATTACACATAGTCTTAGGTGTCTTAGGTTCTAAGACTTTAACTACAAAAGTTTATAATAAAGAAAAGTTTTAAAGGGTTGTGTGCTAAATGTACACTATCCTTGTTATTTTTACTGAATGTACCCTTTTTTTCTCTACTAAATTAGTTATATCATCTCACCACTTTTAGTTAACTGAGGGATGCGTATAGTTATCCCATTTTAAAATTTCAAAAATAAAGCATTTGACAGTTTAATAAAGGGCAACGGGCAGTTCGTGACCCGTTCATTTAGAATATTAATGAACGAACATAAACGAACACGAACACAACCATTTTCTTAATGAATGAGCACGAATAAGAAAAACCGTTTGTTTAAGTGTTCGTGTTCGTTCATTTGTTCGGTTAAAGTTAAACGAACGAACACGAACAGTTGGTTCAGTTCGTTTACAGGCCTAGCAACTGCTTTAAAAATGCAATTATGTTTCTCCTTTTTACCCCTTATTGTAAACATTGTACAATCATACCCGGTGAAATCTCAGCATCAACATAGCTACTGATAGAGTCTGGGGAGGATGAGATGTAGACAAACAATACCTCTGTCCAGGTAAAAAAACATGTTTGGAACACTCATTATTGTAAACCAATTGGGTTATCCTTCTTGTTATAACTTCTAATTATTTGTAACTGAATTTATAATGTTGTTTGAAATATTAAAATTGAGTCCGTAATGATGTTTGTAAAATTAATGAAAATCCACACGAATTTACTTCATTCATTCGTAATTCATCTGGCCCCACCGATAAATAATGCCCCATGATTAATGGATGGAGTCGGTTTTGCGGTTGACGCTATTTGGAATTCATTAGAATTGATTGGGTTGTTATGGAATTCTGGCAGATTTTCGAATTTCAAATAATTTTTCAAATCAATCTTTATTCTTGTAAAATATCTCACTTTGTTTAAAAATTATAATTGATTGGGTTGTTATAGTGAATTTCGTGAAATTCTAATAGATAATAATGGTAATTTTAGTTATGGAAATTATAATTGATTGGGTTGTTTATGGAATTTCATATGATTTTTACTAGTAATTGAACTAAGACTAAGTGTAATGGGCATGGAACATCGGGGCTTGATCCACCTGGCCCGTGAATGGCCGTGGAGCACCGCCCCTGGTGGCGTGATTGTGGTGGGGGATTCAAATCACGGGCATGGGCAAGTGTTTGTGTTTCATGAAACCATTACACATAGTCTAAGAGCATTCAAAATAGTTGGTTTTGGTGTTTAGTGATTGCCCAAGAAAACCCACCATGTATATGCATATGGATAGTGAAACCATTACACAGCTTTGTGATTGCTCTCCTGTTGAAGTGACGAGATGTTT
Source organism: Smallanthus sonchifolius (assembly GCA_023525975.1). Taxonomy (NCBI): domain Eukaryota; kingdom Viridiplantae; phylum Streptophyta; class Magnoliopsida; order Asterales; family Asteraceae; genus Smallanthus; species Smallanthus sonchifolius. The sequence continues at coordinate 73,585,786 of CM042033.1, read as the reverse complement.
TTCAGTTTTTAGTGAAATCATTACACATAGCGTAAGAGCATTCAAAATAGTCGGTTTTGAGTGTTTTAGGAAAGAGGCCATGATGTGGATAGAGGGTGGGTCTTGTTCAAAAACAGATCAGGTTTTGTGAGTGAACGGAGGAGATACAGAGGGCGCGTTTTTTAAGCCGGTTTTGGTTACAGATGCTTAGGCCAAGGGGTGTACCTGCGTGGAAGCGTGGCGTGGAGATGAGGTGGCCACCGAGGGCCGTGGAACATCGCGCCGCCCTTGCGTGGTCCACGGCTGTGGCTCTTTTCCGTGGAGAAATCCACGCTCGTGGAGATGGTGTCGTGAAGAGGAGGTGGGACCTTTCTGGTAGTGTTGAGCAAGGAGGTGTAGACACGTGGCAGTTTCCACTTTCTATGTCGAACACCACGCCCCCTATATGTGGAAATGATGTGACGCCTACGTGACAGTTTCCACGCCCATTTTTCATTTGAACATACCCCCAGGGCCTTACGTGCAGCCCGTTTTGAAGCTTCCTATTATGGATGGTCTCAAAAACTTGAGGTAGCAAAGTGGTACTTGACTAATTGGTAGAGCCTAACTAATGTTCACAAGTCCACAACATTAAACCATTTGTGTAAAGATTATTTTGTGACCCAAATGCAAAGTTCAGAAAATAAAAAACAGACTAGTAATTGGTACAAAAAAAATAGCATTAATCAGCAGAAAATTGATATTTAAGCAACAATAAGCAAGCAGAGGATTCGATAGAATCGATTAACAAGATCAAACTACTCTAAAAATCTACTATCAATCTAAACAAACTAGGTTAGAAGTTGATTCCAGCATTCAAAGATTAATCCCAACAGTTGAAAAAGATGGTCATGACACTTGGTTCTTAAGCAGTCTGCTTGATCTCCTAATTGGTGTCACCATCACTTCATCTTTCTGCAAAACCAAAAAAACAAGATCAAGTATTTATTATATAATAAACATGAACACAAAAATAAATAGTTATTCGTTCTTGATCTGTCTGCATTTACTCACGTTTTTAATGGGGATTCGTTCGAGTGTAGTGAAGCTCCCATAAGAAGGAGAACCCATTGAGAAATCCGACGATGAAAAAGCCAACGACTCTCTTTTGTTGTTGGTTGTTTTCTTCTTGTGCTCGTTCCCAACACTGCTCGAACAAGACTCGTCACATGTAGTGTCATCCGCAGCACGAATCGTGGCGGGGGTTTTAGCATTTGATGTTCTTTTCTTCATGTAGATAATAGCACAAACCGCGATCATCATCATGGAAAATCCTGCTAAACAGATTCTATCAAGTGATTTGGTGAACACAGAGCTTATAATTTCTGATTCATCACTAGAATCCGCTGCTACATTAGACACGATTTCAAGATCATTCGCCTCAGTTTCTGATCTTTCAGATTTGATAACAACATCTTCAAGATTAGATTTTGTCTCCACAAAACCATCATCATCACTACTTTGAATTTCATTAGACTGTTCATCCACAACTTCATCTGCTACATCAACATCATTATCAACCTCAACTTCCATCTCTACGAAATCCTCTTCTTCATCTTCAATCAATTCTGTTTCATATCTCACTTCTTCCTCATATTCTTGAATTTCTTGAATGTAATCCGTCCCAATGTGGCGATTGAACACAAACTCTTCTTGCACAGGAGAAGTGGTCAAGTTAAAGAAAGTTATAGGGCTAGTTTTGTGAGTTGGGAATAAATGGGATTTCTGATGTAACATGTAAGAAACAAAATCAATTGACCAAGTCTTGAAACTTTCAACCAACACATCAAAAGATTCTTTAGCAAATCCAGCAAACTTCAAAGACTCATGATAAATCTCTGAGAAACCAACATCTTGATAGATTGGCAAATCCATGGGTGGAAAATCGGTTAAAGAAACCGAATAACAGGCTACCAGGAACATCAAAAACACGAATGAAACAGTCTTTGAACGCGTAAAAACCCTAGTTTTTGAAGCTGCTTCCACCTTCAAATCAACTTGTTTTTCTTCTGAAACCTTTTCAGACAAATTATCTGATGACCCATGAACCTTTTCAGACAAATTATCTGATGACCCATGAACCGAATGGTCCAAATCACCTAACTCAGATTCTTTTTCTTCTTCTTCAACTTCGGTGTCCGAATTCTCCTTATCAGACAGATTGAAGCTGTCTTCAAGTCTAGCAACCTCATCTTCTCCATATTCACCACCACTTTCTTTGTTTAAAAGATTTTCAATTCGCGGGTTTGGTTTGTATCGAAGAAACTGCGGTCTAGGGGAAAGGAAATTCTTTTTGGGATCATATGGAGGAAGGTTAGGCTCAGAATCAAGAGGCGCAACAATAGGCGAATTTATTGGAGAACAACAAAAAGGCCTAATGCTAACAATATCAGACTCCTCAGTAACACCAGATAACACTTCAGTTACCTCATCAACCGCAGGGTTTTCGACAACAGTTTCCTTTTGTTCAATGGTTTTCGATTCAGATTTGAAACCAGAATCTTTATCCAAGAACAGGATCGAAGCGCGTGTGATGTCATTCTTATCGCCCAAGATCTTCTTTCTCGGAGAAGGAGTGAACTTCGAAGCAGCTGAGATCGTGGGCGCCATGAAACTCTTCGACCCCGTCTTCGCAGGTGAACGAAGAAGCGCGTCTTTGTGGTTCTCTTTCCCATCTTGAAACAACGAACTCATGCTTTTGCGGTTGATTGAATTTCTTTTGGTGAGATCTAGCAACAAGAAACAGTTAAAGATCAGAAACCCATTTAATAAATTGAATAATAAAATCAATTTCAAGAATTTAAAGATCAATTATTTACCTGTTGCAGTTGGGGTGTTTGCAGGGGTTGGGGGATTTGAACTTTTAGGGTTTCTCCAATTTCTTGATGAAAGAGGGGAAGGTGATCTGTTTGATGCCATATTGGACATTAAAGAATCAAGATTTTGTTCAATCGGAACAGAGATTGAAAGATGAAGAAGAAAGAGATGTTGATTTTGTGAATAAATATTGATTTGAATTGGGGTTTTGTAACGTAAACAGAGGGGAATTTGGATTTGACCGTTAGGATGTGGGATTATTAATTTATTTATTATTAATAAAAAGGGAAAAAGGATGTAGCCGTTGGTTTGACCCTTTCTTTTGTTCCAATTTTAAAATTCAAGTTTTTTTTTCCCTAAAATAAGAATTTAAGTTTATGTTATTGTTTTTCAATAATAACAATTATTGATATTGATTTTTTACATTAATTTTTATTTAATATTTACTAAAAGCGTCCAAATGATAATTGATATATTAAGCGTTTTAATTTAGTTATATATTTACTAAAATCAATGTATAAATATAAAATTTGAAATGTTAAAAAGCTTACAAAACTTAATATCATATTAATGGCTGGTTAAAGTTGTAAACATATTTTTATATCTATCTATACTACATAATAAACAAATAAATTAGGAGGACACTTGTCATATTTCTAGGCCCCATCATTATCATCTTCTCACATCTCTCTCCTATTAATAATAAACTCCATTATTTTAGACAATTAAATTAATTATTTGTTTTAATTTTTATTTACACTTTTTTTAATTTAAAATTGTGTTTATCATCAATTAATTTGTACAATCATATTTTTATGAATTCTATAAACTGAAAACAATTTTATAGCCAGCTATGATTCAAATAAATAACTTTTAATCAAATATTTACATGTTTCCATTGTTTCATTTTAACGAGTGTATTTGTTAATAGATTAGATTAGATTTTATTTAACCCGAGTAGTACACGGGTTTATTCAACCCGTGTATTACACGGGTTTTAAAAACATAAACTTTTTATTACTAAGTATATAACATTACATTTATTTAACTCGTGTAATACACGAGATTCTAACATAGTATCTTTATAAAGTGTGAAATAAAAAACTAAAAAATAAAAATGTCAAAAGAATCAAATGTCTTTATTGTCCAAGATTCCATCAATAGGTATAAAAACAACCTAAAATATGTATTTAAAAGAATTAATTAGATTCATGTTCAAACCGAAGGGTATACCCCGCCTGGTGGTGGCGTGGGAACGACTTGGAAGGGTGTGGGCCGTAGAACACCGCGTTCCATGTGCGTGGTACATGGCCGTGGCTGATTTTCGTGGAGAAATCCACGCTCATGGATGGAAGCAACGGTTGACGGAAGGTGAATGGGCTACAACGTGAAGTCGATTTTTCTTGTGAGCTGCAACGTGAAGGTGATTTTTCTGGTAGATCGAGAGAGGAGGACAAATGAGGTATTTACATTTTTAGGGTTTTCTTTGGAGAAGAAAGGGGGTATTTACATATTAGCTTAAGAAAATTAGATAAATTATTTTGACATTATTATATTTATATCATGCAAAAATTATTTAAATTATGCTCAAAATTTATAAAGAGATAGTGAATTATGCGCAAACTTTAATATTTAATGTATTTTTATGAATGTATTTTTAATTATTAACTAGTAAACGAAAAAAAATCATTAAATTTAATTATATATTAAAAATGACGTGACAGTGTGAAAATGTGAAACCATTTCTCTCAAATATGAAGAAATGTGAAAAAGTTGTGGAATCTGATGTGGTAGTGTGGAGGGGGTGAAAAAGTGGAGTATACCCCTTAGCTAGGGTTGTGCAAAGGGTCGGAACTGAATCGACCCGATCCGGACCCTCAAGAACCGAAAACCCTTTTATTGATGAAATTGGGAACCACGAACCGAACCTTATAACCCTATGTGGTTTCAGGTCCTAAAGGGTCTGATGAGTCGGTCAAAGGGTCTGATGGGCCAGAATCGTTTTGTCTAATAGGTCTTTGTAGGGCAAGTGGAACAAGGTCATTTTTTAGGCCTGTGAGTGTAACTAGTGATGATTTTTGGACTGTAATTAATATTGTAATTGTAGTTTTGAAAACCACAAATCAGTTGTTGTATAATAACATTCAAAATTTTCGAACAATAAAATTCAATTGTTGTAAAATAGCATTCAAAACTATTTGCATAAACAGTAGCATTTGATCGGTCTTTAGTCCGTAAAAATAAAATTAAAAACCAATTCAAAGTTGTGCAAATGGTCGGAACCGAACCGACCCGATCCCTCCAGAACCGAATACCTTTTTCTTGTTGAAATTGGGAACCACAAACCGAACCTTATAAGCCTATGTGGTTTGGGTCCGGCTCACGGTTATGAGGGTTTATAACCACAATTTGTTCACCCCTACCTTTAGCCTTAGGATGATACATATGGAAACCCATTCAGGTTTCAATAATTTTAATTAATATTATCATGTATTGAAGTTATTATATATGTCACTTAAATACATATAACTTGAGTTACTTGTATAAAAACTTGGAAAAAATATCATGTTAAATAATGAACATAAACTTAAGTTTTTAATTGAAATATCCATATAATATTTTAAATCTGTTATTTTAAAACAAGAATATTTAAAAGGCCCTTTTCTAAAAGTAATTGGGATGTACAATAAAAGAATTGATTAGAGGTTTTTTTTTCTTTTTCAACTTTATGTTTTCACCATATGTTTCCTCAAATTTTTGGTTTCGCCTCTTTTACTACATATAATTTACGTTTTTAACCCGTTTGTTGAGTCGTGCATCAACTGTCCCTTAAAAAAATGTTTGGTGTGAATGATCCAAAAATAAGATTTGGATTATGAGCAAACCCTTATTAGTATGAAAGCAAATCAAGTGAAATTGTGAGAGAGAGAGAGGCGGGAAAAAAATTGTTAAGGATTCATAAGAAAGTGACAAGTGTCCCACCAAAACCTTTATTTATTAGATATATATATATATATATATATACACATATATAAGGGACGTATCAAATGAAAATCTTGAGTTGTTGTGAAAATCTTTAAATCCATTCTCATCTACACATTTATTTTTTAGTTTTTTGATTTATTTTTATTATAGAGGGGTATTATAGTAACTTTACATTAACTATATATATATCATTTTCTTTCTCTCTCCCTTACAAATCCTACATCTCCTCTCTCTCTCTCTCTTAAACACTGAATCCTCTCGTCCCTTTCTTCTACTCATCAAATCGCCCCTAAATTGAAAGAGAAGGGTTTTCATATCTATTTCACCGATGTTTCATCGGAAAAACTTGAATTCCAACTGTGATTCATCGAGCCAAGAAGATCCTGTGACCGTTCATCTTTTGTCACGAGTTTGTGTGGTGTTTTCCAGTGATTCATCGAGCCAAGAGAGATCCAAAAGCTTAGACGGTCATTTTGAATTTCAGATATGCCGCCTTTTGTTCTTCTCCTGCTTCTAGATCCAAAATATGTTTGATTGAAGGTGTGTGCTTGGGTGCTTGAAGATCTTTGAGTTTCCCTTGGCCGTCGATTTTGAATTTCAACTGTTCAGACTCAATTAGCACTTGAGATTCCGGTAACCCCTTTTCATTATCGACTGAGGTAGCGCATTTAATTAAACAAGTAACTTTGTTGTTCAAATATTAGACATAATTATAAAATTTGAGTCTGGTTTGCGTAAGTTCTGATCGAAACACTTCTTCTTCCCTATTGTTTTTTCTCAAGATTTTTTTCTTGATTTAGGTTCAGAACAATGAACTTGTTTGATTTTCTTTTCAAGATTCATGGTTTTTTTTTCAAGACGTAGTTGAAAAATGAAAATTAAAGTTTTAAAAACCATTAACTATCAATTAAACATGTGTTCGGTTACAGTTTGCTTGTTGAAACAAACACACATGATTTCAATTTTGATTAATTTAGTCAAAATTACTTTACTTCAGGAATGTCTCTTAGATTTAAATCAAGAGTAGTAAGTTGTTATTTTCATGGAAAAAGAAATGAAAATAACAAAATAGTGGAGAGTACTCTAAAGAGTTTGCAGGTGAGTAAGCAAACGTGTCATTGATTGTTTATATAAAATAAATATCAACATTTAAGTTCTTGTGCAGAAGCTAGGATTGTACTATTGTAGTGATAAATCTTCTTGACTATTTGTAGGGCGTATTTGTATGTGGAAATTGCAACAAGATCAAGGTTGATAAGCACATGGCTTCAAGATAGTGTAAAATTCAGGGTTTTATAGGATTTGGGTTTAAGTTCAAGTTTAAGACCCGGGTTCAAGATCTATAGGGTTTCATACACAAGTAAGGTTTTTGATATTGGTTTTTTTTAGTTTGATTTATAAGAGGTATTAATTTTTACACATGTGTATTTTAATTTTACACATGTGTATTTAATTCATTTACATATGTGTAAACTGAATTTACACATGTGTAAAAGAGTTTTTACTTATGTGTGTTTGATTTCATTTACACATTTGAATTTATACATGGGTTTTACACATGTGTAAACTAAAATTACACATGTGAATATTTTTTGTTAATGTGTATATATATATGAAAACTGTTTTTGTTCATGTGAATTTTCACAAGTCTGAGCGTTTTATGAAGGCTGATATTTAGATGGTGTAGACAAGCACATGAGAGATCGAAGATCTTGGTTCAAGATGGTGTGAAAGTCGGCTTCCTTATGTATATGTTTTTTTTAAATATTTGTGTATTTTGGATGTAATTTTTCTGATTTGTAAATATGTGTAAACTAGTTTTACACATGGGTTATTTAAAATCATATTGATATGGATATATATATATATATATATATATATATAGTGAGAAAGAGAAGAGAGAGTGTGTGTGTGTGTGTGATTTTTATTAAATCAAATAATGTAAATTTACACATTTACCCTTTTATGGGGGGTTTTTAAGAATTTTAATAAGAAAAACAAAAGAAAAAAAATCTAGATTAAATCTTTGCCACAAAATAAAATAAACAAAATTAAATGTGTGATCCAGAATGAGTTTATGAAATTTCATAATAACTTAGGGGTTTCATTTGATACAACCCCTATATATACTAGGTTAGAACCCCCATGTATTTCACTGGTCGAATACATGCAATATTATATACCTAGTAATAAAAATTACATATTACATACTTATGGCATATTACATAGTTTTTTAATACAAATTTTAGAAATGTTATATAGTTATTTTTTAAAAATATTTTATAAAAAGAATAAACGAAATATTCAATTTCTAAAAATGGTTTATGAACAAACCTATTTTTTTTAAATAAAAAATGTTTTATAAAAAGAATTATAAAAATCATTATTATTTAATAGGAGAGAGAGGCGGGAAACAAAAAATTATAAAAAAACAATTAAAGAAAATTTTGTATAATTAATAGGAGAGAGAGACGGGAAAAAAAGAATAAAAATGTATCGATGAGTGACAAATGTCCCCCAAAAACCTTTATTTATTATATAGTGTATATATATATATACATATATATGAGAATTGTAAAATAGAAACACTTTTGAGTTAAAGAAACCCACTAAACCCTAATGTATGGTTCTTAAGATGTCAATTGTCAAGCTTCTTTCTTTACCCTCAAGGGCATTATTGTCAATTACTTTCTCTCTCTCTATACCATTTCAAACCATCACCATCATCCCTACCATTTTCCAATGGCTATAGGAAGCATATTCCACTTTCTCTTCTTCACTTTATTTTCACTCTCAAAGAGTCAACCCGTATCAAACTCTCTCAAATCCATCAAATCCGAATTTTTTTGTGAGGATTACGTTTTCAGGTATCATCCACCCTAAACCGTAGTCCTCTGATTCATCAAATCCGAAGTTTTTTTACCCCGATTTGAATCTCGCAGCTAGGATGGTTTTAAACTTCAAACCCCATAAATCTCGTGCAAAATCCGGCTTTAAACGTGTTAGGGATGATGTTTGAGCATCTATAAATACCCACATCCATTCACAAAACGAAATCACCACAAAAAAAATTGTTCTTTTCTTTTCCCCATTTTGTGAGGAATACGTTTTCAGGTATTTTATTTTGTGAAGATATTTTATTTTTTTATTTTTATTTTTAAACGTCTTTTGCAAATGGATCTAGGACTTGGATGTTTTTTTTTATTATTTGGAATGGATCTAGTTGGAGAGATAACATAGATTATTTTTTTAAACCTGCAAACAAAAATTTTTACATATCCTATTGATTTTTTAAATAAACCTTGTTTCATTGGATTCGAGTTTTGGTTAACTGCATACGTAAATTGATTTTACATATGTAACATTTGATTTTTACATATGTAACATTTTATTTTACATATGTAATAGTTGTTAGTTACATATGTAATATCCTTTACGTAACATTTGATTTTGCGGTCTCCTTTTTTCTTGTGGAAGGTTTATTAAAAAAGTATGATATAATACCTCATAGCATTTAAACCAACTTATTAGTATTTAACCATCATTTACTCGTTAAGTTTTGGCATATCTTTTGCAGTGACTAATAAGAAGCCAAACTCATTTTCTACGCGCTCAACAAGAAGACTACAATCGGGTAATATTTTTTCTTTAACATATATAGTTACATATGTTACATTTTGTTGGTTACTTATGTAATCCAACATGTAAATTTACATATGTAATTTTACATGAACTTATAAAAGTTCTATTATAACATACGTAACCTTACATATGTTACAGGTGTTATATGCATTCTAAGTTACTTTATACCTAATATATATTTATATATGTAAGTTGATTAACTTGTTTTCTTCGTAGGTGAAGGATTTTTGTGTCAAAGATGAAGATGATTATCAAGAAATGAAGCCTATTTAGGTCTTATGTTTTTTGTTAGCTTATTATAGTTTTTGGATCATTTTTAAATATTTAAGTTTGTATGAAATTATGACACCCGACATTTTCAGGTTAACACCGTTAACACAAACTCCGTTATCTAAATCATTCATTCATGTATTACACTTAATTAGGGTTAATTAAGTGTGTTGGTTATTGCACAAACACTCACGTAACTGTAATTTAGAGAAGTTCTGAATCACACGAGCCTGTCCCCGAACGTTGGTGAAAAATCAAAATAATATTTCGAACAATTATATTTAATGTAATTTATGTAGAATTATGTGTTATGTAATTTTATACTTATTTCGTGAACATTCGTGAAACCCCCTCCTCTCTTCCCCTTGAGATCGTCGACCACCCACCACCATCAAACCATCTCCAATCGAATTTATCTAGTGCAATTGTTCGTGTTTTTTATCAATCCAAGTGCTAATCATGACTAGTAACGCATCAAGTAAGATTTTAATTCGTTTTTATATGCTTTCTTGCGATTTTGGTTTATGTAAAACCCTAGTACATCCAAACAATGATTTTTATCAATAAAGATATTAACTTTAACGTTAATTATGTGTTGTTATGATGTTTGCATGGATTTGATGTAGTTGGAAAAACCCTAGTTGCATGAAAACCGAGGGTTACTTTTATTAGTAACTTTATTGATTATTTAGATCACATGTTAGACGTGATTGAAGTACTATGATGATGTTAATACGTTAGTTGATTCGTGATAATGTATTTTGGTGAATTGAATTTCATATATCTAGCTCGGTTTCTTAGGGTTTCTAAAAGTAGAAACTTTATTTGTCATGAACGTGAAGGGTTTGCAATATGGACATGCATGTTGAAGTTTGATGATAGTTTTATTTTAGTTGGGACATAATATCATGTTTTGAAGTGTTAGATTTTAGAAATCACGCATGGTGTTCATAGCTTGCTATATATTGTAACTTTTTGGGTTTATCAATTTGGGATGTGAATTCTAGACATGGTTGGTGCATTGTGATGATTTCTTATGTGTTATGATGAACATAGAAACATGTTAGGAACTTTAAATCATTCAATTTGCAGTTGTGTTCTTAACTTACTTTAAAAGGAAACTTTAATTGGAATTATGAACTACATGTTGAGTTCTAGACATATAGTATGTGATGTGATGATCTGGGCGGGTTAGATTGGTCTCCTGAACATGTTGGTAAAGATAGTTTCCAGAAAACGTGAGACTTGATCATACCTTCTAAATGTGGTAACTGTGCTAACATGCTAGAACAATAAGGAATTGTTGTTAAGTGTTACCTGCATGATCTTATTTGCTTAATATGATAGTATTATTCTAATTGAACATTAATTTATACATTGAGTCACCAACGGGTCATCGGGTCAAACTGAGTCAAACTAGTTAACTCTTTTCAAAACACATAAACAATGGGATTGTTTGGATACAAAGGGTCTTATGAGCCAACACGAACACACACACACACATAAACTTATGTAATATAGGTAGCCGTTAGTGGGTCACCTGTTTATCACTTGTTGTTTTAGCACGCACCCTAATGTGAGTTTCATGGCCCCTCTCTTTTACTTACTTTCCTTTTTGGGGAGAAAGCATGCGTACTAAAGTGCAAACATTACCATGAAAGTCCTTACATCTTGAATCGTTAGTATAAGAACACAGTGAGGTAATCTTGAGTAGTACTACTGGGTTTGACAAACCCCACCCGGTTTAGTCGCGCTAACTCGTCTGGAGGTCGAACGGGTGTAATATTGACCTAAACACATAGCCATTGTTTTGGTAGACATGGCGGAAGGCAAGCAAACCTAAACAGTCAGCTTCGGTTGCGAAACACTTATAGTAGCATGAACATAAACTAGCTATCTATTGATATACTTTATTTACATTATCTTGCAAACATCAAATATTTATTGATTTAAAAACCTGTGAATTCAGCAACCTTGTGTTGACACTTTAAGCATGTCTTTCTCAGGTCGCTAAGGTACACGTCAGGATTAGGAAGCATTGGAGTTGCATGGCTTTCATTAAACAGTTTAAACACTTTTTATTCATTTTAACTTATTTGGTTTTGGGCGCTTTGTTTTGCGCATTGGTCATTCTTGAATTTACTTTTATTTTACGCTTTCGCATTACTTACAAACTTAACAGCATTTTCTCATGTCAATGAGCACATTAGTATTTTAAAACTCATGTAGTGGTCGTTCAATATAACTAATGACAATGATCATGGTTTGTCACGCGACTCGCGGTATAACCCCGCATGTGGAATTTGAGGGTGTGACCGAAATATTATCAAGACTGAATTCTATTTTATGTTGTGGATATTCTACTTACTGTCAGGCCTCTAGTCATACTCATTAAGGCTCTAACCCCCCTTTATGTGTATACATAACCACCTCGTATACATACATAAAATATACACATATATATCCACATATAAACACCTTCACCTACTCCTTGTTAATGTTCATTATTGTATGGTTATCATAAGGGCACTTACACATGTTATCTTACGAATCACACTGGCCAGTAACACAATATGCATAAGTTCATTTATCATCTCCATATAATAAATCCCAAGACAAGTTTCAGCACACATAATTCACCTTGGACACCAATTATAACAACCAACGACATTTATCATTACTAACATTTTGTCTTTAAGCTCCGCGCCTCGGTCAAGTCTTCATTGGATTCTCATTGTACCCGCCCATATCAAGAGCAAATTAGGTTGAGTTCGGTGTCTCGCACACCTGAATCCCTCAAACTATTACTCTGATACCAAGTTGTAACACCTAAAAATTTCAACCGATTTTAACTTTCAAAATCACGTGGAAGCGATCCTAGAGACACTCTTGCGAAAAAACAACATATGTTAATTACATTGAATGACAACGACATGGTTTGGTTTAAAACGATCGACCAAGATCCCAAGACTATAAAGAGTCTTTGGATTAACAAGTCAACTAATAAATTTGACTTAAACCATGCTTAGTTGATGACAATTTAAAACATAAGTTTTACCATCTCAAATACATCTATTTATACATTCAAAAGGGTTAAGCACTCACAGGGAGGCTTAAACGTACACCCATTGCACCAAAAGATCTTCCAATGAGAATCCGAAGCTTGAATCATGATCCGAGACTAGACCGGAGCTTTTCGTACATGAAAACACCCAAACAAAGCAACCATTAGTAATGATAGACACCCCTTAGGGCCCTTTACAAGTTAATGCCTTAACTCGGGTCCAAACGCCACTTTTCAGACTTAATTCAGCGCAAAATAGTGGGATTTTAGCGCAGTATGCGCTGCCCAGCGCACATTGCGCTAGAACCAGCGCAAATTGCACTGGTCTCAGACCTGCACACACCAAAACTCATTTTAAGTGCAATCCGACTCTCCCGACTCGACCCCTTGGTGTTTTAACAACCCCACAACGCTACACCACTAGTGTGGACACCTTTTAACACTTTCTAAACACCTCATGTGGATTTCTTACGAATCCAAGTTAATTATTCAACCATCAAATTTTAAGTAAAACTAAATATACTACCAATTGCAAAGCTCAAGGCTTTTAGATGACAACACACCCTTGTGAGGTTCGAGACCTCAAGTTATCCACTCCGTTGTGAGACTCTTAGATCTCAAACTCTAAGCCACATTGGTGTAGCTCTTTAACTACAACTAGACCCACCCGTGTGAGGTTCTTAGACCTCAATTACCAATGCCTTTGTGAGATTCTTTGACCTCAAATCTAAACCGCCCTTGTGAGGCTCAAGACCTTAATTTCCAACGCCTTAGTGAGATTCTTAGAACTCAATTACCAAACGCCCCCTCCCTTTTATTGCATATCCAACCCATATGTTTTTCAATTAATTTCACACACGCATGAGTGCACATAAGCTAAACTACAAATCATAATGCATAAACATATTGTGTGTAATCACTACCATCTATTATTACCAAGTAAGCACAAAACGACAACTAGTGAAACTCTTGACCTCAAATTACTACTGGGTGAGGCTTTTAGACTTCACTACCGACTCTTTAACACAACATACAAGAGTACACACATGACCTCTATTCATCTTTCATAATCCTTACGTTAGTTACCGACACATGGAATTCGAAGATCCCAAACCCCTCCCTTTCCATTTGCTTTCTAGGACTTCAAACAATAACAAGTATAGTAAAGTTCAAGACTACAAGCAATAACAACAAAAGTGAGGTTCATAACCCCAATTACCACGAGTGGGGTTCTTAGACTCCAAATACCGACTCTAACATACAAACAAGTGTTCACACATGTTACTAAATCTAATTTTATAATCCATACATAATTTACCAACATGTGGGATTCAAGATCCCAAACCCTTCTCTTTCCATTTATGAAGTTCAAAGACTTCAAACCTCTATTTCATTCCCCACATTTGCATACAACAAGACCATACAAACATCACTACATATGCAAATAAAAATAAACAATATATGACATACTCTTATCATTACTAAGTAAGTGTAAAACACTTACCTTTTTGCTAAAAGATGATGCCGCTTGATCCTCCAAGTTAGCTTCCTTACCACGTGATCACCTAAATGGCCCAATTACAATTAATAATCCATTGATCACCAATTAACACCCAACACATCTTTATGATCTAAAAATCAACACCCCAACTTAGTTTGGTTATTACAACCTTAACCAAACCTCAAACACCCCCATTCAACCTTTCAACCCATTTTGACCCGTTAAGGAATCACCTAAATTCACCCAACATTACACATCATAATTCATCCATTATGATTGTGGTTTATACTTGGTTTAGTGTTCATAGACACACCACAACATCATACTCCTTTCAAACATCATTCAAAACCATCAATTTAGAAAACCCCTAATTTAGGTTCTCAAGAACCCTAAATTTCAATTTATAAAATTGGATGAGGTTTCTTTCATTAAAAAGGTGTCTATCAGCTCCCTAGACACTTACCCAACCTCAATTTATCATTTAAACATCAATCAAATGAAAACCCCCAAATCACCCTTAAGAACCCTAATTATTGAATCATCAAATTAGATGTTTTGGTGATATTATCTACTTCTCATTACTTGTAGTTAAGCAAGATTATAATTTTTTAACAGATCTCTACCATAAAGATCATCCAATTCAGCCCCAACACTATATTTTAAATAAAACCCACCAAGAACACAATCTATGATGAATCAAGAGTTGAGAATGTTACTTACTTGATGTTTGGAAGAACCTAAATGCATAGAAATCAACTGATTTCACATGCAACTCCTCAATTTCAGCTCTTGATTCTTCCTCTTCCTCTTGTTCTCTCATTCACGACACACACACACATTTGTGTGTGTGTCTCCATCCACACCCCCACAAAACAAATCTGATTTGCTATTAATTACAGATCAGCCCCTGCACTTGCAATTTAGCTCTTTTTCACCCAAACTAGATTTTTACCAACTTTGCAACTCACCTTCAACTTTCATTTAATTTAGTTACACCCCTAATAATATGAAATATAACAATAACTGAAGAGTTAGTTCGTTACAATTCAGCTGGGCTTGTTTTGCCAGACCTACGTTCAATCGGTCTGACCAGTAGTCTAAGGCGGTCAATTCATTGTCCGATTCAGTTTCTAAAAACATTGGATTATTAAAATTCAATTTTCTTTAAATAAGAAAAGCAAGTCTAAGAGGGTGTTTGAGATTGAGTTTGAAAATGACTTATTGAATTTTTTAAAAAGTCAATAAGTCAAAAAAGTGTTTGACATGGATAAAAGTCCTTTTTATTTTGACTTTTTGATAAGTCTTAAAAAGTTGTTTTGCAAAAGTCACAAATCCTGGCCTTTAAAACTTCTTATGACTTTTTAAACATAAAATTACTAATTTACCCACTCTTTACCCTACAATAAATATAATAGTATATGTAAATAAGCAATCCTAAACACCCTCAAAGTATAACATAGTTTTAAATATAAAAGAATGTCCTTTTTGATCATTTTACAAAAATAAGCTAAGACAAACATTTTTTAAAAAACAAATTATTAACTTATTGACTTTCTCACCACAAAGCTAATTCAAATATTTTTTTAAAAACTCATTTTAAAAGAGTTAAAACTCAATAAAAAGTTTTGAAAAAAAAACACTTTTTAGAGTTAAATAAGCAATCCCAAACACCCTCCCCGTTCAAAAAAGTGTAGTATTTTAAGCTTGGGCTAAGATTGGATCTGGTGGTGGCTGAAGGGATTTGAAGAAGATGGAAGCTTTGGGATGGTGGTTCATGCTGGTGGGCTCACTCCGTCTAGCTTCTGTATGGTTCGGTTTCGTCGACATTTGGGCTCTCCGCCGTGCCGTCTTCTCTCAAACCACCAGTTAGTTCCCTTTCTTCTCACTTCCTTAAACTGAATCTCAATCAATCAATCGAGTTCGTTTAATTTCTGGAGAATGTGAAGTTAATAACTTGGATTCAATACTGTTGTCACTCTTGAACTCAATCCAACCTTTTCAGGACTTCCGATAGAATCTGAAACTGACCTGAATCTTACGAAAACCCTAAAAAAATTGTGTTAATGTTGTATTTTTGAAATTCCAAATAAGATGCATCAAAACCCTAAGAAAATTGTGCAACTTTTTAAGTTAAGTTCATGTATTTGTTAGGGGTACTTTCTCTTAAACTTACAAGGGGATTTACTCAAAAATAAAAACCTGCTACTAACAGTTACTAAGGAACAGAGGAAAACTTACTAACTTTTATCGAATGAATTGACTTGCAAATTCAGAGAAACGTAAACAAAAGGAACTAGATGACTATTTATAATTATTCTAACTTAATCCAACTTGCCTTCCAAGCTACAAAGACTTTTTCAATTCAAATACTAAAATATAAAGATAACTCTAAAAAGATAAAAATAATAATGATAAACGAGAGAATTTAAATTCTCTTCATCTCCTCCATCCTCCCCACGAGATCGTACCATACCACCCTTATTCAAATGTTGTTCCCGTTCAATACTCCCTCTCATGCCCATAGCTTCACAAAACTTCATCAATTTTTCCCTAGGCAAACTTTTCGTAAACATGTCTGCAACTTGCTCCAATGTATTTACATACTTAAAATCAATTTCACCATTTAGTACTTTTTCACGTGTAAAGTGATAATGAACTTCTATGTGCTTTGTTCAAGCATGGAACGTGGGATTTTCAGCTAGTAATATCGAAGATATGTTGTCTCCAAATATAGTCACCTTATCATCAAGCTTTTGATTTAACAGCAATTGCACTAACCGTACAGACTCATGGGCTGCCATTGTTGCTGCTCGATAATCTGCCTCAGTTGTGGATAATGGCACGGTCGGTTGTCTTTTACTACACCAAGCAACTGCACTTGAACTGATCATAAATACGTAACTTGTTGTAGATCGCCGAGTAGTCAAGTCCCGAGCATAGTCGGCATCACAATACCCTACTAGTTCTATATCATCCTCCCTCTTAAACTTAACTCCATAACTTAGAGTTGCCTTTACATACCGTAACATAATTCGTACTTCATCAAGATGAGGCTTTCTTGGACTTTGTACAAACCTGCTTAAAACACCTACCGCATAGGAAATATTTGGTCTCGTTAGAGTGAGATATATAAGACTACCCACAATCTTCTTATACATTGTGACATCTTCTAGCTCTTTTCCCTCATCTGCTTGAAGTGCAAGGTTAGACTCCATAGGAACTCGTGTTTACAATTTTCCATACCGAATTTTACTAGCAAATCAATCACATATATGCGTTGATGTAATAGGATCCCATCAGACTCATAATTCAATTCTAAGCCCAAAAAATGTTTCAACACTCCCAGATCCTTCATGAGAAAACGTGTGCACAGATTTTAATTGTGCTATTTCATGAACTAGATCTCCGGTTATAATCAAATCATCTACATATACCAGAATCACGGCCATTTTGTCGCCTTCTGTTCGAACAAACAAACTTGTATCGGCTAGTGTAGGTACAAACATGGTTGGAAAAGTCGCTAGGCGCTAGGCGGGTGGTGGGGTGGGGCCTAGGCGGGATTAATCGGATTGGAATTTTTATATGTAATTTTTAGTTTTTTATATATATAATTATATACACACATTTTTATATGTAATTTTTATAAAAATGTTCATTTTTAAATATTTATACACATATTTGGCTGGAATTTGAAGGGTTTGGCCGGAAAGTCCAAGGTTTTCGCCTGAATTTGGCCGAAAATTTCAGGTTTTTGCCGGAATTTCCGCCGGAATCTGGCCGTCTAGGCCCGCCTAGGATCGATTCCGATTAATGGTCCGCCTAGCTCAAAATTACCAGTTAAATGGCCGCCTAGCGCCTAGGCCCGGTTTTTACAACATTGGGTACAAATCCATTTATTTCAAGAAACTCACCAATCTTTCCAAACCAAGCTCTTGGTGATTGTTTCAACCCATATAGAGCTTTCTTCAATTTGTACACATGGTTTGGAAATTCTTGACTAATAAATCCATCCGGTTGATCCATATAAACTACTCGATCTAGGTCGCCGTAAAGGAATGCGTTGCTCACATCCATCTGCCACAAGTCCCACCGTGTGCTCATGGCTATGGCTAGTATCATACGTATAGAAGTAAGTTTTGCCACTGGGCTGAATGTATCCTCATAATCAATCCCATATTCTTGGGAAAACCCTCGTTACCAACCGTGCCTTGTATCATTCAACTGTTCCATCCGCCTTTCACTTAATCTTAAAAACCCATTTACATGAGATGGGCTTTACACAAGTAGGTTTTGGAACTAATTCCCAGGTTTTGTTCTTTATTAAGGCTGGCAATTCTTCTTCCATTGCATGTTTCCATCTTGATTCACACATGGCTTGTCTCACTGAATTTGGCTCTTCTTCAGGATCTATTACTGTGGCTACAGTTGCATACTTCGGGTTGGGTCGCCTTACTCGGTCTGATCGTCGAACCGAAGGTTTTTCAGATGTACTTGGACCTGGGTCATTTATTCCTGAATCTTGACTACTCGAAGTACCGGTTTGCCACGGGTTCTCTCTTGGAGCCGTTCTGATACCACTACACGGGTCGACCCATTTGGGTCCAACAGGTCTCGGGTCAGTTACTTTGACCCAGTTAATCAGCAGCAAAAGTGTAGGGCTGAATTAGTGGGGGGCTGAATGTTAGGGCAGTCAAAGTCAAGAGGAAAGTCAGGAGGCTGAAAGTAGGGGCTGATGTTTAAGAGTAGTAACTGTTTTATTTCACATTTAAGTATTCCATTTCCTGTTCTAGTTTGTTAGTCTTGTTATTTTGATTATCTAAATTATAAGTTCATCTTGTAATTGGAGACCAACCCTTCTCGAATTGGGTAATTTATCCATGTTTTTCTATTAATAAAGCAACCTACTTTTGAGGTTCTATCACGTTCTCTCGGAATTATCAACATGTACTTCAGGATTTTCTGTTACTGGGTCAGCAGGTCAAATCCAAGTGTAACCCGTTCGCTTAACTCTTTCTTCACATCATCATTATCAGGCAAAATTTCTTGATTCGACGACCACCAAGATGAGTTTTCGTCAAAGATTACATTCCTTGACCATAGTTGTCAATAGCGTATAGCGGTAAATAACGACAAGCTACCTGTATGCTACGTAGCGATAGCGATGAAATAGCAGGCATGTTTAGCGGTAAAGTAGTAGAAAATTTTATGAAATAAAAACCCTAAAGTAGTCAACTATTGTAGCAATTATAATCAACAAAAAAAAAAACAGTCACACCTCCAAAATAGCTAAAATACACTATTACTAATCATCTAATGAAATAAAAACTCTAAATCGCTATTCGCTACTGCTATTTATATTAAAAAGTGTTATTTAACCGCTTTGTCGTCGCTATATACCAAATAGCGGGCCTTGACCGATACGCTACGTAGCGCGCTATAGTGATCGCTATAGCCGCTATTGACACAGGGTCCTTGACACATAGCACTTACCGGTCGATGGTTCGCAACATCGCCACCCTTTTCATTTTCATACCCGATAAATATGCACCTTACTGCTTTCTTCTCTAATTTGTGTCAGAGATGTCCCGGAATAAACATGTAACACACGCACCCAAATACTCGAAAATGGCTAACATTCGGTTTGATTTTGAACAACCTTTCAAAGGGTGATTCACAACCCATTCCTTGTTGTAACCGATTGCTAACATATGTAGCCGTTCTCATGGCTTCAGCCCAAAACTTTCCCATGACGTTTTTGCTATGAATCATGCTTCCACATCACTCCGTTAGATGTTGGTTCTTCCGTTTTGAAACCCCGTTTTGTTGAGCGGTGTTGGCACAAGTAAGCTAACGTTTTATTCTATTTTCCTTTAGAAAATCAGAAAACTCTTTAGAGGTATACTCTCCACCGTTATCGGACCTTAGACACCCGATAGTACATTTTGTTTCCCGCTCAGCTTCCAGTTTGAATTCTTTGAAACGATCGAAAGCTTCCGATTTTTCTTTTAAAAAATAAGACCACAAGTACCTTGAGTAATCGTCAATAAAGGTTATTAAGTATCTTAGTTGAAGCTTGTCGTATCCTACATGGCTCAATCTTTGATGCCAAAGGTCTGCATTCTGATTGTTTCTTATTATCTCAATGTATGCAGTTCCGACTAACAAAACGTACACCGATGCATTCTTCTTCCCTCGAACCACAGGTTTTGACTTGGTTTCGAACTCATCGAAAATCATCACTTCCTTAGGTCCAAACAACACGTATCACCTTGAATTGGTAATTTGAGGAACGGACAACAAATTCTTTTTCATTCCTAGAACGTGAAAAACGTTCTCAAGAATCAGTTCTTTATTCGTATACCGATATGAGCAATACTATGCAGTGAATCGTCAGCAATCACCATGGTTTTAAAAATTGCGCTTTAAGCGCGAGTACTCGCAATTCGGCATAGGCAACAACTTCATCGAGTCATGTAACACAACTCGAGCTCTGTACAAGACTCGCAAAAAAAATCGCACTGAGACATGCGCTTCTTGTACAGGGGGTGTTTTTGTGCTTCAAAGTGTTATACATGTAGCTAAAAAGGTTGTGCATGTAAGTAATTTATACATTAAATCATATATAAACATTATTTATAGCTATATTTTGGGTAGAGGAGGCTAAAAACCAATGGGATATATATAAAAAATTATATAAGCGCCTTGCGCTTCGCGTACGAAAATCGCTCCGCTTTTGCGCTTTGCGTCGTCTTTGGACCTTGTCGGTTCGGTGCGCTCCTCGCTTTTTAAAACCAAGGAGATCACAACGACCCGATTCCCATTGTACTTGACGGGGTCCTTCAAACGTTTCTTTTCACCTGTCATGTGGTTAGAACAGCCGGAGTCGACTATCCAGTCACATGGATCATTACCTCGTTGTTCAATGGTGGCTGTCAAGGCGTGTACGGTTTCAAATGTTTCAACTTGGGTGAAAAAAGCCTTTGCGTCCCAAGTTTGTTCCGTCTGGGGTTGTGTCGTAGCTGAGTTGCTTTCTTCGGTTGGCCTGGACCGACAATATTTTGCTAGGTGCCCGTGCTGACCACAATTGTAGCAATTGAAATTAGGTTTTCTCCCTTGGTGGTTTCCTGGTTGTCGGTCACCTATCTCGTCTTTTTCTTTTTCACTCCCCTGGTTTGTGTGCTGATTGTCATTCTTTCTTGATCGGTTGAATGTACTTCGTCTGTTATGATTGCTATAAGCCTGGTGTCTACCCTTTCCCTTTGCTGCATACATTGCTTCAGGTTCTGACTTGGTTTTCGGTGCAATGGATACCTCCGTCATCTATTTAGCGAGTGATTCTTGATTTGCAAGCAAGTTCTCGAACTTGGTTAGGGTAGGTTGTGTAGGCCATCCTTGAATGGCTGCCACAAAACTTCGAAATTCTGGTTTAAGTCCGTGTATGATGATTCGTTTCATATGTGCATCACCAATCCGGGCTTGAGCATCTAGATCACCAATTTCCCGACACAAGGTTTTTACCTTGTGAAAATATTGAGGTATGGTTTGTTCCTTCTGACTGACAGAAAGTAACTCGTTCTCCAACAATTGAAGTTTCACGTCGTTCTTCTTTGAGTAGAGAGACGCCAAGGCATCGCAGGCTTGCTTTGGCGTTGTGAGATCTCTAAAGTGTTCCAAGAGTTCTTCTTCAACAGTTGTTTTTAAAATAAACATCGCTCTTCCTGCTCGAACTCTCCACTTGTGTATCGCTCCATTCGTATCGATTCTTGGCTCAACCGTGCTGTCACCATTAACAATCTCCCAAAGATCTTGACTTTGTAGATACGAACTCATACAAGTAGACCACGTGTTGTAGTTGGTGTTATTGAGCTTCTTTAACCCGGTAAAGACTTGGAACTCGGTCATGGTTGAATGGAGTAGGCTCTGATACCACTTTGTTAAACTTACAAGTGGATTTACTCAAAAATAAAAACCTGCGACTAACTGTTGCTAAGGAACAGAAGAAAACTTACTAACTTTTATTGAATGAATTGACTTACAAATTCAGAGATACGTAAACAAAAGGAACTAGATGACTATTTATAATTATTCTAACTTAATCCAACTTGCCTTCCAAGCAGGGCCGTCCCCGAGAAATTAAGTATCCGGCTTGACATAAGAAAAATGCCCCCATTCCCCCCTCAATATGCACGTATATAAAAAAAATTCAATAATACGACGATAATTGTAATTACAATAATAAAGAAAATAAAACTACCATAGAAAAGTATCTAGTTAGTATCCGTCTCTGCGCCCTCAATCGTCGTCACTCGTCTCTGCGCCCTGCCCTCAATCGTCGTCTCTCTGCCTGCTATGCGTCGTCTGTTCTTCGTCGTCTGTTCGCATTCACGTCAAAGACAGATTACGTATTATTGGGTAGTGGGTTGGGTATAATTCAATCAATTGAAAGGGATGGGCCATGGGATAAATAGATAAAGATTGGGCCATTTGGGTATTATTGGGTTGGGTATAACTATTAATTTAGGTATTATTGGGTTGGATTTCAATTAAAAAAAATTTGCCCCTAAATTTTATAAGTTATTTCAATTTTATTTTTTTTTATAATATATATATAAATTTTTTTTAAAAAAATATGCCCCACTCGTAAACATGCCCCGGTGCAGCGGCACCACCTGCACCACCCTCTAAGCCGCCCCTGCTTCCAAGCTACAAAGACTTATTCAATTCAAATACTAAAATATAAAGATAACTCTAAAAAGATAAAAATAATAAAGATAACGAGAGAATTTAAATTCCGAATTTGAATTCCCTTGATCTCCTCCATCCTCCCCATGAGATCGTACCGTACCACCCTTATTCAGATGTTGTTCCCGTTCAATACTTTCAAGTAATATGAAGTAGAAAACAGCGAGATTCACATAAGAACTTGTGTTGGCCGATATAGTGTGAGAGAAAGTATAGGGGACAGGGAAAGCGAGGCGATTATGCAGTTGCGTAACCATCTTATGTGTCACAGTTATAGCAATAGTTAGATGTGGTTCTATAACCTTCTCCCTATATATATATATATGTATATATACATATACATATAGAGGGATGTTCAATACTGAACTAGTTTTAAGTTGAGAACTATGAGAATCACATATACACTTATATCTATTGTTTTAAATATGATAGATAAAACTATCTTTTAACCGCCTCTCATTCTCTCTCCCACATGTTATTATATTCCATGCACTGAAAAATTAGTCGTGTACTGAACGTGCCTCAACACTTAGGGATGTTCAATATGTACATACATATAGCAATGATCAATTTTCATCAGTATTTGTTTTGTGAATGAATTCTTGCAACTAATGTTATTTTGTTAGCCACTCTTTATTATTTAAGCAAAGAATCTGAGCATTTATTGATTGCGCAGTGTCTGAAATTCACGGGAGGACGTTTGGGGTGTGGACACTTCTTACTTGCACTCTGTGTTTCCTCTGTGCGTTTAACCTTGACGACAAACCGCTTTATCTTGCAACCTTTTTATCCTTTATCTATGCACTCGGTCACTTTGCAACAGAATACTTGATCTACCACACCATGGCCATTCAGAATCTCGCAACTGTTGGTTTCTTTGCAGGTATCATTCTCACCATGGCCAGAAACTAGAGCTTTTTGGTTGCCATTTTTTTTTTCCAAATGAATACTTTACTTTTTTAAGTCATTTTCATTTGGGATATTCCCTTGGTTCTAAAGATTCAACTGGATTAAAAACCATCTAAGTCCCTACTAATGGGTCTGGTTTTGGAGCCAGTTACCACCGTTTACAGTTGATGATTTTAATTTCTGTCCTTGTTATGGTTTTTTTTTCTACTATTTCTTACTAAACAGGCACGTCGATAGTATGGATGTTGGTACAGTGGAATGCTCATAAGCCTAAACTCCAATGAAGAGGGAATGAGATTGTAGAAGATTTGATCAGTTTTCTGTTGGGGCGATAATATTCATCCGTAACTTGACAGAGTAATATTTGAAGGGAATCATGTTGAAGAAGCCATCTGTTGCTGGTGCGCGAAATCACTTTTAAGTAGACTATTTTTTCATGTATTATATGACTTGTTTTGTATCAAGAGGGAATTCTGCCAGGTTTGTTTTTGTACCAGAAATAACTCGCATCTGGTTCTTTTCGGCTAGAAATGCACAAGAATTGATTTATGTAGCCTTTTGTAATGTTAATTTTGTTCACCTTTTATGCTATTGGTAGCCTATTTAAAACCATTTTTTAGAGTTTTTGTTGTTTGATATGTAGATTCAGATGAAATTTATGGTACTAATATACTTTTTCAGGTCCTAAGAAGGTTTTGGAGTTGTGGATCTCCCTGGAAACAGGCTCTCTATCATTTTGGATAGAGAGGTATGGTTTGCCTACATCCCACCCTCTCCATACCTTACCGATAACTTAACTATTGATGGGATTTTACTGGGTATGGTATTGATTGAGTGATTGTAATGTTAATTTTGAAAGTCCAACAAATATTGAATGGTCAACCTTTGTCATCATGATGGGAGGCAATCACATGAAACACCCAAGTAGGCATACAAATTGTGATGCTGATATACTATGACAACTTTAGAAAACACATCATTTGATTGAGCTTTAGTATAAACATACAAGGGATTGATCAACCATGATCTTGAACACAGCAGCAATGTTTAGTGTGAGCATGAAAGACTATATTAGCAACAATGTACAATGCTGCTAGGTTATCATACATTAAATCAACATGAACCAAATTTTGTAGACCCGCGTCCTTCAACACGCCAACTAGCCATGTTAATTCACAACTTGCAAGAGCCATGGCCCTACACTCAACTTCTACTGAAGACCAAGACATTACTTCTTGATTCTGTCTTTCAAGAAATAGAGGATGGACATAGCAGAACACCATAACCTGTTGTAGATCAGTCTGACCATAGGGCAACTAAGCCCGACCAGTAAATAACTAACTGGTTACATCACCGAGTCTCATTCCAAATAAAAATCATATATTGTTACAGACTTACAGCAGGAACTAATGGGTGAGGGAGCCCATTTGGTCTATAAACCCCATATCTGTAGCCCATGCAATCGATGTGGGACAAGTTCCATACCTTGCAATTAGGGGTGTTCATTATTATATATCATATAATTTTTTTAATATATAATATCCTTTTATAAAAATAGGTTTGGTTTGAGGTTGCATTTTTGTTGATATTTTCATGTTGTTTGGACCCGTTTTTCATGTTGTTTTTTTTAAGTTTTAATACTGTTTTGATGGTCGTACTTGTAAGGACTGTTTTGGACTACTTTTATGTTATTTAAGGCTGCGTTTTTTAGTTGTGTAATGTTGTTGGGGTTGTTTTGAACCCTCTTGACTATTATTATGGTATGGTTGACACGACTAAATATTTGTAACTTTAAAAAAAAAATTTCAAAATAATAATAATAATAATTTGGTTTATTCGAATGGATTCAAATTCGATTCAATTCGAATAAGCTTATTCGAATCGGTTTAAGTGATTCTTATTCGAATTCGAATCTGGGAAAAAAATTCCAAATTCAAATAATTCGATTCGAATAAACCAAAAAACCCGATTCGATTCGTTTGAACACCCCTACTTGTAATGGTTTCAATCCGTAACATTCAACCCTCCTTAAGAGGTAACACCCTCGTTGGTCACAGTTGGTTTCCTCCAGGGCACCACTCCGAGTTTGGCTCAGAGCCATTGTTACAGCCTAAACAGAGGAACTCATCCCAAAAGACTAGTTTAATGGGTAAGGGAACCCATTTGGTCTATAAACCCCACATTTGTTGCCCATACAACTGATGTGGGGCAAGCACCATACTTTGCAATGGTTTCAATTCATAACACATGATTTTTTTATATAAAAAAAATTGAATCTCAACGGCTTTGTAGCTTCACCCCCCCTATTTTTAACTAAATTTCTTCTACTTCCAAAATCTTCTTAACATAATTACTTTTCTTTGATTCTCAAGTCCATGTATCAAGCCAACACACTTTCCATGCATCATTAGTCATTACAAATGGGAATAAAGATTCACTTAAGTTGTTTACCGGATGTTAGCAAAGAAAACAAATAACTAAGAGCATTCACATCAGCTCCCTCATCTCTAAATTATAAAAGAAACATGAAATATCATGTAATTTTACGCTCACATCAGCTCCCCCATCCCCATCTCCATCCTCTATATTTTTATAGGAAACTATAATCACCCTTTATATTTAGGGGGTCATCATTCACCCCATGTCCATCATCTATACATTATTTTATACTTTTTGTAAGTATTTGTGAGTGAAAGAAAGAGAAAAAATAATAATAAATAAATAAAGAAGTATTATTTAATTAAAATATGATGTGGAAGCTTTTTGAAAATTGCGATATAAATTTGAAAAATGATAATTTTTAGTTAAATTGTAGGGATGAGAGAGTTGATGTGAATGCTCTAAATCATAACCGAATTAACTACAATACCGAATCCAAATACTCACATACTTGAGCATTTTATAAAAACCAAAATTTATGGTTTGGTTATTCAGTTATGATACTGAACCGAATTGATATGTAATATTTTTTTTCTCCCCCAAAAAAGTGGCGTTCCATGTCCGTATGGCGAACCTTAAAATTAGGGTATATTTGTAATAAAAAAAAGTTATTTTGATTACAATTTTAATGATGACTTAGCATCATCACTGGATTTAATATGTGCATACAATTCAAACAAACTTGTAAAATTGGAATCATCATATTCTGATGTACGAGAATATATGCATTGATTAACACTAAGTGGAATCAATAAAAAATTTACACAACTAGTCTTACAGATCAACTAAATATTTGAAGCCATTGGGGTGGTGGTCCAGTGGTAAGAGCAAAACCTTTTAACATCAAAGTCCCGGGTTTAAGTCACGGGGAGCTCAAGAAACTTGCCTTTCAAAAAAAAAAAAAACTAAATATTCGAAAATTCTTAGGTTCTTACCAAACATCTAGTACTTAGTGTTGATGTTTATAGATGTATGTCTGTATAACTTGTAATTTTAACAAAGAATCTTTGCTTGATGTTTATCAAATTTAATGAATTATGTCGAACCTCCAAAAATTGGACTTATAACATTCCAAATACACATATTGAAGAAGTGAAACCAAATATGCTTATCACTCACGACAATAACCCTAATCCTTAAAATATTTTTGAGAGCCCCTAACATTCAGGGGCCTAAAGCGATTGTTTTTTTTTTCTAGAACAATAGAGACGCCCATGCTCTAATGCGTCGTTTGGAATCATCTTACCATTTTTTGTAGCCCAAAAAGATTTTTTGAAAAGGTTGCCATACTCATGAACTGCACGAGTAAACTCTTAAAGTTGTAACACGATTTCAAAAGAATAACTACATGATTATAAATCTCAAAAGAATGACAAGCATGCATTTTTCTTGAAGTTTTTTTTTCTTCTTCTTCTTAAAGTTAATCTAGTAAAATATTATAACTCATATCTGAGATGATTGTTCAGTTACGTTATAATATAAAAAGATTATTAATTGAATACTGGCAATAACCGACTTAATAAAAAAATATAAATGATTTAACCTAACAAAAAAATAATCTTAACTTCAAAATATCGGTTAACCGACATAACCGAACAAAAAACTGAATCACCATTTGAAAACCGATCGATAACCGATTTAAAGAAATCGATCGGTTCTGGTTTTTAGATAACCAAAATATTCGATTATGATTCCGTTTAGAACAATAATCAAACCAAACATGCATATGTCCCCCTATATGTTTACCACAATAAATAATAATGAAAACTAGAAGTAGCCTCCGCACGTCGCGGTGAAATTAACGTCCTTAAATAAAGTAAAAACCTTTACGTAAACCCACCCAGAACGCAAGAAAAAAAATAAAAAAAATAGCATCAAAGCCCTTAAAACCGGCCAAGGGGTGGGCAACTAACAATGAGTACCACAAAAGGCCTTTGGTCTGGTTCTAGGTCATGATTGGTTAAAGTTAAAACCCCAAAAAATGGGTTTTGAGCAATTTTCATAACTGGATTAGTCATCGAATCGGTCGTCTTACTGGTCCTTCACCGATCAGACTGGTTTTAAGAACCGTGGGCCTTGCCTAGGCCTAAATTGACACTGAATATATATACAACATAAACGCTTAGATTATGACTCGTACCACCGTTTTTAACACGTTGAGGCGGTGAAATTGACGTGGTGAAGTGCGTAAAGGGAAACATATGAAGTTGTAAATTAATTAAAACACTAAAAAAAAGATAAAAAAGAACTTTAAAATAATTAAGAAAATATTTTTTTTAAACTGATAGACATAGCAAGCTACTTCTTAGTCACTAAAGAACCGAGAGAGGGGGGGGGGGGTTAGGGCACTGGATCGAACCCGGGACTCGCCTTTCATAGCATACAAACCTAACCACCACACAAACTCCTCTTATTGAAAGGAATAAAAGAAAAAAATAAGAGAATTGTTGCAGAAAACTAAAAATAATAAGAGAAATGTTGCATCAAATGTTTGCACCATATGCTTAAAAGATAGTAAAATATGAACAGTAAAACTACCACAGCCACAAACTTTGGTTTTTAATATTATATATAATCTTTAAAATACTAGACTTACCTCAATAGAGTAACACGGTAATCAGAAAAAACAACCAATCAAATAATGACACATGGAACAAAAACGAATGATCACGTACGCAAAATAAATGGGTTGTGCTCGTACGTTAATGGAGCGAACCCGAATATTTTAAACAAACCGAAAAGATTTTACACAAATCGAACACGACCGCAGGACATTGTGTTCCTTCCGCGAAATTATCATAGCCCACAAAAGTGAGAAAGTTGTTTGGCGTCATAAGTAATCTTGGTTACACTATTAGTAATACGATTAAAAAGACAACCTACATGAATAGTGTCGCTTCCACTCGGTGATTGACACGTACTTTTTTTAGTTTCAACCTTTATACTATATATAATATACACTTTTAGTCCGATTCATTTTCTATTAATTTCGTTTTCCTTTAATAACTTTCGTTTGTTAACTTTTTCCAAAATACACAGGGCGCGACTGTTTTTAGTTTTTTTTTTGTCAACGTTCCGATATAATTTTTTTTGAAAACGAAGTTGTATTCAAAATCGAGTTTTTTTTGTATCGTTGCCTATAGCGAGTGCCGTTACCGTTGTGGTACCGTGGCGAGCCGATCCTATTCTGAGCGAACAACATCATTGTAGGTATTCGTATTATCGGAACCAGTATCGGTATTCACTTTTATGGGTTTCGACGACCCGAACCTATTCAACTTGCCAACCCGTCGACCCGCCAACCTGACACGATTGACACCCCTAAGTATTTCCCCCACACGATGCGTAAGGGAATGTGTATATTACAAAATGAAAAAAGTTAATATACATCAATATTATGGTTAATTACACAAAAGGCATCCTGTGTAATGAAAACATAAAACCTTAACATGTCCAAAAAGGTATCAGGACGTGTTTTACATCGATGGTAGTTATGTATATTATTATGAATAAGAGTTCCGAATTTGTTATTTCATTGGTCCGCGACATGTAATAGTGGTGTAACATGCTCAAATAAGTATTGGGACGTGTTTCAAATCGATGATAGCTATATACATTATTATAAAAAAGAGTTACAAACATATTATTCCATTGGTCCGAATAATAATAATAATAATAATAATAATAATAATAATAATAATAATAAAAAAAAAATGTAAAAAAAAACCTATAAAAACATGCTGACAAAAATTAGGAAGAGACGCATGAACAGTGTTCAACCCCCCGTCCTTCTCCATGGAGGCGTTTTGCCCTTATGCATCATTGCACACATAGTATATAAAGTGTTATACACATGGCAAAAAATTATTTATGAAGCTACAGTGGAATTTCCCCTGCGCCATGCAATGGAAAACTTTTATAAATTTACAGAAAAAATAACTTTATTTACTATAATATTAGGTTTAATTACATAAAAGGTCTACCTGTGTAAACATAATTTAAAGCCGTAAGGTGGGTAAAAAAGTACCGGTGTATGTTTTACATTGATAGTAGTTATACACATTATTATTAAAATATTAAAACTGTAATTATTAGGTACTTTTAAATAAATAATAATAAGAAGGAAATTATTATTTGAAATTTTAATGAATTTGAGAAATTAAAATAATAATTTATAAAATAAAACGAATTAAAAACAAATCGATAACGAATTACGTAGGAATCCAAAATATAAATTAATATAAAGTTTTTAAATAAATATATAAATCATTAAAGTGATTTAAATGTGATTCAAATCGGAGGATTTACAAATTAAAATATAGAAAATTGTTTCTTATTATTTAACAATAAAAAATTGTTGCGGTTTGCGTGTGTTGGAGAAATAAAAAAAAACATTTAACAAAACAAAAAACCGTCTAGGGTTAACCCCTAACCTTCGGTTAAGAGTGTTAAGATGGAAACCAGTGTGCTAGGACCCAATAGTGATTAAATTGGTTCATATTTGTATTTAAAATATAACACACGTGGGAAGATTTGATTGGTGGAGGAGCCACCGATGTTTTTAATTTTTCCATTTCTTTATATCTTCCACTTGTCATTTTAATAAGTTAAATGTTAGTTTAAGAATAATCGATAATAGGACAGGGGATGTTTGGGATTATTTATTGAAACTAATTATTAACTTATTAACTTTTATAAGTTAAAAAGGTGTTTGGGGATGTGACTTTTACTACTATTTTTAACTTTTTAAAAGGGAAAAAAGAGTTTTTGAGAAGTTAGGGGGAACTTACTTTTCAAAACTTGTTATAACTTTTTGCAAAAGTCAATAAAAAGCTTAAAATAAGTAATACCAAACATGCCCTCAACAAGAGAAATTATGTTACGTTGAAGGTCTTATTATTGAAATAGGTGATTTAATTTTGAAAGAGAGGAATGTTAAGTCTAAGATTCATTAGACCATTCAAAGATATGTCTCGAGTGGGAAAAGTAGCCTCTCGACTACTTCTCATGTTTTCATTGAAGTAAGTGTATAACGGACGAGGCAATGTATGTGCCTTAAATGATATAGAGATTGATGAGAAGCTAAACCATGTAGAAGTAGTGAAAGCGACTCATAAATGAAAGTTGAATATGAGATGAGGGGATTTTAGTCTATGGGTGTTCACTTTCCGATTTTAACAATATTCTAATCAAATTGTGAGCCAATCTGTTAGTAATGATTTGACCATTACAAGCCAAAACCAAACTTTGAAAATTAAAAACGAACCAAAACAAATCGTTACTTGTTGGGTAATTCTGAATAGGCAAGAAACAAGGAGTCGGTAATTCAAGAGATGGAAATCAAGAAAAAAGGAATAAAGACTGCTTTAAAGTTTGAATTTTGGATTATCAGTTTATTTAATTAAGTTAGAGTTATGGTAAGAGAAAAGTAACGCATGTCACGACTAGCGTCGTTGTGGGAGGGGCCGTGGACGAGTCATTGGACGAGGCACGGTGCCCGTGGCAGTTCACCTATAACTCGCAAGATTGGACCAAATCAGAGTCGAGGCAAATCACACATCATGTTTTTTAATTGTGAAGAATACGAGCACTCGCATCCGAGTGCCCAAATCTGGAACGTGAAGAGGAAGAAACACAACTTACTTAAGTTGAATATGATGAAGAACCCGCTTTACTGTTGATTGTATGCAAGCAAGAGGAACAACGAGGGGTATTGTTATATGGTGATAAGGCAAGTGGCAATTTAAAGGGTTCTACGGATGAGCATGGAAATGAACTAGAAATTAACATCGTCCAAAGTTATACGAGATCTATTTGGTGTGGAAAATTCAAACGAAGATCGTGGTGGTCCGTATCAAAATTAGGGGGTGAATATTGGATAATTCTGAATAGGCAAGAAACTAGGAGCCGGTAATTCAAGTGATGGAGATCGAAATAAAAGAACAAAGATTACTTTAGAGTTTGAATTCGGGATTATAAGTGTGTTTTGTTTGTCTATTTAATTAAGTTGGAGTTACAGTAGGATTATTATTTGTTTAGTAAAACATGAGTCTTTAAAATTATTTTGAACGTGGGTTTTATATAACAAGAAAAGAGTTGAAGCGGGTTGCTTAAAAAAACCCGTGTTTTTCGTGTTGATATCAATCACGTACCATCCAATTTCAGCTTTACTAATGTTTGGTTTCATGGTTCAGGCTTATTGAGCCTTATCTGATAAATTCTTTTTACATAAAAAGTGATTAAAATAAAAAAGTGTTAATGTCCCAATAGTTAAACTTAAAAGATCGACACATTGCATTCTATTGTTAAAGTAAAAATCAATCATGTATATAGTCCAACTTAAAATAATTAAAGGTTTTAGTAAAATATAAAAAGCTAAAAATCCTACCAAAATCCTACGACCTGATTCGATTTTTTCCTACCGGTTTCGAGTATAACTTGTAAACCAAACCATTTGGTAATGTTTGAAAAGTCTTAAACATACCGGAAAAAAAACAGATCGTGAAACCAAACTGGTGACCGGTTTGAACGGTTTCACGACTTTAAATTGAACCATCAACACCCTAGTATTTTACCCTAATTTATTTTCTTGTATGTTGTTTTAGAGACAAAATCCTACACCTCGAAATCTAAATAACACTACTTTTGTATGAAGTAATAAAACATGAAAGTATAAAACCGTTCCATCAGAAATTAACAAAATCAGCAAAGAACAACGTGCCATTGATATTCCGAACAACAGATTAAAACTGATATTAAATATGGTCACTAGAAACAATCACAAAAATTAAGATTAGGCAATCTAAATGACACATGATCTTATTACTCACATACTTCAAATCTTAGAAGTACTTATCACATCAACTATGGCCTTCCACCGGATCAACTAACAGGAAACCAACCCATTAG
Source organism: Smallanthus sonchifolius (assembly GCA_023525975.1). Lineage (NCBI taxonomy): Eukaryota > Viridiplantae > Streptophyta > Magnoliopsida > Asterales > Asteraceae > Smallanthus > Smallanthus sonchifolius. The sequence continues at coordinate 73,552,490 of CM042033.1, read as the reverse complement.
ACAACGACTTCTAAACATGCGTAATTATTCCGCTGCAGAACAAATAAAGTAACATGGTAAACCAAATGAGAATCAGAAAGGCTTCTCTCCAGCAATGTTACCAGGAGGGTCATAATTGCAAACAACCATAAAACTACCATCATCACACTTACTCCTACCACATCCAACACGTTCAGTTTTTTTCCAGATACATTGAGTATAATGGCCACACATTTTGTCAATGCACTTGTTTTCGCCGTAGTCATAATTGCGTTTCTCATCGAGCCACATTTGCACTGCGTACGAGCCATTGAGGTTTTGTCCAGATGCCATATTCTCGCCACACCTATCGGAGCGTACCATTTTACAATCCTTCCTTTGATCAGCATAAGCTTGTGCAACCTTAGCCAGTTCAGGGTCCCATTTCAAAGCAGGCAAATCCATTACTTTTCTGGTACAACTATGGGCGTTAAGGTAGTCGTCTGGTGCGTTGCCTGCATCCTGCGTGTGGGATAGATGTAGAATCGCCATGGTTAAAGCAAGAACAAGCGAGATGTTAAGCGAATATCCCATGTTGTTATATGATGGAGTTGAATGAATGTGTTTGATTTTGTATGCTTTGAATAATATCAAATGGTATTTATAGGGTGAGTATGGAGGAAGTGGAAGTGAGATGCAGAAAGCGAGGAGGGATAATAGGAAAGCAATTCAAGAGGACCCTTTGATGGAGAAAAATTAATGTTGTAGAGTATTCCACTCAACCGAAATGTTTGTAAGATAAAAACACAACCACTGCTAAATCCTAAATATTCGATATTAACACACATATGCTAATGACTAGCTCCAACAAACAAAGGAAAATGATTTGGTTGTAACTAATTTACACTTGGTGCCAAGCTTTTACGTATTTAGGAGCGAGACGAATATTGATTTGTTAGTAAAAATCATTAAAATTTGTGATACTTAAATAACATATGTAATATCCTATTGAATGTGTTTTAGGGAAGTTCTATAAGGATTAGAAAAATAGAAACAAGTGAACCAATCTTAACTTTTAATTAATCTTGATCTAATGACTAGATAAAACTAGATTTTAACATAATTACAACTAATTCACGCGTCTAGTCAGAACCATCAGAGTGTGTCTAATGAAAGCCTTTGGCGACCAACCGGGCTTTATATGGACTGACATAATCATCAGTGTGTCTCTTTATCCTACAAACTTACACCCAATAGTATTAGCATGAGAAGGAGCAAGCACCGATACCCAAGTCCGGTTACAGTGTAGAACATCAATCTCTATATGCATCACATACCAGCAAATCGGCCAACGCTGGCCTGAAGATAAGTAGTGGGCTCAAAAGTGGGAGTGGATGAGACATGGAGAAGAACATGGCTAGGAAAGTGTTTAGCCGACGAGTGTGGTCACATGAACAAGTGACCATCGGATGAAAAGGACGGGGCGGTGGAGGAAGGGGTGGGTGGTGGAGGAAGTGGGGGTGATGATCAGGGTGGGGATGATGATGATGATGAGGAATCAGATGACGGTGAAGTAGAGGATGGTGTGGTACAGAAGGTGGAATAACTGAGAGTGAGGGTAAGGTAGTGGTAGGAGGCGTAGAGACAGAGGTTGATGAGGGAATCTAGAAGATAGTCTATTGAAAGACGACATAGCGAGAAGATGACCTATAGTTTTATAAAACTTATCTTTAATTTATATTTTATAAATTCTTTCTAACATCCCAACATATCCTTGTTGATGATTGCATCTTGATACTTGAGCATGGCAAGTTGATATCCTTGACCATAGCAAGTCGATTTTCATATGTAGAATGTTGTAGTCTTGAACTTCATAATACTTAACATGTTAGAACTTGTTGATCATATCCATTTATGATTCATTGAATGTTTAGTGACATGTATGTTGTATATGATCATCTTTAATGAACACTAGATAACACAAGTTGTTTAATTTCTATCATTATTAATACACAGATTCAACCATATCTTCATTTGGACCTTGATGTCCTAACAAGGGGTTTGGGTAGCTGATGGTGATGACGTTTTTTCAGTTCATATGGTTCGAAAGATTATAGACGGGGTTTTTTGTTGGGTTGGAATGGAACTACTAGATGGAATCGGGTTTTCCTAGGAAAGTCAATATTTTGGCTCGGAGGATTATTCTTGGCACACTTCCGATCAGAGAGAATTTGGTGGATAAAGGTATTGACGTTCTTTCCTTGTTATGTTCGATTTTTTTAAATGCATGATCGAAACATTGGATCATGTTTTTGGTGATTGTGAGTTTGCTTCTATGTCTGAGAATGTTGTGGGGAAGTGGCTTGATGTTACTTTTCATGCAGTTATGACCCCGTCTTCTCTAGTTGCTTGACTCGAAGCTCTCTCGGTTTCAAAGGCTAAAAAGGCGCTGATCGAGGCGATTGTGACGTCATCATGGTGGGTTCTATGGAGGTACCGGAACGATTGCGCTTTTGGAGACGGCGCAAAAGATCGGGGAAGTATTTTTGAGGATATTCTTTATTATTATTTCTTGTGGTATGCTAAGAAGAATAATAATGCAAATACCAAATAGGTTAATTGATTGCAAAACCGATTATTGACAATGTAATCGTTTTTTTCTCGTGCCTAACAGCTTGTTAGTCGGTTGTTTATATAATTATAGCATTTAAAAAAAATATGGAAAATGAATTGTCTTTAATTAATTGGATAAATCTGATATTTTAAAAAAAATATTGCTAATGATAAATATATAATTTTATGATTATATAAAATTTTGAAGTTTAAGAAATTCTATTTACTAGGGACAATCTGTTACAACCTTTTCTTATCTTAAGTAGAACAATAACCACTAGTTAATCAACCATTAAAACTATGAAATTTCCTAACAACTATATCATATATTTAATTAGCCAAATCGTGTAATCCATGTCCCTAGCTAATTACAAGGATCTACTACTTTTTATACCAACTGATACCAACACAAATCGTGTGATCCATGTCCCTAACAATTGTAGAGAAATTTGAAAAAGTAATCATATAAACACATCTGTTTTAAACAATCTAAAAGGCATCGCCTTGTTCTTATTTACTATCATACATGTGGTTGATATAAATAGTAATTTATCTTATCTATTTGATATATGTAGGATCAATCTTTAACTTTAGTAAGGTTTTGTGTCGATATAGTTTCCTGGAGGATCATAACTGCAAATGACGTAGCACATAGGAGTGTTGGTGCACATAACCCTATCACATCCAACTTTGAGCGTGTCTTTCCACACAATTTGAGTATAATGCCCGCACCTTTTCCCTGGGCTACAAGTATTGGTGTCGTAATCGTAGAACGCTTTCTCTCTACCCCAAAGGAACACTGCACCTGTCGCGTTAAGCTCTGGCCCGTAAGCCAAGTTCTCACCATATTTTCTAGGGGGCTTTGAGTGTACCAACGCACAATCATCCTTTCGTTCTGCTGCGAAGTTTTTTGCAAATTCAGCCACTGTATCGTCCCAAGTAAGAGGAGGCAAACCCAAATCTTTTCTAAAACTGTTATGTGCGTCGACGTATTCTTGTGGGCTGTCTTGGGCATGCGAGGAGCATATAATCGCCATGATTATGGCAAATCCAAGCGCAATATCATACCGATTCCTCATTTTAAGATATCAATGTGCATAAAAGTTCAAGTTCCTTCGGAATTAAATAATTGATGTGAGCATGAATGTATGGAGTAAATGTGATTTGGATATGGATGATGTAGAACAAATCACATAGCACAAAATAAGGAGGAACAACCGGTTTTTGTAAACATGAGGGATGTTCTATATAAGACAATGTCATGAGCATATATAGGGATCATTTATTCTAATTACTAAAACTAGTTTTTTCACAATCTTGAATCAAGATTGATATTTTCTGTTGTATAAAACATGTCATGTGACATATTCAACATATATATGAAAGGATACACCTTTGCAAATGTCTGTCAGATTGTTCCCTTTTGTAATTGTATATCATTAGTTCATGAGTGTTTAAAAATGTTTTAGGTTCATTGAAATTAAATGAACTATAAGAAAGATATTTTTGGGGAAGTTGGTGTGAAAACCCGTGGAAACCCTAGCAAAAAGATGCAATTTTTTTCTTCAACTCAAAATTTAGGCGGAATAACCACCGTACCTAAGTCCTAAACATACCAAACTAGTGAAGTTTTCTTTGTTGTAATGTTGTTATATTTTTGTTTTTCATTTTATTGGTTTATGTTTGAAAAAGTTTCTAATAAACACCGGGTTAATACTCAATTCCACTTCCCTTTAATCTATTCTATAATATATATAATACAACCACTAGCTTAGCATAGTGGCAAAGTTATATACCCAAGACTTCACTAAAATGGGGAGGTCTTGGGTTCAAGTACCACTTGTGACAAAAAAAGGGCGTCCAGGTTGGGCTAGGAGGTTTTCTCATCTATGGTGGATTTCCTCCTGAGTGAGGTGGAGATGACCGGGTGGGTCAGTGGCCCGTCAGTGATCTAATTAAAAAAAAATATCTATATATATAATATGACTAGGTTAGAACCCAGTGTATTACACGGGTTGTATATTGAAAACGATATAACTTATAAATTTGTAAATACATCCTAACTTGTGAGACTATTATGATCGTCTCGAGATATATCAAGTGGAAATATGTGTATATAACAAATTAGTATTTTTCTTTAATTAGTTATATTTTGATTTCCTATTATATATTCTTATTTAATATAATTAGTATTTTTCTTTAATAATATATTTATAATATTATTATTTAACAAGATACATGCGTATTTATTAGGAGAGAGAGACGGGAAAACCAATGTGAGGCACGAGTAAGTAACAAGTGTCTATAATAAACCTTTATTTATTAGTATAGATTTCATTAAATGTCATTAAACACGTGTTTTGTTTATTATATATTCATTTCTTACTTTAGAAAACAAAACATTTTTCACGAACACATTTTGATTTCACTATCAAACATCACAATATACACATCCATATATTCAATTTGGTCCACTTGTCGATCCTAATAAGGTTTCTCGCCAATATAGTTTCCCGGAGGTTCATAATTGCAAGTCACAAAATATGCATTATTCAAGCACTTAACCCTCGCACACCCAAGGCGGATCGACTTTTTCCAAACCACTTGAGTGTAGTGCCCACACATCTTCGAAGGCGTGCATGAGTTTGACGCATAATTGTAATTAGCCTTCTCATCGACCCACATTTTTACTGCATCCAACCCCGAGAACTCCCGTATGCAATATTCTCACCATATTTATCGATATGTGAGTGTACAAGGGCGCAATCGACCTTCCTTTGATTGGCATAGCTTTCTGCAAATTTTGCCACGGTAGGATCCCACGTCATAGGTTCCAGGCCGATCTCTTTTCAAGCCACATTGTGGGCATTCACATAGTCTTGAGGTGCATTTTGGGTATAAATGAAGCGTAAAACCGATATGAGAACAACACAAATAAGTGGGCAGTAATGTTGGTATCCCATATTGATATATCATGAGTTCATGAATGTTTAAAAATGCTTTCGGTTTATTGAAATTAAATGAACTATAAGACATATTTATAGGGAGAAATTGGGGTGAAGGAAGCCAAAGCAAAATGTTGCAATTTTTTTCTTCAACTCAAAGTTTAGGTAGAATACCACCATACCTAAACGTAGCAAACTAGTGAATTTTCATTAGTTGTAATATGGTTATATTTTTGTTTTTTGAGTCTATTGTTAATTTATTGTTTATGTTGTTGAAAACGTTTCCAATACACTTGAGAGTTAATATAGCCCGGTCAAAATACCTAATACATCGCAATTTTGAGGAGACTTATTAAGTCTAGTATATCCCAATTTTACAACCGAGTACCCTAACTAACATATATCACCCATCCTTTGGACGGAACAGTACACCGTTATAATAAAACATGATTTGTAGTCAGTGACGGACCTAGAAAATTTTTTCATGGGGGTCGGAAATTTTTGGGGTCGGTTAAGTAGTGATATATAACGTGCATATAACACTAATTTTTTTTCATTGAAGAGCAATCGGGGGGTAATTTTAAATTTTTATGGGGGCGATCTGTTGGCCCAGATGGTTCAAACAATCATATCAAGCAAACACGAACACGAGATATTGGGGGGTCAAACCCGCGACTCTTTCTTATTATCAAACGAACAAAACAATCAAAGAAAAGGGATAAATAACATAATAACCTAGACCCCTATTTATAATACTATTCTAACTTGTTCTCCAAGAAATAAAACCTAATTTATAAAACTTTCAAAACAGACCCCTTAACTTTTATTATTAACTAATTCAAGATTAAATCCCTCATTCACCCCCTTAATCTTGAATTATTCTTCTTCTTGTTTCTGTTCCTCCTCTTCAACTGACTATAGCATACTTGTTTCACTGGTTCTTCAAACTTAGCATTCTCTCCTTCTGTACTTAACTTTGAAGTTGCATCAACCATTCCATTCTTGACTTGCTCCTTTTCATTTTCATGTTTGAGATTTCCAAATAAATCTTTTGGAATCGTTCCAAACTGAAACAGACTTTCCTTCACTTTCACAATCGAATTCTTCTCCATATCCGGACTTTCTTTCTTTTCATCTTCAAAGCTTTTAGGATTAGAACATACCTTAAGCTTGATTTTGTACATTCTATTCAGATTTCTCTGAACCTTCATCAACAATCTTCCTTTCTGATCATGTAGCTTCAATATCCTATTGAATATTTCTATCTTATGTCCTTCTTCATCCAACTGTCCTAAGCTTAGAAGATTGACCTTCAACTTAGGCATGTAGAAAACATCACAAAACGTTTTCTTTTCGCCATTCTTACTTATCACAGTTACACTTCCTTTACCTTTTATTTCAATCACGGATCCATCACCAAACGTTACATGACCCGAAATTTGTTCATCCAAGGTAGTGAAGAATTCTTTCTTTCCTGACATGTGGTTACTTGCACCATTATCTAAGTGCCACATTCCTTCATCTTTTCCATCCTTTTCAAACATCCCCGGGATAACCCGTTCTTCATTCAAACTTACTTTCTTTGTCGAACAAACTGCCATGAACAAAGCAGGATCACAATCACCTTCCTCTTCTGTCTTTGTTAAATTCACTTCTACTTTATCTTTACTTTCTCTATATTTACTAGGAGCTTTGCATTCACTTGAATAGTGTCCAATCTTATCACAATTGTAGCACCTCAAATTCTTCCTTCTATCTTGTCATTCTTCAGGGTTCTTTCTCCTTTGGTCTTGACCCTGTTCTTCTTCATCATTCTCACGTTCATTATTCCATCTTGGATACCCTCTTCCTCGTCCGTTAAATCTTCCACGACTACTACCACGTCCTCGGTAGTTTTCAACTTTCTTTCCAGTTTGGGTGAACAAGAGTTGACTTTGGGATGAACTTTCAGTCACATTCTTGAACTTGTTTCTTTCTTCATATGCCTTCAAACGTCCAACCACATCTTCGAACGTCATTGTTTCAATTTCGACGAATTGCTCGATCGAAGAAACAATAGGTAAATATTTATCAGGCATAGAGTTCAATAATTTCCTTACCACAACCTCTTCTTCGAGTGTTTCTCCCAAACTCTTGTACTTGGACTGTACTCCACCCATCTTTGCTGCATATTCATCAATGCTATCTGTCTCACCCATCTTCAATCCATCTAACTCGCTTCTTAGCATTTGAAGACGAGCTTTCTGAGTTCTTTCTGCACCAAGATAGCGAACTCTTAGCGCTTCCCAAACATCTTTCGGTTCTGAATACTTGGCCATCTGTAGCATTACATCTTCCGGTAGAGTTTGGAAGATGACACCCAAGGCCATAAACTTCTTTCTTTCTTCAATTCTGGTCCCTTTTTCTTTATCAATCGCATCTGTCAAACCGTTCGCACCTAAGACGATCTTCACCATAACCGACCATGCTGCGTAGTTGGTCGAGGTTAACTTTGGTGCCTGCAAAGCAAAACTACCTATCGATTCTTTTACTGTTCCTGAGGCTGAGTTCTCTTCTTTATCACCAGCCATTATTTTTTCGGTTTCTGTTTATACGTAACCGGTGTAGATAGGTTTTGACCAAGACTTGTCAAACCCTAGTCACGATGCCCCGACCGCAACTTTAAACGCACGGCTGATTTAAAAAGAAAAGAAAGAAAGCAAACAAACAATTCTTTTTTTTTTTTTTTGTGTTAATCGTAAATAAAAAAAACTATCCTTTCTGTTTTTCTTTCTTCACGAAACACCAAGAAAAATAAAAGAAACTTTCTGTTGTTTTTTTTTTCTTTTAATATTTGACCAAAGAAAAACACACACGCCAACACTACCAATTCAAACCTCCGATCATTATTCCGCCGAGTGTAAAAAAAACCTCTGTTCGCAAAAACACAACCGAACCACCGCCGGTCGCTGATTTTCGTTGATCACACCCGCGCACCGTCGTCGATCGTAAACGCACAGAATCAGCCTTGATTGATCCGCAAAACAGGTGGGTAAGAGCTTAACCTTGCTCTGATACCAATTGTTGGCCCAGATGGTTCAAACAATCATATCAAGCAAACACGAACACGAGATATTGGGGGGTCAAACCCGCGACTCTTTCTTATTATCAAACGAACAAAACAATCAAAGAAAAGGGACAAATAACATAATAACCTAGACCCCTATTTATAATACTATTCTAACTTGTTCTCCAAGAAATAAAACCTAATTTATAAAACTTTCAAAACAGACCCCTTAACTTTTATTATTAACTAATTCAAGATTAAATCCCTCACGATCGGGATTTTAGTGCGTATTTTATACTAATTTTTTTTTTCATGGAGGGCGGCTGCCCCTCATAGTCCCTAAGTAGGTCCGCCATTGTTTGTAGCGCGGAACCTGAAAACTAGTTTTTAGTAAGAAATCGGTTTCTGTCTCATAATTAAAAAGAAATTGAAAATATTTTTATATTCTCAAATAACAAGTTTCTCTGTTATTATCAAATAATAAGTTTTTATCAGAGTCAATTACATGGATAATCTTTGTCCATATTGCACATATATAGTCCCAACTTTTCTAAAATTACATGTAAAATCCCTACCGTTCACAAGTGGGTAACACTAATAATCCATAGAGTGAATGAAGGCTGGTTTTGGAGTTAGATTTTTTAAAATGACCAAAATACCGTTGTTTTAAAAAAAGGAAAATTAAAAACACATTAACTTGTCGGTCCCGATCACACCTTTCTTCTCCGATCAACTCTCGTTCTCTGACGAACACCATTGGCACCACCATCTTATTCATCCTCCCATTCCGATAACCATTGCAAGGAGTTTAGAAAAATCAAGATAAACCCGTCGACCCCACATACCTCTCCCAAAATCAAGATAAACTCGTCGACCCGGATAAGTCTTTGTTCCTACTACCCTTGCTTCTTGAAATTGGTGGCGCTAAAAGCCGACAAGATTTAGAAATCCCCGACTCTGAATGTAAGGAAGAAGTACAACACCCCGAAGAGGAAGAGGAATAGGAAGATTATAAAGACGTCAAAGACCACCAATCACCTAGCAAAACCCCTCCCAAACCCCCTCCTTCGTTGACAAAATTGAACCTAATTTGAAAGCCCTAAAGCTCAAAACTAATCTAAGAAACAAACCCTCAAAAACGCCATTAAGCTTTGCATTCATACTAGTCGAAACGCTACTCACTCGAAATGGGTCGTCGCTGATAAGCACAATTCGTTTTGCTTTGTAAAACGACGATGAATGGGGATGATGATTGTACACCCCAACCCGGCTTGACGTGACCTAATTCCATAAATGTTTATAATGTTACATAGTTTAAACTAATACAAAATCTAACTCATTACATGTATCCAAAAACGAGACTGCTTTTTACCAACTTTTTAAGACGCCTGAGTCTCCCTTCCCCCTGTTCTGGTATCCCGTTGATTGAACGCTTTAATAGGATTGAATGCCGTTCCTCTCCCTCACCCTTTCCCATTCCATCGCCTACAACCCTTCTCCCTCTCCTATTCCGTCACGTACAGCCCCTTTGCACTCTGAGATGACCGGTTCGGTGGTGGATGCGCCCATTCCTCTCCCTCTCCCTCTCCCATTCCGTCGCCTACAACCCTTCTCCCATTCTGTCGCCTACAACCCTTCTCCCTCTCCCATTTCATCGCGTACAGCCCCTTTGCACTCTGAGAAGATCTGTTTGGTGGTGGATTTGAAGATTGACGGTGGTGGATTTGGTAGAGTCGTCGTCGATTAAGAAGTCTCGACGGTAATCTTTCCATCAATTTCTAATTCGATTGCAACACATAGCTAGACGGTCAAAACCCTAATTTTATGGTTCTTAGATGCATGCATAATATATAATCATGAAAAGTTAAAAAACTTACAAAAAAGAAGAATAAGAATGAACAGTGATAGTGTGGTAAGGATGAAGCTAACCTGCATGCAAAAGTACGGCTTGTTCCAACACGTTTCTGCCTTTAGCTTCATTGTATGCTATCTGGGTTACTATTTGTTCATGAAACAAGAGGTTTTCGGAGCAGGGGTTTCATTGAGAGTAGCCTCTCTATCCCCTAAGATAGAGGAAAGGTTTGCTCTCACCCAACCCATTCTAAACCCTACCAATAGCTTTGCTATGAGCAAGATTTACTGGGTATATTTGTTTTGTACTATTTATTTAGTGTTAACTTCTTTTTTTATTTTTAATCCATTGATTATTGATGTGATTAATTTATTAATTTATTCTCTAGCAATATTGTATCATTAACAGTGTGAATTATATATTATAATGACAGCGGTGAGTGTAACCACTCTGTAACCACTGTCATTAGTAATCTCCACCGTCAGATCTGATTTAGATTTAATCTGGACCGTATTAATTGATTTTATCTGATTTCCAAGGACAGTTAATGTAAATCAGATTTACAAAACACGATTTAAGTTGAGCATCACATCTACCACGATCGCAAGAAATCAGGACTTTTTATTTAAATTTTCCTATTTTTTAGGATAGTTTCGTAAACACAGATTGGTAACTGTTAGTCAAACACACGATTACATTAATTCCTAAATCCCTGAAAAGCAGGACAGTTTTTTTTGTTTAACTTTTGAAAAAGCAGCAAAACAGGGCCACTACTGCAGGTTTTTAGCTAAACTGCAAGTACAGGTTGTTCCATGATGTGCAGATTTTTAGCTTAAAACCTGACCCATGACTCCTTTACTCCTATTATATAGGATACACCATTAAATTCCAACATTAATACAAAAAACAAATTCGGAAGAAAAGTTGTATAAAAAACAATTATTCATGATTCATAGACGAAATGTTTATATCCACTACCTGCACAAATGAAAAGTTCATTTATAGTTGCGTTGCATATAAATAAACAATTCCAACTAGAATATTATTGAAAAATCGTAGTCCATCTGTGCACATCAGCTTCTGTTTGATAAGAACTGTCAGCAGTAGGATGTAGAATCTAAACATCATGAATATTATTTTTCAATTCCGATAAACAGCCACAAAAACATAAAAAAAAATATGGTCTAAAGGCAATAATTAATATATACTCAACTACGGATAGGAATTATAGTAAAATAAATAATTATATTTTATAAATTACAGTTACTATGTAGCAGGCGCCAAAAGGTGTAAAATAGTTTGAAATTCAACTTACATTCTAACACGCGCCCAAAAATGGTTAAATATAGTGGGGCAGTTAGCAAGTTTGTGAGGAAAGTTGAGACTGGCTTGTTCATGAGGCTAGTTCAGGAATGAAGGTTTTCTAGTTTCAATCTATCAATACCGTTTAGCCCTCACTCGCCGGTGGGTTGTGATTGAGCTTAGCTTGGCAGATCTCGCACCGTAATGCGAGTGCTTATTTACAAAAGATAGATTGTTGGTATGACTGCTGCTACCAAAAGCACACTTAGTCACAGGTAGAAACCTATGAGCTCTACTAGCTCTCCGACTCTATAAACTGAACTTTTCTTTCCCGCCGTTTCGCCCCTTTACCCCATCTTTCTTGCTTGCTGTGAGCGTTACTGCTACTCAGAGCGGTGTTTCATTTCCGGTTGTCGAAGGCTCTTAAAACCGACTGAATGACCCGGTAACGTTGCACTCCATCGGCTGATTTAGCAGCAGTAGCATCGGTGGCTTGGCTTTTCAGACTTAAGGAAGAATCCTAGGGTGGAACCACAAATCAACGGATAGAACCGATTCAACTGGGACTGAAGCTGGCAAGCGATAGCCAAGTTAGGTGTAGGAAGGAAGATAAGCATCTTAATCCTCTTTTTCTTCCTTAGCTTAGACTGCTCTTAACACTTCTCGCCAAGTCCAATAAAATACAGACTCTCTATGACTCAAAACCCCCAACCTACATCATACCAGATCAGACTAGTCGCTTCGAGATCCCTTTTGCCATTTGAAGAAGAAGAAAGAGATCTTGCTGTACGAGCTCTATTGCCCGAGATGGATGTGGGACTGTTTGCATCATGGGAGCAGATTACCCAAAAAATCCATGGGAACAATGAAAAAACAAAAAAAGATATCTCAGTAACGAAAACTATAGGGGGATGTATTGGCGAGATCCAACGGTGAACAGCTGCCCAAAAGAAAAACCGCCTGAAAGTCCGAGGACCTTTACTACTGTACTTTACCCCCGAACCAGCAGCCTTCACGCCAAGCAAGACCGCCCTTGTCCCTTCCTTTATCCATTCCGACTCCTTCTTTACTTTGTTCTAATAGAGTCTAAGGCAAAGCTAAAGTGGTTCGTATGCCTACTTTACCTACTTAACGAAAGGGAACGAACTTAGTTTCGTTTCCGGGTTTATGGATTGGATTCGGTCAGCCTCACTCCTTCCTTTTTATGTTGTCGTGATGGGTACCGGTGAACGCTCCCAAAGGCGACCCTCTCGAGTTTCCGGCTGTTTTCTAGATTGAAGTAGCCTTTCGTCGCCCTGAAAGAAGTCACTATCAAAGAGCTCGCCCTACTGAGGTACCAAAGGTGCGCTCAGCCCGGTGACTAAGAAATGGGTTTGCGCTTGAATTTCAGTGATGTGGTTTTTCGAGGGAAGTAGGGCTCTTATTGTCTAAAAGTGGGATCTTCGCTTTCCTTTAGAATGAAAGTTGCTATGAAGCCCCTACTACTTACTTTGTTTGATTCAAAAGGCACGTCTGCATGGCATCCATTCTAGATTGTTCAATACTTTTCTAGTTTGATCTATACTTGTATATAATTCTCTATACGAGTTTGGAGCCTTGTAAATATCTAGATATTTGTATAGAACACTCTAGATACACAATTGTAGCCATTAGATCGAGATGATCCTAACCATCCATTGAGGAGGTGGAGATGTATAAATAGTGAGGCCTTCATTTGGCCAAACCATCCAAGCGAACGTGAGAGGATTTCATACACCTTCCCCCGACCGGGTGGATACACATTTTGACCCTTCCCAGGATTGAACTACGGGATCGATCTCTTATTTACCAAGATATGAAAGCCACGAGCAGCTTTCTTTCGATGTGCTGTCATGATCACATTCTCAGTTTCGTACGAGATTCCCAGTTTAGCTTACGAGGTCAAAGTCTTCTTTAGACTTTTCCAATTCTATTTTAGCTTAGATCCCGTGTCTACACACGGGGTGAAAAATATCCAGATATAAAATTATTAAATCATTATGTATATATTTTACAGAAGTAAAAATGTATTACATATACTGATGATAGAAAACAAAATTCAAAATATGTAAAAATTAATATATAATTGGGTTTTGAAAATACGTTAATTACTATTTAATGTAATTTGACTTTCATTTACTATTTGATTGAAAATAAAAATTACATAATTAGATTTCAAAGTTTTTTAGATAATTTAAAATAAATGTGTTTTATTAGCTTAGTTAGTATTTTATTTAAAAATATATTATTATTAAAAGATAGAGGTGTATTTAATAAAAGAGAAAGACGGAAAAAAAGTGATAAGAATGAATATGGTGGCGACACGTATCATGAAAAAACCTTTATTTATTATATAGTATAGATATAGATATATATTATGTTATGCTAAGATATACTGACATAAGTTGTTGAAAATTATCAAGAATACATCAATTAATTATACTTGTATATTTTTTAGATATAATTCATATATGTAAAGTTTTTTTAACTAATTTTATTTAAAAGATGGTAACACAAACAAACTGAAATCCCTTCCTACAAGACAATCAAGCCTTACCAGAGACAGGTTTCTAAGCCTGTCGCATGATGGTTGGTCAATTATAGTAAGGTAGATGTCTTTTAAGGAATGTATTTAAACTTGCATAATATAAAGCACACAAAATAGTAAATGCACAATGCAACAAGTTATTTCAATACCAGTCCTCCTAACCCAGCCACATGAATGCCTAAGCACAATAACAAAATGAACAAATAGCATCTGCTCAAGTGCTCATGGCAAACAGAAACAATAACTCAAATGAAAAGCTTAGAATGTAAGGCGTACAACAAAATGAAAACAGAAGCATTAACCAAGCATGAACATAACAATAAAACCAAGTGACCACATAAAACTATAGATTGTACTAAACACTAGATCTCATGAACCTAATCGGATGTGAACTCCACCGTACACAAAATGAGTTGTCGACAACATTGAAGGGTAAAAACTATAGTTTAATTTCTTATATACACATAATTAAAGCTCATAGTTTATTACCTTTGTTTCTTTATAAATTTGAAAAGCGCGGGAAAAAAGTTGTGAAGCATTCATTTTGTTATTGTGCTTTCCTTACCGATTCCACCATAGCAGTAGATGTATACATCGCTGCATGATTTCCAAAAATCAATGGGGGTAATTTAACCAAATAGTAAAACATAAAGAGGTAAAACTGTAAAAGTATAAACGAGGCTCAGCCGGGAAAGTGCAATGCAACGCTCGAATGGTTGTACCACATGAACCACGGTCACCATCCCCTGTTCCGGGTCGGGTTCCATCACCGGGATCTCTTCACCTGCGCTGGCGGCGGGGTTCTTGAAGAGGTTTTCTAGGGTCCACTTTAAAGCGTATAAACTCACATCACTCTCGTCTACTGCCACCATCACCTTCAGCCTCTTCTTCCTTCCCTCCGCCATCAACGGCGGCTGCTCCGTCGTGTATCGCCGCTCTCCGCCCTCACTTGTCTCGCCAGTTCTTTCTTCTTCCATTTAAGTTCTAGTTAAATTTTTAATTGTGTGATTCATATCATATATCACATCTACTCGCGTACGTGGCAACACAGCTATACACGTGGCACTTTTATATTCTTACGTGACAACACACTATAACATATTTTAGAGTCCCAATTTTAATTTTAAATGATCATATACTTAAATATATATTATAAGTATATTATATATTATTATTGTTTCTATTATTAACATTATTAGAAATGCTATTATTATTATTATTATTATTATTATTGATATTGTTTTGTGCTATTATCATTACTTTTATTATTATTATTTTTATTATTTTTATTATTATTATTATATTTCGTAGACATATTGTATGACTCATAATATGTGCTTTATTCTTTTGCTTGCAGGTCTAAGGTTTTTCGTTTACGCGCTTGTCATCAATTAACAACATCGTAAATGTAGCACAGTACGCGTCTATGACTTGGTTAACTATTATATGTATTTGTGTTTGACCCATATGAGGATACATGTGTTTGCCTTTTTTTTATCATTGTGCTCATATTTTGTATTATTGTAAGATGTAAACGTGGTAGAAGCACGTTTTATGATTGTTTTATATGTTAGATTTGTTACTTTCTTTGAATTATTCACCTACTTCTTTGTTCATTGGGAAGCATTCCACCCATACAACCCCCTTTATACCATACTTGACATTTTCATGCATATGTTTTGGCTACCGTTTTCCTTTGTATTAGATTCACACAATCACATATTTTATTACTTTATCAGTAATGTTTTATCGATTTTTGGTTGTTTATTGTTTGTATTTGTCTTTGTTTGTTAACTAATAGAGTTGTGCTTTTTATCACACATATTGTTTGGTTTTGTTTACAATTCAATGAAAAACAGTTTTGCCATGATACAACGTTAAACTACCCGACCACCGAACGGGTATAAAACTAGTTCACAAATAAGGGAAACCATTCTCTACATTGTTGAATTTGAAAATGTGGATTTTGATTTTGTTTATAAGAGTTACTTTTGCTGATGATTGCATTGTTTTGGGAGGGTCTCGTGACCCTAAATCCTCTGATAAAGCGTTGATATCATCTGGTATGTTTACATCTACTTCATAATAGGTAGGGATGGTAATGGAACCTGAACCCGATAGGAAAATCCGAAACCCAAAACATTTGGGACGGGTATGAGGTCGGGTAATCGGGTATGAGACCGGGTTTGGTATTACTTTTGAAATTTTTCGCGCGTTTGGGACGGGTATGGGATATCGATATACCCGTTTATCCGGCCCGATAACGTATACCCGTTTACCCGATTATATACCCGACATAGTTTTCTTTCTTTTTTATTTATTCTAAGTATATATATCATATTTATTTTAAGTATATATACCGTATTTATTTTAAATGTATATACCCGACATGATTTTATTTCTTTCTTTTTTTATTTTAATTACAATTTTTATGTATACCCGATAGATACCCGACAGGTTTAGGTTGAACCCAACGGGTATTTTTTAAAAACTAGCGGGTTTACCTGAAACCTGCGGGTATACCCGATACCCGACGGATAATTACCCGATAGAAACTCGACGGGTTTTGGGTCGGGTATGGGACAATATTTTATAACCGGGTATAGAGTTAGGATTACCTAAACCCGTCCCAAACCCGGCCTAAACCCAACCCTAATAATAGGATTGATGTATGTTTTTTTTCTTCTTAAGGAGTATTTGTCATTTTTTTACGTATCACATATATGTTGAACATAAATATAAGAATAAAGTTGTTACATATATGTTTGAACATAAATACGATAATAAAGTGTGTTACGTATATGTAACACCAATATCTCACTCACTCACTCATATTGATTTTTATTTAATAAAAAATAGTGATATGACAGTTGAGGGAGTGAAAATCATTTCCTTAGTATAGAAATTGAAGAGTAAAGATTGATGTGACGACGAAGTGTCAAAGTGCTTAAAACCATTCCGGATATCCTAATGGGTCTAACAACTCTATACAATATTTATTATTTTCTCCTAGTATATTAAATCTCTTTTTTATGTAATAATTATTAATAACTTTTATCTTCGAAAATATTTACTTTTTCCTCATAGGTGGGCACTTGCCTACATTCACTAAATTCAGAAAAAAAAAAGATCGTTGATCCATATAAGTGGTGCATCTACGATAATTAGTAAGGGCGTTGGCCCTCATAATTCAGAAGAATGATAGAAAACATCAAACAGCATGTAGCCGTACCTTGAATAAAATGCCAACATTATAAAAAGACAACAGAAGATATTCAAACTAACAACAAAAGGAATGGCATAACTAGCGACCAGATCCTCAAATCACAATATTAGTGTATTTAGACCAAGTTACAGGACGATCATTCTACATTATCCATGTTTTTATACATCGAGACAACAAGGATTACAACATATAGCAGTTTGAAATGCATCAATTACTTATGTTTAACATAAAGATAATTATTAATCAATGCCTTTAAATAAGATCGTTGATCCATATAAGTAGTGCATTTACGATAATTAGTAAGGGCGTTGGCCCTCATAATTCCCTGGAGGATCGTAACTACATATAACAAACCACCAACTGTTCCGACACTTAACTTTAGCACAGCCAAGATATACAGAATCACGCCAAACGACTTGTGTGTAGTGACGACACTCATCACCGACACAAGAATTTGATGCATAGTCATAATATTGTTTCTCTCCGACCCACATGTTTACAGCATCAGTTGCAGTGAACTGGTCACCATAACCTTCTGCTAGGTTTTCCCCAAAAGGGCCTTCCGAGTGCTGCATGTCGCAATCTCCAAGCCTATGGTACGCATACCCACGAGCATAGGCGGCCACAGTCATGTTCCATGTGAGAGGTTGCACCCCGACTTGGGCTCGAGCTTTGTTGTGGGGAACAAGGAAGTCTAAGCCCAAATCTTGGTTGTGAGAAACACCTAGGGCCAAGGAGTGGTGTGAAAAGCATGAGAGCATTAAAAGAAGAATGGCTAGTGACTTGGAACTATTTAGCTCCATATGTGGTGGTGTATTGATGGAAATGAAGCATCAAGCATAACACCAATGGCAATACTTGTTTCTATTTATATACAATTGATTATATTCAATCTTTTTGTTTTTGTTATTGCATTAACTTTTTTTTTTTCATAAATTAGCCACTTGTACATCAAGGTAATAAAATCCACGGGTTATAAAAATGTTCTTCCCTTGTAAGTCGTAATTTGTGGGTTATTTAAACATATAACTAATGATCACATTTTTCCGTAACTTTTGGTCCTGATTGTGATTATCCTACCCCACAGCAAGAAAACTATTTTGTATAAATTGTCGTTTTAGCTATCTAACATCTTCCATAATGAAGCGTAATAGAAATGGTAATATCAATCAATTACCGTACGTTGAGATGGTAGTTACTCGTAATAGAAATACCAAACAAGGTTTGTCTTGATCAGTTTGTCTCGAGTTTTAGTATATTTTTTTCTTTTCAAAATAAATAATTAAAATTTTTATATAGACAAACCTCTAACACTTCATAAAGTATTATTTAATGGTTTAGTGGTAATAATTACCGGTGTTTTCAGAACCGGACCGTACTGGTCGGTCAGACCGGGAACCTGACACAAAACTGATTTAGTTGTGTGTAATTGAACCGCTTTCATTTGAATCGGTCGGACCGTTGAACCCAGCCCGAGTGGTTGGATCGGATTTTCAAATTTTTTTTGTACTTCTTCAAAATCTTATTTTCTAATTAATTTAGTATTCCAAATTATATATTTTATTTATTTAAGTCTTTATATGTAATTAAAATTAATTACAAATTCACATCAAAACAAAAAAAATGCTTTTATATTTGTGTATATATATATATATATATAGTTTTGATTTTATATTATTTATAACGTCATCCGGTCTAACTAATAAACCTCTAAAACGACTGGTTCGCTGTGCGGTTCGGTTCTGAAAATATTAGTTATAACATTTTAAAAGTCACAAATTCAAGTTGACAATAGAGTTTTGTATTATTGCATTAACCCACAAATTCAAGTTGACAATAGAGTTTTGTATTATTGCATTAAAGTTATGTTTAATAGTTATTTAAGTTATTAATTTTATTTAGATTAATGAATGATTGTATAGAGAAGAAAACACCAAAAAGTTCACATGTCTAATGCTTCCATTCCGCTCCAAACACGGATTTCAACATCATATCATAAATAAAAGATATATAAGAATTGAATGAACAAGTTAAAAAATATGACACTTCATTTTTTTAAATCAATTTTACCACTAAAGAGCACACATAAGTTAATTCTTTGCTTATTATTAATAACTAAAATTCTTAAAATTAGTGTGTGTATTGCTTTGTCACGGCAGATGAACATGCCAATAAATAAGTTATTGAACGTAAAATTAAATTACCAAAACAAGCTTTTTGAAAATTTCAAAGGCATTGTTGGCCAGCAAGTAATTCTTTTCCTAACCCATGTTTCATGGCGTTAATTATTGCATGGGCATGTTAGTGGAATTTGTGTTAACCTTCAAGTCAAACCAAATACAATAACTTCTATATTCTATAAACCCGTGAATGATGTTAACTCAAAAACTCTAACTTTTACTAACATATATTTATTTACCATCAGCATTTTTAAAATATATTTTCTTTATAAATGTTAAGAAAATAATAAGAAACGTGTCATGACAATTCAAAATATTCATAGTAAGTTAAATAGTTTGATTGCAAAAGAACGTAATGAAATATTTTTAAGTTGAGATTTACAGAATACAACATATTATAATTAAGTATGATTAAACTTGATTATAAAATGCATGAACATGAGTGCAAGTTACTCTAATACATGGTTTAAAAGTAGCTCACTTCTACAAAGAGTAAACATAAACGTGTTTTATCACATTGAAAAATTCACATTAAGACTTCACTTTTCATACTTGGCTACTTTGGAATATGTATCATTTAATATTATACAACACGTACATATTAACGTGCAAAAGCTAAAAGAATACATACAACTTAATTAAGTCTGGTAAAGCAAGTAGGTCGGTTCGGGTTGGGTAACGGGTCAAAATGTATTTGTGTCAGAACACTATCAGCTAATTCATTAATCTTTTGACGTTCAGTTGTTGTATATTCAACCTTTTTGATAACCTCTTCAAATTCATCCAGGTCAATGTAGGATCTTGTAACATCCCGAGTTTTTAGAACACGGAATAGTCCATGAGAAGTAAAACTAAACAAGAATAAGGGGAACGGGCCTTGGGCCGTGGCGCAAGTGGGCCGAATGGGGGGAGCGAATGGGCCAAGGGTCCATCAAAACCCTTGCCTTCCACCCACAAACCCCTCATTTGCTGCCTCCAAGCGAATTTAGAGAGAGAGAAAGTCCCGGTTTTCATCCCGAGCTTCAAGGGTCGTTAGTACGGGTCTCTAGAGTGTTTAGCTTCGTAGAGGTAGCGTTTTCATGTAACGGTTCATCCCAGATCTGAGTTTTATGTTTTTATGGGTTTCGAGAGATATTTATAAAAAGTGTTCATTTTTATGTTTAAAATGCCAAACATACCTTAGATCTAGCATCACGAATAGAAAACACAAGTTTTGAACATAAAAAGTAAATGTCTTGATGAGATCAGACCATAGCCGTCGACTCCATGCAGAAACCCTAGGTTTCTGCTAGAGAAGACGACCTAGCGAAAGTACTAAGAAGGCGAAACTGTTCTTTAAGCGAAATTGAGTAGTGTGGCCTAGTCATGAGAAAGCAAAACTGATGTAGTTTCGTCGGAACCCAGTTTCGTTGAAAGCTTAGTTTCACTATGATTATGAGGCCGACACTGATGTAGTTTCGTTGTGAATAGGAAGCAAAAGTATCATAGTTTCGCTCCGAAATATGGAGCGAAACTAAGCATTTTTTGGTATGTTTGCATTGACATAGGGGTGGTGTGCATACTTAGTGTAAATTATTTATTACATATTTATATTAATAGACAAAAGCGAATGTTATGTTTTAAAGAAATGTTTAAAAGAGACAAAAGGCACGATTTATGTAGCGTATAGCTATTTTAGTGGCAAGCGTTTTTTAAACGCCCCAAACCGGGTACATCTCATAGTTGGCACAAAACATAACAAGCCTAGTTCTTAAACCAGAAATCAGAATCTATTACAGCGAAAGTCTTTAAATTAAAACATTTACCAAGTGATAATGTAACTCAATGTCTAAAACATAAACTATCGGGAATGGAAATGTCAGTCTTCAGCACAGCACCCGACGCCCATGATATCCAGCCCTCACGACTCCTTTTACTTTTCTTTCGCTTTACCTTTTCTACATGTCATGCATACTAAAAGTCAGCTAACGCCAGTGAATTCTATCTTTACTTTAAATGTGAAACTTTCTTTTAGGTAGCTTAGTTTTATAAAAATAAAATAAGTTTTACTTTCTCTTTCTTTGAAAACACTTTAACTTTAGTTTAAACTTTACAATGTTACAATTATAAAATCGTACCGTTACATCTTTCATTTAAAAACTTTACTTTTTGAGGTAACCGGTTAAGGTGTCCTGCTTTACTCTTTGCAACTTTACGTTTCACTCGTACAGGACAAGTGACTATGATATACTTTAACTATCACATATGGATCGTTGCCCGAGGGCAAGATCCCTTTGCTCGCTTACACCTCAGGGTAAGACTTTTACTTTGCTATGCCCGCACCTCAGGGTGGGACTTTCTCGCTTACAATGAAGTGAACCTTTGCCTACTCACACCTCAGGGTGAGACTTCTACTTTGCTTGCCTGCATGACTTTTTTACTTTGCAACTACGATGCAACTACTATGCAATCACATAATATAATGCCATTGAAACACATAACACATAGACAAACAACACATATTAACACATGAGCATATAATATGGTATCTGACCTAAGTTGGAGCCACCAATTCAAAGCAACTTAGTATCAATTCCTAAACTCTTAATTCATTGGGATGGGAATATAAGACTTAAATGCTAATATTTAGAAAGTACATTTAAAGTCATTTATGTATTTGTAATTAGTCTAAGGTTGTTTGTGTCAAATTGTAAACTTGGAAACTATCCAAGTGATGTCGTATTATGTGTGTACCGTAAGGTTGTGATGGTTTGACCAAAAACCATCACGTCGGTTGAATGCGTTTATGTACGCATGAACAAAGTAGGTCAAAGTTGTAATCAACATTAGAGTTTATGTAAAATTATTATTCACTTTGTTTCGTCTTTGATTACCAACTATATTTATATCTATCTATTAAAATAAATAAAAACAAGAGTAAATTATAGAAATCGTCATTTATGTTTATATCATTTTTCACTTTATGTCATTTAGCCTAAAAAATGTTAGAGATCATCCTTTACGTTTAAATTTGTTGCGGTTTACGTCCTTTAGCCTAACAGGCGTTAAGTTTTTCAGTTAACTCTATTCATGTGTCTTTCACATGAGGGTGTTTTGATCTTTTTACCCACAAATATATATATATATATATATATAAACATAAATAAAAAAACCCTCTATCATCTCTTTCTCTCTCTCTCTCAACTCTTTATCTCTCTAAAATCTGGTGCCCCTCCTCCGATCTGAGCACCACCGCCCTAGCATCACCACCGCCATAAAACACCCTCCCTTTACCCACTCAGACCCACCATCAACACCGCCACCAACACCACCACCACCACCCCTGATGTATTGCAAAATACACCCATTTATCGTGTTCAGTTTGAGTGGTTTTGTTTAGTTTTCTTTTAGTTTTTAGTTAGAATATGTTACTGCTGATCCATTTGTGTTTACTAGATCTCGAGTGATAGTTGTTGCTGAAATGGGTAGAAAACGAGTCAAAAATATGCAAAACCGAGTACCGGAAGAGATCGGGAGGTCAAGAGTCAATTAAAAGCATGAAATTCGAGAAAAAATACCTTCTCGCCACCCGCGAGAAGGTCAGGAGTTGTCCCTCGCGGGCCGCGAGGGAGTTGTATCACAACACACAGTTTTTAACTCCTCGCCACCTGCGAGAAGGGAAGCCAATGAGCTCCGCGGGTGGCGAGGGCCTATTTTCCGCAGAATGTTTCGACTTTCAGGTGGGTTGATGCTGGATTGGGGTAAAAATACATCTCAATCATATACTTGTAAAACCCTAGCCGATTTTGAAGAATCTAGGACGAATTTTGGAGAGATTTTGGAGCAATTTCAAGCAAGAAGGAGAAACGGTTGAAGGTTGGAGTCCTAGGATCGATCAAGCTCGTGGTTTGGCTATCCGGGTTTATCAATTCTTTGTTTTCTTAATTTTTACCATGTTTTTCCACTTTGTTGAAATTGCGTCTTTGATTTGGATAATGATGAGTAGCTAAATTAGATAAACTACCAAGATTATGATGAATGGGATGCTAAAGTTGTGATTTTTATATTGGATGCTTGTTAATTTTGGATTTCATGATAAAGTAGCAAACTTGATTATTGATTCGTTGTATATGCATGCTTAGAATTATTCTAATTGTTATATATTGCTTCGTATGATCTTTGGTGAATGTCTTTTGCGTAATAGGGTCATGCTAGATCATTAACTTGCGTTGTTATTTGTTGGGTTAATTGGCCAAAATACCCTAGAAGCTATATTTGATAATTGAATAGGTCTAGGTGTTATACTAATCTTAATAGCCGAGAGGTGCGAGATTATTGATAGGTCTAAATTGGTAAATTGCTAGGGTGGTCTTTGAGAGAAGTCTGTCATAGTTGCCTTGCTAATATTTGTCTATCAAGTCGAATCAAGAACCCAAGTCATCCTAGGTTTACAACTCGAGAGGGAGTAGGTCATATTAGGGTACTTTACATAAACATTTAGATAACCGAGAGGAAGTCTAGATCAACCGGTGTTTTCAGCAGCCTTCAGAGTTCCTTAGGTGTCTTCCCGAAAAGGGTCGGGAGTCCTGTTCGGTGTCTCAAGAGGTTAGAAATTTATGATCCCGGTTCCTTATTAACTTGCATCCGTTTAAAGTATAGCTCGAAGTATCCCAGGATTCCAGTCTAGGTAGTTACCCATCGTCAACTGAAGTAAAACCCAAAATCACCTTCGTGTCTTAGGTAATTTAGTTAATTGATAGTAATTTAATCGCTTTTCTTTTAGGATTTTAGACAACCCCCCCCCCCCCAAAAAAAATATATAAAAACAATTAGTCGTGTCTGTCAGTCAGTCTGTTTAAGTGAGTCTAATTTACGTAATAAATAGAGTTTCGTGGGTTCGATTTTCGGACTTATTTAGCTGTACTAGAGTCGATCGGTTCACTTGCCGGTTAGTAGTTTAGTCGTGTTTTAGAGAGTCTAGAGTATAACTTAGTTTCTAGAATAGGTTAATTTAGTTAATAATTTAATAACTATACGTTTAGAACATCAAGTTTTTGGCGCCGTTGCCGGGGACTCTTGGCGATTGCGTTTATTAGCTTTGATCAGACTGCATAATAAATACGTACTACTTGTGTAATATTTTGAGTCGTAGGTATCTAATCAGTCGTGTCTCTTTAGTTATCTTTCGTAAAATTTTTTTTTTGTATAATAATAGAGTCTTCTCACCTGTTTCCTTGTGTTAGTTTTGCAGTTTATGCATACGTGCTCAAAGGGGCCGCTACCTAAGCCAGAGAAGGAGAATAATTTCCCGCTAACGGACTTCACGCCGGAGGTTAGTACTTTTTCTTCTCCACCATCCAGCCCACCACCTTTCCGAGTCGACCAAATGGCCGACCGTCAGTCCGTTCACCAACAATCCACCCTAGGATTCACTGGTGTAAACTCACCCATCACTATTCCACCCATCGCCAATGAAAATTTGTGGCAAATCCCCTCGTACATCATGACCGCCATCTCTAACACGTGTCAATTTGACGGTCGTGATGATGAGGACGCACCTGCACATATCGCCCGCCTCACTCGCATTTTAGGTACGTTCCAGCTACAAGGAGCCACCAATGATGCCATCTTTCTCCAACTTTTCCCGTTCACTCTAGCCGATCGAGCTGCCACTTGGCTCGATTCTCAACCCGCAGGCACATACACTACTTGAGCCACCCTAAGGGATGGATTTCTCAAGAAGTATTTCCCACCCGCTAAGGCATCTCGCCTCCGTGATCAGATTCACTCGTTCCGCATGGAACCCGATGAGTCCTATTACCTTGCTTGGGAGCGTTTCCAAAACCTACTCGCTCGATGCTCCCAGCATGGTCTCTCTGATTGGGCCCTTGTAGAGAAATTCTATAATGGTCTCAATTATGACACGAAAGCTCGTTTTGATACTTCAGCAGGAGGACACCTCATGGGTAAGAAATCAGTAACCGAATGCCTAGATATGTTTAAGAGTTTTGCCCAATCTGAGTCTGAGCAGCGGTCAGCACATAAGAATACCACTCTTATCACTAGTGCAACCTCATCTTTACGAGGTGTTCACCAGGTCACACTGGATACTAGTGTTGCTGCTGCTCTAGAGAACTTGCACCGTGAGATGAAAGAGATAAAAGCGAAGGTAGACAAATGTGAGTTCTGTAGGGGAGGTCATAGCACTTTACATTGCCCGTTGATGAGTGAGGAACAAGTCGATTTCGTAGCCGGTCAGTCGAGAGGTCCATTAAATGCTTTTACTAATAATAACTATAATTCGAACTGGCGTAATAATAATAATAATTCAAATTGGCGTTCTTCCGGTAACCCCCCTGGTTTCCAATCTAATTTTAATTGGGGTCAAGGTCGGTTCAGTTCTGGGAGTTCAGGTGGACAGGGTCAGTTTGGAAATCAGTTTAACAACCAGGGACAGGGTAATGGTAATGGAGGTTCAGTTGGTCAGGGATCATCTAGTGGTCAGGGTTCAAACAAGGGTTTAGATAGAATTGAGGAACTCCTATCACAGTTAGTTGTTAAGGATCAGGTCACCCAGAAAACTCTTTCTGAACACGATATTCTTCTTAAGAATCAGAAGTCCGCTTTCCTTGACCTTCAAAGGTTCGTTAGTGACATGGCTAGAAAACTTGAGGAGAGGTTACCCGGTCAATTTCCGGGTGGCACTCAACTTAATCCTAATGCTCATGCGAAAGCCATCACCACTCGTAGCGGAAGAATTTTAGGTGAACCGAAAGTGAGAGAAGGGGTGGAGGTAGAGGAGGAGGAGCCAGTTGATAAAGAAATTGAGTTGAAGGCTCCCGGTAAAGTGTAATCTAGGCTAGACCCAGCAATTACCGCACACACCATCGAGCCCCAAGTGGAGAGGAGCGTTGAGAAGAGACCGATAGAGTCTAGGCCTTCACCAGTTATAGATCTTTCACGAGTCCCGTATCCTGCCCGCCTTAAGCAACAGAAATATGCCAAGGAATACGGGCATTTTCTCGACATGTTCAAACAACTAAAAATTAATCTCCCGTTCATTGAGGCTCTCCAATGCATGCCTAAATATGCCAAGTTTTTGAAGGACCTTCTTAAAAGAAAGGATCGATTGGGGGAGCTCTCAAACATTCCATTGACCGGAGGTTGTTCCGCGGTTGTTTTGAACAAATTACTGGAAAAACTGACGGATCCGGGTATCTTCACCATTCCATGCCTATTCGGTAGTGATACCCAATGTAGAGCTTTAGCCGACCTAGGTGCTAGCATCAACTTGATGCCGTTTTCCCTTTATGAGAAGCTAGACCTAGGCGAACTTTCACCCACTCGCATGACTTTATCCTTAGCCGATCGTTCCGTCAAATACCCTCGTGGTATCATTGAAAATCTACTTGTTAAGGTCGATAAGTTTGTCTTCCCGGTCGATTTTGTCATTCTTGATATGGAAGCTGATGAGGGAGTTCCTATCATTCTAGGCCGTCCATTCTTGCGCACCGCAAAGGCACTCATCGATGTTTATGATGGAAAATTTTCACTCTGTGTTGGTGACGAGAAGGTCACATTTGAGGTAGCTAGATCCATGCAACACCCAAACGATTCTAGTGATTTTAGCGGCCCATGCCACTCCGTATATTTCTTGAATTCATTCATGTAGGGCGTGGACCAATGTCTCGAGTATATCAGTGGAATCGATTTGTTGGGAGGGGGAGTGCTTGATGAATTGGAGGAGAGTGAAGAAGAAGAGGAGGAAACCTTGTGGTTTCCCGAGGTGATGGAGCTTAGTGAGGTTAGGAATGAGAGTGAGAGAGCTCCCTTAGAGATACCAACCCCTTTAGAACTAAAGGTTCTGCCTTCACACCTAGAGTATGCTTATTTAGGAGAGGGTTCGAGTCTTCCCATTATTATCTCCTCTAAGTTGATGGAGGAGGAGAAGTTGAGGTTGTTAGAGGTGCTGAAGCTGCACAAAGAGGCAATTGCATGGAGCCTTTCGGATATTAAGGGCATAAGCCCCGCCTATTGTACTCACCAGATTCTTATGGAGGATGAATATAAGCCGTTGGTGCAACCTCAAAGGCGTCTCAATCCAAACATGCAAGAGGTAGTGAAGATGGAGGTTTTGAAGTTGCTAGATGTCGGGGTGATTTACCCAATTTCTGATTCCCCATGGGTGAGCCCGACCCAAGTTGTCCCGAAGAAAGGGGGGATGACAGTGGTCATGAATGAGAAGAATGAACTAATCCCTTCGCGTACGGTCACCGGTTGGCGTGTGTGCATTGGTTACCGAAAATTAAATGACGCCACCTGGAAAGACCATTTCCTTCTACCGTTCATCGATCAGATGTTGGAGCGTCTGGCGGGTCAACAGTTTTACTGTTTTCTCGACGGATTTTCGGGTTACTTCCAGATTTCCATCGCACCGGAGGATCAGGATAAGACGACATTTACATGCCCTTATGGCACATATGCGTACCGCCGCATGCCATTCGGGTTATGTAACGCTCCGGCTACCTTCCAGCGTTGTATGGTCGCAATATTCCAGGATATGATTGAGACTTCCATGGAAGTTTTCATGGATGACTTATCGGTTTATGGAGGCTCGTTTGATCAGTGTTTGATTAATTTGGGGAAGATGTTGAAGCGGTGTACGGAGACGAAGTTGATGTTGAATTGGGAGAAATGTCACTTCATGGTGACGGAAGGGATAGTGTTAGGCCATAAGATCTAACGAGATGGCATGGAGGTGGATAGAGCCAAAATAGATACAATCAGCAGGTTACCCCCACCGACGAGTGTTAGGTCGATCCGTAGTTTTCTCGGTCATGCGGGTTTTAATAGGCGTTTTATCAAGGATTTTTCCAAAATTACTCGGCCCATGACCTGACTCCTCGAGAAGGATGTCCCGTTTGTATTCGATGAGGAATGTCTCAAAGCCTTTGATTTTTTGAAAGAAATGTTAATCAGTGCCCCGATTCTTATATCACCCGACTGGAGCTTGCCTTTTGAGCTCATGTGTGATGCGAGTGACTACGTAGTTGGTGCAGTTTTGGGGCAAAGACGGGATAAGCACTTCCACCCCATCTACTACGTGAACAAAACTCTAAATGATGCTCAAGAAAACTATACCACCACAGAGAAAGAGCTCCTAGCCGTAGTATTCGCATTCGATAAATTCCGTTCATACCTCGTGCTTTCGAAAACCACCGTTTTCACTGATCATTCTGCTTTGCGTTTTCTCTTCCAAAAGAAAGATGCTAAGCCACGTCTCTTACGGTGGATCCTATTGCTCTCCGAGTTCGATATAGAAATTAAGGATAAGAGAGGAGCAGAGAATGTTGCGGCCGACCATTTGTCACGGTTGGAGGACCCGAAGAGAGAGGAGATTCGTGAGGAGGCGATAGGTGATAAATTCCCTCACGAGTCGGTTGAGTTTGTGGCAGCGGAGAAGGAAGGTATGCCATGGTTCTCCGATTTGGCGAATTACCTAGCGAATGGAGTTGTGTTGAAGGGTATGACAACCCAACAGAGGAAGAAATTTTTTAGGGATGCTAGGAGGTACATTTGGGATGACCCTTTTCTTTTTAGGGTAGGAGGAGATAGGATTCTTAGGAGGTGTGTGACGAAGGAGGAAGGTAATGAGATCCTTAGGCATGTTCATGAGGGTTTAACGGGAGGTCACCATGGTCCTCACACCACCGCCCAAAAGGTGTTTGATTGTGGGTTTTATTGGCCTTCGGTAGTTAAGGATGCCTTAGAGTTTGTTAGGAGATGTGATGCGTGCCAACGTACCGGCAATATCTCATCCAAGAACGAGATGCCTCAAAATCCAATCCAGATCCTTGAAATATTTGACGTTTGGGGCATTGACTTCATGGGACCATTCCCCATCTCTAGTGGGAATTGGTACATCCTCGTGGCGATTGACTATGTTTCAAAGTGGGTAGAGGCTCAAGCTCTTCCCACAAATGATGGCCGAGTGGTGGTGAGATTCCTAAAGAAGTTATTCACTCGTTTTGGTACACCTAGAGCTCTCATAAGTGACCGTGGCACTCATTTTTGCAACACCGTGATGGAAAAAGCGTTAGCACGCTACGGGGTCACTCATCGTTTGTCCACCGCATATCACCCCCAAACAAGCGGTCAAGTTGAGAATGCCAATCGAGGAGTGAAGCGAATCCTAGAGAAAACCGTAGTGAAAAATAGGAAAGATTGGTCCGAGAAGCTAGATGATGCTTTATGGGCGTTCCGAACCGCATACAAAACACCCTTAGGAACCACCCCGTTTATGGAAAAGCATGTCACCTACCCGTACAATTGGAACATCGTGCGCTTTGGGCTCTCAAAACCGTGAACCTAGACCGAAGCCGCTCGAAAACGATTTTTCCAAATTCATGAGTTAGAGGAGCTTAGGGATGCGGCATATGCACGTTCATGGAATATTAAGGAGAAAACTAAGGCATTGCACGATAGGAGGCTTAGGAGAGTGAGGGAGTTTAGAAAGGGGGATAAGGTACTTGTTTATAACTCCTGGTTGAAGTTGTTTTGGGGGAAGTTGAAGTCCAAGTGGTCGGGACCATATGTGGTCAATGAGGTTTTTCCATACGGGACGATTGAGTTGTTAGATGAAGCCGATGGGAATACATGGAAAGTAAATGGCCACCGTTTGAAACACTATGTAGGGGGACCCATAGATCTTACCGAAGTGGAGGAAACTCCTCTCGAAATACCTCCTAACAACGCCCAAGTATAGAATTTTGAGTGAAAGCTCAAGTGTAAAGTTTGTATTTTTTCGTAGTTTTTGTTTTTGTGTCTTGTGTTTTTGAGTCTTGTCCAGGAAAACATCACCGTTGGGGAGCAACGATCAATAGGAAAACGAATTTCCAGGTAAGTCTCAGTGTTAGATTTTATTTGGAATGGGTTTTTGGGAGGTTTGGAAAACTTATAATTTTTTCTAAGGCATGGGAGCTGGCAACATCTCGAAACTTTCAGTTGAAATAGGCCCCTCGCCACCCGCGAGGGGTATACATGTTAAAGCCTCGCGTGCCGCGACCCTTAATCCTATTCGCCAGTTCACCGAGGTCCCTCGCCACCCGCGAGGGATTGAAAATATAAAACCGCGGGCCGCGAGGCTCCTCGCCACCCGCGAGACACATTCCTATACTCGCCGTGGGCCGCGAGCTCCCCTTTCTCTTCAGAACAAAACCTCTCATCCCCAAACCTGCAGTCACTTTTCTCCTTACAAACCCTAAAATACCTTACGGCCTCCACCACCAACCCACCACAAATCCACCATTTTTACACCCCATTCACCATTTTTGACCCTCTTACACCTATCATATCATCCTACACCCGAAACCCACCAGAAACTACTCATTTGTTCACTCACCAGCATACATTTTCACAGGGTTCTGGGTGTACCTCTTGTTTCTTAGTTTTCTTACTGATTAACTCGCTCTCCAGGTATGTTTTCTTGTATTTTGTAATTTTGTAATCTTTTAGTCTTCGAGTTTTGATCGGTAGTGGGTAGTTTTGCATGTTTAGGTGTCGGTTCTTCATCGTGTCGTTTAGTTAGATTGTTCTTTGATGATAAATGCAGTGCGGATGGGTAAGTTCGGGGCTGTTTTGGTTGTGTCTGTGCCGGTGGCTTGGTTTGGGAACATTCGGAAATTGAGATGGTTTGGTTCGGGATAACTTAAGCTCTGTACTCAATGTCGGTTTGTTTTGGCACTTAGGTTTAATTGGGGACAATTAAAGTGCCGAGGGAGATAATGTACATTGAGTCTAGTTAGTGAGTCGTTTTTTTTTGTTTCGGGTTAGTTTTTGGGTAATTTTATGTTTTGACAGGTTAAAGGCTACTCGCCCGTACTCAATCTCCATTCGGGCGAGTTTGGTCTAAACACTTATCTTCTTGTAAATTGTCGCCCAAAGTTTGTAACTTCAGGTTTTCTGGTGCAACCGCGAATGAAATGCTATACGGTTGATTATTTATTATTAAATAAAAAAATAAAATAAATAAAAATAAAAAAAATAAAAAAATAAAAAAATAGTTTGTGAATACTGACTTTCTGCTTTTCTTTTCTTTGTTTGATTATTCATGTGCAGATATGTCAGGTGAAGGTTCGTCAAGTAGATCAGGAAGGAAGCGAAGAGGCCCACCACCGCGCCCGCGAGGGGACGCGGCTGAGCAGGACTATAATCCAAATCTGGGTCAAAGGAGGATCAAGTATCATACCATAGAACGTATCCCTAACTGTAGAGTCACGAGGCTTCAAGAACACCCGCTTCTGCAATTTGAGTTAGGAACTCAGGAATCGCGGAAATTGGATACCTTGATTGATACAAATCTACTACAATTTAGGACGATCGATTGGACGCTTCTAGATCACATTGGCCAAAGAGATAGGATCGAGGCGTTGCTGGGTGATAAGTTCAGGGCTGCATTGTGTTGTGTGGCTTCACAATATGAGGAGTTGACTTTAGAGTTCCATGCTACTTTCAGGTACAAGCAGGGAAATTTTGAGCAACATGATGCGGTCTCGTTTTCTCTGGGTAGACAGGTGTACGAGATGACCATGCCCCAATTTGCAGTGGCTACTCAGTTATATACACAGGCAGAGGTTCAAACACCGGAGTTTATCACTAGTGTGAGGGGTGTCTTTATGAGGCAGCATGATTACAGCTTGGTGAGGAATGATCTGGTTAGGTTTTGGGGTACTATCTCAAATGCTCCCTTCTCAGGGAGTATGTTGAATTCAGAAATTATCGATCCAGTCTACAGGTATATTCATAAGATCTTGACAGTGACACTTGTTGGCAGAGGCTCGGGGGAGAATAAGATCAACCAGGTTGATCTGTTTTGTTTGCTGTGTATGGTGGAGCAGAGGCCTGCAAATGTGGCCAGTATTATCGCATGGTCCATGAAAAGGACCTGGAGGGGTGGTCCGGATGCTGGTGTCTACATGGGGCCTTATGTGACTAGAATTGCTGAAAGTCTTGGGGTGTTTGACAAATATGAGGCGAGGTATTTGAAATATGGGCCGGTTACAGTTATGATGGGGGTTAGAGAATTACAGTTTGCTGGGATTCTCAGTATGCATGAACCGCCTAGTTGGGAACCGATTTGAGCAGGGCCACAGGGTCAACCACCAGCAGGATCTGAGGCTGTAGCAGCTATGCAGTCCGGGATACCGACCCGTTATCAGAGACCATTGCATCGGTCTGAGAGGCCAGCACCACAGTATCCTCTCCAACAGCCACGACCGGACCCCCTCACATTGGATTCTATGTATGATAGGATGGAGCATGGGTTTAGGGAGTTACATGGGTTGGTGACCACTGGCCATAATGAGATCAGGACGCTGCTTTCTACTGGGCAGTAACGTCAGGAGGAGACATTGAGGTATATGATGGGAAACATGAATATGAATGTCCCGAGTTTTTTCGCGCCTCAGGGGTCGAGTGGTCAGCAGTACAGTGGTTATAGTCAGTTTGGTTCTTATGGACAACCGGGCAACTCAGGTCAGTATGGTGCCGACCGCTCACCACCAGAGTTTCCGGTTTTTGAGGTTGAGAGTGAAGAGGACGAAGAATAGTGTGGGGATGATGCAGCTGTTATCGTGTCCTTTTTATTTATTTTTCGTTTATGATGTTTTCAGTTTCTTTGGTTTGTGATGTTTTAATACATTGATACATTGGGTGGGTTGGTTTGGTTGGTTTGTGTTTGGCTTGAACAAACTGAATGGTTTTCTCTGCGAGTATTTTGATTATGTTTAGGTTGTTGTGATGTTGCCGCTTTCGTTCGTGTGTGATAAATGAGGATTGTTACGTTCGGTATGGAGGGTACTAGTGGAAATTGACTTGCACGTTGACAGTCTTGCTTTATCACCAGCTAAGTCTTTTCCAGTTGTATATCTTGTATTTTCATTTCTTTCCGTTCCTGCATTAGGGACAATGCAACATTTAAGTGTGGGGATGGGACATTTAATTTTTCATGATAAAAAAAAAATTATAAAATTGGAAAATGTCTCTGTTTTAGAAGTTTGCAATTAAAAGCACGAAAAATGATAGTAAAGTCGGGTTTTTACTTGGTTTTTGAATATGAGATTATAAATAAAGTGAAAGCGTGTCTAGTTTGGGATATGTGGGTAGGCCCGACCAGTTGAGAAGTTTCCTTTGAGCTTAAATATATCTAATGTTGGGATATTTGTGGGTTATCATCTAGGAGAAGTAGGGAAGTCGATACCGCCACAAATACTATAAGGAATGCCATTATAAGTTTTAAAATCTTAGAATTTTTATCGAAAAAAAAAAGAAAAAAAAAATAGAATAAAAGAGCATATAAAATAACGATGCCTATGGAATCGCTCTTGGGGATGGTGACTCTGATTGAAATTCCCGCTAGGATAAGTTAAAATAAAATGATATGATTACCGACGCTCACGTTGTCACTCTTGGGGATGATGACTCTGATTGAAACAACCTCTGGGTTAGGTATGAATATTGTGTGCTCGTGATTTCTATGAAAAAAAAAGAGAAAATTTTGATGTTAATTCTTTTGATTTTTAAAGCATAAGACGGTTAGGAAATAATCAATTGGTTGTTCCTTTTGTTCCATAAGCTTGAGGTGGGATTAGATGAAACTATAGCTTCCGATGCGTGAGACCCTAGATAATCTAATTGAACTTAAATTAAATAAACATGATAAGGAACTTGGATACCGGATTTGGGTTTAAGAGGATAATATATTTGTAATCGCAGCTAACACGTCACTAAGCTTTAATTAAAATAACTGAGTTTTTTAGAACCAAGTTTCTACCTGACTAAGATTCCGTATACATAATTCTTTTTCAGGGACGAAAAAAAGGGTAAGTGTGGGGATATTTGATGTATTGCAAAATACACCCATTTATCGTGTTCAGTTTGAGTGGTTTTGTTTAGTTTTCTTTTAGTTTTTAGTTAGAATATGTTACTGCTGATCCATTTGTGTTTACCAGGTCTCGAGTGATAGTTGTTGCTGAAATGGGCAGAAAACGAGTCAAAAATATGCAAAACCGAGTACCGGAAGAGATCGGGAGGTCAAGAGTCAATTAAAAGCATGAAATTCGAGAAGAAACACATTCTCGCCACCCGCGAGAAGGTCAGGAGTTGTCCCTCGCGGGCCGTGAGGGAGTTGTATCACTACACACAGTTTTTAACTCCTCGCCACCCGCGAGAAGGGAAGCCAATGGGCTCCGCGGGTGGCAAGGGCCTATTTTCCGCAGAATGTTTCGACTTTCAGGTGGGTTGATGCTGGATTGGGGTATAAATACATCTCAATCATATACTTGTAAAACCCTAGCCGATTTTGAAGAATCTAGGACGAATTTTGGAGAGATTTTGGAGCAATTTCAAGCAAGAAGGAGAAACGGTTGAAGGTTGGAGTCCTAGGATCGATCAAGCTCGTGGTTTGGCTATCCGGGTTTATCAATTCTTTGTTTTCTTATTTTTTACCATGTTTTTCCACTTTGTTGAAATTGCGTCTTTGATTTGGATAATGATGAGTAGCTAAATTAGATAAACTACCTAGATTATGATGAATGGGATGCTAAAGTTGTGATTTTTATATTGGATGCTTGTTAATTTTGGATTTCATGATAAAATAGCAAACTTGATTATTGATTCGTTGTATATGCATGCTTAGAATTATTCTAATTGTTATATATTGCTTCGTATGATCTTTGGTGAATGTCTTTTGTGTAATAGGGTCATGCTAGATCATTAACTTGCGTTGTGATTTGTTGGGTTAATTGGTCAAAATACCTTAGAAGCTATATTTGATAATTGAATAGGTCTAGGTGTTATACTAATCTTAATAGCCGAGAGGTGCGAGATTATTGATAGGTCTAAATTGGTAAATTGCTAGGGTGGTCTTTGAGAGAAGTCTGTCATAGTTGCCTTGCTAATATTTGTCTATCAAGTCAAATCAAGAACCCAAGTCATCCTAGGTTTACAACCCGAGAGGGAGTAGGTCATATTAGGGTACTTTACATAAACATTTAGATAACC
Source organism: Smallanthus sonchifolius (assembly GCA_023525975.1). Lineage (NCBI taxonomy): Eukaryota > Viridiplantae > Streptophyta > Magnoliopsida > Asterales > Asteraceae > Smallanthus > Smallanthus sonchifolius. The sequence continues at coordinate 73,516,764 of CM042033.1, read as the reverse complement.
GAGAGGAAGTCTAGATCAACCGGTGTTTTCAGCAGCCTTCAGAGTTCCTTAGGTGTCTTCCCGAAAAGGGTCGGGAGTCCTGTTCGGTGTCTCAAGAGGTTAGAAATTTATGATCCCGGTTCCTTATTAACTTGCATCCGTTTAAAGTATAGCTCGAAGTATCCCAGGATTCCAGTCTAGGTAGTTACCCATCGTCAACTGAAGTAAAACTCAAAATCACCTTCACGTCTTAGGTAATTTAGTTAATTGATAGTAATTTAATCCCTTTTCTTTTAGGATTTTAGACAACCCCCCCCCCCCCAAAAAAAATATATAAAAGCAATTAGTCGTGTCAGTCAGTCTGTTTAAGTGAGTCTAATTTACGTAATAAATAGAGTTTCATGGGTTCGATTTCCGGACTTATTTAGCTGTGCTAGAGTCGATCGGTTCACTTGCCGGTTAGTAGTTTAGTCGAGTATTAGAGAGTTTAGAGTATAACTTAGTTTCTAGAATAAGTTAATTTAGTTAATAATTTAATAACTATACGTTTAGAACATCAACCCCCTTCATCTTTCTCATCACTGTTCTCGTAATCACTGGCCTCATTCTCTGATTCGGCGTCCTGCGCCGCACTATTACCCTGAATCACATAAATGTTCCAGCGAATCGTGTTCTCGATCTGATTTCTATCCTCCGCCGCCGTCGAACTTACCTGTTTCATCTACTCCTGATCCTAGTGCCAACGATCCTCCTGAAACCACCACCATCTACGCGGCCTGAAATCGCTGCCACAAATACGGCCTGAAATCACGAGGGTAAGAGGATATTTTAGCAAGGGTTTTTAGAGTTATTTCAGCAATTACAATTCGCTGACTTCTAGCTCGAGATTAATGAGTTGATTGAGGATTCCAATTGCTTGGTGAAGATGATGTTGCAAGAGAAGATGGAACAAAGACCAAATCAAGTCGGATGAAGCTCTATCATTTTGTGAAATCCCTCAAAACCCATTTATGTCGGTTTTCATCTCGGAACCCTAATGGTCAATCTGATGGATCCAAGAAACCTAAACAAAAGATGAAGACTCCTTTCCAACTGGGAATACTTGAAAGTATCTATGCTGGTATGTCTCTTTCTTGATGATAAATTATTAGTTTTCTAATTCTTGTTCTATGTAATTTGTGTTTTGATATGTTCCAGATTTAATAAACAGAAAATAAACAACCAAATAAAAGCTGTAACCAAACAGTCCCCACGAATCTCAGCCGTTGATTCTACATCCTCGCTTACGCAGGACACCACAGTACTTCAACCCATAGGAAAAATCAGATAATCAGATGGTCCAACTTTGACTTTGACTTATTCTATTATTCAAGCGCGCGCGCATATATATATATATATATACACACATATAATGTTATTGCAAATTCAGGTGGTAGTGGTGGTGGCAGGCGGTTATGAAGGTCAGGTGGAGGTGAGGTGGTTGAACGAGATGGAGTTTAGAGAGAGAGATAGAGTTTGGAGAGAGAAAAAGTGTTGGGGATAGAGAGATTGTGTGTGTTTATCTATATATTGGTTTTTATTTATTAAGATATTTCTAAATAAATTGATAAAAATACCAATTTACCCTAATGTGAATTGCACATGATCATACTTAACGGAAAAATTTAACTGGTTAGGACCAAAGAACGAAACGTGCAAAATTTGTATGATCTTTGACATTTTTGGGCTAAAGGACACTCTTTGAAAAAGGGTATAAACATAAACAACGATTTCTGTAATTTACTCTAAAAAGAATCTGGGACACGCGTCACTCTCTGGTGGCTTCTCACCCTTATTTTCCCACCCCTCTCTCATATTAAATGAGGAGACACGTATCACTCTCTGGTGCTTTCTCACCATTATTTAATATAAATGTAGTTATGGATAGTTAGTATCATCAACTAAATGAATTTAACATTAAATTAATTACGGATAATAATATTTTCTGAGGTTACTTATCGGTTTTCGAAAAATAAATTTGTATTATGAATAGTTATTATATCATCAAAACTATTTTTCCATTATAATCAACTCCGTTATTTTAACTAGATTAATAATTCGTTTCAATTTTTATCTATAATTTTTATATTCATAATTTTGTTTATCATCAATTTTTATCTCCTATAATAATTATTTTATTATTACCATATATATTGCATTTCTTTTGTTTTGGAAGTGTGTATATTTTGACACTTGCTACAATTTCATCATTCCATTCTTATACAATCTTGTATACTTAATAAATAAGTAATTGGTTACGCTACATGTCACAATTCGGTGAACTCAAGATTAATTTTCCAGCTTGTTTTTAATTCCTTTAATATTTTTTAAATCTTCATTACCAATTATTTAATCTTTCTAAGATTCTTTTTCCTGCTTATAATTTCTAAATCTTTATTACTAATTATTGAATATTTCATTTATTCAACATATTTAATACACAAGGTTCTAACCGTGTGTGTGTATATATATTTCATGTCAAATCACAATATAAAAGTTGTTAATGTGTCTTATATCCTATCCTTGAAAAAAAACGAGAGAACTACTGAATAGGATATAGTATCGAAGAGAATATGGTTATGGAATACATTAGGCTAACTAGGACGATCTCGTGATTGAGTAACCATAGGATGAGATGGTTGAGATCGGGTCGGGGGATGAGAAGGAAGTATAGAAGAGTGGGCATGAGTAGTATAGACCGGGCATACATATAATGAGTAATAGAAGTTGAAAGATATAAGAGAAAAGTAACTAAATAACTGTATAGGTAGGGGAATGAGTAAGGGAAACAATATCCGAAGGTAAAAGTAAAAACATTTTAATGAAAAGTAACATGTGAAGTGTGTATACTACAAGTGATAGGGTCATAACAAAGAAAGATTCATGTAGTAAATTTAAAAGAAAGTTTTTTTTTTACTTGGTATCCCTAAGAAAAGGATAACGAAGGCAACCAAATGTACAAGGAAAAATGTAATATACAAGGGAACGAATGAGAATAGGCTAGAATCTAAGAACAAAATGTAAGTGGATATCCACACACACGCTACAATCATCAATAAGGGCAACGAAGTAACAATACACAGAACAAGAAGTAACAAATCAAGATACCAAATGTTACAATGAACAACATTAAATAGTATAGTTGTCAATTTTCAATATGTGATTCTCATTAGAAAAACGAATTACAAACTGAGTTTAAATACAAGATTGAACAATCCTAACAAACTAGTTACAGGCGAAACTAAACAATGAAGAAGAAGACAAAACAAAACTATCATCTAACCTAAATTCGCTTAAACAAAGTGAAACTAACATATATAGGCGAAACTAACAGTTTTGCTCATTAGAATACTAACACCCCCTGCAAGTTGGAGGTGCTACAGCTCCAACTTGAGAAATCAATCTAAAAGCTGAAAACGAATAACTAGAAAAAGTTGAGGAAGAACTTGAAAAAGTAATCCATAACTTGAACTTGATATTGATCTTGAACTTGAAACCATAACTTGAACTGAAGTTAAAATCCATAACTTGAACTTGAAAACTTCGATTGAAATGGAACTTGAGAAAAACGAATGAATATGAATTTGAAAAATGAAAGAATCAAAAAAGCGAAACTGAGTAGGTGCGAAACTAGCCAGTTTCGCCTGCTCAAGAACAGTGTAGCTTGAACTGGTAAACCAGCGAAACAGAGCAACAAACTGAGATTGAACTGAAAATGATACCGAAGAAAGGAATCATCCAAATGAAAACTAAAAAAAAATGAGGAGAAACTACTAATGAAGAGGACAGCTGGTGAACGAAATCAAAACGAACAAAGGAATTGAACAATTGAATTGAATTTTATGAAAAAAAAATTTTCTTCGAAAAACAGAGAGTGAGGAACTGTGGACTGAACTGAAATTAAACCAAATAGGAATGAATGAGATGAAATTCCAACCGCATAGGAAGGAATGAGGTCAAAATTCAAACCGATTAGGAATGAATGAGGTGAAATTCAATCCAAGTAGGATTGAATGAAATCAATTGCAATGAACAATTGATGAAAAAAGAACGAAATGATAAGATAATTACAGAGCCATGGATTCACTGTATGATATCATTTTCTACAATTAAATGGAATGAGAATCATGGAGATGAATGCGGAATGATGAAGATGATGAAGCGGAACGATGAAGATGATGATGATCAAGAGCCTTTCGCTCTGATACCATGTTAATTTTCAATATGCAATTCTCATTTAAAAGAAAATGAATTACAAACTGAGTTTAAACACAAGATTGAACTATCCTAGCAAACTAGTTGCTGGCGAAACTAAACAATGAAAAAGAAGACAGAAACGAAACTTTCATCAAACCTAAATTCGCTTAAACAAAACGAAACTAACATATCTAGGCGAAACTAACAGTTTCGCTCACTAGAATACCAACAATAGTACTATGAGAAGATAGTAAAACAAAAAGAAGTATAGTACACACCGAAATACTATAAGCATGACGAGGTTGATTTGAAGTACTATTTGCTATATTTAAAGTCTAAAGATGACGAAACACATTCTAATGGATGCCCAAACCAATAATGACATACATTGAGAAGAATGTTGATCAGTTCTTGAAACATGATAATGGAAAACAAATAATAATAATAATAATAAATAATACCTGATAAGCTAACCGCAGAGAGGGAAGACGTCATAATCCGGTTAGGAAGACCAGGTTCCCATTTAGGGTGTACGGTTAGGATGGCTAAGGTGAGTTCTTGAGACTCACGGTTTTATGAGAGGGGGAGGGACGATTTTAGTGGTGCTAGTAATTGAATAATCTTTAGTCAGTTCCCTTTAATAATCTCTCTATTTTTATGTACACCCAAGGGGAAACCCATTAGTGACCTATTAAGAGTAATTAGGCCCATCAACTAATTACTAGCCATAGGTTAATAATTAAACATTTGATCATTTAATAATAAGATAAATGAATATAAGAGCCACATAATAAAACTGTGTCTTACATTCTCCCACTTGACCGAGTAATCATTTATTATGAGCATTAGTAAGTCTGCGCAGATTTAATATTCATTTTAGTTTTAAACCAAAACTGTAGCAGAGAAATACAGTAATTGAATCAGTATTTAACTTAAGACCCCATTAATCATATTACAATCCTAATTTAAGACTTAAGTAAACTTAGGATCAAATCGCCATCAAGGTTCTGCCTTGGTGGTCAAGGGGGTTTTCCCAAAGGGTTTCCCCTCTGTGGAGGTCATGGGTTCGAATCTTGTAAGGTGTACTTCATAAAAACTAGGAACACCCTCTGCAGATTTCGAATTCCTCGGGGATTGTTTGGGTAGACTGATGTACGAGCCTCCCCTGGTGGGACGTGCCAGTTGAACCCACGTCGTTTAAAAAAAACTTAGGATCAAATTGACAAATAAGCCCTTTAACGTTGATTTGTATAGTTACTTGTCTATACGTCTTTAGGCATACATAAACGTATTTAGAGACAAACAAATTCAAGTAAGTGAGGAAATTTTAATAATTAATCATTCATAGTACGATATGCGATTTTACATGGTCATTAGTAAAACCCGACTTTATTATAAGCGCTTATAAAAGACTTATGGGTGGTAGACCTTTAGTTATTGGATCCATAAGCATATCATGAATGTATTCGATACAAAGATTTAGTTTCCTCTACTTGTTCACAAGTGAACAATAATTTCGTATCGAACATTAATGCAGCTCCGCTTGAACTGTTACTATTTGAGAAGTAAGGGTAGGTGACTTATCACAGTAAGTCTTCAATATGATATTTATGTGGAGTTACTAAATTATGAGTCCTCTGATAAATTTTTCAACAACATTTAGTGACAATTATGTTGTGATCAGCAACATATTATGTTATTGAAACTTAGGTTGTTGTTAATAGTTTCTTATGACTCCTCCATGAGATAGGTATGTCTGATGACATAAGGATATACCCAGAAATTGACATTTTGTTACCTTTGAATACAACAAAGTTAGAATAAGAGTAGTCAATTGTTTTAAGTTCTCACTTCTTCTTTAAATTATAGTCTCTCGTTTGTTAAAGATATTGTAATATTCCATTAGATGCTTCACAATAATCTAGACTAGTCTAGTGTTCAACAATGTGAGCAATATCTAAATGAGTATAGACTTTAACCTTCATAAGGCTTCTAATTAATGAAGCATAAGGAAATAATTTTTATTTATCCTATTAGCCTCTAAAGGAGAACAATTTAAATGTTACACATATAAGGACCCGCTTAGTTTAAAGCTTATGGGATGAAACTAATGTCCCATTGGATCTATCTCGGTGTATTTTGATACTTATCACATAAGAGGTATCTCCGAGATCCATCATGTCAAAATATGAGTAATCAATGCTTTGAATCATGTAACATATACTTTTCAAAAGAATGTCATCTATTCAAGGACAAGTTTACACTAGTTGCTCACACTCATCATGAGGTAGGTGTACAAATTCACTTAGTTGTTGATGTAGAGAGTTGCATTATGATTTCAATCAACCCATACATGGATTTTATTGACTTACAGAATAAGTGTTCTTAACATTCAGTTTAGAACTTTCAGGTTATTTTATGAACATGTAGGTCAATGTTAGGGAAAGTTGTTTTAATGTCCATCTAATGTAGCTTTAAATTATTGTAAGCTACTAGAACAGTAATGATCCTCAAAGAAACCTTTTGTAAAAACAGGTAAGAAGGTTCTTTGATAATTTATTCCTTCTTGAGTATAACCTTTAACAATCAATCATGTGTTTCCATTTGGATTTAGTTTAGTTATGAAAATACAACCAAATCCCAAATTTTATTCTAATTCATGGAGTCAAGCTTGCTAATAATAGCTTTATTCCATTTAGAAGATTGATTGATGCTAATGGCTTAAGAAGTAGGATCGGTAAACTTTCCAACATCCATTTCAAATTCAGTCAGGTAGGATACATAATTATCAGTGTTGGTAGGGCTTTCAGACCTAGATGACCTCCTGAGTTGATTATTGGGTTTATTGGGAGTTTCAAGTTTATAGATTAGCTCTTGGTTATGTGCTTTCATTTTCAGGTATGTTAGGAGCAACATTAGTTTCTAAGTGTGTAGGAGTTGATGCAGTATGGTGTACAAGAGGTGTAATCGGAGTTGAATTCGGAGTTGAATTTAACGAGTCTCTCCCCCCGCCTCTTGTACTCCTGGCAAGTCATGATAAGGACTTTTACTACTCCCACTGACCTTAGAAATTATAAGTAATTCAACATGCTTAGGGTCAACATTGTATCTAACATTTGAAGACCAATAGATTCTAATAGAGAAACAACTTAGTGATGTTTATGTTAGTTTCTCTTGTTGGGGATTACTAATTTAGTTATGGTGAGTAATCTAATTTTGCCCACATATTAGTATCTATGAGACTTTGTTAGGAGTAGCATTATATTCTAAGGAGACAAGTTGTGATGGAGCAGTGTCGTGTACAAGAGGTGTATTTTGAGGTAAGACCAATTTGTCACTCCCCCACCTTTTGCAACTTTCGTAAGCTATAATTAGGACACTTGGTGCTCCCACTGATCTTTGAGGTCTCTAGGAACTACACATGACAAGTTTCAATGATGCGCATGACGTGAGAACCTTTCATATATTTTAGACTTGATTTCCTTATCGTCCAAAATTTCATAAGAAATTTTATAAACAAATTTAGAAGGAATTCCATTAAGTATATATGAATTGATATCTTTAAAGCTTTGGGCCGTAGGAAACAGATTAGATACAAGTAAATATTCTTTTAAATGATAAATGAATTATGTCCGAATATTCCATTAGGGATAACTTCTGGTGGACCCTCATTTATTCCCTTAGGGCTTTTAACACATGATTTAAAGTCACTAAGAATGAGATTTGGTAACAATTCATCATGCATCAACCTCATCATGATTTCTCATAAAATTTGGTCTTAATGGATGAAATGCATAGGTCTCATTTATCTTTTGTTAAATTTTCATTTTCATGATAACAAAAGTTGTGAAAGTTTATTATATCAGTTAGTTCTATATCATAAAGGTTTCTATCCAGATAATGATAACCAATAATATGAGAGTTTAAGTTAATGATGACTTTGTTTTGGCCATGCAAACCTCATAACTGTCAAAGTGTAGCTTTATTATTGATACTAAATTCCGAGTATTCTCCAACATATGTAAGGTATCATAAAGCTTAATAAAAAGATCAATTATTTCATGGTTCTATGTAGCCTTAACATTTAAAACCACCACTAACTTCTCATCTTAATTATTAGTTGAATTCTTGTAAGGAAACGTATAGAACTAGACTCAACGCATCATGTGTTGATAGGAATATTAATATTAGCGGACTCAAAAATCATTAATTAGTAACTACCTTATCTTAGCCAACTAGTCCATTGGCTTATGGATGGTTTCATTGCTTATGCCTAATATAATGACATAGTTTTGCAGTGAGACTCCTCATTGAGGAACTTAGAGCTGGAAGTAGTACATGTATTTTGTTTCTGGACCTTAGAGCTATCCTTTCTATAGTAACTTTTCTTCCTCTTTTTAGGTTTAGTGGTAGTGAGGTGAATAACATCCTGCTTTTCAGTTTTAGGCTTTCCTTTTCCTGTACGTATGTTGCTATCAATACACTCATTTTCCTTTAGTACTTCTGAGTGTTATAGTTGATTTTTTAAGGCAACTAATCGTACTAGTGAAAAAAAAATATTATGTACGTACTGAAAAACTTCACTGATTTCCATGTATAAGCCATTAGTTTATGGGTCATGTCAGTGTATATGATGATGTGTTCACAGATGCCACTTAACCTTTTATTTAGAATTAGAATATTTGCATGCGTCTTAGAAATCATTTTGATTCTTCCATTTCCACAAAGAATACATTAGTCTTAGGAAATTCAGAATATGAAGTAGCTCCCCTGATAGCAATAATGAAAGGAGTTCTTGATTACCATAAGAGACATTGTGTTTGACTTATCCTATTTTATGCTCTACTTTTCTTTTGTAGTACTTTTATCAGAAAGAGTAGTAAGAGTGTCATGTCTTAAGGGATAATCAAGACTCAATAAGAGCAAATATTTATGGAAACCCTTAATTAAGCAAAACTCATCTTAGAACCTAGAGTGAAAATAAGGTACAAATAGCTAAAGAAGGACTTAGAGTGATCTATGAGGTAATAATCTAAGACAGACATAAATAATAAATTAAATAAGGTTCTACTTAAAAACAATTATATTATGAAGATGTGATAAAATCTATTATAACACCAAACTAATAGATTAATTAGGTTCTACTTAAATAATATAGCACATCACCTTTGGGCAGAAGTGAGACATTTTTCTAATATTAGAAACAATTTAATAGTGAGTATGTGCAGTAAGAATGTACCACATCACCTTTGGGCATAAGTGAAACATTTGTTTAGAATGCACATAATTAGGTTCGTGTAACACAAATGTAACACATCACCTTTGGGTAGAAGTAGAAACATTCATGTATTTCAGGCGAACTAGTGTTTAATTAGACTTAAATAACTTTACGAGCGTGACACATCACCTTTGGGCAGAAATGAAACTTTAGGTGTTATTTAAGTTAATCATGTTTTAATATCATGACATGCACTAAGTTATAATACTTAATTAAGCTTGAATAAGTTTACACATGCATCACATCACCTTTGGGCAGAAGTAAAACTTTAGGTATTATTCAAGTAAGTTTTTAAAGTTTTGAAAACATTTAACTTTAAGGTTTAACAAAACTAAAACTAAAGCATTTATTAATAGCAAACCCCTATTAGCGCTGGGGGTAGCGCGCCCTCGCAGGGAAAAAATTTAGGCACTTATAAGGCTAGGTTCACGGCTTAAAGTATGTTCTCGGGAAAAATTAGGTTCTCGAGAAACATTAAGGTTCACGGCTCAGTAAGTTTCATAGTTCCAAGTAAGTTCCCAGGAAAAACTAAGGTTCTCGGGAAAATTAAGGTTTACGGCTTCATATGAGATTCACGGCTTCTATCGGGTTCACGGCTCCGGATGAGGTTCATGGTTCAGAAAGGGTTTACGGTTTAGGAAAGTTCACGGCTCATGGTAAGGTTCAAGGTTCAGCGAAAGGTTCACAGCTCTACTAAGGTTCACGGCTCCATTCTTTATAAACTGTGAACTGTAAAATGTGAACATTGAGACCCGTGAACTATGAATTGTAAACTTATAACCCGTAAACCTAACCCGTGAATCATAAACCGTGAAGTAAAAAAGGTGAAGTCTAAACCGTAAAACATAACCCGTGAACTATACCCGTAAACATAAACCATGAAAATTAAACCCAATAAGGCAGTGTGAAAAATAAGGGATTTGAATATATTCTGATTTCAAAAATCTTTTATGTGTTTAAGTATATCTCCAGGTTTATTAGTTCGATTATTTTTAAAATAAATTAATATTTTATTCGAAACTTGGAGATAAAGATGCACGAGTTTAGGAAAAACATAATCAAATCCAATCTATCCCAAAATAAGGGGATTTCATCTAAAATTAGGATGAACATCAAGAACAGTCTTATGATGTTTAGAAAACTGTTCTTGGTTATTATCAGATATTTAGCCTTGAATCGAAATCTTAAAACTTAATCATGTAACAGATTTCGAAAATTAAGATCTCAGAATTTATGAGATATATAAAAAAACGTTTAATATTGAAAAACGTGTACTAAGACCAGATCTGTTAAACATAAAAAGTCTGATAAAAACGATTTTCTTAGGGTTTTAATAAAACTTTTGTTCTCCGACTTTAATTCCAGTTTAGGGAATGAAACAAGAACTGATTAATCAATATCTGCGCTGATACCACATGTTGATCAGTTCTTGAAAAATGATAATGAAAAACAAATAATAATAATAAATAATACCTGATAAGCTAACCGCAGAGAGGGAAGACGTCATGATCCGGTTAGGAAGATCGGGTTCCCGTTTAGGGTATACGGTTAGGATGGCTAAGGTGAGTTTTTAAGACTCACGGTTTTATGAGAGAGAGAGAGGGACGATTTTAGTGGTGCTAGTAATTGAATAATCCTTAATCAATTCCCTTTAATAATCTCTCTATTTATATGTACAACCAAGGGGAAACCCATTAGTGGCCCATTAAGAGTAATTAGGTCCATCAACTAATTACTATCAAGTAATTACTAGCCATAGGTTAATAATAAAACATTTGATCATTTAATAATAAGATAAATGATTATAAGAGCCATATAATAAAACCGTGTCTTATAAAGAAGTCATGACATCATATATAAAGTAAAGCATATATGAGCTAAGAAACATGCGGGGAATGATCGATGTGCCCTGATAGGGTTTGTATTAGGGGTGTTGGTTTTATCCGAAACCCGAATACCAAACCCGACCCCAATTAACCCTAACCCGAACCCGATTAAGATGGAACCCGAACAACCAAAACCGTTTAAGATGGAACATAAACCCGAAGTTAGTATTCGGCTCAGTAATTGGGTTAAAAAAAGTTTAATCGGGTTAACCCGATTAACCAGAATAATATTAAAAAGATATTTTATTATTAATATTTATTTGTAATCTTAGCTCAATATGCATCTAACTATTTTTAATGCTTATATTAATTGACTTTTTTTAATATATGATTGGAAACGGACTAGCGGACATGAATTTGGCAATTTGAAAAGTGAAGGATGTTAAGAAGTTTATTGGTTGATACGATTTAACGCTTTCATTTTAGTTTATACGATTTGGTTTTGAGCTTATTTTATTTGGTGTTTTTTAAATTAATATATGTGTTTAGTGCATGGGTTTGAACGAAAATATCACATTGGAAGTGTTTTTATTTGACTTGTGCTTATTATTTAATAAATAATATCATGTTAATTGTTAAATTAAATTGTAAAGTATTCATTACAACTTGTATTTAAAAACCCGAATACCGATTAACTCGACCCAAAGAAATCCGAAACCGAATAAAGCCGAAACAGATTAACCGAATCTTATTTGGGTCGGTAAACGGATAGGATTCCTATCATAAAAAAACCGAATAAGCCGATTAAAAAACCTAACATTAGCATTTGGACCATTTTCAGCCCAATTCTCTTGAAAACCGCACGGGGAGAGATGCTTTACTGGAGATGATATGTAAACATGGTTTTTTAGTTAATACGCACTTGTATTTTTTTTTAAACATTTTTTAACAAGTTCACAATTTTTAAATAACCATGGTCCCAACAAATCATATTAATAATGTAACTGGAGTCTTGTAAAAAAGTTCCCATTATAAACACCTTTTAAGCATTCATTACAAAAAGAATTGGTATATATATTCAAAAGGTGGAGGTCCATGTTGTAATCAAAGACATAAAAGAAACTATATATATATATATATATAAATACAAACCGTTGGTCATTTGGTGTAATGGTAGCCTCATGAAAGTCTTGGGTTCAAATCCTAGCCACAGCAAAAAAATGGTATGTGACCAGATCAGGGGGTTTACCCAGTTGAGAGGTTCCTCCTGGGGTGGGCTGCCCTAGACGTTCTAGGTGTTGCCCCGGGGAAACCCAATTATCCTAGAACATCTAGGTGTTGCCGTTAAAAATATATATATATAAATACAAATAAAGTTAGTTTTAACATATGTGTTAACCCATATCGAGGCTCTTTAACTCTTTCTTAGATGTTAGATCGGAAAGTATACACCACACGCACATTAGCTATGCAAAATAAATACATAAATGTTTTATATCTAATAAACAAAAAAAAAAAAATTGACCAACATTTGTAAATAGTAATACATTTATGTGCGCTTCCGGTTCACATGAAATTACGAATTTCGCTTGAACACCTAAGGTTCATTCAAAACTCGATAAGGGTGCTTCTTAGAGCATAAAATGCAATAATGTGACTAGCTTCATCACTAACATGAGAAAATAACCTATATTCATTCAGAATCATTTTTTGGCATCCGTTTGATCATGAAATGATACGTTAAACTAGATTTGAGCTTCAAATACTCAATTTACGCATTTTCAACCAATCCAACTCGTTTGTTACAAAGCCGCCAAATGAGTTTGATCACCCACCAATTTCTAAGTTGGGAAATACTTGGGAAAGTGTTTTCTTTTATAATTTAAATCCATTGTTAAACTAATTTCATCAAATCATTATTTTAGATTAATTCAAGGCCAAAATCATTATTCTTAAAGAAACACGATTTTTTGTAATTAAAACTTGGATTTTGAACGGTGACAGAAGAATATATTAATAAACAATAAGCATACACCAAGGAAAGACAAAACGAATGAAATGCTAAAAATTAAAACCGACCCAGCCTCTCCACTCCGGAGAGCTTTGCTTGGCTCTATACCAAACTGCTCTACCCCGCGCCGAAGAGAAGAATTTTTAACACAAAAAGATATCCTATTGTCTTTATTTCTCCAAGTAACCTTTACACGAAGATGTTTTTGTATGAAACATTATTAGTTGATTTCTCGCCTTCCAAATCGCCCATCACGCGGTTAGAATGATCGACTGTAATATCCTCCTTTTTGAATCAGTGATAGAAAAATCTTTATCAAAAGGTCTCATAATAAAAAGACGAAAATTGGGGAGAGTCTAAACCATAAACTAATAAATTGCCATATAATCATGGCCACATAACATCCTGTGAATATATGATCTATCGTTTCATCCACTTCCCCACATAATCGGCACAAAGTAGAGTTAGACTCCCCTGTTGATAAGAACCACCAAAGTCAGAATTCGACCAAGGTCAACACGCCAACCAAATAGGTTCACCTTTAATGGTAGCCGATTATTCTAGCCAAAAGACCAAACTTGTGTAGTATAATTCTCCTGTGTTAGCATGACTTTGAATGATTTAAATGCAACGGTTACTTGGCCACGACCATCTGTTTGTCAGGGCGATTTTGATCAAATAAATAATCTTCATTTCCAGTCTCTTAATTTGGCTTTTTCACTTCCCATGTATTTAAAAAAAATGTTAATAATTAAACGTAATATATACAAATCAAATTTGATTTTGTTTTCATTAAACTAATAAATATTATTCATATTAAATTGAAAAATCCAAATTATTAAATGCCCAAAAGAATTTGTGTCGATCTGTTATTGCCTATTGGTACTTCTTTGACTGAAAACTGACAAAAAAAAAAACCCCTAAATTATTAAAACAAAATAATATTAAAATATTGGCAAACGGACAGCAATGTTCGTGTGTGTATGTGTCACCATCCATCAGCCACCCGAATCCCCCAAATGCCACACGATTACTCCTTATCATACTTGATATGGCGTCACGATGCCACTATAATTTCCCGTCTCTTCACGTCCATTCTTATCATAATCATCTCAGATTTGCTTCTCAATTCCTAGAAATAATTGATTTAATTGAACGTATGAGGGCGGGAATTAGGGTTTCGGAAGCAGGATGATATTTATTTGAACATATTTGGTTGATTGTAGTGTAATTATGGCGGTGGAGTACCGGTGGGGCGAGTCTGAGTTTTTTATACACATTGGGATAGTAGTGTTGCTGGTTTTGTTTGCTGGATTGATGTCTGGTCTTACTCTAGGGCTTATGTCTTTGAGTCTCGTTGATCTGGAAGTTCTTGCGAAATCCGGGACTCCGAAAGACCGTAAATACGCAGGTATGTGATTCATTTTGGATTAATTGCGTTTGTTTTGATGATTGTGCTGGTTATTGTTCGAATTTTAGGAGATTATAGTAGTTTATCTGTGGATTTTTGAGGAATTGCTTGTTAGGTGTAAATTGGTGATGAAATTCATATTGAACATGGATCTAACACTGTTTTGAGAAATATAATTTATAAGAAGGAATAGATGATCTAGATCTTCGATCCAAACCTTATGTGTTTAGTTGAGATGCAAGTGTCACTCGTGGATTCGAATTAGAATCATCTGTGGAACGGAACTAGGGTTAAATGGTACAAGATTTGGATTGTTGTGAAAATGTAGACTTACTTACAAGCTACAGTGACTCCAATTTATCGTTGAGTAGGTTGCATAAACTGATGAAACGTGTTCTCTTACTATGTGTGGACAAACATGGACTAAAATGATTCGAGTCGTGCACAGAAGCGGGAACCTTCTGCATGTTGTTACCTAAATAGTTCAAATGTCGACACCGATCCACCTAAAGCAACTATAGAAAATACATAATACGTTAAACGATAACTTTCTTCTGCTTCTAATTATTTTTATGCCTGATGTGGATTAATGGGGATATACCCATTTTCTGCTGGTTTTTAATCATAAAAGTGAACTCAAAAGTGATGAGGATAAGAATCGGCACCAGTATTTGAGACTAGATAAAGGTTCTTGTTCTAGAAAAATCGTTATGGGTGGTTTTGACTATCACATGTTTAAAGTGTGTATGTTCATCCTAGCATTCATGGTGTTTTGCAGCCATAAGAATTTCAATTGCATTTGAACCATCGTGGATATAACACATAAACCACACTTTAAACAACTACTCAGCACATATGTGTAAGACTACGGTAGCATGTATTATAGTTTTCTGCAAACCACATGAACTTACTTGTTTTTTAAGCTCTAATAGAAAGCATTGAATCGTTACATATGCGTCCCAACACCTAAACAAGATACACAACATACGCTCGGATTATTCATGTCGCTCATCTTTCATAACATTATTAAATAAATAAATTTAGTACTCCTTATTTGAGTCACTTATCAGTCCTAGAAAACTTAAGAATTGTATCGTGGCAACCAAAGTGAAAACTGCATGACCTTAAACAGGGCTGCCCCTGAAACTCATTTTATAGCAATCAAGACCCTTTACTCTTGATAATCCTTCAGTGGTGCTGTTCCAAAGTTGCTATGCTTGCTGAATCCTTGGACTCTTTTTTGTTAATAATCTATTCTTTCTCTCTCTAAACTCCACCCTTCTCTCTATACACATACTCTTCTCCAAATTTACAATACCAAAAGAGAAAAAAAAATGTGATATGAGATGGCTATTTGTACCTGGACTTACGTTGATAAATTATTTCGGTCTATTTATGTCACTACTCCTAATTCTTTCTCCCAACAGAGAAGATACTGCCTGTGGTCAAAAGACAGCATTTATTGCTTTGCACACTTCTTATATGCAATGCTGCTGCAATGGAGGTATTTTCATATAAAATTGTTTTTTTGCACAAGTTGTTATAATAGCAGTTCAGGTTTTGAACAGTTATCATCTTTCACAGGCTCTTCCAATTTTCCTGGACAATTTGGTCACAGCTTGGGGTGCTATTCTTATTTCCGTTACATTAATACTTCTGTTTGGTGAGGTATGTAACAATCGATGTTGTATATTAAACTTTAGGTCAAACCAACTTTGTTTGTTTGGGCACTGATTACTATTTATTCACATCCACAGATCATACCACAATCTGTTTGTACTAGGCATGGACTGGCGATTGGTGCAACTGTGTCTCCATTTGTGCGCGTTCTTGTTTGCGTTTGTTTTCCTGTTGCATATCCCATAAGCAAGGTGATTCAGTTTGTTTACCGTGTTGACTTTTAATGTATAGTGTTGGAACTTGGCATCTTTGACTTATTTCTCAAATCAATCAGTTACTAGACTATCTGCTGGGCCATGAACATGTTGCTCTGTTCCGTAGAGCTGAATTGAAAACACTTGTTAATTTTCACGGTAATGAGGTATGTGTGTTCAGTGTTGCAATTCCTTCATATTTTTTATTATTTATATTTTAATTTTTTCTGCTCTCAAGTTTCATGATTTTTTTATATTCTTGCAAACAGGCTGGAAAAGGTGGAGAATTAACACATGATGAGACAACAATAATAGCAGGAGCACTTGAACTCACAGAAAAAACAGCCAGTGATGCCATGACTCCTATATCAGAAACCTTCACGATTGATATTAATGCCAAACTTGACAGGTGGAAAATACTTTTAATAATTTAAATAAAGCCTTACTTTTTCCATATTTAGAATCTTTATGATTACATGTGTATTATTGTGCTACAGGGAATTAATGAATATTATTTTGGAAAAAGGGCATAGCAGGATACCTGTCTACTATGAGCAACCCACAAATATAATTGGACTTATTCTGGTAGTATTATTTTAAGCATTTCCATGATGCTAGCTAACAGTATAAAATGATTCATATATTTATGGTATTGACCATAGTTACCGAATTCGCTCAGCCCCCCACGATCCCCGTATTGGATCGTGATGTACCAAAACGAAATTCGCAGCGTACCAAATCGCTATGGTACGGCGAATTCGACTTACCTGGTTCGGCGATCTTCTGACCATGGTTCGGCGATCCAATAGCATGAAATCGTTGTACCATTGCTGCCCCAATTCGCGATTTTGGGATAGGAATTCGGTGGTTCGATTATTGCCTGGTTCACGATTTTGGATTCTTACCTTTTCTCTCTCTAGGTCGACGGGATTAAGCAAGAGCTTTTAGGGTTTTCTTTGGATCAAGTTAAATAAATTGTTTGTGTGGCCCAGCCCACTCTTGTTTCACATTATTATTAAATTTCTGTGGATCTAGTTTAATAAATTGGTTTTCTGGTGGCTCAGCCCACTCTCGTTTCAATTATTATCAAGTCCAATAAATTGTATTTGATGTTTTTGCCCACTCTCGTTTCAATTATTATTAAGTTCAATAAATTGTATTTGATGTTTTGATTTGGAATTTGACAATAAGTATTATATTGTATTTGAACTTATGTTTCATTTTGGTACATCGAACCGAACTACATGGTACACCGTACCGGTTCGTACCGAAATGAACCTACCCCCCTCCGTACCGAATACGTTAACTCTAGCGAATTGCGTACCCGAACCGCGTACCCGTACCGGAGCGAACCGCGTATTAGGTAACTATGGTATTGACATATTAAATTTATATTGGACCTTTCTTTTTGGTATTTTAGGTGAAAAATATGCTAACCATCCATGCAGATGAGGAAGTCCCTGTCAAGAATGTCACCATTCGCAGGATTCCAAAGTATGTTATAAATGTTTACATGATCTAAATATATTTTAGCCAAAAAAATTATTTTACGTGATACGTTACCTTTTGTTCACTCGTCAGTTATTGCTCCTTATATCAAACACAATGTCTTTCTTCATACTGTTTTTATGTTTACGTAAAAGGTGTAACATAAACATTTACACAGTCAATTTGTTTGATGGATGAGTCGGAAAATAAGAAAAAGAGTTTAATGATTGTTGACTTTAGTATATACTAATTTAATCCATATTTTTATTATAGGGTTGCAGAATCTCTTCCATTATATGACATTTTGAATGAATTTCAAAAAGGTCACAGCCACATGGCTGTTGTTGTGCGACAATGTATTGATACAAAATCAGAGCAGTCTGCCACGAAGACTCCATCATCTGGTACTCCCTCATGCTGTAAACTTGAGGTGGAAATATGGGATATTTTGGTGACAGGTCAAACTGGGTAGTTGTGGTACGGGTCAACATGGGTTGCGTGGGAGTTGGGTTGACACAAGACCCATTTGCCTTTAAACTAAATATTCGTCCCATTTTCTCTTTAAGATAGTTTTTTTCTTAATTTAAATGTTTGATCTGTTAGAAATTTTTTAAAACTATTGTAATAGTTAAAACAGTTTTTAAGACTATTGTTTCTTTTTTAAAACTAAACTAAACGGGGCTTCTCCGTCATGGCAACTCAATATTTTGAAATAATAATATTTTACCTTTTTCAATTTTCATTTATGATATAATTTATTTTTTATTTAATAATTTGTAAAATTTTAATTTAAATCTAAATATACACTTTCATTTAGTTTTTCTTTGTCTACATTTCGATATGAATTTATTGAAAACTGAGTTCTATCTAACATAAGTTTCTCTTTTGTTATTACAAGACCAAAAAATACTGTAGGTTGGATACAATTCAACTTTCAATAAAGTTTATATCAAAATGTAGACGAGAGAAAGCTGAATAAAACTATATGTTTTGATTTATTTCAATTATTACAAATTAGTAGAAAAAACTAAATTATATCTTAAAATTTCAAATCTGTGAGATGCCAGGAGAGAGAGAGCCCAGACTTTATGAAGGAACTTTTTTTGCATTTCTTTTAAAAAGTATAATAGTTATAAAAAACTCATGTGTACTCATGCATGTAACGCGATAGAGAACGGGGTGAAGGAAACGCGTGTAGATGTTGATGGAGATCATAAAACTCCTCTAGAAAAGAGTTTAAAGAAGAAAAGATCATTTAAGCAGTGGAAGAGTTTCCCAGGCAAAGGAAGCAATTCTTTTAAAGGAAACTTCAGTAGTAAAAAATGGAGCAAGGAAATGTATTCAGACATCTTAGAGATAGATGGAAAGCCACTTCCAGTCCCTGATGAAGAAGCAGTTGGTGTAATAACAATGGAAGACGTTATCGAAGAACTGTTACAGGTAAATATTTTTATAAAATTCTCTAACGCGACCCTCATTTTTTATAAAATCGTGCATTTTGACAATGGGTTTTTGGTCCATTTAGGAGGAAATTTTTGATGAGACGGATCACCATTTAAGTGATTTATGACAAAGGCTGGTTTAGACCTGAATCTGATGCCTTGTGGATGATGGTGGAAATATATTGTTAAATATTCATCTGTTTTCTGTAAGAAAATGTAGTGAATATTCAGATGTTAATGTATATGTTTATGGAAGTCACCAATAATGTAGTTTCCTAAATTGCATAACTCAATAAAGGTTTTCTTTAGTTATTTTAAATTGCCCCCTATTTAAGTTTCTTGTTTCTTGAAAAAAAAAACAGAATAAAACATTATTATTTGGTGATAATTAAATGTAAGACATGCTTCCTTGTAGGGGTATTGTTCCGGTTTCGAGTTATTCGGGTCGGGTTATGCGGGTTTTTGGTCATAGGTATTCTACCTGTTTACTGACTCAAATAAGATTCGTGTTAATCGGTTTTAGGTTAATTCAAGTCTGGTTAATTGGTATTTGGGTTTCTCAGTACAAGTTGCAATGCATGCTTAACAATTTATCTTTAAAATGATTCGTGTATGATTTGTTTTATTGTAATTTTGATAGTATTCACGGTTTAGTTTAAAGTAAGTAGCGATATTCAAGTTTCTGGATCAAGAGCGATTTAATTAGTACCATAGGATGAGTGGATTATCATTTGATTTGGTTGTATGGTTATTTTCCGATTGATGCAGCTCTAATTGTGTAGGGAACTAGTGAGCCAGAAATAAAGAACTGAGTTTTTAACAGGTTTTTGAATTTTACAACAATCTTACCCGGTAAAAATTCCACAAATAGCTTTATAAATATCAAAGCTATTGATAGAGTATAAGGAGGATGTGATGTATGCAAATCATATCTGGACTAGAAACCTTACCTGGACAAGAAAAGTATATTAGAATCATAGACTTTACCAACAATCTACATATCAAACAACAAGAAAATCTAATAATACAGTATTAATCAGCTACCAAAAGAAGTAAATAGTGAAAAATAGTACATGCAACATCATAGGTACAAGAAAGCAACATGCATAAGCCACAACAAATGTAGATAGAACTAAGCCCTAATATAATGATACAACTGATACGAATAGCACCCCCCCCCCTTCTCCCCTTTGCGGTGTGGTAAAAGTCCTTAACCTTAATCCTACGCCTCCACGAAATCCTATCCTCGACCATGTCCTCAGAGGTTCAAATCTAGCAAATCCTGCCTAATCCGCTCATTCAGAGTCACTTTAGGTCTGCCTCTACCCTCCTCCCCTCTACAATGAGGGTTTTCACTGATCTAACCGGTGTTGTCATCTGTCTCCATTTCACATGCTCAAACCATCTCAACCTCCCTTCCCTTATCTTATCCGTTATACTAACCACCCCTAATCTTTCCCTAAAAACCTTGTTTCTTATCCGGTTCTTGAATTATGCAATCTCTAATCTTGGGGTGTCACGTTTCAGGTTTGGTTATTGAAAATTTTTAATTGATAGGTTATGTTGATTTTGGTTATTGAAAATTTGTAATTGATAGGTTATGTTGATTTTGGTTTAGAATTTTTGGTTAATGATGTTAGGTGGTTGACTAAAATTGGCCCAAGTTAATATTCGGAGATAATAAAAGGAGGTGATTGATTTTTTTCATGGCTGTTTGGCTTATCTAATAATTGGGATATTTAAGTTTATTTTTTGGGTTAACTGGGTAACCCACTAACCTTTTGTACAACCATTTACCGAACCAAATAACAAATGCCGGGTTCGTGTTAATCCTTAAACGGGTTCGTGTTAATCGAGTTTCATCTTATTTGGGTTCACATTACAAGAAAACAAGACTATTACCGACGGATGTGACCGTCGGATTATTTCCGACAGATTGGTGACGAAATTTCGCCGGTACACCCTTTTATTAATTTTCTTTTAATTAAAATCAACGGTCGTTGGTAATCCATCACAAAATTACCGACAGATGGAAATCCGTCGGTAATCCATTGGTAACAACTTTCCCATCACTGTCTGGCTTTTCAGGTTTGATGCGTGGGCGTTTGTATGGTAGCTGTTTCTGACGGATATCCGTCGGAATCGTTGACCTTTCCCAAAAAATTTAGTTTCCCGTATAACAGGCTTTCCCAGTAAATTGTCTGGTCGGGATTTCTGATGGAATTTCGTCACTAATCCATCAGAAATGGAACCTATATATACCAACTATAGATGTTTCTAAAGAATTGTAAAACACACCTGGGTGAAAAATTACTACAAATAGCCTATGTTGTACCCGCCTGGACTCTCAAACCATTAAGCTACAATGTCTCGGTATTTCAAACTAATAAAGATCTTTGTGTGGGTGACGTACGTAAGTTATCTCCCGAGGACACGTCAACGCGTAGAAGATCATTGTTAGTGATGCAGTAGAAATTGGTCGTCTCGGAATTTATATACTTGATCATGTGTGCCTGCCTTGGCATGGGTGTAGTATATTGATGGCAGCTCTAATTGTGTAGGGAACCAGTGAGCCAGAAATAAGTTGAGTTTGTAATCGGTTCTTGAATTCTACAACACCAACAACCATATCCAATAAAAATCCCACCAATAGCTTTACTAATAGCAAAGCTATTGGTAAGATCTAAGGATGCTGGGAAGTATGCAAACCATACCTCTATCCCAAAGGATAGAGAGGCTGCTTCTAGAGAGAACTTCGGCTCCAAGAGAAACCTTACCTGGACAAGAAAAGTATATTAGAACCATAAAGTTATTCAACGAGAATCTACACATTAAACAACAAGAAAATCTAATAATTTAATTAGCTACCAAAAACAGTAAATGGTGAAAAAGTGAAAAATAGTACATGCAACATGATAGGTACAAGAAGGCAACATGCATAAGCTACAACAAGTGTAGATAGATTTAAGCCCCTATTATAAAGATACAACTAATACGAATACCCCCTCTCACAGTAAAAGTCCTTAACCTTAATCCTACGTCTCTACGAAATTCTATCATTGGAGAGGAGCAAATCTAGCAAATCCTGCCTAATTCGCTCATCCCATGTCACTTTAGGTCTGTATCTACCCTCCCCCCCTCTACAATGACGGTTTCCATTGATCTAATCGGCGCTGTCATCTGTCTCCTCTTCACATGCCCAAACCATCTCAACTTCCATTCCCTTGTATTATCCGTTATACTAGCCACCCCTAATCTTTCCTTAAAATCCTCGTTTCTTATCCGGTTCTTGAATTCTGCAATCTCTAATCTTGGGGTTCAGGTTTACTCCATAACTGACAGGTTTGGTTATTGAAAATTTGTAACTGATAGGTTATGTTGATTTTGGTTTAGGGGTTTTGGTTAATGATCTTAGGTGGTTGGCTAAAATTGGCCCAAGTTAATATTTAGAGATGATAAAACGAAGTGATTGTTTTTTTTTCATGGTTGTTTGGCTCATCTAATAATCGAGATATTTTTTTCTGTTTATTCGGGTTAACTGGTAACCCGATTAACTTTTTTTACAACCATTTACTGAACAAAGTAACAAATGTCATGTTCGGGAATCCTTAAACGGGTTCGTGCTAATCGAGTTCCATTTTATTCGGGTTTGGTAGCATTCGGGTCAGGTTCGGTATTCGAATCGGGTAAAAACGACAACCCTATTTCCTTGGATGTTCATAAACCATTGGAAGCGAGCATACCATCTGAACCAAGGCAAGTCCGTATGTTCGACTAGTTTGAGATTTATATGGCTTGTTTACAGTTCGGTTTTGGTGGAACACAGTTTTGGTGAAACCTTATTTTTATTTTGAAATATACAGTTATATACATATATATATATAAAATATTATAGCCATGAAATATATTTATTATTTTAAAAACTTTAAACAAACAAACGATTTTTGAGGGGTTATAATGGCTAAACAAGTCGACGCTTCCAACTTGACTGGCTTGGTTTGTTATTTTCCAATGCCATAGTAAGTTGTTCCGTTATTTTCCAATGCCATAGGATGGGGGAAAAACCTTTCCTGTACCTGTAGAGGTTACACTTGATAAGACCTTGAATTCACAAGCCTTATCTTGACCTGTAAAGTATAATAACCACATAGCATATAGTGTCACACAAAGAAATATAAGGAATGACAAAACAAGAACTGCTACTAATAACAACAGTAAACTACTCATATCATATAATGGTGAGACAAACTACAACAAAAGCAGGTAAAAGAGCAAGGTGATATGTTTAAAGTAGTACCAATCCTCTAGAAGGTGCCTATACGCTTCTAAGTAAGTCTAGAAAGTACTATATACACTCTCCTAAAAATTCATAATCTTTATCTTACGTATCCACGAACTCCTATCTTCGATCATGTACTCAGAGAGGTGTAAGTCTAACAAATCACGTCTAATTCGCTCAACCTAAGTCAGTTTAGATCTGCCTATACTCTTTCTCCTCTCCATACGAAACCAGCCAAAATGGATCAATAACACTCAAACTTAGTGCGTCCTTATTTTTCCCACTAACAGAAAAGGAAGAAAAAAATATACTTAACATAAAAAAGTAATAGATAATAAATATCAAATTTTAAAATCCAATAACTTTTTAGGGAAACAAAATAGAAACATGTATTATCAAATATAATTTTCTTTACCTTATATGTTCCTGTTTAAGAAAAGTACTAAAAATCATTTCCAACCTTGGTACTTTTTTCGATCCAGTCGAGGTCCGCGTATGCAGATCTCATCATACCAGCACAACCTCGGACAGTGAGAATCATCCCACGTTTATTTGTCTTCTCAAACTTTAATTTTATTGTTAATTAATAATTCGTGATCTTAATTAAAATTGACCAAAGTATTTTTAGACTCAATGTAAATCACAAGTTAAAACAGATTTTCAATGCTTCCGGTCAAAAATAAAAAATTAGAAAGATGATTATTGTTGAGAGTATTTATATTTTCTTGTCCACCAGTAACAAGTTTTTATCTGTATATGTACAAAAATCGTGAAAAAACCTTATAGATTTATTTAAATATGAGTAAACTTCAGTTTTCGTCCTTGAGGTTTGAACCAAAGTTCAGGTTTCGTCCCCCTGTAACACATATCATCCCTGAAGTTTTATGTTTTAACAGTTTCCGTCCCTGGTCCTTAACTCCGTTAAAATTTATGTTAGTTTTTATATAAAATTACTAATATGCCCCTCCATCTTCTTCTTCATCCTTAACCCACCACCACCGACTTCTGTAAATGGGACGGAATCACCTGCGACAACTCCAACCGTGTTACCTCCATAAACCTCCCTTCCAAATCCCTCACTGGAACCCTACCTTCCGACATCAACCAGCTCTCTCAACTCAAAAACATCACCGTTTAACGCAACTCCATCGTCGGTGACTTACCAACCTAGCTAACCTCACTCTTCTCGAACAAGTCATCCTCGACGACAACCATTTCACTTCAATTCCACCGGATTTCTTCACCGGCCTCAACAATCTCCAATCGTTCAGCGTCTCCGACAATCGAGATCTACCTCCATGGATCCACCCGGAAACTCTCAATCAGAACAGTAATTTGCAAAGTTTTCAGGCCAGCAACGCCAACATAATGGGTTCCATACCAGACATATTCGAAAGCTTACACAATTTATAAAATCTCCGGCTGTCGTACAATAATCTCACCGGAACCCTACCTCGAAGTTTTGCCGGATCACAAATTCAAAATCTATGGCTTAACAATCAAAATCAAGACCTTTCGGGTACGCTTGATGTTATATCTTCCATGACTCAACTTAATCAAGTATGGTTACAATTTAATTCGTTCACCGGAGCCATCCCGACCTTTCGAATTGCATTGTTTTATTCGATTTACAACTTAGGGATAATCAATTAACAGGTGTAGTTCCCCAATCCTTGATGTCTCTTCCTGAATTAGCCCAATCCTTGATGTCTCTTCCTGAATTAGCAAATATTACTGTGCTTCCAAGCAGCCGCATCAGGCGGCGTTCAAGCCTCGACAACAACGGTGGACGACCGTCCTCCACACCCTACACCACCTTCTTCCTCCTCCGAAGATGATCTAGATGAACCAGTGGCTAAACTCCGGCGTGCAAAAACAGTGGCGGCGGCGGTGGTGACCACGAAAACAACTCCAACTGCCGTCGGTGGGCTCATGGGGATAACAAGGAAGGTTTTTTTGGGGGGAAATGATGAAATAGATAAAAGTGGTGGCGGCGGCAGCGGCGGCGACCACGACTCCAACTCCAACTTTCGTCAGTGGTGGTGGGTTAAGGATGAAGCAGAAGATG
Organism: Smallanthus sonchifolius; assembly: GCA_023525975.1. Lineage (NCBI taxonomy): Eukaryota > Viridiplantae > Streptophyta > Magnoliopsida > Asterales > Asteraceae > Smallanthus > Smallanthus sonchifolius. The sequence continues at coordinate 73,490,872 of CM042033.1, read as the reverse complement.
GAGGGGCATATTAGTAATTTCATATAAAAACTAACAGAAATTTTAACGGAGTTAAGGACTAGTGACGGAAACTGTTAAAACATAAAACGTCAGAGATGATATGTGTAACCTCAGGGACGAAAACTGAAGTTTACTCTTTAAATAATGTGAATCATCAAATAAAAAGTATAAAACTGATCCACTACTTCTTGTTTATTAATTTTTGAGTTAAGTGTTTTTTACGTCCCTGTGATTTAGGCTAATTTCATTTTCATCGCCGCCTACGTCCCTGAAAGTGAAATTAGCCCTAAACCACGTGGATGTAAAAAGCATTTAACTCTTAATTTTTTTATTAAGAATAAGTTCTTATTTTTTATTTATATAATGTGTATCGACTATCGAGAAAGGCTAGAAAAGCTGAATGTAAAGTTGTGAGTACTGTATATATAAGTTGTGACCAATCGGTATCTCACATGTTGACATTAAAAAAATATATTAGTAGTTTGTGCATAGTCTTAAGATAATAGCTAATTGTATAGAAAGTGAACGTGATTATTAATCACATATTCGTCCCTAAACATCCTTACTTGACTACCAATTAATGTATATATTATTTCTTTCCTAAACTTCCCTACACTTCACTAAATGAGCGTGACACTCGGCTTTCTTTTCTAAACTTCCTTAGCCATTATTTCATTTAATAATTAAGAAACAATTTAATTTATATAATTTTAACACATAAAATACAATTTTCATTAATTAAAAAACAAAATACATTAATAATAAAAAGTAATAAAATACAAATAGCCGTCTAAATTTGGTACGTGGGTATTTGTAATGTGTTTCACGAGATCAAATCAAAGGTTTAGATGGGTAACTTCATTGAGAAACTCCAAAATGATATTATCGTCAACCACTTCATCCGTTGGAGGATCCGGCACGTAGTCTGGTGATATCGCCATCCCTTCATCTTTTAAAATCATGTGTAATAAAATGCATGCGTGCATTATATTCCTAATCTTGTTGCGATGCATTGCCCGTGTCAGTCGTTGAATAATCCACTATTTAGCTTTTAACACACTAAATGCTCGTTTGATATCCTTTCATGTGGCTCTTGCACCTTCTTGAACCTTCTTCGCTTATCCTCATTTGGATAAGGGAATGATTTTTCAAAATTTGGCCAAGGAGGGGTATATCCCATTGGCTAGATAGTAGCCACACTTGTATTGTACCTCGTTTGCATGAAATTGACACCTTAACGCGATTCCATGCACAACGTTGTTAAATAATGGAGATTGGTGGAGGGCGTTGACGCCGTTGTTCGAACCGCCAACAACAAAGAAAGCATGTTAAAACCATAAATCATGTTGAGTACTGGTGATCACCTCTCATATATTGTCCTCGCAAACGCATTGGAAAATTCCTTCAAACCCAATGTGTACATTCGATGCTATCAACCATCCCAAGAAAATCAAAGGGAAGTTTTAAGTATAAAATATGTAAGTTTTGTGTAGAAAATATTATGAAAAAACATATATATAAAAGTTTATGTATGGAAAAACTTTTGATTAATTTTATGTTTAAAGACCTAGTATAGAAGTTCACTTGTTGTTATGCAAGTAATAAATAAACAAGTATGTAAAGAGTTTAGGGAAAGAGATACACAACCGATTTATAGAGGTTTAAGTGGATGTTAACAAATACACTCTACGTCCTCTCCTTGATTCTCCAATTGAGGGTTTGCTCCACTAGTCGTCTCCCTTAAATAGAAGAGATCACTAGTACAACAATGTCTTACTAATTAAAGATAGTGATCACATTGTACAACGTCTCAGTATTATAAAGTAGTGATCACCTTCTTCAATTCACTATGTCAAGATAGTGATCTTTACACTTATCACTATATCAAGATAGTCAACTCTCACAAGTATACACTATGTCAAGATAGTGTATAAACTATTAACTTAACACTATGTCAAAATAGTGTTACTCACTCACATCAACACTATATCATGATAGTGTGATCTCCCTCAACTTAACACTGTGTGAAAATAATGTATATCCTCACAACTAGACATTATGTTAAGATAGTGTCACCCAACCTAATCATACACTATATCAAGAAAGTGATGATATCAACTAACTCACACACACAAGTGCAGTGAGTGCCCCTTACAAATATCTCTCAAGATGTGGAAACAAGCTACCACAATAATAAAGATAATGAATGTTGAAGCACAACCTTTTTTTTTGCTCTTTGATCCTTACTTGATCTTTGATCTTCTTAAATGATATGATAATATGATAGGAATGAGGGGATTGAATGATCTATTTGTTAAGTAATTGAAAGTGTTTTGAGCAAAAGGGGTGAAGAAATGGTTGTAGAAGGCTTGTATTTATAGGCACAACACACGAATCAAGAAACCAGGATTCTACCAGGCCCAAGGTCGCTTTTATGGTTGTTTCAGCGGCCTTGAGTTGGCCGGAACCTTGTTTCCTTTCTTGCTAGTGTTTTGATGTTATGTATTGTCAAATCTATCCTTCCAAACCCATTTTCACACACTTACACCATATTTTAAGCGTCTCAAAAGGTGTGTTTGACTTACATATAAATGTGTAAGACTTTTTATGAAAATGGAAAGCTTTACTTTTGTATTTTTTAAAGTAAGGAAGATACCTTCCACAATTATTTTAGCTTCAAACCATTTTAAGTGTGTTTGTATCTTCTAGAAGAAGATTACCTTAGATATTACCACATATGAAAGATACACCTACACAATTCAAAATTCAAATTTTGTATTGGATTCCAAAATAAAATGTGATTTATTTTGTAATACCTTTGAGTTTTATAAAAACTTAGCCAAGGTTTTATAAAATATTATTGTTAGAACCTGAGAAACCGATGCATTCCTAATATCTATAGGGGGGCTTAGTTGTAACTTTTGTAAAGTTAAGTTTTTGGGTCAAGAGTCGCTAGCGACTCTTGAGAGTTGCTATGCCGGTTGCCGACCGACTGTCGACAGTCGGCAATCTGAATGACGACTCTTGCTATCTTGTCTATAAATAGCAACCAAAAAATCTAACTAACCAGCTCTTGATTCACACGTCATTACTATAGTTAATTAGAGAGCCGGTAGGAGGATTTGGGTGTGTTCTTTATAATCCAGGTGCTGAATTATAATCGTTTTATTATGGATCTAATAGAATCATACAGTTTACGTTCATGTTTGTTTTGTTCTTCACTTTGTGTTTATCATTTTCATCAATAATCAGCTTCTATATAGCTGATTTGTTGGCTATTTCCTGACTAGAATCATTATAGCATAGGGACCCGTCGTTTGGACCTATAATTTGGTATCAGAGCCTTATGTGCTCTTGATTTTAATGATTTTTGTGAGTTTTTGGGTTTTTGTTGAAATCTGAATTTATTTGATTTTTGGCTTGATTTGTATCAAAATTAGAAATTGATACTGAAATTCACTCAGAAACTTGTTTGTGAAGAGTTTGAATGATCTGGTTGTCATTTTGGTTTAGATCTGAGCATTCAGTGATTGATTTGGTGTTACTGTGTGAAAAAGAGTATGTTGATGTTCTTGAGCCGATTGTCCAGTCGACTCTCTTGCTTGAGTGTTTGTTGATCGATTGTTGCAGCCGACTGTTGCGAGGGTTGGCCGATTGTATGAGCCGACTGTATGTTCCAGCGATTCTCTCAGCAAACGCAAGTTTACGACTCACTTTTATGAGGTGGCAACTCTTCTGAGCCGACACTCCGAGTGAGATTTTCTGATCACCTTGTGGTGGTGCTGATTGTTTTTTTTCATCAGCCGACTCTTACGAGCCGACTGTCTTGTTGATCCCGAGCCGACTCTTTGAGTTTCTCTTTTTTATGTATTAGTTTGTGTTGTCTTTGATTCAAGATGTCTGTTACTTCTATTACCCAAGCTGATTTGGAGACAGGTTCCATGTCTAGACCTCCTAAGCTCCTATCCACCGATGATTTCCCTAACTGGAAGAACCGCATGAAGGCATACTTTTACATGTCTGACTTCGGTCAGTGGGTCACGACCACCAATGGTCCACACTGTCCAATGACCACCGGAGCTGATGGTGTTGTCGCTCAAACTGATCCCGCTGCTTATACTGAGAATGACAAACTTCTGATATTAAGAGATTACAAAGCCTTCTATGCTATCAATATGGCTCTTCCAGCCGACATTGATCGAGGGGTAAAAACCCGAGCGTTAAATGATACAAATATATGGGTTTTAATGTGTTTTGTGTGTTTATACCATTTGAATTGATTAACTACAAGAACTTGTGGTTTTGTAGGTAAATCACACAAACCGAAGGTGTTAAGGCAAGTAGGAACGCAGGTTACGGGAATCGGAACGAAGAAACGAAGAAGTGAAAAAGGGCTGGCAGTAACTTACGGCCAGGCCACAGTAACTTACGGTGGCCGTAAGTTACGGTGAATCGAGCGTAACTTACGGTGGACAGGGGAGAAAAATGGACCGTAAACCAGAACCTAAAGACCGTAAGCTAGAAATTAGTTAAGGCTCACCGTAACTTACGGTTACAGCACCGTAACTTACGGCTCCTATGCCACAAAAGTCAATCTGCCGCCCCCCACTTGCTCCCACTTGATATATCATCTATCACCTTATCTTTTATACATTATCTCGGGCCAAGGAACTCGTTTTTAGAAGAAGAGAAAAAGAGATCATTGAGAACAGAGAACAGAGAAAAGGGAGCAACTCGTTTGAAGGAAGAAAGAAGAGAAGAAGAAATCTTCCTGGAGAAGATTGGGGCCATCGATCCATCAACCAAGAAGATGGAGGCCACGTTGGAAGAAATGAGAGGCTAAATCCTTGATGGTTCTCCTAGGTAATGGGTTTGTTAATCTTGCTTGTATTTCTTGATTTGTAACTGATTGTGGGATTAGATTATAAACCATTTAAGTTTTATCTAATTCAATATGATGTGTTTGCTAGAAATCTGATTATGTTATGTGTTGTGATTAAACCTGTTAAGATTAATCCGTCATATATATGTTATTGGATTGTTTGTTGTGATAATCAAAACCTGTTAAGTTTTGTTTGCAACACTGGTTAGATTCATCATTTGTAAATCTCCATTTAAGAGATTCCCACTAAGTTATTATATGAAATGCTTGTGATTGGCAAACCCGGATCCGAAAGAGAACCATTGCTTTCTTTAATATTTTACAAAATCCGATTTTTAAGTATTGTGACAATTTCTTATGCGCAACTCTGATAATAGATTAACGCTAGATCACGATTCCCTTGGATCGACCCCTTACTACCGCTGTCTACTTAAGAAGTGATTAAGGGTTTATAAATTACTTTTTGACCGAACCGACGACATTCGATCAGACATCATGAACATGTTTGAGCAATATAAGACCACTCAGACTCCGTGGCAAGCATTGTGTGAATTCTATAAGGGATATTCTGACTTAAAAGAAGGAAAGAAAGACATGCTTCAGAAACAATACGATAATTTCGGTAGTATCAAAGGAGAAGGTTTATCTAAACATATCTCAAGGTTCATGGAAATTTCAAGCAAATTGAAGCAAGTCGGGGTAGTCATTAGAAATTCTGATCTGATCAAGAAGCTGCTAGACTCTCTACCTTAAGAATGGAGCATACAATGTATGTTGATCAAAAGACAGTATGTGAATGAAGCATCCACTCTATCTGATGTAATCAATACCCTAAAGTCCTTTGAAATGGACATTGAAAAGCGTCAAATGAATCAAACAGGATACACCAAAACCATGGCACCAACTAATGCAGCTTTTATTGCTCCAACCTCATCAAACAATACTTCTAGCTCATCTGTAGCTATTCCTGCTATGGGTTCCGTTCCCGTCACCAATCAGCAGAATCTGCCAAGCAATGAATCAAAAAGTAAGAGTACTTCTGTTCCAAATCCATCAAGTGAACACATGGCTCTGTTTGGTCTATTCGTCAATAGTTATCAAGCTCTTATTTCGGGAGAAATGAAGGCTGGGGTGAGCCACATTGAAGATGTTTCCAAGTTGATCTGGATGACATGGAAGAGGTTGATCTACAGTGGCAAATGGCTATGCTGACTCTTAGTGCTAAGAGATTCATTGATAGAACTGGAAAGAAGCGTCTTGGTGGAAAGTCTGCAGGTTTTAACAAATCTAAACTAAGATGCTACAACTGTAAGCAACTCGGGCACTTCAAGTGTGAATGTCCCCATCCTATCACCAATTCTCTACCTCTTCCTATCATTGTTACAATTACCGATGGTCAAGAACATACTGAAAAGGCTAAAGAACCAGCAAATGCTTTGGTAGTAAACGACTTTGATTGGAGCAATGAAATTGAAGAAGCTTAGGTTGAGGTGTTCAAGGCACTCGTGGCTAATACTCCATCTACACAGTTTGAGGTTCATGGGATGGAAGCAAGTCTGGTTGAAAAGGAGAAGAATGAGGTGCTGAGCAAGATTATCGTCAACACTGACTCTATTGGTCCTGTTGCTCTCCTTATACAATTTGCTATTCAGGGGACAGAGAGTCAGGTTATTGACACTGAAGGAAGTATGACTGAGAATGCCAACATCAAGATCATGAATGCAATGAAGATGAATGATGAGAAGAAGGATATATGTCCCAGTTCCAGCTCAACGGATCGAGTTAACTCTTCGGAGAGTGATTGTGTTGGAACTTAAGACAATGGTGATGGAAGCTCTAATCAAGGATGCATCTGCAGGAAAAACGCTGCTCAGCTGATTCCACCTAAGGGGTTTCCCACGAGGACTATTGATAATGCATGGCATGTTGATAGTGGGTGCTCTCGTCACATGACCGGTCAAAAAGATCTGCTGACTAAGTTCAGAATTATCGATGGGGCATATGTTGCTTTTGCGGGTGACGAAAAGGGAGGAAAGATTACAGGACAAGGAACTGTGTGCAACAGAACTCTTACTTTGGAGAAAGTCAATCTCATTCCAGAACTCTGCTATAATCTAATGAGCATATCACAAGTCTGTGATAAACAGCTGTCTGCGTTGTTCAATAATACTGAGTGTCTCCTTCTCAAACCTGGAATCGTTGTTCGAGAAGAACTGATCCTAATAAGCCTAAACCGCCTACAGCATTTGCCACATGATCCGGCTCGTCAAAACCTTTCCGTCCCCTGGTCGGGGGCCCTCTAACTCCAAGCGTAGCTCAAGTTATGACCGTTTCAAGTTTGAACACTTTTTACCCTGTTTTTCTTTGTCCAGCTGGTCGAGGATGGACTCCAATAATTCCTAGATCAACTTATTATCATTGTACGCATGATTATCAAATCGGTTGGATGAACCTCTCCACATTACAAGCCACCCATTTGACAGATTATTCCACCAATAGCACTGACTTGGAAATTCATAAAGCACATACGGGTCTAGCCAACGATCCTTAAATAAACGTGGCGCTTCCGGGAGGCAACCCGATGATCACGAATAAATTTAGAAGTTGGTGCATACGGCAGAATGCATGGACCTCAGGTTTGGTTTTCCAAATTTAAGTTTCTCATACTTCAGCCCCAGGTATGCCTTCTCGATACTAGGACCTTTGTAGCTTAACTACTACCTTTTTTTTTCCTTGTCTTCTTTTATGTTTTCCTTTGTGCGTCAGCTAGAATAACATCACCAGACAATCTCTCTACTTTTTTGAGGAGTTACACTCCATCTCTACAACCTGAGGAGTAGAAAACCACATCAATTTTCTGAGAAATTCGATGAAGCCTTTGAAGCAAAGTGTTGACAAGCAGCTGATAGGCACAGTCTGACAACAGCAATAAGTTTTGGCCTTAGGTTATACACTGAATTGACCGGGGGAGTACCAGTTTCTTTTCCCTTAAAGCTTCATGCGGTTTACACACACGGTTCATGAGGTCCATGAACACCGCGGGTGCGTTGGTTAATCCAAATGGCATGACCAAAAATTCTAAATGGCCGTACCGGGTTCTGAATGCAGTCTGGGATATATCTTCATCTCGAACTCTCAGCTGATGATAACCAGATCTCAAATCGATTTTTGAGTAGAAGCTTGACCCTTGAAGTTGGTCGAATAGATCGTCAATGCGGGGTAGTGGGTAGCGGTTCTTGACTGTTACCTTGTTTAACTCTCGGTAATCAATGCACATGCGGAAAGTCCCGTCTTTCTTTTTGACAAATAGGACTGGAGCTCCCCATGGAGATGAGCTCGGTCGGATAAAACCTTTATCTAACAACTCTTGCAGTTGTGTGGATAGCTCCTGCAACTCACTTGGTGCCAGTGCTCGAGCAATAGGCGTTGCTCCGGGTGTTAGGTCGATCTGGAATTCGACTTGACGATGAGGTGGTAGGTCTTCTGGAAATACTTCTGGGAATTCATGAACGATCGAGATATCTTCTAACTTCTTCTCCTCGGTAGACTTGTCAGCGACAAGGGCTAATATCGCGGTATGACCCTTACGCAGACACTTCTGAGCCTTCATGAAAGATATGATGCCCACGACTACACCATTTCTTTCGCCCTAAATGGATAGGATCACTCCACTAGGAAGGGGTATACGAACGATCTCACTACAGATGATCTCAGCTTGGTTTCTAGACAACCAATCCATGCCCACAATTATGTCAAAACTGTCGAGTGTAACTGGCATGAGATCGATGTCGAGTTTGTGACCAGAAAGTTCTAACTTACATCCCTTGAGAATGTGGGTTACCTCGATTACTTTACCATCTGCTATCTCTACGGTATAATGGTGTTATAATAAAATTGGGTTTATTTCTAAGTAACTACTAAGTTTTCTAGATATCAAACTTCTATCTGCGCCAGAATCAAAAAGTACAGAAGCATAATGATCGTTTAAGAGAAACATACCGTTCACCACGTTCCGATCATTCCGAGCTTCTCCCGATCCAATAAAAAATTCTCGGCCCTTTGCACCATTTCCATTGTTATTACCATTTCCACCCTGGTGGTTATTACCATTTCCATTACCGCCCTGATGATTGTTGCCATTTCCATTCCCGTTTCCGTTTCTCCTCAACTGCGGGCAATTTTTCTTGAAATGCCCTTCTTTACCACACTCAAAACAGCCTTTGGGTGTGTCTCCAGGTGGTGTTTGTTTGTTCCACAGATCTAATCTACAGTCTTTGGCCAAATGACCAATCTTTCCACACCGGTGGCAACGGTACCGGTCACATGCTCCATGATGGTGGAAGTTACATTTGTTGCACTTCGGGTACTTGCCAACATAAGAACCCTGATTCTGTTGAGAAGAGTTAGACTGACTGTTGTTCTTTGATGGTTCAAACTTATGGTGTTGCTGTTGTTGAGAAGGTGGGTTTGACAGGAAGGTTTTGGGGAATGACTGTTGTTCTTTGACGGTTCAAACTTACACTAGCAATGAAAACACTGATTTAATGTAAGACTGCGGAAGCGAAAAGTTAAATGAAAAGCATGCGCTAAAACAGTCGCGCCAAAAATAAATAATTCAACAATAAATAAAATAAATAGTTCTTGAGTTTGAAAATTATGGACTTCGAATGCATGCACGCCTTAGCTTGTGCTTATACCTTAATGACCTGAGAAAACATGCTAAAACGTGTCAACACTAGGTTGATGAGTTCACAGGTTTCAATGTTTGTAAAGTTTACTAGATAAAACCATTTACAATTTATATCATAGGTAGCTAACCTAATTACATGTTACTAAAGCGTTTCGACACCGAAGCTGACTGTTTATGTTTGAACTTGCCTCCTACCATGACTATCATAATCAATGGTAAATGTTTAGGTCAATGTTACACCCGTTCGACTACATGTTGTGTTAACACGACTAACGCGGGTGGGGCTTGTCAATGCCCTGTAGTACTACTCAAGATTTCCTCGCTATCCCATATATTAAACGGTTCGATAAGTAAGGACTTGCATGATATGTTTGCGCTTAGTACAACAAGTGATATAATTGAAATGTAAAATCTAAATGTTCGTACCCATGTTTTCTCCCCCAAGTTTAAATCATAAGAAAAGTGGACGTGAAACTTACCTTAGAGTGCGTGCGAAAGAAAGCGAACTTAGAATGCTTGACGACTAACTGCCACCTATAAACACCGGTTTATAAGTGTGTGTTTGTGCAAATTGATACGAACCCTTAGTATCCAAACAATACTGATGTTTAAGTGTTTAGAAAAGTTTTGCAAGTTTGATCAAGTTTGACTAAGTTTGACCAAGTTTGACTAAGTTTGACCAAGTTTAACTAAGTTTGATCAAGTTTGACTCGACGACCCGTTGGTGACCCGTTTAGTAATTAAATGTTTGTCTTGTATGACTAAACGCTTAGTACACAAATAATTCACGTTTCATGCTACTTAAGTCATAACTAACTTAGCATGGCAACTACGTCAACAATATACGTTATATTAATTTATTATTTTTAAAAATAATATAAACTCATGTTTGCTTTTAAATGAATCACATTATCTATAACACGTTCGTATCATCATTCCATATCTGTCTACACATGCTAATACATAATAGATTACCATAACACACAACATTAAGTTTAGACGTCAAGTTTCAAATCACAAAGTTTCCACTTTTAGTAACCTATGATCTATTTAAGCTATTTGTATTCTATCATCCTTTAGCAATCATTAATACAACCATACTAACACACTAGAGTCAATTAATAACATCATACACACCTAGAAATCTTCACATTTAAAAATCATCTTTCAATAAAGTTTCCCCTTTTAGTAAGTCGTCCATTACACGTTTTGTTTACACAATTAACTCGTCTATTCAATCCCAAATCTTTCAACTAATATAATTATAACTATATTAATCATAATCCACGTCTAGCATGCAATTCCTATACTTCACATAATCAGCAAATCTCAATTTACACTTCGTATGGAAACTAGGGTTTCACATATTTTCATAAAATCACCAATACGATACAACAATATCAAACAATTAACTAATTCATTATCATATTTCGAAAATATCAAGTTTGGATGAACTAGGGTTTCGATCATAAAAATCATAATGAAAAAGTGACGGATTTTAATAAAATAACTTACGTAGGAATGTTAGGAATGCCTAGACTAGCACGTATCCACTTCCGGATTCACGATCGAAGATCAAACGAGGGTGTTTCGGTGCCTTGAAGGTCTCGGCTCAAAGGAGAGAGTGGGGGGGGGGGGTCGACGGCTTCAAGGAGTGTTAGGGTTTATGTTTATTTTTTTTTAAGTTTCTTATATAATACATGTATTAATGGGTTTTTAAGTTGGGCTTCAGGTTTACTTAAGGCCCATAAACTCTAATTAATTAACTAACACTCAATTAGTAATTAACAATTTTGATTTTTATTTTTATAAAAACTCTAATATTTATAAAAATACTAAGTACGATTAATACACGATAATCACGTACGATAACCATAATATTCACGTAAATTCACGTAATCACATAAAATTCACATAATTTATATTAAATATAACTTATTAAATATTCGAAATATTTATCTAAATTAATCACCAACGTTCCGGGTTAGACTCGAGTGCGGTTCGTCGTGTGTGAACTAACTAACACATTTAATTAACTTTATTAAATGCCATGCACGTGTGACTAACTGAGATAACTGAGTTTGCAATGAATAATGTTTGAACTAACGAGGTTTGAGTTAACGGGGTTAACCTGAAATTGCCGGATGTCACATCATCCCCTTGTTGAAAGAATTTTCGTCCCGAAAATTAAACGATGTCGGTAACGTCTGAAACAAAAAGTTTAGGTTTGTCACATCATCCCTTTGTTGAAATAAATTTCGTCTGGAAATTTAGTTAGTACCTTTCGTGTTTGCTGTTGACTGTTTGAAGAGGTGAGGATACTTTTTCATCATTTGATCCTCACGTTCCCACGTGAACTCCGGTCCACGCTTCGAGTTCCAGCGAACTCTGACAATAGGTATCTTACTGCGCTTGAGAGTCTTGACCTCTCGGTCCATGATTTCAACTGATTCCTCAATGAAACGTAGTTGTTCATCAATTTCTAACTCCTCGAGTGGAACTATAAGTGTCTCATCTGACAGACACTTCTTTAGGTTTGAGACATTAAAGACATTGTGCACTCCATTGAGTGTATCAGGTAGGTTCAGTTGGTATGCTAATGGACCGATCCTTTTCACTATCTCGAATGGTCCAACGTAACGCGGGTTTAACTTTCCTCGTTTCCCGAAACGAATCACACCTTTCCACGATGAGACCTTTAATAATACTTTGTCACCCACTTGGAATTCTAGTGGTTTTCTGCGCTTGTCTGCGTAACTCTTTTGACGGTCACGAGCTGCCGCCATACGGTTTCGGATTTGCATGATTTTCTCTGAGGTTTCATGCACAAGTTCTGGACCTGTAAGTTAAATATCTCCAACTTCAGCCCAACAAAGTGGTGATCGACACTTTCTCCCGTACAAAGCCTCGAACGGTGCTGCTTTGATGCTAGTATGATAGCTGTTATTGTAAGAGAATTCCACTAAAGGTAAGTGAGTCTCCCAACTGTTTCCGAAATCGATCACACAAGCTCGTAGCATGTCTTCTAGGGTTTGTATGGTACGTTCACTCTGGCCATCTGTTTGAGGATGGTACGCTGTACTCATGTCCAGGCGCGTGCCTAGAGCTTTCTGTAATAATTGCCAGAAACGTGAGGTGAATCGGGCGTCTCTATCGGAAATGATGGAGATTGACACTCCATGTCGGGATACTACTTCTTTAAGATAGAGACGAGTTAACTTTTCCATTTTGTCGGTCTCTTTGATAGCAAGGAAATGAGCAGATTTGGTTAGGCGATCCACTATCACCCAGATTGTGTCACATCCAGTAGGGGTTCGGGGTAATTTGGTTATGAAATCCATGGAAATCTGCTCCCATTTCCACATCGGGATTTCCGGTTGTTGAAGTAATCCGGATGGCTTTTGGTACTCCACCTTGACCTTGGAACAAGTCAGGCACTTGCTCACGTATGTGGCTATGTCGGCTTTCATGTTCGGCCACCAATACAAAACCTTGAGATCGTGATACATCTTGTCGGATCCCGGATGGATAGAGTATCGGGATTTGTGAGTTTCATCCATGACTAGATCTCTTAGGTTTCCATATACTGGTATCCATATTCATTCTGCTAAGTAGCGAATACCATCTGCTTTAACCTCAAGTTGTTTTTCCATACCACGAGTGGATTCCAATGATAAGTTCTCCTCTTTTAAGGCTTCGAGTTGGGCATTGCGGATTTGTTCGGGTAATCCTATATGAATAGTGAGTTGTAATGCTCTAACCCGTCGAGGTTTGGTTTCTTTTCTGCTTAGGGCATCAGCCACCACATTAGCTTTGCCCGAATGGTACTTGATTGCACAATCATAATCGTTTAAGAGCTCGATCCAACGACGTTGACGCATGTTCAACTCTTTCTGCTCAAAAATATGCTGAAGACTATTGTGATCGGTGTAGATAGTGCACTTGGTACCGTACAAGTAATGTCTCCATATCTTGAGTGCAAACACCACGGCTCCTAACTCCAAATCGTGAGTCATGTAGTTCTTTTCGTGGATTTTTAACTGTCGAGAAGCGTATGCGATAACCTTGTCGCGTTGCATCAACACACAACCGAGACCTTGGATGGAGGCATCGCAATACACCACGAAGTCATCCGTTCCCTCTGGTAGAGATAAGATGGGTGCGCTACATAGTTTCTGCTTTAGTAGCTTGAATGCCGATTCTTGAGTCTCGCTCCAATTATAGGGTTTATCTTTTTGGGTTAAGGCGGTGAGAGGTTGGGCAATCTTTGAGAATCCCTCGATAAAACGACGGTAGTATCCGGCCAATCCTAGTAATTGCCGAACTTCGGTTGGAGTTGTTGGTGCTGTCCAATTCTTGATAGCTTCCACTTTGGCTGGGTCGACATGTATTCCTTTCTCATTGATCACATGTCCTAGAAATTGAACCTCGCGAATCCAAAAATCGTATTTGGAAAACTTAGCGTACAGCTGCTCCTGTTTCAGTAGCTCAAGGATCAAACGCAGATGCTCCTCATGCTCTTCCCGACTCTTAGAGTATATGAGGATATCGTCAATGAAGATAATGACGAATTGGTCAAGGTAAGGTTTACAAACACGGTTCATGAGGTCCATGAACACCGCGGGTGCGTTGGTTAATCCAAATGGCATGACCAAAAATTCGAAATGGCCGTACCGGGTTCTGAATGCAGTCTTGGATATATCTTCATCTCGAACTCTCAGCTGATGATAACCAGATCTCAAATCTATTTTTGAGTAGAAGCTTGACCCTTGAAGTTGGTCGAATAGATCGTCAATGCGGGGTAGTGGGTAGCGGTTCTTGACTGTTACCTTGTTTAACTCTCGGTAATCAATGCACATGCGGAAAGTTCCGTCTTTCTTTTTGCAAATAGGACTGGAGCTCCCCATGGCGATGAGCTCGGTCGGATAAAACCTTTATCTAACAACTCTTGCAGTTGTGTGGATAGCTCCTGCAACTCACTTGGTGCCAGTGCTCGAGCAATAGGCGTTGCTCCGGGTGTTAGGTCGATCTGGAATTCGACTTGACGATGAGGTGGAAGTCCAGGTAGGTCTTCAGGAAATACTTCTGGGAATTCATGAACGATCAAGATATCTTCTAACTTCTCCTCCTTGGTAGACTTGTCAGCGACAAGGGCTAATATCGCGGTATGACCCTTACGCAGACATTTCTGAGCCTTCATGAAAGATATGATGCCCACGACTACACCACTTCTTTCGCCCTAAACGGATAGAATCTCTCCAATAGGAAGTGGTATACGAACGATCTTCTCACTACAGATGATCTCAGCTTGGTTTTTAGACACCAATCCATACCCACAATTATGTCAAAACTGCCGAGTGTAACTGGCATGAGATCGATGTCAAGTTTGTGACCAGAAAGTTCTAACTTATATCCCTTGAGAATGTGGGTTGCCTCGATTACTTTACCGTCTGCTATCTCTATGGTATAATGGTGTTCTAATAAAGTTGGGTTTATTTCTAACTGACTACTAAGTTCTCAAGATATAAAACTTCTATCGGCGCCAGTATCAAAAAGTACAGTAGCACAATGATCGTTTAAGAGAAACATACCGTTCACCACGTTTCGATCATTCCGAGCTTCTCCAGATCCAATCACAAATGCTCTGCCCTTTGCACCATTTCTGTTGTTATTACCATTTCCACCCTGGTGGTTATTACCATTTTCATTACCGCCCTGATGATTGTTGCTATTTCCCTTCCCGTTTCTCCTCAACTGCGGGCAATTTTTCTTGAAATGCCCTTCTTTACCACACTCAAAACAGTCTTTGGGTGTGTCTCCAGGTGGTGTCTGTTTGTTCTGCAGATATACTCTACAGTCTTTGGCCAAATGACCCATCTTTCCACACCGGTGGCAACGGTACCGGTCACACGCTCCATGATGGTGGAAGTTACATTTGTTGCACTTCGGGTACTTGCCAACATAAGAACCCTGATTCTACTGAGAAGAGTTAGACTGACTGTTGTTCTTTGACGGTTCAAACTTACGGTGTTGCTGTTGCTGAGAAGGTGGGTTGGACTGGAATGTTTTGGGGAATGAACTGTCAAACTTCCGCTTATTGTCAGTTGTCTTTGATAACGCACCTCTAGGGGGTAGGTTGCCCTGAGCGACTGCCTGATCGGTTAGCCTGTGAGCCAACCTAATTGCTTGCTGGATCGTAGTGGGATTAGAAGATGTCACCTTGCTCCGAATCTGCGGGACCAAACCATCAATGAATTTCTCGATCCTCTTATAGGGAGGTGTTACCATTTACGAACACAAGTTCGCCAGTTCATGCGAACGAGTAGTGTAGGCTTCAATTTCAGATCCCTACATCTTGAGGTTCCAGAACTCGCCCTCAAGTTTCTGCACTTCATTACGGGGACAATACTCCTCCCGCAGCATAGTCTTAAATTCGTTCCATGGCAATGCATTTGTCATCTCAAGAGTTAGCATTTGCACCTGGGAGTTCCACCAAGTAAGGGCCTGTGCCAGATGCATATTTCACCTGATTATTCGGTGGACAATTGCACATCGCGAATGCGGATTCAGATTTCTCCATCTAGCGGAGTAAGCCAACAGCCCCTTCGGCTCCACTGAACGAGTGAGGCTTGCAATCCATGTACGCCTTGAAAGTACAAACCTGCTGGTGGTTGTGTTGACCTGAATTGTAAACAAGAATGCGTTTTAGGGATACTATATTCGAATTTGAGTTTAGGATGAATGATGACTCACTAGAGTCGATAATATTTTACTTTACCTCCAGCATTAACAGCGTCTTGACTAGCTGCTACCGCTTCAGCCACACGCTCGTTTATGAGTGCCGCGAGCTCGGCTGCAGTCATGTTAATGTTTCTGCGACCACCGCGTCCTCCGGCGTGTCCACCACGTCCATTTCCTCTTCCAGACATTATCTTTACATTCACAACATACAATAATGAGAAAAAATACATCGCATTTTTATCATCATACAAGTACCAGTAAACAAAGAAATTCAAACCACAACATCTAACATTTCAATAATAGTAATACTTGATAAAATAAATTATAACGATTACAACTAAATTCAACCAAACATCAAAATTCTAGAAACATCTGTTGGATGGGAACAACCCTGCCCATCTAGGTTCAAAAGAAAAGACGTAAATAAGTAATAAAGATAGAAAATCAAATGCCACTGCCAGCTGATGTAACATCGGATGCTGCATCATCGTCCTCATCATGGTCTCCTGTAGGTGCATCCTCTGGTGCAACTCCTGCTGCTTCAGTAGCTGCAAGTCGAGCCTCCAACTGCTCGATCCTGGTGTGGAGTATATCTAGGTTCCACTCTGCAGTGTTCAGCCGGTCTTCCATATCCACACATCCATTTTCCAAATTCTCATGGACTTTATCAGTGAGTGCCAAATCTGAAGTTAGTTTGTCAATTTTCTGATTCATCAGACTCTGTCGCTCTAATATACCTGAAATCTCCCCTGCTGCATCTCTCATGTTCCGGATCTCCCGGTCCATCCTAGCTACAAATGCAGCAAACACCTGCGCAAAGGGGTACTGTAATGGTGGCAAAGCTCGTACAGAAGATGATGAAGAAGAAGCAATGTCAGCAGTGAGTGGAGGTGGGACTTCCTCCTCGAGGATCCAGTTCCTGATCTTATCGGGATACCAATCCCAGTCCTGCGTGTTGCCTCTGACACGCACATGAATAGGCTCATCATAACCTACAGTGGTGTTGATCGGGTTGAGTCGACGTCTACTCGGCTCTGGCAAAGGTACGGTAGGAACATCGTGCTCCTGAACGACCGGGGATGCGGGTGAATTAGGCGGGGTCGACATTTCCTGTAATGGGATGAGTGAGTGTCATGTATGAGTGTAAGTGTTGTGTAACTAATGCATGTACATGGTTATAGTATAGTATGCATTTCCTAGTTCTCTATAAACCTGGCTCTGATACCAATCTGTCACAACCCCAAAATCCATTAACGGAGTTTTACCGTTAGGAGCGTGACAAACCAGGATCTCAGTCATTAGTTACGTTGAACGACTCTATATGGGTTTAGTAAAGACACTAGAATTGCTCATAGTCACGATGCAACACTAGTAATGAAAACACTGATTTAATGTAAGACTGCGAAAGCGAAAAGTTAAATGAAAAGCATGCGCCAAAACAGTCGCGCCAAAAATAAATAATTCAACAATATATAAAATAAATAGTTCTTGAGTTTGAAAATGATGGACTTCGAATGCATGCATGCCTTAGCTTGTGCTTGTACCTGTACCTTAATGACCTGAGAAAACATGCTAAAACGTGTCAACACTAGGTTGGTGAGTTCACAGGTTTCAATGTTTGTAAAGTTTACTAGATAAAACCATTTATAATTTATATCATAGGTAGCTAACCTAATTACATGTTACTAAAGCGTTTCGACACCAAAGCTGACTGTTTATGTTTGAACTTGCCTACTACCATGACTATCATGATCAATGGTAAATGTTTAGGTCACTGTTACACCCGTTCGACTACCTGTCGTGTTAGCGCGACTAACGCGGGTAGGGCTTGTCAATGCCAGTAGTACTACTCAAGATTACCTCGCTATCCCATATATTAAACGGTTCGATAAGTAAGGACTTGCATGATATGTTTGCGCTTAGTACAACAAGTGATATAATTGAAATGTAAAATCTAAATGTCCGTACCCATGTTTTCTCCCCTAAGTTTAAATCATAAGAAAAGGGGCCGTAAACTCACCTTAGAGTGCGTGCGAAAGAAAGAGAACTTAGAATGCTTAACGACTAACTGCCACCTATAAACACCGGTTTATAAGTGTGTGTTTGTGCAAGTTGATACGAACCCTTAGTATCCAAACAATACTATTGTTTAAGTGTTTTGAAAAGTTTTGCAAGTTTGACCAAGTTTGACTAAGTTTGACCAAGTTTGACTCGACGACCCATTGGTGACCTGTTTAGTGATTAAATGTTTGACTTGTATGACTACACGCTTAGTACACAAATAATTCACGTTTCATGCTACTTAAGTCATAACTAACTTAACATGTCAACAATACACGTTACATTAATTTATTATTTTTAAAAATAATATAAACTCATGTTTGCTTTCAAATGAATCACATTATTTATAACACGTTCGTATCATCATTCCATGTCTATCTACACATGCTAATGCATAATAGATTACTATAACACACAACATTAAGTTTAGACGTCAAGTTCCAAATCACAAAGTTTCCACTTTTAGTAACCTATGATCTATTTAAGCTATTTGCATTCTATCATCCTTTAGCAATCATTAATACAACCATACTAACACACTAGAGTCAATTAATAACATCATACAAACCTAGAAACCTTCACATTCAAAAATCATCTTTCAATAAAGTTTTCCCTTTTAGTAAGTCGTCCATTATACGTTTTGTTTACACAATTAACTCGTCTACTCAATCCCAAATATTTCAACTAATATAATTATAACTATATTAATCATAATACACGTCTAGCATGCAATTCCTATACTTCACATAATCAACAAATCTCAATTTACATTTCGTATGGAAACTAGGGTTTCACATATTTTCATAAAATCACCAATACGATACAACAATATCAAACAATTAACTAATTCATTATCATATTTTGAAAATATCAAGTTTGGATGACCTAGGGTTTCGATCATAAAAATCATAATGAAAAAGTGACGGATTTTAATAAAATAACTTACGTAGGAAAGTTAGGAATGCCTAGACTAGCACGTATCCACTTCTAGATTCACGATCGAAGATCAAACGAGGGTGTTTGGGGTGCCTTGAAGGTCTCGGCTCAAAGGAGAGAGTGGGGGGGGGGGGGTCGACGGCTTCAAGGAGTGTTAGGGTTTATGTTTATTTTTTTTAAGTTCCTTATATAATACATGTATTAATGGGTTTTTAAGTTGGGCTTCAGGTTTATTTAAGGCCCATAAACTGTAATTAATTAACTAACACTCAATTAGTAATTAACAATTTTGATTTTTATTTTTATAAAAACTCTAATATTTATAAAAATACTAAGTACGATTAATACACGATAAGCACGTACGATAACCATAATATTCACGTAATTCACGTAATTCACGTAAATTCACGTAATCACAAAAAAATCACATAATTTATATTAAATATAAATTATTAAATATTCGAAATATTTATCTAAATTAATCACCAACGTTCCGGGTTAGACTCGAGTGCGATTCGTCGTGTGTGAACTAACTGACACATTTAATTAACTTTATTAAATGCCATGCACGTGTGACTAACTGAGATAACTGGGTTTGCAATGAATAATGTTTGAACTAACGAGGTTTGAGTTAACGGGGTTAACCTGAAATTGCCGGATGTCACATGCACGACCGTGCATCCCATTTCACGGTCGTGGAATCCCTTTCTTGCTCTCCAAGGACACAGTACAATATCCTTTGTACCTTGTTTGATTCCCGAGGTGTTTGCACGCACATGTAATCCAATGTACGGCCGTGCATTGCTCATTTTGGGGACTATAAATTGATGGCTTGGGTTCTTCATTCTACACACCACAACACAACCAAAGATAGAGAGAATAGTTCGTTTCTAGCAGTATTAGAGTAGTAGTAGTGAGTAGATGGGCTCTTCCTCCTTGTTCCACAATAGGGGAGTCTACGAAACTCAGCGTTACGCTTGTTAGCATGGCCATTCGTGGCTAAGCTTCTTATATTGCTAGGGTGAAGATGATGTTTGGTGCATGTTAAGGTTTGACGTATTAATCTAGTGGTATGTTTATGTCTTTAATTATTTGTCCTTAAAACCACCATTTGGTGGGCTTTTATTATTGTCTAGATACGTCTTTATATTTGTGAGTGTTCTTGATTTTAAAGTGTAAGATTGTAAAACCTGTTTAATCAAACTTTCTTTGAAGCTTGTACGTCTTTATATAAGCAGAGATTGATAAGCCAAGGCTTGGTCAATATTAGTAAGGTCGTACGTCTTTATACGAACTTATTATGCGACCAAGAATTGGTGAACTCATGTTGGGAACGATACGTCTTTATACTCGGTCCCATTGTTACACCGCCTCCCGGTGAATAAAGTATAATCACCTATTTAACTTTAATACAAAGCATTTACGTTCGATGTCTTAAACCAACCCGGAGATGACCATTCGAAGAGTTGAGGGTAACTGTTGTCCCTAACGGGAGGCACTACTATTTTAATTTAAAGATTTTAATTCGTGAATCAAATTTCGTGAGCACGAGGCTCTAGCGGTGACCCGGGTCACAAGTTTGTAGTAGTCATATCACTGGATTAGTCAACCTAACATTATCACGTACCAAGCTGACTCGAAGCCCGAAGCAATACTCTTCGTAACCTGATCATTTTCGAGATATTTACTTTCTTGCTATTTACTATTCTGTTCATTACATTTCTGTTACACACATCACGCACGTTTTTACTTTTCTGTTATTTACTTTACCGTTATTTACGTTTCTGTCATTTACTACTCTGCTTTACAAGCACACAAAACCCACTCACTAACTGATCCGGCTAAACGATAACAAAAGTTGAGTACTGGAACTCGACCGTGACCATTGGTTCGATACTTGGTTCTTACCTAAACTATATTACGCTGCAATAGGTACATTTGCATGTTGTGCGTGTTTTTATGTTAAAGTAATTATTATTTTGTAAATTTAAAACCTGATCTCGTAAAACAATCATAAAATATATTATATTTTTATATATTAGAAACGACACATCATTAGGTCCTAGGGACGGAAACCCCAGGTGTAGTCCAAGGTACAACACCCCTTGCTAGGGTTAAGCTGGAGTCTAAGGGGTGAAAATTTTTATTTTTCATGTTTTGTTATGCATTGGAAGTTGTTTTGGAATTACAAAGTTGCTGGAAAGTTGTATAAAATTTATCTTCGGTTATAAATGAAGATTAGTTGTAAATTTGGTTATCCGTACCAAATTTGTTCATCCGTACCAAATTTGTCCATGAGTAGCAACTTTGGTTATTAGTATCAAATCAAATTTGGTCACCTATTCACCTGTATCAAATTTGGTCTTACGTATCAATTTTGTCTTCCGTATCATTTTGGTATTCCAAAGCAATTTTGGTCTTCCACACCAAATTAGACTTAAATTCCATTTGAAGTAGCGATTAAGGAAAACTGCAACGGTTGTCAGTTGTGACAGTTATTTTTGTGAATAGTCATAACATTTCGTGAAAGAGTATGATGGTTAATTGATCTGTTCACCCCATATAAACAGTAATCGATTTGGTCAGATTTGGGTATGAAATTTTTTAACAAATATCATATTCAGTCTTGATCTCTTCAAGAATTATCCGATTGAATAGTCTTGAGTACAAGCGAAATGATTTAATTTGAAAGTATTTACACGATTTTTAGTAATATCTTGGTTATCACAAATTACAAAACCTACATGTTAGCTATGCACTTCACATGATTCACGAGGGAATCAAATGGTTCCTAATGGTTATTAAATGTTTAATGGTTCTTTTTTGAACCCAAATGAAATTAGCATCTATTGGCACATTAAATTTATTTGATTGATTTCTCACTTTCTCTCTCCACCTTTCTTGAATAAAACAAGTCTTTCCAAATAAGAACTCTTTCTCGCCTAAGAATCTTCATCACAGTTATTAAGCTCAAATTGGTAAGCTTTTTCTGTCTGTAATCCACACCCTAAATTTAGATCAATATTTCTGTCTTCCTTGCCTTAATGATCTTAAAGAAATTTAGACTTCGATATATCTTTCTAATTTTAGAAATTCTGAAATTGTAACCTCTTCTTTTGTTCGTGTTATCACATCGTCAATAGAATACTTGGATTCTCCACTGATATATACCGTCACTTTTTCCGAATCTATTTGCTATTTATGTTAACTTCTTTTGATCTGATATTAAGGTCAGTAGGTTGCAGAAACCTAAACTATGGGAAGAGGGAAGATAATTATTCGAAGGATCGATAACGCAACTAGCCGGCAAGTTACTTTCTCCAAAAGAAGGAATGGGTTGTTGAAGAAAGCTAAGGAATTGGCTATCTTATGTGATGCAGAAGTCGGACTCATAATCTTCTCTAGCACGGGGAAACTCCATGAATTTGCTCGCTCAAGGTTAGGTCAACTCTCATATTTATCGATCCCTTAATTGACATGTATACTTATGGTTGACTTAGCTTGTTCATACTTGCCCAAATGTTTAGGTCCTATTTATAGTTTAGTCATGCTACAATCGAAAACATTAGGGCATATATACATGTATATAAGTTATTTGACCAACAATTCTATCCAATAAAATAAGTTATTTGACTGTATATTTAATTAACAAAAAAAAAGCTTAATGGTTGCAGTTTGCTGCTTCTATGCTGGATCTTGTGTTTCAAACTAATGATTTTTCATACATAGTTATAATATCAATCTCTTTGAGAAGACATACTGAACTTTAAAATTAATAGTATATAAGAACATAAATTATGATACACAAAAAAAGTTAATTTCTTCCTTGGAGCTTATGACATACTGACTATTGCTGTTAGCTTACTTACAAGTGCAAGATTCTACTGTATATCTAACCTTGGTTATGTGGTTGAGATACTATCCCTACTTTTCAAGAAGATTATTTTGGCATGATAAGAATCAAAAAGAACACTAAATTG
Organism: Smallanthus sonchifolius; assembly: GCA_023525975.1. Classification (NCBI taxonomy): domain Eukaryota; kingdom Viridiplantae; phylum Streptophyta; class Magnoliopsida; order Asterales; family Asteraceae; genus Smallanthus; species Smallanthus sonchifolius. The sequence goes on along the minus strand of CM042033.1, from coordinate 73,467,582 downwards.
GTGTTTCTTATTAATTAGGTTGAGTTTGATTTTAGACGAATGAGCTTGAATTTGAACCCACACCGAGCTTTGTTACATCAAAGCCTGTGTTGAACGACAAAGAACACATGCTCCATGTACATATTGGATGGTTGCAATTATTTTTGTATCGGTTAGAAGATCCTTAGGTCTATAAAGTCCTAACCTCCATAGAGGTGAAGCACTTTATGGAACGCCTACTTTTATATATTAAGACCAACTAGTAAGACGCTAGATGCAAAAACGGGTATGGCTACAATGAATCAATACAAGCTTATTGCTTTATCAATGGTTAATTATCACCCAGATAAACCAATCTACAACTTTTATATTCCTCCTCTAGCTTGCTACAATAAAATTTAACCTTCATAAATGGGGTATTTTTTAGGTTGTGGTTTCATATCACACCACGATATCTTACATACAGCTTTCTATTTGAAAGCTACTCTTTGTATGATTACACCATTTGCGGGACTAGGTCTTAAGAAACTTAGAAGTGAATCATGTTGGCCTTAACTGTTTTACCGAGTTTGAATATCAAAGTTTAGTATTAGAATTGTAATTACTAGAAGCTGTATTTAGAGTCTATTAATTATTTGTTATTAGTTAGGAGATCATTGTGTAAACATGTAAGTTAGAAACCGTTTCTAGGATAGGTCGTAGGGTTAAGACACTTCAAGAAAGGAGTGCGTCGTTCCCTTCAATGTCTATATATGAATCGATCATTGTAAAACAAAGGCATGGACGAACCCTAGTTTATCAATTGAAGATTATTTGTTGTTTCTCTTGTTCTTGACCTTTTTTGATGATTGAATCATGATATCTCGGGACCTATAAATCAAGCTAGTGATATGTGTAAAGTGTGGATTCTAGCTAGAAATTGTTACAACATTCTATGGAGCAAAGCCGGGTACCCAAGCAATGAGATTAACTTGCTAGTATGCATATGGCCTTTAATTTGACTTAATCTCTTGACTGAATCGTGTAACTCCTGTACATGTTTATATAGGGATATGTTCTTTTGAGAACCAAACATATTATGAGAACCGAAAGAACCATACAAAACGTGTACATATCGCTTCGGTGAAAAAAGTAAAATCGAACAATTATGTTTTATTTATCTCTTCTCACTCTTAGTTTGAGTTTATCTTCTCTCTTCTGATTTTTTTTAAAAGGTACAAAAATATGCATATATGCATTCATTTCTGCATATAGTTTGAGTGCATATATGCATTTAAAAAAACGACTATAAATTTCATATATTTTAAGACCAAACATTAAACATATTGAAATCTACATGAATTCTAGTCAATTTACATTATAAATAGTGCATGAGTTAATGCGGTTCTTAACACATTGTTGGTTCTCAAAAGAATGTCTTCCTATTTATATAACCATATACTGCTTAACTAGTTTTAACCTCAACAAGTATCCAATAGCCATCTTTGACAAGAAGAATTAGAAACAATTACTTTTATTGACATTCCAAACACCAAAACCTTCAAACCCACTGGCCGGTAATGCCAAAAACCAAGGCTCTCCTTCAACATCATTAGCTAGTTTCCTTTAACCTTAAGCGAGAAGAGATATTGGTGATTTATGAATCATGGTTAAAGAGAAATGCATGCATGGCACTTATGATAAATTAGGATCGGGAGCATACTGTTTATCGCAAGGAGATTGATGTCAGTAAGTTGTAGGGCACAAGGAGGGTAAACAGTTATTGAGGAATACATATGCACTCAATTAATTAAGCAAAGAAGAAATTGATAAAGTAAAAAGAATTCAAATATACTTAATTATAAACACATTGACATTGGTTTTGCATACTGTTATTGATTCATTTTGAAAACACTAGTTTTAGATATGTTAATTTTTCTTACCTAAAATTTTGATATTTATAGTCGCACATTAATATGCATATCTGAGAGGCGGGGAAAACATCACGTCATATCATTAACATTGCAGCGAGTAGTTTCTTAAATATGGAAATAAGATGAAATACCATGAACCAACATTAAATATATAATAAGAACAAACAGCACTACTATGTAAATGAAACTAGTGTCATACATGGAAAAGTGAGTCACATTTAATGGCAAGGAAATATTAAGTGTTAGGCTATCTGTTATACATATCCCGCACACAGCGGGGTGATGAGTTAGCTGTGCAGGGGTGTGAGGCAACACCGCCCTCCTTCCCAGCGGCACCACACCATTGCAAATGGTCGGGGGATTTCCATTGCACTCGACTGACCATTCACCGTAGCCTCTCTCTCCATCTCCTCTCACTTTTTAATATATTAAAGACTTAAAAAAAGCATGAAATATAAAAGATGGGTATGACTACATATAGGAAGAAAGATTGAGTGAAAAATGATTATATGACGGGGTGTGGCGAAAGATGCTGGAAAGTGAAAGATAGGTATAACGCATGATCTTATATGATACAACGACCGAGATTTCTTCGTTTTCGTTGGTGATGTACCTTGCTTAATGGGTAAACCACATACAAAAACGAGGATTCCAAGACCACCTAGAGTAATATGCATATTTGTATTAAGAGTAGGTTAAAATTTATGTTTGTTATTAAATTTATGGACTATAACTATTATTTTTGAATGATAAGTATTTTATAAGAAATGAATAAATGGTGTAGCCAAAATATTATATGCTAATATGCATAAATGTGTAATAATCAAGTAATAATTAAGTACAAAAAATTTAAGCCAAACACAAATTCATTATTTTGGGCATTTTTAGGCCCAAAGTTTTGAGCGTAAGTGACAAAACAAAAAAAACCGAAACCAAACGGAGCCCACCGTGAAAACCGGAAACTGAAAAAACCAGAACCAAAAGGTTTTCAAAAACCCAATAACCGAATTGTCGGTTTTTGCTTTGGTTTTAGTCCAAAACCGAACCAAACCGACCCATGCACACCCCTAACCTCAACATTTCATCTTTGTTATCCATGGTGACCTACCATGCATAAACGACGATACCACAGACAAAGTAACAGTATTTTAATTCCATGTCAACCGATTCCAACATTTTAATCACCCCAAACAAACTTCGAGGGTATAAAATGAGAAGGTGTGGCTAGGGGACGGAAACAATGATGAAATCGAACAAACACTACTACTTATAGTTTGATTGATCTTAGGTTGCCATTAAGGATCGGATTTATGGCAATTTATAGACATTATTACCAACAACTTTCTGACATAGTTTTTTATTAGGAATGGGCCCACTCTGACAATCGGTTGAAAGAGTTTGGGTGGGAATCTTATCGCAAATTCAATCCTTAATTACCAACGGTATGGCACGAATACGTACGGAATCATGGCCAACACTGAAAATCGCCTAAAAGTCTGGGAAGGAGTGTTATTGGAAATCAAATCAAATATTACCAACGGAGGACCAAGGGATGATCTATCGGTAACACTTTCCCACCAAATTGGCGACATTTTGAGAAAGAACACTAATTTTATAAATATTTTAAATTCATTTTGGGGATTTTCGTCATAAATCTATCTGTAATTACTAACGGAACCTTGTCGTTGATGATACCCATTTGTTTAGTAGTGTGGGTCATAATGCTTGAAAACTTTAGGACATGTACCATTGGTCATTTGGTGCAATGGTAGCCCCAAAACTTTCCATAGTGGAGGTCTTGAGTTCGAATCCTGGCAACAACAAAAAAGAGGTCTGTGGCCAGGTCAGGGGGTTTACCGGGTTGGAGGGTTCCTCCTGTGGTAGGCTGCCCTGAATGTTCTAGGTGTTGTCTCAGGAAAACCCAATTATACTAAAACATCTAGGTGTTGCTGTTAAAAAAAACTATAGGACATGTCTTTATCATACAATTGCTATTTCCCTTGAACAATATAGTTTGGAACTTTTAAAAAATGATAATACAATTTAAGGTGGGATAAGGGACGTATGAGTTGAAGGGTGTTGAGACTAATAATGTGAGTTATATATGCTCGGTTGAATAGATGAACGATATCGTGCACATGGGAAAAAGATGATCGTGCACACCCTCCATAATTAGTGTCATAGCCCTTGTATTTTTTTTTTCTATTTTCACGTAATCTTGGTTTATCTAGATCAGCATACCATTTTCTACAAGGTCCCATAGATCTTGTGCTCTTAGAATAATCTTCATTCGTACATGCTAGAATTCATAGCCTTCTCCCGTAGACACATATTAACTGCGCTGAGCAATAGCTTGCATGAGTACCACTTTTATCTACCATGGAGGTGAGAGCTTAGACCAATGATCTACCTATGCTCTAATATCATAATGTTGGTAACCCAGATTGCAATTAATTAATCATAAATAATAAGATATATTCAAAGACTACTTCGTATCTTATTCAGTGAATTCAAACGAGGACATACAAGGGATTTAAACAAAGGACTAGATAACAACTTAACATGAAATAAGGAAACAGAAAATCGTCTTCAAAAATAAAACTCCTAGAAATTCGGAATGACCAGCCATCTTGACTGATAGTAAAATTAGTCATTGCATCCCAAGTTTGAGTTACTTCCAATATCTTAGGATTGGCAGGTTTATTAATGGTTGTTTTATTAAATTACACAAATTGTCCTTTAGTTATATATGAAATTGCACTCTGTGTCCTTTGACTTCAATAATTACAGAGATTGTCCTTTTTTTGGAAATTGTGCACACATTTCGTCCTTTCCACTAACTGGTGTTAACTTTTTCTATTAAATATTGACATGTGTCTTGCACATGAGGATATAACGGTCTTTTTACCCACTAATGGACTATTTATGTAATTTCCACTTTATCTTCTTCATAAAACCCTAACCCACCTACCCAGCCACCCCTAACCCATGTTTGGTCAAAATCCATACTGTGTTCAACTTACTCCAAAACCCACCCAGATAAGTTTATTTCTACATCAATCCATCAATAATAACACAAAAAACCCATAAATTTACTTACCCACATCTGAGTTTCTCAAGAACTAGGATATTACTAACAAATTTAATGCAAAATTTCAAAAAACCCATCTAAAAACCTTTATAAAATCACATTAATTTCACCCCAATCCCAAATCACGTTCTTCCGATGTGACGAAATTGGCGGTTCAGGAACGGTCTAAGGACGAGGATCATAATGATGAATGGATAGTATACAGTGGTAGTTTGGATAACTCGGTGAAGCTTTGGAGGGTGTCAGAGCAACCACAAATTTTCAACTCTTAAGGAGTTGCGAACACATGCCACCGTAGGGTGGTGGAGATGCTTGATGGCACGATGAGATTTAACAAATTTTGAGTTGGATTTGTTGATTGATATGATGAAAAACATTTTGTATATATGGTGATGAAGAATTGAATATAGATCGCCAGCTTTTCGGAGGCTAGGGCCATGGTGAGGGCGGCGGTGAGTGTGATCTTTCCGTGGTCGACGTGGCCAATGATTCCGATGTTGACATGTGGTCTGGTTCACTCGAATTTTCCATGAGTTGCGCGGACAGTGAGAGCACGGCGGCGGTGGGAGGCGGTGGCAGAGGAAGAATTAGAGTTATGGAATAAAAAGTTTGTGGAGGATTTAAGGACAAAGGTAGAAGAAAGCAATAATTTAGTTGAGGGTTTTGGTAAGGTGAAAAGAGGAAACGAAGAAGAAGATGCGTGTGTTTTTAGTGAGAGAGAGACTTTATAAATATTAGAGTAAATTACACAAATTGTCCTTTAGTGGATAAAAAACGATTATACTGTTATGTGCAATGCATATGTTAATATTTAACAGAAAAAGTTAACACTAGTTAGTGGAAATGACGAAATGTGTGCAAAATTTTCAAAAAAAGAACAATCTCTGTGATTATTCAAGTAAAAGAACAATAAAGTGAAATTTTATATATAACTAAATGACAATTTGTGTAAATTACTCGTAAGATTTTTAAGAGCACTGCCAAACCTTTAACAAACTTGGTAAGAAATTACGTGTTTAAATGGAATGTAGTAGCTTAGAATTGTTTCAATCAACTTAAAAACGCTTTGAGTACAACCTTGTGTTAGCACATCGTATCCTAACATAACCTTTGAAGGGTATAGGTGTAGTTCGCATGCAAGGTCAGCAACCACTAGCTTTCTTTAGTAAAGCGTTATCTGCTAGGCAAAAGGCCTTATATGTTTACGAGGAGTTGTTAGCAATCTTATATGCGTATAAACGATGGCTTTATTATCTCATAGTCCGACATTTTGTAGTTCATATTGAAGAGAAAAGCATGCATATCTTACCAATCAGAAGGCTATAACTCCTATAAAACACCCTCGGTTAGCTGAGTTGGTGGAGTACGATTACGAGATCATGTGTAAGAAATTAAGGATCAAATATTCAAGTAATGCTTTGTTGAGAGTCCAAGGAACAACTACTTTTTTCTCTCACGTTAACTTCTTTCGTACCATTACTGTTAGACCATGTTAAACAAAGTTGGATGGAGGATGGACCCATCAAAAAGCTTATCTAGTAGTTATAATGTGGAATTGTTATACCTCTACTACGGAGAAAACACAAGTTAGTGGTTGGCCATAATGTTCGCCTTCGATGGACATTATTAACACATGTTCTTCAACCCCAGTGGGTGGCATTCAAGAATTCATGCAACATTACAACATATTAAAGCGTTGTTTTATTGAAAGGGGCAATCTAAAGGTGTGAGATATATAATCAAAACTTGTGATATCTGCAAAAGGGCAAAGAATGTGATAGTCGCTTATCCATGGTTATTAACCCTCTTCTCATACCTGCTTATGAGTGTTCTAACATTAGCATTGGTTTTATTAGTGGGTTACCTAAATCACAAAAGAAAAACATGATAGTTTTATTAGTTGATGGGATTACAAAGTATGCTCACTTTATCCCCATGTCTCACCCATTTACTACTTCAAAGTTGGATGGGACATTTATCAATAACATTTACAAACTGCATGGTTGGTGCAATAGTGTCTGACAAAGACGTAATTTTTTAGTGCTTTTGGAAAGAGTTCATTAGAGTAAAAGGGGTAAACTTGGCTTTCTCAACCACTTAACATCTATAGAAGAAAAGGGTCAACCAAAGTGGTTAACACATGTTGGTAAACAATTGACATTCAAGAACCCAAACTGCAAAACACAAGAATTTTATGATAAAAAGTTAAAAACTATATCACGACTCTTTCCTGGGGATATATTTATAGCATTAATTGTAAGTAACAACTGAATACAAAACATCCTATCTTTATACGATCCTATCTTGAATGAAGAAGATGAAACAACTGAATACAAAACATCCTATCTCCATATGATCCTATCTTGAATGAAGAAGATGAAACGAACAAAATCAAGAAAATAGAAAGACAATTCCAATCAAAATAGGAATTTTAAACATCTAACCGTTATGATCGGGTCAAACAACTACCGTGACAACATTCACCCCTTAAACTTTGACTCGCCAAGATTAACCCTACACTCTCCTTCTTAATCTTGGCCATGATCCATTTCTTCATCAAAGTAACGTCGGCTCACCATCATCTCAAGTCAAATTGGCCACTACTTCCTTTGGTTATTGCTTAGGGCATTCAGCCGCATAATGTCTATATTCTTGATAATTATAGCATTTAATATGCCTTTCATTAGGTTGGGACCGGCCTCCTCAATCTCTACCATAACCACGGTCTCTTCCTTGACTGCGACCTTGTCCTTGTCTAAATTGATCTTGATCAAACTCACCATGCTTGGTTCTCTCTTCCCAATCCTCTTTTGAAAGCAACAACTTGCTTTGATCATTGTCTTCCTCTTCAAGAACTTTGATCCTGTTTTCATAAGCCTTCAACATTCCCACGACTTCCGTAGCGTTTTTGTGTTTTGCCACTTGAAGCAACACATCTTCTGGTAGAGTTTGAAGCACGAATGCCCTCGTCATTAAGTGTCCGGATCAACTGCTTCCCACAAACCATACGCTTGTAGGATCGACTCCACCATGATTGACCAACTCATGTAATTTGTAGCCAATAACATCAGACATTGCAATAGGATGTTGCTTTGATTATTTGATGTCATGACTGGACCAGAACCACCTCCAGCTTCTGCCATCTCGTTATAAACTCATTGTTCAAAAAAAATTCATAGGATGCAACCCTCCTTTTTTTTCTTCGGTACACCCGCGTATAACTCCGGTTTTGTACATGTATCACATAGATACAATCGCCTTCTTCTTAACCGGCTTCACAAGAACTTCACATAGGTCTCGACTATCTTCAACGTACAATTTTCTTTTCACCACATAGGTCTTGTTTTTTTTTCACCAGAAAAACACAGGATTCGGCTACATAAGTTTCTTCCCTCGATCATATAGATCATCACACTTCTCAGTTCACCTTGAACCCTTTTCTACCCGGTTCTTCCTTTGATCACACATATCAATTTTGATCTAGATCACACAGACCCGATCATGCCTTGGTCACACATATTAGGGTTTTGATCTTGTCTCCTCCACGACCTTTGATCATGGGCTCTAATACTAACTGTTGGTAAATAATTGACAATCAAGAACCCAAACTGTACAACACAGGATTTTGTGACAAAAACTTTATCACAACTCTTTCTTTGGGATATATTTATAACGTCAAATGTAAGTAACAACTTAATACAAAAAATCCTATCTATAAACTACCATATCTTGAATGACGAAGATGAAACGAATAGACTCAAGAAAACAGAAAGACAATTCTAATCAAAATAAGAATTTTAAACATCTAACCGTTATGATCAGGTCAAACAATTACCGTGACAACATTATAATTGGTGGAAGCGCTTCGTGTGCGGTATTTGGGAGCGGATAGAGTTTGAAAGGCAAGACTTCAAACTCTTAGAATCGAGTTAGAGATTAAGAATATGAAACGAACAGACTCAAGAAAATAGAAAGACAATTCTAATCAAAATAGGAATTTTAAACATCAAACCGTTATGACCGGGTCAAACAATTACCCTATCAACAATCATCCCCTTAAATTTTGACCTATCAATATTGACCTTACAACACATGCATGGAAACTTATCTACGGTGTATGACATTAGAAAAGCCATAATCTTGGGCAAAATGGTTGTCACTTGCAGAGTGATGCTATAATATGAATTACCACGCTGCCATTAACACCACAGCTTTATATGGATTTGCACCACCTATTCAAGTTTCGTATATTCCTAGAGGAATGACAGTAGCATTTATGAATGATGACATGTGTGATCGAGAAGAAACTTTAAAGCTATTCAGCTCTTGTTACATTAGGCACATAAACGTATAAAGTAACTTATAAACAAACATCATATATTGAATGCGTCTTTGAAGTGGGTATGTGGGTTTATTTGAAGTTACATTACTATGCCCAAGTTCCTCTTTGAACTACTAAATACAATAAGTTGTCAGCCAAGTATTATGGTCCATACCTAATAGTTAAGAAGATTGATCGTGCGACTTAAAGATTGGACTTGCCACCTAAAGCTAAAACCCACTCCACTTTTCACATTTCTTTATTAAAGAAAGCTCAAGGACCACCAACTCATGTAATTCTGGTTCCTAGTGCTCCAAGATTTACTTTACATCAACCACTATCTTAGCAACATGATTGATTAAGAAAGGAAATAAGGTTGTGGTTCAACTTCTAATTCGATTGCAAGATACCCCCTCAAGAATATTCTACTAGTGATGAATTCTAATTGAGGTTTCCAGCTTTTGAGCTATCATTGGGGTCAAAGATATCAATAAGAAGGGGTATTATTATGAATAGAATAAAGTGATGGGGTATTATGTAAATAATGAAACTAAAAGGTAAATCATAGAACTGTTGCAACTAACTAACTAAAAGTTAGTTGAGTCGTTGTACTTTAACAGTGATCTCGTTAATGAGAAGCTTCTGTCAAGATTGAAACTTTCTCCCCTATTTGTTCTCTCTTTCTTTTATGCTATCAATGCTCGTGGTGGTGTTTCTAAGGAACCCCTAAGTATGTTTTGGAAAAAGGAAAGACAAACAATCGTTAATATGTATTAAAATTTTATAAAATGATAAGGATAGTTCATTAATACCATACACATACATAACTTCATACTTAAAAAGTGGAGAAATAAATAATAAATGTTCAATAATACAACCGATTCCACATTCCCAATTGTCGGCCAAACTTTTAAGCCTGATTTTTCAAACCGTGGACCAAGCCGTTTAAATCTCAAATCGGTTGAACCCTATGACTTGTTTTTTGTTTAGGAGGTTAGATGTAAAAGCCTCAGGTTTAATCTAAAAGGCTTTCAACAAAGGTGAGTTATAGTTCGATTACGCCTCCGTGTGGTTCCTCCTAAGTAGCTATTCGAATATGCTTTTGTCTCTTGGAATCAAGGTGTTGTCATGTTGTTTTGATTAAATGAGGTAGAAAAATTAAAAAAAAATATCTTATATATTTACGACATATTGACACGCCAATAAAGTCAAATTGTTATTTTATTTCTAAAAAGTAAAAACCAATGTCATCTATTAACTTTTAAAATTTTGATATCATTAGAAATTAAAGTATAATGGTTTAATATAAATGATAACAAATTAAAATGTGTATTGTTAAACACATTTTCATGTAGTTTGCCTTTTTGGTTATCTTTGTTGATTCTTTATACCCGGGTTTACATGTACCCATACACTAGTTTGGAAGTATTTAACTTTAGTTTGGTAATCTTTGACCATAGTTATGTTCTGAGTGTTGAGAAGAATTCAAAGAGTGATTTATTAGTTAGAAGTTCGGTCTCATGAGATTATTCAAGATTAGTTCAAAGTTAATGATGATTAATTAGAAGAAATCAATTACAAGGTCCTGGCTCAGGAGAGGGTCCGGGTCATGAGTGCTGCCATTAGTTTTTCAGTTACGTACTAGATCAAATGTAGGATGTTTCATGTTTGATGTCATTACCTTCAGTTATTGCAATGTTTTCAGTTTCTATTGCATTGTCTATTTAAACCTTTTGGAAGGTAATGAATAAGTTAACGAGTTCTAATGTTTTTGGTATCATAATAATCCAACATTGTGACACCAAAGCTAGTTATCAAGCTTAATGAAGTGATGTGTGAGCGTTAGTATCATGACTACTGCATCATCTTGAACATGTCAAATCTTCTCCTATTATTTAAAGGGGAAGGATACGAGTTTTGGAGTATTTTTGTCAAAATCGTGTTGTAGTCTCAAGACCTTTGGGGCTTGGTTTCTAGAGGATATGCTATTGATGACACAAATGTAGAACAATTCGAAGAATATCAAAAGAAGGATGCTAGGTCTCTGGCACCCATAGAGCAATTGGTACATGATATTGTATTTTCACAAACTATAGCCGCATCAACGTCACAACAAGCATGGACCGTGTTGTTGACATAATATCAAGGTGATTTGAAGGAGATAACCGTGAAATTGCAAGTTCTCTAGAGAGAATTTGAGACTCTCTAGATGAGAGATGATGAATTAATTGTTGATAATATGTCTAAAGTTATGAGAATAGTAAATTAGAAGTGTGAGTATAGAGTAGAGGTTTTTAATCAAAATATTATTCAGAAAGTATTGAGAAGCTTACACACGAGATGGGATGTTGTTATGGCTATTGAAGAAGCGAATGATCTTAATACTCTTTCCTTTGATCAACTTATAGGCTCTTTGCAGTCCCATGAGGCAAGGGTTAACATAAATGTAATGCTTGATGATGATGAGTGTGCGTTCTAACCTAGAGAGGTAGATAACAAAACTACATTTAAAGGAAGAGGACGTTCGCTTGCAAGAGGTCGTGGTCAAGGTCGATGTGGACAGTTAGGTGGTCGAGGAAAGGGTGGTATACAATGTTATAACAGATGTGCAATGTCAAGGTCAGCATGGAAGGTTAGGTGGTCGAGGAAAGGATGGTATACCATGGTGGATGGATAACTAAAAGTTTTGTGTGATGTGCAATATGCTCCTGCACTTAGCTATAACAGATTAGTGTATGTGTAACACCTGCCATAAAAATTTTCGAGAAATACCAAGGTTAGAACCTAAAAGGGCTTGTGTAAATAAAAAAAATACCAAAAGCCTAGGATTCAAAATGAAAAATAGGAAAAATTAAGGCTTAGCGGACCGCTAAGGGCCTATGTTCAGTGGAGGTCCGCTAAGGGAGTCCCCACTATGAAATCCGTAGGTGGCGGACCGCCACCACTCTTGGTAACGGTCCGATACGTGCTCACTAAGTAATAACCTCGCGTGTGACACGTGTCCGGTGACTAATAGGAAAAAATTGTGACACTAAGTAATAAACTCGCCGTACAACTCTGGAAATTCGCCACGTAGCCCTGTGGCGGACCGCTACGCCCCAGGGTAACGATCCGCTAGCCGCAAACCCAGAAAAGGTCCATTCAGAGGGCGACATATAGGGCTGACGCCAGCATGGGCGTTGGCGGACCACCAACCGCCTGGTAACGGTCCGCTACGGACCAGGTTTTCAGCCTATAAATACTTGGTCGATTTCAATCGAATTCTCACACCAAAATCAGTTCTCTAAATCACTTTCTTGCTCCAAAGCTTCCCTAAGACTATCCTAATCTTCCAGGTCCGATTCCCGCTCGTTGTAGTACTCGGTTTAAGAAGAAAACGCTCGTAGAAGTGTTGGAACGCTAGAGAAACCAAGCTAGGAGATTCATTCCTATTATCAAGGTGAATACTTTATCTCTTTCAAAACTTATGTCAAACATTTACGTTTACGAAAATGGCCAAATAAAGGTTAAGGGAATAATGTTCAACGTTCTTCTACGAACAAAGCATCCAGGCCATAAGTATACGTAAAACTTGCAAGGGATACACGTGTCTCGGGTGAGAGTCTCGGATTGCGACCGGTGCTTATCTTTTAACAAATTCGGAGGCGTAGACCTAAACGTTGCTATAAGATATGATGCTAGTGTATACACTGGTGCATACGATGAGGAGAAATGGGCCTGCTAAATATGTAGATTGAACAAAAAGTTGTGATTATCAAAATAATACTTGTTTGTGCCAAATGATTTTCCTGTCAAGATAATTGTATTCACCGGCGTTCACGCTGACGTTTCATTTTTAAAATATTTTCAGGCAATGAATTAAAAGAAAAGGAAAGGGGATACGGGCAGACATAAGATCTGACCCATGGATGAATGTTGAAAAAAGGATAACTTGCATGTTGGATTCTCAGGCCTCATATATAGGAAATACTAAAGGATGAAAAAGGAGATAGGACCAAGGGACTGATCAACCTTAGATAGTACTATTACTAGTGGCTTGAAACTTGTCCATAAGAGACAAGAATTGTATTTGGTTTCAAACTCTATTTTTGTAATCAAATGAAAAGGGTATTTAAATCCCTATGTTTATGAAATAAATACGAGACTTTTGTTTTCCAACTGAGTCTTGATATTTACAAATACAACCCTTGAGGTTAAACAAAATGATGAAACGATCCTTGTGAAAATACTTCCGCTATGTTTATAAAAACCCTGAAATCAAAACGAGTACCAATCGTGCTTACACACGTCCGGGGGTGCCTGAGGCGGGGTGTGAAGTTGGGTAGCTTATGCGATTTGATTATGCAGTTCTCGCTGATAACAATGCGATTTGATTATGCAGTTATAGTGTTATGGGAGAATTTGGAATGATTCGTAGTGCATATGATCACTCTGTATTCTTTAGACATCGGCAGGGCTGAAAGATTATTATAGTTGTCTATATTGATGACATTATTGTTACATGAGATGATGCGGTCGAGATTATCGAGCTCAAACCGTTTCTTCAGTCTCAGTTTCAGATTAGCGACTTAGGTCGATTTCGATACTTTCTTGGCATAGAGGTATCTCGCTCTCCACAAGGAATACTTTTCTCTCAATGGAAGTATGTCCTTGATATGCTGATTGAGTGTGCCTTATTGGGCTATAAGCATGTTGATACTCCAATGCTTCCTATAGGGAAGCTCCTTCCAGAGGACAGGAGTCTGATGAAGAATCCTGAACGATATAAACGGTTAGTTGAAAAACTTAACTTTCTAATAGTTACACGTCCATATATCTCATTTGCTGTTAGTGTTCTAAGTCGGTTCATAACCACTCCATACACTGGATACTGGGATGCTGCTCTGCGCGTATTAAGGTATCTCACGACTACACCATGTCTATGGATCTTGTATTCTAATCAGGGTCATTATCGTGTGGGTACCTTTACAGAAAAAGGAGACTGATGCATCTGAGGGTTCTCAGATGTTGATTTAGTAGGTTGTCCTATTTCATGAAGACCCACGACTGGATATTGTGTGTTTGTTAGAGGAAACTTGGTGTCTTGGAAGAGCAAGAAGCAATACACAGTATCTAGATCAAGTGCCAAATCAGAGTATAGAGCAATGGAAAATGTTACATTAGAGTTGATTTAGACCCGTCATCTTCTGAGAGAACTCGGGGTTGTTTCTGATAACTTGATAAGGTTATATTGTGATAGCCGATCCGCTATACACATATCCAAGAATCAAGTATTTCATGAGATGATGAAACACATAGAAGTTCATTGTCACCTTATCAGGGATCGTGTGGTGGGCACTCAAGCTGATCCTCTATTTATCAACCTGGTTCATGTAAAAACAAAATTTCAACTCCCAGATATCTTCACAAAACCACTCTGAAAGGCACAACTAGACTTTATATGTGACGAATTACGCATGATTAATATTTATACTCCAACTCGAGGAGAAATATTAATTGTAACTAGTTATTAGTTTAGGCCCATTTCTCTTTAATTAGTCTATTCAAGTCTGCCTCATGAGCCATTATTTAGGGTTTTCTCCTCTATAAATAGAGGATTCCCCTCTCTTGTAAAGATGTACCTTTCATTTATACAATACCCGTTTACAACTTTATTAGAAATCTGGTTGAAGGCAAGCAAATTGAGCTAAAACCATGGCAGAGGCAGGAGCAAGTTTTGCTATCTTTGAGGAAGATTGGAGTCACCACTCTTTGAATTATGGGATTGTTGAGAATAACTCAAAGAGTAATTTATCAGTTAGAAGTTGGGTCTTTGTTAAGATTAGTTCAAAGTTAGTGATCATCGGAAGAAATAAGTTACAAGAGTATGTGTCATGAGTGTTGATCATTAGTTTTTCAGGTACTAGAACAAATGTATGATTTTTATGTTTGATGTCATTTACTTTTTGTTATTGCAAAGTTTTCAGTTTGTTTCTATTGTATTGTCTATTTAAACGCTTTGGAAGGTGATGAATAAGATAACGAGTTCTAGTATTTTTGGTATCATAAATAATCCAACACTGATCTGGCGCGCTCCTTAATTTTGCAGCATGAAAAATGTGATTGAGCGATACAACAAAGTGGAGGAGGAAAATCATCTACTGTTGAATCCTACATCACAAGCCAAGGTATTGTTTTAGTTGCTTTGTGGTTCATGTGCATACATGCATCAAGTTCATATATGTCACAAATAAAATACTATCATCATGATTCCTCTTGTGCTTGTAACACAACAAAAATAAAGAATTAAATCCCTGAGAATAACAACAATCAAGCTCAATCATATCATGTGGCTAGCTCTACATAAAAAACAAAAGATTACACTGAAAATGGCTCCTTCATCTCATAGATCGATACTTCATCTATAAGGAATCTAGTTGTTATAGCTAAATTAGGTTGTATCCCTTGACCGTTTTTGGTGTACGGATACAATACCTTCAAGTAAACTTTGGGGTGTGCACAGTTCCAAATCCAAACCAGAATGATGACTGACAATGACAAGAACAATAAACCGAAGACCAGATCGCTAATGAGTCGGTTGGCTTCGGTCGAGGCCTTTTCTGGTCGGGTGGTTCACTAAATAGACTGGTTTTGATTGGGCAACCAATTAAGTCTTTTGAGTTCAGTATACATCACTCTAGCTTCTGATGTTTGAGTCTTCCATTTTAGCAACATGGAAGACTCCATTGCCGTCACCCGGGACTAAGCTACTCAATGTTTAGTTGCTTTTTTGTTTCAAAAGAACAAAAAGGTTTGAGGAGGGGGTATATACCCTTTAACTTGGTTTTGCTGCAACAAGGAGGTAGCAAGGGAGAACAACATGTGAAAGAAGAGAAACACTGTGCATGTGCTAGAGGCAGATTTGCCAAATTAGCGGATAAAAGAGAAGAATTCAAGGGAAGAATTTGTATCAACATCAGCATACCATTTCATTGCTCACATACGTATTTAACATCAATGAGAATATCAACTAACTTCAACTAATTAAGTTTGATTATCACAATTAAATCTTCTACTTTGAACATGACACCATCCTTTTTAATTCAATTATTCTGCAACGATGCTTATTAGCGATATATACTAGATAGAATATATTATATTAATTAGATAAAATATATTAGTCAGGATTTGTCATGTAAATAAGATTTATTGTAATTACTTTTATTATAATTAGGTGTTATAATTAGATTAGGTTTCCTTTGTATTTATCATCATTGCACTCCTCTAAATAGTCTATCAATAATACAGGGTTTTTATTATTTGTATATGGTATCAGAGTTTAGGGTTCTTGACATCTTTTTTTCCCTCCTGTTCTTCCCCGTTGCTAGCGCCACCACATCTTGGTTGGTTGTCGACCTTATTCCCTCATTATCTCCTTTTGTGTGACGAATTTCTTTCTATTCTTTACCCTCTTGTCCTACCCCACGGGCGCATTGTACAAACGTATTGATTAGGTTTTATTTATTTGTCTTTTATAAATCAAGCACAATCCCTGAAATTTAAAAACTGGGACAAATTCAAATCAAGCATTGATCCTAGATTTTAGAACTAGAACAAATTCTAGTTAGACAACAATCCTGAATTTTAAAATCGTAGTACAAATTAAGCAACGAAGAAGAATGAAGACGAAGAATAAAAAATATAAGATCAATGTAGAGATTGAAGATCTTACAAATACGACGACAAAAATCAATGGCGGTGTTTTTAAATTTAAACTTATTTTCTATTTTCCTAGACATCGAATCGAAACTGACGTCTAGCTTAAGGTGACATGTTAGCCATATATATTAGATTGAATATATTAATTAGTTATGATTAGAAAAAATATACTAGTTAAGATTTGTTATGTAGATAAGATTTACTGTAGTTATTTTTATTATAATTAGGTGTTATGATTAGATTAGGTTTCCTTTCTAATTATCATCATTATAATTCTATAAATGGTTTATCAATAATACACAATAACTCACATGGTTTTCAATATTTTAGTCACTCAAACTTTACATAATAGTAACCAAGTTTTTTCATCAGTTCTATTAGTCACTTAAACTTTTTGTCTCATTTTGGTTACTCAAGTTTCTCATCTGTTACATTTTAGTTACTCAAACTTTTTTTTCTCATTTTAGTCACTCAAGTTTCACATGTTCCAATCTTGCGTAATTACCATATTACGAGTTACTTTTTTTGGATTTCATTTTATAGATATGGTGAAAATGAAATCCAAAAAGAGTAACCTAACATTTTCACCATATTCATAAAACAAAATCAAAAAAAAAAGTAGCATTTTAACATCGTAATTGCACAAAATTGGAACAATATATGAAACTTGAGTGACTAAAATGAAACAAGAAAAGTTTGAGTGACCAAAATGGAATATATGAAAAACTTTAGTGACTAAAATGAGACAAAAAAAGTTTGAGTGACTAAAATGTAATAGATGAGAAACTTGATTATTGAAAGTTTCCCTTTCTAAAATGCCCTCCCCATATGAAAACCTTGACCTCAAAGACTAAATGTATACTTTCATATCCACAAGCCATTCACCTTTTTTTTTGTACTTCAACATCAATTTACCTTGCCGATAAGCAGGACATCTTTCCATAGGAATGCTGAAATTTCAAGTTTGGTTGGAAACTACGAATTGAACGAAAGCTCTAATTCCACACAATCATCTTTGTAATGAGTTGAATGAACTCTCTGATTCCAATGTTAGGGATAGATTTGCCAAATTGGCAGATAGAAAGAAGAAGAAGAATTCTGGGAAAGAATTTGTATCAACTTCAGCATACCATTTCATTATTTGCATATATAAAGACGTCATTTCATTACTAACAATTTTATTTAAGCGTTCTACTTTGAACGATGACATTATTAGCCCTTGTTATTCCAATTACTCCATAACAGCATGTACCTGTAGTATGATGAGTAACACAGTGAATAAATGATGCAATTCAGATTCTGTGACACCTGCATGGCTGATTTTTGAAACTGGTTTTACTTAAACTTCTTAAATACCAAATTTGCCCTAGGACTTTATACTAATGTTTAAAGTACTATAATCTTAATGGGATAATCACATTTAAATCATTGAGTTCATATACAACAATTTAATTGAGGAAGATGATGATGGATTAAAACTTTGAGGATGAGGATATGTGCACATTGAGTTAAATATGTTTGAATGTAGGGTTTAAGAACCAATTGTGTTGATGAAAAAACCTGGACGCGGATATTCTTGTCTAATTATACGTTGATATTTTAGAAAGATATATTGTTCAAATTGCAGTTGGCTGGTTTGAGTTTCATGTTGGGTTATACTGGTGGATAGGCTAACAGTGTTTAATAAAAAAGGACCGGTCGTCCCTGGTTCAGGACATCAGTTTGGCAGGTATGGACCTGTTTTTGCACACCCCTAAGGAAACTAGACATCAAGGTGGATAAAGCGGAAATATACATCATTGTAGTGGTAAGATCTTATAGACATGTTTAAGAGCTGGAACACTTGAAGAATTTAGTCAAGGTTGATGAATGATCACAATAGGACTGAAAAGAATAAAGAATAGATGGAAGATGGTGGATGTTGTTAGGAAGAAAATAACTTATAAACATATAGGTTGGACACAGGTAAGCCAAGTAAAGCAGTTGGCAAATTGGATTGTCACCAAGGAAATATCCAGATATAGAAGACTGGAGAAATTCTACTCAAATATCCAAGGCCCATCTAGTTTGGGTCTTAGAGCTCAGCTTCCTCAGTGCAATCTATCAGTTATTATGACCCATTTAGTTGACCAAAGAGTCATTTCAACCAGAGAATAACTTTCACCAAGGTTCCTATGTCAAATTTAGAAGCTGAGAAATGATGCTAATCTCCTTGCATTGTCTGGTGGAATTTTCACTAAGATTGTTTTGGTAAATTCATGGAGGTATAGGCTTGTGAAAAGCAAAAGATAGAATCTGAAACACTATTTTGTTGAATATAGTGTTTGCAACATCAAAGGCTCAGCTAATACCTCTATGTTTACATTTGTAGAAATTGAACAGGAACAGATGGTGATCACCAGATGTAAGAGGGCTGTTCAAATTTGAATGCTCATAACAATCCCATTGAAAGATAGTTCGTTTTTGTTGACCTAATATGAACAGATATAGAGAATCAGGAGACGAAAGAAAAGGAGGAATTTTTGGAACCAGTTTACTTACAGGGTACTACTGGTAGAGTCATTTGTCTAAATTTCACTCCCAGTGAAGAATTTCAGGGTACCATCACCAATGTAACATCTCCATCTTTACAATATACATCAGCATAGAAGACCATTACAGCTCATATACGCCTAAAAACGATTAAGTAGTCATAAACAGATTGTGCTAACATCCACAGGCCGAGAAAACCAATCCGTAATGATTGATCTTATGGATGTAGTATTCGAAATTCCACCTCGGTTAAAAGCCCTCATTACCTCATGTCACCACAAAATGTAAACTATATCACTCCACTAATGTATTTATCTTATCAATCAAAGCATAAATAAATACCCTACAAAGTTACAAGCGGATCAAAATTTAAGTTTAACCAAAATTATTAATCTATCATGTATGTTTCTAATAATCTTTTATGTAACCACTATAGGACAGATAAAAATTTTAGTTTTTGTAACAGGATGGTGAGATATAAACTGCTCATTACCCTACACAAAAAGCATAGATGACATTTTACTATGTTAGCTGTGTCAGAAAACATACAAGCAATAAAGATGTTACTATTGAGTATTGGTATGGCATCATGCGTACCTCACATCAACATGAACAAATTTCTAAGTTAAACGTAAAACTCATCCATAATATGTTGGAGTTAATCTTTGTTTGTTCAACATAAGAAAGTTCAAGGTGTGTTTTGGAGTATTAGGAAAGTTTGAGGTTTAGTTTGAATAAAAGTCTCCTAAAACTGCTTGTTGCATGCGAGAATTTTGGCTTGGGATCACCTGTTTGGACCGCAAGTTTCTGGTAGAATTGAATATTGGATGTCGCAAGTTTTAGGAATTAGTTAGAAGTTAGGAAGTTTATTTATTATTAAATAAATGAGTTTGTTAGATTTAGAGTATGATTAGGAAATCTAGTAGGTTTTCGAGTCCTAGCATGATTACGTAAGTTGGTTCTATTTATAAGGTTTATTTGTTTGCAAGTTTAAGAGAATGAATAATGGAAATTACATGAATTGTCCACCTGTTCCTCTCTAGATCGCAGACCAGCCCATTGGTTTTCTGGTTGTACTTTTTTGGTGTTTGAAAAAGTAATACTTGGGCATCAATTGGTATCAGAGTTTAAGCTCTTGATGCTCGGTTTGAAACATGCAAGAAGAAGCAGTTGTTCGAAGGGTTTACAGCAGCGTTTTTTTAATGTGTTCTTGGCTCGCGAATTGAGAGAAGAACAACATAAAGTTTCTCTTGATCTAGTGGATTTGTTTGGAGGTCGAGATCTGCAAGAGGAAAGAAGAAGGTTTTCAAGGTTAAGTAGGTAATCAAAAATAAGTTTCTTGATGAATTGAAGAAGGTAAAGTAGGTAAAGAATGTAAAGAAGTAGGAATGTAAATAAAGTAGGAAAGATGGAAAAGTAGGAAGAAGGAAAATAAGTAGGAAAAAGAAAGAAAGTAGGAGGAAAGAAACAAGAAAGAAAGAAAGAAGGAAGGAGAAAGTCAAGCAAGAAAGAAAGAATGTCAGAAAACGCAAGTAAGAAAGCAATCGTACGAGTTTGTGAGCAAGGAAACGCGACCAAGTGGAAAGATAAAGAGAAAGAAAAGAAGGTGATTGTGAACACAAAGATTATGGGGGTGTTTGTTGACTTAATCTTTGTTTGTTCAACATGAGAAAGTTCAAGGGGTGTTTTGGAGTATTTGGAAAGTTTGAGGTTTAGTTTGATTAAAAGTCTCCTAATTAAAACTGCTTGTTGCATGCGAGAGTTTTGGCTTGGGATCACCTATTTGGGCCGCAAGTTTCTGGTGGAATTGAATATTGGATGTCACAAGTTTTAGGAATTAATTAGAAGTTAGGATAAATAAATGAGTTTGTTAGATTTAGAGTATGATTAGGAAGTTTTATTTAAATTAGTAAAAGATAAATCCAAGGATTGTTTAGGTTATCTAGTAGGTTTTTGAGTCCTAGTATGATTAGGTAAGTTGGGCTTATTTATAGGGTTTATTTGTTTGCAAGTTTAAGGGAATGAAAAATGGAGATTACGTGAATTGTCCACCTGTTCCTCTCTAGATCGCAGACCAGCATGTCGGTTTTCTGGTTGTGCGTTTTTGGTGTTTGTAAAAGTAATACTCGGGAATCACTTGCATTTATAAATACTCTTCATAAAACTTTTATGAACAGGACAAAGCACATACAGAGTCTATATATCACATGTATTTATAAATACTCTTCATAAAACTTGTATTTAGTTAAAGATTTCTTTTCACTAGTTTTGGCAAGGAGAAGCAGTTCAGTTGAGGCAACAACTTCAGTGTTTGCAACAAAGCCACAGGTAAGGTTCCGATCTCTTTCTTTTGCTTTCCTAAATCAATGTAACAAGACTACCCTTTTAAGACAAGCTTTCACATACATCAAACATATGGCATTAAATACCTGTGAGATAGATATGTTTTTATAACGCTTTTCTAATTCTAATTATATGCTACAAAATTTTCCACTCTACAATTGAATAATTGTTCATGTTCACCCCAATCTATGGAAAGTAAGTTTTGACCATTGTGGCAACTACGGAAATTTGAGGTATTAAATTTGAAATATAACATATATGCATATATAATTTCATCTCCATTTTATTTTTTGACATGTTTTAATTTTTTGTATACCTAGCTACTTCAGCTTAGAAGGATCATTCTTCTTGTAGCATACCTAATGGGAAAAAGCAAAAATAAATGACTTATGTTAAAATATTTCCTCAAACATAGTGAGGATTAAAAATTTGAACCATAATAGCATCTAGTTATGAGATTCACCAACCTTACATTACATGTACTAGGAGTTAAGGCTAACCTTTTGGAAATAATAATATCCATTTGACACTAATATCTGAAGGAGTTTAATCCCTAGTCGGGAGCAGGTATGGTAGCTTTATGGTTGCATAAGTGTGTTTTTTCCTCCTATAGGCTACACCTAATAATGAGGCTAAACACAAAAAAAAGGTGCATCAACACAGACATCAGTTTCCTTATAGTTGGATTAACCCTTTCTTGGACCTCATATAACCTACCAAAGACTTTATTTCCCTAGCATCAAGTTTGGTAAAATGAGAACAAAGAAGCAAGTACATAGCAAATGCAACAAAATAATTTAAGAACTACAAGGAAAGAGTTAGGAAATCTAATATGGTAAGATATTTGTAATTAATGGAATATAATTAATAAACATTATGTGCCATATAACTAATAAGATAACTAGCTATTAAAACAATCTCCCGCAAACTAAAGGGGTCATGCAGTAAAGCAACATGCTACAGGCCAACCCTAAGAAATGTATCTTTTTGTGGTTGTGTGAGCACATGAAGACTAATATAAGATCTCAGCCAGGATCATGAAGTAGTTGTTTCCACATAGTGATGAATCATAGAGAAACAAAAAATGATAGAAATACTAGAACATGTTATGTATCACACGAACACAACACACGCAAAAACACACACTAAAGCAATAAACAACACGAGAGATTTATAGTGGTTCGGCTGGTATGACCTACGTCCACTTGCTGCAACTAGGGTGTTTATTATATTTAGGTGCTCAGGGAATTACAAGTACAATCATGATATATATAGAGACTAAACTAGGGTTTCTAACTTAACTAACAAGCTAAGCCCAACCCACGAGTAGGAGGCGCCGGCCCCTGACTAAAGACTCCATACTCGACAATCTCCCACTCGGAGGCTTTCACAATCTTTAAGCTCCACTCCAACTCCACTTGTACTTCTATAACCCCATTACTGCTAGCTGTAGTGGCCTTCTCATCAAGTAATCTGAAGGCCAGTTGAAGCTATGCACAACTTCAACTTATCTAAGGTAACCACCTTAGTCAGCATATCAGCTGGATTTTCTGTTCATTTAATCTTCTCAAGCTTTAGGGTGCTATCACTAATCAACCCCCTGATAAAGTGATGTCTCAGCTGGATATGTTTCATCTTGCCATGAAACACAGGATTCTTTCCCAGATGTATGGCGCTCTGGTTATCACAAAACAATGGGCTATCTGGCTGCTTCTTCCCAAATTCTTCAACCAAATCAACTCTTTACTGGCTTCAGCATAAGCCATATACTCAGCTTCAGAAGTTAAAAGAGCAACGCTCTTCTGTAATATGGACATCCTACTAACCGCAGTTCCTCCCAATGAAAAAACATACCTGGTTGTGCTCTTATATGATTCCTTTCAACCCCCAAGGTCAGCATCCGTATATCCTCTCAAAAAAATGTCTTTACCTGAAAACCGTAACCCCATCTTTGAAGTGCCTTTCAAGTACCTTAGCAGCCATTTGACTGCCTCCTTGTGTTCTTTTCCTGGATTAGGCATATAATGACTAACTACCCCCACGGCCTATGCTATGTCTAGCCTCGTGCACACCATGGCGTACATAAGACTTCTCACAGCTGATGCGTAAGGAACCTTAGCCATTTCGGCTATGTCTTCTTCAGTTTTAGGTGACTGGTCTTTTGAAAGCTTAAACTGACTTCCTAAAGGAGTGCTTCGGGACTTGGCATTTTTCATCTTGAATTTCTCTAACACTTTCCCAATGTACTTTTCTTAAGATAGTGTCAGATATCCGTCTTTGTTCCTAGAGATACTCATCTGTTTGACAGCACCTACGTCCTTCATCTAGAATTCCTCGGACATTTGCTTCTTCAGATTCTTTATTTCCTTCATATCGGAGCCAACAATCAGCATATCATCCACACACAAGAGAAGGATGATATAAGATGTATTGAACTTCTTGACGTAGCAGCAATGATCCATTTCACATCTTGTATACCCGTTATGACCCATGAAGTTGTCAAACTTCAAATACCATTGCCTTGGAGCTTGTTTCAGCCCATATAAACTCTTCTTTAATCTACAGACCAAGTTTTCTTTTCCTCTAACCTTAAACCCTTCAGGTTGTGCCATGTAAATGTCTTCATTCAGATCCTCGTACAGAAAGGTTGTCTTGACATCTAGCTGCTCTAGATGAAGACTCTCGGAAGCAACGATACTTAGGACTAACCTGATAGTAGTCATCTTCACAACCGGAGAGAATATTTCATTGGAATCAACCCCCGGTTTCCGTTGGAACCCCTTAACTACCAATCTAGCCTTGTAACGCTTAGAGCCATCACTTTCATCTTTGATCCTAAAAACCCATTTGTTCTGTAATGCTTTCTTCCCATATGGAAGTTTTGTTAGAGCCCAAGTTCTGTTCTTCTCTAAAGATTTCATTTCATCATTCATTGCTATCTCACACTACAATGAATCTTTCATATTGATGGCTTCTGAATAACACTGAGGTTCTCCATTCTCTATTAATAACAGAAAATTAGTAGATGGATAATATCTCTCAGGAGGTGCGGTAACTCTAGTAGATCGCCTGACCCACTGAGTTTCAGGAGGTGGAGCTGGAGGAGCTGAAGATGTAGACTCTTCTTCCTCCTCTGAACTTTCACTATCAGTGGGATTATTACCAAAACCCGTGCTCCTACTGGTTGACTCAACATCATCATTATCAGAGTCAGCCCCTGTGCTCCCACTATCAGATATATCTTCTGGAGTAACGGTCTCCTCATATTTATTTATGCCCTCGTCTTCAAACTCAACATGTTCTTTCTGAACTTGTGACTTTTCTTTCCTGTCTTTGTATAGCTCAGCCTCATTGAATGTGACGTTCTTGCTTCGGATTGCCTTCTTGTTTTCAAAATCCCAAAGCATGTAGCCCATGTTGTCTGACCCACAACCAATGAATGTGCATTTCTTGGTTTTTAAATCCAGTTTATCCCTATCACCATCTTTCAACAAACTGTAAGCACTACAACCAAAGACCTTTAGATATTTAAGATTACCTCCTTTACTTCCCATTCTTCCTCTGGTATTTTGAAACCCAAAGGAACTGAAGGTCCAAGGTTAATCAGATAAGTTGTAGTGTTAACTGCATCAGCCCAAAACATCCTAGGAAGCCTTGCATTCAATCTCATGCTCCTAGCCCTCTCAATCAGTGTTATGTTCATCCTTTCTGTAACTCCATTCTGCTAAGGAGTTCCCGGGACAGTCTTGATCATCCTAATCTCGTGCTAGGCACAATAATTAAGAAACTCTTTGCTGATGTACTCACCCCCATTATCTGATTTTAAGCATTTAACCTTCAAATCAGTTTCATTTTCAACAGCAGCTTTCCAATTCTTAAAGGTATTAAAACATCAAATTTATTTTTCAAAAAAAAAACCCATATCTTTCGTGTGGCATCGTCGATGAAAGTCATGTAATAAACTGATCCTCCCAATGATGAGACTGATGTTGGTCCATACACGTCCGTATGAACTAGCTCTAGCTTCTGGGATTTTGGAGTCTTTCCGGTCTTTACAAATGATACCTTCTTCTATTTACCGAGAACACAAGATTCACAAAACCCGGTTTCCACTTTCTACAAGTCTGGACACTTGTCTTTAGCTGCTAACATCTTCATTCCTTTTACGCTCATGTGTCTGAGCCGTTGGTGCCATAAATCAGATAGACTCGGACCATGTGTAACAGCATTTACACCATCAGCAGGTACCTCAACCATGTATAATGTACCTCTTTTCTTACCTTTAGCGATCACAAGATTACCCTTCTTGACTTTCCACTAACTTCCTCCAAAATTAACTTCATAACCCAAGTCATCTAACTTTCTAACAGAAACTAGCTTCCTCCTTAGATTACGAATAACCCTGACATCTTTCAATGTCCAAATGGTACCTTGTGAGGTCTTCAAGTCGGCATCACCTATTCTTGTAATGTTAAGAGTCTTGTTATCATCTAAATGAACCTTACCAAGCTTACCTGTTCTTAGATTCTTGACCATATCCGGGTAGGAGACTGCATGAAAAGAAGCTCCCGAATCCATAATCCATGATTCAACTGAGCCTTCAACACAACATATAAGAGTATCATCTGTCTCTTCACAGATTAGAGCATCGCAGATTCTTCACATGTTACATTGTTCATCTCTTTCTTTTCTTTAGCAACCGATGGTTTAGAGCATTGCTTCTAAAGTGGCCCTTTTCTTTGCAATTCCAGCATTCAATGTCAGCCTTTGGTTTTGACTGGCCTCTCTTTCTGGATTTGGACCTGCATCTATTCCTCCCTCTATCATTCTTCCTTCCCTTTAATTCAGTGCTTAACAAGGAGTTAGATGATTCACCGATGCTTCTTTTTCTAGAATCTTTATTTAGAATCAAGTCACGAACTTTACTGAAAGTTAACGCGTTAGAATTAACTGAACTAGTGACTGCAGTGATGGTTCTTGACCAGGTGTCGGGTAATGAAGATAAGAGTAAGCAGGCTTGCAATTCATCCTCAATCTTGAATTTAACTGACGCTAAACGTCTCAGATGAGAGTTAAAGAGGTTGATGTGGTCACTGACAGAACCCCTTCTTTCATACGAGTATTGACCAATTCCCGAATCAGAAAGACTTTGTTTGCTGTTGAAGGCTCTTCATACATGTTAGACAATGCCTCCATGATTCCACGTGTTGTGGTTTCATCTAGGATGTTGTATGCAATATTCATTGACAGAGCAAGCATGATCGTTAACTTAGCCTTTTTGTCAAGAGCTAACCATGTTGGTGTGGGCGGTGCTTCTAGCACCGAATCCAGATCCTTCTGTATAAGCAAATCTATGATTTGCATTCTCCACCACCCAAAATTCTGACCATCGAACTTCTCAATTTTCTACTTTCCGTCCTCTGCCATTTGAAACAAACTGCAAGGTTGTAACAAGTCGAATCAGAGTCTAACAACAGTGAACAAACACAACAGTGGCGGGAGCCTAAACGTGTTGACTGTTTTATTGAACATTGTCTTCTACTATCAAGATTCCAAGAAACTGGTATCGAGTTCGTATAATTAAAAAAGTAACAAACTGTATATGCGGAAGCGAAAATAAGAACAGAAACGAGTACTAATCTATTCTGGCAGAAGTAGGAGGTGATGGACAACAGTGGCGGCCTGAACAGGTGCCTGGAAAGCAGCAAACGGCTGAACCCTAGCAGGTGATGATGGTTGGTGGCTATTCTGGTGTCTGAAACAACTGAGTTCGCAATGCAGGCGACAAAACAGGGTGAAATTCCGGTGATTGAAGGCTGTTTCCGATGATCTAGACTGAAATTTAAACTCAATCTGGTCAAATCTGACCAGAAGAAACATGATTCCGGCAGGCGGCGCAGCGGAACCCCAACTCCAGCGACGGCTGCGGCGGCGTGCATCTGATCGGAGAGAGGAGGCGTGCTATCAGAGAATCGGAATCCCAGATAGATTCCGACTGTAAAAGCGGCAGAAAATCACTTCAGGGCCGAAACCTTAATTCTGGCAGCGGACGGCGGTGGCAGGAGAAACCCTAGTTACTCCGGGCAGCGGCTGTGAGTGTGCTACGATCAAGAGCCAAGCTCTAATACCGGTTGTTAGGTATCACACGAACACAACACACGCAAAACACAAACTAAAGCAATAAACAACACGAGAGATTTATAGTGGTTTGGCCGGTATGACCTACGTCCACTTGCTGCAACTAGGGTGTTATTATATTTAGGTGCTCAAGGAATTACAAGTACAATCATGATATATATAGAGACTAAACTAGAGTTTCTAACTTAACCAACAAGCTAAGCCCAACCCACGAGTAAGAGGCCCCTAGGGCCGGCCCTAGCTAGGGCCAGACCCTGACTAAAGACTCCATACTCGACAGAACCATAAACAAATTTAAGCATGTATCATTTAGATGAACCTAAGTCGTATGACATGATGGTGGATGTCTATTCCACATCATGTGATATGTGTTGGCCTTAATTGTGTGATTAGGTTTGGATAACAATTAACGGGTCAGATTTGTAATTATCCATAAGTCTAGTTTAGTGTCAAGAATGTAATTATAATTAGTCCAGGGATAAAATGTGTATCATTTGTATTTTAGAAACTGAATTTCATGTAAGGTTGGGAAGATTAGTGAATCGTCGCGTCGGTAAGTATTAGGACTATAAAACCCATCGATCAGATATAAACAATTAGTTAGTTGGTTCAATCAATTCAAGTTTCATTTTAGGGATAATCCCTCCCATCTTTTTCTTTATCATATTGTTCTTGATTGTGGGTCGAAATCATGATCCCTAGGATTAATTAATAGTGGCATAAGAGCCAGGTTCAAACAAAGATCATGATTGATTTACCTTCAATTAAGAAATCGTTTAGCCCTACCCAAGAATCTGATTTCTATAATGAAGATTGATTATAAAGGGGTTGATCAATTTTTATACTTTTTTCAGTCCAAGACATTTGCTGGGGATGTTTGATATCATGAACAGAAACAAACTGGGTTTGTTGTCTGTTTGTCACCGAAATTCCAAAGCTAACAGAAAGGTGATCGGGAATTCACAAAAGCAGTGATGTAGGAGGGCTATTTGTTTATAAAAAAAGTCACATGAATAAGGAGATTCTAGGCTATTATTTTTCATTACATCAGAAACAAAATCAAAGGGTGATTTTTTGGTTGGTTGTGATTGTTGATCAGAAACAAGAGGAACCAAAGAACCTTTGTTGTCTGATTCATCAAAGGCAAAAAAAGGGGTGTTCAAGTCTCAGGGTCAATTGCAAATCAAGAATGTGTTTGAGGTTGTTCACATTTTATCAGTGTTGTGTTGTCTGATTAGGTTGAAGGCCACGGGTATGTTAGCATTTTTGTTGAAGGGCGGCGTCAATTACCTATTAGGGAGTGATGATGGCGTTTTTTTGGAGAGGATGGTTTCACAAAGATCAATTCCAAGAGACGGGGTTCTGGAAATTGGAGAGGCCAAGGGGAATAGCCTAAGGACTTGATGGGTTGAAGATTGATGATGATCCAAATGAGAAAAAGAAGAAAAAGAATCCTAAAAGGTTCGTTGACAGGAAACAAATTCAGAAAGCAAGAAGGTTTCAATTCGGTTCAAGGGATTATAAATGATGGCGCGAGATGACGCATTTCAGGGGCTGTTTCATGGTGTTGGCATGCATCTAGGGAGGATCACCGGGTTGCTTAACAGGGACCGAATAAGGGTTTATTCTTGGTCAGATAATCAAGACATTGGAAAAGGAAGATTCAAACTTGGATCAATAATTAGGAGGGTGATTGTTGGCCTTAATTATGTGACCAAGTTTGGATAAAAGTTAACGGGTCAGATTTGTAATCATCCATAAGTCTAGTTTAGTGTCAAGAATGTAATTATAATTACTCCAGAGATAAAATGTGTATCATTTGTATTTTAGAATCATCACGTCGGTATGTATTAGGGTTATAAAACCTATCGATCATATGCAAACAATCGGTTGGTTCATTCAATCAATTCAAGTTTCATTTTAGGGTTAATCCCTCCCGTCTTGTTCTTTATCATATTGTTCTTGATTGTGGGTTGAAATCATGATCCCTAGGATTAATAACATGATGTACTTAAGTCAAAAATCCAAGATGAAACTAAGATAGACAAACAAATAGTATGATTAGCCACATGTGAAACATCTGTATAAGAAGCAAACCATCGGAGTTAAGCTGAAGTGCCACGCGAAATCTTAGAAAGATAAGTCTGTAATAAAGAGGTATCAAAGCAAGTCAATTCAAGGGAATGATGATGGAGACTCCAAGATTGTCATAACATGTATTGTGGGTGGTGATGAGAACAAGTGGAAGTGCATAGATGTATGCAAATGAGGCATCCTAA
This sequence comes from Smallanthus sonchifolius, assembly GCA_023525975.1. Lineage (NCBI taxonomy): Eukaryota > Viridiplantae > Streptophyta > Magnoliopsida > Asterales > Asteraceae > Smallanthus > Smallanthus sonchifolius. The sequence continues at coordinate 73,437,288 of CM042033.1, read as the reverse complement.
TAGAGTAGAATTGAACCTTCGAGGAGAATCTTATCAAAGAGCTAGGAGGATCGAGGCGCAACAAGAGAAAATGGAAAAATTCTTGGGAGTCATCCATATCAATGTTGATGGCATGATTTAATGATTCACGTCATAAAGTTGAAAGAGTTAGGGAATAGATTTGGGGAATGGCTTAAGGGTGACTTCATGAGTGCTCTCAACATATTAAGTGGTGACTTAAAATGTGAGCTCCATCACTTTAGAGATATGGTCATGTGTGAGATTGTGAAGTTATGCAAGGAAGTGGAGAGGGAGATCTCCATTTGTCATAAAAGCTTCAAGTAATTAGAAGTTGACGAAAGCATGTGCCAGAAGGCAGTAGTGAGTGAAGTCAGTATTGCGACTAATACGTCAAATATTAAGACCCCAAAGCCATCATTGTTCTTTGGCAAGAGATATTTGAGGGAGGTTTAAGACTTTATACAGTACCTAGAGGGGATACGAATCATGGAAGACACTGCCAAGATAAAGACGAACACGATGTATTTGAAGGATATTGCAACATTATGGTTGAGACGTTGGCATGTGTACATTGACTCAGGTACTTGCACCATCAACACTTAGGTCGAACTTGTGCAAGAGCGTAAGAGGCGATATCCATGAATACTAAGGATGAAGAGAAGGGTCGACTGTGTAAACTCAAGTATGATGAACCAATCCAAGTGTATGTGAAAGATTTGACAACTATGTCTTCCAAGATCTTGAATCTTTCAAACAATGTTTCCCTTTTCTACTTTACCGATGAACTACAACCATGCGAGAACAAGTTAAGAAAGCGAGGAGTGTAGAATCTTGTCATGGTGATAGTAGAAGCATATTGACTTTTTGTACTTAGTGAGAGGAGACTCATAAACCTAAGGAGAGCAGTAATAAGAAAGGTGTGGAGAGAAGCAACATGATGTTCGAAATAAAAGAGCACAAAATTTTGATAAGGAATGACAAAAGAATGTCCCCGGGTGGCGGGTGTTACTGTTTTGTTGGACCACAACAGATACATGATTGTTCAAAGAAAGACGGCTTGCGATCAATAGTGGAAACGACGGAATTGGAGTCTTGCAAGGAGGAGGCACACATGGACAATCAAAAGAGTATGCGAAAGGATAAGTAAGTAGATTTGTTGGGATAAGCCGTCGATAATATAAAATAGTACTGAAAGAAGACACAATGAGGACCTGCTTAAAATATTGATCAAAAGGTTTGGGAATTTAAAAAAAAAGTTCTTATGGAAAGGATCTATCTCCATGGGAAATGTATGGAGTTTTAACTTTTATGGAAAGGTGTGAAAATTTCAAGAAAAGGAATGGAAGAACCATTGAAAGAACCTAAAATAATGTGCATGGATCTAGTACATAAAAATACTAGACTATATGAGTTGAGCACACAAAGGAGATGAAGTTAAAGGCTAAATTATTTTATTTTATGTCTAAAAGGACTGATGGGATGTTAATACATAATAGATTTGTTTTATCAATAGATTCGTTTTAGATTACTTTTTGGCCAAACAATTAGGTACACAAAGTTCCAATCGACTAAATTATTCAAAAATATGTCGGTACTCTAGAGCATTGGAGCCAACGCAGGACTAAACACAATATCAGAGAAAACTAAATCCTGATATAACTACCGGAATAACAATGTATTCTAAACATTAATAGAGAATAATGTTATGAAAACTACCAATTACAACTGATGTTGGTATAGAAATTTATGTAGCATTTGGATTATGATCAAATGTAGGAGGATCACGAAAAAGAACCATACGAACAATAAGAGATTTGAAATAATATGTGCACATGTGGATCTTATCAACTTATGTCTAACAGGTCAAGAATGAGAAAAGTGTAAACTGTTATACATTTGTAAACTCTAGAACAGAGTTATTCCACTTTAGAATTTAAGTTTCTCATCAGCTTAATACTGTCTTGTATTTATTCTTACCCAGATGCACCATTCTTGCAGGCAGCTCTTAGGAGAAGAACTTTCTGGTATGAACGTCAATGATCTGCACATGCTGAAAACCAAACTGGAAATGAGTCTAAAAGGTGTAAGAATTAAGAAGGTATGAATTCCCATTCCACCATTTCTCATGCTATTGCCACCCAAAAATAAAAGAATCAATCGTTGTACGAGAACACGAAGATAGAGAACCTTAGAGCATTCACATCAGGATTGGTATATATATTATATCTTTAAATTATAAGGGAAAAAATAAGATTTAAATTAAAAGGGTCTTACATCAGGTTCTTTAAACATTATCTTTATCCTTAAAATTATAAGAAAATGAACACTAGAATCTTAAATATACCAATTCCTTAACCATTTCTTTAAAATTATAAGGATAATTAATGAGATGTGAGAGGTTTTTAAAAAATGAACAAATTTTTTTATGGAATGATGTTTTTAATTAAATTATAAAGATAAGGATAAACAACGTGATGTGAATGCTCTTATTCTGTATGGAAACATGTTTAAATCACACAAGAAGAGTAAAATAATATAGACATGAAAATGAACCGTTGTAATTGACTTATGGCAATTTCTTACACGGCACAAAAATAATCATGTTTTAGGTTGTCATATATAACCCATTTAATAAATGGGTCGTGTTCGGATTAACTTGTTTAGTTAACTGAGTCGTGTTCACATTGATTTGTTTAACCCGTTTAGTTAAACAAAACACGAAACATATTGACCCGTTTAACCCATTATTACAACCCACCAACTAACACGTTTACAATTTAATTATAACCCGCCAACCCGTTTGACAAGTTTAAATAAACGAGTTAAACATGTCATATTCGAGTTACACAATTTTAGTATGTCCTAGTTAGAGTTGATGTCTTTTAGGAGAATAAGAATATGGGCCCTAGGTTGAACAATTCAACCTGACACGATTGATGTTGGACACTAATTGTAAAGTCTTGTTAGTTAAAGTTTAGGGACTAGATTGTATTTAGTCTAAAGTTGTATTTAGGTTATTGTTTGTATAAATTAGATAGACGAAGGACCAAAGGTGTTAAACTAGAAACCTATTACACCGGTTCATAAAGGAACCAATGTACACACAGCAGAACGACGCGGCGGTCAAAGCAACAAGAACACGCCGGATCAATGGGACGCGACGTTTGAAGAAGTTAGTTGATTAACCGCCGGTTTGCTTAGTATAAATAGGTTAGTTGATTGTATTTACAAGTGTGTCTTTCGGCACAAATGTAAACGATTACGGTTTATAAATGAAGAATAGATTCTTGTTAATCTTGTGTTATTTCGATCCTGTGGATATGGAATTTCGATTTCGAACAATTGACACCCATAAATGATGCTAACCACACTTACAATTTCTTGCTGCAGGAACAAATCTTAACCGATGAAATAAAAGAATCACATCGCAAGGTACAAGAGCAACGCAGGTTGTTTAAATTATGCATGAAATAGGTTCTTATTATTCTTGTTGCAGGGAAGTCTCATTGTTGAAGAAAATAAAGAAGTGCACAAGAAAGTAAACCTTCTGTTACAAGAAAATGCAGAACTGCAGAAGAAGGTTTTTATCAAGACAAATCTTTAAATTTTCGAAGTAACATAACTGCATTCTGATCACCAATGAACATAAATGATTATCACCTCAGGTTTATGGATCTACACACACCCATCACGATAATAACGAGCTGCATCCACCCATAATTCTCCAGCTAAGCCAACCACAACCTCTGAAAAACTACTTACCAACAGAAACCATGAAACTAGGTGAGCACCAGACTATGACTTTAATTTGATTGATTATGTAAAAAGGCATGTGAATAAATATGTTACAGTTGAACTCAAAAAGCAAGTTGAAAACGAGCATGTATCAGGGAATCCTTGTATCAACTAACTGCCATAAAGATATTATATCGCTCTTTGATCAGAATTATATGGTGATTGTGTATTGATTGAAGATGTAAAGTTCTAATAATCAGAAGTATAGGAAGATGTGTGATTCTAGACGTACAAACTTTCATACATTTCTCAGAGTGACACTAGTACAAAATAAAGCAAAAGGTGCGGTTAAAACATACCAAATGATGCGGTCCTAGAACCGCACCTTTTGGCCTCGCATCAAAAACTATAGACCCGCAACTTTTGGATCTCGCATCAAAAACTATTCTTCGCACCTTTTACTATTGATAATTTTGGCAACCAAAAAGTTTAAAGGTGCGGATTAAGAACTGCACCTTTTGAAATTTCAGCCAAAAAAAATAAATATTTTATTTTTTTTAATTTTCAGGAAATTTTATTAAATTTCTCAATAAATTCCCAATATACACAAATATATATGCCTAAAAATGAAAATGGTATACAAAAAACGTTAAAATTAATATAAAATAATCCATTCAAGTTCTTTAAAATTACAAAAGTTTCAAAGTAACACAAATACATACATGTTTAAAAATGAAAGTAATATACAAAAACTTCCTTTACCGACGTCTTCATTCATGATTAGATATGTGTTGTGATGTTTATCAGCAATGTAAAGATTTAAACTGCGAGATGAAAAGCACAAGTGAATGTTTTACCAATTAAATAACTCATTGTGCCTCTATTTGACATCAAATGAACGCCATCATACATTTAGTCACACAATAAAAGTGGCATAATAAACCATAATAAGAACAAAAATGAGACAACAAATTGAAATCATGTCATCAGAAGATGGAGTTCAAGAAACTAATAGAGAGATGAAACGAACGAAGCCTCAATTGTATAATCGAAGAGTTTGATTGAAATGCGTGGGATGGGAGAGATGAGGCGCTGTTGTTTTACATGTCATTGGTATTAAATGTAGATAATAGTCAAGTAGTAGTAGTTGAAGGGTTCATTGTGCAAATAAGTGGTTAGTTGCTTAACTAATCACTTGAAAGTTAGTTAGGTCGTTTAATCTCTGTACTTAAGGATCCAAACGATAAGTAAGAAGCTATCTGATTTGTGATCTATTTTCCTATCTGCGGTCATTCTTCTAAATTGCTCCTAACAGTAATATCATCAGATGTTCGTCGACTCCACTGTATCGGAATTCTACCACCACAAAAAATTAATGGCAAATTACTATAACATGACGACCAGGAATCAAGATATGGAGAAGACTCTCATGCTCCTAGAGACGGAATCAGAATGATCCTTTGTGGATATTGGATCAACCCTAGAAGTAGTTCGTAGCATTTAGGCATTGAGCACCAATCAAACACAATTGGAATTCAACACCAAAGGAGCATCATGATGCAATATTTGACAACATAACATCAAGGATTAATAACAAGTTCAACAAATTAGAATCCCCGAGTTTGATGGGGAAGACACAGAGGGTGAAGGCTTTTAATTCTAATTAGTGAAATTCAAGAAAGTTAAAGGGCTAAATCGAAAGTTTTTGAATGTTTAATAAGCTAGTTGTTATTATTAGTAGGATTAATAAAAACTTATTAGTATTTTAATAAGTTTTTTATTTTAGTTTCCTAGTTTAAGTTTAATATAGGATTCTTAATTTGCAAATTTCTAGTAATTATATTAGGGGACGTGGCTAATTGTTTTGTATGTGGTTTATTATTTAATAAAATTGAAAGTCATCGGTTGAGTTTATTCACAAAAATCGTCCGTGTTCATTGAGTTTCACGATCCAATTGCCAACAGAGGGACGGTTATACAAAGTGAGCATTTATTACGATTGACGAAACACCTAAGAATTTCAAACTCATGTATGATGGGTAGTGCCTTATAATGGCACCAGTTGTACATGAACCAGAGACGCTACTATCACACTAGAATTTTTGTGTACTAAATATGTATTATTATTTACCGGTCCGTTCCAGAATCCACGCTAGAAGATGTAATAGAATAAATCATGACATTAACTCAAGTGGAACATCGAAAGACTATTTCCAGGCAATTGACAAAAGAAATAGAAGAAATATGTACTATCATCCCCATATTTTGGTAAATTCTGAGTAATTGTACTAGAATTTGGACCAAATTGGTTCCTATTTGATAAGTGCAGGTTATTTGGCTTCCCGAGCTAAAAGGAAGGAAAAGTCAAAATCTGTGAAAGTCAAAGGCCAGGCACGGCATGACTGTGCCTCCCATGGGAACTAGTCATAACATTCAGGAAGATTCTAGAAGCCAGTTAACACACGGTTAACAAGAGGCATGCTCGTGCATACCTATGCACAGCCATGCACCTTTTCAGAAGTTGCTAGAAAAAGTTGATCGTCGTACAAAAGTGATTCGCACGAACAGACGTACATACGGAGGCACAGTCGTGCCCCCCTCCCCATCCAGCCTATAAATAAAGGCCTTGGCCTCTTCATTTGACAAGCAACAACTTGGGAGAGTTCTTGCAGGTCTCTTCCACGAAGAGTAGTAGAGAGAGTGTTAGTTATTTCACCAAAGATCAAGAAGCATTTCATAATCACTACACTTGTCTTTGGTTTAATTACGTGTTTTCATTCCATGATGCATATACCAACAAGTGTTTGTGTATTCATATCTATGGACGTTATTGGCTAGTATTCTTGTATCATTTGGGTGAATATGAAACTTTGTGTAAATTAATATTTTAAATTAGTAAAATAATGTATTTATGTTTCTTGGTTAGTTTTTACTATGATCTTCCTTTTTGGACATGAATACTTAATTTTCAATCATTAAAGTCTTAAATCTTGTGAGTGTCTTGAACAATCTATCTTGTTTAACCATTCAATCAAAGTTGTACGTCTTTATACAAAATCTTTAATACTATACTAGGCCTAGTTAGTAAAAGATTTAAACTTTGGTTGGTTGGTTGGGATTTGGGTATTTAAGCAAGTCATTTTGAGTCTTAGTTGGACCTTCTGTTTTGTGCCGATATTTCTTCTATCCTTCTGTTTTGGCTCGCTATTTCTTCTATAAATTTTAAAACCTGATAAATTGTGTTAAAATATAATCCCTAAAAATATTACTACTATCACATCACTAATCAAGGTCGTCCACACAACAATCCATTCAGTAGCACATACAATCCGGGATGGAGAAATCATCCAAATTTCAGCCGGAAGAACGCCAGCAACTCAAATCCCCCTGGATTTCCTCAAAAGCCGCAATTTCAATAGTATGAAGTTGGGAATAGCTCTCAAAAAGAGACGAAGTCCAAATTAGAAGAAACATTGGAAAGATACACGGCTCTTAATGAAATACTCATCTAAAACACCGAGGATGAACTAAAACAGCATAAGGTCGCTATTCTGAAGATTGAAAAGCATATAAGATGTTTGAACATCCACCAGGAGGATTACCAAGCAACACTGAGCCTAATCCCGAGGCTCAGGTGAAGGCAATAACAACGAGGAGTGGTAGAACCACTTAGGACCCGATAAATAGCATGGAAGGATGGGAGAAGAAAGTTGTTACTGAATAACATGAAGGTAACCAGAGCACGAAAGATGTGGCTTAAGACAAGGAAGCCGGAAAAAGGAAGGAGAAAGTGCAACTAAGGGAATATAAAACCCCACTTCCTTTCCCAGCTAGGCTTAAGAATGAAAAGCCAGATGAACAATACGATAAATTCTTGGAACTTTTCAAGAAATTGCATATCAACTTACTTTTGTTGAAGCATTATCTCAAATACCAAACTATGCCAAGTTTGTTAAGAACTTACTCACAAACAAAAAGAAACTTGAAGATTTGTCTACAGTAACTATGAACAAGGAAGTTCGGATGTGTTGCAAAACTAGCCGTCAAAAAAGATGTCTGGTCCCTAAAGTTTCATGATTCCTTTCTTGATAAGCAATATAAGGGTTAGTAATGCATTAGCTTATTTGTGGCGAGCATAAATCTGATGTCATATTCAGTATTTGCTAAGCTAGATCTCGGGGAGCCAATTCCCACGCGAATGAGCTTTAGATTCCAGAATCGAAATCAGGTTTGGGTTAGGGTTAGGGTTAGGGGCTCACACATGCGTGAAGAAAAGGGAAGAAGATGAAGTTTAAATGAGTTTTAAATGTTTGTTTTTTTGGAACTTTAATCAAATTGAGGCATTAGCCCAATGGTTAACACACTTGAAACTTAAGCATATGTCTCGGGTTCGAGTTCCCTTAAGTTAATTATGTTTTCTAAATAAATAAATTTAATAAATCATTTTTTTCTAGAAATTTCCAAACTTAGATATTGTTTATTTTAATAAAATGCAAATTTATTTTAAGTAAAAATAAGAGAAATTTTGTATAAAAATGAAGGAAATATGTCTTTTATTTTAAAAGTTAAAAATGAAGATATGATATGTATTTTGTCAAAAACTAAAAATAAAGAAACTATTTATTTTATTTAAAAACCTAAGTTTATGTATTGTTTGTATTAATAATATAAAAAGTATTTTTTTTCTTCTAAATAAAAGTAAGGAAATTATGTATGCTTATTCAAAATTTAAAAAAAAAAGGAAACTTTGTATTTTAATTTAAAACTATTTGTGTTATTTATGATATTTTAAATTGTCAAATTATTTGAATTATATAGTTTTTTTAAGGTATAAACATAATCGTTATTTTAAAGTCATGAGTTTTCTTAATCGAGAGGGTTATAAAATATTTTAAAGCTAACATTTTAAATTGTGTGCACGAACATCAATTGGGTTTTAAAATCTAAGTTACAGTAATTATAGTTTTTCACCATGTTTATTCCATGCGCGAGGATTTTATTAGATTTTTCTTTCGGAATTAAGGTACGGGCCTCCGAACAACTTATGTATACGAATTTGGTTTCCACTACCCCGTAGTTAGGAATCAAATTCGTTATTCTATGCTTAATTGTCAAAATGTGTATTATATATATATATAGTTATATATGGATATATTGTTTATGACGTATTGAACTATTGAATATGACGCATCGAACGCAATAAAATATTAAAAATGTCGCATCGTACACACGGAACTATTGAATATGGCGCTTCGTACGTATTGAACTATTGAATGGTTATGTGACTCATCGTATGTGAACTACTGAACTATATATCGAATGTGACTCATCGAATGTGTATGTAAATATTGTATGATAGATATTTGTTAAGGATTTGGTTATTGTATAGTTGTTGTTCGCCCACTGAGTATAGCCAAGTTTACTCAAGCATACATTTTCTGTTATATATGTTAGGTTACATAGCTATGGAAGACTTGGAAAGAGGGTTCGAGAGATTAAAGACAAGAGTTTTCTATTAAACAAAAGTTATGATGTTTTGTACTTTATTTCAATAAATGTAATGTTTTTATCATTAATGGATTGGCGTATTGAATTTTGATTACTGTATATGTGACATGTCAACCCTAGCCTGATTGGAGGGTTACATTTTGCTACCAAAAGACTTATTATGTGTAGCGAGTTCTCTCAACAAATCAATCTTTAAGCTCTCCGAAATAAACTCCCACAAAGAATCCATCTTATATTTGGAAAGCATCCAAGACAACATATGTAGGCATATTAATCTCCATGTGAACCATTTCAATATATTATGGTCTTAAGAAATGCATCTCTATTATTCACATGTGAGTCTTTTAACTACCTAATATGTAGCATTTGCACAATTATTGTACGTCCATCGGTATAAATGTTGAACATCTATTAGCTTATGTTCACACATGATAAGGTTTAGCTCCTGATAAGAGGTGAATTACCATTTTCTACATGAGGGTGTGTTATTCTGCACACCGTTGCACTAATCAGTTTAAAACCAACTATTGATCACAAATACTCCTCACCACAACCGGTATCCGGAAGAGAACGAAGTTTGTTTTAACTAAAAATATCTCGTTGTGTGATTTATGTACTAATACCACCACCATAACATACCAAAATGGGACATGTTTACAGCATAATATGATGACTGTCAATTTAGTGAGACAGTATTCTAAGTCTTAGGGAGGAGATTAGATAAGGAAAGACTGGTATCATAAAGAAATAATATAAAATGAATCATTATAATCAAATTTCAACCCTTAAAGTGGTCAATGTGAATCTAAAGTCCAATATGTCATATATTTGTAAAGTATAACAAATAAGTTACCAGATGCATTCACACACACAAACAGAGTGAAAAATTCACATATACCGGTATCATATTCACATGTTCGAATTTACATAATCACATAAAGATTACCATACGAAGAAAATGAGGTAGACAAATCGGTTCCAAAGATAAAAGCTCGTTGAAACGAAAAGAACAGAATAATGTAGTTGGTCTAACTCCAGAAGAGGCTATTGATAAAACCTAGAAGAGACTAGTACATTTTCAGAAGAAAATAATAAAACCCTAAAAGAGGTAAAGTCCCTGGAGAGATTAATGAAATTCTAGAAGAAAGTAATAAAACCTCATAAAAGGATAATGGAGTTCCAGAAGAGACTCAGGTACTAAACAAATATGAGATCTCTATAAATTATATACAGAACAATACAATATTGAACCGAAATAAAACACGTGTTAATCAAATATTTGCATATGTTATAGCAATAGATGTAATCGATGAAAAAGATTACGTACATAAAAATTTGTAAGAGTATATACACAGAGAGGATTGCCAAAATGGCAAGATGTCATAAAGGCTTAATTTGATTCGCGTAACAAGCGAAACGTTTTCGGACATGTAGTCCGAACATCCATAGACGTCAAATCATTAGGTTATAAATGGGTGTCTTTAAAATAAAAAGAAACGAAAATTATGAGATTATATTATGTAGGCATGACTTGTAGTGGATGCGATAACCTTTAGATGTTTAATCGGCCTCGCAATCTCAGAAGGACTTCATAAAACTTTTGAATCTTGTCACTGCATACTTGTATGGAAAACTTGAAAGTGACATCTACATGAAAATCCCTAAAAGGTTAGAAATGTCTAAAGCGTTATAATTAGTTACCCGGGATTAGGGGTGTTCAAAAAAATCCGAATCCGAAACCGAATCCAAATTATCCGAAAATCCGAATCCGAATTATCCGAAAATTCGGATATCCGAATTTTCGGATTCGGATAGTGATTTTCGGATATTTCGGATAGTTCGGATATCCGAATATCCGAAATATTATATTTATATATTTTTAATTGTTTTTATTATTTAAAAATAAGAAAATTTGAATCAACACCCGATATATTATATTTATATAGTTTTATATGTATATTTTCTAATGTTTTTTAAGGTTTTTAATTGTTTTTGTAATTTAAAATATTATTTTTTATATTTTTTTATTTTTTTTATATTTTCGGATATCCGTTTCACTATCCGAATCTGTATCCGAAAAATCGGATATCCGAAATTTCGGATTCGGATAGTGAAATCCACTATCCGAAAATTTCGGATATCCGACTTTGAACACCCCTACCCGGGATGTGTGATATAAATCTCAAGAGATTTTACATAGCCTCAAGAAAACTGGTCGTATGTGGTACAATCGACTCGGTATATATTTTGATTTTTGAAAAATAGGGGTATAAGTTTGATAAAATCAATCATTTCTATTTATCTAAATTGTCACTTTTAAAGTTCATATAATCACAGTTTACGGGGATGATCAAAACATCATCGAGAGATCCTATCGAACTACTAGAGAGAAAGAACTTGATACAACTAGATTATTACTCGACTAATTGCAATTCAAGAACGAGTAATGGTATATTTGTCCATGAATTAAACTGCATCCGAAAGATGTTAGCATATTTTAATGCGGACAATACTTATCCGCTAAGCACACCGATGGTTGCCCGATCATTAAACTTACACAAGGATCCTTATCGCCACCAAGATGAGGGGGAAGAAGTAGTTGGTCAAAAGTATCATACTTAAGCGCGATCGATGCACTAATGTATCTCGTAAATATCACGAGACATGATATTGCATTCTTAGTAGATGTGCTAGTGAATTACAATTTTAATTTAACACGTTGCACTCTTTTTTGCTTCACTAAGTTTTGTCCCTTTTGGGTTTTCTTGATAAAGTTTTTAACAAGACAACATAACTTATCTAGTGGCATCAGTTTATCTATTTTATCTTATAGGTCCCGAACTACCAATTTAGCATCATCCTGAAGTATGTTATTAGTTGTATATAATACATGTTGCGTTCTTTTTGCTTATTTATGGTTTTCTCCCACTGGTTTTCCTGTTAAGGTTTTAACAAGGCAACCTCATCAAGCATATTAAATTAAATAGTTACATAACAAGTTGATATCTTCACGGGACTTGAGACAAGTTGTTCTATGAGAAATATACCTAGTTCCAAATTGTTGTTTATGCTAGTGTAGGATAGGGGTGTTCTTCAAGTTTATTAATCGGGTTTCGGGTAGATCGGGTCGGGTAGTTCGGGTTTTTTATGTTTCATATTATAACCGATCCGTATGCTTGTCGGGTAGATCGGGTTCGGGTAGTTCGGTTGTCGGGTAGATCGGGTCGGGTAGTTCGGGTTTTACATTAATCTATAGTATTTCATAGATTGCAAGTCATCAGTTTACGTAACAAACAAATTTCTACCCACCATCCACTTAAACATCCATTTAACGGTTTAAGTTGCTAAATGAAACGATTGTTAGTGTCCAAACAAAATATATATATATATATATATGATTTTGCTTCTGTGATTTTCCCACGTAGCACCACCACTCACCATTTTCTTTGTCACTTGTTTAATCACCAACTTTCTCGATCGATCGAATTATATATATACAAATCAATTGTATGATTTTCATAAATGGATATAAATAATTCAGTTGTGTGATTCTCTGTTTCATGGATATAACTGAAAGAGAAGAAAAATAAGTGGTGGAGATAATCGGTGGTGTTTAGAGGTGTTTCTACGACGGTGGTGGTTATTATCTAACGGAACTCTGATATCAACGGTGAAGAAACCCGGTTAAACGCGGCAACTCAAAGAAAACTATATAGTGGGATATTAATCGGTTTATTCGGGTTAATAGGTTCGGGTTATTCGGGTTTTTGATTTTTGAAAGTCTAACCGATACCCGACCCTAATAACAATCGGTTTGATCGGTTTTCGGGTTAATCGGTTACGGGTTATTCGGGTATGGGTTTAATCGGTTCGGGTGAAATCGGGTCGGGTCAAGTTAATCGGGTACGGGTAAAATCAACGGGCCTAGTGTAGGATACTTGTCAAACCTGTAAAGAACTCGATCTCAATCTGCATACATTTTACTTATGAAGCTGAGATAGTTGCATAACGAACAACAAAGCAGACATCAATAGCGACTCCATCAAATCATGATGAGTTAACTGCTATATATGGTGTTGGTTTGTGGACTCGTATAAATTATCTCGTTAAAAGTTTGAGTTGATTTGGCTCAAGCTCGTTGAGCTATAAATATATAAATAACGTGTTTGTATAAAAATGCGAGCTAACTTGGTGTGTTCAATGCAAGCTTAATTTATGGTAAGTTAAAAAAAACAAGAGTAAATAATTAATTTATAAAGCGAGTGTGAAAAAGTGGGGGAAAAGTGGGGGATAAAAGGATAACAATTAAAAAGACACAAAAATCGGCATAGAAGGATATTGAGCGGACATTTGAAGTTTTGAAGAAAAAGTGGGCTATGATTAACAATCCGGCACGAGTTTGGTCAAAAGAAAAAAAATAAGAAATGTTATGTATACTTGCGTGATATTTGAGAACAATTTGTAAATAATTTTGTATAATGATTGTCCCCTTTTGATGTGCGATAACATAATGAGACGTGAATTACTTTTTACTGATTCTACCGCGGCCTTAGAAAATTTTCAAAGTGCTTGTCAAATTTAGGTTTCCCAAGTCATAAATTTGGCCGTTTACTCATTTTGATCGTTTACGAAAATAAATAACTATGATTTGAACCTTGAAGACTTATGATGTACTCTCCTTGCATACGATTCAACATCAAGATTTTCGATCGAGATGCCGCACTGGAACCACTCGATCTCACTCACAAGTAAGAATTCCTCTCGATTCCTCGCAAGAACATCAGGACGCCCGCAAGGTTTTCGATCAAATGCCGCACTGGAATCACTGACCAAAGCTCAAGAAGAACGCACACAAAACGTTGTCCTCTACAATTACCCTTCCTTTTCCGGAGCCTTCTCGGCTCTATTCGCTCACCTCTTTCACCGCCACCTCAATCTCCCATGCCTCATCTTGCCCTTCTCATCCGTCGCACCTTTCAGGTATAACGCAATCCAGCATTCTCAAGTTTCGGTTTCTAAAGTTACATGTTTGATTTTCATATCTCAAACAGGGTTGAAGATTTGTGTATTGATGGACTTGAAAAATGTTATTTTGTTGATTTTCTTGGGCCCAAAGGGTTTGCAGCTGAGCTTTCAAGAAGGACATCATGCCAGTATGCAATTAAGTTTCTTGATTAGGTTTTGTTTATGTGTATTGCTTCTCATTGGATTTCAGTTGATTCTGTGATTGATTTGTGTAACTTTTAGGGTGATAGGATTCGATCACCGGAGAACCACATTGTCTGATATCCATCTGTATGAGGGTTGTAACAGCAATCTGTCATTTCGAGTCAATTTGGAGAAGAACAGCTCATCTGCTGTGTATGACTATTTCTGTGCCAAATTATCAGAAATTAAGTGCAATAATGTAAGTAAATCAGGATCCCAAAAGTGTACGCGAGCATCCCTGTCAGATCATACGGGTCGTATGATGGGGCGAAAAATGGTCATACGGGCCGTATTACTTTGTCAGTGGTCGCATCAGTCGTTTCAATGTCAATGAAACACATTATACGGGCTGTATGACCATTTTCACCCTATCATACGGGTCGTATGACCACTTGTGTCCGGATAGTATGTGTGTGGTGTTTCTTTAGCTTTGACCTTGTTATTTCATGATTCTTTTATAAATTCTGTTTTCAAGTTTACATATTTTTTGTACCAGGGGCCTGCGCGTCTGTTGAACACTGAAGACCAAGAAAGAGTGGAAATGGTCCTTAAGTACATTGAGGATGGAGACCTTCGGCTGTGGACCTTGCCAGATATCAAAGAATTCAATATCGGCTTATCTAATTGGCTATCAAAGTTGAATTGCATCACAAATCCACACTTGTTTGAACAGGTCTCGTTCTCTCCATAACTTAACACCTTTAATAAATATCATTTGTTTATAATGTTTATGAGTATATAGGGAAAACTTCACACAATAGTCACCAAGTTTCCCATGTGTTCCACTAAAGTCACTTAAAGTTTTTTGTTCCTTTAAAGTTACTCAACTTTCATTAGGTGTTGAAATCATGTGAATTTTTTTTATAAATATTAACTTTTTTCAAAAAAAATAAGTATCCTAAATGGAACATATATGAATCCTAGTTACTATTTAGTGATTATTTTTCTTCAAAATTGACGTAAATTGAAACTTGGTTATTATTTAGTGAAGTTTTTTCTTCACTATTACCTCTAAACTTCAAGTTAATTCAGAAAAATAATCCTCCTAAATAGTAATTAGGATTCATGTATTTTCCATCTAGTTTACTTAATTTTAAAAAAAATTTAACACTTAGAAAAAAAATTCACAACATTAGAACACCTAATGAAAATTGAGTGACTTTATCAAAGTTTTAATCTTGATAAGATTCACATGTGAAATTGGAAAAAGGAGACGTTGGTAGATTTTTTTTTGCAGCCGAAAATCAGGAAAAAAAATTATATTTAGTTTATTAATTATTTTAGGTTAAGTTTGTTATGTTGGTATTTTTGATTTTATGGTATGGGTCGAATATTTGGTATGTTTATTTTAGGAGTTTATTGAGCTTGGGAATTAAGTTAGGTTTAAAATATGTGAGTCGGTGTTTCTATTATAAATAAGATAGGATGGTTATATTATAATTTCGTTGTTTTTTATTCAATAAAAGAGAAAATAGTCGTGGGTTAAGTTTACTCACAAAAATAACACTTTAGAGGAACAAAAAAACTTTGAGAGTTTGAGTGACTTTAGTAGAACACTTAGGAAACTTGGTTACTGTTATGTGAAGTTACCTCTTTATCAAATGATTGTAATTTTAACTTAGCTCAAGTCGTATTTGTAAACAGTTGATGAAGATTAGTGTCAAGAATTTGGTTGCACATGGAAGTGCTTACATGGCTAGCCAACAGAGTTTAGCAACTAAATTTCTTGAAAAGGTGATTAAAGTTAAGCTGGGTAGAGGATTATACGGGGAGTGTCTGGTATGCTAGTATACATTCTTAATTAATCTAATTATTCCTGATGATTTATGTTAATTCTTGGTGTTTAATTGGATGATCCAATTTCACTTTTTAGGGAGTTGGATCGATGGAAGTTCGAATTTAAGTGATATAATTGGCAAGGAACTCAGCATAAAGAGTGAAGCAGCCAGTTTGAGGTATTTCAAGTTTCTATTCAAGTCTCTAACTTACAGTATGTGTTTTATATATTAGTTTCCATCTTTTTTAAACTTAAGTATTTGTCCTGATTATGATTTTTTTATAAAATCTGATGCTGACATGGCAAATGTGATAATATACAACCTCAGGCCTATTGGAGCAGTTATTTACATGCAAGGGAAAAATCTCAAAATGTGCTTAAGGAGTACAGATAGTTGTACTGATACATCTGTAATTGCAAAGGTATGCATCAAATGGGAATATTTAACTGTTTTCTCAAATACATTAATTATATTTGTTTAGGGATGAGCAGAAACACCGATTAACCTAACTAAAATGGAGAAACCGAAATAACCAAAGAAAATAGAAAACCGATGGTTAGGTTTTAATATTTTTGATAACCGGCTAAGTCTGTTCGGTTTTGGTTACATACATTTTCAAAACCAAATTACCCAAACCGTTTCATACAACTAACCGATAACCTAAACTGGAAAGTAAACCAATTGAGCGGTTTTACTTTTTAAATAACCGATACTTTTAGTTATGAGTTAAAACCGAACCGAACCGAACCGTACCGTGCATAACGATTTGTTCGACTTTCTCAAATGAATAGGTATATGGTGGAGGAGGTTCCCCTTCTTCAAGCTCATTTATAATTAGAATGGATGAGTATAATCAGTGGATTTCAGGTAAATTTTCTCAGAATAAGTAAAGCTCAGTTTGTAGGACAATTCTTCTGTATTCACTGTTATTGTTAATTAAATCAATTTTTACAAATTAGCAATTTATACAAATTAGCAATTTATAGTGTTGTATACCAGAAACTCTTCATATAAAAAAAAATTATATTATATTTTTAATTTCACATATTAATTATATATAGAAAAAATTATTTCATTTTCATCTACAACCACATGTAAACACCCTGATATACCGTCTTTTTTCTCTCTATTGCTATATGTATGTACAATTGTTTAAGTGTTTCTCGTAGTATTAATAAATAAATAAATTTTCTTTTTTTTAATGAATAAGTTTTTAAATGAAAGAAAAAAACGATCTAAAAATTTTATATTTACTAGGTTATGATGTATATTTTTCACAACTTCACACGATAGTCATGTCTTTACTAACTACCACCCACCATATTCCTTATATAAGGTAGGGGTGTTCATGGTTCGGTTTCAAACAGCGAAACCGCCCAAACCGGTCATCGGTTTGGTTTCATGGTCGGTTTTCTTGAGTTACTTTCGGTCGGTTGGTTTCAAAATTTTCAAACCGTAATGAACGGTTTGGTTCACGGTTTATAGCAAAAACCGGTCGTATAAAACCGGACCGGACCATTAGATTTAAATACATTTTTAAAATTTTAAATATATATATATATACTACTATATTAATTTAACAATATTCAAGTGGGCTAATCATATATGTTTGGACTTTGGGTAAACCGTATATCTAGGCCTAAACTACTGGCCTGTTGTGCATTTATGATTTATGGATCAAACAAAGCCTTAAAAATTTTAAGTCTAACCTTAATTTTTTTTCAGCTATATTTTGGACAGTTACAACTATTTTTTGACAACATAAAGCTTGTTATGAACAAATATATTTTTTGGACAGCCTGTATAAAAGCCTATTGAGTCCAAACCATGAAACTAAACCGGAATCAAACCGTTACTAACGGTTTGGTTTGGTTTGGTTTGGTTTAAAATTTCAACGGTTCGGTTGTGGTTTACAAACGGTTTGACCTAAAAACCACGAAAACCGGACCGTGAGGACACCCCTAATATAAGGGCGTAAATGAAGGAAATTTTGACGTTTACAAGAAACCTGACAATAAATATTGTTTAAAGGGGGTGTTTGGATGTGTCATCAAACACGTTATCTTATTATTGGGTATTAAATTTTAAATCATAAATGTCAGTGTATAGCTGTTAAATAAAATGATTACACTAAATGTTTGTTTTGCTGACATAGAGTTCAATTTACTTTTAGTTATTTTGTTATTGAATGGAGATTACACATACTAAGCGCATCTGGTATATTCATGTGAGTGCGAGTGGTGTGAGTAAAAAATTCATGCCATGTGGGTGTCATATCACTCATCCAGATTTTTCATACGACTTTCACATAGAAGGGGTATACCTGTGAGAGTGTAAGTGTGAGTGGTGTGAGCTAGAGGTGTACAAAAAAACCGGATCCGATCCGATCCGAAAGATAATCTGAAACCGGATCCGACCCTAACCGGATAAAAAAGAACCGAATCGGATTTTTTAGGATCCGCCGGATCCAGAACCGGTTCCAAGGATTTATGCGGACCGGATAAAAATCGGACAAAATGGAACCGGACAAAATCGGACACAAAAAATCCGGAAAAAATCCGGATCCAATCGGATAAAACCGGATATTTAGTCAGATCCGGTTTCAAATAGGTTCCACCTCTCCACTCCCAAAACCGGATCCGAACCAGAACCGGTTCCCTCGTGTCCGGTCGTTGACCAACGTTGACGGATCCGGTCTGGATCCGAAAAAAATCCGGTTTGTGCACCTCTAGTGTGAGCATGGGCTTTCAACGGTTAAAAATTGGTTTATGGGTTTAAATATTAATAATCAACGGCTGAAAATGGGTTAGATGCTCCGTGAGTCTGCTCATGCCAAAATTTTACGCCACCGAGGGGGTTGTGTGTCACGCCCTTCACTCCTCTTCACGCCTTAAATTGCTCTAATTCGACACGTTTAACTATGAAGTTCTTCCGTATCTACATCTAGAGTCAATACACTAATGCTTGAAATGTTTGATGGTATTTAGGCTATTAGGTATGCTTCCACCAATGTTTTCAGAACCGAACCGGTCATCTTACCAGTTCATTGGTCAGATCGGTCGGACCAGATTTAAGAACCGCATGTGTTAATAAATATTGAAAAATTCAAATAATATACATATATATCTAATTTAAAAATAAATATAAAAATAACTTATGTTTTGTTATAGATTTATAATTATAAAAATATAAATAAAGTAAAATATAAAGCATGATAATATATTCAATTTAAAAATAAACTACTAAGTATAAAAAATTGAAAACACAATCAAATTTATAAAAAACTAGTTTTTTTCACCCGTGCTACACGTCGGGAGTCTAGTTGTTAGTTACCGGTCCGGCTGGTTTGCAGGGATAAAACTTACGTCGAAACGCATACTCCTTATAGCATACGATATAAAAAAGTACTCGATTTTGAATACGACTCTATTTTCAATAAAATTTATACCGGAATGTTGACAAAAAAAACTAAAGAAAGCCGCACATTCTGTTTTTTAAATAAATTAATGAACAAACGTTATTACAGAAAAACGAAATTATTAGAAAATTAAACGGGTTAAAAGCGTATATTATATACAATATGAAGGGTGAAAACGAAAACTAAAAGACCAAAAAAAATTATAGTGTACGATACAAAAAAGAAAGTACTCGATTTTGAATACGGCTCCGTTTTCAATAAAATTTATACCGGAACGTTGACAAAAAAAACTAAATAAAGCCGAGCATTTCGTTTTTTAAGATAAATTAATGAACGGAAGTTATTACAGAAAAACGAAATTATTAGAAAATTAAACGGGTTAAAAGCGTATATTATATATACTATGAGGGATGAAAACGAAAATTAAAAAATAAATAAATAAAAAGCAAACAAAAAAATTTTGAATTGCTACTTGTCACCCCCTTATTGGTGGGGATAATATTCCCCTCAGACTAAACGTAATGCAAGGGGTGAAGGGTCGGGCGTGGTGCCACCTCACCCACCACGGGCGTGGAACACCGCGCCGGGTGGGGGTGAGGGCGGGCGTGGAGAAGGCTTGGTGGTGGTGTTCACTGGCGTGAGAGGTGGGACTCGGTCAAAACTAGCCGTTGGCTAGGTCAATATAGCCGTTGGGGCTATGATTAAATTATATATATATATTTAAACTATCTATATATATAAAGCAATTACCACTTCTTTAAAAACCTACACCCTATATATTTATAAATACTCTCTACTTGTTTCAAGTTTTAATGGATTTATCTTCATCATCGGATTCATCAACCAACTCATCGGATGATGAAGAGCTTTTCGTGAGTGCGGTTCAAGCGTCGGTGATTTTTATAAATCATCAAGTCAAAGAATTATCTTCTATAGTTTCAAGACGAGTCCGAGTCAACCAGGATCGTGCGGCTGCAAATGATCTTCTAGTGAGAGATTATTTTATGGAAAATCAAAATTATAACGAGAAATCTTTTAAACGTCGGTTTAGAATGAGTCGTCCGTTATTCCTTCGAATTGTTGGAGATTTAGAACGCGAGTTCGAATATTTCCAACAAAAATATCACGCCCGATGGAGGCTTGGGTTCACTGCTTTACAAAAGTATACGTCGGCAATTCGACAACTCGCGTACAGGAAGGCAGCTGACTCAATGGATGACTATTTGAAGATGGCGGATAAAACTTCGCGTGATAGTCTTTTCCATTTTTGTGAAGGTATTTCTTGTGTGATAGTGTTTCCATTTTTCTAAACTAATTTAGTAAGGTAAAATATAAATTACTTGGGGTAATGTGTAGGTATAATTAGCTTGTACGGGAAAAAATATTTAAGGAAACCAACGAAAGTTGATATACAGAAATTGTACGATGCACATTAGTCTGTCCATGGCCTTCCGATGATGCTTGGTAGCATCGAATGCATGCATTGAGAGTGGGATAACTGTCCTACTGCGTGGCGAGGTCAACGCCAACGTGGAGACCATCCTCGGCCCACATTAATGCTCGAGGCCGTTGCATCGAACGATCTTTGGATTTGGCATGCATTCTTTGGTGTTGCGGGATCAAACAATGATATAAATGTTTTAGATCAGTCACCTGTTTTCGACGATATTGAGAACGGGGTTGCACTCGGGTCTTCTTTTATTGCTAATGATAATGAATACAGTTTTGGTTATTATTTGGGTGACGGTATTTACTCATAATATGCTACTATTGTCAAAGCATTTACCTGTCCCCAAGAAAGAGATGAAAAAATATGACACTTTAAAAAAACTCAAGAGTCGGGGAGAAAAGATATCGAACGAGCAATCGGTGTCTTAAAAAAGAAATGGCATATAATTAGTCATCCCGTACATATGTGGACGAAAGAGAAAATTCAAAATGCAATGTATGCTTGTCTGATAATACATAACATGATTATAGAAGATAAAGAGTGAGCTATCTGCACAGATTATGATGAGGACGAGCCGACTAATATAGAAATAACAAACGAACAGAGACAAGCAAACCGTCGGATAATCCGTTGTTCGAAAACTCATACAAACCTTAGAACTGATCTGATGTAGCATCTATGGAGTAATCGTAATTATCATTAGGTTTTTATTTATTTGTTGTTTGTAATCCAATTTATTAAATTAAATTGTGTTTTTTATTTATTTGTGATTTAAATAGCATTATTTTTTAATATCAATAATATATATAAATTAATTAAATTAAAAAAATAATAATTATGTAATTATTACAAAACTGGTCACCTTCACCTCACCATTACACACCTGGGTGAAGGTGAGGGTGAGTTCTGACACTGTCTACGTGGCGCCTACATGGCACAGGGTGTGATCTTACCTTCACCATAGCATTACTCATAGTCTCATGCTCTTTAAATAGTTAGGCCATCCGTAGTGGTTTCACGCCCCCTGTTTCACACCTCGCCACATCAGCACAGTAGCAATCACTGCCCAGGATCACTAAGGTGCGTAATGGTTTCACGCCGCGCATTTAATTTTTAATCATTAACTAATATTTAACTAAATATCAATAAAATAAAATAAAACTACATAATAATTGAAATATAATAAAAAAAACTACATAATAATTGAAATAAAATAAAAAAACTATATAATAATTGAAATAAAATAAAAAAAACTACATTCATTAAAATAAAATAAAAAAATTACATTCATAATAATTGGAAGAAAAAAAAAAACTACATTCATAAAAAATAAACATAAAACTAATCGTCGTCATCCTCGTCGTTTATGTTGTTTCGTTCGTATATTTCTTTTCTTCGCCTCTCAGCTAGTTTACGAATACCTCCGGTAAAGTGGTCGAAGTTCATAGTTAGAAACTTGATATTTTGTAGTTGATGTTTATTCTGTCTAAAAGAGAGTAGCTTATCCAACTTCGAGTCTATTTTTTCAAACCGGGTGTCTGATGCGGACGAAGAAGCATGCCGTTTGCCTTTGTTTCTTCCGGGCGGATGAACCGGTTCTTCCGGTGTTTCAACTTCGCCATCGGTATCATTTAGATTAATGCTTGAATTGATACCGGGCGAATAATCGCCGGTCGATGACGATTTTGTTCGTTTGGACGACTGGGACATCAACGGGACTTGGCCCTACTTGGGAGATTTTCTAATAATCTCCTATGATTTATTATAATTAAAAGCCGCACCCACTACGGCTTTGTACTCATCACACGCTTCTAAATATATATCGTGGTCGTTTTGACCACTTTTACGATTGTTGTAGTGTTTGTTATAAAAGTTGTTAAACTTAGCAAGCTTGTGATTATAGTCCCGCCATTTATTAGATATATCTTGTCAAGGTTACGGTACTCGGAACGTAAACGTCTTGAATATTTGTATTGAAAAGGTTGCTCAGGTCGTTGTCCGGGTCGAGATTTCGAGGAAAAAAACGGGTATTTGGGTTGTTACGGATGTTTGCAAAATATGGATTATTTAGCTTCCAAGGATTCATTGTTAAGTAAAATGAGTGAAAAGTAATTTAATATTTAGAGAAGAAAATGAAAAGATGATTTGGTAAATTATTGAGTAAAATAGGTTGTTATTTATAAGGGAAATTTTTTTTGTTTTAAATGTTAACGGTCCTTTCTAACGGATATATGACCGTTGTAGGTTGAGATGTGTGATCAAACCACTGTGATTTGCCCCACGCCCCCCCCCCCCACCTTCACGCCCCAATAACGCCATGGGCGGCGGTGTAGCAGGTAGGGGTGAGCAAAAAACCGATTTAACCGGACCGAATTAACCGCACGTCGGTTTTGGTTTTGTATTTTTTTTAAACCGATAATTACGGTTTGGTTTCGGTTTTGTATCTTTTGAAAACCGAAAAAACCGAACCGAACGTATACATATACTTTAATTATATATTGTGTTGTGTTGTGTGC
Organism: Smallanthus sonchifolius; assembly: GCA_023525975.1. Lineage (NCBI taxonomy): Eukaryota > Viridiplantae > Streptophyta > Magnoliopsida > Asterales > Asteraceae > Smallanthus > Smallanthus sonchifolius. The sequence goes on along the minus strand of CM042033.1, from coordinate 73,413,675 downwards.
TTATATGTTAAAATTGTATACATATTTGTGTTACACATATTTGCATTAATAGTAGGTTATTATTTATATTTATTAAATTTATAAATTATAATGTTTATTTTTTATGTTGAGTATCTTTTAAGAAAACTAATAATTTTTTTAGCCCAAAATATTTAGGCCAAAATATGTGATAATCGTTAGTTAATAAAAAAAAAATTAGGCCCAAAATTTCAAGGTTTTTTTTTACATATTTCACATTTCAAACCCAAGTTCATTATTTTAGGCCTTTTTTATTTTACCCCAAATAATTCTAGCCCAATTGGTTTTAAAATCGAAACCGAACCGAACCCATTTGTAAAAACCGAAACCAAAAAAACCGAAACTGAACGGTTTTAAAAAACCAAAAATCGAACTTTCGGTTTTAGGTTTTGTTTTACCCCAAAACTGACTCAAACCGACCCATGCACACCCTTAGTAGCAGGGCGTTATTTGCCTACTTGGATCACGCCAAGCTCTTTCACGGAGCCACTTCACACACCCTTATATTATGTATTAGGTTTAAAAGACTCATTTCAAAGCATATTTGAATTAGGTATAAGAAACCTTCATCCTAGGGGTGTTCATTGGGTCGGGTTTTTCGGGTTAGTATTTTTTTGTTTTAAACCACAATCCGAACCGAACCATTTTTTAAGAAACTTAATCCGAACCTAAAACCATATTGTAATTCGGTTTGGTTTTCGGTTTGAACCTAACAAACCGAATTAGCCAAAAATAAATAAATAAATAAAATCTTTTGGGTAGTCATAACTTATTCGGTTTAAGCAACACAACATTTTAGGAAAATCTAAACAAAAACATACCTTCATAAAATAATGATTTATAATCCATATATGGGTATTGGTTATTGATATAAATGAATTGGGTTAACTATAAAATATGGATTAGAATAGTGGTATAACCCAATTCGAGTTTTTCGGTTCAAACTGAATTCAAAATCTTGAAACCTAAACGAAACCAAAAACCAAATATGTAATTCGGTTTGGTTTTAAACGGTTTCGGTTTCGATTCGGTTATCAGTTTAATCGGTTTGAAACCAAATATTGAACACCCATACTTCAACCTCTCTCATCGTACGCTACCAACACAGCAAGTGAGCCGTTCTTGTTCACAAATCATAGACGTCCTCTTTCACTTGCTTGATCGATCTATTGTAGGACGAAGGTGAGCATTCTTGTTCTCATTCTCGTCCGCATTCGCTTTCCTTTTAGATCCGGTCCAGGTAAATTTAAAGGGTTACGGGCCTCCGGTAGTGCTCGTTTCAGATTTCCACTTTTCAACACGTTTTCATCTGCAAACCGGTCCGATCGCGATCACTAGCCACTGGTTCGACTGTCGGTCCGCACAAATGGTTGGTTCTTAGCAATCAATCGTAATACACGTGCCTGAACCATCAGTGGTCACAATTCCCGGTCCGACCTGCTGGTCCGTCCGGTTTAAAAAAGACATTGGGTTCCACATTTCACACATCTCCACACTGCCACATGTGTTTTCATTTATTTTTCACATATCTCCACATTTAGGGAGTGGTTCCAAATTTCCATATTGTTTTCACCATCACATTATATTTATATTTTAATTCTAATTAATAATTTTTTCTTTTAACAATTTCTAGAATAAAATAAAATAATAGATGTAACTTAAATAAATGATTTTCAATTATAATTAAAAACATTACATAATAATAATAATAATTAAAAACAATACTAAATATTAAATAACGACTACTAAAAATAAAAATAGGATTAAAAAACTATAACCCGAGCCGTTTAAACAACGCAGACTTTAATATTTCCTTTCACAACGGTGGAGGACTCCACAAATATCTTTTACATCCGTGGACCACACCATTGGGGCGTGGACACCTGATGTTCCACAGTCCCACATTACCATGCCATCTCCACACACCCAAAATCTCTTTTGTGGACGAGGCGATGTTGATTTGTAAATTATGTCATACACGATGTGAAGGTCCCATGAGGACATCAATTTTAAAATAGTGACTGGATTAATAACCCACCAAAAGTAAAGTTGATACTTGATACCCAAGTATAAAAAAGTTAACATAATTTCAATTCAAATTTAGGTTATATTCGAATTTCTTATTAATCGAAACAAAACTAATTATTTATAAGGGGATCTAAAGATACATATTCAACCATTTTTTTTACCATATTTATAATGTTGAGAAAAAAAAGATAGTTGTTATATACTAAACAAATGCTAAAAAGGATTGTGTAAAACAGAATTGATTGATTACTTGGAAAATGTAGGGTTATGTTGAAACAGTATTCGATTGATAAAAGAATAACATAATTTGTTTTTCCTATCAAAGTTCATATTATAGTATGGAGCCTTTAAATCCAGGCACCGGTGGGTAAAGGTTGAGCATATGAATAGATTACACAAGCTCCGATGGGTGGCCCCATGGATGTTATTTCTTCTAACTCCGGTGGTATCCTGCACTGATTAACAACGCGTTAGGGCGTTACAGGGAGGGGATAATCCCTGTATCGGCCCTCCGGCGTGAGAGTAAGTATCTCCGAGATATCAAAGTGGAAGTTATTTAGGAGTCGATCCTTATACCTGAGGGGTGGTGTGCTATTTATAGTGGGTGAAGATACTATGGGTCCCTTTCATAGAGCTGACCTGGTGCGCGTATGATTGGTGGGGAGGTCTTTGTCAAGAATATCCTTTTTGTCTCATAACTGTCAATCGTTAGTGGGAGCCTTGTCTTATGTGATGAGACCACTGACATGCATAGTGGGTTTTTCTCTATGGAGACATTCTCTGATTCTTCTGTGTAGGGTCCTTTTATGTGCGCATGTGTTTCTGTCCTATTGTAAATTACCGTCCTTTATGTTTCTTCCGCTGCAAGCTATGCTTGCGCGCGGCATATGTCCTTCCGCGGGGGTCATTACGTCTTCAAGTCCCCCCAGTCCGAAGTTATGCGTAAATATCTTGCGCATGACTTTGGACTTAAAAGTTTTGGTTACGCGTGATTTCTAGTTCTGCCCTTCTTACTTGTGGTATTTTAGTATTTTATGGTTTTAAATCAATGCGCATCCCCTGCACGTACCATAGGTGGCTGAGGTGACTTCTGACCTTTCCGGGTGGCGTAGGTTTCTCGGGCGTCATCATTACTTTGATTTTTGCAGGGGTGCGGGTCCCTCCCGTGTACTTCTTATCTGGCGTTTACTATTCCCAGTTTGGCTTGTCGCCTTGTACCCGTTTCTAGGCCCACACATTGCACGACTTTAGATATCCTTTTGTCCCGGCATTAAATGTGGAGTCTATAAAAGGGGGTTTCGAGGGTTGCCGTTGTCTTCATCTCACCTCTCTTTCTCTTCCTTTCCTCCTTCTCTCTTTTATGTGCTTGCACTCCTTCCTTTAATGGCGTCCATTACTCATCGAGGTAAGGGTAAGGGAAAAGGTTCCGATATGTCCTTGATTGAGAATACTCCCATCCGGTGGAACCGAGAGGATTTCGAGAAGATTTGTGAATCCTATTGTATCCTTAGTGAGTGGGAGCCAGATTTCCCTGACTCCGGTAAGTCTGCTACCGATGTTCCAAATGGCAAGATTGCCCTCTATGCAGCCTTCTTCTTGTATTGCAACTTCCGTCTTCCCACTACCAAATTCATTGGGAGCCTTTTGAATTTTTATCAGGTTCATATAACCTAGATGCACCCCATGGGTTTGTGCCGTGCTACCCATTTCGAGTTTAGCTGACGGAGCCAGGGTATTAAGCCGACATGTAGTAAATTTAATGTTTTCTGCAAGATGGTGCAGCGTGACAGTTGGTTTTCCTTTATCGGTCGTGGTGGGAAAGCTAAGAGCCATATTACGAAGGCCCCCTCCAGCTTTCATGACTGGCGTGAACGTTTTTTTTTGTCAAAAGGGATGCACTTCCTTTGGTTATGAACATTCTCTCTTCGTATGATTCTCTAGTTGATCCAGAAGTGGAAGATTTCGACGGCAAGGACTGGTATACCACCCTTATTTCTAACCCTGCAGAAATCCAATCACTCCGCGAGAGCGCTTTGGTGGCTGTGGGGATGAGTCGAATTTGGAAGCGGGTTGATAAAGTCCCTTACTATTCTATCAGTGGTCAAGGTTTGTTGCTGGTTGCTTATTTTTTATATTCCTTCTCTTTTTGTTAATACTTGCTTTGCAGCTGTGGATAGCATATACGGCTCGCTATTTGATGATCCGAATGGAAAAATGGTTTGGCGTGACCTATCACCGGGGGAACCTTCTGTTTTGGATAGGTGGGCGGATAACTTTTTGTTTCCCCGCGTGATGGATAGCGATTCCAGCCGCCATGAAACTTCAGGTGTGGCTTTCGTTTATAATCCTAGGCCACTTAATTCTATTAACCTTGCCGGAGAGGCGTGTGTGATTTTATCTAGTGACGAACCTTCAGGTTCATCTAGCGAGGGGCATGTACTGATTCGTCGTATGCGTCACGCAGGTCCAGAACTGAAGGTCAAGGAGTCTGAGAAGTCCATTGTGGATCCATCAGTGGGTGTAAGCAGCGGCGGAGGTCGTTTGAAGAAATTGAATGTTAAGCGGGGGCCTCTCTCTCCTTGGAGGAAGGTTTTGACCTCCCCTCAAGCTAAGAGGCAAACATTATCTGACTCTTTGAGCCTTGCGGAGGAGGCTGCCCTTGGTATGTGTACTTCTTACTCAGCGCTAGCTGTTTTAATTTTCCTTGAATAACTTTTCCTTGTTTCTTTTTTAGCAAGTTTAGCGCAGAGGCCTCCCATTGTTCAATCAGGTGGTTCACACCAAGATGTCCATCCTATACCTTCTCCACCCCGTTCTTCCTCACCCATTGTTCCTGACCCATCAATAACTTGGGACGCATCTAGCGGACCCCTTGTTGTGAATTTAGAGGACCCTGTGCCCGTCATAATTGACACTCCTCCACAACTAGGCTCCCCCACTGTTCCTCTCAAAGTTCCTAGAGAGGAGGTCCCGCCAGCTGATTCTATTCACGTGCCGAACTGGAGCCTTTCCCAAAGTGCGCGCCTGGGGGACCCCACTACTTGAAATGCTTTTCTTCGGTTATCCCTTCCTCCTGTCGAACGCCTGTTTTAGCGTAATCGTCCACGCGTTCAATTGAAGAATCAGGTTTCAGAGATATTGTTGGGACCTTATCTTCTGTGGCAGAGCTGTTAAGGGATTGGGAAGTTCTTCACGCCGAACGGGCACGTTATGAAGACCTCAAGCATGAAGTGGAGGAGGGGCAGCGTAGTGTTAAGAAGATCAGGAAGTTGGAATGGGAGCTATCTACGTCCCGGGCTGAGGTGGATAAGGCTAAGGAACAGCACCTAAAGGAGGCGGCTGACTTGAAGAAGGCGTGTGAATTATCTAACCAGAAGCTAGCCAATGCTGTTGATAATAGTCGCCAGGACGCTGCCCGCGTAGGCACTCTAGAAGCTGCCAATCAAGAGTTATTGGAAAGGCTGGCTTTAAAGGACACAGAAATTGTTTCTAGGGATGCCGAGATTTCTGAGATCCGTCGCCAACTGCAGGCAAGTGTCGATGCCCGGGACAATGAGGCTGATCATAGGGTAGTCATGGAAGGGGACATTCTCTGACTTGCTTACTGCCAACAAGTTTTAGGGCATCAGCAAGGTTTTGATGAGGGTTATCAATTCGCTAAAGATGGGCTTCCCAAGACCGACTTTACCCTGTATGATGTGAATTGCCAGGAGGGGTTAGATGAGAAGACGTTGGAATTTGATAACATGTCCTTCTCTATTTTTAAGGAGATTATAGATTGTGCTGACCATGAAAACCTGGCCTACCTCCGCCCAATGTTTGCTGACGAAGGGGGTGCCGGTACCTCTGGCTATAGGGTGGATGATGAGGAAGCTAGTGTTGGTGGTGGTGGGGATGCGGAGGGCGGCATTTAATGGGTTTTAAATTTCTTTTATGTTTGGCATGTGCGCCGTGTATGACTTGGGTCTTGTTATTTCTTTTTATGGTCTGCGTGCCATGTGGTTCGGGCATGTATGCCACTCTATATTTTGGTTTACCGACCCGTGTTTGTTGGTTATTGCATATTATTACTCTGCTTACCGTGAAAACATTTGTTTGTAATGTGTATCTATGTTTACTTCTGTTTGGCCTTGCTTATGTTTAATGCGTATCTGTTTGTCTTATGCGCGTGCCTATGTCTCAAGCGGCGAGTAATTTCGTAGCTTTGCCATTAGTGGCAAAGACTTTAGGTCTTATGCGCGCGCCTGTGTTTCAGGCGGCGAGTAATGCCGTAGCTTTGCCGTTATTGGCAAAGACTTTAGGTCTTACGCGAGCGCCTGTGTCTCAGGCGGCGAGTAATGCCGTAGCTTTGCCGTTATTGGCAAAGACTTTAGGTCTTATGCGCGCGCCTGTGTCTCAGGCGACGAGTAATGCCGTAGCTTTGCCTTTAGTGGCAAATACTTTAGCTCTTATGCGCGCGCCTGTGTCTCAGGCGGCGAGTGATGCCGTATCTTTGCCGTTATTGGCAAAGACTTTAGGTCTTATGCGCGCGCCTGTGTCTCAGGCGGCGAGTAATGTCGTAGCTTTGCTGTTAGTGGCAAAGACTTTAGGTCTGATGTGCGCGCCTGTGTTTCAGGTAGCGAGTAATGTCGTAGCTTTGCCGTTATTGGCAAAGACTTTAGGTCTTATGCGCGCGCCTGTGTCTCAGGCGGCGAGTAATGTCGAAGCTTTGCCGTTATTGGCAAAGAGTTTAGGTCTTATGCGCGCGCCTGTGTCTCAGGCGGCGAGTAATGCCGTAGCTTTGCCGTAATTGGCAAAGACTTTAGGTCTTATGCGCGCGCTTGTGTCTCAGGTGGCGAGTAATGCCGTAGCTTTGCCGTTATTGGCAAAGACTTTAGGTCTTATGCGCGAGCCTGTGTCTCAGGCGGCGAGTAATGCCGTAGCTTTGCAGTTATTGGCAAAGACTTTAGGTCTTATGCGCGCGCCTGTGTCTCAGGCGGTGAGTAATGCCGTAGCTTTGCCGTTATTGGCAAAGACTTTAGGTCTTATGCTCGCGCCTGTGTCTCAGGCGGCGAGTAATGTCGTAGCTTTGCCGTTATTAGCAAAGACTTTAGGTCTTATGCCCGCACCATTGTTTCAGGCGGCGTGTAATGTCGCAGCTTTGCCGTTATTGGCAATAACTTTAGGTCTTATGCGCGCGCCATTGTTTCAGGCGGTGAGTAATGCTGTGACAAAAGTGACTCAAAGGTACGATTTTTCTTCATTAGAAACACGAGGTCGTGCTTTTACAATGGGGGGTCGTGTTACCGCCCTCTTTTCTTGCATGTAACATATCCGCAATTGGGCGGCGTTCCAAGTCTTGGGCACCTCCTTCCCATCCAACTGTTGCAGCGCATACGCGCCTTTTCCTAATACCTGGCGGATCATATACGGACCTTCCCATGTCGGGCCAAGTTTCCTTGTGTTTTCTGCGCGGCTTGCTTGGTTACTTCTTAGCACGTATTCTCCTTCTCTCAAGGTACATTCGTTAACCCTTTTGTTGTACGTTTTTTCCAGCCTACGCTTGTATCTCGCCTCATTGATAGTTGCCGTCTCCCGACGCATCTCAAGGACATCCAGATTGGATCTTAACTCGACCTCGTTCTCTTCTCTTCCTACGTTCAGTCTTCGCGTTATAGGTATGCCAATATCTGCTGGAATCATGGCCTCTGTACCGTATGTCAAGCTGAAAGGGGTTTCTCCATTTCTGCTTTTTGGCATTGTCCTATGTTTTTATTCCATCCACAATGCTTCTATTGACTCTTTCAACTTGCCCATTCCCTTGCGAGTATGCTACGGAGGTGAACACCTGTACGATTTGGAGTTCTACGCACCATTCCCATGTAGCCCTATCAGTGAATTGCTTCCCGTTGTCACTGACTATGTAGAGTGGGAGGCCAAAACGGCAGATTATGTGCTCCTAGATGAACTTCTTGACGTTGGTTGCGGTGATGGTTGCCAGGGGTTTCGCCTCAACCCACTTGGTGAAGTAGTCTATTGCTATTACAAAAAAATTTATGTGTCCGGGTGCTTCTGGGAATGGTCCTACCAGATCGATGCCCCACTTCTGGAAAGGCCATGTTGCGGATACCGGGATGGGGTTGTTTTTTGGATTATGCACCTTTGGTGCATGTTTTTGGCAACTTAGGCACTTGCGTAGTTCCTCTGTAGCATCTATGTGCATTCCTGGCCAGTAGTAGCCGGCGTTCATTAGCTTGGCCACTACCGCCCGTGGACCTGCGTGGATTCCACATATTCCGAAGTGGATTTTCCTAATTAAGTAGTTGGCTTCTACGCTGTCTAAGCAATGTAATAACGGGCCTAGGAATGATCGTCGGTACAGTATCCCGTCTTGAAGTTGGTATTGCGCGGCTTTAGCCTGTAACTTGTGCGCTTTGTATCTTTCAGGCGGTAAGGTTCTCGCGCCCAGGTATTCGCAGATTGGAGTCATCCAAGACTCTCCTTGCTGTGTGGTATTGACTTCCGCCACCTCGGTAGACGGGTTCTGAATTATCTCCAAGTGGATAGCTTTCATTGGGTCACTGAAGTTGGAGGCTATTTTGCTTAGCGCATCCGCTTTCTTGTTCTGGCTTCGTGGTACGTGAATTACCTCCCACAAGATAAAGTACATGAGTAAGTTTCTGCAAATGCTGAGATACCTGATCATTATCGGGCCTTTGGCTTCATAAATCTCATTTATCTGGTTTGCCACTAATAGCGAGTCCACATGTGCACGTACGTGCCTTGCCTCTTTCTACATTGCCCAACGGAGACCCGCTAAAAGTCCCTCATATCCTGTTTCATTGTTGGATGTTTGAAATGATAATTTTAAAGCGCGCGTAAATTCTGTTCCTTTCGGACTAATGAGCAGTAATCCTACTCCTGATCCTTCGATGCATGCTGCCCCATCCGTAAATAACTCCCACGGAGTTTCTGTTCCTATGGCATGCACAACTATTTTCTCCTGCGCTTCCTCTTCTACAGTTCCCTTGGGGACCTCTGTAAGAAAATCTGCTATGACTTGGCCTTTTATGGCGGACCGCGGCTTGAATGATAGTTCGAACACCCCTAACTCAATTGCCCATCTGGTCATCCGCCTAGAAAGTTTCGTACGACGCAAGATCTGCTGTAGAGGGAAATTCGTTAGGACGTCCACATTGTGTCCTTGGAAGTACCTGCGCAATCGCCTAGAGGTGTGCACTAGAGCCAGGACCAATTTTTCTGTCATGGAGTAATTGGCTTCCGATCCCGTCAGAAATCTACTGATATAGTAGATCGGGGTCTGTGTGCCTGCACGCTTAACCATAAGAACTGCGTTAATCGTCTGATGTGATGCGGAGAGATAAACTTTCAATCTCTCGCCTTTCGCCGGCACGGCTAGTGTAGGTAAAGCTGTCAGGTAATTTTTCAATTCTTGGAATGCTTTTTCCGCTTCGGCGGACCACTTGAAATCGGACTTTGTTATGCAATTCTTCAAAGTGGCGATAAAAGGTAGAGACTTCTCCGCGTGTTTGGCCAAGAACCTATTCATGGCCACTAGCTGCCCATTTAAAGTTTGAACCTCATTCAAGGATCTCGGGGATGCCATACAAGTGATTGCAACAACCTTCTCCGGGTTTACTCTTACGCCTTCTTTAGTGACGATTACGCCTAAGAATTTTCCTTCCTCCATTCCGAACGAGCACTTCACCGGATTCAGCTTAATACCGGATTTTTTCAGGCAAATGATCGTTTCTGGTATATCCGCCAGCATGATCTTCTCATCCCTACTTTTGATTACTAGATCATCGACGTATACCTCCAGGTTTTTCCGATTTGATCCTTGAATCGCTGGTACGTGGCGCCGGCATTTTTCAACCCAAATGGCATCTTTGTGTAGCAAAAGATGCCGATATCCCTATGGAAGGCGGTTTTGTCCTCATCTTCTGGGGCCATTTGCACTTGATGGTACCCCTTATAGGCATCAAGGACGCATTTATATGGGAAAGACAACAAAGAGTCGACTTTTGATTCAATTTCTGGTAGCGGGTATGCATCTTTTGGGCATGCCTTATTCAAGTCTTGAAATCCACGCACATTTCCATGACTCGTCTGATTTTTTAACCATGGCCGGATTAGCAATCCACGTCTAATATCTTACTTCTCTTAGGATCCCAGCTGCCACCAATTTACGCACTTCCTTTACCACTGCCTCGCGCGGCTCCGGAGCCATACTTCGTCTTTTTTGAGCTACTGGTTCAACTTATATGTACATGCGCAGCGCGTGCTCTGTTGTATCCCGCGGGACCCTTTATCATATCTGATGGTTGGAAAGCAAACACATCTAGGTTTGCGCACAATAACTCTTTCAAATGTTGCCGGATGCGTGCAGATATGGTGTGTCCAATAGTGATGGCCTGTTCCGGGAAGGCGGGGTTAATCACCCATTTTTCTGGTTCTGTGAGGGGAGGCACTGGTGGCGCTGCTGTAGGTTCTATTGTTGCGCATTCCTGATCTGCCCAAACCTTGGCCACACCTTTAGGAGTTGGGAACATGGTTAAACCCAGCGATGTGGATACCGCCACCGCCAAAACCCCCAGAGATGTTCTCCCCAAAATGACGTTGTGTTTGGAATGCGCCGGTACCACCAAAAACTGAAGCGAAACCGTGCGTATCATATCCCTATCTCCAATTGTCACTGGGAAGGTTATCTGTCCCAACGGCCTGATTGTTTCCCCGAAAAATCCCATTATGGGCGCGTGCACTTCCTCCAACCTTTCTTGATCCTCCCTATCCATTTGTCGGAAACACTGTTCATATAGAATGTCTGAGGAACTTCTTGTGTCGATGAAGATGCGGCGCATCCTGTAGGAACCTACCAACGTCGTGATCGTCAAAGGGCCAACGTGATAATCCCCTATCTAAGGTGGGAAAGTCAGAGGCGCTTCCATCCATGACTGTGATGGTTCCGCGTTTCTTTTCTTCTTCCCCCGCGAGGTATGCAACCCGCCTCTGATCATGTACATGTCACGGACCCCGGGTCGGGATTTTGTTTCTTTCCCCTTCCCGTTTCCTGAACCGGCCTGCTTACTGTCTTTAAGGAGGTGTGCCAACTTTCCTGCTTTTACCTGCAAGTCAATCTGCCTCTTTAGGTGGCGACATGCGTTCGTATCATGTCCCGCGGCCTTGTGATAGATGCAATATGTCTTGTTATCTCGTGAGGTGCTTTCCCGAATGGGGCGTGGCTCTTCTAACTTTAGATTCTCTGTTGCCAAGATTTCACTCTAGGTTTTTCTCAGCACCGGGTAAGATACAGTCGGGTATGGTCTATGAGATATGTTGGATGTCCCGCGCCTGACCGGGTATGATATGCGCGAGAAATACGAGTCCCTTGGTCTCTCTAACATTGGGTAAGTGCCAGGCGTCGAGAACCTTGGCCTGTCCCCCGAATTCTACATGTGCCTGTATGGTTTTTCTGAATCTCTCCTGGCGTATGCCTCAGATCCCTTTTTTGTATCTCTAGGTTTCTCCCACGCCCTATTTTGCGCCATGGATTTCTCAGCTTTGATGTATACTTTTGCCACTGTCATTAACGATTCCATGGTTTGGGGCATGCCCTCGGGACCATGGAACGTCGTATAAGGTGGTCATCGCGTACTCCATTGATGAATCATGCTATCATGAGGTCCTCTGTGTCCCCTCCTATCTGTAGAGATTCAAGATTGTATCTGACTAAAAACTGTTCGACTGTCTCGTTATCACGGCGCCTTATGTGGAGGATCTCAGTTTTGTCTTTCGTGTGCCGTTTCTGTTGGCTGAACTGCTGCATAAATCGCTTGATCTGATCCTCAAAGTTGTCTATCCCTCAGGTGGGCAAGCTGTCAAACCATAAGCGGGCTGCCCCAACCAGGGTCTGAACAAACATGTGGCACCACACCGGAACTGACCACTGCTCCGGCGCTGACAAAGACATTTATATGGTCATCCGGATCACCTGTTCCGTCATACCTACCCACCACGGATGGCATCCGTAGCTTGGAAGGGAATTCCGCCTGTGCAATTCACATCGTGAACTTAGATTGTGCCACCAACGCTGCGGGTCCATACGGTTTTGAGAAATCATCGGACGCAGTTATAATAGTGTTTGTGTTGTAGGGTTGCGCCATTGGTTCAGTAGACGTGGCTGGGGCGGAAGTACTTGGGACCTGGTAACACATGGGGTTACTTGCTCCTGGCAGCCCTTCTCCGCCAACCAAGCGCGTGCGCACACTTGCCAGTTGGGATTCGCACACCCATTGTTCGTATTGCTGCATCTGCCTTTGTTGTTCTATCCACCACGCCTGGGGCGGAAGGAGCATAGCATTGCTTGTGAAGTTGGGTAGAGGTAATGGATGAGAGGTGACAGTGGTTGAGGTCGGTAGGCTGGTGTTATTTAGGTGTTGCGGGTGGGGGTAAAGGGTATGTATGTGATGTTTGGAGTGAATGGTGGGAAACCAAACTGTGTTTGTGGAGTTGACAAGGGTGTTGAATGTGGTATTATATCTGTTGCCGTCGTGGCCGGGCCGACTGGGCTCAGAATTTCTTCTTCTTCCCCCGCGTCGAAGATAGGAGGTAGGTTTAACCGCCCCGAGGATGAAGACGGGAGCGTCGCTGGTACTGGTCTTGAGTCTGACGGTGTAGTAACAAGAACGGGTCTGGTTGTAGGTGTGGAGGTTGAAGAAGCCATGGGCTAAACAAAGGAGTGAGTCAGGAGATGATGTTCGTTTGCAATACGGATGGTGCTAATGTAAATCCAGGCATCGGTGGGTAAAGGTTGAGCCGGTGAATAGATTACACAAGCTCCGATAGGTGGCCCGATGGATGTTATTTCTTCTAACTCCGGTGGTATCCTACACAGATTAACAACGCGTTAGGGCGTTACAGGGAGGGGATAATCCCTGTATCGGCCCTCCGGCGTGAGAGTAAGTATCTCCGAGATATCAAAGTGTAAGTGGAAGTTATTTAGGAGTCGGTCATTATACCTGAGGGATGGTGTGCTATTTATAGTGGGTGAAGATACTATGGGTCCCTTTCATGGAGCTGACCTGGCGCGCGTATGATTGGTGGGGAGGTCTTTGTCAAGAATATCCTTTTTGTCCCCTAACTGTCAACCGTTAGTGGGAGCCTTGTCTTATGTGATGGGACCACTGAAATGCATAGTGTGTTTTCCTCTATGGAGACATTATCTGATTCTTCTGTTTAGGGTCCTTTTATGTACGCAGGCGTTTCTGTCCTATTGTGAAGTACCGTCCTTTATGTTTCTTCCGCTGCAAGCTATGCTTGGGCGCGGTGTATGTCCTTTTACGGGGGTCATTACGTCTTCAGATCCCTCAAGCAATAGTACAAGGTTACCTAGGCGTCATTCAACTTCTTGTAGATCAAAGGTTTAATTTGCTCAAGTCTTCTTGACTTATCGGAAAAGGCCCCGCTTTATATTTTGCTTGGGCCCCAAAAAGGTTGCTGAAAGCAATAGGGAGGGGAGTGGATTGCACGATAGAGATCAGGGGCGGAACCAGGGGAGGGTCAAGAGGGTCCATTGATCCATCGGTCACCAGAATTTATCCATTTTTTTATATATAAAAGTTGAGTTTTTTTAAAACAAAACATGATCGAGTTGGATTCTTAGTCGTAGTCGGTAGAGAAGAGAACATTATGATGAACCTCCGACTATGAAATTCTGGTTCCGCCACTGAGAAAGATGGAGGGAGTATTTCTTCAATTTTTCTTCTTTGGTTGGCATAATGGAATTGGGAACTATGGCACTTGGAGTGGGACGGCTAGAATAAAAGATATCATAGTGGATAGGTACTTTAGTTGAGTTATGTGTACTTATGTGGGCTCATTGATAGTATGAAACGAGCGGAACCACTCGTAAACTACTCGAGGTTGGATCGTTAAAAGCTCGAATTAAGCCGAGCTTAAATTATAGCTTGTAGTGTATGCATGGATCATTATAATAAATGCATCATTTTTTATGATGCTAAAAATAAGAAATGTGGCAGAAATACTACTTATAATAAATAATCATATGTTCACAATCTATATTTTGAATGTCGTAAGCATAAAGTCGCACTAAAATATCAAAAGGATAAAGAAATATCAAACATAAGCACCATAGTCAATGTCATGGTCGGACCATGGATTAACCGTGCCACGATTGACATAAAAGTAGAAGGTCACATTAATAGAAGACGAAGTACGAGATTCGAGCCTCCTAGTGGATCATAAAGCTTATTTAAGTTCCTTGTGTGGTTTGTTAATTACCTGAGTTTTTTTTAGACCATGTTATGATCACAAACTCACAATTTGCATCTTATATTTGGGATCTTATATTTGGGATCACAAATTATTATTTTAAAACAAGTTAGTAGTTTGATGTAAATAGTAAACCTTTTTAGAGGTCTTTCACAACATGTAATGTTTTTGAAAATATATAGGGTTGTTTTTGGGAAATATATAATAAATGCCAATGTTACACGCAATCTTTGTCTTCATGCAACATTGCAACCAAACCCCTAATTAAATGACCAACTATTTAGCATGATAACTCTAACATTTTAGAAATGACTAAAATATCCTAATAAAACTAAAGATAAAAATGAACCTGAGAAGCTAAAAGTTAATTGATTTAAGAAAGACATTTCACCAAGCCATCGAAAAAAGATGAAAAGATGAAAAGAGAAAGAGGCTGAGGTGGCGGTGGAAAAAGTGAGTTAAGATGGTCTCATGCAACATTCAACGACGGAGAAAGATGTTCAGCATCTGACGATGAAGGAAATCAACATTTGTTTGGTGGTGGAACCATGATGGCGGTAGTTGGTTAACAAATTATATTATTATTAATATGTATAATATATATATATATATATATATATATATATATAGGGGAGGGTTATTCTATAAAGTATAAAAAGTATAAAAAGTCTTTTAAAAACCTCACCACCACCCCCAAAAGTCTAAAACCTCCACCCCACTCCCCCCAAA
Organism: Smallanthus sonchifolius; assembly: GCA_023525975.1. NCBI lineage: Eukaryota > Viridiplantae > Streptophyta > Magnoliopsida > Asterales > Asteraceae > Smallanthus > Smallanthus sonchifolius. Next base: position 73,398,609 of record CM042033.1, on the reverse strand, counting down.
ACCTAACCCCCACCCCACCCACCCCAAAAAACCTAAAACCCACCACCCCCACCTCCAAAACCCTAAATCCTAACAAAAAAACCCAAAAAATCCAAAAAAGTCGTCTAAAAACGCCATCACCACCCCCCAAAAGCCTAAACTTCCAACCCAACCTCTCCCCCAAAATAAACCTAACCCCCACCCCACCCCTAAAAACCTAAAACCCCCACCCCCACCCCCAAAGCCTAAATACTAAAAGTTAAACCCTAAGGCTAAATTCTAAGGCAAAAACTAAACCCTAAAATCTAAACCCTACAAGCTAAGATCGTAAAGTTCGACGATACGGTTCCAACGCCGCCGAAATGAGTAAAATCGGAGTTCGTATGAGCCGGTTATGAGGAACTTCCTGTGTCGATGAAGATGCGGCGCATCCTGTAGGAACCTACCAACGTCGTGATCGTCAAAGGGCCAACGTGATAATCCCCTATCTAAGGTGGGAAAGTCAGAGGCGCTTCCATCCATGACTGTGATGGTTCCGCGTTTCTTTTCTTCTTCCCCCGCGAGGTATGCAACCCGCCTCTGATCATGTACATGTCACGGACCCCGGGTCGGGATTTTGTTTCTTTCCCCTTCCCGTTTCCTGAACCGGCCTGCTTACTGTCTTTAAGGAGGTGTGCCAACTTTCCTGCTTTTACCTGCAAGTCAATCTGCCTCTTTAGGTGGCGACATGCGTTCGTATCATGTCCCGCGGCCTTGTGATAGATGCAATATGTCTTGTTATCTCGTGAGGTGCTTTCCCGAATGGGGCGTGGCTCTTCTAACTTTAGATTCTCTGTTGCCAAGATTTCACTCTAGGTTTTTCTCAGCACCGGGTAAGATACAGTCGGGTATGGTCTATGAGATATGTTGGATGTCCCGCGCCTGACCGGGTATGATATGCGCGAGAAATACGAGTCCCTTGGTCTCTCTAACATTGGGTAAGTGCCAGGCGTCGAGAACCTTGGCCTGTCCCCCGAATTCTACATGTGCCTGTATGGTTTTTCTGAATCTCTCCTGGCGTATGCCTCAGATCCCTTTTTTGTATCTCTAGGTTTCTCCCACGCCCTATTTTGCGCCATGGATTTCTCAGCTTTGATGTATACTTTTGCCACTGTCATTAACGATTCCATGGTTTGGGGCATGCCCTCGGGACCATGGAACGTCGTATAAGGTGGTCATCGCGTACTCCATTGATGAATCATGCTATCATGAGGTCCTCTGTGTCCCCTCCTATCTGTAGAGATTCAAGATTGTATCTGACTAAAAACTGTTCGACTGTCTCGTTATCACGGCGCCTTATGTGGAGGATCTCAGTTTTGTCTTTCGTGTGCCGTTTCTGTTGGCTGAACTGCTGCATAAATCGCTTGATCTGATCCTCAAAGTTGTCTATCCCTCAGGTGGGCAAGCTGTCAAACCATAAGCGGGCTGCCCCAACCAGGGTCTGAACAAACATGTGGCACCACACCGGAACTGACCACTGCTCCGGCGCTGACAAAGACATTTATATGGTCATCCGGATCACCTGTTCCGTCATACCTACCCACCACGGATGGCATCCGTAGCTTGGAAGGGAATTCCGCCTGTGCAATTCACATCGTGAACTTAGATTGTGCCACCAACGCTGCGGGTCCATACGGTTTTGAGAAATCATCGGACGCAGTTATAATAGTGTTTGTGTTGTAGGGTTGCGCCATTGGTTCAGTAGACGTGGCTGGGGCGGAAGTACTTGGGACCTGGTAACACATGGGGTTACTTGCTCCTGGCAGCCCTTCTCCGCCAACCAAGCGCGTGCGCACACTTGCCAGTTGGGATTCGCACACCCATTGTTCGTATTGCTGCATCTGCCTTTGTTGTTCTATCCACCACGCCTGGGGCGGAAGGAGCATAGCATTGCTTGTGAAGTTGGGTAGAGGTAATGGATGAGAGGTGACAGTGGTTGAGGTCGGTAGGCTGGTGTTATTTAGGTGTTGCGGGTGGGGGTAAAGGGTATGTATGTGATGTTTGGAGTGAATGGTGGGAAACCAAACTGTGTTTGTGGAGTTGACAAGGGTGTTGAATGTGGTATTATATCTGTTGCCGTCGTGGCCGGGCCGACTGGGCTCAGAATTTCTTCTTCTTCCCCCGCGTCGAAGATAGGAGGTAGGTTTAACCGCCCCGAGGATGAAGACGGGAGCGTCGCTGGTACTGGTCTTGAGTCTGACGGTGTAGTAACAAGAACGGGTCTGGTTGTAGGTGTGGAGGTTGAAGAAGCCATGGGCTAAACAAAGGAGTGAGTCAGGAGATGATGTTCGTTTGCAATACGGATGGTGCTAATGTAAATCCAGGCATCGGTGGGTAAAGGTTGAGCCGGTGAATAGATTACACAAGCTCCGATAGGTGGCCCGATGGATGTTATTTCTTCTAACTCCGGTGGTATCCTACACAGATTAACAACGCGTTAGGGCGTTACAGGGAGGGGATAATCCCTGTATCGGCCCTCCGGCGTGAGAGTAAGTATCTCCGAGATATCAAAGTGTAAGTGGAAGTTATTTAGGAGTCGGTCATTATACCTGAGGGATGGTGTGCTATTTATAGTGGGTGAAGATACTATGGGTCCCTTTCATGGAGCTGACCTGGCGCGCGTATGATTGGTGGGGAGGTCTTTGTCAAGAATATCCTTTTTGTCCCCTAACTGTCAACCGTTAGTGGGAGCCTTGTCTTATGTGATGGGACCACTGAAATGCATAGTGTGTTTTCCTCTATGGAGACATTATCTGATTCTTCTGTTTAGGGTCCTTTTATGTACGCAGGCGTTTCTGTCCTATTGTGAAGTACCGTCCTTTATGTTTCTTCCGCTGCAAGCTATGCTTGGGCGCGGTGTATGTCCTTCTACGGGGGTCATTACGTCTTCAGATCCCTCAAGCAATAGTACAAGGTTACCTAGGCGTCATTCAACTTCTTGTAGATCAAAGGTTTAATTTGCTCAAGTCTTCTTGACTTATCGGAAAAGGCCCCGCTTTATATTTTGCTTGGGCCCCAAAAAGGTTGCTGAAAGCAATAGGGAGGGGAGTGGATTGCACGATAGAGATCAGGGGCGGAACCAGGGGAGGGTCAAGAGGGTCCATTGATCCATCGGTCACCAGAATTTATCCATTTTTTTATATATAAAAGTTGAGTTTTTTTAAAACAAAACATGATCGAGTTGGATTCTTAGTCGTAGTCGGTAGAGAAGAGAACATTATGATGAACCTCCGACTATGAAATTCTGGTTCCGCCACTGAGAAAGATGGAGGGAGTATTTCTTCAATTTTTCTTCTTTGGTTGGCATAATGGAATTGGGAACTATGGCACTTGGAGTGGGACGGCTAGAATAAAAGATATCATAGTGGATAGGTACTTTAGTTGAGTTATGTGTACTTATGTGGGCTCATTGATAGTATGAAACGAGCGGAACCACTCGTAAACTACTCGAGGTTGGATCGTTAAAAGCTCGAATTAAGCCGAGCTTAAATTATAGCTTGTAGTGTATGCATGGATCATTATAATAAATGCATCATTTTTTATGATGCTAAAAATAAGAAATGTGGCAGAAATACTACTTATAATAAATAATCATATGTTCACAATCTATATTTTGAATGTCGTAAGCATAAAGTCGCACTAAAATATCAAAAGGATAAAGAAATATCAAACATAAGCACCATAGTCAATGTCATGGTCGGACCATGGATTAACCGTGCCACGATTGACATAAAAGTAGAAGGTCACATTAATAGAAGACGAAGTACGAGATTCGAGCCTCCTAGTGGATCATAAAGCTTATTTAAGTTCCTTGTGTGGTTTGTTAATTACCTGAGTTTTTTTTAGACCATGTTATGATCACAAACTCACAATTTGCATCTTATATTTGGGATCTTATATTTGGGATCACAAATTATTATTTTAAAACAAGTTAGTAGTTTGATGTAAATAGTAAACCTTTTTAGAGGTCTTTCACAACATGTAATGTTTTTGAAAATATATAGGGTTGTTTTTGGGAAATATATAATAAATGCCAATGTTACACGCAATCTTTGTCTTCATGCAACATTGCAACCAAACCCCTAATTAAATGACCAACTATTTAGCATGATAACTCTAACATTTTAGAAATGACTAAAATATCCTAATAAAACTAAAACTAAAGATAAAAATGAACCTGAGAAGCTAAAAGTTAATAGATTTAAGAAAGACATTTCACCAAGCCATCGAAAAAAGATGAAAAGATGAAAAGAGAAAGAGGCTGAGGTGGCGGTGGAAAAAGTGAGTTAAGATGGTCTCATGCAACATTCAACGACGGAGAAAGATGTTCAGCATCTGACGATGAAGGAAATCAACATTTGTTTGGTGGTGGAACCATGATGGCGGTAGTTGGTTAACAAATTATATTATTATTAATATGTATAATATATATATATATATAGGGGAGGGTTATTCTATAAAGTATAAAAAGTATAAAAAGTCTTTTAAAAACCTCACCACCACCCCCAAAAGTCTAAAACCTCCACCCCACTCCCCCCAAAACCTAACCCCCACCCCACCCACCCCAAAAAACCTAAAACCCACCACCCCCACCTCCAAAACCCTAAATCCTAACAAAAAAACCCAAAAAATCCAAAAAAAGTCGTCTAAAAACGCCATCACCACCCCCCAAAAGCCTAAACCTCCAACCCAACCTCTCCCCCAAAATAAACCTAACCCCCACCCCACCCCCAAAAACCTAAAACCCCCACCCCCACCCCCAAAGCCTAAATACTAAAAGTTAAACCCTAAGGCTAAATTCTAAGGCAAAAACTACACCCTAAAATCTAAACCCTACAAGCTAAGATCGTAAAGTTCGACGATACGGTTCCAACGCCGCCGAAATGAGTAAAATCGGAGTTCGTATGAGCCGGTTATGAGCGTTTTAAACGACTTTTTACACTTTTTTGACTTTTTAGCGAAACCTCACACTATATATATAGGATTATGTTTTAATGAGAACTCATAAATATTTGAGAACTCGTCAAAAAATCAATTAAACCATTTTTTTGGTTTTCACTATCTTTATTATTAAAATATAACATAAAAAATTATTTATCTCTTCAATTAATTCATCCCTTATCTCTAAATTATCCTTAAAAAAATTTATATACATGTGTAAATGATAAACACTTACACATGTGTAAGTGGTAAACTTACATAAGTGTATATATTTTTTAATATATGAAGACATGTAAATTTATATATATATAAATTCATTTTTTTATATTGTATTCTAACAATAAAAATAGTAAAAACAAAATAAATGGTTTTGATTGAATTTTTGACGAGTTCTCGCGAGTTATCAAAATATTTAGGAGTTCTTAAATGATCCATTCCCTATATATATATACTAGGGGAACCCACGCGTTGCGGTGGAGTGCAAATTGTTGATCGTTCATAAAGATCCTGGATGTCAAGATAAGGAGGTTGATATGCATGAGTATCCTTTATGGCTGAGTGAAGACACTACATGCATAGTTTTTTACCATCATATACCCATAATATCGTATCCCTAGCTTCCATTCTTTCACAGCCGCAACATGTAAGAGTCCCATCGTGTTAAGGGGCGGGGTGGGGCTTGTGTAGCCAAAAAGTATGGGCGCGAAACTCAACTCTACCACCTTATCTGCATACAATTATATAATCCTTCAACACTAAAAAGGTTTCGTTCCACTTTTCTACTTCTCATTCAGTTTCATATCTAATCATGTAAAACAAGCTTGGTCAAACAAATGGCAATCAAAATCAAGAAACCGTTGGAAAAAATAAGTGTATAAATAAAGTATACGTAAAAGAATAAATGACCTATGCTAGTTGGATTCAACCGGTGGTAGCTGTGAAGTCGATTATCTTTCAATATCCCAATCTCCATCAGTCCTCTTTAGAGTTTTTCAACCTACACAACACACGATGATGGTAACAACAATAAATAAGACAACATTTTAGAGAACAGAAACGAAACAAACTAAATAATTCATACCGAGTAGTTATGTACACGTTGGATGGTTGTACGGGGTTTGCAAAGTTCAATACATTCTTTGTTGGTCTCTAAATTCAGATCATATAGTTCTTTCTGAAATAAAAGCATAATGCTTCCATTCTTTTGATGCTTCTTCCTCTATGCCACCCAGTTCACCTATAAATTCTTCGATTCATTCAAAAAAAATCAAATATGTCATTCATTGATTTAATATATCATTATCTGAATATCACATTCCCAAATCAAAGACTTACTTCAAGCGGGTCATGCTTATAAAAAGTACATAAAGTGCTTCCTAGGCGTATTTATACTCCTATCTCTGCAAAATTAAAAAAATTAGAGTTTAGAACAGATTGATGAATGAATTACACACAAAATATGTTGATTTGATGTTTACCTTTCCGGTTTCAGTATGATATACTACTTTCACAGTATGATATACTACTAACTAAAGCACCTGGGGTTTGGCTTTAGTCTTTCCAGCTTTGGAAACAGAAGCCACCATCTTCCTAAACCGAACTTCTTGTCCAAAAAGTATAATTACAAAGTAATCTTATTGTTTTGATAATAGAATCAGAAGATTTAAAACGACCCGCGCGTTGCAACGGCGATTTGTTTGTGTATTTTAGCGAATTGTATAAGATTGGATTTCGGTTACTTGATCCATGTACAAGACCAAGAGATGTAATATTTTTAACACTTCTATAAGATTCGTTTGTAGGCTTAAGTAACTTTAGAGCACAACAATCATCTCCCTGAAATAACATTATTAATCATCAAACATAAGAAAATCTAATAAAATTTGCCAAAATCATTTACCAAACATAAGAAAATCCAAAACCCTGTAGCTGCAAATATGAGAAGCGCTGCCAAGTACCTAAGACAAAGCATATAATACATAAATTATTTATAAATTATTGATATGTATAAAGTTTATAGTTCTAACTAACAGAAATCACATTCAAGAATTCAGTTTGAGAGCAATTCTAACATGTCAAAGCATAAACACCTAAGAACCAACACTGGTCTACTCAGCAATAATTCAAATAAAATGCAACAAACACTGAACATCCATACAAATTAAGTAGTCTCCTGCTTTTGCCTCGCTAGCTCTTGCCGAACGACTCCCACCTTATGCAAGATTAAAAAAATACGAAATAATACCAAGTTAACAATAGTAAAAACATCTAATAAAATCAGTAAAATGGAAAACAGTGGAACATTATGTGACACCATTTAAGGTTACAACTTGATGTATATATATTAGTTAGTAGTGTTGGAAGTTTTTAACTTAGTATTGTAAGGTAATGAGTGAAAAAATATGAGTCGATTTAGGATATTTCTTGTCACTAACGGGTCAAATGGTTAAAAGAAATAGAAAAAAAGAGAGATCAAAAGGTCTAAAGATTTATATGTTAGATGTCGAAAAAAACATTTGATACTGTTTTGCTAGTTTAAAATTTTGATCTTTATTGTGACAATAAAGCTTTCATACACATATTAAAAGGATTTGATGTAAGAACTTGAAAATGAGAAAGTGTGTTTGCAGGTCAAATAAAACATGCCTGATTGTTTCAACCCATGTTATGGAAGCACCGTTTGACCCACCACCCAACTTCTTTGAACAACCTGATTAGCCACCTTAACTTCTTGCCATCCAATAAAGGGATTATAATAATAATGATACTAAATTATAAATGATAGGTTCTTGTAGAGAAATGAAAAAGAAAGGATTAATGCTAACCTTAATCTTTGCCACATAACCTTTTTCCCTCCTTTACAAATCTGCAAATCACTTCTCTCAAGCACCCAAATATATGGCTTCCAATCTATAAACTCATTTACTTTGTTGTCCACCTTCTAATTAGTTGTTGTATAGGCTCCTAAATCAAACAATTCATAAGGTATATGACGTTTTCCTTATACATATTGACTAATATCCTTCTCCATATAACAACATAATTTTTCTCACAAACATGTTAGGGTTGGCTTAAATGACAAACAATAACCTAGTTGATTATGGATCTTGTTTCAAGCACAGATTATTTGTGGCTTTATTGAGTCAAATTGGTGATTTGTGGTTAATATTTATATGAACCAGAAGAACGAAATTATAACTAAAAATACCTTCAATTTCCCCGGATCATCGGCAAAGCCTACCGGCAGCAATCATTGGCGATAGCGTTCACCGTCCACAGCGGTGGCTGTCGTTAAATGCCATCCCGTCTTCCACTGCGTGCGCATCGGAAAGCAATTCACTCGTCTGATGCATCAAACGGAACGACCGTCGATCTCTCTCTTTGTCACAACTTTAATCCCTTTCAATAGATGACATTTAATCGCCATGGAGGATGAAAAGTCGGTCAGTTGAATTGCCGTGAGCGTGATGGAGAAGAACAACGACGAAGGTAATCGAATGGTCATTTGAAAGGGGGTATATCAAGGGGTTTTAGGGTTAAATGGTGCCGGCGTCTTAAAACCGGGAAGAGTCAGCGTTTAAATGTATGATATGATCATTAACATTAAGTACATGAAAGAAGTAAAAAGACATATTTACCCACTAAATATCTTTTATGTAACATTTAAGTGTATAGATGATATGGTAATTAGTAGGGTTTAATTATGGAGAGGGTTTAGAAGGTAATTGTACACTTATATGACATTGTCAATGTGTACAGTATACAACAAAAAATGTAAAAGGTGTTTTAATTTTTTTAAGAAATTACATTTAAATCATTCCAATCCCTATTATAAAGTAGTATATATATATATATATATATATGTGTGTGTGTGTGTGGAATGGATCATTTGAGAACTCCCAAATATTTTGAGAACTCGCGAGAACTCGTCAAAAATCCAATCAAAACCATTTTTTTTTGTTTTTACTATTTTTATTGTTAGAATACAACATAAAAAATGAATTTATATATGTAAATTTACATGTCTTCATATATTAAAAAAATATAAACTTGTGTAAGTTTACCACTCACACATGGGTAAGTGTTTACCATTTACACATGTATATAAATTTTTTTAAGGATAATTTAGAGAGAATGGATGAATTAATTGAAGAGATAAATCATTTTTATGTAATATTTTAATAATAAAAATAGTGAAAACAAAAAAAATGGTTTTCATTGGTTTTTTGACGAGTTCTCACAAGTTCTTAAGTATTTATGAGTTCTCATTTAAACCTAACCCTTCTTTACAGAATCTTTACAAAAAACATCTTAAAAATAATCAAAATATTACAAAACTTAAAAATAATCAAAATATTGTATAAGATTAAAAACATTTAAAAATGTTTCAAAATTTTAGACCATAGGATATTTTACAAGTACAGGGTATCATTCTAAGATAAGGTTAGTAAAGGTCAGACCATAAAAAGCCTTTGCGTCATTCTTCGGCATTAGCGGCTACAAGGTCCCCAAGCATTCAACCACCATCTTATAATTCTACTCTGTCCTTAACCTGTCTAAACTCTATTTTAAAATATTTTCAAAAACGTTTTCAATTTTATACTTTTTTTTATTGTTGTTCAAGTTATCATGGCATCTCAACACTTATAAAACTTAGCCTCTGAAGGAGGCAATCATGAAATAAATAAATAAAGAAAGAAAAATTTTACCAGTAACTCTGGGGTGGTAACACCAAGCTTGTAACTTCAAACTTCAAATATTATTTAAGAAGGGTTGTATACAAGAGTGAGAGAGAATTATAGATATTCTGCGGTGTGTCTCTAAACAACTGCCTAAGTCTTCTTATATAGATGAGGAGAAAAGAAAAAGACAAACACACTACGGTCTCATATGACACATTTGTTAAAAAGTAAACAGTAAGTAACAATAATTTGTTAACTTTTCATAAAGGAAATAGTAGCTGGCAATTATGATTCCAGAGCGAGTTATCTTGTCGGCCACATTATTAATCAGTGGAGACTTTCTTCACGTGTCTGTGGGGCCTATTGTTTTTTGGACTTTTGTTTCTCAAAAGATGCTTCTGGCTGGAAGGCTTGCTTGTATTCTATGAGTACATTGTTGATATAATCTTCATCAATCGGGTCTTCATTATTTGACTGAGCTTCTTCTGTCAAATTATCATCTTCTGCCTGTGATGAGGTAGACATCGATGAAGGAGATACTTCTTCATTTCTGAAATTCTTCATCATATCTTTCTTCATTTCAGAAAGATAAAAATCCATAATCTCTTTGTTACTGATTTGATCAGTTCCTTTAAGAGTTTCAATTTTTTGAATGATATGTTTAAAGGGACTAGGAGCCTCTTTCTGGGGAAGACTATTGATTTGTTCTTGGTATTCTTCAATCGTCTTCTCGATCTTTTTAACAGTGTCATGGCTTTCTATGATGCCATCAGAACTTATAAGAGTCATTTTTGTCCAAAATTTTGTGTGGAAGACTCTCTGAATATAGAGGATGTTATGATTGTCATAACCAACTTCAGGGGTCCATTTCTAGATCCATGGGATACTGAATTGAACATAAAAATGTAGAGTAGGAAGATTGTTTATGAAATTATCCTCCTGCTGGGCTTCTATAAGGGCTGGAGAGATTTCCGCCCATTGTTTGTAAAGGGTCTTGAATAAATCTGGGAGTATATTAATTGATGGACCAAAAGATTGCCACCAATTGTAGAACCAGATAGGAATATCCTGATTATAAACATGAGAGCAGATCTTTATAAACCATGAATGTTTCTGCTTTGGGTTTTCATATAAAAAAGCTTTATAAAAGGCTGTTTTGTAGTCCCAGTAATTATATTTGATGGGAGCTTTTGTTTAGGGATGTAATAATTCCCTTTCTTTCATTGGAGAAGTTCCCCAAGTCTCAACAGATATGATCTGTTTAATAATGATTTTGCTGAAGCTATAAACATCAGGCAAACCAGCATGATAATGCTCTATTTCGCAATTTTCTTTTATAAGAATTTGCTCATAAAAAATTCTAGGCTTATAAGCCTTAATAGGATAGAATCTTGTATCCATGTATCTGTTTATTAACAGCCATGGATTATTTTTCCATTTAATATCTTTTTTCTCCAAAAGAAGTATAACTTCTTTTTCTGGATTTATAGTCCAATCATCTTCTGTTTCATTTGAAACAGTCTTTGCATATGATGCAGATGATTCAGGGTCTGTATTAGACTCTTTTTTCGAGGCTTTATAAGCCAAAAACTCCTTATAAAGGATATCATCTGGTCTGGCAGACGAACCGGATGATGAGGCAATATTTTCGGCTATAAGCCTTTGATTACCAATTTGAGATATGACACTTGGGTGTGGATTATAACCACCTCTTCCTCTATGAGAAGAAGATCTTCCTCTACCTCCTCTTCTTCCTTGTTCCCAATGAATCATCTCTGAAAATATCATGCACATGATAAGATTATCTTCTTTTCATTTAAAGAACAAATTATTCTTTTAAAATAAGAAATTCTTATTTGAGCACTATGAATAATCCTATCCTTGGTTTTAGAGGTTAAATAAGAATAGTTTTCATTGATTCTATTAAGATATTCCTCTTCTCTATTCAGCTGAACAGTACGATCTTCAATTTCTTCTTGAATATCAAGAAGAGCCTTCTTTAGAGGTCCTTTTGGATGAGACATATATCCAAATATTCTCTCGTAAGAAAATCAGGGAGACTATTGTCACTACCCTTTTTATAAATAATTTCAAAATCAAAAGAGGCTAAATGAGATTGCCATCTAGCAAACATTTGTTTTGAAACATCATGCTTAAAATCTTTAGCAAACATAAATTTTGCTGCTTGACAATCTGTTTTTATAATAAATTTTTGATTGTATAAATAATCTTGAAATTTTAAAACACATTTTACTATTGCTAGAATTTCTTTTACAATAGTAGCATAGTTCTTCCGGCTATTATTCCATTTTCCTGAATGGAATCTTACCGGACTTTCTTGTCTATTTATTGGTGAAATTTGTTTCAAGATTCCACCATAGCCTATATCAGAGGCATCTGTTTCAATAATTTTTTCCCAATCTGGGTTGGTTATCATTAAGCAAAGAAGATTTTTAACCTTCTGCTTAATCTTTCTAATAGCCTTAGTATGATTTTCTGTCCAAGGCTGAGGATTCTTTTTTAATCTGTCATATAGAATAGCAGTATTTTCTGCTAGATTTTTATAATAGGGGAGAATATAATTTAAACTTCCCAAAAATCTTTGAAGCTGAGTTTTATCATATATTTCATCTAGGAATTTAGACCCAAATTCTATGCTTCTGTTGATAGGAATTATGTTTCCTGTTTCAATATTATGACCTAAAAACCTTATTTTGGTTTGGAAAAGCATCATTTTCTAGAAATGACTAAACCATTTTTTATAATTATATTCTTGAATATCTCAAGATGTTTAAAATGAGTTTCAATATCCTTAGAAAATACAAGGATATCATCTATATAGACTATTATGAAGTCGTTGAAAGGAATGAAAATATCATTCATAATATTTTGAAATTCTGATAGGGCATTTTTCAACCCAAAAGGCATGACATTCCATTCATAATGGCCAGTAGGTACTGCAAAAGCAGTTTTATACCTATCTTTTTCATTTATCTGAATTTGACAATATCTAGATTTTAAGTCAAATTTTGAAAATATTATAGCACTATATAATTTGTCTAATAAATCTTTTTTATTAGGTATAGGATACCTAATCCATTTTAGATTTTTATTAAGAGGTTTGTAGTTTATAACTAATCTCGGAATACCTCTTTCTTTCTCAGAATGTTTATTAACATAAAAGGCAGTACAAGACCAACTGATCAGGTTTTTGTCAAGAAGATTTGATCTCTTGCTTGCATAATTCCATATATTCGGAATTCATCTGACAAGGTCTAGCCTTAGTAGTAATTTTGCTATCATTAAAATCATCTTCATAGGGGAGAGAAACAATATGCTTCTTTCTATCCCAAAAAGCGTTTAGATGATCATTACATATTTGTAATGTGAACTGATTATTAATCATTTTGATCTTATTCTGGAGTTTAGAATTATTTATCTTGTCCTGGATATTTAAAGAAAATATTTCTTTTTGTAGGAAATCAATTTGATTTATTTTTGCTTGTAAAAGAAATTCTTTTACGTTATTTAAAGTCCTAGAAAAAGGATTTGTAATGAATGGAAAATATATTTCTTTATTCTGAAAAAATCTAGTTATCCCTTTATTATCAATATTTTTTAATGGAAATATCTTATTAAGAAAAGGGTTCCAAGTATAAATTGACTAGTCAGATTTTTAACTAGAATAAAACTTGTAGGGATACAGGTCTCATTATGACAAATATAAGCCTGAGGAATTTTATAATCAATTTTTAGTTTTTCTCCTCCCGCAGAACTTAAGTTATGGGAGGTTTTATAAAAGTATCGAGTTGGAATAATTCCTTCGTGGATACAGTTTAGATCAGCACCACTATCAACTAATGTTGTAACAGTTATGAAAAAGTTATCTTTTATGAGAAGTTTTATTTTAATATTCCATTTTTGTGTAGTTATAATATCTACAATACTTTCTAAAAATCCTTCTTAACTATTTTGAGGGATTTCCTCGGAGGTTTTACTTTGAGGAATCTCAAGTTTAAAAATTGTTTCTTCTAGGTTTCTATTATCTTTTTGAAGAATTTTGATATCAGTTTTTAAATTATCAATTTTAATTTTTAAATCCTGTATATTAACAGGTCTAGAAATTTGATTTTTATTAACTAGCTGTCTTTTTAACTCAGCTAGAGAAAAGGGTTTTAAATCCTGATGAGGATTATTTGAGGAAGAAACTTCCTCATTCCTTTGTTGATTTAAATAATCAGAAATCAATTTCTCTTTCAGTTGAGGATCAGTTATAACTTTTAAAAGATCTAAAATTTCGTTACTTAAAACATTAATTTCCATATTTTGGAATTGAGAAATAATTTGATAAAGATCATCTTCTGGCATTCCAGAAGGGTTTTCGCAGCAATCTTTTTTACAGTTTGCTGAACAATGGTCTTTCTCTGATTCATCGGAATCAAAACTTTCATAATTTAAAATATTTAAATTTTCTTCTTCTGAGGAAGAATACTCAGAATCAGTTTCTTCAAAACTGTCATGTAATAAGACTTCATTAATCTTATTTCTTAATTCTCTATCTTCTATTTTTTTAAGTTTCTTTCGAACCCAACAAGTTTTTGCCTTATGGCCTAATTTGCCACATTTCCTGCATTTTATAATTTTTTAAAAATCATTAGGAAATTCTTTTCTTTCCTTATATTTTTTTTCTTTTATAAGGTTTTTCTTCTTTTCTATATTTCTTCCTCTTGTAATGCTTCTTAGGGGAAGAATTTTCTTTCCTGGTTTCTATAGATCTATCAGGTTTATTTTCTATGCAAAATTGGCTACAGAAATCTCCTAATTGTTTTCTTTCATTTAATGAATGTTTCTTAATCTGTTGATTAAGTTTTATTTTATTACAAAGGCTTATACCTTCTTGGACACAGGTTCCTATGAGTTTATCATAAGTGTAACTGTCATAATTTATGACTCCTTCTACTCTTAATTTGCTTCTAATTCTTTCGGCAAATAGATGAGGAAGACCATATATGAATTTTGACTTCCAATGAGAGCTATTAGCTTCAAGAAGTTCCATAACTCTACATAGGAAGGTGTCCTTATACCACCTAAAAGATGTCAGAGTTCTACATCTTAAATTCTGGAGAAGAGTTATGATATTTTCAGAATCTTCAGACCATCTTCTAGTAAAATGTTCTATGATATTAACAATTAGAGTATAAACAGCATTAAACTTAAAAATAATCAAAATATTGTATAAGATTAAAAACATTTAAAAATGTTTCAAAATTTTAGACCATAGGATATTTTACAAGTACAGGGTATCATTCTAAGATGAGGTTAGTAAAGGTCAGACCATAAAAAGCCTTTGCGCCATTCTTCGGCATTAGCGGCTACAAGGTCCCCAAGCATTCAACCACCATCTTATAATTCTACTCTGTCCTTAACCTGTCTAAACTCTATTTTAAAATATTTTCAAAAACGTTTTCAATTTTATATTTTTTTTTATTGTTGTTCAAGTTATCATGGCATCTCAACACTTATAAAACTTAGCCTCTGAAGGAGGCAATCATGAAATAAATAAATAAAGAAAAATTTTACCAGTAACTCTGGGGTGGTAACACCAAGCTTGTAACTTCAAACTTCAAATATTATTTAAGAAGGGTTGTATACAAGAGTGAGAGAAAATTACAGATATTCTGCGGTGTGTCTCTAAACAACTGCCTAAGTCCTCTTATATAGATGAGGAGAAAAGAAAAAGACAGACACACTATGGTCTCATATGGGACCTACATGACACATTTGTCAAAAAGTAAACAGTAAGTTACAATAATTTGTTTAACTTTTCATAAAGGAAATAGTAGCTGGCAATTATGATTCCAGAGCGAGTTATCTTGTCGGCCACTTTATCAATCAGTGGAGACTTTCTTCACGTGTCTGTGGGGCCTATTGCTTTTTGGACTTTTGTTTCTCAGAAGATGCTTCTGGCTTGAAGGCTTGCTTGTATTCTATGAGTACATTATTGATATAATCTTCATCAATCGGGTCTTCATTATTTGACTGAGCTTCTTCTGTCAAATTATCATCTTCTGCCTGTGATGAGGTAGACATTGATGAATGTCACACCCCCAAATTCCACTAACGAAGTTTTACCGTTTTGGAAGGTGACAAACCAGGATCTCAGACATCAGTTACTTCAAACGACACTATATGGGACTTGAAATGTAATAACATAAAAGATCAAGGTTCAGAGTATATATGCGGAAGCGTTAAACGAAAGTAAATGCGCAAAACAACGCGCCCAAGTCCAATTACAAACAAAACATAAATATTATTCAATAGATAATTATTCCGTTGGAGTCCAAGACACATGCATGACTTAACGTGATCCTGAGTGCCAACCTGACAAAACATGTAAGAAAATGTGTCAACACTAGGTTGGTGAGTTCACAGGTTTCAATCATTTCAAATAAAGCATTTGCGGATTATGTACATTCAATATATATATCAATAGGTTGCATGCCTATATTCATGTTTTGCTAAAGCGCTCGTAACCGAAACTGAAAGTGTGTTTGTTTGTTTGCCTCTAGCCAGGTCTATCAACTCTGACTAATGTGTTAAGGTCAATATAACACCCGTTCGACCTCCAATCGAGTTAGCGCGACTAACGCGGGTGGGGTTTGTTAAACCCAGTAGTACTACCAAAATTACCTCGTTCATACCATATTAACGGTCCGATGTGTGTGAGGACTTTTCGTGATAGTGTGTTACGCTTAGCCTCAACAGTGATATCATATGAATTAGAATAAACCAAAAAGGTTGTGACATGTTTTCTCCCCCAAATAAAAACAGTAAAAGGGGCCGTGAAACTCACCTGCGTTGCGTAGTAGGTAGTATCACACAATTATGAGATTTAGAATCTCAAGTGTTAGCCTGCACGGCTTACGTATGCCCTATAATTATAACACATAAGTTAGGGACATATGGGATTTGTGACGACGACACGGAAGTTAGAACACCTTAACGCTTTCTAAGGATTTAAGAGTAGACGAACGTGTCTACGGAATTATATAAATTTCTTAATATAATCATTAAGGAAAAAGCGTTACGTGTCGTACGTTAATAACAAATACTGAATAAATAAATACATTCGTACGTTAAAGTCGTTTACAAAAGTTAGGAAAATAATATAATTAAATATATTATTTTTAGGTTCGAATGATTTACTAAAATAGTCATTTGTGTGGAAAAATAATAAATATATTATTTTTAATCGAGTATATAAACGTGAGTAAATAATGTAACAATTATATTATTAATTTGATTTGAAACTTCACACGAGGTATAAAACGATACGAAATAATATAAACTATATATTATTTTATAACACGAATCACGGGTTGAAAATAATATAAATATATTATTTTATACGAAGTTATGAATTGAAAATAATATAAATATATTATTTTAAAAGTGGATAATTAATATAAAAATGGGTTATAAAATCAAAACCGAGCCTACGGTTGTTTTCCGGGTATAAAACACTTTAATATATTAATATAACGACATGGGGTTGGGTTTTAATATCAAAATAATATTAAAAATTGGTTTTAAAAATAAAACAGTGGGGAGGGATTCGAACCCGGGTCTCTCCCCTACAAGCACCAAGTCTTAACCATCTCAGTCGCTAGGCCATCGCAACAGGAATGGAAATGGATGGGTTTTAACACTCAGTCAAGGTGTTCACCCTCCCCCTATCAAGGCCGAACCTAAACCCAGTCCCAATTCCACCAAATCGGTCGCGATCAGTCAAAAAAATCAAGGGGGTTTTATAAAACAGGTATAAGCGATTCTGTGATAAAGTTTAATTGAAAGATTATCGAGTTTAAGTTTGTTTAATTCCGGATTCAAGAACCGAACCCTAGAACAAGATCATGAAATCGATTTGAGCAATTATGATGTTAGAATTCATTGAAAACATAGGGCTTTTAGAGAATAAAGGATTTCGAATCTGCTCATGAAGTTTAATTGGATTGAGATTGATTTAAGGATGGGGTTCGAGTAGCCCGACGTTGCGATGAACCCTAGATTCGGGTTGAGTTCAATTCGATGTTAATCGATCGAATTGACATGGGGCTTTCACTAAAGGAAGGTTTACGAAACTGTTGGTATGATTTAATTTGATTGAAATCGGTTCTATGGTGTAGTTCGATTAAACCGTAAACATGATGAACCCTAGAATTGGTTCATCATCAATTCGATATTGTAAGCCCAATTAATCATAGGGCTTTTGATTTATGAGGATAAACGAAGCTAGAGATGTGTTCAACTACCTGATTAGATGCTGTATTGATGGAGATTGATTAGGACCCAGCCCCGACGTGCGCGAGTTAGTCTCCGGCGATTTCTACTGCGATTCCAGTGGAATTGGTGGGTGCCAAAACTTCTGAGATGATCGCCGAGTGTGAGAAGAGTTTCAATTTGCGAATTCGTATACGAGAAACGATGAATTCGATTAATATTGGCATTGGGTCGACGGTTATAGCTTAAACACTCGTTAATGGGTTTAATTCGATATAATGCGAGAATTAAAGGTTCCATGATGATGGTGAATGACATTTAAGTCTGTTTCAGTTACGAATTCTGATCGAATTCGGTTAATCATTCGCGAATTTGTTTAAGGAATGAGAGGTTTGACTTTTACAAGTCAAACAGAAACTCAAACTCACGATTTTGACCTTTAGGGTCAACCTAAATGAAATTGGGAAAAATACAATTTGATCCCTGAAGTTTGAATTCAGTTATTGACAAGATTAGCCCTTAGGGTTTGAATTTAACTGGATTAGTTAACAGGGTTAGGTTTTTAACAGAAATATTTAACGGGATTGTTAACGGAGTTAACATGTAAAGTACGGATTGTCACAATGAAGGAGATACTCCTTCATTTCTGCAATTCTTCATCATATCTTTCTTCATTTCGGAAAGATAAAAATCCATAATCTCTTTGTTACTGATTTGATTAGTACCTTTAAGAGTTTGAATCTTTCGAATAATATGTTTAAAGAGACTAGGAGCCTCTTTCTGGGGAAGACTATTAATTTGTTCTTGGTATTCTTCAATCGTCTTCTCGATCTTTTTAATAGTGACATGGCTTTCTATGATGCCATCAGAATTTATAAGAGTCATTTTCTTCCAAAATTTTGTGTGGAAGACTCTCTGAATACAGAGGATGTTATGATTGTCATAGGCAACTTCAGGGGTCCATTTCCAGATCCATGGGATACTGAATTGAACATAAAAATGTAGAGTAGGAACATTGTTTATGAAACTATCCTCCTGCTGGGCTTCTATAAGGGCTGGAGAGATTTCCGCCCATTGTTTATAAAGAGTCTTGAATAAATCTGGGAGTATATTAATTGATGGACCAAAGAATTGCCACCAATTGTAAAACCATACAGGAATATCCTGATTATAAACATGAGAGCAGATCTTTATAAACCATGAATGTTTCTGCTTAGGGTTTTCATATAAAAAAGCTTTATAAAAGGCTTTTTTGTAGTCCCATTAATTATATTTGATGGGAGCTTTTGTTTGGGGATGTAATAATTCCCTTTCTTTCATTGGAGAAGTTCCCCAAGTTTCAACAGATATGATCTGTTTAATAATAATTTTGCTGAAGTTATAAACATCAGGCAAACCAGCATGATAATGCTCTATTTCGCAATGTTCTTTCATAAGAATTTGCTCATAGAAAACTCTGGGCTTATAAGCCTCAGTAGGATAGAATCTTGTATCCATGTATCTGTTTATTAACAGCCATGGATTATCTTTCCATTTATTATCTTTTTTCTCCAGAAGAAGTATGACTTCTTTTTCTGGATTTATAGTCCAATCATCTTCTGTTTCATTTGAAACAGTCTTTGCATATGATGCAGATGATTCAGGGTCTTTATTAGACTCTTTTTTCGAGGCTTTATAAGCCAAAAACTCCTTATAAAGGATATCATCTGGTCTGGCTGACGAACCGGATGATGAAGCAATGTTTTCGGCTATAAGCCTTTGATTTCCAATGTGAGATATAACTCTTGGATGTG
The DNA here is from genome assembly GCA_023525975.1 of Smallanthus sonchifolius. Classification (NCBI taxonomy): domain Eukaryota; kingdom Viridiplantae; phylum Streptophyta; class Magnoliopsida; order Asterales; family Asteraceae; genus Smallanthus; species Smallanthus sonchifolius. The sequence continues at coordinate 73,378,895 of CM042033.1, read as the reverse complement.
GATTGTAACCACCTCTTCCTCTATGAGAGGGAGATCTTCCTCTGCCTCCTCTTCTTCCTTGTTCCCAATGAATCATCTCTGAAAAAGTTAGCCACATGATATAATTATTTTTTGATTTCGTAATAAACGAATCTTTTCTTTGATAAAATTAATTCGACGATTAATATTTGTTTTTAAATCAAGAAAATTATTTTCTTGGATTTCTTCTTTTATCACTCTTTGTTGAATTATCTGAAAAGTGTGATGCTCAATCATCTCCTGGATTTCAAGGAGATTCCTTTTAACTAGTCCGCTTGAATGAGACATTATTTCAAATATTCTCCGGTAAGAAAGTCAGGGAGACTATTGTCACTTCCTTTTTTATAAATAATTTTAAAATCAAAAGGGGCTAAATGAGATTGCCATCTAGCAAACATATGTTTTGAAACATCTGTTTTGAAACATCATGTTTAAAATCTTTAGCGAACATAAATTTTGCTGCTTGACAATCTGTTTTTATAATGAATTTTTTATTGTATAAATCCTCTTGAAATTTTAAAACACATTTTACTATTGCTAGAATTTCTTTTGCAATAGTAGCATAGTTCTTCTGGCTATTATTTCATTTTCCTGAATGGAATCTTACCAGACTTTCTTGTCTATTTATTAGTGAAATATGTTTCAAGATTCCACCATAGCCTATATCAGAGGCATCTGTTTCAATAATTTTTTCCCAATCTAGGTTGGTTATCATTAAGCAAGAAAGATTTTTAACCTTCTGCTCAATCTTTCTAATGGCCTTAGTATGATTTTCTGTCCAAGGCTGGGATTCTTTTTTAATCTATCATATAGAATAGCAGTATCTTCTGCTAGATTTTTATAATAGGGGAGAATATAATTTAAACTTCCTAAAGATCTTTGAAGCTGAGTTTTATCATATATTTCATCTGGGAATTTAGACCCAAATTATATGCTTCTGTTGATAGGAATTATGTTTCCTGTTTCAATATTATGACCTAAAAATCTTATTTTGGTTTGGAAAAGCATCATTTTTGGTCTGGAAATGACTAAACCATTTTTTATAAGTATATTCTTGAATATCTCAAGATGTTTAAAATGAGTTTCAATATCCTTAGAAAATATAAGGATATCATTTATATAGACTATTATGAAGTCGCTAAAAGGAATGAAAATATCATTCATAATATTTTGAAATTCTGAGGGGGCATTTTTCAACCCAAAAGGCATGACATTCCATTCATAATGGCCAGTAGGTACTGCAAAAGCAGTTTTATACCTATCTTTTTCATTTATCTGAATTTGCCAATATCCATATTTTAAGTCAAATTTTAAAAATATTATAGCACTATATAATTTGTCTAATAAATCTTTTTTATTAGGTATAGGATACCTAATCCATTTTAGATTTTTATTAAGAGGTTTGTAGTTTATAACTAATCTCGGAATACCTCTTTCTTTCTCAGAATGTTTATTAACTTAAAAGACAGTACAAGACCAAGGGGATTTTGATCTCCTGATCAGGTTTTTGTCAAGAAGATTTGATCTCTTGCTTGCATAATTCCATATATTCGGAATTCATCTGACAAGGTCTAGCCTTAGTAGTAATTTTGCTATCATTAAAATCATCTTCATAGGGGAGAGAAACAATATACTTCTTTCTATCCCAAAAAGCGTTTAGATGATCATTACATATTTGTAATGTGAACTGATTATTAATCATTTTGATCTTATTCTGGAGTTTAGAATTATTTATCTTGTCCTGGATATTTAAAGAAAATATTTCTTTTGTAGGAAATCAATTTGATTTATTTTTGCTTGTAAAAGAAATTCTTTTACATTATTTAAAGTCCTAGAAAAAGGATTTGTAATGAATGGAAAATATATTTCTTTATTCTGAAAAAATCCAGTTATCCCTTTATTATCAATATTTTTTAATAGAAATATCTTATTAAGAAAAGGGTTCCAAGTATAACTTGACTAGTCAGATTTTTAACTAGAATAAAACTTGTAGGGATACAGGTCTCATTATGACAAATATAAGCCTGAGGAATTTTATAATCAATTTTTAGTTTTTCTCCTCCCGCAGAACTTAAGTTATGGGAGGTTGTATAAAAGTATCGAGTTGGAATAATTCCTTCCTGGATACAGTTTAGATCAGCACCACTATCAACTAATGTTGTAACAGTTATGAAAAAGTTATCTTCTATGAGAAGTTTTATTTTAGTATTCCATTTTTGTGTAGTTATAATATCTACAATACTTTCTAAAAATCCTCCTTAACTATTTTGAGGGATTTCCTCGGAGGTTTTACTTTGAGGAATCTCAAGTTTAAAAATTCTTTCTTCTAGGTTTCTATTATCTTTTTGAAGAATTTTGATATCAGTTTTTAAATTATCAATTTCAATTTTTAAATCCTGTATATTAACAGGTCTAGAAATTTGATTTTTATTAACTAGCTGTCTTTTTAACTCAGCTAGAGAAAAGGGTTTTAAATCCTGATGAGGATTATTTGAGGAAGAAACTTCCTCATTCCTTTGTTGATTTAAATAATCAGAAATCAATTTATCTTTCAGTTGAGGATCAGTTATAACTTTTAAAAGATCTAAAATTTCGTTACTTAAAACATTAATTTCCATATTTTGGAATTGAGAAATAATTTGATAAAGATCATCTTCTGGTATTCCAGAAGGGTTTTCGCAGCAATCTTTTTTACAGTTTGCTGAACAATGGTCTTTCTCTGATTCATCGGAATCAAAACTTTCATAATTTAAAATATTTAAATTTTCTTCTTCTGAGGAAGAATACTCAGAATCAGTTTCTTCAAAACTGTCATGTAATAAGACTTCATTAATCTTATTTCTTAATTCTCTATCTTCTATTTTGTTAAGTTTCTTTCGAACCCAACAAGTTTTTGCCTTATGGCCTAATTTGCCACATTTCCTGCATTTTATAATTTTTTTAAAATCATTAGGAAATTCTTTTTTTTCCTTATATTTTTTTATTTTATAAGGTTGTTCTTCTTTTCTATATTTCTTCCTCTTGTAATGCTTCTTAGGGGAAGAATTTTCTTTCCTGGTTTCTATAGATCTATCAGATTTATTTTCTATGTCAAATTGGCTACAGAAATCTCCTAATTGTTTTCTTTCATTTAATGAATGTTTCTTAATCTGTTGATTAAGTTTTATTTCATTACAAAGGCTTATACCTTCTTAGACACAGGTTCCTATGAGTTTACCATAAGTGTAACTGTCATAATTTATGACTCCTTCTACTCTTAATTTGCTTCTAATTCTTTCGGCAAATAGATGAGGAAGACCATATATGAATTTTGACTTCCAAAGAGAGCTATTAGCTTCAGGAAGTTCCATAACTCTACATAGGAAGGTGTCCTTATACCACCTAAAAGATGTCAGAGTTCTACATCTTAAATTCTGGAGAAGAGTTCTGATATTTTCAGAATCTTCAGACCATCTTCCAGTAAAATGTTCTATGATATTAACAATTAGGGTATAAACAGCATTACTTTCGGTATTGCTGGTACTAGCGCCTTCTTCTTGTTTAACGCTATCAAGGATTTTATCCTTATCCGGTTTGGATAGATAATTGTCCCACCAACCTTTTAATTGACCAGTAAAACCTGAAACTATCATATTAGCTATGGTTTTTACTGAGTTATTATTATTTTTACAAATTGTACTATACATAAGCATCCTATGGACAGTATTATAAATCTGTCCTTCTGATTGACCATCTATGTTCCATTCATAGATCATTTTCCCACTATATGAGTTATTAACAATATATTCTTGTTCTTCTATAAGGACATCCTGAGGGGTTGGTCTAGGATAATAATATTTTCTTTGAGTAGGCTTATCTGCCCATTTGGAAAGCTTTGAGATTTGATCTCTAATTTCCTCTTGGTAATTATCCTCAGAGAATTCAGTTAGAGTACTTATTTTAAGACTCTTTAAAGCTTCCATAGTCTCATTTAAAGTTGCTTCAAGGCTATCCTTAGATTTTAATTTAAAATCAGTAACTTCCGGAGGAAGTTGTATACTGGGAGTAGCAACCTTTTCTATAAAAGAGACTGGCTTAGCCAATAGGGGTTTTTCTTTTAAGTAGGATATCATCCTATCCATTTTAGCAGATATATCCTGGATTTGTTCTCCTAGGATTATTAAATATAAGTTTGTATAATTCTGCTGTTTAATCAAATCATTTAGATGAGAAATTGTGATAGGTAAGATATCACCCTCTAATAATTTTTGAAATGTTTGATAATATCTTACTTCATTATCCTTTTCAATTTTAAAAGATTAAGTAGGAGGAAAAACATTAGAAATTAATTTTTCTCCTTTAATAATAAATTCTCTTTCTATAACGGAAATAATACTTCCCGTGTATTTTTCTATAAACCAAAGAATAAAATGTATAATCTCATTTTTTTCAATTAAATCTTTATAATATTCTTCCTTAAAGAAATTTGTCTCGGTTTCTTTAAAATTATTAAAAAACCAATTTCTAAATAATTCTCATTTGGGTAATTGAAATTCTTTATTAATTTCTTTTCTAACCGGAGATCACGGATTAAAATCAATCTTTTCTTTAAAATCCATTAAACAAAATTGACTTCTGATTCGGTTAATTCCGGATCAACTTGGACTCCATGAACTCCTGTGACTATATTGTCAGCATTTAAATTTAATCTATTAAATGTTTCAGTAGCAGGGAAAGTTTCCCTGACTCTCGAAGTTGAAGCTCTAGAAGGGCTTCTAATAGTATATCCCAAAGGAGATATATGTTGTCTAGAGGATAAAGACCTCGAAGATAAAGATCTAGGTATAGAAGAAGTATTTCTAATCTGTTCAAATTGAATTTGGACAGTTCCTTCTTCAGATTGTATAATTTCTAAAGGGTTATTATCAACATATTGTTGAGGTGTTGTGGCCTTATCAAGGATCCAATTTTCTGGAAAGTTTATTTCTTCCCATTTTATCTTTCTTCTGGTAGTTATATTAAACTTACCAAAGTTAGTTTCTATAACTATTGTTTCATTTAATGGTTTATCTACCATTATACACTGAGGATTTAAAGTGTATAAAGGTTTATAATATATTCTATAGCAGATACAGATAACTTCTGAACCTGGAGCATAGTTATAACCATGAGTTTTAACGTTTAAAGTTAAAGCGTCTGATATATTAATGTCTGATAAAGATAATTGTAAATTTGGGTAAACATTAAAATAGACTGGTCCATGAGCCAGACTAGTTTGGACAATCCCTATTAGAGATTGTTTCCACTCAAGATTTCTAGCATTTCTAAGAGCTGCTACAAAACTTTCTGGTAGACCTTCTAGGGTCAAAGGTTTGAATGCTATTTGCACTAAACCTATATGAAGGAATTTATAATTCTTCTTATATTTATTTAAGTCTTTATTTGACAATAGTTTAATTACCATGTCTTCTTTATTTAAAGAAAATGTTTCTTCAGTTGTTTTTATAACTTGTTTTAATCCCAATTTTTTAAAAGTTTCTAATTTATAAATTAGTTTATATTCCATCTTTGGAATAGTCCATTTATTTAATAAATCAAGATTATGAGGAATTTCATATTCTTCTTCAATATTGTTTTTAACAGTCTCGTTTCCCTTCAGAATATTCATTATTGAATGAATATGATTAAGTGTTGATCTGCACAGTCAAACTTGAACATACTTTTTATTTTTAAGAGCACATGACTCTGATACCATCTTTACGGAATCTTTACAAAAAAATCTTAAAAATAATCAAAATATTACAAAACTTAAAATAATCAAAATATTGTATAAGATTAAAAACATTTAAAAATGTTTTAAAATTTTAGACCATAGGATATTTTACAAGTACAGGGTATCATTCTAAGATGAGGTTAGTAAAGGTCAGATCATAAAAAGCCTTTGCGCCATTCTTCGGCATTAGCGGCTACAAGGTCCCCAAGCATTCAACCAGCATCTTATAATTCTACTCTGTCCTTAACCTGTCTAAACTCTATTTTAAAATATTTTTAAAAACGTACACACTTTAAATAACTCATTTTTAAACGTTAACAAGAAAGCAATTATGATATTAAGAACTATAAAATATTACACTTTAAGAATTATGTTTTAAGAACTATAAGAGTAAAACAAAATATATTTAAAAGTAATTATATTATGAAAATATTAAAAAAAACACAAAATGCTTATATTATTAAAATATTAAAAAAAATCCTTAACTACTTGTACTTAACTATTCATCAAAGTTACAATTAATTTCTAAAGAAAACTTTAACTGAAAACATAAAATAATTTTAATCATATAGAAACTTTTAAAAGATTTTACAATTTTTTTAAATAAAAACCCCACTTCAAGACAAGAACATGGGACTATAAAGTATTAAAAATGAAAAAGAAAAATCATTTTTATCGGGTTTAATTGGAGTAAAAACTTTTTAATTTAAAGAAAATAAGAACAATGTTTAAGTAAAAAGTAAATTTCATTTTTGACCCCTGTAGCTTGGTCTGTTTAACCCTTTTAGTCTAAAAAGAAATCTTTTAACATATCAGCCCCTGAGGTTGTATTTTTGTAACCATTTCAGTCCATCACACTAACCCTGTTAACTTTTTCTATTAAGTATAGTAATATTTTAATCATTTTATTTTTAAATTAACTAGTTTAACCTTTTCAGTCCAATAAAAAAAAATTTAAGCTTTTTCATAAAAACTTTTTTTCTACCTTTTAAAAAATGTTTTTTTTAACTTTTTTAAAATCATTTTTTTAGTTTTTTTTTGGTAAAAACGTCTTTTTTAACCTTTTTAAAAATGTTTTTTTAACTTTTATAAAAATAATTTTTTTTAATATTTTTTTCATAAAAAACGTTTTTAAATACATTTTTTTAGTTTTTTTTTATAAAAAACGTTTTTTAGCCTTTTTAGTTTTTTTTTTAATATTTTAAAAACGCTTTTTTTAATAGTTCACTATTTTATAAAAACTATTTTAAAATAGTTAAAAAAATTTATGAAAAAGCTAAAAAAACATTTTTATAAAAAAAACTAAAAAAATGTTTTTAAAAAAGTGAAAAAAAACGTTTTTGAAAAAGTAAAAAAAAAGTCTTTACGAAAAAGACTAAAAAAAAGTTTTTATTGTACTGAAAGATTAAACTAGTTCACTTAGAAATAAAATGACTAAAATCTCATATAGTTAACAGAAAAAGTTAACAGGGTTAGTGTAATGGACTGAAATGGTTATAAAAATATAACCTCAGGGGCTGATATGTTAAAAGATTATTTTTTAGATTAAAATGGTTAAACAGACCAAACCACAGGGGCCAAAAACAAAATTTACTCTTAAGTAAATTACCAAATTCTTTTTTTTATCCAAGAGTTAATTACACAGATGGTCTCTATAGCGTGATCGTCGGAGAAGGAAACCCAGTTGTTGGTTACCCCTCGGTAGAATCGTCGATAAATGAGGGAGCAACAATCTTGCAGGAAAGAAGAAGAACCAGATCTGGATTTGGTGAGTGTCGAGTTGTGATTTAAAAGGTTTTTTTTATTTTTTTTATTTATAAATGGGTCCTACTAAGAGTATGAGATATATTCTTACTTGGCTCTCTCAAATAAGAGTACATTTTTTGACACCTAGGCGCTACATCAGATTTGTGTAACACTCACTTGGCTCTCACATGGCAAGGTGTATATTCATGTGACGGATACCCAAGTGGGTATTAAATACAATAATTTAAAATAAATTCAAATTTCATTAAAATAATAAATAAAAAACATTAAATAAAAAAACATTAAATAAAAAGTACATAAATTTTAAAAAAACTAGTCTTCAATCTCATATTTTGCCTTGATCGCTTTTTGTTTTCTCTCGGAAAAAGGCTCGTCTGGCCCCGTGAAAGCGATCAAAGTCGAGTGCGAGAATATCCATCTCATTTTTTTCTTTTTTCCAATCATTTCTCTCTTTTTGAGTCAAGTTAAATTGACGCATTTCCTCGATCATTTGTTGACCGATCTCGGTGTGTGTCAGAACGGAGTGGGAGGCCGATGTTTGGGCTTTAGCTTTTAAAAAAATTGGTTTAAATGGGTTATTTATAGGGTAAAAAAAACAAGTTAAAGATTTTTTTTTTAATTTACAACGGTAACAATGGGGGGTGGTTTAAATGAAAAGAGCCGTTCAACGTTCAAAAATGAGAAAGACACTCGTGAAAGACTTCACGCGAACACACTCACGCCCCCTTCACGCCATAGGGGGTGGTGTGCTAATGCTCATCACGTCGTGAAGGCCCTCACGCCTATCCTTGCGTGAGGGTATACCCCCTTACCCTAATAAAATAATTTATTTCTTTCTTTCTAATATAAAGGTATTTTGATATTTTTTTAAAAGTTTAACAAAGTACTTAACCGTCATCCACTCTATGAATCATCGATTGTAAACAATAAGAATACCCGTGTACTTTTTTAAAATTAGAAACTAAACTTGTAACATGACATTACGACATAACCGTGTAATTAACGTTGTGTTCCCGAGTTTTATTTAAGGAGAGAAGAGAAAGGATTTGGAAGGAAGTAAGGAAAATTAGTGTTTCCGGGTTTTTTTTATAGATAGAAAGGAAGAGAAGAGAAAAGAAAGGGAAGAGTTTTAAGGCTAAAATCCATCCTTTCAAATTGGAAAAAAATGGAGAGAATGAAAAGGAAAGGAAGAGGAGAAGAGAAAAGAAAGTTTATTTCCTTAAGTTAACTCGGAACACAACGTAATTCTAATTAGATAGAGTTTAGATTGATTAAGAGATCTTATAAACTAGTCCATAATTAGAAATATAATAATACAACTCATGTCGATCAAAATTTCAAATTGGCTGACTATAATCCGAATATGGATGTCGAACCTTCACGGAACCTGCTCCAAGGGGGTACACCTATTTGACTTCAATTTTTCAACGGTTGTAGCATGCAAATGTTCATCTGTTTTATCGTTGGCACACAATACCAATAATTTCAAGATTCAATAGATAGATAGAACTCGCCGGCGTTAATCAGGTACAGTTTCTTCACGGGTTTTCTTTAATCTCTATTTTCTTTCCTTATTTCGGTTGAATGAATTGCCCCCATTCCGAATTTGGGTTTGATCCAGATCACTTAAAGATAGGGTTTAATAATCTGTTTTCCCCCAATTCATGCAATCTGTTCATCTAAAATCAAAGCTGGGTGTTTAAATTGATGAGATATGGGTAACAGAGAGCCAAGCATGGATCTTGAAGGAGATGAATTGGAGGGTGAATCATCTTCTTCACGTGTTCATAATCATAACATTGAGGTCACCCCATTTCGAACACGTTATTCCGGTTTAGTTAGGTTAAAAGCCTATATATTTGATGGGTTTGGGGATTACTACAATAAAGAATGGGATTTGTTAGAGGGTAAGGGCAAAGAATTCTGTTGGTATCATGTCGAAATCCCGAAAGGAAATCAAAAACTTTCCCAATCTGCACAATACCTAATTGATGTCCTTTGTCCACCTTTGAAACTTCAAGATATACTTTCATTGATCAGCAATGGCCCGTATTGTGGGCATGTCGACGGGGCACTTGTATTTAGGGTTAATTCACCTGGGCCGCCTTCTAGCAAGTTTACATTTAGGTTAGCTGCTAGGGTTACTGAGAATTCGGTGATTACTGTGTCGTTGGGTCGGGTGCCTAGGTTAGGGTTCTCGCCCATGGGGCAGTCTCTTTTGTCGGAGATTCCGAGTGTGGAGAGCCCTAGTGCGAAACAAAGTGGGGCCCGGGAGAACGATGGGTTTGTGATTAAGGAACATGTTCTTGATTTCTTGTTGACGATGAATCATTCTGAGGAGGCGGATAATCCTGTGCCTAAATCGGTTTCTAATTTGGTTGTTCATATTGTGGATACGCATGTGGATCATCTTGAGGATGTTGTTACTAAGCTTGAGATTGAGCTTGACTCTGTAGAAGTCAATTTGGATAAAGGTAATGTTTTTATGTTACTAGTGAGAATGATTGTTGGTTGAAGCAAAGATTATTCTTATTTCATGAATTTCAATGTTTTTAGGTGGTTTTTCTTTGAAGAAACAAATGCTTGATGATAGAAGATTCCCTAAAATGCATCTAGACTTGCAACGGCTTTTGCAGGTGATCTCTCACTTTCTTACTTTAAACAGACAAACGCAACCAGTAATATCTCACTCATAGAGTAGGGTCTAGGGAGGGTGAGTCTTACATCTGCCCTAGGAGATAGAGAGTTGCTCCCAAATGAGACCTCGGGGTCAAAATATAGTCTTTTTAAAAAAAATTGTGAACGCACGAAAAGTTCCCAATGTGGTTAGAGTGTTAGACTCTTATTTTGGATTGAAACTTTATGTAACTTTTATCTTTATCAATAACCGATATATGCGTGTTCATGAATGCAGGTGATTACACATGGAGAACAAGTGTTTCCAAGAGTGAAGGAAAAGTGTTCCACAAAGGATTGGTTTGCAAGTGAAGATATAAATTCCCTCGAAGAGTTGATCCGAAGGTTGAGGAGATTAAAGGATAATGTCGGCTTTATCTCTAATCGGGTCACTGCTGTTCAGGCTGGTCTTGACAGCTGGCAGGCGGAGCAAATCAACCGAAAACTCTACTACCTATCATTCCTTTCCATCATATTTCTTCCACTTTCCATCATCACAGGAGGTTAGATTCTATCATTTTGACTTTTTAGGTCAAATGAACTCGTTTTAAACTTTGATTTTAATGAGTATCATATCGAGTTTCAAGAAATGTTTGATGTCCCCATTAAACTTTCACTATTCATACATTTAAATGCAAAAAATTTAGCATAAAAACTTGATGAGATATATGTAGATCTTGAATTAAGAAGGAATAAGTTTGACCTCCAAAGTCAAACTCCTATTGTAAACTTTGTGAGCTAGCCCATAATTATGTATGGCTCTGGGCCCTGGGTTATTGTTAATCCTTAACAGGTCAAGTCAATAATATCAGCTAAAAGGGTTATTGTTAATCCTTAACAGGTCAAGTCAATAATATCAGCTAAAAGGGCAACGGGTCAACCAGGTTTAACGGATTGAAAGTTGCCCAACTATGTTTGTGGGTCAAATCAACCCGACATGTGCTAAAACAACCGGTTTTGACCAACCCATTTTACCACCTCTAACATAATTTTTTGAGGTTTTCCACTATGTTTTAATTTTTTTTATCTTTCTTATGTTGAATCTTGATTTGACTTTTGAATGATAAATAATGTAACAGTTTTCGGGATGAATGTGGGAGGTGTTCCTTGGACTGGACAACGAGATCCAGCACTAGTAGACGGTTTCAGAAACGTGATGTTGGTTTGTGTGGCAACGTTAGGTCTTGTGCTTTTATGTTTCCTGTTCCCATTTCTTTATAGCCGAATAACTGCTTGGAGAAGACAAAGAGCTTTAAAACGAAGTTGGTCTCTTAACCGAAGATCTTTCCTTAAAAGAACCGTGGCTGAAGAACGAGGTGGGTACCTTCGGATTTGACTTTGTATCAAGACTTTTAACTGTTTCATGATTGTTATTTCTGTTTTTTCTTGGTGTAATTTTGTTCATAATTACTACATAAAATTTGATTTGGTGCAAGAATCCTTCAAAATGTATTCTTGATCCTGTATGAGGGTGCTTGCTGGTTACAAATATTTTGTAAAGTGATACTAACCATAGCGTGCTCGGTTTGTTCAACCATGGTCAGACATGGTTAGACCCGAATGCTCGGTTTGTGCTACTATGATCAGACCGGTTTAGACCCGAGTGCAGTGTGGCAAGCAGGTAATTTGTTGAATATATTTATTTTTTTCTTTTTTTATCTGTTGAAGTCTGTAAACATTTGGGCACAAATCCGCCATTATATTCATTCGAATTTGTGAGACGTTACTAAATAAGTTTGTTTCTTTTAGGCCTGGAAGAGTTAACGTCTTCCCATTTGTCGTATCTATATCTATACTATATAATAAATAAAGTTTTTTTTATGTCAGGTGTCGGCTCCATATTTATTCTCATCATTTTTTTCCCGTCTCTCTCTCTTATTAAATACACTTCTCTCTTTTATTAATAATATACTAGGTCACACACCCGTGTATTACACGGGGTTTGATTAATAAAATATTAAAAATTTATTAATAAGTGAAAAAAACAAAGGAAATAATTGAAAAAATAAATATTAAATAAATGAAATATTTATAAAGTAAATATTAATAAATAATTGAGAAACAATAGGTGAAAAAAACTTCAACCAGTTACTTATTTATTTGGTATAGCTTGGTCTCACAAGAAAATAAGCGAGAAAATTTTCAAAGGCTTACAAGAATCTTGAGCTCACTGAATTGTAACACGTGACTAATTACTTATTTATTAGGTATAGTTTAATGTGAAATATAACTAAAAATTTATATTATTCTCATTATAATATAACAATCTAAATATATTTATTTGCATAAAATTTAAACTTAGTGAGACTTTCAATCGATATGTCTTCTCATTTTATACTACTTTTATTTTATTTTAACCGTTTGACCCGTTAGAGAAAAAACATAACTAAAATCGACCCGTTCATAAGAAAATAGGTCGAAGTTGGCACATATACAAATAGCTAAAATAAGTAATGATGTAAATCGAAATAAGAAAAAAAGAAAATAATTACTTAAATACTTTCGGCTATAATAATATGACAAAAAACATAGTGAGATTTAACAAATCATAACAAATATTAAATCTTTGAATATGTAAATATATGATTGAATGTTTTTTTTAATTGGATCTTAAATGGCTATAAAATCGTTTTCAATTTGTAAAATTTATAAAAATATGATTGATAATAAACAAAATTTTGAATTCAAAAATCTGTAGGTAAAAATTCAAACGAAAATTGATCTAGATGTCTAAAATAATAGAGTTTATTAAAATGTAAAAACAGTCTGATAATATAATAACTTTTCATAATACAAATTTATTTTTCAAAAATGATAAATAACATCATTAACTATAACTATCCATGATTAATTTCATATTAAGCTTATTTAATTAATATATAATAACTATCAATAATTAAATTTGTTATGTTTCTTAATATATATTATTTAATAGGAGAGAGAAACTAAAAAAATTAGTATTTAATAGAAGAGAGAGGCGGGAAAATAAAAATGATAAGGAACCAGGAAGTGACATGTGTCATCTCAAACCTTTATTTATTAGTATAGACTAGGTTAAAATCTCATGTATTACACGGATTAAATAAATGTAATGTAATATATTTATTAATAAAAACTTTTAATTTCTTTAAAAACCCGTGTATTACACGGGTTGAATGATATGACGGGACGGTTATAAATTCTGTTAAGCTAAAATTTTAAAACATTTTTTTCAACTCGGTATTAATATTTTTTTTATGTAATTGATAAATGTTAATTTATATTAAATTCATTTAATTAATGATATAATAACTATCTATAACTAAATAATAAGTATCCATAATTAGATTTATATTAGATATTTAAAAGTATATATTATTTTAAAAATCTATACTAATAAATAAAGGTTTTTTGGGACACATGTCACTTTGTTGTGCATCCTTAGTATATTTTTCCCGCCTCTCTCTCCTATTAAATTGTTATATTAAAATAATATATAATTTTAAATATCTAATATAAATCTAATTATGGATACTTATTATTTAGTTATAGATAGTTATTATATCATTAATTAAATGAATTTAATATAAATTAACATTTATCAATTACATAAAAAAAAATATTAATACCGATTTTTAAAGAAAATACTAATTATATTAATAAAACACATTTATTTTAAATTATCTCTTATTATAAGAAACTTTGAAATCTAATTATGTAAATTTTATTTTCAATCAAATAGAAAATGAAAGTCAAATTACATTAAATAGTAATTAACGTATTTTTGAAACCCAATTGTATATTAATTTTTACATATTTTGAATTTTGTTTTTTATCCTTAGTATATGTAATACATTTTTACACATGTAAAATATATACATAATGATTTAAGAATTTTATATATTAATATTTTTCATCTTGTGTGTAGACACGGGTTCGTGTCTTATATATATATATGTTATTTCGAGTCAAAACTACCCGTTATATAGATCAATAAGGATCGAGACATTTTATACAAGTCTTGAAACATTTTTTAACTGTTTTTTTTTATTTAATCAAATTTAAATAGAATAATAAATAAAATTAACTTCTTATAATGAACGGTATATGATGTGAGAGCGCCGACGTTACTAAATAAATGTAAACTAAGGCTATTTTTATTTTATACTAGCTTAGACCCCGTGTAATACATACGGGTTGAAAAATATCAATACATAAATTTCTTAAATTTTATTTATCAATTACTATTTAATGTAATTTGACTTTCATTTACTATTGGATTGAAAATAAAAATTACATAATTAGGTTTCAAATTTTTTATAATAAAGGATAATTTAAATTAAATGTGTTTTATTAGTATAATTAATACTTTATTAAAAGATATGAGTGCATTTAATAAGAGAGAGAGGCGGGAAAAAAACGATGAGATTGAATATGGTGGCGACATGTGGCATACAAAAATCTTTATTTATTATATAGTATAGATATTTCAAATAATTAATCATTATTTGTTAATTATTAATTATGTAACGCATGTCGTCGCATGCCATAATTCTAGTTGTTTAAGAACCTCTTTTCCCGTTCCTTTTCATTTTCAATATTAATTTTTATTACTTACTTAAAACTTAATTTGTCGTTTTATAATTCCTAGATCTCGATTGTTAACTATTTAATTTTTTTTATTCAACTAATGTAATACATGAGCTTCTAACCTAGTAAGTGTATATATAATTATCAATCAACTTAAAGAGAAATGTCGGTGGTCTTTGCCACCTTTTTTTTTCTCCCTAAACTTTTAAAAAGCTTCAAAACTCACCCTCAGCTTCAAAACTCACTCTCAACTTTGTAAAATATCATTTTGACTCCTCAAGTTTCTAAATTTTCAAGTTTAGCCATACATAATCTGATTATTCCTTAATAATGTTTGTTTGTTTGTTTTTCTTTACGTCTCGGCATAAATTTTGTTAAAAACGGAGTTGTATTCAAAATATGGTGGGTTATATCGACTGACGTTAACGTGCTGCACCGTGAAAGTAAGACCAAGACCGACTGAAAAACATCGTTACCGTTATATAACTGTCTTTTATCTATGAGTCGATCTCCATAACCGAGTAGACGTAACCTCATACGTTTCTTTTATATATTTAACCACGTTTTTTTCTTTTCCTTAGCAATGTTAATATCACCACCTCAACCGTTTAAGGTCCTCTACCGTCGCGGAGCGTAGAGCAAAATTTCTAACAATCAAATAATCAAATTCAAATCTTTATTATAATAAATAAGTAACTAATAGGACACGTGTCACTCTCTGATGCCCCCTGTCACTTACTTCCCGCATATCTCTCTTATTAAATGAGTGGACATGTGTCACTTTCTGGTTTCGCCTCACTCTTATTTTCTCGCTTCTCTCTCCTATTAAATAATTATATTAAAAGAATATATTTTTAAATATTTAATATAAATTTAATTATTGATAGTTATTATATCACTAAGTATATAAATTTAATATGAAATTAATTATGAATAGTTATAATTTCTCACGTTACTTATTAATTTTGAAAAATAAATTTGTATTATGGATAACTATTATATCATCAAGACTGTTTTTACATTTTAATCAACTCCATCATTTTATACAACTAAATTAATAATTCGTTTCAAGCTTTATCTATAAATTTCTTAATTCAAAATTTTGTTCAACTTCAATTAAGCTGTTTAATTGGTTTATAATTTCTAAATCATCATTAGTAATTAATATTTAATTTTTTATTTATTCAACCAGTGTAATACACGAGTTTTCTAACATAGTAGTTAGAGTAAATTACCTTTTGCGTCTCGGTGGTTTACATGATTTAACACAATGCGTCCCTAACACGAATTTTTAACGCTTTGAGTACCTGTGATATACAATCTGTAATACTCTGAGCCCCTGTTCCTAACTTTGTTAAATTCTTTCGGTTAAGTTTAGTTTCAACATGCTGCGGATAGTTAAGTTTTGCTGTTGATCTAGTTTCGGCAGGGGTATCTGCGGTTAACTTTAACTAGATCAGCAGCAAAACTTAGTAGTTTCAGGTGAAGTTAGTAGTTTCGGGTGAAGTTAGTAGTTTCGGGTGAATATTAGTAACCATCTTACCCCTTATCGAAACTAAACTTAACAGAATTTTTTAACGAAGTTAGGCCCAGAGGCTCAGAGTGTTACAGATTGTATTCCACAGATACTCAAAGCGTTAAAAATTCGTGTTAGGAACACATTGTGTTAAATCGTGTAAACCACAGGGACACAAATAGTAATTTACTCTAGTAGTTATAATAAAAAGTAATAATTAATTAACCTTTTTTAAAACGGCAACTAAACGAGTATCTAAAAGGGTGGGGTGTTGGGGTCTAATGGTAAAAAGGGAGTCTCACAACTAAGAGGTTGTGGGTTCAAACCTTGCCCAAAACAAAAAATAAATGTGTGGTAAAAAAAAACGAGTATCTAAAAAAATGAAAAAATAGGTTAAAATGACGTTTATTTGGCGTGTAGGAGCATCTAGAAGCTTCATAAAACCTAACATTTTACTATTTTAGAATTGTCAATAACCCCTTCTCCAAGCAGCCCAAACAAATTTATTCTCCCCTTTTTGCAAAAACCCTAAACCCTAACCGGAACACCAGATTCATTCTCCTCCTCCTTCATTAATTCATGGCGACCTCCTCGTTGCTCAGATCTCTTCGCCGACGAGACATATCATCTGCTTCTCTATCAGCCTTCAAATCTGTAAGCTTTTATTTCTACTTTTACATTGTTTGATATGTTATTTTGTGTTCATCTGGATCTTCGTTTCCGCGATATATATGTATATATATATATATATGTATATATATATATGTATATATATATGTATATATATATATATATATATATATATATATATATATATATATATATATATATATATATATATATATGTTATGCTTGATTAGTGAACTAATTGATCCGTCACATAGTTTGTTCACATGTTCTATTATTGGCACTACACATCTGGACTTCCATTGCAGTTTTTAGACTGTTTCTGTTATGATGATTTCATAAGTTGCGTGTCTTCTGGATTTAATATGATTAATGTTTTTCCTATTTACTGAAATAATTATTCTCAAGTTTGATGCTTGATTTGTAGCTCGATTTGTTTTTTTAATACTGTGTTCTGATTTGGATGGTGATGTATATTATAAGATTTCAGTTATTTAATTGTTAGATCATTTGTTGTTTTTAGATTTTCAATGGCTTTGAGCTACCAAAGATGTAAAAATTCATTTTCTGGTTACTATTCTTTGAATTTCAATGGTTTTTAAGATTGTTTTTTAAACTCCATTATATTTTTTGGCACTTGAAATTGAAACAGATAAACCTATTATACATCTAAAGAAAACTGGAATAAACCTGTTATACCTATTATGACAAATGGCACGGTGACTTTTTAATTTTCAGTTGTATAGAGCACAACATGCATATATGTTTTCAAAGCTTTACTTGCTGTCTTATGTTCTATAATTATAATCATATGGGGTTTGTGTTGAGCAGGGCTATAATTGGGGAATAGTTTTCAATAGTCTATCACTTATTGTTGCCTTGTTTTTAGTACTTCAATTAACTTATATAAAACTAGTTGTGAGTATAACGTTATGAATCTTCATGCAGTTAAGCGGAGCTAAAACGTCATTTACCGGGTCACATTTGAGTCATAAATTAGGCGTAATTGCCAGACCCTTCAGGTATCACTCGTCTGCTATTCTTCACATATATGTTTTTACCTCCTTCAAGTTTTAGTCTGGCTAATAAGTTGCCTCTGATACAGTACAAGACCTCTTGGAAATGAAGTTATTGGGATTGACTTGGGTACCACAAATTCATGTGTTTCAGTCATGGAGGGCAAGGTAAGATCTGTATTAATAAGCTTTTTAAAGGACCTACATGGTTGCTTTTGAATATTTATTAAAATACAATTGTTGATGTACTTATACTCAGACTGCAAAAGTTATTGAGAATGCTGAAGGAGCACGAACAACTCCATCAGTTGTGGCCTTTAACCAAAAAGGAGAATTAATTGTGGGCACTCCCGCCAAACGTCAAGCAGTAACTAACCCAACAAACACTGTATTTGGGACAAAACGTTTGATCGGAAGACGATTTGATGATCCCCAAACACAGAAAGAAATGGGAATGGTTCCATATAAAATTGTCAAGGCTCCAAATGGAGATGCTTGGGTTGAGGCCAATGGACAGAAGTATTCACCAAGCCAGATTGGTGCTTTTGTTCTTACTAAAATGAAAGAAACCGCTGAAGCTTATCTTGGGAAAACAATCAATAAAGCTGTCATTACGGTACCTGCTTATTTCAATGACGCACAAAGACAAGCTACTAAAGATGCCGGGCGAATTGCTGGTTTAGATGTGCAGAGGATCATAAATGAGCCGACAGCTGCTGCACTTTCTTACGGGTTAAATAACAAAGAGGGTCTCATTGCTGTTTTTGATCTTGGTGGTGGAACTTTTGATGTTTCTATCTTGGAGATATCTAATGGTGTTTTTGAGGTATTTAATATCTCTGGTCAAGATTTGTTGTTCTTTAAGTGGGTATATGATCACACACTAATTGTATTTTTTATACAGGTGAAAGCAACAAATGGTGACACGTTTCTTGGAGGAGAAGATTTTGATAATGCCATGTTGGAATTCTTGGTTGGTGAGTTCAAGAGAACAGAAGGAATAGACTTGACAAAAGACAGACTTGCCCTCCAGAGACTCAGGGAAGCTGCTGAAAAAGCTAAAATTGAGCTGTCATCAACAACACAAACTGATATTAACTTGCCATTTATCACAGCTGATGCATCGGGTGCTAAGCATTTGAACATCACTCTTACAAGATCCAAGTTTGAGGCTCTGGTAAGTAGCCTGATTGAGAGGACCAAGATCCCATGCAAAAATTGTGTGAAAGATGCAGGTGTCACAACCAAGGAGGTCGATGAAGTTCTTCTTGTTGGTGGGATGACCCGTGTTCCCAAAGTTCAGGAGGTTGTTACAGAAATATTTGGGAAAACCCCAAGCAAAGGGGTGAATCCTGATGAAGCAGTTGCTATGGGAGCAGCTATTCAAGGTGGCATTCTTCGTGGTGATGTTAAAGAACTGCTTTTACTTGATGTCACTCCTTTGTCACTCGGTATTGAGACACTTGGTGGCATTTTCACCAAGCTCATTGGTCGGAACACCACAATTCCAACCAAGAAAAGTCAGGTGAGTCATCACTAAAGACATTATACACATGTATGTGTATGTATATATATGCTAACATGTGTTCTTGTTTGTTTTTAGACATTTTCGACAGCAGCTGATAACCAAACTCAAGTGGGTATTAAAGTGTTGCAAGGAGAGCGCGAAATGGCATCCGACAACAAGTTGTTAGGTGAATTTGACCTCATGGGTATTCCTCCTGCTCCAAGAGGCATGCCTCAAATTGAGGTAACATTCGACATTGATGCAAACGGCATGGTTACCGTGTCAGCCAAAGATAAGGCCACTGGCAAAGAACAGCAAATCACAATCAGGTCCTCAGGAGGCCTGTCAGATGATGAGATTGAGAAGATGGTTAAGGATGCTGAGCTTCATGCCCAGAAGGACACTGAAAGGAAGGCCCTTATTGATGCTAAAAACAATGCCGACACCACTGTTTACAGTGTCGAGAAGAATTTGAACGAGTATAGAGATAAGCTTCCTAGTGATGTGGTGTCCGAGATCGAGGGTGCTGTGGCTGATTTGCGGAAAGCTGCTGGTAGTGAGGATGTTGCAGAGATTCAGGCTAAGATCGATGCTGCAAACAAGGCGCAGTCGAAGATTGGACAACATATGCAAGGTGGTGGTTCAGAGTCGGGATCAGGTGGTGAACAAGCCCCGGAGGCGGAATATGAGGAGGTAAAGAAGTAGAAACTTTGATTGATTTGCTCTCTTTCCATGAGTACAACGGTTTATGTATCTAAAACTACCATGAGAAGTAGAAATAATTAACAATTTGTTTTGCTGTTATTTGCCAAGATACATTTTTGAACGAAAGATTTGAATGAGATTTTTTTTGGTGCTTGTTCGGCTGGATTTATTTCTGGCTTTCTGTCATGGGTTAAATTATTCCTTTATTTACTGTCATGTTCGGTTCAAACTAGGTACTTGATGGTGTACCCTGTTTATGAGCCCAACCCGGGCTCATTATCTGATATACACATTGCATCGTCTAATTATTTATTTTTTCTTGACCCCTTTGTTATTACTTTCACGGATATTTAACAAGTATAGTGAAATTTCAATGTTTTGTTTCAGTTCTATGCCCAATTATTTTCCAAGAGAAACAATTTTGAAAGCGTTTGTGATTGGAATATTTTCTGTGTATTGATCAATAAACTATATAAAGGGATTACAAAGGCTATAAACATGGAAAGAGAGATACACATCCTAAAATACAATACACTATATGTTAAATATATTTATGCTAATAGTCCCCACAGTTGGAGCGTTAGAGGATTGGACGCTAAAACTGGAATGGAAGCGTTGCTGGAGGAGCCCTTTAGTGAAGATGTCAGAATATTGTGAAGAGGATGGTATATGAAGTACTCGAACATGACCGACTTGTACCTTCTCATGCATGAAATGGATATCCATCTCAACATGTTTGGTCCTCTAATGTTGAACAATGTTTTTTTAGAGAGAAACTGCAGACACATTATCACAATAGACAATAGTAGCTTTTTGTATGGAACATAGAGCTCAAGTAGCAGATTTCGTATCCAGTTAGCCTCGGCTATTGCATTTCGCCTCGACACTGGATCGTGAAATGGTATTATGACGTTTAGAGGACCATGAGATCATGTTATCCCTAGAAAACACAGTAACCTAAGGTGGAGTGTCGAGAGTCTGGATACCCACCCCAATCGGCGTCTGAATAGGCCGTATGAATGTGAGCTGGTGAAGCTGAGAGCCTTGGGCTATAATCCAATGTGCGTATACTTTTCATAAAGGCAAAATGGGTGTCCCGTGGTGCGTGCATGAAAAGTTAAACTTGTTGCATAACATAGGTGATATCAGGCCGGGTGAATGTGAGGTACTAAAGAGCACCCGCAAGCTGTCGGTATAGGGTGCCATCTGGAAGCAACTCCCCAGCCGAAGCACTTAGTTTGGTTGACGTATCCACCGGGGTGGAGCAAGGCTTGCACACATGCATGAATGCACGAGATTGAATTTCCCGAGCATACTGTGACTGGTTTAGAAAGAGACCACGATTTTCCCGGACAACCGTTATACCCAAGAAATTATGTAGTTGCCCTAGGTCAGTCATGGCAAATTCCTTGGTTAAGGTATGTATGACACGTTGTAAAAAATCCGTGTCAGAAGTTATCAATATAAATAAATAATGTCATCGACATATAATAATAGGTAGGCAACATGAGCACCCTACCTATCGATAGGTAAACAGTGACGTATCACATATGCTACTACGGAATCCCTGAGAAGTAATAAACGAGGCGAAACGATGATACCATGTCATTAGTGCTTGTTTCAAAAGAAAATCTATGTTTTTTGAAATAAAATATGCTTTTCTACTACTCAATTACTCAAATTTGCCAAAAGAAAATCTATGTTTTTCTTCTAACCTAAACAAAATTGTTGAACCTAGACATTATAAAGAAGCTGCTACCAATCCTAACTGGGTAGCAACTATGAATCAAGAAATGGAGACTCTCCACAGAATTCATACTTGGGAGCTTGTTGATTTACCTCATAATAGAAAACCAATAGGATGCAAGTGGATTTTTAAAATAAAATATAAGTCAACAGGGGAAATAGAAAGATACAAGGCCAGATTAGTTGCTATGGGGTTTAGCCAGAAAGAAGGAGTCGATTTTGATGAAACATTCTCACCTATTGTGAAAATGGTTACTGTTCGTTGTGTTGTAAGTCTAGCTATTGCTAATAATTGGTATTTATACCAACTTGATGTTAATAATGCATTTCTTTAGGGTGATTTAAATGAAGAAATTTATGTCTTTGCCCGAGGCGTGTTACTCCAAAAATGAAACAAAGGTTTGTAAGTTGGTTAAATTGTTATCTGGTTGAAACAAGCACCACACATGTGGAATGCAAAACTTGTGAGTGTTTTGTTAGAGTATGGTTTTGAGTAAAGCAAGTGTAACCATTGTTTGTTCTGCATTCATAATCTGTTTTTGTTCTTCTTCTTGTTTATGTTGATGACATAATTATAACTAGAAGTTGTGTGAAAGAAATATCTAAAATCAAGTCTGTTTTAGAGTGAAAAGTTTTTAATCAAATACTTGGGTATATTAAAGTATTTTTTGGGAATTGAGGTTATAAGTTCTGATAGGGGTGTTAGTTTGTCACAAAGGAAATATTGTATAGAATTACTTTCTGAATTTGGGTTATCAGGATGTAAACCTGTTTCTACTCCTATTGAACCAAATTATGTGCTCACTTCTTTGTGTAAAGAAAATTCAAAGTTGTTGTCTGATGTTTCTTGCTATCAAAAATTAATAGGAGAGCTTATTTATCTGTCTCATACTAGGTCCGGCATTGCATATTCTATTCATTTCTTGAGCTAATACATGCATCAGCCTTCTAAGACTCATTTACAAGTTGCTCTTAGGCTGTTAAGGTATTTAAAAGGGTCACTTGGAAAAGGATTGTTTTTTTTAAGAGGAGATTCTCTTAATCTGGTGCTTATTCAGATTCAGATTGACTCAAGAAAATCTGTAACAGGTTATTGTGTATTTCTGGGAAATAGTTTAGTTTCCTGGAAAAGTAAGAAACAAAACACTATTTCTCGGTTCTCAGCAGAAGCTGAGTATCGAGCTATGTGCGCTGCTGCTTGTGAAGTTTTGTGGCTTATAGATGTATTATAGGAGTTATGTGTTGAAGTTCAACTTCATGTTTCTATGTCATGTGACAATACGACTGCTATTTCAATAGCAGCAAATTCGGTTTTCCATGAATGAACTAAACATTTTAAAATAGACCTTTTTTTCTTGAGAGAAAAGATTAGTACACGAGTTATAAAGACCGTTGGTGTTAAGTTAGACATGCAACTTGCTGATGTATTCACCAAATGGTTGCTAGTGAAGCAACATGCATATATGTGTGAAAAGCTGAGATTGTTTAATGAGTTTGGTTATAAAACTGAGAAGGGGTGTTAAAAAAAGGTAACAATTTTCTTTTACCTTTTGTTCTCTTACATTTTTATAACCAATATTTTAGTTTATTATTAATGGGCTCTTACATTTCCTTTTATTTTAGGTATATACTTTTCAGGAGCTCTTGTGGAGCTTGGGCTTGTAGCTGGGCTTCAAGGTGCAATGGGCTTGGAAGGTGTCTAGAGCTTGGAAGGCTTCAAGTGCCCGCATGCATATATATACCATCATCTGATTCTTAGGGTTAGAGAGTCAATTGTAAGTCATTTTAACTAGTTGATTCCTTATATTTTAAAACTTCGTTCTGAACTCTGACTTTTCATTTTTGACTCCATTTGATTCCAGATGATTAATGTCGTTAAATTTAACAGTTAACTTTTTAATGCAGTGACCAAAATACCCTCAAGTATTCAAATGGTTAAAACTATCTTTATTTTTAATAACTTTTTCCTAAAAACTCTTTTACTCTCTCATCATCTTCCCCAATTCAATACCTCCCCACCTCCACCTCCACCTCCACCTCCACCTCCGAGGAAGAAATTTAAAATCCTAATTTGACCATAGAGAAAGGGCAGCCGCCACCTCTGTGGAGTAATCCTGTACGTCCTTCTAGCCGGATTCTTACCGTGT
The DNA here is from genome assembly GCA_023525975.1 of Smallanthus sonchifolius. Taxonomy (NCBI): domain Eukaryota; kingdom Viridiplantae; phylum Streptophyta; class Magnoliopsida; order Asterales; family Asteraceae; genus Smallanthus; species Smallanthus sonchifolius. The sequence goes on along the minus strand of CM042033.1, from coordinate 73,354,849 downwards.
CAGGTCGAAAACATCATCGCAATGTATAAGAAAGTTTACCGAGGAGATTTCAAGTGTCCGCCGTGGTTTTCATCGGACACGCGCCGGTTAATCACAAAATTGCTCGATCCAAACTAGGGATAAGATCGGTACCGTACCGGTACCGAAAATACCGGTACCGAATTTACGGAAAAGTGGGTACCGATACCGGTACCGAATCTATCGGTACGGTACCGGTGCTAGGTACCAAATTCTCATCCCTAATCCAAACCCTAATTCTCGAATCACGATCTCAAAAGTCAAGGAATCGACGTGGTTCAGGAAGGCGGTACCGAAGAAACCTAAATTCTCGGTCGAAGATGAAGGCGTGAATCTGAAAGGCAAGGAAGGGGAGACGCTGAAAGGCAAGGAAGGGCAAGAAAGGGAATTAGGGATATCGGCGGATATATTTGCGATAACGCCGTCGTTTCTGGTGGTTGAGGTGAAGAAGTCTAGCGGTGACACCCTGGAGTATAACCAATTCTGCAGCAAAGAGCTCCGGCCGGCGCTGAAGGACATCATCTGGACGTCGCCCGCCGATCACTCTACTCAGGCCTGAATCAAGTTGATTTCTTGTGTAATTTGAGTTGTTCGATTATTGAACAAGATTTAATACTCTATATTACGAATTTTGTTATGTTATCTGATCAATAAATGGTTTTTGTTAGAATTCAAATAGCATGCTCCAGCTCTTGGATTTAGAACTAGAACTAGAATTGGTCTTGAATTGATCCTATGAACTGGGTTCTTTTGGATTAGGTTTATGTATGATTTATTGGCTTTACCTTTTGGATTTATGATTAGGTTTAGGTTTGAATAATCGGAGGAATGCCTTTCACTGGTGATCGTGACGGCTGGAGGTGGAGGTGACGGTGGTGGCGGCTGGAGGTGGAGGTGACGGTGGGGGAGGTATTGAATTGGGAAAGATGATGATGAGAGAGTAAATAGAGTTTTTAGGAAAAAGTTATAAAAATAAAGATAGTTTTAATCTGAGTCTTGAGGCTATTTTGGCCGCTTTATTAAAAAGTTAACCGTTAAATTTAATAACGTTAGCTATCTTGACTCAAATGGAGTTAAAAATGAAAAGTCAGGGTTCAGACCGAGATTTTAAAACATAAGAGACTCAACTAGTTAAAATGGATAAACGTCATAGACTTAAATAGTAATTTACTCTTATCCTTTTCTCCCAGTTGCATACCAGGAACGCTTCTTGGTCTCTTGAGTTGTTCTTGTAGATTATCGTTGTGATAACATGGTCTGGTATTATTTGTAATTCCGGTTTGTATTGAGATTTGTGTTGTTGAGTGAAATCTAATGTGATTTTTTGAGATTTCATGTATTTGTGAAATCTAATGTAATTCCGGTTGATACCTATTCCTAAAATAAGATAATATGATGTGTAGTTGCTTGTGGCAACAACTTTTGACTAGGGTGTAAATGAGTCTGTACGGACTCGTCAGTCAAAATGAGAGTTTAGTAACCAGAAAGAATAGAATTAAGTATAAGATAAAATATTAGGGTTTAGTGTCTAGAAATCGACTTCAATTATTTTCAAGTCATTATTCTTTCACTTTAACTCTTCTTTGTTCTTCTTTCCGTCTCTGAGAGCTCATCGTCACTATGAGAAAAAATCTTCCGCGATGCTATTTTCCCTCTTTCCTCCATTCTTTAGGAGAGAATATTTAGAGGGTCACACTTTAAAAAAGCTTCTTTGTGGGATACTTCGATTAACATAAAATCTAGTTGATTAGAGGATCAACGAACCGTCCAGTAATTCGACCGATGAAACTCATCTATGCTCGAGCTAAGCTTGTTTAACTTAACGACATTTGTTTATCATTTATTAATTATTATATTTATAATATAAAATAATATATATTATTTAATTATTTTCATCATAGGTTTGTATATTAATATAATTATAAAAATATATTTAATATATTAAATAAAAAAATTATATAAATAATAATATTGTTTAAACTAATTTAGGCTCATCAACATAGCTAAGTTCAGTATATGAAGCTCAACGTTATGATCATTTCTAATGATTGTACTTTAAATGAGCTTGATATATATATGAAGTTCAATATATATATATATATATTAAATTTAAATGAGCTCTAATGTAAGCTCAGTTCTATTCTAGTTCTAGCGATGAGCGACTCGATTCATTTACACCACACATGTGGTTTAAACACCTTTAATGATTGTACTTTACACAATGAAAGTTGTACATTGTTAATTTAAGTTTATCCACGTTTTTTTTACTGTGGAAACATGAAGAGCTAAGCTAGTTTGCATCTGTTACTAAAATAAATCTCAATAAATAAATATAGTCAAGAGTAGGTCTAGCTGTCGCCTTAATCAATTCAATGACGATTTCCAACTTCCAATAGCAAAACGACGTCGCACGTAGAGCCGTAATTAAATATAGAAAACTTCATAAACAAGCATTTTTTTCCACATTGAATCCTACACAATCGAAGCATTTTCGGCCTCGTCAATGCCAATTTTGATGTCACCGATCATCATCACATCACCTGCATAAGAACCCAACTTCACTTCCCTCTGATTTTTCGCTGTCATCTCGTCAATCGTAAGCTTTTCATGTTCTAAATTAGAAAATTAAAATATAACTGTATGATGCGTATATGATGTTTGATGAAATGTCTGTGTGACTGTGTGAAGATGGGGAAGAAGAGAGTTATGTTACCGGTTACTGACGTTGATTTGACCACAGTCAAGTATGATCCCGGGGAAATTGAAGGTATTTGTTTAATTTTATACACTTTCTGAATTTTTATTTTTTTATTTTTTGAGATTAATTGTGAAATTAAGTTTTTTTTGTGATGTTATAATTGTTGGGTTTGTTGCAGCTCCTCATACAACTGGGTTCTGGCTGAAGCTTTTTGTGAAGTTAGTTGAAATGCCTTTACTTGGTTATTTAATCCTTGGTCACTTGAAGAAACAGAACAAAATGAATGAGGTATGTTCTGATTCTTTTATATATCTATATATATATATATATGTGTGTGTGTAGACGCGCGCGCACACACATGTATAATCTCAATAAAATTAGAAAGGAAATGTGTGATTATTATTTTTATTTACATTTGTACATTGGATATTAAACAGATGTTAAGAGATACTGTTATACCAGAACCACCAATGTTCAGACCTGAGTTCCCTCCTCAAGGTTTGACCTCCTTTGCGTTTAATTTTCCTAAAGCGATAGAACTCGTTAACATGGATGTGATACAGTTGGTTAAACACACACTAATCATATAATCTTTTTTACTGATATTAGAACCAGAACCGGGGGTGGTTTTACTTGAAGAAGATGGAAAATCTGAAGACCAAGTTGACTCAGCTGTGAGATGTCTTCCTCAATATGATCCAGATAGCTATCACAGTTCTGAGTCGAGTCCATTCCGATACTGGAAAATTCGCGATTTTGCTTATTCTTACAGACAGAGGCTTACAACCCCATCAAGTGTAGGTCAACTACAAGCCATATTTTAGTCCATTTTATTCTAATAAAAAGTGATTTTTTTCATTTAATAGGTGGCAGAACATGTCATCTGCTTAATTGAAGAGTTCAGCCATAAGAAACCCCCAACACCTCTATTGATTTCCTTTGATCCTGAAGATGTAAGAAAGCAAGCAGCAGCTTCCACACAACGGTTTGAGGAAGGTACATACTACATATCCTTCCATATTGAAATTAGCTAACTAACTAACTAACATACCTAGTAAAATCCCACCCATAGCGTAGCTATTGGTAGGGTAGGGTGAGATGAGGGCAAACCTTACCTCTATCATAGTGTGATAGAGAGGGCCCAAACAACTAAAAGCCAAGATAAAAGGTATAACAACATATAAGCAGATAACATAAAGTTGTAGATAATCCAAAACACACCCCAAAACAAAGAGCACTAATGGTAGTAGGCTACAAGGGCACTAACCGCACATAAAGTAACTACCACCTACACCCTTGGTTTTAAAAAGCGAGAAGCGCATCGAAGCGACAAGGTCTAAATCCGAAGCGCAAAAGCGGACCGATTTTCGTACGCAAAGCGCAAGGTGCTTATAGAAATTTTTTTATATATCCCATTGGTTTTTAGCATCCCCTACCCAAAATAGCCATAAATAAGGTTTATATATGATTTAATGTATAAATTACTTACATGTATAACCTTTTTAGCTAAATGTATAACACTTTGAAGCACAAAAACAGCCCCTATACAAGAGTCGAGTCACTCAGTGCGAGTTTTTTTTCAAAAAAATGCGATTTTTTTGCGAGTTTTGTACGTTGCTCGAGTTGGGTTACATGACTCGCTAGGGTCATCGCCCTAGGTCGAGTTGCGAGTTAAGCGCGAGTAAGCGCGATTTTTAAAACCAAGCCTACACCACAACACACAGGCGGAAAAACAAACGTGAAGTAAGAAGTTATGCCACTAAAAACAACAGCTGAGTCAACTAGTAAACTCCCCTAAGAATCCATGACCCTAATCCTACGCCTCCAAGAAGGCCTATCACTGATCATGTCCTCAGAGAGGTGCAAATCTAATAAATCCTGCCTAATCTGCTCATCCCATGTTAGTTTCAGCCTGCCTCTGCTCCTCCTTCCTTCCACTGTGAGGGACTCCACCGTCCTAACCGGAGTCGTCGTCTGCCTCCTCCGCACATGCCCAAACCATCTCAGTTGTCTCTCCCTTGACTTGTCTGAAATGCATGCCACCCCCAATTTTTCTCTAAAAACTTCATTTCTGATACTGTCCAACCTCGTGTGCCTAGGGCTGTAAACGAACCGAACGTTCAGCGAACAGTTCGTGAACCGTTCGACGGGAAGTTCGTTTACGTTCGTTCGTTTAATAAATGAACGAACATGAACAAGGAATTTCGTCCGATTAACTAAATGAACGAACATGAACAGAGGTCTCGTTCGTTCAGCTGTGTTCATGAACGTTCGGTTAGTGTTCGTGAACCGTTCATGAACAAGTTAAACGCTAAACGAACGAACACGAACAAGGCTTCGTTCGGTTTGGTTCGGTTCGTTTACAGCCCTACGTGTGCCCATACATCCACCTCAGCATCCTCATCTCTGCTACCTCTAACTTACGCCCTTGTGTTTTCTTGATGGCCTAGGCTAACTGCAATCCTATAGAATTTCCCTTTTAATCTTGTTGGAAATCTCTTGTCACACAAAACTCTTGTGGCTGCTCTCCACTTGCGCCAGCCCGCTTGAATGCGGTGACCTACATCACTGTCATTGTCCCCATCACTCTGAACGAACAACCCAGATACTTGAACTTGGTTGTTCGCGGAATAGCTTGTCCTTCAATCATGATTTGTGTCCTTTTCCTCGTCGACCGCACTGAAGTTAAAATGTAAGTACTCTGTTTTGGAACGATTAATCCGTAGGCCACGTTGAAATAAGTATTTCACCAATTTTTATCGTAGCTTTTTTATTAAACTTTTACACATTTGACCCATTTGAGATCAAATGTAACACACAACAACCCATTTGTCTTTAAATTGGTCAAAATTGGCACCCTTGATTTTCATATTCATATTTGGGTCATGCAGGAAAGCCGTTGTCTATATTAGATGGTATCTTTGTGGCAATCAAGGATGATATAGATTGTTATCCCCATTCATCTAACGGTATATTTTTATACATCCAACTTGTAACTTACCTAAATATTCTTCAATATTTGTCAAATTATGTTGAAATTTCCAATAAATAGGTGCAACAACATGGCTACATGAGGTAAGAAAGGTTAAGAAAGATGCAGTTTCTGTATCAAGGTTAAGAAGCTGTGGGGCAATATTGGTTGGAAAAGCCAATATGCATGAATTGGGCATGGGAACTACTGGAGTTAATCCAAACTATGGGTGAGTTTTATATGGCATATTTAACAAATATATGTTGACCTTAGTGAAAAACAGATGGAGAATAATATAAATATTTTCATGACAGAACTGCTAGAAATCCACATGATCTGGAAAGATACACAGGTGGATCTTCATCGGGGCCCGCAGCTATTGTCGCTTCAGGAATATGTTCAGCTGCATTGGGAACAGACGGTGGAGGTTGTATACATGTCACAATAGGGTTTGAATATTAATCAACAAAGAGTTTTTAATACCTGATTACTAATAAAAGTTAATGTTAAATTCCAGGTTCAGTTCGTATCCCTTCTTCTCTTTGCGGTGTTGTGGGATTGAAAACAACATATGGACGTACAGACATCAGAGGGTAATTCAGTTTGATCGACCTTTTTGTTGTCAATGGTCAAATGATCATCTTAACAAGTTGTTTAACTTGTTTGTTCATATTCTGCAGTTCTATATGTGATGCGGGGACTGTAGAAATTGTAGGCCCAATTGCATCCAGTGTTGAAGATATCATACTGGTGTATGTAACATCTATGTTCAGTTTTTACCATTGGATATACATATGATTTTTATTCTTTAATATTGAATATTGTTTATTACTACCTACAGCTATGCAGCAATCTTAGGATCATCTCCTTCTGACAAAATCAGTCTGCGTCCGGTAATCTAAATATGTTTTTCTTGATCCACTCACTGTTTTCATTCATGTTACAGTTAAACTAATTAAATTTCTCTATATTCTCTAATGATTCGTGTAATAATAATATATTATTTTTTTCAGTCTGTCCCTTGTTTGCCTGATCTATCATCACGTGAGAACTCTAGTATTTTGGGATCGTTGCGGTTTGGAAAGTACACTGAGGTGGTCCCTCTATAATTTTGGGCTTTCTTTTATGAATGTAGTAGACATATATTATATATACTCACTTTGTAAAATGTTCTGCAGTGGTTTAATGATGTCTTCTCACCTGATATCTCAAATAAATGTGAAGACGCGCTTAATATGTTTTCAGAAACTCATGGTTGCCAAGTAAGCATCTAACATATGGGTTGCATTATTTTTGTATTTATCACCATGTAATTCTATAATGTTTTTAATTTAATTATTTATATATTTGTGGTTGAAGGTATTAGAGATAGTGATACCTGAGCTTGACGAGATGCGAACAGCACACGTTGTATCAATTGGTTCTGAAGCAGCAACCTCATTAAGTCCTGATCTTCAGGATGGGTATGCCCATTTTATTCGGAATTTAAGGATTATATTATATAAACAAAATTCCAGAGGTTTATTCATATTTTCACTAATCTTATGTAGAAAGGGTGGGAGACTCACTTTGGACTCGCGCATTAATTTTGCACTTTTCAGCTCATTCTCGGCTTCAGACTATGTTGCTGCCCAACGTCTCAGGTGAGGTTAAGAATTCAACACTAAGAAAATGTTATTTTGATAAATTCTAATGTATTAAAGAAGGGATAATTTTTTTTTATTAATATTAGATGTGTTTATATGATTGCAGGCGAAGGCTTATGTACTATCACATGGAGATTTTCAAGAACGTTGATGTCATAGTTACTCCAACCACCGGGTATGACCAATCGTGTACTTTTTTAAATCTACCTATTTATAAATATCTTTAGACAGATCACTTAGATGTTATCATGGGGTTTAATAATTTGAGATTTTAAACTTTTTAGCATGACAGCTCCTATAATTCCCAAAAGTGCACTTAAGTTGGGCGAGTCAAATATGAAAGTTACGGGTGAGTTGACTAGCAAAAACTCATGTTGTTGACTGTCTTTCATGCAATCTGATGCCTTTTTATCATGAATTTCAGGCAATCTGATGCGTTTTATAATAGCTGCAAATCTTCTTGGGTTACCGGCTATTTCTGTTCCCGTATGTATCGTTTCATTTGTATTACTAATAGCCAGAAATGCATTTGATCTTGTTTCTAGTAACAAATTGTTCAAAATCTTGAATAAATAACGGTACATGCATTTATTTATTTGTAGGTTGGTTATGATAAGCAAGGGCTTCCAATAGGATTGCAGATTATAGGCCGCCCCTGGGGTGAAGCTACAATATTGCGTTTGGCTGCTGCATTTGAGGCATATATGGAAAATCTTTTTTATTTCTTTAAATTTAATTTACGATTTTCCTCGAGAATTTGAATACGTCTGTTAATTTTCAGGGACTACGTGTGGAGACGAAGCAGCCTGCATCGTATTTTGACATTTTAAAAAGGAACTGAGATGCAGCCTGCAGGTTCACTTATTGTTGATGTTCATAGATTCTTGTTGGAAACTTTGTTGTCTGGTCTGCAAAGATTATTTGAACAACATTATCCTTCTTGGCTACTTAGAAAATCTAAGACATGACTCATCATTGTTCCTATGGTTTAAGATTTGGTTGTGTCGTGTTATCTTGTTGATATGATACAATAAATCAATCAAACTTAAATCTCAAAAGCTATTGTAATGTGACGATATTGAAGATGAAGTGTAGGTTTTGCATTTCGTGAGGCTTTGATATCTCCTTCAAGTGAGCAAACCTTAACCGTTAACAGAAATTAACCGATAACCGAACATTCACCGAACCGAATTAACTGATAACCGAAATTAACAGACGGTTATGGTTAACGTTCTTTGGTTAACCGATCAAGAGGTTATGATTAAGGGTGTCCCATAACTAAACGTTAACCGAACCGATATAACCCTATGCATAAGATATATGCACAAAATTTAAAGGATTTTCCCCATTCACTATGGTTATTGTTAAGGGTGCACAAAATATATATTCACAAATATATGCTCAAATGTTTCTATCCATTTTCAAAGAAATTTATCGATAACTAATGCATTAACTATGAATTTATGACTAGAAAAAAAATAATATTACTAACATAATCCCATGTCTTTTACTAAAAAAATATGATTTTTGATTACGGAACGAAAGTGGTTAATTAACCGAAACCGACGGTTAACCGAAAAGCGGTTAGCCGACCAAACGGTTACGGTTATGGTTATAGAAGAAAGCATAACCGACCAAGCGGTTATAGTTATGGAAGAGACCAAAACCGACCCATAACCGACCAAGCACACCCCTGGCTTGAAGCATGTTAGACGCTTTTAGATTGAAATATCCCGTCAGTACACACGAGATTTCAATTGGATAAGATAGAGAACTTGCCATGAATGAATATGAATTTTTTGTCAAGAAAGACTAGTACATAATCCGTGATGAATTCGCTAATGAAATTAGAACAAATGAATCATTTATATAGGGAACGAGAAGTCACAATGAATCGTTGCAACTCTTCACGAAAAGGGGTGACTCGTCACTGCATCAATACGAACATCACTAGAAAGTTTTATCAATAATAACTTAATACCGACCATCATTAGTAAGAAAGTTACTATCGACTACTCAGTTCCTACTGAAGTACAAAGTTGCTACCAACCTACATAGTTGCTACTAAAGCTTCACTTTCTACCTTTAGACACCATCGTGTGCCAACCCCTCCCTCCCTCTCTCACGCTAGGGCGGTGCCCTCTTCTCATTTGTTCTTAAGTAAATCAAATTAAACTAAAATAGTCTAGATGACAATAAAATCACTAACATGAAGTTAAATTGCTAAATTAGTCTCACATGTGACACCTTTTAACAATACTTGATAACATTCCGGGAGAGACCACAATCATAACAAACTAATAGTGAAAACCGGATTGCAAAGTAATTCCATCCTTGCAAAAATAAATTTTAAAACTTTTCAAATTTCCCAAAGCAAAAATAAAATTACATGCCCTTTTTCCTCATGAAAAATTGATATAATAAATTAAATTTTAATAAAATATGTAAAATACTATGTCCAATAATAGGGAGGTGATTTTGGCATAACAAAATTAGTTTATAAATCATATATATAAGAGTAAACTACGGTTTTAGACCCTAAGGTTTGGTCTCATTCTCTATTTTAGTCCATTAGTTTAAATTTCATATTTTTAGTCACTGTGGTTTACAATTTGTCCCAATCAGCTTCCATCCCCTAACGCCATCCATTTAATCTGTTAGACAACCCTCACGTGCCACTCACGTGAGAGGTATTTTAGTCATTTTAACCCACTTTTTAGGGTTCTAAATACAAAAAAAGAGTCATCGTCCATGAGGTTACAATCACTTCGATCTTTAAACACCCAAATAATCTAGCTTTTCTCTCACAAAATTAGCGATTGTTAGTAGAACCATTTCACAAACGAAGTTGTAAGATCAAAACGTTGATTCTCTCACACACTCGCTGCTACGGTGCTCAAGCTCTGGTACGTTCGTAGTACATGGGAAGAGTACAATCCATACAAACTATATGGTGAGTTTTAGTTTAAAAAGTTACACATTTTGCCTCTATTAGTACTAAATGTAATCTACAAACCATTTGTAACATTTTTCTTATCTTTTAATTTAGGTCAAAACCCTGAATTGTTCTCACTTAAGATTCACATGGAGGAGGTTTCACCAAATTCCCGCATAGAGAGTATGTGAATGGTCAGTTAAATTTCGTTGATTTGGTTTATCACAATGAATTCTCAGTACATGAGGTTAGTGCGATGATGATGGATCTAGGTTATGCTAAGGATGAAATTATGTTTTACCATTTTAAGATACCAAATCAAGACTTAAATTTTGGATTGAAGGCCCTAGCAACAATGGTGATGTTATCAGTTTCTTGAAATATGTTGACAAGTGTAAACTAATGGAAGTATATACTGAACATCACCATACAAATGTGGAAACTTATTTCATGTCACCATGACTTTCCAACATTAGGATTGAGGAAATTAGTGTTCATGGACCTTCTTAAGTATGAAGGAACTCACAAGATATCACCAATGCTTGTAGGAGGAGTCTAGCCATACAGTGGCATGTTGATGAACCAAATGAAGATGTTAGAGTTGTTAATGAAGATGTTGGGGTTGCCAATGATCAAAATGAATATGTTGGGGTTGTCAATGAACAAAATGAAGATGATGGGGTTGTCAATGAACAAAATGAAGATGTAGGGGTTTTCAATGAACAAAATGAAGATGTCAATGTTGTCAATGAACAAAATGAAGATGTTGGTGATGTAAATGGACTAGCAAAATTTGTTGGGCATGAAAATAATGAAGATGTTGGGAATGAAATGAGTGACCCTGGGCCTACTAATGAAGCTGCTGAGGATGAAGCTGCTGATGATGAAGCTGTAGATGATGAAGTCATTGTGGATGAAGAAGAGGATTCAGCTTATTTAGTTAACACAGATTACATGATTGATGATGTTGAGGTTGATATGGAGGAGTTTAGAGCTTTTGTTGATATGGATGTAGGTGTTGAGCATGATCATCAGCAAAGTGAAGATGATGATCAACCTGAAGATGTGGATTTAGAAGACTTTGATAGCTTTAGTGATGAGGATAACCCACCTTTGAAGAGGGCTTTGAAGAAGGTTAGGAGAAACAGGAATAGAAATAGGGATGAAGTAGCAGAGCCATTCTATGTTGGTCATCAATTACAGGGATGAAATCAGGGCTATTTTAAAGACTTATGTCATGGAAAGTAGAAGACAACTTAAAATTACAAGAAATGACCAAGTCGGGTTTCGGGTAGTGTGTTAAGGGATAAATCCAGAATTTGTAAAATCTCAAAAAGCAAGTGGTTCAAAAGAGGGTTCAAATGTAAATTCTCAAGCAAGTGAGGGGGATGAGGGTACAAATGTAAACTCTCAAAAAGCATGTTGGCCCAACACTTCTAGATATTCCCCAAAAGTAGGTGGGTCAAAGCCTTTATTGAACAAAACAACAAAAACTAATAGATTTATTACACCCACTTGCCCATGGCTTTTACATATATCTACCATCAAAAGTGAAGGGACTTGGGTTGTGAAGACATATGTAAGTTGGTTGGCCAGACAAATAGAAAGCACTATTATTGTCAACCCTAGTATTCCTATGAAAGCCCTTCAAGATCAGATTCACCAGAAATACCAGATCCAAGTTTCAAAGCAGAAGATGTTCAGGGCAAAGGCAGTGGCTTCTCTAAAGATTATAGGAGATTACAAGACTCAGTATGAACTTCTTAAAGACTATTGTGAAGAACTTAAAAAGAGCCAAACCAGAACTTAAAAGGGAAGTCAACCCAGAAAGTGAATCCATGCAGTTCAAGAGGATCTACATCTGTATTGGGGCTTTGAAGACAGGGTTTAACATCTATGGGAGAGACTTATTGGGTTTAGATGGTTCATACATGAAAGGTCCATATCCTGGACAGGTTTTGACTGCACTGGGTTTAGACTCAAATAATGGATATATCCTGTGGCTTATGCCTTGGTAGAAGCTGAAAACACCAGTTCTTGGACTTGGTTTTTGGAATGTCTAGGACATGACCTAGATCTGGCTGCAAATTCAAACTTTACATTCATTAGTGACAGGCAGAAGGTATGAGATCTTTATATTACTTGGATTATGTTTTACATTAATTGATTTGTTTATATATTAATTAACTTGTATTCTGTTTTACATTAATTGATTTGTTTATATATTAATTGACTTGTATTCTGTTTTACATTAATTGATTTGTTTGCATATTAGGGCATCATACCAACTTTAGTCAAAGTTTTTCCCAGTGATGAACATAGGTTATGTTAAAGGCATATACATGAGAACATGAAGCCTAGATGGAGGGGTCACTTGTACAAGAATTTGCTATGAAAGTGTGCAACCTCAACTACTGTTCCACATTTTGAGAAGGCTATGAAAATGTTTCATTAACAGATCAAGGCTTATATGAGTGGTTGAGACAAATTCCACCAAAATACTGGTATGATACTTTTCCTTAAAACCATTCTATATTAGTTAGCACGTTTATAATAGTTTGCATTTTACATATGCAGGAAGAGCAACAAGTGATGTGTTGTTAAACAATTTATGTGAGGTGTTTAATAGGCAGTTAGTGGAAAGTAGGGATAAACTTGTGATAACATGCTTAGAGTTTATGAGAGAATACCCGATGAAGAGAATTGTTGATGTGCATAAAGTCATTGTTAAGTGTGCTGGTCCTCTAACACCTAATGCAACAAAATTATTTAACATCATAAAATCCGAGGCTAGTGATTTTACTGTCATTTGGAATGGATTGGGAAAATATCAAGTGAGTGGACCATCCTTAGATCAGTTTGTAGTTATCATGGATGAAAAAAGTTACGCATGTAGAAAATGTGAACTAACTGCAATGACATGTAAGCATGCTATGGCAGTGTTGTGGAACATGGCCCAACATGGAATTGATGTAGGAATCCCAGAGAGATGGGTATCTGAGGTGTATTGGTTAGACACTTGGAAAAAGGTTTATGCAAATACAGTTTACCCAATCAATGGAAGGGATATGTTGACACCCTCTGCTTGCCCAACAAAACTGTTACCTCCAAAATATCACACCCAAGTTGGGAGACCAAAAAAGAATAGGAAGAAGAGTGTAGAGGAATTAAGTCAGCCAGTAGTGAGGGGGAAAATGGTTAGGGTTGGTCAAAGTATGACATGTGGGAAATGCAAAAATAAAGGGGCACAACTCAAGGTCATGCAAAGGACCTCAGGCAATCCATGGTGGTTCACAAAGGACACCTCCTGTTTAAGATGTTGCAGGCAATCCAATTTATGTTTATGCATTCTTTTTTGTACTATGGGTTATTAACAAACAATGGTTTCATTATCTTTTGTATGATCATGAATGGATGTTTTATCTTTTGGTAATCCCCTGTAACTTTTTAACCATCTTTTGTATGAAACTCTATGAAATGGTTGATGCAGATTCTAGTGGTTGACTTTTACATGTTAGTGGTCTTATATGGATGTTGTTTTTTTATTAATTTTAACTGCATATGATTGTCTTTTGCAACTAAAATGTTGCATACAATCATGTTGGGGGACTTGTAACCTCAGGGATAAATGAACCTCAGGGACGATGACTCTTTTTTGTATTTAAAACCCTAAATAAGTGGGTTAAAATGACTAAAATACCCCTCACGTAAGTGGTACGTGAGGACAGTCTAACGGATTAAATGGATGGCGTTAAGGGATGGTAACTGATTGGGACAAATTGTAAACAAAATAAATAGAGAATGGATCAAAACTCAGGGACTAAAACTGTATTTTACTAAAATATAATAATCAACAATTTATGATACAATTTTATAAAACATGAATTTTGTTACGCAAGGAAAGAGGAAATTTCCATATATAAGACAAATTGTAATTTCCCGCTAAATGTGGAGTATGATGAAGGTAGGTGGGGGATACAGCCTGTACCCCCTTCTTTATCTTGGACCGACATCACAATCCGTTTTTCTCATATACTTTCAATTATCAACAACCATTGATTTTAATAATTTCTATGCAAACGTGCAGATGAGGGTTTAGATGTAATGAAGATAGCAGGGTATTGGTAACCCCTATAAAAACCACTTTCAAAGATCATAAACCTCTGATCTTTTTATGATATTATTAACCTGCACACAAGGTGTTTGATAAATTGTCTAAGAGAGTGGGTTTGGTGCATTATGGAGATTCCAGAATTCAAAACCTTATCACAATTGCCTGCAATGGAGGATTTGTGTTTTAATTTTCAGTGGCCGGTCAATTCGGTTGATGATCACCTCAATTCAATGCACGCGCACCAGTTTCAGGCTCACGCGCCTTTATTTGAATGCTATGAGCATGTTATGGAACCATCTCCAAGGCCCACTAAACAGCTCAAAGCTAGTGATCATTCATTGATGAATCAGAATCTAATTCATGGAAGTGGTTGCGCGAGTCAAGGGGCCCTTGTGAAGCCTAAAGACGAAGCGTTTAACGAAAACTGTTATGTTTTTAGCAATGATTTGCATGGTGGCAGTGGTGGTGCAAATATGACATCAACAAGAAACAGATCTAGAAGTGAGAGAGTTTCTCCATATCAAGATCATTTATTGGCTGAGAGAAAGAGGAGAGAAAAACTCAGCCAGAGGTTCATTGCTCTCTCTGCTCTACTCCCTAACCTCAAAAAGGTAAATAAAAATGATATTTTTTCCTTTCTTGCTTATATACCAGTCTTTAAATTCTGATAGTATTATCTCTAATGCCATAATAATTAATGTAATTTCTATTTAAGAAGTTTCAATATAAATTAACCTTCAAGGGGTGGTGCAGTGGTAAGCATCTGACTCCCCTCTAGCCGAGGTATGGGTTCAAATCTTGCTTCCACTGGTTTCCTATCATAGCCTCTTGAAGGCCATCTGAGCGCAAACTACGATTTACCTAATCCCGTTGGTTAGCAGGGTATTGGAGGGTCCCGTGAATTTTTAGTAACAGGTTCTCATGGTCAGAAAAAAATATATAAATTACCAATTCTGCAAATTATCAATTGAAAGTTACTAGTTTCTTCATTGCCTTTGTTGCAAGATATATGATATTGCTTTTGGTTTCCATCACAAATGAAGGGTATATAAGACATTTGGTTTTTATCATACCCATCTCGCTTTTCTTGGATGGATGCAGTATTTCTCATAATTTGTATGTTATGAATAATAGATGGATAAGGCTTCTGTTCTTGGAGATGCAATCGAGTACATGAAAACGCTAAAAGAGAAAGTGAAAATACTTGAGGAGCAGACCGCGAAGAGAGCAAACATAGAATCTATAAGATTTGAGATGGTAGCCACAGATGGTGGTGCAATAGCTTCATCGCGTGAGAATATGTCATGTTTTTCAGAACAATTCCCTGAAATCAAAGCGCGGTTTATAGGCAATGAGGTGCTAATAAGAATCCATTGTGAGAAAAAACCAGGTGTTTTAGAAAAAACATTAGCTGAAATAGAGAAGCTCCACCTATCTGTGATCAACAGCACTGCTGTGATCTTTGCCAATTCCATACTTCTTATCACAGTTATTGCTCAGGTAAAGATTTGACTTTTTGTGCAAAAGGGTCTTTGACTTTTTGTGTTTTGGTGTGAAATAATTGAAATCCATGTTATATTTTTCATAGATGGACAAAGATTTAACCATGACAATGAAGGATTTTGTAAGGAATCTACACTTCAGTCTCAAGCAATTCATGTGAAGATTAAAAAGCGCGGTACTTTTCTCACTGCAGTTAATCATTCTCAGTAGAATGAATTAAAACCTTGTCCGCCATGGCTATGGGTTCATTTTGCAGGAGGGTTTCTGTTTCATACTTTTTCATGGTTGACTTTGTTAACAAACCTTCATGTTGTAAAGAAGTAACCTTATGGCTAGATGTACTTAAGTGGGCATTCCTATTCAACTTCTTTTTCTTTATTATCTCAAAGGGTTTTTATATGGTTTATGGATGAACACACAAAGCTTTGTATTAATCAATCATTTGGTAAATAGTGTTTTAAAGGCCCTTGGGATATCTTGTGTGACGTGTGCATTTATGTCGTGTTAACATATGAATCTTTGTCGTGTTAGATGTTTTGGGTAAGATGTATTATTGAACTCATGTAGTAATGCTTATAGAGAAAAAAAAACATAAAAATCCTAAACCCTAAAAATGGGAGGTTATGAAGGCTTGGACTAGAGCAAAAACCCAATGAAAACTGTGAGGGGGTCTGTTGTTACGGACTGAAACCATTGCAAGGTATAAGATTTGTCCCACATCGGTTATACGGGCAACCAATGTGAGGTTTATAATCCAAATGGGCTCCATTCACACATCAGACTAGTCTTTTCGGTTTAGTTTTACTGTTTGGTTTGTAACATCTATTTGTTGACAATGTCCACAAACTAGGCTCCATGTATAGCATATACGACTTATTATGAGGTAAGCACTGAAAAAAATGATTAGGAGGCGAAAATAGGGCCAATTTCCGACCAAAAGACAAGGTCAAGGTCGAGAGACCAGAGCAAAAACATGGCATGGGTCGGACAAGGCCAAAAACGTGGTTGTTATCGAGCCAAAAAGCCGAATGGGGCCAAGAATAGGGTTGGTACATGTTTAGCATAGCCATATTTGCTAGGGAATGACACTCGTGGCAACACAGATAATGTCACGGTTAACAATGGTAGGAGCGACAAAAAATAGAAAATGTATGATACGATTTATTGGTAACAACGACAAACTAACAAAAGACACAGTTGACAATAAAATTTTGCGGCTGTAGTAGATGACGGTCCAGAGATTTTTTTCATGGGGTCACAATTCTTTGATTTTCATGTGTCTATCACGAGGGATATTTTACATGGTTAGGTCACTAAATTTTTTTTTTACAAAATTGAATCGGGTCACCGAAATATTTTAGAATTTTGAGAGTAGATTTATTATTTATGAACATTGTAACTTCGATCATGCAAAAATCGCATGTACATTGTTGATTCTTAAAAAGAATCAAAGAATCTTGAAAATTTCGTCTGTGATTTCAAATTTCGCCTAAATATCTATATTATTTTCCTAGTAATCGAACCAAAAGATATACAGATTAAAAGCGATTGTACGAAAAACCCAAAACCAAAAAACATCACATTACATACCTATTAAAATTCGAACAAAACCCCACATAAGAATCAAAGGATCTTGAAAATCAAACCTTAAAAGTATGAAAAAGTGAAAATCAATAAAACTTTAACTTTGTAATACAAATCAAATGTAACCATACGTTTACTTCATCAAACACATGTTCTTCCCCCAAAACCCTAGTCCAAATTCGATAATGAATTCTTGATACATGTAAAGTCTTTGGCCTCAATACCACAAAAGCCTTCTCTATAACCCATTTAGGTTTATTTTTTAAAAAGAAATAGACTTTGTTGGCTTAAATAGAAAAGAAATTAAAAAAGAAAAGAAGTATAGGGTTTTAACCTCGTCTATTTCAATGAAAGAGCAAATGGTTACCAATCCAACCATATGTCCTCTTTTGTTTCCATCACATAAATTATTTATAGGGGTTATCGTCCAAAAACCTGCGAGTCAATCAATTTTTGGTATTATATGTTGAATATAACAAAACTCTGGCTCACTCAACCTCAGTGTACCCCTTGTAGAAGGTTGTGATAGCTAGATCTAAGAAAGTAAAAATGCCGACACAGTCATGAAAGTTGATTTCAACGAAAGATAATGCTACACACCATGTAACATTGACTAGCAACTTGTACCTTTGGTCATAACAAAATACAAGAAATAGCGACGTGATGCAAGAAATTTGGTTTCAAAGAAAGGTAATATTTGTTGGAAATCAAGTCCAAGAATACGAACAGTGAATTTATTAAACAAAAAAAAACATACACTTTACAATTAATTTCTAATCATCTATTTATAATAAACCTTATACTAATCCTAACATAACTCAAACTCAATTAAATAATCAAATAAATAAAAGCTCACTCCTAGTCTAATACGAACTCAACTAAACAATTAATAAATTAATAAAATAAACAAGCATTAGATTTCTACTATAACTAACAAACTTGCAACCTAATCCAGTAAACTTGCGACTTTCTTCTTACACCTCGTAAACTATTAGACTATGACAAGATTAACCCAATAATCACCCCCTAATCTTGTCATGCACTTCTCTTGGACCCGTTCACCGTCTCGACCCATCCTGGACCACCGACCCTTCCCTAGGCCTCGTCCTAGATCATCCCGACTTGAACTTCCACAACCACAATGTTCACACACATGTTTTTTCTTCTTTGCATATACCATTGTTATCTCCTATTCTTCGCAGCTTCAATCCCACTTGACCACTATCGATCTCCCTCTTCCCGGGTCACCAGAACAACCCCGTTCTTGACCACCGATCAAAGAAAAAACAAGCCCGCTATCCTGCTGCTTCTTCCGTTTTTCTTCTTTACCTGCTAGGCAAGACTAGATTCAAAGTCTCCTGCTTTGACGAATTTTTTTTCGTCCGCCTACCCGTAAATCCGATCGGATATCTTCTGCCAAAAAACAACCTATCCCGGTTACTCCGTTTTTATCTTTGTCGGGAAGGACCGGGTCGATTGATCAAGTATTGAAGTTGTCTTATTACAACTAGATCAAATCACATGCTTCACTCTCGTGAAACACTCCTCAAAATATGTTGTTGCTGACTTCTCTTTCCTTCTCGTATTTGCTCCCCGTTCCCTTCCTAAAAAATGACTCTCAAAAAGGCCTTCTTTTTCACCAAGCTCTGATACCAATTGTTGGAAATCAGGCCCAAGAATACGAACAAGGAATTTTATTAAACAAAAAAAACACACACTTTACAATTAATTTCTAATCATCTATTTATAATAAACCTTATACTAATCCTAACACAACTCAAACTCAATTAAATAATCAAATAAATAAAAGCTCACTCCTAGTCTAATACGAACTTAACTAAACAATTAATAAATTAATAAAATAAACAAACATTAGACTTCTACTAGAACTAACAAACTTGCAACCCAATCCAGTAAACTTAAGACTTTCTTCTTGCACCTCGTAGACTATTAGACTATGACCAGTGGCAGATCCAGGAATTATTTTCAAGGGGTTCACTGTTTTTAGATGCTCCAATATCATAGGGCCGGACATAAAAAAAAATTCGGGTCGGTTTGGGTCGGTTCGATTATTCGGGTCGGATAAAGTTCATCATATAACAAAAATACGATAACATAATAAAAAACATCGTCTTAGAAATTAAAACACAAAAATAACTGATAATCCACTGACAAGGCTGATGTGTATCTTAATGAAACTAGCAGCAATTGTTAATCTAAAGAAAAGTCAGACAATGATATACTTTAAACATTAAGACTTTTGGATGTTGATAAATATTGCTAACATGCTATTAAAAAGAGTGAGATGGAATTTTCATATTATACTAATACAACACTGCCTACAAACATTCAAGAAACCAAGTCAAGATTCAGCAGAAATCTACACATAATCCACCACTACCAAAGACCAAATAATCTAACGGCTCTCTATTGTTGCATAAATGCTCAGAAGTAATAGTCAACCATTTTCTTTTGCATAAATGCTCAGAAGTATTAGTGATTGCTCATTTGGTACTTCAAAAGGTTTACAAATAGAACTTTTTTTTTAGTTTAGATTATATATCATCAAGGCAAATAGAATTGATTTTGAAAAATATTGGTGTAGGGTTTCGAACCCACAACCTCCTTGTTATAATACAAAGCCTAAACCACTATACTACTTGTGAAACTTTGTAAGGGGGTTCACCCTATAATGTTTTAGGGGGTTCACTCCAGTTTTTTTACCTACCATTACACTAAAATTTCGAAACTCGAGGGGTTCCTGTGAACCCCCTCCGTTACACTTAAGTCCGCCCCTGACTATGACAAGATTAACCCAATAATATTCAAAGTGGCACGTTACAACGACTGGATCAACGATGTATGTTGATGATGAGCACTTGTGTGTGTAAGAGATGGAAACATATGATCGGACTTTCTAGAGCAATGTTGACTGGTCGCAATAAAAAGGCGATTGGGTGCTCTAAATAAAAAAGGAAATAAATGAAAATTTTTGATCTCGGGAAGGAAGACAACAAGGAGCTGAAACTACTAGAAAGAGAGACACGACTATGTCGCTAAAATTAAGAGTTCTTTAACTCTGATATTATGTTATATGGACGCTAATTATTCAAATTAGACTCGAAAAAACCAAAACTCGAATCAGACTGAAATTTCAAATATGGTTTTTTAATCGACTTCGATTTAATGATTTTGAACCGATTCGATTTGACCTGAATATTCGAATTTGAATTATATATCTAATTTCAAATATTTTATTATAAAAATACATATATTACTTATTGTGTGTATATTATATATTATAATTTATTTATTTTTCTTCTTGTAATCCGATTTATTCAAATCAACATAAATTCCACCTGGTTTTTTGATTTCTAATTCAGATTTGGTTCGTATTCAATTTCGCTTTCAAGATGTAGTTTAAGAATGCAATTTTTTCTTGTGCATCTATTGAAAAGTTCTTGTGTCATTGTACATGTGACTAGTCTAAATTAATCAAGTATAGATTCTTTAACTCCTTAGTGATCTGATAATTACCAATAAAAATTATTAAGTAGTTAAAAAATTCAATAATATATATAGGGGACAATTCCACTAAAAAGTGATTTTTTGCTAAGAAATCCTAAGAAGTGGGTCAAACGAACTCCAATTGAGCTCATTCCAGCGGCGTTGGTACCGTCTTATCGAACCCTAACCCGGACCCAAAAACCTAAACCCCCCTCCACCTGCACCCCCAAAAACCTAACCCTCCCTCCAACCCCACCCCGAAAATCCTAAAACCACCACCCCCACACCCTAAAAACCTAACCCCCCCCCCTAAAAAAAAAAAAAAAAAACTCTAAACCCACCCCCAAAAACCTAAACCCCCTACCCTCACAAAAAAAAAAACTTAAACCATAAAATCTAAACCCTAAAAGCTAAAACCAAAAATTCAAACATAAAATCTATACCTTAAAAGTTAAACCCTAAAAGCTAAGATGGTAGAGTTTGACGAGATGGTTCTAATGCCGCTGAAATTAGCTCAATCAGAGTTCGTTTGAAATCGTTTCTTAAGTTTTTTATCATTTCTTAGATTTATACGTGTGCTCATCATCAACATACATATATATATATATATATATATATATATATATATATATATATTGTTGTTAACGAATTGTTTAGGCTCAACGTGATTCGACCGAACACGCGTTTAACTTTCGTGTAATAAACAGAATCACGGTAGCGTGCGTTTATACCTCTCATAAGTCTCGTTTAAGAACCGACGTGTATTAAACCTCACGGTTTTCGTAATATCTACGTTTGGCATCCGTTGACCCGAGTGGACCACGCTTGACTCGTTTGACAAGCGTTGACTTTCGTTGACCGTGGCTCGGGACGCCGTCATCTGTCCAAAAACACGGATCCAATACTCGGGAATGAAACCCGGCCACCAAGACATTTAGATCTAGTCAAAATAACAACAAATCTCTACACAATACTAGAATATTTCAAAACGAACCTCGCCAGTCGTAGATCGGGACCAGAGAGCAACAATGTAGCAAGGATCTCGTTGTTTAATAGTTTGTCGGTGTCGCCGGATCTTCGCCGGAACCCTAAACGGAAAAACCGGTAAAAAGAGTGCGTAGATCTACATCCGTAAGGACAAGGAAACGAGAGAGGACTCACCGGAACGAACTCAAGCTTGCCGGATTTTCGTCAGTCCACCGGAAAAGCGGCTGGCACTGCTGTTACCCTTCTTCCTCGTCGTAGAGTAGGGTTCAAAAGCCCTAGTCGTCCCCTTATTCTGGTCGTCTCTTCCTTAAACAACAGATCCGTCACTGCCAGGTCTCCGCCGCCAGGGTTACGGCGGAACCTGTCACACCCCGACCGATGGCGGAATCATCGAGGCGGACAATGGAATGATTGTTCAAAAGCACATGATAACTAAAGGTTGCATAATTCATTATTTAAATTTAAAGACAACAAGTTCCAAATACAATACATTTCAAATAACCTAGTCTAGTTCAAAACATTAATTTATTTAACTAAGTCCATAGTTCCTAAGTGG
This sequence comes from Smallanthus sonchifolius, assembly GCA_023525975.1. Taxonomy (NCBI): domain Eukaryota; kingdom Viridiplantae; phylum Streptophyta; class Magnoliopsida; order Asterales; family Asteraceae; genus Smallanthus; species Smallanthus sonchifolius. The sequence goes on along the minus strand of CM042033.1, from coordinate 73,332,330 downwards.
AGAGATCTTCGGCAAGCAGTCACATATCCAAACCTGAAACATTATTTAAATCAAGTGTCAACTAAAAAGTTGGTGAGTACATAGGTTTAGTAATTCCGGTAAATAGTAGTGTAAATCGTTTTTGCAACTCATTGTTTATCCTGTTAAACATAGTATATATGATGTATCATTTATTTAAATCACAATTCAAACCGAGTTTGACGCGCTTGAACAGAGCACAACAGCTAAGTCCGGTATGTTTGAATATAGTTACCCACTATATCCGATATGTTTGAATATAACCCGCGGTTATATCCGAGTATGCAGTAATAAACACCCTAACCGGGTGGGCTGGTCAGACACAATAGATCTATTAATATTACAGTTGGTTGTCTTGTGTTAAATGTATGTACATCCAAAGAATAAGCATATAGTCTCATGTATAACACGTATAAACAATGTGAGTAGCATGTATAATGTTTCACCCCAAAACGTATGAAAATGTAAAATAGGGGCTATGTAACTCACCTTGCAAGCGGGTATTTTTCCACGCGTGTGGGTGATAAGTATGTGGAAGCCTAAGCACGTTGATACCCTATGTAGACAAATGGGTATTATTGTATGCGTATAGGTGTGTATTTGTATTTAAATGTATATAGGCTTTAATATAATTTTTCTTAATATTTATTTGTATAAAATACGGTAAGAAAATGATAATAGTTTTGTAAAGTTTTAACTTAGAAATATATATATATATATTGTAAAAATCCTATATTTTTAATTTAGTGTTTATTATGTATTTTATAAAAGTTTATATTTATTTATTTATATTATCATTATTATATATATATTTTTTTGCATATCGGTTATTAGTGCATTACAAATCTTTTTATACTAAATTATAATAAAATCTTTATTGCTTTCTTATGTTATTAATAGACCAAAATGACCCACTAATATGTTTATAAAAAGTAATGACTAATACTTAACCATTATAACCATAATAACATTTAGGATTTTATATCCTATGATTTCTAATATTTACGTTAAATCCGTCTTTTATACGTCATTTAAAATACGAACCGGGTATAACCGTTTTATACTAATACCACCAACTAAATTAACGATAATAAAAATAGGATGAATGTGCTCACGTAATTAGTCGAGGAAAGGTGGCGGAGGTTACGCGAGATCCGGTTTCTTCTCGTGACGTCCCGTATGACTCGGTGAGCTCCTAACTAGCCCGTAAACTTCACGTAACCGCTATCCGATGACCGTTAGGGAGAAATGGAGACCCGTAACAATCGGTGGAGCTCGGTTCTCGTCCCGCAAAAGCCCGTAAAGGTGGTAGAGGCTGTGACGGGTGGAGGTGGTGTACTACGATGGTTGAGGTGGTGTGGTTCTCGGGTGAGAGAGAGGGAGCCGAGAGATGAGAGAGTGAGATGAGAGTGTGAAGTTTGGTGTGAGTTTGAGGTGTTGCATGTATGCTATTTATAGCCTTAACATTGGTTATTACCCCATGATTAATATGTCTCCTAGGAATATGTTTGTTCCATGTTGGGAGAACACTACACACAAGGAAAAGAAAGGGGTGTTGTCTCCATGCTTGTCCGAGAACTAGGCGGCGCACGTGTGTGTGTAGGGGGTAGGGGTAGGGGTAGGGGTAGGGTGTAGGGGTAGGGTGTAGGGGTGTGGTGTGATACCCGCTAGTCCAAGTTCGGTATAATACCCGGGTATCGGTTCTTTTAATTGTTATGTGTTGGGTTTGAGTCGAGTAAAAATAAAACAAAAATAATATACATGTTCGACATATGTTTATAATTTCATTCGAGTGGGTATTCTCTATTATATAAAAATTTATAAAGAGAATGTTTCTAGGTGTTTAAATATTACTTTTTATCACCAACGCGTACGAGTATGGTTATGTCTCGGAAATTTCTAAAATTGCCATCATAAGTTGCATATTGGGTGGACTCTGCTAAACCCGGTAAGTCCTAATTAATTAATATTAAGTAAAAACACTTGCATTTCATTCAATAGAAGATGTTTACATGACATATAATATAAACGCGTGAATAAAAACCCGGAATGTCACAGAACCCTAGCCGCCTCCACCCCTTTGGAGACGGTTTACACCTCCATCACTATGAGTTAGGGAGAACCACCACCACCATCGGAAGTAGGATGACGAGATCAACCCGAAAAGCAACTCCACTTGCCCCCACTCGCCGGAGGACGGACTGCCACGTCGGTACTGCATTTTTATCATTTTCGTTCTTAAATCGTGAAGTACTTAAATCGTGAAGTTTTCTGCTTCGAGTGATGTCCAAACCAGTACGCGTCGGTACTGCATTTTTATCATTTTCGTTCTTTTTAAACGTCTCGCGCTCCAAGTTTAGGGTTTACTATTTTACTAATAATTCGTTATCTTTCTTAATCGTTTTGCCGAATATCCGATAATAAACCGATATCTTTCGCGTTTAACATTTAAATTTCCGAATCACGTACGTACGCCCATCTTTTCTTAAATTCTCATAATCATGTAATAAGTAATCATACCGAATCATGTGGCTAGTATGTTATTCGGATTATGTAAATTAGATCTCTAACGGACTTGGATTTCTATTGGACCTTATTGGGCCCAACCCAACTACTAGGTTTTAGATTATTGAATTTCGCAAGTGTCACAGATTCCGATTTCCACCGAGAGAGCCTCGAATCAAAAGTATCCAAAACCGAACCCTAATTACTAATTCGGTTCATGTTAGCTCCCATTATAAGACCAAAGTATTTAAAAGGAAGTTGGGTTGTGTTGCATCCAAGAGCCGACGCTAAAATGGGAATTTTAGCAAACTTTATGGACACTTAAAGCATCAACAAATCATGTATAATATGTGGATTAACATAATTACTAATGATGAAAAAAAATATTAGTTATACTCACCATCCAAGCAAAGAATATTACCACACCATTAATTAGATATGCATTAAATTTCTATCTATCTACCTACCTACCTATCTATCTGCACATTAGTTTTTTTTCACTAAGAACAAAACAGAGAATCACTCTTACGTTGTCTTCCCGGGTCTCGTTTAAGGAGAGAAAACAAGGGGAAAAAAAAGGAAGGGGAAGTAATTCCTTATTCCAGAGCTTTTTTTTAAGGATGGAAAAGAAAGGAAATAGAAGGAATGGTGTTTCAGAGATTTTTTTAAAAAGGAAAATTGAGTGAAATGAAGGGAAAAGAAGGCTTATCTTCATCCTTTCAAATTGAAAAGATTTGAAGAAAAAGAAAAAGAGAGGAAAAGAAGGGAAAAGAAAAAAAGGAATCCTTTATTTTCTTTTCCTTCCTTTAGTAAACTCGGGAACAAAACGTTAATCACACAAAAATAATAATTTTATAACCAAGGACAACTACTATTTTTAATATACTGGTTTTATATATTTTTTATTTTAAACATAATTATCACGTTATCCGGTTCAACCAGTCCTATCATTGGACTAATAAGACGTCCGTTGGATTCTAAAAACAATGATAATGATATATGACGCAACTTTGATGTAAATCACCCTCTTGCCACGGAAGACCAACAGCCAAACAACAAAATCTTTATCCACCGAATCCATATGCCACATGTACCAATAAAATCACCTCATCTTAGAACTCCACGTCATATTCTCTCCACCCACCGTCTGTTTTTCCCCTCTCTAGAATCATCTTCCCAACCCAATTACCTCCATATTATCAACACGCGTTTAAAAACCCCCAAAAAAGCCACAAATTCAAATCAAATCGCCAATTTTTGCATCATCGACCTCCCTTTGATCTCCCAATCGGAAATTAGATCATCAATGGCTGCTAGGGTTTCAAATTTTACAACTTATGTTTGTTTTTTCGCTCTAATACTTCAATTTCTCGGTTCAAAGGCGTTGATCTCGACGACTGGCATGAATCAACGGCATCCGAAAGCCATCGCGGTAAGTAATTCCTGCAAACTCAATCGGTTTTTAAATTGGAGTTTTTTTGGATCAGATATTCGTATAAATTGAATATTCATGTTTATTATTATTATTATGTTCTAAAAAATTACATAATCACTGTGAATTTTACTTTGGATCCGATCAGAATTTTTTGATTAGAGGATCAGAATTTTGGACTGGAATTTACATTGATTGGTTGTCACTGTGATTTTGGATGTTAGGGCAAAACTGATTATTATTGTGATTATGAATATGATGGTATTGTGTTACATTAGGTCAAATAATCAAATTAGGAGAATCATGTAAGAAATTTTGGTAAGAAATTTTAGATGATTATCTGAGTATTTTACAGTGATGATTTAAGTGGAAGTAATCACTTTGAACTCTGACTAGAAACTTAGCATTTATGTTGGTGGATTTTTCTATTTACTCGGATTATGATGAAGATTGAGTATACTCAGATTGGGGTTTCTAATGCTTTTTGTTCCGTTGTGTGTTTTAGGATTTGAAGGAAGCTATTGTCAAAGGATTAGGGCTTCAATCAGATGAGCTTAAGATATCTGGTTTTGATTCAAGAGATGCCTTAGTGGGGCGATCGGTGGCATATGAGTTTGATGTAGAAATTGATGATAAAGTTCTCCCATTTAAGCTTTTGGAAGATGTGCATAGATGGGAATATGTGGATTTGCCTATTTTCCGAGTGGAGGATCAGGCAAGAAGCACTGGTGATGAGAATGGACTGGTGGAGAAGAAGGCCACAGGAGAAAGGTTGCCTGTTTTGGCCCCGTTTCAGCTCGCGGGTCCAATGGAGCTCTGGATTCAGGATGCCAAGGACATGAGACTTTCTTTACCTGTAAGTTCTTATCTTTCTATGGTATTTGTTCTCTGTTTTTTTTTTGTAAATTCATAAATTCCAATACGCGTTTACCATAACAAACATACCCAGTAAAATCCCACTCATAGTAGGGCTATTGGTAGAGTCTTGGGGTGGGGAGGGGATGGGGACAAACCTTTTCTCCAACCTAGTGGATAGAGAGGCTGCTCCCAGTGAGTCCCTGGCTCAATACGCGCTTACCATGAACAAGGCATATACTTTATGATTGATAGGGTTCTATACTTCTATAGCAGTATCATGGCGACTTTTGATAACCGCATTAACTTGTTATATGTTATTTATAGTTGCTATTTGTGATGTTGTATATTAATGGTAGGTAGAGATTTAGCAACGTGTGTGTTATTTCTTGATCGGTTTTTACTTCTTTAGATTTGCTTTAATCATTAAATTCAGTTGTTAATTATATGCAGCATGATGTTGATGCTGGTGAGCTAAGGAAAGTAATCCTATCAGATGGTGCGGTCGTGACGGTCAAGGGTGCCAGGTCAGTCAGCTTACGCCACCCAGTCGAGCTTCCGCTTCCTTTAAACAAGAGCCAAAGCGGCTTTGCTTCCAGTCTCCTGACCCTAGCCGAACGTCTCCGACACGCTTCCAGCAGCCAAACCCAACTTCTCTCCCTCCGTATCGTGGGCCCCACATCTCTCACATCCCCGACCTCATCATCACCGTCCTCTAAAAACAAGCTCAAGCTGAAACGCCTTGCTCCAGGCCTAGTCCAATTATCCTCGGTTTCAAAAACCGCACTCTCAACCATTGATCTTGAAGGAGAAGCCCCAACCCTCCTCACCCCAGACCATTTCACCACATTCTGGCCGGTCACATCTGTCAACGGATCACACTCAAACTTACTTGGTTTAGAGAGGCTACTCGGTTCTGTTTTGGGTTCAAAAGCCAGTAAAGAGGGTTCTTTCAAGTTACTGAAAGCAGATGTATCGGCTCATACGTTTGTTAAGATGGGATTTGGGGTTGAGAGGAAGCTGACTGGAGATCTGTCTGAATTGGGTCAGCTGCCCGAGTGGCAAACAAAGCCTGAAACGGTTAAAATGCACTTTGAGGTGTTGGCTAAGGTTGACGGTGACAAGTTTGTACCTGAGAGGGTTATGCAGATTAATCCTGCTCCCGTGGAACATACCATAGCACCAAGTGTTGCTACTGGAAATACAACCATGTCAAAGGTACCTGTTATTTATACCCCTCTTAGTCCATTTGCATTGTAAAGTTGCTAATGTTTTTATATGGGATGAATCAAATATTAAATGAATCCTTTTATTTATCTTTTTCAGTTTTCAAAAATGATATAAATGCAAATACCTTGTGATCTGATCTGATCTTCTGAATTCGAGTTTTTTTAACATCATACGAACAAATCACTCGTAAATAACTGATTAGTGAATTGTCGATGGCACGTTAATATGTCTACTCTCTTTCCTAGTCAATACGTTAATATCACTCTATCGAGTTTTTTTTCCAAATGAGTGTAGTTACAAAACTTATTTACCAAAAGAGTGTTGTTTTAAAAATATTTACCAAAATAGTGTTTGAATTGTGAAATTCAAAAAACACTTTATTTGTTAGTTTCTCGCTCTTAATCTCATTGGTTAACTTCAATTTATTAATTAACTAGCTTAGAACCCCGTGTAATACACACGGGATGAAAAATATCAATACATAAATTTCTCAAATTTTATTTATGTATTTTATAGGTATAAAAATGTATTACTATACATATACTAAGGATAGAAAACAAAATTCAAAATATGTAAAAAATAATATATAATTGGGTTTCAAAAATACGTCAATTACTATTTTATATAATTTAACTTTCATTTACTATTTAATTGAAAATAAAAGTTAAATAATTAAATTTCAAAGTTTTTTATAATAAAAGATAATTTAAAATAAATATGTTTTATTAGTATAATTAATAATTTATTAAAAGATATGGGTGCATTTAATAAGAGAGAGAGGCGGGAAAACAATGATAAGATTGAATATGGTGGCGACGTGTCGCACAAAAACCTTTATTTATTATATAGTATAGATTAATGATTAAAGTAATAATAATATACCCATTAATAATAACTCATCCCTATTTATTTATGTTTTTCACTGTTTTTTTAATTTCGAACAGCAAATAAATTTATAATACTCATGCTTTTCCCTGTTTATATATTTGAATTTCTTTATGGAACAAGAGAACAAAAAATTTCCGTCCAACATACAAAATTTCATAGTTGGGATCTTCTCTAATTATAAGTTTATATAACATGATATATATTATTTAATTATTTTTATAATAATTTGATATAAAATAGATATTATAACATAAATGTATATTTAATATATTAACTAAAATTTATATAAATAAAATGCTCGTTTAGGCTCGCACGCCAACTCGAGTTCGTTTAAGTTTGACTCGATTTAAGTTATTAATGAACCGATCTTGAGTAGCTTGCGAACGGCTCGACTCGTTTACATCCCTCTCGTTTAAGTAAAAAGAGAACGATTTGTGTGTATTTACATGCCTAAACCAAAGTTAAAAATCAATATTAATCTATATATATATGAGTAAATTACAGAAATTGTCATTTATGTTTATAAAGGTTTTTTAATGCCACGTGTCGCCTCCATATTCATTCTCATCATTTTTTTCCTGCCTCTATCTCTTATTAAATACACTTCTATCTTTTAATATTAATATATTTTTAAAGAAAATAATAATTATACTAATAAAACACATTTATTTTAAATTATCCCTTATTATAAAAAAACTTTGAAATCTAATTATATAACTTTTATTTTCAATCAAATAGTAAATGAAAGTCAAATTACATTAAATGATAATTAACGTATTTTCGAAACCCAATTATCTATTTTGCATTTTGTTTTATATCCTTAGTATATGTAATACATTTTTACACCTATAAAATATATACATAAAGATTTAAGAACTTTATGTATATAATAAATAAAGGTTTTTTAATGTCACATGTCGCCTCAATATTCATTCTCATCATTTTTTCTCCGCCTATCTCTCTTATTAAATACATTTCTATCTTTTAATACTAATATATTTTTAAAGAAAATAATAATTATACTAATAAAACACGTTTATTTTAAATTATTCCTTATTATAAAAACTTTGAAATCTAATTATATAATTTTTATTTTCAATCAAATAGTAAATTAAAGTCAAATTACATTAAATAATAATTAACGTATTTTCGAAACCCAATTATATATTAATTTTTATATATTTTGCATTTTGTTTTATATCCTTAGTATATGTAATACATTTTTACACATATAAAATATATACATAAAGATTTAAGAACTTTATGTATTGATATTTTTTATCCCTTGTGTATTACACGGGATCTAAGCTAGTATCTATACTATATAATAAAAGAGTAAAATTTATGCCACATGTCATCTTTTTAGCACACTAAAAAGGTTGTTTTCCCACTTTTTTCCTTTTCATTTATCTAATTTAATGACAAAAAAAAAATTATTTTTTTCCTTGTTTAGTTCCTAATCGACAACACTTTCCTTTTTCCTATCAAATTCTTTCCAAAATTCAAGCTTAAATTGATTTATTTTGATTTACTCTCCTTCAAGACAACAATTAACAATCGAAGTTTTTTTTTTATATTTATAACTGTGACCTATTACTTTACAAAAGTTTTTTTTTATTGTTTTCAATGTTACACGTTTTGTAATAAGTTATACCATGTTTTACTCATTCAACCCGTGTAATACACGGGGTTTTATCCTAGTATATAATAAATGAAAATCATTTATATCACGTGTCGCGTCTACACCTCTTCTCTCTATTTTTTCCCCGTCTCTTTCTTATTAAATGGACTTCTCTTTTTTTAATAATGATTTATATTTAAAGAAAAATATTAATTATACTAATAAAACACATTTATTTTAAATTATCTCTTATTTTAAGAAACTTTAAAATTTAATTATGTAACTTTTATTTTTAACTAAATAGTGATGTAAGTCAAATTATATTAAATAAAAATTAATTTATTCAAATCGTGTAATATACAAGTTTTTAAAGATATAAACTTTTTATTAGTGAGTATATAACATTACATTTGTTACACGTGTTTTTTAGAATACAATTTTTTTATTACTAAGTATATAATATTACATTTTATCAACTCGTATAATACACGGGATTTTAACCTAGTATAATATATTATAAAAAGATAGAGATTAATTTTTATACATATTAATCTATAAAGAAGTTTATATAAGGCAGACGAAAAATAAATTAAATATATAAACTGGAAGAACATAAAGAAATTCAAATATGTAAATAGGGATGAGTTATTATTAAAGAGTATATTAATATTAATTTAATCATTAATTAATTAAGGGATTGAAATTAACCAATGATGTTAGGAGTGAGAAACTAGCAAATAAGGTTTTCTTTAAATTTCACAATTCTAACACTATTATGGTAAATATTTTTAACAGAACACCTCTTTGATAAATAAGTTATGTAACTACACTTGTTTGGAAAAAAACTCCACTCTATTAGGGGATAATATCTATCTCCCAAGAGGATTCTAGTGTCTGTTTTTCAAAAAAAAAAGGTTCGTTTTAGATTATTAGTTTAGATACAAAATGTAACTGTTTATTTCAGAAACCATACTTGTTAGGTTAAATCTCCCTCTATTCGACTACCCTAGTTTCGGATTAGAGGTACACAAAAAACCGGTTCCGGTGGGTGCACAAAAAAACCGGTTCTGGAACCGGAACCGCCCGACCGGAACCGGTTCGGGTTCCTACCAGGTGTTTCCAAGAACCGGTTCCTACCCGATCATACCCGTTGGTTCCTACCTGGTTTGGGGTTTCCTTTGCTTGACAAGTTCCTACCCGGACCTGACTGGAACCGGTTCCGGACCCGACCCTACCCTACTCGGTGGAACCGGGTAGGGTTCTTCAACCCATAAACCGGTTCCGGTTCCTACCCGGTAAAAAAAACCGGTTTTAAACCGGTTCCGGTTCTTGGGCCCAACTCGGTTTGTGCACCTCTATTTCGGATGATGAATATCTTACAAAAACATTGTTTTAACCATTGATTTTATAAGACCAAGAGATGGATATGTTTATTGAATTGTCACATGTATTTCTTTATGTTGACTTCCTTTTGTTTGTGGGTGTCATGGTTTTGCAAACGAAAGTTTGATTGTTTTGAATCTATTCTATGTTTATTGTTTCATTAATTTAACTGAAATTTAGAACTATGTTCTTCACAAACCTATTTATTAAAAAAAATTATTTATGAATTGAATATAATTAAAAATTTTTTGAACGGCCAACGAATACTATAAGCCCGGCCACCTGGATAAACCCATTGGGGAAATGCCACCCACACCCGCGAAAGCAGACAACGTTGGTGACCCGGCCCGCCCACCATTCCAGGGGAAACCCACCACCCGAAGGCCACTGTGGTAACCCCTGGCCCACCTGAACATATTGTATCAAGTGAGTTTCTAATCCATGACCTCCACATTGGAATGTCATGGGGGTACCTCCTACCAAACCAATTGATATGTGGCTCATTGGCTTGAATATAATTAATTACTAATAAAATACAACAACAATCATCTAGGATAATTGGGTTTCCCCGGGGCAATACCTAGAACATCCAGGGCAGCCCACCCCAGGAGGAACCCCCCAACTGGGTAAACCCTCTGACCTGGCCACATACCCCTTTTTGTTGTGGCCAGAATTCGAATCCAAGACCTCCACTATGGGAAGTCTTAGGGCTACCATTGCACCAAATGATCAACGGTAGAATCATACCAATAGACAAGCTATTCGTAGAGTCTAGGGTGGGTGAGATGTAAACAAACCATATCCCTATCCACAAGGATAAAGAGACTGCTTTCAAGAAGACCTCCAGCTTCAGAAAACCGCTTTGGACTTGAAAAATATATTAGAACTCACAACTAAATATTATACAATAATGTAATCTAGAAAATCAGTTAACTAATTTACTAATAAAATCAGTTAACTAATTACCGATCACATGTGCATTCAAGAAAATATGAAATCGATAGAACGACTTACCAAACTATAAAAGTCCAAAATAAAATCATTAAATTGATTCTTTATTTAGATTGATCATGAATCATTAGGCGTTGATTATTAGAACTTAAAAGTATCTGTACAATTTGTTCCGAGAAAATATCACCTAACAAATATTGTTTTGTCTCTGCCTTTTGTATTGTTTTAATGATTTATCCACTCAAAGTGAATAAATCATTAAAAGAAGTTTGGAAAAGGTATAATACAATTCGCTACAAATTCTGCTGGATCGGGTCTTGATGTCGAGGTATCAATTCTAGAAGGTGCTTAAATGTAAAGTAACTCGTTAGAAGGCGATTTAAGACTGGATTCTACAACGATTAAGTTAGTATTCTTTAATGCTCTTGTATAAACTTGCACGGCGTATAATATATGTATGTGTGCAAAATATACTAGAGTTTAGAGAAATAGGAGATGGATTATGGCGGAATCAATTAAGGGAGGGTCAAGAGGGTCGATGACGCAGAGTGAAAGCACAAAGATAAATCAGAAAATAACTCAAACAATTTTGTTAGAAAACTGAATGAATTGCTTATTACATAAGGGACCCTTGTACATGGGAATTCTAAATATGGCAGTTTTGCCAAATTTTCAAAATTACAAAGCAAGCAGTTAAAACTGAAATTGGAAAAAAAACGAGCAGATTACATCAGTCAAGGATTCATGCGTTTTGGACTAAAAAAGAAAGCGTTGAAAATTAAGAAATTTAGGGAAATCATTGATTGGAGAAATCGGATCTATTAGTGATGGAATTCGGGTCAATTAACTGAGCCAAACCACGTGATCCGGCTCGTCGAAACCTTTCCTTCCACCGGTTATGGGCCCCGTAACTCCAAATGTAGCCCAAGTTATGTTCGTTTCAAGTTTGGGTTCTTTTTGCCATGTTTTCCCTGTCTAGCATGTCCAAATAGAAGTCCGCTAACTCCTGGATTAACTATTAGCCGATATATTTATTTGATTTGAATATATCAATTAGAGATATATTAGGCTATATTGTTTATAGAGATATTTATTGTATATCCATTCCAAAGATAGATTAGGGTTATCTTTTGTATTTGTAATTATATATACCGATCAATGAGAATGAGAGAGGCAAGCATTCTATACCAGTTAATATGGTATCAGAGCCTCTCTGATCACCAAACCCTAATCTCCTCTCTAATTCTGTTGACATTTTTTCTTCTGACCCTGTCGACATTCTCTCATTCTCTTCTTCTTTTCTTTTCTTTATTCTTCTCTCCATGCATAACAAACTCCATCCAGCCATTACCGTCACCAACATTAGGAATTTTATTCCTTTCACATTGGAGATGGAGAGTGGCCAATACAATTCGTGGGCAGAATTATTCTGGATTCATTGCAGGGCGTTCCAGGTTACGAATCACATTGATCCTATAGTCGTAGCCCCCCTGCCGGTTGCCTCTCCCTCTACCGATAAAGATGGCAAGCCCATTCCTAAACCCGACTGTCCAGCAGAGTTGTGGTCTCGTCTGGACGCTATCGTTCTTCAATGGATTTACAGCACCATCTCGAACGATCTTCTGCATACCATTCTGAAACCGAAGGCCACTGCTTCTCAGGCTTGGGTTGCCCTCGAAAATATTTTCCAAGATAATCAGAGTTCTCGTGCAGTCTATTTAGAACACAAGTTTGTCACAACAAAGCTAGACAATCTTCCCAACATCTCTGCTTATTGTCAGGCCCTCAAAATGCTAGCAAATCAATTAGCCAATGTTGGTGCCCCGGTTGCCAACCAACGCCTCGTCCTTCAATTGATTGTAGGTTTGAACGAAAGTTATGAAGGAGTGGCAATGATGATTCAGCAAACAACACCTTTACCAAAGTTCTATGCAGCCCGGTCCAAGCTGATACTTGAAGAAACTCGAAAATCCCACCAATCTGCTAGTACAGGAAACCTGTCACACCCCAACCGACGGCGGATTATACGTCGGGGCGGACGCGGTTGTTCAATAGCACAAGGTTGACTATTAAAGTTTCAATATTTCATTAATAATAGATTCAAAGGTTCAATACAAAGGAAATAACAAGTATACAACATTTATTTAATAAGTAGTCTAGGTCCAAAGCGTCCTATGTGATTACAAATAAGTCTCACGATGTAGAACCTGAAACATGTGAAAGAATCTGTCAACTACAAAATAGTTGGTGAGATACAAAGGTTTTGACACAGTTTAACAAGTGTTTGAAAAGAGTTACAATTCACTATGATTTATGTATTCTATAATGTAAGTATGAGAACAAGTATCTTAAACATTATGCACTTCAACCCTCCAACCAAGTTTAGGCATAACCCGCAGGTTACCCTTATAAGTCTCAAGTTTAAAGTTTAATTCAGTAACAATCACCAAGGGCTCCCCCCCCCCCCCCCCGAAGGGGTCAATCAATCAAGGTGGATTGTTCAAATGCAATAGGTCTATCATTGTTACCATAAGCTTGATCAAAGTTAATGAATATGCTAGTTTTAAGTTTAATCTAAGCATACAAGTCTCAAGTTTAACATAAGAATAAGCATCTAGTCATAGTTGTACAAGAATTGTATAAGTTTAAAGTTTTGAACATGTTTCACCCCAAAAGAATAGAAAGGAAAAAGGGGCTAAGTACACTCACTTGGATTTGATGAAGAGTACCCGATAAGAGTAAGTTTACAAGACTTTGAGGGAGAATATCCTCACAATAAGCCTAAGAATATAAGTCTAAAGTTTCAAGTTTATTTCTATAAGTCTAAGCCAAAGGATCTAGGATTTCAAGATTGACTAGGGTTCCAAATGGGAGACGGGAATGTTTCATAAGGTTTTGAATCAAGTTTCAAATGAAGTTTTGAATGCATGATGTAAGACTTGAATACCAGAGTTTAGTAAGTTTATAGTTTAAAATAATTATCTAAAAGTCTTTATAATTATCAACTGTACAAGTTAAGTTATAATAATCTAAGATAGTTAAGTGTAAGACTAAATATTTATTAAGGTTTAACCATAATTATTCAAAGAATAAATAATTATTAAAGATTTATAATAATTATTTAAAGAATATATAAAATGATAATTATTATTTTAAAGGATAAATAATAATTAAGGTTTTATAATAATTGCTTCAAGAATACATGACTATTAAGGATAGATAATTATCTAAATACTTATCTAATTAATATAAATTATTTAAGATTTATCAAAGCATTTAGGTATTAAATATTTATTATCTTGTAGTTTCAATAAGATAACATATATATTTTTAAGTTATAAGTTTCAAGGTTTACAAGTTTATAAGTTTATAAATAATTAAATAAATAAGGTATGAATAATTCTCTTTTCAAATTGGTATTTTGATTATAAGTCTTTAAGTTTAAATAAAATTATAAGTTTATAATGTTTACTTCAAATGGTAAGTTTATAAGTATAAGTATTTAATTTAAAGTTTATGTTTTAAAAGTATAAATGTTTTAAAGTCTTTATAAAGTTTATAAGTTTAAAATAGATAAGTATATTTATTTTCTTATTGTTTTAAATTTATAAAAACAAATGGATTTCTTGTTTATATGAAATGTAAAATTTATAAGTTTAAAATTTATTAGTTTAAAGTTTTGAACAAGAACAAGTTTATTATATATATAGAAAGAATAAGGAATTTAGTTTTGAAGTTTTAAAAACGATTTCTATTGGATGTCCAAGTTTTATAACTTTTGGAAGTATTCTTTTAAATGTTTAAAACTATTTTTAATTATCATAAGTTTTAATTAAATAAAATATCTCCAGAAGGTAAAAGTGTAAATAAAATTCATATTTAAGTTTATAAAGATTTAACAGAATTTATAAAATTTATTAAAAGTATTAAAACTGATTAAAAGGCTAAAAAATATAAAAAGAGGCGAAAATCAGTTTGTTGGGTTTGAACTCGGGTCCCTGCCCTGTTCACCCGTATACACACACACACTCTGACTATCCCGCCTACGGGCTCGTTGGTTTATTATCCGAAAAAGAATTTGTTAAACACATGTTGGATTCGCCTCCAATTCCCATATGAACCCTAGATCCAAAAACCCGCAAATTCAACTGGAAATCCCTCTGTCATTGTAAATTGACAGAGGGCAAACGATTGTGGAAAGAAAACGAGTAGATTGGCAATTCGAATTACCTGATTTGAAGTCGCGATGAGGGAGATCGGGACTGTGGTGGTTGTCGACGGTCGTGGCTCCAAACCGGAGAATGTAGGTTTGATTTTGCCGAATTGAGGGTGGAAAGCGTTGTGGTGTGATGTCATCTACCCACTGGTACTCGTATTTATACACAATTCCGAGATTAAATGCCCGATTAGGTGAGGAGTTCGCGGTTAGGTTCGAACGGCTCGAATTTGAATTCACGCGTGGTTAGCATTTAATTCTATCATCACGCTTGGTTGGCTTTGGTCGCATGCGCGACTGAACCCGAGGTTCACTGTATTTGGACGGGAAACGCGTTTTTTGACTAAAACGGCTCGAAACCGGCCACTGCGGGACTCGAACTCGTGATCTGATTCTGGTTCGAGAGTTTGGCGGAAATGGCAAAACAGGCCCTTGTAGTTTATGTTTTAACATTTCAGGTTAGTTCTTTTAAGCTTAAAATAAGTTCCGGGGAATGACGGTTTAGTCCCTGAACTTTTGTGTTAAACAAAAATAGATTTATTTTACAAAATCAAATAAGTTTAGAGTTGTTTTTATTGTTATATATATATATATATATATATTATATAAATTTGTGTTATTTAAGGATCTATCTATATATATACATATATAGCCATATTTATCACACATATATATATATATCCATAGGTATTTGTCGTTTTAAAGAAATAGTTTTAACACGGAGTCGAGTTTTAATTTAGATATACGTGCAAAAGATGGGTCGGAATATCTCGGATATTACATAACCAAACCGGAGGAACAGCCCTCCGCACTTCAAGTCAGAATCATCTACCTCAGGGACGCTTTAATGGTCCCAATAATATCAATACTCAGTCTTCGGACTCCCATCAATATTACAGTCCTCGCGGACGTGGCGGCAGGGGCCGTGGCCGTTATGGCAACGACGACAGAGGTTGTGGCTCACCAGGAACTCAGCAACAACATCAGTCACCGAACCCCTACAACTATCGGTCAGGAGGAAACTGGTCTGTCCCACCACCTTAGGCTTATTTTCCTCAAAGGGCTTCTCCACCATGCCCATACCCCACACAGCCCACTTAGTCCTATAGACCCTAGAGACAACACACATGCCCAAACCCCTCTAGACATGGATTACTTGGGCCCAGACCTTCTAATCAGGCTTATGCAGCATCAGAGGCGAGTTATGCACCCACGGACATTGAGCAGGCTTTTCCCACCATGTCACTGAACCCACCGGATCAGAACTGGTACATGGATACAGGGTCGACCTCACTTATGGCTCACTCCTCAGGTAACTTCTTGTCCTATGTCAATAAGGGTCTTTATCGAAATATAATTGTTGGTAATGGCTCTCAGGTTCCAATTCACGGTACAAGACATCAAACTCTTTCTTACCCTTTTCCACCTTTACAGCTTCATAACATTCTTCATGTTCCTAATCTCATTAAAAATCTTGTTTCCGTTCGTAGACTAACCAGGGATAATCTTATTTCTATCGAGTTTGACCCGTTTGGTGTTGATGTGAAGGAATTCTAGACACGGACACCCATCCTCAGATGTAACAGCTCCGGGGATCTCTATCTACTCTCCATTGACTCTAACTCACAACTCACAAGTCCTACCGCTTTTGCAGCCATTACTCAAGATCTTTGGCATCACCGTCTATTCCACCCCGACGCTTCTATTTTTCAGTCTTTAAAATCATGTTTACCTTTTAATTCTAGTATTAAACAATCATCTTCAATTTGTTCTTCGTGTGTGTTTGGAAAACAATTTAGATTGCCATTTTTTAATTCCACATATTCTACTGTTTTACCATTTGATATTATACATACTGATTTGTAGACGTCACCTGTTTTGAGTTCTAGTGGTCATCGATACTATGTTTTATTTTTGGATGACAAATCAAACTTCTTATGGACTTACCTTTAGCTAATAAGTCACAAGTCTACAACATTTTTCTCCAATTCTACAATCTTATCAAAACACAATTCAATTACAAAATAAAAACAATTCAATGTGATAACGGCCGTGAATATGATAATCAACAATTCCATACATTTTGTACTAATCACGGCATCCAATTTCGTTTCTTGTGTCCCCACACCTCCTCCCAAAATGGTAAAGAAGAACGAAAAATATGTTTCATAAATAACATCATCCGCACCATTCTATCTCATTCCTCAGTCCTCGAAAATTTTTGGCACCATGCTCTCCAACATGCTACATACCTTTTAAACATTCTCCCAACCAAACTTCTCCACAACTTCACACCTACTCATATCCTCTACCACCGTCAACCAAACTACTCACATCTTCTGGTTTTCGGGTCTTTGTGTTATCCTCTTCTCCCTTCCACAACCATTCATAAGCTCAACAAACGGTCTGTTCCGTGCGTCTTTCTTGGCCACCCTTCGAACCATCGGGGATACAAATGTTTCAACATTCAAACACAACAAATCATAATTTCCCGCCATGTCATCTTTGGCGAAACAATCTTTCCCTTCTCTAGCACTAATCTCTCTAACCCCACCACCAACAAATTTCTAACCTCTGACCTTCACCCATTGATTTGGACCACTCCCTCCTCAATAGACAATTCTAACCCATCTACACTGCCTACCTCAGCCCACTTACCTACTACACCCACTACACTCAAAACCTATTCTAGGAGCCCAAACATTCTCACGGCCCACCCTCCCCTCAACGAACACCACACTTCGCTCCCAACATGTGACAATCCGACTTTTCAAGTTAATCCCGTTAGTGATTTCGTTAAATATTTTGTTGCAACCTAACCAAAGTTAACCCAAATTCTAAAACCAAGGGATCAATTCTGTCAAAGTTGAAGTTGCAAGGGCTGGTTTCGTAAATAACCGAAAACCCTAGTAAGCAGGTCGCGCCTTGTTTTGGCACGGTCGCGCCTCTTATTGGCACGGTCGCGCCTCTTGTCAGTTGAAACGTAAAATCAGTCTTTAATCTCAAATTCGTTCGACTTCGTAACCGTTCTGCACGTTCCTACCTTTAACGAGTATCATTAAGACTTTAAACCTCGTTATTTCTCCGAATTAAGTCCAATTATGGATGATTATTTTGTAACCATCGACTCAACGCCTCTCAATCAAATTCGATTAATCTGTGTATATCCCTCTCATTTGATCATCTGCGAGCCCCTTGAAGCTTTTACGCAGTCCAATTTGACCGGAATCGTAGCAGAAGTCGCTGGAGATCAAACCCGTCGCCGTCGGATCAAGTTCTAGTCGTGCACTATCAATCCGTCATCTATTTTGGTAATTGAAACTTCCTACATCTTCGTTTTCATTTTTAGATTGAAAGCCCTAACTTACTCAGGGCTTACATCACTAAATTGGACTCGAATCAGAATTAGTTTTTCGTAAAATACATGATTATGTTCGCAATACCATATTTATCAAAAGCCATATGATTTCCAACGTTAACCTTATAAGATTCGAGCAATTTTGTTTCTGAAATTGACCTGACACGGTCACGCTAATATCCTAGCGCGGTCGTGCCTCACCCTCTGACCCGGTCGTGCCACTTGGCTAGATCTGGTCATGCCTTGAAACCTTAGACATGGTCGTGCCTAGTGATCAGCTTTGTTGTGTCTTCTGTTTTGATCAACACGGTCGCGCCCGTAACCTTAACACGGCCGCGCCCGTAACCTTAACACGGTCGTGCCTTGTCTTAGGCGCGATCGTGTGTAAGAAAACCTGGTGTCAGAATGTTTTGATTATTATTTTATATTTTCAAAACAATAATTTTTATATTATATTAATACATTTGTTTAAAACCAGAAAAACCACCCATAGACTCGGGTTTAGTTTTGTAACTTGTATCCGTTGTTTAAAAATCGTTTATAAAATAATATATTCAATCCTTGAACTCAACTAAAACCGATATATATTTTCATATTATTATTATTTGTCACTCGTCGCAAATCGTAGTTTTTCTTATTTGAATAATTCAAGAATCCTGTATTCTCGTGGACGCATTCGTCTACTCATGGTCGTTAGAGCGTTACTTGTAAGAAGATTCTTATTCCGTGTCGTCGTCACAAATCCCAGTGAGTCCCTAACTGTTATGTTGTGATACTAGGACATTTGTGAGCCGTATCAGGCTACCGCTTGAGATTTTAATCTCGTACTTGTGTGATTACTACCTACGTCGTTCAGGTGAGTTTTCACGGCCCCTTTTCTATTTTAAACTGGGGGAGAAAACTTAATGCAAACTCTTTTTGATTTTTGTGTTTCATATTATATCACTTGTTATGACTATGCGTACACTCTATCAAGAAAATCCTCACATCGAACCGTTTAAATATGAATATAGCGAGGTATGTTGGGTAGTACTACTGGGTTTGACAAACCTCACCCGCGTTAGTCGCGCTAACTCGATTAGATATCGAACGGGTGCAATATTGACCTAAACGTGCACCGTGGTTGATAAACCTGGTGGGAGGCAATACAAACAGTCAGTTTACGGTTGCGAGAGTAATAGCAAACATGAACATGGGTTAGCTACCTGTTGATATATATGTTGATTATACAATAAATCTGGTAAACGTTTATTTAAATATTGAAACCTGTGAACTCACCAACCTCGTGTTGACATCTTTTCTTACATGTTTTCTCAGATCGCTAAGATAAGGCACGGGTGCACATTAGGACATGGATGGGATCCTTCTATTGATTGTTATCTTATTAAATTGTTTAGACTATTTTGAATTGTGTTTGGTTTGAACCTTTGGACTTTTCTTTTCGGGCGCGTGTGTTTTGTGCATTTACTTTTCTTTACGCTTCCGCATTAAACTCTTATTGTTATGATATTTTCATTTGAGTCCCACATAGAGTCGTTCAATGTAACTAATGACTGAGATCCTGGTGTGTCACCTCCCAAACGGTAAAACTTCGTTAGTGGAATTTGGGGGTGTGACACAACAACCCGCCACCCTCACCAAATCTGCCAAACAGTCCACCATCCCCTAACTCATCCTCTTCCTCTAGTACCTCTTCTGCTCCGTCCCCACCTTCATCCATACCAGTCCCACCACCTCCACCATCTCGTACCATGCATACTCGTAGCATGTCGGGCATTCACAAAACTCGCCATCACCTTAATTTTCACGCTTCCCCCTCTATTTCTCCCCTTCCTTGGAACCCTTTTGATGCTCTACGTAACCCGGATTGGAACCAAGCCATGCACGATGAGTTCCTGGCTCTTATCGATAATAGCACGTGGGAGTTAGTCCCGAGGTACCCTACTATGAATATTGTACGTAGTATGTGGATTTTTAGACACAAAACAAAACCTGATGGTACTTTAGACTGATACAAAGCTCGTTTGGTTTGTGATGGCATGTCTCGGGAGATAGGGATTGATTGTGGAGAGACTTTTAGCCCAGTTGTTAAACCGGCTACTATCCGGACGGTTCTTTCTTTAGCCTTGTCTCATTCTTGGCCCATCCACCAATTGGATGTAAAGAACGCGTTCTTACATGGTACTTTAAATGAAATGGTCTACATGCATCAACCGTCAGGCTTTCGAGACCAACGTTTTCCACATCATGTTTGTCGGTTAAAGAAATCGTTATATGGCCTAAAACAGGCCCCCGGGCTTGGTACCAACGGTTTGCTGATTTCGTTTATACTATGGGCTTTCAACACAGTAAATGTGACCATTCCTTCTTTGTTTACAAGAATGGTAAAGATCGGGCATATATTCTATTATACGTGGATGATATTCTTCTTATCACATCATCGGATACTCTTCGGCATACCTTTATGAGCCGTTTGGCCACCGAGTTTGCTATGAAGGGCTTGACCCTCAGTTACTTTCTTGGAATTTCTGTCACTAGGCACACCGACTCCCTGTTCTTATCTCAACATAAGTATGCTGCTGAAATTTTAGAAAGGGCTGGCATGACTAGGGCTGTTCAAAAAGCCCGCGGCTCGTGACTCGCTCGAAGTTCGCTCGGAAAAAGCTCGGCTCGGGAAAAGCTCGGTTTTAAACGAGCCGAGCCGAGCTGGCTCGAATTCTAAACGAGTCGAGCTCGAGCTAGGGTTGGCTCGGCTCGGGCTCGGCTCGTGGGCTCAGCTCGTGGCTCGGCTCGTCTAAATAACTAATATATATATATATGTTATATATGTGTTATATTTGAAATATGATGTTTTGATTTTTTAAGTTAATTTGTTTTCAATAACTCTAAGTTTTGGACTAAAATTTTACTTTATCTACAATTGTATTTACTCTCTACTTTGTAAGTTTTGGGTTATTTATGTTTTTTTTGTATTTTATATATTGTCCCTTCCATCTATTTAGTTTTTTGAAGACAATCAACTTCAAACCGAGAATAAAATATTTTTTTGTTGTTTATATATATATTAATATGTAAAAAAAAAAAAAAAAAACCGAGCTAGCTCGACGAGCCACGAGCTGGCTCGAGCTTTTTACGAGCCGAGCTCGAGCTCAATTTTTCAGCTCGGAAAAAAAATCGAGCCGAGCCGAGCTGGCTCGTTTAATTTCGAGCTCGGCTCGGCTCGTTTACAGCCCTAGGCATGACCTCCTGCAATCCCGCCATTACTCCAGTTGACACCAAGACTAAACTCAGCAGCACTTCGGGTACTCTTCTCGATGAAGAAGGCACTCAATACCGCCAATTGGTCAGGGCTCTTCAGTATCTCACTTTTACCCGTCCGGATATCAGTTATGCAGTACAACAAATTTGTGAACGACGCATCTCAACGCGTTAAAACGCATCCTCCGATACATCCGGGGGACTATTTCTCATGGCCTTTATCTTACAAAGTCGTCGGTCAGCTCCCTCATAGCCTATACCGATGCCGACTGGGCCGGCTGCCCGGACACCCGACGATCTACTTCTGGATACTGTGTTTACATGGGTGATAATCTTATCTCCTGGACTTCCAAAAGACAACCGACACTTTCCCGTTCAAGTGCCGAAGCTGAATACACGGGAGTCGCCAGCGTTGTATCTGAAACATGTTGGTTACGAAATTTGCTATTGGAACTTCATTTTCCACCAACTCATGCTACTCTAGTGTACTGTGATAATGTTAGCGCGGTATACCTCTCGTGCAATCCAGTTCAGCACCAACGAACCAAGCATATTGAGTTGGATATCCATTTTGTTCGTTAAAAAGTAGCACGGGTCAGGTTCGGGTTCGACATGTACTGTCTCGCTATCAAATCGCAGACATCTTCACAAAAGGCTTGCCATTGGTCCTCTTCGATGATTTCAGAAACAGTCTCAATATTCGTCAACCTCATGCTAAGACTGCTGGGGTGTATTAGCCGGGATATTTATTTGATTTGAATATATCAATTAGAGATATATTAGGCTATATTGTTTATAGAGATATTTATTGTATATCCATTTCAAAGATAGATTAGGGTTATCTTTTGTATTTGTAATTATATATACCGATCAATGAGAATGAGAGAGGCAAGCATTCTATACCAGTTAACATGAACTCCTCATCAGTCGATCCTCCGGTCTTTGAAGATTTGCTATGTGAAAAAGTTGGGTATTTTAGGAAAATGCGAGTAAAACCCTCCGAAACGGTTGAGAAGAAAACATGATTTTCTTTATATGAGACATGAACTTTTACCCTATATGTTAGATGTTCCATTTTCTGAGACTTTTCGACGGCAAACATAAGTATTTTTATAAAAGAAAGCATACGTTTTTTTTTACTATATGTAAAAATATTTATATGCTACAATTTCAACATAACTCGTCCATGCATTGTATATATTTTTAGTTCATATATTGACGGTTATTCGATACGTAACATTTGCTAGTCGAATCTGAGAGTTTCTAGTTCCGTCAGAGAACAGAGAGATAGATAATTATGTGATGAGAGAGGAGGAAATTACCTCCTTTACGACAATCATCATGATTCATGAATGACATCTACTATGGTTCGAGCTCAAATATTACGTCTAATTCAAAACTAAAACATGTACGTCTATAATTTAATATTAATATTACCCGAGTTAAAAACAATATCATTTTCATATCCCGCAATTGTATAATTGTCGAAATCAATTATTTGGATTTGATTCCAATTATATAACAATAAAATTATAATTTTTGTATCATATTCGTCAAACTATATTTATATTATACAAATAACTATAAAGATATCAAATATAAAATTAAATTGTTAAGTATTGATTGATAAAGATTTGCCAATAAGAAAACTACATAATCCTACTTTTCTTTGAACAAAAAACAAAGCATGACCTAACCAACATGCTTTGTTTTTTCTTCAAATTCTTTTCATATTTTATTCAATTATGTTTCTTTATTTTTTATTTTGGTGTTTATTATATTAAAGGAAATTCGGGGAAAGTATTAAAAATAGAGAAAGAAAATGAAAGGAGAAGGCTCCGTGAAGGTTGTGTTGCATGGATCCAATTTTTAGAGCCTAAATTTCGTTATTGGCGCAAGTAAACTAGACCGCCCACGTGCTCGGTTTTCGACTACCTCTGTCAACATTGGCCGGCCAACCGTCCGACAATTTTTCATTAATAAAAACAAAAACCATCACTGAAAATCTAACACGAAAAACAGTCAATTTCCAACTCGATTTGAATTAGTACCGTTAAAAGTTAAAACTCGTGACTCGAAACTTGTTTGAAAAAAATTACAATGAAATTAACTCGGTTTGTAAGTGAGCCGAGATAAGCTCGCTCGAATAATTTTATTTTAATTTTAATTCATTAACCTAATTACCTTTCGAAGTTAGCCCACCTAATACCGTAATTTTCACATAATCCATCGTTCTTCCTCACTCGTAAGTTTCCATGGTTCACACTTCATCCTAATTTTCACACTGCGTCATTCATTCTCTCT
Organism: Smallanthus sonchifolius; assembly: GCA_023525975.1. Lineage (NCBI taxonomy): Eukaryota > Viridiplantae > Streptophyta > Magnoliopsida > Asterales > Asteraceae > Smallanthus > Smallanthus sonchifolius. Next base: position 73,308,311 of record CM042033.1, on the reverse strand, counting down.
CTCGACGAAAACCTCACCACCGCCGCTCACGTTACCCACTGCTCCTTTACTGCTCAACATTGTCGATCACTGTCGCAAACCAGATTTGCTCTTCTTCTTAAGGAATTTTTTTTGTTATATGTTCATTATATAACTGTATCTAAAAGTAATTAACTCTTAAATGAGAATATATTAGGGATGGTTATTAACTTTTGTTAAATACTTCATAACATAAATAAGAGATTCACTAAATCAATTTCAGTCACTCGATTTGTTGGACAAGTTAGATATGACACATGTTAGATATATACTAGATATAAAATATTAGTTATGATTAGATAAAATATATTTGTTATGATTTGTCTTTTTTAATGTCAAACTAGCTTAGAACCCGTGTAATACACACCGGTGAAAAATATCAATACATAAAATTATTAAATCTTTATGTATATATTTTGCAGGTGTAAAAATGTTTTACATATAATAAGGATACAAAACAAAATTCAAAATATGAAAAAATTAGTATATAATTGGGTTTCGAAAATACGTTAATTACTATTTAATATAATTTGACTTTCATTACTATTTGATTGAAACATAAAAATTATATAATTAGATTTTAAAGTTTTTTATAATAAGAGATAATTTAAAAATAAATGTGTTTTATTAGTATAATCTGTATTTTCTTTAAAAAATATGATAATTAAAAGATAAATGTGTATTTAATAAGAGAGATAGGCGGGAAAAATGATGATAATGAATGTGGAGGCGACACGTGGCATGAAAAACCTTTATTTATTAAATAGTATAGATGTTACTCCTACTTTATTTTACACCAGTAATTCTAAACTACTTCATTGCTCAGATTTGAACATGGGACCTCCCCTCTAAGAGTCATGTGCCTGTACCAAGTGGGCGAGCCCACATTGGCATTTGTTAAGATTTGTTACGTTGATAAGATTTACTGTAATTATCTTTATTATAATTAGAAGTTATGATTAGATTAGTTTTCTTTTGTAATTATCTTTATTATACTTCTATAAATAGTTATCAATAATACACAATATCTTACATAGTTTTCATTATTGATGTATTATTCATATAGAACGAGATATAGGAAACCAACAATTTAGCTACTTGCTAGCTAACAGTGCCAGAGATGTACAAATCGGTTTCAAACCCTAAACTGGATCGGGTTTTGTCAACAAAAGGCATAACCAGTTTTAGGTCAGCCTGGTTGAAACCGGCTCTTAAGGTGGGTTTGATCAGTTACAAACCATGCTGAAACCGGTTCTTGAGGGGTTCTGACCGGTTCGGTTCGGGTTTGATCGGTTTCAGCATATGGGGTTACAAACCGGTTCTGTTTTTGGTTCGGATCAATTTTCTAAACCGGTTGTTTTGTTCATCTCTACGTGCATAAACTCATGTTCATTTCCTTATACACCTCGTTTTTGTGTACAAGATCACAAGTGTGAGCCTCTTTTAACTCCTCTTCGTAATTTTCATTTAGTAAATTATGAATGATATATTAATAGACATGTGAAAATGAGGGTTGGATTTGAAATCATTACATATATTTCATGCTACATGTCCCTGGCCGGTATTTATCGTAAGACCCTTAATATTAGGCATGGGCGGCAAATCAGAAATCGATCTTTTCCCCTTAAAAATCGATCGGGGCGGTGTCGGGTGGTGATTGAACGTCCGGAAGAAGTTTAGGAGATGGTGGGCACATGATGGAGAGAGAGGGGATGACGGGTTTGACCTAGTCTAAACCTTTTTATATAAATACATATTTATTTTCATCCAAATTTATAAACTTTGAGTCAATTACACAAATAGTCCTTCAAAAGACAAATTTACTCATGATCAGACTTAACTGAAAAAGTTAACATCAGTTAGTGGAAAGGACTAAATGTGTGTAAAGGTTTCAAAAAAAGGACATCCAGTGTAATTATTGAAGTCAAAGGACACAATCTGTAATTTACTATATAGTTAAAGGACATAATTTGTAATTTACTCTCCTAAATATGTTACCATCAAACAAATTCCAATTTATTTATTTATTTAACACAAAATCTGAAGCAAAAGCATTTCCTAACAGCAGGATTTGGTATAACAACAAGAGGGGGGAGGGGGGTGGCGGAGGCAGGCGGGAGAGCGGCTGGGTGCCGGCTGCGGCGAGGTGCCGCCGTGGCGAGGTGCTGCTGCGGGCGGGTGGCGGGGGCAGTCGGTGGCGGCAGGCGGGGCGGCGGCGGTAGTGATATCGGGGGTGGGGTGAGATGACAAAGTTTGAGGGGACCTATATGCATTCTTTTTAAGTTAACAAAATTTTATAATATTTGATCATTTTGATCCGTTACCTAATTTAAGATGACCCAAATTAACCCGTTGAATATTTGAGGTGACCCAAATTGACCCGTTGACTAATTTAAAGTGACTCAAATTAACTCATTGACTAATTGAAGGTCACCTAAATTGACCCAAATTCATTGATTTTTACCCAATTGAACTCATTTTTTAAGGGATGAGTCAAGATTGTCACCCCTACTTAATATATTTTTATATTTTCTTTATCGTAAGACCCTTAATATCTTATTTAATTATAGTCCATTCAAATTATAGTTTATTAATACCTTAATCTAAAGCTTGTAACTAAATTACAAACATGCCAATTAAATTGAAAGACCAAACATCTTAAAAATCAAACTAACCATATTCAAATGTATTAAGTAATAAAAATAGATCAATATAAAAAAATCATACTTATATCGTTTTCTTGTCATATTTTTAACCAATTTATTATTTAAAAAGTAAAAAAAAAACAATAAATACAAAAAAAAAATTAATAGCTAAATGAGTCATCATATTTATTTCTTTATTTTCATAATTTTGACTTACTATATTATTCTTTATTATTTTAAAATGTTAGTAATTAGTTTTTTTTTCTTTTTTTTTAACGACAAACTACACTGCTCTTAAACTACATCATCCTAAACTACTCCTTACCATGTTTGAACCTGAGTTTACTTTAGAGGGGCTTTGCCTCTTACCACTAGGCTACAACTCAAGTATAAGGGAAGTCTATACATACATCAGTCTCCTACTATTTAAACACCTGATGCTATACGAATTATATAAATTATGACTTTTTTCTTATTCCAGATATATGAATTATGTTTTTCTCTTATACGTTATACAGACACATAGTTTTTCGACTAACATAAAACACCTTTTTTCACCATCTGGAACACGTAATCAACTCCAAATCCAATACAATATTTTTTAAACGAAGATGATTAGGAGATGACAGGTATATTTCCTAGAGTATATAAAAACGTTGGCCGGATTTCCAACAACTCACTTCCATAGTCCCACCCGCATACTTTGACCCAAAATCAAACCCACCGACTTTGATCACACCCTCTCCCACCCACCGGAATGTCACCGGCACCAATCTCCGGCCATTACACCCTCCTCCTCTCCCTCATTCTCTTAACCATCACTCCTCCCACCTCCCAATCCGACCCACGCCAAACCCTCCTCAAAATCAAAACAAATTTATCAACCTCAAACACCCAAATCTTCACAACATGGACCAACAACAACCCAGTCTGCAACTTCACCGGAATCATCTGCGACGGCAACAACTCCGTCAAAGAAATCAACCTCCCACAACTCCAACTCGCCGGAACTGTTGATTTTGACTCAATCTGTTCTCTCAACTCACTCCAAAAACTGTCACTCGGATCAAATCTCTTGCATGGTATCATCAGCTCCAACTTATCAAACTGCACAAATTTACAGTACCTTGATCTCCAAGCCAACTCGTTCTCCGGCGAGTTTCCATGGAACTCGCTTCATAAACTTATCAACCTCACTTACGTTAGCTTAGGAGACAACCCATTTGACAAATCCCCATTTCCGTTGGAGATTTTAAACCTTCAGAAACTACAAACTCTTTATCTAACAAACTCTAGCATTGAGGGGACAATCCCCGAGAAAATCGGAGTGCTCAGTTTGTTACAACGGCTTGAACTGTCTGACAACTACCTGGTCGGAGAAATCCCGGCAGGGATAACAAACTTGACGAATCTTGAAGTGCTTGAGCTTTACGATAACCGCCTCACCGGAGGTTTTCCGTTAGGGTTTGGGAATCTTGTTAAGCTTTCTAAGCTTGATGTTTCTAATAACAGCCTTGAAGGTGATGTTTCTGAGTTAAGAAGGTTGACTCGCTTGGAATCGTTACAGTTGTTTGAGAATAAATTCTCCGGGGCGATTCCGGTGGAGTTTGGGGAGTTTAAGTTGTTAAAGGAGTTTTCGATTTATAGTAACGGGTTTACCGGAGAGTTGCCGGAGAAGATAGGGTCGTGGGCGGATTTTGAATTCATTGATGTGTCGGAGAATTTGTTGACCGGTTTGATTCCGCCGGATATGTGTAAGAAGGGGAAGATTTATGATGTTTTGATGCTTCAGAATAATTTCACCGGTGGCTTGCCGGATAGTTACGCGAACTGTTCATCGTTGGTGAGATTAAGGGTGAGTAATAACTCGCTTTCCGGGAGAGTTCCTGATGGGATTTGGAGTTTGCCGCGTTTTAAATTGATTGATCTTGCCATGAATCGGTTTGAGGGTGAAGTTGGAGCTAATATTGGTGAAGCTAAGTCATTAGCACAGGTTTTTATATCCAATAACAGGTTTTCCGGTGAGTTGACGGAGGAGATATCAGAAGTTTCGTCTTTGGTGGAAATTGAGTTGATGTATAATCAGTTCTCCGGTCGGATTCCGGCGAGGAGTGGTGACTTGAAGAATCTTAATAGTCTTCAATTTGAAGGTAATTTATTTTCTGGTGGTATCCCGGAGTCTCTTGGTTCTTGTGATTCTCTTAATGATATAAACCTCGCCGGAAATTCTCTTTCTGGGGAAATTCCGACGAGTCTTGGTTCTTTACGGGGTTTGAACTCGTTAAACTTATCCGGGAACAAACTATCGGGTGTAATTCCGGCAAGTTTGTCATCTTTGAAGCTAAGCCTTATTGATTTGTCATACAATATGTTGATTGGGCGGGTGCCGGAGTCTTTATTGGCGGAGGCGTATAATGGTAGTTTTGCGGGAAACCCGGGGTTATGTGCCGATAAGAGTAAAAGTCTCCTGCAATGTTCACCGGTTTCTCGTCACTCCTTCGGGTTAGGAGTTGCTAAGTATTCCTTCATCGCGGGTGCACTCATGCTGGTGTTGTCGGTAGCATGTTTTCTCCTCGTGAAGTCGAGGGCGAAAGACTCTGACAATCTAACGAATCGAGGTTTCTCGTGGGACATGAAACAATTTCATGTCATTAGTTTTGATGAAGTCGAAATACTAGGATCTTTGAAACCCGATAATTTGATTGGAAAAGGTGGTTCGGGTAACGTTTATAAAGTCGAATTAGCGAGCGGGAACAAGTTGGCGGTGAAACATATGTGGAGGTCCGGTATAAACTCCGGTGACGGTAGAAGTTACTCGAGTGCTGCAACAATATTACCGAAACAGAAAAGTCGGTGGCCAGAGTATGATGCCGAGGTGGCTACTTTAAGCTCGATACGACACGTAAATGTGGTGAAGTTGTATTGTAGCATTACGAATGACGACTCAAATCTACTTGTTTTTGAGTACATGCCTAATGGTAGTTTATATGATCAACTACATACATATCAAAAGATTGAAATGGATTGGAATGTCAGATACAAGATCGCGGTGGGGGCTGCAAAGGGATTGGAGTACCTACATCACGGGTGTGATCGACCTGTTATACATCGAGATTTGAAATCGAGCAATATTTTGTTAGATGAGGAAATGAAGCCGAAGATAGCTGATTTCGGGCTTGCAAAGATTATGCAAACAAATAAGGTCACAAATTCATCACACATTATAGCAGGAACATATGGTTACATCGCTCCAGGTAAATCTCTGCCCTCTAACATTATTATTTTCTTGAGAATATTTTATTTTAATTAAATGAATGTACATCTTTTTTTTAACTTGTAGAGTATGGATACACTTTCAATGTAACCGAGAAAAGTGACATTTATAGCTTTGGAGTTGTTATGATGGAACTTGTGACTGGAAGAAAGCCAGTGGAACCAGAGTTTGGGGAAAATAAAGATATTGTACGTTGGGTTCATGATGAAATAAGGAGCAAGGACAACGTGACCGGGTTGGTTGACGCTAGTATTTCAGACGAGTCAAAGAAAGATGCAGTTAAGGTGTTAACCATTGCAATACGTTGCACAATGCGGTTCCCTGCACAAAGACCGTCGATGAGGATAGTCGTGCAGATGTTAGAACACATCGAGCCTCGTTCACCTGTCGGTGTAGTCATCGACGATATTGTCAAGGACTAAATTTTGTATATACAGTAACAATAGGTTTATGTAAATGGAACGGTTTAAGAGTGTGTGGCATAGTTGGAAGATCTTTTACTCGAAATGAGAAAAGATAATTAGAACTCATTAGCTATCGACATGTTTTAAAGTCAATATATATACTAGTTATCAGTTATTATAAAAGATTGCTCATGATCTTATGGTCTAGTAGTATTGGTGATTACCCTTTACAAAAGTGATGTGAGTTTAAAACCTACAAGTGACATGTTTAGATGGTATTTAAAAGAAAAAAGTTTGTTGTTCAAAAAATTTATATTATAAAAGATTGATTATGTTATTCTTAAGTAGAGTAGTATATTTAATGGCCTTATTCAAACATTTTGAGGAAATTTATTTTAGAAGTGAATAAAAATAGGGAAAATTACTAAAATAGAAATTTGACCAATCCAACTTTTTAAAATAGACATTGACTTTTAGCCTACGAATTCATAGACATTCTCTCACAACAGATGGTTAAAGCCGGCTAATTAGCCGTCCTAAAATTCAGTGCACTACAGACTTCTGGTCCAATAAATACTCGACACGTGGCAGGCTAATAGCTGGCCTATCTAGGCTATTTAGCCTTAGCCGGCCGTTATAAGGCCCTTAGCCGGGGGTTTCTACACTTAGCCGTGAGCCTGCCGTTATAAGGTTTAGCCTTAGCTGTGAGCCAGGGCGCCGGCTTAGCCGGCCGTTATAAGGCCCTTAGCAGGCGGCTAAGCCACGTGTCGAAATTTCATTGGACCAGATCTCTGTTACGCATTGAATTTTAGGCCGGCTAATTAGCCAGCTTTAGCCGTCTCTTCAGAGAGAATGTCTATAAATTCGTAGGCTAAAAGTTAAAGTATATTTTGAGAAAACCCTTTGATCAAATGTCTATTTTGGTAATTTTTCCATAAAAATAAGTGTACTATTTTTAAATATGTGACTTTCAATCGACAAGTAGTAACGTAATTATTTGACTATTGTGGAGTATACTCGTAATCATTATTCTGAAAGTTGGACCGGATCGTCGGTACGTTAGAAGAAAACACTTTTCTTTAATAACACGATAGTACAATAGATACACTCTCTAATTTTATATCATCTGAAAATTGTACCGGATTATCGGTACATTAACAACTTTTAATAGGACGACGCATACACTATCTAATTTTACACCACCTAAATACCCACAGCGAGGTTTGAATCCTCACTACTTGGTTAAGAAGAATTCATTGGTGTGCCTCTTGGGGCTCTCAAAAGGTTCATCCGGTTGGTATTTTACTATTTTGTTTTGTGTTTTTTTACTTGTACATGATGGTAGGATCGTGTTTTAATTATTTCAAATTTAAATGATTGATTTTTAATTTTATTTTATGTGTATATTAACAAATGTATTAATTTTTAAATTAATTATAATGTCCTTGCATTAAACATTGAATTGGTCAAAACAACTACTTGAGTACATGAGGAGGATGGTTGTTAAAGTGGATTGTAAATTAACTCGAACGACACAAACCTGAAGCCTGAAACCTAAAACCAGGGTCGGTCCTGAGTATTTAAGTGTCTCGGCCGAGCCGGAAAAAAAGGCACCTACGAATAAAATATACAAAATATTTTTTTTTAAACGACGATTAACGTTATAATAATAAACATAGAAAAAATATAGTATGTAATAAATAAAAACAATAAAAAATCTAGTATAAGTTTAAAAAGCGTCCAACCAATAAAAATAGAATTTTTTTTAAATAACTCAATGGTCATTGAATAAACAAAAGGATCAAACCATTATAAAGATTAAAAGGCTCCAACCAGTATAAAAAGGGCCCAATAATTTTTTAAGTTTTATAAAAAGGACCCAATAATTTTTTAAGTTTTATAAAAAGGACCCAATATATAAAACCGTTATTTAAAATTTTATAAAAAAACATATATATATACAAGCTTCGTAAAAGTTTTAGGCCCCCCAAAAAAACGGCCCTGGCCGGCGGCCCGGCTCGGCCTACCCCAGGGCCGGCCCTGCCTAAAACCTAAAACATTTGGATGGTAATGAGATTGTGTCTGATATTAGGTTAAAAAAAATTCACGGGCATAGTATTGGATGAGACCCGGTTTGATCATCTAAACCATACCAGTAAACATTTTCCTTTTATTTTTATTTTCCCTTGTCCTTATGTAATAGAGATCTACTAATACACCGACTTTTTAGTTTTTATATTTTTAATTCTTTAGCTAATAAAATTATAAAAAAATAGTAAAAATTGTACTAGGAAATCACAACAGATAATTTTTAACAGACTAATGTGTTTACCGACACTTGACGAGCAATAAGTAACTAGAAAATTAGCCCCGCGCTCCACGGCGGCTAGAGGCGGACCTTAAACGGGTGAGGCAGTAACATTAACATGGCTAAACATAAAAAGAAACGTGGTTAAGTACATAGAAGAAACATATGAAATTACGACGACTCGGTTGTGAAGATCGAAACATAGATAAAAGACAGTTATATAATGGAACCGATGCTTTTCAGTCGGTGCCGGTCTCATTCTTCACGGTACCAGCACGTTACCGTTAGTCGATATAACCCACGACACCTAAAAAATACCCTACATTGAATACGACTCCGTTTTTAACGAAATTTATACTGCGACGTCAAGAAAAAAATTAATCAACGAACGAAAATTATTTAGGAAAAATCAGATTATATATACTATGTCACACCCCAACCGACGGCGGAAACGTCCGGGCGGGACATGTAGAATGTTCATGAGCACAAGGTTCACTAGATTTCAATATTTAATCATCAATTTCATTTTAAACCATTCAAACACAAATAGCAAAATTCAACAAGTACATAAATAAAAATACAAATTGTTCTTTGAATTTAAATTAGCTAAGTCCAAACTTAAGTGTAGCATGTCTTGCTCAAATTCACACGTTAGCACCTGAAACATGAATAAAATAGGGTCAACTAAAAGTTGGTGAGCATACATAGGTTTGTACATAGATAGTGTATAAACATGAATAAGCAAATCCTTACATGCCATGATAAATAAGGCATTTATGGGGAGCAGCTATTGTGTAACTAAAGTACAATCAAACCTTTGTAACTAGCATGCAAATTGTGTTGTCGGTAACAATCACCCCAATCTGGGTGGGTTTGTCAGACTCAATAGATCTATCATTGTTAACCGTCGGCTTAAATAGTTAATGATTGCACATAAATTGCACACAAAAGTTAACACACCTAGCACTCAAACACAAAGCTCAAATTTGCACAAATGAATGTAAATAAGATTTGTGTTAGTGTAGTTTGTGTAAATGTAAGCCATTGTTTGTATAAAATTCATGATTCACCCCAAAAAGTGTAAAAGAGTAAAGGGGCCATGTAATACTCACTTGATTCAAGGGTGTAGCTAGCACGCAAGACTAGGTAGCAAAATGATCCTTGTAACTCACCATGTTAACCTAGTGTGTAATATATATTGAATTAAAAGTGTGTACACAAGTCTATGTCAAAATCTAGGATTTGATTGGATGTGTGTACAAAAAGTAGTGTTGTAGTATGTATAGGAGTATAGGAAATTGTGGTTTGTACTTAAAAGGTGTGTATAAAACGAAAGATTTGGAATGAATAGTTTTAGAATATTTTAATTAGGGTTTGGGTTTGAATAACTAAATAAAATAAATAATAATTATTTTTTTTATTTAGTTATAAAAATAATGTAGGTATTAGGTTTAGTTAAGTATAACCTAAATAAACAATTTTTGTTTAAATATAAATTAAATAAATAATTGTTACTTTATTTATTTATAAATGTATGTAATTTATTTAAATATAATTAAATTCTATGCATGATTTATAAAATGTAATTTATATTTAAATATATTCAAATTCTATGTATGCTTTTTATAAATGTAATAAATAATAATTAAATTTATTTATTTATTTGCCATTTAAATTGAAAATGATAATTAATTGTATTTAATTAAAAATTATTTTTTTGAGTGTTAGAAATAAAATTTAAATTTTATAAAATTTTGTATAAAGGGTTTATAAAAATTATCACCAAATTTTATAAATGATTTACTCAATTAAATACATAATTTAAATTGTGTATTTAATAAATAATTTTATAAAAATAGAGATTTTTATGCAAAAATTGTAAAAGTGGTTTCATTTTGTTCTAATAATTGTAAAGTTTATAAAAATATTTTTTTTTTAATTTCTGGAGCCTTAAAAACGGTTTTAAAAAAGAATGGGCACGACTCGGGTCGAACCCGGGTCTGTCCGGTGAAAGTATCAAGCACCAACCGTTGGACCAGGGAAGTATCCTTGTCATAGAGTCGGTCCGAATTTGAATTAACGTGTCTTTACATGGAGACCGGATTCAGTATTTGAAATGGATTTAAAAAAAAGTGTCGGGTTAAGGGTTTTGAACCCGCGACCTGTTTTCTATGGGGACAAGGTGTTAACCAAGTGATCTAGGGCCAATGCCTTGACAGAAGACCAGGTTGAAAATCATTTAACAAGGAGTCCTACACCCATCTCCTTCCCTACATTACGCAGGTTGGAACCCTAGTTCTGAAATCGATTCGATTGAGTAATAATCGACCTCAGGACCATAGGGCTTTCAAACCCAGAATGATTACGAGTGTAATGTGACAAATTTTACCTGTAAGGGTCACACACCGGAGGAGAACGACTGGAAGTTTAGGTCCGAAGTTCTTCGGATTCGATGAAGCTCCTAGAGTGGAATGAGATCGAAGCGAGGGTGCAGAAGGTTTGTAATATGATATGCGGAGGTTTGTGATTACCCTAATTCGTTTATTCCCCCTTAATGGCACGATTTGGGTATGAGTTTGAGTATGATAACTGTCGGCCCAAATTACGCATAAATTCGAATGCTTAAGGATGAATTGGGTCTCGAATATGGTACTGGATACATGAGGAAATTGTTAACCGTGATTTGCAGGATTTAGAACGCGTTTGTTGTAAGAATTAATGAGGAATTGATGCGGGTTTGACTCCGCAAAGTCAAACCGGTTTGAATTATTTTTGAATTCACCATTGACCGCGAAAACGAACCTATTTGAGTCGCTTAATGGCTTTGGAAATGGTCGCATGATGTCCTAGTATACAAGGCAAATCCCAACCCGACGGGTCTTGACTCAATTTGGCCTTGATTTGCTCGGGGAAGGACTGTTGACTTTTCGTAGTCAACCTCTTGTCCAAGGAAGTCAAAATTTGAAATTTCTTGATGAATGGGTTCAAGTTGAGGGTTCCAAATGTCTAAAGAGGTTCAAGGTATTACCTTGGGGTTCAAAACCAATTTATTTGGTTTAAAAAATATATATAATTGTTATTATTTATAAAGAGATGAAATTTTATTTTAATAAAATTTCAATTTGTGTAAATGGATCATTTAATAAAATGTATGTGTATTTATATAAAATTTGGTTTTCACTCTTTATAAACTTATAAAAATTAACTATAAGTTTTATTTGTAATATATAAATATATTTGTATAAATCATTTATAAGTAAAATTTTATATGTGTATATATAGATACATCCATATAATAATTTACCAAAACAGGTGTTGTAGTAATCTATATGCAAACGCAAGGTTTTAATAGTTGAAGCGAATATTAATTTATCTAACGATTTATATGCCAAAAAAAATGCTTGAATAAATACATGATTTAAATATAGTGTTATTATGGAAATAAATATGGTAAAATTGAGCCGAAAAATCATGGATGTTACAGTATCCCCTAGTTGAGGGAATTTCGTCCCGAAATTGAATTAGTGAAGGTTAGTAAATCAGTAAAGAGATGGGTTTGGATCCACAACGAGCTTTGACTGTCGGTTTGAGGAGTGCAATTGATAATCGGATCCAGGTGTGTTTTCTCAAGGTTGGATATGAATGATGATAATGAATTTAGTTTTAAAATGAACTTAAGGAGAAAACTGTCGAATAAAATTTAGGATTCTAAAAGTGAAATACATTGCTTGGAATGAATTTGATGGGAATCTTGATAATTAGGGTTTATGTAAAATGTAGTCTAATATGCTTAAAATTGTCGGTAGATAAAGGGGTTTCACAAACATTGGTCTAGGTCAAGATAACATAAAACTTCACGTGACATGAACAATGCTACTTCGGATAATATGATAGAGCACTTATATATAGAAAGTACCATCGGCGTATCCACCATGCCCTTGTCATATCACATCAGTTTCGTTGTTACATGTTATGATAAGTTTTAGGTCACAACACACGACAAAATTTATTATGTTTTCCATGCGCTGATTTTTATAATTCCGTGTGCACCCGTAATTACTCAAATCATCGCATGGTCTGTATAGATCATTCCGTTGTGTGCGGGTCAAGAGGGGCACAATTTCACTCCGTTCATGTCTATTGTATTCACATAAAAGTTGCTAAAAGGTAACTGTGTCCTTAAGCAGGTCAGTTCGCAACTAAAGAGTAATAGGGTAGTATAACTTAAAGTTTCTTAGTTTACTCATGTTTGAACAAGAATACATCAAACACCGAGTTGCTTCAATGTGTTATGGTTTTCAACTTTGGTGAACAAAGCGTATGACCACGTTTTGTGTATAATGTAATTGTAACAACTGTAAGCAATTTAGTTTCGTGTATAATGTAGCACCCAAGTTTCATGTATGATCTAGTTTCATGTTGTAATCAAATAGGTTTCATGTGTAACGTGAACAATTTAGAATCATGTATATGGTAAGGAATGAATTTCCCGTATGATGTTAAAACCTAGTATCGGGTATTTTGCAAACTAATAATCTTTCATGTGTAATGTAAGTAATGCAGTATCATGTACTTTGCAACCAAATAAGTTTCATGTTCAATATGGTCAATCAGGTATTGTATATAAAACAATCAATTGTTAGGTACCATGTATATTGCAAACAACTAAGTTACATGTATTTTGTGATCAAGCCAGTAGCATGTGTATTGCAAATAAACAGGTTTCATGGGTTATGTGATCAATCCAGTAAATTATGATTTGCACATAAACTAGTTTCATGTATTATGTGATCGTGCTATGTATCTTGTGAACGTGCATACGTAACGAGTTTTGCATGTGATCGAGTGTTGCGGAGAAGCGTGTTGTTTGGCGTTTGTGTAAGAGGTGGTAGTTAGGTTCTAGCTCTTTAAATCTCGTTGCGGTTTGTAGAGAAAGTTAATGTCTACGCGAAATGAGTTGTCTCTTGAAGTGGCAGTGAAAGGTAACGAGGGGGGTTTTGAAAACACTCAGGGGGATATGTTTACAAATAACTGATCTTTGTTTGAAAATAGGAAATTATAAATTGTTCTTGGTTGTAGATATATAAAGAAATGGAACTATATAGACAGTTTTTAGGAAAAATCTTTTAATTTAATTTTTTTTAAAAGGAATTATTGGCTAAACAAGTAGTTGTACATTAATTTAGTCAAGATTTAGAAATAATTAATTTAACGAGAAAGTCATTTTATTAATTTGAGATAACGCTTTTTTTTATAAAACAGGTTGTATTAAGTTTCCTTACCCGATGAAAATGTTTATAGAACATTTATATTTCAAGCATTATCTAGAAGTCTGGTAAACGTTTTGTTTGAACAAAATAACGAGGTGGTTTAAATCAAATAATAGGATGATTTGCTTACGAAGGAGATTGTTGGCAGTGTACTAAATCGTATTGAATGAAGAAGGTGATACTTGGGAAATTTTGATGAAAATATGATGGGTGTGATTCACACTCAACGAGTCAAATCAATAAATAATAACTTTAGAGTTGAAATATATAAATTGATTTAATGCTGAAATGTTAAACATTACTCAAAACATAGGGAAATGGTTCTCAAACTGAAAATTTAAAGACAATAAATAATGGAAAATAATTTTGTTAACGTCTCTTATAGCTTTCCACTAGAAGGAGAATAATTCCCAAGACGAGCATCGCTATGGTCACTCGGGTAGCCGATCTGGCTTCAGCTTTAGTTGTCTCCGTACGATGCTCCAACATTTTTTTTTCGAGGATGGAGATTAACTCCTTTTGGTACCCTAATTGGTTTGCAAGGCTATCCATTCTTTGTCCTTGCAAGTCGTGCATTACCCCCTGCTCCATCCTTTCCCTCTCAAATTCTAAGGTCCTTACATATTGGTGAATGTCATTGATTGGAATTCCCATAACACTAGTGGGTGTCGTGGTATGCCTTACCCAAGGGTTAGGATGGTACGGGTCGGGCATTAGATATGGGTCTCTTAGTGGGGGTGGTAACTGATTGTAGAGATGGGGTGTCTGATACGGGTTTCTGGGTGCGGATGATCCAGGTGTTCGAAGCCTTGGGCCGGTGTTCCTAATCCAATCTGCCCTTACATCAAACCTTGATCTAGCAGTTGGGGGTGTTGATGACCGATACACGGTGTCCCAATGTCTTCTTCCTAATCAGACTCTCCTCCGGGACGGTATACCGGGGAGGGAGGAGAGTAGGAGTCCATGTCTAGCAGAAAACAATAAAAGGTTGTAAGTGATAATGAGATATGGAGTGTTAGACATATGAGTTCTCATAAGTTTAGAGTATTTGACTAGTCATAACACCGAGCTTTCACAACAGTATTTTAGAAGTACACTTGACCTATAAGCAATGTATCCCTGAGGAGGATTCCCCGGAAAAAGGGGTGGGTCACTAGGACACACTTAAGTACCCTATCTTTCCTTAGTCAGAATCCCTCATGGGCCTACACACTCTTCCAGCCATCATGTATTAATAACACTATTGTTGGGCTCATGGTCATAATGAGAATTGTTGTGGACTGGGCTTTGAGGCCCGAAAGTGAGGCTTATATGTTGTAGTAGGCTTCTTCTTCTTGGAGGGTAAGTGGGCTTCTAGTTTATTATTAATGGGATTTAGGCCCAATAGTTTAGATTTAGATCACAAGAGATGGTGATATTTTGTGTGTGAGATTAAGGGTGCATGAAGAACTAAGTGTGTATGAGTGTGTGTGGAAAACTTAGGATAGCACTTTAAATAAATCAAATAGGTAGCAATGGATAGGAGGCAAAAGTTGGCAGGTAATGTGACGCATAGACTATTAAGTATTGTATCATATGATGTAATTATTTAGTAAAACATGTAAAAATATTCACATAAGAAATAATCATATAGCATGCAGTAGCATGGCATAGTATGGGTGTCCTAAGGTTATAGTCTAGGTCAAGAGTGTCTAATAACCTAATTCCCTATAACCAAGGCTCTGATACCAATCTGTCACACCCCAACCGACGGCGAAAACGTCGGGGCGGGACATGTAGACTGTTCATGAGCACAAGGTTCACTAGATTTTAATATTTAATCATCAATTTCATTTTAAACCATTCAAACACAAATAGCAAAATTCAACAAGTACATAAATAAAAATACAAATTGTTCTTTGAATTTAAATTAGCTAAGTCCAAACTTAAGTGTAGCATGTCTTGCTCAAATTCACACGTTAGCACCTGAAACATGAATAAAATAGGGTCAACTAAAAAGTTGGTGAGCATACATAGGTTTGTACATAGATAGTGTATAAACATGAATAAGCAAATCCTTACATGTCATGGTAAATAAGGCATTTATGGGGAGCAGCTATTGTGTAACTAAAGTACAATCAAACCTTTGTAATTAGCATGCAAATTGTGTTGTCGGTAACAATCACCCCAATCTGGGTGGGTTTGTCAGACTCAATAGATCTATCATTGTTAACCGTCGGCTTAAATAGTTAATGATTGCACATAAATTGCACACAAAAGTTAACACACCTAGCACTCAAACATAAAGCTCAAATTTGCACACATGAATGTAAATAGGATTTGTGTTTTGGTAGTTTGTGTAAATGTAAGCCATTGTTTATATAAAATTCATGATTCATCCCAAAAAGTGTAAAAGAGTAAAGGGGCTATGTAATACTCACTTGATTCAAGGGTGTAGCTAGCACGCAAGACTAGGTAGCAAAATGATCCTTGTAACTCACCACGTTAACCTAGAGTGTAATATATATTGAATTAAAAATGTGTACACAAGACTATGTCAAAATCTAGGATTTGATTGGATGTGTGTACAAAAAGTAGTGTTGTAGTATGTATAGGAGTATAGGAAATTGTGGTTTGTACTTAAAAGATGTGTATAAAACGAAAGATTTGGAATGAATAGTTTTAGAATATTTTAATTAGGGTTTGCGTTTGAATAACTAAATAAATTAAATAATTTTTTTATTTAGTTATAAAAATAATGTAGGTATTAGGTTTAGTAAAGTATAACCTAAATAAACAATTTTTGTTTAAATATAAATTAAATAAATAATTGTTACTTTATTTATTTTTTTATTTATAAAGGTATGTAATTTATTTAAATATAATTAAATTCTATGCATGATTTACAAAATGTAATTTATATTTAAATATAATCAAATTCTATGTATGCTTTTTATAAATGTAATAAATAATAATTAGATTTATTTATTTATTTATTTTCCATTTAAATTGAAAATGATAATTAATTGTATTTAATTAAAAATTATTTTTTTGAGTGTTAGAAATAAAATTTAAATTTTATAAAATTTTGTATAAAGTGTTTATAAAAATTGTCATCAACTTTTATAAATGATTTACTCAATTAAATACATAGTTTAAATTGAGTATTTAATAAATAATTTTATAAAAATAGAGATTTTTATGCAAAAATTGTAAAAGTGGTTTCATTTTGTTCTAATAATTGTAAAGTTTATAAAAATAAATTTTTTTTAATTTCTGGAGCCTTAAAAACGGTTTTAAAAAAGAATGGGCACGGCTTGGGTCGAACCCGGGTCTGTCCGATGAAAGTATCAAGCACCAACCGCTGGACCAGGGAAGTATCCCTGTCATAGAGTCGGTCCGAATTTGAATTAACGTGTCTTTACATGGAGACCGGATTCAGTATTTAAAATGGATTTAAAAAAAATGTCGGGTTATGGGTTTTGTACCCGCGACCTGTTTTCTATGGGGACAAGGTGTTAACCAAGTGATCTAGGTCCAATGCCTTGACAGAAGACTAGGTTGAAAATCATTTAACAAGGAGTCCTACACCCATCTCCTTCCCTACATTACGCAGGTTGGAACCCTAGTTCTGAAATCGATTCGATTGAGTAATAATCGACCTCAGGACCATAGGGCTTTCAAACCCAGAATGATTACGAGTGTAATGTGACAAATTTTACCTGTAAGGGTCACACACCGGAGGAGAATGACTGGAAGTTTAGGTCCGAAGTTCTTCGGATTCGATGAAGCTCCTAGAGTGGAATGAGATCGAAGCGAGGGTGCAGAAGGTTTGTAATATGATATGCGGAGGTGTGTGATTACACTAATTTGTTTATTCCCCCTTAATGGCACGATTTGGGTATGAGTTTGAGTATGATAACTGTCGGCCCAAATTACGCATAAATTCGAATGCTTAAGGATGAATTGGGTCTCGAATATGGTACTGGATACATGAGGAAATTGTTAACCGTGATTTGCAGGATTTAGAACGCGTTTGTTGTAAGAATTAATGAGGAATTGATGCGGGTTTGACTCCGCAAAGTCAAACCGGTTTGAATTATTTTTGAATTCACCATTGACCGCGAAAACGAACCTATTTGAGTCGCTTAATGGCTTTGGAAATGGTCGCATGATGTCCTAGTATACAAGGCAAATCCCAACCCGACGGGTCTTGACTCAATTTGGCCTTGATTTGCTCGGGGAAGGACTGTTGACTTTTCGTAGTCAACCTCTTGTCCAAGGAAGTCAAAATTTGAAATTTCTTGATGAATGGGTTCAAGTTGAGGGTTCCAAATGTCTAAAGAGGTTCAAGGTATTACCTTGGGGTTCAAAACCAATTTATTTGGTTTAAAAAATATATATAATTGTTATTATTTATAAAGAGATGAAATTTTATTTTAATAAAATTTCAATTTGTGTAAATGGATCATTTAATAAAATGTATGTGTATTTATATAAAATTTGGTTTTCACTCTTTATAAACTTATAAAAATTAACTATAAGTTTTATTTGTAATATATAAATATATTTGTATAAATCATTTATAAGTAAAATTTTATATGTGTATATATAGATACATCCATATAATAATTTACCAAAACAGGTGTTGTAGTAATCTATATGCAAACGCAAGGTTTTAATAGTTGAAGCGAATATTAATTTATCTAACGATTTATATGCCAAAAAAAATGCTTGAATAAATACATGATTTAAATATAGTGTTATTATGGAAATAAATATGGTAAAATTGAGCCGAAAAATCATGGATGTTACATACTACATGGGTAAACACGAAACTTTAGAAACTTGAAAGAGTCAAAGTTCTAGTTTACAAAGTTAAGGGTGAATATTAACATTTCCTTAAAATGGAAGAGGGAAGCAGTCGGTGGTAAAAAGCCACCGACACTTCTCTTTAAAAGTTAGTATAATTAAGTATACGACGGGTATGAAATATAATTTACCAAAACTCATCCTAAATTCATCTCATTAACATCTACCGATGCAAAACAACCAAAATAAAAATGTTTATTACAATTTTATAACAAAAATAATAATAATAATAATACTTACCTCTTTCCAAGGAATCATGGAACCTTAATAAAGACAACGGGTAGAATCTTAAAAAAAAATGAACTTTGTGATGATCAAATGATTCAAATCATGGCAATTATAATAAAAATAAATAAATTGTAAAACCTAATAATTGGGCATTTGATCGGTGCACATCTATTTTACAATTTACACAGATCACATATGAATTTAGGGCTTCTTCAAAACCAAAAGCCTCTTTTCCCTCACTTCACTAACACACCACTTTCTATCCCCTCTCAATTCTTCACATATCACCACTACAAGACTCCCAATTTCACAGGTATCCCATCTTTAAACATTCCATACTTTCTGTGTTTGATCCCAAGAACAAATTGATTATAAAGATTTCCCTTTAATTATATTACTTTCTTGGAAGAAACCCATATGGGTTCATGTTAATTTGTTAGCAATTTTTTTTCAAGATTTGAGGTTGCGAGATCAAAACCCTTGTTTGGATGCATTGATGATTAAAGAAAATTTGTTGGGTTTTTGCAGGAGGGAAGAGTTTTGTGTTGAGGGCTCAGAATTCTTGCAGTAAGAGTGAGTTAATTAGGGACTCAATGGATTTAAAGAAGGAGGTTTGTGAGTTGAATAAGAATCTTTATGAAGAGATAGAGCCATATGCTACTGGGTTTTTGAAAGTTTCTGATGTTCATACAATCTTCTGGGAGCAATCTGGGAATCCTTCTGGTCACGTGAGTGATCAATATTCTGTTTTTTTATTGTAGTTTATTGATTTCACATTTGAAAGTTTGCCTTTTGGATTATGTTTAGTTATTTGCATGGTTTTGGATTGCTTTATCAAGTGTTTAATTTGATTATTAAGTGCTTAATCTGGTTACTTAAGTGCCTATAGCATAGTTTTAAAGCAGATATTTATTCGTGTCAAATTCATCATTGAACCATTGAACCCAAACACGACTCATATATTTATTCATGTCAAATAAATCAACCCTAGCCCGGGCACTCTTAAAATCGTGTAATCCGAACACGACCTGTTTAACCCATTTATCTAAACGAGTCAAATGGGTTGTGATCAAGTTGTAACTAAACAGGTTGGAGGGTGTAGTAAATGGGTTAAACAGGTAAACCCAGAACCTGATTATTTCCATGTCGTGTTTTGGGTCGTGTCCGGAATTGCCACCCCTAAAACTACTATCTGTTTATTTTAGAAGGAATAAACTCTTAAAAATAAGCAGGAATTACCACCCCTAAAACTACTATAAGTTTCCTTGCCTATTGAAAACAACCTATTTCACCCCAAACAGACGAGCATAATCCCTTTTCTTCAAACATTCAAGTAACCAAAAATAGATAAGTTGTTTAAATAAGCAATCCCAAACACCCAGTCGCCATATAATTACGCAATTATGCCTAGCTTTAAGCACTAATTATCTGATTAGCAGTAATAATAATGAAGAAATAAATAAATAATATACTTTTTTGGTTTGATATGATCAGATTCTGATTTCTGACTCAGATTTTTGGAAATCTGGTGTGATTTAAATGCCATTTTCTAAGTTTTGATGATCTAATTTCCTTGTTGCAAACTTGCAATATAATTCGTGTCATGCAAGTTTGTTTATAATATTTTCATTGCTTGCAGCCGGTTGTATTTCTCCATGGGGGTCCAGGAGGTGGAACTTCACCAAGCAATAGAAGATTTTTTGATCCTGAATTTTATCAGATTAATCTCTTTGATCAGGTTCATTATTAAACCATCTGCTAAATAGTAATGATTTTGAAGTTATTTCACCATGATATTATTGTTGTTCCAGAGAGGTGCTGGTAAGAGTACACCCCATGCTTGTTTGGAGGAGAATACAACATGGGATCTCATTAAAGATATTGAAAAACTAAGAGAACACCTTCAAATTCCTGAATGGCAGGTTCGGTTTTTATTTATTTTGGATAATTTGGTTAGGGATATAAACGAGCCGCTCGTGAGCTAATTGATATCGGCTTGCTAAAAACTTGAATCAAACCAAACTTTAATAAACGAACCACCCGAGTTTCTTATACCGAGCTTAACTAGGCCGAGCCTAAACGAGCCTATTATTTGTATAAAAATAATAAATTTTTATTTAATATAGTAAATATATTACATAATAAATATTATTGTGTATATAATTAGGATAAAAATAACTAAACAATATATATTATGTATAAGTAACTATATACGTATGTAACTAAAATAATTAATGTCAATAAATGAGCCGAAGCTCGAGCTTAGATATATTGCTCGAAACGAGTCGAGCTTGATCTCTCTTAAGTTAAACGAGGCGAGCTCGGGCTCGGCTCGTTTCACCCCTAAATTTGGTGAATTTTTGTCATGTATGTCTCCCACCTTCTTGGTTCTTTAGGTGTTTGGTGGCTCATGGGGAAGCACACTTGCTCTGGCATACAGTCAGTCCCATCCTGATAAGGTCACTGGGATCGTCCTAAGAGGGATCTTCTTATTGAGGAAGAAAGAGATTGATTGGTTTTATGAAGGCGGTGCTGCTGCAATATTCCCTGATGGTATGCTTCTCTTATCCTATTCGCCTTTGATGAACTAAAACCGATCTTTCTTTTTAGTCACTAATTGTTTTTGCAATTTGTATCTTCTAAATGCAACAGCTTGGGAGCCATTTAGAGATCTTATACCAGAAAATGAAAGAGATTGCTTTGTGAAGGCCTATCACAAGAGATTGAATTCTGATGACTTGAACACACAAGTAAGATTTCTTTTTAAAAGAACTAAAAATAAAATCTTTATGCCTATAAAATTGGGAAAACTTCACAGTTCGTTCACACAATAGTAATCTAGTTTCTCAAGTGTTTCAGTAAAGTCACTCAACTTTCATTAGGTATTCCAGTTTTATGAAACTTGTTTATAAATGTTAAATTTTTTTTAAGAGTAAATTACTGTTTGCGTCCCTGTGGTTTACATGATTTAACACAATGCGTCCCTAACACGAATTTTTAACGCTTCGAGTATCTGTGGTATACAATCTGTAACACTCTGAGCCCATGGGACTAACTTCGTTAAAAAATTCCGTTAAGTTTAGTTTCGATAGGGGTAAGATGGTTACTGATATTCACCCGAAACTACTAAGTTTTGCTGCTGATCTAGTTAAGGCTATCCGCAGATACCCCTACCGAAACTAGATCAGCAGCAAAACTTAACTATCCGCAGCATGTCGAAACTAAACTTAACGGAAAGAATTTAATGAAGTTAGGCCCAGGGGCTCAGAGTGTTACAGATTGTATACCATAGGTACTCAAAGCGTTAAAAATTCGTGATAGGGACGCATTGTGTTAAATCATGTAAACCACAGGGACGCAAAAGGTAATTTACTCTTTTTTTTTAAATTAAGTGAACTAAATGGAAACATATGTGAATCCTAGTTACTATTTAGTGATTATTATTTTTTTAAATTAACTTGAAGTAGGAGGTAATAGCGAAGAAAAAAATTCACTAAATAATAACCAAGTTTTTTAATTGTTCAGTTTGATTCAAATTGAAAAAAATAATCACTAAATATCAACCAAAATTCGTATATGTTCCATTTAGGTCACTTATTTTTAAAAAATTTCACAAGATTGTAACACCTAATGAAAGTTGAGTGACTTTAGTGGAACACTTGGGAAACTTGGTTACTATTGCGTGAAGCTGCCTCTGTAAAGTTATGTTTACTTCAGTTGATTCTTTTACTGGTGTTTATTGACGCGAATCATAATGTACATTAAGGTCTCAAAAATATCGTATTTTGTTGTTAGTATGAGGCCGCTAGGGCGTGGACCAAATGGGAAATGATGACTGCTCATTTGCAACCAAATGAAGAGACTATTAAGAGAGGGGATAATGATGATTTCTCACTGGTAGTTTACTTTCATAATTATATATGTATGCATGTGTGTGTGTTTTTGTTAGATACTGGATTTTTTAGTTCTTGTGTGCATAATAAATGTGATCCAGTTTCTATTTAGTTTTTGAATTGCAAAAAGGAAAAATAAAAACCGTCTGAAAGCTATACACTTTTTTTTCATTTTGGTACCTGAAACATGTCTACCTATTTTTGAAGAAAGGCATTACTGTATATGCGTGCGTATTGGAGTAAAATACATGTCGATTCAATTTGTTGTTCCAAAATATTGCTTTGGATTAAAAGGGTTGTTTTAATATATGCAGGCTTTTGCAAGGATTGAGAACCATTACTTTGTAAATAAGGGATTCTTTTCTACAGATTCATATCTCTTGGATAATATCGAGAAAATCAAGCATATAAATGCTGTAATTGTACAGGTACTGTCAATGGTCAAATGCTTAAAATACATTATCCGTCAACTACTTAAACGTTTGTTTATGTTTTTACCGTGTTGGATATTCCAGGGAAGATATGATTGTTGTTGCCCCATGATGTCAGCATGGGATCTGCATAAAGCTTGGCCCGAGGCAGATTTTAAGGTATGTACTTCCTTCATCAAGCCACAGAAAGCAGTTTCAACCCATTTACTTATGAATAGTCAATTTGTGTTTTATTTGTTTATAATAATGTGTAAAATCGTAAAAAATGCTAAAAAAGAAATGGGTCAAATGTATTGATTGGGGGGAGGCGTTGTTGAAGGTTTGCCTAAAGTGTATTTTTAATGCTCACAACAATCATTTTATTAGAAATAAATTAGATTAGTTCATATTTTTCACACTAGTTATAAAAAAGAAATCATTTTTTTTGCGCAAGTAGTGTTTCGAGTCAACTCACCACCTTAAACTCGTATTTAACCCTATACAAATTTAACCGTTTTGACCCCAACCCGCCTCTTTGTTTAGTTTTGCATGTGGCTTAATTAATGTAAGTACCCTTTATAAATAAACCATTGGTCAACCATCAAATTCTTTATGATATACAAATGCGAGTTGTGTTGAAATTAGAACATAACATTCAAAGTATAAATAGTTGGAATTTTTCACTAGAATATTTTTGCTTTGAAAACAGGTGGTTCCAGATGCAGGGCATTCTGCTAACGAATCCGGGATAGCAGCAGAACTTGTAGCAGCAAATGAGAAGCTGAAGAACATTATTAGGACCAAGTGACTTTAGTAATGAACCAGACACAAAGGTTTTTACTTTTGAGCTATTTGCTCCAGTTTTAGGATAAGATTGAAACCACAGGAGCTTTCTGTTGCCATAATAATCCATGGGTGTGATTCTGGTATTTAAACTGCTTTTTATTTCTAGAAAATCTTGCTGGCCACACAAAGAATCAAACATGGTGATAAAAGAGAGATTCAATGAATGAGTGACAGAAGAGAACTTAAACCATAAACCACCATCTTAAGCAATTTTCTTTGAGCAAGTCCTGGCAAATATGTGTTACAAACCAAACAGGAGAACTCAACCCAAAAGACTAGTCTGATGAGTGAGAGAACCCATTTGGGTTATAAACTCCACATTGGTTGCCCATACAACCGATGTGGGACAAGCCTCATACCTTGCAATGGTTTCGGTCCGTAACAATATAGGTGTGAAAGTTTGGTTCTTTAGCCAATGGTCACAGGCCATTTCCCCTTGAGGTGAATCTTGCAGCAAAAACTGCTGTGGTTTTGTTACCCGGCGCTTTCACATCATCCTTAATTTAGAAGAGTTCTCTATTATACCGAGTTGCTGACCTGGCATTCGTACGCTGCATATACAATCTAGTAATTAAAAAGAAACTATTTCTTTTATATTTCTTGTTGATCCAAGAAACCATATTGAGACCGTTAGCAATTATTTGAGATATTGTACTTAGGCTCGCAGTGGATCTTTGCTTTGTAGATCCTGTCGAAGCGTCTATTATGTTGAGTAAGCAGGTCTTTCCATGCTACTAATTGGGCTTAAGAATGGCAACGTTACGCGTTTGGGTAATCCCAACCCGTACCTGATTATAAAATTGTGTCCATACCTGGCTTAAACCCGTCGGGTATTAGCATACCCGCAGATAACCGGGTATACCCGTTGGTTTCATAAAAAGGACCCGTTAGGTATCTATCAGTTACATCGATTAGTAGAATATAACAAAAACACAAAGTAACATCGACTAGAAGCCGAATAGAACAGAATAATTACCGAGTATGTAAAGCATGAAGCAAGAAGGGGTTGGTGTAGTGTTCGTAGGCAGAAGCAGAAGATCGTCTCTTTCTTCAAACCGTCGAAGATGGAGAATGGCAGTGAAAATAAAGTATCTATATCTATATCTATACTACTATATAATACATATCGAAAGGATATCATTGTAATTTACTTAAATTTTTAAGACACCTAACACAAATTGTTGTGCATAAGGTACATCTTACCGATGCATAAAATGTGTTGAATTACCATTAACCCATCTCTACAATTAAAGCTCAACATTCAATTAATTATTTAACCCATCTCTACAATTTAATCCCAACATTCAATTAGTCATTTAACAAAAATCTCTACAATTAAAGCACAACACTTAATTAAAGTCTTTTCTTTTCCCTTAACCTTTTAGAAAAGATGTATTTATTTATATATTTAAAACAAGTTTTATTAAATTATAATCATAAAAATAACAAAATAACAAAAACAAAATAACAATAAAAAAGTTAAAAAATAAAAACAGTTTTTTTTTTTAATATTTATACAAATAAAAAAAACTCATTTTACACGAAAGAAAGAATGAGATTGTGGTTTGTTTTTTTGTTAACTTGAGTAATTACATAAATTGCCCTTTAAATATTATAAAAAATATCTTTATAATTTATATAAACAATCCCTGAGATGTAAAAGTACTAAAATACACTTACACTTAACTATAAGAAAAGTAACAGAGCTAGTGCTATTTTGGTTCGAGTCAAAAAGGGTTCGGTTCATTAATTAATTGAATTTAATATTTTAATTTTAAATTTCGTTTATTCATTTTTATTTTAATAATACGTTTGGTATTTAATAATACATATTAGTCGGGTCGGTTCGAGAAACAATAATAATAATAATAATTATGATAATAATATTACCCAAATATAATCAGAAGTTATCTAATGTTACCCGATATCTTGCATCATTTTCCGACATAGTATAACTAACCCAATGTGAAACCCCTAATTATTTTAAGTGATTCACAACCTAACATAAAACTTGCGAAAATTGTCGACTCCGTCGCAACGCACGGGTTCCCCACTAGTATAAATAAAAAAAACACTAAATAAAATACCTAAATTCATATACTATCCGGTGGAGTGGTAGTCCCATGACTTTCCAAATGGAACATGGGTTCGAGTCTCGCTTAGGACAAATTGTTCCAGGTTGAGCCAATGGGTTTTTCCAGTTGTGGGTTTTCTCCTAGATGGGTCCCGGGTTCGAGTCCGCTGCGGTTACAACCCATTAGGAAAGACATGCATGACTCACAGGAACACCCAGGCTGCTCCCGAATGGGGTAGGGGTTTAAGAAAGTCGTCTTTCAAAAAAAAATATATACCATTTTTAAACTAAAGAAATAATTTAATAAAAAAATAAAAACTAAAAGAAATAATTTAATAAATAAAGCCTGCATCATAACTCTCTAGATACCGCATAATGTTGTCACTAACTCCGCGTCAACAACTACAAGAAAAAGAAACCAATACCCAATACCTCCCAACTCAAATTTTAAATTAGCAACCACCTTTTTATTTCTCTTTCACCTAAAGAATAATCAGAAGAAGGCCCCGGTGTGTCTTCTGCACATCTCCGCCACGTCATCGCCGCTTGTTGAAAAGACTCCGGTGGTGTTATTTTCACTCCTCTACTCACTTTAGCTGCTCTAAGTGACACATTTTAAAGGATCAAGCTACATTAAACTTCTCTATAAGACATCCTCGCTAATAGAATTTTCGTAGGCCGGAGGATCACTGGACCCTCTAATTCTGCTGAAGGTAGGAGCACCACCTTGTGTGTAATTTTCTTTTGGCCTTCCGTCGTGGCTCATCTTTGAAAGCGTTCAAGGATATCAAAGAGATTGAAAACTGGTGCTTATTTCATTCACTGAACTTGATATTAAATAGCATTACGATTACAACTGAAATGGACTAACGTAAACCATAAATACACTAACAATTATTGACCAAAAACAACGTAAACAACTGACTAATTCAAATACTTATTCCAACGTGCGCATAGGCTTACATGGGCTGAAACTGGACTCATGCGTGGGCTGTGACCCATTATTGACCCAACAAACCTTCCCTCAAACTGAAAGAGGATTCATCCTTCAGTTTACTCTCCTAAGTCTCGTACTCCTAGTAGACTTCTCATTCCTTCAAACACCTCGAGCTTGACAGGCTTTGTCATTATATCTTCAACTTATTCTGTGGTTGGACAGTAAATCAGCTTGACAACTTCTTTATTTACCAACTCCCTCAAGTAATGAAATCTAACGTCAACGTGCTTGGTCCTTCGATGCATCACCAGATTCTTGGACAACTTGATCGTAGAGCTGTTATCACATTGAATTTCAACTGTGTCACTTGCCTTTCCATATAGTTCTTCTAATAGCCATTTTAACCAAACGACATGACATGCACAATTGGTTGCAGCGACATACTCCGCCTCAGTTGAGGATAGAGTAACTATTTCCTGTTTTCTTGAGCTCCAACATATCGTTGCACTGTTAAGAATGCATGCATACCCGGGAGTACACCTCCTATCTTCAACATCCCTTGCATAATCACTATCCGTATACACCAGCAATTTTCCATCTGATTTTCTGCCATAAAGCAGTCGAAAATTATACGTACCTTTAACATATCTCAACACCCTCTTGGCTATTTGCATATGCTCCTCCTTTGGATTTGACATGATTCACATGAATCGAGATATCAAGCAGGTAACATACATTAAGTCTGGTCTAGTAATGGTAAGGTACATCAAGCTTACTACCAAACACTTGTATTCAGTTGAATTTATCTCCAATCCTTCACCATCTTTCAGCAGCACAGATAGAGTTTCCTTCCCACATTCCAAACTCTCTCCAAAAATTCCTTTGACATATGCTAATTCCATTTGCATTCTGCTGAACCTCTACCCCCAAAAAATCCTTCGTTTGTCCGAGATCAGTCATCTCGAACTCTTGTTTCATTGAATCTTTAAAACATTCACACACCATCTTGTCATTACCCGTATATATCAAGACATCAACATAGAGAATTACAATGATTACTTTGTTCCAAACTTTCTTGATAAATAGAGTATGATCATGCCCACTTTTCTTAAAACCTTCCCTTGAAAAATATCCTTCTATACGATTAAACCACGCTCGTGGTGCCTGTTTTAAACCATATAGAGCACGTCTCATGTGACACACTTTCTGCTCCTCCCCCTTTTTGATAAAACCTTGTGGTTGCTCAACAAAAACTGTCTCCTTGAGATCTCCGTGTAGGAAAGAGCTCTTTACATCCAACTGATACACCATCCAGTTGTTTTGTGCAACCATATCAAGTAGAGTTCTAATAGTGTCCCAACGAACTACATGAGCAAATACTTCATTGTAATCTATCCTCTTTTGTTGAGCATATCCTTTCACGACTAGCCTTGCTTTGTACTTGTCTACTTCTCATTTTTCATTGAGTTTTCTTTTGTAAACCCATTTGACTCCAATGGGTTTTAACCCTATTGGTGCTTCAACCAAGTTTCATGTTCTATTTTGCTCAATTGGATGTATCTCACTTTCCATTGCCTTCATGCACTTTGTTTCCTTTAATGCTTCTTCAAAGTTAACTGGATCCCTAAACGAATTGAAAAGAGCTAGATTGGTTTCTTCATCTGATAGGCCCTCGCCACTTTGATAGTCTTGCATCCATGTTGGAGCCTTTCCACTTCTACATAAAGATCTTCCACCTACATTGGATGCCTACCCTGTGATCTATTGAGGAATGGTGTTAGTAACAGATTTATCACTATTTTGTTGATGAGTAGTTGATACATGCTCTGAGCTGCTAGACGCCACATTTGGACCTTATTCTTGAGTTTCATGCTGATCAGTGCCATCCACCGCCTCTTCTTCTTCTTCTTCTTCTACTACCACATAATCATCTTGAATAAGTAGCTTAGATTGACCCATCTCTTCCTTCTTCCAGTTCCATTTCTCTCCTTCATCAACAGTTGCATCTCGGCTAATTATGATCTTTTGTTGGACTGGATCATGTGAATAGCCGATATGCCTTTGATTCAACACTAACCCTAGAAAGATACACTTGTGACTTCTATCATCTAACTTTGTTCTTAGCTGTGAAGGGATGTGGGCATATGCTATACTTCCAAAGATCTTAAAGTAGTCAACATTTGGCTTTTTACCGGACCAAGCTTCTTCTGGTACTTTGTCTTCAAGAGTCGTAGTTATACACACATCTGTTCAATACAAATCCAGCCCAATTTGTAGCCTCTGGCCAGAACCATTTAGGCATTGATTTGTCAACCAAGAGACACCTAACCATGTTCATTATAGTTTTGTTTCTACGTTCTGCCACACCATTTTGTTGTGGTATGAAAGTAGTGGTTAGTTATCTCTTGATGCCATGGTTTTCACAAAACTCATTAAAGACATTAGAAGTAAATTCTCCACCTCTATCACTTCTTAATCCTTTAATTTTAAGACCAATCTCATTTTCCACCATGACTTTAAATCTTTTAAAGGTTTCAAAGCAATCTGATTTGTTTGTTAAAAAATATGTCCAACCTTTTCTTGAAAAATCATTAATAAATACTAAGATGTACCTTTTACCACTTTGTGAAGCTAGAGATATAGGTCCACACAGATCTGTGTGGATTAACTGCAATTTTATGTTGCTCTCCATAGGATTTTCTTTGGTATAGCCTCCCTTTGTTGCTTTCCAATCTTGCATACTTCACAAATCTTGGTTTGTTCAACTACTTGTGGTAGGCCATTCACAAGTCTCCTGACAGCATTGTCCTTATGGACTTGTGATTAACATGCCCAAGTCTCCTGTGCCATATCTGAGTATTATCTT
Source organism: Smallanthus sonchifolius (assembly GCA_023525975.1). Classification (NCBI taxonomy): domain Eukaryota; kingdom Viridiplantae; phylum Streptophyta; class Magnoliopsida; order Asterales; family Asteraceae; genus Smallanthus; species Smallanthus sonchifolius. The sequence goes on along the minus strand of CM042033.1, from coordinate 73,278,287 downwards.
CTCCATCAACCTTTACGCATCTATTTTTTATGGGCTTCATTGCTCCATTTACAATAAACATTCTATTGTGTGTCATGACAGATGTAAAAAATAGACCTCTTTGTGGATGATAAATCTTGCACATACCTCCTTTAATCACAATGGTTAGGTCCTTCTCTTGAAACTGTCCAACACTCAAAAGATTGGATGTAAGCTCGGGAGCATAGTAGACTCTTGTAATAACTTGGACTATCCCTTCTACAATTCTGATATCACCAATGCCTTTAACGATTAGCCTAAGATCATCCCCAAGCCTTACTGTATGCTTATATCCTTCATCCAGATTGATAAACCATTCCCGTGTGCCTGTCATGTGATTGGAACATGCAGAGTCTAAGAACCAAATCCCTTTTGTTTCTTCCTTCTTTAAATCAGCATGAGCCATAAGAAGTAGGTCTTCTCCATCATCGAATTAAGCATAATTGACTGTTCTTTCTCCTTTAGGACATTCATAAGAGAAATGGCCCATCTGATGGCATTTATAGCATTCTATTGTAGATTTATTGAAATCACTTCGAGTTCTTCCATGACCTCGTCCTCTGACACGACTAAATTGGAACCTTCCTCGTTGCCACGTCCATTTTCATTTTCAACTTTCAGAACCTGATCATATTGTTGGATATAGGATGTTCGATCGTCGATTATATCAACGTTGCTATCGAGGTACGATCAAAGAGTTACACTTTGGACAACGAGCAATTAATAATGTTTAGTCGTAAACATTATAGTTCACGAAACACGGATTTATATTCGGTGGGAAATATTTAAACGATTAATTCGGTGATTAATTAAAGAAATAATTAAAGCACGAAAGGTTTAAACGTTTAAGAGATAAACGTTAAATGATTAAGTTTTACTAATTATACGAGGATTAAAAGTAATTAATAGCTAATTACAAGGGGATTAAATGTTAATACCTCGGGGGTGTGATTTGTAATTAGAGTAATGATAAATACATCATTAAGTGGAAACCCTAATCCAACTTTTGCCTCCACCCTAGTTTGCACAAGAAGGAGAGAAACCCTGCCCCCCTTTGTGTCGCCGTCCAGCGCCGAACAGCCACCACCGCAGGCCGCCGTCATCGGTTCCCATTTGCGCAAAACGTGAGACATTTTTGTGTGATTTGCAGGTTCGTGTACTGTCACTAGTGAGACGCTTGTTGAACCAAAGTGCAGATCTTTCGGTTATCGTCAAAGGTATAATCCCTAACCCGCTATGGTTGGATTTAATTTTATTGTTTATACGCGTGTAATCGGATCACTGACGGGATCCCAGTTTAGAACCATTAACATGTACATACGCTTCCACCTTGCAAATCTAATTTGTTAAATTAATTAGATTAATTAATTGTGTTTTAAAAGTTAAAACTGGTACATGGATTCCCAACACATAGTTGTTCTTCTTCTTAAGCTTCTGCTCATGTACAAACAGAGAACTTTGCATTTCATCTACTGAAAGAACATTGATGTCCTTCGATTCTTCAATTGTACATACCACAAAATTGAAAGTTTCAGTCAAGGATCTAAGTATCTTCTCTACTATCTTTACATCAGTCATGCCTTCACCATAGTTCCGCATGTCATTTGCAACTATCATAACACGATTGAAATAATCAGCCACATTCTCTTCTTCTTTCATTTCGAGTGTCTCGAAATCCTTCCTTAGGCGCTGCAACTGAGCTCTCTTAACTCTAGCGTTTCCTTGATACTTCGTCTTCATGGCTTCCCAGATCTGTCTAGCACTCTCCTTCTGGGTCATCGTTCTTATTATCTGCTTATCAATTGATTGGAACAGATAATTGATTGCCTTGAGATCTTTTAGCTTCATCACGTCCAACTGAGTTCTTTGAGCAGCCGTCACAGTTTCTCCTTCTCTGGGTTCTTTATACCCAGTTTCAATTGCAGGCCAGTATTCTTTTGAACGAAGCAAATTCTCCATCACCAAGCTCCAATGATCATAGTCGCCATCAAATTGAGGGACAATTTAGGTTTGATACGATGCTCCTTCTTCTGCCATTGCTCTCTCTTTGAAGTGCTCCCTCTCACCAGGTAGCCTGGCTCTGATACCACTTGAAAGCATTCAAGGATATCAAAAAGATTGAAAAACCGGTGCTTATTTCATTCACTGAACTTGCTATTAAATAGCATTACAATTACAACTGAAATGGACTAACGTAAACCATAAAAGACGCTAACAACTATTGACCAAAAACAAAGTAAACAACTGACTAATTCAAATACTTATTCCAACGTGCGCATAGGCTTGCATCTGGACTCATGCGTGGGATGTAACCCATTATTGACCTAACAATCTTGTTGTGCCTTTAATCCAAAGGTTTTCAACTCTCCATGTAGTTGTGAAACAGTTATCTTGGTAAAATCATTGGATTTTCTGATAATAGCGGTGAAGATCCTCCAATGATTTGGCAAAGATCTCATAAACTTGTTCAAAAGATGTGCATTCTTGTACTCTCTTTCACATGTCATCAACTCACTAATCAAGAAGGTAAACCTTACAAATTGTTGAGACAAGGTTTCTCCGTTAATGTATAAGAGTTTACCCCTTATCATTGCACCAACATCTCTCCTCTATTGGCAATCACATTAGGAGTAGCTCTATCCTGGAGACCAGAGTTCCTTTGCAGTTTACAATGCAACATGCCTTTAAATATGTAAATAAAAGCAATCTACTTTGACGAGGAAGAAATTAGAGATGCAGCAAATTACATTCCTAAGGAAGAAATTAGAGTTGTAGGTGAACCGTGTGAAGCCGTCCAAACATTGCAAGCTAAATTTACACTGTTTCAAAATTTTAAATACTAAAATCATTTCATTTTTAGCATTTCAACATTTTAATGACATCACATCTTAGGGTTGTGCGACTTACACTAGAATAATGTGGTTGAAGAGTACCTTGGATGAGCTTCGTCAAGCGCGGGTTGTCGAAGTGGTCGAAAGGCAAACTCTCTTGAATCAGGAACTTTGGCATCCTATCCCGAACCAAATTTAGGTCGAAATTCCAAGGACCTTGTTTCACCACCTTGCAATACATTTTTACATGGTTTCTCAAAGTTGAGTTCCTTCTGACTTGAAAAGTCCACATATTTCTTGCATCAGCTTTCTTTTGATAGCTCGACATTTCACATAAGTCCCAAATCTCCAGGTTTCTAGTTGTAGGTACAACCGCAACAACCGTTAAGTTGCTTGATGAAGATCCAACACCAACAAATGATTATGATTGACCACATCCGGATGCCATTAGAGAGCGTTTTTGAGTGTTGTGATTAAACCAACACATCCAATACATATACTAACAAATGGAGGCAAAAGGGTAAAAAAAAATAATATCAAAAACGGTAAAAAAAGGTCAAAATACGTTCTCCAGCGGTAACTTACGGATCTACAATGGCTAGTTTTTTTAAATGCTCCAAACCGGTTCCCCATTCCGCTTTCACCAATCCAGTTTCATTTCTCTTTCAATAAATCCGGTTTCTAAACCGGTTTCCTCGCTAATATACACGAACTGGTCTCAAACCTACGGATCGGGTCGGTCCCAAACCAGTTTCACCCAAACTGTTTCCATTTCAGTTTCGGATCAAATAACGAACCAGTTCGGATGTGCACCTCTAGATGCAGAGCATTTTGCTAATGAATGAGGCATAGCAGCAGAACTTGTAGCAGAAAATGAAAAGCTGAAAAACATTATTAGGACCAAGTGACTCAAGTAATGAACCAGACACAAAGGTTTTACTATTGAGCCATTTGCTCCAGTTTCAGGACAAGATTGAAATTTGAAACCAAAAGAGCTTTCTGTTGCCATGGGTGTGATTCTGATATCCAAACTATTCTTTATTTCTAGAAAATTATCAATTTCATAGTTTTCTCCTTGGTAAACAAAAGGATGCATAAGAAATCTTGCTTTACTTCAATAATTTTCAAAATTTCTATACAAGAATCACTCAGATAACTGAACAAACAGCTACAAAACTTGTGTAGCAACATAATCGAATAAATGGCCACACAAAGCATCATTCTAATCAAACATGGTGATAAAATTGAAATTCAATGAATGATTGACAGAATAGAACTTACATAATCCACCACCAACTCAAGCAGTTTTCTTTGAGCAAGTTCTTGGCAAATGTGAGGTGTGAAAGTTTGGTTCTTTAGCAACGGTCACATGTCGTTTTCCTCTTGATGTGGATCTTGCAGCAGAAACTGCTCTAGTATTGTTCCCCACCATCTTTACATCATTGGTTAATTTAGAAGATTTCTCCTCTATTACACCGAGTTGCTGACCTGGCATCCTTACACTGCATACAGTCCTGTAATTAAAAAAAAAGGATTGCTTTATTGTTCTTGTTGATCCAAGAAACTATATTTGAGACCATTAGCAAGTGGTTATCTTTGAGATCTTGTCCTTGAGCTGGTCATGGATCTTTGTTGTGTTGCTTCAGGGCGTCTAAGTGCGGTATTGGGGACTGGTTTTGATCCCACTGCACCGACACTTTCCCACAATTATCACTAGTAGACAACTTTTCATTTTTCTGGAAACACAAATGATAACATATGAATAAAAACTGTATAGCATATAAGATTGTAAGTGTTTTTTCTTAATGATGTGTGATAACAACTCACTGGAGCGCGATATGTCCTCTTTATCGCACATGTATATTTTGCAACCTCTTTTTCAGGAGCAGTAAAATGAAGCTTCCTTTCCAGAATAGCTTCTTTAAGAATCTCTCTTTCCTAAAAGAAACCATAAACTTATCACAGATGTTTATGAAAAACAATCAGTTATAACTGCAAAAACAATTGCTTACATCAGTTCTTAGCCTGAAAGGTTTGATGTTTGTAGGCTTTGGTTTTTTGCATTTCATAACAGCAGGACTCGCAGTTTGAACAATCTGCGCGACTTTCAAAGTTAATAAGATACGGGAAAATATAAAAAGAATAATGCAACTATTTAAAGAAAGTATATCTAACCTTGTTCTTTTGATGCATCTCCATGCTGAGAATCTTATCACCCAATGGCTGGTTGTTAGATCTGTGTGCATAGATGTGCAAATAAGCAAGAAAGTGAAAAGCACATGATATGTATTACCAACTTTTATGATTACCCAACATCATACCTGTTATTATCTTGAGGATTCAAAGCATTTTCTTTATCATCAACATTTGAATGATCTTCATGACTTCCTAGATTCGACAACTCGTTCATTTCAGCTCTCAAAGCATGTGAATTTGAAGTGTCAGAAGTTTCTTGTGGTTGCAAATTCTCTTCTTTTACATCAACCACTTGGTCATGCAAAGAGTTACATTTGTAAGTTGGGGTCTTCTTGTTCTGAGTCTTTGTAGACTTTGAAGGTGCCAAATCCTTTTTCTCATTCTTGCAAATCTTTAATTTTCTTGAGGAATCTTCAGGTTCTGGTTTCTTGGGCTTGCTTATACTACCCTTTAATGTCTTCTTTTGACTTGCTATCTCAAGCCTCTTCATTCCTTCACAAATCTTTGTTAAAGGTGTATGCAATTCAACAGACTTTTTAAGAACTATGGCCTTCTTTGAAGAGTTAAAAACTAGAGTCTTCGCTACCATTCGATTTTTAGCTACATCAGCAGTGGTGGTCTTTGAATTCTGAACACTTAGAAACAAGTTCTGATTGGGTCGACTCATTTTGTTCCTTGGTGTTGTCATATATTTTGAAGCAACTTGCCTCGTTTTGGCCACTGGGGTCGAACCCACTTTTGAACGGGCTCCTATTTTGCTTTGTGGGCCACCATTCTTATGAGAAACTAAAGAAGCAGCCATGGGTAACCGCGAGATCTTGGGCTTGGATGGTTTTGCAGGAGCTGAAAGTAGAGGTGGGCAAAAAAACCGGTTTCAAACCGGGTCCCCGGTACCCGACCCGAACCGGGTTCGCAAACAAACCGGTTTCACCCAACCCGATCCGAAACCCGATCCAAACCCGTAGGTGTGTAACCAGTTTTTAAAAAAATTTTGGATACCGGTTCTTAACCCGACCCGAACCGGTTTCACCCTCAAACCGGTTTCGGGCCCGACCCGGTTCTCAAACCGGTTTCAAACCGGTTCGAACCGTTGTAAACTTCGATTTTAACGGTTTTATAGCCGTTGGAACGGCTATATGACCGTTTTTTTTTGGTTTTTTTTGTATTTTGGAGCCCCTACAACTTGTATAAATAGGTGTGGGTTGTATTGGTTCAACCACACAATTCCAAAACGCTCTCATTTCTCAAAAACGCTCTTATTTATCAAAAACGCTCACGCTCGAAAGTCGAAACTCCCAAAATGGCAAACGAATCTCAACAATCTAATATTGTTGGTGCTTCTCAAAGTGTTAGTGCTCCCACGGTTGTGCGGGTTATTCCTACAACAAGGAATCCCAATGTTTGGCAACATTTCGATTTATGCGAAATGTCGAATGGTGGTCATAAGGCTCGATGCAAGTTGTGCGGGCATTTTTTTGGAAAAGACGCAAACACAACTTTGAAGAATCACATTGAAAAAAACTATTGTTCGGTTATAAAGTCTCAAGCTTCGCAAGGTCAACCAAGAATGACAAACGAAGGTAATATTTTTGCGTATAATGTTGACTTGGTTCGGGAAAGGATGGCGCATTTTGTGATTCAAGAGAGTCTACCTTTCAAACAATTTGACAACGAGCGTTTGACTCGGCTTATTCAACAAACGCTCCAACCTCGCTACACTCATGTAAGTCGTGCTACTCTTAGAAGAGATTGTATAAATATGTGGAAAAAAGCTAAAGTAGAAATAATAAATGAATTTGAAAATTTAAAAACCGGTATTAGTTTAACTTGTGATGTTTGGTCGGCTCCCCACAATTTGCCGGATTCTTACATTTGCGTTACCGCTCATTGGATAAATCCGGAAAATTGGCAATGATGAAACGTACTATTGCGTTCGATATTTTTGCATACCCCCACACCGGTGACAATTTATTTTATATTTTAGACAAAGTTATAAGAACTTTTAAAATAGAAACAAAAGTTTTTTCAATATCGTTTGATAACGCCTCGAATAATACCGTCGCGGTAAACCAACTTATTTTAAAATATAACCCGATTTGTAATGGTATTTTTTTCCATAGCCGATGTGTTGCACATATTATTAATTTAGTTGTGCAAGGTGGTCTTAAACACATTGACGATGTTAGAAATAAATTTAAACAAATGTTGCGTGACATTTTTCATACAAGTCAAAGAAGATATCATCGATATATAAAATTTTGTAAAGACGGTGAAACCGAATGTTTAGGTCCAAATTGGGACGTTTCAACACGTTGGAACTCAACGTGTAACATGTTCGAAAAAGCCATTCAACAAAAACGAAGTTTGCAAATGTTTCATGCCCAACTAGCAAGGCAAAATAAAGTAACAAAATTTCCGACAGCGGGTTGGGGTATCATTGAAGGTGTAGCCGATATGCTCCATATTTTTAAAACCGCTACAACCTATTTATCGGGAGTTTACTATCCCACAAGTCCTTTGGTTTTAAATCAACTTTTTTTAATGGTGGAAAAATTAAACGAATATTCCATGCGAGGCGGCGTATTTAAAGAAATGATACCGCCAATGAAAGAGAAATTTAGAAAATATTTTAAAGAAATGCCTCCGATTATTACTTGCGCCGCCGCCTTAAACCCGTGCTTAAATGTTTCGGGTGTTGAAACTTTAATTGAAAAAATAATTTACGGTTTGGATTTATACGAAGAAGACGTATTTTTAACGGATAGAGCAAAAACTATTTTTACACAAAATTTGTCTACTTTATTTACTGTTTATGTTGAAAAATATGGTACAACATCTACCGTTCATGATCAATTTAGAAACGCTCCATCAAGTGCAAGTACTAGTCGGAGTTCAATGTTAAACTTATTTAATACTATACTTAATGAAAATAGTAAACGTCAACGGGGTAATACCCCAAGTAGCGAATTAGGTAGATATATCGGTTCGGATTTTTTAACCGGTATGAATGCTCATGATTTTGAGACATTTGATATCTTGGCTTGGTGGAAAGGGAAGGAAAACCAATTTCCCGTCCTATCCGCTATGGCCCGTGATCTACTAACCGTCCAAGCTTCTACGGTAGCTTCGGAATCTGCTTTTTCTGTTAGTGGCAGGGTTGTTTCTTTACGAAGAACAAGACTAACTCCGCCATCGGTGGAAACGTGCATTTGCTTAAAAGATTACTTGGACGCGGCGGAAAGAATACAACATATATCTTCCCTTGAAGGCGAACTCGAAGTCGAGGGAGAGATATACGAGGACGAGGTGGAAGGAGGATTGATTGAAGCAATCGGCGAAGACCTCCTACGAGGGAGTTCGGGATCCGACTAGTACCGACTACCCGGATTTTCAATATATCCACGAAGAAGACTTTTATATTTAATGTATTTTTAATTTGTAAACTTTTAATTATTTGTTTTGTAATTTCTAAACTTTATTTTGTATGTTTTGTAATTTTTAAGTTAAGTTAATATCTTTAACGGTTAATTTTTTAAAAAATTAACGGTTTTTTTTAAAAAAAAAAATCCGGGTAAACCGGTTTTGGACCCGAACCGGTTTAGTAGCCAACCCGGTTTCAACCCGGTCCGATCCGGTTTGGTAGGGTTGGGTTCGATGATCCTTGAACCCGGTTCGTGACCCGAACCGGTTCGTACGTCGACCCGGTCCAAGCGGGTTTTGCCCAACCCGACCCGGTTTTAAACCCGAACCGGTTTCGTTAAAAAACCCGATTTGTACACCTCTAGCTGAAAGTGGACATTTTATGCAACTGGAGTGTTCCTTATTTAGTGCTTTCCTAAGCTTGATGTTGGGACTTCTTGCTGCTAGGACCTATTTGAAATTTAAGAGTAGGTCACACTTAAATTTGATCATGTTGTAATGACAATCAAAGGAGAAACAAACGCTCACCCTAAGAACAAAGTTTTTAAAGATCTCTTCAGTGTTTATTTCCTCCTCGTGGTTCAGGATCATGTTAGTTTGAATAAACAAGAAGCTAACTAGAAAATCTCACTCTGTAAAATCGCTCATCAATTGAATCATCTGGTCGTTCGAATCGGTTTCCTCTAATTGGAACTTTTGAAGGTGAATTCAAAATTTTGAATTTGGTTCAAATTCGGGTTGATTCGAACAAACCAAATCAAAAGGAAAAATAATATAAATCCTTAACACATTTGTGTTGATTCAAACAAACATACACAGGAAAATCCCACTCCAACGGTAGGATTAGAAGGATGAGATAAGGACAAACTTTATCTCTATTCCAGAGAGACCCTCGGCTCAGAAAAAAAAACACTTACAAGAAAAAAACATTTAACATAACATAAGCGATAGATAAAAGAACAAGGCGGTATAAAAACCCTAAAACTAACGTAGCTAAGACTAAAGGAACACCTAAAACTAACATTACACCTAGAAACTAAAGGCACACCTGAGACTAAAGACAAACCTATAAAGTAGCTAAGGCCAGCACTTACTACTAAAGGCAACCTAAACACAGAACATGCAAAAAGCAAATTCTCAGTTAATATTAAACCTAAACGGCCTCCTGAAAAAACCACTAAAAATCCCTAAACGCAAAACATGCAAAAAGCAAAGTCTCAGCTAAGAGCATGTGGTATACCCAAGTGAGTGAGGCTCAAGTGAGGGGAAAAGTGGTTGCCACGTGGCGCCACGTCATTTTAATGAATTCTCACATCACACTCACTTGGCAAGGGAAATACACAAGTGAGTGAGTGAGTGAGGGAGGTGTGAGCATTAAATGCATTTTAATAATAAAATTTATAAATAAAAATTAGAATAAAAAAGACATAAATTAAAATAAAAACAAAAAAAGACATAAATAAAAAATAAAAAACTACTCGATTCCATATTTTGCCTTGATCTCGTTTTGTTTCCTCTCGATAAAGGCTCGTCGAGTGCCAGTGATTTGATCAAGGTTGAGAGCGAGAATTTCCAACTCTTCTTTTTCTTTTTTCCAATTAAATTTCTCTCTTTATCTCACGTTAAATTCTTCCATCTGCTCTTCCTCGTCGTCTTCTTCTTCATCCTCCGGAACGCGTTGCGTTTCCGGAACAAACTCCGGATCTTGTGAGTATCCGACTGGCATATTGGGCATAGTAGGCATGTTTGGGACATACCCCGGTGAACCGAACAGGTTTTGGTTAAAAGGTGGTAGTTGAGTGAACGCATTTGGGTTTAACGGAGACCGTATGTTGAACGCATTTTGTTGAGACGCATAATGAAGCCAAAAATTGGGATCGTTAGGATTCATGACGTGGATATTTTTATAGAGACAGGATGATTTTTTTATAAAATTGATAGTGAAAAGAGGAGAGTTTTTTAGTGTGTTTTATAAAATGTTGTTTAGTGATTATTTATAGGGGGTAAAAAGGTTTTTTTTTTAAATTACCGTTTTTAACGGTCAAATATTAAATGTTCTAGCCGTTCAACGACTCTCTTCATCTCTTCACACCCGTGAAGTTCTTCACGTGGAAGTCTCACCCCCCCTTCACGCCATCAAGGGGGCGGTGTGCAAAAGTCCCTCACGGCGTGAGTGAGGCTCACGACACTCCTTCACGTGTGTATATCACTTGATCTAATACTAAATCTAAACGGCCCCCTAAAAATCCCTAACTCTTATTCGTCTTCTCCAAGAATTCATATCACTGATCATGTCCTCAAAGAGTTGTAAGTGTCACAAATCCTGCCTAATCTGCTCTTCCAATGTCAGTCTTGGTCTTCCTCTGCTCCTCTTCCCCTCCACTACCAGTTTTTCCACGCTCCTCGCAGGTGCCCGAACCATCTTAATATCCCCTCCTTTATCTTATCCGATATACGTGCTACCCCTAATCTATCCCTAAAAACTTCATTCCTAATCTAGCCCAACCTTGTGTGGCCACACATCCACCTTGGCATCCTCTTCTCCGCTACCTCTAACTTTCGTGCTTTTGTCTTCTTGATTGCCCAGCAATCGGTTTTGTATAACATAGCTGGTCTAACGGCTACCCTATAGAATTTCCCTTTTACTCTTTTTGGGAACCTCTTGTCACACAAAACGCCTGTAGCTGCTATCCACTTACACCAACTAGCCTGAACGTGGTGTGCTACATCACAGTCAATGTCCCCGTCACTCTGGACGAACGATCCTAAATATTTGAACTTCATTGTTTGCAGTACAACTTGACCTCCAATAGTCAGGTTTATGTCCTCCTCACTATTGGCCCCACTGAAGTTACAGTATAGGTACTCGGTTTTTGACCGACCGATACGTAAACCTTTACGCTCTAAGGCTGCTCACCACTCTTCCAACCTCTAAGGTTGCTCGCCACTTTCCACCACCAATAGAATATCATCTGCGAAAAGCGTCCGCTGACACTTTGCAACCTTGTTTTAAAATAAGTACAATTTACCACCCTATGGTTTATTTTCTCTTTCTTTTTGCGTCCCTCCGTCAATAATCCGTCCGTATCTCCGTCAATTTATGTGTTAAAAGTCTATTTTGCCCTTGTTTCCATTACATCAGACATATTTGTCTTCCCCAACAGCCCTAAACGCCACTGCTTCCTTCTACCGTCATTTTCATCTTCGACAAATCAAAGCCCACAATGTCCCATTACTCTTCATCGTCATCTTCAAAATCGAGGTCACAAAGGTACGAAGTATCTGGTTTGGTATGCGCTTGTGGTGCTACTGTATGCTATCGTATTTCTAGAACATATGCAAACCCTGGCCGACGATTCTTGTGTTGTGTAAGAAGTTTTAGGTTTTTTTCGTTTAATGTTTCAGTTTATTTGATAATTTATATGTTTTGGGTTCGGTTAGTAAGTTTTGGATTTCATTACAGAAGGGAAAATGTGGATGGCTAAGTTGGGTTGATACTCCCACATGCCCCAGATGTGAAATGGTTATCCCTGGTTTGTTAAGGAGTATCAACAACAAAGATGAATTGGCAAAAAACAAATCTAAGGAAGTCATAAAACTGAAGATTGTGTTAGGAATTAGTTGGTTGTTGTTTATTTATTTAGCAATTGAAAGGCTCTATGATTGTGTTAGATTATAAGGCAATTGAAAGGCTCTAGGATGGTGTTATATTGTGTTTATGTACTTTTAAAACCTCTAACGGTTCTATTCTAATGCAAGCTTGTTGACTAGTATACTCTATTTTAATATTTGCATCTTATTGTTTTTCCAATTTTGTTATTTGGTAGTCATCTTGTAACTGTTCTCGAGTTGATGATGTTGAACAAGTTGCTGAAGTCATACTTGTGTTAGAAAATGAAGAGCCTCAGTATCGTGATCCATACGAAGACTATGACCCTGATGTATTGAAAATGGCTTGGGATTATGAAATCGTACCTTTTGATGGTCAATAAGAAGAGCCCGAGTACGAGGAACTAAATGAACATGAAAAAGAAGAGCCTCGGTATCATGATCCATATGAAGGCTATGAACTTGATGTATTGAAAACGACTCGGGATTACTACAGTCCAGAAAAACAGGTGGAGCTCCGGCACCGTTACCCATATGAATACGAGCATGATTCTGATTCAGAATGGGAACTTGATGATTGTCATTGGAAATAGTATTTGACTTGTATTGTTATTTGTAATGTTGAACATGGTTCCTTGTATTGTTATTTGTAATGTTGACTTGGAATTTCAAATGTTTGACTTGTATTATTATTTGTAATGAAGGTTGACTTGTAATTTTTAATGTTTAACTTGTAATGTTTGACTTGTAATGTTGACTTGGAATCTAATGTTGGCTTGTAATGTTTACTTGTAATTCAGATATGATATGCATATACCCTGACCCTAATGTTGACTTGTAATGTTGACTTGCAAGCTTACCATGACCTGCATAAATAGTCATATTTTGACTGCACTGACCTACATAAATAGTCTTATTTTGACTGCACAGACCTGAATGAACTGTGAATGCATATGCTGAACTGTGAATACGTATGCTGAACTGTGAATGCATATGCTGAATGGGTCATATTGACTCTGTGAATGCTGATGTGAATGGGTCATATGCTGATGTGAATGAGTGTTGAATCTGCATTTGGTCACAATTACCTGTTGTCAAGGAATACTGGTCACAAAATGCAATATGGATACTGCATTAGCATATTCTGCTGTGACTATGACCCTGTTTCATTATTGGTCACAAAATGCAATATGGATACTGCATTATTGGTCACATAATGAAATAAATAAACCATAACATAAAAAAGGTAACATAAATAAACCATAACATAAAAAGGCCATAACATAAAAAGGACCATGTTCAACAAACCATAACATAAAAAGGAAAATCAGGTTCAACAAACCATAACATAAAAAGGAACCATGTTCAACAGTGTTCAACAACAAACCCTAACATAAAAAGGAACCACAAAACAAACAACAAAGCTGCAGCTCCTAAGCATCTTGTGTCCCAGATTGAAAGTTGCAGGTTCTCATATTGTGGCCCTTACTCCCACATTTGCCACATGTTGTTGTCGTCTCATTCCTTGTCATTTTACCTCCATTTGAAAACACTGCTTGGACCTCTTCAGTTGACTTTTTCCTAATTTTTTTAGGCCTTCCAATCTATGCAAAAGACACCAATATATTAAATTAATTTAAAACATATTATATTAATTTCATAGTGTGAGTGTTTCAAACCTGCTTATGATGTTTAAGTGGTGTAAGTTGTGTGGGACACTGTGAGTGTTTCCACATTTCAGGCCCAGGGATTGGATCAACGACATTCATGTAAACTTTCTTCCATGTATCTAACCAGTAAACTTCAGATACCCAGCTTTCTGGTATGCCTGCTCTCATATCATTCCTGGTCATGTTCTAGATTGCTGCTACTGCATGTTTACAGGGCATCCCAGTCAATTCCCACTTCTTGCAGGTGTAAGTTTTCAATTCCACATTCACCACACACTAGGACCCCTTACCTTTCACTTGGTACTTTGCAGAATCCACCATTAGAACAGTAAGTTGAGATGCTTCCTTTTTTATGGTATCGAAGGTATTTGTTGCAGCTGGTGTTAATGGACCGGTACTTCTTGCTTGTATTTTCTTCACATTGACAATCCTCTTTGTCATGTATTCCCTGATGTACTCTAAACATGTGATCACAGGCTTGTCTATAGCTCTAATTAATTACATGTTAAACACCTCACATATGTTGTTCAATAACATTTCACAATTTGCCCTTGTAGAAAAATGGGCTCTTGACCAACTGGTAGGTGGGATTTTACTAAGCCACTCAAATAAAGTTTTGTCTGCTCTCTTTATTTCATCCATTGCCTTGTCATAGAAAGGCATTGTAGTGGCAGAATCTGCTCTCCAGAGCATGTTTTTAAAGACATCTCCACGCCACTGCTTCCTCATGTTCTCGTGTATGTGCCTAAGACAAAACCCGTGCTCAACACTAGAGAAGACCCTTGATAATGCTGGAATAAGACCTACAATAAGACCATTCAATTATTTACATGTCATACTTGTAAAATTAATATTCACCGGTAAAAATGTCAATTACCTTCTTTCTGTCACTAATAAAAGTGAACTTAGTATTCGTAGATAAATCAAGATCATCCCTGAGTAATTCTAAGAACCATGACCATGATTGGAAACTCTCAGCTTCCACAAGTGAAAATGCAACTGGATAAATACCATTGTTACCATCTACACCAACTACACTCAAGATTTGGCCTGGAAATAGACCTTTCATGAAACAACCATCCAACCCTAGAATTTCTCTTCCACGCATCTTAAAACCTTTCTTCATAGCATCGTAACATATGTGTTGGGATATGACCCGACACAAGAACCGGACACATCCCAAAGCCCAAGTCCGGATAACACCTACAAAGATATAATGACCAATGGTCGGGCCCACAGGCCCAAAATCCGGGCTTTAACCAAGCCCCGGCAAGCGGAATCAGGCCCGGATAAAATAGGAAGAAAGAGACAAATAAATAACGGTAAAGAGGAGACAAGAATCAACATACCAGAGTACGAACCAATCAATAGATGAGACCCGACAATGCGCAAACCATTACTAACAACCTTAAAAATGGTTTAGCCATTACATATCTCAGCCAATAAGCAGGAAGCGGCCACAGGCTAAAGACAAAACGCTCTAGGTATAAATACCCCATTAATCCTAAGGTAACGTTACGTTCTCATTCACTCATTCTCATACTCTCTCGATACTTGTCTTCTCTACCAAAAACCTATACTTACTCTCACGTCGGAGGCTGGTCACATCGAAACCCCCCGGGGTCCTCACTGTGACGAGACTAACGTCCTCACTGTGACGAGACTAACGGTGTTTACTGTTTTGCCAGGTTAAGCTCAGCATAACCCTTCTGGAAATTCCTTGATTGACAGATCCTGATCCGGAGGTCTTGGAGTTTACAATATGTATATTCTTCTGAATTGTCTGATAGGACTACTAGGTTTAGAGAATGGCTCCACATCTATTTTGATAGTGCTCCCAGTGTTGGCTCATAAAAGTTCTTCACAATAGTCTCTTAGCAACCCGTACTGCTCTACATAATCAACAAACAATTTCCTTGTGGCAATCCTCTTAGCTCTAAAGACTTTTGCAAGTGAAACCTGCACCTGATGCCTTTTTTGGATTACATCTTGAAGAGTTGTTATGGTTATTTTAGGATTTTTTTCAACAAGGGCCTCAATCTCCTTGGCTATGGTGCTCATAGTGTACAGACCAACCTCTCTAGTTTGCAAACATTGATGTTCACCTTATAGTGGGTCTTGAGATCTGGATTGCATAGGGGCAAGTGGGTTTTGTATTTCTTTTACTAACTTTCTTGGGTTTAACACTAGTGGACGACCCACCTACTCTCATTTGGAGGATTTTCCTATTTTGCCCCTGTGTTCCTTCATCAGCATTCAAACTCGGATTTGTACCCAAACACACTACCCTATACCTTAACCTTTTATTTTTCAGAATATAAAGTTGCCTTCTTGATTCAAGTGCAAAATGTTATCTTCTATTAATTGACATATATAGAATGGACATGATGATTCAGATGAAACCCTATTAAGTTATCTTTTTTCTCCTAATCCTCCTTGATACCTTTCTTAATAAGGTGGAATTCTCATCATTAGAGTCACTATTACTGTCAAAGTTTTCAAGGTCAACATAACTGTCATGCTCACCATCAAGCTCAAAATCCCGATGACCAAAACCATTACCATCACCATCTTCTTCTTCATCACCATCAACATCAAAATCAACATTAGCCTTAAAGTTCTGCATATCCACTTCTACATTCTCCACCTGATTATCTTCGTCTGCAATATAATCTGGATCATCTTCGTCCTCACTATCCTCATCTTCAATATCTTCACTTTCGTCTTCCACTCTAATAATAGATGGCACTGGACCATTTTCAATTGCATGTATAGGATTTGGTTCCACACCATCTACTATTGACTTAACAAACAGACGTGAATTCCAATGTTCAACATATAGTTCAATCACAGTATTTCCTCTTCGTACATGAGCAAACAACTTTTCAAAATCACTGTCATTACTCAAACACTTAAGACCCAAATCTAAACACACACGAGGTGCCATAAAATGGTAGTAAAAAACCATATCACTAGGATATCCCAGGCCCTTAACCATTTCTTCCAACATTCCCATTCCAAAACCATCAATATCAACATTATCAATGAATGTTGTCTTACCATTTACGTATTCCATACCCGGATGGTTTAAAAACTGACCTCCATGAAAAAACTTCAAGGTAAACATAGTTCTTGTGTCTACTGAAAGAAAATTACGAAAATCAAACTTCAACGATAATTTCATCAGGCATAATTTTTTAAACACATAATTAGGAAAATCAAATTAAACTTACGTGATTCTAGGTTTGGTTCGAATTCCTCATCACCATCACGCATCCTCCATAATCGAACAAACGATGATTCTTGAACAATTTCCTCCATAAAGAACAAGCGACTAACAAAACCACAGGGTCGCAAACGAGGGTATAAGGTTGATTTAGGGTTACAAAAAAATATACAGAGGTATTAGGGGGAAAAAGTACTATATTACCCTTCTCATTAACGGAGATACGGACGGATTATTGACGGAGAGATGCAAAAAGAAAGAGAAAATAAACCATAGGGTGGTAAATTGCACTTCTTTTAAAACAGGGTTGCAAAGTGTCAGCGAGCATAAACCACAGGGGTGCAAATTACACTTTACTCTTACATATATTAAAAAATAATTAAATAGTAAGTAAATTATAAACGAGTTAAACCAGATGCAAGCTTGAGCTTGTAATTACTATGAACTTAGCTTGAGCTTTAGACATAAGACTTGAAACGAACACCTAAGCTCAAACTATCTTAAATTAAATGAATCAAGTTTTAGCTTAGTCGGATTGCTGGTCTACACGACTACACCCATACACAATATGGCATGTTACTAAATTTGTAACTTGTAACTTCATCATCAATTTCTTTAAAGTATATTGATCAAAACAAATTATTTAAGATTCATTTTCACGTTTCACAAATTTTTTGGGCAAAAGATAAGCGGTTGCAGTTGAGGTGTGTAACCAGGAGTTGACATTTTTTATCACACGTTTTGTCTTACTTTTATCTTGTATGTATTGTAAACTTGTACTATACATCATGGTATTACATAGACTACATTATAAATATTAATGCATGTGCGACAAAAATAAGAGATACCAAGATAATAAATCGAAGCTCGTGTCACTAGTCTTTCAAGTTGTTTTTCTTCATTAGTAGATAAAACAATATAATATCTTTTTTTGAACGGCGAACATTGAATGTTGTGACGTCGCACCCCCCGTCATATGGTCTCGTCCAACTCTGGCCAATATGTTGTCTTAACCGGGCCCACTTGGCGTCAGAGTTTGAGAGCTTTCAAGGAAAAACCCCACCCAATACGGCCCCTTCCGCGCTTGAGGGAGAGCCGAGGCTCGAACCCTGGATCGGAGTGGGTAAAACCTTGGTGCATCAGCCTAAGAGCTATGACTCATTTGCAATGCCGTAAAAATTAATAATGGTGGCAGGGATCGAATCTAGGTCCCTTGAAACTTCAGATCTTAGCTCAACCACTACACCACAACCTCTTTATCATACCAATATGGCATACCCCAGGTAGGATTAAAGATGGTACGTTCAAAGCTCATTAAAGATGTTGGTGTAGTTTATCTATGGTAGCAAAAATACCAAGGCATAGTTTTTAATGTTTAAAGTAGAATAGTCGAATAGACTTTTTGATTCAATTTATTGATGAATAAAGACTAGAACCTAATGCGTTTTATGATGCATCGGGGCAAATGATAAAATTAAGAGTAAACAGTTATTTTTTTCATTTCATTTAGTTACTTTTGTTAGTTTCATCCAAAAATTTGATTTTTCTCCTGTCTGTTCTCGTGGTTTATAAAATTTGTCATTTTCATCTAATCAGTTAACTTCATCCATAATTTAACGTTAAATGAGAGATATTTAGGTACTTTTATATATTTCTTTATTTTATCAATATTATAAACCCTTAATTTGTAATAACCGAAAATTTTCTAATATAAAACTAATAACTAATAATATATTAGAAGCCTAAAATGAGATTATTAATATAAATTTTGACGAAATTTGTTATTAAATAAATGTTAAATATAATACCGTTGATCATTTGGTGTAATGGTAGCCCTAAGACTTCTCATATTGGAAGTCTTGGGTTCGAATCCTATCAACAGCAAAAAAGAGGTCTGTGGCCAGGTCAGGTTCCTGTGATAGGCTGCGTTTGATGTTTTAAGTATTGCCCCGAAAAAAATTTAATTATTCTAAAATATCTAAGTGTTGTCGTTAAAAAAAACATTAATTCATTTCTTAGCAGAGAAGAAAAAAGTTTCATGGGCTCAACTTGTCCATTTTCACGTGGTCAACACTACCCCTTTCTACCAATCAGTTGTTGTTATCGATTCCATAGCTACCACGTGTTAAAAAGTTAGCAATTAACTGTGGTCTGCCATCCCTTTACCTACGGCCGACCTGCAAATTCGAACCATAGGCGGCACCCACCATCGAATCCACCGCAACCTCCTTCATTGCGAAGGAAAGCTGACTATAAAAGCCAAGACCGATTCATCTCAACCTCGCCATCCCGTTCCTTGGAAAACCTGTCATTTATGGCATCCGACTCAAAAGTTACGTTTTCCCTGCCGCCTTTACATTTTCCGACGAACCGAAGGCGAACTAAAACACCTCACGAACAACAATTTTAGTCGTCTCCACCGTGTACCACCTCCCAACGACCTTCTGCAAGCTCCATGATGCCGCCGACGCCCCAGTTCAGAATATTCCGGTGACTCACATTGGTTCGATCTCTGGCGGCCTACCATGTAAATTAAACCTTCAACTCCCACATTTTATTTGTAGTTAAATATAAACTTATACAATCGTTTATATAATCGAATAAATTTGGAATACAACTTAAATGATTTTCCGGCTGCATGTAAATTTTAAACGAAGAAGATGGCACTGTTACGTTCGTTTTCCTTCATTATTTCTCATTTGATATTAATTGCCTCTTTCCTTGCCAGTTTATCAAATTTAATTAAATGATTTTAGTATATACGGTTAAATAATAAATTTATCTTTAAACCTTTTTATTAATCCAGTTTAATTTATTTTTAAGAAATATATGTTCAAATTCTAATATATTCTAAATAATAATAATTATTATTAAATAATGTATATAATAATGTTCCACGTAAATTAGTAATTCAAAATAGTTATAAATGTTGTTAAAGCATGTATATGTATAACTAAAATTGTTCTAAGATAATTTCAATAACTTCTTTTATGAAAACATAAATAGATTGAATTTTTATAATATTTTAATAATACTTATTATTGGACAATTTTATAAATATTTTTGGTAAAATATAATGTTGATGAAAATTGTTGTCTTAAAAGTCTTATCACAATAAAGAAGGACAATATCATCCTTACATTCTATAAATTATAGAATGTGTTATAAAGTTACATTTTAAGTACTTCGTCGCCGGAAACCTATTAACAAACGAGACAAACAACAAAACGAAAAGTACAATTTATTTAATATAATCTAAAGCACAACAATTACGTAGGTCCTCGTGATCAAATTGGCAAGATCTAGAGTCAAATGCTATTGTTTGGGATTCATCGTTTAAGGTACGGATACCAAACTCATCTATTTTCGTATAGTACGGATATTTGTCTCCCTATTTTGTATAGTACGGATACCACCACTGCGGTCTTATTGCATCCGCCCCTGCGCTGCGCCTACTTATTTCAAGTATGAAACGAAGTTTGAAAACATGTTTACATACGGTATTATTTGGTTTTAATTAAAGTACTCATTATCGTATGTTCCGCCTAAATATGTCCGTTTTAAAATATACCGTCAAATATTTTTATTCTGATACCCGAGCACGCCCCTACTTGTGGGGGTGACCACAAGCATGTCATTGTGGCATCGATGGCGTGGCACCGACCGTGACGGTGAGCCTAAATCACGGCGTCTCGCCTGTTTATCTGAAAAATACCGGTTATATGTTTCGAGGCATATGGATCGATCCTAGAATATTATTATTTCTGGTGGTTGGATTGTATGATGCCCATACACCATCTCACATCGGTTCAAGACTAGCTAGCCTGTTACAGATGTTTCTGTTTATGTTCTGTATCGGGCTCGATGAGTATTTCTGGTGATGTGATAAGTATTTAAAAAGTTATCTGTGAGATTACAAGAATCTGTTTACAAACTTATATGGTTACAAGTTCTGAAATCTGTTATCTATATGTTTACAAGTCACAAGTTTACAAGCTCTGAAATCTGTTAATTACACGTTTACGAGTTTACATGTTTGTGAGTTTACTTGTAGATGAGTTTACAAGTTTACGAGTTGCATGTTTACGGGATTACATGTGTATGAGTTTACAAGTATACGAATTTACAAGTCGACGAACTTATATGTTTACATGTTACAAGTTTTGAATACTCTCAGATTTACAAGTTTATAAATCATGTTATATCCTTAAATATATATGTATTATTATAATTATCATTTTATCAAACCTATCCGTTCATGGCATTTTTCTCCTTCGTTTTTTTTTCTTTTTAACAGGTTCGCAGGGATAAAGGGAACGTGTGAAGAGAGTTAAAAACCAACTTAGCTGGCAACATAGTTTTTGGTCTTCAATAATGTATGTAATTACCAAAATTATTAAGATTAAATCTTCTGTAATCTCATTCAGATATTTATGAAATTATGTTTTTGTCTCTGAATCCTGTAAAAGTGACATGTCGGCCCTATAAGCCGGGTCGGGGTGTTACATAATTATTCCTCCATCTCCTTAAACTGTATTGACCCTAATTAACCTATTACGATCGTCCATGTGGTCATCATCTACTTAATCCCGATCGTCCCTGTGACCATCATCTTCTTGAATTACGATCATCACTTTGGTAATTCAAGAAGATGTATAAATAATTCAAGAAGATGATGGTCACAAGGACTATCGGGATTAAGAAGATGATAGGTACATGGACGATCGTAATAAGATAATTAGGATTAGTATGGTTTAAGGGGGCGAGGGGAATAATTAAGGGTTTAAAATATTGATAAGATAAAGAAATATATAAAAAGACCTAAATACCCCTCATTTAACGTTAAAATATGGATGGATTTAACTGATTAGATGAAAATGACAAGATTTGTAAACCACGCGGATACATAGGAGAAAAATAAACTTTTTGAATGAAACTGACAAAGAAATATATAAAAATACCTAAATACCCTCATTTAACGTTAAAATATATATATAGAGGTAACTGATTGGATGAAAATGATAAGTTTTGTAAACCACGAGGATACACAGGAGAAAAATAATTTTTTTGGATAAAACTGGTAAAAGTGACTAAACCATAGGGACGAAAATGACAGTTTACTCTAAAATTAAATATAGATATTAAAATCATAAATTATGTTGATTAGGCTGGTTGAATAAAATGATAAAAATCATACTTATTGGAGTTGATAGTTGATACTAATCAAAACATGTTGGTTTGACATGCTAATGATTTTCATATACAAGTTTAAATTGTATAAATAATTAATCTACTAAATATGATAAAAGATGGTACTCTTAATATTTTAGAAAAACTAGAATAAAATGATATAAGAAGTTACAAATGTCTAATAAATAATAGGAGCGAGTTCATAGTAAAATATGTGGTTAATACTCTTTTGGTAAACATTAGTAGTTTTAATAATTAAATTTCTTATTGATAAATTTTAAAAACTAGAAGTATATTTTATTTTAAAAATTAGAAGTATGTTTTACGGAATAAACAAATAACTGAAAATAAAAACTAATGAGCTTCGGTTTATGTTTACGCATGGTCAATCATCACACGATCGTGAAGATGTCCACAACCTTTTGTTTAGATATTTTTTCTATAAAACCCAACACTTAATATTCACTTAAAAAGAAACAATGTGAGAGATTCTCAAACGTGATATTTACAATCTTATAAATTTCATAGATACGATTAAAAGCAATGTTTTCAGAACCGGACCGGACACCGACCCGGTCGTCTTACCGATTCATTGGTCGGACCAATCGGATCGGATTTGAGAACCGAATGACGTAATAAATTATATAGTATAGTTTTTTTTTAAATATGATTATGTACTCTCTTTTTTTCAATCATACATGTTACATAATAGGTAATGTATATTATCTTTTTAGATTTTACCTTGGTGTTTATTAATTAAGCATAATTCTGAGAGCTTATTTAAAAGCCAAGCTCACATGTAACACCAAATTCTGAGTTGGAAATTACTAGAAATTCAATATAAATATAGAATATAGTTAATATACATATATTTTATAATCAAGTTACTTTCAGATTGGTTGAGTTGTCAAAATACAGTTACTTCGAATTCCTATAGAAGGTCACAGGTTCGAAACCTGTAATCAGCATGATATTTTGAAGGAAGAGAAAAAGTGAGATTTTAAGTTATCATCGTAAATACCCATTTGTATCGGTTATCACTATCATTAGTAAGGGCATTGGGTATACCCGAGCGAGTGAGACTCAAGTGAGGCCCCTTTCTAGTCATGTGGACGCCACGTCACCTGGGTGGGTTGCTCACACCACTCTCACTTGGTATGTGGTATACCTAAGTGAGTGAGAGTTGTGTGAGTGGTGTGATTGTAGTGTATGTGTGTGTGAGAGAGAGAGAGAGAGGCCAACGTTTGAGGCTCCCTCATGAGCCGTGAAATTTCTCATGGGAAGATATCACGCCCTCCCCACCCCTCCCCCCTCACGCCATCGAGGGGCGGTGTTTTACTTGGGTCACGCCCTCACGGACTCCCTCACGCCACCCATACCGCATCCCTTAAGACAAATTGATGATTACTATCAAGATTAGTGGGATAATGAGTTGATTACTACCTTATTAGTGAAATAACGTGCAAGCGATCTTTACCGGCTTATAAAGACATTATTAGTAAAGAAATTATTGATCGAAAACCGAGAAGTAGACGTAAGATTGATTTGTCAATATCCGAACCAGTCATCTATTATCCCTTACCATCTACAATTACATCTTGTATTCACGTTATAAAAACCGTTTACAAATCTATTTTTGCCACTTTAGTTTTTCTTGCATGTACAGGAAAATATTTCTAATTTTTCGATTCCCAGAATTATATAATCGTTACTTGACCTTTGCTTTCCGAAAAAAAAAATAAGGTGAAAAAACTACTTTTTTATTATTATGATTCACAATTTCATTTTTTTTAAATGAATAAAAACTACAAATTAATTTAAAAATGTTTTTTTATATCCATAGTTTTTAAATCCTTGTGTTTTCAATTAAAAGTTTAAAACTAAAAAAAAACAATAAACACGTTTTCAAATCTGAAGCCCAATAATTTTTTAATACCTAAAAATCTTTTTCACACTATTAGTCGGTAAAACTATTACTTTGACATATATTTGGAGTGTATAAATTACATGTAATACTGTGATATAATATTTCATACTTAGATTAATTTTTAGAGAATCTTTTATTTTTAACGCAATCTAGCGGATACGCGATGTGTACCGACAATTCAGACAAGATTTCACAAATTTGATATGTTTTACATAATAAACTTATTATTTCAGCTTTTTAGTTATATTTATTTTATAAAGTCTCGTTCCTTTTATAAAAATCATTTTTATAAAGAAAACCCTAGCTTGTACCCTATAAATACCCTTTTAAAACCCCAAGACTCCACCCATTTGCCAAAACCCTAACCCTAAAGTCACACCTCTCCCTCATTTCGGTCGCCACCCTCTAGCCACCATCCATCATCATTTGATTTCCATTGTTGCAACCCAAGCCCTTCTAAGGTGCAATACAAGTGTTCAAGCAAGAAAACTCCACCTTTCATCCAACATATCTCGATTTTGTAAGTTTTCATCTATGTTTTCTTTCATTTTCATATACATGGTTATGTTGAACTAACCATCCAAACAAAAGAGTCGATTTTGAGTCTTTAAACAAGAACTAACATTTGATTTTGCAATATAATGTATTTTACAACATTTTTGGTATATATTGTTTGTAAAAGCTTGATTTTGTTGAGTTATATGACGTTTCTATAAAAGAAAACTTTGTTGTGTTCATATTTGTAGAAATGCTTGTTATAGATCTTTGTTGTATTAGAAGGTTATAGTAGTTATGGAATATGTGAAAAACATGAGTTTTGTTGGTTGAATCATTTTATTTCATAATTTAGCACGTTTCTATAAATAGAAACTTTATTGGTTTCAAATTTGATTTTATGAGTTATAAATTGTTTTTACATGATTAAGTGTTCTAGTTATGTTTAATAAAGAGAAATATATGCTTGTTAGATGTTAAACCATTGTTTATTGTCATATGGAAACTTTCCATAAATGGAAACTTTATTTCTTTCATAGTTGTGTTTATGTGCTATGGATGTTAATGATAAGTTTAATAATGTTATTAGCACTTGGTTAAATGATTTGTATGATAATAAGTATTTAGAAACCATTGTTTGATGTTTTGGGATACCTTTCCATAAATGGAAACTTTATTGAATTCAAAACCGCATACTTGATCTATGTGTAGTATTGATGAGTTAGGATTTGTTAGTAGTACTTGGACATGTTAAACTCATGAGTTATTACTATTTGTTCAATGCTGCTATAATGGTATCAAAAAGCTTTACTTTCCAAACAAGGAAAGTTTTGTATTTCAAAAACCGAGTTTCAAGTCTTAAATTATCTTTAAAGGTTCTAGTATGCTTAACATGATGTTACTAAATATTTAGAATAATTGTTTAGGTTATATTACTTGGCTTGATTTCATTACATGAAACTCTAATACTTGAAGTATACGTGTTAAGTATGTTCACTAGTTGCTACATGAATGTATGTGAATACTTGATGTATGATAGATTGTGATATGACATGTCATTATACCCTAGTACATGTATTCTTATAAATATACTTTCGAAACCTCTAAAGTACCACCAACGGGTCGTCGGGTCAAACTTGATCAAACCTTTTCAAAACATCAATGTCACGTTTGAACATTGAGTCGTTTGGATGTGTATGGTTACATAACCAACTTTCACATTTCATGGACCTTATAACCTTAACATTCCTAGGGCTCGAGTAGGTCGGTTTTCATTTCGGACTTTTGCTAGCTTTACGTGTTTGTATTACACACTGTTCTCACCGCATTTCCAGGTGAGTCTCACGACCCCACTTTTACTTATTTTCCCTTTGTGGGAGATTACATGCTAAAATACTATTTTCGTTAGTCATATATTACACTACTTGATTTCATATGGATATATAAGCGGGTGCAATTACGCACAAAGTCCTCTCACAATCGAACCGTTAATTATGTTACATAGCGAGGTAATCATGAATAGTACTATTGGGTCTAACCACCTCTACCCGGGTTAGTCGCGCTAACTTTGACTGGAGGTCAAACGGGTGCATAATTGACCTAATCAATTACGTGCTAGGCACGTTAGAGGCAAAATGCATGTTACTGCATCATTTACGTTGAGCTTCGGTTTTGGTTTATCATATTTTTTGGCATATTGTTTGATCAACAATCAAATCATGAGTATATATATGGACTATTACATTGTTTTATTGTTACATATAAACCTGTGAACTCACCAACACTATGTTAACCTATTTAAGCATGTTTTCTCAGGTCGTTGATTTATGCATTTGGACTAGGTTTGCACGCACATGGAGTCTCATGCATACTATAGGAGTATGAAATTTTGGAAACTTTAAACATTATCATTTATGTGTTTTGAAACAATTCATTTACTTTCGCACATTTTATTCCGCATTTTCAAACTCTGTTAAACTTTATATTATTTTGAATGTTATTTAAATGGAATGATTTTCAAAAACCATTTAGAGGTCGTTCAAAGTAACCGGTATCGATGATCCTTGACAGTCACGTCTCGCGGGAAAACCGATGTGGTCAGGGTGTGACAGTCGGACCGGGAACCGGACACATAATTGGTCCGGTTGTGTGTAGTTGAACCGCTTTCGTTTGAACCGACCAGTTACCGGTCGGACCGGTGAACCGGATCGGTGGTCGGACCGGATTTCAATTTTTTTTTTTTTTATTCTTTTGTATTTTTTCCTTTAAAATCTCATTTTCTGATTAGTATTTCAAGTTACATATTTTTGTTTATTTAAGCCTTCATATGTTATTGAAATTGCAAATTCACGATAAATCAAAAAATGTTTTTATATTTGTATATATATACATTGCTTTAATTTTTATTTTATTTTTGACGTCATTCGGTGTTTAAATTCGGTCCAACCAGTTCGACCGATCTAACCAGTGGACCTCTAAAACCATCAGTTTACTGTCCGGTTCGGTTCTCAAAACATTGATTACCGACCAAAATCAAAACGATCTGTATCTTGGTAAGAAAAAGCAGGTCGCTGTTCGTAAGCCACATGCTTTCCGGCCCCATTAAACCAAGCCAGGTTGGTTAAATGCTATACATGGCCCCAACGCAAAACGTACCACACGCAAAAGAATCTTCTAGAGAGAGAGAACAAGCTCGTGAACAAACTCACGACGCCAGCCACTCCTTGTTCGCCTTTACCTTTCATGGAGCTTGAATCACCGACGGCGACTCATCACAACTATCATCTTCTCCCTTCCGCCGTTGCGCTGTTATTAGGTTTCGTTTTGTTGTACATTTTGAGGTCGAATCTGAAAACGCGTCGTAAATCGAAGGAGACTGCTCGGAAATGTATTAACAACTCCGGCGCCGATGGATTGCAGCTGACGGAGAGTGACGGAAGTACTGACGTCATCATTGTTGGAGCCGGTGTTGCCGGTGCTGCTCTTGCTTGTACTCTTGCAAAGGTGAGGTATCCTAATCTTCATCTCTCTAAACGAAACACCTTTGCTTCTACGGTTCTAGTTGAGTAATAGTTAACTTTCGATTGAATTATACGATTCAAACGTAACGATGTGTATGGATTTCTGACTGTTTCTTCTATTATAGTTCAGATCTAAGTATTTGATACATTTTCGCTCCAATTCAGCTTTGCAATTGATTGTTCTTCTTCTCAATGTTCAGTTTTAGATAAGAAGTTATGAAATATACATATTATAATCCACGTCGGACGATAATTGTTGTTACCGATCTGTCCTGAAGCTAGATATGCCAAAAGAAGAATAATGTGACAGCTAAGCGAATAGAGGATAATATTTTAAGAAACATATGTTTTTCTACAAAATTATTGCATTTGAGTGGTCTAAATTTGAAGTAATTCAACTTGATTTGTATAAATTATTAGTAAAGTAAAATGTCATAATATCAGTTAAACAGCATAAGAAGAAGGCAAAGTAGAAGAAGCCTTGTTTATGAAGGGTGATAAATCATCATCTAATAATTGGTCAATTGTTACCGTTATATGAGAACAAGACAAAGGTTGTTAAAAGATTCAAATCCGGTTTAATATGATATTCAAACTTGTAAAAGAGACTGGAATAATATTATATCCAAAGGAACCCTTAATATATAGGAAACGAACTAGAAACCCTAGAAACCTAACTGGGCACGTTGGCTTATTACTAATAAACCCTAATATATAAAATACCGAATAATATAATTAACAAAACCAATTGATCTTATTACAAATTTTTGATTTGATTAATTTCAACATCAAACAGGATGGACGGCGAGTGCATGTGATTGAAAGGGACTTGACTGAACCAGATCGAATTGTGGGTGAACTTCTACAGCCAGGAGGCTATCTAAAACTGATCGAGTTGGGTCTTGAGGGTAAGGTTTCTCTTAATTTCACTAAACCTTATGAGACTTATACAATCTTTAATTTGAAATGTCTTGTGTAAAGTCTAAACATGATATCAAAACTCAAATTTTTGGAAGTTATATCATATCAGTGGCGGCGTTTCTATATTTTTGAGTTGTTGCAGATTGTGTGGATGGAATTGAGGCTCAACAAGTTTTTGGTTATGCCATTTACATGGATGATAGAAACACCAAACTCTCTTATCCTTTGGAAAAATTCGAATCTGATATATCTGGAAGAAGCTTTCACAACGGGCGTTTTATTCAACGGATGAGGGAGAAAGCTGCATCTCTTCCAAAGTATAGTTTCTTTTCCTCCTTCATATAATCATATCAAATTTACCGATGAATGACCGCTTTTAATCTTAACTTACTAGTGTGAAACTGGAACAAGGGACTGTAACTTCATTGCTCGAGGAAGACGGAACAGTTAAAGGGGTGTGTTACAAAACAAAAGACGGACAAGTGATGACTGCATACGCGCCCCTCACCATTGTTTGTGATGGTTGTTTTTCTAATCTACGCCGCGCACTCTGCAAGCCTAAGGTAGTTATAATTTTATTCAGATCATTTCATAACAAAATTATTTTTCGTTTTTTTTTTCTTAAATAAATTTGAATTTATTATATAATAACAGGTAGAAGTACCTTCTTGCTTTGTGGGTCTGGTTTTGGAGAATATTGATCTTCCATATGCAAACCATGGACACGTTATACTCGCGGATCCTTCACCTATATTGTTTTATCCGATTAGTAACACAGAGGTTCGTTGTTTGGTCGATGTCCCTGGCCAAAAGGTACCTTCTATTGCCAATGGGGAAATGGCCAATTATCTTAAAACTGTTGTTGCTCCACAGGTATTCAATTCACTAATCACCACCCCATTTTCTTCTTTTTTTTAATTATTTGCTAATAATATTTGATCTAATCATTCTATGCTAAAAATTTTCAGATTCCAGCCGAGCTATATGACGCCTTTGTGGCCGCGGTAGATAAAGGAAACATAAGAACAATGCCAAACAGAAGCATGCCGGCTGATCCTCAGCCTACTCCCGGTGCACTTTTAATGGGAGACGCATTTAACATGCGACACCCGTTAACTGGCGGAGGAATGACAGTCGCGTTATCAGATATCGTCTTACTTCGTGACCTTCTTAGACCACTAAGTAACCTTAATGATGCAGCTACACTTTGCAATTATCTTGAGTGCTTCTATACTCTTAGAAAGGCAAGTCACAAGTAGATTTAAATATTTAATTAATAACCTAATATTATAACCCCCTAGGCAAATCCCTCGGCAGAGATTCTGGCCTTATAAAAAATGTTCAGCTCTCAAATACCACCAACGCGTTTTGGGCGCATTGTCCATAGTTAAGTGTGCTTGGGTGAGAGTAATGACCTAAAAAAAATGGGTTTTGTTTTTTTTTCTTCTTTTTGCAGCCGGTGTCATCTACAATAAACACTTTGGCGGGTGCTCTATACAAGGTATTTTGTGCATCACCAGATCCAGCGAGAAAAGAAATGCGCAAAGCATGCTTCGATTATCTGAGTCTGGGAGGCATTTGCTCACAAGGACCAATATCTTTACTTTCGGGGCTCAACCCACGCCCGCTAGTCCTGTTTCTTCATTTCTTTGCTGTGGCTATCTACGGTGTTGGTCGTTTGCTTATCCCGTTCCCCTCACCAAAACGGTTATGGCTCGGGGCTCGACTCATCTCGGTTAGCTTTTAACTTGTTTCACCAAATCATTATCTATTTGGCATATGTTTTGACATTTGATTTAATCTGTTGCAGGGTGCATCTGGGATCATCTTTCCAATCATCAAATCCGAAGGTGTTAGGCAAATGTTCTTCCCTGCAACAGTTCCAGCATACTACAAAGATCCTCGAGTCGCATAACCGGTTAGTTCATCATCATCATTATTGATCTTATAAATAATCAAATTGTTTGTTGAAATGTAATTTTTGTCAGTCAAATGCATGTTAAAAACAAACTTATAACTTGTATATTAAATGTTTGAATGGTTAATTTTTGTAATTATTATTCTTTTAATATATTAGACTCTTGGAAAACCAACATTCACATGTTTTTGGTTCTCCAAGATGTTACTTTCACCAATTAAAAGCGAACTAATTAGGCTTCCGAGTTCCAACCTGTTATATAAATATTAAATGTGCAATTGCAACTGATAACTGCACCTGACTTAACTACCTTTTATAATTTAATGTCAACTCTGGTTCTGTTTGCCAAAAATATAAATCAAATTGAAGCACTCGAAATATGCTGACGTGTTTCAGATAAGATTTGCAGACTAGTTTCAAACATAAAAACAGAGTAAATAACGCTTTTGGTCTCGGTGGTTTGGCTTGTTTAACCCTTTCAGTCCAAAAATGAATCTTTTAACATATCAGGCCCCGATGTTGCATTTCTGTAACCATTTCAGTTCCTGACACTAATTCTGTTAACTTTTTCTGTTAAGTCTAGGAGTATGTCAGTCGTTTCGTTTCTAAGAGACTAGTTTAACCCTTTTGGTCTAAAAAAACATTTTTTAGTTTTTTCATAAAAAACTTTCTTTTAACCTTTTTAAAAACGTATTTAACTTTTCTAAAAACATTTTTTATCTTTTTCATAAGTGCTTTTTCTTTACTTTTTTAAAAACAATTTTTTAAAACAGTCTTACAAAAAACATTTTGTTAAAACAATCTTATTACCGCCTTCGATGTGTTCTTTTTATTATCTACTTGGTTAGAAACCCGTGTAAAGAAAATATTCAATAGTTAGTAATTAAAATTTATGAATTATAAAGTAATATTAAGTAATAATGAAAATCTAGGAATTGATAAAGGAACTATTAAATGGTTAGTAATGAAGAAAAAATAACACCATACCTAGCAAAAATAGTTAGTAATGAAGAAAAAAGATTAAATATAAGTTGTTGAAGAAGAAAAAATAAGTGGGAAAATGAATTTTGAGTTCACAGAATTGTGATATGTGGCGTAAGCAGTTACTTATTTATTAGGTATAGATTTGTAAATTTATAAATCTATACTACTTAATAAACAAGTAAAATTATTCGACACATGTCACCTTCTGTTGCATTCTTAGCATGATTTTCCCGCCTCTTATTTCTATTAAATACTATATTAAAATAAATATATTTTTAAATATTTAGTATCAATCTAATTATGGATACTTTTTATTTAATTATGGATTGTTATAATATCATTAAACAAATGAATTTAATATAGATTATCATTTATCAATTACATAAATAAAATTAATACCAAGTTAAAAAAATGTTTTAAAAATTAACTTAATATAATTTATAACTGTCACGTTAAAGTAGACATATTTAACAAGTGTATGTGTTAAGTGACTACATTATATTTTATTCAACCCGTGTAATACACGGGTTTTTAAAAACGTAATTTTTTATTACTAATTATATAACATTATATTTATTTAACCCGTATAATACATGGGATTCTAACCTAGTGTTATTAATAAGCTATTCCTTAACATATTAAATATTTAAGTAAATATAATCGTAACGACCTAACATGAAGAGCGGCCATGGCGTTAAAATAGTTGATTAAATTATATGAATCTAATTTACATATTTGAAAGAGAAAAATTAATGTTAAAATTTAGCATATATGTTATGTAATGCCTTAATCGGAATAAGATGTCGTGTTATTTTTTAAAGACTAATGAATATCAAGACGAACGCTCTGTTCTTGAGTTTTCTTAAAGAAAGAAGAAAAGAGAAAAAATCCATTTCCTTTCCCCTCCTTTCTCTTCTCTTCTTTCCACTACTTTCTAATTTGAAAGGATGGAATTTAGGCCTAAACTCCCTTTCTGTTTTCTTCTTTCCACTTCTTTTTAATAAAAATCTCTGGAACACAACCAAGTTTTTCTTTCTTTCCACTTCCTTTCTTTTCTTTCCTTAAGTAAACTCGGGAACAGAGCGTAAATATGATGCATGATCAAATGAAATCATCTTATTTTTATTTATTATTTGAATTTTTGCATTAGTGATTATCTTTTAGTATTTGAGTTTGTTAGAAGTTTATGTTAATCTCTAGTTCCTTGAACCTTTAAATACTTTTGGATTTCTTGTATTTGGATGATAAGTTTTTGATTGAAGTTTAATTATCAATAAACCTTTGGGTTTTTTGAAGCTTTTGTGAACTTAGAATTCTTGAGTCATTTGATTGCTTTCGTACCCGTATCAAAATAACTTTTTATCTTAAATAAATAAAACATGATCAAATTAACCCGTTTGGTGTTTACATAATAAAACACCCGAGAGCAGTTGGGGGGGGGGGGGGGGGCGTCTCCCGGGCCCTAATTCTATTAACACTCAATATGATAGGGTTGTTCAACCCGCAAAGGCGTCTCATACATATGACAATTTTGTCATATGAATGCATCGATGTCGATGGTGCTAGAATAAAGGAGGAAATATCGATTGTACACAAGAATGTGACAGGGCGGCTTAACCATTTTGGGGCCCAATGCGAAGTAAAATCCCGGGGCCTTTTTCCATTTGTCATGTTTATAAACAGCGGCGGATCTAAGTCTTTTTGTGAGTGGGGCAAAAAACGGTTCGTTAAAGTATGGTTGGACCATGCATATATGAAAAAAATTTGAGCTCAAAATCTTTTTGTTAAAGTAGGATTGTATATTTTTCGACTCAAAACAAAATACCTAGATTGAAAACAATATATGTAAGTTTTTTTTAAAAAAATGGGGCCTTAGACACAAGCCTAAAAATCCACAACATAGAGCCACCCTCAATGAGACATTTGTCCATTCTATTCACCCGTTCATTCCATTACATTACCTCATACTTTGGTATGGGGTAATGGAATGGACGAGGGAATGGAATGGACGAGGGAATGGAATGGACGAAGGAATGGAATGGACAAGGGAATGAAATAGACCATTATCATTCCATTGTCCTGTTTGGTTTACCTATAGGAATGGAATGACTCATTACTTCATGTTGTTTTTTAGACAGGAAAATACGAATGAATGTAATACAATTCATTAAAAATGACAAAAATACTCCAAGAAAATACCCGGGTCATGGGTCGGGTCGTGTGTCGGGTCATGGGTCAGGGCATGGGTCGGTTCATGGTTCGGGTCATGGGACGGGTCATTGGTCGGTTCATGTGTTGGGTCATGGTTTGTTTCATGGGTCGGGTCATGGGTTAGGGCATGGGACGGGTCAAGGATCGGTCACGGGTCGGGTCATGGGTCGGGTCATGCGTCGGTTCATGTGTCGGGTCATGGTTCGGGTCATTGGTCGGTTTATGGGAAGGGTCATGGGTTAGGGCATAGGTCGGGTCATGGGTTGGTTCATGTGCCGTGTCATGGGTCGATTCATTGGTAGGGTCATGGGTCGGTTCATGTGTCGGTTCATGTCGGGTCATGGGTCGGTTCATGTGTCGGGTCATGGGTTCGAGCATGGTTCGGGTCATAGGACGGGTCATGGGTTGGGTCATGGGTCGGGTAATGATTGGTGTTACGGGTCAGGTCATGGGTCGAGTCATGAGTCAGTTCATGGGTCGGACCATGGTTTGGATCATTAGTTAAACAAAATCATTCCATTCCTTGAAGGAATGAAAAAAAAAACACCCATACCCCAAAGAATGAAAATTATTAAAAGTGAAGCAATCACATTCCTTATGTAATGGTTCATTCCATTCCTATGTGACTACCAAACATGTTTTTTTTTCATTCCATCGCAATGACCCATTCCATTCCACCAGCCATTCATGTATACCAAATACTACCTAAGGGAATTAGGTCCCGGACTTCGGTAATGACGAGGTCTCCCCCTCCCCTACTAAAGTTTATTTGGACTTGAGGGACGAAACAAATGCTGATACTTTTCTCAGAATATCAACAATGAGATTGTATCTAATGACGTCTCTAATAATGGTGATGCTATTAATAACTTGTACGAATCCATGCACAATTCTCCTTTAAGGGACGAAACCCACCTGAATCCTTCTGCCAATTTATTTGAATTTGTGGCTCAAGACACCATGGGAGTTTATAATACTTGCAAAGGCCTTTGGCTTGGGGCCATAAAGGCAAATCGGTGAAATTTGTCCTCTCTCCTAGTGATCATCGGTCTAGGAAGAGGCCTCGTCATGATGACAAGAATACCATTTTTTTGTTTTGGTCTTTTATGGCGGATCCTTGTTTATTTAACAAGGATCATATTAGAGGTGCACATTTCGGGTATTCTTAAGAACCGGTTTCGGGTATGATCGGTTCCGGAAAACCCGGTATTAAAAGGAACCGGTTCCGGAAAACCTGGTATTAAAAGGAACCGGTTCCGGGTCCGGTTCTTGGTTGAAAAACCATACCCTATGTACCCGGTTCCGGGTATTCAAGAACCGGTTCCAGTTCTTACCGATTCCTGTTTCGGGTATTTGGACGGGTTCGGTTCCGGTTCCAGTTCCAGTTTTCTTGTGCACCTCTAGATCATATTGCTAATCAAGATGGTCAAAGAGGCTTACCTTCCCAAGCCCACGAGCCTATGTTTACTAGTTAAGCTTCAGATATTTTGGGGTCGGCTGTCTATCGCTAACTATTAGTTTTTTTCGGTCTGGTTCATGTCAGGTTACATGATACACACATTGTTCACTAATTACAAGAATCAAATAATCACTACTAGTATAATACATAATCAAAAATCAAAATACACCCACATATAGGGTTGTTCAAAAAGTTCGCGGCTAATGGCTTGCTCAAGAAAAGGTCGCTCGAAATCGGCTCATTTGTAAACAAGCCGAGCTCGAGCCAAGGTAAGCTCGGTTTGCAAACTAGCCGAGCCTCTACTTAGATTTTTATTAGGTTAAATTGTTTAAAAATTTAAATGGGTAATGTAACATCCCGGTTTTTATAGAACTAACGGGATTAATGTATATACGTGTATATGTTGTAACATAAAGGACGGAATATTACGAGATCATAACGAGACCTAACAGAGGTGTAGTATCGGGTTTCTTTTTATACAAATAAACCTAGAAGGGGTGGCCGGTAAATAACGAGACTTTAGAGGGGTTTTATTAAAAAGTTCGAGACGGACCGAATGCGCGCAAGGGCCGAAGCCCGGTCCGAGGGTGGAACACCCTTTAGGTTCACGGCGCAAAGGGGAGCCCCCATTTGCAAACCTACGGCTGCCGAGATCAAGGAGGAGGGAAGAAGAGTTCGTTCGACGTGTTCTTGCTTGGATCGAAGGTATAAACACAAACCCTAATAATTGTTAACGTGTTTCGAGTCCCGGATAATCCTAATAATCATCTATATGATTCTAGGGTTTCGTAGGGGACGAGTGAAGGGAGGAACGAGTTCTTGGTGATTCGATTCGCACGGGTCACTCGGATCGAAGGTATAATCTCTATATCCCTTGCGTATAATCGTTATTGTCGTTTGAAACTAGTGTGTGTGGAGTGAGAGTTAGCCGAAAACCCTAAGAGTGCTATGGTAGAGGTTTACGGGAGTACGGCTAGGGATCGGGAAAGCCGAAAACCGCGCAAGGCGGTCGGTGGTGGCACTGGACGGACACGGCAGGCCCCCCGAAGGGGCTGTTCACGGTTGTTCGGACGCGAGAAGGTGGCGGCAGCCCTCCGTTATGGCGGTTCATGGCTGGAATGGGGCAACGGGTTGCTCGAAGCCGTTGGGAACCCGGGATAGGGTTGGGTTGGGTTCGTTTGTGCTTGGTGGAGCCGAGTATGAGAACCGAGATGCCGGAAGTGATAATTCGTGTGTACGATGGCTAAAGGAGACGCGCGGGAAGCATTGGAAAGTCAGGAACGTGAACATGGAATTCACGTAGAGCATGGAGGCCATGCATGGTGACATGCACGTGCATGCGGCGTTACGTGAAGTAGAGATAGTCTTGTAGGGGCGGGTTTAATGTCGAGTCAATCGTATATTGACTCGTGATTTGTGTGAAATATAGGTGCAAGGTCGATAGGCGAGCACGAAGCGTTAGCAAGTTCTAAGGATCGTAGTGGGTCGAGCAAAGGTGAGTTTCTATCGCCCACTTTTAAATGTTTTATTGCTTTGGGCATGAATACATGTGCAACGTGTTTTAGTGAATGCATGCATAGACGACGTTCTTGGTGACAAAATATATGTTTTTAAATAGTGAGTTTTGTGTCACGTACATAAACGTCGTGGCGGGAGATCAAGCGTAAGCTTGATATTGTGTTGACGACACGGGATATTGAGTTTAGCATTAGTTAGGCGGGAGATCATGTGTAAGCTTGATATTGTGTTGACAATTAGTCAACGGGTTGTTGTGTCTGACGGCAGTCAGGCGGGAGATCGTGTTTGCTTGTTTCTTTGGACCAGAAAATATGGTATACTTGTATGTCGATAAATATAACTAATTGAATTCTTGAGAAATTATGATGAGTAAGCTTTTGAGATGAAAACCTTTTTCATAACGGTTTTGGGATTCTATATTCCCTAAGGAACTACTATAGAACTCACTCAACGTAGATGATTTTTAAGCATGTATTTTAGGTAAAGAGAAGGTGTGAGCTGACGGCTTCTGGATGGCATTTGGTTACCGTGGACGTTTGTGATGACATTATTTAGTAGCCGTTTCGTTGAGACATTTTGATATTAGTACTTGGTTTGAATTATGTTTGGGTCGGGTCGTTGATCTTTGTTGACTATTTGATTTCTGCTGCAATGAATTGAGTTTAGTTTGATGTCTATGACTACTTAGCTTGTGTTTGAGCCAACAAGTAGGGTTCCCGGGTTTGAGGCCTTACAGGTAATGGGTTAACTAAATGTGGGCTAGTCTAGATGGGTAATGTGTTAACTAAATGTGTGCTTAATTGTTTAAATGGCTAAATTTTTAATCTAATTTAGTCCAAATATACAATTAAGTTATTAGTTTAAACGGGAGTCGGTGATAAAAATTATTTTTTCTTGGGGTCGGTGTCAATTTCATGGGGGCCAGTCGAGATTATACCGCATATATAACAAATATTTTTTTTCATGGGTGTCGGCCAACCCCCCTGGGTAGGGGTAGGTCCACCATTGTCTACAGGCTGTGTTTCTAATCTTGGGCCTAATGTGGCAACTCCCAACCGATCCTCTCATGTCCCTATTGATGGGAAAAACGTAAATGACCACAAACGGTAACAAAACAAATACGCGGAATCAAATCTCGTTTGGTCAAAAATTTTCCGACCCGAATGAACCTGTTAGGATGCAAACAAATAGGGTATTTCAAAATAACCAAAACAACCCCAAATCACTATGCAAATAAAATAGAGAGACTCCGAAGTTTTAGCGTGGAAAACCCCTCAAACGAGAGAGTAAAAACCATGGGACTACTAGAGCCGCTTCAAATCCACTATCACCAAATCAAGAGCAATACAAAGTCTTCTCTAGGTAAAATAGAGGCATACAATAATCATCATATACTTGGAATCATAAACATCAATCATATGGAAACCAAAAACAAAGACGAGTAAGAGGTATCACCAAAGAAGATTGTTGCAGAACCTGATCTCTGGGAACTTCTCTTTTGTCTTCCCTGAGTCGATGGAATCACAGAAAACAAAACCTTTTGTTTAGAACATCACCAACTCAAAAACCTATTTTTTCTCTCCTTCTTTCTCGAGATAGCTCAGAACCCAGACAAATAAAAAAACTCATCTATGTTGTTGTAGTTGAGAAAATTAAAGATAACAATTTAATGTTATGCATTAAAAACCTCAACCCCCACTTTGACCTTTGGGAATTGAACGATCAACAGCTAAAAAAAAACACAAATATATTATTATTATTATTTCTTTTTTTTTTCTTTTGAGTTAAATGATAAAACCCACATGGGCAAAAAAAACCCAACAAATCTCCCCCTTTTTGGCCTATGCGGAAGAGTTCGCCATCCCGGCGATCGAGCAACAAGTCTTCAACTTTTCCCTTGCTAAATCTTTAGTCAACATATCTGAACAATTATCATCGGTGTGAACTTTATCAAGCTCAAACAACTTGTCTTCAAGTGCATCTCTAATCCAATGATACCTCATATCAATATGTTTTGTTCTTTTATTGAACATAGAATTCTTTGCAAGGTGAATAGCGCTTTGATTATCACAAAGAACCACGTAGCGCTGTTGCATAAAGCCAAGCTCTTGCAGAAATCTTTTCAACCACAATAGTTCTTTGCAAGCTTCTGTTGCTGCCATATACTCAGCCTCGGTGGTGGACAAAGCAACACACTTTTGAAGCCTTGATTGCCATGACACAGCTCCCCCTGCAAAAGTCATCAAATATCCAGAAGTGGATTTCATGTTGTCCTTATTTCCTGCCATATCAGAATCAGTATAACCAAGAAGCATCGGCTCTCCTTTTCCAAATGATATACCCAATTTGGAAGTACCACGTAGATATCTAAGGATCCACTTAACTGCTTCCCAATGCTTCTTAACCGGGTTTGACAGAAACCGACAAACAACACCTACTGCATGGGCAATGTCAGGTCTTGTACAAACCATTGCATACATCAAACTTCCAACTGCTGAGGCATATGGAACTCTATACATTTCTTCAATCTCCTCCTTAGAACAAGGGCAATCTTTATCAGTTAGCTTAAAGTTGGGAGTAAGAGGTGAATTAACCTCTTTGGCTTTAGCCATGTTGAATCTACAAAGCACCTTCTCAATGTATTGCTCTTGTGACATGTGTAGTTTCTTTGAAGCTCATCTCTAGTAATCCAAATGCCAAGAATCTGTTTTGCTGGCCGCAAGTCTTTCATAGAAAAGGACTTGCTCAATTTTTTTTTCAGCTAAACAATTCTCTTTGCATTCTTGCCAACAATAAACATGTCATCAAAATAGAGTAATTAGATGATAAAATCATCATCACCAAACTTCTGAAAGAAAACACAGTGGTCTGAACTATTCTTTCGGTAGCCTTGCTCCCCCATGACTGACTCAAATTTCTTGTACCACTGTCTTGGTGCTTGCTTCAACCCATAAAGACTTTTCTGAAGTTTACAGACATAGTCTTCTTTACCCTTAACCTGAAAACCTTAAAGTTGCTCCATATAGATTTCCTTATCCAAGTCACCATGAAGGAATGCTGTCTTGACATCCATTTGCTCAACCTCAAGATCAAGACTAGCTGCCAAACCAAGAATCACTCGAATGGAACTCATCTTCACGACTGGAGAGAAAATCTCATCAAAATCAATACCCTTTCTTTGACTGAACCCTTTGACAACCAATCTAGTCTTGTACCTAGGCCGTGAGGTATTTTCTTCAGTCTTCACTTTGTAAACCCACTTGTTTTTCAAAGCTCTCTTGCCCTTAGATAGTTTCACCAACTCAAAGGTATTGTTCTCATACAAGGAATTCATCTCATCTTGCATGGCTTCAACCCACTCCCTTTTATGCTCATCTTCCATGGCCTCTGTATAACACTCGGGCTCTTCCCCATCAGTAACACATACTCATCAACAGAAAAAACGGGTGGAAGGATGACGATCTCTTGTAGACCGCATGAGTGAGACAAATGCGCCATATATGGTACTGGTAGTTCAGGGTGGAAATCCTCACCCGACTCTAACTGTTCTGGAATATCAACGTTATCAGTACCATGTTGTTCATCATTTTGAACATCATCTCCATTATGTGTCTCGATTTGTTGAGGAGGAACCGGATCCAAATCAGTAAGATCATCAGTTTGTTGAGGAACTATCTTTGTCTTCTCAATATCTTTCAAACCCTGATCTTCCATGAACACCACATCACGACTTCTTACGAGTTTCTTCAGAACCGGATCATATAACGTGTATCCAAACTCATCTTGCCCATAACCAAGGAATATACAAGGCTTGATCTTCACATCAAGCTTTGATCTTTCATCTTTGGGAATATGCACAAAAGCCTTGCATCCAAAGACCCGCAAATGACGATACAAAACATCTTTGTTACTCCAAACCCTGTCAGGAACATTAAAGGACAAAGGAACACAAGGAGTTAGATTAATAACATG
Organism: Smallanthus sonchifolius; assembly: GCA_023525975.1. Classification (NCBI taxonomy): domain Eukaryota; kingdom Viridiplantae; phylum Streptophyta; class Magnoliopsida; order Asterales; family Asteraceae; genus Smallanthus; species Smallanthus sonchifolius. The sequence continues at coordinate 73,237,702 of CM042033.1, read as the reverse complement.
TACCGCCGTATTCAAAGCTTCACCCCAAAAGGAATTAGGCAACCCTGCATGCGAGAGCAGGCATGTAACCCTCTCAGACAATGTTCTATTCATCTGTTCTGCTAAATCATTCAACTATGGTGTCTTTGGAGGAGTCTTTTGGTGTCGAATACCTTTCTCTCTACAATAAGCATCAAAAGGACCAATGTACTCACCTCCATTATCTGTCCGAATACACTTAAGCTTCTTCCCAGTTTGTCTCTCAACTAGGGCATGAAATTGCTTAAACACATCTAATACTTGATCTTTAGATTTCAAAAATAAGCCCAAACCTTCCTTGAATGATCATCGATGAAAGTGACAAAGTATAAACAACCACTAAGTGATCTAGTCTTCATGGGACCACATACATCGGAATGCACCAAATCAAGTATATTTTCTTTTCTAGAGGGAGGATGACTCTTAAAGGAAACTCTAGTTTCCTTACCTTCCAGACAATGAGAACACTTCTTCAAATGAACATCATGCACACCGGATATGCCATTTCTTTTCAACAATAGAGACATCCCATTTTCACTCATGTAACCAAGTCTCTTGTGCCACAGTTCGGTCATATCAGAATTCATCAATGAGTGGACCGAGTCTCTAGAGATCTTCGGATGTGTCATGTATAACTTTGAATTTCTTTTACCTCTTGCCACGATCAAAGAACCACGAGTGAGTTTCCACATTCCATCACCAAGGTTACTATGGTAGCCATCATCATCAAGTAAGCCTGCGGATATCAAATTAAGTCTAATATCTGGAACATGTTTTACATTGTGTAAAACCAACTCCATTCTAGTATCAAACTTCAAACAAACATCCCCAACACCAACAATCTTAGATAGCCCATTATTACCCATCTTAACACTCCCAAAGTCACCAGGAGTATAAGATGAATAAAAAATCACTTTGTGATGTCACATGACCGGTAGCACCACTGTCAACAACCCAACTCGAATCATCACGTGCAAGGTTAACCATATCATAATTACAACAAATAAAGAACTCTTTGATAGCAGTATTAACTTCAGCAGTGTCATTACCACTATCATCTTTCTTATGGTTGTTCTTTTGGTTGTTGTAATTGGCCTTTTTGTTCTCCTTTTCCAATTGTCTGCAGAATTTAGTTGTGTGTCCTTTTCGACCACAATAATAGCACTCAAAATCAGCAAACTTTCCTTTAAACTTACTACGATGTTTCCCTCTGTTACTCGGACCTCTACTCTGACTTCTCCCCCTGTTTTCTGTGACTAAAACATTTGAATGTGAAGAGGAACCTTGTGACTTTCTTCTCATCTCTTCATTTAAAATACTACTTTTAGTCAATTCCATAGTGATAACACCATTTGCTGCAGAGTTGGACAATGATGTCCTAAAAGTCTCCCATGAATCTGGTAAAGTGCCAAGGAGCCATAAACCTTGTCACTCGTCTTCAAGCTTAATACCCATTCCTGTAAGCTGATTAACAAATCCCTGAAAAACATTCAAGTGATCAGGAACAGGAGTACCATCATGGTATTTCAAGTTTATCAACTGCTTAATCAAGAACAACTTATTGTTCCCAGTCTTCCGAGAATACAACTCCTCAAGCTTGTTCCACAAGGTACGAGCATGAGTCTCCCCGCTAATGTGGTTCAAAACATTATCATCAACGCACTGTCGGATATACCCGCAAACCTTTCTATGTAAAATATTCCATTCTTCATCTGTTTTATCTTCAAGTTTATCAGTGGTAAACACAGGCAATTAATAATCCTTCACATAAAGGTCTTTTATCTTGTCTTTCCAAACATGATAATTAGAACCATTCAGATTCATAATCCTACTTGTATTTGCTTTCATTGTTCAAACAAGTCTAAACCCAATAACAAGAGCCAATGTCTCTGAAACCAGTCTGATGGGAAAAACGCAACGGACCACAAACGGTAACAAAACAAATGCGCGGAAGCAAATCTCGTTTGGTCAAAACTTTCCCGACCCGAATGAACCTGTTAGGATGCAAACAAATAGGGTATTCCAAAATAACCAAAACAACCCCAAATCACTATGCAAATAAAATAGAGAGACACCAAAATTATAGCGTGGAAAACCTCTCAAACGAGAGAGTAAAAACCATGGGACTACTAGAGCCGCTTCAAATACACTATCGTCAAATCAAGAGCAATACAAAGTATTCTCTAGGTAAACTAGAGGCATACAATAATCATCATATACTTGGAATCATAAACATCAAGCATATGGAAACCAAAAACAAAGACGAGTAAGAGGTATCACCAAAGAAGATTGTTGCAGAACCCGATCTCTTGAAACTTCTCTTTTGTCTTCACTGAGTCGATGGAATCACAGAAAACAAAACCTTTTGTTTAGAACATCACCAACTCAAAAACCTATTTTTGTTCTAGAATTTCTTTCTCGAGATAGCTCAGAACCCAAACAAACAAAAAAACTCATCTATGTTGTGGTAGTTGAGAAAATTAAAGATAATAATTTAATGTTATGCATTAAAAACGTCAACCCCCACTTTGACCTTTGGGAATTGAACGATCATCGGCTACAAAAAAACACAAATATATATATATTTTTTTCTTTTTTTCTTTTGGGTTAAATGATAAAACCCACATAAAAAAAACCTATAACTCATCTCCTGACTCATATTATGTTGGAAGATGAAACTGATGCTTCTATGTTACTTGGTGAATTTCATTGGTGATCTTTGACATGGTTTAACTCTTTCATTCACAATGCCGGTTTGGTGGAATATTCTATAGGGAAGAAATTCACCTATATGTTTCATGATGGCTCCAAGTCGAGTAAAATTGACTACTTTCTTGTTTGCGATCAATTCATGAACTTGTGGCCAAATGCATCGTTATTGGCTCTCCCTCGTCTTCACTACAATCACTCTCCAATTGTTATACTTACTTCCATGCTACATTTTGGCCCCTTTTCTTTCAAGTTCTTCGACTCTTGGTACAAAACAGGCTTTCAAGATATTGTTACTTTAGCCGTGGGCATTCCTGTTAATCCATCGCTTCCTCCAGACAAAAGACTTGCATCCAAATTTAAAAAATATTAAAATTGCTCTCAAAGATTAGATTAAATCCGAGAGGAACAAAGACTTGTCTTTACATAATTATGGTTTAAACCGCTTGGATATTCTTGATTCCAAAGTCGAGTCTCTACCTTTGTCGGATGTGGAAAACTTGAACGCACTTATGTCAAAAATCAATCATGGATTGGGAGCTATATGTTAAACGTGACTTAATACAAAAGGCGTGGACGAAATGGGCTATTGACGATGACGAGAACTCTTGTTTCTTTCATTGTGTCATAAGCACAAACATTGCTAGAGGGAGAATTCAAGGCTTGTTGGTTAATGGTGAAAGGGAAAAATCCATACGATGCCAGGACCGAAGTGTTCAACTTTTTCAAGAGGAGGTTCAACTCCCTCGCCACCATTCGGCCGATGCTCATAGGTAGAGGTTTCAAGTGGTTGTATCCCATCGATTCATCTAGTTTGAAATCTCTCTTTACTAAGGATGAAATTAAACTTGCTGTGTGGGACTGTGGTAGTGAGAAAGCACCTGGCATGGTGGATTAACGTACTTGAATATGACTTCAAAGACATTATGGACCACTTCTACCAAGTAGGTACTATTAGTTTCAGACGCAATTCATCATTTACTGCCCTTATTCCTAAGAAGCTTGACCCGTTATCTCTCTTCGAATACCGTCCTATATCACTAATTGGTGTAATATCCAAGGTCATTTCCAAAGTCCATGCTAACAGGTTAAAGTCGGTCATTGATTCTATTATTGATGAAACTCAATATGCTTTCATGGTGAATAGAAATATCTTGGAGGGCCTTCTTATCATTAGTGATCTAGCCAATGAGCTGGTGATGGAGTGGTAAGGGAGAGACCTGGTGTTCCTTGTGACCCAGGTTCAATCTCTGCCCTCCACATTAGTTTCTGCGGCATGCAAATGAGGCCTACCTCTTAGGCTGATGCACCTGGGTTTTACCCACGCCGATCCAGGGTTCGAGTCTTGGCTCTCCCTCAAGCCCGGAAGGGGCCGTATTGGTTGAGATTTTTCCTTTGATGCTCTCCAACTCTGACGCCAAGTGGGCCCGGTTAAGACAACATATTGGTCGGAGTTGGACGAGGCTCTCCCATGTGATGAGAGGGTGCGACGTCACAACATTCAATGTTCGCAGTTCAAAAAAAATTTGGACGTCTTAAAACATTCTAAGAATCATAAGCATAATAATTAGGGATACAATGGGGTTCTTTGACGACGACACGGAAGATTTGGACGTCTTAAAACATTCTAAGAATCAACGAGTAGACGAACTTTTCCACAGGAATAAAGGTTTCTTAATATAATTATTAAGATAAATAAGTTTCGTGTCGAATGTTTCTAATTACGAATAATAATATATAGTAAATATATTCGTGTGTTTGTACCATTTTAAAAATGGTCTAAGAAAATAATATAGGTTATTATATTATTTTAAATTTAGAGAAATAATACGATCATTAAATGTGTGACAAAAATAATAATAAAATTATTATTTTTATTCAGATCATAACAACGTGGTTAATAATATAAATAAATATATTATTTATTAGTTTGAAACGTTACACGGTGTTTATTAATGTGGCGAAAATTATGAAAATATATTATTTTTAGTAGGATTAAAGGAACGAAAATAATAAAAATATATTATTTTAAAAGTGGGGAATAATAATAATTATGAGTTATAAAACCAAATCCGAGCCTACGGGTGTTTTACGAGGCTAGAACACATTAATATGTTAATATAATAATATATGGTATGGATTTTATATTAAAATAATAATAGAAAAATGTTTTAAAAGTAAAAACTGGTGGAGAGACTTGAACCCGGGTCTCTCCCACACAAGCACACAAACCTAACCACTCCACCCGTTAGGGCTATCGCACAAGAACCCAGTTCCATTTGGTTTTATCAAACAAGTCTCTGAGGCATCCATCCCATAAACACCTGCGATCGATTCCCGTCCCAAAATGTCACACCCCAACCGACGGCGGAATACGTCGGGGCGGGACATGTAGACTGTTCATGAGCACAAGGTTCGCTAGATTTCAATATTAAATCATCAATTTCATTTCAAACAATTCCAACACAAATAGCAGAATTCAACAAGTACATAAAAGAAAATACAAATTGTTCTTTAAATTTAAATTAACTAAGTCTGTAGCAGGTCTTGCTCAAATTCACACGTTAGCACCTGAAACATGAATAAAATAGGGTCAACTAAAAAGTTGGTGAGCATACATAGGTTTGTACATAGATAGTGTATAAATATGAATAAGCAAATCCTTACATGTCATGATAAATAAGGCATTTATGGGGAACAGCTATTTTGTAACTAAAGTACAATCAAACCTTTATAACTAGCATGCAAATTGTGTTGTCGGTAACAATCACCCCAATCTGGGTGGGTTTGTCAGACTCAATAGATCTATCATTGTTAACCGTCGGCTTAAATAGTTAATGATTGCACATAATTTGCACACAAAAGTTAACACACCTAGCACTCAAACATAAAGCTCAAATTTGCACACATGAATGTAAATAGGATTTGTGTTTGTGTAGTTTGTGTAAATGTAAGCTATTGTTTGAATAAAATTCATGAATCACCCCAAAAAGTGTAAAAGGGAAAAGGGGGCTATGTAATACTCACTTGGATCAAGGGTGTAGCTAGCACGCAAGACTAGGTAGCAAAATGATACTTGTAACGCACCACGTTAACCTAGTGTGTAATATATATTGAGTTAATAGCGTGTACAAAAGTCTATGTCTAAGTCTAGGGTTCAACGGGTTTTGATGTATGTGGATTTGTACAAAAAGTTTGTGTTATTCGCTGTAAAGGCATGTTATGCTTGTATAAGGATTTAATATATATTATGAGTTCAAGGTATATATGTATGAACTTAATTGTCATTGACGTAGGGTTGGATTTAAATAAATTAAATAAATAAATAATTTTATTTATTTATTTGTAAAAAATATGTTAAAATATATAGAACGTAAATATATGTTTAGAAAAAGAAATTCTACTTATGTGGATAGTGTTTAATTTAAATAAATAAAATAAATAATTTTATTTATTTAAATAAATTAAATAAATAAATATTTATTTATTTATTTATTTATTTGTAAAAAATATGTTAAAATTTGTAGAATGTAAATATATGTTTAGAAAAAGAAATTCTACTTATGTGGATAGTGTTTAATTTAAATAAATAAAATAAATAATTTTATTTATTTAAATAAATTAAATAAATAAATAATTTTTTTATTTATTTATTTGTGAAAAATATGTAGAATGTAAATATATATTTATATTTAGAAAAGAAAATTTTTATTTGTGTATTATAATAAATAAATTTTTATTTATTTATTATCTTTAAAATAAATACTAGTTTGCTTTAAATGAGTTAATATTTTATAAACTTTTATAAAAACAATGTCCTTAGTTGGAAATTAATCTAAATATTTTAAAATTTTTGTTTTAAACCTTTAATATACAATTCAAATCATAAATTCAAAACAAAAATGGATTTATATTGAAAATTAATGAATCTGGTTTTATTCTGTTAGAAATATTATGAGGTTTTATAAAATAATTTTTATAAAATTTTTGAAGGTTTAAAAATCGGTTTAAAAATATATGCAGACCACCCGGTTCGAACCCGGGTGGTTTCTGTGTGGGTAATGCGTAATACCACTAGACCAGGAGGACTGATGCTGATACTAACCGGTTCACAATTGTATTAATGTGGAATCGGGAAGGAGCTGAGTTTGGTTATATGAAACACGCCAAAAAGGGTTGCTGTGTACGGGTTTTGAACCCATGCCACTCGATCCAATGGTGCAACGACCTAGCCAGTTGGACCGAGTGGTTCGCTGGTATAACAGGTAAACCCGAAATACTTAAACGATCAAGAGGTCGAATGAAATCTTCAATTTCGAACCCGTATGAACAAGTCACGAACTCCACTTACAATTGAATCCGATGGAACCTGTTGATACGAATTGGTATGGGGCTTTCGATGTGCGGTCAAAAACAAATTGAATCATGTAAAACTTACTAGGAATGATTTGGGCACAATTGCAGTCGGCTACAGTTTCGGACTCGATGTTCCCGAGTCTCGATCGACGTCTAAAAGCGTGATGGGAATCAATTGAGTGCTCAGAAAGTTTGGAGTGGGACGTGCGAATGTGAGAGATAGGTTTAATTGAATTGATTCTGACCTAATTGCTCAATTTGATTATGAGTTTGCGTGTAACAGCTGTTGGCTAAGATTATGCGTAAATTCGATCTGTTGTGAATGAATTGGGACGGGAATTAGGCTCTAAACCGTGCGAGGTCAATCATCGAGTGATTTGCGGGTGGTAATTGCAATAAATGTTTTGATTTGGAAGGGATTACACCCGATTTTGACTATAGGGAGTCAAACTATTTGAAATTCAATTGAACCGCGTATGGAAATGGATTGGGCTAACAAAATGGGTTATGGCATGATCGATCAGTGATTTCTCAAGTCCTGGGAAGCCCATGGATTCGTTTTGATCTAGATTAGGAGGCTTGAATTTGGTGGATTCGACAATGTTTGACTTTTAAAAGTCAAACAGGTGACTTTGGTTTGAACTAGATACAATATGGGGTAGGCCCGTTGATTTTACCCGTACCCGATTAACCCGACCCGAACCAACTTCACCCGAACCGATTAAACCCGTACCCGAATAACCCGTAACCGATTAACCCGAAAACCATTTAAACCGATTGTTATTCGGGTCGGGTTTCGGTTAGACTTTCAAGCATCAAAAACCCGATTAACCCGAACCGATTAACCCGAATAAACCGAACATTTATATATTCTACCCTTTCTCTTCTCACCACCACCAAAATCCGCTTCTAAACTATGAGTTTAAAAAATCCACCACATAAACACGAATACTTCTATTTGAAGCTTTAATCTCTTGGAAATGTACTTATTTTTGTTTCACATACACGTTTATTTTATGTTTTTAAACTTGTTACATTTTTTTTAACCATGTGTCCCTACCCGAAACCCGACCCGATTAAACCGAAAACCGATTAACCCGAACCCGATCTACCCGAATGTTATTCGGATCGGTTATCGGATAAATTTACACACACGGAAAAACCGATTAACCCGAACCGATCTACCCGAAACCCGATTAAATTACCCGAACAACACCCCTAATATGGGGTCCTAGGGTTCCAACCTAGTTGTAGTTCACGGTTTGAAGGTTCAAATGGTTGAAGGTTAGATTCCAAGCTATTTAAATGGTTAGGGTCCATACCATCGTGTGTTTATATACTTGTATGTAATATATATATATATATATATATATATATATATATATATATATATATATACATATGTGCATATATAGGAAATTTAGAATGAATGAGAATTGGAATTCGTGAATTCGTATCGATAATTAAGGTTTAGTTGTTCGCACAAATAACTTTAACCCATTGCACTAGAATTGAATTTGAATTGTGTTACATTGAGTTGAAAATAAAGATAATAAAATCATAAATGTTACACAAAAACCTACAATTTCGACTTCGATCAAACACAGGAGCATAGGGGTTTTGTAAATCAGGTGAGAGCGAATATATGGTCGTTTTTAATTGCAAAACCAACGAGTTTAAGATCGTTAAATTACATAAATGAAGGCCGAACACCCTAGTTATGAACACAGAATCAAATCGATCGACTTCGATATTAAAACTTGTTGAAAGCATAGGGCTTTTACTAATTAGGTTATTGCGAATCTACTAGTATAGTTTAATTGAATTATGGTTGAGTATAGGATCAAAACCCCCAAATCGTTTTATGAACGAACCCTAGTTACTGGGTCTTGATTAAATCGATGATATGAGACTGAATTGGCTTAGGGCTATCAATTAACAAAGGATTGTGAATCTACTAGTACGAATTAATTGGATTTAAACAGAGTCGGGGGTAGGGTTCGATTAAATCCGAAGATGTTAAGAACCCTAGAATCAGATCATGTTTGATTCGATAATGTAAGCCATTAAGCATAGGGCTTTTAATCTATAGATAAAAACGAAGTTAATGATTGTTTTAATTACCAGAATGAGGTTCGATTTGACTGTGCTCGACTAAGCGGATGCCGACTGTGATTGGATTGGTTTTCCGGCGACTCTGCTTCCTTCTTTGATGCAATTGGATGGTGCAACAGGTTCAAGGGGGCTCGTTTGAGATGCGCAGGTGATCAATTTCAATGTGAACGATCGAGATTGTGCGAATTGGTGAGTAATAAGAGTGAGGTCGACGGTTATGGTTTGATTGCCCATAATTGGGATTAATTCGAGTAATGATGACGCTGTTAATTGGTCTATAATGGTCGTTAATGACACCGACGTGCATAACGGTTACAGATTGCAACGATTTTCGGGTGTGGAGTTCGAATCTGAGTCAAGAACAACAATTTGACTTTCTGAAGTCAACACCAAATCAAGAATAGGTTAATTACAGATTTAATCCCTGTAGTTTCATGTTTCAAGGTTTTGAACTTGGCAGAACTGGTCCCTAGGGTTTGAGTTGAGTTAACTTGGTTAAGGACTTGTTAGTTTGACTTATTAAAAGTCAACATGAACAGAATTCTTCAATTTTTGACTTTCAAAGTCAATCCGAATTAGATTTGACTAATTACACAACTAGTCCTTGTAGTCTGAGTTTGAATAATGACAAAAACAGTCCCTAGAGTTAGAGATAAGCAAACTAAGTTAGGATTTAACTAGATCTTGATAACGGAGTTAACCCTAAATAGCCGGATTGTCACATCATCCCCTAGTTGAAAGAATTTTTGTCCCAAAAATTAGAATAGTACCTTAAGTGTTTGACGTGGAGTGCTTGGACAGATGAGGATACTTGCGCATCATCTGGTCCTCGCGCTCCCAAATGAATTCTGGTCCGCGTTTCGAGTTCCAACGAATTCTGACGATAGATTTCTTACTATGTTTGAGCGCTTTGACTTCCCTATCCATGATTTCGATCGGTTCTTCAACGAAGCGTAATAGTTCATTGATTTGTAGTTCCTCAAAAGGGGTTGTGAGTGTCTCGTCTGTTAGACATTTCTTCAAGTTTGAGACATGAAAGACGTTGTGTACACTACTAAGTCCTTCAGGTAGGTCTAGTTGGTACGCTACTGCGCCAATTCTTTTCACTATCTTGAACGGTCCAACATAACGAGGGTTTAGTTTGCCTGGTTTATAGAGTAAACTCGGGGTCACGTTTAGATTCCCAACGAGCTTTGACTGTTGGTTTAGGGAGTACGATTGATAACAAGATTTAAGTCGGATACTCAAAGTCAGGCTTGAATGATGATAGTGGATTTAGTTTGAAGAGAATTGATGAGAAAACTTTCGAAGAATATCTTGGACTTCAAAGATGGAATGCATCTCTCGAAATGAGAACGATGAGAATTTGATGATCAAAACTTATTTAGGATGCAGTGTAAATTGTTCAAGAAATGTCACTGGATAAGAGGTTTCACAAACATTGGTTAAGGTCAAAAACAATGTAAAACGTCACGTGTCACGAAGAACGCTACTTCTGACGATATGACAAGAACATTTATATATAGGAAGTACCAGTGGCGTATCCACCATGCCCTTATCATATCGCATCAGTTTTGTTATTATATATCACGATAGGTTTTATGTCGTAACGCACGACAGAACTCACTATGTTTTCCATACGTTGATTCTTATAATTACGTGTACACCCGTAATTACTCAAATTGTCGTATGGTCCGTATAGATCATTCCATTGCATGTGGGTACAGAGGTGTAGGACCACCCAAAAACATTATTGTAAGTTGTTAATAAGGCGACTGTGTCTCTAAATGGTAAGGTCAGTTAGGAAGTAAAGGTTGTCAATATGGCACAACCCTGTACATGGGTGTCCTGAGTAGATGACATATCCCTCCAGATTACCCATAAAGTTGATAGCTCTCTCGTGTCTGAACAAGAATACGTCAAACCCTGAGTTACCCCGAGTAACTCAAAGTTTATAGCTTCCTCGTGTTTGAACAAGAATACGTCAAACCCCGAGTAGCTCAAAGTTTATAGCTATCAATTTTTATGGATAAAGTGAATGATCATGCCTCATGTATATAGTGGACAATCAATTGTTAACAATGTACACGGTCTAGTTTCGTATGTAATGTAGGCACTCAAGTTTCATGTATGGTGTAAATAATCTGGTATTTGTGCATATTGTAAATAACCAAATATCATGTATCGTGTGAACAATCTAGTATCATTCACATTGCAAATAATCAAGTTCCGTCTATAATGTGATCAATCTAATATCATGTATAGTGCAAGTAATCAAGTTTCATGTATAATGTAAGTGATCATGTATACTGTAGACAACCAAGTTTCATGCATAACGTGAATCAATCAAGTTGCGTGTATAATGTAAACAATTTAGTCTCAAGTATATTATGGACGTCCATTTGTAAATAATTGAACCTCATGAGTAACGTAAACTATCGAATCTTGTCGGTAGTCAAGTAATGCGGACAAACGTGTTGTATAATGTAGGTAGTTGGGTTTCAAGTTTTCATGTTTCCAAGTTTTCAACTTTTGTTCATGGATGGTTAACGCCTATGCGAAAGGATTCATCTCCTTGAGGTGACTAGTAAGTTCACACATTCCCGAAGGTGTAAGGTGATGGGAAAGTTTTGCAGGTAAGCAGAAGAATGTGTACGTGAATATCTAATTTGTGTTTTTTGTTTGTAAATAAACAAATAATTGCAATTTTACTCCTGTTTGTAGATTAATAAATAAGTGGAAATAATAATTTGAGCGGATGGATAATTGGATAAATACGAACCTTTTAATTCAATTATTATAACGAAAATGTTTCAAAAGATAATAATGGCCTTATTATTTAATAATTAAGCCAAGGTTTAAATTAGTTTAATAGAATAAATAGTCAAAAATAATTAATCGTGTTATTTTTAAAAGGATGATATATTTGTTAATACGTTTATAAAACAATTTGTATAAGACGGGTATTAAGTTTCCTTACGAGGCAAAGAGATTTGTAAATAGTTTATACTCTAGATAAAATCTATAAACCAAGGGTTTGGTAAAGATTTTGTTTTGAACAAAATAACTATATTAGTTAAATCGAGAAATAACAGAATAATTAGTTTACAAGGAAGGTTTAGATGTCAACCACCAAGGCTAGCCAATAATAATATTTATATCTGGGTGCAGGATATGGATTTTAAATTAAAACTTTTTAGAAGGCGAGAAATGGAGTATCCGGCTAACATCTCGGATGGTTTTTCACCAGGAAGCAGATGGGCACCAAGACGAGCATCGATAAATCAAAGTGATTCAAGTCCTTATACTTTCAAGAAGACATGCTTTAGCCTATAGGTGAACACTCACTTCGGGAATTCTCAGGAAAACATACGGATCCTTCGGTTGATTTGGATTTATATGAAATGCTTTCCTAGACAGAAGACCCAAAGTACAGGCATCCACCCTTCCGGATTACACATGTTCTCTACTAGTTTTTAGAACTCTAAGCTTTGACTGGATTTTAAAATTTTAATAGGCATTGGGTCTAGGAGTTTGAATCTTTTCATAAGTGTTTAGTGATGATGTGTAAAGATGAAAGTGTATAAAGTCTTTGATATGAATAAGCGTATGGTAAAGCTTAGGATAGCATTTAGTGATATCAAATAGGCATTGTGCAGACAATTTCAAATAGTGTAGTAAATAAGGTATCACAGGAGTAGTAGTTTTTGTAAACATGTAGGTTATCAAGTAACATAACACCTAAGATAATCATGCAATGTAATACACTAGATAATATGTAGGATAATTACACGAAGGTATCCTAAGGTTATAGGCTATAGATTAAGAATATGTTTCAAGTAATCCATGTAGTTTTGAATAGTTTCATGTAGTCTCTTGAATGCTGCAGTTCATGTATTTGCACTACCCAGATAAAAATAGGTAGACATAGATAGGTAAGTGGATGTATGTATATGTATAATAAGTATAGAGTGGAGTTCCTAGTAAAAGACACGAGTCAAACTCATGTTTAGGACTCCTAGGTTACAGTCTAGGTCATGTATGTCTAATAAACTAATTCCCTATAACCATGGCTCTGATACTAATCTGTCACACCCCGGCCGACGGCAGATTATACGCCGGGGCTGACACGGTTGTTCATAAGCACACGATCATCTATTAAATGTGACAATATTTATTCATTAAAATTAAATGCATCCGTTACAAGTAGAAATGAAAAACAAAGCGTTTAAACATAACATAAGTTTATATTAAAGCTAGGTCCGAAGACCTAAGTGATCATGTAGTGTCCTCAAACCGGTGCACCTGAAATATGTGAGTAAAAGTCAACTACAAGTAGTTGGTGAGTAACATAGGTTTTGACACCGAACAAAAGTTAAGTATAGGTTTACAATTCAATATGTTCAAAGCATGTCTAAAGCATAAATGTGAAAACACACAAGGTTCCAAGCGTACAATCAAGCCGTGTAAATGGAAAACTAGTTACGCAATCCCACTGATTGCCATTTTGAAAAAGCAGTAAGATGTATACACAAAAACCCGCCAAGGTTCTGTGTTATGTATGAATCAGTTTCCCCTATAAATGATCATGTTAGGTACTACCTTAGGCATGGGTAGCAGGTTAATGATTGCACTGACATGAACACATGTAATGGTCACCAAGTAGTTTAAGACATAAAGCATAAAGACCATAGCATAAGAATAAAGGTATTGAATTGTGTAAGTAAAGTATTTGTAGACATTTTTCACCCCAAAAGTAAAAATAGTAAAAAAAGGGGCTATGTAAACTCACCTGAGTTGTGTATTAGTAGCACCACACAAGGATGCAATAGATAACACAAGAGTTTGCCTGTGAACCGCCTACGTATGCCCTAGAATTATAAGCATAATAATTAGGGATACAATGGGGTTCTTTGACAACGACACGTAAGATTTGGACGTCTTAAAACATTCTAGGAATCAACGAGTAGACGAACTTTTTCACAGGAATAAGGGTTTCTTAATATAATTATTAAGATAAATAAGTTTCGTGTCGAATGTTTCTAATTACGAATAATAATATATAGTAAATATATCCGTGCGTTTGTGCCATTTTAAAAATGGTCTAAGAAAATAATATAGGTTATTATATTATTTTAAATTTAGAGAAATAATACAATCATTAAATGTGTGACAAAAATAATAATAAAACTATTATTTTTATTCGGATCATAACAACGTGGTTAATAATATAAATAAATATATTATTTATTAGTTTGAAACGTTACACGGTGTTTATTAATGTGGCGAAAATTATGAAAATATATTATTTTTAATAGGAGTGAAGGATCGAAAATAATATAAATATATTATTTTAAAAGTAGGGAATAATAATAATTATGGGTTATAAAACCAAACCCGAGCCTACGGGTGTTTTACGAGGTTAGAACACATTAATATATTAATATAATAATATAGGGTATGGATTTTATATTAAAATAATAATAGAAAAATGTTTTAAAAAAAACCGGTGGAGAGACTCGAATCCGGGTTTCTCCCACACAAGCACACAAACCTAACCACTCCACCCGTTAGGGCTATCGCACAAGAACCCGGTTCCATTTGGTTTTATCAAACAAGTCTCTGAGGCATCCCTCCCATAAACACCTGCGATCGATTCCTGTCCCAAAAACCCACAATTTCGACTTCGATCAAACACAGGAGCATAGGGGTTTTGTAAATCAGGTGAGAGCGAATCTATGGTCGTTTTTAATTGCAAAACCAACGAGTTTAAGATCGTTAAATTACAAAAATGAGGGCCGAAAACCCTAGTTATGAACACAGAATCAAATCGATCGACTCAGATATTAAAACTTATTGAAAGCATAGGGCTTTTACTGATTAGGTTATTGCGAATCTACTAGTATTGTTTAATTGAATTATGAATTGTCACACCCCGACCGATGGCGGAATCATCGGGGCGGGACATGTGAGACTGTTCATGAGCTCAAGGTTGACTAAATTGTAATATGTTAAATCAAATTCCATTCAAACAAATACGAATCAAATTCAATGTACATAATGAAATACAATTTGTTTTTGAATTAAGATTATCTAGGTCCAAAGCCTATGTGTAGCATGTCTTGATCAAACTCATATGAAAGCACCTGAAACATGAATAAAATAAGGTCAACTAAAAAGTTGGTGAGTATAACACAAATTTGTACATAGATAGCATATAGTTTGTAAACCAAATCCTTTACATAACATGATAAATAAGGCATTTATGGGGAGCCGCTATTGTGTAACCAAGTACAATCAAACCTTGTAACTAGCATGCAAAACAAAGTGTGTTGTCGGTTTCAATCACCGCGTACCATTGGTGGGTTTGTCAGACTCAATAGATCTATCATTGAAAACCGTCGGCTTGAAAAGTTAATGATTGCACATAATAGCATACAAGAGGTTAGCACACCTAGCACTCGGGCATAAAGCTCAAATTGCACACATGAATGTAAATAGGATTTGTACTTGTGTTGTTTGCGTAAATGTAAACATGTAAGTTGAATAGTGTTCATGTTTCACCCCAAAAATGTAAAAGAGTAAAAAGGGGTTATGAATACTCACTTGATTTGAAGGCGTAGTTAACACGAGATACTAGCTAGTAATGTGATCCTTGTAATGCACAACGTTAACCTAGAGTGTAATGTATATTGCATTAATAATGCACAATAGTCTAAGTCTAAGTCTAAGGTTGAATTGGATAAAGTTGGTGATTGGTACATGGAGGTATTGTATAAAACAGAAGATTTGAAATGAATATTTTTACAACATTTTGAATAAGGTTTGAGTTTGGAATAAGACAATTATATGTGAACTTTTTATTTAAAATTTACTACTTTTTAATCTATTAGAAATGATTTAATTAATTTGTTTAATATTCTCAAGTTGATAATTTAGTTTATAAAAACAATTCTGGGCTTTGGAGTTTTATAAAATAGTAATTTTTTTTATAAAAGGAATTGAGTTTATATTAAAATAACAGAAGAAACAGATTCTGACCAAAGGTTGGGCACAACCGTGCCAAGGGTATGGCGCGACCGCGCTTAGGCACGGGGCGCGACCGTGTTTGGGCATGGGGCGCGACCATGCTTGGGCATGGAGCGCAACCGTGCTTAGGCATGGGGCACAACCATGCCTGGACAAGAGGCACGACCGTGCTAAGCGATTAGCACGATCGTGTCTGGATTTTCCAGAACCTAATCTGACAAATTCTTGTATTAAAAACGGCTGAATTTATAGGGTTTTCAAAGAACGACTGTTTGCGAATCTAACCATGTATTTTAATTGAATGTATATCGTGTCTAGGGTGTAGTTCGACTAAGCCAAAAACGTGATGAACCCTAGATTCTGTTTGAGTTTAATTCGATGGTATAAGCCCTGAATAGGTTAGGGCTTTCATTCACGGGATTGAAATGAGTCTGAGGATGTGTTTAATTACCTTAAACGATATCGAATTGGTGGAGTTCGACCAAACGGAGTCCCGACTTTGATGCATTGATCCCTGGCGTCTCCTGTTGGGATTCCGGTAAAATTGATGTGAGGAATGTGATTACAGGAGCTTGAAGATCATGTGCATATGATTGTTTTCGGGAGTGTTTCGTGAATTGGACGAGATTGAGAGAAAGGAATGGAGAGGTGACGGTTTTGGTTTCTTAATCACTACGTGGTTATTAGAAAGTGATTAATTCAAAATGATTGGTTTGAAACGGCACAATAAGCGTTACAAATTTTGGATTCGAACAGATTTGCGATTAAAGACTGTTTTTACGTTTTAACTGATGTGAGGCGCGACCGTGCCTATAAGAGGCGCGACCGTGCCAGCCGATGCGCGACCGTGCCAAAACGTGGCGCGACCGTGCCGGACGAGGCGCGACCGTGCCAAAACGTGGCGCGACCGTGCCTACTAGGCTTTCTGGTTATTTACAAAATCAGCCCTTGCAAATTCAGCTTTGACAGAATTAGTTTGGTTAGGATTTAACAGAACACCTAACGAGATTACTAACTGGATTAACTCTAAGAGGTGTTACCACATGATTATGAGTTCTAAATCTTTGACAGAGTCGGGGGTAGGGTTCGATTAAATCCGAAGATGTTAAGAACCCTAGAATCAGATCATGTTTGATTCGATAATGTAAGCCCTAATAAGCATAGGGCTTTTAATCTATAGATAAAAACGAGGTTAATGATTGTTTTAATTACCAGAATGAGGTTCGATTTGACTGTGCTCGACTAAGAGGATGCCGACTGTGACTGGATTGGTTTTTCGGCGACTCTGCTTCCTTCTTTGATGCAATTGGATGGTGTAACAGGTTCAAGGGGGCTCGTTTGAGATGCGCAGGTGATCAATTTCAATGTGAACGATCGAGATTGTGCGAATTGGTGAGTAATAAGAGTGAGGTCGACGGTTATGGTTTGATTGCCCATAATTGGGATTAATTCGAGTAATGATGACGCTGTTAATTGGTCTATAATGGTCGTTAATGACACCGACGTGCATAACGGTTACAGATTGCAACGATTTTCGGGTGTGGAGTTCGAATCTGAGTCAAGAAAAACAATTTGACTTTCTGAAGTCAACACCAAATCAAGAATAGGTTAATTACAGATTTAATCCCTGTAGTTTCATGTTTCAAGGTTTTGAACTTGGCAGAACTGGTCCCTAGGGTTTGAGTTGAGTTAACTTGGTTAAGGACTTGTTAGTTTGACTTATTAAAAGTCAACATGAACAGAATTCTTCAATTTTTGACTTTCAAAGTCAATCAGAATTAGATTTGACTAATTACACAACTAGTCCTTGTAGTCTGAGTTTGAATAATGACAAAAATATTCCCTAAAGTTAGAGATAAGCAAACTAAGTTAGGATTTAACTTGATCTTAATAACGGAGTTAACCCTAAATAGTCGGATTGTCACAAGAGCATTCATATCAGCTCCCCCCATCTTTACCCTCATCTTTAAATTATAAAGGAAACATGAAAAATCATGTAATTTTACACTCACATCAGCTCCCCATCCACATCTCCATCCGCTATATTTTTAGAGGAAACTATAACCACCCTTTATATTTAGGGGGTCATCATTCACCCCATCTCCATCCTCTATACATTATTTTATACTTTTTGTAAGTGTGTTTGAGTGAAAGAAAGAGAAAAAATAATAATAAATAAATAAAAAGTATTATTTAATTGAAATAAGGGATAGATATGGTGAGTCTGATGGGAAAGCTTTTTGAAAAGTGAAATATAAATTTAAGAAATAATAATTTTTAGTTAAATTGTAGGGATGGGGATGGGAAAGCTGATGTGAATGCTCTTAGTCGGACTTTTCATAGTGTAAATGGAGACTTACTGTTATACTATATAAGCCTTGGAATTCCAACTGGGCCAGGCTCCCATCATTGTGACTTCGGTAAAAATTTAGTCGCACCGACCTGAACCGGAACCGGTAGGGTTGTAATCTGTCACACCCCAACCGACGGCGGATTATACGTCGGGGCGAACGCGGTTGTTCAATAGCACAAGGTTGACTATTAAAGTTTCAATATTTCATTAATGAATAATTTAAGATTCAATACAAGGAAGAAAAATACGAATACAACATTTAATTTAAGTAGTCTAGGTCCAAAGCATCCTATGTGATCACGAATAAGTCTCATGATGTAAACCTGAAACATGTGAAAGAATCTGTCAACTACAAAATAGTTGGTGAGATACAAAGGTTTTGACACAGTTTAAACAAATATTTGGAAAGAGTTACAATTCACTATGATTTGTGCCCAAGAGATACTCCGAACAAGAAATTTTTAAACAGATGCTTTGATTATCCCCAAATTGACATGAACCCTAGAATTGAAATCTCTCAAATACGACCCAATAATCCCTCTGTCTTTAACAATTGACAGAGGGCAAATGGTCCTAGGATAAAAACGAAGAGTTTGGCTTTCGAATTACCTGATAAGGTGAGGAAACGAAGGAGAACAGGTCTGGCTCGAGGTTGTAACATCCCAAAAATAAAACGACAGATATAATAACAGAATAAACGAACGAGGCATGTCGGGTCGGGTCGGATGGGCTAGAAGGGGAGCCTCCCCTATAAATAGCCAAGGTCACAACCCATTTCTCTCATTTGCAACTTCTAGAGAGAGAAACCGTAGAAAGAGAAAGTTTTCGGATCGACCCGAGATTTGAGAAGTGTGTTGCTCCATAACTCGTGAGAAGAACCTCCGGATCAGAAGCTCGATTCAGGTAACAATCCGACCTAAATCTGAGTTTTTGTTCGTTTTTGGGTTTTTCGGGTTTTGGGTAAAAAGGTTATGTTTGAACGGATGAAACTGGAAGATGAGTAAAGATTTAAGTTCCTTAATGGAAAACGAACGTTTTGAATGCAACAGGTTCGGGATCTTGACATGATCAGACCCGAATGCGAAAGTTAGGGTTTTCGCGAAGAACAGGTCGTGCGCACTTGCTAAGTGCGCACGGAGCAGGTCCTGCGCACTTGCTAAGTGCGCAGGAGGAGGGACCTGCGCACTTGCTAAGTGCGCAGGAAGAGGAACCTGCGCACTTGCTAAGTGCGCAGGAGGAAGGACCTGCGCACTTGCTAAGTGCGCAGGAAGCATGGTCTGCGCACTTGCTAAGTGCGCAGGCAGCAGGGTCTGCGCACTTGCTAAGTGCGCAGACATCAGAACTGATTAAGTAAAGTCAGTATGTTAGAATGGTTAAACCGTTAGAGTCGGTATTGGTCTGATGTGCATTTAACTAATCAATTCAGATCGGAAGTGAAGTTGTTGGACCTTTGTTAGGACAACCGAGACTAGCTTATAAGGTGAGTTCTAGAAGCCCTCTTTTAAATGTTTTAATAATGTTTTTGGGCTGGTGTGCACACGTGATGATTTTATAAAACGATGTTATGAAACGATGTTTACGAAGGATGTATGTAACGTTTTATAAAATGATGTTTATGAAGGATGTTTTAGAAGGAAGGTTTATGAAGGAAGTGTTTATGAAATATTTTGCCAAAAGAAGTTTACGAAGTGTTTTAACGAACGAGAATGTTTTTAATAAAACGTACGAATGCTTTAACTGAAGTTTTTGAAGTAAAAGAAGCGAAGGTTTACGAAAGTCACAAACGAACGAATCTGCCAATATTCCTTAGGGAATGAAGGTTAAGGGATGGGAAGTATGTTATGGGCCTTTACCTTTTAGGGGCCTCTGTGGCTGGCCAACTGTTGTACAACTGGGGTGATGACGGTCACCAAGGGGATTATCGTGATCCTTGAAGTTTGGTACGATTTACCTTACGGGGTAGTCATGCTTGAAGTTTAGTACTTGCGCCCGACGGGGCGCAGTGCTTGAAGTTTGGTACGCGCTATCCTTTGGGACGCCGTGCTTGAAGGGTTGGATGACCTAAGTATCGGGCCCTAGGAGTTCCTCACCCGAAGGACAGTACGGTGATGATGGGCCTAGTGGTGGTGATCCTTAAGTTATTCAACCAGTATGTAACGTTTGGATTTGACGGTTACGAGAAGGCGCAGATTCTATATGTTCGTTGACTTATGAAGTGTTATGTTTGTTATTGCATTATTTACGTACGCTTTTTATTAAATGAAGTGTGAAGTGATGTTTTTGGCAATTTATTTGAAGTAAAGGTTTTATGTTAAAACTAGAACTCACCAGCGTAACTAACGTTTTTAAGTGTGCACATTCAGGTTAAGGTAGGTTATGAGGATGGACGGTGATACTTGGCAAGCGAAAAGAGTTACCCGGCTGATCATGAAGACTGGCATCCCGTTATGTTTAGTTATGATGTAAATATGTTTTAATCTATGTTTACGCTTCCGCATGTATGAACAACGATTAAGTTATGTTTAAATGAAATTTTCCGCTGCGTTATTTGATATTCATGTTTAAGAACTGTTTGTGAATGAGTAAATCCAACAAGTGAGGCCTCCCGGGTTTGGGGCCTTACAAGTTGGTATCAGAGCAATAGTTTGATAGATTCGGACACTCCCAGTGTCTGAACTTAAACTTTGAATGGGACCGAAAGCGGATGCCAGTACGGGTAACTCGAGCCAAAGCATCAGGTATGAAGGTAGTATATGTATTTACGTATATAGTATGCCTTAGAAAGGGTTAAGTAAGGACTTGTGTTCTGATGAAATCACAAAGGTGGTCAAATAGAAATCGAAAGGTAGTGTAATGGTTAATTACAGATGGCCAGTGTATATTAACATCTTACAGTACTTATTGAATTCTATTTGTTAACTAGCGTGATGACATTGGATTTCTTGTCTTATAGAACGTAATGGCAAGGAGAGAAAACGGAAGGCGTGGTGGCCGTACCGGTGGTCGTACCGGCGGTCGAAATGGTGGGCGTGGCATGATCCCTGCGCGCCAAGAGTATAGTGAAGAAGGAAGTGTTCACACTGAACCGGCGGTTAGTGTGCATGAAGCTGAGCAGACACAGGTTGAAGAACAACCTTTCACTTTTGAACTAGAAGTGAGGGCAGCCATAGCTCGAGAATTTACAGAGTTGATGAAGACTTCCCTGCCAGGTCTGTTGGCAGAAGCATTGAAGCAGGTCAATGCGGTGGGTGGGTCTAGCGCGGCAGTTGGTGCTCAGAACAATGAGACTGACAATGCACCGCCTGCTCGCGGATGTGATTATAAGTCCTTTAAGGCATGTGACCCGCCGGTCCTAACTGGGAAGAAGGACGCGGTGGCTACTTTTGATTGGGTAATACGTATGGAAGCCGCCATCCGTCTGAGCGAGTGTCGAGCTAATCAAGTAGTGAAGTTTGCTGCTAACTCCTTGAGGGAGGAAGCATCTCATTGGTGGGAAGGTATACGTCAGGCAAAGGGGAGTGAGATTGTGGATGCGATGATGTGGGCTGACTTGAAAACTTTGGTGATCAAGAATTTCTGCCCAAGGAACGAGATTGAGAAGGTAGAGAGGGAATTTCTGGGTTTGAAGGCCGGGAACATGACGCACCGGCAGTACACAACCCGATTTAATGAACTGGCACGTCTGGTGCCACACCTTGTCACTACTGAAGAGAGAAAGATTGCCTGTTATATTCAAGGGTTGCCGGACCAGGTCCGCACCTATGTTAAGGCAAACGCCCCTACTACCTATGATTCGGCGGTAGAGCTAAGTGGCGTGGTATTCGATGATCTGGCGCTGAATGTTGTTGCCATTGAAGAGCCTAAAAAGAAGTTGAGTTTTCCCGCTAAACGATCGGGTGGGAAGTTGTTTGGGGCTCGGGACAAGCAGGCCAGGGTAGGCGAGACGACAGTCTGTGGGAAATGCGGGGTAAGACATGCGGGTGAATGTCGGTTAGGATCGAATCTGTGCTTTAAATGCGGCAAGACCGGACATTACTCCCGTGAATGCCCGCAAGGTTACAAATGCTACAATTGTGGGGAGAATGTCATATGAGTCGGGAATGCACCAAGCCCAGGATAGGGGAAATCGGGAAGGGAAAGGGCCCGGAAAAGAAGGGAGAGGGATCTCGTGCGAAGACGCGGGCGTACGCACTGACGCAGGATCAGGCTAGAATGGACCCCGATGTGGCGTCAGGTACATTCGTCCTTGACAACACTCTTGTTTCTGTGTTATTTGATTCGGGTGCCAGTAAGAGTTTTATATCTGCGAGTTTTTGTAAGCGAGTGAAGTACACTGTTAGTAAACTAGAAAGGGCCTTTAGCGTAGAAACCGCTGAGGGTAGAACTGCGAGAGTGACCGAGGTAGTTGACAACGCTACGATAAGAATAGAAGGTCATAGGTTCCCTGTCAGATTGTTTGTTATGGTTTTGGGAGGGTTTGATGTCGTGCTGGGTATGGATTGGTTAACTGCCAACGAAGCACAAATCATATGTAAACGAAAGATAATCCAACTCAAGGCTCCGGATGGTAGCAAAGTCGAAGTCCTTGGAGATCGTGACGCCCCGATGCCAAACGTCATCTCAATGATTAAGGCAACGAATTACTTGAGGCGCGGATGCGAGGCTTATCTGGTATATGTAATTGACAAGTGTAAGGAAGTGAAGGAACTAGACGATGTACCCGTGGTACGCGAGTACCCGGAGGTGTTTCTAGAGGATTTGCCTAGGATACCACGCGATAGAGAAATTGAGTTCCGAATTGACTTAGTACCAGATGCCCAGCCCGTGGCTAAGGCTCCATATCGACTAGCACCAGTGGAAATGAAGGAACTTATGGTCCAACTAGACGAGTTACTTGAGAAAGGATTTATCCAACCGAGCATCTCGCCGTGGGGTGCTCCGGTGTTGTTTGTAAAGAAGAAAGATGGTTCGATGAGAATGTGTATCGATTATCGCAAGTTGAATAAACGAACGGTGAAGAACAAGTACCCTTTACCAAGGATCGATGACCTGTTCGACCAGTTGCAAGGCGCAAGTTGGTTCTCAAAAATCGACCTTCGGTCCGGGTACCATCAGTTGAAGGTGAGGGAAGAAGACATACCGAAAACTGCATTTCGCACGCGTTATGGACATTTCGAGTTCCGCGTAATGTCTTTCGGATTGACGAACGCCCCCGCAGCGTTCATGGATTTAATGAATAGGGTGTGTCGACCGATGCTGGATCGATCGGTAATCGTGTTCATCGATGATATCCTTATCTACTCCAAGAATGAGGGTGATCACGCGTGTCATTTGAAGGAAGTGTTGGAAGCTCTAAACAAGGAGAAGTTGTATGCTAAGTTCTCCAAATGCGCATTCTGGCTTAGGGAAGTCCAATTCCTAGGTCACGTCATTGGCCCGAACGGCATTATGGTTGACCCAGCAAAGATAGTAACGGTAAGTGAATGGGACATTCCTAAGACGCCAACTGAAATCCGCAGTTTCTTAGGATTGGCAGGCTACTATCGGAGATTCATCCAGGATTTCTCGAAAATAGCTTCGCCATTGACAAAGTTGACTCGGAAAGAAGTAAAGTACGAATGGGGTTCGACCCAGGATGAGGCGTTTAAGGAATTGAAAGAGAAGCTAACGCAAGCTCCAGTCTTGGCCCTTCCCGAGGGCAGTGAAGACCTGGTGGTATACTCTGACGCGTCAAGTCAGGGGTTAGGGTGTGTGTTGATGCAACGCGGTAGAGTGATTGCATATGCGTCGCGGCAGTTGAAAGTTCACGAAGTCAACTATCCGACTCACGATTTGGAACTTGCTGCTGTCGTATTCGCATTAAAAATCTGGAGGCACTACCTGTACGGGGTAAAGTTTACTATTTACTCCGACCACAAAAGTTTGAAGTACTTCTTCGAACAAAAGGAGCTTAATATGAGGCAGATGAGATGGTTAGAAATCCTGAAGGACTATGACTGTGAAATAATGTACCACCCTGGAAAGGCAAACGTGGTGGCTGACGCTCTAAGCCGAAAGGATGTGCCTACTCCTATTAGAGTGAAAGCTTGCCAGTTGGTGGTAACATCAGATGTGATGAGAGAAATCGAAAGAGCTCAAGATGAAGCTTTGAAGGAAGAAAATATAAAGGGAGAAAGGATGGTGGGCCAACAGGACAAGTTGGAATATAACACCCTTGGTGTTAGAACACGTTATGGACGGGTATGAATACCTATTGGTGGCGAGCTTAGAACCAAAATCTTGGATGAGGCTCATAAGTCTCGTTACTCTATCCATCCTGGTACCAACAAAATGTACCAAGACATGAAGAAAGACTACTGGTGGCCTGGAATGAAATGTGATGTGACGAAGTATGTAAGCAAGTGCTTGACTTGCTCGCAAGTAAAGGCTGAACACCAGAAACCGTATGGAAGGACTCAACCACTTGATATACCAGAATGGAAATGGGAACACATTACCATGGACTTCATAACCAAGCTACCCCGCACAGCTAAAGGTCATGACACCATTTGGGTAATTGTGGACCGATTAACGAAGAGTGCTCATTTCCTACCTATTCACGAGACGTTCTCGTCGGAAAGGTTAGCTGAAGTGTTTATCAACGAAGTAGTAGCACGGCATGGGATGCCTTTGACGATCGTATCTGACCGGGACACACGATTCACATCGAGGTTCTGGAAAAGATTTCATGAGGCGATGGGCACGAGGCTTAATATCAGCACAGCATACCACCCGCAAACGGATGGTCAGTCCGAAAGCACTATTCAGACGTTGGAAGATATGCTCCGTGCTTGTATTATCGACTTCGGTGGCAGTTGGGACAGCCATCTGCCGTTAGCTGAATTCTCCTACAACAATAGTCATCACACGACGATAGGCATGCCGCCTTACGAAATGTTGTATGGGAGAAGATGTAGGACCCCGGTTTGTTGGGGTGAGATTGGACAGAAGGAATTAGGAAGTCTCGAAGTCGTAAGAGAGACGTCGGAAATGTTTGATCAGATCAAAGCGCGAATGAAGGCCGCACAAGATCGTCAGAAGTCCTATGCAGATAGACGACGAAGGCCTGTCGAGTTTGATGTTGGGGACAGAGTAATGTTGAAAGTGTCGCCCTGGAAGGGAATCATACGATTCAGGAAGAGAGGAAAGTTAAGTCCGAGGTTTGTCGGACCATTCAGGATAATGGCACGGGTTGGTGAAGTCGCTTATCGGTTGGAGTTGCCTGATGAGTTAAGTGGGATTCATCCTACTTTCCATGTATCACACTTGCGAAAGTGTTTGGCGGATGAATCGGCTCACGTACCACTTACTGACATCGAGGTTGACAACAGCCTTAATTACATCGAAGAACCCGTGGCCATCCTTGATCGGAAGGAGAAACGTTTACGTAATAAAGTTATCCAATTGGTTAAAGTCCAATGGAAGCATCGAAAGGGATCGGAAGCCACTTGGGAAACGGAGAAGGAAATGAGGGAGTCGTACCCTCATCTATTTGACTTATGATAGGTTTCGGGGACGAAACCTATTGTAAGGGGGGTAGACTTGTAACATCCCAAAAATAAAACGACAGATATAATAACGGAATAAACGAACGAGGCATGTCGGGTCGGGTCGGATGGGCTAGAAGGGGAGCCTCCCCTATAAATAGCCAAGGTCACAACCCATTTCTCTCATTTGCAACTTCTAGAGAGAGAAACCGTAGAGAGAGAAAGTTGTCGGATCGACCCGAGATTTGAGAAGTGTGTTGCTCCATAACTCGTGAGAAGAACCTCCGGATCAGAAGCTCGATTCAGGTAACGATCCGACCTAAATCTGAGTTTTTGTTCGTTTTTGGGTTTTTCGGGTTTTGGGTAAAAAGGTTATGTTTGAACGGATGAAACTGGAAGATGAGTATAGATTTAAGTTCCTTAATGGAAAACGAACGTTTTGAATGCAACAGGTTCGGGATCTTGACATGATCAGACCCGAATGCGAAAGTTAGGGTTTTCGCAAAGAACAGGTCGTGCGCACTTGCTAAGTGCGCACGGAGCAGGTCCTGCGCACTTGCTAAGTGCGCAGGAGGAGGGACCTGCGCACTTGCTAAGTGCGCAGGAAGAGGAACCTGCGCACTTGCTAAGTGCGCAGGAGGAAGGACCTGCGCACTTGCTAAGTGCGCAGGAAGCATGGTCTGCGCACTTGCTAAGTGCGCAGGCAGCAGGGTCTGCGCACTTGCTAAGTGCGCAGACATCAGAACTGATTAAGTAAAGTCAGTATGTTAGAATGGTTAAACCGTTAGAGTCGGTATTGGTCTGATGTGCATTTAACTAATCAATTCAGATCGGAAGTGAAGTTGTTGGACCTTTGTTAGGACAACCGAGACTAGCTTATAAGGTGAGTTCTAGAAGCCCTCTTTTAAATGTTTTAATAATGTTTTTGGGCTGGTGTGCACACGTGATGATTTTATAAAACGATGTTATGAAACGATGTTTACGAAGGATGTATGTAACGTTTTATAAAATGATGTTTATGAAGGATGTTTTAGAAGGAAGGTTTATGAAGGAAGTGTTTATGAAATATTTTGCCAAAAGAAGTTTACGAAGTGTTTTAACGAACGAGAATGTTTTTAATAAAACGTACGAATGCTTTAACTGAAGTTTTTGAAGTAAAAGAAGCGAAGGTTTACGAAAGTCACAAACGAACGAATCTGCCAATATTCCTTAGGGAATGAAGGTTAAGGGATGGGAAGTATGTTATGGGCCTTTACCTTTTAGGGGCCTCTGTGGCTGGCCAACTGTTGTACAACTGGGGTGATGACGGTCACCAAGGGGATTATCGTGATCCTTGAAGTTTGGTACGATTTACCTTACGGGGTAGTCGTGCTTGAAGTTTAGTACTTGCGCCCGACGGGGCGCAGTGCTTGAAGTTTGGTACGCGCTATCCTTTGGGACGCCGTGCTTGAAAGGTTGGATGACCTAAGTATCGGGCCCTAGGAGTTCCTCACCCGAAGGACAGTACGGTGATGATGGGCCTAGTGGTGGTGATCCTTAAGTTATTCAACCAGTATGTAACGTTTGGATTTGACGGTTACGAGAAGGCGCAGATTCTATATGTTTGTTGACTTATGAAGTGTTATGTTTGTTATTGCATTATTTACGTACGCTTTTTATTAAATGAAGTATGAAGTGATGTTTTTGACAATTTATTTGAAGTAAAGGTTTTATGTTAAAATTAGAACTCACCAGCGTAGCTGACGTTTTTAAGTGTGCACATTCAGGTTAAGGTAGGTTATGAGGATGGACGGTGATGCTTGGCAAGCGAGAAGAGTTACCCGGCTGATCATGAAGACTGGCATCCCGTTATGTTTAGTTATGATGTAAATATGTTTTAATCTATGTTTACGCTTCCGCATGTATGAACAACGATTAAGTTATGTTTAAATGAAATTTTCCGCTGCGTTATTTGATATTCATGTTTAAGAACTGTTTGTGAATGAGTAAATCCAACAAGTGAGGCCTCCCGGGTTTGGGGCCTTACAGAGGTCGGCTGTCGTGAGCTTCAAACCCGGCAATGCCGATGATGAACGACCAAATTGAGGATGTGTGTAGTTAGAGGGTGATGTCGCTAGTCGTTTGCAACTGGTATTTATAAGTGATTTCGACGATTAATGCTTGAACGGTTAGGAGGATTACGGTTGAGGGAATTAAATCCAAATTCGAATCCCCGGGTGTTTAGGGTTAATGTCGAGCATTGAATACGGTTAGGTTGGAGTCGCACGCCGGGGGTGAGACTCAAGGTTCACTGAATCAGGCCGGAATTGCGATTTCGCGTAAAAGGGCTAAGAAACCGGGGGTTTGCAGGTTTCGAACGGGTGACTGGTTTGGGATTCTTGAGTTTGGTCGAATTACACAAACAGTCCCTGAAGTATATAGCCTTTATCATTTTATATTAGAACTTGGAATTTAGTTTAAAATAAGTTTCGAAAAGCGACAGTTTTGGTCCCTAGACTTTATAAAATCAAATGTATATGTTTTATTATAGGTTTTATTATTTTATAATTTGTATAAAATAACTAATAGGATTTAGAGCTTACAAGTTTAAGTATTAAAAATAAGTTTATAAATTATTTTATTTATATAATTATAACTTATAAAGTTTTAAGAATTTCAAACATTTTATATTTATAAGATACATCTATATATATATTTGTCTTATATATATATATATATATACCAAGTATAATTGTTTTTAATAATTGAATTAATATTTAATATTTAAAAATGTATTTTTAATAAGTTTCTAAGATTTGAATGCTCAATACGTGCACGGGTTTAGGGAAAGATACATTGGAAAAATCCTGGATATTATAGTCTCCCCTACTTTAGGAAATTTCGTCCCGAAATTAAAGTAGAAGGGTCTAGTTCAGGATTTAAGTTTATAGTACGTACGAGATAATGAGAGAAAATACTTTACGTTCCCAAGTAAAACTCTGGGTTACGTTTAGAATTTAAATTGGATTGTAATGATAGGGATAAGATTACGCTCGAGTTTCTAAGTTTTCTAAGTATTTGGTTGCCAAGAGTTTCCCTTAGAAGCATATAGTTTCATTGAAATATATGAAGGTTTGTTTTCAAAAGCATTGGAGAGGACGACTGCTGAATTTCTATCCAAGATTTAAAGTGAGATGTATCACTCAGGATGGATTCGATGATAGTTCAAGGATTTGAGTTTGTAGACTAATACGTCTAAGGATTTGCTACGGTACCTAAGTTCCGTGGCTCCCTTTTACGATAAGTCTTAGATCGTAGCACACGACAGAGTTTACTATGTCTTTCCATACGCTGATTTTCGTACTTACGTGTGCACCCGCAAGCATTTAAATCGTCGCATAGTCCGCATAGGTCCTTCCGTTGGTGTGTGGATCGAGAAAGAGTACCAGAATTTGTTTAACACACGACTAGAGTTTCCACATAAGAGTGATCATTGATTAACGAGTCCCTCAGAGAGAAACGTCGTTCAATGATTAAGGAGAAAGAATGTGACAAGATTTAGAGTTTCAAAACTAAGAATCCAAGTATGAGTTTCCAGACTAAGAATCCAAGTATGAGCTTTAAGACTAAGAATCCAAGTATGAGTTTGAAAGTAGGATAAGTCGGTTGATCATAAGTTTCAATATTAAGCTTTACATGATCCTTTATTGATCATGTTTAGTTTTAAGGATACGGGTTTGAGTATTTGTACAAGTTTTACATGACTCAAAAGTTTTCTGGTCTCATAGTTGAGTATACGAAGTTTAATGTTTTAGCAACGTGTATTTAAGCTTTTAGTCCCCGTTAGGATTTATAGTAAGTCTTTTATGTGACAAGAGTTGAATGAGGAAAGTCCCTAAGCGTAGGGTAACGGGAAAAGTTTCGATAAGGTTTATGATAGTGTGTTTATAAATGATTTTATGCCGTTTCATAACAGTAGGTATAGTTTTCTTTTATATAGAGTGTAATTAAAATGTTTATAAGCGACGGGTTGGACATTAATAAATAGTATAAGTAAGACTTATGAAAAGGTATGTATGATTGTCAAACGAAAAGTTGGTCAAGTTTAGAAGTGTTAAGTCTATATAATGGGTAAGGATCATAGTTGATTATGGCAGTGGTTCGTAAGTCGTGTTGTTTTAAAAGGGTGCTTACGAATCAGAAGGTTTATTCAAGGTTTATTCTTCAAGTATACGTGTCACTTAGGGTTTTTATAGTTTATTGCCACGTTGTTAATTATCTCTAGTACTAACGTGAGCTACTCTTGACGAAAGTGTATGGGTAGAAGTGTTAAGTTTGTAATGATGAAAGAAGTGTCAAATTTACAAGTGGTAACAAGATGAAATTTCAAAATAACTTCCATTAGATGTTTCAAAAATTTGGGCTTCTAGCCCTTACATAAGACAAAATTTAAAATTTAATAGAAATTGAGGCTTCATGCACGCCTTAGGTAGCTCTCCACCAAGAAACAGGTTAGTACTACCACAAGTACTGCTATGGTTACTCGGATGGCAAACCTAGCCTCTGCCCTAGTGGTCTCGGTGCGGTGCTCGAGGATTTCCCTGTCTTCTTCCAAAGTTACGATCATTTCTTCCTGGATCCAGATTTGATCGGCCAGGTCGTTGATCCTTTGGTTTAACAGGTCGTGTCGTGCCCTATGCTCTATCTCCCTCCTCATAAATTCTTCGGTTTCCAGAAACCTAGGAATGTTAGACACCGGGATTCCCATTGCCATGGCAGGTACTCCGGCATGCCTAGCCCTTAGGGTAGGGGTAGGTGCTAGATATGGGTTCCTTGATGGTGATGAGAACCGGTGGTGAAGATGAGATGCTTGATAAGGACTCCTAGGTGGTGATGTCCTAGGGTTTCTGGTCCAATTAGTGTTGAGCTCAGCTCTTGCCCTAGTATTAGGGTAGGGACTTGGCTGGTACACCGGTGACTCGCTACTCTCTTCGCGGTCGGACTCTCCCCTTGGGCGGTACACTGGTGAAGAGTGTGAGTGTGAGTCCATTACCTAGCAAGAGAAGAGAATAGGAAGAAGTTTGTAAGTAAATTGATTAAATGTGTTCAAAAAGATTTTTACTCATAATATTGAGTCATCACAGTATTATTTAAAATGGTTTTTGGCTTGAGGTTGATGGGCTAACGAAGAGAATTCCCGGAAGAAGGGGTGGTCACAAGGACTCACTTAAGTACCCTATTTCCCTAGCCAGAACTTCCTCATGAGTCTACAACTTTTTAGTTATTGTCAACGATATTTGGGTTTAAGGTACTATGTCGAGGTTTATTGTGGGCTTAGGGTCTTAAACGTGGAGCTTGTTTATCCTATAGTAGGCTTCTTCCCTTGCGGGAAAGCGATCGGATTACTAATCACTTTGTTAATGTACTTTAGGTTTAAAAGACGTTAAGTTTTGTTTACAAGAAACGGTGATGTGTAAGTTTTAAGGACGTATGAAGGTTTTGAGATTAAAAGTGTAACAAAGTTTTTGAGTTATTCATAAGATGAAGTTTGCTTGAGTGACGAAAAATGAAATGAGGCACAAGGGTTTCCCCTTATGTGTCAAGTTTATAAAACAATGAAGCTTGTAAAAAGACTTGTATACATAGTTTTAAATGTGCTGGTATTACAAGGATCATGAAGTTTAAAGATGTATAAACACTTTGAGATGTGTAAAGGTGTAGCAAAAGTTTGAGTGAGTTATTTAGAGTAGTTTGGTTGAGTGATGAAAATAAGATGAAACACAAGGGTTTCTCCTTAAGTGTTATATTCATAAAATAATGAAGTTTATAGGAGAATTTGTAGAGTAATACATAGTTTTTACGGGTTGTATTACAACGATCATGAAGTTTATTGGGTAGTATCTATAAATATAAGTTTATGTATGTAGTTTTTAAGTATAATCTCGTAAGAATTTCTCCTTGAGGTAACTCCTTCAAGTCATGACGAGTAAGCATGCTGTCATGTGACCATTCTTGAAAAGACGGAACATAAGAATCATGGAGTAAAGGTTACAGAGGAAAGTTTTTGAATCATGAATTTATGAAGTGTATAGTATTTGAGATAGTACTCATTTAGTGCATATCACTAAGTAAGTATTTTGACATATCAAGAGAGATCTAAGCTCACAAACGTTTAGAGAAGTCATGCATTCCTATAAGTGGATACTCATCCCAGGAATTCCCAGGAAAGCATACGGGTCCAACGGTTGATTTGGATTTATACGAAATGCTTTCCTTGACAGAATTTCCCAGAATACAGGTATCCACCCTTCCGGTCCGCACAAGTTCTCACCCATTATCTAGAACTTAAATATTCTTGACGAGAGTTTAGTGGTGGATTAGGCTTGAAGCCTAAGAACGTGTCCTCGATGTAATAGCCTCTTGTAGTACGTAGGTAAGTAGAATCGTAGAATATCCAAGCGTTCACGTATAAGATTTAAGAATAGAATGAGGAGAGAATTCCTAGTAGAGGACATGAGATAACTCATGTTTGGGTCTCCTAAGTTATAGTCTAGGTCATGTGTCTAATAACCTAATTCCCTATAACCAAGGCTCTGATACCAATCTGTCACACCCCAACCGACGGCGGATTATACGTCGGGGCGGACGCGGTTGTTCAATAGCACAAGGTTGACTATTAAAGTTTCAATATTTCATTAATGAATAATTTAAGATTCAATACAAGGAAGAAAAATACGAATACAACATTTAATTTAAGTAGTCTAGGTCCAAAGCATCCTATGTGATCACGAATAAGTCTCATGATGTAAACCTGAAACATGTGAAAGAATCTGTCAACTACAAAATAGTTGGTGAGATACAAAGGTTTTGACACAGTTTAAACAAATATTTGGAAAGAGTTACAATTCACTATGATTTGTGCATTCTATAATGTAAGTATGAGAAAACAAGTATCTTAAACATTGTGCACATTCAATCCTCCAACCATGTTTATGCATAACCCGCAGGTTTAAAAGTTTGGTTTAGTAACAATCACCAAGGGCTCCCCCCGAAGGGTCAATCAATCAAGGTGGATTGGTCAAATGCAATAGATCTATCATTGTTACCATAGGCTTGATCAAAGTTAATGAATATGCTAGTTTTAAGTTTAATTTAAGCATACAAGTCTCAAGTTTAACATAAGAATAAACACGTAGTCATAGTTGTACAAGACTTGTATAAGTTTGAGAATTTTGAACATGTTTCACCCCAAAAGCATAGAAAGGAAAAAGGGGCTAAGTATACTCACTTGGATGATGAAGAGTATCCGACACGGATAAGTATTTGCAAGACTTGGAAGGAGAATATCCTCACGATAAGCCTAAGTATGCAAGTTTAAAGATTTAAGTATGATCCTATAAGTCTATGGTAAGGATCTAGGATTTCAAGATTGACTAGGGTTCCAAGTGGGAGATGAGAATGATTGTGTTTTATAAAGTTTAAGTCAAGTTTTAATAAGGTTTTGAATGAGTCATACTAGACTTGGATTTCAAAGTTTAAATAAGTTAATAATTTAAAATAATTATTGTTTAAAATAATTATTTAAGATAAGGATTAAAGATAAATAATAATTATTTCAAAAGTAAAATAATTATTAAATACAAAGTATTTAAAGACTAAATAGTGATTAAGGATAAATAATAATTATTTAAGAATAAGTATTTATTAAGGATGAATAATTATCAAAAGGTTATTTACTTGATTTGAATTTACCAATATAGATAGTTTTAAGATTAACGCATTAAGTATACAAATTAAATATTATTTAAAAATGGTTATAAGTCTAAATATCTAAAGTGAAATTTGTAAGTTTAAACAAATATGTTAAATAGCATTTTTCATAAAGTTTCAAAGTTTATAAGTCTATAATTTCAACGTTAAAGTATTCGAGTAAGGTTTATAGGTTTATAAATATTTAAAGTTATCTATTTATGATGTTTATAAATTTATAACTTTATGATTTATAAATTTCGCATGTTTATTTTATTTAAATAAATAAATAAATCTTGAATTTTAAATGTTAAACTAAAGTTTATAAATCGATTTAATGTTTAAACTAAATAATATGTTTATTTCAGAAAGTATAAAATAATTTTATAGTTTCTGATTATTAACATAATTCCTGTTTAAAATATAAGTTTTATAAAGTTTTTAAAAGTATTTTTATAGTTTTAAGTGTTTAAAAACTATTTTTAAAGAATTATTTATTACAAGTTTTATTTAATTAAAATAGTTCCAGATTATAAAACGTAAATAAGATTCTGTTTTTAAGTGTTTAAAAATATAACATATTTTATAAAAATAATTACAAGGTTTGAAGCTTGTTTAAAAAGGTAAAAAAAATAAAAAGGGCAAAACCGGTTTACCCAGGCTCGAACCCGGGTCACTGACCGGGTCGAGACACACACACACGCACTTAACCATCCCGCCTACGGGTCTCGGTGGTAACATATCCGAACAAGAAATTTTTAAACAGATGCTTTGATTATCCCCAAATTGACATGAACCTTAGAATTGAAATCTCCCAAATACGACCCGATAATCCCTCTGTCTTTAACAATTGACATAGGGCAAATGGTCCTAGGATAAAAACGAAGAGTTTGGCTTTCGAATTACCTGATAAGGTGAGGAAACGAAGGAGAACAGGTCTGGCTCGAGGTCGGCTGTCGTGAGCTTCAAATCCGGCAATGCCGATGATGAACGACCAAATTGAGGATGTGTGTAGTTAGAGGGTGATGTCGCTAGTCGTTTGCAACTGGTATTTATAAGTGATTTCGACGATTAATGCTTGAACGGTTAGGAGG
Organism: Smallanthus sonchifolius; assembly: GCA_023525975.1. Taxonomy (NCBI): domain Eukaryota; kingdom Viridiplantae; phylum Streptophyta; class Magnoliopsida; order Asterales; family Asteraceae; genus Smallanthus; species Smallanthus sonchifolius. Next base: position 73,202,774 of record CM042033.1, on the reverse strand, counting down.
ATTACGGTTGAGGGAATTAAATCCAAATTCGAATCCCCGGGTGTTTAGGGTTAATGTCGAGCATTGAATACGGTTAGGTTGGAGTCGCACGCCGGGGTGAGACTCAAGGTTCACTGAATCAGGCCGGAATTGCGATTTCGCGTAAAAGGGCTGAGAAACCGGGGGTTTGCAGGTTTCGAACGGGTGACTGGTTTGGGATTCTTGAGTTTGGTCGAATTACACAAACAGTCCCTGAAGTATATAGCCTTTATCATTTTATATTAGAACTTGGAATTTAGTTTAAAATAAGTTTCGAAAAGCGACAGTTTTCGTCCCTAGACTTTATAAAATCAAATGTATATGTTTTATTATAGGTTTTATTATTTTATAATTTGTATAAAATAATTAATAGGATTTAGAGCTTACAAGTTTAAGTATTAAAAATAAGTTTATAAATTATTTTATTTATATAATTATAACTTATAAAGTTTTAAGAATTTCAAACATTTTTTTATTTATAAGATACATCTATATATATATATATATTTGTCTTATATATATATATATATATACCAAGTATAATTGTTTTTAATAATTGAATTAATATTTAATATTTAAAAATGTATTTTTAATAAGTTTCTAAGATTTGAATGCTCAATACGTGCACGGGTTTAGGGAAAGATACATCGGAAAAATCCTGGATATTACATAATCGAACTGTATGAAAGTACGAAACGTTCATGTTTGTTTGCTAAGCTTTCACGGGACAAATGAACGGTTTGCAAACACATAACCGAACAAAATTTTGTGTTCGTGTTCGTTTGTTAAGGAAATAAATTTGTTCGTGTTCGCTTGTTAACACTATAAACGAACACAAATGGACATAAACGAAAAAAACTAACATATAATAATTTAACTTTAATGGTAAAAAAATTTAAAAAATACTAAAAACTTGTAACAATCGAACATAAACAATTGAATATAAACGAACATTAACAAACAAATTATCGAACGTTCACGAGCACTATTGAACGAACGCGGCCTTTGTTCGTGTTCATTTAGTTAATTAATCGAACGGAGTTTCTTTGTTCGTGTTTGTTCATTTATTAAACGAACATTAACAAACAAATTACCGAATGTTCACAAGCACTATTGAACGAACGCGGCCTTTGTTCGTGTTCGTTTAGTTAATTAATCGAACGGAGTTTCTTTGTTTGTGTTCGTTCATTTATTAAACAATTTAAACAATCGAACATAAATCACGAACCCTTCGTTACAACCCTAGGAACCGGTTTAGCAAGAACCGGTTAGGGTTGAACCCGAACCAAACCGACCAAAGAACCGAAACCGAACCAAACCGATCACACCCCTCTCCAAAACCGATTCCCAACCCGAATCTATTCCACCAAGAACCGGTTTTGACTTTCGTTTACCCAAACTGAAACTGGAAACAAACTTGGGAAAAAAAAAACGGTTTGTACATCTCTAGGTCAAATGATCGTGGTAATTAAAAGGTCAATATTTTAAATGTATGTTTTGGGAAAAATTTAGTATTGATAGTTGACCTTCAAAATACATTTAAACTAGATCGGATAAATATCGAATAGTGAATCACCGTTTTTAAAGCATACCATATTTTTTTGGGAATGTTTGAAGGTGTTTAGATTTCACCTCAAAAGAATTAAATTAATCTCCTAGTGTTTACAAACTCTGCATGTGCCCTTTTTCACCTTCATATAAAAGGGAATATATATATACACATACATATCTATATATAGAGAGGAGAATTTTAGAGAAAACCGGATAGTTATGTGAAAACTAAAAAAACCAACTAAACCAATAACATAATTTGTAAAACTGGGTAGCTTTTTTCGGTTTTAAAATAAAAAAATATATATTAATTTCACACTATCATATTAAAAAAACGAAAAATAAATGTCACGTCAGCATGTTAAATGTCAAATCAGCATGGAAACCTATTAAACATGTAAAAATTATCTGATTAGCATGTTACCTGAAAGTTGAGTGATTAAATCGAGACAAAAAAAGTTTAAGTAATTTAGTTAGAACAGTTTAAAAAATTGATTATATTTCTATGAAGTTTTCTCTAAAAAAATCTCGTCACATTTAGGTTTACATATGAATACATGCATTAAGAATTGATTCACATGTGATTCTTTCATTCACATTTGAAGACCTTGAATCTATACCCTTTCATTAGTTCAATCTAAGGCCAAAAATATAGTGCTTTCAAATAAACATTTCAATATATACATAAATGTGTATGTGTGTAAATATATAAATCAATATCAAATAGGAAGAACTTCAAAATATTAAACGAACCGAAATACGACACAAAATTAAATTGTTTCAGACACATGAACCATTTAATACATGTATTTGTAAAATTGACAATACACGTCGGTTATTAGCACAACCATTACTTATGTGGAGGATTTGCATTCAACTTTTTGTTGACATGGATATCATGTAAACTCTTTTGGTGACCTATAACACACTTTCATCAATTTTATACTTATATCATCTTATATAATAAAAAAAATATTCACGTCGGTATATTTGGATGCATGAAACATCAGTTAATCAAATCTTAACCCGTTTAAAAAGGTTCTCAAACACGTGTTTTTTAGGCTTTTAGCATATTCTAGAAATTTAATATACGAAATTGATTCAACATATTTTTTCATATAAAATAACTAAATATAGTAGTTTTTTATGTACGATCTTTGGTTATTTCATACCCATTAAAGCATTTAATTGGGGCTTACAATAGTTATTCAAATAAGTTTTTTGAATTTTAATACAACTCTTTTCTAACTTGTACATCACTTCAGTTTTCTATTTTGTACTTATTTATTTAAAAAATAAATTGAGAAAATGTCCTTTTTTTTAAAATGCATGAGTTATGATGATTATGTCAAAAGATATGTGGTCCAAAAACCCACAATTATGAGATTTACAAAACACAAATGAACTCAACCCTTGGATATATTTTGTTATGATTTTGTCAATGAACTCAACCCTTGGATATATTTGGTTATGATTTTGTCAATGTGGTCCCAAACTGGTTTATGCACTATTGGATGTTCTGATATTACACACAAAAATGACATCAGAAGGAAGAAAAAAAAAAAAAACTAAATACATGAACTGTATAAATAGTTTATTTATACCTTTATAATCATATATTAACTAGTTAACCTTAACCTACGTGTTGTTGCGCGGACGTTAAAATTTGTTACGCTCGGTCTCGATGACTCATACATTTTCGAACAAAATTTATACCGAAACGTAGGCGTTCATAAAAAGAAGTAAACATGAGCTAAAAAAGAACTTCACAATGACGTCATAAAAGTTAGCGGTAAGAAAGACGAAAACGAATATAGAAACAAAAAGTAAAAATATCATTTTTGACATGGTTCGATTATGAATAAAGTTCACGTCGAAACATTGGCCGGCTCGGTTTTGAATAAAATTTATATAAATAATAGACTCGTTTAGGCTTGTGGGTCAGCTCGAGCTTGACAAGTAAAGCTCGGGCTTATTTATTAAACAAATTATTTTTAGGCTCGAGCTCGTTTAAGCTCGGCTAGGTTCATGCTTTTAACGAGCCAACCTCAAGTATTTCACGAACGGCTTGGCTCGTTTACAGCCCGCTGACTTGCTTATCATTTTCTTTTTTAATACTAAAATTCTTATATATATATATATATATATTATATATATATAATAAAAAGTAGTTTTTCGCTAAAAAATATAAGAAATGACAAAAACCTTAAGAAACGATATCAAACGAACTCCGATTGAGCTAATTTCAGCGGCGTTGGAACCGTCTCGACGAACTCTACCATCTTAGCTTTTAGGGTTTAGATTTTACGTTTGAATTTTAGAGTTTTAGCCTTATGATTTAGTCTTAGGGTTTAGCTTTTAGGGTTTAGATTTTATGGTTTAGGTTTTATTTGGGGGTGGGGGGTTTAGGTTTTTGGGGGTGGGTGGGGTTTAGGTTTTTGGGGGGTGGGGGTGGTGGTTTTAGGCTTTTCGGGGTAGGGTTGGAGTGAGGGTTTAGGTTTTTGAGGTGCAGGTGGAGGGGGGTTTAGGTTTTTAGGTCTGGGTTAGGGTTCGATAAGACGGTTCCAACGTCGCTGGAATGAGCTCAATCGGAGTTCGTTTGACCTATTTCTTAGTATTTTTTAGCGAAAAACCACTTTTTAATGGAACCGTCCCCTATATATATATATATATATATATATATATATATATTAACACAGAATAATCATATATCTCGATTGTTGCACCGCAAATACTATATAAACAAGCTAAGAATTTAGATCTTTATACACAAAAATTTTCATCTAGGAGATTTGTTATGGACTTTGTGGATCTTCTGAGTCTGTCAATTTTGTTCTATTTTAGTTTAAAGTTCCTACATTTGAATGTGGTCGAATTAGGGTTTTTGAATCGGTTTATAAATTGGTGTTCTTCAAGAATTTGTTACGATGGGAACCCTGATTCAAACCTGCCAATGATTGAGAAACGGAAGGTTGTTAAAGAAACTGTGAATTGTAAAGGAATTGATGAAGGTAGTGATGCTGATAAGCAAGAACATTGTGATGAAGATGAAGTGTTCGACGTAATGTCTCTGAGAAAACTTGTGAAGATGGAGAGGCAGCGAGCGGCCGATGCTTACGCGGAGCTCGAGAAAGAGCGAATGGCGGCTACCAGTGCGGCTGAGGAGGCGATGGCGATGATCCTGCGGCTTCAGAATGAGAAAAGTGTGGTGGAAATGGAAGCCCAGCAGCACCGGAGATTGAGCCATGAGAAGCAAGTGCATGATCAAGAGGTTATTCAGTTGTTGAGGTGGATCGTGATGAAGCATGAGTCGGAAAGGAGCTTGTTGGAAGATCGGTTGAGATTGTGTAAGCAAAGGTTGATGCTTTATATGAATGATGATGGTGATGATGATGGGTGTGAATTGTCTTTGAGTTATCTTGATGAGCGGCTCGTTAGCTCTCTTGATTTGGGTTTGTCAGCGTGGTAAGACTGCTACTATGTGACCTGGAGATCATGGGTTCGAGTTGTGGAAACAACCTCTTAAAATGTAGGGTAACGATGCGTACATCAGGCCCAAAGTTGGTATGACGCTCCCTGGGCCCCACGCATGCAGGAGGCTCGTGCACTGGGTTTGCCCTTTGCCTTACCGTGGTAGTTTTAGATCTCTAACTTTGATTACATATTCTCTCTGTCATGTGTTTATGATCTTTGGATACGGGTCATGTGTTGCATTCTCATCAATCGAAAGTTATTTTGGTCATTTCCGACCTCGCTCGTACTTTTAATTGTTGTCTTGATTAGGCTCGGGCCCAAATGCAAAACCTTACTTTTCACTACTACACAAACAAGTGTTAGCGATGGAAAAATATGTCGCAAATATAGCAATGTTATTTTTTATCATTGAAATGTCACAACCTTAAATCCGTTGTAAAAAGTTGTTGTAACTACTATTCATGACGAGGTTTTTTTTTTCACAAATGCTAAGAGGTTTTTTGATTGTCACAAATGACCAGTGTCTAGAAATTTAAACAAAATTTAAAAGGAAGTAAATGTAGTAACCTTTACATTTACATGTTATACAATGTCTTCAACCAAAGGTAATTAGTGTGCATTTAATATGTTAAGATGGTTTTTGTGAGTGTAAGTATACATTAAGTTTTATATTTTCAAAGATGATATATTCATAAGAGATTAATGCATTTTCACTATAAATATTTTGTATTTATATTTCTTTTAAGCATCTAAAAGAAAAATACATCTTAGCATGTGTTTAAAAGCATAAGTTACATCAAACTTAAAAGAATATTTGAGAGAAATCACATGAAAATGATAAATATCATCCCCATTATTAGTTTATATAAATAGTTATCAGTATAATATAAAATATAAAACAATTGTAAACCGGGGAGAGATGTTCAATGAACAACTATCTTTGATCTATACGTAAGCCATACCCAGTTCTCAGTTTAACACATCATTGTAATCACTGTCATGTCACATTTTTACCTGTTTTAGTAGGTAGGTTACATAAAATGGTAACTAGTTGAAAATTTCGTCAAAAATTAAAATTTGAAATTAATTACATACAATGATAACCGAGGTAATGTTCATCACATTTTCATCGTATACCCAAATATTTGATGCTTTATTTAGCGTCATGGTCCTTTGTAAAACAAACAAAAAAAATAAAATCTACTAAATCCAAAAGGATACATACAAAGATAGTATGCAACGATACAAACTTTAACAAAATATAAACTAACCACACCTCGCAATAAAGACACAATCAAATGATAATAGAAGGGAGACCTAAAATTCAAATGTATGCGGTTATTTCATATATCAAACTATCGAAAACAAAAATAACAAACCTGTAAAAACAAACATGGTACAATATATGTATATTATATAGCAAATAATTTTCAAAGATTGAATTTTACAAATAAATGGATGGGCTTTACCAACAAATTAAATAGATTGAAATCGTTACTTAAACCACAAATAAATAGATGTCTTGGGAATGTTTGATTGTCAACCTCAAAAGAAGTGACGTGATCTCCTTGCTTTTACAAAACATCCTCAATTCCATGCCCAATTGCGTTTCACAACTATATATATATATATATATATATATATATAGGGATATGTTCAATTAAGAACCATCATTTTGGCAAGAACCAAAAGAACCATACTTCTACACAAATATAAGGATGCATATATGCATTTGTGCATATATAAAGTAAGGATACATGTATGCATTTGTGTAAAAATGTATGGTTCTTTTGGTTCTCGCCAAAATGATGGTTCTCAATTGAACATGTCCCATATATATATATATATATATATATATATATATATATATATATATATATATAGAGGTAGAATCAAATACAAAATAGATTTATCCTAAAAAATGTAGGAAACAATCTTGACCTTTGATCATGATATTCAATGGTTAATATTAATTAAGTTTTAATTTTGGAATTAGTTAGATTAACAAATCACTAAAAGGGTAAAAGCGTAAAAAATAACACTCCACTGATAACAACACCATGTATATTGATATAACAACATGTTGTAATAGGATAACAACACCAAACAACACGTGTTGTTTTCTCATTTTATACTATGCTGATATAATTTGTTCTGTGTTGTTATCGAATGAATAATGTGTTGTTATCAGTGAAGTGTTTTTTTTGCATGATTTATAAAAAAACATTTATAAAAAATATTGCAATATGGTACTCATATTAAAGAGAATAAAATTCTTAATTTTATGGTATAATTATTTTAAAAATATAATATAGTATATAAAAGTTATTTTAGTTTAAAAAAATGGGTGGAACTTTTATTTAATGAAAAAAAAGTCAAATGAAGTGTTAATTCTCTATTTTGCCCTTCTACTAATTTCCAGTCATGTACACGTGTCAGCATCTCATTGGTTCCTACGTTTTTTAGGATAAATGTATTTTGTACCGGAACCACCCTCTATATATATATATATATATATATATGGGAGGGATCAAGAGAAAACCACAAAGTTAGGCAAAAACCAAGAAAACCACATCATTTCAGACAATTTTTTTATTTACGTATACGTATCCAAAAATAATTTTTTTTGATTTACGTATACGTAACCACAATTTTTTTGTTTTATGTTTACGTATACGTAACACTATGTGTAAAAATATTTTTTGGTAAAAATGTTTAATATTACATTGATAATATTATAAATAAATAAAAATAAAATAAAACAAAAAATAAATATTATTATATGATTGGGTAAAATTGGTTTTTTTAGTGGTTTTCGCCTAACTTGTGGTTTTTTCTGGAACCCTCCCCTATATATATATATATATACTAGTTTAGATCCCGTGTTTACACACGGGGTGAAATATATCAATATATAAATTTTTTAAATCTTTATATATATAATTTACAGGTGTAAAAATATATTACATATACTAAGGATAGAAAATAAATTCAAAATATGTAAAAATTAATATACAATTGGGTTTCGAAAATACGTTAATTACTATTTAATATAATTGGCTTTCATTTAGTATTTGATTGAAAACATAATTAAATTTTAAAGTTTCTTATAATAAGGGATAATTTAAAATAAACATTTTTTATTATTATAATTAGTATTTTTTTAAATATATATTATTGTTAAAATATGGAAGTGCATTAAATAAGTGAGAGGCGGGGAAAAATTGTAAGAATGAATATGGAGGCGACACATGACATAAAAAAACCTTTATTTATTATATAGTATAGATATATATAGACATTCACACATTTATTTAAAACCATTAAATATTAAGAAATTAAAGAAACCAACTTTTAGCATTTCTATCATGAAAATAGTAAAAAGTTCATGAATTATAAAGTAGATGAGACATAAGATGAAGATTTTAATCATTTATTAAAATAATTCGATTATGAAAGTTGGTTAATTTGATTTCTAATCTATACATACTAATAAATAAAGGTTTTGGATTGTCACATGTCACTCCCTCTTGCCTCCTCACGTTGGTTTTCCCGCCTCTCTCTCCTAATAAATGCACCTATATCTTATTAAATAATAATTATATTATAAATATATTATTAAAAAAAATAATTATATTAAATAAGAATATATAATAAGAATTCAAAATATAACTAATTAAAGAAAAATACTAATCTATACTCCCTAATAAATAAAGGTTTTTTATAAAATGGTTTTCCCACCTAAAGTTTAATTATAATTTAAGATTTTAAACCTCTCACAAATAATAAATGCTTAACAAATATAATTGTTAAAATTATTTAATATCATTTGACTAGAACTTAAAAACCGTTTGATTTGAAAATTTTGAACTTTGTATTATTTAAATTATAACAAAATCAATAAATTAACTCTCACAAATATACTATAATTAGAGAATTAAATTGACAATTTTTAAAAAAAAATAACAACTTATCTTTGTTAAGCAAATAACAATTAATCAAAATCAACTTTTTAGAATCTAAAAAATTTACCTTATGTAATTTGGTTTTGTGAATGTAATTGTAATTTTATTTTTTTTCACTATTTAAAGTAATTTTTATTTAGACACTTATGAATAATATATGTTTTTTTCATTAACCGTGTAATACACGGGAACTAACCTAGTTATTTAATATATAAACGAGGTGTTAGGGCGAACTTTTAATTGTTTAATATAAGAACGAGGTGTTAGGGCACACATACAATTATTTAATATAGGGAAATTGGATTTTAATAATCTCACATTTTATCAATTGGCCAATAATAATCCCAACTGAGAATATTCTTACCACCAGTCACTACTTTCAAACTATTTTCTTACATTGGACCCCCCGTTAAAAAAACTTAACGCCGTTAAATTTTATATGATGTGGACATCTGCAAACCGCTGGAAAGTCGAGCCAAGCTAACAGTGGTCTCGTGGTAGGTTTTGACAATGGCTCTGGTGGTGTTTAACAGGTCTCGTTTTTTCGGCAAGTCCAAACGGAGACAACGGTGGTGTTTAACGGTGAAGACGGTGACAGACTAGGGTTTGCAGACCACCTCTCAAGCGAAGGCAGTGGCTAGGGTTCCGGCTTGGCTCGACTTTGCGGCGGTTTGCAGATGTCCACGTCATATAAAATCTAACGGCGTTAAGTTTTTTTAACGGGGGTCCAATGTAAGAAAATAGTTTGAAAGTAGGGACTGGTGGTAAAAAAATTCTCAGTTAAGATTATTATTGACCAGTTGGTAAAAGATAAGATTATTAAAAGGGTGTTAGGACACACATATAATTATTTAATATATCACATATCAGGAAAATACACGTCTCTTCACATGTGCACCGCCTTTTGTGTGTGAAAACGATTAAAAGATAGCATGTTCACATGTGTACTCAATAGTTCTTCTGTTATACATTTAAAACTGATGTGCATACAAATCTTCATCTAGTGTAACATTTCAATTTCATTTGGAATATTATATTTAGGAATGTTAATATTTATTACAATTGATGAATCTAATTGTTTATGTTGGTGCATTTTGTAGTAATTTATATTGACAAGTTATCAAAAGTTAATTTGTGAGATCAAATTTGACTAGGCACGAGTTTAGTGTTGAATGACAAGGAACTTGATGGGCTAATTGTACCATAGTTGCTAAGTTAAGTTTTAGAAAATATAACTTGAACTTTTTTTAGATAAATTTAGAGAGAGGGAGAATCAGACATCGACATATAAAGAAAGAAAAATAGAGTTTTTTTTTAACCATAGTATCTCCAAGTGATCTGACATTGATTAGTTTGGGATGAATTAATATATAACAATTAGCAAACCATGAAGAGTAACTTCTCTAATTAAATTCTGCCACATGTAGTATAACTAGTGTTATACCCATGCGCGTTGCGGCGCCCTAAACCGTCAAAATTAACGTTCTGAAAACTTTATACAATTAAATAAAAAAAGTAACCTTGACGTTCTCAATTCTAGGGTTTACATATGTTACTGTAGGTTTAATTTGGGGCACTACAAAGATCTTGTGAGAGTTAACTTTAGAAATCATATTTATATACAAATTGTTTAGGAAAAAAGGAAGTAAAAGTTTCTTTCTTAAAAACATTATTATGTTAAATTACATTTCTGTATGTTAGAACATACATAATCAGGTTAGTGAATTGTTTTTATTTAATATCTTTACTTGTATTATAATCTAAACTCGTTAATTTGTTAGTTTATCAATCATCTCGTGATATATTGTATAGTACTTCTGTTAGTTTTGTTATTCGTAGAATCAGTATGGTCTATCTATGTCTTACATATCTCAATTAAATAATAACAAACACCCAAAATAAGAAAATAGCAATCATAAACATAGTAACTTAAATTGATTATTAACTGCTATTCGAAACTGTAGGCTCAGTTTTTATTTAAGTGCTGCAGTTGATACGTGTTTAGCAGAAATGGAAGAATAACCATCGGAAAATGCAGCTTTTCACTAAATTCATGTTAGCACAATATCATTTTTACTGGTTAAAACATTTAAATATATTCAGTGCATTAATGTTTTTTTTTTTTTACCTCAGATAGTCGATTTGAATGCACCAAATTTTTTCACCTGTATAGATGCACTTTGAAGACAATTTATGCATTGTGTTTGTATTATATGTTTAAGGATCTATTGTTTTTTTTATTCTTTATTTCCGTTATTAATGAGTAGCTACTAAATCTGGGCTGAGTATAACATTCATAAACTATTATGATTCTTCATTCAGTTTTAACTTTTTTTTTTACAATTGAAGTGGTTAATATTTAAGGCTCACTCATCCACTAACCTAACTACATAGGGGTTAATGACAGGCTTTTAAATTTTAACAAATTGACCAATTAATATGTCATTCTTATTTATTTTTCAAAGTGTTCAAATATATGATATTAACGTAACTGTTTTAAAATGACAATCCATTATTATTAATTAATTTTATGAGATGGGTTTTGTTTGCTAAATAAATATAACTTTATGTACAGACTTTTACAAATTTTTTTTGTTAGTGGTGGGTGCTGATTATACGAAGACCTAAAAACTGAGAGCTTGCTATGTTGTTTTTGAAAAATGGTTAAAGTAGTCGGATTTTATATCATTGAATTAAAGATTTTTATTTTAGGGGTGTTTGGCGGATTTTAGAATTTTTCGGTATTGTCACGAAGATACCGTTGGTTATTATAGTGTAAGGCCTCAAACCCGGGAGGCCTAACTTGTTGGATTTACTCATTCACAAACAGTTCTTAACTTGAATATCATATAACGCAGCGGAAAATACTTCAATAAAACATAACCATTACATTGTTTAACAAACGGAAGCGTAACATAGTCTATTACATAAACATAACATAATCTAATCATAACGGGATGCCAGTCTTCATGATCAACCGGGTAACTCTTCTCGCTTGCCAAGCATCACCATCCATCATCCATACCTGCCTTAACCTGAATGTGCATACTAAAAAGTCAGCTACGCTGGTGATTTCTAGTTTTCATTCGATTTAAGAAATGGTTCATCATTCAATCATTCATTAGGGTTTAACATCATGTTTAAGAAAACAGGGCCTTTCGTTCATCATTAAAAACCTTCAAACATTTTTCCTCATCATAAACACATTGAACGGATCATTTGTTTAAAACATTTAACATTCATTTAAGTCATACATTACTATCTAAATCTGTGTTACCACTCGTACCGTCATTTAGTATGGTATTGCCCCTAAGGCTTAACTGCACGAAGACCGACAATACCATACATTCCGCCAATTCCCTTTTGTATTGCCCCCAAGGCTTAACTGCACGAGGACCGACAATACCCATTCAGTTGCCCCTATGGCTCTCATGTCCATAAACCGACAACTTCCATCGACGGCTATGGCTCACGGCCATAACACCGTCGGATCATAATTTAACCTTACATAGGGTCACGTTAACCCCTGAGTAACCGTCGTTACTCCCTACCAGTTATACAACATCAAACCATTGACATGCCACAAAGACACTGCCCCTGTTGTTCTTATGGCAACTATGGCTCGCTGTCCATAATCTACCACAAGGCTGGGAGTTACATTCCCATACTTCATTCGTCAATTTCATTCATTCGACAGATTAGATTTGTAATGACTTCTTTAAAACCTTTGCCATTTTCTTTTCTTTTCATAAAACATTTCATTCATTTTCAAAACCCTTTATCTTCATTTTAAACCATTTCTGTATATACCTTTCGTTCGTAAACATTCCATTCATAAAACTTTCTTTCCATAAACCGTTCATTCCAAATCATTTCATTTCATAAACATAGTTTCATAAACATCATTTCGTAAACATAGTTTCATAAGCATCATTTCGTAAACATAGTTTCATAGACATCGTTTCGTAAAACATCATTTCGTATGTATGCACACCAGCCCGAAAAAATTATATAAAACATTTAAAAGAGGGCTTCTAAAACTCACCTGATAAGCTAATCTGGGTTGTCCTAAACAAAGGTCCCACAACGTCACTTCCGATCTGAATTGGTTAGTTAAATACACATCAGACCAACCCCCGACTCTAACGGTTTAACCTTCTTAAACATACTGACTTTAACTAAACAACCTGATGCCTGCGCACTTAGCAAGTGCGCAGGGACTTGTTCTTGCGTACTTAATAAGTGCGCAGACTTTGCTTTATGCGTACTTGATAAATACGCAGTACCTTCTTCATGCGTACTTGATAAGTACGCATGACCCTCTTCATGCGTACTTGATAAGTACGCAGGATCCTCTTCTTGCGTTCTTGGTAAGTACGCAGGATCATCTTCATGCGTACTTGATAAGTACGCACGAACTGTTTCTTCGCAAAAACCCTAACTTTCGTCTTCGGGTCTGATCACGTCAAGATCCCGAACTTGTTTACTTCAAAACGTTCGCTTTCCATTAATGAACTAAAATCTATGTTTATCTTTCAGTTTTATCCGTGAAAACGTTACCTTTTCACCGTGAAAACGTTACCTTTTCACCCAAAACCCGAAAAACCCAAAAACGAACAAAAACTTAGATTTAGGCCCGATCGTTACCTGAATCGAGTTTCTGATCCGGAGGTTCTTCTCACGAGCTATGGAGCAACACTTTGCTGAAATCTCGGGTCGATCCGCCAACTTTCTCTCTCTACGATTTCTCTCTCTAGAACTTGCAAATGAGAGAAATGATGGAGGCCTAAGCTATTTATAGGGGAGGCTCCCCTTCCGGCCCGCCGGCCCATCCGGCCCGACCCGACATGCCTCGTTCGTTTATTTCATCATTTTAACTGTCGTTTTATTTTTGGGATGTTATATATAGAGGAAACAAAAACGAAGGTGATGATATGTAATCACGTATCATGTTAATTTTTTTTATTAAAAAAATATAGCAATAACATACTCAAATTAAAGATAATAAAATGCTCGTTTTTATGGTGTAACTTGTTATAAAAAATATTAAGGTATGCAAAAGTTATGACAGTTTAAAAATTGTGGCGGGCAGTTATTTTGAAAGTGTAATTATTGTTTAAATAACCAAAATTTGTGTAAAGTTGAGGGTGCAAAGGTGTAAGTATTGTTTAAAAGACATATTTACCCCTAAAAAGTTTTAAACACATGCATTAAGTGTTGTACTTTGAGCAAACTTACTTGTATTACTTAAAATTTAAAATACCCTTTGGTAGTGTATTATAATATAGTATAGATAGTATAATAGTATAGATATAGATATAGATTTATATATTTTTTTCATTTGGAATTATAACCAATTGAGCTGCAGCCCTACTGGTCAGACCTAACCCCTTTTACCCACGAGATCCAGTTTTGCTTCTTGCCATGGGCTGGTCATCTTAAGTTTTTTGCTCTATATTCTTTCCCTAGAACTTAGCGGTGGTGGCATCTTTGTGGGTGGAGTTATAAAATGTGGAATTCATGCATGAGAATGCTATACCTGTTGAGTCTGGCTGGTTTTTATTATTATTAATACATTATTATTAGCTTTACTATTAAGTATTATTTAATTGGGAGAATTTCATATATATCCCTACTAACTTGTTAAATATCATATATATCCAAACGAAACTATAAATATCAAATATATCCCTCTTTAATAGTTAAAATATCATATTTACCCATTTTAATGTATTTTATTAAAACAATTGGTAATATGACCAATTTACCCTTAAGTTCTCAAAACTTTAAAAATACATATTTACTCATTTTTATAAATCACTTTTTAACTATTGTATATATACACACTTTTTTCTTGTTTTTTTATCTTCTCTTTGTCGTCGATCATCTCAGGAAAAAAAAACTAATGAACAAAATAATAGATAATCAACATATATTAAAAACACTCTTCGAAAAAAACATATATTGAAAACAATGAATTAAAATTTACGAACATCTAATAAAAAAGGACGTGTTGGAAGTAGAAGTCCCAGTGTTGATTTTATAATCATCGAAATTGATGATTGCCCTCTGTGATTATTTCTCAAACAATGAATTAAAATAATAAATATCATGGTTGATCTATTTCTTTTACCCAAAGTTAATTAAAAGCTCAAAACTAATGTTTTTTCCTCAAAACAATTAATCAAACAAGTAATTGACTTAGTAGATGAACTGGTAGGGATGAATTGGAATTGAATTGCCATTGTTGAGTTTGAGACCTAATAATGTTAAAAGAGGTTTAAAATAATAGTATATTTGAAAAGGGTAAATTTGTCATAAACTTAAAGTTTATTAGATAAGGATATATTTGATATTTAAAGTTTGGTTTGGATATATATGATATTTAATAAGTTTGTAAGGATATATATGAAATTCTCCCATTTAATTTTGTTTTAATAATTATTTATTTTTTATTCGAACGACCACACTCAAAAAATGAAAGCGCTTACTACTTCTCACAGGTCAATGCAGTGCAATGACAGATACGTTACTTATTTTCATAATAATGTACATAGCACTATCGATTTAAACACATGTGGCTATATTTTTTTGGGAATTTTACGGTTTTATTTTTTTGGTTACATGGTGACATGCTACGTGTTTCCCGCTAGTATATAACATTCTTACTATTATCATTATTCACCGTATTTAAATTAAAAAAAAAACATTTAAACCTACTTTTCATATACAACTAATCTTTAACTTGTTCATTGTTTTCACAACCAAACCGATGAAACCAAAAATCACCTATATAACTAGTTCCTAACCAATATATATATTGGGGAACATTGTATTAATGCATATTAAATAAGTAGTTACTTTTATACGTTTTATATATAGTAAACGTGGAGATCAGTGTGAACAATAACTTCTTAATATTTTTTTTTAGAATTTAGTTTTTTTTTTTTTTTGAAAGGCGACTTTCATTTTTAAGTGGCAGTCGCATCTCCGAGTCGGAGATCCGTTACCCCTCAACCTGACCACTACGTTGTCTGAACCGGGCCCGCGGGTTCAGAGCGAGAGGCTAGGCTTTCACCGGGAAACCATGGAGCCTGCTGCCACTTGACAGCAGTTGCGCCGCTACACGAGCCAAACCCCGCTAGCGTAACGCACTCCGGACTAAAACCCGGTTCGGCTCAGATTCGAACCTGCGTGGGCAGGTTGAATCTTCATCGCCTATACCACTGGACCAAAGCCAGTGATGTATTAAAGCATTGTATTAATGCATATTATTTTTTTTTTTTGAATATAGGTTTGGTGTTGCCTTGGTGGTTTGCGAGTCGTAGGCTTACCTGCGCGACGCGGGTTTGATCCTCCTCATCCCGGTTCTTTGGCTGTCACAGCCCAACTTTACATTTTTATTTAATTATTTTAATCATTATAATTAATTTTGAACATATTTTGTTTTTTGTCTTATAACTTTAAAAATGTGATGTTTTATAAAATTTCGAATGTGTCATTACGAGGTGCTTATTTTTATATACGTCTCGATATAAATTTCATACAAAGCCGAGTTTTCGTGATAATGTACAGTGGCGGACCCAAATTTTTTTCCATGGGGGTCAGAAATTTTAGCGGTCGGTTGTCCATCGTTAAATATTAATTTTTTCAGTCCGGTTCAAACCGGGTCGGGTCGGGTATAGAATCGACTTGTAGGTATAGACTTGTAGGAGCAAGACTGTGAATAGTGAATCGACTTGTAGGTATAGAACCGAAATTCGTGATTAGCGAAATGGCCTGAAATCGTGATGAGACAATTAGCAAATTGTTGTTTTTTAGATCGTGTGAAACGTGAATATGAAATGTCGAGACGTTGATGGATCAGGATTGCCACTACTTTTTTATCAGTTTTAAATGGGTAGTTGGTTAACTAAACGTGGGCTTAATTGGTTAAATGTGTAATGAGTTAATTAAATGTGAGTTTAATTGTTTAAATGACTAAGTTTTTAGTCTCGTTTATTCCAAATGTCCAATTAAGTTATTAGTTTAAATGAGGGTTGGTTTAAAAATTAAATTTTCTTGGAGTCGGTGTTAAAAAATAATTCGTTTGGGGGGTCGGTCAAAATTTTATGGGGGTCGATATCAAAATTTCATTGGGATCGGTCGAGATTATGTCGCATATACAACAAACAGAAAAAAAATTCTATCGGGGTCGGCCGACCCACCTAGCATATGCTAGGTACGCCACTGATAATGTACAAGTCATCGAAGCAAGAACGTACACGCCCTTGAAGCAGCTTCAATGTTTCGTTTTTATATATTTTTTTCTCTTACAACTTTTAAAATAAGATGTTTTCTAAAATTCCGGATTTTCTGTTTCGACGTGCTTATTTTTATCAGTGTTTCGATGTGTATTTTTTTCACAGAGTAAAAATGTACAGGTCGTCGCGACCAAATCTTACAAATTATTTGCCACTAGTTTACCATTAATATACATGTATGCATAAACTTATATCAAAATTCGACTGACTTTTATAAAATATAAAAGTTAGTTAACCTATATTTTGGTTTTCATGGTATCAATAATATATTTAAAAAGGTATTTTTATTTAATTTAAACTAGTTAGTCATCTGTATTTATTCTCAAAGTTATGTTTTTACTGGATTTATTACTATAATCTATTACAACTCATTATCCATTGATTAAAATATACTTAATAATTTTATAATAAAAGCCAATAAAATCATATTTAAAAAAATTGAAAATCCAAAAACAATATAATTAAGGTAAAATGAAATATAAATAAAATTAGAAATAACATCGGCCTCAACTCGTCTTTATTCCTCACCGATCAAAGTCTCTCTTCGTCGTCCGCTGCGAGTGCATCAAACTCAACAGTTTTCGAACAAAACCCTAGAAATCTTCCCCCAATTTCGCGGATTAGTAGGTTGATTATGCAGTGAATCGCACAAGATTATGTAGGCAGTATATCCGGGAGGTATGATTTCTTCGTGTGAGCTCAAGTTACTGGTGTAGTTATAATTATTATTTTTCCGTTTGATTTATGGAATTTCATGATTCGTGTACATACACATTGCGGCATGCTTTCTTCGTGTGATTCATTTCTTCATGAACGATTGTAACATGTAAGAATCACGATTTTTAGGGTTTAGACGCGTTATATGCATTTTTGTGAGGAATTGCTCTAGTATGTGTTTAATGTTCTTACATGCTTGTGGATTATTAACTCAAAGAGGTTACAAAAATGTCACTGTGATATGGAACTGGCAGTAGAACATCACAGTACATGGCTCTAGACTCTAGCCATATAATGAATCTAGGGCTATTTTATGATTCTAAGAACCTGTGATTTTGATATCCAGAATTGATCTGATTAACATCTGTTTACAGGCTTTGTGCAACGAAACAGGGCTGTTGGAACCCTAATCTGTCAATCATCTCCACGGATCAGCGACTTTCGAGGTGAGTTTCGATATCTATACCCATCTCTATATTGGTTCACCTTTGTGCAACTGGAAAGCCATAATGGATTATCTAATGAGCTATAAATTCAGGAGAGTATTATATTTATGTGTGTTCTATGAGGATATCTAAGTGGATGAATTGATTTCTGTGATAGAACGCTGGCTCTTTGAGATTTAGCTGCTTATTTATTACCTAACTGGTTAAATGAGGGTGGGTAATCGTTGTTCTGACAGTGCTGAGAGTCAAGCAAATGCTTGTGCCTGTCCTTTTCTAATGTCACATGTAATGCATCGGAAATTTTCATGTTATGCGAAAACTTAGTAGATAAGAGAAATGACACATAAGATTAAGGAGGGAGTTAAGTTGTAGGAAATTTAAACTACAAAGCAATGTGACGCTTCAATGTGCTTGAGAAGAGGGGACATTGCTATGAAGATAAATCTCATTGTGGAACTACTTAAGTTTCTTTTGGTTTGAGTTAGGTATATCACACCCCCAATGTATAATTATTCTAGTATTCCCTCTACCCCGCCCGCCAAGACTGTCACTTCCTCAAGAATGCTCAAATTATTTAGCATGGAGAATAAATTGACATGTATGAGATAGCCATAGATCATAGAAATATACTAGATTATGAATGACTCCAATAAACGTTTTAGCAACACTTATATTGTACAGTTGTATATGTAAGCTATAGTAATTTGAGAAGATAAATATCTCATGGAAGCAAGTAATGCATTCTTCGTAAGCAAATTTAGAATGGGTCTACTCACGGTACTCACAAAATCACAGCCTTGCGCATAACTCATAGGATGGTTTGGCTATGGGTTCATAACTTTGTGGTATAGGGATCTTTTCAATCAACCCTCTCCAGTTAGGAATCATCCGTTCTGACGTATCTCTTATACAGATTGCTAGAAAACATCCACATCTATGGTGCTTGGTACTCCGGACAATCTTAACCTGTTTCATAAAGAACATGTTGGTATCTTGATTTTTTTACACCCAAATGGACATATTTGTTATGAAACGAGTTAAGATTGACAGGAGCATGAAGGGTAGAAAAAGGAGCCCAAATTGGCAATACAATGATGAGAAACATACGCGATAGATAGCATGTATCATATATAGCATGCTACACTAAAACACATCCCTTGAGATTTGAGAATCAATATGGTTGGTATTTGATACATTATCATTAATGATACTAGGGATAAGGAAAGCTACAAAGCAAAATTCTCGAGGTAATATTGAACTTTAAGATTTCATGGGTTGATTAGAATGTGTCTTGCACAGATGCGATACAAAGATTAATGTAGCCACCATAAGCATGTTAAATCACTGAGTTCGACTTGTTGACTGATGTAACGGCATCGCGCTTGTGGCCGAGTGACTCTCCCGGTAAATGTCTAGGGGTTTCAAGGTCACAAATTTCATCTCCCAATTAAAAGTAGATGGTCTTCCTTGTAGTAAGTACGAAGCAGAGAAGTTGAACGCGTCTCTTGTTATTTTTCCAGAATCTCAGGTACTCAATGACAAGATCAAAACTAGAAGAACTAATCCTACTGGTTTTAATATGAAAGAAAAAGATCCAAATGGATATCAACAGTGTTGTAAAAATTGCGCCTAGGCGCCGATTAATCGCTAGGCGGTCGGTTAAGGAGGAAATTTGCCTAGTCGGTCCAAAAATCGCTAGGCGTTCCAAATCGGGTCTAGTCGGGCCTAGGCGGCCAGATTTCGGTGAAAATTCCGGCGAAAACCTGAAATTTTCGGCCAAATTTCGGCGAAAACCTTGGATTTTCCGGCAAAACCTTGGATTTTCCAGCCAAACCCTTCAAATTCCAGCCAAATATATGTATAAATATTTAAAAATGAACATTTTTATAAAAAATTACATATAAATATGTGTGTATATATATAAAAAACTGAAAATTACATATAAAAATTCCAATCCGATTAATCCCGCTTAGGCCCCGATTAATCCCGCCTAGGCCTAGGCCCTACCCCACTGCCTGCCTAGCGCCTAGCGATTTTTACAACACTGGATATTAAACTGATCAACTTGGGATATATTTGAATTCTTAATCAATCAATCAATCAATCAAATTTGCTGGATGTTAAAACTTAACACCATATTTGAATTTGGATAAGTTCCCGTTTTGAATGATGTGAATTTGATTAACCAAATTAATCCATATATAAAATTATTCAAATCCATAGCTAAAGCTAAACCCGAACTTGAAAAGATAGAAGTTTTAAACTTTAGAACATAGAAGTTAATAAAGTTAGTAGTTACAAATGATGACAATCAAAAGAAAGTAACAAAAATTGATGAGACCTTGTAGGTTTGTAGCCCCGGCAGATGTTTGTCTTTTGATAAGACAATTGGCTATTTTTTGAAGCTTGATCTTCTTAGATAAAGACATCTTTGACACAACTCTCATGTCAATAAAAGCTTTATCTTTTTATCTTTTTGTTTTTTGGCAGGATTTGTAGTTTGATAATTCCCAAACCTAAAATAACTTGCAAACTGCAAAATCAGGTAAAAATTGTGAAACTGCAAGGAAGGCTTTTTGTTTAGTAGCATCGGTTTTGCTATCCAAAAGGGGGTTGCAGCGCAACTTGTTGCCCGTTTACCTGCCACTTTATTGTAATCGTCCACTTTAAAAGTTAAATAAATGAATTTCTAAAATATAAAATATATATCTATCTGTTACATTCCCACCTGGGCTTCTTTTATATTTATCATCTTCTTTTGTTTTATGCATCTTGGTAAATCAAACCAAAATCATAGTTAAGATGCATTGCCTTCATAACAGTGTGAAATTCCACCAAGTTATCAAGCACCTTGACAACACCCTTTTGTAGGGATATAAAGCTCTTACAACGATTTGATAACTTCCATCTTTGTTGATTGTTCATGCAGGTATCTGCTTGGTGATGGATGACTATGAAGTTGTTTCAGATACTCCACAGATGCTTCCACCACCACCTGGCAGTTTCCCCGATCGTGAAGAACTTATCCAACATGTTGGGGAGTTTGGCATCTCTCAGGGATATGTCGTAACTATTAAACAATCAAAAAAGGAAAAAGTTGTAGTTCTTGGATGCCAAAGAGGAGGTGTTTATAGGAACAGGCGTAAAACAATTGATGATGGCACGAATGATGGCACGAGTGAACTTGTTCGCAAAAGAAAGTCTGGTTCACGGCTTACAAATTGTCCATTCGAATTAGTGGGTAAAAAGGATGACGGTTTTTGGGTACTTTCAGTTAAGAACGGGTCCCACAATCACGAACCTTTGAGTGATATCACACAGCATCCATCTGCTAGACGGTTTACTGAGAATGAGGTTTTGCTTATTAAAGAGATGACAGAAGCTGGTTTAAAACCACGTCAAATTCTAAAGAGATTAAGACAACACAATCCAGAGCTTTTATCTACTCCAAAGCATGTGTACAATATTAAGACCAAGCTTCGACAAGGAAATCTTACAGGTGGGTCCCCTCAATCCAGAAGATTAATGTTCATCTTGTTAAATTAGTAGAGTTTATTACACCAAAATGTAACTTACTTTCACCTTTTTGTCATTGTATGTAACATACTTTCAAGTTTTTTACAATCGTATGTAAGTAACCTTTTTATAGCAGGTGAAATGGTTACATGGCACACCGATGTGCCATAAAAAAAAAGACGCCACATCACTGTTTTACCTGCTATAGAAAGGTACTTGTATACATTGTAAAAAATTGCAAAGTATGTTATATGCAATCTATAATATGAATTAATAAGTTCTCCTCAAGAAACAACTTATGCTGTGCCAGATGCTTATTTTTGTCTTCTAAGTAATGTCTTGTTGCAATCATTGCTTGCACATTATGCCCATAATTCTTGTTACTGTTGTAGCAATAGTTTGTCAAGCAATATTCTCGAGTATTCCCTCCTTCCAAAGTGAAAGCTACACTTGACTATAAATGATTCTAATAAAATATCCAATCGTTTGACTTGTTTTTGAAAGACAATTGTAGCCGGATGAAAAGAATATGAACTGATAATGATGATGGCTGGGACCTAAGAAGGCGTTGGGTTAAATAAATCTTAATCATTTAAGTTGGAATCTGTACAGAGAAAAGAACACTTGAATCTTATGATCATGAAGCAGGATTATAAGTAATATTCTTTGATGCAAGTAATTTTATACTAGTATCTCATTCCCTTTTAGTGATCATTTCCATTAACATGTACATTTGGTGCTTCAAGTAGGATAGACGCACACATTACATTTTTGTAAGATAATCAATTGGTGGTACACTTACATTTGACTTCAATTAGCGTCAAAACATTCAAATAAAGTAGGATATTTATCAAATTCTGTCTTTCCTTCACTCTAGACATTTAACAAGGCTTAAATTTGTAATATTCTTATTTCTCTCTGCTGATTATTATGCTTTCATCCTCAGTTAAGAGATATAAAACATTGAGACCTCAGGCTTCAGCTCAAGGAAACTCTAATTCATCAACAACTTCAGAGCCATCATGGAGACAGCGATATCCTCCTGTAAGAATGCATGATTCATACAAACTTATTCTAGAAAGATTTCACGAGTACCAGTAACTGTAAACTTTCAGTTTGTAAATTATTTTGTTGAGATGGTGTTTGATATAATCAGACATTCATAATGTTTCGTGGGAGGGGAGGACAGTTGAAATAAATTACGTTTTAAATATAATTACATTAGTCGTTTGTTTATTTCTCAGAGGGTACCAAATTTCATTGGTGGTATGTTTATAGACTCGCAATCAAGAACATCTATCGATGTTATAAACCCTGTAAGTTTACTAGATCTTAGTTTTTTTCTTACCTTTAATTTCCCAAGATTTTGAATCGGTGAATACTTCATTTATCAATCAATATAGGCAACCCAACAAGTGGTATCCCAAGTTCCTTTAACCACAGGTGAAGAGTTTAGGGCAGCAGTATTTGCAGCTAAATGTTCTCTTCCATCATGGCGAAATACACCTGTCATGGCACGTCAGCGTATCATGTTCAGGTTTCAGGAACTTATTCGTAGAGACATTGTATGTGTCTAAATTTCATTTACATCACCATGTATATGTCATTATTTTTCTTATTAAATCTTAATAGAAGTCTTCATTTTTTTTGTAGGATAAGATTGCACAAAATATAACTTCAGAGCAGGGAAAGACACTGAAGGATGCACGTAATGAAATGCTCCGTGGACTTGGTGTGAATCTTTCATCCCCCGATTTCAGTTATGTTCATGAAGTTTATTGAAATTAAAACTTATGATTACTAGTATTAACTTGTAGAGGTGGTTGAACATGCTTGTGGGATGACATCTCTCCAAATGGGGGAATTTGTTTCAAACATCAGAAGTGGAGTCGATAGCTACAGCCTGAGAGAACCACTTGGTGTTTGTGCTGGAATATGTCCTTCTAACTTTCCAGCATTAGTTCCTTTATTGGTAAGCCTGTTTGAACTTGTATTGATTTGTTAGATACTTATTTGGTTTCTTCTGATGCTTACTGAACTTTCTTATTATTCACTCTAATTTTGTATGATAAAATGCAGATGTTTCCGATTGCAGTGGCATGCGGTAATACGTTTATTCTCAAGCCATCTGAGAAAGATCCAGGTAGTTATGTTTTCATCCTGTTGCTGTAACAAATTCCTTAAAGATCTTTTTTAAAACTCTAGTTCTTCTAGCACAATGTTTAAAGATCAACGTAGCTCTGGCCTGATGTTTCTTTGACGGTGTATTTATGAACTTATCATCTGTAATTAAAAAGAAGGTTATTAACCCCCCCAATCGTCATATAGGGGCATGCATGATACTTGCAGAATTAGCAATGGAGGCTGGCTTGCCCAACGGTGTACTTAATATAGTTCATGGAACCAATGTGAGTATGACCTATTTGTTGACTAATAATATTTCTCTGTCATGCTAAACTTTTCATTGACATTTTACAGATTATGCTTCTAAACACACTCACATGTCTTAGTAGTTCTAGATTTTAGAATTGATTTATTAAATTGTTTTGTGCATGATCGGTCAGGATATCGTGAATGCCATATGCGATGATGATGATATCAAAGCTATAACATTTGTTGGTCCAGATTCTGTAAGTTTCATTTACTCTATGAAAGTCTTCAAGTGTTTAAGGATATCATAATTTTTTAGTCAGGCCTCAAATGTATGCCTAGTGCCAATGATGTAAAGGCTTTCTAGAATCAAAACTTGCACATAATTTGTTTTCCAAATTTTGTCAATGCATTGACATAAGCCTGATTAATATTTTGTGCGTTTTGTGTGCAAGGCTGTCTGCTTTAGGTTTGCCATAAGTTTATGTATCTAACTATGAACGGGCTGGAACTTATGCTGTACTTGTGGTGTCATGTGACAACGTAATTTTTTTTAGTTTGTAAACTATGTTAGGTACTTTTTAAAATAGATTGTAATAGATTATAGCATACAGTTTGAGTCGACTGTAGAATTGATGTAGTGTAGCTTGGATGGTAAATCCATTGTTTGCAAACCTTGAGTTACAGCGATTGAACTCTTAAAGCGTTCCCATCATTGCATATTTTATTCTTCTTTTCTTGTTTTTTTCTGTTTCCTATTCTCTGTATTTTCCTTTCACTCTTTTTTATTTGACACTTGTCTTCACATTTTATTACCACGCATTCCCTTTTACAGTTTTTATATCTATTTCAGAATACCAAATTCATTATTTTTCCTTTAACATTAACTAAACTATTAAAATAACCTATATGATCAATTTAGTATAGTAAAATTTTATTTTCTTAACCAAATTGTTGTTACACACAACGGTCGATAAGAGCAGTTTAGTTAGTTTACAGAAGCACTCTTTTTAGGTCTTAACTTTGGGTAATAAAACTGGAACCATTGAATAACAGTTGAAACTAAGTTGATTTTGATCAACTCCTGATGTTCTCAAACTCAAAGGATACTTTTTGTTTGATTTATTTATTGGCTAAGTTGGCAAATTGACACCATTTCTTCTGAGATATCTGGTAGGGTGTAGTTGATAGCTATTGAATTTTAAAATACTTTCAACGATTCCTGCTTAAATAATTGAATGTTATTGATGGTTGCTTTAAATAATGCACTGATCTAATTTCAGTCTGTATTGTTTGTTAACTCTTGGAAGGACATTGTTATCCTTTAGGATTGCATATCCACATCTAAAATTTTTATTTTTGCTCAATTATAATTTCTTCATTTTTCCTGCAGTCTGGTTCACACATTCATGCAAGAGCATCTTCTAATGGCAAACGTGTTCAGGTATCATGCTCATTGTCCCATTTTCATAATATTGGTTCAGTTTTTGCTATCTACACAATGCTGCATTTTCCTGTCATATAAAATCATTTCTGTTTTTGATTTGGCTCTTTTATTAGTCAAATACTGGTGCAAAAAACCATGCAATTGTGATGCCTGATGCAAATATGGGTGCCACATTGGATGCTCTTGCTGCTGCTGGATTTGGTGGTGCAGGACAAAGGTGTACAACACTGAATACAGTTGTATTTGTTGGAGGTTCAAAAACATGGTATTCTTTTCTATTTAGTTATGTTCCAGTCGTATTTAGAGTACTAAATTCTTTTTTGTTTATCTATTTTAAAATAATTCTTGTTTTCATCTCCCGCAGGGAAGAAAAACTAGTCGAGCGTGCCAAAGCACTTAAAGTAAATGTTGGAACTGACCCTGATACAGACATTGGTCCTGTGATCAATAAAACGGTGCATACATTAATACTTTTTGACAATTCTGGTTTATATTTTTGCTTTTTAAAGATGGAAAAAATACGCACGAGATCTTGTAACTTTTTCTCTTTAACTTTTTATGCTTCAAATATTTTAATTGTTAGTAATTTTGTAAATGTCCTTTCTCCTTCTCCGATATTTTTATTGTGATGCGTTTACAGGCAAAGGAAAAAGTAAATAGATTAGTCCAATGGGGTATTGATGCTGGTGCTAGATTAATTCTGGACGGAAGACATATTGAGGTGTTTCTTCATCTTTCATTCTTTAATACAGTCTATAACTTAACGTATGAAAGTATCAGTTTTAACATCTGATATGACATTTACGACATGTTAGCGTTTAAAAAATGAACTGAACTATTTGTTACTTAGCATGGAATTTTTTCAATATATTCATTCTTATTCATGCTTTGAAAAATTCCATTCTTGTATGCTAATGAAAATTTTGCGTGTCACCATAGGTTCCAAAATATGAAATGGGTAATTTTGTCGGCCCGACCATCTTATCTGATGTTACAGATGTCATGGAATGTTACAAGGTATCTTATTTTATTCGTCTCAAATCTTATTACAATAGACGAA
Source organism: Smallanthus sonchifolius (assembly GCA_023525975.1). Classification (NCBI taxonomy): domain Eukaryota; kingdom Viridiplantae; phylum Streptophyta; class Magnoliopsida; order Asterales; family Asteraceae; genus Smallanthus; species Smallanthus sonchifolius. The sequence goes on along the minus strand of CM042033.1, from coordinate 73,175,907 downwards.
AAGTTAATCCTAACATCACTATCTTTGTGACTTATTCTGCCCAGGAGGAGATTACTGGCCCAGTCCTTATCTGTATGCAGGTTTGCTCACTATCATCATTACAATATGCACAAGATTGATTGTTACATAGTTTTAGAACTAGTTGACATTTCAACATTAATGTTTGGGAATGTTTTCAGGCAGGAAGCTTAGAGGAAGCCATAGCTATTGTCAACAGAAACAGGTGATTTACACAAACTTTATAGAATCTATCATCTAAAGATTAACGCCTTCTATCTTGTTTGATCAGGTATGGCTTCGGGGCTTCAATTTTCACCAAAAATGGTGCATCAGCAAGGAAGTTCCAAAATGAGATAGAAGCCGGGCAGGTATTTACCCTCCCCCCCCCTTTTTTTCTCTCTAAAAGTCGAGAATAGTTATTTGATGTTATATTAAGTTTCCATGACACAGGTTGGTGTAAATGTCCCTGTCCCGGCCCCACTACCCTTCTTTGCATTTACCGGAACGGAGGCATCTTTCTCTGGAGACCTAAACTTCCATGGTGAATTTACCTGTCATTGGTTTTAATTTTCTTCTCAAAAGTGAATTTCCAATGCATAAATCCTCTCAAGTAATTTTATTCAAAATATCATATTAGTATTGAATGATGTAGTTTTTACAATCACTTTGACAAAATATAATTGGTTTTAAAAAACTTGACAAATTATTTCAGGTCAACCCAGACCGTTTGTGACTCTTAACTTGCTTGGCCTGCAAAACAGGGGTTGACTTTTGCAAAATGTTTCTGTTGCAGGCAAAGCAGGGGTTGACTTTTACACACAGATCAAGACAGTGAACCAACAATGGAAAGATTTCAGGAGCAACGACGAAATACCCCTAGAAATGCCTCTTTCCAATTTCCAGAACAGCGACGGAACGTCTTTATTATTGCCGACTCACAATTTTCCTAATACCGACGATGACAGAGGACACCTGGCATCCCCATCAGATAACCTTGAATGTGACAATGGACCATCATTTACCATACCACATAAGGATTTCCAAACAGGTGAAGCTGTGTCTCTTGGCTTGCAGCTCAGAGACTTCCAAAATAGTGACGGAGTATCTCCTGCATTGCTCATGTCTGATGGATCACAGGACCCCAAGTTCTTGACCCATTTTCTTAACTGGTAATTCTTTCTTTCTAGGGATGGGCACTGGTAATTGCAATGCCAATATGCCATACCTGATTATAAAACCCACCAGGCACGGGAGTTTATGATATTAAGTTTTTTTCTAAAACTAATCCGTTACATGGTGCAACGGTTCGGTTTTTTTTTTGTCTATCCCTAGTTCTGTATATTGTTTAAGTTAATGTTTTTGGTTTCAGGAGCCGAAACGCGCAATAGGGTTTCATAAACTGGTAAAAATAGCGGGCTTCTGGCTTTAGAAGAACAGTTTGTGCGGGCCGTCCTCAAAAAATGTGGATTACATCTTGTACTGTAAAAATATTCACAACTTAGTTAAGTTTGGTGTAGTTAAGTAATGAAGTAAGACAGCTTTTAAATGTGATTAATGATTTATTGCTGTTAAATGAATGGATGGTCTTTGCAAACGATGATGGTGGTAATGTTGTTCTTACGTGAAAAAGGCTCGCTGCAAACGATTATAACCAAATTACTCGTACCAAACAAAATTTGATTTTAGACCGAATACTTTGTCTTGAGAAACATTAAACAAGGTTCATAATCAACCCACAGTTCACTTCAAAATCACAGCAAATCAAATTCAATTGTTTATGCAAAGCCTAACAAGAAGCTAAAGAACAAACTTCTTATATGCCTATAAACGCTTTCTTCCCACCGCCAGAAGATCCAGCTGGAATTACCTTCAACACGTTGAACCGAACAGTCTTGGATAATGGTCTGAACAAACAAAACCGATTCAAAATCAAACCGAGTACCCACGATGAAAGAAAACACATTCAGGTAGATAAACAGACCTGCATTGTCCGATGGTGATACGGTCACCTTCTTTCACACGGAAACAGGGAGAAATGTGTGCTGGGATGTTTGAATGGCGCTTCTCATAACTGTTTTACAAACATTACATATAATAAAAGAGTAAAACGCTAAACTTTAGTTGGTTAGAGAGGGTATATCGGTAAATCACCACAAAGGGTTATCGAGTCTTACCGTTGATACTTCTTCACATAGTGGAGGTAGTCCCGACGAACAATAATAGTCCTAACCATTTTAGCACTGTTGCACGTACCAGCAAGAATACGGCCTCTAATGGAGACATCACCGGTGAAAGGGCATTTCTTATCGATGTAAGTTCCTAAAATAATCAAGTATCGAATTAAGATCGGTAAGTTCACTAAAACCCATTAGCTTGGTGGTGTGATCGGGAGGAGGGGGGACGAGATTCAAATCATGGGCGTGGGGCAAGTGTTTGTGTGCGTTATGCATATATATATATATGTATATGTATATATAACCATTACAAACTAGTGATTGTGTTTAGAGATTGCACTCATGTTGACTTGGCGGGACGTTTTCAGTGAACCCATTACACATAGCCTAACAATTTTGTCAAAACCATACTAACAGATAAAATGATGATACTAACTAAAGAAACAAGATAATATTGTGTTTTGTTTGATGAACATTACCTTCAGTGGCTTCTCTTGGTGTCTTAAAGCCAAGACCAATACTCTTCCAGAATCTGTTTCCACCCTTCCCTGGCCTCTTCCCTTTCCCACTTTTCTTCGAACTATAAATCAACAATCAATCAGTAACAAAATAGAAGAAGATTTGAACTAATAAACTGCTGGTTTCTCACCATAAAAACACCTTGGGTTGCTTCAAAAACGCCTTCTCCGTCTATCAAGAAGAAAGATAAAATGTCAACACCTGTAGTAGGTATGGGAGCATGCATACAAGTTTGAAAACTAAGAAATTGTGTCACCTGTTCAGCCATTGTTGAAGAGATCCAAGCTTTTCAGTGGCGGAGGCACAAAGATTGGAAGTAAACCCTAACGACCACATTTCGTTTCTCTATTTCAGGATGTTTAATATGGGCCTAATGGGCTTTTATTGGATTCAGTAGTGGTGCACAAATCGGGTTTTCTTTTCAAACCAAATCGAAACCAGTTTCTTCAACAAAAGTTAAAACCGGTTTGGTGTCAAACGGGTTTGAGAGGGGAATTTGATCGGTTTTGACAAGTTTTAAACCGGTTTGAAACCAGTTTTTGAGTGGTTTGGATCGGTTCGGTTTGGCTTAAACCGGTTTCAAACCGTTTTCACTCAAACCGGTTTAAGATTCGATTTGGGTCGGTTTGAGATCCTAAACCGGTTTTTTTTTGTGCACCTCCACTTGAGTAATACTGTTTTAGTTATGTGGTTTACCCAAAGTCCCAAATAACCATTTTACTTTATGCTCACACGCACATAACCGTAACACATGTTTAGTAATTGTGAGTGTGGAAACACCCATTGTCTTCGTGGCAACGCCTTTTGGTTCACACTCACTAACCGTAACATATAGTCTAACGACTTTATTGAGTTTTATAACATATGAAGCAACATAACAAGCTAAACTGAAATTTCTTCTTTATTTGATGCATGACAGGCTCGATCATTAGTATGTGTGTATGTATGTATGTATACACACACATTATTAGGAATAACAGAAATTGATGAGATTTATGCTAAACAAAAAATTGAATTTTGATATAAATTGATATTACTAAAAAATTTATTATATTTGGCAAGGCTCGGTTTTATAAAAAAAATGAAAAACAAAGTATGTTTAAAAATTAATTATATTACTAAAAGTTATAAGTGAAAAACAAAGTATGTTTAAAAATTAATTATATTACTAAAATTAGGGGCGACCCAATGGGACTAGAGGGTAAAGCAAGGACTTGGGGCCTTCAAAAAATCTTAGAGCCTCCAATTTTATAAAAAAAATAATATATTTTATGATTTGGGCTTTTGTTGGAGTAATCAGGCTTCATAAACGGTTGTTATTTACTGAATTCCAACATCTGAAGAAAGAATCGACGATCGTATTCCATGCGATGATGATAGTACAAATTTGATAGAACACTTTGGGAGGGAAAAGAAAGTATCAATTCATAGCTACCCTAACAAATAACGAACCCTGGCTTATAACAACCAGCTCGTTAGGGTTTTACATATTATTACAGATTAGTCCCTCTATAATTACAAAATGACAACCAAGTCTATCTAAAATACAATTTTGACAAGTTTAGTCCTTATCCTCATTATATAAGCTATGCAAAACCAAATGGGAATCAACAGTCCTTTTGTGTGATTGGTCCACGTGGCAGTGGGCCACATCTAAAGTTTTTTTTAATTTTCATTTTCAACCCATATACTATATATAATATACGATTTTAACCAGTTTCATTTTCTATTAATTTCGTTTTCCTATAATAACTTTCGTTCGTTAACTTAAAAAAAAAAACGGAATGCGCGGCTGATTTTAGTTTTTTTATGTCCCGGTATAATTTTTTTTAAAACGGAGTTTTATTCGAAATCGAGTATATATATTTTTTATCGTACGATATAGCGAGCGACACTAACGTTGCGTTGCCGTGACAAACCCCTCCACTTATAAGCGAACATCGTTGTCGATGTTTTGGTGTTATCGTAACCGGTATCGGTGCTCGCTTTTATGGTTTTCAACGAGCCGAACTGATAACGACCAAACTTCTCCCGCGTAATGCGTTTGAAAAATGACCGCGCTCCCACCACTAAGCGCGGGTACAAATACTAGTTTAAGACATAACAAAACTCCCCTACCCAACATTTCTTGTCCTCAAGAAACAAAAGAAGGAAAACATAGCTGAAATTCATCTAAGTGGCATCAGACAAGGGTAAAATCTGCTAATGAACTAAAATTTGTGCCACTTAGCTCCTTTCTTGATTACTCGCAAAGGAGGAGTCTATCAATATTTGTAATGGTCTTGTACCAATAGCCCCTCTAATCCTCATAGTAGAATAGGTATGCTCTCAAAATTATCCTCTGATTCACCCTCTAACTCAGTAACACAATTAAGAACATTTTAACCCTACAGGAGTAAAATTTTCACTACACCAAAAACATTCACCTCTTGCTCTTTTATCATCCATTTCTTTACTTGTTAAGTGTTAACCTCTTATGAACAGTAGGTTTATGGGTGGTAATAGGTTTAGCGTTAACAGGTGTAGGCAACAGAGGCAGTTTACTAGCATTACAAGTAAAAGGACCCTTATAGTTGACCCTAACAAATAACGAACCCTGGCTTATAACGACCCGTTCGTTAGGGTTTTACATGTTATTACAGAACATAGGTTGGATTTGTGCTTTAGAAAGTTGTACAGTAGGCTTTTTAGATTGTACATATAGATTAATTAGATATTAAACCATATATATAGCTTATTTGTGTCTAAATTTTAAATAAACAATGCTAGAAAATTCTAAAAAATAAATTAAATTTTTTTATCAAAAAATTAGGCCTTGCATATGATAAGCGATGCGCTTGGGGCCTAGGTTTTAGACCATATTGCTTTTGTGCGCTACTCGCTTTTTAAAAGCAAGTCTACACATCGTAATATATTTTTATTCCAGGACGATAATATATGTATAAGCCTATGCCTAAGCAGACAAGTTTAGAAATGACGATCACTCAGGTATGTGGAGACTCTGGCAGTGGTGTGATTAACAAGGCGGTTGTCATGGTTAGGGTGCAGCAAAGAGCCCAGTTAACTGCTAAAAGGAAAAAAGATTAAAGGCTGTAGTACAGTACATCAGTGTGGGTGGTGCCCACCAATGACCAAAGAAAGGGTATGAGATGGGTGCCGGATAGATTAGAACTGTGTGATACAAAGGAGACCAACAAGCGACACAAAGGACACCAACAGTCTAGATTCCCACTCATCCGTGTGATTCCATGCATACCAACACAAGCAGCAGCTTAAGGGAAACTTATCGCAAATACATGACATACGGAACCTGATATAACATTACACGAAGCAAAAGGCATATGCATGACAACATATAGTTTTGCGAGTAAGTCATAAATAAAATCCATGGTTTATCCAAAAAACAGAACATGATCAAGCATCCATGCCATTATTGGTCACAAAAGTATAAATCTCCAACAACCAACCAACATTCAAATTATCAATGAATAAGAGTTTCAGCAACAACACTTCACTTAAGCAGCAAGACCTGAGCCCTTCCTGCACTCAGACAGCATATCCATGTAGAACTGGCACTTGCCGATGTCACTTCCGGAGCTGTTAATGCACTGCAAGGATAACAAACATCAAACACATGTTACCATAATCTAAATGGGATGTTTATGATCAAATAAAACCTTAAAACATACAAATACCCAAATTATATACTATCAGTACATCCTTTTTACCATACCCCTATGATGTTTTTTTGTTTTTGCTTTTCTAAACCATAGAAATGATGTTTTACAACGTTACACATAACATAAGAATGATAGTGAAGAGATAAGAGACATACGTCTTGGAATGCCTTGTAGTGCATGCCACAGGCATCCGAATAAGGGCTGCTTGCGGCAGCAGCTTCTGGAACAGCAGCAGGGACAGTTTCATGCTGGATTGTACGAGGACCCATCACAGCATCCACAGCCCTATGGGCAACAGCACTCCCGGTGCCAAACGCCATGCCTACCAAGAACAAAAAAAAAATAATATAAGATAAAAAGAACAAGCACATGTGGAATGATAAGGCTACAACAAGTGCATATGTTTGCAGATATGTAGATCTACCTTGGGCTATGGTTGAACCAATGCCACCAAGCATTGATCCACCACTGCTACTCTGAACAGGGGCAGGAGGAGGTGCACGGTTGACTGCAGAAGCAAAAGTTTAACATGTTAGATGAAACAGAAGTAGTGTCTCAAATTTGCACATTGATAATCTATACTATATAATAAATAAAGTTTTTTACACGCCACGTGTCGCCTTCATATTCATTCTCATCATTTTTTTCCCGCCTCTCTCTTCTATTAAATACACCTTATATTTTAATAATAATATATTTTTAAAGAAAATACTAATTATACTTAAAACACATTTATTTTAAACTATCTCTTATTATAAGAAACTTTGAAATATAATTATGTAACTTTTATTTTGAATCAAATAGTAATGGAAGTCAAATTGCATTAAATAGTAATTAACGTATTTTCGAAAACCCAATTATATATTAATTTTACATATTTTGAATTTTGTTTTCTATTCTTCGTATATGTAATATCCCGTGTGTAGACACGGGGGTTCTAAGCTAGTAAATAACATAAACAAGCAGTGAAATGCATTACCTGGTGCTGGGGGGCTGCGTGCTGGAGCACGAGCAGGTGCGCGAGCTGACCTTCCTGCAATTTATGGTGTTGTTAATATAACAATTCAAAGCATTAAACATAATAGCTTAACAGCCAGGTATAGGTGTAGATGGCCCACATGACAAAAGATAGTCATTAAAAGTTTAAAACATAAAATCCATTTGCTGAACTAAAATCCATTGGCTAAAACACAGTGCTGTAAGGCGCTAGTCGCGCGGTAGGGTACTATTAATCGCGATTTTTACAACACTGCTAAAACGCACTACTAATTGAGTAGTTCTGAGACTCTAATCAATGTGATGAACCGAAGCTCCAACTGGTAATATGCTAACCATATTCAAGCCCAATCATAGGTCCCATAACGCAAGCACTACCAATTACAAACAGTATAAGCCAGCTATGAAGGCACAATCAAAACTAAAGAACCTAACAAGACAACAAGCAATACAATAACATAATCTACACAAATTAATGTTATAAGGCAACACATAGAAAGGGATTACACCTATGTTACTGAAATGAATCCGGTACAACAACCACACAAATATCCCTAATTCCTACAAAAGCAAGATCCCAATCCCTAACACCAAAAATCCCCAATTTCACAATATCTGAACTGTAAGTAGACAATAACGATTCAAAAGCAATCACACATCATAGTATTGCAATTAATTTCAAACATTTTTCATTTACAAACACTAATGAAAAAGAAACGAATACTCGATGAAAACCCTAGAAATGAAATGGTTACGTGATGTAGATCGGTATTAAACAGATCGAAAATAATCAGATTTAAACAACATTAAAACATTAAACGGATCAATTTATTAATCGTTGAGGAAACTTACCACCGGAGCTTCTGCGAGGCATGATGATTTCTAGAGAGAGAGGCGGCGAAAATTAGAGAGAGAACAGATTAGAGGAAGAAATGAAACCCTGATTTTTATAAGGAAAGGTGTGGCTATTGATAGTTGTACGTTACGCTGTTAAGTTGTACATTGTGGTGTTGACCTGGGTTTGTTCTTCTAGAAGCGTCTAATTTTTATTTTTTCATGTATTGTTGGTGTTCAACCAATCAGAAAGCAGGTGCACCTTATATGGAATGGAAGTTAGTGTAGTTAATCATTCCGCTTATCCCCATCCAACAATTATGCTTGTCAATTGTGAGATTTGTTTTTTTAGAACATGTCAGTAACGCTACCTAGCTTAAAGTTCAAGTTCTGCTATAGAGGGTGTTTCTAAAATTATAAAGTACACCTTATAATGATTGAATCTGAGACCTTCACAGGAGAAAAGTCTTATGACAAAACCCCTTGACCACCAGACCAAAAACCTGATGGCTAAAATAAAAAAAATTGTCAGATTTATGTCCTTAATTTGAGAACAAAAAATAAAAATAATTGTGAAATACGTGGCATAAATCCTTCCCCAAAAATCTCACTTCTGTTTATTTTCCTTCTTTTTTAGAAATTCTTTTGTATGATTTAGAAATTCTTTTGTATGATTCTATGTATATAAGTTATCAGTGTTAGAACCCGTGTATTATACGGGTCTGAATAAACGATACAATGTGAAATGAAAAAATATGTTGAATACAATTCATAAATTTGTAAATATTTTTTGTATACAATGTTGAATGTTTTATTTGTAATTTTTCCATCGTTATCTAAGATTAGAAGTTTTAAGTCGTCTCTGCTTTTAACTTTGTAAAGTATCACATAACCCATACGTGAAAACCGTTTGTCTTAAGAACAAATCAACCTTTGTTTTTCATGATTCATGTATATGTTATTTTCGTCATCAAAGTCTTTTCTTCCTGTTTTAGGTCGATGTTTTGGCTCTAATGAAAGTGACTGTTCGAAAAAAAGTCTTTTCTTCCTCGAAGGCGGGGGCAACCAAGGCTTAGTCCTTGTAAGGCGTGTCCTTGTTAAGGCATGTCCTTATTCTAATTTTAAGTTTCTATTGATTAAATATAACAAGTAATATACACTAGTTTTAATTTATTATTCAAAGTAAAAAACTGAATCATTATTTTGACTAAAGTTACGAGTATTATCTCTTGTTTACTAAACTTAAATACTCATCAGTAACTTTTAAAAAAGGGAAAAAAATATCAAAATGGATATTTGACTAAAAAAGTTATCAAAAATGGATATGTATAAATAGTCGGCTATTTCATGTACATTGTAAGACAATAGCCGGCTAAACCGGCTAGGCTTAACTAGCATAAATTTCCGTGCTCACATTCCCTTTTACAGAGTACGGACCAATGGCAAGTCGACATGTGGCCAGCTAAGCCGACGCCTTTCTGAAAAAGGGAATGTGGGCACGGAAATTTATGCCGGCTAAGCCTAGCTATTAGTCGGCTAATCCATTTTGCCGGCTATAGCAGGGTAATTGCAGGCTATAGCCGGTCACACGTCGACTTGCTATTGGTCCGTACTCTGTAAAAAGGAATGTGGGCACGGAAATTTATGCTGACTAAGATTAGCCGGTTTAACCGGATATTGTATCACAATGTCCATGAAATAGCCGGCTATTTATACATGCCCATTTTTATAAGTTTTTTGGTCAAATGCAGGGGCGAAACTTTATAGGGGCCAGATGGGCCCCTCCCCCCTCATTTTTTTGCTCAGAAGTATTGATTTTGGCCCGATAGGTTTATTTTATATTAGTTATAGTGTTTGGGCCCCTCTTAATCTAGACCAAAATTTCAAATCTATTCCACAAATTCACTAAAAAAAATTGGTTTTTCCCTATTTTTTTGCTCATAAGTATTGATTTCGGCTTATTAGGTTTATTTCATATTAGTTCTAGTGTTTGAGCCCCTTCTAATTCAGACGAAAAGCCCAAATTTGTTCCACAAATCCACTAAAAAAATTGGTTTTTTTATCTGTAATATTTTCGGCATCCTGCCCAATTTAATTGTTTAAGTTCCGCTACCGGTCAAATGTCCATTTTGGTATTTTTTTTTTCCCTTTAGTATTTACATATAGTGAACACCCATAAGTAATTCTCTCATTCTCAGAGTGCGCATCTTCTCCGAATTTTTTTTAAATGGGTTGTATGGAGAATTTAGATGGTTTTTAGTTCTGAGATTGTAGGGTTATGGTTTTTGGTGGTTCCGTGACTCCCATTCACGGAAGTTTCATACGTGGCACCACGGTTTGCAGGTTCCGGTTTTGGCATTCACGGTTTGCTGGTTCCGGTTTTGGCATTCACGGAAGTTTCATACATGGCAAAACGTTCTTATCAGATCTGGTAGCTACCGAAGCTCATTTGGACAACCGCCGTCAACAGTGCTTAAAAATGTTCCGATAGCTCCCGAAGTGGATAACAGATCGTAAAACGCCTTGCAACCGTCTCGTTGTAGCAACGACGTTAAGTTCAGATCTGGTGCGGATGTCGGCGCCTCCGCCTCCGACGAGCTTAATATTTGACTGATTTGGATCACGGAGATGTTGTATGACATTTTTAAAATTGATTTGACGTAAACGACGTCGGTTTGAGAAGGATTGTCTTCTGGAGTGAATTGGACTTTGCTGCCTTTGACGTCGGTGATGTGAACGAAGTCGGTGGTGCCAGGGGCTTCGCCGGTGGCTTGGTACATGGTGGCTGTGGAGGTGGAGCCTTTGGTGATCTGGTGGAGCTTTTTGGAGCCGTAGTAGTCGGATAATATCAAAACCGGAACACCATTCACGTATCCACATTGGTGGGCATCCATAGTTTAGGAGGAAATTGCACCCCTGCTATGCTATGCTGCTTATAAACCTAGACTTGCATCTAAGTTAGGGGGCTGATATGGATGGGTGTAATGATTTTCAGGAACAACTACCCAAGTCTAGCCTCTTGCATGACCCATCGGGTCACCACCAGTAGCGTGTCCGGACGACATAGGTTGAGGCAATGGATTATCCAAGACAGTATGAGCGTATTGTGGGCCCGTGGAGGAGAAAAGTGTGGATTACCACTCCGCCGATGTAACTGGGATGGCGGTAGTAGCTGATAAGGCCATGTTTACTGGAGTGACCGGGATAGCCGACGGAGACCCTTGGCTCAAGTGAGACGACCTCGAAAAGTGCCTTATTGTGGCTGGCGGGGTCACCGTACTCTATTGGATTGCGGTTGGCTCATATGTCAACCACGCTCTAACTTCCTGTAGCCGGTCTTCCTTCTCCAATTCTTCCAGCCGTGCTTTGAGTTTTATATTGTTTCGTCTCACGAATTCGGGAGTAAGCTCCAAGTTTTTACCCGGCCAAGTTTCATCCACCCGCATGAGAATGACACCGAGGATGCTAGTAGAGTGCTGGGGGAGGAATTATGTCTACTGAAACAAGTTTTTAGAGACTCCAACCTTCCTTCTGACGTGGTTCAGTAGGATCAGCCATGCAGGGGTTTACAAAGGAACTTTTCCCCGGGATAAGTGAGTGAACAAACTCCTAAGTTGGTTTTTTTGGACCAGGTCCAAGTGTCCAACATATGGTGCCAAGTGTTGCTGCCAAACTTTGAGCAAGTGGGGAAGCTGAGTAGCAATGCCTTGTGATTCATTCACCAAGAGGGAGATGATGTTCTTATAAAACGGAATACCGTTAGCCTCGTCGTGTTGAGGGCTTGGGGGTTTTCACCGTGAGCAGCCTCTGACATGAGAATAAGTATATGGTTTGAGAATGGAGAAATACATTAACTCAAAGTGAATGCTAAGGGTTGTGGACTTTATTGGCCAGAATTGATAAGCACACAAAACAATTGATTCACCAATAGCATACACTTTATTGAATGAGAAATCTTGATTACAATTTTTGACAATGGAAACCCTATTTATACTCCCAATCATCATGAACCGATGCAATTAGGGTTATGGTTATTCCTTGGCATCGATTCAACATTCACGATGATATGCCACGTGATATTGGAGGTTAGGGACTTTGGTTCTTGACACTCTAACCCCTATACTTTACATACATGCAAAAATACAAACTAAAACATAGTTTCTGATAAGTACACTACGACCCTTATACTTTAATCATTAAGTAATGAATGGGATTAACTCCACAGACTTGTGGGTATAAATACCTCATATCCTAATGATTTGTGGGTACAATAACTCAAAATTAAATTTGATGCCTCTCTTATAGGATAAGAGAAGTTTAAATGCCTCATATCCTAATGACTTTTCCAACATTTAGGGTTTGTTTGGTAATAGATAATGGAATGGGCGAGGGAATGGAATGGACGAGTGAATGGAATGGACGATTGAATGGAATCGATCATTACCATTCCATTGTCATGTTTGGTTACCCTATGAGAATAAAATGAATTATTACTTAGTGTTGTTTGTTAGGAAGGAAAAGACGAAGGAATGGAATACAATTCATGAAAAGATAAATAAATACCTAGGATAATAAGGTCATGGGTCGGGTAATGGGTTAGTGCATGGGATGGGTCATGGGTTAGGGCATGGGAGGGGTCATGGTTCGGGTCATGGGTCAGGGCATGGGACGTGTCATGGGTCGGGCCATGGGTCGAGTCATGTCGGGTTGTGGGTCGTGTCATGGGACGAGGCATGATTCGGGTCATGAAACAGAGCATGGGATGGGCCATGGGTCATAGCATGGGTCGGCTCATGGGTGGGTCATGGTCCGGGCATGGGTCGGGTCATGGGTTGGCCATGGTCCGGGCATGGGTCGTGTAACGAACGAACTTTCGGTTTATTAAAATAATATATTTTATATTATTTGAAGTGGTGAAATAAATAAATTGGAAGTTTGGGGTGTTATGTTGTAAATAATTGGTTTTGACTAACTTATGGCAAGAAGGAGATCAAATATGAACTTGAGGGACTGATTGTGTAATTAAACCAATCTGGTTTTGGTTTTAGTGGAGAAGAACACAGACACACACATTTTGTGTGTGTCTTGCGAAAATGAGAAGAGAGAAAGAAGTGGAGATGCTGGAAATCGAAAAATGAAGAATCTAGATGATTAGTGGTGTTCATCTTCTTTAAGAATGCAAGTAAGTTCTCTTTCAAACCTTGAATTCATCATTAATGGTGTTCTTGGTGGGTTTTGAAGAAAATCAAATTAGAGGCTGAATTTGTGGTGGATTATGGTTCATTACTTATAATCTAGCTTGTTTAATGTTGATTGAATGGTTAAAACATCCTTAAACCATCCAATTTAAGAATCTTGAAATTAGGGTTCTTGAGGCCAAATTAGGGGTTTTCGATTTGGGGATGTTTGAATGTTGAATTGAGGTTGGGTAAGTGTCTAGGGAGTTATTGGACACATAATTAACCATAAAACCCCAATTTTTATGGTGATTTGTAAATTTAGAGTTTTTGGTGAATTGGGTTACCCAAACGGGTCAAATGGGTGAATGATTGTGTTGGGAGGTTAAAACTTGTTTAAGGTGTAATTAATCAAGTTTAGAATAGGTGTAACCTATAAGGTCTAGGGTGGGTGTTAGACCTCAATTGATGAATGGTGAAATTGGTGAGTTTAGGAGTTTGACGTTAATGGGTTAAACGGGTCAAATGGGTAGAAAGGTTGTTTTTGGGTGTTGGAGGTTTGGTTAAGGTTGCGTTAACCAAATTAAGTTGGGGTGTTGATCTATAGATCATAAGGGTGTCTTAAATCCCAATTTGGTATGTGGATTGAGATCATAGGATTGCTAATTGCAATTGGATTGATAGGTGATCAAGGTATAAAGGAGCTAGCTTTGAAGACCAAGTGGAATTGTCTCTAGCTAAAGGTAAGTGCTTTGCACTTACTTAGTAATAAATATGGTGTTAGTAACATGCAAATAGAATTATGTAGTTTAATTCTATTTATGTGTGGTGATTTGGTGTAAGTTGACTTAGTGTGGTAAAGAGTCAACTAATGTGTGAAATATGTTGATTTGGTGTAATTTGACTTAAGTGGTAATGAGTCAAACTAGTGTATGAAATATGTCGATTTGGTGTAATTTGACTTAAGTGGTAATGAGTCAAACTAGTGTATGAAATATTTTGATTTGGTGTAATTTGACTTATGTGGTAATGAGTCAAACTAGTGTATGAAATATGTCGATTTGGTGTAATTTGACTTAAGTGGTAATGAGTCAAACTAGTGTATGAAATATGTCGATTTGGTGTAATTTGACTTAAGTGGTAATGAGTCAAACTAGTGTATGAAGTATGTCGATTTGGTGTAATTTGACTTATGGTGAAAAGAGTCAAACTGTGGAGTATTGGTGTAATTTGACTTATGTGGTAAAGAGTCAAACTAAATTGTGGAATATGGTATATTAGTGTAACTTGACTTAGTGTGGTATGAGTCAAACTAATATGTAATATGTGGTGATTTAGTGTAATTTGACTAATATGTGGTAAGAGTTAAAGTAAAATGCACTTGGTGGAATTGAGGTCATGAACCTCACATATGTCAATGTAGCTTGAAGTCTTTGAACTTCACGAACGTCGTTGTTGCTTGAAGTCTAAGAACCTCACACGAAAGTAATTTGAGGTCATGAACTTCACAAGGTTGTGTTGTGGTGTTTGAGGTCTTTAGAACCTTATATAGAGGAATTTGAAATCTAAGAACCTCACATGGTAATTATTTGAGGTCATGAACTTCACAAGTCGTTTGTGGTATTTGAAGTTTAAGAAGCTCACACGGAAGTTAATTGAGGTCGTGAACTTCACATAGTCGTTTGTGGTGTTTTGAGGTCTTTGGAACCTCACAAGGAAGTATGGTAGGGATGTTAGGTGTTTACAACATTTATGAAATGTTGTTGGTTGCTTAAAACGACTGGGGTTGAGTCGGGAGGGTCGAAAAGGCTAAAACTTTGCAAAACAATTTGGCTGATTTTGGACCGGAGTTATTTACGGCGGGTCGGAGTAATTTACCGCTGACCGGAGTATTTTACGCCTAAAGTAGTCTGTTTACGGTCCTATTTATGCCCAAAATGTTGAAATGTCGTTTTTGGTCGATTATTGTTGTAAGGGCCTGGAGGGCTCACATGGGGGTCGTATATCATTACTAATGGTTTATTTATGGTGTTTTCTTGTAGGCAAGCTCTGGTTGAAATCTCGGGTCACGCTTCGTTTCAGATTGGATTCTCAATACTTTTGGTGGATGTTTATGGTTGGAATTAGAACTCCTGGTTGAGGAATCTTTAAACTTGTTTGAACTATCTTGTTGATGTTAAAACCGGTCGTTATCCATAATCTGTTGGTCATGGTTTTAAAACAACTTATTTCGTGGTCGTTTTGTTGTTATTAAAACGTGTTGTTTTGTCAAGAGTATGTTTATGGGACCTATTTCCGCATGATTTTGAAAGTTAAAATCGGTTGAAAATTTTGGGTGTTACAACTTGGTATCAGAGCAATGGTTTGAGGGATTCGGGTGTGCAAGACACTGAACTCAAACTTATTTGGTCTTGATAAGGTGGGTGTAATGAGAATTCAACGAAGGCATGACCGAGACACGGAGCTAAGGTAGAGGTTAGTAATGATATTTGTTGGTAGTTTATTTGGTGTCCAAGGTGTTTATGTGCGCCGAAACTTGTCTTGGGATTTATCACTTGGGGACAATAAATATACTTAGGCATAGTATATTACTAATCATGTTTGGCCAGGATGATTTGTAATGTAACATGTCTACGTGTCTTAATGGTGGCCATGTAATAATAACCATCACTAAGGAGTAAGTGAAGGTGAATATATATGTATTTATATGTATATAGATGTAAATATACTAATATACATATAGGAGTATAACTTAAGATAGATGCCTATAGTTATGCTTATACACGTATAACGAGTCGATCGTATTAACACAGTTGGGGAGTGACTGACGAAGACAGATGTTAGTAGGTGGAATTATAGACGGGATTTGTCTTAAAGAGTCATGTACGAAAGAGTTTACGCGTGTATTCACCTCGGGGATGATGAGGATCTTGAAGTTAGTTGGGAGAATTAGAGAGCATCATTCTAGTGGAGGACGGCTAGAGCTTTCTATCTTGTCGTGTGAAACTTCCTTCAAGGAAGATAGGGCTCTTCGAGACGAGCCTTTGGAAGAAACGAATGAAGCCTAAGGAGCGGGATGAACAACTTTGGCGAATTAAGGATGAAGAAAACCTTGTTTCCACAAGGGTTTCGTGGCATGCGTACAAAGGAGTTAATTGGTGGTAGTTTATTCGTTGGTTAGTCAACGATGCATCACTATAATGGTATTGACTTCGGAAGCAATCCATTGTGATTGTCGGATAGAATACGATTAGTAGTGAGTCGACTCTGGGACATGGAGAATTGGTTGAGATTTCTCCATAAGGAGAAAAGCTTAATGGCGTGAAAGCAATGCGTCGGGGTGAATTCAAGAGGCGTTCTTGAAATGTTTCTATCCACAAGCTGTAGTGGACCGTGTATCTGGAGAATTCCTTCACGTGTGGTAGACCGGTGAATTGATTATTATTAAGGGTGATGTGTGCTGGACGGTCTATAAAAACTAACTATAAAACCTAACATAGACACTCTAGCTTTAAATTTATAAATCTAGATTCAACCTAATACTAGACCACACAACCGGCAAGTGTACCGACCAATGTAGTAAAGTCAAATGAAGTCCGGATATCGAACCCACGAGACACTAGCGACAACTCTATCTAGACTCTGACTCAACTAACTAAACTGAAATGTATTTGGTGGATTTTGTGTTATGACCTAATGGAACTCTCTAACTAACGACACCAAACATAAAGTAAGAAACTTTAGACAACTCACAAATGGGGAAAGCACTACCTAGACCTTGAATCCTATGCATGTACCTTGGAAATCTCTCGGATACGGAAACTATGATGGAACCGGGCTCTTAGAATACGACACACTTAAACAACCTAATGGATCCCAGATCATTCTCCGGGTGTGACCTAAAAGGAAACCTAAGGGACGTGTGAAACTCACCAGTTAGTCGGATCACCTCTCAGCTATCTCCAACAACACTAAAGTACTCGCTAGACAGATTACCTTTCAGTCTCACTATCTCAATACACCTTTCAGTGCAAGGAGTAACTTGACAAGACACGGAATAACAATGAATGCTAAGAAACCCTAGGAAATCCTCCTTTCAGAGCAGTTAACCTAAAAACCCTAACACCACAAATTACCCGACAACTTCTCACCTCTCAGCTATTGAAGCAGGCAGAATACTCAATCCTAATAAACTCTCAATCAATGTTCCTATGGATACAAGACAGTAAACCATAAACCAATCACATGCATACAGCTAGCGACCTAATACGCAACCATACATGAAAGACATTCACAAAGTAGCATATGGAACAATCAATAGATCATAAATAAAGATCAAATACGCAAATACATCCAATCAAACAAAACCAAGTTCTTTACTTTAACGTTAATCCATAAAAAAGAAACAGCAATCCGAAATCAATCCAAATAACAAAACATAATCATCAAAACCTAGGTAGCTATGAAAGTCTAGCCAATCATCATGGTCAATAACATCAAAACAGAAGAATCAAACATATAAATCATGGTATCAATTCTGGAAAAATAGAACAAAGAAAGATAATGAGATCCGGGTGACGAAATCGACCCGATCTTCAATCTCCAACTTCAATCCAAGTCTCCGGTTGATCCTAGAAGCTTTCTCCCACTTGGAATCGCCAAAAAGCTTCAACCTTTACGTCTGGAATCGACTTCTTAACCCTAGAAACGAACCAAATATTTTATACCTAGAAAATAGGAGAAAATCTGCGTAATTAGGGTCTCCCGCGTACCGCGAGGCCCATTGGTCCAGTCTCTCGCGTATCGCGAGAGACAAAATAGTCGCGACCTGAAATCACACCCCTCGCGTACCGCGAGGGGGAAGGCTCGCGTACCACGAGGGAACCATCTTCACAGAAAGTTTTGTTCTTTTCTCGTTTCGCGTCGTTCGCTCGTGCCTTCACCAATCTTGCTCGTTTAAGCTCCAAACTCACCCGATTACCTACAAACAATGACACACCTCAGTACTAAACATAAACGACTCAATACGACTCTAAAATTATACAAAAATGACACGAAATAGGACAGAAATGCATGTGTGTTTTGCAACACATCAAAGGGCATGTTGTATGACTAAGCATAGTTTTGCCTAAATCTTGAAGTGTCAGAAGGAATGGAGTTAGATTGGCTTCTCGATACTATCGATTGGCGATATAGAGTGGATTCTCCTACATGGTGTACAACTCTGGTGGAGTTGATTATTATATGTTGCAGGGAGATCAAACTCGGGAGACGGGTGGATCGTTATGAGGATTTAGAGGTGGCTTCAGGAAAGCCAAATATTCTAGCCTAGCTAGAAACCTTTTGGGGAGGCAATACTTGTTATTGTCGTATGTATGGAAAGTAACTCGATTGGAGAATGATAGGACACACTATGCCATAGTGTTATAGTCCTAATAACATGTGCTACCATTGTTATAATTCGGGACACATTTGAAGTGAATGTCTCGAGCTAAAGCACAAGGGTGATAAGGGGGAGAAAATATAAATTTCAAGGCCTTCGAGCCGGACATTTGTAACTACCAATGACGAGACTGAAGTCCTTTGGTTTTATTTTTCAGGTTGCGGGTGAAACAATCACATGGAATGGAGTCCTACGATTGTAGTGGAACTTGTGTGGTTACTTAGTGACCATATCGTTGTCGTGTGTGGACAAGAGGTGACGTGTCGATCTGTTCTTATCTAGAGACGGCGAAACACATGGCGCATGAATTGGTATGTACCTGGCTTATGCCGTTGATACCAACCGAAGTAATGGAATACTTGATGTTCCAGTTTTGAGAGAGTTCATTAAGGGTTTTATACCACGAGTGTCTCTTCTTGGGGTGTAACAATTCTTTGTAGAGTTAAAGAATGGAAGAATGCATTGTGCATCAATTGTCGAGGTTGAACAAGTGACTTAGGTCCTAGATTCAACCAATGAATGTAGAGGAGGGTGATATACCATAAATGGTTATGAAATACATTGCGGATACTATGAGATTGCGGTGTGCCATTTTTGGCTTTGGTGGAAATCCATTTTTGGATGAGGTGATGAATTATGAAGGCATATATGTAGACCCATCAAAGATAGAGGTAAACGAGGAAAAGGGGTGTTTAAAGTCTTAGAACTTCACAAGTGGTGTTTGAAGTCCTAGAACTTCACCAAGTGGTGTTTGAAGTCCTAGAACTTCACCAACGTTATTTGAGAATGAAGTCTTCGAACTTTAAGAGGGATTGTGATTGAGATCTTTGAATCTCAAAGGATGATTTATGATTAAGTCGTTGGAGATAAACTGAGTGTTTGGGTCACGGATAAGAAGTTGCCTTTCAGAGTAGTGAAAGAGGATTTGGGTAAGGAAATTGTCGTGTCCTTACTTGGAGAAACCGTGTGCTTGTCGGTTATTTTGGTGCCTCTCGCATTAGACTCGGTTATGTCGTTATGCTATGAGGTAGGATTATCGCGTATTCTCTTAGGCAGTTGTAAACTTGATTGTAGCAACTAAAGGAAATAACTCGAGGAGGGAACGAGTGACTGTTTATTGGGTGGTTGAATTGAAGTCTCGAGCTTCAAAAGAGTGTTGTATGTATGTGATGGGATCCTTGAATCCCAAAAGTATGAAACACTTGAGACCTTAAATCTCAATGGATGGGTTGGTGTGGAGGTTATGAAACTTTCAATTATGAGGTGGGAGAAACTTGTAGTGGAGTTGACTACGAAGTTATATGAAAATGGTGGGAGCTTGTTATGATTTTGGTAATGGCGGGTCGTATGGCCGAGAATACATATTTCCTGTTCATAAAGGAAACTTACTCTTCCGAGTAGTTGCAGAATGTTGATTTTAAGGAAGGGTGTGACACGGCGTGGTGTGACCCTACCTTTTTCTAGTCTGGTTGAAATTTTGGTTTTACTTATCGATTGGAGGAAACCGAGTGAGTAATTATCGTTGGTTAGAAGATGGTGTCATATTAATTATCGTTGAGTATTCATATGCCGATAATTGAATTGCTAAATGGTGAACGGTGTCGAATACCGTTTGGTTTGGGTTGTATTGGATGTCGTGAGACTAAGAATCATGGTGTGATTCAAGACTTAGCGTGAAAGATCTTGTGTATTGAGTGTGATTGAAAAATCCGCTCAAGATGTGACATGAATCCCTAGTCGAATATAGGGAGGAAGTGTTTTGTTATTCAAATGGGCAACTTGGTGTTATAAAAGTTTTTCCCTTGAAAGGGGTGTATCGGGTTTGAAAACGTGAGAGACTAAGTCCCTGTCTCGTGGGACCGTTTAAGCTTTAGATTATATTGGTAAATGGCTTACCATTGGAGTTACCATATGAATCAAGTAAACTACATGTTACATTTCGTGTGGCCCATCCATGGAAATGTTTGGCGAGAGAAGCTGTCGTTTCTTCTCACGGTGAGGTTGAGGTTATGATTTTGAATCTTGTGGAAGAACAAGAGACTATCTTAAATAGTGGGACGAATTAATTGCGTGATGAGGGATCTACCATGTATTATTCCTTGAAAGCACAAAGAAAGGTGGAATTGCCTTTGAGAAAGTATAAAGGAGGATTGTTGAATTGCTACCCTAAGTTGATCATGTGATGGCGGGATTCGGGGACGAAACCCAAAGTTAGGGGGGGATGATTTGTAACGAACCAACTTTTGGTTTATTAAAATAATATATTTTATATTATTTGAAGTGGTGAAATAAATAAATTGGAAGTTTGGGGGTGTTATGTTGTAAATAATTGGTTTTGACTAACTTATGGCAAGAAGGAGATCAAATATGAACTTGAGGGACTGATTGCGTAATTAAACCAATCTGGTTTTGGTTTTGGTTTTGGTTTTGGTTTTGGTGGAGAAGAATGCAGACACACACATTTTGTGTGTGTGTCTTGCGAAAATGAGAAGAGAGAAAGAGGTGGAGATGTTGGAAATCGAAATTGGTGAATTGTATGAATGATCTAGATGAGTAGTGGTGTTCATCTTCTTTAAGAATGCAAGTAAGTTCTTTTTCAAACCTTGAATCCACCATTAATGGTGTTCTTGGTGGGTTTTGAAGAAAATCAAATTAGAGGCTGAATTTGTGGTGGATTATGGTTCATTACTTATAATCTAGCTTGTCTAATGTTGATTGAATGGTTAAAACATAAACCATCCATTTTAAGAATCTTGAAATTAGGGTTCTTGAGGCCAAATTAAGGGTTTTCGATTTGGGGATGTTTGAATGTTGAATTGAGGTTGGGTAAGTGTCTAGGGAGTTATTAGACACATAATTAACCATAAAACCTCAATTTTTATGGTGATTTGTAAAATTAGAGTTTTTGGTGAATTTGGGTGGAACCCAAACAGGTCAAATGGGTGAATGATTATGTTGGGAGGTTAAAACTTGTTTAAGGTGTAATTAATCAAGTTTAGAATGAGTGTAACCCATAAGGTCTAGGGTGGGTGTTAGACCTCAATTGGTGAATGGTGAATTTGGGAGTTTGACTTTAATGGGTCAAACGGGTTAAAAGGTTGTTTTTGAGTGTTGGAGGTTTGGTTAAGGTTGTGTTAACCAAATTAAGTTGGGGTGTTGATCTATAGATCATAAGGGTGTCTTAAATCCCAATTTGGTATGTGGATTGAGATCATAGGATTGCTAATTGCAATTGGATTGATAGGTGATCAAGGTATAAATGAGCTAGCTTTGAAGACCAAGTGGAATCGTCTCTAGCTAAAGATAAGTGCTTTACACTTACTTAGTAATATATGTGGTGTTAGTAACATGCAAATATATTTGTGTAGTTTAATTCTATTTATGTGTGATGATTTGGTGTAAGTTGACTTAGTGTGGTAAAGAGTTAACTAATGTGTGAAATATGTTGATTTGGTGTAATTTGACTTAAGTGGTAATGAGTCAAACTAGTGTATGAAATATGTCGATTTGGTGTAATTTGACTTAAGTGGTAATGAGTCAAATTAGTGTATGAAATATGTTGATTTGGTGTAATTTGACTTAAGTGGTAATTAATCAAACTAGTGTATGAAATATGTCGATTTAGTGTAATTTGACTTAAGTGATAATGAGTCAAACTAGTGTATGAAATATGTCGATTTGGTGTAATTTGACTTATGTAGAAAAGAGTCAAACTAAATTGTGGAATGTGGAGTATTGGTATAATTTGACTTATGTGGTAAAGAGTCAAACTAAATTGTGGAATGTGGTATATTAGTGTAATTTGACGTGGTGTGGTATGAGTCAAACTAATATGTAATATGTGGTGATTTGGTGTAATTTAACTAATATGTTGTAAGAGTCAAAGTAAAATGCACTTGGTGGAATTGAGGTCATGAACCTCACATATGTTAATGTAGCTTGAAGTCTTTGAACTTCACTGTCACACCCCGACCGATGGCGGAATCATCAAGGCGGACAATGTGATGATTGTTCAAAAGCACATGATAACTAAAGGTTGCATAATTCATTCATTTAATTTAAAGACAACAAGTTCCAAATACAATACATTTCAAATAACCTAGTCTAGTTCAAAACATTAATTTATTTAACTAGGTCCATAGTTCCTAAGTGGAGAGATCTTCGGCAAGCAGTCACATATCCAAACCTGAAACATTATTTAAATCAAGTGTCAACTAAAAAGTTGGTGAGTACATAGGTTTAGTATTTCCTGTAAATAGTAGTTGTAAATCGTTTTGCAACTCATTGTTTATCTTGTTAAACATAGCATATGATGTAACATTTATTTAAATCACAATTCAAACCGAGTTTGACGCGCTTGAACAGAGCACAACAGCTAAGTCCGGTATGCTTGAATATAGTTACCCACTATATCCGGTATGATTGAATATAACACGCGGTTATATCCGAGTATGCAGTAATAAACACCCTAACCGGGTGGGCTGGTCAGGCACAATAGATCTATCAATATTACAGTTGGTTGTCTTGTGTTTAAATGTATGTACATCCAAAGAATAAGCATATAGTCTCATGTATAACACGTATAAACAATGTGAGTAGCATGTGTAATGTTTCACCCCAAAACGTATAAAAATGTAAAATAGGGGCTATGTAACTCACCTTGCAAGCGGGTATTTTCCACGCGCGTAGGTGATAAGTATGCGGAAGCCTAAGCACGTTGATACCCTATGTAGACAAATGGGTATTATTGTATGCGTATAGGTGTGTATTTGTATTTAAATGTATATAGGCTCTAATATAATTTTCTTTAATATTTATTTGTATAAAGTATAGAAATAGAATGATAATGGGTTTTTTTGTAAAACTTTAACTTATAAGGATATATATATATATATTGTTTTAAACAAGTATTATTATATTCAATGTATTTATATAATAATAACAAAAGAAAAGTCTTTATTTATTTAAACAAGTTCATAAAATAAAAAAAATATAATGCTAGGTTCATATAAAAATAATGAGACATTTTATATATTATATGTATTTTAATAAGTTTATAAAATGTTACAAGATTTATAAAAAGATATAGAACATTTTATATTTAAAAATGTAATTAAGTGAGTTTATAAAGATATTTCAAGATTTATATAAATATGGACATTTTATATCTAAAAATGTAATTAAGTAAGTTTATAAAAATATTACAAGATTTATAAAAATATAGGATATTTTATGTCTAAAAATGTAATTAATTAAGTTTATATAAATATTGTAAGATTTATAAAAGTATGTGATATTTTATATATATTATAATGTATTTTAATAAGTTTATATATATATAAAATAAATGGGATGGTTTATAAAAATATAGTTTAAATTGATTTTAAAATAAACGAACGAGTAAACCGACTCGTTTTAGTATTTATTGCATAAAAAGAGTATTATGATAATTAAATAAAATAAATAAATGAAAACAGAATTAAAAATAAATAAAAAAAATTTGGCCGTAGGCTAACCGGGATCGAACCCGCGACCTTTGACACAAACCCACACACGCATAACCAGCCGGGCTACTGCCCATCGCTGGTTATGTGTGTGTCATTTAATTGATATACACAAACGCGACCCTGGTCGCTGGTCCTCGGCAACCGGCAAACCGTGTCCGAGGACATTGGTTTGCCCGGTAATCAACGGTTTATTGCCGTGATTTCGATTTGGGGAGGTTACCTGATGATAACAGAAGGTACAGGAATCGAATCGAGGCTCGAACCCAGTCGCGAAGGGCTTGGTCGGCAGAGACTTTTGAATCGAAATGTCCAAAACGGGAATCAGACTTCGGGGTGGAATCAGGCCTTGATATCCTGGTCCAAGCTTCACTCAGAGTCGACGAATGCAATGGTGCCTTCAATTTGGGGTGAGAGTGGGTGTAAGAGGGGCATCGAGTTCGAACAGGTTCGTTAATGGCTATTTATAGTCGAGCCTAAACCTGATAATAAGGCAAGCAATTGAGCATGCCTGAACATTCGTCTGGACGAGACGAAGCTAACCAGACCATCGACAGGCGTGGAGGTGGCCTGTCGGGCCTGAATTCGGGCGTGGGTTCTCGGCCACCAACAGGATCAGACAATCCGTGTGATGGGGAGACCAATTGGTCGAGGGGTCTAGTTCGCGTGGGGGAGACGAAGTCGGGGAAACTTTTGTCGGGCGTTGAGGTGCAGGGAACAGCCCTGTCGGGGTGTTCGCCGGAGAAAGCTTCGGACCGCCGGACCAAGGTTGGGGGTGACCGGAAACGCGAATAGGAAAATGGCAGGTTTAGTCCCTGTGGTTTGATTTAATTCGAAACAACCCTTAAAATAATTACGGATGGATCCTTGTGGTTTCATTTGTCCAGAAATAGTCCCTCAAACGATTTTAGTTTTAAAACCTTCTAGTTTAGTTAATTACAAAACGAACCCTAAACTTTTTATTAAATAAATTAATTTAATTTCTTTTAAATCAATTTACTTTAACATTATATTTTAAATGTTTTTATAAACTTACTTATTATTATTATTATAAATAATTTTTATAAGGTTATTCATCTTATTCAAATGGGTTATTTTATTAAATATGTAACTTCTTTTTTTTTTTTTTTTTTTTTTTTTTACTTAGATTTTTATATAAAATTTTATATTAGTTTTAAAATTTATAAATTTCTAATTAGTTTAAATCCATAAAATAAGATACCTATTTGTATAAAACCAAATAAAACTTAAGCATATAGAATTTTATAAAACTTATGTTTTTATTTAAAATCAATCATTTTGAATGGTTAATAAAATTGAAAACCATTGATTTATTTATATAAATTATCTAATTTGATAACATGATTTATATAGTTTATAACCTTCAAATATATATATATATATTTTTTTTTAAATTAAAAACATCTAAATTGAAACTTGCCAATACACCGATTTGTATAAATTTGATTAAATATACGTGTATATGTTTTGAAATAAAATGTTAATATTTACACGATAAATTTCGCAACGAAAATCTTTGAAATGTCACAGTCTCCCCAAGTTGAAGGAATTTCGTCCCGAAATTCGATTAGCGAAGGTTATGGGAACGGGAAAAGGGGTGCCAATAGACTTAGAATGGAATTACTTCACAAGAGAAAGATTCAGCGGGGAAATATCGTATGATAACGGATGACGATGCTAATTCGAGTCGAGTTGTCAATTAGTTGATCTAATAGTATAATGAGATTTATGCATACAATTGTTCGTACAATGCATGAATGTAAACTACTAGAACCCAGATTTAACAATATTGGTGCCAATCACTTTGTGACATGGCATTTTCCTTTAAAACTCCACCCCACGGGTGTTCATATTTTCAAATTTTGCAAAAACATTTTCTAAAACCGGTCCTCCTCTTAGTACTTATGCACGGTTTATACTCGTTATATCAAGTGGGTTTATGTATAGGGTGTACCAGCGGCTAACCCACCACCCCTTTGATATACCGGGGATTCCCCGCGCATAATTACTAGGATTTGGAACTTCAACAATTTAGGTAAACTTTAACAGAGCTAGCAAGTTGTATGACCGAGTTTAAACCTAATAGGTTTGTCTCACAAAAGTATAGGAATGAGATGAATGGTGATAGCATAGCTGTTATATGCAATTACGGGTTATAAAACTCATAGCAATGGATTTCCCATCCGCTATTTCCATGATATACGAGTTATCAAGATTGATTGATGGTTTAGCAAACAGTTGGTTAAAAGCAAGAGACACAATTTTTCTATTGGCATGAATATTGAATAAATCGGATGTATAAAAATAGTGTACAAAGGAACGTACCGTTAACAGTGTCGCCATTGGCCGGAGTCTCGTTAGCATTTATATTAAAGGCTCGTCCACGAGGACCACCTTGATTTTGAAGTCTTGGACATTGGTTCCGAAAGTGGTTTGGGTCTCCACATTCGTAACAGGCCCGTCCATAGGTGACAGTGAGAGGCATTGAATGATTGCCTTGAGTAGCTTGATTAACGATAGTGCGAGCACGGCAAGTAGTAACAACGTGCCCATAGCGTCCACACTTTGAGCATAGACGGCATGCAGCATGCGGGGCATGGTGATACTTGCAAGTAGGGCATTGGGGAAATGAACCTACATAGTTTCTCGGAATTTGACCCGTAGGAGTAACTCGGGTCATAGGTATGGCAGGAATGATGGCCGCAAAGTTTTGGGCCTTGCGCTTCCTATCATGATGGGAAGATTTGAGCTCTTCGTTTTTGTCGGACACAGAAGTAGCAGCTTTGTCGACCACCTTCTTGGTACTCTTCCTAGATAAGGTACCCGCTTTGACGTGATTGTCAGTCAATACAGCAGATAAACGGATAGCGTCCCCGAGAGTGGAGGGATCACTTCCCGATACGGTGTCTTGGATTGGCATAGGCAGTCCACCTATGTATTTCTCAATTCTCCGTGCTAAGGGAGTAACCATGTGGGGCACGAGCAGACTTAGTTCTTGAAAACGAGTGGTGTAAGCCAAATTTTCTCCGCTATCTTGGGTGAGATCCCAAAACTCAGCTTCGAGCTTCCTCATTTCGTTGCGAGGACAGAACTCGTCAGTCATAAGTCGTCTCATTTCGTCCCAAGACAAGGACATAGCAGATTCGTTGCCTCGAGTACGCTTCCCACCGTTCCACCAGGTGAGTGCTCGTTTTTGGAAGACGCTGGCAGCATAACGGACTTTGAGGACGTCGGGACAACCGCTGTTTAGGAAAGTACTCTCCATACTTTCAAACCATTGAAGAAGGCTAGTAGCACCTTCCGTCCCGAAGAATTTGGTGGGGTTGCAAGAATTGAAATGCTTGAATGTGCAGTATGGTGGGTTTGCACCCTTCCCTTGCGTATTAGACCCATTACCATTGTTGTTAGCTTGGATCATTTGGCCTACTAGTTGAGTAAGTAGTGCAGCAAGGTCAACGTTGGAGTTGCTAGAGTTAGCATGTCGAGGAGGCATTCTAACACCATAAGAAAAGACAATGATATTTTAGATAAGATGGATATATATGAGTTATAGCGGGAAATAATGTAAGCAGAAAAACGGGATTCATCATGACGCGTGCCAGTGCATGTGTATTTATTCTAGGTTGATGGGGGAAACTAAGTCATCTATTCCGGATAGAACATGATGTTATAGGTCATTATTCGCGTAATAGGAATTGCCGGGACTTGCATGCACTACAAATTGTTATTACGTGTGCACCCGTAATAATGATTTGTTTTGCATGTTCGTCTAGTTTTTCCTATTTTGCTATAATGTCCCCAGATTTTGAGTTTAAGTTCGGATTGTATCCTTGCGAATACATTGACTTATCAACGTTAAATAATTCCTCAAAACTTTCAAAGAGACATGCTTTAGCCTATAGGTAAACACTCACGTCAGGAATTCCCAGGAAAGCATACGGGTCCGTTTATTTGGATTTATACGAAATGCTTTCCTAGACAGAAAACCCAATGTACAGGTGTCACCCTTCCAGATTGCACGTGTCCTTTACTGGTTTCAAGAAATTAAGTCGTTGACGAGATTTTAAGATTTTAGTAGAATTGAGAGTTTATGTGTATAAAATGTGTAGAAATGTTGCAATTTATATGGATGAGGAGAGAGTATGGACAAGGATTTGTAGTGTATTTGTTTGCATAAGTGTGTTGATCAAATGTGTATGTAAAGTATGTATCATGTATCAAAGTCTTGTATGTATGTGTATGAGTCTCATGTACCAAACTTGGGAAAATTCAAATAATACCTAACTACAAATAATTCACATAGCAATTAATCATTTAGCACATAACACATAAAAGGGAGTCCTAGGGTTATAGTCTAGGTCATTGTGTCTAATAACCTAATTCCCTATAACCATGGCTCTGATACCAATCTGTCACACCCCGACCGATGGCGGAATCATCGAGGCGGACAATGTGATGATTGTTCAAAAGCACATGATAACTAAAGGTTGCATAATTCATTCATTTAATTTAAAGACAACAAGTTCCAAATACAATACATTTCAAATAACCTAGTCTAGTTCAAAACATTAATTTATTTAACTAGGTCCATAGTTCCTAAGTGGAGAGATCTTCGGCAAGCAGTCACATATCCAAACCTGAAACATTATTTAAATCAAGTGTCAACTAAAAAGTTGGTGAGTACATAGGTTTAGTATTTCCTGTAAATAGTAGTTGTAAATCGTTTTGCAACTCATTGTTTATCTTGTTAAACATAGCATATGATGTAACATTTATTTAAATCACAATTCAAACCGAGTTTGACGCGCTTGAACAGAGCACAACAGCTAAGTCCGGTATGCTTGAATATAGTTACCCACTATATCCGGTATGATTGAATATAACACGCGGTTATATCCGAGTATGCAGTAATAAACACCCTAACCGGGTGGGCTGGTCAGGCACAATAGATCTATCAATATTACAGTTGGTTGTCTTGTGTTTAAATGTATGTACATCCAAAGAATAAGCATATAGTCTCATGTATAACACGTATAAACAATGTGAGTAGCATGTGTAATGTTTCACCCCAAAACGTATAAAAATGTAAAATAGGGGCTATGTAACTCACCTTGCAAGCGGGTATTTTCCACGCGCGTAGGTGATAAGTATGCGGAAGCCTAAGCACGTTGATACCCTATGTAGACAAATGGGTATTATTGTATGCGTATAGGTGTGTATTTGTATTTAAATGTATATAGGCTCTAATATAATTTTCTTTAATATTTATTTGTATAAAGTATAGAAATAGAATGATAATGGGTTTTTTTGTAAAACTTTAACTTATAAGGATATATATATATATATTGTTTTAAACAAGTATTATTATATTCAATGTATTTATATAATAATAACAAAAGAAAAGTCTTTATTTATTTAAACAAGTTCATAAAATAAAAAAAATATAATGCTAGGTTCATATAAAAATAATGAGACATTTTATATATTATATGTATTTTAATAAGTTTATAAAATGTTACAAGATTTATAAAAAGATATAGAACATTTTATATTTAAAAATGTAATTAAGTGAGTTTATAAAGATATTTCAAGATTTATATAAATATGGACATTTTATATCTAAAAATGTAATTAAGTAAGTTTATAAAAATATTACAAGATTTATAAAAATATAGGATATTTTATGTCTAAAAATGTAATTAATTAAGTTTATATAAATATTGTAAGATTTATAAAAGTATGTGATATTTTATATATATTATAATGTATTTTAATAAGTTTATATATATATAAAATAAATGGGATGGTTTATAAAAATATAGTTTAAATTGATTTTAAAATAAACGAACGAGTAAACCGACTCGTTTTAGTATTTATTGCATAAAAAGAGTATTATGATAATTAAATAAAATAAATAAATGAAAACAGAATTAAAAATAAATAAAAAAAATTTGGTCGTAGGCTAACCGGGATCGAACCCGCGACCTTTGACACAAACCCACACACGCATAACCAGCCGGGCTACTGCCCATCGCTGGTTATGTGTGTGTCATTTAATTGATATACACAAACGCGACCCTGGTCGCTGGTCCTCGGCAACCGGCAAACCGTGTCCGAGGACATTGGTTTGCCCGGTAATCAACGGTTTATTGCCGTGATTTCGATTTGGGGAGGTTACCTGATGATAACAGAAGGTACAGGAATCGAATCGAGGCTCGAACCCAGTCGCGAAGGGCTTGGTCGGCAGAGACTTTTGAATCGAAATGTCCAAAACGGGAATCAGACTTCGGGGTGGAATCAGGCCTTGATATCCTGGTCCAAGCTTCACTCAGAGTCGACGAATGCAATGGTGCCTTCAATTTGGGGTGAGAGTGGGTGTAAGAGGGGCATCGAGTTCGAACAGGTTCGTTAATGGCTATTTATAGTCGAGCCTAAACCTGATAATAAGGCAAGCAATTGAGCATGCCTGAACATTCGTCTGGACGAGACGAAGCTAACCAGACCATCGACAGGCGTGGAGGTGGCCTGTCGGGCCTGAATTCGGGCGTGGGTTCTCGGCCACCAACAGGATCAGACAATCCGTGTGATGGGGAGACCAATTGGTCGAGGGGTCTAGTTCGCGTGGGGGAGACGAAGTCGGGGAAACTTTTGTCGGGCGTTGAGGTGCAGGGAACAGCCCTGTCGGGGTGTTCGCCGGAGAAAGCTTCGGACCGCCGGACCAAGGTTGGGGGTGACCGGAAACGCGAATAGGAAAATGGCAGGTTTAGTCCCTGTGGTTTGATTTAATTCGAAACAACCCTTAAAATAATTACGGATGGATCCTTGTGGTTTCATTTGTCCAGAAATAGTCCCTCAAACGATTTTAGTTTTAAAACCTTCTAGTTTAGTTAATTACAAAACGAACCCTAAACTTTTTATTAAATAAATTAATTTAATTTCTTTTAAATCAATTTACTTTAACATTATATTTTAAATGTTTTTATAAAATTACTTATTATTATTATTATAAATAATTTTTATAAGGTTATTCATCTTATTCAAATGGGTTATTTTATTAAATATGTAACTTCTTTTTTTTTTTTTTTTTTTTTTTTTACTTAGATTTTTATATAAAATTTTATATTAGTTTTAAAATTTATAAATTTCTAATTAGTTTAAATCCATAAAATAAGATACCTATTTGTATAAAACCAAATAAAACTTAAGCATATAGAATTTTATAAAACTTATGTTTTTATTTAAAATCAATCATTTTGAATGGTTAATAAAATTGAAAACCATTGATTTATTTATATAAATTATCTAATTTGATAACATGATTTATATAGTTTATAACCTTCAAATATATATATATATATTTTTTTAAATTAAAAACATCTAAATTGAAACTTGCCAATACACCGATTTGTATAAATTTGATTAAATATACGTGTATATGTTTTGAAATAAAATGTTAATATTTACACGATAAATTTCGCAACGAAAATCTTTGAAATGTCACATTCACTAACGTCCTTGTTGCCTGAAGTCTAAGAACCTCACACGAAAGTAAATTGAGGTCATGAACTTAACAAGGTTGTGTTGTGGTGTTTGAGCTCTTTAGAACCTCATATAGAGGAGTTTGAAGTCTAAGAACCTCACATGGTAATTATTTGAGGTCATGAACTTCACAAGTCGTTTTGTGGTATTTGAAGTCTAAGAACCTTACACGGAAGTTAATTGAGGTCGTGAACTTCACATAGTCGTTTGTGGTGTTTTGAGGTCTTTGGAATCTCACAAGGAAGTATGGTAGGGTTGTTAGGTGTTTACAACATTCATGAAATGTTGTTGGTTGCTTAAAACGACTGGGGTCGAGTCGGGAGGGTCGAAAAGGCTAAAACTTTGCAAAACAATTTGGCTGATTTTGGACCGAAGTAATTTACGACGGGCCGGAGTATTTTACGCCCAAAGTAGTCTGTTTACGGTCCTATTTATGCTCAAAATGTTGAAATGTCGTTTTTGGTCGATTATTGTTGTAAGGGCCTGGAGGGCTCACATGGGGGTCGTATATCATTACTAATGGTTTATTTATGGTGTTTTCTTGTAGGCAAGCTCCGGTTGAAGTCTCGGGTCACGCTTCGTGTCGGATTGGATTCTCAATACTTTTGGTGGATGTTTATGGTTGGAGTTAGAACTCCAGGTTGATGAGTCTTTAAACTTGTTTGAACTATCTTGTTGTTGTTAAAACTGGTCGTTATCCTTAATCTGTTGGTCGTGGTTTTAAAACAAATTATTTCGTGGTCGTTTTGTTGTTATTAAAACGTGTTTTTTTGTCAAGAGTATGTTTATGAGACCTATTTCCGCATTAATTTGAAAGTTAAAATCGGTTGAAAATTTTGGGTGTTACAGGTCGGGTCACGGGTCAGGGCATGGGACGGGTCATGGTTCGGGTCATGGGTCGAGTCATGTCGGGTCGTGGGTCGGGTCGTGGGTCAGGTCGGGTCATGGATAGGGTCATGTCGGGTCATGGGTCAGGTCATGAGACAGAGCATGGGACGAGTCATGGGTCCCGTCATGGGTCGGATCATGGTTTGCGTCATGGGCTGGGTATGTGACGGGGCCATGGGTCGGGTCATGGTTCATGTCATTGGTCGGGTCATGGATCAGATCATGGGTTAGTGTTTGGGTCGGGCCATGATTCGGGTAATTAATTAAACAAATTCATTTCATTTCTTAAAGGAATGAAAAAAAACACCCATCCCTCAAGTAATGAAAATCATTAAAAGGGAATGAATCATATTCCTTATGTAATTGTGCATTCCATTCCTATGTGTTTACCAAACATAACATGTTTTCTTTCATTCCATCATAATGGCTCATTTAATTCCATCATCCATTCATGTATACCCAACACTACCTTAATGCCTTTCATGATGAGTTAAGGTAGCCGGCTAGTAGGTCTGGCTGATCCATCACCCAACGGTAATACTCTTTGTGCCTTTGTCCAGAGGACTTTGGCTCTATCCATCATGTGATACTATGCTTGATAGATTTGATTAATGTGGAGATCTTTAGCATTTAATACGTGGCAGGTTACCGTTACCCTAATTTGTGTTTTAGAAAGCCCTGACTATATGGCCCGTCTGCGCATCTGTTACGCCCGAAAACCTCATTTGGGAGCAGATTGATTAGTTGAGGCCCTTAGTCATGCTTTGGATTTTTATGGGAAGATGAGTGCTACTTTTGAGGCTCGACTAACTATTTATATATATGGTCGCGCTTCCGGTGATTTCATCGTCAATTGCATATTTTCCCAGGCCTAGCCATGCCGGGTATTTCTTGTCTCATGGGGGTTATTACATCAGTTACTGTTGCAGCAAGTTGATCCTTGTGAGGACCTGACTGATGATGACAACGGAACTGCCATACAGAATGCAATTGGCCCTAGATCAACATTTGTATACTTGTGTAAATATATTTTTTTAAATTAATATTTTGTTATGAAGTGCTTATATATTGATTCGTAATATACATATACAGGCTCCATTTGAAATTGTAATTAGAAGACAAATAGCTTGTTTGCTATATCTAAGCTTCAGTGTGCACTTCAGGCTATTGGTCATGCATTTTTATTTTTTTTTGAACGGCGAACATTGAATGTTGTGACGTCGCACCCCCCGTCACATGGGAGAGACTCGTCCAACTCCGGCCAATATGTTGTCTTAATCGGGACCACTTGACGTCAGAGTTGGAGAGCATCCAAGGAAAAATCTCACTCAATACGGCCCCTTCTGGGCTTGAGGGAGAGCCGAGGCTCGAACCCTGGATCGGCGTGGGTAAAACCCTGGTGCATCAGCCTAAGAACTAGGCCTCACTTGCATGCCTCAGAAATTAATGGTGGTGGCAGGGATTGAACCCGGGTCCCTTGGGACTTCAGGCCTCACCTCAACCACTACACCACAACCTTTTTGGCTGGTCATGCATTCTCTATGATCTGTTTGATGGAGGAATGTGATTAAATATTATATATATATATATATATATATATATAAATAGGGGACGGTTCCACTAAGAAGTGGTTTTTCGCTAACAAATCCTAAGAAGTAGGTCAAACGAACTCCGATTGAGCTCATTCCAGCGGCGTTGGAACCGTCTCATCGAACCCTAACCCGGACCCAAAAACCTAAACCCCCCTCCACCCGCACCCCCAAAAACCTAAAACCACCACCCCAAAAAGCCTAAAACCACCACCCCACCCTCCAAAAACCTAACCCCCCCACACCCCACCCCCTAAAAACCTAAACCCACCTCCAACCCCACCCCAAAAAAAAAAACCCTAAACCCTAAAATCTAAACCCTAAAAGTTAAACCCTAATGTTAAACCATAAGACTAAAACCCTAAAATTAAAACGTAAAATCTAAACCTTAAAAGCTAAACCCTAAAAGCTAAGATAGTAGAGTTCGACGAGACGGTTCCAACGCCGCTGAAATTAGCTCAATCGGAGTTCGTTTGATATCGTTTCTTAAGGTTTTTGACATTTCTTAGATTTTTTAGCGAAAAACTAGTTGTTATTTGGAGCTCCCCCTATATATATATATATATAAATAATATTGCTAGGTGGATTATGTAATGTGTTGAACAATATAAATATTTGAGTTTGTAATCTCCGAACAAGTTGTATGGGTAAGAAAGAAGTGAATATTGCTTTAATTGGGTTTAACTGTCATCCATGTAGTAGGGCGGTCCAACTAGCTCGTGTCATGCACCTCACTAATAATTAGCCCGATATAAACTTTTTTGTAACTCAGCTCAAGCTGGCTCGAGATTGTTGTAATTTGTAAACATACGAGCCGGCAACAAATCTCATTCTTGATTTTTCTTGTATATTGGTAGTTTAGTTGTAATTTGAGATGGTTGTTAACTTGTTACTTAACACGTCCATACAGAAAATATAAAATCATCAAAATAAAAAAAACGACATGGCTCGAGTTGAATGCAAGCTCTATTTTCAGCTCGAACTAAAGATTACAAGCCAAGCGAGCTCAACTTGTATTGTAGGAGCTAGACCCCGATATGACGGTGGTGAGCTTATCTTGCTTGTTGAATAGCTCTATATCACAGTCCTTTTCTCACCTTCATACTCGAGATGTGCTACATGCTCTTCAACAAGCTTTTCAGGTATGCTTTGCCATTTTTCATCTCATATATTATGTTAAACTTGGTGTAGTTCATCAAATTTAATTACCACAAAATTTTAGATAAAAATATTAGATTTTCTTTGAAGAGTTATTAATTTTTTTTTGGTTATAGACATTGGATGAACTACCACTAGAAGCAGAAAATAAGGAGGGGAGTTACAGCTTAACAAATAATGATACAACAAATCTCCCAAGGATTAACGGGTAACGGGCTTCCCACATCATCGTTACATTCTTCAAGCAGCCGCGTGTCAGCTGATTCTTACAACATGGGCATCACCAGAAAACTTATAAGACCCACCAGTACCCTGCTAACCAATATCACGAGTTAAAACACCACACATCTTACACTAAAGATGCACCCTTGATTAAAGACAGAAACAGTGAAAGCTAGATTTAAACTCGAGACCATCATACACCTTAAAGGTTTGATGTGAATATTTTGTTTAACCACATACAGAATGAGGAACAAGTGAAGAAACCTAACAATTCCGAAAGTAAATTCTAACGGTCTTATACGGTGTGATAATAATAATAATGCAACCTCAAGACATGAACCAATATATCTACAATCTTTGTAACTACTGTGAGTTTATGAATGCAACATCTTCTCTTATTTTCACACCTTTTCTTGAATATCTGAATTGCTGCAACAAGATTACAAGTCCCACCTCACCAACCTACCTTTCAGGTGCCACACCTGAACCGTCTACTCCATTAGAGACCATTATTATAGCATTCACATTTACAGCACCTCTGTCATTTGCTTCCACATCACTCTGAAAACAAAACCCATCTGGCATCAAGATTGATATACCCAAGGAGACTATGCTTATTTCACATTTTAAAAAGGAGTGCGAGTGTACCTGTTCTATAGCCTTTCCAGTAGGGTCGGGAGCTCCAGATGCTGAAACCTTGTTAAGGTCTCGTAGAACTC
The DNA here is from genome assembly GCA_023525975.1 of Smallanthus sonchifolius. NCBI lineage: Eukaryota > Viridiplantae > Streptophyta > Magnoliopsida > Asterales > Asteraceae > Smallanthus > Smallanthus sonchifolius. The sequence continues at coordinate 73,139,444 of CM042033.1, read as the reverse complement.
CCTGCACAAGTCAATCACCATTCATAAAGATGTCTGTTTTATTATAGCTGATTATCTGATTACCGAATATCAAGCAATCGCTTTCAAAGCACACATCCAAGCACCCCTAAGAACCAGTGTTCAAACGGGTATTAGGAGAATAAAGGATGAGATGTGACACAGGGTTGAGAGTAAACATAATATGAAGTCCATTAGTTTTAACTCTTCAAAAACAGATAGGATGTGTCCATGATAATTTCATACATGAATTTATAGAAAACTGAATCATAATGAGTGATCTTGATACAAACCTTGTTGGCCCATTTGAGTCCGCATGCATTGCACAATGTTCTTGGGCCAGAAGGCCCACGACGCATCATTGGAGTAGACTTTGAGCTGATTCCGCAGTGTCTACACCTGAAAATAAGTAAACACGAGCAATATGAGTAAAAGATTGGCTAAAAAAGTGGCAACTGAAATGATATGATTCAAATGATAAGAACCAAAAACAGTAATGGAAAAAAGGCTACTGACTTTGTTTCTTCTTCCGGGGCAGAACCACCATTCCAATCTGAAGTAGCTGTACCTGATTCATCAGAGATTGCCTTGGATGATGTAAACTGACCTTTCTTCCGCTGCATTCTGGTAGTATAAATACCAATCAGATATCCAAGTCAAACAAGGTCAGCAATGCACAATTTTTTTAGAAGTTGACCCGTTCATGAAGATCAAATTTCAATGCAACTACACAGTAACTTTTCAACAAAGATAAAACCTTGGCACTAATTTTCAATAAAGATAAAACTTCGGCAATAAATTTTCAATAAAGATAAAACTTCGGCACTAAATTTTCAATAAAGATAAAACATTGGCACTAAATGTTCAATAAAGACAACTGATTTCCGAATTTCTACTTACAAAAGAGCATGGTTGCTATACCCTCCTTGAGACTAGCACCATTAAGCATAAATACCATGCTCAAATATAACAAACATGTGTGACTGATGCCGTTACAAACCGAACAGTAGTATATAATGAAAATTAATACGGAATAAACATACGTACTCAAACAATATACATAAACGTACACATGCTTATAGCATGAATCCAAATAGAACATATTGACATGTAATATGTAGTAATCTGGCAAGTCAAAGAACAGGAAGGCTTTACAGGCGAAACAATAGTTGATATATGATGTCTGCAAATAAACCTTTGTGGACTGATCATTAATGGTTTCAATTTACAACATCTTATTAAAAACTGTCCCGATACAGTTTAGGTACAATTAATGAACAACTATGTCAGATAAAATTTTGGAAGAATACACATTTACAACTTTTGAGTTACCAATTACATGGACTACAGAAACGGAAACTCAAATAGAAGAAATTTTGGCCAATGCCCAATGTTTAATAGATCATGTGCTAAAGATTGAATCAACTATTGCGTATCTCACAAGTTACAAGAGTCAAAGAGTGAACCAACTATCAAGCCTTTTGTAGCTAACTAAAACTCTCGCCAGTAGCAAATTAACTGATTCACTCATGGAAATATCGTTTAAAGAAGTTTCAAAGAGATAACAGAAGGGAAACAAATCACATGATGGGCATTTTAACGATTCACATTGACAATTATTACGACCAAAGAAGCAATGAAAATCAAGATGGAAATATCAAGAAAGATGCAAAACACAGCAAGCAAGTAAATAATACCTAAGAGCAACTTCTTTCCGTACACTATAACGGATTTTCTTATCAAAGCATCTTTCTTTTCTCTTTTCTCTGAACCGGCTCAATGAAGCAGCCCGTTGTGGTTGACTTGACCTTCCAGGAAATTCGGTCAAACCCTAGACATTCACATAATAAACCCAATCAAACCAAAATAAACACGAATATCAAAGCCAAAACTTGCATCAACAATTTGCAGTACTCATACCCTTTGATTTTGAGGAGGGAGCCCCATAGTAGGTGCACCAGTTGGTACTTCATACCCACCCAAGAGCAATAACACAGCTTGCACCTATAGAATCCCCATAAATAAAAGACCTCCATAAATTAGCAGAAAATCAATAATTAGACAATACAACCCTAATTAGGTCAAAGATTAATGCATAATCAAAATAAACTCATCAATATGAACAAACAAAACCCTAATAACCTTTTCAGGCGAAACAGCATCAAACACATAAACTTCTCCTTGAAACGACAGCGTCAGCTGATCAGCACCACCACCTCCACCTGCACCTCCGGCACTCACCGGATGAATTTCAGCCTCCGGTACATACAACGCATGCGGCGGAACACTCATCTCTTCCATTCCACCTTCCAGACCACCGCTGGCCTGCAAAGCATGATGTTGATGATGATGAGCGTTGTGATGGTCGTACCGGATCTGGCTATGGCTAGGGTTATCTATAGACTCTTCTTCTCCGCCGGCAACATCGTCGTCTTCCTGAACAACCACATCTTCCACCATGTGATGTTGATTATCGATGTTATCGATACTATTTCCTCGTTGCTGCTGCTGCTGATGATTATGATGCAAATTTGCAGGCTGTAAATTAACAGCCTCGTAAATCGATGAATGACTGTGGTGTTGATTGTTAGTATTCGCCTCCGACATCCTCCAAAAGCATCAAGCAAAATTGAAAAAAATTACAACGAATTCAACGGAAATTGAAGGTAGATAGATGTGATATTCGACGAATTGAAGCTAGGATTATTGAAATCTAGGAGCAACGTGAGGAAGGGAAAAGAGGTGAAAAGGAATTAGAGCCCTAATTGTAGCAGGAATTGGGATTAGGAGAATACGGATGAGGATTTCACAATTTGGTCGTTCATAGAACGGGGGATTGAAAATGTGATGCAGGCAGTCAATATGATTCATGACTGGTACCTTGTGCATCAATGCTTGTAACAATGTTTATTTATAGAGGGGTGTTTGTTTCCAAAGAATTGAGATCTAGAAAGAATTTAACATTTTGGTTTGTAAATATTTTATTTATTGTATTCTTTTTATATTTTGATTTTATTTTATAATGATAGTAGGTTAGAAACTCGAGCCAAAGAAGTTCTGGTGTAGTGGTTGAGATGAGGCTTGAATTCCCAAGGGACCTGAGTTCAATCCCTACCACCACCATTAATTTCTGAGGCATGCAAATGAGGCCTAGTTCTTATGCTGATGCACCAGGTTTTACCCACGCCGATATAGGGTTCGAGCCTCGGCTCTCCCTCAAGCCCGGAAGGGGCCGTATTTGGCGGGATTTTTCCTTGGATGCTCTCCAACTCTGACGCCAAGTGGGCCCGGTTAAGACAACATATTGGCCGGAGTTGGACAAATCTCTCCCATGTGATGAGAGGGTGTGACGTCACAACATTCAATGTTCGCCGTTCAAAAAAAAGGTTAGAAACTCGTGTTTTACACTTGAAATATTAAATGGTTAGGGTGGAGGGAGTGTGATACGGTTCTATTCGAGACGAACCGCAATCTCCCAACAAGAATTAAGATTAGAAGAGAGGAAAACTTAGAACTTCAATTTCATGTTTCTCAAAACTCACAACGGAAGTTTAAATACAAAAAATCAAGAAGATGTGCAAATCTTCAAAAATTATAAAAAGTCAAAGAAATAAACTCAACCATGAAATGCAAACCATAAATAAAGATTGCCTAAAATAAAAGCTTCTCATTCAATCTCTTAAAAAAATCTTCTCCTTCAATCAAGCAATTTAGCTGGCAATTTGACAACTCGTTTGGGCCTTGACTGCACGGGTTCTTCGGTGAAAGGATTTTGCGTGGAGGGGTCGGACCCTTGGGCATGGGACGTATCAATAGCCCGCACTTCAGAAACAGCCTTGTCCTCAAGGCTGGCGGTTGTCTCTGCTTGGACCGGGGATATTAGGTCTGGTGGCAATGGAATAAGGTCTCGGTTGTCTTCTTCGTAACAGCCTCGGAGTAGAGAAACATGGAAAACCGGGTGGATACGGGCACCGACAGGAAGCTCTAAACGATACGCGACTTTACCTATTCGTTCAAGTATTTTTAAAGGCCTATAGTAGCGGCGGCTTAGTTTCTCAATGCCCCTGTTGGCGACGGATTTTTGCCGGTACTGTTGAAGGCGGAGCAATACAAAATCACCCACAGCAAATTCTTTGTCTTGGCGATGCTTGTTAGCCTGTTCCGTCATCCTTTGATGTGTTTTCTGGAGAGTCAATTTAAGAAGACCCAATACCCTATCATGTTCGGCCAAAGTGTCATCAAGAGACATTGGATGAGAACAATGCATGGTATAGCTTGGTAAGGAAGGTGGTGGTCGGTCGTACAGCGCTTGGAAAGGCGTCATATCTATGGCGCTATAATGGGTGGTGTTGTACCGAAACTCAGCAAGGTATAAATAGTTTGCCCAATAGCGGGGTTCATCACATGTGAAACAACGTAAATAACCTTCCAATGTCCTATTAACGACCTCCATCTGGCTATCCGTTTGTGGATGGTATGCGCTTGAATGTAAGAGTGTCGTACCCAACGAATTAAACATTTTCGTCCAAAACTTGCTAAGGAAAATTGGGTCTCTATCCGAAAGGATTGATTTGGGAAGGCTATGGAGCTTATAAACTTGATCAAGGAAGATTTTGGCTAATGAATGGGCTGTGTAATGTGATGGAAGAGCTACAAAATAGGCAAACTTAGACAAGCGATCAACAATGACCCAAATAGCTGTTTTACCATTGGATGGGGGTAAATTTGTGATAAAATTCATTGATATCTCTTCCCAAACTTGATTCGGAATCGGTAGGGGCTGAAGTAGGCCATATGGTTTTTGTGTCGAGTGCTTTGTTTGTTGACACACCATACAGTCTTTAATAAAAGAGGTGACTTCTTGTCTGAGTTTAGACCATGCAAAAGAGGCATTAATTCTTTTTATAGTACCTGTGATTCCTGAATGACCCCCCAAGGTGATAGAATGGAACATTTGCAACAACTTCATGCGTAAGGATGGGAGGTTGGGTATAAGAAGCTTATCATTTTGGTAAACCAACCCATCGTGTATCCTTAGAGATGAATGTTACTCGGGAAAATCTGATATGTGCCTTATGAAATTGCGGCCCTCTTCATTGGAAGTGTAATGGTATCTTATTTCGTGCAACTAAGGAAAATACGGGACAGACAGTGTGAGAAATTGTGGCTCTTCGATCCGGCTCAAGGCGTCGGCTACCTTATTTTCTTTCCCGGGTTTATAGTAAACCTCAAAATCATAACCGAGGAGTTTGCTAGCCCATTTGTGGTGTTCTGGTGTATGAATAACTTGCGTTAAAAGGTGACGGAGGCTGTGTCGACCCAATAAGTAGTGTCTCCATCGCTTGATTGCTTCTGTGATAGCAAACAACTCACGAATATAGGTTGAAGCAGCCTTCATTTTGGAGTCTAGCTTTTTACTAAAGAAGGCTATTGGTTTGTCCTGCTGGGATAATACGGCTCCAATTCCATAGTCCGAAGCATCTGTAGTAACATCAAAAACCAAGGAAAAATTGGGTAGGGTTAAGATAGGAAGTGAAGTCATGGCTTGCTTCAATTTTTCAAATGCTTGTTGTGCCTCATCGGTCCATACAAACTTCCGATTGCCTTGTAGCAAATCTGTAAGGGGATTAGCAATATGTGCATAATGTTTCACGAAACGCCGGTAATACCCGGTCAGGCCCAAAAATCCCCGAAGGGCTGTTTGCGTTAGTGGTCGAGGCCACTTTTGGATAGCCGATGTCTTTTCTTGATCGGTTGAAACGCCCGCTTTTGAAATTACGTGCCCGAGATACGCAACATCTGTGACTCCAAACACACATTTAGATAATTTGGCATAAAATTGGTGTGAAGAGAGGGTTTGGAAAACATGTTGAAGATGTTCCATATATTGCAATGGAGACTTGCTATACACCAATATATCGTCAAAAAATACCAAAACGAATCGACATAAAACCTGGGGAAAAATATCATTCATGGCAGCTTGAAAAGTGGATGGTGCATTCGACAATCCAAATGGCATAACGAGAAACTCGTAGTGACCATCGGTCGTGCGAAACGCTGTCTTATGGATGTCGTCCGTAGCCACTCTAATCTGGTGATACCCAGATCTCAGGTCCAGTTTAGAAAAAATCTGAGCCCCGTGGAGTTCATCCAGTAACTCATCCACGGTTGGTACTGGAAAACGGTCGCGGACGGTAACGACATTGAGAGCTCTATAGTCGACACAAAAACGCCAAGTGCCGTCCTTTTTTTGGACTATTAAAACAGGCGATGAGTATGGGCTTGTGCTAGGTCTTATCACCCCTTCGGAAAGCATTTCCTTAATGAGCGTGGACATGATTTCTTTCTAGTAATGGGGATATCGGTATGGCCGGACATTAACGGGTTGACTATTGGATTGTAAATGAATATGGTGGTCTTGTTGGCGAGGTGGGGGTAAGGTCGATGGTGTTTGGAAGATGTGGGCATAGGTATGTAATAATTGTTGAATCTTTGGATTGGAATGGTTGGGTGTGACACCCCTTTCAGAAGAAGGTTGGTGATTAAATATTAGGGTGTGCATGGATGCAATGACATCCTTTTTGAGGAAGTGTTGTATGGTACTAGAATTAGCAGCACATGATAATGGTTCACTCTTAAGTGTGATTGTCTAACCTTGGTGGTTGAAGGTGATGGAAGGAATAGAGAAATCGGCTGTAATCTGACCCAAAGAACTAAGCCATGCGACTCCAAGAACAATATCGACACCTTCAATGGAAAGCACAAACAATGGAATTTGAAATGGGCATTTAGCCAGCAGAATGGTAACCTTAGGGCAGAATCCTGTGTAATGAATCAACTCTCCGTTACCGACCATCACTGAGAAGGGGGTGATCGGATTGATATGCAGATTAAGGAAGGATGCCACGCGGGGTTGGACTATGTTGTGTGTACTGAACGAATCAATAAGGATTGTTATCGGATGTCCCGCGATAAGACCCGTGACCCGTAATGCTTTCTGAGATGCCAACCCGAGTAGGGCAGCAGGTGACAACGACAAGAATTGGTTAGGAATCATAGGGTCTGGTTTAGATTGATCCGGTTGCTCAACCTGTGAAGGTAGATCCTCCCCGAAATCAATCAGTGGCGGTGGTTGGTAAGGTTCGTCGTTGTCGACTATGAGGTGAAATTGAGGAGGGTTGCATCTGTGGCCGGGGTGATACTTCTCCGGGCAGCGAAAACATAACCCGGCGGCTTTTCGTTGTTGAAGGGCCTCGTGAGATAACCGGTTGAGAGGCAAAATTGGGTTGGTGACTTTGGGTGTCGGCAGTAATGGTGTGGAGGTGTTTGTGTTGAATGGTTTGGCAGTATTGGTGGATGGGATTTGTGGTAAGGAAACAGTAGGTGAGGTGCGAAAGGGAGGGTTTGGTTTAGGATGAAAACGGATGTCGTTGAACTTGTCTTCGACTAATTTGGCTAACCCAACAGCAAGGGAACGAGAGGTAGGTTTTAAGATGGCCAATTCTTGTTGAATATCATTGCGGAGGCTAGACAAAAAACAATTGAGCAATGCTTCTGGTGGGAGGCCAATGACACAGTTACTTAGCCGTTCGAACTCCGTGACAAAAGCGATGACCGTCGAGGTTTGGCAGAGCTTGAAAAGAGCGGCTTGATGGTTGTCAGAAGAAGACGGACCGAAGCGGATTTCGAGCAAGCGGTTGAAAGCGTCCCATGTGGTCAATAGTCCGTTGTTTTGTAGGTACCTATACCAACTTAATGCATCACCGGTTAAGCTATAGGACCATAGTAAGGTGTTCTTGTGGTGGAATTTTATAAAATGTGAAGTATTGGTCTGCTTGAAAAAGCCAATCCAATGGGTTCGAACCGTCAAAAGTTGCCAAGATAACTTTGGGTGGACGGATATCATATTGGTTTGGTGGTATTTCCGGTGGTTTTTGATTGAAGGATGATGAAGGGGCCGGTTTGGTTGTGATGGCGGTTACGATTAGCTTGGTTTGTTCAACAAATTGGGCTATGAGGTTATCGAGTTTGGCTGACTGTTCCTAGGAATTGGTGGTGAGGGTGACGACTAAGGAAGTCATCGCTTCCTCCAAGGAGTCGGTGGCATGGTTATCCTTCTTAGGAGGCATGATTGAGTCAATGAAAGCACCAATGATGCGGTTCTATTCGAGACGAACCGCAATCTCCCAAGAAGAATTAAGATTAGAAGAGAGGAAAACTTAGAACTTCAATTTCATGCTTCTCAAAACCCACAACGAAAGTTTAAATTCAAAAAATCAAGAAGATGTGCAAATCTTCAAAAGTTATAAAAAGTCAAAGAAATAAACTCAACCATGAAATGCAAACCATAAATAAGATTGCCTAAAATAAAAGCTTCTCCTTCAATCTCTTAACAAAATCTTCTCCTTCAATCAACCAATTTAGCTGGCAATTTGACAACTCGTTTGGGCCTTGACTGCACGGGTTCTTCGGTGAACGGATTTTGCATGGAGGGGTCGGACCCTTGGGCATGAGACGTATCAGAGTGGTACCCATTGAACCCATGGAACTCTCTCATTTCACCCAATTAAATTTTACCATGTCATTTTTACCCTCTCGAACCCTCTCCAACCCTAAGGGGAAGGTGTGGAACCAGTGAGCCCTTGAATTTTTTTTTATTAAAACAATATTTCATTAAAAAAATAAAAACCACATCTCAAAAATAAAGTAAAATTAAAATACAATTAATAAAAAAACTACAATTAATAAAAAAATATACTACTCGTCTTCGTCGTCCGTAAGATGGATGTCCAAGTTTGTGGCAACATGTGTCGTAAGATCAAACTTCAAATGAAAATGTGTGGTTTCGTTCCGCAATTCCATTATGATATTATCGGAAACAACTGGATTGGTAGGCGGATCCGCAATGTGAACCGGTGAGATTGCATTTCCGTCATCTTTTAATATCATATTGTGTAATATGATACACGCGTACATCATGTTCTTCAACTTTTCTACCTTCATTTGACGTGCCGGTCTTGCAATTATGGCCCATTTAGCTTTCAATACGCCGAATGATTGTTCGCCGTCTTTCATTGCCCCCTATTGCGTTTTTTTGAACTTTTTTTGGTTCACGTCGGTTGGATAAGAATATGATTTCACAAACGTGGGCCAAGAAGGGTATATGCTATTGGCAAGATAGTAATCGCGCTTGTATTGGTGGCCATTAACATAAAATGGGCACCTATGAGCAGTTCCATGCAACTCATTTGTGAACAATGGAGATTGATTGAGGACGTTTATGTCATTGTTCGACCCGGCAATACCAAAATACGCGTGCCAAAACCACAAATCATTTGACGCAACTGTTTCGAGTATGACCTTTGGGTACTCGTGATCACCTCGGTGATATTGACCCCGTAAACTAGTGGGACAATTTCTCCAAACCCAATGAGTACAATCGATGCTACCAAGCATCCTGGGAATCCCGTGCTTATCACCGTGTGCTTGGTATAAAAGTGCAATATCGTGACTAGTCGGTGCACGTAAGTATTCATTACCATATAGAATAACAATAGCATTGCAAAAATACTTAAGACATTCCCTACCCTAGAGGTTCTTGCGGACATACATAAATATTCGTCGTATGAATCGGGAATATTATCTGTTGCGAGTTGTTTTATGGCCGATGTGCATTTTTGAAGTGGAGTGAAACTTTGTTTGTTCCGTGCGTCTTGACTAACTTGAAAGTATTCGAAATTTGCGTTAATGTCGTCAACTATTTTTAAAAATAGTGTCTTCGACATGCGAAATCTATTTATAAAGACGTCCTCGTTGAATTTCGGATTCCCAACAAAGTAATCTTCCATTAGAACTTCATGTGCTTGGACACGATCACGTTCCACATGTCGCCGATTTGATCTTACAGTGTCTTCAACTTCGGCTGCTTGAACAACGAGGTTTAAAAATTCAAGACTACTCGAGTCGGACGACGACGAACTATTCGATGATTCCGGGATGTAAATAGCGCGCCTAAACATTTTGATTTTGTGGGATTTGAGATATATTTGATTTTTTGAGAAGATGTTATTGTAGGTGGAAAATATTGTTTGGGTATAAAATATATTTGATGTTTTATTTATAGGAGAATTTTTTTTTATTAAAATGGCCCCCAACGTTCAAATCCCAATGGTCACCTTGCACTGGTTTGACCGGGCTTTACAACCCGTGTCAAGCCCGCAGGCGTTGCGGCGGTGTAGCCCTGACAACCCGGGGAGCCCGTGAGCAACCCGTGCCATGACTCCCTTCACCCTTAGTAATGAAGATTTATAAATTATAAAGGAAATATTAAATAGTAATAGAAATTTAGGAATTAATAAATGAAATATTAACTAGTTTGTAAGGAAATATTAAATAGTTAGTAATAAAGAAAAAATAAGCGAGAAAAAGAATCTTGGGCTCATAGAATTGTGAAACATGACGCAACAAGTTACTTATTTATCAGGTTTAGATCCGTAAAATTAATAAAGAAATACTTGTAAAAATTTGTTGAGCATATTGTTGCTTCGTACATGGGTGAATAAGTTGTTTTCATTTTTGTAATTACTTTTATAAAACTCTTTGTTTGTTAGATAAATAAAACTTTGTGTTTGTTTCTAGATGTTGAGATTTTCTCTATTTTTGTCTTCAGGGTCATGGCTTTAGTTTTCACTTGAAGTAAAGTCTCATTCCTATCACTAATTATCATTGAAAAATTCTGGCTAATAGACTTAGGTTGGTGATTAACTCCATTATTGGAAAACATCAATCTGCATTCATTAAGAACAAACAAATTTTGGATGGGCCTCTTATTTTAAATGAGGTTATTCACTTTTATAAAAAGAAGAAGAAGAATATGATGGTGCTTAAGATGGACTTTGAGAAAGCTTTTGATTCAGTTAGTTGGGACTACTTATTCTCTATTCTTCGCTTTATGGATTTTGGGGACAAATGGATAAAAGCTTGTCTCTTTTAGGGGAAGTCCTCGGTGTTGGTCAATGGTAGTCCTTCTTTGGAATTTTAGTTGGAGCGTGGTCTAAGGCAAGGACACCCCCTTTCCTCTTTCTTATTTATTATAGCTATGGAAGGGGTTGAGCTGTGCTTTCCAAGATCTTATTCGCTTAGACCTTTTCAAAGGGGTTAGGGTTGACTCTTTGGATGTTCCTCTATCACATCTTTTCTTTGCGGATGATGTTATTGTGTTGGGTGAATGGTTGTCTAGTAACATTAAAAACGTGGTTTGTGCCCTTAACTGTTTTTGCCTTGTCTCTAGACTTAAGATTAATCTTCAAAAGACGCAGCTTTTTGGTGTGGGGGTTCATTCGACAGAAGTGAATCTTTTTGCTAATATCATTGGGTGTAAATATGATAAACTTCCCTTCTCATAGCTTGGTCTACCGGTGTTTGCTAATATGAAAAAGTCTTCATGTTGGAAGCTTATAATTGATAAGTTCGAGGCGAAGCTTTCTTTTGGAAAGCGTGCTTTCCATTGGGGGTCGATCCCCTCTTTGCTTCTCAATTCTTGGCTCTTTGGGTATTTATTCCATGCTTTTATTCCCTTTTCCTTGTCATTTACATCATTCTCTCGAACGCTATCGAGCTAGATTTTTTTTGGGGGCGGTCTCGAGAATCGGAATCCGTGTTGGATTAATTGGAAGGTTGTTCTAGCTTCTAAAGAGAATGGGGGGGGGTTTAGGTATTGGCTCGTTGAAGGCTCTTAACCTTGCGGTTTTTCATAAATGGAGGTGGCGGTATATTACCTCTCTGGAAAACATTTGGGCTCAAGTGATTAATTCTATTTATGGTCAAAATTGGGTTTGTTTAGTCCTATTCGGCCCTTAAATGGTACTGGTGTGTAATATAGTATCACTAAATCATTCTCATCTCTTCATGACAAAGGTATAATTCCCTATGAGTCTTTAAAGAAACTTGTTGGTTCTGGTCCCACTACTGTTTTCCGGAAGGATGTGTGGATTGGAGGTTCCTCTTTACTTTCTCGCTTCCCTCATCTTTTTAGACTTGAAATGGACAAAGACTGCTTGGTTCAGGATAGATTTCAAAATCACTCTTTTCTTGGCTCATGGCATAGAGAGATTCGAGGTGGAGAGGAATCCTCTCAACTTTCCTCCCTTATAGCGCTTTTGCCTTTCGTGGATCTTTCCTCTTCTCCAGATTCATGGGTTTGGTCTCTTTCTAGTGATGTGGATTTTTTCTCGGTTAATCATATTCGAAGGGTAATTGATACTTGTTTTTTTCCGGTTGGCTCGAAGAAAACTTCTTGGAGTCGATCAGTTCTGAGGAAAATGAATATCCATGCCTAGCGTGTTATCCTAGACCGGCTTCCCACTAGGAAAAACTTGGTTAAAAAGGTTTGGATCTCCCTCTTTGATTTGCCTGATCTGTTAGTTGGATACGGAAGACGTGTCCCATGTTCTAGGCTCTTGTTCGGTGGCGTTCTCAACGTGGACTTTGATTTGGAAGTGGCTTGAAATTCCACCATCTTTAGATTTATCTCCAACTTCTATTATCGACTAAATTGATTCTCGGCATCTAAACTTAAGTAAGAGACTTCTTCTGGAAGGGATTGTCATGACTACTTGATGGGTGCTCTGGAGATTCAGGAATGATCGGGTGTTCAATTCCATCGTCAAGAAGAAAACTTTCATTTTTGATGATGTTCAAAATTTTCCGTTCTTATGGTTTTATAATAGGATCAGTAAGGTAAACATTTCTTGGATGGATTGGCTTAAGAATCCATTTATGTTTTTGCAATTGTTTTCTTCCCCCCATCTAGTTTCTTGCTAGGTGTGTGATGGTTATATATTGCCTGCTATTCTAAAAAAAAGGATAAAATAAAAGGACAATGATTGAGAGATTTTTGAGATGTGATTTTGAAATCAGTTTCGTGTTGATAATGTGTAGTGTAACATCCCGGAAATTCTTAGACTAACGATGCGGACTAACGAGTGACCCGAGTTTCACTTAAAAGACGCAGTCATTAAGGATTCTCACGTAAAGCTTGGTTCGACAAAATTAGAGGTCCCAGTTAGTCGTTATTTTAAAGATTCGAATATAAAACGCGTTGGACGTATTAGGAGGGACTCGAAGCATAACTTGCGCGTGGTATTTAAACCACTCTATGCGCAAACACTAGGCCACTTTGGCTAGGTGTACGAGACGGCGGCGAGGGACGAGGGAGAAACGACCGGAAAAGAGGGGAGCTCGACGGCGAGGCGACGCGACGGTGGTAATTCGAGCAGGTAACCTTGTTTTACGCTTGTTTACGTGTTTACAATCATTATGACATGAAGCTAAGCGTAGGGTTTTGAGTGGGGTGGTGCTCGGTACTAATGGCAGTGGCGGGACAATGGTTACGGCCATGATGGTGGTTTGGTGGATGTAGCCAGCGAAGAGGGACGAAGGAGTAAGGGTGGCCGACGGCAACAGTGAGGGTGATTGACTCGGCGGCAAGGAAGGCTCGGTGGTGGTGCGACGGGGCTGCGGTGTCCCGTTAGGGTTGGTATTCGACGGCGGAGTACGGGGAACATGAGAGGCTGGCATGGTGGCTACTGGGGTGGCGCTCTACAGTGGTGAATGGAGGAGGGTGAAGGTAGGGAGGTACCCGACGTGTAGGTCGGCTCGGGTGAAGGCCAACGGTGTTGGTAATGGAGGCATTGTCCGAATAGGGTTTGGCACGTTGAGGAGGATTAGGACGAAGTGCATGACGGTGCACGGTGGAAAGAGGGAAATCGGAATAACACCCGGTTAGGGTTTGTCCTTGTGTGGTTTACGTACATGCATGAAAACCCGAATCGAGTACGCGCGTTCCGTGGGGTAAGGGAATGCATGGCGACGTGTTTGGTGATTAGGGCTTTGCATGGCACGTATAAGTGCATGCATGGATCTCGGTCCGAGTACACGGTTCCTAAACGGGCCAAGGGCGATCCGATGCGCGTGCCTTTGAAACTAGAGTTTCGTGGAGGAAGAATGATGCGCCTATGAGACGAGCATTGTGGTTTAACTATATTTATGAGTCATTCAATGTACAACTGGAGCATGTCATGCATTGACCGGTTCAGGCTTCGAGCGTGAACGGACGAGTTGCAGGGCAGGGACTAAGTCTCAGCATAACCGGTGAGTTTCTAATCCCCTACTTTTAAACGTTTTACTGTTTTTGGGGCTATCGTATATACATGCAAGAGGTGTTTACTATATTAAACGAGTTAAGAGTTTTGGGTTTAACCCGAGGTGTTTTATGAACTAAATCCTTTATTAATGTTTCGGAGGGTTTACGGGGTGTCATTGTAATTATGTGAGCTAGGTTAAGAGATTTATTGATGTATGTCATGTTAAGGGCTAGTCGGGATGAGTCAGGATATAAGTTAAACGCTTATGTGTGCGAGTAGGATATGTTATCCTAGTGCTATGTGTGGGGTGCAGGTGTAGTTAATGTGTCATGTAAATGACGAGTGATGTTATGTGCTTTATATTTGTGGTGTGTTTGCATCGTTGTCATTATGACACAGCAAACGGGATTGTGAAGTCGTTCGGGAAGTCACCTAAAGTGACAATATTGAGCAAGTTAATGATGAGCTCGAGGTGTGTCGAACGCCCTGATGAGGGTGCAGTGATGAGGTATGTGTTGTGTGCATATTTATGTGTTAAATTACATGCAAGTCTTGAGTTATAATTATTGTGCGTGAGAGGATATTAATTTTGTATGAGATGATATTAATGTGGCGTGTAGAGTTAGATTGACCGTTGTGTCGGGATAAGAACATTATGTTTACAACTGTTGTGTCAGTTGGCCTGTGAGAGTCTTGGTTAGGGCTGGTTAAGTCAGTGTCTAGAGGTTGGTCGGGGTAACCTATGACAACCCTGAATTAGGATCAATAACCTCGATAGTTAATTTACCAGAAACGGGCTCGGCCCATTAACGACCCACTTGTAGGCCCAACATGCGAACTTGATATGTAACCTTACTTGACGGATCACATGATGATTCGAGATAGCGTATTGTTAATACATAGGATCTACATAGCCTACAACGTACAATTAAATAAATTAACACGTTTACGGTTGGTAACCGGCACATAAGTCGATACCTAGTTACTAATACTAAATATTAGTGATAATTATTAATATTTACTTCAGACGATTATTTAGAGATTAACGTGTGAGCTATATGACATGGAGCACGACTACAATAAATACCGACGTAAACGTAATTCGGTTATTTATTATCTAGTACTATTAAATAATATAATGAACAATTACATTTTTATAATTATTATCATTCACGATTATTTTTATTAAGGAAATAATAAAAACTATTAGAACGTGAAACACTTAAACGAATGAACACGCTAGATACGCGGTACTGACACGTACTGACTTGGACATCAGTCGGAACGGAAATCTCGTAAATTAGTATTTAAATAATATTAATAATAACGTTATATGATTTTTTTTTAGCATCAAGAGATAATAGTTGGTGATGAGATTCTTGACTCTATCCCGATAATTCACGTGTGATACGCGGTGTCCACCCAATTTTCTTATCCACTTGAAACCCTAGGTATAAATACGGCTCATTATCTTCTTACTCATTCTCTAAACCCTAGCATCACACAAAAACACACACTTAGGTGTGTAATGAGAGAGAGAACGGGAGAAAGACCTTGTTCATGTTCGTTTGTTAAGAATTACTGGACTAACGGACGTTCACGAACACATAACCGAATGAAATTTCTTGTTCGTTTTCGTTCATTAAGGAAATGAATTTGTTTGTGTTTATTTGTTAATTTCATAAAGGACACAAATGAACCCAAAGGAACATACACTAACAAACGAATACAAACCAATATAATTACATAAATGAACACAAATAACCATATATAAATTTGAAAATAAGGATAACAAAGCAAATATTAAAAATTATGATAATAAATTTGGAACCCCCAAATTGACTAGTTTAAAATTAAGATAATAGAGTAAATATTAAAAATTAGAAAATATAAAAGGTTTAAAAAATGTGACTTAGGGTGATGATTAAAAATTAAAAAATATAAAAAAAATCTTTAATATAAATAAACGAACACAAACAAACACAAACGAACGAACATTCATGAACACAATAGCAAACGTTCACGAACACAATCGAACGAACGCGGCCTCTGTTCCTGTTCGTTCTTTTAATTAATCGAACGTAATTCCTTTTTCATGATCATTCATTTATTAAATGAATGAACGCAAATGAACTTCATGGCTAACGGTTCACGAACAGTTTGCTGAACATTTAGTTCATTTATGGGTAAATATATTTCTATTTGTGAAAGATACAAAAAAAAACAGGAGCATATAAATTGGGAGATATGTGCACATGATCCGATCCCCTGAAAACCCAACAAACTTGCAAGAACACCATGAACGTCGATGAAGAAATTGAGCATCTCAAAGAAGAAATCAAACGACTCGGTCACAAACAAACCGATGGATCTTACAAGGTAATGTTGCACCCCCCGATTTCTCTCACACACGCGTATACATACACATTTTTTTTTATAAATATTCAGGTTTTCCCGATAGATTGTTATCGTTGGTCTAATTCGGATGTAGATAACAGTTTGATTGATTTAGCGCAATGATGCTTGCACTCGCATATCTGGTTCATAAGATTGAAAAATTATTCAGAAGATCGGTTTTAACAATTTATAAAAATTTCGAGCTTCTGATTGATCGATACTAATTTGAAATTTGAAAATGACGATGAAGGTGACATTCGGCGTGCTGGTCAACGATGACAGGTGCGCAAACATCTTTGAGGCATTAGTCGGGACACTACGCGCAGCCAAGAAACGCAAGGTCTTGGCATACGATGGCGAATTACTGCTACAAGGGGTGCATGATAACGTCGAAATTGTACTCAAATCGACCACGTGATTGATCATAACTTGCTTCACAAGTTATCATGAATTTGTTGCATATTAACTGTTACTTGTATAGTTTGAATCCCAAAGGTTAATAATCTACATGCTCATGATACGGTATGTTCTAAATCATCAACAAGAATTGGATAAAGCCAAGATGCACATATACATGCATGCATATGATACACACACATTCCTTTTCTAACAAAATAAACAGGGCCGTCCCCGAGAATCCCCGAAAATTCGTGGGTCCGGGGCGAGTAGAAAAAAATCGGTCCGTATAATATAAACTCAATAACTTATATACAGATTTTTTTTAAATATATATATATATATAATAGATAAAAAAAATTTAAAAATTCCGGGCCCCTTCGAGAGCGGGTACTGGACGGTCGCCCACCTTACCCCTCCAGGCCGACCTTGAAAATAAATATATGCAAAAATATAGATGGTTCATTTAATTTAGAGTTAAAAAAAAAGCATATGCATGGAAAATGAGATAAATAGAAACTAAATGTTCTTAAAATTATATAATTTTATTGGATGAGGTAAACCAATTGCTAGAGATGGTAATTTAAATTACGGGTGTTCATCGGTTTGGTTTTCGGGTTATTCAGTTCGGTTTAATTTTCGATAATCAGTTTTAACCCGAATAATAAACACCCCTACTTTAAATGGGTTGATTTGAGTTACATTTTATCTTTAGCAGATCAAATCCAATGTGTCAAAATCATTTTAACCTAAAAATCACTTTACTATAAAAGTTAGTTCAGCTTTGAAATGATATTTAACATTTTAACACATTAATTATTTATAAAAAAAGTAAAAAAATAAAAAAATGTGGATAAAGAAGCCCAACCCGGCCCATTTTAACTTAGAGACTCAATATCCATGAGCGTTTTGGGCAGGGTGGCCCGAATATACAGAAAAATAAGTAGCCGCTTAGGATCCCCATATTTAAATGGCCCTCAATTTTTAGGATTTAAGTTCATTTAATTTTTAAGTTTTGACAAGAACAAAAAATCTGTATATTTGAAGTTTTCTTCTTACAAAAACTCACTCGAACTTTAGTACGTGTGATTGTATGTCTTCAAGAAATTGTATACATAAAATGTACATCATCATATTCTCATGTGTTCGGACTTAGGATTCTAAGAAAAAAGTTTTTTTTAATGAAAAGGGCCCCGATTGTATAATTCGCTTTAACCCCTCAAAAAAGGTTGAGCCGACCCTGGCTTTGGGTATGGTCTCTCGAGGAAGTGCATGATGGGGTCGACCTAAAACCATTTTGCTTTGAGGGCATGGGGGCATTAACAAATTTATGAACGACGACTTCATATGCTCAAAATTGATTGTTTCTTCAAATATAATATATCCCTTGTGGGGGCATTAACAAATTTAAAGTAGAGACTCACATAAACATTTGTACGTAATACATGACATATATAGCGAAAAAATGATAGTTATGCGAGTACATAACTGTCTTATGTATCACACATACATTCATGAATAAGGAAGATCGTGACATTTATGATTTACCTCGAATTAATGTTGCATGTTTCTAGTAATTCTTATTTGTAAATGTAAACTATGGGTTTTTCATTCCCTAATTTGACATGTTAAGAGACCCTCAACGTCCTCTTCCCCCCCCCCCCCCCCCCCCCCCGTCTCTCTGTCTCTCTTTCTCAGCGGTAGTTGTCGGCAAGGGCCAAAATGTGCCACCACTTCTCTTCAAAGTTCATCTATCGGTTTCCCTCATTCAATCTCTCTACTTTGATACCTGTCACCACCAAACAACCACCAAGCAGCAATGATAACGAACCTCCATCCTAGATCCGCATCTCTCTTTAGAATGTGCTAGGGGTTTTGTCACACATCTCTAGATCTCTCTGTTGTTTGCCACCCTAGATACACTCTTGATAACAAACTTCTTTAATTTAGAGTCAAGCCGTTGAGCTCGAGTTGTAATTGATCCGAGTTCAAGCTCAAGCTTTCAACCTGCTAGATGATTTTAAATCGAGCTGAGTTGGCTAGAGATGTTCATGACTAACCCCAACTCACATATACAACCATACCCCATTGTTAAACAAAACCCGCACCTTTACCCTTCGTACAAACACAAAGTGTTTTATTAATGGTCCATCTAGTCCAAAACAAAAAGCCAGTCCCTATACCGAATACCGATAGCCAAAGTCCACATTCAAGCGTCAACGGCGACAAGGACACTTTTGGTGCGACAACGATGATTGTGACATGATGAACGTTGTGTGCTGTAGCTGTGAAGAAAAGGGTGATGGGGAGTGGTCACCGGTGTTTTGAAGTTGGGTTGTTCAAATAACTCACCGATAAGGGAAGGGGAGAGGGGGAACGTTTTTGGTGGTTTATGTAAACAATGAATACTATTACACTTGGTATCTTCTCAAAAACTACTCATTTGACAAACAATATCATTTTGTTGAAGGAGATTTGAGTTGTTCACCATCAATATTATTATCATACATTGCATACAACAAAAACATGTTATTACATATTTAATGGAGTACATAAAACCATCTCCCACCCATAACATCTTTCAATATTATGGTATAAATTATAACAATATTGTTTTCTAAAAACCTATCTGTTTTAAAACCAGTTCGGTTTTTGGTTCAATGATTTTTCAGCCCTGTAGGGTTCAGTCCGGTCCGGGTTCGTCCCCAATGTACAACCCTACCCCTATTGTCTTAAAAGAGTCATCTCCAATTGCTCCAAATAAAAACAATTCTTTCCAGCAGAAATTAAAATATTATTAAATCAATATTTTTTTATACATAACCCCAGAAACTATGCACAAGGAATGAAGCTTTTTATAGAATCCACACTTTAAACCACTAGAGTAAGCAAAGATCGGACATAAAGCATGAATAAAAGTATTTCCAAACTTTTACAAATGATTTTTAGGCAACAAGGGATCAGAAATTACCTGGGGCTCGAAATCAGGCTTCACATATCGGGAAAGCATGTCAGCATATAACTCGTATCTAGCCGTCATGCGGAATCCCCATTTGTCCTTTAGCTGTCTGCAGAGGTTAAGGTTCATGTCTGATATCAGCAACCCATCTTTGTTCCTTGAAAGTGATGGTGTACATGAAGCATCTGGTGCCGAAACATGGCTTGAACCATAGAAATGACCAAAGTCTGCATGTTGCGGCTTTCCATCGCCTGATGTGAACGGGTTTGGGAACACCTCGGTCCCGACCCGGTTGATGGATCCCACAAAGTAACTATTTGCTATTGCAGCATTTCGTGCCTAAAAAGAAAAAAAATGCACGCACAGTGTAATTCAGATTAAAGAAAGGATTAACAGCTTCACTTTACAATGGCAAAAATCCGGGATGGTAAAATGGATAGGATGGGTTGGGTAATGGGTCAAAACAAACAATTTTCTTAATACTGATATAGACGTGACGGGTCGGGACGACCCACAACACTTTTCTGATTTATTTGGGAAATTTATAAAGTAATTAATGTGTTAAATATGATTACAAACCTGTATTGTTACAATAAAGTTATAATCTGTTTCTTTTATAATAAAGCGATTAGAAGGTTTCCTGCACTTGAATACATTTCAAATAATTTTCAACATGCTTGACCCATTTTCTTTTTAGTTAAATCTTTTAGCTTAACCGTTAGAGACAAACATGACCCAAACCGACCCATTTTGGACAAAATGAGTAAAAATTGCAACTGGCAAAAAACAACGTAATTTCAAAGATCAAACATTTTGGACACGTAGTTGAAATTAAAAGATTGCCAATTTTTGCCCAAACACTCATTTCTGTATGCAAAATGTGTGTTATTATTTCAAGTGCAAGGAAAAGGCAATTGCTCCTAAAAAAAGGGAATAAAGAGAAGCATATGCGGGTACCTCGATGGGCCACATTGGCTCACTGAGTTCACCAACAGTGGCAGACGGATTGAAGACAATTTCCGCACCATTTAACCCAAAGGCTAACCAGTTTAAAGGATGGTGCCTTCCATAGCATATATTGACACCAATTTTTCCATAGGCAGTCTCAAACACAGGGTGCCCCGTGTTACCCTCCATATAATATGTACTCTCATTAAAATCTCCAACTCGAGGTATATGATTCTGCCATTTGAATTGCAACAACTTTTCAGCCTTACCAGAAGAGGAACACATAAAATATTTTTCACCAATCAAACTTGGCTTTTATGGCAAACACAATCAAATTTGGACATAATAACATGATTTCATTTTTACATTATGGTTAATTTGTCACATAAAAAATATATAATAATTGAGAAAGGTAATCACTTGATAAGAAATGGAAATAAATTAAGAACTTACCTTCCTGTGCTTGCCAATTATGTTACCATTATTCCCAATTATAACTGCGGTATTCCAGATAGTCTCCCCATGTTTCAAATCTCTCTCGAGTATTGGGTTTACCATGACCATGTTATATTTCCTTGCAAAACCTTGAAGAAACTGTGTTGATTCTCCATCTGCAGGCTCAGCAAATTCACACCATCTTTTCTCACGGGTGCAGAAGGCAAAAGGCATCATCCATGCCTCCTGTATTTCAGTTATATATTGTTTATTTAATCCAGAGATGAATGAAAATCGAGTTATTAACAAGAGTTGGTTATATATTGGCTTACTTGTAGACATAATATATTGACCCCTGAAGCACCTGCTGCATCAATTATGGGCTTTAGTTTCTGAAAGATGGCTTTCTTCTGGTCAAAAAAGGGTGCAGTTGTTGGTAGAGCAATGGAGTTTTGAATTAGTCCAACACGCACTATACGGGGTTCTCTCAGTAATTCCTTGTCAGCATTAAATCTGAATGCCTGCAACATGAATTGACACCATGTGTAATTTATACGTTAAATATTTCTTGTTTATTTTATAGGCATACCCATGGGTGCACAAGTAGACACTGCTTCTTTTAGCCATGTTTGTAATTAGTTCTTTCAATTACATTTGAAAACTTAATTGTGGATGATAGCTAACAGAAAATATTTGATGCAAGTGGCTATGTGCAAGGGAGAATAAAAATTTTATGCACATGGGAAAATATTTTCTGGCTTAGCCATTGGTTACATGATAAATTAATGATTTATAAGTCAAGATGGAAAATTGCCATTGGAGATAGCTGTCTACCTGGATATTGAAATCATGTTCTGAGGACAACCCTTTGGCAGTTTCTACTACTGTCAATGGCTCAAGTGCTTTTCCACAATTCAGTCCAATAAGCAAGCGGCTGACTTCCTGCAAAAAGAGTTGCAATTCACATCATCATAAAAAAAGAAACAAAAAAAGCACCTCAATTCAAAAATCAACAATGCAAAATTGCACTTAAAAACCCTGTGTCCTTACTTATCTTAAGGAGTTATGGTTATGTGTTACAAAAACGGGTTGTTTATAAGTTCATCCTCACAAGTTGTGCAAATACAAAGGAATAGATTGTTTGGCTATTAATCAAAACCTAGCGTAAATGAATGAGAATCTTATGGGGTAAAGCCATGCTATTTGTAGTTAGTAATGGTTATTGATGACAAAGATGCAGTTTTGATTGGAGTTTTGTCAAAAAGGGATATGTTTCATTTAGTATGGCTCATCTCAACAAGGAGATTCGTTTGGTTATATTAGAACGAAGAGAGTACAACCAAATTAAGAAATTGAATTTTTAGGACAAGCTGAAAACAAAGCAGACCAAAGACCAACATTATTGGCTTCTTTTTAATGCCGATTGACCCAAAATGCCTAGATCTCAAGCCCAATGCCACTATCAATACTTTCAGGACAAATGAAATCTAATTAGCAATTAAAAAGCATCACCAACCATCATGTATGATTGACAGCAATTTAAAAGAACTTTTAGGGGATTTAATTTGTATTGCACATCTTCAAGATCATCTAGGTGACTTTTGGTCAATGCTAGTTTCCAAATGATTAGCCACAAACACCAATTCATTTCTTTCATACTACCTTGTTCCCACAATTAGATATTTGTGTCTTTATAGGTGAAATTAATCATCTCTCATGTTAATTAAACTCTCATTCTTGGCTAAAGTGATCTAACTTGAACTTTTATTTTGTGTGAAAAGCAACTCAATTGGACTTAAAAAGTCAACGTGCAGCAAAATTTACAAGTAGAGCTAATTAGTTTAAAAAAATAATAATCATAGATCTGTATCAAATTTAAAAAAATAAAGAATAGAGTGCTTAACATTAACTACTAATCTGAATATGCGATCGTAATCATGTTTGACCTAATTTATCCGCTGAAAAGAGGGAAAACACAAATACACCAAAACTAGACTATAACAAGCAACAATCCATCCAATCGAACATCTGACAAGGAATCAAATTCAAATCAATTAACAAACCACAAATTATATACTTTTGCAACACTAAACACACACACACACACACACACAATAGCTACCTTGAAAAATTGAGGAGAGAGGTTCGATTCAAGGAGGAGATGAAGAGATTCAAATCCACAAATTGAACCATCTGTTAGGATTCCTGATGCTTCTCCATTTTCATTTACAATTTCTTCCTTCGTCTCCATTTTTCTCTGCACAAGTGAGATTTCGTCTTGCACTCTACCAGGTATATTTTGATACAAGTTACAATAATGGTCCCTGAACTGTTCCTAAACCAAACTTTGGTCCTTTAATATTTGTTTATTTATAATTTGGTCTTACCAAATATTACTTACCCTATCTAAAGAGAATTGACAGGCACAGCACATCCGGTTGATTGGTCCACGTCCACCTTTGTTTTTTGTTTTTTCTTTTTTCAATCTCACTTTTAGAGCTTTTTTTTAATTACTTTCGATTTACATTTTCACCCATTCTACTATATATAATATATGTTTTTAATCAATCCGATTTTCTATTAATATTGTTTTCCTGTAACAGCCTTCATTCGTTAGCTTTTTTTTTTAAATGGAATGAGCGGCTGATTAACGTTCCGGTATAAACTTTTTTAAAACGGAGCTGTGTTCGAAATCGAGTATATTTTTTTGTGTCGTGTGTTATAGCGAGCGGCGTTAACGTTGATAAGCCCAAACGCTTATGAGAGGAAAACATCATTGTCGGTCTTTTGGTATAATCTTATCCGATTTCAGTGTTCACTTTTATTGTTTTCGACGAGTCAAAGCGATAACGACCAAACTCATGCTTCGTAATGCGGAGAAAAAACGATCGCGCTCCCCCGCGATGTGCGGAGGTAAAAATACTAGTTCTATTCAACTTTTTGGTGTTCTTGTTAACTAAATCCAATTGAAATAAAATTTTAAAACTCCAACCTAAGTCGTTATTTGCTTAAGTTTTTAGTTATTAACTAAAAACTGAGCTGACCCAAGTTTCAAAACTGAATAACGAAACTACTTCTGACCGAAGCTAGTAGGTTTTTAAAGATAAATAACCGAATATTTCAGTTATTGTTTTGGTTAGGGCCTCCACTTTATAGAGTATGTGGTCCTCCCTTTTGTTTCTTCATCGATATGGGACAAAGAAACAATGGAATGGATGAATTCTTTGGAAAAACCAAAGGGTCCTTTTATAGTCATTTCTTTCATCCATATTTCTTTTTCTTATCCGATGTGGGATGGGCATAGATTTGTAAACAAAAGGGACAAAATTATAAATGGCTAGTTGTTGATACATCAACACTTGTACCAAATGTAGTATAAATGTTCTTAAGTGTCTTAAAATTGAAGTTAAATTACATTGTTGTCATTTCAATATGCTTTATATAGTAGTATAGATATGTTTATAGTTATAGTTTTTTATTTATATAACATACTATATATTATTTAGTTATTTAGCTATTTTTATCATAAATTTATATCTAATAATCGTTATTATGCAAATGTATAATTAATATATTAAATAAAAAATATATATAATAATAGGCTTGTTTAGGCTTGCAAGCCTAGTCGAGCTCGGTAAGTAAAGCTTAGGTCGAGCTTTAGCTCGTTTATTAAATGAGTTTCAATATAGACTCGAGCTCGTTTAAGCTGGGTATGATTCGAGCTTTTAGCGAGTGAATCTTGAGTAACTAATGAGCGAAAAGCTCGTTTATACCTCTATCTAAACTTGTAGTATCAGATACTTGAATAAGATTAGGATGAGAAACTATAAATATCTATATATCTTAAGAGTAATATTTTTTTAATGACATTACAAGTATTATTATTATATTTTTTTTTCAACGACAATTTGGATCACTGACGGGCCACTGACCCATCTGATCATCTCCACCACCCTTAGGAGGAAACCCACTGTATGTGAGAAAACCTCATGACCCAACCTGAAACCCTTTTTTTGTCAGTTGGACTTGAACCCAAGAACTCACAATTTTTTTTTGTCATTGGCCATTATAAGTATTATTTATGTTAGGTAAATCAAAAGACTTATTAATTAACTAGGAACTATGACCCGCGCGTTGCGGCGGGTTCGTACAGTGATATTAACGTGGTTAACTACATAAGTAAGTCTGTGCGTTTGTGAATCTCGTTACACGTGTTACGGCTGTGACACTAACGTCGTTAAATACGGTGACTTTAGCACCCCACGCTCTGCGACGGGAAACGAATCTAAAACAGTTGAGGCGGTGACTAAGCACAAAAAAGTGATTAAGTACATAAAAAAGTGATTAGTCCAATAAAAAAAATGTAAAAAAACAAAGAAAAAAAGCAAAAAAAATTATGGACCAACAGATAGGTGACATGTGGCGTGACGTTGTAGAAAAACACATAATTTTGATATTTTACAAAATTCAGGAGGGGTTGTAGTAAGACACATGTAAATGAGTAAAACAAAATTTATACCGTCACGTAAAGAAAAAATATTAAAAGAAATGAGTAAAAAACAAAATTTATACCGGGACTCAAAGAAAAAAAATATTAAACAAAAAAACAAATAATTTTTTTGTAGAGGTATATTTAGGTTTTAGAAAATTAAGGGTTATTATTTGAAAATATAAAAATGAAATAAGGTGAATATGAAAAAAGAAAAAAAAGAAAAAAAAAATTCTCATTGGTAACCGACGTTACCATTTGAGAGTTATTAATACATGAAATAAAGTAGGCATATGAACTAACATTAACATTAACAATTAACAAGAAGCTTTAAAAAGAACGGGTTAGGAATAGTAAAGTTTATGGGTTTTTCAATCTGAGCACTGTTGTTTTGGTTTTTATAGATTAGCAACATGTGTAGCTTGCTATCTCTAGGTTTCCACCGCCTCTCTTCTTCTCTTTTTCCCCTACCCCTTTACAGTTTCCTTCACCACTAAAGCTTCGTTAATCGACGGAAGAAATAAGATGAGCACCTCCTTCTTCCACATTTTATAGATGATTTAGACAGAAAATAAAGCTTATCCCTGATTTCCATCATTTTCTCCGAGTAACCCCTGCTTCATCTGCCTTCTTCCCTTCGCGACATGAGTTTGCATTCCTTTGCATCTTCTTTATCGTTCTCTGTTTAAAATCGTGTTATTATAGTCTCGGATTATCCACGATTCCACACCACAGAGTAATAGTTATGGTGGACACATGGGGTAATACGGGGGAGCTCAAGTCAAGCAGCTGACTAACACAAATCAAGTGAGAGAGTAGACCGATCTTGGTGATGGTGGTGACGTGAGGTTGCGATGGGGTGGCGATTTAAGAACAGAGGTTGAGTGAGACGCATTGAGGAGTCTAGTAGGTTAAGCTCGAATCACGACTGCCTTCTGTTCAAAGAGTCGATGGAAATGGGGAATGGTAGTGCCTCATGTTTGTATTTGGTGTGGTGTATCAGGGGTCTTCGATGTGGGTTTTTCGGCCGGAAAATGAGTTACAGGGGGCATGAAGAAGATTGGAGAAAAAGGTTGGCATAAACAATTAATCACACGGTACAAGTTCCTTTATTTATTTACTACACATGAGTTGAAAAATATCAGTACATAAAGTTTTTAAATCTTTATGTATATATTTTACATGTGTAAAAATATATTACATACACTAAGTATAGAAAACAAATTCAAAATATGTAAAACTTAATATATAATTGGGTTTCGAAAATACGTTAATTACAATTTAATATAATTTGACTTTAATTTATTTTTACTATTTGATTGAAATAAAAGTTATATAATTAAATTTTAAAGTTTCTTATGATAAGAGATAATTTAAAATAAATATGTTTTATTAGTATAATTAGTATTTTCTTTAAATATATATCATATTAAAGATAGAAGTGTATTAAATAAGAGGGAGAAGCGGGAAAAAAAATGGTGAGAATGAATATGGAGGCAACACGTGGCACTAAAAACCTTTATTTATTATATAGTATAAATTAGTATTTTTTTCTTTAAATATATATTATTATTAAAAGATAGAAGTGCATTAAATATGAGAGAGAAGCGGGAAAAAAATGGTGAGAATAAATATGGTGGTGACACGTGGCATGCAAAAACCTGTATTTATTATATAGTATAGATTATTTGTTTGTGAGATATATAATCAATTGATGAAAGTATTTATAACACCCTAAATTATGAAAATAACATTCTTCATTATTCTTAGGAAGACACACTTGACAAGAAAAAAAAACAAATTAATGGCAGCACAATGTTTCCGTCACATTATATATCTTAAAGAAAACAATAGTATCTTCGTGTCAATAAGCTTCTCTCGATAGGTCAATACACACGATCCAATAGCCAACAACTTTATGTATGACCAACAGACCAAGTATATGCTAAGGACATCCATGTCGGCTTCAAGATCTTCAGAGAGTTCACACGTATATGATGAAGCTAAGAGGGTTAATGAAAAGGATAGTGCCACTCTGCGTTACCTAATGCTTTGAAACATCACAGTTTTTTATTTAATATTTAAATATATTTTGGGAAATATCGATAGAGATTTCAAATTATATACATACTAGGTTAAAAACCAGTGTATTACACGAGTTGAATAATAATAATAAAACTACGATCGGGTATTGTAATGTTATGAAATAAAAAAAAAGAGTTAATTGCATAAATGACTCATGTGGTTTGAGTAAATTGTCATTTGGTCCCTAGGTCATAAAAGTTGTAAACTTAGCCCAAATTTTTGTAACCTGGTTACGAATTTAGCCCCTGGTGTTAACACTGGTTAGTTTTAATGAAAAATTAGCTCATATGTCATCCACGTGACTTACGATTGCAAACTTAACCCTAAAAATGAGTTAAAATCAGTAAAAAATAGTGATTTTTACTGATTTTTATGAATTTTTACTTATTCTTTTTTATTGATTTTTACTTATTTTAACTCATTTTTAGGGGTTAATTTTGCAGAAAGTGTGAAAGAAGGAAGAAGTGAGTAAAAGAATAAGAGCTAAGGGTGTTCAATATTTGGTTTCAAACCGATTAAACCGATAACCAAATTGTAATCGAAACTGTTTAAAACCAAACCAAATTACATATTTGGTTTTCGAATATGTAATTTGGTTTTTGGTTTAGGTTTCAAGATTTTAATTTCAGTTTGAACCGAAAAAACCGAATTGGATTATACCACTATTTTAATCTATATTTTATAGTTAACCCAATTCATTCATATCAATAACCAATACCCATATATGGATTATAAATCATTAATTTTACATTGGATACTTTTTTTTATGAACCATTACCAAATTCTTTTGAGCTAACAAACCGAATTAGCTAAAAAAACCGAACTTGTTATGGCTACTCAAAAGAAAATAAAAAATGTCTTTTTTAGCTAATTCGGTTTGTTAGGTTCAAACCAAAAACCAAACCAAATTAGAAAGTGGTTTTAGGTTCAGATTAGGTTTCCACGAATTAGGTTCGGATTAGGTTTCCACGAATTAGGTTCGGTTTGGATTGTGGTTCCAACAAAAAAAATCAACCCGAAAAAACCGTAACCCGAACCGATGAACTCCCCTAAAAAGAGCATCTCCAACACTCTCAAACAAACGCCACGGTGTCGTTTGAATTCCAAGCGCAAGCGTTGGAGGTACATGTTTTTGGGCGTTTGTTTGTGCTCATTCGGAATTTCAAACGGAGGCAAACAGATAGATAGTAGCTCCTCTCACACAACAATTGGATTATATATATAATTTTTTTTAAATGGTATTTGTAAAAGAATGTAGTGTTAGAGGAGAAATGATTATTATTGAAGGATGAGTGTAAATCTGATGTAGTAGATGACATGACACGTTTACAAACGTTTAAATGGTTTAGCATCGAAGATACTCAAAAAAAAATTAAAATCTATTACTAGACGCTAGAACCTGCTATCTTATCTTGGATTTAATTCTATTATTTCTTATTACTGTTCACGAGACACAATATTACTCATTATTTATTAGCTCTCTTGTTTTTAAAGTTTGAACATTCATTTGTTAAGTTTTTAATTTATTTATTATTATTAATTATTAATTTAAGAATGAAATTTGTATATGAATTTAAATTTTTATTTTTTTATTGTTTCAGTTATACGATTAGGTTATTAAATATAACTTATTTTATTTATCATCTTTTATTCATGATTTATTACTTTTTATAAAACTTGTGTCATTTTTGGAAAAATATAAAACTAAAGAACATTTGTCATCACATAATAAATCATACGCTTAGTTAGTGGTTATGACTGTTAGGAGTTGGTTAAACACTTAAACATAGATATAAAAGGGTGCAACTCGGGGAGGGAGTTAATTTTTTTTAACAGCAACACCTAAATAATCTATAATAGAATGAACAACACCTAGATCATCCAGGATAAATCTGTCACCTCTATGACTCGAACTCACAACCTTTGGTTGAGGTGAGATCACCACTCTAACTCATATCTAGTTACCACTGCATCTAATAACTTAACTCTTACTACAATTGGTTCTCTTTCCTTTATGTAATCTTTAGGTTAATCAATGGAACCCGAGTTCCACCAAATTTATCAATCAAATTGGTTTTCTTTATTCATGATTCCTTCGTTTATAAATTTATCCTGCCATTTCAGTAAGATTTATAGGAAGAACTCATCATGAACACAAACCCAATGAGAACGATCATTTCAGGGTTTTTTTTTTTTCAAATAACAAGATTCAACGGGATGGACTTGTCGTGACACATGGGCGTTCTTCATCTTCCAAGTTTGGAAACGCGGTTGAAACATGCAGCAACTCAAGGCCGGATCCCACAACCACCTCGTACGTGGATATGAATAAATTACATATCACATTTAATAAACTATAAATCACATTTACAAATGACCTCGAGTCTAGGCTTCAAATATCAAGCTTGTCGGGCTCACGAGTTTAGACGATCTTAAACGAGACTACTATTTATATAATTGTTATTTAGTTTATTAAATACATACACACATAATTATTATTATTACATAAATTTATGATAAAAATAATTTATATATATATAAGAGACGGTTCCACTAAAAAGTGGTTTTTCGCTAATAAATACTAAGAAGTGGGTCAAACGAACTCCGATTGAGCTCATTCTAGCGGCGTTGGAACCGTCTCATTGAACCCTAACCCGGACCCAAAAACCTAAACCTCCCATCCACCCGCACCCCCCCCCCCCAAAAACCTAAACCTCCCCTCCAACCTACCCCGAAAAGCCTAAAACCACCACCCCCACCCCCCAAAAACCTAAACCCCCCACCCCACCCCCCAAAAACCTAAACCCTCCACCCCCACCCCTAAAAAAACCTAAACCATAAAATCTAAACCCTAATGCTAAACCATAAGGCTAAAACCCTAAAAATCAAACGTAAAATCTAAACCTTAAAAGCTAATCCCTAAAATCTAAGATGGTAGAGTTCGACGAGACGGTTCCAACGCCGCTGAAATTAGCTCAATCGGAGTTCGTTTGATATCGTTTCTTAAGGTTTTTATCATTTTTTAGATTTTTTAACGAAAAACTACTTGTTATTTGATCCTCCCCTATATATATATCATGTTATATAGAAATTTTATAATAATAAATAATAAACGAGTCAAGCTCGAGCCGAATTAAGCTTGATGTCACGACTCACCCAAAACGCTCAAAATTTTGCCCTAAATTCAGGTCATATTTACGAGTTTCTAGAAAGTTCCAAAGTTGTTGCATTCTAGACATTTTCGGGCTGATCTAGGTTGAACAAGAGCCTAGAAAATGGCTAGAAACATCATCATAAATCTGGATAAAAGGTTATGGAAATGTCTAGAAAACTCCTTCAAAAGATCAAGCTTGGAAGGATCTAGAATCATCAAGTAAATGTTGTAAATATCAAAGATATTTGTATAGTTTATATTTAGAGATTTCTAGATAAAGAATGATCTATATCAGGTTGCTAGCTCTATAAATAGAAGGAGTTGGCTAATTTGCAAGACACCTCCAAAAATTCCAGCATACTCACCTTGTAAAGGCTTCAAAGCTCCTTTGTATTTTTCTCTTATAATCAATATAAGTTTAGTTGCTTACAATCTTGCTTGTTTGCATCTTATCGCTTCCGAATCGCTAACACGTTAGGGCAAAGGCTGAACTTAGACAGGAATCTAAGTGCCACATGCGAGTCAATAATTTACTCCGTGACATGGAGCTTTGAAGTAGAACTTTAAACAACGCCAAGATCGACCTTAATCGGGCCTAGACTAATGTCAACTAGATTACACCTTAATCTTAGGAGTGATATTCTCCTCACCGCTCATTTCATCTTCACAGTTTTCATAGAATCAACTACTCCTTCATCTAACTTGTTTGAGCCACATGCATCTTTAACACATTCTTGCAGAAGTACACAAGCCCTCTTGTAACCTATTTAGAACATTAACAAACACAAAGTCAAATTACAATCGTGGGCTAATCAAGTCTCTAATCACACTCACTATAGTAACATTATTGGTGCTCTAACATTATTAGAATATATATATATATACTAGTAGGAAACCCGCGCGATGCGGCGGCGACGACAATTTAAAACACGGTACTGGTTTTCTATTAGTTTATCAATCATGTATAATACTTCTGTTAGTTTTCTTATTTGTAGCATCGGTGTGGTCTATCTATGAGTGTTTCGTGAACTGATGGGATACAAATTTTGCAGGTATCCGCTTTCGCTTATTCTTATTAATAGTAGATGTGGATATATCCATTCAACATTGAGCATGCATATATATATATATATATATATATATGTGGTTTTTAAATGTGCGAGGTCATGATTTTGAGAAAAATACATGTAATGACACAAAAAAGGAAGTCATGCTTGAAAAGACGTAAGAAATACTGGCGTTCATTAGAAAACAATTTCAAGAAAAATTTAGACACCCTGAATGTGGGCCGTGAATTATGCCTAGCACAAAATACAAAGCAAAAACCGAAAACAATTGCCTCGCTTGTGAGTACCAAATACATCAAAGATAGGTATCATGTTTCAATTAAAAATCACGAAAAATAACGTCATAATATTATAACCATTCATCACAAACACAACAACTAAACTCTTAAAAAAATAAATACATCAAAGATAGGTATCAAGTTTCAATTAAAAATATTGTCATAATATTATAATCATTCATCACAAACTCAACAACTAAACTCATAAAAAAATCGCAAACTCAAACAGTTGCAAGTAAAGAAGACGGATACGGTTTTCAGATGGAGTAACATCATAGGGAAGAAATAGTGACCAACATTTTCGAGATTCACCGGTATATTACAAATGGTTGTGGAGATAGATTCATCTAAAACTATTTACTCTTTAGTTGTTTAAAATGCGGGTTCTATCATATTTGTAAAGAAGGAAACCTATGATTAATTAAGTAATTTATCGATAGTGATCCACTCAAAAGAGTACGGGAATGTATTCATGTATAAGAGAGGTAACTAACTGATGGTAAATATAATGTATTCAAAGCAAGAGTTTCAACTTCAACTAATAATTGATATCAATGCGCCTAAATCAGTAAAACCTAGGATGCAACAAATTGACTCAAATGATCTGAAATCCATACACATGATGAAACAAAACCCCTAAACCGAGCACGATTACCAAATAAGTTATATATATGAACTTATAAGCAAATA
This sequence comes from Smallanthus sonchifolius, assembly GCA_023525975.1. NCBI lineage: Eukaryota > Viridiplantae > Streptophyta > Magnoliopsida > Asterales > Asteraceae > Smallanthus > Smallanthus sonchifolius. The sequence goes on along the minus strand of CM042033.1, from coordinate 73,106,405 downwards.
AACGTAGACATACAAATAAATATAAAGGCATAAAAGGCACGTACAATTGGTCATATGCAATTTGATTAGTTTGAACCATACATGAAAACGAACCAGAAATGTACGATTCCTCTCTGTTTAGCACCACATCCACTTCTTCTTGGTCCAATAATTCTTTGCTACACAGAAAACGAACAAGAAATGAAATGATGTTCTTCAAACCCTACAGGCACAAATCTAAATCTCTAGAGCAAACCTTACAGACACAAATCTGCACATAATGGATTGAGAGCAAAAACATCAAATTGATTTCGTAATTAATTACAAAACTGATGTTTTTCAAACCCTACAGACACAAATCGAAGAACACACATAATGGATTGAGAGTAGTAACATACCAGAATCGCAACTTCTAAGGAAGATGAGGGAGACGAAGATGAGGTCGACGGAAGATGACGAAGATGAGGGCGACGAAGATGAGGTCGACAGAAGATGACGAAGATGAGGGCGTCGTTGATGAGGAGGTGTTGGCGAATGAGGTGTCTTAGAGTGTAAATGAGCTAGGATTTTTCTTGAGAGCGGAATTTCAAAAATGGGTGAGGGAGAGGGTTATCAAATGAGCGGGAATTGAAATTGTACGTTTTAAGAGTTGTACATTGTGTTTTAAGAATTGTAAAACTCTTAAATATGTGGTAAAATGACCATTGTATTCTTCTAATATGTATTATAATATAGTATAGATACATATATAGGGGGAGGTTTAAAGAAAAAGGAGATTTTCCATAATAAGAATAAGAAGGAATAAAGGAGTGACATGTGTCACGATATAAAATAAGCAATAATGATATTTTGGTCTATAGAAAACCCACTTCACCCTCTCTGCAATCCCCAAACGCCATCTTATTCACCTTCATCATTTATCATCAATCAATCACCTCCCAGCTTTCGTCTCCATTTTTCACAAGTTTCATCTACCTCATCTCAAATATACCATACCTCGTCTTCTCTCCATCTACTATATATACATATATATACATACATATATATATATATATATCTATATATATACACACATGTATATATAGGAAGTTTTCAATACAAAGGGACTATTTCGTACGAAAGGATAGCAGCGCGTCGCGTGTTGCTTTTAAATTTTAGTGGGATGGATATTTTTGGCATTCTACCAGTTATTAATTATACATGCGTAATTAAATAAAAATGTGTTATAATTTCGCATTTGCTGTAAACATACAAGCGTAATAAACCTCAGTCTTGCGCGATACATATGTGTGACTACTAGACATAGGGATGAGATTGGTACCGGTACGGTACCGAAAATATCGGTATCAAATTTATGAAAAAGTGGGTACCGTACCTAAGTATTTGTTATAAAATGTTCATCTCAAGATGGTATCGGTACCGTACCGGTACTGAATTTATGGAAAAGTGGGTACCGGTACCCGTACCGAATCTATCGTTACAGTACCGGTTCGGTACGGTAGCGGTACCCTACTAAATATACACATATATATATATATACACACATACACACACACACACACACATATATATATATATATATATATATATATATATATATACATATAGAGAGAGAGAGAGAGAGGAAGTTTTCAATAGAAAGGGTTTATTTCGTACGAAGCGTACGAAAGGATAGCAGTGCGCCGCGTGTTTCTTTTAAATTTTAGTGGGATGGATATTTTTGTCATTTACCAGTTATTAATTATACATGCGTAATTAAATAAAAATGTGTTATAATTGTGCATTTGCTGTAAACATACAAGCGTAATAAACCTCAGTCTAGACACATATATACATATGCGTAATAAACCTAAGACTTGTGTTATTACGTATACGTAATAAACCTCAGACTTGCGTTATTACGTATGCGTAATAAACCTCATACAAATCAACATGCGTGATTACGTATGCGTAATAAACCTCAGACTAGCGTTATTACGTATGCGTAATAAACCTCATACAAATCAACATGCGTGATTATGTATGCGTAATAAACCTCATACAAATCAACAAGCGTGATCGTACAAATAAGGGTGAACGTGATTACATACTTGAATTTGATATGCCAAATAAGGGTGAACGTGATTTTAGGGTTTGTTTTATACGCTTTTATCACATAAGGGTGAAGGTGATTTCAGGTCGTCGACAACATTTTACAGAGATTGTTTTTAACGCATGTTGTTAGAGATTGACCTTAATACCCTTTTTTACCTAGAACCTCGTTTATTTTTTTCATTCTATTTACATTTATGCCATCGCTTTTTTAAGCTCTAGATTAAATCAAATCTACGGGTAGGAAGCCTTCGTACACTTCGTAAACTAAGAACCCTTTGTACGATAACCGCCCTCTACACACACACACACATATATATAGGGTGAGGTTCAAATGATAACCAATATTTATGTGATAACCATGATAACAACTCTCAAACATAGTGTTACGTATATGTAACAATTATCATTCTGTTAGTTTACATATACGTAAACACTATGTGTCACGTATATGTAACATTATTTGGTACGTATATGTAAGACTCATCATTTTCGTATTCATGTTCAAGATACTTAAATACTCTTTTAACAATTAAAAGAAAAAATAATTTATAAATTATGTGATTGTTTGAGAGTGTTTATCACGGTTATCACATAAAAAACTGGTTAGCATTTGAACCCTTCCCTATATATATAACATATAGGGAAATGATAAAATGAAAACCCACTTAGCATCTTTACAATTTAACTAAAAATTATAATTTCTTAAATTTATATCTCACTTTTCAAAAAGCTTCCACATTAGACTCCCCATATCTATCCCTTATTTCAATTAAGTAATATTTATTTATTATTATTTTTTCTCTTTCTTCCACTCACACACACTTACAAAAAGTATAAAATAATAAATAAGGGATGAATGATGACCCCCTAAATATAAAAGGTGGTTATAGTTTCCTCTAAAAATATAGATGATGGGGATAGGGGATCTCATATGAGCGTAAAATTACATGATTTTTCATGTTTTCTTTATAATTTAGAGATGATGGTAGAGCTGATGTGAATGCTCTTAAGTTGAGAAAACAAAAAAAACCTATGTAACAACTTTTTTTAGGGTAGGTTTGTTACATATTTTCGTCACTTTCTATAAAAAAAACGTCGAGTACTTTTTTTAATATGTAAAAAATGAAAAAAAAACCGTTTTTGAAAATGTTACATATGTAACATTTTTGTAAATAAAAAAAAACTGGTCGGCACTTTTTTTATAAAAAGTGATGAAATTAAATATAGAATGTATCCCAAAAAAATAAAATAAAGATTTAAACATGTTTTAAGCTGTTACATACGTGTTACAGTGTTTTCAAACTAACCCTCCCGTATACACACACACACATATATATATATATACTAGGTTAGAATCTCGTGTATTACACGGATTGAATAAATATAATTTTATATACTTAGTAATAAAAAATTTATGTATTTAAAAACCCGTGTATTACACGAGTTGAATAAAACATAATGCAATCTGTTAACACATAAGCTCGTTAAAATATGTATTTAAAAAATGTACTTTAACGTGACAGTTATAAATTCTGTTAAATTAATTTTTAAAACATTTTTTCAATTGAGTATTAATTATTTCTTTAAAAATATATTATTATAAAAAGATAGAAGTGTATTTAATAAGAGAGAGAAACGAGAAAAAATTAATGTTAATGAATATGGAGGCGACACATAGCATGAAAAAACCTTTATTTATTATATAGTATAGATATAGATATACATATATAGGGAAGAGTTTAAATGATAACCAGATTTTCATACGATAACCGTGATAACCACTCTCAAACAATTACATAATTTATAAATTACATTTTCTTTTAATTGTTAAATACTCTTTGAACATATATCTTGAACATAAATACGAAAATGAGGAGTGTTACATATATGTAATACTAACAGAATGATAGTTGTTACATATACGTAACACTATGTTTGAGAGTGATTATCACAATTATCACATAGATATTGGTTATTATTTGAACTGCACCCTACACACACATATATAGAGAGGGAGGAATGCTCAAATGAAAGCTCAATCTCCATGTAAAAACCCAAAAAACTTTAGTGTGACCATTGATCAAAATCTACCATCATAGGATGATAACATGTGTCACCCACCTTTGACTTTGAAAAAAAGGGTAGAATTGTCAATTTTTCTATACTTTTTTTATTTAATATTCATTAAACTACTCCCCTTAAATAGGGTGTCTTTTTATTTTTAATACGGATATAGTCTCATAAAAAAAATTTGAACGTCTGCTATATCATATATATATATATATATATATATATGTAGGGGGAGGATCAAATAAGAAGTCTAATTTGGCTAAGAAGGCTAAGAAGTAATCTCATCCATTTAATTAGATGATCAACAGTAGAGATTTAAGTGTATGAAAAATAAGGGGTGGGAGGGTATTTAAGTAATAGCCACTTTTATTGACTTTTTTCAACTTCCCCCACTTTTTTTTAAACGTTCATAACTTTTTCATAGGACATTATTTTTTTTAAAAAATTACACCATAAAATTGAACGTTTTTTTATCTTTAATTTGAGTATAGTATTGCTATATTTTTTTTGCAAAAACAAAAACGACACTTAACGAAATTGTGCTAATTTACGTAAATGTGCTGGTTTCTCGTAAATGTGCTGGTTTCTGGTAAAACAGCACAATTTAACACATTAAAAATTTGCTGGTTTCTGGTAAAACAACACAATTTACGTAAATGTAATGGTTTCTTTAATGTGTGTACTTTTAGTCAATTATTATGTGCCTAATTTGGTAACATTATTTAAAAATAAAAATTTAAAACATCCATACAAAAAAAAAATGATTTAGTGGTAGGCAACAAAAAGCTTATGCATCAAAATGTTGTTTTGTGCTGGTTTTGTTTTGTGCTGGTTTGATATACTAGTTTTATTGTGATGGTTTTGTTTGTGTTTGGTTAGCTAAGAAAAGCAAGGTACACAATGAACCGTGTTCTTTTGGTGTTGTGAAACAACACAACTAATTGTTATGTTTGGTGTTGTTTTATGATAAAGCAGCACAGTTAATTGTGCTGTTTTACAATGCAACACAGTTAATTGTGTTGTTTTACAATGCAGCATGGTTAGTTGTGCTGTTTTACAATGCAGCATGGTTAGTTGTGCTGTTTTACTATAAACCAGCACATTTACGTAAAGTAGCACAATTTCACTAAGTGTTGATTTTGTTTTAGAGTAAAATATAGCAATACTAAACAATTTCACTAAGATGCATTGAACGCTCATCCTTTTTATGATTTTTAAGGTAATTGTTTATTAACAGTTCAACTAAATAATAACTTTTCTAGCAGTTCTTCTTGCTTTACCGTGCTCTATTTTTTTTCATTGTTATGATTTTACCAAAGAGAAAATGTATTGTGCTGGTTTTTTTGTTCTACTGAATGTGCTGGAATTTTGTTTTCCTATGATGTATTTTTTTATGTTGTGTTGGTTGGTTGTGCTGACTTTTTTTGTGCTGTTTTCCTCTACTATTTTTTCGACTGTGCTGAGTTTCTCTTGTGTTGTTTTCCTCTACTATTTTTTCTGTTGTGCTGTTATCACACGTGCTGGTTTTTTATGCTAATTATTGTGCTGGTTGGTCTTGTTCTCATTATTTGTGCTGATTTGTTTTTTTAAATCACATTGTTGTTGTGCTAGTTTGTTAGTGCTGGTTGTGCTAGTAACTGTGCAGGTTTGTTGTTTGTGTGCTAGTTTGCTAATTTTGTGCCTGTTTATTTGTGCTGGTTTGTCTTGTTCTCATTATTTGTACTGATTTGTTTTTTTAAATCACATTGTTGTTGTGATAGTTTGTTAGTGCTGGTTGTGCTAGTAATTGTGTAGGTTTGTTGTTTGTGTGCTAGTTTGCTAATTTTGTGCTTGTTTATTTGTGCTGGTTTGATATTTTTGTTTGTGCTGGTTTGATTTTTCATAAAACAGCACAATTTATGTAAACCAGCACAATTTATGTAAAATAGCATAATTTTGTATAGTGTCCATTTTTTTTAATAAAAAAATATAGCAATACTATACTCGAATTAAAGGTAAAAAAACACTCGTTTTTATGGTGAATTTTTTTTAAAAAAATAAGGTCATATGAAAAAGTTATGTACGTTTAAAAAAAAGTGGGGGAATTTGAAAAAAGTCAACAATTGTGGGTTTCCAAAAATGCCCCTCCACCTCTAGGTTTTCCTACATTTAAATCTCTACCATTGATAATCCAATTGAATGGATAAGATTGCTTCTTAGGCTTCTTAGCCAAAGTGCACTTCTTAGGGGAACCATCCCCTATATATATATATATATATATATATATATATATAACAAATGGTTACATATATATAATATAAACATAAATATATTTTATTTATAAATCCCCCCTCTTTTTAGAACACCAAGAAACTTTTTTATACACTATTAATTTTTTTATAAAAATTAAACCATTAAATAAAGTTTTTTTTTATCTTTACTTCAAGTATAGTCTTACTATAAAATCTTTTATTATTTTTGGATGTTTATTATTACATGTATGTTCATATATATATATATATATATATATATATATACACACACATTCTAACAAATGTTAAAAAAATAAAATATTATATATCAACACTATACTCGGATTAAAGATAAAAAAATGTTCTATTTAATGGTGTAATTTTTTTTTAAAAGAAATAACATTGTATATAAAAGTTGTTAATTCTCTAAAAAGAGAGAGAATATTTTCAAAAAAATGAGGGAAAGTTTGAACATTTGCAATTATGTTTATATTACATATATGTAATTGTTAGACCTCCAGATCTTGATTTTAGCTTTGTTTTTTTTATAGAAATGAGTAGAGACGGGTGGTTGTGAGCCAAACAAATAATCAAGCAGATAAAATATAGACATATAGAAGATCAAAGCTAGAAATTTCATTGATTTTGTACAAAGAAACTACATAGCTTCCCCAGGGTGGTGGCTCACAGAAAACCAACAGATTACAAATGACAACCTAATCCCTATTTATAGCCCCTGAGCCTTGCTTCCCAAGTCAGCCGCCACTACCCTTGAGAAACCCTAGAAAGTGTCGCCAAATCACTCCGGAGACACTCTTCAGAATGTTGCCATGTTCCATGGGCGACACTAATGATCATGGCCACAAAATCGTCTTGACCATAATCAGTCAAGAAAATAAATCCAAAACAAAGAACCGCATGATGGGCCCAACACAAGCCATTTTCTGGCCCACATTTATAGCCCCTGAGCCTTGTTTCCCAACACAAGCCATTTTCTGGCCCACATTTTTTTGTTGAACGGCCCACATTTAATTCACCAAAATACAATTTGCCATATTTTCTAACATGTCCAATTCTCATTTGTTGTAGTTTTTCACATTTGACACACACTTTCTCGCCAAGTATCAACGGCCACCGCATGCCGAGCAGGGGGACGCTTGTTTAGCGTTAGATGCGATGTATTTGTATTGTCGATTGTTCTTGAATCAAAGCGGAAGATCCGAAGGTGTGTGTTTACTTTATATTTTAGGGTTTTGGATTCAATTACCTGAAATCCGAAGGTGTTTTTGGTTCTTGATGTGAATATTATACATTTAGGGTTTTGGAGATTTGAAGTGATGGAAATTTGTTAAAGCAGGTGCTTTAATTTGGAGCAAGCTTTGTAATTTTCACTAGATAATTTCCCATAAACAAACAGATGAAGAAAGATTGTATATATTAAATGTTTTATTTTTTGAAGAATTTATACACATTTTTCCAAAGAACCGAGAGATGAAGAACTCATCTGAATTGGGTATGGACTGTTCTTGATGGAACCTAATAAACTAAACACCATTTTTTTAAATTAGCTAGAGAAAGAAATAGTATGGAGTGTTCTTTTTCAATTTCACCACCTTAATGTTATGAAAATCAACCTCCAAAACAGACTACCCACCCACCTGCCACCACCATCGAAAAAGACATAGGCAGAGCTTGCTAATTAGGTATAATCCTAAGCATCCCACAATATGTAGCACTAGAGTAATCTGCATAACTGCCATTTGTCCAAAGAAGGATCTCCACACTCTTGTTACAGGATTGAATCTGATAACAACATACTTTCTAAGGCTCGGTTCATCTTCTTGCAAAAGTATCCTCATTGTGAGGATAACCGGATCATCTGCCACAAACAATCTATGTTCCTCGTAAAACATAAGTCTATTCGGAATCAAGTGTTCCCGCAACCTGTACATGACCCGGTATTCACAATTCCAATCGGGCCTTAAGAAGAAGAAGGTGACCGGGTGATTCTTTGAGCCTCTGACAACACATTCACCCTTTCTTCCAATGCCATCGTATAGACTTGGCTACAATGGCATAGCACCATTGCGTATCAGAATCCATCTCTAGGTTGTGGCTCTACTACTGGAAAGATTCCCCAAAATTCCAATGCCATTGTATAGCCTTGGTTAAATCAGCCATCGTAATTTCGGAAACAATACTAGGTAAATTTTGATAGTTGAATATTATAGTTGATACAATAACTGCAAATCATATAGAAACTTAACATAATAGATCAACCAATTGTGGTTATCTAGTGAAATTATCTATAATATTCAATCGTAATATTCAGTATCACAACCTAGAGATGGATTTTAGGGAGAGTTTCCGATTGTAGAGCCACAACCTAGAGATGGATTCAGATACGCAATGGTGTTATGCCATTGTAACTAAGGCTATACGATAGCATTGGAAGAGAAGGTGAATGTGTTGTCTGAGGCTCAAAGAATCACTTGGGTCACCCTCTTCTGCTTAAGGTCTGACTCGAACGGCGAATACCGGGTCATGGCCAGGTTGCCGGAACACTTGATTCCGAATGGACTTATGTTTTACGATAAACATAGATTGTTTGTGGCGGATGATCTGGTTACCCTCACAATGAGGATACTTCCGCCAGAAGATGAATCGAGCCTTAGAAGGTATGTTGTTATCAGATTTAATCTTGTAACAGGAGTGTGGAGATCCTTCTTTGGTCAGAGGGCGGTTATGCAGATTACTCTAGTGCTACATATTGTGGGATGCTTAGGATTATACCTAATTAGCAAGCTCCGCCTATGTTTTTTTGACATTTTAATGTCCATAAGACTACGCATACATGTAGAAGAAATGGAATTTTTTGAATTTACTTGTATTTTCTGTTGGTTTTGCTCCAGTCAGAAGGGTATTTGATTATTTTCTTCAAAACACCCAAATATTCAGGGCAGCAGATTCCGGTGTGGCGGCAAGGGGGTGGGTAGTCTGTTTTAGAGGTTGATATTTCATAACATTAAGGTGGTGAAATTGAAAAAGAATACTCCATACTCTTTCTTTCTATAGCTAATTTCCAAAAAATGGGGTTTGGTTTATTAGGTTCCATTTTGATTCTAACACTTTTCTTGATGTCAAACCTTGGTTGGTAAACAACAAGAACAGTCCATACCCAATTCAGATGAGTTCTTCATCTCTCGGTTCTTTGGAAAAATGGGTATATATTCTTCAAAAAACATTCATGTATACAATCTCTCTTCATCCGTTTGTTCATGGGAAGTTGTGTTTTGTGATTCTAAATAACAAGATATCATTGGTCTTGTTGCTCCTAATTAGGATTCACTGGCCCCATGCCTGATAACACCATTGGCAAACTCAAAAAGCTTTAATTTCTTGATCTAAACAGTAACCAAATCACTGATTTTTCATCTGATATTTGGAGCTTAATTTCACTCAAAAATCATAATCTTTCAAACAACAAGTTCTCTGTTGATTTCCCAACAAAAAATCTTAATCTTTCAACAATTTCACTGGAAGTCTCCCTGATTCCTTTAGCTCTCTTGCTGGTTCACAAGTTCTTATTCTCAACCGAAATCGGTTCAATTCAGTTATTCCATTTGGGATCACAAACTGCCACTCTTTGACTTTTGTTGACCTTTCCATGGGAGTCTTCCTAAAGGTTTTGACACTGCATTTCCTAAGCTAAAAAGTTTGAATCTTGCTGTAAATTTAATCAATGGAAGGGGTTCTGATTTTTCAAAAAATGGGTTCTTTGAATTACTTGAATATTTACAAGAATCTTTTCAAGAGTTCGCTTGTTGAAATCTTTCAGGGCCATTGGAGGTAATTGATTCTAGTAGTAATCATTTTGAAGGTCATATTTCTGAGGCAAATTTCAAACCATCCTTTGATTGGTCACATCTAACTCATCTTGATTTATCTGATGATGATATTAGTGGGATGTTTTTAAGTAATTTAACCAAAGCCCATAATCTTAAACACCTTAATCTTGACAAAAACAGGTTTTCTTAACAAATATTGATGAACTGCATAGTTTAGAGTACCTCAACCTATCAAAAACCAACATCAACGGTCAAATTGGTGACCAAATTTCAAAATTAACTCATCTGAAAACCGACACTTTTCAAGAAAAAAATGCATAAACACCGAGGACTCAAGCTTGCTGCAAGAATTACAATGCGTGTTTAAAGACTTATGTGAAATATTAAGAGATGAAATATGTGAAAAACATAATCGGATGGGTGACCAAGACGAGAGTGCCACAACTCTTTAGATGCGGATGTAGCAAGCCGAAAGCGAGTAAAACTGATGCGGTTTAGGAAGCATGCGGTGGAGTAGCTGAGCTGTCAAGGTCTGAATAAGCAAACCAGTAGTGCTGTAAACGAACCGAACGTTCAGCGAACAGTTCGTGAACAGTTCGGCGGGAAGTTCGTTTACGTTCATTCGTTTAATAAATGAACGAACATGAACAAGGAATTTCGTCCGATTAACTAAATGAACGAACATGAACAGAGGTCTCGTTCGTTCAATTGTGTTTGTGAACGTTCGGTAACGTGTTCGTGAACGTTCGTTTATTTACATTCGTTCATTTATGTTCGTATACGTTCATGTTCGTTTGTTTTTGTTGTTCATTAAAGATTTTTGTATATTTCTATTTTATTTTATCTAAACTTTTTATATTCTTTGATTTTTATTTTATTTTATTTTTTACCCTAATATTTAATTAAGTAAAGTAAGTTCGATACATGTACATAAAACGTGATATTAAAATGATCTTATTTAATGTTCATTTCGGAAAAGTCCCAAACAAAGCTTCGTTCGATTCCGTTCGTGAACAAATTCATTTCTTTAATGAATGAACACGAACATGAAATTTCGTTCGGTTAGTGTTCGTGAACCGTTCATGAAAAAGTTAAACGCTAAACGAACGAACACGAACAAGGCTTCGTTCGGTTCGGTTCGTTTACAACCCTACAAACCAGAGTATGAGAACACAATAGCAACATGATGGTCAATAACGAGTTGAGTAAAAGATAAAAGGTTTTTGGTTAAACTAGGAACAAGAATATTTTTAAGAGTAAGAGGATTGTATGAAATAGAAAACATAGAAGTACCAATATGAGATATGTCAAGAGACACAGGGCTGATCCCGTGAATTCTTGAAATGTTTTGAGCCCGTGGCGTGTAAAAAAAAAGCGGGCCCGTATAATATAAACTCAATAATCTTATATAAAAGCCGTTCCAAAAAAAAATTAAAAATAATCTTATATAAAAAAACCATAATAGAGTCCCTATTTTTTCTTGAGTTTAAAAAAAATATGTTTGGGCCTTTTAATTTTTATGTGGCTTTAATTACAATAAGTTTTTTTTTAAATAATTCAGGCCACATGTGTAAGTAATGGACTAATGGGATTGGGGTTTAAAACTAAAAATATATAGAACTTTATATATATAAGAGAGGGTTATTCTACAAAATCTAAAAACTGTAAAAAGTTTTTTAAAAACCCCATCACCACCCCCCGAAATCCTAAAACCCCCACCCCCCCGAAATCCTAAAACCCCCACCCCACCCCCCAAACCTAAACCCCACTCCACCCCACCCCAACCCAAAAAACCTAAAACCCCCCACCCAAAAAAACCTAAATTCTAATAAAAAAACCCTAAAAACCCGAAAAAGTCGTCTAAAAACACCACCACCACCACCACCTCCAAAAGCCTAAACCTGCAACCCAACCCCCCCACCCCCCCCCCCCAAAAAAACCTAACCCCCACCCCACCCCCAAAAACCTAAACCCCCACCCCCCAAAGACTAAATACTAAAGCTAAACCCTAAGGCTAAACCCCTAAGGCTAAATCCTAAGGCAAAAACTAAACCCTAAAATCTAAACCCTACAATCTAAGATCGTAGAGTTCGACGAGACGGTTCCAACACCGCTGAAATAAGTAAAACCGGAGTTCGTATGAGCCGGTTATGAGCGTTTTAAACGATTTTTTACACTATTTTGACTTTTTAGCGAAACCTCACAATATATATATATATAGGGGACGGTTCCACTAAAAAGTGGGTTTTCGATAAAAAATACTAAGAAGTGGCTCAAACGAACTCCGATTGAGCTCATTCCGGCGGTTTTGGAACCGTCTCATCGAACTCTAACCCGGACCCAAAAACCTAAACCCCCTCCACCCGCACCCCCAAAAACCTAAACCCCCTCCACCCGCACCCCCAAAAACCTAAACCCCTCCTCTAACCCTACCCCGAAAAGCCTAAAACCAAAACCCCCACCCTCCAAAAACCTAAACCCCCACCCCCCAAAAACCTAAACCCACCCCTCCAAAAACCTAAACCCACCCCCAAAAATCTAAACCCCCCACCTCCACCCCTTAAAAAAAACCTAAACCATAAAATCTAAACCCTAAAGGCTAAACCATAAGGCTAATACCCTAAAATTCACACGTAAAATATAAACCTTAAAAGCTAAACCATAAAAGCTAAGATGATAGAGTTTGACGAGACGGTTCCAACGCCGCTGAAATTAGCTCAATCGGAGTTCGTTTGATATCGTTTCTTAAGGTTTTTGTCATTTCTTAGATTTATTAACGAAAAACTAATTTTTATTTGATACTCCCCCTATATATATAATACAATTAAAAAAAATAAAAAACTTTGGGCCTCTAAGGAGACCGGGCCCTGGACGGTCGCTCTCCCCACCCCTAAGGGCCGGCCTTGAAGAGATATACCATTGCCAACAACCGCTTTCTCTGAACCGAGATACGGTGTTGGATCGCGAACCATACCAACATCATATGTCATCAGTCATGAGTTGTAACACCAGAGTCAAAAATCCATGAGTCAACTAGGGTACACGTGTCGGAGAAATCTGCTGTGAGCCCAATGTGTGAGGAACCCGACTGTTGTGAGACCCAAGCCGGTAAATGATGGGCCTCAATTGAGAATAATCACCATTAATATTTACTGTTGGGCCTGCAATATTTTTTGTTGGACTATTGCCTTGAGAATCCACTGAGCCCGAATTGTGAATGGCACTTGGGTTGGGTCGTGACTTGAATATTTCCGGTTGCGTACGGAAGTGAGAATCATTGCTTGAAGTAAACAATCAAATTCACGTGAATAATGGGTTCGTGTCACCATTTTCATTCCATTCGATCCACATAAAAAGTGAGGTGATTTTTCTTGTGGTCCATGTCCACGTGTTAACTTGTCATCTTTATCTTATTTTCAAATTTGTTTAATTGAAATCCAGAAGATTGTTGGTCCAGGGGCGGACCTACATAGCCCGGAGGGGGTTCACCGGAACCCCCCGAGTTTCGAAAATTATATAGAACGGTATGTAAAAACACTGGGGTGAACCCTTTAAAAAATATAGAGTGAACCCCCTGAAAAAAATTCCTGGATCCGCCACTGTGTTGGTCAACATCCAATTCCTTAACAAATTGCGGCGAGATCAGTCGACTTATCAAATTTGTTTCTTGTTACCAATTATCCTCAATTTTCTTCCATATTTGTGCGGAAGATGTTGTATCAACGGTTAGGTGGGCGAGAGTTGAATCAACTTTTCAAATTTAGGAGATACAACACTGATGATATTCGAAATCTACGGTTTTAGAGTACGTAGTGGTTATTTGTTGCGGCATTGTGATGGTCGAATCAACCATTGAGGGTGTCTTGAAAGAGAGAGAAAAAGGTTAATTCTAGGTCAGAGATCTGGCTGTGATACCATAATAGAATTGAAAGAAGAAAAACCAGAAAATAATTAAGATTAATGTTTTCAGGGTATTGAATAACTCATCAAGATCTCTTAATCTCTTTATATGAATATATTACAATAAAAGATAATTACATAGCTAACAAACGAACCATAATCGTTATCTCTAAACTAATGAAAATAACTCAAAATATATATCAAATATATAAAACAAATATAGAGGGATAATGAGAAAATTACATATTTATGCGAAAACCACAAAAGAAAAAATCAATTCTAAACAATTACATAATAATAGTTATTTTTAATTTCCAAGGGTATGAATGTAATATTACATATTTTACCAATTAATCATATTACGTATACGTAACAAATAATGTTACATACACATAACAATATGTCAACTAGAAAAGAAAAAAAATTAATTGTTGTTACATACACGTAAAACAATACGTAAGATGATTTTTTGGTAAAATGTGTAATATTACATTAATACCTTTAGAAATAAATAAAATATTTTTTTATTATTATGTGATTAGTTAGAATTGATTTTTTTTTTTATGGTTTTCGCAAAACAAAAGATTTCTCATGAACACACCTTTAGGAAATAAGAAATAATTCATCTATTAGAGAGAAGCAGCAACAGTTGAATGCAACAGATTGCCTGGAGATGGATGTCTTGAAGGAATCTGCCTGCGAATCCGCGATTATGGAAGTCTTAAGGGAATCAAGGGACGCTCGACGCCTCAACCCCTAGTGAGTAACACCACCCTAATTAAAATTTTTGGGTAATATGTTAATTTTTTAAAAAGTTTTTTATTAGACCAAAATGGAACTATTTTTTTGGAGGTCAAATCCCAAGTTTTTTTTTATTTCGCAAGTTTTTATGTGTTCTACTAGATTTATAATAATAACTTATGTATATAAAATTTAAAACTTAATACCATGTAAACACCAAGATAAGCCTTTAACAATTTCCACCTATAGTTTCAAATATTTTTCACAAACGCTCTAAATTTTGGAATTTAAAGTTGATAAGAAAACAATTATTAGAATTTCTAATTTGAAAACTAATTTATTTATTGAGTATTCTTGATACATTGTTAATTAAAAACAAGATAATTAAATTACCAAAGTAGACATTTCGACCATACATTTTACCAAAATAGACTTTGAATTTTAACCTACAAAAACATAGACATTCCCTCACAACCACGAGCTAAGCCTTTTTGGTTTAGCCGGCGCATAATTCTAGCCTCTAGGTAACAGAAATCTCGACCCCACTTCCAACCAATCATTGTCCAACACATGACATGTGTCCCCGACTAATTATTTGCCTGTCATGAAAAAACACGTGGTTTTCCCTGTTAAATATTACTTTCCTTTGAACAAATAAGAAAGGATTTACCTACTTACCTTACAAAATGCTTTTTTTTCCTCCTTTTTTTTTAATTCTTCTCATTTTTCTTAAAATTATGTATTATTATTATTATTTTTGTTTTGGGGAATAATAACATAAAGAAAGTTTGGGAATCTATTAAAAAATAGAAAGAAAACAATTTCGTTATTGGCGTGCGCCGTCAAATTACGTTATTGACATAAGCCCAAATTAAGGGAACCAAACGTTTTCGTCTAACCTCGTTCAACGTTGAACGCTGCCGTCTGAGGACTTTCCATTAATAGAAACAAAAAACTATCGCAAAGTGAAACTGAAAATCTAACACGTAACGGTATCATCAGTAGTTTTCCATTAATGAAAACAAAAAAGTCTAATAATATAAAACTGGAAATCTAACACGTAAGGGTATTATCAACAGTTTTTCGTTAATAGAAACAAAAAAAAAACCATCAAAAAGTAATACTAAAAATCTAACACGTTACGGTATTATCAGCAACGATTAATAGAAACAGGATCTATCATAAGATAAAACTGGAAATCTAATTACACGTGACGGTATTATCAACAAAATCACACGTGGTTTATTAGAATTGTCAAAACACTATTATTTAATTTAGAGTAAATTACAGAAATCGTCCTTATGTTTATACCTTTTTCAGATATTGTCATTTAACCTAAAAATTGTCAGATATCGTCCTTTAAGTTTACAAATCTTGCATGTTATGTCCTTTAACCCTAACTAATTTAAATTTTCAAGTTAAGTCTAGTCATGTATAAGGCACATAAGAGTACTTTTGTAATTTTACCCATTTAATTAAAAAATATGTTAATTAAAATATCTATAGTTAATATATATATATATATATATATATATATATATATATGTATGTATATATATATATATATATTCAAATATGTAACCCCATCTTTTGCAATTTATTGGCACAAAATAAACCCAAATGAAAAAAAATGTTAATGAGATGGTTTCTAGAGGAAAAAAGACCTGTGATTAATTAGGGCTTCAAGAACCCAAGACAACACAATTGTAAACAAAGGCACCATCATGCTCCTTGGCCCTAAGAACCTTCCAATCCAAGACTCCATTTTTAACACCCGAGTTAGGGTTCCATGAGTTAAAAACTGTTGGAACCTGTTATTCGTAGCAGATTCAATACACCGATACAAGAATCATGGAACGAGGTATAATCAGAAACACATAGTTAAAGGTGTAAATCTCAAAGTATATTAATATTGCAAATGAACTCCCTCTTTACAATGTTCAAACTATACAAATATTTATACTAAGAAGACAAAACTAGAGTTTTCGTTCGAAAACGATTTTGAACAAAGATTTCGTTCGAAATCTTTTAACAACAAAGAATTCTTCCGTCTTCAGCTTGTTTTATATACGATGGCCTACAATTAGTTCCAACAATCTTCCCATAAGCCATTGCATATCAAAACACGGGAATTCTACCAAGCTTCCCCATACACTTTGCATCATCAAAGTTAGATCTTGGACTCGAAGCTTTAACCCTCCAAACTTGTCTTGGTTTAGCTTTGACCTGCCAATCTCGTTTTGGTTTTGACGTCCAAAACATCTTCAACCAATTAAAAGCTTCAACAACCTTTTCTTGAAACTTTCTCTGAGTTTGAGAAACGATCTTTTGTTTGGGAGATTCTTGTTTCTTGATAAAGCAATCTCTTACTAAATGACCCTGTTTTCCACAGCAGAAACATTTCTTCAAAGCAGGACATGTTCTTTGATAAGGCCCCGTTCGAGATGCTGACTTATCTTTAGACTTTGACTTTTCAACTTTTGGCTTTTTCTCTACTCCTTCTTTCACAAACATAAGTGGAGTAAATTTATTTGAAATAAACGGGATGGCATTAGCATTGAGGGAACTTTCTTTCTTGAACCCTAAGCCACCCTTATTGTCAAAATAATCCACACATTCTTTACTTTCTTCAGATTTGTCACTAACACAATCATCATCAGAAGCAAGATCACTTGGAATCTTCGATTCAACTTTCTTTGCTTCGGAATTTCTCTTTGGCTCCAACGAAGGATAAACATTTGACACAAATGGCTCTGGAATGTATGGTTGAGACATATGTGAATAAAATCCATTTATAGTAAATGGAGGAGGAACACTTTTGTATCCAACTTCACTATTCACTTTCTCATTAATTTGAGCCTCAATGTTTTCATCAGTATTTTTATATCTAAGGCCAGACTTTACTTTGTCATGTATTTGAGCTTCAATGATTCCACCGGCTACTTTACCTGAAATGTTTATTTTATCAACCTTAATTGCAGTATTTGCTACCTTTTCCATCTTCTCGGTCAGCAATTTCTTTTCTTTTTCTCTTTCAGCAATCAACAGTTGAATTTCATAATTCTTTCTTTTTAACTGAACCTTCACATGAGTATTTTCTTTGACACAATCATCAATCTTTCTTTTATACTCATTCTCACGATCTTTTAGAATCTTGTTTGTAGTATGTGAATGTTTCAATGCATCCATCAGAAGTTGATTTTGTTTCTTGTAATCAACAATTTTCTCAAAACACCCCACTAAACACATATTTTCGTTGAGCAGTTCAGAATAAGCTTTAAGTTCCTCTGATTCTTTCACTGCTTCAGCAACCAAATCGGATTCTATGCGTTTACAATTTCCTTAAAAATCATAACCATAACCACCTTTGATCACTTTTTTGTCCTTATCGGCTTTGACTGCATCGAACTGTAACTTTGCACACAAATCTTCTAATGTGTTAAATTTTAGTCCTCTATTTCTGATGTACAGTTTATACATCATCCATTCCCCTGGTTGAGCATTGAGAAAATTATCCATTACTTCTGATTTGTCATATTCAATATCAACATCCTTTAGATCATTGATTAGTCTCACATATCTGTGATATTGGTCGGTCAAAGATTCTCCTTCAGCGCGTGCGAACACTTGAAATCTTTTCTTTAATGTGACTTGTGTTGCCTGTTTTTTCTTGTCTTCCTTATTTACAGATAATGAATCAACAAGATCCGGATGAATATACCCCACACCGTTTACAAAGACCTTATGCACACACCTTTCGTCAACCATTGAGAATTTTTTTTATCACCTCATTTTTTCATAATTAGCCCGAAACATAGCTGTAACATCCTCCATTTTTTTTAAGGTGAAAATTTTTCTAAGACAAAAGTTTTCGGATAGAGTTTTCGACAGAAAACTATTTCGGATAGAGTTTTTGATCGAAAAAGATTTCGGACAGACTTTTCGGACGAAAAAGATTTCGGACGCTTCAAGCATTTTTCGGACGATTCATGCTATTTGAGCTCGGAAACGCACCAAAACTTCCAAAAATCATCAAATTAAGCCCCGAAAATCATTCCAAACTTCATCTCCACCGTTGTACATGCTAAATAGTAAAAAATGGCGTTGAAAACGATCCAAATTGAAGACTTTTTGATCTTGAAAAGTTGAAAACTTGAAGAAACTTTGAATCTTGCTAGAAAACCCCAAAATCGAGCACCGAAAGCTCTGATACCATTTGTTGGAACCTGTTATTCATAGAAGATTCAATACACCGATACAAGAATCATGGAATTAGCTAGAATAAGAAACACATAGTTAAAGGTGTAAATCTCAAAGTATATTAATATTGCAAATGAACTTCCCCTTTACAATGTTCAAACTATACAAGTATTTATACTAAGAAGACAAAACTAGAGTTTTCGTCCGAAATACATTTCGAACAAAGATTTCATTCGAAATCTTTTAACAACAAAGAATTCTTCCGTCTTCAGCTTGTTTTATACGCGATGGCCTACAATTAGTTCCAACAAGAACAATAGCTTCACCCTAGGGTCCTCGTTGTCCTCCCACAACAGAAGTTCATCCCCAAAGGCCTAAACAGGATCAGGCCACAATCGTTATCTTCATCTTACAACCATTCCTATTAGCCTGAACTTGAGCCCTTCACCGTCACCGCCGCCTGACAAGGCGGAACCCTACCCGCCACCCCCTTTCGCCTACCTTCAACCACCGCCTCCCTTGATTTTATGGTGTGTGAACAGATCTGGTCAACGAGACCTTCACCTGAAACTCACGATGGTGCACCATTCCATCCATCTCGATATATCTCTCTCCCTCTCTGATGGTGTGTAAGTCCCCAAACCAGACACGCTAAAGTTGGTTCTCATAATTGGTTATATTTATTTAAAGTACTTTAACTTTCCTTTAAGTAAACAGCGGAAGTCTTTCTCAAAATAATGTTATCTTTAAACTCGTTAACTTTCATAACGTTACCTGACGAATGCATGCGCACCAACCCGAGTAGCCCCGCTTCCAAGCCAAGATACCTCGTCTAGCAGACTAACCGGCAAAACAATCTAACGTATATACAAAGTCAGCTACGCTGAATGAGTTCTAATAGTTTAATTTAAACAAAAGCCAACTCGTCTCATTTGTTGTTTATCTCCACTCAAGACCCTCTGGTCCTTAGAAATAGTTTTACAGATTTTCATCATATAAATAACCCCCGTTATTTTATAATATCCCAACGGATTTACCACCCGAGACTCTACCCACCATTTTAACTTAGTAAGTCTCTCTGACATAGAACGAGCTTACCACTCTGATAACACACAATTTACCACATATATTAACCATACACTAGTTAACCCATCCAACCTCTAGACACCGACATACCAATCCTAACCAGGACTCTCATAAACCAACTGACTCAATAGTGTACACAATGTACTCATCCCGACACAGCGGTCAATCTAACTCGACACACCACATTGATTCCATCCATTTATCACATAAATATAATCTCGTACACAATTAATATAACTCATCACTTGCATGAAATCTAACACATATATATACACACAAACACATACCTCGTCACCGCACCCTCGTCAGGGTTATCCCCGTCAGGATACTCGTCATAAGCTCAGCTCTACCCTTGTTACAGGGCCCCGCCACTAAACATAGTGATACACTCGTCATCTATGATGACTACCTAGCCACCCACACGGTGACTATATCATCTACCATACATTGACCGACACCTCACCACCTGATGACTGCTAGATCACACGTATAATGATGACCCCGAAGGACCCCGTCCTCCACACCACTGTTGACCGTACACTCAGACAACAATGCAAGCACACAAAGCAACACATATATACTCATGACACTACATGGACATGTACTACGACTCACCATCCTTTCACGGCTCATTTACGTGTGTAATACAACACTTACATTAGACGTATCCTCTTAACGTCTAGTCACATTACCCAACTCTTTCCGAGCAAGCAATTATACGACGCACAAACACCATACTAACTTCTAGCCCATACATACTAAGGACACCACATAAACCCATGCAATGCCATACCCGCCGTGTCACGAGGACATCGACACAATATACACAACATCAAGCACATGGCGCATAACAACATATAAGCATCTACATGACTCGTTAATGAATCACCTACAGGTTCCCATGCTAACTCTCCTTATATAACCATCACATATTTAACTAAATTCCCGACTCACCCTGACTAACTCAAAAGATGACACGCATAGATCATCACGACTCTTGTTCACCCAACCTAAGGACCCCATAACGACCCTTAGCCTCGTTATTACATAACGATCTCATAGAACACTTCAAGCTTAAATCATAACTCGTAATACGTTCGTTTAATAAAACATGCGAGTCTGTACGATAGCCCAAAACAGTAAAACATTTAAAAGAGGGGATTAGAAACTCACCAGTTACGTTGAGTCCCGATCGTTGCTCTGCACCCCGTCCACTCACCTGAATCTCAAACCTAACAAACGTACGATCACATGATCAGAATACGTTCTACACATTCTTCGTATAAAGCATAAAATATAAACTACATCTCGTAGCTCATTCTCATCTGCTCGTCGTTCCTCCTCCGCCGAACACTAGGCTTCACGTGATTACGTAATATATAAATCTCGGTCCGTTTAGGATTCGTGTACCTGAACCCTAGCTTCCATGCACGCACATACGTGCACCATGCAAACCTTATTTAAACGTACACGAGCGGAGTCCCATACAGTGTTGTAAAAATCGCTAGGCGCTAGTCGGGCGGTGGGGTAGGGCCCAGGCCTAGGCGGGATTAATCGGGGCCTAGGCGGGATTAATCGGATTAGAATTTTTATATGTAATTTTCAATTTTTTATATATATACACACATTTTTATATGTAATTTTTATAAAAAAAATCTTCATTTATAAACCACACCAAAGGTTTTCGCCGGAACTTGGCAGGAAATTTCAGGTTTTCGCCGGAAATTTCAGGTTTTCGCCGGAATGTTCGCCGGAATCTGGCCGCCTAGGCGCGATTTGGACTGTCTAGCAATTTTTGAACCGACTAGGTCAAAATCCCTCCTAAGCCGAGCGCCTAGCGATTAATCGGCACCTAGGCGCGAATTTTACAACACTGGTCCCATCATGCATGCACACCATGCAAAGGAAAGGGAAAACCCTAATCGGCTTCTCCTCGTCGTCCGCCTCTAACCCGTGTGTCACCACACCACGCCCCACCACCGCCTTCTCCGTTGAACCAGTCCCTAACAGCCTCCTTCTCTACCATCGGGTACTGCTAACCGGACACCTTTGCCTCCCTGTCAAGCCACACCCTAGCCGAGCCCCCATCCGGCTAGCATGCCCATCACCACCACCGTATTCGATTCTGCTTCACCACCGTGCTCCACCAACTCCGACAGCCTCCACTCGAGTCCCCTTGTATGCCGGATATACCACCATCGTTCTTCGCCATGTGCGCGTTTCGATCACAGGTTATGTTTTTAACGACTAACCGGGTCTTTAGTTGTCGTAAAAATGTCTCATACGTGACCAACCGTGCTCATCATTACATTTAATAAATTTTCGGGTTACACCCTAACCCGAACCCTCAGTTTTCGGATTTTCGGGGTGTTACAAGTCTACCTCCCTTAGAAGAGGATTCGGCCTCGATTCCCGCGTCGGTACCACTCAACACAACTCATTCATTTGTTCCAACTGATGCATCCAAAATCCTTTGGTGTCATCCATTCACTGTACATATCAATGCGGTCACTTTACTCTACATCTCGGTCACCATTCTTGGTGTTCAAAGAAGTCCTCTCCATTGCTCGCGTTCAACTTTGGGACTTGTAGGTCCCACCTACATGTTCCTTTATAACTGTCCCTCCACTTTTACTCAGACGGTACACCACCGTCAATTACTTGCTCAATTGTATCATTTCCCTAATCCGCTCATAACACACATGACGCCACTCCTTTTTGTAACCTTGATGATATCGTCATTCCGATGGTCATCCCTAAGTAGGGTTCCTTGCTTTTCATAATTAGGATCATTCGCTGCCCTTCTCATCTCGCACTCTAATCGCCATCCAGCGATGACTCCTCAAAACTCAGTCACCACTGCCTTGATCATAAAGGTACTTCCCTTGTCCTCCTTTGATAATCTCCAAGAGCTTGAGCAAGCTACATTGGTCCCCTCAAAATTCCTCTACCAACATATCTCTTTACCTCGTTATCACGCGTTTAATACGCCCATTAAGTAAGCTCATACTACTCCATACTTGAGTTATAATCATCGATTCCCGTTGATTCCTAAAAGTCCATATATCACCATCATTCCCGCCTCGGAAGCAAAGCATTTGCTCCACTTGATGCCCCACAGGAGCCTGCCTTAGACTAGTCATATATTTACCAGAGTAGGCGTTCCCTTTCCAGTCACTCGTTTGCAATCCTGCACTTATCCCTCCTACATTCTGCTTTCCTCGCTGTTGCTCTATCATTACCGTGCGATTACCGACCGCGTCTCATTCATTAAGTACGAACATGAAGTCCGTCTTATCACAAGCCTCAGTCACCCCTTGTCTCGTTCAGAGTAATCATTTCCACTCCTATTGTATCTTATCTTGACAGAATTCTCTATATGGAACGTATTCCATGGAGACCCTTCCGTCACCTCATTTGCCTCGTGCTGGAATCTTCATCGTCGTCCTCTCGGTCTCGTCATAACTATCTCTGATCAAGTGCCCACGTAGCGCCTTCATCATCAACTCTCACAACTCCACCCATCGGCTTCGTGGTCCGAATTCTTGAGATATAAACATAGGTATCTCACAAGAGCACCTCACCGATCGTCTAGAAAGACATCAAAACTCCTCGCATCACCCTGATGTACCAACATCAAGAAAATTGTCAAGATAGAAGTACTATGCTTGATCATACTAACCACCCGTCCTATGTACGACTAAGCGTGTATTACAAGGACACATAACGTTAGGTCATAATAACAGAACCCATCAAGTTCAAAGTATATATATATAGGTATAGCATCTCAACTCTCTAACTCGCACAAAGTGCACACATAACTAGCTAGACCTGAGCAATTCTACGTGTATACAATATGACCCCGTCATTTATAGACACACAAACTCCTGAACCCCACCTCCTATTTATCACAATGGTAGCCCCTGCCACACGTCATTACATACTCACACAGAGTTCACACGGTCGTACCAATGGTTCAGGATGGCACACTACTCATTCTAGACACAAGACCTTATCCTAAACATTCATACACGTAAGATATAAAATTATCATAATTTCCCATAGGACCTCGTCCTGAACATTTACACCCACTAAAGATGTATAATCATAACTCCCCACAGGACCCCGTCCTGAACACTCACACAAGGTGCAATGCACCCATGGCACTTCAAACATCACCTAGACATTAATACGTAGGTGAGACTATATTAAAATCATAGACATAGAAAAATTCAAAACTCATGTCTATACAACTCTACTCACACCATCTAATCAATCATGCTGCAGTCATTGCAGCAAATATCACATTTAATGCTAACTCACACCATTTAGAATGCAATCACACAATCACACCATACTACACGTGTTTCACTACTGTAAACGCAATCATACGTCATCACAAACACAATTATCATTAATTATGTTCAAATCACCATGCGGTAAGACTCAGAATAAATGTCAAAATCAAATAATCAATATTTGAATTGAGAATCACCCCACGTAAACGTCTAATCAGTCATAACATCAAATCACTCCGAAATCTCTCATGAAAACTGTCACACAAACTAATCATCAAGTAATCGAGCATCCCGAACACTGCCCGTAAAATCACTGCTAGACCCCGTCAAGTGCATCTGACGTATCCTCTTCTTGTCCCTCCTGAAACAGAGCTCTCTTAACTGCCACAAGTGGTCGATCTCTCCACCATGTAGGTCCACATCGTGGAGGAAAATCACATATAGCTGACACTGCTCTTCTTCTCCATTCCGTCTTTCCAATCATGGCTCCACGCGGTATGTCACCGACCAAAGTTCCAATCACACTTGGCGAGAGAAACGCCAACATCACTCCTATCTCACTGTCAGCTCCATCTACGGTAGTCGTTGGCTTGACCTGTCGATCTGCATTACTCTTAGTAAGAGTTCCACACTTGTCCAAACTCATACGCTTTATCATAGCCACCAAATCCTACTCAAGATAGAACGTTAGAGTGATTACTATGGGCATCAAATTCAGAATATGAGGGTAATCATAGACTTGTAATACCCGGATTTGCAAACCAATTTAAACTTTTTTAAAATAACACGGAATTTAGGTCCCAGACAAACATTACCATGTAAACATGGTTCCACAATTTACAAATATTAAGTAATACGCTCCATACTCCAAAAAGAAGAACAAACAAGTTTTAAACGAATATAAGTTCAAAAGACATCCACATGATGTAATCCCATCCACATGATTAGTTTAAAAGAAATAAATATTCCAACAAGCTTTGAGAATCCAGTATCCGACTTTGGCAAGACCCGAGATCATTCCATAGCTTTTCCTACATCAAAACACCCCAAAAATCAAGTTATTATTGATATAAACATCCCCCAGGTGTCCCAAGGGTTAATACAAGGTAAAAACCCAAAATTTCAGTTTGGGCGTTAATGTAGTGCAAAGCACACATCTTTATTCCTATTGTTTTGAGCGTTTTTGGTTAGTTTTGTGTTAGTTTTGAGTCGTTTAAGTCTGTATTTGAGTCTATGTTATGTTTACAGGTGCTCGTGAAGACTACAAGTGAATACATGAAGAAATTGAGCACGAGAATGAAGCCAGGAAACTCAAAAGTAAAAAATGGGAAAATTAGGTCTCTCGCGGTACGCGAGAGAGGAAGAGGAATTGTCTCGTGGTACGTGAGGGAACTCAGAAACCGGCCGCGACTATTTGGCCCTCGCGGTACGTGAAGGGCTGGGCTAAACCTCTCGCGGTATGCGAGAGGCCCGTATTCCGTGAAAAAAACCCTAATCGAATTAAATAGGTTTTTGAATGCCATTATGAAGGAATTTTACATTATTGCCGTCCAGAGTGGGTTCTTTGGTGATTTTGGAGCTTAGGAGGTCGATTGCAGAGAAAAGATTGAATCTTTGCTTCCGGGTTCGTTAGTATTAGCGTTTTCGATTGCAAGATTTGATTTTTATCTTTGTTTGCTTTGTTTGAAACCATGATGATTGCTTATACTTCTGTTTTGATGTGTTTGAGTATGATCCTAGGCTAAAACTTTGATACTCCCTAGGTCATTAGATGAATACTGTGTTAAAGTTATGATTTTTATTCGATTTTGGATTCTAAGGATGGTTGAATGATTTTGTAAACAGTCTTTTGATAATTAATAGTGAAGAATATGCATGCTTTAATCTGGTTTTGTGTTGATTAATGTTCCTCATGTTGTCTTGTTGAATGTCTTTCATTAATAGATGCATGTTTAGGTTGTTTGCGTATTGCTTGTGACCTAAGTGGTTTGCTAGACGTAGTAATCCATAGGAGTGTTGATTGATCCTTGATTAGATTGAGTGTTCTTCCTAGTTTAATACCCGAGAGGTGAGAACTAGTCGTTTAGTCTTCGTTATTAGGAATCCGAGTGTCAGTTGTCTGAGAGGAAGTTAGTATTAGGTGTCTAGTGATTTTTGCTATGCCGAGTCATAGTTATTCTCCTGAGATTACCCCATGCATTCTTCGAATGTATGGTGGATAGTGACACTGAGAGGTGATCTGTCTATTCGAGTACTTTATCATTGTTGGAAAGACCCGAGAGGTGATCCAACCATCTGGTGAGTTTGTACGCTTTAGGTTCCTTAGTTGGTGACACCCTGAGAGTGATTAGGGATCCACTAGGTAGTCTTTAGTTGTCATATTTAGAAACCCAGATCCATCATATTTTCCAAAATCGGTAGAAGTTGTACTTTGCAAGTAGGATTCCGACCTAGGTGGTATTCTTCCCATCTCTGATTATTTCCTTAGTTCTTCATCTTGATAGCTTGAGTTGATCAGCTTGCTGCATTCCTTAGTTAATTCAGTAGTGTAGTCAACCCCCCAATCATCAATATTTAGTCCGAGTCAGAGTCTAGTATAGTTATCATAGTGTCTCTAGGGTTCGATATTCAGGTTTACCATTAAGCTGTATTACACTCGATAGGTACACTTGCCTGTCAGTGCGATTTAGTTGAAGGTACTCCTTTTATTACTTAGGAGTCCAGGTTAGGTGTTATAGTTATTTTTATATAGACCGTCTGGACGACATCAGGCATACGGGTCACCATACCGGTCACCGTACGGGCAGTAAGTTGGCCATACGGGTTTTTCATGCAGCGTACCATACGCTCAAACCACCGTACCATATGCCCAACCTGCAAAAACTTATGCCTTTTTCATATTTTTCATGTCGAGGCACCCCAAATTCATATATTATGCCTTTGACTAGTTCTTTATTTGATTTTTGGTTTATTTTCTTTTCTTTTTCTTTTGAGTCTTGTGAGTCTGATTGTCTTCTGTGGTTGTCCTACGTGCTATCTGAGTGTCTAATATATGATCGAGTCTTTCTGTCTTGAATCTTTGTTTGTTTTCTTTTATTCTTGTGTCAGTTTATGCACCACACTTGTTCGCAGGGATCACCACCATATTCCGCTTCTTTAGAGCCCGAACGAGAGCTGCATGAGCGCACCCGCGATTTCTGGGAGCATTTGAAAGAGTTGTGCTACAAAAAGGTACGTCCTACTAGCCTAGTTCCATTTCCTAACATGGGCGACGCTGACCCACCAGCGAGGCGTACTGTGCACCAGAGAGCTAGTGATGGGGTCCTCGGGGCGAGTTCTTCGATTACATGCCCCGCTATCACTAATGCCACCACTTGGCAGATCCCATCACATGTCATGAGCACGATCACTCATGCCACTCAATTTCATGGCCTCGAGGATGAGGATGCACCCGGACATCTGTCCCGCTTCGTGCGCATATGTGTTACCTTTAATATCGCGGGTGTGTCTAAGGACGCTATCTATTTGCGTCTCTTTCCATTCTCGCTCTCTGGGAGTGTATCTACTTGGCTTGATACCCTCCCCGACAATTCTATTACCACATGGGAGAATATTCAAGCCAAATTTTACAAAAAAGTACTATCCACCTTCCAAGGCCGCTCGCCTTAGGGATCAAATCCATTCATTCCAGATGCACCTGATGAGCCTTATCACATGGCCTGGGAGCGGTTCAACACGCTGTTGAGCCGATGTCCCCAGCACGGTCTTTCCAATTGGGCGATAGTGGAGAAGTTCTACAATGGTCTTACCTTTGAGAAGCAACAAATGTTCAATACAGCTACGGGAGGCCATATCATGGACAAACTTGAGCCTGATGAGTATGAGGAGAAGTTCGAGAGCTTCGCTCTGGCGGAACAACAGCATCCATCTACTAGGAATTTCATTACTAGTGCTAGAGCACCCGCCTCTTCTCCTAGAGGTGTGCATCAGGTCAACCCTGAAACTAGCATGGCTGCTACACTTGCAGCGATGGTAAACGAGATTAAGGAGCTGAAGCTTAGTGCTAAAAGGTGTGAGGTGTGTAGGGGAGGACACGACACCAGGGATTGCCCCGTTAATCATCAGGAGCAGGTGAGTTTTGCTGGCAACCAGAACCGAGGGTACAACTATTACAATAATACATATGGCTCGGGATGGAGATCTGGACACAACCCGCCTGCGATTAATGGTCGCCAGTATCAGTATGGAGGAGCTGAAGGAGGAGCAAGTTTGGGAAGCAGTGTCAACACAAAGAAGATTGAGGAGTTGATAGAGAATCAGACACAAATGCTTGCCCATTTAGTCCAGTAGGACAAGAACTCTAGGCAAAGACTGGATAGCCATGACACTCTATTGAAGAATCAGCAGTCGGCATTCCAGGATTTGCAACGCATGGTAGAAGACATCGCGAAGAGCTTGAAGGACAGACAGCGAGGTCCATCTTCAGGTCCCAACGCTTCAGTGATGGCCGTGTCAGTCATGAGTCATAGAGAGGAGGAGAGAGTAGAGAAGGAAGCCTCCCACGGTGCTGAATATGGAATCCCTTCGGTAGAAAAGGTGAAGAAGGTAGATTAGAGAGCTCAATTTGCTGAGATCGATGCTAGGATGTTAGAGGAGCCCGAGTTGAATGTTGTGTCGACAAGGAGTAAAAGGGTAGAAGAGAAGGAGAGCCCACCGGTGGTAGAAGAAGAAGAGCCGGTGGATGAAGATATAGATATGAAGAAGCCTGCCGAGAGGGCAGAGGAGAAGAAGAAGGGGGTGAGATAAAGACCCTCGAGGTTGACTTGAGTCGTATTCCCTACCCAGCGCGCTTACTGCCATATAAGAATGCTAGGGAATATGGTACTTTCCTTGATATGTTCAAACAACTCAACGTCAATCTCCCATTTATAGAGGTCCTCCAGCATATGCCAAAGTATGGCAAGTTGCTCAAAGATCTTCTTTCCAACAAGAAGAAACTGGAGGGGATCTCTGAAGTCTCACTAAGTGAGCAATGTTCTGCAGTGGTTCAGAATAAACTGCCTGAGAAATTGGGAGATTCGGGTCGTTTCACGATCCCATGTCTTCTTGGCGGTTTGCCCTTGAACCAAGCGTTGGTCGACCCGGGTGCTAGCATCAATCTTATGCCTTATTCTATCTATAAGCAGCTGGACCTAGGTGAACCACAGCCGACGCGCATGAGCATTTTCTTGGCTGACGGCTAGTCAAGTATCCATGGGGAATTGTGGAGAACTTGTTAGTAAAAGTAGGCAAATTTGTCTTCCCCGTGGATTTCGTTATTCTAGACATGGAAGTGGATGATAGAGTCCCACTCATCCTAGGACGCCCGTTCCTACGTACCGCCAAGGCATTGGTTGATGTATTTGACAGGAAACTCACACTTTGTGTGGGGATGAGTCGATCACATTCGATGTTATAGAGTCCATGAAGGATGTTGGCGAGCATAGCCATTCCGTGTGCATGGTTGATGCCTTTATGGACGAACATCGGGACTCTAATATAGTAGAAGATGATGTTGATGGATATAGAGGAGGAAGAATTTAGGACCCACCGGATTGGCTTGCTGAATTTGAAAGGAATTTGATAGGGTCCGTGTTTTTAGGTGCTGATAGTGATGATTGAAGTTGGGGTGAGATATTAGCACAAGTCGAGTCATTAATCTGTGAGACACCCGTGGTTGATAGTGTAGAGGTCACACCTTTAGAAGTACCTATTCATAAACCTCTACCTGTTCTTCGTACTGAGGGGATAGAAGCCAAGTCATCCCCTAAGTCTAGGCCACCTCGCTTTGATAGAGTCATCTGATCTAGGGAGAGTGAAAACCCCAAGTGTGGGGATGTGTAGAAGTGACAACTTACTAGGATACTTGAATCGCGTTATCTTTGGACCTGGTAAGTTTAAGCTGAGGTGGAAAGACTTAATTTATACATATATTAGAGTTTCAATGTGTGGTAGGAGGAGTTTTGTGCTAGGATAGGGAGGACCGCGAGACCGCGTAGGATGAAGGCGGTACCGGTTAGGATCAAGGAGAAGCCTCCTGATAGGCTTGTTTGAGTCTCGGGCAAGTGCCTGGGATGTAGAGTTTGTGTGCATTATTTGGTTTGAGTCCATATCTTTTTATGTGTTTTCGGTATGTATGTTTTGTTTGTGTCATGTTTTGCAGAAATTCGCGCTTGATTCGGCGAGAAAAATCATCGGGAATGAAGTTCTAGGTATTTTTACATATGTTTTTATGCTTGGAATAGTTTTTTATGGAATTTGGGTGAAAAAATTTTGAGGGGTCAAAAATTTTTTTAGTACAAAAACCCTCAAAACTTTCTGTCACCGGATAGTCCTCGCGGTACGCGAGAGATTTCTCCCCTGTTCCTCGCGGTACGCAACGTATAGAAATAGGGGCTGACTTAAACGCCACTCCCTCGCGGTATGCGAGGAGTGGCCGCCTGGTTTCTCGCGGTACGCGGGCCCCCTGGTTTTGCCTTGTTCCCTTGTTTTCCATGGTTTTCCACATCCATCATTACCACTCATCACCATCATCATACCACCTCTATCACCATAATCGACCATCCATCATCCATTATTCATCATCCATAATGTCCACCAATGACCACCGACCATGGGAACTTAGAAACCGATTCATGACCGATGTTTTACTTTGCTGTGGCATTCATGTCTAGGTGTTTGCCACCTGTCGAGTACGTTTCTCTGCTATCTATCTTGAGTCAGTTTGAGTTGAGTCTTTTATTTTATTTTATTTTGAGTCAGTTTAATGCTTTGGGTATGTTTGAGTTTTATCTTGCAGGTATTGATCATCCTGTCCCGTACTCAATCTCTATTCGGGCGGGGTCGATTTGGATCTTAATCTTATCTATCTTGTAAAGGCAACCCAACAGTAAATTGTGCAACCGCGACCGAAATGCTATACGGTGCACAAGAGGAAGAGTAAAGCTGGACCATGCACTGCTACATTACCAGCTAAGTCGATTCCTTTTATTTTTGTTTTTTATTTTTTTATTTTCTATGTGTCTCGGTTCACATTGAGGACAATGTGTCTTTCAAGTGTGGGGATGAGACTGCGTCTAGTGAGTCTAGTTTGTTTAGGTTTCTTTTATTTTATAAAAATACAAAAAAAATTGAAATTTTTTGAAAAATTTCCTTGGAAATTTCTGCGTATAATTGAAAAATGATAGTACAACTAGATCTATTTGTTGAGTTTAAATGATTAAATAATAGAAAACGCTTCTAATTAGTGATGTTTTGGTAGACCTAACTAGTTAGTAAAGCTTAAATAGCCTGTTTGTTTTGCTTAAGATTTATGAATTGGATATTAAAATCATGATATCTTGTGAGTATTTATCTTAGAGTAATCGGTAATACTAAAACTGTCAACATAGGTTGACAGGTACCACATTAAGTTAAAATTTTGATGTTTTTGAATTTTTTGGCACACCAATCTCTTTTTATGAGAATAAATCCAAGTGTTGGTGGCGCCCGCATCCATAAATTCCATAATTCATGAGCTTATTGATTAGAATAATGAGTTTTGCTTATGTGTTACCCTTCGGGATGGCCACTTGGAGAAAACACCCCTAAGTGATTCTTATGTGCTTTATTGGATATAACTTAGTCTATGTGTTAGCTTCCGGGATAGCGACTTGGTTGAAACGCATCTAGATGAAGTTTAATTTGCTTATTAATGCTCATTATCATCCATTCATTCATTCATTGATCATCTGATTTCTTAAAACATGTAAATTTTAGTTTAATGTGGTAGGTAGATCTGTATGGTTTAATCCGTGCCTAGACATGACCGTGAGACGGGATTAGGTAGAGCTGTAGCTTCTAAGTGTGAGTCACACAGATTGATTGATATGTGTATAAATTGGAATTAGAACACATAACGGGGGCTAGATAGTTGGTGCTTGGGTTTAATCGGACAAAAATACTGATTGTTGATTTTTAACGCGTGAGTATATTTGTGCTAATTGGTAATTAATGTTTGTTAAGTTTGATCCCAGTTATGATTCCATTGTAGCTTTTTCGAGGACGAAAAAAGGTTAAATGTGGGGATGTTTGATGTAGTGCAAAACACACATCTTTATTCCTATTGTTTTGAGCGTTTTTGGTTAGTTTTGTGTTAGTTTTGAGTCGTTTAAGTTTGTATTTGAGTCTATGTTATGTTTATAGGTGCTCGTGAAGATTACAAGTGAATACATGAAGAAATCGAGCACGAGAATAAAGCCGGGAAAGTCAAAAGTAAAAAATGGGAAATTTAGGTCTCTCGCGGTACGCGAGAGAGGAAGAGGAATTGGCTCGCGGTACGCGAGGGAACTCAGAAACCAGCCGCGACTATTTTGCCCCTCGCGGTACGCGAAGGGCTGGGCTAAACCTCTCGCGGTACGCGAGAGGCCCGTATTCCGTGAAAAAAACACTAATCGAATTAAATAGGTTTTTGAATTCCATTATGAGGGAAGTTCGACATTATTGCCGTCCAAAGAGGGTTCTTTGGCGATTTTGGAGCTTAGGAGGTCGATTGAAGAGAAACGATTGAATCTTTGCTTCCGGGTTCGTTAGTATTAGAGTTTTCGATTGCAAGATTTGATTTTTATCTTTGTTTGCTTTGTTTGAAACCATGATGATTGCTTATACTTCTGTTTTGATGTGTTTGAGTATGATCCTAGGCTAAAACTTTGATACTCCCTAGGTCATTAGATGAATACTGTGTTAAAGTTATGATTTTTATTCGGTTTTGGATTCTAAGGATGGTTGAATGATTTTGTAAACAGTCTTTTGATAATTAATAGTGAAGAATATGCATGCTTTAATCTGGTTTTGTGTTGATTAATGTTCCTCATGTTGTCTTGTTGAATGTCTTTCATTAATAGATGCATGTTTAGGTTGTTTGCGTATTGCTTGTGACCTAAGTGGTTTGCTAGACGTAGTAATCCATAGGAGTGTTGATTGATCCTTGATTAGATTGAGTGTTCTTCCTAGTTTAATACCCGAGAGGTGAGAACTAGTCGTTTAGTCTTCGTCATTAGGAATCCGAGTGTCAGTTGTCTGAGAGGAAGTTGGTATTAGGTGTCTAGTGATTTTTTCTATTCCGAGTCATAGTTATTATCCTGAGATTACCCCGTTCATTCTTTGAATGTATGGTGGACAGTGAGACTGAGAGGTGATCTGTCTATTCGGGTACTTTATCATTGTTGGAAAGACCCGAGAGGTGATCCAACCATATGGTGAGTTAGTACGCTTTAGGTTCCTTAGTTGGTGACACCCTGAGTGTGATTAGGGATCCACTAGGTAGTCTTTAGTTATCATATTTAGAAACCCAGATCCATCATAGTTTCCAGAACCGGTAGAAGTTGTACTTTGCAAGTAGGATTCCGACTTAGATGGCATTCTTCCCATCTTTGATTATTTCCTTAGTTCTTCATCTTGATAGCTTTAGTTGATCTTTAGTTTGCTGCATTCCTTAGTTAATTCAGTAGTGTAGTCAACCCCCAATCAGCAATCTTTAGTCCAAGTCAGAGTGTAGTATAGTTATCATAGTGTCTATAGGGTTCGATATTCCGGTTTACCATTAAGTCATGCTACACTCGATAGGTCTTGCCTGTCAGTGCGATTTAGTTGAAGGTACTCCTTTTATTACTTAGGAGTCCAGGTTAGGTGTTATAGTTATTTTATATAGACCGTTTGGACGACATCAGGCGTACGGCTCACCGTACCAGTCACCATACGGGCAGTAAGTTGGGCGTACGGATTTTTCATGCAGCGTACCATACGCTCAAACCACCGTACCATACGCCCAACCTGCAAAAACTCATGCCTTTTTCATATTTTTCATGTCGAGGCACCCCAAATTCATATATTATGGCTTCCGTAGCGCATTTTCTAGCCCGAGATATGCTTAATAGAAGTTTTGGGCTTTTTCCGACAACATGTAATAACACCCTTACATGTTTAGTCCCGACCCGTTTGCATATTTAAACCATTAGCAATCATAAACTCATATTTTAACTACATATGAGTTTACACATATATTCTAACATATAATTGTTAGTTATGTACCCTCAAACCTGAGCACCACTACTCGTTTTCCACTCTTAAAATGTTTGACTTCAAGTTCTACCAACTCGTTATTTACGCATACGACAACCTACGACTTAGACATGTATTAATCCCATACAAGTCCTAAGTTTTACCATTCATTAACTAGACATTTCCACATGTCTAATGCGAGAACCACCACTCACATTCCCCACATGGAGTATTTGACTCCATGCCGACCCATGAAGTATTTGACTTCATGTCACCCGTGAAGTATTTAACTTCACTTTTACCCGTGAGGCATTTGACCTCACTACCACCCGTGAAGTATTTGACTTCATGTTAAACACCCCATGAAGCAATTCAATTTCGTGTAATCAATCAATTTACCGTCTTACCACCAACGGTTGACTCTTACCACTTTAAGTCAATTTTAGTCTATTGTTTCTACATTCAACAATTAGTTAACTCTAACCACATTGAGTCATTCATACCATTTAATCACACTCATTAATCTAGTTTGGCTAATTACCACTTTAAGCCAATTACACCAATTTACCACATGTCATTCATTTAGTTTGACTAATTTCAACATTAAGTCAACTACATAATATCTACCACATTCAACATACAATTGACTATTTACCACATAAGTCAAATAACACAAATACCACATATTAGTTAGGCTCTTTTACCGCCTATGTCAATTACACCACATCACCATTATTATACAATGGCTTGACGTATACCACATATTAGTCCATTTACACCAATTTCACCATTTTTCAACAAATGGTTTAACTTATACCATATTAAGTCAACTACACCTATTAGCCACATTATGTTTGACTATTTACCACATTAGTCAACTACACCATATATAAATCATAATATGTATACTACTTTGACTTTTACCATAAGCCACATTCAAGTTAGACTATTAGCCACATAGTCAAATTACATTAAATCAACATATTTAAATAGAATTAAACTACATAAGTCTAATTACATAACACTACCCCTTTTATCTATCCCAAGTATTGGAATATATGATTCCATTCCCACCCTTGGAGTATTTGACTCCAACTATACACCCATGAAGTGTTTCACTTCAAGTTCACCAAATTGTACCCAAGAAGTATTTAGACTTCAAGGCCACCCAATTTCAACAACACTAAGTAAATATCTAAACAACATACTATCTACTTATGTAATCTCACTACTTATCAAATACTAAGTAAGTGAAATGGCACTTACCTTTTGGTTTTAATGCTTCCGATTGCTCCTTGATTGAGACCACTTGATTACCTAAACAATTCACACTAGTTTAGTAATCTAAGGTCTAAGTATACACCAATTAAGGTTTCCACACCCTCCCAAGACCTTATGATTTTTACCCTAAATCAAGACTTGGTTTATTAAGCTTCACACAAGCTTTTAACTATTCTAAGTCAATTCCATCCATTTGACCCGTTAAGGTTTTCACCCAAATTTCTCTAATTCCATCCAATTCAAAATTCAACAATTCAATTGGGTTTTGTACATGAATTTGTGTTTATCTAACACCATAAACATTTGTACATACTAAATTACCCAATGAAACACCCCGAATTCAAAACCCCCCAAATTGGGTCTCAAGAACCCTAAATTTCAAAACTTCTAGTTAGGTGAAATTAACATAAATTGGTAGAACCTCTAGCTTTAGTAATGCTAGATTATCAATCATTTTCAACAAAACACCTAATACAACCCCCAATTCTCGTCCATTAGGGTTCATCCATCCAAACCCATCAAGAACAAGAAATTAAATGGAGGGAACGAGAAAAGACGATACATACTTGATTATGATGAAGGTGTTGAGCAATCCCAACCCATCGATCCAAGCATACAAGCTCCAAATCCTAATTTCTTGATCAAGCCTTCTTTTCCCCTCTTTTTTCTTTCAAAACCACGACACACACACACACACCTCATGTGTGTGTTGCCACCCCCTTACAAACCCCAAATCAGGTTTGTTAAAATGACGGGTTTAGTCCCTCCACTTGTAATTTAAACCCCTAACACCAAAACTTGATAATTCCAACATTAAAAGTAGAACCCTCTAACTTTCTTTTATTTAAATGTACCCCCTGCAATATAATTATAATATTATGGGGCAAACTCGAAAGTTGGTTCGTTACAAGACTGCCAAATCACGGTGATCAAATGCAATTTGATGGTCCACAATACTGCTCGGATTCTAAACCTTTCCCATCATACTCACACTAACTTTCTATCTTTCACACACACTCGGTGCACATGCATCCCACACAACTCACATAGCACCACGCAATAATCTAGCAAATCATCATATTTATCACAATTTCACACCACACAACTCCATGTAGTGTTATACTACTCAATCAATACTTTAGCAATAAATGTATAACTCAAAAGACGTACCTCTTGGCCCGCGGTTACACGTGGTGGCTTTCGTTCCACCCTCGTCCCATTTTCATTTTAAGTTAAGGCATTTTATTTGTTTAAAAACACTAGTTTTATCTTAAACCCGAGCTCTGATACCAACTTGTAAGGCCCCGAACCAGGCACCCTACAATTGGTTCTCATAACTGGTTATATTCATTAAAAGTACTTTAACTTTCCTTTAAGTAAACAACAGAAGTCTTTCTCAACATAATGTTATCTTTAAACTCGTTAACTTACATAATGTTACCTGACGAATGCATGCGCACCAACCCGAGTAGCCCCACTTCCAAGACAAGATACCTCGTCTAGCAGACTAACCTACAAAATAATCTAACGTACATATAATGTCAGCTACGCTGAATGAGTTCTAATAGATTTTCATCATATAAATAACCCCTGTTATTTTATAATATCCCAACGGATTCACCACCCCAGACTCTACCCACCATTTTAACTTAGTAAGTCTCTCTAACATAGAACGAGCTTACCACTATAATAACACACAATTTACCACATATATTAACCATACACTTGTTAACCCATCCAACCTCTAGACACCGACTTACCAGTCCTAACCAGGACTCTCATAAACCAACTGACCCAACAGTGTACGCAATGTACTCATCCCGACACAACGGTCAATCTAACTCGACACACCACATTGATTCCATCTATTTATCATATCAATATCATCTCGTACACAAATAATATAACTCATCACTTGCATGAAATCTAACACATATATATACACACAAACACATACCTCGTCACCGCACCCTCGTCAGGGTTATCCTCGTCAGGATACTCGTCATAAGCTCAGCTCTACCCTTGTTACAGGGCCCCGCCACTAAACATAGTGACACACTCGTCATCTATGATGACTACCCAGCCACCCACACGGTGACTATATCATCTACCATACGGTGACCGACACCTCACCACCGGATAACTGCCAGATCACACTTACAATGATGACCCTGAAGGACCCCGTCCTCCACACCACTGTTGACCGTACACTCGGACAACAATGCAAGCACACAAAGCAACACATATATACTCATGACACTACCTGGACATGCACTACGACTCACCACCCTTTCACGGCTCACTTACGTGTGTAATCCTACCCTTACATTAGATGTATCCTCTTAACGTCTAGTCACATTACCCAACTCTTTCCGAGCAAGCAATTATACGATGCACAAACACCATACTGACTTCTAGCCCATACATACTAAGGACACCACATAAACCCATACAATGCCATACCCGCCGTGTCACGAGGACATCGACACAATATACACAACATCAAGCACATGGCGCATAACAGCATACAAGCATCTACATGACTCTTTAATGAACCACCTACAGGTTCCCATGCTAACTCTCCTTATATAACCATCACAGATTTAACTAAATTCCCGACTCACCCCGACTAACTCAAAAGATGACACGCACAGATCATCACGACTCTTGTTCAACCAACCTAAGGACCCCATAACGGCCCTTAGCCTCGTTATTACATAACGATCTCATAAAACACTTCAAGCTTAAATCATAACTCGTAATACGGTCATTTAATAAAACTTGTGAGTATGTACGATAGCCCCAAAACAATAAAACATTTAAAATAGGGTATTAGAAACTCACCAGTTACGCTGAGTCCTGATCCTTGCTCTGCACCCTGTCCACTCACCTGAATCTCAAACCTAACAAACGTACGATCACATGATCAGAATACGTTCTACACATGCGTCGTATAAAACATAAAATATAAACTACATCTCGGAGCTCATTCTCATCTGCTTGTCGTTCCTCCTCCGTCGAACCCTAGGCTTCACGTGATTACGTAATATATAGATCCTGATCCGTTTAGGAATCATGTACCCGAACCCTAGCTTCCATGCGCGCACGTAAGTGCACCATGCAAACCTTACTCAAACGTACACGATCGGAGTCCCATCATGCATGCACACCATGCAAAGGAAAAAGAAAACCCTAATCGGCTTCTCCTCATGGCCCGCCTCTAACCCGTGTGTCACCACACCACGCCCCACCATCGTCTTCTCCGTTGAACCACTCCTTAACAGCCTCCTTCTCTACCATCGGGTACCGCTAACCAGCCACCTTTGTCTCCTTGTCAAGCCACACCCTAGCCAAGCTCCCATCCGGCTAGTATGCCCATCTCCACCACCGTATTAAACTCTGTTTCACCACTATGCTCCACCAACTCCGACAACCTCCACTCGAGTCCCCTTGTATGCCGGATATACCACCATCGTTCTCCGTCATGTGCGCCACCACAGCAGTCCCCATCCTCCTCGTTCCCTTCTTCTCGGCAGCCGTCCACCCTACGCCAACTAGCCATTTCCGAAATCCCTCCTGTCGGTCATCACCTTCATGCACCTCTTAGCCGCGGTCGTTTACCATCACAGCCCTAATCGCCGGCCATCGCTTCCTCCTTCCGAAACCACACACGTAGAAACGAGAACAAGCATTGCTAAAATATAAACGAGAATTACCTGATCGTAACACCGACATCAGGCTTGCCAGACCATATCCTTCCTCCTCCGCTGTCGGCCTTCTCCCCTTTGCGGCTGACCCTTACCGTCGCACTCCCTAGGTCCCTCCTGACCTATGGTTGTTCCCATAAGGTGGTATTTAAACCTCTTCAATCTTTCATCCGGGTCCCTCTAATTCTAGTTTGCCCGTTTCGATCACAAGTTATGTTTTTAACGACTAACCGGGTCTTTAATTGTCGTAAAAACGTCTCATACTCGACCAAACCTGCTCATCATTACATTTAATAAATGTTCGGGTTACACCCTAACCCGAACCCTCAGCTTTCGGATTTTCGGGGTGTTACATGGCGTTTATTTAGTGATGGCGGAGCTGTGGTGGCGATGGTGGAGATCGGGGAGGTCGCTGCCTTACAGTGTCGGCGGGGCTCTTATAGTGTCGGCGATGGTAGAGAGAAGAGAGAGATATTTTAATTAATATGTTTTTTAATTAAATGGATAAAACGACAAAAGTACCCTCATGTGCCTTGTAAATGACCAGACTTAACTGAGAAATTTAACTGGGTTAGGGCCAAAGGACACAACGTGCAAGATTTGTAAACATAAAAGACGATCTTTGACAATTTTTAGGTTAAAGTACAATATATGAAAAAAGGTATACACATAAAGATTTCTGTAATTTACTCTTTAATTTATTTAATTGATTAGACCTACTAGCTTAGTTCCAACACGGTTTCCTAAAACTCGATATATAATATAATATAATATAATATAATATAATATAATATAATATAATATAATATAATATAATATAATATAATATAATATGATAGAATCTCGTGTATTACATGTGTTGAATAAATTTAATGTTATATAATTAGTAATAAAAAAATTATGTCTTTAAAAACATGTGTATTACATGAGTTGAATAAAATCTAATATAATATGTTAACACATGCACTCGTCAAAATGTTTCTTTAAAAAATGTACTTTGACGTGACAATTATAAATTCTGTTAAGTTAATTTTCAAAACATTTTTTTAATTGTGTATTATTTTTTTTTATGTAATTGATGAATGTTAATTCATATTAAATTCATTTGGTTAATGATATAATAATTATCTATCGTTAAATAATAAATATCCATAATTAGATTTATATTAAATATTTAAAAATATATTATTTTAATATCATCTATACTATATAATAAATAAAAGTTTTTGTATGCCACGTGTCGCCACCATATTCAATCTCATCATTTTTTCCCCGCCTCTTTCTCTTATTAAATGCACTCATATCTTTTAATAAATTACTAATTATACTAATAAAACATATTTATTTTAAATATCCTTTATTGTAAAAAATTTTGAAATCTAATTATGTAATTTTTATTTTCAATCAAATAGTAAATGAAAATTATATTAAATAATAATTGACGTATTTTCGAAACCCAATTATATATTATTTTTTACATATTTTGAATTTTGTTATATATCCTTAGTATACAGTAATACATCTTTACACCTGTAAAATACATAAATAAAATTTAAGAAATTTATGTATTATATTTTTCACCCGTGTGTATTACACGGGGTCTAAGCTAGTTATTTAATAAAAGAGATAGGCGGGAAAAACATATTAAGGATGAATCAGAAAGTGACACGTGTCCTTTAGTTTAGTTGTTTATTAGTTAGTATAGATATACATATAGATTATACAAATGAAAAATAAATAATAGCTCACTATGAAACAATCAAAATCATCATTTATTATAAACTCTATAAATGTAAAATATTAAATTATTTATCTCTTTAATTGATTAATTCATCTTCCATCTCTGCTCTCTAAATTACTTTTAACAAATTTTATACATATGTGTAAATGGTAAAAACTGCACATGTGAAAATATTTATGATATACAAATACATTTAAATTTACAAGTATCAACTCATTTAACGACGTTATATGTTAGTGTTTTAAATAAATGAATAAGTTTGATTGTTTCTCGCGAGTTCTCGCAATATTTAAGAATTCTCGTTTAATATATATATACACACACACTATATTATAATATATTTAAGAAGGACGAGATTTTATTTTTACATTATTTTTTAAGAGTTTAAAGTGACAAAATTATCTTTTATGAATTTGACTATCTTAATTATCTTTTACATACATGTCAATTATATGATTACAATTGTTTACTTTTAAACCCACTTTCCTCACGGTTTTTAAATGTCTATAACTTTTTCATACGTTAATAGTTTTTAAAAACAATTACACCATAAAAACGAACATTTTATTATCCTTAATTTGAGTATGATATTGGTATAGTTTTTTTTAATTTTAAAAAAAATTACACGTTGTGTTCCCCGCCGCATCGCACGGGCACCTCTCTGATACTTCTTCATCAAATGATGAATTAAGAATCAATAGATGAACGCAGAAGTTGCTCGATTTCGTAATTAAGTACGTTGATTTTGGTTGATAAAAACCTCATATTGGTTTCATTTTTCTAGCAAAAGAAACTTTTTAAACAAATATTCATCTTAATATTTGAATCTTCATTTTCATATTAAAAAATCAAGGTTTATTCTAAGGATCCGAAACTTCATCTTCATCTCCATCAGTTTACAAAGATTTTCCAGTGATTTTCTATTGTAACAAGTGGTTTGATTTTTTGATTTTTCATGAAGTTGAAGAAATTTTTAATAGTTGAGGATGAAGAATCGTTTGAAATAAATGGGTTTTTAGAGGTTAAAAGTTTTGCTAAGGTTTATTGATTGTAATGAGTAGTTTATTGAAGACGAATCACACGAGAAACACGATAAACACGAAGACCACGATTATATGTAATTTTATTATAATTACATACATGTAACTCTGTTGTTACATATATGCAACTCGATGTTACATATATGTAAATTAGTCTTGTTTTACAAAAAAAATAAAAGAGTTATATAACCACATCTTCCTTATTTCTGGTCTGCATTACATATACGTAACTTTTGTTACATATGTAACTTACCAAGTTACATATACATAAGCATATATAAACTCTTGTTGTTACATACGTAACTTACCAAGATGCATATGTAAACCGCGAACTACATAAAAAATGTTTTTTTTTCAATGATTTTTGTCCGGCTTTAATTTATTAGATTAAATATTCAAAATTACACATAAATGAGGTTTCCAAATATATTTTTAGTGTAAATTGAGAGAATTAGATTAAATATTCGAAATTACAAATAAAAGAAGTTTGCAATTATCATTTTAGTGTAAATTGAGAGAAAGGAAAAAAAAGAGTGAATTTAGGGATTTGATTAATTAAAAATGGGGGTGGGTTTCCATATATATATATATATATATATATATATATTTTCCTATTTCACCCTTAATGACTTATTTAAAGCTCATAATTTTAGATTTAATTACTCATCGATAAGGATTTCATCAGGCCTAGCATTTCAACTTGTGGTGCTCCGGTGTTATTCCTCAAGAAGAAAGATAGTACTATGAGGATGCACATTGACTATAGGGAGTTGAACAAACTCACTGTAAAGAACAGGTATTCATTACAAAGGATCGATGACTTATTTGACC
Organism: Smallanthus sonchifolius; assembly: GCA_023525975.1. NCBI lineage: Eukaryota > Viridiplantae > Streptophyta > Magnoliopsida > Asterales > Asteraceae > Smallanthus > Smallanthus sonchifolius. Next base: position 73,063,281 of record CM042033.1, on the reverse strand, counting down.
AGCTGTAAAGAGCGAGTTGGTTCTCAAAGATAGATCTCACGTCGGGTTATCATCAACTAAAAGTCAGAGAAGAGGATGTACCTAAAACAACTTTTTTGCACTCGGTACGGACACTATGAATTTCTCGTGATAACCTTCGGATTGACCAATGCCCCCGCGACATATATGGATTTGATGAATCGTGTATGTCGTCCAATGCTGGACCGATCAGTTATCGTGTTTATAGACAACATACTGGTCTATTCAAAGAACGAAGGTGATCATGCATGTCATCTCAGGGAAGCGATTGAGACATTAAAGAAAGAGAAATTGTATGCCAAGTTCTCTATATGTGCATTTTGGCTTCGGGAAGTTCAATTCTTAGGTCATGTTGTCAACCCAAGAGGAATCATGGTAGATCCCGCTAAGATCGAAGCAGTTATGGAATGGAGACCTCCAAAGACGCCGTTAGATATTCGGAGTTTCTTGGGGTTAGCATGCTATTACCGAAGATTCATTCAGAATTTCTCGAGAATAACTTCGCCCTTAACAAAGTTAACCAGAAAGGAAGTAAATTATGATTGGGGTTTACCGTAAGAAAATGTATTTGAAGAATTCAAGAAGAGATTGGCCCAAGCTCAAGTTTTAGCTTTGCCTATAGGTAGTGATCGAAGACTTGGTGGTTTATTCTGATGCCTTGTATCAAGGACTGTGTTGCATACTTATGCAACGGGGTAAAGTGATAGCTTATGCTTCACGACAATTGAAAACCCACGAAGTTAATTACCTAACTCATGATTTGGAACTTGTTGCCGCTGTTTTCGCATTAAAGATACGGATACATTACCTCTATGGAGTTAAGTGCACCATCTACACAGACCATAAGAGTTTAAAATACTTTTTCGAACAACAAGATTTGAGTATGAGGTAGAGGCGATGGTTGGAACAGATTAAAGACTATGATTCCGAAATTTTGTATCACCCAGTAAAGGCTAATGTGGTGGTCGGGCGTTAAGCCAAAATGAGAGATAGATTCTAACCCGAGTAAAGTCATGCCAGCTTATTGTAACCACAGACTTCATGGCTTAGATTGGAGAAGCTCAGATTGAGGCACCAAGAGAAGAGAACGTAAAAAAGAAATTATAATTTGTCAGCTAGACCATCTACTAGACAACACATATGGTGTAAAAACAAGATTTAGTCGGATGTGGATACCCAAATGTGGTGAGCTTAGGGCCAAAAATCTTGACGAAGCCCACAAGTCTCGCTATTCCATCTACCCATACGTAAATTGTCGTGTTACATATATGTAATACCAAGTTAGTGTTAGATATATGTAACACCAAATTACGTATATGTAACACTTAGTGTTACGTATACATAACTTTTGTTACATACGTAACTTACCAAGTTACATATATGTAAGCATATATACTTTTGTTGTTATATAGGTAACTTACCAAGTTACATATACGTAAGCATATATAAACCGTGAATTACATAAAATTTGAGTTTTCACCATTAAATAATTCAAACAAAAATTTGTGGGATTGATTTTAAAATTGATTTGATTTAAAAAAATACCAGATAGGAGAGAGATGAGAGATATTTTCGGGGTTCCTTTTTTATAGGATAGTTTCAAAATTGATTTCCCTATTTTACACTTAATCCCTATAATGAAGTAAACAAACTTGCATTTATTACATATTTGTCATCAATTGATTAGAGCTATATTGATCAATCATGTTCGATGGTTGGATATGAGTTTTCTTGATTTTCTTATAAAATGAGTTTTAATTTAAACCACACCATATATATATATATAGACACACACATACATACGTATACGTATACATATACATATACCAGAATGCGACACGCGTCCTTGAGAGAAGGGGTAAAACTGCCCGCGTCGTAATAATAACGCAACATATTTTGATAATTACACATGCTTTTATAATAACGCATGCTTAAAACTGATAATGACGCATGTTTATAATAACACACGTTTTAAAATGGTAATAACACATGTTTTAAAATGATAATTACGCATGTTATATGAATAATAATGAGTGGTGATAATAATCACGTATGTTATACGCACAACACATCGATATTTTCTTAAAAAAAGTCGATTCTTTTATACTAAAAGTATAACAAGGCTATATTCAAATTAAAGAGAATAATGTGTTCGGTTTTATGGTATAATTTATTTTAAAAATAATGTCATATAAAAAAGTTAAATGTATTTAAAAAATGGGGAAAGTTGAAAAAATTCAACAATTGTAGACTATTCTAACTTTACTTCTCCAAACTCTTTTCACGCAAAGAAAAAAGCTGAATAGGCATACCCTTGATATTAACCTTTGATTTCCTAAATCAATTATCAAGATTCCTTCGTACATTTCGCACGATAACAACACTTTGTATTTAAATCTTTCTCTCTATCTCTCTCTCTCTCTATATATATATATATATATCAATCAATCTATATATATATATATATATATGATTGTATTTTGGAGTAAAAAAATCTTGTTAATGATTGTATTTTGAATATGCTATTGTCATATTACAAGAATACATATTTTCCTTTGAGACAGAAAGTCTTAATATTGAAAGAATCAGGGAGAGAAAAATCACATTAGGAATTTGTACATGTTTATATTTATAAATTGGTTAAAATACCTAGAGAGTTATGATGTTAAAAATACTGCTCAATCAAACAAATGTTAACATGGGGGATGAAATGCCTATTGATGTTTGTTTGGTATGATTGATAATCTGTCACAATATTAGACATGGTCGGCTCAATCTTTTAAGGGTTAAAGCGAATTCTAAAATCGGAGCCCTTTTCGTAAACGAATATATAATTTTTTTGCTTAGGATCCTAATATGTGTGAATATGATGACATACATTTTTTTCTACACTTTTCAAAAGGCATAAACACTACCAAAAAACTGAAAAATCTACGACAGCAGATTTCATGGGGAAATTTGTCGGAATTGGCCGTTAGCGACAAGTTTCCGACAAAAAATGTTTGTAGGAAAAAACCCCGTAGGAAATGTTTTTCTGACAAAGTCCCGACTAATTTTCCGACGAATTGGCGACAAAAGCCTTTCGTCGGTAGTTTCCGACAATATTCCGACGGTTATATTAAATAAATAAGTTTACTTATTTAATAAATTTGTCAGAAAATTATAGGAAACCTTATGGTTACTTTTTTGTTTTTGTTTAGTCGGAAAGTTGTCGCTAACTTGTGAGAAATTTCTTTTGTTGGTAATTTGTCGGAAACTTTTGTAGGAAATATACATATTTTCTAGTAGTGAAAATCATAAATTAGAGTTGGAATGTGTTTTAATGAAAAGAAATATCTTTCAAATATACCGATTCTTTGCTCTTTTTGTCCAACCTAATAATTAATCAAAGTTAAAACTTAAAAATTGGGGGCCGTCCTAAGCAACAACTTATTTTTTATATAGTCAAGCCACCAATTGATCCAACGAATATTTTGTCAAAACAATATGTCAATATCTCAATTCTACAACTTTATACGCTCCTCAAACTACAAAAACCTTGTTTCGTATTTAAATTATCATTTTATTTTATTACTTTTTAGCTAATAATATTTTATATAAATTTAAATACATCATTGCGAGTTTTAACCTATTTATTTTTACACTAGCTTAGAACCCGTGTCTACACACGGGGTGAAAAATATCAATACATAAAATTCTTAAATCTTTATGTATATATTTTACAAGTATAAAAATGTATTATATATAATAATGATAGAAAACAAAATTCAAAATATGTAAAAGTTAATATATAATTGGGTTTCTAAAATACGTTAATTGTTATTTAATGTTATTTTCATTTACTATTTGATTGAAAATAAAAGTTACGTAATTAGATTTCAAAGTTTATTATAATAAAGGATAATTTAAAATAAATGTGTTTTATTAGTATAATTAGTATTTTCTTTAAAAATATATTATTATTAAAAGATAAATGTGTATTTAATAAGAGAGAGAGGCGGGAAAAATGATAAGAATGAATATGGAGACGACTGCACGTGCCATGAAAAAACCTTTATTTATTATATAGTATAGATGTAGTTCGATCTAAGTTTTATTACATATTAAGTTGCATCTGATATAATATATTTTTTTGTCTTGAAAGATACTTTTATTTAGGTTGTTTGAGTAGATTTTTCATTCCTGTTTGTGATAAAATTTTAAGGTATGTTACGAGACCTAATAATATATCATACACAGAACAAGTCAGTTTATGATATAATTTCTATTAAAATGTAGATAAAACAAACTGAAGTAAAATATATATATTTGAATTCATATCAAACATTAGTTATTACAAGTTCTTGTAGAAAAATATAGTATCTTGTTAATAACAATAGAAAAAATATTGTTTCATATGCTTTTTTGGTTGACCAAGTTGGATCTAATTTTTTTTAAATTGGTCCCAATCGACTCCTTTCTCTTTCTCTTTCTCTGTCCTTTAAAATGAAGGGCATTTAATAAAATTTTAATTACTAGGATGTGGTTCTCTTTGCCCAAAACGAAAGGCATCCCTCGAAGGGTCCATTGAAGCACATGGGCTGCATTGAACGGTTTACATATTTTTCAAACCATTAAGGGGAACTGGGAAGGACCTTGTCTTTGTAGCATTGATGGAGTTTTGAAAGACACGCGCCAGGCCTTGACATCTTAATGACGGAAAACACAAATGCTATAAGGGTTCGGGTAAGGCCACGGGTACACCTCCCTCATTGATTCAGGTAAGGCCACGGGTAGGCTTGTTCGGGTATATCTACCCGTATGTTTGGGTGTATATTTCCATTGTACAACGGCTATATAGCTGTTAATATTTATAAATAAAAACTAATTTAAATACCCAATACCATTATATAAATTCATCTCCATTCAAATTAATTTTACACACAAAATAACAAATACATACTCTCAAATTTTCTATCTACAATGGATCGTGAATTGTTTATTCCTCCCGATTCATCCGATGAGTTCAACTTGTTTATTCCTCACGATAGCGGCTCCAGTAGTCTCCAATTTCTCACGGATATTGTCGCGCAAGCCAAACAAGAAGACACGGCAACAAAAAAAAGATATGTGCCCCGTGCCACGTGCTTATGAACAAGCTCTAGAAACTCTAATAAAAACTTATTTCGTCGAGGAAAATCCAAAATACGATCAAGGTATATTTTGTGAAAGATTTCGGATGTCAAAAATATTATTTTTAAAAATTGTTGGAGATGTAGAATCAAAATTTGAATGGTTCCAAGAGGGCGTAGACGTGAGGATGAAAAAGAGTTTCGTGGCGTAGACCGACAAGCCACGATGTTGCACTTTTGTACAACGCACATGAAGAAAAACATTGCATTCCGGGTATGCTTGGTAGCATCGATTGTACACATTTCGTTTGGAGAATGTGTCCGACCAGGATGCATGGACAATATATGAGAGGTGATCAACAATACCCGACGATCATGTTTCAAGCGGTGGCTTCAAATGATTTGTGGTTTTGGCATTCGTTCTGTGGTCCGCCCGGCTCAAACAACGACATCAATGTTCTCCAATAATCTCCGATATTTACCGACGAGCAGCTTGGAACCGCACCAAAATGTCCATTTCATGTAAACGGACGAGAATACAAACGTGGATACTATCAATCCGATGGGATATACCCTACTTGGTCTACCTTTGTGAAATCATTCGATTATCTAACTGATCCAAAGGAAAAGAAGTTTAAAAAGGTGATAGAGTCGGCAAAAAAAATGTCGAGCGAGCTTTCAGTGTTTTAAAAGCTAAATGAGGTATACTTAGGCGACCCGCCCGGTCTCATAAGCAGGAAAAGATTAGGAATGTGGTGTATACGTGCATGTTACTCCACAATATAATCATAAAAGATGACAGAAAAGCAATATCACCGGTCTACATTAGGGATCGTTCGACCGATCCAGTTATTAACAATAATGTCCTTTCGAAGTTGCACGATGCCAGTTCACATTTCAGACTTTGATTTGATCTTGTGGAACATATTGCTAGCACGATGCATTTGGATGAAGAGTAGTTTGATTAGATATTTATGTTTTTATATAAATATTTTTTATTTATTGTTATTTTTATTTCCAACATCTGTCCGGTCACATGGTCGTGAGGATCCGTAAACATCTTTAAATCCCAGTCCATACGATCCTCCCGGGTAGCCTCCCGTTGCTCCTCCACCAATTTAAAAATTTGTTCATCTTTTTTCTTTCTTGATTCGATTAGCTCTTTCAAAATATCCTCCCGTTTAGCCTTTCGTTGCTCCTTCATCGTTGTGTATTGTGCAACTGCTTCGGCTAAACTACCTTTGTTTGACGACTCGTCCGATTTCTTTGCCTTTCGTGTTGGTCTTGTCGGGGTTGCATCTTCATTAAGGTTGGGTGACCAATTACTAAAGGGGTCGTCATTTGAGTAGTTGTCGGAATCCGAAGACTTTCTTTTATTTTCGGATTGACCCTAAAACTCCCCACCCATTAACGACACTTTGTTCCATTTATCATGACGCCGTACAAGCTCTCAACACTCAACGTGGCCAATTTTTTTTTGTGTTTATTTTGGTAGTCCTTCAACGCTTTATTCATTACATCAAAGATGCACGAAACCCCAACACCCATGAGTCAACTTGTATAACAATATTAACATGGATGATCTTGCATAACCATATCTACGTAAGTTAGTTGCCAAGAGTGTTGGGATGCGTGTTTGATAAATGGTGTGAGTTAAAAATTGTTTTAAATAAAGTGTGGGTAAAAGTATTTTAAAGAGTTTGAAAAGAAATGATGAGCTAAGGGTTGGGATTTTGTGGGTAATGAGTGTGGGGATACGTGTTGACTAGCGCGTGTATATGTGTGGGTGTATGAAGTCCACGATGGTGGCAAATCAATGTGAGTTTAATGTTGATAGTGTGTGTGGGCCCAACTATATCCAATACCCTTGTGTAGCTAACATTTGCTTTCGTAAAGAGTGAGTTAATGAATTATACATAATGAATAGTATGGTGTGATTGGTGTGAGTAAGCAAGTGTGATGTGTGTGTGGTACATTAATGTGGTATTTGAGGGATCGATTATCTAAATTTACTCATTTAATAAAGTCTTTTTGAAAGTATTAAATGATGGTTTTAAAATGAAAGCATGTTTTGAAAGTTATATACTCACCAACATAAGTTGGCCCGTTTTAGTACGTGTTTTAAGGTGAGTTGTGACATGGCATCTCTGGGCTATCTGACAAGGGCATTTGACATCATATACTGAGTTGAAATGGGTTTAAAATTAAGGGGTTTTAAACTGTATTAAAATGTAAGTTTTGTAAAGTATTCCACTATGTGTTATGAGTAAATCCAACAAAACGTCACACCCTGTGTTCAAGGTGTGACACTATTTTATCATAATTGACCCTAACTGACCATCGATGACCCTAATTGAAAATTGTGCTTCTAACCGGCTATCTATGACCCTAATTTCCTATCAATTACCCTAATTACCATCTATGACCCTAATTAGGGTAAGTGATTACCCTAATTAGATCATAGTAATTGACCATCAATGACCCTAATTGTCCATCAATAGCCTTCATTGGCCGTCAATGACCTTAATTGATCATCAATGACCCTAATTGACCATCACTTGAAAGATTAGAACCCATATTATTTTTATTTGTATAATTATCAATGCCACTAGACCATAAGGTTATAAACAAAGATTTAATTTGTTGAGGTTTTAAAAGTGTACAACATGCTTGCATTTATAGGTACTTACGAAAAAATATAAAAAATCATAATAATTGATTACTAGGTGTTTCTTTTACTAAGGATATAATGTGTAAGAAATAGATCTCTACACTTCTAAATGTAGAAAAGTTATATATTCGTATGCAATTTGAACCGCTACATATTTTTATACAACCACAGGCGGTAAAGATTGATTATTTTTTATATTTCTAAATATTTGTTATTTATTTTTCTATTTCTGCTACCGTTTTTACGACCGGGTTACGACCATTTTGTGAGAGGATTTATTTCTATTTTTAATTTTAATTTGTTTATTTTTCACATTTTTTGACAGATGTGTGACTGTTCTCTTGTGATTGGGTTACGACCGTTTTGCATATGAAATTTAATTTTAATTTATTTGTTTTTCAGTTTTTGCGACCGTTTTCTCGACCAAAAATTTTAATTAACTACTTTTTATTACTTTTGCGACCGAATTTAAACGGTTGTAAAATTTGCGTTTTGTAACTGTTTCAGTTTTGGTCGCCAATTTGCGATCTTTTATCGGTCAAATTTGCAACCATTTTTTTCAGGCACAAATTTAGATCGTAAATGTCTACTTTTGTCTAGTAGTGAAACTGTTCACTTTTTAACTGAAAAACCAACCCACATTAATTATACATGTGATGTGAATGCTGAATAGTTATCTTTATTCATCTATTTTCTTTTAAGTTTCTTTATTCCATTTTTAAATATCTTTATAAACAGGAAATTCAAAAGGTGCATTTTGTTAAAATAGACGTTGTTAAAATGCTTAAACCAAGCGTGATTGGTAAAATATCTAGGTTGTGCTTACTAGCTGACAACCGTTTTTGTTGTAAAAACACAGCCATAACACAGCTGAACCAATTAAGAAAATCAATTAAGAAGAAATTATCCTTATCTGGGTCTCCATAATCTTGTATAAATAAGAGTTAGTAATCGTTTGTATAAATATACAAAGAAAACAACATCTGATTTCTTTCTCTCATTCTTTATTTGCAGTATTTGTTCATATTCAAAGACACAATCGTTTCAAATTAGACCCATGTGTTGTTAAGCGTATTTTTGTAGGTTATGGTGTTCATCATAAATGATATAGATGTTATGATCCAACAACCAACGAGACGTATGTAACCATGGACTGAGACTTTCTTGAAACGGAGTATTTTTACTCTACCAACCCTTCTAGAGATAGGGGAGACAATAGATACATCATCTTCCCTAGAATGGTTATATCCATGATATACTAAACGCCCGATCAAGAAAATATTCCGATTTCTCTAATAATGAACCACAACAGGAAAATATCCTCGTGTCCTCAAGTAGTGAACCCAAGCATGAAAATAGCTTAGAGTCGTCAAGCCAGTTGAGTAAACCCGAGCAAGAAAATATCAATAATTTAGTACAATCTAACTCAGCACATTCTACGTCATCATCTTCCACTGATATCCCAGAGTCCTAACATTTGTGTATCATACTTATATACTAACAATATACTTAAGAATGAAAGTGAAAATACATAAGATAGATAGATATATGCTACCACCAAGAAGTAATGGGGGAGTACTACCTAAGAGATACAGTCCAGAATATGAACCAAAAAAGTCAAACTACCCGATAGCACATATGAGCCGGTGAAATCATTCAGAAATGAGTTAAGTTCTCAGAGTGTGCCATTTATAGCAGAGAAAGCAAGATAAACCAAAGAATGGCAAGAAGCGATGAAGGTTGAAATGTTAGCTTTACGAAGAAATGAGACTTGGGAAAAATACATACTACCGGAACGAAAAAAAAACAAGTTGGGTGCAAATGGGTTTTCACAATAAAATACAATCCAAATGGATATGTTGAAGGATATATAAAGTGCGAACGGTAGCTAAAGGATGTACTCAAACATATGGGATAGACTACACAGAGACCTTCTTATTTGTAGCTAAGCTTGACATAATTTGTGTCCTGTTATACGTGGCAACAAATCAAGATTGGCATTCCTACATGGAGATTTGAAGGAAGAAATTTACATGGAAGCACCACCCGAGTTTCGAGAAAGTTTCAAGAAAGGAGAAGTATGAAGACTAAAGAAAGTACTTTATAGTCTCAAACAATCACCAAGAGCATGGTTTGGTAGATACACTGTAGCTATGAAACGATATGTGTATACACAAAGTAACTAAGACCGCACACTCTCCATAAAAAGGATAGGAGACAAAATAACTTGTTTGATCATCTATACGACATGATCATTACAGGAAATGACAAACAAGAAATAGAGTGTCTTTGGAAAAACTTATTCTCGGACTTTCTGATGAAAGATCTCGTAGGTTTAAAGTACTTCCTTGGAATTGTAGTAATGCAATTTACCAATGGCATATTTATCTCACAAAGGAAATACATCTTAAATCTCCTAAGCTGAAACAAGGCTTAGGGTTGCAAACCAGCTGAAACCCGTGATGATGAATCTTGATATTCATAGCAACATTGTGACAAATCCTGCTGACAAAGAACATAATCAGATACAGGTAGGAAAACTAATATACTTGGCGCATGCAAGACCAGACATACCTTACATAGTGGGAATTTTAAGCTAGGTTTTGCGCAAACCTACTAAAGATCATATGGACGAGGCCATACGCATAGTAAGGTCTTCAAATCATGCCCTAGGAATGGTATTCTCTTTGGTTGAAGTGGTCATCTTGATGTGTAGGCATACATAGATATGTAGACCGGTTGGAAAACAAACCGGTCGAAGATCCACATAAGGGTACATCACATTTGTAGGAGGGAACTGTAACACCCGTAAATCCCAACACTTGTGGGTTGGGCCAAAATAAAGAAATAAAGGAAAGGGATAAAGATATAGGCTTAGGAAGTGTGGGTTTAGCCCTCCCTAACTCTAACATAGCCCTGATTAGCCTCCATGCAGCCTCATTCCACCATCTTCATCCAAAAACATAGCAAGAGAAAGAGAGAGGGGCTAGAGAGAGAAAGCTCAAGAACTTCATGATTTTGGTTCAAGATCAGTCTCAATCGGTTTTTCATATGATTTGGAACAAGATTAACGAAGCAACATCGACCTTCTGAGGTATGGATCCAACCTAAAACTTTGATTTTCTTTGAAATGGGTTTTTGGGATAAAACTAGGGTTTTCACCTTAAAGGTTAGTTTTTTACGTGTTAAATAATGAAATAAGCCCAGATCTAGCTTCATGGGAGTTAAACAAACGATTTGATCGTAAAAAGTTATGAACTTGGGGTAAAAACGAGCATGTATAGGAAGATCTTCAAATGGCGGCACTAATAGGCGACACTATTTCATGTGGCGACACTAATCGCAACCACTTGAAGAAGATGAAACCCGATGGGACGACACTAACGTGTGGCGACACTAAATGTGTGGCGACATTAAAGTGTGGCGTCTTCCCCAAGGTTTCCAATGATTGGGACACGTGTCATTCCACCGGTGACACTAAGTTGACAACACTAACTGTTTCGCCGTGCATGTACACGACACTAAACTTGCGATACTGTTCACCTGGACGACATTAAAAGTAACGACACTAATGGTAACGACACTAAGTCCATAATGAAAGTTCTGGCGACATTATTCTGACGACACTTCCCTTGGAGACACTGTTCGACGACACCGAGTGTTTGAACGATACTAGCTACTGACGACACTAGTCTAGGCGACACTAGCAAATGTTAATAGTTTTCACTCGTTGAATTACTACAGATTTCTAGCATCCCGCCTAGCCCGAATAGTTAAGCAAAATGATACTAAGATCAGAACTTGTGAGTTTTATGACCTATTTTCCCTTTTAAAGTTTTGGGCTGAAGTGCATGCTGTGAACGAAAATAAAAGAATGATGTTTTTACTAAATATTTGTGACCATTATGTGTTCTTAACTTAGTTTGCAATGTATGTAATTATTTATAAAAGTGTTAAAGTGTTTTCACAGTGTGAATGCATATCTATGTGCGTGTGATAAATTGTGCATGTTACCCAAGGGCGAAAGAAAGAATGAACATAAAGTCTTGTCCAAGCAGTAGTGGAAGACTTGTCTTCGAATGAGCAAACATAAGAGTCTTATCTTTGTGATAAGAAACATAGGAGTCTTATACACAAGCAACAGAGGAGTCTTGCATTCGTGCAAGCACAACGTTCCAAGCCTCTGGGACTTGGGAATGTTAAGACGAAATGGTATCATTCGAGTGCTAGTTTACTCAATGATAAGAATGTGAACGGAAGAATGAACGAATGAATGAATGTAAAGACTAACATGAATGTTAATTGAATGTGAATGTTTTGAAAAAAAAGCTAGCACAAATGTTTCTAAAAGATTTAAAGAAGGAATGGATTCCCACTTGAGAATCAGAATGTTTTGAATGAAAGAAATGTTTTATAAAATAAGCTTTTACTATTTTTATATTTAAGATGTTCTGAAAGGAAACGAAGAAATGTTTATTTACTAAAGAAAAATAAAACTCACTCAGTATATCTGACTTTTAGCATGCACCTCAGGTAAATGAAATAGTAGTTGAATGGAGCCGCGAGAGCTTGGATGGCATGGAATTTTGCAAGCTGGTCATCGATGATGACTGACATTCCCGATTTTAGAAACAACGAACAATTTATGTTTTGATTTGTATGGATGATTGTAACTTTAGGATTTTCGCTGTTATGTTATCTGACTAATTGAATGATTCGAATTTTAAGAACTATGTTTTATTGTTTTGTTCCAACTATGAGAGGCTCCTGGTTTGGGTCCTTTCAGGAACCTAGTAACTTAGAGAATCAAAAAAACATAAAGTTGTGGTCGTATCACACTACAAGAAAACAAAACTATAACCGACGGACGTTTCCGTCAAAAATCCGTCGTTAATAGCCCTATTCTAGGGTTTCCATCGGCAAAGTGATCGTGGGAAATCCGTTTTCTGACGGAATACCGTTGATAATATTGTGACGGATTTCTGACGGTCCCATTACCGAAGGATAATTGTCCGACCAAGTTCTTATTTCTCCGGCCATATTCATATTTGTGACGGATTACCGATGGACCCTTTTTGTAAATTTCTGACAGAATTATGTCACTAATCTGTCGTTGATTTTAATTTATTTATAAAAAAAATAAAACATATTATTTTATTTCCAGCATCACAAGTACCAAAAATCTGCAAATTACATTTATTTAAGCGAATACGGTTACAAATTCACGAAATTCAAATTACATTACAAAACTATAAAACTAAGAAGATATTTCTCATGACGAACTTGTGATGGGTTGGACTCGTTCTACCATATGAGATTCAATCCTGCAATTTAGCAAAAGACGACATTAACTCGTTAAATGGGTAAAAACGACCTACACCCACTTTGTGATGTTATAATAACCAAATAACAACTTAAATGGGTAAAAAAGACCTGTACCCACTTTATAATGTTATAATAAACAAAATACAACTTAAATGGGTCAAAACAACCCGTACCCACTTTATGATGTTATAATAACCAAAATACAGTTTAAATGGGTCAAAACGACACATATAACCCACTTTATGATGTTACAGTAACCAAAATATAATTTAAACGGGTCAAAATGACATGTACTCACTTTATGATTTTATAATAACCAAATGACAACTTCAATTAGTAAAAATGACCCGTACCCACTTTATGATTTTATAAAAACAAAAAATACAACTTAAATAGGTCAAAACGACATGTATAACCCAATTTATGATGTTATAGTAACCAAAATACAATTTGAATGTGTCAAAACGACCCATACCCAATTTATGGTGTTATAATAACCAAAATACAACTCAAATGGGTCAAAACAACCCGTATAACTAAGTTTATGATGTTATAGTAACCAAAATATGATTTAAATGGGTCAAAACGACTCGTGCCCACTTTATGATGTTATAATAACTAAAATACAACTTAAATAGGTCATAACAACCCGTATAACCCACTTTATATATATAATATATATGTAAACTTACCAGAACTTGGCCCGTCTTATATATTGGCCCGTCTTATATATCAAAGTATGCACATGATCAAATTTTACGGTACACCTGTTACAAAACGATACCATAAATCAATTACAAAAAAAAATTACAATATATATTACAAATACAAGTTATATATTGTAACACGTACAAAACAATTATTAAACAAAATCGCTAGTCGTCAGAAGAATGATCTAACAAAATGGGCTCGTATTTGCCTTTTGTTTCTTCATAGATGCCTTCATCATCTTCTTCCTCCTCGCAGGTATCGTCCTCATCATCATCATCATGGAGTTCCAATATTTTTCCAGTGAAAAGACAAATTGGTTGGATATCTTGATTCACATCTGCAAATATTGAAGGGTTTACACTTTGGTTTGATTTGAAAAAAATCCTTCATTATCACCATCGGGGACTTGACCAACACATTGTTCTAGCTCATATGTCCCCCTCGCCTTCGTATTGATTACAACCCACCAATTTTTCAAATCATTTAATGTCGAATGATACGATGTATAAGCGACTTGTTATGCTTGTGATGCTAGAATGAATGGGTCGTTGGTCTTTAGTTTTGATATGAATTTGATATCGACCAAACCATGTTTTGGGTCCACTCTAACCCCATGGAAAATATCATACCATCCACATTTAAACATCACAACAACGCAACGACCAACGTCAAGGCCATAATATTCCACATCTATGACTTCTTTAAGCATTCCATGATAGTCAGATTATTGCTCATTGTAAACGCCACTTTTATTCATGACCCACCCGTTAGCATGTTCTTGATATGGAACTTGTGTCCATTTACATAATAACCCTTGTGCGACAAAGCAACACGTGAGGGAAGGTAAGTTAGAACTTTCAATTCAGGGCCTTCGTTGATTTTGGGGTGATTGAGCTAGAAATAAAGAAAAGAAACTTATTAATTAATTAATACACACATATATAAATGAAGTATTGTTTGAAAGTTTTTAAATTTGCACACGTACGTGCTTGGTGAATGATGTAGCGAATGATTTTTCCTTGGCCTGATCCACATGATCACTAGCATTAGGATATTTTACACATACCCGTTCTTCAAACAATTTTATGTAAGGGGAAACATCTATACAGTTGAACGAGACATACCTGTGGATTTGAGAAATCTCATAATCTGTGAGAATTCTCTTTTTACCGCCTTTAGCGAATAGTCTACATGAGTTAGTCTACGATCGGTAGCCGAACAAGAAGGAATGTCCCGAAAAAAATTTCTTTGCACCCTATTATGTCTTGTTTCCATTTGTGGATCAACGTATAGGGCACAATAGTTGGATAACTCATTTATTAGATATGCCTTAACTATAGACCCCTTAACCCTTGCCTTGTTTCTGATATTTCTTTTCAATGACCCAAGCATTGATATTGGACACCAAGAATGGCTTCATGCGTTAAATGTACTACAAGGTATTACATTGAGTCAAAGAAACTGGGAGGAAAGACTTGTTCTAACTTGCAAATAGTTACAATAATACTATTTTGCAAAGTCTTCTTTGTGCACAAGTTTTGAACATAGCACACACACAAAAGTGCATAACTCGGTGATGGCATCCCATCTCAAAGACGGAACCATTCCTCATAATCCAATCGGTAGTAAACGTTGCATAAACACATGGCAATCATGACTCTTAAAGCACCAAAAGGTACAATCGACAGGGTTTATGCACCCCCCGATATTTGAAAGGTACAATCGACAAGGAAATTTCAGCATCTTCGATGATTGACAAAAGGATTTCAGCTATTGTTCGGTCAACGTTTATGATGCCTTTGGTTTTACTAATCTAGTTCCTTCCATCCTCAAGTGTAAATTAAGTCGTAAGCGATATGTTTCAATATCTTTTCTTTCTTTGATGTTATCTTTTGTTTTAGATGTCTAAATCATGGTGTTAAAAATATTATCGAATACATTTTTCTCAATTTTCATGGCATTCAAGTTGTGACGGATTAGCAACGTCTTCTGGTACGGAAGCTCCCAGAAAATACTTATTTTTACCCAATTATGATTCTCACCAAACCCCGACAACTTTTTATCCTTTGTGTGGTATGGAGTTCCTTCATAAATTGTTGGATAATCATGTATTTGGTCCCAAATTTCTTCGCCGCTTAACAAAGGAGGTGGAACTTCTCTCGAGACGTATCAATTCAGAAATTTTTTCTTGACTTTGAAAAATTGGTGTAGTGTAGGCAAAATTCAACGGTGACAATCAAACCAACAAGACTTCACTCCTTGTTGTAACTGAAATGACCTCACATCACCTATACAATACGGGCATGTAAATTTTCGTGTGTGCTTTCATCATGAAATTATTCTTACGTTAAGCATCCCAAGTAAGAGGGCCATACTCAAACAATTGTTTAACTCGTCTATTAAAGGCTGAAGAAACACGTCTATGTTCCGTCCGGGGCTCTTTCTACCATGAATGACTAATGGGAGCTAACCATACAGTTGTTTCAAAGCCATCCAAGGAGGTAAATTATAGACGTTAAGAAAGATTGGCCAACATGAATAAGCCTTCGCATTAGAACTATTTGGATTTAATCTATCCGTGCACAACCCTAAACGAATGTTTCAGACTTCTTCCGCAAAGCTAGGATTGTGCAAGTCAAAATGCTTCCAGGTTTGACCATCACTTGGATGTACCATCACACATAATTTGGTTTAATGACCGTGATGTCAAGTCATATGTTCGGCTATCTTTTTTCACAAGTAAAGTTGTTGGAGTCTAGGAGTAACTGACATGTATGTCAATACCAAATTAGGCTATATACCATTTGCATTGTAACAAGATTCACCGCACACCCCATAATGTGACAACTCTGAATTTTATTTGTAAAATGGCATGCAATAGTTTTGGCAAGCAAGAATCCTTTCGCATGGTAGGCCAAGTTGTTTTATCTATTTCTTCGTTTCATAAAAGTTACTTGGTAGCTTCTCACCCCTGTGTAGCATATCTTTAATGGGTGGAAGTAACTGATTAAAACTCGAGTCGGTATTCCAATTCAACAAATTAGTTGCAGCTTCTAATTTTGAAACATTCTGGCAACCATCCCACAAAGGCTCGTCGGTATCTTCCAACATGTCGATGTATTTCTTATGGGTTGGATTAGGTTCTTCCTCCACCCTTGGAGCTGTATATACCATATGATCTAATACCATTTGTGTGCAATCATCAACATCTCTCGTATTTGGTATTTGAATTGGACGTTGCTCTATCTCTCACCTTTGTTCACCATGATTCCACCACCTATAATAATTAGGCATGAATCCAAACTTAAACAAGTCGACAGTGACATCTTTGCCCTTAAACATTATACTCTTACATTTTGAATAAGGACACCTAATAGTAATATAAGTTCCCCCAAGAAATTTCCTTTCAATATATTTATCATTGGACTCGAAAAATTATATGAAAGCATCCACTCCATTAATATATTCAACTCTTATACACCCATGCATGTCATTCTTATTATATATCGTTCTTTATTTGTTATATTTATTATTATAAAAAAAACTAAATTATCCACATACACAACATCGACATGTATACACCCATACAAAAAAAACTATATATATATATATTTTCAGATTAATATAATTAAATATTCAAATAAAAACTTATAAAATAACTCTAATTTCAACCCAATTCAACTATACATATTCAATTAATCACACATTCAAAAGATTTACATAATTAAATATTCAAATAAAAACTTATAATGAAAACAAAGCTAATTTCAACCCAATTTAACTATACATAATCAATTAACATAGGGGTGTTAATTTTTACTCATCAAAACAGAAGAGAGACGGCGATGGAGGTGCTTGTTGGCAACAATGACGGTAGGGAGCGAGGTGGGTTCGTGAATTGAAGGTGCACACGGAGGTGGTTGTTTGCAGTGGAGACAACAGGTAGGTGGTTGTTTGAAGCAGTGATGTCAGGTAGGTGGTTGTTGGTAGAGGCGACGGTAGGTGGCGATGGTTGTTTGAGGAGCTAGGTTGGAGTAGACGAGAGAGATAAGGAGCCAGGTTGGAGCAGCCGAGACGAGAGCAGGGGGAAATGAAATTTTAGCGGGTTTGAATTGAGTTTGACCTAAAATGTTTCGACAGATTTCCGACGGACACCGGTCGGATACAATTTAATAATAAAATAATTTATTCACTAAATCCATCTAAAATCCTTCACAAAAAGTTAAGTCGTCGGAAAGCCGACACAAATTCTGACGTAATTCCGATGGTTTTCCAACGGACTATTTGACTATAGTTGATTTCTGGGTCACTAATGTCGGTTGTGTAGTGTTTTACGTTACGCAAATACACATAACATGATAATAAGGGTTAAATACACATGGATACTTGACATTAGTGACCCCTTAGTAAATATATATATGTTTTTCATGTAACCTTCTCCATGATCTGTTATCACCATTTCCAGTTAACCCGTTAGGTACACTATACCACAAATTTATAAAAAAATGTTATTAATTAACAAATAAAGTAAACATGTAATTAATTACATGAATTACAATACATTGCAAAGTATTTAAATTCCAAGAATAGCAATTAACAAATGCATACCATATGACAAATAGGTGCTACAATATTCCCTTATCTCACATCTAGATTACATTACATGCAATATTCTATCTATATATATATGTGTACCCACGCGCTGTTTAAGAGCATCAGATCTAAATAATAAACTTTATATGCGCACTCATGACAACTCCAGGTCTCGCTTTACATTCCAATACCACCTCAATATTTCATCTTTGTTATTATGGTGACATATACCAAGCGAGCCCACAAGTCCTTATTTCCTATCGTGAACAACACATCTAAACTGTAACCCTTTAGATGTGTGCTCATGACAGATAAAGGTCTGGATCTACATTTCAAGCCCTCCAATACCGCCCAATCTGCTATTCTTAGCCAAGCTAGACACACATGACAAAGTATTTAAATTCCTAGGCCACCAATTCCAACTGCATCACTAGAAATGATCTTGAACTCGTTGACGTGTCCTCGGGAGATAATTTACATATGATGCCCAAACAAAGATCTTCCATAGTTTAAAACACCGAGACATTGTAGTTTAAAGATTCGAGAGACTAGACAAGTACAACATAGGCTATTTGTAGTAAACTTTCACCCATGTGTGTTTTGCAATTCTTATAATAAGCAAGAGTTAGTATATATAGGTACTGTTTCCGACGGATTTGTGATGAAATTCTGTTGGAAAGCCTAACCAGACAAATTGCTATGCATTTACTAGGAAAGCCTGTTATATGGGAAACATGGTTTTTTTTTTGGAAAGGGCAACGGTTCTGATGGAAGTCCGTCAGAAACAACTACCGAACGAACGACCACGCATCAAACCTGAAAAGCTACACAGTGATCGAAAATTTGTTCCCAACCCGGATTTCAATCTGTCGGTAAATTTGTGACGGATTACCCATGGCCTTTGACTTTATTAAAAATGAAAAATAATAAAAGGGTTTTCAGACGTTTTCCATCGGAAATCTGTCAGAAATAATCCGACGGCCTCATCTGTCGGAAAATATTCGTCAGTTATAGTCCAGTTTTCAAGTAATGTCAAGTGCTGAAGGTGAATTCAGAGGCATTGCAAAGGGTGTAGTTGAACTCCTATGAAAAAAAAAGTTAATGACATGGATAGGTTTCGCACCATGTGAAGCATTTAGGCTATTTTTTTTTATAAAGAAGCTGCAATTAGTATCTCTCAAGTCCCGGTTCAACATGATAGAATAAAACATGTTGAGGTGGATCGACACTTCATAAAGGAGAAACTTGATGAGTGGATTATTACCCTACCATTTGTTTGATCTAAAGATCAGTTTGCTAATGTAATCAAAGCAATATGCGAAAAGATATTTCACAACTATAACTGCAGTTGCGAATACAAGAACTTTTGGAAGGGGGTGCAAAATGGGTAGGTAACAATTGGTTGGGTCAAAATCATAGGAAAGTTCGGGTAGGATGTTCAAGGTTCGGTTTAAAACCGTAAAACTTTCCAAACCGGTAATCGGTTTGGTTTCACGGTTGATTTTTTAGTTAACTTTCAGTCGGTCGGTTTCAAAAAGTTCAAACCATAACAAATTTGATTTTGCATCCTTTAAAGTTCACGAATGAATTACGTTGTTTTAAAAACACAGTAACACATTTTAACAAGTTCTGTTTAATTTAATGTAAAATAAATAAACAAATAACTAACAACTAGTGGCATAAGAGTAAATATAACATACTCAGTTTGACCTCATCTTTATCTCTTCCCATGTTTAAAACACATCGACCCAAATTTTCTACAATTAAATGGACTTATGTGCACACTTTAAGTTAAAAAAATACATCAGTAAGTCAAAATTGGACTAAGTTGTTTTTAAAATAAAAAATTTCTCTCTTTGTTTTGGGCATGTACGGGTGCCTGTGTCCTCCATATTTCTACATTAGATTGGATGATGTATAACAGTAAGTTAGGTATGTGTAATCTCACTACCTAACTTAACAGTAAGTGTTGAAGAAGTACAACCATAACAAAACTACAATTACACTATGTCAAAGGAATCAATCAAAAGTTCACGGTCAATATTACAGGGTTCATGTGTCTTAGGGTGATGGGGGTGGTACCCTTCAACCTAAAGTACCCTTTTAAAATAGACCAATTAGAAGATGTCATCTTACTTAACCAAACTACCTTCTTAAAGTATCCTCCATGGTGGTAGTGGTACCCTCCAACCCTCCTAATTTTTTTTTAAAATTAAAACAAATTAATAACCAAATTTAAAAACTATAAATTTAATTAATTAATTAATTAAAAATACATAACAATAAATAAAAATACAATACAAAAAGTAATTAATAAAAAAAAATTAATCTAGTCTTCGTCTTCGTCCAAATTCGGGGTGTTTCTCGCAACATGTTCCACGAGATCAAATCGAAGTCTAATATGTGTAGCTACATCGTGCAACTCCGAAATGACATTATCATCAATAACTGGTTCGACTGGAGAATCCCTTATGTAGACGGTGATATTGCATTCCCATCATCTTTTAAGATCATATTGTGCAATATCATTCACATATATACCTCGTTCCTAATCTTCGCCAACTTAATATGCTGATTTGGTCGACGAAGTATACCCCATTTCGCTTTTAACACACCGAAAGCTCTCTCGACATCCTTTCTTGCCGACTCTTGCACCTTCTTGAATGCCTTTTCCTTACGGATTGTTGGAAATGGGAACGATTTAACAAACGTAGACCAAGTAGGATAGATCCCGTCCGTAAGATAGTATCCACATTTGTATAGTCGACCATTAACTTCAAATGGACACTTAGGTGCGGTTCCAAGCTCCTCGTTGGTAAAAAGTGGCGATTGTTAGAGAACATTGATGTCGTTGTTAGAGCCGGGTTTATATATCAATGATATGAGATATATTTAGAAAGAATGTATTTTTTTATGTATTGAGTAGGATAAGTGGTTATGTATTTATAGGGGTTAAATTTATTAAATTTTTTTTTCTTTTTCCAACGGCTCTTTGACCGTTCAACGGTCGAATTTTTTCTTCCTTTCAGCGGCTTCCCATACCCGCCACCCTCTACCCGCTGGTACCCGCCAAGCTTGAGGCGGTGTACCTGCCATCTACCCGAGCACCACTCTCATCACCCTCACTCAACGTCAAAGGGGATGTCGGCAAACAAGAATTAATGAGAGAAATTGTATCCACAAATAAACCGCCATTTATTTATTACTGGCAGGTCTGATATTCCTTGCTGTTATTATAAATAGCTTCCCACTTATCACATTATTCCAAACGATCCAAGATCTCCTCTGTTATTATATACATATTTCATTTCTCATCTTTGAATCTGCATGGGTAGTTTTAGAAAAACCCATGGAATATGTCCAGAACCTACAGATGAACAACGAGGATGCTGCATCCAGATTGTTGAGTCCGCGTCCCCTCTGATGAATAAAAGAGGGAGCGGAGCCTGTTTGACGTGGGAGAAGCTCGGGGTGGCTGTTTCAAGCACTAATGGGAAGAATGGATATAAATCCATACTTACCGATGCCACTGGTTATGCTAAACCAGGGGAAATTGTTGCCATTATGGGCCCTTCTGGTTGTGGCAAGTCTACTCTCCTTGATTCATTGGCTGGTATGTTTCACGAGCTCTTTGTAGCCCAACTTAATTTCTGCATGTTTGTTTCCATATGCATGCTATAGAACACTGGTAACACATATATAACACTCGTTTTACATATCAGGGCGGTTGGCTTCAAACACAAGGCAAACCGGACGAATTTTAATCAACGGACATAAATCAAGACTTGCATTTGGCACCATGGTATGAACATGATCATTTAGTGGACAACTAACTTTAGGCCCTCTTTAAAGTTAGCTGCAAAATGGGTTTTCCTCAATCCAAACATGGAGATTTGAAGGATAAGAAATGATAGAAATCACTTCAATATTTGAAGAACTTTTTGGATGCCATATACATTTCCTTGCTATATTCATCCCTCTAAAAACCAAATTAGTCATTGTAACCCTTTTTTGCCATTTTAACTAGTTATGTTGTATATATAAAGATAAATCAATTAAGTTAGTATTTAAAGTTTTATTAAAAACCATTTAATTAAATTAAGTATAGGATATTAATAAATGACAAGGTAAGTTGGTGTAAAATGCTTTGAAATTTGGTTTTCTAAATTATATGGTTGGGGATGAAAATTAAGAGGAAGAATATTCTTGAAAAATCTTTTTTTTTTCTTCCTATTATGAAGAATGATTGGAGATGGTCTTACATGCAAGTTCAAGAAACAAAAACAAAGCACCTATACCAAAAGGTTGCGTTTTCGATCTCTTCGATCTTTAAGACTTGGACCTTTTAATTTTCTAAGCAAGTCTAGAGGGAAGTAATCTTTGTTTTTGAACACTAATATGCGCATAATCATGCTTACGCTTGTTTAAATTAGTGTAGGCGTATATGACTCAAGAACAAGTTTTAACATGGACTCTAACGGTTAAAGAAACGGTCTACTACTCTGCTGAACTTCAGCTTCCCAAGTCCATGCCAAAATCAGAGAAGAGGGAGAGAGCTGATAGAACTATAAGGGAGATGGGGCTCCAAAAATCTATGAACACAAGGATAGGAGGCTGGGGGATCAAAGGACTTAGTGGTGGCCAAAAGCGGCGCCTAAGCATTTGTTTAGAACTCTTAACACACCCCAAATTTCTCCTGCTTGATGAGCCTGTAAGTGGTCTTGACAGCGCATCATCGTACTATGTCATGAGCCGGATTGTTAAGCTCACTCAGCAATACCAGATGACGGTTGTCACGGCCATCCATCAACCTAGTAGTCAAGTTTTTGGCCTTTTCAACAACCTTTGTCTTCTATCTTTGGGGAAAACATTATACTTTGGTCCTACTTTTGCAGCAAATCAGGTTATAATTCCTCTTGTTATCATAAGAAATTAAATACAATAATAATTAGATATCATAAAGCATGAACATAACTTAATTCTAACTACTTTTGTTGCTACCCATCACTCATCAGTTTTTTGCAGTAAATGGCTTTCCTTGTCCAGATCTGCAAAGTCCTGCAGATCACTACCTGATGACTATCAATACAGATTTTGATGAGGTAGAACCTCCTACATAAATTCTTTAATCATTGCCATATTTTTTGTTTTTCAGAGCAGTTAACTCACACACCCTTTTAAATCTACATCTTTGTCCACAATGAGACTTAAACCCTCAGCAGGAGAGACACTTCTGTTAGAAGACCAATATAATTGTTACTATAAGAGTCTTTGGATTCTTTAACAACTCCTTGTTCATAGTTATTGAATTCAATATCTAGTACCCTTATTTTTCTTCAAAGTTCTTTTTACACCAAAAATTAAAGTTCTTGTTTGATTTTCGTCATCTGTCTTCTTTTCCCACTATTAGGACACTGATATTGCGAACGTTCCTGAGGAAGTAATCGAAGTACTTGCTGAAGCCTACAAGTCATCAGAAGTATGCATGGAAATTCAAAAAGAAATAGACACTCTATGTGCAAAGGTACATGATATATAGTCCATGTGTTTTTTCATAAAGCTGAACTTTACATTAGGCTAAAAATAATGTAACTTTTTTTCTCTTTGAAGGAAGGAGATCTAATAGAAGGCAAAGGAGGCCTGCAAGCCAGTTTCATTACACAGTGTTTGGTGTTATCAGAAAGATCATTCAAAAACATGTATCGTGATCTAGGATACTACTGGTTGCGACTTGGCATATATATTGCATTGGGTTTTGCATTAGGCACACTCTTCTACGATATCGGTTTCGAATTTGACTCTATCAATGTAAGTTTTATGTTGAAGTGTGCAAGTGTGTAACGACTTCAAAAGAGTACATTTGTGCATAATTTCAACACAAAAGCCGGCCCCTCTTTGAGACAAAAAGTTATGTGGTCACAAAGGAACTCTCGCAAGAAAACAAAGGGGAAATTTAAATCAAGAAAATACTCATTTTGACCAAATAATGCAACGAAAATAACCTTTTCTAACAATTTTAAAAAGAGGCTCCATAGAACAAGTAATTAAGGAATATATTTTCATTAAACCCCTTTGAATTCATAACTAAATTTTCATGGATATCCCTTTCTTTTCTAATAATTTATATTATTATCTTTTTCTATCTAAAAGATTATAGTAATTTAGGGTTGTGGTAAACATACACCCTTTCACTATTTTTATTTGTCATACATTCTCCTTTGAAGTTAACAATTCATACCATCCCACCTTTTAAGTTTTCAAATATTCAATTTGAACAAAAAAATCCAATTTTTTTTTTAAATATAAAATAATTTTTTCAACTTTTTTACAATACGTTTTTTATATATGAAGTTTTTTATATGTAAGTTTTAATTTTTAAATAATATATTTCTTTATTTAAAAAAAGTTTCTTTTTTATTGTTTTGTAAAAGCGTTTTTTTTTACTTTTTCAAAAAACGGATTTTTTTATAAAAATGGTTTTTAATATATTTTATAAAAACGTTTTTTTAATGTATTTTCTCACAACTTAGCGACAACGTCCCAACAAAACAAAAACAAAAAAGTAACAATAAAATTTCCTACATTTTTCTGACAAAATCGAGACAAAAATATATTTGTCGCTATTCCGTCTGTAGTTATAAGTTACTTCCAACGATCTACCGACAAGTCTCCCACAAATATAATTTTTGTTTTTTAATTCAATTAATGTATTTATTAAATAAGTTAACTTATTTATTTAATACTTTAAAATTAATTTTTTTTATAAATAGTCGGAAAGTCGTCGGTATTTGTATACACTTAAGACAAGTTTCACACAAATTTAATTTTCATATTTTTTAATTCGATTAATATATTTATTAAATAAGTTAACTTATAATCATCAGAATATTATCGGAGATTACCGATGAAAGGCCTTTGTCGCTAATTCGTCGAAAAATTAGTCGGGACTTTGTCGGAAAATACATTTCCTACGAGAGTTTTTCCAACAAACGCTTTTTGTAGGAAACTTGTCGTTAACTGCTAATTCCGACAAATTTCTCACAAAATCTGCTGTCGCAAATTTTCATTTTTTGGTAGTGAAAAACATTTTTAATGTAATTTATAAAAACGGTTTTTTTTATTTTATAAAAACTTTTTTAAGGTACTTTATAAAAATGCTTTTAATGTATTTTATGAAAACGTTTTTTTTTATTTATAAAAAAACTTTTTATTTTACTTTATAAAAACATTTTTTTAGAGAAAGTGTTTTCTTTATATGTTTAAAAGAGTTTTTTTCTTATTAAAAAAGCGTTATTTTTTTTAAATGTTTTAAAATTTTTTACAGAATTTATTTTTTAGTTTTTCAAAAACATTTATTTTAATTCTTATAAAACGTTTATTTTAAAAAATTTTAAAAGTTTTTATTTTTTATTAAGAGAGTGTTTTCGAATTGGGGTACGTTTAGCCTAACCAAATAATTCAATGAATATATTTTCATAAAATAGACTAGTGTTAATAAGAGCATCCACAAACGGTGGATGAGAAAAACACAATCAAACACGTCACATCAGTTGTTATATCAGATTTTCATCTATTCTTAGAAAATATTAATTTTTACTCTAACACAACATCCTCTTTTAAACACCTACTTTTTCATATAAATAAATAATTAAATATTGATATGTGAGAAAGGGTGACACAACATAATCAGTGTGAAGATGTTCAGAATTCTAAACACGTTCAAACAAACACCAACCAAACATGTACCTCCAATGCAACGTTCGGAAAAAAATTTCCACCTATTCATCCAAATATTAACGTTGAAGTTGCTCTAAGTTACATCCTCAAAATTCTCTTCAACCCATTTATAATGAAAAAAAAGTAAAATAAAATATTTTGTAAAAAATTTCATACTTTAACTAAGTCTTTTGTTAAAAGTAATATGTATCTCAATAATATTTTCAATATTTATATCATTTTAGTTACATCAATGGTATCTTTTTTTCATTTTGTAATTTATAATGAATAATACGTAAATTTATATTTTGGAGATGGTCTATTTTAATCATTATAATTTTCTTAGTCTAAAGTTGTTTAATTTTTTAATTTATTAATATTTGAATAACATTTTTACACCGTGATTATCAAAGTGAGTTCTTCAAAAACTTTTAACTATGAGAATGGAATGAAAAAAAATATAATTATCAAAACATAAAAGTATAGGAGTTCTTCAAAAACTTTTAACTATGAGAATGGAATGAAAAAAAAATAATAATAATTATCAAAACATAAAAGTAAAGAACCGTTAAAATACATATTGCTATATGCTCTATATTTTTTTCTCAAGTAATAAATAAGTTATGTTAATATTATAAAACTTAAAAATAGTAAATTAGTATTCGAAATTTCATATTTAACTTATTTAAGTTTTCATATGTCATTAAAAATGTAAATTCACACCAAAACACAAAATATTTTTATATTTTGTATATATATATATATATATATATATAATTTTAATTTTTATATATTTATGACGTCATCTGGTTCTTAAATCTGGTCGGTTCAATGTCTGACCATGTTTTGTTAGGTGCACCGTATGGTAAGACAACAAACTCTTAGCATACAGTGCACCTACCAAAACAACCCTTCTCTTAAGTTTAAAAAAACGTTAAAGAATATGAATTTCACGTGTAGGGCTGATATTTGAAGTCAAGTATTGAGAATGGTTTTCTTTATGACACAGGCTAGGGTTTCAATGATTTTATTTGTTTCTTCATTCCTAACCATTCTAGCCGTTGGTGGGTTCCCCTCCTTTGTGGAAGAAACTAAGGTTTGTTGATACATCTTGTGTGTATTGTTACTTGAACTAAATTCCTTTTTAACAATTACATATATTGTAACTACATATGTGTAGGTTTTTCAATGCGAAAGACTAAATGGACACTACGGGGTCGGATCATATGTTATCAGTCATGCAATCTCTTCAACACCATACCTACTTCTCATCTCTTTAATCCCCGGAGCCATAGCGTACTCGTTCATTGGACTCCAAAGAGAACCCGGACAATTCATATATTTTGAATTAGTGGTCTTAATGGCAATGTTATTAGTTGAATGTCAAATGATGATTGTAGCTGCCATTGTGCCAAATTTGCTCATGGGCATCATATCTGGTGCTGGTGTCCAAGGCTTGATGATACTAGGTGCAGGGTTCTTTCGGTTACCAAACCGTCTACCTCATATCTTTTGGAAATACCCCATGTACTATATTTCATTCCACAGGTACGCGTTAGAAGGATTGTACAAGAATGAATTTGAAGGGCTTACCTTCCCTGCGTACCTAAGAGGTCCTCCTACGATTGATGGTAAAACGCTACTAAAGAGTGTATTGCACGTCGAGATGGGATACTCGAAATGGATTGATCTTGGAGTCTTGTTTGGTATGGTGGTTGCATATAGGATAATGTTCTTCTGTATCATTAAGACTAAAGAGAAGCTGAGGCCTGTCATTAGAGATTTCATGTCAAGCTATACCTTCAGGAACTAGAATACAATTGTATCAAATATCCTCATATGTCTTTAGTTTTTTATTACGTTTGCTACATAAACCCTAAACCGGGTGTACAAAGGCGATAAGAATGTGCCTTTTAATTCTTATGTCAATTTTTCTTTCCATACCATTGATCTTGTACTCAAACATATGAAAAGTGAATAAATTAATGAATTTTAAAGCATTCTTGTCTTGGGATTTTTATAGTTCAAAAATGTTTTTTAGTTACTTGATTAAAACTGTTGGAAAATTTGTGAAAATGAGTTTTTCACAATATTGGGAAAATGATTTTTCACAACTTTGGATAGAAATAACCATATGTAACTGTTGTTATAATATTTATTTCTTTATGTGTTTGTGTTTTGTTATGTGAGAGTTTCGCAATGAACTAAACCATGTTCAAAACGTAGCTAAGATAAATGAGATATCGAGGCTCGAAGTTGAGTGGTTGGAAATAATAATATGGAACTTTGATGATTGTAGTAGGAAATTATTGCAATTTCTTGGTTAATGCTAATAAAACCATGTCTTGATTCACATGGATGTTTTGTTTTTTACCCTTAAATCTTTTTAAAAAACAAAAAAGATTTTACTCTTAAATCTTTTTTACGCCAATGAGCCCCAGAGCATTCGTCACGTTTGAATCCACGGGTCATAGGATTAAAGAGAAAATGAACCAGAACCAGAATCTAGAACCCGTAACATGCTTGAAACAAAAAAGCAAGTCAGTTGTCATAACCTGATCGAAAATCAATAGTCTCTCTCAATTGCGCCCTAAGTCCTGCTCCACGATTCGTCTATTCCACGGTCTTTTTTCTCCTCTCTAGATGTAATTCAGGCCCAAGTGTACATATATTAAAAACTAAAAAATTAGGGCCCTAATTTTTTAGTGGCGCGGCTTGGCCCAAGTATAGTACGGGCCACCCCTGGGTGTAATTTCATTAGTCTGTTATATTATGATGGATGAATATATACTTTACTGTATTTCAACATATGCATGGACGTTTGGTTTAACAAACAACAAATTAGGTATTGATTTATCTTTTTAACAAGACTTAATGGCATTGTGTTCATGGTTGTAAGTTAGCTCATATATCTTGATTTCTGTTTGTGAAATCGGTTTTCATTTGCTTTGATTGTAGTTTGATTCTACAACGTACTTTGATTGAAGTAGTTAGCATAGTCATTTTTTGACTTTCAGTAGTGCAAATAGACCTTTGTGTGGGCAAAACACGGGATCAATTTCCTATGAGAAACATGCAAATCTTATGGTTGAGTGTTTTGGATTTGATTATCTAACATTGAATATTGAGGATAAGTTGATCAACTTTAATATTTGTGCTTAAGAAAATACTTTTTAATAGACTTTTCCCTTTTGCGTTGTTTAATAATTTGAAGTGAATGATTGAATTAATATTACTTTGAATGTTTATTAGTTAGTTGACTTTTAGTAGTGCAATGTGTCTTTTTTTTTGCCTTTTCCTTTTCTTTTGGTTCTTTTTTATGTTCAATCTTTTTTATTAGAAAATTCTTAGTAGCTTTGTATTTTTTTTTTCCGTTGACGTGATGATTTTAGTGGTTAAGGTTCCCGTTGCAAATTGCAATACCTTTTTATTTTTCTTTTTTTTACATATTGAAAAAGTATGAAGAACGGGAGGTGTGAAGATTTTTATCATCCTGGCGTCAAGCTATTTTTCTGCAGGACCTCCCCTATAGTATCATCACCGCAGTAGAGTTTAACCACCAAGTTCGGGATGGATTAGTGTGGTTCCTCTACGCTAGGACACGAGAATATCGAACCATGAACGAAGAAAGGCATGAGATAAAATAGTGATTGCGAGGCCCAAATTCTTGACTAGGGGGGCACTAAAGGACTCTGCCCTTCCATCCCTTTGATAGATAGAGAGGGAGGGCAGAGCTTTTGGTTTTTCATGTTGTCAAAGAGTTACAATGATTTTTTCGTGTTGTTAAGGAGTTAAACAATGAAAAATAGATGGCGAGTGCCAGATTGAATTGATCGGGTCATGTAGGAACAAGGTTCAAGTCTACTGGTCTGTTAGGATGCCTCAGCTGCATACATCACTACACTCCCACTTGACACCTATCGTAATGATAAACGGCCCGTCGTAGTTAATGGTAGTTAATGGTGGGGTTACCATTATCCTTTTTGTAGTGACGAATCATGTATGTGTCCCTAAGAAAAGAAATTTGTCCATTTTTCGGGGTCACAGAGAAGCGTGGAAACATATAAGAAATCTTGAATGGAAATGGAAAAGAGATGGAACTCCGGTTCCTTCGGAAATGGTAAGATCTTTGGCGCAAAAAAAGGGGTTGATCCGTATCATCTTGACTTGGTTTTGCTTCCTCTATTATTTTAATAATACTGGGTCGGGTTCTTCTCCTACCCGTATCGAATAGAACACGTTGAGCCAAATCTTTTTCATATAAAACCTGATTGATTTAGATTGGGAAAATCATGTGGTTTTATGAAACCATGTGCTATGGCTCGAATCCGTAGTCAATCCTATTTCCGATAGAGACAGTTGACAACTGAATCCGATTTTCCCTTATTTTCATATCCGCAATAGTGCGAAAAGAAGGCCCGGCCCCAAGTTGTTCAAGAATAGTGTCGTTGAGTTTCTCGACCCTTTGTCTTAGGATTAGTCAGTTCTATTTTTCAATGGGTGCAGGGAAGGGATATAACTCAATGCATTGAACAAAATATATTCTTCATAGGTTCTTAAACAGTTAGTCTACATTGCAAGCTAACCTTGAGGTAAGTTTTTACAAGTATGTGCTATTGTTTTTTTTATCTTAGTTTAGTTAGGTATGATTGCTTGAGTTTTACAAGAACTTTTACAAGTTGGATGGATTCCTTAGAAACACAATTACCAATGTCGGTGGCCTTTGCCACCAACCAAAACCTACCCCTTACTTTGTTAGAGTGACACAATTAACCTCTTAACTTTCTAAAATGTCATTTTAACCACCTTAAGTTCCTAAAGTTATTTGTCACCAATCAAAACTTACTCCCAAGTTTGTTAAAATGTCAACACTAACCCCTTAGCATTGTAAAATGTTACTTTGACCCCTTTAAGTTTCTAAAGTTTATAGTATCCCTCTAGTATACAAAATCTGATTTTTCCTTAATAACTTTCATTTGTTAATTTAAAAAAATAATAATGTGTAGCCGTGTTTAATTGTTTTTTTCTTGGCGTTCCGGTATAATTTTTGGTAAAAACATAGTTGTTTTTAAAATAGGGTATTTTTTATGTATCGTGAGTTATTTCGACTGACGGTAACGTGCTGGTACCATGAAGAATGAGACCGACACCGAATGAAAAACATCGGTACCGTTATATAACTGCCTTTTATATGTGATTCGATATCCACAACTGACTCGACGTAACTTCATACGCTTCTTTTAATTATTTAACGACGTTTCTTTTTGTTCTTAGGCACGTTAATATCCCCGCCACAACCGTTTAAGGTCCGCATCCAGCTTTTTATTATCGTATGTTATATCAACTGAGAGTAACGTGCTGGTACCACAAAAAATGAAACCTATACGATTGAAAAACGTTGGTGTCGTTAACGGTTTTCTATCCATGTTTCGGTCTCCACAACCGAGCCGCCACAACTTCATGTTAGTATTACCGGCGCAACGTGCAAAACGAAGTTTGCAAAGCGGTATTGACGTTCAGCCGCAACGCGCGGGGGCCAAATACTAGTTCTATAACATTTAGTGATTCTATTGTGATAATTTTGGTTATTTATACTTTTTTTCTAAAAGACCCGTTTTAACCCGTACCTATTTTTCCATCATCCTTTTTGATCCAAACCTAATCAAACAATGCTTAAAGCAGGTCGCCCTGCCCCAAACCTTGGTACTGCATTATAAACAAAGCTAGGAAATTTTTATATTCATTTTCTTATGTTGTTTGGGTACACTTTCCACTGAAGATTGAGTTAACATTCAACAAATTAGAAGGATACAAAGAGTTAGCTCTTCAGGAACACTCAATGGTATTTGAAGTAAATCGGTTAACTTTTGTGTTAATATCTGTTAACTTTTGTGTTAATATCAGAGATCAAGACTAAATTTAGGCAAGTAGTCAGTATTTCACCATGTGTGGTGCAAATTTAAGTTGCAAATTAGCTTCTAGTGATTGGATACAGGTAGGGGTGTTCAAAAATATCTGAATCCGAAACCGAACCCGAATTATCCGAAATTCCGAATCCGAATTATCCGAAAATTGACCGTGAATCTAGCAGGGTTATTTTCATAGTCTTGTTCATAATTTCAAGGAAAGCTTAAAAATGTCATTTTGGGTCCCATTTGCTTGACAAGAGTATAAACGAGAGGACTTGCAAAATGAAAATTGATGAACATATGAGAAGTGTATAAAGCATTTTAGGTCTTGTAATAGTGGGATCTTAATTTTGTGCATACGCAAATAAGCAAACTACTAGAAAGGGATGCAATTAGCTGGACTGAAGAACAAGATGGCCAGATCATGGCTATTCGGATTGAACTTGATATAGTTTTAAAGGTTTTTTTTTACTAGAAATCGGATATCCGCCTTACTATCCGAAAATTTAGGATATCCGGTTTTGAACACCCCTAGATATAGGGGTGTCAATTCCTGCCACAAACTCGAACCCGACACAAACCCAACACGAAAAAAAACAGGTTATTGGTTGGACAATACAACCCGTTTAAAAAACGGGTCGTGTTCTGATTGACCCATTTAGAAAACAGGTCGGGTTAGGGTTGACCTGTTTAATAAATGGGTTGACCCGCTAACCCGTTTAGGTTTCAAATTTATTTTTTTCTAGTTTCACTTTCTAGAAACGATTGTTTAATTACTTTTAAATTTAGTGTTTACGATGAAGTAATTAATTTATACCAAAACTTTTATCTTTTTGCTTTCTAGATATGACTATTCAATTAACTTTCGGTTTACCTTAAATGAATTATGTCACACCCCAACCGACGGCAGATTATACGTCGGGGCGGACGCGGTTGTTCAATAGCACAAGGTTGACTATTAGAGTTTCAATATTTCATTAATAAATAATTTCCAAGTTTAATACAAAGGAAAATAACAAGAATACAACGTTTATTTGATAAGTATTCTAGGTCCAAAGAATCCTATGTGATCACAAATAAGTCTCATGTTGTAGTACCTGAAACATGTGAAAGAATCTGTCAACTACAAAATAGTTGGTGAGATACAAAGGTTTTGACACAGTTTAACAAGTATTTGTAAAGTATTACAATTCACTATGATTCATGCATTCTATAATGTAAGTATGAGAAAACAAGCATGTTAGACATTGTGCACATCAACCCTCCAACCAAGTTTAGGCATAACCCGCAGGTTACCCTTATAAGTCTCAAGTTTAAAGTTTAATTCAGTAACAATCACCAAGGGCTCCCCCCCCCCGAAGGGGTCAATCAATCAAGGTGGATTGGTCAAATGCAATAGATCTATCATTGTTACTATAGGCTTGATCAAAGTTAATGAATGTGCTAGTTTTAAGTTTAATCTAAGCATACAAGTCTCAAGTTTAACATAAGAATAAACACGTAGTCATAGTTGTACAAGAATTGTATAAGTTTAAGAATTGTGAACATGTTTCACCCCAAAAGTATAGAAAGGAAAAAGGGGCTAAGTATACTCACATGGATGATGAATAGTATCCGACATGGATAAGTATTTGCAAGACTTGGAGGGAGAATATCCTCACGATAACTCTAAGTATGCAAGTTTAAAGATTTAAGTATGATCCTATAAGTCTATGGTAAGGATCTAGGATTTCAAGATCGACTAGGGTTCCAATGGGACACGGAAGTGATTTGTGTTTATAAAGTTAAGTTTAATATAAAGGTTTTAAATGAATGACACAAGACTTGTATATCTATGTTTAGTAAGCTTATGGCTTAGAATAATTATTAATTAAAATAATTATTTAAAAAGTTTTACATACGTTATGTTGTCAATAATCTAAGATAATTAAGTGTAAGAACTAAATAATTATTAAAGTTTAACAATAATTATTTAAAGTATAATTTATGAATTTGTGCTTGTAATAATCCTTCAAAGTCTAATTATTTACCAATGATAGATAATAATTATTTAAAGAATAGATAATGATTGAAGAATAATAATAATTATTTTAAGATTAAAATAATTATTGAGGATAAATAATCGTTTAAGGAACACTTAATTTATTAAAGATAAACAATTTTCCTACAAGAATAATTATTTTATTTAATATAAATCATTCAAGACTTATTAAAGGATTTAAGTGTTAAACCTTCATTTTACAATTTTAAAGTTGTAAATAAATGACGTTTAAAAAATATGTGGCCATAAGTTTAAATGAATGGGTTTAACAATTTTGTTAAACGGAAATCCTTATAAAGTTTATAAATGTATTTTTTTTGTTTATATAAAGTATGAGTTTTATAGAATGTATAAGCTTAAAGTTTCCCCTTTTTTTTTAAGTTTTAAACTTATAAGTTTATAAACATTTCAAATCTTAAACATACGATGTATATTTAATGCAAAGGTTTATAAATTTCTGTTTTTATATTAACATGTAAGTTTTTTTTTATAAGAGTCTAGAAGTATGTGTATAGTTTTAAGTGTTTAAAATTATTTTTAAGAATTATTTATTACGAGTTTTAATTAATTTTTAATTAGTTAAAATAGTTCTAGATTCTGAAAGTATAAATAGAAATCATTTTTAAGTTTATAAAAGTTTAACATAATTTATAAAAATTATAAAAGTTTAAAAACTGCTTTTAAAAAGGCTAAAACGAAAACAGTGGGCAAAACCGATTCCCCATATTCAAACTCAGGTCTGGGACCGGGTTACCAAACACACACACAAGCTTAACCATCCTGCCTACGGGTCTCGGTGGTATTCATCTGGAAAAAGAAACTTTTAAACAACACTCCCAAATCACCCCCAATTTCATCATGAACCCTAGAACTGAAATCCGTAAATTCGAATCGAATTGCCCTCTGTTTAACAGAGGGCTTTTGATCCTCGTACGAAAATGATTAAGATGCATACAAGGATTACCTTATTTGATGTAAAAATGAGAGAGAACGAGCTCGGATTTGAAGTCGGCTGTCGCGGCTTAAAATCGGCAAACGTAGATTCGTTTTGAACGAATTGAGAGTGTAGTGAGTTGAGGTATGGTGTTGTTGATGTTCGACCATTGATTTTTATAGCCGATTTTTGGCATTCAATGCGTGAACTGTTGGGGAGGTGGGGGTTGAGCCGACGGCTCCGAATTCGAACCCATGCGCGGCCGGGACTCGAGATTCGACATTTAAGATGGTTGGGCGGTGGTCGCATGTGCGAGATGAACTCGAGGTTCACTGCATCCGGACGGGAAATCGTGGTTTCGCGAAACTGGGCGGAAAACCGTGGGTGGCGGGTTTCGAACTTGGAACCATTTTCTGGTTCTGAAAGTTTGGGATAAACACAATACCGGTCCCTGTAGTTTTAGGGGTTTAACATTCTGATTAAAAGTATTTCAAGTTTAAAACAGGTTTCGTAAATGACAGTTTTGGTCCCCGAACTTTCATAAAATAATTATAAAAGTAAGTTTTATAAGTTTCATAATCTTTTTATTATTTTATAAATTTATAAAACAATTTCTAAGATTTTGATTTATAAGTTTAAGTGTTTTTCCCTCTTTTTTTTTGAATAAATTTATAAATTATTTATATAGTTTATAAAATTCTAAGAATTTCAATGATATTTTATTTATGAAACATACACACACACACACATATATATATATATATATATATATATGTATAAGTATAATTGTTTTTCCTTAAACCCATATGAATTTAATATTTATTGTTTAAAAAAAAGATTCTAAATAAGTTTTCAAGATTTAAATTCATAATGGGTGCAAGGGTTTAGGGAAAAGTATGTCGGAAAAATCCTGAATATTACAAATTAGATTTTGGATTTAGTAGTTTATGATTTTGATTTAGATAAATGGGTTAAACGAGTCAGGTTCGGGTTGACCCGACTTTAAGTGTATCAAGGTTAGGGTTGTACTTTTTGACACGAATAAGAATATGAGTCGTGTTCGGGTTGCATAATTCAACCTGTCAACCCGCTAACCCGACACAATTTGGATACATGTTTCTGTTTATTAATGTATAATTAATGTAACTAATTAACATTTAACACTAAAAATCAAACATGAATCATGATAGTGAAACTCAACAACAACCATGAAAATTCGGATTGACAAAATACTTGTATAAAAATTGTAAGATGTAAAACTTGATTAAGATTAGTTTTAAAACTTGATTGAAAGTTGAAACTTTAGTGATTTTAGATTTTTGGTTCTTGATTTTAGTTGTCCTTAGTTAAAACTTTAGTGATTGAACTTGGTTGTTGAAACTTATTGAAATTAATTGTAGAAAACTCGTATGAAACTTAGTGAAACCCTGACCCGGCCCGGAAATTCTAACGCTGGGTTGTTAGAAACCATAGAACCGAAAAAAGCGACCCCAAGGAAAAAAAAATTACACTGTTAATTTGTTACTCTGTTAATTCTTGTTATAATTCTAGTTTAAGACTATTTGATTTGTTACTTTGTTAGCCAGTTTAAGACTATTTGATTCTTTGTTAGTGGGGTTCTTAGTTTACGAATGTTATGTGATACTTTATATCTAACCTTCTTTGTATTAGCATGGGTCGGTTCGGTTATTGCCTAAAAGCAAACCATAACCAAACACTTTGGTTATGTAAAAACCATAAGCGATGGGTTTCGGTTATCGGTTGTCAAAGGGCGGTTCGGTTAACAATTAACAAGTTTAACGTTTGATTGAATATTTCAAGGAAGGCAACGGTTGTAAAACGAATTGATTGTTTGTGTTTTCATAGATTTTATAGGTATTTCTATAAAATGGATTAAATTTAACTACAAATCATCTTCTTAAAGAATGGTAGTTTGGTAAAATACTCATGAGCATGTCCTATACATGTACATGCATATACGGATCATGATATGCAATTTTGTTGGTTCCATCTAAAAACAATTATTGGTTAGGTTTTCTGATTTTCTAAAAACCTATTTTTCAAATCGGTTTTGGTTTGGCTGTCAGAAAAATCGTGCACACAAAACCGATACATCATTCAAAAACATCATGTTTGTAATTATTATTGAATTTAAAATTTTTACCGATTATAATTTTTTTTTTAATTTTAAATCATTTATAAGATATAATAAATTTATACTTTTTGGCATTTTATTCGGCCCATATATTTAAAGCCTATTGGAAAAACCGAAAGCGAACAAAACATGTGAAAAAAAAACCAAACGGTTTTCAAAAACACAAACCGAATTTTTAGTTTTTGGTTTGAGCCCTATTTGTAGATATAACTTGGTATGATTGCTTGTAAAATACAGTATTCTAATGGCTGAAATGGGAGATTTGTCATGGGAAATACTGCTTCTCATCTTTTCAATGTTGGATTTCATGAAAATACAGGATTCTAATGGCTGAAATGGGAGATCTGCCGTGAGAAATACTGCTTATCATCTTTTCAATGTTGGATTTCATGGAGCTTCTGATGATCAAAGATACTTGTGAGCTTTATAGATGATTAGTTTTGAATCCACTTTTTCTAGCAAATCACAATCAGCGCCTTAAAGGCGCCATATGGAATTACACATATATTTGTCTTACGGGGCCTCGAACTCCACACAAGGTCGCTGCAGTTAGGGAATGGGATTCCAGGAAAGTCATTTTCACCCTCAATGACTTGGGAGACCAACACGTACCGGAGCTAGTTGAAGTCTGGTAGAACATGCTAGTGTTCTATTACGATTTACGAAGGACACGGGTTCTTGATGTACAATATGTGGACAGGGAACCCTATTTATATTTTTAATGCTTTTAATGATGAAATATAGCTGACAACAAGACTGACTTTAAACCAACAAGACAACCAGCAGTTCGTAATATCATGTGTTCGTCACACTACCCAAATGTGGAATATGCGTCTCCGCCTGCGCTTTTTCAGCAATGGACAGCCTCAAGTCAATCCGCTTAATCAAATGTCTCGCAGGATTAACCATCTGGCTGCTGGCGTTATCCAGCATCCTCTTCGGATGATTATTCAGCTGTCTGGGAAACTCTATTTGTAGTCGTGTCATTGGAGAACAATAGCCCGGTGCATTACACACGAAGATATCCACTCGTGTATGGTCAGGCGTTTGAAGATGAACTTACCTCCATGTTTAAGAGAGACAGAATATAAAAAGGTACATGTTCATTGTAGGGGCGGCTCAACTGCAATTTCAGTTTGTAAATATCAAAACATAATTCACATAACCAACAATAACAACTTGCAAAAATTAAAACTATTGAATCATATTTAGAATAAAAACAGGTAACAAATAGTGTAGAAAGACGGCTCCACCTGGTAATTCACTACAACCACGATTCATATAATTTCAATTAGGGTAAATATGCAAAAGAACAAAAACAAGTAAATTAAAATTATTTAATTTCAAATCTGTACTAATATCAATACAATGTTTTTGCAAGCAAAAGGGCAAAACCATCACCAATTTAAAGGAGAGAACAAAAATGGCGGAGACATGTGTCGTCATTGTTAATCAGGGCACGATAACTCCAACATTTCATCCATGGTTGATGTATTAAAGATTGAATTTGTTGCTTCGTAACCTTTTATCCTAGAAACAACGAAGAAAGGAGGGAGGATTTAGCGCATAAAAAGGTAAAATCGGCAGAAAGTAAAAGTAGAACAACAATGATGGAGTTGGAAGAACCCGATAGGAAAACTAGGTTATAACTTACAGGTGTTTTAAAAATTTGGGGGCCCTTTCAAATGGTGGCTCAAAGCAATTGCTTTACCTGGTATAGGAGTAGAGCCGACCCTGACCTAAATAACATAAATCACTGAACGTTTTCTTGGCCCCTTGGAGACACAATTTTCATTGACAGATTAACGTCTCCTTCCACCACCTTCAGACGATACTGTTGTATATGAAGATGTTCTACTGGGTTAAGTTCTTCGAGAAGCGTTTAAACGTGATGGTACCCACCGGCTAAGTACGGTGCTATTCTAAAAAGCTTTACCCTAACTATAGTTGCATGTCGGGAGAAATAATGTAGATGCAATTCCATCACAGCTAAGTAGCCATCAGAACAATGAACCAGGGCCGGCTTTACTCCTATACCAGGTAAAGCAATTGTTCTGATGGCTACTTAGCTATGGTAGAATTGCATCTGCATTATTTATCTCGGCGTGCAACTATAGCTAGGGTAAAGCTTTTTAAGATAGGACCGGACTTAGCCGGTGGGTATCAACACGTTTCAACGCTTCCCGAAGAATTATAACCCAGTAGAACATCTTCATTTACAACATTATCGTCTGAAGGTGGTGGAAGGAGACGTTAATCTGACAATGAAAATTGTTTCTCCAAGTGGCTAAGAAAACGTTCGGCGATTTATGTTATTTAGGTTAGGGTCGGCTCTACTCCTATACCAGGTAAAGCAATTTCTTTGGCCCCCCACTTTGAAAGGGGCCACAAAATTTTAAATCACCTGTAAGTTATAACCTAGTTTTCCTATCGGGTTCTTCCAACTCCATCGTTGTTGTTCTACTTTTACTTACTTCTGATTTTACTCTTTTTCATGCGCTAAATCCTCCCTCCTTTCTTCGTTGTTTTTTTTGGATAAAAGGTTACAAATTCAATCTTTGATAAATCAACTATAGATGAAATGTTGGAGTTATCGTGCCCTAATTGACAATGACGACACAGGTCTCTGCCATTTTTGTTCTATATTTTAATTGGTGATGGTTTTGCCATATTGCTTGCAAAAACAGTATATTAATATTAGTACAGATTTGAAATTAAATAATTTTAATTTGCTTGTTCTCGTTCTTTTGCCTTAATTGAAATTATGTGATTTGGGGTTGTAGTGAATTACCATGTGGAGTTGTCTTTCTACACTATTTGTTACCTGCTTTTATTCTAAATATGATTCAATAGTTTTAATATTTGCAAGTTGGTTATGTGAATTGTGTTTTGATATTTACAAACTGAAATTGCAGTTGAGGGTCTCTAAATGCTACTTTTGGAACTGCAACAAAGTTGATAATATCAATGTATGTAATAAAACATGTGTTGTACAAGTCAATTTGTCAAACATGTTGTTTGTTCTTGGATGTACATTTTCTATGGAGGATTTGTTCATTCTCATAAACATCAAGGTCAGTTTAGCACTAATTCTCTCAGTCGTTAAGCTAATGTATGAATTTGGTTTATTTTCATTTTAAAAGGCCCCAATATTTTGTTTCGCTTTAAGCCTCCAAAAAGGTTGAGCCGCACCTGATTTAGATATTCTCCTGAGAGAGAGAGCTGGGGACATACAAGGAATGTCAGAGGCGGTTTTTCTGGTGCATGTATAGTGCCTTGATAGGGATCATGTCTGATCCTTAGGCGTGTTCCTTTCTACTACGTTTTGTGTTTAAATGGGCCAATTTTTGCTATTTGTTTGATGGACCTAAATTTCATTGACTTCGGATTTTGTAAGGCTAATTTTAACTTAGTAGTTGGAAGAACTTTATGTAATTCTGCTGCTGTAATGCTTTCTTTCTTGCTTTAAAGTTGCATTATCTTAGATTTGTCTATTCCGAGGACCTGCATCCATGTGCACGCGTCTTGTAACTCATCACATATTCACATTCACATGCGGCTGTTGTTGTTCCCAATACTCGTTTAATTGGTAGGATGGAGAAATAAATCATAATAAAATTAAACCTAAATAATATTTCATTAATAAAAAAATTACATAATTCAAATTAGTAAAAAAAAATTTACATTAATAAGATTACTTGAAAATAATAAATAAAACTACGGTATACCATGACGTTTCTTGATCTTCTTTTGTTGTTTTTCGATTAAAAGTCGTTGCGGGCCGAAGAGATTATCAAGATCGATGCCTAGAATTTATATCTCCTTTTTTGTTCTTTTTCAATCCATCCTCTCTTGTTGTGTCATGTTAAATCGTTTCAATTGTTCGACCATTTGTTGGCCGATTTCGATGTGAGTTGGAACCGAACCCGATCCCGAGCCAGATACTTGGTCTTTTTCTTTTTTCTTTTCGATCGGGCGGGATATGTCTTCCACGTCATTCGGTGCATCTACGTTGAGATCATAGATAGATCTTCCATCGGACGCGCCCGGACTAACATCGATGTCAGTCGATGTTCGTTTCTTTGACGATCCGATTTGGGTTGGTGCAACGTTAACTGATTGCCTTTTTGGTGATTTCTTCAAAAGTTCCTAAAACATTATTGGTGCGTCGCCTCCTACATCGTCTTGAAAGCGGCTGATAGCTTTCACCAAAACATCGGTTTCAGTCTCACCACTTCTTCGGTCCCGCAAACATTCTTGGTAGATCCTGTGGAACTTTACGACCTTTCCGTTTGTATAAGTCTATTTTGAACTCAATTGGTCCAAAGTTCGGTAACCTGACGATACGCCCATGAAGCCTTCAAAATTTTCACTTACACGAGCTCATAACGCCTTTTTGTTTTGGACGTTACCTACAAGAGTTAAAATAAATATAATTAAAATTATTAAACACAAATAATTATAATAAATATTAATACCGATAATGGGATCCTCTGAAACGTCGATATACGCCTTAACCAACTCTAATGGTTCATCTTTTTCCCACTTCTTTTTGGTATTGGTTTTGCTTGTTGTCTCTTGTGACGCCTTCCTTTTTCCATTTTTTGCGACGGTTTGAGTATCGCCAACGAATTCTTGTGGTATTTCTTGTGTTTCTGGAACAAATTCTAGTGGTGTACTCAGTTGGGACATGGGTGATTAGTAGTTGTACGGTAGTGGTTGGGCGAAAGCGTTTGGTTCATTTGAAAGTTTGGGTTTGTAAGGCCTCAAACCCGGGAGACCTCACTTGTTGGATTTACTCATAGACATAGTTATCAAAATGTTGAACTTAAATTAAAACATGCAATCATAGCGGAAGCATACTAACATTCAGTTACATGACAACGGAAGTCTTAACATTTAAAAGAAAACATTGTCTTAACACATAATCAAATAATCAGGATGTCAGTCTTGAGCTAGGTAGCCTTCACGCCCTTGCTCGTTCTTTCCTTTTGCTACCTGAAGTGCATACAAAAAGTCAGCTAACGCTGGTGAGTTCTAATTTAAAACAAGTAGGTATAAACATCATTTCATTATCTTTTCTTTCATAGTATATATATATATACACACACATTAACATTTCACTTGCCTTCATTTAACATTCATTGGTGGGTACATACGTATATATACACCTTTGCATTCTTTGAACATTCATTGGTCTTACACATAAGCCCGTCATTGATTGCGTAAGTCATAAAGACAGAAGCTTCATCCTACCGTCATAGTCCGTCATTATTTTACCGTCCTACCGAAGTAGTCCGTCATTTTCTTTTACCTTCCTACTGAAGTAGTCTGTCATTTTATTTTACCATGCGGCAAACCTTCGGTCGTCCGTCATTTTCGTACCGTCCTACCGAAGTAGTCCGTATTTCCGTCCATAACTTTTTGTACATGCATAACATGCAATAGATATAGATATAAGGCAAGATTTCATTCATATACGTTATGTCATTCATTCATTTCATTCTTTGCATAAATTCGTTTCAATTTTTGTTCATCAT
The DNA here is from genome assembly GCA_023525975.1 of Smallanthus sonchifolius. NCBI lineage: Eukaryota > Viridiplantae > Streptophyta > Magnoliopsida > Asterales > Asteraceae > Smallanthus > Smallanthus sonchifolius. The sequence continues at coordinate 73,020,557 of CM042033.1, read as the reverse complement.
TTACTTTCATATAACACGTATGGTCATATTAGCATCCATAACATTCGTTCATTTGCATGTGTACACTTCAGTCCCAAAACATTTAAAATCATTTGCACGTAACACATAGGGGCACATAGAACTCACCTGATGAGCGGGTTCCTGAAGTATAATGGCTGGTAAGTGAGTGTCACTAAGGTCACACACAATCTGTATAATCAAGTCGTACGAGATAAGATAATGAACATAAACGACACTAGACGTTTCTACATTTAGGGTTTGGCGAACTTAGGTAAGTTCGCAAGCGAACATAGCAAGTTCGCTTCATTGAACTAGGCGAAGATGTAATAAGTTCACCATCTTTGAGCTTATACGAAGATGATAAGTTCGCTATTTAGACATTAAGCGAATATATGGTAAGTTCGTCATATTTGGCTTAGGCGAACATACAGTAAGTTTGCCCCTTAGTTTAGGCAAACATGTTATAGCAAACTTGTTAAGTTCGCCAGAATGGTGCCAGGCGAACATGATAAGTTCGCCTGCGCAGTCATCTTCTCCACCAAGAAACCCTAGATCTGGTCCATGATTTCTGAGTGTTCAAGATTCGAACTTTTTACGTTACAAACGTTCCATTTTCATCCATGAACCCAAATCTATGGTTGTTTTAAAGTTTCATACGTAAAAATCCATACTTTAATCGTTTTGATCCCAAAACCCAAAAGTTAGAAAAACTCAGATTTAGGCTAAACGATTACCTGTTGGGATCCGATTTCTGTTGTTACTTGTTGCTATGATGTTGCCTGATGATTCCCGAGCTCTTGAGCCGCCTCCTTTCAGTTTATCTCTCTCTAACTCGATCTCACTTTCTCTCTCTCTCTAAATATTGTTCAAATGAGGGTGGTGTAGGGGGAAGGGTTGCCATTTCTTCTTAAATAGTTGGGCTCCCTTGGCCCATCTAGCACAAGGCCCAAGCCCGCTAATCCCCTTTAGGTCATTACATGTTTAGTTTCGTTCGTTTTCCTTTTATTTATTCTTTTCGCTTTTGGGGATGTTACAGGGTTGGTTTGAAAGTTTGGGTTCGTTTGAACGTTTGGGTTCATTTGAACGTTTTGATTAATTTGTGTGGCCATGAACGCGTTATCCCGAGCCGCGTTTTGAGCCCAAAAATTCGGATCGTTACTCCTGATTTTTTTTTGAGAAGTGAAAGTAAAAATATAGTAGAAATAAGTGTGAAAAATAAATATATTTGGTATTTATAGTGGGTAAAAAAAATAAAAATTTTACTTATTTTTTTTTAATTTACAACGGTAACATAGTCGTTGAACGGCTAGAACAATTGAATTCACCCGTGAAAAAAATAACATCCAATAATCACGCCCCTCATAACGGCTCGAGGGGGCGGTGTTTGAAAAAAATCACGGCGTTAATAAACACATGTATACCGGATGATCTAAGTTCGATAGCATACAATAACGAGTTTAAATTCTCGACTAAAACCCAAATCTGTGCACATTAGTTGTTCAACATTCCGAACCTTTATTTCAAAAGCAAAACCGAAATAAATCTTTGCGCGTGACATAAACGTTGCGACAACCTACATTTATCATCGCAACTTAGATTTTAATTTTCCTTTAGTGTTCGTGCACAAAATTTGTAACGTTTGGTATTTAATAAAAATATATTTTTTACAACCCCTTTTTTAAAAAAATCAACACTTTATAATAACAATATTTAAAAAAATATACATTTTATTATTATTAAAATAAACAATATATAAAATCTTGGAAATTAAAAAAATAGAAAAGAAGAAAAAAAAAGTTCAAGCGGGTTTCCCTAAGTAGGCTAAAAAGGATTTTTAAATACGCTCATCTAGGATTACAGTTTGAGAGGGAGGATAAAATAAAAAGTGGGTTTCCCTAAGTAGGCTAAAAAGGATTTTTAAAAACTCAATACCAGGCTTAAACGAACTCTGATTAAACTCATTCAAGCGGCGTTGGAACCGACTCGTCGAACTTTTCTATATTGGCTTTTAGGGTTTTAGCTTTTAGGTTTTAGCATTTAGGGTTTTTGTTTTTTAGGTTTTAGCTTTAGGGTTTAGGGTTTAAAGTTTAGTTTTTAGTGTTTAGCTTTTTGGATTTAGCTTTAGGTTTTAGCTTTTTAGTGTTTAGCTTTTAGATTTTAGCTTTAGGCTTTAGCTTTTAGATTTTAGCTTTAGGCTTTAGCTTTTAGAGTTTAACTTAGGGTTTAGCTTTAGGGTTTAAGTTCAAAAACCAATATCTGTGCACATTAGCTGTTCAACGTTCCGCACCTTTTTTTCAAAATCAAAACCGAAATAAATCTTTGCACGTGAAATAAACGTTGCGACAATCTACATTTATCATCGCAACTTAGATTTTAATTTCCTTTAGTGTTCATGCACAAAATTTGTAACGTTTGGTAGTTAATAAAAAATATATATTTTACAACCCCTTTGTTTAAAAAAAATCTAACACTTTTAAATAACAACATTATTTAAAAAAGAAATACACATTTTATTTTTATTAAAATAAACAATATATAAAATCTTGGAAATTAAAAAAATAGAAAAGAAAAAGAAAAAAAAAGTTTATTTAAATTTGATTCAGAAAAATACGCTCATCTAGGGTTACAGTTTGAGAAGGATGATCAAATAAAAAGTGGGTTTTCTCTAAGCCTAAAAATGATTTTTAAAAACTCAATATCCGACTCAAACGAACTTCGATTGAACTCATTCCAGCAGCGTTGAAACCGAATCGTCGAGCTTTGCTATATTTTAGGGTTTAGCTTTTAGGTTTTAGCTTTTATGTTTTAACATTTAGGGTTTGTTTTTTAGGTTTTAGTTTTAAGGTTTAGCTTTAAGGTTTAGAGTTTAGTTTTTAGTGTTTAGCTTTTAGGATTTAGCTTTAAGTTTTAGCCTTTTTAGCATTTTTAGTGTTTATATTTTAGGTTTTAGATTTAGGGTTTAGCTTTTAGAGTTTAACTTAGGGTTTAGCTTTAGGGTTTAGGGTTCAACGAGTCAGTTCCAACGCCGTTGTAATGAGTTCAATCGGAACTCGTTTGAGCCGAATATTGTATTTGTAAAAATCCTTCTTAGGCTACTAGGAAAAATCTCATTTTTAGGGGATCCTCCCTCTACAGTTTGAAGTCAAAAGAAAATATGGAGGATAAGTTTGTTTTTCTCTAAAAATATAGGAGAGGGTATAGGGATGGAGGATGGGATGGAGTGAGTTTTTTTTTACCTTATTATGCTAAAATATGGAGATGAGGTTGGGGATGTGCTGGGATTGCTCCAACAGTCTTAAGTATGTTGAATTACAATTATATATAATTTTTTTTATTACTTTGTGCCATGATCCAAGTACACAACTTAAAGATATCCACCTAAAATCCCGTCTAACTAGTTTTATACTCATCTCAGTCTGAGTTTTTCAAAATAATAAAATTGAAACTTAACCAAAATATTCACCTTAAAAAACGTTTGGATACGACAACAAATCAACTTGGATATCAAAACAAATACAAACCAAGACTCATAAAACGCCACAAACCGGATACATCTAATAGTTAGCACAAAACAACATTTCATAGTTCTTAAATTGGAAATCGGAATCTATAATAGCTGAAGTCTTATCACAATCATTCAAAATCCATAAGGAATTAAAACATTCAACATCATTATTCATAACATGGTAATATCAGTTTTTAGAGTTTGAGAAGCCCTTCGGTCCATGCATTACGAGCTCTCACAACTCCTCCCGTACTAATCCTTCTTTACCCCGATGTGCATAATAAAAGTCAGATATACCGAGTGAGTTTTATCTTTACTTTGTTAGCTGTAAACTTCATCTTTTTCATTCAATATAACTCAATTATTAATATAAAATAAGCTCTATCTTAGTTACGTTTTAACAAAACATTCCCTGTTCTTTAAACTCTGTAATTTCACAATTTAGGAAATCTTTTCATTTACTTTAATTTGTTAAAACTCTATTTTCGGGAAACAGTTACGATATCCCACCCTGTTTCTGTCATTCGGTCTTTTTTCTGTATTATCATCAAATGAACTAGAACTTGAATGATATCATCATAACGTAACTAAACCATTGTCTAAGGACAAGGTCCCTATGTACTTGCACAAAGCAAGACTCCTCTATTGCTTGCATAAGGCAAGACTCCTCTGTATGCTTGCACAAAGCAAGGCTCCTCTGTACGCTTGTATAAAGCAAGAGTCCTCTGTATGCTTGCACAAAGCAAGACTCGTCTATATGCTTGTTATGAAAACAAGACTCCTCTGTTACTTGTAACAAAACTCCTATGTGCATTCTATACCATAATGTAACTATACATTTACTCTGTCTATCACATAAACATTCACATTCACATTATCACATAACACAGAAAAATTAGCACACATTATCACATAACTAAATAACATGGTATCTGTCACAATCATCTAGCACCAAGGTGCTGTTATCTCTATTCATTTACATTTTCTCTGTATAACATTGCTTTCTTTAAAACATTCATTTTAAAGACTATATATGTTTATTGTCTCTGTTTCTCTTTACATTTATTAAATGTAACTTTGTCTTTTTTATCTTTCATTTAGTTCATGTTCTCTGTTATGTATGCAAATCAATCCAAAAACATATGAAGGTGAGCATAGAAACTCACCTGTAGTAATTGACTATCAGTGTCGAGTTCTGATTGAATATGTGGACTTAGGGGATGGTTAGTTTGAAAACCCTGTAACACTTATGTAACAGCTTAAAACATATGTAATTTTTTTTTTTGATAGATTTTACAAGCACACTACCTCACTTACGAAATTTGGTTACACAGTTAGTTTATATAATTTTTACCCAAAACAATTTGGCGCCCACCGTGGGGAAAGTGATGCTTTTCATCTTCAAATCTTTACTAAAGTTTGTGTTCAATCACTATCTTTCAAAGCTATTTTCAAAAATGTCGTCTCAATCCAAAAATATTTCTATTTCTGCTCCGTCTTCGAGCTCTGGCTTGGTCAACCATATTCCTCCTCCTCCATTTCAAAAAAGTGTTAATCAGCTTAAGAAAACTACTCCTGTGGGTTTTTCGGGATCCGGAATACCTGTTGGTGGACCTGTGATCATATCAAACAGTGACATCCTCGATCTATTCTCGGAAATGAAACAACAAATGGAGCAACAGAGGAAGACTAACCAAGCGATGTTTCGGGAGATTGAGAAGGTTAAGGAATCGAATAAACCAGTGGAAGTGACGACCCCGCTGCAACCAAGGACCTTGGACTTTAATGATTCAGGATCCTCAGAAATCCATAAAGGGAGATTGCCTTCCCATACAAACAGGGATTACTGCAGTTACTCCGGGATCATCATTCCGAAATCCCGAGAACGGTAACACATTTAATCAATTTTTGAATAATAATGAATTTGTGCAGGAGACAAGAATCACTCCGTCCATGGCCAAGGAGTTAAAGAAGTTGAGAGAAATGATCTCCAGCTTACCAGGTGTGGTCCAACCTATACCGGAGATGTCCTCTACCAGTCATAGGATCTCCAAATTCGCTCCACCATTATGTGATGCTGAGATCCCCAAGCGCTTCCAGACTCCTAACGTGAAGTTGTACATTGGAACTACAGATCCTGAGGAGCATGTCGCGCAGTATAGGGAACGGATGGAGATAAACCCCATTCCATTGGACCTAAAGGAAGCCTGCTTATGCAAAGGCTTCGGCTCTACCTTGATAGGATCAGCCTTAAAATGGCTGCTTAATGTTCCTCCATATTCTATTACTTCATTTGTTCATTTAATTAACATGTTTAACAATCAATTCTCTTGTAGTAGAACTTTTGAAAGATTAACAAGCGACTTATACAGGATAATTCAAAATCCTAGAGAATCCCTCCGAGACTATGTCAGCAAATTTGGTCGGGAATCCCTGGATATCCCGAACCTTGATGTTGCCACTGCAGTCCAGGCCTTCAAGATGGGACTACAGAAGGATTCTCAATTTTATGAAGACCTTGTCATGAATCCTTACAGGAACCTTGATGAAGTCAGGAACTGGGCATTGAGGTTTATTAGGTTGGAAGATGATAAAAAGATCCAGCAGAGAGTGAATGCTCCGACAAGCTACACTCAACCTAACCGGAAAGCTGAACCTGCACCTTTCAAGTCGTACAGATCTAAGCCGGACAATCACAGGGTCAATGCTGTAGAGGACGACGAGGACGAAGAAGAATATCCTAAGTTTTCTAAATACTGTTTTTCTCTTGATACAACTGGTTTGCTATTTGCTATTCAGGATCTTGGAGAAAAAGCTAGGTGGCCTCGCAAGTTTGAGAGGAACTCAGGGGGAAAGGACAAGACCAAGTGGTGTGCATTCCACGAAGACTTTGACCATATAACCAAGGATTGTATTGCTTTGTGGAAGAAGATAAGCTGCCTATTAAGCAAAGGGCATCTCAAAGAGTTTCTAGGCAAAGGAAAGAACAAGACTAAGGATCACGACAGGATCCCGTAAAGAGCAAAGTCCCCGCCGCCGGATGCCAAGGTAATATGTTTTATATCTGGTGGATCTGATATTTGTGGCACTTCTTACTCTGCAGCAAAAAGGAATGCCAAAGAAGCAAAAACAGAGAATGGGGATAGACTTATCAAAACCTCCAACTTAACTGAAGAAAAGGTAATCTGTTTCGACGAGGATGACAGAGATGAAGTAGAGGATCCTCACCACGATGGCCTGGTGATTACACTATACATTGCAAACCACTTCATTCGCAGAATCGACGGAGGAAGCTCTGTAAATATTATCCAGCATGAAGTCCTGAAAAAAATGGGGATCCCGGATTCCGAGATCATCTCGAAATCCTCAGTATTAGTAGGATTCAGCGGAGAGGTTAAAAACACGGTCGGATAAGTTAAACTACCAATCTACATCGAGGGGGTAAATTCTATACAAAAGTTTTGTGTTATCGATTCTTTATCTTGCTATAAAATTATTCTAGGAAGACCCTGGATACACGACATGAAAGCAGTACCCTCAACATATCACCAATGTGTCAAGATGCCGACCCCTTGGGGAGTGGTGAAGATCAACAAGAGGCCAAAAACTGTTACATTTCCTCAATGAAAGCCTCTGTCAAATCTAGGCAAGCATAGCAATTAACGAAGCAGGCTAGGGATGTTCTGGAAGCTAAAGAACATGATGTTAAAGAGGTATCCCTGGATGCTAAAAATCCAGATGTAAAGATTCTGGTAGGGATCAATATCCCTGGGGATATTGAAGAAGATATCCTGAATTTCCTGAGGGGCAAGAAAGCAACCTTCGCTTGGAAGCACGAAGACATGACAGGTATATCCAAAGCTATCATAACTCATAAACTTGGAATTGATAAAAGTTTCAGGCCAATACATCAAAAGAAAAGGAAATTTGCTACTGAGAGAAACGTAATCATCCAAGAAGAGGTGGAAAGGCTTCTCAAGTCTAGGATGCTAAGGGAAGTAAAATTCCCAATGTGGCTAGCCAACGTGGTGGTAGTCCAGAAGTAGAACGGGAAGTGGAGAGTTTGTGTAGATTACACAGACCTCAACAAAGCATGTCCTAAAGACCCCTTCCCATTACCACACATAGACTCGATGGTGGACGCTACAACAGGCCACGGAATCTTGACTTTTATGGATTCCTCTTCGGGATTTCAACAGATCCAAATGGAACCATCAGATCAGGAAGACACGACATTCATGACCCCGACATGTATTTATTGTTACACAGCTATGCCATTTGGTCTTAAAAATGCAGGTGCCACATATCAAAGACTGGTAAATATGATGCTCAAAGACAAGATTGAGGACACTATGGAAGTCTACATAGATGATATGGTGGTAAAATCAAAGAAAGTTGAGGATCATCTCAGGGATCTCAGAGACGCATTTGATATCTTGGACCAATACAATATGAAGTTGAACTCCTCGAAATGTCACTTCGGAGTTGGGGCAGGAAAGTTCTTAGGCTATATGGTGACCAAAAGAGGAATAGAAGCCAGCCCAGAACAAATCAAAGCTATCATCAATCTAAAATCCCCAACAAATACTAAGGATGTCCAGAGACTGACCGGCAAAGTAGCAGCACTCAACAGATTTATATCAAGATCCTTAGAAAAATGCAAGGAATTCTACGACATCCTGAAGAAAAACAAGAAATTCGAATGAGAAGAGAAGCATGAACAAGCACTCCAATCATTGAAGGGATACTTGTCATCAGCTCCTCTACTGATGAAACCAGAAGACGGTGAACCATTATCCCTATACTTGGCAGTATCCTGAAGCACCGTAAGTGCTGTATTAGTCAAGGATCACGAGGGACAACAACATCTATTATGTAAGTAAAAGTTTGCTACAAGCGAAAACCAGGTACTCTCATTTAGAAAAGTTAATTTTAGCTTTAATAATGGCATCAACTAAACTTAGACATTATTTTAAAACTCATGATATTCATGTTAAAACTAATTATCCTATTAAGTGTGTCTTAAGAAAACCAGAGATGTCAGGAAGGATGGCTAAATGGTCAGTCAAGCTCAGCGCCTATGACCTCATATATGAACCTAGAACAACAATAAAGTCTCAGGCACTAGCAAACTTTGTGGCTGATTTCAGCAGTGATATCCAACAAGAGGCAGATCTTGAAGTCCAACGACTAGAAGAGTCAAAGGACGAATGGACCTTATTCACTGATGGTGCATTAAATGTAAGAGGAACAAGTCTGGGAATCATACTAAAATCGCCATAAGGGGACATATTACCTCAATCCATAAGTTGTGAGTTCCAGGCTACGAATAATGAAGTAGAGTATGAGGCACTAATAGCAGGATTACAATTAGCCAGGGATATCAAGATCAGGTATCTTTAGGTATATTTAGACTCATTGTTAATTGCTAATCATTTCAATGGTTCGTATGCAGTAAAAGGTGAGAAGCTAGCCAAATATCTCACAATAGTTAAGCAATTATCCATAGAATTCGAAACTTTTAACATTACACAGGTGCCTAGAGAAGATAACACTGAGGCTGGTGCCTTAGCAAACCTTGCTTCAGCTCTTAGAGTAGTTGAAGGTACCAAAATACCTATCATACACATTCTGAGCCCAACAATCGAGAAAGTGAATGAAGTATCCAACATTGAAGAAGAAAAAGACATTCATGATTTTGAACCTATTCCAAGATCTTGAATTTCACCTATTAATAAATACATGCAGGATGGTGAAATCCCAAGTGATGAAAAGAACCACAAGGCTTTTCACATGAGGATGTCTCATTTTATAATGTTTGAAAATATTTTGTATAGAAAATCAATTACAGGTCTATATTTAAGATGCTTGAAAGATCCTGAAACACATGAAGTCCTGAAAGATCTACACGAAGGAGATTGTAGTAATCACACCGAGGGCATAGCGTTATTTTCAAGGATCCTGAGAACAGGATATTATTGGCCTACCATGAGAAAGGATGATGTAACTTACTCTCAAAAATGTGACGCTTGCCAGAGACACAGCAACATACTCCATCAACCGACCGAACCTTTTTACCCAATCGTCTCTCCATGGCCGTTTATGAAGTGGGGAATGGACATCGTCGGCAAACTTCCCAAAGCACCAAGAGGAAAAGTCTTTATGCTAGCAACGACGGATTACTTCTCTAAATGGATCGAAGCTAAGGCATTTGTCCAAGTCAGAGAGAAAGAAGTTATCTCCTTCATCAAGCGCAATATCCTGACGAGATTTGGGATCCCAACGAAAATAACTTGTGATAATGGATCTCAGTTCATTGGCAAAATATCAACTGACTTCTGAGCCAGTTGGGGAATCAAAATGATAACATCTACCCCAGTACATACTCAAGCCAATGGACAAGCTGAATCTAGCAACAAGATCATCGTTAACAACCTCAAGAAGAGACTAGGAGCAAAGAAAGGAAGATGGGCTGAAGAGCTACCATTTGTACTTTGGGCAGATAGAACAACCACGAAGAATGCGACGGGGCAAACTCCATGCTCCTTGGTATTTGGAACTGAAGCAATGATCCCGACAGAGATGGTTATCCCTACTGCCAGAACCAACTTTCAATCTTCTGAGACCAACAACGAAGCTCTTGCACAGGATCTCGACAGGGATCTTGCCAAAGTTCACATTGCAGCTTATCAACAAAGGATAGCAAAATCTTACAACAAAAACATAAGGGTTAGAAGATTCCAAGAAGGTGATCTCATATTAAGAAAGGTATTTCAAAATACTACCAATCCCAGTGATGGAAAGCTTGCACCAAAGTGGGAATGCCCATACTTGATTGACTCAGAAGCGGGCAAGGGTGCTTATTGGTTGGCTACTATGGAAGGAGATATCCTGCCAAGACCCTGGAACGCTATCCATCTCAAAACCTACTTTATGTAAGTTAGAACTTAAATTCTAACTAAAATTGGTATGTCTTCTATCCCTGGCTACTTTTATACTTATTACCCTTGATCGAAGTACTAACTTGAGCGTCGGAGGGGTGTTAGCCAGGCTAACACCCACCTTCACCAAGATTTCCAGTTTTGCAGGAAATACCTCCAGGGATCCCGACAGAAGAAAGAGATTGGCCATCTCTCCCAAGTTAAGGTATCCTGCATACCTTCTAAGGTTTAAAGGTTTTCACCTTTCTAAGTATTGAGTTTAAACACACTGCCTGTAGCGCACGATATTCAAGTATAGTTCAAGGTGGTGCGACCAGTCCATGTAATAGTGGCTGATAATTTCATCACTGTTGGCTATATCTTGAATGTTACGATAGTAACAGACGTGTTACTCCTAAGGTTTTTAGCATTTTCATGCTAACTTAAGTCTGGCTTGGCCCATGATTCTAAATTGTCACAGATATTTAACACTTATGTGTTAACTCAAGAACTTAGCATCACTATCCTGTCTCAAGATCCTTAAATGGGTTAAAAACTTGTGAAGATCCCGAAGTGTACTTACTAAGCCTACGACGTATTCGATGACTGTACACAGGGGATAACCAACGGTTGCTATATTTCAAACTCAACATCATAATCTGGTATGTGTGTCTACCTGACTTAGTTCTCGACAAAGGTATGTGTTACTTGTTAGTTTTCAATTTATAGAAGATTTGGGACTTACAGGACTAAGTCATGATATGTTTGTGATTGATATTTTTCTATACAATTTGTCAAAATTAAACTGTAATATCCTAAGTCAAAGTTTGATCAAAAACCAAAATATTATTTATCTTTAAGGGTCCGGTATCCTGAGAACATGCTTATACTTGTTTGTATTAAAATTTAGTTACCTAACAAATCCTGATTTTCTACAAACACAACCAAACAACAATCATGGCAAATAGTCAAAGCTACTAATTATCATATAAAGTGCAGGAAATTGAAATGTGTCCCGAGTTTCATCCAAAAAAGGAACCATCCACCAAGGACACGAGTTGTTAAACTGTTCATCCCATTCAGGGATCCCCAAAAAGCAAGGAAATTAAATTGTTTAACAAAGAAACATGATCAAAGTTAAAGACATAGAATCACATGAACCATAAACACAGGACTCAGGCCTTCTCTTTATCGCCCTCATTGTCATGTTCAACCGCATCCGCAACCACCTTCATAGAGCCTTCAGCCTCATCCTCAGCCATCAAGCTGCCCATACTCGCTTCTTGAACCGGCTCACCTCCTAGCTCAGCCATAAGCCTTTTCCACTCCTTGACATCCCATTTAGCCCGGTCAAAATCCCTATCATCAGCCTCTTTCGCCATCTTTATCCTGGCTTGGAATATTGAAATGGCGGCTGATGTTTTGGCTTGTTCGTAGGATTCCTCAAGATCTTGGGCATTTTTGGCATAGGCGTCCTCAAGCTCCGCCTTCATCCTGCTGAGCTCCTTGGCCTCATCCGCTAATTTCTTATTTTTAGCTGCGGCTATTTTTTTGCAGGTCGCTCACCATCTGCTTTGCTTCTTCAGCTTCTTTCACCACCGACTCATAGCATCTTGTCATTTGTTCCAGGGCCTGTCATAAGAAAATATGTTAGGATTTCCTTAATACAGATTCAGGATCTGGGATACCAAAATTTCTTACCACGTGACCAAAAACGTGAAGCTTCTTGTGGACATCAACATAGCTTATATTCTCAAGTGAGGCTACATCAGTGACATCAGAAGACTTAATCTTCTTGCTGGCAAGGGACTTGGAACGAGGAGTTGACGATTCCGGTTTAGGAGCATCTGACTTTCAAGCCTCAAGGGATGGCTGGCTTATCTCCTTCCTGATGCTCTTACCTTTGGAGATCATTCTATCAATATCATTAAGAGCGAACCTGGAGCTGGATTTTCGGATGCCTATTTCAGGATAACAAGTTAGAATTCCATATATTTAACTGACAGGTTTATATATTTGTACACATCTTACCAGACATCTCAGAAGAGCAAGGATAAGTTTCTGAGCTCACTTCAAGAGGAGGTGCCTTGAACTTGAAAGTCCTCTCGATAGGATCAAGACCGTAGAAGAAAGCGACTCTCTTAGCAGTATCCGGAGTAGAGGGAGAAAGTTCTGAAAATTTTGGCGCTGCAAAAGATAGAACCGAGAATCAGTATTTTGGATGTTAAAATATTAAGGATCCTATAGTCAGAATCCTACCCTTCACGACCCATTTAACAGGCAACTTATCCCCACCCAGAATAGAATCCCTCTTCACAAATAAGAAATGACCCTTCCAGTTAGGATCATTTTGAGTTGTTTTTAAAATCAGGTGACTATGGCCGGACTTTATTTGAAACAGAAAGCGAGAGGAGCCATGGCTTCTTAAGTTGTAAACATGAGCCAATTTGGAGATGCTGAAATCAAGAGCATGGTGACGGATAAGGATTTCTAGGGTATGGAGGGTCCTCTAGATCATAGGCATTGTTTGAGCGTAGCTAAAAAACGGTATTTTCAGGAAAACCTATGGTGAAAGGAAAGGACGGAAAATATATCCAACTCTTAGAAGTAAAATCAGATCTAGTTTTGGGGTCAAACGCCCTAAAAACGGTATTTTCAGGAAAACAACCTGTGGATTTCAGATTGTTGATCTCACGATCAGAGAATGAGCACTTCTCAGAATCAAGGTTAGCCAGCAAGTTTTGACTAACAAGATCGTCGAAAGATGAAGATGATCGAGTGTTCTTTTTCATCATTTTTTGATGCAAAAATCAGAGACTTAAGAGGAGAAAAAAAAGGTTTTTACCTGGAATCCCAGAGAGAGAGATAGAAGATGAGGTCTGGGATTAATAAAAAAGAAAAGTAATTGTAGAGGAGTAATGAAGACTACTTCAAACGACGCCATTTTCGCCTCCGATTATCGTGCCACGTCTTATCGTGCAGCCGCTTATGTCTCAGAATTCAAATTTTAAAAATTTAACAGCTGTAATTTCGGTGTACAACTGTCAAATTTTGGGGACAATTGTTATGGGTTAAATCTCAAGCAGGATCCTGAATGATGCATGATCCAGAATCCAAGATCCTGGTAACTTCGGTATCCTGAATATTAATGCTACTAACGGCTATTTGTCCTCTATTTCTTTTATATACGCAGGTAAAACGTGTTGACTCATTTTGTCCCTGAAGAATCGGACGAGAAGTCAAAGAGGACGTATCAAACTTGCGAGAGAAGCTCAACAACGGTTATATTTGAAGACTGAGTAAAGCTCCGGGATCATCGGAAAGTTAGTTAGGATCATTTTCTGTATTTAATCAGCGGCTTGATCGATTAGCAACATACACTTCACTTAGCATTACAAAACATTCGCGAGAAGCACTGTAACACTTAGTATTTGATCATTTGCTGCTCAACACTTGTAATTCTTTATCATTTATTGAAGAAACGAGGCAGATGTCGATTGTCACCTCCCAAGGTTTTATGCTGGAGATCTTGAACGATCAATGGCTTTCCTCGTAAACAACTGTGTCACTCTTTACGTTTTTGTATTGTTTCACATTGATTTTACAAGCACACTACCTCACTTACGAAATTTGGTTACAAAGTTAGTTTACATAATTTTTACCTAAAACTTAACATTTTCAAAAACGGTTTTTTTTTTATTTTTTACATACTTTATTTTTTAAAAGTACTCTCCTTTTTTATTTTTATTTTTATAAAAAGTGACGAAAATATGTAACAAACATACCCGAAAAAAACTGTTACATTAGGTTTTTTTTTTTTTGTTATCAAACCACACAGTTAGACGAAAACCGAGAAAACTACTAAGAAAACCAATTTTATCCAATCATATAATAATAATAATAAACTTTTATTTTATATTAGTTTATTTTATTTATAAGAGTATCAATGTAATTTTACACATTTTTACCAAAAAATCAATTTAAGTATTGGCTTACGTATACGTAAACACACTACAACAGTAACACTCTATAGGGACGAAAAAAATTAACCCTATACTGACGACAAGTCGTCGGAATAGACTATGCAGACGACATGTCGTCGGTACAGGGTTCATCGGTATTGTTTCGTCCCAATAGTTCAATGATGTCGTCGCTATAGGTGTCGTCGGGATAGGTTGACCTATACCGATAATATATCGTCCGGACAGGGGCTAATTAAAAAATTCAAAAAGAAAAGCTATACCGACGACATGTCGTCGGGACAGGGTCGAATTAAAAAATTCAAAAAGAAAACCTATCCCGACGACATGTCGTCGGTATAGGGTTTTTTAATTTTTTTAATAATTTCTGAAAAAGATCTATCCTGACGACATGTCTTCGATATAAGATTTTTTTAATTTTTTTAAAATTTTTTGAAAAAGACCTATACCGACGACATGTCGTCGGTATAGGGTTTTTTATTTTTTTTAATAATTTTTGAAAAAGACCTATACTTTCTTTTTTTATATTTTTTAATTTTGAAATTTTCTCAAGAAATATAAAATTTATATTAACAAAAACCTGCAAATTCAATAATATAAACCATTCAAAACAACCAAATACCATACCATAACATTGTCTGAACCACAAAAACTAATATCCAAACCACAAACTTGTCCGAAACACACAAACATTCAAATTGTTCACAAACCAAACATGCAAATTACTCGAAACACACAAACATGTCGTCGGTATAGGCTTGAGTGTCGTCGGCATAGGAAGCCTATACCGACGACATGTCATTGTCGTCGTTATATGCTTTTTTCAGGATGTTGACTAGTCAACAAAATTAAAGACCCTATACCGACGACATATCGTCGTTATAGGCCTTTTTAGATTTTTTTTCTAATTTAAAAAAAACATTTACCACGAAAATTTAATAAATAAAAAAAAGAAAATGAAAATTAACCCATATCGATGACATGTCGTCGGTACAGGTTTTCACCAATGAAAAATTGGGCGCCAGTTTTCCCTCCATCTGACTTTACCCTATAAAGACGACATGTCGTCAGTATAGGGTCTCTCATACCAAAATTAGGGTTTTTCCTATCCCGACGGCATGTCGTCAGTATAGGGTGACCTATCCCGACGACATTTGTCGTCTGGATAGGCGTCGTCGGTCTAGGGTCAATTCCTTGTAGTGACAGAATTCGGATATGTTATATATATATATATATATATATATATATATATATATATAGTGTGAGGTTTCGCTAAAAAGTCAAAAAAGTGTAAAAAGTCGTTTAAAACGCTCATAACCGGCTCATACGAACTCCAATTTTACTCATTTCGGTGGCGTTGGAACCGTCTCGTCGAACTCTACGATCTTAGCTTGTAGGGTTTAGATTTTAGGGTTTAGTTTTTGCCTTAGGATTTAGCCTTAGGGTTTAGCTTTTAGTATTTAGGCTTTGGAGGGGGTGAGGGTTTTAGGTTTTTGGGGGTGGGGTGGGGTGGGGGTTAGGTTTTGTGGGGGTTGGGTTGAAGGTTTAGGCTTTTGTGGGGTGGTGGTGGTGTTTTTAGACGACTTTTTTTGCTTTTTAGGGTTTTTTTTGTTAGAATTTAGGTTTTTGGGGGTGGGGATGGGGGGTTTTAGGTGTTTTGGGTTGGGGTTGGGGTGGGGGTGGTGATGGGGTTTTTAAAATAATTTTTACATTTTTTACTGTTTTTAGACTTTGTAGAATAACCCTCCCCTATATATATATATATATATATATATATATATATATATATATATATATATATATATATATATATATATATATATATATATATATATGGGTTAGGTTCAAATGAGAACTCATAAATACTTGAGAACTCGCGAGAACTCGTCAAAAAACCAATTAAAACCTTTTTTATTTGTTTTCACTATCTTTATTATTAAAATATAACATAAAAAATGATTTATCTCTTCAATTAATTCGTACCTTCTCTCTAAATTATCCTTAAAAAAATTTATATACATGTGTAAATGATAAACACTTACACATGTGTAAGTGGTAAACTTACACAAGTGTATATTTTTTTTTAATATATGAAGACATGTAAATTTACATATATAAATTTATTTTTTTATTTTGTATTCTAACAATAAAAATAGTAAAAACAAAAAAAATGGTTTTGATTGGATTTTTGACGAGTTCTCGCGAGTTCTAAAAATATTTAGGAGTTATTAAATGATCTATTCCCTATATATATATATACATATATATATGGGAAAGATCATAAGAAAACTAATTGTTCATGAGAAAACCAAAAAACTATTTATTAAAAGTAAAAAAAATAATAAAAAATCATAACTCAAAATATAAATAAAAAATTAAAAAACCGCTTCGGAGATCTTGTTCCCCACGTCGTCCTCGTTCAAAAAAAAATTAGCGCAATACTACATATGTGTAGTAGGGTTAGCTTTTGAGTTTAGTTTTTTAGGTTTAGTTTAGCTTTTAGGTTAGGTTTTTGGGGGTGGGGGGTTTAGGTTTTTAGGTGGGGTTAGGTTTTTTGATGTACTACACATATGCAGTTCCTTTAATGAGGAGTTTTTTTGTTTTCTCATGAAAATGAGTTTTTTAGTGAACTCACCCCTATATATATATATTTGTTAACCGAACTGAAAACCAAATTCATATTTCGGATATGGTTAGAAACTGAACCGAAAAACGAATTTACAATTCGATTCAGTTTTTCGGCTACGAATACGGTTCGATTTCCAGTTTTTTTTTTTCACACCCTAAAACCTAGTTCTAAGTTTCAAATAAAGTAAAGAAAAAAATAAACATGGAAATAAACATATCCATATGATGGTTTCACAAAATCAATAACAATAACAAAATGTTCATAAATTGAGGGAGATCAAGCATAGTAAAAACATGAAATCAAACAAACAACAATCAGATGACCAAACACGCCTCTTGGTGGTCCACGCTCCTTAAATTCGGCTCATCAATACTTCAATTATTGTGGAACACTCCTTACTGTTCATGGAAGCGTAGGGATAGATTCACTATTTGTTAGATTGCACACTTTTATAACTTGTTAGTGAGACCAAGAAAGACCAAAAATATTTATTTTAGGAGAAACTATGACAACTTTGATTGTATAGGGATCAAAACTAATGATCAAGCATAACTTGAGGGCCAATACTGTAAAATTACCGAAACAGAGTAACTAACCAACGCGGATCCGTTATCGCCGTTCACCCAAAAAAGCCAATTCCTGGTTCCATAACCGGCCGTTTGGGAGTTCCGATCTCCGGAGCAGTTCGCCCGAAAATATGAAGGAAGTAGAGACCTCACAACCGGTAGATAATAGTGCCACCACCAGCTCATCAAGCCCCAGCGTGAGAGTCAGGGCCAAACCCGACCCGGTGCTCGCAACCTGTCGGTGTTTCAGCTTCGTAACTGTGGCGGCTTCAATCCTCTGCATTGTCGTTAATGTCATATCCGCCATCCGATCTTTCACAGATGGATTAGATGTACGCTGTTGATCTATTTCCCGTTTTCTACAATCTACACACAGATAGTGATACATTTGTTGCTAAAATCGTTGTGATGTTCGTAGATATTTGATGGTATATTTCGATGTTACGCGGTGGCGATTGCGGTGTTTGTGATTGTTGCCGAGACAGAGTGGTCGTTCGTCATCAAGTTCTGGAAGGTTGTCTATTTTGCCTCATAATAATCTTTCTAGTATGATTTAAAACTGCACAGTCTTATCGGTACACCAACCCTATTATCTTTCGGTACACCAGCACCAATACAGGCCATATTACCTTTTTTGCCGACAGTATGAGTGTGTTTTTCACTCATATGGGTAGTATGATAGATACAATAGGAGGGCATATTACCTTTTCTGACTGACACAGAAGCGACTGATGTGACACGTACACCACAGAGATATATAATACAAGTTTTATTACCTTTTCTAACTGACACAAAAACGACTGATATGACGCGTACACCGCTGACAGATATAATACGGGTCGTATTACCTTTCATGACTGACGCTGAAGCGGCTGATGTGGTGCGTACACCGCTAACAGATACAATACGGGTCGTATTATCTTTTCGGACTGACCCGGAAGCGACTGATGTGACACGCACACTGCTTACAGATATAATAAGGGACGTATTACCTTTTATGACCGACACAGAATCGACTGATATGATACGTACACCACTGACAGATATAATACGAACAATATATTACCTGTTTTCCGCCTACAATACAGGCCGTATTGTTGTGATGACATCATCTGGTGTTGTGATGACGTCATCTGGTGTACCTCTAGCAGGACCCTTTTAAACTAAACGAAGAACAAGAATCTGATCAAATAAGGCTAGAATCTGAACAAGAATCTAATGAAATGCCCTATTGATTTGTTTTTCAGGTACTGGAGTATTGGGCTGGCAGAGGCATGCTGCAAATTTTGTAAGTCCAGTTTTACATCTACTTTGATACATTCCACCAAAATTTATGTGGTTTTGTTTTCATTTCAGTGTTGCTGTTACTACAAGAGCTTATCCTTATATATATCGCGAGCCCCATGAGATTCTTCTTCTCCGAGACATAGCCAGTTACACACTCCTTGCGTGCGGCCTGATTTATGTTGTTTCAGTAAGCCAAATCAACAATATCAAATACAATTCTAAATTATGTCCATTTTTTGCTACTTAGGATGCTAGAACTCATCTGGGAATAACTAAATTTCTAGGGAGTGTTGTGCCTTGGTTTCCTCAAGCGCGCTCGCCAACAAAAAGAAGTTTCAGCACAGCAAGCCCTTAAAGATTTGCAGGTAAGGGGTTCATGTTAACTACAAACAATAGATAATTAGTTGGTTTGTCTTGAACATTAGTATAAGTAGTCAACTCATCGGCTTGTCGTTACTCTAATCTTGATGAAATGGCAGTTTTGACCCGTTCACTTATAAATAAGTTGATTTGGTTGTGTTTTTATCTTTAATGGGTCAAATAGGTTAAAAGTTAAACGGCATTAGAATATTCGATTGTGTAAAAGCCTCCTTAGTTGGTTTATTAATAAAGATTAGATTTTCTTGTAATAACATAGTATTGACCCGTACTAAATAACTACATGTTTTGACCGCTTACCCAATCCACGCATACCACCTCTACTCTGTCTGAACATTGATATAGAACGCGATTTTCTGTTCTAAACATTTTAGGAACTTGAGCACCGCCGAGCAGAACTTGAAGCCCTGCTGATACTTGATACACCTTGATACAAATGTCAACCGGCACAGTGATATTCTACAACTACAATGAAGCAAAGTGAGTGAAACTTTCTTGTTTTCTTGATGATAATTGCTAGGAAGATGCTAATTCTTTGGTTTCATTTGTATAAAAGCTGGATTTGGTCTGTTGGTTTTTATTTTCTTATAATTACACCGGATGTAATTAATTAACAATTTTTATGCTAGATTTTTTTTCTGCTTAACTTTTTCATATTTTTACGAGTAAAGTAATTTATACTTTTGGATGAGTTTTATCTAGCAAAACATTTTAATCTACTTGTGTGGGATGCCTTGAGAATGTTAATTAATATAATAGTAATTCAAAATTTGATGTCATGTTGGGGGTGCTGTGATGTGCTATTGAAAAGAGATGATTCGCCAGGGGGATTCTGAAATTGCGGAGGCTTTGATGGAAACCAAACCCGAAACTTTTAGAACGGATATTTAGGTATGGGACTTTGTTTTAAAAGTATTCATAGGTTTAGGACGGGTATGGTATTAGGTGTTACCCTTCCGATTACTTGAACATGTTTACCTGTATTGAGACTGAATATATTAATGTATTATATAACCTTAAAAAAAGTATAATAAAAAGTATGTGTTATAAACTTGAAATTGTTAAAATTGTATGATTGTTAGAAGTCTAGTTAAATATTTTATATTTCAAGTTGGTTTTCGAAACGAGTTTAAGATTGCGTTTCAGATAATGGACATCCCAATGGGTAATTTTTAATTATATAAGATCATAAATAGGTATACCCAATCATGGGATACGGTTTTTAATCAATACCATACCCGGCCTAGTGTTATTCCTAGATTTAATTTATTACTATTTTATAATAAGTTGATAGGATTTAATTATATTAAAAGAAGCTTATTAATTGTTTGTAATAAAGATATCACAATGATAAAAACCATAACTTCGTGTGCAACTAATCCTCATCATAAATAAGCACCGAATAATAGTCTCTACGTCTTGGAAGCCATGTTATATCATCTCACCACAAATTTATAGTAGTCGCTCTATACATAGTATGCTTCGACCTAGTAAAAATATCAGATATTATGGGTTATATAAAGATATTGAAAACATAGCAATGTCGAACATGAACCCCTTTTTACCCTACTAAACAAACATGTATCACTGACACAACGGATTACATTGGGAGTTCGTCAGAATTCCGTCTATAATCACCGATGGATAGATTTGTTTAGTAGTGTTATATTTTTATTCATATTATTGTTTCCTTTTGTCGGTATGCACCCCTACCTTTGGGTAATTATTTAAGTCAAAGGACAATACCTGTAATTTTGACCATAGTTAAAGGACATAATTTGTAATTTACTCAAGAACTAGTAACCAACTTTCTTCAATTTTTTATATCTAGTCCTTTAAGTTTAAAATTCGTTGACTATTGGCTATATTTTATGTGTCCAAAAAGTATTAGGAAATGGCAATCACTTACTTATTAAGAAATGGCAATCATTTAGTTCATCTGATTATACATAAAACTTACCTTTTGGTATGTCCAAAAAGTTTTAAGAAATGACAATCAACTTAGTTCTTCAAGTTGTTTTGTTGTATCTTGAGAAAGTCCCACAAGGTAAAGTTTAGCAAGGGGAGACATCAGGGGCGGATCTATGAAGAGGCGAGGGGTACCTGATGGTACCCCTCAACTTTCGACGCGTAGTGGGAATTTTCGACGCGCAGCGGGAATTTTTTTTTTTTTTTACCGTTTTATGTATCCAGATACCCCTTAGATACCCCTGGATTTTTTTTCTAGATCCGCCACTGGGAGTCATAACATAAAAGGAGTGTTGGATTATGTACTACCTGCTATAACACCTTCTCTAGGTGGAGCTAGGTATTTTCTTTCACTCATTGATGACTACTTAAGAGGGTTTAGGAATATGTGCTAAAACACACGGATGAAGCCTTTGACAAGTTCAAGGAATGGAAGGCCTTGGTGGAGATCCAAACTGGAGGAAAGTTTAAGAAACTCACGACTATAATAGGTTAGAGTTTTATGGTGCTAAAGTCAACATAAAGTTAACGGGTTAAAGGTCAGGGTTGGTGTTGTTATTAGCAGCTATGTTCTATCAATAGTTTGGTCAGTTATGTTGGTTAGTTGAAACTAACAAATGTAAGTAATGGTCGTCGGCAAGGAAAGTTGATGTTGATGATTGGCTAGCGCTGATAGAAGTTGGTGTTGACATTTAACAAGAGTTACTACTTATGGGGAGTTACTTTTGATAGGGAATAATGGTCAGAAGGAAGTAATTACTACTGGTTACGACAGTTACTAATGATGTAAAAATAAAAGATTCTCTTTTGTTTTTATGTTATAACCGTTAGAGTTAGTTATACATATATAAAGCGGCGAGGGAGAATTGCTAAACGAATTTTTCATTTGTAATTTCTCTGTAATTAGTTTGATATTTTACAATAAAAAAAGTCGTTAGTCGTTGGTGGTTAATTTTCTGTTCAACTCAAGTTTCAATTTTTTAAATATGTTGTTCTTTGATGTTATAACTGATCAGTGTTATAACTGATCGGCCACTCACTTTGAACAAATTTATTTTATGATTTTCAAGGTTTTTTGTTCAAATTGAAATTTATGATAAAGTTGGTTATACTACAAAATTAGACGGGACTGTAATTGATCCGGAACATGAAATTTTAAAAAGGTTAGAATTAATTACACGGATGGCCCATGTGGTTTACCCAGATTTCACTTATGGCCTCTAGGAATGGGAAACTACAAGTTTGGCCCAATAGTTTGCACGATTGTAACAACCATGGCCCCTGGGTTGGATGTCCGTTAAGTTTATCCGTTAAGTGAGTGTAAAATGACCAAAATACCCTTACATTAAAAAAAATAAAAAACAAAGATTATAAATCATAAATCTCATCCCAAACACCCCCTTTCTTCATCCCTAATAGTTTGCATGATTTATAATCTTTGTTTTTTATTTTTTTTATTGTAAGGTTATTTTGGTCATTTTACAATCACTTAAAGGATAAACTTAACGGACATCAAACCCAGGGGCCATGAGTGTTACAATCGTGCAAACTATTGAGCCAAACTTATAGTTTCCCATTCTTAGAGGTCATAAGTGAAATTTTGATAAACCACAGGGGTCATCCGTGTAATTAATTCAAAAGGTTAATACCAATAATTAAATTGGTCGAGTCTCAAACCAATTAATAAACCTAAGTCAAACTTTTCTTTCATTGATTGGTTCTAATCTTTTTGTTTGAATAACGTCGTTTTATTATAGTAGGCTAAAATGCCGTGTATTACACGGGTTGAACAAATATAATTATAATATTATATATTAAGTAATAAAAATTTTATTTTTTAAAAACTCGTGTTTTATACGAGTTGAATAAACCCGTGAAATACAATATAATTTATTAACACATACACTCGTCAGAATATGTCAAGAGATTTATTAATACAAAGATTAGTATTTAATAAGAGAGAGAGAGGCGGGAAAAAATGTTGAGAATAAATATGGAGGCGACACATGGCATTGAAAAACCTTTATTTATTATATAGTATAGATTCAAATTGAAAATCGAGAATTTAGAAAACAATTTAAAAATTAAATTACTTTTATGAATTTATAAGTTATTCATAAAATGAAATTTGTGTGATAATTTTAAATTTTGAAATAATAAGTTAAAATTTAAAATACTTTCTCTATAGATATGTAAGTTATCCATAAATAATAACTTTTAAAATAGGAATGGGTCTTTTAAAGTTTTGACTTTCACTTATTTTCATTTATTTGAAAAGTTCTCTCGTTTCTTGTCCTTTGCACTAACTGACGTTAAGTTTTTCAGTTAAGTCACCTCATGTGCATTGCACATGAGGACATTTTTGTCTTTTTATATCTAAAGGACAATTTTTGTAATTTAGTTAAATTTAATAAATTTATATATATATAAATATATATCTATAACCTAATCTCTCAAAAGAAGCCTCCATTCCATAAGTGAAAGTTAAAACTTTAAATGACCCATTTCATAATTTTGACAAACATAAAGACCAAAATTGTAATTTAGTCCAAATAATATTACATAAAATAGAAAATAAAATTGGGTAAATGGAAAATGAGCGGGATATTTTTTTGTAAGGATGAATGTGAAGGCGACACGTGTCACTTTTTTACTCCTTTATTAGTATAGATAGATGTGTAGTGGTTTAACTAAAAAGTGAAAAAGTTCATGTCTCGTAGATAGTGAGACTTTAACTAACTAAATTATCAAAAGTCTGTAGTGGTTTTAATAAAAACACAATTATTTTTTAATTTTTTTTATATAAAGATGTGAGTAAATGGTTTGATTGTGAGTTGGCCCTACACCGCAAACCCTTCACGCCCGTTAAAGCAATGACGCCCCAGCCCTTGGTGCGTGTAACAGTGTTTAACGCCCAAAAAGGCTGATATGTAAGTGAACGTTAACCCACTACACTTCACACTTGGTCTTTAAGTAAAAATAGCTAACTAGAGCAGATTGATACCAAACTAGACGAACACCAAATTAGATTGATCGAGAACCAAATAAGTATTTATGTATTGTTATTCAGATTTATAGCTTTTTAATTCAAACCAAGTACTTTTTAGAACAATTTTAAAACTAATGCAATTTCTTTAAAAGTCGTCTCTTGGTAGATCACCCTATTTGAAACATAACATTTCTTTTCTATTTTTAGTTTTCATATAATTTAGTTTTTATTTGATAACCTGTGATATTTAATATTAATCTAAATACACATTAGTAACATTTGTGTTAATTAGAAAAGCTAACCCATATAACTTTCCATCATGCGGCTCGTATAGGAAAAAATCATAACTTATATGACTCATATAATATCTGCTAGTGGTGTACGCGTCATCATCCGTCATATTAGTCGTATTTGTGTTGGTTAGAAAAGCTATACAACCCATATAACTTTCCATCATACAGCTCGTATAGGAAAAGCAAATCACAACTTATATGACCTGTATAGCATCAAATGCAGTGGGGGAACCAGAACTTCTTAGTCGGAGCGTCAACATAATGTTATCTTCTCTACCGACTATAACTAAGGGGTCCAGCTCATGTTTTGTTTAAACACAAGTTTTATATATAAAAAGTAGACAAATTCTGGTGATCACGGGAGGGGGGTGGCAATGGACCCTCTCGCCCGTCTTTTAGATTCTAGTGAGTAGTGAATAATTTTCTTTTGAACAACTCCTCATAGATTTCTAGAAGAGTAAATTACATTTGTCGTCCTTTAGGTATTGAACAAATTTCATTTTTCGTTCTTAAACTAAGGAAATAACATAAATCATCTTTTATGTTTATATTTTGTAACAGTTTTCATTCTTTCAAATATAGAAGAAAATTAGAGTAACGGATGAAAACTTATACAAAATATGAACATAAAGAATTATTTTTATTATTTCCTTAGTTTAAAAACGAAAAATGAAATTTACTATATACGAAAAATGTAATTTACTCATTCTAAAATAAATACACTAAAACATGCGTTCTGCCGGATTTAAATTAGACTCCGGGAATAAATAGTATGGGCGGTCTTTAGCCTCCCCTATTTTTCTAATTCTCTTGAAAGAACTGAACGACGCCGTATCTCACTATATCTGAACTGAACTGAGGATACAAGGGCGGGTAAAAATTCAAAATCATATATCTGAAAAAGCAAAATTGGCAGCCGCTTTGTAGCTTCGGTTTGAACTTCGCATCTGATTTCTGGCTGATTGAAAATTCGTTCGATCGAGTTTCTCGTTCGAGTAAGGTAAGATTTCGTTGTTACATTTTGTGATTTTAAAATGCAAGTTTGTTTCGGTACCTGATTTGTTTCTAGGGTTTCTTTTGTATATTTTTGTTCAGATTCGTTGAATTAGTTTAATTCTTTCCTTGCTTATCTGATCATGTGGTCGATTGTTACTTGCGAAGTAAGATTTGTACCATTTCTGAGTTGAATTTCACTTTTAATCACTCATGTCCAGAAAGAAAGATGTAATGTTTGAATTTGATGTTAAATTGACAATTTTTGGTCTTCAGATTTGATATTAGTTGTCAGATAAATGAATAATAACTACATTGTCAATTTATGGATGTTAAGATGTATATAGTTTGCTTAAAATGTTTGGGAATCATTTTGTAGTTTCATAAATAATGTTAGTTTTTAAAAAAAAGTTAGTATTCTGCCTTAGGCAAATCCCACATCGTCCGGCCATAGAGATATCAAGTCATAAATGTCCCAAATACCGTCTAGGTATTACCGTCAATGCGTTTTGTGGCATTGGCTATGGATGATAGAAGAGGTCCACAGTCAACCGCGCTTGGGCAAAGCGGACAATATTGGTTGGTGTGAAAGGCCGAATAATATAGTTAGTGTGAACGATTAGGACTTTTGTAGAAATTTAAGGATAGTCAAGCTGAATAAAGTTAGTTTTAGTGGTGGATGAACATAATTCAATGAGGTCATGATAGGTCTCCTCTCTGTGTTTATAATGTAGAGTTGTCCTATTTGTTTTGACCTTTTGACATTTGGTGTAAGAAACCTATGTTGTCAAGGCGCATAGGCCTCACCCGGGACCTAGGCGCAAGGCGCTTAAAAAGCGAGGCGCATAGTATAAAAATACCATTTTTTGGGGTTTTAGGCTTGTTTAGGCTGTTTTAGATTGATTTCAGGCTAGTGTAGGCTGTGTAGACCTGCTCAGACGATTTTTGGCCTGAATTTAGCCTGAACTTGGCTGGAGAATGCGCCTGCTCAGGCAAGGTGCATTTGCTGCGCTGTGCTTCTGCGCCTAGGTGCGCGCGTAGTGCGCTTTTGACAACATAGTAAGAACTAAGAAACAACATAGATGTGATTTATGCCATAAATTTTATGGTTCTGGTTACTTGATGTGAGACCAAATGGAATTGAGCCCTAAAAGATTTCTAAAGATCAATTACAGAAAATATCTAAACATCATTTTTTTTTCTAAATGTTCATAGTTGGTTAGAATTTGTTAATTGACTAACATGTGGTGCTCACTTCTGTTGTAATCAAACAGGAAACCTTGAGATTCACCACACACACAATGATAGATGCTAAAGGAACGGATGTTCATGAAGCACTAGAAGAAGTTAAGGCACAGAAGGAAAAACTTGAGGAAGAAGTTCGTATCAAGACGGATTTATGCAATAACTTGAAAAGAGCTCAAGATGAACTGTTAACTAAAGTTCAAGAAGCAAAATTGCAATCTAAAAAACAAGCCCAAGAACTGAGTGCCAAATCTGAGGAGTTATCTACACTTAGTCAACTCCATCAAGACCTCAAATCAAGTTTCCAAGAAAAAGAATCGGCTTTTAAACACCTTAATTCTGCAATTGAAAAGCTTCGGTATGAATATGGAGAAAAACTTCAAAAGTTTGAGGGCGAAAACAAAGAACTCATCTTGGCGTTGGAAGAAGCAAAAACAACATCAGAATTTTTGGAGTCAAAAGTTGATTCTAGCAACATGGAGATTGAAGATCTCAAGAGAGTTTTATTACTTAAAGATAAGAAACTTGTAGAAATTTCTGACAAATCACAAACAACCAAAGATCTGATTCAGAGAGATGAGGTGATAAGTAAACTGGAGGAAAAACATAGAGATGTACAAGATCAGTTGAAGTGGAAGAATGAACAGTTTCAACATCTTGAAGAAGCCCACAAAAAGCTTCAAGATCATTTTAAATCCAGTAAAACAGAATGGGAAAATGAAAAATCATTGTTGCTACACGAGATTTGCTCACTTCAAACAAATCTTGATTCTCAAACAAGAATATCTGAAAACCTTCAGACCCAACTGAGGATATGCAACCAAGCGTTAGCACATGAAGAAAGCAATAAAAAGCTGTTGGAAGTCGAGATTTCAGAATACAAATCACGTTTTGATGATATTTACTCCGAGTGTCATGAAGCAAAGATGACAATTGAAAAATTGTCTCATAAAAGGGACGAAGAGGTTGCAGAATTAAGAGACTGCTTGGCTGAAAAAGATTCGGTATCCAAAGAAATGGAATATAAATTGGAGCGTTTGGAACAAGAGAATAAGGATCTAATTGCATCCCTTAAAGAATTCCAAGATTCTCAAATTAGTAACTGTGGAAATACAGGTTTGTTGAAGAAACTTCAAAAGAAATATAATAGTTTGGAACAAGTACACAAGAAGTGTAGTGAGAAATTGAAAGAAGAAGTCGAGTTGAAATCTGAATTAGAAAAGATAACAAAAGAGAGGGATGATTACTCAACAAAACTGAATGATCAAAGTGAACAAGTTATGCAACTAAAAAGGGAGTTGAAATCTTGTAATTTCTTGCCTGAAGTTCAAAATGAAGAAATGTCTTCAGTAGTTCTTGTGTTGAAGACACAATTTTCAGAAACTTACACGAAAATGGAGCAAAAAAACAAAGAAAATGAAGATATGATCCTACATCTAAAAGAGGAATTGGAGGTCAAGAACAATGCTATTTGTGAAATAAGTTTAAATCTTTCTAAAAGATGTGAGGAAGTGGCATCATTGATGAAGAAAGTTGAGTTATTTGATGATATGAAACAGCATCAACTTGTCATGGAAGAACTGCTTGCTGAATCATCTAGAAAGCAAGTTTTGTTGGAAGAACAGATTCGCGTATTGGAAAGTTCTCAAAATCATGATGATAAAAATCATTCAGATGTTTTATCACAGAAATTAGTCAAATTGGAGAAAGAGAAACGGTTTGTTGAAAGCCAGAATATGCAACTTGAAACCGAGAATCAAAGCCTGCTACATCAAGTAAATGAGCAAAATGAAAAAATTGTTGATTTGCAGCAACAACTTGTTTTACTGGAAACTTTGATTGCAGAAAGAACAGAAGCACAAAGAAAGGAAAAAGAAAAGAATTTAGAAATCATTGAAGAAAAAGAAAGCAGCATAAATAATCTTTTAAAGGTTATTGGAGAGAAAAAACAGAGGATAGAAGGACTTGTGAAAGAGATGACAAATGCTTTAATGATCTCTGAAGAAAAACAGAAACTGGAGGATGAATTTTCTGGTTTATGTGAGAAAGTCAAAGTCAAAGATGAGTCCTTGTTGAAGTCAACTCAACGGGCAGAAGAACTAGAAGACTTGCTGCGGACCAACAAAGTAGAAACCAAAAATCTGTTAGATGAGAAAACGCGTTTGGTGGATCGGGTGAATAATCTTGAGGTTCAAAATCAAATTTTATATGAAGAAAAACAGAAACTGGAGGATGGATTTTCTGGTTTATGTGAGACAGTCAAAGTCAAAGACGAGTCCTTGTTGAAGTCAACTCAACGGGCAGAAGAACTAGAAGACTTGCTGCGGATCACCAAATCAGATACGCAAAATCTGATGGATGAGAAAACGCGTTTGGTGGATCGAGTGAATTATTTTGAGGCTCAAAACCAAGTTTTATATGAAGAAAAACAGAAATTGGAGGATGGATTTTCTGGTTTATGTGAGAAAGTCAAAGACGAGTCTTTGTTGAAGTCAACTCAACGGGCAGAAGAGCTAGAAGACTTGCTGCGGATGAACAAATTAGAAACCAAAAATCTGATGGATGAGAAGACATGTTTGGTGGATCAGTTGAATAATCTTGAGGTTCAAAACCAAGTTTTATATGAAGAAAAACAGAAACTGGAGGATGGATTTGCTGGTTTATGTGAGAAAGTCAAAGTCAAAGACGAGTCCTTGTTGAAGTCAATTCAACGAGCAGACGAACTAGACGACTTGCTGCGGATCAGCAAATTAGAAACCAAAAATCTGATGGATGAGGAAACGCGTTTGGTGGATCGAGTGAATAACCTTGAGGCTCAAAATCAAGTTTTATATGAAGAAAAACAGAAACTGGAGGATAGATTTTCTGATTTATGCGAGAAAGTTAAAGTCAAAGACGAGTCCTTGCTGAAGTCAACTCAACGAGCAGACGAACTAGACGACTTGTTGCGAATCAGCAAATTAGAAACCAAAAATCTGATGGATGAGAAAACGTGTTTGGTGGATCGAGTGAATAACCTTGAGGCTCAAAATCAAGTTTTATATGAAGAAAAACAGAAACTGGAGGACGGATTTGCTGGTTTATGTGACAAGGTCAAATTCAAAGACGAGTCCTTGCTGAAGTCAACTCACCGAGCAGACGAACTAGACGACTTGTTGCGAATCAGCAAATTAGAAACCAAAAATCTGATGGATGAGAAAACGCGTTTGGTGGATCGAGTGAATAACCTTGAGGCTCAAAATCAAGTTTTATATGAAGAAAAACAGAAACTGGAGGACGGATTTGCTGGTTTATGTGACAAGGTCAAAGTCAAAGACGAGTCCTTGTTGAAGTCAACTCAACAAGCAGAAGAACTAGAAGACTTGCTGCGAAACAACAAATTAGAAACCAAAAATCTGATGGATGAGAAAACGCGCTTGGAGAACCAAGTGAATAATCTTGAGGTTCAAAACAAAGCTTTATGTGAAGATATTGAAAAGATATTATTACAAAAGGATGATTTGCTAGTTCAAATGAAAACAACATCTAAACAGATGGAAGAATATTTTAATGATGTTGAGTTAGAAGGAATGCTGGAAAACATGCTGCAGAAGTGTTAAAACATATGTAAAGGTAGAGTGATTGTTGGTAGAATTGTATCATGTGCTGTTTATTATCTCGTCACATCAAAAGTTATGCGCGTTTTTAGTTGGGCTTTTTTTAGTCCACTTGTCTTATCTAATTATTTCAGATACGAGTCTCTTAGCTCTAGGATCAGTATGTATCATGTTGACTCGTCATCTACGTTGTAATCAGAGACAATGTTTATATCTGTTATCTTTATTAGAGATTTTTAAAAGTACATTTTTTTTAAATGAAAATATGTTTCCCTAAATAAACATTTCATAATGTACGCTATCTTTGCTATTAAAGTAAGTTACATTCTTTTGTGCTAAATGAAAGTATGTTCAATTTTTTTTTGAACGGCCAACAAATACTGTAAGCCTGGTCATCCGGGTAAACCCATTGGCGAAAGGCCACCCACGCCCGCAAACGCAGACATCGCTGGTGACCCGGTCCGCCCACCATTCCAGGGGAAACCCACCAGGCGAAAGTATGTTCAACTAAATAAACATTTTCCTATATTACATTACCTTTATCCGCATTTATTTCGGAATGAGAACGTTGAGAAAGTCGGTTTATTCTTTATTGACACAGACTACTATTATGGGTTTGTTAAGCATTTGCTACGATCATATAATCTTGGAACTAGGGGTGTGCATGGGTTGGTTTTGAGCTCAAACTAAATTAAAAACTGAAAATTCGGTTTTTGGGTTTTGAAAACTGTCCGGTCTCAGTTTTTCGGTTTTCACAATGGATTCGGTTTTTTGGGTTTTGTTATTTAGGCTTGAAATTTTTAGGCTGAAAAAAAACCAAAATAACAAATTTGTGTGTAAAACTTTGAACCTAAATTTTTTTTGATACTTAATGATTAATTTATTATTACACATTGATTTGAGCCTAATTTTTTTTGCTACACATTGTCACATTTATTCATTTCTTATAAAATACTTAATATTTAAATATAAAAATTATAATTCATAAGTTTAATAATAATCATAAATCTTATCTTTCTCTTAATACAATATGCATAATACTTAAAGGTTTACATATATAATGCTGGAAACATATAACCACACAACACAATATAATATATATATTATGAAAAATGCATGCACATAATATATTATAAAAATGTGCATGTATATGTTCGGCTCGGTTTTTACGGTTTAAAAAAAAACCAAAGTCAAACCGTAATTTTCGGCTTTAAAAAAATATAAAACTGAACCATCCGATATTAGTTTTGTTAGGTTTTTCGGTGCGGATTTTTCAGTTAATTCGGTCTCGGTTTTTTTTTTTTTTTTGTTTTTTTACCCCTACGGTCGGAACCCTTAAGCTCTTGGATACAAAGGTGTTATCAGTTTGTAAACATCGTTAGGCGCTAGTCGGGCGGTTTACACAAATCATAATACATTATTAGTAATGTGTTGTTATGGTTGGCTATCATTCTTAAGGTGTCAGGATGGGCTAAATTTAAAAGTAACAAACCGAATGGGTCCCATCTTCGTTTCTACCCGACTCCTAGATCAACAAAGCTCTAACATTAATCTCAAGTTAAGAAATGAGTTTTTTTTACTAGATCAAACACCATTAAAAGGGTACAAAACATAAAGATGATGATTTGTGATCTGTAAATTTTAGTTGAAATTCTTGAAACTGATGTACTTTTGTACTAATCTAGCGATAAAAAACTGAATAGACCCTAAAGTTGAAAACCTTAAGAAAAACATGATTTCACAAGCTAGACACGATATTTGACTTTTCTTGACTTGACTATTGGATTTTATCATAGCGTACATAACAAAACATAAAATCAATCAAGTTAACTAGAAAATAAAGAGCCCAAGTTTGATTGCATTTATCACATCTGAAAACCAACCGTCATATGGAGATTATTTTGCCAATGTAGCATGTTTTCAGAACCAGGTGGTAAGAAAGCGAAGTGTCTGCTAAATTTATAGCGCCATACCATCCAAAGACAATAGGTCTTCATTGTACAGGTATCAAAATGCAGACGATCTTCGACATATCTAATAATATTTTTCCAAAACCATAATATCAAGGGGCACGATTTTTAGAGCTTTTATCGGTTGAATCTTCCGAGCAACCAGCGAAACGAAGAGTCATGACACCCACCATACTTTACAAAAACAGAAACATCAACTTGGAGATTTTTCATTTACAGAAGAAAAGGCGTCAGTTTCATACTTACCTGCGAAGCCAGTTACAAACGAGGGAGGTTCGTGGGTTGTATTTTCATAATCCTTTCGGTAACCAAAATCCACACAACTATTCACATGATCACCTATGAGCTTCTCCTGAGCCTTTTTCGTGCAACAGAAACCGCAGGCCGCCTCTGCCTTCTTTTTGAAGTCTCCACAATTAAACCAATTTCTTTGAAAACAGAAGCCTTTTGATAGTTACTGTTGATATCACAAATAAAAAAGTCATCTGAATCGCTGTCCGAATCAGAATCTTCTACAACACATGTTTCATACACATCACAATCAGAATCTTCAACAACATGAGATTCAAACACGTCGTCTCCAGCCGACTCATCCTTCAGTTGTAATGAATTCATTGACTTGTTAATACAAGTCACAATCGGATTTTTACTGTTAGTCTCAGGAACTAGGACTTCTTGCTTGTCAACAAAGTCTTCTGTTTCATCATTTTCCTGTTTATACAAGTAAACCACATGTAAAATAATGCAAATTGTCAGTTGTGCCACCTCAAAAATAGTTATACATCTTCCTCTTTTATGTAAAAAATAATAATAATTTTCGAGTATCGAAAATGTTAGCTAAAAAGGAAACAGGTTGAAAGTCTATCCAAGTATTTAGAACTTTGTAATAACAAGTTATTTTTTTAATCATAGTTAACGCATTAAATACTATTAAAAAATGGACAAAAAAGTGTTTGCGGGTCAACCCATATTGACATGTTACCCAACCTATCATGTTCATCTTGACACCCCTATATTTGATGTATAAGTGTATGATAATCTTTTGAGTGAACAAACATGATTCTTGTATTAAAGCAAAGATAACTACTACCTTTATTGATGAGGTGGCATCAATAGAAGGATCATACAAAACCATCTGTCCATGATTCTTCTGCTCATTGTCAGCAATCAATAATCCTCCATTGATGTCACTATCCAAAAGATTTATGTCCATGTCTTCACTTCTCAAAGGTTTAACCATTAATGCTGTAACATCGCTTGATTTATTTACACAAGTATCAGAGATGCTTTCACAACAAGTTTCCTTGGAGTTGCATGTGTCATGGAGAATCTGTACATCAGCTTCTTCTTCCTCATCATCCTCGTCCTTGAGCTCAAAAGACGATTTAGGTGACAAAAATTGCTGAGCCTTACTTTTGCTAAGTTCAATGATTAATTTTTTGATACGAGCACGTTTTATAGAAGCTTCCAGAGGGTAGAACCAATCTTTATTGATCTGAGGAGAGGCATATTTGTTATTTGCAGTCATTGCATAAAAAAGAATTTTATGAAAACAGAAATATTTTGAAATATTAACGTAGGGTTATCTTTTTGTTAAGTTGGTCGGCTTAATGAGCCAAAAACAGTTGTAGAAGCAGGCAATAGAGTAAATATGATAGATCATACATGACTTACAAAGTTGTTCAACGGGTTGAAGTTATTGGAAGCCTGTTTCACAAAAAGTTCCATGTAGTGGAGCATAAATAGTGCACAGTCATATGAATTCTCCTGCTGGGGTACCTGAATATAATTAAAGGTACACGGTAAAAAAGCAAAATAATTGTCCGCATCCATGGAAAAATAATAGAACCATCACAACCAAAACTCGTATAAGCTCTAAACCGACTCAGTAGGTGATGCGGTAACCGTCATCCAGTTCCGAACGTATACCAGAACTTGTATGACAACATCTGGACCAACGATGTTCCGGACCTTTAGAAGTCAAGGGAGACGAACGAGGTCTGGAACTCAAGACAACCAATGCAAAATATATATGCGTGTGTATGTATATGCACCAAACACAACATTAAAGGATAGCATGTTCGTCCAATGAGAGTACTGGCATTATCCAAAGTATCTCGGTCTATTTATACTCTTCTTCAAGGGGAAGGTAAGCATTCGTTACACACGCCAAAGTTTGGTCACAAGGCCTAACCCCCGTGAAGAACTGATGTGTTTGACACAAGAAGCTCCAGACACAGCACTGCAGCAGGCTTCTTGTTGCAAGAGTAGGTAGTAGTCGAGATTGTTGGTCATAAGACTTCTCATCTTTCATAACCTCTTATTTACTAATAGGTTTTATGTCTCTAAATGTATTGCTTAATGTAGGTCTTTTCATCTTTCTACCGTCTCTTGACTTCTCTTCAAGATGACTATATATTGTAATCTAGTTCAAGTCTTTTACATACAATACAATTACCAAGTTCAACTTGGTATCAGAGCTAATCAGCTAAGGAAAACAATCGCCGGAAGGGGCGGCCGGCCGCCGCCGCCCTGCCCACCACCACAATCAATCGCGCTCGGTCTTCTCTTCTACTTCCTCTTTTGCCGCCATACACAACCACATCACCACCACCGCCTAGACCTATGGCAGAACCCTAGTCGCCCACCACACTCTACAGCAACTACCGTCCTTCTATCGTCGTCGTTAACCACCACCAGATCCAACCGACAGCACTCACGAAACCATAACTCCGCCGCCTCCAAGCTGCTGCTGCCACCACAAGTAAGCCACTGCAACTGGCAAAACTTCAAAACGGCAGCAAAAGTAGCAAGTGGCACAACCACATCACCACCACCGCCTAGACCTATGGCAGAACCCTCGTCGCCCACCACACTCTACAACAACTACCGTCCTTCTACCGTCGTTGTTAACCACCACCAGATCCAACTGACAGCACTCACGAAACCATAACTCCGCCACCTCCAAGCTGCTGCTGCCACCACAAGTTAACCACTGCAACTGGCAAAACTTCAAAACGGCAGCAAAAGTAGCAAGTGGCAAAACTTCAAAACGGCGAAAGTCGGCGAAACTAGAAGATAAAGACCCTCTATCCTTTAAAGTTTTAGGTTTTTACATTTCAACCTAAACCGTTGGTCACTTCCCGGCCTTAGCTTGAGGGGGTATATTAGTCAAGATTGTTTGTCATAAGACTTCTCATCTTTCATAACTTCTCATTTACTACTAGTTTTTATGTCTCTAAATGTATTGCTCAATGTAGGTCTTTTCATCTTTCTATTGTCTCTTGACGTCTCTTCAAGATGACTATATATTGTAATCTATTTCAAGTCTTTTACATACGATAAAATTATATATTGTAATCTATTTCAAGTCTTTTACATACAATACAATTACCAAGTTCAACTGTAGGCAATAACATACATGACTATTTAACATTGCAATTTAAGTGCACAGTGTGTTCAACTCCTAGTTGAGACATCAACGCACTTCAACAATTGAAAATAGTACCTAGCTACTTATGATGCATTCAAGTAAATTTTCTTTTATTTTCTAGAATACCAGGGCATTTAAGTAAGTTTTCTTTTATTTTCTAATTGTAAACTGGTAAACTATTAACCGAAGGTGTGTTTACAAATGAAGAGAACTCCACTATTTATAGAGGATACAAACCCTAATAAACTCTTATCTATACAACATGGGCTACATATCTAGAATATCTACAATTAACACTCCTCCTCAAGTTGGAGCATAGATGTTAATCATGCCCAACTTGCTACATATAAAATCTATCTGTGCCTTTCGGAGTGGTTTCGTGAAGATATCCGCGAGTTGAAATTTTGTCTTGACATGAACCGGCTGGATGGATGGAGGATCAGCCTGAGTGCCCACCACACGATCCCTGATAAGGGTGACAATGGACCTCTATATGTTTTGTCCTCTCATGAAATACTTGATTCTTGGCTATATGTATATATCCTCATCAAGTCACTAGAGACAACCCCGAGTTCTCTGAGAAGACGACGAATCCAAAGCATCTCTGAAGTAACTTCTGCCATTGCTCTATATTCTGATTCTGCACTTGATCTAGATACCGTGTGCTGCTTCTTGCTTTTCCAAGATACCAAATTTCCTCCAACGAATACACAATATCCAGTTGTAGATCGTCATGAAATAGGGCAACCTGCCCAATCAGCATCTGAGAAACCTGATATTCGTCCATCTCCTTTCTCTATAAAAGCACCTGCACGACAGTGGCCCTGGTCAGAATACAAGATCCCTAATCCCGGTGTGGTCTTAAGATATCTCAATACACGAAGAGTGGCATCCCAGTGTCTAGTGTATGGTTTGGCCATGAACTGACTCAGAACACCCACGGCAAATGAAATATCAGGTCGTGTAACTGTCAAATAGTTAAGTTTTCCAACTAAGCGTCTGTATCGTTCAGGATCCTTCAATGGGCTTCCATCCTCTAGAAGGAGCTTCCCCGTAGGAAGCATTGGAGAATCAACGAGCTTACAACCCAGTAAGCCACACTCGGTCAGCATATCAAGGACATACTTCCGTTGAGAGAGAAGTATTCCTTGTGGAGAGCGAGATACTTCTATGCCAAGAAAGTACCGAAGTCGACCTAAGTAGCTAATCTGAAACTGAGACTGAAGAAACTGTTTGAGCTCGGTAATCCCGACATCATCATCTCCTGTAACAATGATGTCATCGACATAGACAACTGCAATAATCCTTCAGCCATGATGATGTCTGAAGAATACAGAGTGATCATATGCACTACGAACCATCCCAAATTTTCCTATAACACTAGAGAACCGACCAAACCACGCTCTAGGGGACTGCTTAAGGCCATATAATGAATGGCATAATCTGCATACTTTTGATGCCTCCTCCTTAACAACAAACCCAGGTGGCTGCTGCATATATATACCTCATCCTCAAGAACACCATTAAGAAAGGCGTTCTTGACATCAAGCTGGTGAAGCGGCCAATGATTAATGGTGGCGAGAGCAATACAGATGCGTACAGGCGACATTTTAGCAACCAGGGAGAATGTCTCATCATAATCGATACCATATGCCTAAGAGTAACCTTTAGCAACCAAACGGGCTTTCAGTCGATGCAGGGAGCCATCTGGGTTATGTTTAACCGTGAAAACCCAACGACAACCCACAACACGCTCTCCAGTAGGAAGCGTCTCAAGATCCCATGTATGATTAGCCCAAAGAGCCCCTATCTCCTCTTCCATAGCCTGTCTCCATCCTGGGTGAGCAAGAGCCGTCATCACATCCTTGGGAATCGGGTAGGTATCAATAGCAGTAGTATAGGCATGGGACTCGGGTGAGAGGTGGGAATAAGTAACATAATCCTGAATAGGATAACGGGTGGGGTGTCGAGGTTCTTTGCGAAAGGCAATCGGTACATCAAGAAAGGGTGCACCAGGAGTGTCATAAACAGGTGTGTCTGGGTGGAACTGAGGGCATACCATGGTCAGGGTCCGGTTGTGAATCAGGTATATCTGTTGTCTTATCCTTACACCGCCTGGCATATGTGAAAATCAATGGTGGAAGCTCTGTCGGTAGGCCAGATGTAGCAAGAACCGGATTAGTGGCGACCAAGTTTGCAGAAGGCGCTAGGCGCTCCCAAGGCGGTCGACTGGGGAGTTGCGAGTACTCGGACTAGGCGGGGAGTACTCGGACATGGTAAATTTTAAAGAAAATAATTTTTGAGAGATTATATACATGTCAAATATATTAAGTTTACTAGTATATACTTAAAAGAACTCCCAAAATCAAAATCAAAGAACCAAATTAACAGATATATAGTTGTAAAATCGGTTAATGTTTATGTAAGAGAAAATAATGTAAGAGAACCTTTGGTCCTCTGTTCTTCACCTCGCCATCTCCGGCGACAAAGGTAGAGAGTATATACAGTGACAAAATCGGACCATATAAACCAAAATCAGATAATGGACCACCTAGGCCGGAGTTGGACCGAGTCTGAGTTTCTTAGGACGAGTAGGGGAAAAGCGGTGGAGTAAATTGCCGAGGAGCGCCTAGGCGCCGACTACTCGGCCGCCTAGGCTGAGTTTTGCAACACTGGTGACGACTGAGACCGGAGGTGCAGGTGTAGATGGAACAGGGGATATAAGAATGGTAGGAACAGTGATGGACTCGGGTATAACAAGATCAGGATCAGGAAACAGGTTAGGCAATGAGGCAGAAGACTCAGGAAAGTAAGGGCAGGACTCGTGAAAAGTGACATCAGCACTGGTGAAGTATCAATGAAGAGAGGGGTTGTAGCACTGATACCCTTTCTGGACATTGGAGTAACCAAGAAAGACACAACGAATGGCCCGCGGGTCAAGCTTAGTGGTCCCTGTACGATGATCATGAACATATGCCACACACAAAAATTCGAGATGCGAGGGGAGAAAGAGTTCCTATAAGATACAGGACAGAAAACGAGGTTTTACCATTAAGCACAGATAAGGGCATGCGATTAATTAGGTGGGCTGCAGTAAGAACAGCATCACCCCAAAATCGATGAGGAACATGAGAATGAATCATGAGTGTGCGAGTAACATCCAACAAATGGCGATTCTTGCGTTCAATAACACTATTCTGCTGAGATGTATATGCGCATGATGTCTCGTGAATGATACCATGGGTTTTGAGATATGTAGAGAAATCAGTGAATAAATATTCTTTTGCATTATCAGTACGAAGAGTTTTGATTGAAGTATTAAACTGATTTTGGATGTACGAATGGAATCCACGAAAGATCGAATTGACTTCACTACGAGATTTTAACAAATAAACCCAAGTAGTACGAGAAAAATCATCAATAAAAGTAACAAAGTACTCAAAACCTAGAGGGGTTTTGACAAGGGAAGGGCCCCAAACATCAGAATGCACAAGTTCAAACAAATGACAGACTTTACTGGACACTTTTGGAGGATAGGGACGCCGGGTATGTTTACCAAGCTAACACGACTCACAATGAAAATTATCTGGACAGAAAAGTCCGGTCTCATCTGCTTTAGAACCGCTGTAGAAGGATGGCCTAACCGACAGTGAGCATCCCTGACATTGGAATCACATATATTTGCTTTAGGGCGTGACAACAGGGACATACGGTAGAGACCTCCTGATTCAAAACCGGCGCCAATTCCTAGTTCCTTAAACACACAATGGGTAGGATAAAACGTAACTTTACAGTTATTTTGTTTAGTAGTTTGACTAACGGAGCACAGGCTGGTAGGAAATTTAGGAACAAATAGGACAGAAGACAGGTTTAGGGTGTTTGAGTTACCAATGGATCTGATGCCTTGAGCGGGGCATGAGGAGCCATCAGCAAGTTGAACAGGTCGGTAAGAAGTATCATGTAGGCTAGTAAAAATAGCTCGATTCCCGGACATGTGATGTGTGGCTCCAGAGTCAATCACCCACGATGAGTCAAGGCTAGAAAACGTACCTGGGTGTGCCGAGTTGGTTTGAGGACTAGGCGATAAAGAGGCAAACAACCGTTGGAGCAAATCATACTCCTCTTTGGTGACTGTAAAGGTGTGAGCAGCACTCTTTCTAAGGTAGTTCAAGAACCACAACGAACAAGTCAAATACGAGACATGAACAGAGGTTCTGGCAAAATTCAGGAACAGCAAGACAACAGGAAACAAGATCAAGAACAACAAGAAACAGAACAGCACGAACAACAACAGGAACAAGACAAAAAACAAGTAGCAACAGGTACTTGGCTTCAACAGGTCTAGTTAATAAGCAAACGGCTAAACACGCAACAAGGAAAGAGTCTAAACAGGAACAACAGGCTTAAAAACAAGCAGTAATGGTTCTGGAACAATAAGGGCAGTGGAAACAAGTCTTGGACCAGTAGGGTCTATCTGTAAGAGGTATTTTTCAAAGGATAACAATATGGAAACCAGAACAAGAGCCATAAACAAAACAGGAGTACAAAATAACGTGACTGTTAATCTTTCAGGTGAGAAAAACAGATTCTCGACAATAAACAGGAACAGAAACGTGGTAAAAACGCGATAAAAAGGTGTTAAACGTGGTAAAGTGTACCTCAGGAGTTCCGGGAACAGAAAATGGCTCAGGCGACTAATTCTGGTCAGATTCCGGCGGCAAGCGGCGGCGGGCGGCGGCCGATAGCGGTAGGTAGCGGAGATGACAGAGATTTGTTCGGAATTTTCAGGGAAGTGTAGTGGAGCCGGCGGTGTAGGATCACTCGCCGGAAAATAGGCTAGGTCTAAGAAAAATGTGACGGCGCGTAGCGGCTACTGGTGGCGCGTTCTGCGGCGGATTGGCGGTCGGCTTTTCAGGGTGTGCTAATCGGAGGCTTCCGAGAACGATGGTGGTGGCGGTGAGATGTAACAGTGTCTCGAAAAAGGATTCTCGAACTGGAGCAGATTTGGTAGTAAGAAACCGCGATAGATCTGGAACTAAAATGAAACACGGGCTGTAACTAGAAGCCG
This sequence comes from Smallanthus sonchifolius, assembly GCA_023525975.1. NCBI lineage: Eukaryota > Viridiplantae > Streptophyta > Magnoliopsida > Asterales > Asteraceae > Smallanthus > Smallanthus sonchifolius. The sequence continues at coordinate 72,979,737 of CM042033.1, read as the reverse complement.
ATCTTGTACAGGAACCGGTGACGGAACGGAAACGTGATAACGGATCTAGAGCCGTAGCTCTGATACCATGTAAACTGGTAAACTGGTAATCTATTAACTGAAGGTGTGTTTACAAATGAAGAGAACTCCTAAATAAAAGAGGATACAAACCCTAATAAACTCTTATCTAAGGCCCATGGGCTTGTGCTAGTGGACTATACAACATGGGCTACATATCTAGAATATTTACAATTAACACTAATATATAAATTGAATACCTCGAGACGTAGAAACCGCAAATCCATGAACTTCGTAGAAATATCTTCTGATGCATCATCATTCCTCTCTTTCCACTCTTCCCACAGATAGCTGCAATTCAACATATACTATTAAACTAAATCCACAAAAAACTAGATTAAAAGACTGTTAGGGCTGACCAACTTTTCATGTGATATAAAGCGTTAATTAAACCATGCACCGGTTCTAAGTACCTCACCTTTTGATACAATGTTCAAGACCTCGGTGGCTTCCTTTAATAGAGTCCATGTGCAAAATGCAAGGCAGTTTAAGTGAAAGCTCCAATTTATCATCTGCACAAGTGCTAGTTATATTAACGAAAGGGCCACAATCCAAATAACATGACGTTAAGAATCCAATAAAAGAGTTACCTGTGAAATTCACTACTTCACCAGGATGACAAATAATAATCAAACTCCAATGCAACCTGCCATATAACAACATATAGTTCAACTAAAAGAACATAATCATAAAAAGTAGCAAGATTGACAAGTCGTGCAGTTTAGGTAAAGGGTTCGATTGGAAAGGGGAAAATTTTAGTATGTGTTAAAAGGAGAGTGTCATGTGAGAAGCAAGCACATTTTTTTGCCCATCTTTAGTATTTTTTTTTTTACATAAATAATTAATGTGTTCAATAGAGTTAGAAAAAAATATATATTTCTAATCATAACCTAAATCTTTGAATACTTGTATGCATTAAAACTCTGGCAGACTTACAACCCATTCAAGCTATTTAAACCATTCCCCTTTTACTTAACTTTTTGATCTGATTCATTTGAGACAAAAGGCATCCCAAATCGACCCATTTATAAGTAAACGGGTCAAAGTGCCACCTCTGATGACGATGACTGCTATACTTGAATGCCGGCTAAAAACTCACCTGAAGTTTACAGGAATAAAAATGTAATCCTTCTGAAAAATATTCACTTTCTTCGTCCACTTACGAACTCTTTGGAAAGCTTCCTTGGAGTCAATGGATCGTGATTGCTTTTCATCAAAATCTGCCAGCTTTCTAAAGAAAAAGCTATTGAAGAAATGAACTCTTGCATCAGCAGGTTTGATCTTCTTCAGGTATCTGTCAATAACTTGAATTTTGTAATGTGAACTTCTAGAGATAGTAGTTACGTATAAGTTAGAGGTGTCAATTTCAACCCATTTACCTAGACACAGTTGATTCGAGATATATTTTACCTAACGAGTTAAATAGGTTATCTTTATAAAATTTGTCAGAAATAGAACAGGTCAAACAGGTCCAACCCGAAGTGTACTTATATGCTTATAACATTTTAAAAACTGATTTATCCAAAACAATTGATTATCATTATATAACAAGTATCATAATAACAGATCTAGTATTCATAATTAATACATTGATTGTCTATCAAGTTTTAAGAAAAGATTGCAAAAATTGTTTGTGGATTAACTCAACTCGGTGTCATCAGTGTAGAGATTTTCTGTTCTGGCCCAAACAAGTTTAGACCCATTTCCCAACCAACCTAACTGCACATTCTGCTACCTATAATATTAAGTTAAAGAACAAAACTGAACTCAATATAGAAGTCAACAATGGTATCATTGATAAACTTCTCCGGCTGTAGCAACTCAAAGTCTCTCTTAGAAATGGCTATAGAATCGCAATCCCCCTCCAGATATGTAATATCTTCAAACAGCTCACATGAACTGTAAAAAACAGTTAAACAAAAAGTCAACTCTCACATACATGTAAATAAAAATATGTGAACTCTCCCACACATAAGCTAAGATTATCTATAATTCATGAGCCACATGGTATAAAGAAGACTAGAATAAAAATATATATGGTAAATGCTTCACACCTATAGTCCAAGATATTCCTAGGTAGTAAAGAATATGGTATACTTCAATCTCTTGGGAATAAAAATAAGAGCAGCATATAAGGAAGGAAAATAACTCACTCAAGATCATCATCCCACTTTTCTTTATATTGCTCATCCAGAGATTTAATAAGATCTTGCTTATTACTCCAACAAGGGCCAGTAAGAGTGAATTTCACCTCCAAAATGCCTGCAAGATTGCTTTGTAATCAAGATACAACCCACAACTATATTCGAGTGTGTATACATGATAAGAAGTTAAAAAAAAAAGACGAGTTCAAAGCAGAGAGCTAGCCACATATATGTGTTTCCTGAGATGCAAGTAAAATCACATTCTTAACAAGATATGCATAAAAATAGAAATTACACCTGATTGTTATCGTTCAAAGTATATAAGACACAGATTGCAATTATATAAAAAATAACATGATCCCTTGAATGTATACCATATGTAAGTATATATACCTTCGACCAATAATACAAAATAGAATGCATATTATATTGTTAAACTCAAAAAACAAAACAAAACAAACTGCTAGTTGGCGCATTCAAAAGGCACGTCCCTTGGAGTTTAGACTTGGGATGTGTAACAACCCACATACTATTGTTTACATACCTTTGTTTAATTGAAAGAAAATGCAAACTTCTCTGTTTTTCATCCTACGATGAAATTTACATAAGCATCTCACATGTTCCATAACAAAAAAAATTAACTCTCGAATCACATCTGGACTCGCAATATATATCAAGCTTGACGTAAATTCTATGCATCCGAGACATACCCTACATGGATTCTGAGTGTCTTGGGTTTAACCCTACACTAATACGAACACTACATATAACAAGAAAAGAGAAAATGCAACCCACATACTATTGTTTACATACCTTTGTTTAATTGAAAGAAAATGCAAACTTCTCTGTTTTTCATCCTACGATGAAATTTACATAAGCATCTCACATGTTCCATAACAAAAAAAATCAACTCTTGAATCACATCTGGACTCGCAATATATATCAAGCTTGACGTAAATTCTATGCATCCGAGACATACCCTACATGGATTCTGAGTGTCTTGGGTTTAACCCTACACTAATACGAACACTACATATAACAAGAAAAGAGAATCAAGCGTGTACTGTGTACTGTGAATACAACCGTATACATGAAATGGACAATTTCTGTGTATTGTAAATACAGCCATACGCATGAATGCATACAAATAGAGATAAGAAAAGAAAATCAAATCAATTCCCTCAAATTAAATCACTAATGATCCTCCTAAATACAAATCTTCCTAATCTCTAGTTACTCCTTATCCTTTAACAGAGAGGTAGCCGGTCATAGTTCGGTTTAATAGGTACAATTACCGGTTTTAAAAAGCGTGCCTAGGCGCGAGGCGACCTCAGGCGCAAGGGGCATCGCTTCTGGTGACATGAGGCGCATGTAAACATAAAGCACAACTGAGGCGCGATTTTTTGGCAAAAATTTGGCTTGAGGCACGTGCGCCTCATGTACATGAGCCTTTTTTGTCAGCAGAATGTTGTACAGCACGCTTTTTAGGTTGTACATGTAGTAATTTGTGTGTTAAAACATATATAAAGCTTATTATAGTTAAATTTTGGGTAGGGGATGCTAAAAACCTATGATATATATAAAAAAAATTATATATTTACTTTGAGCCTCGCGTACGAAAAGCTCACCGCTTTTGCACTTTGCGCCTCGGTTTTAGACCTTGTCGCCTCGGTGCACTTCTCGCTTTTTAAAACCAAGACCCTAATTATAAACACGTGGTGGTGGCTAAACTAAGAGCAGTGTTATGCATGGGCATATTGAAAACTTAAGGGGTTATATATATCTAAATTGAAGACCTGTCATTTGGCACAGTAGGTCGAGTTATAGTAATGGATGAAATTCTTGAAAGTGCTTAAGATATGTTTTATTATTATAATGATTATGATTATTATTATTATGCTTTGATAATTGTGTTTGTTACTTGGATTCACCGACTATTGCTGACGTTTGTTTTTAAGCATGTATGTCAGGGGGTCGTTGAATGTTCGTTAGAAAGGAGAAGAGATTGAAGTTTGTTTGTGGTAGTTGCTAAGGATATTACTTGTATTGTGTATTTCCTTTTAGTCCATTCGTGTTGTATTTTGTATGTACTAAGGACAACCTACTGTATTGTAACAGCTTCCGTTGTAAGTTTCGGTATCAATCGGTCACATATATGAGGCCGGTTAACCGATGAAACACATGAATATGTATAGCAAGTACCATTGAACCAAGTATTTTTTTAATACGTCAATATGCACAAGCAAAGGAGTAAAGGGAATTATTTCATATATATGGAGACCGGTTAACCAGTGAAAGTGTGAAACACATGAATATGTATAGTGAATACCATATCAATACGTAAAAGTCATACCAGGAAGCAAAAACAACCTTTTATTATAGGAGCACAACCAATTCATTTTCAAACTCATTAACATTTAAATTTAAGAGACGATATGGAAACCTGAAACTAATAGTTAGCAATAAGTGGTTGTTTGTGTTAGTCCCTTAAACTCAAGTAAAACAGATACAGCATCGAGATAACATAAATTGAAAGTAACACAAAAAAAACATCTTCAAGATGCAAATACCTGGCTTTTGACTGTGCTCCGACTTGATAAGAAGGCAGACCTCAGCTGTTATGAACTGAATAAGAAATAAAAGTTACTTGAAATTTCACCGAAGTCCAATAGATGAAGAACAAACTAAGAAAATCATAGATTTGATGCTTTAAACTCACAGGATCCAACCATCGTGACTCGATACTAATAAGATTTGAAGTCTTCCATTCAAAAGTAAGACAACCTGTGGCACCTTCCTCTGAAACATCAAGCTTAATGGAACTGCAGAAAAAAGTCAGCTGTGCGTTCGAGTAACAGCTTCTTCCATAAGTAACACTCTCTGGGCAAACAACAACACTGGATTTCTGCAAATTCTCACAAAAAAGAAAAGGCCAAAACCATTATTTCCATTTTAGGGGAGCAGACAAAGACAATATTGCTAAGGGCCAGAGTCTAATCTTATTTTGTGAAAACTTGAGAAAAGTAAAATATTGTTTCGTTTCTATTGATTAATGATAAAAAAACAGATGTGTACAATTACATATACATATGAAACAGATCCCAGTTAGTACGTAATTCCTATTTATCCTATCTATGTTTATTTCAAACTAATAGTTAATACTAAAAATTATCTAAAGAACAAGATAAACCACATTTATAAATCTGCAATGTCAAAAAAGCTTGTCAAGTTTAACTGTTTTGTGTTATTCAAGAAGAAAATCGAGCTGTTCTATGTTCCTCATTTCCTCATTCTCCAGCATGAGAGAATACAAGTTTGACTTCCAAAAAACGGGGAGAATGATGATACATGGATGTACATATCCTATAAAGCAGACAATAAAGTGTCATTTCATATGCCACTTAGGGGGGAAATGGAGCACCTTTTTTTCAAAGGACTAGAAGTGTCGAAAGAAAATCATTTTAGAAGAAACTAGAATGGAATGTGGTCAACCCACACATTTGGCAGGCACAGAATGAAATTGCAATTCAATTCCTTTGTGGTGCATGTAGATATAGTTTTGGAATTTGAATGTAAATAATGGCAGTTGTCTAAGTTACCCTTTCTTTGGCTCCTTTGTGATTTCTTATTTGGTCTATGAATAAAATTTTAAAAACTAATAATGACAATCATTCAGTGTTGTAAAAATCGCTAGGCGCTAGTCGGGCGGTGGGGTAGGGCCTAGGCCTAGGCGGGATTAATCGGGGCCTAGGCGGGATTAATCGGATTAGAATTTTTATATGTAATTTTCAGTTTTTTATATATATACACACATTTTTATATGTAATTTTTATAAAAATGTTCATTTTTAAACCACACCGAAGGTTTTCGCCGGAATTTGGCCGGAAAGTTCAGGTTTTCGCCGGAAATTTCAGGTTTTTGCCGGAATGTTCGTCGGAATCTGGCCGCCTAGGCCCGCCTAGGACCGCCTAGGACCGCCTAGGCCCAAAATTCCTCCTTAGCCGAGCGCCTAGCGATTAATCGGCGCCTAGGCGCGATTTTTACAACACCGCAATCATTAGTAAATTACATTTTTTGCACCTAATGTATGTGAAAAAATACAAAATGGTACATTAACTTAAAGAATTACAATAGTCCTGTTTTTGCTGTTTCGTACAGTTTTGGTGCCATTAGCATCCAGATGTTGCCCCATCACATGCCAAACATGTGATGGGTATTTTGGTCATTTCAATTTGATATTGTAACTATTATTAAACTTATAGAAAGAAGAACTCCTTCCATCAGAAAGCGCAACCAAGCACTATTTGGAATCTGGTCAAGCGGAATCTCTAGTTCCGCCCCACCATAAACCTCTTCAACATTTTGTCCAAACTGAATCCACAATATAATAGACTTTCACACAGTCACACACATCCCTAGAAAGGTGTTGTGACCAATGATTTTTGTTATATATCTAGTTTACCACTACTAGCGCAAAAAATATGGGGTCTACGGAAGTTGACACATATATGATAAACATAAGACTATAAAAGCATAAGGAATTGATCATTTGAGAACTCCTAAATATTTTGAGAACTCGCGAGAACTCGCTAAAAACAATAAAAAATCATTTATTTGTTTAAAATATTAGAATTATTATTCAAATACAACATTTTTATATGAATTGATATGTGTAAATTTGCATGTACTCGTATATTATACACATTTTCACATGTGTAAGTCTCTCTTGTACACATGTGTAAGCCTTTACCATGAACGCATGTGTAAATGTTTATAATATATGAATACATGTAAATTTACATATATTAATCGATATAAATTTTTTGTATCTTAATAATAATGTTAGTCTTTTAGATAAATAAATGATTTCTTATTGTTTTTCACGAGTTCTCAAAATATTTGGAGTTCTCATTTGAACCTAACCCTAAGAGCATAAGTCCCTCAAAGCTTTCATAATACAAGGTTGTATTAAAAAACAAACCAAAAAGCTAACCATCATCTCATCCTTCAATATCATTATCAGCATCTCAATTGAAATTCTTCATCATCACCAACATGAGACTATAACAGGTATAAATTTTTTATCCATATATTTTTTAGAACACATTATTACTAATAATCCAAACAATTATCTTTTTATCCTAATACAAGTATTAACAATGAAAAAGAAAGATGAAAAGTCTTTCATATATGGTAGTAACAAGTAAATTAGGTTTCCCTTGAATAGTTGGTTTTGTACCGTTGGTATGAAAGTAATTAGCTTCACATCTCAATAATCAGATGATCAGTTTCATAAACCACATCCAAAAAACCTCCCCTAAAGTTCATTTTATGAATAACAGGCATGAGAGGGGTGAACATAAAGGCACAACAGAACATGGTACCGGATCAAACAACAGGAAATCAGCTAATAAGCACGTGTTTTTACCAGATCATCCTATTAATTTCATATCAACTTTAAGAATGATCACAAATGCACTTGCCTTATCATGTGAAGTAATCTCGTGCTCAAGGACCGGTTCTCCTGATGAACCTACAGAGGAAAATCACCATATTTAGAAACACATTATTCTCCAGATAAGAAACATTGTGCAACGTAAATTCTAAAAGTACACAACCTTCAGCGTCTGCAAGATCATTAGAAGACATTGTAGAAGAATTATCAATGTCTTCATCTGAGATTATAGAAACGAGCTCGTTCTGTAACAAAATCAAATTGAATAAATATTAGATTGTTCCAAATCTATGTTACAGTCCCTTATGCTGTAAATAAAATCAAAAAGTAAAAATCAGATGCTAAATACATCAGCCAAGTGAAGGCGTTGGTTATGGTCTGAATCCTTCCTGTCAGTGGCAGCTTTATGGGATATTAAATAATCAGGACACCTGGGTTGAGATAAAGTCTTTGATATGTAGTTTGAAGAACTGGATTGTAAAGCAGCATCTGACCGATCAATCCTCTCATTCACCGCGTCATCAACTTCATGAACAATTATTGTTTCATTCTTGAGTTTCTTTCCTCTAGAAGCCATTCCTCCTGCAACTATGGGGAAAAAAGTAGGTAGTTGAAGTTATCACATTGAAAGAAGGGAAGAATTGGTTGACTGTACAGACACTGTCTGATTTAACATACACACTGCAATAATATGACCGCCAGACTTATCATAAATTCTCATGGATATGATTTCTTGTTCTATTTAGATCTTGAACCAAGATAACTTAGGACAAATTGTGCAACAGCCAATCAGCCATCTTCCACCACAACTTATGATTTAGTTTTAAACTTACTTGATCTAAACTGCAGTCTTCTTTACATATACATAAATGTGTGTGTATACACACACACACTATAGAGGGTTGTTCAATACAGAACCAACTGTGAAGTCAATACTATAAGAGCTGCATAAACACATGTGCCTATTGCTTTAACTATGATACGTGAGGCAATTACATAACCGCCTCTCTTTCTCTCTTACTATACCTGGTCAGCATATGTACAAGTGCTTATGTGGTTCTCACAGCATCTACTAAAAACTAGTTCTTTATTGAAGGCGCCCCTGTATATATGTACTATCATCCACTAAATATTTAAGATGCATGTGTGGGGATTAGGATTAGTAGATTATGAATAACTGATTTAACAATTGAATTGGTATTATACTGAGTGTCAAAAGCATAAATAATGTTCAATTATCACCATAGCCGACAGTGATGAGCCTTAAAAATGTGCAAATTCAAAAACAGAAGAACGATCATTCGAATTGATAAATTAGGGTTACCACAAACAACATAATCGTAGAATCAATAATTCCGTGATTCAATCGACATTAATACGCATACAATAAACCGGTGCAGTGTGTAAGTGTGTGAACTAATAATTCGAATTGATAAATTAGGGTTTATGATGTTCTTCCAATACGTACATGATTCCAAGTAAGTATAATTGTCGACACCGTAATCGCCACAACGAGACTTCATCTTCTTCTTCTCTTTCACCGACTGTGCAGATTTCCAATCACGATTTTCCTCGATAACTGATTCGTCGAATACGTAGTCTTTGAATTTGTTGTTGGAGTAAATCATTCCTTGGCCCATCGTAACAGAACCTTAGAACTAGGGTTTGATCATCGAGAGAAGAAAGTTGAAAGGCTTACGGAGCACGAAGAATGCATATAACGGCAACTTTGTACGGCCACACGTAGCCTTTCGGCACAAATTAGCCCTTTTTTAGTTCCCCTTTTGCGCACTGCCCCTTGAAAGTTTATTATTTTACCAAATTAGCCCTTTAAGTTATTTAAATTCAAGGGGTATATGGACCTGGTCAACCGCAAGTAATTGTATACCCCGTTCCTTAAAAATTATAATTTCTTATAGTGTAGGCGTTTAATGTAAATAAATTTTAAGTAGAAAACTATGAAGGGGTGAGTTTACTAGAAAACTCATTTTTATAAGAAAACCAAAAAACTTCTCATTAAAGTTGCTGCATATGTGTAGTACATCCAAAAGCCTAACCCCCACCCAAAAACCTAAACCCCTCACCCCACCCCACCCCACCCCACCCCAAAACCTAAACCCCTCACCCACCCCCCTCCCAAAAAAAACTAACCTAAAAGCTAAACTAAACCCAAAAGCTAACTATGCTACACATATGTAGCAAAACGTTGAATTTTTTTTTTGAAGGGGAACAAGGTCTCCAAAACGGTTTTTTAGTTTTTTATTTATATTTTGAGTTATGATTTTTTTATTATTATTTTTTACCTTTAATAAATAGTTTTTTGGTTTTCTCATGAACAATAAGTTTTCTTATGAACAATAAGTTTTCTTATGATATTTCCCCAACAATGACAACCGTATAAATATTTGTAAGTAGTGCATATGAGATAAAGTGAGAGAAAGAAAGTGGGGTGGTTATGCGGGTGCATATCCTTGTTATATATCATGGTAAACAGACAATAGATTTAAGCGTTTATACGGTTTCAAGATTCTTTACTTAAAACTAATCTCTCTCTCTCTCTCTCTCTCTCCTCTCTCTCTCTCTCTCTCTCTCTCTCTCTCTCTCTCTCTCTCTCTCTCTCTCTCTCTCTCTCTCTCTCTCTCTCTCTCTCTCTCTCTCTCTCTCTCTCTCTCTCTCTCTCTCTCTCTCTCTCTCTCTCTCTCTCTCTCTCTCTCATATGGTGGTTAATTGATGTGGTATTTAATAATTGTGTTTATAAAATTATTTTAACTTATACATAAAATATATTTATTAAATATCACATCTAGTATGATGTGTGAGATAGATATACATTCAAATGACAAATAAGGAATAGGTTCAAGTAAAAAATATTCTAATTCTAAAAATGGTAAGAAGGATTAAGGGCCATTAGATCAAATTGTAGAAAAGATTTAATGGTTGAGATTAAATTGTAGAAGAGAAAAAGTTATTGAAAGGGTATTTTAGTCTTAGTCACTTTTGTTGACTTTTTATCAAGTCTCTCCCTATTTTTTAAACGTTCATAACTTTTACATACGACGTTATTTTTTTTTAAAAATTACACCATAAAAACGAGCGTTTTTTAATCTTTAAAACGAGTATATTGTCGTTATATACAAAAACGAAAAAAAAATCACGTTTTCCAGTTCATTGTGTAATTTGTCAGGTCATTGTGTAATACAGTTCATTGTGTAATACAGGTCATTGTGTAATACAGTTCATTGTGTAATATCATATCTGGTTATTGTGTAATATCATGTCATTGTGTAATATCACGTCTGGTCATTATGTCAAATGTTTTTCATCATTGTGTTATATGTATTCATCATTTTGTCAAATATTTTTCATCATTGTGTAATTTGTCAGGTCGTTGTGTAATACAGTTCATTGTGTAATACACTTCATTGTGTAATATAGATTATTGTGTAATACAATTCATTGTGTAATATCAGGTCAGGTCATTGTATAATATCAGGTTATTGTGTAATATTAGGTCTAGTCATTGTGTCAAATATTTTTCATCATTGTGTTATATGTATTCATTATTTTGTTAAATATTTTTCATCATTGTGTAATTTGTTAGGTCATTGTGTAATACAATTCATTGTGTAAAACACTTCAATACCAGGCCTGGTTATTGTGTCAAATGTTTTTCATCATTGTGTTATATGTATTCATCATTTTGTCAAATATTTTTCATCATTGTGTAATTTGTCAGGTCATTGTGTAATACACTTCATTGTATAATACACTTCATTGTGTAATACCCTTCATTGTGTTATATGTATTCATCATTGTGTTTTACGTTTTCCAGCTCATTGTGTAATTTGCTAATTATTGTGTAAGTCGTTCAAATGTGTAAGTCATTATGTAATATAAGGTCTGGTTATTGTGTAATTTGCTCATTGTGTAATAGCAGTTCATTGTGTAATATCAGGTCTGGTCATTGTGTAATATCAAACCTTCTATTACACAATGGCATGGTATATTACACAATGACCGTTATGCCCTCCCTTTAAAAATAATAAAAGGACGCATGTCAAGCCAAGAATCATTCTTACCTTTCTTATTTTTAAAACCCTTTTTACAATAACCTAACCCTGATAAATAATATAACATGTTAATTGTTTTTTTATAAATTAACTAGGTTAAAATCTCGTGTATTACACGGTTTGAATAAAGAAAATGTTATATAATTAGTAAAAAAAATTATATTTTAAAAACCCGTGTAATACACGGGTTGAATAAAGCGTTGTATTACATCGGTTGAAAAAAATATAATGTAATTTGTTAACACACACTCGTCAAAATATGTTTTTAAAAAATATAATTTGTCGTGACAGTTATAAGCTCTGTTTAAATTAGTATATAAAATATTTTTTTTCAACTGAGTATTAATTCATATTAAATTCATTTTATTGATAATATAATAACTATTTATAATTACATAATAAGTATTCATAATTACATTTATATTATTGAGCATTTACAGATTTCCCCCTTCTAAGATTATATATTACATATTTCCCTAAGCTAAAGAGTCAATTATATATTTCCCCATCATAACCCACAAGTCCACAAGTCAATTACATATTTTTCTTTTCTAAACCATATACAAAAAAGGAAAATATGTAATTGATTTTAAGGGTTGGGTAAATATGTAATTAATAATCTTAGAGCATTCGTAGCCGGTTCCATATCTTTATCCTTATAATTACACTAAAATCACTACATTTTCTCTCTCATTTTCAATTAAATAATACTTTTTTATACCTCTATTATTACCTTTTCTCTCTTCTTCACTCACAACCACTTTCAAAAAATATTAAAAAATTTATACATGTGAATAGTGTTTCCACAAATATACAAAAAATTTATACCTTTTCTCTCTTCTCAACTCACAACCACTCCTTAAAATATACCAAACCCACTCATAAACATATACCAAACCGGCGTGAATGCTCTTAGTAAGGGTGAAAGGGGCGTTCAACTCGGCTTAGGCCGAGTAAAAGGGAGATGGCCGAGTAAAAGGGGGTACACCGCCCCTTTTGAATCGAGTAGGGCGAGTAGGGAGTAGAGGTGCACAGACCGGTTTTTTTCCGGATCCGGTTCGGTCAACGATGGTCAACGGTCGGATCCATTGGATCCGGTTAAGGGAGTGGAGAGTTGGAACCTATTGGGACGGATTTATGGAACCGGACCGGACAAAAAAAAACCGGTTCCACCGGATTTTAAAAAAAAAATTAAAAAAATTAACAAAGATACACTATAAAATACATGTTTTATTTATTTTTTAGCTTTTTTTTAAGTGATTTAACAATTGTTCATACAAAAAAAATTATAAAAAACATAATTGAATCACAAAATATATATTATTTATTATGACTCGTTATTCGTCGTCTACTCGTCTTAGTCTTCGTAACATCGGTTTTCAATCTTTTTCGCTTGAGATACGTTGGGCTTCATCATAAACTTGTTCTTCGTCAGAAAGTAGATTCGCCGCCCCTTGTTCTACTTCGAATTCATGTATTTCTTGTTCAATGTCAAGCTCGCCTTCTAGTTTTGCAACATGTTGTACACGTTCGACGGCATCCAAATGGTCCTTCAAGCAAATACACATCTCCATAGATTCCGGTGTAAGCCTCGTTCTTCGAATAGATAAAACCCTGCCACTAAGAGAAAAAGCAGATTCCGAAGCTACCGTGGAAGCTTGGACGGTTAGTAGGTCACGGGCCATTGCGGCTAGAACGGGATATTGGGATTCCCTTCCTTGCCACTAACTCAAGATATCAAAGTTTTCAAACTCTTCGGATCTTAGAGTTGAAATAAAGTCGGTTGCTTGATATCTCCCAAGCTCGCTACTTGGTGTGCTTCCACGAGCTCGTTTAGTATTTTCGTTTCTTAAAGTGTTAAATAAATTTAGCATCGGGTACCTTGAACTACTAGAATTTGAACCCGAACCCATTGATTCACGTTTGTTTGATGGATCACCACTTCCACCATATTTGTGTAAATAATAATCAAACATATTATTAAAAGCCGAATTGAAATCCCTTATTGCATTTGATTCAAAATTTGGGTCTTCCTCGAACATATTTAAATCATCCGATATTGATCCAATTAATGTTTCAACACCGGTTACATTAATCGTTGGGTTTAAGGCGGCCGAACATGTAACAACGGCCGGCATTTCCGAAAAATATTTTTTAAATTTATCTTTCATAGGTTTTACCATTTTTTTAAAAATAGGGCCGTGATATTCAAACTCTTTTAATTTATTAATATTAAATATAATTGTTGAAGTATTAGCGAAGACGTGGGATAATAAACTCCCGATAAACATGTAGTTGCATTTTTAAAAACCTCAAGCAAATTAGTTAGTTTCTCGATCATATCCCAACTTATATTATCAAATTTTTGTGAACAACGTTTTTTTTTGTACAAGTTCATCATGGAAATGTTTTAAAGTAACTCTTTGCCTTAAGGCCGATTCAAACATTTTCCATGTCGAGTTCCATCTAGTAGGTACGTCCCAATTCGGACCTAAAAAGATGGAATCCGTTTGTTGTCACAAGTTTCTATAGTTTATATATCTTTTTTTGCTTGTGCTAAAAACTTCACGTAACATCACTTTAAAATTTTCTTTTACGACTCTTATTTCTTGGACGTTTAGACCGTCTTGCACAACCAAGTTAATGATGTGTGCAACACATCGACTATGAAAGAAAACACCGTTACAAGGCGGTTCATATTTTATTTTTAATTTTTCCACCGCGTTTGTGTTATTTGAAGCGTTATCAAAAGATATTGCAAATATTTTTGGTTGAATTTTATAAGGTTGAATGACCGAGTCTAAAATATAAAATACGTTTTCACCGGTATGTGGATATCCAAAATAATCAAACGCAATCGTACGCTTCATCATTTGCCACGACTCCGGTTGAACCCAATGTGCGGTAACGCAAAGGTACGATTCGGGTAAACCATGTGGAGCGGACCAAACGTCCGTAGTTAAGTTAATGCCGGTATTTAAATTTTCAAAACCTAAAATTAATTCTTTTTTAGCTCTTTTCCACATTTTTAAACAATCTCTTCTCAAAGTAGAACGACTTACATTTGTGTAACTCGGTTGAAGCGTCTCTTGTATCATCCTCGTCAAGCGCGGATTATCAAAGTGATCAAAAAGCAATCCTTCTTGAATGACGAAATGTGTCATTCTCTCACGAACCCTCTCAACATTGTATTGCCAAACTCCTCCATCCCTACCAATTTGAGTTTGATCTTCACCTTGAGTGTGTTTTGCGTGACTAGTAATATGTTTCCTCAAAGTGCTATTTCCCGCCGCACCCAAAATTCTACCACAACGTTTGCAACGAGCCTTTTGCGAACCGTTCGACATTTCGCATAAATCGAAATAAGCCCATATCTCTTGGTTTCGGGAGCAAGGAAGTACTGTCACTACCGTGACATCGCTAGTAGAACCACCAACCGAATTTTGAGTGCTTGCGGAAGCGGAAGCCATGAGAGCTAGAATGTTGTGATGAACTAACCCATACACCCAATACCTATTTATACTAAGTTTCAAGCCTCAAAAACAAAAAAAAAAAACAAAAAAAACGGCCATATTAGCGGCTATATAGCCGTTTTTTTTAACTCAACGGCTAGAACCGGTTCTATTTTTTTTTCGAAAAAACCGGTTCCAAAATGTCATATTTTTGTCCGATTTTTATCCGGTCCGTCAAAAACACCTAAACCGGTTCTGGATCCGCCGGTTCTTAAAAAATCCGGACCAGTTCCAAAAAAACCGGTTCTAGCCGGATCCAGTTTCGAATAATCCATCGGATCGGATTCGGATCCGGTTCTTTTGAGCACCTCTAGTAGGGAGGCCGGGTTACTTGAAACGAGTAAATTTACTCGGGTGTGGGAGAGAGCCGTTGGACTTGGGAGAGCCGTTGGGGGGTGGGGGGTTGGGTGCTTTTATAAAAAAAAAATTATGAATTCTTTATCTATATATATTTACAATCTACAAACATATTTTTCATCTCATCTATATATATATATATATATTTCACTTTCCTCTTTAAACAAATAACTCTTTTCCACCCATATATTTTTGTAAAACTCCAATTTTTTTTAACAAAATGTCTTCATCCAATTCTAGCATTCTTGGTTGCCTTCAGGATTATCCGATTCTAGTGGTTTTGATGCCTTCGGGATTATGTTTAATTTATCGGTTTTTTTAATTTGTAACTTGTTATTGTATTTTGTTATTTTTAGTTGTCTTTTGTATTTTTAATTAATAAAAAAGTATGTTTTTGTATTAAATGTTTATTTTTTTTTAAAAAGTTGGTGAGTAAATGAGTAAAATTAGTAGGGTGTCTCCAATAAAACCTGAGTAAATTAGTAAATGGGTAAACCACCCCCTTCACCCTAAGGGGATATATGTAAAAATCCTTATATTAAAAATCTAAAATTAAATTCTTTTAATATCATTATTGAATAGGAGAGAGAGGCGGGAAAAAAAATGATAAAAATGAACCAAAAAGTGATACGTGTTCATATGATTTTTATTTATTAATACCAAGATTATTATTTAATAGGAGATAGATGCAGGAAAATAGGGGTGAGCAATAACCAGAAATTGACACGTGTCATAAAAGATCTTTATTTATTAGTATAGATAAAAAAAATTATATGTTACCGGTTCAATGAGTCATTAGGTGTGTTTTAATTGAAGTTTCTTCTACTAGTAATTTGTCCATGGAAATTGAAGTTGTATTTCTAAACTTAAAGTCTCTTGCCAATGGAAGTTGTGTTTGGGCATTCCCACAAACTATGCAAAACGGGGCTAAAAACTGAAGAAGAAATTGATGATCAAGCTGTTAATGTTACCTTTGCTCAGAAGAGACGTGAAGTGGTAAGTTAGAAATCGGATGAAGAAGGCTTCACTTTGGTGGAACGGAAAAACAAGAAAACACCATAAGCTTGGCACCCATAGATTTAAAAAGGTTGTGAAAGAGCCCACGAGAAGGATATTAAGAGCAGGTCATAAACTGATTTGGAAACTCCTATTTGCATGTTTTCAAAAATTATTTATATTTATAGTCGGTCATGAAAAACATAGAATTCATCAATTTAAAGCTGACTTGTTTTAGCGTGTATTTCAGGTAAGTTAAGCCTCTATTACAAGGGAAATGAATTATGTGTTAGAAGACATCAGATGATTATTTGGCAAGATCGGTATTTGACATGATGAAACTCTTATTTACTTTTTTTTACTATGTCTTAGATAAGTTTGATTATATTTTATGGCTTTAGAACCTTTCAACTTCCGTTGTGTTTGGTATAAAAAGGTTATGTTTTCTGTAAATCTATTTGTCCCCGGTTTTAGGGTGTGCCGTTGTATTTGGTATAAAAAGGTTATGTTTTCTGTAAATCTATCTGTCCCGGTTTTAGGGTGTGATGATTTTTCACAACTCTTTATTCATTATATTGTGAATCATCCGCTAAAATCAATATACACAACCAAGGACCAAACACCATGTATGCCACACTCTCGTATAGAGTTTCTACCCCCATGAAAATTCCTTAAATATAAACATGAAAGTCCATGAATTTAGGTGTTTTCAACAACTGTGTATATGCAATGTCATCGTGTGATCTATTAAAATGATATATTGTGGAATTATTTGGCACAATGTCATTCCAACTCACTAGGGGTGTTGTCGCGTGGTTTGAATAAATTTTAGACTAAACCGTGAGCTAAACCATTTAATGACGACTTTAATCATTGTAAACAAAATTGTTGAAGACTGAACCTGGACCAATATTCATTAGTAACGGTTTGGTTTCATGGTTTGAGATTACTGGATTGAAAAAGACGATTAAATAGGTGTAACATTCACTAAGAACAAAATTATGATGATAATTAGAATCAGGGGCGGATATAGCCTTACGGCAGGGTACCTGTCGGTACCCCTCAACTTTCGACGCGCGGTGGATTTTTTTTTACCGTTTTATGTTTCTCGATACTCCTTAACGAAATTTTAGATACCCCTGAAATTTTCTTACAAATCCCAACACTAACTGACAAAATCAGATAAACAACATTCAAACAAAACAAAAGAACCTAATTTTGGTATATAATCAAATCTGTAAACAAAACAACAATACACAAACGATTACAAAGCAAAACCGTGTTGATCTGTAGTCATCGCAGATTGACCGATGAAGGAGACAAACCTGCAACTAAAGTTGCAGGTAGAAGAATGGTTACTATGCGGCGTAAAGATGTATGTTGCTTGAGTGATTATTTTTTGAGCCCTAAACATGCAGACCCTTTATAGCTGCGGAAAGACAAAGCAGAACAAGAAAACATAACCCAGCTTGAAGCCCACCAGCAATAAAACAAAGTCCAGAAGCACCCTGAAGCCTAGCAGCAAATAAAAGAAGCCTAGCAGCAGAACCTTTAAACAAGCCCAACAAAGAATTAAAACAAAATTTTATAAACCAATAAACTAAAAGAATGAATTGAAATAAACTTATCTTTTTAACACTAACCTTAAAATTTTATTAAAATCATAAAACTTTATAAAAACCCAAGAAATTTTAATAAAAACAATACTTAACTAATTAAACTTGGCATTTGACTTTAATTAAACATTTGGGGTTTAATTTAAAGCCCAAATGTTTAAATGAAAATCATAACACTTTATGAAACTCAAATTAAACATTTGTTGATCCAAAGCCCAAATTTATTTCATTTACTTGAATGTATGAAAAAAAAATTCCATGATTTTACGTCAATACCAAAAAAAAAATTTGTTTCATTTACTTGAATGTACGGAAAAAAATTGTTTTATTTACTTCAATACCAAAAAAAAAATTTGTTTCATTTACTTGAATGTACGAAAAAAAAAATTTTGGACCGATACCCCTGAATTTTTTTCATAGATCCGCCACCGATTAGAATCAAAGCGAGGAACAAGTCCAAACATTTAACTTTTGGCACGAGTTGGATTGATCAAAAACTTATAACAGTATGTAACACTGTAACATATTAACTGATAATGTTTTGATTTAAGATCAATCACAACTTTAAGTAAAGGTAAAATAAATTTACAAAGTAAGAAGAAAGTTATAATTGATTAAGTGAACAATTCAGACGATTTTTAAACAAACCGTTCAATCTAGTTTGGAGAAAACCAAACCTTCGTTATGGAAAAGTACAAAAACCCAATCGTGAAACCAAATTGATGAGCTATTTTTATAACGATGACCCTTTGGGTATCATATTCCAAATCAATATTTTCATAATTTAGTACACTAGCCTTAGCAGGGTCGGTCCTTAGGATTTAAGTGCCCCGTGCCGAGCCGGAAAAAAAGGCCCCTACTAACAAAATATATAAACTAATTTTTTTAAACGACGATTAACGTTATAGCAATAAACATAGAAAAAATATAGTATGTTACATGACATACCGTAATAGCTAACCGATGATTCGCGAAGCACTCTTAGCATTCTTGCCATCAAACTCTTTGATCACCTCTTCGCAGTTTATGCTCTCTAAAATTTCGTTCTCGATAGCTATCATCGCCAATCAACAGTTCTAATCATGGAATTGGAAACTAATCATGGAATTGGATTATTGGAACCTAATCATGGAATTGAAAACTAACCGGTGGGTGGTGGCTGATGGCGGTGGACAGTGGTGGGCTGGTGGCTAATGGCGGTGGACGGTGGTGGGCAGTGGGCTGATGACTGGACTTCGACAGTTCGACTCTTCGTTTCCTGCTTCTTCTGTTATTCAATTCGTCATTTTTTTAAACAACCGATGGTTTCTAATTTCTTTATAAAGATTAGGGCTCAACCATTACATATTTACATTATAAAGATTAAATGGATTACTGGATTAGTGTCCAACCAATCAACCATTACATATTTACATTATAAAGATTAAACAGATTAGAGCCCAACCATTACATTATAAAGATTAAACAGGGCTTAACCATTATAAAAAAAAGGCACAATATGTTTTTAAGTTTTTATAAAAAGGTCCCAATATATAAAACCAGTATATAAAATTTTATAAAAACACACACACACACATATATATATAACATATATATAAAATTTTAGGCTCCCTAAAAAAATGGGCCCTGGTCAGCAGTCCGACTCGGCCTAACCAGGGCCGGCCCTGAGCCTTAGCGTGGTTTGTGTGCAATCTCCTTTCAATCATCATAGGTCTGGAGGGGATATCGACCTAAGATATCACATTTTCATACTTGTCGTTTTTTTCGTCATTTCTTTTTTAAGTTTAGGTTTGGCAATAATTAGTTAATTTGATTATGAGTTTTTGTGTGATGTTTAGGATTTCAATGGGCTTTATATGATGAGAACGCAATGGTTGGATTTTATATGGTTTTGAAGGTCAAATCGAAAACTAACATATTCACCAATTCATGTTGCATCCATAAGGTCGTTTGGAGTTGAACAAGTTATGGTTCAACCATATTGAACTAGAGGAATAGGGTAATGTTTGAACCGGATTGACTTTGTCGGAAATAATTGGATCTAGATTTTAAGACCGAACGTGCCTCTGCTTGAAGTCATGTTCGTCAGAGAAGACATATACCTTGTATCAAAGACTACTTAATAAGGTGGGAATGACATATATAGTGTTGGAGAGATAAAACATGTGTGGTTGATCTTTACATGAAAACTTATTAGAAACTTGTTGGACATGAAGCTCTATATGCACTATGTGTGGGCTCATCACATTTATATAAATGCTCATGTAAAGAATAAAGTAACAACCATTTATGGAAATTTAATTTTTCATTTTTTATATTTTATAATTTTCAAATTAATTATGACGTCGCGAGATTTTTGAACCCAAATCAACCAGTTGAACCAAACACGTAGAATGATCATTTTAATATCTGGTTCGGTTTTTAAAACATTATAATTATATCAGTTTAGGTTTAGATGCCGAAACTTGACTAGTTTAGGTATTGGTCCATGGATACACATCGATTGGCATTTGTTTCAAGCATACCAAATGAAGATGGTAACAAATGGCTTACATAGGTGGATTTATCTAACTATTTGTAGTTGGGTGGGTTGGGGGGGGGGGGGGGGTGTCCCCACTAAGTTAAAGCCCAATAGTAGTTAAAAAAAAATCCATTTGAAGAAAATATAATTAGCCCGTGTTTTTGTTTTTAGCAAGCCTCCTTGAAGTTTAGCCCCACCAATCAAGTTTTTGCAATTCTAATTCCAACCAGGTAGCATCAAATTCCGAAATGAAAGCCATCTAAATAATGGATTTAATTCAATAACTATTGGAGAATCGAAATCCGTCATCCTAGCAAAAACTCGTTCATGTATCTCTTAATTCAACAACTCTAGGTAAGGTTCTTTGCATTAATTATTACAAGTTATTATCTCTACGTTCCTTTTTAATTTTTGAATCCAGAAAAGTGAAAAGCACCCGGTGCATCGACTCGGTGTATTGTATTGTTGTTTTAGAGCAAATATGTAACTTAGAAAGTGCATCGACTCAATGTATTGTGATACTCAAATTGAGCATTGTTGGTTTGATGATTAAGGTTCAATCAAAGTTAGGGCAAAATGGCGGTTGCTTGCGCATTGAGTTGTAAATTTAGTGGTGTGGGCAATTAGGAGGCATTTGGGTCATAATTACCTATACGAATGCTTGGTGTAAATCTAATTGAGATTCGAAGTAGGAGAGGGGTTGTGAATTGATTAGTGATCAAGAGGCTCTTTGTTATTGTGAAAAACCTTAATTGAGTTTCTCTGTATTATTCACCGGTATATATAAGAGTACAGGGAGATAAACATTTACAATATGGTCCCTATACTTGTAACATCCCGAAAATAATGGAAACTAAATAAGCGGGTTTGAATAAAAGAAATTGAAAACCGAGGGGGTCGGGCACGACTCTATGCGAAAGAAAGAAAACGGAAGGGGAGAGGGAGCTACAAACCCTAGCCGCCCCACACCCCTCCTCATTCCATCATTTTTACCAAAAGTTCTAGAGAGAGAGAAATCCTAGAGAGAGAAAGGGTCGGTTTTGGAATCAAGATCGCTTCAGCTCGTTCCTCCATCGTCTACTTGAAGCTTCTCCAAGGAATCCGACTAATTAGAGGTAAGATCTGCTCAAGATCTGAGTTTTTAGTTTTTATGGGTTTTACGTGTTTTTGATCAAAAGGTTGGATTTTTAGGTCTAAAATGGAAAACAAACTTTAAATCTTGCTTCATGAATGTAAAAGGAGTGATTTGGATGTAAAAAGTTGGGTGCTCGATCGGGTAGAAACATGGCCGCCATCTCCATGCAGAAACCCTAAGTTTCTGCTGGAGAAGACGACCAAGCGAAACTATTAAAGGAAGCAAAATTACCAGAAAGCGAAACTATCTAGTTTCGCCTATTCCATGAGAAACGAAACTGACTAGTTCCTCTTAGATCCCAGAAGCGAAATTAAGCTAGTTTCGCTTAGACTCTAGAAAGTGAAACTAACCTAATTTCGCCTAAGATTTAGTTTCACTGTAAGTTAGAAAGTGAAAGTATCATAGTTTCACTCAGAGTCATGGAGCGAAACTAACCAATCCAGATTAGAATAAAAGTTTAGAACCGATATATTTGACTATCAATCCAGATTTTGAACAACGCCAGGTGATCCACTGATAGTACGTTTGAGCTAGTTTATCAGGTGAGTCAAACTGTTTTATGGTGGTGTGAATACTCAGAAATAGACGTTTATAATAAATGTATTTTATTACTTAAACGTGACATATAAGAAAGAGACAGTTTATTTAACTAAACGTTTTATAAACAAGAGAAAGAGAATAAAGTACAGTTTTATATTACTTAAACGTTTTATAAACATCAGAAAGAACAGAGAACGGGTTTATTTAACTATATGTTTTATAAACAACAGAAAGAAAGAGATAAGTCAACTACATTGTGTAATCTGTCAGAGTATAGCTACACATAAGAAAGTCTTGAGGCAGTAACGTAGTCCTAGAGACTAGTGCTACCCGAAGCCTATGGCACCACCATGGCATGAGTTGTATGCCTGCCATATAAATAACAGGGACAGGGCCCGGCAGGGCACTATAACGGGTGAAGTTGCAACTGGACAGAGTGGGTAACGACGATCATCTGAGAAAGAGGTTTCTTTGGGGACAAAGACAGAGATCCTTTGTGGATAACAGAAGTCCTTAGTGGACAATAGAAGTCCTTATTGGACAACAGATGTCTTTAGTGGACATAAGAGGTCCTTCGTGGACAGTAAAGAAAGAAACAGATTGTAGACATATAATGTATGACTTAATATAACAGAGCACAAAATAACTTAGTAACTTATAAATTTTTTTACTATGACGTATCTACATAGTATTAAATATAGTATGTTTTCGCTAAATATGTTTTATACGATTGATATGAGAAATAAAGGTTCTTTTATAAATGATTGAAAACTTAAACTCACCGGCTTTAGCTGACTTTTAGTATGCACATCAAATAATAAAGGTAAAGAGAAGATATGAAGCCGCAAGGGCTTGGAGTTGCATGAATGGATGGCTGCTTGCTGAGAAGACTGGCATCCCCATAATTTTAGTTTTTTGGTTTTAGACAGAAGTGTTTTGAAAGTTTTAATTAACCATGAATTTGTAATAGACTTCTGCTACATTTGATCTTACTTATTCAAAGTTTAAGAACTATGTTTATGCTTATGTGTGTCAACTATGAGAGGTACCCGGTTTGATTCCTTTCAATACTGTGCTATAATATTACACAACGTTTCTTATCTAACATAACCCCCGAAGTCTAGGCGGAGGGTTCCTGTATGCTCAGACTGGATCTGGAGTCAAGAAAGAGTTTCAATGGTAGACCTTTAGTGAAGATGTCTACAAACTGGTGCACTGAGGAGACATGTAACACACGAACCTGACCAATGGTAACACGTTCCTCACAAAGTGTAAATCTATTTCCACATGTTTTGAAATTAGGTTGAAGATGATGGAGATGGGCGTGAGTTTTGATTGAAGAAGAGAAAGAAAGGGAGATGGGTTTATTCAATTTTTTACTTTTAATTAAGAAAGTAAAATGACCAAATTGCTCCTCATGTTACAGACACATGATCTGAGTTAACGAGAGTTTTGGATGGGTGTTAGTGAAAAAAGACGAAATGTGTGCAAAATTTTCAAAAAAATGACATTCAGTGTAATTATTGAAGTGTAAGGACACACAATGTAAATTCATATATTTATAAATAACATAATTTGTATTTTACTATTTTATTTATTATAATCTATAGATTTCAAGAGAAAATCATCATATCAATTTTGAAGTTCAAATTTTGGCTATTTGACCTAAAAAGCAAGTCCATCTCATCAAGAATCAATTAACAATCTAAATCTATTAACAGTTAACAATATCTATTCAAAAATATTAACAGTCTATTAAGAGTTAACGGTATATATTCAAGAATATATTAAATTGTTAATTCTAACTAGACCTGACAATTTTGATCCAAAGTAGGGAAAATGGGTTGTTTGGGTAAATTTTTTTTGTATTTTGGGTTGAATTGGGTAACACCATAACACAAAACAGGTTGAAATGGGTAACACCTTAAAACAACTTGGGTCAAGATGTGTTGTCTAAAACTATGTAAATTTATAATTTGTTCAAACAGGTACCGGATTTTGGTACTTTTCTTTTTTAAGACATTTTATTTCAACCCGAGCCACTTTTTGGTTGCAAGTCATTCTGATCCGAAGCAAATTGATACTTTTTTTAAAACGACCCGTTTTGACCCGAACTCATTTTGGTCATAACCTATCCTGACCCAAACCAATTCTGACCCGTTACCCAACCCAACCCAACCCAACCCACCCGTTTTGCCAGGCATAACCAAATAAAAACAACCCTAAAATTAAAACATAAAACCACTGTAAAACTTTTACCTGTCTGCATACCACCATTTGTGGAATAACATCAGGCGTCCGAGAGCCCATCACCAATACCCTAACAGTTAAGACATTTATTTAGGTTTAATTTATAATTCCAATTTCAACACCAAGTGCAAGAAACAAAACATGTATGATGCTTACAAGGCCACGAGTAGGTAGATTTACTATTTTTCATGCATATTTAGTATTGCATACCAATCCCAAGATCAGTATTTATGCTTGCATATAAAGCAGTCCTAGAATTTTTTTTTTGTTCTCTCTACACTTGAATATTAAAAAACATCAAAGTTTACTTATATTCAAGTGGTTAATACTTATGCAGAGAGAACACAACCTCTACTGAGACAGCTAGATACGCAAGCATGAATACTCATCGTAGGCTTGGTACCACGTAACATGGCCATTTTGACCATCAAAAGTTGGGGACATTTCATCTTGAAAGATGACACCACATTCAACACGTCATTTAAATTCTTTTCACTCCTATAACATAACATGAAGGAGTCACAAAAAACTGTCTACCAAGAATCATATTTTTATCACCATCTTCAGAAAAAAAAAAAATTTGAAAATACTCAAAGATATAAAAACGGTAGAACAGATTAATATCATAAGATAACATACTATGCATGAATCAAGATATATTACTTGTTACTTAGTTATATTTGTTATATAGAGTAGGATTAATTAATTGCCCGTATTAAGGATTAACTGCATGTTGGCTATTAGCCTATTTTTTTTTGAACGGCGTGGGCTTAACTGGCACGTCCCACCAGGGGAGGCTCGTACATCAGTCTACCCAAACAACCCCCGAGGAATTCGAAATCTACAGAGGGTGTTCCTAGTTTTTATGAAGTGTATCTTACAATATTCGAACCCATAACCTTCATAGAGGAGAAACCCTTTGAAAAACCCCTGACCACCAAGGCAGAAACCTTGATGGCAAATTAGCCTATTATAAATATTTACAACTATTTTGAATTTTAAATGTAAGTAATTCACAAGTTATTCGAATAATTTTGTTTTTATTTTACAGAATTGTTAGCTACTAAACGAAATAAAATGAGCGTGTATATATAATTTATATTAATATAAATATAGTATTCTATAGTTACAATTAAAATTATTGAGGAAATAAAGTGTTAAGTAATTAATACGTAAATTGTTTTATGGAAGAATAGTTGGTGAGTGTGCGATTAATACCCTTAATAGCCAATTTAGCGGTTTCGTGCGAATCGAAAAATGGTACTGTTAGAAATATCATTTATAAATTCTTAAGTATTCCGTCAAGTATAAAAGAAAAAGATATTTAAGAAGATAGAAGTTCTGTCTACAAGAACCTCTCTTCAACTTTAGGGGACACCACACGACTAACTCAGATGCTTTGGTAAGCTTCTAAACTTTCCAGGACTTATACTTCTCTAGCTAAAGTACGAAGGATTCGAGCCTCACCGACTTATACACCATCATTAGTTGATGTGTGACATTCCAGAAGACTATGACACATAAACTATGCAACTCGGATGCTTGTTATATCAACTACCACTTCAAGAAAGTGACCTGTCATATTTTCCGCTATCCTCAACCTGACGAAGATGGTTCCGTAATTAAGTCAAAGCCATTCGATTTCAGCAAACCATGTGTGTGGACTACACATCCAAAATACTTCGATTTGTTCCATCTAGTATTCTAGATATATGTTAGAGTTTTACTGAGTTGTTCTTTATTGTAACACTATTCAATATAAACTCTACAATGACCACTAAAGGCAATGCCTTTAATATCCTTCAAGGATTCATTGAGATGGTTGAGACTCAATTCAATACCAAAGTCAAGAGTGTTCGATCTGAACAATGCTTATGAACTTGGTTCGGGTGTTCATCATACCGAATATTTTAAACAGAAAGACATTATTCATCAAACTAATTGTCATGGTGTTCCTCAACAAAATGGGGTGGTAGAACGGAAACATAAGCATCTTCTTAAAACTGCCCAAAACTACCCAGGCTCTTATGTTCCAGTCCAAGTTACCTATTACGTTTTGGGGTGATTGTGTTCTTACATTTACTCACTTGATTAATACTTTTCACACACGGGTCTCCATGGCAAGTCTCCTTCTGAGATGCTTTTTGGTAAAGCTCCATCCTACACTCATCTTCTTAGTTTTGGATGTTTGTGTTATACTTCTACCCCTACACCCGGAAGAGATAAATTTCAGCCCCGGACTCAAGTTTGTATCTTTATTTGTTATCCTTTTGGAAAGAAATGTTACAAGCTTTATAATCTTGACACTCGGAAAGTTCTTGTTTCTCGGGATGTGACTTTTCTTGAGCACATTTACCCTTCTTTGCACTCTTCCGATCCTTCTTCTTTGTTTCCTTCTCTTAGTGATTTGTTTGAGATGACAAATCCTGCTGTTATTCCTTCATTTTCTTCTGTTGCTCCTGAAGTTGATTCCCATCCTCCTTCACTTTCTCATGTTCCTTCTCCTTCGGTTTCTCCTGTTCCTCATCCTCCTCCTCCTCCGGAGCTCAGAATATATTCTAGAACTTCTGTTCCTCCTTCTCACTTGCAGGATTATGTTTGTAATTCTACTTCCATTGATTCCTCTTGTTTTCATACTCTGTTGAGTGCTTTCCAAGCTTCTTCCTTTGTTAATCTTGCTGATCTTTCTCCTGATTCTTAGCAGCTTCTTCTCAATCTTGACTCTGTTCAGGAACCTTCTTCTTATCAGGAGGTTGCTCAATAACCTGCTTGGCAAGAGGCAATGTCTAAGGAATTTACTGCCATAGAACGCAATCAAACTTGGGAGGTCATGTATTTACCTAAGGGTAAGAAGGCTATTAAATGCAAATGAGTGTATAAAGTCAAGTATAATGCTGATGGAACAGTTGAACGTTACAAAGCCCGTTTGGTTGTTCATGGCGATACTCAGAAAACTGGCATTGATTACAATGAAACTTTCTCCCATGTCGTTAAAATGACCACTATTCGTAGCCCTATTGTTGTTGCAACCAAACGACATTGTCGTTTATATTAGTTAGATGTTAATAATGCTTTCTTACATGGGGATCTTGATGAAGACATTTATATGAGTCTTCCTCCTGACATGCCATTATCTTCTCCTGGTCATGTTCTCAAACTCAAAAAGTCTTTTTATGGTTTGAAACATGCTTCTCGACAATGGTATGGAAAGCTTTCCGATGCTCTCAAAACCAAAGGCTATTTGCGTTCTCTCAATGATTATTCTTTGTTTTCAAAGACCATGGGAGATTTTGTTGTTCATGTGGCTGTTTATGTGGATGACATTCTCCTCACGGGTAATAATGAACAGGAGATGTCTGCTTTAAAAGCTTTCTTACATTTCATATTTCAGACCAAAGATGTTGGCGGCCTGAACTATTTTGAAGTTCTTAAGACTGCCCCTGGTCTCACTATAACTCAACGCGAGTTTGCGAAAGATTTGTTAGCCGAGTTTCATACCGACGATGTTTCTTCTGTTTTATTTCCTTTGCCTTTGCATTTACAACTCACACTTAATGAGGGTTAGGTTCTTGATGATCCTTTGGCTTATCGTCGACTTGTTGGTAAACTCAATTACCTCACTCATACTCGGCATGATCTTGCTTTTGCTGTTCAGTTTCTTAGCCAGTTCATGAGTGATCCGTGTGTTCCTCATTAGGATACTTGATCGCTGTGTCAAGGTCAATCAAAAACACTTATAAAAACTACTACTTATCTACCTTGGACTGTAGACATGGATGTAGGGTTGTCGAATCCACAGGGAATTAGTGGATAGAATCAAACCCTGCTACTAGATTTTCTCTCCCAGTCTTCGCGTGTCGCGAAGACTTGACTTTCCAGGAAACTTTGGTAGTTTACACTTTCACCCCCTGTACTTTCATGCCTTCTCATTTATGCTTCGTTATCCGCTTATTTAGCACCTTAACCTGTAATAGACTCAGACACAAATACCAACGTAAAACCAACTCTATATATAAAGTAAAACGCATAAAACTATACAAAACCGACACATAAACATGGGACATTTGACCCTACATCACATCCCCATACTTAACCTTTTGCGTCCTGAAAAAGAATAATGCCATGGAATCATAATCGGAAAAATTACAACTAATACTTTCATTTTACACAGCACAAATATCATAACATGTTAATTGAAACAATCGGTATTTCGATCCCATTAAACCCAACCACCGACTCTCGAGCCCCCAATTTTGTGATCTAATATATTATACATTACCAAGCAACAATCTATCTATGAGTCTCACACTCAGAAAGCTACGACTCAGACTACTCCCACCTCAAGGTCATGTTTAGGCACGGGTTAAACCATATAGATTTTCTCACCTCAATAAACACTAATTTATAAGCTGTAAAAATCATGATGAATTATGGATGATGGATGAATGCTGTGAGTTTTTATTAATGATGTATGAATAAACCTTAACCTTTAGTGTTTCAACCAAGTCACTATCCTAGAGGGTAACTGTTTTGCACGTATAATTATCCCCGAAATCATCATAATTAGAGATAATATGATAATAATTGATGCCTAATCCACTCATTTGTGTTTCGATAGGATAATTGACCCAGATTTACAAAAACATGAAGAAAACACTCAAAATCAAGGTAAAATCAGCATTCGGGGGCCAGTTGAACAAAACCGGACGCAGAAGGTCAAAGCTGGAACTCAAAAAGTCAACAGGGAGCAAAACAAGGCAATGCACGGCCGTGCATCCCCTGTTTTGCCTCCCTGTACTGCCAGATTCCGCACGTGAAAGAAATGGGTACTTTGCACGCCCGTACAATTCAATGCACGGCCGTGCATTGCCAAAATCTTTGCCTATAAATAGCAAGCTCTCTCGGTTTTGGTCCGTTTAGCTTTTCTTTGATTATTTCCTTTTTAAAGTCTTGTAATATGAAGCGATTCTTCTCGTTCGAGTAAAACAAGAGGCAACCTATACCCACTCTCCCTTGGTGTTGGAATACTTTCACACATTATCTAAGGGTTAGTGGAGTCACTTGTATGGTCATTCATGACTAGTTATCTTGTGTTGCTCGAGTTGGTTGAACTTTAATTAATTAATGAAGTATTTTTAGTGTGTTATGTTTTTAAAGTCTTTACTATGATTTATCTTAAAAAGACCAGAATAAGTGATCTTTAAACCAATCTGATAATCTTAAATATTGTGAGTTACTTAAGCAAGACTTATTGTTTGGGAAGCTTATTCGATGTTTGTACAGTCTATATACAAATATTGGTGCTAGCATGGCCAGTTAGTATAGGTTTAATATTATGGGTTGATTGGAGGTTTGGGTGTTCAGCAGGCCGTCTGAGCCCTAAACAGACCGGGCGGTTTGTGTCGGTAGTTCTTTACTTCTCTCGCATCGGCTTGCAGAGGACTTCTAGCGGGAGCCATGGGGTTTGGTCTTGAGGATGAAAGTCTTATTTATTTAAAATAATATTATAAGTAAAGACAACTATTTAAGAACATAATTTGTTAGGTCCGAGCGTTCATAAAGTAGCTCGGGAGGGAGTTGCGCATTCTGACTTTGCAAAGGAAGTTACAAGACATGACGTACGTCAGTCATTGGATAATCTTAGTCTGAATAATGATATGTGAGATACCGACGGACTTGAGACCCCGTTTATGGTCCGTTATATTCATTAAGGAACAGTTGGCCGACCGTATCCACTGTTCCGATACGAAATGTTAACTCCCCTATCGAAAGGGTTAGTACTAGTAACTATGATCAACCTTATTTTAAATATATCATTAATTAACTGGGATAGCAACTAGAGTAACGTCTTAAACGAGATAACCTTTCTAATTACATTTCTTATCTGTTTATTTTCCTTGTGAAACAAAACCCATTTTCCAACTTATTATCCTAGTCAGACAATAGCAAGGGTTGAGTACGGGATCCGTGTCCATGGTTCGATACTTGGTTCTTACCCATACTTTACTACGCTGTGATAGGTTCACTTGCCTATTGTGTGTGTATTTAGTTGAAGTAATTATCATTTTAATTTATAAATTTAAAACCTGATTTTGTGTAGCTCCAAATAGAATATATTTATTACTAAAACTACGCCATCAAGTTTTTGGTGTCGTTGCCAAGGATATATATATTTATATTTTTATCTACATATAAAACACGCATCAAGTTTTTGGCGTCGTTACCGGGGACACGGTAATTCTGCGAAACATCTAAGTCGTTGGACTGACTATTTATTTCTATTTTACTTTTGTTTTATTTCTACTTTATCTTTCATTTTCATTTTATCTTCATCTTTATTTTATTTTTGTTTTATTTCTACTTTATTTTTCCTTTCTATTTTTATTTTTACTACTTTTGTTTTTATTTTGATACTTATACTAGCTAATCTATCTTTGCAGTAACTTTCAAGGATCGCAAACCAGGAATTATGGTGAAGAAAAATGAACAGATACAAGTGCCGCCATTCGAAAGCATTTTAAGAATAGGCGTAACACTTTCGAACGGCTTTACGTGTTTAGGTTTTACATTCCTCTTTATTTTTGATGATGACAAGCTCGTTACTTTGAAATTGGATATCAAGAAACAAGGTAAGTTTTCTAACGTAAAATCGGGATTTTAATGGTGACATTCCCCTTTGACCAATTTATTTTACTAATTTTAAAATAAATTAACACTTTAATATAATTTAAATTATTTTTAATTATTTTAAAAATATATTTTAGTTTATTTTTAAAAGTATTATTTTCAAGTGGATTTTTAGTAAAAAAAAGTCAAAATTGGTCGGGGCAATGCACGGCCGTGCAACCCAATGCACGACCGTGCATTGGGTTCCGTGCGCCCAGATGTTAAAACAGACCAGTAGCTTCAGTTTTCTCAAATCCCCCTCGCTAGGTTCCGGCCAAAATCACCCCAAAACCTTCGATTTCTCACGATTTCCCTTGATTTTTGCTTCCAATCTCTTCCCCGAGGTATGTGAACTTGTCTATTGTCAAATTTAGTGTGATTTATGCTTCAAATGTGGCTAATCTTGTTCAAATGAGGTTAGGGTTTCGTTTTGAACTTTGGTTTGAATATGCTGGAATATGAACTCAATGCTTGATCTAGATGCATGTTTGACTATGTAGGATCATAATGTAACTCTTTTTAGCCCTGTTTGGGTAGGATTTGTTTGATTTGTATGGATGAGTTTATGAATTTTAACTTAGAGTTCTTGAACTTGGACATTTTTGAAAGTTTTTAAATTTTTATGAATTTTCTGATTTTAAGACTCAAATACAAACCTGGACTAAGGTCTCCCCTCCCCACACTTAAACTCGACATTGTCCTCAATGTAGGAAGAGCAACTCAAAAATGAAAGAAAATACAAAAATAAAAGAAAAACTTAGCTGGATATGCGATCGTATAGCATTTCATTCGCGGTCGTGCTCCACATATGCAAGCGGGCTGCCTTGTACAAACAAATCGAGCAAGAATCGGAAATCACCACCCGAATGGAGATTGAGTATGGGTGGATCATTCAAAACTTGCAAAATTAAGCTCAAACAAAACCCACAGCATCATATCGACTCAATAACAAGACTCAAATAAAATTAAAATACCCGACGGACTCAAACGACTAAAAAATAATAAAAATAAAAATTTAGGGTTTTACAAGTTCTTCGTGTGTCGCGAAGAACCGGGAGAAATACTTCGCGTAACGCGAAGGATGAAGCTTTTACCCGGCCTTTGACTTTTGTTCTTCGCGTGTCGCGAAAGATGGAGGAGTGGTCTTCGCGTGACGCGAAGACATGGTGTTGACAGAAAGTATTTGACAATTTTTTTTACTTAGAAAATTTTTCACACAAAAAAAATCTAGATTTTGTTCCATCCTCCAAAACTCGCACACGCACCCAATTGCACCTGACGTGCATGATCATCAATGGGACTTCCCCACACTTGGCCGGTTAACACACTAAAAACATACAAAAAGTAACAATCCTAACTCACTTTCGTAGGAATCACGGATGCATTTAGCGTATGCATCGAGCCCTTAAACCCCTCGGTAGCCCGAGTGGACGAGTTTAGTCTCGTGAGGGTTTCTAGAGAACACACCCACAAAGTTCATTTAACTAGACAAGAATTAAAACATACTAACCTTAGGCTGCCTCCTAAGAGCGCTAAGTTTAACGTCTTTAGCTAGACGCGGTGTACCTTACTGATGTTATGGTGGTCGGGTGGGATGCTTGCACTCCACCTTCCCCACACTTAAGTTCCTCTCCTCGTCAAGTTTTCTCCATGCTTGCACAAACAAAGCAAACATCTCTCGCTCTGCATCTTGAACTAGCGGTTTCTTCCCTTTCCGCCTTCTTTTTCTGAGCCTCTTCTTCCCATTGTCCGGAGTCTCACCATTCTTTTGCTCAGCTAACCTGTCACTCACAAAACAAGCATTCTTGTAACATCCATGATTTTTCTGACCATAATTTTTATTTTTATTAATAAACACAACGTTAAATTATATTCAAGCATATTATGTACACAAATTTATTCAGGTATTGGGGTTTAAACCTCGTAAAAATATTTTAGTTAAGAAAGTTTGAAAGCAAGTTATAAAATATACACATGCACACATTTGTCTACAAATATAAATATAAGTATATATTTGATTTGATTGAATAAATCATTATATATAGTTTTATGAAATTCTTATTAAATACTAAACAAAAAAAAAAAAAAATAATTTAAATATGTGTATAAATATTTTGAACCCTCTAAACGTTTGAACCTTCATTTTGAAACCGCACCCTTGAAGTTTGACCCTTTGACCTCAATTTTGACTCTTTTCATCAATTTTGACTTTTAAAGTCAAATAACCCAAGAACCACACAATTCAAGGCTTTATCCATCGATTTACATCAGTTATGGACTTTGTTCAATTGTGAATTCAACCTTTGATCCACCCTAAACGTGTCTAGCATACCAATTAGATAGGTCAAGCGGCTAAATTTCAAATTTTGAACGGTTTGACTCCGTAAAGTCAAACAACATTCAAAACAATCTCCAATCTAGCATTTAAACCACAATCAAGACCCGTGAATCACGCACAGACGTTACTCGCATGTATCCAGTCCGCAATCGCGACCCAATTCACTGTCAAATAGGCAAATTTACGCGTAAACTCGGGTAACAGTTGGCATCCTCAAATGCCCAAATCAATTCGGATGTTAGAGACGGAATTAATCAACGAGAATCATTCACCCACCCTCGAAACCACCTATACAAACTCTATGAACCCAGAACCACATCCCACTTCACCTCTGGACGTTGACCGAACCTCGAGAACTCGGTCCCTGACCGTATAGCCAACAACCGTCGACAACCCACCATAGCAGGTAATCTCTACTCCATTAGCGTCGTTTTGACCTCACGAGTATAAGCCCCATGTTTCTGTGTTCAATCGGGGGCTTAATGGAGTCGATTTAAGGGCTAGGGTTTCAGGAAAACGAATTGGGGAAAGAGATGAACTGGGTTTTTGTGTTAAATAAGTTGCGCATTTATTCTTGTCATGGCTTGTAGCCCAGTTCAACCGGTAATGTCGCGAGGCCTGTACACATGATGTCGCGGGTTCAAACCCACAACCCACACATCTTTCCTTCTTTTTGCGCGCATATGTCCCCAGATCCGGTCCCTACCCTAGATGTGCTTAACACGTTTTAGAACCAAATTCATAACACGGATGGACCTCTGGTCCAGCGATTGGGCGCATGTTCTCACCGAGGACCAACCCGGGTTCAATTCCGGTTCATTGCATTTTTTTAAAAACCCAATTTTCACACATAAATGCCAATTTATAAAACTTATTTTATGAACCTATAAAAATCAGATCAGTTTTATAAATTTTTTTTAAATTGATAATTTCTAAAGGGAAACCATTATTTGACAATAAAAATAATTTCTTTCTCTTAAACTTAGATTTAAACAAAAATCATTTAAAATGTAATTTGAATAAAATTGTTATTCTTGAAACAAAACATTTGAAATACTTATTTAATTTATAAAAAATTAATAGGATTTTATAAATCCCTTATCATTTTATAATGATTTACACAAACATTTTAATGTTATACAAATAGATCATTTTTTTTTACCCTAAAATAAATATTTTAGGGTTTATTATATTAAGCATTAACAACGTAATTTTCTAAATTATATTAATACATATATTTAGATTATCATACTTTTCTTAATCAAGTAGATAAAAAGACTTTTATTTATTTAATTACATAGATTATTTAAAGCTAAATAGTTGTATGTAAACCTTAATCACATATTATTACTCCTAATATTTTGAGCAAATTACTATCATACATATTTATATACTTAAACATCTTTTGTACACAATCAAGTCACCTCATTCAACCAACCAAGCTTCGACTCAATCCCTTTTGCACTATAGGTTTTACCCTAGACATTGGTACATATCATTAATTACAATTCATACAATTTCACTCTAGGTTAACTTTATGATTTGCAAAATCACTTGTGCTATATATCGCTCGTGCTATCTACAACAACTTACAAGTGAGTTTACATAGCCCCCTTTTTCTTATTTACATATTTGGGGTGAAACGTGATTACATTCAAACACTGTTTACAATTACACACGTACAATTCTACAATATGATCATATGTGTTTATTTGTGCTTTATGCTTGAATGCTAATTGTTAAGGCTACATATACATGATATACACGTGCAAACACAAATACATTACTTCAGGCTAACATGTGTTGTTAGGCCCTACATTAGGATAACATGTGTTGTTATGCCCTACATTAGGATAACATGTGTTGTTATGCCCTACATTTACATCAGGATAACATGTGTTGTTATGCCCTACATTAGGATAACATGTGTTGTTATGCCCTTCAATTACAAAGTTTCATTTGTGCATCTAGCTTAACTTAGATTCTCCATAAATGCTTTATAAACCATGCATCATATGAATTGTACACAAAACATTTGAACTTTACTTGTGGTGTCAAAACCTATGTATGCTCACCAACTATTTATAGTTGGCCCTATCATTTTATCATGTTTCAGGTACAAATGTTTGAGTTAAGATTCAAGCTACTTCATTTAGGGTTGAGGACCTAGTCTTAAATTTTAATATGGAGATTTATATATTCTTTAATTCTTGTAAATGATGTAATTGATTACTTGAGTTATGAAATGAAACTTATTGTTTAATTATTACAACATTAGCAAACCATGAGCTTATGAACAGTCTACATGTTCCGCCCCGACGTTTTCGCCGTTGGTTGGGGTGTGACAATTCTCGATCGTGTGATTCACCTTTTCAGGTGACCCACAGTTGTTAGCTTTCGGGGTTAGCAAGTTTGAAAATATTTGAAGATTCATTTTCTGAGCCCCAAACCTCATCCTTACCGTTCCCTCAGCATAGTTAATATTCACCTGAGCAGTGGCCAAGAACGGTCTACCCAAAATGATAGTTGGTTTTGTGTTTTTGACACAATCCAACAGCAAGAAATCCACCGGGTAGTAAAACTCCTTTACCTTCACAATCACATCCTTTACAATCCCCCGAGGATGTGCGGGAGTCTGATAAACCAACACCACAGTGGTGTTAACTCTCTGTAATGGACCAAATTCATGCTGATCATACAGACTCCCTGGTGTTATACTTGCAGATGCTCTAAGATCCAGCAAAGCTTTATCCAGTTTAATCTCACCTATTTGTATTGAAATAATAGGTGCTCCTGGATCTTGGAGTTTCGGGGGAAGGGTACCCGTAAACACGACATTCACACTAACACTCAGCTTTACCTGTTCAGGACATTTGTGCCGTTGTTTTCGGATACTCAAACCTTTCAAGCACTCAACACTCTCAGGATCTTGTTTAAGCGTATTTAAAAATGGTAAGTTAATTTTACGCTTTTCAAACTTTTACCATCTTTCATCCTGTGTTGGGTCTTTTTCTTTTTTCTTTTTGAACTGGTTTGATGAAAATATCAGGAAATGGGATTTTTACAAGTTTATTCACCTTTTCAGTTTTCAAGTTATTTTGGGACACAAAATCCTGATTAGGGTCAGATTCAGATTCACTGTATTCCACCGGCTGTAGAAGGAGTGTCGGTTCACAAGCAGGATATTCAAATGAGGATTTAAGACTTACAGCGTGGAGATGTGCACTGTTTGTGATTTCAACACTTAGGGACTGATGTGCACTGCAAGGCTTACCCACTTCTTTGATGATGCTTGCAAAAACCCAGTTAAGTGGACAACTTGATCTAGCAAGGTTTGATGATGCTGTGCCTGCATCTCTTGTCTTTTTACCACTTCATGGACCGCTTTTGCCAGCTCCACCATGTCTGAAACGGATGGCATCCAGTTCAGCTTGATAGTTGTCTTGTTCAGGTTGCCTGCTCGGGTGGTAGTCTTGATTGTAATCTTCCTGGTAGGGTTGATACCCAGGACCACCACCATGTGAATTGTATCTTGGGCAATCTTGAGCCCAGTGGCCAGTTGTCACACCCCGCCAAGGCGGAAACGCGAGGCGCAACGTTCATGGTTTTCAGAGCATATGATTACCGCAAACACATACATGATAAATGGATACATTAACAAGTTTAATGTTTTACATTACAAAACATAATCTGAGTTTACAAAAAAAAGTTAAGATTTCACAAATATGACTCAACTCAATGAGTTATACAAGGGAAATCCTCCTTGAGTAGTATCCATCGTGCATGCATGTAATCTACATTGCTAACCTTGAAATCACGTTCAGTTACCTGAAAAACATACTTAAAATCGTCAACACGAAGTTGGTGAGTTCACAGGTTTAATCAAATAGTTCTTTGTAAAGTTCAATTGTTCGTAAATAGTTTCAGTTGTATGTGATAAACAGAATAAGAATTGTTGACCCATTTGTAAACTAGCTAGGAATACAAATAATATGTTCATACATGAGGCGTAACCAAACCATGACATGTGTGAGCCCCTATTAAGCGTTATCAGATTCTATGCGGCCATAAATCCTCCAGATTGTGGTTAGCGCGACTAACCATGACCGGGAGACGTCACTCTCCATAGTACTATTCATAGGACCCTAGGCTACAGTTAATGGTTACTATGTTGTTCCAGGGGACTTTCGCGGCCTCCATTGTGTTGTTCTCATCCCATGTAAACATAAAAGTCGTGTCTTATTCTCTTGTTATCCCATAAAATAGTTGAAGTATGTTTCTCCCCCAAATATTTGAAAACAGTAAAAAGAAAGGGGCCGTGAAACTCACCTTGTGTTTGTGTATATACTTGTAATAATATTTGTTGTAGTCAACCTTGACTGTTTGTACCCTAGATACCAAGGGTAAATTGTTGTTAAGACCAACGTCTTAATTGTAAATTGTTCACCGACCTTGTAAATCTGATTATGTTTGTTTAAATATCGTTTTAGTTTTCCAACACATGTTTTGTTATAAAATAGTTTTGAGTTACTGCCCAACTGGGACTGTTGTACAGGTGTCGAAACTACTTAGTTTCGATGAAGTGGTCAGGAGTCGAAACAACCTAGTTTCGATTGAGAAAAGGTATCGAAACTACCTAGTTTCGATTGAGTATTTGCTATCGAAACTACCTAGTTTCGATTGAGAAAAGGTATCGAAACTACCTAGTTTCGATTGAGTATTTGCTATCGAAACTACCTAGTTTCGATTGAGAAAAGGTATCGAAACTACCTAGTTTCGATTGAGTATTTGCTATCGAAACTACCTAGTTTCGATTGAGAAAAGGTATCGAAACTACCTAGTTTCGATTGAGTATTTGCTATCGAAACTACCTAGTTTCGATTGAGAAAAGGTATCGAAACTACCTAGTTTCGATTGAGTATTTGCTATCGAAACTACCTAGTTTCGATGGATCAACAGGTATCGAAACTCCTAGTTTCGATTGAGCAACAGGTATCGAAACTCCTAGTTTCGATTGAGAAACAGGTATCGAAACTCCTAGTTTCGATTACTGGACTTCTGTTTTGACAGAATCAGTCCGGCATATTTTGATGTTTTAAACTTGAATTCGATACACTCTTCTTGTTATCTTTCTTGCGTTTAAATAAGATGTACGTTTAGCTACGGTTTTAAAGAAACTAATGTGAAAATGTCGAGTTTTTACCTTAAAACCGAGATGAAGATGATGAAATAAAACAGAGATGATCTCGACTCTTTTGCAGAAACACTTGAGATTCTTCTTAAAATACTGGATTGTGGTAGGATTTCGCCTTAAAACTCAGCTTCGGTTTGAAGAGGAATGGAAACTTTGCCGTATGAAAATGAGAGTGATGAAAGGAATTATGAGAAAAGTGATGGAAGTGAGTGTGGTTATGTCTGAGTTTTTCGCAATAGGAGGTATGGGTTTTGAGTAAAATAATTCGGATGTGAGTAAAAGATGATCGTGGGAGTGGCTTTCTCTGGCTTCGGCCGAGAAAGTCAATAAAAGTGGTTTGGGATAATTTTGAATAAAATAATTAGATTTAGGTATTAATTAGAGTTTTAAAAGGGGTAGTTTAATTCGGTTTAGATCCTCCACGGTATTATAAACTTATTCTGAAAATAATTTATTGTTCTACGCAAAGTTTGTGGAAATAAAATATATTTTTCTCTGGTTATTTAAATTAACCACTAGTGATCGAATTTGTCGGTGTATATAACACGTGATCCGGTAACTCCTAGAATTACCAAATATGAAGTGAGACCATGTACGGTTTTTGATGGACCTTAATGTCCTTGTTTGTGAAATTACGTAAATCACAAAAATAATTATAATGTAAACTCGTTTATTGTAATGTAAACTTGTTCATAATGTGTACGGATATTGACCTGAAATGTCGGGTGTCACATTCTCCCCTTGTTAAAAGAATTTCGTCCCGAAATTCAATTTGTGTCCTCTTGAACTGATGCATCCTCAAACAAGGATGGGTATTTTGTTTTCATTTGGTCCTCTCGTTCCCATGTATACTCAGGACCACGCTTTGAGTTCCAACGTACTTTAATCAGTTTGATCCGACTACGTCTCAGCTTTTGAACCTTCCAATCTGAAATCTCAATCGGTTCCTCGATGAAATGAAGTTTATCGTCAATATGAATCTCGTCAGGCGGTATAATTAGTGTCTCGTCTGATAAACACTTCTTGAGATTTGATACATGAAACGTATCATGTATATTGTTTAGTTCTTGTGGTAGCTTGAGTTTGTAAGCTACAGGGCCAACCCTAGCCAGTATTTCGAACGGACCAACGTATCTAGGGTTGAGCTTACCACGGTTACCAAACCTTGCAACGCCTTTCCATGGTGAGACTTTTAACATTACTCGGTCACCAATTTGAAATTCTAATGGTTTTCGTCTGTTGTCAGCATAGCTCTTTTGTCTATCTCGGGCCGCTTTCAAACGGTCCTTAATTTTGAAAATCTTATCAGTGGTTTCCTGGACAATCTCAGGGCCTGTCAAATGTTTTTCACCAACTTCCGCCCAACATAACGGTGAGCGGCATTTACGACCATATAAAGCTTCAAACGGAGCTGCCTTAATGCTCGTATGGTAGCTGTTATTGTAGGAAAACTCAGCTAATGGTAAATGAGTATCCCAATTTCCTCCGAAATCCATTACACATGCACGGAGCATATCTTCTAATGTCTGGATAGTCCGTTCACTTTGACCATCTGTTTGTGGGTGATATGCCGTGCTCATGTCAAGACGTGTGCCCATTGCTTCTTGTAATGATTTCCAGATTCTAGACACGAATCTGCTATCTCTATCCGAGATAATAGAAATTGGCACTCCATGCCTAGCCACAATTTCCTTGATATAAAGCTTTGCAAGTTTCTCGGTTTTGTCAGTTTCTTTCATTGGCAGAAAGTGAGCAGATTTTGTTAATCGGTCGACAATAACCCATATGGTATCATAACCACTGGAAGTCCTGGGTAATTTTGTGATGAAATCCATAGAAATTTGTTCCCATTTCCATTGGGGAATTTCAGGTTGTTGTAACAAACCAGACGGTTTCTGATGTTCGGCTTTTACTTTTGAACACGTTAAGCATTTACTGACATATGTGGCAATATCTCCTTTCATATTGGGCCACCAATATAATTCTTTTAGATCCTTATACATCTTATCTGAACCTGGGTGAATGGAGTACCTGGACTTGTGGGCTTCGTCCATAACTAACTCCCGTAAGTTACCAAAACGTGTCACCCAAATTCTATTCATGAAGTATAAAGTGTCATCTGACTTTGGCTCCAATTGCTTTATCATTCCTCGTAAAGCTTCATTCTGAATGTTTTCTTCTTTGATTGCCTCATGTTGTGCCATCCGAATTTGAGTAGTAAGATTCGTATGAATTGTCAATCCTAAGGCACGAACACGAAGAGTTTTAACTCGTTCTTTGCGACTTAAAGCGTCCGCTACGACATTGGCTTTCCCGGGATGGTACTTGATATCACAATCATAATCGTTTAGTAGTTCTACCCAACGACGTTGTCTCATGTTAAGTTCCTTTTGATCAAAGATATGCTGGAGACTCTTGTGATCAGTAAAGATAGTACATCTTGTACCGTAAAGGTAATGTCTCCAAATTTTGAGCGCAAACACAACTGCACCCAATTCCAAGTCGTGGGTCGTATAATTCTTTTCGTGCACTTTTAGTTGTCGTGAGGCATATGCGATGACTTTGTCTCTTTGCATTAACACACAACCAAGTCCTTGGTGTGATGCATCGCAGTATACGACAAAATTTTCGTTTCCCTCCGGAAGGGATAGGATTGGTGCACTACACAGTTTCTGTTTCAGTAATTGGAAAGCTGACTCCTGCTTGTCATTCCAATCATACTTCTTTTCTTTCTGGGTTAACGTGGTTAAAGGCAAGGCTATTTTTGAAAAATTCTCGATGAATCGTCTGTAATAACCGGCCAAACCTAAAAATTGACGTACTTCTGTCGGAGTCTTTGGTGCTTCCCAGTTTTTGATCGCTTCAATTTTTGATGGATCAACGTGAATTCCTTCCTTGTTGATGACATGTCCAAGAAAATGCACTTCTCGGATCCAAAACTCACACTTAGAGAATTTAGCGTAAAGTTTCTCGTTTCTGAGTAGTTCTAAGATTAATTTAAGATGATGTTCATGATCCTCCTTGGTTCGTGAATATATTAATATGTCATCGATAAACACAATCACGAATTTATCCAAGTATGGTTTGCACACACGGTTCATGAGATCCATGAAAACAGCTGGTGCGTTTGTCAAACCAAATGGCATAACTAGGAATTCGTAGTGACCATAACGAGTCCTAAATGCTGTCTTTGGTACATCTTCTTCTTGGATTCTTAGTTGATGATACCCTGACCGTAGATCGATCTTAGAGTAGAAGCTAGAACCTTGTAGTTGATCGAACAAATCATCTATTCGAGGTAGTGGGTATCGGTTTTTGATTGTAAGCTTGTTTAATTCTCGGTAATCTATACACATCCTAAAGGTTCCATCCTTTTTCTTTACAAATAGAACCGGAGCTCCCCAAGGTGAGAAACTCGGTCTTATGAAACCTTTATCAAGCAACTCTTGCAGTTGATTTGATAATTCTTGCATTTCAGAAGGTGCTAATCGATACGGCGATCGCGCAATCGGTGCGGATCCTGGTACCAAATCGATTCGGAATTCGACTTGCCTCGGTGGTGGTAATCCAGGTAAGTCTTCAGGAAAAACTTCGGGATATTCCTTAACGATTGGAATATATTCAAGTCGACGTTCCTTGGGTTTCTTTTCGACGACGTGAGCCAGAAACACGCAATAGCCTTTACGTAAACACTTACGAGCTTTCATGCAGTTTATCATCCTTAACGTTACTCCACTCTTCTCACCTTGAATCGAAAGAATTTCTCCGTTTGGGAGTGGGATTTGGACAATTTTCTCAAAACAAACAATCTCGGCATGATTCTTTGACAACCAATCCATGCCAATAACAACGTCAAAGCTTCCTAAATCAACGGGTAACAGATCTATACTAAATGTGTGGTTTTTAAGACATAAGGTACAACCCTGAATGACTTCTTCGGTATTAATTAATTTTCCGTTCGCTAATTCAATTGTATACTTTTGGTCTAGTTTACTGGGCTTAATACCGAGTAGGGACTTAAAGTCATTTGACACAAAACTCAAATCAGCACCCGTATCGAAAAGTATAGAGGCATAGTGATTATTTATCGGGAACGTACCAGTGACAATGTTTGGATCTTGTCGTGCGTCACCAGCCCCCATCACAAATGCTCTTCCACGGGCCTGATTGTCGTTTCGGTTCTTCAACTTTGGACAGTCTTTTCTGAAGTGCTTTGGATCTCCACACTCAAAGCATCCTTGATTCATCCTTTCTGTTCCTGGGTTGACTTTTCCTGCTACTTGATTTATCTTGTTAGGGTTCGTATTAGTCCTACAGTTAAGGGCTAGATGTCCATACTTTTTACATTTTCCACATTGGGTACACTTCCCACTGTGATGATATCCACAATTGTCACACCTTGGTCGTGCTCCAAGGTATCCTTTTTG
The DNA here is from genome assembly GCA_023525975.1 of Smallanthus sonchifolius. Classification (NCBI taxonomy): domain Eukaryota; kingdom Viridiplantae; phylum Streptophyta; class Magnoliopsida; order Asterales; family Asteraceae; genus Smallanthus; species Smallanthus sonchifolius. The sequence goes on along the minus strand of CM042033.1, from coordinate 72,936,459 downwards.
TTCCACAGTGTTGGCGACAAAGGCTTTCATAGTTTCAGGTCTCTTGTAAATTTGATTCTTGTTTTGATTAATTGGTTTTCCAAACCATTTCCTCTTTTCCCCAGATTTCCCTCCTTCGGTCTCCTTCTTCTCAAACAAACCATCACGTACAGCATTATCCCTTAGCTTGAAAGCTAAAGTTATGGCGCTCTTGGCATCCATAGGGTTCGATGAAGTCACCAGGCTTCGGATTTGAGGTGCGAGACCCCACAAGTATCTTTCAACCTTCTTGTATTCTGGGGTGACCATGTGTGGAACCAAGATTGCTAACTCATTGAATCGGTCAGTGTAGCCAGCAACATCATCTCCTGTCATTTGTAAATTCCACATTTCAGATTCGATCTTTTGCAACTCATTTCGAGGACAGTATTCCTCGATCATCATGGCTTTTAAGTCTTCCCATGACAACTCATATGATGTTTGCCTTCCCAAAGTCTTTACTTGTGAATTCCACCAGGTTAAAGCTTTATCAGTGAGTGAGCATGTAGAATACTTCACCATGCAGTCAGCGGTGCATTCACTAATATCAATCACCGATTCCATCTTCTCTATCCATCTCATTAGTCCAACTGCACCCTCGGTGCCATTGAAGTTACGGGGTTTGCAAGACAGAAAGGTCTTGTAGGAGCACTTTCTAATTGGAGCATCTGTAGAATTACAAGTCATAACGTCATTAATTCGAATCATGACTATATGTTATGGCTTATTTATTTTATTACCTCCGGAACCTCCAGCTGTACCGCTACCTCCTGCACCTCCGGAACCTCCAGCTGTACCGCTACCTCCTACACCTCCTCCACTATTTCGATTGGCTTCATACTGCTCCATGGCAGCAGCTACTCGTTGTGCTATAAGTTGTTCCACATTTGGGGAAATCGCCTCGTTGTTGTCACCAGTAGTGTTACGGGTTGTCCTACGCTTAGGTGCCATGACGTTCTTTCTAACATATCAATTAAAAAGAAACAACATTATATGACAATAATGATAGCTCATGACATAAGGATACAACAACGTCAAATGTAAACAACCATTATCACAACATAAACCATTACATACATAGTCAAAACATTCATAGTACATTGTTCCAAAAGACAAGGATACAAAAGAGATGGGTTCACATGACCTCATCAGTACTAAAGTTTTAAACTACTTAATGTACTACGGGCACAACCCGCCCGTAATAGGTTTAAAAGAAGAAGTGAGAGTACAATCCAATCATCATGGCAAGTCCTGCCATGACAAAACTAGCTCTCGCCACAAATTCTGCAGCCAACGTCCTTTCTTCCAGAGCCTCCACCATGTCTCGGACCGTAACAGTGAACTGCCAATCCATGTCAGCTCTCAACTCTAGATAGTTAGTGGCATCCTGTATGTTTCGGGTGCGGTCATCTAGATTCTGAACTCGAGATCCGAGTCCTTGACGAAGTCGCGTGGCTGCATCCCCCTGTGCCCGGATGTCATCTAGGAGATCATCAAGACGCTCCTCATGCGTACGAACGCGAGCTACCAAGGTAGGCACAGTGAGCTCTATGGCTTCCCCAGTGTGGGGTAGGGGTGTTGGGGAGTTAGAAGACTCTCCAATCTCAAAGGTAGATGGGATGCTCTCCATCTCCCTCCATCGGGCCAGAGTACGTGGCATCCAACGGATAGTTCCCACAGTAGGGTGGTAGCAGGGTCTTTGCCTAGGTGGTTCTTCACCAGCCGCCAAGTCTTCTGGGTCACGGGCCGCTAGATTCCTTTTGTGTGGAAGTCGAAACTTCTTTCTAGCGCTTTGTACCTTCACTGGTCCTCCGCTTTTCTTTCGGTAGACGATAGGCGGTTTTCCCAAGGCGACTTTAGGTGGTGTGGAGCTACGGGTTTGTACTTGATTTTTGGGACGTGAGGCGGAAAATTCCTCATTTGATTCAGTGTCAGAGGCGGGATCAGAATGTGAATGTGACGACATGCTTGTGACTACAATATCCATATGACAAAATGACTGGTCATGCAATGCTTATGCAATGAAAACGTTTTAGTGAGTCATTTAGATTATAGACTAGGTTCCAATTTAGATTCCTAGTTCACTATAATCAATGGCTCTGATACCAAGTTCTGTCACACCCCGCCAAGGCGGAAACGCGAGGCGCAACGTTCATGGTTTTCAGAGCATATGATTACCGCAAACACATACATGATAAATGGATACATTAACAAGTTTAATGTTTTACATTACAAAACATAATCTGAGTTTACAAAAAAAAGTTAAGATTTCACAAATATGACTCAACTCAATGAGTTATACAAGGGAAATCCTCCTTGAGTAGTATCCATCGTGCATGCATGTAATCTACATTGCTAACCTTGAAATCACGTTCAGTTACCTGAAAAACATACTTAAAATCGTCAACACGAAGTTGGTGAGTTCACAGGTTTAATCAAATAGTTCTTTGTAAAGTTCAATTGTTCGTAAATAGTTTCAGTTGTATGTGATAAACAGAATAAGAATTGTTGACCCATTTGTAAACTAGCTAGGAATACAAATAATATGTTCATACATGAGGCGTAACCAAACCATGACATGTGTGAGCCCCTATTAAGCGTTATCAGATTCTATGCGGCCATAAATCCTCCAGATTGTGGTTAGCGCGACTAACCATGACCGGGAGACGTCACTCTCCATAGTACTATTCATAGGACCCTAGGCTACAGTTAATGGTTACTATGTTGTTCCAGGGGACTTTCGCGGCCTCCATTGTGTTGTTCTCATCCCATGTAAACATAAAAGTCGTGTCTTATTCTCTTGTTATCCCATAAAATAGTTGAAGTATGTTTCTCCCCCAAATATTTGAAAACAGTAAAAAGAAAGGGGCCGTGAAACTCACCTTGTGTTTGTGTATATACTTGTAATAATATTTGTTGTAGTCAACCTTGACTGTTTGTACCCTAGATACCAAGGGTAAATTGTTGTTAAGACCAACGTCTTAATTGTAAATTGTTCACCGACCTTGTAAATCTGATTATGTTTGTTTAAATATCGTTTTAGTTTTCCAACACATGTTTTGTTATAAAATAGTTTTGAGTTACTGCCCAACTGGGACTGTTGTACAGGTGTCGAAACTACTTAGTTTCGATGAAGTGGTCAGGAGTCGAAACAACCTAGTTTCGATTGAGAAAAGGTATCGAAACTACCTAGTTTCGATTGAGTATTTGCTATCGAAACTACCTAGTTTCGATTGAGAAAAGGTATCGAAACTACCTAGTTTCGATTGAGTATTTGCTATCGAAACTACCTAGTTTCGATTGAGAAAAGGTATCGAAACTACCTAGTTTCGATTGAGTATTTGCTATCGAAACTACCTAGTTTCGATTGAGAAAAGGTATCGAAACTACCTAGTTTCGATTGAGTATTTGCTATCGAAACTACCTAGTTTCGATTGAGAAAAGGTATCGAAACTACCTAGTTTCGATTGAGTATTTGCTATCGAAACTACCTAGTTTCGATGGATCAACAGGTATCGAAACTCCTAGTTTCGATTGAGCAACAGGTATCGAAACTCCTAGTTTCGATTGAGAAACAGGTATCGAAACTCCTAGTTTCGATTGAGAAACAGGTATCGAAACTCCTAGTTTCGATTACTGGACTTCTGTTTTGACAGAATCAGTCCGGCATATTTTGATGTTTTAAACTTGAATTCGATACACTCTTCTTGTTATCTTTCTTGCGTTTAAATAAGATGTACGTTTAGCTACGGTTTTAAAGAAACTAATGTGAAAATGTCGAGTTTTTACCTTAAAACCGAGATGAAGATGATGAAATAAAACAGAGATGATCTCGACTCTTTTGCAGAAACACTTGAGATTCTTCTTAAAATACTGGATTGTGGTAGGATTTCGCCTTAAAACTCAGCTTCGGTTTGAAGAGGAATGGAAACTTTGCCGTATGAAAATGAGAGTGATGAAAGGAATTATGAGAAAAGTGATGGAAGTGAGTGTGGTTATGTCTGAGTTTTTCGCAATAGGAGGTATGGGTTTTGAGTAAAATAATTCGGATGTGAGTAAAAGATGATCGTGGGAGTGGCTTTCTCTGGCTTCGGCCGAGAAAGTCAATAAAAGTGGTTTGGGATAATTTTGAATAAAATAATTAGATTTAGGTATTAATTAGAGTTTTAAAAGGGGTAGTTTAATTCGGTTTAGATCCTCCACGGTATTATAAACTTATTCTGAAAATAATTTATTGTTCTACGCAAAGTTTGTGGAAATAAAATATATTTTTCTCTGGTTATTTAAATTAACCACTAGTGATCGAATTTGTCGGTGTATATAACACGTGATCCGGTAACTCCTAGAATTACCAAATATGAAGTGAGACCATGTACGGTTTTTGATGGACCTTAATGTCCTTGTTTGTGAAATTACGTAAATCACAAAAATAATTATAATGTAAACTCGTTTATTGTAATGTAAACTTGTTCATAATGTGTACGGATATTGACCTGAAATGTCGGGTGTCACACCAGTGATGCCACAGCTACTGCACGGTTCATAGTAGTAATGGCCATTATCATAATTCCTGTCCATGCCGACCTGCACAAGTACCACAACCGAGTAGTTCTGAACAAAGAAATAAAACTAAAAATAAAATAGAAGAAAATATTTTTGGGGTTTTTATTTTAAAGCAATAAAAATCTTTTTGGGTTTTTGTTAAGAATCAAAATCAACTAAAGAACAACTAAACTAAAGCAATAAAACTAAGCGCACCGACTCCCCGGCAACGGCGCCATTTTGATCGCTGTGTCAAGGTCAATCAAAAACACTTATAAAAACTACTACTTATCTACCTTGGACTGTAGACATGGAAGTAGGGTTGTCGAATCCATAGGGAATCAGTGGATAGTTTAATTGCTTAGATTAGTAACTTAGAATAAAAACACAGATCAAATAAAGATGTAACTCCCTCCCAAACTTCAGGTCCTAGGTTCATGCAAACTCAATTGTTTAATGGACACCACATAGACATAACGTTGGCAAACAAGTTGAAACAATAATTGAAGATAAGCTGTTGTCAGCAACCTATACGACTAGCTCATCACAACCATCACAATTTAAATACCCAATTTATAAACACCAAGTTGCGCACTTTAGTCACCCAACCCTGCTACTAGGTTTTGTCATCAACCGAACATAGTTGTAAAGCAAGCAAACTCAAAGCATTCAAATAAATTGTACAGATCAATTAATACATCAATCTATCTAGTTTGTGTCAAAAACTAACAAGATCCAATACATGAACAATCAGAATCAAACAATAAACCTATACGAACCATCCGTCGGGAGGAAGCCACACGCAGCTTAGCCACGCATGCTTGTCAGACACACGAGCATAGCTTTAATAGATGATCCGGAACTCTTCTTGCCTCTGAAAATCGCCCCTAGTTGCTCTGAAATCGGCTGAATGAAAGTTATGTGCGAACTAGGGTTGGATTTCCTTTTAATTAGAATTTAGGGCTTTTTGCTGAATCGCAGGCCCTTCGCGTGTCGCGAACATCTTTGGCCCATTCTTCGCGTGGCGCGAAGAACAAAGTAGTCGGGCGCCAATCTTCGATTCCTCGCGTGACGCGATATTTTCTTTCCCAGCCTTCGCGTGTCACGAAGACTTGACTTCCAAGGAAACTTTGGTAATTTACACTTTCACCCCCTGTACTTTCATGCCTTCTCATTTATGCTTCGTTATCCGCTCATTTAGCATCTTAACCTGTAATAGACTTAGACACAAATACCAACGTAAAACCGACTCTATATACAAAGTAAAACGCATAAAACTATACAAAACCAACACATATGTCACACCCCCAAATTCCACTAACGGAGTTTTACCGTTTTGGAAGGTGACACACCAGGATCTCAGACATCAGTTACTTCAAACGACACTATATGGGACTTGAAATGTAATAACATAAAAGTTCAAGGTTCAGAGTGTATATGCGGAAGCGTTAAACGAAAATAAATGCGCAAAACAACGCGCCCAAGTTCAATTACAAACAAAACATAAATATTATTCAATAGGTAATTATTTCAATTGAAGTCCAAGACACATGCATGACTTAACGTGATCCTGAGTGCCAACCTGAGAAAACATGTAAGAAAACGAGTCAACACTAGGTTGGTGAGTTCACAGGTTTCAATCATTTAAAGTAAAGCGTTTACGGATTATGTACATTCAATATGCATATCAATAGGTTGCATGCCTATATTCATGTTTTGCTAAAGCGCTCGCAACCGAAACTGAAAGTGTGTTTGTTTGTTTGCCTCCAGCCAGGTCTATCAACTCTGACTAATGTGTTAAGGTCAATATAACACCCGTTCGACCTCCAATCGAGTTAGCGCGACTAACACGGGTGGGGTTTGTCAAACCCAGTAGTACTACCAAAATTACCTCGTTTATACCATATTAACGGCCCGATGTGTGTGAGGACTTTTCATGATAGTGTGTTACGCTTAGCCTCAACAGTGATATCATATGAATTTCAATAAACCAAAAAGTTGTGACATGTTTTCTCCCCCAAATAAAAACAGTAAAAGGGGCCGTGAAACTCACCTGCGTTGCGTAGTAGGTAGTATCACACAAGTATGAGATTTGGAACCTCAAATGTTAGCCTGCACGGCTTACGTATGCCCTAGAATTATAAACACATAAATTAGGGGCAAGTTGGGATTTGTGACGACGACACAGAAAGTTAGAACGTCTTAACGCATTCTAAGGATCTAAGAGTAGACGATCGTGTCTACGGGAATAAAGATTTTTTTTATTAATTAATTATTAAGATAAATACGTTTGGTGTCGAACGTTTCTAATCACGGATAATAATAACTAATTATATTCGTGTGTTTGTGCCATTTAAAATGGTTAGGAAAATAATATAACTATATATATTCTTTTTAAGTTCGTATGATTAACAAAATAATCATTTGTGTGGAAAATAATAAATATATTATTTTTGATCGAGGATAAAACCGAGGGTAAATAATATAATAACTTATATTATTTACAAGTTTGAAACGTTTCATTGAGTTTATAAACGTGGGTAAATAATATAACAATTATATTATTAATTGGTTTGAAAACATCACACGAGGTATAAAACGATACGAAATAATATAAACATATATATTATTTAATAAGATTAGTCACGGTTTAAAAATAATATAAACATATTATTTTATACGAAGTTACGGTTTGAAAATAATATAATTATATTATTTTTATTCGATAATAATATAAATATATTATTTATAAAAGTGGGAAATAATATAAAAATAGGTTAATAATTCAAACCCGAGCCTACGGGTTATTTCCCGGGCTAAAACACATTTATATAATTATATAATATTATAGGGTTTGATTTTTATATTAAAATAATACAAGAAAATATGTTTAAAAATAAAACAGTGTGGAGAGACTCGAACCCGTGTCTCTCCTACACAAGCACACACACTTAACCAGTCCCGCCCGCTAGGGTCATCGCTTTAGGATTCGGATCAAATACGTTTTAATCCTCAACACCCATGTGTTCTTCCCCTTTACTCTAGTCCGATTGAACTCCCCCCTGAATCTGTCGAATTCAGTTTCGATTGAACCAAAAGACATAGGGGTTTTGATGATCGAGGTATTTCGAACCTGTGGGTGAGTTTAATCGTAAAATCGACAAGTTTGAGGTCGTTAATTTTGTGAATTAAGAACCGTAACCCTAGGTTTGAACACAAGATCAAATCGATCGATTTTTATAATGAAAATGCTTGGAATCATAGGGTTATCATTAAACGGAGGATTGTGAAACTACTCGTATGAATTAATTGAATTGAAATCGTGTGCAGATTAGGATTCGATTAAACCCAGATCGCGATGAACCCTAGAATCAATTCGGTTTCAATTTGATGATATAAGCCCTAGGTTTCATAGGGCTTTCAATCCGGGCATTGAGACGATACTAAGGATGCGTTCAATTTCATAATTTGATATCGGATTGATAGGGTTCGACTAAAGCGAAATCCGTAAGAACCCTAGGTTTCGATCGAGTTAAATCCGATAATATGAACCCCAATTAGGTTAGGGTTATTGCTCCATAGACTGAAACGGAAGTGATGATGTAAGAATTTACCAGAATGTGATTCGGATTGATAGCGTCCGACTAAGACGAGTGTCGTCGGCTATGGGGTTGATCTCCGGCGATTCCCACAGCTTCTCCGGTTGAATTGACTTGCGTAACAGTTTCAGAGAGGAGTGATTTAGGTGTGAGATAATTCGGATTGTGAAAATCATACACGGATTTACCTATTTTGGTGAAGGGGTCGACAGTTTCGACCGATTTGGTTTCATTAGCCATTAATTGGATTAATTCGAAATTGAATGGGCTGTAAATGGTTGTGATCATTGTTGTTAGAGACATGAATGTTTTTCAGTTACAATATCAACCGAGAATTGATAGTGGGATTCGAATTTTGAATCAATGGTAGCGATTTTGACTTTATAAAAGTCAAAAGGAACGAAATTTGATTAATGTTGACTTTGAGAAGTCAATGGATTAGATTTTTGGTAATTACATACAAGTCCCTGTGGTTCTAAGATTAAATATTGGCAGGAATGATCCCTGAGGTTTAATTTTGTTAAATAAGTTAAGATTTAACTAGGCTAATTTAACGGGGTTGAGTTTTTAACAGAATAGTTAACGGAATTTACTAACTGAGTTAACTTGAAAAGTCGGATTGTTACATCATCCCCTAGTTAAAAGAATTTTCGTCCCGAAAATTAAAATAAAATAAAATAAATTTCCGGATGTCACATCATCCCCTAGTTGAAAGAATTTTCGTCCCGAAAATTAGGATAGTACTTTAAGAGTGTGAAGTGGATTGCTTGAACAGATGCGGATACTTGCGTATCATCTGATCCTCGAATTCTCACGTGAATTCCGGTCCGCGTTTCGAGTTCCAACGAACTCTGACAATAGGGATTTTACTGTGTTTCAGCTTTTTGATTTCCCTGTCCATGATTTCTACCGGTTCTTCAACGAACCGCAGTTGTTCATCGAGTTGTAGTTCCTTAAGAGGAACCGCGAGTGTTTCGTCGGCTAGACATTCTTCAAGTTCGAGACATGAAAGACATCGTGTACACCACTAAGTCCTTCAGGTAGGTCCAGCTGATACACTACTGGGCCAATTCTCTTAACTATCTTGAATGGTCCAACATAACGGGCATTTAGTTTGCCTCATTTCCCGAAGCGAATTACACCTTTTCAAGGTGAGACTTTGAATAAAAACATGTTGCCTATTTGAAATTCTAACGGTTTACGACGCTTATCGGTGTAGCTCTTTTAACGATCACGAGTTGCCACCATACGGTTTCGGATTTGAACGATCTTTTCAGAGGTTTCGAATACGAGTTCGGGACTTGTAAGTTGGCTATCCCCAACTCCAGTCCAACAGATAGAGGATCGGCATTTACGTCCGTACAATGCTTCGAATGTTGCCCCCTTGATAATAGTGTGATAACCATTAATGTAGGAGGACTCCACTAGAGGTAAGTGAGACTATTATTTGTGCCTTCATGAAGGATATGATGCCCATATCAGCACCACTCCTTTCGCCGTGGACGGAGAGGGTTTCTCCATTAGGAAGAGGAAGGCGAACGATTTTCTCGCGACAGATAATCTCAGCTTGGTTTTTAGATAATCAGTCCATTTCGACAATCACGTCGAAACTACCGAGTGTGACCGGTATGAGATCAAAGTCACATTTATGACTAGTCAGTTCAAGTTTACAACCCTTAAGAACATAGGTTGCTTCTATTATTTGTCCGTCGGCTATTTCTATGGTGTATTTGTCCTCTAAAAGGGTTGGAATTTTTCTTAGTAGGTTACAAAGTTTATTAGTCATAAAACTCCTATCAGCACTAGTGTCAAATAGTACAGAAGCAAAATAGTTGTTTAATAAGGAATTTACCGGTAACCACGTTGTGGTCATAACGAGCTTCTCCGGATCCTAGCACAAAGGCTCGCCCCTTTGCACCATTCCCTGCATTATTTCCCTGGTTGTTATTATTGTTTTGGTGGTTGTTGTTGTTGTCGATGTCACCCTTCTTTAATTGTGGACAATCCTTCCGGAAGTGTCCCTCTTTTCCACATTCAAAACAACCTTTGGTAAAACCCGGTTGTTGGAAGGGCTGCTTGGCTTGTAATTCCCCTCTGCAGTCTTTGGCAGCATGGCCCACCTTGCCACACCGCTGACAACGGTTTTTGTCACAAGAACCGAGGTGGTGGTAATTACATTTGTTACACCTGGGGTGTCTCCCAATATAACCACTTTGATGCTGACCCGAAGAGGTCGACTGGTTGAAGTTCTTCGTAGGTTCAAACCTACGCTGTTGTTGTTGCTGTGATTGATTTGGCTGAAATCCCATGTTGTTATTGCTACTGTCAAACTTCCTCTTGTTGTTGTCAGTAGGTTTGGATGATGACTTCCTGGGAAGTAGTGTCCCTTGGGTAACGGCTTGGTCCGTCAGTTTGTGAGCAAGACGGATGGTTTGTTGAATGGTAGTGGGGTTGGATGAAGTAACCATGCTCTGGATTTGTGGTACTAATCCACTGATGAACATTTCAATTCTCTTGTAGGGTGGTGTGACCATGTGAGGACACATCCCCGCTAATTCATGCGAGCGAGTGGTGTAGAGTTCTATTTCAGAACCCTCCATTTTCAGATTCCAGAATTCTCCCTCGAGTTTCTGAATTTCATCCCTGGGACAGTACTCTTCCTTCATCAGGATCTTGAAGTCTTCCCATGGTGATGCATTGGCCATGTCCAGACCTAGCATCTGGACCTGTGCATTCCACCATGTGAGGGCAGGACCCTCTAGAGTTCCCGATGCAAATTTGACTCGGTCGGCTACAGGGCAGTTACACATGGAGAACACAGATTCAATCTTTTCAAACCATCGGAGTAATCCGACAGCTCCCTCAGCTCCACTGAATGTGTGGGGCTTACATTCCATAAATGTCTTGAAGGTACAGACATGCTGATTGTTCTGTGGATTGTTCGCTTGCCCTGGATTAGAAAGAGTAGGTTGGGTTTAGGAAAGAGTGGAATAAATGTGTACAGTTGGTTGTCTAGAGTTAACGGTTAACAGGTTTACCTGCAATGTGTGCTGCTAAGGCTTCAGCAACACTGTCATTAATTAACGCGGCCAGTTCGGCTGGTGTCAGGTTTATATTTCCACGACCACCGTTGCGACCGCCACGTCCACGTCCGGCCATGATTCTTCATATTCACAAACACAAGAAATGAGTAACTATATCGCATATTAACATCATTCAAGTGTAAGCAAACAGAAGGAGATGTGTAAAGACATGCAGGTTTATGATTTTAGTACAAGGCTAACTTAAATCATAATGCCATAGAATAAATAGTTCAACTCAAACAGTTCACTAAGATTTTTATTGGAATGGGAACATCCTTACCCATTTAGGTTTTTATTTGAAACATAAAGAAGTGACAAAATAAGATAAGATAGAATAGAATGGAATATCAAGCTCCACTGCCGGCGGATGAGATGACTGATTCAGCATCATCCTCCTCTACTTCCTCGGGCTCATCCTCAGGCTCAAAATCGGGTACTTCAGCTGGCTCTAGAGCTGCTGCAAGTTGTATCTCTAACTCTCCAATTCTTTCCTGAGATTCTACTTCAGCCTCCTCGAGTACATTCACTCTAGCCTGTAATGCCCTTACCTCGTCCACTAATGCATTATGCAAGCGGTCAGTGCTTGCCAGTTTTGCTACTAGCAGATCTATCCTGTGATCCGTTTGTTTCTCTCCTCTTAACAGACCTGTGATCGCTCCTGTTGCGTCTCTCATATTCCGGATCTCTCGATCCATAGTTGCTACAAATGCTGCAAAGGCTTGCTCCAAGTGGCAAGGTAGTAATGGTAAACGTGGTCCTGATGATGATGAAGCTCCAAAGTACGGTGATGGAACTCGTTCCTGTCTAACCCATTTGCTCAGTAAACCGGGGTACCAATCCCAGTCACTCCCATTCCGGATATGCATGGGCTCTCCATACACAATAGAGTTATCAATGGGCTCAAGCCTACGCCTCTTGGGCTCCGGTGATGCAATGGAAGGAATGTCATGTTCCTGATTGGTAGGTGGTGAAGATGGTGGTGTAGACATAATTCCTGAAACATAAGGAGTAAGTGTCTATGCCAAGTAACTAATGTCTGTGGCTATAGTCTATAATGCAGTCCTAGTTCTCTATAACCAATGTCTCTGATACCAATCTGTCACACCCCCAAATTCCACTAACGGAGTTTTACCGTTTTGGAAGGTGACAAACCAGGATCTCAGACATCAGTTACTTCAAACGACACTATATGGGACTTGAAATGTAATAACATAAAAGTTAAAGGTTCAGAGTGTATATGCGGAAGCGTTAAACGAAAATAAATGCGCAAAACAACGCGCCCAAGTTCAATTACAAACAAAACATAAATATTATTCAATAGGTAATTATTTCAATTGAAGTCCAAGACACATGCATGACTTAACGTGATCCTGAGTGCCAACCTGAGAAAACATGTAAGAAAACGAGTCAACACTAGGTTGGTGAGTTCACAGGTTTCAATCATTTAAAGTAAAGCGTTTACGGATTATGTACATTCAATATGCATATCAATAGGTTGCATGCCTATATTCATGTTTTGCTAAAGCGCTCGCAACCGAAACTGACAGTGTGTTTGTTTGTTTGCCTCCAGCCAGGTCTATCAACTCTGACTAATGTGTTAAGGTCAATATAACACCCGTTCGACCTCCAATCGAGTTAGCGCGACTAACACGGGTGGGGTTTGTCAAACCCAGTAGTATTACCAAAATTACCTCGTTCATACCATATTAACGGCCCGATGTGTGTGAGGAATTTTCATGATAGTGTGTTACGCTTAGCCTCAACAGTGATATCATATGAATTTCAATAAACCAAAAAGTTGTGACATGTTTTCTCCCCCAAATAAAAACAGTAAAGGGGCCGTGAAACTCACCTGCGTTGCGTAGTAGGTAGTATCAGTGGATAGTTTAATTGCTTAGATTAGTAACTTAGAATAAAAACACAGATCAAATAAAGATGTAACTCCCTCCCAAACTTCAGGTCCTAGGTTCATGCAAACTCAATTGTTTAATGGACACCACATAGACATAACGTTGGCAAACAAGTTGAAACAATAATTGAAGATAAGCTGTTGTCAGCAACCTATACGACTAGCTCATCACAACCATCACAATTTAAATACCCAATTTATAAACACCAAGTTACCCACTTTAGTCACCCAACCCTGCTATTAGGTTTTGTCATCAACCGAACACAGTTGTAAAGCAAGCAAACTCAAAGCATTCAAATAAATTGTACAGATCAACTAATACATCAATCTATCTAGTTTGTGTCAAAAACTAACAAGATCCAATACATGAACAATCAGAATCAAACAATAAACCTATACGAACCATCCGTCGGGAGGAAGCCAGACGCAGCTTAGCCACGCATGCTTGTCAGACACACGAGCATAGCTTTAATAGATGATCCGGAACTCTTCTTGCCTCTGAAAATCGCCCCTAGTTGCTCTGAAATCGGCTGAATGAAAGTTATGTGCGAACTAGGGTTGGATTTCCTTTTAATTAGAATTTAGGGCTTTTTGCTGAATCGCAGGCCCTTCGCGTGTCGCGAACATCTTTGGCCCATTCTTCGCGTGGCGCGAAGAACAAAGTAGTCGGGCGCCAATCTTTGATTCCTCGCGTGTCGCGATATTTTCTTTCCCAGCCTTCGCGTGTCACGAAGACTTGACTTTCCAGGAAACTTTGGTAATTTACACTTTCACCCCCTGTACTTTCATGCCTTCTCATTTATGCTTCGTTATCCGCTCATTTAGCATCTTAACCTGTAATAGACTTAGACACAAATACCAACGTAAAACCGACTCTATATACAAAGTAAAACGCATAAAACTATACAAAACCAACACATATGTCACACCCCCAAATTCCACTAACGGAGTTTTACCGTTTTGGAAGGTGACAAACCAGGATCTCAGACATCAGTTACTTCAAACGACACTATATGGGACTTGAAATGTAATAACATAAAAGTTCAAGGTTCAGAGTGTATATGCGGAAGCGTTAAACGAAAATAAATGCGCAAAACAACGCGCCCAAGTTCAATTACAAACAAAACATAAATATTATTCAATAGGTAATTATTTCAATTGAAGTCCAAGACACATGCATGACTTAACGTGATCCTGAGTGCCAACCTGAGAAAACATGTAAGAAAACGAGTCAACACTAGGTTGGTGAGTTCACAGGTTTCAATCATTTAAAGTAAAGCGTTTACGGATTATGTACATTCAATATGCATATCAATAGGTTGCATGCCTATATTCATGTTTTGCTAAAGCGCTCGCAACCGAAACTGACAGTGTGTTTGTTTGTTTGCCTCCAGCCAGGTCTATCAACTCTGACTAATGTGTTAAGGTCAATATAACACCCGTTCGACCTCCAATCGAGTTAGCGCGACTAACACGGGTGGGGTTTGTCAAACCCAGTAGTACTACCAAAATTACCTCGTTCATACCATATTAACGGCCCGATGTGTGTGAGGACTTTTCATGATAGTGTGTTACGCTTAGCCTCAACAGTGATATCATATGAATTTCAATAAACCAAAAAGTTGTGACATGTTTTCTCCCCCAAATAAAAACAGTAAAAGGGGCCGTGAAACTCACCTGCGTTGCGTAGTAGGTAGTATCACACAAGTATGAGATTTGGAACCTCAAATGTTAGCCTGCACGGCTTACGTATGCCCTAGAATTATAAACACATAAATTAGGGGCAAGTTGGGATTTGTGACGACGACACGGAAAGTTAGAACGTCTTAACGCATTCTAAGGATCTAAGAGTAGACGAACGTGTCTACGGGAATAAAGATTTTTTTTATTAATTAATTATTAAGATAAATACGTTTGATGTCGAACGTTTCTAATCACGGATAATAATAACTAATTATATTCGTGTGTTTGTGCCATTTAAAATGGTTAGGAAAATAATATAACTATATATATTCTTTTTAAGTTCGTATGATTAACAAAATAATCATTTGTGTGGAAAATAATAAATATATTATTTTTGATCGAGGATAAAACCGAGGGTAAATAATATAATAACTTATATTATTTACAAGTTTGAAACGTTTCATTGAGTTTATAAACGTGGGTAAATAATATAACAATTATATTATTAATTGGTTTGAAAACATCACACGAGGTATAAAACGATACGAAATAATATAAACATATATATTATTTAATAAGATTAGTCACGGTTTGAAAATAATATAAACATATTATTTTATACGAAGTTACGGTTTGAAAATAATATAATTATATTATTTTTATTCGATAATAATATAAATATATTATTTATAAAAGTGGGAAATAATATAAAAATAGGTTAATAATTCAAACCCGAGCCTACGGGTTATTTCCCGGGCTAAAACACATTTATATAATTATATAATATTATAGGGTTTGATTTTTATATTAAAATAATACAAGAAAATATGTTTAAAAATAAAACAGTGTGGAGAGACTCGAACCCGGGTCTCTCCTACACAAGCACACACACTTAACCAGTCCCGCCCACTAGGGTCATCGCATTAGGATTCGGATCAAATACGTTTTAATCCTCAACACCCATATGTTCTTCCCCTTTACTCTAGTCCGATTGAACTCCCCCCTGAATCCGTCGAATTCGGTTTCGATTGAACCAAAAGACATAGGGGTTTTGATGATCGAGGTATTTCGAACCTGTGGGTGAGTTTAATCGTAAAATCAACAAGTTTGAGGTCGTTAATTTTGTGAATTAAGAACCGTAACCCTAGGTTTGAACACAAGATCAAATCGATCGATTTTTATAATGAAAATGCTTGGAATCATAGGCTTATCATTAAACGGAGGATTGTGAAACTACTCGTATGAATTAATTGAATTGAAATCGTGTGCAGATTAGGATTCGATTAAACCCAGATCGCGATGACCCCTAGAATCAATTCGGTTTCAATTTGATGATATAAGCCCTAGGTTTCATAGGGCTTTCAATCCGGGCATTGAGACGATACTAAGGATGCGTTCAATTTCATAATTTGATATCGGATTGATAGGGTTCGACTAAAACGAAATCCGTATGAACCCTAGGTTTCGATCGAGTTAAATCCGATAATATGAACCCCAATTAGGTTAGGGTTATTGCTCCATAGACTGAAACGGAAGTGATGATGTAAGAATTTACCAGAATGTGATTCGGATTGATAGCGTCCGACTAAGACGAGTGTCGTCGGCTATGGGGTTGATCTCCGGCGATTCCCACAGCTTCTCCGGTTGAATTGACTTGCGTAACAGTTTCAGAGAGGAGTGATTTAGGTGTGAGATAATTCGGATTGTGAAAATCATACACGGATTTACCTATTTTGGTGAAGGGGTCGACAGTTTCGACCGATTTGGTTTCATTAGCCATTAATTGGATTAATTCGAAATTGAATGGGCTGTAAATGGTTGTGATCATTGTTGTTAGAGACATGAATGTTTTTCAGTTACAATATCAACCGAGAATTGATAGTGGGATTCGAATTTTGAATCAATGGTAGCGATTTTGACTTTATAAAAGTTAAAAGGAACGAAATTTGATTAATGTTGACTTTGAGAAGTCAATGGATTAGATTTTTGGTAATTACATACAAGTCCCTGTGGTTCTAAGATTAAATATTGGCAGGAATGATCCCTGAGGTTTAATTTTGTTAAATAAGTTAAGATTTAACTAGGCTAATTTAACGGGGTTGAGTTTTTAACAGAATAGTTAACGGAATTTACTAACTGAGTTAACTTGAAAAGTCGGATTGTCACAACATAAACATGGGACATTTGACCCTACATCAATACTGTGTGGCATACTCTTTGTTATGTCAAGGGTACTTGTTCTTAAGGCTTGTTCTTTAATGACAACTTCGATTTGTCTTTATCTGCTTATTATGATTATGATTGGGCGGTTTGCCCCAATCCTCGACGAACTGTGAGTGGCTATTTTCTCTTGGGACAGTCCTATTTCTTGGAAGTCCAAGAAACAAGCATCTATTTCTCTTAGCTCTACTAAAGCTGAGTACCGATCTCTTCGCCGGGTCACATATGAATTTGCTTGGTTAACTCGTTTGTTTGTGGAATTTCAGATTCCCAATCTCACTTCGGTTCCTCTGAAGTGTGACAGTCAGGCGATCATTCACATTGCTAAGAATCCTGTTTTTCATGAACGCACAAAGCATATTGAGTTGGATTGTCATTCTGTCCGTGAGAAGCTTCAAGCCGGTTTGATTCTTCTTTCTCATACTCGTACTTCCGATCAACTTGCGGATTTATTTACTAAGAGTCTTGTTAGTCAACCGCACTCGACTATCATTTTCAAGTTGGGGTTGTATACACCTCCGGCTTGAAGGGAGGGGTGGTGTTGGGCGAAACTATTTAGTTTCGCTTATGAAACTAGTTAGTTTCACTGGTTAGTTAGTTTCATTTGTTTAGCTTAGTTTCTCTTTTATTAGCTTTGAGTATATAAATATTTTTGTAATCATTATTTGAGTTATCAATCAAAATTAATTTTCCCCCCAATTATTTCTCTCTTATTTTACCAACACAACATAGAGCTTAGCCAATTACCCATACCCCAACATTTGGAACACTTAGGTTTACTTTATAGTTCCAATTTCCAACACCAAGTACATGAAACAAAACATGTATGACACTTACAAGGCCATGAGTAGGTGGAGGCAGCAATTACAAATTGCTACTAGTAAAAAACGTAATCAAACTGAAACCTATAAATAGTTTTGTCAATGAGCCCCAGATCAATTGGTTTGAGAAGAGACACCGTCATGGTCTTGCAATGTGGAGGTCATGGGCTCGACACTCACTTGGTGCAATATGCTCAGGTGGGCCAGGGTTTTACCACACTGGGATTTCGGATGGTGGGTTTCCCCTGGAATGGTGGGCGGGCTAGGTCACTAGCGATGTCTGCGTTCATGGGCGTGGGTGGCCTTTCACCAATGGGTTTACCCGGGTGATCGGGCTTATAGTATTCGTTGGCCGTTAAAAAAAAACTGAAACCTATAAGATATTGAAATATCAAAGAGTGCAGTAACTAATACCTCTGATATAGAAACTTTTGCACTAATTTTATCATACTTTTCTTAGTAAATGGGATGTTACTAGAGGTGCACAAATCGGATATTCTCAAGAAACGGTTCCGGTTCTCACCGGTTCCAGGTCGGTTCTTGGTTGAAAAACCGGACCCTATGTACTCGGTTACGGGTATTCAAGAACCGGTTCTGGTAATTCAAGGCGGATATTTCAAGAACCTATTTCTGACTATTCGAAAAACTTAGTTAAACATATAAATACATTAATTAAACATATAAATACCTAACTTAAAAAGTCCAATAACATTAACAACTTAAAATGTTACAAAATAAATAAATGGTTAAAACATAAACTCATAAAACATAGATAAATTAAACGTTACTTGCATATTAATTATGATCGTCTTCAAAAATAATTTTTCTACTTTACTTTTATTCTTGATTTCTCTAAATCATTAACATCTACATAACCTCCATTTTTTTAGTCTAAATAATTAAATCATTTCTTTTATCCGAGAGAGAACCGGTTTTGGGAGAACCGGGTTTGGGAGAGAACCGGTTTTGTAGGAACCGGTTTTGGGTAGAACCGGTTTCGGGTATTTTTAGAACCGGTTTTAACTAAAAATAATGGAACCTATCCGGACCCTAAGAGAAGGGTCGGTTCCGGTTCGGGTCCGGAAGAACCGGTTCCGGTTCCTTGGACGGTTCCGGTTTTTTTGTTCACCTACCCTGACAAATTTTATTAAAACGAATAAAAGAATGCAAAAGTGTAAGCATTAACCCACCCTTGGACATCGAGGTGCACAAAACGGTTTTTTAACCCGAACCGGTTCAAAACCGAACCGAACCGGTTTGGTCAACAAAAAGTCAAAACCGGTTTGAGTTCAAACCGGACCGGTTTGGAACCGGTTTGAGATGGTCCGTTGACCGGGTTTGACCGGTTTAAAAACCGGTTTGACCGGTTTAAAAAACGGTTTGAAACCAGTTTTTAATCGGTTCGGTTCGGGTTAAACCGGTTTCAAACCGGTTTAAATGTATAGGTTTCAAACCGGTTTTAAACCGGCGGTTTGAACCAGTTTTAAACCGGTTTGGTATAAACCGGTTCACGACCGGTTCGGTTTTCGGTTTGAAACCGGTTTGGTTTTTCAAACCGGTTTTTTTGTACATCTCTACTTGGACATACTTCAAGAATAGACAAAACCGCAAAAGGAAATCAATCTTTGGGTCTAACAAGTGGGCATCAAATACCCGACCCAAAGAGTCCTAACTTGAGCCCTATACAATAAAAATGAAATCCCGGCCCAAGTTTTCCTGTGGTCCAATTAAGCCACATACAGCCCAATTGGACATACCAAACAATACAAGTTCTCAAATTGACTCCATAATTGGCCCAATTGAGATTACAATCCAAACCATCATGTAACATATACCAACTACTCATTAACATCCATCATTAAACAATCAATTTTTAGCTCACCCATCATCCAAATTCCTCTCCATCATAATAACCATCTTCCACTTTAATTAACATATAAACAGCATCCTATCATATATCATAAACAGCATATTTTGACCCAATAACACCTGATCTCCTGTTTTAAGACTTCCCTGAACACAGTGGGGGGATCCAGGATTTTTCTTCACTACTGGCCAAAAACGAGCCAGACAAAACAATGAGATTGACAGAATAATAACAAAAAATATGTTAACTGAACTCATTTACCTTCCACTTAACTGAAATGAGAGCAGTGACTTGGTCATTGTTGATTCTTTGCCTCCCTTTTGGCAAATCACTGTTTCTTTGCTGCATAACAAAAAACCTTATTATCAAATATATTTAAAGAACTTGATATTTGCTTCAAATCTTGAAATGGGTATTAAATGAAACAAAGAACTTAAGTGCCTAAAATTTGCTTCAAATCTCGATCACATCCTTATCAGCACAAACCATATACGTCATTTCGACAAACATCCAAGCAGTAACCATTTTATCAAACTTCTGTTTCTTATTTCCTGCTTTTAGCCCATGCCAAGGAAGGCTGGTTGTATAACACAAACATCATTTGACAGATGAAAACACGAGTTGTTTGATGAAAGAAAAGGAAGGACTACATAATCCACACGAAAAAAAAATGTACCGAGGTCAATATTAACAAGACCAGGGGCGGAACCAGAGGAGGGTCAAGAGGGTCCATTGGCCCCCCAGTCATTAGAATTTGTCCCTTTTTTGTGTATAAAAGTTGTGTTTTTTAAAAAACAAAACATGAGTTGGACCCTTAGTTGTAGTCGGTAGAAAAGAGAATATTATGATGACCCTACGACTAAGAAGTTCTGTTCCGCCACTGAACAAGACTACATAAGAATGTGTTTACTATTTTTCATGCATACCAATCAATTGATGAGTATTCATACCAATAATTTTTTTTGTTTTCTTAAGAAGAAGGTAATTAATTCCCAATTCCTTTCTTTTAATTCCATTATCAAACCACTAGTGTTTTCATCATTGAAAAGCAAAGCAGGAAATAAGAAACAGAAGTATGATAAAATTATTGAAAAACTTTCTAAGTATTAGTTATTGCACTCTTTAATATCTCCATCTCTTTATAGGGTTCAGCTTGATTACGTTTTTTATTGGACTATTTTGAATACATCGATCATGATATATAAAATAACCTTCAAAAGAATGATTCATCACTACAGATAAATTCAAATGGGTTTAAATATATGAAGGTCCATTGTTTAATACTCAAAGATATCCTGCCAATCTCTTAAGGATTAATTACATGTCGGCTATTACCCTATTATAAATATTTAAAACTATTTTGAATTTTAAATATACATGATTTCTGTATCATCCCCAAATTGGATGTAATTTAAAACTAAAAAAGACATTAAATATCTTTTTTTTTAAATAGCCCGATTTATTCTTGAAATCAATAGTAAATATCTATATTTTTTTTTAAAATAGCCTAGTATTAAGTATCTAAATTATTTGAAATAGCCCGATATAATCTTACTATCCGGTCCGGTTTTATACGACCGTAAACCAAACCATTCACTATGGTTTGAAAATTTTGAAATCAACAGACCGAAAACTTACAAGAAAAACCGACTGTAAAACTAAACCAATGACCGGCTTGCGGTTTTAAACGGAACCGTGATCACCCTATAGGAAGGAAGGAGATGTTGACATGTAGCACAATTAGAAAATAAGGTCAAAGGGCATTTTGGTCAAAATGACTATCCTCCTCCCCACCCCCACCCCCCCTTTCTCTCTTCCCTATTATTTTATCAAAATCTAGCACATCCTAAAACTCCAATTTCAACATAGATAATACAACATATAAAATACATCACAGAAAAATAAAACATCAGATAATACAACACAAAAAATACAATACAAAAAAATATAGCACATAAAACACAACACAAAAAATACAGCACAGAAAAATACAACACAAGAATTCGGCACAGAAAAATACAACAGCAGAATTCAACACGGAAAAATACAACACCAGAATTTAGCACAGTTTAATGAGAACTCATTCTCTAGGTTTATCCTAGATAGCAACTAAGAATCATTCTAAGTATGTGATGGTTGACAACAAACTTATAACAAGGTTAGCTAAAGCACTAGTAAGTGTTGGAAGCTAACACTAAGACATGCTTTACTTTGATTAGCTTAGAAGCTCTTGTGAGCTAAAGTAATCTAAGTAATAGATGAACATTGATGAACTGACTGATACAAAGATGTATACCATTGTTGTCAGATCATGGGAGTCCAGATGTTTTCATAAGTGAAGCTACACAAAGATTGATCAAATTGCAAGGAGGGGGGAGTCCATTTAAGAAACAACCCTTTAGGGTATGTAGAAATGATTGTGTGAGATGTTTTCTCAAACCCATGCAGAAAGGGAGAACCTTTCATTACCCCGTCTGGATGTTATCCAATAACACTTAATATGGGGGTAACTTGCATTTGAATTGGGAAAGTCTGGCAACAAGAATTTTGGTAATCCAAATTGATTATGCAAACATGTGACCAAGTGGAGTTCACAAAGGTCATAAGGAATCTATCTAGTTGGTAGACTCCAATGCCAGTTGGTTAGACTCAGAATCTTGCAAGATGTCTGATATAATATCAAAGGCATAATGGAGATGTGTTCGCCTTGAAATGAGAATTGTATTCTTCAAAGACAGTAATTATAACAAGATTCAGGTTAAGACATAAGGTTATAATCTTAGAAGTTGACAAAAGGTAATATTAACTTGCATGTTAAGAACACATCATAACAACTCATCTCAATTGCAATTATTTGTATTGACTTGACGAAGTAATATATAATGATTTTTTGATTAAACAACCCGAAGGTTGACGATAGATTGAGTTGTGGAATGAGACTAAAGCCCATGAAAAAGGGTATATGAAGGAAACCTAACCTAGTTAACTGGACGTCCAAGATCTAGGTTCAATATGACAACCGGCTCATATATCTAAGGGTGGTCACTATGAGGGGCATAACTAATATACAAGTTGATATATAAGCTATTACGTATGTTTATATATATACCCTAAATTGTAAAGGGAGTTTAGTTACTTCCCAATCCATTCCTATATCAATCAGTGAAATTGTTGTGAGGTTAAACATAATATGGTTAATGATTTATGTAAATCATGACAACCTTAATGTTTTTTAATGATTTGAGATAAATCATCTATGTGAAAGAGAAGTGGGGTCGCTTCAAATGAAATTGTGCAGTGCCCAATTCCTATAGCTTTCAAAGAACCAAACTAGTTTTTCAGGACCATAATGGACACAATAGTGAGGGGATGTATCCGGCTAGAGAGAGTCTTGTGTGAACGCATATTTTTGTTTATACGCATAGTCATCGGTTCAAAGACATCTAGTTTGCTGACAGCTATATTGTAGTAGTTTGTTTCACATGAATGATGAGAATATAGTCACTATTTATTTTAATAATATTTTTTTAATAAAAACTGACCCACTTTCTTATATAGTATTTCGGGAGACTTTAATCCGAAGCTTATGATGATTCCAACGTGATATGCTCCGAAGACATGATATTTCAGAAGTCTTCATCTGTCTAATCCGTGGCTAATGCTCCAATTGCGAAGTTGGTTGGTTAAGGAGTTACCTCTTTGATTATAAAAAACTAAGGAATTTAAAAAATAAATAGAAACGCCAAATTATAAAGTAGAAAAATTTCAAGTTTTAATTATTTAACATGTGAATTTAAAGCAACCACGTTGGTACAATGCGACAAATCAAATCACATATAAACCTAAAAGGCAGTATATTCTACTTTTAGAACATGCAATGTGATATTTTTTGCTAAATATTTAATATTTATCATGGATTAATTATTTAACATGTGTGATTATTTTATTCAAAATTTTAATATTTTCTAAAATATGTATATTTAAAATTTGTTTATGAGTATAAAATAAGAAAAATGAAAACCATTATAGAGCTATAAGTTAATTGCACACATGAAAAAGGTTCAAATGTGAACCAACTTTAAATATGTAAACCAAAAAACCAAATTATTGTCACATGTTTATTATATCTAATAGGATGTTTGACTTTTAGGGAATACATTAAAATAAGATGAAAATAAATGTGTGGTTAAAATTTGGTTTTTTGGTTTACGAGTTCACAAAGGATCCTCACCCTTACACACATATCCGTAGATATATTTTACGCATTTGGTTATTTCCTTTCGGAACTTACGGATTTGAGCATCACTATTTGTTAAATTGTAACATGTTTAATTCTTACCAGTAATCACAATTAAGGTTAGAAAATAGAGTAAATTTGAGCATCTACACCCCTCCCCCCTTTGGTCACCGCTATCGACGTCATTTTTTTTACAATAGTCGACTTCTTCATTTAACCTAACAAACCCTCTAGTGATGTTCAATTTCCATAAAGCCTCCAAGTAGTGCCAACACCATCTAAATGAATCCCATGGTGGAGAATAGAACCGGTAGTAGCGTGCTATATACGGTGAAGTACAACAGAATTGAGGGGAGGGTGGTTTTTTACTTACTTTTGATGAGAGGTGTAAAATGGCCAATTTACATGGGTTTAATCAAAAGTTAACGTTTGTTAGTGATAAATGCCAAACGTGTTGCACATTGGCAAACGATAGAGACCAAATCCGTAATTTATGAAAGTAAGACCAAATCCGTAAGAGTAAATTACACTTTTCGTCCTTTAACTATATACTAAATTTCAGATATCGTCCTTAAACTAATGAAATAACAGAAATCATCCTTTACGATCATATTTTGTAACAGTTTATGTCTTTTCCACTAACGGACGTTAGATTTTGAGGTTAAGTTCAGTTATGTGCAAGTCATACGAGGGCAATTTAGTCATTATACCCTTTCAGGGACCATTTGTGTAATTAACTTGAAGATTTGGGTCCCAACATTTTAACAGAAAAAGACCAAAATAGCCTCATGTACAAGGCACATGACCAGACTTAACGGAAAAAGTTAACATCTGTTAGTGTAAATGATGTAAACTGTTACAAAATATGAACATAAAGGACGATTTCTGTTATTTCATTAGTTTAAGGACGATATCTGAAATTTGGTATATAGTTAAAGGACGAAAATTGTAATTTACTCAATCCGTAAAATATGATTACAACATGGACCATTCGTGCAATTAACTTTAAATTTGTTAAATAAAAATTTATTTCCATATGGAAAATAAGTATCAATATTTTTTTCAATTTTTTCTAGGGAAACATGTCTTTGTTGTAAGAGAAATTAAGTGAATATCAATTATAAATCTAATATTAGTATTCGAGTGAGATTGCTCTTTACGATAAAAATGAAAGTTAAAAGTGATATTGGTCAAATTATTAGTATAAACTATTATTGGTTAATGGGTAATAGTTTTGATTATTAAATCCAGTTTACCAAAATAAAATATAAGTTTGATTTTTTGATTTAAGGGAAAACAATAAATCACATCTCATACTTTATTTCTACACATTAGCGGCCCCTTAAAGATTTCTACTACAAAACGTTCACCACAACGTTCTCGTTCATTATTGTTCAAAAAGATGAAGCAAAAACTCTATACAATATGATTTTTGGCCTCATGTTTGTACAGAGAGTTTCGGTTCAAGAACAAAAACCTATTTATTCATGTTGGTCATTTTAGTGTCATTAATTTCATTTTGTGTAATTAGATTTGCTTAAGACCAAAAGAGAAATTATAATCTACATTAGTTTGAGTTAGTAGGTGTGGAGTGCACACTAAATCAAGAGTATGCTAATTTCTAGAACAATGGAACCTTTAAGGTTGTTATGAGCAAAGCCCCTTTGGGGATTTCCAAAGCGGCACAACCACTAGCGGGGATCTCCTAACCGTGAATATGAGTTTGTTACTAACTTGCATTACTAACTCAACAATAGAATATGAGTTTTTTGCTTTAGCTGCAGCCGGTAAAGAGGATGAGTGGCTAAACAATTTAGTGTATGAGATTTCATTATAGTCTAAACAGATGTCACAAATATCTATTCAGTGTTAGACATAGCATGATTTGTGAGTTTATAACGAATGGGGAGATTTATGTTGTGAATTTTCATACACAACATAGCAGCCGATCATCTAACCAAAGGGTTAGTAAGAGATTTAGTGCACAAGTCGACTGTGGGGATGAGATTATGTCCATTTATATCTTTCATGTTAAGATCAGTGGCGGACCTATATAGGGTGGATGGGGTCGGCCGACCCCCATGAATTTTTTTGTTTGTTTGTTATATATAAACGATCTAATCTCGAGCGACCCTCAAAAGTTTTGACAACGACCCCATGAGTTTCTTTTCGACTAAAACGACACCCAAAAAAATTAATTTAAAACTTTAAAATTTTATAAATATAAACTTATTAATTATTATAACCTAATTAAAAAATATAAACCTATTATAAATTAATTAGGTAATTGGATCTACCTGTCAATCCTTAGAAATAATTAAGCTCACTAGGCCACTAGCTATTCAACCAAATAACATTTTACTCTAAGCTCATTCTATTCTAAAAAATTCACCGGCTTCGTCAAACCATCTCCCCTTTCCATTGAACAAATGTCAGTGAAACGGAAATAAGTGACTATCGACTAAGAAGTGTTGCCCCCGCTGCCCAATCGACAATCTCTTGCCACTGCCGCCTGTGATACTTGTAGTCATTTGATAATTGAATGTTTCATGTTTAGTCTACGGATTTATTGATTTAAATTTTCATTTTTAAGAATATAGTGAAAGATTTCAATTATATGAATTTATGAACCGAATGAAAAAATTAGATCTACACTCAAAAAATTTTGGTGACCTAACTAAATCCTAAAAAAAACAATTCGATGACCCGATTGAATTCGGCAAAAAAAATTCAATGACCCGACCCCACAAAAATCTCTTTTAATAAACATCCGAACATCGAAAATTTCCGACACCCATGAAAAAAATTATTGGGTTTGCCACTGGTTAAGATACCCAGTTTCCATCCAATACAATGTCGCTTGACATCTAGAGATTGAAACACATGTGATATATCATCCCAATGTATGTGTCAGACCTACTAGACGGCGAGGTCCAAGGGGCAACGCCCTTGACGAGTGTCTCGATGCCGGCGTGGAATGTTTTATTTTGGCACATTAGTTATACACTGCAAGTTGCTTCGGATGTGCCAGATTGATAAAAAGTTGCATGATTTTGGATCATCAGTTATAATTACTAGTAAGTTGCTACTAAGCATTAGTAGCAACTTAGTCCATGAGTTGCAAATGGTCTTCAACAAAAAACTTGATACTTTGGTAGTAATTGGGTATCAATATTAAGTTGATCAACATCGGTAGTAATTTCGTCAACAGTAACTGTGCTTCAACAACAAATGTTGTTAGGTGAAACATAGTTACTATTAATGGAGTTACTGCTGATGTTGCTAATGTTTTTTCTACTCATGTAACTGTATAATCGTCTGCGTTTATAACCGACAATTGACATGCATTTTTGTGAAGTGTTGCAACGATTCGTTGTGATGGTTCAACCTCTACATAAAGGATTCATTTAGTCTGTTTTCAACAATGAATTACTACCTCGTTTTCACAGAGAATTCCCACTCGTTTTTTTTAAATTAATTTCTGTCTTATCCGATTAAAAATTTTGTGTATCACAAAATACTTTAATCTAAAAATGAATTTCATATCATTCAGACAACTATCTAGCACAATCATGAAATCCAGAAAACATATAATTCATAAACATTTTTACAAGATTTTGTTACATAAACGGAATATATGTGTGGTACGTTGTGCAAAGCAAACCAATCTCCCAAGCTTTCAGGTCTTGGATTATTATGCTATGCATTAATACGTGTGGTACATGTGCAATGGAAGTTGTACTCTTACATCAACATGGTTCATATGTTTGTTTAATATTGGAATCTAGAAAGTATAAAGCTACCAAACAGAAAGTTCTTAACCAATCAAACATCACTTATTTCATCTAAGTATATAATATATTATAAAATAAGAGTAAACTAGAAAACATGAACTACGCGTTGTGGTGGGCCGTATAGTGATATTAACATGTTTAAGTACATAATTAAAGATCACGCGATGCGGCGGGTTTACGAACCTCTTTATGCGTGTTGCGGCGACGACAATAACACGACTAAGTACATAAAATAAACGTATAAAGTTGAAACGACTCGGTTCTGGAGATCGAAAAATGGATAACTTACGAAGCGAATAGGAGTTAACATTGAAACGATAAATTAATTAAAAAAGTTAGTAACAAAGTAAAAACTAACTAAAACTAGAAAAAAACTAACTTTTACAAACGAATAAAAAAATAAAAGAAAAAAGAAAATAAATTTGAGTGTTAAACTTGAGAGTTTAGAAATTTAAGGGGTAAAGTTTAGAATTATGTCTGGATGTAACTTAAAATTTTAAAAAGTTAAGAGATATATTTAAAAATATAGAAAGTCGATGGGTCATATATAAAAATAGAGAAACTTGAAGGGCCATTATTAACTTTTTGTCGGTGTTCAAGGGTTTTTAGAATTATACGATGGTCATGTGTATTTTCTGTTTGTTCATTTTCTTTTCAGAATTTACGAACATCTAGTATCCACTGTTTGTCAAGTCGTCTTATCATTAACATTAAATATATATTAAAAGGCAATTTTACTCTTATTACTTAAGAAAAGTTAGACAGAGATAATGATTTCGAGATAGCTCGTTTTCTAAAGATGGGAAATGATAGATGTAATGATTTCAATTCAATTACCTTAATGTTGATAGATTTGGATAATATTAATTTATAGTTAGTAAAAAATAGCATATATTAACGTTTAAATCGATTAAATTACTTATATTATAATCTATCCCTCGTAATTATATTATTTTACATATGTTTGCAATAATTACTAAAGCAACCATCCTCTATATATAATCAAACCCTAAAATACCATTTGTGCGACAACTTCAATCCACCTCCAGAAATGGCTTCCACCACCTTCATCATCTTCTCTCTTCTAGCCGCTCTCTCTTTCTCCGGCAACCTCCAAACCACCTCGGCACGCCGCCTCTTGTTCTTCCCCGTCCCCGGTTTCCCGGGAACTCTCCCAATCCCCTCACTGCCACCTATCCCATCCACCGGTCTCCCTGGCTTCCCTGGTGTCCCCTCACTACCATTACCACCATTGCCTCCCTTTATCCCCACACTTCTCAACTTCCCTTTTCCCATCAGCACTCCGTCCACGCCGCCGTTCACCAGAATATTCACTCCTCCAGTCGCCAGAACCATCCGTCCCTGAATGTTGATGCATTTGCTATAATGTGTAATGTTTAACTGTTATAAAATTGTCTCGTGGAACATGTATGTTGGATTTCTTGTTTTTATTTTATAAACCATGCAATTTAGATTTAAATGATTGTTTAATTACCTTTTTCTTTTTTAATTGTAATTTTGGATTTAACTGTTGTAAAGTTTGTCTCTTGGAAGATTTATGTTGGATTTCTAAGATTTTATGTTGTAAATTATGTCACTACAATAATATCATCTTATCCCGACGATTTTTTTAACCTTATAGCGACGACTTGTCGTCGGTATAGGCTATGCCGACGACATGTCGTCGGTATATATGTCGTCGGTATTGCTTCGTCCCAATAGGTCAAAGATGTCGTCGGTATAGGTGTCGTCGGCATAGGTCGACCTATGCCGACGACATGTCGTCGGTATAGGGTTTAATTAAAAAATTCAAAAAGAAATTCTATACCGACGACATGTCGTCGGTATAGCTTCTGGACTTATCCGGACGACAAGTCGTCGGTAAAGACCCAACCTATACCGACGACATGTCGTCGGTATAGGATATTTTCAATTTTTTTTTAAAAATTTGAAAATAACCAAGTTTGCAAATTAGCTTCCTCTAAGCTTGAAATCCTTCAAAAATGGTTAAATCTTCAAACACCTAACAAAAACCAAAGAAATTAAGCAAAAAACACCAAAATGTTGATTTTCTTGTTAAGATTGAACAATATATGTTAACTCACCTCAAAACCGAAGAGATTGGTGAATATTGCTCCACAAAATACCCAAAAAAACGTGAAATCGCCGGAGAGAGAGAGATGGAGGCGTTTGAGGGTTTTTTTGGTCGAAATGGGAAGCAGGAGGCTGTATTCTGTATTCATTCGCGCTGAGACCTATACCGACGACATGTCGTCGGTATAGGCTAAAAAGTCGGCGCTGTAGGTTGTCTGTACCGACGACATGTCGTCAGTATAGGCTTCGTAGGGTTTTGACCAGTCAATAAAGTAAAAAAGCCTATACTGACGACATGTCGTCGGTATAGGCCTTTTTATAATTTTTGTAATTAAACAAAAAAAAATTTTTTGACCGACGAAAACATTATTATATTAAAAAAATAAAAATAAAATCAAAATAACCCTATACCGACGAAAACATTATTATATTAAAAAAACAAAAATAAAATCAAAATAACCCTATACCGACGACATGTCGTCGGTATAGGGTGACCCGGTCAAAAATTTGGTTTTGAGCTATACCGACGACATGTCATCGGTACAGGGTGACCTATGCCGACGACAATTGTCGTCAATATAGGCGGCGTCGGCACATGGTCTTTTTCTTGTATTGTGTATTTTAGATTAAAGATTGCTTACCTCTTTTCTAATTTCAACCCACTTGTAGTCTTGTAGATATATGTTTAGATTTGAATTTGATTTGTATGTGATCTTTTAAGTTGTAAACCTAAATAATTATAACTAAATTGTGATGTACTCAAATTGGATAAATCTTGTCATCTAAATATATCCAAAATTAGTTAAAATATAAAAAGCCTAATAGTTTTTTTATATTTAAAGAACTATTAGAAAAACATTACTTTTATAGTTTTATAGTTATATCTAAAGAGATGCACTACTAGAAAACCGATAAGTTTATAATGTAAATATGGGTCGCAAATGCGTAGCAATCACCGATTTGAAAGGAAATTTGATACGCATTTGCAACGAAATATTAAATATAATAATAAAATTAAAGATTTCATCAAAAATGCAGAGGAATTTCCTACACATTTCCAGTGACCAATATTCTTTTTTTGAGGTTTAAACATCTTTTTTTATTCCATCTTTTGCATAACCTTATTACACATGAAATACTTTTATTTCGCAAGTTTATATACATTATACACATATGTACGTGCGTGTGCACCAAGGAACCCGACCATTACTCAAAACAAGTTTTATTATTCTATAAGTTATATATATATATATATATATATATATATATATATATATATATAGGGGATGGTTCCCCTAAGAAGTGCACTTTGGCTAAGAAGCCTAAGAAGCAATCTTATCCATTCAATTGGATGATCAATGGTAGAGATTTAAATGTAGGAAAACTTAGAGGTGGAGGGGCATTTTTGGAAACCCACAATTGTTGACTTTTTTCAAATTCCTCCACTTTTTTTTAAACGTACATAACTTTTTCATACGACCTTATTTTTTTTAAAAATTTCACCGTAAAAACGAGTGTTTTTTACCTTTAATTCGAGTATAGTATTGCTATATTTTTTATTAAAAAAAACGGACACTATACAAAATTATGCTATTTTACATAAATTGTGCTGGTTTACATAAATTGTGCTGTTTTATGGAAAATCAAACCAGCACAAACAAAAATATCAAACCAGCACAAATAAACAAGCACAAAATTAGCAAACTAGCACACAAACAACAAACATACACAATTACTAGCACAACCAGCACTAACAAACTATCACAACAACAATGTGATTTAAAAAAACAAATCAGCACAAATAATGAGAACAAGACAAACCAGCACAAATAAACAGGCACAAAATTAGCAAACTAGCACACAAACAACAAACCTGCACAGTTACTAGCACAACCAGCACTAACAAACTAGCACAACAACAATGTGATTTAAAAAAACAAATCAGCACAAATAATGAGAACAAGACCAACCAGCACAATAATTAGCACAAAAAACCAGCACGTGTGATAACAGCACAACAGAAAAAATAGTAGAGGAAAACAGCACAAAAGAAACTCAGCACAGTCGAAAAAATAGTAGAGGAAAATAACACAAAAAAAGTCAGCATAACCAACCAACACAACATAAAAAAATACATCACAGGAAAACAAAATTCCAGCACATTCAGTAGAACAAAAAAAACCAGCACAATACATTTTCTCTTTGGTAAAATCATAACAATGAAAAAAAATAGAGCACGGTAAAGCAAGAAGAACTGCTAGAAAAGTTATTATTTAGTTGAAATGTTAATAAACAATTACCTTAAAAATCATAAAAAGGATGAGCGTTCAATGCATCTTAGTGAAATTGTTTAGTATTGCTATATTTTACTCTAAAACAAAATCAACACTTAGTGAAATTGTGCTACTTTACGTAAATGTGCTGGTTTATAGTAAAACAGCACAACTAACCATGCTGCATTGTAAAACAGCACAATTAACTGTGCTGCATTGTAAAACAGCACAATTAACTCTGTTGCTTTATCATAAAACAACACCAAACATAACAATTAGTTGTGTTGTTTCACAACACCAAAAGAACACGGTTCATTGTGTACCTTGCTTTTCTTAGCTAACCAAACACAAACAAAACCAACACAATAAAACTAGTATATCAAACCAGCACAAAACAACATTTTGATGCATAAGCTTTTTGTTGCCTACCACTAAACCGTTTTTTTTTGTGTATGGATGTTTTAATTTTTTATTTTTAAATAATGCTACCAAATTAGGCACATAATAATTGACTAAAAGTACACACATTAAAGAAACCATTACATTTACGTAAATTGTGTTGTTTTACCAGAAACTAGCAAAATTTTAATGTGTTAAATTGTGCTGTTTTACCAGAAACCAGCACATTTACGAGAAACCAGCACATTTACGTAAATTAGCACAATTTCGTTAAGTGTCGTTTTTGTTTTTGCAAAAAAAATATAGCAATACTATACTCAAATTAAAGATAAAAAAATGCTCGATTTTATGGTGTAATTTTTTTAAAAAAATAATGTCCTATGAAAAAGTTATGAACGTTTAAAAAAAAGTGGGGGAAGTTGAAAAAAGTCAACAAAAGTGGCTATTCCAAAGATACCCCTCTAACCTTATTTTTCCCCCACTTAAATCTCATCTCTTATTAACAAATGGATGGCTAAGATTCGCTTCTTAAGCTTCTTAGTCAAATTACACTTCTTATTGGAACCTCCTCCTATATATATATATATATATATATATATATATATATATATTTACTAGTTTAGAACCCGTGTCTACACACGGGGTGAAAAATATCAGTATAAAAGTTTTTAAATTTTTATGTATATATTCAAGGATAGAAAACAAAATTCAAAATATATAAAAATTAATACATAATTGGGTTTCAAAATACGTTAATTATATTTAATCTTTGACTTTCATTTACTATTTGATTGTAAATAAAATTTACATAATTAGATTCAAATTTTCTTATAATAAGAGATCATTTAAAACAAATGTATTTTATTAGTATGATTAAAAACTGATAAGAATATATTATTATTATTAAAAAAAAATAGATATGCATTTAATAAGAGAGAGAGGCGGGAAAAAAATTATAAGAATGAATGTGGAGACGACACGTGTCATAGAAAAACCTTTATTTATTATATAGTATATATATATATATATATATATATATATGATTAGGTTCAGGTAAAAAAGATTCTAATTCTAAGAAGGGTGAGAAGGATTTAGAGTCATTAAATCAAATTGTAGAAAAGATTTAATGTTTGAGATTAAATTGTAGGAGAAAAAGTTGTTGGAAAGGTATTTTAGTCTTGGCCACTTTTGTTGACTTTTTATCAAGTTCCCCCCTCATTTTTAAACGTTCATAACTTTTACATACGACATTATTTTTTCAAAAAAATTACATCATAAAAACGAGTATATTGTCGTTATAAACAAAAAAGAAAAAAAATTACGTTTTCCAGCTCATTATATAATACAAGTTCTTTGTGTAATACAAGTTTAATGTGTAATACAAGTTCATTGTGTTAAATATATTTATCATTGTGTTTTACGTTTTTCAGCTCATTGTTTAATTAGTCAGGTCATTGTGTAATACAAGTTCATCGTGTAATACAAGTTCATTGTGTAATACAAGTTCATTGTGTAATACAAGTTCAATGTGTAATACAAGTTCATTGTGTTATATGTATTTATCGTTGTGTTTTACGTTTTTCAGCTTATTGTGTAATTAGTCAGGTCATTGTGTAATACAAGTTCATCGTGTAATACAAGTTCATTGTGTAATACAAGTTCATTGTGTAATAAAAGTTCAATGTGTAATACAAGTTTATTATGTTATATGTATGTATCATTGTGTTTTATGTTTTTCAGCTCATTGTGTAATTAGTCAGGTTATTGTGTAATATAAGTTCATCGTGTAATACAAGTTCATTGTGTAATACAAGTTCATTGTATAATACCACGTCTGGTCATTGTGTAATTAGTCAGGTCATTGTGTAATACAAGTTCTCTGTGTAATACAAGTTAATTGTGTAATACAAGTTCACTGTGTAATACAAGTTCAATGTGTAATACAAGTTCATTGTGTTATATGTATTTATCATTGTGTTTTACGTTTTTCAGCTCATTGTGTAATTAGCCAGGTCATCGTGTAATACAAGTTCATTGTGTAATTAGTCAGGTCATTGTGTAATACAAGTTTAATGTGTAATACAAGTTCATTGTGTTATATGTATTTATCATTGTGTTTTACGTTTTTCGGCTCATTGTGTAATACAAGTTCATCGTGTAATACAAGTTCATTGTGTAATACAAGTTCATTGTGTAATACCACGTCTGGTCATGGTGTAATTAGTCAGGTAATTGTGTAATACAAGTTCATTGTGTAATACAAGTTCAATGTGTAATACAAGTTCATCATGTAATACAAGTTCATTGTGTAATAACACGTCTGGTCATTGTGTAATACAAGTTTATTGTGTAATACAAGTTCATTGTATAATTAGTCAAGTCATTGTGTAATACAAGTTCATTGTGTCAAATATTTTTCATCATTGTGTTATATGTTTTCATCATTGTGTTTTATGTTTTTCAGCTCATTATGTAATTCGCTCAAATATGTCAGGTTATTGTGCAATATGTTCATTGTGTAATATCAGTTCATTGTGTAATATCAGGTCTGATCATTGTGTAATATCAGACCTTGTATTACACATTGACCAGGTGTATTACACATTGACCTGATGTATTACACATTGACCTGGTATATTACACATTGACCATTATGCCCTCCCTTTAAAAACAACAAAATGACACATGTCAAGCTTAGAATCCTTCTTACCCTTCTTATTTTTAAAACCCTTTTTACTATAACCTAACCCTATATATATATATATATATATATATATATATATATATATAGGGGAAGGTTCCGCTAAGAAGTGGTTTTTCGCTAAGAAACGCTAAGAAGTGGGTCAAACGAACTCCGATTGAGCTCATTCAAGCGGCGTTGTAACCGTCTCATCGAACTCTAATCCGGACCCAAAACCTAAACCCCCCTCCACCCACACCCCCAAAAACCTAAACCCCCCTCCAACCCCACCCCGAAAAGCCTAAAACCACCACCCCCCACTCCCAAAAACCTAAATCCCCCCACCCCACCCCCCCCAAAAACCTAAACCCACCCCCAAAAACCTAAACCCCCACCCCCACCCCCCAAAAAAAAACCTAAACCCTAAAATCTAAACTCTAAAAGCTAAACCCTAAGGCTAAAATCCTAAAATTCAACGCTAAGATCTAAACCCTAAAAGCTAAACCCTAAAAGCTAAGATGGTAGAGTTCGACGATACGGTTCCAATGCCGCTGGAATGAGCTCAATCCGAGTTCGTTTGATATCGTTTCTTAATGTTTTTGTCACTTCTTAGATTTCTTAGCCGAAAACAACTTCTTATTTGATCCTCCCACATATATATATATATATATATATATATATATATATATATACATATTATACACATAAGTTATTAAGTTATATTTTATAAATATATTTGGATTTTCGGATAACCGAAATATTCAACATTTTTAAAATAACTATCCGAATTCCGAAAATACGGTTATCACTACTAGAAAACTACGGCTTCATCAACGGATTTTTACCGATGGACAATTTCATTGGGATTTGCCAATGGATCACCGATGACATTCGTCTAATACCACATTCTCATTTAGTTTTTTGGATTTTGGTCAATCCGTCGATAACTAC
The DNA here is from genome assembly GCA_023525975.1 of Smallanthus sonchifolius. Classification (NCBI taxonomy): domain Eukaryota; kingdom Viridiplantae; phylum Streptophyta; class Magnoliopsida; order Asterales; family Asteraceae; genus Smallanthus; species Smallanthus sonchifolius. The sequence continues at coordinate 72,900,289 of CM042033.1, read as the reverse complement.
CAACAGATTGCAGCCCATCGGTAATTTACCAGTCATATCAAACCAGTTGTTTCCAAATGGGAGCTTTTTATAGAAACATTCCGACTTGTTTGTCTTGAATGTGGTTTCCAACACGTAATCTGTCATTAAGATTGAATTTTACAAAAAAAACACAAGTCCCTATAACCATGCTTTTTAGGAAAGATTCCTACTTTTGTCAATTTTTTTTTTACAGATTTCCATCAGTAAACTGTCGGGATTCCGTCGGTGATGGTGTTTATAACACATAACCGAACCTACTCCGTTCAAACACAATCTTTTTCGTTTTCAAATCTATAACTTTCATGAAATGTAATCTTCGATAAACATGGAGAGAAATCGAACCTACTCCACACCATACTATTGGTCGGAATCTGTGGTCTCGGAAGTTAATTTGGCGAATCTGACTTTAAATTCATCATTCAAGCGGCAAGTATGGTGTTAGCGGTTAAGTTGGAATTGGTGGTCTTGGAATTGAAATAACATCCACTTGCATACGTTTCAATTAAGCTTTGCTTGAAGTCCTTTGTTGAAGAGCACATAGATTACAACAAATTTGGGAATCGAAGCGATAAGCTGGTATGGTTCCTCAACTCTTGAGACATGATGCGACCCAATACCAGGAATTGAGTTACCATTTGCGCATGATTCTCCCTTGTGCACACATTTCTATATTTCATCTAATTTACATTTTCTCGTATTGATCGGTAAAAATTGAAAATATAATGTAATTTATTTGTAACCAATGCTACGAGCTTGTCAGTTTGATGATGAGATAGCTATAAATAAAAGTGTTTTCTTACTGATATGCCATCATTAATATATATTTTTCATGCATAATCATACCCATATTTGATTGATTATTGACAATTACATTGCAATTAGGACTAATTTGGTTCATTTGAAATAATTGAAGGTTATTTGGCTTACCGTGCAAAAAGGAAGATAAAGTCAAAGATCTGTAAGAAGTCAAAGGCGAGGCACGTCCATGCATGGCCAAGCATGACCATGCCACCTTGAAACCAGTCAGGAAGATTCTAAAAGCCTATTCAATGCACTGTTAACCAAGGCACAGCCATGTATCCCTCCAACTATGTAGAGCTGACTCCATACAAAAGGTGATTCGCATGGACAAATGAATGCATGCCCATACGTACGGAGGCACGCCCATACTCGTCTAATCTCGCCTATAAATAGAGGCTAGAGCCCCCTCATTTCACAAGTAACATTTGAGGAGAGTTCCTACAGGTCTTTTCCACGAGAATAGTAGAGAGAGAGAGATTTGGTCATTTCACACAAGATCAAGAAGCATTTCTTAATTACTACACATATCTTTGGTTTGATTACTTGTTTTCATTCCATGATCTATATATCAACAAGTGTTTGTGTATTCATCAGTACGACCACTAGTGGTTAGTCTTCTTGTATCACTTGGTTAAAGAGGAAACTTGGTGTAAATTAATATTTTTAGTAAAATGGTGTGTTTATGTTTCTTGGTTATTCTTCACCATTATTATTATTTATGGATGTGAGTACTTAATTTTCACTCACTAGAGTCTTAAATCTTATGGGTGTCTTACGCAACACATGTTGTTTAAACATTCATTCAAATTTGTACGTCTTTATACAAGTCTTTAATACTATACTAGGCCCAGTAGTAAGATCTAAACTTTTGTTGGTTGGGGTTGAGCACTCAAGCAAAGCATTTTGAGTTTTAGTTGAACCTTGTGTTTTGTGTCGGTATTTCTTCCCTTCTCTTTTCTTTGGCTAGCAGAGGACTTCTAGCATAAGCCATTGAGTTTGAAGCTTGAAATGGTGGACATATTTATGTAAAGTATATTGTAGTCAATATGTCTATAATTCGGTCTTGGTGTGGCTAGCATGTAGTATCATGTTCCAATAGGTTGAGGGTCGTTGTAACCTTAGTTGGGAGCCCTTCCATTTTTTTTACTAAAAGCATGAACAAGTCAATTTAAGTATTTTCAGTTCTTCATTGAGTGGCATCGGGGTGGTTGTGCATTCCAACTTTCCAATGAGTCATAGGACATGATAACCCTAGCTGAGAGCCACGTCAATCGGATAGTCTTAGTCCGGATAGTAGCCAGAGGAAGCGTTAGCACTTGTGGGATCCTATTAGCCTTCCAAGCGTTTATTAAGAACAGTAACCCTACCAGGAGCCGTTCACCCCTTTACTAATTTTGACCACACCATTGACCTATTTCTAAAACACTAATTTACTACCAAGTTGATTCTAGCCCAGGTGATATGTCATTGATCCGATTATCTCTCAATCTCCTGTCTCGTTTTGTTGCCTCACCTGTCTTTACATTTTTATCATAAAAATCATTATCTTTATTATTAGATTAAACAATGATAACAGTTGAGTAATGAAAGCCGCCGTGTACTTGACCTGAGAGACTTGTTTACCTGGGAGGAGCCATCTTTATGGCGTTCATTGTCGTGCTGATTTCTATCATGTTGTATTTCTACTATGACCACTGAGCGGCTTGTGCTCAAGTTTTTGGTTGGATTTACAAAAAAAATATATATCATTTTTAGGATAACTATGGCTTAGTATGAAACTAATGCCTTTTTTGGTGAACATTGCTACATATGTTTTGCAAATCTTGATTTCTCCTGGTGCTTCGATGCCTTATTGAAAACCATTTTGATGGAGAAAATGAAACTTTATGTTGAAATGATTATTTGTGTATCGAAAATTTTATTAGTCATCATTCAAAGTTTATTTACGGTGATTATCCCTATGTGTTACTCTGTGTACACTATCCAATAGGGAAGTCTTATATCCTTTTTGTACTTGCTCTCCCTCAAAGGTCATTTTGTTGATTGACTTTCTGATTTCCAACTAGGTAGAGACGTATTCACATCCCTTACTCTCCATCTCCTATAGTTAGAAAGTCTTAGAGCATCTACGGTTGAGAAGCGACTTCTCAACACATTCCCTGAGGGAATACGAATCTCTGACGTTTAAACCCTCATTTCCTCAACTTTATGGCTTAAACCCTTGTGCAAAGGACTTTAAGGCTATAACCGATATTAGTGAAATACTAAATGGTAAGTCATAGCAACACCGTTCGAAAGCCAAGGAAGTTGAATGCATACTGTACTAGCAATTATTGGCAGATAATCAATTCGACCCTCTTCAACACAAGATCTAAGGACAAACTCTGAAATATTATGGTCCATTTTCACCGACTTTAATGGAAAGCGAGGACCTAAGTTGAATTTTGAAAACCCTATCATTTGAAAGATGTGTCCTAAAATCAAAGGAGGGAAATTTTGAATTTATTTATGTGTTCTACGATTCTTAACTGATTAAAGTTGTACGGTACCAGGAAGAGGAACAAGTGACGAATCATAGTTGAATCTACTCTCTTGAAGATCCGCTTGGGATTGCATTATCTTTAAGGGACCTATGAGCATGACGTCCTCACATTTGGCAAATTACTGAAGTTTTACTTGATCCTCTCCTATTTTTTAACGTCTACTTTATGAGAATCAAACCCCAGGCTAAATTGACAATGATATCACGTGACTGTTTATTTCCTCATCTAGATGAATAACGGATTACTTCTGAATCATTTCAATACACATCCAGAGAGATGTAGATGTCTAATGTTATCCTATCAAAATTGGCTGACTCGATGTGATGAGTAGACCATTTTTTATTAGACTCCTTGTTATGTGTAAGAATTCCATTTCTGACCGATACCCAAATTCGATTTGTGGTGATAGTCAATTCAATGTCCAATCATTGAACTAGCATCTGGTCTCTTAGTTAGACTACTTGATTAGTTCATTCTGGATTTTTAGTCACTTTCTCTATCTAGATCTTGTGGTGATTTGATTTTTAGTATAACTCATTGCTAACCTTGGGCAATACGTATACGAACCTTTAGTTGAAAATCATTAAACATGGTTATATTATATCAAGACTAACACGTGAGTTAGTACCTAATCCTAATGCTTTGTGGTGAGGTTACATAGCACCGGGTCATCGCTGACATCTATTTATGATGATGACTCATTTGCTATAACACTTCTTAGGATTGAGTAAATTTGACTCTTAGCAAATTTATCTCGACAGAATCCTAGTATAATCTCCTATGTTTGTTAATCTTCGGTTTCACGACTCAAGTTTGGTACAATCATACTGGTACTCATTATATACTTGCTTTGTAAAGCTTTAAGCTTAGATTACTCGTTATTAATCCATTCTCTAATGACTAATCATCACTCTTCAATTCTAGTACAAGAAGTGTGAATCTCGTCCTTTTGTTATGGTGATTTTCAAAATTCTCTTGTATCTACTTTTACGGTTATGTTGTATACACACCAACTATGTTGTGTCGCCTTATGACACAACAATGTACTGAACTTTATGAGTAATTACTATTACTAACAATACGTAGATACAACAAGCCGAGATTCCACAAACGGATGTGGGAACAAATTTCAATAGATTTCGTTACTAGGCCTGTCTAGAACATTGGGTGGCTATGATTTATTTTGGGACATTGTTAACCAATTAACGAACTCTTCACGTTTCCTACTTATCCGAGAGGACTTCTAGATGATAAAGCTAGCTCGATTGTATAGTAGTGAGATTGTAGCAAGGCATGGAGTGCCGGTTTCCTTTATCTCCGATAGGCATAGTCGCTTTACATCCTATTTCTGGTAGATACTACAGAAATCCTTGAGAACACGCTTAGATATGAGCACCACTTACTATCCTCAAACTAACGGTCTAAGTGAATGAACTATTCATACATTGGAGGATATGCTCAGGGCTTGTGTGATAGAATTTGGTGGTAATTTGGATGCTCTTTTACCTTTGGTCGAATTTCCTTACTCTAACAGTTATCACACTAGCATTAAATGAACGCCATTAGAAGCTCTATTTTGACTCAAATGTTTATCACCATTTTGTTATGTGCTGAGGTTGGTAATAATCATTTGATTGGTCTTGTTGTGTACAAACCAAAACTACCTTAATAGCCTAATGGTATATACGATACTTATCGTATAAGTAGTTAGCCAATGAATCCGTAATACCACCTAAGGAAGTTCGTATTGACTACAACTTTCATTTTAATGAGGTGCTATCTCTCTGTATTCTAAATGCATGGTATGATCATCCTTCATAACCGATAGTATTGGTTATCACTGTGACACGTTTTATTCCGAATGAGTCGTGGTGAGACTACCGACACTTTGAATCTTGATAGCACCTCTCCTACTATAATTTTATGGTTACTATTTATAATAGTATTCCTTAATGGAACCAAGCAGAATGATACTTTTCCTTGCTTATAAAAGGATACTAAATCATCGGTATTTTGTAACATAATATCATTCTAGATTTGTACCAACTTTGTATACCTGTGTATATCAATCCTATGACGGATTTCTTAATCTTCTGAATAACACCACCGGTGTACCTTTTGACCGATTGGGTGAAACAATGATCTATAGATTCTTTGAAATTAGAAGGATTTTCTCTAATGATTATTCAATTTGCTTTTGAGCCTAACTAGGTGTAACCTACTCTCTGTGATTCTTAAATATCGATTTGTCAAATCTCCCTGCTATATCTAGGAAACTAGATTTCCCTTGATGATCATACATGAATAAAGTTACGAAAAAGAACTTGTCAACTATTATACCAGTTTAATTTCGGGACAAAATTCTGTTAACCGGGGGAAAATGTGACAACCGCGACTTTTACGGTCAACACATGTGTTCGACGAGTTCGTATAATAATAATAATAGTATTATCATTATGTTGAAATATACTTTTAAACGAAAAGAACTCGTTGGAGAATGATAAATAATATCAAGATTTATTTGGGTGTTATTATGTCAAAAATTTGATCAAGTTCGGGTTTATACGCGTTAACACCCTAGTCGAGCGGTTTCGTAAAATTTTAATTTAAATCCGAAAGGATATATATTTATGAGACGCAAGCACTCGAGGGAAAATAATAAATTATAATAAGTTATTTTTGGGTAAAATAACGCCTCTATTTTTATCGGGTTCATTTAAGCGAGAAAGCGGCACGCGATCGGAGACCACTAGGGATATAAATACCACAACTTTCTCCTCACCTTCTCATTTGAAAAATTCAGAAGAAAAAGTTTGAGAGAGAGAGAGAGAGTGGAGAGGGATGGAGAGGATTCCGGTGAATTAGTGGTGGTCAGGCAGTAATGCATGGCGGCCAACGGTGGTCCGGCGCGGTGGTCGGTGGCGGCCGAAGGCGTCCGAAGCCCGTTTTTGACCTGGAACGATTTCTCGATGTTCCGAACGCGATGGTAAGCTTCGATCATCCTAAATCTATGCTTAAGTTCGTTAAAAAGAGTTTTTAAAATATGTCCAGAAAGTTTTATGCACGCGCAGTTTCAAAGATCGGACGATCCCCGGAAATCCGACCGTTAAAAATGAATGAATTTTGGATAGAAGGTTATAAACTCATAGACGCAAAACCCTACTGAAGGGATTTTTGATCAGAGCTCTCTAGGTATGATTTTTGTACCCTCGAATGTGACTGATCGGATTTTCAGATTCGAAAAACTGGGTCTCAAAGAATCGTTATCGCCAGAGATCTGACCGTTGATAGTGACGATTTTTGGACAGTAGTTTTTAAACACATATATGAATGTTTTCACCTAAGTAAATTCCGATCAGATGTTGGAAACTATATTTGTGAATACGACCAGATTGTAATAGTTTATTGGATAAAAAAACATGTGACATCCAAATTTTTTTTTTTATTATTATATAATTTTCGGGACGAAAATTCTTTCAACTAGGGGATGATGTGACAATCCGGACTTTTCATCTTAACTCAGTTAACAATTCCGTTAAACTTTCTGTTAAAAACCTAACCCCGTTAGCTAATCCAGTTAAGATCTAACTTCAGGGACTTGTTCTACCAATTCCTGAACTTGTATTCATGATTACAGAAGGACTAAACATGCAATTACCTCATTCTTAATTTCTGTTTGACTTTTAGAAGTCAACCCGTGAACCTATGGTCCAAATTCGCAGCAATAACTTGAAACCGGTTCAATTCACAACTGTAATGACGAGCATTGATTATCTCGACCCTGTCGTAATCATTCCCATACGTTTTTTGATCGTTAATGAGTACGAATTTAATCATAGAACCCGTAACCGTCGACCCCTAGTCATTAACCCATCAAATTCGATTACTTCTATCAGAATTCGCACGAAATGAACCCCTGCGCATCTAAATCGCATCCCCCTGAACTTGTTTCATCATCCAATTTGATCGAAAGTGAAGCCGTGGTAGCCGGAGACAAACTCGCGCAAGTCGGAATCTGCATTTACTCGATCGTCATCAATTCGTGCATCATTTTGGTAATTTCTTACACCTATAGCTTTGTTTTTATTCCTAGATTGAAAGCCCTATGATTACTGAAGCTTATAACATCAAATCGATCAAGAACAATTAGCTAGGGTTCTTCGCAAACCGATCTAAACGAACCCTAATCTAGACACGTTTACAATTCAATTAACTTACATCAGTTGTTTCTAAATCCTCTAATCAATGAAAGCCCCATGAATCCAACCCCAATCATTATAGGATTTATTCAATTTGATTTCAAGTTCTAACCTAGGGTTTTCGGACCTTGAATCAGAAATTAAACACACTTAAACTAGTCGGTTTTACAATTAAATTGATCCCCAGAATCGGATGTAGATGGCGAACAAGACCCCTATGATCCTATGATCAATTAATACCGAATTCAAGGATGTTGGGGCTGGGGATCGATCACGGCTTGAATGGGGAAGGGGGCTCTCGGGAGTTCCTGATTAAAACCTGTCGATTCTAAGTCCTGTTGCGATTGAGTTGGTGGCTGGGTTGGCTAAGGCGTTTGGCTGTGAGGGAGGGGACCCGGGTTCGAGTCTCCCCACCCTCTTTTTATTTTTAAACGGTTTTTAAACAAATATTTTAATATAAAACTTAACCCTATGATATTATAATCTTATATTAATGTGTTCTAGCCTCGTGAAACACCCGTAGACTCGGGTTTGATTTTATAACCCATTTTTATATTAATTATCCACTTTTAAAATAATATATTTATATTATTTTCAAATCATAACTTCGTATAAAATAATATATTTATATTATTTTCAACCCGTGATTCGTGTTATAAAATACTATATAATTTATATTATTTCGTATCGTTTTATACCTCGTGTGAAGTTTCAAACCAATTAATATTATAATTGTTATATTATTTAACCACGTTTATACACTCGATTAAAAATAATATATTTATTATTTTTCCACACAAATGACTATTTTAGTTAATCCTTCGAAACTAAAAATAGTATATTAAATTATATTATTTTCCTAACTTTTGTAAACGACTTTAACATACGAATGTATTTATTTATTCATTATTCGTTATTAACGTACGACACATGACGCTTTTTCCTTAATGATTATATTAAGAAATTTATATAATCCCGTAGACACGTTCGTCTACTCTTAAATCCTTAGAAAGCGTTAAGGTGTTCTAACTTCCGTGTCGTCGTCACAAATCCCATATGTCCCTAACTTATGTGTTATAATTATACGGCATACGTAAGCCGTGCAGGCTAACACTTGAGATTCTAAATCTCATACTTGTGTGATACTACCTACTACGCAACGCAGGTGAGTTTCACGGCCCCTTTTTACTTGTTTTACTATTGGGGGAGAAACATGCTTACACACAAACATTATTTTACCTGTTTTCCCTGTTGAGGAGAAACACGCATACTCACAAACAGTATTTTACTTGTTTTCCCGTTAGGGAGAAACATGCATACACACAAACAGTATTTTACTTGTTTTCCCGTTGGGGAGAAACATGCATACGAACAGGCATCCGTTACTTGTCTCCCAGCCAGGGAGAGACATACACACGGACATGGATCACATAGTATTTCATTACCACTTGTGTACCTAAGTGCAAACATAACATGCAAAGTCCTTACACACTCGGACCGTTAATATATGGAGTATAGCGAGGAAATTTGAGTAGTACTACTGGGTTTGACAAACCCCACCCGGGTTAGTCGCGCTAACTTGATTAGAGGTCTAACGGGTGTAAATTGTCCTTAACACTTGCCATTGTTGATGTTAGCAATGGCGAAAGGCACCCAAACACAAACAGTCAGCTTCGGTTGCGAACGCTTAGAGTAACTTGTACATTGTCTAGCTAGCAATAGGTGTGACTTACGTATGTGGATCCAGCAACACTCAAACGGTTTATTTACATACAAACCTGTGAACTCACCAACCTTGTGTTGACACTTTTTCTTACATGTTTCTCAGGTCGCTTTGGCACAGGTTGCGCACTTAGGACATACATGGAGTCCTACTGTCATATCATTCATTTCAAATATTTTAAACAGTTTATTTAATTACATTAATTGACGCTTGTTGCGTGTAATTACGTTTGACTTCATTGTAACGTTTACGCTTCCGCATTAACTCTGAACTTTTATGTTATGGCATTTCAAGTCCCATATAGTGTCGTTTGATGTAACTAATGACTGAGATCCTGGTGTGTCACCTTCCAAACGGTAAAACTCCGTTAGTGGAATTTGGGAGTGTGACAAAACAGGAAATTGATTGGGTTGCATGACCATCCAAACGGTATTGCATGTCGATTTTGAGCATGTGAAAATGTTCGGGAGATAAAAACGATCCTAATAGTGGTTTTGAATCGTATTGCATGTGAATTACAGGAGGTTCCGCATACGCGAACCATTTATACGGAAGGTATAACTTTACCCTTTAAACTTTAATTTTATGTTAGAATAGTTTTATGAGTCATTTGTTAGGGATTGAACCCGAAAATTCAAGTTTAATAACTGTTTTCGCTGCGTTATTTGTTAGGGATTGAACCCGAAACTTTAATTTGTTATGATGAATGAATGATTCCGCTGCGTTATTTGATATTCAAGTTTAATAACTGTTTGTGAATGAGTAAATCCAACGAGTGAGGCCTCCCGGGTTTGGGGCCTTACAAGTTGGTATCAGAGCAATAGTTTGAGGGATTCGGACACTCCAAGTGTCTGAAATTAAACTGTGAATGGGACCGAAAGCGGATGCCACGGGTAACTCGAGCCATAGCATCAGGTATGAAGGTAGTATATATTTACATATATAATAAGCCTTAGAAAGGGTTAGGTAAGGACTTGTTTTCTGATGGAATCACAAAGGTGGTCAAATAGAAGTCGAAAGGTAGTGTAATGGTTAATTACAGATGGCCAGTGTATATTAACATCTTACAGTGCTTGTTGAATTTTATTTGTTAACTAGCGTGATGACATTGGATTCCTTGTCTTATAGAACGAAATGGCGGGACGAAAGAGCGGAAGGCGTGGTGGGGGCCGTATCGGTGGTCACACCGGTGGTCGTAACGGTGGGCGCGGCAGGACCCCTGCGCGCCAAGAGTATAGTGAAGAAGGAAGTGTTCACACTGAACCGGCGGTTGGTGTGCATGGAACCGAGCAGACACAGGTTGAAGAACAACCTTTCACTTTTGAACCAGAAGTGAAAGCAGCCATAGCTCGAGAGTTCACAGAGTTGATGAAAGTTTCTTTGCCAGGACTGTTGGCAGAAGCATTAAAGAAGGTTAATAAGACGGGTGGGTCTAACACGGCGGTTGATACCCCGAACACTGAGGCAATCAACGCACCGCTTAACCGTGGTTGCGACTATAAGTTGTCACACCCCAACCGACGGCGGAATCATCGGGGCGTAACATGTAGACTGTTCATGAGCACAAGGTTGACTAAATTGAAATATATTAATCATTCAAATTCATTTCAAGTATTCAAGATAAAACCAAATCAAACCAAGTACATAAAATGAAATACATAATCCTTTATTTAAAATTATCTAGGTCCAAAACTTAAGTGTAGCAAGTCTTTATCAAAATCACACATTAGTACCTGAAACATGAATAAAATAAGGTCAACTAAAAAGTTGGTGAGCATACACAGGTTTGTATATAGATAGCATATAGATTATGAATAAACAAATCCTTACATAACATGATAAAATAAGGCATTTATGGATAGCAGCTATTGTGTAACCAAGTACAATCAAACCTTTGTAACTAGCATGCAAAATTGTGTTGTCAGTAACAATCACCCCAATTTGGGTGGGTTTGTCATACTCAATATATCTATCATTGTTTACCGTCGGCTTGAATAGTTAATGATTGCACACAAATTGCACACAAAAGTTAGCACAACTAGCACTCAGACATAAAGCTCAAATTGCACACATGAATGTAAAGAGGATTTGTATTTGTGTAGTTTGTGTAAATGTAAGCAATAGTTTGTATAGTGTTCATGTTCCACCCCAAAAAGTGTAAAAGTGTAAAAGGGGCTATGTAATACTCACTTGATTCAAAAGGCGTAGCTAACACGAGAGGCTAGATAGTAATATGATCCTTGTAATGCACAACGTTAACCTAGATTGGAATGTATATTGAATTAATAGTGTGCACAATAGTCTAAGTCTAAGTCTAGGGTTGAATTGGACGCGTGTATAAAGTTAGTGGTTTGTTCTTGGAAGGTATTGCATAAAATGAAATGTTTGAAATGGATATTTTTAGAACATTTTGATTAAAGTTTGAGGTTGAATAACTAAATAAATAAATTACAAAATTATTATTTATTTACTTAGTTATAGGTATTAGGGGTAATTAAGTATAACTTAAATAAATAATTCTTAAATATAAATTAAATAAATAATTTTTACCTTATTTATTTATTTATAAAATATGTAACCTAGTCTTTTAGTTATAAAAATGTATCGGATGTTTTATATTAATTATAATTTAATAACTAACTTTTGTTAATCTATTTTTATAAATATGTGTAAATATAATTTTGTAGATTTAAATGTATAACTTCTATTTATTTTAGAAATAGGCATTTGATCTTTTTAAATAAGGTTAATATAAATTTTTATAAAATCAATTATTTTTATTTAAAAATTCATTTGGAATGCTTATTGATTTTAAAATATAAATTTTAGTATTCTGCCAAGATTTTCTCACACACACGACCGTGATTGGGACAAGGCACGATCGTGCTAGGACCACGGGCCGCGACCGTGCTAGTCAGGGCGTGACCGTGTTGATCAAACAGAAGACATAACTAAGCTGTTCACTAGGCACGACCGTGTCTCGGCCAGGCACGAACGTGTCTAGGGTTCTGAGGCACGACCAAGTCTAGCCAAGGGGCACGACCGGGTCTAAGTGTGTGAGGCACGACCGCGCTTGGATTGGCACAATCGTGTCTCCATGAAGCACGACCGCGCTAGGAGATTAGCGCGACCGTGTCTGTTCTAAAACATAAACGAATTGCTTAAATCTTATGATGTTAATGTTGGAAATCATAGGGCTTTCACCCATTAGGTTATTACGAGTCTTTTTGTATAGATTAATTGTATTTAAAACATCTCCAAAGTAGTATTCGATTAACCCATTTTAGAACGAACCCTAGATTCGGGTTCGTGTTAATTTCGCTATTGTAAGCCCAAATTAGGTTGGGGCTTTTGATCTATAGACTAAAATGAAAGTGTAGGAGGTTTCAATTACCTGGAAGGATGATGTATTGATAGAATACGATAGGAACGAGTTCCGGCGGCGACGGGTTTGGTTTCCGGCGTCTTCTGCTGCAATTCCGGCTGCTTCAATGTTTTCGGGAGTTTCAGAGGGGTTCGATGGAGTGTTTGCTTGGGAGGATTTCAATTCAGAATAGGCGAATTGTGGTTCAAATGAAAGAATTTCGGTTTTTTTTAGACTAATTTAATCTCTTGGAGTTACTGGATGTAATTGTGGACATTTATTCGATTAATTGTTTTCGTTACTGATAATGATGTGTATATCGGTTACGAACTCAAACGATCCTGCGTTTAAAACTGTATTTACATTTCAACTAACGCGAGGTGCGACCGTGCCTATAAGAGGCGCGACCGTGCCAAGGCACCGGACGCGACCGTTCCAAAGCAAGGCGCGCGACCGTGCCAAGTCACTTGGCGCGACCGTTCCAGAACGAGGCGCGACCTTGCCTATTAGGGTTTCTTGTTAATTTAGAAAACCAGTCCTTGCAATTTCAGTTTTTGATAGATTTATATAAGTATAAACTTATTTAGAATTTTAATAGGATATACCCGTGTAAAATTTACGGATTTGCATTGGAACATAGTATTTTAATTGTTGGTACGAATAGAACAAGTCAGTGTACTAGAATTGGGTTTGAAATGTATCACATTGAATTGAAATACAAATAATGAAAATCAGAAATGTTACATAAGTCCTTTAAGGCATGTGACCCGCCGGTCTTGACTGGGAAGAAAGACGCGGTAGCTACGTTTGATTGGGTGATTCGTATGGAGGCTGCCATTCGTCTGAGCGAATGTCGAACGGATCAAGTTGTGAAATTTGCTGCTAACTCCTTGAGAGAGGAAGCATCCCATTGGTGGGAAGGTGTACGTCAAGCAAAAGGGAGCGATGTTGTGGATGCGATGATGTGGGCTGACTTGAAAACTTTGGTGATCAAGAATTTCTGCCCAAGGAATGAGATTGAGAAGGTAGAGAGGGAATTTCTGGGTTTGAAGGCCGGGAGCATGACGCACCGGCAGTACACAACTCGATTCAATGAACTGGCACGTCTGGTGCCACACCTTATCACGACTGAGGAAAGAAAGATTTCCTGTTACATTCAAGGGCTGCGGGACCAGGTCCGCAAATATGTTAAGGCAAATGCCCCTACGACCTATGATTCGATAGTAGAACTGAGCGGCGTGGTATTCGATGATCTGGCGCTGAATGTCGTTGCCATCGAAGAGCCTAAGAAGAAGCCGAGTTTCCCCGCTAAGTGGTCGGCTGGGAAGTTGTTTGGGGCTCGGGACAAACAGGCCAGGGTAGGCGAGACGGCAGTCTGTGGAAGATGTGGGGTAAGACATGCGGGTGAATGTCGGTGGTCAAATCTATGCTTTAAATGTGGCAAAACCGGACACTACGCACGTGAATGTCCCCAGCTATTCAAATGCTACAACTGTGAGGAGAGTGGTCATATGAGCCGGGAATGCACCAAGCACAGAATGGGTGAAGCCAAGAAAGGGAAAGGCCCGGAAAGGAAAGAAGAGAGGCCCCGAGCAAAGACTCGTGCGTACGCGCTGACGCAAGACCAAGCCAGGGCAGACCCCGATGTGGCGTCAGGTACGTTCATCCTTGACAACACTTTTGTTTCTGTGTTATTTGATTCGGGTGCAAGTAAGAGTTTTATATCCGTGACTTTTTGTAAACGAGTGAAGTACACTGTCAGTAAGCTAGAAAGGGCCTTTAGCGTAGAAACCGCTGAGGGTAGAACTGCGAGAGTGACCGATGTAGTTGACAACTCCACGATAAAGATAGAAGGTCATAGGTTCCCTGTCAGATTGTTTGTTATAGTTTTGGGAGGGTTTGATGTCGTGTTAGGTATGGATTGATTAACTGCCAACGAAGCACAAATCATATGTAAACGAAAGATAATCCGACTCAAGGCTCCGGATGGTAGCAAAGTCGAGGTCTTTGGAGATCGTGACGCCCCGATGCCAAACGTCATCTCGATGATTAAGGCAACAAATTACGTGAGGCGTGGATGCGAGGCTTACCTGGTGTACATAATTGACAAGTGCAAGGAAGTGAAGGAACTAGACGATGTACCCGTGGTACGCGAGTACCCGGAGGTGTTTCCAGAGGATTTTCCTGGGATACCACCCGACAGAGAGATTGAATTTCGAATCGACTGAGTACCAGATGCCCAGCCCGTGGCTAAGGCTCCATATCGACTAGCACCGGTGGAGATGAAAGAGTTAATGGCACAACTAGACCATTTACTTGAGAAAGGATTTATCCAACCGAGCATATCGTCGTGGGGTGCTCCGGTGTTGTTTGTGAAGAAGAAAGACGATTCGATGAGAATGTGTATAGATTATTACGAGTTGAATAAACGTACGATGAAGAACAAGTACCCTTTACCAAGGATCGACGACCTGTTCGATCAATTGCAAGGCGCAAGTTGGTTCTCAAAAATCGACCTTCGGTCTGGGTACCATCAGTTGAAGGTAAGGGAAGAAGACATACCTAAAACTGCATTTCGCACGCGTTATGGACATTTCGAGTTCCACGTAATGTCTTTCAGATTGACAAACGCACCCGCAGCGTTCATGGATTTGATGAATAGGGTGTGTCGACCGATGCTGGACCGATCGGTAATCGTGTTCATCGATGATATCCTCATCTACTCCAAGAATGAGGGTGATCACACATGTCACTTAAAGAAGGTGTTGGAGGCTCTGCAAAAGGAAAAGTTGTATGCTAAGTTCTCCAAATGCGCGTTCTGGCTTAGGGAAGTCTAATTCCTAGGTCACGTAATTAACCCAAACGGCATTATGGTTGACCCAGCAAAGATAGTGACGGTAAGGGAATGGAATATTCCTAAGATGCCAACTGAAATCCGCAGTTTCTTGGGATTGGCAGGCTACTATCAGAGATTCATCCAGAATTTCTCAAAAATAGCTTCGCCATTGACAAAGTTGACTCGGAAGGAAGTAAAGTACGAATGGGGTTCGACCCAGGACGAGGCGTTTAAGGAGTTGAAGGAGAAGCTAACCAAAGACCTAGTCTTGGCCCTTCCCGAGGGCAATGAAGACTTAGTGGTATACTCTGACGCTTCGGGTCAGGGATTGGGATGCGTGTTGATGCAACGCGGGAGAGTGATCGCGTATGCATCACGGCAGTTGAAATTCACGAAGCTAATTATCCGACTCACGATTTGGAACTTGCTGCTGTCGTATTCGCATTGAAAATCTGGAGGCACTACCTGTACGGGGTGAAGTTTACTATTTACTCCGACCACAAAAGTTTGAAGTACTTCTTCGAACAAAAGGAACTTAATATGAGGCAGAGGCGATGGTTGGAACAATTGAAAGACTATGACTGTGAAATAATATACCATCCTGGAAAGGCAAACGTGGTGGCTGACGCTCTAAGCCGAAAGGATGTGCCTACTCCTATTAGAGTGAAAGCTTGCCAGTTGGTGGTAACATCGGATATGATGAGAGAAATTGAAAAGGCTCAAGATGAGACACTTAAAGAAGAAAATATAAAGAAGGAAAGGATGATTGGCCAACAGGAAAAGTTGGAATATAGCACACTTGGTGTTAGGACACGTTTTGGACGGGTATGTATACCTATGGGTGGCGAGCTTAGAACCAAAATCTTGGATGAGTGTCACACCCCGCCAAGGCGGAAACGCGAGGCGCGACGTTTATGGTTTCCAAAGCATATGATTACCGCAAACACATACATGATAAATGGATACATAAATGAGTTTAAAGTTTTACATTACAAAATGTAAAATGAGTTTACAAAACATTAAGATTTCACAAATATGACTCAATTCAATGAGTTATACAAGGGAAATCCTCCTTGAGTAGTATCCATCGTGCATGCATGTAATCTACATTGCTAACCTTGAAATCACGTTCAGTTACCTGAAAAACATACTTAAAATTGTCAACACTAGGTTGGTGAGTTCGCAGGTTTAATCAAATAGTTCTTTGCAAAATTTCATTGTTCGTAAATAGTTTCAGTTGTATGTGATAAACAGAATAAGAATTGTTGACCCATTTGTAAACTAGCTAGGAATACAAATAATATGTTCATACATGAGGCGTAACCAAACCATGACATGTGTGAGCCCCTATTAAGCGTTATCAGATTCTATGCGGCCATAAATCCTCCAGATTGTGGTTAGCGCGACTAACCATGACCGGGAGACGTCACTCTCCATAGTACTATTCATAGGACCCTAGGCTACAGTTAATGGTTACTATGTTGTTCCAGGGGACTTTAGCGGCCTCCAATGTGTTGTTCTCATCCCATGTAAACATACAAGTCGTGTCTTATTCTCTTGTTATCCCATAAAATAATTGTAAGTATGTTTTTCCCCCAAATATTGAAAACAGTAAAAAGGGGCCGTGAAACTCACCTTGAGTTTGCGGATACTTGTAATAAAACTTGTTGTAGTCAACCTTGACTATTCGTACCCTAGATACCAAGGGTAAATTGTTGTTAAGACCAACGTCTTAATTGTAAATTGTTCACCGACCTTGTAAATCTGATTGTGTTTGTTTAAACATCGTTTTAGTTTTCCAACACATGTTTTGTTGTAAAATAGTTTTGAGTTACTGCCCAACTGGGACTGTTGTACAGGTATCGAAACTTCATAGTTTCGATTTGAGCAATATGCATCGAAACTACTTAGTTTCGATTGGGCAATAGGTATCAAAACTTCCTAGTTTCGATTGAGTAGTTGGGTATCGAAACTATCTAGTTTCGATTGAGCAGAACAGTTGTCGAAACTTCCTAGTTTCGATTGTGCAGCTTAGATATCGAAACTTCCTAGTTTCGATTGTGTAGACAGGTATCGAAACTACCTAGTTTCGATTGAGTGATAAGTATCGAAACTATAGTTTCGATTAAGTTAACTGGTATCGAAACTCTTAGTTTCGATTACTGGACTTCTGTTTGACAGAATCAGTCCTGCAAAATTTTATGTTTTAAACTTGAATTCGACACACTCTTCTTGTTATCTTTCTTGCGTTTAAATAAGATGTAAGTTTAGCTACGGTTTTAAAGAAAATAATGTGAAAATGTCGAGTTTTTACCTTAAAACCGAGATGAAGATGATGAAATAAAACAGAGATGATCTCGACTCTTTTGCAGAAACACTTGAAATTCTTCTTAAAATACTGGTTTGTGGTAGGATTTTGCCTTGAAACTGGACTTCGAATTGAAGAGAATTGGAATGTTTGCCGTATGAAAATGAGAAATATGAAAAGGAATTGTGATGTTGAGACTGAAAAGGTATGGGACGAGTGAAGGGGGGGGGGTTTCTCTGGCTTTTTCGGCCAAGAAGTCAAGGGGTAAGTGGGTTGGGGGTTTGGGTTAAAATAATCAAGCAAATTGGATTTTTGGTATTTGTTTATTAACTAGAGTTTTAAAGGGGTAGTTTAATTCGGTTTATTTTCCCCACGGTATTATAGTTTTATTCTAAAAATAATTTATTGACCAACTTAAAATTTGTGTAATATATATATACGCCTGGATATTTAATTTATCCACTATTGTTCGTCTTAGTCGGTTTGTACTGGTACTTGCACCGGTAATTCCTAGAATTACCCAAGTATGAATTGAGACCATGTACGATCTTTGCTAGACTCTAAAGTCCTTGTTTGTGAAATTAAATAAATCACAAAATAATTATAATGTAAACTCGTTTATTGTAATGTAAACTTGTTCATAATGTGTACGGATATTGACCTGAAATGTCGGGTGTCACATTCTCCCCATGTTAACAGAATTTCGTCCCGAAATTCAATTTGTGTCATCTTGAACTGGTGTATCCTTAAACAAGGATGGGTATCTTGTTTTCATTTGGTCCTCTCGTTCCCATGTATACTCAGGACCACGCTTTGAGTTCCAACGTACTTTAACCAGTTTGATTCGACTACGTCTCAGCTTTTGAACCTTCCAATCTGAAATCTCAATCGGTTCCTCGATGAAGTGAAGTTTATCATCAATGTGAATTTCGTCAGGTGGTATAATTAGTGTCTCGTCTGATAAACACTTCTTGAGATTTGATACATGAAACGTATCATGTACATTGTTTAGTTCTTGTGGTAGCTTGAGTTTGTAAGCTACAGGGCCAACCCTAGCCAGTATTTCGAACGGACCAACGTATCTAGGGTTGAGCTTACCACGGTTACCAAACCTTGCAACGCCTTTCCATGGTGAGACTTTTAACATTACTCGGTCACCAATTTGAAATTCTAATGGTTTTCGTCTGTTGTCAGCATAGCTCTTTTGTCTGTCTCGGGCCGCTTTCAAACGGTCCTTAATTTTGAAAATCTTATCAGTGGTTTCCTGGACAATCTCAGGGCCTGTCAAATGTTTTTCACCAACTTCCGCCCAACATAACGGTGAGCGGCATTTACGACCATATAAAGCTTCAAACGGAGCTGCCTTAATGCTCGTATGGTAGCTGTTATTGTAGGAAAACTCAGCTAATGGTAAATGAGTATCCCAATTTCCTCCGAAATCCATTACACATGCACGGAGCATATCTTCTAATGTTTGAATGGTCCTTTCGCTTTGACCATCTGTTTGTGGGTGATATGCCGTGCTCATGTCAAGACGTGTGCCCATGGCTTCTTGTAATGATTTCCAGATTCTAGACACGAATCTGCTATCTCTATCCGATATAATAGAAATTGGCACTCCATGCCTAGCCACAATTTCCTTGATATAAAGCTTTGCAAGTTTCTCGGTTTTATCTGTCTCTTTGATAGGTAGGAAATGAGCTGATTTTGTCAATCGATCGACAATTACCCATATGGTATCATAACCACTGGATGTCTTGGGTAATTTTGTGATAAAATCCATAGAAATTTGTTCCCATTTCCATTGGGGAATTTCAGGTTGTTGTAACAAACCAGACGGTTTCTGATGTTCGGCTTTTACTTTTGAACATGTTAAGCACTTACTGACATATGTGGCAATATCTCCTTTCATATTGGGCCACCAATATAATTCTTTTAGATCCTTATACATTTTATCTGAACCTAGGTGAATGGAGTACCTAGACTTGTGGGCTTCGTCCATAACTAACTCCCGTAAGTTACCAAAACGTGTCACCCAAATTCTATTCATGAAGTATAAAGTGTCATCTGACTTTGGCTCCAATTGCTTTATCATTCCTCGTAAAGCTTCATTCTGAATGTTTTCTTCTTTGATTGCCTCATGTTGTGCCATCCGAATTTGAGTAGTAAGATTCGTATGAATTGTCAATCCTAAGGCACGAACACGAAGAGTTTTAACTCGTTCTTTGCGACTTAAAGCGTCCGCTACGACATTGGCTTTCCCGGATGGTACTTGATATCACAATCATAATCGTTTAGTAGTTCTACCCAACGACGTTGTCTCATGTTAAGTTCCTTTGATCAAAGATATGTTGGAGACTCTTGTGATCAGTAAAGATAGTACATCTTGTACCGTAAAGGTAATGTCTCCAAATTTTGAGCGCAAACACAACTGCACCCAATTCCAAGTCGTGGGTCGTATAATTCTTTTCGTGCACTTTTAGTTGTCGTGAGGCATATGCGATGACTTTTTCTCTTTGCATTAACACACAACCAAGTCCTTGGTGTGATGCATCGCAGTATACGACAAAATTTTTGATTCCCTCCGGAAGGGATAGGATTGGTGTACTACACAGCTTCTGTTTCAGTAATTGGAAAGCTGACTCCTGGTTGTCACTCCAATCATACTTCTTTTCTTTCTGGGTTAATGTGGTTAAAGGCAAGGCTATTTTTGAAAAATTCTCGATGAATCGTCTGTAATAACCGGCCAAACCTAAAAATTGACGTACTTCTGTCGGAGTCTTTGGTGCTTCCCAGTTTTTGATCGCTTCAATTTTAGATGGATCAACGTGAATTCCTTCCTTGTTGATGACATGTCCAAGAAAATGCACTTCTCGGATCCAAAACTCACACTTAGAGAATTTAGCGTAAAGTTTCTCGTTTCTGAGTAGTTCTAAGATTAATTTAAGATGATGTTCATGATCCTCCTTGGTTCGTGAATATATTAATATGTCATCGATAAACACAATCACGAATTTATCCAAGTATGATTTGCACACGCGGTTCATGAGATCCATGAAAACAGCTGGTGCGTTTGTCAAACCAAATGGCATAACTAGGAATTCGTAGTGGCCATATCGAGTCCTAAATGCTGTCTTTGGTACATCTTCTTCTTGGATTCTTAATTGATGATACCCTGAACGTAGATCAATTTTTGAATAAAAGCTAGAACCTTGTAGTTGATCGAACAAATCATCTAATCGAGGAAGTGGGTATCGGTTTTTGATTGTAAGCTTGTTTAATTCTCGGTAATCTATACACATCCTAAAGGTTTCATCCTTTTTCTTTACGAATAGGACCGGAGCTCCCCAAGGTGAGAAACTCGGTCTTATGAAACCTTTATCAAGCAACTCTTGTAGTTGATTTGATAATTCTTGCATTTCAGAAGGTGCTAATCGATACGGCGATCGCGCAATCGGTGCGGATCCTGGTACCAAATCGATTCGGAATTCGACTTGCCTCGGTGGTGGTAATCCAGGTAAGTCTTTAGGAAAAACTTCGGGGTAATCCCTAACGATTGGAATATCTTCAAGTCGACGTTCCTTGGGTTTCTTTTCGACGACGTGAGCCAGGAATACGCAATAGCCTTTACGTAGATACTTACGAGCTTTCATGCAGTTTATCATCCTTAACGTTACTCCACTCTTCTCACCTTGAATCGAAAGAACTTCTCCGTTTGAGAGTGGGATTTGGACAATCTTCTCAAAACAAACAATCTCGGCATGATTCTTTGACAACCAATCCATGCCAATAACAACGTCAAAGCTTCCTAAATCAACGGGTAACAGATCTATACTAAATGTGTGGTTTTTAAGACATAAGGTACAACCCTGAATGACTTCTTCGGTATTAATTAATTTTCCGTTCGCTAATTCAATTGTATACTTTTGGTCTAGTTTACTGGGCTTAATACCGAGTAGGGACTTAAAGTCATTTGACACAAAACTCAAATCAGCACCCGTATCGAAAAGTATAGAGGCATAGTGATTATTTATCGGGAACGTACCAGTGACAATGTTTGGATCTTGTCGTGCGTCACCAGCCCCCATCACAAATGCTCTTCCACGGGCCTGATTGTCATTTCGGTTCTTCAACTTTGGACAGTCTTTTCTGAAGTGCTTTGGATCTCCACACTCAAAGCATCCTTGATTCATCCTTTCTGTGCCTGGGTTGACTTTTCCTGCTACTTGATTTATCTTATTAGGGTTCGCATTGCTCCTACAGTTATGGGCTAGATGTCCATACTTTTTACATTTTCCACATTGGGTACACTTCCCACTGTGATGATATCCACAATTGTCACACCTTGGTCGTGCTCCAAGGTATCCATTTTGTTCCACAGTGTTGGCGACAAAGGCTTTCATAGTTTCAGGTCTCTTGTAACTTTGATTCCTGTTTTGATTACTTGGTTTTCCAAACCATTTCCTCTTTTCCCCCGACCTTCCTTCTTCGGTCTCCTTCTTCTCAAACAAACCATCACGTACAGCATTATCCCTCAGCTTGAAAGCTAGAGTTATGGCGCTCTTGGCATCCATAGGGTTCGATGAAGTCACCAGACTTCGGATTTGAGGTGCGAGACCCCACAAGTATCTTTCAACCTTCTTGTATTCTGGGGTAACCATGTGTGGAACCAAGATTGCTAACTCATTGAATCGGTCAGTGTAGCCAGCAACATCATCTCCTGTCATTTGCAAATTCCACATTTCATATTCGATCTTTTGTAACTCATTTCGAGGACAATATTCCTCGATCATCATGGCCTTCAGGTCTTCCCATGACAACTCATATGCTGTCTGCCTTCCCAAAGTCTTTACTTGTGAATTCCACCAAGTTAAAGCTTTATCAGTGAGTGAGCATGTAGAATACTTCACCATGCAGTCAGCGGTGCATTCACTAATATCAATCATCGATTCCATCTTCTCTATCCATCTCATTAGTCCAACTGCACCCTCGGTGCCATTGAAGTTACGGGGTTTGCAAGATAGAAAGGTCTTGTAGGAGCACTTCCTAATTGGAGCATCTGTAGAATTACAAGTCATAACGTCATTAATTCGGATCATGACTAGGTGTTACGACTTATTTATTCTATTACCTCCGGAACCTCCAGCTGTACCGCTACCTCCTGCACCTCCTCCGCCGGTACCACTGCCGTTTCCTCCTCCACTATTTCAGTTTGCCTCATACTGTTGCATGGTAGCAGCTACTCGCTGTGCTATGAGTTGTTCTACATTTGGAGAAATCGTCTCATTGTTGTCTCCAGTAGTGTTACGGGGTGTGCTACGCTTTGGTGCCATGACGTTCTTTCTAACACATCAATTAAAAAGAAATAACATTATATGACAATAATGATAGCACATGACATAAGGATACAACAACATCAAACGTAAACAACCATCATTACAATATAAACCATTACATACATAGTTAAAACATATATAGTACATTGTTCCCAAAAGATATGGATACAAAAAGGATGGGTTCATATGACCTCATCAGTACTAGAGTTTCAAACTACTTAATGTACTACGGGCACAACCCGCCCGTAATAGGTTTAAAAGAAGAAGTGAGAGTACAATCCAATCATCATGGCAATTCCTGCCATAACTAAGCTTGCTCTAGCCACAAATTCTGCAGCCAAAGTCCTTTCCTCCAGTGCTTCCACCATGTCTCGGACCGTGACAGTGAACTGCCAGTCCATGTCAGCTCTCAACTCTAGATAGTTTGTGGCACCCTGTATGTCTCGGGTGTGGTCTTCCAGAGTCTGAACTCGAGATCCGAGCCCTTGACGAAGTCGCGTGGCTGCATCCCCCTGTGCCCGAATGTCATCTAAGAGATCATCAAGACGCTCCTCACGCGTACGAACGCGAGCTACCAAGGTAGGCACAGTGAGCTCTATGGCTTCCCTAGTGTGGGGTAGGGGTGTTGGGGAGTTAGAAGACTCTCCAAGCTCAAAGGTAGATGGAATGCTCTCCATCTCCCTCCATCGTGCCAAAGTACTAGGCATCCAACGGATAGTTCCCACTGTAGGGTGGTAACAGGGTCGTTTTCTTGATGGCTCCTCATCAGTCTCTAAGTTCTTCGGGTCACGGGCTGCTAGAGTCCTCTTGTGCGGAAGTCGAAACTTCTTTCTAGCGCTTTGTACCTTCACTGGTCCTCCGCTTTTCTTTCGGTAGACAATAGGCGGTTCTCCCAAGGCGACATTAGGTGGTGTGGAGCTACGGGTTTGTACTCGATTTTTGGGATGTGAGGCGGAAAGTTCCTCGTTTGATTCAGTGTCAGAGACGGGATCAGAATGTGAATGTGACGACATGCTTGTGACTACAATATCCATATGACAAAATGACTAGTTATACAATGCTTATGCAATGAAAACGTTTTAGTGAGTCATTTAGATTATAGACTAGGTTCCAATTTAGATTCCTAGTTCACTATAATCAATGGCTCTGATACCAATTTCTGTCACACCCCGCCAAGGCGGAAACGCGAGGCGCGACGTTTATGGTTTCCAAAGCATATGATTACCGCAAACACATACATGATAAATGGATACATAAATGAGTTTAAAGTTTTACATTACAAAATGTAAAATGAGTTTACAAAACATTAAGATTTCACAAATATGACTCAATTCAATGAGTTATACAAGGGAAATCCTCCTTGAGTAGTATCCATCGTGCATGCATGTAATCTACATTGCTAACCTTGAAATCACGTTCAGTTACCTGAAAAACATACTTAAAATTGTCAACACTAGGTTGGTGAGTTCACAGGTTTAATCAAATAGTTCTTTGCAAAATTTCATTGTTCGTAAATAGTTTCAGTTGTATGTGATAAACAGAATAAGAATTGTTGACTCATTTGTAAACTAGCTAGGAATACAAATAATATGTTCATACATGAGGCGTAACCAAACCATGACATGTGTGAGCCCCTATTAAGCGTTATCAGATTCTATGCGGCCATAAATCCTCCAGATTGTGGTTAGCGCGACTAACCATGACCGGGAGACGTCACTCTCCATAGTACTATTCATAGGACCCTAGGCTACAGTTAATGGTTACTATGTTGTTCCAGGGGACTTTAGCGGCCTCCAATGTGTTGTTCTCATCCCATGTAAACATACAAGT
The DNA here is from genome assembly GCA_023525975.1 of Smallanthus sonchifolius. NCBI lineage: Eukaryota > Viridiplantae > Streptophyta > Magnoliopsida > Asterales > Asteraceae > Smallanthus > Smallanthus sonchifolius. The sequence continues at coordinate 72,875,328 of CM042033.1, read as the reverse complement.
CGTGTCTTATTCTCTTGTTATCCCATAAAATAATTGTAAGTATGTTTTTCCCCCAAATATTGAAAACAGTAAAAAGGGGCCGTGAAACTCACCTTGAGTTTGCGGATACTTGTAATAAAACTTGTTGTAGTCAACCTTGACTATTCGTACCCTAGATACCAAGGGTAAATTGTTGTTAAGACCAACGTCTTAATTGTAAATTGTTCACCGACCTTGTAAATCTGATTGTGTTTGTTTAAACATCGTTTTAGTTTTCCAACACATGTTTTGTTGTAAAATAGTTTTGAGTTACTGCCCAACTGGGACTGTTGTACAGGTATCGAAACTTCATAGTTTCGATTTGAGCAATATGCATCGAAACTACTTAGTTTCGATTGGGCAATAGGTATCAAAACTTCCTAGTTTCGATTGAGTAGTTGGGTATCGAAACTATCTAGTTTCGATTGAGCAGAACAGTTGTCGAAACTTCCTAGTTTCGATTGTGCAGCTTAGATATCGAAACTTCCTAGTTTCGATTGTGTAGACAGGTATCGAAACTACCTAGTTTCGATTGAGTGATAAGTATCGAAACTATAGTTTCGATTAAGTTAACTGGTATCGAAACTCTTAGTTTCGATTACTGGACTTCTGTTTGACAGAACCAGTCCTGCAAAATTTTATGTTTTAAACTTGAATTCGACACACTCTTCTTGTTATCTTTCTTGCGTTTAAATAAGATGTAAGTTTAGCTACGGTTTTAAAGAAAATAATGTGAAAATGTCGAGTTTTTACCTTAAAACCGAGATAAAGATGATGAAATAAAACAGAGATGATCTCGACTGTTTTGCAGAAACACTTGAAATTCTTCTTAAAATACTGGTTTGTGGTAGGATTTTGCCTTGAAACTGGACTTCGAATTGAAGAGAATTGGAATGTTTGCCGTATGAAAATGAGAAATATGAAAAGGAATTGTGATGTTGAGACTGAGAAGGTATGGGACGAGTGAAGGGGGGGTTTCTCTGGCTTTTTCGGCCAAGAAGTCAAGGGGTAAGTGGGTTGGGGGTTTGGGTTAAAATAATCAAGCAAATTGGATTTTTGGTATTTGTTTATTAACTAGAGTTTTAAAGGGGTAGTTTAATTCGGTTTATTTTCCCCACGGTATTATAGTTTTATTCTAAAAATAATTTATTGACCAACTTAAAATTTGTGTAATATATATATACGCCTGGATATTTAATTTATCCACTATTGTTCGTCTTAGTCGGTTTGTACTGGTACTTGCACCGGTAATTCCTAGAATTACCCAAGTATGAATTGAGACCATGTACGATCTTTGCTAGACTCTAAAGTCCTTGTTTGTGAAATTAAATAAATCACAAAATAATTATAATGTAAACTCGTTTATTGTAATGTAAACTTGTTCATAATGTGTACGGATATTGACCTGAAATGTCGGGTGTCACAATGAGGCTCATAAGTCTCGGTACTCTATCTATCTTGGTACTAATAAAATGTACCAAGATCTAAGGAAGGAATACTGGTGGCCTGGAATGAAGCATGAAGTGACAAAGTACGTAAGCAAGTGCTTGACTTGCTCGCAAGTTAAGGCCGAACACCAGAAACCGTATGGAAAAATTCAACCACTTGATATACCGGAATGGAAGTGGGAACACATTACCATGGACTTCATAACCAAGCTACCTCGCACAGCTAAAGGTCATGATACCATTTGGGTAATTGTGGACCGTTTAACGAAGAGTGCTCATTTCCTACCTATTCGCGAGACGTTCTCGTCAGAAAGGTTAGCGGAAGTATTTATTAGAGAAGTAGTAGCACGGCATGGGATGCCTTTGACGATAGTATCTAACCGGGACACACGATTCACATCGAGGTTCTAGAAAAGATTTCACGAGGCAATAGGCACGAGACTCAATGTTAGCACAGCATACCACCCTCAAACGGATGGTCAGTCCGAAAGGACCATTCAGACATTGGAGGATATGCTTCGTTCTTATATTATCGATTTTGGCGGCAGTTGGGATAGTCATCTGCCGTTAGCCGAATTCTCCTACAATAATAGTTATCACACGACGATAGGCATGCCGCCTTACGAAATGTTGTATGGGAGAAGGTGCAATTGTTGGGGTGAGATTGGACAAAAGGAATTAGAAAGTCTTGAAGTCGTAAGAGAAACGTCGGAAAGGTTTGATAAAATCAAAGCAAGAATGAAGGCCCGCACAAGATCGTCAGAAATCCTACGCGGATAAACGACAAAGGCCTATTGAGTTTGATGTTGGGGACAGAGTAATGTTGAACGTGTCACCCTAGAAGGGGATCATACGATTCAGGAAGAGAGGGAAGTTAAGTCTGAGGTTTGTCGGACCATTCAGGATAATGGCGCGGGTTGGTGAAGTCGCTTATCGGTTAGAGTTGCCTAATGAGTTAAGTGGAATTCATCCTACCTTCCATGTATCACACTTGCGAAAGTGTTTGGCGGATGAATTGGCTCACGTACCACTTACTGACATCGAGGTCGACAACAGCCTTAACTACATCGAAGAGCCCGTGCCATCCTAGATCGGAAGGAGAAACGTTTACGTAATAAAGTAATCCAATTGGTTAAAGTCCAATGGAAACATCGAAAGGGGTCGGGAGCCACTTGGGAAACGGAGACGAAAATGAGTGAGTCGTACCCTCAACTATTTGGCTTATGATAGGTTTCGGGGACGAAACCTATTGTAAGGGGGGTAGACTTGTAACATCCCAAAAATAAAACGACAATTATAATAACGGAATAAACGAACGAGGCATGACGGACCGGGCCGGATGGGCTGGTGGGTTTAAAGGGGAGCCCCCTATAAATAGCCAAGGTCACCACCCATTTCTCTCATTTGCAACATCTAGAGAGAGAAACCGTAGAGACAGAAAGTTGGCGGATCGACCCGAGATTGAAGAAGTGTGTAGCTCCAAAGCTTGGGAGAAGAACCTCCGGATCAGAAGCTCGATACAGGTAACGATCTAGCCTAGATCTGAGTTTTTGTTCGTTTTGGGGTTTTTCTGGTTTTGGACGAAAATGTGGCGTTTTTATGGATGAAACTGGGAGAAAAACATAGTTTTGAGTTCCTTAATGAAAAGCAAACATTTTGAATGTAAACAAGTTCGGGATCTTGACGTGATCAGACCCGAAGGTGAAAGTTAGGGTTTTTACGGAGAAGCAGATCCTGCGTACTTATCAAGTATGCAGGAAGAGGGTCCTGCGTACTTATCAAGTACGCAGGAAGAGGATCATGCATACTTATCAAGTACGCATGAAGCGAGGTTTGCGCACTTATTAAGTACGCAAGAGCAAGGCCCTGCGCACTTGCTAAGTGCGCAGGCATCAGGTTGTTTAGGTAAAGTCAGTATGTTTAGAAGGTTAAACCGTTAGAGTCGGGGTTTGGTCTGATGTGTATTTAACTAATCAATTTAGATCGGAAGTGACGTTGTGGGACCTTTGTTTAGGAAAACCCAGATTAGCTTATCAGGTGAGTTCTAGAAGCCCTCTTTTAAATGTTTTATACAATGTTTTCGGGCTGGTGTGCATACATACGAAATGATGTTTTACGAAATGATGTTTATGAAACTATGTTTACGAAATGAAATGATTTGGAATGAACGGTTTATGGAAAGAAAGTTTTATGAATGGAATGTTTACGAACGAAATGTTTATAAAGAAATGGTTTAAAATGAAGGTAAAGGGTTTTGAAAATGAATGAAATGCTTTATGAAAAGAAAAGAAAAGGGCAAAGGTTTTAAAGAAATCATTACAAATCTAATATGTCGAATGAAGGGAATTGACGAATGAAGTCTAGGAATGTAATTCCCAGCCTTGTGGTAGATTATGGACAGCGAGCCATAGTTGCCATAAGAACAACAGGGGCAGTGTCTTCGTGGCATGTCAATGGTTATGATGTTGTACAACTGGTATGGGAGTAACGACGGTTACTCAGGGGTTAACGTGACCCTATTGAGGTTAAATTATGATCCGACGGTGTTATGGCCGTGAGCCATAGCCGTCGATGGAAGTTGTCGGTTTATGGACATGAGAGCCATAGGGGCAACTAAAGGGGTATTGTCGGTCCTCGTGCAGTTAAGCCTTGGGGGTAATACAAAAGGGAATTGACGGAATGTATTGTATTGTCGGTCTTCGTGTAGTTAAGCCTTAGGGGCAATACAATACTAGGTGATGGAACGAATGGTAACACAGATTTAGATAGTAATGTATGACTTAAATGAATGTTAAATGTTTTAAACGAACGATCCGTTCAACGTGTTTTATGATGATGATAAATGTTTGAATGTTTTAGTGATGAACGAAAGGCCCTGTTTTCTATACATGATGTTAAACCCTAATGAATTATTGAATGATGAACCATTTCTTAAATCGAATGAAAAACTAGAACTCACCAGCTTACTTTTTAGTATGCACATTCAGGTTAAGGCAGGTATGGGTGATGGACGGGGATGCTTGGCAAGCGAGAAGAGTTACCTGGCTGATCATGAAGAATGGCATCCCGTTATGAGTCGTTTATGTTATGTTTATGTATTTGACAATGTTACGCTTCCGCATGTTTGAACAAGTTTTAATTATGATGAATGAATGATTCCGCTGCGTTATTTGATATTCAAGTTTAATAACTGTTTGTGAATGAGTAAATCCAACGAGTGAGGCCTCCCGGGTTTGGGGCCTTACAACCGGGCACTACTCCCATGACTGCCTGTAGTGCGAGAGTATCCGGAGGTGTTTCCAGAGGATTTTCCAGGAGTGCCGCCCGACCGAGAAGTTGAGTTCCGAATCCATTTAGTACCAGATGCCCAGCCCGTAGCCAAGGCTCCATACCGACTAGCACTAGTGAAGATGAAAGAACTAATGGAACAGTTGGACGAGTTACTGGAAAATGGATTTATTAAACCGAGTATCTCGCCTTGGGGTGCCCCGCTGTTGTTTGTGAAGAAGAAAGATGGTTCTATGAGGATGTGTATTGATTATAGGGAGCTGAATAAGCGTACAGTGAAGAACAAGTACCCTTCGCCAAGGATCGACGACCTGTCTGATCAACTACAAGGCTCAAGTTGGTTCTAAAAAATCTCATTGAAGAGAAAACAATGAACAACTATCAATGGTACAATCCCAGAAGTAGTAGGGTGCTTAAGCACGCTATGCAACACATTGATAGAGTCACTTCTCTGCGCAATCGAGGTCCTTCCAACCGTAGTGAATTAGATGAGCAAGGTCCAAACGAATCACAAAGTAAAGGGAGGGACACCTTCTAACTCATAATGCCAAAAAGTAACTAATATGAAATACAAGCAGGTTGATTATGTCGGAGGACCAAATCGCCAGTAAAATAATCGATACAGCAACACGTACAACCATGGTCGGAGGAACCATCCGAATTTCAGCTAGTAGGAAGGCGGTAACACTAGCCAATCTCCTATCGATTTTGGGCAGCAGTCTTAGCATTAATCGTAGTATTAAAGACAACCTTAGCAGAACTTTCAGCCTTATTTTCGATAAACAATGCCAAACCCAATGGCGGTCCCAATTTGGAAGAGACGGTAATTAGATTACTGCATCTGAAGGACAAGTCCTCCAGTATGAGGCTCGCCAAAAATAGTACGAAGAATGATTTGAGCTTCATGAAGCAGAATTTAGAAATAAAAAAGGATCCCTTCAAGCAATTGAGACTCAAGTGGGGAAGATTGCGAAGCTTCTATCCAAAAGGCAGTCGGGAAGCCTCTCAAGCAACACCGAAGCTAATCCAAAGGCAAACGTGAGTGCAATCACTCTACAAAACAACAACATTTATCCCTAAGCCAGCATACCCGTCACCTCCACTAGTCATGGAGACTCATCCCGATCCTCCTACCGATTACCTGAGACGAGCTCTTACAAGCACAACACGAGAAGGAGGAGCAGCTAGAGCAAACAAGCCACATATACCTTATCCAAGCTGGTTGGTCAAACAGAAGATAAATGAGCAATTTTAGAAAATCATTGAACTTCTCAAGCAATTACATGTCAACTTACCATTTATCGATATCATGTAACAAATGCCCAAATATTCAAATTCCTGAAAGAATTTCTAAACAAAAAAGGAACCTAGAAGTAGGTGTTACGATAGTAGGAGAATGTTCGGGCGTTATGCAGCGAAAGCTGCCATGCAAGATGACCGATCCTGGACGATTCTTTCTCCCATGCATGATTGGCCAATTACCAGTGACATACATGCTGGCTAAATTAGGGGTTAATGTCAACTTGTTGCCCAACTCCATGTACAAAAAACTTAATCTCGGAAAGCCACCACTCCGTTTAGGAATAGAGCTTGTCGATGGATTAGTTAAGTACCCCGAAGGCATCACTAAAAACCTATTGATCAAAATAGGATTTGTATTTCCTGCTGACTTTGTCATTTTAGAAATGGAAGAAGAATGCCCCATACCTTTGATCTTAGGCTGACCATTCTGGGCCACGTCTCGAACAATAATTGATATGGGGGAAGGAATTTTAAAGTTGAAGAGGCGATGAATCAATAAGTTTCACTGTTGTGAACTACGATTATCCCCCTAATGATCCTTTTGAGATTGCGGATTTCATCGATGATAACTTGGATTACCAAATGAAGAAAACGAAAGGAAAGAAACCACTAAGCTTCACCGTTGATAGATATGATCATTAATCTGATCATTCTTTTAACATTTGGGATTATCCACCAAAGAAAACCAAGGAGAAAAGCCTAATGAAAAGAATGAATGAAGGAAACAATGAAGAACTACTTGACTGCCCTCTTGAAGCTGTCGATCAAATTAATGAATATTTGAATTATCAGCCAAAACTTACCAAAGGAAATTGACTTTAGAGGAAGGTGCTGGAGACTTTGAGGAGTACTTCACACCTCACTCCAGGAAGTCTCGATAAGTAAGAACAGGTCTAATCGAGGACCCGCAAATAAACAATGGCGCTTCCGAGAGGCAAACCAATAATTAAATAATTGAGGAGTTGAGGCATACGGTAGAAAAATGAATTGAGGACATCCTTCGGGTATGTTTCACGTACTCGATTTTAGTAATTTCTTATGCCTCATGTATGCCTCATTATCCTAAGATAGTATGCTTTATATCTATTATATATCTATGTTACTAAGTTTATATCTATTATTACCAAATGTTTCTCTCCTGTTTTGGGCAACTGCACATGCTTTGGGGAGATTTAGCGGTTGTGGGCATTGACCGCGCGTTTCATACAAAGTCTTGATCAGGGGAGTATCAGTTTCTTTTCATTTGCACTCATTCCTTTCATTGCTTACATTGGTACATTGAGGACAATGTACAATTCAAGCTTAGGGAGGAAACTTATTACACTTTGTTTGTCTCATGTTTTATCACTACTCATGATTCAACCCGTATTAGCGCGTTTTTGTTTAAATTTTCAATTTCAAAATCCTATAAAATTTCAAAAATATTTTCATCTTTGTCATTATTAAAATCCTTAAGCATATGGTTTTTGAACTTTTTGTCATGGGTGGATTCTTGGATCATATGATTTAAAGAAAACCTTTGAGTGAAAATCAAATGGGATATTTAAGGAGTAGCAAGTGAAAAAATATAGAAATTATGCATAATTCTTACACTTTATCCAATCCACCCACTTCCTGTAAATATTTTAGGCCTTTTTGAGAATTTCATCTGGTATACTTTCGCATGCTCATTCGTTTGTAAGTATTGTGTGACTATCGATGTTGCTTACATGTTAGAACTTGTATTACTTATACATTTTAAGACTATAAGATAAGTATTTGTATAAAAATGATTAAGGCATCTTGGATTAACCCCTTTTTTTGTTAACATGAAGTATGTTGTTAATAGGTTACAATTAAAGGTAACATGTTTAAGTAAGAGTGTTCTAAATAGATAATTAATAACACACATTATAGCCTTATTATGTATAATTAAACTATACACTTGTTACATAGGCTCGCTTTCAAGGCTATATTGTTATATAACGTATATAAGAGTTGTGAATGAATATATAATAAACTAGGTTAAAATTCCGTGTATTATACGTTTTGAATAAATATAATATTATATATTAAGTAATAAAAAGTTTATTTTTTAAAAACTCGTGTTTTATACGGGTTGAATAAACCCGTGAAATATAATATAATCGGTTAACACATACACTCGTCAAAATATGGTAGAAGATTTATTAATACAAAGATTATTATTTTTCTTTAAAAAAATATTATTATTAAAATATAGAGGTGTATTTAATAAGAAAGAGGCGAGAAAAAATGATGAGAATGAATATGGAGGCGACACGTACCATTGAAAAACCTTTATTTATTATATAGTATAGATTTTGAGCGCTCTCATTTATCTTAATAAAAAACAAATTAGTATATATATATAATATAATACTATTAAACATCAACTTCTATGAAAAGTGAAGAGGCTGCCTCTTAGATTTTTTTTTTCATTTTCATCTTATACTATATATAAATTACGCTTTTAACCCATTTAATTATATATTAATTTCGTTTTTCTATAATATCTTTCATTCGTTAACTTTTTTTAAAAAAAGGGATGCGCTGCTGTTTCTGTTATTTTTTTGTCAATGTGCCGATATAATTTTTTTTAAAACAGAGTTGTATTCAAAATCGAGTATTTTTGTTGGTATCGTAGCCCATAGCGAGTGTCGTTGCCGTTATAGTACCGTGACGACCCGAAGCTATTATGAGCGAACATTATTACATGTGTTGTTATTATCGGAACCGGTGTCGGTATTCCCTTTTATGGTTTTTGACGGCCCGAACCGATAATGACCAAACTTCTGCCGCGGGGCGTTGGCGAAAAACGACCCCCATCGACTAGGCGCGGGTTTTCGTTTATTCAATCTTATTTAACTCTTTTTTTTCGTTATACGTAGATACATCTCGCCGCGAAGTGCGGGGCCGGAAACCAACTAGTTAGTATAATATACAAATACAAATTACAAAGTCGGTGGATTGTCGGCTCTACTCACACATTACTCCTCACTGAACAGTAGGACATGTCTTTTTTATTATTTTAATCTTGTAATTAGTTTTGGTTGTTTTTTTTTCTTTTATAACTTTTAAAATGTGATGTTTTACAAAATTTTAAATATACCATTACAACGTGCTTATTTTCATCAAAGTTTCGAAATGATTCTATTCAAAACCGAGTTTTTGTGATAATGTACAAGTCATCGAAGCACGCACTACAAGCCGTAGGTTTCTTTTTTATAGTTTTTTTTGTTTTCATCTTACAACCTTTAAAAATATAATGTTTTATAAATTTCCGGATTTGCCGTTTCGACATGCTTATTTTTATTTATGTTTCATAGCAACTTTTTTTTCGCAGGGTATACGCTTTTAACCCGTTTAATTTTCGTTTAATTGATTTTTTTTCTAATAACTTGTGTTCGTTAACTTAAAAAAATCTAAATACGTAGTTGTATTTTGATATATTTTTTTAGAAAAAGGAGTTGTAATCAAATTTGGTATCGTAAATTATAGCGAGTGCAGGTCTCGGTACCTTACCGATGCCGTAACAAGCTGACCTGAAACCGACCGAAACCAAATTCCCACTGATTCACAAAGGGGAATCGGTTGTTAACAACTAAACACCAAATCGTACCCATATTTTCCATATTAGCCATATTTTCCGTATGAACATCTTTTCCCAATGTCACACTCCAACCGACGGCGGAATACGTCGGGATGGACGTGTAGACTGTTCATAAGCAAATGATCAACTAAATTTCATATTGTTTATTAAATCAGGATTTCATTACATAAGTTCAATCAACAAGCAAAATCAGATACATTAACATGTTTAAATTCTTTGTTCACTAAGTCCAAATCCTATATTTAGTATCTTGCATATGATCTCAAACACTAGTACCTAAAACATGATGAAAACGAGGTCAACTAAAAATAGTTGGTGAGCATACATAGGTTTTGACACCACAAGTAAGATCAAGAGTTTGTGTACAATTCATATGATACATGATTTAATAAGGCAATTATGGAGAAACCACTATAGTTTAAACTGGGGCGCACAATCAAACCTTGTGACTGGTAGGCATAACACAACGGTTATCCTTAAATGTTTTTGGAAACAATCATCCTAACCGGGTGGGTTGGTCAGACACAATAGATCTATCATTGTATACCGTCGGCTTGTACTGAGTTAATGATTGCACTTTTACTATGCACAAAAAGTATGTAAATGTTGTTTGCACTAATAGTGTTCAAGCATAAGGCACAAATTGCACACATGATCATAATGTTTGAATTGTAATAATTGCAATATAGTCTGAATGTAATCATGTTTCACCCCAAATATGTAAATATGAAAAAGGGGTTATGTAAACTCACCTTGCAATATGAGTAGTTGGATATCACACAATATGTTGTTGCACAATTGATTTGGTTAATCTTATGATTAACCTATGTTATGATTAACCTATGTTTGATGGTATACGTGTATCAATGTTTGTACAATATGAAATAGGGGGTCCTAATGGGCAAAAGGGTTTGGTGTGAGTTTTTCATTAATAGGAAAATATTCGTTTTGTAATTTGATTAAGTGAAATAATAAATGAATGATTTCATTTGTTTGTAAATTAATAATTAAATGTATAAATAATTAGCGTTCTTTTGTTTGTAAATACACTAATAAATAAATAGATAAATATATAGTTTTCTTTTATTTGTTATGTAATAAATGAATGGATAAGTAGTTGAATAAATAAATTAATAACTAACGATTAAATAAATAAATCCTTTTATTTATTTAGTTTGATCTTCATAAAGAACAAGTGTTAAAAATAATGATTTAATTTATTAGTAATTAAACCAAAATTTTAAAGTATAATGTTCTAATTAGATAAATAATTAACCCATAATTAATTATTAGTTAAGAGTATGAAAGGTGTTTTAAATGTTTTTTATAAAAACACATTGTATAAAAGTTTGTATAATTCTTTACAAAGGAAAGGGTTTATAAAAATACCTTGTATAAAAGTTTGTATAATTAAACTCATTAATGAATTATATAAGGGATTATAAAATTCCTTTACAAGGCAAAGGGTTTATAAAATAATTAATTTTATATACCAATTATAATTTATAAACCAAGGGTTTTAAATAGATAATTTGTTTAAAATAAATAAATTAATTTAACTAAAAATTTATTAGGTTTAAATCCTAATAAAAATGGTTTCTCTTGAAAGTTTAATAATTTAAATTTAAAAAACTGATCTGGGTACTTAGGGATTTATAAATATAACTTTTATAACATGTATTAATGCTTAAAAACGGTTTAAAAATTAATTGATGGCTCCAGGACTAAAACTTGGGTCCTTCCCGGGGAAGCCGTGTGCACCAACCGCTGGACCAAGGAACCAGTTTGTGTGATGGAGTGTTTCCAATGGTATTAATGGACTATTCAGTGGGGACCGGTGTAACACCTGCCCTAAAAAATGTCCAAGATTTAAGCAAGGTACAAACCACAAGGACTATAAGTATAAAAGTATGAAAGTACATGGACCGAAAAGTAGAAAACATCAAAATCAAACGGTAACGGACCGTCACGGACGGTAACGGTCCGTTACGGGCTGGGCACGCGAACACTGATGACACGCCATGTGTCCGGTGACTAATGAACGAATTTTGATGCGTGGAAACCCTATAATGGACCGTCACGACCGGTAACGGTCCGTCACAGCCCCAAATTCACATAGGTGTGCCACGTATCACTCCGTAACGGACCGTCACGCCCTGTAACGGTCCGTTACACCGCAAACCGACAAGAGGGCGACACATGTATGATGACTCGCAAACCCTAATCTGGTGACGGACCGTCACCACCCGTAATGGTCCGTCACGGGTTCAGATTTTGCCCTATAAATAGATGGTCGAGTTCATTTCAATTCTTCACACCATCATCGATCTTCACTTCCATTTCTTGTTCCAGAGACCATCTAACTCACTCTCGACGTCCCGCTCGTTGTGGTGCACGGTATAAGAAGAAACACTCGTAAAAAGGTTAAAACGCTAGAGAAATCAAGTTAAAAAGATAGTCTATAAGCTTTCGACTTAGAGACTCATTTCTATACAAAAGGTGAATACTTTATCTCTTTCAAAACTTGTGTCAAATATTTACTTTTACGAAAATGGCCAAATAAAGGTTAAGAGAATAATGTCCAACGTTCTTCTACGAACAAAGCATTCAGGTCATAGGTATGCGTAAAACTTGCAAGGGATACATGGGTCTCGGGTGAAATTCTCGGATTGCGGCTGGTGCTTGTCTTATAACAACTTCGGAGGCAAACCTGTACCTTGTTATAATACATGACGCCAGTGTATACTGTGGTGCGATTGAACAGGACGGGCCTGCTGAATGTGTGGATTGAACATAAAGTTGTGATTATGAACTAATGCTTGTTTATGCCAAATGATTTTTTTGTCAAGATAATCATATTCACCGGCGTTCGTGCTGACGTTTTATTTTCAAAATGTTTTCAGGTAACGAATAAAATATTATGAAAATGGGGATTTGGGCAGACATAAGATCTGACCCAAGTAAAGTGAAAAGGATAACTTATACGTAGGATTCTCAGGCCTCGTATAAAGGAAATCCTAAAGAAAAGAAAAAGGAGATAGGACCGGGGGATTGATCAACCCTGGATAGTACTATTTTCGGTGGCTGTAGATGTATTTGATTTCAAACTCTGTTTTGTAATCAAAATGAAAAGGGTATTTAAATCCCTATGTTTATAAAATAAATACGAGACTTTTGTTTTTCAACCAAGTCTTGATGTTTACAAATACAACCCTTGAGGTTGAAACAAATGATGAAACGATCCTTTTGAAAAAGACTTCTGCTGTATTTATAAAAACTCTGAAATCAAAGTCAAGTGATACCAATCGGGCTCGCACACGTCCAGGGGGTGTCTGAGGCGGGGTGTGACAACCGGGTTCCAGGGTCAAACCATGCGCAAAAATAAAAAGGTGCGGGGCTGGGTTTCGAACCCGCGACCTTATTAGTACGTGTCAAGAGTCTTAACCAGTCGGACTGGGCGGAATGCCTTGCAAGAACGCAGACCCGCCTGGTTTTATCATCTAACACAACCCACCTTCGTTCCCATTAGAAGCCCGTAACCCTGCCACGAAATTGACCAGATCGATCGTCCGATCAACCCTGGATTCATAGGGCTTTTGCTCCTAATGTTTAAGCAAAATCAGAGGCACAAGAGTTACCCGTAATGGTGAAGCAACGAAGGAGAACGGCTGCGAGTTCAGGTCCGAAGTTCTTCGAACGCGATGGAGCTTCAGGAGTGAAATGTGATCGAAATGAATGCTCAGTGGGTTCAGAGGGGAGGTCGTGGAGGTGTAGGACTTGGTTACAGGTTTCAATTTCATTAGAAACGCTCGATTTGATATGGGCTGATGAATGGGGACGGTTACAGAAAGAGTTCGACTTCAATTCATTGATTTGTTTAAACTGAGCCGTTAAAATCATTAGAAACAGCTCGTATAATGTTTTTGTATGATTAATTGAAGTTAATACGCATTGATTCGAGGATTAGTAGCCGAATTGGGGATGAATTTCATCCCTGTTGACTTTAAGAGTCAAAATCGGGGAAAAGTTCAAGGGTCTAGGTTGAAAGGTCCAGTTGGGTCTCTAGAGTGCAAAATGGATGTAATGGTTCAACTTGTTTAATAACATCAAATACATATAATCACATATATTTTTATAACTACATATATGTATAAAAGAAGGAAAAAACATGATTATTAATGTTTAAGTTTCATAAAAAGTTGTGTAATTTATATATTCATATATATATTTAAAAGTGACAAAAATAAAAGATGTAATTACCGGGATAAAACCCATAAGTTAATTTATGATTTAATTAGTATAACAAGGTTTATATATAAATTTATATAAATATATATACATATGTCACATACATAATAGAAAATAATATGTAAATGTAGTGTTAAAGCTTTGAATTTATACACGTTAAAATAATAATTAATGTGTCATATTATATTAGATAATTACTGGTTTAAAATGTAGTGTTATTTTTAAAACAAATAATATTAGAACATCATAGATGTTACACCTAACATGCTCTCTCCATCAAAAAGTTGGTTGGCTTTGTAGTGAAAAATAAGTTAATTACACGGATGGTCACTGTGGTATGTCCTGATTTAACTTTTGGCCCATAAATTCGAGAAATTACATGAATGGTCCACAACTTTTCATTTTATAACACTATTGGCCCCTAAAATAAATGATCGTTATATTTGGCTGTTAAGTTAGTATGAAATGACTAAAATACCTTTTAAATTAAAAAAATTAAGAGTTAATTACTATTTGAGTCCCTGACGTTTGACCATTTTAACTAGTTGAGTCTCATATGTTTAAAACCGTCGCTTTGAACCCTAACTTTTCATTTTTGCATCTGCTTGATTCCAAATGGCTAACACCATTAGATTTTCTGTTAAATTTTTTCTATAAAGACAAAAATATCCCTAAGAACTAACGGTTATTATTATTATTATTATTATTATTATATATACAAGGGGATGATCAAATAAGAAGTTGTTTTCGGCTAAGAACTCTAAGAAGTGACAAAAACATTAAAAAACGATATCAAACGAACTCGGATTGAGCTCATTCCAGCGGCGTTGGAACCGTATCGTCGAACTCTACCATCTTAGCTTTTAGGGTTTAGATCTTAGCGTTGAATTTTAGGATTTTAGCCTTAGGGTTTAGCTTTTAGGGTTTAGATTTTAGGGTTTAAGTTTTTTTGGGGGGTGGGGGTTTAGGTTTTTAGGGGTGTGTGGGGGTGGGTTTAGGTTTTTTGGGGGGGGGGGGGGGTGGGGTGGGGGGGGTTTAGGTTTTTGGGAGGTGGGGGTGGTGGTTTTAGGCTTTTTGGGGTGGGGTTGGAGGGGGGTTTAGGTTTTTGGGGGTGCGGGTGGAGGGGGGTTTAGGTTTTTGGGTCCGGATTAGAGTTCGATGAGACGGTTCCAACGCCGCTCGAATGTGCTCAATCGGAGTTCGTTTGACCCACTTCTTAGCGTTTCTTAGCGAAAAACCACTTCTTAGCGGAACCTTCCCCTATATATATATATATATATATAAATAAAAGTTGAGGAGATTACAACTGGTTCTTCTCCGGCGACCTCCCCGCCGGCGCTACCCGCAACCACCGCACCACCACCTCCCCCTTCGTCTCCCCCTGCGCCACCCACTCCGGCGGCCCTTCCCGGCCTTCCCTCCGACAGACTCCAACAGCCAACAGCCCGCACCACCTTCATCTTTGTTCTTGTTTTCTGGCCAAGATCTAGCGAGCTAGAAGCATTGGATGGCGGCTATGGTGGTGGAAACCACAACGAACAGCGGCAGAGGCGACGGCGGCGCTAAGGTTCCGGCGGAACAAACCCATCGTCGGCGACAAACGGTGTTGCGGCAGAGGAGATGATGAGGGCATGGAGGTTAGGAGAAGTCGGTTGATTGTAAGGATAAAATCTTTTTTGTTTTATAAATTGATTGTAAGGATTTGTGAGGGGTGATTTGATTTAGGTTCTATATTCACCGGTGGAGTTAGGCCATGGGGCAGCGACGGTTGTGGTCTTCAAACAAGATCCGGTGTTTGTGGGGAACGAAGTCGAGATGTGGTTCAGATCTGGTGATGGTGGTGATTCTGTTACTCCCAAATGAACCGGCTGTGGTGGTTCAATGAAGTGGTCGACATCGTGATTTGTAGCAGGTTAAGATGAGGGTGATTTGCACTAGGTTCTGGTGAGGCCGCTGTGGTCTATGCGAGGAACGACAGAGGTTTCAGGTGAGGGAGAAAGAGAGATTGCTTATTTTGAATAAATTCCGGCGTGAGTTTTGACCGAGATGATCAATAGATGTCTGAAAAGCTTTCGTGTTTGAGGTTACACCACACCCACACCTCCAAAATCAGTAATTGAAGCTGCGTAAGCTCTGCAACTTATGGCAGAGTATTGAAAGAAGCCTTTGATATGATTATGATGATGATGGTGGTGGTGAAGACTCATTCTTCCATAAACATTTTTGGCCCTCAAGAAAGCCAGAACAACAATCAGAAAACATTTCAGATTAATCCCCTCTAAGTTCATCAAAATAGGTTCAAAAAAGTTGCTTAGCTTTGGGGTTTTTTTAAGGAAGTGTTAATTATATGAAGTTCGGCGGTGGTGGTGGGAGAAGAAAGAGGGTAGAGTATATAATATTTTTTTAACCATTTGAATCCTCTTAGGGGTATTTCTGTATTTATAGAAAAAAATTAATGGAAAATCTAACGACGTTAGCCATTTGGATTTAAGCAGATGAAAAAATAAAAAGTTAGGGTTCAGAGCGACGATTTTAAACATAAGGGACTCAACTAGTTAAAATGGTCAAACGTCAGGAACTCAAATAGTAATTAACTCAAAAATTAAAAGAGTTGATCCATTTAAAAAACGAAACACAAAAATCCTAAAACATAAACATCCCCTTTTCTTCAACCCCACCTCCACACTCAGCCAAGCCCTTCTTCTTCCTCGACTCCTTTCGGTCAGACCACCCCCTTTTCCGACTAATCGTTTTTCTGGTCGGTCAATCAGACAAGTTCACCAGAAAAAACGACCACTAAAGACCACTGGTTCCTTCGCCTGATCAATACCAACACCAATCATGATTCTCTTTCCCTCGATCCATGTTTTGCAACCACAAAATCAAAACAAAAATCTCAAATCTAGAGATGATTTTGCAAAAGAAAGATCGAGACTGAAGGAGAGCTACCCTTCTTCTTCCTCATCTACCGGCCAAAGAGGAATAACAAGTATGATAAACCGTCGACGATATTGCATCCGTTGGCACTCCAATCGCCGGCGACAAAAGTCAGAGCCGGTCCCGATGATTCGAATACCCTACACGAGCCGGAAAAAAATGCCCAATAATTTTTTTTAAGCCTCGAAAATTTTATATATATATATATAAATATATATACTAGTTTAGATCTCGTGTCTACACACGGGGTGAAATATATCAATATATAAAAATTTTCAAAGAGATACTTTTGGGCCATTACACACAATTACAGGTGACACAGTTTGAGTTGTGTATTATCTCAAACGAGTCAAATAAAAAAAGTAAGCTAAAAGAGGACTCAAAAGGGTTGAAAGTCCCCCAAACTCTATTTTTGATGCATACAACTTCCTAAAACGTTTTATTTAAAATTTAAACTATTATTCTAATAATATATTTTTAACCATAACTAACAAATAAACTATTATAAATTTTTTTTACCACTAAAGTGTTTATAGGTCAACCCAACCAGTCTCGTGCAAATAAATGGCTTGTTTCAACCTGAAACTGATATGACCCCATTACCTAACATGCTCTATCGAGCCACCTTTATTTATTAGGATAGGACTTCTATATCTAATATGAACCACAAAGTTATAACACAAAAGGTTATCCTTTATGGCCCTCGTGCAACTTTTGAACAGATTATATCAACTACAAACTTACAAAATTGTGATCCAGAATGTCTTTCTCTAGTCTAGTTCACTTCAAAATCAAAAGACCCAAAATGTATCTGAAGTTCTGACTTTAAAATATCAGTATTTAATGGTAACAAAATCCATTTTAAGTATATAAATAGCTCATATTTACCTACTTTAGAAAGAATTTTCTGTATTAACAAAAAATAAACTCACAGAGTTTGCGTTTGTCCATAACGAGAAACGATTCTGTTTTTGCTTCTTTTACACGAGTTGGAAAAACAGCATTCACAGACCTTGCACCGATCCTACACTTTCTTTTCCCTTCCGGACTGAATTGTGTGTGAATGAAATCTTATCTACAGCAACAATACCTTCATTTAATTTCACAAAAGTATCTCCTCGAAATATATCAATATATAACATGCATATGATTTCAACATTCAATTTAAATGCAACTTGACCCATTACTTTCAAGACATGTTAATAACAGAATGCAGGTTTAGGAAAGTTACTAAATTAGGGCTAAACCAAATAATCATTCTAACAATTTAGGGTTAATTAAATAATCATTCTAACAATTTAAAATCACTAAATTAGGGTTAAACCATTAAGTCATTAACAATTCTATATTAAAATTAGGCACAACATTCAACAAAAACCCTAATTTTAAATTATAAAATTAGGGCTCAATCTAATAAAATTACCTTAACTAAATGAAGGAGCCGGAGATGATGGGGCGACGGCAGGTGGTGCCGTGTGGAGGCCGGCGGCAGGTGGACCAGTGGTGGAGGGAGGCAGTGGACCAATGGTGGAGCCGTGGTGGAGGGAGGCAGCATCAGCGTTGTCTTCTGTCTGGTGGAGTGGAGACGTCGATCAGCATCGAGATATGATATCACTAATCAGGGGCAGCCGACGGCGGCATGTGGCGTACGGAGGAGGTCGGCGATAGTGGTGGAGGCAGCAGCAGCGTCCGGCCAACGATGGTGGTGGAGCAGCAGGCGCAAGCATCGCACTTCTTTCTGTTCGTCGTCTCTTCTGCTTGGCGTGGGTGGGGGTTATTGTGTTATGCAGGGCCGGCCCAATTGTTGGTGACAAATGAGGAATCGTTGGCCTGGCCTGGCCCAACCCAACAACTTTTTTTTAGCCTAAGTCACAAATGAGGAAAAGGCCCAATTATTTTTTAAAAAAAATGCCTAATTTTTTTTAAAAAAAAAGCTCAATTACTTTTTAAAAAAATGCCCAATTTTTTTTTTAAACCCTATAAAATTTTATATATAATTTTTTTTGTGCCTCTCAAGATGTTGGGCCCACTACGGCCGGCCCTGACAATGGTCTCTACTCTCACTAATCCATCTCATCCTCTCTGTTTTTCCTATGAATTTGCCACCACCGAAACCGCCACCACCGAAACCGCCACTATAACCCACCATATAGATATAACCTAGAAAATCAAAAGTCATCTCCGCCAAAGGAGGCATCACCATTTATAGTTAAAATATCTGCCAACATCCCTGTTCTTCTCCATCGATGGTCTGAGTTCGGACTCGTTCCCATCTGAACAGGTACAACGACGAGAGAGACAATGACGAGAGGCGACCACCATCGCCTTCTGTGTGAATAAGGAAGGGATCAAAATTTGAGCTTGAGGTGTTAATCTGTTGGATGGTGATCGGATTTGGTGAGGATGGCGAGTTGGTGAAGATGGCAATAGGAGTGGGGTGTTGGGTCTCGGCTGATGAAGTGGGGAAAGGAGGGCAGGGTTTGCCAAGTGGGACCCACATTTTGTTTTGTTATGTACTAATTTGTTGAGTTAAATACGGTTTTACTGCATGTGGTTTGATACAAATAACCATTTTAGTCTAAAAGTTTAAATTTGCCTTTTTTAGTTCAATAATTTCAGTTTTGTATCGATTACAGTCGGGTCAACTAACTCCATCCAAATGTTTCTGTTAAAGTTTTTAAAAAGACCATAATACGCTTAACAAAAAATAAAAACATATATATATATATATAGATATAGATATATAAACACATTTTCTTTACCCCCAACCCAACCCTAGATCTGCTCTCAGTGGAACCACCACCACCACAACCACTGCGGGTTTACGGTCGACCCAAAATTAGGGTTTTCACCTAAAAGAAGAGAGAGAGAGAGATCCTAGAGGGGGACGATCGCATCTTCGGCGGGTTTACGGCCGACCACGGCGCCCGCACCGTCAAGCAATGATTTTCAACAACCGTAGGGTCAGATTTGGCTGACGAGGGTTGGATTTGGCCACAAATTTGAGATGGCGGCCGGAGTTGAAGGGGGTGGTGGACGTGACAGCCGCAGGTGGAGGTGGCGGTTGCAGGTGAAGGGAGCGGTGGAGGTGGCGGCCGGAGGTGAAGGGGGTGGTGGAGACTGGAAGGTATGCCTGGTGGTGGAGCTAGATGATGGTTTGCAGTTGATCTGGATTAGGGTTTCAAACCTAGATCTAATCTAAAATGAGCTGGATGCAAATTGAAATCTTAACAATCAAAATTAAAGACCGAGAGTAAATTTTAAATCAATAAAGGGGGAAAATCTAGATCTTGCTACAATAAATAGATCATAAGCCATAAGAACATGTTTTAGAGGGGAAAGAATAATATGTTTTAGAGGGGAGAAAAACAACATATACATATGTTCGTGTATATATATACACAGAGAGAGAGGGGGATGAGAGAGAGAGAGAGAGAGGGTTGAACGAGAGAAGTTACTCTATTTGGGTAAACTCTTTATATTGTTTTGTAAAGGGTATTATGGTCTTTTCAAAAAGGTCAACAGAAAAATTTGGATGGAGTTAGTGCATCGGACTGTATTGATACAAAACTGAAACTATTAGACTAAAAAAGACAAATTTAAACTTTTGGACTAAAATGGTTATTTGTGTCAAACCACAGGGACTAAAATCGTATTTAACTCTAATTTGTTTTTAGTTTTTTTTTTAAATAAAGGGGTATTTTAGTCATTTAGGAAAAATTAACAGTTAAATTTAACGAACATCCATTTTGGGGGCCAATAGTGTTACAAAATGGAAAGTCGTGGACCATCCTTGTAATTTCCCGAAGTTAAAGGCTAAAAGTGAAATCAAGACATACCACAGGGTCATCCGTGTAATTAACTCTGAAAAAAAATCTAAAATTCTTAAACGTTAACCACATATATTTTTTTAAAATTTGACTTTTTTAGTAGACTAGTTCGTTATATTGGCATCACAATTAAAAAAAGAAAACATACACGTTTATTCTTCATATCCGAACCCTGTCCAAACAAGTTTTCCCAACTATTTTGTTGCTTTGTTGCATTTTAAGATACTCTTTGTACTTCATCGGAATATACCCCGGAGCGCATCGTTCTTCAGTCACCAACTTGTAAGCTGGCTCTACCACCACGTCCAATGATGGTCCATTTGTAACAGCAACCGATAATCTTGTGACTGCATTATTCACGATCGCACGATGCTCCACACTTTTATACTTCCCATTACTAAAAATCTACGATGAAAAAGATAAAACCACCACGTTAATGAAAAACTAACAATCTTTGTGTAGCAAGGTCTGAGATTTATACAGTTTGGTTTTCAGGGCCGGCCCTGGGGCAGGCTGAGCCGGACCTCCGGCCAGGCCCCATTATTTTAGGGGGCCTAAAATTTTATATATATGTTTTTTTATAAAATTTTATATACCGGTTTTATATATTGAGACATTTTTATAAAAACTTAAAAACATATTGGGCCCTTTTTATAATGGTTAGCCCTCTTTAATATTCATAATGGTCGGACCCTCTTTAATCTTTATAATGTAATGGTTGTGCCCTAATCCGTTTAATCTTTATAATGTAAATATGTAATGGTTAATTGGTTGGACCCTAATCCAGTAATCCATTTAATTTTAATAATGTAAATTTGTAATGGTTGGACCCTAATCTTTATAAAGAAATTAGAAACCATCGGCTGTTTAAAAAAAGAACGAATTGAATAACAGAAGAAGCAAGAAACGAAGAGTCGAACTGTCGGAAACAAGTCATCAGCCCATTGCCCACCATCGGCTCTCTGCCACCACCGCCATTAGCCACCAGCCCACCACCGTCCACCGCCATCAGCCACCGGTTAGTTTCCAAGTCTATGATTAGTTTCATGTTTCCAATTCCATAATTAGGTTCCAATTCCATGATTAGAATTGTTGAATTTTTTATTGTTTGACGTTGAATTGTTAATTCTTACCAATTCAAAGAGTTTGCTGGCAAGAATGCTAGGAGAGCTTCGCGATAAATCAGTCAGCTATTACGGTATGTCTTGTAACATACTATATTTTTTCTATGTTTATTGCTATAACGTTAATCTTCGTTTAAAAAAATTAGTTTATATATTTTGTTCGTATGAGCCTTTTTTTCTGGCTCAGCCGGGGCACTTAAATCCTCAAGACCGGCCCTGTTGGTTTTGACGATTTCGCACTCCCGCCTTTTATTCATATTTTTCATAATACATTTTCTTTCAACCATTTTTTATCATTTTAAAACTTTAAATAGCCAACCTGGTAGGTATGGCTAACCCACCCAACAATGCTGGTTTGGTTTGTTGTTTTCTGAATAGTTAGCACGGCTCATAATTTTCATCAAAATTAGTGAACTGGATCGTAACAACCTAGATTGAACAAAGACATACGTACTTGAAGTTGGTCTGCGATGTTGACTAGGAACGAGTTTGGAAGATCGTTGTTCACATTGACCCATTTTCCCTTGTGCTTGATTTGAAGTCCGCCTACACCATTATGGATTAGGAGTGTGAGCAGGCCATGGTCGGAATGAGGTGGAAACCCGATTGCAAGTTCTGGTTGCCGGCAAGGAGGATAAAGATTTGCCGTAAATATTTGTAAACCGGATTCCAATTTCAAAGCTTTTTCTACATAAGATTGGTCAAGTTCTAGGCTCGTTGATATGCCACTAAGCAACCCTTTTACTACTTCTCTCGTTCTCTTCGAGTACTCCATTAAAACTTCCCTGCAACATTTGTTAATTGACTTTGACTTTTGAAGTCAAACTTATTAGAATCTAAAATTTTACTAGATTATTTGACTCTTTTAGATGTACGTATGAAAGGTCGCAAATTCAAATTTTATAATCTACAAAATGTATTTATTTAAAAAAAAATATTTACTCAAAATCAGCCCAATCACTGAACTGGTTCAACAGTTCAAGCGGCCACTTGTTAAAAACCTGTCGATCAACAAGTGTTGGTTCAACCCATACCAACCGAACCGGTAATTAATCCTCCGTAGGGGTGTAAACGAGTCAAGCCGGCTTGTGAGCTAATCGAGATCGGCTCGCTAAAAGCTCAAATCAAGTCTAGCATAAACGACCTGGAGCCCGAGCCTAAAAATAAGTTTGTTTAATAAAGGAGCCTGAGTCCGAGCTTCACTTATCGAGCTCGAGCCCGCTTGAGAGCCTAAACGAGCGTATTATTTATAAAAAAAAATTAATTATTATATTAAATATATATTTATAAAATAAATTTTTGTATATATAAAATTATGATAAAAATAACTAAATAATATATATTATGTTATATATAAAAATTAAAAGAAAAAATAAATATATATATATATATATACAAATAATTATAAATATATATAAATTAATTAATAATAAATGAGCCGAGCCCAAGCTTGAAAAACTACTCAAGAGCTGAGCCCGATCTTTAGAAATAGAGCTCGAATCGAGCCGATCTTGATTCGAGCTCTCAGTTACACCCCTAGTACTCCTCCGCTTCCCTATCCAATGGACTAATCCGGTTTTGAAAACATCGATAAAATTCAAACTTGATACGGCAAATTAGTTCTTGAAAACCTAAAGATTTGAAATTATAACTGAAAATAACCGTCACCAGAAACCAGAGGGCTTGTTTGGGTAGTGAAAATCCGGGTGTATAATAACCTTGAGAAAATCCCTCCAGTAGAGGATTTCATCCTTCTTAGGATTAAAGCTTGTTCCATATCTGATTGGATCAAAAACTCCCTTTTCTTCAAACTCGTTCTTCTCGTCCTCCGTCAAATCAAAAAATCCAGTCGAGTGATAACCATGTTCATCAAAGCCTAAGGGACACCATGATTAATCACCTAAAAATCTTAAAAAATATTAAAAAGCTTAAAAACAAGCTGCACCTAGTTAGTGACTGATTCAAGAAAGATGACAAGTACCCGGAAAAAGCCCCAATCTTTGCATGCCATATCGAGTTCTTGGATCATTTTGGACCGTAGATCAGGATCAGCAGAGGTGAGCAAGGAAAAATCAATGGTGGGGATTTCATCTTGAATATCTGAAGCAGGAGGCTCGGTTGAGTTTACGGAGTAGGTGTAGATGGAAGGAATGTGGTTGAGGTCAGGCGATTCGGCTAATGCTTTAACGGAGTTCATCTTCAAAGGGTCAACACAGAATGGTGGTGGGTGTGTATTATGATCACATACTAACAAACGATCATCTTCAAGAGATGCCACATGTGATGATCAGCTTCACAATCAGGGGCGGACCTACCCTTAGGGGAGGGGTAGCTCAACTTTTACGCACAGTGCAAAATTATTATTTTTTTACGGTTTTATGTATTCGGTTACCCTGAGCAAAAATTACGTTACCCTTCAAATTTGTGAATCACAATCAACCACGTATTATGTGATCACATACCAACAAACGATCACATCATCAGATTAGCAAAACTACGTGCTTTAATTTGTGTGGATAAACAAAAAGAATTAAAAAAATGCAAAAGCATCCGTTTTGTTGGGTACTTCGACGATCAGAAACTTAAAAGAAAACGGAAAATGTTTTCATAACTAAAAAGGTTATTGAACCAACTAGGTCGTAAAGTACTAAACGTTCAACGAACCGTTAGGTGAAAAGTTTATTTAGGTTCATTTGTTTAATAAATGAACGAAGACAAACATAGAAATTCGGTTCTGTTAATTAAATAAACGAACACAAACAAAGCATGTGTTTGTTCAATAGTATTCACGAATGTTAGGTAATTTGATCGTTAATGTTCGTGTGTTTATTACAACTAGAAATCAGTCAGTTTTCTGACAAAGCTTTTTGTGGGAAAGTCGTCGGAAAACAACATTTCCAACAAAAAATACTTTGTGCGAAAAAAGGCCATGGAAAATATATTCGATAAATTTCCGACAAGAATTTCTGACAGAGTTCCTACAAAACAGATTTCTGACAACTTTCCCACAAAAACTAGTTCTGACAATATTTCACACCACTTTCCGAAAAAATTCCCACCATTAATTAAATGAACGAACACGTACAAAGGCCACGTTCATTCAATAGTATTCATGAACGTTCGTTAATATTCGTTTG
Organism: Smallanthus sonchifolius; assembly: GCA_023525975.1. Lineage (NCBI taxonomy): Eukaryota > Viridiplantae > Streptophyta > Magnoliopsida > Asterales > Asteraceae > Smallanthus > Smallanthus sonchifolius. The sequence goes on along the minus strand of CM042033.1, from coordinate 72,850,386 downwards.
TTTATATATGTTTGTTTGTTATAAGGTTTTAGTATTTTTTTTAATCTTTTACCATTAAAATTAAATTATTATATGTTTATTTGTGTTTGTTTATGTTCGCTTATCTTTGTTTGTGTTCGTTTGTGTTCGTTTATAATGTTAAGAAACGAACAAGAACATATTCGTTTCCATAACAAACTTAACAAATTAACGAAGACGAACACAAAATTTCGTTCGGTTATATGTTCATGAACCGTTCGTTGGCTCTATATAAGCTTAACGAACGAACAAGAATGATGTCTTGTTTGGTTCGGGTTGGTTCGTTTACAACCCTAGAACCAATCGTGTCTGATCTGTTTTTAAACCTAATGGCGTCTAATTTAAACTTAAAAATTACATATTATTAAATAGTTTGACACAAAATATGAAACTAGTTTTATCTTTTGCATTGAATTATCAATGTTAACTAGTTGTGTCTACCCACGCGTTACGCGAGTTCCGTTTATGAAAAGGCTCGCACTACGCGGCGTAATTTTAGTCATTTTTTCCCCGACTTACGCGGCGTGCATTGGTCGTTATCGGCTCGGCTCGTCGTAAACCATAAAAGCGAATAACGATAAAGCGAATACCTATACCAGTTCCGATAACACTAATGCCGACAGCAATGATGTTCGCTCATAGTCAAGGGAGTTTGGTTGTTATAGGTTCGGTTCGTCTGTGGCAATGGCTGTCACTCCGTTGTAAAACCGCAAAACATACCACGTATATAAAGACATGTCGCACCGGTTGTCACTCTGTCGTAAAAACCTAAAACATACCTCGTCGTAAAAGCGAGCGTCACTCTGGCCTCTAGAAAACCTAAAAACATAGTGTCATGTGACCAAAACACAAATCTAGAAAAAAAAATATCACGACGATTGTCACTCTACCGTCGTAAAAGTGAACGTCACTTCACCGTAAAACCCTATAGCGTACACCGTCGTAAAAGTGAACGTCACTTCACCATAAAACCTGAAATCATAGTGTCAAGAAACACGAACGCAAATACAGACGCAACAGTTAGAAAAAATAAAACAATTAAACTCAAACGTAAAAAAAAAATACTAAAAGACAAATGAGATACTATTCATTTCCATGACAAATAAATATAGATATAATATAATACCAGGTCTGAAATAAATAAAATAAAGAGGCTAAAGTAGTGATAAAATCAATAAATAAGTTTTTGAAAGAAAAATAAAATTAAAAATTGCGTCCAACTACCGGTCCTATACGTTGATTCAACAACTACGACCTATAACCGACACCCCAAATGAAGACTATTAAAGAGTTCATTGAAGCGTTTATGTAATCGGTTTTCGTCAGACTGATGTTCCGATCCAATCCTGAGAATTATCCTTGTTCGAAGTTCGTGAACCAACAAGAAAAGGTTTAGTCTCTCAAGCCCCAATTCTAGAGGTGACATCCTAAGCGGTTTTCAAACCAGACGCGTTTAAAAACTGAACTCGAACAGGTACCTCAACCGGTTTCTTTGAAATCAGTTTCAAACTGGTGCGAACCCGATGTTAGAATCCGGATGGAGGATATGAAATAGTGAACTGGTTAAACCGGTTTTTTTATCGGTTTCAAACCGGTTAACCAGTTAATTACATTAGGGACGAAAACTATCTGTTATTTGCCGTTTTTTAATGGCCATATAGTTGTTAGTTATCGTTTTTCGAGTTTCCTTGGCAATTTTGACCCCTAGCTAGGTTATTATAAATAACCACATTTTTTTCTGTTACAACTTTCAAAACTTGACGTTTTATAAAATTTCGAATATACTGTTGTGCCGTGCTTATTTTTATTTGTGTTTTGGTGTAGGTTTCGTCCAAAACAAAATTGTGTGTGATAATGTACAAGCATTCGAAGCATAGATTAACAAGTCTCAAAGCTACCTGTAGGTTTCATTTTTTTTACGATGTTTTTCTATTACGATAGTCGTGCATATTTTTAGCAACGTTTGCACGTGAGTTTTTTTTTTCAAAACCAAGTTGTGAGTGGGACGTGCTTTTTTTTTCCACATTTCATTATAGAGTGGGTACGAATGTACAAGTTGTCGAAGCCGAACCTTACTTAAATACAATTACTAAACATACAAAACCCATAACGAGAAGCTTTAATGGATTTACTCTATATATGATGCTTACATCATCTATTTCGTCTTACATGAAGTTTTACACTTAGTCCCTTGAACTATGCCAGATTTACGTTTAGACCCCTAAACTTAAAAAAATTATAATTTTTCTTTTAACAAATTACGTGATGCACGCACAATTGTAACGGATTTACGCATGATAATATACATGTTATCTAGGCACTTGCGTGAAACGTCGTCATGCATATATTTTTTTAAATCTTTACATTTTTTTAACGGTTTTGTTCTCCTTTTCAAACTTTTTTCTTGTTAACTTTTTTTACGGCTTTGTTACGATTTTGTTTTTTTTGCTTCGAGAACATTAAATTCTACCATGGTTTAACGCACCGCAACGCGCGTGGTACAATTCCAGGGGCGGCTCAATCACATTGGTGGCCTAAAGCGAACTAAAAATTTGAGGCCCCTTTCAACAAAGGTCATGTCATAAACCTTCCTACTTTATCCGGGCTTAGGACCGGCAATAATAAACTACAAAGTTTATATTTGGCGGAGTTAAAAAAATTTTTTTTTCGCTTTTTTAATAATTTTTTACTTGTATAAAATGTTTATATTAAGTTTATTTTTCTAGCTTTTTTAGAAGCAAGCTCTTTAATAATAATTTTCCAAATCAATTTCTTCTAGTAATTCCTTTTCAATTGACAAAATATCTAACCCATTTAATCGTTCTTGTGACATAGTAGATCTTAAATAAATTTTTAACAATTTAAATTTGGAAAAGCTTCTTTCTGCGAAAGCAACCGTTACAGGAATAGTTAACATAACTTTATAGGCAATATAAGTATTTGGAAAAGAATTAAACTTTTTAATATAATTAAGTATATTAATAAGTGTGTCGCATTCTAAATGTATAACATGTTTTAAAATTTTTAGTTCTTGAAATAAATCTAGTCCATCGATATCTAAGCTAGCATCATATTTTAAATTTTTTTTAAGATCAATACAATGTTGTTTTAAACTGTTATTATTGAATGATTTTAATTTCTTTATACTAAATAGAAAACAAAAAATAATTTCAAACTTTTTAAATTGATCAAATCTACTTTTAATTGAAGAAATAACTTGATCTATTATATATAAAAAGTAATCAGTTTTAAATAAATTAATAGGAGTTTTTATATATAAAAAATAAAAATCGAGGCCCTTAGAATTTGATGGCCCAAAGATAGGGCTTTACTTGCTTTATCCAAAGGCCGCCAATGTACAATTCTAACCTTGCCGTAGGCGGTTCATTTATATTTTTCCTTCTAGTTGCTTTTTTCCCTCCTGAATCATTTCCACAAACATAATAGACAGTTTATGTTTTCATCTATGGATAGTTTATAACAGTGCATAAGAAAATTTTTGGTTTATTCAAGTTGGAATTTTATTCGGTCGTAACCAAAAACCGAACCGAACCGAACTGACTTTTAATTTATTTTACATGCAACCTGACGATGAACAGTTTTGGTTTATTTTACATTCAATTTGGAATTTTACGCGGGTTTACTTGACGATTTCGGTTTTTTATATAAAGTTTCGAATAGTATAAATGTCCTCGTCGCAACACACGAGTTTACGTCTAGTTAACAACTTTGAAAACACACACTCGCATCACAATTCACAACAGAAAACATACACGTTTATTCTTCATACCCGAACCTTGTCCAAACAAGTTTTCCCATCTAGTTTGTTGCTTTGTTGCATTTCAACATACTCCTTGTACTTCATCGGATTATATGCTCGTTTGCATCTCTCTTCGGTCAACAACTTATAAGCCGGCTCCACCGCCGTGTCCGGTGATGGTCCATTTGCCATAGCAACCGATAATCTTTTGACCGCATTATTCACGATTGCACGATGCTCCACACTCTTATACTTCTCATTACTAAAAATCTGCAATGAAAAGATAAACCACCGTTAACAACGTTTATGTTAAACTAACAGGGTTGATATTTATACGGTTCAGTTTTAACAATTTGATAATACATCCAAATATTAATTTAACTGTCTCTATAGTTAGAATACGAGGTCTATCAACCATTTTTATCATTTTAAAACAACAAATATGTAGCCGACCAGACAGACCCACCAACAATGCTGGTTTGGTTTGTTGTTTTCCGAAAACTTAGCCATTCGTCTCATAATTTTTATCAAAAGTGGTGAAACGGATCGTAAACACCCTAGATTGAACAAAGACAAACGTACTTGATGTTGGTCTGCGGTGTTGACTAGGAATGAGTTTGGAAGATCATTGTTCACATTGACCCATTTTCCCTTGTGCTTGATTTGAAGTCCGCTTACACCATTATTGATCAGGAGTGTGAGCAGGCCATGGTCCGAATGAGGTGGCAACCCCATTGCAAGTTCGGGTTGTGGGCAAGGAGGATAAAGATTGACCACAAGTATTTGTAAACTGGATTCCAATTTCAAAGCTTTTTCTACATATGCTTGGTCGAGTCCTAGGCTCGTTGATATGCCACTAAGCAACCCTTTTACTACTTCTCTCGTTCTCTTTGAGTATTCCATTAAAACTTCCCTGCAACATTTGTTAAAATTCAATGTTCTTAATCGTAACCAACCAAAGTACTGGCTCAAGGGTAGGAGCCGTTGGACCAAACTCAAAAATCCGATTACGTCATAATTGATTTTATAAAAATACTTATATATTATATAAAATTTAGAGTAAAGTACTATTTGAGTCCTTGAGGTTTGACAGTTTTAACTATATGCATCCCTATTTTTTTTTAACGGTCTGTAGCCTACTTTTGTTTTTCATAACTATTTGAGTCATTTTCAATAACCCTGTTAAAATTTTTTGTTAAATGGAAGGACATTTTAGTCCTCTCACATATAAAGGACAAGTAATATAATTATTAAAGCTATCTAATAATTGGGGGACTATTGTGTAATTTACTTAAAATATATTATTTCGGATATTCGGATATCCGAAATATCCGAAAATCACTATCCGAATTCGAATATGAAAGTTCGGATATCCGAAATTCGGATTCGGAAATTCGGCACAACTAGTCCGATTGACCAGTACTGTATGGTTTTAACAACATTGCTAGAATTCAAACTTGATACGTCAAATTAGTTCTTGGAAACCTAAAGATTTGATCTTATAACTGAAAATAACGGTCACCTGAAACCAGAGGGCTTGTTTGGGTAGTGGAAATCCGGGTGTATAATAACCTTGAGAAAATCCCTCCAGTAGAGGATGCCATCTTTCTTAGTATTAAAGCTTGTTCCATATCTGATTGGATCAAGAACACCCTTATCTTCAAACTCGTTCTTCTCGTCATCCGTCAAATCGAAAAATTCAGCAGATTTTTCGATAACCTTGTTCATCAAAGCCTCAGGGACACCATGATTAATCACCTAAAAATATTAAAAAGCTTAAAAACAAGCTGTAGTTAGTGACTGATTCAAGAAAGATGGCAAGTACCTGGAAAAAGCCCCAATCTTTGCATGCGGTATCGAGTTCCCGGATCATTTGGGACCGTAGATCAGGATCAGCAGAGGTGAGCAAGGAAAAATCAATGGTGGGGATTGCATCTTGAAGATCTGATGCAGGAAGCTCGGTCGAGTTTACAGAGTAGGCGTAGATGGAAGGAATGTGGTTGAGATCCGGCGATTCCGCTAATGCTTTAACGGAGTTCATCTTCAAAGGGTAAACACAAGTTGCTAATGTAGGAACAACATGGAGAATTGGAGATGCGTGTATATTATGATAAGATGTGCACTAACAAACAAACCACGTATGATGTGATCAGATACTAACAAAAGATCACATCATCGAGGATGAAGCCAAAATTGAAACAAGAAAGAATTAATTAGCAACACTGGGTACTATAATCACATAAAAAACCGGTTATCAAGCCGATAAAGTGTGTATATAATACTTAATAACATTTTTAGACGATAAATTCTTCAACCAAATTTTTCTTTTTTATAAATATGTTAGTAAGATCCGGATTCGATCCGAGAATTCGACATGAATCAAGCCGATAAAGTGTATCGTGAAAATTTAATAAATGGAAAAACTCAAAAAAGAGAACAATTTGTTTTGTAAATTCGTATGTCTGGTCTCTCTCTAGCATCTGTTGATATATTTTGTGGGGGACATGAGGATGAAGAAACGTACAAATAAGGGTGTGTGAGGAAATTCAAATCTGCTAAAAAAAGTAAAAATATACATGTGGCCCACACTCTTTAATCGAATATTACATGTATGAGCGGATACGGCTTTTTGGGATGCATCGGCGGCTACACGTTACACCCTCCTGTAAGCCAGCTAACCTTTAATTAAAAATTTTCAAATTTTATCTGTAAAAATCAATTTAGGTTAATTTTGGAAGGGAAAGGGACGCACTTCAAAATAAAATTAAGGATAATGGGGCATATTTAAAACAAAATTAGGGGCAAAGAAATAATCATAAAATAAAATGAAATATTAAAACCATGTTTTTACTTCATTCATCGGAAATAAGAAAAACTGACAAACATTTCCATTATTTTGAATTTTTTTACATAAAACGGTGATTAAATAGTTAGTTGAGAAATTAATTTTTTCTTATTTAGTTTATTTCAGAGCATTCACAGCCGGTTTGGTACAATTTTGTGACTAGGTTTTGTATATTTTAATGATTGGTTTAAAGTGGTTGTGAGTGGAGGAGAGAGAGAAAATATATAAATTTTTTATAAATATAAGGATAAAGATAGTGACTTTTAGTATAATTATAAGGATAAGGAGAGAGAAAAAGAGAGAAAAAAAGTAGAAAAAATATTGATTTTTAGTGTAATTATAAGGATAAGGATAAGAAATATAAAGAACTGGCTAAGAATGCTCTCACAGTGTTAAATTTATTACTTATTTGGTTAACCAATTTAAATTGATTATTAAAGTTAAATGAACTTTGTTATTCATGCCATCATAATACTTGTATAGTTTATTATTTTATTTGACCTGACTGATTTGCGACCCGACCCAATTTTTAGCGAAAAATTCCTGGATGCGTCAGTGATTTACATGGGTTAGATCGTTAAAGAATAAAATTAAATGAAAAAAAAAACTGCTTCAAGAGCGTTCGAAACCTAATCGTTTTGTGTAGAAGTGCATAGAGACAACACGAGAGCATAATTGATTTTGTTAATTTCATCCAAAACACGCATGATATACACACACACACACATATATATATATATATATATATGTAATGGATCATTTGAGAACTTCTAAATATTTTGAGAACTCGCTAAAAACAATAAAAAAATCATTTATTTGTTTAAAATATTAGAATTACTATTCAAATACAACATTTTTATATGAATTGATATGTGTAAATTTGCATTATTCGTATATTATAAACATTTTCACATGTGTAAGCCTCTCATGTACACATGTGTAATCCTTTACCATGTACGCATGTATAAATGTTTATAATATACAAGTACATATAAATTTACACATATTAATCGATATACAATTGTTGTATTTTAATAGTAATGTTAGTATTTTAGATAAATAAATGATTTTTTATTGTTTTTCGCGAGTTCTCACGAGTTCTCAAAATAGGGTTGAGTTCACTAGAAAACTTATTTTCATGAGAAAACAAAAAAATTTCTCATTAAAGGTACTACATATGTGTAGTACACCAAAAACCTAACCTCCACCCAAAAACCTAAAGGTACTACAGATGTTTTGAACAATTTGTAATATTTGGATGTTAATTTGCATGTTTTTGGACTATTTTGGATGTTAATTTGTAGGATAAGTTTTTTTAATTTTTTAATATTTCTGGAAATTTTTGCAAAAATAAGAAAAATATTAAAAAAATAAAAAAAAGGTCTATATCGACGACATTTCGTCGGTATATGTCATTCTCTGTTTTTCTGTTTTAGGCCTATAGGGACGACTTGTCGTCGGTATACGTCCACCCTATGCCGACGACTTGTCGTCCGGATAGGTTTAGATTTTAATTAAGAATCTTTTTAATTAACCCTACACCGACGACAAGTCATCGGTATAGGACTACCTATACCGACGACGCCTATATTGATGACTTGTTTGACCTATTGGTACGAACCTCTACCGACCATATTTATACCGACGAATCTGAGCACCCTATCCCGACTCCCGACAATATGTCGCCAGGATAGGTTCAAATCCGTCGTCGAGAAAGGGTCTGACCCTTGTAGTGTCTATCGGGTTTGTTATAACTGCTTTGTTGAAACTCATTAGATTTGATTAGATTTAATCACAGGACTCCAAAATACAAAATTTTCAATGACTAAATTCGATATTCATACATGTCTCTTCACACTTCTGATCAACATAGAGCCTTTTGCACTTTCACTTGATTTAAAGTCCGCCTACAACGTTGTTGATTGGAAGTGCGAAGAGGTCATGATCTCAATTCAAATCTAGCTCCTAGCAGGTGCAAACCATCCCTAAAAAGGGGAAAAAAAAGTTTAGTTAACAGGTTTGCCTATAAATATAGAAATTACTTAATATTTTTTTTTTGAACGGTAAACTCACCCATACTTTAAATCTACTCATAAATTTATATTATTTGTTAATGAATGAATTAGAACCCATAACCTTTTAAGAAGAGAACATTATACAACACAACTGATACCATTATATCAAATACCTTTTTTAATAAAAATTACCTAATATTCTAACCACCAAATGAAACTCTCAACCAATTTGTAAATTCACCCCTCTTCATTGTCTAAATCAACCTATTCAATTCAAACAAATGGGATTTAAATAATTAGGTTGAGTGTAACTAGTTGACCAAAATAGATTGCCAACCAACTCTTGATAAGAATGGGTTGGAAGTGAAAGCAACCTTTTTTGTTTTTTTCTTCCAATGAAAGGACCCTATCATTTGGTACTTTTATGACCCTTCACACTCCTTTCCATGGATTAAAATTACAAGAAACTCCAATAATGTCAGAATAAGAATATCTTCAACTTGAAGCCGGAACATGGGCAAATATGTAATTTTGACATAAAGGGTATTTTCAGAACTTAAAATAATGATGCCCCTTACCTAAAACCTAAAATAGCTAGATCGTTTCCTTAAACCGTAGTTAGTCATCGGTTTCAACCTAGAATTTTTATCAAGAACATGTCGAACTGAATCGTAGACACCCCTGTCACGTAAACAATTTTAAAATCATTAGATAGATATCGACTACCTGAAACAACCCCGAACTTTACAGGCCTTATCGATCTCCTGAAACAGCCCGATTTTTATATACGTATACGCGATACGTACAATGATATACGCGATACGTACAATGATATCATAATCAAAATATACAAGTGATTATCTTTGTCATCAAAGATAAGCCCACAACGGAATCAAGAAATAATAACCAAATAATTAGTTGATAACAGCAAACTGTGCACTTATAGTTTATCTTCCTCATTTAAGAAGCAAAACAAGAGTGTATTATGTATACAACCATCCTTTTTTGTATAAAAAATTAAAAAAAAAACATGAAGATTCTCATCTTGTTGAGAGTTCTTCTAGATACCTAAAACTTACAAGATGTTCATGAAGTGCCATCAATGGATTGAATCTGAACGTCGTGGCGATCCGAATAATAATTATTATTGTTATAAACATCAGATCTAACCCTACAGGCTGCATAATCATTCAAAGAAACTGATCTTCTCATATTCAAGAACTCATTATTTCCCTTATCTTCTTCATCAACAACTCCAGTTGTCAACTCAGAACTGCGATTATCATCTTCCGTTTGTCTTTCTTCTCCGTTAGATTCATCGGTTATCGAAATCGCAACGTGCGCTTCTTCGCTTTGCCCCGAATCATCCAAACTGGTTGCGTTCTTCACTATTCCAGCTCGACACAACGGGCAGTTTGTGTGTGATCGGAGCCATGTGTCAATACAAGAGATGTGAAATGCATGGTTACATTTGGGCAATAACCTAAGGGTTTCATCTTCTTGAAAATCACTCAAACAAACCGAGCAAGACGTCCCGTCGATCAAACCGTCGGTTTTATATTTCACGACGGTAATAGCGCTGATCACCGACGGTTGAAGCCCGATTGTTCTGATGTACCAGATGGGGTGATCGATAACATCGTGATCAAGAAACTCGTCATGGGTTTCTTGATTTTCCGGCGGGGGTGGCGGGAGGCGGCGTCTTGACCGGTACCAAACGGTGTAGAATTTATAAAGGGTGTAAAGAAGGAAGAAAGAGAAGGTGAGGATAAGAATAACAAGGGAGATTTTCAAAGGGAGGCTGAGTGATGAGTGGTGGGGTGACGGCGGTGGTGGTGGCGGAGATGGATCAGTGTCGTTACAACTGGTGGGGCATAACAAAGAGCACATGGGGATGCAATTACCAGTAGGGTTTTTTTGCGGATCACATTGGAAAAAACAAGAATCGGCTGGTTCGGTCGAATTGTTCGGATCTTCGAATATTTTCCGGTGGAAATTGTAAGCCGCCATTGAAGTATTCAAAGCTTGAGATTTGATGTGATATTCTTCAAACGTTTAGGATTAGGATTGGATTTTTAGGTTGTGGATCTTCATAAACAATTCACATGTAAAATCGATCCAAAAGTCAACATTTGAAAAACCTCACAAATTTGTGTTTGAAGAGACGTATAGATTTTTATAAAGTAATTATATAGAACTATTCAAGATACTTATGATAAGGTACGTGAAATCTTAGTTAATATTAATATTATACTAATATTATATAATTACAATTTTTTAATCAAAGTAATGGATAACAATCAAAATAAAAGAATAGATGGAACTTTAATTATGATGATTTTTTAAGTAGAAAAATAATTAATAATTAAATTAATATACAATTAAATCATATTTTAATTTTTAAAGATTAAAATAGACCGAGGCAAAATAAGTTATTTTTAGAATATACATAAATTATGTTGCGGATAAATTCATGGTTAAAACATTCATTATATTTAGTTTTAGGTGTATTGCGTTTTTTAATTTTTTTTTTGAACGGTAATTTGGATCACTGACGGGTCACTAACTCACCCGGTCACCTCTACCTTCCTAAGGAGGAAACTCATCATACATGAGAAAACCACCTAGCCCAACATGTATCACCTTTTTTGTCACAAGTGCGACTTAAACCCAAGAACTCTCCATCAGGGGCGGCTTAGAGGCTGGTGCAGGTGGTGCCACTGCACGAGGGTATGTTTACGAGTGAGGCATATTTTAAAAAAAAATTATATATATATATATTATATTTTTTTTTAAATAACTTATAAAATGTGTAAAATTTTATAAAATTTAGGGGCAAATTTTTTTTAATTGAAATCCAACCCAATAATACCCAAATTAATAATTATACCCAACCCAATAATACCCAAATGGCCCTGTATATATACAAACTACAATTTGATATACGTGCATATTGAGGGAGGAATGAGGACATTTTTCTTACGTCGAGCCGGATACTTAATTTCTCAGGGATGACCCTGCTCTCTATTTTATTGAAGTATAGCGTTTTTTAATATTGGTTTCTTAAACTAAAATTATATTGTTTATTCGAACATGGTACTGATTTTTGTTTAATAGATTATTTTAAACATGATTAAAAAGTCGGAGAGGTTAGGTAATCAATTTAAAAATGAATATTTGTAGAAACATATGGTGTTAGTTGAGCAACATTCATTTGACTTTTTCATTTTCATTTAAATATTAAAAAGTATAAATGACAAGGATTTGACAAGACAATACATATGGACAATATTGTAAGGGTGATTCTAACCGCACACGGAATATTGCTAATTGAACCCGTCGTCGTCCTATACGTCCTCGTATAGGTTAATACGAGGGCGTATAGAGTTCAGTCACTACCAACAGAATGCCACGTGTCATTCTCTGTCTGGCAGCTGGTCCAATACGTGGCGTATTGACCTATACGCAGCGTATGAGGCACGGGTTATATTTTTGATTCAAAAGTTGAAAGATTTGGGAGTTTTATGAATCCTATACGTGACGTATTGACCTATACGCCACGTCTAGGTATTTTTTATTTAATTATACATTTTTATTTTATTTATATTTTGTTTATTTTTATTTTAATTTATATAATTTTGTTAATATAAGTTTGTTAATCAAACAAAATATTAAACATTACAAACCAAACAAAATATTAAACATTACAAACCAAACAAAATATTAAACATTACAACCAAAGAAATAAACTAAAATTATATACATTACATCAAAAAATTAAATATACACATCAAAATGTTTTACATACATAACAACGAAAGAAACAATATACAAATAAAAGACCTAAACCTGACCAGCTCCGCCGTCACCCTGACCCGCCCCGCCCTCACCCTGAACGGGGTCGTCCAGATAATGACGTGGCGGTGGTAGTGGGGGTGGCTCAATGCCGGTGGCTTGTGACTGATTCACGAGCTGTCCAACCGCCCACATCATCAGGTCCTCCATGCGATCGAGTTGACGACCCTGTCGCCGTGAGTCAGCAACAAGGCCATCAAGCAATGCCTGGGTAGCCCTATCCAGCCTAACAGACCGACGTACGTGTCGGCGATGCTGTGGCGGATGCTCGTGGACCTGCTCGACGTGTGGCGGCTCGTCCTCAATCGCCACACCCTGTAGCGGCTGAGGCATAGGCGGGTCCCCCTGTCCAGGCATCTGCGGCAACGACACCAGGACCCAAACCTGGTCCTGGACGGCCCCCACGAACCGAAGGCCCTGCGGGAATCGGTGCGTGATGCGCATGCCGCTCGCCGTGCGACGGTCTAATCGGACTGGGGGAATGGGAGGTAACATCGCAGGCTCATGGTCGTCAAATGGTATGATCGACCGCATGATATGCGTGATGAAAGCACCGCCATAGGAAAGTCTGCGCTTCTGTCGCATATAGGCAGAAGCAAAATAAAGCGCCATGCTCATAGACAGGTCGCACCGCCTCCCAGTAAGCAGGCAGAAAAGGAAGAAAAGATCTCTATCAGTGCACCACTCACGGCTTTACAGACGCGGTGCGATCGACGTCGAAATAAGCCGGTGCAGATATCTATACAAAGGGTCTCTAATACCCGAGACCCTCCCCTAGGTACCCAACCAAGGACTATCTAAAATCAAGCCCCAAAAAACAAGGAGTTCCTCCTTGTCCACCTCCGTCACCGCCTCGGTGAAAAGCGGCATGACCGTCTCAGGCTCGTAGTATAAGGCCGTCGTGATGGCCCACTGACGGAGGGTCTGACGGTAAACGACCCCAAAAATAGAAAAAGAAATACGATCCAGATCAATATCTGGCGCCTCCCCGGGTAGAGGCTGCAGCCCAGTCTCTGAGTAGATGAACGTCGAAAGAAACTCGACGACCAGCTCTCGGTATGTCTCCTCAAAAGAAAGGTCAAAAAGACGCGACCATGGCGTGTCCTGACCGATGATGGCCCTAGCTCGCTCGGCCTCTTGCACCTCCTCGAGGAGGGCCCAATCCACCGCCGTACCTGGACCCATCTGCACCTCCCGGAGCTTTTGGCAACGGGAATAAGCCTCCGTATCGGGCGAAAAATCCAGAAAAGGGTAGTGCGCAAGATCGTCTAGCTGATCCATCTCAATATCATCATCATGATCCGCCATATCTGATAATAATTAATTGTTTTTTATTTTTTAATTTAAATAATAAATAATAATAATAATATATCGTTTAAATTTTAAATAATAAATAATAATATAATATTATTTAAATTTTAAATAATAAATAATAATAATATATTGTTTTTAATTTAAATAATAATAATATATTGTTTTTAATTGAAATAATAAATAATAATAATAATATATTGTTTAAATTTTAATTAATAAATAATTAATTTTTTTATTTTAAATATTAATCAATAAATAATAATAATAATTATTAATTTTTTAAAAACCTATACGCCACGTATAGGCTTATACATGGCGTATAGGCGGTTGCCGGGCAAAATAAGCCATACGCAGGCCAATTAAGCCATACGCGGGCGAGTTGCCGGGTAAACCAAGCCATACGCGACCCAAACCAGGCCATACGCAGGCAAGTGACCAGGTAATCCTAGCCATACGCAGCGTATAGACTTACACGTGGCGTATGGCTTCATCGTCTTCCTAAGACGAACTATACGCCACGTATGGCCCTATACGTGGCGTATAGTTCTTAAGTTCAAACCTAAAAATCGCTAATCTACCTAGTTTTACCCGCTAATATTCAATATAAACCTAACATTAATGATCGTGGGTGTAGAGACGTACCTTTTCGAAGTTTTTTTAGACGACAATCCTAATCAACGAGCTTTTTTGCCGGATGCGTATAGGTGTGTGTTTGTTTGTTTTGGGTCGTTTGGTTCTGTACGCTGCGTATGAACAATCACCCCAAATCTTTGAGCAATTAGGAGTCCTGTGTATGGCATCGACCTCCAACGACTAACTGGTGCGGCTTTCACATCCTGCCAATCTATTGTGTGACGTAGCATATCATACTCTTGAAAGGCGACTCTGTCAAAAACAGTTCTCCACCATTCCTCTTTATTGTCCATCTCCTGTAGAAGTTGTTGTCTGATAAAAAGCCACCGGTTTTCATTTAACCCTAAGCCCAAAGCTACCGATCGAAAACCACAGTTACCGTCGGGATTTACATCCTGTATATGTGAAATGTACGGATGAAAGACAGACGGTATCGAATCCTTAAAACAATTTATATTGTTAACCGCATCTTTCCCCATAATCAATGGAAAACCAAGATAGGCGTTATCATCTTGTGGTTGCTTTCCTTTACCCTTCGTTGGACGACGGTGTTGAATGATCGAACTCGCTTGTATCGAGTCTTGTGACGCAATGCACGAGCTGTGTCTCGCAGGGTCACATTTGCTTTGTTGGGATCCTGTGAATGAGCTGTTTCTCGCGACATCCTGTTTCCTTTGTTGTTGCTTTTTCAAAGTTGGACGACCGCGAGTATCTTCTTGTACCACAGGCGCTTTCTTGTTACTCTTGCTTGGAAAGACCACCCCTGCGATTCTCGACAGCATACTTCTTTTGACCTGATCAGGTTCTGAAATAATTTTGTTTCTCACTTGACCAAGTACTTTATCCACGTCTACATTTTCATCATCGACAAATGACGGTTTTAAATCAAGTTTCCTCCGGAAGACGTCCAACGCATCTAGCGGGATTCTGCCACCTGTATTAAAACGAAATAGTCAGAAAATTTTGAAAATTAAACATTCACAAATTCCAAAGTCAAAACAGTTTACATGTAGCTTCGATACTTGCCAGACGACAAGCACACGGCAACCCACAACTACTGAAAAGTTGGCAACCACACGTTGCATTTTGTTTCCGTATATGTGATAACTTGTACCACTCGTTTTCTAACAAATTTAGAGCTTTATGTGAAACCTTACCGTGCAGGTTATCAAACAATTCAATACCTATGTGGCTATCCATTTTTCTTATGAGGCTTGTTCCAAACGCAAATTGTAATTGATAATATTGATCTGCTACAATTTCATCAACAAACCCAACAAGTCTATCTAGGGAGCTGTTAGCATTTCTAAGATAACTCTTTAAAAGCGAATGCTGGCTCTCGACTCGGTTCGTTATTTGTTGACCAAAATTGAGGTTTTTGTTAGACCAGGCGGATACAAACTTTTCTTTATACGGGTCCAACCAATTTTTAGTCACATAATGTATAACTCCTGGAAAAATATTGAATAAATATTTAAATATTTAATAATTATTCAATACTGAAAATATTAAATATTCAAAACTTACTTCCTCGTTTGGCAGCATACAGTCGTTCGTAAAGCCGGTTGAAGTTGTACTGGTATACATCTGGCGTGGGAGACTCACATAATACCGACCATGAATACTTGAAATTTGCCCAGTCTTCGTCTGTAAATGATGCCCTGCAATGTTTTGCGATATTCTCGTGTATGTGCCACCAACAAAGGTTCTTCGAACAATCCGGAAATATTTTATCACATGCGTTCATAAGAGCTTTGTCCCTGTCTGTTACTATCACACGCGGCTCCATACACTTTTGCAACATTGCTTTTATTTGCAGTAGCACCCAGACGAAGTTTTCCTCTCGTTCTTTTGATATAAATGCATGAGCGACGCAAAACGACTGGTGTGTGGAGGTCACACCGACCACTTGGACAAATGGAAGTCTATACATGTTTGTTTTGTAAGTCGCGTCGATCATCAACACGTGCGGGAACGCACGCCACATCTCAAACGATTTCGGATGAACAAAGAATATCTCCTCCACAATATTTGTGGCATGATCTTCCCGAGTATAGTAGACGTATTTTTTAGAAGAAAGCAGGTTTTCCAGAATCTGCATTGGAGTTTCACCGACTCTCGTTTCGTTTTTTATCTTTTGTATCGCATTATAAATGTCCTTTTTAATGCAACTACTCTCTGGGTTTTGTTCCCTTATAGTTGCCAGAATGTTTCGTGGCAACATGTTTTGCGAATACAACTTCGCCACCAAAAGTTGTTCCGACTGAGACAGTCTCCTCGCAAAGGAGTGCGCTCAAGATGTTGACTAGGATCGTGGTTATGACTGTCATCCTTCACCGTTAATTTCCAATCACCAGTATTTTCTTGGTACTCTCCTTCTAATTTAAAGGGACAACCTATTTTCTTACTACCGGCACGTCTAACCGTGGCAGTAGACGCACGTTCGCCGTGACGGTCACACACAAGCCACACCTTGATAAACGGTTCCGTCGGATCGTCGCCTTTTCTCCTCGATCGTCGGGTGACAAGGACGTAACCATTCTCACGTCCTATCCTGACCGCCCAATCCACCAACTGTTCACGAGACTGAAAATTCTGGTCAGTTTTATACGACACGTTTTGATGGTTTTGTTCCTCGTCTTTGCACACGAAGTCGTCGGTTTGTTGTATCGGGTATGAGACTTCGACGTATACGTAGTCGTCGGTTTGTTGTGTCGGGTATGAGACTTCACCGTATACGTAGTCGTCGGTTTGTTGTGTCGGGTATGAGACTTCACCGTATACGTAGTCGTTAGTGGGCTGTGTAAGGTAAGACGGTTCACCGTATACGAACTCGGGATTGCTCAGTGGCTCGTTCAAATCCGGAAGCCTTACCCATTGATGAGAATAAAGGTCGGACGAGACCTCCCCCCGGTTCACCTCTTGAACGGCAGAACTTTGCGGGCTGTTTTCCACCGACTCGTTAGAATATACCTGAAAACCGTAGTTACCATCCCACCACCAAGACATGTTTATAGTTTTTTTTTGGAAAGCATACGTTCGTTCGGTTCGAATGAGAATTCTGCATTGTTAAATACACAAAATTTGGGCCCTATACGCATCGTATAGCCCAATACGATGCGTATAAGGGACGATGTGATGGGTTTAGTGGCAGAAGGAATCTCGTATCCTAAACTGCATCGTATTGACCTATATGATGCGTATACGAGGTTTGAATGACAGGTTGTAAGAGAATGTCGGGCACGGGAATTTGTGAAGGGCTATACGCATCGTATTGCCCTATACGATGTGTATATGACCAAGTGCGATTAGCATTTCCCGTGTGTGGTTAGTAGTCCCCTATTGTAATCGATCTTCAAAATAATCAATCAAAAGAAAACAAAAATATATAAGATAAGTAGGTTAGAAACCCGGTATATTACACGAGTTAATTAAATCCAATGTTATATATATTTAGTAATAAAGATTGACATATTACATATCTATACTCTATAATAAATAAAGGTTTTTGTGTGACAAGTTTTTCCGCTTCTCTCTCCTATTAATTGTACAAGTTTTCTTTAATTATTTTTTGTTTTCCACCTCTATCTCCTATTAAATAATAATGATTTCTATAAAAAAAAATTATAAACGTTTTTTATTTAAAAAAAATATAGGTTTGTTCATAAAACGTTTTTAGAAATTGAACATTTATTTCATTATTTTTATAAAACAATTTTTAAAAAGCAACTATATGACATTTCTAAAATTTGTATTAAAAAACTATGTAATATATAATAAATATGTAACGTTTAAATATTTATTATTAAATATATAACATTGTATTTATTCAACCCGTGTAATACACGAGATTTCTAACCTAGTTTATGATATATTACATAGTTTTTTAATACAAATTTAGAAACATTATATAGTTATTTTTTAAAAATATTTTATTAAAATAATGAAAGAAATGTTCAATTTATTAAAATGTTTTATGAACAAACCTATTTTTTTTTATAATAAAAAATGTTTTATATAAATAATTATAGAAATAATAATTATTTAATAGGATAAAGAGGCGGGAAACAAAAATTATAAAAACAATTAAAGAAATTTGTATAATTAACAGGAGAGAGAGAGGCGGAAAAAAAAGTTGTGGATGCATATAAAAGTAACAAGCGTCCCACCAAAATATTTATTTATTAGATACTATAGATATATCACTCATAATCAAGGGTTTGATCTCACTCATAATAAAGGACTAAGTCTGATGAAGTCAAACCTTACCTTTATCACATGAGAGAGAGAGAGAGAGTCTACACATAAGGGTGCATGGTGTCGTTGCGTTATGACAACGAGAAGGTGATGTGGTGTTCGGTGCCGCTAGGGAACACCGCCCACCCTATGCGATAATGATGTGGATGGTGAGTATAACACCCGTCAAATTTCGATCTCATATTTCTACAAGAAAGAAACTAGAAGTACTAGAACTGTAATCAGATCAAACCCCAAGGAGCAGAAATGAAAAATGTGGAAAATCATCGGTAGCGAACTGCTACCGGACCCTTAGCGGTCCGTTACGTATCCACCAAGGAACCATGTGGATAGGACATGTGGATTGGACGCGTGTCTCATGACTCACCCCCGTAGCGGACCACTACCCTAAGCATAACGGTCCACTACGCCGAAAAAGGGACGGAGCCTCGAGAAGCCACCATGTGGCAAGCTGACTCGCTGAGGCAAGGGTGGTAGCGGACTGCTACCCCCTCCTAGCGGTCCGCTACAGGTTCCAGTCTAGCCCTATAAAATTGATGGGTTGAGGTTAGTTCATTTCACACCTTCACAATCTAATTCCACCTTTAGAGTTCCGAATCCCACTATCACATTAACGTACCATACTTACGATAAGCATTTCCTCGTTTAGAAAGCATCGTGTAGAACCTTTGTTTAAGAAACCCGAGTTTAGAAAACGATATCAAGGTGGTATCTATCTATGTGATGGATATTAGGAGTCACAAGATTTACCAAAGCCAAGATTCTATAAAAGGTGAATGCATTTAAATGCTTTCAAAACCGTGAACTGATTTATCTGATTTTTCGTCTCACTAAAGTGAATTCTAAAACTATTTGATTGCATAAGGAAGTTTATGTGATAGTGATGTCGCCTAAACGGTCTGTAAAAACTAATAAATAAAACATAATCTAGACTCCTAAGTAATAAATGGAGTACCTATGAACTAAACCGCACTCACAGGCAAGTGAACCTATCGAGTGTAGCACAACTTAATGGTAAACCGGATTATCGAACCCTAGAGACACTACTATAGCAAAACTATACTCTGACTTGGACTAAAGATGATTGGTTTGGGGGGTCTTCTACACTACTTATTAACTAATAATGCAGAATACTAAAGATCGAGTCTAACTATCAAACAAGGAGTTCGGGAATGTCAGGAATGGGAAGAATACCACCTAGGTCGGAATCCTGCTTGCAAAGCACAGACTTCTACCGGTTATGGAAACTATGATGAATCTAGGTATCTAAGGATAAAAACTCTAAACAACCTAGTGGATCCCTAATCACTCTCAGGGTGTCACAAACTAAGAAACCTACAGATGTACTAAACTCACTGATCGGTGTCGAAGGGACCGGTCAAAGATAAAGAATTAGAGTGTCCTAATCACCTTAAACTAGTTAGGGTAAGAAGGGTGTCGAACCACGAAGAGTTTGTGGTTGGTGCTTAACTTCAATTGACAATGCGATTTATGAAGTGACAATGGGTCTTTCTGACCAAACACAAGCAATGATTTAGGTGAAACTTATCAAACTCAACAAACAAGGATTATCAACTAACAATTATGACCAATAGTAATCAAGTACCAAACAAACGATTTAGATTGTAACAATAATTAAAAAGGAATCACACCCGGGTTTCAAGTTCACAAGTAATTAGGGATTATCACACCAACATATGAGTTCAAACAATCAAATGGTTATCCAAATCAAATTAACCAAATCTAAACAAGAACATCAACATTCATACATCATCGGCAAATAGTGTAAAACAATATTCACGAATGAAATCGAGACAAATGTATGCAATATAGAATTAGATTAATCAATAGATTCAACACAAATCAAAGGTCATAGCAATTATCATCTAACGGGGTCAATGGTGCAAGAATTTATCGACTCCCGTGAGTTTTTAACCATACTAAACACAAAGATTCAAGTATTTCAAACCAAACGATTACAAGAATTGTTTCTCAAAGCTAGCATATGATAAAAACCCAAAAACTTACAAACAATCCGACCAGGAATGATTACCGGTGGATTAGCCGCTCATAATTTTAGTTTACGCACAAAGCATCAAAAGAATCGATTGTTATCCTCAAGAGAGGTTGTTGCCCACGTCACAAGTGCCCAGGCACCTCCTGCCGTCTTTTCTTTTCTTCCTTGGTCAACGTCGCCCCCCTTTTCTTCTGTTGCTGCGTATTTTCTGTTTTGCGTCCAAGCCTCGACCCAATAGTGTGAAGCAGCCCATTTTAATGAATTAATCAAATTCAACTTGATTTTTCCTTTTTTTGCTGGCACGTGAGTTCCTGCATCCTAAGAAAGTCACAACAATTTCATTTATTTAGTCTAATATATTTTAGTGTATAAACTCCATGATCAAAGAATTGTTTCCTGTGAATCCAACGAAATATGAAAACATGTAATTCTTATTTTGAAGTCTTGTTTTTTCTTTTATTTAATTCTCATAATCATTTTAATTTAAATTCATTTAGACTCACTACTCCATAACATGATTTCAAATGACTTGTTTACTAGACCGTTTTGGCTTGTTTTCATCTTTAACCCTACAAAATATATAAACAAGTCAAAGTAAATTGTTTCTTACATATTTAGGGTTAAAAACATATGATTATATACAATTAACACGTGTTTATTAACCACTCATCACATCCACACACTTGTCATTTGCTTGCCCCAAGCAAAGCTCTCCCGCAACACTACTACAATCGCCTAACAAATACGTTTAAGCTGCCCCTTACCAAGTGTTAGCTAAGGTCCAAAGTCATACCCAGTTCACAAGACTTACCACGTTCAATAGGTTTACATCTTAGCAAGCAAAAGTGTTATCCCATTTAAAAACTCAGATTACCTCACTAGGCCTACCATGCTTTAGGTTTTGAACATACATGCAAATACACCTTCTCACATTGGGTCACTCCTTTCGGGTTATCTGGACTAGCAAGAGATGTGCTAGACTATATATGTGACACTCTCAAACCAATAATGAAACACTATTGTCATAAGCTTGCGAACCAATCACATTTCCATCAATTAACACAAAATTAGGCACAAATCATAAGGACTTTCAAAGGGTTGTAATGTTTGGCTAGGGTTAAGGGTGTGGAAGAGGATATTTAAAGTGGCTTTGGTGAGTAGAATTCAACTAAATAGGTTTACAATTCAAACAAAACTACTAACTATCAAACTTCTCTAATTTGGGTTGAATTGACTCATTAATAATGAAGCTCTTATTTTCTGACTAACAAACTGAAACCTGGGTTATGTCGACCCAACATATTTTGGTTTTTTTTTCTTTTTCTATCTTTTTTTAATTTTTTTTTTCATATCTATTTTTTTTTCAACAATCAAACTGCACTTACACTTACATTTTTTTTTCTTTTTCTTTTCGATAACATATCTCAAACTGCAACTACAAAAATTCATCTACAAACTCTAACCTAATTAAATTCTGACTCACGGGTTTAAAACACAAAAGGCTTAAGGCTAATAGGTTCACAATGTGGGTTTAACAAACGAAAGGGTTTAGGCTCAAATTGGCTTCTAGTGACAATGTATGGGTAGGGTAAACAAAAGAAAAGGTTTAAACAAAAAGGGTTAATCCTACTGCCTTAATCATCTTTGTGTAAAATCCTGGTTCATGGTCTCAACATGTATCAAGTAAGCAAGTTCTAACATAATGAATCAATATGGTAAATACACAAGAACAGGAAATGAGCAATTATTCCTAAATATGTTCTATAGCTTAAAACAAGGCTCAAATTCTCACAAAAATAACGGATAAGGTTAAAGATGTAAAGCATGCATGTTTTGTTCACCATCTAGCAAGTCACCACTAGTTAGGCAATCATATCTTATTTCTGTTTCTAAAAAAACGCTTGCTAAGAAAACTTTATTCTGCAACTTAAATAACCGACCATGACTAAGGACCTAGACATGTGCACTGCTTTAAAAATACCATCACGGTTTACATTGAATAACTCTGTTTTCGTGCACAATGGAACCTTCTTTATGGACATTTTTCAAAATTTTCAATTTTTTAAATTTCAGACTTTTTCAACTTTACGCCCATCCCCACACTTAAACATTACATTGTCCCCGATATACATTTAGTGTTAAAAAAAATCATATGCGGTTCGAGGGTACTACAATCCCAATCCCAAATCACTACAAACATGCAAAGCTAAACCGACTCAAGATACCTAAACAAAAAATAACTAAACATATCAAAAATAAAACAAACAAAAATAAATAAGTTAAGGAAAGAGTACATGGACCTGATTATGTCTTCGTGGCATGGTCCTCGCGTGCATAAAGTAAACTCCTAAAACTAACTTTCGTAGGAATCACGGTTTCATTTAGCGTATGCAACAAGCCTTTTAAACCCCTCGGTAGCCTGAGTGGACGAGTGAATTCTCGTGAGGGTTTTTAGAGAACACACCCACAAAGTTCCTTGCTTGCCTCCATGAGCCTTCCCCACACTTGGGTATTGCTATAGCGACAAGAAACTGATGTGTCTCTCATGGTGGTCGCAGTGAGTATTTACCTATCACGTTGCCAACAAAAGCCCGATACCTTATATGTCCCCTCCAAACTCGTGCTCTCAAAATCTGCTTATAAATTGATGCAATGCCTGACAATCTAACGCCACATTTGCCCACCGAATTTCCAATGTGTGCCCGGTAGTTGACGTGTCATGTCCAATCCTGCCTAATTGTGATCGACATGTCGGGTAAATCGATGCGGGCTTGCTTCCTACTAGACTGCCCAATGTCCTGTAGTCCCACCTTCCTAATCTTTATCCTCGAACCCTCATCCCCAATTTTATTGGCT
This sequence comes from Smallanthus sonchifolius, assembly GCA_023525975.1. NCBI lineage: Eukaryota > Viridiplantae > Streptophyta > Magnoliopsida > Asterales > Asteraceae > Smallanthus > Smallanthus sonchifolius. The sequence goes on along the minus strand of CM042033.1, from coordinate 72,826,816 downwards.
GGAGTAATTAATACGGGAGGAAGGTCAGAATGAACCATCAATATCTCAGATTTCTCATGAGGTGCTATGTCATTGACCGAGTCTAAACATTCAATTATATGTTCTGAAAGATCTACAACCTCTTCTTCCTTATCATCATCATTTTCATCATCCACGACTAGTGTACTCGTTAATTCTTCAGTAATTGAAGGCATTGGTGTGGTATTATTCTCCACAACCGCATCTCCAATTTGTGAAGACATCCACATTTGTTTTGCCTGAGAATGTTCGTTAACTGAAAGGCCTCGCTCTCCCCTTCGCCTTCCCGTGCATAAAAGATCATATTTGTAACTTAACAACTCTAAGCGATATTGCTTTGAATGATGAAGTTGCGCCAACTCTCGATCGACTCGAGATAAACAATATTGTACTCGACGCTTCTCACAATCTTCATATTGATAAGGGATTCGACGCCACCAGACTTTCCCACATAATTTCAAAAAATATGGACAATCATTGTTCCGATGAGATGTGCTCCTACAATGAAAGCATTCACTAGAGTCTATATTCATGGTGAGATCAACATGCTTGAAATTCTATAATACATGCACAAACTAGAATACCAAGGTAAAAACGAACAAATAAAATAAAGTAAATTTTTTTTTTGGGTTGTAAATTTTGTTGTTGGATTCGGTTTTGCCTTGCTATCCTCTCAATTTTTGGTTCAAAAACAAGCGCTGAAGTCCTCCCGGATGAACGCGTACGCATGCACTAATCTGTCACCTGCACACACACACAAACACCACACATAACACAAAAATAGAATAAGATTAACCAAACAAAACAAGTAACAAATAGTCACACGAGTCAATTAAAATAAAACACCAAGCGCACACACTCCCCGGCAACGGCACCAAAATTTGATCGGTGTCGAAGGGACCGGTCAAAGATAAAGAATTAGAGTGTCCTAATCACCTTAAACTAGTTAGGGTAAGAAGGGTGTCGAACCACGAAGAGTTTGTGGTCGGTGCTTAACTTCAATTGACAATGCGATTTATGAAGTGACAATGGGTCTTTCTGACCAAACACAAGCAATGATTTAGGTGAAACTTATCAAACTCAACAAACAAGGATTATCAACTAACAATTATGACCAATAGTAATCAAGTACCAAACAAACGATTTAGATTGTAACAATAATTAAAAAGGAATCACACCCGGGTTTCAAGTTCACAAGTAACTAGAGATTATCACACCAACATATGAGTTCAAACAATCAAATGGTTATCCAAATCAAATTAACCAAATCTAACCAAGAACATCAACATTCATACATCATCGGCAAATAGTGTAAAACAATATTCACGAATGAAATCGAGACAAATGTATGCAACATAGAATTAGATTAATCAATAGATTCAACACAAATCAAAGTTCATAGCAATTATCATCTAACAGGGTAAATGGTGCAAGAATTTATCGACTCCCGTGAGTTCATAACCATACTAAACACAAAGATTCAAGTATTTCAAACCAAACGATTACAAGAATTGTTTCTCAAAGCTAGCATATGATAAAAACCCAAAAAACTTACAAACAATCCACCCAGGAATGATTACCGGTGGATTAGCCGCTCATAATTTCAGTTTATGCACAAAGCATCAAAAGAATCGATTGTTATCCTCAAGAGAGGTTGTTGCCCACGTCACAAGTGCCCAGGCACCTCCTGCCGTCTTTTCTTTTCTTCCCTGGTCAACGTCGCCCCCCTTTTCTTCTGTTGCTGCGTATTTTCTGTTTTGCGTCCAAGCCTCGACCCAATAGTGTGAAGCAGCCCATTTTAATGAATTAATCAAATTCAACTTGATTTTTCCTTTTTTTGCTGGCACGTGAGTTCCTGCATCCTAAGAAAGTCACAACAATTTCATTTATTTAGTCTAATATATTTTAGTGTATAAACTCCATGATCAAAGAATTGTTTCCTGTGAATCCAACGAAATATGAAAACATGTAATTCTTATTTTGAAGTCTTGATTTTTCTTTTATTTAATTCTCATAATCATTTTAATTTAAATTCATTTAGACTCACTACTCCATAACATGATTTCAAATGACTTGTTTACTAGACCGTTTTGGCTTGTTTTCATCTTTAACCCTACAAAATATATAAACAAGTCAAAGTAAATTGTTTCTTACATATTTAGGGTTAAAAACATATGATTATATACAATTAACACGTGTTTATTAACCACTCATCACTCACCAGATGGTCGGATTACCTTTCAGTCTCTCCAACAATGACAATGTACCTAAAAGACAAATCACCTCTCGGTCTCAAAGTCCACAATACATCTAAGATGCATGGGTTAATCTCAGATCAACACACTATGACTCGGACGAGCAACAATCACTATGAACCTAAGGGAATCTCCTCTCAAACAATTCACACTCGGAATCCTAATACGAAGACTAACCGATTATCTCTCACCTTTCGGGTATCGAGATAAGATGAACACTCAGATCTATTGAACTCTCAACTATAGCTCCTCTGGGATACTACGTGTAGCAAAACATACAATCAACTACAAACGCACAGTCTATGATCTAGATACGCTATTCAAACTGGAATACATCCATAAATAACATAGGAAACTTATAATCAATTGCAAAACAGATCTAAACATGCATATCCATCATAATTATTAAGTATTCATCACAAACCAGGCAGTATTAAAGACCTAGCCAACACACATGATCAAAACATCCAAAACAGAAGTAATAAACATAGTTATGGTTTCAATCAAACAAATCAAGAACAAACGAAAGAGAATTAGAACCCGAATAAGCTATCTCTAACCACCTCGGATCCAAAAGCCTCAATCTTTGACTCTAATTGCTTCTCTAACTCCAAAAATCGCCCAAAACAATGCTTTGACGGCCAAAAAGATTGAACTCCCTTGATTATGGCATTACAATTCGATATAAAGTTGAATTAGGGCTTTTTGCGGAATAATAGGTCTCTCGCGTACCGCGAGAAAAGGTATCCGGTCCTTCGCATACCACGAAGGACAAACTAGCCATGCCCAGTTCTAGAAATCCTCGCGTACCGCGAGAAATTGCTGATCCTTCTTCCCGTACCGCAAAGACCTAAATTTCCAACTTTTCTCTCTTTTTCTCTCGGCTTTCTTCTCATGCTCGGTTTTTTCGTGATTTCACTTAATATTCCACACGAGCTCCTTAAAACATAACAAAGACTCAATATGAAACAAAAACGACTCAAAACAAATATAAAACTAACTAAAACACACGAAAAAAATAGGAAATAAGATGTATGCTTTGCACTGCATCATACATCCCCACACTTAACCTTTTTTCGTCCTCAAAAAAGTCTGCAATGGAATCATAACTGCACATAGCTTTCACAATCTCAATTATGCAATTAGCACAAATATACTCACGTGTTAAAAAGCAACAATTGGTATTTTTGTCCGATTAAACCCAACCACCAACTTTCAAGCCCCCGCTTTGTGTTTTATTTATCATATTTATACAGCACATCAAACCATCTATGGGACTTACACTCAAAAGCTACAGCTCTACCTAATCCCATCTCACGGTCATGTCTAGACACAGATTAAACCATATAGATTTCACCCATCACGTTAAACTAATATTCACAGGTTTTAGAAATTAAGATGATCAATGAATGAATGAATAAAACGAGCATTAATTTAAACAGATGAACTTTCGTTCAGAGGCATTTCAACCAAGTCGCTATCCCGGAGGGTAACACATAGACTACAGTTCCATAAATGAAGCACATAAGAATCTAACCCAGTGGTGTTTCAATCAGGCTAGAACCCGACGTGTGACACGTAGGCGAAACTTAGATTTCTAGTTAATTAAGCTCAAGTATATGGATTTATGGATTGCGAAAGCGGGTGCCACCGAAACTTGGATTTATTCTCATAAAAAGAGAGTGGTGTGCCAAGAAATTTTAAAAACCTCTAAATTTTAGCTTAACATGGTACCTATCACCCTATGTTGACAGTTTCAGTATTACATACACCCCTAAGATGAGTACCCACAAAATTTCATGAATTAAAACATTTTATTAACCTAAGTAACACTCACATGCTATTTAAGCTATACTAGCTGGCTGGGTCTACCAAAACATCACAATTTAGATGCGTTTTCAATCATTTAAAATAATTAAAAATCACTAAGCAGAACCAGTTGTACTATTATTTTCCATTTATTATGCAAAACTTTGATTTCAAAGGACATTTTTTTTTCAATTTTTTTTTGTATTTTTGTATTTCTAATAAAAGAAAAACGACCTCGACACCTAGACTTAACGCAGTCTCCCATCCCTATACTTGAAACAAACATTGTCCCCAATATGAACCGAGAAACACGACAAATAAAAAGACAAAAATAAACAGGAATAGACTTAGCTGGTAATGTATGCATTGAAGTGTATCCAGCGTTGCTCTTCCACGTGTGCACCGTATAGCATTTCGGTCGTGGCTGCACAATCGACTGTAGGGTTGCCTTTACACGATAAATAAGATTAGGATCTACCCCAGCCCGAATGGAGATTGAGTACGGACGGAGCGATCAATACATGCACAATAAAGCTCAAACAAACCCAACTCATTAAACTGACACAAGTTATAGCCTCAAACTAAAATAAAAAGACACTACTGACTCAACTCTAGATAGAACACAGGAACACGTACCTGATGCGTGACAAACACATAGACATGAGTGCCACAAGCAAGATAGATCATCAGTCATGAACGGTTCTTAAGTTTCCCATGGTAGGTAGATGATAGATGGAATGATGATATAATGGATGGTGATGGATGGATTGGTGATGGAGGATGGATTGTGAATGATGGTGATGGTAGTGGATGATGGTGGTAACGGACCGGGGAAGCCATGGGAAACAGACGAACAAAGGGGGAGATAGGGTTCCCTCGCGTACCGCGAAAGCCAAGGCAGCACTCCTCGCGTATCGCGAGGAGGCAAAAAGCCAAGGCAGCACTCCTCGCGTATCGCGAGGAGGCAAAAATTAAGTCGGGCTTTTCCATTTGTCCTTCGCGTACCGTGAGGACCAATTGGAAATGCTTCGCGTACCGTGAAGAAGGCCTAGTGACAGATAGTTTTGAGGTTTTTTTATACTTAGCCTAATTTTCACCCTCAAACTTTTTCCACCCAAATTGTCTAAAAACCTTTTCCAACTATGAAAACCAAAGTAAAAATACCTAGAACTTCATTCCTGATGACTTTCATCACCGAATCGAGCGCGAATCCCTGCAAAACACACACAAAACAAAAAACACACACCGAAAAGACACCAAAATGACAATAAAATAGAACCAACTAATATACACACTCTACACCTGCCCGAGACTCAAACAAGCGTATCAGGAGGCTTCTCCTTGATCCTAACCGGAACCGCCTTCATCCTGCGCGGTGTCCCAACTCTCCACACCCTCCACAAACTATGACCAACTAAACCTCTATTACGTGTATCAATTAGGTCCTTCCACCACAGCTTAAACCTACCCGGTCTGAAGATAACACGGTTCAAGAACCTCAGCAAGCTGTCACCCTTAAACATCACCACACTTGGGGTTTGCACTATCCTCAAATCACATGAATCACTCAATGCTCGGGTTATCTTATGGGGCGGCCTAGACCTAGGGGGTGACTCAGTCTCACTCCCCTCAACACGAACAACAGTAAAGGTTGAAGGCTCAAGATGGGATATCACTAACGGTATGGCCTCTAACCTCTATCCCGGATCTTCGGGATCTTCTAACTTCCCTACCATCCCCACACTTGGGGTTTTGCCTGTCATCTCCTCCAGCTCTGCCATCATCTCCTGCAGATCACTGGGCACCTCATCGCCGTATTTATCTGGCTCATTCAGCAGCTCTTCTAACTCCATCGCCCAATCAGATGGTTCTCCTAAACCAGGGGCGGGTTCACCAACAACATCCTCTCCTGGATCAGAGTCCCGATGGTGGTCCATAAAGGCATCAATCATGCACACAGAGTAGCTTTTCTCACCAGCCTCCTTCATGGACTTTTCAACATCGAAATTAACAGACTTATCCCCCACACGAAGTGTGAGCTTCCCGTCAAAGACATCGATCAATGCCTTGGCGGTGCGCAGAAACGGGCGCCCTAGGATGAGTGGGACTCTGTTATCCACATCCATATCTAGGATGACAAAATCCATAGGGAAGACGAATTTATCTAACTTAACTAGCAAGTTCTCCACTATTCCCTGTGGATACTTGACTGAACGTTCAGCCAAGGATATGCTCATACGCGTTGGATGTGGTTTTCCTTGGTTCAACTTCTTGTATATAGAATAGGGCATCAGATTGATGCTAGCACCCAGGTCCGTGAACGCGTGGTTCAAGGGAAAATCGTGAAGCAGACACGGGATCGTGAAGTGACCCGGATCTTCCGGTGTCTCTGGCAGTTTGTTCTTCACCACTTTAGAGCATCGCTCACTTAGTGAGACTTTAGAGACTTCCTCCAGCTTCTTCTTGTTAGACAGAAGATCTTATAGGAACTTGCCATACTTAGGCATATGCTGGAGGACCTCTATGAACGGAAGATTGACTTTGAGTTGTTTGAACATGTTCAGGAAGTTACCGTATTCCCTAGCATATTTATGAGGCAGCAAGCGCCCTGGGTAGGGAACACGACTCAATTCAATCTCGGGGGTTTTCATCTCACCCTTTTTCTTCTTCTCCTCTGCCTTCTCGACAGGCTTCTCAACCACTATCTCCTCATCCATCGGCTTCTCTTCCTCAGCCACCGGCGACTGCTCTCTCTCCTCTACTCTTCGACTCCTAGTCGACACGGCCATCACTGAAGCATTAGGGCCTGAAGTCGGACCTCCCTGTCTATCCTTCAAGCTCTTAGCGATGTATCCTACCGTGCGTTGCAGATCTTGGAACGCAGATTGCTGATTCTTCAGTAAGATGTCGTGTGCATCCAATCGCTGCTGAGTCTCCTTATCCTTCACCACCAAGTGAGCAAGCATCTGTGTCTCCAACAGAGAGCAGCCGCCGGTGGCTGAGGAATAGGAGCCGGTGGATGAGCAGATAGTGGTTGAGAAGCCTTCTGAGAAGGTAGAGGAGAAGAAGAAAGGGGGTGAAATGAAGACCCCCGAGATTGACATCAAGTTTTTGGCGCCGCTGCCGGGGACACTTGGCAATAGCAATATTAGCTTTGACTAGTTCTTTGTGTGATTTTTGGTTATTTTCTTTCTTTCTTTTATTTTGAGTCTTAATTATGTTCTTTGTCCTATCTGCTACTTGTGTGTCTAATTTAGGATCGAGTCTTTCTGTGTTTTAAGTTTTTCTTATTTTTCTTTGTGTCCTTCAGTTTATGCAGCGTACTCGTTCGCATGGATCGCCACAGTATTCAGCTTACGAAGAGCCCGAACGAGAGCTTCACGAGCGCACCCGCGACTTCTTGGAGCGTTTGAAAACGTTGTGCAAAAACCAGGTACGCCCCACTAGCTCAGTTCCTTTTCCTAAAATGGGCGACAATGTCCCACCAGCGAGACGTACCGTACACCAGAGAGCCGGTGATGGGGCCACCAGGGCGCGATCTTCGATCGCCCGCCCGCCCTGCTATCCCTAATACCAATACTTGGCAGATCCCATCACATGTGATGAGTACGATCACTCATACTACTTAGTTCCATGGCCTCGAGGATGAGGATGCACCCGGACATCTGTCCCGCTTCGCACACATATGTGATACCTTCAATATCACGGGTTTATCTAAGGACGCAATCTACTTGCGTCTCTTTCCATTCTCGCTCTTTGGGCATGATTCCACTTGGCTTGACACCCTCCTTGACAATTCCATCACCACTTGGGAGGATCTTCAAGCCAAGTTCCTTAAAAAGTACTATCCACCTTCCAGGGCCGCTCGCCTTAGGGACCAAATCCACTCCTTCCGGATGGACCCTGACGAGCCTTCTCACATGGCCTGGGAGTGGTTCAATGCGCTGTTGAGTTGATGTCCCCAACATGGTCTGTCTGACTGGGAGATTATGGAGAAGTTCTATAATGGTCTCACCTTCGAGAAGAAGCAAATGTTCAACACAGCTACAGGAGGCCATATCATGGATAAGCTGGAGCGTGCCGAATGCGAGGAGATGTTCGAGAGCTTCGCTCTTGTAGAGCAACATCGGCCATCTACTAGGACTTCCATTCCTAATGCTAGAGCACCCTCTTCTATTAGAGGTGTGCATCAGATCAAACCTGATACTATCATGGCTGCTGCACTCGCGGTGATGGCGAATGAGATAGAGGAGTTGAAGTTGAGTGCTCAAAGGTGTGAGGTATACAGGGGATGCCATGACACCAGGGACTGCCTCCTCAGTCAGCAGAAGCAGGTGAACTTTGTGGGCAACCAGAACCGAGGGTACAATAATAATTATAACAATTCTTATGGCTCGAGCTGGAGATCTGGAAACAACCCGCCTGTGTTTAATGCCCGCCCTAATCAGCAAGCAGGAGGCGAAACAGGACCGAGTGGGGGAAGCGGTGTCAACACAAAGAGGATTGAGGCTAGCAACAATCACTAAGAACCTATGGGGATCTCCTTTCAGACAATTCACACTCGGAATCCTAATACGAAGACTAACCGATTATCTCTCACTTTTCGGGTATCGAGATAAGATGAACACTCAGATCTATTGAACTCTCAACTACAGCTCCTATGGGATACTACGTCTAGCAAACCATATAATCAACCACAAACACATTGTCTATTATCTAGATACGCTATTCAAACTGGAAGACATCCAAAAATAACATACGGAAATCAATTGCAAAACAGATCTAAACATGAATATCCATCATAATTATTAAGCTAAGATTGTTTACAAAATCATTAATCCAACATTCGAATCCGAAAACCGATAAAAATCATAACTTTACTAAGTATTCATCACAAACCAGGTAGTATTAAAGATCTAGCCAACACACATGATCAAAACATCCAAAACAGAAGTAATAAACATAGTTATGGTTTCAATCAAAGAAATCAAGAACAAACGAAAGAGAATTAGAACCCGAATAAGCTATCTCTAACCACCTCGGATCTAAAAGCCTCAATATTTGACTCTAATTTCTTCCCTAACTCCAGAAATCGCCCAAAACAATGCTCTGACGGCCAAAAAGATCGAACTCCCTTGATTATGGCATTACAATTCGATATAAAGTTGAATTAGGGCATTTTGCGGAATAATAGGCCTCTCGCGTACCGTGAGAAAAGGTATCCGGTCCTTCGCGTACCACGAAGGACAAATTAGTCGGGCCCGGTTATGGAAATCCTCGCGTACCACGAGAAATTGCTGATCATTCTTCGCGTACCGCGAAGACCTAAATTTCAAACTTTCTATCTTTTTCTCTCGGCTTTCTTCTCATGCTCGATTTCTTCATGATTTCACTTAATATTCCACACGAGCTCCTGAAAACATAACAAAGACTCAATATGAAACAAAAACGACTCAAAACAAATGTAAAACTAACTAAAACACATGAAAACAATAGGAAATAAGATGTATGCTTTGCATTACATCAGATAGCATTCAGGCCATAAGTTCATGTATGATTGGATCGAATTTATACACGTGTTACAGATGAAACCCTGTAATAGGGCTAGTAACAGGCTCAGTTGTAGGCATACGTAAAACATGATCATCCGAGTATAATACTAGTGTGATCAGTGGTTATACCTTTGGGTGAAATAGTCCTACTTAATATGTAAACTACTAATCCAAATATGGTCAAATTATTTTATTATTTCAGTTTAGTCACTATAAAACAGAATTTTGATTCATGTATTAACCGGATTTTGTTGATATAACTTAAAAAAAAAAAATTTAGGTAACCAAAGATAACTTATTGTTGGATTTTATGCCGAAGGAACCATGCCCTTCCCTTTCCCGGATATAGACAATGTAATGACTTATAAAACTTTCACCTTCTTACATTTATTAAAAACATTCTTTAACTTTCGTTAAACTTTCATAAACATCTTTAGTTGCATAAAACATTCGTTTGCCTTACTTTATCTTTCTTTAAAACTTTCATTCACTTTTGTTTACTAACACAGAATTATAGTAAGCACTTTCTTCATTTCATTTATTAACACACAATTATAATAAACACTTTACAAGGTATGCACACCATCACAAAGTAGGCAAAAAAAGGATCTAGAACTCACCTGAATGAGCTAGCTTTCACGTACTAAATAACCGAGTCCGACTAGAGCTACTCACAATCTGAATATTAGTTAAACATAATTAGTCTCCCATGCTATAGTTCAAGTATTCGTACTAGGTATTCGTTAAATTATTAAAAGTACTTGCACATGCATTTCAAGCGAATACCTCTAAGTATTCGCACAAGGGTAATAATGTGAATACCCCTAGTACACATAGAGAAGTATTCAGGCGAATACTCCCGGTACTCGTATGGAGGTATATGGGCGAATACTACCAGTATTCGTACATGATTATTCATGTGAATACTCTTGTTCGTGCACGCAAGTATTCTTTACGAATACGCTGAGTACTCGCAAGAGTACTTGTGAGTATACTCTGTTCTTCATTCTCGCTGGAAACCCAGTTTTTCTGCATAAGGCTCATGATCTAATTTATGCATCAAGTTTCTAACTTTTATCGTTCAAAACGTTTATTTACCATCCATGTTACTATATCTAAGGTTTTAATGCGATATCGCACGTAAAAATCCAACCTTTTTGGATAAACCCTCTCTTTTAGCCGAAACCCGTTTCAAACCAAATAACAGAAGTTTAAAGATAATCCTTACCTTGAAACTTACAGAATCTCTTGCTCAACCCTTCCCCAATCAATCCAGAACCAGAATAGAGCGAGATAGGAGCTAGATGGCGGCTTTCCTCTGACTTTCTTTCTCACTTGTGCCTCTCTCTCTAAAAGTATGCGTAAGAAAGAATGAGGATGGTGAGGGAAATGGTTGAGTTTAAGGGGGTATTCTCCCATCTTTTAAGTTTTAACCCTTTTAATCCCTCCACTTTGTTTCCTTTAACTTTTAGCATATAAAAGAAAATACCAGTTTTCTTAAAAATTTCGGATATTACAAATAATTTATAAATTATCTCATTGGTTGAAATTGGTTTTCACAGTTTTTGCATAACTATATATATATATGTAAGTTCATTTCAAAACAAGGAAATTCTACAAGAATAGAGGGAACAAACCTAAATTGTTTACTTTTTTTATCTGTGGTAAAAAAAATTAATTTTATACTTCTTACATACAAATATGTATGTTTAAGTATATAAAAAAAACCATTAAACTAATTTTGTAATATGTTTTTATATATTTAAAAGTTTCCTATACATGTGTAGGTGAAAAAACCTATACATAAATTACACATGTGTATGTATGTATATAAACGGAATTTGTTCATATTTTTTGTTTGAATTTAATGAAAAATGAATTAACATTACATTTATATAATTTTCTTATATTTTTAAACTTTTTAAGATTGGAAAAGTGAATGATTCGTTTTGTTTTGCGTGTTCTCGCAATATTTAGTGTCCTGAATTGAAACCCCCCCTTATATATATATATATATATATATTTTGAAAGTAAACTTGAGATGTAAGGCTCTAAACCCGGGAGGCCTCACGTGTTGGATTTACTCATAAACAAACAGTTATTAAACTTGAATATTAAATAATGCAACGAAACTTTCATTCAATTATAACATAAACTTGTTCAACATTCTAAGTTATTAACCTTATCTTAACATAACCGTAAATATAACGGGATGCCAGACTTCATGATCAGCCAGGTAACTTTTCTAGGTTGCCAAGCATCTACATCGAACGTCCATACCTATACTTAACCTGAATGTGAATATTAAAAGTCAGCTACGCTGGCGAGTTTTAGGTTTTACACAAAACATTAACTTCAAATATTTTTCCAAAACATAACATTCAACTTCATAAATAAAAGCGTACGTAAAACATACAATAACATCTTGGGAAAACATAATTCAACAAATACATCGAATATGCGCCTTCTCGTAATCGTCAATTCCATACATTACATACTGGTGGAGAAACCTAAGGCTCGTTACCTCTAGGCCATTCAACACCTAGGTCTCCTAAGGCTCGTTACCTCTAGGAAGACCAAAACATACGAAGGGTCACGTTGCCCCTATGAATGACCGTTGTCATTCCTTGTCACGAAGAACTAGTTGTACAATAGTTGGCCAGCCACAAAGGCCCTTATAAAGGTATTGCCAAAACATACATACATAACATACATAACTCCGATTCCAGAAGGAACCATGGCAGATTCATATATTTTGTGACTTTCGTAAAACATTCAGTTTCTTTACGTCAAACTTTAGTTAAAGCATTCGTACGTTTTATTAAATAACATTTTGTTTGTAAACCATTCATAAAATTCTTTGGCAAAACATTTCGTAATCCCATTCCAAAACTTCACTTTCAAAACATTTTTCATAAACATCATTTCGTATACATTGTTTTGTAAACATCGTTTCGTATGTATGCACACCATCCCAAAACATCATCAGAACATTTAAAAGAAGGCTCTAGAACTCACCTGATCAGCTAGCTCAAGCGTACTATCCCAACTCACTGATGACGCTCAAAATCTGAATGGATAGTCAAAGGTGTCAGTTCTAAACTCATTATGATTTGACTAGTTTCGCTCCAGCATTCCTAGCGAAACAGTACTCTTGTACATTTCTTGACTTCCAGCGAAACTATGCCAAGTTCGCCAGCCAGTTTCGCCTGTCATATTCAAGCGAAACTATTAAGTTCGCTTGCCTTATTCATAGTGAAACTATTAAGTTCGCTTGCTTTGCTCTTCAGCGAAACTGTGAAGTTCGCTACACAGATTCTAGGCGAAACTAAGTTGATAATAGAATTACTCGTTTTCGCGTTATAACCTCTCGTTATTAACGTGCGAATGATTCCTATCAAACTCATTACCTAAAACTCCATCTTATCAAAATTGTACCCATTCCATGTTGAGGACGTCTAAGTGTTAATGAAAACATATTTATTTATTTTTAACAAAAATCGGGCAGAGTCCTGTTTGTTTTTTGCTAAACTCGACAATATCTAATTGTCCAATTCGAACATCAAACTACACCAATAATCCAATAAATCGCACCTTAGATTCTAGTACCAAAACCATACTTCAATTCATCCATTGCTTGATAATTATAATAAATATTATATAATTATAACCCATTTTTAACGTGTCCGTAAACCGTTCTCAAAAGACGTCCCCGATAACTTTTCTGAGTCCCTTGTCACTAACCAACACTATATATATAAGTTTTTTGAGTTATACCTTTGCGTACGGTCCGTACTAAACGCGTTTGTAAGAAACTACTAAACACAACGCGAGAAGAAAACTTGTTTTGTCCATAACTTGACCATACGAACTCCGATTAAGGTGATTCAAGCAACTATGAACTCATCTCGCCAAGCCCTACCAGCGTCGCCAGTTTCCGCAGCCAGAAAGTTTGGAATGTCGGACTTTTATCTCGCCACATAACGACATGAAACATCAAATTTGAGTGTTAGGAAGCTATTCTCGTCATGTAAACTGAATTGGGGATAAGTTACTTGCCGTTTTAACGTTGGAAAAAATAGTGGTTGTCGCCGGCTCGGTTCGATGGAACCCAAGCCGCCATCGAGCTCCTCCACCACTACCTACCATCGTTAAGTTGTGGTCGACCACCATTTCCAATGTAGTGCTTACCGCTATTGCCACTGCCATAACATCACCACCGTTTGCCTCCAACCACCGTCGTCACCATCATCATCTTCCTGTATACCGTCGCTAACCACCACCATAAATTCACCTTCTCCGACGTGACTGACTTCCATCCACGTCCACACCCGCTTTTACCACCATAACCATGTTACAACGAACCCACTGCTGCTACCGGAGCTATGGCAGCAGCTCACACGCTCATCTACGCCGCTGTTGGGTAACCGGAATCCCGTATCCATCGTTGTCTTCAGTATACCGACGAAACACGAGTTCCATCACCATTTTCTGCTTGCTGTCTTCCTTCCTTTACTTGGGTTTTCATCGCCTCCATGTGAACTGAGCAACACTCTAAGGTAGATGGTCGGATCTAGGGTTTTCTGGTGGAGGTGGTGCAAGGGGTTTCAGCCGACGATAGGGGAGGGAGAGTGGAGATGGGGAGGGTGGCGGCTAAAGCAAATTAAAAGGGAAGGTTAGGTTTATGAAAATTTCATTTTCCCCTTTTCACTTGTTAGACTTTACATTTTCAACCCTAAACTAATCATGTGTGTAATTTAGGATGTTACATGAGAATAGTTTTTAACGGAAAATTAGCTCATGTGCCATCCACGTGACATACGATTGCAGACTAAATATTAAAAGTGAATTAAAATCAGTAAAAACTTGTAAAAAACAGTAAAAAAATTAGTGATTTGTAGTAATTTTTACATATTTTTCTTATTGATTTTTTAATGATTTTTACTGATTTTAACACATTTTTAGGGTTAAGTTTGATCAACTAACTTACGTTAAGTTTCGTGGATGGCACATTTTAACGAACCAATTTTACGGTTTATAAAAATAATATGGAAATCATATTATATGGGGGGTATTTAAACAAAAGAAATCTAAAGGGTGTTATTTATATGATGCATTTCTTTAACTTTGAAAGGAGGAGACAAATCAAGAAGTGCAGGGACCGTTTCTATAATTTTGGCAAATTTGATTTGGTGGGATTAAGGGGTGGTGACACACACACACTTCCCAGATGTGTGCGTGTCATGAATTTCAAAGGAGAGAAGAGGGGATGATGATCAAGATCAAAATTGATGAGTTCATGCTTAGATTTGAAGGTTTTTATACACTCATCTTCTTCTAAAACTCTAAGTAAGCATCCTTTCATCATCTTAATCACCATTGTTGGAGTTTTGGTGGATTTTAGTAGAAAACCTAAATTAGGTTACTTGGTATGGTGATTATGGATAAATGTCATTCTTAAACCTTAATCTAGTGTTGTAAATGGTGGAGAATCATGATTTGCATGATTCTAACATCCAATTTGATGTTTGGAAAATTAGGGTTCTTGAGGTAAAATTAGGGGGGTTTTTGAATTGGGGATGTTAAAGTGGTGAATTGAGGAATTGTAAGAGTTTGTTGTGTTCTTAGACACAAAACTTAATGAAATCCTCAATCAATTTGGTAAATCAAGAACCTTGGAGAATTCGGTGAAAATTGGATAAAAACTTAACTGGTCAAAATGGGTTGGTTGGTATTTAGAAAGTTTGAAAGCTTTAATTTAGCTAAACAAACCAAGTTAGTTATTGGTGAATATCATAAGGTCTTGGGTGAGAGTTAAACTTTAATTGATGTATGTATTAGGGTGTTTTAGATTACAAAAAACATGTGGAATGTTTAGGTAATCAAGGGGATAAAGGTGTTAGCTTTGAAGAATGAGTGTAATCTTCATTAGCCAAGGTAAGTGCTTTGCACTTACTTAATAGTAGATAAGTAGTGTTACATGTAAATATATGTGTTGCTATTTCTATTTATGTGTTATATGTTGATTTTGACTTATGTGGTAAATGGTCAAAGTAAAGTGTGAATGTGGTAGGATTGTTGTAGTTGACTTAATGAGGAAATTAGTCAAACTAATGAATAACACTTGGTAAAAGTGGTGTAATTGTACTATGTGGAATATAGTCAAACTAAACATGGTAAATTGGTGTAGTTGACTAGTGTGGCATATAGTCAAACCAAAATATAGAATGTGGTAATTGGATGTAAATTGACTTACTGTGTAATAAGTCAAACCATTGTGGATAATGGTGAAATTGATATAAAGTTGACTTAATGTGGTATAATTCAAACCATTGTGGATAATGGTGAAATTGGTGTAATTTGACCTTAGTGGTATAGGATCAAACTATTATGTTGAAATTGGTGTAATTATACTATGTAGTTTATAGTCAAACTTGAATGTGCAAACGTGGTAAATAGATGTAATTAGACTATGTGGTTAATAGTCAAACTTGAATGTGCAAAAATGGTAAATAGATGTAACTTGACTTATTTGGTTATTGGTCAAACTAATGTTTGATATGTGGTTAAATGGTGTAAATGACTCAATGTGGTCAAGAGTCAAGTAAAGTGTAGAATGTGGTAATATTAGACTAAAATTGACTTAATATGGTAAAAGTCAACCGTTGGTGGTAAAACGGTAAATTGGTTGATTACATGAAGTGTGGATACTTCATGGAGGTGTTTACGTGAAGTCAAATACTTCACGAGTGGTACTGAGGTTAAGTACCTCACGGGTGAAAGTGAAGTCAAGCACTTCATTTGTGAAATGTAGTGTGGATACTTCATGGGTCGGCATGGAGTCAAATACTCCATGCGAAAAAGTGAGTGTTGGTTCTCGCAATAGACATGTGGATATGTCAAATTGATGAAGGGTGGAACGTTAGGATTTGTATGGGTCAAAACGTGTCTAAGTCGTAGGTTGTTGTATGCCTAAACAACTAATTGATTGAACTTGGAATTAAACACTTCATGGGTGCAAAACGAGTTGTGGTTCTCGTGGCGGGCGTGTCTAATAATAAATATTATGACCTTTGGTGATTAAAACATTTTCAAAATGTTGTTGGTGGTTTAAAACGATTGCGGGTCGAGTCGGGAGGGTCGAAAATGTCAAAACTGCAAATTTGGGTTTGCTCAACTAGGCTGGAGTCTAGGACGCTGAAAGTGGAGTCTTGGACGCTGGTCAGACGCCAACCTGGGCTGTAAGACGCAAAGTTGGACGCAAGTTGGTTGAATTTTGGGGTTTTTGGCTTGTTGTTGTGGTAGGGACTTGTGGGAGGTCCCTAAGACTTCTTATCTATACTAACCATGTTCAAATTAATATTTTTAATGTAGGGAAAGCTCCAGAGTGATATCAGGTCTCGCATCAAGTGGATTGGATTCTCGTGGTCGTGATTTGCAATTGTTTTTGTTAATATTCTCGTGTGGAGTCTTTGAAAACTAATTGGAGTTATTACAAGTTGTGGATAACTTGTTGGTATTTTTGTTTAAACTAATTAAGGTAAATATGCTAGTTTAATTCTTGTTTGTAAATTTAACGTGTGGATACGTTAAATGTCGTTTTGGGACCTAACTTCCACGTTGTTTTAAAAGTTTAAATTAAGTTGAATTTTTGGGTGTTACAACTGGGTATCAGAGCAATGGTTGACGGATGTGGTGTGCGAGACACCAAACTTAAACCTATAATGTTCTTGATATGGTCGGAGAAACGAGAATCCAATGATGGCGTGACCGAGACACGGAGCTTAAGGGGCGAGGTTAGTATTGAGTATGATCTTGTATGTTTTAATTGGTGTCCAATGTGAAGTATTTGTGCCGAAAGTTGTTAAGGGATTCATTATATGGAGATAGTGAATATAATTGGGCATATTACATTATCAATCATGCCTGGCCAGTATGATTCATATTGTAACATGTGCGAATACCTTCATGATAACCATATGATAATGAACACCGACAATGAGTAAGTGAAGGTGGTTATATGTGTATATGTATATATTATGTGTGTTGTGCATATATGATTATGCATGAGTAATTAATATACACATAGGAAGAAGTATAGCCTTCTAGAGTAAGACTAGAGGTCTATAAGTAGGTAGAACACCTACAAACTTATTACTTCACGGTTGGGGATGACTGAGGGAAAACATAATTTAGTGGACGGAATATGTATATAGAAGCTGATTTGAAGGCTCATGTATGAAAGAGTCTATGTGGATATCACCTCGAGGATGGGATGAGCTTGGGATTAGTCGGGATAAATGGAAAGCAACATTCTAGTGGGGGATGGCTAAAGCTTTCCGTGATGTCGTGTCAATCTTCCTTCAAGGAAGATAGGAGCTCTTTGAGGCGGTACTTTGAAGAAACGCATAAAGCCTTAAGGGCGGGAGGATCAAACGTAGTCAAATACGTGGAGGAAGGAAACCTTGTCTTCACAAGGGGTTCGTGGTGGGCGAGCCAAAGGAGTAAATAGTGGGAGTTTGTTCGTTGGTTAACAAACAATACATCACTATAATGGTATTGGCTTTGAAGCGATCCATTGTGATGGGCGGATGAAGTACTACTCGCGTAGGGTCGGCTACGGAAATTGGTGGAATTTTTTGGTGTTTTTTGTATGGAGAAAGGCATAAAGACGTGGAAGTAATGCAACAGGGTGAACTCGAGAGACGTTCTTGAGTTAGTTTTGTCCACAAGTCCTGGTGGATCTTGCAATGGGGAGTTTTCTTCACGTATGTTAAACCGGTGGATTAATCAAAGGATTATGGGCATGTCATATGACTAAGTGTGGTCTTGCCTGATCTTGGAATATCGAAATGAATGGAGATCGATCGGTTTTCTCGATGCTATCAGTTGACTTATTGGAGTGGATTCTCCTTAGTGGTGTACAACTCTGGTGGATTTTTTTGTTATGTGATACAAGGAGATCAACTCGGGAAACTAGCAGGGTGCGAGGAGGAATTCGTGGTGGCTTCAAGAAAGCCGAATATTCTAGCTGAGCTAGAAATCCCTTTAGGAAGGCAATACTTGTTGTTTCCATATGTGTGGGAAGATACACAAGTGGGAATAGTGGGACACACTACGCTGTAGTGATCTAGTCCCAATAAAGAGTGTTGCGGTGGTTACAATCGGGACGCATTCGAAGTGAATGTCCCGAGTTTAATGCAAATGAATGAAAGAAGGGAGGAAATAGAAATTTTAAGGCTGTCGAGCCATACATTTCTAACTACCAAAGACGGGACTGAAGTCTTTTGGTATATTTTTTGGATGAGATTATATATGAATCGGTGGATTATGAGGTGATCAACATTGCGGATTTCATAATGTTGACAAATGTATGAGTTAATAATTGAAAGATGTGGGTGAAACAATCACATGGAATGGAGTCCTACGATTGTGGTGGAAATTGTGCGGTTACTTAGTAAACGTATCAATGTCGTGTATGACGAAAGGGTGATGTGTCGACCTGTTTTCGCCTAAAGGCGGTGAAACACATGGCGCATGAATTGGTGTATGCCTGGTTTATGCCATTGGCACCAACTGGAGCAATGGAATACTTGATATTCCAGTTGTGAAGAAGTTCATGAGGGTTTTATACCCGAATGTCACTTCTTGGGGTGTAACCGTTCTCTTAAGGAAAAGAAGAATGGAAGAATGTATACGTACATATGGTCGGTTTGAACGGGTGTCCAAGTCTTAGTTCAACAAAGAAGGTAGAGGAGGACGTTATCCCTTGAATGGTACCATTTCCGTTATGGATACCATGGGATTGCAGATGTAACTTTCTGGCTTGATTAGAAGTTCCGCGGTTAATGTGGAACAATGTGAAGGGTGTGTAGACCCATGTATGCTAATACGATGGTTGTTTATTCGATGATAGTCATTTATATCTTCGAAGCAAACTCGTTCAAGCTCATTATCTTCGTTAGTTTCATAAATTCCTTGAAAGGAGAGGTCTTTCTTTGGAATGATTTGGTGTGCCATTTTAGCTTTTGTGGAAATCCATTATTGGATGGGGTGGTGAATTCTGAAGACATATATGTTGGCCCGACAATGATTGAAGTAATCAAGGTGTAAATGGTGTTTGGAGTCCTAGACCTTCATAAGTGGCGTTTAAAGTCTTAGAACTTCATAGTCGGATATTGAAAATGAAGTTTTCGAACTTCAAAGGGGGATTGTAAGATTGCGATCCTTGAATCTCAAAGGATGACTTACGCTAAAGTCGTCGGGATAAACAGGGTGTTGGATTTATTAAAGAGGATTTGGCTTTGGTCTTTAACGTGTCCTTCCATAGGAAGACCGTATGCCTTGCCGGATGTATTGGTGATTCGTGCATTAGACTCGATTATGTCTATATGCAACGAGGCTAGAGTATCGCATATTCTCCTAGTTAGTTGTGAGCTTGATTGTAGCAACTAAAGGAGAGAACTTGGAGAAAGAACTGATGAATCTAAACGCGGGCGAGCGTTAGAAGGTTAAGTTGAAGTCCTTGAACTTCATGGGTGATGAACGAGACTTATAGGTCTCATGGGTCATTGTATGTTTGTTTTGGAGTTTAACTTTTGGTGGCTAAGGATGAAAAGAGGCATAATCAAGTGTGTGGTTATAAGTGTCTCACTTGGCTACGGGTTAAGGCCAAAGACCAAAAGGGAACCTACTCTTACGAGTGGTCGGAGAACTTGGGTTCAAGAAGTGTGTGATATGACATGGTACATCTGTACCTGTTGAGTCGGATTGAGGTGTTAGTTTCTTCTTTGATTCGGGGGAAACTAGGTGACTAATTACCATTAGTTGAAAGATGGTGTCATCTTAACTACCATTTGAGTATTCATATGCCGTTAATTGAATTACTAAATGGTGAACGGTGTCGAATACCGTTTGGTTGGGTGCTATTGATTGGCGTGAACTAATACTCGTGGTGTGATTCGAGAATTAGCATGAAAGATCTTGTTTATTGAGTGTGATTGAAAAATTAACCCAAGGTGGATAGAAAACCCTAGGTGGATTTAGGGAGGAGGTGTATTGAAATTCAAATGGGAACTTTGGCGATGTAAAAGTTTCCCTTTATAAAGGAGGTGTTTTGGGTTCGAAAACGTGGGAGGCTAAGTCCTCGTTTTGTTGGACCGTTCAGACTTCACTTTAGTTTATTAAGTGGTATGTCGTTAGGAGTTACTCGGGGGATAGTGTAGACTCCATGATACATTCCTCGTGGTTCATCCACGGGAATGTGTGGCAAGAGAAGTGGACATTGCTTCTCATAGCGGTATTGAGGTAATATATGATGGATGTTTCATCTAGAAGAACCAGTGGCTATCTTAGATAGAAAGGTGAAACACTTGCGGTAAAGCGAATTAACCAAGTGTTGGTTCAGCGGGAACATTAGTTAAGGGGTGGAAAACTACTCGGGAGTCTGAGGATAGAAACTCGAGTGTTACTTTAATCTTTTGGTGGATCGGGTTTCGAGAACGAAACCCAAAATTAAGGGGTGTGATTTGTAACGAACCAATTTTCAGGTTTATAAAAATAATATGGAAATCATATTATATGGGGTGTATTTAAATAAAAGAAGACTAAAGGGTATTATTTATATGATGCATTTATTTAACTTTGGAAGGAGAGGCAAATCAAGAAGTGCAGGGACCGTTTCTATAATTTTGGCAAACTTGATTTGGTGGGATTAAGGGGTGGTGACACACACACACTTCCCAGATGTGTGTGTGTTGTGACTTTCAAAGGAGAGAAGAGGGGATGATGATCAAGATCAAAATTGATAAGTTCATGCTTAGATTTGAAAGTTTTTATACACTCATCTTCTTCTAAAAATCTAAGTAAGCATCCTTTCATCATCTTAATCACCATTGTTGGAGTTTTGGTGGATTTTAGTATAAAACCCAAATTGGGTTAATTGGTATGGTGATTATGGATAAATGTCGTTCTTAAACCTTAATCTTGTGTTGTAAATGGTGGAGAATAATGATTTTCATGATTCTAACATCCAATTTGATGTTTGGAAAATTAGGGTTCTTGAGGTAAAATTGGGGGTTTTTGAATTGGGGATGTTAAAATGGTGAATTGAGGAATTGTAAGAGTTGGTTGTGTTCTTAGACACAAAACTTAATGAAATCCTCAATCAATTTGTTAAATCAAGAACCTTGGAGAATTCGGTGAAAATTGGATAAAACCTTAACGGGTCAAAATGGGTTGGTTGGTATTTACAAAGGTTGAAAGCTTGAATTTAGCTAAACAAACCAAGTTAGTTATTGGTGAATATCATAAGGTCTTGGGTGGGAGTTAAACTTTAATTGATGTATGTATTAGGGTATTTTAGATTACTAAAACATGTGGAATGTTTAGGTAATCAAAGGGATAAAGGTGTTAGCTTTAAAGAACGAGTGTAATCTTCATTAGCCAAGGTAAGTGCTTTACACTTACTTAGTAGTAGATAAGTAATGTTACATGTAAATAGATGTGTTGTTATTTCTATTTATGTGTTATATGTTGATTTTGACTTATGTGGTAAATGGTCAAAATAAAGTGTGAATGTGGTAGGATTGTTGTAGTTGACGTAATGAGGAATTTAGTCAAACTAATGAATGACACTTGGTAAAAGTGGTGTAATTGTACTATGTGGAATATAGTCAAACTAAACATGGTAATTGGTGTAGTTGACTAGTGTGGCATGTAGTCAAACTAAAATATAGAATGTGGAAATTGGATGTAAATTGACTTATTATGTAATAAGTCAAACCATTATGGATAATGGTGAAATTGATATAAAGTTGACTTAATGTGGTATAATTCAAACCATTGTGGATAATAGTGAAATTGGTGTAATTTGACCTTAGTGGTATAGGGTCAAACTATTATGTTGAAATTGGTGTAATTAGACTATGTGATTTATAGTCAAACTTGAATGTGCAAACGTGGTAAATAGATGTAATTAGACTATGTGGTTAATAGTCAAACTTGAATGTGCAAAAATGGTAAATAGATGTAACTTGACTTATGTGGTTATTGGTCAAACTAATGTGTGATATGTGGTTAAATGGTGTAAATGACTCAATGTGGTCAAGAGTCAAGTAAAGTGTAGAATGTGGTAATATTATACTAAAATTGACTTAATATGCTAAAAGTCAACCGTTGGTGGTAAAACGGTAAATTGGTTGATTACATGAAGTGTGGATACTTCATGGAGGTTTTTACGTGAAGTCAAATACTTCACGAGTGGTAGTGAGGTCAAGTTCCTCACGGGTGAAAGTGAAGTCAAGTACATTACAGGTGAAATGTTGTGTGGATACTTCAAGGGTCGGCATGGAGTCAAATACTCCATGCGAAAAATTGAGTGGTGGTTTTCGCAATAGACATGTGGATATATCAAATTGATGAAGGGTGAAACGTTAGGACTTGTATGGATCAAAACGTGTCTAAGTCGTAGGTCGTTGTATGCCTAAACAACTAATTAATTGAACTTGGAATTAAACACTTCATGGTGCAAAACGAGTTGTAGTTCTCGTGGCGGGCGTGTCTAATAATAATTATTATGACCTTTGGTGATTAAAACATTTACAAAATGTTGTTGGTGGTTTAAAATGATTGCGAGTCGAGTCGGGAGGGACGAAAATGTTAAAACTGCAAATTTGGATTTGCTCAACTGGGCTGGAGTCTAGGACGCTGAAAGTGGAGTCTTGGACGCTGGTTAGATGCCAACCTGGGCTGTAGGACGCCAAGTTGGACGCAAGTTGGCTAAATTTTGGGGTTTTTGGCTTGTTGTTGTGGTAGAGACTTGTGGGAGGTCCCTAAGACTTCTTATCTATACTAACCTTATTCAAATTAATATTTTGAATGTAGGGAAAGCTCTGGAGTGATCTCGGGTCTCTCATCAAGTGGATTGGATTCTCGTGGTCGTGATTTGCAATTGTTTTTGTTAATATTCTCGTGTGGAGTCTTTGAAAACTAATTGGAGTTATTACAAGTTGTAGATAACTTGTTGGTATTTTTGTATAAACTAATTAAGGTAGATATGTTAGTTTAATTCTTGTTTGTAAACTTAACGTGTGAATACGTTAAATGTCGTTTTGGGACCTAACTTTTGCGTTGTTTTAAAAGTTTAAACCGGGTTGAATTTTTGGGTGTTACACACATGGGCTAATTTTTCGTTAAAAACTAACCAATGTTAACACCAGGGCTAAAGGCGCAACCAAGTTTTAAAAGTTTGGGCTAAATTTGTAATTTTTAAAACTTGGGGGCTAAACATGCAATTTGATCAAACCACATGGGTCATTTGTGCAATTAACTCTTTTTTATGTATCTATAGTTAATTAGTGTATTTTATTTACTTTTTTAAATTTCAATTTCGCCCGTTATACTATATATAATATACGTTTTTAGCCCACTTAATATGCGGCTGTATTTAAAATATTTTTTTTCGACGTTTCGATATAATTGTTTTTGAAAACTGATTCGTATTTGAAATAGGATCTTTTTTATGGTATCATACCCGTACCGTGACTAACAGAACTGATACTGACCGAACAACATCGGTAACGTTATCGGTTTTATCGGAACTGGTAGCGGTATTCGTTTTTATGGCTTTCTACCAATGTAATAAATATGTTTTTTTTTCAAATATTATGTTCTAAAAAATTCCGAATATACCGTTGCGACACGCTTATTTTCATCTACGTGACAAAAGTAATTGATATCGACCGAACAACATCGGTACCGTTATCAGTATTATCGAAACCTGTACCGGTATTCGTGTTTATGTTTTTCGATTGATGTGACAGATTAGTTTCTTTTCATATATAATGTTTTATAAAATTCTGAATATACCGTTGCGACGCACTTATTTGTATCTATGTTTCGATATAAATTTTATTTAAAACCGTAGTGCCACAACGCGCAGCCATAACCCACTCCTTTCAACTATTAGACATCTGTTTATTTTGCAAATATCATATTTATTATATATTTATATACACACAAAAATACATCTATTAGGTAATATGAGAGTTCTTTAAAACAAATTAATTAAGTTGTGGTGTATATATTCCTTGAAATCCGAGGAGAGCGAGAACGAGGGTGCAATTTAAAGAGGTAGAGATAGTCAGCAAAAGATGGTAATCGACGGTGGTGGAGATGATCTTCAGTTGCGGTGGTTGGTCAATTAGTGACAGCTATCGACGACGATGATGATAATTGGTTGTGTTATATATACACTGATAAGAGATAAATGATGGCAAGGTGGTGGTAATTTATAAGAGAACCGACGACATTCGAAGGGTGTAATCAGTGGTAAATAGAGGTGGTAACTGGTGTACTTTTGACAAACCTAATCACGGGAATAAACAGGCGGTGAATGCGGGTCTCGTATAATCGAGTCATCAACATTAGGAGGTAAAACACTTAACCCTAATATATCAGAACAATTATCATTGGTATGAACTTTATCAAGTTGCTTTATTCTTTTATGAAACATAGAAGTCTTTGCAATGTGAGTAGCACTTTATTTTTCATAAAGAACCACGCACCATTGTTTATTAAAGCCAAACTCATGCATAAATCTTTTTAACCACAATAATTCTTTGCATACTTCTGTGCTGCCATATACTCAGCCTTGGTGGTGGACAAAACAACACACTTTTTCAGTCTTGACTGCCATGCCACAACTCCTCATGCAAATGTCATCAAATATCCAAAATTGGATTTCATGTTGTCTTATTTCCTACCATATCAGGATCTATATAACCAATAAGCGTCGGCTCGCGATTTCCAAATGTTATACCTAATTTGGAAGTACAGCGTAGTTATCTAAATATCCACTTAACTTCTTACCAATGCTTACCTGGATTTGGTAGAAACAAACTAACATCACCTACTGCATGGGAAATATTAGGCCTTGTACACAACATTGCACACATGAAGCTTTTAACTACTGAGTATATGGAACTCCTTAGAAGAAGGGTAATCTTTATCAGTCAGTTTAAAGTTGGCAGTAAGAGGTGAACTAACCACTTTAGCTTTATACATGTTAAACCTACAAAGCATCATCTCTCTATATTGCTCTTGTGACATATGCAAATTATTTGAAGCTCTATCTTAAGCGATCTGAATGCCAAGAATCTATTTTGCTAACCCTAAGTCTTTCATAGAATACGACATGCTCAATTCTTTCTTCAGTTGGACAATCCTCTCTACATTCTTGCCAACAATCAACATGTCATCAACATAAAGTAATAAAATGATGAAATCATCATCACTAAACATCTAGAAGAAAACACAGAGACCTGAAGTAGTCTTTTGGTAGCCTTGCTCCCCTGTGACACTCAAATTTATAGTGCCACTATCTTCGTGCTTGCTTCAACACATAAAGACTTTTATGAAGTTTACACACATAATCTTCTTTACACTTAACTTGAAACCCTCTATGTTGCTCCGTATATATTTACTTTTCCATGTCACCATGAAGGAACGTTTTCTAGAATCACCCGAATAGAACCCATCTTCACAGGTGGAGAGAAATTTTCATTAAAATCAATACCCTTTTTTTTACTAAACCCTTTGACCATCAATCTAGTCGTGTACCTAGTCCATGCGGTATTTCTTCGGTCTTCACTTTGTAGGCCTACTTGTTCTTCAAAGCTCTCTACCCTCTAGGCAATTTCACCAACTTAAAGGTATTATTCTCATGTAAGGAATTCATCTCTTCTTGCAAAGCTTCAACTTTGACTGATTTGGGATTCATTGTCATTAGTACCATGTTGTTCATCATTTTGAATGACATCTCCGTTATGTGACTCAAAATGCCGAGAAGGAATTAGATCTAAATCCGTAAGATCATCAGTATGTTGAGAAAGTATCTTTGCCTTCTCAATATCTTTCAAACTCTGATATTCAACAAATACAAAATCATGACTTCTTATGAGTTTCTTCGGAACTAAATCAAATAACTTGTATCCAAACTCATCTTGGCCATAACCAAAGAATATACATGGC
The DNA here is from genome assembly GCA_023525975.1 of Smallanthus sonchifolius. Taxonomy (NCBI): domain Eukaryota; kingdom Viridiplantae; phylum Streptophyta; class Magnoliopsida; order Asterales; family Asteraceae; genus Smallanthus; species Smallanthus sonchifolius. Next base: position 72,800,151 of record CM042033.1, on the reverse strand, counting down.
GTGGTCTTCACATCAAGCTTCTATCTTTCATCTTTGGGAATATACAAAAAAAAGTCTTACATCCAAAGACCCGTAAATGACGATTTGAAACATCTTTGCCATTCCAAACCTTGTCAGAAACATCAAAGGGTAAATGAACACAAGGAGTAAGATTAATAATTCAAACCTTCAACCCAAAAGGAATTAGGTAACCCTACATGTGAGACCAAACATTTAACCCTTTCACCCAATGTTCTATTCATCCGTTCGGCTAAACCATTCAACTGTGGTGTCTTTGGAGAAGTCTTTTGGTGTCGAATACTTTTCTCTCGACAATAAACATAAAAAGAAACAATGTATTCACCTCCATTATATGTCCGAATTCCCTTAAGGTATAGATCTATACCTTCCTAGAATGATCATCGATGAATGTGACAAAGTATAAACAACTTCCAAGTGATATAGTCTTCATGGGACCACATACAATAAGCTGCACCAAATCAAATACACTTTCCTTCCTAGAGGGAGGATGGCTCTTAAAGAAACTATGTTTTTCTTACCTTTGAGACGATGAGAACACTTCTTCATATGAGCATATTTCAGACCGACAAATAATTTTTTCTTCAACTATAGAGACATTACCATTCCACTTACGTGACCATGTCTCTTATGCCATAAAATTGGTCATATTAGTATTCATCAATGAATAGACCGAGTCTTTGGATATCTCGAATGTGTAATGTACAACTTTGAACATCTTTTCACTCTAGCCACGATCACAGAACTACGAGTGAGTTTCTAAATTACATCGCCAACTATAGAGACATCTAACATCTTGAACATGTTTTACATCGTGTAAAAGCAACTCTATCTCAGTGTCAAACTTCAAACAAACATCCTCGACCAACAATCTTTTATAACCCATCAGTACCATCTTAACATTCCCAAAGTCACCGGAGTAAGATGAATAAAAATCTCTTTATGATGTCACATGACATGTAACACCGCTGTCAACAACTAAACTAAATCATCATTTGCAAATTTGACCATATCATAATTACAACAAAGAACTCTTCAATAGCAGTATTAACTTCGACAGTCTTGTTATCAACACCATCTTTCTTATGGTTAATCTTTTAATTGTTATAATTAGCCTTCTTATTTTCCTTTTTCAACTACCTGCATGATCATATTATGTTTCCTTTTTCTACCATAATGATAGCACTTAAAATCAACAAACTTTCCTTTTGAGTCACTAAAATGCTTCGCTTTGTTACTCGGACATCTATTCTGATTTCTCCCCTTGCTTCCTGTGACTAAGACATTTGAATTTGAAGAGAAACCTTGTGATTTTTTTTCTCATCTCTTCAATTCAAATATTTCCTTTAGCCAATTGCATTATGATAATACCATCTGTTATAGAGTTAGAAAATGATGTCCTAAAACTTTCCCAATCTATTAAAGTAACAATGAGCCATACAAATTTTATCTCATTTTAAAACTTAATACCATTATTGCAAGTTGATTAATGTCACAAATATCATATCTACACCAAATAACCAGATCTACAAATAACAGCTTCCAGATCATATGAACATAAACCAAACTGAATGTGTATACACAATCAAGACAGAAGATACAGTGAAAGGACCCAAACTGGGTTCCTCTCATAGTTGGCAAACATTGCATAAACATAACTCTTAAACATTGAATGTCATAGAAATCAACAGCGAAAGTCTTTACAAAATTCTGAAATAATTAAAACTTTAAATGTCTTAACACATAAACTTAATAATGGGGATGTCAGTCTTACCAGCAGCAGACATCCAGCCATCCTCTTCTAAACCCTTGCGGCTTCATATTTTTTTTCTTTCCTTTGCTACCTGATATGCATACTAAAATAGTCAGCTAACGCTGGTGAGCTCAAGTTTTCTTTTGCTTTATATAATAAGGATTTTCCCTTTTAAAAACGTTCTTTAAACATACATATTATGTTATACACGTAATACGATAAAATCTTTCTTTCTTCTTTTAAATACATACGTATTAAAATCTTTCGTACTTCTTTAAAATACATACGTATTTACTTAGGGCTCTTTTCTTTAAGTCATACATTAACGTTTACAATCTGTATCTGTTTGTAAGCACCTCTGTGTCCCCGAAGGAACCTATGATGTTGTGGACAACCGTTACGTATCGCCTTCATTGCCACAACCTATGAATACGTGGGGTCAACCGTTACGTATCGCCGTCATTAATTTCCCCCATTACTTTCCCTTTGGATGATCGTTACCACCCGAGTAACCGTCGTTACTCCTCTTAACCTATTGTACAACATCCTCGTTACAATGCGCTGCCGAGCACTGTCCCGATTTTTCATATAGTAACGACATGGTCTCAGCCCATGACATAACTTCGGGTAGCACTAGTCATCAAGACTATACTACTATCTCAAGACTTTATTCGAATAAGCATACTCTTACAGATTAGACAATGTATTTGACTCTCTTTCTTTCTTTCTCTTGTTTATAAAACATATAGTTAAATAAACCGTTTTCTTCTTTTTATCTTTTGTTTATAAAACATATAGTTAAATAAACCATTCTTCTTTCTTTCTTTCTTTTTACAAAACGTTCAGTTAAATAAACCGTTATCTTTCTTTCTTACAAAACGTTCGGTTAAATAAATCGTTATCTTTCTTTCTTACAAAACGTTTGGTTAAATAAACCGTTATCTTTCTTTTCTTACAAAACGTTCAATTAAGTAAACCGTTAGCTTTCTTATCTTTCTTTCTTACAAAACGTTTAAGTAATAAAATACATTTATTATAAACGTTTAATTCTTGAGTACGCACACCACCCTAAAACAGTAAAATAGGGATTCTTGAACTCACATGTCTGTCGACAACCATGGTTTAAAAAAACGGAAAAAACGTACGCCTCGAGGCGAGGCGGTCAGATATCGTATATGAGGCGGCGCCTCAGGTGGGTTTTTAATTCGTACGCCTCTAGTGCTGAGGCGGTACGGAAAACGGCTGAGGCGGTTCGCTGGGCTGAGGCGGTTCAAGGGGCTTTTTAGGGTATTTTTCCCAATCATTTAGGCGGAAAAAAGTAGGCGGGAAAAAAAGCCCAAAATATTATCCTTTATTTGACCTAATCTCCCACACATTCCATCGCTCACTTCTATCGAAGCTGCTGGTCTGTTCTTGCATCGCGGGAAAAAAAACCCAAAAAAATCCGACTTCTCTTCGGCTTGCTGGTCTGTTCTTGCAGTGCGAAGCTGCTGTCTTCTGTTCTCCAAACTCCAAGACTCCAACTTTCCAAGGTAAGCCTGCTGTCATCTCTTCCTGCTGTTTCTTGCGAACTTATTTTGTATTAAGATTTGTTTATGTTCATTCTTGCGAAGCTGCTAATCAGTTGAATAGTGGATTTATATACCTGCTGTCTTCAGTTTTATTTCTTTACATGCTTTCAGTTTTTAATTTACATGTGCGGGTCTTTTTTTTTATTACCTGATGTCTTCAGATAGAAGTGAGCGATGGAATGTATTTATTTGTAGCCTTTTTTTGTGACATATCAGACCAGCAAAGATACATATCAATTGAATAGTGGATTTATATACCTGTTGTCTTCAGATTCATATACCTGCTGTCTGTATTTATTTGTTCAGATTCATTTGTTTTTTGTGTTTATTTGTGACATATCAGACCAGCAAAGATTAATTTGTGATATATATTTTTGTTATATTGCTGCCTACATGGTTAAGCTGATTAGGTTGAGCTGTTTTGTTGTCCACAGTTTTTTTTTGATGTCTAGTAAAAACGCTAGGAAGGATCCTGCTAAGTATGGGGAAGAACATAAAGTACCGGAACAATGTGGGAAAAAGGGTTACAAGTATATAAAGTGTAACTTTTGTAGTAAAGTCATTAGCGGAGGAGTGAAGAGAATGAAGGAACATCTTGCATGTACACAAAGATGTCATGCCTTGTCCTAAAGTGCCCACTGAAGTGAAAGATGAAATAACACAATATTTGAAGCAATTTCAGAATTCTAAATTTGCAGCCCAACGCAACTTTGAAGAGAGCGTGGGAAGTGGGGCATATTACAATAGTGGTGGAAGTGTCAATCCAAGTGTTAGCGATAGGGGTACTAGAGGACCAATGGACCGGTTTATCCCGGTGATGAGTGAAGACGGATCAAGACCGAGTGAAAAAATGACACCTGTAGCTGCTAAAGAACACCGAAACCAAGTTTGCTTGGACATTGGGAGATTCTTTTATGAGAATGGAATCCCGTTTAACGTAGCAACTAGTCCTTCATTTACTAGTATGCTACGTTCGGTTGGAAACTTTGGGCGATCATTGAAGCCCCCTACGATGCACGAGTTAAGGACTTGGATCCTTAAAGAAGAAGTTAACACAACCAGTGCAATGGTGAAAGACATAAAAGATACATGGAAGGCAACCGGGGTTTCATTGTTATCGGATGGTTGGTCGGACATGAGAAACCGAAGTCTGATAAATTTGTTGGTCAACAATCAGTATGGTACTGTTTTTTTAAGAACTGTTGATGCATCAGATTGCATAAAAAATGCTCAAAAAATTTTTGAGTTGCTCGATGAGGTTGTTGAAGAGATCGGGGAAGATATTGTCGTTCAAGTGGTGACCGACAATGCTAGTGCTTACAAAGCTGCAGGAGCGTTGTTAATGGAGAAGAGAAAGAGCTTGTATTGGACCCCGTGTGCCGCTCATTGCATTGATTTGATGCTTGAAAAAATCGGGGATTTGACGCAACATAAAAATGCGTTGATTAAAGCAAAAAAGGTTAGCAATTTCATCTATGACCATCAGTGGGTGTTGAGTTTAGCCCGAAAGACTCTAAAGAAAGATCTTCTTCGACCGGCTGCCACAAGATTCGCCACAGCATTTTTGACTATTCAAAGTATTTACGAATCTAAAGAGGCTTTACAACAAATGTTCGTTTCAACCGAATGGAATACATGTGCTTGGGCTAAGAAAGCTGATGGAAAAGAGATAAAAAAAATAATCATGGATGAAAGAAGTTTTTGGCCTAGTGTGGATTATTCCATTAAAACCACAATGCCACTTGTTGAAGTTTTGAGGCTTGTTGATGGGGAGCATACACCGGCAATGGGATTTATTTATTGAGCGATGGACGAGTGTAAAGAAAAAATTGCAAAGAACTTGGATAACGATCTTTTTGCTTATAAAGAGATATGGGACGTCATCGATAAAAAATGGGAGCTCCAAATGCATCGTGATTTACATGCGGCTGCCTACTACTTAAATCCACAATATCGATGGAGTCCCAACGTTTCTGAGCATCCGGAGATTAAGCGAGAATTGTATGATGTCTTGGAGAGACTCGTTAAGGATACGAGGGTTTATTTGAAGATCGAAGATCAACTCATTGCTTACAAAGAAAAAAAAAGGATTATTTGGATATCGAGGTTCTTTGGTAACATATCAGACACGTCCACCGGGTAATTTATTTGTTAATTTTGTTATTATACTTTATATCTTATCTAAAACTAATTTTTTTATAAACATATGTAGTTAAATGGTGGGGTGAATATGGAGATGATACTCCGGAACTCAAGGCCTTTGCAATAAAGGTTTTGGGTCTTACGTGTTCCGCTTCGGCTTGTGAACGTAATTGGAGTACGTTCAATCAAGTTCATACAAAGAGACGAAACCGGTTGAACACCGAAAGAATGAATGACTTGGTTTACATTATGTACAACAAAAAGTTGAGGCAAAAATTTTTGAAGAAGGGGAATTTAAAAGAAGATGATGATCCGTTAGTTGTTGATAATGTGTTGCTAATGATGAGTGGATAGCGGACCCAAGTGATGATGATGATGACGACATTGGAGGTGGCGGGGCAATTGGGGAGGGAAGTTCTAGGAAAAGGAAAGCAGTTCACTTGAATTTGATTGACGAGGATGACGTTGTTGAAGTGAATTCGGTTGATGAAGATGCTTGTGAGGATGGCGAGGATGAAAATGATGCATTTTATGTTGTTTGAATTTTATTACAAACTTCATGTGTGTTTTTGATGTTCTAGACTTTATATGTCAATTTCAAATTTAGTATTTTATTTTTTATAACATATATAATTTTTATATTTATTTTTTTAATTCCGCCTCGGCTTTACGCCTCGTTTCGCCTCGAGGCTTACGCCTCGTAAGGCGGAGGGAAAACGCCTCGAGGCGCGTTTCCGTTCTTTTAAACCTTGTCGACAACTATCCTGAATCGGGATGTATAAACTAAGACTGGTGCTAAACGATCTACACGAAAGTTATAACACGAAAACAATCAAGACTCATCTAAGTGTCGCTAGAATCCTAAGTCTTCTCGGAAAGTCGACCGAACAGTCGTCGGACAGTCGACCAGGCTCTTGCCGGAACTTGCGTTCCGGACTTTCACTTAACAGTCACCAATCAGGGGTGGCGACTCTCTTGAGTACGCCGACCCTCCACATGGCACCCAATCCTTTGCTCTCGCGTTGTAACCTCACGTTATTAACGCGTGACCGATTCTTATCAAAACTTTACTACTTGTAATCCCTTCCATAAAGTTTATACCCAAACCGTAGTGAGTACGTCTAAGTAATATGCATTTCTTACAAAAATCAGGCAGAGTCCCATTTGTTTTTGGCTAAACTCGACAATATCCAATTGTCCATTTTTATTACCAAATCATAACCAATAGTTCGCAATAATCGAGTGTTAACTTCTAGCTTCAAGATCCATCTTCCTGAAATTACACCAATTAATCTTTACAAAATAATAAATCTCTTGTCGTTACCATTTATTAAATGAAATCATTGATATTCATCCTCAATACGATATTTGTAACTCGACTAATAATAGTAATTAGTGCCTACGAGTTTTAGAGGGTATACCTTCTCGAGCACGAACCCGTAACATAGCCCGGACTCGATCCGAACCGTTCTCCCCAACTATACCCGTAACCCGTCTCGGCTTACCGGTTACATTTTCAAGTCACACCACCTTCATCCTTACCCTCAGCTACCACTCACCACCATCACCGTGAGCTTCCACCCGAGTCACCATCACCGCCGTTCAGCTCCAACCACCGCAAACCACCATCTATACCACCACCGGGCTGCCATCCACCACCATATTATCCGTCATGAAACCACCATTAACTACCATCAACAAGAAACTTATACAATACCACCATCTCACTGTAAGACCCGTACAACACCATCGCCGTGTAGCCCGTACCGCCACCTTCACTGCCGTGAGACCCATCACCACTCTCCATCATCTTCTCCACCGTACATCTCTGTTCGTACCACCGTAATATCGTCACCACCACTGTCGTTACCATCTTCATCTTCACGTAGACTGCTATACACGAGCCTCCTGTCAAGGCACACGCCGCCGCTGCTGCCGGAGCTTTAGCGGCAGCCCTTACACCCTCTTACTGCTTCTCTCCGTGGCCTGGAATCTCGTCGGAAACACGATTACACCACCATCTAACTCGTCACAACCATATCAGTCACCCAAGGACTTTTGCTGCAAAAACACAGCCACCATCTTCTCCGTCACGTCTGAACCCGCGTCGCCTGCTCTCTCTCTCTTGGTTTTGACGCACCTGCGACCACCGGAAAACACAGCCTTCGGCCGGGATGAACTCTTTCTCAAAAACCGTGCAAGATATGGAGGTTATTGTTCAGATTAAGGCTTCAATCGATAAGGGGTCTCATGGGACAGCCAGGTCGACGAGGGGGATGGGTGAAAAAGGGAGTGGCGGCTGGTGTTTTAAAATGGAAGATTAGGTTTTTAATATTTTTCACTTGGGCCCTCCTCTTTGCATGAATTACATTATTAGCTATAACCTAGTCTAAATGAAATCTTGTATTTAAATAATAGAGAATTTGGGATGTTACACATAGACTATAAGAATCAATATGATCTGTGATGAACTCAATCAAACAACAAATACAAAAGAAACCCTGAAAACACACATACGCTCTCTAAGAGTTAAGATATGAAAAAACGTATACACAGAGTGAATTTTGAGAGAGTTGAAAAAGTAAACTCTGATGACCATCGCCCTTTATACTTTCCAGCAATCCGACCCGTCAACGCCAAGACCCGCGTTCTTTTTAGAGAGAAAACGGGTTGCGCTTTGTATTACGGATCTAGAGGCCTTTATCAAAAATGGGCTTATCTACTTTATCTGGCCTGCTGCTTCCTTTCTCTCAGTCCACCGACAGAACAATCCAGCAGTAACATAGTCCACCGGCCCATGAAACATAATAATCAATAAATTTGGATTAGAATTAAATTGAACAAATAACTGCAATTAGATATATTATTTTGAACCCCCCCTTAATTTAATAATCCAAAGCAGTCATATATACCCAATTTTTTTCATAAGGACTTCATGTTGACTCATAAACAATCCTTTAGTTAACACATCAGCAAGCTGGTTTTCTGACCTTACAGGAATTGTTTTGATAACTCCGGTTGATACTTTCTCCCAAAGAAAAAACAAATAACTTTCAAAGTGTTTGGTTCTGTCATGAAAGTGTAACTCCTGAAACCCGGGAAACCTCACTTGTTTGATTTACTTATAGACACATTGCGAATTAAACTTTAAATAGAATAATGCAGCAGAAATATCATTCAAATTACAACTTGTTCGAACATAGCGAAAGCATTATCTTAACATAAATTTAAATAAGATAAATCAAACGGGATGCCAGTGTCATTGCTTGGGTAATCTCTCGGCACAAGTTCCGTATCCATCCTTAACAGCAATCTACATTTAACCTGAAGGCATACTAAAAAGGCAGCTACGTTGGTAAGTTCTAACTATACATAAAACATTACATATCAAAAACATTTTTGCCAAAACATAACATTCTCCATCATAAATAAAATCGTACATAATATGCGGTAACATTAAATGTAAATCATTCACGTCAAATCTGCGCCTTTTTGTAACCGTCAATTCCTTTTGGCATTACTCGAGATTAATCACGGCCCAGTGTATGTCCAGAATGCCCGGTCTCATCCGAAATCCTAACTTGGACATAATCATGTCCCACCCTGATAGTAACATAAAAGCTCGTGTGCATTCACACGACATTTACATGTTAACTAATCCCATTGGATAGTTAATCCCGTCTTCCGATCCAGTTGTACAACCGTTTGCTAGCCACAAAGGCTCTTGTATAGGTATAGCAAATCTTCGTGTCTAGGATGCCCAGTCTCATTTGGAATCCTAACCTAGACCCGGTTTCATTCATCGCGTTCATTCCCGAAAGAACCGTTGGCAGATTCGACTTACATTGTAACATTCATTCGTTTGTAAAGCCGTTTAGTTAAGCATTGTATGTTTTATCAAAACAACTTTCGTTCAAAACCTTTCGTAAACATTTAAGGCAAAACATTTCGTAAATCACATTTCGTAAACATTCATTTCGTAAGTATGCGATCAGTCCCAAAAACATAGTAAAACTTCATAAAAAGGGACATCTAGAACTCACCTGACTTTCTTAAGTGATCCTCCCTAAGTGTAAAGTGCTTGGCGATCCGTTCGAATGGTTACAACGAAACGTGTAAACTTCACGATACAATATAAACGATTCTCCCGAAATCCTACTTGGTCGAAAACCCTTTCGTCCGAAATCTATTTTCGACCGAAATCTTTTTCGGTCGAAATCCATTTCGGTCGAAATCTCTTTCGCCCGAAATATCTTTCGTTCGAAAACTATTTCGATCGAAAATTGTTTTCGTTCGAAAACCCTTTCGTCTGAGTAGCTTTTCGAGCAGAACGTCGTGTTTCATATTTCGACCGAAAAATATTTCGGTCGAAAACACATTTCAGTCCCTTCATCCACTTTTCGGACCATTAATACGGTTCTTGGTCAAATCCGTCGTTTTCGATTCAAAACCCCAACTTTTTACGTCCAAACTGTTTGATATCTTCCCATGAAGCTAAATCCATGATTTTTAGGCTTAAACACATGTAAAAATCCGAGCTTTTTGGAGTAAACTCGTTTTACCCACTTAAACCCCAAAAACCCTAAAACAGATATTTAGACGAGTTTTATACCCCAAATCAGCCTATTTCTTCAGCAAAGCTTCAAGTGAATGATGGAGAAGGAGAATGGATCGATCTTGGGGCAAAACTGACACTTTATCGCTCTAAGTCTTTCTCTCTCTTGAAGAAGTGGTGAAGATGGAGATGCAAATGAGGTGGATAAGGGGAGGGCTAGGGTTATGGAGGCCCTCCTCCACCTATGAGCCCATGCGGTCCATCTCCGGCCCACGACCTGGCCCATCAAGTCTCGCCATTTATATCGAGTTAAAACCCGCACCTGAAACGAATAAAATTCCGGATGTTACAGAAAGCCAGGATTAGCTACTATAGATATAACATCATTGTTATCGCAGAACACCTTAATAAGCAAAATTATAGAAATTTGTAACTCGTTCAGAACATTTATCAATCACATCACTTCACACGTAACTACACACATGGCTCAATATTCAGCCCTAACAGAAGAGAGTGAAACAGTTTCCTGTTTCTTTCTCTTCCACGACACTAAACTATCTCCCAAAAACACAGTATATGGTGACAGACTTTCTAGAACTTAAACATTTTCCCCAATCTGAATCTGCATAAGCTACTAGATTAAAATGTTAACCTTTACTAAATAAAATCCCCCTCCCGGAGACCCTTTTAAGTATCTTAATAAACGTACGGCGATTTGTAAATGAGAGTTTGTAGGTTTATGCATAAACTGACTTAGAGAATGAACAACATAAGCTATGCCTGGACGAGTGTGAGAAAGATATATTAATTTTTCAATTAATTTTTGAAAACAAGTTATATTTCTCAACACTGTTTCATCCTTTTTACATGTATTCATAACATCAAAATGTTGTTCAATAAGAGTGGTAACCAGTTTACACCCACTCAGCCCGAACTCAGCTAATAACCTCATATAATACTTTCTTTGGGATAAACATATTCCATTTTCAGATCTTATAACCTCTATCCTAAGAAAGTATTTTAATAAACCAAGATCCTTTATTAAAAACTTTGTTTTAAACAATTGTTTTATGTTATCTATTTCAGTTTCACTACTTTCAGTGATAACAACACCATCAACATACACAACTAATACAGTAAGAAGATATTGTTCAGATTTAACAAACAACGAATGATCACATTTACTTTGTTTAAATCCAAGTTCCAACAACACACCAACTAATTTTTCTTTCCACATACGTGGTGCTTGTTTTAACCCATACAAAGATTTATTCAACTTGCACACCTTAGTTTCATCAATAGAAAAATAACCCTTAGGCAACACACATATAAACATCTTCATTTAAACTACCATACAAGAATGCATTATTGATGTCTAGCTGATGTAAAGACCAATTTTTTTTTTCTACAACAAAACTAATCACACATCTAACAGAAATCATTTTTACAACAGGTGAAAACGTTTCATCAAAATCAATTCCTTTTCTGTGGTGATCACATTTACTTTGTTTAAATCCAAGTTCCAATAACACACCAACTAATTTTTCATTCCACATACGTGGTGCTTGTTTTAACCGATACAAAGATTTATTCAACTTGCACACCTTAGTTTCATCAATAGAAAAATAACCCTCAGGCAAACACTTATAAACATCTTTATTTAAACTACCATATAAGAATGAATTATTGATGTCTAGCTGATGTAAAGACCAATTTTATTCTACAGCAAGACTAATCACACATCTAACAAAAATCATTTTTACAACAGGTGAAAACGTTTCATCAAAATCAATTCCTTCTCTTTGGTTGTAACCTTTAGCTACAAGTCTCGCTTTATATATCTCAATCTCACAGTTGGATTTATACTTGATCTTGTACACCCATCTACACCCTATTGGCTTCCTACCTAAAGGCAAATCCACTAAGGTCCATCTCTATTTCTATTTAATGCTTTCATTTCTTCATTCATTGCATTAATCCAATTCAAATCAGTTTTAGCTTCTTTAAAAAATCTAGGCTCAACAGACTTGTTTAACATTGCAGCAAAACTCTTATTTTAAAAGGACAAGTTTGAATAATTAACAACTCTTCCCATACCATATTTAACTTTCCCTTCAATTATATAATCTTGTAATGTACTTGGAAAAGCACTATTCCTACTTGACCTTCTAACATAAATCACTGGATCAATAATTCCCTTAGGAGAGCTTGTTTCTTCATTGATATTCCTAGCACTGCGAACCTCACTAGTACGAATATTCCTACTATGAGGCTGTTGTAAACCTGCCTCCTCTTCACATGTTACCTGGTGAGGCTGCTCTGGATCAGCCTCGCCATTACACGCTTGGACATGAGACTGCTGTGAACCAGCCACACCTTCACCACTTTTGATATGGCTACTAGGTGGCTTCACGGTGCTAGTTTTGGCTCTCATATCCCTCTCCTCATCATCGGGTATTTCACCAATAGAGTCCTTTGACTGACCATGTTCAAAAAAATCAAAAACATTTAAAGTATTCACATTTAAATCATTTGTAAAAGTTGTTTCAGTTACACCAATGTTGTCTTTAAAAGGAAATACTGTTTCATAAAATTTTACATCTCTTGAGAACAACATTTGTTTCCTATCTAAACTCCACAACTTGTATCATTTTTTAAAATCAGAATACCCTAAAAAAACACATTTTTTAGCAGAATTTCCAAATTTATTTGAATCATTTAAAACCGCACTAAAACATAGACAGCCAAAAACTCTAAGGTGATCTAGTGAGGGTTTGAAACCTGTAACACCCCGAAATTTAAACGTTCATTTAATTTTATAGAAGAGGTCGGGAAACAAAAATTTATAAAAGATCGAGGGTCGAATGTAATTAAAACGCAAAAGAAGGAAAAAGGAGGGGGAGGAGGCTATAGCCCTAGCTACCACCTCCCTTCCCCCTCACTTTCACCAAATTCATCCATTTAGAGAGCGAAAGTGAGAGAGAGTCTAGAGAGAAATTCAGGTTTTCGGATTTTGAAGCTCAAGGATCGTTTCTTATCATCAGGGGAAACAAAGGGTCGAAGAGTTGGGTTCAAAATAGGTAACCATCTTACTAAATCTGAGTTTTTCGTTTACGGTGGGTTTCAGGTTTGTTTTAATAAAAGGTGAGATTTTTACGTATGGATTGAGAAACTAATCATAGATCTAGTATCACGAAAGCGAAAGGAACGTTTTTAACGTAAAAAGTTTAAATCTTGATCTGCTTTGAAAAAGCCGCCCTTTTCATGCAAACCCTATTTTCTATTAAAGAATTAGTTTCTACTGAAGAAGTAGTTTCTACTAAAGAAGTATAGAGTGACGATCACTGGACCAGTTTCTAGTACACAAAGGATAGCTTGGCATGTGAGTTTCTAGAGCCCTCTTTTAAATGATTTATAACGATTTGAGGCTGGAGTGCATACTTATGTGTTAATGAAAGATCTATGCTTAAATGTTTTAAAGTGTGAGCTAAAGAATGTTCCATGTTTTAAAGTATAAATTGAGAGGTGACAATGTGTGTATAGTAATGTATGATAGTTAATACGGCTGCTTGGGTATACGGTTGGTCAATGATAAATGATGATACGTGTGTAGTAAAAGGATGATAGTTAATACAGCTACTTCGGTAGATGGACGGTTAAAGATAAATGACAATGTATAGTTATGTGATAGTTAATATGGCTACTTCGGTAGACGGATGGATAATACGGCCACTCCGGTAGACGGACGGATAATACGGCTACTCCGGTAGACAGACGGATAATACGGCTACTTCGGTAGATGGACGGATAATACAACTACTTTGGTAGACGGAAGGTTAATACGGCTACTTTGGTAGACGGACGGTTAATACGGCTACTTCGGTAGACGGACAGTAATAGTAATACAACTACTTCGACAGACGGACGATGATAGTGATACGGCTACTTCGGTAGACAGACGGTTAATACGGACTGTCTTGTGACAGACGGATGGCAAAGTAAATGGGTTGATCACCCTTATGTGATAGGTAAATGAATGAAAGTAAAGTATGAAAGTTAAAGTATGAATGAATGAAAGTAGAGTGAGTATGTGTGTAAAAGTATGTATAACTGAATGTGAAAGTATGTGTGAATGCTTATGTAAAGATAAATATTTAATGTAAAGATGAAATGCTTTATGAGAAAGATGTTTTACCTGAAAGTTTAAAACTAGAACCCACCAACTTTAGCTGACTTTTTAGTATGCACTTTAGGTTGAAAGTAGAGAGAGAAAGAGATGCTTAAAGGATAGATGGAAAGAATACACGAAGGCTACTCGGCACAAAACTGATATCCCGTTACATTGTTTATTGTTTTAAAGACTATGTTTGAATGTTTTATGTTTAGTTGACTAGTTAATGTAATGAATGATGCTTCCGTTGTCAAGTTTTATGTTATTTCAGTTTTTGAACTATGTTGTAAATGAGTAAATCCAACAAGTGAGGCCTCCTAGGAGAGGGGCCTTACAAAACCGAACATCAACTCATATGGTGACCTACCATTTAACACATAAGAGAGAGTCCTGTTAATCAAATATGCAACAGTCAGAACACAATCAGACCAGAAACTAAGAGGTATATTACCTTGAAACATAAGAGTCAGAACTCAATATTTAATAAGTCCCTATGTTTTCTTTCAACAATCCCATTCTATTGTGGGGTGTATACACATGTGGTCTGATGTATTATTCCATTTTCCCTAAACAGACTTAGCATTTGATTATTTACAAACTCAGACCCGTTATCACTCCTGAAAACTTTAACGGTAGTATCAAATTGAGTTTTAACCATCTTTACAAAACTTTCTATGTTATAAAACACTTCACCTTTTATTTTTTAACAAGTAAATCCATACAGACCGAGTATAGTCATCCACAACAGTTAAGAAGTATTTATACCATTATCAGCTTTGAATTTTATATGGTCGCCACACATCTAAATGAACAAGTTCTCCTATACGACTTGTGTGTACTTAAAGGAAATGGTTCTCTATGTTGTTTAGCCCTATGACATACTTCACATGGAAACACATTATTACCTTTGTTCAATTTTTACTTTTCTTTTAAAACATTTAATACTTGATTTGATGGATGTCCTAATCTAGAATGCCATAAGTTCAAAACATCATGACTATTAAAGCATACCTTTATTGGTTTATAAGTGTCACCACAAAAGTATAGACCATCAATTTGACTACCAGTCACCAGAGTTCTCTTTGTGTAAATCCTGTATTAAACATTTATGCTCATCTAATAACATACGTAGTTTATTATCCTTAGCTAGTTTGTACACAGACATCAGATTCACAAAATATTTAGGGACAACAAAAACATCAGTTAGAATAACATTTTTACTCAGTTCCAAACATCCTATTTTAGTTACTTTAGCATTTGTTCTGTTTGGGTGTTTAACAGTAATATTAAACCTAGACGCGTTTATTTGATTTATTAAACCTTTATCTGACATAACCATATGTTGGTTAGCACCTCAATCAACAACCCAACCGGAAGCCAAATCATTTGACCCACTTGTGAAACCAAACAGACGTTTTTGAAAACAATTTCTAGAAAAAAAAACCCTAGAGAATTACCTCCAATATTAACAGCTTGAGATCCCTCAACAGTTTTTTCACTCAACAATCCTAGAAACTTAGTAATCTGGTCAGAAGTAAGAGAGGGGGTAGTAGCATTTGATAAAGGAGCATAAGACTTATTTAAACTGACCTTAGACCCTTGACTATTACCCTGCCCAATTCTAGACTTAAACCCTTGTGAATACCCCACAATTTCAAAACACCTCTCCTCTGTACGTCCGAACTTGTTGCAGTGAGTACACTTTAGATTAGGATTAGGACCTTTGTTAAACCTTTTTTTATTATCAAAAAACTGGTTTGTTTTTGACACAAAGCCAACATTTTGTACTTTTGTAGAACTACTAGAATATTTATGAGACTCTTCCCTCGATATTATTGAGAAAGCAGTTTTTATGGTTAGAAGAGGGTCTTGAGTTAATAGATTTATTCTAATAGGCTGATAGACATCATCCAGACCCATCAGAAATTGCATACGTTTTATTTGATGATTAAAATCATTAAACTCTTTTGATGCTTGACATTTACATGAAGGCAGTTGAACAATAGCATCAAATTGCTTCCACATTATATTTAGCTTATGATAGTAATCAGATACAGACATACCATTATGGGAAACATAATTAATTTTTTGATACAACCCAAACACAACAGAACCTTTAACCTTGTCATACGTTTATTTTAAATCAACCCAAATATCAGATGCAAGCTTAGAATAGACTTGACCCACATATAACTCTTCACAAACAAAATTAAGAATCCAAGTAAGAACTATAGAATTACACCTCTCCCATTGTGTAGCCAGAATTTCATTTTCAGTTGATTTCTTACAGAAACCATCTATAAAACCTAATTTATTTTTAGCTTGTAGAATTAGTTTCATAGTATTGGCCCAAACCATGTAATTCTCAGTCCCTTTCAATTTGATATTTACCACATTAAGACAACTGGAATCACACAAACCTTTCACATAGTGATGCACACAGAAACAAATTATCAGATCTATAAATGTAAAAAAAAATATCACATAAGAACTACACTAAAAATGCAACAATAAACAAAAAGAGGGCGTCTCTCCCTATGAACCAAGATTAAGATGCTGGTCCTCCTAACCCAGCTAGAAAATATGCCTAATCTTAAAAATTCAGTGACAAAAAAGGAAAAAGACAAGTTGGAACAAACTCATCAAGGGGTGCCCAAGTTAGGGTACTCCAGCCAAGTTTCAAGACTCGTAACCTTCACTTAGGGTTACAAAGTCAAGAACAGAAAAAAGCTCTGGATCTTACCAGCTTCGGCTATAAACACCTGCATGTTCTCAACCAATCTTCCAAACATAACTAGGGTTTCAATTTTCAAACCCTAATCGATGCTCAGTTTGTTCTTAAGTACCAGATCTTCAATAGTCACACAATACCACAGCTGAACCAAGATCAGAAGACTTAGGATCTTCGATGTGAAGTAACCCTTATACTCAGAGATGAACATAGACAGCGGAACGAACGCCAGAAAACAAAAAAATGGTAAATCAAATCCCTATTGGCTCTGATACCATGTCACATATATCAGATCTATACCAAATAACCAGATCTACAAATAACAGCTTCAAGATATGAACATAAACCAAACTGCATGTGTATACATAGTCAAGACAGAAGATACAGACTATAAGAATCAACAGATCATCGATATGATGATCTGTGTTGAACTTAATCAAACAACAAATACAAAAGAAACCCTAAAAACGCACATACGCTCTCTGAGAGCTAAGATATGAAAAGCATATACACAAAGTGAATTTTGAGAGAGTTGAAAAAGGAAACCCTAATGACCATCACTCTTTATACTTCCCAGCAATCCGACCCGTCAACGCCAAGACCCGCGTTCGTTTTAGAGAGAAAACGGGTAGCGCTTTGTATTCCAGATCCAGACTTGGGCTTTTATTAACAATGGGCTTATCTGCTTTATTTGGCCTGCTACTTCCTTTCTCTCAGTCCACCAACAGAACAGTCCAACAACAACATAGTCCACCAGCCTATGAAATATAATAAACAACAAATTTGGATTAGAATTAAACTGAATAAATAACTGCAATTAGACTAATTAATAGTTCCTTAAAATGCATTCAAATGACGTGTATACTTAAAACCACTCTATGCAAAATATTCCACTCTACAACTGTTTTATTTTCAGGTTTATTAGTAGTAAACACACGTAAATAATAATCCATCACATGAAGGACTTCCATCTTGTCTTTTCAAACATAATAATTAGAACCATTGAGATTGACCGTCATACTTCTATTAGCTTTCATTGTTCAAACAAGTCTTAACCCAATAACAAAAACCAATGGCTCTGATGCCAATTTGATAAAAAAAAAACGCGGCCACATACGGTAAACAACAATTGCGGAATCAACCTTCATTTAGCTATATTTTCCCGACTTGAATGAACATTTCAGGATACAAACAAATATGGTATTTTAAATGAAAATTTTAAAAGTTTGATATATCAAAAAAGAATTTTGAAATTCGGGACACAATAACAATTTAGGTCAAGATTAATATATTATAACAACACAACTTAATTTTATATAAACCATTTTACAAAAGTAAAATTAATATTTATTGCATAAATTTCGTACCATAGTTGATCCAAGCAAATTTCGTAATTAAAGACGGATCTAATCTATTAGTAAGTTAATCTTGTTTTATACAATTCTAACCTTTTTCGTAATGTTTTACTTTAAAAATCCAACGTGCTGCCTTTATTTCTTCCAAACTTGCAAGGAACACATAACTTGTCACACAAAATACTATATTACTTGCTTTAAAGTCATCAAAACCTAAAACAAATTCTCACATGCATCATCTTTCTCATATCGTTCAAAATTGGTTTTCTGTTTCACAAACCATTTTGTTAGCCTTCTGAAACCCTTTTGGAAACTCACTTGAGCACCATGAGCCCAGGAAGTTCTTCACCAGCTTATGGGGTTCGAACCTTTGTCACCATGTTGAAAGGCCGTTATAGAGTTAGCTCAAGGACCACGGCTAGTACTCCGGACTACCAGTATATGAGCGGTGGCATGAGGCTGTCCAAGTTCGGGTATGGCATTGGCAGTTCAATGAACCACGTGTTAAGCATTTCTAGTGGCGGTTCACCTAGAAGACCGGAGTCAAAAATGTGCATCTCT
Organism: Smallanthus sonchifolius; assembly: GCA_023525975.1. NCBI lineage: Eukaryota > Viridiplantae > Streptophyta > Magnoliopsida > Asterales > Asteraceae > Smallanthus > Smallanthus sonchifolius. Next base: position 72,781,294 of record CM042033.1, on the reverse strand, counting down.
TCACCTTTTGGCTTCTTTTTCTGTTTTATGCCATTAGTTGAACTTTGAACAACTTGTTTCCTTCTTATGATTGGTAAATGTAGGGAGCATGAAACTAACTTAAAGGTTCATCCATCTGATCCAGATCCTCCGAGGGCCAACATCTTTTCTTGGTAATATACACTTTCAGCTTTATATATATAAAAAAATAAGGGAAAATTATCAAAATAGAAATTTGACCAACAAATTTTCTCAAATTAGACTTTTGACTTTTAGCCTAAAAATTCATAAACATTAACTCTAAACCGCCGGTTAAGCCGGCTAAATTAGCCGGCCAAAAAATCAGTGTACAAAAGAGTTCCGGTCTAATGAAAATTCGGCACGTGACAGGCTAAATAGCCGGCCAAGGCTCACGACTAAATTGCCAGCCCATGACTGCATTTAGTCGGCCAATAATAAGGATTATGCCGGCTAAAACACCTCGGCTAAGCCGTCATGGGCCGGCTATTTAGCCGTGAGTCTGGGCCGGCTATTTAGCATGCCACGTGTCTCATTTTCATTGGACCAGAACTCTTTTGTACACTGATTTTTTTGGCCGGCTCATTTAGTCGGCTTAGCCGACGGTTTAGAGTGAATGTCTATAAATTTCAAGGCTAAAAATCAAAGTGTATTTTAAGAAAATTTGTTAGTCAAATGTCTATTATAATAATTTTCTCAAAAAATAAACCACTCTTTATGAGATTTTCTTAAAAAGTAAAATAAAATATTGTTGTTTGTAAAGCCATCAATTTGGGTTTTGTTTTGCCTCATTGCCTCAAATATAGGTTATACTAAAAACAAAATACTTAAGGGAACAAATGAATTGGGTTAATGGTAAACCGTCTAAAATGTCTTCCAAAAGATTCATGTTCAAACCTTCTCTTGGTAAATATCTTGGTTGATCAATACCATTAAAAAAATTAGGTTAACGCCTAGAGAGGCTAAAAGTTGTCCACTAGGAAATTGAGTATCACGAGGGAATATCAAATCTGTCGGTAATTAGTGACCGATTTTGGACGGATCTCACGAAATCCGAATATAACTTTTTTTAGTTATCGTCGGATAATTTCCGAACGGAATAAAAAATAAGTAAATAAATTTTTATTATTTGTCTGAAAGTTTACCAACGGATTACGGATAGACTCCAAAAATTGAAAAAAAATGTTGCTTTAATTGTTGCCGGTAATTACATCATTAAAGAGTCCGTCGATAATCTGTCTCAAATCAGATTACGTACTATCATATTTCCGGCGGTGAATTACCGACGGATTGAGCAATACATATATAATAATGTTTGTTTTCTAGTTGTCTGAATCCACTTTAATGCATCTAATTTCCTAAGTGACTTACATAATTATTATAATAATATTTTCTTTTGTAATTTTATTAAGCACATCACCTTATTTATATAAAAAATATTTTCAATCAACCCAACTAGATATAAACCGTTTAACCCATAAAATATATTGGTTTGAAACCCTTTTGGCATGTTACCTAACCTATCCGACCTTACCATCTCTTAACACCTCTATATATATGTACACATAACCAAGAGTGAACTAACAAAGATATATCATTTAATCTGGTGCAGGATAAAATGGATTTTGGGGTCCATGTTACCCTTAGTGTTCTCATTTTGGAAGCAAAAATATGATTCCATACTAAAGCTAGAAGGCAAGCAAAAATGGATTCCTAGATGATGTTTCAGTTATTTGTTTCAATGAACAGCTAGATGCAAAAAGAATATAAAGATGATTATTTCAGGTAAGGTTGAAGGGGTTGTTAATGAGGCGGAGGAAGTTGCGGAGGTGGTAGAAAAGGTTGCATCTACAACTGAAAAATTATCAGGAGAGGTTGCAAAGAAGCTAGACAATGGTGAACTGAAAGAAATTGTTTTAATGGTAGAACATGTATCAGATGTCATTGCTACGGATGCTCGAATGACCCAAGATTTCATCCACAAGGTACTTAACGACGATCTATTTGATTAGATATTACTTATGAATCAGTTGAACTGGGTTATGTTTTATATGTAAAAACACACACTTGTATCACACGTTTGTATCACACATTTGTTAGTCTAGACGGGTCCAGGGCTGGCCCGGAGGGAGGGCGAGGAGGGTGATTGTCCGGGCCCGGTCTCTCCTGGGGCCCGAATATATATATATATATATATATATATATATATATATATATATATATATATATATATATATATATATATATATATATATATATATATAAAAGCACAATTGTTTATAAATCTGAACCCAGAACCAACAAATTAAAAAAAAATCTATATATATAAGCCTGTATTATGTTTTTTTTATATATGATTATTAAGTTTATATTATAGGGCCTGATTTTTTTTACATATCCCGGGCGTAAAACGTTTTGAGGATTCTCGGGAGACCGGCCCTGGACGGGTCAATTTAGATATATCCAAGAAAATAAAATGGTAAAATGCGAATTATGGGATGAAAGTCTACCGTTATATTTTTATTTCATATAATCTAGAGAATCATTTTATTCATAAAATCAATAATGTAGTTTTTCTAATCATATCTACAACATTTTTCAGAGAGAAATAAAATGCACGTGAAACCAGTCCTACTTGTTTAGACCAAAACTATACTGACCATTTTGATCCATTACCGTATGCACCGTCCATTTTGTAACATCAATATTTGCTAACAGAGTTCTTTCCTTGCAGGTTGGTGATGTGAAGCAAGACTTGAGGGACTTGGAGGCTATGGTGGAACCTGTCGTCGATAAAATCGAACACAAAAAGTAGACAAACAACGTTTTTTTTAATTTCTCATTTCTATTAGGGAAATTGTATGTTTATTGTAACATATCATGCATGTGGAAATCGTGACAATACCAACTTGAAGGATTAAAACGAGTAACGTGGAAAGTATAAGGGTGGTACGGTAATCTCTAAAAGGGTGGTTGGAGGAGATTAACATAAAGATAATAATATTAGTTTTATTATTAGAATCAAATTTGTAATTTGAATTGGTCTAGGATTATGTGAAGGGTCTTGATTAGTAAGTAAGGTAGGGTTATAAAAGGAGAGTCTATTTCTTTGTTATTTTAAGTCTGTAAGTTTCCTATTTACGTTCAATAAATCAGTCGATCTTTACTATCAGATTCGTGTGTGCGAATATCAAGGCCTCCTTCCATATCTCAAGTCAATGGGCATCTCCCATTTCACCACCACCCCTTATACACCCGAGCAAAATGGAATCGTCGAACGACGTCACCGGCATGTGGTAGAAACCGGTCTAGCTCTACTTCACCATGCCGGACTTCCCCTTCATTTTTGGTCACACGCCTTCCAAACGGCAGTATACCTTATTAACCGACTTCCCACCCCGATCCTTAAATCCAAATCCCCCTTTGAAGTCATCCATGGTAAATCTCCTAATTACACCACACTCAAGCCCTTTGGTTGCCTTTGCTACCCGTGGCTACGTCCATACTCTAGCTCCAAACTACATCCGAGGTCTACCAAATGCCTATTTATCGGTTACTCTTCATCCAAATCCGCCTACAAGTGCTTTGATCCACAAACAAAACACCTATTCCACTCTAGGCACGTTCAATTCGTTGAAAATGTTTTTCCCTACAAAACATGTCAACCTTATCCTTCTCTTCCCACTCCAAATACCTTTCTTAATCAACCGACACCTACTATTTCTCCTACTCCCATGCAACCTCACATTTCCATTTCTCCTCCTGCCATGCAAAATCCAAACTCCACTATGCAATCAGCCTCTACCCCACCTGCCTCCCCCATACCCACTTCACCTACTTTTCCCCACATACCTACTGCCTCAACACCACCCTCTACTCCCTCGCCAACCCCACCGTCCCAATCCACTCCTATTACCTCCTCGTCACCATCACCCGAAGTACAGACCCAACCCACCTCCCCTTTGCCCGCCCCGACTTCCAATACTCCATCTTCGTCACCCTCCCCACCTCCACGCACTCGCAAACTCAACACCCGTTATTTCAATTCTTCCTTTGTCAACACCTCAACTTTGCATCCTCTTCCCCCCACTCTAGAACCCACCACACATACTCAAGCCCTTAAAGACACAAAGTGGCGGAATGCGATGGATAGTAAATTTAATGCTCTACTTCAAAACGGGAATTGGGAACTCGTGCCTCCCACGTCTCAAACACCGATTGGTTGTAAGTGGATTTTCCGTATCAAACGAAAACCTGACGGCTCCATAGATAAATACAAGGCTCGCCTTATTGCTAAAGGTTTTCTACAACAATACGGTAAGGATTATTTTGATACTTTCAGTCCCGTAGCAAAACCGGTCACTATACGCATCATTTTATCTATAGCTCTTTCAAAGAATTGGCTGTTACGTCAACTTGACGTCAATAATGCCTTCTTCAAGGTACGTTACAAGAAGAAATTTATATGGTGCAACCGCCGGTATATATCCATCCGCAATATCCGAACCACATTTGCAAGCTCCGCAAGTCTCTTTACGGGCTAAAGCAAGCCCCACGTGCTTGGTATATTGAGCTCACTAGCTTCCTTCTTCAATTTGGTTTTACAAAGTCCTTGTCGGATGCTTCTTTATTTATTTATCAACATGATGGGATTACATGTTACTTCATGGTTTATGTTGATGATATAGTACTTACCGGCAACAACAACTCTTTCTTGACCAAATTTATTGATGCGTTGGCGAAGCGGTTTTCAGTAAAAGACCTTGGAAATCTCCACCATTTTCTAGGTATTGAGGTAATTCCAACACAATCCGGTCTGTTTCTCACTCAACACAAACATATACAGGACTTGCTTTCTCAATTCAATATGGTTGGTGCTAAAGATGTGACTACACCCCTCAGTTCATCTGATATACTTCATCCTCATGATGGTTCACCCTCTGTTGATCCGACTCCATACCGCAAAATTGTTGGATCATTACAATATCTTGCCTTTACAAGGCCGGATGTCTCTTTTGCTGTTAATAAGTTGTCCCAATTCATGCACTCACCTTCTCAAAAGCATTGGCAATCCTTGAAGCGAGTGTTGCGCTATCTAAAGGGCACAATTCATCACGGACTATACTTAAAAAGGAGCTCTCCACTGAATCTTCGTGCCTTCTCGGACTCGGATTGGGGTGGCGTCTTCGACGGGGGTCGATCCACTATAGCTTATGTCATATATCTTGGCCCGAATATTATCTCATGGCATTCTGCTCGTCAAAAATCTGTTTCTCGTTCTTCAACTGAAGCCGAATACAAAGCTTTAGCAAATGCGGCGGCTGAATTGACTTGGGTTCAAAACCTCTTACAAGAACTTGCGGTTACCGTCCCCACTAGGCCAACATTATATTGTGATAACACCGGGGCAACTTACCTATGCGCAAACCCAGTTTATCATTCCCGCATGAAACATGTGGCTTTGGATTACCACTTCGTACGAGAAAAGGTGGCAAATGGCTCATTGCAAGTTCATCACATAAGCTCCAAAGATCAACTGGCGGACGTATTAACCAAACCATTGTCTCGGCGTCCTTTTCTTGACATTCGATCCAAGATCGGAGTCTCTAATGGATCCTCCATCTTGCGGGGGCGTATTAAGGAACCGATTATCAATCAACAGATGTCAACCAAATAATCTCATCTATAATTAGTTGGTGTATATTTAGAATATATTAAAGGCTGTTGTAAAGTTGCTATATAGGTCTCCTGCAATCACTCCATTTCCTTGTAATATTTTGGCTTTATATTAGCCACCAATTCTATAGCAAAAGCATCGATCATTATACCATATTGCCAAAGCTTCTATAAACTTAAGTAAATCAAGTACTGATGTCAATGATGTTCCAGTTCAACAAAGACCACAAGCCGAGCAACAACAAACAGAAGAAGATACTGAAACACATCCCTCGAGACGATCAGACCGTGAGGAAAGGGTCTACAAGATAAAAAAGGAAAGTAGATGGTACGATTGACCGGTACAAAGCCCAGTTGGTGGCCCGGGTTTCTCACAAGAATATGGTCTTGATTATGACGAGACATTTAGCCCGGTAGCTAAGATGACAATGGTACAGGTCTTGTTAGCTCTAGCCACAAGTTTGGGTTGGTGTCTTGAACAAATGGACGTAAATAACGCCTTCTTGTATGGTGATGAACCATACGATTTACATGGAACAACCAATTGGTTTTGAAGAGAAAGCTCGACTCAGGTACGTGTGCAAATTAAAGAAGGCGTTATACGGACTAAAACAGTCACCACGAGCGTGGTACGGTAAAATTGGTGAATTCCTTGAGCACTGTGGTTTTATGAGTACTGTGACCGATGCAAGCCTGTTTGTCAAGAGATCCAGAATGAAGGTGGCGGTAGTTCTAATATGTGTAGATGACTTGATCATCTCAGGAAATTGGGAAGAGGAAACGAATCAACTTCGGAGTAACTTAGCTACTAGATTCAGGGTTAAATATCTAGGAAAATTGGGACACTTTCTGGGGTTGGAAGTAAAATATGAAGAAGCAAGTCTGATCCTTCACCAAAATAAGTACACCATTGAGTTACTACAGAGGTTTGGCATGTTAAACTCAAAACAAACAGCAACACCTCTGGACGAAAATGCAAGGCTGCATTTGGAAGAAGGAAATGAAGTGGAAAACCCAACAGAATATCGACAGATTGTTGGCAGCCTCATATACTTAACATTGACTAGACCCGACATCGCGTTTTCAGTCGGGGTGTTAAGTCGGTTTATGCAAAAACCTTGCTGTCCTCAGCTGTTTGCAGCTCGTCGAGTGTTAAAGTACAGTAAAGGGACGATTGGCCTTGGAATAGAGTTCAAGAGGGAGTCCAAAATTGAACTTAATGGATATTGTGACGCAGATTACACAAGTGACCCAGATGGTAGAAGGTCGACAACCGGGTATGTGTTCTTTATAGGCAAGAATATGGTGTAGCAAATGACAACCCACGGTTTCCCTATCAACAACCAAGGCCGAGTATAGGGCCTCGGCTATGGCAGCTCAAGAGTTAACTTGGTTGGGTCGTTTACTAGAAGATTTGGGTCAGAAAATCGATTACAAGGTGACACTTTTCTGTGACAACAAATCTGCAATTCAACTTGCTGAGAATCCCACGTTCCATGCTCGAACCAAGCATATAGAAGTGCACTACCACTTTATCCGAGAAAAGTGCTGAATGGAGAAATTGATCTTGTATACGTTGATACAAAGCTGCAGAAAGTTGATGTACTAACCAAGAGTCTGTCAAAGATCAAGCTGCCGGAAGCGTGATCGAGTTTAGGTATGAAGAAAGTTGATATTGAAAGGGAGTGTGGAAATCGTGACAATACCAACTTGAAGGATTAAAACGAGTAACGTAGAAAATATAAGGGTGGTACGGTAATCTCTAAAGGGGTGGTTGGAGGAGATTAACATAAAGATAATAATATTAGTTTTTTTATTAGAATCAAATTTGTAATTTGAATTGGTCTAGGATTATCGTGAAGAGTCTTGATTAGTAAGTAAGGTAGGGTTATAAAAGGAGAGTCTATTTCTTTGTTGTTTTAAGTTTGTAAGTTTCTTATTTACGTTCAATAAATCAGTCGATCTTTACGATCAGATTCGTGTGTGTATTTGTTCTTGATATTCCGGTTTAACAATGCATGCTTATATTTTGGGTATTAAGATCGAACTACTACTACTTGCTACTTACTTCAAGGCGAGTAATTAAGCTCTACCCTTAAAGCAAATTTCTACGCGGCAATCTTTTGCGTACTAAGGTGATTGACAAATTGCCTCCTAAGATATAATGAAATTGTGAATGTAGAATGTCAATTAACTCTTGCATGTAGAGGTGATAACCTTATGAATCAGTGAGTGTTGTAAAAATGTCAATTGACTCCATTAAAACGTCACAATGCGCTCATTGCTCACACGGTCATGGTTATGACGCGTGTGGGAAAGGGTGCATAGCACCCTTTTGAGTTACCAATTCTTTCTTATTGCTAAGGAAGTAAATAAGATAGAAGCCTCCCTAGAAGCCTCCCACTTATAACTACCCTTTGTTATGTTACATCATCCTCTTATGTGGGACAAACAAAACTTTGTCAATTTCCATTCCTTTTATCTTCCTAAGGCTTAAACTCATTTTGATTTCCATTTTGAAAATATTTCCGAACAATCCCCGCCATTTCCAAAATAGACTCGAATTTAAAATGTATACATGGGGACTAATCAAATCTTAACAGAGTTCAGCGGGTAATGCATGGAAATTTTTCGTCCACTAAGACCCAAAGCTTTGTTTTTAGTAGGATCGGTTTTGCTATCCAAAAGGGGGTTGCGGCACAACTTGTTGCCCGTTTACCCGCCACTTTATTGTAATCGTCCTTCTTGCAATATTATTATATCTTTTTTTTTAAATAAAAATAAAAATGTGGAATCTTACACATTAAACCTTTACATCGTAAGGGCTCAAGCCCAACTAGGGTAGGAGTGGTTGGACGAGTCATTAAACCATCTTCTGATATATGTTAGACGGAAAAGACTCACGCTTATCCTTCCGCTCATTCATTCAATCCAATAAAAGCATACACGTCTAATAGGCTATGGGTTTATCTTGGTTTTCTCGTAATGCTTTAGACCCAAACCCTTTAGATAAGGGGAAACAACATCACTTCAACATTTAGATAGGTGGACATCATCAAGACTGTTCCCAAAACAATAACATTCCAAGACAATATGTTTGTTGAATCCGTTTGTTGAAGCACGAATTTATATTTAGTCGAAGCTAAGAAAAATAAGACTCTAATGGTTGTAGTCTATGCAACAGGAACGTATGTCTCAAAATAATAAAGCCACATTGTGTAAAACCTTTTGCTATTAACTGTGTAATATATCCTTATTTTCCTTTTTCAATATCTATTTACTTTTAATGGCTTTCATACCCGATGAAAAATCAACAAGAATCCATGTATTATGACTTAATCTCATCATTTATAGTTTCCTTTCAAGAGAAAGCTGTTGGATTTTTCAGTGGTGATCAGTTAGATTAGTTATCAAAAACGGTTGATAAATAATTATAGATTAATAATAATTATTTAGTAATTATTAAAACGCAGCGGAACAAAACCGATTCAACACAAAATAAAACCCGACAGGATCTGGGTTACAAAACATACGAATATGAATAAATATTTAATCTACCAATGAGATTAATTATACCGTAGTGGTTAATGATTAACCGTTGAGACACCGAGGTACAACGAACCGGAGCTAGACACAAACCAAAAACATGGGGAAACCGGGACGCTGGGGCTGGCCGGAAACGGGACATCAGCGGCGGCCGGGGCTGGTTTTATGGTTGCTGAAAATCACCAAAAGGGAGGATTCCGTTTTGTATGTCGGCGGCTGGCAAAACCAAAAGGAAATCAAAACCTTTTTGCTTCTAGATTAGAGTTGACCGAGAAAGTCCTTATGCGGCTGTTTACCAATTGTAGGGTCATGAAACATATTATTAGGTTATAATTATATATAATAATTATAAACCCTAATAATTGTTTCTAGGCCCAAAGTCTAATACGAGATGCAAAAGCCCGAACCATTTTTAATATTTTAATAAAAGATTAAAACAATATATAATTATTATCTATAAACGAGTATAAATAATAATTCTCGTCAAATATATCGTCTCGCTAAAAGTTTGTAATAACCAGTTAAGCAGGTTAAGTGGATTTAATGTTCATTGCCCTAGATTTAAATCTTACGGGTCACAACTCAGTTAGTAGCGTTAAATAATCAGGACCGGACATATATTTCCAACAGTCTACCACTTGGACGGTATTAGATTAAGTTCCTTAATGCAGACAGCCAGAGACGTTCTAGCTACACATGGTTGCCCCTAACAAGTTATGACACTTTAAAGTCATTAACCAAAACATCTTGCTATTGCAAGATAATAGACTTATGGTAATTATTGTTATTTATCATTTCTGTAAAAGACACCAATTGAAACAATGAGATACGGATTAGATTCATTCACATGCAACGTTCAATTATTATTGTTCTCGTTCAAGATTCATAGTGGTCCAATCAAACACACAGTCAGTTTGGTAAGGCCTTACACTTCACCAGTTTGAATCACGATGGCGCCACGATGTCTAACTGTTACATGTCATGTAAGAGTACAAAATCCCTTATCGACTACATACAACTCTCACTGAACTTCAGATCTGTTCCTAACCAATGCTTTTATGACTGGCAGTTACGCGACAACGGTTGATAGTGATTAAAGAACAGTGCTTGGTAAACGAAAGTTCTAGTATGCATCTCAGGTCACAGGATACTAAATGAGTATACCAATATCAAAACATCTTATGATTAAAATCCATGAAGATGATTTGAAGCGAGTTACATCCAACGTCATCCAAGATGAGGTCTGTGAAATTGGAAGTCAACTACTTGAGACCAAGTTCAGAATAGTCTTAATTCAGAGTCGTTCCCACGATTCTGACCGACTACGAATAATTAAGAATTCAAGATTCATGGATTAACCGTATTAAAATCAAACACAGTTATAAGATTCAAAGTTGCATTTAACTACTAAATAAAATTGAATTCAAAAGTACAACTGTTTAAATGTTTGTACATCCAAATACTAAATCAAAACATATCGCTAGCAAATCTAAGACCGATAGCGTTTTTGTGCTGATCATGCTTCTCCTGAGTCATCGGCTTAGTGAACGGGTCCGCAAGGTTTTGATCTGTGTCTACTTTGCTTATCACGATGTCACCACGTTCCACAATTTCTCGTATATAGTGGAATTTTCTGAGAATGTGTTTGGCTTTGTGATGAGATCTGGGCTCTTTGGTTTGAGCAATAGCACCTGTGTTATCACAAAATATCTCGATTGGTTTCCAAATACTTGGAACCACATCGAGGTCGGTTATGAATTTCTTCATCCAAGCAGCTTCCTTTGCAGCTATATACTCAGATTCGGTGGTTGAATCCGCCACCACACTCTGCTTGGAGCTCTTCCAGGAGTTAGCTCCTCCGTTTAGAGTGAATACGAATCCTGATTGTAAGAGAGAGTCATCTCGGTCAGTTTAGAAGCTGGCGTCAGTGTAACATCTTACAGTGAGATCCTCTTCCACTCCTCCAAATATTAAGAACATGTCTTTAGTCCTTCTCAAGTACTTCAGGATGTTCTTGACTGTAGTCCAATGGGCAATGTTAGGACTTTGCTGAAGATGACTGGTCATGCTTAAAACATATGAGACGTCAGGCCTGGTACATAACATAGCATACATGATAGAACCAATCTCTGAAGCATATGGAATTACTTCCATATGCTTAGTTTCAATGTCCGTTGAAGGAGATTATGATTTGTTCAACATTGTGCCTTTAGTAATGGGAACACCTCCTTTCTTGGAGTTTTCCATATGAAAGCGTGCCATGACTTGGTCTATGTATGTGCCTTGACTTAGCCCTAGAAGCCGCTTAGATCTATCCCTGTAGATCTTGATTCCTAGAATGTAAGCTGCTTCTCCAAGATCTTTCATTACAAAACACGTTCCCAACCGGTGTTTAACTTCGTTAAGCATAGGGATGTTGTTTCCAATGATAAGTATATCATCCACATACAAGATGAGGAATGATATAGTGCTCCCACTAGCCTTTCTGTAAACACAAGGCTCATCTTCATTTTTAACAAAACCAAACTCTTTGATCTTTTGGTCAAAACGAAGATTCCAGCTTCGAGATGCTTGTTTGAGTCCATAAATGGACTTATTCAGTTTACACACCCTTTTGGGATATTTTGGATCAACAAAACCATCAGGTTGTACATAGACATCTTCAGAGAGATGTCCATTAAGGAAAGCGGTTTTGACATCCATTTGCCATATCTCGTAGTCATAGTACGTGGCTATGGCAAGCAATATCCTGATCGATTTGATCATAGCAACGGGTGAGAAGTTTCATCATAGTCAATGCCTTGAGTCTGAGTAAAACATTTCGCAACTAGCCGTGCTTTATATGTGTGTACATTTCCATGCATGTCGGTTTTTCTCTTGAAAATCCATTTGCTCCCTACTGCCCGAGATTCAGGGGGTAGCTCAACCAAGTCCCAGACTTGATTGTCATGCATAGATTGTATCTCGGCGTTCATGGCTTCCGGCCATTTTGCAGATTCTGGATCTGAAATAGCAGATTTGTAGTTAGTAGGTTCGTCATTAGACTCGGCTACCAATAGGACTTCGGTACCCTCAAGTTGCCATAGGTATCTGTTAGGTTCTTTGCGAGTCCTTACACTTCTACGAACGCTTGTGTTTATGTCTGATTCATCAGCAACAACTTCTTGTTGTTCGAACGCTCCGACTTCATCAGCGGTTGTTTGTGGTTCTCGAATTTCTTCAAGATCCACTATATTATCTCTAGTTCCTCATTCAAGAATTTCTTTCTCGAGGAAGTGTCCCTTCCTTTTGATGGAAATAACATTTGCATCAGAATGGTAGAAATAATATCCACTTCTGTTATAGTATCCGATGAAAACAACCTTTTCGCATCTAGGATCGAGCTTGTCATCAGAATCGCTGGTGACATATGCATCACATCCCCATACTCTAAGGTAAGACATATTGGGTTTAGACCCATGTCATATCTCATATGGAGTCTTGTTTACCTTCTTAGTCGGTGCCAGATTGACAATGCGGGCGGCGGTCATAAGATCATAACTCCAGAAGGAGTGAGGCAAGTTTGTTCTACACATCATCGATCGAACCATATTAAGTAGGGTTCGATTTCTCCTCTCGCTCACGCCATTAAGTTGGGGTGTGCCAGGTGGAGTGGGTTGTGAAACTATTCTACGCTCCTTGAGATGATTGATGAACTCTGGGCTAAGATATTCACCACCTCGATCTGATCGAAGTGTCTTTATCGTTTTACCAAGTTGGTTTTCCACTTCGTTTTGAAACTCTTTGAACTTTTCAAAAGTTTCATGCTTGTGTTTCATAAGATAGACATAAGCATATCGACTGTAATCATCGATGAATGAAACGAAGTATCTTTCATGATTTCTAGACATAGTTTGTTTTATCCAAAATATCCTGATGGTTTTGTTGATCCAAAATATCCTAATAGGGTGTGTAAACTGAATAAGTTCGTTTATGGACTCAAACAAGCATCTCGAAGCTGGAATCTTCGTTTTGACCAAAATATCAAAAAGTTTGGTTTTGTCAAAAATGAAAATGAGCCTTGTGTTTACAGAAAGGCTAGTGGAAGCACTATATCATTCCTCATCTTGTATGTGGATGATATACTTATCATTGGAAACAACATCCCTATGCTTAACCAAGTTAAACACCGGTTGGGAACTTGTTTTGCAATGAAAGACCTTGGAGAAGCAGCTTACATTCTAGGAATCAAGATCTACAAGGATAGATCTAGGCGGCTTCTAGGGCTAAGTCAAGGCACATACATAGACAAAGTGATGGCACACGTTCATATGGAAAACTCCAAGAAAGGAGGTGTTCCTATGACTAAAGGCACCGTGCTGAACAAATCGCAATCTCCTTCAACGGACATTGAAACTAAGCGTATGGAAGCAATTCCATATGCTTCGAGGACTGGTTCTATCATGTATGCTATGTTATGTAACAGGCCTGACGTCTCGTATGCTTTAAGCATGACCAGTCGTTTTCAGCAAAGTCCTGGCATTGCCCATTGGACTGCAGTCAAGAACATCCTGAAGTACTTGAGAAGGACTAAAGACATGTTCTTAATATTTGGAGGAGTGGAAGAAGACCTCACTGTAAGATGTTACACTGATGCCAACTTGCAAACTGACCGAGATGACTCTCGCTCACAATCAGGATTCGTATTCACTCTAAACGGAGGAGCTATCTCCTGGAAGAGTTCCAAGCAGAGTGTGGTGGCGGATTCAACCACTGAATCTGAGTATATAGTTGCATCAGATGCTGCAAAGGAAGCTACTTGGATGAAGGTTTTCATAACCGACCTCGATGTGGTTCCAAGTATTCGGAAACCAATCGAGATATTTTGTGATAACACAGGTGCTATTGCTCAAGCTAAAGGGCCCAGATCTCATCACAAAGCCAAGCACATTCTCAGAAAGTTTCACTATATACGGGAAATTATGGAACGTGGTGACATTGTGATAAGCAAAGTAGACACAGATCAAAACCTAGCGGACCCGTTCACTAAGCCGATGACTCAGGAGAAACATGATCAGCACAGAAGTGCTATCGGTTTTAGATTTGCTAGCGATATGTTTTGATTTAGTATTTGGATGAACAAACATTTAAACAGTTGTACCTTTTGAATTCAATTTGATTTACTAGTTAAATGCAACTTTGAATCTTATAACTGTGTTTGATTTTAATACGGTTAATCCATGAATCTTGAATTCTTAATTATTCGTAGTCGGTCAGAATCGTGGGAACGACTCTGAATTAAGACTATTCTGAACTTGGACTCAAGTAGTTGACTTCCAATTTCACAGATCTCATCTTGGATGACGTTGGATGTAACTCGCTTCAAATCATCTTCATGGATTTTAATCATAAGATGTTTTGATATTGGTATACTCATTTAGTATCCTGTGACCTGAGATTCATACTAGAACTTTCGTTTACCAAGCACTGTTCTTTAATCACTATCAACCGCTGTCGCGTAACTGCCAGTCATAAAAGCATTGGTTAGGAACAGATCTGAAGTTCAGTGGGAGCTGTATGTAATCGATAAGGGATTATGTACTCTTACATGACATGTAATAGTTAGACATTGTGGCACCCTCGTGATTCAAACTGGTGAAGTGTAAGGCCTTACCCAAACTGACTGTGTGTTTGATTGGACCACTATGAATCTTGAACGAGAACAATAATGATTGAACGCTATATGAGAATGAATCTAATCCATGTCTCATTCATTCAATTGATGTCTTTTACAGAAAGAATAAATGACGATTATTGCCATAAGTCTATTGTCTTGCAATAACAAGATGTTTTGGTTAATGACTTTAAAGTGTCATACCTTATTAGGGGCAACCATGTGCAGCTAGAGCACCTCTGGCTGTCTGAGTTAAGGAACTTAATCGAAGACCGTCCAAGTGGGAGACTGTTGGAAATATATATGTCCGGTCCCGATTATTTAACGCTACTAACTGATTTGTGACCCGTAAGAGTTACACTTAGGGCAACGAACATTTAAATCACTTAACTCGCTTAACTGGTAATTACGAACTGTTAGCGAGATGATATATTTTATATATATTCGTTACAAGGGATTTATTATTTATACAGATTTATAAATAATAATTTATATTTATTTGTTTTAATCTTTTATTAAAACATTAAAACGGGTTCGGACTTTTGCATCTCGTATTGGAATTTGGGTCCGGACACAATTATTAGGGTTTATAGTTATTATATAATTATAACCTAATAATATATTTTGTTAACCCCACAATTGGGACACAGTCGCAACAAAAAAAAATGGATTTTGACTTTTGCCGTTTTCAAAGCAGCTAGCACCAAAAGAATTGCTCCTGATTTTTGCAAGTTCCGGCCAACCTTAATCATCTGTCGAAGCTGCATTGCGCGAATCAGCCGTCCCCCACGCCTTCCCGTCTCTCGTGTTCGGTTCGTGATCTAGCATCGTTTTGTTGTATCTAGGTGTCTCAACCGGTTAATCATTAACCAAGGTATATCTATCTTATTGGTAGTTAGATCTAAAATCTTATTCCGTGTTCGTATGTTTTGTAACCCAGATTCTGTCGTATTAATAATTACTAAATAATTATTATTAATCTATAATTATTTATCAACCGTTTTTAATAACTAATCTAACTGATCACCACCGTGAAAAACCCAAAAGTGGTATCAGAGCATCATGTGACTTTATATTGCTTCTAAACAGAGGCATCTCCGATATTTCAAATGCCAGCGTGACTACAGAGAAAGACCCATAGAATATGAAGTTACATTTTAAAAAATTTGAATTCGGTTAAAAAAAACCATTGTATTTAAATTAAATTTGGACCAAAATAAATTTGAATTTTAATGGGTTTAAACTTTATAGTTTTTTATAAA
The DNA here is from genome assembly GCA_023525975.1 of Smallanthus sonchifolius. Lineage (NCBI taxonomy): Eukaryota > Viridiplantae > Streptophyta > Magnoliopsida > Asterales > Asteraceae > Smallanthus > Smallanthus sonchifolius. The sequence goes on along the minus strand of CM042033.1, from coordinate 72,765,160 downwards.
ATATAATTTCATATATATATATATATATAAATTCTAAAAATTTTATACCCCCGAAAATCATCAAAATTACATGCCCCGTACGGCGGCACATGCCGCACATGCCATTGAGCCACCTCTGCTTCTAAACACGTTCGGGGATCTTCATCAAATTAAAAATAATTGGATATTCTTCCATAAACTCATGCGATCACCTTCAACTACATACATTTCAAAATCAAGTCCAAAGATTCTTTGCCGTATTTCTTCTTGGTTCTTGATCATGATGGTTCAAGTTATAATCATTTTCTTAAATATATATCTATATTCATGGGAACCTGTATAACACAATTTCCTTGGAAGTCTCATGTGCCTTACAAATAGTTTTGAACATCTGTTCATTATACGTAGTGTCTCCACATTCGATTATAGTGTAATTGATATTAAACCGTTCTTCTCTATTATCACGAATCTATAGGCTCTGATATTTTGGGCATAACCCAAAAATATACATTCGATATTGTTGCTACCTAATTTCCATTTCTTGGATTCGAGAAGTTGAACTATTGCCCTAGCTACAACCTCATATCTAAAGATAATATTGTAATGTTTTTGTACTCGTTGGTTCGATAACTCATAAGGAGCTTCTTTTACTCTTTTTTACTTGAAACTTTATTAAGTATATAGCAAGTTGTTAACATTGTTTCTTCCCAAAATTTAGAACTAAATCCAGAATAAGACGTCATGGAATTAACCATATTCATCAAGGTACAACTTTTCCTTTTCGCAATACCATTTTGTGTTGATGTATATGCAGCTTTAACTTGATAAACAATACCGATAGATTCAAAGTATCTAGGATTGTAGTATTTACCTCCTCTATTTGTTCGTGGACATTTAATTTTGGTTTAGCATTTAAGTTCACCACAATTATGTAGATCTTAAAATTTTCAAGAACTTTATCTTTTTTATCTTTTGAATGCAAAAAATATCGATAATAATATTGTGATACAAAAAAGCGTAAAGTGCTTCTTCTAAACATCACAATACGTCCATGCCCACGGTCATGACGCTCATGCGAAAAGGAGCAACCAAGTCTTCTGTATTGCTAATAAATAAAGTAAATAGGGAACCTCAGGCTTATAAACCCTTGTGAGTTTTGATCATCCTCCGACGTGACATAAACCGAATTTTATCAATTTCCTTTCTTTTTATCAAGACAAACTCATTTTGAATTCTTTTTTAAAACATTTGCCTAACAATGTATATGCTAGATCTTTGGATATGAAATTGACGCTCTTGACTTTGGATAAGATTGGGGATGTGTGGACATAATTGTATGCCGATCTTTTTAGCCTAAAAACAAACATACATCAGTATTGTTCTCGAATTGATCCTTTTGCGTCATTCTCCCTCACAGGTAAGGTAACAAAAAGCTTCGAGTTTTGTTGCTTCTCGCATCTATTTCTCTGTAATATATATTTTTTTGATTGTTGTTTGTTTCGATTTATCCTTATGTGATCCTTGTATCTGATTCTTTGTTTTGATTGCTTTCTATCAACTGCTTGTTAACTTGGTATAGATAATCAAAGACTCACGTTCCTTGAACAAATACGTTCGACTCTTTATTAATTGAGAAAACAAGACTGAAATTAAATTGATTACAGACTCTTTTTGGTTATAATAACCTTTACTTGCAAACTAAGACTCTCCTACTAATCCTACTCTAATTTGGAAACTTAATAAACAATTCTTTAATTCAAATTTCAAATAACAAAAGTAAAGATACTTGACACTACTAGTCCTTAGACTTATGATCTCTGCCATAACCACCTGTTGAGATCTCTAATCCTCCTTCTCGAGTCTTCACTACCCACGCCACCAAGTTTCGTATTATACCAACTTTCACACTCCCTCTCAATACCAACCTTCTCCATACTTAAGCTTGCTTGGAACTCTTCTAACTTTGGTTAGGCAATCCTTTGGTTAGAACATCCGCAACTTGTAGATTGGTATTCACATGAATTAGATTTACTTCTCCGCTTAGCACCTATTCACACACGAAGTGATAGTGTACTTCTACATGCTAAGTACGAGTATGAAACGTTGGATTCCCCGCTAGCTTGATCGATGACATATTGTTACAAAACAATTTTACCTTCTACTCCACCTTTTGGTTCAAATCTTCCAACAACCGTTTTAACCATATTAACTCTTGAGTAGCCACAACCGCTGCTTGATATTCCACCTCAGTGGTTGATAGTGAAACGGTGGGTTGCCTTTTGCTACACCACAACACCAGACTATCTCCAATAAAGAACAAATAGCCACTTGTAGACTGACTACTATTTGGATCACCTACGTAATCCGCATCACAGAAACCCTTTAGTTCAACTTGACACTTCCTCTTAAACTCTATACCATAATTGAACGTCTCTTTCACGTACCTTAGCACCCTGGTTGCTGCATGCATGTATGGTTTCTTTGGTTGCTGCATGAACCCGCTCAAAACTCCCACCGAGACGGCCAAGTCGGGTCGTGTGAGTGTTAAATAAATCAAACTTCCCACTATTTGACGATACTTGGTAACTTGTTCCAACTCAGCCCCTACTTCAGCATACAACTTCACATTTGGATCAATTGGAGTTGTAGCTGGCTTTGATTCCATCATACCGAACCTGTAGTATTTCTCCGACATATTTTCGTTAGTGAAGAATCACACTTGTTTTTCAATTCTCCACTTCCAGTTCCAAGAAATGACTTAACTCTCCTAAGTCCTTAATCTTGAACCGTGCACTAAGGCTAGCCTTCAACTGAGCGGTTTCTTTTTTCTCAATCCCTGGTAACGATTAAATCATCTACACAGATTAGAACTATGGCAACTTGAGACCCTTTTCTCTTGACAAAAACACTTGCATTAGAAACTATGCTTACGTATTCATTATGTTCAAGAAACTTTATGATCTTACCATACCAAGCCGGCGGGGATTGTTTCAGCCCATATAACGCCGTTTTGAGTTTACACACATCTCCTAGGTTTAACTTCATCTCAAAACCCGTAGGTTGATTGATATCGTATTTTTAGTAGTAATAAATATATTCTATTTAGAGCTACACAAAATCAGGTTTTAAATTTATAAATTAAAATGATAATTACTTCAACCAAACACACATAATATGCAAGTGTACCTATCGCAGCGTAGTATAGTATAGGTAAGAACCAAGTATCTAACCATGGACACGGATCCCGTACTAAACCTTTGCTATTGTCTGACTATGATAATAAGTTGAAAAATGGGTTTTGTTTTAAAAAGGAAAATAAAAAGATAAGAAATGTAATTAGAAGTATTATCCCGTTTAAGGTGCTACTCTAGTTGTTATCCCTTATTAATTAATCCAATATTTAAAGTAAGGTTGGTCATAGTTATTAGTACTAACCCTTTCGATAGGGGAGTTAGCATTTCGTAACGGAACAGTGGATACGGTAGGCCAACTGTTCCTTAATAAATCCCCGGACCCTGAACGGGGTCTCAAGTCCGCCGGATATCTCGTGATTCATTATTCGAACTAGGATTATCCAATGACTGATGTACGTCATGTCATGTAACTTCTTCCGGTAAGTCGGAATGCACGACTTCTCTAAAGATACTTTATGAACGCTCGGACTTAAAAAATTATGCTCTTAAATAGTTGTCTTTACTTATAATATTATTTTAAATAAATAAGACTTTAATTCTCAAGATCAAACCCCATGGCTCCCGCTAGAAGTCCTCTGCAAGCCAACACGAGAGAAGTAAAGAAATACCGACACAAACCTCCCGGTCTGGTTAGGGCTCAAACGGCTTGCTGAATACCCAAACCTCTAATAAACCCATAATATTAAACCTATACTAACCGGCCGCTGCTAGCACCAAGATTTGTATAAAGACCGTACAAACTTGAATAAGCTTCCCGAACAAGAAGTCTTGCTTAAGTAACTTACAAGATTTAAGATTATTAGATTGGTTTAAAGATCACTTATTCTTGTCTTTTTAAGATAACTCATAGTAAAGACTTTAAAAACATAACATACTAAAAATACTTCATTAATTAATTAAAGTTCAACCAACTCGAGCAACACAAGAGGACTAGCTATGAATGACCATACAAGTGACTCTACTAACCCTTAGATAATGTGTGAAAGTATTCCAACACCAAGGGAGAATGGGTATAGGTTGCCTCTTGATTACTCGAACAAGAAGAAACATTCATATTACAAGACTTTATAAAGGAAATAAACAATGAAAAGCTAAACGGACCACAACCGAGAGAGTTCCGGCTCTTATCAGAGCACTAAGGCCTTCCCTACTCTTGGTCTTGGACACCTAAAACACTAGGATGAGCTTGCTATTTATATACTGAGATTTTGGTGATGCACGGCCGTGCATTTGGATGCACGGTCGTGTAAAGCACTAATTTCTTGCACGTGGGAGATTCTGGCAGAGCAGAGGAGTACAGGGGAGCTTGACAGGCTTTGCATGGCCGTGTAAGGCAATGAACGGCCGTGCATTGCCTCCCCCAGCCCCCTGTTGACTTTTTGACTTCCTTGGTCCAGTTTCGTTCAATTGGCTTCCGGGTGCTGATTTCTCCTTGATTTTGAGTGTTTTTCATGTGTTTTTTGCATTCCAAGAATAATTATCCTGTTGTAACACAATTAAATAGATTAGGTATCAATTCTTATCATTTTGTCTATAATTGTGCTAATTATGAGTATAATTATGCATGCAAAACATGTATAAATGATGGTACATCATTGATCCGTATAAATGGTATGATTTAAATCGCCATATAGGAAGGCGTTATTCACATCCATTTGTCCTAATTTCCGACCTTCGCTTGTTGCAATGGCTAGCACTACATGTACGGTTGTAAGCTTGGCTACGGGACTAAAGGTTTCATCATAATCCATCCCGTATTCTTGTGAGAACCTTCTAGCCACTAAACGAGCTTTAAATATGTCAATGCTACCATCTGCCTTCCTTTTGATTTTATAAACCCATTTGCCCGACACAAATTTTGACTGCTTCTGGTTTAGAGACTAAGTCCCAGGTTTCATTGCTTTGTAAAGCGTCAGATTCTCGTTGCATGGCTTCCATCCATTCTTTCTTTTTGCATGCTTTGAGAAATGTTTCTGACATTAGTTCATCTTCTTATGTTATAGCTATGTTAGCGTACCTGGGGTTTGGCCTTTTCTCCCGGTTTGATCTTCGTAAGCTTTGAGGTTGTCTATCAGACTCTTCTTCAGCTTCTGTTGATGATTCCCCATGATCTAGGTCACCTGACTCACTACTTTCTTGATTAAAGGTTAGCTTTACTCGTGTGGACCCAAGCTCCTCTTTGAGTGCTTTATAGTAAGGTAAGGGCTCTTTGTATTTTGACCACCACGATGATTGTTCGTCAAACACCACATTCCTTGACACGTAACACTTTCTAGTGTCAGGATCACAGCACTTCCAACCCTTCCTTTGTTGATCATATATCCTACGAATATACACCGTATAGCCTTCTTCTCTAGCTTGTGCCGTAAATGACCTGGTATAAATACCTAACACACACAGCCGAACACCTTAAGGTAACTTACAGTGTGTTTCATATTTGGCAGCCTTTCATATCGAATAAAAAAGTAGAGTCCTTGTTGAGGCAGCCGATTAATGACATATGTTGTAGTTGCCATGGACTCGGCCAAAACCTTCCAGGTATATTTTTTTCATGGCTCATACTTCTACATACTTCGGCAAGATGCCGATTCTTGCGTTCTTCCACCCCGTTCTGTTGTGGTGTTTTTGGACAGCTCAACTGTCGCCCTATGTTGTTTGCTTTCAAGTATTCATTAAACTCCTTTGATGTGTACTCTCCACCAATATCTGATCGTTGGAGCCTTATCTTTACCCCGGTCATTCTTTCGATCTCTTGCTTGAACTCTTTAAACTTGGCTAGAGCTTCACTTTTATTTCTCATAAACGAGACCCATACAAATCGTGAATAATTGTCTATGAACGTTATCATGTACTCCATTCCTCCTATTGATTTATGTTTCACCGGACCAAACACGTCCGTGTGGACTAGCTCGAGAGGTCTAAATGTTTTCTGCTTGGATCTATCATACTCTAGTTGGTGTGCCTTGCCAAATTGCGGCACACACCGTATTGTTTGTTACTCCCAGAGTTGGAAGTCCATTCACCATGTTCTTCTTAGACATTAGGTCAAGTTTATCATACGCCACATGTCCTAGGCGTTGATGCCACATGTCAACACCACTATGATTCAGAGTTCTTTCAATGTAAGCTGACTCTCTACTGATAAAACATATACGACTTCTTTTCTTCGGCCTTGCATTATGGGAACATAATCGGTTTCAAACTTTTTGAAGACTTTTACTTCGTTAGTGCCAAATAACACTTACTTCCCTGTCTTAGTTATTGAGGAACTGAGATAAGGTTTTTCTTGCCTCCGGGAACGTGGTATACACTTTCAAGGGTAAGTCCTTCATTTATGTTTTTGTTTGGAAACTTGACATTCCCTCTATTGGCGATCGAGTGCCATGAGTTGTCAGAAATTACTACACACTGGCTTCCCTCATACTTCCTGAGGCTGGTTAGCTTTTCTCTGTCACCGGTCATGTGATTAGAGCACCTTGAGTCGACCTCGCATTCATCAAGATCGTTTCTCCTTGTTTCAACTGAGGTGGTGAGTGCATAGTCATCTTGATCTTGAGCCATGTGTGCCTCAGCGTCCCAGCCTGGTTCATTCTTGACCTCTGCACTATTCCCTTCGTCTTGGTTCTTTGACCTTCTGTCTTCACGTCTCCCACACTTATAACAATTGTATGGGAATATGTTTGAAGCCTGCACAGTTCTTTGTTCCCTCGGATGGCTCTTCCTTCTCCTTCTCGTTGGTTTTTGTGACACCCGACAATTTCAGATTAACTCCGTTAACACAAACTCAATTATCTCTAACATTCATGCATTACACTTGCTTAGGTTTAATTAAGTGTGTCAGTCGTTGCACGAACACTCACGTAACGGTAATTCGGAGAATTACCGAATCACATGAGTCTGCCCCGAACGTTGGTGATTAATCAAAAATAATATTTTGAATAATTATTAATTTATATTTAATATAAATTATGTGAAATTACGTGTTATGTGATTTTATGCTTAATTCGTGAACTTTCATGAAATCGCGTACGTTTACGCGTAACTGCATGATTTTTATTTGCACTGGTAATTTTTATAAAAACGTTTTTATAAAAATAATTTGTAGAAACTTTATTTAATTAGTTAGAATTAATTAAATTAATTAAATCCTTTTAAATGAGTAAACGGGCCTCCTAAACTTGTTTAAACCCATTCTAAAGCCCATGAATGGAGTATTTAAAGAACTTTTCAAAACCCTAACTCCATTCCACTTCATTTTTTTTGAAAATCTCAACCCCACTTCTCTTTTGAATCGATTTCACCTTCATCCTCTCAAACCATTCACAAATCAACTTCCATCTTACAATCGTTGGTATTTTTTATCAATCCTGGCACCAATCATCGTTGTTAACGCATCAAGTAAGAGTTCTTATTCCTTTTTATTCCATATTTTCAAAAATCAGGTTTATGTAAAACCTGAGTTCATCCAAACAAGAGTCTTTGGTCAATAAAGATGCAAACTTTAAGCGTTAATCGAGTCCTATTATGATATTTGTTAGATTTGATGTGTTTATAAAACCCTAGATGTATAAAACCCTAGATGCATAAAACCGAGGGTTACTATTTATGGAAACTTTATTGATATTCTAGATTGCATGTTAGACATGATGTATGTGATATTATAATGTTTATAGGTTAGTCGATACATGATTATGTGATTTTTGAAATCAGATTTTGTATACCTAGCCCGGTTTTGTAGGGTTTCTAAATAAGGAAACTTTAATTGTCTAGAATGTTAATAGCTTACTATTTAGACGTGCATGTTGTTATATGATGATAGTTATATGCTAGTTAGGACATAATAACAGGTTGTGAAGCATTAGATCTTAGAAATCACGTATAGCGTTCATAGCTTACTATAAATGGAAACTTTTTATGTTTATCAATTTGAATGTGAATCCTAAACATGTGTTATGCAACGTGATGATTTTTTATGTGTTATGACAAACATAGAAACATGCTACGAACTCTAAAACATGGAAATTGTAGTGCATGCCTAACTTACTTTAAAAGGAAACCCTAATCTGAAATGTGGACCACATGTTGAGTTCTAGGCGTATGGTATGTGATGTGATGATCTAGGACATGTTAGATTGATCTCATTAACATATTAGTAATAATAGTTTCCAATAAACATGAATCTTGATCATACCTACTATATATGGAAACCTGCTAATGATGGAAACTTGCTAAAAAGAGAAAGTTACTGAAAATGGAAACTTGTTATAGGTAGTAACTGTGCTAACATACTTTAACAATAAGGAATTGTTGTTAAGTGTTACTTGCATGATCTTATGTTATAATATGGTAGTAATATACTAATCAAACACTAATTCATACATGGAGTCACCAACGGGTCGTCGGGTCAAACTTGGTCAAACATAGTCAAACTTGGTCAAACATTGTCAAACATGTGTCAGACTTGTAAACTCTTTTCAAACACATAAACAATGGGATTGTTTGGATACAAAGGTCTTACGAAACAACACGAACACATACTCATAAACTTATGTGAAATAGGTAGCCGTTATCGGATCACCTGTCTTTCACTTGTCTTTCTAGCATATACTCTGAGGTGAGTTTTCACGGCCCCTCTCTTTTACTTACTTTCCTTTTTGGTGGAGAAAGCATGCACACAAAAACTTTTGGATCTTGTATTATTTATTATCACTTGCGTACTATAGTGCAAGCACATCATGAAAGTCCTTACATCTCGAACCGTTAGTATTGGAACATAGCGAGGTAATTTTGAGTAGTACTATTGGGTTTGACAAACCCCACCCGCGTTAGTAGCGCTAACTCAACTGGAGGACGAACGGGTGTAATATTGACCTAAACACATTGCCATTGTTTTGGTGGACATGGCGGAAGGCAAACAAACAAACAAACCAAACAGTCAGCTTCGGTTGCGAAACACTATATAGTAGCATGAACATAGACCAGCTATCTATTGATATACTTTAGTTACATTATCCGACAAAATCGAACATTTACTTACTTACAAACCCGTGAACTCACCAACCATTGTGTTGACACCTTATGCATGTCTTTCTCACGTCGCTAAGGTACACGTCAGGAATAGGATGCATCCGAGTTTGCATGACTTGCATTGAACATGTTTTCTTACATTAACTACTTTGGTTTTGGGCGCCTTGTATTGCGTATTTTGTTGTTCTTACATTTGTTTTACTTTACGCTTCCACAATTGTTTTCAAACTTAATGGTAATGTCTCGTGACTATGAGCAATACTAGTATTTTCAAACTCATATAGTGGTCGTTCAATATAATGATCCTGGTTTGTCACGCGCCTCGCGGTAGAACCCCGTAGGTGGAATTTGAGGGTGTGACAGTTTTAGCCTTCCATCCACCCTTCTGCTCTTTGGCCATATAGCTTGGTCTGTTCCTCCTTGTTTTACCTTTGAATTTTTCGGCATAGAGGGCTTGATAACTAGTTTCAGTTTTAACAGAAATATCGGATAACTGTTTTGGTAGAGCCTCTTGACCGGTTAAGAGGTTCTTGAGTTCAATGAGTGTGGGTTTGGTAAGCCATCCCTGGATTGCCGCTATGAAGCATCTATACTCCGCTTTAAGGCCGTATATTATTATACGCTTCATTCTACCCTCACTAATCCGGGATTCTTCATCGAGTTGACTAATCTCCTTGCAAGTCGCCTTGATCTTCTGGAAGTATTGTGATATTGATAGTTCTTTCTGGGAGGTGGTCATTAACTCGCTTTCAAGTACCTGTAACCTCGTATCGTTCTTCTTGCTAAACAGCCGTGCAAAGTTATCCCATGCATGTTTGGATATTCAATTCCCTGCAGGTGTTAAAGCATGTCTTCTTCGATCGTGGTCTTCAGAATGAGCATTGCCTTCCCGGCGTTTACTTCCCACTTGTGTACGACTCCGTTGATGTCGTTTCTTGGCATCACCGTCTATGTTCCTCCCACAACATCCCAGAGATCTTGACCCACAAGGTACGATTTCAAACATGTGGACCACGTACTATAATTACTGTTGTTGAGTTTCGTAATACCTCCAACAACGTGTAGATCTCCCATGTTCTTCAGACGGGTTTAACTTCTGGATCGAATCTTCTTCTTCGGCTCAAAGATCTTGTGTGACTGCTATAGCTTGGAACACACGCTTCTGGTGTTTGAGGTTTTCTTGATTCTGATCGTAACTTGCTGCCATCTTCGAGACTGAAATTAAATTGATTACAGACTCTTCTTGGTTATATAATAACCTTTACTTGCAAACTAAGACTCTCCTACTAATCCTACTCTAATTCGGTAACTTAATAAACAATTCTTTAATTCAAATTTCAAATCACAAAAGTAAAGATACTTGACACTACTAGTCCTTAGACTTATTATCTCCGCCATAACTACCCCTTGAGATCTCCGATCCTCCCTCTCGAGTCTTCACTAACCCATGCCATCAAGTTTGATATTGTACCAACTTTTACACTGTTGTAATTTGTAGAACAAACAAAAAAAAAATATAGCAAGATTTGCATCAACGTTTTGGTTTTAATCATAAGTAGCTACAACTCCAAGAGGCCCTTCGTAGCCCACTAAGATGTTTGTTCTATATCCCATGAAGTCTCTGCATCATTTAAAAGAAACAATTTTATAGTAAAAAATAGTTTTAAGGGCCGTATGAACTATGGAGTGTAGATAGAGACAAATGTCATCTGTGGTTAATTAAGTAGAGTGTACCCTACAACTAAAAAAACGAGGGTTCAAATTCTATAAGATATAGATTATGGTTTATTAATGCTTGAAAATCTACGAATTAGTGTTATTAAAAAAAAGCTAGAGAAATAAATTAAAATCTGCAGTGATGCCCCTCCACTAAACAAAAACCACACTTTCATGTTTGATTTTGTTTTAAATACTAAATTCATAAACCAAATTCCTAAATTTTTGAACTTTAAAATTTATCATAACTTATAAGTTATTTGTTTAGTTAAAAAAAATGTTAGATAGATTATTATTTAACTTTTATGGGATAAAATTAAGTTTATTGAAACAACAAAATAGATGGAGAAAAAAATTAGGATAAGTAGGGTTATATTTAAATTATAGACTAAATTTAATTTACGACTTTAAAAAGTAAATCTTTAACCACTCTTTCGATCATTAGTATGAACTGTGTGTGTAAGATTAAATCATGCGGATTTTACCTATTTTAACACGACCCATTTTTGACATCATCCATTTTGTCTCGGTTACGGAATTAAATTTCTCTATATGCCACTCACAATTTGTTCCTTATTGCATTTCAGTATTTATGGTAAAAATATAAGGATCAATTTAATATATATGCTTTAAACTTGTAAAATATATTATTCGGAAAATTTATGAATAAAAAACTTATGATTCGGAAAATTTTGATATTTTACAGCCTTAGAGTAAATACAAATAAAATTCTAAAAAAAATAAAAAATAAAAGTGAAATTTATATATCCCATATATGTAAATATAATATTTTTCTAAATTATGCTTCGAAAGTATTGCAATTTATGTATTGGGAGAACACATGTTTAGAAAACCTTATCATAAAAAAAAAAAACGAAGACGTATTTTGATCATTTCACATAATCACAGTTTAATTTCTTTTAAGATTTGCAAATCACATCGAAAATAGTAGGGGTGTTCATAAACAACCTAATTGAAATGACAAACCAAAGCATGTTGGTCTATTTGGGCTATTTGAGATAATAATGTTCCGTTCATGATTTGGTTTTGACAATTTAACGGTCCGGGGGAAGATCTGAACTTGGAACCGACTATAGATAGAGCTAGCTACTTAACCTATTTTATTTATGTGCTTATTTTTGGATATACTATGTATAATATGTTCAAGAACCATTTTTATTGTTTCAGAAATTTTATTACAAACTAACAATATTGGAAAAAATAAAATAGAAAATCGGTTAAAATAGTCAAATCACTATAACCGGCTGACCCACCTAACCCAACCCAACCCAACCCCTCATGTTTGGTTTGTAGTTTTCTAAAACTGTAGTTAGTAGTTTGACCAAACTTTCTATCAAAACCAACTGTAATGGGGTATGTTCGAGAATTATTTTGATTGAATTTCATTTTCTAATAACAAAGTGTGTCAAAAACAGTAAATCTCAAACGTATTACTTCAATAATATCAGAATCAATAACCCAAGAACAATAAGAATCTTGTCAAGAACAAATAAATCAACAAAGATACAGATTATCAATGTGAGAACCTGATACACAGATGCAGAATCGCAACTCAACAACCAGATCGAAGAACATAACAAACTAATGAAACCCTAGATCTAAGAAGACGAAGATGAGAGAAAAATATCTAGGAGAGAGAAAGTGAGAGTTGCAATCTGTCTTCTCGAACCCTATCCGGTTATTACCCGGGTCAATATAACGAACACGCGGCCTTGCAGCGGATCAACACAGTCCATAGCACCAAACAACCCAAATATGCTCCAAGTACCAGCAGCTACAGTCATGCTGCTCCTGAAACTGCTAAAACAGCCCCTCAACTATTCCAGACTGCTACATCAGCACCTCCCGGGGTCAAATAGTCCACACGAGAAGCTGAGTTCAGCTCTTGCTTGGAGTCTATAACACGTGTCATAACAAAAACAATTAATATCAAAAAATATGTTTGAGATGTCATAACAAAAATAATTAATATCAAAAAATATGTTTGACATTGAATTGGAAAAGTCAAGGCATATATATATTTTTACAAAATGCTTAATGGAATCCAATTACTTCGTATTCCATTAATTCATGTGATAGATTTCGTTACTTTCACGAACCAAGATGGATACTTAGATGATAGATTAGGTCAAATTATCTCATTTCTGTGTTGTTTGGAACACACAGATTCATAGGCCGGTTTATATCTGTGTATTTTGAACATACGAAAATTGTAATCAATATACTATTATCGTTTGTTAAACTCTGATCTATATATGAATTGATTTTGTCTTTGATTACCAACAGATTTGACAAGCCATTCACCTATCACTTCCCTCATTCAAACCATGGAGATTAAGATCCGATCCACTCAGTTCATAAAACCATCAAAGCCAACCCCGGAAAACCTACGCCACTTCAAGCTATCATTGCTGGATCAACTAGCTCCATCTTCATACATAACTCCGATCTTCTACTATAAGACCTGTGCTCATGAAGTTGACATCTCAGATATATGTGGTCAACAGGTCAACTCTTTATCAGAGGTGCTAAATTTGTACTATCCACTAGCTGGCAGAGTCACAGAAGATGGGCTGGAAGTTGATTGCAACGATCAAGGGATCAAATATTTGGTGACTCAAGTGAGTACAAGCCTGGATGGTTTTCTCAAACTAGGTCCCAAGATTGACCACATGAGTCAACTCATAGGTGCAAAGGGACATGACACCACATCCTTGGTAACGGTCAAGGTCAACATCTTTGATTGTGGTTCACTTGTTATTGGTGTGATTGCTTCACACAAAGTCACAGACGGATGCAACCTAATCAGGTTTATTAACCAATGGGCAACCATAAACCGCACCGGTGGTAGCAATGGTGCCTTTTCACCTAGTTTTGATAAACTTGATTCTCTGTTCTCACCTAGAAAAAACGCATCACCTGGGCACTCATCTGTTCCGGTTAACCCAGAAGCCGTAGTTGTGACAAAAAGATTTGTGTTTAATGGGACTACAATATCAAAGCTGAGATCAAAAACTGGTTCGGTAAATGGTGAACACACTCGGGTCACATTGGTGGCTTCGATAATATGGAAGGCTCTTATCACCGTTGACCGAGTCAAAAGTGAGAGCTCCGGGGATTGTTTTTTGACCGTGGCAATGAACTTGAGAGGAAAGGCAACCTCACCCGTATCAAAAAGCTCGTTTGGGAATGTATGGGCTCCGTATCCCATCTGGTTTTCACAAACCGAAACTGAACCCGAGTTTGTTGATCTGGTGGCTCTGATAGAAGGCACAACAAGAAATGTTATCATGTGGGTTCAAAAAGCAAGTGGTGAAGAGATATGCAGCCATGCGGAGGCTAGTTATGCTTTGGTTGATGAAGAATTGAAGAGAAACAAGTTTTGCATTTTTACAAGTTGGTGCCGGTTTCCGATCTACGAGGTTGATTTTGGATGGGGTAAGCCCTACTGGGTAACTGAAGCTGGAAGCTCACTTGAGATGGTTGCTTTAATGGATGACAAAGATGGTGATGGAATTGAAGCATGGGTTAGTTTGAACCAGAAAGAAATGTATGTGTTTGAACATGATCAGGATATTTTAGCCTTCACCTCCTGATCAGCTGCTTTAACCAGCTTATTGTTGCGTCTATATCTCATCATGTTTGTATCATGGACGTGTTATTGTTGAATTGATTCATTAATCTAGACTTATATAATTAATTATTAGTATATATTAATTTGTGTATGGATTATGTAATTACCGATTGTTATGGCAGTTCGGATTACTTAATATCAAGGAACTGAGTCTATAGCGACGACAGGAATTAGAATTTTAGAGATGACATGTCGTCGTTATAAGGTGTAAATGCCTATAGTGACTACAAGTCCTCTCTATAGGGTTCGTGTATACAGGTTCGTAGGCATAGGTGTTTTTTATTGTCGCCGAACATGTCGTTGCCATAGCGTACCCCTATCCTGACGACAAATCGTCGCCATAAACTTGTCGCCATTAAATCTTTTTCAAATAAAAAAATTTCATTATTTAATTAATTACGACCTTAAGCGACTGTCACCATAAATAAACAAACAAAAATTATTAATTAAATTAATTTAGATATATAGCGACAACAACGACATGTCGTCGCCATAAACCAATAAAAAGAAATTATTAATTAAATTAATTTAATTAATAATTCCCATAAACCTTACAATATACAAGTAAATACCAATTTTTAGTCTATTACGAGTCATTTTTACACATTTAAACTAATCATTGGATATTTTAAGTCTAATAAAGTGGATTCGGTTCATTTTAACCCATTTAAACTAATAGATAGCAATTTTTAGCATGTTAAAGTGGGTTCGGGTATTTTTAACCGATTTAAAGTAAAAGTTGGTTATTTTAAACTTATTAAAATGGGTTCGAGTCATTTTGTCCATTTAAACTAAAAGTTAGATATTTTAAGCCTATATAAGTGGGGTTCGGGTCATTTTGACCCATTTAAACTAATAGATAGATATTTTAAGCCTATTAAAGTGGGTTCGGGTCATTTTTACCAATTTAAACTAAAACTTAGATATTTGAAGCCTATTAAAGTAGGTTCATATCATTTTCACCCATTTAAACTAAAACTTGAATATTTTAAGCCTACTAAAGTGGGTTCGAGTTATATTGACCCATTTAAACTAAAGTTTGATATTTTAAGCCTATATAAGTGCGGTTCAGGTCATTTTGGCCCATTATAAACTAAGAGATGGATAGTTCAAACATATTAAAGTGGGTTCGGGTTATTTTGACCCATTTAAACTAAAAATTAGATATTTTAAGTCTACTAAAGTGGGTTCAGGTCATTTTGACCCATTTAAACTATAACTTGAATATTTTAAGCCTATTAAAGTGGGTTCAGGTTAATTTGACCCATTTAAACTAAAAGTTTGATATTTTTAGCCTATTAAAGCGGGTTCAGGATATTTTGACCCAATTTAACTAAAAGTTAGATATTTTAAGCCTTTTAAAGTGGGTTCGCGTCATTTTGACCGATTTAAACTAAAAGTTGAATATTTTAAGCCTATTAAAGTGGATTGGGTTATTTTGACTGATTTAAACTAAAAGTTGGATATTTTAAGTATATTAAAGTGGGTTCGAGTCATTTTTGACAAATTTTAACTCAAGTTAGATATTTTAAGCCTATTAAAGTGGGTTCGGGTCATTTTTAACGATTTAAACTAAAAGTAAGCACAAATAATATTAAAATGCCTAAGTGTACTTAAAGACAAGGGTCCTTCTCCCTATTTATCAATAGATAATTGTTGGTACGTCTAACCAAGCCAGATAAGCCTAGAATGCAATAACAACATACTTTTATATTAAAGTATAAAAGTGGGTTCGAGTCATTTGACCCACACATAATAACAACATACTAAATAATACAAATGAAAGTTTTACTTACCTAGTCCGCTGGTGCCTCATCGTTTGCCTATCTCGTGCTTTCGTTGACATGCGACTTTTTAAAGCCTTGAATATAACTCGAGTTCTTGGTTTGTTCCAACTGTAAACATTAAAAATACTATTACTGAGATTTCAATTTGACACTTAATATATATTTGGATAATGGTAACAATTTTTCTTGCCTCATTGTATCGCTTTTGTGAATAGGATTCACTCTCGTGATAATTTGGAAAACGTTGTTTTGATGTATTTACTTTATTTTTTTTGGAGCGGTTCTGATATGTAGAAGTTGTAAGCAACTCATTAAAGACCCGAATCCACTCTATCGAATCAAAATCGGGTGGGGGACAACTCTTGGCCCCTTCAACATATTCATAAACACCATTTTCATCAAAATATTAATTTAACCTATGGTGACGACCGGTCGTCGGAACAGGACACCCATACCCTAAAATTTGGAAATCTCTATGGCGACGACATGTCGTTGGTATAATCTATCTTTGCCGATGACTTGTTGTCGTCGCTATAGTTGTTTTCGCGATAGGGTAATTTTCTTGTAGTGAAAAGGTATCGAACCCTTAGCGTTGTGTGGACGTTTCCCCATGCTTGATGTTACGATTTACCTAGAGCCCTCGACCTCGCCTCCACCATTCAGTATAAAAATATAATATACTAGTTAAAATTAAATTAGTAAGTACATTGTCGATCATCTCATTGCAATCATATGGCGTTATCCAAGGCGGATTGTATTACTGGATGATGTCAACTCAAGCACTGGATGCTTAAACTCCCGCCCATCTATCTCTTTTTCCTATTTCCCCACTTTTTGGCGTCCCTCCCTCATCATGTCGTTGTTATCACACAGACCGCCTTTAATGCTATCAAATAAGCAAAAATTGTATATAAAATAGACTAGTGGGTTGGCCCGCACAAAGCGGCGGGTGCACCGATGCTCTTTTTAAGAGCTAAATCTAACCCGACTTGCCTTAAACACTGATTATATTTGGGTATTATTATTATTATTATTATTATTATTATTATTATTATTATAAGCTTCAAACCTAGCTCACCCAGCCGAGCCAAGCCTAGCTCGAGCTCAGCTTGTTTACAAGCCAAGCCGATCCAAGTCAGCAAGTTTACAACTAGAACGATTTCAAGCCGAGCTTCTTTCAAGTAAGTTTCGAACCTCGGTTAAGTATCCAAATTTTTTCACTAAAAAAATATTCATTGTTTGCCCAACCTAGCTAAAAAGGGCATGGAACAAATGGTTCAATTTTCTTAAGTAAGGAGGTTTTTCTAGTTATAGTGGTTTGCTTTATGATTAGGTTGGGTAAACCACCAATGTGGGTGAAAGGACCCTAACAGGGTTTTCTTAAAAACGTTCTTAAAACATACATATTATATTATACACATAATACAATAAAATCTTTCTTTCTTCTTTTAAATACATGCATATTTACTTTGTGCTCTTTTCTTTAAGTCATACATTAACGTCTACAATTTGTTCTTTGCCCCCAAGCGCGCTTCTTCATTTTTACTTCCCGAAGGAACATTCGTTCACAGGTATCGTTCCCTAAGGCTCAACGTCCAAAGGCCGATACCCACTTTCTGTGCCCCCAAGCATGCTTCTTCATTCTTACTTAGCGACCGTCACTGCTAGAGTAACCGTCGTTACGCATCTTAACCAGTTGCAACATCAGCCGTTACAGTGCCCTGCCGAGCACTGTCCTGATTGTTCATATAGTAACGTCATGGTCTCAGCCCATGTCGCAACCATAGGCTTCGGGTAGCACTAGCCATGAAGACTACACTAATGCATCAAGACTTTCTTCGTATAAGCATACTCTTACAGATTAGACAATGTATTTGACTTATCTCTTTCTTTCTCTTGTTTATAAAACATATAGTTAAATAAATCATTCTTCTTTCTGTCTATTATTTATAAAACATATAGTTAAATAAATCATTCTTCTTTCTGTCTATTATTTATAAAACATATAGTTAAATAAACCATTCTTCTTTCTTTCTTTCTCTTGTTTATAAAACATATAGTTAAATAAACCATTATTATTTCTTATCTTTCTTTCTTGTAAAACATTCGGTTTAACAACCATTATCTTTCTTACCTTTCTTTCTTTCAAAATGTTTATTTAAATAAACCGTTATCTATCTTATCACTATTTCTTACAAAATGTCCAGTTAAATAAACCGTTATCTTTCTTATCTTCCATTCTTACAAAACGTTCAATGAAATAAACCGTTATCTTTCTTTGCAAACGTTTAAGTAATAAAATACATTTATTATAAACGTCTAATTCTTGAGTACGCACACCACCTTAAAACAGTAAAAGTAGAGATTCATGAACTCACCTGGTTTTTCTTAACGGGTTAACTCACTCAGCAAGAACTTCAAGCTAGGTGGAGGCTAAGGGATCTGTTCAAGAGTCACGAACTAAACAAATTAACACCAAGTCATTTCGTCTGAAAACTCTATGTTCGAAATTCTTTTCGACGGAAATCTATTTCGGTCGAAATCTTTTTCGACCAAAAACTAATCGTTCGAAATGTCTCACTTCCCATGATTATTTCGTTTGAAAACATCATGTCCGAAAACTATTTCATTCAAAAGTCTGAAAACTATTTCGGTCGAAATATGTTTCGACCGAAAACTATTTCGTTTGAAAGTATTCTATCCGAAAACTGCTTGTGTCCGAAATACTTTTAAGATAGACCATCATTTTTGGGCCATTCATCAAGATATCGGACGATTCAACTGTTCTTGGCCAAATTCTTCGTTTTTGATCCAACTTTCAATCTTTTTACGTTCAAAACTCATATCTAGCTTCCATGAAGCTAGATATATTCTTTTTAGGCCAACTCATACGTAAAAATCATGACTTT
This sequence comes from Smallanthus sonchifolius, assembly GCA_023525975.1. NCBI lineage: Eukaryota > Viridiplantae > Streptophyta > Magnoliopsida > Asterales > Asteraceae > Smallanthus > Smallanthus sonchifolius. The sequence continues at coordinate 72,745,893 of CM042033.1, read as the reverse complement.
TGATTGAAACCCACTTCAAAACCCTAAAACCCATTTTAAACCAAAAACTCAGATTCTAGAAAGATTTGCTACCTGTTAAGCTTGATTCTTTCTTCCTCAATCCTCGGTAGCGTTCCAGCAACGATCTTGGGCCAAGGTGACGGTCTCGGGTGCGGGTTTAGAGCTTTCTCTCTCTACTCTCTCTTTCTCTCTCTCTAGGAATGGTGGTGAAGATGATGAGGTGAGAAGGGGGGGGGGGGTGGAGGTGGCTAGGGCTTGTAGCCCTCCCCCTTCCTTCCATCCTCGGCCCAAAGCCCATTTCAACGAGCCTGTTTTCCATTTTCATTCTTTTCTTTATTCTTTTCCCGTGTCTTTATTACTTATTATCATTTTCGGGATGTTACAAGTCTACCCTTCTTACAAAAAGTTTCGTCCTCGAAACCTGTCATAAGTCGAACAGTTGAGGGTACGACTCCCTCATCTCTGATTCAGTCTCCCAATATGCATTATAAGGTAGTATAGATTAAAAAGTATGGAAGCTCACGCTTCGCGACTGGTGTGAAATACCACTACATTACTCTTGGGTTTAGTATTTTACAGTCTTACACTCTCACTAAAATCAATATGATTCAGTTGATATCAAGTTGACGGATTGATCCCGACCATCTTTAATCTTAGATTTAAAACTTTAAAGTTTTAGCTAGATTTGGTTGGCTAACCATTAAACCCACGATAGTGAATTTAGCTTGGGCCTCTCTTTTATAAGACAAGGGACGCTCGAAGTATTGTTTAACTTGGTGATGTGGAATAGATCACAATCATCACATGAGCACTTTTGATCTTGCATTGAGTATACTAAGCTAAGCATACAATCCATTTATATAACTCATCCTTTCTTTCATTTTATATTCTCCACCGATGTGGGATAAGTACATATGTTATGTGATTTGTGTTACTATACGGGCCAATGGGCCGATTAAGAACAAAAATAAGTTAACTGAAAGCCAGATGGATGTTCTCCTTTTATAACCACATTTCCTATGCAAATTTTGTTAACCAAGCGATGTGGGATAGAAAAATAATAGGTTTATGAACTTTCTTAGAGTTCAAACTCGGTCAACCTTGTTCAACTGGGCCTACTCGACGAACCGGTCTTGTAGCTTTCTCCACCAATTGATGAAAAAAAGCAAAACTTGCGTTACTATACGGGCCAATGAGTCGATTAATCAACAAAATAAGTTAACTGAAAGCCTGATGGTGTTCTCCTTTTATAACCACATTTCCCTTGCAAATTTTCTTAACCAGGCGATGTAGGATACTATGAACTTTCTTAGAGGGACAAAATTGTAATTTACGAAGTGGGCTATGCATCAACACTTATAAAAAAAATGCAACAACTCTTTTCTTAAGTGTCTTAAAATTTTAGTGAAATTACAACTTTGCAAACTCTATATACTTTATATAGTAATATAGATTAAATAATAGAGTATAAAGTAAAATAATGTAGGATCGGTAAATACAAGATGGTTCTATTCCAGTTAAGATTGGCGGAAACAATCACAACTGAGCAATGCAAACAAGTAAACAAGAAGAATACTGATAAATGCAATTTGTATTAAGCTTCAAAGATTACAAGATTACACATAAAAACTCTAAGCAAGATTTTTTACAATGACTCTAAGTACTACTTATATAGTAACTTAGAATCAAGACAGACCCTTGATTCTAATGATCAGATCTAACACAAACCGTTGATCTTGTATTATAGTTATTCTATATGTACAGACAATAATAATAACTATGCTAGTTAACTTTTCTCAAACGTCTTCTTAGGCATCATTGCTTGGATACTTGAAAGGAGAGCGTTGTTTTTCTTTATTGTCTGCACCAGTGACATTCTTTCTGCGTGGAGTGTGTCAGTGTTGCAGCAGAAAGTTTGTCAGTGGTCATGGTTGCTTTTGCTTTTGCAAGGCTGGTCAGCTGCAACGTTTGATCTTCAATGGATGAATAACTATCAGCAGCAGAGTTGTTGATCAGCAGCAAGACACAACTGTCCACAGCTGCTGATGATTTGTTTATCAGCAGCAACATTGGTCTTCTGCAGATAAGGCTATCAGCAGCAACTTTGGTCTTCAGCAGATAAGGCTATCAGCAGCAGATTTGTTCTTCAGCAGAAGAACAAGTATCAGCAGCAGATAAGCTTATCCGCAGCAGTTTGTCGATCTGCAGCAAACTCTTAGATCAGCAGCATTTGTACTTAAAGAATTTTGTAGCCATCAGTCTTTATTTCTACAAACTCCCCCTAGATTGATGCTACCAAAACTCTCTTACTGCTTTTGTTGCTGAAGCTTTTGCATGTGCTGACGATTCTTGCGACCTCATAGCCTCTTGGGTCCTTGCTGGGATTGTTAAGAGGAAGCTCAGATAGAGTCTTGATATCTTTGCTTGGCATTTTGAAGATAACCTTGCTTAGACACCTCATCTTCTGCCCTTTAACGTCTGTCAAGGTGAACTTATTTTCTTCAGCATTGTAGGACCAAATGATGAATGGAGAGTGAGATTGGAGAGGTTTTGCATCAATAATTTCATCTTTACTGCGGTTGAAGTGATGTTTGATCACCAGCAACAGATGTCTCCCACCTTCATTCTCGGGCTCATGAGCTTCACCCAGCTCCATTATTCTTCTTAGATCTGAATCTGGAAGTTGCAATATCTCATCAACAGTTGTATAGATTGATCTTTTTACTTCTGTCCTCCCCCTGAAAACCTCAAACCATTGATCTTGAGTGCTGTAGAACCAGATGAAGATTTCTCTTGAGTCTTCTGGTTTGGAGGTAGGTTTGGTTTTATTCTTGGGAGGCAGTTGATGAGTAGGAGCTTGGTGTGAGGATTTGGACTCTTTGGGTGGAGAGGAGGGAGGTCTAAAAGGAAAATTAGAAGGTTGTTGGATAGAGGAAGGGGAGGATGAGGAAGTAGGCTTGGGTTTCTTTGGTTCTCTATCATCAGCTAGAATGATTACCCTTTTCTTGGAGCCTGTCTTCCCCAATCTTTCTTCCTCTTCCTTCTTGACTTTAAAGTAAAGGGCTTGCAGGTTCATGAAATTCATGGGAGCCAGCCTTTTTCCACTCTCTCCTCTAGCTTTTAGGAAGTCAATCATGATCTTTCTTTCTTCATGGGATCTTCTGTTAAAGGCAATGGTATTCTTGGATTTTTTTTTTTTGGCTTTTTCTTCTTCTTCAGCCCTTTTCTTGTTTGTCAATTGACCCTGCTGACCCATGAAGGCTCTGTAGATTTCTTTATTTGATAGTTTCTCAAGGTCGTCTGCATCCTCACCTTGAGAAATCAGAGCCTCTATCCACTTCTCTCTCATTTCTTTGGCTAGTTCAGAATCAGTTATTCTGAACTTGGCCTCTTCCTTCTTCTTTTTCTTCTCTCTTTCTTCTTCTTCTTTATTATAATTGTTCCTGCAGTTGAAGAGCAAGAGATTCATCTTCTTGAATTTGATAGACTGTAGAAATCTTGACTTTCAGATCATCCAGCTGTTTGGCATACAGTTGGATCTGTTGTTCCCTGAGGAGAATGGCCGCTTTTCTTTCTTGAGCTTTTCTTAGTTCAGCCATCTCCCCTTCTTCTCTTCTTCTTCTTCTTTCCTCCCTTTCCTTCTTCTCTTTCAATACCTTTTCTTCATCTTCTTCTATCATAGGTCTTTTCCCATTGTCTTTGCTAGATGCATCTGCTTCAGCTTCATGGACCACAACAGCATATGTAAAAGATGTTGTTGGGATCTCTGCTTCAGCTTCATTGGAATGATGAGGAGTAGACACAGAGGAAGGGACTGCTTCACTCTCTTCCTTTTCCCATTCATTCCCATATATAGCTTTAAAGGCCTCTTTGATTTTCTGAGCAGCCACTTTTCTTGACCCTTCTGCTGCGTTCAGTATGACAGTTGGTGAGGAGGGAAGGGATAGATCTGAGTCAGTCATTCATTGCAGGCGATTCCTCCTTATAAAGAGAAGCCTTGATGAGTTTGATCATTTCTTGACTTTCTAAGGAGTTGATTTTGCAGATGAGTGATCTGAGCTCAAAGACCTTGTGTAGGAAGTCTGAAGGTAGGAGTAAGATCTCTTTGATGTTGATTGAGAGAGAAGATCCATTGCTTAGGAAGAAGGTGAAATCATAGGAATCAGTGCTCACCCATCCTAGCACTTCCAAGTCCCTGACCATGATGTTGTACAGGAATCTTCGCCAGCAGATAACTTCTTCTTCAGTTAAAGCACTGCTCCTGATTAAGTCAAGTCTTCTTGGAGCCAGTCTTTGTTCTGCTGTTGATGAAGATTCAGGATAAGCCACCCTATTTGCTTCTTTTAGTAGTATTTCAAACCAGGGCATATTATCCTCCATTAAGTCATAGAACCTGCTGATTGCAAGTTCTGCTGAGAGATCTGATGAAGTGTTGATACATCTTGTCAGATACAGATTAAGGACCTGGAGGGCATTAAGTGTGTTCCAGTTTAGCTCTTCTACTCCACTAAACTCCCATCCAATCCAGAATCTCTCAGCTATGCCATCATACCCCCAAGCTAGAATGGAGTCGAATTCTAGCTTATTTGAAGTTAGCGAGAATTGGGGAGTAGATGTTTGACTTATTATGGCTGCAGCTTCAGGAAGTATGTTGAATGATGGAGGTGTGTCTTCATGAAGAGTTTCATCTTGCAACACCTCATCAACAGTTCGGACAACTAACTTCAAATCCTTAGTGATATCTTCATCTTCATCTACTGAGTCTAGCAAGTCATGGATTTGAACAAAAGCAGGTTAGTATAGCGAACTTTGAAACACAGTCTGCTCTTGTATCCATTCTTCTAGGCTATCCGCATCATCTTCCTTGGTAACTACCTCCCTCTTTTTGGTTGCATCAGTGCATAGAGTGTTATCTGTTTGAGTGCCCACTGATATCAAGGAGGGAGAAGTCACTGGAGGGCATTGATGGGCTTTATGTATAGAGACTTGGTGCCGCAGTTTGGACACTTCAGCCTCTAGCATTGCCACCATGGCCATCAAATCCAAATTATGAAGTTTCAGTCTGTCCTTGTGACACCCGACATTTCAGGTCAACATCCGTACATGTTATAAACGAGTTTACATTATAATTGTTTTTGTGATTTACCTAATTTCACAAACAAGGATATTAAGGTCTAACAAAAACTGTACATGGTCTCATTTCATATTTGGTAATTCTAGGAGTTACCGGTTCACGTACCAAGATAACCCGACTAAATACGAACACTAGTGGTTAAATTTACACTTAAATCTAATTGTTTGATTTATTTAACCCCAACCCATTTTCCTTGACTTTCTCGGCCGAAGCCAGAGAAGACCCCCCTTTTCACACTACTGTTTTCTTCTCTCTCATCTTCCTTATCTTTAAACCCATGCCATACCTGCGAGAATGCAAATATGAACCATACTCCCCTCAATCAAAATCTCACAATTTCTTTTGCCTTCCTCATTTTCTTACGGCAATATTCCCCATTTTTCTTCAAGTCAAAGTCCAGTTTAAGGCAAAATCCACCATAATTCGGTGCTATAAGAAGAGTTCCAAGTGTTTTTCTCAAGAATCAAGCTAAGGAGCTCAAGATCATTCTCTGTTTCTCTCAAAATCGTCATTCTCTGTTTTAGGTAAAAACTCAATACTATCTACAATATTTTCTTTAAAACCGTAGCTAAACATACAAAATATTCAAACGCAAGTAAGATAACAAGAAAAGTGTGTCGAATTCAAGATTAAAACATAAAAATATGCATGACTGATTCTGTCAAACAGAAGTCCAGTAATCGAAACTATAGTTTCGATACCAGTTTACTCAATCGAAACTAGGAGTTTCGATACTAGTTGTTCAATCGAAACTAGGTAGTTTCAATACATATTGCTCAATTGAAACTAGGTAGTTTCGATACCCTTCTTGCCAATCGAAACTAGGTAGTTTCGATACCAGTTTTTATTCAATCGAAACTAGGAGGTTTCGATATCTAATCTGCGCAATCGAAACTAGGAAGTTTCGACAACTGTCATACTCAATCGAAACTAGGTAGTTTCGATACCCAACTACTCAATCGAAACTAGGTAGTTTCGACACCTGTTCATCAGTCACATTGGGCAGTAACTTAGAACTGTTTTTATAGCAAAACAAGTGTTGAAAATCTAAGAAGATATTTAAACAAAAACAACTAGATTTACTAGGTCGGTGAACAATTTGCAATATGAGACGTTCGGTCTTAACACAATTTACCCTTTGGTATCTAGGGTACGAATAGTCAAGTTTGACTACAACAAGTATCATTACAAGTATACACAAACTCAAGGTGAGTTCACTGTCCCCTTTTAACTTTTAATGTTTTAGAAACATCGGGGGAGAAACATACTTGCATAACACGTTTGAAAACACGAAACATCATTACTTGATACATCTTAGAAAACATGGAACACGTACTTATAAACATTTTCATATGGTAACAAGAAAACAAGACCCGACCTTTATGTTTGCATGAGTGAACACGTTTGGAGCTCGTAAAGTCCCCTGACCATCATATTTTATAACCATTAGCTAAGGATAGTCTGGGATTCTATGGATAGTACTATTGGGTCTGACACCCCCGGTCATGGTTAGTCGCGCTAACCATGGGTCCCTCTGGCCAAATGACCGCATAGTGTTCTAATATTGCTCGTGAGGTACGAGTGAGGGGCAAAACACCTGGTCTTGGTTTGGTTATGCCTCATGTATGTACATATTATTTGTATTCCTAGCTAGCCTACAAATGGGTCAACATTACTTGTTTTGTTTATCATATTCATTGAAACGTTTTCGTGCAGATGGATCTGCCAATCACTTATACACAAATGGTTTTGCCATTCGTTTACGTGGAAATGTTTTTATCAATGTTTTCAAGGAAAACAGTTTCATATTATGGCCATGTACACAGTATCAATGTTTTCAGGAAAAATGACTTATTTTATGACTATGAAGTCATCACATGTTTTCATTGAGAAAACTACTCGTTTTATGACTATGAAGTCATCACATGTTTTCGAGGAAAACAACCTTACATTAAACCCGTGTACATATTTTCAATGTTTTCGAGGAAAACAGTTTCTTATCATGGCCATGTACACAATATCAATGTTTTCAAGGAAAATCACTTTACATTGCAACATTCAAACCTGTGAACTCACCAACCTTTGTGTTGACATTTTTAAGTATGTTTTTCAGGTAATTCATAGCCATGGCACGGTTGGAATAGGCTAGCTATGTTGGATCAATTCCTAGTAGCTGGAAGGACGTAGAATATCAAGTCTCAAGTCTATCGTTGATCTAGAAGAACCTAGATCATAGTATTACTTAGTTTTAGTAATTGTATATGTAATCAAGTCTTAGAAATCACTATTACAGCTTCCGCTATCGTGTAATGAACCAATCGTTGCAACCTGTATTTATTTAATAAGTAAATAAATTTGGGGGTGTGACAAATTGGTATCAGAGCCATGGTTTTAGCGAATTAGGTTTCCTTAGTGATACCTAGGCTCTAACCGGACTCATTTAGGGACCCAGATTTCTAAGACTTGCATCACACTAAAAACACCCAAGACTTGAGCATAGGAATTCCAACCGTTGTCGAACAATTTGTGTAGACTATTAGTGTATGGAGTTACACTAGGGTACCATTAGCTACACTAATACAATTACATAACACATGTAATGAACACTTAAACACATACAACAATGTGAAAATAATAAACACATATAATATGTTACTATTCGGATTACGAGTCAAGAATAACGGGTACTCAGTATACTGCAACCTTAGAAGATCGAGTTACGAGCTAAGCTTGGACTAAGACGAAAACGACCGTCAGTTACCGATCTTGGTATCACAACAGACTGAACCCGTACCAAAATCTGTACCCATACCTGCACCATACCGACAACTATTCTAACCGTGGAGGCAACTATCTTTCTAACGTATTTGCGGTATAAATACTCTCCTTCATAAGTTGTCGGATCGGATGCCTAGACTCTCGCCATGTTATCTGGCAGGCATGATTGCCCAGACAGAAGGGAATTCAAGGTGAATAAGCAGGACTAAATGGGAGAGAACTCCAAGGGTCAGGAGACCCAGACATACATCAGGATCATGTGGATCCATGCATATATACAGACTTGGAGCACGAGTTGCTCGACACTCATTTTAGGATCTCTGCCCAACACATAGTGCCTGAATTTCACCATGCATATTTTATTTTAAGAGGCACTGGTGGTGCCTCTCTACCATTAGCCTCATCTGACAACAGCCATATTCGGCAGAGTCATGAGCATTGGTACTCATAATTAAGAGTAATCCGATAAAACAATACACACTCATGTACAAATGTGCAAACGCAATCTAATGATTATTTCAAATCCCTTTTGATTAAAAGCTAGGGATAGAAGAAACCCTATAGGGATCAGGCAAGGCAAATTATCATTACGGGTGCACACGTAATCATAATTTGCAGTGCATGGGAACTTTAGTGAGTCTTACTGTCTAAGCTGATGATCAACCCATGTTCTCAATCACTTGATTAAGGATTGAATCCTATCAAATCAGACTTCTCAATTAGGTGCTCACAAAGCATTCTCCTAGTTTTGGAGAAACGAGAGAAATTCAAATTGAATTCAACCAATCCTTAGTAAATCCTGAACGACGAAGGAATTCGCACATTCATTCTTTGAGATTCTACTTGTCAGGAATGCTTCAAATTGAGCGTTACCACAACTAACACTTACAGTAATTGCACAACTATTGTGGGAGATTATAGCGTAATCTCAGGATCCATCATACAGTTCAATCTCACAATTGCTTGAAAGTTACGCCAAGTGTGTTATGCACTAACTTCAGTAACAGGGCAGGATATTATTCTGACCCGCATACACATGGCACCTATGGATATTGTGGAAGCTCGACATGAGACAAGTAGGAAATCAGACATTTCAGAATGTCGGTCAAACAGGATTGCTCTCGCAGCCATTGACATTCAATATACCTTTAAGTCTGACTATTCTCTCTGCAATGGATAAGCCGGGGTTGATGCTCAAGCGAATGCCAAAGAAACCTAAGTGTGGACTAACGACTATTGTCGCACTAACCGGAAAACGACATGCAAAACTCTTAAAGGAGTCCCAAAATGCGGAATTTCATGCTAATCTCATTAGCTCATGATATGCATAAGGGGCGTAAGCTCGAGCTATTCACAACAGGCCACTGTTCACAAGGAGCTGAGAAGAATAATTCATTACTCTTTTGTACTTGCACTTCCCAAAGGTTCATCTTGATGGATGGATCCCAGATGTAGCCTAGAAGAGAGGTGTGATTGCATCTTTCACTCCTAGTTTTCTATAATTGGGAAGCTCTAGAGCATCTATTGTTAAGAAATGATCTCTTGGAGTAGACTCAGTTAGAATACAAAAGTCTCAACGTTTAACACTCATTACCTTAATTTTATCCTTGTGCTAAGGATTTTGAGGCTATAACCTATATGAGTGGAATACGTAACAGTAAGTCACCAAAGCACCATTCAAACACTAAGGAAGTGCATACACACTGTATGACAAATAGTTGGCTATTAACCCTTTCTGCCAACTTAATGGGTTGACAAACCCATAGCCCATTTTGGGGGAAGCACTAATTCGATGAGACCATTCTCACAGTATTACTATTCATTCCCTCAGCTAGACTGAATGTGAATATTCCAAACAAACATCGAACTTCGTATGGCTTACATACTTTGAAGTTATGATAGTCGAGACATGAGTTTACAGATCAGGACGCTACAACCCAAAGGCTAGTCTGCCTCAGAAGGGTGGTACAAGCAACGGGTAAAGTGGTGATTAGACTCGAACTTTGCTAGTAAGAGCACACAAGGAATCTTGAAATATTAAATCAATTATGACCCATTTTAAAGGAAGATCATAGATAACACGAAACCGGAATTAAGAATAAAGTCTTAGTCCGAGAAAATGCTTTCGAAAAGCATAAGAGGGACAAACATAAAGTTTCATTTCCGTACTGTGTTATTACTACCCAGTATTCAACTAAAACCTAGACACCTCGTCGAGTAATTCTTTCCTAAGATCTATAGAGATCTGCTTTTGTGACAAAGTGAGCAGACGAATAGAGGGTATGTGTCAACATACGCTCAAGATTCGCAGGCACCATTCCTTTCATTACCAGGAATGAGCATCACATAACCCTACCATATTGAGGGTAATCAAATAAAGTGGTTCTTGCACGTTTAATATAGTTAGTCGGGGAAGTATTCGCTTTGCTTTCGAATACCGACTACCAAGTAAATGGAATCAAACAATTGAAACCTAAGTTGGATGATACAGATAGAATTTGGGTACCAGGTATCGGTAGCCTATGTGGAAGGTTATGGATGAAGTCCATGAGCCCAAGTACTCCATTCATCCAGAATCGAATAAAACGTATAAGGATCCCGAGGAACTCCATTATGTGGCAAAACATGAAGGGAGAAATTGCTATCTATGTTGGGAGATAACCGACAGTAAAAGCAGAATGTTAGGAATCACCTGAGTGAACGCAAAAACCGCAGATTCCTCAATGGAAATGGGAGGAGAATTCCATAGGTTTCATTACAAATCTACCCAGAACACCTAACGGCTATGATACTATATGGGTAATCGTCAGTCGTTTGACGAAATCCGCTCACTCCCTACCAATAAAGGAGACAGATAAAAGTAAGAAGCGTGCGAGGCTAAATATTAAGGAAATTGAGGCTAGGCATGGTATGCCAATTTCCATTTTCTCTAATAGGGACAGTCAAATCATGTCAAGAACCTGGCAGTCAGTACAAGAAGCCTTGGGCACACGCCTTGACATGAGCACTGCATATCATTCCCAGAAGAACGGTCAAGGTAAAAAGGACCATCCAACTTTAAAAGATGTGCTCCGTGCGTGTGTAATCGATTTCGGAGGAAATTGGGATACTCACCACCGTTGGCTGAGTTTTCATATAATACCAACTACCATACCAGCATTAAAGCCGCTCCGTTGAGGCTTTTTATGGTTGTAAGTGTCGCTCATCGCTATGTTGGGTGAAGGTTGGCAAAAAGCATTTGACTAGTCCTGATATTGGCTAGGAAACCATTGATAAGATCGTCAAAATCAAAGATCGTCCGAAAACCACTCAATGCAGACGAAAGAGAGTTGTGCTAGCAACAGACGAAAGACATTAAAATTCCAAGTGGGAGACAAAGTCATGTTAAATGTCTCATCTTGGAAAGGAATTGCAAGATTTGACAACCGTGGCAAGCTTAACCCTAGGTTCGTTGAGTCATTTGAAATTTTGACTAGGGTTGGCCCTGTGGCATACAAGCCCAAGTCGCCACAAGATCTAAGCAATGTACATGATACGTTTCATGTATCAAATCTCAAGAAGTGCTTATCAGGCGAGACATTAATTATACCGCCTGATGAGATTCACATAGATAACAAGCTACACTTCGTTGAGGAACCCATTGAAGTCTCAGATTGGAAGGTTCAGGAAATAAGGCGTAGTCGAATCAAACTGTTTAAAGTACGTTGGAATTCAAAGCGTGGTCCTGAGTATACATGGGAACGAGAGGATCAAATGAAAACAAAATACCCATCCTTGTTCAAGAATACACCAATTCAAGAAGACACGAATTGAATTTCGGGACGAAATTCTTTTAACATGGGGAGAATGTGACACCCGACATTTCAGGTCAACATCCGTACATGTTATAAACGAGTTTACATTATAATTGTTTTTGTGATTTACCTAATTTCACAAACAAGGATATTAAGGTCTAACAAAAACTGTACATGGTCTCATTTCATATTTGGTAATTCTAGGAGTTACCGGTTCACGTACCAGGATAACCCGACTAAATACGAACACTAGTGGTTAAATTTACACTTAAATCTAATTGTTTGATTTATTTAACCCCAACCCATTTTCCTTGACTTTCTCGGCCGAAGCCAGAGAAGACCCCCCTTTTCACACTACTGTTTTCTTCTCTCTCATCTTCCTTATCTTTAAACCCATGCCATACCTGCGAGAATGCAGATATGAACCATACTCCCCTCAATCAAAATCTCACAATTTCTTTTGCCTTCCTCATTTTCTTACGGCAATATTCCCCATTTTTATTCAAGTCAAAGTCCAGTTTAAGGCAAAATCCACCATAATTCGGTGCTATAAGAAGAGTTCCAAGTGTTTTTCTCAAGAATCAAGCTAAGGAGCTCAAGATCATTCTCTGTTTCTCTCAAAATCGTCATTCTCTGTTTTAGGTAAAAACTCAATACTATCTACAATATTTTCTTTAAAACCGTAGCTAAACATACAAAATATTCAAACGCAAGTAAGATAACAAGAAAAGTGTGTCGAATTCAAGATTAAAACATAAAAATATGCATGACTGATTCTGTCAAACAGAAGTCCAGTAATCGAAACTATAGTTTCGATACCAGTTTACTCAATCGAAACTAGGAGTTTCGATACTAGTTGTTCAATCGAAACTAGGTAGTTTCAATACATATTGCTCAATCGAAACTAGGTAGTTTCGATACCCTTATTGCCAATCGAAACTAGGTAGTTTCGATACCAGTTTTTATTCAATCGAAACTAGGAGGTTTCGATATCTAATCTGCGCAATCGAAACTAGGAAGTTTCGACAACTGTCATACTCAATCGAAACTAGGTAGTTTCGATACCCAACTACTCAATCGAAACTAGGTAGTTTCGACACCTGTTCATCAGTCACATTGGGCAGTAACTTAGAACTGTTTTTATAGCAAAACAAGTGTTGAAAATCTAAGAAGATATTTAAACAAAAACAACTAGATTTACTAGGTCAGTGAACAATTTGCAATATGAGACGTTCGGTCTTAACACAATTTACCCTTTGGTATCTAGGGTACGAATAGTCAAGTTTGACTACAACAAGTATCATTACAAGTATACACAAACTCAAGGTGAGTTCACTGTCCCCTTTTAACTTTTAATGTTTTAGAAACATCGGGGGAGAAACATACTTGCATAACACGTTTGAAAACACGAAACATCATTACTTGATACATCTTAGAAAACATGGAACACGTACTTATAAACATTTTCATATGGTAACAAGAAAACAAGACCCGACCTTTATGTTTGCATGAGTGAACACGTTTGGAGCTCGTAAAGTCCCCTGACCATCATATTTTATAACCATTAGCTAAGGATAGCCTGGGATTCTATGGATAGTACTATTGGGTCTGACACCCCCGGTCATGGTTAGTCGCGCTAACCATGGGTCCCTCTGGCCAAATGACCGCATAGTGTTCTAATATTGCTCGTGAGGTACGAGTGAGGGGCAAAACACCTGGTCTTGGTTTGGTTATGCCTCATGTATGTACATATTATTTGTATTCCTAGCTAGTCTACAAATGGGTCAACATTACTTGTTTTATTTATCATATTCATTGAAACGTTTTCGTGCAGATGGATCTGCCAATCACTTATACACAAATGGTTTTGCCATTCGTTTACGTGGAAATGTTTTTATCAATGTTTTCAAGGAAAACAGTTTCATATTATGGCCATGTACACAGTATCAATGTTTTCAGGAAAAATGACTTATTTTATGACTATGAAGTCATCACATGTTTTCATTGAGAAAACTACTCGTTTTATGACTATGAAGTCATCACATGTTTTCGAGGAAAACAACCTTACATTAAACCCGTGTACATATTTTCAATGTTTTCGAGGAAAACAGTTTCGTATCATGGCCATGTACACAATATCAATGTTTTCAAGGAAAATCACTTTACATTGCAACATTCAAACCTGTGAACTCACCAACCTTTGTGTTGACATTTTTAAGTATGTTTTTCAGGTAATTCATAGCCATGGCACGGTTGGAATAGGCTAGCTATGTTGGATCAATTCCTAGTAGCTGGAAGGACGTAGAATATCAAGTCTCAAGTCTATCGTTGATCTAGAAGAACTTAGATCATAGTATTACTTAGTTTTAGTAATTGTATATGTAATCAAGTCTTAGAAATCACTATTACAGCTTCCGCTATCGTGTAATGAACCAATCGTTGCAACCTGTATTTATTTAATAAGTAAATAAATTTGGGGGTGTGACAGTCCTCATCCACAGTTGTGGAATCCTTGGAGCTGGATGGGGTCTTAGGCCTAGCCTCTGCATTCCCCGTCACCCTGGTTTTCTTGGCGCCTGGGATTCCTCTCAGTGAAGAGTGTTTCTAAGGAAACATCCTCACTATGAGTTGCCGTGGTTAGGGTCTTAGTTATGTTATCACTGTCCTCCCGGTCAGTTGATGTACCACGAGTAGTGACAGCCCTTTCCACATTCACTCTATCAGTACCACCAGAGTAAACCTTCTTGGGTGATGAACTTGGGTTAGGTGCATCAGCAGCCAAGTCAATCAATACCTCCGAGATAGTGGTTGTTGGAGAAGGTACATCATCTTGACAAGGATCATATGCACTTAAGTTCAGAGAAGAGAAATAAAGGTATGGCTCAGCAGGTTGTTCTATGGATCCGGGATGTGATCCTGATCCTAGTAGAGAAACTTCCATGGAGGTTTCTCTAATGTTTTGGCTATCCCTTTTGATATTCTCATCAGAATGTTGGGATTCTGAATGAGGGCTTAGAGGTTGGGATTGGGCCTTTGAGACAAGAACAGAAGGAGTCTTCTTGCTCCTTTTTCTAGTGAATGTTGTTGCAACTGGGGCCCTTTGTTTCAGTTGAACGATAACATCCAAAACAAATGTAAGTGATTTTTGTACCTGTGCATCCTTAGTAGTATGCACAGGGGTTCGAATAGTGGAAGCAGATGGTTGTTAAGGATGTGAGGTGGAGGGTGTGGGATCAGTATCAGCTGAGATTGCTAAACTGTCACCCTGGGTACTTTGTATGTTCAGCATTGTAGATAACAATGAAACATTGACCCCTGAGAACTTTTTGGAAACAGTTCTCATACTTTGAAACATATTATTTTTATGACCCAACATGATGTAGATTCTTGCAGGTGTTGAGAGATCTTTTAGTTCCTGGTTGAAAACCTCCTGCAAGAATCTAGGGTACATAAAAAATTGTTGCTTTTCACCCTCTTGAAGGTTATATCTCAACCCTCAAAGATGAGGTGTGCAAAGTTGAATCATTGGCCAGTAATCATACCGTGAACAGCAGAGGCAAGTGCAGAGCTCACTTGATGCCATCCACTTCTCTTCTGAGATATGCATTGTAGAAGAGTGTGGCAGAGATACTTCCATGGAAGGCCCATCAGTGCCTTCTCTATTGTATACTCATTTTGATTTCCAGTGTACCCTATGGATACAAAGGTCCTCATGTATTCTTCCTTTGAGTATGAGATGGTTGCCCCCCATCTTGAAGCTGAAGATGTTTTCGGAGAGTAGCTTCAGAGATGATGATGTCCTTGCCGTCTACCTTGGTTTTTATTTGGGGAATCCCCTGTTCGGTAGAGTAGACGACGGTATTCCAAAAATCCTTCATATGAGGAATATATATGGTAGGGTTGACTGTTAGTGCAAAATGTATCTTTGATTGGCACAGAAAATCGATCATATCATCGAATCCCTTGGACTTCTTTCCTTTGGTTAGTATGTCGTGAGGTTGTGATATGGGAGAACTTATCATCAGGATTGTTTATGTCTGCCATTTTTGTTGGATTTTGGAGGGAAAGAGGAAGGTTTTTGAAGGGTGGTTAGGAATGGAAGGCTTTGAATGTTGTGGGGGCTTGAGAGAAAGTGATGGGAGTTAGGGCGAAATTGAATGTGAAGGGGTGGTGAAGAAATTTGATTTGTTCTTATAACGGCAGAGGAGGGAAAAGCAAAATGACTTGTACAGTACAACCCCATTCACTTTTTACTGTTACAGCTGTAATGCACTATAGCAGTCATGGTAAAGACTGAAAGGAATTTTTACAGCGGGTAAAAGTTAATTTAGACTTATTTTTACCCATAGCAGCAAACTTGGTTACTGCGGATGGTTAAGCCTATCTGCTGCAAGATTGGTTGCGGCGGATAGTTAAGTATGTCAGCAGCAAACACTATTGTTGCTGATGGATGCATTGATCCGCAGCAAGGGAGTTGCTGCTGACTGCCTTAAAGCTATTCGCAGGAAAATTGTTCCTGCTGATAACTTAAAGCAGCCAGTGGCAAAATCTTTACAACTGATTATTAAACCTGTCAGCAGCAAAAATGGATGCTGCTGACTTGTAACTTTTATTTATAACAAAAGACAAACATATTTACAAACACAAAATTTTAGAGACATATTTTAATCAAAGTTCATCATACCAATGGATTCAACTAAATATCTAAATCTAGCTTCATCAAACGGTTTTGTAAACAAATCAACATATTGCTCATTGGTATGAACTTTGGTTAAAATAATTCTCTTTTTCTCAGCTTAATCTCTTATGAAGTGATACCTGATGTCAATGTGCTTTGTCTTGGAGTGCTGCACCGGATTGTTTGTGATTGATATAGCACTCATGTTGTCAATGTGGATGGGAGTTGCCATGAAAGTCATCCCATAATCCAGCATTTTATTTTGTATCCAGATGACTTGTGCACAGCAATTTGAAGCTGCAATGTATTCTGCTTCTGCTGTAGAAGTTGAAACACATGTTTGTTTCTTGCGCTGCCATGAAATCAGTCTCCCTCCCAGAAACTGACATCCCCCTGAAGTGGACTTTTTGTCCAAGTTGCATCCCCCATAATCACTGTCAGTGTATGCATACGGATTGAACTTATTATTTTTAGAGTACCATAGCCCAAGTCTTGGGGCTCCCTTTAGGTATCTGAAAATTCTCTTGATAGCTTGAATATGTGAAATCTTTGGAGCTGCTTCGAATCTTGCACAGAGACATACTGCAAACATGATATCTGGCCTTGAGACACTGAGATACATGAGAGACCTTATCATTGCACGGTACTGATGTTGATCAGTGTCTTGACCATCTTTGTCTGGAGTCAGCTGATGGTGCACTTGCATAGGGGTTCTTGCAGCAGAGCAGTCAGCCATCTTGAATCTTTCCAGAATGCTCTTGACATATTTGGATTGGCTGATGAAGATTCCATTTGGGACTTGTTTGACTTGAAGACCCAGAAAGAAATTTAGCTCACCCATTGAGCTCATTTCAAACTTTGAGTGCATCAGGATCTCGAAGTCTTTACACAGCTTCTTCCTTGTTGATCCAAAGATGATATCATCTACGTAGATTTGAACCAGTAAGATTTCTCCCCCTTCATCTTTGATAAACAAGGTCTGGTCAATGGCACCTCTTCTGAAGTTGTTGCTTAGTAGATATCCAGGCAAAGTTTCATACCAGGCTCTTGGGGCTTGATGTAAGCCATATAGAGCTTTGTCTAGTTTGAACACTTGGTTAGGATCTGCAGGATCTACAAAGCCTGGAGGCTGTTTGACATATACTTCTTCACCAATCTTCCCATACAGAAAGGCACTCTTGACATCCATTTGATAGACCATGAAATTCTTGGATGCAGCATATGCCAGGAAGATTCTGATGGCCTCTAGTCTGGCAACAGAAGAAAAGACTTCATCATAGTCAATTCCCTCTTCCTGAGTGTAGCCTTGAGCTACAAGTCTGGCTTTGTTCTTGACTACAATGCCTCTCTCATCTTGCTTGTTCCTGAATACCCATCTTGTGCCAATGGCAGATTGACCAGGTGGAAGATCAACAAGCTTCCAGACATCATGTCTCTTGAATTGCAGCAACTCTTCCTGCATTGCCTCAATCCAACTGCTGTGTTGCAGAGCTTCATCTATCTTCTTTGGTTCCACCTGAGATAGAAAACATGAAAACAAACATATATTGGCCTCATGAGATTTGCTTCTTGTTAGAACTCCTTGGTGAACTTGGCCAATAATATTTTCCAGAAGATGTTTCTTGTTGATCCTTTGTGCTGGTACCACCTCCAGCTGTATCCCTTGCTCAAGATTGCTTTGATTTTGATCAGGGATTTCTTCATTCATGGTTGAAGAGTCTTCAAAATCAACATGTACATCAGTATTATCAGCAATGGTATATGCAGCATCTACATCATTTACCGAAGAGTCTTCATTCAAGTTTTCATTTTCAGACAGGCTGCTGCTGGTGACATTAGAGAGTGTGGTTCTGGCTGCACTTGCTTCAATGGCTTCCATAACAGATGGAGGATCATTGGATGGTCTTCTCAGACTGATAGAAGATTTTGGAAAATCCAGTATGTGGTCAGAGGAGGTGGAAGCAGGTGCTTGAGAAGAGGAAGACTCCATATTTGAGAAGATGAGAGGCTCAAATATTTGGGTGAAGGATTCTATGTCAAAAAGCCAGTTTGGGCCTTTTCCCTGTTCACAGACAATGTGTTCTCTGCATTTCACATTGGCTGATTCTTCCACAATTCTTGTTCTTGAGTTGAATACTCTATAGGCCTTGGATTGAGAGGAATAGCCCACAAAATATCCTTCATCAGATTTGGCACCAAACTTAGGAAGAACCCCATGTGTGATCAGAATTGTGCATGGACATCCAAAAGGTTTTAGAAATCCAATGTATGGAACTCTTTGGAACCATAGTTCATAGGGTGTCTTGTTGAGAGGCTTGACTATGAGAACTCTATTTTTGCAATAGCAGGCTGTGCTTACTGCTTCTGCCCAAAATGTGAGAGACAGTTTTGAGTCAGCCAACATAGATCTTGCTGACTCAATTAGAGTTCTGTTTCTTCTTTCAGCAACTCCACTTTGTTGAGGAGTTCTTGGACCACTGTATTGCCTTTCAATTCCCTTGATCTCACAGAAACAGTTCAAAGTGTGGTTCTTGAACTTTGTGCCCTGATCACACCTTATGATCTTCACCTTCTGATTGCTTTGATTCTCTACCTTAAGGATGTAGGATTTGAGGATCTCAGCAGTTTCATATTTAGTTCTCAAGAAGTATACCCATGAGAATCTGGTGTAGTCATCAGTTATCACCAGACAGTATGACTTCTTGCCCATTGACATAATATTTGTAGGACCAAAGAGTTCCATATGCAACAGCTGTAGTGGAGTATCATTTGTATTCAAAGTCTTGGGCTTGTGAGAACTCTTGTGTTGCTTCCCTTTCAAACAAGCAATGCAGTGATCTTCAAGCTGGAATTCTTTATCAGGAAGCCCTCTGACAAGATTGTCCTTCACCAATCTGTTGATAGTTTTGATGTTAACGTGGCTTAATCTCCTGTGCCAGAGAGCTGATTCATCAACTGAAGCTTTTGACAGAAAACATGATACATTGCCAGATGGAGTGACCTCATTCATGTCAAGCACATAAAGATTTTCTTTTCTCTGAGCAGTTAATAAAATCTTTTCTAGAGGCGGTTTGGATAAGCCAGGAGATAGTACAAAGCATTCTTTGTCTGTGAAGAGCATCCAATGCTTTTGATCACAGACCTGGGAAACACTCATGAGATTGAAGTCCAATTCTTTGACATAATTTACTTTATCAATACTCATTCTTTCATTTGACACAGTCCCTTGTCCAGTAATAGATCCTCCTTTTGAGTCACTCCCAAAGGCAACATATCCTCCATTGAAGTGTCTGAAGTTGGAGATGATGGATCTGTTGGCTGTCATATGCCTGGAACAATCACTGTCTACCACCCAAGTGTTATTCTTGTGACCTGGCTGCCCCTGAGGCGGTATCTCAGTTGTGTCTGCCATAAGAGCTTGGTTGTTGGTAGACAGATCTTCATACTGAAAGCTCCAGTCAAAGTCAGAAGTTCCAACAGCTGCACAAGCTGCAGTTTGGGCTGGAGGAGTAGCTTGTTGTTGTTGTTGTCTAGGTTGGTCTTGGTGAGCTTGTCTTGATTGATCAGCAGTTGGGTTTGCCCTAGGTGCCTTGCATTCTCTAGCAAAATGACCTAGTTGGTTACAGTTGTAACATCTCAATTTGCTTTTATCCAAGCCAACTCTGGTGTTGGAGTTGTTGCTTGGAATGGGTCTTCCGGTTCTAGAGTAGAACCTTTTTGCTCTTAGAGAGAGCATGGCATACGAGTGATGTATATCCATTTCTTCTAGATCATCTGGATGGAAGCATTCCAGATCCTCCTTGATAAAGGACATGTTGCTTGAGTTTTCAGAAACAAAAGCAGCAGAGGTTGAGGTTTGAGGAGGAGCTTCAAGAAGAAATGGTGAGGTATTTGATTGAGAGGTAGGATTTTGAGGATGTGTGACTATGGGAGGATAGTAGTTGCTAGTATTAGGACTTGAGTGGTCAGAGTGAAGAGCAGAAGAGGTGGTGGTGGATGTTGAAGCTGTTTGGTAGCTTGAGCTCCTTTCCTTGGCCTGAATCATCTCTAATTCATAGGGTTTGAGCATACCGAATAGCTCAGTCATCTGAAGAGTCTTCAGATTCTCAGTTCTTCTGATGGACACTGTGTAGAGTGTCCAACAACTGGGTAGAGACTGATGAATTTCTTGAGAATATCTTCATTCTCCAACTTCACTTTTGAGCACTTCAGCTCACCTACAAGATAAGTATATCTGTTATATAAAACAGTTAGAGACTCACCTTCCTTCCAGACGAAGTTTTCATATTGCTGCTTCAGGATGTCTCTTCTGTTTTCTTTAACTTCCTCTGACCCTGCAAACATCTTCTCAAGAGCCTCCCATAGCTCCTTAGCAGTTTTGTATCCTCTGAAGTTGTGAAAAACTTTATTTGGCAGACACATTTGGATAGCTCCCAAAGCCTTGAAATCTACCTCCATTTTCTTGATGTCTTCATCTGAGTATTTGGAGGATTCTTTGGGAACTAGTGCACCTCTGGAATCAGCAGAGGACACCATCGGTATGTATGGTCCATCTTTAATGGATTTCCACATCCCATATTCCTGATAGCATAAGAAGCTTTCCATTCTGTTCTTCCACATATCGTAGTCTTCCCTAGACACCAGTCTTGGTGGTCTGTTGATGCTTCCGATATCTTCAAATCCATTGTTTTGAGCCATTTTTGATTTGTGATATTGGGATGACTTTAGCAAAGAGATAGTTTTGAATAGAACCAGAGAATGATTAAACAAGTGTGAGTTTGTTTAATCTGAGCCAAAGCTCTGATACCACTTGTAGGATCGGTAAATACAAGATGGTTCTATTCCAGTTGAGATTGGCGGAAACAATCACAACTGAGCAATGCAAACAAGTAAACAAGAAGAATACTGATAAATGCAATTTGTATTAAGCTTCAAAGATTACAAGATTACACATAAAAACTCTAAGCAAGATTTTTTACAATGACTCTAAGTACTACTTATATAGTAACTTAGAATCAAGACAGACCCTTGATTCTAATGATCAGATCTAACACAAACCGTTGATCTTGTATTATAGTTATTCTATATGTACAGACAATAATAATAACTATGCTAGTTAACTTTTCTCAAACGTCTTCTTAGGCATCATTGCTTGGATACTTGAAAGGAGAGCGTTGTTTTTCTTTATTGTCTGCACCAGTGACATTCTTTCTGCGTGGAGTGTGTCAGTGTTGCAGCAGAAAGTTTGTCAGTGGTCATGGTTGCTTTTGCTTTTGCAAGGCTGGTCAGCTGCAACGTTTGATCTTCAATGGATGAATAACTATCAGCAGCAGAGTTGTTGATCAGCAGCAAGACACAACTGTCCACAGCTGCTGATGATTTGCTTATCAGCAACAACATTGGTCTTCTGCAGATAAGGCTATCAGCAGCAATTTTGGTCTTCAGCAGATAAGGCTATCAGCACCAGATTTGTTCTTCAGCAGAAGAACAAGTATCAGCAGCAGATAAGATTATCCGAAGCAGTATGTCGATCTGCAGCAAACTCTGAGATCAGCAACATTTGTACTTAGAGAATTTTGTAGCCATCAGTCTTTATTTCTACAAATAATTTAAAATGAATTCTTAGCCATTTTCGCCTATAAAACGTTATCATATTTCACTAAAAGAAAAATAAACAATATCCAAAAATAAAAATTCTTTTATAACTAAAAAAATGATTTCACAATTATTTTTAACTATTTATTTGTCATGGAGGGGAATAGTACCCCCTAGTAATAGGGAAACGCCACGTGTCTTCTTATTATTATTTTTTTTCGTTTTCACCACTCATACTATATATAATATACGCTTTTAACTCGTTTAATAGTCTAATAATTTCGTTTTTCTGTAATAACTTTTGTTCGTTAACTTAAAAAAACGGAATGCGCGGCTTCGTTTATTATTATTTTTTTAGTGAAATTACAACTTTGTCAACTCTATGTGCTTTATATAGTAGTATAGATTAAATAATCTATACTAATAAATAAAGGTTTATGGTGGACACTTGTCACTTCCTCGTGCATTCTCACATTGGTTTTCCCGCCTCTCTCTCCTAATAAATGTGTTTCTATCTTATTAAATAATAATGATATTATAAATATATTATTAAAGAGAATACTAATTATATTAAATAAGAATATATAATAGAAAATCAAAATATAACTAATTAAAGAAAAATATTAATTTGTTATATACACACACATTTTCACTTGATATATCTCGAGACGATCATAATAGTCTGACAAGTTAGGACGTATTTACAAATTTATAAGTTATATTTTTTTAATATACAATCTCGTGTAATACACGGGGTTCTAATCTAGTAGAGTATAAAGTAAAATAATTTAAAATGAATTCGTAGCCATTTTCGCCTATAAAACGTTATCATATTTCACTAAAAGAAAAATAAACAATTTCCAAAAATAAAAATTATTTTATAACTAAAAAAATGATTTCACAATTATTTTTAACTATTTATTTATCATGGAGGGGAATAGTACCCCTAGTAACAGGGAAAAGCCACGTGTCTTCTTCTTATTATTATTTTTTTTCGTTTTCATCTATACGTTTTTAATTTGTTTAATAGTTTAATAATTTCGTTTTTCTGTAATAACTTGTGTTCATTAATTTAAAAAAAACGGGATGCGCGGCTTTGTTTATTTTTTTTTTCTATCAAATGTCCGTAATAAATTTTATTCAAAACGAAATTGTGTTCACATCGAGTGTTTTTTTTAATCATACGCTATAGCGAATCTGCGTTTCGACGTAAGTTTTATCCCCGCAGACGAGCCGAACCGATAATGACTTCGTTTTTCTGTAATAAATTTTGTTCGTTAACTTTAAAAAAAATGGATCGCAACTTTGTTTAGTTTTTTTTTCTTAACGGTCCGATATAAATTTGATTGAAAACGAAGTTGTGTTCACATTCGGGTATTTTTTTTTGGTATCGTACGCTATAGAAAGTCTGCGTTTTGACGTAAGTTTTATCCCTACAGACGCGGCGAACAGGTAACGACTTTGTTTTTCTGTAATAACTTTTGTTCCTTAACTTAAAAAAAAATAGATGTGCGGCTTTTTATAAAAAAAAATTCAACGGTCCGGTAGAAATTTTATTGAAAACGAAGTTGTGTTCACATTCGATTATTTACTTTGGTATCGTACGTTATATCGAGTCCACGTTTCAACGTAAGTTTTATCCCCGCAAGCCTCATTAGTTCACGGGACAAGGGCTAATTTGGTTAAAAATAAATCTATAGTTATTTTTATAATCTATTCCCTTCCATCAGTGATCAGACCAATACAAGATATTTTATCCTTAAAAACAAGCCTCGGACGCCCCAACAATCCATAACAGATCTGTATCGTTCTCGCCATCGATCCTTTTACGTCCCTCTCAGGTAACGTAATAAGAAGCTTCGTTTTTTGTTGATTCTCTAATATTAATATGCTTCCTGATTTCATTCGTGCGTTGATTCTCGCGTCTGTTTCTTTGTTTCCATGTATATAGTAATTGAATTTGATCGTTGTTGGTTTCGTTTATGTCGATCCATCATTCTGTGATCCTTCAGTCTGATATATTCTTTGTCACCTAATGTGATTTGTAGAACAAACTGAAAACGAATGATCTGCAATATATAATGTCTTTAACAAATCAGATTCAAACCAAAACCTGAGTTGAGATTGATCAAACCTGAGTTGCCAACTCCGGTAATACCAAAATTGAAAATAAAAAAAAATTTGCACCAAATATGTTAGGTGTTAAGCACCATTAATGAAAAACATTCTTAAACTCGGCACCACCATTAACATCAATATATATGGGTCAAAACCAGGGCTGGCAATTTTTGACACAGACCTGTTAACGCGACACGAAACAACACCGAGTTAACAGGTTTCGTGTTTGTATTTAATATGTTTCGTGTCTTAAACATGTCGACTTGTTTAAGACACGATAAAAATTGTGTCTTAACAGGTTAAATACCTGTTAATAACATGTTTATATTTTTTAATTAAAAAAATAATAAGATGTTATATTTGCTTTTAGACTTTTGTAGTTTTTTGTCTCAAAATGTTATGGATTATGTATTAATTAAGACTTTTATGCTTGTTTTAGCAATTTTTGTTTCAATACAAATGTATTATTTATCGTGTCCTTAAACAGGTTCCAAAACATGTTTTATCATGTTAACCTGTTACTTAACAGTTTCGTGTTCGTGTTTAGAAAAATAACACGATTAGTTATCGTGTGTGTTCGTGTCTAGCACCACAGGTAATCATGTCGTGTCTTAACAGGTCGTGTCTGACATGTTATGCCAGCCCTAGTCGAAACGAAAGTGTTAATTTAGTTTGGGTAAAAATGAGTTCGGATTAAAAAGATTTATTAAAAAAAATATAGAGTAAATTACATTTTTCGTCATTTAGATATTTACAAAATTTCAGTTTACGTCCTCAAAGTAAGGAAAAAGCATAAATCGTCCTTTATGTTTAAATTCGTTTGTACGTTTCGTCCTTTACACTAACTGTCGTTAAATTTTCAGTTAAGTGACGTACTAAATGACCAATTTACCCTTTATCTTATTTAATAGTTGAGGAACTATTGTGTAATTTACTAAAAGATATCCCAACCCCACGATCAAAACACACACTCTCCTCCCTCTCATTTTTCTCCTAGTATTTCTCTCTCTTAATATCCCCACTGGGATGAACCCACGAAGGCCATCGCCAGACTACAATTACGCTCTCTTCAGTTCATCAAACTCCACACTGAAAATTTCAAGAACACGGATCTCTAAACCCCTAATTTACCGACACAAAATGCCGCCCAAGAAACCCACCTTGCCAATTTTATTCTCATTGCCGTAGTATCGTTGCCGTGCCAGTTTTTTATTTTACTTTTGTTTATTAATTTTTTAAATGGGCCCAACAATTAGCCTTTTATTTTTTTCTTTTTTACTAAATAAGGGTATTTTGGTTATTTTTAAAACTTTTAACAATTATAGTCCTTTAGACCGGAGAACAAAATTTGTAAACAAATTTAAACATAAATGGTGATTTATATTTTTTTTCTTAGTTTAAGGACGACGTAAACTAAAATTTGGTAAGTATTTAAAAGATGTAAAATGTAATTTAGTCAAAAATATATAAAAATGGTTCACCAGTCATGTTTGTTTTTATAACGGTTAATGATGGTGGTGGCGGATGCGAGAGTTGTTGTGATGGTGACGGTTGGTTGTGGCAGACTGGTAGTGGCAGTAGGCGGTTTATTGTAGCCGTTCTAAGTTAAGAAATTGTCTAAAAATTTTAATCCATTACATAATTTGAGTTGATGTAAATGAAATCATTAAGAGAACAAAAGTTACCAAAATCAACTCATTTCTTCATCATGAATTAGTTTTTTAAATTATAGTATAAAAAATAAAGTAAAGGCCAATTTAATATTTTCACTTAAAACTTCTAAAATATAGTATAACGTTTGAAGTAAGAAGTTTTTGATATTTTGTAGGTTCAGATTGATTTATGTGAAATATTAAAAATAATTGAAACCATGGAGGTTAAGATCCGATCCACTAAGATCATAAAACCATCAAAGTCTACCCCGGAAAACCTACGCCACTTCAAGCTTTCATTGCTGGATCAACTAGCTCCATCTTCATACATAAATCCGATCTTCTACTATAAGACCAGTGGTCATGAAGTTGACATCTCAGATATATGTAGTCAACTGGTCAACTCTTTATCAGAGGTGCTAAATTTGTACTACCCACTAGCTGGCAGACTCACAGAAGATAGGCTGGAAGTTGATTGCAACGATCAAGGGGTCAATTATTTGGTGACTCAAGTGAGTACAACCCTGGATGAGTTTCTCAAACTAGGTATTGACCACATGAGTCAACTCATAGGTGCAAAGGGTCGAGACACAACCTCCTTGGTAACAATGCAGGTCAACCTGTTTGATTGTGGTGCACTTGCTATTGGTGTTATTGCTTCGCATCAAGTGACTGACGGTTGCAACCTAATCAGGTTTATTAACCAATGGGCGAGCATTAACCGCACCGGTGGGTGCAATGGTGCATTTTCACCCAGTTTTGATAAACTTGATTCTTTGTTCCTACCGAGGAAAAACGAATCACCCGGCCACTCATCCATTTCAGTTGACCCGGAAGCTGTAGTTGTGACAAAAAGGTTTCTGTTTAATGGGACTACAATATCAAAGCTGAGAGCAAAAACTGGCGCGTTAAATGGTGAATACTCTAGGGTTAAATTGGTGGGTTCGTTAATATGGAAGGCTTTAATCACCGTTGACCGAGTCAAAAGCGGGAGCTTCAGGGACTGTTTGTTATCCCCTGCCATGAATTTGAGAGGAAAGGCAAGCTCACCGGTGTCAAAAAGCTCGTTTGGGAACGTATGGGCTCCGTATCCCATCTGGTTCTTGCGAACCGGAACTGAACCTGAGTTTGTTGATTTGGTGACTCTGATGGAAGACACAACAAGAAACGTTATCATGTGGGTCCAAAAAGCTAGCGGTGAGTGTAAGACACGATTTAATATCTGTCTTTTATAATCATTTATCAAATTATTAAATGATTAAATATAATTATATATTTATTTAATAACCCATGGCTAGTAATTAGTTGATGAGCCTAATTACTCTTAACAAGCCATTAATGGGTTTCTCATTGGGTGTACATATAAATAAACAGTTAATTAGAGAGAATAGACTAATGTTCATTTAATCTCTATCACCACTAAATCGTCCCTCTCTCTCTCCAAACCGCGAGCTCTCATGATCTCACCTAATACCATCCTAATCGTACACCCTAAACGGGAACCCGATCCAGATCAGAGATCATGATGTCTTCCCTATAAACGGTGAACTTAGCAGGTATGATTTATATATTGTTTTCCATTATTTAGTCACAAGAACTGATCAACATGTGGTATCAGAGCAGATGTTGATTAATCAGTTCTTGTTTCTTTCCCTTAACTGTAATTAAAATCGGAGAACAAAAGTTATGTTAAAATCGTTTGAAAATCGTCTTAAATAATGTTTTACGGTTTTCGGTTTATGCTAATATATCACGGGTTTGATCTCCTAAACTCGAGATCCTTAATATTTTCAAAATCTGTTAAATATTAATGTTCAAGATTTCGATTCCAGGTTTTTTATCTGATATTATTGAAGAACAGTTTATCTGATATTCATAAGCTGTTCTTAGTGTTCATCATTATTTTCGATGAAATCCCCTTATTTTGGGATATATTAGGTTTTTTATTGTGTTTTTCCTAAAAATCTTGTAACTTTATCTCCAATATTTTGAATTAAAATATTATTTTAAATAAAGAAACTTGGATATACTTAACAATTTAAAAGATTTTTGAAATTTGAAAATACAATCAAAATCTCTTAATTTTTGCACTGCCTTATTGGTTTTTAATTTTCATGGTTATTATTCACGGGTCTAGCCATTCACGGAACCATGAACCTTATTGGAATCGTAAACCTCTGTTGAACCGTGAACCATTACCTGAGCCGTGAACATTCACCTGAGTCGTGAACCCTCACCTGAATCGTGAACCTTCACTTAGCTGTGAACCTAGCCTTATATGTGCCTAAAATTCGATCCGCGCTAACAGGGGGTTTGCTATTAATGATTGCTTTAGTTTTGATAAACCTTAAACTCAAATGTTTTCAAAACCTTAACACTTACTTGAATAACACCTAAAGCTTCACTTCTGCCCAAAGGTGATGTGATGCACGTGTAAACTCATTCAAGCTTAAATTAAGCATTATAACCTAGTGCATGTCATGATATTAAATTAAAAAACATGATTAACTTAAATAATACCTAAAGTTTCACTTCTGTCCAAAGGTGATGTGTCACGCTTGTAAAGTTATTTAAGTCTAATTAATCACTACGTCATCTAATATAACTAAGTGTTTCTACTTCTGCCCAAATGTGATGTGTCTTATTTAGTTTTTGCGAAGCTAATTATGTGGCGTACTAAACAAATGTTTCACTTCTGCCCAAAGGTGATGTGTTACATTCTTACTACACATACTCAATATTAAATTGTTCCTAATACTAAACAAATATTTCACTTCTGCCCAAATGTGATGTGTTACATTGTTTAAGTAGAACCTAATTAATCTATTATTTTGGTGATTATAATAGATATTTATCACAGCTTCATTAATATAATGGTCCTTATTTCCGACTGGCTTAGTTTAAGTTACCCCATAGACACTTTAAGTTCTTCTTTAGCAATTAGTATCTTATTTTTCTCGTATAAAATCCACTGCAGCCCCTAACTTGGGAGTCGAAACTTTGAATGGCACGAACTTCTCCGCTTGGAAAGATTCACCGATGCTGTCTCTCCGCATGATGGAATTCTATCACGCACTCGACAAGCCTGCACCTGCTGATCTTACTGACAAAAGCACTCCTCAGGACAATATAAAGCATGAGAAATGGACGAGGTGTAACCGCATGGCTCTTATCCTAATGAAGAACTCCATCAGTCCGATCATCAGAGGAGCTATACCTGATTCTAAATATGCTAAGACTTATCTAGCTTCCGTGGAGGATCAATTCAAGGGAACTTCTAAGGCGCATGATAGCACTCTTATTCTGAAGCTGGTGACTACAAAGTATGACAGGATCAACAGTATTCGTGAGCACATCGTGATAATGAATGACATGTCCC
This sequence comes from Smallanthus sonchifolius, assembly GCA_023525975.1. Taxonomy (NCBI): domain Eukaryota; kingdom Viridiplantae; phylum Streptophyta; class Magnoliopsida; order Asterales; family Asteraceae; genus Smallanthus; species Smallanthus sonchifolius. The sequence goes on along the minus strand of CM042033.1, from coordinate 72,716,765 downwards.
GTAAGTTCAAGGGATTAGACATGGAAATCAGTGATGGTTTTCTAGTGCACTTTATCATGACCTCTCTTCCTAAGTCTTTTGAAGCTTTCAAGATCAACTATAACACACAGAAAGACAAGTGGACGATGAGTGAGTTAATTACAATGTGCGTCCAAGAAGAAGAGCGTCTGAAGCTAGAGAGACCAGATGTTGCTTATTTCACGACTGCTGATTCAAAGAAGAGGAAGGGCAATTTTCGTAAGAAGGAATCTTCTAAGGTCCATAAACAAGATGCGAGTGGTGCTTCCAGCTCTAAGAACTTCAAAGGGAAGTCTCACTGCAAGTTCTGCCGCAAGGCTGGACATAGGCAGAAAGACTGCCCAGACGAGTGGCTGAGCAAGCGAGGTAATAAGCTTTATATGATACTTGAGTCCTATAATTTAAATGTTCCAACTAATTCATTGTGGTTTGATTCTGGTTATATTTTCATGTAACTGACTCATTACATAGATTCCTTAAAATGGGGAATGGAGAAGAACTAGTTGTCAAAGCTGTGGGAACCTTAGAATTAATAATGAAAACTGGTTTATGTATTAAATTTTATGATACCTTATATATTCCTGAGATTACTCTAAATCTAGTATCAGGACCAAAGTTAGACATTGACGATTTTGTTTGTTCTCATGATCATGGAAAACTTTCTATTATGTTAAATTCTCAAGTGTTTGGACGTGGTTATTTGGATGATGGTCTCTATATGGATGATGGTCTCTATAGATTAGAACTAAATGATGAATTTTACAAGTCTTTGTTATCATATAATATCAATGAAAACTCAACAAAGACTAAACAAAAGCGAGACTTAGAAGCTTCATCCATGTTGTGGCATCAACGCTTAGGCCACATTTCACGAGATCGCTTATCTTGACTCGTGAAGGATGAAGTGTTACCATCTCTCGATTTCAATGACTTTGGAACATGTGTCAAATGCCTTAAAGGTAAAATGACATCAACAAATAAGAAAGGTGCCACTAGGAGCTCTAATTTATTAGAACTCATTAACACTGATATTAGTGGCCCTTACCCCGTTGCTGGTATAACAAGACATACTTCATTTATCACTTTTTTTGATGATTATTCTCGCTATATGTACTTGTATCTTATTAAAGAAAAATCTGAATCACTTGCGACTTTTAAAGATTATAAAACTGAAGTTGAAAAACAACTTGATCTTCAAATAAAAGTTGTGAGATCAGATAGAGGAGGTGAATATTATGGCAGACATACTGATGTGGGTCAGGCTCCTAGTCCATTTTATGAGTTTTGTAAAGGGCGAGGGGATCGTGAACCAGTACACCATGCCCGGTACTCCTCAGCAGAACGATGTTGCTGTGAGAAGAAACAGAACCCTAATGAACATGGTACGTAATACGTTAGACAACTCAGGTTTACCCTCATTCCTTTGGACCGAGGCCTTAAAATCAGTCGTTCATATACTCAATAGAGTTCCTTCAAAGTCTGTTCCTAAAACTCTTTATAAACTCTGGACAGGAAGGAAACCGAGTCTTAGATATATGAAAGTATGGGGTTGTCTTGCCGAAGTTAAACTCTATAATTCTTTCTTAAAGAAACTTGACATGAAAACTGTCACTTGTTACTTCATCGGTTATCCCGATCACTCAAAGGGTTATATATTCTACTGTCCTTCTCATGTCACTCGTATTGTAGAAACCAAGCATGCCAAATTCCTTGAGGATTTTAAGGTCAGTGGGAGCAGTGAAAATCCTTATCCAGATTTAGAAGAAATACAAGACGGGGGGGGGGGGGATTCGTCGCTTACTATACATTCGATTACTCCTATTGTACACCACGCTGCACCGCACGACTGCACCACCTCCTCCATACTTAGATCTTAATGCTACTCCTTTTATAACATAGAATGAAGGCATATCAAACGACCGACATGAAGAAAATGCCGAACCCGATAATCAACTCAGGAGGTCGTCTAGGTCCAAAAGGCCTACTAACTTTGATGATTATGTTTCCTACCTGACTGAAGCTGAAATGTTTACAGATCCTACTTCTTATCATGAAGCCATTAGCAGTGATCAGTCTTCTGAATGGAACAAAGCTATGATTGATGAGCTTGACTCCATGAAGAAAAAAGATGTTTGAGATTTAGTTGAATTACCCAACGGTGCTAAACCCGTAGGATGTAAATGTGTCTTCAAAACTAAACTAGATCCGAATGGAAACATTGAACACTATAAAGAGAGATTGGTTGCAAAGGGTTTCACTCAGAAAGAAGGAATCGACTATCAAGAGACTTTTTCTCATGTTTCTCGAAAGGATTCATTAAGGATCGTGATGGCCCTAGTAGCTCACTTTGACTTAGAGCTGCATCAGATGGACGTCAAAACCGCTTTCCTAAACGGCGACTTGAATGAAGGCGTGTTCATGAAACAGCCTGAAGGTTTTCAACCCGAGGGTAAAGAACATCTAGTCTGTAAGTTGAAGAAATCCAAATACGGGTTGAAGCAGGCATCACGTCAACGGTACCTAAAGTTTGATGAAGTCATGAAGAAACAAGGTTTCCTTAAGAATCAAGTGGATCAATGCACCTACCTCAAGATGAGTGGGAGAAACTTTACTATACTTGTCCTTTACGTAGATGACATTCTATTGGCAAGTAATAGTTTAGATATGTTGCATGAGTCGAAGCGTTTACTCTCGCATAACTTCGACATGAAGGATCTCGGAGAGGCTTCTTATGTTATAGGAATCGAAATACACCGAGATAGATCTAAGGGCATTTTGGGATTATCTCAGAAAGCCTACATTGAACGGGTCCTCACACGGTACAATATGCAACACTGCTCTCCTTCTGTAGCTCCAGTAGTTAAGGGAGATGTTTTTGGTTCTTTCCAATGTCCAAAAACAGAGGTTGAGAAGGAACAAATGAGAATGATACCTTATGCATCAGTAGTTGGGAGTGTTATGTATGCTTAAGTCTGTACTCGTCCAGATATCGCTTATATTGCTGGAATGCTAGGCCGTTATCAGACTAATCCTAGCCTAGATCACTGGAAAGCAGCTAAGAAGGTACTTCGATATATGCAAGGGAAGAAAGACTATAAACTGACTTATAGAAGAAGTGACAATTTAGAAGTGGTTGGTTATTCTGATTCTGACTTTGCAAAGTGCAAAGATGACAAGAAATCCACTTCGGGGTACATCTTTATGTTAGCCGGTGGACCTATCTCGTGGAAGAGTCATAAGCAGCAGTTGACAACAACATCCACTATGATGGCAGAATACATAGTTGTGTATAACGCGACCTATCATGGAATGTTGCTAAAGAATCTTATCACTGGACTCAAAATAGTTAATTCCATTTCTAGACCATTGAAGCTTTATTGTGATAACTCAGATGCCGTTAGTTTCTCGAACAGTAACAGTTCGACTGGAGCTGGATTATATCTTGATACAAAGTACTTGTTCGTACGTGAGCGAGTTGAGGAAAATAACCTTTGTATTGAGTATATAACTACTAAAATTATGCTTGCGGATCCGATGACTAAAGGTCTCCCACCTAAAGTTTTCGAAGATGGGCTTTTCTAAAGACCTTATTTAGTGGCATAATTGTACTTACTTACGTTTATTAATGAAATTTCCTCAATTATTGAGTTTGTTTGTCTCTAAATATGTTATGCATGCCTAATGACATACAGACACGAAGTATACAAATCAACGTTAAAGGGCTTACTTGTAAATTTGATCATAAAGTTTACTTAAGTTTTAAATTTGTGCTATAGTATGATTAATGGGGGTATTGAGTTGAATACTGATTCAATGACTGTATTTTTATGCTATAGTTACAGTTTAGAACTAAAATTAGTATTAAATCTCTGCAGACTTACTAATGCTCATAATAAATGATTACCCATCCAAGTGGGAGAATGTAAGACACGATTTAATATGTGGCTCTTATAATCATTTATCTAATTATTAAATGATCAAATATAATATTTATTTATTTAATAACCTATGGCTAGTAATTAGTTGATGGGTCTAATTACTCTTAATGAGCCATTAATGGGTTTCCCCTTGGGTGTACATATAAATAGAGAGTTAATTAGAGAGAATAGATTAATGTTCATTTAATCTCTATCACCACTAAATCGTCCCTCTCTCTTTCCAAACCGTGAGCTCTCACGATCTCACCTAATACCATCCTAATCGTACACCCTAAACGGTAACCCGATCCAGATCAGAGATCATGATGTATTCTCTATCAACGGTAAACTTAGCAGGTATGATTTATATATTGTTTTCCATTATTTAGCAGGTGAGGACATATGTAGGCATGCTGAGGCGAGTTACAGTTTGAATGATGTGGAATTGAAGAAAAACAAGTTTTGTATCTTTACAAGTTGGTGCGGGTTTCCAATTTACGAGGTTGATTTTGGTTGGGGTAAGCCCTACTGGGTAACTGAAGCTGGAAGTTCACTTGAGATGGTTGCTTTAATGGATGACAAAGATGGTGTTGGAATTGAAGCATGGGTTAGTTTGAACCAGAAAGAAATGCATGTTTTTGAACATGATCAGGATATTTTAGCCTTCACCACCTGATCAGCTGCTTTAACCAGCTTATTGTTGCGTCTATATATCATCATGTTTAAGTTTCAAATCATTATCATATGTTACGTTTTGTGACCCTTGTTCGTATCATGGATGTGTTATTGTTGAATTGATCGATTAATCTAGACTTATTATTTATTTACCAATAATATAAGTTCGTGTATGAATTATGTATTTACCAATTGTTATGGCAGTAAAGATTAGTTAATGGATACATGTGAGATTCTAAATAAACGTTCAAGAACAATCTACACATTCACAAAAATCCAACAATGGAATAAAATCACATGATAGTGATGATGAAAAAGAGTCAATTTCAAGTTGCAAACAAATTGATGACACAAGGGATGACATAGATTTAGAACATCCACAAATGAAGACCAAACCGGGTCATCTACATCAAAAGATGAAAATGCTAAATCTAAGTGCATCTTTTATTAAGAAAAACATCAAAAATCTTAAACGAAAAGAACTTGAAGATGACTCAGACACAATGCTGAGCGAATCTGCTGATGATCACAAGACCAGTTTTCAAAAGAAGGAACCAAAATCACAACCACCCTCACCCTATGGAAGTTGTAATTATTTAAATGATTTTGAAATAAATTACATCAGGGATTGCATCAATGATCTAGATGACATTATAAGTCACCGAAATCTTGGCATAAGAAACGTATATGAAAATGTTTTTTTTATAAAGTTGTCTCATGGTTTCTGAAGCACTTTCTTAAAATCAAATATGAAATGCCATTTCCATCAACACTAGAAAATGAGAAGTTGTTAAGTTATTTGAATTATATTTGTGTGTAACAAAAAGGGGGATATTTGAATGTTACGAAGAATAACACGTGGAATATAATTGCCACTAAACTTGGCTATATTTTGAAAGTTTCAGCAAATGTGAGGATTGTTTATATAAAGTATCTAGATGTGTTAGATTTAATGATTCTATAAAACTATGAAGGATAAAGATACTATCGTTGGGTCTCCAAGTTTAGAAACCGTGGGAAAGGATGTGAAGAAGCGTTGCAAATTCAATATGGGGCTCAAGAACAAGAATTAGCACAAGAATATCAAGACATTCTCCAATAAAATAATGTGAAGAATATAACAAAGTTGATGCAATTTCTTGTTAGGCGTCTTAAAAAACTTAAAGTCTAGCTTAGGAGGGAGTGTTGAATTGATTAGTTAATCTAGACTTCATATTATATATATATATATATATATATATATATATATATATATATATATATATATATATATATATATATATGGAATGATTCAAATACTAACCAACTTTTTATGTGATAACCGTACTAATGTCACAACCCGACCAGGGGCTAGGCTTGATGATCGAATACCAAAACAAAACACAGCGGAAATAACGTGACATATATATTATAAATGTCAAAGCTACAAACTAAGTCAAAATTTAAATTTACAAAGGTACTTGTCATCTATATACTAACTAAAAATAAAATAAAGTAAAGTGATGGGTTCTATTTTTTCATCAAAGCTTTCGTGGGTGAAGTCTATGGTTCTGCATAAGGCTTCTAAAAGGAGTCATCTATCTTCAAGCAAACTCGTGCCTAAGTTGTTAGTTTCCCAACTTGAGAAGGGTACCTGAATACATGCTTAAAAATATTGTGTCAACTAAAAAGTTGGTGAGTTCACGAGTTTAGGTAATAAAGTATATGTATAGAGAATCCAAAAATGTATGGTGCAAAATTAAACAAGTTCACAATCAACCATGTGCCCACAACCAGTGGACATCTAGAAATAATAATAATATATCCCTAACCCATACCCCTTATTGTTATGGGTCTAATTACTCATGTCTACCAACATAAGTTAAACTGTTAAACGAATATATGTCACAAAATATATATTATCATTCAATGATTATCATTCCATGGGAGGTTGTCCCGGTTACGTCGGGCCCATGGTGTGCGGGGGTTTCACCAGATAGTACTACCCATATATTCGCTGGCTCCAAAGTAGTTAATGATTGTGTGCTAGAGATCGGAGATTCGTTATGGTAGCTAGAACGGCCTTTTTTAATTATTACACCAAGTATGCAAACAATATCGAAGCATGTAATCACCCCAAAAGTTTAAGTAAAAGAGGAAAAAAAAAGCACATGAACTCACCTGGCAATCTTGTATACGCCAAATCAATATGCTAAAGTTACGAGCTTGCTATCGGGTGTGTAGTTATTAAGACAAATCCTAATTATAACTGTGACATTAGTATATTGTACTAGAGTAATGTCATTAACCGCGTGGTTGAGCTAAACCGATCGTTAAAGTGATGGGGTCGTTTGGTAAAAAATCTCGGGTTGTAACCTCCATTTATTATTCTAATAGATGTACTATAAAAGTGTTGGTTTTACTTAGTATTTGTGTATATGCTCTATTAAAAATAGTTAAATAATAATGTTTCAACCCGAATAAGAGTATAACCAAGTATTATAATAATGATTTGATTCAAATAAGGTAATACTAGGCATAATTTACCTACGTGATGTATTTATATGTAATATATGTTTGTTGTGAAAAGTAGCTAATACGTAGTATCTTTAACTATACAAATTCGTACTAAAATAAATATTTAGGTTTCTAAATATGGATACGTGTTCGACTCGAATATAAGTAGCCCTACGTATTATCTATACGATGGATATATATAGTATTTATAACAATAAATATATTTGAGTAATCGTGGTTGTTTCAAAAGTATAATAAAGGTTTATAAATACACGGTTGTGTGATAATAACTATAGATGTAACTATCATATTTTTATATGTATCAAGAGTAAAATATTGTATGTTGGTGTTATAATTACTAATCATCATGAAATTAAGTTATCCTTAATAACCATCATAATTAGTAGAGACAAAAATAATACTTATAATATTAATGAAAGTATTTGTAACATTAATAATATTAGTGTAAAATATAATATAAGTTTTAGTAATGCTAAATAATAACAATACTAATACTAATATAAGAGTTTTGATATTTATAACACGTTAACCATAAGTGAAGTGTTTAAAAATATTGTTAAAAATAATAATGTTAGTGTTAATCGTGGTACTAGTGTTAGCGATAATAGTTATAGTAGTAATAATAATAATGGTACTCAATAAAAGTAAATATATCACTTAAAATATATAGTTCATAATTGTGCGAATAGTACTACTAGTATTAAAATATTTGTAACATTAGTAATATTAGTGCAAAAGTAAAATACAAGTTTTAGTAATTGTAATTAATAACGGTACTAATATTGTTAATGGTACCTATAAATAGTTATAGTATTGTTTTAAAAAATTATAATAATATTTATAATAATAACTAATAAAAGTAAATAATATAACTTTAGTAATCATAAAAGTGGTAGTATTAATAATAAATGCAACGTGTTACGTAAAGCAAATGTCGATTTTATATGGTTTTAATGTAAATACAAGTTTAGCAATAATAATAACGATAAACGTAACACGTTTAATAATAAAAACGACTTTTACATTATAAGTATTACTAAATTTTTAAAAGAGTTTTTTATAATATTTAATCTAAATAAAACAATGATAATAATAATAGTAAATATAATAATAATATTAATAATAATATGTTATCAAAACACTAATATTTATAAATATGTTTACATAAAGTTAGAGATCATATGTTTTTAATATGTATATACATATTAATAAACATAAGAAAGTAACTATATGGATATGTCTATAAATATATTCATATATATATATATATATATAAGTTTTGTATATAAATTCTTGTAAGAGGTAAATATGTCTATATGTTTATAAATATATTTATATATTGGGTGTTATTATAAATCCCGTATGTTTTAAAAATACTCGACTTTGATTTATGATTTTATTTCCATTTGTATAAAGTAATTGTAAGGGTTTTTATAAATTTAGTTTTTCTAGATAATATATTTATAATTATAGATGTGTTTATATATGTTTTATATTTCTAAGTAAAGCGTTTTAGATTTATAACTAGATGTAGGTGTATGCTTATACACATATTTTATATGTTTCTTTTTTTTGTATGGATGGAGACCCGGTTGTTACAAATACACGAACGAGGTTCAGTTTTAAATCTAAATCCCGAGTGGCCGTGATCGAGTCGGTTTAGCTCAACTAACTATTACACACGCTTACATATTACAAAAATACAAAATAAATACAAAACTTAGCGCGCGTTTATACCTCACTACACGTACGCTAACCCGCTCGTCGTTTCTGCCGTTGACCACCTTTGACCAGAGTTGACTTTTATTGACCAAAATCCGGGTGGTGTCCCGCCTTCATCGTAACCTGTCAATGTACTTGTTTAACACCCGGAACTGAAAATCCGGCTACCAAAACACCCGGTCTAGCCGAAAAGTTCGTCAGAGATGTAAATAGAAAGAATGACACGCGAAAAGGGGGGAAAATAACTCACCAGAAAGACAGGCCTCGCCGGAAGACGTGATCGGAACCCTAATCCTACCGGAAAAACGAGCTAGAACTCTAGCCACCTCCTGCTGCGACGACTCAGACCACCGGAAAACGGCTACAATGTCATTGTTGTACCCTTGCCGGAAAATCGAGGACGCCGGAAGCCGCGTCTGCCGCCATAGAGGCTCCTCCCCTGGTCTGCTTGCCGACCGGACATCAAAACGGCTCAGTCGCCGCCGCTGTCCTTCTCTCCCTCTCCATCCAAATGTCGCCGTCCACAGACTCGTCACCACCACCGGTGTCTGCCTGAGCAAGAGAGCTCTCCTCTCTCTCTCTCCCCCTGAAATTCCATCTCTCTTTAGATTTAGGGTTTGCGTGGGTTGAGGTTTGTGGAGTAAAAATATGAAGTGGAGAAAACGAAGAGGATGGGTGAAGATAAAGGAGGCTATCATGTCGCCGCCGGGAACTCTTGGCTGAAAACCCGCCGGAGTAGAGGGGCTGCTCCTCCTCCCTCTCGTACTCTCTCTCATTCACACACAGATGTGTGTGCTTGGTGTGTTTTGAAAAGAAAATGAAATAAGAAATATGTAGCATGTCACACCCCAACCGACGACGAATTATACGTCGGGGCGGACGCGGTTGTTCAATAGCACAAGGTTGACTATTAAAGTTTAAATAGTTTTATTAAATAACTTCAAGGTTCCAATACAAGGAATAAATCAAATACATAGCAAGAATACAAGTCAAATTGATTAAGCATTCTAAGTCCAAGCATCCTATGTGATCACGATAAAGTCTCATGTTGTAGAACCTGAAACATGTGAAAGAATCTGTCAACTGCAAAATAGTTGGTGAGATACAAAGGTTTTGACACAGTTTAACAAGGATTTGAAAAGAATTACAATTCACTGTTATATATGCATTCTATAATGTAAGTATGAGAAACATGTATCTTAAACATTGTGCACTTCAACCCTCCAACCAAGTTTAGGCATAACCCGCAGGTTACCCTTATAAGTCTCAAGTTTAAAAGTTTAATTCAGTAACAATCACCAAGGGCTCCCCCCGAAGGGTCAATCAATCAAGGTGGATTGGTCAAATGCAATAGATCTATCATTGTTACTATAGGCTTGATCAAAGTTAATGAATATGTTAGTTTTAAGTTTAATCTAAGCATACAAGTCTTAAGTTTAACATAGGAATAAGCATCTAGTCATAGTTGTACAAGAATTGTATAAGTTTAAAGTTTTGAACATGTTTCACCCCAAAAGAATGTAAATGAAAAAGGGGCTAAGTATACTCACTTGGATGGATGAAGAGTATCCGATACGGATAATTATTTGCAAGACTTGGAGAGGAAGAATATCCTCACAATAAGCCTAAGAATATAAGTCTAAAGTTTTAAGTATGATCTATAAGGCTATGACGAGGATCTAGGATTCAAGATTTGATTAGGGTTCCAAATGGGAGGCGAGAACGATTTGTGTTTATAAAGTTTATGTAAGTTTCTAAATATGGTTTCACAAAGTTTGAAAATCAAAGTTTAATAGATTCGTGGTTTAGAATAATAATATTTTAAAAGTTTTACAACGATTGATTTCATAAGTCATGTGTTAATAGTTTAAAGTAGTTTTCTAAATATTATAAATAAGGTTGCACCAAAAGAATCAAGATTAACAACCTTTATTTAAAGAATAAATAATTATTAGAAATCTATGATAATCATTTTTAATAAGTAGTTAAAGACTAAGAATAAACAAATAATTATTAAGTGTTTTAATAATTATTTAAGAGTAATTAATTATTAAAGAATAACAATTATTTGACAAGGGTAAATAATTATTTAAAAATGGTAATTACTTTATCCTATTAAATAATTTATATTAAGTATTTAAGACTTTATTAGGTATTTATTTTACACCTTGTTTTTGTAATATATAATGTTTACAAGTTTAAATAAGTAATATGAAATGATAAGTTAATAAAAGGTTTAGATAGAGTTTCTTATTTTATAACTCTTTTTATAGTTTATAAGTTTACAATATAAGGTTTATTTCTTATTTCACAAGGTTTATTATAAAAACAAGATAAAGTATACTTATGCCTCTTGTTTTAAATTTATATAAACAAATAAATTTGTTCATAAAATTTTACAAGATTTATAAATTTATAAGTCTTTGATTTTTTAAATAAATAATGAGTAAATGAATATCTAAGATTAAAGTTTAAATAGATATAAATGTTATAAAAGGTATAAATTTCCCCGTTTTCTAAATAATATCTAAGCTTTTAAATTTTTGAAGTATTCTTATTAGTTTTCAAGTGTTTAAAACTATTTTTAATTAATTTAATATCATAAGTTTTAGTTAAGTTTAATTTAATAAAAAGTTTCCAAAGGCAAAAAGTGTAAACAAAATTCATATTTACGTTTACAAAGATTTGACAGAATTTATAAAATTTATTAAAGTTCAAAACTGTTTTTTAAAAAGGATAAAAAAATAGAAAGAAAAACCTGGGGCCAGACCGAATCGAACTCGGGTCTGCCCCGGGTCACCATCACACACAAACACGATTAACCACCCGACTTACGGGTCTTGTTACGTTTAAACTGAGAAAAATAAAGGATAAACAGAATCCCACAATCGCTCCCTTTTCCTTATGAACCCTAGAACGAAAATCGTCAAATACACATCGATTCGCCATCTGTTAATGAAATTAAACAGAGGGCTTTCGATCTACACATGATTCTGAACACAATGGTACAAGATTTACCTCAAATGGTGTCGAATTGAGGGAGGACGTGCTCGGCTTTGACTTCGGCTGTCGCGAGTCCGCATTCGAGAATGCAGGTACGGTTCCAGCGATTTGAGAGTGTAGAGAGTTGTAGGATGATGTTGAGGAGCTACGGAGGTCGGTACTTATAGCCGATTTTGCGATTAAATGTCGAGTTAGGTGGGGAGTTGGTGGTTGAACGGGACGGAAATTGAATTCGAAACCCGCGGTCATCATAGCCGAAATTGGTTCTCGAGATGTCTTGGGTTTCGGTCGCATGCGGGAGGCGAACCCAAGGTTCAACGAATCTGGACGGGAAAACGCGATTTCGATTAAACAGGTTGAAACCCGGACTGTGCGAGACTCGAACCTGGGACCGATTTTGGGTCTCGGATGTTTAGTGAAATGGCAAGACAGGCCCTCGGAGTTTCACTGCATTGACACTTTATGTTTTCTAGTTTAAAACAAGTTTCGAAAATTGACAGTTTTAATCCCTGAGCTTTTGTAAAATAATTGAAATAGATTTATTTTATAAAATCTAATAAGTCTCATATGTTTATATTTATTTTTATTAATATCCAAATAAATGTTATTACTTTAAAACTTTATGAGATATTTTATAAGATTATTAGTTTATAAGTTTAAATATAAAGTTAATTTTAATTATAAATCATAAAGTTTTAAGAATTTAACATACCCCTATGTGTATTTTAAATAAGCCTTATATATATATATATTTACATATATATATATATATATCTCAAGTATAAATGTTTTTCTTAAATATATTTAAATCAAATCAATATTTATTATTTAAGAAATAGTTTTTAATAAAATTTCAGGTTCAGAATCGATAATACGTGCAATGGTTTTGGAAAAGATGTCTCGGAATATCTCGGATACTACAGTCTCCCCTACTTTAGGAAATTTCGTCCCGAAATTAAAGTAGGAAAATTTACTGTTTTCAAGAACTGATATGCGCAAGGATAATGAGGAAGATAAGTAATCCTGTGTTACGTTTAGGGTTCTGAATGAGATGCAATGACAGGAATAAGATTATGCTTGGGTTTCTAAGTTTTCAAGGCATGTGGCTGTCAAGCGTTTCCCTAAGAACCTTATAGTTTTATTGAAGTATATGAAGATTTGTTTTCAGAAATGTATTTGAGAGGATAACTGATGAACTTCCATTCAAGATTTATAGTGAGATGTATCACTCAGAATGGGTTCGATGATAGTTTAATGATTTGGGTTCGTAGTTTAATACGTCTAAGGATTGCTACGGTACCTAAGTTCCGTGGCTACCTTTTACGATAAGTCTTAGATCATAGCACACGACAGAGTTTACTGTGCCTTCCCATATGTTGATTTTCATACTTACGTGTGCACCCGCAAGCATTTAAATCGTCGTATAGTCTGCATAGGTCCTTCCGTTTGTGTGTAGATCAAGAAAGAGTACAAGAATTTGTTTAACACACGACTAAGGTTTCCACATAAGAGTGATCATTGATTAACGAGTCCCTTAGAGAGAAACGTCATTCAATGATTAAAGAGAGAAGAATGTGACAAGATTTAGAGTTTCAAAGTTTCCTCGTGATTGAATAAGAATACCTCAATCATCAAGTAGTTTAAAGTCTTTACACTTTCCTCGTGTTTGATCAAGAATTCATCAAACCTTGAGTAATTTAAAAGTCTTATACGTTCATCATGTTTGAACAAGCATACGTCAAACATGAAGTAGTTTAAAGTCTCATACGTTCATCATGTTTGAACAAGAATACGTCAAACATGGGGTAGCTCAAATCGTGTTTGAACAAGAATACGTCAAACATAGAATAGCTTAAATTGTGTTTGAACAAGAATACATCAAACATAGAATAGTTTAAATTGTGTTTGAACAAGAATACGCCAAACATAGAATTGTGTATATTGTGTTTGAACAAGAATACGTCAAACATAGAATTGTGTTTGAACAAGAATACGTCAAACATAGAATAGTTTAAATTGTGTTTGAACAAGAATACGTCAAACATAGAACAGTTTAAAGTGTGTTTGAACAAGAATACGTCAAACATAGAACAGTTTAAAGTGTGTTTGAACAAGAATACGTCAAACATAGAATAGCTTAAAGTCTCTTAGTTTAGCTTCAGTGTGTAGGAGTATACGATTACGTTTTGAGTATAAAGCGGTTATCTAAATACTCTAGTATTTAAGAGAGGTATGGGACAGCGTTTGGAACAGGATTAACCGTTATACGCTTTCTCACAGAAGATTCGAGTTGTCCAGAAGATTTGTGGTCCCGATGTTTGGTTTAGATAGGAGTCAGGGGATGTACTCTGCTAAAGAGAGTAATGTCCACCTTCCTGCTAGTGTCTAGTATCAAGAGTGAAGTTTTCTCGTATATATGGAATGTACGTTTATCAAGTCTTATAGGGTTTGGTTAAGATGGACACACAAAGTTTTCAAGACTAAGAATCCAAGTATAAGTTTGAAAATAGGATAAGTCAGTTGAGTTTCAAGTTTCAGTATTAAGCTTCACATGATCCCTTATTGGGCATGCTTCCTTTGGTGGTTTAGAAGGTGTTTAGTTTCAGGAATACGGGATTGAGTATTTGTACAAGTTTTACATGACTCAAAAGTCTCCGACCTTATAGTGGTGTATACGAAGTTTAATGTTTTAGCAACGTGTATTTAAGCTTTTAGTCCCCGTTGTGATTTATAGTAAGTCTTTTACGTGACAAGAGTTGAATGAAGAAAGTCTCCAAGCATAGGGTAACGGGAAAAGTTTCGATAAGGTTTATGATAGTGTGTTTATAAATGATTTTATCTCGTTTCATAACAGCATCTATAGTTTTCTTTTATATAGAGTGTAATTAAGATGTTTAAAAATGACGAGTTGGACATTGATAAATAGTATAAGTAAGACTTATGAAAAGGTATGTATGATTTTCAAATGAAAAGTTGGTCAAGTTTAGAAGTGTGAAGTCTATATAAGAGGTAAGGATCATAGTTGATTACGGCAGTGGTTCGTAAGTCGAGTTGTTTTAAAAGAGTGCTTACGAATTAGAAGGTTTGTTCAAAGTTTATTCTTCAAGTATGCGTGTGTCACTTAGGATTTTTATAGTTTAATGCAACGTTGTTAATTATCTCAAGTACTAACGTGAGCTACTCTTGACGAAAGTGTTTGGGTAGAAGTGTTTTGTAGTGCTAGAAGGAAAGTCAAGCTAGTAAGTGATAACAAGATAAATTTCAAAATAACTTTCGTTAAATGTTTCAAAATTGGGACTTCTAGCCCTTACATAATACAATTTAAACGGAAAATTAAAGTGTGTAAGTAAGTTGATTTAATATGTTCAAAATGTTTTTATTCATAATACTGAGTTATCACAGTAATATTTTCAAAAATAGTTTTGATTGGAAGTTGATGGGCTAACGAGGAGGATTCCCGAAAGAAGGGGTGGTCACAAGGACTCACTTAAGTACCCTATTTCCCTAGCCAGAACTTCCTCATGGGCCTACAACTTCTTTCAGTTGTTGTCACCGATGTTTGGGTTTATGGTACTATGTCAGGGTTCATTGTGGGCTTAGAATCTTTAAACGTGGAGCTTGTCTATTCCATGGTAGACTCCTTTTCTTACAAGGAAAAATACTTAGGTTACTAATTACTTTGTTAATGTATTTTGGATTCAAAAGTCGTTAAGTTTTGTTTACAAGAGACGATGATGTGTAAGTTTTAAAGACGTATGAAAGTTTCGGGATGTAATAAAGTGTAACAAAGTTTGGGTAAATCGTCAAATGAAGTTGATAAAATGAAAACACAAGAGTTTCCCCTTTAGTGTCAAGTTTATAAAATAATACATGGTTTTAAATGTGCTAGTATTACAAGGATCATGAAGTTTAAGGACGTATGAAAGTTTTGAGATGTATAAAAGTCTTGAGTTAGTTATCAAATGAAACTTGGTTAAGTGCTAAGGAGGTAAGGTAAAAATACAAGGGTTACCTCTTAGGTGTCATATTTATAAAATAATGAAGTTTTGTAGAAGAATTTGTAAGGTAATACATAGTTCTAAGGGTTGTATTACGACGATCATGAAGCTCATTGGGTAGTATCTGCCTAAATATAAGTTTATGTATATAGTCTTTAAGTATAGTCTCGTAAGAATTTCTTCTTGAAGGTAACTCCTTTAGGTCATGACGAGTAAGCATGCTGTCATGTGACAAGACGGGACTTAAGAATCATAGAATAAAGGTTATAGAGGAAAGTTTTTGAATCATGAATTTATGAAGCGTAAAGTATTTGAGATGGTACTCATTTAGTGCATATCACTAAGCGAGTACTTTGACATATCAAGAGAAATTTGAGCTCACTAATGTTTAGAGAAGTCATGCATTCCTATAAGTGGATACTCATCCCAAAAATTCCCAGGAAAGCATACAGGTCCAACGGTTGATTTGGATTTGTACGAAATACTTTCCTTGACAGAATTTCCCAGAATACAGGTATCCACCCTTCCGGTCCGCATAAGTTCTCATACATTGTTTAGAACTTAAATACTATTGACGAGAGTTTGTTGGTGGATTAGGCTTGAAGCCTAAGAATATCTCCTCGATGTAGTAGACTCTTGTAATACGTAGGTAGATAGAAGTATAGAGTTTCCAAGCGTACACGTATAAGAATTAAGAATAGAATGAGGAGAAAATCCCTATTCAAGGACATGAGATAACTCATGTTTGGGTCTCCTAAGTTATAGTCTAGGTCATGTGTCTAATAACCTAATTCCATATAACCAAAGCTCTGATACCAATCTGTCACACCCCAACCGACGGCGGATTATACGTCGGGGCGGATGCGGTTGTTCAATAGCACAAGGTTGACTGTTAAAGTTTAAATAGTTTTATTAAATAACTTCAAGGTTCCAATACAAGGAATAAATCAAATACATAGCAAGAATACAAGTCTAATTGATTAAGCATTCTAGGTCCAAGCATCCTATGTGATCACGATAAAGTCTCATGTTGTAGAACCTGAAACATATGAAAGAATCTGTCAACTACAAAATAGTTGGTGAGATACAAAGGTTTTGACACAGTTTAACAAGGATTTGAAAAGAATTACAATTCACTATGATATATGCATTCTATAATGTAAGTATGAGAAACAAGTATCTTAAACATTGTGCACTTCAACCCTCCAACCAAGTTTAGGCATAACCCGCAGGTTACCCTTATAAGTCTCAAGTTTAAAAGTTTAATTCAGTAACAATCACCAAGGGCTCCCCCCGAAGGGTCAATCAATCAAGGTGGATTGGTCAAATGCAATAGATCTATCATTGTTAATATAGGCTTGATCAAAGTTAATTAATATGCTAGTTTTAAGTTTAATCTAAGCATACAAGTCTCAAGTGTAACATAAGAATAAGCATCTAGTCATAGTTGTACAAGAATTGTATAAGTTTAAAGTTTTGAACATGTTTCACCCCAAAAGAATGTAAATGAAAAAGGGGCTAAGTGTACTCACTTGGATGGATGAAGAGTATCCGATACGTATAAGTATTTGCAAGACTTGGAGAGGAAGAATATCCTCACAATAAGCCTAAGAATATAAGTCTAAAGTTTTAAGTATGATCTATAAGACTATGACGAGGATCTAGGATTCAAGATTTGACTAGGGTTCCAAATGGGAGGCGAGAACGATTTGTGTTTATAAAGTTTATGTAAGTTCCTAAATATGGTTTCACAAAGTTTGAAAATCAAAGTTTAATAGATTCGTGGTTTAGAATAATAACATTTTAAAAGTTTTACAACGATTGATTTCACAAGTCATGTGTTAATAGTTTAAAGTAGTTTTCTAAGTATTATAAATAAGGTTGCACCAAAAGAATCAAGATTAATAACATTTATTTAAAGAATAAATAATTATTGAAAATCTATGATAATTATTTTTAATAAGTAGTTAAAGACTAAGAATAAACAAATAATTATTTAAAAATGGTAATTACTTTATCCAATTAAATAATTTATATTAACTATTTAAGACTTTATTGGGTATTCATTTTACACTTTGTTATGTAATATATAATGTTTACAAGTTTAAATAAGTAATATGAAATTATAAGTTAATAAAAGGTTTAGATAGAGTTTCTTATTTTATAACTCTTTTTATAGTTTATAAGTTTACAATATAAGGTTTATTTCTTATTTCACAAGGTTTATTATAAAAACAAGATAAAGTATACTTATGCCTCTTGTTTTAAATTTATATAAACAAATAAATTTGTTCATAAAATTTTACAAGATTTATAAGTTTATAAGTCTTTGATTTTTTTTAAATAAATAATGAGTAAATGAATATCTAAGATTAAAATTTAAATAGATATAAATGTTATAAAAGGTATAAATTTCCCCGTTTCTAAATAATATCTAAGCTTTATAAATTTTTGAAGTATTCTTATTAGTTTTCAAGTGTTTAAAACTATTTTTAATTAATTTAATATTATAAGTTTTAGTTAAGTTTAATTTAATAAAAAGTTTCCAAAGGCAAAAGTGTAAACAAAATTCATATTTACGTTTACAAAGATTTGACAGAATTTATAAAATTTATTAAAGTTCAAAACTGTTTTTTAAAAAAGGATAAAAAAAATAGAAACAAAAACCTGGGCCAGACCGAATCGAACTCTGGTCTGCCCCGGGTCACCATCACACACAAACACGATTAACCACCCGACTCACGGGTCTTGTTACGTTTAAACTGAGAAAAATAAAGGATAAACAGAATCCCACAATCGCTCCCTTTTCCTTATGAACCCTAGAACGAAAATCGTCAAATACACATCGATTCGCCCTCTGTTAATGAAATTAAACAGAGGGCTTTCGATCTACACATGATTCCGAACACAATGGTACAAGATTTACCTCAAATGGTGTCGAATTGAGGGAGGACGAGCTCGGCTTTGACTTCGGCTGTCGCGAGTCCGCATTCGAGAATGCAGGTACGGTTCGAGCGATTTGAGAGTGTAGAGAGTTGTAGGATGATGTTGATGAGCTACGGAGGTCGGTACTTATAGCCGATTTTGCGATTAAATGCCGAGTTAGGTGGGTAGTTGGTGGTTGAACGGGACGGAAATTGAATTCGAAACCCGCGGTCATCATAGCCGAAATTGGTTCTCGAGATGTCTTGGGTTTCGGTCGCATGCGGGAGGCGAACCCAAGGTTCAACGAATCTGGACGGGAAAACGCGATTTCGATTAAACAGGTTGAAACCCGGACTGTGCGAGACTCGAACCCGGGACCGATTTTGGGTCTCGGATGTTTAGTGAAATGGCAAGACAGGCCCTCGGAGTTTCACTGCATTGACACTTTATGTTTTCTAGTTTAAAACAAGTTTCGGAAATTGACAGTTTTAATCCCTGAGCTTTTGTAAAATAATTGAAATAGATTTATTTTATAAAATCTAATAAGTCTCATATGTTTATATTTATTTTTATTAATATCCAAATAAATGTTATTACTTTAAAACTTTATGAGATATTTTATAAGATTATTAGTTTATAAGTTTAAATATAAAGTTAATTTTAATTATAAATCATAAAGTTTTAAGAATTTAACATACCCCTATGTGTATTTTAAATAAGCCTTATATATATATTTACATATATATATATATATATATATATATATATATATATCTCAAGTATAAATGTTTTTCTTAAATTTATTTAAATCAAATCAATATTTATTATTTAAGAAATAGTTTTTAATAAAATTTCAGTTTCAGAATCGATAATACGTGCAATGGTTTTGGAAAAGATGTGTCGGAATATCTCGGATATTTACATTATTGCTTATTCTTGATAAAAAAGTTATTAATGCTTAAAAAACAGCAATATCTCGGATATTACCACCTTTTTTCCTTTTACTTAATTAGAGAAATCCACCTCACAAATTTTCATCCGTCTTTTTTAAGCATTAATAACTTTTTTATACATTGCTGTTTTTTTAAAAGAAGTACGTCATTAGATAGAGTTTTTTTATCTTTAATTCATTTATAGTCTCACAATTTTTTTACTTCATCGGATATTACATATATGTAGCGAACAATTACATATATGTAGCGAACAGTAACATATATGTAATTTCTACAAAACTGAAATATTCAATTTTCCCTCCTTTTTCCAGAAATTTCTCAACCTTTTTTTAAAACACTAATAACTTTTTTATATGCTATTAATTTTTTATAAAAACTACAACATTAAATAGAGCTTTTTGTTATATTTAATACGAGTATAGTCTCGCAGTTTTTATCTTACATAGAGCGTCAAATATTACATATATGTAACAAACAATTACATATATATAATATCTACCGAAATGAAATATTCAAAATTTCCCTCTTTTTCCCAGATATCCCCCCTCTTTAAAACATTAATAGTTTTTTATACAATTATATATATATATATATATATATATATATATATATATAGTGTTATGTTCAAATGAGAACTCTTAATATTTTGAGAACTCGTGAGAAATCGTCAAAAAACCAATGAAAACCATTTTTTTTTGTTTTCACTACCTTTATTATTAAAATACAACATAAAATATGATTTATCTATTCAGTTAATACATCTCTTCTCTCTAAATTATTTTTAAAAAAAATTATACACATGTATAAATGGTAAACATTTACACATGTGTATATATTTTTTTAATATACGAATACATGTAAGTTTAAATATATAAATTCATTTTTTTATGTTGTATTCAATTAATAAAGGTAGTAAAAATAAAAAAATGGTTTAGATTGATTTTTTGACGAGTTCTCAAAATATTTAGGAGTTTTCAAATGATCCATTCCCTATATATATATATATAGGGGAGGGATCAAGAGAAAACCACAAAGTTAGGCGAAAACCGAGAAAACCACTAAAACAATGTGTAATACTATGGGTTACGTATACGTAACCGCAATTTTTTGAATTTTTTTGTTTTCTGTGTACGTATACGTAACACTATGGGTTACGTATACGTAAGCCAATATTTAAATGATTTTTGATAAAAAATTGTAATATTACATTGATTCTCTTATAAAAAAATAAAAATAAAATAAAAAATAAATATTATTATATTATTGGTTAAAATTGGTTTTTTTAGTGGTTTTCTCGGTTTTCGCCTAACTATTGGTTTTCTCTGAAACCCACCCATATATATATATATATATATATATATACTAGGTTAGTGACCCGTGTACTACACAGGTGGAAAATGAAAATTATATAATTAAAAATTGTAAAAAAAGTACTAATGATTGATAATTGACGTCGATTTTGTAAGTAACATTGTTGCAGATCATTGAACTGCAGAAAATGGGCCGCTATAAACTAATAGAGTAATAGGCATGAATAATCTTAGATAAAAAAAGACTTTTTTAACTTAACTGAGACTGAACACGTTTTTTACATATAACAGCAAGACTTGACTGACTTGTATGTTGTGAAGTCAATACACTACTTGTACTCCAAATGAAGAAGGTTGAGATTTTTCATACACATTCTTGTACCGGAAGTTACCGGTAGGAACTCCACTCGTGTGTTCTCCTAGATGTAAACATAAGGTCATTATTGCTTATTCTTGATAATAAAGTTTTGTGAATATTAAAAAGAAAAACTAACTTTTGTATCATCTTTGCTTATTCTTTTTAGTAGTCACAAAACTCAAGTTTTTTTCTTTTAGTATTTTCACATCTATTTCTAATTAATTTTGTTGGTATTTATGCATTGTCTTTTAAAGTTTAAGGGATATTTCAAGTAATTTCTCATCTGTTTACTACTTCTATAACAATCAACATGTAAAAGTAAAACATTATTCAAGATTAAGGTGATGTATACTTACAAAGAAATCAGGAATAATACGAAGAAACTGGTGTTTTGAAACAATGCATGCCAGGGAATATACTTCCTTTTGTAAACATAAAACAATGACGCCCCTCCAGCCAAAGTTTAGGCGAAAAAACCCCCAAATAAATATAACAATACCTTCTTGTTTTCAGCAATGATGTTGAGCAGTGAATAGAGACTGATGTGCAACGATAGGTACATTCTCCAACCCGTTTGACCCATTTGACATATCAACGCTTACACAATTGCCTTGTTCAAATCCTGCATTATTTTTTTTTGTCCAGCTTTAATATATCAAAAGTATCATATTATCGGTCATAAAATAGTTCCTAAAAGCCATAAATGCAAGAAGAGTTAGTAAGCTATGAATCCTCCTTGCTCGTGGCCTACTCATCAAAGCTGGCCCTCCAGAAACCCTGCACAACATAGATTTTGATATATGTTTTTATAAAGAACCATCTGTATGTAGCAAGTAGCAACAATGTTTTGTGCGGCTGTTTTGGAATAAAAATAAACCAATAATTTCAGTTAAATACTTACCAAATCCCATCAAGCCGATCAATAATGATCTTCCAGGGAGCTGGCCCAATACCAGATGTATGCAGGGACTTGAATATATGACCTGAAAGCAATAAAATAGTAGTATGTTGCTATGTCTGATGATGAAAAAAAAATCATATGTTAAATGTATAAATCTTAATATGAATTTCAGAACCATACACATAGGTGAAACCCCATGTAGACTGCATATTGGTGGTGGCGAGGTGGAAATTATAAAATGTGTATATATATTTTTTATATATTTGTACAATTCAATATATTTTTAATGGAGTAAAGGGAGCCTGCGTGGTTCAATCTAAATTTGTACAATTTCAGTTACCTATGATTGTAAACATTAAATAGTAGTAAGTCAAATATACAAACATGCAAAAAAACCCGACAATATACCTGATTTCAATATGAATAGAAGTCATTGCCCTCTTTCTTCACATGTTGACTTCCTAAGTCAACATGCTTATCAATATATTTTTAAAGATTAAATGATAGTTTACAATTATTTGACCCTTTTAAATAGTTTATTCATTACTCGTTATGTTTATGTACATGTTGGGATTCATTTGATCCAAAGTGAATGCTTGTTTAAGATTATGAACATGCTAATCACTAATTTGACCTATATGAATCGGTTGATTGGCCTTTGTGTTGAAGGTCAAACATGTAAAAATAAAAGAGCAGGTTAAAAGGATATGTGTTTGAAAGGTGCCCTGAATACACTTCTAATGCATAAAAAAACTTACATCATTTTATTCCTTTTTTTAAGCTTAAAATAAGCAAGGAGTTCTTCGATGACCACTCAGCACCTTTTCACATTTTCCAGTTTGGCAGTCATTCAGTATGGTCACCACTTGTATTCAAAAAACAAATGAACTCAATAACTATAATAAGTAAAAGATGTAGAGAACAAAACACACTACCGACAACATGCCGAGTAGAAGAAAGAACTTTCCCATCTACACTAAATGCAGCTGCAATTGTTGATCTTGGAGAAGGCACCAAAGGACAATATTTGGCTGATAAACATCGCAATGACTCGGCCTCCACCCTAGAACCATACAAACAACCGGTAAATCCTCATGGCTAAAACTTACTCTTTTTCTTCAAAGGTATCAAAATACTATAAAAATATAGCAAAAGTACCATGAAAGAAGTTCAATCTTTGAATTCCTCACTCTCTCACTTTCAGGTTTTACAGATGATTGATGCTTGTTTGTTTAAGCATTACAACACAACATCAAAAGCCTTCTAGATGAGATATTACTAAATACCCAATCAATGACTTCAAAATTCAATTAAAAATATCTTTAATGTACAGTCCACCAAGCACAAATCAAGCAGGCATTGTGATCTACATTACTAATACAGACTTAGAGAGCATAATTAATCTGATTATATCATTGGTGGACATCCAAGTCCTAACAAAAATAACGCAGAAAACAAAAACATGAGTTCAAAACACAATTGGAGATCTAGATTTGTGTTATGAATTACTACATAATGTACAGTCGAATAAGCAAGTAAGCAACAAATTCCTCTTTTAGCTAATTGAAGAACTTGAAACCAAATCAGACCACCAAATCCCTAACTCTACAGTGAATTATGCAATTCAAATATCGAATTTAAACAATGTTAAACAGAAGATGTAAACAAATAAATCAACCATCAATTCACATTTTAAAAAGATGATAAATTAGCCACAACAATTAAAATTTACTTAAGTATCTCACCAAACGGAACTTTCCTCAGCACCGGTACAACAATCATCTCGTCGGCAGCTTTCCACGCCGGCGGCGACACTTCATTTATTACCAGAAGAGTATAAACTCTTGCGATGGTTAATCTATTATGATGGTTACATGTCAGACTCGTCATTTTCGTAAGACTATGTGTCACGTATATGTAACATTATTTGGTACGTATTCGTAAAACTCATCATTTTCGTATTTATGCTCAAGATATATGTTCACGATACTTAAATACTCTTTTAAGAATTAAAAGAAAAAATTATTTATAAATTATGTGATTGTTTGATAGTGGTTAGCACGGTTATCACATAAAAAGTTAGTTAGTATTTGAACCATTCTCTATCTATCTATCTATATATATATATATATATATATATATATATATATATATATATGTGTGTGTGTTTTTTTAATATGAACATATATATAATTATTCATATTATGTAAAATGAAAAAACTATATATATATTTAATAACATATTACATATATGTACTACTATATCTATACATACTAATAAATAAATGTTTTAGAGTGTCACATGTCACTCTCTTATTCATTCTCAAGTTTTTTTTCCCGCCTCTCTCTCCTATTAATTATACAAATCTATTTAATTATTTTTTTCTCTCTCCTATTAAATAATAATGAGATCTATAACTTTTTTTATAAAACGTTTTTCATTAATATGTAATACGTAAATCTTTATTACTAAGTATATATAACATTGCATTTATTTAACATGTGTAATACACCGGGTTTCTAAAGTTTAATATGAATTAACATTTATCAGTTACAGAAAAAAAAGTTAATAATCAGCTAAAAAATGTTTTAAAAATTAAATTAACATAATTTATAACTGTCACGTGAAATTTTATTAAACTCGTGTAATACACGGATTTTTAAAAACATAAATTTTTTTATTACTACGTATATAATATTACATTTATTCAGTCCCTGTAATACACGGGATTCTAACCTAGTTAAATAAATGTAATAGAGTTAAATACGATTTTAGTCAATGTGGTTTGACAAAAATAACCATTTTATTCCAAAAGTATAAATTTGCCTTTTTCAATCCAATAGTTTCAGTTTTGTAACGATTACAGTCCGGTCCACTAACTCCATCCAAATTTTTCTGTTAACTTTT
This sequence comes from Smallanthus sonchifolius, assembly GCA_023525975.1. Lineage (NCBI taxonomy): Eukaryota > Viridiplantae > Streptophyta > Magnoliopsida > Asterales > Asteraceae > Smallanthus > Smallanthus sonchifolius. Next base: position 72,691,560 of record CM042033.1, on the reverse strand, counting down.
TTAAAAATACTAAAATACCCTTAAATTATTTTGACTTTTTAGTCAAATAGTTTCTAGTAGATATCTCTCTCATCATCAAGATCTTTCATTAACTTTAATACTTCATCATTTTCAACCAACTTGTGGGTCAAGAGTGTATCGAAAATAAGAATCACATAATCAGAAAACAAACACATTTTCAACCATCTTGTGGCTCAACCACATTTAAAGTACAACAAAAGGAGCACATGGAACGAACAAATTTGCAGAGCAATTATAATATCAACAACAAGAAGCAGAACGCCACTACTCCGACCTGCACCACTAGCCCTTCATAGCCCCACCACCACCTCCAACAACGCCACCTCTCCCACTCAGGGGCGGACTTAAGTGAAGTGGGGGGTGCACAGGAACCCCCCGAGTTTTGAAATTTTAGTGTAACGGTAGGTAAAAAAACTGGGGTGAACCCCCTAAATATTATAGGGTGAAGCTTTTGAAAATATTTCCTGGATCCGCCACTGCTCCCACCACCTTCACCACCAACCCATGGTGGTCCTATTTGATGGCCGATAGAAAATGTATTATTTATTATTTTTTTAGTTTTTTTTATTTGTATGGTATCAGGGGTGGTTTGGTAAACTCACACAAATTTTAACATAACATATAGACGGCGTTAGACAAGTGGACTTATATTGAAACGAAAATGAAAATATTGGATTAAAAAAGACAAATTTAAACTTTTAAACTAAAATAGTTATTTAGGTCAAACCATAAAGACTAAAACCGTATTTAACTCAATGTAATATCTTATAGTTACATATATGTAATATCATATTACACATATGTAATATGTTATTATATATATGTAATAGCTTTATAACAGATAATAAAATATGTAAACATATCCATTATAGTCAAGTTTTACCAAAAAACTGCTGAACGTTAATGGAATACAACAAAGAAGACACAAAAAATCCAAATTTCCAGCAAAATTCATCTAGACCTATACTAAACACTGGTTTTCAGGTAAGAAACCTGTAACATCCCGGTTTTTATGGAACTAACGGGATTATTGTATAGTTATATATGCTTGTTTATAGTGGACGGAATCGTGACGGGAACATGAAGGGGTTTTACTTATGCAACTATATCTAGAGGGGTTAGCGAGTATATAACGTAATGTAGTGGGTTAGCATTTAAAATACGAGATGGGCTGAGCCCGTGAGGGAAGCCGATGGCGCACAATGGCCGAAGCCCGATCCAGGGGTGTTACACCCTAAAAACTCACAGCGCAAGGGGGAGCCCCCATTCGAGTTCTTTGCGGTTGTCGAGAGGAGAAGGATGGGAGAGCATGTTGCGGGTTTCATTCTGTGATCAATACAAGGTATGTTCATGATCCTCTAATCATAGTCTACGTGTTTGGATCGTCGGATTGTTACTATAACCGTTTTCATGGTCCTAGGGTTTCTAGGGAAGCAAACGCGAGAAGGAAGCGAGTCCGCTAGTGGTTTGGTTGGCACAATTCACTCGGGAAGGAAGGTATAATCACGAACCCGACGTGTTGTTGTATTGGTTTTCAATATAGTTGTGTTTTGAGTCGTGGGAGGGTTTAGCCGAATCCAGTTGGGAGGCCGACAAGGTTTCGAGAACGGGTAAGGGTTGGCTAGGGTTGGGTGGTGAAGTGCGGGAAGGAGGAGACCCAAACAAGGCCGACCGGTGGGATGGGATCGACGCAGGGAAGGGGCATGAAGCTCACGACAGCCGAAAGGGAAGGCCGCGGGCTGTACGCGCGATCGTGGGGGCTCGGTGGTGGCGGTGACGAACCATGGTGGTTCCGAAAGATCGTGGCAGCAGCCCTAGGGGCCACACGGTGTGTTGCGAAGCCGGCCAAGGACGGGAGATGCACGGATAAGCACTGTGGTGCGTAGTGACAACGATGATGGTGTTTGGAGAGCTCGGGGACCCGGTGGGACACCGAGTATGGTATTGGACGTCGAGGACGTGGACGGGGAGGGGGTTTCACGTAACGCATGCACACCATGCAAGGTGTCATGCACGCTTATATGGTCATGCGCGACGTAGGGTTAGTCGGGTAAGAGAAGCTTTACGTTGGGTCATGAATTGACTCGTGTATTATATGTGTGAGATTGAAAGACGAGCATGAGAAGTTAGGAAGCTCGAGGGATCGATTTGGGTCGAGCAAAGGTGAGTTTCTACCGCCCACCTTTAAATGTTTTATTGTTTTGGGCATGAATACATGTAAAACGTGTTTTTAGTAAGTTGCATGCGAAGACGATGCTTTTGGTAAGGAAATATATACTTTTAAATAATCGTTTTGCATGCATGTGTGTATGAGTTTGTGTCACGTACTTAAACGTCGTGGCGGGAGATCGAGCGTAAGCTTGATGTTGTGTTGACGTTAGTCAACGGGATATTGAGTCTGACATTAGTCAGACGAGAGATCGAGCGTAAGCTTGATATTGTGTTGACGTTAGTCAACGGGATATTGTGTCTGACGTAAGTCAGGCGGGAGATCATGTTTGCTTGTGTCTTCGGACCGGGCAACATGGTATAATTGTTTGTTGATAAAATATATTTGTTTGAACTGTTTAGAAAGTACTATGAATAAACCTTTGAGATGGAAACTATTTTATAACGTTTTGGGATTCAATATTCCCTAAGGAACTACTATAGAACTCACTCAGCGTAGCTGACTTTTAAGCATGTATTTCAGGTAAAGGGAAGGTGTGAGTTGGCGGCTTCCGGATGGCATTTGGTTACCGTGGGCGTTTGCGATGACATTTTTTACTAGTTGTTTCGTTGATACATTTTGATATTAGTACTTGATTTGAATTATGTTTGGGTCGGGTCGTTGACCTTTGTTGACTATTTGATTTCCGCTGCAATAAATTGTGTTTAGTTTGATGTCTATGACTACTTAGCTTGCTTTTGAGCCAACAAGTAAGGTTCCCGGTTTTGGGGCCTTACAAGTTGGTATCAGAGCGGTGGTTTAAATAATCCGGGCATCCCCGATGCCTAGACTTAGGCTGAGAATGGGACCAATGAGTGGGAATGTCATCACGTGTAACCAAAAGCTAGAAGCGCCAGGTATGAGTTTGTATGTGTGTCGTATTAGTGTGTCGTGTTGGTGTGTCGTGTTAGTAGGCTAAGACAGGGGCGTTATGCTGAGAAGCTGTACAGGGTGGGTTTAAAACCTGAAAAGCAAGGCGAGAGGGTAATGGCTATTGGCCACCGTCATTAACTAATTGCACTGCTCGTAATGTTTTAAACTGTACCTGAATATTGCTCTGTTTGTTATAATTTCAGTAAGTAGTTGGCACCGAAAAGACAAGTTGCTGCTAACGCTAACGCCGGAAAGCGTCATAGGAATGTTTAGAACGAGGAAGTTAATGGAGATGAGTTGTCGGTTCACACTGAACCATCTGTGCATACTAAACCTTCAGTGCACTCTAATGAAGAGTTCCAGTTCAAACCAGCAGTTCGTGATGCGATGAAGAAATAAGTGGTGGAGATGATCCACGAGTACTTGCCGGACATTGTGAAAGCGGCATTTGAAGATTTAGAGAAGAGAGTTCTGGATGAGGTGAAGGAGAAGAAGAAACCGTCTGGGAACGACGGTAACTGTGATTATGGGCACTTCAAGAAGTGTGATCCGCCTAAGTTTGATGGGCGTAAGGATGCGGTGGCTACGTACCACTGGCTTACTGAGATGGAGTCTACCATCTCAATCAGTGAGTGTAGACCGAACCAGATTGTGAAATTCGTTTCACACTCTTTTGCTGGGGAGGCTCTACAGTGGTGGAACTCGGTTAAAGAGAGGAAGACTGTTCAAGAATTGAGTGATATGACCTGGGATGATATGAAGGGGCTAGTGAGGAAGAAGTTATGTGCTCCAGGGGAGCTAGAGAGGGTTGAGCGAGAGTTCTTAACTCTCAAGGTGGGTAAGCTAACACACCGTGAGTACACTTCGAAGTTCATAGAGATGGCACGTCTGGTGTCGCACTTAGCTGGTAATGATGAGCGTTGGAAGAAGCTGTACGTAGAAGGTTTGCCTGATAGGGTGAGGCATTTGGTCAAGGCTCAGCAACCGCCAAGCTTCGACGAAGCTGTTGAATTAAGTGGGACATTATATGATGATGTCATGAGTACCGAGGTGCAAGAGAAGAAGTCAGAGGAAAAGAAATGACTGTGCCTAGCAAGAGATTCATTAGAGATAAGAAAATCGTGTTTGGCAAAAAGGCAAAGACCGAGGGTCCAGATCCATGTCACAAATGTGGAAGGTTGCACTCGGGCGAGTGGAAGGTTGCACTCGGGCGAATGTAAGGCTGATTCTGTTCTATGTTACCGATGCGGCAAGGCGGGACATTTCTCTAGAGATTGCCCGCGTGATCCTAACTGTTATCAGTGTGGAGGTGTTGGCCATAAGGCAAGGGATTGTAAGGCAGGTCAGGGTGCGGGATCGAGCAAGGAAACGGTTTCGGTGAAGAAAGAAGATGAGAAGCCTAAGGCGAAGGCGAGAGCCTTAACCATGACTGCAGCCGAGGCGAAGAATGACCCAGACGTGGTCTCAGGTAATTTTCTTATTAATAATGTACCAGCTTCTGTTTTATTTGATTCTGGGGCAAGTAAGAGTTTTGTGGCCCCATCTTTCTGTAAGAATTTATGTAGAACTGCTAGAATGATAGAGAAGCCGTTCAGTGTTGAGACGGCGGTGGGATCGCCCAGCAGGGTGATTGTAGCATTAGATGATTTTTATATCGATCTAGAAGGTCATAGGTTTCCCGCTAGATTATTTATAATCGCTTTGGGAGGTTTGGACGTGGTATTGGGTATAGAATGGTTGGCCGCGTTTGATGCGGATATAGTATGTAGAAAAAAGATGATTAAATTGAGATCCTTGGAGGGTACGGTAGTGACTGTGTATGGAGATAGAGAGGGCTCTTTACCGAGAGTGATTTCAATGATGAAAGCAGTAAGGTCTTTGAGGCGGGGATGCGGGCATACCTAGCCTATGTCACTAATACCGAAGCAAAGAGTGTCGAGTTGTCAGAAGTTCCAGTGGTGCAAGACTTTCCTGATGTCTTCCCGGATGACCTGACGGGAGTACCACCAGAGAGAGAAATTGAGTTCCAGATTGACTTACAGCCAGGAGCTCAGCGGTTGCTAGGGCGCCATATCGCTTAGCACCAACAGAAATGAAGGAACTCATGGAGCAACTTCCGTATTTGTTGGATAAGGGGTTCATAAGACCAAGCATCTCGCCATGGGGAGCACCGGTCTTGTTCGTGAAGAAGAAGGATGGTAGCATGCGGATGTGCATTGACTACCGAGAGCTGAATAAGTTGACGATTAAGAACAAGTATCCTCTACCGCGTATCGATGACTTGTTCGATCAACTGCAAGGAGCGAAATGGTTTTCGCGCATTGATTTAATATCATGGTATCATCAGTTGAGGGTTAAGGAGTAAGATATACCGAAGACGGCGTTTTGGACACGTTATGGGCATTACGAATTCTTAGTTATGTCCTTTGGGTTAACGAATGCTCCGGCAGTATTCATGGACTTAATGAATCGTGTGTGTCGACCGATGTTGGATAGATCGGTAATTGTGTTTATCGACGATATTTTAATCTACTCTAAGAGCGAGAAGGAGCATGGGTGTAACATCCTGAGTTTTAGAGTGTGAAAGAATTCACGAAAAATTTAAAACTTATATAAGAAAAGGGAAGCGGGCTTGGGCCGGGGTGTATAGGCCGAAAGGGACAAGGGTTTGGGCCCTTATAAGTCTCAAGACCAGCCCCAAACCCTCATTTGCAACACCATTTTCGGAATTCTAGAGAGAGAAAGCGAGAGAGAGCCTAGAGAGAGAAAGTCCCGGTTTTCGGACTAGAGCTTCAAGGATCGTTAGCAAGAGTCTCGTGAGTGTTTATCAACGAAAAGGAAGCGATTTCAGGTAACCATTTGTTCCAGATCTGCATTTTTATATTATATCGGGTTTTGAAGGAAAAATCAAGTAAAGGTTGGGTTTTTACGTTTAAAAATGAAAACGAAGTATAGATTTAGACTCTCGGTTAGAAAACACAAGTTTTGAATGTAAAAAGTTCGGATCTTGACGATGTCAGATCGGCATGCGAGTTAGGGTTTTGTGGGGAAGAAGACTGGTCTGGGACATGTATCGAAACTAGGAGTTTCGATAGGCAGCATGTATCGAAACTAGGTAGTTTCGATAGGTCACATGTATCGAAACTAGGTAGTTTCGATAGTCAACATATGTCGAAACTAGGAGTTTCGATAGTCAGCAAGTATCGAAACTAGGAGTTTCGATAGGTCTGCAGGTACCGAAACTAGGTAGTTTCGATAGGTCACATGTATCGAAACTAGGTAGTTTCGATAGTCAACATATGTCGAAACTAGGAGTTTCGATAGTCAGCATGTATCGAAACTAGGAGTTTCGATAGGTCTGCAGGTACCGAAACTAGGAAGTTTCGATGAGTCTGATATGTGATGAATTTTTATGATTGTACAGATTGTGTGAGATTCCAGTAGGACATCCCCGCTAAGATACCAAGTGAGTTCTAATCCCATTTTTTTTGCCTTCTGTAGGGGTGGTGTGCATACTTAGTGTAAAGTGTTTATTATATTTTATATATTATAAACAAATGTGAAAGTTATGTTTTAGTGAAAAGTTTAAAAGAGGCAAATGTACGTTCAAGTAAAGCAAGATATATCATTTGGCAAGCGTTTACTATATTTTTATTATACATAAACAAAGGCATGATATATGTGTTAAGCTATGTTTCAGTAAAAGCAAACGTATTTATGGCAAGCGTTTACTATATTTTCATATACATAAACAAAGGCATAATACATGTTAAAGTTTTGATCTAGTAAAGTAAAGTTGTTTGAACTGAAAGTGGAAAGATTTCCTACGGGAATGTGTACCAGCTGTAAAGGTCCTTGGGACAGATGTTACTTGTACAAGATGTCAGATATGGGTTCTACCCATTAGTAAGAACCTTTGGGTTCTTTAACAGTTGTACAATTGGGATGAGTGACGGCGGTTGCTCGGGAGGTCCACGCAACCTCCCCTTAGCGTTAAGCGGTATTGTCGGTTCATGGACGTGAGCCATGGGGGCATTGACCAGGGTATTGTCGGTTCATGGATGAATCCATGGGGGCATTGACCAGGTACTCGTCGGTTCATGGATGAATCCATGGGGGCGGTACAGTATGTGACAAGTGAATTGACGGTTAAGCGGTAGTGTCGGTTCATGGCTGTTAGCCATGGGGGCATTGACCAGGTACTTGTCGGTTCATGGACGTAAACCATGAGGGCAGTGCAGTAAAGAGGAATTGACGGTTTATTATATATTTTAAACTGTTTTGAAAAGTAAAGTATGTAAAGTTTTGCTTAAGAGCAGTATGTATGTATTAGTAAATCTTTTATATAAATGATTTAATGTAAACGTTAGAACTCACTCAGCGTTGCTGATTTTTAGTATGCACATCAGTTAAGTGTAGGTGGCAGTAGATGGAAGTGGATGCTTGGCTTGGCGAGAAGAGTTACCCGAAGACCAGAGTCTGGCATCCTGTCTATGTTATTGTTTTAGTTGATTCAGACAAGTTTCAGTTTGTATGTTGACAAGTTATGTTTAGACATGTTATGTGTTTCTGCTGCGTATGTTAAAGTTTTAAATCGTTTCCGCTGTGTTAAAGAATGTCTTATGATTAAGTTCTATTTGTTGATGAGTAAATCCAATAAGTGAGGCCTTTCAGGAAAGGGGCCTTACAAGTTGGTATCAGAGCCATAGTTTGAGAGATTTAGACATCCCCGATGTCCAGACTTAAACTGAGAATGGGACCAGGTAGCGGATGCCAGTAACGGGTAACTCAAGCCAAAGCACCAGATATGTTTAGTAAGTAAAGTTTCTTTCATTGTTTAGAGTGTCAAGATAAGAATAGAGGCTTTAGTGGAAGCATGAAAGCGAATAAATAGAAAACAAGAAGTGATGTAATGGTTAATTGCAGATGGCCAGTGTATATTAACATCTTACCGTACTTATTGTGTTCTACATATTCCCTAGCATGATAAAAAATTAAATCCCTTTGTTCTCTATCTTTCAGTTAGAAATGGCTAGACGTAGAGGAACTAGAGGAGGTGGAGGAGGAAGACGTGGTGGGCGTATAGGCCGCCGCGGTGGAGCTAGTACCAACCAGGAGATTGAGGGGAGTGTTCACACTACCCATACCAATACGGTAGTCAGTCAGCACAATGTTGAGCATGCGGCAGGAGATGATCAGACATTCGAGTTCGAGCCGGCCGTGCAAGCAGCTCTTGGCCGTGAATTTACCCGACTGCTAAAGGAAACCTTACCGGCCATACTAGATGAAGCCTTGAGGAAAGCCAAGGAGAACCCCAACCCATTTTCAGCCACTGAAGAGCCTGTGGTGCTCCCAGCAATGGGAGGACCAAACCTGGTACAGCATGTTGCGCCGCCTGCTCGAGGCTGCGACTACAAGGCGTTTCGGGGTTGTGATCCACCTGAGCTAACTGGGGAGAAAGAAGCAGCTGATACTTTAGATTGGATCAATGGCATGGAATCCACCATCCGCCTCAGTGACTGCCGGCCAGATCAAGCGGTCATGTTCGCTGCGAAATCATTGAAGGGAGAGGCAGCACACTGGTGGGAAACTGTGAAACAAGCTAAAGGTGACCAAGCGGTCGAGTTGATGAGGTGGAATGATCTGAAAGCTTTAGTAATTGAGAAGTTCTGCCCTAAGAACGAGGTCCACAAGGTGGAAAGGGAATTTCTGACTCTGCAAGCCGGACTCATGACTCACCGGCAGTATACTTCAAAGTACAATGAGTTGGCACGTCTGGTGCCCCATCTTGTGACCACAGAGGAGAGGAGGATTCATTACTATGTTCAAGGATTGCCTCCAAAGATCCGTACTTTTGTAAAAGCCAATACACCGAGTACCTTTGAGTCGGTGGTTGTTCTAAGCGGCGTCGTGTATGATGACATCGCTTCTACTGAAGTTATCCCTGAGTTGCCCAAGAAACAAGCAGTCAAGCGAACTGGTGAGGATCTCCAAGGTCCTGGAGAGAGAAGAGCAAGGGTAGAAGCTGAGGGCCTATGTGGCAAGTGCGGGAGGAAACATGGAGGTGAATGTAAAGCTGGACAGGTAGGATGCTTTAGGTGTGGCAAGTTCGGACACCAGTCACGCGACTGTCCGGATAAGCCTAGATGCCACAACTGTGGAGAACACGGACATTTAAGCCGAGATTGTAGGAAGCCCAAAGAACCGGAAGCTGGGGGATCCGGAAAAGGAAAGGGTGCAGAGCATCAACAAGGCCAAAGCAAGGGTCTACCAGATGACTCAGTAAGGTATGTTTCGAGCTCTTTTATGTTACATCAAGTTCATATTATTTATTTCCTCATATGATCAGTTAACCCCAATAGCTTAGATGCCTTAGATTTAGAGATAACACCGATTAGACTCTCAGTGGTAGTTAATCACAATGGCCTTCATAACCAAGCTGCCTTGCATAGCTACGGTTCATGCCACCCATTCTGTGATTTGCTGTCAGTATAGCTTATGGCAGGTTTCGAGGACGAAACCTATTGTAAGGAGGGTAGACTTGTAACATCCTGAGTTTTAGAGTGTGAAAGAATTCACGAAAAATTTAAAAGAGGCAAATGTACGTTCAAGTAAAGCAAGATATATCATTTGGCAAGCGTTTACTATATTTTTATTATACATAAACAAAGGCATGATATATGTGTTAAGCTATGTTTCAGTAAAAGCAAACGTATTTATGGCAAGCGTTTACTATATTTTCATATACATAAACAAAGGCATAATACATGTTAAAGTTTTGATCTAGTAAAGTAAAGTTGTTTGAACTGAAAGTGGAAAGATTTCCTACGGGAATGTGTACCAGCTGTAAAGGTCCTTGGGACAGATGTTACTTGTACAAGATGTCAGATATGGGTTCTACCCATTAGTAAGAACCTTTGGGTTCTTTAACAGTTGTACAATTGGGATGAGTGACGGCGGTTGCTCGGGAGGTCCACGCAACCTCCCCTTAGCGTTAAGCGGTATTGTCGGTTCATGGACGTGAGCCATGGGGGCATTGACCAGGGTATTGTCGGTTCATGGATGAATCCATGGGGGCATTGACCAGGTACTCGTCGGTTCATGGATGAATCCATGGGGGCGGTACAGTATGTGACAAGTGAATTGACGGTTAAGCGGTAGTGTCGGTTCATGGCTGTTAGCCATGGGGGCATTGACCAGGTACTTGTCGGTTCATGGACGTAAACCATGAGGGCAGTGCAGTAAAGAGGAATTGACGGTTTATTATATATTTTAAACTGTTTTGAAAAGTAAAGTATGTAAAGTTTTGCTTAAGAGCAGTATGTATGTATTAGTAAATCTTTTATATAAATGATTTAATGTAAACGTTAGAACTCACTCAGCGTTGCTGATTTTTAGTATGCACATCAGTTAAGTGTAGGTGGCAGTAGATGGAAGTGGATGCTTGGCTTGGCGAGAAGAGTTACCCGAAGACCAGAGTCTGGCATCCTGTCTATGTTATTGTTTTAGTTGATTCAGACAAGTTTCAGTTTGTATGTTGACAAGTTATGTTTAGACATGTTATGTGTTTCTGCTGCGTATGTTAAAGTTTTAAATCGTTTCCGCTGTGTTAAAGAATGTCTTATGATTAAGTTCTATTTGTTGATGAGTAAATCCAATAAGTGAGGCCTTTCAGGAAAGGGGCCTTACAATGGGGAGCATCTGCGAGAAGTGTTAGAGACGTTGAGACGGGAAAAGCTTTACGCTAAATTCTCGAAGTGTGCATTTTGGCTACGGGAGGTACAATTTCTGGGTCATGTTATTAACCCAGAAGGGATAATGGTGGATCCTACGAAGATTGAAGCGGTAGTGAAGTGGAACACTCCTAAGACTCCAACGGAGGTGCGTAGTTTCTTGGGGTTGGCCGGCTATTATAGAAAGTTTATTAAACACTTCTCTAAGCTAGCAACGCCATTGACTAAATTGACTCGAAAAAGAGTAAAATTCATTTGGGGAGCATATCAAGAGAATGCATTTCAAGAGCTGAAGAAGAGGCTGACGGAAGCACCAGTGTTAACGTTACCAGAGGGAATGGACGATCTAGTAGTGTATTCGGATGCATCATATTTGGGTTTAGGTTGCATGTTGATGCAACGAAGTAAAGTCATCGCTTATGCGTCAAGACAGTTGAAGACTCACGAAGTAAATTACCCTACACATGACTTAGAGTTGGCAGCAGTCATATTTGCATTTAAGTTATGGAGGCATTATTTGTATGGGATCAAGTGTACGATCTATACTGATCACAAGAGCTTGAAGCACTTCTTTGAGCAGAAGGAATTAAATATGAGGCAAAGGAGGTGGCTGGAGCTGATTAAAACTATGACTGCGAAATCCTTTACCACCCAGGTAAAGCGAATGTAGTTGCTGATGCATTGAGTCGTAAGGAGGAACACACACCGATTAGGGTTAAGGCGTGTCAGTTGATCGTGACACCAGAATTTCTCAGGTTATTAAAGGATGTGCAGACCGAGGCATTGCAGGACGGGAGGTTAAAGGAAGAAAGGATCTTTAGTCAGCGTGAGTTACTGACTGAGAACAAACAAGGGGTGTGGGTCAAGGGTGACCGTATTTGGATACCAAAATTCGGAGGGTTTAGAGAGAAAGTACTTGACGAGGCTCATAAGTCAAGGTATTCGATCCACCCGGAGACAACGAAGATGTACCAAGACATGAAAGGGAACTATTGGTAGCCAGGAATGAAGTATGGCGTAACTCAGTTCGTGAGTAAGTGCTTGACATGTTTGCAGGTCAAGGCCGAGCATCAGAAGCCTTACGGTAAAATCCAACCGTTAGAGATTCCGAAGTGGAAATGGGAGCACATTACAATGGATTTTATTACGAAGTTACCCAAGACGGTGAAGGGGCACGATACTATTTGGGTAGTAGTAGATCGGTTAATGAAAAGCGCTCATTTTCTACCGATTAGAGAGACCTTCCCTTCTAAGAGGTTATCCAAGGTGTTTGTGAATGAGATTGTTGCACGGCACGGGGTGCCAATTTCTATTGTATCTGACTGAGATACGAGGTTTACATCGAATTTTTGGAAAAGGTTTAACGAGGCTATGGGAACGAGATTACATATTAGCACAACGTATCATCCTCAGACTGACGGTCAGTCCGAGCGGACTATCCAAACATTAGAGGACATGCTTCGTGCATGCGTGATAGATTTTGGTGGCGCATGGGATAGTCACTTACCGTTGGCAAAGTTTTCTTACAACAATAGTTATCATGCAACTATTGGAATGCCGCCATACGAGATGTTATATGGGAGAAAGTGTAGGACCCCGGTGTGTTGGGGTGAGATTGGACAGAAGAAATTAGGGAGCATGGATGTTGTGAAAGAAACTTCAGAGAAGTTTGAGATGGTAAAGCTGAGAATGAAAGATGCTAAGGATAGACAAAAGTCTTATGCTGATAAGAGACGGCAACCTATAGAGTTCCATGCAGGATATTATGTTATGCTTAAGGTGTCGCCCTGTAAGGGCATTATTCGTTTCTAGAAACGGGGAAAGCTTAGTAAGGGTATATCAGACCATTTATGATAGAGGAACGTTTTGGTAGTGTCGCCTACCGACTGTTGTTGCCAGATGAACTGGCAGGGATACACCCAACTTTTCATGTGTCTCATTTACAGAAGTGTTTGGCAGACGCTACCGAACACGTGCCATTAGACGACATTGTGGTGGATGATAAGCTAAATTATGAAGAAGAGCCAGTGGCTATACTGGATAGAAAGGAAAATAGGTTGAGAAGGAAGGTAATTCCGATCGTTAAGGTGCAGTGGAAGCATCGTAAGAGATTAGAGGCTACTTGGGAGCCAGAAGCAGAAATGCGTGAATGACATCCGCATTTATTTCCGGACGACGCAGGTTTCGAGGACAAAACCTCTTCTAGGGGGAAGACTTGTAACATCCCGGTTTTTATGGAACTAACGGGATTATTGTACAGTTATATATGCTTGTTTATAGTGGACGAAATTATGACGGGAACATGAAGGGGTTTTACCGAAAACGTAGAACAAGAGTTCTTTTTTTTATGAAACTATATCTAGAGGGGTTAGCGAGTATATAACGTAATGTAGTGGGTTAGCATTTAAAATACGAGACGGACAAAGCCCGTGAGGGAAGCCGATGGCGCGTAAGGGCCGAAGCCCGGTCCAGGGGTGTTACACCCTAAAAGCTCATGGCGCAAGGGGGAGCCCCGCCATTCGAGTTCTTTGCGGCTGTCGAGAGGAGAAGGAGGGGAGAGCACGTTGCGGGTTTCATTCCGTGATAATACAAGGTATGTTCGTGATCCTCTAATCATGGTCTACGTGTTTGGATCGTCGGATTGTTACTATAACCATTTTCATGGTCCTAGGGTTTCTAGGGAAGCAAACGCGAGAAGGAAGCGAGTCCGCTAGTGGTTTGGTTGGCACAAATCACTCGGGAATGAAGGTATAATCATGAACCCGACTTGTTATTGTATTGGTTTTCAATATAGTTATGTTTCGAGTCGTGGGAGGGTTTAGCCGAATCCAGTTGGGAGGCCGGCAAGGTTTCGAGAACGGGTAAGGGTCGCCTAGGGTTGGGTGGTGAAGTGCGGGAAGGAGGAGACCCAAACAAGGCCGACCGGGATAAGGCTCCACTCGGGGGTGGCCGTTCACGGCTGTGTGGTGGGACGGGATCGACGCAAGGAAGGGGCATGAAGCTCACGACTGCCGAGAGGGAAGGCCGCAGGCCGTACGTGCGTCCGTGGGGGCTCGGTGGTGGCGGTGACGAACCATGGTGGTTCCGGAAGATCGTGGCAGCAGCAGCCCTAGGGCCGCACGGTGTGTTGCGAAGCCGGCCAAGGACGGGAGATGCACGGATAAGCACCGTGGTGCGTAGTGACAACGATGATGGTGTTTGGAGAACTCGGGGACCCGGTGGGACACCAAGTATGGGATTGGACGTCGAGGACGTGGACGGGGAGGGGGTTTCACGTAACGCATGCACACCATGCAAGGTGTCATGCACGCTTATATGGTCATGCGCGACGTAGGGTTAGTCGGGTAAGAGAAGCTTTACGTTGGGTCATGAATTGACTCGTGTATTATATGTGTGAGATTGAAAGACGAGCATGAGAAGTTAGGAAGCTCGAGGGATCGATTTGGGTCGAGCAAAGGTGAGTTTCTACCGCCCACCTTTAAATGTTTTATTGTTTTGGGCATGAATACATGTAAAATGTGTTTTTAGTAAGTTGCATGCATAGACGATGCTTTTGGTAAGGAAATATATAGTTTTAAATAATCGTTTTGCTTGCATGTGTGTATGAGTTTGTGTCACGTACTTAAACGTCGTTGCGGGAGATCGAGCGTAAGCTTGATGTTGTGTTGACGTTAGTCAACGGGATATTGAGTCTGGCATTAGTCAGACGGGAGATCGAGCGTAAGCTTGATATTGTGTTGACGTTAGTCAACGGGATATTGTGTCTGACGTAAGTCAGGCGGGAGATCATGTTTGCTTGTGTCTTCGGACCGGGCAACATGGTATAATTGTTTGTTGATAAAATATATTTGTTTGAACTGTTTAGAAAGTACTATGAATAAACCTTTGAGATGGAAACTATTTTATAACGTTTTGGGATTCAATATTCCCTAAGGAACTACTATAGAACTCACTCAGCGTAGCTGACTTTTAAGCATGTATTTCAGGTAAAGGGAAGGTGTGAGCTGGCGACTTCCGGATGGCATTTGGTTACCGTGGGCGTTTGCGATGACATTATTTACTAGTTGTTTCTTTGATACATTTTGATATTAGTACTTGATTTGAATTATGTTTGGGTCGGGTCATTGACCTTTGTTGACTATTTGATTTCCGCTGCAATGAATTGTGTTTAGTTTGATGTCTATGACTACTTAGCTTGCGTTTGAGCCAACAAGTAAGATTCCCGGTTTTGGGGCCTTACAAAACCTCATCAAGAACAAAATAATTAGGGAAATTAAAATCCCACACTTTAATTTGTAAAAACCCTAAATGTTTAATATTATAAAGGATTATTGGATTTTAATAATATCACATTTTACCAATTGCCAATAATAATTCTAACTGAGAATATTCTTACCACCAATCCCTACTTTCAAACTTTTTTCTTACATTGGACCCCCATTAAAAAAACTTAACGCCGTTAGAGTTTATATGACGTGGATATCTGCAAACCGCCAGAAAGTCAAGCCAAGCCGGAAACCTAGCCACCGCCTTCGCCAGAGGGGTAGTCTGCAAACCCTAGTATGTCACCGTCTTCACCGTTAAACACCACCGTTGTCTCCGTTTGGACTTGTCGAAAAATCGAGACCCGTTAAACACCACCATAGCCAATGTTAAAACCCACCACGAGATCATTGCTAGCTTGGCTCGACTTTCCGGCTGTTTGCAGATGTCCACGTCATATAAAATCTAACGACGTTAAGTTTTTTTAACGGGGGGACCAATATAAGAAAATAGTTTGAAAGTAGGGATCAGTGGTAAGAATATTCTCAGTTAGGATTATTATTGGTAAATTGGTAAAATATGGGATTATTAAAATCTAATTTCCCTATTATAAATAATCAAAAAAGGTGTTTTAAACCTAGTTTAATCATCTTCTTCGTCATCACCGAACCTGTATTTCTTTATCATCATTATCTTCGTTACGATCTTCTTGAACATGATTCATCATCATCTTTATCATCTTCTCGAAGCCACTGACATTAAGCACACAAATGAAAAGAAATATTCCTCCCCACGCAATTGTTAATCCACTGCACGACATGTTTAAGAAGAAAATTAAATATATGAGAAATCTCAAGCTTAGATACCTGAAGACCATCCGATATCAAAATCTTATCTGCTTTTTGGATAACAAAATTGCTTACATATATGAAATATCTTATTACATATAAGTAGTGTCATGTGACATATATGTTATACGATGTTACATATATGTAGCGTCTTGTTATTACACATATGTAATATTTTCTTACATATATATAATAGGGGCCGCTAAAGAAATGGGAATCGTGTAACATTGAACAAGTGTTGGCTTAACATATTTGCATCTCCTAATGTTCAGATTCAAAGCATCATCTAAATCAAATTCTGCAAATCCATTAACCGGTGGTCGTACGTTACTTTCTTGGTCAGACTTAGTTTCCTTAACAGCTTCTATATCATCATTACCAAACGGGCTAACTTCCCAATCTCTACGACATCTATTTCCCCAACCACCTCCACTGCTGCCACTACTATACCCTTGTCTACCATAATCTGACCTAGGCGCACCACACCGTGAACCACTTATCTGTACACATGTCCTAACCTATCATTTATAGGTGGTAGGCTCCCATTAGATATAGCAGAGCCAACCGCTTGCTGAGATGGAGGTGGCTTGTTATGAAGACGAGGCGGTACATAAGCGGGCTTAAGAGGATCACCCGGAGCAGTATTTTCATATTTATCATATCCAGGTTCTGCATTATCAACAACATCCACCCAAGAAGTTCTCATGATGTATATAATATCTCACAAAACTACAACCACCATCCAATAATTCTTAACAAATGCCTAATATAGTTGCTTCAAATCACTCAAACCACCGATGAGCACCCTAACGCTATGTTCCCGAGTTTTATAAACGAAGGAAAAGAAGAAAAAGAGAATTAAGAAGGGAAAGATTTAATTTAATTTCGTGTTCCCCAGTTCAAAAGAAAGGAAAAGAAATTAATGATTTATGTGTTCCCGAGTTGAAAGGAAGAGAAAAAGAAAGTTACAATTTACTATTATACCTTATGTTTAGATATATCATATACATACATACATACATATATATATATATATATATATATATATGTTAAGTGAAAGGGTAAAATGGTAAATGATAAAACCTTATATTTGTATTTCATTCATTTCTCTCCAAATATTTTGGAAAGAAAGTTAGGAGGAAAGATTATTAAAAATCTTTCTTTCACTTCCTTCCACTTCCTTTCATTAAAAAACTCGAAAACACAAATATTTTTCAGTTTCTCTCCACTCACTTTCACTTCTCACGTTAAAAAGGATTCGGAAACACAGTGTAAAAGTTTGAAAATTTTCTAAGTATTCACAAATAGTCCATCTATTTAGACTTTATATATATTAGCCACTAGACTCATTATATGCATATAATATAATATAAATATTAGCCACTAAACACATTATATGCATATAATAAATATTAACCAAATAAACAAATATGTGTTTTTCTTTGTTGTCTAATAAACCTTCTTTGAAACTAAAAATATGTTATTCAGTTTTAATCTGATGATTTTAATTATCAGCAGCAAACTTGTTTGCAGCGAATAGTTATAACCACCAGCAACAGATTATTCTGTTGCGGTTAACATTAACCATCAGTAGCAATCCTTGTTGCGTATAACTTAGAATGTCACCAGCAAATAGGGATGATGCTGACCATAAAAAAACCATCAGCATCACATATTCTTACTGTGAATCGTTATAACCATCTGCAGCTAACTCTTTTGTTCCTGATTCCATGTATGTTTGCATCAAGCTTTTACCGGTGGTAAGTTTCACGTAGGATAAAACATTTTGGTAAATATTGTCAGTCTTTACCATGACTGCTAGCGTGGTTTCTGTCTTCACTTTATGGCAATTCTCTCGATCTCTGATAAGTCAGCTAAAGGAAGCAAACTCTAATATAAGTTAGTAGCTTTCACATCCTTCTCCTATATATAGGAAGTAGCTAAAGCATCCTTACTCTCTATAGTCAGTAGCTTTCGCATCCATTTCTTATCTATGTTCTTACCTCAAGTTTCTTTCCTTAGGCGGGTTTCACACTAAAGTTGAGAAAAGACATAAATGATAGAAAAGAAGTGACCAAATTTATTTAAAGTTGGTTGTCATTGAGTATTTTATTTAAGGTTGTATTTTAGAGTCAAAAGTGTAAATCTAAATAGGTCAAGGACCAAATTTGTCAAGTGTGATTTATTAAAACTGTTTGTACGTATGTGTGTGTCGTTTAAGGAAACGACACGTCCCTTTAGGGTTACAAATAGGAACGATTGTCCCTGTAATCAAAGTGACGCAAAATTACAGTTCATTCAATAAAAACTCAGTTTGTTTTCAAGTGTTTATTGTTCTTGTTCGATCCGATCTTGGGCTACAGAATGATGATAACTGAAGAATTGACGATCTTAGAACATTAGGATAAGTATTACTTGAACGAGAGTGTTTAGTATCAGTTGACCCATTTTCTTTGGAAGACATAACTTCTAGAAAGGTGTTGATTGCAGGAATTGAGAATATTTAGTTCTTTAGAATATTGCCATTTATGAAGATGAGTTGTGGTATAAAGTGGATTGAGGTTTAGATATTGATTGGTCTGGTAAATGTTCGAAATTTTGAAGCTTGTCATATTTCTAAGATGGTAATGCACATCTTGTAGAAAATTGTGTTTAGAATAAGCTGCCTTACTTGATGTCTAGGCTTGGCTTAGAATAAGCTACTTTATTTGAGTTCTGTAAAGAGAATGTATTATTTCCTCCAGATGTAGATTATAAATTTATAATCTAATTGCCATTTTAGGCAGAGTGTATCAGCTAATTATCTGGTTCTGGTGATTAGTAAGAGAGAACTTGAAATACAAATTAAACTAAAGAAAGTAAATAAATGACATGTTGAGCCATTACAATAACCAGAATAACTAATTTATACTTGTTATCATGACATATGGTTAGTACTTGAATTGTTTGAGTTTTGCCTTTTGTATGGATGTATGTTATTTGGTTCACATCGTTCTCCCACGTGCCATCTCACATGTGATTACAAGCCCAGTCAATTGTGATTACAACATTGCTATAAAAAAAATTTGACCGCTTCCGACTTGACCCGTTATCAATTCTTCTTTCAGTTGTGACTTCTTGACTTTATACATTGGTTGCTCTGTGGATAGAAAATTTAAACGTGGTTATCAAGGAACTAGTTACAGAAAAAGAAGAAGAGAAAGAAAGATTGAACGTAAATATTGAGGAGTTAGTGGTTGAAAAGGAAAAAGATAAGATTGAACGGAAATATTAATGTTATGCTCAATAGGATGGCAAACATTAAAACAATATTAAAAGCTATGGCTCAAAACGATCAATCAAAGAGTTGGCTATAAACAATTTATTTTGAATGTTTGGATATTCACTATGTTAGGATAACATAATTTTGAAATTTTAATTTATAATTTGAAGTGGATCGTTTTTTATAATTTTGAAATTTCAATAAATGGTTATATTTTAAAAATATGAGTATTTTGGTCGCAAAACCGTCGCAAAATATAGCAGTGGCCACAAATCGGTCGAAAACATTTTGGTTGCAAAACGGTCGCAATACCCGTCGCAACTGAAGCGGTTGCAACATTTGCGATCATTTTTATCATCACAAATCTGGTCCCAAAATGTAGCAGCGGTGGCAATTTCGTTGTAACTGGGCATTTGCGACGTGTATTTTTCTCATCGCATTTTCGATCGCAAAACGGTATTTTGATCTTGATTCAGTGTGGCTCTCATACCATTTTACTGTTTGAAGATATGAAATTAAAGTAATTATAATAGTTTTATTAATTTTTGTATGAATGATACAACAGCAAACATGCTGATTTACAATTGTGAATATATATACATATGAACATGTATCATTGTATAACCAACTAGTATCTAATAATAGTAATAATAATATTAGGATATAAGTAGTGTCTAGCTTAGATATTTAACAAAATCTCTATTAATTGTTAAACAGAATACACTATTAAAACCATAAAACAAATTAGATTTTCTTGCTTCAAAAGTCAAATTTTTAACCTTCTAAAACCCTTTTGGGAAATCAACTTGATCACCATGAGCCCAAGAAGTCGTTCAGCATCTTATGGGGTCCGAACCTTTGCCACCTAGCTTGTCGCCATACTCCGTTAATTGAACATTGAAGAACTCGTTTTCTTTTTCAATGATTGGTAAACGCAGGGATCGAACATGAAACTAACTTAAAGGTTCAACCTTCTGACCCTCCAAGGGCAAACATCTTTTCTACGTGTATATTCATTTTTATACAAAAGAAACCATTCTTTTGTAAAACTTGGATCATTGTTATAATCATATTTTGTTTTGTAATTATAACAACCACATGACGTTAATTATATATATAAAAAAATTATTATATATGATGTACCAACTAACAAGAAGACTGGTCAAAAAACAAAGGGTAGCTTAGGTGGAGGGTCAGATTACCAAAAGTTAGAACAGCCATTTGATATAAATCTCTCAAAACTTCTTTCAAATATTAACATACCATAATCACTTCATAAAACCATCAAAGCCAACCCCAGAAAGTCTAAGCATGTCGGGGCTCGATCAACTTGCTCCATCTGCATATGTACATATGATCTTCTACTATAAGACCAGTGGTGAGGTCGATAGATGCGGTCAGCTGGTTAAGTCGCTATCAGAGGTGCTAAACTTGTATTACCCGCTAGCTGGCAGAGTCACACGAGACGGGCTTGAGGTTGATTGTGGAAATCAAGGGGTGAAGTATTTGGAGACTTAAGTGAATACAACACTAGATGATTTTCTCAGCCATGGTCCCAAGATTGAGCAGGTCGGACAACTAATCGGTGCACCAGATCAAGTCACAAACACGTTGGTCGTCCAGGTCAATGTCTTTGACTGTGGTTCACTTGTTATTGGTGTTAGTGCTTCACACAAAGTCACTGATGCACACAGCCTGGTTAGGTTCATTAATGAATGGGCTAGCACGAACCGCACAGGGTGCAGCGGTGGTGTATATTGCCCATCTTATGATAACCTGGCTTCATTCTTCCCGCTGATGGAAAATATTTCATCACTTGAGCCCTCACCTGTTACAGTTGACCAACAACCCGTGATTCTAACGAAAAGGTATGTCTTTAGCCGGACTGCGATATCAAATCTAAGAGCAAAAGTGAGTTCAGAAAATATTAAACATAGTCGAGTAACATTGGTGACTTCATTAATATGGAAGGCTCTTATCTCCGTTGACCGAGTCAAAAGTGGGAGATCCCGGGACAACTTGTTGGCTCCTGCAATAAATTTGAGGGGGAAAACCAGGTCACCGGTATCAGAAAGCTTTTTTGGGAACGTATGGATTCCATATCCAATCCAGTTTTTGCATACTGGAATCGAATCCAAGTTTGCTGATCTGGTGGCTCTGATAGAAGACACAACAGGAAACATGATCAGCTGGCTTCCAAAAGCAAGTGGTGAAGAGATATGCACACAGGCAAAGGCTTGTTACAGTGAGGTTTTTGAAGAAGTACAGCAAAACAAGTTTTCCGTAATTACTAGTTGGTGTCGGTTTCCGATATACCAGGCCGATTTTGGTTGGGGGAAGCCCTACTGGGCAAGTACAGTGGGTCAATCATATGATATGGTAATATTAATGGATGGCAAACTTGGTGATGGAGTTGAAGCATGGGTGAGTCTGAATGAGAAAGATGTGTATTTGTTTGAACAAGATCCGGACATCATAGCTTTCACCTCTTAATAAAATGCTTAACTTGTCGAATTGCAGGGATCCCTTCACTTTATGTAAATGTATGTCTCATCTTGATTCCATCAATGTTGTATTCCCATAAGAAACTTCTAATAAATCTAAATAATTTAGCATTGGATAATTCAGAATTTGCATATAATTCGTGATTCAGGCATTTCATTAAACACCTAACTTGAATGTTAAATTGTCAGATACAATTTTCTTCAAACTAAAAACAGACCTCTGAAAAATTCGTATGCCCAATCTGATCATTTTTTGACTAATTTTGATAGCGAATCATAGATTTCCAATAGCAAGAGCTCTCTGGGACGATGTTATCCTATAGTTTACCTTCTCACGAAACTTTATGTTTCGTGCATATGTTTAGTTTCGCACGAAAGTTTTTGTAGGATCAGTTTTGTTTTCTTGTTTCTGTATATAAACAACTCTATATCATTATCAATGAGAATCAGAAAAATTCCCCAATACTCTATCGTTTTACATGGTATTAGAGCACAATTGCTCGATTCTGTGTTTGTTCATCTCTCGCACTTTGTTTCTGTTTTGGTGAATGATTTCGCTGAATCTCAGATTATTTCGATTGCAAATTTCTGATTATCCGGGGTTGTTACTAGTTTAAAAGATTTTTGGTGAATGATTTTTGTTTGTTCATCTCTCGCACTTTGTTTCTTATTTTGCGAGTGGTTGGTGAACGTATTTTATCAGTCGCAAAATTTGTGCCTGATTTGCGACTAGATTGATTACGGTCGCTAAATTTGCGACCGGAGTGATATCGGTCGCAAATTTTACGACCGTTGTTTCGATCGCAAATGCCCAATTTTCTAGTAGTGACATCTTTTCTTAGTATATACTCTTTCAACTTTATACAAAAGAAACAATTCCTTACCACATTTTCTAAAAATAATGAATTGGTCGATTTGAATTTTGTTTATATCATAGGAAAACTAAAAACAAGATATGGCCGGCTTGACCGGTTAATAGTCATCTGAGTCTACTTTAATGCATCAAATTTTCTAAGAGTATGTGGTATACTCTTACTTGTCACTCTCAAGTGAGAGTAACTTTTCTAGCACGTGGGCGCCACCTAAGCTTGACTGGTTGCTCACATGGGTCTCACTTGGTAAGGGAAATACCTAAGTGGGTGAAATACCATATATTTAACCATGGAGGACCCACCCAACACCCACACACACAATAATGGACCCACCCAACACTCATAGCCTTCTCCCTTTCTCCTGTGAAATCCTTCAAGCCACAACACTCACGCCCCCTTCACGCCAAAGGAGGGTGGTGTGCCAACCAAGCTCACGCCGTGAGCACCCTCACGCCCACCCTTACGTGATGGTATACCGCATAGCCTAAGAGAGTTGGATCATTGTTATAATAATACTTTCTTTCATAATTATAACAACCACATGACATTAACTACATATAAAAAAAATGTTTACACCTCAACTCAACTACCTAAAGTAATAAGTTTCAAACTTTATTTTTCTCAATTCATTATTTTAGTAAAAAACAAAGGTTAGCTTAGGTGGAGGCTTAAATTACCAAAAGCTAGCATGCCGTACCCGAGAATTCGCTATAACTCTCTCATAACTTATTTCAAAGATTAACATACACGAATTACCTTACATCTCGGAGATATGATTCTATCAACTCACTTCATAAAAACACAAAAGCCAACCGCAGCAAGTCTAAGCCTCTTGGCGCTCGATCAACTTGCGCCATCTTCATATATAAATATGATCTTCTTCTATAAGGCCAGTGGTGAGGTCGATAGATGCGGTCCAGCTAGTCAAGTCATTATCAGAGGTGCTAAATTTGTATTACCCACTAGCTGGGAGAGTCACACTAGATGGGCTCGAGGTTGACTGCAGCAATCAAGGGGTGAAGTATTTGGAGACTCGAGTGAGTATAACACTGAATGATTTTCTCAGCCACGGTCCCAAGATTGACCTGGTTGGACAGCTAATCGGTGCAGCAGATCTAGTCACAAACACGTACGTTGGTAGCCGTCGAGGTCATTGTCTTTGACCGTGGTGCACTTTGTCAAGATCGTATATCAACAAGAACTTGATTAAAGGAGAAATCAATCAGTTCAATTAACAATTTAATATAGAATCAAACGATAAGAACAATGATGTAAATCGAAGGTTTCTTGTATTGATGTGAAAAGCTCGTTACAATGTTGAATTGACAGTTACATACAAACGAAACATTACATCGCTATTTATAGAACATGAAAATACAAGAAACCTCTACACATCAAGTCTAAGAGTATGCCAGCTGGCATAACTAACTATAACGAACTCCTCTGAGTCATTAGTCATCCTCCCGAGTAAACCTCTTAGAAAGAAACAAAGACCGGTCCGGATCAAAATGATCATCCAGTGTTTTACCCATCCTGACCTGCCTTGTACACTTCAGTCTTTTATCTGGAGGATGTTGACATTCGGACTTCAGTCTTTATCTAGAGCAGATCTTCATCTGGACTAAAGTCTTCATCCGCGGTACTCGTACTTATAGTCTTCAAGAGAGTTATCCGAACTGTGAAAGGACCCGTAACCAGGGACCTCTCATAGTTGGCACAAAGCATTGATAACATAGTTCTTAATCTTCGAATTATTCATTAATTAGAAATCATGACAGCAGAAGTCTTAAACATTACATTAATCCAAACGAATTTAAACATAAATTGTTCATAGTTCAATTTCAAAAATGTCAGTCATCGCAGAGATCAGCCCTTCATCCCATGTCCATCAAGCCCTCACGGCTCCATCCAGTTCTATACTTACTTCATTTACCTGAGATGCATGCTAAAAGTCAGATATACTGAGTGAGTTCTATTTTTTTACTTTAGTAAATAAACATTTTGTCATTTCTTTTCAAAACAGCTTAATATATAAAGATAATAAAAGCTTAATATTTCAAAACGTTTTCTTTCCATTCAAACATTATAATTCCAGAGTGGGAATCTATTCATTCTCTAAAACCTTTAGAAACATTTGTGCTAGCATTCTTTTCAAAACATTCACTTTAGATTAACATTCAAGCTAGCCTTTACATTCGTTCATTCATTCTTCCATTCACATTCTATCATTGAGTGAACAAGCACTCGAATGATACCGTTCCGTCTTAACCGTCCCAAGTCCTGGAGGCTTGGAACATTGTGCTTGCACGAATGCAAGACTCCTCTGTTATTTATCACAAAGATAAGACTTCTATGTTTGCTCGTCCGAAGACAAGTCTTCCATTGTTTCTTGCACAAGACTTTCTGTTCATTCTTTCTTTCGCCCCGGGGTAACATGCACAAATAGTCACGCACACATATCGACATGTTACCACACAATTAACTACATTAGCATGTTTATAAACATTTGTATATATTATAACATAAGTAAATAACACAAATTTTCCATAAACGTTTAGTAAAACATTATCCTTCTATTTCATTCAAGAGCATGCAACTCAGCCGAAAACGTTAAAGGGAAAATGGGCATTAGAAACTCACCAGTTCTAATCTTACTAATTAACTTCATACAGTTCGTGCTAGGCGGAACACCAGGAATCTGTAGTAAATCAACAAGTGAAAGCGGTCAATAAAAGACTAGTGTTGCCTATAGTGTCGCCCAACTTAGTGTCGCCGGCAAGGTTAGTGTCTCCAGGACAGTGTCGCTAGGACAGTGTCGCTAGTGGCATGGTCAGTTTCACCAGAACTTGCATTCTGGACTTTGTGTCGTGCGTTAGCATATTCTCTTCTACTGTCGCTAGCCCTAAATGTCGCGGACATGAGTGTTGCTGACACAGAGTGTCGCGAGGAGAATGACATGTGTCCCCAATAATTGGACCCTTGGGATCCGCACCACTCCCATGCCAAACCCAACTAGTGTCGCCACCTTCATGTTACCAGTGTCGCCTGAAGAACTCTTCATCAAACACGTCCGTTTTCAGTTCAAGCTTGCAACTTTTTACATCCAAATCGTTTGTTTTACTTCCGTGAAGTCATATCTAGTCTTATTTCATATTTTAACACTGCTTTGAAATGAAAACCCTAGTTTTACCCCAAAAACCTATTTTTGAACAAAAACAGAGATTCGGGTTCGATCCATACCTCAAAGACGACGATTCTTCGTGATTTCTTGCACTCGTGAGTTGGAGAAATAGATTGGGAGGATTCTTAGCTCCAACTTGATGATATCTTGACTTTCTCTCTCTAAACTCTCTCCTTTCTCTCTCTAAATGAAAATGAGGAAAAATGATGAATGGAGGCTGATCAGTTCTGGTATTAGGGTTTATGGGGGCATTATGGGCCAAGCCCAAGTCCTCAAGCCCACCCCTTATCCCTTTTCGTACCTTTCTTCCCATTTTGGCCCATTAAATAAATGTCGATTTTGCAGGCGTTACAAGTCTACCCCTCTTATAAGAGGGGTAGACTTCGAAACCTGTCATAATTTAAACAGATGAGGATACGACTCCTTCATTTCAGCTTCAGCTTCCCATGTGGCTTCTGACCCCTTCCAGTGTTTCCATTAAACTTTAACGAGTTGTACCACTTTGTTTCGTAGACGTTTCTCTTTTCTAAATTAAAAGAATGTAGAAACTGAACAAACCGAATAAACGAATTCAACACACATAGTTTTCACTTATTAACCGAATAAACCGAATTCAAAAAAATGTATATTTGTTAACCGAACCAAAAACCGAATTCATATTTTAATTCGGTTTTTCGGTTTTTTTCCACACCCCTACTTTTAGACTTTTAGTTGTTCTCCATTAAATTATTTTAAGGCCCACCAAGTTTTTTTTTTTTGTTTCCACCTTTATATCTGGACTAGAGGTGCACAAATCGGTTTTTTAACCCAAACCGGTTCAAATCGACCCGAACCGGTTTGGTCAACGAAAAGTCAAAACCGGTTTGGACCCAAACCGGTTCGGGTTAAACCGGTTTCAGAGAGGGAAATATGTAAACCGGTCAAACCGGTTCGGGTAGGTTTTAAACCGGTTTTTATTAAAAAAAAAAATCAAATAAATTTTATGTTTTTAATATAAAATCCAAAATAAAATATAACAAAATTAAAACATAAAGTTCAACGTTTATTAATATTTGGATAGTTCGGAAATTAAAAAACATAACAAGATAAAATTGTAAAACATTACAAAAAGTATAACAAATATAAAACATTAAGTTCAACGTTTTATTTTTTGGAATATTGATTGATTATTCTTGTGCGTTGTCTTCGGAACTAGAGCTTCGTAGCCTTGCATCTTCGGCTAGTTCTTCATCCGTGACTGGTTCGGATATTCCAAGATCAACCTCGTTGTTGTGTATGACTTCTTCGGCTTGAATTTCATCTTCGAGAGAAGTTTGGTCTTGTATCATATCCATCGCATCCAAATGGTCCTTCAAACAAATGCACATTTCCATCGCTAGGGGTGTGAGTCTAGTCCTTTGTATCGATAATACCCTGCCACTAAAAGAAAACGCAGATTCCGAAGCTACCGTGGAAGCTTGGACGGTTAGTACATCACGGGCCATGGCGGAAAGAATCGGAAACGAAGCTTCGTTTTGTTTCCACCATGCCAAAATATCAAACTCCTCAAAAACGGTAGGAGGCATAAACGCTAAAAAGTTTGTGCCAACATACCTTCCGAGTTCGCTACTCGGGGTGGTACCTCGAGCACGTTTACTAAATTCATTTAACATTTCGTTATATAAATTCAAGTTAACATCTCTCGAGCTACCACTTGATGATGTACCCATTGTATCATGTGGAGTCGGAGTTGTACCATATTTATGTAAATAAACATCAAATAAATCTTGTAAACATTTGTTAAAATATGTTTTTGTGCCTTGTGCAAAATGGATGTCTTCGCTATCCAAATTCAAAGCGTAAGTAATTCTATCAATCAAGGTTTCAACCCCGTAAACATTTATGGTAGGGTTTAACGCGGCGGCGCAGGTTATAACGGGAGGGATTTCTTTAAAATATTTCACTAATTTTTCTTTCATCGGTTCTATCATTTTTGTAAAAAGATCGCTTTTATTTTCAAGCTCAGACAACTTGTTAGCCATTAAATATATTTGTTTTAGTGTTAATAGACTTGTGGGATAATAAACACCGGATAAAAAAGTTGTGGCGGTTTTGAAAACTTCAAGCAATTCGGTTACGTCTTTTAAAATGTTCCAATTTGTAGATGGAAAGTTTTGAATTTTACGACGAGGTTTTGAGGAAAGCATATCATGAAATATTTCTAAAGTTTCTCTTTGTCATAAAGCGCTATAAAACATAATATAAGTCGAGTTCCATCTTGTCTCGACGTCCCAATTCGGGCCTAAGCAAAGATTATTCGTATCACGACAAAATTTAATATAATCATGGTATCTTTTTCTGTTACTAAAAATATCTTTAAGCATTTGTCGAAAACTATATGTTAAGTTTGAAACCTCTTCAATTGCAAGCCCGGCTTGCACCGCCAAGTTAATGATGTGTGCGACACATCGACTATGGAAAAAAACGCCGTTGCAAACGGGTTTATATTTAATTTTTAGTTTTTGAACCGCATTTGTATTATTAGATGCATTATCAAAAGACATTGAAAAAAGTTTATTTTGTAATTTAAATTCGTTAATAACACCATCCAATATATAAAATAAATTTTCGCCGGTGTGTGGATATTCAAACAAGTCAAAAGCGATTGTACGCTTCATCATTTGCCACGTATTGGGATCAACCCAATGCGCGGTAACGCAAAGGTACGAATCGGGTATACCATGTGGAGCCGACCAAACATCGGTGGTTAAGTTTACACCGGTTTGCAAATTTTCAAAACCTAAAATTAATTCTTTTTTTGCTTTTTTCCACATTTTTATACAATCTTGTCTAAGGGTTGTGCGACTTACTTGGTGATAACGAGGTTGGAGTGTCTCTTGAATCATCTTTGTCAAGCGCGGATTGTCAAAGTGGTTGAACGGCAATCCTTCTTGAATCACTAACCTCGCCATTCGATCTCGAACAATATTTGGATCAAAGTTCCAAATTCCTCCTTCGCTTGTCATCGAGGCTTGACCTTCACTTGGAATTCCCTTCAATGACGGGCAAGATTTTTCCATATGCGTTTTCAAAGTAGTGTTTGAATCTTTCCCCAAAAACGCACCACACAACTTGCAACGAGCACGTTCCTTTCCGTTTGACAACAAACATAAATCGTAATTGCACCAGATTGCCGGATTTCTCGTTGTTGCTAGAATTTGCACAACGGTAACTTCGTTTGAGGAACCACTAACACCAAAACTTTCCATGTTTTTTTTTTGAGTTTAGAGAGAGTTTAGAGAGCGTTTTTGAGCGGTTAAAGAGCGGTTTTAGAGATTAGAGAGTGTAAAGAGAAGTGTGATCAACCCTAAACACCCCCCACCTATTTATAGTGTTTTATGGGTCCAAAAAACTCCAAAAAAACAGCCAAAATCGACCCCAACGGCCATATAGCCGTTGGCCAACGGCTAGAATTCGCCCAACGGTTCAAACCGGTTTGAAAACCGGTTTCCTAACCCGGTTTAGCAAAAACCGGTCCCAACCCGATTTTTTTCAGAAATCCTCAAACCGGTTTGAAACCGGCGGTTTTTGGGCAACCCGAACCGGTTTGCCGGTTTGAACCGGTTTGCCGGTTTGAACCGGGTTAAAAAAAAACCGGTTTTTTTGTGCACCACTAATCTGGACCATTGAATTTTCAGTCCAACGTATAAGGTTTTCAGGCCCACCACATGTCCATGGCCAATTTTCTTTGAACTAAATTCATCTAATTAAATTTTATTAAGTGAATTATATATTGATAAATTAAATTTGTATAAATATCAATTGAGGTTAAACCAAGTGTACAAGAATAAGAACTCAAGAATTCTTCAAACTCCATCCAAAAAACTCAACAAAGTCTGAAATTTAACAAAGTTTAGAACTCATGGATATTGTAGATCTTGAAGGTGTAAGATATATTTATGTAAATGTGAATAACCTCTCCAGGTACGGGTATATTAGCTTTCTTGATATAAATCGTTTGAGAGCATCTGTTGCGTCTTTAGAAATTTTGATTCGTGATATTCTGATTTCCATATGATATTTTTTATAGAAAATGAGTCACTTTTTATTTAAATAAATAAAGATACTCTCTTTATCATTTAGGAATTACGTAATACATGTAAATAAATGTTACATAAACATAAAAAGATTCAAACCAAAGTCTTCAACGAGTAGTCTTCAATTCGGCTGCAAAACAAATTAATAAACTAATCCGTTAACGTTGGTTGAAGCACGTGTTGAACGCACTGCCCTTAAAACAGATTCTTGCTTTCTCGGTCGATTTGACTTTTGTTTATTAAAAACAAGATATGGCCGGTTTCAGAGGCTGAGTTTAACAACCACATGACGTTAACCCAACTACCAAAATCAAGAAGCTTCAAACTTTCTTTTTTTTTTCAATTCATTATCTCAGTTAACAGCCAGTGGATTGGTCTTAAAACAAAGGGTAGGTTAAGCGGAGGCTTTGATTACCAAACTCTAGCAAAGCTATTTGCTATAACTCTTTCAAACTTCTTTCAAAGATTAACATCATGGAGATTAAGATTCAATCAACTCACTTCATAAAACCATCAAAGCCAACCCCAGATAGTCTAAGCCTGTCGGGGCTCGATCAACTTGCTCCATATGCGTACATACATATGGTCTTCTACTATAAGACAAGTGGTGAGGTCGATAGATGCGGTCAGCTGGTTAAGTCGCTTTCAGAGGTGCTAAACTTGTATTACCCACTAGCTGGCAGAGTCACACTAGACGGGCTCGAGGTTGATTGTGGAAATCAAGGGGTGAAGTATTTGGAGACTAAAGTGAGTACAACACTGGATGATTTTCTCAACCATGGTCCCAAGATTGAGCAGGTCAGACAACTAATCGGTGCACCAGATCAAGTCACAAACACGTTGGTCGTCCAGGTCAACGTCTTTGACTGTGGTTCACTTGTTATTGGTGTTAGTGCTTCACACAAAGTCACTGATGCACACAGCCTGGTTAGGTTCATTAATGAATGGGCTAGCACAAACCGCATGCAGCAGTGGTTCATATTGCCCATCTTTTGATAACCTGGCTTCATTCTTCCCGCTGATGAAAAATATTCCATCACTTGAGCCTTCACCCGTTACAAATGACCCACAACCCGTGATTCTAACGAAAAGGTATGTCTTTAGCCGGACTGCGATATCAAATCTAAGAGCAAAAGCCAGTTCAGAAAGTAGTAAACATAGTCGAGTAACATTGGTGACTTCATTAATATGGAAGGCTCTTATCTCCATTGACCGAGTCAAGAGTGGGAGATCCCGGGACAACTTGTTGGCTCCTGCAATAAATCTGAGGGGGAAAACCTGCTCGCCAGTATCAGAAAGCTCATTTGGGAACGTATGGATTCCATATTCAATCTGGTCTTTGCATACTGAGACGGAACCCAAGTTTGCTGATCTGGTGGCTCTGATAGAAGACACAACAAGAAACATGATCAGCTGGCTTCCTAAAGCAAGTGGTGAAGAGATATGCACACAGGCAAAGGCATGTTATAATGAGGTTTTTGAAGAATTAAAGCAAAACAAGTTTTCCATAATTACTAGTTGGTGTCGGTTTCGATATACGAGGCCGATTTTGGTTGGGGGAAGCCTTACTGGGTAAGTACAGTGGGTCAATCATATGATATGGTAATTTTGATGGATGGCAAAGATGGTGATGGAATTGAAGCATGGGTGTGTCTGAATGAGAAAGACATGTATTTGTTTGAACAAGATGAGGACATTAAAGCCTTCACCTCCTAATGTTGTAATTCCATCAAAGTTGTAATTCCCATAAGAAACTTCTAATAAAACTAAATAATTTAGTATTTCTTATTGCTAATTATGGTTTAAGAGCACCTCCATCGCAATCCCGGATGAAGACGTGATGATTCAAATGAGTAAAGTCGGCCAATTCAACGGTTAAATTAAAAAACAAATTTTAATTTTTCAAAATTTGACGGCTTTAAAAAAATTAATCAATTCATTTTTTTTGAAAAAAAATGGCTAGGTTTTAAAAAAAATATTTTTTAATCTTTTACCATTATAAATAGAGCATATTATCAAATATTTTAAAACACTCGTCTCATTATTTTAAACTTTGTTTAAAGTCAATGTGATCTCAAACCTATGGACGACAATACCCCATTTACGCAATTGTGAAACGATGGCTCATCGGATGGCGAGCAGAATCCAAACCCAATCCCCTGTTTTCCATAATTCCAAAACCCTGGTTTTCAACAATTTCAAAATATCGTTTCAATCCATACATAATGTCGGTTTTCAACAATTTTTAACTAACGGTTTTGCATCCCAATTTCCAAACCCCCAGACATCTAGATCGAACCTTAGTAGGAATACATTTCTACAGCAGAAACAATGACAGTGCAATTACAAAACTAATAAAATATAATAAACCAAAATCAAGAACCATTATACCATTCTCATTTAATTATTATCTTTTAAGATTAAACAAAAAAATAGTGGTACATATTAGTTTTTCATGTTCTCGTAATAATTTTGTTCCGAATAGAACTCTCCCCTATAATAGTAACTACCTATATATCTTTCGCTTGATTACTATTTACATATTTCTAATCGGCTCTAGGTACATCCATTTTGATACGATTATGTTTATTATATATCTGTTATCATATCAAAATAACTAGAAAATGCTTTTATAAAACAAATTACAATACATAATCAGGAAATTAAGAAGTAAATTACAAGAACTTTTACAACTGAAATAAATAAATAAATTCAAGAACAGAAGAAGAAAGTGGTAGTTGAGGATTCGTGTTCAACCCAACTCCCTTAAAATAAATTTCGAATCTCTAAAGAGAACTCGTTTTTTATCTAGGGTATAATAAGTTGAAGTGGTGTATTCTGTCGGAGTTGACTCAAGCACCCAAAATTGTACCTTGAATCAAGAGTAGGAAAGAAGAGTAGTTGCTGGAAAGTAAACTCTCTGTGTTTGTAGAATTGTTGCGAATTCTAGTTTACGTTGCAACAAAGAATAATTAGTGTTTATATTGAAACTAAACATGAAACAACTCAATCAATAATTAAGCGGAAAAATAAATTGCATTAAACGTCTTCAATACACTTTTTTCTGTTTAATGCTTAGATCGTAATTGATTTTTTGTTTGAGCACATTAGTATAGTAACCGCAAGCATTGATACTAACGGCTTAATTGCAACTAATCTGTAAGAACTGTTGAGTGGTAGAAACCTAAGAACTGCTTAGGTCAATAGTTATCCCTCATGTCAGCACTAATGTAACACTCAGTTTTGGAGGTTGCTAATTTTTTTATTTTTTGGTTATATAAATTAGTGAGACTAAGTGTGTGTTTAACATGTGAAGTAAGTGAAAGTGTGTGTATGTATGTGTCATATATATGTAATTATATATACAATTGTGTGGGCTAAAAAATTAATAATAAATATAAATGATGAGTTAATTATTTTATAAATAATTAATAAGTGAAAATTGGTGGGGATAACTTCAAGTGTGGTTAAGATAAGATCGAATTTAATTTTAAAGGGCATTTGACTTGGTACGTTACTAACTCCCAGCTATCCCCATTCTTTCTATCATAATCGACTACTCAACCCCCCCCCCCCCCCCCCCCCCCCCACACATTCTTGTTCTTTGTCAGGTTCTAGGAAAGTTGATCGAGAGAGAGAGAGATTGATTGATTGATTGAGAGGTGGGGGTGCAAGGGTGGTGTAACGATAGCAGGAGTGGTGGTTACCGATGTTGTAGTGGTACTCGTGTGTGGTGTTTGTTGCTTACTCACGACGGCTGCATCGGTGTGTGGTGGTCTTGTGTTAAATCGGAAGACGGAAAAAGAGAGCCGAGAGTGTGTATGTTTGTGTTAATGTGCGTTATCAGCAAAGAAAGCCAAGGCGGTGGTGATCTATCGAGGTTGTTAAGAGGCGACTAAGGGTTGTGAAAAGTGGTTCTAGGCGGTGGTTCACAGCATTGTGGTGTGTGTGAGTTGTAGTGAGAGAAAAGGTGGTGAGAACCTCTCTCTTACAATTTTGGTGTGATTCAAGGGTTGTTAAGGGTGAAAAGAGGCTGCAAAGTTAATGGTGGTGGTTTATGGACAACAACGGGAGCAGAGGTGTTGACCGGCAGTGGCGCACGGCTCCGGAAGTGGCGGTTTAGGGTTTTCGGGCATAAACGAGTGTGTAGAAAGTGTGAGATTGATTTACTTGATCAAGGTGAATTCGATATGCCCTATTTTAAGTATTTTTAAGTGTTTTGGGTTGATTTACGTATCGTGTGTTTGCAAACGGTTTTAAATAGTTAAAGTGTGATAAGTTGTTTTAATTGGTAGAGCGAATTGTGTCTGATTCGAGGCTGTTTTAAAAGTGGGTTTAGATCGTATTACAAAGTATGTTTATTAGCCTTGAATTTGTTTTTATTTATACTTAATAAATGTGTTGTGGTGGTGTTTCATTTATAAGAACAATGTGTGTTAGGTATGGGGTTTTATAATCCAGAAGCGTAAGTGACTTATTGCATGATATATAATTGTGATGTTATTTATGATATGCATCGTGTGTGTGTGAACATTGTGTGTGAAGAATGAGTGGGTGTGTAGTGAGTTGTGTGTTGATGATTGGAATGATTTAGATAGAATTGGTGTTGTAAGTGAGCTATGTGAATAGATTATATTAGTTAGTTGATGTGAATGGAGTTATATAGATAACTTTATATAAATTCGTTTTATATAAAGAAGTTTATATAAAGAAGTCCACGTGAATGAGCAAGTATAATTATATTGACATGATGAGCTTATATAACCTTAAGTTAATTGCGGAGTGAAAGTGTCTAAATCTTTTAAAAGGAATGTTGAGCACAGGGTTAGGATGTTGTGGCCAGTAAGTGTGGGAACGTGTTGACTATTGTATGGTGTGAGTGTGTGAAGTCCACGACAGTGACAAAGCAGTGTGAAGTCGACGATGGTGGCAAATCTGTGTGTATCATGTTGATAGTGTGTGTGGGCCCAACTATATTCAATAATCATGTGTAGCTAACATTTGATATGAAGTGTAGCATGTGATTTAATAAAACCAATGAGTTAAAGTGTGGTTTAGTCTGAGTAAGTAATCAAAGTGTGAAGTGTGTGGTGTGTTATTGTGGGCTGAGGTGTAGGTGTGATTATCTAAAATTTAATCGTTTAATAGAGTGTTTTAAAAAGATTAAATGATATTTTGATGATAATGTATATTTTGAAAGTTATACACTCACCAGTGAAAGCTGACATGTTTTATTATGTGTTTTTGGGTGCATTAAGGCAATCTGTGACATGGCATCTCTTGGCTATCTAACAAGGACAGTTGACATCCTATAGTGTGGTTGGAATGGGTTTAAAATATGGATTTTAAACTGTGATTAATATGAGTTGATAAAATCTTCCATTGTATGTTGTAAGTATATCAAACCAAAGTCATGCACCTAGAAATCGGGGTGTGACAAGTAACTCTTGAACTGACCTAGTGGTAGGAACTTTAACAGGTCAGTAGGAAATTCTACCAGACCCATTGGTAGGAACTTTTGAGGTCGGTAGCAACTTGAACCTAACCTAGCGATTGGAACCTTTGAGGTCAATAGGAACATTGAACCTTGGTAGTAACTCAGACCCAACATTAGCAACTCTAAGGTTGGAAGTAACTGAGGAACCCACCCATTGATGACCTCGGTAGTAACTCAGGAAACCCACCTAGCCTAACATCACCGGTAGCAACTTTGAACGAGCCTTCAAAAATACAAAGGCGGCTCTCAAGCCGCTCATGGCAATGCGAGGATGTGTCAAGTGCACCATCAAAATGTCACATTACGCTTATCACCCACGCTATGTGCACGTGCGTGTGCGTGTGCATGTTAGGGTGCTTCACACACTTAAGGGTCTACACTTGTGTTTGCCTTTAAGGAAACAATTACCTTAAAGAGGCTCCCACTAATATACCACTAAAATTTTGACATCTTACCTATATGGGGTAAGTTCCCACACTTTTCCTTCCAATTTTCACAACTTTTATAGCTTCAAACCTACGACTTCGAGAATCGATTTCTCATTCATTTTAACTCTATTTTGGACACGTTTTGATTCGTTGGGAAGATCTCACATAGTAGAACATAAATCCAGAGGAAAAAAAGTATATTAACAATAGTTACATATAATTATTTCATATACTTCGGTTTGATACGAATTATTATTGGCATACTCACTTATCATATCACTTGGTATTATTATGATTTCATTGCATTCCTACTATTTTCTGTTATCCGTCGACTGAATATTAACTCAAACTTGCTTCTCTTTTTCTTGCACAACAAATCTTGAAGGGCGTGAGGAGTGATAATTTGGAAGTGAAAGACTTCTGTTTACTGCAATGTAGTAATAAACTGCTTGATTAAGAACCTTGTATATCATGATAGTTGAATTTTGCTTTTACTAGTGACACTCTAGTCTACCCATTGGGTGTTACACTACTTGTATAACTTATTTATTTAAATGGGCTAACAAATCCACGTCGGTTGTAATCAAGTTATAAACAGTCGTAAACAGGTAGATGTGTTTTAAACAATTTGTAATTAAGTTGTAAACTACATTTAATACGACTTCGTTTTTAACGAAATTTATATCGGGACGTTAAGAAAAAAAATTAACGAACAAATGAATGTTATTATATATACTTAACGTTCATTCGTTTACGTTCGTTCATTAAAGATTTTTATAAATTTAAACTTTTTTATATTTTTATGTATTTTGATTTTTATTAAAATTTAGGGTGTTAAAGTGATATTTTATAAAGTCAGGGTGAATTATGTTATTTCAAATAGTCTAGGGGTGAGAATTGTATTTCCAAAAGTCTCTCCGACACTTAGGATTAAGTTAGATTGTAATGGGTTGACCATTAAAACTTATAGATTATATATTTTTTAGTTTGTTTTATTATAATTTTAAACAAATTGATGCATTTATGATCTTATGGGCTAGTGGTATAGTGTTTTCTCATAAAAGTAGAGTGAGTTTAAATTCTTAAAAGTGAAAGATTAGATGGTATTTATAGGTGTAAAAATTGTACTTAAAAAAAACAAAGTACATCCCGAACACTAGGGCTGGCAATTTCTGACACGTAACAGTTAACACGACACGGAGTTAACATGTTTCGTGTTTTCCCTTAACAGGTTTCGTGTTATAAACAGGTTCAAATATGTTATGAATTATGTATTAGTTAAGACTTTTATGCTCGTTTTGGCAATTTTTGTTTCACTACATATGTATTATTTATCGTGTATTTAAACAGGTCCGAACATGTTACTTAACAGGTTCGTGTTCGTATTTGAAAAAAATGGCATGATTAGTTATCGTATCATATTCGTGTCTAACACCACAGGTAATCGTGTCGTGTCTAACATGTTATGTCAGCCCTACCAAACACGAAAGGTCTATTAAAAGTTTTGACTCGTGAAGGCAAAACACAATTTATTTATGAAAGGGAATAAATAAGTAAGAATTGTCAAACCAAAAATGTATTGCTTCGGTTTCGTGACGAATAAGTCCAAGTCAAATACGGTAGGCAAACTTGGAGTCTTAAATTACCAAAAACTGGCAGTCATGACAGATCACACCCATTTACTATAACTTTCTCTCCAAATCTTTGAAAAATCAACATACCATTCTTAACTCACTCTCTCTTGATTTGAAAGCAAAGATACCATAATCACCTTGCATCATGGAGATTAAGATTCAATCCACTCAATTCATAAAACCATCAAAGCCAACTCCAGAAAATCTACGCGACTTCAAGCTGTCCGCGCTCGATCAACTTGCCCCATCTTCATACATAAATATGATCTTCTACTATAAGACAAGTCATGAAGTCGACATTTCAGATCGATATGGTCAGCTGGTTAAATCGTTATCAGAGGTGCTAAACTTGTACTACCCACTGGCTGGCAGAATCACACAAGACGGGCTCGAAGTTGATTGTAGCGATCAAGGGGTGAAGTATTTGGAGACTCAAGTGCGTATAACACTGGATGATTTTCTCAGCCACGGTCCCAGAATCGACCAGGTTGGACAACTAATCAGTGCACCGGATCTAGTCACAAACACGTTGTTAATAGTCCAGGTCAACGTCTTTGATTGCGGTTCACTTGTGATCGGTGTTAGTGCTTTACACAAAGTCACTGATGCATACAACCTAGTCAGGTTCATTAATGAATGGGCTAGCATGAACCGCACAGGGTGCAACAATGGTGCATATTGCCTATCTTTTGATAACCTGGTTTCTATCTTCCCGCTGATGGAAAATAGTCCATCACTTGAGCACTCACCCGTTACAGATGACCAAGAACCCGTGATTCTAACGAAAAGGTACGTCTTTAGCCGGACTGCAATATCAAATCTAAGAGCAAAATCCAGTTCGGAAAATAGTAAACATAGTCGAGTAGCATTGGTGAGTTCATTAATATGGAAGGCTCTTATCTCCGTTGACCAAATCAAAAGTGGGAGATTCAGGGATTGCTTGTTGACTCCTGCAATAACTTTAAGGGGAAAATTAGGGTCCCCAGTATCAGAAAGCTCTTTTGGGAATGTATGGATTCCATATCCAATCCGCTTTTTGCAAACTGGAACAGAATCCAAGTTTGCTGATCTGGTGGCTCTGATAGAAGATACTACAAGAAACATCATCAGTTGGCTTCCAAAAGCAAGTGGTGAAGAGATATGCACACAGGCAAAAGCATGTTTTGATGAGGTTTATGAAGAATTAAAGCGGAACAAGTTTTGCATAATTACAAGTTGGTGTCGGTTTCCTATATACGAGGCCGATTTTGGATGGGGGAAGCCCTACTGGGCAAGTGCAGCGGGTCGTTCACACGATATGGTAACTCTAATGGATGACAAACATGGTGATGGAATTGAAGCATGGGTGAGTCTGAATGAGAAAGACATGTATTTGTTTGAACAAGATGAGGACATTATAGCCCTCACCTCTTAATTAAATGCTTAACTTGTTAAATTACAGGCATCCCTTCACTTTATGTAAATGTGTATCTCATCTTGATTCCAATAAAGGTGTAATTCTCATTTTAGAAGATGAAGTAACAAGAATGTTCACTTAATTCAGCATAGTAAGTTGCAGTAAACATTGGAGTGGTAAGGGAGAGACCTGGTGTTCCATTTTCCATTAGTTTATGCGGCATGCAAATGAGGCCTCGCTCTTAGGCTGATGCACCTGGGTTTTACCCACGCCGATCCAAGGTTCGAGCCTCGGCTCTCCCTCAAGCCCGAAAGGGGCCGTATTGGATGGGATTTTTCCTTGGATGTCTCCAACTCTGACGCCAAATGGGTCCGGTTAAGACAACATATTGGCCGGAGTTGGACGATGATCTCCCATATGACGAGGGGTGCGACGTCACAAAATTTAATGTTCGCCGTTCAAAAAAAATATAAAAACAAAAAGTTACAGATGAGTGATCTTAAGGGACACTACTAATTAATGAAAAGGTTAATGAGAGTCTCTTCACCAGAACTAGATATAGTGGAACATAAATACCAAACAAATACATCATAAAAGATAAAACAATAATAACTTTTTTTTTCGAAAGGCAAATTTTATTAGAGAGGTCCCAGTGAAACGCAGGGACCACAACACCGAGCAATTACAGGGAATACAAGGAAATTACAAATTTACATAAAGAATAAGTTACACCAATCTTTTCAAAGGAGATATTTGTGTTTAGACATGCTTTTGAACAAAAAATTCAAGCCATTTGATGTCTCCAATAATCTTCTTTAGAGATATCTATCTATTTGAGAATTGAACTTCATTCCTTGCTTTCCATATACACCAACATGAGATAATTATGATGCCTTTAATCACCTCTTTTTTTCGGATCCTCTAAAGATGACAAGTGAATATCAAAAATATCTCTTACCGAAAAAGCAAATATATGGGGGATCTTGCACCATTTACTAACAAACTGTCAAATGATTGTGGCAACATAACAAGCCGTAAAGAGGTGGATCGCCTATTCCGAAACATCTCCACAAAGGGGGCAGAAAAGGGAGGGGGTCAATATACTTCGCTTTTGGAGAGCCGCCAGAGTAGGGAGACGATCCAATTCAGCTCTCCAACCTAAGATGTTGCATTTTATTGGGATCCAGTTACACCAAAGAAAATTATACAAGTTACTAGCGGAGGATTCCTCTTGAATTAACTTCTTAACTGATCTTGTTGGGATTCAGTGGTGATCAGTTTGAATTTTGTAAAAACGGTATTAATTCAGTTAATTAATAAATACGCAGCGGAAAGTAAAATCATAACCTATTTAATAGCACTGACAAACCGAACAGAATCTGGTTATGAACACGCAAACACAGTAAAAAATAATTAATCTACTGATGAGATTAATTATACCTTAGTGGTTAATGATTAACCGGTTAAGACACGTAGGTACAATAAACCAATGCTAGATCACGAACCGAACACGAGAGAACGGGAGGCGTCGGGGTTGGCCAGAACTTTGAAAAGCAGGAGCAATGACAAAGAACAAAATCGATTATTGTATTTTGTTTCTTGTTTGGCGTTGACCGGAAAAACAAAGAAAAACACAAATGTGTTTTTCCACTTTTGCGGCTCCTCTTCTACGGCTCCAATAAGTCTCTCATGATTAAGTAATTAACCCTTTAAATATTAATTACAAAACCCTACTAATTTTTTCCGAGCCTAAATTTCAATATGAGATATAAAAGCCCGGACCCATATTTAATGTTTTAATAAAATATTAAAACAATAAATACAAATTATTATTTATAAACGAGTATAAATAATAATTCCCGTCTAACGAATATATATAAAATATATCGTCTCGCTAACAGTTCGTAATTACCAGTTAAGCGGGTTAAATGGATTTAATGTTCGTTGCCCTAGGTGTAACTCTTACGGGTCATAGCTCGGTCAGCCGCGTTGTCCATCGGGTCAGTCCATAAAATCCAACAATCTCCCACTTGGACGATCCACAATAAATCAACGCAAACAGTCAGCGGCGCTCTAGCTGCACATGGTTGTCCCTAACAAGGTATGACGTTTTAAAGTCATTAACCAAATATCTTGGTGTTAGTAACAGCTAACTAAAGCAAGACAATAGACTTATGGCAATAGTTGTCATTCATCCTTTCTGTATAAAACATTAATTGAATCAATGAGACATGGATTTAGTTCATTCTCATATGGCGTTCAATTATTATTGTTTTCGATCAAGAATCAAAGTGGTCCAATCAAACACACAGTAAGTTTGGGTAAGGCCTTACACTTCACCAGTTTGAATCAACGAGGGCGCCACGATGCTTATCTGTTACATATAATGCAAGAGTACAGAATCCCTTATTGACTACATACAACTCCCACTGAACTTCATAACTATTCCTAATCAAAGCCTTTATGACTGGCAGTTACGCGACAGCGTTTGACAGTGATTAAAGAATGGTTCTTGGTAAACGGCAGTTCTAGTACGTATCTCAGGTCAGAGGATACTAATGAGTATACCAATAGCAAAACATCTTATGACAAAGATCCATGAAGATGATTTGATGCGAGTTACATCTAACGTCATTCAAAATGAGGCCTGTGAAGTTCGGAGTCAACTCCTTGAGCCGAAGTTCAGAAAAGTCTTAATTCAGAGACGTTCCCACGAGTCTGACCGACTACGGATAATTAAGAATACAAATTCATGGATTAAACGTATTAAAATCGAACACAGTTATAAGAATTCATAATTGCATTTAAATCAGTAAACCAAAAAGAATTCAAAAGTATAACTGTTTAAATGTTCACACATTCAAAATACTAAATCAAAACATATCACTAGCAAATCTAAGACCAATAGCATCTATGTGAAGATCATGCTTGTCCTGAGTCATGGGCTTAGTAAACGGGTCCGCTAGGTTTTGATCTGTGTCTACTTTGCTTATCACGACGTCTCCACGTTCCACAATTTCCCGTATATAGTGGAACTTCCTTTTAATGTGCTTGGATTTGTGATGAGATCTGGGCTCTTTGGGTTGAGCTATAGCACCTGTGTTATCACAAAGTATCTCAATTGGTTGGCGAATACTCGGAACCACATCGAGGTCAGTAATGAATTTCTTCATCCAAGCAGCATCTGATGCGACTATATACTCAAATTCGGTGGTTGAATCCGCCACTACACTCTGCTTGGAGCTTTTCCATGAGACAGCTCCTCCATTAAGAGTGAATACGAAACCTGTTTGTGAGCGAGAGTCATCTCGGTCAGTTTGAAAGCTAGCATCAGTGTAACACCGTACAGTGATCTCCTCTTTCACTCCTCCAAATATTAAGAACATGTCTTTGGTCCTTCTTAAGTACCTTAGGATGTTCTTGACTGCAGTCCAATGGGCAATGCCAGGACTTTGCTGAAAACGACTGGTCATGCTTAAAGCATACGAGACGTCAGGGCTAGTGCACAACATAGCATACATGATAGAACCAATCGCTGAGGCATATGGAATGGCTTCCATTTCCTTAATTTCAATGTCCGTGGAAGGAGATTGTGATTTGTTCAACACAGTGCCTTTAGTCATCGGAACACCTCCTTTCTTGGAGTTTTCCATCCTAAAGCGTGTCATCATTTTGTCTATGTAAGTACTCTGACTTAGCCCTAGAAGCCGCTTAGATCTATCCCTGTAGATCTTGATTCCTAGAATGTAAGCAGCTTCTCCAAGATCTTTCATTGCAAAACAAGATCCTAACCATTGTTTGACTTTGTCAAGCACAGGGATGTTGTTTCCAATTATCAATATATCATCCACATACAAGATGAGAAATGATATAGTGCTCCCACTAGCCTTTCTGTAAACACAAGGCTCATCTTCATTCTTGACAAAACCAAATTCTTTGATTTTCTAATCAAAATGAAGATTCCAGCTTCGAGATGCCTGTTTAAGTCCATAAATAGACTTATTCAGTTTGCAGACCCTACTAGGATACTTTGGATCAACAAAACCGTCAGGCTGAACCATATAGACATCTTCAGAGAGATGTCCATTAAGAAAAGCGGTTTTGACATCCATTTGCCATATCTCGTAATCATGGTACGCGGCTATGGCAAGCAGTAATCGATTTGATCATAGCAACGGGTGAGAAAGTTTCATCATAGTCAATACCTTGAGTTTGAGTGAAACCCTTTGCAACTAGCCGTGCTTTATAGGTTTGTACATTACCATGCATGTCGTTTTTTCTTTTGAAAATCCATTTGCTCCCTATTGCCCAAGAACCGGGGGTAGTTCAATCATGTCCCAGACCTGATTATCACGCATAGATTGCATCTCGGCGTTCATGGCTTCAAGCCATTTCTCGGATTCAGGATCTGAGATAGCAGATTTGTAGTTTGTAGATTCGTCATTTGACTCAGCTACTAACAGGACTTTAGAAGCTTCAAGATGCCATAGGTATCTATTAGGTTCTTTACGAGACCTGCTACTTCTGCGAACGCTTGTGTTTATGTCTGATTCATCAGCAACAACTTCTTGTTGATCAGACGCTCCGACTTCCTCAGCGGTTGTTTGTGTTTCTCAAATTTCTTCAAGATCCATAATATTATTTTCGGTTCCTCGATTTAGAAGATCTTCCTCGAGAAAGCGTCCTTTCTTTTTGATGGAAACAATGTTTGCATTAGGATGATAGAAATAATATCCGCTTTTGTTGTAGTAACCGACGAAAACAACTTTTTCGCCTCTAGGATCAAGCTTGTCATCAGAATTGCTGGTGACATTTGCATCACATCCCCATATTCTAAGGTAAGACAAATTGGGTTTAGACTCGTGCCATATCTCATATGGGGTTTTGTCCACCTTCTTAGTCGGTGCCAGATTTACAAGGCGGGCGGCGGTCATAAGAGCATAACTCCAGAAGGAGTGATGCAAGTTAGTTCTACACATCATCGATCGAACCATATTAAGTAGGGTTCGATTTCTCCTCTCGCTCACGCCATTAAGTTGGGGTGTGCCAGGAGGAGTGGGCAAAGAAATAATTTCGTGCTCCTTCAGATGATTAAGAAATTCTAAGCTGAGACACTCGCCACCTCGATCTGATCGAAGTGTCTTAATAGATTTATCGAGTTGTTTCTCTACTTCATTTTGAAACTCTTTGAACTTTTAAAATGTTTCATGCTTGTGTTTCATAAGATAGACATAAGCATATCGACTATAATCGTCAATAAATGAAACGAAGTATCTTTCATGATTTCTAGACATGGTTCTGAAAGGGCCACACACATCAGTGTGTATAAGGCCTAGCAGATCCTTGGCTCATTCACCAACATGGGTGAAGGGGTCCTTTGTGAGTTTTCCAGCTAAACAAGACTCGCAATTGTTAAATGAGTCATGTCCGGTATGTTCAAGAATTCCCTCGGATTGGTGTCTTTTAATGCGTGCCTTACTTATGTGGCCAAGTCGACAATGCCATAGAAAAATATCATTAATGCCAGATTTGATACGTTTAGAAGATTATATATGTTATTGTCAGTTTGAACGTCAATCTCATAAATACCGTTTTGAAGTTTAGCCTCAAAGTAAGATATCATTTAAGTAGGCAGAAATAGCAATATCATTAAAAACGTACTTAAATCCTTGTTTAAACAATAAAGAAACTGAAATAATGTTTCTGGTTAAACCAGGTGCAAACAAACAATTGTTCAAAACAACCACAAGGCCAGAAGGACATGAGAGATGATATGTTCCAGTTGCAAGAACTGGTACTCTTTTCCCATCACCAACGATGAGTTCCATGTCGCCTTGTTTCAGCTTCCTCCAACTTTTAGGCTCCTGCAAGACATTAATGATGTGGTATCCACATCCAGTATCAAATACCCATGTGTTGCTAGAAACAGTAAAAATTTCAATAACATAAATGAGAATACATGAAGAGGTGCCCTCACCACGGGCCCTCTGCAGCTTCAGCTTGGCTAGATATTCAGGACAGTTACGTTTCCAGTGCCCCATTTTGTTGCATTCAAAGCATTGGCGCTCCTCAGGAGGGGGTGCTTTTGAA
Source organism: Smallanthus sonchifolius (assembly GCA_023525975.1). Classification (NCBI taxonomy): domain Eukaryota; kingdom Viridiplantae; phylum Streptophyta; class Magnoliopsida; order Asterales; family Asteraceae; genus Smallanthus; species Smallanthus sonchifolius. Next base: position 72,646,673 of record CM042033.1, on the reverse strand, counting down.
GCTTTCTTGTTATTGTTGGTGGCAGGCTTGGCAGCAACATTAACCTTCTTCTTGCCTTTGCTATTATAACCTATTTTCTTGGGGTTAGGTTTTTTTAATACCAGCAGATCTGACCATCAGAACTTGATTTTTCTTTCCTTGGATATTCATCTCGGCCGTTTTGAGCATACCATGTAGCTCGGCCACTGTCTTCTCCAAGCCATTCATGTTGAAATTCATTACGAATTGAGCACAGGAGCTTGGGAGAGAGTTTAAAATGAAATCAGTTGCCATGTCATCCTTCATGGGATATCCAAGTTTGTTCATCTGGTCGATGTACCCTTTCATCTTAAGTACATGAGCACTAACAGGCGTGCCCTCTTGCATCGTGCAGCGAATGAGCTGAGACATGGTTTCATAGCATTCTTTTCGGGCTTGTTTCAGGAACATGCCCTTAAATTGCTCAATCATGTCAAAGGCACTCAGGTCCTCTATGCTCTTTTGGAGCTCACGGGACATGCAGGCTAGCATAAGGCAGGCCACCTCAGTGGCATCATCTCTTTGTTTTTCCCAGGCCTTTCGAGCGGCAGCCGTGTTACCATCGGGTGCCTCAGGGACCAGTGCATCGAGAACATAGAGCTTCTTGGCCATCTTGAGAACTATTCTTAGATTTCACTGCCACGAGAGAAAGTTGGTGTTATCCAGATTTTCATTCTCAAGGATAGACTTGAGAGCGAAGGAGTTATTAGTATTATTATTTTCAGTAGACATCTGTCAAGATAAGCAAAGAAAATAAATTAGTATAAAGAAAGTGAAAAGTCCTTGTTAATTTATGACTCAATTACAGAAATTAGAATAAGGAGTGAGAATCTAGCTAAATCAGTCACTAATGGTAGCTGTGGCATACAACATTAGTAAGTGGGTAACTAGACTGACAATTAGTGTCAATTGTGGAAAGATGCACAACTCTCGTGTATGAGGCCGCTAAGACAAAACATGTCTATGCATTGATACGTTTAGCCTCATCTATGCCTACTTTTAATCTCTTGACAGCTGGGGCATGTAACAAGAGAGAAAAGTAATAGTCGTCCTAAAACAGGTACTTGCGGAAGGGCCAGATGTGTCAACGAAACCCTTGCGCCTTGGAAGGATAAACTACGCATCCAGTGCGGTGCTGTGGCTCCAAACACCGATGTTTCATTTTATGCTCCAATTGTTCCTTATAATAGGATGGCATAGACCATTGGTTTTAAATATGGGTTTCAATTTTAGTGTTTACCGAATAGGGTCAAACACAACTAATGATTAAATCATACGTGTGTTGTAAAAGCCAGTTTTACTATTTAAAGTCATGACAAATTTGATGAACCCTTTCATCTCACAGGACACTTAATTTTAAATAACCTATTAAAACTAAGTTTGTCGCGACTTGAATAACCAGTTAAAGTTAGTAGTTGAAAACTATTAAGTTATAAGTTTTGAAATTAAATTTAGTTTAAATTGCAAAACTTTAGCAGTTATTTATTTTATAAAAACAAGCCAGTTGTTATTTTTATAAAATTCTACAAATTGTAAAATTAGAACTTGTGGTGACAGATTGTGACATTTTAAAACTCCTTTTAAAACGTTTGGTGTTTGGTTGGTTTATAATAAATTTAAGTTATAAAAAATTAAAAGCAACCATAAAGCAAATAAATATGTAAATCTTTTTGGGCCAAGTTTGTTTGATCTTGCTAGAGCCAGTTAGCAAGACCAAACGGGTCACGGGGTCCACAAAATTAAAACAACCACAAGGATGGACTTTCGTGCATCTAGTCGTCTCGGATGACTCCCACTGACTCCATGATTCCTGTTGCGTCTTCAGATTTGTCTTCGGGTTTTTATTACATTACATAAAATAAAAACTAATCTATTACAACTTTGAGCCATCAAAAGTGGGCCAAAACCATAAAACCAAAAACTGAATAATAAACACAAACAACTCAATCACATGGGTCGGGCCAGATTTACATATTCAACACAATCGCATACGGGCAATAAATTTGGTCAAAAAAAAATTAAAAACGACCAAATTAATAAATAAATAAAAATTGCCCCAAAAAACAGATCAGATCAGAAACTTCAAGATAGTTAAAGTTTGTGATTAATCTAACCGGTGAAACCAGACCGGTTCCGATTTGCGTGTTATAACCCAGACTCTGATAACACTGTTGGGATTCAGTGGTGATCAGTTTGACTTTTGTAAAAACGGGTTTTGACAGAGAAATTAATTAATTCAGTTAATTAATAAATACGCAGCAGAAAGTAAAATCATAACCTATTTAATAGCACTGACAAACCGAACAGGATCTGGTTATGAACACGCAAACACAAAAAAAAAACAATTAATCTACTGATGAGATTAATTATACCTTAGTGGTTAATGATTAACCGGTTAAGACACCTAGATACAAAGAAACAATGCTAGATCACGAACCGAACACGAGAGAACGGGAGGCGTCGGGGTTAGCCAGAACTTTGAAAAGCAGGAGCAATGACAAAGAACAAAATCGATTATTGTATTTTGTTTCTTGTTTGGCGTTGACCAGAAAAACAAAGAAAAACACAAATGTGTTTTTCCACTTTTGCGGCTCCTCTTCTACGGCTCTGGTTAGTCTCTCATGATTAAGTAATTAACCCTTTAAATATTAATTACAAAACCCTACTAATTGTTTCCGGGCCTAAATTTTAATATGAGATATAAAAGCCTGAACCCATATTTATTGTTTTAATAAAAGATTAAAACAATAAATACAAATTATTATTTATAAACGAGTATAAATAATAATTCCCGTCTAACGAATATATATAAAATATATCGTCTCGCTAACAGTTCGTAATTACCAGTTAAGCGGGTTAAATGGATTTAATGTTCGTTGTCCTAGGTGTAACTCTTACGGGTCATAGCCGTCCATCGGGTCGGTCCATAAAATCCAACAGATCTAACAGAGAATTGATTTGTAGGGTCTCCCAGCCATAGCCAAGTATCAAGGCCACCAATTGGAGTGACATGTCTGAGAAGTATCATTCAACTTGCGAGTTCCTCGACTTCAGCCTGCAAGTAAGGTGAACGGAACCAGTTCCAAGACCAAATTGTACCATTACCGTCCAAAGTGATACGATTAGAGACTGTGCAGAATTTTGATTTCTATGGTGGATTTAACTAGTTTTTTTTTATAAAACAATAATAACTAATGGTGATGCTATCACGAGGGCTATTGAAAAGTGTGTGGATGAATGAGAGATAGAACATTACAATCACTAAATTTTCGTTATATTAAAATCACGACCCGTTTCATTATCAGTAAAATTTCTAGTGTTTTACCGAATGAGTCATATTATAACTTGTTTATAGAAAATCTTTGTTTCCATTATTCTCGACACTTTCTAATTTCAAAGTCATGTATATATAGTGATGTTGGGATTCATATGATTCCAACTAGACACTCATAAAAGAATATGAACCATTTGGTGATCTCCCGCCATATTAGTTTGTAAATGTAATTTGAATTTGAATTGTTAGATAAGTCAATAGTTGTTAGTTTATCTCTTGTATTTTCTCTGAATTTATAATCAGCACCAATTTGAATTTGTTTTTATTTATACTTAATAAATGTGTTTTGGTGGTGTTTCATTTATAAGAACAATGTGTGTTAGGTATGGGGTTTTATAATCCAGAAGCGTATGTTCAGTGACTTATTGCATGATATATAATTAATGAATGGGCTAGCACGAACCGCACAGGGTGCAGCAATGGTGCATATTGCCCATCTTTTGATAACCTGGTTTCCATCTTCCCGCTGATGGAAAATAGTCCATCACTTGAGCACTACTCACCCGTTACAGATGACCAACCCCCCGTGATTCTAACAAAAAAGTACGTATTTAGTGGGACTGCAACATTTGTGAGTTCATTAATATGGAAGGCTCTTATCTCCGTTGACCAAGTCAAAAGTGGGAGATTAAGGGATTGCTTGTTGACTCCTGCAATAAATTTAAGGGGAAATTACTAAAGTGAACCATGATTAATACACTCTACTATTAAATATTTAACATCATTTGAATGATTTATTTGTTTTCACCCATGATAATCAATCATAACCAATTTAATGAATCATTGTTAAAAATTGTTTTATAAATTTGATTTTTCTCACTCCTAATTTTATTGGATAATACCTAAATTATTAATGGACTAATTTATAGAAAAGAAGATTTATAACTAAACTTGTAAGAAAATAATAATTAATTATAACGTAATTTAGTAATAGAACCTAATTTATTATAATCAGTTGATTATTAAATAATATAACGTAATCAGTGGATTACTAATTAATAGATGTAATATAAAAATTATATTATAAAAATAATATTACAACGTAATAATTATATTTTTTAATATATCTCAATATCAAATAAAATACTAATTGTATTTTGATTTATTTGAATACATTGAATAAATATTTATATTGTCGTCGGAAAATTTTACGAGAATCTGTCATTAATTACTAACGTATCATACAAAATCCAATATATATTTTTAGTGATATACGTGTTTGAAAGAAACACATAAGATTTTACTAATTATGTAGCAAACTTTAGGGGTGTTAATCGGTTCGGTTAACGGTTTGTTCGATTTATTCGATTCGGTTTATTCGGTTTTGATTTTTTTTAACCCTTATCCGTTAACCGAACCGAATTCAACCGAATAGACCGATTTCAAAAGAAAAGTATATCCGAATAAATCAAATAAATCGAATAAACCGAACCGAATTGGAAATATGTCTAACCAAACAAACCGAATAAACCGAATTAAAAAAAGGTATATCCGTTAACCGAACCGAAAACCGAATTTGCAATTCGGATACGGTTAATAACCGAATTTGCAATTCGGATACGGTTAATAACCGAATTCACAATTCGGTTCGAGTTTTTTCGGTTACGGATACGATTCGGATTTCGGTTTTTTTAGTCAAACGATATGATGAAGAAAAGATTCCTGATTCATATTAAATTATTATAGTTAATTAATTAAAATTTGCATTTCGAAAATAAAATAAGATTTCTATTATTGGAAGATAAATTTGAACCACATGGCTCAAACTCCACACATCCTTCTAGCCCAGATCACACGAACGAGTTCTATTATTGGAAGAGAATCTTGGAAATCATCATGCAAAGAGCCCCAAAATTTCTGCTATTGAAAGATAAATTTGATACACCAATTTGTATATAAACTTAATATAAGTTTTTAAAAAAAATTTAATTTAAGTTAACTATTTTTTTTTTAAATGTGTAGTTAAATATCAAAAGAAAATTAATACCAACAATAAAAATTTCACTAACAAATAAATAAATTAATTAATTAATTTACAACTACATATTCAACAGGTTTCTCTACCCAATCTTTATAAAGCTTTTGACGTGATTTAAATACGTTTTCCCACTCAGCTGTGTCTCTTTCACTCCTTAGTATCCATAAGTTGTGTGTGAAACCCATTGGAAACTCTGCTTGCATTTCTACCATTACATAATGATTTTTATTCACCAGTGCAATTGTGATAATCTTTTTATCTGGGAACTGGTCAGGGCCTCTCTAAAGCGGAAACAATGTCGAACTGTTATTACCTTCTTTAGATATGAAATGAAAAATTACGTTAAACTTGTTCGCGATCAAAAACCTCGTCTCTAACAAAAAATAATAAATGTTTAATTTTAATAAATATTATTTTATTTATGTTTATATTTAACTATTTAATATAAATTGTATAAATAAAAAAATTATTTAATTTTTTAACCCCTGGTTAAAAAAAGATATTTTGCAAGTATTTGTTTCATAAAAAAAGAATTTAATAAAAAAGAATTTACCTATATGGTTAATTTTTTTTAAATATAATAAATTAATAATAATGATAGTCACAACTTTTTAGGTAAACTTTTAATTAAAGTGATGTATGAAATTTTAATGGTGTATTAAACTCAATACCTTTACCAAAATAGACATTTGATCAAAGTGTTTTCTCAAAATAGACTTTGACTTTTAGCCTACGAAATTATAGACATTCTCTCTGAACAGACGGCTAAAGCCGGCAAATTAGCCGGCCTAAAATTCAGTGCGTAACAGAGATCTGGTCCAATGAAATTATGACATGTGGCTTAGCCGCCGGCTAAGGGCCTTATAACGGCTGGCTAAGACTTATAACAGCCGGCTAAGCCGGCGCCCAGGCTCACGACTAAGACTAAACCTTATAACAGCCGGCTAAGCCAGCGCCCAGGCTCACGACTAAGGGCCTTATAACGTCCGGCTAAGTGTAGAAACCCCCGCCTAAGGGCCTTATAACGGCTGGCTAAGGCTAAATAGCCTAGATAGGCATGCTATTAGCCTGCCACGTGTCGAGTATTCATTGGACCAGAAGTCTGTTGTGCACTGAATTTTAGGACGGCTAATTATCCGGCTTTAGCCGTCTGTTGTGAGAGAGTGACTATGAATTCGTAGGCTAAAAGTCGATGTCTATTTTGGAAAGTCGGATTGGTCAAATGTCTATTTTGGTAATAAGCTCTTTTGGGAATGTATGGATTCCATATCCAATCCGCTTTTTGCAAACTGGAACAGAATCCAAGTTTGCTGATCTGGTGGCTCTGATAGAAGATACTACAAGAAACATCATCAGTTGGCTTCCAAAAGCAAGTGGTGAAGAGATATGCATACAGGCAAAGGCATGTTTTGATGAAGTTTATGAAGAATTAAAGCAGAACAAGTTTTGCATAATTACAAGTTGGTGTCGATTTTCAATATACGAGGCCGATTTTGGTTGGGGGAAGCCCTACTGGGCAAGTGCAGCGGGTCATTCACACGATATGGTAACTCTAATGGATGAGAAAGATGGTGATGGAATTGAATCATGGGTGAGTCTGAATGAGAAAGACATGCATCTGTTTGAACAAGATGAGGACATTATAGCCTTCACCTCTTAATTAAATGCTTAACTTGTTAAATTGCAGGCATCCCTTCACTTTATGTAAATGTATATCTCATCTTGATTCCAATAAAGGTGTGATTTTCATTTTAGAAGATGAAGTAACAAGAATGTTCACTTAATTCAACATAGTAAGTTGCAGTAAACATTGAAGGTGTGATGTTCCATGGAAACTCATGGTACATGCACATTTCTTTAAATATTAAATAGATTATGATTTATAATCTATTTGGTGAAGTATATTTATTATAGATATGTTCATCATCATACAAAGTAGAGAATACACACATATAAAAACAAGAAGTTACAAATGAGTGATCTCAAGGGACACCTACTAATTAATGAAGAGGTTAATGAGAGTCTCTTCACTAGAACTAGATATAGTGGAACATAAATACCAAAAAAATACATCATATATAAAAGATAAAACAATACTAACTTTTTTTTTTGAAAGGCAAATTTTATTAGAGAGGACCCAACGAAAAGCAGGGACCACAACACCAAACAATTACGGGGAATACAAGGAAATTACAAATTTACATAAACGAGAAATTACACCAATCTTTCCAAATGAGAGATTTGTGTTTAGACCGGCTTTTGAACCAAAAAAATCCAAGTGATTTGTGTCTTCAATAATCTTCTCTAGAGATGCCTATCTATTGGGGAATTGAACTTCATTCCTTGCTTTCTATATACACTAACATGAGATAACTATGATGCCTTTAACCACCTCTTTTTTTGTCGGATCCACTGAAGATGACAAGTGAATATCAAAAAGATCTCTTACCGAAAAAGCGAATATACGGGGGATCTTGCACCATTTACTAACAAACCGCCAAATGACCATGGCAACATAACATGCCGTAAAGAGGTCGACCACCGATTCCGAAACATCTCCACAAAGGGGGCAGAAAAGGGAGGGGACCGATATACTTTGCTTTTGGAGAGCCGCCAGAGTTGGGAGACGATCCAATTCAGCTCTCCAACCTGAGATGTTACATTTTATTGGGATCCAATTACACCAAGGAAAATTATACGAGTCACTAGCGGAGGATTCCTCTTGAATTAACTTCTTAACCGATCTACAGAGAATTGATTTGTGGGGTCTCCCAGCCATAGCCAAGTATCAAAGCCACCATTTGGAGTGACATGTCTGAGAAGTAACATACAATTTGCGAGTTCCTCGACTTCAGCCTGCAAGTAAGATGGACGGAACCAATTCCAAGACCAAATTGTACCATTACCGTCAGTGATACGATCCGAGACTGTGCAGAATTTTGATTTCTATGGTGGATTTAACTAGTTTTTTTTTGTATAAAACAATTATAACTTGATAAAACAATAATAACTAATAATGGTGATGCTATCACGAGGGCTATTGAAAAGTGTGTGGATGAATGAGAGATAGAACATTACAATCACTAAATTTTCGTTATATTAAAATCACGACCCGTTTCATTATCAGTAAAATTTCTAGTATTTTACCGAATGAGTCATATTATAACTTGTTTATAGAAAACCCTTGTTTCCATTATTCTCGATACTTTCCAATTTCAAAGTCATGTATATCAGTATATATAGCGATGTTGGGATTCATATGATTCCAACTAGACACTCATAAAAGAATATGAACCATTTGGTGCTTGTTTGTATTAAGTGATCTCCCGCCATATTAGTTTGTAAATGTAATTTGAATCTGAATTGTTAGATAAGTCAATAGTTGTTAGTTTATCTCTTGTATTTTCTCTTGGGAGAGAAGAAAGCCGTGAGGGTGTGGAAGTACCTCAATGCCAAGGAAGTAGAAGAGATTACCAAGGTCCTTGATAGAAAATTTAGTGGCTAAGAGTTGGATTAGTTTGTCTAGTGTTGATGGGGAGGGGCCTGTGACTATTATGTCGTCGACATAGATGAGTATAAAAACAGGAGAAGAGTCCGTGGTAAGGGTGAACAAGGAGGAGTCAGAGATAGTGGGTTTGAAACCAAGAGTAAGGAGATGTGACTTTAATTCGTCATACCAAGCACGGGATGATTGACGAAGCCCATAGATAGCTTTGTTCAGCTTGCAAACATGAGTAGGAAAGGATAGGTTAATAAAACCCGGAGGTTGGGTCATGTAAACTTCTTTTAGAGTGCCTTGTAGAAATGCAGATATCCAATTGTCTAAGTGACCATTTTTAGAGATAGCAATGGAGAGAACGAGTCGGAGAGTTGCGGGTTTGATTACGGGGCTGAATGTTTCGGCAAAGTCTATGTCGGGTCGTTGATGAAAACCTTTGGCAACTAAACGTGCCTTTAGACGTTCAACTGACCCATCCCGTTTGAATTTGGTACGAAAGACCCATTTGCACCCAACTAGATCCAGTGCTAAGTTTGAAGGAACAAGACTCCATGTTTTGTTTCGCTCTAAGGCGTTAAATTCCTCTGGCATGGCGCCAAGAATGATGTTTTAGTGCATGGGCAATGGTGGGTGATTCTGTGGGAGTAGAGGTGGAGGCGTTGAATAATAAAAAGTCAGAGTTATGGTATTTTGAATTTGGTTTTGGGTGGGTCCGGGTTATGGGTTTAGTTAGTGGAGGAGTAATGGTGGGTTGTGGGAAGATGGTGGTGTGGGAATGGAAGTAATGGACTAAGAAGGGAAGTGAGAATCTAGGCAGTAGGTGAGGGAGATGTTTGACATGTGGGAGAGGGTGCAGTAGGTGAGGGAGGGGATTGGATGGTATTAATTGGTGGAGTTGTCGGGTGAGTAGGGATAGTGGGGGAGGATTGAGTTGGTGTGTTTTGAGCGGATGGTAAAAAGATGGTGACCCAATCATTAGAGTTAAATTCAGTAATGGGATTTGAGGCAGTGAGTTTAGTGAAAGGGAATTCTGTTTCTAAAAAAACCACATGTCTAGAGGTGTAAAGTTTGGAAGTGATTGGATCAAATGCATAATATGCACCTTGAGTAGGAGAGTAACCAACGAATATGCAACGAGTGGATCGGGAGTGAAGTTTGTGTGGAGAGTATGGGCGGAGCCAAGGATAGCATAAGCAATCGAAACTACGTAGTTTTGTATAGTTTGGCTATTTATTAAAGAGACGGTAGAATGGGCAAGAGTTTTGTAAAGTAGGGGTTGAAAGACGATTAATAAGGTAGGTGGCGGTGGAAAACGCAAAGGGCCATAGATTGACTGGTAAATTAGCATGAGAAAGGAGGGCTAATCCGGTTTCAACAATGTGTCTATGTCGTCGTTTGACATAGGCATTGTGTTCCAAGGTTTGAGGTGAGATATCCACAGGAAGAAAGGTGAGATGTGAGATGTGAGTTTGATGTATTCTCCTCTGTTGTCGAAGAATAATTGTTTGATTTTTTTTAAATGGTTTTCTAATAAGTTATGAAGCCTAATAAAAATGGAGAGAGAGTCGGATTTTCTTTTTAAAGGGTAGAACCATATGTATTTGGTGTAATGATCAACAAATATTATATAGTATTTGTAGTTATCAAATGATTCAATAAGGGAACACCATACATAAGTAAAAATTAAATCAAGTGGGGCGCTAGAGGAAAGAGTATTGGTAGAAAAAGGTAAACAATGACTTTTATTAATGTGGCAAGCATTACAACTTTCATGAAAACTATGTTTATTGTTTCGTTTTTAAGACTAATGCCACATCCGTTGTACAGTATTTGTTTTGTTATAATTTTTTTAATTCTTTTGAATTTTCTTCGTTCTATGTCTTATTGTTTCTTATGTGTTTTACATCAACTCAGCTCATAAGGCTTTTTCTCTCTCTGTTGTTGCTCTTTGATGCGACAACTTCCTGAATCGAGCAAAAGAAAGCCGCCTGTCTTGGAAGTTGAAGGTTGTCAATTGGTCGCTCAGCGTGCAAAGCGTGCGTCGATTGTTGCAGCAGCAACCCTAGCTGCTTCTGTTGCACAACATCGTGGTACTTTATCAGTTTATACGTCCGCCCTGCCCTGTTCATTTCCAACACCATGTAATCCACCTATTTCCTCCACTTCTGAAAATCTTGGTGACTGTGATGAGGTTTGCGAATTTTGTGGAGCAAAGTTTTGGTTTGCAGAACGTGTTACATCTTTTCCACTTAGCCGTCGTCCCCGCTATAATATTTCTTGTTGAGGAGAAAAAGTTAAGCTTCACTTTCCAATAGATCCTCCGCCTGCAATAAAACTTCTCTTTGAAGACTCAAACTTTCTTTCTAACATTATAGCCTACAATTCTATGTTCTCTATGACCTCTTTTGGTGCTCAGGTTGACGAATCGATTAATAGGGGCTCAGGTCCTTATGTCTTTAAAGTGGAAGGTCAAATATCACATTGGATTGGATCTCTATGTCTACCTTCAGGATTAAGACCTCGATTTCTACAGTTATATATTCACGACACACAAAATGAGGTTAATGTAAGGTCAAATATCTCGTGTTTAATGTGTCGTTTTGTATAGTCTTAAGCGTTTTACTTTGTGTTTAGAGTCGGTTTTACGTTGTACTTTGCAGTTGTGTCTGTTACAGGTATAAGGTGCTAATTGAGCGGATAACGAGACATAATCAAGAAGACAGGGAAGTCAAAGGAAGTCAAAGTCAAAGCAAAAAGTCAAATTTCTGGATTTTAGGGTCTTCTTGCCACGCGAAGACCTTGGTGGAGACTTTCGCGACACGCGAAAAAGGGGGTTACGGCAAATTAAAACCTAATTCTAATTATAAAGCTTTAAGGATCCCATTCTCGAATTATCTTCTTCTCAGCCGTCCCAGAAGTGTTCTAAGGCGATTTTAACCATTCTTTGGCCAATTGATCTTGTTTTCGAATGCTTGTAAGTTTTAGATTGATTATTGAGATGTTTGCTACAATTATTGAGTTTTGTGAACCCGTTAAGTTCTTTGGACTCAATTGTATGTTTGATTTATGAACAACTGCATGTATTTGATTCTTTCACATCTATCATCGTTTCTTGGTTTTCTTGCATCAAGAATAATCTGATTGTGTGTTTAGGTCTGATATTGTGTGATTGGGTTGAACAATTTAAATAAGGTTATGTCTATGTAATCTCTGGTCTGATTTGAAACTAAAAATTGTACGTGTATTTTGCTGAATCTGAAACCCGGAGTGGTCGTTTTCTCCATCTGTTTTCTAAAAGTTAAAGTTTGTTGCTTTTTATAATTCCAATCGTTTTAATTAATAAAGTTTTTTACTGATCATTGAACCGTTTTAGCTTAAATAGTATTTTCCACGAGTTCCCTGTGGATTCGACAACTCTACTTCCCTGTCTACAGTTTAAGGTAGCTTAGTAGTAGTAGTTTTACTATAATTTTTTATTGACCTTAACAACGCGATCAAAATGGCGCCGTTGCTGGGAATTTGTGGGCAAAGTGCTATTTTTGAGTTATTTAGTTCAGTGCTACTAATTATTTGCTTACGTGTGCAGTTATAGTTTTATGCATACTCGGAATTCAGGAAGGAAATCTCCTTTGCTATTTGATCCAGAATTAGAAAAAGCAGCAAGAGCAAACAGGAAACTACAAGGAACAGTTTGAACCATACTAGAAAAACTCGACAGTCCTACAGTAAGGATGTCACAAGACCGACCACCCAATCCAGATCCAAACCAAGGTGACAGACCATTCCCACCAATTCCACCATTCCCAAACCATCCACAAAACCAACAACCGCAAAATCAACCACAACAACCACTTCCACAAAACCGCCAACCCCTTTTCCATGATCATCAATACTATCCATATAACAGTTTCCCTAGCTACTCCGAGTATGAGGGTAATGGGCCAATGTCACCAGGATGTAGTCATCACCCAGATCATGGGTCACAGCATGAAGTATGGAAAAATGAAGAAGCTTGGTATGACCCAAACCACCAGGAGGCATTCCCTCCCCCTAGAAATCAAAGGCATAATGTAGTAGACGAATGGGTTCAACCACCGCCAAGGGAAGAGTTCAGGTTTCAACCTAGGAATAACCGTCAGGGGTATTTGGGGAATCTAGAAAGAGAGAACAAATATAGACAGCCTGGGAACATGCACCCACCTAGACATGATCAAGGGGTGGATAGTCACTTCCGCCCCGCTTTAGCTTTGAATGCTTCTCCCGTTATACCAGCAGTCCGAAGGGGGAATGCATTCGAGATCCGACCCGGATGCCTAGGGATCCTCCCACACTTCTATAGGAGAGCTACTGAAGAGCCTTACACTCATCTTTCAGAATATGAGGTGACTTGTGGGACCATTTGTGGTCAATGGTTTACCACCGATGAAGTGAAACTGGTACTCTTTCAGTTTTCACTTAAAGACAGGGCGAAGCAATGGTTTTTATCTTTACCATCTGCTAGTATTGCCACCTGGGCAGAGCTACAACAGCAATTCCTTGATGAGTATTTCCCACCTCATAAAACCAATGAGGCCCGAGCTGCAATCCGGGATTTCAAACAACAATCAGGGGAGCCTTTCTATGAGTCATTTAAAAGATTCAAAGAGTTATTGAGGAACTGTCCACATCACGATATAGAAAAGTGGGAGCTAATACAGGCATTTTATGATGGGTTATTACCAGAGGATGTAAGGGATGTCAACTCAACCAGTAACGGGTCCTTCTTTTCAAATCATGTGGATGACGACTGGGACATCTTAGAGAGAATGGCTGTAACATCAAAGAGGCAGGCACATGCCAGTAGGAGAGCCAAGAATGGAGCATCTGCCAAAGCAGTGGATTATGAGACTCAAAAGCGTCTAGATGCCATGGAACTTCAAATGGCAAGACTTGGCAGATCTGCTGGAAAGGATGTGGTGAATGTGTCACAAGTGTATCCGGTTTGTGACGGATGTGATGAGATAGGCCATACTGTGGCAAACTGCCAGAGGGAACAGGGCAAGGCAGAAGAGGTGAACCAAATTGGAGGAGAGAGGAAGCAGGACATGAATGCAACTCACTACCATCCGGGACTCCGGAACCATCCAAATCTAAGATATGGTAATGCATCTAACCAACTAAATCCTAACTTTCAGGGTTCTGATGTGTAGGGTGGAAATCAAAAGCAATACCAAGGCCGCCAACAAGTCTATAACCAAGGCGGGTATCAAGGGTACCAAAAGAACCAGAGCAATCAAGGAGGTTATCAACAGAGAAACTACCAACAAAATCAACCCCAGCAGTACCAGCAAAACAAACCTGCAAATGGCAGTGACCCTCAGCTCACAGCCATACTAGAGTCGTTGAAAAGAATTGAGCAAGATAGAGAGATCCAGGTAAAAACAAATGAATCCTTTGAAAGACAGTTGGGTCAGTTGGCAGAAAAGATAGCTGAAGTGGCAGGACGAGCACCGGGGCAACTCCCGAGTGACACCAAGTTGAACCCTCAACATCAAGGTTCCTCAAGTTCAAAGAATGCTTATGTGAGTGTAGTGAGTACCCATGAAGAAGGTGAAAAGAGCGATTCGAAAGATGACCAAACTGGTAAATGTTTTACAAAGAAAAAGACTCAAGTAAGTGGGGGGTTTGAAGATTGATCAGGCCTTGTTAGATTATATGACTCGTCTGACTTTGGCCCATTACAACAAGTTGACACTACTGTGGTGTTAGCTGATTTAACAAGGAAACGAGCTCGAGGCATGATTAGAGGTGTTGCGGTGCAAGTGAGGGAATTCTATTACCCTGAAGATTTTCTGGTGATTGAGTATGAACCGGATGTGAAAGAGAAGCAATCCTGGGTAGGCCATTCTTGGCAACTGCCAACGCTCTGATAAACTGTAGGGACAATACAGTAAGCATGACTTTCGCTAACAGAGAGTTTAATTTAGACATTCGTTCTAATGCTTTTACATATTTTAGTAAAGTTAAATGTTCTAAAACAGGTGTTACTAACAAGTGTCCCCCTGCCCCCAAAGGGGACGAGGGTGGCACAATAGATGCAGGCTTTGTTGTTGACTGGTTCAAGCAAGATGAGGTAGTGGATGCAGCAACCCACAAGTGTGGGGATGATAGAATGCAAAGGGGCAAGCCACTATAGAAGAATCAGGTGGAAAGTTCAGGTGGTTATGACAAATCCAAATTAGGATCACCAGTGGTGTCAAAGAAACCTCCCAAGTTTGTGAGGCATTCATATGAAACTGGTGATCCGTGGAACATGCAATATGAAGAAGAATTCATGGCTGTGGCACAAATGAGGAATTTGAAATTGAATGATAATGAATATCAAGGGGCACGTGCAGCAGCGTTTGGCCAAGAATTTGTGTTCCAACCACCGTAACATCAGTAAGGTACACCGTGTCTGGCTGAAGACGTTAAACTTAGCGCTCTTGGGAGGCAATCTAAGGTTAGTTAGTTTAATTTTCTTGTCTAGTTAAATGAACGTTGTAGGTGTGTTCTCTAGAAACCCTCATGAGACTAAACTCGTCCACTCGGGCTACCGAGGGGTTTAAAAGGCTTGTTGCATACGCTAAATGCAATCATGATTCCTACGAAAGTGAGTTAGGTTGTCATTTCTTTAATTTATTTATTAGTGTGCAATTGGCCAAGTGTGGGGACGTCTGAGGGGATATTATGGTTTAAAGGAGTGTAATTGAGGACCATAAACAAACCCGTGGGGGGTACGATGCCGTTGTAGAGTTTGTAGAAGTTTTAAGCATTTCGGTAGGTTTTTGTGTTTTTCTAAGTTTTTGCAGGGATTCGTGGCCATTTGGGTGAGAAAAATCATCAATATTGACATTCCAGGTATGTGTGAATATAATCTAAGTGTTGGAATGAGTTTTAGAGGATTTGAAAAAATTGAGTTTTAAAAGGTGAAAATTTTTCTAAGACAAAAACTCAAAAATTCGTCCTTACTTTCTGTTACCACCGGGTCTTCGTGGTACGCGAAATTCTCAGGGCCAGTCTTCGCGACACACGAAAGCCAAACCAAGGGGCCCGGGTAATTTTTGTTCTTCGCGCCACACGAAGAATTCTTCTTCGATCTTTGCGACACACGAGGATCCCCTATTGGCCATTTTTCCCTAAATTTCATTTTTTGTAATTTCTGGAGTCGTGTCCGTCTGTCGGGTAATTTTAATTTTTATTGAGCCATTTTATTGAGTCGGTATGATGCTTGTGGGTTGTTTTGAGCATAATTCTGCAGGTTTGGATTAAATTATCCATACTCAATCTTCATTCGGGTGACGATAATCCGACTTTGACAAATCTTGTACAATGCAACCCATTAGCACATGCGGAGTACGATCGCGAATGAAATGCTATACGATCGTCGATCCAGCTAAGTTATCTTATTTTTGTAATTTTGTTTTCATTTTTGAGTCGCTCTTCCTACATTGAGGGCAATGTAGAGTTCAAGTGTGGGGAGGGAAGTCCTTAGTCCAGGTCTGTATCCGAGTCTGTGTTTTGAGTCATAAAATCAGAAAAATCCATAAAAATTTCAAAAATGTCCTTGGATTAGAGTTGTTGCAAAATAAATGGAAAATGATAGTAGAATTGGAAACTTTGCGTTTGGAATTTAAATGAATAATAAAAATAACAATCGTGTCGGATTTGTAACGTTTTGGTAGACCCAACCGACTTAAGAGCTTAAATATCCTGATAGTGTATATAGGTTAAAATGAATAATTAATTCAGCATATCTTATGGGTTCTCATCTTAGGGGTGTCGGTAAGGTCGAAACTGTCAATATAAGGTGATAGGTACCATTATAAACAAGAATTCATAAGTTTTTAAAATTTTGGCACATCGCTCTCTTTTTATGAGAATAAATCCAAAAGTTGGTGGCGCCCGCATTCCATATTCCATTTTTAAATATGCTTTAATTAATCGAATTGAGAGCTTGAGTTTGCCTACGTGTTACCCTCCGGGATGGTGACCTGGTTGAAACACCCATGGGTTAGACTTAAGTAATCAATATTCGTGATAACTAAGTTAGGTTTATGTGTTACCCTCTGGGATGCCGACTTGGTGGATACACCACTAAACCGAATCTTAGGAACTTAATTGCGTAAAAACTAAAGCCTGTGTGTTACAAAAACTTGATGTCGTCTAGACGGTCTATAAAATAAACTACTAAACCTAACCTAGACTCCTAAGTAATAAATGGAAAACCTATGAACTAGACTGCACTGACAGGCAAGTGTACCTATCGAATGTAATAAAGCCTAATGGTAAATCGGAATATCGAACCCTAGAGACACTACTATAGCTAAACTAGACTCTGACTCGGACTAAAGAATGATTTGGTTTGGAGGGTTAACTACACTAAAGATTTAACTAAGGAATTCTCTAACTAACGACACCAACTCTCAGACAGACGAAACGGATGAAATCAATAAAGGATAAAGCACCATCTAGGTAATGAATCTTGTTTGACAAACATGAACTTTTCTCGACTATGATGGTTATGATGGAACCGGGATCTTTGAATACGAAACCCTAAGATAAACTAAGGATCCCAGATCATTCTCCAGGTTTGACCTAGTGGAAACCCTAAGGAACGTGTAAACTCGCCGTTTATTAGATCACCTCTCAGCTATTTCCAACAATGCTAAAGTACCCTACAGATAAATTACCTCCCAGTCTCAATATCTCTATATGCCCTAAGACAAACGGGGTAACCTGGCAACTCTCAGTATGACACAAAATATCAATGATGCTAAAAACCCTAGGAACCCTCCTTTCAGAGCAGTTTACCTAAGAAAACCCTAACACCAAGGAATACCCGACAACTTCGCACCTTTCAGCTATTAAAGCAGGAAGAACATTCAATTCTAAGACACTCTTAACTTGTGTTTCTATGGACGATGATAACAATTATCCATAACTAGTTACAAACACAAAGCAGGTAACCTAACATGCATCTAGCATTTGAACGACATTCAACCAAACACATATGAAACACACATCAATTGTAAATTAGAATTAAACATGCATAAACATCATACTAAGTGAAATCGGATTCTTTACTTTAACATCAACCCATCAAAATCCAACATAAACCGAAAGGAATTCACGAATTAATCAAACATTCATCAAATACCTAGTTAGTTTCTAAAGTCTAGCCAAGATACATGTTCAAACTCAGAAAACAAATCTCAAAGATAATAAACATCATCCAAGACAAACCAAAGTAATCAAGAAACAAAGATCGAACCCTACGAGCAAGAATTAACCAACCCGATTGATAAAGATCCAAACTTTAGCTCTCGTTGCTTCTTCCCCTCTCAAAATCACCACTTTTTGGTCAGAAACGGCTGGGAATCGACTTCCTTAAGAATGGGAAAGTTCTAAACTTTTTAACCCTAAAATTTGGTTAAATTTCGTGTTTCTAGGTTCCCTCGCGTACCGCGAGGGCACTTGACCAAATATCTCGCGTACGGCGGGCCAAACAAACTAGATTTTTGAACTCCTCTCGTCGAGCCACCCCAAATCGATATATTATGGGCCCCGTAACTAATTTTCTTGCTCAAGATATGCCCTGTCTAAGGTTGGACTCTTTCCCGACTTTTCTCGTTCTCATCCCGTTGTCTCGTGTGCTCGTTTCCTTCACACGTCTTGATCATTTAAACTCCAATTCTTCCCGAATACCTACCATATACAACATTACCTAGTACAAACCATAAATGACTCAAATGACTCTAAAACCATACGAAAATGTTACGAAATACAAAGGAAATGCATGTGTGCTTTGCAACACATCAAACATCCCCACACTTGACCTTTTTTCGTCCTCAAAAAAGCTGCAAATGGAATCATAACTCAGATCTAACTAATCAAACATCAATTACCAATTAGCAAAATATACTCACGCGTTAAAAAGCAACAATCAGTATTTCTGTCCGATTAAACCCAAGCACCAACTTTCAAGCCCCCGTAATGTGTTCTAATTCATTTTACCAAGCATATCAATCACTCTATGTGACTCACACTTAACAGTTACAGCTCTACCTAATCCCGTCTCACGGTCATATCTAGGGACGGATCAAACCATGTAGATTTACCCTACCACGTTAAACTAAAATTTATAGGCTTTTAGAAATAATGATCAATGAATGAATGGATGAAATATGAGCAATAGTAAGCAAATTAACTTTCATCTAGAGGCGTTTCAACCAAGTCACTATCCCGGAAGGTAACACATAAACTAAGTTATATCAATAAAGCACATAAGAATCAACCCAGTGGTGTTTCAATCAGGCTGGAACCCGACGTGTGACACGTAGGTGAAACTTAGATTTCAATTAAATAAGCTCAAGATTTATGGAATTATGGATGCGGGCGCCACCAAACTCGGATTTATTTTCATAAAACGAGAGTGGTGTGCCAAAATTTTCAAAAACTTCTAAATTTTAACTTAACGTGGTACCTATCAACCTATTTTGACAGTTTCCGTATTACCGTTACTCTAAGATGAATACCCACAAGATATCATGATTTAATTCAATTGTTAATCTCATTTAACACAAACAGACTATTTAAGTTCTACTAGTTAGCTGTGTCTACCAAAACGTCACTAATTAGACACGTTTTCAATTATTTAAACCCAAACAAGATCTAGTTGTACTATTATTTTCCATGTATATGCAATTATTTCCGAGGACATTTTTCAAAAAAAATTAAAAAAAAAACTTTGTATTTTTGAATTTTTATAAACAAGACAAACTAGTTAAACTAGACACTCACATCCCCGCACTTGAAAGACACATTGTGCTCAATGTGAAGCAAAACATAACTAAAAATAAAAATGCAAAAATAAAAGGAATCGAATTAGTTGGTAATGTGATGCTCAAAAATGAATCCAACTTTGTTCTTCCTCGTGTGCATCGTATAGCATTTCGGTCGCAATTGCACAAACTGTCGGGTTGCCTTTATAAACTTCAAATAAGTGATAATCAACCCCGCCCGAATGGAGATTGAGTATTAGCGGAATGATAAAACCTGCAAAATAAACCTCACAACAAACCCACAGCATTAAACCGACACAAGTTACAGACTCAAAGTAAAAAATTAAAGACTCGACTAACTCACTAAGAATTAAAAGAATCAAGATAGATAAATGCAGAAAAACATACTCAATGAGTGGCAAACACATAGACATGAATGCCACAGCAAGGTCGATCATCGGTCACAAACAGTTTCAATTTCCCCATGGTAATGGTGGTCGGTGGTATGAATGTGTGTCACACCCTCAAATTCCACTAACGGAGTTTTACCGTTTGGCGTGTGACAAACCAGGATCTCAGTCATTAGTTACATCAAACGACACTATATAGGACTTAAAATTTCATAACATAAAGTTCAAAGTAAAATGCTGAAGCGGAAGCGTAAACGTTAGTATGAAATCAAAAGTAATTACATGCAACAAGCGTCAATTAATGTAAATAAGTAACACTGTTTAAAATGTTTGAAATGAATGATATGACAATAGGACTCCATGCATGTCCTAAGTGTGCAACCTGTGCCAAAGCGACCTGAGAAACATGTAAGAAAAAATGTCAACATGAGGTTGGTGAGTTCACAGGTTTGTATGTAAATAAACTATTTGAGTGTTGCTGGATCCACATACGTAAGTCACACCTATTTCTAGCTAGACAATGTACAAGTTACTCTAAGCGCTCGCAACCGTAGACTGACAGTTTATGTTTGAATGCCTTCCACCAGGTCTATCAACCATGGTGCATGTTTTAGGTCAATATTACACCCGTTCGACCTCCAATCGAGTTAGCGCGGCTAACGCGGGTGGGGTTTGTCAAACCCAGTAGTACTACTCAACATACCTCGCTATTCTTCATATTTAAACGATTCGATGTGAGGACTTTCATGATAGAGTTTACGCTTAAGTACACAAGTGGTAGTGAAATACTATGTGATCCATGTCCGTTTGTGTGTGTCTCTCCCTGGCTGGAAGACAAGTAACGGATGTCTGTTCGTATGCATGTTTCTCCCCAACGGGAAAACAAGTAAAATGATGTTTGTTTGTATGCATGTTTCTCCCCAACAGGAAAACAAGTAAAATGATATTCGTTTGTATGTATGTTTCTCCCCAACGGGAAAACAAGTAAAATACCGTTTGTGTGTATGCATGTTTCTCCCCAACGGGAAAACAAGTAAAATAATGTTTGTGAGTATGCATGTTTCTCCTCAACAGGAAAACAAGTAAAATGATGTTTGTGTGTAAGTATGTTTCTCTCCCAATAGGAAAACAAGTAAAAAGGGGCCGTGAAACTCACCTGAGTTGTGTACGAGTAGTAGATAGCACCACACAAGGATGCAAGTAGGAAGCACAAGAGTTTGTCTGTGAACAGCTTATGTATGCCCTAAAATTATAAGCATAATAGTTAGGGATACAGTGGGATTTTATGGACGATTGAACGTCCTAAGACGCACTACAGATTAAAGAGTAGACGAACTTGTCCACGGGAATAAGAGATTTTCTTAATATAATAATTAAGATAAATGTGTAACGTGTCGAACGTCTCTAATTGCAAATAATATAAATAAATAAATAAATTCGTACGTTTGTGCCTATAATAATGGCTTAAGAAAATAATATAACTTAATATATTATTTTTATGTTTAGAGAATTTTCACATTTAATAATTATCGTGGCAAAAATAATAAATTTATTATTTTTATTCAATGATATAAACGGGGGTAAATAATATAAATAATTATATTATTTATTAGTTTGAAAACGTTACACGAGGTTTATAAATGAGGCGAAAATAATATAATAATATATTATTTTTAATAGCAGTATTGGGTCGAAAATAATATAAATATATTATTTTAAAAAAGTGGGAAAATCATTAAAAAGGGATTGTCAAACCAAACCCGAGCCTACGGGTGGTTTCCGGGGCTTAAAAATGCATTAATATGTTAATATATTAATATAGGAATTGTTTTTATATTAAAATAATGTATAAAAACAAATTTAAAAACGACATGGGGGTGGAGGGACTCGAGCCCGGGTCTCCTCCCCCACACACTAACACCTTAACCAATCCGCCCGCTAGGGTCATCGCATAAAAACTCAGTTTCAAATATTTTTAACACCTAAACTCCTTGAGTTCTTCCCCCCTATGCATAGCCGGAAAAAATCCTCCCCGATTCCATCGAATTGTGTTTTGATCAAACAAAATAGATTAGGGTTTTTGTTTGTCGGGGTTTTGTGATCCTGAGGTCGGGTCTAATTGCAAAACTAACAGATTTAGATAGGTTTAGTACTTGATTGAAATCCCGAAAACCCTAGGTTCTAGCATGAATTCGAATCTGTCGATTTTGATAATAGAAATGATTGGAATCATAGGGCTTTTGACAAACAGAGGGTTGCGAATCCAACCCTGTGGTTTAATTTGATTGAGGTGGTCGTTAGGATCAAAACCCCCAATTTAATTTATGAACAGACCCTAGATTAAAGTTCTTGATCAAAACGATGATGTTTGATAAAATTGTCATGGGGCTTTTACTGATTAGAGTGTTGCGAAACTAACCATATAAAGTAATTGGATTTAAATCGTGTCTAGGTTAGAGTTTGATTAAACCCGAATGTGTCACGAACCTAGGATCGGATCGTGGTTAATTCAATAATGTAAGCCCTGATTATGATAGGGCTTATGTTCTAGGAGTGAAAACGAAACTAAAGATGTGATTAGTTACCAGAATGGGATACGGGTTGACTGTGTTCAATCAAATGCAGGTCCGGCTTCGAATGGCCGAGCCTCCGGCGTCCCTGGCTGCGTCTCCGGCGTCCCTGGCTGCGTCTCCGGTGAGTTTAATGTGTGTAGAAGTTTCAGGGGAGTGCGAATAAGGTGTGCGGTGTGTTCGATTGTGATATTAACACAGAACTTAAACGAATTTGGTGCACATAAGGTAATGGTCGACGGTTTTGACTTGAATGTCCATAAATTGGTTTAATTCACGATTGATGGATGATTAAAGCTGTAATAACGATCGTTAATGACCTTGATATGCAAAAGAGTTACGAATTCAAACAGAATACGATCGTGGAGCTTGAATTGGATTGAATGTGGTTACGGGTTTGACTCCAAAAGTCAACAGGAACAAAATTTATTTGAATTTGACTTTGAGAAGTCAACAGATTGAAATTTGGTTAATTGCACAATCAGTCCCTGGAGTTTCAAGTTTAATGAGGTTTAGGTAATGACAGATTTGGTCCTTGAGGTTTGAGATGAGTTAAGAATATGATTGTTTGACTTTCAAAAGTCAATAGGATAGATTTTTGCCTAATTACACAATTAGTCCTTGTAGTTTTAGTTAAGATAATGACAGAATTAGTCCCTAAGGTTTGAGTTAAGTTAATTAGGTTAACTTTAACTGGATTTGGTTAACAGAGTTAACCTGAAAGTCCGGATTGTCACATCATCCCCTATTTGAAAGAATTTTCGTCCCGAAAATTAGAATAAAAAATTCTGAGGTGTTACATCATCCCCTAGTTGAAAGAATTTTCGTCCCGAAAGTTATAATAGTACCTTAAATGTTTGACGTGGATTGCTTTGAACAGATGAGGATACTTATGCATCATCTGATACTCGCGCTCCCATGTGAATTCCGGTCCACGTTTCGAGTTCCAACGAACTCTGACAATAGGGATTTTACTACGTTTGAGCGTTTTGACTTCCCTATCCATGATTTCTATTGGTTCTTCAACGAACCGAAGTTGTTCATCGACGTGTAGTTCCTCAAGAGGAACCGCGAGTGTTTCGTCTGTTAGACATTTCTTCAAGTTCTAGACATGAAAGACATCGTGTACACCACTAAGTCCTTTAGGTAGGTCCAGCTGATACATTACTGGGCCAATTCTCTTCACTATCTTGAATGGTCCAACATAACGAGGATTCAGCTTGCCTTGCTTCCCGAAGCGGATTACACCTTTCCAATGTGAGAATTTCAGTAAGACCATATCACCAACTTGAAACTCTAAGGGTTTACGAAGCTTGTCGGCGTAGCTCTTTTGTTGATCACGAGCTGCCGCCATACGGTTTCGGATTTGAACGATCTTTTTCAGAAGTTTCAAACACAAGTTTAGGACCCCTTAAGTTGGCTATCCCCAACTTCAGCCCAACAGATAGGAGATCGGCATTTACGTCCATACAATGCCTCGAATGGTGCTGCTTTAATGCTAGTGTGATAACTGTTATTGTAGGAGAACTCCACTAAAGGCAAGTGAGTTTCCCAGGTGTTACCGAAATCGATCACACAAGCTCGTATCATGTCTTCAAGGGTTTGGATGGTACGTTCCGTTTGACCATCGGTTTGCGGATGATATGATGTACTCATGTCTAGACGTGTGCCTAGGGCTTTGTGTACAGATTGCCAGAATCTAGAGGTGAATCGAGCGTCTCGATCCGAAATAATAGAGATTGGCACGCCATGCCGAGATACTACTTCCTTCAAGTAAATTCGAGTGAGTTTTTCCATCTTATCAGTTTCTTTAATTGCAAGGAAGTGTGCAGATTTAGTCAAGCGATCTACGATCACCCAGATGGTGTCGCATCCTCTAGGGGTTCGGGGTAGCTTAGTTATGAAGTCCATGGAAATCTGTTCCCATTTTCACATTAGGATTTATGGCTGTTGAAGTAGACCAGAAGGCTTTTGGTATTTCACTTTGACCTTTGAGCAGGTTGGGCACTTGCTCACATAGGTGGCTATATCGGCTTTCATCTTTGGCCACCAATATAACACCTTAAGGTCGTGGTACATCTTATCAGAACCTGGATGAATGGAGTATCGGGATTTATGAACTTCATCCATGACAAGTTCTCTTAAATTCCCGAACACTGGAATCCATATTCGCTCCGCGAAGTAGCGAATGCCATCTGACTTAACTTCAAATTGTTCCTCCATACCACGGGTGCGTTCCGATGGTAGGTTTTCCTCCTTTAGGGCTTCGAGTTGAGCACTACGGATTTTGTCAGGTAATTCGATGTGTATAGTGAGCTGTAGTGCACGAACTCATTTGGGTTTGGTTTCCTTATGACTTAGGGCATCGGCTATCACATTAGCCTTCCTTGGATGATATCTGATTACACAGTCATAGACATTTAAGAGTTCGACCCAACGACGTTGTCGCATGTTCAACTCTTTTTATTCAAAGGTATGCTGAAGACTCTTGTGATCGGTGTAGATGGTGCATTTGGTACCGTACAAGTAATTTCTCCATATCATTAGTGCAAATACTATGGCTCCTAATTCTAAGTCATGAGTTGTGTAGTTTTTCTCGTGAATTTTCAGTTGACGAGAAGCGTATGCGATCAATTTCTCGCGTTGCATCAGTACACAACCAAGACCTTGAATTGATGCATCACAATGCAACACAAAATCATATGTTCCCTCTGGAAGAGATATAATGGGTGCACTACAGAGTTTCTATTTTAGAAGTTGAAACGCTGACTCCTAGGTGTCACCCCAGTTATAGGGTTTACCCTTTTGAGTTAGGGCAATGAGAGGTTGAGCGATCTTCGAGAATCCCTCGATGAATCAGCGGTAATAGCCAGCCAATCCCAGAAATTGTCGCACCTCCGTCGGCTTTGTCGTTGCCGCCCAATTCTTGATGGCTTCTATCTTTTAAGGATCGACATGTATCCCCATCTCATTGACTACATGTCCTAAGAATTGTACCTCGCGAATCCAGAATTTGCACTTGGAAAGTTTTGCATACAGTTGCTCCTGTTTTAGCAATTCTAGAATTAAACGAAGGTGTTCCTCATGTTCATCCCTATTCCTGGAATAGATGAGGATGTCATCAACGAAAACAATAACGAACTGATCAAGGTATGGTTTACACACACGATTCATGAGGTCCATGAATGCCGCGGGTGCATTGGTCAGTCTGAATGGCATGACCATGAATTCATAGTGACCATACCTAGTCATGAATGTCGTCCTTGAGATGTCCTCCTCTCGGACTCTCAGCTGGTGATAACCGGATCTAAGATCTATCTTGGAATAGAAGCTTGATCCTTATAGTTGATTAAAAAGATCGTCGATGTGGGGTAGAGGATAACCATTTTTTATCATCACCTTGTTCAGTTCCCGGTAATCGATGCACATGCGGAAAGTCCCGTCCTTCTTCTTGACAAATAGGACTGGAGCTCCCCATGGCGATGAGCTAGGTCAAATGAAACCTTTATCTAATAACTCCTGCAGTTGTGTAGATAACTCTTGCAGCTCACTAAGTGCAAGTCTATATGGTGCCCGAGCAATAGGCGTTGCTCCGGGTGCTAAATCAATTTGGAACTCGACCTGTCGGTGTGGTGGAAGGCCAGGCAAGTCCTCAGGAAATACTTCCGGGTAATCACGAACGATCAGTATGTCATCAATATTCTCCTCCTCAGATGGCTGCTCGCCGACGAGAGCCAGAATGGCAATATGACCCTCTCGTAGTCACTTTTGTGCTTTCATGAATGAGATGATGCCAACGACTGCACCACCCTTTTCACCTTGGACAGAAATAGTTTCTCCACCAGGGAGAGGAAGGCAAACGATTTTATCATGACGGATAATCTCGACTTGGTTCTTAGATAACCAGTCTATTCCGACAATTACATCAAAACTACCGAGTATGACTAGCGTTAGGTCAATGTCGAATTTATGACCAGCTAGTTCAAGTTTACAACCCTTAAGAATGTGAGTTGCTTTAATTATCTGTCCATCAGCTATTTCTATGGTGTACATAGCTTCTAGCAGGGTTGGAGTACGACCGTACCAGTAAGAAATTTGTGAAGTCATGCTGAGACTTCTAATGAGACCCGTGCTTATAAGATAAGCGTCGGTCAATGTAAAGGCTAAGAGAAGAGGTTCACATGTAGGAAAAGAAATTTTATGAGATACAGATTCCAGTAATACCAGGGATTGGTTGTCTGTCTAAGTAGTCGCGTCAACCGATGGTTGGTTGGATTAAATCCCCGTTTTCTAATGTCATCAGAACAACCGGATCATTTAGAAAAGTCTGCTTACGGAGTTGGATATCCGGGGGTATAAATCAAACTAGACCAAGGATTAGTCGCATGATAAGGTAATAGGGTCAAATGGAATTTATTGTTGGAGTGTAAGGAATAACGTGTTAGCTTAGAAATAATTTCTCAAATTCTTCTTACATAGTTGGAGTCGATGGGTTTACCATGAGGTTCTACTAGAGTTTCAACCAAGCTGGTTTATGTGGTCACGTTTGGATGAGGGTCTTAATTTCACTAGGACTCTTACATGAGTGAGATAAAATGATGGATTCTATTGATGATAGCTCAATGTAAATTTCTTCAACCTGATAGTCGCGTCTATCAACTGTTGAATAAGTTTAATGATACCAACTAGTCGTTAAGCGGGTTACAAGAACTTCTACTAACAGTGGAAGTTTAAGTTTGTAGATCACCGATTAGGACCATTTATCCACACACTAAGGTTCACTAGGACTTACATGCACCTCAAATTACTATTACGTGTGCACCAATAATGATAATTATCTTTGCATGCTCACCCTAGCTTCTCCCTGTCTTGTGTCAAAATGTCCTTTAGTTTGTATTGTCGAGTACAGAATGTTGTCGGATATGATAAATCATCGAGAGTCTTAGTCATCAACCATAAGTTGATCAACTAAAACTTATATCAGGATGAGTAGTCAAGAATCGTTTGTTACGAGTATTCACTCGAGTTGAAATACACTACGATGGTCCAATCCAGCGGATTGTAGATGAGATCATGCACGCAAAATGCGACTTAGAGAAGTGAAACTAGTTCATGGATAAGTGTTACTGGAAGCGGCAAAGTAGCCGTCCTTCCAACTGAGTCAAGATAGGATTTGGGTATGTAATGTGCAAGGCGTTCTCAACCTTGTGGTCAATCTTTCTTCAACAGAATATCGACCAAAGCGCGAGCCAACGGCTCGGGAAAGTGATGACATCTACGTGTCAATGGATTCTGCAATGATGCGTGCAACAGTCTGCCTTCACACGGCGTATTGTTGCTAGTGGGTACAGTAGGGACTCGCCTCCGACGATCCCAACTCCCAAAGAGACATGTGCTACTGTTGAGTGTCGTCCATGACATGGACCTGAGAAAGCCCACCATGCCCGACAGATGATGGTGGTGTGAGAGACTCCTCTGAAGGCTTCGTCTAACGGATGGGAGTGGATGTTTTTCTGATGATTCCCCGAGTATCTCCACTAGGAATGCTGATGCAAAGCGAATGACGTGTTCCTCGTCAGCAGTGGGTGATATGAATGACGTCAACATGTCTGTAATGCAACGCATGTGTAGATGCTACGTGTAGCATGTATGAGTGTCTGTGTCGTGTAACTAATGTGTGTGGGTTATAGTCTAGTATGCAATTCCTAGTTTGCTATAACCAATGGCTCTGATACCAATCTGTCACACCCTCAAATTCCACTAACGGAGTTTTACAGTTTAACGTGTGACAAACCAGGATCTCAGTCATTAGTTACATCAAACGACACTATATGGGACTTAAAATGTCATAACATAAAAGTTCATAGTTAAATGCGGAAGCGTAAACGTTAGTATGAAATCAAAAGTAATTACATGCAACAAGCGTCAATTAATGTATATAAGTAACATTGTTTAAAATGTTTGAAATGAATGATATGACAATAGGACTCCATGCATGTCCTAAGTGTGCAACCTGTGCCAAAGCGACCTGAGAAACATGTAAGAAAAAGTGTCAACACGAGGTTGGTGAGTTCACAGGTTTGTATGTAAATAAACTATTTGAGTGTTGCTGGATCCACATACATAAGTCACACCTATTGCTAGCTAGACAATGTACAAGTTACTCTAAGCGCTCGCAACCGTAGACTGACAATTTATGTTTGAATGCCTCCCACCAGGTCTATCAACCATGGTGCATGTTTTAGGTCAATATTACACCCGTTCGACCTCCAATCGAGTTAGCGCGGCTAACGCGGGTGGGGTTTGTCAAACCCAGTAGTACTACTCAACATACCTCGCTATTCTTCATATTTAAACGGTTCGATGTGAGGACTTTCATGATAGAGTTTACGCTTAAGTACACAAGTGGTAGTGAAATACTATGTGATCCATGTCCGTTTGTGTGTGTCTCTCCCTGGCTGGAAGACAAGTAACGGATGTCTGTTCGTATGCATGTTTCTCCCCAACGGGAAAACAAGTAAAATTATGTTTGTTTGTACGCATGTTTCTCCCCAACGGGAAAACAAGTAAAATTATATTCGTTTGTATGTATGTTTCTCCCCAACGGGAAAACAAGTAAAATACCGTTTGTGTGTGTGCATGTTTCTCCCCAACGGGAAAACAAGTAAAATAATGTTTGTGAGTATGCATGTTTCTCCTCAACATGAAAACAAGTAAAATGATGTTTGTGTGTAAGTATGTTTCTCCCCCAATAGGAAAACAAGTAAAAAGGGGTCGTGAAACTCACCTGAGTTGTGTACGAGCAGTAGATAGCACCACACAAGGATGCAAGTAGGAAACACAAGAGTTTGTTTGTGAACTGCTTACGTATGCCTTAAAATTATAAGTATAATAGTTAGGGAAACAATGGGATTTTTGTGACGATGACATGGATGATTGAACGTCCTAAGACGCACTACAGATTAAAGAGTAGACGAACTTGTCCACGGGAATAAGAGATTTTCTTAATATAATAATTAAGATAAATGTGTTACGTGTCGAACGTCTCTAATTGCAAATAATATAAATAAATAAATAAATTCGTACGTTTGTGCCTATAATAATGGCTTAAGAAAATAATATAACTTAATATATTAGTTTTAAGTTTAGAGAATTTCACATTTAATAATTATCGTGGCAAAAATAATAAATATATTATTTTTATTCAATGATATAAATGGGGGTAAATAATATAAATAATTATATTATTTATTAGTTTGAAAACGTTACACGAGGTTTATAAACGAGGCGAAAATAATATATAAATATATTATTTTTAATAGCAGTAATGGGTCGAAAATAATATAAATATATTATTTTAAAAAAGTGGGAAAATCATTAAAAATGGGTTGTCAAAACAAACCCAAGCCTGCGGGTGGTTTCCGGGCTTAAAAATGCATTAATATGTTAACATATTAATATGGGAATTGTTTTTATATTAAAATAATGTATAAAAACAAATTTAAAAACGACATGGGGGTAGAGGGACTCGAACCCGGGTCTCCTCCCCCACACACCAACACCTTAACCAATCTGCCCGCTAGGGTCATCGCACAAGAACTCAGTTTCAAATATTTTTAACACCAAAACTCCTTGAGTTCTTCCCCCTATGCATAGCCGGAACAAATCCACCCCGACTCCATCGAATTGTGTTTTGATCAAACAAAATAGATTAGGGTTTTCGTTTATCGGGGTATTGCGATCGTGAGGTCGGGTTTAATTGCAAAACTAACAGATTTAGATAGGTTTAGTACTTGATTGAAATCCTGAAAACCCTAGGTTCTAGCATGAATTCGAATCTGTCGATTTTGATAATAGAAATGATTGGAATCATAGGGCTTTTAACAAACACAGGGTTGCGAATCCAACCATGTGGTTTAATTTGATTGAGGTGGTCGTTAGGAACAAAACCCCCAATTTAATTTATGAACAAACCCTAGATTGAAGATCTTGATCAAAACGATGATGTTTGATAAAATTATCATGGGGCTTTTACTGATTAGAGTGTTGCGAAACTAACCATATAAAGTAATTGGATTTAAATCGTGTCTAGGTTAGAGTTCGATTAAACCCGAATGTGTCAAGAACCCTAGGATCGGATCGTGGTTAATTCGATAATGTAATCCCTGATTATGATAGGGCTTATGTTCTAGGAGTGAAAACGAAACTAAAGATGTGATTAGTTACCAGAATGGGATACGGGTTGACTGTGTTCGATCAAATGCAGGTCCGACTTCGAATGGCCGAGCCTCCGGCGTCCCTGGCTGCGTCTCCGGTGAGTTTAATGTGTGTAGAAGTTTCAGGGGAGTGCGAATAAGGTGTGCGGTTTGTTCGATTGTGATATTAACACAGAACTTAAACGAATTTGGTGCGCATAAGGTAATGGTCGACGGTTTTGACTTGAATGTCCATAAATTGGTTTAATTCACGATTGATGGATGATTAAAGCTGTAATAACGATCGTTAATGACCTTGATATGCAAAAGAGTTACGAATTCAAACAGAATACGATCGTGGAGCTTGAATTGGATTGAATGTGGTTACGGGTTTGACTCCAAAAGTCAAGAGGAACAAAATCTATTTGATTTTGACTTTGAGAAGTCAATAGATTGAAATTTGGTTAATTACACAATCAGTCCCTGTAGTTTTAAGTGTAATGAGGTTTAGATAATGACAAATTTGGTCCTTGAGGTTTGAGATGAGTTAAGAATATGATTGTTTGACTTTCAAAAGTCAACAGGATAGAGTTTTGCCTAACTACACAATTAGTCCTTATAGTTTTAGTTGAGATAATGACAGAATTAGTCCCGGGGGTTTGAGTTAAGTTAATTAGGTTAACTTTAACTGGATTTGGTTAACGGAGTTAACCTGAAAGTCCGGATATTACTGTAAGGCCCCAAACCCGGGAGGCCTCACTTATTGGATTTACTCATTCACAAGCAGTTCTTAAACATGAATATCAGATAACGCAGCGGAAATTTTCATTTAAACATAACTTAATCGTTATTCATACATGCGGAAGCGTACATTGTCAAATACATAAACTTAACATAAACAACTCATAACGGGATGCCAGTCTTCATGATCGACCGGGTAACTCTTCTCGCTTGCCAAGCATCACCGTCCATCGTCCATACCTGCCTTAACCTGAATGTGCATACTAAAAAGGTCAGCTACGCTGGTGAGTTCTAGCATTTCATAAAAACTTTAACATCAACATTTGCCAAAAACGTATCATTCATTTAGTAAAAACCTTTCACAAAAGCATGTAATAATTTAACATCTTTAAAAAAAAGGTTTCGTACCCATATCATCATCAACATCATAATCATAAACACCGTTAAACGGATCGTTCATTAAAACTTTTAACATTCATTTAAGTCATACATTATTATCTAAATCTGTGTTACCCTTCGTTCCGTCATTTAGTATGGTATTGCCCCTAAGGCTTAACTGCACGAAGACCGACAATACCATACATTCCGTCAATTCCCTTATGGTATTGCCCCTAAGGCTTAACTGCACGAAGACCGACAATACCATACATTCCGTCAATTCCCTTTTGGTATTGCCCCCAAGGCTAACTGCGCGAGGACCGACAATACCCATTCAGTTGCCCTTATGGCTCTCATGTCCATAAACCAACAACTTCCATCGACGGTTATGACTCTCAGCCATAACATCGTCGGATCATAATTTAACCTTACATGGGGTCACGTTAACCCCTGAGTAACCGTCGTTACTCCCTTTTACCAGTTGTACAACATCATAACCATTGGCATGCCACAAAGACATGCCCCTGTTGTTCTTGTGGCAACTATGGCTCGCTGTCCATAATCTACCACAAGGCTGGGAATCTCATTCCCAGACTTCATTCGTCAATTCCATTCATTCGACAGATTAGATTTGTAATGACTTCTTTAAAACCTTTACCTCTTTCTCTTCTCATTAAACATTTCCTCATTTAAACCGTTCATAAAGCATTCGTAACCCTTTTTGGCAAAAACATTTCAAAACCTTTCCTTTCGTAAACATCGTTTCAACATTTCAAAACCTTTCCTTTCGTTAAACATCATTTCGTTAAAACATCATTTCGTTAAACATCATTTCGTTAAACATCATTTCGTTAAACATCATTTCGTAAGTATGCACACTAGCCCAAAAACATTAACAAAACATTTAAAAGAGGGCTCTAGAACTCACCTGATACGCTAATATGGGTTGTCCTAAACGAAGGTCCGACAACGTCACTTCCGATCTGAATTGATTAGTTAAACACATCAGACCAATCCCGACTCTAACGGCTTAACCATTCTAACATACTGACTTCACTTAATCAATTCTGATGTCTGCGCACTTAGCAAGTGCGCAGACCCTGCTGCCTGCGCACTTAGCAAGTGCGCAGACCCTGCCTCCTGCGCACTTAGCAAGTACGCAGGTCCTTCCTCCTGCGCACTTAGCAAGTGCGCAGGTTCCTCCTCCTGCGCACTTAGCAAGTGCGCAGGACCTGCTCCGTGCGCACTTAGCAAGTGCGCACGACCTGTTCTTCGCGAAAACCCTAACTTCGCATTCGGTTGTGTCAAATCTTCAACCTTCTTTGTTCAAAACAACCGTTTTCCATTGTAGATACTAAACCTAAGCTTATTCTTAAGTTTCATCCACAAAAACGTTCGATTTTCACCCAAAACCCGAAAAACCTAAAAACGAACTAAAAACTCAGATTTAGGTCGGATCGTTACCTGAATCGAGCTTCTGATCCGGAGGTTCTTCTCACGAGTGCAAGAGACACGAGCGGGTGCAATCTTGTGCGATTCCGACACTTTCTCTCTCTACGGTTTTCTCTCTCTAGAATTACAAATGAGAGAAACATGTGGTGACCCTGGCTATTTATAGGGGAGACCTCCCCAAGCCCGGTTCGCGACTGACCCGGCCCGACTTCGGCCCGCTTGAACTCGTTAACTTTATTTCTCGACATTTTGGGATGTTACAAGTCTACCCCCCTTATAATAGGTTTCGTCCCCGAAACCTATCACAAGTCAAATAATTGAGGGTACGACTCCCTCATCTCCGCTTCCGTTTCCCATGTAGCCTCCGATCCCTTTCGGTGCCTCCATTGGACTTTAACCAATGGAATAACTTTATTACGCAAACGCTTTTCCTTTCGGTCTAAGATAGCCACGGGTTCTTCGATGTAATTAAGGCTGTTGTCGACCTCGATGTCAGTAAGTGGTACGTGAGCTGATTCATCCACCAAACACTTTCGCAAGTGTGATACATGGAAGGTAGGATGAATCCCACTTAACTCATCAGGCAACTCCAACCGATAAGAGACTTCACCAACCCGTGCCATTATCCTGAACGGTCCGACAAACCTCGGACTTAACTTTCCTCTCTTTCTGAATCGAATGATTCCCTTCCACGGGGACACTTTCAACATTACTCTGTCCCCAACATCAAACTCGATAGGCCTTCGTCGTCTATCCGCATAGGATTTCTGACGATCTTGTGCGGCCTTCATTCGTGCTTTGATCTGATCAAACCTTTCCGACGTCTCTCTTACGACTTCGAGACTTCCTAATTCCTTCTGTCCAATCTCACCCCAACAAACCGGGGTTCTACATCT
Organism: Smallanthus sonchifolius; assembly: GCA_023525975.1. Lineage (NCBI taxonomy): Eukaryota > Viridiplantae > Streptophyta > Magnoliopsida > Asterales > Asteraceae > Smallanthus > Smallanthus sonchifolius. Next base: position 72,612,400 of record CM042033.1, on the reverse strand, counting down.
TCTCCCATACAACATTTCGTAAGGCGGCATGCCTATCGTCGTGTGATGACTATTGTTGTAGGAGAACTCGGCTAACGGCAGATGGTTGTCCCAACTGCCACCGAAGTCAATAATACAAGCACGGAGCATATCCTCCAATGTCTGAATGGTCCTTTCGGACTGACCATCCGTTTGTGGGTGGTATGCCGTGCTGATATTCAGCCTCGTGCCCATCGACTCGTGAAATCTTTTCCAGAACCTCGATGTGAATCGTGTGTCCCAGTCAGATACGATCGTCAAGGGCATCCCATGCCGCGCTACTACTTCGTTGATAAATACCTCTGCTAACCTTTCCGACTAGAACGCCTCGCGAATAGGTAGGAAATGAGCACTCTTCGTTAAACGGTCCACAATTACCCAAATGGCGTCATGACCTTTAGCTGTGCGAGGTAGCTTAGTTATGAAGTCCATGGTAATGTGTTCCCACTTCCATTCTGGTATGTCAAGTGGTTGAATCTTTCCATACGGTTTCTGGTGTTCAGCCTTTACTTGCGAGCAAGTCAAGCACTTGCTTACATACTTCGTCACATCACATTTCATTCCAGGCCACCAGTATTCCCTCCTCAGATCTTGGTACGTTTTATTGGTACCGGGATGGATAGAGTAACGAGACTTATGAGCCTCATCCAAGATTTTGGTCCTAAGCTCGCCACCCATAGGTATCCATATCCGCCCAAAACGTGTCCTAACACCAAGGGTGTTATATTCCAACTTGTCCTGTTGGCCAACCATCCTTTCCTTCTTTATGTTTTCCTCTTTAAGTGCCTCATCTTGAGCCTTTTCAATTTCTCTCATCACATCTGAAGTTACCACCAACTGGCAAGCCTTCACTCTAATAGGAGCAGGCACATCCTTTCGGCTTAGAGCGTCAGCCACCACGTTTGCCTTTCCAGGATGGTATATGATTTCACAGTCATAATCTTTTAGGAGTTCTAACCATAGCCTCTGCCTCATATTAAGCTCTCTTTGTTCGAAGAAGTACTTCAAACTTTTGTGGTCAGAGTAAATAGTAAACTTCACCCCGTACAGGTAGTGCCTCCAGATTTTTAATGCAAATACGACAGCAGCAAGTTCCAAATCATGAGTCGGATAATTAGTTTCATGAACTTTCAACTGCCGTGACGCATACGCGATCACTCTCCCGCGTTGCATCAACACGCATCCCAATCCCTGACCCGAAGCGTCAGAGTACACCACTAGGTCTTCATTGCCCTCGGGGAGGGCCAAGACTGGAGCTTGGGTAAGCCTCTTCTTCAATTCCTTAAACGCCTCATCCTGGGTCGAACCCCATTCGTACTTTACCTCCTTCCGAGTCAACTTCGTCAACGGCGAAGCTATTTTCGAGAAATCCTGGATGAATCTCCGATAGTAGCCCGCCAATCCCAAGAAACTACGGATTTCAGTTGGCGTCTTAGGAACATTCCATTCTCTTACCGTTACTGTCTTTGCTGGGTCAACCATAATGCCGTTCGGGTTAATGACGTGACCTAGGAATTGGACTTCCCTAAGCCAGAACGCGCATTTGGAGAACTTAGCATACAACTTTTCTTTCTTCAGAGCTTCCAATACCTCCCTCAAGTGACACGCGTGATCACCCTCATTCTTGGAGTAGATGAGGATATCGTCAATGAATACGATTACTGATCGATCCAGCATTGGTCGACACACTCTATTCATCAAATCCATGAACGCTGCAGGGGCGTTCGTCAATCCAAAAGACATTACGCGAAACTCAAAGTGTCCATAACGTGTGCGAAATGCCGTTTTCGGTATGTCTTCTTCCCTCACTTTCAACTGATGGTACCCGGATCGAAGGTCGATCTTTGAGAACCAACTTGCGCCTTGTAATTGATCGAACAAGTCGTCGATCCTTGGTAACGGGTACTTGTTCTTCACGGTACGTTTGTTCAACTCGTGGTAATCGATACACATTCTCATCGAACCATCTTTCTTCTTTACAAACAACACCGGAGCACCCCACGGCGAGATGCTCGGTTGGATAAATCCTTTCTCAAGTAACTCGTCTAGTTGGACCATAAGTTCCTTCATTTCCACTGGTGCTAGTCGATATGGAGCCTTAGCCACGGGCTGGGCATCTGGTACTAAGTCAATTCGGAACTCAATTTCTCTATCGCGTGGTATCCCAGGCAAATCCTCTGGAAACACCTCCGGGTACTCGCGTACCACGGGTACATCGTCTAGTTCTTTCACTTCCTTACACTTGTCAATCACGTACACCAGATAAGCCTCGCATCCGCGCCTCAAGTAATCTGTTGCCTTAATCATCGAGATGACGTTTGGCATCGGGACGTCACGATCTCCAAAAACCTCGACTTTGCTACCATCCGGAGCCTTGAGTCGGATTATCTTTCGTTTACATATGATTTGTGCTTCGTTGGCAGTTAGCCAATCCATACCCAGCACGACATCAAACCCTCCCAAAACCATAACAAACAATCTGACAGGGAATCTATGACCTTCTATTTTTATCGTTGAGTTGTCAACTACCTCGGTCACTCTCGCAGTTCTACCCTCAGCAGTTTCTACGCTAAAGGCCCTTTCTAGTATACTTACAGCGTACTTCACTCTCTTACAAAAAGTCGCAGATATAAAACTCTTACTGGCACCCGAATCAAATAACACAGAAACAAGAGTGTTGTCAAGGACGAACGTACCTGACGCCACGTCGGGGTCCATTCTGGCCTGGTCTTGCGTCAGCGCGTACGCACGAGTCTTTGCACGAGATCCCTCTCCCTTCTTTTCCGGGCCCTTTCCCTTCCCGGTTTCCCCCATCCTTGGCTTCGGGCAGTCCCTACTCAGATGACCGAAATCCCCACAGTTGTAGCACTTGTAGTGTTGTGTGCACTCACGGGCGTAGTGTCCGGTCTTGCCACACTTAAAGCACAGGTTAGATCCCAGTCTACATTCACCTACATGCTCCTTTCCACACTTCTTACAAATAGTCGGCTCATCCACCCGAGCCCTTTTATCGCGAGCCCCAAACATCTTTCCACCAGTTCGCTTGTTTGAGAAGCTCGGTCTCTTCTTTGGTTCCTCGATGGCGGCGACATTCAGTGCCAGATCATCAAATACTACGCCGCTCAGTTCTACTACCGAATCATAGGTAGTAGGGGCGTTTGCCTTAACATAGGTGCGGACCTGGTCCGGCAACCCATGAATATAGCAGGCAATCTTTCTCTCTTCAGTAGTGACAAGGTGTGGCACCAGACGTGCCAGTTCATTGAATCGGGTTGTATATTGTCGGTGCGTCATGTTCCCGGCCTTCAAACCCAGAAATTCCCTCTCTACCTTCTCAATCTCGTTCCTTGGGCAGAAATTCTTGATCACCAAAGTTTTCAAGTCAGCCCACATCATTGCATCCACAATCTCGCTCCCTTTTGCCTGACGTACACCTTCCCACCAATGGGATGCTTCCTCCCTCAAGGAGTTAGCAGCAAATTTTACCACTTGATCCGTTCGGCACTCGCTCAGACGAATAGCAGCTTCCATACGGATCACCCAATCAAATGTAGCCACCGCGTCCTTCTTTCCAGTGAGTATCGGCGGGTCACATGCCTTAAAGGACTTATAATCACATCCGCGAGCAGGCGGTGCATTGCCAGTCTCATTGTTCTGAGCACCAATTGCCGCGCTAGACCCACCCGCCCCATTGACCTGCTTCAACGCTTCAGCCAACAGACCTGGCAGAGAATCCTTCATCAATTCTGTGAATTCTCGAGCTATTGCTGCTCTCACTTCTGGTTCAAAAGTGAAAGGTTGCTCTTCAACCTGTGTCTGCTCAGCTTCATGCACACTAACCGTCGGTTCAGTGTGAACACTTCCTTCTTCACTGTGTTCTTGGCGCGCAGGAATCCTGCCACGCCCACCATTTCGACCGCCGGTACGACCACCGGTACGGCCACCACGCCTTCCGTTCCCTCTCCTTGCCATTTCGTTCTATAGGACGAGAAATCCAATGTCATCACGCTAGTTAACAAATAAAATTCAATAAGTACTGTAAGATGTTAATATACACTGGCCATCTGTAATTAACCATTACACTACCTTTCGATTTCTATTTGACCACCTTTGTGATTCCATCAGAACACAAGTCCTTTCCTAACTCTTCCTAAGGCATACTACATACACATACTCTACTTTTCATACCTGATGCTGTGGCTCGAGTTACCCGTACTGGCATCCGCTTTCGGTCCCATTCAAAGTTTAAGTTCAGACATTAGGGGTGTCCGAATCTCTCAAACTATTGCTCTGATACCAACTTGTAAGGCCCCAAACCCGGGAGGCCTCACTTATTGGATTTACTCATTCACAAGCAGTTCTTAAACATGAATATCAGATAACGCAGCGGAAATTTTCATTTAAACATAACTTAATCGTTATTCATACATGCGGAAGCGTACATTGTCAAATACATAAACTTAACATAAACAACTCATAACGGGATGCCAGTCTTCATGATCGACCGGGTAACTCTTCTCGCTTGCCAAGCATCACCGTCCATCGTCCATACCTGCCTTAACCTGAATGTGCATACTAAAAAGGTCAGCTACGCTGGTGAGTTCTAGCATTTCATAAAAACTTTAACATCAACATTTGCCAAAAACGTATCATTCATTTAGTAAAAACCTTTCACAAAAGCATGTAATAATTTAACATCTTTAAAAAAAAGGTTTCGTACCCATATCATCATCAACATCATAATCATAAACACCGTTAAACGGATCGTTCATTAAAACTTTTAACATTCATTTAAGTCATACATTATTATCTAAATCTGTGTTACCCTTCGTTCCGTCATTTAGTATGGTATTGCCCCTAAGGCTTAACTGCACGAAGACCGACAATACCATACATTCCGTCAATTCCCTTATGGTATTGCCCCTAAGGCTTAACTGCACGAAGACCGACAATACCATACATTCCGTCAATTCCCTTTTGGTATTGCCCCCAAGGCTAACTGCGCGAGGACCGACAATACCCATTCAGTTGCCCTTATGGCTCTCATGTCCATAAACCAACAACTTCCATCGACGGTTATGACTCTCAGCCATAACATCGTCGGATCATAATTTAACCTTACATGGGGTCACGTTAACCCCTGAGTAACCGTCGTTACTCCCTTTTACCAGTTGTACAACATCATAACCATTGGCATGCCACAAAGACATGCCCCTGTTGTTCTTGTGGCAACTATGGCTCGCTGTCCATAATCTACCACAAGGCTGGGAATCTCATTCCCAGACTTCATTCGTCAATTCCATTCATTCGACAGATTAGATTTGTAATGACTTCTTTAAAACCTTTACCTCTTTCTCTTCTCATTAAACATTTCCTCATTTAAACCGTTCATAAAGCATTCGTAACCCTTTTTGGCAAAAACATTTCAAAACCTTTCCTTTCGTAAACATCGTTTCAACATTTCAAAACCTTTCCTTTCGTTAAACATCATTTCGTTAAAACATCATTTCGTTAAACATCATTTCGTTAAACATCATTTCGTTAAACATCATTTCGTAAGTATGCACACTAGCCCAAAAACATTAACAAAACATTTAAAAGAGGGCTCTAGAACTCACCTGATACGCTAATATGGGTTGTCCTAAACGAAGGTCCGACAACGTCACTTCCGATCTGAATTGATTAGTTAAACACATCAGACCAATCCCGACTCTAACGGCTTAACCATTCTAACATACTGACTTCACTTAATCAGTTCTGATGTCTGCGCACTTAGCAAGTGCGCAGACCCTGCTGCCTGCGCACTTAGCAAGTGCGCAGACCCTGCCTCCTGCGCACTTAGCAAGTACGCAGGTCCTTCCTCCTGCGCACTTAGCAAGTGCGCAGGTTCCTCCTCCTGCGCACTTAGCAAGTGCGCAGGACCTGCTCCGTACGCACTTAGCAAGTGCGCACGACCTGTTCTTCGCGAAAACCCTAACTTCGCATTCGGTTGTGTCAAATCTTCAACCTTCTTTGTTCAAAACAACCGTTTTCCATTGTAGATACTAAACCTAAGCTTATTCTTAAGTTTCATCCACAAAAACGTTCGATTTTCACCCAAAACCCGAAAAACCCAAAAACGAACTAAAAACTCAGATTTAGGTCGGATCGTTACCTGAATCGAGCTTCTGATCCGGAGGTTCTTCTCACGAGTGCAAGAGACACGAGCGGGTGCAATCTTGTGCGATTCCGACACTTTCTCTCTCTACGGTTTTCTCTCTCTAGAATTGCAAATGAGAGAAACATGTGGTGACCCTGGCTATTTATAGGGGAGACCTCCCCAAGCCCGGTTCGCGACTGACCCGGCCCGACTTCGGCCCGCTTGAACTCGTTAACTTTATTTCTCGACATTTTGGGATGTTACAATTACAATGTGAATGGTGATAGTGGATGATATGTGTGATGATGAATGGTGGTTGATGGTAGAAGGATGAGGGTGTAATAATGGATGGATGATAGATAAAGGTGAAGGTGGTAGTATGGTGATGGGTGGTAGTAGATATGGTGAGGGGTACCATGGGAAAACAAGGAAGAAAGACAAATCCAGAAGGGCCCCGCGTACCGCGAAAGAACAGGCGGCCACTCCTCGCGTACCGTGAGGGAGTGGCATTTAAGCCGGCCATGTCTTTTGTCTCTCGCATACCGCGAGAAACCATAGACAAATCCTCGCGTACCGCGAGGAAGTCCTGGTGACAGAAAGTTAAGGGGGTTTTTATACTTAGAAAATTTTTCACCCCTTAACTTCTTTCCACCCAAATTCCATAAAAACCTATTCCAAGCATAAAAACATATGTAAAAATACCTGGAAATTCATTCCTGATGATTTTCTTCAGCGAATCAAGCACAAATCTCTGCAAAACCTGGCACAAACCGGAAAAAAAACATAAAAACTGACACGGACTCAAACCAAGTAATGCAAACAAACTCTACATCTAGGGCACTTGCCCGAGACTCAAACAAGCCTATCAGGAGGCTTCTCATTGATCCTAACTGGTACCGCCTTCATCCTTCGTGGTCTACCGATCCTCCACATCACACGACTACCAAATAACCTCAACCATCTACTAACACTCTCTCTTAAATCAGTCCACCAGCACTTAAACCTACCAGGTCCAAATATGACCTGCATCATGTATCCCAACAAGCTATCACCCTCACACGTCCCCACACTTGGGGTTTGCATTATCTCTAACTCACCTATATCTCTCAACACACGAAGTTCCTTGCGGGGTGGCCTAGACTTAGGGGTTTTAAAACTAGGGGTTGGGTCGGTAGTCCCCTCCTTAGAAAAAAGACTAGGTGAAGGTTCAGGAATGAGATTTTCCATGGGCGTGACCTCTAAACCTCCACCGGGATCTCCGGGATCCTCCACCATGGGAGCCTCACAAACTACCTGCTCCATTTGTGCTAATATTTCACTCAGACTGTAATCATCATCGTCAGCACTAAGGAACGAGGACCCTAGCAATTTCCTTTCAAACTCCTCTAACCAATCCGGAGGCTCCTCAATCTTTCCTTCTTCATCCCTTTCAACATCATCCTCTCCTGGATTAGAGTCCCGATGTGTGTCCACGAAGGCATCAAGCATGCACACGGAGTGACTATGCTCGCCAACATCCTTCACGGACTGTGTAGCATCGAATGTAATAGACTCATCCCCCACACGAAGTGTGAGTTTTCTGTCGAAGACATCAATCATTGCCTTGGCGGTACGTAGGAACGGGCTTCCTAGGATGAGTGGGACTCTATCATCCACTTCCATATCCAGAATCACAAAATCCACGAGGAATACAAACTTGCCCACTTTAACCATAAGATTCTCCATAATTCCCCATGGATACTTGACTGAACAGTCAGCCAAGGCTATGCTCATGCGCGTAGGCTGCGGTTCATCCAGGTCTAGCTGCTTATAGACAGAATATGGCATCAGGTTGATGCTAGCACCTAGATCAGCCAATGCGTGGTGCAAGCGCAAACTACCTAGGAGACATGGGATCGTGAAACGACCCGAATCTCCCAGCTTCTCTGGAAGCTTGTTCTGCACCACCGCAGAGCATTGATAACTAAGTGAGACTTTAGAGCCCTCCTCTATGTTCTTTTTGTTGGAAAGAAGATCTTTTAGGAACTTGCCATATTTTGGCATACGTTGAAGGGTCTCTATGAAAGGGAGATTGACCTTGAGTTGTTTAAACATATCAAAGAAGGTATTATATTCCCTAGCCTGTTTATATGGCAGCAAGCGTGCTGGATAGGGAACATGACTCAGGTCAATCTCGGGGGACTTCATCTCCACCCCCTTCTTCTTCTCCTCTGCCCTCTCGACAAGCTTCTCCACTACAATCTCCTCTCCTACCGGCTCCTCTAGTATCTCCTCCATCTCCTGCTCTTCACTCATCTTAGCATCGATCGCAGCAAATCGAGCTCTCGAATCTACCTTCTTCACTTCCTCTACCGAAGGTATGCCATACTCAATGGAGTGGGAGTCATCCTCTACAACCTCTTTCTTCTCCGCACTCCTAACAGACACGACCATCACTGAAGCGCTAGAACTCTTATAGGCCGCAGATGCTTCACTCTGCATCTCCTTCAAGCTCCTCGCGATGTCTCCTATTGTGCGCTACAAATCCTGGAAAGCCGACTGCTGATTATTCAATAAGGTTTCATGGCTATCCAATCTCTGCCTAGCATCCATGTCATTCTGGACCAGGTGGGCAAGCACTTGTGTCTGGTTCTCAATCATCTCCTCTATCTTCTTGGTGTCGACACTGCTTCCCGAGCTAGCTCCTACTTCTCCTCCTTGCTGATGATGGCGGCCATTAAACCCAGGCGGGTTATTTCCATATCTCCATCCCGAGCCAAATGAATTATTGTAGTTGTATCCTCAGTTATGGTATTGGTTGCCAGCAAAACTCACGTGCTCCTGATTATTAACTGGGCAGTCCCTGGTGTCGTGGCCTCCCCTGCACACTTGACACCGCTGAGCACTGAGTTTCAGCTCCTTGATCTCGTTAGCCATTAAGGCGAGTGCAGCAGCCACGCTAGAATCAGGAGTGACTTGATGCATACCTCTAGGAGAAGAAGCAGCTGCCCTAGCACTAGGAATGGAAGTCCTAGTAGATGGATACTGCTATTCAGCTTGAGCGAAGCTCTCGAACATTTCCTCGCACTCATCAGCCTCGAGTCTCTCCATGATATGGCCTCTCGCATCTGTATTGAACATTTGCTGCTTCTCGAAGGTGAGACCATTGTAGAACTTCTCCACTAGCGCCCAGTCAGAAAGACCGTTCTGGGGACATCGGCTCAACAACGCGTTGAACCGCTCCTAGGCCATGTGATAGGGCTCGTCGGGATCCATCCGGAAGGAATGGATCTGATCCTTAAGGCGAGCGGCCCTGGAAGGTGGATAATACTTCTTGAAGAACTTGGCTTCGAGATCATCCCATGTAGTGATTGAGTTATCTGGGAGAGTGTCGAGCCAAGTAGATGCACGACCAGACAGGGAGAATGGGAAGAGACGCAAGTAGATTGCGTTCTTAGATACACCCATGAGATTGAAAGTATCACATATGCGCGCAAAGCGAGACACATGTCCGGGTGCATCCTCATCCTCGAGGCCATAGAATTGGGTGGCATGAGTGATCGTACTCATGACATGTGATGGGATCTGGCAGGAATTGGTGTTCGGTATAGTGGGGCGTGTGATCAAAGATCTCGTGCCCATGACCCCATCACTGGCCTCTGGTGTACTGTACGCCTCGCTGGTGGATCAACGTCGCCAATTTGTGGAAAGGGGATTGGGCTAGTAGGGCGTACCTGGGTGTTGCACAATGCTTTCAAACGCTCCCGAAAGTCACGGGTGCGCTCGTGTAGCTCTCGCTTGGGCTCTAGGAAAGCTGAATAAGGAGGTGATCCATGCGAGCGAGTATGGTACATAAACAGAAAGACTCTAGAAGGAAACAGAACAAAGACTCAAAGACACACAGAAAGACTTGATTCTAAATTAGACACTCAGATAAGACTCACTAGTAGCACAGAAGACAAGTAGCACACAGAAAACGAAACAAACCAAAAAGAACTAGTCAAAGCTAATATTGCTATTGCCAAGTGTCTCAGGCAACGGCGCCAAAAACTTGATGTCGACCAGACGGTCTATAAAATAAACTACTAAACCTAACCTAGACTCCTAAGTAATAAATGGAAAGCCTATGAACTAGACCGCACTGACAGGCAAGTGTACATATCGAATGTAGTAAAGCCTAATGGTAAACCGGAATATCGAACCCTATAGACACTACTATAGCTAAACTAGACTCTGACTCGGATTAAAGAATGATTTGGTTTGGGGAGTTAACTACACTAAAGATTTAACTAAGGAATTCTCTAACTAACGACACCAACTCTCAGACAGACGAAACGAATGAAATCAATAAAGGATAAAGCACTATCTAGGTAATGAATCATGTTTGACAAACATGAACTTCTCTCAACTATGATGGTTATGATGGAACCGGGATCTTTGAATACGAAACCCTAAGATAAACTAAGGATCCCAGATCAATCTCCAGGTTTGACCTAGTGCAAACCCTAAGGAACGTGTAAACTCACCGGTTATTGGATCACCTCTCAGCTATTTCCAACAATGCTAAAGTACCCTACAGATAAATTACCTCTCAGTCTCAATATCTCTATATGCCCTAAGACACACGGGGTAACCTGACAACTCTTAGTATGGCACAGAATATCAATGATGCTAAAAACCCTAGAAACCCTCCTTTTAGAGCAGTTTACCTAAGAAAACCCTAACACAAAGAATACCCTACAACTTCGCACCTTTCAGCTATTGAAGCAGGAAGAACATTCAATTCTAAGACACTCTTAACTTGCGTTTCTATGGACGATGATAACAATTATCCATAACTAGTTACAAACACAAAGCAGGTAACCTAACATGCATCTAGCATTTGAACGACATTCAACCAAACACATATGAAACACACATCAATTGTAAATTAGAATTAAACATGCATAAACATCATACTAAGTGAAATCAGATTCTTTACTTTAACATCAACCCATCAAAATCCAACATAAACCGAAAGGAATTCACGAATTAATCAAACATTCATCAAATGCCTAGATAGTTTCTAAAGTCTAGCCAAGATACATGTTCAAACTCAGAAAACAAATCTCAAAGATAATAAGCATCATCCAAGACAAACCAAAGTAATCAAGAAACAAAGATCGAACCCTACGAGCAAGAATTAACCAACCCGATTGATAAAGATCCAAACTTTAGCTCCCGTTGCTTCTTCCCCTCTCAAAATCGCGTTGCTTCTTCCCCTCTCAAAATCGCCACTTTTTGGCCCAGAAACGGCTGGGAATCGACTTCCTTAAGAATGGAAAAGTTCTAAACTTTTAAACCCTAAAATTTGGTTAAATTTCGCGTTTCTAGGTTCCCTCGCGTACCGCGAGGGCCCTTGACCAAATCTCTCGCGTACCGTGGGCCAAACAAACTAGATTTTTGAATTCCTCTCGTCGAGCCACCCTAAATCGATATATTATGGGCCCCGTAACTAATTTTCTAGCTCAAGATATGCCCTTTCTAAGGTTGGATTCTTTCCCGACTTTTCCCGTTCTCATCCTGTTGTCTCGTGTGCTCGTTTCCTTCACACGTCTTGATCATTTAAACTCCAATTCTTCTCGAATACCTACCATATACAACATTACTTAGTACAAACCATAAATGACTCAAAACGACTATAAAACCATACGAAAACGCTACGAAATACAAGGGAAATGCACATGTGCTTTGCAACACATCAGTTACCCTTCGGGATAGTGACTTAGTTGAAACACTAGTGGGTTAGGTTTATTCATAAAAAGTTAATAAAAGCTCGTATCATTCATCCATCGATCCATTATCCATCATAATTTTTAAAACATATAAATTCGTATTTATAGTGGTGGGAAATCTATACGGTTTAACCCAGGCCTAAAGGACTGACTGTTTGGGAATGTAAAATATAGTAGATCACAGAATCAGGGGCTCGACAGGTCAGTGGTTGGGTTTAATCGGATCTAAATACTGATTGCTACAGTTAACGCGTAATTATAATTGAGCTGTGTACAAATGAAAGTGTGAAGCAAGTTTCCAGTTGTGATTCCATTACATTATTTTTTTTCGGTAAGCAAAAGTTTAAGTGTGGGGATGTGATGTAAGGTCAAATATCTCGTGTTTAATGTGTCGTTTTGTAGTCTTAAGCGTTTTACTTTTTGTTTAGAATCGGTTTTACGTTGTACTTTGCAGTTGTGTCTGTTACAGGTATAAGGTGCTAATTGAGTGGATAACGAGACATAATCAAGAAAGCAGGAAGTCAAAGAAAGTCAAAGTCAAAGCAAAAAGGTCAAATTTCTGGATTTTAGGAGACTTTCGCGACACGCGAGGAGAGCTAAAAGCCCACCCGACTAATTTGGCCTTCGCGCCACGCGAAGGGCCGGCCAAGAAAGTTCACGACACGCGAAAAAGGGTGTTACGACAAATTAAAACCTAATTCTAATTATAAAGCTTTAAGGATCCCATTCTCGAATTATCTTCTTCTCAGCCGTCCCAGAGGTGTTTTAAGGCGATTTTAACCATTCTTTGGCCAATTGATCTTGTTTTCGAATGCTTGTAAGTTTTAGATTGATTATTGAGATGTTTGCTACAATTATGAGTGGCTAAGCTCTTCGTGATCCCTCCGGGTGAACGATTTATGCATGTATTCGTATGATTTTAATTGATTGTCAGGTTGGATTGAGTTTTGTGAACCCGTTAAGTTCTTTGGACTCAATTGTATGTTTGATTTATGAACAGTTGCATTTATTTGATTCTTTCACATCTATCATCGTTTCTTGGTTTTCTTGCATCGGAAATAATCTGATTGTGTGTTTAGGTCTGATATTGTGTGATTAAGTTGAACAATTTAAACAAGGTTATGTCTATGTAATCACCGGTCTAATTTGAAACTAAAAATTATACGTGTATTTTGTTGAATCTGAAACCCGGAGTGGTCGTTTTTCTCCATCTGTTTTCTAAAAGTTAAAGTTTGTTGCTTTTTATAATTCCAATCGTTTTAATTAATAAAGTTTTTTACTTTAGTGATCGTTGAACCGTTTTAGCTTAAATAGTATTTTTCACGAGTTCCCTGTGGATTCGACAACCCTACTTCTCTTTCCGCAGTTTAAGGTAGCTTAGTAGTAGTAGTTTTAATATAATTTTTTATTAACCTTGACAACACGATCAGAGGTTCATAACCGATTGTCCTGATCTTAGACTCGAAGGCGAATCAGGCTCACGCGATCAACAACTAACAATGAATATGTTTTATAGCTATCAACTTCATGATCATGAAGGATTGTATTCTCTGTTGCTTAATGGTGGGCGCTTGTTTCAACAATACTTGGTCGACGCGTATCTTAGTATTGAAAAAAATAGACTGGAGTACATTTTAGCAAACCAAAATCTCTTTCGGGTTGAATATATGCACGGTATTCATGACGCGTTGCAGAAAGGCGACACGAGTGTAAAGGCTGTTGGGAAGCGGGTTGTACTACCTGCATTTTTCACTGGCGGCCAAGATATATGTACAAACATTATCAAGATTCATTGGTTACGGGTACCCACAATACTTTATCATGTTTACGTGCATTGTGAGATGCCCAGAAATTAGAAATTACCAGTCTTCTAAGGATATTTTTTTTAGTCAGGGTCAGGATCAGGATCGTTAAAATATCATTGCTAGAGTTTTTCAATTAAAAGTTGAATCCTTCACAAAATTCCTAGACAAAAAAAAAACTTTTTGGTGAGGTCGCCAGTGGTTGCTCAAAGCTACTTCTTTACTTCATTCCGCTTACATCTTGCTATAAATATTAACTTTATCAATTATATCATTCTTAAATATTAAAATACTAGGTTAAAATCTCATGTATTACACGGGTTGAACAAATGTAATGTCATATACTTAGTAATAAAAAAATTATGTCTTTAAAAACCTATGTATTACACAAGTTGAATAAAATATAATGTTTTATGTTAACACATACACTCGTCAAAATATGTCTTTAAAAATTGTACTTTAATGTGACACTTATAAATTTTGTTAAGTTAATTTTTGAAACCTTTTTTTTCACATGGGTATTAATTTTTTTATATAACTGATAAATGTTAATTCATATAAAATTCATTTGGTAAATGATATAATAATTATCTATAATTAAATAATAAGTATTTATAACTTATATTAAATATTTAAATTTATATCTTTTAATATTATTATTTAATAGGAGAGAGACGAGAAAAACATGCTAAGAATACACCAGAAAGTGACACGTGTCTCATAGGATTTTTATTTTATTTATTAGTATAAAGATTATAAATATAAGAGTTAAATACGGTTTTAGTCCATGTGTTTTGACAAAAATAATCATTTCAATCCAAAAGTATAAATTTGACTTTTTTAATTCAATAGTTTCAGTTTTGTTTCAATTAAAGTCCAAACCATTTAACTCCATCTAATTTTTTTGTTAAGTTTAGAACTAATTACATAGATGGTCCCTGTGGTTTGAACAAATTACGGTTTTCGTCCCTACGTTTGAAAAATTACGGATTTGGTCCAACATAGTTTGCTTTTGTTGCACCCATGGTCCCTAGAGTGGATGGGGGTTAACTTTTTCAATTAAGTAGCAGTGAAATGACCAAAATACCCTTAAATACAAAAAAAATAAAAAACATTAAAATCAAAATAAAAAACTAATTGGTGGGTCACACACATCGTCACGTTTTCCCAAAACCATAAAAAAAAAAAACCTTCCCACATCTGATTCGTCAACTTCGTCTCTGTGAAAAGCAAAACCCTTCCACTTTAACATCACGGGGGAGACACAGAGGAGTTCATAAACAAATCAATCGGAGAAGACAACCAGATCAATCGGAGCATTAGGGTTTTCTGGTTTTTTTGGGCGACAGAGAAGTGATGGGGTGAGGGTTGGGAATTTATTACCTGGTCGTAGGTCAACCGGAGAAGGTGGCCGGCGAGGAAAGAGAAGGTGGTTGGCGAGGAAGGTTGCCGCCGGTGTGGAAGGTGGGTTCAAGGGGGTGCCACCATTGAAGATGAAGATGAAGCCGATGGGGAGGAGACAACGGTGGTGTGTGCGGTGGGAGAAGAAGCATGAAGCCGACGGGGAGGAGATAAATGGTGATGTCGTCGGAGAAAGAAACCAATCGATGCTTCCTTGTCTGATTATGAATCAAATCAATCAGTTTCCTTTTTTTCTTCCTGTTGCATTTCCGAACAGACACCAAATCAATTGGTTTCCTTCTATTGTTTCTTCCAAGAGCAAAAAATTCTTATTTCCTTTTCTTGGACCAAGCAACAAAAACAATTCCAATATAGAATTTTGTTTCTGGTTTGTGAATTGTACTTGTGAAATTACGTCTTGGATGCTTCCTTGTTTATTTTTGAATCAAATTATTGTGGTGGTGCCCAAAATCCGTAATTTTGATGAATCAAATGAACCTATTACATTTTGATGAACAGAGCCGGAAAAACGGTGCGGTGGTGGTGGTCACCGGAGAAGAGCCGTGGAGGGATGGTGTTGAGTTGAGGAAGATGAAGGGTGGGCCCATTTTTATTTAATATTCATTGATTTATTTTAATGTGGTGAGCCTATATAAACATAATTTATTTAATATTTCATTTAACCTTAAGGGTATATTAATCATTTCATACTCACTTAACTGAAATATTTAACCTTCATCCACTTTAAGGACCATCAGTGTAATAAAATTAAAGTATCCTGGACCAAATCCGTAATTTTTCAAACGTAGGGACAAAAACCGTAATTTGACCAAACCACAGGGACCATCCGTGTAATTAATTCTTAAGTTTATTTAAAAAGACTATAATGCCCCAGTAAATATAAATAACTCACCCCTTCTTTTAAGAACCCTAATCTTTTTCCGTCTCGTCATCTTCCCTAACGTTGTGTTCCCGATTCTCATTTAAGAAGGGAAAAGAAAGAAAAATAAAGGAAAGGGAAATTAACCCTTGTTCCCGAGTTTTTTTTTAAGAGGGGAAAGAAAGAAAATAGGTGGGAAGAGTGTTCCCTAGTTTTTTAAAAAGAAAAATGAAGGAAAAACAAAACTTATTTATATCCTCCCAATTTAAAAAGATTTGAAGAGAAAGAAAAATAATGGAAAAAGGAGGAAAAGAAAAGAAATTCTCTTTAGTAAACTCGGGAACACAGTGTAAACCCAAACCACCAAATACCGCCATCTCCGGCGACCCCCTCCGGTAACCCCCTCCGACAGCAAAACAAGAACATTAAAAGGATAATAAAGAGAAAGTCAGGTGAAGTTTACAAGTACAGGAAAAGGGGATGATTCTAAAAATCTTAATATATACCCATGGGTATAAAGAATCAAAATATCAAGGAAATCAGGAAAAGGGGATGAAATATCTGCAAACCTTTAATTGATTAAAATGTTGCTGAATTTGAAGGATTGAGTTCAAGTACTTTAAAAGGATGATTCCAAAATCGTGGTATCTTACAAGCTAAAAAGCCTATTTGAGAAATGAGAACGACATCCAGATTCAAGTGGGGAAGGTAAGGGCTAATGAAACCAACCGTAGAACCAAACCACACACCGTCGCCGCCGGCCAGACCACTACCGCACGAAGAGATCCGCCGCAACCCCTCTCGAACTTGATTCCATGCTCTTCCTCGTTCAAAACCCCTCTCGAACTTGATTCCATGCTCTTCCTGTAGAATAGCAACCTAAACCCCAAACCTCTTCCTCGTTTAAAACCTCAAAAATCATACCTAAACTAGACGATTCCGACAGTTACGGTGGTGGTGCTGGAGTGGTCTCTCTCCCACACTGACTTTGGCCGAAAAACTTTTGGTGGGGGCGGTTGTGTGGTGGTGTTGTTGTTTTAGGTGCAGAGAGAAAGGTAGAGAGAGAGTAGAGAGAGTGTGTGTGAAGAAAGTCAAAGAATGAGTAGGGATGGGTTTTTTTTATTTTATTTAAATTAAAAAAATATTATGTTTAATTCAGAGGTATTTTAGTCTTTTTATTAAAAAGTTAACAGCATCTATGAATAATGTTAGTGGGCTGGACTTTAATTGATACGAAAGTAAAACTATTGGACTAAAAAGTCAAATTTAAACTTTTGGACTAAAATGATTATTTGTGTCAAACCACATGGACTAAAACCGTATTTAGCTATAAATATAAATTTGAACTAATTACACGGATGGTCACTATGTTTTGATCAAATTACGGTTTTCGTCTCTAGGATTGATAAATTACGGATTTAGTCCAACATAGTTTGATTTTTTTACACTGACGGTCCCTGGTATGGATGAAGGTTAACTTTTTCAGTTTAGTAGATATGAAAAAGACTAAAATACCCGTAATAAAAAAATAAATAAAATGAAACATTAAAAAGGAAAAGAAATATTAAAATATTAGTGGGTCCCACCCACAATTAAATCAAAACACTTTCTTCTTTAGATTACGCTTGAACTCCCAAACCTTCTCAATTTGAACTCCCAAATCCAAATTGAACCTGCAAATCGATGAATGGGAGATTGGTATTTGTTGTAGTTAGATTACGTTTTTTTTTTCGAAAGGAGCAATTCAAATCAATCAATCACAATGCCTTCTCAATCATCCATTCAGATCATCTCCAAATCCACCGTCTTCCCCGCCACCAAATCCACCACGCCGGACCTCAAACTCTCCGTCTCCGACCTCCCTATGCTCTCCTGCCACTACATTCAGATAGGAAACCTCTTCTCCCGTCCTCCGATCTCAATTTCCGACCTTCTATTTCATCTCAAAAGCCACCTCTCTCGTGTTCTCACCAGTTTCCCGCCACTCGCCGGTCGGTTAATTACCGATTCCGATGGTTATGTCTACATCACGTGCAACGAATCCGACGTTGAATTCGTCAACGCCAATGCCGGACACTTGTCCATCCATGACGTCACTTCTTTGATTCACGTTCCTGATTCCGTCAAGGCGTTTTTCAAATCCACAAGAAGCTTACATCCTTTGTCTCTGTTTTGAAATCCACCGAAAAAACGCAGCTCCCATTATCCTTTATATTCGTTGAGAAGGTGATGCGTGATGAAATACTTCATCAAAAGTCGTCATTGCCAAGATCTGATGCTTCAAAATTATAAGAATCAGAGTGCAATCGAGTGATTTGGAATAGGAGTAGAAGAAATAGTGAAGACGAAGAATTCCGACGATGTTCCGGTGGTGGATGTCTTCGTTGGTGGTGGTGGCTGTCATCGATGTTCCAGATGAAGATGATGCAGTGCCCTGCTTGTTCCCAGATTCATGATGAAAGGGTTTGGAAACCTAGATGTTGTTTAAATTTTTTATTTTAATGTGGTGGGTCCACATGAAAGTAATATTTAATTGTTTCATTTAGTTATTTTATTTTATATATTTAATGTAAGGGTAGTTTGGTCATTTTACTGTCACTTAACTGAAAAAGTTAACTTTCATCTACTTTAGGGACCGTCAGTGTAACAAAATCAAGTTGGACTAAATCCGTAATTTTTCAAACTTAGAGACGAAATCCGTAACTTAACCAAATCACAGGGACCATCCGTGTAATTAATTCTATAAATTTTCTAGGTAATACATGCCCTACATCCTTTCCTTTCATAGTTCTCTTAATTTGCTTCAAATTAGATAAATGAACCTCACACTACTAATATTCACGATAACCCGCCTATATATTATTCACATTCTGATAGGCCGCCTCTCTCTCAATCGCTCGGCTGTCGGTCACACCTCAAAACCCTAGACTCGCATATCTGTCTTCATCGATCTGTAAGTTTGATAGGTTTCTCGGCTTGCTTATTGATAAATTGATGAATTGATTGTGTTTTACTGAATGATAATTGATGTTGCCATAAAAAAACGCCTTTTTCATCCGAAGTCTGAATCTGTTATGGTTTCACTGTTGATAAATCGATGAATTTGTTTACCGTGATTGTAGTTTTTGGATTTTTATTTCCGTTGTATATGGATTAGTTTATTGTAATCGTTCGTTATCTGCCTGATTATTAGTGTCTTTGATAATCACAATGGCGTCTTCTATTACTTTTTAAATTCATGTGAGAGGGTTGAGGCATATGATTTTCATAAAACTAGGAAAATTTAGGATGAATTAGGTTTGATTATTTGTGAAAATTGTATTGGGAAAAACTTTTTAAATTCATGTGAGAGAGTTGTATTGGGAAAATTTTTATTTATGTTACTGATGCTATGATGTAATCTAAAATCATATTTATATTGATCTATTTCCTGTTTTTGCATATCTAACATTTGCCTTTTTAAGAGGGTGCATTACCGTCTTTATGTCAACAGACAAGCTTCAGCTTTCATCAAACATTATTTACAGTTACTCTTTATTTTTGTTATCATATTCATAAGGTTTTGAGGAACTTACATGGGATACCTGTTTTAAGGCTGCATTCTTTATTCTTTTTAGCAACATAACTTGCCTGCCTAATCTCAGTCATACTTGGTTACGTTGCTTTGTGAGTAAAGTGTTCTGTATGTGGATTTTTGTTGGTATTAACATGTGGTTGAAGCAATCATGTGTTATGTGCTTAATCTTTGCTGTTTGTTGAGTTATTGTTGTGTGTATTTTTGACAACATTGTTGATTGTCGAATAAGAGTAATTTTGCTAAGTAGTCTTAATGTTTGTAATCTAGTGTTAACTGTTAACCACTCTATACAATCGATCACTGCTTTAAAGTTCTTGTGATTTAACAACTAAAACGCATTGTGGTGTCACTTATATGATTTGTTATAAAAAAAAATTGAGATACTAATTTCACACCATTATTTTCATGAATGTTGTGCAGCAATCTGCTCCCCAGAAATTGCAAGTTGGAGTTTTTGGAACGTTAAAAAAAGGGTTTTTATGTCCGAGCAGGGTATTCTCTACTTAGGGTGTATTGGGTTGTTGGGAGAGTATTGTCCTATATTCTTTCAAGGAAGAAACTCCTATCTTGTCGAGAACAGTTGGCTGTATGCATCAAATCCTATTAGAAAATTTTGTGGTTGCAGAAACTTGGTGCAGCTACCTTCATTCACTACAACAACTGATTGTTCGTGTTTTTGTTCCAAAAATCAGTGATCTTACCCATTGATTTGTCTTGTTATTGGAAGTGAGTACTCAAGGATCCAATAACAATGGCGTTGCAGAACATTGGTGCCAGCAACAGCGATGATGCATTTTACAGGTATAAGATGCCAAAGATGATTACTAAGATCGAGGGACGTGGAAATGGCATCAAAACGAATATCGTGAACATGGTTGATGTTGCTAAAGCTTTGGCTAGGCCAGCTTCTTACACTACAAAGTATTTCGGGTGTGAGCTTGGAGCACAATCTAAATTTGATGAAAAAACAGGGGTGTCGCTTGTGAATGGTTCTCATGACACAGCAAAACTAGCTGGTCTTCTTGAGATATTTATCAAAAAGTATGTTCAGTGCTACGGTTGTGGCAACCCAGAAACAGAGATACTGATCACAAAGACTCAGATGGTCCAGTTGAAATGTGCTGCTTGTGGCTTTGTGTCTGATGTGGATATGAGAGACAAGCTGACATCTTTTATCTTGAAGAATCCACCAGAGCAGAAGAAAAACTCTAAAGACAAAAAGGCAATGAGGAGGGCTGAGAAAGAGCGGCTGAAGGAAGGTGAGGCGGCTGATAAGGTACAAAAGAAGCTGCAGCAGCAGACAAAAGACGCGGTGAAGAAGACTAGTAAAGATAAAACATCATCAAAGAAGAAAGGTAATGCTTCTGATGAGGATCGTGTTTCACCAACTGCAAGCCATGCTGGCGACAAGGAGAACGATTCTGGTGACGAAGATGGTGATGACGTCCAGTGGCAGACTGACACGTCAGCAGAAGCGGCCCGCCAACGCATTCAAGAACAGCTTAGCAGCGTGACAGCTGAGATGGTGATGCTGTCTACAGAAGAGCCTGCGAAGAAGTCGAGTAAAGCTTCTCCTGCCGTTGAGGAGAATTCCAATGGAAACATTAAGAAGAAGAGTCTGGTTGACATGGCTAAGGAACATCTGAAGAAGGGTGTTGGTCCAAAGGAGATGTTGGCGTCTATGTCGGGTTCTCCCCAGGAAAATGCAAGCGCTCTTTATGAGGCATTACTGGATGGAGTGGAGAAAGGGTTTGCAAAACACGTGCTTAAGAAGAAAAACTATTTAGCAGCTGTCGTTGAGGGTGAGGAGGATTCACAGGTGCTTCTTTTAAGGGCAGTTGAAGACTTGTGTGGGAAGTCAAACCCAAATGCAGTGAAGGAAGTTCCGCTTGTTTTGAAAGCATTGTATGATGTGGACATTCTGGAAGAAGAATATATTGTCAAGTGGTATGAGGAGGGATCAAGCGGTGGGAATAAAACCTCCATCATCTGGAGGAATGCAAAGCCATTTGTGGAATGGCTTCAGAGTGCGGAGTCTGAATCCGAAGAAGAATAAGATTGAGGTTACCTGCTTTATCTTTGTGTTACTTTACTGTTTTTAAGTGTGGCTTGAATGTTGAATCCTTTGGTTTGGATGTTTTGTGACTTGGTATTTTAACAATAAAATGTGCTTGTGTTTGTCTTCATGTTTATCTTCCTTCTTGACCCACTTGAAAGACTTAACCACGTTGCTGCATATTTGAAGTTCATTGCTAGAGAGCCTTCTGTGAAAACATGTTATCTCCAAGAGTACTTGATTCCATTATCAAATTTAATACGATCAGCTACAGTGCGTGACTTCTCCTATTCACGATCATATAGAGCTGGAAATATGGACTTCAACGGTTCATTAACAATCCATCTATCCTGCCAAAAAAGAATAGTATTATCGTAGCCAACACCACCTTTTATTAGTTCGCCACTTTGATACTCCCAACTCCATACCCGCCTTAGCGTCTAGATGCCAATATCCTCTCCGAAGCGATCCATGAGATTTTGCGGTTTTGTGAACAATCATCCCAAAGAAACTCTCTTTATACCTTCTAGAGTGTCGATTACCAAACTTGGAGCCTTGAAGAGTGATAGGTAGTAACTTGGTAAGCTGCCTAGTACGGCTTTGATTAGGATAGGTTTACCTCCAAATGAGAGTCTTTGATTTCCAAGAAGAAAGAAGTAGGATAGGTGATAGCAATACCAGAGTAGGTAAAGGATAGAAATTGGAATTCAAATAGAAACGGATAGACTACGGGTCACTTGAGATACAGAAACACCACTCGATCAAACCGTACAAACCGCATATACGAGTTTAGGATACATAAATCACCACCTAAACTTGTGATTAGATTCCAAAGAACACCATTCAATATGCCACTATTGAACTAACAATGGAATGATCAATTAACCCATAATCCAATGAGATAATTTAACCAAGAAATATTTTTTTTTCAAACATCAAAACTCTCTATTTTCCTTCACTCCGAAACATTACATAGGAGAAAAAGAAATAAAATAGGAACTACTTCTAAACATGGGTAACCACCTAGCCACCACTTAAAAAAAACTAAAAAACAAAATGCATAAAGTAAATGTGGGAAAAGAAATAAATGACATAAAATAGAAAAATGCATAAAATAAAGGCTCCAACTTTGCAGGTCCATCGCCGCCAAATTGTAGGTCCAGATTCACGTGTGCATGGCAGTTTAGGGTGTAGTGGGTTGACTCAGTTGGGTCAAATTAACCCATGGAAGCTGGATCGGGATGATCCATGAAGATGCCCACCTGGATGCGGGTTTTCCAACGACTAGCAGATCCTTTTATACGTATGTCTATCAATAGGTTTACCTCCAAATGAGTCTTTGATTTCCAAGAAGAAAGCTACTTCTCAAGTTTATCGATAACGGGCTTCCAATTCCAATTCTTCGTAAGGTTCATGTTCGCACCTACCGGGAGACCCAAGTAAGTGAACCGAAAAGAATACGTTTGACATCGTAGGATGTCGGCCATGTTATTAATCTGAACCGAATCAACACCCGTCCCCAAAGACCTTACTTTTTTGAAAATTGACTTTGAGACCCGATGACAAATAGAAACATCTCAATAATCTATTCATTTATCTAGCATTATTTATTGATCAACTTCTCTTAGAGTACCTCCATCGCTATGTAGAGGATGGAGGCAAACGCCTAGTTGGTAGTTGGTCGGATGGCACCATTGGAGGAGGTGTTTGTCGTTGCCATCGTCCAGTTGCGTTTGGAATTCCGAACGTGTACAAACAAGAAAGTGGTGGGCCACCCATTATAAAAACCATTATTTAATTAATTTAAAACTTTCATTTAAATTCAAACATTTATCAATTTCAATTAAATTATTATTAATTAAAGGATTTAATTAATTTCGTTTAAATAAAATACATTTAAATAAATAATTATTTTGATTAATTTAATTTAAATTAAACTGAATTTAATAATGCAAAATTTTATTTGATTATTTTTATTTTAAATTATTATCTTTTAATTTCTAACCGATAGTTTTCAACGATTATATTTGAAAAAACCCTACTATTACCACAATGTATTCATCTCATTCACCATCTTCAAATTTCTTAAAAACCCTAAGTGGCATTTCGACGCAGCAACATTTTTTCAGTTCTGAAACCGCCTCTAGTAGACGTATCGGTAAACCCTTCGGTTGACGAACAGGTAAACACTCTGGTTGACACACCGGAAAACCCTCCGGTAGACCCATGGTCATATTACGATTCATATGATTTTGACGATGATTGGGATTTTACCGACGTTTTAAGGCGCCATTTTGATTCATACAACGCCGACTCGATAGAAGAAGATGCTCGCTAGAGTCCTTAATTTTTAGTTTATGTAATTTTTATTTTTAGTTTATTGATGGTAAATGTAAAAGTAAGTGATATTGTGGAAATATATGGGTGTTTGAAAAAGGATGTAGTGTTGGATGAGAAATACAGGTTTTTGAATGATAAATGAAAATCTGACGTGACAGCCGATGTACCGTGATTGTTACATCTTGCATTGGAGGTGCTCTAATTCATAGTAAAATCTTGATAAACGAATATCCTTCACTGCTCTTATTCATTTATCAAACATTCATTTATTTATTGAGTTTATTGTGTACAGGGCTGTCCCGATACAAATTATTTTCCTCATTTTACATATATAAGAAAAATAATTATTATATCCATGATTTAAGCATAAAAGTAGTAATACAAGAGCTGGTAACTCTCTCACCGTGTCACAGGTGGGGTTACTGGTTTGGGACTTGACAGCTCCGCTTTCTTTTTTGCTCACTTCTCATCCCCCTTTGTTCCATTTGTGATTTACCCATCCCATATCGCCCAATGAGAAAGTTTCCCCTTTTTTCTCTCTATGTATCCATGTCTCACATCGCCCAAACAACAAACGATAAGAGATAGTTCTTCTATATAAGTTAAGAACGTGGGTATCTCATTTATGTACTACTTGAACCCGAACTGAAAAGGATAAACAAGTTTAATTGGTATTTGAGCTGAGTAGGCTCGTTTTATAAACAAGCCAACCTCGAGCTCAAAATTTCAGCTCAATTTAAAATTCGAGCTGAGCCAAATTATCTCGGGTATACTTTGAGTTGAGCCCAAGCTAGCTTTGGCTCGGCTCGTGTACAACCCTATTTAAAACAAGAGTAAATTACAAATTATGTCCTTTAACTATAGTTAAAATTGCAGGTTATGTCCTTTTGCTTCAAAAATTACACTGGACGTCCTTTTTTGAAAACTTTGCACAGTTTAAGTCATTTCCACTAACTCCCATCCAAAAAGATTGTTAAGTCGGATCATGTGCCCTTCATGTGAGAGGCATTTACGTCTTTTTACCTCTTAATTGTTTCTTTCCCAATTAAAAACAAATTGCCTCTTTCTCTACTCTCTCTCTCTCTCTCTCGAATAATCTCTACCAAATGTTTTCAGAACCGGATCGGACAGTGAGTCGGTCGTCTTACCGGTCCATTGGTTGGACCGGTCGTCTTACCGGTCCATTGGTTGGACCGGTCGGACCGGATTTAAGAACCGGATGACGTCATATATAATATATAAAAATTAAAATAATATATATAAACAAAATTAAAAATACCTTATATTTTAGTATTAATTTGTAGTAAAAAAGTTTATATAAAACGTGAATGTTGAATAACTTAATTATCATAATTTCTTTTAATACCGTAAAACATAGTTTTATCGTTTGTTTTTACAATTGTAAACTTCTCTTTGGAAAAAGAAAAAAAGGAAAATCGTTTGTTCTTTTTCATAAAATCACGTGAGAATTCAATTTTAAAACCATTATTTATTTTACCCCAATAATAATTCTTTATTATATTAACCATATCAGATCAGATTAGGGTTACATATGTTTATCCAACACACCTATCATCCGCTTCAGCTTCTCCGTCTTCTACCGTCGACCTTAGGGTGTTGGGGGCGTTCAACCCGATTGACTCGAGTAGTGTCATCGAGTAAATGAGTAAAGGGGAACACCGCCCCCATTGAACCGAGTAGGGGCGGGTAAGGTGATCGAGTAAGGGTCATCAAGTTCATTTACTCGGGTGATCACGGGAGATAGAGCCGTTGGGGAGGTAGCCGTTGGTGGGGTGGGGGGGTGGGTTGGGTGCTTTAAAAAAAAAAAAATTACCTATAAATACCCCATTCTACGTACATATATTTTTACTTATCATCTATATATAAAACAAATCACTCTCCTCTTCAATTTTTTTAACAAAATGTCTTCGTATGTTTAATTTTTTGTTTTTTTTATTTGTAACTTTATTATTGTATTTTGTTATTTTTAGTTGTATTTTGATTTTTTAATTAATAAAAAAGTATGTTTTTGATTATTTAAATGTTTAATTATAAAAAAAAACGTTGGTGAGTAAATGAGTAAGGTGTTTCCAATGAAATCTGAGTAAATGAGTAGTTTTGAGGTGACATAATTTTTTTGACCAGTTTTGATGAGTAAATGGGTATTGGGGTTAATGGTCTCCAACACCCTTATTTGCCTTCTTCAAGTACGAATCATCTTTTTCTTAGCTTCTTCTTTTTAATTCTTTCTCCAATTTATG
The DNA here is from genome assembly GCA_023525975.1 of Smallanthus sonchifolius. Lineage (NCBI taxonomy): Eukaryota > Viridiplantae > Streptophyta > Magnoliopsida > Asterales > Asteraceae > Smallanthus > Smallanthus sonchifolius. The sequence continues at coordinate 72,586,173 of CM042033.1, read as the reverse complement.
AAATTGATTTTCGCCCTTCATCTCTGTTGTCGTTTACCATCGCCGGCATTCGCCCTTCATTTCTTAGCCACCGCCGTTCACCATCGCCTGCAACCAAAACAACCGTAGATCCGACAACATTCCAACCACTTGTTTTCCGGTTCGACCACCGGTTTCCGGTCCAACCGTCCGGGTTGCTGCAGGCCCGTTTCAACTCACGTAACCGGAGCCTTAGGCGGTCCGGTCCGGGTTTAAAAACACTCCTACCACCACCGTCAGATGCCTAATCCTTCACCGGCCATATCAACCTTCAACCAGCGGCCATATCATTCACCATGCCGATCACTCTCCACCCTCTCTCTACTATCTCTCTCATTTTCCCCTCTGTAAAACCCTAGTATTGAGTTTAGGTTTCAACATGATTATCGCCGGTGGCGAGTTACAGGGGATCAACGGCTAGCACCGGTACAGGGGATCGATGGCGAGTTACAGGGAGACTCAATTTTTTTTGGCAAGATTGACGCAGTAATCGGTTGATGATCTTCATCCCTGTAATCGGTTGATGATCTTCCCCTTTTCCTCAAGGGGAATCTCTTCTATCGCCACCGATTTCTGTTTCGGATCTTGCAAGGAAGGCTGGTACCACCTGAAATTCAAACCGTCCTGCCACCGTAGTCTCCCCCTTTGTTTTTTGTTAGACTCATCGTAGATCGGAAAGAAAATGTCGTCACCGGCTTTCAATTTTTCAGCATCATCGTTTCCAAGCCTTTTCCGCTGATTAGTAACATCTCAAGGTTTTCTCAGGTACTTATAATCCTAAATTTTGGATGTGGTTGTTCAGGGTTTTTGGGTACAGCAAGAATCGGGGAAGGTTTAGGATTTTGGGTACAACAAGAATTTTGGATGTGAATTTTGAAGCAAAGTAAGAATTTTGGTGAACTTTTGATAAGAAGCCAGTTTCAATGTTTTACTGAACTCATGAGTTGGATGTGGCTTTTTAAGGTTTTTGAAGCATCTGAGAAGATGATGAAGAGGATTAAGATTGGATTTATTCTAATATTTTATTATTTTTTTAATAAAGGGTTATTATTTATGTTAGACAAAATTATATTTTATGTCATTTGGAGCTTAAAAAGATCATATTGCTCTCAAATGCAAGGCATGTGATTGGACTTAACAGAAAAATTTAACTACAGTTTGTGAAAAGGACTAAATATGTGCAAAGGTTTAAAAAAAAGACGTCCAGCGTAATTTATGAAGCCAAAGAACATAATCTGCAATTTTAACTATAGTTAAATGACATAATTTGTAATTTACTCTTAAAACAATTATCGCCGTACTAGAATTTTGTTTATTTATATAAGTTTCTATTTTAAGGGCCTATTCACAAAGCCTCCAAAATCCACATACCAGCCCTGTATTTTCATTAGAACTTGTATTAGAGCGTTCACAGCCGGTTTGGTATATGTTTGTGAGTGTGTTCTGTATATTTTAAGGAGTGGTTGTGAGTGGAGGAGAGAGAAAAGGAATAATTTTTTTGTATATTTGTGAAAACACTGTTCACTTTTAATATTTTTTTAAAGTGGTTGTGAGTGAAGGAGAGAGAAAAAGTAATGATAAAGGTATAAAAAAGTAGTATTTAATTGAAAATCAGAGAGAAAAGTTAGTGATTTTTAGTTAATTATAAGGATAAGGAACGGGCTGTGAATGCTCTTATGTATTTTCATTAATCTTGAAAAGTTGATTGATACTTGCAAACAAATGGTCGGATGCAATTAAGTTGATTGTTCATGATTTTGTGTTCGTTAAGAAGGACCCAATATATGTCTACCTTTCATAAAAGACGATTTGATCACATGTGATGATTGGGTCTACTTGATCATACAATAAGTTAAAGTTGATCACTTTTGTAAAACTTGTTGACGAGCCTGAATCGGCCGCCACCGTCGTTGTAGTTACCTCTACCACCACCACTGCTAACTGGTTACCGTCCACACAATCACCACCGCCAGTGTGGTCACTACCACTACTGTCACATCTACCACCACGCCTTCCGCTATTGAAGTGTGACAAATAAATATTGTCTTATCCGGATGTTTATTATAAATAATCTTCTCTTCCTATAAATTGAGAAATAGTTAAAATGTTAAATGTCCGAATCAAGTAAATCTTATCGGTCTTAAATCTTATGACCTTCTGTAACTGAATATTAGAGAGTATAACAATTTAGGGATCATATCCAATCATATTTTCTCTTTCATGACTTTTACTTGCTTTAATAATCTCTATATAAATAGTAAACAACATATGAAAGACGTACAATTGCAATAATGATAATGGGTGAATCTATTAAGGCACGGAATATTGCTAATTGGACATGTCGCCGCCCTATACGCACTCGTATAGGCCAATACGAGGCGTATAGGGTTCAGTCTCTGCCAACAGAATGCCACGTCGCATTCCCGGTCTGGCGGCTGGGTCCAATACGGGCCGTATTGATCTATACGCAGCGTATGGGCCACGGGTTTTAATTTTGCTTCAAAAGTTGGCAGAAGTCGATTTAAAAACCTCTATACGTGGCGTATTGCCCTATACGCCACGTATAGGGTATTTTATTAATTTAAGTTTGTTGTTTTTTTTTATTTAATTTATATAACTTTGTTAATATAAGTTTGTTATATTTTTTAATTTAAATTATATAACTTTGTTAACATTTATTATATTTTTGCATTTATAATTTATCATTACAAACAAACAAAAAATTAAACATTACAACCAAATAAATAAGTAAAAGACTATATACATTACATCACAAAATTAAATATATACATCAAAATGTTTTTACATACATAACCGAAGAAACAAACTAAATACAAATAAAAACAACTAAGCCTGACCCGCCCCGCCGTCATCCTGAACGGGGTCGTCTGGATAATGACGTGGCAGTGGTAGTGGTGGTAGCTCGATGCCGGCGGCTCGTGATAGATCCACGAGGCTACCAACCGCCCACATCATAAGGTCCTCCATGCGGTCGCTCTGACGAGCCTGTCGCCGTGACTCGGCAACAAGTCGCCGTGAGTCGGCAGCAAGGGTCTCAAGCAATGCCTGGGTGGCCCTGTCCAGCCTAACAGACCGACGCGCGTGTCGGGGATGCTGTGGCGGATGGTCGTGGATGGGCTCCACGTGCGGCTGATGCGGCGCCGGCAACGGCACACCTAGTGGCGGGTCAGGCATCTGCGGGCCCCCCTGTCCAGGCATCGGCGGCAACGGCACCGGGACCCAAACCTGGTCCTGGACGGCCCCTACAAACCGTAGGCCGAGCCCCGGGAAACGGTGCGTGATGCGCATGCCGCTAGCCGTGCGGCGGTCTAATCTGACAGGGGGAATGGGCGGTAACAACTCAGGCTCATGCGCATGCCATGGTGTAATACTACGCATGACCTGAGTGATAAAAGCGCCGCCATACAAAAGCCCGCGCCTCTGCCGCATATAGGCAGACGCGAAATAACTAGCGAGGCATGTGGATAGGGCGCACCCCGTGCCTGTAAGCAGGCAGTAGAGAAAGAAGAGGTCTCTATCGGTGCACCACTCACGGCTTTTCTGACGCGGTGCGATCGACGTCGAGATAAGCCGGTGCAAATATCTATAGAGGGGGTCTCTAATCCCCGAAACCCTCGCCTTGGTACCTAACCAAGGGCTATCGGAAATCAAACCCCAAAAAACAAGGAGTACCTCCTTGTCCACCTCCGTCACCGCCGCGGTGTAAACCGGCAAAATCGTCTCGGGCTCAAAGTACAAGCCCGTCGCGACGGCCCACTGACGGAGGGTCAGACGGTACTGGTGGCCAAAAATACGGAAGGAGACCTGATCCGGCTCCTCTGCCGGCGCCTCCTCGGGAACGGGCGCTAGCCCCTCCTCTGAGTAGATGAACGTCGAAAGAAACTCGACGACCACCTCTCGGTAGGTCTCGGTGAATGATAGATCAAAAAGCCGATCCCATGGCGTGTCCTCGCCTATGATGGCCCTGGCCCGCTCCGCCTCCTGGACCTCCTGGAGAAGCTCCCAGTCCACCGCCGTCCCCGGCCCCAAACGCACCTCCCGTAGCTTTTGGCACCGGCCATACCACTCCGAGTCTGCCGGAAAATCCAAATAGGGGTAGTGCGCAAGATCCTGTAACTCGTCCATCTGAACATCGTCGTCGTGATCCGCCATATCTGAAAATAATAATATATTTAAAATAATAATAAATTGTTTATTTAATATAAATAAATGATTTAAAATAATAATAAATTGTTTTTATTATTTAAATAAATTATTTAAAATAATAAATAAATTGTTTATTTAATATAAATAAATGATTTAAAATAATTTTTTTAAAAACCTATACGCCACGTATAGCTTTATACGTGGCGTATAGGGTGTTACCGGGTAAGCAAGCCATACGCAGGCCAACCAAGCCATACGCAGGCCAGTTACCGGGCAAAACGAGCCATACGCGGCCAACCAAGCCATACGCAGGCCAGTTACCGGGTAACTTAAACCATACGCAGCGTATAGCCCCATACGTTGCGTATTGTTTCATCTTCTTCCTCTGATGAACTATACGCCACGTATAATTCTATACGCTGCGTATAGTTCATCGAATTCAACTTATAAATCTTTATTTCTACGCAATTTTAATGACTAATAATCAAAATTAAACCTATATTATATATCACGAGTCTAGAATACGTACCTTTACGAGTAAAAGAGGAAATTTTTGACCCGACAATCTCAATCTAGCGTCTCCTCGTATGTGTGTGTGTGTTAAAAATGGGGGGCGTTTGGTGCTGTATGGCATCCACATCCAACGACTAACTGGCGCGGCTTTCACATCCTGCCAATCTATTGTGTGACGCAGCCTATCATACTCTTGAAAGGCGATTCTGTCGAAAACAGTTCTCCACCATTCTTCTTTACTGTCCATCTCATGTAGAAGCTGTTGACGAATAAATAACCACCGGTTTTCATTTAACCCTAAGCCCACAGCTACCGATCGAAAACCACAGTTACCGTCGGGATTTACATCCTGTATACGTGAAATGTAGGGATGAAACAAAGATGGAATCGAATCCTTAAAACAATTTATATTGTTAACGGCATCTTCCCCAATCATTAATGGAAACCCATGATGGGCGTTATCATCTGGTGGTTGCTTTCCTTTACCCGTCGTTGAACGACGGTGTTGAATGGCTGAACTCGCTTGTCGAGAGTCCTGTGACGCAATATAGGAGCTATGTCTCGCAGGGTCACATATTCTTTGTTGGGATCCTGTGAACGAGCTGTTTCTCGTGACATCCTGTTTCCTTTGTTGCTTTTTCAAAGTTGGACGACCGCGAGTATCTTCTTGTACCATAGGCGCCTTCTTCTTACTATTGATCGGAAATACCACCCCTACGATTCTCGACAACAGACTTTTTTTGACCTGATCGGGTTGTGACATAATTTTGTTGCTCACTTGACCAAGTACTTTATCCACGTCTACATTTTCATCCTCGACAAACGACGGTTTTAGATCAAGCTTCGTCCAAAAGACGTCCACCGCATCTAGCGGGATTCTGCCACCTGTATTAAAACGAGATAGTCAGAAAAGTTTGAAATTAGATAAAACAAGATAAATATTAAAAGGTTGACCGGACCTGTAGCTTCGATATTTGCCAGACGACAGGCACACGGCAACCCACAACTACTGAAAAGTTGGCAACCACACGTTGCATTTTGTTTCCGTATAGTTGATAACTTATACCACTCGTTTTCTAACAAATTTAAAGCTTTATGCGAAACCTTACCGTGTAGGTTATCAAACAATTCAATACTTACGTGCCTGTCCATTTTCCTTATTAGGCTTGTTCCAAACCCATGCTGTAATTGTACATACTGATCTGTTACAATTTCATCAACAAACCCAACAAGTCTATCCAGCGAGCTGTTAGCATTTCTAATATAGCTCTTTAAGAGCGAATGCTGGCTCTCGACTCGGTTCGTGGTATGTTGACCAAAATTGAGTTTTCTGTTGGACCAGGCCGATACAAACTTTTCTTTATATGGGTCCAACCAATTTTTTGTCACATAGTCAATAACTCCTACAAAAATAATTTAAAACCTAATAAATATTTAATATTGTAAATAAATTAAACCATAATAATTATTTAATATTCAAAACTTACTTCCTCGTTTGGCTGCATACAGTCGTTCGTAAAGCCGGTTGAAGTTGTAGTGGTATACTTCTGGCGTAGGAGACTCACACAATACCGACCAAGAATACTTGAAATTTTCCCAATCTTCGTCTGTAAACGATGCCTTGCAATGTTTTGAGATATTCTCGTGTATGTGCCACCGGCATAGGTTCTTGGAACTTTCCGGGAATATTTTGTCACACGCGTTCATAAGAGCTTTGTCCCTGTCTGTTACTATCACGCGCGGCTCCATACACTTTTGCAACATACCTTTGATTTGCAATAGCAACCAGACGAAGTTTTCCTCCCGTTCTTTAGATATAAATGCATGAGCGACGCAGAACGACTGGTGTGTGGAGGTCACACCGACCACTTGGACAAATGGAAGTCTATACATGTTTGTTTTGTACGTTGCGTCGATCATCAAAACATGCGGGAACGCACGCCACATCTCGTAGGATTTCGGATGAACAAAGAATATCTCCTCCACGACATTTGTGACGGGATCCTCCCGGGTATAGTAGACGTAATGTTTAGAAGAAAGCAGGTGCTCCAGAACCTGCATTGGAGTTTCACTGACTCTCGTTTCGTTTTTTATCTTTTGTATTGCATTATAAATGTCCTTTTTAATGCAACTACTATCGGGGTTTTGCTCCCTTATGGTTGCCAGAATGTTTCGTGGCATCATGTTTTGCGAATACAATTTCGCCACCAAAAGTTGTTCCGACTCAGACAGTCTCCTGGCAAACGAGTGCGCCTCAAGATGTTGACTAGGATCGTGGTTATGACTGTCATCCTTCACCGTTAATTTCCAATCACCAGTATTTACTTGGTACTCTCCTTCCAATTTAAAAGGACAACCTGTTTTCTTGCTACCGACACGTCGAACCGTGGCAGTAGATTTACGTTCGCCGTGACGGTCACACACAAGCCACACCTTGATAACCGGCTCCGACGGGTCGTCGCCTTTTCTCCTCGATCGTCGGGTGACAATGACGTAACCATTCTCACGTCCTCTGCGGACAGCCCAATCCACCAACTGATCACGAGTCTGAAAATTCTACAACAATGGTACGGTAAAAGTTAAGAAACAACAAACTAAATGTATGCATATATATAGGAATGTTATACCTGGTCAGTTTTATACGTCACGAAGCTGTCGGTTTGTTGTGTCGGGTAAGAGTCTTCACCGTACACGAAGTCGTCCGTGGGTTGTGTAAGGTAAGAGTGTTCACCGTATACGAACTCGGGATTGCTTAGTGGCTCGTTCAAATCGGGAAGCCTTACCCGTTGATTAGAATAAACGTCGGACGAGACCTCCTCCCGGTTCACATCTTGAAATCCAGAACTTTGCGGGTTGTTTTCCAGCGACTCGTTAGAATATACCTGAAAACCGTAGTTACCATCCCACCACCAAGACATTGCTATAACTTTTTGAAAACCGTAAATTGTTTGAAAATTTTTGAACGATACGTTCAAATGAGAATTGTGCATGGTAAAATACACAAAATTTGGCCCCTATACGCATCGTATAGCTCTATACGATACGTATAGACTCCTGGTCAAACCGACAACATCGTATAGGTCAATACGGTGCGGTTTAGGGTACGAGGTGACTTCTGCAACTAGTCATCCATCACATCTCTATACGCCACGTATAGACCTATACGTGGCGTATAGCGATGTGATGGATGACTAGTTGCAGAAGTCACCTCGTACCCTAAACCGCACCGTATTGACCTATACGATGCGTATAGGGGTTGGAATGTCTAGGAGTACGATGTTGTCGGGTTTGGGAAATTGTGAAGGCTATACGCATCGTATTGCCCTATACGATGCGTATAGAGCCCGGTCCAGATAGCAATTCCCGTGTCCCATTAGTAGTCCCCAATGATAATATACATCAAAGTTAAATTGTGCAGCTTTTTAACATTATAAATGCAAAAAGGCGATTGTGGCATTGCCATGTTTTTCAGCGTTGGTGTTTCCGTTTGTGTGGGGTAACCGACCAGAATCCAAAGAAGCAAAAAGGAGCGGGGGTGGGTTGAGGTGGCGGTAGGCGGTGAACAGGATCATGACTCGGATCCGGCCACATGAACCGCCGGTAAACAGGATCGTGAGAGGGGGGTGCTCGCCTGTGAAGACACGATTTTAAGGTGTGGGTGGTGAATCTGTGGCTGCGTGTCTTGCCGGCACCGGAGAAAGTTGATGAAGGGGTTTTGATTCTAGTGTTGGGATAGAGAGGAAGAGTAGAGAGGGAGATGATGTTGAAGATAACAAAGAGAGAGGAGAGGCCGTGGCGAATCTTGAAGAAAAACACATGGGGGCCGTTTTCGGGTGGCGAAACGAATCCAACATCAGGGCAAACAAAGGCACAACCACAACCGGCCATCTAAAAACCACCACAACCACAGCGTCGCGACCACCACCGCTACCTAGGGTTCCACAAAGGCGAAAACAAATCTACTTGCCGATGATCGTTCACGGTAACACCTAGCTAGCAGCGATTTAGGGGAAAATACGTCGGAATAGCGATCTTCGAGACCTAGAATCCATCAGAGAACAAAAAGGCAGAGAGAGAACATAAGCAAACTAAAGGATGCATGTATATAACGTGGCTGGGAATAAAGGACACGTATACAAAAAAAAGACACGTAAATAGCAGTGCTTAAATGGCTTGTACCAAACGCATAAAAGCATGTAATACACAATTCATAAACGTTGTTCTTTAAACTAGACTAGATAGATAATTATAATAGGATAGTATAATTATTATGTTTTAAGGTTTAATTATCGGGTATGAGTTTTATGTTTAATAATTGTTCCAAACGTGATGAAAACAGGGGGCATCGCCATATGCTCCACTTTTGTTGCCATTGTTTATATCCTGGAGTACTCCTATGGCCGATATGTCACCCCTTCACATCATGTTTATCCTTTACGAGGAGCCTTCGAGCGGTTTTCGTTGATCAACTTTTTTTTTGTATTTGTTTTTTTTTCATTTATAGAACGTGATTTCTGAACATATCGCCGTTGGATGCTTTTTTGTGAACGTTTTTATGTTTGAAACCGAGCCAACTTAACGCGTGCCCCAACATATTATTTTAGACAAACCACATGCACTAAAAGCGAAAACAAATCGATATGGCGGCGATGGTCGTTCACGGTGACGCCTAGCTAGCAACGATTTAAGGGGGAAATACGTCAGAATACCGATCTTCCAAACTTAGAATCCATCAAGCCAAAAGGCAAGAGAGAGAGAACATAAGCAAACTAAAGGACGCATGTACATAAAGTGGCTGTGAATAAAGGATGCGTGTACAAAAAAAGGCTGAAAAGAAACAGTAACACATAAATAGCAAAGCGTAAACGGCTTGTGCCAAACGCATAAAAGCATGTAATACATTATTCTTAAACGTTGTTCTTTAAACCAAACAAATAGATAATTATAATAGGATAGTATAATTATTATGTTTTAAGGTTTAATCATCAGGTATGAGTTTTATGTTTAATTATTGTTCCAAACGTGATGAAAACGGGCAGCATGGCCGTATGCTCCACTTTTGTTGCCCTGGTTTATATCCCCAAGTACTCCTATAACCGATCTGTCACCCCTTCTTCACATCATTTTTACCTTTGACGAGGAGCCTTCGAGCTGTGGCTTGGAACCCTGCTTTCACCACGCAGGGTTGCGATTCAAATATTATAGTTAGTTTCTAGAACTGAATCCATCTGTAAACCGAAATTAGAGCGTTAACCATTTGCTTTTTCACACATGTATGTTTTCTATAGGTGGGCGTGGACGTATGCTTGAGATTCAATTTTGCACGTTTAATGTATTGATTTCATGCATGGCATCCACAAAAAATCATTCGATTCTAAAAATATGAATGATCTATGTTGGTCTGCCTGTTGTCTAAAAATTGGCATTGACAAAACATCATCAATGATAAAAATAAAGATATACGTTTGTACAGATGCATAAGATCCATACTTATAAACACAAACACGAAATGGTCCAAGTCACATACATACAAACCAAACCAAAGTATTCAAGCCACACACAAAAACTGTAAAATAACACAGATAAAGCAGGTAACCCCAATCTTATTCTTCTTCAGTTTCAGACTCGGCACTCTGAAGCCATTCCACAAATGGCTTTGCATTCTTCCAGATGAGGGAGCTTTTATTCCCACCGATAGATCCCTCCTCGTACCACTTGACTATATATTCTTCTTCAAGAATGTCCTCATCATACAATGCTTTCAGAACAAGTGCGACTTCTTTCACTGCATTCGGGTTTGACTTCCCGCAAAAGTCTTCAACAGCCTGTAAAAGAAGCAACTGTGAATCCCCCTCACCCTCCACAACAACAGCTGCTAAATAGTTTTTCTTCTTAAGCACGTGTTTTGCAAACCCTCTCTCCACTCCATCCAATAATGCCTCGTAAAGAGCACTTGCATTTTCCTGGGGAGAACCAGACAATGATGCCAGCATTTCCTTTGGACCGACACCCTTCTTCAGATGTTCCTTAGCCACGTCAACCAGATTCTTCTTCTTCATGTTGCCATTGGAATTCTCCTCAACAGCAGGAGAAGCTTTACTCGCCTTCTTCGCAGGCTCTTCTGTAGATAGCATCACCATCTCAGCTGTCACGCTACTAAGCTGTTCCTGAATGCGTTGGCGGGCCGCTTCTGCTGACGTGTCAGTCTGCCACTGGACGTCACCATCATCTTCCTCACCAGAACCGTTCTCCTTGTCGCCAGCCTGGCTTCCAGTAGGTGAAACACGATCCTCATCAGAAGCATTACCTTTCTTCTTTGATGACGTTTTATCTTTACTAGTCTTCTTCACCGCATCTTTAGTCTGCTGCTGCAGCTTCTTTTGTACCTTATCTGCCGCCTCGCCTTCCTTCAGCCGCTCTTTCTCAGCCCTCCTCATAGCCTTTTTGTCTTTAGAGTTTTTCTTCTGCTCAGGTGGATTCTTCAAGATAAATGATGTCAGCTTGTCTCTCATATCCACATCAGACACAAACCCACAGGCAGCACATTTCAACTGGACCATCTGAGTCTTTGTGATCAGTATCTCTGTTTCCGGGTTCCCACAACCGTAGCACTGAACATACTTTTTGATAAAATTCTCAAGAAGACCAGCTAGTTTTGCTGTGTCATGAGAACCATTAACAAGTGACACCCCTGTTTTTTCATCAAATTTAGATTGTGCTCCAAGCTCACACCCGAAATACTTTGTAGTGTAAGAAGCTGGCCTAGCCAAAGCTTTAGCAACATCAACCATGTTCACTATATTCGTTTTGATGCCATTTCCACGCCCCTCGATCTTGGTAATCATCTTTGGCATCTTATACCTGTAGAAGGCGTCATCACTGTTGCTGGCACCAATGTTCTGCAAAGCCATTGTTATTGGATCCTTGAGTACTCACTCCCAATAACGTGATAAATCACAGGGTCAGATCACAGACTTTTGGAGCAAAAACACAAGCAATAAGTTGTTCTGGTGAATGAAGGTAGCTGCGCCAAGCTGCTGCAACCAAAAAATTTTCTAATAGGATTTGGTGCATACAGCCAACTGTTTTCAACAAGAGAGGAGTTTCCTCCTTGAAACAATATAGGACAATACTCTCCCAACAACCCGATAGACCCTAAGTAGAGAATACCCTGCTCGGACATAAAAAAAACCTTTTTATAACTTTACAAAACTTCCAACTTGCAACTTCTCGGGAGCAGATTACAGCACAGCCTTCATGAAGATTACAGTGAGAAATTAGTATCAAAAAAAAATTATATAACAAATCACAAGAGGGAATCACCACAATGTGCTTAGTTGTTAAATCACAAGAACTGTAAAACAGTGACATATTGTATAGAGTTCCTCACATAGCACTGGCAGGTTATTTTGTTAAAAAGAATAAGTAATGCATCCTTCAACCAAGTATCCCACATCAGCTTTAGACCGACTTTCCACAATTTAGGTGTGGTCATTAAACCAACACCAATTATTTAAGTTCCTCGCGTGCTTAATAACCACACTTGAATTGTAAAAAAAAGTCAACTATTTAATAACCACAGTGCGTAATACATTGAATGCTTTATAAAGAGTAACTTCCTACAAAGTTCAATCAATATCACATTATCACCATAATATTGAGCCACTACAAGGGCAACTACTAAATATGCAAAAACGAAACTATACGAATACAAAAAATATTCGAGATGACGTCATAACATCATTAACACAACATGAAATTTCATGCAATTCCCTATACGAACAAATGGTAAAACCTATTTTGTCATTATTTTCCCTAGTTACATGAAAATCATAAAAAGTGATAACTAATTATCTGCCTCTCAGATAAATTTTCAATATTATAACAACCTACCTACCAGAAGTTCACTTACATAATCTAAGAAACCACTGTGAGCATCAAACAATCACTAGCAACAAATATGCTAACACAAATCAACAAAGGAAACACAAAAAATCGTGATTCAAATCATCAAAATTCCATCAAACAACTAGAAACCACAAGTCCGATCATCAAGCAATCTCGATTCAACAGATAACACAAATCAATAACGAAACACAACAAAAAACCAGATCCGATCTAAAATAATCTCAATCGTCTAATCAATACACAAAACAGAGACAAATAACAGCCGCAACATATTCAAATTCGAATTACTTAATAGAAACAGATCATCATAGAGAACCGTAATCGGAATCAAATCGAATCGTATCGTATCGAATCTAAACTTGTACAAACTTACCGATCGATCGAGAGAGATATGAGGCGCCTAGGGTTTTCAATTGTGACCAATAGATGGGCGATTGATAGAGAACGAGCCGTCTTATCGCTCACACTCCACGTTTGGATTCTAATTATGAGAGTGTCACTATTTGACCCTTCAACTTTTAATGTATTTTAGTTTTGGTCCTTAAATTTTATGTTTGTAACTAATGGGCCATTATAGTTTTGATAATCTTGTCATTTTAAATTACACGGATGGCCCCTGTGGTTTGGTCAAATTATGGTTTTGACCCCTAGGATTCAGAAACTACAACTTTGACCCAATAGTTTGCACGATTGTAACACCCATGGCCCCTGGGTTGGATGTCAGTTAAGTTTTTCAGTTAAATAGGTGTAAAATGTCTAAAATACCCTTTACATTAAAAAACATCATAAATTAAACTAATACCACATGTGGGACCCACCAAACCTAAATCAAAACCCACTTCATCTTCTTCAACATTTGTCCTCCACCACTACCACCGGCGCCATTTCCGGCGACAACCACCACCGGCGCCATTTCCGGTGACAACCCCACTTCATCTTCTTCAACAAACTCCTACCCTACCCCAGCACACCCCACCTCACCCCACCTTCAACGTCATCTTCATTACCTGCACCCCTCCGCACACAGATATAGTTTTTATTCAAAGAACTAAGAAGTATTTGTGAGATACGAATACGTGTGTTGGTGTAATCAGAAAATAATTACAACATAAAACCCAAATAATCCTCTATTCAGGCGCAATCAGACGAGAAATTTATTTGTTATTCGATATTTTTAGCAAATAATCCTCTATTCAGGCGCAATCAGGTGGGGTTGGCCGGAGAGGCCATTCGGAGGGGTGCAAGTAAAGAAGATGAATTAAAAAAGCTTCGCAAGCCACCGTCCACCTGTCAATTATACACCACGCGCTGTCATCGTAATCGTGCAATTTTCCGATCCGTTTCTCTTCCTCTTTCTCTTTTCTTCGTTTCCTGTTCTTGATAATGGCAGCAAGTTCTGGAAACTCCATTCCTGCTCCTGGTACTTGCCCTAATTCTTCGATTCTCTTAATTTAAATTTTCATCTGATGTTTTTATCTTCGATTTCCAGAGGCGATCCAGGTTTTGGTTTCATCCCTCGCCGATGTTTTTATCTTCGATTTCCACAACAGCCTGAAACCACCGCCGCCACCACCATCAATCTGAAACCACCGCCGCCGCCACCATCAACCTGAAACCACCAATCGCCAAAAGGGTTCCGACGAAACCACCACAGCCTGAAACCACCGTCGCCTCCACCAACAATCTGAAACCACCGTCGAAATAGGTGGGTGGTGGTGGTTTGACCCATGGTTGGGGTAGAGAGAAGATGGGTGGGATAGAGATAAGATGGGTGGGGTAGGGGTGGGGTGGTATTTATATTGTTTTTTAGTTTTTAGTTTTTAATTTTTAAAGGGGTATATAGGTCATTTTAAAAAATTTAACCCCAAAAGATAACTGACATCCAACTCAGGGGCCATGGGTGTTACAATCGTGCAAACTATTGGGTCAAAGTTGTAGTTTCTGAATCTTAGGGGCCAAAACCATAATTTGACCAAACCACAGGGGCCATCCGTGTAATTAATTCTTTTATAAAGCTAAAACAATAAGGAAAGAAAAAGTAATTAGTGATGAATATACTAAGTATTTATGGAAATATTAATGACAATAGATTAATATTAATGATAAATATATCAACTTTATGATGAAGGGAATATATAAACTAATGGTATTAATGGGGTGTGACAAAAAAGTATATTATGCAATTAATTGCTTTTTTTCTTAAAAGAGACAAAGACTCACATTAACTAGCATCATTTTTTTGTTAAATTAGTGGTATATGTTTTAATAATGAGATATCTTTTTACAATTATATCTTTTTAAGGTATCGCATTTATGTTTAATTAGAGTTCTTTGAAGCATTGTAAGGAGTCCCATGTTTGAAAACTATACATATTTTAGGGTTTGCATCTAAGCGAACATGAATCCTCTTACTAAGGCAGGCAAATTCTGACACGACCCGTTTACATAACACGATACGAAGTTAAGCGGGTTTAGGTTTGAGTTAAATAGATATGAGTCATAAATGGGTCGACATGATTATGACACAATTAAAATCGTGTCTAAACGGGTTCAACCCACCTAACCCGTTTATGACACAATTAGACCCGTTTAACTAATCGTGTTAAATGGTTAACAAATTAACATAATCTGTTTATAACCTATTTATCAAAACTATATAATTTTATATTTTTAAATGATTAAATATATAAAATAAAATTATAATATCAGATCACCTAACCTTTTAGTTTCCACTTTCGAAAGCTAACATTTCAGTTTCCACTTTCTAACGCTAACCTTTCAGTTTCCAATAAGGCTGACAATTTTTAACACGACCCGTTTACCCGACACGACATAAGACGACACGAAGTTAAGCGGGTTTGAGTTAAACGGATATGGGTCATTAATTGGTCGACATGATTATGACACGATTAAAATCGTGTCCAAATGGGTTTAACCTGCCTAATCCGACTAGACACGTTTTTCCAGCCCTACTATCAAGAATGCAACTTAAAATTTTAAATTAAATATGTAGTTATTATTGAAATCAAACTTTTTTCATTACTCAAAATCAAATACCAACCCCAAAAATCTCAATCTTTTTCATTAAAAACTTTAATTTTATATTTAAAAAATCTTAATTTCAAGTTAAAGATTAACTAAGGAATATATTTACACGAAAAGGTTTAAAACTAATGTCCAACACAATATACCAATGTTTTGAAACCCGGACCGGACCGGCCGGTCGGACCGGGAACCGGTGGTCTGGCCAGTCCGGTTACATATGCTGAAACTGTCATGCAGTGAACCGGCGGTCGGACCGGACGAACCGGTTGACAATTTTTTTTATCCATTTTAAGTCTCTTGGCCTCGTATTTCATAGCTAATTGTTAGTTTAAAATTATTGGAATTGACTTGTTGGTGGTTTTTGAAAGAATTAATGGTTGTTTGGATTAATGTATTTTTATAATATTTATGACGTCGTCCGGTTCTTAAATCCGGTCCGACCAGTGGACCGGTAAGGAGACCGGTTCGACGTCTGGTCCGGTTATGAAAACATTGCAATATACCAAACATGTGGCCTTATTTAATCCAAGAAACCACTCAAATGCATATATGAATACAAAATTTAATAACTTGTGTAATTTAATCATAATTATCCTTAAATCAACAATTTGAATAAAAACATGTTATAAAACTAAGACAATTTATCTTACTAATAATAAGAAAGAGTTAGGTACCTACAAAGCCTATAAATAGAAGCTTCTTTCAGTCTATATTTTCAAAAAGAGAGGTAAAAGTCAGAAAGAACACTTTCAGTAACACTTATTCCAACAACAAACACTCTTATGGATATCATCGGAAGACTTGCAACAATTCAGCAAGAAATAAGCCAGGCAGAAAACGAGAAGCTCCAACAGGAGCAAAGGCTCGGTTTGTTCTGGGAGCATCCGCCAGCTCTCGATTCGGAGATAGTAGGAAATCTGATGCAGTTGACCCGGGGACGCATTCGCGGTCTGGAAGACCGGATCCGGGCCCTCCTCGCCGAACAAAAAGAGCTCGTTGTGCGGGCTTCCACCCTCGGTGACCGGGGAGACTAGAAGAGTCCGTCGACTATTTCTAGAAGAATTAAATAAGTGTCTGTAGACGCAAAGTAGTTTGTTATAATGTATGGTGTTCTTTGTCTTTTGTTAGTGGGGATCTACTCCGATGCTTCCTGAAGATAGACTCCTATGCTGAGTTAAGTGTTGGAAACTCTATGTACCAACTTTTACAAGTTTAGGTTCATATTATGTAACGAACCAAAATCCGGGTCTCGTTATAAATAATTAATATTTCTAAATAAATATTATGTTGAAAATAATATTTTGAAATAAATTGAAACAAGCGGGTTTCAAGTTGGTAACGGGAGTTACACTAGTTTTTAACTAGTTATGGAAGGATATGGGTGAATTGGAAGTGGAAGGACTAATGTTGTAATTATGCAAATCTGCCATATTTGACTCCTTAGAGTCAAAATTAGGCTCATTTGGCAAATTGGGTCGTTCATCTCAAGAGAGCTAAAAGGAGAAAACGAGTTTGAAGCCAATTTCGTGCATTTGAGCTTGATTTGAGAAGGTTTTGGCTTACTCATCACCTTCCTAACATCAAGTAAGTGCTAATCTTCCTCTTTGATTCACCAATGTTGTGTTCTTGGTGGGTTTTGGGTGAAACCCGAAATTTATGTTGCATGTGGTAAAATGGTGTTAGATTATTGATAATCTAGCTAAACTAAAGGTGTAGGAAGGTGAATAACACCATGGAACCCTTTGATTTTGATTTTTGAAAGTTAGGGTTCATATGGAAGATATTGGGGGTTTTGGGGTTTTGATGAAAAATTTATAAATTGATAATGATTAAGTGTTATAGAGGCGTTAGACACTTAAACAAACCCCAAATGAACTTAAAGAAACTAGTTTGATGAAAAATTAGTGTCAAGGTATTGGAAAGAGAATTCAAGTGGTTGAGTTCTTGATTAAAGGGGGTGTTTGGTTATGGGGATAACCCAAACGGGTCAATTTGGGTTGAATTGTGGGAATTGGGTTGTAAGCTCAATTAAATTGTAAAATGGAGAAATGAATGGATTACTAAACTAGATGAATGTGTTTAGGTAATCTAATTGCAAAGCTTGAAAGCGGTGCGGGGTCTTCTAACCCGAAAGGTAAGTGCCTATGCACTTACTTAGTATTGATGATAAATGGTGAATTTTGTGGATTATGTGTTATGTGATTTTGTGCATACTTGTGATATGATAAATTGTGGATGATTTAGTATGTACAAGGAATGAATGTAGTTATGGTGATAATCTATAATGGAAATGGATCATGTGTTGACCATAAACGAAACGGAGTTATGGCCTTGTGCCATAATGGAAATGGATCATGTGTTGATCATAAACGAAACGGAGTTATGGCCTAGTGCCATAATGGAAATGGATCATGTGTTGATCATAAATGAAACGGAGTTATGGTCTTTGTGCCATAATGGAAATGGATTATGTGTTGATCATAATTGAAACTTGTAGTAAGGGTGCAAGAATATATAGCCTAAATGATAATTTGGGTGGAAACGGGTCAAATGGGTGAATGGGTGAAACAAGTAGGAATTTACTTGTTTGTTATGAATTTATCTTCATTACTAATGGTGTTATATGTGGTGAATGTAGGAAAAACTCCGAAGTAGTCAAAGTCAAGTCCAAGGCGTTGGCGGATTCTCGTATGCAAAATTTATGTTTTTGATGAATTAGTAGAATTCCCCTTTTTGCTTGTAAATTGATAAACAAAACTTGTTTTTGGTGTGTGACCATGTTGATAAAGGTTTTGTGTCAATTTTTATGTTGTGGGAAAGTTGTTGTTAAGTGATATTGGTAAAAGATGGAAATTTTGGCTAAGTAGAAAAGCTGCTGAGAAAACTGAAACTTTCTGGAAATCTGGTCCCTCGCGGTACGCGAAGAACCTGAGAGGTTTCTCTCGCGGTACGCGAGAGACAAGTCTCTCGGATTGCTTTCCTGACGCCCCCTCGCGGTACGCGAGAGTTGTGGGTCTGGTCCCTCGCGGTACGCGACGACGTAAAAAAAAAAAAAAAAAAAAAAAAAAAAAAAAAAAAAAAAAATTTCCTGGGTTTTTACTTATGCTTCCGCGTGTTTAAGAATGGTGTGTTATAAATTGGTATCAGAGCAATGGTTTGAGGGAATTAGTGCGCAAGGCACTAAACTCAAACCGGATGCTCTTGATATGGGGAATTGATACGAGAATCCATGAAGGACTTGACTAAGACTCGGAGCTTCCGGAAATGAAAGGTTAGTAATGATTGGATAAAAGAGATATGTAGATATGCTATAATCGCATGATTAAATGATAAAGTGTTATGTGTGCCGAAACTTGTCTTGTAAGTTGTTATATGAATATGATAATTGTACTTGGGCATAACGTATTATTAAACATGTTTGGCCAATATGATTAATAAGACGAGATGTGCAAGAGCTTTTATGATAACCATATGACAATGAACATTTGCAAGGATTAGGTGAAGGTGATCGTATATGTATGTATATAAGTAGGTAAATATATATATATACCTAATTCATATAAGTGCATAAGTGTGACGGATACCCTAGGTGATTTGAAAGTGTAGGAATGTTAAGGTGTTTTTGGTTCTATTTCTCAGTTAAGAGATGACGGACGAGGGTGACCACCACGAAAATGTTGATGTGAACGAAGAACCGTTGGATACAAGAATCCAAAATATGATAAAAGAAGAAGTGGCCAAGGCGTTTGAGCAAGCCACGAATCTCTTGATGGAGGAAATGAGGGGGACTATCAAACTCTCTCTTGAAGAGGTCATGAAGGGAAAAGAAAAGGAACCTCGAGGTTGTACTCTCAAGGATTTCATGGTAATTAAACCAAAGGAATACGACGGTCAGGTGGACCCGATACTTAGCCACCGGTGGGTGGTGGATATGGAGTCGAACTTCGAAACGACCAAATGTAAACCCGAGGACAGGGTAATGTTTAGTGTGCCTCTGTTGACTGGGAGGGCAAAGGAATGGTTGTTGAATCTCCGTAGGGAGAGAGGTGTTTCTGGGGTGACCTCCATGTCTTGGGAGGAATTTAAGGCGGCTTTTCTGAAATACCACTGCCCACAAGCCGCGGTGGACAGGATGACTGAGGAGTTTCTCCTCATGAGACAGACGACTGAGTCAATTGACGAATTGGCTGGGGCCTTCTTTGATCGGGCTAAGTTTTGTCCGGATGTGGTATCTACCGAAAAGGCCAAGATTGATAGATTCTATGCTATGCTAACAGTAGAATTCAGAGATAGCATATCTCCATCCTCATTTACCACGCTTGTTGATTTAATAAACAGGTGTCGGGAAAGGGAGGTGGAGTTAAAGAGGCAAGAGGCTAGGGGTGAGAAGAGAAAAAGGGAAATTGTGGATCAGGTAATGAAGAAGATCAAGGGCGGGAGCCCTAGTAAGAAGCCGTTTATTAAATCCTCTTCACAAGGTTGTAAGTTATGTGGAAAAGTGCATTATGGGGAATGTAGGAAGGGTTCTTCAAGTTGCTATAAATGCGGAAAGCCGGGGCATTTGGCTAATCAATGTCCAAGCCAAGTCCGTATATGCTACAACTGTTACAAGCCCGGGCACAATAGAGCGGATTGTCCCGAGTTAAAGCAAGGTGGAAGCGGAGCGAGTGTTGAGATGCCAAAGCCTAAGGGTAGAGCCTTCCACATTTCGGCGGAAGAGGCGAAGACTGACCCAGAGATGGTGACAGGTACATTCAAGATTAACTCTTTACCTGCACTAGTTCTTTTTGATTCGGGGGCTAGTCGTTCGTTTGTGTCTCTGAAATTTGTTAAGCACTTTTCTTTTCATAGTAGCAAGTTAGATGAGCCCTTAGAAATCGAGGCGGCTAATAACAAGAGCTTCCTAGTGTTTGACATTTTTAAGAATTGTAAGCTACGAGCGGGGGGTGAGACGTTTCTTATAGACTTGATTCCTATGACCATGGGAGACTTTGATGTTATTGTGGGAATGGATTGGTTGTCAAAGAATAAGGCGAGTATTTTATGTGGACCGAAGGCGATCCAACTTGATTCCCCGTCGGGAGAGTCCATCTACATTGAAGGTGATAAGAAAGGTAAGGTGAGGTTGTGCTCCTTTGTGAAGGCAACCAAGTACATGGCGCGTGGCTGCAAGGCGTTCATGGCATGTGTTACGGATGTGGATGGAAAGGTAAAAGAGATTCACGATGTGCCGGTCGTGAATCAGTTTGCGGATGTGTTTCCTGACGAGTTACCGGGGGTTCCGCCGGATAGGGAGATAGAGTTTGGGATCGACTTGATGCCGGGTGCTAAACCGGTAGCCAAAGCGCCTTATAGATTAGCACCGCCAGAAATGAAAGAGCTTATGGAGCAATTGCAAGAACTTCTTGATAAAGGTTTCATACGCCCAAGTGTCTCACCTTGGGGTGCGCCCGTTCTCTTTGTTAAAAAGAAGGATGGGAGCATGAGGATGTGTATGGATTATCGGGAGTTGAATAAGTTGACTGTGAAGAATAGGTACCCTTTACCTCGGATTGACGACCTTTTTGATCAATTGCAAGGGGCGTCGTGGTTCTCTAAGGTTGATTTGAAATCCGGGTACCATCAGCTGAAGGTGAAAGAAGATGACATTCCTAAAACCGCTTTTCGCACTCGTTACGGTCACTATGAATTTACAGTTATGCCTTTCGGTTTAACCAACGCACCCGCGGTTTTCATGGATCTTATGAACCGGGTGTGTAGACCGTTCCTCGACCGCTCGGTCATTGTTTTCATTGACGATCTTCTCATCTTTTCAAGGAGCGAAGGTGATCACGCTTGCCATTTGCGTGAAATTCTCGAAGTCTTGCAAAAGGAGAAACTTTATGCTAAATTCTCCAAGTGTGCCTTTTGGTTACGCGAAATTCAATTCTTGGGTCATGTGATTAATGATAAAGGGATTACTGTCGACCCATCCAAGATAGAGGCGGTTAAGAATTGGTCTCCACCGAAGACGCCTTCGGAGATTAGAAGTTTCTTGGGGTTGGCGGGTTATTACCGGCGGTTTATCGAAAACTTCTCTCGGATTGCCTTACCGATGACGAAGTTGACCCGTAAAGAGACTAAGTTTGTTTGGGGTTCCGAGCAAGAATCTGCCTTTCAACTCTTGAAAGAAAAGTTGACTAAGGCGCCTGTTTTATCCTTGCCAGACGGGACCGATGATTTTGTTGTGTATTCGGATGCCTCGCATTCGGGGTTGGGTTGTGTTTTGATGCAAAGGGGGAAGGTGATTGCCTACGCATCTAGGCAATTAAAGACTCATGAAGTGAACTACCCTACTCACGATTTGGAGCTAGCGGCCGTGATTTCCGCACTCAAAATTTGGAGGCATTATTTGTATGGGGCTAAGTGTACGATTTACACGGATCACAAAAGTCTCAAGTACTTCTTTGACCAAAAGGACCTCAACATGAGGCAAAGGCGGTGGCTTGAACTGGTCAAGGATTACGATTGTGAAATACTTTATCATCCGGGAAAAGCGAATGTTGTGGCGGATGCACTTAGCCGGAAGTCGAGTCATGCACCTTTGAAGGTGAAGTCATTTAAGATGACAATTTCATCATCCCTAATTGATGAAATCCGGGAGGCTCAATTGTTAGCCTTCGGGGGTGACTTAAAGAAAGAGCGGATGGTTGCTTACGTTGATAAGCTTGGGGAAAACAGCACGGGTTTGAAGACGTGCTTTGATAGAATTTGGATTCCTAGGTTGTCAAGTGTTTTGACAACTATTCTTGATGAGGCGCACAAATCCAAATATTCTATCCATCCGGGGGCCACAAAAATGTTTTATGATTTGAGGAGTCATTTTTGGTGGCCGGGAATGAGGCGTGATATTGTTAAGTATGTGGAGAGGTGTCTCACATGCTTAAGGGTAAAGGCAGAACACCAAAAGCCGTATGGAAAGCTGCAATCGCTTGAAATACCGCTTTGGAAGTGGGAAAATGTTACCATGGATTTGATCACCAAACTACCAAAGACGCGAAAGGGTTATGATGCAATTTGGGTAGTTGTGGATCGGTTGACAAAGAGTGCGCATTTCCTTCCTATAAAGGAAACGTACTCATCGGATAGATTGGCGGATTTATATGTGCAAGAAATTGTGTCACGCCATGGGGTGCCGGTGTCGATTATATCGGACCGGGATACGAGATTCACTTCTCGTTTTTGGAAGAAATTCCATGAGGACATGGGTACGAGGTTGAACCTTAGCACCGCTTATCATCCACAAACGGATGGGCAAAGCGAGCGTACGATTCAAACGCTCGAGGATATGTTACGTGCGTGTGCTTTGGATTTTGGGGGTAGTTGGGATGACCATTTACCGTTGGCGGAATTTGCATACAACAATAGCTACCATTCTAGCATTGGTATGCCGCCTTTTGAGGCATTGTATGGGAGGAAATGTAGGACACCCGTGTGTTGGGGTGAAATCGGTCAACGGGAACTTGGTAGTAAGGATGTGGTTGATGTAACGAATGTTAGTATTGACCAAATTAAGGCTCGCTTAAAGGCAGCGCAAGATCGCCAGAAGTCCTATGCGGATAATAGGAGACGGGCGATTGAGTTTCAAGTGGGGGACTTTGTGCTTTTAAAGGTCTCTCCTTGGAAGGGGGTCATACGGTTTAGGAAACGGGGGAAGTTAAGCCCACGTTTCATTGGGCCGTTTAAGGTTGTTGCTAGAGTGGGTGCGGTAGCTTACCGTTTGGAGCTACCGGAGGAACTAAGTAGACTTCATAATACGTTTCATGTGTCCCATTTACGCAAGTGTTTAGCGGATGAGTCTACTTTTGTTCCATTGGATGATATTGAGGTGGATGAAAAGTTAAATTATGTTGAGGAACCAGTGGCAATCTTGGATAGGAAAGTGAAACAGTTACGCAATAAAGAGATTAGCCAAGTATTGGTTCGATGGAAGCATAGAAAGGGGGCGGAAATGACTTGGGAAACCGAGGAAGAGATGCTTAAATACTATCCGAACCTTTTTATGTGAAGTCGGGTTTCGGGGGCGAAACCCAAATAAGGGGAGGAGATTTGTAACGAACCAAAATCCGGGTCTCGTTATAAATAATTAATATTTCTAAATAAATATTATGTTGAAAATAATATTTTGAAATAAATTGAAACAAGCGGGTTTCAAGTTGGTAACGGGAGTTACACTAGTTTTTAACTAGTTATGGAAGGATATGGGTGAATTGGAAGTGGAAGGACTAATGTTGTAATTATGCAAATCTGCCATATTTGACTCCTTAGAGTCAAAATTAGGCTCATTTGGCAAATTGGGTCGTTCATCTCAAGAGAGCTAAAAGGAGAAAACGAGTTTGAAGCCAATTTCGTGCATTTGAGCTTGATTTGAGAAGGTTTTGGCTTACTCATCACCTTCCTAACATCAAGTAAGTGCTAATCTTCCTCTTTGATTCACCAATGTTGTGTTCTTGGTGGGTTTTGGGTGAAACCCGAAATTTATGTTGCATGTGGTAAAATGGTGTTAGATTATTGATAATCTAGCTAAACTAAAGGTGTAGGAAGGTGAATAACACCATGGAACCCTTTGATTTTGATTTTTGAAAGTTAGGGTTCATATGGAAGATATTGGGGGTTTTGGGGTTTTGATGAAAAATTTATAAATTGATAATGATTAAGTGTTATAGAGGCGTTAGACACTTAAACAAACCCCAAATGAACTTAAAGAAACTAGTTTGATGAAAAATTAGTGTCAAGGTATTGGAAAGAGAATTCAAGTGGTTGAGTTCTTGATTAAAGGGGGTGTTTGGTTATGGGGATAACCCAAACGGGTCAATTTGGGTTGAATTGTGGGAATTGGGTTGTAAGCTCAATTAAATTGTAAAATGGAGAAATGAATGGATTACTAAACTAGATGAATGTGTTTAGGTAATCTAATTGCAAAGCTTGAAAGCGGTGCGGGGTCTTCTAACCCGAAAGGTAAGTGCCTATGCACTTACTTAGTATTGATGATAAATGGTGAATTTTGTGGATTATGTGTTATGTGATTTTGTGCATACTTGTGATATGATAAATTGTGGATGATTTAGTATGTACAAGGAATGAATGTAGTTATGGTGATAATCTATAATGGAAATGGATCATGTGTTGACCATAAACGAAACGGAGTTATGGCCTTGTGCCATAATGGAAATGGATCATGTGTTGATCATAAACGAAACGGAGTTATGGCCTAGTGCCATAATGGAAATGGATCATGTGTTGATCATAAATGAAACGGAGTTATGGTCTTTGTGCCATAATGGAAATGGATTATGTGTTGATCATAATTGAAACTTGTAGTAAGGGTGCAAGAATATATAGCCTAAATGATAATTTGGGTGGAAACGGGTCAAATGGGTGAATGGGTGAAACAAGTAGGAATTTACTTGTTTGTTATGAATTTATCTTCATTACTAATGGTGTTATATGTGGTGAATGTAGGAAAAACTCCGAAGTAGTCAAAGTCAAGTCCAAGGCGTTGGCGGATTCTCGTATGCAAAATTTATGTTTTTGATGAATTAGTAGAATTCCCCTTTTTGCTTGTAAATTGATAAACAAAACTTGTTTTTGGTGTGTGACCATGTTGATAAAGGTTTTGTGTCAATTTTTATGTTGTGGGAAAGTTGTTGTTAAGTGATATTGGTAAAAGATGGAAATTTTGGCTAAGTAGAAAAGCTGCTGAGAAAACTGAAACTTTCTGGAAATCTGGTCCCTCGCGGTACGCGAAGAACCTGAGAGGTTTCTCTCGCGGTACGCGAGAGACAAGTCTCTCGGATTGCTTTCCTGACGCCCCCTCGCGGTACGCGAGAGTTGTGGGTCTGGTCCCTCGCGGTACGCGACGACGTAAAAAAAAAAAAAAAAAAAAAAAAATGAGTTTTCTTATGATCCTTCCTCTATATATATAGGGGAAGGTTCCACTAAAAAGTGGTTTTTCGTTAAGAAATTTTAAGAAGTGGGTCAAACGAACTCCGATTGAGCTCATTACAGCGGCGTTGGAACCGTCTCATCGAACCCTAACCCGCCTCCAAAAACCTAAACCCCCCTCCACCCACACCCCCAAAAACCTAAACCCCCTCCAACCCCACCCCCCCTAAAAACCTAAACCCACC
This sequence comes from Smallanthus sonchifolius, assembly GCA_023525975.1. NCBI lineage: Eukaryota > Viridiplantae > Streptophyta > Magnoliopsida > Asterales > Asteraceae > Smallanthus > Smallanthus sonchifolius. The sequence goes on along the minus strand of CM042033.1, from coordinate 72,560,353 downwards.
CCCAAAAACCTAAACCCCCCACCCCCACCCCCACCCCCAAAAAAAAACCTAAACCCTAAGGCTAAAACTATAAAATTCAACGCTAAAATCTAAACCCTAAAAGCTAAGATGATAGAGTTCGACGAGACGGTTCCAACGCCGCTGGAATGAGCTCAATCGGAGTTCGTTTGATATCGTTTTTTAAGGTTTTTGTCATTTCTTAGGCTTTTTAGCGAAATATCATTTGCCCCATTTATAATTTTTAATTTAACTCTAAACTATCTTTTGCCCCATAAATCGGCCAAGGTGTTCGATGAAATGCCTAAAAGATTTGTGGATGAGATTCAAGAATCGATTAATAGTGATAATAAAAAAGAAGCTGAAGTTAAAGATGCTCATGTTTAATGTGTGCCCAACACATCCGGTTCGACCCGATCCCACATTTTGCCGTTTCAAGCGCAAACCCAAAAAACCGGCCGGTTCACCCAGTGATGGTCCAACCTATGTGTACCCAACCGACGAGGTGTTTGGTTCCCTGTCAAGTCCGGATTTGAAAACATTGGCTTTATGGCCCTATGTTAAGTGATTCTTGCGGAAAATCAATGCATTAACAAGCACATAAATGGGAACTTGCAACATCTTCTCATTCATTACAAATTGGTTTCAAAGAATGAATTTTTCCAGATTCAGTTTCTAAACTCTTGTTCGACGAGGGTAAGTATGAACCCGAACTCATACACTTGGGTTTTGAGGGGTTGGTTTGTCATTTCGGGTTATAAGGTTTGGGACACCATTATAAACATGACCCATCTTGGCTCGTTTGGTCTCGAGATATCGTTTGTTGTGCTTTGTAATCGGAGTCAGAAGGGGAACTCTGCCAACAACTTCCAAACCATAGCCCTTGAGCCCACTGTATTTAGCAGGGTTGTTTGTCATCAACTTCATTGTACTAACTCCCAAGTCTCTCAGAATCTGCATATGGTTTCATTAAACATGAGTTTAAGAACAAAAAAATATAAATTAAATGATTTAAAGAATCAGAAATTCAAGGTGGCAATTTGACCCATTTGGCCATTTTATCTCTGGTGGGCCCACAGTAAATCAAAAGTTTTAGTTAAGAAAAAGAAACGGGTCAAAAGATGCCTATAAATTACGTGTTGTAATCATAATTAACGCGCTATCTATAAAAGAATTTTGAACAAAATGTGTTTCAGTCAACCCAACTTGACCTGTACTAAGCCCAATAAATTTTGACCAGTTACACATCCTGTTTGACCTACCTATTGGGCCACCTATAGTACCCGTTTATTGTCCTAATTTTAGGATTAATTTCACAAGATTAACCTTATTTTGGTTTTTAAGTGTGTTTTAGGCATTAGACTGTTCTAAAAGAGAAGAAACTGTTCTTTTAGGCTGTTGGCTTTTGATGCAGTGTTGCTATTCATTAAGTTCCATAAATAAAGAGGACAATTAAAAATTGGTACGTCCGCACGTTCAAGCTAAAATTACCTATTTTCCCTTGCAGAAAATGTTTTTGATTAGTAAACGCTTCCTTAAACTACACACAAGTCAACTCCATCCGGTAAAAATTAATGCGTTGACTTGGGATTTAGTTGAACTGAAATGCTTGACTATTACTCAAATGTCGAAACTACCCTCCAAAGTAGAATCTAGCAGACAAATCTAGATCATTAGTATATTCTTAAAAGGACTATATATCATGCTCACAAAGGTAGCAATTGTGTAATCAAGTTGTGAGCGCCACCTCACCCCCAATGAAGCGATTCTACCACCACTCTTAGTGCCTCATGCCTGAGGCACGCTTTTTTAAACCAAGCCGTCCACATATAAACAGGTTAAGTTGTGTTATGTTTTATCTCTAGTGGGTCAAACGGGTTGAAAGTCATTCTAAGCGTACTCTCGCGCAAAAATTCTCCTAGATTCCTTTATTAAAAGGTTTGATTTTTATAGTAAAAGTAGAGTTTTTTTGCGGGTCAGCCCAACCTGTTTTGACCCAGCACTAAAAAGTGCCTGTTTTGACCCGTTACGCGGGCCGCCCATTTTGGCACATCTAGTTATTCGGTTCAATGTTTTGGAACTACAAGCAAATTAATTATTTTGCAAGGTGAATGCATTTCTATGTCTTTCACTTGGTTTTATATAAGAAATAAATTAAAATTACCTGTGCACCAATACCGTACTCCCTGGAATCAACGGGCAAACCGAGCTCCTCGTTGGCTTCAACTGTATCACGACCATCATCTTGCAAGTTATAAGCACGAAGCTTGTGACCTAACCCGATACCCCTTCCTTCATGACCTCTGAGATAGACCAAAACGCCCCTGCCAGCCTCTTCAATTTGTTGCATTGCAAGTGCCAATTGGTTACCACAATCACATCTTGCAGACCCAAATATGTCCCCCGTTAAGCATTCTGAATGTACCCTAACAAGAATGTCCTTCCCGTCCCCAATGTCACCCTGTTTTGAAATGAGATAATGGTTCGTCGAATTAACATTAAATTCATATGATAACTTTGAAATTTGCTCCATATGGTGCGCCATAGTTTCAAAGATAGCAGTTTCATAACACACACACACACACACACACACACACATATATATATATATATATATATATATATATATATATATGGAAACGGATCAACCTTGGTTGTATTCTATTGATAACAAGTCATGCGGGTTTAATTAGGAAAAAATAGCTAAAAATGAGATGGACCGAAAACCATTTAAAGCGTATTTGAAGGCTTACAATCTTTTAAATTGTTTCCTCTAAAAATTTAAATTATGATTTTAATTGTAATCATGTTTAATATGATAATTATCTACAAAACTCAAAAAAAAAGAACAAGTGTTGGTGGTCGACTTGACCCAACTCGTTTTGGCCCACATTAAAAATGACATGCTTTGATTAAAAAATGACCAATTTTGACCAGTTAGCCAGCCTGCCCACCGTCCCTTTTGCAACCTCTAGTGATAACAAATAAACAATGGCCAATTGGTAATGCTAGCTTGAAATTTTGCCAAAAGAGAAATGATAAGATTTTAATGGTCATCTCAAAACTGAAAATCGTTGCCTATTTGTAGGATGGATGAGGTATATTATTAAAACTTAGCTTTGTGACACGAACATTACATTTTGAATCTAAGAGCACATGTAATATATTGATGTCGAACTCAAATTTAAAACTACAAGGTAACGATTTCTAAGATCAAAAGTAAACACTCTTGTAAACTTGCAATGCTTCAAACTAATAACAAAAGTTCATATTAGTTTTGTTTAGAAAGATAAATTCAGATAGAAATTGTCCAACCGTATCTCTATTAACCTATGGAGCAAGATGTGGCAACATATGCGGGCCAAGCAGGTTGGATAACAGGTCAAACAAGATGGATTGAATGGGTCCTCTTTTAGTATGGATCTAAACAGGTCGGGTTGGATTGACTCAGGTTTTTTTTGTCCAATTTAAGAAAAATATTAATGTTTTAATTAAGATTAAAAAAACAATATTATTACAATAATAATCCACACCTTTGAATAAAAACAATTTTAAAAGGTTGTACGCACTATTAAAGACATCGATCTATTGCCAACCATTGTGAGCAATTCCCATTTTAGCTAATTCTTTGTATTTGACCCATCTGAGGTAAAACACAACCAAAATGACCCATTCATAAGTAAACGGGTTGTTTATCCACCTATAAAAAATACTTTTTTAAATGTTCCCTCACCTTGACCATGGCAATATGTTCGATTCCGTCTAAGACTGATCTATAACAATAGGCAACAAATGGGCCCCATGTAGTAGGTATACGTGCAGCAGAAGCACGTTCCACTAGCTTATCCGTCTTCCTTCTATACCTGTCAAATTCAAACCCGTGTCACAAAAAAAACATTATTTCATAAATTCAAGAGGTCGCAAATTTTGACCAATTTAACTTTGGTCAAATCAGATTATAATAGAAATAATATAAATTTGGTGATCATATTTCACACACTAATTAACTATAAAAAAAATTTGAGACAAAAACTGATTGCGCCAATCCAACCTCATTACCCGCTCCACCCATTTTGCCATCTCTAAAAATACAGAAAACGAGCACATAAGATCGTTGTCTACCTGATAAGATCAGCTATAGATACAATCTTTAAATTTTCCCTTTTGGCAAACTCCCGAAGCATTGGCAGTCTAGCCATGGAACCATCATCATCCACAATCTCACATAAGACGGCTACAGGGTCAAACCCAGCTAACACGGCTAAGTCAACAGAAGCTTCCGTATGACCCGCTCTTTTTAAAACGCCACCTTCCCTGTATTTTAATGGAAATATATGGCCCGGGCGGTTGAAATCTGCGGGTTGCGAATCTTTGGAAGCTAAAGCTTTTATTGTTACCCGCCCTATCACGTGCTGACACCCCCGTAGTTGTACCATGTTTTGCATCCTGCATGTCAATATATAATCATACATGTATCCATTATCTTATTTATACATATTTTTTTTAGCAAAAATGTTAAATATATCAAAAAAATCTACATACCACTGATACTGTGAAGGCTGTACAGAGCTTTTCTGCATTATCTTTATGAGTAACCATTAAAGGAAGTTCCAATCTATCCAAATCTTCACCTTTCATGCTTACACAAACAATCCCAGTTCCATTTTTAACAATAAAAGCCATAGCCTCTGGTGTAGCACATGATGCTGCCATTATTAAATCTCCTTCATTTTCTCTGTCTTCATCATCAACAACCACAACCATCTGCATTATAAATCAAAATTTGGTATAAAATAAAAAGACACCCTAGTTTGCAAGAGATAAAATCAAAATTTGCTGTTTAACTTCAATAGAATGTGTCCTCTTGTACTTCAACCATTTATTTACACAAGTTTCTTCATTATATTAACTAAAGGGAATACCCCAAAAATGGAACAATGAGATTTTTGTCAAGATGGCAATTTAGACCCATTTATTTACTTATGAATAGGTCAATTCGAGTCATGTTCAGTATCTAAAGGGTAAATTGGGCAAAATTTATATAAAAAAAAGCTAAAAACAAAACAGGCGAAATGGATCAATCAGGTCGAAGATCGCAAAGGTGCATTGTTCATGCATGAACCTACTAAATAGCATTATTTAAAAAGATCATATTATTATCAATGATAATATATCAGTAGCAATCATACTTAACACAAAAATTCTTTATAAGAAAATATTTCAAAATATGACAAAGGTGTCAAGGATCAACCTTGTTACCCAACATGGCCATTTCGCCACCTCTAGCTTTTTGACAAAATTTAATCCAAAATTATGTATTTGGCAGTCAACAACCATTGCAAAGTATTGATAGCAGCATTTTGATCCACAAGATGCCCACTGGTTTAACATTATTGAGAAGTCTTTAATCATGTGACTAATGACGAAACACTTCCATTAAACTAAGTGTCAAGTCAGACGACTTTTAGTAGAGGGAATATATCACATAATTTATAAAACTTTCTTATCACCAGATGGGAAATCATAATTTTTAGTAATATATTAAAAAAGAAATGAAAGAATACAAAACCTTTCCCTGTCTTATATCTTCAATGGCCTCTGGAATGGATGAGAAGCCCGTGGTTGGCTGATCCAAATCAAATTCATCAGCACCAGCAGAAAAACCATTCACGCTCGGAGTCGTCTCAGCTGCTAGTGTATCCAAAGCTATTGAATCAGGCTGTATCACAATCCCAGATGACACACTAACACCGCTTTTGTCAACACCATTAATTCTTTTCTGATTAACCGGAAAACTGCCATCTAATGACGCTCTGAACCTACCATCACCTTTACTTTTGGAGCATGATCTAGCAGTGAGATGGAGAAATGCCTCTTGTGTATGCCCATTGGATGAAAAGAGATTTACAAAGTGTTGACCGTTATATGAGCTGACATTTGCGATCATCCTGCAAGATAGCGATCATAGATGGTCCATTGTTAGAGGCAAAGTTAAGATTTGAAAGAAAATGATTGAAGGAAATATATATTTAGTAACCCCTTTTGGTGATCTAATCTTATACTAGAGGTGGCATAATGGGCGGGTGTCATGCCGGAAATGGGTCAAAACGAATTGGGTCGGGTTGACGTGACGCGCTACCACCTCCATTTTTTAAAATTTCATCAATCAAGTATGTGTTAGTTATTAATATCATTATTAGTACTTTGGTATGGTTGTTGCCTTGATTCTCTTAGTCACGTTTTATGTTACCTAGATTACTATATTGTACACGTAAAAAAAGTGTTTTGGAGCCAGGGTCTCACTTGGGAGCAGTCTCTACCCCTGGGTTAAAGGAGTTAAAGGAAAGGTTTGTCTCCATCCGCCATCCCACCCTCACCATCACCAGACCTACCAGTAGTAGCACTGCTACGAGGGAGATTTTCAGTTTGTTTACCTTTTAATATAAAACAATAATATAACACTTTTCCTCTTGAGAAGTTAAAATATGCAACTTTTGTGGGATAAATGAAGTGTTTCAAACTCCAATAATGACAAAATTGGAGGAATATTACATCATACACAGAATCAATACCTAAAGGGTAATTGAGAGAAACCCTTTTGGTATATAGAACCTCCATTTCCACCATCAAATAAAATTCAATTTCTGTGTGGAACTTTAATCTTTGAACAAATATCGATTGGTGCGAATCGAGCAGCAATTTCTCAAATGAACATGAATTAAAACAAACCCAGAAGCTTGCAAATAAAGAAAAGAAAATCCCCAATTGGGTTATCGAAGAAAATAAAGGAGGAAATTAAAAAGCTTACTTTGAGCGTAGTAGAGGTGTGGATGGAGAAGACATGTTAATGGAAGCCATAAGAAGAAAAGGGGAATTTGGTGTAATAAAGAAGGGCCAAAATTGGTGGGTGTTTTATAGAAGATGATAATATATGACGAAAGAGACGAGTAGTAATGAGAAAGCGAACCAACAGGGTTGGGTGTGGAAAGTGGTAGGTGTTTGTGGGTGATACAATCCTACGTCACCCATCATCCCAAAAGGTCGTTAATTTTTCACCATACACTTTCTTTTATTTTTTTAGAGGTATTTTTGTGACATTAAATAATTTAAATCTATACTAATAAATAAATGTTTTTCTAATGTCACGTGTCATCTTCACATTCAATCTTATCATTTTTTTCTCGCTTCTCTCTCTTATTTAATACACTTCTATATTTAAATAATAATATATATTTAAAGATAGTATTAATTGGACTAATACAACACATTTATTTTAAATTATCTCTTATTATAAGAAAATTTTAAAATTTATTTATGTAACTTTTATTTCAATCAAATAGTAATTGAAAGTGAAATTACATTAAATAGTAATTAACGTATTTTCGAAACCTAATTATATATTAATTTTTACATATTTTGAGTTTGTTTATATCCGTAGTATATGTAATATATTTTTACACCTGTGAAATATATATACATAAAGATTTTAAAATTTTAAATATTAATATTTTTCACCCCGTGTGTAGACACGGGACCTAAACTAGTAGTGTAATATAACTAGTGGTGTAACCAGGGGCGGATTTACTAGTGTGAGGGGGTGCACAGGAACCCTCCGAGTTTCGAAATTGTAGTGTAACGCTAGGTAAAAAAACTGGGGTGAACCCCTTAAAAAATTGTAGGGTGAACCCCCTTATAAGGTATAACAAGTGGTGTAGTGGTTTAGGCTTTGCATTATAACATGGGGGTTATGGGTTTAAATCCCTTTACTGACATTTTTTAGAACTTTTTTTTAAACTGATCTGGAATACAAATTAGGGAAAAACAATTGGGCTACCAGCCTACCAGAATAACAATTGGGCTACCAGCCTACAAATTATGAAGTTATTTGTTTTCATTTTTTTTGTTGGGTTTAATTAATTGGGCTACAAGCAATACAAATTAGGGAAACAAAACAAAACAAAACAATTCAGAAGCCTAAGCACACACGCACACAACGTCTGCGTCCCTTTCGCATGCTGCACCAACGTCTGCATCCCTTCCCCCTGCTGCCAGTGCCGTCGACTACTCAACCGCCCTATAGGAAATGTTGAAGTAATTGGGCCATATAAGAAATGTTGTAGAAAGTTTTAATTTACGTTTGAAATTTTTTCTTCGTTTTAGGCCTCCAAAATGGTTGAGCCGCCCCTGCCCGACCCGAACAATCGAATGGAACCGAAATTTTTTATGTCCGGCCCTATGAAATTGGAGCATCTAAAAACAGTGAACCCCCTGGAAAAAATTCCTGGATCCGCCACTGGGTGTAACCAATGTTTTAAAAACTGGTTTAAACCGACCAGTAATACCGGTTGAACCGGATCATGGTCATTAGCCCGGTAATTGAAAGAACGGTTTGTAATTTGAACCGTCAGTAATACCGGGTTAGACCGTTGTACCGGTTTTAGGCCAAAGTAAAATTTTAGGTTTAAACCAAAAAAATAAGTTTTAGCGGCCCGATTAAAAACTTTTAACTAACAAAATGTTTTTCTAGACTCAAATATGATAAGAGATCATATAATCCGGTTGATTATCATACGGAATTTTGGGTGGTTGAAGAAGAGCCGGAAGAACTTCATAATGATGATATAGATAGCATGTTTGGTGAGGAAGAGCATGAACCAGTTTATCAAACACAACGTTACTTGTTGTATATATATATGGTTGAACCGTCCGGTACAACCGATTGAACCATTTCTGAGCCTAACCCAATATGGTTTAAAAACCGGTTTTTAAAACATTGTGTGTAGCACGCGTGTTGCGATGGGGGTATTAATGGTCTATTTCTTAAGCATCTGTTACAATTTGTTTCTAACTTTTTAAAATTACATTCACGGTCTCTATTGCTTACTCAGATATTACCACATGGCCATCCATGTAATTAAGTCTTTGAAAATTTTGATTTTAGAAAAGAAACCAATAATTAACACCCCAGAATTAAATACAATATTTCTTTTTCGAAAGTAAATACAACATATGTAAAACCCAATTAACCGAAGTTGCCAAAATGTTGACATTAGATTGCTTAATGATTTTTTCTCCTTTATAAGAAACTCGGTTTTATTACAGATCAATCCTTTCAAATGTGAGCAAACTAACCACTTAAACTTAATCGTCCTTTTCTTTAGTTTGTAACTTTGCTTTTATGGAACAAGTTGTAAGTAAAAAAAAATTGTAATACAAGTAATTTATTCTTTTTCCAACTAAATTCACATAACTAAAATTTATAATTACACATTTATAAATGACAAATTGGTTTTTAATAATCCAAACTATGATTTATTGACTGATAATAATCTAAACTAACAGTTTGGCTGGTGATAATACCAACTTTCATTTTTGTTGTCAATGGTAGTCCCAGTAGCATAATCATCATAGATTTACACTCGTTTTACACTTATTTTCGCTCAAAATGACGATTTTAAATTAAATGGAGAAACGTACAAGCGAAATTGAGTGTAAATCGAGTGAAAGTTGAGCTCAAAATGGCAGTCTCACTCGTGCTACTGGGACTGCCATTGACAACAAAAGTGAAAGTTGGGATTATCACCAGCCAAACTGTTAGTTTGGATTATTATCAGCCAATAAGTCATAGTTTAGATTATTAAAAACCAATTTGCCTTTATAAATAAATGAAATTTATTAGAAAAACACTACCAATAACCAAATATAACAACAAAATCTTATGCCGGGGTGAGGGTTAGGTCCAATGACAAAGTCATTTGGAGTTAAAGTGGTGAAGCTTCCTTTGAGATCAATGGTTCAAGCCCGTCATAAACGGATTGATGTGATTATTAAGTGTAGTTTAGGTGGCTACAAAATTTCAAGAAAAAACAAAAAAAAAACTTATGCCTGGGTGAGTTAGTAGGGGTGTTCATCGGTTCGGTTAACGGTTTGTTCGATTTATTCGATTCGGTTTATTCGGTTTTGATTTTTTTAACCCTTATCCGTTAACCTAACCGAACCGAATTGGAAATTTTTCTAACCGAACCGAAATCAACCGAATAAACAGATTTCAAAAGGAAAGTATATCCGAATAAACCAAATAAATTGAATTCAACCGAATAAATCGAATAAACCGAACCGAATTGGAAATATGTCTAACCAAACAAACCGAATAAACCGAATTAAAAAAAAAGTATATCCGTTAACAGAACCGAAAACCGAATTTGCAATTCGGATACGGTTAATAACCGAACCAAAAACCGAATTCATAATTCGGTTCGGTTTTTTTCGGTTACGGATACGATTCAGATTTCGGTTTTTTTCACACCCCTATGAGTTATTGATGGTCCGTGACCGTGAGATGAGCGAAACCTTAGCAACCATTGGAAATTGGAAAAAAGAGTAGGTGGAACAAGAGGCTGCTGAATTATAGAGGCGGATAATTATAAAAAATGAATTGCATATAGTATACCAACCTGGCTTTGTCTTCTATTGTGTGGCATGCTTTGACTTTGACATCTCCCTCAATACAAGTGTTGGTGGACATGGCACAAGAAGTTACTTAATATATAATACAACTAGATTTGTGACCCGCGTGATGCCGGGAGTTTGTTAACTTCGTTACGTGTATTTTGATGATTATATTAACGTTACTAAGTATATAAAAAGAACGTATGAAGTTGTCGGGACTCGGTTCTGAAGATCGAAAAATAGATAAATCGCTAAAGAAGTTAATAACAATGTAAAGACAAAATATAAATATTAAAAAGTAATTTTTACAACAAATATAAAAAAGTAAAAGAAAAAAAACGAAAAAACCGGTTTAGAAATTTAAGAGGTAGAGTTAAAAAAATTTGTCCAGGAGTAAAATTGAAACTTTACATACGTGAGGTGTATTTTTAGAAATTTAGAAAGTTGATGAATATTATTTGAAAATATTAAATAAACAAATAGTAAAAAAAACAATGGAAGGTGGTTTCAAACCCGAGTCTACCTGTACAACCTGGAGTTTGCTTACGATTGGACCAAAGATGATTTATGTCTAGGAGTAACCTTGAAACTTTACATAGCAATGAATTACCTGAAAAACATACTTAAAGTGTCAACACAAAGGTTGATGAGTTCACAGGTTTTAATTGTTTCAATATAAAATAGTTTTCCTTAAAAGCATTAATAATGTATACCGGTCATAATATAAAACGCTTTTCCTTGAAAACATTTAAAATGCGTACACGGCCATAATATGAAACAGTTTTCCTTGAAAACATCAACAATGTATACGAGGCCAAAATGTGAAACCGTTTTCCTCGAAAACATTGAAAATATGTACCTGGCCATAAGACGAAACCGTTTTCCTTGAAAGCATTGAAAATGTGTACATGGGCTTAATCTGAAACCGTTTTCCTCGAAAACATGTGATGACTTCATAGTCATAAAATGAGTCGTTTTCCCAAATGAACACATGTAATGACTTCACAGTCATAAAATGAGTCGTTTTCCCAATGAAAACATGTAATGAATTTGTGCCCGTGTTAAGCCCTCTGTAATGAAATTGTTAAAGGCAAGAACAATAACCAAAACAAGTAGCGTTGATCCCCCGTAGACTAGCTAGGAATACGAGTTAATACGTCGACACATGAGCCTATAACCAAACCTAAACCTGTCAAATGTTGTTGCCCAACCCCGTGCCATCACGGTAATGTGTGTTAGATTATGCTGCACCCAGACAAACATGTAGATCGTGCGGTTAGCGCGACTGACCCTGGGTGGGGAGGTCAGTCCCAATAGTACTATTCACATATTCCTCAGCTAAGTCCATAGCTAATGGTTATAGTATATGTGTATGGTCCAAGACCACCTGAGGGTTGCGTTTACTCATGTTCACATACATATCTAAGGTCTTGTTTTCCAATTATCGTCTCAAATAAGTTCGGGCATGTTAAATAAATAAGTTCATGTACGTTTTCAAAACAGTTGAAGTATGTTTCTCCCCCAAGTTTGTAAAACAAGTAAAAGAAAAAGGGATCGTGAAACTCACCTAGTGACGTGCAGGAACACTAATGTCCTTCTGATAGCAATGAAAACCAATGTCCACGTGATAGTCACAGGCTTACGTCCTATTCGAGTCCTACGATACCTGTAAGTATTAATGAGCTTTATAGAATAACCCTAATAATGTAAAGCGAGTCTAAACTCGTATTGAGTTATCACGTGTGCGGTTGAGCTCTGTTGATTCTTAACGGTATTACCGATTTAGTATACGATGTCGGTTTAACGATGGGTAATATTTGGTATTTAGATGGAGTCGGGATTCTCAGCACACACATGTTCCCATAGTTATGTTCAAAAGTATTAGTTTGTCACACACCCAAACGTGCATAACTATATGCGCTTATAATTAGTAATTATAATTCGGGTTCATGCGACTTTTAACAGAATATGTGCAACTCTATGTTTTAATAAAACCATTTCAGGACTCATAGTATATTTGTATGAGTATTATATATACGTTTATGTAATTTCAAAACCCTAACATATGCTCGTACCGTATTGTATTTTGCAACCACGTTCAGGTTTATATAAAGTATACATACATTCAGTTGTCAAAAGTAATATTTACATATATATGTATTTATGTATATACATATCTGCAGATTAGTATCGTTTTATAAAATAGTTTATGGGTTCATAAAATAAAATGTAATATATAAGTATAGTTTTATATGTGACAAAATATATAACCAAGTTCATAAAATTTAAGTTTGTATATTTATTCAATACATATACGTTTAAGTTCCCAACTGTTCAGGTCATATACTTAGAACTTTAATGATATATATATATATATACACACATACACATTTTTATATTCAAATTTACCCATCGTGTTACGTAATAATCGTTTGATTGTTTGCATGAACGGGGAATATTTATATACATGTAAGTATTTATACGTGTAAATAAGTATACACCTTTAAATACCGTTTGACTCTTGCAAATTATGAAATCCTCGTTTAATGAGCCTGGTTATACCTTTAAATACCGTTTGACGACATATTCAAAAATATATATATAGTCATTTTATACGAGCAATTTAAATTTAAAACGCCACAATCATATTTATTTTATATATACCGTTTTATATTATTAACACAATAAAACTCTTCTTGCATTCAAGTAATATTATCTACTAATAATAATACGTATCCTTTGTTAATCATGTCCAAGATTCTCGTTTAACCGTTTATACGTCTGAATTATTATTATTATTATTATTTTGACTAATAAAAATATATTTGCCGACAACATGTTATTACGACTCGTCAATAGTCAACGTCACACGAATAATCCTTTTTATCGTTAATGATTCGTTGAAACTCAATGCAACTTAACCGCACACTCTTTAACTTTCGCGTAACCAAAAATAACCGTTTTAGCGCGCGTTTATACCTTTCGCTCACTCGGTTCGCATACGCGAACCCGTTTGACGCGTGTTGACCCGATCCGACCGATTTTAATTTTCTTGACCAGCTTTGATTGGTGTTGACCGAGTCCCGAGACTACCAAAAACTCTAGATCTACAACATACAACGACATATCTGAAAACTAAAATGTCACACCCCGCCAAGGAGGAAATACGGGATGTAACTGGTATATCGCATTGAACACAAGTACAAGAGAAACTAATAGAAAGATTGTGGATTACATTGAACCATGCTACATGCTTCTAACAAAGGTACAAATACAAGAAAAACCTCTAAAACGGTACAAAGTGTCTAAATGTCTGACTACAACCAAAGTACGTAATCAAAACTAGAAACAATAGTTCTAATCCAAAAGCGAGCCCCCATAAAAATATCTTCTTCAATTTTGTTTACCTAAAAGCATGTTTCGAAAACGGGTCAACTATATAAATAGTTGGTGAGTTCGCAGGTTTTGCGACTCTATAAAAAGTTTCTGATAAAAAAAATCCAAAGTGATAAAAAATCCATTGATCGAGTACACATGTATTAGACAACATATTACCATGAGCCGCAATCAAAGTCTCAACGAAATAAAAATAAAGTACCTCATACGGAAGTCTAAAGCAAACAATCGCCTAAAAATTGGCTAACTTTGCGCCCAAGTGACCCTACAAGTCTGGTTGACGCGACCAAACCATAATCCGGGGTGTCAACCCATGTAGTACTACCCAAAATTCCCAACGGCTACGCTCAGCTAATTGATTGCCCAAAATTGAGGACTTTAAGGCATTAAAAAAAAATAACTCATGTATCAATGTATCATATAACATGTGACTAAAAATAAATAAAGAAACAGTTTTCCCCCAAAAACAGTAAACATTAAGTAAAGTGGGGCCGCGAAACTCACATGGACAATGCGGGCGAGTGATGCGACACAGTCGACAAAAACCGATAAAATCCGAGTCCTAACAGGGTCCTACTAGTCAAGTGGACACAAATGATGCATTTAGGACTCTTAAAAGTTGTGACAAAGTCAAAAAAACAAAAAGTGGCTATGTAATCGGTTGCATACCCAAAACCCGTGCATACGCGTACGAACTGTTAGAAATTGTAAAACCGGATTTTATATAGATTCGTGACCTAAAACCTTAAGTTTTAGTTTTTAATAAAGAACATCAGTAGTTAAAGTCATATATAATAAAATCTCAAGTCACAGTTTCGTTTGATCAAAAACGCGGTTACGCGCGTAAAGTTCGCTTTACGGTTTGAAAATCCGATCCGTCCTAAATTAGGGTTTAAGTGTGATATTAGCACCCAATTAAAAGTCCAGATTCAAGTTTTTAATGTGATCATGCTTTTGTCCAAAATCTCCTAAAACTTTTTATAAAAACAATTTTATACAAAAATTTCCAAAAATAGTATTTTTTTTATAACGTTTTAATGGACCAAAATTCCAAAACTATACTTATACATAAAGTTACTAGTTGAAACTTTTACCAATTGATCATATACATAAATAATAATTTCTGACCAATTTTCATAATTTTTCAATATTCAGATTATTTATTATGAATATAATATTATTAAAAATTAACAAATTCGAGAAAAATAGTTAAACTTGTCAAAACTTCACTTCCCGCCTAGGCGGGTTTACCGTGACCGATTGATTAAAAAACACAGCGGCGGAAACTTAAAAACAAAGTCTTTTATAACTAAAACATTCTATTTACATTACAAAAGTTCTAAGATTTGAAGCAAGTTACATTTCATAACTAGACAAGACAACTACAAAACAGGACTTATTGTCTCCACACTGCCTTCAAAATCATCTTTGGTTCGTCTCGTCACATTCTTCAACATCTTAGAATGTCATAAGCTACAAGCCTTCTACTACCACCTATTGATCACCTGAAATGTGTGCTTAAAAATTTAAAAGACAACTGGGTCAACATACGTTGATGAGTTCATAAACCGACATCATTAAAAAACTAATTAAAAACGTCTTCTTGAAACATAATCAATACATATAATAATCACACAACTTCCGACTCAAGCACACAAGCTAAACATCAGGGCCCACATATATAGCCGACAACCTTTCATCAATTGGCGAAATCAAAACACAGTATTACAGGGGATCAATCTCATCGTAAGTTTCGTCCACTCTGAACGTAATAAACGCTTATTCACGTGTATATATATGATATCATCATGGACTTGCCTAACATTAGATTATTTTTGACACATTGATCAACGTCAGTTTCAAGACATCATCATGGTATAAAATCATTACCATTTAATTCACACATCTCAGTTTTGAAATAGTTTAAAGGGACTCACCTTGACCAAAGCGTATAAATACGCGTGTATGCTCCCGGCGTTAGCTCACAATCACAACCAAAATGAACCTAAGATAGACGAGTTATCCTAATCAGGTTCCAAAACACTAAATTTACCACATCTCAGTAGGTTAACTAACCATAATAATCCAAATATGTAGTCAACATCATTTAAATTTTGAAAAATCCAACTTTTCTAGTTTAGACTAAGGCACGACCGTGCCTCTCATCTGTGCAGAACCTAGAATCCAACAATTTGTTGTTTTGACATGCAATTCATCAACATCCAAATTCCTTTAGACACAACTTTATGCTTGATTTCCGATCATCAATAATCAAATCAAATCTTTGAAATAAATATACTCATCTTGCATGTCATTCAAATTTGGTTAAAAACCATTCTCTTTCAAAAATCCCAACACCCTAAAGAATTAACTATAACTAGAACTTAAATTATGGATATAGTTCTTACCAAAGATCAATGGAATGATAAAGATGGTGATAATGGTTCTCAATAGCTTCACACTTCTAGACAATCTCCTAATCACTCCAAAACTCCATTTAAAACCCTAAAACTCTCAATTCAAGATTTAGGGCTGGAATCACTTACCACTCAGATCAATAGACGATTTCACAGCGAATGAGACTTGATTCCAGCTTTAATTTGATCTAAAAACCAAGAATTTTTTGAGACCAGGATCATGCAAATCATCAACACTTTGAGAGAGTTTGAGAATAAACTTGGTCAAGGGAAATGAAAAAATTGAAAGCGGATTTGCGATCTGGACTTGTCAAGGGGGAATGAAAGTGGAATACATTTGTCGTTAGGCAAAAATGGTGGATAATTGTGGTTAAAACACGTCATTACACACTCACAGGTGCTAGACAGATACGAAGCACAGCCGCAACATGCCCCAGACACGGTCATGCCGAGTGTTACATAAACTTTTAAAATAGTAAAAGTGTACATATTAATTAAACCCTAACTAAAATTGAAAAGAAAAAAAAAAACAAAATCTTTGAAATGTTGACAAAATCTTAATTGGAAGGGTTAGAATATTAGATGGAAGTATTTTGATTTTGAACTTTGATCCAATTGATTTTTGCACATTTTTGTTGGCAGCATTCATGAAACTGAAACGTGATCATGCACAGCCACACAGTCCCCTTACCCCTTACCCGCCGGTGAAGGTCCATTTATCAGTCATGCGATTCACCCTCCGTCATTTCATCACCGTTTGCAATGGAGACCTCTGCAATCTTCTCCTCCGCATTCTCCCCATATCCTAAAACCCACTTACACCTCCGATCCCACCACATTCCCCCCACCACAAAACCCCCCATTCTTCTCCCCCTCCGATCACCACCACCGACCACCTCCAATCCCTATCCCCTCTCCCTCTTCACCCAACCATCAAAACCAATCAAACACTTTTCCACATATTCTTCCAACAACGACAATCCAATCACAAACCCCCCAATTTTCGAACTCCAAGGCGCCAAAATCCTACCGTTAGGAATCTCACTCGCAATTGGCTTAACCGTACGTTTCCTCATACCAAAACCCGTCGAAATCACCGATCAAGCATGGCAACTCCTCTCAATTTTCCTCTCCACCATCGCCGGGCTGGTTCTGTCTCCATTACCGGTCGGTGCGTGGGCTTTTCTCGGCCTTACAACGACGATTTTGACCGGAACTTTGACTTTTGCGACGGCGTTTAGTGCGTTCTCGAATGAGGTTATTTGGTTGATTGTGATCTCGTTCTTTTTTGCTAGGGGGATTGTTAAGACTGGATTAGGGGATAGGATTGCTACTTATTTTGTGAAATGGTTAGGGAAGAGTACTTTGGGTTTGTCGTATGGGTTGACATTGAGTGAGACTTTGATTGCTCCGGCGATGCCTAGCTCCACGGCCAGGGCCGGTGGTGTGTTCGTGCCGATTATTAAGTCTTTGTCTATTTCGGCTGGGAGTAAGCCGAATGATCCCTCTGCTAAAAAGCTTGGATCCTATCTCATTCAGTCACAGTTCCAGGTACATCACTTTTAGATTAAAGTATTTCGTGGGTAGGACAATACAGACAAGTACATCACTTTTAGATTAAAGTATTTCGTGGGTAGGACAAGACAGACAAGTACATCACTTTTAGATTAAAGTATTCGCGGGTAGGACAAGACAGACAAAGAGGCACATCACTTTTAGATTAAAATATTTCGTGGGTAGGACAAGACATACAAGCACATCACTTTTAGATTAAAGTATTTCGTGGGTAGGACAAAACCGACAGGTACATTACTTTTGGATTAAAGTATTTCGTGGGTAGGACAAGACAGATAAGTACATCACTTTTAGATTAAAGTATTCACGGGTAGGACAAGACAGACAAAGAGGTACTTCACTTTTAGATTAAAGTATTTCGTGGATAGGACAAGACATACAGGTACATCACTTTTAGATTAAAGTATTTCGTGGGTATGACAAAACAAACAGGTACATCACTTTTAGATTAAAGTATTTCATGGGTAGGACAAGACAGACATGTACTTTACTTTTAGATTAAAGTATATCGTGGGTAGGACAAGAAAAAAAGTGTATTTTAAAGAACTCGAGTGTGAATTTGGTGTGAACATTTCGTATGAAAGATGTATATTTGATCTGGCCAAATGAATCCTTTATGTAGTGGTCAAATCAACACACTGATTGGGTCAATCGTTGCAACTCTCCGTGAACGAGTGTAAGTGTGTAACAGATGGCGGTTATAACCGTTTTTCACTTGTACAATTACATCAGTGGTAAATACCACTGATTACCCAGTTGCTGCTGAACAATTGCTATTGAGCAGCAACTAGGCGATCAGTGGTATTTACCATTGTTGTAACTGTATAACTGAAAAACGGTTATAACCGCCATCTGCTGCACTTTTTCACGAAGAGTTGCAAAGATTCACCCAATTAGTGTGATGTGTTGCTTAAGTAGTTGCTTCTGCTGATCAGTTGCTACTAAAGCTCAGTTACTATGATTGGTCATATGCTACTAGTCTCAGTTACTACTGATAATCATTTCCAACTATCATTATTTTCCAAGCAATTTTCATCAATCAGACAAATCCGAAGCAACTTCTAGTGTATAACTAATAGGTCAAAATAAAATTTTGGTCTTAAGTAAATCCATTTACACAAATTGACATTGATGACACTAAAATCACCAACAAATCTTATATGAATTGTTAGCTTATGTGATTGTTTATAATCAATGACAGTGTGCTGGTAACTCTAGTGCTCTTTTTCTGACTATTGCAGCACAAAATCTGTTATGTCTGCAACTAGCCGAGGAGCTTGGGGTGGTGGTTGCAGACCCATGGGTCGAATGGTTCATGGCAGCTAGTTTACCTGCTTTTGTTTCCCTACTACTTACTCCATATATCTTGTACAAACTGTATCCGCCTGAAACCAAAGGCACACCTGATGCCCCTGCTATGGCTGCAAAGAAACTTGAACTTATGGGTCCAGTCACAACCAACGAGTGGGTGATGATTGGCACCATGCTTCTTGCGGTCACTCTATGGGTGTTTGGGTATGCAATATTGATAATTTCATTCTTTCCATCTCTCCTACACTTTCAAAATGTACATCTAAACAACCCCTTAAGTCCTTAACATAATTCTTAGTACTAATGTGAGTCATTATCTACACAGGGATGTAATTGGGATATCTAGTGTTCTTACTGCAATGATTGCGTTATCGATACTTTTGTTGTTAGGAGTGCTTGAATGGGATGATTGCTTGAATGAAACTTCAGCATGGGACACTTTCGCTTGGTTTGCAATACTGGTGGGCATGGCTAGCCAATTAACTGAACTTGGAATCGTTAAATGGATATCAAGTTATGTTGCAGTTCTTTTGCAATCATCGTCGTTGAGTTGGCCCATGGCTTTTGGTGTTCTTCAGGCAGCTTACTTCTTAATCCACTACATGTTTGCAAGCCAAACGGGTCACGTTGGAGCCTTGTATCCTGCTTTTCTTGCTATGCATGTTGCGGCCGGGGTGCCCAGGGTGTTGGCTGCACTTGCGTTAGCTTATAATACAAACTTATTTGGTGCTTTAACACATTATAGTAGTGGGCAGGCAGCAGTTTATTTTGGAGGTGTGCTTCTTGTAGAGGTGGCAAAATGGGCGGGTGGGTTAACGGGTCAAAAGAAGTCATCTTTTAATGTGGGTTGAAACGTCTCAGGTGAGGTTGACCTGAAACACTTTTCCAGATCTTTCAAATCTTTTTATAGATAACCAGTGTGTCAAATTTGTTTAGAAAAATAATTTTTAAAAATAATCTAAAATTTTGAAATTGACCGCAATCCATTTACTTTATAGCTAATTTATTGAATTTACTCTTTTGACTCGTTTGAGATCAAACATAATCTGAACCGAGTTATCGACCCATTTATAAGTAAATAAGTTGAAATTGCAACCTTTTGATCAACATTACGTACTTGATTAAGATGAATGTTGTCATGGCATCATGAATGATACATTTGTTTTCTCTTATCTTTTGTTGACAGCTGGTTATGTAGACCTCCCAGATATTTTCAGGATCGGGTTCATTATGGCTTGTGTAAACGCAGTGATATGGACTGTTGTTGGTGCTTTATGGTGGAAGTTTTTGGGGCTCTATTAATTCTCTAGTAACATGTAAGTAATTATCTTACTTTGTGCATACCGCCCCTCTCAAAACAAGCACAATGGCGCTAAATAAGATTCAGTTTTTCTAAACGAGTCGATGATCTTCCAAGTGTTGTTGAGTTGGTTTAATCAAGTTCTTCAATGAACCATGTAAATCTTTGTATCCAATTAGATTGTAATTTATAACTAATTTATAACTTCTGTAATTGTGAATGTAAACTTTTTAGTATGTTTCCATGTCCCAACACCATTTTTCGGTACCTAAATGATGTATCTCATTTAGCTGTCCAGCACCTTTTTTTTATAAATAATTAACTGGAAAAACTCTTTGTTAGGTTAGCTAACTAACATGCTCGATTATAATGACAAATTTTGGAACATTAGTTGGATTTATTAAAATTATTAAAAGCCGTTGTACAATCACTCATGCTTCATATACAAACTCATAAAAAGAGTTTAGGATCCTTATTTTGATATGTTAATCAAGTAAACATTGGTCTTGATATACTGTTTCTTGTTATAATCCTAGCTGCTACCATCCCAGCAGCCAAAGCAGCTCCAAATAACGCATGTAATCGAACACAAAAATATTTCGCCATAAATACCTTTGCTTTATCCTGCAAGAACGAATCCAATTAACCATCTTGATGTTTTACAGAAATTTTTGGTGATTTTGCAACTGACCTGGTGGTTATCTGAAACGAAGCTGACCACAAGCTTGCCCACGGGCACCGTAAGTGCACACAGAAACTGCATCATAAAACTCAGGTCAGTTTTCATACATTTTACTTGCAAGAAAGTATGCATTTGTATGAAAAAAGGACCATTTAAAAAGCTTACTATGGAAGTGATTGGAAGAGCTCTACAAACGCCAATAAGAAACAGAAGTGAATAGAGAGATATTACTGCCATTTTCACCACATTTGAACCTGTTTCTGTGCCAGTCCTCACCTGTAAACAGTGAAACCGATCCAATCTATGGTCACTTGTGCACTTTGGGATGTGGGTTTGGATTTTTATACAAACCCGCATGGACGGTTGCGGGTTGGTAGACTACTTACCAGTGGGGAGAGTTTTCCTACTGCTTTATCACCTGCAATCTGAGTTTGCAAGTCAAAAAAACTTCTTAGGAAGCTAGAAAAGATGGTGAAAACTAAACAGAAAGCATGGTGGCAAAACGGGCTGATTTGGTAACAGGTTAAAATGGGTAATTTTTTTGTTGAACCTGAAACGGGTCAGGGTGGTCTAGGTTGATGCAAAACGCATTTTGTACAAAAAAATTTCAAATTTATTGTAAATATTTAGTGTAAAATTTTATTACAAAAACAATACTATTTCAAGAGTATAATTTTAATTAAAATAGGAAGTTTAATACATTAAAAATACACTTTGGATGACTTACAACTCGTTTCCCTTTCCATGCATTATTTTTTATTTTTATTTTACTAATTAGAGATAAAAACACAAATCAACCCATTTATAAGTAAATAACATTACCTGATGAAAATGACTGCAAAAAAGAATAAGAGACGTTGTAATGCCAACTAGGACTGAAGCCGATAGAATCGTGCCAGTTATTGGTAGCGCCTCCACCCTTGTGCTACTGCCCTGCAACAGGTAAAAGGCTGTGGTTGCAAAAGGACCGAAAGCCGCAAAGCACAACGGTTCTCCAAGACCCCGGTAACTCAACCGGAAAGGCGGACACTATAACGGGTTAGTTGTATGATCCTACAGGCTAAGCATAATGAAAACTTTCAGTCTTGTGTGTAATATTTATACCTGATATATGTAACCACAAGTGATTGCAGCAGCCAGTAGCAACATTGACCTCATAGTTCCAGCTTCCATGGAAGCCCAAACAAGCCCCATAGACCCGACACAAAGCAATAATAATGCAGCCACAAGGGTCCCTGACCGACTGCATAGGCGCAAAGTACAAACGTTTTACAGAGATAAAGATTAACAACAGATTTAGCAAGAGGTAAAGATCGATTGTAATCTACCTGCCGATCATGTTAACAACAGATTCTTTCTTGTTTACATCTGCTCCTGTATCAAAATCATAAACGTCGTTGCTGTCCAGATTACACACTATATGTATTAGATAAAATATATTAGTTAGGGTTTATTATAATTATCTTTACCATTAGGAATTATCTCAACTGTATTCATATATATAGTTGATCAATAATACACAATTCCTTACGGTGTTGTCCTTATTCTATATGGTATCAGAGCAGATATACCTTAAATTGAGCCAGGTGATTATAAGAACCGACGAAGACAAAAGCAGAACGTATTGCTTAGCTGAACACAACCCCGTTTGCAGATAAGCTGCCGCTGTTCCTACCTGTATATAACAATGTCATCTTATTAAACAGTTGGAGTGCATGCCAAAGTGTTGACTCTATTTCAACAACTTACGGTCAAGGGAACCAGTGCAACGGAATAGATTGGTAATTTGATCGCCCTCCATACTAACATTGCTTTAGAGATATCATCTTCGTGTGTAGAAACAGTTGTAGGTTCATCCGGTTCGCTTTTGAAGCGAACCAGCTGTCTTCTTTTTCGTCCATGGACCTCTGAGCGTCCTGTGCGAGTATGTCGAGGGGGGAAGTGACGTAACGATGAAGATTTCAATTCATCTAACAATGAAGCTACGGGGTAACACCTGTTGAGACAAAAATCAGGGAAATCAAAGTGTGCATGATTTGAACATTCATTATATCAAAGATTAGAAGATAAGCAGAGGATAGCATAGTAATTTGAGAGAGATGAACATGAAAAGAGGGAATGTGCCTGTGGGTGTTTTGAAGATGAGGGGGAGACTTCCATGATCGTTGGTTGCAGAATATTGGCACCATTTTTAATTGGATTCAACTCCCACCACATACTCTGTCTTTCGAAGTGAAGGGAGAGGATAAGGATATTTTACACTTGGATCCCTTGTACTTTGGAATATATTTGAATGTAGATCCACATGGTTTATATTTTTGCAAGATTTACATTGTATTTAGAGTAAACTACGGTTTTAGTCCCTGAGATTTGGTCCAAATATTGTTTTAATCTGTTAATTTTAATTTATTTTTTAGTCATTGTGGTATCTAATTTGTCTCAATCAGCTAAGTGTCCTTAACGCCAACCAAATTTTTTGTTAATTTTTATAAAAAGACAAAAATACCCTTGATTAAGTAAATAAATTACTAAAAGAATTTAAAAAAATATATAAATATTAACTCTCTTTGCTCTCTACTTTACCTTCTCCTTCCACCTAGAATCACCGCCATCTCGGGCGACTAAAGAATTAAAACAAGTGAGATTCAAAGAGATGATGATGGTTTTGTGGAGACAATCTAATCTTGAAGACGGACATGTGAGTAAATCTAAACCCCCTTTTTCTTCTCCGCTACCTTCTTCTTCCCATAATGGTTTTTTTCTCAGAGACGACCATGCAATCAATATTATGAGATTCTTTGATCTCAGTTTTGAATGTTTGGGCATTTGTCATTATTATAATAAGTAAATATTCCAACGATGATATATTAAAAATCAGATGTTACACTAAGACATGGTTAAATTAGTGAACCTCGATCATATGTAGGATGAAATGATTGGTCGTTGTGCATTTAAGAAGCCGCATGATGCTAGTAATACGAGTCCTTGACATTAGGTACGTGAAACTTCTGCGATTATGTTCATTTTCACATTCACACTTCCAACTTTATAAAATTTACTCTTAGTTAAGAAAAAAAAAGTTAAGAAAATGTCAGTTAACTGTTAGTCTATTTTTTTTGAAAGACAAATTTCTTAATTGCTATGAGAGTGGGACTTGAAGCCATGACTTTAGTGTTCTTAGAGAATTTTCCTCTATCATTAAGCCACCAACCCCAATAGTAACTATTGTGCTCTATTAATTCCATAAAAAAACCTTTTTATAATCTCTCTTCTATACACGCACACAAAAAGAAATATATATATATATATATATATATATATATATATATATATATATATATATATATATATATAGTCAAGATAAATTATGGACCAGAGCCAATGTTTTAAAAACCGGGTTTTAAATCGTACCGGGTTGGGCTCAGAAATGGTCCAACTGGTTTTACCGGGTTGTACCGGGCAGTTCAACCGAGTTGACTATTTAACCCTATAATTCCATAAAAATACAACTTCAACTCACAAAATAATCCAAAAGTAGATGATTCCATAAAAAAAAATTATTCAAAATTTAATCCATAATAGAAAAATAATCCAAAAGCACTCAATTTTTCAACAAAGTTTTTTTAAATAAAAGTGTACAATTGTTTTATGTCATTCGAGTGTTGAATGCATCAAGTTCACGATTGCTTAAAAAATGGAATTCACTATTATCGTCATCCTCATCACTATCGGGCCGCTAAAACTTAATTTTTTTGGTTTAAACCTAAAATTTTACTTTGTCTTAAAACCGGTACAACGGTCTAACCCGGTATTACCGGCGGTTCAAGTTACAAACCGTTCTTCCAATTTACCGGGCTCAAACTTACCGGGCTAGTGACCGAGATCCGGTTAAACCGGTATTACCGACCGGTTTGAACCGATTTTTAAAACATTGACCAGAGCTATACATTCTAACTTTGGTTTATATATTTTGAATTTAATAAAAATATAAAAGTATTATTTAAAGATAAAAATGTAATGAAATAATGTCTTCAAGGATTAAAAGCGGTGGGCTACGTATAAACTTTTTCCATCAAAGATAATTTCTAATGTATATACTTTAAAACAACAAAACTATGTAAAATATAGTCTAATTAAGTCATTTCATCCAAGATATAAATAGTGTAATTTCTTATGTAACGATCTTCGTTACCTCTTCGTACATTAAATTTATGTAATAATACTCATCACATTGAATTTTCATACTCATATTTTTTGAATATTCGAACATAAAACTAAAAAAAAAATGTTATTTTGAAACAACATGATTCAACATAAAAAATAGCACCATATTGAATGTAGTTTTTTTTAACTCTATATTAAGGGAAAAATACAAAAATGACATTTGACCAAAAAACTTATAAAAAATGGACATGTATAAATAGCTAGCTATTTCATGGAAATTGTGAGACAATAGCCGGCTAAACCGGCTAGGCTTAGCCGACATAAATTTCCGTGCCCACATTCCCTTTTACATAGTATAGACCAATGATAAGTTGACATGTGGCCGGCTTAGCCGGCAAAATGGATTAGCCGGCTCAAGCCGGATTCGGAAAAAGGCACGGGCAAAATGGATTAGCCGGCTCAAGCCGGGTAATTGCTGATAAGTTTTTTTGGTCAAATGCCCATTTTTGTATTTTTTCCCCTTTATTAAATACAACTATTATTTTTAATCTTACAAATAAGATAATTTAAATGTAACAAATAAATATGTAAATCTTAATTATAGTCTAAGAAATTGATAGAAATAGTTTTTTTTAATAGTGAGACTTGAACCATTTAAGAGGCATTGCTCTGACGTTGATATACATGCAATCTAGGTTTTTTAAGTAGAAAAATGTGCACTTAGGAAAATCCAAAGTTGTGGGAGAACTACGACTTGCATGGTTTTTGAATCATGAGAGGACTTTAGGAGGCTCTTTTTTGTCTTCTTCAAACTATAAATAATCAACCGTCACAAGTTGGGTGGTGGTTTTCATCGACTCATTTAATGTTCCAAGAAACAAGGTGCTTTGTTCTGGTTGGCTTGTATGTTTGACAAAACGAATTACTCCAAAGTTAGACATCTCAAAACATGGTGGTAAATAGTCCCTAACCAAATGATTATGGAATTTAAATCCTACGAAGTGTAGGTGTGATGATTTTAGAAGTATAGAGCGTGTTTTTGCTGGTTGAAAGAAAGCTAAAACTTTTATTTTTAATAGAATCTTTCCAAAAAATATAAAAGAATACAATAGTATAACTAATAACTCCAAATAGGAAAAAAAATGATTAAAGGGTATTTGGAAAAGTTAATTTATGAAAGACTAGTTATTTTATAAAAATGACTACAAGTAGCTCATTGTTTATTTTTTTTGAAAATAAAAAAATGTTGGAAAACTAGTTGAAAATTTTATTTTAACTGACTATGTAGACAAATAATTATATGTATATACGATGAGATGTATAATTAATAATTTATGAGTTTGCATTCCTTTTTGTAAGAGTTTTGCAATGAGCTAACTTGTGTCTACCATGAACTATAGCGAATGAGATATTGATGCTTCAAGTAGAATGTTTGAAATGAGAAATTGAGTGAAAAATTGTCTTACATTGAAGAAATATATAAATAAGGAGTCAAGATATTCGGTAATTAGCTGAGCGTAGTAGCTGACCGTTTCTCGATTTGAGCTGAACATGATAGCTGGACATATCTGATTGTAACGAGTGCTATTAAAAAGTTGATTTTTTTTATTGTCGATAAGTATCTTAATTGCATATCAAAAGTCAATTAATTACAATTAAAAATATAATTTTAAGAATATTTAATGACCAAATTTTACTGTAGCGTTAAAAATAAAATTGTTTTTTTGAAAGGCGACTTTTTAAACCCCTACTCCTTTCGGGAGTAGCCCGGGTGTTTCCTGTGAGTCATGCATGCCTTTCCCTATGGGTTGTAACCGCATGAACTCGAACCCGAGACATCCTTAAGAAGAAACCACTATGTGAAAAACTCCTTGACCATCATAGCAGAACCCCAATGGCAAAAATAAAATTGTTAGTTCAGTTCCATTTACACTATTTTTAAACTACACATTGTCAAGGTTTAAACCTGTGTCTTCTTCAAAGAGACATTACCTCTTACCACTAGATTACAACTTCAGTTTCTATATCTAAAAAAACAAGAAAAAATAGTGAAAGGTTTACACAAACAGAGAAAAAGTTACTGGTTCACTAGATGTTTGAATAGAGAAGAAAAATGAAAAATCTCTATGTTAGCAATATATATTAAATAAAATATATTATATACGATTAGATAAAATATACTAGTTAGAGTTGTTACGTAAATAAGATTTATTGTAATTATTTTTTTTTTATCATAATTAGGAGTTATGATTAGATTATGTTTCTTTTGTGACTCATTGTATTTTGATCATGTTTAATTTGTAATTATCCTTATGGTATCCCTATATAGAATTGATCAATAATTAATATATAATACTTCACGACATTTTCATTCATTCTATATGGTATTATTTCTTTTCTGTCCCTTCCCAACCCCCTCTGCCGCTTTTGGTGCCATTGATCGTCTTCTCCCATTGTCCCCATTATGTGATGGTTTTCTTTCACTTCTCCTACATCATGTCCTACACCGGGGATGCATTGTACAAATATATTGATTAGTTTTTATTATTTTCCCCTACAACTTTAAAAACCGGAACAATCAAATCAAACACCGATCCTGAATTGAAAGAACCGTAGTAAAATTACAACAAAGATGAAAGATCAAAAATAAAAGATTAAAGTAGAGATAGAAGATCTTAGAAGCACGGCAACAAGAATCAATGTCGGTGTCTTTTAATTTTAATTTTCCTTAGTTTCAAGTTTGACATCGAATGAAAACCGACCTCTAGCTTGAGGGGGCATGTTAGCGATGCATATTAGATAAAATATATTTTTAGATATTATTTGATAAAATATGTTAGTTAGAGAGTTGTTACGTAGATAAGTTTTTTGCAATTATCTTTATTATAATCAGGAGTTATGATTAAATTAGGTTTTCTTTGTAATTATGTTCATTGCATTTTGATTCTTTTTCATTTATAATTATCCTTATTGTATCTTTATATATAGTTAATTAATAATACACGATAACGAGATGACTCTACATTCTTTGTTTCATTTCAAAGCAAGAGACCAATCTCTTGTGTTCGGTTAGTATACAACTACACTATATTGTACTATTCCAAGAAAGATTAAACATAAAAAAGACTCGGAGGCTCTTTTTTGTCTTCTTCCAACTATAAACAATCAACCATCACAAGTTGGTTTGTGGTTTTCATCGAATCATTTAATGTTCCAAGAGAACAAGATGGTTTTTGATTATACGTTTGACAAAACTATCATGCAGTAAGAAGAAAGCCAAAACTTTTATTATTTGATAAAATCTTGAAGCTTTTAATCTAAAAATATAACAATATCTATTCAAATAGGAAAGAAATTGACTAAAGAGTATTTGGAAAAGTTTATTTTTGAAAGACTAATCTATACTAATAAATAAAGGTTTAAGTTGGACAATTGTTACTTCCTCATGAATTCTCACATTGGTTTTCTCGCATCTCTCTCCTAATTAATACACATGTATCTTATTAAATAATAATGATATTATAAATATATTATTAAAGAAAAATACTAATTATGTTAAATAAGAATATATATATATATATATATATATATATATATATATATATATATATATATATATATATAATAGGAAATCAAAATATAACTAATTAAAGAAAAATACTAATTTGTTATATACACACATTTTCACTTGATATATTTCGAGACGGTCATAAAAGTCTGCCAAGTTAGATGATCATAATAGTCTGACAAATTATGACGTATTTACAGATTTATAAGTTATATCGTTTTCAATATACAACCCGTGTAATACACGGGATTCTAACCCAGTTACTTGATAAAAGCTACTATAAGTAGTTTTTTTTCAATCTATTTTTCAAAAAATAAAAGTTGTTGGAAAACTAATTAAGAAGTCAATTTTTCATTAACTTCGTAGACAAATAATCATTTGCTTATGTGAGATGTATAATTAGTAATTTATGGGTTTATATTATTCTTCCTTAGAGTTTATAGACGAGCTAAGATGCGTATATGAAGCTATAGCGAAGATATATTGATGCTCAGAGTAAGATGTCTGAAATAAGAAATTGAGTTAAAAATTGTCCCATATAAGCGGGTGAACAAACATTGAATGAATTTGTAAATAAGGAGGCAAAATGTTCGGTAAACTTCTTCCTGTTTTTACTCCCATACCTACGCCACACCAGGTCGAGGGTGGGGGGTTGAAGATATATTTAAGGTCAAATGTTTAGAAATTTTGAACTCTTTGTATCTCCCAAATATGTAGGCACGAATCTCCAACACTTCAAAATCAACTATTTAATGGTTGTGTGAGCTGAACGCTTCAAACTGTTAAAGATCACCAGCTCTTGTGTGCGCTAAAAGCTTAAGATCAACCGTTCAAGCTAAAAGCTGACCATCTAAGCCGAATGTTTCCGCTAACTGTTTCTTTGTTTGAGATGAGCATATTGATTGCAACGACTGCCATTTAAGAAAAAAATGGGGTTTTTTTTAAAATGTCATTAAGTATCTTAATTGCATATTAAAAATCATTTAGTTATAGTTAAAAACTGTTTTATGAACATCTTATGAGAGGTTTTTGGTTTTGCTATAAAAAAAACTTAGTTCATTTTCCATATCTTAAAAAACTAGAGAAATAGCGAATGGTTTAGACAAATAGAGAAAAAGTTTCCGGTTTACTTGGTGTTCGAATAGAAAACAGAAGTCTCTACTTCTTTGTTCCATTGCAAAACAAGAGACTAAGCTCTCTTTTTTTGGGTTAGCAAACAACTACCACTATCTTGTTGTATCCCTTAAAAGATTAAACATAGAAAAGACTGGTCCTATTCTTAGATTCGTTGGCCATCTATAACTACTGCTCCGTTATTGTACACTAGGAGACATACGTAAATAGTTTTGAAATCTATTTTACATGAACCATTTTTAACACTTTATATTTCTTATAGTATTTTAGATACCGTTGTAATTTCTTTTAGTCAAATGACTACTGTTTCTCACAACGTAAACGAAATTACGAATATTCCTAACAAAAACTTCATCTTTCACATTCAAACAAGACTTATTATTATTGTCATAAGCCGAAAAATAATATATTGCAAGGGAAAGTGCCACTAGCTAGTTTGATCACACAAACTTAGTCACCTAAAATACTAGTTGTAGATGTATGGTCCAAAGAAAAAAGTGGCTTTAGATGTTAAAAGTTCAATTGTGGGCAGTCTAGCCAATGATAGCGGGTCAGATCAATAGAGATGCAAACGGGAGGAAATAAATGCCAACATACCCTCTAGTGTAGGGAAATGGAATCCAAATGGAAAGCAACAACTGTGAACAAGAATCACATGATTGGTTATCCTCATTGTTTCATTGGTTTTCTTTTTAAACTCTTTGTTCTTAACTTTAATAATATTTTCAATTTTAATTTAAGAATTTATAACATTAATAGAAGTTAATAATGATTTAACTTCCACCAACTAATTATCTTTTGATATGTAGTTGATTCAAATTAAGGTTAACGGAATTATACTTGTACCATCTTGATAGAAAAGAACCTAACTAAAAAATGGCACAACTTAGGCTATATCTCTCAAGTTATGAAACTCACAAGTAAATGAAGGAAACGTCTCAATGAGCCTGGAAAACGACATAGGCGAGTTGTCGTAGTTGTCAGACCCGGATTCCATCATCTTGAAATACCCTCATTTCAAACTCGACGGTCTCCTCAATTTTACGAGTTTTAATTTATTTCACTTTAAATGTAAAAACGTGGGAATCTTTGATATGAGTAATTTACTCTTTTCTTTAAATATACAATTTCATAAATATATAGTCAATTTTAGTTTTTCAAATTTTGATCGAACTACTAAATGTAGATTTTCTTTATAAAATACGTCTTGATATAATAGTGTACTTATTTAGTAATGTATTAATTCTCTCTTTTATTCTTAATTATTCATCTGCGTTATTTTTAATCTTAAAAATAATAGTTTTATCATAAAGTTAGACCACTAAAAAAGTGAACAAATTAAACTATTTCCATTAAACAGTTAGTATGTAAAAGAATAAAATCATTGCAAAAAAGTTTGAACGATAAAATATTAAGTTAAAATTTTTTAATGTAAAAATATTATAAAAAACATAAAATGGTTAAGAAAGAACACTAATTTGAGTTGAACACATTAAAACAAAGGCTTTAAATGATGGAAGATCCGTTGGAAATCCTTCAGTAAAATTTGTAATAGTAACATATTTACTGACGGATTTTGAATTGTTACTGATGGATCACAGACAGATAGGGGGATCACCGACAGATAGTTCACCTACGGGAGCTTTGCTGGGGGATCACCGACATACTTTTCACCAAAGGATCACCAACGGATTGTGGTTGCAGGTGGTGGTTGCAGAAGCCGGGAATGTTGTGAGGCCGTCGATGTTGGGAGAGCAAGATTGTGAGGCAAAACTGAGATAAGTTGGGGGGAAATACCCAGCCAATGTTTTTATGGGTTTTAGCGGTGACATGTCGCCGCTAATGGTGTTGCCGCCAATACCTGTTAAACCCTGCCATTAGATCCATCCCTTATCAACAGTTAGATTCATCAGTTGGAGTAGTACACGGATAGATAGATGTGTCGCCGCTAAAACCTTGTGTCGCCGCTAATGCTTAGATTTCTTGTAGTGTGTAGTTAATTATATACAGGTACAAGCCTTTGGTTGTATTCCATCGATGATAATTGGTTTTAATAGTGAAAACATTAATAACTTCAGTACATATTTTGATTTGAGTAATTTGTTGTTATCGATTATTGATGTCTCGTAAATTTTGTACAAAATTTCAGGTAATAGCCAAGTATATCTTTACATATTATATACTTATTAAAACGCAATTGAATGAACAATGACATTATAAATTTTATTAAAATAAAAGCAATTATGACTTATAAGGATTTTATCTTTTTTAAGGTTTTTTAATGTGAAGGTTTTTTTTTATTTTTTTACATATTTTGATTTTCGCTTAAAGCTTTTTAAAATATGACGTTTTACAAAATTTCGAATACACTGTTGTGACGTGATTATTTTTATCTATATTTTAATATAAATTTTATTCGAAACTGACCCGGGTCAATTTTTATTTCTTTTTTCACAACATAATATTTTTTAAGTTCTATATATACCATTGCGACGCTCATATTTCCACTTACATTTCGATATAAATTTTATTCAAAAAGAGATTTCGCAATGCGCGGCCAAACCTAAAGGTCAAATATAATATATTTTAAAATTTGTTTCACAATAACGTAATGTTTTTTTAATTCCGAATATACCGTTGCGACGTACTTATTTCTATTTACGTTCCGATATAAGTTTTATTCAAAACCGAGACATTGCAACGCACGGCCGAAATTCAGTAGTTAGACTAAAACTATATATTCATTTGATAAAAATCAGATATCATATATAATTTCCTACAAAGATATAACAAAATGCTAAAAAAAAGCATCCAAATTCAAACTTGTACCCTATGAAATCTAGAAGTATGACCACATTATCATATTTGTATGTTTGCCATCAGTTCGTTGTCATCCTTGTTCCTTTCTATCACTTGCCACTATCTCTAGCAAACAACTCTTCTGAAATAAGCAGTGTTTTTATTTATTTACAATGTCATGTTTTACAATTATTATTAGAAATGACCATACAATTAATTATAAAAAGAATAATACAAAGAAAAGAAATAAAACATAATAATCTTTAGATTGAAAAAAAAGTATGACCATAGTGCCAATTTTAAGATTACGGGTGAATTGTTTCATATTATTATATATTCTTCTATGACAATGCTCATGAATTTACTTCGTTATCACAATATGGTATGTGAAATACCTTCTTAAACTTATTAACCTATTTAAAACTAGAATTAAAGAATGGAACACATTAGGCATTGCACCTAAAGTGTATCAAAAATAGGTGACTAAGTTATTTTTGTTTAAAACTAATTAAAAATAAAACTAATTTCAAATAAAGCACGCGGCTGACAAATGAATAGGAAAACTAATCTAGGAGCATCCACGAGTTCTCATGTGGGTTATTTATTTGGCGCCCAGTTCGACCCAGGGATTGATCCAAATAGCATATGAAAACCAGAAGAAAGGGTCGGCGTGTTGGATGCGGCGGTGGAGGAGCTCAATATGGAGAAGATTTAAATATAGTCTAATCTTTTAAATTATTTCAAATGATTTGTTTCCTATTTTTATGATTTTTATTTCCTATTCAAACTATGGTTTATCCCTATAAAATGGGATCTAGGGATTTTGTTTGGTTGGTTGAATTATTTTGAATATTTTGTTATCTTGTAATTCTTAATCGAAGCGTTACGAAAGCTTGTGATTAAAGCTTTTGATTATTTCGTGTGTTCTTCATTTCGATTTGATTGTGCTTCAGTTTGCATTAAGTACTATTAGAGCTACGGTTAATCAAATGGTTGGACGTGGAAGAGGTCGCCCTCCCTTGCATAGAAACGCCGGAAGAGGCAACATAGAGGACGTATTAGATCCTCGTGATGAGGAGATCGCACAGTTGCAAGAGAGAATCATGTAGTTGGAATTGAACCAAGATCATACATAAGAAACAGAGACGGACACGGTTGTGGAGGACGAATCGGATATTAATGACGAGAACCCGTTCGGGGTTTTTCGCCAGCGCAGTCGGGCTGCTCGTCACTCCGATACACTACAGGGTCTCGGTTTCAAGGTGGAGATTCCGGACATTAATGGAAGTGTTCAGGTAGATGACTTCATTGATTGGATCAGTACCGTTGAAAGAGTTTTTGATCTCAAAGATATCCTTGGCGGGTTGAAGGTTAAATTGGTGGCAATCAAATTGAAGAAATCGACTTCCCTTTAGTGGAAGCATGTTAAGTAGCAATGACAAAGGGAAGGTAAATCACGGGTAAGGTCCTGGGAGAAGATGAAGAAACTGTTAAGCCAAAAGTTTCTACCACCCAACCACCGACATAAGGCTTTCTTAGACTACCATCAACCAACGCAAGGTACTATGTCAATTGAGGAATTTATTGCTTATTTTGACCAGTTGCGTATGTGCTGTGTAGTTGACGAGGAGGAAGAACATGTGGTCGCGAGATTCTTAGGGGCTATCAAACCCGAGATCTCGAATGTGGTACAATTACAGCAATGTTGGTCCTATAATGATGTGTGTAGGTTGACCTTGAAGGTGGAAAAACAATAAAAAGGGTAAAACAAGGGTGGTGGGAACTAAAGGGGCGACGAGGACTTGGGCACAAGCGGTAGAGCTAACACCGGCTGCCCCTAAGGTTGTTGGTGGTGGCGGCGATGCTGCCAAAGCATCAACGCCAACCGTGGTTCCATATACGAGTCGTTCGACATTATATGTGAAGTGGGGTCAGACATGCCACGCGATTTCCCTAAAAACAGTTAGTGACACTTGTTGATGACACCCTTAGTATATGAGGATTATGAAGATTATAGGGACGGAGACGAGTTGGCTGTAGCTGACGAGGTCTTTGGTCCTGATCACGGGGAGACCTTTATTATCCAGTAGAGTCTCGGTACCTCACCGGTGAACGCTACAACCAGTGATGCGTGAAGGCGTAATAGCATCTTTCGGACTAAGTAAGGTGTGCACGATGATTATCATGGGGGCAGTTGTGAGAATGTTATCTCTTTTGCTATGTTGAGAGACTCGGGTCAAAACATGAAAACTATCCGGGTCCCAACCAACTTGCATGATTAAGGAATGGGAATACAGTTCGAGTTGATAAAAGGTGCTTGGTTAGTTTTTCCATCGGGTCCAAATATAGTGACGAGATTTGGTATTAGATTGTTCTGATGGACGCTTGCCACCTTTTGTTAGGCTGACCATGGCAATAGGATAGGAAGGCGGTTCACGACAGTTCAAAAACACCTACCGTTTCCGAAAGGATGGGGTAAGCATTACCTTATTACTCTATTATAACCGAGGGAAGAGGAAGGATTCATCGGACTTGAGTTTGCGACAGACTGGGGGTGGAATGTGAATAGGTTGATCATTGCCATTATGGGTTTTATTCTGTTAATCTCCCAGTACGTTTCGTACAAATATTGTCGCTATGCTATCTGTTAGAGTTGGGTTTGTAAAATCGGATAAGCGCTCAGGTGGTGCTTCAAAAGTTGAGCGTGGAGGATCGTGCACTGTTTTGTTTATCGTATCTACTACTGTCCTTCTGAATTTTGCTTATCATTATCTAGTGGCATTAGCACAACTTGTACCGAGGTTTCGTTAGCACACGGTTCAAACTATGGTTGGGGTTATAACCGTGTATGGGTGGATCTTCACATGGGCCTTAGAAGTCGTTTTGAGTTCGTAACTGACGGCAAGGTGATTAGGTGTGTTTTTAATGGGTTTGTTATTCTAGACTGGGTTGACAATACGATGGTCCTAATGGTTAGGTTCATAGGTTGTGATCATTGGGTTATTGATAGTGATTGAGCTTTGGCTTTGGGGGCGCATGTTACTGACAGGTGTTTGGTGGGTCGCTTCTATTATGTAGATGTTGCCGGGCTATTGGGCGTTGATCAAGTTTTTCTATGTAGCGGGCTTCCAGGGGATGGGGTATGATGCAGGAGGATCCACGGGTTCCCATGTGAGTTATTTGTTGGGTGCCCGGTTCGACCAAGGGATCGATCCGATTAGCTTATGGAAACCGGAAGAAATGGTGGGCGTGTTGGAGGTGGCGGTGGAGGAGCTCAACATGGAGAAGATTTAAATTTAACCTAATCTTTTAAATTATTTCAAATTATTTGTTTCCTTCTTTTATGAGTTTTATTTCCTACTCAAACTATGGTTTATCCATATAAAATGGGATCTAGGGTTTTTGTTTAGTTTGTTGAATTATTTTGTTCTTTAGAATAACTCTTATTCCAAGCGTTCGACTGAAGCTTGTGATTAAAGCTTCTGATTATTTCGTGTGATCTTGATTGTCATTTGATTGTGCTTCCATTTGCATCAAAAACAATATCAATGAAACAAATATATGGTTTAAACATATCATGATGATTATTAGGTGCATGTTATGATTATGATTTCAACTTATTTTCTATGGTTGAAACAAAGTTCCTATATTAAAACTTTTATGAACTACTATTGAGATTTGAACTCTGATTCTAAGTCATGCTTAACCCTCAAAATGCATGTTCAATCACTTCCTCTATGATAATCACATAAATTATTCAATATAGAGGAACTTTGTTTAAACCATAGAAAATAAATTGAAATGCATTTGTGAACTTCACAAGCTATGGGTGTATGAAACCTCCAAGCTACTTTTCAAGGAATCCCCTTGATTTATGCATAAGTAGCGAGGTAACCGATGGGTTAACATATTTTCTAGATTAAGAGGAAGACTTTCAACGTGTGTGTATATATATATATATATATATATACCACAATGATCTTGCAACAACATTGAAGCACTTATTAACTCAACTATCCAAGGATATACATTTTGTTGGTATCGTGCATAATATAAATTATTTAATATAGAGGAACTTTGTTTAAACCATAGAAAATATGTTGAAATGTGTTTGTGAACTTCATAAGCTATGGGTGTATGAAACCTCCAAGATACTTTTCAAGGAATCCCCTTGATGTATGCATAAGTAGCGAAGGAACCGATGCGTTAACATCTTTCTCAGATTCATAGGAAGACTTTCAAGATACATATATTTACCAAAATGATCTTGCTACAACATTGGAGCACTTATTAACTCAATTATTCAAGGATATACATTTTGCTGGTATCGTGCAGAATAAAAATGATCAAGTGACTTGTGGAGAAAACCTTCCTTTGTCATTTCAGGATCATTAGCTGCCATTGTTGCATGTTTGGAAGAGTTTTCAAGCTTAAAATTTATGAGAAGTATGAAGTGAATTTGGAGTTTGAGATAAACGACAAGAATCTAGGTTAGAATTTTGCTTGTAAGTGAAAGCATGGGAGAGAGACTGTGATTTCATAGACCGTTGGAGGGAAACAATGATGGTACGGTACAAGTAGTGGAGCAGACATTACTGTAGCAGAGATACTGTTTCCAGCTGTAGAGATATTGAGTAGTCATGGTAAAATATTGACAACATTTTCCGAAGGAGTTACCCTTAGTATAGTTTTTACTACTGCTAAAAGTTGATGCGAACCATGTAAAGTATCAGCAGCAAAAGAGTTTGCTGGTGATGGATATAATGGTCAACAACAGAATATGTTGTTACTGCTGGCTTAAGTTATCCGTAGCAAGATTTGCTGCTGATGGATAAAGCTATCCGTAGCACAATAATCTGATGTTGATGACTAAAGATATCTACAGCAAACAAGGTTGCTGTTGATAGGTAAAATCATCAGACAAGCACATGAAAATATTTTTGATTTTTAAGAAGATTTATCAGACAACAAAGAAATAAAAACACATTTATTTATTAGAAATGTAATAGGATGCTATTCAAGATTCACCATACCAATGGATGAGATTAGATATTTAAATCTTTTGTCATAAAATGCTTTTGTAAACAAATTAGCATCTTGCTCATTAGTATGAAATTTGGTTAGAAAAATTCTTTTTTTCTCAGCACAATCTCTAATATAATGGTACCTAATATCAATGTGTTTTGTCTTGGAATGCTTCACTATATTGTTGGTAATTGTGATTGCACTTTTGTTGTTAATGTGAATGGGGGTAGCCATGAAAGTCACTCCATAGTCCATCATCTGATTTTGGATCCAAATTACTTGAGCACAGCTGTTGAGGTGGACACACATGTTTGTTTTTTGCATTGATAGGAGATCAACCTTCCTCCTAGAAATTGACATCCACCAGAAGTTAATTTCTTGTCCAAATTGTATCCACCATAGTCACTGTCAGTGTATGCATATAGATTGAATTTTGTATCTTTAGGATATCAGATTCCTAATTTCTGAGTGCCTTTTAGATATCTGAAAATTCTTTTGACAACATTGATATGAGATACTCTTTGAGAGGCTTGAAATCTAGCACACAGTCATACAACAAACATGATGTCAGGCCTGGATGCTGTCAGGTACATTAAGGAACCAATCATATCGCTGTATTGATGTTGATCAACTTCTTCTCCCTCTTTGTTAGGAGAAAGATGATGATTGATGGCTATTGGTGTACTTGCAACAATACAGTCAGAGAGCTTAAATGTTTCAAGTATGTCTTTGACATATTTTGATTGATTTATAAAGACCCCTTTCTGCATTTGTTTGACTTGAAGACTCAAAAAGAAATTTAGATCACCCATTGAACTCATTTCAAATTTTGAATGCATGAGGGTTTCAAAGTCCTTGCAAAGTTGTTTCTTTGTACTAGTAAATATTCCCCTCCTTCATCTTTGATAAAAAATGTCTGGTCAATTACTCATGTTCTAAATCCAATTCAAATCAGGTCTCCTAAGAGAGTTTCATACCAATTCCTTGGAGTTTGATGTAACCCATAGAGATCTTTGTCAAGTTTGTATACTTTGGAAGGATGTAGAGGATCTTTAAACCTTGTAGGTCTATAGACATAGACTTCTTATTCTATTTTTCCATACAAAAATGCACTCTTTACATCCATTTGATAGACAGTGAAGTTCTTGGATGCTGCATATGCTAGAAAAATACTGATAGCTTCTAGCCTTACTACTAGTGCAAATACATCATCATAATATATTCCTTCTTCATGTGTGTAGCCAAGCCTTTCCTTGTTTTTATTACAATCACTCTCTCATCTTTCTTATTCCTAAAAACCCATTTGGTGCTAGTGGCCACCTGCCCTACTGGCAAGTCTACTAGTTCCCAAACTTCTTGCCTGTGAAATTGTAGAAGTTCTTCCTACATGGCTTCTATCCAACTGCTATGATTTAGTGCCTCAGTGAACTTCTTGGGCTCCACTTGTGATAAAAAGCAAAAATATAAGCAAATGTTGGTCTCTGTGGTCTTGCTTCTAGTCTGCACTCCTTGTTTAACATGACAATCACATTCTCAATTGGATGATCCTTATTGATACTTTGAGCAGGGAGTACCTCAAGTCGAACTCATAGATCAAGATTGTTGTGATGTTGTTCAGGGACACACCAGTTACTTGAGTATTGGAGTTTGGTTCAGACAAAGTTTATTCCTTATGATGTTCATCATTGTTAGGATCTTCTCCAGCGACATTGTCAGTTGCAACAGGAGAATTTTCAACATTCGTTGTTGCAATGCCTTCATCGGCAAGAAAAAGTTCTTCATCTGCAGAAGTTCTTTCTTCATCAATAGCAACATTTTTACATTAGCAACTCCATAGGAATCTATTTCTGAAACTCTGCTACTTGTGACTTCAGAGTTGGAGGTTCTGAATTCTCCTGACTGAATGGAGTTGGTTACAGCTGGGGGATCAATGGATGGTCTTTTAAATTTGAGAGATTGACCATTGAAGGATAGTCTATAATCAACTTCATTGGACACAGATTTACCCTTAGATGTATTAATGGAAGGGAAGATAATTGGTTCAAATGTTTGAGTGAAAGTATCTATATCAAACAACCAATCTGGACCAGATCCTTTTACAGATGGAGTATGTTCACTGAAAACTACATTTGCATATTCTCCAATGATATTGGTTCTTTTGTTGTATACTCTATATGCTTTTGATTGAGAGGAGTATCCAACAAAATAACCTTCATCTGATTTGACAGAGAACTTCGCCAAGTGATACTTTGTGTTGAGAACAATGCAAGGATATCCAAAGGATTTGAGAAATCCAATGAATGGTCTTCTTTTGAACCAGAGTTCATAAGGAGTCTTGTTTTCCATTTTGATAATGAGAACTCTATTTTTTACATAGCATGCGTTGTTAACTGCCTCTGCCCATAAAGTTAGAGGAAGCTTTGATTCAGCTAGTATTGATCTTGCAGATTCAATAAGTGTTCAGTTTCTTATCTCAAAAAATCCATTTTGCTGAGGAGTTCTTAGAGCACTATATTGTCTTTTGATGTCCTTTGCTTCACAAAATAAATTCATCACATGATTCTTGAACTATATTCCCTGATCACACCTTATCACTTTTACCTTTTGACTACTTTGATTTTCAACTTGAATGATGAATGTTTTGAGAATTTCAGCAGTTTCATCTTTTGTTATTATGAAGAAAACCCAAGAGTACCTAGTAAAGTCAGTAATGACAAGACAGTATGACTTCTTCCCCATGCTCATAACATTTGTTGAACCAAAAGATCCAAATGAAGTAATTGCAAAAGGGGTATCAATTGTATTGACTTCTTTGGGTTTGTGGGAGCTTTTGCTGCTTTCCTTTAAGACAGACTACACAATGATCATCAAGATGAAATTCTTTGTCAGGAAGACCAGTAACAACATTTCATTTTACTAACTTGTTCATGGTCTTGATGTTCACATGACTTAGTCTTTAGTGCCATAGAGATGTTTCAATAGCATATGCTTTTGATATGAAATAAGACACATTTCCAAATGGAGTTGCGTTATTAATATTTAGAATATAAATGTTATCTTTCCTTCTTGCAGTTAATAAAATCATCTCTGCAGGAGGTTTCTTGAAACCATGGGCTAGGACAAAGCACTCATCTTCAGTAAACAACATCCCATTCTTTTGATCACAGACTTGTGATACACTCATTAGATTGAAGTTTAATTCTTTAACAAAATTCACCTTCTCAAAGCTCATTCTTTCATTTGAGACAGTTCATTGACTAGTAATAGTTCCTCCCTTAGAGTTGCTACGAAATTCAACATATCCACTGTAGAAGTTTCTGAAATTTGAAAGGATGGATCTGTTGCCTGTCATGTGCCTAGAACAACCACTATCTACTACCCATATATATTCTCTCTTTACACTGGTTGTTCTTGAACATGAGAACAACTCTAGTTAAAGAGTGAAACCCAAGACTTATCAAGCTTGGGTTTGACAAATGATTCATGGTGAGTAATTGGTTTGAAGGATTGGGTTATTATGTGAAGAGCTGTAAAGATCTTAAGAGATTGCTGAGGGAGATTAGTTGATGCTTTTGAAATTGATTCATTTCTTGTGACAATGTAAGTCATATTAGTTTTCTTTATCTTCCACGCCTTGGGTTGGAATGTCTTCCTTGATCTATTAGCAGCAACCTTGATTGCTCTGATGATTTTGTTATATCAGCAACAACATTTTTTGCTACTGATGGTGAAACTTTCTTCTTTGAAGGTTTTGTTGTGCCAGCAGCAACCTTGAGTGCTGCTGATGGCTTTGTTGTATAAGCAGCAACCTTGAGTGCTGCTGATGCGGTAATTTTCTTCTTTGATGCTGAAGGCTTGTTTGCATCAGATTGATTTTCTACATATGGTTTTCTTGTATCCGCAACAATCTTACCTGCTGCTGCTGATGACTTCTTTTGAGTATGTATTTTCTTGGATGCTGAAGGTTGTTTCTGTCTATCCGCAACACTATTGATTGTTGTTGATGGTTTTGATTGTTTAGCTTTAATTTTCTTGAGTTTTTCAGAGATTTGTGCATGTTGATTAATGAAAGTATTGAATTTACAACCCATTGAATAATGATTTGAGTCACCACATATTATACAGATTTGTTGAGAGTTGAAGCTTTTGTAGCTTTCTGGTGACTTTTGTGGTTTAGATTGAGGTGCAGTGCTTTGACGAATTCTTAATGAGGTTATAGAATTCTTTGAATCAACAGTTTTCTTTGGAGAGAAATTTTGAGGAAATTTCTCTGAATTGTTTTCAAAGCTTCTCATCTTTTTGTTCTTGTTTGCCAGTTCAAACTTTTGAAATTAGATTGTTGTTGTAGATAGTAGTAATAGGTGCTTGCAGTGGATTATATCTTTCACACACAAAGCAAGACTTAGCAATCTTATCATTTTCAAAACACACATAATCTTTTCTTTTGAACAGATTTTTAAAATTCCATGGGTTCTTCTTGTTATGTTCAAAAGTGGCTTCTTCTATAGTTTTCTGACATAAGGCTTTTTTTCTTCAGGAGAATAACAAATGTCAAATACATTTCTTGGAGTTTTCTTTATATTTGAACATTCACCTTTTTCATAGGTTGAAGAACCTTCTGATCTTCCCTTAGTTGGATATGTTATCTTGATTTTTTGAAATGGAATAAATGGAATGAATTCACTAGGAAAGTTTGTTTGAATTACTCTTCCATTTTTGGTGGTTACCATGATTTCTTCATTGGTAATAAGTAGAGGTGCATGAGGTTTTTTAATTTAAATATCAACAGAATATTGCTTTTCTCTTCTATGATCACTTCATCCTCAGATGGATCTAGGCTTAGATTGAATGAATCTAGGTGACTTAGATCAAACTTTGGTCCGTGGATAGCTACATAATTGCTAGGGGATGGGACTTGATTATATTGTTGAGGTTGATATTCAATCCCAGCATTAACTCTTTCATGATTTTGAGCATCTAACAATCTTTGTAATTTTGTAGATGCAAATTCATATTTATCCACATGAACTTTGGTTTCCGCCAATTCAGCTCTTGTGGATTTCAACCTAGGCAATAGATCATCAATATAAGTTTCCAGATTTGTTTGTTCATGTTTTAATGAAGAAATCTCTTTCTTTAACAATTAATTTTTTCTTTGTAACCGTTTTCTGTTTTCATAAATTCTGATTTCATGTAATGGTATTCTTCATTTTGATCTATCAAACTTTGGTTGTGTTTTCTATAACTAAGAACTTTATCAATACATGATTGAGAACAGAGATGTTCAAATACCTTTGGTGGAATATCTGTAGTAGCAACCATAAGAACTTGATTTGTTAGGGTAAGTTCTTCAATTTGGAAGCTCTAATCAAAACCATCTTCAGATGTTGTTGCTTGTTGGGTTGCACATTCAACAGTCTGATTAGGTGATTTATATGTTTGTCTTTATTGAGCTGCTGGAGGGTTTGCTTTTGGTGCTCTAACTCTCTTGCAAAATGTCCATGTTGATTACAATTGTAGCATTTGAGTTTACTTTTGTCAAGTCTAACCCTGGCATTTGGACTGTTGTTTAGATAAGATCTTCCTATTCTAGATTAGAACATTTTTGCTCTAAGAGAGAGCATGACATAAGAATGTTGGATATCCATTTATTCAAGATCATCAGGATGGAAGTGTTCAAGATCTTCTTTGATAAAAGGGCAAATTGCTTGAGCAGTTTGGTGTATCAACAACAAAAGCTTGTAACATCCCAAAAATAAAACGACAGTTATAATAACAGAATAAACGAACGAGGCATGACGGGTCGGGTCGGATGGGTCAGCGGGCTATAAATAGCCTATGCCACCCCTTTTCTCTCATTTGCAACTTTTAGAGAGAGAAACCGTAGAGAGAGAAAGTTGGCGGATCGACCCGAGACTTCAGCAAAGTGTTACTCCATAACTCGTGAGAAGAACCTCTGGATCAGAAACTCGATTCAGGTAACGATCCGACCTAAATCTGAGTTTTAGTTCGTTTTTGGGTTTTTCGGGTTTTGGGTGAAAAGGTAAGGTTTGAACGGATGAAACTGAAAGATAATCATGTATTTGAGTTCCTTAATGGAAAACGAACGTTTTGAATGTAACAGGTTCGGGATCTTGACATGATCAGACCCGAATGCGAAAGTTAGGGTTTTCGCGAAGAACAGGTCGTGCGCACTTGCTAAGTGCGCACGGAGCAGGTCCTGCACGCAGGAAGAGGGGCCTGCGCACTTGCTAAGTGCGCAGGAAGAGGGGTCTGCGCACTTGCTAAGTGCGCAGGCAGCAGGGTCTGCGCACTTGCTAAGTGCGCAGGCAGCAGGGTCTGCGCACTTGCTAAGTGCGTAGACATCAGAACTGGTTCAGTGAAGTTAGTATGTTAGAATGGTTAAACCGTTAGAGTCGGGATTGGTCTGATGTGTATTTAACTAATCAATTCAGATCGGAAGTGACGTTGTTGGACCTTCGTTTAGGACAACCCATATTAGCGTATCAGGTGAGTTCTAGAGCCCTCTTTTAAATGTTTTGTTAATGTTTTTGGGCTGGTGTGCATACTTACGAAATGATGTTTAACGAAATGATGTTTTAATGAAATGATGTTTTACGGAATGATGTTTAACGAAATGATGTTTAACGAAATGATGTTTAACGAAATGATATTTTAACGAAACGATGTTTACGAAAGGAAAGGTTTTGAAGTGTTTTTGCCAAAAAGGGTTACGAATGTTTTATGAACGGTCTAAATGAGGAAATGTTTAATGAGAAGAGAAAGAGGTAAAGGTTTTAAAGAAGTCATTACAAATCTAATCTGTCGAATGAATGGAATTGACGAATGAAGTCTGGGAAATGAGATTCCCAGCCTTGTGGTAGATTATGGACAGCGAGCCATAGTTGCCACAAGAACAACATGGGCATTGTCTCTGTGGCATGTCAATGGTTATGATGTTGTACAACTGGTGAAGGGAGTAACGACGGTTACTCAGGGGTTAACGTGACCCTATGTAAGGTTAAATTATGAT
Organism: Smallanthus sonchifolius; assembly: GCA_023525975.1. Taxonomy (NCBI): domain Eukaryota; kingdom Viridiplantae; phylum Streptophyta; class Magnoliopsida; order Asterales; family Asteraceae; genus Smallanthus; species Smallanthus sonchifolius. The sequence goes on along the minus strand of CM042033.1, from coordinate 72,515,503 downwards.
CCGACGGTGTCATTGGCCGTGAGCCGTGGCCGTCGATGGAAGTTGTCGGTTTATGGACATGAGAGCCATAACGACGGTTTATGGCCGTCGATGGAACTGTGGGGATGCCGGTCATCTGAGCCGGGAATGCACCAAACCAAGAATGGGTGAAGCCGGGAAGGGGAAAGCCCGGAGAAGAGGGAAGAGAGGCCCCGAGCAAAGACTCGTGCGTAGGCGCTGACGCAAGACCAGGCCAGAATGGACCCCGACGTGGCGTCAGGTACGTTCGTCCTTGACAACACTCTTGTTTCTGTGTTATTTGATTCGGGTGCCAGTAAGAGTTTTATATCTGCGACTTTTTGTAAACGCGTGAAGTACACTGTCAGTAAGTTAGAAAGGGCCTTTAGCGTAGAAACCGCTGAGGGTAGAACTGCAAGAGTAACCGATGTAGTTGAAAACTCCACGATAAAAATAGAAGGTCATAGGTTCCCTGTCAGATTGTGTGTTATGGTTTTGGGAGGGTTCGATGTCGTGTTAGGCATGGATTGGCTAACTGCCAATGAAGCGCAAATTATATGTAAACGAAAGATAATCCGACTCAAGGCTCCGGATGGTAGCAAAGTCGAAGTTTTTGGAGATCGTGACTCCCCGATGCCAAACGTCATCTCAATGATTAAGGCAACAAATTACTTGAGGCGCGGATGCGAGGCTTATCTGGTGTATGTGATTGACAAGTGTAAGGAAGTGAAGGAACTAGACGATGTGCCCATGGTACGCGAGTACCCGGAGGTGTTTCCAGAGGATTTGCCTGGGATACCACCCGATAGAGAAATTGAGTTCCGAATTGACTTAGTACCAGATGCCCAGCCCGTGGCTAAGACTCCATATCGACTAGCACCAGTAGAGATGAAGGAACTAATGACGCAACTAGACGAGTTACTTGAGAAAGGATTTATACAACCGAGCATCTCCCCTTGGGGTGCTCCGGTGTTGTTCGTAAAGAAGAAAGACGGTTCGATGAGAATGTGTATTGATTATCGTGAGTTGAACAAACGTACCGTGAAGAACAAGTACCCGTTACCAAGGATCGACGACCTTCGATCCGGGTACCATCAGTTGAAGGTGAGGGAAGAAGACATACCGAAAACGGCATTTCGCACACGTTATGGACACTTTGAGTTCCGCGTAATGTCTTTTGGATTGACGAACGCCCCTGCAGCGTTCATGGATTTGATGAATAGGGTGTGTCGACCGATGCTGGATCGATCGGTAATAGTGTTCATCGATGACATCCTTATCTACTCCAAGAATGAGGGTGATCACGCGTGCCACTTAAAGGAAGTATTGGAAGCTCTGAAGAAGGAGAAGTTGTATGCTAAGTTCTCCAAATGTGCGTTCTGGCTTAGGGAAGTCCAATTCCTAGGTCACGTCATTAACCCGAGCGACATTATGGTTGACCCAGCAAAAATAGTGACGGTAAGGGAATGGGATATTCCTAAGACGCCAACTGAAATCCGCAGTTTCTTGGGATTGGCAGGCTACTATCGAAGATTCATCCAGGATTTCTCGAAAATAGCTTCGCCGTTGACAAAGTTGACTCGAAAAGAGGTTAAGTATGAATGGGGTTCGACCCAAGATGAGGCGTTTAAGGAATTGGAGAAGAAGTTAACCCAAGCTCCAGTCTTGGCCCTTCCCGAGGGCAATGAAGACTTGGTGGTATACTCTGACGCGTCGGGTCATGGATTAGGGTGTGTGTTGATGCAACGCGGTAGAGTGATTGCGTATGCGTCGCGGCAGTTGAAAGTTCACGAAGTCAATTATCCGACTCATGATTTGGAACTTGCTGCTGTCGTATTTGCATTGAAAATCTGGAGGCACTACCTGTACGGGGTGAAGTTTACTATTTACTCCGACCACAAAAGTTTGAAGTACTTCTTCGAACAAAAGGAGCTTAATATGAGGCAGAGACGATGGTTGGAACTCCTGAAGGATTATGACTGTGAGATCATGTACCATCCTGGAAAGGCAAACGTGGTGGCTGACGCTCTAAGCCGAAAGGATGTGCCTACTCCTATTAGAGTGAAAGTTTGCCAGTTGGTGGTAACATCAGATGTGATGAGCGAAATCGAAAGGGCTCAAGGTGAGGCACTTAAAGAAGAAAACATAAAGAAGGAAAGAATGGTTGGCCAACAAGACAAGTTGGAATATAACACCCTTGGTGTTAGAACACGTTATGGACGGGTATGTATACCTATGGGTGGCGAACTTAGAACCAAAATCTTGGATGAGGCTCATAAGTCTCGTTACTCTATCCATCCCGGTACCAACAAAATGTACCAAGACCTGAAGAAGGACTACTGGTGGCCTGGAATGAAATGTGATGTAACGAAGTATGTAAGCAAGTGTTTGACTTGCTCGCAAGTAAATGCTGAACACTAGAAGCCGTACGGAAAGATCCAACCACTTGATATACCAGAATGGAAGTGGGAACACATTACCATGGACTTCATAACCAAGCTACCCCGCACAGCTAAAGGTCATGACACCATTTGGGTAATTGTGGACCGTTTAACGAAGAGTGCTCATTTCCTACCTATTCGCGAGACGTTCTCGTCGGAGAGGTTAGCTGAAGTGTTTATTAACGAAGTAGTAGCACGGCATGGGATGCCTTTGACGATCGTATCTGACCGGGACACACGATTTACATCGAGGTTCTGGAAAAGATTTCACGAGGCGATGGGTACGAGGCTTAATATCAGCACAGCATACCACCCGTAAATGGATGGTCAGTCCGAAAGGACCATTCAGACATTGGAGGATATGCTCCGTGCTTGTATTATCGACTTCGGTGGCAGTTGGGACAGCCATCTGCCGTTAGCTGAATTCTCCTACAACAATAGTCATCACACGACGATAGGCATGCCGCCTTACGAAATGTTGTATGGGAGAAGATGTAGGACCCCGGTTTGTTGGGGTGAGATTGGACAGAAGGAATTAGGAAGTCTCGAAGTCGTAAGAGAGACGTCGGAAAGGTTTGATCAGATCAAAGCGCGAATGAAGGCCGCACAAGATCGTTAGAAATCCTATGCGGATAAACGACGAAGGCCTATTGAGTTTGATATTGGTGACAGAGTAATGCTGAAAGTGTCACCATGGAAGGGAATCATACGATTCAGAAAGAGAGGAAAGTTAAGTCCGAGGTTTGTCGGACCATTCAAGATAATGGCACGGGTTGGGGAAGTCACTTATCGGTTGGAGTTGCCTGATGAGTTAAGTGGGATTCATCCTACTTTCCATGTATCACACTTGCGAAAGTGTTTGGCGGATGAATCGGCTCACGTACCACTTACTGACATCGAGGTTGACAACAACCTTAATTACATCGAAGAACCCGTGGCCATCCTTGATCGGAAGGAGAAACGTTTACGTAATAAAGTTATCCAATTGGTTAAAGTCCAATGGAAGCATCGAAAGGGATCGGAAGCCACTTGGGAAACAGAGGAGGAAAGGAGGGAGTCGTACCCTCACCTATTTGACTTATGATGAGGTTTCGGGGACGAAACCTATTGTAAGGGGGGTAGACTTGTAACATCCCAAAAATAAAACGACAGTTATAATAACAGAATAAACGAACGAGGCATGACGGGTCGGGTCGGATGGGTCAGCGGGCTATAAATAGCCTATGCCACCCCTTTTCTCTCATTTGCAACTTTTAGAGAGAGAAACCGTAGAGAGAGAAAGTTGGCGGATCGACCCGAGACTTCAGCAAAGTGTTACTCCATAACTCGTGAGAAGAACCTCCGGATCAGAAACTCGATTCAGGTAACGATCCGACCTAAATCTGAGTTTTAGTTCGTTTTTGGGTTTTTCGGGTTTTGGGTGAAAAGGTAAGGTTTGAACGGATGAAACTGAAAGATAATCATGGATTTGAGTTCCTTAATGGAAAACGAACGTTTTGAATGTAACAGGTTCGGGATCTTGACATGATCAGACCCGAATGCGAAAGTTAGGGTTTTCGCGAAGAACAGGTCGTGCGCACTTGCTAAGTGCGCACGGAGCAGGTCCTGCGTACTTATCAAGTACGCAGGAAGAGGGGCCTGCGCACTTGCTAAGTGCGCAGGAAGAGGGGTCTGCGCACTTGCTAAGTGCGCAGGCAGCAGGGTCTGCGCACTTGCTAAGTGCGCAGGCAGCAGGGTCTGCGCACTTGCTAAGTGCGTAGACATCAGAACTGGTTCAGTGAAGTTAGTATGTTAGAATGGTTAAACCGTTAGAGTCGGGATTGGTCTGATGTGTATTTAACTAATCAATTCAGATCGGAAGTGACGTTGTTGGACCTTCGTTTAGGACAACCATATTAGCGTATCAGGTGAGTTCTAGAGCCCTCTTTTAAATGTTTTGTTAATGTTTTTGGGCTGGTGTGCATACTTACGAAATGATGTTTAACGAAATGATGTTTTAATGAAATGATGTTTTACGGAATGATGTTTAACGAAATGATGTTTAACGAAATGATGTTTAACGAAATGATGTTTTAACGAAACGATGTTTACGAAAGGAAAGGTTTTGAAGTGTTTTTGCCAAAAAGGGTTACGAATGTTTTATGAACGGTCTAAATGAGGAAATGTTTAATGAGAAGAGAAAGAGGTAAAGGTTTTAAAGAAGTCATTACAAATCTAATCTGTCGAATGAATGGAATTGACGAATGAAGTCTGGGAAATGAGATTCCCAGCCTTGTGGTAGATTATGGACAGCGAGCCATAGTTGCCACAAGAACAACATGGGCATTGTCTCTGTGGCATGTCAATGGTTATGATGTTGTACAACTGGTGAAGGGAGTAACGACGGTTACTCAGGGGTTAACGTGACCCTATGTAAGGTTAAATTATGATCCGACGGTGTCATTGGCCGTGAGCCGTGGCCGTCGATGGAAGTTGTCGGTTTATGGACATGAGAGCCATAAGGGCAACTGAATGGGTATTGTCGGTCCTCGCGCAGTTAGCCTTGGGGGCAATACCAAAAGGGAATTGACGGAATGTATGGTATTGTCGGTCTTCGTGCAGTTAGCCTTAGGGGCAATACCATACTAAATGACGGAACGAAGGGTAACACAGATTTAGATAATAATGTATGACTTAAATGAATGTTAAAAGTTTTAATGAACGATCCGTTTAACGGTGTTTATGATTATGATGTTGATGATGATATGGGTACGAAACCTTTTTAAAGATGTTATTATTACATGCTTTTGTGAAAGGTTTTACTAAATGAATGAATGCTATGTTTTTGGCAAATATTGATGTTAAAGTTTTTTTATGAAATGCTAGAACTCACCAGCGTAGCTGACTTTTTAGTATGCACATTCAGGTTAAGGCAGGTATAGACGATGGACGGTGATGCTTGGCAAGCGAGAAGGGTTACCCGGTCGATCATGAAGACTGGCATCCCGTTATGAGTTGTTTATGTTAAGTTTATGTAATTATGTTTTAAACAATGTTTACGCTTTCGCATGTATGAACAATGATGACGTTATGTTTGAATGAAATTTTCCGCTGCGTTATTTGATATTCATGTTTAAGAACTGTTTGTGAATGAGTAAATCCAACAAGTGGGGCCTCTCGGGTTTGGGGCCTTACAAGTTGGTATCAGAGCAATAGTTTGAGAGATTCGGACACTCCCAGTGTCCGAACTTAAACTTTGAATGGGACCGAAGGCGGATGCCAGTACGGGTAACTCGAGCCACAGCATCAGGTATGAAGGTAGTATATATATTTACATATATAGTATGCCTTAGAAAGGGTTAGGTAAGGACTTGTGTTCTGATGAAATCACAAAGGTGGTCAAATAGAAATCGAAAGGTAGTGTAATGGTTAATTGCAGATGGCCAGTGTATATTAACATCTTACAGTACTTATTGAATTTTATTTGTTAACTAGTGTGATAACATTGGATTCCTTGTCTTACAGAACGAAATGGCTAGGAGAGGAAACGGAAGGCGTGGTGGGGGCCGTACCGGTGGTCGTACCGGCGGTCAGAATGGTGGGCGTGGCAGTATCCTTGCGCGCCAAGAGCACAGCGAAGAGGGAAGTGTTCACACTGAACCGACGGTTAGTGTGCATGGAACTGAACAGACACAAGTGGCAGAACAACCTTTCACTTTTGAACCAGAAGTGAGAGCAGCCATAGCTCGAGAGTTCTCCGAGTTGATGAAGAATTCTCTGCCAAGTCTGTTGGCTGAAGCATTAAAGAAAGTTAATGGGGAAGGCGGATCTAGTGCGGCAACTGGTGCCCAGAACAACGAGACCGACAACGCACCGCCTGCTCGCGGATGCGACTATAAGTCCTTTAAGGCATGTGACCCGCCGGTCCTGACTGGGAAGAAGGACGCGGTGGCTACTTTTGATTGGGTAACACGTATGGAAGCCGCCATCCGTCTGAGCGAGTGTCGAGCTAATCAAGTAGTGAAGTTTGCTGCTAACTCCTTGAGGGAGGAAGCATCCCATTGGTAGGAAGGTGTACGTCAGGCTAATGGGGATGAGGTTGTTGACTCGATGATGTGGGCTGACTTGAAAACTTTGGTGATCAAGAATTTCTGCCCGAGGAACGAGATTGAGAAGGTAGAGAGGGAATTTCTGGGTTTGAAGGCCGGGAGCATGACGCACCGGCAGTACACGACCCGATTCAATGAATTGGCATGTCTGGTGCCACATCTTGTTACGACGGAGGAGAGAAATATTTCCTGCTACATTCAAGGGTTGCCGGACCAGGTCCGCACCTATGTTAAGGCAAACGCCCCTACTACCTATGATTCGGTAGTAGAACTGAGCGGCGTAGTATTTGATGATCTGGCACTGAATGTCACCACCATCGAGGAACCAAAGAAGAGACCGAGCTTCTCAAACAAGCGGACTGGTGGAAAGATGTTTGGGGCTCGCGATAAAAGGGCTCGAGTGGATGATCCGACTGTTTGTAGGAAGTGTGGAAAGGAGCATGTAGGTGAATGTAGACTGGGATCTAACTTGTGCTTTAAGTGTGGCAAGACCGGGCACTACTCCCGTGAGTGCACACAACACTACAAGTGCTATAACTGTGGGGATGCCGGTCATCTGAGCCGGGAATGCACCAAACCAAGAATGGGTGAAGCCGGGAAGGGGAAAGCCCGGAGAAGAGGGAAGAGAGGCCCCGAGCAAAGACTCGTGCGTAGGCGCTGACGCAAGACCAGGCCAGAATGGACCCCGACGTGGCGTCAGGTACGTTCGTCCTTGACAACACTCTTGTTTCTGTGTTATTTGATTCGGGTGCCAGTAAGAGTTTTATATCTGTGACTTTTTGTAAACGCGTGAAGTACACTGTCAGTAAGTTAGAAAGGGCCTTTAGCGTAGAAACCGCTGAGGGTAGAACTGCAAGAGTAACCGATGTAGTTGAAAACTCCACGATAAAAATAGAAGGTCATAGGTTCCCTGTCAGATTGTGTGTTATGGTTTTGGGAGGGTTCGATGTCGTGTTAGGCATGGATTGGCTAACTGCCAATGAAGCGAAAATTATATGTAAACGAAAGATAATCCGACTCAAGGCTCCGGATGGTAGCAAAGTCGAAGTTTTTGGAGATCGTGACTCCCCAATGCCAAACGTCATCTCAATGATTAAGGCAACAAATTACTTGAGGCGCGGATGCGAGGCTTATCTGGTGTATGTGATTGACAAGTGTAAGGAAGTGAAGGAACTAGACGATGTGCCCATGGTACGCGAGTACCCGGAGGTGTTTCCAGAGGATTTGCCTGGGATACCACCCGATAGAGAAATTGAGTTCCGAATTGACTTAGTACCAGATGCCCAGCCCGTGGCTAAGACTCCATATCGACTAGCACCAGTAGAGATGAAGGAACTAATGACGCAACTAGACGAGTTACTTGAGAAAGGATTTATACGACCGAGCATCTCCCCTTGGGGTGCTCCGGTGTTGTTCGTAAAGAAGAAAGACGGTTCGATGAGAATGTGTATTGATTATCGCGAGTTGAACAAACGTACCGTGAAGAACAAGTACCCGTTACCAAGGATCGACGACCTTCGATCCGGGTACCATCAGTTGAAGGTGAGGGAAGAAGACATACCGAAAACGGCATTTCGCACACGTTATGGACACTTTGAGTTCCGCGTAATGTCTTTTGGATTGACGAACGCCCCTGCAACGTTCATGGATTTGATGAATAGGGTGTGTCGACCGATGCTGGATCGATCGGTAATAGTGTTCATCGATGACATCCTTATCTACTCCAAGAATGAGGGTGATCACGCGTGCCACTTAAAGGAAGTATTGGAAGCTCTGAAGATGGAGAAGTTGTATGCTAAGTTCTCCAAATGTGCGTTCTGGCTTAGGGAAGTCCAATTCCTAGGTCACGTCATTAACCCGAGCGACATTATGGTTGACCCAGCAAAAATAGTGACGGTAAGGGAATGGGATATTCCTAAGACGCCAACTGAAATCCGCAGTTTCTTGGGATTGGCAGGCTACTATCGAAGATTCATCCAGGATTTCTCGAAAATAGCTTCGCCGTTGACAAAGTTGACTCGAAAAGAGGTTAAGTATGAATGGGGTTCGACCCAAGATGAGGCGTTTAAGGAATTGGAGAAGAAGTTAACCCAAGCTCCAGTCTTGGCCCTTCCCGAGGGCAATGAAGACTTGGTGGTATACTCTGACGCGTCGGGTCATGGATTAGGGTGTGTGTTGATGCAACGCGGTAGAGTGATTGCGTATGCGTCGCGGCAGTTGAAAGTTCACGAAGTCAATTATCCGACTCATGATTTGGAACTTGCTGCTGTCGTATTTGCATTGAAAATCTGGAGGCACTACCTGTACGGGGTGAAGTTTACTATTTACTCCGACCACAAAAGTTTGAAGTACTTCTTCGAACAAAAGGAGCTTAATATGAGGCAGAGACGATGGTTGGAACTCCTGAAGGATTATGACTGTGAGATCATGTACCATCCTGGAAAGGCAAACGTGGTGGCTGACGCTCTAAGCCGAAAGGATGTGCCTACTCCTATTAGAGTGAAAGTTTGCCAGTTGGTGGTAACATCAGATGTGATGAGCGAAATCGAAAGGGCTCAAGGTGAGGCACTTAAAGAAGAAAACATAAAGAAGGAAAGAATGGTTGGCCAACAAGACAAGTTGGAATATAACACCCTTGGTGTTAGAACACGTTATGGACGGGTATGTATACCTATGGGTGGCGAACTTAGAACCAAAATCTTGGATGAGGCTCATAAGTCTCGTTACTCTATCCATCCCGGTACCAACAAAATGTACCAAGACCTGAAGAAGGACTACTGGTGGCCTGGAATGAAATGTGATGTAACGAAGTATGTAAGCAAGTGTTTGACTTGCTCGCAAGTAAATGCTGAACACTAGAAGCCGTACGGAAAGATCCAACCACTTGATATACCAGAATGGAAGTGGGAACACATTACCATGGACTTCATAACCAAGCTACCCCGCACAGCTAAAGGTCATGACACCATTTGGGTAATTGTGGACCGTTTAACGAAGAGTGCTCATTTCCTACCTATTCGCGAGACGTTCTCGTCGGAGAGGTTAGCTGAAGTGTTTATTAACGAAGTAGTAGCACGGCATGGGATGCCTTTGACGATCGTATCTGACCGGGACACACGATTTACATCGAGGTTCTGGAAAAGATTTCACGAGGCGATGGGTACGAGGCTTAATATCAGCACAGCATACCACCCGCAAATGGATGGTCAGTCCGAAAGGACCATTCAGACATTGGAGGATATGCTCCGTGCTTGTATTATCGACTTCGGTGGCAGTTGGGACAGCCATCTGCCGTTAGCTGAATTCTCCTACAACAATAGTCATCACACGACGATAGGCATGCCGCCTTACGAAATGTTGTATGGGAGAAGATGTAGGACCCCGGTTTGTTGGGGTGAGATTGGACAGAAGGAATTAGGAAGTCTCGAAGTCGTAAGAGAGACGTCGGAAAGGTTTGATCAGATCAAAGCGCGAATGAAGGCCGCACAAGATCGTCAGAAATCCTATGCGGATAAACGACGAAGGCCTATTGAGTTTGATATTGGTGACAGAGTAATGCTGAAAGTGTCACCATGGAAGGGAATCATACGATTCAGAAAGAGAGGAAAGTTAAGTCCGAGGTTTGTCGGACCATTCAAGATAATGGCACGGGTTGGGGAAGTCACTTATCGGTTGGAGTTGCCTGATGAGTTAAGTGGGATTCATCCTACTTTCCATGTATCACACTTGCGAAAGTGTTTGGCGGATGAATCGGCTCACGTACCACTTACTGACATCGAGGTTGACAACAACCTTAATTACATCGAAGAACCCGTGGCCATCCTTGATCGGAAGGAGAAACGTTTACGTAATAAAGTTATCCAATTGGTTAAAGTCCAATGGAAGCATCGAAAGGGATCGGAAGCCACTTGGGAAACAGAGGAGGAAAGGAGGGAGTCGTACCCTCACCTATTTGACTTATGATGAGGTTTCGGGGACGAAACCTATTGTAAGGGGGGTAGACTTGTAACATCCCAAAAATAAAACGACAGTTATAATAACAGAATAAACGAACGAGGCATGACGGGTCGGGTCGGATGGGTCAGCGGGCTATAAATAGCCTATGCCACCCCTTTTCTCTCATTTGCAACTTTTAGAGAGAGAAACCGTAGAGAGAGAAAGTTGGCGGATCGACCCGAGACTTCAGCAAAGTGTTACTCCATAACTCGTGAGAAGAACCTCCGGATCAGAAACTCGATTCAGGTAACGATCCGACCTAATCTGAGTTTTAGTTCGTTTTTGGGTTTTTCGGGTTTTGGGTGAAAATATAAGGTTTGAACGGATGAAACTGAAAGATAATCATGGATTTGAGTTCCTTAATGGAAAACGAACGTTTTGAATGTAACAGGTTCGGGATCTTGACATGATCAGACCCGAATGCGAAAGTTAGGGTTTTCGCGAAGAACAGGTCGTGCGCACTTGCTAAGTGCGCACGGAGCAGGTCCTGCGTACTTATCAAGTACGAAGGAAGAGGGGCCTGCGCACTTGCTAAGTGCGCAGGCAGCAGGGTCTGCGCACTTGCTAAGTGCGCAGGCAGCAGGGTCTGCGCACTTGCTAAGTGCGTAGACATCAGAACTGGTTCAGTGAAGTTAGTATGTTAGAATGGTTAAACCGTTAGAGTCGGGATTGGTCTGATGTGTATTTAACTAATCAATTCAGATCGGAAGTGACGTTGTTGGACCTTCGTTTAGGACAACCCATATTAGCGTATCAGGTGAGTTCTAGAGCCCTCTTTTAAATGTTTTGTTAATGTTTTTGGGCTGGTGTGCATACTTACGAAATGATGTTTAACGAAATGATGTTTTAATGAAATGATGTTTTACGGAATGATGTTTAACGAAATGATGTTTAACGAAATGATGTTTAACGAAATGATGTTTTAACGAAACGATGTTTACGAAAGGAAAGGTTTTGAAGTGTTTTTGCCAAAAAGGGTTACGAATGTTTTATGAACGGTCTAAATGAGGAAATGTTTAATGAGAAGAGAAAGAGGTAAAGGTTTTAAAGAAGTCATTACAAATCTAATCTGTCGAATGAATGGAATTGACGAATGAAGTCTGGGAAATGAGATTCCCAGCCTTGTGGTAGATTATGGACAGCGAGCCATAGTTGCCACAAGAACAACATGGGCATTGTCTCTGTGGCATGTCAATGGTTATGATGTTGTACAACTGGTGAAGGGAGTAACGACGGTTACTCAGGGGTTAACGTGACCCTATGTAAGGTTAAATTATGATCCGACGGTGTCATTGGCCGTGAGCCGTGGCCGTCGATGGAAGTTGTCGGTTTATGGACATGAGAGCCATAAGGGCAACTGAATGGGTATTGTCGGTCCTCGCGCAGTTAGCCTTGGGGGCAATACCAAAAGGGAATTGACGGAATGTATGGTATTGTCGGTCTTCGTGCAGTTAGCCTTAGGGGCAATACCATACTAAATGACGGAACGAAGGGTAACACAGATTTAGATAATAATGTATGACTTAAATGAATGTTAAAAGTTTTAATGAACGATCCGTTTAACGATGTTTATGATTATGATGTTGATGATGATATGTGTACGAAACCTTTTTAAAGATGTTATTATTACATGATTTTGTGAAAGGTTTTACTAAATGAATGAATGCTATGTTTTTGGCAAATGTTGATGTTAAAGTTTTTTAATGAAATGCTAGAACTCACCAGCGTAGCTGACTTTTTAGTATGCACATTCAGGTTAAGGCAGGTATAGACGATGGACGGTGATGCTTGGCAAGCGAGAAGGGTTACCCGGTCGATCATGAAGACTGGCATCCCGTTATGAGTTATTTATGTTAAGTTTATGTAATTATGTTTTAAACAATGTTTACGCTTTCGCATGTATGAACAATGATGACGTTATGTTTGAATGAAATTTTCCGCTGCGTTATTTGATATTCATGTTTAAGAACTGTTTGTGAATGAGTAAATCCAACAAGTGGGGCCTCCCGGGTTTGGGGCCTTACAAAGCTCCTATAGTTGGTGCATCTTCAAGTATAAGAAATGGAGAGTTGTTCATCTGTGTTGTTGGAGTTTGGAGATAGGTAACAATGGGAGGGAAGTAGTTACTTGACTGGGTTTGAGGAATGTTCTCATAGTGTAATGCAGATGAAGCAGGTGAATAGGAAGCAGATGTGTATCCTTTTTTTCTATCTTTAGCTTGAATCATCTCAAGCTCATAGGTTTTCAACATACCATACAACTCAGTCATGGTAAGAGTTTGCAGATTTTTAGTTCTTCTTATGGACACAGTGTAGAGTGTCAAAGAAGTAGGAAGAGATCTGAAGAAATTTTTAAGAATATCACTATTTTCAATTTTGACCTTTGTACACTGTAACTCTCCTACAAGGTATGTGTATCGATTACATTGAGTGATTAAAGATTCACCATCAATGTAAATGAAGTTTTCATATTGTTGCTTGAGAACATTTCTTCCATTTTCTTTGACTTCAACAAATCCAGCAAACATCTTCTCCAAGGCTTCCCATAAATCTTTAGCAATCTTATACTCTTTGAAGTTGTGATAGATATCATTTGGGAGACATATTTGAATGGCTCCCAAGGCTTTGATATCAACTTCCATCCTCTTGAAATCTTCATCAAAATATTTTAACAGTTCCTTTGGAACAGATGGACCTACTGAGTCAGCAGAGGCCACCATAGGAATATATGGACCAACAACTATGGATCTCCACATTCCATAGTCTTGATAGCAGATGAAACTCTTCATTATATTTCTCCACATACCATAATCATCACCATTTGTCAATCTTGGGGTCTGTTGGTGCTACCATTGTCTTCAAAACCAATTTGTTATGCCATATTTCTTATCAAAATTGAGAAAAAAACTTAGGTTTAAGAACAAAACGAGAAAGATGATCAAACAAATGCTAATTTGCTTGATCTTGAGCCAATGCTCTGATACCCCTTATAGGATCGTATGATTACTAATAATACAATATGGTTTTATTTAGTTGACATTGACAGAAACAATAATAACTAATAATCAATAACAATGAAAGAACAACTGAGAATAAACTTGCAAAATGCTCATTGTATTTCACTCTCAAATGTTTACAAGGTTACAGAAAATTATGGAAGCACACATACAAATGAGAGATAACTAATACATAAATAGAGTTACCGATATCCTTTGGATCAATTCAAACCATTTATCCTAAGGATAAGATTAAACACACACCGTTGATCTTATTATAAACTTGAAACTACACTATCATTGGCTACTAGTAAAAAGAAAACTACAGAATACAAAATCTGTAGATCTTCTGCAAGGTTTCTGCTGATCTGCTAAGTAACTGAGACTTCAGGTGAAATGGTGCACGCACTAACTTCTTTACCAATCTTGTATTATTAGTAATCCTACGATCCTACAAGTGGTATCATCAGCAGCAAAAGAGTCTTCAGTAGCAAAATGAACTATCCGCAGCAGATATGTTATTAGCAACATATTTGTACTATCAACAACAAGATAACTTATTAGCCGTGAATGCCTTCTATCAGCAGCAAGTTTTTCCATCAACATCATAAAACTTATCCGTATCAAGATAGTAACAATCAGTAGCAAAAAAATTAAACTGAATTGTCAGTAGCATAAGAACTTAGATAGTTTTGTAGACATCATCCTCAAGGACTTACACCATCTATTCCGCCATAATCAAACACCTATGTCGAAAGTTGCTTACATTCTTGTACAACGAAGATTTTCAAATACGCTCATCTTTTGAGCCTATGGGGACCATCCAAACCCATTTCCGACAAATTTAATTTCTGACTCCACGCATTCCATCATGTGTGTGTTGGTTTCCATTGCAATCCAGAAGATATGAAAACTGAGTGATTTTGTCAAGTATCATCCTAGCTCTGTTTTACTTAAGAACTTGTCGACAAAGGATCACATTGATAGTTCGATTAAAACGTATGCCAATCGATCACATATTCTCGAGGATGTTGAAACATAGTAGACCATGTGTAAACACCATATACATTACCGTACCTGATTAAAATTCTGAGACCACAAGTTTCAACAAACTAGTTACCACTGTATTATCGTTGATGAGGATTCAACATCACATTTCCCATATTTAACTTCCAAAACCACTGATTCCAACAAATTATAAGGTTTGGGGAGTACGTATAAATAGGTATTAAAAGAAGAATGTATACATGTGAAAACTAAGGATGTTCTGTTATCAATCGCTCATCTGTTAGTATAAATACTGCAAATATTTAGAAAAATTGTTTTTGATATTTTTTTTTTGGATTTTCTTTAATTCGTCGCTGATCCCGTGAAATTACCGATGATAATGAGTAGTCGCTGATGTTTCGTTATTATCTTTTGGTGAAGTTTTGTTGTCAAGTATTCTTTGAATGTTTGACACCAAATGGAAGTGCATATACCATCGTTCCCCTATGTCACGTGTTTGAGTTATACCTTTGGCTTCTTAAAAATATGTTTAACAAAACAAAGGCATATCAATGTATCATAAGATCGGAACACGGGTATCGCCATAAGGCTGGCTAACTCCGTTGTGACCCAACTCACACATTTTCATGCTTGGCCTAATTTTCCTTCTTTTATTTTCTTTTTCTTGATTTTTTTATAATTTTTTTTTTCACAAAACACTTCTAAAAAATCTCTATTTTCTTAGTCAAAAAATCAAAACATCTTTATAGTGTGTGTATTTTTTTAAAATTTAATTTATTTTCTTATTTTTGGTAATGATAAAATTACAAATGATTTCTTAAAACTTACTTTTTAGGAAAACAGATTCTTTATTAATTCTGTATTTTTTATGATGACTAAACCAAAGTGTTTAATTAATTATAATGTTATATGTTACATTATTGAGTTTTCTTTCACTCCCATTTTTAGTGTTTCTTTGAGATATTTTAAATACTTATGTTCAAATGTTTGTTTGAATATCTTAAAACTTTTTATTTTATTTACTTTTTTTACTCCTAAAACATCACCTAAACCCCACAGCAAGAAGCTCTTAAAACTTTTTATTACCTTATTTTAACAAAAATAATTACTCTTACTTCCCCCTACAAGACGCTAGCCAAAAGTGATCGCTATCCACACTTTACATATCACTATTTCAAGAAGCTCTCAAATTCTCTTTCTCTAAAACCAACTTTCAGTTAAATATTACTAACTTTTATTAGCAAGGAGAACTTTTACTGTTAAATTTTTGTATGCTCACGTTTGGGCAGAATTGCAACTAAAATCATGGTGTGATTTTTATTTCTTTTTTTATTTTTGCATGCATCTCTCTCTCCTACAAGTGACGGTCCCCAAAATCCAAGAATTAGTAAAACAAATTACATCCACAGAATTGTCTTCACACTTCCTATGCTCTTACTATATATAAAGCCTTCACTCTACAAACCTTTTTCAATCTACTTAGAACTCACCCTCTCTCTCTTTCTATACTTCTTTATTTTGTTCATTGATCTTGCATGGGTAGTTTGGTATATAATAACAACGGCATAAGTCCTGAACCAGATGGAGGATGGGGTATCGAAATCGTGAATTCGGAGGCTGGTGTGGTGGATAAAAGGAGTGGAGCTTATTTGACATGGGAGGATGTTGGAGTGGCTGTTTTAAGTTCAAATTGGAGTGCACGGAAAGATGAATGTAAATCCTTACTTAATGGTGCTACTGGTTATGCTAAACCAGGAGAGATTGTTGCCATTATGGGTCCATCTGGTTGTGGCAAGTCCACTCTCCTTGATTCTTTGGCTGGTATATAATTTTTCCATTTCATGATATCAGTTGTAACCCGTTTGTGAATGACACTCGTTAAGCTACAAACAAACATACCCAATAATATCCCACGAGTAGGGTCTGGTGAGGGTGAGGTGGGAGCAAGTCTTACATTCATTAAATTATAAATCATTTATATTTACTTCAAGTAATAATTGATTATGGTATCAAAACAGGCATGATAACTTGGATTTTTTGGTCTTTGGGGCATACAATTATGTGATAACACAATGTTGATTGCATAGGACAGTGATTTTAGCGTTTTTATGTGTATAATTGCAGGGCGGTTGGCTTCAAACACAAGGCGCACTGGACGAGTTCTAATTAATGGACGTAAGCAAAGGCTTACAAACCGCACTTTGGTATGAGAACAATCCTATCATGAGTAGTTTTAAAACACAGTTAGTTAGAAGAAACAAAAACTCAAAAAGAAACAAAAACTCAAAAAGACACATCTTTGTTCTGCGGTATTTGGTCCCTCTTTCTGGAAGTTAATTTAGAGGCTATAATTTCTTAATTTTGGTACAATCACACCAGCATGATCCTACTAACACTTATTTTAAATTAATCTAGGCGTATATGACTCAAGAACAAGTTTTAACATGGACTCTAACGGTTAAAGAAACGGTCTACTACTCTGCTGAACTACAACTGCCCAAGTGCATGCCAAGATCCATGAAGAGGGAGAGAGCAGATAGAATTATAAGAGAGATGGGGCTTCAAGATTCCTTGAACACAAGAATAGGAGGCTGGGGAGTCAAAGGACTTAGTGGTGGCCAAAAGCGGCGTGTGAGCATCTGCTTAGAACTCTTAACACGTCCTAAGCTTCTCTTCCTTGATGAGCCTACGAGTGGTCTTGACAGTGCGGCGTCATATCATGTCATGAGCCAGATTGATAAGCTCACTAGACAATATGGGATGACAGTTTTAGCAGCCATCCATCAACCTAGTAGTCAAGTTTTTGGGCTTTTTAACAGTCTTTGTCTTCTCTCTATGGGGAAAACAATATATTTCGGTCCTACTTGTGCAGCAAATCAGGTAATCTTCATCTTTTTATCATGAAAAATGTCATTAGAATTAGATATCACAAAAGCATGAAGCTAACCACTTTTCTTGCTATAATTAGTTTTTTGCAGTAAATGGTTTTCCTTGTCCTGTTCTAGAAAGTCCTTCAGATCACTTCCTAATAACTATCAACACAGATTTTGATGAGGTAGGTCATAATTGTTCAATCTTTCACATGAATGAATATTAAATCTCCAAGACTTACAGCCTTACTGGATCAAATTCCTAATAAAAAATCAGCAAGGTTCTAAAGATTTAAGTTGCTGGTTGTTTAAAAGGTAGTTGATTTTCATGAAATTTGTTAAAGATGAACGCGGAATTTATAACACTTTAACACCAAAGAGCTTGAGAATCGATCAAGAAGAAGAATGAAATTGAAGTAACAATCAAACGATTAGAAATCTTATTCAAACGATCAAGAACAATACAAGAGTTCAATTTGGAAATTACAATCTGAGAGTACAATAGAATGGAAGAACCATTTTCCCCTTTTAACTAATTAACAAGTATTAACAACTAATTACCACTAAACTTTCAGAACCAACCCTCAACTAATAAGATTGAGCAATTAGGTCCCTCAACTTTGACATGTGCACTAAACTTACCAAACATTACAACAAAATTCGACATATATTGTAACATCCAGCTTCTCATACCATTAATATTGTCCGCTTTACCCACAAGGAGCTCATGGATTTCTTTTTTGTTGCCCGGGTGGAGACTTCCCAGGAGGTATCCCATCCTGGTACTACTCCTACCTAAGCATGCTTAACTTTGGAGTTCTCCTCCCATCTACAATCAATACGTCCAAAACGCGCTGATGATATCTGAGGCAGACCATTACTTATGAACCCAACATCTCTCATCTCCATGGCTGATGTGAGATTTGTCTAGGGTGTACATATAGCCTTACTTATTTTAGAAGTTTCTTCTTCTCAAATCTGTTCATTAAACTTACTTTTCTTTGTTTCCCACTTTTAGGACACTGTTACTGGAAATACTCCTGTTGTGCAAGTAATCGATCTACTTTATGAATCCTACAAGTCCTCTGAGATATATAGGGAAGTCAAAAGTGAAATAGCTGCTATATGTGGTCAGGTACATGATCTCACTATGTGTTCTTATTATATTAACCAAGGTCCACATTGAATACAGTAGCAGATTATGAAGATTGTGACTTTTGTAGGAAGAAGGCCTGGCTGAGAAAACAGGAAGCCTGCAAGCTAGTTCCATTACACAGTGCCTGGTGCTTGTAAAAAGATCATTCATAAACATGTATCGCGATATAGGATACTACTGGTTACGACTTGGTATATATATTGTCATGGGTCTTGCGATAGGAACAATCTTCTACAATCTCGGTTCTGGATATGAGTCCTTAAACGTAAGTTATACATTGGAATCTATATATAATGAGTTAAGAAGGGTAGATCTTTCTGCTTAAGTTTTTCAAAAATAAACCCTCTTTTGTGAAGCAAAAATTAGTAACCATAATGATAAGCTGTTTTTAAAATGTTGTCTTAACTGTTAGTTCCAGTTTAACTCCACAGTTTGAAATGAACAATATTTGAATCCTTAAAAACCTTTTGACTCCAGATAAGAAGTTTTCTTTGACAAAAAAACACTACTAAAAAAATGAAAAGTTTGCAACAACAGTTTCGTGGGAAATTTGTCGGAATTGGCCGTTAGTGACAAGTTTCCGACAAAAAGTGTTTGTTGGAAAAAACCCCGTAGGAAATGTATTTTCCGCCAAAGTTCCGACTAATTTTCCGACGAATTAGCGACAAAAGCCTTTCGTCTGTAATTTTCGACAATATTCCGACGATTATATTAAATAAATAAGTTAACTTACTTAATAAATTTGTCGGAAAATTGTAGGAAATCTTGTGGTTACTTTTTTGTTTTTGTTTTGTCGGAAAGTTGTCGCAAACTTGTGGGAAATTTCTTTTGTTGGTAACTTGTCGGAAACTTTTGTAGAAAATATACATGTTTTCTAGTAGCGAAAAATGGTGACAGAGTACCTGAAAATGTTATAGAATGCCAATTTGGTTTGTGTTCATATGGTGTTTCTATTAATCTACAGATGGTTATAAAGATTTAAGAACTGTTTGTTATGGTTCACATTGACAGGCTAGGATTTCAATACTCATGTTTGTTTCTTCATTCCTTTCCGTCTTGGCCATTGGTGGTTTCCCTTCATTCATGGAGGAAATGAAGGTTTGTTGATCCATTTCATATAGTCCTAAAGAAACAGAATGCCTTGAACCAATTTCCATTTTGACAAACATGTAGCAACTATATCTGTGTAGGTCTTTCAATGGGAAAGATTAAATGGACATTATGGGGTTGGTTCATTTGTCATCAGCCATATGATCTCTTCAACTCCCTACCTACTTGTCATATCCTCAATCCCAGGAGTAATAACTTACTCGCTCGCAGGTCTTCACAGAGAACGTGAACAATTCATATTTTTTGCATTAGTTCTCTTTGCATCAATGTTACTCGTTGAGTGCCTTATGATGATCGTAGCCACCATCGTGCCAAATTTGCTCATGGGCATCATATCAGGTGCTGGAATCCAAGGCTTGATGATACTTGGTGCTGGATTTTTTCGGTTTCCAAACGATCTACCTCAAGTATTCTGGAGATACCCTATGTACTATGTTTCATTCCACAGGTATGCATTACAAGGATTGTATAAAAATGAGTTTGAAGGTCTTACGTTCCCTGCGTACTTGGGAGGTCCTCCTACCATTGATGGGGAGATGATATTGAAGGATGTATTGCAAGTCGAGATGGGATACTCTAAGTGGATCGATCTTGGAATCTTATTTGGAATGGTGTTTGTATACAGGTTAATACTCTTCTGTACTCTAAAGATATCAGAGAGGGTGAAGCCGGCCTATTGTTAGAGATTTCTTGTTGAGTTCTACTTGTGTGAGGTAGAATCTTTGTAATGAGTATCTCTCTTTCGTTTTTACATACATTGTCTACACAAAGCTGGCTTGTAACTCCAAGTCTATCTTGGAGCTCAAAAATATGTCTATGTATCGAAAAAAAATGTCTCCTTATTTTCTTGTGTCTATCAATGGTGAACCTTTTTTTGTGAGCAACAATTTAATGAACACAAAAAAATGATCATCTTTCACATTAAGATGAACATACGATAACCAAATCCTATAAAAAGATATGAACAACATTGATGCAGGAGCATCAGGTTCACGTGTGTGCTCGGGTTTGCGCAAGACGGACGGTGGGATAGGAGGGGCCGTGACGATTTGGGCTTGGTTTTGGGGCTTTACTTTATTATAGGGGCATTTAAAAGGGGAAATATGTAAATAAACCTATTATAGGGGAAAATATGTAAAAAAAACCTATTATAAACTAGGTTAAAATCTTGTGTATTACACGGGCTGATAAAATGTAATATTATATACTTAGTAATAAATTGTATTTTAAAAAACCCGTGTATTGTTGGCCCAAATTAGGCACTAATTATCCGACCCAAGCCCGTGGGAAGGATGGGCCGAACCCGAAGGACTGGGACGACAGACTTGTTGGCGTGAAGCGTAAGTCTCAAGCAATTGGAATTAGATTATGATTAGTTTAGATAATTTATTATTGTTATCTATTAGTTTCATAGTTAATCTCTAATTGTAACCGAGTCATGGTATATATAGCCCAATCGAGATGTGATTATGGTTATGAGAGTTGATTGAGTTTTGAGTTATTTTCTCAGTTAATAAGTTTGGAGAGTTATTCCATTAAGTTTCTTGGTTGTGATTTTTCTGATTCTGGACTTTGATTTGGTATCAGAGCCATTAAAATCATGATCTAACTCAGAAGCAGGAAGCCGGCATCAAGCAACACTGTAGTCAACGATTTCGAGTGTTTGGATCTCACTGATTCCAAACTACTCAGCCTCTGTGTTCATAGCAGGTGCCCGACTTTGAGAGCTATTCAAAGCCGATCACCTTTGTGTGTCTTCCGACGGACTGGATCAGACTAGTAGCTCCCCGCTACGTCAATACAGTAGACGCAAAAACATGGGAGATGAAGAGAATAATAGGCCACTGGTAACAATCAAGGAGAACAACACCTCGAGTCTTGTATGTCCCATGTTTTCCCAAACAAACTATACAATATGGGGCATGCGGATGAAGGCAATTTTTAATGTGCATGGAGTTTAGGAGAAGATCGAACCAGGGACTACCCTAGATGCTAAGAAAAACAACATGGCGATTGCACTCTTGTTCCAAGCAATACCCGAAAATCAGATTTTACAAGTTGGGCATCTGGATACGGCCAAGGAGATGTGGGAAGCTTTGAAGACCCGGAATCTCAGGGCTGATCATGTAAGGGAAGCAAGGTTGCAAACTTTAATGTCTGAGTTTGAGAACATGAAGATGAAGGACCCAAGTTCAATCGATGAATTCGCAAGTACGTTATCCAGACTTGCCTCTAAGGCTGCCTCCCTAGGTTCTACAATTGTCGAATCAAAGCTGGTCAAGAAGTTTCTGAATGGGTTACCGAGAAACTTCATACTTATGGTGGCCTCTATAGAGCAGGTTGTAGACCTTAAAACTATAACTTTTGATGATGTAGTTGGTTGTCTCAAGGCATATGAGGAGAGGATCAAGTCCGAACCCGACTCGAACAACAATCAAAGCAAGTTGATATACGCAAGAGGGGAACCTTCACAGCCCCAAAGGTCCTATGAAAGGACAGGAGGACGGGGCAAAGGATGCTATCGAGGCCAAGGCCGATGACGTGTCTCATGTCCAAGCCGTGAACCAGGACAGAGTCAAGATGGACAAGGGCATGGTTCGGGGTCTAGAACTAAGCAGGATGGAGATACAAATTCGTCTTAGAAAGTGAAGAAGGGTCACTCTCAGATTAAGTGTTTTCGGTGCGATCGTCTCGGGCACTACGCGTCTGTTTGCCTGGAACGAAAGCAGAAAGAACAAGAAGCAAACTTCGCCAAAACCGAAGGACTTGACCCATCACTGTTTATGATGAAAGGAATGGAAGAATCTGTGTATTTGAATGAGGAGAAAGTAATGCCAAACAAGTTCAAATATGAGTTTGTAGAGTAGAACACGTGGTATTTAGACAACGGCGCTTCAAATCATATGACAGGTAACAAAAATCTCTTCTCCGTGCTAAACGAACGGGTCACAGGAAAGGTAAGATTTGGTGATGGTTCTTGTGTAGGAATTGAAGGCAAAGGATCAATCTTGTTCGCAACCAAAACCGGAGAGCACAGATTACTTATGGATGTGTATTACATTCTGAGTTTGCGGAATAACATCATAAGCTTGGGTCAAATTACTGAAACGGGGTGTAAGGTGGTAATGGAAGACGATGTCTTACTCGTATACGATAAGGCTAGGAAGGTTATGATGCGGGTGTATCGTTCGAGCAATCGTTTGTACAAGGTAAAACTTCCTACTTGTGACCCGGTTTCCCTCCTCTAGAAGACTGATGATGTAGCATGGTTATGGCATGCTCGGTTTGGGCATCTTAACTTTGATGCTATGAGGTGGTTGAGCTCCAAAGAGATGGTACGTAGACTACCTCAAATAACCCACCTAACACTGCTTTGTGACTCTTGCTTGATCGAAAAGCAAACTCAAAAACCCTATCCGGAACAAGCCGTGTTCCGAGCCACAAGGCCACTCGAGTTGCAGCTTGGTGACCTTTGTTGACCCATCTCACCATCTACACCAGCCGGCAATCGATATATCTTCCTAATTGTGGATGATTTCTCTCGCTACATGTGGTGCTTCCTATTAAAAACCAAAGATCAAGCGTTTGAAGTGTTTAAGAGGTTTCGAGGGATGATTAAGAAGGATATGGGTGTAAAGATAGGTACAAACCGACTGAGGAGGTGAGTTCACATCAGCTGAATTTAATGAATGGTGTGAAGTGCAAGGAATTCAAAGACACCTAATTGCTCCTTACTCACCTCAATAGAACGGGGTGGTAGAAAGACGAAACCGCACGGTAATTGGGATGGTCCATTGTATTTTAAAATCCATGAGGGTACCTCAAATATTTTGGGACGAAGCGGTAAACCATGCCATTTATGTTTTAAATAGGTGCCCCACTAAAGCAGTAGAGTCTGAAACACCGTATGAAGCTTTATTCCAACGAAAGCCTAACGTGGAACATCGTAGAGTATTTGGGTGTGTGGGTTTTGCGATGGAACCCAAGGTTAAACAACAAAAGCTTGATGATAGAGGGAATGCCGATGGTGTATTTTGGGACTGAACCAGGGTCAAAAGCGTACCAAATGTATGACCCAATACAACAAAATATTTGTGTTCGAAGAACAGTTGCATTCGATGAAAAAAGGGGGTGGCAATGGGCTGGAACAGGAGATGAACTAGAATATTTCATTGTTCAATTACCTGCTGAGAAGGAATTAACCCAGGAAGATCAGCCATAACACTCTAGTGGGAACGCTGATCGGGAGCCGAGAACCCCCTCGGCAGCAGGTGAAAACTCCTTGGCAGCAGCAGCCACCACTTCGGCTGTAACTGATGAAGCCGAATAGCAGTAGGTGACACCACTGAGGCGATCATCCAGACCAAGAACCATTCCCATCAAGCTTAATGATTTCGTTATCCAAGACATGGTGAATCGAGATGAAAATGTGAGATTACTATTAGCCAAAGATGATGAACCGGTCACGTATTTACAAGCTAAAGGAAATAAGTTCCGGGAGAAAGCAATGGAGGCAGAATTAGAGTCTATCGAAAGAAATAAAACATGGACTTTAACGGATCTACCTTCCGGGAGTAAACCATTTGGTCTAAAGTGGGTATACAAAATCAAACGAGACGCAACGGGAAAAATAGTAAAGTACAAGGAACGACTCATAGCTAAAGGATATGTCTAAGAACATGGGATTGGTTTTGACGAGGTATTTGCTCTGGTGACTCGTTTAGAAACGGTACGGTTGTTACTTGCTTTATCGGCTCAAGAAGGATGGCGAGTGCACCACCTCGACGTGAAATCAGCGTTCCTTTATGGTGATTTAAAAGAAGTTGTCTTTGTCTCACAACCTGAGGGTTTCGTTCAAGTTAGAAAAGAAACAAAGGTATACCGGTTATCAAAAGCTTTGTACGGACTCCGACAAGCGCCTCGTGCGTGGAACCTTAAACTTGATAATACACTTAAGAAACTTGGTTTTGACGATGCCATCAAGAACAAGCGGTGTATACGAGACATGTAGATAACAATCGTTTGATTCTGGGTGTTTATGTTGACGACCTTGTGGTCACGGGATCAAGTGCTGATCAGATTGGAGTTTTTAAACAACAAATGAAGCAACAATTTGAAATGAGTGACTTGGGGGTTCTATCCTATTATCTTGGCATTGAAGTGCTGTAGAGTGAAGCCGTGCTAACTGTTAAACAAGAGGGGTATGCAAAGAAGATACTCAAAGAAGCCGGGATGTTAGACTGTAACCTAGTGAGATGCCCGATGGATCTTGGTTCAAAGCTAACAAAAGACGAGACAGGTACACCTATTGATGCTACCGAGTATAGGAGGGTTGTTGGATGCCTTAGGTATTTGTTACATACGAGACCAGACATTGGCTTCGCGGTGGGAATTGCGAGTTGGTACATGCAATCTCCAATAGAGTCACATATAGTAGTTATCAAGCAAATCCTGCGTTATATCAAAGGAACCGTGAGTTACGGGTTGGAATACAAGCGTGGAGGAAATAATACAATAATTGGGTACAATGATAATAGTCATAACACGGATCGAGATGATGGTCGAAGTATCGCAGGCCACGTGTTTTACTTTGGTGACACCCCAATCTCTTGGTGCTCACAAAAAGAAAACACGGTTGCCCTTTTCTTCATGTGAGGCCGAGTTCATGGCAGCCACATCAGCCGCGTGTCAAGCTATTTGGTTACGAGGATTATACGGAGAAATTATGGGAGGTAATTTGCAAAAGGTGATAATTCGGGTCGATAACAAATCAGCGATAGCTCTTATGAAGAACCCCGTCTTCCACGGTCGAAGCAAACACATTGACACGAGATACCATTTTATTAGAGAATGTGTCGAGAAGGAACAAGTTGCTATCGAGTATGTGAGCGGAAGCGAGCAAAAGGCAGACATACTAACTAAGCCACTTGCAAGGATCAAGTTTGAAGAAATGCGATAGTTACTTGGTGTCAAGGACCTCCTAATTTCGGGTCGGAAATTAGGGAGGTGAATGTTGGCCCAAATTAGGCACTAATTATCCTAACCAAGCCCGTGGGAAGGATGGGCTGAACCCGAAGGACCAGGATGGCAGACTTGTTGGCGTGAAGCGTAAGTCTCAAGTAATTGGAATTAGATTATGATTAGTTTAGATAATTGATTATTGTTATCTATTAGTTTCATAGTTAATCTCTAATTGTAACCGAGTCATGGTATATATAGCCTAATCGAGATGTGATTATGGTTATGAGAGTTGATTGAGTTTTGAGTTATTTTCTCAGTTAATAAGTTTGGAGAGTTATTCCATTAAGTTTCTTGGTTGTGATTTTTCTGATTCTGGACTTTGATGTATTACACAGGTTGATAAAATATAATGATATATACTTAATAATAAAAAGTTTATATCTTTAAAAACCCGTATATTACACGGTTTGAATATATTAATTTCTATTTAATATAATTTGACTTACATCACTATTTAGTTAAAAACAAATGTTATATAATTAAATTTTAAAGTCTCTTAAAATAAATATGTTTTATTAGTATAATTAATATTTTTTTTAAATATAAATCATTATTAAAAAAAAGAGAGGTGTATTTAATAAGAAAGAGACGGAAAAAAAATATGTGAGCGTGACAAGTGACATAAATGATTTTTATTTATTATATAGTATAGATATAGATACTTTCTTTTGTGTTCCTTTAGGTTTGGTTGATGTTTTCTGAATATAGTGTTCTTTTAAAAACTTCTAATCAAAGCGCTCGACTGAAGCTTGCGATTAAAGCTTTTGATTACTTCGTCCGTTCTTGATTGCCAATTGATTGTGCTTCAGTTCGCATCAAGTGATATCTAAGCTACGGTTAATCAAATAGCTGCTTGTGGAGATCGATTCATCCGTGACCGTAGATTTGCCGGACGAGGCAACGAGATCGGAGACCGTGACCCACGGGATACTATCATACGAGTCATGCGTCAATGAGTTTGTCACTTGGAGAGAGCGGCCCGACAGACGTCGAGACAGGCGGAGACCGAAAGGGTTGAGCGAAACCCTAGCACGGTAAATCTAGTGTCTTGCCGACTCCTGACATCCAATCGGGTCAACACTGAGGGTAAAAAGGACCCAAGGCATGCACCATCTTTTCTGTACCCTTTGTACGATCCGATGCAAGGTTTGCAGTTTGATCATCAATGGAGGTAGTAGCGAAAATTTGGTATCTTCACGGGTTGTAGAACAACTCGGTTTACCTGTTGAAAACCACCAAAACCAGTACCCACTCGCGTGGGTGGAAGAAAAGACCAAGATTAGGGTTGACCAGCGGTGTTTAATAAAGTTTTTGGTGGGAAAACGATATGTGGAGAAAGCTTGGTGTGATGTCACCTTTATGAACGTTTGTCACGTCTTACTGGATCGACCGTGGCAGTTTGACAGGCGAGCCCAATACGATGGGTATCAAAACTCTTATCGGTTCCAGAAGGGTAGGATGAACTTCACGTTGTTACCCGAGGATGAGGTGGGGGTCCGAAGAAGATGACCCTACAGTGGGACTGATTTTTTAATTTCTAAAAGTTCTTTTCCAAGATCCATAATCTTATATACCAATATACACATAGACCCCTCATGATTCTTTCTTTTGGCATTATGGACCCCAAGATTAAGGAATTCACTTCAAGGCCCTCTGGGATTCGTTGGATATACAATTAACTTCCAAAGGTAGTAAGACAAGTCCAATCCTTTGTTATACAAATGTGTACATACAATACATTGAGAGAATGCACAAAAATGGGTCGTTACAAGAAACCCATCGAGTGAAGAATAACTAGAGAAACCCATCAAACATCTAGTGAAACTCAAACGCGAACGGCAGAGACTAATGATGATGATGGACCGTAAATACATAATATATAATCGAAACTGAACTACAAGTTGTGTAGGAACTATCAAATTATCTTATTAGGAATCAATTGCACAATCCTAAATTGATGCGACGACGATCTGATTTGGACCAAAAAAATGTAGAACTCTTGGAGCCTTATCATTGGCGATTGGATTTGGGGCGTTCCCAGTGGTATGCGATATGATTTCGGTGTGTGTGGCCGGAAAATCAGTGTTGCCTGTTTTCATGGGATGGCCGTAAAGCTTCGAACAAGGTGCGTTGATCGGTGGTCGATGGGTGTAAGGGGAAGAGGATTATGAACGGCGGGTGTAGGTGAATGGGCTTTTTTTTACGGATTTTTACATATTTTTTAATTAAATTTTCTCACAAGTGTATTTTAGTCATTTTACTTAAAGTTAATAGAAAAATAATAGAGGTTAACCTTAGTACCCAAGATTGTTACAAAGTAATGAAAGCAAGAAACTCATACATGCAATTTTTCAAAGTTAGTACAAAATTCTGTTACTTTAACCAAACCACAGGGACCATCTGCGTATATATTTAATATATTAATACAAAGATCCCCCTCTAAATTTGTAAATTTACATATTTCCTCTAATCATGATTAAAGAATATTATATATTAACCATTAAAAATTTGTATTTTGAGAAAATATACAATTTTACAAGTTTAAAGGAGGATTTATATGCAATTCACCCTAATAAAAATTATATAAATATTAAGTTTGTTTAGACTCACGAGCCTAGTTAAGCTCAATACAAGAAGCCTGGGCTCAAACTAATTTATAAAATGAGCAACAATATAAACTCGAGCTTAGTTTCAAAACTGTTAAGCTCAATTTGATATCATTTTTTAACAAGTCGATCTCAAATAGTTAACAATGAACAATATAAACTCGAGCTTAGACACGTGTCACCGTCTTGTCAAATTGTGGTGTGACGGACCATTACCAGGCATGAATGTCCATTATGGAGTGATACGTGGCTCACCATGGTGAATCTGGGGCTGTGACGGACCATTACCAGGCGTGACGGTCCGTTATAGGGTTTCCACGCGTCAGAATTCATCCCTTAGTCACCGGACACGTGGTGCGTCATCAATTTGATATAATTTTTTAACAAGTCTATCCGGCTACCCCCGTTTCTCCGAGAAGGCATGGCGGAGGTGGAGCCCCCTCCATCTGTCGCCGGAGATGGAGCCCGCCAGAGATGGCATGGCGGCTCCCCCCTTTCTCTGCAGTCTCTCTCTCTAACTTGTGTGTAGGGTTTTTCAAAGGGTATTGTCATATGAGTAATGATGGAGGGTTATTTTGGTCTTTTCAGTTAAAACTTAACAGAAAATTGAATGAAGGTTAGTGTATTGGTTAAAAATTAGACAAATAGTAAAACTATTTGATGTAAATCAAGATTTTTAAAAAATTAAAATAAAATAGAAAATTGACCCAAACGATAAAAACTAAAACCGGAGTTTAATCTAAAAAATATATAGAAGATATTATAACAAATTAAAAGAAAAAATATATAAAATTGACTTGTAGACGCGAGACTTGGTCAATATTGTCGGCTTGTCGCTACCGTTATAATAAGTGCAAAACTACTTTTGCTTTTGCATAAAACTGAGGGAAACTATTAAACATCGTTGAAATTCCCACTTTTGCTCCTCCGACTCATATAACAGAGCATGACGTCAACAGCTCCGGCAAGCAGCGATGGTCTGAGTAGAAATTCAAGATGGCATTTGGACGGAATGACAGCTCTGGTCACCGGTGGTACACGCGGAATCGGGTATGCTGTGGTGGAGGAACTGGCAGAGTTAGGGGCGGCGGTGCACACCTGCTCTCGCAATGAGTCTGAACTTAATTAACGGTTGCAAGAATGGTCAGGCAAGGGATTCAACGTAACTGGGTCTGTCTGCGATTTAGCTTCTCGCCAGCAACGAGAACTGCTTGTCGCAAAAGTCTCGTCACTATTCAGCGGCAAGCTCAACATCCTAGTAAGTTGTTCTAGTTTCGAGAAACCGAGTATTTTCTACCTTATATTACAAACCTTAAAATTGTGTTTAGCATAGATTGCCATTGACAAATTACCCAGGGGAATATCAGAAAGTCCTCTGTATCTGAAGGCAAAGTCAACAATTTTGTGTCAAGAATCCATATAAACTAAAGTAGACAGAGTTTTAAATAGTTGTTAAGTAGTCAATATATTTTTTATAAGTAGGGCTTGAGAAGTTGCCAATGATAATGGTGATGTTTGAGAAGTTGCCAATGTTAATGGTGATGGTTTGGAAAGTCCCTGACACAGCTAGAGGCGGGGAAGAAATCGCCAATGTGAACGGCGAAAAATCCGCTTGTGAAGCCGGATCAAGGACAACTTCCGTTGTGATTACTTACAAAATTTTTTTTCTAAGTAGTCATAACAATTCTTGGACACCATAACCTATAGACACCCTTTAATCTTTCTTAGTATTTGGTTAGAAATTAAACATAAATGAGAAATAATTATTATAAAAACATGGAAATGACACAATTACTTTGAATTAATCCTCAACATTTTATAGCTCAAGTCCTTTGAAAGATGTTAATCTAGCATTTTTGCATCTTTTTCCTTGTTAGTTTTTCTTTGTTATCAGAACATTTTTTAGCAGTATCAAAACCCGGCTTTGGCAAAAAAGGCGGGTCGGGCGTTCAAACTGGGTTCGGGCTAAAACGGGGTTGGGCTGAAACAGGCCGTTATGGAACAAAAGAATATCAGAATGGTTCACTCATTGTATTTGTTTATATGGAGGGTAGTGGTGGCGCTGGTTGGGACCACAACAACGGCAGTGATTGTAGTGGTGTCAACGATGACCTATTTTGACCCCTTTGGACCAATTCTAAGTTAACAAGTTTTAAAAGAGTGACCTATTTTGACCAATTTTATAATATTAATAGACCCAAACAACCCATTTAGCGAATAAAACTTCTGCACTTTTCACTGGCTTACTTGCATTGATTTCACTCCTATAGATAAACAATGTTGGGACTGCATTTACAAAACCTACAACAGAGTACACGGCAGAAGAATATTCCATGCTCATGGCTACCAATTTCGAATCGTCTTACCATATGTGTCAACTCGCGCATCCTCTTTTAAAGACTTCTAGAGTTGGAAGCATTGTGTTCATTTCCTCTGTTGCGGGTCTGGTTCATGTTGCTGTTGGGTCGATTTACAGTGCTAGTAAAGGTAAGGTTGGATAATCCTTTAAGCTATATAACCGCCCCAGGAAAAAAAAGATATTGTAATCAGTAATGCTTAACACGCGCAGGTGCAATGAATCAACTTACAAAGAATTTAGCTTGTGAGTGGGCGAAAGACAACATTCGGGCCAATTGTGTAGCACCATGGTTTACTAAAACCTCTCTTATTAAAGATGTAATACGCGTTCATCTTTTTGCTAGTAACAATGTTTAAAATTCTGTCCTTATTCGCGCTTGCTGGGAAATGTTTGTTATATGCAGGCTCTTGATAATAAGGAGTTTCTGGATCTTGTGGCATCTAGAACGCCTCTTAAACGGCTTGCAGAAGCCAATGAAGTTTCGTCATTGGTGGCCTTCCTTTGCCTACCTGCTGCTTCTTATATTACTGGCCAAACGATCGCTGTTGATGGAGGATTTATAGTCAACAGTTTCCCGTAAGGGCATCATGCAGTCTTGACACCATCTTGAATTTCAGTGTTATATTCATGACAACAGTACGGTTTCTTTTGATGTTTGATGTCTGATTTTTGCAAGTTGGTTGCTGAGAAACAACCAAGTTAAATTGTTTGAATATGCAATTACAGATCGATTTGTAGGGTTAATCTTGACGGGTACGGGTCAAATCCATGTCATTGGGTTACGGGTCATGGAGCTGAATTTGCGGGTTTGTTTGAATGGGTCAAGTCATTAGAAAGGTTAATTTAGGCACATGTTTTTCATTTTTTTAGTGAGTTTAGATCATGGGTTAGTGGGTAAGTTATTTCCTTTTCTTTATATGTGTAAATGATTAATTCTGGGCACCAAAAGGGTAGGAGATATGCCAAAGAGGTTGTGGTGTAGTGGTTGAGGTGAAGCTTGAAGTCTCAAGGGACCCGGGTTCAATCCTTGCCAGGGTTTTACCCACGCCGATCCAGGGTTGGAGTCTCGGCTCTCGCTCAAGCCCGGAATGGGCCGTATTGGGTGGGCTTTTTCCTTGAAAGCTCTCCAACCTGACGCCAAGTGGGCCCGGTTAAGACAACATATTAGCCGGAGTTGGACGAGGCTCTCCCATGTGACGGGGGGTGCGACGTCACACGTTCAATGTTCGCCTTTAAAAAAAAAAGGGTAGGAGATATCTACTATAAATAAGTACAATAGTTACATCCAAGTACATAAAGAATGACAAAATAAAAGGTACATTAACTATAACTAAAATACACCAAGTATGTCTAATACTTTAGGAGCAAGGGTTTTTTTTCCTGTATTTATGTAAAGTGTTTTGGATTAAATGAATGCAAGAGTTTAGAAACAGTACAAATTATTCTCTAAACATTAGTCTGATCCAACACGATTTTCGTTTACATTAAACAACGGTTTCAGTTAGCAAGCTGGGTTTAAGAAGCTTATGCAGCTTTATTGAACTATATAGTAATTATTGTGTTAGTAGTAGCATTCTAGCATCACTAAATTTCACTAGTTGAGAATAGTAGTTCTTGGTGGATATATATTGATACCCAAATTATAGAATGTAAAAGGGTGCATTCAAAAGTCAAAGATCAAGATAAGGGATGAATTTGTCATTAATATAAGTGTGAGGGGGTAAAATGTAAATAGATATGTCACTACAAGAAAACTAGGCAGTTTCGACGAGGCAAACTCGACGACACATGTCGTTGAGATAGATTGACCACATACGATGACATGTCGTCGCCGATGGTGTGATATTTTTTCGTCACATTTTCTCGACAACACGTCGTTGGGGATGGTTGATCGGGAAAAGGTGAAAGCTTTTGGCACTTACCGGGAAAAGGTAAAAACTAGTCTCGACGACATGCCGTCGAGATTGCTATTTTTAATTTTGTTTTTCTTTTTTTTTTGCCTGGTAAAATATTAAAAAATTAATTTTTAAAGAAAATACCTAATATCGACGACATGTCGTCGATATTGGTATATAATAAAAAATTATTTTTATTTAATAAATAAATTAATTAAAATAAAAGGACCCAATATCGACGACATGTCGTCGAGACTGGTCCTACCTGGTATTAACCACGCAGAAACCCTTCTCCTACTCATTTTTGCCCTCTTTTTTCTCTCAAGCTTTCTATCGGCTACACCCACAAAATCCGGCCATTTTTTTTTCAAAATCCACCGTTTTCTACCTCCTTCTCCACCATTACTCTTCTTATTCAAGTGGTTAGACCCGATTTTGACTTTTTTTTAATTTTTCTTTATAATCGTAAAATTCTAATATAAATTTTGCGTATGTGAAGTTTTTGGCTAAGTGGAGGGATTGGAAGCTAGATTGAGGGTTATCCCGACGACATGTCGTCATTTCAAGAAAATTCCCGGAGGTAATATGTATATTTTTTTGTGTTTATAGGTGTATTTGGGTAGTTTTATATAGATTTATAAATGTTTATTTAATATTTTGGTAATAGGTTTAGATTTGAGAGATTTAGTTTTGTATAAATGTTTTAATTATATTTTATTTGAATAATATAGATGAATATATCTATTATTTTATGAAATTGGTGGTTAATTTATATAGATGTATAGTATGTAGGGTTCATTTTTTTTATTTATTGATGGTTAATGTTGTGAAATTGATAGTTAATTTATATAGATGTAGAGTTTGTATGGTTTATATAGATGTATAAGTATATAAATGTATGGATTATTTGTGAAATTGGTGAATTCTAGGTTTGTATAGATTTATTATTGGTGGTGTTATGTATATATTATTTGTATGAATTGTATGATGTTATTTATTTTATGTAATGTATAGTTTGTATGTATTATTTATTTGGGTATTTGTATGTATTTGTGAAATGTATTATTGGTGGTGTTATGTATATATTATATGTATGAATTGTATGATGTTATTTATTTATTTTAATGTATAGTTTGTATGTATTATTTATTTGGGTATTTGTATGTATTTGTGAAATGTATTGTTGGTGGTGTTATGTATGTATGGTTTGTATGAGTATAGATGAATTTGTGCATGTATATATGTTAGTAATTAGAACACGAACCTTTCACTTGTTTTGACTCAAATACTTGTATGCATTATTTTTTTGGGTATTTGTATAAATTAAAAGAATATATTATTGTTTTTTAATTTTTGTGAAATGTATTATTTGTATGATCAATATAGATGTATGTATGTATGTTTATATTTAATCCGTTTTTATTTTTTTATATTTCTATGATTTTTTATATCTAATACATTTGTAACGAATTTATAGGATTTCTTGTTTAGCTATCTCTTTTCGCTTGACTTTGACTGCATTAAAAAGGTAACACTTTTCTACTAAACTAAAACTTGTTTAGATTATGTAACACTTTATTAGTATATCGAACTCGAACATGATCCTTTGTTAACACAAATATCTTGGAAAATTGGTTTATTATTTTAGCAAAAGATACGTAATCAGTTTAATTTATTATATAAATTATATTTTTTGAAAAATCTGATAAAAAACAAATGGTTCATGTTTGACTTACTAACATAGATAAATTATGGATTGTACCCTTTAGAAAATACCCGTCCGAAATTTAACTAATAGAGTTAAATTTTGGATTGTCCCCGTTTGGGACTGCCTTTTGAATATTTTATCTCATTTAGGATATGTATACGTTTTAACGGGTTGACTATTCAAGAGTAAATTGGTAGCTATTTCTCCTACTCTTCAAGTTTGCGTTTCATACACATACTTAGAGGGTTAAGGAGAAATGCTGTCGATTTATTCTTGAATAGTCAACCCGTTAAAATGTATACATATGAGATAGAATATTCAAAAGGTGGGTTAGGATCCATCACCTGTAGATATTCCATCTAATGTGCTATCAGTTAATAAAAAACAGTTATGACAATTGATAAGAGTTGGATTGCACTGCGAGATCGTAATCATCCGGATTTCATAAAAGGTCTTCAAAAGTTTATAGATAATGCCAAAAACTATGTTGACGAAGATAGCAAGATTTATTGCCCGTGTAAAAAATGTGTCAACTCTTATCGGCAAAGTCTGTCTTTTGTTTATTCACACGTACGTGTTAATGGGTTTTTACAAGCATACGACACTTGGTTTTATCACGGCGAGGAATATGCTAATGCTTCGGATGTAAACGCACTTTGGGCTACAAATACAAGTGTTGCAGCAACTAATCATGAGACGTTTGATGCACTTGATGATGTTATGGCGGAACAAAATACACATGAAGAAAATACTGATGAAGATGGAAGTGAAGTTGGTTTAGACCCGGAATTTGATGCGTTGTTTGAAGAGCTCTGTACCGAGTTATACCCTGGTTGTAGTTGGATATCTTCCCTAAACTTTTTATCAAAATTGATGCATATTAAAGTTATGAACAAGTGGACGGATACTTCGTTTAACCAACTTTTAGAGCTTCTCAGAATTGCATTACCGAAAGAGAATCACATTCCCGAATCTCACTATGAATCTAAAAAGAAGTTGAGAAAGATTGGGTTAGGATATCAATCTATCCATGCTTGCATAAATGACTGTGCTCTGTTTTGGAAGGAGAATGAGTCAAAGAAAAACTGCCCGATTTGTAACGATAGTTTATGGGTTAACCCAAACACAAGTGGCAAGAAAGTGTCAAGTAAAGTGTTGCGTTACTTTCCTTTAACTTCTCGGCTTAGACGAATATATAGTTCCAGATTCACGGCAAAAGACATGACATGGCATAAAACAAGACGCTCAAGGGATTCTATAATGCATCATCCAGTTGATGGGAAGCAGTGGCAAGATTTTGATCTGAGAAATCCTAAATTTGAGTCAGTCTTACAGTATGTGGCCGGTAGTGTTGACAACGTATAATACACCTCCGTGGTTATGTATGAAAGAGACTTCTTTCATGTTAACTTTGCTAATTCCAGGGCCCAAATCACCCGGAAAGGACATTGATGTTTTCTTAAGGCCTTTGGTAGATGAGTTGAAAATGTTGTGGGAGAAAGGAGTAAAAATGAGAGATGCATCAACCAACACTGTATTCAAGATGCATGCGGCACTATTATGGACTATCAACGATTATCCTGCTCGTAGCAGCTTGTCTGGATGGAGCGGTCAAGGTTATTTAGCATGCCCTACTTGTAGCGAAGACACACCCTCCTATCGTGTTATCAATAAGTTATCTTATGTTGGCCACATACGATTTTTGACTTCCAATAATCGCATGAGAGATAGTCTATTGTTTAATGGCAAAAAAGAGAAAAGAAAGCCTCGTATGAAATTGAGGAACACACGGATATTAGAACAATTAGAAAACTTCCCCGATCGTGTTCCTGGGAAACATCCTAAGCATGGAGGTGTGAAAATAAATCGTGTTGAATCAAAGTTGAATTGGACCAAACGTAGTATCTTCTTCGAGTTGAAATATTGGTCTTCTCTTGAATTAAAACACAATCTTGACGTTATGCACGTTGAGAAAAATGTGTGTGAGAGCGTGTTGGGTACTTTTCTAATGAACGACAAATCAAAAGACACAATCAAAGCAAGAGAATACTTGGCAATTTTAGGCATTCGACAAAATCTATGGATAACAATGAAAAACGAAAAGGTCGTCAAACCGCATGCCTCTTACTCGTTCAAGCCAAGTGATCGAGAACGTTTTTGTAAGTTCATTAAAGAAGTGAAACTACCCGATGGCTTTAGATCCAACTTTAAAAATAAAGTGGTTGATTCAAATATAATCGGGTTAAAGTCTCATGATAATCATATTCTCATGCAGCGATTGCTACCAATAGGGATCCGAATAGGTCTGCCTGCGGATGTTAAAAATGCAATTAGTGACTTTTGCACATTCTTTAAAAAAAATATGTGCACGATCAATAGATAAGACAGACATGCAAGAAGCACATGATAGCTTGGTAAAGATACTATGCAATATGGAATTGATATATCCGCCAGCGTTTTTTGACATAATGGTTCACGTAGTTCTTCATCTACCCGAAGAAGCTATTCTTGGTGGGCCTGTATATATGAGATGGATGTATCCTTTTGAAAGATATATGAAAAAACTTAAAGCGTATGTCAGAAACAAGGCCAGGCCCGAAGGCTCAATAGCGGAGGGTTATGTTGTAGAAGAAGCATTGACATTTTGCTCTAGATATCTTGAGGATGTACAAACCAAATTCAATCGTCCTGACAGAAATGAAGATCTTGGCATTCCAAAGAGGCAATACTCTGTGTTTTCATCACAATGTCGGCCAATGTCGGCAAAGAAAATGACTCCACTTTGTGAAAATGCCAAAAATTCATTAGGATGGTTTGTGTTAGACAACTGTGTTGAAATTAAAAGCTACTTATCGTAAGTTTTTTCTCAAACTTTTCTTTTAATTTAGTTATTAATAAATAAATAAATAACTTGAACATCTTTTCTATCCAACGTACAGGGAGTTTAAAACTGAGTTTCCTGACAAAAATGTAGAAACTGAGTTTTCACCATGCCTCAATGCTAAGGTAAACACGTCTCCCGACTGTACCGACGAACTCAGGGCATTGGCACATGTTCCGTTGAGTGCATATTCTTACACTGCTTGTATCGTTAATGGTGTTAGATTTGTGGTACACAGTCGAGATCTCAGACGCACTACCCAAAACAGTGGTGTTGTTTCATTCGGAGAAGATGATACACCATATTATGGTGAACTTGAGAGTATCATAGAGTTGAATTATTTAAGTAATTACTCGGTTGTAGTCTTTCTTTGTAAATGGTTCAACACGTTGGGTAACGGACGGATAATTAAAAAGGACAATTTGACTATTATCGACGCTAGCCGTCAAAGTTATGTTGGTTGTCAATGGTATGATGCTCAACAGTACATTTTAGCCACACAAGCTAAGCAAGTGTTTTATCTCCAAGATCCTTCTCGCCCCGTCGGCAAGTGGAAGGTTGTGGAAGACGTTTATCATCGGAAACTTTGGGAGGATACCGGTGTTGTTAATGAGATAGATGTACTTCACGACACTCGATCATCTGATTATAACTTGGTTGTCAACTCAGACCTTGAAAGTAATGTTAACGAGGGTCCAAGTACCAGTGCTGTACCTATCGTACATGACACACAATCATGTAGTATGTTTATCGACTTAGGCTACTTGCCCATGGTGTCGACTTTAGGTGAAGGTGGTCACTCGAGTCTTAACCCCCAGATTGTGGCTGATGATCATGATGATGATGATGAAGGCACATACACTTCGGATGAGGACGACAACGATGATATTAGTGATGATTCTGATTGACTTATTTTTGTATGTAGATACTTATATTTTATTGATGTATGTAGACACTTATATTTTATTGATGTATCTAGACACTGACATTTTATTTACTTCAATTTTATGTAGGTATATATGGCGACTTATGCTCGTTCACATGGTGGTGACGGTGGGGGTCGTGATCCGCGGGGGAATTCTAAGAGGCTCCCTACAGATTGCGAGTCTTGTAAGTTACTTGTTTTAGTTTGCTAATCCATCAAATTCATGTAACATCTGCGAGTCTTGTAAGTTACGTATTTTAGTTTGATAATTCTTCAAATTCATGTAACATCTGCGAGTCTTAAGTTCATGTAACAACTTCCTCGAAAAAAGTAAGGGGCCGTGGTAGAAACCTTGATATGCTGGAGGCGTTCGCCCAAAATGGCAACAAGCCACTTTCACTTGAGCTTGATCCAACCCATGAGACATACAAGTTTGTCGGTCCGAACGGTCGATGGTTTGTTCGACAAATAACTACTGCTCTAGAGAAAATCCCATCACACTATTATGGTTGAGAGTTTGTTCCTAGGGAGCATCAAAGCACCGTATTTCGCAATCTTCATGTAAGTATAAAATGTAATTTTTTTAACATTCATAATTATTAAGTGTTTCCTAATTACCTTTTTTTACAGAATTACTTTGATTTAGAAAGCTGGAGTAACACACCGCAGTGGCCACAAATATCTGCGGGCATCCATGATGACTGTGCCCGTAGATTTCGTGACCGCAAATATGTTTTAAAGAGACATTTTGAATCGGTTGGTGGTTACGAGGATGTGGAAGAATCAAGGAATCATCCTCATGAGTCCATCAGTTCCGGCAATTGGAATTCCCTCATCGACATATTGTACCTTGATCCCACATATATTGCACGCAGCAATCAAAATTCTTCAAACCGAGCTAAACAATCATACGCCAATACTAGTGGGAGCAAGTCATTTGCTCACGACGATATGAGGAGGTAACAAAAGTTGTTAATGTTATTCTAAAAATGAATTCATAAGTTAGTCAAATATTAGTAACATTATTTTTGTTTTTTATAGGTACAACAAGGTGGAACCGTCAGCCTGATTGATGGTTGGAGACGTATGCACACGTCTCACAACACATGGGTCAACGATCGGGCACAAAACGATTGGGTAAGTATATATATCGATAAGGGAATTCCAAGTTTGGGAAATACACTAGAATATTAATCATATTGGTTATTGTTGGTGTTACTATAGGTTTTTATTGAGTTTTGTTGAATTATTATGTTTATTGAGTATTGTTAAGTAGGTTGGCTTTCAATTTTGCAGTCGTTATGCTGTCGGATTTTAAATTTTTTTTTATATGTGTATTTTTTGTTTATTACAGAATACAATTCAAGAAGAATTGACTCGGATGCAACAAGACGACGGAGATGTTGATGAGGAAGGGGTCCTAAAACGTGCCATTGGCGAGAGACGCAGTTGGACCTGAGGAGTTGGAAGAAAAGTTAGAAACATGCCCACTAATGTTTCGGCTCTCTCCGAGTCTCAATTCAACGAATTAAAAGAACAAATTCGTGAACTGAATGAGACCGTGAAACATATGCAACAGGACCGCAACCAATCCGGCAACCAAAATGACAACGATGAAGATGAATAAACTTGGTTGTAACTTTTATTTGAATGATTTGTAATAACTTATACAATTTGTATACTTTTGTTAGATGTTTTATGTAATATATTGGTGTGAAATGTATTAATATGTAACAGGTTTGACAGGTTCTGAATTTTTGTGTATTAAATTACTGAAAATTTTTAAAATTCAAAAAAATGTTTTTTTAAAAAATAAACCAGTCTCGACGACATGTCGTCGGGATTGAGGTTTCCAGATTTAAAAAAAATATTAAAAAAATTAAATAGATCAATCTCGACGACATGTCGTCGAGACTGCCCTATTTAATTTTTTTAATATTTTTTTTTAAAAGTGAAAAGTTATTACCGACGGGGAAATATTGACGACATGTCGTCGAGAAAAGGGTAATCTATCTCGACGAATTTTCTAGCAGTCTCGACGGAGCTTTGCCGACGAGGCATTCTCGACGACATGTCTTCGAGAAAGGCAACATGTCGTCGAGACATGTCATTGACTCTGCCTAAAATTCTTGTAGTGAGTGTGCTAATATGTTGACAAAAAATGTGGTTTACAAAGAAGTTTTATATAACCTGGCATTATTGGAAACACCCACTACCGATAAATGGTACGTGCATATATTTGCACCAACGTTAACTCTTTTTGCACTTTATAGAGGAAATGTGTTACATCCCACTTCTTTTAACAAGTACATGTGTCTTATTAATTGGTTATTGACTACTTTACGTTCCTAGGTGTTTATTTATTTAAAATCTTTCTTTGGCTATATTTTATGAAATTGCAGCTTCAATCCTCAAAAATGGTATGTCTTCATATTTCCGATTTGCATCCTAACATCACCGACATATGGCAAATAACCACGATAGTCTCGTGTGATTGGACACTGTACAATCCTAACACCAATCGTGTTTTGTCTTTTGACATCATTGTATCTTATCAACGTGTAAGATGAACTTCTAAATGTTTTCATATACATTTTGATTTGTGTAAAGTGTTTATAGAATTTAATAAAGATTTTTCACACACTTGGGTTTTAAAATAAGAAACGATTATCACCTTAGTATTAACTACATACACAATAGGCAAGTGCACCTATCGCATAAGTAATATAGTTTTTGGCAAGAACCGGATATCAATCCGTGGACAATATGTCTCCCAATACTAAACCTTCATCACTATCTAACTGATCAAATAAGGAGTGATTTGTGAATATTTAAACTAGATTGACTAACAATTTTAACCAAACAACGAGATAATGCAAAGATGAAGATACCAATCAAGGAAAGATATCACTCGGACTTCGAATCCACTTAGCAAAGCAATGACAACAAGTACAAACTCAAGGTGAGATCATTCATACACATAAAACATGGATGTAGATTAGACTCTCGTCAAGGCTACCTAATCAAATAACTTGTCAAAAAGCTAGAATGTTAAACACACAATAGCCACCTAAAGTTATACAATGGAGAACCAATGATACAATTATGTCAAAATTTAAGATGAACCACACTCCCGTCAGGTTTATCAAATTCCACAAATCATTGGAAATTTAACACGATAAACACATGGTAACCACCTCAAAATGTGTAAAGTAGACAAAGCTATAACCAATCTTCAACTCATGAACGTCATATCACGATTACAAAACCTATAAGTTCATGATAATAAACCAAAGAATTTCATAACCAATGACATGAGAAATTCATAACATACACCACAGTTTTCTCAAACATAAGCATAAGGATGCACATTTGTTTAATCTTACTAGATAATCAACCTTCATCCACCATTCCTAGTCAATGCCACAAAAATACATACAAAGTATGCAAATTTGTGAATAAATGCTATAGCACATACGGTTTTCCAATATAATATGGTTACAACACCCACAAAGTTAACTAAATCATCAAACTAGAGCAAATACACATTCATTAAAGAATAATCAAGCTTCATCATGAAATTGACATAATCAACACCAAGAGTTGTGTATAACTTATTAAAGTATGCTAAGTTTCATCTAATCCAAGTGATAATACGAGTTTAGCCCATGGGGCTTACAAAAACCACAACCAAACTCAAGAACATAGATGAAAACATGATAGATCTAGTTATCAGAACAAAAAAAATGAAAAGAAATGGGTTCTAGGAGGTTAAATCTTCTTTGAATGTGTTGGATCTTCAATCTTGGCCTTCAGTCTCCCGGGACTAGCCCAAAATCACCTAAAGCACTTGAGAGAACTAGGGTTTTTGGTCCAAGGTGGAATCCCCTTCAAATGAGGGGGAATTGGGTATAAAACCCAAATCCGGTGCCGCACATGACCATATCCAAAAATGACATACTCATGTGGAGCATCTGATCAGCAATTCTTGTAGTGTTCTCAGCAACATTTTCTGACACGGCCATGTCAGAATTTGACATGGCCCTGTCAGAATCTTTTCTTTTGCAAAAAATTTTTCAAGTCTTGAGTTTTTCACAAAAAATCTCTAAGTTCCCACCGAGAATTGCAATATTCAAATAAAACATAAATAAGTGTCCGAATCAAAGAATTTACAACAAAAAATATTCAAAATGAGGGGAAATATGCATTATTTACATGTATAATTATTAACATATCATATTTCTTTACCATTGTCCTTTTTAAACACAACAAATTCTTTTCTTTTAGGGTTGTTCCATACATGCAAAGATTTTGCCTAACCTTATTCACGTGTTTAAGAATGCCTTGGAAGAGGGACGCATCTATAAGCTTCACAAGTTTGTTGTTCTTCTATACGAGACACGGTATCGACCACTTCGCCGAGATACCTATGTTTAGTTTTCACGGGCAACAACAGTTCATGCTTCACTAATGCAGTCGTCGTGTTCACACGCAATGTTTTCAAAGTTGTTTCGTTCAATCAACTTCGTGGTCGTGTTAATGATGATAAGTATCTAGCATGTTATGTTCGCTTTGCAACCACTATTTTTCATTAACATTTCCCTAATCCAACATCAAGGTAAATGTAGATGTTATTGGCATTCTCCGTGTGTGGGGTTTTACGAATCAATCCCGATCCATTCAATCATCTAATCGTGGTGTACGAAACATTGTAATAGCTGATGAATGGTATGTTTTTTCCTACATTTATCATCATAAATTACTTTCGTACAATTTCTCGTTTGGTTTTATTACATTAAATAACTATATGCAGTGGCATTGAACTCAATGTATCTTTACGGGGAAAGTTGGCGCATAAGGTTACTGATGCTGAAATTCAAAGTTATGGAAACAACCAAATTGTTCTTATTTTGACGTCTTGAAAAGTTCGACTTTCCAGAGGTGTAATGTAGAATTATTTCTAATTGAATTAGGTGGTCCATGTTTAATGACAACGGTTGGATCCCAACTTTATGTCAATCTTCCGTTACATGTTGTTGATACATTCAAGATTATGTAAATCATTTATTTTATAAACGGTTGTTTATGCTGTAATATTGATAGTATCAAATTACGCAACTTACATAAGGCTTTTGTAGGCAAATCTCCGCATGTTACGTTCAATTCACACGAACAACACAACAGGGACTTTCGCGTTACAAGCATCCCGGAGTTATACAAAATTTTACAAGAAGGTGTTACAGAGGTAATGCACTTATATAACCTACATAGAACATTTCTTTCCATCTCATATGTTTGTGTTTTCTTACAGGGAACAATGTTCAACATTGATTCGACCATAATTGATGTTGATATGTTTAATAATTGGAAATATGTTCAATGTGTCACTTGTCGTAAGAAGACAACAGTGATTGATGAGCACTACTTTTGTCCGGCATGTAAAAAAATGTTGTCAATCCTCGACATGCATAAGTTTTAAAAACATCTTCTTATGCTTTGGAAATTTGTTATTAAATAACGAGCTTATACAGGTACAAATTGGTTATTCGTGTAATTGACAAGGAGAGGAAATGATGTGTGTTCTCTTCGACGACGTTGCATTTGCTATTTTTGGCATTACTGTTGAGGACTTGCTTATGAAGAGTTTCTCAGAGGTTCATTTCTATGTAAAAGCATGCACTGTTTTCTATACAAACACCCACCAACCCACACATAGACATATATATATATATATAGGGGAAGGTTCCGCTAAGAAGTGGTTTTTCGCTAAGAAGTGGGTCAAACGAACTCCGATTGAGCTCATTCGAGCGGCGTTGAAACCGTCTCATCGAACTCTAATCCGGACCCAAAAACCTAAACCCCCCTCTACCCGCACCCCCAAAAACCTAAACCCCCCCTTCAACCCCACCCCGAAAAGCCTAAAACCACCACCCCCACCCCCCAAAAACCTAAACCCCCCCACCCCATCCCCCCAAAAACCTAAACCCACCCCCACCCACCCCCAAAAACCTAAACCCCCACCCCCACCCCCCAAAAAAAACCTAAACCCTAAAATCTAAACCCTAAAAGCTAAACCCTAAGGCTAAACACTAAGGCTAAAATCCTAAAATTCAACGCTAAGATCTAAACCCTAAAAGCTAAGATGGTAGAGTTCGACGATACGGTTCCAATGCCGCTGGAATGAGCTCAATCCGAGTTCGTTTGATATCGTTTCTTAATGTTTTTGTCACTTCTTAGAGTTCTTAGCCGAAAAATAACTTTTTATTTGATCCTCCCTATATATATATATTTATATATATATATATATATATATTTGTTTGTGTCATTGTATATGCATGTGTTTATCCATACTTATATTTCGACGTGTTTGTATAGGGGATGATCATCCACATTGGATTCATGATTTTTTCTATTGAAAATTTATGTGCTCGAAGGGTCATTCTCAGACTTAAGATTGATAAGTTTAACATGGCGCCTAATTATGTTCATCACTTCACAGTAGATAATCTAAATACTTAGGTCAAGATATCAGTATGGCAGACAAAGACAACAATGCATCTACACTTGGTGCCAGTACCGTTCTTGCAACATATTTTAATGATTGTGGTTTAGATGATGAAGCGAGTGAACTTTTAACTAGGATTACATCTAATGAATGGATATGACAGACGAATCTTTATGGAGAGCATGAAAATCATCAGTCACATATATAACATCAACGTTATCGGTATTTATTGTTAATGTTACATTATAATGTCTATGGCTATTGGATTTTGATTCTCATTCCCTTAGTTGTTTTACAAATTCAGATGGTTGTTGATAATGAACAAGAGGCTGATTCTGGCAAATGTGTGACTGAGGTCATTGCTCAGAATACGGTTACACAAAGCCCATTAGCTA
Organism: Smallanthus sonchifolius; assembly: GCA_023525975.1. NCBI lineage: Eukaryota > Viridiplantae > Streptophyta > Magnoliopsida > Asterales > Asteraceae > Smallanthus > Smallanthus sonchifolius. The sequence continues at coordinate 72,470,547 of CM042033.1, read as the reverse complement.
GATGCTAAGATCCAGGTCTATAAGATGTTTCTATCAAGTGTACGACTAAGATCAATGCTGAGGAAACGGTTACACAACGCCCATTAGCCAAATGTCAGATCCAGGTCCACAAGATGAATCAAGGCAGTAGTCGAAGCCTGGGAGGCGTAAGCAGAAGCTGAAGCGATTTAAGAATTAGATCACAGACAAATTTAAAAATTTAATGTAAACTTTTGTGTTATGTTTGTTAATTTCAAGTCAGAGAATATGTACTTTCGGATGAAGATTTTGGTAAAGTTTAAATTTAATGAATATGGAAAACCCGGATTAGAATGAATATAAAACTAGTTATGATTTGTTACAAGTTATAACATAAATATTAATTACGAAGGTTTAAAGGACGTAACAAAAATAAAATAATCCCATTTTGGAAAGGGAAAATTACCAGAATAGACATATGACCAACCAGTTTTACCAGAATAGACGTTGACTTCTAGCCGTGCATTCTTTAGGCATTATCTCAGAGCCGCCGGCTAAGCCTCCACCCTTAGCCGTCGCTAAAATCAAGAAAATAAAACATGTTCCAGCCTATAATATCGCGACACGTGGAAAATCTCTAGGCTAACTAGCAGGCACCTTCAGCCGGCTGAGGCCATGTCACACCAACGGCTATTTCCGTCAGGCCCTCTAGGCTTAGCCGACGGACTCTTCATCAGCGTCAACTCTTTAGTCGGCTGCGCTTAGCCGGCTGCACTTAGGTCTTAGCCTATGTTATGTTTCTGTTGATGTTTCTTGATTCCAATATTTAAGCCCAACATGAAAGCCCAATATTTAAGTCCAACATTTTCGTTTATATACACAACATCATTGTCTACCTCTGCATTGCATTGCCTTTCTTTGGAAAATAAACCAGTCTCTCCCAAGGAATCATGGCATCATCATCATCGTGCCTAATGACAGTGTGGTATAGTTAACATTTGATGCTTAGCCGGCGGGTTTTAAAATGATTAGCCGGCACTTGATGCTTAGCCGGTAAAACATTTGATTTTATTGACGAAAATTTAGTGTTACAACGTTACACGAGTTACAACTAATTTTCATTTAAGTCAAACTAAAAATTTTTAGATGTCGACTCATACACAAATTGATGGAAACTTTTTTCATCGACACAGGTTGTAGGGTGAGAACGATCCTCTGTTCCTTTCGTCTTTGATTTTGATGTAGATGATAATTGTGATGGCATAGGGCTTTTACATGTGTCACGGTGATGCCTTTTTTGGTGACACCTACTACATGTTAACGGTGTTACTTCCTCACCATGTGATGTAATACGATTATTAGCATGAGGATGACCGGCTTTTCTTCAATCCATATGTGGCGGCTTAACAATGATTAGATCATTTGGTGTATCCCAATCTGATTCGTCCGGAAGTGGATTTGTTATGCCTTCATACTTCCTTTTGTAGACCTCGTTTGTAAACCGATTCATTGCCCACTACTACAATCAGTTTGATTCAAATATCTAGAAACAGTAATTACGTGATCGCACGGTAAACTAGACAGTTGCTATGTTGACAACTACATGTTTGGTTCAACAAATTCACAAAACCTCTCCTCCCTCCTTCAGCAACCTCAAAATTGTACTCGTCAATACTAGAAATAGTCCAAGAGACACTTTTAGAAATTCTTTTCTCAACTTTATTCTCAGCCCACTTTGTAAGTTCATGTTAATCTTTAACTACAAAATAAAATTTTGATGAACATAAAATTATAGAAATATTCATTAAATAAAAATTTTACCTCATATTTGTCGTCGATTGAAATACCATTTTTGGGCGGACTCATGGAAGAACTCGATTAGTTTGGTGATAGGAATCCTACGAGCGTTACGGAATAACGCGTTGACAATCTCGGCACTGTTTGATATCATAATACTATATCGTTGGCCAAGGAAGTGTGCTCGTGCCCATTTATAAAAACCAACGCGTATAAGGGTATCCCGAACGTTAGGAACAGCTTCACATAACACATTAAAATAGTCTTCAAAATCAGATGGTGTGTAAGCTTTGCATGCCTTCCACCAAATGTGTTCTTGCACGCCTTCCACCAAATGTGTTTGTGTTTCTTTGCCCTTAAAAAAATTAAACGTAAGTTCATCATCAAATGACGACAATAGAGTCCATGATAGGCATGTGGAAACACCATCCTAACGGCCAAGTCAATCGAAGCTGCTCTATCCGATATGATCACCAAATCTGGATTATCACCAATACATTCTCTCAACAATAGAGTCCATGATAGGCATGTGAAAACATTGTTCCATTAAAATCACCTTTAAAATGTGTCCCGTCAATAATAATTAGTGGTCGTAGACAATTCCTAAAACTTTGTATCTGAAATAGAAACAATGGAGTAAGTAATAATTTAGTATAATTAAAAAAAATTATGTAACAGTAAAGATTTAATAAATACTAACCGCAACACGAATAGCAACAAAACACATTTCAAAATGGCTCAACCCGTCTGTTAAAATATGAGAAACAGTTCCAGGATTCGCCCTTTTCAAATTATGGAAATAAGCTGGTAGTTCCGCAAATGAATCTTTTGATGATCCCCTCAACATATCCAACGCGCATGCTTTTCCACGCCAAGCTTTATGGCAGGTTATTTTGACCGGGAATTTTGAACTAATATCTTTCATTATTTCTTTGCCTCTATAGACACGACCGCTATCCTTAAGTTGATCTTTAATCAAGTCTCCAATTACCTTTTTATCTAATTTCCGAATATGCAGGTACGTTTGAGTCCTTGAACACAAGTGATGGTTCTTGAAATATCTGAAAGACAATAGAATCACCATAGCTATATGCCCTGATACGCCACTCACCATTAGCCGATCGACATGATGCTTCATATCTTTTCTTTGAAGATATATCAACCTTGAAATCGAAACACTCCTTAATACACATTTTATCAAGTTATAACTTCAAATGTTCTTTATCCTTGAAACTCATACCTTCAAAAACATTATTACATTTTCTCTCTTCACCGCTTTTACTTTCTGTACGAAAATGATCGGGGGTTGGGTCAGGAATTGGATCCAACTTCAAATGTTCTTTATCTTTGAAACTCATACCTTCAAAAACATTATTGCATTTCCCTTCTCCATCACTTTTACTTTCTGTACGAAAAAGATCAGGGGTTGGGTCTGGAATTGGATCAGGAAATGGCTTGGGTGTTGGTTCAGGTGACCCACGAATCGAGAACATGTTACTTCCCGGAAAGGTATATCCAGAAGAAGGAATTGAATGTAAGTCAAAATTGTCCGGAGAGAAATTTAAATCAAAATGAAGATGTTCATTTTATTTAGGTTGAGAACTAGGAAGATGAACCGGGTATCGTGCTCGATCCAACTGAAACAGGTATCCAGCTAGACGAACCATTAGAAACGGGTTTTTGGTTTGATGAACTAACACCGTCTTCTTGAATAACATACAACTTATATATTTCAAACGAGATTTTTTCAACAACTTCTGATATATATATATATATATATATATATATATATATATATATATATATATATATATATATATATATATATATATATATATATATATATGTGTGTGTGTGTGTGTGTGTGTGTGTGTGTGTATGTGTGTGTGTGTCGGGAAAGTATAAAATAAAAACTCACTTGATTTGAAAAAACCCGTGAAAACCCTATGTAACATTTTTTTAAAGGTAGGTTTTATACCCATTTTCGTCACTTAAAAAAAAACAAAAAAAGCGCCGACTACTTTTTTTTAGATCATGAAAAATTGAAAAAAAATCTCGTTTTTAGTGTAAATCCAGCGTGTTACATATGTAAATCAGGATGTTACATATGTAAATTTTTTATAATTTTTTTTTAAATTGGCTTGGCGCTTTTTTATTTTTATTTATTTTTTTATAAAAAGTCATGAAATTATATATAGAAGCTACCCTAAAAGCATTTTTATTTTTGATAAGGTTTTCACGGGTTTTCTCAACTCGAGTGGGTTTGCATTATAACCAACCCCTATATATGCCATCGTATATATCAATCGGATCAGTAAACGGAGACATTTTATACGATAATCTTGTAATATTTTTAAGACCACACCCTTTGAAAAGCAAATATATTAAATCAAAGTAAGTAATATTGGTAAGTAACGTTACACCCCGTTTTACACGATCAAAAGGAACGTATTTTAATAGCCCCATTAACAAAATCCCATTTACCACCATTAAAAATTACAATGTTCACATACATCAGAGAAAAATTTTCAAAAGCTTGAAAACAAATTGGAGAGAAAGTTAGCTAGGAAAAATATAAAAAATGAATGTTAACAAAACCCAACAGCAAAAAAAAATGGAGAGAAAGTTAAGTAGGAGAGTTAACAAAACCCAACAGCAAAAGGCGCCGGCTAAAAACAGCCGCCTAAACCGGCCATTTACTCAATAGTGGGCTAAGCCGCAGGCTAAGTGCATCAGGCTAAAGAGTTAAAGCCGATGAAGAATCCGCCGGCTAAGCATAGAGGGGCCGGTGAAATAGCCGTTGGTATGACGTGGTCTCAGCTGCCTGAAGGTGCCGACCAGTTAGCCTAGAGATTTGCCACATGTCGAAATATGATAGGCTGAACGTGTTTATTTTCTTGATTTCAGTGATGGCTAAGGGTGAAGGCTTAGCCGACGATTGTGAGACAATGTCTAAAAAATTCACGGGTGAAAGTGGTTTGTCAATGAGTAGGTTGTCAACTTATCCTATGTAAGTTTTTTTTTTTTTAACGGATCCAATGTAAGTGAGGAAGTGAAATTCATTTCGGCCTTTGGGATTGAAATCAATATTATTTCCGTTTCCAACAGGCAACATCTAGGGCAGGTTTACGTAAGCAGACTTGGTGTCTTCTACCTCCCATGCTGATCTATAAATACCTTCTTCACCTTACTACAACAGAACACCAAATTCCAAGTCGCAGGAAGAAATGGGTTGGAGAGGGATACTAGGTTTTGAGTATGGAATCGTGCAGGCACCTCTAGGACCAGATATTTCCGGCCCCGATCTCGTCGCCGCCGTTGCTAACGCCGGTGCTATTGGTGTCCTCCGAGCTCCTGATTGGGTCAGTCTCTCTCCCCCCTCTTTCTTTCACTTATGCATATGAAATCATCTCCTGATTGCCCTTGCAATTGATGGATTATATCTACCGCTGCCTTAAATCTAGGGTTTTTCCGTTTTGCAAATTGGATTTTAATATATTCCAGACTCTGAATCGTTGGCAATAATAATCCATGCCAGCAACTGGACCATTAACACTCCTAATAGCATAACCATGGTAGATTTATACTCGATTTACACTTAATTTTCACTCGATTTCGCTTGTACGTTTTCCATTTTGTTCATAATTGTCACTGTGAGCGAGAGTGAGTTAGGGGCCAAATTGTCGATATGAATTATTATTGGTCAAACTGGCGGTGGATGTTCGACGGTTCGGTTTTTCCGGTTTTTAATTTATTTAGGCCTATCCGTTAACCGAACCGTATTGGAAATTTGTCTAACCGAACCGAATTCAACCAAATAAACCGAATTAAAAAATATATATAAACCGAATTCAACATATATAATTATCACTTATTTGGTTTATTCGGTTAATCGAATTCAAAAAAATGTATATCCATTAACCGAACCGAAAACCGAATTCACAATTTGGATACGGTTAGGAACTGAACCAAACCGAAACCGAATTCATAATTCGGTTCTTTTTTTTTCGGTTACAGATACGGTTCGGTTTTCGGTTTCTTTGCACACCCCAATGGAAAAAAGTTTGGATTATGGGTAACCTTACATAATATTAACCAAGTTTCTCATCTGTTTCATTTTAGTCACTCAAACTTTTTTTGTCTCATTTTAGTCACTCAAGTTTCTCTTCTGTTCCATTTTTGTCTCATTTTAGTCACTCAAGTTTCACATGTTGTTCCAATCTTTTGTAATTACCATGTTACGAGTTACTTTTTTTTTATTTCATTTTATGGATATGGTGAAAATGAAATCCAAAAAGAGTAAACCAACATTTTCACCATATTCATAAAACAAAATCCAAAAAAAGTAACATGTTAACCTCGTAATTGCGCAAGATTGGAACGTGTGAAACTTGAGTGACTAAAATGAGATAAAAAAAAGTTTGAGTGACAAAAATGGAACAGATGGGAAACTTGAGTGACTAAAATGAGACAAAAAAAGTTTGAGTGAATAAAATGAAACAGATGAGAAACATGATTACTATTCTGTGAAGTTTTCCCTTATTAAAATCTAATTTGCATTGTTCTTATGATGATTTATCTCGGATTTGCATAATTTGAACTTATAATCAGATTCCGGTGAAAAATGCCCTAAACCCTATAATTTGGGGCAAAAAAAATTTAGATCAAAGATTATAACTAGGTTTTATCAAAACTCTGTAACAGGAATCCCCAGATTATTTAAGGGATCTCATAAGGAAGACAAAGAGTTTGACCACCAAACCATTTGGAGTGGGCATTATTTTGGCATTCCCTCACAAAGAGAACTTGAAGTGTGTCCTTGAAGAGAAGGTCGCGATCTTGCAGCTTTACTGGGGCCAAGTAACGAAAGATATGGTGGTTGAAGCCCATCAAGCCGGAGTCAAGATTGTTCCCCAGGTTAGCCCTTGTCGATTAATTAATTGTAAGCATTATCTTTGTTGATTGGAGGTGGTGAGTAGAGTTGGCAATTACAACTCATTTACTTATGAGCATAGTAGTCAAAAGCTTAAAGGGCGCAAAGGGTGAGCCTGTCGCCTAGGCGCTTAAAAGCGAGGGCCCAAGGCAAGCAAGGCGCACGTGTATTCTAGGCCATTTTTAGATGTTTCAAGAACAGTTTTAGCTGTTTCTGACTTGTTCAGACCAGTTTTTTTGCGGAATTTGGCCGGAACGCCTGTGCGCCTTGAAGGACACAAGGCGTTATTTCTGCGCGTGGGTGCCTAGGCGAACGCCTTGTGCGCCTTGATGGACACAAGGGGTCATTGCGGCTCTGGGCTGCACCTAGGTGAGCGTCTTGTGTGCCTTTGACTACTATGCTTATGAGTGGGTTGGTTTTGGTTATGTTTTATTTGTAATGGGTCAAATGGGTAAAATAGCTAAAAATTTAGCGGGTTAAAGGGGTTGTTTCCCTAGGTTATTGTTCGTCCCGGAGTTAGTTAAACATCAATCATCTTTGTAGATTGGAGGTCATAGGTAAAGGGCAATTTAGACCCATTTCCAATGGTTCAAATGGGTAAAATAAAAGAAAGGTTAAATGGGTCAGACATGTCAAAAGTCATCCAAAGAGTTTTTTCATTGCACACAACCTACTCAACGGCTTTTTTTAAATGAATCCATTGTTATTTTACTATTGTAACTTTAATCCTCTTTCCAGATTGGAAGCTTTGAAGAAGCTAAGCTTGCCGCTGATGCTGGTGTGGATGCTATAATAGTTCAAGGACAGGAAGCCGGAGGACACATTATTGGTCAGGTACATGGTTTTTTCATCTTTTCTTTTATTAATAATCTGATCTAAATTCAATTATATAGACCTAACATACGTGACATATAAAAAACACAGAAATGTTCAAAAACACGTCTTTACACTAACAGGAAGCATTGATTTCCTTGGTACCACGAGTAGTCGATCTTGTTGGGTCTAGGGGTGTACCAGTAATTGCTGCTGGTGGAATTGTCGATGAGCGAGGCTATGTTGCTGCGTTGGCACTCGGAGCTCAAGGTGCATGCTTAGGCACCAGGTACATTGGTTCTTCATCTGGGTAGTGGGTCAAAACGGGTCATGTCCAAGTACGCTACGGGTTGTGTTGTGTTAACCCGCTAAAACTTTTTGTCCTTTAATTTTTTTAATAAATAGTTACCGCCTTCATCATGATTACAAGAACGATTTTAATACAATAATAATATAAATCTTTGAATAATAACGATGTAAGTGGCTGAATCTAAAGTTAAATTTGATATTATTGATTTGAGGTCTGAAACTAAAGTTAAATTTGTCCGTTAAGATTTCTTGCAACCCAGGAGAGCTATGCTCACCCAGAGTACAAAAAGAAGTTGGTTGAAATGAGCGAAACAGAGTATACAAACGTATTTGGTCGTGCCAGGTGGCCCGGAGCACCTCACCGTGTCTTGAAAACATCTTTCTTCTTGGAATGGAGAAATCTACCAAATCATGAGAATGAGGCTAATCAACCGGTTATTGGCCGTTCAACGATACATGGAATGGTAAGTACATGATTCAAGTGCAAAATATTTATGGGACTTTATAAGTTAATAATATGCTGTATAGTTGTTTCAACAACAGTAATTTTGGATGAATTTCAAGAAAAGGCAAAAAAGTGTTTATGGGTCAGCTCCACCCAACCCTTTTGACTCATGCTAAAAGTTAACTGTTTGGACACAAGCTAATCACCTGACCCGTCCATTTTGCCACCTCTGCTTATCTTCATAGAATAGCATTTTGACTTTGAATTGTTTTTTTTGGGCAAACTATATAGGAGAAAGAAATTCGCCGGTTTGCTGGTACGGTTCCAAACAAGACAACGTCAGGTGATATCGAAAGCATGGTGATGTATGCAGGTGAAAGCGTGGGGCTTATTGAGGATATCTTACCAGCCGCTCAAGTAGTGAAAAGACTCGTTGAAGGTGCTCAGAGTTTGATCCAACAACGTTTTACATCTTCAGTTTGAATCTTAAAGCTTGCAAATCATCTCATGTCATCACATAGCAGTTTCCCATGTCTTAAAAAATATTTTAAAATAAAATAAAATGTTGTACTTTGTGTTCCTATCATATTCCCATGTAGTCTTATTGGCTGTTTGGTTTCTGACAAAAGATATAAGGTAAGCCGATGGGCGGTTGAGATGTTCAACGTGTCCGTTCTGATGACATCATGTAAACATGCAATGCAAGCCAGAAACAGAGAAAATATGATCCAAGAACACATGAAGGTCAAATCGACAAATGATGCCAAAGTGGTTACAACAATATACATTTCTTAAGCATAATCCAAAATCCTGCTATAGATATCAACTATAAATTATAAGAATCCCTCTCTAATCGTGACTCCACAACCCTTACGCATAGATTCATGTTACATGATCTACACCCAAAAATAATCGCTGTTTTCATTAGTCCCATCGAGGCCGACTCAGAAAACCGCGTAAAACTTGTGAATACATTTGTAGAATCTTGACTACCCATTTGCCCGGTTATATACCACTGCTGTTGGGAACTTTACCCTTCTTTAGGTTTGAGAGTTCTTCAATCAGCTTCTTTTCTTCGCCACTCAACCGTTTTGGTATCTCTACCTGCACTTTCACCAACTGATCCCCCCTCATGTTGGTCTTGTTCAAAATCGGGACCCCTTTTTTGGCCATTACGAGGGTCGTCCCAGGCTGGGTCCCGGGTGGGATTTTCAAATCTACCATCCCATCGACAGTCGGGACCTTCATAGTTGTCCCCAAAATAGCATCAATATATGAGATTTTGCAAGTGTAGAGGATATTTGTGTCATCCCGTTTTAAAACAGGATCTTGAAGAACATCGATCATGACAAATAGGTCACCAGGTGGGCCGCCTTTTCTTCCTGCATTACCCTCTGACCGGACCCGCAAACGGCTGCCTGCATCGACTCCAGCTGGCACTTTAAGGCTGATTCGTTTTGATTTTCTTACTCGACCGTCCCCACTACATGTATTACAAGGGGTCGAGATTTCACCACTTCCGTTACAAGAAGAGCATGTCATGACTTGTTGAAAGACACCCAATGGGGTTCGAGCAGAAGAGACAACCTGACCTTGACCGCCACATGTTGTGCATTTGGACGGGGTTGTCCCAGGTTTGGCACCGGACCCATTACAAGTTCCACAGCTCTCAAGACGAGTTACTTCAATCTCTTTTTCAACACCGAATATGGCTTCTTTGAAGTTTAAAACCAGATTGTAACCTTGGTCTTCGCCTTGTGTAGCCCTGTTACGTGAGTTTCTTCCACCCATGCCGCCCATTCCACCCATCCCGCCCAACCCGTCAAACAATGATTCAAACAGATCAAACGGGTTGCTGAAATCCTGTCAACACATGGAAATGCAAACTAATTTTAGATCTCAAAGAGGATATACATCTTTTAGAGGTGACAAAATTGATGGGTTGGGTAATGGGTCAGGTTGACCTTGACCAATTCTTTTACATTTTTTTAGTAACTAACTAGTATGTCAAATATCACTACAAGTTACGTGTTTGACCCGTTAGAGAAAAAAACATAACCTAAATCAACCATTCATAAGTAAATGGGTCGAAATTGCTATATTTGGATATCTATAGGAATCAACTATTATTGTTTAGGTAGAAAGAACTCACCCCTGTGCCCATGCCAGCGCCTTTAAGACCAGCTTCCCCATATCTGTCATATATGGATCGCTTTTCATCATCTGATAAAACCTATATAACAACTTATCCATTAAAATCTTGACCAAAAAACAAAACTTATTAGTAGCCCTTGACATGCCAATTTACTAAAATATGTGGTAGGATGGGACACCTCATAAGCATTGCTAATATCCTTGAATTTTTGTTCAGCTCCCGGTTCTCTAAAAGAAACAAACAAAATGAGTTAAAATATCCCTTCTTGTAAATATCCAGTTTGTGGCACTTCATCTCAGAGGGAAGAGATCAATCCATTAAATAATAAAAAAAGGATTTTTCCAAACCCTTAGTAAACAAAATTTCAGCACAATTAATTCGTCTAATGGTCAAATAAAGCATCAGGCAAAGGCCAAATTAAGACGTGCAGATTGTTTTACATCATCTCCCATCTGCAGGACTCTCAATAACACAACTTTAATTGAATATCTGATAGTATAACAAAGATTTTTCTAAAAGAATACCAATTCCACCTATGTAAGTATCTAACATGTATACCAAACCTTTTTTAAAACTAATCTGTGATCAAGATTTATACTGGTCTTGCCACTACATCCACACCGCGAATGGAAAGAACCCATAAATGAACATGACACCATGCGTGAGATAGTTTCACACATTTAAATAACATGGTCTCACTCACAGATATTGTTCATGTCAGTTTCACACGCAGCTTACTATTTGTCAAACTCAATAACATATGAAAGGAAAAAAAACAGGCCAAGGTGTTCAGGAAGAAATAGAATGAAAGAGCATTTGGAGGAGGTACCGAATGAAGAAGGAAAAAACACTACTACACTCAACTAAGCGTTTATTGAAAAGGCTTGAAATTACCCCACACAAAATTTTGAAGGGTCCCAGAGTATATGATGCTAACTTCCATAACTAACATATACTACAAACAGATGAATCTTAGTTCTTCTTTGCTTTATCTTCTTTGTTTTAATTGATGAATTATGAACACAGCCTTTTTCTGATAACCGTAAGAACCCATTACAGGCAAACTCACAGGACCCAACGATACCCTGCTAACCTATGAGGTCAGGTAAAACGCAGCTTGCGCTCGGCAGGTACCCTTAAGGGGGTTAAAGGCCGTGGAAGTTGGATTTGAATCTGAGACCTCTGCTAGAGAGATTTGAGCACTTACCACTACGCACCCCCTTGAAGGTTCACACACCTTACTTTATACATACCAGCCAATTCACTGTTAATCGAAAAGTTGAAGGCAGTATATGTACTGACGTGATGCACTTTTACACAATTTCCTTTTTGTAGTAGAAAAATTGAATCAAATCTAGTGTAAAGAGAAATCTGTAAATTACAAGATACAGCTGCATGCAAGAGCATTATCAACCTAATCATCAGAAAAGATAGTTTTTATGAGCATTTTGAAGCCTGATTATCCAACTAAAGACTCATGGAATGCACAACAATGTTTGTTTACTTTTTTTTTTTGAAAGGCAATTTTTTTTATTCCTGTGGGAGTGGGACTTGAACCCATGACCTCCTCAACCTTGGTGTACCTAGAGGATTTTCCTCTACCACTGGGCCACCAACCCCAATGGCATGTTTGTTTACTTGATCACATAGATTTTCACAAGATAAAGAAACCATAAATAATCATCAGTTCGCAAGCCTTAATAATACAAATCAAAACAAGTATTTGGAGTTTGAACACTGGTAATGGATATAGCAGTTAAACTGAACCAGATTAATGGAGTTCTTGTAAAGCTAAAGGTAACAGTTTAACTTACTTGTTCACATCAGGATGATAACTCCTTGCAAGCTTCCTATATGCTGTCCAACGCACACCAATTTCTTAGGCCAAAGTTAGTTATGATCACAGAAGAACATTATACAAAATATGTTCATCCTAGAAAAGTCACAATCACCTTTCCCGAAAACTGATACGGAAGTAGACACAACCAGTTGTTGCAAGCAGGTATATTGGAATACAAAAAGGTGTTGAAAAGATGGTATACACCAAGCCAAGTTTTGTAGTAGAAAAGGCTCCAAATACAATTAGCTTGAATGGTTGGATTTTCTTTTGGAAACCATCCATACTTAAAGAAAATATTATCATCAAACGAAGATAATTAAAAAAATGTGATCAGCTGATCACATTACTTAATTAAAAAAGTTGGATGTGAAAATAATCGGCGCATCCAAGAGTGAAAACAGGACGCGATGAAGTGCAGGGGTAATGGCATTTACATTAAAGTAAAATTTGAAAGTGCTTAACGAATAACATAGAGCATGCACCAACATTCAATAATACAAAAAAGTATTTCGGTATTGGGTTAAGGACAGAATAACTACAAGAAACTCCAATTAATCGTCCATGAGCTTAGATTTTTACTAACCACTTTTTATTTCTGCTTTGCTAGCATTCTTTGACACGCCAAGTACTGAATAATAATCCTGTGTATACAAGGTAGATACACTAAAATAATCAACATTTCAATAAACAAAAGAAGAAAATAAAAATATATATTTCATTCCATTACAGATAATGGTCTGACAGCAAACTTACACTTTCAGCCCTGACAATGAGGCGGCCACCTCTTCGGTGATGAGATTTGCCAAATGGCCCAATATTGTATACTGCATGCAAAGAACCTTCTGAAAAGAAGGCAGAACACCGTGACGCCAACTCTTTTGTATTGAATGAAATACTGAAAAACCAAACAGGCATTAGATTTAGATAAAAAGAATGTGTAATTGTACGGAAAATAGTTAATCGAACATGTAGTGTGTGAAGACTGGAAAACTTGAAAAATGTAGTCACAATAGAGAGAACCTCGTAATTTAGCTTTTGCTTTCAACTGTACATCTAACAGTTAGGTTAGAATTTTTATATGCGAAGTCATGTAGCATGGTTTCAATTGGTACAAAAGTGTGACATACTTGTACAAGTGAACAGTTAGGCACTTGACCATCAAAACATACAACAAAAATACAATTAAATTTATTAGTAATGCTCCTGTGCTTCTCACTATGCAAAGTCAACAACATTTCATTAATCAAGAAAAAATGTTGTAGTTTTTACATGAGATCATAGGTGTGCAACCTCATGTTTCTCTTCCTCTACTAATGTACTATAGCCCCAAAGATCAAAATCCCTCATCATATGGAATTTGAGCACCACAACCAAGGTGAGGTGTCGTCCACTCACCAATTTGACAACCATCATATAATAAAATAACGACTGTGTTCATGGCCCACTTGGTCCTTAGCAAGAGGTTAAGGTTGGGCCTACTCAGGCCTTTACACAACATAATAAACCCTGGCTCCTTTCTGCAGCTGCTTAACTTCAGGGTAAATAAGTAGTAGTATAGAATTCAGGAGTTCAATTTGGAACTTTTATCTTTAGTACGAGTAATAGGTCCATTAACTTAATGCCTGACATCCTTTTTTTCATTTCCAATGAGAAACAAATCAAAGAAATAAGTATTTAATAGTTTTGTTCAAAAATAGCAAAGAGTAAGTATAGTAGCAAGTAGCAAGGACTGATCACAAAGCAATTGTGAGTATTGTGAGTACAGTAGCAAAGAGTGATCACAAAGCAGGGAGAGAAAACGGCAGCAGATGGGTCATGGTAAAGAGTTCCACCAAAATATCGTTGTAAATAAGAAAATAATGTGTGTAACTGTGTATAAGAAAGACAGGTGAGCAAAACATATTATTATCCCATACCAAGATGTGGATGGGAGAAGAAAAATAAGAAATAAAATATTAAAAAGAAAAAAGTGATCGCTTTACTAGAGTAAGATATGGGGGAAGCACGAAGTGAGAGAAACCCATGGAGAAGGTGAAAAGCACAACCCACAAAAGTGTGGTTCCTCTAGAATTTTTTTCAACTACACATTAATTAATATCATGTTATTGGACTAGATGTACCCAATTACATTTAGCATAGTCTAGAGGGCACGGTATCTCTGTATATAGAGGCATATTTGTAAGAATTTTAAAACGTGTAATATCTATAAATCATTTGAATGCATAGATGGTCTTATCTTTCTCACAGTCATATGAACACCAGATCAAAGTAATATACATCTACCACGTGGTGCTCACAATGATTTCCATGACCATGAAATAACCTTCAATTTAACAATGATGAAATACCTGCTAAAGTGTTATTCAAGTAAGCTACATTCAAGTTTCATCGACATATTAACCTCTCATTACATATAAAATAGATAGAACATGTAGTATACAAAGCATATTATTGCAACATAATGCACCAGCAAAACATGCCACCAATCTCAGTGCATGTCTGCACGAAATGAAACCTATAAATGAACAGTTTAACTGACCCATTTAGCTGTGTCAACATAACTGGAAAATTTCATTAAACAGATTCCTCACAACAGCTATAATACAAATGATTTCAGATCTTCAAAGTACTTCTAACAGTGGGGAAGATTAGACTCATAATTTCAAATATATGCATGCATAGGCACCGATCAACAATGTATAAAAAATCTCTAATAATTTGTCCTCCTTTTGTCTGTCCCAACAACCTATGATACCATAGACCCACGATTCAGAGGAATCTGATAGGTCAAACTTGAATATATTTAGACTCGTTGATATGCATGGGGAGACATCCCAATGTGTCAATTACAATAAACAAGCATAGCCGCAGTAATAAAACACAGTATCACCCATTCAAGCGGATTCATTACTTAACAAACACAGTCTTCAACTTTGAATGGCGGTAACAGTACTTACCGAGGCAAATGCATAAACGAATTGTTTGCCGAAGAAGCTCTGGACATCAATTGAGATTGAATTCCCCACCGAGCCACCCATGTACTCCCTCCAGGTACGATTGCCATTCGATATACTCTCTGCAGATGAACAAAAACAAAACAATTTGATCTAGTGAACAAGCACAAAACTTAAACTTAGCTCTCATCATGGAATTAGGTCATGACCTACTGAACTGCATAAAATAAGACCTCATTCTATCCATTCATATACCTACTTTATACATTCAATTGGAACAAAAAGGATGTTCCAGAATAATAATTGAACATTCTAAACAACGCATCTTAACAAAACCCTACGAGAACGAAGCAAGGGTACATCCACCGCTAACGAATAATTTCACACATCATAACATGCTTAGACAACGAGTATGAAAACAGTAGCGGCGAATACGAGTAAATAAGCATATTCGAATAATGTAAATTGGTTGAAATTGAATTAAGAAACCTGAATTGAAGCTACGGAGGACTCTGCAGCGTCGGACTGGGGCTACCTTTTGAGATACGAACGGCGGAGTTGCGGTGATTGGGGGCGGAGGCAGAGGGGGAGAGAAATGTGCGTGAGATTCGGTTGGTGGAAGAGAGATGAGGCTTCGAGAGAGAGAGGGAAAAGGGTTTGGGAGAAGGGCGTTATGTTAGTGGCGGTGTTGCCGGATAAGAGTTTTTGTTCCTATGTATGTTTCTGCACCGGACTCCCATGGACCTGAGTCGTTTGTAACCATTGATTTTGCATGATATCTAGGACTGTGAACGAAACGAACGAACACGAACATCGTTGTGTTCGTGTTCGTTTATTTAGTTTTAACTGAACACGAATACATAATCGAACACATTTTTTTGTTCATGTTCATTCATTAAGAAAATGGAAATGTTCGTGTTCGTTCATGAGCTAAACGAACACAAATGAACAAACATAAAACGAACACAAACGAGCAAATATAAACAAATACAAACGAACATTAATGAACACACATGAACAAGTCTAATACTTAATAATTCATCCAAAAACACATGTAAATTAGTGGTTCAAATGTACATGATTCATCCAAAAACAAATGAACACAAACAAATGAACATAAACGAACGTTAATAAACGAACATAAATGAACATATATTAACGAACGTTCACGAACATAAATGAACGAACACGACATGTGTTCATGTTCGTTCGTTTAATTAAATGAACAAAAAAATTTGTTCGTGTTCGTTCGTTTATTAAATAAGCGAACATAAACGAACTTCCCGTCGAACAGTTCATGAACGTTCGGTTCATTACAGGCCTAATGATATCTCTTCCTTGAAATATAATTCTTTTTTTATAAATTAACTTTGACAAAATTGTTAGGATATAACTTGTAACTTTTGAGAACATACTCTTGTTACGGAGAGCGGTTTTGCTTATAATCGAGGTTTACAGGTTTCGCTTCACCTTGTACTTACTGAGGTGTTAGGAGTGCAATCGTTTGAAGTATACATTTTTTCTTGATCATTGTGACATTTTCAACAGATATGGATAAGTGATAAGGAATTCACACATTTAAACACATCTCCAAGTAGAGCGGATCCTCGAACATTTCTCTTACCACCAATTCATGTGTGCCCTATTGCATCATTGTGAACAACACCCTTAAAAGATTGGCTTTATATTGACTAATGGCTAAAAGGATGTGTGACATACATTCGATCTCCTCATGCAACGACCATTTCTTCGCAATCGATCCCGTTGAATATCCATTTGATCTGGTTTAGCCCCAGCAACCCTAACAAAATGTGCCCTTAGGTGATGTTCAACCATGTTAGGCTATATAACAAACAATTGGTGGGTTTTCATAGTCTCTAAAACCAATGCCAAATGCCTTGATGTTCATCTATGCTTGGCTAATACTAGTCTCTAAACCAATGCCAAATGCCTTGATGTTCATCTATGCTTGGCTATATACTAAGATATTATCACTAAAAAGAAAGAGTATAAAACTTTGTTAAGTATGAAAAACATCGCATGGATGATTTAGTTAGTCCAAAGGAAGAAATCATAATGTTCTTGATGGGTTCTAAATGTTATTTTGTTTTTGCATGTCATCATCATGCATCCTGATTTGATAATAACCTCATCTTTGATCTAGATTTGAAAGCATTACAACCCCATAAATAAGCTCTTCAATAATAGTAGGGGGACTTATCCGTTAAAACATGTGTTATGGTCACCCCACAAGTGATGCGAGTCATGGCACATTGGCACCGTGAGACAAACTCCCCACCCCGCACCATTTGACACACACATATATGTATATGTATGAATTAAAAAATTAAAAATTGTTAAAAGATAAAATATTGGTATAACATAGGTTGAAAGATACAGGTGAAAGATAGAGGAAGGTGGTGATACGAGGCTGAGATGACACATAATGGTGAAAGGTGAAAGACGGGTATAATATATGGTCATATGTGTAAAGTGTGATCATTCAAATATCGTTTAACTTTCATGGTTTGAAACTTATGCGTTCTTGCCAATGCAAAACCAATTATGGGTGTGCACTAGTCAGTTTAGGTCAATTTTAGCCCAAAACTGTAACCATAACCGAACTTTCGGTTAACAAGAGAATGATAACAATCGGTTTTACATGTTGGTTCTATTATGTAAACCGTGAACTACCTTACTAAAATAACCCAAAAACCCAAAATTTTAGCTTGAAATTTTTTTATCTAATTGGCCACATCAGGAAGGAGGCTCTCATTTTATTTTATCTTAACTAATGGGCCACATCAGGAAGGAGGCTCTCATTTTATAGTGGTTTCCTTTACTACATTTCAGGTTCACCATTGATGTGGGATAGCAAAAGGTTAAAAAGTTTAAGATTTGGGTTTTGGAAATAAAACACCAGCAATGTGGGGGTGTCCAAACATATGTAGTTCTCAAGGAAAGTTAGTGGATTAATTCGAGCATGCTAGACACTAAAACCAAAATCGAACCATAATTTTCAGTTAATTGTTTATGGCTTAACCGAACAATCGGTTAATTGTTCGGCTCGGTTAATTCAGTTATTTGCTCACCCCTAAAACCAATTGCCGCTTCTATTATTACAACTCACAACGGTGTGAGCTAGTGGATTATTGACATATCTAGGATTACTCATTACAACTTTAGAGCTTTTCTTAACTTCATTATTAATCACTTCAACTATTTAACAATGGTCATGGATGCTTGCAAAACTGCTGCAACAGTTTTACAACAAGCACCTTCATGTTTCCAACCATCGTTACACATCATGTGTTTAACCATAGATCAATAAAAGCTTCAATAGTTTCTTTGCAACTGACCAAAACTTCACTCTCTTTCTATATTAGATCTAGAATTATGGCTCTCATCCCAATTGTTACGGTCTACTTCAAGAATTCGTTAAGAATTAAAGAAGTGTGGTTTAATTAATAAGAATCTCTTGCACAAAGAAGCACATAAAATTCATAATCAAAATGTTGATTTCATTGAAATGAGAAAGGGATTAAGGTTGTTTACAAAATAACATAAAACATATGAAAGGAAAGCTACAACCTTTAACATATTGAAGATAGAAACTAAATATCAAACTATAGGGGTCTTTAGTGTCAATATTAGGAAGTATGTTAAGAGTCAGATATGTACATATATAAAGTTAAGGGGTCTAAGTGTATAAAGTCAAAGATAGAAACTGTAAATACGTATGTAGGGTTGTATTGCTTCTTGTTGAAGCGTTGCGTTTGTAATCAGGATATAAGAGCCCATCGATTGTATGTAAATGGGTTCCACAATTCGTAATAAAAAGTTCTGCAATTCAATCACGTTTAATTCATCTTATTCATCCAATCTTGTTCTTTATTACCAACATTTAATACTGATTATACAATGAAGAAAGGAATTGAAGACGACTATCAACAAACTCTAACCGACTTTTGCACCCACAACTACAAAACCAACTTAACAACTTAAGGTGTGTGCTAAGTAAAGTTTCCTAGCTAATTCCCTTATGCGCACATGCAACTCACATGACCATTGTTTTCAACTTAACATATTTCCTGCTTGCCTTCATAAATTCCAGATTTGTGGTGGTAGCCCTTCAGTTGAGGCCAAGTAAATATCTAGTTTGTACTCATTTGACTATAACAAGAGTTGTTATTATTAGTTGTGATATATATTTTATATATATTATGTTATTTGATTGATTAGGTCATAATTAGGTTCCCATATTTGAGCCTAATTTAGAGGATGATTGGTTGTATTTGTTTGTGATATAAGGGGTCGATGGGATCACTTTGGAGATCAAGGAAAATAACAATATAAGGGGTCGAAGATTGGTTGTATTTGTTTGAAATATAAGGGGTCCAAGAGATTTTCATCAACAACAAACATGCCCGTGCCGCCACGCTTGAGCGGAAGTTCACAAACACAACCCTATCATCTTGTTCATCCTTTGATGATTATTGCCAGACATTGAAAGACATCGCCGGTCAACTTGCAGATGTCGACCAACCCGTGATTGAAAGCCGGTTAGTCATACAAATGGTTCGCGGACTTCCAATCGAGTTTGATACAATCGGGGCAATTATAAATCAAAGCTGCCCCACTTGGGATGATGCTCGTGGGATGATTGAAGCGGAGCAGCAAAGACAATCGGCCAGACCCAGTACCAACCGAGACATCGTCCTATTACATTCGCAAACGCCACCAGGAACCAATCGTAACATACCCACCAATCACTCACCGTCAACCGACTCGGTCCGTTCCCCATATCCCAACTGATACCGTGACAATAATTATGATCCGATCAAAGCTACTAGGGGTAGGGGACAAGCCTCTCACGGCGGACGGAACCGGGGACGGGGAGGAAGCAGGTTCACTGCATATAGGGGGGCTACACAAACTATGGACAGGCCCAACAAAATCCATATTCAAATGGGTACTCACAACAGCCACAAGCCCACTACAGTCAACAATTGTGACACCACCCTAGAAATTTTTTTTAGTTATTCTAATTTTCGGGACGAAAATTCTTTCAACTAGGGAATGATGTGACAATCCGACTTTTTAGGTTAACCCCGTTAACTATTCCGTTAAGTTTCTTATTAAAAACTTAACCCCGTTAATCAAATCTAACCCCAAGGACTAATTCGGTCACAATATCAACTCAAAACTGCAAGGACTAATTGTGTAATTATACCAAACTGAATTGTTGACTTCCCAAAGTCAAAATCAAATCAATTCAATCCTGTTTGACTTTTTGAAGTCAAACTCGTGGAAATCCAATCAAAACCGAAATTGCAAATCGATTTTATGGAAATTGGAAACGTTAGCACTCGATTTTTATCTTTAACGACCTTAATCATCAATTAAATCATCCATCATTAACAAATTAATCAAATTAATGACGAGTTATTCCGAAACCGTCGAATCATTAACATAATTCATCAATTCGATCATTCCAATTATCATACTCACAAAATAATCACCTGCAAACTTCGTTCGAACCCCCCTGAAGCTTCACCACAAATCAAATTAGTCGGAGAAGCAGCAGAGAACGCCGGAGATCACTACAGTCGCAGTCGGCGTCGGTTTTGATCGAACACCATCAATTCGAGCACCATTGTGGTAATTAAACACTTATGTAGTTTCGTTTTCATACCTAGATCGAAAGCCCTATCATACCCAGGGCTTATAACACCGAATTTAACTCGAACCGATTCTAGGGTTCATAACCAATTCGGTTTAATCAAACACTACTCTAATCGCGATCTCAATCCAATTAATTTTGATAGATAGATTCGCAAACACTCTCTGATCGAAAGCCCTATGATAATTCAATCAAGTAACATCGAATTGTGTAACATCCCGTAAATTAGGGCTTGTTCTTGGTTCGAATTGGGGTTTACGATCCGGAACTCAATCATAATGAAATTGAATCAAGTCATTAGACTCGCAAATCATTGCTTGTTAAAAGCCCTATGATTATAACATATGTTAACATCGGATTTTAACAAATCAATCTTATATTTTTAACTAGGGTTTCATAATTTCGGTCGAGCATTAATCGATCATAAACTAAATAGTTTTGCAATTAAACTCAACCTCATACTCGCCGGTACTCGACTGATTAAAACCCCTTGTTACATTATTCAAAACACGACCGGATTTGTGGGTTTGGGACTGGATTCGATCGTTGTTCGCGTGGGAGGGAAACCATAGGGACGCGAACGTTAAAAATGTGTTCCGGGTTCTGTTACGATAGCCTAGCGGGCGGGACTGGTTAGAGCTATGTGCGTGTGTGGGAGAGACCCGGGTTCGAAACCGGGCTCCCACAATCATTTTTAAAACATTTTTTCTGGATTATTAAATTAATAAAAATCAAACTTTATAATAGTATATTAGTATGTAAATGTGTTTTAACCCGGGAAACAGCCCGTAGGCTCGGGTTTGAATTATTAACATATTTTTATAAATTATACCCACTTTTATAAATAATATACTGTTATTATTATCAAGTAAAAATAATATGTTTATATTATTTTTAAGCCGTAAATTCGTATAAAATAATACGTTTATATTATTTTCAAATTGTGACCCGTATTATTAAATAATATATATATTTATATTATTTCGAATCATTTTATAACATCGTGTATCGATTGAGACTAAATAATAATATAATTAGTTATATTATTTACTCGTATATATATATATATATCTTCTCAATTTTCATGAATGACAAAACACCCGATTTTATTTATTATTTCTGTCATTCGTCGCGTAAAGTAATTCCTAAAGCCGTGGACACGTTTGTCCACTCTCGTTTATTGGAGCAGTTCTTTAAGACGTTCCTCATTTCCGTGTCACAGTCACAATTCCCATTATCGTTCCTAATTTATATGTTTATAATTTTAGGACATTCGTAGGTCTTTTGAGACTTACACTCATGGTTCCAACTTACTTCTAGTGTGAAACTACCTTCAACGCCAAGCAGGTGAGTTTTCACGGCCCCTTTTTACTGTTTTAACTTGGGGGAGAAAACATGTTTAAACTACTTTTGAGATTTTGTATTTCATATGCTATCAATTTTAAAGCTAAGTGTAACACGCTATCACAGAAAGTCCTCATCTTATCTCGAACCGTTAATATGGATCTTAGCGAGGTAATGTTTGATAGTACTACTGGGTTTGACAAATCCCACCCGCGTTAGTCGCGCTAACTCGATTGGATATCGAACGGGTGAAATGTTAGCCTACTCACATGGCCAGTATTGATAGACCTGGCAGGAGTCAATAAACAAACAGTCAGTTTCGGTTACGAGCACTTGAGCTAAACATGAACATAGGTTAGCTACCTATAGATACATATTGAATGATCATAAATCTGGTAAACGCTTACGTATTTATTTGAAACCTGTGAACTCACCAACCTTGTGTTGACACTTTTTCTTACATGTTTTCTCAGGTCGCTAAGCTAAGACACAAGGTGCACGTTAGGACATGCATGGGATTCAACTATTTTACTTATGATATATTTTATGACTTCCTTGTATTGTATTTTGGTTGGTTGGACATTTTGGACTTTTTGGACTTTGGTTTTGGGCGCGTGTATTTTGCGCATTTACTTTTCGTTACGCTTCCGCATTGAACTTTGATTTTAATGGTATTTTCATTTGAGTCCCATGTAGAGTCGTTCAAAGTAACTAATGTCTGAGATCCTGGTTAGTCACTTCCCAAAACGGTAAAACTCCGTTAGTTGAAATTTGGGGGTGTGACAACAATGGACTCCACCACCAACTCTTTACCCATCGCAACAGGCCCATTACCATCAACACCAGGCCCATGTCGCATCACAGGCCCAATTTTCAGTCCCCCAGGTTTCGGCTCGTCTGGTAACAATGCTCTCATTTCAAGTGATATCGGTACTGCACTCGCAAACATGAATCTCATTTACACCGATCCACAGTGGCACATGGACACCAGGGCATCCTCTCACATCACCTCGGATTCAAGTAAAATTACCTCTCCCTGTTTATTACCTACGAGTCCTATTTTTGTCGGTAATGGTCCACGTTTACCTATTAGCGGTTCCGGTAATGGCTTTTACAAACTCCCAAATAAAACCTACCAACTCAACCAAATTATTCACTCCCCACATATCATTAAAGATTTATTGTCTGTTCGTAAATTCAGTATTGATAACCTGGTTTCAATCGAATTTGACCCTTTTGGTTTTACTTTGAAGGACCTCAAGGATGGATGCCTCCTTTCCCGACACAATAGCGATGGAGACCTCTATCCATTCACCCCGCCTGCATTCACCTTGTTATCTTCATCAAAATCAAAACCTTGGCACGATCGTCTCGGGCATCCCGGAGCGACCGTCCTAAACTATCTTAGTCGTTATTTTAATTTTAAATGTAATAAAACTATTGCATTGTTCTTTTGTCCTTCATGTCAAGTGTCCAACAGTAAACACTTACCTTTTATTGATTCTGTTTCCAGTACTATTAAACCGTTTGACATTATTCATTGTGATCTTTGGACATCACCAGTTTTAAGCAATTCAGGATATAAATATTATATGGTTCTCATTAACAAATTATACACACTATGTTTGGGTTTACCCACTAAAATACAAATCTGAAACCTTCCCAACTTTTGCAAAATTTCACAAGCTAATTCGAACCCAGTTCAACTCGTCCATTAAAAGCTTTCAATGCGATCTAGGGGGTGAATTTGATAATAATAACTTCAAAACATTCGCTAACCTTAACGGCCTCATTTTCCGTTTTGCGTGCCCCCAAGCATCACAACAAAATGGGAAATCTGAACGCATGCTTCGTCGTTTAAACAACATTATCCGTGCCCTTCTTGTCCATGCTCGACTTCCATCCACCTTTTGGGTGAAAGCCCTTCACACGGTCGTTTACCTTCGTAACATTCTTCCCACAAAACGCCTACACTTTCAAACATCCGCCTTTGCCCTCTACCTACGCCAACCAACGTACGACCACCTACGCGTCTTCGGTTGTGCTTGCTATCCCAACATGTCCGCCACCCAAACCAACAAACTTTCCTCAAGATCCACCCGTTGCATTTTCTTAGGATACCCGTCCGATTTCTGTGGCTATCGATGCTACGCCCTTTTACGGGACGCGTACACCTCCCACGTCATGTCATCTTTGACGAACACACGTTTCCTTTCAATGAACCCATCTCTCCCACCACATACTCCTTCTTAGACAACCCCACACCACCTCTTCCTCCCTTCTTCCAACCAGCATTCACGCCCCCTCCAAACACTGCCCAACACCTGGCCCAACCCAAACATCCCCACCTACCACTCAACAAACGCCCTCCACACCCTTGCCGTCATCTACTCCCGCTGAACCCACCACACCGCCACACCACTCCCCTTCTGCTCAAACCGGTAACCATACCACCCCATTTACCACCTCACCGGTCCAAAACACACCTCTTGTTCCTAACCAAACCCCGGCTAACGATCACCCCATGCTCACACGTGTAAAATCCGGGGTTATCAAACCTAACCCACGCTACAATCTTGTCGTCACATCCCACATATCACCCGTTCCCACCACCTATGTTAAAGCCTTATCAGACCCTAACTGGCTACGTGCCATGAATGATGAATTTAGTGCCTTGCAGGTTAATAATACATGGGAGCTGGCCCCAAGACCAATGGATCGACCGGTTATTCGCTCAATGTGGTTGTTTCGACATAAGTTTAAAGCTGATGGCACCTTGGATAGGTATAAGGCCCATCTTGTTTGCAATGGTAAATCTCAGAAAATTGGTATTGATTGCACGGAAACATTTAGTCCGGTTGTTAAACCGGCAACCATTCGCATAGTTTTATCATTGGCAATCTCCAGATCTTGGCCAATACATCAGTTAGATGTAAAAAAACGCATTCCTCCATGGAACTCTTCAAGAAACGGTGTATATGAACCAACCACCGGGATTTGTCCACCCAACATTCCCGAATCATGTTTGTCGTCTCCACAAATCTCTCTACGGGTTAAAACAGGCACCGAGGGCATCGTACACAAGATTCTCTTCATTCATCATTTCTTTGGGATTTCGTAGCAGCATGTGTGATACATCGTTATTCATTTACCAGAACGGGGATCAACTAGCCTATCTCCTACTCTATGTGGACGACATTGTGCTCACAGCTAACCACCCCAGTCTCCTCCATCGGATCATCACACAGTTATCTAATGAGTTCGCCATGACCGATTTAGGGCCTCTCCACCATTTTCTCGGCATCACAGTCACTAGAGACCATCGCTCTCTTTTCCTAGGTCAGTCCCAGTACGCCCGAGACATTCTACACCATGCAAACATGACGGCTTGCAAGCCATGCCACACCCCGGTTGACACCAACTCTAAACTTAGTGCCACCGAGGGGGAACTTCTACCATATGGGACTCTATACCGCAGCCTAGCCGGAGCATTACGGTACCTTACCATTACTCGCCCGGACATCTCTTATGCGGTTCAATAGATTTGTCTTTTCATGGGGAACCTCACTTTTCTTTCATGAAACGCGTCTTGCGGTACATTCATGGCACTATTGATCTTGGTCTACGCCTTTCAGCATCTCCCGATCACTCCTTGGTTGCCTATTCTGATGTCGATTGGGGGGTGCCCAGATACCCGTCGGTCTACATCAGGTTACTGCATATTTTTAAAAGACAACCTTATCTCATGGTCATCCAAACGCCAACCAGCCATCTCTCGATCGAGTGATAAAGCCGAATACCAGGGGGTAGCCAATGCAGTTGCTGAAGCCACATGGATTCGAAATTTACTTTTTGAGCTCCGGGTCCCGGTCCGGAAAGATACGGTGGTTTATTGTGACAATGTCTCAGCCATTTATTTGTCAAGCAATCCCGTGCAACATAAGCGTACGAAACACGTAGAAATGGACATTAACTTTGTTCAAGAGAAGTTCAGATTGGCCATATTAAAGTTCTTCATGTCCCATCTTCATTGCAATATGCGGATATATTTACCAAGGGCCTTCCACGATACTTATTTGACTCGTTTCGATCCAGTTTGAACGTTTCCACTTACCCACGTTCCAACTGAGGAGAATATTAGTTGTGATATATATTTTATATATATTATGTTATTTGATTGATTGAGTCATAATTAGGTTCCCATATTTGAGCCTAATTTAGAGGATGATTGGTTATATTTGTTTGTGATATAAGGGTCGATGGGATCACTTTGGAGATCAAGGAAAATAACAATATTCTTCAGTTATAATGCATGTGTCCCTGTTGTTTTGAAATTTGGTCAGCATGCTATCAATATAAAGTAGATAATATATGAGTGAACAAGCTGAACTATAAAAGAACTTGAGAGAATCAATCAAACTAGGCTCTCATGGAATTGAATTAACAATTGACACAAGACAATAAATGTTGATGCAGGCAAAATTAAGATGTCTCCTCCTAAATGACCATGTCGAGTAGGTGATGTGCGTTTTTCTTCTTAAGGATCACATCAAAACCGACAAAAAACTTGGCATCTTGATGATGAATAGACGAGTGGTAATTAAATAGTACTAAAGGCACAAATCATGGAGTTTGTAAAAGTTAATATTAATCCAACTATTTATAATTACATTTATGGAGATGTACTGAAATCCCAAAACAAACGTTTTGTCTCTTTATTTCCTTCACATTTCTCCCTCTTACAATCTTTTCATTACTGGACACTGGCTCTCTATGTACTAAATCCATGACCCACGAATCTACAACGCTCTCATACTACAAACCAGAGCGTCATCTGATTCTTCTGCCTGTTTATCTTTTTTAATACCTGGACATTGGCTTCTGAAGTGACCGGTTTCTTTACATTTCCAACATTCAATATCATTCCTTGTTTTTTACTGACCCCTTCCTTTTGACTTGGATCTTTTGTTATTCCCCCTCTCCCCCTTCTTCCCCTTCCTTCAGTGCTTAACAGAGAACTAGAATTTTCACTAGAATTTCTTCTCCTTATATAATCTCCTAGGATGAAATCACGCATGCCCTCAAACGTGAGTTTAGCGGTTCGAGATGAGCCGCTAATGGCTGTGACAGTTCCTGACCAACTCTCGGGTAATGAGGATAGTAAAAGCAAGGCAAGGATCTCGTTATGAAACTTGATATCAACTGATAACAAACGAGATATGATTTTGTTAAAATCATTGATGTGAGAGGTAACAGATGCTCCTTCCTTCATTCTTGTGTTAAAAGCAGACGACTTCTCATACATGTTCGACAAGGCTTTCATCAATCCAAAGGTTGTCGTCTCATTCACAATATTAAAGGCAATGTTCTTTACCGGTGTGAATCTAATAAATGCGATGGCTTTCTTGTTCATGGTTGCCCATTAATTTTTTACAATGGTAGGTCTATATCTTTCTGACACAACAAATCCTCGACTAAAATCTTGTCTATCAAACTTCTTAATTCTAGTCTTTCTGTCCTCAACTATTTAAACAAACTACCAAGTTGCTACTAATCGAATCAAGGTTTAACAACAGTGAACAAACACAGTAGTGGCTCGGGCCTGAACTTAATGGTTGTTCTGTTGGACACAGTCTTTTACTATCAAAACCTTAAGAAACTAGCAATAACCGAGTTCATTACAACCGGATATACCGGCGCAAAAAGTTGCCCGAAAATCATATGTCTAACGGCTGAAACAGATCAGCAGCGTCGGTTAGCAGAAGCGAAAGCAAAAACGGAAACCAAAACTTATATGTTTGGTGGAGGATGACGATTAACTAGGGGTGTTCAAAACCGGATATCCGAAATTTCGGATATCCGAAAATTTCGGATAGTGAATTTCACTATCCGAATCCGTATCCGAAATTTCGGATATCCGAAATTCGGATATCCGAAATTTCGGATATCCATTCGGATAGTGAAACGGATATCCGAAAATATAAAAAAAATAAAAAAATATATAAAAAAAATATTTTAAAATTACAAAAACAATTAAAAACCTTAAAAAACATTAGAAAATATACATATAAAAATATATAAATATAATATATCGGGTTTTGATTCAAATTTTCTTATTTTTAAATAATAAAAACAATTAAAAAAAATATATAAATATAATATTTCGGATATTCGGATATCCGAACTATCCGAAATATCCGAAAATCACTATCCGAATTCGAATCCGAAAATTCGGATATCCGAATTTCGGATATCCGAAATTTCGGATATCCGAATTTTCGGATAATTCGGATTCGGATTTTCGGATAATTCGGGTTCGGTTTCGGATTCGGATTTTTTTGAACACCCCTACGATTAACAGCAGGCGGCGACTGACTTTGCGGCTGAACCCTAGCTCCTCTAGGGTGGCGGTGACAGAACTGTCAGCAGCGGTGATCGGACTATCCTGGCACAAAAAACCCTTACCTACGGTTGCTGAAACCTTAATCAGTGGCGGCTGTAAGGTGGTGGTCGGTGGCCTGCTGTCACAACCCTATGTTGGGGTTTCGTGCTAGGGTTTCAAAACACTTTTAAAACGTGCAGTAGACAAACAAGCATGAACCGATCTAGGCCAAACCCTAAATCGCCCCACCAGGAGTACAGATGCAAACCAAATATTCAATAACAACCATAGGGGGTTTTAGGGTTATACCTTTCACGAGTAGGAGATGGAAACCGAAGATGTAACACCACGTGGCAACAACCCGTTTGCTAGATCCGGCTCCATTAACTAAACCCGAGACTTCTAATCCACCCGCACTAAACCCATATCTCTATCCGGTTTATCTCCAATGCACCCGTACACCTAAAACGAACTCGGTTCGTTTAAATCCTTATGTTCACCCGGTGTCACTACCTACGAGAACAGTGATTAAATCACCTAAACATACCGGTTGTACACGGCAGTTCCTAGCGGCTCACGGAGATAACCCAGCTAATGGGTTTCTCGGTGACGGCTAAAACGTGGCGGAAAGGGAATGGAACGGCGATGGCGGCTCCTGGCAGCGACGACGACAGACCCTAGGTCGGGGGAGGCGCAAAGTGAGAGGAGGGGAGGGATTAGGGTTTTGAGACTTGTTCTCCAAGAACTCTCAAATTATGGTCAACCTATTTCTTTTGCCTCCGTCTTGTATTTATAAGGGATTAGTAACTTAATCCCTAAGCTAAGGTTTAAAGTTACAAATGAATCCCTTGTGATTATCTAGTAATGTAAGGCCCCAAACCCGGGAGGCCTCACGTATTGGATTTACTCATCAACATAAGACAGCTCATAAACATAAGACATTCAACACTTTGCAGCGGAAATGATTTAAACTTTAACATACGCGCGGAATACAAAACATGTCTTAAACATACTTGTCAGTAACAAACTAAAACTTGTCTTTAAACAACATAATCAAAAGAAACATAACGGGATGCCAGACACTGATCTTTGGGTAACTCTCTATGCCAAGCCAAGCATCCTCGTCCATCTACAGCCACCTACACTTAACTGATGTGCATACTAAAAATCAGCAACGCTGAGTGAGTTCTAACGTTTACTTTTAATCAGTTATTCAAAAGATTTACTAATACATACATGTTGCCATTAAGGCAAAACTTTACATACATTACTTTTCAAAACAATTTAAAAACATATAATAACCATCAATTCCTTTACACTGTACTGCCCTCATGGGTCACGTCCATGAACCGACGAGTACCTGGTCAATGCCCCCATGGCCAACGGCCATGGACCGACAATACCATTTATCCGTCAATTCCCTTGTCACTACTTTACCGCCCCCATGGTCAACGAACATGAAACGACGAGTACCTAGTCAATGCCCCCATGGCCAACAACCATGAACCGACAATACCGCTTACTGCTAAGAGGAGGTTGCGTGGACCTCCCGAGCAACCGCCGTCACCCATACTAGTTGTACAACTGTTAACGAAAGGTTCTTACTAATGGGCTTAACCTATATCTGACATCTTGTACAAGTAACATCTATCCCCAAATAACCTTAACAAGCTGGTACACATTCCCGAAGGAAAACTATTCACTTTCTTTTCATAAAACTTTCTTTAACTTGTTTAAAACTTAACATATAATATGCCTTTGTTTATGTACAAAATATAATAAACGTTTGCCATAAAATATATTTCCTTTACTTAAACATAACTTAACATATATCATGCCTTTGTTTATGTATATAAAAATATAGTAAACGCTTGCCCTAAAGATATATCTTACTTTGCTTAAAACATGCTAGCACATATATTATGCATTTGTTTATGTATATGAAGATATAGTAAAAGCTTGCCAATAATATGGCTATACTTTACATAAATCGTGCTTTTGCCTCTTTTAAACATTTCTTTAAAACATAACATTCGTCTTTGTCTATTAATATAAATATGTAATAAACACTTTACACTAAGTATGCACACCACCCCTAAAGCAGGCAAAAAGGGGATTAGAACTCACCTAGTATCTTAACCGGAATGTTCTACTTGGGTCACACACAATCTGGATAATTATAACAATTCAAAGCATATCAGACTTTACTCGACACTAAACGGTTTCAATATTTCTGATCAGGCGAACTTAGGTTAAGTTCGCCTCCCATAGGCCCAGCGAACTTAGCAGTTTCGCTAGATAGCACCTAGCGAACTTATCAAACGAACCTGATAACTTCGCTAGACAACATTTAGTGAACTTACCAAGCGAACATGCCAAGTTCGCTACTACAAGACCTGGCGAACTTAGCAAGTTCGCCTGCGGGCTTCATCTTCCCCAACCGAACCCTAATCTGCATGCAATGGCGGCTAAGGCTCAAACCCATCAAGACTCGAACTTTTGACGTCCAAAACTTGTGTTTAATACTCGTGAGGCTAGATCTAAGGTTTATTTTTTTGTTTCAAACATAAAAAATCTAACCTTTGATTTGAAAATCAAAAAAACACATAACTTCCTAAAAACTCAGATCTGGGAAAGATCGTTACCTGAAATCGCTTACCGTTTGTTGCTAAATGCTCTAGACACTCGCACCAACGATCCTTGAAGCTCAGAAATGGAAACCGAGACTTTCTCTCTCTGGGCTCTCTCCCACTATCTCTCTCTCGAATTCGAAAATGGTTGATAATGAGGGTGGAGGGGGCTGAATTCAGGGTTGTAAGGGGCCCAATCTCCCCCTTTCCTCGGCCCATTCATGCGCCCATGCAACGGCGCAAGGCCTGCTCCCTTTTCTTTTGTTTATTTTAATTCTCGTGGACTATTTCGTGCTCTAAAAACTCGGGATGTTACAAGTAATCACTGATTAACCTAAACTATTTGGTTAATTAGATATATAACTTTTATATATTTATAAATACAATTTAATTAACTTTTATATAATTAATTATATACATTATCTAATATATATATATATATAACTTAATTATTCCGTAGATTCCAAATTACCGGATCAGTTAATTTAATCGTTCGTAATTCCAAATTACGATCTGTCTTTGCCATCGATTATCCCGGATAATCTTTAAATGATTATTTCATAAATAATCATTTACCTTTCGGTTTAGCTTCGTGTAAGGACCGAACTCTTAAACGTCCTTTAATATATAATGTTGTCCGTGGTGTAACTCTTTGGATCTTATCTCGATGGTCGTGTTGTCGAGTGTCGTTACTCGGGCATATAAATCCAACACCCTAATCGCGGCGAAGAACAGCAGCGATCTGGTCGGAATAAGCTGACGGCGGCGGAACCATAATCTGTTCCGGCGACGGCTGTCAAGCGGCTCTATTTTACGATTAAGAGCCTAATGTCACGGACCAACTGTTCGAAGACCGTTTTGCTATGTTTGTTGTAACATCCCGAGTTTTAGAGCACGAGAGAATTCACGAGGAATTAAAACTTAAATAAAAAGAAAGGAAGCGGGCTTGGGGCGGGGTGTATGGGCCGAAAGGGGCAAGGATCGGGCCCTTATAAGCCTCAAGATCAGCCAAAAGCTCTCATTTCCATCATCATTTTCGTTTCTAGAGAGAGAAGGTGAGAGAGAGTCTAGAGAGAGAAAGTCCCGTTTTTCAAATCCGAGCTCATAGGACTGTGGGCATACGTATCTGGACCGTTTAGCTGTGAAGGAGAAGCGATTTCAGGTAACCTATTCTCTTAGATCTGAGTTTTAGTTCGTTTTTGGGATTTTCGGGTTTTGGATAAAAAGGCAACGATTTTGCGGATGGAACTTGAAAATGAGCTTAGGTATAGCATCTAGAATGGAAACCGAACATTTTGATCTAAGAAAAGTTGAGATACTGACTCGATCAGACTCGCATGCAAAAGCTTCAGATTTTTGGAAAGACAATCTGTGCAGACCCATCGAAACTACCTAGTTTCGATATGTTCAGACCCCATCGAA
Organism: Smallanthus sonchifolius; assembly: GCA_023525975.1. NCBI lineage: Eukaryota > Viridiplantae > Streptophyta > Magnoliopsida > Asterales > Asteraceae > Smallanthus > Smallanthus sonchifolius. The sequence continues at coordinate 72,437,882 of CM042033.1, read as the reverse complement.
ACTACAAGTTTCGATATGTTCAGACTCCATCGAAACTACAAGTTTCGATATGTTCAGACCCCATCGAAACTACAAGTTTCGATATGTTCAGACTCCATCGAAACTACAAGTTTCGATAGGTGCAAATCCATCGAAACTACTAGGTTTAAGCATAGAGATGTCTAGTGTCATCTAAGAGCACTACCTTACAAGTACGGCTTTATTATAACAGATCGTGGGTGACATTAGTGACGCGCAGTAAACAGCTAAGAGTATTTCAGAACTGCTTATCAGGTGAGTTCTAATCCCCTTTTTGCCTTCTTTAGGGGTGGTGTGCATACTTAGTGTAAAGTGTTTATTATATTTTATATATTATAAACTGAAGAGAAAAGCCATGTTTTAGTGAAAGGTTTAAAAGAGGCAAAAGTATGTTTTCAGTAAAGTAAGATATATCATTTGGCAAGCGTTTACTATATTTTCATATACATAAACAAAGGCATGATATATGTGCTAGTATGTTTTCAGTAAAGTAAGATATATCATTTGGCAAGCGTTTACTATATTTTCATATACATAAACAAAGGCATGATATATATGATAAGCTATGTTTCAGAAAGTAAGATGTATTTTATGATAAGCTATGTTTCAGTAAAAGCAAAGATATATCATTTGGCAAGCGTTTACTATATTTTCATATACATAAACAAAGGCATGATATATGTGCTAGTATGTTTTCAGTAAAGTAAGATATATCATTTGGCAAGCGTTTACTATATTTTCATATACATAAACAAAGGCATGATATATATGATAAGCTATGTTTCAGAAAGTAAGATGTATTTTTATGATAAGCTATGTTTCAGTAAAAGCAAAGATATATCATTTGGCAAGCGTTTACTATATTTTTATATACATAAACAAAGGCATGATATATGTTAAGTTATGAGCAAGATTTACAGAAATATTTATGAACAGTAAAGTGAACAGTTTTCCTTCGGGAATATGTACCAGCTATAAAGGTCCTTGGGACAGATGTTACTTGTACAAGATGTCAGATATGGGTTCTACCCATTAGTAAGAACCTTTGGGTTCGTTAACGGTTGTACAACTGGGATGAGTGACGGCGGTTGCTCGGGAGGTCCACGCAACCTCCCCTTAGCGTTAAGCGGTATTGTCGGTTCATGGATGTAAGCCATGGGGGCATTGACCAGGGTATTGTCGGTTCATGGTCGTTGATCATGGGGGCATTGACCAGGTACTCGTCGGTTCATGGATGAAAGCCATGGGGGCGGTACAGTAGTGACAAGGAATTGACGGATAAGCGGTATTGTCGGTTCATGGTCGTTGATCATGGGGGCATTGACCAGGTACTTGTCGGTTCATGGATGTAAGCCATGAGGGCAGTACAGTAAAGAGGAATTGACGGTTTATTATACGTTTTAAACTGTTTGAAAAGTAAAGTGTGTTAAGTTTAGCCTTAATGGCAGTATATATGTTTGAAAAGTAAAGTGTGTTAAGTTTAGCCTTAATGGCAGTATATATGTTTGAAAAGTAAAGTGTGTTAAGTTTAGCCTTATTGGCAGTATATGTGTTTTAGTAAATCTTTTGTAAAAATTGATTTAAAGTAAACGTTAGAACTCACTCAGCGTTGCTGATTTTTAGTATGCATATCAGTTAAGTGCAGGTTTAGATGATGGATGTGGATGCTTGGGCTTAGAGAGAAGAGTTACCCGAAGATCAGTGTCTGGCATCCCGATTATGTTTATGTTATGTTTTAGCTTGACGTTGTTAAAGACAATTTGTATTAGACATGTTTATGTTTCCGCTGCGTATGTAAAGAAGATTAAATCGTTTCTGCTGTATTAATGAATGCCTTATGTTTAGAGTGCTATGTGTTGATGAGTAAATCCAATAAGTGAGGTCTCCCGGGATCGGGGCCTCACAAGTTGGTATCAGAGCCATAGTTTGAGAGATTTGGACATCCCCGATGTCCAGACTTAAACTGAGAATGGGACAAGTAGCGGATGCCAGTACGGGTAACTCAAGCCAAAGCATCAGAAGCGTATAGTAAGTAAAGTTTACCTTTAGAGTGTCAAGATAAGAATAGAGGCTTTAGTGGAACCATGAAAGCGAATAAATAGAAAACAAGATGTGATGTAATGGTTAATTACAGATGGCCAGTGTATATTAACATCTTACCTTACTTATTGTGTTCTACATATTCCCTAGCATGGTGAAATTAAATCTTTTGTTCTCTATCTTTCAGTTAGAAATGGCTAGACGTGGAGGAACTAGAGGGGGTGGAGGAGGAAGACGTGGTGGGCGTACAGGCCGCCACGGTGGAGCTAGCACAAACCAAGTGATTGAAGGGAGTGTTCACACTACCCATACTGATACGGTAGTCAGTCAGCACAATGTTGAACATGCGGCAGAAGATGATCAGACATTCGAGTTCGAGCCGGCCGTGCAAGCAGCTATTGGCCGTGAGTTTACCCGACTGTTGAAGGAAACCTTACCGGCCATACTAGACGAAGCCTTGAGGAAGGCCAAGGAGAGCCCTAACACAACTGAAGAGCCTGTGGTGCTTCCAGCAATGGGAGGACCAAATCTAGTAGAAAATGTTGCACCGCCTGCTCGCGGCTGTGACTATAAGGCATTTCGGGGTTGTGATCCACCCGTGCTTACTGGGGAGAAGGAAGCATCAGATACCTTAGATTGGATTAACGGCATGGAGTCGACCATTCGTCTTAGTGAATGTCGACCGGAACAAGCAGTCATGTTCGCTGCAAAGTCATTGAAAGGAGAAGCAGCGCACTGGTGGGAAACTGTGAAACAGGCTAAGGGTGACCAAGCGGTCGGATTGATGAGGTGGAGTGACCTGAAAGCGTTGGTAACTGAAAAGTTTTGTCCTAAGAATGAGGTCCACAAGGTGGAAAGGGAATTCTTGACTCTGCAAGCCGGACTCATGACTCACCGGCAATATACTTCAAAGTACAATGAGTTGGCGCGTCTGGTGCCTCATCTTGTAACGTCAGAGGAGAGGAGGATTCATTATTATGTTCAGGGGTTGCCTCCAAAGATACGTACCTTTGTAAAGGCCAACACACCGAGTACCTTTGAGTCGGTGGTTGTTCTGAGCGGAGTTGTCTATGATGACATTGCCTCTGAAGTCATTGCTGAAGCACCCAAGAAACAAGCAGCTAAGCGCACTGCTGAGGAACTCCAGGGTCCTAACGATAGGAGGGCAAGGGTAGAAGCAGAGGGTCTATGCGGTAAATGTGGGAGGAGACATGGAGGTGAATGTAAGGCGGGTCAGGTGGGATGTTTCAGGTGTGGCAAGTTTGGACACCAATCACGGGACTGCCCGGAAAGGCCAAGATGCCACAATTGTGGGGGACAGGGACACGTGAGCCGAGATTGTAGGAAGCGCAAAGAGCCGGAAGCGGGAGGATCCGGAAAGGGTAAGGGTGCAGAGAAAGAACCTTACATCAACAAGGCCACAGCAAGGGTTTACCAGATGACTCGGTAAGGTACGTTGCAAACTCTTATTTGTGATATGCCAAGTTTATGATTTTATTTCCTTGAATGATTAGTTAGCCCCATCAGCTTAGGAGCCTTAGAACTAGATATTACCCGGATTAGATCCTCAGCAGTAGTTAATCACAATGGCCTTCATGACCAAGCTGCCTTGCATAGCTACGGTTTATGCCACCCATTCTGTGATTTGCTATCGGTATAGCTTATGGCAGGTTTCGAGGACGAAACCTATTGTAAGGAGGGTAGACTTGTAACATCCCGAGTTTTAGAGCACGAGAGAATTCACGAGGAATTAAAACTTAAATAAAAAGAAAGGAAGCGGGCTTGGGGCGGGGTGTATGGGCCGAAAGGGGCAAGGATCGGGCCCTTATAAGCCTCAAGATCAGCCAAAAGCTCTCATTTCCATCATCATTTTCGTTTCTAGAGAGAGAAGGTGAGAGAGAGTCTAGAGAGAGAAAGTCCCGTTTTTCAAATCCGAGCTCATAGGACTGTGGGCATACGTATCTGGACCGTTTAGCTGTGAAGGAGAAGCGATTTCAGGTAACCTATTCTCTTAGATCTGAGTTTTAGTTCGTTTTTGGGATTTTCGGGTTTTGGATAAAAAGGCAACGATTTTGCGGATGGAACTTGAAAATGAGCTTAGGTATAGCATCTAGAATGGAAACCGAACATTTTGATCTAAGAAAAGTTGAGATACTGACTCGATCAGACTCGCATGCAAAAGCTTCAGATTTTTGGAAAGACAATCTGTGCAGACCCATCGAAACTACCTAGTTTCGATATGTTCAGACCCCATCGAAACTACAAGTTTCGATATGTTCAGACTCCATCGAAACTACAAGTTTCGATATGTTCAGACCCCATCGAAACTACAAGTTTCGATATGTTCAGACTCCATCGAAACTACAAGTTTCGATAGGTGCAAATCCATCGAAACTACTAGGTTTAAGCATAGAGATGTCTAGTGTCATCTAAGAGCACTACCTTACAAGTACGGCTTTATTATAACAGATCGTGGGTGACATTAGTGACGCGCAGTAAACAGCTAAGAGTATTTCAGAACTGCTTATCAGGTGAGTTCTAATCCCCTTTTTGCCTTCTTTAGGGGTGGTGTGCATACTTAGTGTAAAGTGTTTATTATATTTTATATATTATAAACTGAAGAGAAAAGCCATGTTTTAGTGAAAGGTTTAAAAGAGGCAAAAGTATGTTTTCAGTAAAGTAAGATATATCATTTGGCAAGCGTTTACTATATTTTCATATACATAAACAAAGGCATGATATATGTGCTAGTATGTTTTCAGTAAAGTAAGATATATCATTTGGCAAGCGTTTACTATATTTTCATATACATAAACAAAGGCATGATATATATGATAAGCTATGTTTCAGAAAGTAAGATGTATTTTATGATAAGCTATGTTTCAGTAAAAGCAAAGATATATCATTTGGCAAGCGTTTACTATATTTTCATATACATAAACAAAGGCATGATATATGTGCTAGTATGTTTTCAGTAAAGTAAGATATATCATTTGGCAAGCGTTTACTATATTTTCATATACATAAACAAAGGCATGATATATATGATAAGCTATGTTTCAGAAAGTAAGATGTATTTTTATGATAAGCTATGTTTCAGTAAAAGCAAAGATATATCATTTGGCAAGCGTTTACTATATTTTTATATACATAAACAAAGGCATGATATATGTTAAGTTATGAGCAAGATTTACAGAAATATTTATGAACAGTAAAGTGAACAGTTTTCCTTCGGGAATATGTACCAGCTATAAAGGTCCTTGGGACAGATGTTACTTGTACAAGATGTCAGATATGGGTTCTACCCATTAGTAAGAACCTTTGGGTTCGTTAACGGTTGTACAACTGGGATGAGTGACGGCGGTTGCTCGGGAGGTCCACGCAACCTCCCCTTAGCGTTAAGCGGTATTGTCGGTTCATGGATGTAAGCCATGGGGGCATTGACCAGGGTATTGTCGGTTCATGGTCGTTGATCATGGGGGCATTGACCAGGTACTCGTCGGTTCATGGATGAAAGCCATGGGGGCGGTACAGTAGTGACAAGGAATTGACGGATAAGCGGTATTGTCGGTTCATGGTCGTTGATCATGGGGGCATTGACCAGGTACTTGTCGGTTCATGGATGTAAGCCATGAGGGCAGTACAGTAAAGAGGAATTGACGGTTTATTATACGTTTTAAACTGTTTGAAAAGTAAAGTGTGTTAAGTTTAGCCTTAATGGCAGTATATATGTTTGAAAAGTAAAGTGTGTTAAGTTTAGCCTTAATGGCAGTATATATGTTTGAAAAGTAAAGTGTGTTAAGTTTAGCCTTATTGGCAGTATATGTGTTTTAGTAAATCTTTTGTAAAAATTGATTTAAAGTAAACGTTAGAACTCACTCAGCGTTACTGATTTTTAGTATGCATATCAGTTAAGTGCAGGTTTAGATGATGGATGTGGATGCTTGGGCTTAGAGAGAAGAGTTACCCGAAGATCAGTGTCTGGCATCCCGATTATGTTTATGTTATGTTTTAGCTTGACGTTGTTAAAGACAATTTGTATTAGACATGTTTATGTTTCCGCTGCGTATGTAAAGAAGATTAAATCGTTTCTGCTGTATTAATGAATGCCTTATGTTTAGAGTGCTATGTGTTGATGAGTAAATCCAATAAGTGAGGTCTCCCGGGATCGGGGCCTCACATTTGTACTTGAATGCTTGGGTTTTCCGGCTAATCCGGACTTCATATGTTTACAATATGCCAACTCGTTTTAACACCTTAATTTGTTCGACTCTGATAGATAAACAACTACACGAATACAAATATGAGTTGTATTTAAGTGTGTTTCTTTTATGTTTGTTGTCCTTAACACGAATACAAATATGAGTTGTATTTAAGGCCTTCAATTTCAACTCGTCAAACCAAACCCCTAAGTCCGACATGATTTTCTTAATAACATGTTTTTTTTTCTTTTTACCTTCTTAAAGAGGTCTTCAATGGTTTTATTTAAATTAGCTTTGCATATTTTGTAGTTTTTCCCACTAATATATAGGTAGTTTTCATTGATATCGAGTTTCTCTGCAAGTGCAGGCTAGGTTTTTCTCTGTGTTATCTATCCAAGGTTTGGTACTCCGTAGTTGTAGCTTTTAATCTATATCTATACTACTATATAATATGGATTAGGAGGATAACAATGTAATTTTATAAAAATATTAAGACATCTTGTACCATTGTTATTGCATGATATACACATTTATAAAACCTCAAATGGGTATAATTACCTTCTAACCCCTATTTATAATCGAAACTTATTAATTACCTTTTAACCCATTCCCCTTAAACATTAACTAAAACATGTTCAATGGGTATACATGTCTTTTAACAACTCAAATAAATTCTCTTAATCAATGATTTATTTAAGGAATTCACTTAGATAAGCACTTTATGTAAAAAAAAATTTAACTGTATTTTAAAAAAATAAAAGAAAAACCTTTTATAAAAAGTTATAATAAATGTTTTTAAAAAACAAAAAAAAAACTTTATGTAAAAGAATTGAAATCAATTTTTAAAAAACAAACAAATAATGCCGTTTTGATACATCAAAACAAACAAATCTTATTTTTTTAATTAAACAAAACGCTTTCTATCAAAAACATTATAAAATAAATTAAAAACGTTTTTGATAAATTAAAAATGTTTTTTATAGATAAAATGTAACATATAAATTTTTAAGTTTTGAAAATTGTATTTTTAAAAACTTAAAAACTTTTTAAATTATATTTTAAAAAAATGTAACATATACATACCTTTCTTCTACCGCCGGAGGCCTTTCGTTAACCACCAACGCCACCGAAGACGTTTCGTGTGATTACACCATCATAAGTTCATAACCGCCAACGCCATCAAACCCCCATTCAATTATCGACATCGCCGACCATCAAAGTCATAAAATAAAACATTGATCAAACAATGATGATGAGATTCTCGGTTTCTTCCCTTCTGATCCAGGGATACACAAAAGAGGTAATCGAATTTCTCCTCCCGTCATCGTCATCATGTCTCAGGTAAAATCACGCCCTAATTCCTGCTATTTTGATTGTATTTAGCATTGTTCTACCTTTTTTCAATGTAATTATTTTTTTGTTCGATCGATATTGTTTGGACACTAACCACCAGGGTTTGTTATTGTAATTTTTCACGCCCCATTGCTAAAATTTATTTTATGTTTTCCGAATTTTAAATTTATGATACAGTTTCTATTTTATGCACCGGAATCGTTGTTTGTTTGATTCAATGTTAGGATAAATTGATCGAACATGAAACATTAGGGTTTTCTTTTTCTCTTCAGGTCCTTAATTAGTATGAATTGTTGATGATAAATTGGTTTATTTTGTTTGGCTTGTGGTTTTAGGTTGATAACAGAAACTCCACAGCTGTCAAACATGCCAGAACCGATGGTATGTTGAATTGATGATATGCTATATAATAGTTTAATATTATATAAATTTGGGCCTTGAACCTTAAGGGAGGCCTTAAGTAAGGGCTTTACTTGCCTTAGCTTAAGTTGCACATGTTTATATAGAGTTAGGGCTTTGAAAATATGTATACAGCTGAGAATTAACAAGGTGTTCTCAAATCATGTAACATTGTGAATAGAGAATTAAGTGGCTATTAAAGATGCTCTCATTTTCTGGAACTAACAATTTGACATAATATTTTCCTATTAGAAGGTGTTTATTTTTATTAGGATTTTCCATCAATTGGTTTTTGCTCCAAGATGTTTTGTGTGAGGTTGTCAATATTTTCTTTGACCAAATTTCATAGTGAGGTAACATAAGTTCACAACTGTTCTAATGTGGGAAACTAAAGAACCAATTTGAAGAGAAAGGAGCCCAAGTTCAATTTTGCATTTTAAATGTTCTAATTTGGGAACTTGTGTTACCTTTTTATGGAATTTGACCTACTATTCACTTGGGATGTTTTTTATCGTGCATATGTTAATACTGAGTCACCACCATCGATGCACCCTCGAAAGCAAATTTGTGATATAACTGGCTTTGAGGTATGTAAATCTAGGATATTGCAGTGGTATTTTGTTCAACAAATGAACACACTTGGGTTTTGTAGCTAAGTATGTATCATTTTAATTTAGAGGTGAAAGTGTCAACCCATTTACTTATGAATTCAGCCACCAATCTGTTGCTTCTTTGCCTTCAAGCTGATAATCATAAATACTAACAATCGAGAGGCTTCTCAAAGTCAAAGGTACGATTCGTTTTTAGCATCTAGCTTATTGATTTTGTGTCTAATTATTTTGAATCAGTTATATTTTCTGCATTTAACGTTGGTCATAGCGTGCTTGACCTAATGACAAAAGAACATATCTCAGATAAAACACAATTATGAATATACACCAAGCCCACTTAAACATTTTTTTAATATTTGATCATAGCAAAAACATTGTTCTCCACCTTTTTAATACTCAAGCTTTTCAAAGGGCGTACCTATGTTTGTTGCAGGAGTAAAAAATACCACCTACAAGCCAGACATTTCTATGCTAGCTGCACCACTAATTGATCGGCTCCTTTGTCCAAGGTACAATTTCTTTCAGTTTTCTACAAATGTGATTTGTAGCCATCATTTTATTGAATATGTGTTTTGATATTAAATAAAACAGCAGGTGTCGAGCAGCTAAAATGGTATGGCAGTTGGTCCAACAATGGTGCAAGTTTTACTTCTATATTCCCACGTCAATCAGCGAGTTATTACAGCTACCAGAGTCCACTTGTCAATCAAAAGCTGGAAGGTATGTTATTTGATAATAGCATCCACATTATGTTGTATTTGGAAAGAAAGAAACCAAAAGATTTTCAAAAATCTAAACAGAGGGTGGGGGATGGGGGGCTTAATGGCTTTAAAATCTTGGTGTGAGTGACTTTGATGACAGCCCCACATACTACAGTGTGTGTTAGAGGGGGGTTGATTTAACAGTGTGAGTTTTGGTGTGGGTTGTATAGGGAATAAATTATGTTAAAGTGTGAAGTGGGTGCCAAACAATGGTACATGTACCGAGATACTGAATGGTGAAAACAAGAATAAATGCAGCATGTTAGTTCAGAATCTATGGTAATAAAAGTGTGTTTGATCATAATTGTTTTTTTTTCAAAGTATATGTTCGATATGTGGTTGTATACAATGTGTAGCTTCTTTTAATGGAATTTTTTACATCAAAAGATACAGATTATGTGCTAATCGCAAATGTAATTACTTTCTTTCTTTAATTTTGCTTATGTGACATTCGCCTTGCAGGTTCATACACTAACTGTTGCAGCTACAACACATTAGATCTAAAAGAAGGTATGTCTATCATATGCTTGTGAAATCAATTTAGTTGTTCCTTTTAACTTTAAATACTCTAAAAGGGAGGATTAAATGATACGAGTAATACTGCATATGGAATTCAACCAACTAAATTTACATATTTATTATTAAAATATAGTTATTCTAATTAACTTTAGAACACAAACATAAGTTTTGTAAACTTTGAGTGCAAGTTCATGGCCATCATATTTTGTAGCATGATATGCATTTGACGAAGTTTATGGCTTGAGAAAAAGAAAATAATAATCACTCGCTTCTTTTTAAGAAGTCAAGGAAAATTCTTCTCCAAATATAAATATTTATAGACTATATCTAAACACTCTTTTCATAACGCAAATCCAAACACACACGTTTAGTTCTGGGCATCTCTTAATCCATGGAAAGATGAAGGTGGTTGCATATGAAACACAAATCCATTGCTTAACTTTTATTTATTTGTTAAAAAAAGGTTTTCCTTGATAGGAATCTGGGAAGGACAGTCAAGATAAGAAGAATCACATCAAGGGACTTCTTTATTTTGAGGTTTGAAATTTGGGGTTTCCAACTCATCAGAGCTAGGTGTTTACATTATTTATATAATATTTTTAATGTCACTAATATTTATCACTTGTGTCCTTTTTACATATGTAGAAAAGTGAGTTCAGGCCAAAACGGGTATTTCTATGTACAGGTCGGTTACCCCCTTGCAAATTGTAAATTGTCGGCCGTAGCATCGGCGGGCTTCCTACTATATTATTTCAAGGATCCAATTATTTTTCCATCTGAAGTGATAACGGATGAAGATTTGAAGATCAAAATTGTTATTTTTATTATTTCCTTACATCATGTTATTATTAAGTAGACTCTCTTTCTTATCTTGAGATTATAAGAACTCCTTATTAAGAATGACTAATTTTTCATAAAGTTGAGAGTTTTATAAATTACAATTGTGTATTAAACCTTGTGATTATTAAGTAGACTCTCTTTCTTATCTTGATAATAAGAACTCCTTATTAGGGATGACTAATTTTTCATAAAGTTGAGATTTTTATAAATTACAATTGTGTATTAAACCTTGGTATAATGTGTTTGGATATGATGATTTCTTAAACTTGATTTAGTGATACTGTCATGAGCTCTTTGTCGACCCCGCCGTAACGCGCGGGTTTCCCACTAGTATCATAAAATGAGCGATGTGCTATATTGACATTTAGCGTTTTTAAGATACATTAAAATGATAAGATAAATAATAATTTGAATTTAGTACGAATGAAGTGATGTACATTATTGACATTTTAGCGTATTTAAAATTTTGTTCAATTTAGAACAAAAGTAACGACAAATTCTCTTATTTATTAATAAAAATCAATGTTTTAAAATCGAAACCGTGGTCGAACCAACCGCTCTGCTGATTATTCGATTCGAACAATTGAAAAGTTTACTTAATCAGTAATTTAATAATTAAAAATATAAAAGTTATACTTTAATTAAATTGAAAAAAAACACACATATATATAGAGGGTAAAGATCCATTGTTAACTCACTGTTACTGTGTTATTCCAATTAACTTCGTCAAAATCAATCCAAATTATATTTTTTTTTAATAACATTATTACACCAATAAAATATCAAGTTCTTTTTTGCATTTTTATAAACTCGCAAGTGTAAGGGGAGTTTGCACCGGTGTAAAAATTGGCTGAAAACATAAAATATATATTTTTCAGCAAAAAATTACACCAGTGCAAACTCCTCTTACACTTACGAATTTACAAAAATACAAAAAAAAACATGACATTGTATTGGTGTAATAATGTTATTAAAAAATGATTTGGATTGATTTTGACGAATTTAACAGGATTAACACAATAATAGAGGGTTATTAAAAAATCTCAATCCTATATGTATATATAAAAGTTTTGACTTATTTTAGTCCATATATTCTGCATTATATTTACTGATTTGTAGCCTAAAATATGGCCCCTAATTTTGGTGTATTTTGTATTTAAATACTCTTCAATTATCAATGAAAGAATATAATTTTACCCATATCAAATTTAAATGGTATCAGAGCGGGTCTTACTCCGCTCCACCAAAACCAACAAAAACCTAGCTGTCGGTTTCATCCCTTGAAGTCGATGCCATGACCGGAAAAGAAGAGCGACTCGCTTCCGTAGAGGAAACCCTAGAAGTATCTCCGGTTTCATTGCTTAAAGCCGACGATATGACTGAAAAGAAAGAGCAACTTGCTTCCGTTGAAGAAACCCTTAAGGTACCAATCAATGATTCCCATATTCTTCTATCAAAATCTCATACCAGTTCCAACCAAATCAAAGAGACTCTATGTCTAATATCAGGCCTGACAATAGGTCAGTATCAACAATTTTTGAGGTTGTTTGGAAGTGCCAACACAGGAGATGAAGACGTATTTCCAAAGGCTAATATGACAAGCAAACACGTTCAAAACGACGATTGGGTTGTTGACTCAGGTTGTACCGAGCATATAACCCATGAAGCCTCTTTACTCAAAAGAAAATTCAGAAGAAATCATGAACCACCCGTGACTATTCCTAATGGTGATGCAGTTGCAGTTGAGGGGCAAGGAGATTGTGTCCTACCGAACGGAACCAACATTAAAGGAGTCTTGCACGTTCCTAATTTTTATTGCAATCTTTTGTCAGTTAGCAGATTATCAAAGGATTTACAATGTGCAGTGACATTTTTCCATGAGTTCTTTGTTATGCAGGATTTGCATTCGAGGGCATTGATTGGAATGGGAAGATGCATTGACGGTCGGTATAGGATGAAGATGGTGGGGGAAGGAAGACAAGCAATGAAGGTAACTACAAAGATTTGGCATAAAAGACTAGGTCACGCATCTGATTCAAAACTGTGTCATGTGGATTTTCTTAAAGGCATTTCATTGAAGTCTGAAGATAATTTCTGTGACTCTTGTTCAAAGGCCAAACACACTAGATTGCCTTTTCCGGTTAGTGTTACAAAAACCTATGATTATTTTGAGTTGATTCACTGCGACATTTGGAGAAAGTATTGAACGTCGTCTCTCTCACGCGCTATCTATTTCTTTACCATTATGGAAGATTTTAGTAGGGCGGTCTGGGTCTTTTTGTTGAAACATAAAGATGAAGCTAGCAACTACTTAACGACTTTTAACAAAATGGTCGAGGTACAGTTTAACAAGAATATCAAAAAGGTGAAATGTGGTAATGGGTTTCTTTGTTGAAGAAGGAATTATGTTGGAGACTACTTGTCCACACACACCACAACAAAATGGTGTAGTGGAAAGAAAACATAGACATTTACTTGAGACGACACATGCACTCAAGTTTGAAGCAAATCTACTTGTCGTAGTGGGGTGAGTGTGTGTTGATAGCAACTTACCTTGTCAACCAATTACCATCTAGTGTGATCGAAAATAAGACTCCATATGAGGTCCTTTATGGTAAAAAACCGGACTATTATCATATGAGGGTCTTTGGTTGTCTTGCCTACTACAGAAGCACAGAGACCAAGGGAGACAAGTTCGAAGTCAGGGGGAGACCTGGAGTATTCTCGGGTTACACACCAGGAACGAAAGGATACAAAATACTTGATGCTCAGCATGGAAAGATTGTGATTTCCACAGATGTCAAATTCATTGAAAATATTTTTCCTTTTGACAATATAAAGATTGATAAATATGAGGAAGAGGTGTTGGCTTTTCCTAGTTGGTGGATTGATGAATATGGGACAGTGAATGGTCGTACCAAACTAAACCAAGTTTTAGAGGAAGAGATGGTCCAAGGAGAAGAAGGTACAACCAAAATCTCAACCAATGAGAATGAAATCACTGGTGATGAAAACCAAAACGAGGTGACCCATGTGGAAGCCGAAAATGAGCAGGTTACAGTCGAGGAAAACCAAGACGAGGAGACTCATGAAGAAGTCGTGAATGAGCAAGCTACGATCGAGGAACCATTGAAGGAAAAACGGGTCAGATTTTGACCTAAGCATTTTGATGATTATGTTACGAGTCTTCCCCCATCCACAGACCCAGCGCAACCCAACTCCAACTCAACGCCCTCAACGGTACATACTCTTACAAATTTTATTTCTTACAAAAAAATTTCAGCCGCTCACAAAGCTTTCCTAGCTACCATTAGTGCAAGCAATGATCCAAAACACTTCAGTCAAGCAGCACAAGATGATAATTGGTGAGAGACAATGAAAAAGGAGATAAAGGCTATTGAAGAAAACGGGACTTGGACCCTAGAAGAATTACCAAAAGACAAGCGTGCCATAGACTCCAAATGGGTGTATAAAATAAAATACAAACCAAATGGAGATATTAAACGATACAAAGCACGTCTTGTCGCCAAAGGATTCACACAATTAGAAGGGGTGGATTTTCATGACACCTTTGCTCCTGTAGCCAAACTTGTAACAGTTCGATGCTTGCTAGCAGTAGCCGTAAAGAAAAACTGGATCATCCATCAACTGGATGTAAATAATGCATTTCTTCATGGTGACTTAGATGAAGAACTATATATGAGGATTCCCCAAGGTTTTAGCAAAGAAGAAGAAACGAGGGTTTGCAAACTTAAGAAGTCTCTTTACGGACTAAAACAAGCTTCAAGGAATTGGTATCAAAAGTTTACCGCCTCCTTGATGAAAATTGATTTCAAACAGTCAAAGGCTGACCACTCTCTGTTTATCCACAAAAGATATGGGGTTTTCATTGTAGCCTTAATTTATGTAGATGATATCATAATAGTTGGAAACAATTCGAGGAGGATAGAAGAAACGAAGGCATTCCATGATAAAGAATTCAACATTAAAGACCTTGGATCCCTAAAATACTTCTTGGGAATTGAAGTGGCACGAACAAAGAATGGTCTTGTACTAAGTCAACGAAAGTACATCCTGGACATTCTTGAAGATGCAGGTATGTTGGGATGTCGCCCTAGTGCGTTCCCAATGGAGCAAAATCTTAAACTAGATAAAGGAGAAGAAGAGCCAAAGGTAGAAGCAAGTCAATATCAAAGACTGATTGGAATGTTGCTTTATCTCCAAGCTACCCGACATAACTTATGCAATTAATGTTTTGAGTCAGTTTATCACTGATCCAAGACAAAGTCACATGGATGCTGCAAACCGAGTGCTTCGCTACCTCAAGGCCACACGACAGGGGATTCTCCTTTGCAACGATGGAGGAATGAACCTCACTTCATATTGTGATTCTGATTGGTTGGGTTGCAAGTTTACAAGAAGATCTCGAACAGGCTGTTTAATGTTGTTTGGAGGATCACCAATTTCATGGAAGTCAAAGAAGCAATCAATAGTGTCACGTTCTTCAGCTGAAGCTGAATATAGAGCAATGGCCACCACAGTCAGTGAAATACTGTGGATTAGATGGCTACTGAAAGAACTCGACGTTGAGGTTGCCGAACTAACTCCCCTATTCTGTGATAATCAAGCTGCTCGCCACATAGAAAACAATCATGTTTTTCATGAGAGGACAAAACATGTGGAAATGGACTGCTACTTTATTAGAGAACGGGTAGAATCTCAAGAAATACGAACATAAACATGAAGGAAAAAATTGCGGACATATTTACGAAGCCAATGGGGAGTGCACAGTTTCGCTGCCTTATGATCTTCATGTTCCAACTTGAAGGGGAGTAAGACTTATTTTGGTCCATATTTCTACATTATATTTACTGATTTGTAGCCTAAAATATGGCCCCTAATTTTGGTGTATTTTGTATTTAAATACTCTTCAATTATCAATGAAAGAATATAATTTTACCTATATCAAATTTAAAATATAGGGGGTGGTTCAAAAGGGAACACCAAAAAAAAGGGAACGGGGGAGAAACAGAGGGAAACCGGCTCAAACGAACTCCGATTGAACTCATTCCAGCGGCGTTGGAACCGGTTTGACGAGTTGGTTCCATTGCCACTGGAATGAGTTCATCTGGAGTTCGTTTGAGTCGGTTCCCCTCTATTCCCTATTTTTTAGCTTTAGGGTTTATGGGGGGTTGGGGGAGGGTTTAGGTTTTTGGGGGGTGAGAGAGGGGTTAGGTTTTTGGGGGGTGAGAGGAGGGTTTAGCTTTTAGGGTTTATATTTTAGATTTAGGGTTTAGGGTTTAACTTTAGGATTTAGGGTACGACGAGCCGGTTTCAACGCCGCTTTTAGCTTCCCCTGTATATCACATTTAACATGATAGATATATATCACAAATAAGATGATAGATGAGTTGATAATTGTCTTATAGTTCGTATCATAGGTCTCAAAGTTTGAAACTTGGGACTTATATAAATAACTTTTGACGCTTAAATTTTCTTTAACTTATATTTTATCACATATTTCTTAAAGTAAGAAAGTTTCATCTTATTTCCTCTTTATAAAATACTTTCTCGTGTCAAGGTAAGGAGTGTCTTCCATTTCTACCTGTATTAATTGAGAAGTCAATAAATTTCTTGAACCAAGTTTTGGTTTGGCGTGACCGTGGTCAGCCGTTTGCTTCAACCGTCAAGTCAAAAAATCGGCCACTCGCCCGTTAGTCATCCAACCCATACGAACTGAACCAACGAAAGATCTTATTCTTGGTCTGACCCACCGGTCAAGTCCGGGTTTAATAACATTGATCAAAATTGAATTTGAAAATAAACTAGTAATTTTGTCGACAATTTTACGTGTTTTCTTAGTTGTAGTCTTCGCTTTATAATATGAGGCTTGTTACTCTAGCGAGTGCAAGATAAGTCTAGGGTATTATTGGTAAAATAAATATGTTGGTTGATAATTAAATCTGAATAAAAGGGTTTAAGAGTGTTCTTGGCATTCCCGAGTTACTAAAAACCTCTAGCGAGTGATACTTCTTCTTAGTGTGTTCTAGATATTTTGAGTCATAAGAGAGTGCTATCAAAAATTACAAAAGTTGTTAGTGTGAGTCTATAACACTGTCATTCTTCCTGGATTTCAAGCCCCTGCGATCCTAGCACTTCGGATAGCCAACTCGTCTAGGTAACTATGGCTAAAGCCTAGCCTTTTCGGAACAACCATCATAGCCTTAGCCATTTAAAAGAATCACTCATCTTTGATCAAAAGGATTCAAAGCCTAGGTGAAGATTTCTCCATCTGATATCCCCAGATCTTCTATTTGTTTGCTTAGTTATTAGTTCTTTAGTCTCAATCATTAAATACATCATTAATTATCGACTAGATATCAATAAAGATTCAGTATCATCAGCTACCATGTCCCGAGGATCGATACTTGGTTCTTACCAATACTATACTGCGTATATATTAGGTACACTTGTCTATGTGTGCGTAGATTAGTAATTTGGTGAAAATCATTTTATAAATTTAAAACTAAAAAGTGTAAACTATTTTATTGCAAAAAATATATATGTTTTACAACACATCTATTGGTCCACAAAAGCGGATCATGTGTGCTTACTTCACAAATTATCGTATAGCCGCCGATCATATGTGCTTACTTCACAAATTATCGTATAGCCTCAAACAAGCACCCCAGGCTGGTTTCACTGCTGATTACAAGCCTTGCATGCTATCGGGTTCAAAGGGTCCAAAAGATACCCTTCTCTATTCATCTACTCATCAGGTGACACTCTCCTCTACATATTGGTGTATGTTGATGACATAATTGTCGCTAGGAACAACAATTCTGCAATCAATAAGGTCATTCACCTTCTTGGCCAAGACCTCACCTTAAAAGACCTTGG
The DNA here is from genome assembly GCA_023525975.1 of Smallanthus sonchifolius. Taxonomy (NCBI): domain Eukaryota; kingdom Viridiplantae; phylum Streptophyta; class Magnoliopsida; order Asterales; family Asteraceae; genus Smallanthus; species Smallanthus sonchifolius. Next base: position 72,420,239 of record CM042033.1, on the reverse strand, counting down.
AGACCTAAGTTATTTTCTGGGTGTCGAAATTGTCCCTCAATGTCCGAATCTCATCTTCTCACAGAGGAAATATATAAAAGTACTAGAACGGGTCGGTCTCACAGGCTCCAAGTCAGTTTCGTCCCCTATAAGCATGTCAACCACACTGTCGCTTACTGACAGTATGACCTTTTTTGATCTGGTTAAATACCGACAACTTGTCGGCGCCCTCCAATATGTCACGCTTTCCCGACCTGATATCACTTTTATGGTTAATAAAGTGTCTCGGTTCATGCATGCCCCTGCTGAAAATCACTGGTGTGCAGTGAAAAGAATTTTATGATATCTTCACGGGACGTCCAATCATGGCTTGATCATTAAAAATGTGTCTGGTTCCACACTTCATGCCTTTACAGATGTTCACCGGTATACAAACAATCTCAAGGCTTTTTCTGATGCTGACTGGGCCAGATGTCTAGATGACCGTGGGTCCATAAATGGATTCGTCATCTACTTGAGTTCTAATATGATCTCATGGACCGCTCGCAAACAACGTACTGTATCTCGGTCATCAACTGAATATGAGTGCAAGGCTATCGCTGACACAATTGTTGAACTGGCATGGTTAGAAGCTTTACTTCATGAACTTGGCGTTACCACACCATCATCTCCTACATTATGGTGTGACAACTTGGGTGCAACATATCTATCTACCAATCCTGTCTTTCATGCTCATACAAAAACATGTTGAAGTTGATTTTCAGTTGGTCATAGAAAAAGTTGCACAAGGAAATCTTCACGTATAATTAATATCAACAAATGATCATATCGTGGTTCACAAAGCCACTACCGACTCAAAGATTTTTGTTTCTACGAGACAAGCTACAGGTCGTTCCACGTCCTTAGCTTGAGGTGGAATATTAGACTAGTATTGTAATTATCATATTAGGGTAGTACTAAACTGTAATATTATTCTATATATATATATATAGACTCCATGTAACCCTTTTATACACACAATACAATATACAGTCATGGGTTTGAGACTCACTTGGTACAATATGCTCAGCAGCAGAGGTTTTTCCATAGTGGGCCTTCGGGTGGTGGGTTTTCCCTGTAATGATGTGCGGGGCGGGTCACCAGCGTTGTCTGTGTTTGCGGGCATGGGTGACCTTTTGCCAATGAGTTTACCCGAGTGACCGAGCTTATAGTATTTATTGACCGTTAAAAAGAAAAATCAACTAACACATGTGATGCTTTTAAGCATATTCATATCATCTTTTGGAATACAACAACCATGATAGCCTTATGTAATTAGTGTAGGATAAATGTAGCCCTTTGTGTTTGAAGGTAATTCTCTTAGGGGTGGCCCTCCTCCGCACAAGTTACACGTTCTAAGAATACATTCTATTAATTCCATTAAATTTCAATAATTTAATTGTTTCCTCAATAAGGACAATAATTTTATTCATATGATTAATTAATTGTCCAGTGGCTTGTAATTAAATTAATTCAAAGATGCCCAGCGGCTAGTCTTCCAGCATTACAATAATATAAACTATGATAGACTGAATTATAAAACTTATAAACAAAACAAATTTAAATCTGTCTCTAAACTAATAAGTTAAAAGTTATAAATAATTAACTAAATACTTACAACAAATTAAAGACCAAAATAAACTAAATATTAATTATACTATAAAAAAATAATTGCTCTTTAACTTAATAAAACTAATATAAATATTTTTATACCTATTTCCAGATGGGTGTATTTTTGGACAAGTCGATCATGTCTTATTCTTCTAATTAAAAGGGATAATACTAATTTTGTGTCATATGAAGATTGGAAAATGCATATATAACGGATTTAAAACTATTATACTACCATGAAGCAACATTGTTAAAATTACATAATTATAATGAATTAAAATGAATTATTAAATTCAGCATAAATGAATTAAAATGACCCTAAACTAAAAAAATCCAATAAATTAAAAGTTAATTCCAATTAATTAATTAATTAATACTTACAACAAATTAACGAGCAAAATAAACTAATATCAAGTCATGATGAGTGATCCAAATGAAGTATATATCTATAGTCTTCTAAACCCTCTTTCACACTCCATCCTCTCCCTCTCTCAAGTTTACATATGGAGCTTAAGAACATTCTTCAATTTCTTGATGATAAGACCATTTTAATCACCGGTGGTACCGGCTTTCTCGCCAAAGGTTCGATCTCTCTCTCTCTCATCAGGTTTTTGTAGACATGACTTCTTTTCTTGATATTGCAGTTATGGTGGAGAAGATACTGAGAGTTCAACCGAACGTGAGAAAACTCTATCTTCTTATTAGAGCTTATGATCAAGAAGAAGCACTCAAGCGTTTTCAAACGGAGGTATGGGTAGCACTAGCTTATGTGCATGTGTGCATGATATAACTAGCTTAAAGTGGTGTTAATATAATATGTTTGTTTTAAAAAAATAGGCAAATTGGATTTTATTATTGCAAACTATTACACATTGGCTGACAGTAATTCATACTGACAGTTTGACAAGTGACACTTATAACTTTCACTTTCGTTGACAAGCTGGCAATCCTACTATTATAATCATCAAATATTTACGCTTAATTAATTTTCACTCGATTTCACGATGATGATTATGTACGAATTAGGGAAACTTACAAGCAAAATCGAGCGAAAATTAAGTCTAAACCGGGTGTAAATCTATGTCGATTATGATACTGGGATTGTCCTTTTCAATTAAAGTGAAAGTTAGCAGTGTCATTAGTCAAACTGAAAGCATGGATTCATAGTTTGAATTGTTAAAATCAAATTTGCTTAAAAAAATAATATGAAATTGAATAGATGCTAACTAATAATCTTACTTTTACGTCTTGATTATGTAGGTTGTCGGTATAAGCTTATTTAGGGTGCTAAAAGAGAAATATGGTAAACATATATATACATTTTTATCAGAAAAGATAACCCTGGTGGCTGGTGATATCACCTATGACAATATGGGAGTGAGAGACAACAATTTGATTAAAGAAATGCAAAGCCAAGTCGATGTGGTTGTCAACGCAGCTGCTGCCACCAAGTTCTGTGAGAGGTAAAAAGTTTGAACGTGGTCGTTATCTCTACCTTGGATTCTTAAAATATTATTCTAATAAGAACTGGTGGGTCACACGAGCGCTCCGCGGCAGGGATGAGCCGATTGTTACCAAAATTTAAATAGAAACGTAGACATGATGTAAAAAATAATGTTAACGCGCCGTGACGAACACAAAAGATCAAAAAGAAGTAAAAAAATAAAAGTTAAAAAAGAAAAAATAAATTAAAAGTAAAAAAAGCGATAACCACGAGTTGCGATGGGGCGCGCGAAGCGGTAGCTCGGGTCTTACTAAAAATAGAACCGCGAGGTGTGCGTAGCGATGGCTCGGCTCTTTATAAAAATAGAAACCGTTAAAAAGTTAAAGGAGTTAATATTATGGATTATTGGATTTTAATAATCCCACCTTTTACCAATTGGCCGATAATAATCCCAACTGAGAATATTCTTACCACTGGTCCCTACTTTCAAACTATTTTTTTACATTGGACCCCCCGTTAAAAAAACTTAACGCCGTTAGAGTTTATATGACGTGGACATCTGCAAACCGCCGGAAAGTCGAGCCAAGCTAGCAGTGGTCTTTTGGTGGCTTTTGAAATTGGCTCTGGTGGTGTTTAACTGGTCTCGTGGGTCCGGAAAGTCCAAACAGAGAAAACGGTGGTGTTTAACGAGACCAGTTAAACACCACCAAAGCCAATTTCAAAAGCCAACACGAGACCATTGCTAGCTTGGCTCGACTTTCCGGCGGTTTGCAGATGTCCATGTCATATAAACTCTAACGGCGTTAAGTTTTTTTAACGAGGAGTCCAATGTAAAAAAATAGTTTGAAAGTAGGGACCGGTGGTAAGAATATTCTCAGTTGGGATTATTATCGGCGGTAAAAGGTGGGATTATTAAAATACAATAATCCTAATATTATTTGTGACGGTTTAAATTAATTTAGCGATGAATTTAGTTACTTTCTTTTTTAATCTGTTTAGTTATAAATTTAGACACTGATTAGGTTGAATTTAATAGCTTTTTTTTTCAAACGGCGGATTTTTATAATATAACTACCGACTAGTAAGTCATTTTCCGGCAACTACGATTTTAAGCGTTTTGTAACCACTCTATCCAAGTACGATTACACTTATTCTTCCTACTCGAATACCAATAAAACAAAAGGTAAACCACCTCATGAAATAACATAACTAATTTTGAGTGTATCTCCTAGAAAACCGTATCATTCCTGAGATTCCAAATAGCTCACCAAGTAACAAAGAAAATCACCCCACCAACTCTTTTTTCGCCATTGTAAATTGCGAATTATTCAACCAATCCATTAAATCCACTGGAAATTGCAAAATCGGTAATTGCACTCAAGCCACACTTACATCAAATCACAAATCCTTTTAACCGAACTACACTCGACAAACACATGACGAACCGAATCCGTCCCATCATTACACAAGGGGCAAATAATACTCGAATACCAATAAAATAAAAGGTAAACCATCTCATGAAATAACATAACAAATTTTGAGTGTATCTCCTAGAAAACCGTATCGTTCCTGAGATTCCAAATAGCTCACCAAGTGACAAAGAAAATCACCCCCACCAACTATTTTTTCGCCACTGTAAATTGCGAATTATTCAACCAATCCACTAAATCCACTGGAAATTGCAAAATCGGTAACTGCACTCAAGCCACCCTTAAATCAAATCACAAATCCTTTTAACCGAACTACACTCGACAAACACATGACGAACCAAATCCGTCCCATCATTACACAAGGGGCAAATAATACTCGAATACCAATAAAACAAAAGGTAAACCACCTCATGAAATAACATAACAAATTTTGAGTGTATCTCCTAGAAAACCGTATCGTTCCTGAGATTCCAAATAGCTCACCAAGTGACAAAGAAAATCACCCCCACCAACTATTTTTTCGCCACTGTAAATTGCGAATTATTCAACCAATCCATTAAATCCACTGGAAATTGCAAAATCGGTAACTGCACTCAAGCCACCCTTAAATCAAATCACAAATCCTTTTAACCGAACTACACTCGACAAACACATGACGAACCGAATCCGTCCCATCATTACACAAGGGGCAAATAATACTCGAATACCAATAAAACAAAAGGTAAGCCACCTCATGAAATAACATAACAAAGTTTGAGTGTATCTCCTAGAAAACCGTATCGTTCCTGAGATTCCAAATAGCTTACCAAGTGACAAAGAAAATCATCCCCACCAACTCTTTTTTCACCACTGTAATTGCGAATTATTCAACCAATCCATTAAATCCACTGGAAATTGCAAAATCGGTAACTGCACTCAAGCCACCCTTAAATCAAATCACAAATCCTTTTAACCGAACTACACTCGACAAACACATGACGAACCGAATCCGTCCCATCATTACACAAGGGGCAAATAATAGACAGAACGTCAATACCTTTAGCATCCAAATTCACCCGAGTTAGAAGTCAGTTTCCGAAGACCCTCCAACCATGAATATTTATTTTTCGAGGCAAGCAAGAGGACCAAATCGTCTTCCTCGATCCATTAGGAAGAGTAAAGTCATCTATACACTCTCGAATATATTTAACTGAAAAAGCCGACATCCCCTGTATCAACCAAAGCCAACGATCATTATTTACCTGTCTAGAGAGAAACACCTGCTAGTAGATTACACAACTCTAAAAACAAGGCTATTTCGGTACCCCCTCGAATTTTCCTACGCCACACCCAATTCATTGAGTATGGTCGTCTTCTATATTTTTATATTTATTTCAATAGAAAATGCCAAAAATGATCATATGACTATGGTCTATCTGAATATTGAGTTGATAGTGAAAGTTAAGCTTATATAATATGTTATAATTTTGGGTTATAATTTATATAAATTATTATTTAGGCTGTAATTTAAACGAGCCAAACGACGAGCGAGCCATGAGTTGAGCTTACCTTGGCTCGGGCTTGGCTCGTTTATTAACGAGCCAATTTCGAGCTAGATTTTTTCGAGCGAGCTTCAAGCGAGCCACGAGCCGCGAATTTTTTGAAGAGCCACAAGCCGCAAATTTTTTGAACATTTCAAGTAGTATCAAAATGTTGTTTCAAATCCTTTCTTTGGCTTATTGTAGATATGATGTAGCCTTCGGTATCAACACATTTGGAGCAAAACATGTTTCTACGTTTGTTGCAAAATGTGTTAATATGAAGATGTTTCTCCATATATCTACAGGTTTTTTTTCATCTCATATGCTTCACTGATTCATTTTATCTTTACATATATTTTTATCATATATATTTGCTCAATGTCTTTAAATTAGAAACGAAGACCCATGATTGAACATCAAGGATGACTCCTACAAATCTTATTAAAACAGAAATGGCATTAGAGGACCACAATGGCGAACTTTAATTGTAGATAACCTCATGTCTAATCATATTCACATTTAACCACTTTAATTGCTCAATGTCTTTAAATTAGAAACGAAGACACGCTTTTTTTCACTACACCGCTTACACGTTTTCATCATTTCTTGTTTCTTACAGTCTATTGTTTCTTTTATTTGATACGTATGTTGTATGTTGTTTACTTTCACTGTGTAAAACTTTATGGTACTAACATATTTTTCAGATCCAGCTGGAGCTTCTTGTTTTTTTTTTTTTTTAACCGGGGGTCTCCGTGAAAGCAGTCTCTCTATCCTTAAGGATAGATGTATGGTTTGCTTACATCACACCCTCCCTAGACTCTACCAATAGCCTTGCTATTGGCGGGATTCTACTGGTTTCGGTTGTTGTTGTTGTTACACATCATCCAACAATGGATAGCATGATTAATTACTCATAGTAATAAATTTTAATAAGGATACGGTTTGTCAAGTTCATGTTATTAAGTTTCTATTGGCATATGAGGCAATATGCACTCCTAGATTCTTTATTTCTTTGTAGATTGACTATGTAGTCTTGAGGTAAGATATTATACCAGAGATGTTTCATAGCCCTAGAGTTGGAACATATTTTGTTGTCATATTTTTGAAAGTAAACCAAGATGCATGGAACCTTTCAGCTTATGTCTCTGGTGAAGAGGAAGGGCTTATATTGGAAAAACATTGTAAATCGGGTGAGCCCCTCAATGGGAAAACTAAAGTGGACATTGACAAAGAGAAACAAGTGATAGAGGAGTGTCTGAAGCAACTAATGACTGAAAAGGCTACAGATAAAGCCATTGCATCTTCCATGAAGGATTTGGGTATCCAGAGGTACAATGGTTTCTTTATTAGATTTAAATAAGCGTGTGCACGATCGCTTGTGGTAAGATGATATATAAGTTTCACAGTGTGTCCTTCTAAATCTGTTTGGTTATATCCAACTTTTGTGGGACAATGACATGTTTGTATTGATTGATGATGCTAAATATTGAGAAGGGCAAAGCATCATGGATGGCCAAATACATACGTATTTACAAAAGCGATGGGGGAGATGCTACTTGGGGAGTTGAGGATGGATGCGCCGTTAGTCATACTACGCCCTACCATCATCAGCAGTACCTACAAAGAACCCTTCCCAGGATGGATCGAAGGTATCAGGTAATACACCAAATGACCAAAACAAGCCCGTTTAACTCGAATCCTCATTTTACTATGTATAAGCCCTCTATGTTCATTATTCTTCAATCTACTAACTAATTAATTGGTTTTCTTTTCATTTGTAGAACCATTGATGTTGTATGTGTTGGTTACTTGAAAGGAACTATCCCATGCTTCCCAGGAGATCCTGATTGTATAATGGATATAGTCAGTATCCTCATTTCATGTGCTTTAATATTAATTATGGTTAATTTAGTTACTTGTTTGAATTCGGGATTGTAGGTACCAGCAGACATGGTGGTGAACGCTATGATTGTCATAATGGCAGCTCATGTAAATGACACTGATTCGGGGATCATTTATCATGTGAGTTCTTCTGCTTCAAACCCAGTTAAATTACATCAGATCATGGATTGGTCGGTTCAGTACTTCACCAAACATCCATACATAAACGACGGCAGACCCATCAGACCCGACAAGTTCAAATTGTTGACATCCCAAGCAAGCTTTCAGAAATATATGGCAATTCACTATGGACTTCCTTTAAAGGTTTATTAGACTCCTGCAGGTCTTTTCATATTTCATGTAGCAATAAATTTGATCAAGTATGAAGGACCTTTCAATTCATTATAAACTTCAGTTATATATATAATAGTAAAAAATCTATACTATATAATAAATAAAGGTTTTTTACTGCCACGTGTCGTCACCATATTCATTCTCATCATTTTTTTTCCCGCTTCTCTCTCTTATTTAATGCACTTTCTATCTTTTAATAATAATATATATTTAAAGAAAATACTAATTATACTAATTAAACACATTTATTTTAAATTATCCCTTATTATAAGAAATTTGAAATTTAATTATGTTAATTTTATTACAATCAAATAGTAAATGAAAGTTAAATTACATCAAATAGTAATTAACTTATTTTTGAAACTCAATTATATATTAATTTTTACATAACTTGAGTTTGTTTCTATCCTTAGTATATGTAATATATTTTTATACCTGTAAAATATACACATTAAAATTTAAAAATTTTTATATATTGATATTTTTCAGTTTTCACCCCGTGTATAACCACGGGATCTAAACTAGTTAGCTTATATATGTGTTACTTAATTAACACACTCATGAATCACATCTTTTTTTAGGGATTGAAAATCGCCAACAAGGTACTCTGCAATGCTCTTAATGGTTTATACACGGATTTGAGCCGAAAGCTAAAGATTGGAATTGGATATGCAGATCTTTACAGACCTTACACTTTCTCAAAAGCAATGTATGTAAGCTTCTCATATAATAGAAACTACAACACACAAGGCTTTTTCAAATTCTTCAAATTATAAGGACTACCTTTGTTTATCCTCCGCAGCTATGATGATTCGAACCTCAAGAACATGCATAACCTATGCAAAGTGAATACTGATGACGACGTGGCACAACTATTCTTCTTTGATCCGAGTTCTATTAACTGGGAAGACCACTATATGAATAGACACCTCCCATGCTTAGTTAAGTATGCAATCAAATAACTACAACAAGTTGATAAAACCATATAAATTAACTGGTTTTATACCCATCCGGTGGCAGTGTTGTTTAATGTCATAATGTCGTAACTATCTTTCTTTACATTCTAAACAAAAACAGTATTTGTTTATCAACTTCAGAGATTTCTCCAATGATTTCACTTGATTATTGCTTAATCTTCTCTTTTTGTCATCATAACCAAATGTAGTAATTTTAACCGTCGAGAAAATCCATCCCACGGATTGCCACGCTGGCAATCCGTCATTTCCATCACATCAATGGCGTGTCTTACGGAGAGAAAGCATAATTCCCTCCATGCAAAAATACATACCAATGTATTTAGATTTTTGAATCTCAGCAATCCTTCAGTAATCCATGGGCCATTAGAAGGGGGCTAAACTTCTTGTTCTTGAAAAAATGAATATTTAATTCAAATTAATAAAAAAATTTGCTTCCAATATGAACAGAGTCTTCGGCCCTGCACAAATATGCTCCAGACATATATATCATATATGTGTGGACATATTGGGTATTATAGACATATTGTGTATCAAGAATGAAACAAAAAGCGGATATAATCGAATGGGTCGTTAATTAAATTATAAATTTGTTATAAAATAATACTAATTGTTACAAAAACTTAAGGAGCTATTTGAACTAATGTTCTTATTGTATATATCTATACTATATTATAATACATTTGAGTATGACGGAACTGTCTTTTTACATTAATTCTTAAGAGTTTAAGTGGGCAAAATTGTCTTTTATGAATTAGACTACCTTAATTATCTTTTACACACACATGCATATTAATATGCGATTAAATACAAAAAAAAAGTAACTAAATAATAATGATTATAAATAGGGAAAACACCACCGAATATTAACCAAGTTTTAAAAGTGTTCCAATTAGGTCACTCACCATAGAATACCCGAGGGTGTATACCGTGTAAAATGCGTATTGAGTGACCTAATTGGAACACTTTTAAAACTTGGTTACTATTCTACAACTTCAATTTTGTAGTTATTACAACTAATAACGAAATTCTTTTAGAAATCTAATTATGTAAACAATCAATTTCCTGTTTAACTAAGTTCTCAAAATTGTTTTTATTTTATTTGATTCATACTTATTTTATAAACTTTTATTAAACCTTCAAATCTATATGATACTTAACCAATTAATTGTTCGCGCGCTTTACCAGTGTCTGTATTAGTGTGTTGTGTTTCCCGCCGCATCGCGCGGACACCCCTCTTGTTCATATCCAATGAAAATTATCATGACTAAAACTAAAATATTTTATTAAATTAAATCATAAAAACGTATCACGATGGTAGTTACTAGTTACTCTCTTTTAGCGTAATCTCTCTTACAACACTTTCAACTTCATGGAAAGTGAACAAGAAGAACATGACGAAAAGACTTCAAGTATATTGCAAAAAGAAGACAAACATTGATTAGGTTTGGATATTTTAATGCCAACTTGGTAACGTGGGAATTTCAAATAATATTCTCCTTCAATATATCTAAAATAAACGGCGATTAAAAAAATTAAAATATTTGACTATGATATTTAATATTATATTATTACATCTTCAATATATATACAACTAGTTTAGGTAGCCCGCGCGTTACGGTGGGGACGTTGATAAGATTTAAAACTTTATCAAAAAAACGAAACCGTGAAACATGTCGGAACATTAACTAAAGAAATCACGTCATTGAAACGTAGAAAGGAATAAACAGGTTACAACGGTATATCCGAAACTTAAACAAACATCACATCGTTGACCCAGGTTAGTTTTGAAGAAAATTAAATAGAAACTTTGATAAAAATATTAAAATAAAAAAAAAACAAAGAAGATAGGAAAAAAAATTAAAAGAAAAAGATGATAGGAAAAGAAAAAGAAACTCAAACACAGAAAAGGAAATAAAAAAGGAAAAAAAATAACAAAATTAAAAAGTAAATATAGCAAAAACTGGCCAATGATTGTGGGGCGATGGGTTGATATCCGCGTCCCTGACCTGTGCGTGGTACGGTACGCTAAACCGAAAAAAAATTAACATTACAATGGTATTTAACCCCTTGGAAAAAAAAAGTAATGTCAAACCTTTAAAAGTTAAAACTGAAAAGTTAATATAAAGAATAAAACTATTAAGAGAACTAAAAAAATTATTATTAATGCCTGCACTTTGCAAGGGTGGTGTTAAAATTCGTAAGACTCAGTTTCGACTACCGACTTGCGACGCGTCAACCTGTGAAAAAAATTAACGTCCATAAAACTTTATAAGCTAAAACTTTTACGTAGAACGTAGAAAAGAAAATTTAAATGGAAAACATCAAACTTCTTAAAGATGTAATTAATCTTAAACTACTAATAGCATAAACTTTAAACTAAAAGTTTTATAGATATTTATGGAACTTCACTACTTAATTTTTAAATGATTATAAGTACATAAAAAAATAGTAAAAAGAAAACGAAAAAGTATATAGAAAAGAAGTTTATTGCCAATCACCTTATTACACTCTCCATCATGCAAGATTTCATTACACGTGTACCTAGTATTCTCATTTAAGGAACACATGTGTTCCTGTGAGTATTAGGTTGGTGGGAAAAGTAGGCTAGGGGCTTGCAACAAACAATTGTACAAAACGCTTAAACAATTGTACTTTTATGAACAGTAAAACTACAATTGTGTGTTATGTAATAAGTAAATTACATATTATTAGTTTATATATTTTCATTCTTATATTTATGAAATTATATAGATCATTTTTGTTTTTAAAATTTATAGTAATTAAGTTTTCTGCTATTGTGAAAATCAAGACAATTTTATTTTTACTATAATAAAAATATGAGCATGGGATAGAAAATGTTAAATATAATTATTCATATATTATATCTTACGATCTTCAACTATCATTAAACATATCTAAAAGATTAAATTATTGAAAAATATTAAAAGAAAAATGATTTTAGTGAAAGAAAATTTGATGTGGTCGAGTTGCATATTAACATAAATGATAGATCAGCTCAAAAAGTTAAAGAACTTGAGAACATAAGCCATGTGACTGGTGTAAGTACAATCGTTAATCGACTAAGCCAATAGCTAAACGAATTTAAAAGAATCACGCAACTCAAGAACCACGATCAGTGAACGATTTGATCATGAGATCGACTATGGTATGTCTAAGCAAATAGAACAAATTGAATTTCGATCAATCAAGTAAAGAACGATCCTACACATCCTTGAGTATTTAATATGCATCAATTTAGAGATAAGTGATTGTATGAATTAAGCTTAACATTACTTAAATATGACAACATTTTTAAAACTTATAGACACATATTTTATAAACTAAATCAAAGTTTGTAAAAAAAAATTACGGTTCATAAAAGACTGGCTTAATAAAGAAATAGCTTAAAATCTAAAAGTTAAAAATGAGTACAAACAAGTTTTATAAAATCGAAATACTTTATAAAAATATAACTTTTAAAAACTGGATCAAATACACTGAGGCTTTTTATAAATTCTAATTTATAATAGATAATATCTTTTATAAATTTGAAGTATGACCACAAACATGATTGGAATAATCTTCAATAAGAAGAATTTTCTAATATGTTCTAAAGTCTTAAAATGCAATAACACATTTTAATAAGACTTCAGAATTTGGGTAATTGCAATAACACATTTTAGGATAGAGATCATATATTAGAAAGAGATGAAGTGTTTGATGAGGGAGTTATGTAACATTCATATTCAAACACTTATTCTTACCAAGATTAAAGTGAACTTCTAAATGTCATCTCTACCTTACTTAAAAGAAGAGTGGTGATCACTACTAACATTAGTGAAATGAGAGAGGTGATCACTACTTATTAGTAGGAAGTTGTAACAATGATGTATATTGGACTAGAGACACGATTCTAGTAAAGAAAAGGTCTTGGTGAAGACCAATGAGTGGATATCAGATGGATCTTTAACATCTACCCAAACCACTATAAATTGACGTGTTCTTTTGTTAATTTCTTCTTTACTCGAACTCTTTATAAATTATTTTGCAAACTACATATTCTTCATCATAAATATTTTCTTAACGAAAAAGGAGTTTTTAAAAGTAGTCAATAAGTTCAAAGTAGCAAATTCACCTTATCTCTAGGTTCGTATACCTAAGCTTGCACATACAATATACAATTGCATAAAAACAAACGGAAATTAACTAATCGAGCCCTAACCCATCATTTTCATTGTACTTATCACACACATAACCCTAAACCAAAACTAGAATAAAAAACCTAATATAACAATAAACAAAACTCAAAATTGAAATCGCAAATAGAAGATCGAAAATAGAATATAGAATTCAGTTTGTGTATGCATGCGATTTTAGGGGATTCATGCATGAAACATAAATTAAATCGATTTTGTAGTGTTTTCATTAGGGTTCGATCTTATATTCTATGTTTGTTGAGCCTTGAGATGTTCCGGGTGGGACGGCTGTTAAAAGGATCAACAAAATTTCAATAACATACACTTTAGAATCGACAAACACATACACTAGTAATCATATAAACTACGTTTTTGTGTAGCTCATTCTAAAAGTATAAAATAACTTTAAAATGTTACCAGTCATTTTAATTTTTAAGTTATATTTATTGGTGTAAGATTACATTATTTGTTTTATTAATTAATTAATTTTTGTTAACGAAAACGTTTATAATTCTTAAATTACTATAGTACTTCTAGCTTAATAATTAGCTAAACGTATAAAATTTCTTAACTATTAAGATTTTGTCTAGTAGCTAAATGTCGCTGAGATACTATTCCTATATTTTATTATAATTATTACTAGTAACAAAAACATTAAATCATATTACATTTTAGGAATAACTAGAAATTAAGACCCGCGCGTTGCGGCGGGCAAGTACGGTGACATTAACATTGTTAAGCACATAACTAAGGCCGCGAAATGCGGCGCGTCGGCGAACCTAGTTATGTGTGATGCGGCAGTAACATTGACGTGGTTAAGTACATAAAAGAAACCTATGAAGTTGCGGCGGGTTAGTATAAATAGAAAAGAGTATAGCGTAAACATGAAGTTACATTGAAACGACAAAATCGCTCAAGAAAAAAAAACTATTAGGAAAAAAAAGTAAAAAAAAAATATTTGACGTGTTTAATCAAATAAAAAAACGTATGAACTTGCGATGGTTCGATATAAATAGAAAAGAATATAGCGTAAACAAAAAAAGGTTAAAAAAAGTTTTTTGATGTGCTTAAGCTCATAAATGAAACATACAAAGTTGTGACGGTTTGGTATAAATAGAAAAGAGTATAGCGTAAACAGGACGTAATATTGAAACGACAAATTCGCTTAAGAACAAAGAAGCTATTTGAAAAAAATAAATTATTTGACGTGGTTAAGGACATAAAAAAACCTACGAACTTACGACAGTTCGATACAAAATTGAAAAGAGTATAACATAAAAAAAGGTAAAAAGAAAAAAAAAATAGAAACAAAAAAGGTAAAAAGAAAAAAAATAGAAACAAAAAAGGGGTCAATGGGAGTCGAACCCATGTCACCAACAACAATTACCAAACTACTTACAACTACACCAAATCTATTTTTAATTTAGAACTTGAAAAACGATACTATTAAATATGATACAAGGTTGAGTTGGTGACCATTCATTGGTCACTGACGTTGGTAAATGAGAGTAAGTAAATAAAACATTTATAGAACTTTTGTTTATCAAAAATATATTTATAAATATTATATATAATAGTGAGAAAGATTAGACCCTAAACATTTTGAGCCTGTGACCTAACGGCTAGCGGTACCAATACGTATAGAAAAAATGTTTATCCTTAAATGATTAAGGGTTACAGTCCCATGAAAGACAAAAAATGTAGATTTAGAGGTGTTATTAAAGAGCGTGTGAGTCAGCCGTTTAATAGAAAAAACATAATCAAGTAAAAACAGACCAAGAGAACTATTTGTGTTAAAATGTGACAACCAACTTTTTTTATAGACGTCGTCGTCCTCTAAAAATTATTTTTTACTGGTATCACGTCAAATTCACATCACTTTTATGAAGGGCAATCATCAATGTCACCAGACCGGATCATCGACCCCACGCGTAGTTAAAAAACCATTTTTGATTAGAATTTCATAAAGAAAAGGAAAGTACCGGGACATGAGTGAGTTTTCTTTAAATGGAGGCCATCTTTGATTCGTCGTCATCTACTTATTATACCTCCTCGTCTTCATCGACTACCATCTTACTCTAACCGATTGATATTTTCAGTGACCAATTGCTGGAACTAAATCTCCAAGGGTTTAGGGTTACTAAAAGGATCTTGTTCGATTCATCATCCAGATTTGGTAATTCCCATTCGATTTATGTCTTCTTATATGCCTTGCATTGATTCAATCTTCATCATCATATTTCCCCTTTTCTTATTTCGACCTAAAATTCATCAGAAAATTCAATAATTAACAAATTGCATATGAATTCACATTTTTGTGAGTGAGATTGTTATTCAACTTTAGGTCTCAAATGCTGTTAGGGGATTTTTGTTTTTATTTTTTATTTTTTTTGGATTGCAGTAGATGTTTCTTTGAAAGGGTTTTATATGTATGTTTCAGATTAGGGTTAGTTTGTAATGATCTTCAAATTAGAAAGATTTCAGATGATTTTGCAATTCAGCTTTCAAACTTCAATTAGGGGTGGTATTCAGATTTCATACAGAAACCTATTAAAAACAAACAGAACCTTAACAGCTGAGTTCAGCAATTAGGGGGGGGGGTTGGTTTTATAGAAAGAATGTTCTTGCAATTAATAAAAATGTACTGGTTGTTGTATGATGTTCAATTTTTTTAGAACTTTCTGTTTACGTGCTCGCGAAATGGGTTGTTGGTTAAATGTCATTCTTATGATCTAGTCAGTGTTTTGGGTTGTATATGATTGTACGGTGGTGTATCGATCTCATGATCCGGTCAAGGGTCAGATGTTTTGTATGGTAACTTTGTTTTAATGAAACAAAGCGTTTTGGTGACTTCTTTCTTTCATTTTCTTGGTTAATATATAAAGTAATCAGGGGATTCCATTTTTGTGAAATTTAGTATCATGTTTTACTTGAGTTGATTTTTATGAAACTGGACTTGAAATGCGCTATTTTTGTCATTTTTCAAAGAGCTCGTGTGTTGACCATAAAAATATTTTAAAAATAATAATTTCTGATATTTGAAATCTTTTTGTTTGTGCAGGTTTAGATTGCTTATACTTTAAGCTTTGGCAGATTTCCGCAACCTTGATTTGTGGCTAAGAAGTAGAGATGGCGTCCAAATCAAGACCTAAAACAATAAGCGTGTATCTTTACATCCCAAACATCATTGGTGAGTTCCTATACAGTCAGTGAACTTTATGACATACCTAAATGGATATATATTCCGATCAATTAATTAACACTTAAAATCACACGTCATGATATGATGAAATGTATGTTTTTATGATCTCCCTGGTTTTTTGTTGATATTTTATTGCTGTCCGAGCCTTTTCTTTTCGAATTATCTGTTACCACTCAACATGCATGATCAATGTGTATAGTTAATCACAGTCTAAGAACGTGTAATCATTTACTTAATCAGAAAGCCAAGAAGAATTTCTTATGCTTTATGCCCTTGTTATTCCTTTTGTTATTATGATTATTGTTTGTCCGTTTCTTATCCAATTGATTGCAGACCATTAAGTTAAAATTGGCGTTCATTTAGTTTCTTTTAGTTTTTGGGTAAATCCTTAATAATGTAACCCATCGGTGAAAATTTCACAGGGCCCCACCAATACCTTGCTAACCAGTGCGACTAGGTAAAACACAGCTTACGCTGGGCAGGTAGCCTTCAAGGGGTTAAGGCAGGAACCAGTGGAAGCTGGATTCAGACCTGGACCTCTACTAGAGGGAAATTAGACTCGTTTTTATATCAAGTTATTGAAAGTAATCAGAATGTTCGATGATTTCTATTGACAGAGGATAACCATATATAATACAGAAACCCTAACAAACTTGAGCTATACTAGGAAAGTCTAAATACAGAAGATATACAAAGGTTAATACAAAATATTCTACACAATAATTTAATCGGCTAATAGTTATTACTTATGAGTTCGACTTGTTTACTCTTTCAGTGATGCGTCTTTTTATTTTCTGTTATTAGTTTAGTGATTTTACAATTAATGTGCAAAACGTGCAAAACGTGCTAAATCTTTATGAATTATGTCATTCTGTCTTGAACCTGACTGCTTATGTCTATGTACAGGGTACATAAGAGTTCTTTTGAACTGCTACGCCTTTGCGATATGCTTTACCAATAAAGAGCTCTTTTCAATCCTCTATTTCATCAGGTAAAGATTAAATATAAAAGAGTTGTTAATTACCCTGATTCCAGGTGTAACTAAGATGATGTTTATTTGAAAGGCTGTAATTAGGATATTAAACGGTTGATCTTGTTGTTTCAGCTTTGTTTGTGACGCCTTGGATGGTTGGTTTGCTCGCAAATTTAATCAAGGTAAAGAGTATTCCATAATAATAATAATAATAATAATAATAATAGTTGTTATTATTATTATTATCAACATTATTTTTATCCTTGAGCTATATATTATTTACATACTGAATGTCCTCCGATTTGTAACCTTTTTTCTGTTTCTTGTATTTTTGTGTTATTTATCTAATATATTCTTTTATTATTTTTCCTTTCTAGTTTCAACCTTTGGGGCTGTTTTGGACATGGTCACAGATAGGTGATGATAGTTAATTTTTTGAATTATTCACATTTACACCATATTTCTTGTATCTGTACATCCACCTAATTATTATCCTGATGTTCATCGCTTTTATTTCATATCTGTAACTGAAATTTGGCGTCTTTCAGGATAAGCACTGCGTGTCTTCTAGTTATTCTCTCTCAAGTCTACAGGTTTTTTATTTCTCACTTTCTATTCTACTAGTTTTGTGTTTTTTTTTTATTTCATATTCATAACTGAATTTATTTATCAACTTTACAGACCCAGCTTTGTATTCCTGTCATTGCTTGCTTTGGATATTGCAAGCCATTGGTTGCAAATGTACAGGTATTCACACAACCGTGTAACACTTTCTGTCCCAAATTTTGAGTGTGTGAAATATGATTACAAAGTTATATTATTTCAGTATAATCCATTTCTTTGAATAGAACAATTTAAGATGTTTTAGGTTTTAAAAGTACACTTTGGACAACTTTTGACCTGTTTGATCTGTTTTTTTAAGCTAATTCTATTTCAGTATAATCCATTTCTTTGAAGTTATTAAGTTATATTATTTCAGTATAATCCATTTCTTTGAATAGAACGATTTAAGATGTTTTAGGTTTTAAAAGTACACTTTGGACAACTTTTGACCTGTTTGATCTGTTTTTTTAAGCTAATTCTATTTATTTTACCTCTTAGACCCCAAATCGACCCACTCATAATTAAATAGGTCGAAATTGCATCTTCTAGTTTTATGGGAGTTAGATATCTCAAACATTCTGGACCAATTCTTTAAATGCAGTACTTTCTTGGTTGGCAAATCAAATCATAAAGATGTGAAGGACAGCACCAGTTGGTTATTTAAGTTATACTATGGAAACAGGATGTTTATGGGATACTGTTGCGTCGCTTGCGAGGTAAAAAAAACTTACTTTTTACTCTTTGATTATTATTATTATTATTATTGTCATTATTATTTATTTTTTTACCCGTTTTAGAGATTTCTCAACAGAAAGTCCACTCTTAACAACTGAATCTCTGATTCTGCAGCTTCTTTACATAACTTTGTTTCTTCTAGCAAAGGAGTCAGAAAAGATGACCGATGTAAGCCTAAATTTTTTTTTGGTGATGTATTCTTGTATAGTATTTTGGAGTTACAGATGTAATTTTTCTGTGTATGAAAACTTAGGTTTTGATGGGTGCTGCAAAACAAAGTATAATATATTCTGCATTACTTGCTTTGCTTCTCTTTGGATGGGCAACCAAGCAACTAGTCAATGTTATACAGGTATCATGAAGATTTTGTTTACTCTTATACAACTCAATATCATTATTTACTGATAGAGAGTTTGTGCTATGATATTATATCAATTACGGTATGAGTGAATACATGTAATTATATAGTTTGAATCAAAAAGTCGGGTTGGGTTGACCCACAACACTTTTTTATTCCCGTTCAGTTGTTGGAAGTCACGCCAAAAATCGAACACACAAAACACAGAAGTATGATTAACAAGATCGACTCTTTTATTAATATTAAACCGAAACCAAAAACCACACCTTTACAATGACCTTTAACCCAATATTTACTAAACAAACCCTTGGAAACTAAGCTACCTTAATTAGGAAACCAAATCAAAACAAATCTTTAAATTAAGCAACTAAATAATAAAACTAATAAATAAAACAAACTTATTCTTTTTTCTTTTTTCTTTTTTCCTGAATATCTCGATCCAAAGAACAACCAACTTGATCCCCAAGTTTTGAAACATTAAGATTAATCCAAAGCACCCCCTTTCACATGTGAAACATTAAGATTAATCCAACATTCTCTCCCTTAATCTTAATGTGTTCCTCCTAGACCTTGAATTCCAAGTAACACCCTCATCTCTTTCACTTCTAACCTTGGATCACCTCCCTTGTGTTCTTTCTTGTGATCTACTCCTTGGTCACATAAACCTTTATCTTTAACCTGCCCACTCTATTTGCCAGCTCTATCTTGTTCATCATCATCATGATAATCACTATCATAGTTGTCAATAGCGACCATAGCGACCGCTATAGCGCGCTATGTAGCGAAGCGGCCTATGGTCGCTATATGGTGTTTAGCGAGTGAAGAGCGAGCATATAGCGAATATTCCTTTTTTTATTTATTTATTTTTTTTAAATTTTTTACTTGATTAATATAAATAGGGTTGCTAATAACCCTAATATATGAAGATTTAGATGATTATTGATTATAATTGCTACAAATCCTACAATAGTTTATATATAAAATATTTCTAAAATTTTATACTAGTGTATCGCTAAACGTGAAATAGCGCCCGCTATTTCATCGCTATCGCTACGTAGCGTATAGGTGGCTTGTCGCTATTTACCGCTATTCGCTATTGACAACTATGATCACTATCATGATATGCATCTCTTCCTCTTGTTGCTTGCTACACAAGTCTGGTCACACAACTTCAATCACACAGATTGTTGACTTCCTCGGTTCACACAGAAACACTTCAGATAGGCCACACAATATATTTTCGATTTTTACCACTTAGGTTCTCTCTCTCTTGATCACGCATATCTGCTCCCCGGCTTTCTTCGACTGCATCCACTGAATCACAGATTCTTCTTCCTTTTGTTCACACGGAACCTTTCTCCTTAGTTTACAGCAGAACTTCTTCCCTCGATATTCTCGGCTCACCCAGAATTCTCTTGGTCTCCTTGGCTCACACAGAACCCCTTCGGTGGTTTTAGTTCTTGGCTCACACAAAACCCTTCAATAGTTTTGGTCTTTGTCTCACACAGAAGCTCCTTTGATCTTGTTCCAGCCCAGTTGCAACTTCCTTCTTCCTGTTTATTCTTGATTCCTGTTGTCGATCACTCAACACAACGGCGACCTGCTCTCCTTCTTTGTTCTTCCAGATCGCTTCACACAGAAACGAGTGATGTTGCTATTTTCCTGCTGCAAATCTTTCGGTTGGGTCTTAGCTCTTCGATTTTTCACAGCTTCCACACAGGATGCAATCTTTAGGTCTGGTCTTCTTCCTTGATTAACCATCAGGTCTTGAATCTCCAAGCTATGATTGTTGGGCGTGTGTGGAGGCTTCGGCCAGGAGAGGGAAGCCGACCCTAGAATAGGCCCTAAGGGCAGCTACCCTACTGGTTTTTTTATTTCCCAAGTTTGGTTAATTAGTTATTTTAGCTGGCCCTAATTAGAGGGTGTTAACCCTAATCCCCACTAATAGGGCTTATGTAATTGTAATTTTCATCACCTCAGAAATAAAAGTGTCTAGCTAGTTGTAGCCGTGGACGTAGGTCAGATTAGACCGAACCACGTTAAATCTTGTGTCCCGTTACTTTCTGTTTGTGTGTCTGTGTGGTTATGTGTGTCTTGTCTTGCGCCGATTCAAAGCAAACCCTGTTCAACATTCAGAAATTACGGCCAGCAGCTGTTCCTTTGTTCGTTCAGTCAACAGAAGCCGCCGGCAGCCGCCGCTGCTAGGGTTCCGCAACCGATCATTTCTGTTTGCTTGGGCCGACACCAACAGCACACTAACAGCAACAGATTGTTGTTGTCCTAAACACAAGTCAGCAGCTTGTCACAGCAGATCTAGGCAGATTAGCAGTTCAGCAGAAGCCGAGAGAGATCAGGGTGACTTGTTGCGCAAGAAAATGTCATAAACATCCCAGAATCACCAGAAAGCTTTCTGGTCAGCCATGTTACCCGCCTAACAAGTGCTATCAGAGCTTCAGGCTCGTTTATTCTTGGTTATCATGGCAGAAGAGGGAAGATCAAGATTGACAGTTTTGACGGGATTGGTTTTGGATTTTGGAAAATGCAGATTGAAGACTATCTCTATCAGAAAAAGCTACACGTGCCACTGTTGGGAGAAAAGTCAGAAAAGATGTCTGATGCAGATTGGGAACTATTGGATCGACAAGCCTTGGGAGTGGTCATGCTTTTGTTAGCGAAGAGCGTTGCGTACAATATCGTTAACGAATAGACCACATCTGAATTGATGAAGTCTTTATCCAACAAGTATTAAAAGCCTTCTGCTTTGAATAAGGTGTTTCTGATTCGACAGTTAGTCAACCCCAGAATGAAAGAGGGTGCCTCGGTTGCAGTTCACATCAACGACATTAATTCAATCATAACCCGTTTAGGTTCGATTGATATTAAATTTGATGACGAGATTCGGGCATTGCTCCTACTATCTTCTTTGCATGAGAGTTGGTCTGGAATAGTGACAACGGTTAATATCTCATCGGGAACTAGTAAAAGTTTACGTTTGAAGGAATCCGTGACCTGATTCTGGGAGAAGACATGCGAAGCAAGAGTTCAGGAGATCCTTCAAGTTCACTGTTGAATACAGAAGACAGAGGAAGAAAATTTGAACTAGGGAGCAATCATGGTAGAAAGAGGAGTCAATCAAAGCACCCGAAAGACATCACCTGTTGGGATTGCAAACAGGTAGGGCATTTCAGAAATCAGTGCCCATCAGCTAAGAAAGAGAGAGGTGAACGTTGCAGCAGAAGACTTAGATGACGCTTTGATCTGTAGCGTAGAGAGTGCTGGGGATTCATGGGTTATGGATTCAGAAGCATCATTCCATGCCGCGCATGCCATGGAGATGAAGAATCGTAAACTTGGAGACTTCGGGAAGGTACGACTAGTTAATGATGAAATCCTAGACATTACGGGCATGTGTGATATTGTTTTGAAAACTTCCTTAGGAACCACCTGGACTCTGAAGGATGTCAGAGGTATTCCAAGCCTGAAGAGGATGCTTATTTCAGTTGGGCAATTAGATGATCAGGGTTATGATGTTATGTTTGGTGGTGGTCAGTGGAAGGTAGGCGAAGGAAACCTGGTGATTGCTCGTGGTAAGAAGAGAGGAACTATGTACATGGTCGAGATACCATCAGATGGAGTTAATGCAAGAGGTAAGACTATATCAGTTGCAAAAGGTAAAACTCTAGATCTGAAGGAAGTGAAAGTTGGGTTCTGTGAACCTCGTATGCAGAAGAAGGTTACCTTTGCAGATTCAAATGAGATACCTAGAGCAGGTTCAAAGGTTTAGAAAGAATAGTCAAGAAAGGTGCAAAGAGATTCAGAAAGATCAATGAAAAGTGGATGATCAGGATAGACTCGTGACAGTGGGAGTACATAGGCGAAAGATGGTCCACCTCCTCCGGTTACAGCTCCAACTCCAGAGTGGGTCAGAAGAACCAGTACACCTTCACGAAAATTCTCCCGTCGATTAATTACATGCTTTTGATGGAGATTGGTAGATTCCAGTATTATTCAGATGCCAGCAGAGTAAGAGATTCGTTACAGAGGGAGTAGGCAGTGAAAGGAAATACGGGGTCAAGAGTAAAGAACATAATTTAGGTTCAGAAACGTCACGGGCAGATAAGGTCGTGACGACATACGAGTTGAAGCTTAGTGTAGCTTCAACTGGCCTTCAGGGATGATTGCTGAGAAGACGCTTCAACTAGCTAAAGAGGAAGAGTACATAATTACAAGGCGGAGCGCAGTTGAAGTGATCAAGCCCTCCAAGTGGGAGATTGTTGTGTGTGTGTGTGTGGAGGCTTTGGCCAGGAGAGGGCAGCCGAACCTAGAATAGGCCCTAAGGGCAGTCGGCCCTGATGGGTTTCTTAATCCCCAAGTTTGGTTAATTAGTTATTTTAGCCGACCCTAATTAGAGGGTGTTAACCCTAATCCCCACTCTATAAATAGGGCTTATGTAATTGTAATTTTCATCACCTCAGACATAAAAGTGTAGCTGGTTGCAGCCGTGGACGCCACATTATATCTTGTGGCCCGTTTACTTTCTGTTTGTGTGTGCGTCTGGTTGTGTTTCCGGTCTTGCGCCGATTCAATGCAAACACAGATCAATAGCCGCTGATCTGTATTCAGAAGTTACGGACAGTAGCTGTTGCTGCTGTTCATTGTTCGTTCAACCACCAGAAGCCGCCGCTGCTAGGCTTCCGCAACTGATCAGTTCTGTTTGCTTTGGCCGACACCAACAACACACTAACAGCAGCAGATTGCTGTTGTCCTAAACAGAAGTCAGCAGCTTTTCACAGCAGATCTAGGCAGATTAGCAGTTCAGCACTCAGCAGAAGCCGAGAGAAATCAGGGTGAGTTGTTGCGCAAGAAACTGTCATAAACATCCCAGAATCACCGGAAAGCTTTCTAGTCAGCCGTGATACCCGCCTAACTATGATACCAATTGTTAGAAATCAGGCTCAAAATCAAACACACAAAACACAGAAAGTATGATCAACAAGATCGACTCTTTTATTAATATTAAACCGAAACAGAAAACCACACCTTTACAATGACCTTTAACCCTCTCTATACTATCTAATAAATAAAGGTTTTGGTGAGACACTTGTCACTCTCCTATGTATCCTCAACCTTTTTTCCCCGCCTCTCTCTCCTATTAATTATAGAAATGTCTTTAATTGTTTTTATAACTTTTTTTTCCACGCCTCTCTCTCCTATTAAATAATAATGATTTATATATTTCTTTTTATAAAACGTTTTTTTATTTAAAAAAATAGGTTTGTTCATAAAACATTGATGCGGGAGCATCTACGAAGCCAACCTTAACTGCTGATGTGGATGGAGTTTTTATGGAGTTTCTTTATTATTATTATCCTCTAATTATTTGAATTTACATTTATCTTTTCTTTTGATTTTTGCATGGTTATCTAGTCCTAGTTTATAGGTATTATGACTCTTTATATTGTTTGAGTAAATGGCCAGATCTAAGAAATCCAAAAAAGCTTGCAAACTTAACGGTTTGATAAAAAACGTATGATCAATAACTAAGTTTTAAAACAAAGAAAACTCAAACAATATAAAGAGTCATAATACATATAAACTAGGACTAGATAACCATGCAAAAATCAAAGAAAAGATAAATGTAAATTCAAATAATTAGAGGATAATAATAAAGAAACTCCATCCACATCAGTGGTTAAGGTTGGCTTCGTAGATGCTCCCGCATCAAACATTTTTATAAATTGAACATTTCTTTCATTCTTTTTATAAAACATTTAAAAAAAATAACTATATAACGTTTATAGAATTTGAATTAAAAAACTATGTAATGTCATAAATATGTAATATCTAAATTTTTATTACTAAGTATATAACATTGTATTTATTCAACCCGTGTAATACACGGGGTTTCTAACCTAGTATTTATACTAAACAAACCTTTGGAGACTAAGCTATCTTAATTAGGAAACCAATCAAAACAAATCTTTAACCCGATTCTTATTCATTACCATCAGGGCTTCGTAGATGCTCCCGCATCATACTCCTCGGGTAACAAGAAAACTCGTCCTCGAGTTTTGCGTAAGCTTGACAAAACAAATCCGGACCAAAGCAACATGGATCGAAAGAAACATTAACCCGATTCTTATTCATTACCATCAGGGCCCGCCTAAACAGTTTCACTTCACATGTCGTCTCGTCCCGCTCTATACCCGTACCACCCGAGTCTATTGGGGTGCTAGGTCTCCTTCTCCTTGTCTCCTTCTCCCCATCTTTGAAAAAGACTCGTCCTCGAGTCTTGAGAACGTCGAAAAGATCGGTTCCTTTTTTCCTGAGGTTACGTTTAATGATGAACTTGAGGACTTGCAAAACGCACCCATCCTCCGTTGTCACCGTAGCTCCGCCTCCCGAGTTACGTAATTCGCGAACAACCGTGTTTAGTTTGAGACGATTGTTCAAGATTTTTCCATCAGATGTAAACAAGAATTCCTCGAACATTTTGTATAGTAAATGCTTGTAACCTCTCTCATCTACTACTAAAAATGGCCAGAGGTCTCTAAAGTTCCAAAACTGCAAACTCTTAGGTTTATTATTGAAAAAAAATCCCTTCCAAAAATTAGCAGAAAACTCTCTAAAATCCACAAATGTTGATATTGGCTCCACCTCAACCATTTTGAAAACATGTAGTATAAAATCAGTCGCCAACTCAATAGGTGTTTCTGATTTTGTGGAAATCTGAGGATCATCCAACACATAAGCAGTAAGAAGGTTTTCTTGATCGGTACGTAACTTTTGAATCGTTGAATACACCGCCTTCTTATACTTGATAGCGGCTACCACACGCGGAAATATCTTACCAGTTCGGTCGTAAATATCGTAACGAGCATTATTGTAATCGGAGAAGCAGGTTCGAAGACCGGGTTCCACAACGAGCTCCCAGGCAGGATTAGATTGCGTTCCACTTCCATCGATGATCCAACCGGCGCCGAGCTCGACTGTTATACTTCCAAATTATTGTTTCTTCATTCGTCCTTCGATGCTATTTGATGCCTCCAAAATCAAAATGTCCTCCACTCCGTTATTTTCCAACACCTTTGCTGCATGATCATTAACGCTTGTTTCATTTATTGGCTTGGATTCTTGAACGATACTCCCGCTAAAAGCTCCTTGCACCAACAAGCACTCTTCTTCATCGGGGTTAGTCCCGTCTTCATCAAATCGGGGTTCTTCGTCTGACAAGAACTCCTTATCATGGAAGTCCTCATAGATCGTTTCGTGAAACAGGGGTGGGGAATGGTCGAAAAGATGTTCCTCTCCGTCGTCATCTTCATCCCAGACGACAGTATCCGACTTGGTTTCCTTGTTGCTCACCTTCCGTTGTAATTCAAGATCTCGAGCTCTTTGTTGGAGCCACTCGATCTCTCGTTGTAACTTAAGATCTCGGATCCATTGTTGGAGCCGATTGATCTTAAGATCCCGTGGGTCGGGATTACCTCTGTCGTTGCCTCGGTTGGCGGTTCTACGAACAAGGGGTCGTCCTCTTCCACATGGAGCCATTTGATAACCAAGAGCTCTGATACCAAATGATACGGATACGTATCAACACAATCAAATGGCCAGATCTAGGCAATCCAAAAAAGCTTGCAAACTCAACGGTTTGATAAAAAACGTATGATCAATAACTAAGTTTTAAAACAAAGAAAACTCAAACAATATAAAGAGTCATAATACCTATAAACTAGGACTAGATAACCATGCAAAAATCAAAAGAAAATATAAATGTAAATTCAAATAAATAGAGGATAATAATAATAATAAAGAAACTCCATCCACATAAGCGGTTAAGGTTGGCTTCGTAGATGCTCCCGCATCAAACATTTTTATAAATTGAACATTTCTTTCATTCTTTTTATAAAACATTTAAAAAAAATAACTATATAACGTTTATAGAATTTGAATTAAAAAACTATGTAATGTCATAAATATGTAATATCTAAATTTTTATTACTAAGTATATAACATTGTATTTATTCAACACGTGTAATACACGGGGTTTCTAACCTAGTATTTATACTAAACAAACCTTTGGAGACTAAGCTATCTTAATTAGGAAACCAATCAAAACAAATCTTTAAATTAAGCAACTAAATGGTAAAACTAATAATTTTCTTTTTTTTTTTCTGAATACCTCGACCCAAACCTCAACCAACTTGATCCCAAAGTTTCGATCTAACTTCCATCCAAAGTCCAAACCCTCTTCTTTTAACTTCCAAACAATCCCTCTTCTTTTTCCTATTCGACAAATCACCCACTTTCACATGTGAAACAATAAGATTAATCCAGTGACTTTCGACACTTTCCATTTCAGCTACAATTTTCAATTGTATCCATTTGACCCGTTAGTGATAAATGGGTCAAAATGTTAATAATTTGCTGCAAAATTCTAATTGACTCTACGAACACGTCTAAATCCTTCTAACTTCTAAGTTAAACCACAAAGATAATATATTTATTATGTATAAAGTTTGATGTTACACATAGATATCTTCTAGACTATAATAGTTACAGTTAAATACATAATTAGTCTAATTTTCTTTCACAGTTCAATAGTTTCCTGAAAGTTTTCAAATTTATGAACAATTTCAGCTGAAGACAGCAGCAGATTTATGTGTGCTATACGACATCAACAAAAAGCACAACGCGTAGTTATTTGGTACCCGTGACAAATACATGATCGCGCAGATATATCTTTTTCTTACAAGCTGTGAAGATTCCTCCTTCAAGATGGCATTTGTCTTGTTCTGTTTGAAAAATACTGATTGCAGAAGAAAATCTTTAAAGGCCGCGTGTATACTCTAGTGCATAACTCATTTTTTTTTCCTTAACTGTTTCTGTTTTTGTTTACAACTAAGGATTGATTTCGGGTATTCGTCGATCCCTTCTATTTTCTCAGAGGTAAATCATATTGTGGATCATGTGATGATGTGTCTGTCTTGTATCTTTTTGATGGTTGAAATGGATTTCTTCAGGTTTCTATGCATCCCATGTGGTCAAAGATAATGCCTTGAATCTGCTTTTTCTTTTTCATATTTTGAAATTTCATTTATATTACTTTAAAATTTGATAATATCATATTTACCCTTGTAATATAATCATTTTGTTTAATTTTGAGACTTAGGAAGAGAGGTGAGGTGTTTGTGTTTTCTTTAGTTTTAATATAGTTTTGTTCGTCAAAAATGCTGATTGGTTTTAATAGATTTGATAATTAGAAAAACTAGTTGATGTAATCCTGTGTCTTGCGGCGGAGACGTTGATAATATTCGAAATTTTATTAAAAAAATGGAATTGTGACATAAACCCACACATTGAGGCAATGGGTGTCGATAATATTTATTATAAGTTTCTAAAGGATATAAATGATATCATAAAGTTAACTTAGGTAAATATTATATATGGTATGTGTATAATAGAGCAATTTACATATAAATAAAACATACTTTCAAAAGTAAAATTTAATGATATAAACTTTCAAAAATACAAATGTTGAGGTAATGGTTTTATGCTTACATGGATTTGGTAAATAATGTCGACATCATATTTGGACTTAATGAGATTTTCACATCATCATTTGCCGAATTTATCAGAAAATTTAGAAGAAATGAAGTTTTTCAAACTAGAAACTTAGTCAAAATATGGTTTGATTAAATGGTGAAGCAGTCAAGCTCTTAAAAATAGGAAAGATGTCTTGTATTTTGAATAAATGTTATTCTCCCCTTTTGTTCGTCAAGCTCTTTGGCAACTAATTATTATTCAAGATTTTAGACCTTGACAATGTATGCACTTTGAATTAAGCTTATAAGACATTTTAATATATAATATCTAAAACATAACCATGATATTCATTGAAAACACTTTCCAAACCAAGACTTAACGTCTTGCGACATTGGAACGTTGTTTTGAATGAGTCATATGTCGTCCATATATAAGTACAAGAAAAAAATTGTGCTCGGCTATTCTTCTTATGAACAAACGAATTGTCTTATCTTTTACAAAACCAAACTCATTGATTTTTTCGTCATAACGAAGATTCCAACTTTAAGATTCTTGCTTTACTCAATAAGTAGATTTCTTAAACTTGCATGCTTTATCAAGATACTTTGGATTTTGTACCATACATACATCTTCACTTAAGTGCTCATTAAGGAAAACCACTTTGAACAGGGGCGAAGCTTCATTAGCCCCCCCTCCCCCGATTTTTCGCTCAGAAATGTTAATTTATACGTATTCGGATGAAAATTTTATACGTATTAAGTTCCCCCCCGGAAATTTTATAGGTATTAAGTTCCCCCCCGACGGCGGCCCCGCTACGTTTATCTTCAAGCTTCGCCACTGACTTTGATATTCATTTCAAATATCTCTCATTGTAGTAATATGTGTCTATGACTGTTGACTTAAGCACAACTACCCAATAGAGTTTGAGTGAAATATTTTGCCATTAGTCTTGCTTAACTTTACACAATAATAACCAAGTTTCTCAAGTGTTTCATTTAAGTCACTCAAAGTTTTTTTGTCCCTCTAAAGTCACTCAACTTTCAGTAGGTGTCCCAATCCTATGTAATATTTTTATAAATGTTTAAATTTTTTGAAATTGAATGAGATAAATGAAACATATATGAATCTTGTTTACTATTTAGAAATTTTTTTTTCCAATTCGACTTAAATATAACAATTTTGAATCTTGTTTATTATTTGTTGAATTTTTTTTCTTCACTATTACCTCCTATTTTAAGTTAACTGGAATACAAATTTCACTTATTGGTAACTAATATTCATATATATTTCATTTGCCTTATTCAATTTTAAAAAAATTAAGCATTTATAAAAATATTACATATGATTGGAACACTTAGTGAAAGTTGAGGGACAAAAAAACTTTGACTGACTTAAATGAAACACTTTGAAAACTTGGTTACTATTGAGTGAAGTTTTCCCTGCTTTGAAACTATACACATTTCCATCCATGTTAGTCAAAAGTCATTTGCTCCCAGCAAGTTCTTTGTTAGGAGAAAGATCAATCAAGTCTCATCTTCACGTTCATAGCTTTTAATCATTTCTCATATCCATGGTCTTGTACATGGTCAATATACTTGGTGAATTCACATTGATCCCCAAGATAAATGTTATCTTTAAACACCATAAATCCATACCTCTTAAACTTCTAACTTGTTCTACTAGATATGCGCACACCTTATCTAATATATTAAGGGATTTTATTTGGAGTTTTGAATATCTCAAAACAAGTAATTGACTTGTATTAAATAAAAAAAAGTCATTAAAATCTTGTTTCCACCTTCAAGGCCGGATCAATTAATTTAGTTAAAGTCCACTAAGCAAAAATACTCCAAGCCCAATTGACCTATAAAACAAACCAGGTTATACCCGCGCTCCGTGACCGGTGTCGGACCGATTGTTAATAAAATTTAAACGAAAACGTAGGCGCAACGTAAAAATAATTTAACAATATTATACCAATGTGTAGTTAGTGAAAGTGTAGGGTTGTTTATGTAATATTGTGGTCTACAAATATCACCTCTTTGTGTAACCCTAATCATCTATTCTAATACAATCACATTTACAAGGTTTCACTTAGTATTAGAGTTAAAGTTTAACCACCGGAAAAAGACGTCGGAGGGGCGGCCAGCTGCCGCCGCCCTACCCACCACTAGAGGTGTACAAATCGGGTTTCAAACGAAACCGGTTCGGGTTTAAAACCGGGTCGGGTTGGGCAAAACCCGCTTGGACCGGGTCGACGTACGAACCGGTTCGGGTCAAGAACCGGGTTCAAGGATCATTGAACCCAACCCTACCAAACCGGATCGGACCGGGTTGAGGACCGGGTTGGCTACTAAACCGGTTCGGGTCCCATACCGGTTTACCCGGATTTTTTTAAAAAAATTAACCGTTAAAGATATTAACTTAACTTAAAAATTACAAAACATACAAGATAAAGTTTAGAAATTACAAAACAAATAATTAAAAGTTTACAAATTAAAAATACATTAAATATAAAAGTCTTCTTCGTGGATATATTGAAAATCCGGGTAGTCGGTACTAGTCGGATCCCGAACTCCCTAGTTGGAGGTCTTCGCCGATTGCTTCAATCAATCCTCCTTCCACCTCGTCCTCGTATATCTCTCCCTCGACTTCGAGTTCGCCTTCAAGGGAAGATATATGTTGTATTCTTTCCGCCGCGTCCAAGTAATCTTTTAAGCAAATGCACGTTTCCACCGATGGCGGAGTTAGTCTTGTTCTTCGTAAAGAAACAACCCTGCCACTAACAGAAAAAGCAGATTCCGAAGCTACCGTAGAAGCTTGGACGGTTAGTAGATCACGGGCCATAGCGGATAGGATGGGAAATTGGTTTTCCTTCCCTTTCCACCAAGCCAAGATATCAAATGTCTCAAAATCATGAGCATTCATACCTGTTAAAAAATCCGAACCGATATATCTACCTAATTCGCTACTTGGGGTATTACCCCGTTGACGTTTACTATTTTCATTAAGTATAGTATTAAATAAGTTTAACATTGAACTCCGACTAGTACTTGCACTTGATGGAGCGTTTCTAAATTGCTCATGAACGGTAGATGTTGTACCATATTTTTCAACATAAACAGTAAATAAAGTAGACAAATTTTGTGTAAAAATAGTTTTTGCTCTATCCGTTAAAAATACGTCTTCTTCGTATAAATCCAAACCGTAAATTATTTTTTCAATTAAAGTTTCAACACCCGAAACATTTAAGCACGGGTTTAAGGCGGCGGCGCAAGTAATAATCGGAGGCATTTCTTTAAAATATTTTTTAAATTTCTCTTTCATTGGCGGTATCATTTCTTTAAATACGCCGCCTCGCATGGAATATTCATTTAATTTTTCGACCATTAAAAAAAGTTAATTTAAAACCAAAGGACTTGTGGGATAGTAAACTCCCGATAAATAGGTTGTAGCGGTTTTAAAAATATAGAGCATATCGGCTACACCTTCAATTATACCCCAACCCGTTGTCGGAAATTTTGTTACTTTTTTTTGCCTTGCTAGTTGGGCATGAAACATTTGAAAACTTCGTTTTTGTTGAATGGCTTTTTCAAACATGTTACACGTTGAGTTCCAACGTGTTGAAACGTCCCAATTTGGACCTAAACATTCGGTTTGCCCGTCTTTACAAAATTTTATATATCGATGATATCTTCTTTGACTTGTATGAAAAATGTCACGCAACATTTGTTTAAATTGATTTCTAACATCGTCAATGTGTTTAAGACCATTTTGCACAACTAAATTAATAATATGTGCAACACATCGGCTATGGAAAAAAATACCATTACAAATCGGGTTATATTTTAAAATAAGTTGGTTTACCGCGACGGTATTATTCGAGGCGATATCAAACGATATTGAAAAAACTTTTGTTTCTATTTTAAAAGTTCTTATAACTTTGTCTAAAATATAAAATAAATTGTCACCGGTGTGGGGGTATGCAAAAATATCGAACGCAATAGTACGTTTCATCATTTGCCAACTTTCCGGATTTATCCAATGAGCGGTAACGCAAATGTAAGAATCCGGCAAATTGTGGGGAGCCGACCAAACATCACAAGTTAAACTAATACCGGTTTTTAAATTTTCAAATTCATTTATTATTTCTACTTTAGCTTTTTTCCACATATTTATACAATCTCGTCTAAGAGTAGCACGACTTACATGAGTGTAGCGAGGTTGGAGCGTTTGTTGAATAAGCCGAGTCAAACGCTCGTTGTCAAAGTGTTTGAAAGGTAGACTCTCTTGAATCACAAAATGCGCCATCCTCTCCCGAACCAAGTCAACATTATACGCAAAAATATTACCTTCGGTTGTCATACTTGCTTGACCTTGCGAAGCTTGAGCCTTTATAACCGAACAATAGTTTTTTTCAATGTGATTCTTCAAAGTTGTGTTTGCGTCTTTTCCAAAAAAATGCCCGCACAACTTGCATCGAGCCTTATGACCACCATTCGACATTTCGCATAAATCGAAATGTTGCCAAACATTGGGATTCCTTGTTGTAGGAATAACCCGCACAACCGTGAGAGCACTAACACTTTGAGAAGCACCAACAATATTAGATTGTTGAGATTCGTTTGCCATTTTGAGAGTTTCGACTTTCGAGCGTGAGCGTTTTTGAGAAATAAGAGCGTTTTTGAGAAATGAGAGCGTTTTGGAATTGTGTGGTTGAACCAATACAACCCACACCTATTTATACAAGTTATAGGGGCTCCAAAATACAAAAAAAAAAACAAAAAAAACGGTCATCTAGCCGTTCCAACGGCTATAAAGCTGTTAAAATCGAAAATCCCAACGGTTCGAACCAGTTCCGAACCGGTTTGAGAACCGGGTCGGGCCCGAAACCGGTTTGAGGGTGAAACCGATTCCGGTCGGGTTAAGAACCGGCCTCCAAAATTTTTTTTAAAACTGGTTACACACCTACGGGTTTGGATCGGGTTGGGTGAAACCGGTTTGGTCGTGAAACTGGTTCGGGTTGGGTTCCGGTGACCCGGTTTGAAACCGGTTTTTTTGCCCACCTCTACCCACCACCACCACAAAGTTGCGC
This sequence comes from Smallanthus sonchifolius, assembly GCA_023525975.1. Taxonomy (NCBI): domain Eukaryota; kingdom Viridiplantae; phylum Streptophyta; class Magnoliopsida; order Asterales; family Asteraceae; genus Smallanthus; species Smallanthus sonchifolius. The sequence continues at coordinate 72,386,296 of CM042033.1, read as the reverse complement.
TCGATTTTATTCTTCTACCCCTATTGCCACCGTCAACCACCACCACACCAACACCACAACAACCACACTGCTCCTACAGCCCTCACTCTCACCTTCGCCGGAGACATCTTTCTTCCCTGTCTAATGCCGCCGTTCACCACCACAGAAACCCTCTGCCTTCACACAACCAACAACAACCGCCACTGCATCCTTCACCACAGCCATCTTCGTCGCTAACACAAACCCTAGTCGTGCGGTCACAAACCCTAGATCTGTCGCCACCTTCAAAACCCTAGATCCGTCGTCATCCAAGTTGCTGCTGCCACCACAAGGTATGCCCACGCAGCTCCTCCCCGTCGCCGCCACCATACAAGTGTGGCCGGTTTTCTGACGACCTGCACCTCGCGAAATCCACAAAGCTTTCGGTTCCATGTCTGCGAGGGTTGCAATATTCAAGATCTACAATTAGGGAGGGGGGGGGAAACAGGGGAACAAAAACCCTAAAACCTGTTTGGCGACACTAGCAAGTTGGTGAACCTAGGAGAAGATTGAAGACCAACTATCTTTTACGTTTATGTTTTTACATTTCAAACAAAATGGCCCGCACTTAGTTTGTGGAGGAGTATTAGACCAATGTGTAGGTATTGATAGTGTAAGTTGTTTATGTATAATTGTGGTCTACAAATACCACCTCTTTGTGTAACCCTAATCATCCATTATAATACAGTCACATTTACAAGGTCTCACTAAGAAAAAAGAAACATAAAAGTAAATAATAAAAAAGAAAAAAAAACAAAATTAAAAAATTACCGGTTCGGTTCGGGTTTCGAAAATACCAATACCGGCAATGATGTTGTTCACTCATAATAGGTTCGGCTCGTCACGGTACCACAACGGTAACGTCACTCGCTATAGGCAACGATACAAAAAAACTCGATTTTGAATACAACCCCGTTTTTAAAAAAAAACTATATCGGAACGTTGACAAAAAAAAAACACGCACCCCGTTTTTTGAAAACAGTTAATGAACGAAAGTTATTAAAGAAAAACGAAATTAATAGAAAATGAAACGGGTTAAAAGCGTATATTATATATAGTATAAGGGGTGAAAATTAAAATGTAAAAAAAAACTTTGAGTCAACGTGCCACTCTTCAACGGCACTTCATTTCACTTCATTTTAATCTATAGTATAATAGATAAATCTCCAGTAAAAATCACTGATTAATTTATGTTGTCTACCCCAAATCTAGAAAAAGAATTTAAATTTTAAGTTGACATCTTATATGTATCATAAAGCAAGCATTTAAATAGAACTCTGGTATTAAGATGTCTCTAATAAATAAAAAAGAATCTATGCTCTTTATAAACCTTCTACCCATCTCACCACACAAGTCTCAAGTAGTCATTCTGCGTAAAATACGCACCCGATTGAAAATCAAGTGTTAGTGTTTTTTTTTGTTTTTTAACAGCGACACCTAGATATTCTAGGATAATTGGGTTTCCCCGGGGCAACACCTAGAACATCCAGGGCAGCCCACCACAGGAGGAACCCCCCAACTGGGTAAACCCCCTGACCTGGGCACAGACCCATTTTTTGTTGTTGCCAGGATTCGAACCCAAGACCTCCAATATGGGAAGTCTTGGGGCTACTATTACACCAAATGGTTACGAAAGTAACTAAGATAATAATTTATCCTAAAAAAAAAGTAAAAAAAGCAATTCATAAATCTTTTCATTCACTAAATCTTTTTTTTCATATAGATCATATCGTATTAGTAAAAAAAGGCATGATAATGTTTATTTAGTATATTCATATTCATAGTGTATTATCTTTATTGTATTATTTTTTTCCATTCTTTCCTTACTCGTAGTCGTAAGTGGTTGATCATTGTTTATAAGAACTAAGTCGATCGATAGGTTACGACAACTAGTTGCATCTTCGTGCAACTCTTATATCTTTATGAGATATCGGGACAGATTAGACAACTATTGTCTATTTGGCATTTTTAATCCCATATATGCCAACTATCCCTCAAAATTTGTTGATCGCTTCTCTTGGGTCGTAGTTTTAAGTCATCCTAATCTCAGACTTGTGCGAACCATCGTGAGACTCTCGGATATCACGAGCCCACCTTGTCCCGATGCATGTTTACTCATGTGGTTGGCGGATGCTCTCTCGACATAGACAACAATGCACCGTGCACGTGTCCTTTAAAAAGGATGACATTAGCTTATCTTTTGAAAAAGAGTTATAATGTGTTGATTCTTCGTGTCAAAAGCATTTTACATAACGAGATCCCATGCAAAGATATTCGTTAATTTGTTTTGTAAAATCCATATTTTATATTGGTTCTTGCGTTTTATAAAATCAGATTTTATTGAGACAGACTATTTTAATATCCAATATTAATACGTCGGTAATAAACGCGATAACCAATTTTAAGCTATTAATAAATCTCCTTTTATTATTTAGAGTGTTTTAGATTTAAAATCTCTATTTTATTAATTATCAAAAATCTCAATTTAATTTAAAATAACTCTTTATTTTAAAACTCTACTTCTTTTAAAACTTATAAATTTGATTATCTCCTAACCTAGGCAATCGTAAGCCATTCGTTAATAAACATCCTATCAAGCTACGTACTATGTTTATCCTAAAACAACTTATTGTAACCTAATTAACTTACTTAAAAAAACCTACTTCACTTATCACAAGTTTTTAATGCTATAAGTAATTTTGACTTTTTATATAATTTACAATTTGGCCCCTCTACTTAGATTAAGTTTTTAATCAGTTTACATTATTATCACCTCCACTATTGTTATAATCATTCAAAAAAATTCTAGCTCCTCCACTGTATAGTCTCACCCACTCACGAGTGTATTGGTGTTACATCACCTCTCACAACCCACTCACGTACGAAGGGAGTAGTGTTTCATATGAGCGAGTGTGAGTGAATGTAGAGAGGAGAAGAGGGATTGACATGAGACTCACGATCGTGAACACACTCACGCGTGAGCCACTCACACCCCGCTCGAGGAAGAGGAGAATCATTTCCTTTTTAATTCATTTGTATCCTATTTAAGCCATCCTTAGCACAATATCTAAGTAAAACATAAACTATGACACCCACTCTAGAGATTGAGTACCTAAACTTGCATTGTGATTATGTCTAATTATAAATCAAAATATTCAAAAACTATCTTTATATGTTTGGTTTAATTAACATATCCAACATAACTATTTATGCCAATCACTAACTAATGCAAAGTATCTAGTCGTAATATCCATATATACATGGACAAATTCTACCACTTTGGTCTTGCTAAGCATGCTCTGTCCCCTTGTCGCTTCAACTAACTATGTTTGCACCTAAGGACGAATATCACACACACACAAAGTCAGGTATAGTGACTTCATGAGGTTTACTACTGAAATGACAACATTAGCTAACTAGGAATATTCAAGCATAATTTGCCTAGTACGTGGTTGGAAACCCACATACGCATGTAATTTGTGCAGTGAGTTAGAATCAAGCCGGAGTTGGGGGGGTTGAGATATGGCCGGAGTTAGAAGCTCAAATACGCATAATTCGTCATTCTCGTGTAACCTTAATGAAGATATTGTATCATATAGTACTAACATTACCCGAATCACACCAAGCACACTGGTGTCGATAAGTTCACAACAACAAATAATCTAATGCAATTTGCGAACAAAATGTGATTAAGTGACCTCATGGTGCTTATGTCATCTAGGGGCTGTTTAATAGCCTGTTAATGATTCCATTAAGAGGCTACCTCTTAATCGGTCAGAGGTAGAAGGTGTTTGTTTCAGATTTTGCCAGCCTCTTAATAGTTCATCCAACCTCTTAATGGTTCAGCTCAAAAACAATGCTGAATCATTAAGAGCTCTTAATGATTCAACTCTTAAATCTTAATGAACCAAACAACCCCTTATTTGATTATCTTACAAACTATTTATGTTGCAAAATCACATTTTGATATGTACCCCATTTCTAAAAGTATGTCAAATTCACTTTGCAACTGAGTACGTAACTTTCACATGGATAATCTAATCAAGTAACAATAATACAATCAACAAACACATCTTTCTACTTATTCTCCAATATAGTATTTGGGACCTGTTGAGAAACCCTAATTTTTAATATTAAAGAAATCTAAGGTTTATTTAATTAGCTAAGTAACAAATTAACTACTAATTAAGTAATTAACCATCTAATTAACTAACCATTTAATTAGTTTATAAAATAGTTAGTAATTAACTAATTAATCATTAATTAGGTAATTAATTAACTAATTACTTAATTATAATTGTAACGAACCAACTTTCAGGTTTATTAAATAAAATGTTTAATTATATTACAGGGGTATAAATAAATCAAATAAAAGTGAAGGGTTTTGGTTGTATACGGGCATTCTTGACTTTTTGGCAAAAATGACCAAATATGAAGGTTGATGGGGGTTGTCTTGTAGTAAAAATCAGATTTATAGGGGAAATGGGGTCACGCAGAACACACACTTGGTGTGCGTTTCTGGCATGAGAAGCAAGAGAGAGCAAGGGAGGATGAGCCAAGAACGATTTTGAGAAATTGCATCTTTAATCAGTGATTTATATGGTGTTTATCATCTTCTAAGCTTCAAGTAAGTGCATTCTTCTTCTCTAGACCTCCATTGATGTGTTCTTGGTGGATTTTTGGTGAGAAACCCTAATTTTCTGGAATTGGAGGTTTTGGATGGTAAATTCTTGATTAGGAGTGATAACATAGGTTATCTAAAGCTAAAGGTTACAAAATTACATGGTTTTAACATCCAATTTGAGGATTTTGATTTTAGGTTTCTTGGTGGATAATTTGGGGGGTTTTTTTTTTATTATTATGGATGTTAAATTGGAGTGTTAAGGGTTTGTAAGTGTTTATGATGTTCATAAACACAAAACCAAATGAAATCCTTAATCAATTTGGTGAATTTAGAATTTAGGGATTTTTGGTGAAAGACGAATAATCCTTAACGGGTCAAATGGGTTATTGGGGGAAATTGTATAGGCTTAATATACAAATAACATTTCGAGAATTATGTTCTAATGATCTAACAATTTGGGAAAAGTCGTAAGATTTATTAGGTGGTTGTGTGGTGGGTTTATGGTTTCTAAACCATGTTATAATGTTTGGTTATAATGGTGTGTAAGGGAGTTTGCAGTTTGGTCAAAGTTAATTGGACCAACATAAGTAGGAAGTATTAACCAATAAGTTAAAAGTGTTTTAAATCCCACTTAGTGGTTATGTTGGGACAACTAGATTACTAAATAATGGTGTAATTGTTTAGGTGATCAAATGTCAAGGTTTAGATGATCATGTGTTTTTACATGGAGGTTGTGAGAACTGTTAAGGCAAAAAGGTAAGTGTTTTTACACTTACTTAGTAATGGTAGTTGGGTTATTACCCTAAGTTTTGTATGATCATGTGTTTAGATGAATGAGATTATCTCTATGCTTGTTGAATACTTGATTATGTGTTTGGATGATTACATGTAAAATATCAAGTAAGTGAAATTGTTTGCAAACAAACTTTTAAGATTGAAGTATTTTGAGTTCAAGGTTCTCATGGAGGTTGTGAGAACTTGAACCTCACGGTTGTGAAACAAATTCATAGTCCTCATGGATATTCTGAGGATATGAATGTAATGGCATAATTGTGATTAAGGTTCTCATGGAGGTTGTGAGTACTTGATATTTATGTGGATGAAACAAAGTCATGGTCCTCATGGATGTTGTGAGGACATGAACTTAAATTTGTGGAATATAAGTTCATGGTTCTCATGGAGGTTGTGAGGACATGAATATCATAGGAATAATTTTAAAGCTTGACTTCATAGATGTAAACGGGACTTAGATCTCACTGTTGTTGTGTGTTTGATTTCGTGGTTAATAATGAATGGGTTGCAAATATATGGTGTAAATATGCTTGCAATATGTTGAAATATGGTGAAAACCATATGGGGTCAAACTTAATGGGTTGGATAAGCAAAAAAATGGTTTTGGGATGTGCAGGCTTGATGCCAGCGTTAGAAGACCCGATACGGCCGTATGGCAACTTACAGGCTGTATGTCGATGATCGAAATATATTTATGTATCATGATGGCCAGAGATTAAAGAGTTGAAAATTATACCATTTAACCCACCGTGAGAAGGTACCACAAGAGAAAAGGAAGACACTTCAAGGTGGTGATCATATCATTCAGATTGGAGACGTGTTCGGTGTTGAAGATTGGAAGACTGGAGCCCTTGATCTGGTTTTACTATTCTGACTTCTTCATGTTTATGTTCAACTTTTTGTTTGTTAATTTTCTAAAAATTATGAGTAGCTAAATTTGTTTGTATCATCTAGGTTTAGATGGATTTTGATCTCGAATGAGTTAATTGTTTGACTCGATTATGAAGATTTATTGATTTTAGTAAATTTCTAATAAACACTCTTATGATGTGCATGTGTGTTTACTATTGTTGGTATTATCTATGATTTGTGTGGTGGCTTTGTTTCTGAAGTAAAGGCACGCACGTTGGAATTGATATTTTCTATCTTTAGGTTATATTTTTCGGTTCATAATCTAGGGCTTGACACTCTAGCAAGTGCTTGATGAATCTAGAGATATTGTTGGCAAAGTAGATGTTCTACCTTATGATTAAACCTGAATAAAAGGATTTAAGATTCTGTTAGGGTTTTCCTATGCATTGTTGGGTTGATTGTAAATAACCTCTAACAAGTGATACATCATCTTAATGTGTTTAGGAAATTTTAAGCCATAAGTAGGTACTATCAAATCTTGCGTTTTGGTTTAAAGGTTGTTAGTGTGAGTCTATAGCATTAGCATCCCTACTATCATAGGATTTCAAGCCCCTAACGGGCTAGTTATCCACTATAGCATTTTAATAAAGTGGTTAATTGGTTCTTCATTATAGTAGGTCCTAGGATGCCTAATGTTACGTTCTGAAGCTTTAGGTATCGACTCGTCTAGGTAACTCTAGCAAGAGCCTAACCCTTTTCAGGAACAACCGTCATAATCTCAGTCGTTCAGAGAATCATTCATTTTGATCATAAGGATTCAACATCTGGATGATACATCTTCATCTAGGGGTGAGCAAAACACCGAATTAACAAAAAAAACCGCACCGAAAAACCGAAAATTACGGTTCGGTTTTGGTTTTGTATTTTTTGAAAACCGAACAGAACCGAATGTATACATATAAACTTTTATAATATATTGTGTGCATCTATATATGTGTTACACATATTTGCGTTAATGTTTTTTTTAATATAATATTTATTTTTTAATGTTAACTACTTTATAAGAAACTAATAAATTATGTAGCTAAAACACTTTAGCCCTAAATGTGTAATAATCAATTAATCATTAGTTAAAAAAATTATTATAAAAAATTAAGTCAAATTGGTAAAACTGAAAAATCAAAACCGAACCGAACCCGTTCTAAAAACCGAAAACCGAAACCAAACGGTTTTCAAAAACCAAAAACCGAACTTTCGGTTTTGGGTTTTGTGTTACCCCAAAACCGAACCAAACCGACCCATGCACACCCCTATGACTTCATCCCATTTGATTTTCCTTAGTAAATTTCCACCTCAACCATTGTCATTCCCAAAATTAGCAATTAGATTAGATATCGACAAAAGTTTAGTATCAGGACCTGCCGCTTGTGTCCCATTGATCGATATCTGGTTATTACCCTAGCTATATTACGTACACTATATGTATACTCTCCTTTGTGTGTGTAGTATTGGTAAAAAAAACATTTTTTGATAGATTTAAAACCTACTTTGTGTGACTTGCATTTTTACACTTTCGCACACACTAGACATCAACTACGGTTAGGCATAAGATGTGATCAGAAGAATTTGTTGATTTTCTTGTTGGTCCCACTTTTACCATAACTTCACAGTATTATGAATCAACAAATTTAAATAGTGGGTTAAGAACAATTAAGAGAAAAAAAATATAGAAACAATAGGTTTTTCAACATTCAATATCATATATTGAACTAATCAAAGAAATTAAAGTATTGGCTTAAAGGAAACAAATCAACGGTTGAAACAACAGTTTGATCATCGACAACCCACGATCAATGAACACAAACCCTAGAACTTGAGCTCGTATACAAACTCTTTGAACTCTTTGCAATATGTTGAACTCTCCCATAAATCTTTATAAACGAGATTTGCTTATATTGAAGTTGAAAAAGAAGCATATAAGTTGAATTTATTATCATGTTACTAATCTTAAGGAATATCTCATATTTTAAATATATGAGATGGAAATAGTCTATAAATGTCATATTATTTTTTATTTTATTTTTTAACGATAAATTTCTTTAGTGAGATTTAAACCTAAAATCTTACGTGATTTAAGAGACTTTGCCTCTGTCACTAAGCCATCAACCCCAAAAGCAAAGGTCATATTATTTAGTTGCTAGATTGCTAGATGAGAAAAGTATTAGGCTCATGTTCATGTTAAAATGGAGTCAATATTGTCATCCTATTCGACTCATTTGATAGTGTCTTGCATAAGGTTCTATAAAGGCACGTTATAATTGCACTCCTTCACCTAAGTCCATTATATACAGGGCCGTCTTTGAGGGTATGTAGGATGGGCGACCTTACAGGGCCCACATTCCAAAGGGGGTCCAATTTTTTTTTCCCGTTTAGGTATCGTAAGTCGATTAATATATATAAAAAAATTATAAAGTTATTATTAACTACATGTTCTAGAGTGGACCTAATAAGTAAAAAAAAACAATTTTGGGAGGCCACACATTCAATCTCTTAGAAATTACATGTTCCAGAGGGGGGCATATTTTCTAGTACTCGCACAGAACACCTGAAATCTCGAAGACGCCCTTGATTATATACTTATCCATAACACCATATTTAACCTTGAAGAGGTTGCAAACTTTCAATTGAAAAGAACCATACTATTTATAGTCGGAGAAAATGTGATACTTGTGTGATCCAACTCGTCCTTGAAGGAACAAATGACGTTCACTTCCCCAAAAAACCTAACATTTATTTTACAACGCTTTCCTAAATTAGGGACGTTAGTCAATAAAGCAAATTTTCACATCTTAAAGCGGTTAAATAATTACAAGTGTAATAGTAAATAGTAATCTTTCAATTTAAAGTACAAAAGATAGTTTGAAGTTATATGTTTGACCACAAAAGTCAAACTAAAAGTTGTAATTACTATCAATATTCAATATTGACTTGAATATGTTTGTTGTTTGGTTTATTGATTTACCGCTTATATGAAGTTTTACATACTTTAAAGTTAAAAGTAATAGAATATTAGAAAGTTATTCTAAGTCTGACCTCATTGTACGGATTATGATGTACCGATGGGTTGATATGTAATACAAATAGAATTTAGGGGGTGTTTGGGATTACTTTTGGAACCTACTTATTGACTTATTAACTTCTTCAAGAAGTCAATAAGTTAAAAGTTTGTTTGGATAAGAATGTAAAATGTATTTTTTGTGAGAAGGAGAAGTTGTTTTGGAAAAGTAAGTAGGGACTTACTTTTCCAAAAAGTCAAAAGGAGATTTGATAAGTAATCCCAAACATGCACTTAATGCTTGATCGGTCGACTACCACCAACAAACTGAAATAACTTGGTCAAAAATTCTGTTCTTAAATCTCTGATTCTGGTTTCAAGCTTGTTTTTGTCGATTATAAAATATTAATGAGAAGTATGCTCACGTGTCTATGTCTCTAACATGATGTGTCACTTATGTATGTTTGTTTTTCCTATAAAATGAAATCCTAAAATTTCTTTTAAAATAATCTCTTTTATATATAGATGAGATGAAGCTATATACCGATGGTTATTCATGAATTAAATTTTTTAAAACAGATCCTAATTTTAGGTAACACTCTTATTAGTTTACTAAATTATATAAAATTAACACTAACTCTTTCATCCAAATACATATATTATATATTATGTTAGAAACTCGTGTTTTACACGAGTTGAATAAACGAAATATTAAATAGTTAGTAATGAAAATTTAGGAATTATAAAAAGAATATTAAATAGTAATGAAGATTTAAGAATTAATAAATCAAATGTTATCTAGTTAGTAAGAAAATATCAAATAGTTAATAATGAAAAAAATAAGTGGATAAAAGAATTTTGAACTCACATAATTGTAACAAGTGTTACAATAGTTACTTATTTATTAGGTACAGATGTTTTTATATTAACTATTCTGGTAGCCGTTGTTGATGTCAGACAAAAAAAAAATTGTCTAAATTAAAATGTGTAATAATTACTTAAAATCAATAATATCACAAGAAATATTAAATTGATTAATTATTTGGTCCAATGAAAAAAAAAATAGAAGAAATATGTAACTAATATTTTATAAACAGTTTGTACAAAGTAAAGCTATTAAAACAAATTATAAATATGTTTGTATATGTATATAAATTAATATATAGTTATTCACTTCGTTAACTATAAACTAGTAAGTTGATGTAAGGGGAATAATTGTTACGTTAAATTTTCTCATGAAAAAAACTCAAATTTAAACTTCTTTTAGCCTAAAAAAAGGTTAAGCTAATAATCTAAGATTGATTTTTTTTTATTTCCCATACATTTATGTTATTATGATATGTCATCATAACCGGACCGACCGGTCGGACCGGAAACCAGACACATAACCGGTCCGGTTGTGTAGTTGAATTGCTTTTATTTGATCCAGTAGGACCGGATTTCAAAATTTTTATATTTTTTTTCTTCAAACTCTCGTTTTCTGATTAATTTAGTATTCCAAGTTGTATATTTTATTTATTTAAGCTTTCATATGATATTAAAATTGTAAATTTATATCAAAACAAAAAATGTTTTATATTCTGTATTTATATACATAGTTTTAATTTTTATATTATTTATGCCGTCATCCGATTCTTAAATTCGGTCCAACCAGGTGACCGGTTAGCTGTCCGGTCCGGTTATAAAAATATTTGAATATAAGAACCTTTTGAACAAAACATTCAAACCTTTTTTAAGTAACAAGACAAATAAGCTCTTAAAATTTACCATATTAAGGTTGAAGAGGTAGTAAAGTTTCAAATGAAAAGAAGCATACTATTTATAGTTGGAGGTGCGATGTTTGAATGGATCACCATGTTGTTGAAGGGAATAAATGACGTTCACGCCTACCCGAATGACATGCGATCTATTTTCCAAAATTAGGAACTTCACCGATGTAAATTACTAAATTTTAACATCATATAGAGAGAGACATGTATTTTACAAACGACACGCGTATTATAGAATTTAGTGATTCTAAAATGATTTGCATAACACAATAGAAAATTCAATCTTTTGGTTTGTTTTTTTATCGTTGATGAGACCATAATTACATGTTTGTAAAAGTGATTTTAGTAGTCAATAAGTATATTGCTAATTAAAACTTGAATGTAAGAAAATAGAAAAAAAATTCACATAAAAATACAAATACAAGTAAACCGTAAAAACTACAAAAGTACTTTTACATCATGCATGAAAGATAGACACTCTGTTTGACCAATTGCAAGAGATAAGTTGGTTCTCAAATATTGATCTTAGGTCAGGTTACCATCAGTTGAAAGTTAGAGAGACAACATACCGAAAACTGGCTTTCGTACGCGTTATGGGCACATTAAATTTCTCGTAATGTCCTTTGGATTGACGAATGCGCCAGCGGTGTTCATGGAAATGATGAACAAAGTCTGTCGTCCCATGTTAGACCGGTCAGTGATAGTGTTTATAGATGACATCCTGGTCTACTCGAATGGTGAAGGCGATCATGCTTGTCACCTTAGAGAAGTACTGGAGATGTTGAAGAGAGAGAGAAGTTGTATGTCAAGTTTTCAAAGTGCACGTTTTGGCTCAGGGAAGTTCAATTCCTAGGCCATTACATAAACCCGCACGGGATCACGATGGACCTAGCAAAGATAGCAACGGTGAGGAATTGGGATATTCCAAAGACACCAATAGAGATACGGAGTTTCTTGGGATTGGCGGGCTACTACCGGATATTCATTCAGAATTTCTCGAAATTGGCCACGCCATTGACCAAGTTAACTCGAAAGGAAAAAAAATACGAATGGGGTCCAGCCCAAGATAGTGCCCTTACTGAGTTGAAGAGGAAGTTGACACAAGCTCCAGTCTTGACATTACCCAATGGTAATGAGGACTTGGTAGTCTAACTCCGATGCCTCTCACCAAGGGCTCAGATGTGTTCTAATGCAAAGAAGTAAAGTAATCACATACGCATCGCGGAAATTAAAGACACATGAGGTCAACTACCCAACTCATGATCTGGAACTTGTTGATGTGGTGTTTGTTTTAAAGATTTGGAGGCATTACCTCTATGGAGTTAAGTGCACCATGTACGTCCCGGGAGCCTCGTCGCGCAGCGGAAATACAACGATCTGCTCGTGATTCATGTGGGAACAGTGAAGAACGAGACAGAGAAGAACACGAACATAAAGAAGAGAATCAACACAAAAACGATACGTAATACATAACAAAGAAGTCATCTCAAATTACATACCGAAGAAGTACACATCTCTCATCTACGCTCACGGCCCAAGGGCAGGAGAGCTCATCCCGCCCGGACACCTCTCAACCTAGTTCCAGAGTTCCCACTTACAAATGAGGCCATCATCTCAATTTATAGGGGCCAGAACAATACATGCGTACTTGGCTAAGTACGCAGGGCATTGGTCATGGCAAAAGCCTTGCGTACTTACTAAGTACGCAGGACCAACTGGTGAACAAGCTAAGTACGCAGGAACACCCTCCTCCGTACTAGCTAAGTACATTGATACATAGAATTTTATCTATAGTTACTAAAACATGCTTCTACACACCATTTATTAGGATCATAAGAGCTTGAAGTACTTCTTCAAGCAGAAAGACTTGAACATGAGACAGAGGCGGTGGTTGGAACTATTAAAGGATTTTGACTGTGAAATCCTATACCAAACGGGAAAGGCGAATGTGGTTGTCGATGCCCTAAGCGTAAAGGAGAGCCAAACTCTTATTAGGGTGAAAGCATACCAGCTAGTGGTGACACTGGATTTTATAACTGAGTTAGAAAGAGCACAGGCAGAGGCATTCAAGGAAGAAAAGTAAAGAGGGAAATAATGGTCAGTCAACAAGTGAAGTTAGAAACAAACACTCAAGGAGTGAGGACTCGATGTGGTCGCATGTGGGTACCAAAAAGTGGTCAACTCCAAACCAAAGTACTTGACGAGGCCCATAAGTCGCGATAATCTATCCACCCGGGAACCACAAAGATGTACCGAGATTTAAAGAAAGAGTATTGGTGGCCGAACATGAAGAATGAAGTGACAGAATACGTGAGTAAGTGTCTGACTTGCTCGCAGATTAAAGCTAAACACCTGAAACCATACGATAAAATCCAGCTTCTAGAGATACCTGAGTGAAAATGGGAGCGTATTACCATGGACTTAATCACCAAGCTGTCCCGCACAGCTAAGGGTCATGATACCATTTGGGTAGTAGTGGATCGCTTGACGAAAAGTGCACACTTCTTGCTGATCCATGAAACGTATTCATTAGAAAAGCTAGCAGAAGTGTTTATCAATGAGATAGTCGTTTGACATGGTCTGCCACTGTCAATTATATCTGACCTGGACACGTGATTCACCTTGTGGTTCTAGAAAAGATTTCATGAGGCAATAGGTACAAGGCTAAATATCATCACGACCTATCATCTACAGACGGATGGTCAGTCGGAGAGGACCATCCAGACGTTAGAGGATATGCTCCACGCTTGTATTATAGACTTTGGTGGCAGTTGGGACAGCAACCTACCTCTGGCAGAATTCTCCTACAACAACAGTTATCACGTTACTATAGGCATGCCGCCTTATGAAATGTTGTATGGTAGAAGATGCAGAAACCTGGTCTGCTGGGGGAAAATTGGTCAGAAAGAACTGGGGAGTTTGGAAGTGGTCAAGGAGACCTCCAAAAATTTTGACCAAATAAAAGCACGCATGAAAGCCGCACAAGATCGACAGAAATCCTACGTGGAAAAAAGGCGGAGACCCATTGAGTTTAATGTCGGGGATCAAATGATGATGAAAGTATCTCCCTAGAAGGGGATCATCCGATTTAGGAAGAGGGGGAAGTTAAGTCCGGGGTTTGTCGGACCCTTTAGAATCTTGGCACGGGTTGGGGAAGTGGCTTACCGACTAGAACTACCTGATGAGTTGAGTGGGATCCATCCTACCTTCAACGTGTCGCATTTGCGAAAGTGGCTAGCTGACGAGTCAGCACACGTGCCACTCGATGACATCGAGGTAGACAATAACCTCAATTACATTGAAAAACATGTGGCTATCTTAGACAGAAAAGAGAAGCATCTACGTAATAAAGTAATCAAACTGGTTAAGGTCCAATGGAAACACCAAAAGGGATTCGAGGAAGAGATGAAGGAGTTGTAAATGTTTGACTTATGACAAGTTTTGAGGACGAAACCTTTTGTAAGCAGGGTAGACTTGTAATATCACAAAAACAAAAGACGTCTCATTAACAAGGCTCGGGAAATAAAAGAATAAAGATCGTGGGTTGAACGGGAGCAAACGTGAAAGAAAGGAAAAAGGGATGGGGAAGGGTCCATAAACCCTAGCCACCACCCCCTTCCATTCAATTCACCATCCTTGCACCAAATTCTAGAGAGAGAACTTAGAGAGAGAAAGTCAGGTTTAGGTCAAAAAAGCTCTAAAGATCGTCGGTAATCATCTCGGGACTACAAGGCAAGACGAATCAGACCTCAACAAGTAGAAATCGTCCTAAATGTGAGTTTTTAGTTCAAAATGGGTTTCGGAAAACTAACCATGGATCTGGACTCTCGAGAGTGAAACAAACGTTTCTAATGTAAAAAATTCAGATCTTGATCGTGTTAGTGTTTGGCCGCCATTTTCATGCAGAAACTAGGGTTTCTGTTTAAGAAGACGACCAAGCGAAACTAACCAGGTCAAGCAAAACTGACTAATTTCGTTGAGATCTCAGAGAGCGAAACTTCGCTGAGTTCACAGGCAGTGCCTAGTTTAGCTAAGACAAAGGAAGCGAAACTGCCTAGTTTCGCTGAAACATAAGAAGCGAAACTACTTCAGAAAATGAAATTGCCTAGTTTCGTTGAACTAGTAGAAAGTGTAGAATTAACATTTTAATAACTATCAATTTAGATTTGCGAGTGACGCCTCTGGACCAGTTGATAGTACGTAGAGGATAGCTTAATATGTGAGTTTCTATTGCTCATTTTCTTATGTTTTTGGGCTGACATGCATACTTACACAAAGATTAGAAAGACAATATTATTTTAATAAAATTGTACTTTTATAAAATAGAAATAAAACAGTTGCAGAGTACAGAACTATCTTTGAAATAAATGTTTTAAAGAAAGAAAAGAATGACAAAGAAGCAGTACTTCGGTACAGCTTGACAGTGACAAATGTCATGTTATATGCTTATGTGATAATATGTGTTATTTGTCTACATTATGTGTCATGTGTAATGATTATGTGTTCTAGTATAGTTGCATATTAGAGTAAAGTAGAAAGCCTTGCAAGCACAACTAAAGTAGAAGTCTTACCCCGAGGTGTGAGCAAATAAAGTCTTACCCCAGGTGTAAACAGGCAAAGAAATCTCACCCTGAGGTGTGAGCAAACAAAGTCTTACCCCGAGGTGTAAGCGAGAAAAGAAGTCTCACCCTGAGGTGTGAGCGAATAAAGTCTTACCCTGAGGTGTAAGCGAGAAAAGAAGTCTCACCCCGAGGTGTGAGCAAATAGAAAAGTCTTACCCTGAGGTGTAAGCGAGAAAGAAACTTTGTCTTCGGGCAATGGTTCGTTATGTGTTATGATAACATAGTTGCATGTGAAAATCACTTGTTAATTACAATTGAAAGAAAGTACGACATAAGAAAAGGAGGATACCTTAATTGGTTTCCGTAAACAGAGTTTTAACAAATGAAAGTAACGAAATGATTTTATAAATTATGATGTTGTAAAGTTTTAAAGTACAAAGAAAGTTTTGTTAAAACATAACAGAAGAAAAGATTATCTTATTTTTATAAAATTAAGCTACCTTAAAGACAAAAAAAGTTTACAGTATAAAGTAAAGATAGAACTCACCAGCGTTAGCTGACTTTTAGTATGCACGTCAGGTAAATGAAAGATAGATTAAAGGAGCTACGAGGGCTCGATAGCATGGACCGTCGGACTGCATCTCTAAAGACTGACATTTCCTATTATGATAGTTTATCTTGAACAGTGTTTTATTTAAGTTTTAATTCAATGTGGATTTTGGATGTTTGAACAAGACTTCTGTTGTAATAATTAATCTGATTTCAGTTTAAGAACAATGTTTTTCATGTTTTATGTCAACTATGAGATGTACCCGGTTTAGGATGTTTCACAAATCTATACAAAAGATATTTGTATTTATAAAGTATTCTATGATATTAGATAATGGAAAGAATATCTAAGATATATCTTGAATATTCATTTTTCCCATCTCTAAGACAGTTTATTAAAAGGGATAGTCTCCAATGTGATTTATCTTCTTCTTTGGAATATGTAGATTTGATATATTCTTATATTTGTAAGATGTCTATAATGTCTTTGCAAATATAATTTGTTACATGCGCGTGTTATAATTAGCCATTGATAATCATATGCTCCGCACGTAAACATGTAAATATTGAAAGATGTTTTGCTGCCTAACAACATCACATTTGTCTAGGTGATGTAGATCTGATTACAAACTAAAACATTTGATCCGATGAATCACTTAAGATGATCAACATGCGACTATGTTCTACATACTCATGTTGTTCATCAACTCGACAAACGGTTAAATTACAATATGCAAATACATAAGAAAATACAAATACTTTTCTATCAATAAATTTGTACTTGGGCTTTCATGTCCAACAACAATTATTCCTTACACTGACTATTAGGAATGTTACACATGTAATTTTAATAACCAACTATAAGGTCATCTAATAGGAATATGAATATGATATTTCCTTTACATGTTGTATTTTCTTCTGTTTTGCTATTTGAAACACAAGTTAAAACCTTTAGGGTTAGACATTCTCATAAGGCACGGGCGTGCTACCCATAGCGGTCACATGCATTCTCGAGGAGAGAACTTATTTTTTATATTAACAATGAAGTCTTGTTGCATGTAGCTCATCTCACCAACTTTAGCAAAGGTTAAAGGATGATTAGTGTCGACATATACCCTAAAGCTCCTCCAATGTCCATTCGTTGTGTATTGGTGATCTTCTTTAGACATTTGTTTTCCTAGGCTTTTCAAGTAGAATTTGGGATGCATACTATACGCATATGTGTATATGTCATTATTAGTTTGTATTAGTAGATTCTTGATTTAACACAGGTATCTATTTGTTGCTTTTTAATATTAGGGTTTGACTATATATTAAATATTTAAAATTATTACCTAATAAAGAAAAATAATGCCTCGAAAACTGGAGGATGACTATCCCGATTTTTCATGAGTGCTGACGGATTTTGTCAGTTAGGGATACATATAGAAGGTCTTGGTTCAAAGTATTATGCTTTCAAACGTCTTATAACTTTCTTATCGCCCTAATTGCTTCTTGTATATATACACATTCATTTTGCATTCTCTTACTTAACTTGATAGTAACATGTCTTATATGGCACTTTCCTTCCTTGTTTTATCAAGTGATTGGTCGGCTAGAAAACAACGCTATTCTACTTTTGAAGAGAAAATATAATCTCTTGTATTTATCGAAACACTAGCTCAAAGTTTAGAGTTCGAGCTCCGAGTGCAGAGTTCGGAGTCCAAAGCTTAGTGTTTGCAGTCAGAATCTCGAAGATCCGAAGTTAAAAGGTTGAAGGTTGGAGATCAAAGTTTAGAGGTCAGCTTTCAGTGGTTGAAGGTTGAAGTTCAGAGTTCGAAAATATGTATCAACTAAACCTAATTGATGTAAAATTTTCTAGATGGAGAAAATTACTCTATTCCTCAGTTAAATTTTTATATAGTTAATCAATGATGTTTGATTATAGATAGTTTTTGAAATAGCTTGTAATGTAATTATATTATAATAAAGAACTTCTTAATATTCCATGTTGGTACTGATGACCATCCCGATTTTTCATGAGTGCTGACGTATTTTGTCGGTTAGGGTTACATATAGAAGGTCTTGGTTCGAAGTACTTTGTCTTCAAACGTCTTATAACTTTCTTATCGCCCTAGTTGCTTAACTTAACTTGATAGTAACACCTCTTATATAGCCCGTTCCTTCCTTATTTTATCAAGTGATTGGTCGGCTAGAGAACAACGTTATTCTAGTTTTGAAGAGAAATTATAATCTCTTCTATTGATCGAAACACTAGTTCAAAGTTTAGAGTTCAAGCTCCGAATGAAGAGTTCGGAGTCCAAAGCTTAGAGTTTGGAGTCAGAATCTCGAATATCCGAAGTTCGAAGGCCAGAGTTTGAAGGTGTACATCACGATCAACTTGATGCGTGAGAAATTTAATTGTAATATTGATGTGTATCAACTAAACCTAATTGATGTAAAATTTTCTAGATGGAGAAAACTACTCTATTCCCCCGTTAACTTTTTATATAGTTAATCAATGATGTTTGATTATAGATAGTTTTTTAAATAGCTTGTAATTATATTATAATAATACCTTCTTAATATTCCATGTTGGTACTAATGACCATCCCGATTTTTCATGAGTGCTGACGTATGTTGTCGGTTAGGGTTACATATAGAAGGTTTTGGTTGAAAGTAGTGTGTATTTAGTTAAGTTGACGATCCAACGTTTCATGACTTTCTTATTGCCCTAATTGCTTCTTGTATAGACGCATTCTTTTTGCATTCTCTTACTTAACTTGATAGTAACACCTCTTATAATGGCGCGTTCCTTCCTTGTTTTATCAAGTGATTGGTCGGCTAGAGAACAACGTTATTCTACTTTTGAAGAAAAAATATAATCTCTTGTATTGATCGAAACACAAGTTCAAAGTTTAGAGTTCGAGCTCAGAGTGTATAGTTTGGAGTCCAAAGCTTAGAGTTTGGAATCAGGATCTCGAAGATCCGAAGTTCAGAGGTTGAAGGTTGGAGATCAAAGTTCAGAGGTCAGCTTTCAGCGGTTGAAGTTCAGAGTTCGAAGGCCGGAGTTCGGAGGTGTACATCACGATCAACTTGATGTGTGAGAAATTTAATTGTAATATTGATGTGTATCAACTAAACCTAATTGATGTAAACTTTTCTAGATAGAGAAAATTACTCTATTCCTCCGTTAACTTTTTATATAGTTAATCAATGATGTTTGATTATAGATAGTTTTTGAAATAGCTTGTAATTATATTATAATAAGAACTTCTTAATATTCCATGTTGGTACTGATGACCATCCCGATTTTTCATGAGTGTTGACGTATGTTGTCGGTTAGGGTTACATATAGAAGGTGTTGGTTGAAAGTAGTGTTTCTTTAGTTAAGTTGACGATCCAACGTCTCATGACTTTCTTATTGCCCTAATTGCTTCTTGTATAGACACATTCTTTTTGGATTCTCTTACTTAACTTGATAGTAACACATCTTATAATGGGGCGCTCCTTCCTTGTTTTATCAATCACAAGTGATTGGCCGATTAGAGAGCAAGGCTATTCTTCTTTTGAAGAGACAATATAATCTCTTGTACTGATGGAACCACGAGTTCAGACTTTGGAGTCTGGTTCTCGAAGATCAAAGTTCAAAGGTTGAAGGTTGGAGATCAAAATTCAAAGGTTGGAGTTCATTGGTTAAAGTTCAAAGTTTGGAGGTGTACATCACGATCAACTTGATTTATGAGAAATTTAATTGTAATATTGATGTGAATCAACTAAACCTAACTAATGTAAAATTTTTCTAATAAAGAAAATTTCTCCATTCCTTTATTAACTTTTTATATAGTTAATCAATGATGTTTGGTTATAGATAGTATTTAAATAGCTTGCAATTATATAACAATGAAAAATTTATTAATTTAAAATCAAAATATCCATGTAGGTAACAATTATCAAATTAGTATCTGATATGAAAAGAGAAACTAGATTAAAAAAGATATGAACCAAATTCAAAGTCGAAAGTTTCAAGTAGGGTTTACTATTGTAGAAGAAAAATAAACAAGTGAGTGTTAAATTGACAAACTTTCATTTAAATAAATGAAATTATCAAACAAAATTAAAGGTATGCGATTACTGAACTAAATCGACATTGTGAAAAATAAAACTGACAATCAAATCGTAAATAAAATTCATATTTTGTACCAGCATTTGAAGTCCAAACATTTCTTAAACCACACTTTTATTAATACAGATATACAAGATAAAATTTCAGTTAAATATAACGATACAAAAAATCGTATTTTTAGGTTAGAAACAAATCGCGAATTCACATTTTTAGTTTATTGGTTTTAGAGTTCATATATAACTTTATATAGTTTAATTGATATTTGAAAGAATTAAAATGATAATAAGTAATTGGAAAATCTTGATATAAAAAGATATTAAAATGAGTTGATTTTCAAGACAACGGTTTAAAAAATCAAGGTTGATTTATGCTGACCCATAAGAGGTTCCTCATACAACATGTGACCTAAATCATGCTTATAATCATCCACTTTTGTGAGTTACAATTTACAAAAGCACATAAACCCCATTAAATATCATAAATTTGAAGTTAAAGACTCATGAAATTATGAAAGTACAGCTGGCATTCCTCTCTCTCTCACTTGGTGTATCTCTTCATATTTTTACACCACCAAATAAAATAAAATAAAATTAAAAAAAGTCATAAATTAAATTAGAGAAAAAGTCAAAATAAGGGGGATTATAAAGCCCTTTGCAACCCTTCTTAAGGACCCATAGAGCGAAAATTGAAGAGCAAAGAACCTCTCTCTCTACCTGTTATAAAGCCCACGTAACCTAGAACACTTGTATGTCTATTTCATTACCCCCAATTTCAATTTGTGTTAACTTTTCTTGTGATGTTTGAGCCGATTAGCGATCACTGAGCCCAAATTCAAGACACCCATTTGGTAATTTTTCAAGAAATGATTTAAAGTTTGTGAATTTGTTGATGGGGTTGGTGGGTTTGTTGATTTGGGTGATGGGTTTGGTTGATGATCATAAAAATTTGTTTTTTTTATTATGTATGTTACTTATTTGGTATTTTTTTTTTTGGTTGGGATTTTCCTGCAGGCTGTGACATTGAAGGGTCAGGAGGCAGGGTTACTAAAATGGGCAATTTGTTCTCCAATTCTGTTTCCAAAGTGAGGATTGTTCATCCCTCTTTTTGTATATGCATTTAATTCCATGTTTGGTTGAGTGTGTTATTTAAATTTTTTAAAATTTTGGTTGAGTATGAACATGATTAAGTAAATTGACTGAGGGAATTTGATCTTTATGGTCTTTATGTAAAGGGTTTTGGATTTTTTTTTAATTTTAATTAGACTTGTTTTGTGAATTTTGTATTGTTTTTTCTATGAATAAACATATAGACTTCAATTTTGACCAACTTGTTGAGATTCAAAATGAAGCTTTGGATGTATGACATTGTGGGATTTTGAACTCATGTAAAGTGTTTGAAGTATGATTTGTTTGTTTTTTTGGACGTGTGAATTTCGTTACAGATTAGTTGGTTGGTGTTCTTGATCATTGAGCCGCAATTCGGGCACATTCAGGGTCTCTTATCTAATGAGATCATGTGTGTTGTCGTTTTACGGTCATGGTCGGTCATGGTCAAAGTTGACTACTTTTCAAAGCAAAATATTTCATCTTCATTTTGTGATAAATTTAGAACACAAAGTTGATCATTCTTTCATGTCAAAACTTATGAACTTTCCTTTTTGTTGAGATCATGATTAATGTCGTTTAACTATCGTGGTCAAAGATAACTTTTTCTTGTTGTGAAAGTTGAAGTTTAACTAGAAATGTAATCTTCATTTCGTGATTAAAGTTTCTATTTTGGTGCATTTGGAAACATAAAGGTGATTTTATATGCAGTATGTAATCAACTAATAAAGTAATGATCTTAGCGCGTGTCTTGCATGCTCAAGTGTTGACTTGCATGTATATGCACATACGTGCTATGATACACATCAATCTTGAAAACCCTAAATTTACAATTATGGATAAACAAAATTAAGTCTTTTTTGTTGTTGACTTCAGCTCGCAGGAGGTCAAGCATCGAGTGGCTCAGGCAAGGGACGAGGCCAACATGGGTCGATCAAATACGGTTTCAGCCTAGTTGAAGGGAAAGCTAATCATCCAATGGAAGATTATCACGTGTCGAAATTCATCTCTCATCGGGGACATGAGCTTGGGCTTTTTGCTATTTATGACGGACACCTAGGGGATGAGGTGCCTGCATATCTTCAAAAGAATTTATTCCCCAATATCCTCAAGGAGGTAAGAGTTATAATACTCGAAACAACCTAATTTTGACTTCAAATTTTGACCTAAAAATCTATAATTCAAATAAGTATTTTGAGTGTTTGTAATGTCATAAAGAAAATGCTCTTAAATTTTTTAACTGAAAAGATTTTACAGAAAACAACCATAAAGTTTGAAGTCTTTTATGGAATTACCCAAATAGCCTTTCATAATAAACGCGCATTTAATAAATATTTATGTGTGTCCTTTTAACATCTCCAAAAAGGATCATGTTATTCAAAAAAAAATCAATCAATCAAGAAAACAACTTACTTTTAGATTTATTTTATTTTGTCTTTTTAGCACAAGATGTTTAATTTGTGTCATATCAGGGCGAGTTTTTAAAGGATCCATACAGATCTATTTCAAAAGCCTATGAAAGAACCGACCAAGCGATTCTTTCCCACAATCCCGAGCTTGGAAGAGGTGGATCCACTGCAGTAACTGCTATTCTCATTGACGGTCGGAAGTTATGGGTAGCAAATGTTGGAGATTCTCGGGCAGTTCTATCAAAGGGAGGGCAGGCAATCCAGATGAGTACTGATCATGAGCCCAATAACGAGAGGGGCAGTATTGAAAATAGAGGTGGTTTCGTCTCAAACCTGCCAGGTGATCATTTTAGATCCTTAAATTAGTCTTTTTTTGGTATTTTTAAGATTCATTTTTCATAAAACATTACCTTAATTCATTTCCTTAGCAGACTGCTTTGCTTACCAACACTACCTGAGGAGACTTGTTTGACTATTTTAGTCAAACTCGAGCTTTGATGAGTCATGTCTATACACGCCCATAAGAAGTTAGGAAGTAGGAACTGAGTTGAGGTGGCAAAATTGGCGGGTTGTGTTCAGAGTGGACAGTTTTGGTCGGCTAGATCCGAAAAACTTTCTACATTTTTTTAAATATATAAATTTATTTGTGTGTTAAATAGGATTACTAAAAATATATTTTTACAATAATAATCTTACCTTTTAAATAAATTGATTTATTAGGCTGTATGCATTAACCACTTCTGACCCATTTGACCCGTTGGACCTATTTGACATGTTTCCATTTTAGCTATATACTTTTTATGTTTAATTGATTGTAAATAATCCCTTAATTTGTTGAATGATTTATCAGGAGATGTGGCAAGGGTGAATGGACAACTAGCCGTTTCACGCGCTTTTGGAGACAAGAATCTGAAGAGTCATTTACGTTGCGATCCCGACATAGCAAACTCAGATATCGATGCAAATAACGAGATTCTCATTCTCGCAAGCGACGGTCTATGGAAGGTAAGAAATCAAAACTTTGACTTTATGAAGTCAACAATCCTCACCCTACATGCCTTTTGACTTTGACTTTTATGGGTGTTGATCCAGGTGGTGACTAACCAAGAGGCGGTGGACATAGCGATAAAGATCAAAGACCCGAAGAAGGCGGCCAAGCAACTAGCCGTTGAGGCACTGAATCGAGAGAGTAAAGATGATATCTCATGCATCGTTGTGCGATTCAAGTGATGAAACCAGAACAACATAAAGAAGCGTTTTAGGATGAGTATGTGTAGTATAAGGTGTAATTATGGTTTGTTTCCGTTAAGTATGTTTAAATGTTGGGCTTGCGTTGCTTATTTTTTCATTTCTTGAACGGTTAGATTTATATTTACTTTTGGTTTTGGTTAGTTTTGATGGCGATATTTAAGGGAATAATAGTGGTTGGCCATCATGTTTATTGTAATCTAAGTGGGGGCGTGTAATTAAAACTACAAAAGTTTCTTTTATCAATTCTAGAGTATATTTTAAATTTGTGTATCTACAACAACCATATTCAGTAAAAAATCTCATCACTAGCAAGTTATTGGTAGGATCTGGGGAGGGTAGGATGTAGGCGAACCGTACCTCTATCTCGAAGAATAGAGGGGTTGCTTCTAAGGGGACCCCTGAGCTCCAAAAACCATATTTTAAATTTGTGTATCTACACTATAAATATAATACATATAGACACACATAAATAACATAACCTTTATTACTTAGGATTTCTGTAACGTCTTTCAACGTGGAAACCGAGTCCCTGATGATAAACCCTTAGTAAAAATGTAAGCAGATTGAGAGATCCGATACGTGTGGCGCCTAAAGATGTTCAAACACAACCCTTTCTCCGAAAAAATGTAAATCGATTTCAACATGTTTGTTAGATTGATGTTGCACTAGGTCATTAGACAGATAAACGCCACTGATACTGTCACATAAAAACAAATACGGAGGACATGACGATTTGAGAAGAAGATTGTAAAGTCAAAACGGATTCAACAATACCCCTATAAGACACAACATGTTGACGCTTGACTAAGAAAGAGGATTGACAATGAGAAAGACACAATACCCCATTGTATACCGACGAGTTAGTCAACCCAGTCCGCATCGATGTATACAACTAACATATTGATAAGCGAATGTGAAATGTAAGACCCTTGCTACCTTGTAAGTATCAAATGATATATTTGAAAACATAAAAGTGATAAAAAAACATACTTGTTGAACATCATAGCCAGTATTAGGTATTGCAAAGCACATACTAGGCTGCATAAAGAGCAAGGTTAGACACATGAAGTCGTCATTTTGATTTTGTTTCAATGTGAGTGTTGCAAAGTTGCATGAGGACATGTTTTCTCGAGAAAGAATATCACGAGCGAGCAAGACTTTGAGAAAGAAATAAAGTAAATGTTGTTTGAGTAGAAGAAAATCGTAGGAAATAAGAGAGGGACTAAAATCGTTCATGGTAAACTCAGTAGAGAGGTGAGTAGTTATGGAAGAAACAAGAGCACTAAATGAATCAGTAAAAACGATGTCATCAACATAATGATAGGTTTCCTTCTATATATTGTTAGATTTGTATATTGATTAGGTTTCCTTCTCCTGTATATTGTTTATTGTATTTCACACTCGATCAATAAATAAACAAATCTCTCTCACTATACATTCTTCTCGTAATGTTTTGCTGTTAAACTAGTTTCATAACACGTTATCAGCACGAACCTCCGACGGTTTACTTCTATGATGTCGTAACAATCGAATTCAAATGATTTGACTTCGCTCTATCAAAGTATGTTTAATCAAACTATCCTACAAGTAAGTTTTATTTTAACTCATGATAAATTACATGAGTATAACTATATATGACATACCAATTATGTGTATGTAGTTATGTTAAAATTATTAACCAATTAATGATAAAAAAATATATATATAACCACATACTTTGATTTTCAAGATTATGACTTTATTTTTCAAATCCTATTATTTTCGAAATGTGTAACCTTAATATTATAACTCTAACAACTTAAACTGGATTTCACTCTTACGTGAACAGTACTTGCTTTTTATTGGTTTGTTTGGGCGGTCCTCTCTTCCTGGCGTGAGCTTGGAAACCCATATGGGTATATGCCACCTTCCTTTCTCCGTATCTCTGTATCGAAGAGATCGAATAGAGAGAGCCACGCCGACAGCCTTTGATTAATAACAATTTAAACATATAACATACTATGATTTCTATATCTAGATCCTTTCAACTTAAACTTAAAACTTAATTCGTTACAATCGGTTTTGACCAAAAGGTTATGGTCATTTTGAGAATATTAATATGAAGTATATGTTTAATAGTGGTTGTGTCAATTAACGAATTGCTTTAAAAAATATAATGTTTGTACTCATTGAATTTTATTTGATTCTATAAACATTTATTATTATTGTTCTTAAACATATAAAATATGTTAATAGTTTTATAAAAGTTTATAATAATTTAACAATATATTTATTTTGGTCACTCCATTACATAAAATTTCGATTAATTTCTGTTTGAATACCTTAAATAAATATCGATATATCTTATTAGGCCATCCGGTATACCCTGTTAGATCACGTAGTGATCTGATGTGGAAGCCTCATCACGACGTGATGAGGAGGTAACACCGCCCCCACCCGGCGTGATGGGGTGGCATGATTTAGTGGCGTGAGAAAAATCACGGGGATGTAGTGGCGTGAGAAAAATCACGGGGATGTAGTGGCGTGAGAGCATGGTTCCACAGTCACATAGCCGTTGAACGGCTATAATTTAAAAAAAAGTTTTTTTTTATTTTTTTATTTTAATTATTCTCATCTCCTATATAAACCTAAATAACTTTCATATTATACCTCATATCTAATCTCTTACTATACAAAAAAAGTTTATACTAAAATGTCTGCATCATCAAGCGAGAAAGCCCGGACAATGGCGATCGGAGTTATGGCATCGGCGGCGGTTAGGTGGTGGCAAGAGGCGGAATCGTCCTCAAGACCATTAAAACGAAGCGCACGTCTCAACCGTGACCGGGCGGCTGCTTACACACTTTTACTCAAAGATTACTTTGACAAAGGTTGTTTATACGGGGAGGAGCAATTTAATACCCGGTTTCGAATGAGTCGAAGGTTATTTTTAAGAATTAATACTGATCTCGAGAAAGACGTGCATTGGTTCCGTCAACGTGTTGACGCGAGAGGTCGGGTTGGCTTCACCTCCATTCAAAAGTGTACGGCCGCGATTCGTCAAATGGCGTATGGTACCGCTAGTGATTTGTTTGACGATTACTTGAAGATGTCAGAACGAACGAACAGGTCATGTATTTACAAGTTTTCTAAAGCTATAATTTTATTGTACGGTAAAAGATATTTACGTAAACCGTCGGCTAGCGACATTCAACAGTTATATGCTTTTCATGAAGCTAAACACGGATTTGTCGGGATGCTTGGTAGCATCGATTGCACGCATTGAGATTGGAAAAATTGCCCCAATGTGTGGCGAGGTCAGTTTGCACGCGGCGGTCATCCTCGACCAAGTATTATGCTTGAAGCCGTGGCTTTAAATGATCTATGGTTTTGACATGCATTCTTTGGCGTTGTCGGTGCGAACAATGACATTAATGTTCTTAATCAATCGCCTATATTCGACGATATGATCAACGAAACCGCACCCGACTCATCGTTTGAACTTAGAGGATCGCATTACAAGCGTGGGTATTATCTAGCCGATGGATTATATCCAGAATATGCTACAATTGTCAAGTCTCTTACGTGTCCGGAAGGTATTAAACATAATAATTATAAAAAGGCTCATGAGACGGCAAGAAAATATATTGAACGAGCGTTCGGTCTATTGAAGAATAAGTGGCATATAATCGAACGGAGAAATATGATTTTAGAGGATCAAGGAGTGACAATTTGTCAATACAACCCAAATGAGGAGGAGGTTACGCACGAAGAAATTGATGAAGATCAAAAGCGAGTAAACCGACAAGAAATACGCAATCGAGAAATTCATAACGCACTAAAGGCGAACTTGATTGAGTATGTTTACTAAAATTCGGAACATTAGGTACTTTTTTTAGTAATGTAATTTTTTTTTAATTATTAATGTAATTTTTTTTAATTATTAATGAAATATTATTTATTATGTTTTATTTTATTTTTATTTTTATGTTTTATTTTAAATGAAAAAAATAAAAATAACATTTAATTATTACATCACCACAATCATACGGGTATACCCCTTGCCAAGTGATTGATGTGTGATAATAAGTATAGTGACGTGACGCCACGTGGCGTGCACTTTATTATCACACCACAGTACAATCACACCGGTATACCCCATGCTTTTAGTGTTATTGATTCTATGTAATTTCGAAATGTAATTTCGAACCATTCAATTTTTGTTGTCTCGAAAGACTAACAAGATTTTAAGACAGTCACTAAGTTGATTTGTATCAAATCCGTTCATTAATGAAATAATATATTTACCGGTTTTCATAATTTCGATTAATTTCTGTTTGAATACCTTAAATAAATATTGACATATTTTTTGTTGGCTCGTGGCGGTCTGGCATTGGTCCGATGGCAGGTGGCAGCTAGCGGTGGGTGGAGGTGAGATTTTTTTACCTGGACCATTTCTCGACGCTACAAATACAATGGTAAGCTCTGATTTCCCTAAATATGTTTGGTATGATTCACAACATATTATTAAGTACCTAGAGTCATTAATGAGAGATTCCTTACGTCTCAATTTACTTATTTTCATTTTAATGAATCAATATTCTCAACCTTATTTGGGAGATAATAAGAAATTGAAATGAATTATCACTATCTCATCTTGATCCTTAAACTAAAAGTGTAAAAGTTCAACTGATAATTCATTTATAAAAATTTATGAATAAGTTACGGACACATTCATTGATCCAAAAGAGTGACTAAGTAACATATACAAACCGCTAATGCTCTAATAAAAATCAGTGCCTCTATAAGAAAACCACATATTGGTAATAAGTCCACGACACATTTGAAGCGTAGTAGACCACTTGGTTCCAAAAGACAAAAATCATCTAAAAAGGGAACGAGTAATGAAGATAATCAAGTCGATGTAATAACAAAAGGGTTTCTTGAAAAGACGGTAGATATGACGGTTCTAAAAGAACTTCATGTACCTGAAAATAAAAAATCTCAGTAAATTATATAATGTCTAGAAATGTATGGAGCCAAAACAAAATCAATGTCGATGATACTTTTGTATATAATGTAGTGCTAGAATGATGAAAATGATGAGAATCGAGAACTAAGGCATGCCTATGAATGAAAAATTGAAAATGCAGGAATGCTTGGGCAAAATGGAAAAATGCATATGACGTAAAATTGAATTCTCGCATGAGATAGAAAATTTCCAGATCAGTAGTCTATGCACCTGAAGTTGTAAAATACATTGGATATAAACAAGTGTTTTGTGCAAACGCATGATCTGGAAAATGAAATTTAGCGATATAAGGCAAAACTGCTAGCACAATGATTTTCAAAAAAGACCTGTACTTGATTATAAGGAGACATATGCTCCATCGTTATATGTAACAACTTTTCGGTATTTCATTAGTCTGGTAATACATGGAGAAAAGTTATCTACGTTGTAACACCCTAACCCTAGGCACGACTGTACCATGGTGAGGCACGGTCGTGACAGTCTGTGTGCGCGAGATCGTTACCGAGAAACAAACCAATTTCCAAGCAAAGTTGGTCAGAAAAAAAAAATTCACGCGAGTATGACGTGATTTATCATGATTGATTGGCCATAAGAGGTGGTTTTGAACAACTGTGGTCGACTCCTTGGCCCTCAACACCAGTCTTTCATAATATTAAATTAATTATGATTTATAATGTTCTCTCGTTTTAAAGTTGGTCCTACCGGTCAAAGCAAACCTGTAGAAGAGTTGGTTCGATAAGGTTTTCAAAACATTGATTATAAACTCTATATTTGACACACTACAAAGATCATCTTGTTGTTTAGATAAAAATACAAACAAAATTTATATCTTTTTTGTGTGTGATGATCTGTCTTAATATCATTTTGTCAATTTAAATACGAATGATATATGATTACATGTTTTGGACGCATTAGTTTTATAGATTTAGGTTACGGTTAATTTTAAGATATTTAGTCGAATAAATTATTATTATTCAACTCGTTTTGACTGGTCTATTTTTTTACATATTCGGCCCCCTTTGATTGGTCTAATTTTGTCTCCACTGACTAAAAATCCTAGATCCGCCGTTGATCATGTATATTGAACCCTCTTTTGAGGCATTTTATTAGCAAATTGACGTGAACCGGTACTTAATTAATTTATATTTGAATTTTGTAGGTTACTGAGTTAAAATGATTCAGTTAAACTAACAAGGAGATAAAGACATGAAAATATAACAACCGATCAAATGAATTAATAAAATGGAGATTAGAGATGTTCATAAGAAGCATGAAATAAGGAAACATCAATGGAACAATAACTAAATCCAAATTGGGCTCAAATGATTTATTATGAGTTAATTAAACTTATTGGATCAATAATTGAATTTGGGGAGTTGATGGATTCGTGCAATGAACAAATGGGTTGAATTAAATGGAAAGTTGAGTCAACAAAGTGGTGGGCTAAGTTTGTTTCATGGGCTAGTCCACCGAATCAGAAAAGAAACAAGTTTTGTGTGGCAAACAAGTAGGTCACGGAGGGGATTAAAAAGAAGGAAGTCACGGCATTTTTTATTTCTTTTTCGATGAATAGTGATATTGATTTTATACTTTTTGTTATTATTAAACTTTCTAGAACTAGAATTAGATGAATCTTGACTAGTATTAATATTTTGATTTGACTTTTGCTTATAACTAGAAAATTAGCATCGCGCTCCGCGACGGCGAGAGGCGGGCCTTAAACGGTCGAGACGGTGACATTAACATGACTAAATACAAAAATAAATGTGGTTAAATGCATAGAAGAAACGTACGAAGTTACGGCGACTCGGTTGTGAAGATCGAAACATAGATAAAAGACAGTTATATAACGGAACCGTTGTTTTTCAGTCGGTGTCGGTCTCATTTTTCATTGTACAACACGTTACCGTTAATCGATATAACCCACGACACCTAAGACTCCGTTTTTAACGGAATTTATACTGGGACGTCAAGAAAAAAATTAATTAACGAACGAAAGTTATTAGGAAAAATCAGATTATATATACTACAGGGGATAAACGTGAAACTTTAGAAACTTGAGGGGGTCAAAGTTCCAGTTTACAAAGTTAAAGGTGAATATTTCTATTTCCTATTGGGGGGGGGGGGAATGGTCGGTGGCAAAAAGCCATCGACACTTCTTTTTAAGAGTTACTATAATATGTGTTGATTTTAGTAAAGTTCTGATCTTTATCGCTTATGATGTGTTTGTGTGCTTATTTGTATTGATTATATCATTGATTTGCATGGATGTATTAATCTTGGCATATAGAAACACCCTATTGGTTTGATATAGCTATCTTTAGGCTGATGGATTTTGGTTTTTAATCTAGGGCTTGAGACTTTAACACTTGGACGTTTAAACTCATTTAAACCGTATTAGTAGTTTACGTTATTCGTCGTGTGACCCTAAAGGATCAACTTCACTAGCAGTCGTGATTTATGTCGATACTTGGGCGTACTATATCCAACACAAACATTATGATGTGTATACCGTGTTTTTTTATGAAATATGTTCAAGCTTGAATTGTGTGTTTATACGCGTTGAAACGTGTCTTGGGCCAAAGAAACCTCTGATCCTAAACACCGGAGCAAGACGTGTATTTATTAGAAACTTCTGGCCTAAACCCGTGGATATAAACATTGGTCTAAACCCAGCCAAATTGTGGATATAAATGTTGGCCTAAAGCCAACCAAGATTTAAGGACATAAACGCTGACCTAAACCTAACCAACACCATTTCCTAGCCTAAAACCGGGATGTAAACCATATGATGAATGTCGTATTTTGTAAACTGTTTGGAAACTTGCATTTATGGTTAAGATTTGCTTGTTTTGTTTATTTGAAGAAACTTGTCTGTTACATGAATTCACTGGTGAAAATTGACGTGTCATTTTAAGCATGTCTCCCAGGTAATCGAGAGAAGTAATGGTTGAAGTTTAAGGAGTTTAGAAGTCGGAAAGCTGGAGAAGCAATATTAAGTGTTTTTTTATTATATGTACTAAACATTGCTAAGACTGTTATTTTCTTTTAAGTATTGTATTATTTTAAACGAAATTAGTAAAAAACTTTTATATTCTGTCACGTAAGTCCGGTATTAATCGGTCACATTAAGTCCTGTGAATTAGGCTATAACATACGTCTTATGGATGTTTTGGATCACTTGATACAAAAATTTACTTGAAACTTTCTAAATGGATTAAACTGCAAAAATAATGTAAAGTAAGTTCTCAAAAACACTATAATTGTTGTATACGGATTCTGTATACATTAATGACTTGAATATAATTGGAACTCGTTATTGGCTTCCCAAGTTGAATGCTTAAAAGGTAACTTGAATTAAAAAACTTTAGTAAGACTAACTTTGTCTTGAGTTACAAATTAAACATTTTAAAGATTCCATCTTTGATTTTTGTTCACCAATAAATATATACCAAAGAAATTGAACATGATGATTATGATATCTCACTAAACTATTAATATGAATAGTACAATATAGAATAAAAATTAATTAAATATTAACGATTTTGCAATTGATTTGTTAAATGATGAAGTTTATGTACCAAAGCATCTCAAGAATAAAGGCACATGCAAAATATATATTAAATTGAGGGATGTATTACACACGTTCCACTATTTTGAACATTTCACAAAGTTTTGTCTTACTAGGTTTTCTTACTAAGGTTTTTAACGAAACAACACAACTGACTTAGAAGTATCCGGGGTAGAAAACACGTGTTACACTCCATTTCTCTTAGTTATGGTTTTATCTATTGTGTTTTACTAGTAATGTTTTTAACAAATCTCCAAACCTATTAACTTGAGTACTTGATAACCAAGGGAAAATACTATTAACTTTATCTTTTTATAGATTTACTTAAGTTATATATTAATTAGATTTTCTTCTTTTGAGTATTATTATATTAACTTTTAAAGAGAATTGTTGGTGGCTTTTTGTCACCAACCACTCCCCCCTCCCTTTTGGGAAAATGGTAATATTCACCCTTAATTTTGTAAACTGAAACTTTGATCTACTTAAGTTTCTAAAATTTCATGTTTACCCCTATAGTATATATAATATGATTTTTTCTCAATAAATTTCGTTCGTTAGTTAATTTTTTTCTTGACGTCCCAATATAAATTTTGTTAAAAACAGAGTCATATTTAATGTAGTGTATTTTCCAGGTGCTGTGAGTTATATTGACTAACGGTAACGTGCTGGTACCATGAAAAATGAGTCCGACATCAACTGAAAAACATCGGTTCCATTATATAACTTGTCTTTTATCTATGTTTCAATCTCAACAACCGAGTTGCCGTAACTTCATACGTTTCTTCTATGTACTTAACCACGTTTCTTTTTGCATTTAGCCATGTTAATATCACCACCTCAACCGTTTAAGGTCCGTCTATTTCCGCCGCGGAGCGCAGAGCTATATTTCTAGTTCACTAATCTTTCACACTTTTTTTGAACGACAAATCTACCCTACTTCTACTCGTAAATTACACCAAATAATTCAAACGCATGCTTGAGTTTGAACCCACGACCTCCAATTTAAAAAACAAAAGCCTCTACCAAATGGGAACTACACGTAGGGTAATATTTCACACTTAATCAATAAAATAAGAATTAATTACACGGATGGCCCCTGTGGCCAAAAGTGAAAAACTTAACTGACATTCACTTCAGGGGCCAAAAGTGAAACAAGTATGTAAACTATTGGTCCAAACATGTAATTTCTTATTTCTATAGATCAAAAATGAAATTCGTGTAAACCACGTGGGCAATCTATGTGATTAATTCATAAAATAAACATATTCTCGTAATTACGTGTTTTTGGACTAGTTTCCCAATAATTTTATTATTATTGATCTTTTTTTGTTTTTATGTGAACTGTTATAACCTGACTGACACGTGTGACCTTCAGACATCAATATCGCACGTGTCCTCCCCTTCCCTCCGCAACTGTCCCCCTTCTCCGGCTTTATCATCGCTGCGGAGCTACGCCAATAGTCTCCTCCTCCTCCACCTTCACCTCTTCATCCTCGATCGAGATTCAATTCGAACCGTTAATGGCAACGTCGTCTGTAAGTAGCAAGGGTTTCATATGGTCCAAATATGTCGCAGATGCTCAGAGCTTTACTGGAGGCATAAGCTTGTTGAATGAATTGTGGAATGGCATCGGCCAATCGCAGAAATGGCAGGAAGGCGTGTTCTACGCTCTCTGTGGTGCTTATGCACTCGTTTCTCTGATTGCTCTGGTATGGTTTTTGATTGTTAGATCTTCACATGGAATGAATTTTCAATTTGATGGATATGATTTTTAGTTTATACTGTTTTGTTTTGAAATTAGGGTTAATTTGTTAGCGTTGAAGTTGATTTCGGTGATGAATATGTAGATATGGAACTTAATTGTTAGTATCACAAAAAATAAAAAAAATAAATAATAAAAATAAAAAATAAGTTGATGAATATGATTTTTGGTTTATACTTTTTTTTTAAATTCTAAGACGCGGTATGTGTTATGATTTGGGGCTGTTTGGCTAGACTGTTTTTTTGTGGACCATTGCTTCTGCAATGTGAATTAGGAATAGGTTTAGATTTAGGGCTTTGTGTTTGGTTTGAGGGAATGAATATTAGGAACAGTGGTTATGTTATCATTGATAGAGGTGCATAAAGTTCGATCTCAGGCTAGCCATGGTCCTGCAACTCTCTAGGAACCGAGTGGTAGCAAGGCCCAGTCGTGGTCACTGTTAGGCGCACTCGTTAGTGTCGAAAACGAGCGTGGTTTCGGTCCAGCACCCGGCCTGGCTTGATCCTTTTTTTTTCTTTAAAAACTGTTGTTTCAATATTTAGTTATGTTTTATTTAGTGTAATATTTTTGACATTTAACAGAAGTATTTTTTTATTTACAAAAATAAAAGATATTCTAATAGTAGAACTTTTTAATAGTTTAAGGGTTTTGTTAAGGGAAAGGCTAAACCTATCCTTGTATGCTAAACATACCCCGTGTTAAGTAGAGATGATGTGACTCATTTAGTAGGTGGAGAGGGAGTACATTCGGTAAAAGTAACGGGGGTGTGGTACATTTAGCACAACCCTTTGTTAAACATAGGCCTAAGGCTATCTTTAAGAGGTAACTTATCATTTTAAATGCTTAAATTATTGTACTTAAACCACCGTTTTACAACCACCTGAGAACCACTAACCAGCCATGCTTAAAGTACCGTACTTTAGCAGACGAAATAGCATTTCCTGTTAATTTAGAAATCAGCTATAACATAGTTATCATGAAAAAAACACCTAAATTAATTTTATAAAAACAAAAAATTTCATTATTGTTGAGAATAGTGTTTATTAAACTTTATGTATAACCTTTATTGCATTATCATACGAAAAAAATAACAAACCAAACATCAGTTTTAGGTATAACACCCAAACCCAATGGAAAAATAAACACTACTTTCAAGTAATAATACCCATTTCCACATCCATAGTGATTCTTGACTACTGCTAACCAAAATGGGACCTTAGAAAATCAGAGGGTGTTGTATTCCACATCTGACCATAAGCTTATTTACTAGAATCCAAAATCCATTAGCAACTTCAAAATTTGTAACTATATTTATGGTCAGCCTCTCCCATTTGTCGTTTTAAATCAAAAGATTGTTTAGCTCCAAGTCTATCCAAACAAGATTTACACCAACTGACTATCACTGAATATGCAGGTACAACTTGTTCGTATTCAAATGAGAGTACCAGAATACGGCTGGACAACACAAAAGGTCTTCCACTTGATGAACTTTGTGGTCAATGGATGTAAGGTTGCTACTAATTTTCTACATTTCTTAATGGTTATGGTTCATCAGTCTATCTAATTATTGTAAATTCACAGTAAGGGCTATTCAATTTGGATTTTACTGGAAGGTTTTTCACATAGAACCAAAAGTAAGCACCTGTTCTACCCTTTTACATTAAATACACATTTAGACATAATTCTGCTGATGAATATTATGGTAAAGTTTTGTCTTCACGATACTGACAGGTCTTAGACATGATACTGTTGGATCTTCCTGGTCTTTTGTTTTTTTCAACGTACACATTACTTGTGTTGTTCTGGGCAGAGATATACCATCAGGTATTCATTTTTATGGGTTTATATGAAAGAAAAGTTGATATAATAATGAATGTATGGTATAAGCAAATATCTCCTGTTACTCTCATGCCTTTCTATTTTCCAAATTTCAGGCAAGAAGTCTTCCAACTGATAAACTCAGACCTGCATACTTTATTATAAATGGAATTGTATACATCATTCAGGTAGTGCAAAAATTCGCAAGGTCCTGCTATATAATTCTTTTTGTTTTACACGCTCCCTCCCAAAAATAATCCGGCCGGATACATAAATTAATCAAATCTTTGACTAATTTTTAAATACCTCAGAATTCTGAAACCTTGTGCATCACAATCAATCTTACCAATATCATGTAAAATTGTTAAGGAGCAAATACATAAACTTTGGAGTG
This sequence comes from Smallanthus sonchifolius, assembly GCA_023525975.1. Lineage (NCBI taxonomy): Eukaryota > Viridiplantae > Streptophyta > Magnoliopsida > Asterales > Asteraceae > Smallanthus > Smallanthus sonchifolius. The sequence continues at coordinate 72,349,651 of CM042033.1, read as the reverse complement.
TTTTTCTTTCTTTCAAGAACAGAGGAAGTTGAATATTTTTGTTGACAACCAAGGTATGAAGTATTCCATCTTTTGGGGATGGAGGGCATATTTTTTCGTGCCTGCGGGCATGCAATTTATCTATGTTCCAACTGTTTGTGTACTTGCACAATGTTTTATAGATTTGCATCTGGGTTTATATGGGATTCAGCAAAACTGCTGCTGCTGTGGAACTTGCAGAACTCTTCTTTTCAGGTAAGAATACTCAAAACCTATGTCACATTGTTTTTATGTGATCATCAGGCATTTTATGTGCACTTTTTTTGGTGCAGTTATCTCACTTGGTGCTGCTGTAGGATTCATGGTATATGGTGGGAGGTAATCGCTTATTGCCACAGAAGAACAACATACAATATTTCTTTCATTGGTGTTTATAATGTTTTCTTTTCTTTTCATAGGTTGTTTGTCATGCTCAGGCGGTTTCCAATTGAATCTAGAGGCCGTCAAAAGAAGTTGCACGAGGTTACATCTCTAATTACCACCCTCCTTTATGTAGCTTTGGAGCTTTAGAGACAACATGAACTAATTTTAAACTGATCTTCTCAATCTCTATTGCATGCCTTGAAAATTGACTAATTTTTGGATCTTGAATCTTTGTATGGTGCTTTATGACAGGTGGGATTTGTGACCGGGATTTGCTGCACTTGTTTTTTAATAAGATGTGTGATGGTAAGTTTAAATTAACACAGAACCATACACCATCTACGTTATCTGGTCTAAGTTCCATTACTTATCTGTATGCCATGATTTGGTTGATTTTTACAATAGGTTGCAATTGCTGCTTTTGACAAGAATGCTGATATGCACGTCTTGAATCATCCAATCCTTGATTTTGCATACTACATGGTAAGTTTATCGACACTTATGGGACACTTGAGATAACAAGGATTACAATTTGACCACGGTTCACTGAATAATCAATATTAAGCTGTTCTTTTGTGTTGTAATAGTAATGTTTATGTGGAGGATGGGTCCCTAAGAGGCATATGAACCGTAAGATTATTGGTTAAGGTAGCCATTTTGGCCCATTTACATGGTGGTTGATTTGGGTTAATTTATATTATCAAGTGGTCAAATAAATAAATTAGCTAAAGCACAAGTTGATGCTCACCCATAGTGTACTCTCTATGCTTGCCTCTTAAATTGCTTTATTCGAAAATGTACATCAACATTGTAGTTTTTTGTAGCAAAATTGTTTTTGTAATGGTATTTAGTGCAAGTTATGTATTAAAACATAAGAAATGGACAAACCGAGTGTTTCAGGTCAACCCAGTCCGACCCATTTTCCAAACCTGTTATCCAACCTTCCTGGCCCGCCCATCTTGCTACATTACATGATTTTTGAGTTGTTACATGTACTCTTGTTATGTGTGTAGATAGTGGAGATTTTTCCGTCTGCTCTTGTGCTTTTCATCCTGCGAAAGCTGCCTCCGAGACGAGTATCAGATCAATATCATCCAATCGGATGATCTCCTCAACCAAGGTTGTTTGACCTTGTAGGGTCAAAGCTAATGTGGCATCAGGTACTCTTATTGGGTGTGATCCTCTCTCTCTCTCTCATACACACACACAGACACTGTCCTTGTATATCCTTCCCTTAGCATGTCATGTAAATGTAGTTCTTTATTTATGCTCATGAGAATAAAATACGCACATCAGATGGATGTCGTGGTACCCGTGTGAGTTATGGTGAAGAACTTGTTTGGTGTGTGTTTGTTCTTGCCCATGTGAGAGTGCCACTGATGGTTGGAACCATGTTCTTTGTCTTGGGTTGGTAAATGACAACCTATTGAGGTCAATGATTAACTAGTTTTATACCCTACCCAGTACGGGTAGCGTAATATAATTATATCACATGTCCTTCCTTATCTACACATTCATTTTCACATCTTCTATAATACTAATATAGATGTAAATATATTTTGTAAGTAAACTGGATATTAATAAACGTAAGACAATAATTTGCTTCAATTTTTCTGCTACCTTCTTATTCCAAAACAACCTTGTTAAAAACGTTCGATACAAACAATTATGTACTCTGGAAATATCAAAAGACAAACTTTAATACAAATAGTTTTTTTTTAACTTAGTCAAAACCATGGGTGGATCAAACATATTTCAGGACATGAAGTGAGATTTTAATTTCCGAGTCCTTTTTTTAAGTTTAGGCGCATATGTTTGTTTGATAAAATGCTTAAAGTGTTTCACCATTGATGACCCCCATGGGCTACTTTTGCATAAATTCTTCCGGCTTCTACAAACATGGTTAGCAGTGTGGCCTCCTAATTAAACGGCTGAAAGTTGTGAAAAAATTGAGGGCAAGGCAGGGAATTATTCTTGCAAACGTACATCTTAAATAGGATGTCTTTTTCATCAAACTCACAGCAAAGATGTCTCCTGCTACACCATAACAATGAAAGTATGAAACTATTAGCAATGAAAATATCGCATTGCAGCAAATATACTAATCTTCAAACTCTAAAGTACCATGATGTTTGATGCTCAAACAAAAACCCTTGCTCTACTAATTGTCAATATATATATATATATATATATATATATATATATATATATATATATATATATATATATATATATATATATATAGGTTTCCATTTATTTAAGAACCAAGAAAAAGTAGAGAACTATAAGAACCATTTTAAACCAATCATTTTATTTATATTGTTTTTTTCTTTTTCTAATTTATAAGGGCATAAAGGTATTTTCATATATTTGCCTTTACGATCGTGGGTATGGTTATTTCACAAAATGGGTAGTTAATTACCGAAAGATTCATGATATTAATTGTCTACTTACCTCGTGCATTATATAATTTTGTATAGGAGTATATTAATAATATATGTGAATGCATTGCTATATTTTTACTGAATTTTAGTGTTGTTTCACTAGATGATGTAGTTGGATTATTTTTATTTTATTGAAATTTGAATGAGGGCAATATTTGTTGTTTTATGTTAGGTATTACTTATTAATATTCAAGTTTAGGAGATTATATAGTTGCAGGTGAAATGGGTACTATCATAGTTATTATTTGTTGAATACATTTTTAGGACTCTCATTTATATATCTTTATTTTAGTTAAATCAAAAAAGAAATTTCCGACGGAGATATATGCATTCGTGTAATGAAAATATTTGCATATATGACCCTTTTTTTATACATAATATGCAATATCAATTGAAATGATGATTTTTTATATATATGGTTCTCTTACAATGCACAATGCACATGTGCATGTCCATACACCAACACGTTTGTTTAATTTAAATTATATTATCCAGATAAAAAAAACCGCATGAAAATGCGGTTAATATGATTCACGAAAAAAATTAAAAAAAACAAGGTTAAAGTAAAAAACTGAATTATCATGCAATTACATGAATGCCCTCAAATATTTTTAGAAATAAAAAATGTCATAATTAAAATATGTGGACAAGAATGGTTCTTATGGTTCTTGACTAAAACTTGGTTCTTATATATATATATATATATATATATATATATATATATATATACATACACACAGAGGAAGTTTTAAATACAAAGGGTTTTTATGGTGCAAAGGGTACGGATGATTATGGATCATTGATCTACTAATTCAAGGGTTGAGATTAAAAGTGTCTAGTCGATTTGTTTTTAAGCGTGAAAAGAGTTTCAAAGGGTAAAATGGGCATAGCCTATATTTGTTGAATTTTTTCAAGTTCTCTCATTTTTTTAAAACACGTATAACTTTTTTATACGACATTATTTTTTTTTAAATTACACCATAAAGTCGAGCATTTTATTCTCTTTAATTTGAGTATAGTTTTGCTATAGTTTTATTTAAAAAAGTCGACTTTTTTTTTAAAATTCGATGTGCTTGAGTGATTACGTGATTATGTATAGCATGCGTGATTACGTGATTATGGTCATGCGTTATTATAAAGCATGCGTGATTACGTAATTATGGTCATGTATTACTATAAAACATACGTGATTATGGTCATGCGTTATTATAAAGCATGCGTTATTATTACGCGGACGCATTTACCCCTTGCACACTGAACATGTGTCGCATGCTGGTACATTCGTACGCTTCATACGCTAAACCCCATTTGTACAATAATCGGACCCTATATATATATGAAATAAAAGAAAGTGAACTTCTCTAAAACTTACTAAATACTAATGGATGGACCTTAATAAATACCGGAATTAATCACAAGCCAAGCACCGAACCTTCGTTCTAGCCATAATATCAAATTCTTCTTCTTTGGCTCATAATAAACTCATGAAGATTGAAGCTTATGCATGGATCATGTTGAAATGAAATCTAGACAGATGCTGTGGAATGATAGATATAACAGGCCCATATCTCTAGATCCAAAAGTACAAAAAATAAGATTAATATTAGATAAGCCCAAAGCATAAAAATAGGCAACCTAGTACAGACCAATTCTCAAGTTCTTTATACAAGAACTAAATTACTAAACTAATTATATTAGTGCATCAATAAAAAGTGAATTTGTTAACTTACATAGTTGTACTCAGCTTTCCTACTCCACTCATCGAACTCGCGTGCATGCTCACGGGATATTAAATAATAGTCTCACGTCACACGATATGGAGTCGCAAAGACATAAATATCCATACATGTCCAAGTGTGTGCCAATACCTAAAAGAAAAGAAAAAAAATATCAATTTGAGAAAAAAACAGGCTAACAAAATTTGAAAGAAATCTAGGGCCACATACAGAAAATTAGAAGTTATATAACATCAAATTTAAATTCATGGATAAGAAACTAATTTTATGCTAAAGTGGTGTATGCACTAAAATTGTCAACCGTCAAATTTTTAGACTTTAAACGGTTCAGATTGTTTTAAGTAGCGGTTATCAGGACTTTATAGGGCCATGATTGCATTTAAACAAACACATATTTTATATAATGTTTTCTATGTTCATTGAAAGTCAAGGGCGGGCTAGTCTGGCTGTATGGGTCATTTATATCTGAATACTAGTTCCATCAGTTTCAAGGTCGGGCCTGTTTTTGGCTTTTCTGTTCAAATCGGTTTTTTTAAAACGCAAATTTTTAATTCTTATGAGAGTGAGACTTGAACCCATGACCTACTCAAACCTTGATATTTTTATCAAATCGGTTAACCACCGAAATTTTAAGGTTTTGCCTTGTCCTGACAATCATTAATTTGGCTCTTTTTCTAGAAGTTTTTCTTGTAAAAAGGTAACTCTATAATGTTTTATACAAGTTGTTATGGTGGAAGCCGGAAGGTGGAACCCCTTAAACCCTAAAGATTAGCATTCTTTTTTAAATGAAATTTAAAAGCATAAAAATAAAATATATTAAAGATAAAATTAAAATTAATTAAAAAAATAAAACGTAAAAATTAAAATTAACTAAAAAAATAAAACATTAAAAATAAAATAAAATAAATCTAAAAATCGCAAGGTCATCCATATTTTGCGGCTATGTCTCGTTTGCGTTGTACGACGATTTGCAAGAACGATTAGGGATACCGTCATGCGGTTCGAGAAATTGCGAGTGTTTGTTTGGTATAAAAATTGTGTATAAAAGGTTGGTATTTATAAGAATTTTTTCTTAAATAGCACAACGGCTACTTCAATGGCTAGCCCAACGGTTCAATTCTTCATGAAAACGCATTGCGGCGGTGTTTTCGTGAGCCCAATGGAACCCGAGGGTGAACCTGAGCTCCACCCCTTCCGCCTTTATGAGCAACAAAGAATAAAACTATTGAACATTCTACAATTGCATAGAAACCTATCAGCCAAGAATAAAACTATTGCATATAAACCTATCAGCCATGAATAAAACTATTGAACATTCTACAATTGCACCTATGAACCAAGAATAAGACTATTGAACATTCTACAATTGCATAGAAATCTATCAGCCAAGAATAAAACTATTGCATATAAACCTATCAGTCATGAATAAAACTATTGAACATTCTACGATTGCACCTATGAACCAAGAATAAGACTATTGAACATTCTACAATTGCATAGAAACTTATCAGTCAACACTAGTTTATATAACAATGACGGCAAACTCATCAGCCAACACGAGTTTACATAATAACGAAGGTGGGTGGCGGAATTGATCTTTGTTTGGTCAAACTTTTCCAACTCTATTGAACTTGTGAGGATGCAAACAAATAGGTTAGAATAACCAAAAACAGTCTCAAAACAATATGTAAATAAAAATAAAGAGACTGAATCTTAGTGTGAAAAACCCTTCAAAACAAGAGTAAAAATCACAGGAACTACTAGAGTTACTATCATCAATATTAAAGTTATACAAAGTCCTCTCTAAGTATATTAGAGACATACAATAATCATCTTATACTTGGAACAAATTATTTCAAGTATATGAAATAAAAAACAAAAATGAGTAAAGAGGTATCAACATAGAAAATTGTTGTAAAACTCGATATTTAGAACTTCTCTTGTCTTCACGTTACATAAACCTAAAATTTGATTATTTTCACCTTTCTCTTGATCCATCGAAAAAACCCCACAAGAAAAAGGAACCTTTTTTTTCTCGATCAAAGACGGCAGAGAGCTCACAAAAAAACTATTTTTTTTATTACATTTTGGCTTTCTCATAGCCCAAAAACTCAATAAAACTCCCCTTTTGGTTTTGCCTATAAGGAATAGTTCTCCATCTCACGATCGAGCAACATATCTTTAATTTTTCCCTTGCTAAAGCTTTAGTCGACATATATGATCAATATGAACTTTATCACGTTCAAACAACTTATCTTTAATAACATCTCTAATCAAACGATATCGCACATCAATATGTTTTCTTCTTTTATTAAACATATAATTCTTTGCAAGCTGAATAGCACTTTGATTGTCACAAAGAACAGCGTAGCGTTGTTGCATAACGCCAAGCTCTTGCATAAATCTTTTCATTCACAATAATTTTTTACATGCTTCTATTGCCGCTATATGCTCGGCTTTGATGGTGGACAAATCAACACACTTTTGAAGTCTTGACTGCCATGATCATAACTCCCATGCAAATGTCATCAAATATCTACAAATGGATTTCATATTGTCCTTATTTCCTTCCATATCATAATACATATAACCAACAAGCATCGGCTCCTCATATCCTAATGTTATACCCAATTTGGAAGTACCCTGTAGATATCAAAGGATCCACTTAATTGCTTCCAAATGCTTCTTACCTGGATTAGACAGAAACCGACTAACAACACCTGCTACATGGGTAATATCGGTATTGTACACACCATTGCATACATCAAACTTCCAAGTGCTAAGTCATATGAAACTCCATCCATTTCTTCAATCTCCTCCTTAGAAGGACAATCTTTATTAGTTAGCTTAAAGTTGGGAGTAAGAGATGAACTGACCACTTTAACTTTAGTCATGTTAAACCTGCAAAACACATTCTCAATGTATTGCTCTTGTGACTTATGCAACTTCTTTGAAGCTCAATTTCTAGTAATCTGAAGGTCAAGAATATGGTTTGTTGGCCCTAAGTCTTTCATAGAAATCGACTTGCCCAATTCGTTTCTTAGTTGGACAATTCTCTCTGTATTCTTGCTAACAAACATGTCATCAATATAAAGTAATAAAATGATGGAATCATCAACACCAAACCTCTAGAAGAATACACAGTGATTTGACGTAATCTTTGGTAGCCTTGACATCCATTTGCTCAACCTCAAGATCAAAGCTAGTAGCCAAACCTAGAATCACCTTAATGGAACTCGTATTCACGTCTAGAGAGAAAATCTCATCAAAATCAATACCCTTTATTTGACTGGACACTTTGACCACCAATGTAGTCTTGTACCTAAGCCGTGAGGTATTGATAAGTGACCAAAGTTTCATGTATTAAGAGGTGCAATATGTTATATTTATGCAATTTGATATGTGGAATACAAAGGTTTTGTGTAGCCGTGCATGTGCAGGTGTTGGAAGCTTAAAGTATGATTTTGGAAGATATTAGGCGAGAGATGCAAGAGTCGGAAGAGACACGGAGAAAACGGGGCAAAATGCAGGTCCAGCGTAAGCCTACGCCACCAGCGTAAGCTTACGCCCTTACAGCGTAGGCCTACGCGTAAGTAATTTCTTCACAGCAAGCATCAGGGGACCGGCGTAGGCCTACGCCCTCCCAGCGTAAGCCTACGCTGGTTACGTTTTCTGGACGCGAATTTTCGGGAAACAGCCGATTTTGAGGTTTAATTGGGGGTTTCTTCCCCCAAATTGAAAAAAAGCTTTTACACCACAGTTCTTGGGGCGATTTTGGAGTTCTTGGGAGACTAGAAACACGATTCCAACATCAAATTGAAGATTGATACTCGAAAGATTGAAGGATTGAAGATGATTTCCACCACCATGAGCGACTAATCCACCGGTAATCATTCCCGGGTGGATCGTTTGTAAGTTTTTAGGGTTTTATCATGTGCTAGCTTTGAGAAACAATTCTTGTAATCGTTTGGTTTGAAACACTTGAATCTTTGTGTTTAGTATGGTTATGAACTCACGGGAGTCGATAAATTCTTGCACCATTGACCCCGTTAGATGATAATTGCTGTGAACTTTGATTCATGTTGAATCTATTGATTAATCTAATTCTATATTGCATATATTTGTCTCGATTTCATTCGTGAACATTGTTTTACACTATTTGCCGATGATGTATGAATGTTGATGTTCTTGGTTAGATTTGGTTAATTAGATTTGAATAACCATTCGATTGTTTGAACTCAAATGTTGGTGTGATAATCCCTAATTATTTGTGAGCTTGAAACCCGGGTGTGATACCCTTTTTAATTATTGTTTACAACTTAAACCGTTTTGTTTGGTACTTGATTTGTTTGTTGAGTTTATAAAGTTTTCACTTAAATTATTGATTGTGTTTGGTCAGAAAGACCCGTTGTAACTTCATAATTTACATTGTTAATTGAAGTTGAGCACCGACCACAAACTCTTCGTGGTTCGACACCCTTCTTACCCTAACTAGTTTAAGGTGATTAGGACACTCTATTTCTTTATCTTTGACCGGTCCCTTCGACACCGATCAAATTTTGGCGCCGTTGCCGGGGAGTGTGTGCGCTTGGTGTTTTATTTTAATTGACTCGTTACTATTTGTTACTTGTTTTGTTTGGTTAATCTTCTTCTATTTTTGTGTTACGCGTGGTGTTTGTTTGTGTGTGCAGGTGACAGATTAGTGCATGCGTACCCGTTCATCTGGGAGAACTTCACCACTTGTGTTTGAACCGGAAATTGAGAGGATAGCAAGGCAAAACCGAATCCAACAACAAAATTTACAACCTATTTCATCGGAACCATCATCCATGGATGGTCGAAGCAGTCATTCTGGAACTAGCATAAGAAACCGTGGCCCAACTCCAAACAGAGGCCCTATCCCTAACCGCCCACCAACTCCACCTCACCGAACCTCAACCCAAACCCCACCTATACCTATCAATAACAACCAACCCCGTGGGTCGGGTCCAGTTCAACAAAACCGACCCGTTAACATCCGTACCAATCCCACGTACCAAGGAAGAAGGGGACCACAACAAAATCAAACCCCTCCCGGAAACAATGAGAACGAGGGTTGGGAGGATGAAGATGGTGAATATTTTGGGTATGACGATAATGAAGATGTTGGGAATGGTGAAGGGTTTGGTGATTACGAGTATGAGGATGGTGAGAGGAGCCAATATGGAGAGTATAACGAGGGGCAAGGCTTTGGAGAGGAAGAAGAGGTGAATTATGTTCACCAAAGGGCGAGACAACCAATGGGTCGAACAGGTCGACCAGAGAGATTTGGGTATCCTCCTAGACAGGAAGGGAGGAGATTTAATGGGGGCTACAATAATGAAAACCGCAAACAACCGATAGCCCCTATGGGTGGAGTTAATGGTCGTTTTCGACCGGCTATTTCGGAGAATGCTTCTCCAATTGTTCCACCAATTCCCGGAATGAGGCGATTCAAGTCAAAGCCAAATTACATCAACGTTCTCCCACATTTTCATGGTATGGTCACCGAAGAACCATACACTCATTTAGCCGAGTTTGCTGCCATCTGTAGCACAATTGGGGATGAAAACTTTGACCAAAATGAGGTCAAACTCCGACTTTTTCAGTTTTCCCTCAAAGATAGAGCAAAGCAATGGTTCATCACATTGCCGGCTAATAGGATCCACACATGGGATGAAATGCAACAAGTTTTCTTGGACGAATATTACTCGGTTGCAAAGACAGATGACTCCCGAATTGAGATTCGGACTTTTCAACAGCAAACAGGTGAACCTTTACATGAAACTTTTACCCGTTTCAAAGAGTTGTTTAGGAAATGTCCTCACCATCAAATCGAGTTGTGGGAACTAGTGAAATGCTTTGTGGATGGTTTGACTCAAGAGGAGAGGAAATACTTGAAGTCCACAAGTAATGGGACATTGTTGTCTAATCCCGAAGAAGATGATTGGGATTTCTTAGAAAAAATGAGCCAAAGTTCAAAATCCGAAGCATCGGCTAGCCGAAGAGCCAAACACCTAATTTCAAAATCTGCCTCGGATTATGAGACGAAAGAGAGGTTAGCCTCTATGGAGAAAGAGTTGGCCTTATTGAGAAAATGAGAGAAAAAGGAAGTAGCGGGAGTGAAAACCCGTTTTGATGTTTGTGAGAGTTGTGGAGATTTGGGGCACAAAGCCATAAGTTGCCCATTCCAAGAAGGTAGACAAGAAGAAGTGAACCAAGTTATTGGTGATAGGAAACCATATGATACAAACTCAAACTCCTATCACCCGAACTCAAGGAATCATCCCAACTTCAAATATGGGGATGCATCAAACCAATTGAACCCAAATTTCCAAGGTTCAAATCAAGGTACTTCGTCATACCAACCTCGTCAACAAAGCAATTATAATTCGGGTGGTTACCAAAGGAGCTCTTATAACAATAACCGGAACACAAATTACCCCCCAAGGAATTACAATCAAGATCATCAACAACAAGGTGGATCATCGGGGGGTGATGACGCGGTTAATTCAAAATTGGATGCACTATTGGAGATGATGAAAGAATCTAAAAGGGAGAATGAATTGAGAGATAAGTCTTTTGTGGCTTTGGAAAGACAAGTGGGGCAAATGGCCGAAGAAATATCTTTGCTAAAGCAAAATGAAGATAAATTGCCGAATGACACCACATTGAAGCCACAACATCATGTTAGTGCAATTGATGTGGCCCATGGTAATGAAGAAGGTGAAGAAAGAGAAGAAGAAGAAATTGAGTGTGGAGAACCCTTAGTTCCTATTCAAATTGGAGAATTCAAAACTAAGTTGGCATTGCTAGATTATGGAGCGGGGGTGAGCATTTTACCAGGGAGCGTATATGACCAATACAATTTTGGTCCATTAGAAGAATACAACACCACGTTGGTGTTAGCAAATGCTACATGCACACGTCCTCGGGGAAAATTAGTGGGAGTGGCTGTGAAGATCGAAGAATTTTACTATCCGAGAGATTTCTTAGTGCTTGATTATGCACCACTTGCTAAGGAGGAGCCACGAGTGATTTTGGGAAGACCGTTTTTGGCAACCGCAAATGCGCAAATCAATTGCCGAACCGGCACTATTGACATGACCTTTGGAAATCGTAAGTTGAACATTAATATTTTTTCAAATTCATTTACATATTCGGTTGAAAATAAGTGTTCAAAATCAGTTACTACTAACGTGTGTCATCCTCGTGCCAACGCAAATGAGGGTGACACCAAAAAGAAAGGTATTATGTTTGACATGTTTAATGTGAAAGATGAGCCGAAGGCAATCGAGAAGAAAACTGAGAGGTTGAAAGATGAAAAGAAACCACCCGACCATGTCCGACATCCGAGCGAGAAAGTAGATTTGTTTGATGTGGAATTTACAAGAGAGGAGACTTGGAGTTGGAGCGATAGCAACCAAGGTGGTGGGGGAGCTAGTGGAAGCAATTTTGTGTTTCAACCTCCATAAGGAGGTAATGTCGGGCTGAGGACAATAAACTTAGCGCTAACCGGGAGGCAACCCGGCTTGTGAGTGTCTTTATTTTGTCTTTGCTTTGTTTTGTTTTGTGTGTTTTAGTTTCGTCACCATAGCAACACTCAAGTGTGGGGAAGATTCATGGAAGACTTACGAGTCCATTTTTGTTGGTGGTTCAGGCACTCTATGATCGCCTCTAATCAGGTCAATGTACTCTTTCTCATATCTATGTTGCTTTGATTGAACTATTTTGTTTTTGTTTATTTTTGTGTGTTTTGGCGAGTACTTGGGTGATGCTTGGGTTGGTACTTATGGTTATGGGAATCTTTGAGTTGGATATTGGGAGTTATTGGGTATTGGTTATTTTTGCACCCACTAACCGCATTTTTACATTTCATAACTATTTACATTGGGACAATGTAAGGTTCAAGTGTGGGGATGTGGAAAATTTTGGAAACCATACAAATTTTTTTAAAATTGTTTTACAAAGTGTTTGGTAGAGGTCTTTGGTCATGGTTAATTCATTAAGTTACTCGATTAAGTTTTTCCAACAAATGTTAAAATATATATATATATATATATATATAATAAATTGGAAATGTTGGAATTGGGAGTAACAAAGTAGAAGGTGATGGTTTGCATGCACATGTCGGTAACCTATTTTCCACCGTTTCTGTGAGACTTTGAGCCAAATTGATTTATATTCTCTTATTTGAGTGTTTAGCCACTTTGTTTCATATTTTAGAACTTACATATTGTTAATACATGTTGAAACCTTGAACCAATTGATTGTGCAAAAATGATAAAGGCATTAGGAGAAACCTTTTTATTTTTAGCCATTTTTATGCCTTTACCCGTTAATATCCACTAGATACCCATTCTGAGCCTATACCTTTTCTTTTGACAAAACCCACAACATTCACCCATTCACTTTTTAGCCTTTTCTTTTTAAACCCGTGAGTTGGAATTCAATTAACTTAGTTTACTGTAGTTGTAGTTGCAAAAAAAAAAATGAATGAAAAAGAAATACAAAAATAGTATTGGGTCAACATGTGCCCAAATGTCTTGAATATTAGTCGAGCTACAATAAAAGATGTTATTGGGTCAGTTTAACTCAAGTTTCATTTGATAGTTTGAAAAAATAAGAAATTTAGTGTTGACGGGTCATTTATACCCATGGTAGAATTTTGAAGGTTAAAGAGTTAATTTGTAACTTCATTAGTTGAATTCCACTCACCTTTAGCCACTTTAAAAATCCTTATCCATACCCGTAACCCTAGCCTACATTACAACCCTTAAAAGACCTCTTGATTTGTGCATTTTAGTTGTGTTAGTAGGAGGAGATGTGATCAATATGCAAGCCTATAATAATGTGATTCGTTGTTCGGTTTCGAGTGAAAAATACTAGCACATCATCGCTAGTCCATATATGAAGCCGAGTGGAGTGATTGATTGTGAGGGGTGTGTGCATGCAAAGCCATAGCTAGATATGAGTTAAGCGCGTTCCAATATTTCCTTTTGTTTAAAAAATTCATCGATGGTTTGTTGGATTGTAATTCTGTTGAGAGTTTAATTTTTATGAATTTTGCGTGACCGTGGACCTTAACTTATGTTTAGTGAAAACAATCATTTAAGAATTTGTAATGTGAATTTAAAAGCAAATGACTTTGCTTGAGGGCAAGCAAAACTCAAGTGTGGGGATATGATAAGTGACCAAAGTTTCATGTATTAAGAGGTGCAATATGTTATATTTATGCAATTTGATATGTGGAATACAAAGGTTTTGTGTAGCCGTGCATGTGCAGGTGTTGGAAGCTTAAAGTATGATTTTGGAAGATATTAGGCGAGAGATGCAAGAGTCGGAAGAGACACGGAGAAAACGGGGCAAAATGCAGGTCCAGCGTAAGCCTACGCCACCAGCGTAAGCTTACGCCCTTACAGCGTAGGCCTACGCGTAAGTAATTTCTTCACAGCAAGCATCAGGGGACCGGCGTAGGCCTACGCCCTCCCAGCGTAAGCCTACGCTGGTTACGTTTTCTGGACGCGAATTTTCGGGAAACAGCCGATTTTGAGGTATAATTGGGGGTTTCTTCCCCCAAATTGAAAAAAAGCTTTTACACCACAGTTCTTGGGGCGATTTTGGAGTTCTTGGGAGACTAGAAACACGATTCCAACATCAAATTGAAGATTGATACCCGAAAGATTGAAGGATTGAAGATGATTTCCACCACCATGAGCGACTAATCCACCGGTAATCATTCCCGGGTGGATCGTTTGTAAGTTTTTAGGGTTTTATCATGTGCTAGCTTTGAGAAACAATTCTTGTAATCGTTTGGTTTGAAACACTTGAATCTTTGTGTTTAGTATGGTTATGAACTCACGGGAGTCGATAAATTCTTGCACCATTGACCCCGTTAGATGATAATTGCTGTGAACTTTGATTCATGTTGAATCTATTGATTAATCTAATTCTATATTGCATACATTTGTCTCGATTTCATTCGTGAACATTGTTTTACACTATTTGCCGATGATGTATGAATGTTGATGTTCTTGGTTAGATTTGGTTAATTAGATTTGAATAACCATTCGATTGTTTGAACTCAAATGTTGGTGTGATAATCCCTAATTATTTGTGAGCTTGAAACCCGGGTGTGATACCCTTTTTAATTATTGTTTACAACTTAAACCGTTTTGTTTGGTACTTGATTTGTTTGTTGAGTTTATAAAGTTTTCACTTAAATTATTGATTGTGTTTGGTCAGAAAGACCCGTTGTAACTTCATAATTTACATTGTTAATTGAAGTTGAGCACCGACCACAAACTCTTCGTGGTTCGACACCCTTCTTACCCTAACTAGTTTAAGGTGATTAGGACACTCTATTTCTTTATCTTTGACCGGTCCCTTCGACACCGATCGGGTATGTTCTTCAGTCTTAACTTTGTACGCCCACTTATTTTTCAAAGCTCTCTTGCCCTTAGGTAACTTCACCAACTCAAAGATATTGTTCTCATACAAGGAATTCATCTCATCTTGCATAGATTCAACCCACTCCCTTTTGTGCTCATCTTCTATGGCCTCTGTATAACACTCGGGCTCTCCCCATCAGTGAGTAAGACATACTCATTAGCTAAAAAAAGGGTGGAAGGATGACAATCTCTCGCGAGAGGGACAAATGTTGGCATATATCGTACTGGTAAATCTTGATGAAATTTCTCACCCAACTCTAAAAGCTCTAGAATATCAATATTATCATTGTCACGTTGTTTATCATTTTGATTATCATCTTCATTATATGGCTTAACCAGATCCAAATCAGTAAGATCATCAATATATTGAAGAACTATCTTTGCCTTCTCAATATCTTTCAAACTCAGATCTTCCATAACATAACATAACATCATGACTTCTTATGAGATAACATGTATCTAAACTCGTCTTGCCCATAACTAAAGAATATACATGGTTTAGTCTTCACATCAAGCTTTGATATTTCATCTTTTAGAATATGCACAAAAACCTTGCATCCAAATACCTGCAAATGACGATATAAAACATTTTTGCTACTTCAAACCTTGCGAGGAACATCAAAAAACAAAGGAACACAAGGAGTAAGATTAATAACATGTATCGATGTACTTAAAGCTTCACCTCAAAAGAAATTAGGCAATCATGCATGTGAGGGTAAACATCTAACCTTCTCAACCAATGTTCTATTCACCCTTTCTGCTAAACCATTCAATTATGGTGTTTTTGGAGGAGTCTTTTGGTGTCAAATACCTTTCTGTAACACCTCAAAATTTCCAAAAACAAAAACAAACGTACAAGGACTAAATATATAAACAATTCAAACTTCAGGGGTCAAAAGTGGCTAAATAGAAAAATTCATCCGTGACGGACCTTCACCATGGATAACGGTACGTTACAGCTATAGCGGACCGTCACCCCGGCATAACGGTCTGTGCCGCAAAAAGTCAAGGTGGTCTAGGGTTTACTGAGAAACTAATGTGTGGCTCCTGACTCAACCACGTGACGAGCCGTCACGAGCCCGTAATGGTCCGTTACGTGGGTAAAAAGTTTGTGGCTGCCAAAAATTGGGTCGCGGACCGTCACCACCCTGTAACGGTCTGTCACGACCCAAAAGTTTGCCTATAAAAGAACTCACAATGGCAGCCTCATTTCCACACCAAAACACACATTACACACACATTCTGTAAAGTCGTGATCCTAGCCCCGGTTTGCGTTAGCAAGACCGGTTTTCCGTGAATTCGCCAACAAACGCAGTAGATAGTCTTGAGGTAAGGCTCCGACTATACATTTAAGATCCAGTTATTTACCATTAAGCTAGGTATACTTAATTAAGAAATGTCAACCTGATTTAAGATATTGTGCAAAGTATTTGTGCTATCTCAGTTAAGCCGAGATACTGTCCATGTGAGTTCCTCTGAACTGATATGTGTATTTGTTTACACAGTTGATATTTTGAAACAACTATGCTCCATTTGTTGTAATTCCCTATTCCATGTATATATAACACGTAATAAGCGCTTTATACGTTCTGAAGTGGATGGGAGCTACGGGTGGGATTGATTATCTCATTATGTTGTGCCGTGTATTTCTAGTGGCGGGTAAAGTCATCAGTTATATATATACCTCAAAAGCCCACATTCGTCGTTCTAGTCGGTGGGACGTGATAAATTACTATTTATGTTTTAAAATGTACTTGGTTTATACACAAGTTTAAACATTTGTGGTTTATGAACTTATCACCTTATGTTGACCCATTTTCTTTAAATGATTTTGAGCACACATCTCTAGTGATCCATAGTGGATTAGTTGGCATTCCAGGGTTGAGGCTGATATGTGAACGAACAGGGTATGCTTGATGAAGAGGAGTTATTATTATATAGTTCCTGGTTAGGAACTAGAAACATGTTGTAACATATTTCTTTTGATTGTAAAAACATATGGTTATTTAATAGAAAGATGAGTTGGTTTAGTTTTCGCTGTGTGTTTCTGTATCATTCGTCACGACTAACCAGTGCATGGGACTGGAGTGTGACACTTTCTCTCTACAATAAGCATCAAAAGGACCAATACAAACCTCCACTATCTATCCAAATGGACTTAAGCTTCTTCCCAGTTTATCTCTCAACTAAAGCATGAAAAATACTTAAACACATCTAATACTTGATCTTTAGATTTCAAAGCATTGACCTTGTATCTCGTCTTTAACTTAATACCCATTCATGCAAGTTGATTGATAATTCCCTGAAAAGCATTCAAATGGTCAGTAACAAGAGTTCTATCATGGTACTTCAAGTTTATCAACTGTGTAATCAAGAACAAATTATTGTTCTCGGCCGTCCGAGCATACAATACCTAAAGCTTGTTTCACAAACTACAAGCATAAGTCTTCCTACTAATATGGTTCAAAATATTATTATCAATCCATTATCGAATATACCTACAAACCTTTCTATGCAAAATAATCCACTCTTCATCTGTTTTATTTTCAGGATTATCAGTAGTAACACAATCATATAATAATCCTTCACATAAAAGAGGTATTCCATCTTGTCTTTCCAAACATGATAATTAGAACCATTCAAATTCACAATCCTACTTGTATTAACTTCCATTGTTCAAGCAAGTCTTAACCTAATAACAAGAGTCAATGGCTCTAACATCACTCTAATGGGAAAAAAAATGAAACACAGCCACAAAACGGTAAACGATAATTGCGGAATTGGTCTTCATATGGGCAAACTTTTCCAACTCAATTGAACATGTGATTAAGTATTCTAAATGTAACAAAAATAGCCCCAAAACAATATGTAAATAAAAACAAAGATAACGAATTTTAGCATTAAAGCCCCTCAAAACGAGAGTAAAAATCACGGGACTACTAGAGCCACTTCATCAAGTATCACCAATATTAAAGCAATACAATCCTCTCTAAATATACTAGTGACATACAATAATCATCATATACTTGGAACTAATTACGTCAAGTATATGGAATAAAAAACAAAGACGAGTAAGAGCTATCATAAAAAAAATATGTTGTAAAATTCGATCTCTGGATTTTCTCTCGTCTTCACGATTGCATAAACCCAAAATTTGTGATAAAAGAGTTTAAGCCATGTGTAGTGGGGCAACGCCACACCCCCCCATCTCATTGGGCCACCTCATAAATACACAGAGAGGGTTCTCTCACGTTGTGACCACCCTCATAAACCCACCCCACGCCCCCTCTCACGGAGGGGCGGCGCGGTGTTCCACGCCTCTCACGCCCGTCACGCCAACCCCTTATGCCCGCTCACGAAACCATTACACATACCCTAACCGGTGTTATAGATGTGTATTCATTAAATTTTTGTCTGCATATCTTGGTTTACCAATGAATCAATGATATATATTTATAGGAAAAATCTTTACATTATTTTTGTTCTATTTAACTCGACCAAGTGATATATAACGGAGGACTATTATTTAATTAAAATAATATTAAAAGTGAAGCTATCACCCAATTAAAATTCTATCATTTTTTTCTAGATAATGATAATATTAATTATTCTTTACGATTTTAGTATATTGCCATGTTGGGTCACTTTTGATTTTAAAATAAGCTCAAATCTATAAATAAAATGTTGTTTATATGACAAGACTTTTAGCTTGTATTTAAAGAACAAGCTACTTTTCAAATATAAGTTTTGAATTTTCTGATATCTTACAAAACCTTTATTTATGATAGGTTAGAAAACCTTTATTTATGCATATTAATCTCTTATTCTTATAGATATGTTTATTTAATTAATGCACACTGGTTTTTTAGTTTTATTCTTACTAATCTTTAATTAAGTATAATATTTTCGAAATTATATTTACTAATGTGTATTATTATTCTTTTAGGGTTAGATTCAAATAAAAATGGTTTTTAAAATAAAAAAGGTGAGAATGATTTAGAGCCATTAGATCAAATTATAGATCAAATTGACAAGGATTTAATGGCTGTAATCAAATTGTAGAAGAAAAAATTGTTAGAATAGTATTTTAGTAATGGTCACTTTTGTTGATTTTTATCAAGTCCACCCCCCTCCACATTTTTTTAAACGTTCATAACTTTTGTATAAGATATTATTATTTTTTTTAAATTACACCATAAAAACGAGCGTTTTTTATCTTTAAAACGAGTATAATGTCGTTATATACAAAAACGAAAAAAATTACGTTTTTCAGCTCATTGTGTCTAATGTCAGGTCATTGTGTTTAATGTCAATTCATTGTGTTAAATATTTTTCATCATTGTGTTTAATGTCAAATATTTTTCTAATGTCAGGTCATTGTGTCTAATATTAGATAATTGTGGCAAATATTTTCCATCACTTTGTTATATATAATACATAAAAAGCAGTAACAAAAATAACACGAAGTTATCTAAATCGTAAAACACAATGATAAATACATATAACAAAATGATGAAAAATATTTGACACAATGACCAAACCTGACATTAGACATCATAAAACGAGTGTTTTTTTATCTTTAAAACGAGTATAGTTTCGTTATATACAAAAACGAAGAAAAAATTACGTTTTTCAACTCATTGTATAATTTGCTCGTCATTGTGTCTAATGTCAGGTCATTGTGTCTAATGTCAAGTAATTGTGTCAAATATTTTTCATCATTGTATCTAATGTTAAATATTTTTTTAATGCCAGGTCATTGTGTCTAATGTCAATTTATTGTGTCAAATATTTTTCATCACTGTGTTATATATAATACATAAAAAACAATGACAAAAATAACACGAAATTATTTAAAACGTAAAACACAATGACGAAAACGAGCGTTTTTTATCTTTAAAACGAGTATAGTGTCGTTATATACAAAAAAACGAAAAAAAGTTACGTTTTCCAGCTTATTGTGTAATTTGCTCGTCATTGTGTCTAATGTCAGGTCATTGTGTATAATATCAAGTCATTGTGTCAAATATTTTTTTATCATTGTGTCTAATATCAAATATTTTTCTAATATCAGGTCATTGTGTCTAATGTGAGATTATTGTGTCAAATGATTTTTGATCACTGTGTTATATATAATACATAAAAAACAGTGACAAAATTAATCTAACATAACACGAAATTAATCTAAAACGTAAAACACAATGATGAATACATATAACACAATGATTAAAAATATTTGACACAATGACCTGACATTAGACACAATGACCAGACCTGGCATTACATAATGACCTGACATTACACAATGACCTGACATATTTTACACAATGACCAAAATGTCTTCTCTTCAAAAACAATAAAATGACACATGTCAAGTCCATAATCCTTCTTACCCTATTTATTTTTAAAACCATTTTTATCATATCCTAACCCTACTGTTTTATTATGAGCTTTAATTATTCATGTTATCAGTATATTTACATAACTCATTATATACCCCATATTATTAGATACTACAATTAACAATGATGTTCAATTATCAGATTACCCTCCTAGATTTTTTTTTATTTTTTATAACATTTTGGTAATTTGTAATTATACATTAAATAAATGGAGTTAATTTTATAAATAGCCCTTTTGGTTTGTTTAAATTTCACCTTTAGCCCCTAAGTTTTAAAAATTACAAACTTAACCCAAACTTTTGAGACTTGGTTACGCCTTTAGCCCCTGACGTTAACACCAGTTAGTTATTAACGAAAAATTAGTCTATGTGTCATCCAAGTGACTTACGATTGCAAACTTAATATTAAAATGAGTTAAAATCAGTAAAAATTTAGTGATTTTTACTGTTTTTTGTAATTTTTTTATGATTTGTTAATTGTTTTTATTGACTTTAACTCATTTTAGGGTTAAGTTTGCAATTGTAAGTCACGTGGATAACATATAAGCTAACTTTCTATTAAAAAGTAACTGATGTTAACGTTAGCGGCTTGCAAAAATGTAAGTATTTACAAAAATGAAAATTGTACGGTGCTTGAATTGTGATAAAGTAAAATTTTAATTTGAGTTTTTAAAAAAATAGAAAAACATTCTATTATTCTTAATTGGCAAGGTTGGTGGGGAAACCCATCGGCCAATGCCATCCCCTTTACTCTAAAATATTACACATTTAGCCCCTCCAGTTTATAAAAAGTTTGTAAAATGTCATTTTCACCCCTTTGAGTTTATAAAGTTTCGGGTTTATCCATGTACGTTTTTACTTAAAAAAAACTAATTTCTTACGTTCTTATTTTTATGTACGTGTCGTTATAAATTCAAGTTCGTCTACATTTTGACGTAAATTTTGTTGGGAAATGAGCCAGGTCAAATATAATACGTTTTCGTACTTATTTTTATCTACGTTTCGAGTTGGTCTACGTTTCGACGTAAATTTGCTTGGAAACGAGTCGGTCAAATATAATACGTTTTTATTCGACGGGTACAATCGATGTAAATTTAGTTCGAAAACGAGTCGAGTCGATTGTAGTCTATACTTTATCACGCTGCGTTTAGCGTCGCCCCAACGCGCTGCGGGTGAAAAAATTAGTTAAAGAACAGCATGCATGACCAGTGAATCAATTTATGAAGAGAACTTGTCAACTATTATACCAGTTAAATTTCGGGATGAAAATGGACAAATAGAAATAATGGAATAATTTTGTTAAAGAAGTGTATACAAACATGAAACTTGATGCGCGTATGAAGGTTAAGTTTCGGTCCGATACACTTGTAGAGTCCCCACGCAATCCGCGACCGGGTTAACCTGCTAGTTTCTTTTAAATATATAACCCAATGGGTATGTAATGGTAATCAAAATACGTTACAACTACATTTTTCACTATAAGTTATAAGTTAAAGCCTTTTTGATCTTCATGTTTTCACAAAACAAATCTTCTTATTTTGAACTTTATGTAAAAATGGGTTATAAAAGTGTGCGTTTTTGTAACATGTTATAAAAATGGTGGGTTAGTTATTTATAATAGCGGATTTAGTTGAAATCAAATTCCAATGTCTTGAATTAGTTATTACAAACAGTGAACCCCACCATTTTTACAAGATGTTTAAAAAAACATAATTTAGACAAACACATTTATAAAGGGTTAAACTATACATACCCCCTTCATACTTGTCGTACCCCTTCTCTTACAAAAATAACTTTTAAGTTTGTCATTTTACCCAATTTGAAAAATCATTATTTCTAACATCGTTCTTTTAAGATTAAAAGCATTTTCTATAACATAAAACGTATACCCATCCCCTCTCCTACTTGTCGTACCCCCCCTCGAAAAATAACTTTTAAACTTGTAATTTTATCACATTCGAAAAATCATTATTTCTAAAACCGTTTTTTTAAGATTAAAAACATTTTCTATAACATAAAACGTAAACCTATCCCCCTACTTGTCGTACCCCTCATCCTCCTTGTCGTACCCCCATCCTCCTTATCGTACCCCTCACCTATTTTACCTCTTTCGAATAATCATTATTTATAAAACCGTTTTTAAGCTTAAAAACACTTTCTATAACACTAAACGGGTTAGGCTAAACACCCCCCTCCTACTTGTCGTACCCCCACCCCCCTCCCCCTGGAAAAATAACTTTTAAACTTGTCATTTTACCACGTTCGAAAAATCATTATTTCTAAAACCGTTTTTTAACTTTAAAAGCACTTTTATAAAATAAAACATACACCCCCTCGTCACCACCGCAAGTCCGCCACAACCGATAAAAAATTAAAACGTATTTAAAAACACTTTTCTAACTAGTTTATATTTTTTTATTATTAAGCATAAAAAAAATAAATGTGACAACCGTGACTTTTACGGTCAACACATGTGTTCGACGAGTTCGTATAATAATAATAATAGTATTATTATTATGTGAAATATACTTTTAATCGAAAGGAACTCGTTGAAGAACGATAAATAATAGCAAGATTTATTTGGGTGATTATAATCAAGTTCGGGTTTATACGCGTTAACACCCGAGTCGAACGGTTTCGTAAATTTTAATTTAAATCCGAAAGGATATATATTTACGAGACGCAAGGACTTGAGGGAAAATAATAAATTATAATAAGTTATTTTTGGAAAAAATAACGCCTCTATTTTTTATCGGGTTCGTTTAAGCGAGAAACCGGCACGCGATCGGAGACCACGAGGGATATAAATACCCCACTACCCTCATTTTTTTTCTCATTTGATAAATCATTGAAAGAAATGAAAGAGAGAGAGGTCTGGAGCTGGTGGTGGTCCGGTGGTGGCCGACGGCGGTCCGCGGTGGTCCGGCGCGGTGGTCGGTGGCGGCCGAAGCTCGTTTTTCACCTGGAACCATTTCTCGACGCTACGAACGCAATGGTAAGCTCAGATTTGTCTAAATCCTTGCTTAAATTTGTTAAAAAGAGTTTTTAAATTCTGTCCAGAAAGTTTTATGCATGCGCAGTCTTAAAGATCGGACGATCCTCGGAAATCCGACCGTTAGAAATGCATGAATTTTGGATATGATCTTTTCATCACATAGACGCAAAACCTTACCGGAGAAATTTTTGATCAGAGCTCTCTAGGTATGCTTTTCATACCCTCAAATGTGACTGATCGGATTTTCGGATTTGAAAAACTGGATCACAAAGAATCGTCGATCCCCGGAGATCCGACCGTTGGATCGTGACGATTTTTGGACAGTAGTTTCTTGGCATAAATATGAATGTTTTCAACGTAGGAAATTTCGATTAGATGTTGGAAAGTATATTTTTGAATACGAACAGATTGTAACAGTTTTTAGGATCGAAAACAGGAAATTGATCGGGTTGCATGGCCATCGAAACGGCATTGCATGTCAATTTTAAACATGTGGGAATTCTCGGGAGATAAAAACAATCCTAATGGTGTTTTTGGTTCGTATTGCATGTGATACGGGAGGTTCCGCGTACGCGAACCATTTATACGGAAGGTATAAACTTTACCCGTTAAGCTTTGATTTTATGTTAGAATAGTTTTATTAGTCATTGATTGGGAATTGAACCCAAAAATATTTAGTATTGAGATATTTGGTATTTTTAGTGGTTATTAAGTTATACACCCAACCCCGGTTCACGTGAAACTAATATATTTATTTTTATACAACAATTGTTTTTGATAGATTTTTATAAACTTTTGATTTAGTTTCCAAATTTATTTTTTTTGTTTTTTTTTAAAAAGTGGTTTTAATCAGTAGAATATATTTTAAAATGAGTATCTGAAAAATTTGGTTATCTAAATCTTTATAGATTATTTATTAAAATTCACACAAGTTTAATACATGGAAATTTGGTAAAAATACTTATGAGTATTGAAAAATTCTGGAAATTGGGCAGTGATAGTTATATGATGAACTAAGACTCCTGTCCAAATTTATGAAAATTGGAGTTGTTTAAGTATACGTTTAGTATTTATAAAGTTTAAACGGACGATTTAGGGTTTGTATACTTCTGGATAAAATCAGGACTGTAAACTTGGTATGGGATCTTATATTGACTTAAAACTAATATGGTAAAAATTTGGTAAAGTTTTGATGTGGTTAGCTATTTTTCCCGAATTTGTAAAATTTTAATAATTTTAAATTCATATTAAATAATATGGATATTAAAAAAAATATGAAAATTGGTCAGAAATTTTTATTTATATATATGATCAATTTGTTTAAATTTTAAGCAGTAACTTTGTGTCTAAGTATGGTTTTGGAATTATGGTTCATTTAAATTTTATAAAAAGTTATTAATTTTGGGAAATTTTTATATAAAATTAATTTTATAAAAATTCTAAGGGATTTTGGGTAGAAGTATAATCCCATTTAAAACATAAAATTTGACTTTTAAATTGGGTGATAATATCACACTAAAACCCTAATTTCAGACGAATCTGATTTTCAAACTGTAAACCGGACTTTACGCGCGTAATCGCGTTTTTGATCATACGAAACCGTGACATGAGATTTTATCAAATATGACTTTATAACTACTGATGTTCTTTATTAAAATCTAAAACTTAAGGTTTTAAGGTAACAAATTTATATAAAAGTCGTTTTACAATTTCTAACAGTTCGTACGCGTATGCACGGGTTTTGGGTATGCAACCGATTACATAGCCACTTTTTGTTTTGTTGACTTGGTCACAATCTTTAGGAGTCCCGAATGCATCATTTGTGTCCACTTGACTAGTAGGACCCTGTAAGGACTCAGATTTTATCGGTTTTTGTCGACTGTGTCACATCACTCGCCCCGCATTGTCTAGGTGAATTTCGCGGCCCCCTTTTTACTTACTGTTTTACTGTGTTTGGGGGAAATATGTTTCATTTTTTTTGTCACATGTTACATGATACATTGATTACATGAGTTATTTTTTTTATAATGCCTTAAAGTCCCCAAATTTTTAGGCAATCAATTAGCTGAGCTAGCCGTTGGGAATTTTGAGTAGTACTACTTGGGTTGACACCCCCGCTCATGGTTTGGTCGCGCCAACCAGACTTGTAGGGTCACTTGGGCGCAAAGTTAGCCAATTTTTTTTAGGCGGTTGTTTGCATTAGACTTCCGTATGGGGTACTTTATTTTTTTGTCGAGGCTTTGATTGCGGCTCATGGAAATATGTTGTCTAATACATGTGTACTCGATCAATGGATTTTTGATCACTTTGGATTTTTATCCGAAACTTTTTATAGAGTCGCAAAACCTGCGAACTCACCAACTATTTATATAGTTGACCCGTTTTCGAAACATGCTTTCAGGTAAACAGAATTGAAGAAAAGATTTTTATGAGGGCTTGCTTTTGGATTAGAACTATTGTTTCTAGTTTTGATTATGTATTTTGGTTGTAGTCAAGCATTTAGACACTTTGTACCGTTTTAGATATTTTTTTTGTATTTGTACCTATGTAGCATGGTTCAATTTAATGCACAATCTTCCTATTAGTTTCTCTTGTACTTGTGTTCAATGCGATATACCAGTTACATCCCGTATTTCCGCCTTGACGGGGTGTGACAATAAACCAATAAATAATATAAATAACAACAAAAATATAAGTATAAAAAACCCTTTAATATTTAATATTTAGTATAGTTACTTTTCTTCATAATTTTCCACTTTTTCTATCCTCCAAAACTACCTTTCTTACGTTTTAACGTTTTCATTTGATATACAATACGTGTTTTCTTTTGTTTCCTTTCGTACGTATAAACACTTTGATTACTATACAACACGTCTCCGCCGCATAAAACGGGTTTTAATTTCTAGTATATATACAATTTGATGACCGTGAGGAGCAAGTTACAACTCCTAAATGCACAAAGGTACAACTGCGGCCACTTTGCTTAAGTTTTTGTTTTTATATTATTTTAATTTTTATAATATTTTAAGCTTTATAATTAATTTTTGACATATTTTGTTTTTCTATTATAACTTTTAAAATATGATGTTTTACAAAACAAATCAATAGTACTATTGCGACGTACATGTTTTTATTTACGTTTTGATATAAATTTTTATTCAAAACCGAGTTTTTGTTAAAATGTACAAGCTATCAGAGCACGAGCGTACAAACCGTTGAAGCTGCTATAAAGTTTTTGTTTTTTTTTTCTTTTCTCTTACAACTTGTAAAATATAATGTTTTATAAAAATTCAAGATTTGTCATTTCCACGTGTTTTTTTATTAGTGTTTCGATTTGATTTTCTACCAGTGTATAGGTTACAAATAGGGCTGAGCATTCATATGTTAACCGAGGACCGGACCGTATTAAACGGTTCGGACTGGACCGGAACCGTATTAAACGGGTTGGAACTGTTTAATTGCTAGACCGAACCAATTAAGATAAAGTTCCACTTTCATTATACAAAATTATGTTTCCTGCAAAATAAAGTTCTAATCCAACTCCACAAAACAAAAAACAAACCCAAACTCCACAAAACAAATTAAAGTTCCATACCCACAAAACAAAACGGTTCTAACGGGTCCGAACCGGAACCTTCGGGTTATTAACCGAACCGCGAACCGTTTAATGACCATACGAAGAACCGAGGACCGGACCTGTTTAGTATTTCGCGGGTCGGTTTTGGCTCCAATTGGTCCGGTTCTACGGTTCTAACGGGTCCGAACCGCGAACTGCTCACCCCTAGTTACAAATTCTAACACTTAACCGATATCGACCAAACATCGGTACCAGCGTCGGTATTATTAGAATCGGTACCAGTATTCTTATTTTTTTTTGGGTTTCGATTGAAGTTAAACACGTGTCAATATCAATTTTTACATGTAACGACTTTATTTTATAGGTTTTCTCTTTCATTTACCTAACCAAACAGATACCAACCGAATTTTTGTCGCGCAGCGCGAGGAATCCACTAGTTAAATCACATTGATAATCTTTGTTATACTACACTCATACACCTAGTCAACTTGAAACAATCAAAGGGCCAAGTGAAGTGTGTTATACAATAAAACCCGATCAAACTGTTCCCTCACGCATCTCTCTCAAAAATCCGTTTCCAAATATAAACCCTAACCTTCCCATCAGATCTTCCGTTTTATCCAGATACATGAACCCTAGGCAATCGCACTTGAATCAATATCAAATATCTATCTCTGAATTTTATCGGTTCGATTGAAGGAGTTAAGATAGAGAAATAGAGGAATTTTGGTACCTCGTGGATGGTCTCATGGGCGCAACGGGGTCTAAGCTCGAGAAAGCTCTAGGAGACCAGTTTCCTGAAGGCGAACGCTATTTTGGACTAGAAAACTTCGGCAACACTTGCTATTGTAACAGCGTCCTGCAGGTCCATTCGATTTTATCTCGTTTGTTGTTTTAATTTTGGAGTTTTGATTGCAGACTTTATTTGTCGAAGATGATGTTATTTAGAGTTGATTCTGTATCTATTGACTGTGATAAGGTAGTGCTAATTGAATTTAGCTAGAGTATGTTCCTCTGATTAGATCAAGATCAACATTAGAAATGCATATCCAGATTTCATTTTTGGTTTATCTTCAATAATCAGATTTAACTTCCTGATGTATTATGTGGTTTTTCAGATTTAGTTTTTTTTTTTCTGAATAGATTCTTTAGAATTATTTATATTGTGATGTTTCTTCACTTCTTTGTGTGTCTTAGCTATTTCAATGAGGAAATTAGAGGAAAGGGGGGTGGTCAGGGATTGTACTTGGAACATCTTGTCAAATTGTAGGATTATGAGTTGAAAGATTATTGAAGGAATAGCAGCAGTATCTGATCTCAACACTTTCTAATTAGCAAACCTCAATTCTACATTGATGTAGCGGACTCTTTTATTTGTGATTGGAACGAAGAAAATTGTTAATTTTCTTCGTTCCTTGTAGTTATTATGTCCAACGTTGTACTTTATTTGTTATACTTTGAACATATAGTGTTTATAAAGCCATGCTTTAAATTAGCTTAGGAAATGCATAAGCAGTCATGAATTGTGATTTTTGGCATTAAATTGAACCCACGTCTGTTTTTACTTATGTAGCATTGAAAATTTGATGCACATTGAGCTGTTTATGAGTTACTACTTACTAAACTTTTCTCTATATCTAAACTGTCATCGAGTGAGTGACTTCTCAAACCATTGTGCTGAGCCTTTCGTTTTCAAACTAGTCATTCTTGTGAATATGCAAGAAGTCACCACATCTAACGAGAATGATCAGTTTTGGATAAAATGTCTTACTTTTTAAATGTCGGACATCACCATTCTGCAAATTATAATGCTTTTTGGTTTATACATTTTTAAGATGTCGATCCTTGTTACTCATCTCAATTGCATTTTGGTTCATTACATCTATGAAGTAGCTACTAACTAGTACAATTTTGGTCTAACTATGTAGCTGATGCTCACATATGATTTGTCCTTATGTTTCAGGCTCTATATTTTTGTGTTCCATTTCGTGAACAACTACTTGAATATTATGGAAATATTAAAAATCCAGGAGACATAGAAGAAAATCTCCTTACATGTTTGGCAGAACTGTTTATGCAGGTAAGCAATTACTAGAATATATGCTTAGTGGTTCCTTTTGCTTGTTGCTTATTAAATAGGTATTTTGCATAAATGGGTTGTATATATTTTCCGTGTCATGGCCCTGAAGTGCATTGATAGGTATGTTCTTTATTCTTTTATGTCTAAGGATGAAGTGGCCAGGGATGTATTGCAATATAGAAGTTTGTAAAAAGAAGTGCTATTGCAAAATATTAAGTTCGATTCTCAATTTCATTGCTAATGAACTATAATTTTCTTGTTGTTTTGATATATAGTAGTTATCTGAAGGTTACATTTTGGCTTCCATATTTAACATTTCTACCTCAACCTTGATGATATATTCATATATCTGACATCCAACATCAATTTTGTTCACTAACTCTTATTTTGTGACTATTACACTTCCTTTTCTCAAATGATAATGTATATGGAGGCCACCCAATTATTCAATTTTTTTCCCTTAATATATTCATATATCTGACATCCAATATCATTTTTTTCCAATAACTCCCATTTTGTGACTGTTACACTTCCTTTTCTCAAATGATAGTGTATATTGAGGCCACCCAAGTATTCAAATTTTTATTTTAAGGTCACCCACATACCGACACTACTTTATAGGCCACATAAGTATGCATCTGGTTTCACTTGCACCAATCCTGGCTAAAAAACACGTCTAAGGAAAAAAATGTCCTTAAATTTTTTTTGAAAATACAAGTTTAATTTATAATGTTATGACATCTCTTCAAAGGTATTATTGTTCATTTTAAAGATTTAAGGTCATATTTATCAACTAGCGTTGGTGTAAATGAAACTGGATACATACTCAGGGGGCCTATGAAGTAGTTTCAGTATATGGGTGGCCTTATTGATAAAAGTTTGAATACTTGGGTGGTTTTAACATGCATTATCCCTTATTGTAATTATGAAGCTTTATATGTGTGTGTGTGTCTGTCTTTTCATGAAAGACCGTTTACATGAGGATTATAAAACCACCTTTTTGTGTTATCTGTTTCTTAACATTTTATTGTACCTGAAAACTGTAATGATCAAAATAACCACCAAATGAACTTAAAACCATGGTGAGGAATTGCTAGTCGCCCATTTCTAATAATGTTGCTGATGTGATTTCTGGTACTTTTTATTAGATTAGTACACAAAAGAAGAAAACAGGCGTTATTGCTCCAAAACGCTTTGTACAAAGGGTGAAGAAAGAAAATGAGCTATTCCGTGGTTACATGCATCAGGTATACCAGACATTTTTTAATTGAAATATTGAATATCTGAAACCACTTCTTTTCTGAAATTTTTATTTCTAACACAAGTGATTTTATGAATATTGTATAGGATGCACATGAATTTTTGAATTTCTTGTTAAATGAACTTGTTGACATACTAGAGAAAGAAGCCAATTCAGCAAAAGGTTCAAAAGAGCATTCATCACCTTCTGAAAAGATTCCCAATGGGATACATGTTGCTCAGGCCAACGGTGTACGGAAGGAGCCCTTGGTTACCTGGGTCCACAAAAATTTTCAGGTTTGTTTGAGAATTCATATTGATATATAATATAATATATTGTATTTATGAAAATTTTATTTTAAGTATAAAATCATACTCTGATTTACTAATCCTAAAATGATGGCTTGAGCTTGTTGCTGCTTTTGTTTACTGATTGCTATGGTTTAAAATCCAGGGCATACTTACAAATGAAACAAAATGTTTAAGATGTGAGACTGTGACTGCACGGGATGAGACGTTTTTAGATTTGAGCCTTGATATTGAGCAGAATAGTTCAATTACAAGTTGTTTAAAGAACTTCAGCTCCACTGAAACCTTAAATGCTGAGGACAAATTTTTCTGTGATAAATGCTGCAGGTTGCTACTTTCTCCACAAATTCAATATTTGCTTATTTTGATTTTTGAGTGTTCTATTTATCTGGAAATCATTTCCAAGAATGAAATATTTCCTTTCTCTTGGGAAATTTGGGGATAATTATTTTGAGATATATCTTGGAATCAGTCTTGAGAACGAGTCCTGAAAAGTTCCATTTTTGGAGAAATCCGGGTATGTTGAGTTCATGAAATTGGGCCGCCTAATGGGACGAAACTAGTATGGTCAGTCTGATCCACAGTCATGTGTATTTTATCTATTTTGGGAAAACTTCACACAGTAGTAACCAAGTTTCCCAGGTGTTCCACTAAAGTCACTCAAAAGTTTTTTTGTTCCGCTAAAGTCACTCAACTTTCATTAGGTGTTTCAATCTTGTGAACTATTTTGATAAATGTTACAAATGTTTAAGATTAAGTGACTTAAATGGAACATGTTACAAATGTTGAAGATTGCTATTTGGTGATTATTTTTTTTAATTAACTTGAAGTAGGAGATTTTAACATATTGAAACACATAATGAAAGTTGAGTGACTTTAGAGGAACAAAAAATAGTAAACTTGGTTACTATTGTGTAAAGTTACCCCATTTTTTTTAAATATACAAGTAGTTAATGTTTAAAACTTTTGAATATGATCTAAAACAATAAATCATTACAATTAGTCTAATTTAGAAGTAAAATGATTTAGGAGATTTTATATCTACTCTCTGTGTAACTTTTGACCACTTAATTATCCGACTTTTGACCTCTAATTGCTTCTCTTTCAATTCATCACCCAGTTTACAGGAAGCTCAAAAGAGGATGAAGATCAAGAAACCGCCACATATTTTGGTTATACATTTAAAGCGGTTCAAGTATATGGAACAGCTGGGCAGGTACAAAAAGTTATCATATCGCGTTGTTTTTCCTCTCGAGCTAAAGCTGACCAACACCATGGAAGATGCCGACTGTGAGTACTCATTATTTGGAGTGGTGGTTCATGTCGGCAGTGGGCCCAACCATGGCCATTATGTAAGTCTGGTGAAAAGCCACAACCACTGGCTGTTCTTTGATGATGAAAATGTAGAAATAATTGATGAATCTGCTGTTCAAACCTCGTTCGGGTCAGCCCAAGAGTATGCAAGCAACACTGATCATGGGTACATTCTGTTCTATGAGAGCCTTGCTACCAATAATGATCATTAAATGGTATTTTTGATATCATGCATCATATAGGGGAATTTGGGGTAATTAGATGAGAAGAAAGTTGAGATGGGTTTGATGTACAGTTGATGCTGCTATTTGATTTCAACTGTTTTTAGTTGTAACAATAAAGTGTGGACGATAGCGAAAGCATCGTTTTAAGTGACTAACCCGTCCGCGTCTCAAGAAGAGAATTGATTGAATTAAGTTTATTTAATAGACTATTGTGATTACAGGGTGTTAATCATGTCGGGTTGAAGGATTTCAGGTTGACGGGTTAGAACAAATGTATCCGAACATGACATATTTATTTGTGTCCTAACCTGCACACTTTTGGGTCGACGCATTTGATAATTTGCGAATATGAGGAATTTCTAGGGAGACTTGGTAACAATTTGAACAATTGTTATAAAGTATGAATATAAAAAAATGATTTATGTTATTTCCTTAATTTAAGGACTATATCTGAAATTTTGTATATACTTAGAGGACAAAAAATGTAATTTACTATAATTTTTAATAAAAAATTTTAACTGTTACCACTTTAGGCAAATTCATGTCTACCATGAAGGCATGAACACGAGATTATAAAGACCAAAATCCAAATGAAAAGTTCAAGCCAAAAGTCGCAAACAAGTCTTATTTTTGCTTATTTTACATAGCAAAATTATTATTTTTCTTCTTTAAAACTGTTAATTTTTCATCGCGTAACCAAATTGTTATTTTTTCTTCGTTTATGTATCAAATTTTGTCACGCAATGAATTAGGTACGATTATGTAAGTGATGATTTATTTGACGTATAACCCAACTATATTTGACCTAAACAAATTTTCTAGACCTGCCATTGTGACATCAATGTAACTAAACTTGTGTTGCAATTCATGTTGTACTGGAAAAAAGAACACCCCAATGAATATATCTTCAGTGGCGCATCTAGAACAAAAGTTCAGGGGTAACGAAATTTTTTTTTGACGGTACTTTCATGTAAATGAAACAAAATAACTTTTTGACAGTACTTTCATGTAAACAAATTTTTTTTGACAGTATTTTCATGTAAATGAATCAAAAAAAAAATTTAACCGTACTTTCATGTAAACAAAAAAAATTTCTTTGACGGTAACATGCGACTGGCGAGGCGGACTGCGGAGGCGGAGGACTGGGGTTTGGCGGAGGCGGCGCCGAGCGGTGGTCTCAGCTCAGGTCGAGTGGTCGGTCTCTGGCTCTCACAGTCTCACAGTTCCCACTCTCTCTGTCTTTCTTTTTGGCCGGCCGCTTGGGTAAATTGGGTTTGAGAATTGAGACTTTGAGGTATTGAGTTTTAATAAAACATTTGGGAGCCCAAATGTTTTATTAAAACTCAATACCTCAAAAACTTTAATAAAATGTGGGGACTTAGGGTAACGTATTGGGTTTTTTATAAAATTTTGGACTTTTTATTAAGTGTTGAACTTTTAAAAAAATTTGAGGGGTAACGTAATTTATAACCGGATACATAAAAAAAATTTCTTTTTGCACTTCGCGTAAAAAGTTAAGTGGTAGTGCGGGTTACCCCTGGCTCTAGGGTAGGTCCGCCCTTGTCTTAGTTGATTAGAACCTAACTCAATGCAAGTGGTGCTAAAATCAACAAGGAGTAGGCAATGCTTCTAAAAATGATGTCAGATCAGTATTGAGTAATAATGAATCTTCAACATGGGTTATCAAGGAAATGGTAACCAAGATAAAGCTCAAAATAGTTGCACAACAAGCGGATATAAAGATCAATGTTTACATAACCGGACTAGCAAGACCCGCTCAACCTTTTCTGAGCCTAAAACGAACCTCAAAATTGGGGCCTTTTAATAAAATTGTAAAAAGAGTAAATATTTTGCTTAGACTGAATATAGTGGGGCAACACCCCAACCCTCTTGGTGCCCCCACCTTCAATTCTAATTGAGCCACCTCAACTAGGACACAATTGTTAACAAATGAATATGACAGAGAAAAGATAGAGGTTATCTATTACTCAAATGAATATTAGCTTACAAATGAAGAAGAAAGCAACATTAAATAGAAAGATAACTGGGTCTGGGCTAAGGCCCATAACAACTTATTATGCTAACATCCCCCCTCAAACTCACAATGCAATAAAAATGAACATTGAGAGTTTGTCACACAAAAAACGAAACCGAGATGCCGATTGAGCCTTGGTAAAAATATCTGTAATCTGCAAGACTGATGGAACAGAAGGAAGTGAGATGGTCCCGAGCTGAAGATGATGGCGAGTAAAATGACAATATATCTCAATGTGTTTTGTTCGTTCATGAAAGACAGAGTTCTTGGCGATCTGCATAGCACTTTGATTATCACAATGTAATGGGGTAGGCGAGGAAACAACAACCCCCATATCTGCCAGAAGCCATCATAATCAAACAATTTCACGTGTAGTCAGAGCTATAGCACGATATTCAGCCTCAGTAGAGGACCTAGAGACAACGTCTTGTTTCTTTCTTTTCCATGAGATTAGGGAATCACTAAGGAAAATACAGAAACCAGTAGTGGATTTACGATCATTGGGATCACTATCCCAATCAGCATCACTATAGGCACGCAATTCCAGAGAAGACGTAGAAGGGAATAAAAGACTTTGAAACTGAGTGCCACGAAGATATCTCAAAATACGAAGAACAGCTCCCCAGTGAACAGAAGTAGGAGCGGTAACAAACTGGCTAACCACATGAACAACATGAGCGATATCAGGGCGAGTAACTGTAAGATAAACCAAACTGCCTACAATGGTACGATATAGTCTCGGATCAGATAGAGGAACACCATCAGTGGGAGAGTAACGTGCATTGGTTTCAAGAGGAGTATCTGTAATTATGTTATCAGAAAGTCTTGCACGTTGAAACAGATCAGAAATATACTTCATCTGAGAGAGAATATATCCCTTTTTAGATTGAGCTACCTCAATCCCCAAAAAATACCGTAATAATCCCAAATCTTTCATAGCAAAACGATGAGCCAAGTCACATTTCAAGGATTCAATGCCATCATAATCATCGCCTGTAATAGTCATGTCATCCACATATAAAGACAAGAGAATGCGTCCAACATTCGTACATCGAACAAATAATGCTGAATCATGATTGCTAGGGAGAAAGCCAAGGGAAGTGATGACTGTCGAGAATTTTTCAAACCAGGCACAAGGGGCCTGTTTGAGTCCATATAGAGCTTTTCGAAGCCGACAGACTTCACCGGGCTGATGAGCTATTCCCGGGGGTGGATTCATGTAAACCTACTCATGAAGATCACCATTCAGAAAAGCATTTTTGACATCCATTTGACAGATCTTCCATTGTTGAACGGACGCAACAACAATTAAAGTACGAACTGTTGTCATTTTTGCCACAGGGGCAAATGTCTCGTCATAATCCATACCATATGTTTGCGAATATCCTTTTGCCACAAGTCTGGCCTTGTACCGTTCAACAGAGCCATCAGACTTTGTCTTAATCTTATACATCCAACGACAACCAACCTTATGTTTACCTGGTGGTAGAGGAACCAAATCCCAGGTGTGAGTCTGATGAAGAGCAGTGAGCTCTTCAGCCATAGCATTTTGCCATAGAGGGTCAGAGACAGCCTCTCTATATGATTCTGGTTCAGACAGATGATGAATGCCCGTAATAAATTAACTAAACGAAGCATAATATGCAGAGTATGCAAAGTCTGGTAAATGAGTAGACTTGCATGCACGAGTAGACTTTCTCGGAGGTGGAGGAGAATCAACATTGGTTCCAGATGACGTGGAAGGTTCATGAACTGGCACATCATGTGCAATAGAAGTATCTGGAGCAGGCATATTAGGATTAACAGACGAAACGGTTACATCAGAGGTTGGGACATCAATGTTACTAGCAAAAGGATCAATATTCTGAAGATCTGACTTTGTTACATCATGGGACTTAGCTGGAATCGAATAGAACGGAATATGTTCAAGAAAAGTAATATGTCTTGATACATATAACTTCTGACTTATAGGATCAAAACAACGGTATCCTTTTTGTCTCGTGCCATATCTTTTGGGACCACTGGCATAGCCTAAGAAAACACATAAGGCTAACTTATTTATCAATTTGTCTCGTTCAACATGAGGACAGAGAGCAAAGCAAGTACATCCAAAAACCCGCAATTCACCATAATCTGGGCGTTCACCGAAAAGACTTTCAAATGGAGACATCCCATCATTGTGAGAAGTAGGGATCCTATTAATCACATGTTGGGCGGTCAGAAGTGTAATATCCGGAATTTTTCGACACGTCTCTTTCCAAAACCTTTGCTCATATTACCAAGTTAAAACATAAATCCATATTAAAAACTATTTCCTTAAATAGTAAACGTCAATTAAATCTTTATATATATATATCAACTATATTTATATATATATATATATATATATATATATAACTCATTAAAAGTATGTATATATGTAGAGATTCTTGAAACTTTACATGTTTATAACTATTATCACGAAAATAATATAATATAAACTTATTTTAAAATGGCAAATTATAAACCCTAGAAATTATCTTATAAATATAAAATGATAAAAATAAATATAAACTTATGAAACTTATTAGATTTTATAAAATAAATCTAATTTATTTATTTTACAAAAAACTGGGGACTAAAACTGTCATTTATCAAGGTTTATTTTAAACTAAAACATATGTTTCAACATAAAACAATAATAGCTTCAAACTATAGGGACTAAAGTCATGAATGGGCCAAACTCCCAGCACCCAAACCAGTCCCGAGTTCGAATCTCCCTACGACCGGTTTTCGTCCCTCTTTACCCAAAAACGCGATTCCGTCCGGGTTCACTGAACCTCGATCTTCCATTCGCGCATGCGACCACACCCCAAGGTGTATCAATGCTCGGATCCAACTTTAACCACGCGTAATTACGAATTCGAACCCGTCGACTCAACCACAAAACTCCCAACGGTTTTCGCATTAATGGACGAAATCGGCTATAAATAACAGTTAGAAAACTTCAACAACATCACCACAAATCTCCCTCAACTGTCCATTGCACCAATTCGTACTCACATTGCTCGTTTTGAGACCGTGACCGCCGAATCCAAGTCAGAACCCGTTCTCCCTCATTTCGAAACCAATCCAGGTAATTCTTGAGACCATTGTGTTCGTTACATCCTATAGATAGAAAGCCCTCTGTTTAATTCCATTAACAGAGGGCAAATCGATGTGTATTTGGGGATTGGAAAAGCTAGGGTTCATACGATTTGGAGGCTGCGTTGGGTTTGTGTTCAAAAAGTTTCTTTTCCAGTTATAACACTAACGAACCCGTAGTCGGGATGGTTAGTGCATATGGGTGTGGAACTGGGTGGCCCGGGTTCGAATCCGGCCAGCCCAGTTTTGTGATTTTTAATTTTTTTAGTTTTTTTTTTCAAACAATTTAAACTTTTAATTTCTTTTATAAAATCTGGAATATTTTTATAAACTAGAAACCGATTTTTATTTACACTTTCACTTTCCAAAACTATTTTATTTAATTAAACTTGATCGAAACTTTTAATAATTAATTCTTTAAAAATAGTTTTAAAAGCTTAAAAACTATAAAAATACCTCCTAACTTTATAAAATTATTGCATACAATGGAAACTATTTTATAAACTCGGAAACTCTAATATATTAATAAGTAAATTACTTTAAACTTTAGATAAATTAATAAACTGTTATTTAAACATAAAACTTATAAAGAATTTTCATAAACCTATAAAACTTAACTATAAACAATTAGACATACATTTTTATAATCCATATTTGCTAAATTTGAAGCTTGTTTATTTATTTTAGTTTAAGAAATAAATATACTTAAATTAAATTTCTAGCTTTTGCAAACGTATAAAAGTTAAATAGAAACCTTATAAACTTATAAGATACTTATTTAAAACATTTATAAACTTATAATTTAAAACATAAACTTTATAAGAAATCCTATTTTATAAACTTATAGGAACTTGACATTTATTTAAACTTATAAACATTATTTATTACAAGATAACTTGTAAAATAAATGTTTAATACTTGAAACTTTAATAAACCTAAATGATTATATTGTTTATTCTTATAAATATCTATTTATCCTAAATAATTATTTACTCTTTAAATAAGTACTATTAATCTTTTATTTATCCTTTAAATATTATTAGAAATCCTTAAAGGCTATTTATTCTCTAAATACTTATTATTTATCCTTACGATAATTATTAGTAACCTTTAACAATTATCCATACTTTAAATAATTATGTTAAATCTTTAAATAATTGGTTAGTCTTTCATTTAACAATATATACAAATACTTAGAAAACTATTTTAATTACCTATTGTGTGTAATTAATAATTGTGAAACTTTTAAATAATTATCTTAATCGATTATTCTAGACTATAAACTTATTAAGACATTGATATCCAAGTCTTACATTCAAAGCTTTTATTTTAAACTTAATTTAAACTTCATAAACACAACCAACCCATCGCCCATTTGGAACCCTAGTCTATCTTGAAATCCTAGATCCTAGCCATAGCCTTATAGGATCATACTTTAAACTTTTAGACTTGTATTACTAGGCTCGTTGTGAGGATATTCTCTCTCAAAGTCTTGCAAATACTTATCCGTGTCGGATACTCTTCATCAATCCAAGTGAGTATACTTAGCCCCTTTTTCATTTACATTCTTTTGGGGTGAAACATGTTCAAACTTCAAACTTATACAATTCTTGTACAACTATGACTAGATGCTTATTCTTATGTTAAACTTGAAACTTGTATGCTTAGATTAAACTTAAAACTAGCACATTCATTAACTTTGATCAAGCCTATGGTAACAATGATAGATCTATTGTATTTGACCAATCCACCTTGATTGATTGACCCCTTCGGGGGGGGGGAGCCCTTGGTGATTGTTACTGAATTAAACTTTAAACTTGAGACTTATAAGGGTAACCTGCGGGTTATGCCTAAACTTGGTTGGAGGGTTGAAGTGCACAATGTTTAAGATACTTGTTCTCATACTTACATTATAAAATGCATATATCATAGTGAATTGTAATTCTTCTCAAATATTTGTTAAACTGTGTCAAAACATTTGTATCTCACCAACTATTTTGTAGTTTACAGATTCTTTCACATGTTTCAGGTTTACATCATGAGACTTATTCGAGATCACATAGGATGCTTTGGACCTAGACTACTTAAATTAAATGTTGTATTCGTATTATTCTTCCTTGTATTGAATCTTAAATTATTCATTAATGAAATATCGAAACTTTAATAGTTAACCTTGTGCTATTGAACAACCGCGTCCGCCCCGACGTATAATCCGTCGTCGGTTGGGGTGTGACAAGAAGTGCTTCTCCCCAAAAGACACTAGGTACTTCAGCAGATAAAAGGAATGAACGAGCGGTTTTCACAAGATGACGATGTTTCCTTTCAGCAACACCATTCTGTTGAGGGGTGTCAGTACAAGACAATTGGTGTATGGTACCATCTGATGCAAGCAACTGAGTAAAATCATTAGAGGTGTATTCACCCCCTAAGTCACACCTGAAGCACTTTATCATAGCCGAATGCTGCATTTGAACATAAGCCCTAAATGTTTTATAAATGTCAAAGAACTCAGATCTACGTTTCATAAGGTACACCCAGGTATAACGAGTGTAATCATCAATAAAGGAAACATAATAAAGTGAACCACCCTTAGTGGATACTGGTGATGGTCGCCACACATCAAAATGAACAATATCAAATGGTGCAACGGAATGAGAAAAACTTTTAGCAAAAGGTAAAGCAGAAAATTTGGCAAGTTTACAACCACAACAATCAGAAATATCACAGGTATGCAACTGACCCAAAACACCTGTGGAAACCAAAAAATTTTAACGAGATGCGGACACATGTCCCAAACGAGAATTCCAAATATAAAATTCAGACGACAAAGGACTTAAACGAAAAGAGGATAAATCAACGCTGGAAGCAACAACACCAGGAGTAGGCACTTTGAGTTCTTCTAAGACATATAAATCTCTCACCCTACGGCCGATCCCAATCACCCTCTGAGTGTGTTGATCCTGCACAACACAAATAGTGTCACAAAAGAAAATCCAAATTCCAGATTTACACAACTGACTGAAGCAAGATTTAAGGCAAGCTTCGGAATATAATAGACATCATTGAGAGACACATGAGGGGTAGACACAGATCCAACACCCTCTACCAACATGGATGTAGCACTAGCAGACATGACAGCAACAAGAGAGACAGGAGACAAAGAAAGAAAAGAAGACAGATAGGGAGACATATGATGTGAGGCACCAGAATCCAAAATCCATAATGATGACGAAATACCTGAGGTACCAGATGAAGATAGTCCCGCAGCAGACATAGCGGTAGGATTGGCGGCAAGAAACTGTCTGAACTGTTCAAATACTTGCGTATCCAAAGCAGATGGTGGTTTGTTCATTTCTACAGATAGTGGTGTAGCAGTAGCAGTAAACTGATGTGATTTAAATGTCATGAAGATGGACCAGATGAACCAGCAGAAGTGGACGTGCGAGACGGAAATTGTCCACCTGATATGTTCTGTTGTGGAGGCTTCTGCAAGTTAGAATTCCTTCTGCTAAGTAATAATGGACATTGAGACTTCCAATGATTTTTTCCTTTGCAGAATGCACATTCATCGAATTCAACTTTAGCACCTTGTCTAGGCTGATTAGGGGGAACGACAAACACAGCTGGAGTAGTAGTTACTTTAGGACCTTTATCAACCTGGGATTTTAACCGAGTTTCCTCTGCAATCAACTCGTGAACAACCGAATCAGCTGTTAGAAGAGGGGAACGATGAAGAATCATTCCATGCAGTCCTTCAAAATCTGAACGTAATGCCATTAAAAATTGTACCAAACGTTGTTCTTCCCTTCGATCAATATAAGGTTTAAACACCTTCAGTGCTGCAGATTTCGTAAGTGCCAATTGATCCCATAAATCCGACATAGCTCCATAGAAGTCTTGAATGCTCATCTCATTCTGTTGAAGAGCATGGATATCAAACTCCAACTCGAACTGCTTGGCAAAGTTAGACTGAGTTATCTTTCCCAGCCATATTATCAAAACCGAACGAAAGCTGAATTACCGCAAACTTCAAATAACCGCAAACTTCAAATTAACCCCAAACTTCGATTACCGTAAACTTTGAAGAACCGCAAACTTAAATTACCGTAAACTTCGAATAACCGCAAACTTAAAATACCGCAAACTTTGTAATCGCAAACTTGGTAACCGCAGACTTGGTAACCGCAAACTTCAAAAAAAGGGACAGAAACGAGGTCCAAACCTGTCAATCTGTCAAGAAGCTCTTCCAAATACACAAGCCAGTTCAAAT
The DNA here is from genome assembly GCA_023525975.1 of Smallanthus sonchifolius. Lineage (NCBI taxonomy): Eukaryota > Viridiplantae > Streptophyta > Magnoliopsida > Asterales > Asteraceae > Smallanthus > Smallanthus sonchifolius. The sequence goes on along the minus strand of CM042033.1, from coordinate 72,308,033 downwards.
AAAAATGAAATCCGTAAATTTGATACCTCATGAGTCAACGAACTGAGCAGAAGCGACAACGAATGAAACAACCCTTCAACAACGAAGAAACCAAACAACGAACGAACCAACAACTGAGCGAAAGCGACAACAAAGATCTTCAATCAAGCATGAATCAAGTTGGCTCTGATACCATGTTAACAAATGAACATGACAAAGAAAAGATGCAGGCTCTCTATTACTTAAATGAAGATTAGCTTACAAATGAAGAAGAAAGCAACATTAAATAGAAAGATAAATGGGCCTGGGCTGTGACACCCAGCAATTCAGGTCAATATCAATATTTCATAAATACACGTTCATAGTATATATTTCCTGAAGGTTCATTTTGACTATGTAAAGTCAAGGAGTCTAGCAAAGGAGTTTATTCCATGTCTAGTAAATTTTAAAGAATTACTAGAAAAAGTAAGCAGTCATAAACCGCAAGATACGGTCGTTGGTGATTAAAAAGAATGTTATTCCAGAAAAGTCTAGAGACATGTTTGAGTATAAAAACATAAAGATTGGTGACTAACTTTTATAAAAAGTTGACACATAAATAATTGTTACATGACTCTATATTATTTTATGTGTATACATATACATTATAGTTAAAATAATAACTAAGACGGGTTTAACTAGTAAACTATTGAGACTAGTCAAACAACACAAAAATATATAAAGTATAATTTTATTAAACTCGGTTTTAATAAAAAGTGTAAATTTATCACGTCTGACTTGTACCAGCTACCACCTTAATACCCGTCTAAAATATCAAATCTCTAAAACCATACCATGCTTTTTATATGTGCAAGATCTAATTATTTAAGTGAAATCCCATATCACCACCATCCCACATCTATCATATACCATCAACTTTCTTAATCACCACACCATTCTCATTCAATCGGCCACCATACCCAAACCCATCTATTTTCCTACCAACTTTGACCAAAGACTTTCTACAAATATCTATACACACACAAACACACAAGCACATGACACACTTTATCTCTCTCGGCACTCCCCAAACCCGAACACCCTTCCCTTTCTCTTTGGCTTTTCCTTAGCAGAACACACTCAAACACACAATATATCTCACAAGTTTTACAACTACAATCAAGATCCAGGAAGTTCAAGTGGTGGATTCAAATCCAAGAAAACCTACAACTAATTCCTTCCTAAAAATAATCCTTGTATAACAGTGAGTGTTTTAACTTCTAATTTTAGTTTTTATTATAAGTTTTACAAGTTGTTATGCTTAGAACCTTCACCCAAGTAGCTCACATGGATTGAAATTTCTAAATGTGTATTAAATAACCTGATGAAGAACTTGACTTATCCATACAGACTAATAATTTATAAAATGAGTTATGTGTTAAACCTATAGATCCGGGTATGTATATGTGGTGTAGATTTGTTAACTTTCACGTAAATTTGGACTTCTAAACCCAAATATATACTAATGGATACAAGAAGAAAAAGTTTAGATCTAAAAGAACATACATGGATCTTGAATCGTATATATTCTAGTTGAATATATAAATGTTTGATTATAAATATTGTTAATGAAAAATATGAATCATCTAAATGTACGTTTTAAACAATGTGTGTGAATATGAGAGTTTTCTTGTAATTTTGATGGTAACATTTAGTTAATCAAGTATTCTGTTAATAATTTTATTTTGTATAAATGTGGCCTTAAATGAACTAATATAACATTTTCGGAATTAATATGTGAAAATGAAAAATATGCAACTTTACATAAATACAGGATACGAAGTATGTTTGAAATAAAAAAAAGGGGTATAAGTATATATATTTATTTATTATCGGTCAAAATGGAGTTATACGCGGGTAGAAATAATAATGTAATTATAAACCCGATACGAATTTATACGAGACAAAACTTATATTATATGCCACTTATATATATATATTTAGATGTATCAAGAATCTATCACCAACATGTTGTCGGTCAAACGGACGTATCACGCGGTTCAAACGAGTCTAACTAGTTGGGTGAACCCTATGCATAAACCAACTCGTATTTTAGAAATATTTCAATAGACATTAAGGTGTCCTTACACGTTTTAGGACGCGAGTAGGTCGGATATCACTATCGGACTTCCTAAATTTGCTAGCATTCATCATTCTCGAGGTGAGTTTCACTAACCCCCCTTTTTCTAAGTTTTTGAAATGTTTTGGGGTGGAGACATACTTGTAAAGAATTTTTGTATGTAAATGAATGAACTAATGATCAGACCGTATGTGTGTATTGAGGGAAAAATAAAGCGCTTAAAGTCCTCGGAATAAATTAGTAACCATTAGCTATGGACTTAGCCCGGGATTTTATGGGTAGTACTATTGGGGGTGACGCCTCCGGTCATGATTAGTCGCGCTAATCAGGGGTCCAAATGGCCGAATGACCGCATATTGTCTTAACTCGCAGAAAGGCGAGGGGAGGCACAGAAAGTTGGGGTTTGGTTACGGTCTCGTATATTACATATTGTTTTGTATTCCTTGCAAGTTTACAAATGGGGTCAATTGATCGGATTAATATTCGGATTCATTGGTAATACATACAAAGAGTTTTGATCGAAAAATGATCAGGTTTAAACATTGGGTTTATGATGACTCTTGATAATAACTTCTGAACTCACCAACCTCGTGTTGACATTTTTAAATATGTTTTCAGGAAATTGAACGTGATCTCCAGGCTAGCAATGTACGTTACATACATACATGAGGATACAGCTTTTGGAAGGATTTCACTTGTATAACTCATGGTTTTGAGTCATATTTGCGAAATCTTAAACTTTGTAAAAACTGAATTATGTTTTGGGATGTAAACATTTAAACTTTGATTATGTATCCAATATCATGTATGTGTTTGCGGTAATCATATGCTTTGGAAACCAGTGGATGTTACGCCTCGCGTTTCCGCCTTGGCGGGGTGTGACATGGGCTAAGGCCCATAACAAATTATTATGCTAACAACAACCCCACGCCCTTAACGCCCGCCAAGCCACTCATGCCCCGCCCATGGCACCCCCTTAACGCCCCATCGTAGCGGTGTTTGGCGCCCCTTACTGGTGAGGTGGCAGGTGACCTCAAGTCACTACACATAGCCTTATAGTACTAATAATGACTTACCATCGTGACTAATTTAACATTAAATCAATTAATTCAACAATTAGCTTCGTTGTATAGCACCACGAATATCAGTGCAAATTTGCAAATCAATGAATTATAGTTGTAAATTTCGGACGCCTATAAGATCATATGGTATACCCAAGTGATGGGGGTGTCAAGTGATAATAAAGTGCACACTACGTGGCGCCGCGCCACACCCTTCTTTATCACACCATCCATCACTTGGCAATGGAAATACCCAAGTGATTGAGGTGGTGTGATAATTAAATGTTTTTTAATTTTCATTTAAATAATAAAACTTGATATTACAATAATAAAAATAAAACATATTATTTCATTTGTTTTGTTTCATATTTTTTGTCTTATTGTTTTCTGAGTTTGGGCTTGGATCTTAATGAGCTGGAAGTGATGGGGTTGGATGGAGCTGGGCTGAAGCATTGGGTTGGAGTTAATGAAGGCTAAAGGTTGGACGATCCAGTTTCTATCATATATTCGCTTAGGGTTTCACACAACCATTTTCTCTTTCAGCCGCTAATTACGTTTTTTCTCTCTGTATTATTCTTTGTCTTCCTCCTAGGGTTTCATCGCAAGGATGAAATTCCTTAGATTTAGCAGTGTGATTTTTAGTTTTCTGGAAGTTTGAATGGGAAAGGACAAGAATGGAGTCAATGCATTTCCTTGAATCTTCCCATGAAAAAAACCTCGCCTCATTATCACGCCTCCCTTCACGCGACAAGGGGGCGGTGTTCCCTCCACAATCACGACGTAATTTTGATGCGAAGTAGGATCACGAGTGTGTGATAACAAGTATACCAGATGCTCTAACATTGCGAATACTTTGGAGAAGAGTAGTCAAATTTCATCGTCTTTCGTGGGCAGAATCCTAATTCCTAAAATTGTTTTAGGGGCCCTTAAATTTTAGGTGCCTAAAGCAAGGGTTTTTTTGGTAAAACAATAGAGACGCCTCTGTGGACCGGTCATCAAATCAGCCGTCTTATAGGTAAATTGGTTGCACCAGTTGGACCTATTCCAACCCATATGATGTCATAAATAATTTAAAATAAAATATGAAAATTACTTTATCTTTTTTTATGAATTTGCAATTTTAATATAATATGAAACTTTAAATAAATAAAATATGGCGTCTAAAGTAGTATATGAATCACTAAATGAAATTTAAAAAAAATAATAAATACAATGTCGAAATCTTGTCCGACCACACGGTTTGGTTCACCGGTTCAACCCATTCCAACTAGTTTAAATGGGAACGGTTCAAACACACTCAACCGAACCGGTTTTATAGCCACCAACCGGTCTGATTGGCCAGTCCGGTCCAGCATTGATAAAGGGTGAATTTTCAAGAAAACTATTCGCCTAATGGATTTCTGAGTATCAGATTGAGAATGTGTCGAGATGGGGAGCTGAAAAAAAAAGTATCTACCGATCACCTCCAAATATGACGTCACTCATATCTAAACTCATGAGCCGTTAAAAAAAATCTACAATCATGAAAGGTGACAAACCGAATGTTACCTTATTATTATATAATACATTTAGCAACCGATGTGAATAGTAAACTTTTCAACTTTACAAATTGTCCAAAAACTTTAACTTTACAAATTGGCTACAAACTTTTCAACTTTTACACGTTAGTCAAAAACTTTTTCACTTTTACAGATTGATAAAGTGAACTTTTCAACTTTTACAAATTGGCTACAAAAATTTTCCATACACACCCATAAAGTTTTAAATATGATGTTTTTATAAAATTCCGAATATACTGTTGCGGCGTGTTTATTTTTATCTACATTTGATGTGTTTTTACTTCAAAACGGAGTTGTGTGTGATAATGTGTCGAGATGGGAAGCTGAAAAAAAAAGTATCTACCGATCACCTCCAAATATGACGTCACTCATATCTAAACTCATGAGCCGTTAAAAAAAATCTACAATCATGAAAGGTGACAAACCGAATGTTACCTTATTATTATATAATACATTTAGCAACCGATGTGAATAGTAAACTTTTCAACTTTACAAATTGTCCAAAAACTTTAACTTTACAAATTGGCTACAAACTTTTCAACTTTTACACATTAGTCAAAAACTTTTTCACTTTTACAGATTGACAAAGTAAACTTTTCAACTTTTACAAATTGGCTACAAAAATTTTCCATACACACCCATAAAGTTTTAAATATGATGTTTTTATAAAATTCCGAATATACTGTTGCGACGTGTTTATTTTTATCTACATTTGGTGTGTTTTTACTTCAAAACGGAGTTGTGTGTGATAATGTACAAGCCTACGAAGCATAGACGAACAAGCTATCAAAGCTTTCGTTATTTTTACATTTTTTTCTCATGACTTTTATAAAATTCAAAATTTGCCGATGCGGTGTACCTATTTTTAGTTTTTATTTTTATTTTTAACCACTATATTTTTATCTAGTTCAAAACTAACCCGGGTCAAGTGCAGTGGCGGACCCAGGAATTTTTTTCATGGGGTCAGTTGTCTATTGCTAAGAATTAAATTTTTTCAGTTCGGTTCAAGTCGGTTCAGGTCAGGTCAGGTCAGGTCACACACTAATTATAATTAACAAATAGCAGATATGCCAGTAAAAAATATGATAAGCAAAATTTAGAGAAATTGATTTAAAAAAGTTGCCTGAAATCGTGACGAGGCAGGGGCAAGGCTGTGAATAGTGAACCGAGTCTTTGATGGAAAGTAACCAGGATTGACGCTACTTAGATTTTTTATTAGGTTAAATTGTTTAAAAATTTAATGAGTAATGGGTTAACTAAATGTGTGCTTAATTGTTTAAATGAGTAATGAGTTAATTAAAAGTGGGTATAATTGTTTAATTGGTTAAGTTTTTAGTCCAGTTTAGTCAAAATGTCCAATTAAGTTATTAGTTTAAATGTGAGTTAGTGTTAAAAATTAAATTTTTTTAAGGTTGGAAATAAAAATTAATTTTTCTTGGGGTACGTCAAAATTTTATGGGGGTCGGTATCAAAATTTCTTGGGGGTCGGTCGAGATTATACCGCAATATAACAAATAATTTTTTTTTCATGGGGGTTTGCAAACCCACCTAGCTTAAGCTGGGTCCGCCAATGGTCAAGTGTAATATGTTTTTAGTTCTTTTTCCACAACAACGTAATGTTTATTTAAATTCCCAATATACCGTTGCGACGTTCTTATTTCTATCTATTTTTCGATTACGTGATTTCTGTAGTCAATATTCATACGTGAATTTTTCACGGTTTTGTTTTTTTCATATAGAAATCCAAACATTATCAACGCCCCCTCACCATAATGTGTGGGTCTACGTCACAGATTCATTTTTTATGTATAAAGTTTCGAATATTATCAACGTCACCGCTGTAACACGCATGATTACATTAACAAGTTCATAATATCTATCAAAATTAGTGACCAGTTAACAAAGACTCCTGAGGAAACTAGTAATCCCTAACTTACTTCTATTTTATTAAATAAATTTATTTATATATTTTCAAAAAGAAATTAAGAGCATTGGATGTTTAATCATTATTCAAACTATTTAATCAATAATGGAATATCGAGTAATGGATTTGATTTGGTCATGTATAATTCTTGTAATATATAGACTTTATAAACATATTAGATTAAAAATAATAAATAGTTTATTAGTAAATAATATTTGTATTAAAAAGTTAATAAAAAATGAAAGATGTGTAACATAGACGCATAGTTTGAAAGATGTGATGAAAGATAAAGAAGAGTTGTGATATGATGATGATGAAAGATGGGTATAATTAATTTCTAATAGTAAAATGTATATATATATATATATATATATATAATAAAAAAGGCACTTTTACTGAAAATGTCATTTTGTTGTTTATTTTGGACTATTATATTTTTGGTAGAACAAAAAATAATGATACAAAAAGAAAGTATTGTATAAAATGGTTTGTCTATGTGTGTTATTTCTTAAATAATTAAAGTGAGGTTTTGAAGATGAGAACAGGAGAGGCCTTCATCCCGGTGGGGACACCACTCAGCATCGAAGTGGCGAAGCTTGAAGAAAAACGCGGGGGGCCATGACAGAATCCTATAATTTTTTTTTTCCTATCGTCGATATAAGGAGGACTGGAACTTAATACCTATAAAATTTTCAGCCGAATACGTATAAATTAACACTTCTGAGCGAAAAATCGGGGGGTGACCCCCCGGCCCTAATGAAGCTTCGCCGTTGCAACATCACCGCCATAGGCGGCGAGGTGTTCCCCGCGACACCGATGGTCCAGCTCAGCCCCAAGCAGGGTGCATGAGGGATATACCGGATTGTCTTAAGGACATATATGTTAGGACGAGTTGTACTTGTACTTGATGTAAATTTAATGATGATATATTTTTGTATTCTTAGAAATTAGTGAAATTTTTTAAGTACAAAAGCTAATAAGAAAGATTCAGGATCTTTATTATTACTTTTTTTGAACGGCCAACTCCTAGTCATGTGAAGGATACTAACAAAATTCTCCTCATCAGGATTCGAACACATGACCTCCCAGGATGAAACCTTTTACAGGAAAAACCCTGACCACCAGACCAGAAGCCTGATTGATCTACGTTTTGGTTATAAAAAGCAAATGATGTTTATGGCCATTTACATGTAATCAACATTTTATATATAGCAACATACAGATACCCAAACCCAAACCAACTTCCAGGATTCAGTTTTCAATGATAGGGGCAACAGATTAGCACAGACAGAAAAGTTACCAACAGAAACTACACTCATTTAGTGTTCCACGTCACTAGTGAAAAGGCCACAAAAACGACAATGGGTTCCGCCGCCCCCGACTGTTTTCACCGTCCTCTTCACCACCTCCACTGCTACTGCTGCTTCCCCTACTTGTACCATGAGCTGGCAACTCCACCCGACACACGGGGCAAGAATTATGCTGAACCAGCCACGGCTCAATGCAACCCGAATGGTAGATATGGTTGCACGGCATTTGTCTAGCCTCGGATCCCAGCTCAAACTTATCTTGACAAACCGGGCAGTGAGAATCAGAGTTCAGGTGTCTGTTTGTAATCTTAATAGTGGGCATAGAATCGATTGCTGATCGGGATGCTGGTGGTGGGCCCTGTCTACCATCGTTCACTGTAAGTTGTTCGATTAGTTCTTGTAACCCGGGACCCATGAAGATATTACTGACATTAGACTGTCTTGGACCCGACGGTGCACCATTGAAGACAAACTCAAACCCATCATTAGCAGACATCCGAGCCGGGGCTTGACCATCAAATATGAACCACGGAACCACACCATGTTCAGGGACGAGTCCAGATCTCCTTCTAATATCAATGTTGGAATTTCTTCCAGCCATTCTTTGCCTTATTAACTCAGAAAAAACATCCATCATTCTGTTTCTTGGGACTGGGAACGGTTCCATGAACTCGTAATCATAAGGCCCGTGTGCATGAGTAGGCCCGGTGTCTTGTTGTACAGACTCATCCAGCTCGCTTAGTTCTTGCACAAATCCCCCCGAACAATATGGACAAACGGGATTACGACCCCCGAAGCCGGATTGGTTGTTGGCATTGATAGCACCAATGTGTATTGCCGCCACTCGACATTGCTCCTCAGAGACAGACTGACAGGTGTTTCACATACAATGTGGTTCACAGAATCTTAGACCCAAAATCAATTGTATTCTGCATTCACAGAATAAGGATATCAATTATAGGCGACACAGAATAAGGATACAATAAGGTGAATGACAAACTCAGTGTTACCTTGTCTGGCACATAGGGGTGTAAATGAGCCGACCCGTTCGTGAGCTACTCGAGATCAGCTCGCTAAAAGCTCGAATTGAGCCAAGCTTAAATAAGCTTGAGCCTAAAACTGAGATCGTTTAATAAACGAGCCCGAGCTTCACTTATCGAGCTCAAGTTGGCTCGCGACCCTAACAAACCGTTGTTTATATAAATTTTATTTAATGTATAATATATATTTACATAAAGATTACTATTATATATAAAATTATGATAAAAATAATTTAATAGAATATTATGTGATACATAAAAATTATAATTATAGATATATATAAAAATAATTATAAATGTATACAAAATAATTAATAAATAATAAACGAGCCGGGCCCGAGCAAGGCTCGAGATTGAAAAACTACCCATGAGCAGAGGTTGAGCTTTAGAAATAGGACTCGAAACGAGTCGAGATCGAGCTCTAGTAATTTAAACGAGCCGAGCTCGAGCTTAGTCGAACTCGGGCTCGGCTCGTATACACCCCTACTTGCACATAAGTTAGTCAATTTCATTTGTAGTGTTTAACAAGAAGGCATATATCCCATATATAACGAAAAGGAGTACTTGTCTGAAAAGATTCCTATAACAACTTGACAATTATGTCTAGAAGCACTTTGCTAGTTATCCAATGTTCAATGCATCTCCTAATATCCTATACATAACTGATAGATAGTAACATAGTATGTCAAATACAGCAATCACACATAATTAGAAGTAGAATAAAAACGCATTATTATTCACTCGGACAAACTTCACATCAGGAAATCCCCAACAGAAGGAGAAAAAGATTCTATGGGTCGAGAACATGAAAAGACTAATGAGGGTAACATTTATATGCCTAATGAAGGAATAATGATTGCTAAATGATTAGAGGTAATGTGGAGCATACTCTGTTCGCTTGGCCAATCTTCAAATAAAGTAATCCAGAGAAGAAGAAATGCTTAAAGCAACTCAGGTTGAAAAATGATGAATAATCCTCGCCTAAGAGAGTGAATAAGAAAACCATGGGTGAGAAACTTTATCTATAGAAGATCTAAAGGAATATATGATAGAAAGAAGAAAAAATGGAGATGATAATCATCTAATGGTACAATAAAAGTTAACAGAAAGATGAAAGTGATGGAGAATGATCCATGATTCATGTATCTTTGTTCTTGAATAAGACAAGCATGGTCCAATATGAGAGAAATGAGAGATAAAGTCAAATTCCCTTCTCTAAGTGTTTAAAAAATAGAATATTTGAGCAATTTCCTTCCAAATTCACTTCCCAAAATAGAAGAGAGGTAGAAAACTTTGAAGAAATGAACACTAGATTGTCATAATTGCAAACCATCCTTGTCCAAAAGCCTTTTCTTTAATAAAATAACGATATATTCGTCCTTCTTTTCTTTTCTTCCTTGCTTACCAAATACCAACACCATAAAAGAAAGGAATTTAACTTTCTGTTGTAAATCCATGTACAAGAAAGAGAAAGCTTAAAAACCTTTATTTGGTATAAGTTCAATAACCCACAAGTGTTTTAGCCATAAGCAAATTTGTTCGCTAAAGGAACTTATAATAATTCAGATTCTTCTGCCACATCATAGTAACATACCAAAGAACATTTCCTTCATACAGATATAAACGAAGTCCATCCCGAACAGCATGTGACCTTAAAAAAAAAAAATATGCACTAAGATTCCCAACCCCAACTAAGATAACCATCTCCAGCAACAACAAGCAACTTTATTCCTACTAACTGTGAACTCTAGCCATCCAGGTTAAAGATCAGTTTTATTCTTAGCCGGTTGGAGTGTGGAAAAAAGTTGATTTGAGATAAAGCAAACGCTAAACACATCACCTAATCAAATGCCACCCATCATGAACATACACATACACACATGCATAAACACAAGGATATTCAATTATTCATATACCATATCTGAACAGAATCAACACATACAAGAGGTCAAGATTAGACCTAAAAAAATCCATGTAAAGCAAGTATTACAATCCCTCCTTCCGATGAAAAAGAATTCGATCCTTGAATTTTCATTTCCTTCCACAAAAAAAGTATCATAATTCAGAAAACAACACTCTAATTTCAAATAAACAAACTCATTACAGACTGAAATCTACTCAGCTTACAAAACTGCTACCACAATCACACTTTTTTTCTGTGGAACAATGATAGATTTCGTACAAAACCCTAATTACAAAATGACCTAAAAATCATTCGATCAGTAACATACAGGAGTAGGTTTGACAGCAATTTCGATTTCCGAGACTAAATCCAAAGAAACTAACACACAATCGATCCATACATCACAAAAAAAATATCGATATGAACCTAAATTTCACAATAGAATCTTCAGATCCGCATATACCAGTCAACAATTTTTAACAGATACAATAATTAATCAGGATAAGAGAATCAATCGGACAAAAAACGTGAAACGGAGGCTCGATTGAAACGAATAATATCAATTTTTGTAACGAATTAGCCTCACTTACCTAGATGATGATGATGATGATGATGATGATAACGATGACGATGATGCCGATGGCGGTGGAGACTTGAATTGGGCGGATTACAGAGAGAATGAGTGAGTCGACGTAGACAAAAATCGTTTGACTGGAAATTATTTGTTGCCGATAAGGATTGTTTTTGACCCGCCCAAACGGGTCGAGTCTACAACCAACCAACTACTTTGGGCGATGGGCTTATTTTATTAAGTGTTGTGGGAGTCGAATATTGTTTTATGTTCGGAATCACAATGCTTTATACAATATTTTAAAATATAGTGTAAAGAAAAAAATTATTAATTTAACAAGTGTATAAATAAAGATATTATAGGTATGGATAATAATACAAAATCAATAAATATTTGATTATCAGGTCCAAGAACACGAACACAAAATTTGATCTCAACTAAGATCGACTCCTTGTATTATAAAACTCTCGATTTACTTACAATGATTCCTAAACCCTATTTATATTAAAACTAAACTAATCCTAACTCAATTCAATAACTATTAAATAATCAAATAAATAAACTCACTTTTAGTCTAATACGAACTCAACCAAACAATTAATAAACTAATAATTATCTTTAATCAAGATTAAACCTTCACATCATAGCTTTAATAATGTAGTTGGATCCAAATCTGAGTCGGGTCTTGTTGTCGAGTTAGTCCACATCAAGCATTTTCAAGCATTACATAAGAACTTGTTAGAATGTGAGACGGAGGCGGAACTTTGAAAACACATTTTGCACTTAAGTCAGTCATTTATACCGATAAAAATCTATACTATATAATAAATAAAGGTTTTTGCATGCCACGTGTCGCCTTCATATTCATTCTCACAAATTTTTTCCCGTCTCTCTCTCCTATTTAATGCACTTCTATATTTTAATAATAATATATATTTAAAGAAAAAAAATAATAATTATACTAATAAAACACATTTATTTTAAATTATCTCTTATCATAAGAAACTTTAAAATTTAATTATATAACTTTTATTTTCAATCAAATAGTAAATAAAAGTCAAATTATATTAAAAAAATAGTAATTAACGTATTTTCGAAACCCAATTATATACTAATTTTTTCATATTTTGAATTTTTTTCTATCCTTATTATATGTAATAAATTTTTACACATGTAAAATATATACATAAAGATTTAAAATTTTTATGTATTGATATATTTCACCTCGTGTATAGACACGGGATCTAAACTAGTGTATATAATAAAAGAGGCATGTAAAGAACTCTAACATGTAAGAGATGAGGAATAGAGAACATGAAATAACATAAATTGAATATAACCAACACTATATTTACTAAGCTTATATATTAAACAAGTGGGTATTAAGCTACCCACCTCATCAAATAACATAAATCGAATATAACATAACTTAAGTTGAACATGGTATTTAGGGGGTGTTTGGGATTACTTTTGAAAAGTAATTTATGACTTTTTACAAAAGTTAAAACTTTCTACTTTTTAAAAACAACTTTTTATCTTTTTTAAAAATAATTTTTTCTTTATTTATTCAAATAAACTTTTGACTTATTATCTTTTTAGAAAAGGTAATAAGTTAATAAGTAGTTGAAAAGTAACCCTAGACACCCCCTTAATCATGATATAACTAACAACTTTAATATAAAGAGTAAAATATAACAGTTTTTTTATAATGTAATAGCGTTGACATATTAAATTAATGTTTAAATACTAGTTGTTTTTCATTTTAGTTGTTGATCAAAGTCAACTCCGATTATTACAAGGTTAGTTGTGTGTAATTGAATTAATCATAGGAGTATTTATAAACAGGAGTTGTTGTAATTTAGATAATTAATAAATAGAATATACTAGAAGGAAAGGGCCAATACCAATGTTTTCACGACTGGTCTGAACCGGTGTGGTCCCGTTAGCCTATTTAAATTGTTTTCAGTCGAACGGAGCTTTGCTATTGGTGAGTTTTCTACTGGGTAAGGGTGTTGACCACGGGTTGTAGTTAAGCAGGCACCGATGAGCGTGTTTTAGTATATAAAATATATTCTATTTAGAGTTACATAAATCAGGTTTTAAACTTATAAATTAAAATGATAAATACTTCAACTAAACATACACACAATAGGCAAGTGTACCTATCGCATCGTAATATAACATGAGTAAAAACCAAGTATCGAACCATGGATACGGATCCCGTACTCAACCCTCGCTATTGTCTGACTAGGATAATAAGTTGGAAATGGGTTTTGTTTAAAATAAAAATGGATAAGAAATGTAATTATGAAGTGTTTTCTTGTTTAAGGTGTTGCTTTGGTTGTTATCACTTGTTAATTAAAAATACATTTTAGTAAGGTTGGTCATGGTTACTAGTACTATCTCTTTCGATGGGGGAGCTAGTATTTCGTAACGGAACAGTGCATACGGTCGGCCAACTATTCCTAAAAAATCTCAGGACCCTAAACGGGGTCTCAAGTCCGCCGGCTATCCCGTGATTCATTATTCGGACTAAGATTATCCTTTAACTGACGTACGTCATGTCTTGTAACTTCTTCCGGAAAGTCGGAATGCGCAACTTCCTCCAAAGGTACTTTATGAACCCTCGGACCTAACAAATTATATTTTTAAAATAGTTGTCTTTAGTTATAAAAATATTTTAAATAAATAAAACTTTCATTCTTAAAATCAAGCCCCATGGCTCCCGCTAGAAATCCTCTGCAAGCTAACACAAGAGAAGTAAAGGAATACCGACACGTTTCATAAGGTCCAGTCAGGACTCGAATGACTCGTTGAATACCCAAACCTCCAATCAACCCATAATAATAAACCAATACTAACTCGGCCGTTGCTAGCACCAAGATTATATATAGACCGTACAAACCCGAATAAGCTTCTCAAACAAAAGGACTTGCTTAAGTAACTTACAAGATTTAAGATTATTAAGATGGTTTAAAGATCACTTATTATGTTCTTTTTAAGATAAACTATAAGAAAGACTTTAAGAGCATAACTTACTAAAAATACTTCAATCATTAATTAAAGTTCAACCAACCCGAGCAACGAAAAAGGATTAGTCATAAATGACCATACAAGTGACTCCACTAACCCTTAGATATTGTGTGGAAGTGTTTAAACACCAAGGGGGAGCGGGTATAGGTTGCTTCTTGTTTACTCGAACGGAAAAATTCATTTCATATTACAAGGACTTTAAAAAGGAAAATAAACAAAGAAAAGCTAAAATGAACCAAAACTAAGAGAGTTACGGCTCTTAACAGAGCACTAAGGCCTTCACACATCTCAATCTTGGACATCTAAAACACTAGAATGAGCTTGGTATTTATAGGCTAAGATTTTGGCAATGCACGACCGTGCATTGGATTGCACGGGCGTGCAAAGTACCTTTTTCTTTCACGTGCGAAATCTGGCAGCTTTAAGGAGTACGGGAGGGCAAAATGGGGTTTACACGGTCGTGCAAGGCAATGCACGACCGTGCATTGCCCTATTTTGCTCCCCGTTGACTTCTTGACTTCCAGCTTTGACTTCCTGCGTTCGGTTTCGTTCAATTGACTTCCGAATGCTAATTTCTCCTTGATTTGGAGTGATTTCTTCATGTTTTTGCTAACCAAGGGTAATTATCCTGTTGTGAAACAATTGAATAGATTAAGTATCAATTATTATCATATTACCTTAAATTATGATGAATTTGGGGTAATTATGCGTGCAAAATATGTATAATTTACGTCATATCAGGCACCCACTCAAAATTGGTATAGAAGTGTTAATTTTTAATCATGGAAAATTAGGCCACCTTTATCACGAGACACCTGCATCTTCCTTAATCAACAATAGAGAAATCAAAATCTATATTGGTGGTTGGTGTGATCCTTTGAAATTTTCAATTACAGGAGTCTCATTTGGTGGTTCGAAAAGAAATCGGAAAGAGACAGAGGTTGCGAGATAGTGCGAGAGATTAGGATCGACTATGTGTGAGAGGCATTAAGGAAAAAAAACGGCATTTGAGGGTTGTCGGTTACGAAAAGATGAAGGATTAATCTTGATTAAAATAAATATTAATATTAGTTTATTAATTGTTTGGTTGAGTTTGTGTGACAATCCGGACTTTTCCAGTTAACTCCGTTAACAAAATCCAGTTAAAGTTAACAAAAATTAACTTAACTCAAACTCCAGGGACTGTTTCTGTCAATATTTCAAATTTAAACTCTGGGGACTAGTTATGTAATATCCCTAGTCTACTATTTTGACTTTTTGAAAAGTCAAAATCCAAATTCCGTGGACTTTGGAAGTCAAACTAACCAAATTATAACCCCATCTAAACTGGAGGGACCTATTCTGCCAAGTTTTAAACTCCAATTCTCAGGAAAAACCTCAGGGACCATTTCTGTCATTATTCTAAACCGGATTGTTGACTTTTGAAAGTCAACATCACGGATTCAATCAAATTCGATCGTTTCTACTGAAATCCGTAACCGATATGCACGTTATAGCCATTAATCGACTATCATTGAGCAATTAACACCATCATTACACAAGAATTAAATCGAATTATGGTTAATCAAGTCGTAAACGTTGAAACCGTCACCCCTTTATCAAATTCGACGAATTTGAGTATTGTTTTCACAAATCGAATTCACTCTCACCTAAATCGCTACTCCCTGAAACTATTACGCACGACAATTCGACCGGAGAAGCTGTGGGAATCGCCGGAGATCAACCCCGTTGCCGACGACACTCGTTTTAGTCGGACACTATCAATCCGAATCACATTCTGGTAAATTCTTACATCATCACTTTCGTTTCAGTCTATGGAGCAATAACCCTAACCTAATTGGGGTTCATATTATCGGATTTAACTCGATCGAAACCTAGGGTTCATACGGATTTTGTTTTAGTCGAACGTTATCAATCCGATATCAAATAATACAATTGAACACACCCTTAGTGTCGTCTCAATGCCTGGATTGAAAGCCCTATGAAATCCAGGGCTCATATCATCAAATTGAACCCGGATTGATTCTAGGGTTCATCGCGATCTGGGTTTAATCGAATCCTAATCTACACACGATTTCAATCCAATTAACTTATACGAGTAGTTTCGCAATCAGTTACTCACTAAAAGCCCTATGATAATTTGGATCCATAACACTGAATTAAACAAGAAACCATATCTAGGGTTCATATGTTTTTGGTTAATCGAACTCCAATCCAGTCACCATCTCAATCAAATTAAACCACAGGGATTGACTCGCAGTCCTTTTTTTGTCAATAGCCCTATGATTCCAACATGTTTTATCATCTAAATTGTTCAAATCGAATCCATGATAAGAACCTAGGGTTCGGCTTTTCAAACTGGAATTTAACTATCTAAAACTTGATGATTTTGAAATTAACTACACCTACAGGTTCGAAATACCTCGATCATCAAAACCCCTATGTCTTTTGGTTCAATCGAAACCGAATTCAGTGGATTCAGGGGGGAGTTCAATCGGACTAGAGTAAAGGGGAAGAACACAGGGGTGTTAAGGATTAAAACGCATTTGATCCGAATCCTAATGCGATGACCCTAGCGGGCGGGACTGGTTAAGTGTGTGTGCTTGTGTGGGAGAGACCCGGGTTCGAGTCTCTCCACACTGTTTTATTTTTAAACATTTTTCTTGTATTATTTTAATATAAAAATCAAACCCTATAATATTATATTATTATATAAATGTGTTTTAGCCCGGGAAACAACCTGTAGGCTCGAGTTTGAATTATTAACATATTTTTATATTATTTCCAATTTATAAATAAAATATTTATGTTATAGTCAAATAAAAATAATATGTTTATATTATTTTCAAACCGTAACTTCGTATAAAATAATATGTTTATATTATTTTCAAACCGTGACTAATGTTACTAAATAATATATATTTATATTATTTCGTATCGTTTTATACCTCGTGTGACGTTTTAAACTAAATAATAATATAATTAGTTATATTATTTACTCGCGTTTATTATATCGATTAAAAATACTATATTTATTATTTCTCCGCAAATGATTATTTAGTTAATCCGACGAGCCTAAAAATAATATATTAAATTATATTATTTTCCTAACTTTTATAAACGACATTAACGTACTAATTTATTTATTTATTTAATATTATTCTTTAACAACATTCGACTCGTAACACTTTGATCCTTAATTAGTATTTTAAGAAATATATATATATTTCCATAGACACGTTCGTCTACTCTTAAATCCCTATAAAACGTTAAGGTGTTCTAACTTCCGTGTCGTCGTCACAAATCCCATATGTCCCTAACTTATGTGTTATAATTATAGGGCATATGTAAGCCGTACAGGCTAACACTTGAGATTCTAAATCTCATACTTGTGTGATACTACCTACTACGCAACGCATGTGAGTTTCACGGCCCCTTTTACTGTTTTTATTTGGGGGAGAAAACATGTCACAATTTTTTTGGTTTATTGTAATTCATATGATATCACTGTTGAGGCTAAGCGTAACACACTATCATGAAAAGTCCTCACACACATCGGACCGTTAATATGGTATGAACGAGGTATTTTTGGTAGTACTACTGGGTTTGACAAACCCCACCCGCGTTAGTCGCGTTAACTCGATTAGAGGTCGAACGGGTGTTATATTGACCTTAACACATTAGTCAGAGTTGATAGACCTGGCTGGAGGCAAACAAACAAACACACTGTCAGTTTCGGTTGCGAGCGCTTTAGCAAAACATGAATATAGGCATGCAACCTATTGATATGCATATTGAATGTACATAATCCGCAAATGCTTTATTTAAAATGATTGAAACCTGTGAACTCACCAACCTAGTGTTGACTCGTTTTCTTACATGTTTTCTCAGGTTGGCACTCAGGATCACGTTAAGTCATGCATGTGTCTTGGTCTACAATTGAAATAATTATCTATTGAATAATCTTTATGTTTCGTTTGTATTTGGATTTGGGCGCGTTGTTTTGCGCATTTACTTTCGTTTAACGCTTCCGCATATACACTCTGAACCTTTATCTTTTATGTTATTACATTTCAAGTCCCATATAGTGTCGTTTGAAGTAACTGATGTCTGAGATCCTGGTATGTCACCTTCCAAAACGGTAAAACTCCGTTAGTGGAATTTGGAGGTGTGACAGTTTGTATTAGACTAGGAGTGAGTTTGTTTATTTATTTGATTATTTAATTAAGTTTGAGTTGAGTTAGGGTTAGTATAGGGTTTATTATAAATAGATGGTTAGGGATTCATTGTAAAGTGTGGTTTTGGTTTTCAATATTAATAAAAGAGTCGATCTTGGTTGAGATCAAATTATGTGTTTGTGTTCTTGGGCCTGATTTTCAACAATTGGTATCAGAGCTTGGTGAAAGATCATTTTGAGAGTCGTAATGTGGAGTCGAGAAGGTATCAGCCTTTATGCTGCTGTGATGGTTATTTTGTGGCTGGAATCATCGGAGAAAATAAGCAGGCATATAAGAAGGAGAGCCGAGAAAGAGACCGGCTCTGTGGTAAAGAGCAAACTACTGACCACAGACATCAAAACAATATATATTGTTTTCGTGGTGTTTTTTTTTCAGTAGAATACTAATCTTCCATGTGAAGGTTTTAATATTATTATCTAGAAGCAATTTTCAACAATAGTGGGCTGGTTTTGTGATACAAACTAGAACAGTGAGGGAGAGACCAACGAGTGGTGGTGATTTAGTGTTTAAACCATCAGCGATCAGGTGGTGATCGAGCGGTGAGGATGGAACCCGGAGACCTGCAGTTTCCGGTGAAGGCGACACCAGTCCGGTACTTTTTGGCGGCTGTAGACGGGTGGTAGACGGCGGTGATTGCCGGTGTTCCACGACAACAGTGGCAAAGCACCAGGTGGAGGCCGGTGACCCGATTGTAGTCGGAAACAACCAGTTTCTCAGCTGTTTGTGGGTGTGGGAGCATAGTCATCGACGGGAACAAGCGGCAGTGGTGTTAGTTGTATGTCCGGTGGTGAGGGCGGTCAGAGGTGGTGAGTAGCGGTTGTGACAGCCAAGTAACGAAGGGTTGTGCCAGCCAAGTAACGAAGGGTTGTGCCAGTCAACCAAGGAAGATATTGATCTGAGCGATTCAGATTGAGTGAAAGACTAATCACCCGCGAAGGGTGTAGGGATTTGCAAAGTGTTTACCTGTGTGATTCAGGGTGGTACGGTGTGATATCGGTGAAGAAGTATTAGAACATGTGAGCGGTTCAAACGAAGTGAAGAATACATCCGATCTGTGAGAGATTGTTCAAAAGGTCGTGAGAGCTGCGTGGAAGAAGATATGTGATAGACCAAGAACGATCTGTGTGATACGGATCAGTGTGGAAGATTAAGAGCGAAACCTGTGAAAGGTGAATTTGGAAGTGGCATGGAAGACCTGAGTGATTTAGGAGGTATAAATCAAGATTAAGAGGGAGAATGAAAGATTAATCTTGATTAAAATAAATATTAATATTAGTTTATTAATCATTTGGTTGAGTTCGTATTAGACAAAGAGTGAGTTTGTTTATTTATTTGATTATTTAATTAAGTTTGAGTTGTGTTAAGATTAGTATAGAATTTATTATAAATAGATGGTTAGGGATTCATTGTAAAGTGTGGTTTTGGTTTTCAATATTAATAAAAGAGTCGATCTCGGTTGAGATCAAATTCTGTGTTCGTGTTCTTGAGCCTGATTTCCAACAAAAGAAACAGTTCAATTAAGTGATGAAGCCTTTTGGATATCCCTTCCTTATCATTTTTAGAGTTAATTACAAAGATAGTCCATGTGGTTTACAGAAAATAACAAGTTTGGATATTAAAGGTTAATTACATAAATAATGGTTCATGTGATATGTTAATACTTTAAGTTTTAATTATTTAAAAAAAAAAGTACACATAATCAATAACAAATTTAGTTTGTTTCACTAACTAACGTCAAAAAATTTATCAAGTGTTCTAAAGTTAACCTTCAAGGGGTAATAACGTTTATATTCATATCTTTGAGAGGTTTCAACTTTCAAGTTCAAATCATTATTATACTGGTTTCCTATCATGACTTATTGAAGATCACCTGTACATCACAAGTTACGATTTACACCTCTCGTAACTAAGGATGAGCAAAAAATCGAATTAACCGAACCGAAACGAAACCGAATTAACCAAAAAAGCCTCACCCTAAAAAACCAACTCAAACTAAAAACCAACATTTTGGTTTGTATTTTTTGAAAATTGAAAACTACGGTTCAGTTTCAGTTTTGTATTTTTTTAAAACCGAAATGATTATATGTACATATAAACTTTTACAATATATTGTGTGCATGCATATATGTGTTACACAAATTTTCATTAATAGTATATTAAGATTTATATTTGTTATTGAATTTATGGGTTATAATATTTATTTTTAAATGTTAAATATATTTTATATGAAACTAACAAATTATGTAGCCAAAAAATTTTAGGCCAAAATATGTAATAATTAATTAGTCATTAGTTAATAAAAAAATTATTCCAAAAAACTCAAGACCAATTGTAAAAACTGAAAACCAAAAAAACCGAACCTATACAGTTTTAAAAAACCAAAAACTGAACTTTCAGTTCTGACTTCGATTTTACCCCAAAACCTAACCAAATTGAACCATATACACCACTACTCGTAACTAAAAAAAAAGTTTACATTTCACCTTTTCATTTAGAAATATATAAATTACCGATCTAAACAAAATTTTCATTTTTCAATTCAAAACTTAATATTTTCCAAGTGAGCCCAACACCACAAAACCCTAGCAAGCCTAAGTAGGCCCATAACCTGCAAACGAATGAAATAGACACGTGGCTTTATATCTGCGTACTCCCATTCTCATTCCGTACGAACTCTTCCGGAACCTTCTTTCCAATGGCATGATGAAATGAAAAACGTCTCCTTCAAAGAATCCTCACGAACCCTAATTCTCCGAAAATCGCAAAACGTTTTCTATAACTGATCAATCAAATCAATCTGCTCCAGTTTTAGCTAACAACGAACGAGACGATGTCTCACTTCGGCCGAGCAGGTCCGCCGGATATTTCAGACACCTACTCCCTCCTCATCCTCAATACCAGTTTCCGTAAGTCTATTTCCTTTCATTTTCTCTCCGCGTTAGCTCGTTTGTTCATGTTATTGATTTAGTTTTACGAAAAAAGGATTGATCGGCGTTCGGATTGGTTATATGTGTGTGTATACAGGTACGACGGCCGACGATCTGTTCCCGCTTTTTGATAAATACGGAAAGGTTGTTGATATTTTTATCCCTAAGGATCGAAGGTATGTGTTTTGTTTTCATCGATCTCGTTGATTTTGCAGTGAGTTTTATTTATGGAATGATATAAAAGAAGATCGGTATTTGTAGGCCTATTGTTTGGCATTAGGTTCGTTTATGTTGATCATGAACATACTTTTTCGTTTTCATTTAATTAAACGAACTAACGTTTATCTTTGTTCATTTAGGTTTATTTATATTTGTTCACTTATTTTCGTTTAAATATTAATTTAAAATTAATTTGATTTTCATGTATGTTAGAATCCTTAAACCTAAATTAAAATCAATTTGATATGATTGTTTATTTTTGAAATGTTAGGATGGAAGAATGACTGTATTTTTATACTTTAGTTTAGATATTTACGTTTACTTTTAATTGGTTGGTGTTCGTTTATGCTAGTTTACGTTCGTTCGTTTATGTTCGTGAACCGTTAGTTAAGAGTATTAATGAACGAACATAAACGAACACAAACACGTTCATTTTCTTAATGAATGAACACGAACAAGAAAATCGGTTCGTTTAAGTGTTCGTGTTTGTTCATTTGTTACTATTAAAGTTAAACGAACGAACACGAACAAGCCCTGTTCGTGTTCATTCGGTTAGTTGTTTACAGGCCTACGATTTGGCTTCTTTTGAACCCTAAAACTATCACGGTAACTATTAATGACAGATTCAACAGTTTTTTTTAAAATTATCTCGCCACCTCAGATAATTTGGAGTGTGATTTAGCATATGTAGTAGCTCACCTGGTTTTAGATTTAGAAAACGGTCATTAATTTTTGTTTTTTACATGATTATGATTTGTTTTGCATCAGGACTGGTGATTCGCGTGGATTTGCGTTTGTTCGTTACAAGTATGCAGATGAAGCACAAGAAGCAGTAGATAGGCTGGATGGTAAATGATTATCTTCTATATTTGGTCTTATACATCTTATGGTATATACTGATTTGCTTATGTGGATATTCATCTCAGGAAGAGAAGTTGATGGTAGAGAAATTACTGTACAATTTGCAAAATATGGTCCCAAAGCAGAAAGGATGTAAGTTTGTATAGGTTCATATGTCATGGTATTATCTTTCCTTTCGGTTAAATAATGAAATCATCACTTGGTTTTTTGCCATTTTTTCCTTTTTGGTGTAGTTTACAAGCTTTTTTGCACTATAATTATATGGTTCTACTATATTGTAATTACCATTTGGTTAAAAACTGTTACACTTTTTGTTGCCAACATTTTTGCAGTCATAAAGGAAGGATCATTGAGAAGCCTCCAAGGAGCAGAGTCAGGTCAAGAAGTCGTAGTCCTCGACCAAGGTTCTTTCTTGTATCTTATATTTCGAACTGAATCATTAAGCATAGATGGTTACATCTGGCGGTGTTACATAAAACATTATTGTGAAAAGAATAGCAAATGGGATTTATGTTTCTCGTCATATCAGTGCCGCTGTTGCTATATTATTACATCATATCCTGTTGTATTTGCTTTCATCAGAACAGATGGAAACATAGTCTCACCTTCTTCTGAAACCATAATGCATGATGATTGGAAGTTGGAACTAGTTTAGTTGTTTATAGTGACCTAATTAAATGATATGTTAATCTAAACAGTCACTCAAATTGAAAAGACTTCTCTTTTTCCTCCAGATACCGTGATGATTATCGGGATGATGATTATAGGAGGAGAACTCACAGCAGGAGCAGGGATAGGTATGGCAGGGATCGAGGTCATCACTATCAAAGTCGGAGTCGTAGCTATAGTCCAGACTATGATAGAGCCCGTGGTAGGGCTCGTTATGATGATGAGCGTTGGAGTAGAAGTCGATCTATTGAAAGGTTGGCAAATTCACTTATTCAAGACTAGAGGTGACAAAATAGGCACGTTGGGTGTCAAAACATGACATTGCATGGTATGGGCGGTTGGGTTTACATGAAACACTTTTTGGCCAATTTTATTGATTTTGTATTAGTAGTTAATGTCATTTGGATTACAAAACTTATATTACTCAGAAGCTAGTCTACTTTTTTGATAAAATGATTTGGGAGGTTTTATTGATTAAAATTAAATTTTGATGGACTTTCAGCCTGCTTTACCTACTTCTTATCGGGCTATTTTTAAAATATTTTACTTGTTTGACCTGCTGGGATGAAATAAATCTGAATTGACCGATCACCCATCATAAGTTAATGCGTCGAACTTGCCACCACTGTTCAGGATATTTGATTTCTTATGCTTTTTAACTTGTACTTCTAGAGTTATGACTTGCTCTTATGTTGGTGCAGTCCTGGTCCCCGAAGGAGCTTATCACCACGCAGGACCCCTACTAGGGGTAGAAATCATGATAGTCGCAGCCCATCACGAAACCCTAGCCTTTCTCCAAATGGTCGCCATCATGATTCTAGGAGCCCTTCACCACGTAGTCGTTATCAGGTGAGTTTCTAAGCCAAGAAATTTTAAATCGTGCTTTGGTTATTGTAAAGGTGGTAATATTTACACATTTAATTATGAATGGGTCGATCTAATCCAAGGGTTTAAATAAATAAAATAGCTAAACGGTGAATGGGTCAGATAGGTCGAAGGGTCAGACCGGTTGAAAGTTGCCCAAAGGTGTATTTTTAAGGCACAAACTCCTAAAGATATGTTCGAAAATTTAGATTATTATTGTATTCATAAAAAGTTGTAAGAAAATGATAGAAAAGTTTTTGTGGGCCACCAGATCCAACCCATACTGAATAATCAAATATGACCCTGTTTTGAACCCAAATTTATATAGAAGTGTTTACCAACTCTTATTTTGATTTGCTGCAGGAGTGACTGAGCTGGAATGGATTTCTATATTGATCTCTGGCTTCTTTGTATCTTGGAATGTTATTCACTATTCAGAGACCTCTGTTGAGAATGCATTCTGTTGGAACTAGTTTTGGTCATTCATCATATCTTCAAGTTTATGAACATAGTAATTCTTAGGTCGCGACCTGGTTGGTATAGACTAGTAATTTCATATGATTGTTTTTGTTTCTGTGGATGGTTTGTCACGTGTGTGTCGAATCTGATCTCTTTAATTAGTTTTTGTACCGAATTCTTATAGTTATGATGGAGAAAAGATGGATTGAGCCTGATGGGTGTGATGATGATGATGATGATGTTGACCTGTTGATGCTGTGTATAGTCTCTAGATTATTTGAGCCTATCCGAGAATGCTGTTTGCAGGTTGACTCGCAGCGAGCATGGCGGTAAGTTTTTCTTAAAATGTCACATTTTATATGTTTATTGGGTAATAATATTATGACAGAGAGATGGTGGACCTCCATAGCTGATGCTGGCTTAGGACCGATGCTTGTCCTGCTTGCTAACAGGGTAATAAATCCTCATTTGTTTCTAGTTGCACATGTATCTCGAGTTGTAGCGCAAGTGTTGGTGACTAGCTGTGATGTGAAGGTGATAGATTTACAATAGCCAGCTGGAAGGTGTTATTGTTGACCTAGAAAATTCTGCCAGCTTTTCCATATTATATGTGCATATATATATATAATCATGTAATTTGTAAGTATCAAAGGTCGTTTAGTCTAGTTGTATCAAGGTGTGTTGAAATTGCGTCCCTTCTTAAATGGTAGAGTTTAAGTTATATGTTGGACAAAAAGGTGTAGATTTAGGAAGAGTATTCGGTAAAAGAGTGCATCACCAGAAAAAAAATGAAATAAAGAAGATTATATACTGTTCATAAAATTGTCATGAGTCCATAATTAGTCTAAAAGCAGGTCTCTTAATACATTTGTCAATTTCAATCCATACGAATAGATATATGGGTTATGTTAAACAGGTATAATATTCACCTGAACTGTCTTTTTAATGCATAAAACTTTCTTAGCCATTTATTAGAAAGTTAAAGGCTTTATTGGTCTTTTGATGTTTACAACAAGTGCCACCGTTGATAATGTGATGAAGCATCCAAAATTAGATGGAGCTTTGAATTGCAATAGTCCTGAAGACGGGTCATAACAATACCCCAAACTGCCGCTGTGGTAGTAGCTGCAAAAATTAATTGAAGTCGAACATACACAGAAAGCGACACAGATACATACCCGGGTGGCTCATCAAAAACATAATCGTTCTGAGTAGGCCTAGTGCTTGAAAATGAAAACAGGATTAAGGTAATCTGATATAATAATAAGAAAACATAGATGGAAAATCTGAAAAGAAAAAAAGAAATTAAAAACTTACTCTTCACATCCACCAGAAAAAAAATATATATATATTTCTTTACCATTTGATGGATTGACAATAGAATTTTCTATCATTGTAAGGTTATAAATCCACGAGATTTTACGCATTAGATTTATTCATCAACACATAGTTCTTAAACCGTTAAACGTAAGATATCAAATCAAGTAGCGGAATATCATTCAAATTACAAACTTCTTAACAATAATAGAAACATCGTCTTAAACGTAGTTCGAAATTTGAAACATAATCGGATGTCAGGTAACTCTTCATCGCCAGTCAAGCATTCGCGAACTTCCTTCCGACTAGGGATGAGCATTTGGTACAGAGTACCGGTACCGTACCGTACCGATAGATTCAGTACCGGTACCGGTACCCACTTTACCAAACTTCAAGCATTGCCCCTTCGTACAATGACACCCACTTAACTTCAAGGGTCACGTCAACCCCAAGACGACCGTCGTCACCATACTAGTTGTACAACAGTTGGCAAGCCACAAAGGCCCCTATAAAAGTATTGCAAAACATAACATATAATATCTTCTGTTCCCGAAGGAAACATGGCAAATTTTTCGATCATATTGTGACTTTCGAAAACATTCACTTTTTTCATTTCAAACTTCATAGTTAAAGCATTTGTAAGTTTTATTAAAATAGCTTCTCATTCATAAACATTTCATAAACTTCGCTTCATAAACGTTATTTTGTAAACATCATTTCGCTGTCCATGCATACTAGCCCCAAAATACAGTAAAACTTTTTAAAAATGGGCATCTAGAACTCACCTGACTTTTTGGTACTACTTTCGAAGGTCTGAATAAGCGGAGTGCTAAGCGATCTGTATGAAAGTTAACATGTAAAACCTATCAAAATTGGCTAGTGTCGTGTAACACCCTACTTTTAAAACACCGATTAAACACGTGGAAGCATTTATCCCAAGGAATATATATTTTTTTATGTCCCTCGCGTACCGCGAAAGACCAGACCCCTCCCATCGCGTACCGCGAGGGAGCATCAGAAAGCCAGCCGGAAACCAGGTCTCTCGCGTACCGTGAGGGACCTGTTTTCACAGAGAGTTTCCAGGCTTCAGCAGGTTTCAACACTTAGCCATTTTTTTCCAACTTTTTCATTTCAATTAGACACCAAAACTGTAGAAGCATGTTTTGGTAACTATAGATAAAATTCTATGTATCGGTGTACGTGGCTAATACGCAAGAGGGTCTTCCTGAGTACTTAGTCTGCACACCAGTTTGGTCCTGCGTACTTAGTAAGTACGCAAGGCTTTTGCCTTGCGTACTTGTCAAATACGCATGACCAAACCCAGCATACTTAGACAAGTACGCAGGTAGTGTTCCTTCCCCTATAAATATGAGATGATGGCCTCATTTATAGGTGGAACTTCTGGAACAAGGTTGAGAGGTGTCCGGGTCGGGACGAGCTCTCCCGACCCCTGGACCGTGAGCGTAGATGAGAGATGTGTGCTCCTTCGGTATGTAGTCTGTAATACGGGATGACTTCTATGTTATGGATTACGTATCGTTTCATTATCTTTTGTTTATGTTCGTGTTTCTCTGTGTTCTTCTTGGTTCACACACAAATCACAGAACAGATCCGTGTATTTTCGATGCGCGACGAGGCTCCCGGGAACTACAAAAACCTCCCAACACTTGGGTTTTGACAAAAAAAACATTTCAACATCAAATACATACACCAAAACACAATTGTGAATACAATTTACATCCATTTAAAGGATTTCTAATAAATCACCAAAACACATATACGCATACGAGAATCCCGCCAAATGCCTTTGACTTGACTTTGACTACATAGGAGATTTTCCTACATAACACCACATATATCACCATTAGTAATGAAGATAAAACATAATAAACAAGTAAAATTCTACTTGTTTCACCCATTCACCCATTTGACCCGTTTTCACCCAATTTGACATTAGGCTACATATCACTTACATAATCACCTACAAGTTTCACTCTTTTCATTTTACATTCATGATCAACACATTTTCCATTTCCATTATGGCACATAGGCCATAACTTCATCATCTCATTTCCATTATGATTCCTAGATCATAACTTCATATCCACATATCCATTATGGTACTTAGACCATAACTCCATAACCACATATCCATTATAGTATAAATATTATAACTACATTTCATTCACTTATTCATACACCTTATGCACATACAAACCACATAACACATTATGCAATTTAACACATTGTGCATACAACATTGCATATAGCACATTTTATCAATCAATTACTAAGTAAGTGCAAAAGCACTTACCTTGTGGATTTGAAGGTCCCGATTCCCCTTCACGTTTTGCAATTTGATTACCTAAACACATTCATCTAGTTTAGTAATCTAACATACATCAAAATCACATTTTAATTGGTTTCATAACCCAATTTCCCATTTCCAACCCAAACTGACCCGTTTGAGTTATACTCATATCCAAACACCCTCTTTCATCCCAAACTCACCTACTTGAGTGAAACACACCACTTTTAAAAACAAAACTTTAACGCGCGGAAGTCTTAACCCAGGAAATTTTTTTTTTTTACCCTCTCGCGTACCGCGAGAAAACAAGCTTCCTCCCTCGCGTATCGCGAGGGAGTCAAAAACTCAGAAAGTTTCCAGTTTTCAGCAGTTTTCACACTTAACCATTTTTCCAACCTTTTTCACCAATACATCTAAACATAAAATCCCAAACACTTGGGCATTTGAACACACACTTATACCACCAATTTAACACCAAAAACACGATTCCTAGATTCAAAATATACATCCTTTACGGGAAAGTCAATTTACTTCAAAAATATGCACCTAAAACATATACGAGAACCCGCGATCACCTTGGACTACTTCGGAGCTTTTCCTACAACCACATAAACATATCACCATTAGTATTGAGATATATATCATAACAATAAGTAATTTCTACTTATTTCACCCATTCACCCATTTTGACCCGTTTGCGCCCAAAGATGCATTTGGGTGCAAACACTTGCATTACACCTTGCAAGTTCCATTCTTTACTTAACATAACATCTTCACAACATTTAATAGTGCATATCATCTTATCGAATTAGCGACTACAGTTATTTTCACCCATTTAACCCTTTTGACCTGTTAACATTCAAATTGATGTTTGATTGCATACCACTTGTATTTCACCTACAAGTTTTATTTACTCTTTACATTACCATTTCATTTATGACACAAAGGTCATAACTTTCTTTCCATTCTTCATCTTGGTACATAGACCAAGATCTTACCACATTTCCATTATGGTTCTTTGACCATAACCTCCCCTTTTCCATTATGATTCTTTGATCATAACCTCCACATATTAGATATAGTATTATAACCATATTCACATTCATACATACACTTATGCATAATCAATTCATTTCATGTATCATTCATACCATGCACAACATAACACATACATCACATATCACATTACTAAGTAAGTGCAAAGGCACTTACCTTGCGGATTTGAAGATCCCGCACCTCCTTCTAGTTTAGCAATTTGATTACCTAAACATATACACCTAGTTCAGTAATCTAAACATACATAAAAATCACTTTAAAACTGAGTTCACAACCCAATTTCCCATTTCCACCCAAAATGACCCGTTTGGGTTATTCCCACATCCAAACACCCCCTTTAAACCAAGAACTCAACCTCTTGAATTCTCCTTCCAATACCTTGACACTAATTTTTCATCAAATTAGTTCTTTAAGTTAATTTGGGGTTTGTTTATGTGTCTAACATCATAAAAACACCTAATCATCAATAATTCAACATTCTAGCATTATGATCCAAACACCCCCAATTTTCACCATATGAACCCTAACTTCTCATAATCAAAATTAAAGGGTTCTAGGATGTTAACCATCATTCTTTAACTTTAGTTTAGCTAGATTATCAATAATCTAACACCATTTCATCACGTACATACAAAATTTCGGGTTTCACCCAAAACCCACCAAGAACACATACATGGTGGAATCAAGAGGAAGAGAATCACTTACTTGATGTTATGAAGGTGTTGTGTGAGCCAAAACCTTCACAAAACAAGCCTCAATTGCATGATTTGAGCTTCAAACTTGATTTCTCTTTTTCTCTCTTGATATGAACGACCCCAACAAGACCAAATGCTGAATTTTGACTTTCATATGGTCAAATATGGCAGATTTGCCATATTTACCATTTCAGTCCCTTAACTTCCATTTTACCCATTTCGTTCTATAGTTAGTTAAAACTAACATAATCCCATTACAAACTTGAAACCCACTTGTTTCAACTTATTTATAAAATATTATTTCCACCATAATATTAAATATAAATATTTAATTATTTGAAAACGAAACCCGGATTTTGGTTCGTTACAAATCACCTCCCCTTATTTGGGTTTCGTCCCCGAAACCCGACTTCACATAAAAAGGTTTGGGTAGAATTTGAGCATTTCTTCCTCGGTGTCCCAAGTCATTTCCGCCCCCTTTCTATGCTTCCATCGAACCAACACTTGGCTAATCTCTTTATTTCGCAACCGCTTCACTTTCCTATCTAAGATTGCCATCGGTTCTTCCACATAGTTCAACTTTTCATCAATTTCTATATCATCCAATGGAACAAAAGTAGATTCATCCGCTAAACATTTTCGCAAATGAGACACATGGAACGTGTTATGAAGTCTACTTAGTCCCTCCAGTAACTCCAATCTATAAGCTACCGCACCCACCCTTGCCATCACTTTAAACGGTCCAATGAAACGTGGGCTTAACTTCCCCCGTTTCCTAAACCTTATCACCCCTTTCCAAGGAGAGACTTTCAATAGCACAAAGTCCCCCACTTGAAACTCAATCGCCCGCTTCCTATTATCCGCATAAGATTTTTGGCGATCTTGCGCCGCCTTTAAGCGAGCCTTTATTTGGTCAATACTATCATTCGTTTCCATGACCACTTCCTTGCTGCCAAGTTCCCGTTGACCAATTTCACCCCAACATACGGGTGTTCTACATTTCCTCCCATACAATGCCTCAAAAGGCGGCATACCAATGCTAGAATGATAACTATTATTGTATGCAAATTCCGCCAACGGTAAATGGTCGTCCCAACTACCCCCAAAATCCAAAGCACACGCGCATAACATATCCTCGAGCGTTTGAATCGTACGCTCGCTTTGCCCATCCGTTTGCGGATGATAAGCGGTGCTAAGGTTCAACCTTGTCCCCATATCCTCATGGAATTTCTTCCAAAAACGAGAAGTGAATCTCGTATCCCGGTCTGAAATAATTTAGTGATCAAATCCATGGTTATATTTTCCCACTTTCAAAGCGGTATTTCAAGCGGTTGAAGCTTTCCATACGGCTTTTGATGCTCCGCCTTAACCCTTAAGCATGTGAGACACCTCTCCACATACTTAACAATATCACGCCTCATACCCGGCCACCAAAAATGACACCTCAAATCATAAAACATCTTCGTGGCCCCCGGATGGATAGAATATTTGGATTTATGCGCCTCGTCAAGAATAGTTATCAAGACACTTGACAACCTAGGTATCCAAATTCTATCAAAGCAAGTCTTCAAACTCATGCTATTTTCACCAAGCTTATCAACATAGGCAATCATCCGTTCTTTCTTCAAGTCACCACCAAGTGCTAACACTTGGGCCTCCCGGATTTCATCAATAAGAGATGATGAAATTGTCATCTTAAATGACTTCACCTTGATAGGTGAATGACTTGACTTTCTACTAAGCGCATCCGCCACAACATTCGCTTTACCCGGATGATAAAGTATCTCACAATCATAATCCTTAACCAATTCAAGCCACCGTCTTTGCCTCATATTGAGGTCCTTTTGGTCAAAGAAATATTTGAGACTTTTGTGATCCGTGTAGATCGTACACTTAGCACCATACAAATAATGCCTCCAAATCTTGAGCGCGAAAACCACGGCTGCAAGCTCTAAATCATGGGTTGGGTAATTCACCTCGTGAGTCTTTAATTGCCTAGATGCATAGGCAATCACTTTCCCCCTTTGCATCAAAACACACCCCAACCCCGAATGCGAGGCATCCGAATAAACAACAAAATCCTCGGTCCCGTCCGGCAAGGATAAAACAGGCGCCTTAGTCAACTTTTCTTTCAAGAGTTGAAAGGCAGATTCTTGCTCGGGACTCCAAACAAACTTTGTCTCCTTACGAGTCAACTTCGTCATCGGCAAAGCAATTCGAGAGAAGTTTTCGATGAACCTCCGATAATAACCCGCTAACCCCAAGAAACTTCTAATCTCCGAAGGCGTCTTCGGTGATGACCATTCTTTAACCGCCATAATCTTGGATGGGTCAACGGTAATTCCTCTTTCATTAATCACATGACCCAAGAATTGGATCTCGCGCAACCAAAATGCGCACTTGGAGAATTTAGCATAAAGCTTCTCCTTTTGCAAGACTTCAAGAATCTCACGCAAATGACAAGCGTGATCACCCTCGCTCCTTGAATAGATGAGAAGATCGTCAATAAACACAATGACCGAACGATCAAGGAACGGTCTACACACCCGGTTCATGAGATCCATGAAAACCGCAGGTGCGTTGGTCAAACCGAAAGGCATAACCGTAAACTCATAGTGACCGTAACGAGTGCGAAAAGCTGTCTTATGAACATCCTCTTCCTTCACTTTCAACTGATGATACCCGGACTTCAAGTCAATCTTAGAAAACCATGACGCCCCTTGCAATTGGTCGAAAAGATCGTCAATCCTAGGCAATGGGTACCTATTCTTCACTGTCAACTTGTTCAACTCCCGGTAATCCATACACATTCTCATGCTCCCATCCTTCTTTTTGACGAAGAGAACGGGCGCACCCCAAGGTGAAACACTTGGGCGTATGAAACCCTTGTCAAGTAACTCTTGTAATTGCTCCATGAGTTCTTTCATTTCTGGCGGTGCCAATCTATAAGGTGCTTTAGCTACCGGTTTAGCACCCGGCATCAAGTCAATTCCAAACTCTATCTCCCTATTCGGCGGAATCCCCGGTAACTCGTCAGGAAACACATCTACGAATTGGTTCACGACCGGTACATCGTGAATCTCCTTTACTCTTTCATTCACATCCGCGACACAAGCCATGAACGCCTTGCACCCACGCGCCATGTACTTGGTCGCCTTCACATAAGTGCACAACCTTACTTTACCCTTTTTATCACCTTCTATGTAGATGGACTCTCCCGATGGGGAAACAAGTTGGATCGCCTTCGGTCCACATAAAATACTCGCCTTATTCTTTGACAACCAATCCATCCCCACAATAACATCAAAATCTCCCATAGCCATAGGAATCAAATCAATAAAGAAAGTTTCGCCCCCCGCTCTCAACTTACAATCTCTAAAAATGTCAAAGACAAGGAAACTCTTATCATTAGCCGCTTCGATTTCTAAGGGTTCATCTAACTTGCTACTTACAAAAGAGGAATGCTTAACAATTTTCAAGGAAACAAAAGAACGGCTAGCCCCCGAATCAAATAGAACTAGTGCAGGTAATGAGTTAATCTTGAATGTACCTGACACCACCTCCGAGTTGTTCTTTGCCTCTTCCGCCGAAATGTGGACGGCTCTTCCTTTTGGCTTTGGCGTCTCCACTTTCTTTCCACTTCCACCTTGCTTTAACTCGGGACAATCCGCCCTATTGTGCCCGGGTTTATAACAATTGTAGCATATATGCACTTGGCTTGAACACTGATGAGCAAAATGCCCCGGTTTTCCACATTTATAGCAGTTTTGAGATCCCTTCCGGCACTCCCCAATGTGCTCCTTTCCACAAATTTTGCACCCCCGCGACGAAGGCTTGATGAACTGCTTCTTACTAGGGCTCCCGCCCTTTATCTTACTCACCACTTGATCCACTATTTCACGTTTCCTCTTTTCTCCCCTAGCTTCTTGCCTCCTCAACTCCACCTCTCTTTCCCAACACCTGTTTATTAAGTCTACAAGTGTGGTAAATGAGGATGGAGATATGCTATCCCTGAACTCCACCGTCAGCATAGCATAGAACCTGTCAATCTTGGCTTTCTCGGTCGACACCACATCTGGACAGAACTTGGCCCGATCGAAGAAAGTCCCAGCTAATTCATCAATAGTCTCTGTCGTCTGCCTCATGAGAAGAAACTCCTCGGTCATCCTGCCAATAGCGGCCTGTGGGCAATGGTACTTTAGGAATGCCGCTTTAAACTCCTACCATGACATGGAGGTCGCCCCTCTTTCACCCCTCTCCTTTCGAAGATTTAGCAGCCACTCCTTAGCCCGCCCAGTCAATAGTGGCACGCTAAACATCACTCTATCCTCGGGCTTACACCTTGTCGTCTCAAAATTTGACTCCATGTCTACCACCCACCTGTGGCTTAGAATCGGGTCCACTTGCCCGTTATATTCCTTGGGCTTGATCACCATGAAATCCTTCAGTGTACAACCCCGAGGTTCCTTATCTTTCTCTTTCATGATCTCCTCGAGAGAGAGTTTAATAGTCCCCCTCATTTCTTCCATCAACAGATTTGTGGCTTGCTCAAAGGCCTTGGCCACCTCCTCTTTTATCAACTCTTGGATCCGTGGATCCAACGGTTCCCGATTGCTCGATTCTTCTGCCATATCTTAACTGGGAATTAGAAACAAACACCTTAACACCCTTATACTATCAATACCTTAAATACTTATCACACTTACACCCCTATATGTATTAAGTATATGTATACTTATCTACTTATATACTTACATACATATATAATCACCTTCACCTAATCCTTGTAAATGTTCATTGTCATATAGTTATTATAAAGACCCTTGCACATCTCGTCATATTAATCATATTGGCCAGACATGATTAATAACGCGCTATGCCCAATTGCAATTATCATATTCATATAACAAATCACAAGACAAGTTTCGGCACACATAACACTTTGCCAATCATTCATACATATACATAAACGCCATATGGAATTATCATTAATCATAACATTACTAACCTTTCATTTCCGAAAGCTCCGAGTCTTAGTCAAGTCCTTCTTGGATTCTCGTATCACCCCCCCCCCATATCAAGAGCATCCAGTTTGAGTTTGGTGCCACTCACACCAAATCCCTCAAACCATTGCTCTGATACCAAGTTGAAACACACCACTTTTAAAAACAAAACTTTAACGCGCGGAAGTCTTAACCCAGGAATTTTTTTTTTTTTTACCCTCTCGCGTACCGCGAGAAAACAAGCTTCCTCTCTCGCGTATCGCGAGGGAGTCAAAAACTCAGAAAGTTTCCAGTTTTCACACTTAACCATTTTTCCAACCTTTTTCACCAATACATCTAAACATAAAATCCCAAACACTTGGGCATTTGAACACACACTTATACCACCAATTTAACACCAAAAACACGATTCCTAGATTCAAAATATACATCCTTTACGGGAAAGTCAATTTACTTCAAAAATATGCACCTAAAACATATACGAGAACCCGCGATCACCTTGGACTTGACTTGGACTACTTCGGAGCTTTTCCTACAACCACATAAACATATCACCATTAGTATTGAGATATATATCATAACAATAAGTAATTTCTACTTATTTCACCCATTCACCCATTTTGACCCGTTTGCGCCCAAAGATGCATTTGGGTGCAAACACTTGCATTACACCTTGCAAGTTCCATTCTTTACTTAACATAACATCTTCACAACATTTAATAGTGCATATCATCTTATCGAATTAGCGACTACATTTATTTTCACCCATTTAACCCTTTTGACCTGTTAACATTCAAATTGATGTTTGATTGCATACCACTTGTATTTCACCTACAAGTTTTATCTACTCTTTACATTACCATTTCATTTATGACACAAATGTCATAACTTTCTTTCCATTCTTCATCTTGGTACATAGACCAAGATCTTACCACATTTCCATTATGGTTCTTTGACCATAACCTCCCCTTTTCCATTATGATTCTTTGATCATAACCTTCACATATTAGATATAGTATTATAACCATATTCACATTCATACATACACTTATGCATAATCAATTCATTTCATGTATCATTCATACCATGCACAACATAACACATACATCACATATCACATTACTAAGTAAGTGCAAAGGCACTTACCTTGCGGATTTGAAGATCCCGCACCTCCTTCTAGTTTAGCAATTTGATTACCTAAACATATACACCTAGTTCAGTAATCTAAACATACATAAAAATCACTTTAAAACTGAGTTCACAACCCAATTTCCCATTTCCACCCAAAATGACCCGTTTGGGTTATTCCCACATCCAAACACCCCCTTTAAACCAAGAACTCAACCTCTTGAATTCTCCTTCCAATACCTTGACACTAATTTTTCATCAAATTAGTTCTTTAAGTTAATTTGGGGTTTGTTTATGTGTCTAACATCATAAAAACACCTAATCATCAATAATTCAACATTCTAGCATTATGATCCAAACACCCCCAATTTTCACCATATGAACCCTAACTTCTCATAATCAAAATTAAAGGGTTCTAGGATGTTAACCATCATTCTTTAACTTTAGTTTAGCTAGATTATCAATAATCTAACACCATTTCATCACGTACATACAAAATTTCGGGTTTCACCCAAAACCCACCAAGAACACATACATGGTGGAATCAAGAGGAAGAGAATCACTTACTTGATGTTATGAAGGTGTTGTGTGAGCCAAAACCTTCACAAAACAAGCCTCAATTGCATGATTTGAGCTTCAAACTTGATTTCTCTTTTTCTCTCTTGATATGAACGACCCCAACAAGACCAAATGCTGAATTTTGACTTTCATATGGTCAAATATGGCAGATTTGCCATATTTACCATTTCAGTCCCTTAACTTCCATTTTACCCATTTCGTTCTATAGTTAGTTAAAACTAACATAATCCCATTACAAACTTGAAACCCACTTGTTTCAACTTATTTATAAAATATTATTTCCACCATAGTATTAAATATAAATATTTAATTATTTGAAAACGAAACCCGTATTTTGATTCGTTACAAATCACCTCCCCTTATTTGGGTTTCGTCCCCGAAACCCGACTTTACATAAAAAGGTTTGGGTAGAATTTGAGCATTTCTTCCTCGGTGTCCCAAGTCATTTCCGCCCCCTTTCTATGCTTCCATCGAACCAACACTTGGCTAATCTCTTTATTTCGCAACCGCTTCACTTTCCTATCTAAGATTGCCATCGGTTCTTCCACATAGTTCAACTTTTCATCAATTTCTATATCATCCAATGGAACAAAAGTAGATTCATCCGCTAAACATTTTCGCAAATGAGACACATGGAACGTGTTATGAAGTCTACTTAGTCCCTCCGGTAACTCCAATCTATAAGCTACCGCACCCACCCTTGCCATCACTTTAAACGGTCCAATGAAACGTGGGCTTAACTTCCCCCGTTTCCTAAACCTTATCACCCCTTTCCAAGGAGAGACTTTCAATAGCACAAAGTCCCCCACTTGAAACTCAATCGCCCGCTTCCTATTATCCGCATAAGATTTTTGGCGATCTTGCGCCGCCTTTAAGCGAGCCTTTATTTGGTCAATACTATCATTCGTTTCCATGACCACTTCCTTGCTGCCAAGTTCCCGTTGACCAATTTCACCCCAACATACGGGTGTTCTACATTTCCTCCCATACAATGCCTCAAAAGGCGGCATACCAATGCTAGAATGATAACTATTATTGTATGCAAATTCCGCCAACGGTAAATGGTCGTCCCAACTACCCCCAAAATCCAAAGCACACGCGCATAACATATCCTCGAGCGTTTGAATCGTACGCTCGCTTTGCCCATCCGTTTGCGGATGATAAGCGGTGCTAAGGTTCAACCTTGTCCCCATATCCTCATGGAATTTCTTCCAAAAACGAGAAGTGAATCTCGTATCCCGGTCTGAAATAATTTAGTGATCAAATCCATGGTTATATTTTCCCACTTTCAAAGCGGTATTTCAAGCGGTTGAAGCTTTCCATACGGCTTTTGATGCTCCGCCTTAACCCTTAAGCATGTGAGACACCTCTCCACATACTTAACAATATCACGCCTCATACCCGGCCACCAAAAATGACACCTCAAATCATAAAACATCTTCGTGGCCCCCGGATGGATAGAATATTTGGATTTATGCGCCTCGTCAAGAATAGTTATCAAGACACTTGACAACCTAGGTATCCAAATTCTATCAAAGCAAGTCTTCAAACTCATGCTATTTTCACCAAGCTTATCAACATAGGCAATCATCCGTTCTTTCTTCAAGTCACCACCAAGTGCTAACACTTGGGCCTCCCGGATTTCATCAATAAGAGATGATGAAATTGTCATCTTAAATGACTTCACCTTGATAGGTGAATGACTTGACTTTCTACTAAGCGCATCCGCCACAACATTCGCTTTACCCGGATGATAAAGTATCTCACAATCATAATCCTTAACCAATTCAAGCCACCGTCTTTGCCTCATATTGAGGTCCTTTTGGTCAAAGAAATATTTGAGACTTTTGTGATCCGTGTAGATCGTACACTTAGCACCATACAAATAATGCCTCCAAATCTTGAGCGCGAAAACCACGGCTGCAAGCTCTAAATCATGGGTTGGGTAATTCACCTCGTGAGTCTTTAATTGCCTAGATGCATAGGCAATCACTTTCCCCCTTTGCATCAAAACACACCCCAACCCCGAATGCGAGGCATCCGAATAAACAACAAAATCCTCGGTCTCGTCCGGCAAGGATAAAACAGGCGCCTTAGTCAACTTTTCTTTCAAGAGTTGAAAGGCAGATTCTTGCTCGGGACTCCAAACAAACTTTGTCTCCTTACGAGTCAACTTCGTCATCGGCAAAGCAATTCGAGAGAAGTTTTCGATGAACCTCCGATAATAACCCGCTAACCCCAAGAAACTTCTAATCTCCGAAGGCGTCTTCGGTGATGACCATTCTTTAACCGCCATAATCTTGGATGGGTCAACGGTAATTCCTCTTTCATTAATCACATGACCCAAGAATTGGATCTCGCGCAACCAAAATGCGCACTTGGAGAATTTAGCATAAAGCTTCTCCTTTTGCAAGACTTCAAGAATCTCACGCAAATGACAAGCGTGATCACCCTCGCTCCTTGAATAGATGAGAAGATCGTCAATAAACACAATGACCGAACGATCAAGGAACGGTCTACACACCCGGTTCATGAGATCCATGAAAACCGCAGGTGCGTTGGTCAAACCGAAAGGCATAACCGTAAACTCATAGTGACCGTAACGAGTGCGAAAAGCTGTCTTATGAACATCCTCTTCCTTCACTTTCAACTGATGATACCCGGACTTCAAGTCAATCTTAGAAAACCATGACGCCCCTTGCAATTGGTCGAAAAGATCGTCAATCCTAGGCAATGGGTACCTATTCTTCACTGTCAACTTGTTCAACTCCCGGTAATCCATACACATTCTCATGCTCCCATCCTTCTTTTTGACGAAGAGAACGGGCGCACCCCAAGGTGAAACACTTGGGCGTATGAAACCCTTGTCAAGTAACTCTTGTAATTGCTCCATGAGTTCTTTCATTTCTGGCGGTGCCAATCTATAAGGTGCTTTAGCTACCGGTTTAGCACCCGGCATCAAGTCAATTCCAAACTCTATCTCCCTATTCGGCGGAATCCCCGGTAACTCGTCAGGAAACACATCTACGAATTGGTTCACGACCGGTACATCGTGAATCTCCTTTACTCTTTCATTCACATCCGCGACACAAGCCATGAACGCCTTGCACCCACGCGCCATGTACTTGGTCGCCTTCACATAAGTGCACAACCTTACTTTACCCTTTTTATCACCTTCTATGTAGATGGACTCTCCCGATGGGGAAACAAGTTGGATCGCCTTCGGTCCACATAAAATACTCGCCTTATTCTTTGACAACCAATCCATCCCCACAATAACATCAAAATCTCCCATAGCCATAGGAATCAAATCAATAAAGAAAGTTTCGCCCCCCGCTCTCAACTTACAATCTCTAAAAATGTCAAAGACAAGGAAACTCTTATCATTAGCCGCTTCGATTTCTAAGGGTTCATCTAACTTGCTACTTACAAAAGAGGAATGCTTAACAATTTTCAAGGAAACAAAAGAACGGCTAGCCCCCGAATCAAATAGAACTAGTGCAGGTAATGAGTTAATCTTGAATGTACCTGACACCACCTCCGAGTTGTTCTTTGCCTCTTCCGCCGAAATGTGGACGGCTCTTCCTTTTGGATTTGGCGTCTCCACTTTCTTTCCACTTCCACCTTGCTTTAACTCGGGACAATCCGCCCTATTGTGCCCGGGTTTATAACAATTGTAGCATATATGCACTTGGCTTGAACACTGATGAGCAAAATGCCCCGGTTTTCCACATTTATAGCAGTTTTGAGATCCCTTCCGGCACTCCCCAATGTGCTCCTTTCCACAAATTTTGCACCCCCGCGACGAAGGCTTGATGAACTGCTTCTTACTAGGGCTCCCGCCCTTTATCTTACTCACCACTTGATCCACTATTTCACGTTTCCTCTTTTCTCCCCTAGCTTCTTGCCTCCTCAACTCCACCTCTCTTTCCCAACACCTGTTTATTAAGTCTACAAGTGTGGTAAATGAGGATGGAGATATGCTATCCCTGAACTCCACCGTCAGCATAGCATAGAACCTGTCAATCTTGGCTTTCTCGGTCGACACCACATCTGGACAGAACTTGGCCCGATCGAAGAAAGTCCCAGCTAATTCATCAATAGTCTCTGTCGTCTGCCTCATGAGAAGAAACTCCTCGGTCATCCTGTCAATAGCGGCCTGTGGGCAATGGTACTTTAGGAATGCCGCTTTAAACTCCTACCATGACATGGAGGTCGCCCCTCTTTCACCCCTCTCCTTTCGAAGATTTAGCAGCCACTCCTTAGCCCGCCCAGTCAATAGTGGCACGCTAAACATCACTCTATCCTCGGGCTTACACCTTGTCGTCTCAAAATTTGACTCCATGTCTACCACCCACCTGTGGCTTAGAATCGGGTCCACTTGCCCGTTATATTCCTTGGGCTTGATCACCATGAAATCCTTCAGTGTACAACCCCGAGGTTCCTTATCTTTCTCTTTCATGATCTCCTCGAGAGAGAGTTTAATAGTCCCCCTCATTTCTTCCATCAACAGATTTGTGGCTTGCTCAAAGGCCTTGGCCACCTCCTCTTTTATCAACTCTTGGATCCGTGGATCCAACGGTTCCCGATTGCTCGATTCTTCTGCCATATCTTAACTGGGAATTAGAAACAAACACCTTAACACCCTTATACTATCAATACCTTAAATACTTATCACACTTACACCCCTATATGTATTACGTATATGTATACTTATCTACTTATATACTTACATACATATATAATCACCTTCACCTAATCCTTGTAAATGTTCATTGTCATATAGTTATTATAAAGACCCTTGCACATCTCGTCATATTAATCATATTGGCCAGACATGATTAATAACGCGCTATGCCCAATTGCAATTATCATATTCATATAACAAATCACAAGACAAGTTTCGGCACACATAACACTTTGCCAATCATTCATACATATACATAAACGCCATATGGAATTATCATTAATCATAACATTACTAACCTTTCATTTCCGAAAGCTCCGAGTCTTAGTCAAGTCCTTCTTGGATTCTCGTATCACCCCCCCCCATATCAAGAGCATCCAGTTTGAGTTTGGTGCCACTCACACCAAATCCCTCAAACCATTGCTCTGATACCAAGTTGAAACACACCACTTTTAAAAACAAAACTTTAACGCGCGGAAGTCTTAACCCAGGAATTTTTTTTTTTTTTACCCTCTCGCGTACCGCGAGAAAACAAGCTTCCTCTCTCGCGTATCGCGAGGGAGTCAAAAACTCAGAAAGTTTCCAGTTTTCAGCAGTTTTCACACTTAACCATTTTTCCAACCTTTTTCACCAATACATCTAAACATAAAATCCCAAACACTTGGGCATTTGAACACACACTTATACCACCAATTTAACACCAAAAACACGATTCCTAGATTCAAAATATACATCCTTTACGGGAAAGTCAATTTACTTCAAAAATATGCACCTAAAACATATACGAGAACCCGCGATCACCTTGGACTTGACTTGGACTACTTCGGAGCTTTTCCTACAACCACATAAACATATCACCATTAGTATTGAGATATATATCATAACAATAAGTAATTTCTACTTATTTCACCCATTCACCCATTTTGACCCGTTTGCGCCCAAAGATGCATTTGGGTGCAAACACTTGCATTACACCTTGCAAGTTCCATTCTTTACTTAACATAACATCTTCACAACATTTAATAGTGCATATCATCTTATCGAATTAGCGACTACATTTATTTTCACCCATTTAACCCTTTTGACCTGTTAACATTCAAATTGATGTTTGATTGCATACCACTTGTATTTCACCTACAAGTTTTATCTACTCTTTACATTACCATTTCATTTATGACACAAATGTCATAACTTTCTTTCCATTCTTCATCTTGGTACATAGACCAAGATCTTACCACATTTCCATTATGGTTCTTTGACCATAACCTCCCCTTTTCCATTATGATTCTTTGATCATAACCTTCACATATTAGATATAGTATTATAACCATATTCACATTCATACATACACTTATGCATAATCAATTCATTTCATGTATCATTCATACCATGCACAACATAACACATACATCACATATCACATTACTAAGTAAGTGCAAAGGCACTTACCTTGCGGATTTGAAGATCCCGCACCTCCTTCTAGTTTAGCAATTTGATTACCTAAACATATACACCTAGTTCAGTAATCTAAACATACATAAAAATCACTTTAAAACTGAGTTCACAACCCAATTTCCCATTTCCACCCAAAATGAC
Source organism: Smallanthus sonchifolius (assembly GCA_023525975.1). NCBI lineage: Eukaryota > Viridiplantae > Streptophyta > Magnoliopsida > Asterales > Asteraceae > Smallanthus > Smallanthus sonchifolius. The sequence continues at coordinate 72,264,928 of CM042033.1, read as the reverse complement.
CCGTTTGGGTTATTCCCACATCCAAACACCCCCTTTAAACCAAGAACTCAACCTCTTGAATTCTCCTTCCAATACCTTGACACTAATTTTTCATCAAATTAGTTCTTTAAGTTAATTTGGGGTTTGTTTATGTGTCTAACATCATAAAAACACCTAATCATCAATAATTCAACATTCTAGCATTATGATCCAAACACCCCCAATTTTCACCATATGAACCCTAACTTCTCATAATCAAAATTAAAGGGTTCTAGGATGTTAACCATCATTCTTTAACTTTAGTTTAGCTAGATTATCAATAATCTAACACCATTTCATCACGTACATACAAAATTTCGGGTTTCACCCAAAACCCACCAAGAACACATACATGGTGGAATCAAGAGGAAGAGAATCACTTACTTGATGTTATGAAGGTGTTGTGTGAGCCAAAACCTTCACAAAACAAGCCTCAATTGCATGATTTGAGCTTCAAACTTGATTTCTCTTTTTCTCTCTTGATATGAACGACCCCAACAAGACCAAATGCTGAATTTTGACTTTCATATGGTCAAATATGGCAGATTTGCCATATTTACCATTTCAGTCCCTTAACTTCCATTTTACCCATTTCGTTCTATAGTTAGTTAAAACTAATATAATCCCATTACAAACTTGAAACCCACTTGTTTCAACTTATTTATAAAATATTATTTCCACCATAATATTAAATATAAATATTTAATTATTTGAAGACGAAACCCGGATTTTGGTTCGTTACATTGAGTTTCATTATCCTTACATTAACACTAATTTTTTATTCAACAATCATTATTAGGTTAAATTGGTGTTTGTTCAAGTGTCTAACATCATACAAACACTTAATCATCATTAATTCAACATTCTATCATCATAATCCAAACACCCCCAAATTTCTCCATATGAACCCTAACTTCTCATAATCATAATTAAAGGGTTCTAGGATGTTAATCATCATTCTTTACCTTTAATTTAGCTAGATTATCAACAAACTAACACTAATTAACCACATGCATCATAAATTTTGGATTTCACCCAAAACCTACAAAGAACACATCAATGGTGAAATCAAATGGAAGATTATCACTTACTTGATGTTAGGAAGGTGATGTGCAAGCCAAAACCTTCACAAATCAAGCTTCAATTGCAAGATTTAGCTTCAAAACTCCTTTTCTCCCTTTTTCTCTTAAGAGCATCGACACCCACAAAATCAAAATGCTGAATTTTGACTTCTCATTAGTCAAATATGGCAGATTTGCCATATTTGCACTTTCAGTCCCTCAACTTCTATTTCATCCATTTTCATTCCAAAATTAGTTAAAACTAATATAACCTCATTACTAACTTGACCAAAAATACCTCAACATGAGGCAACAGAGATGGCTTGAATTGGTCAAAGATTATGACTGTGGCATACTCTATCATCCAGGTAAGGCGAATGTGGCGGCAGATGCTCTTCGTCGCAAGACTAGCCACTCACCCTTGTAGGTGAAATCTTTCAAGATGCCGATTTCAACATCTCTTATAGATCAAATCTGAGAAGCTCAATCTATAGCACTCGGAGGAGATCTAAAAAGAGAACCGATGGTTCTATATGTGGATAAACTTGAGGTGAATAGTATGGGGTTGAAGACTTTATATGGTAGAATATGGATTCCTCGCGTATCAAACGTCTTGTCTTCCATTCTTGAGAAGGCTCATAAATCCACGTATTCTATCTATCGGGGGGGGGAGATTTTTTATGATTTGAGGTTTAACTTTTGGTGGCGGGAGATGAAAAAAGACATAGTCAAGTATGTTGAAAAGTGTCTCACGTGCCTACGGCTACGGGTAAAGGTCGAGCACCAAAAGGCGAGGGCTGCAGGGATCGAGCTTCCTGATTTACCACTGCCCCGACAGTATCCGTCTCAGCAACCAGATCTAGCTCACAAGGACTAGTATGACTGGAGGGTGTACCTTTTATCTTTTGATGTACAAAAACTGGTTGTTTTGATGTATAAACTTTTGAGTTGTTTACTTTGAAACAAGTTGGAACCTTTTTCGGGTAAAACGGCTTTAATAAACAACTACAATGGTATGGATTTCACAAATAACATCAACAAATCTTTTTTACTTTGAAACAAATCCTAATGTTTTCCTTTAACATATGTATGAAACTTCCAAACTGTTTTAGAGGATGTGAAAATCAATCTATTATTTGTAATTAAAGGTTGGAATCGTTTTTAGGAAACAACACCAACATGTTTACTTCGCAACCGTAAGTGAAATCCATATCATTGCAATTACTACTTTGGATGATTGAGGTGAATTAACATAACTTTGATATTTAAAAAAAAACTATACGACTTGTATAGTTCCTATACGAGCCGTATGCTTTTAGTCGTATGCTTCCAACTACCAATTCGTATAAACCTATACGACTCATATGCTTCAGCCGTCAAACAAAATCTGGCTTGCATGTTATTTATACGACTCGTATGAACTTATACGAGCCGTGTAGATGATACGAGGGTTGTGTACGCTTATCAGGACTCTTATTTATTTAGTGAGAGAAAAATATAATGATTGGTTTAACGATTTATATATAACCATTCACATCCCTATTATAGTTAATAGCTTCAATTAAAGTTTAACAATTATTTATAAAATAATGGAAGTATGAACAAACAGGATAGTGGTTAAAGCAAAACAGAGGTGAATATTATTATTAATGGAGGAGAAAGGAAACGAGAGATGGAGCGCTGCGATCGCCAATCTCTCCGAGATATCAAACAATCTTGATTCCCTCCATGATATACTCAACAAGAAAGCTGTATACGTCGACGAAGAAACATTCAACAAAGCCTCGTTAACCTCCGATCAAGCCCGTACAATCAAGGTTTGAACAAATTACAACTTGTCTCGTCAAATTTGGAACTGAATCGCATATTCTGTGGCTATGTATGAACAGATTGGATTATTTGAGCTCCGATTTGTATGGATTGTTGTGTTTATGATGAAATTCAGCTTAATTTCTTTGAATTGACCGCCATAGTGTTGTGGATTTGTGGAATGTGAATGTGTGATTGCAGCTGTTTGAGGCTTGTTTTTGGTGTGCTTGATGTGATTTTGACTGGATTTTGTTTGTTTTTGGTGTTTTTGATGTGTTTGATTGACCTAATTTGGTAGGAAATGTGTGTTTGGATTAAATTAGGGTTTAGTCATTTTCATAGACTGTTGAGTCCTAATATGAACATGAACATGAACATTGTCTTTCTTTCTTCTTTGTAATTAATTGGATGATCTTGTCTTCTTAGGTAGGGTAATTAAAGAAGGCATAGCATAATCACAAGATATATATTTTACTTTGGGGTCCTCATGGGGACATCCTGGTGGTAAATAGTGTATTCCCCTCACCAACCAGTGAGGGTTCGAATCCTGTAGTGTGCAGGTTTGGTGGTGTTAGTTAATAGGAGTAGATTAGGTGCCGTTAATATATTTTTTGAGTACTAACTATCAAGGTTCTTAGATGTAGTTTGATTAAACTTATGAGAGCAATGGAGGTGGTTAACTGGTCATATGTTAGGTTGTGTAATTTAGATGTTTAGAATCATTGCCCATTATGATCTTTTCAATTAATTTTAAAGTCAAAATATGTTTCTGCTGGTGGGATAGAGGGATAGTTCTATATATGGTATATACTTTCATATTATTGCGATCATCTCATGATTAGGAAAACAAACTATATTAAAAAAATCTAACAAAATTCATCATACTTTTTGAGTCTGGGAATATTTGGAGCTATAAGTATTGGTTCAGTGAACAAAAGCTAGTTGCAGAGAGTTGATAGAATTTGATAGTTTACAGTTGGCCATTCCTCTTTAAGCTCTTCCCCATATTTGGAATACTAAACTGTAGTAAATTACAATACTAAGAAAAGAAAATTAAAATCCTTTTTAGCGTAGTTGTCAAAGGCGCAAGGCACACTCAAGGCGCAAAGGGTGAGCATTGGGCCTAGGCGCAAGGCGCTTAAAAAGCGAGGGCCCGAGATAAGCAAGGCGCATAGCACTAATATACCATTTTTGGGGATTTAGACATGTTTTAGGCTTGTTTAGGGCTAGTTGCGGGGCCATTTTTGGATTGTTAAAACCAGTTTGCCCGGAATTTGTAGAATTTTGCTAGAGTTTTCAAGATTTGGCCGGAATCTCACTGGAATCCGACCGGAATCTAGCCGGAATCTCGCTCGAATGTCGCCGGAGGGCCTGGGTTGCAGCAAGGCACTTTTCCTGCGCCTCGCCTTGCCTCAGGACCTAGGCGCACACCCGAAGGGCTTTTGACAACATAGCTTTTTAGATGTGTATTGCATCAATTGAAAAGGATTCTTGTAAAAAGATATTTTTTTTCATACTTGTAGAACATTTACATCTCACACTGGTTCCATCAAGCAATATAAAGCTTTGAATTTTTTTTGCGTGATGATAATCTACTCTATTCCTTCTATCTGATAGTTGAAAAACGATAGGCTCATCAATAAAAGAGGCATGGTTGGAAAAATCGCTAGGCGCTAGGCGGGCGGTGGGGTGGGGCCTAGGCGGGATTAATCGGAGTGGAATTTTTGTATGTAATTTTCAGTTTTTTATATATATACACACATTTTTATATGTAGTTTTTATAAAAATGTTCATTTTTAAATATTTATACACATATTTGGCTGGAAAATCCAAGGTTTTCGCCAGAATTTGGCCAAAAATTTCAGGTTTTTGTCGGAATTTGGCCGCCTAGGACCGATTCCGATTAATGGTCCGCCTAGCTCAAAATTACAAGTTAATTGGCCGCCTAGGCCTGATTTTTACAACACTGAAAAGAGGTGCCCCATGCCCCCTTGTTCAGCTAAATTGCTTAAATAGGAATTTTGTGGGGGAGAAAAACTTATCTGGCCTCTCGGGCATAGAGTAAAATATGAGTTGTACTGTCTTGTTAATATAGTGTTATGTTGATGCTTGTCAACCGATAACAAGAAGGACCGTTTTTGAAATGAGTATTATTATGTGCAGGTTCTTGAGCAGAGGGTAGAGACTTTAGAAAGGGAGCTGGATGCTGCAATTTCAGCTGCAGCCCGTGCTCGTACTGAAAAAAGGCAAGCCGAAGCAGGACAAAAGGCTGCTGAGTTACGGGCTCAGGAAATCACAAAGGAGCTGGAAAACACGACAAGTATATGCATACCCTAAAAATTTGTTTTCTCTATTATCTGTACTATGCATGGGTCTGGACGGGTTGGATGACAGGTTAAAACAGATTCAGGCTGAAACCGGTCAATTTTAGTTTGGGTTGGGTTGAATTGCACACTTTTTTTTGTACATTTTACTTTTTTTTCCTTATAATGAATGCTATGTTATGATTAAAAATACTATTACAATGATAATCTAAATCATTGAATAAAATGATTCAGGAAGTTGTATGCATTAAAAATTGACTCGAGATGTCTATCAACTCGTTTGGCCCGTTTCCCATTCAGTTAATTTCTTTAACTTGACCCGTTTGACATGTTTGAGATAAAATACAACCTATATTGACCCATTTGTTAATAAATGTGATTAATATTTCTGTTATGGGGCTTGAATGCAGAAGTGTTTGAACTGCACATGGAAGAATTGCGAGCAAAGCAAGACGAGATTTTGAAACGGGATAACGAGATTAAACTTCTAGAAGCTATAATTCAGACACTTGGAGGAAAAGAGTCTTAGCTCTCATCATGATTCTCTGTTGCAAACCATTTTCTTGTAAAACCACCTCACTGTTGAATTTGCATCCCAGAATATACAAAAGACTATTCCTATCTTGTTGAAGAAAATCAAACGGCATGCACATCATTGGGAAATATGAACGGGCTGGGTTACAGGTCAAAATGGGTCGTCTTTTATTATGGGGGAAACAAGTTGAGTTGGGTCGGTTGACCCACAAACACTTTTTGTCTATATTTATAAAAGAGTCAAGTATACGGATGGTCCCTGTTGTATGTCCAAATTTTGGATTTTGAAAAAGTCAGTTCTCAAATTATGCATAAACGTAACATGTTTGGTCCCTGGAGTGAATGACAATTAACTTTTCTGTTAAATATTTTGAAAATGATCAAAATACCCCTAGATTAAAAAATTAAAAATTAAAAAAATAGAAATTAAAAAAACCTATACCCTTATTTCTTAGGTGGCACCACCACTTTTAAAAAAAAATAAACCTATTTAAAAAAAAAAATTTAATCTAAGGGTATTTTGGTTATTTTCAAAAATATTTAATAGAAAAGTTAACTCTTATCCACTCCAAGGACTAAACATGTTACGTTTATGCATAATTTAGGGACTGACAATGTAATTGTTCAAACTTAGGGACCAAATCTAAAATTTGGACATACCAAAGGGACTATCTGAGTTCTTAACTCTTTATAAAAAGTTAACACGTTGAGTATGATTTTAAAAGCATTATAATTACAATAATCTAAATATTAGTGTGCGAGGGATATTTTAGAAAGAGGGGGATGATTAGATGAAATCTAAACCTTTGATCAAGACTAATCAATGGTCAAGATGAGAGAGTGACAATTTCCTGTTATGTTAAACAAGAAGTTAGTTGCGGATGAGAGTGGCAAAAGGGTAATAACCATAATTGTTAGACTTTTTATTTAGTTTTACCATTTTTTAAGTTGCAAATAACTTGTATAAATTTCATTATTTTTTAAGAAATTTATACTATAAAATAGAACATTTTATTATATTTCATTCGAGTATAGTATTACTATATTTTTAAATTTGTTTAAAGTGTTGATGAAGTGGCGTTTACAATGAGGCATCGGGAACCATTTACATGATGCGTCTAATTGAAGCGTCCCCCGGTACAACCATACGTCAACATGTTTTCAGTGTTAGAATGTGACATTTTTTTGTTTGATGCATTTACCTCTCGTCTTATGATTAACTTGTCGTCTTTTGTGACTTATTACGCTTTTTAGAAGTCTCGGTATTTTTAAAATAATCATAATTGTTTAAACAAACAAATATATCCAGTAAATCACACAAATAACACAATTGTACAATATATTATTAGCATAGGTGACTCACATGGTTTCCATAAAAGTTGATAGTGCCACTTAAACTATAGGACCGTGTATAATTTTAATTCTTGAAGTTATGTATTTTTTTTGGAACTATTACTATCTTATTGTTCAAAAAACAGACAACAATAATTAAGTTTATATTAAAATACTAGGTTAAAATCTCGTGTATTACACGGGATTGATAAAATGTAATATTATATATTTAGTGATAAAAAAATTGTATTTAAAAAAACCCGTGTGACACGGGTTGATAAATGTAATATTATATACTTAATAATAAAAAGTTTATATATTTCAAAACATGTATATTACACGGTTTAAATACATTAATAATTTTTATTTAATGTAATTTGACTTACATCGCTATTTAGATAAAAACAAAAGTTACATAATTAAATTTTAAATTTTTCTTAAAATAAGAGATAATTTAAAATAAATGTGTTTTATTAGTATAATTGATATTTTTCTTTAAATATAAATAATTATTAAAAATAGAAAAGTGCATTTAATAAGAGAGACGAGAAAAAAATGATGAGAAGAGACGTGTACGCGACACTTGACATAAATTATTTTCATTTATTATATAAGATATATATAGATATTCAAATCGAGAATTTAGGAAACAAATTAAAATTTAAATTATTTTTGTGAATTTGTAAATTATTCATAAATGAAATGAGTATAATAATTTTAAATTTTGAAATAATAAGTTAAAATTTAAAATACATTTTCTATAAATATATAAGTTATCCATAAATAATAAGTTTCAAAATAGGAAACAAATATTATTACATAGAAAGACAAATTTTTTATAAGGATGAATGTGAGAGCGACACGTGACAATTTTTTACTCTTTTATTAGTATAGATAGATAATCAATACTAGGTTAAAAACACATGTATTACATATGTTGATTAAATCCAACTTGTTGTAATTCAGTAATTTTTATAAAAATTTGTATTTTAGATGTCATTAACCATTGATGAAATAAGAAATAATGAAGATTTAAAAATTATAAATAACAAATAATGAAGAGTTAAGAATTATAAATAACAAATAATAAAAATCTAAGAATATAAAGTTATATTTTAAAATTTGATATATTTGAAATCTTCTTATAAATTTATAAGTTTTAATAAATTATTAGAATAAATTTTAGCTATTTAATTATTTAAAATCATTATCTATACTACCTAAAAAATAAAAATCTACATATATATCTATATCTATACTACTTAATAAATAAAAATCCTAGATGACACATGTGACAATTCTAGGTCATCTAAAATTTTATTTTTTCGTCTCTCTCTCCTATTAAATAATGATAATATTAAAAGAATATCTTTTTAGATAATTAATATAATTTAATTATAAATACTTATTATTTAATTATGGATAGTTATAATTTTTCTTTTCCATATCAATTTAAAAAAAATGCAATACTTCATATGTGTAGTACCACCCCAAAAACCAAGCCCCCCAACGCACCCCCACCCCCACCCCCACCCAAAAACCTAACCCCCCACCCCACCCAAAAACCTAACCCCCCACCCCACCCCCACCCAAAAACCTAAACCCCCCCACCCACCCCCACCAAAAAACCTGAACCCACCCACCCCACCTCCACCCAAAAACCTAAACCCACCCACCCCTACCCTCAAAAACCTAACCCTAAAAGGTAAACATAAAAACCTAACCTTGAAAGCAAAACTAAACTCTAAAGCTAAACCGAGCATTTTTGCGTTTTTTTAACGAGGACGACGTGGGAAACATGGTCTCCGAACCACTTTTTTAGTTTTTGATTTATATTTTCATTTATGATTTTTTTATTATTTTTTTTGCCTTTAATTAGTAGTTCTTTAGTTCTCTCATTAAAATGAGTTTTATTATTATCTTCTCCCTTAATCAATAATTGAACTAGTATTCGTTTTTATAGCATATATATATATACATATATATATATATACATATATATATATATATACATATATATATATATACATATATATATATAGAGAGAGAGAGATTCAAATAAGAAGTGCAATTTAGCTAATAAGTCTAAAAAGCAATCTTATCCATTCAATTGGATAATCAAGGGTAGAGATTTAAGTGTAGGAAAAATAAGGAGTGGAAGAGTATTTAAGTAATAACCACTTTTGTTGACTTTTTTCAACTTCCCTCACTTTTTTTAAATGTTAATAACTTTTTTATAGGACATTATTTTTTTTTTAAATTACACCATAAAATCGAGCGTTTTTTATCTTTAATTTGAGTATAATATTGCTACATTTTTTTGTAAAAACAAAATCGACACTTAAAGAAATTGTGCTACTTTAACTAAATGCGTCGGTTTCTGGTAAAACAGCACATGTGTAGTACCACCAAAAAACCTAAACGCCCCACCCAGAAACCTAACCCTCCACCCCCACCCCCACCAAAAAACCTAAACCCCCTCCCACCCCACCCAAAAACCTAAACCCACCCACCCCACCCCCACCCCCACCCAAATACCTAAACCCACCCACGCCACCCCACCCAAATACCTAAACCCACCCCCCCCTACTGTAATACCCTAAATATTTTCATAACATTCGACCTTATAATCATATACAAGTAAAATGATTATTCGAAAATTTAGAATTTGACAAGCTATTAAACAACGGTTAATAATAATAATAAAAAATATTATTATTTTGAAACTTGTTCAGTTTTTAACGAAACTTAGGTCGATTAATAGAGAAAAATAAGCTCGTCTCAGCGACGTATTCATAATTATATAAAACGTTATATTTTAAAAGTTGATTTAAACATCTAAATTAATTATAATAATATAATAATATTATAAGATAAAGATCAAAGGATTCATTGATTCTAAACTTTTTCTACGTGGCATAAGATGAAAAAAGGATTCACAAATTTTTGACATTTTTCAAAACCTACTCTACGAATTTCCTTAGCGATTACGATAAATAAAATTCACTATAAACAGAAGCAAAGTAAAGATCTCTAAACTCATCTCAAAAGAAAATATAATAGCTTTCATACTATTAACCAAAGTCAAGTCAAAACGCTACATTTATTGTACCCGTTATACTACCAAGGTGAATACGTTTATTTCTTTTAAAAGTTATTAAATGTTTAGAAATAATACTTTGTATAAAAATCATACGATGGGGGGATTTAGGTTTAAGTTTTTTTTTTGAGGGGGGAGGGTTTGGGAGTGCGTGGATATAGGTTTTTAAGGGTTGAGGTGGAAGGATTTAGGTTTTTTAGGGGGTGGGTGGGTGGGTAGGTTTTGGTTTTTTTGGGGGTGAGGGTTTGAGGATTTAGGTTTTTGGTTTTTGGTGGGTGGTGGTGGGGGTGAGGTGGTTTTGTTTTTGGGTTTAACTATTAGAGTTTAGATTTAGGGTTTAGCTTTTAGAGTTTAGCTTTAAGGGTTTAGCTTTTGGGTTTAGGGTTTAGCTCTAGGCTTTATTTCAACGAGCTGGTTCTAACGCCGCTGAAATTAGTTCAATCGGAGTTCGTTTGCCCAGTTTCTTAGCGAAAATTCATTTCTTAACGAAACTTTCTCCTATATATATATATATATATATAAAATATATATATGTGCGTGTGTGCGAGGGATATTTTAGAAAGAGGGGGATGATTAGATAAAAACAGTAAGAAGCTATCTAAACCTTTGATCAAGATAAATCAATGGTCAAGATGAGAGAGTGACAATTTCGTGTTATGTTAAACAAGAAGTTAGTTGCGAATGAGAGTGGCAAAAGGGTAATAACCATAATCGTTAGACTTTTTATTTAGTTTTACCATTTTTTAAGTTGCAAGTAACTTGTATAAATTTCATTATTTTCTAAGAAATTTATACTATAAAATAGAACATTTTATTATATTTCATTCGAGTATAGTATTACTATATTTTTAAATTTGTTTAAAGTGTTGATGAAGTGGCGTTTACAATGAGGCATCGGGAACCATTTACATGATGCGTCTGATTGAAGCGTCCCCCGGTACAACCATACGTCAACATGTTTTCAGTGTTAGAATGTGACATTTTTTTGTTTGATGCATTTACCTCTCGTCTTATGATACACTTATCGTGTTTTGTGACTTATCACGCTTTTTAGAAGTCTCAGTATTTTTAAAATAATCACAATTATAGAAACAAACAAATATATCCAGTAAATCACACTCATAACACAATTGTACAATATATTATTAGCATAGGTGACTCACATGGTTTCCATAAAAGTTGATAGTGTCACTTAAACTATTAAAAGCACCGTGTATAATTTTAATTCTTGAAGTTATGTATGTTTTTTTGGAACTATTGCTATCTTATTGTTCAAAAAGCAGACAACAGTAATTAAGTTTATATTAAAATATAATCAATACCAGGTTAAAAACACATGTATTACATAGGTTGATTAAATCTAATTTGTTGTAATCTATTAGTTTTTATAAAAATTTATATTTTAGATGTCATTAACCATTGATAAAATAAGAAATAATGAAGATTTAAAAATTATAAATAACAAATAATGAAGAGTTAAGAATTATAAATAACAAATAATAAAAATCTAAGAATTATAAAGTTATATTTTAAGATAAGATATATTTAAAATCTTCTTATAAATTTGTAAGTTTTAATAAATTATGAGAATAAATTTTAGATATTTAATTATTTAAAATCATTATCTTTACTACCTAAAAAATAAAAATCTACATATATATCTATATCTATAATAACTAATAAATAAAAATCCTAGATGACACATGTGGCAATTCTAGGTCATCTAAAATTTTATTTTTTCGCCCCTCTCCTGTTAAATAATGATAATATTAGAAGAATATTTTTTAGATAATTAATATAAATTTAATTATAAATACTTATTATTTAATTATGGATAGTTATAATTTTTCTTTTCCATATCAATTTAAAAAAAAACGCAATACTCCATATGTGTAGTATCACCCCAAAAACCTAACCCTCACCCCACCCCCACCCCCACCCAAACCCAAAAACCTAACCCTCACCCCACCCCCACCCAAAAACCTAACCCTCACCCCACCCCCACCCAAAAACCTAACCCTCACCCCACCACCACAAAACCTAACCCTCCACACCCACCCCCACAAAAAAAAAACTAAACCCACCCACCCTACATTCACCCAAAAACCTAAACCCACTCACCCCTACCCTCAAAAACCTAACCCTAAAAGCTAAACCTAAAACCTAACCCTAAAAGCTAAACTAAACCCAAAAACTAAACTCTAAAGTTAAACCGGGCATTTTTGCGTTTTTTTTTAACGAGGACGACGTGGAAAATATGGTCTCCGAACCACTTTTTTAGTTTTAATTTATATTTTGATTTATAATTTTTTTATTATTATTTTTTACTTTAATGAGTAGTTCTCTAGTTCTCTTATTAAAACGAGTTTTATTTTTATCTTCTCCCTTAATCAATAATTGAACTAGTATTCGTTTTTATAGCATATATATATATATATATATATATATATATATATATATATATATATATATATATATATATATATATATGGGAAGTTCAAATAATAAGTGCAATTTAGCTAAGAAGTCTAAAAAGCAATCTTATCCATTCAATTGGATAATCAAGGGTAGAGATTTAAGTATAGGAAAAATAAGAGGTGAAAGAGTATTTAATTAATAGCCACTTTTGTTGACTTTTTTCAATCTCCTTCACTTTTTTTAAACGTTCATAACTTTTTTATAGGACATTATTTTTTTAAAAAAAATTACACCATAAAATCGAGCATTTTTTTATCTTTAATTTCGGTATAGTATTGCTATATTTTTTTGTAAAAACAAAATCGACACTTAATAAAATTGTGCTACTTTACGTAAATGCGCTGGTTTCTGGTAAAACAGCACATGTGTAGTATCACCCAAAAACCTAACCCCCCACCCTACCCTCACCCAAAAACCTAATCCCCCCACCCTACCCTCACCCAAAAACCTAATCCCCCCACCCTACCCTCACCCAAAAACCTAACCCCAACCCACCACCAAAAAACCTAACCCTCCACACTCACCTCACCCCAAAACCTAAACCCCCCACACCCACCCCCACCCAAAAACCTAAACCCCCCACTTCCACCCAAAAACCTAAACCCTTCACCCACCCCACCCAAAAACCTAAACCTACCAACCCCACCCCCACCCAAATACTTAAACCCACCCACCCCTTCTGTAATACCCTAAATATTTTCATAACACTCGTCCTTATAATCATATCCAAGTAAAATGATTATTCAAAAATTTAAAATTTGACAAGCTATTAAACAACAGTTAATAATAATAATAAAAAAAATATTATTATTTTGAAACTTGCTCCGTTTTTAACGAAACTTAGGTCGATTAATAGAGAAAAATAAGCTCGTCTCAGCGACGTATTCATAATTTTATAAAATGTTATGTTTTAAAAGTTGATTTAAGCAGCTAAATTAATTATAATAATATAATAATATTATAAGATAAAGATCAAAGGATTCATTGATTCTAAACTTTTTCTACGTGGCATAAGATGAAAAAAGGATTCACAAATTTTTGACATGTTTCAAAACCTACTCTACGAATTTCCTTAGCGATTACGATAAATAAAATTCACTATAAACAGAAGCAAAGTAAAGATCTCTAAACTCATCTGAAAGGAAAATATAATAGCTTTCATAATATTAACCGAAGTCAAGTTAAAACGCTACCCTTATTGTACCCGCTATACTACCAAGGTGAATACGTTTATTTCTTTTAAAAGTTATTAAATGTTTAGAAATAATACTTAGTATAAAAATCATACGGTGGAGGGATTTAGGTTTAAGTTTTTTTTTTGAGGGGTTTGGGGGTGCGGGGATTTACGTTTTTTGGGGTGGAGGTGGGGGGATTTAGGTTGTTTAGGGGGTGAGTGGGTAGGTTTAGGTTTTTTGGGGTGAGGGTTTGGTGGGTGGTGGTGGGGGTGAGGTGGTTAGGTTTTTGGGTTTAACTATTAGGGTTTAGCTTTAGGGTTTAGATTTAGCGTTTAGCTTTTAGAGTTTAGCTTTAAGGGTTTAGCTTTTGGGTTTAGGGTTTACCTCTATGCTTTATTTCGACGAGCCGGTTCCAACGCTGCTGAAATTAGTTCAATCGGAGTTCGTTTGCCCAGTTTCTTAGCGAAAATTCATTTCTTAGTGGAACCTTCTCCTATATATATATATAAATATATATATGTGCGTGTGTGCGAGGGATATTTTAGAAAGAGGGGGATGATTAGATAAAAACAGTAAGAAGCTATCTAAACCTTTGATCAAGATTAATCAATGGTCAAGATGAGGGAGTGACAATTTCGTGTTATGTTAAACAAGAAGTTAGTTGCGGATGAGAGTGGCAAAAGGGTAATAACAATAATCGTTAGACTTTTTATTTAGTTTTACCATTTTTTAAGTTGCAAATAACTTGTATAAATTTCATTATTTTCTAAGAAATTTATACTATAAAATAGAACATTTTATTATATTTCATTCGAGTATAGTATTACTATATTTTTAAATTTGTTTAAAGTGTTGATGAAGTGGCGTTTACAATGAGGCATCGGGAACCATTTACATGATGCGTCTAATTGAAGCGTCCCCCGGTACAACCATACGTCAACATGTTTTCAGTGTTAGAATGTGACATTTTTTTGTTTGATGCATTTACCTCTCGTCTTATGATACACTTGTCGTGTTTTGTGACTTATCACGCTTTTTAGAAGTCTCAGTATTTTTAAAATAATTACAATTGTATAAACAAACAAATATACTCAGTAAATCACACTCATAGCACAATTGTACAATATACTAGGTTAGAAACCCCGTGTATTACACGGGTTGAATAAATGCAATGTTATATACTTAATAATAAATATTTACATATTACATATTTATGACATATCACATTGTTTTTTAATACAAATTTTAGAAACGTCATATAGTTACATTTTAAAAATGTTTTATAAAAAGAATGAAATAAATGTTTAATTTCTAAAAATATTTTATGAACAAACCTATATTTTTTTAAATAAAAAAAGTTTATAAAAAGAACTATAAAATCATTATATTTAATATGAGAGAAAGACGGACACGAAAAATTATTAAAAAATAATTAAAAAAAATATGCAATTAATAGGAGAGAGATGCGGGGAAAATTGTCTCAGATAAACTTTTATTTATTATAGAGTATAGGTGACTCACATGGTTTCCATAAAAGTTGATAGTGCCGCTTAAACTATTAATAGGACCGTGTATAATTTTAATTCTTGAAGTTATGTATGTTTTTTTTGGAACTATTACTATCTTATTGTTCAAAAAACAGACAACAATAATTAAGTTTATATTAAAATATAATCAATACTAGGTTAGAAACACATTTATTACATATGTTGATTAAATTCAACTTGTTGTAAACCAATAGTTTTTATGAAAATTTGTATTTTAGATGTCATTAACCATTGATTAAATAAGAAATAATGAAGATTTAAAAATTGTAAATAATAAATAATGAAGAGTTAAGAATTATAAATAACAAATAATAAAAATCTAAGAATTATAAAGTTATATTTTAAGATAAGATATATTTGAAATATTCTTATAAATTTGTAAGTTTTAATAAATTATTAGAATAAATTTTAGATATTTAATTATTTAAAATCATTATCTATACTACCTAAAAAATAAAAATCTACATATATATCTATATCTATACTAACTAATAAATAAAAATCCTAGATGACACATGTGACAATTCTAGGTTATCTAAAATTTTATTTTTCCACCTCTCTCTCCTATTAAATAATGATAATATTAAAAGAATATATTTTTAGATAATTAATATAAATTTAATTATAAATACTTATTATTTAATTATGGATACTTATAATTTTTTACTTTCCATATCAATTTAAAATTATGTTCGTTAAGATATTAAATAATGATAAATAATTGCTTTTTATAAGTGATTTCTAAAACTTTTACATAATTTAATTTGGTTGGATGGTTTGAATGGTAAAAATACAATATGTCAACTAATAAAAAAAATAGGCGATGTTAAAAAAATCCAAATTTTATTTCTTTTTTTTATATGTATTTGTATATTTATAATTGTAATTTAAGTTAGCTTATCTATGCTAAAATAATATTTAAAAAACTAATTACTCTTTAAATGAATTAAAATTTATCAATTATATAAAAGAATTAATACCCAGTTGAAAAAAATTAAATTAATTTAGCAGAATTTATAAGTGTCATGCAAAGTTCATTTTTAAAGACATATTTTGACATTTGTATGTGTTAACAAATTACCTTAAATTTTATTTAACTCGTGTAACACAAATATTTATTCAACTCGTACAATACACATGTTTTTTTGACCTTTTTAATATTAAGTATATAACATTATATCTATTCAAGCTGTGTAATACACGGGATTCTAACCTAGTTATTTAATATAAGAGAGATGCATGAAACAAAAATCTAGACTTTATCAAAAGTTAACACGTGACAGATAAAGTTATTTGTAAGGCCCCAAACCCGGGAGGCTCCAAACCCGGGAGGCCTCACTTGTTGGTTTTACTCATCAACACGTAGAACTTAAACACAAGACTTTCAATAACACAGCGGAAATGATTTAACACTTTAACATACGCAGCGGAAATACATGACACGTCTAAACATAACTTGTCAAAATACAAACTGAAACTTGTCTGAATCAATTAAAACATAATCATAAACGGGTTGCCAGACTCTGGTATTCGGGTAACTCTTCTCGCCAACCCAAGCCAAGCATCCACATCTATCCACTGCCACCTACACTTAACTGGTGTGCATACTAAAAATCGGGCAACGCTGAGTGAGTTCTAACGTTTACTTTAAATCAATTATACAAAAGATTCACTAAACATATATACTCCCAATAGGCTAAACTTTACATACTTTATTTTTCAAAACAGTTTAAAACATATAATAAACTGTCAATTCCTCTTTACTGTACTGCCCTCATGGCTTACATCCATGAACCGACAAGTACCTGGTCAATGCCCCCATGGCTTATACCTTGAACCGACACTACCACTTATCCGTCAATTCCCTTGTCACTACTGTACCGCCCCCATGGTCAACGACTACGAACCGACGAGTACCTGGTCAATGCCCCCATGATCAACGACCATGAACCGACAATACCCTGTCAATGCCCCCATGATCAACGACTATGAACCGACAATACCGCTTAACACTACGGGGAGGTTGCGTGGACCTCCCGAGCAACCGCTATCACTCATCCCAGTTGTACAACCGTTAGCGAACCCAAAGGTTCATACTAATGGGTAGAACCCATATCTGACATCGTGTACAAGTAACATCTGTCCCAAGGACCTTTATAGCTGGTACACATTCCCGTAGGAAATCTATTCACTTTCTGTTCATAAAACTTTATCTGCATTGTTCATAACTTAACATGTATTATGCCTTTGTTTATGTATATGAAAATATAGTAAACGCTTGCCATAAATACCTTTGCTTTTACTGCAATATATCTTAACACATATATCATGCATTTGTTTATGTATATGAAAATATAGTAAACGCTTGCCAAAATATATATCTTGCTTTACTTGAAAATACTAACACATATATTATGCATTTGTTTATGTATATGGAAATGTAGTAAACGCTTGCCAATAATATAGGTATACTTTGCTCAAAACGTACATTTGCCTCTTTTAAACTTTACACTAAACATAACTTTTCACTTTGTTTATTAATATAAAATATGTAATAAACACTTTACACTAAGTATACACACCACCCCTAAAGCAGGCAAAAAAGGGATTAGAACTCACCTGGTATCTTAGCTGCAATGGTCTACTGGATCTCACACAATCTGAACAATCATAACAATTTGACACGTATCAGACTTAACTCGACGCTAAACGATTTCACCATTTCTGGCTAGGCGAACTTAAGTCTAAGTTCGCCTCTTTCTATCTTGGTGAACATACTGACTTCACTATCCAGCTATATATACCCATAGACCTGATGCCTGCGCACTTAGCAAGTATGCAGGGCCTTGTTCCTGCGTACTTAACAAGTACGCAGGACCTTGATCTTGCGTACTTAACAAGTACGCAGAGCCTTGTTCTTGCGTACTTAACAAGTACGCAGGGCCTTGTTCTTGCGTACTTAACAAGTACGCAGGGCCTGCGTGTGGGCAGTCTTCTTCCCCACAAAACCCTAACTTTTTCATGCAGATCCGACCTCGTCAAGATCCGAGCTTTTTACGTTCAAAACTTGTGTTTTCTAACCGAGAGTCTAGATCTATAATTTGTTTCCAATTTTAAACGTAAAAACCCAACCTTTACTCGATTTTTCTTCAAAACCCAACATAACATAAAAACTCAGATCTGGAACGAATGGTTACCTGAAATCACTTCCTTTTCATTGCTAAACACTCAAGAGGCTCTTGCTAACGCTCCTTGAAGCTCTAATCCGAAAACCGGGACTTTCTCTCTCTAGGCTCTCTTTCACTTTCTCTCTCTAGAAATCCAAAAATGGTGGAGTTAATGAGGCTTTGGGGCTGGTCTTGAGGCTTATAAGGGCCCATACCCTTGCCCCTTTCGGTCCATACACCCCGGACCAAGCCCGCTTCCCTTTTTCTTATTTAAGTTTTTAATTCTCGTGAATTATTTCGCGCTCTAAAACTCGAGATGTTACATTATTAATTTATTATAAGAAGGATTTAAAGAAAAAGTCTAAATATAAAAATGAATTAATTACACGGATGGCCCCTGTGGTTTACACGGATTTCACTTATAGCCTCTAGGAATGAGAAATTACATGTTCGGTCAAATAGTTTACACATATGTAACATATATGGCCCATGTGTTGGATGCCCGTTAACTTTGACTGTTAAATGGATTTAAATGACTAAAATACCCTTTACATAATAAAATAATAAAAACAAAAAGAATCAACTCATTAAAAAAAGTGGGACCCACCAAAACCCACCCACTTCATCTTCTCTAAATCAAAACCTACCTCTCCCACCAAACCCTAACTTCCACCTCCCCTTCTAACCACCACCGGCCACCACTCTCCGGCCAAATCAAAACCCACCTCTCCAAATCAGAAACTTATGTCAGTGAAGCCTTCAATTGTTTTGGAAGAGGTGGTTGATTTGGACTTGAATTGGAAGCTCCATATAAACACGTCCATTTTTGATGAAATTTTAGGTGAAAACACGGTGGAGCAGCTGCCAGTGTTGTGACACCCGACATTTCCAAGTCAATATCCGTACATATCTTAAACGCGTTTACATTTTCAAGTTTCCTGATTGACTTAATTGCATGTATTAGGTCGTTAAGTCTAACAAAGGTCATACGTTAGTTCAATTCATGCTTTGGTAATTTTAGGAATTACCGGGTCACGTTACGTAAAACTCGACTAATACGAACGTTGGTGACTAACCTAAATTGTCCAAATTAATGTCCAAAGATCCATAATACATGAAATATATGTTTATACATTCAAATATATATTTTAAAGTCCACATTTCATAAAACGATTCGAAACGACGTAAATCGAAGGTTTTATCGCGTTCCGACAACCCTAAACGTAACTACATGCAATAAACCTTATATATAACCTATACAATACATGAATTAAGTGTTTTTAACTAAACTAGACACAATCTAGTTAACCTTAGTTTAAAATGTCATTAAAGAATCGAAAACCGCATTAAATTACCGTTTCGAGCCCTAACCACGATTAACGCACCTAATGACCTAATTAACCACACCATTAACCCCTTAAACTCTTAAACACACCCAACCCCACCCCCCACCCCTAAGACCCCAATCTCGGTTAAATTGCTTGTGGGACCTATCTACACCCTAAAATTCAAACTATCATTCTTTTATCAACCTCCCATACCCTTCCTTCACCACTTACACACTCAAGACTTGAAAGTCTTCACATCCATCCACTTCCATCCATCACACACTCAAACAAACTCTCTCCCTCTCATTTCTCACGGCCAAACTACATACACACCTCACACACACTCTCCCCCTCTCATTTCTCACGGCCAAATGATGTCGCCCAGACGGTCTATAAAAGCTACTAAATAAAACCTAATCTAGACTCCTAAGTAATAAATGGAGTACATATGAACTAAACCGCACTGACGGGAAAGTGTACCTATCGAGTGTAGCATAGATTAATGGTAAACCGGATTATCGAACCCTAGAGACACTGCTATAGCTAAACTAGACTCTGACTCGGACTAAAGATTATTTGATTGGGGGGTTTTCTACACTACTGATTGGACTAATAATGCAGAATACTAAAGATCGACTCTAACTATCAGACACAGGAACTCAGGAAGTATCAGGAATAGGAAGAATACCACCTAGGTCGGAATCCTACTTGCAAAGCACAAACTTCTATCGGTTCTGGAAACTATGATGGATCTGGGTATCTAAGGATAACAACTATAGACAACCTAGTGGATCCCTAATCACTCTCAGGCTGTCACCAACTAAGAAACCTAAATATGTATTAAACTCACCAGATGGTCGGATTACCTTTCAGTCTCTCCAACAATGACAATGTACCCAAAAGACAAATCAGCTCTCGGTCTCAATGTCCACAATACATTCAAGGAATGCACGGGGTAATCTCAAATCAACAACTATGACTCGAATTAGCAACATTCACATAAGAACCTAAGGCCACTTCCTCTCAGACAGTTAACACTCGGAATCCTAATGACGAAGACTAACTGATTATCTATCACCTTTCGGGTATCGAGATAAGATGAACACTCAAATCAAATCTACTCTCAATCACCGTTCCTATGGAATGCTACGTCTAGCAAACCACAAAACAATCACAACACATAGTCAATGATCTAAAATATGCAACTATAACTAGAAGACATCCAACATGCAGCATATGAAACGATAATCAATTATAGAACAGATCTAAGCATGCATAAACATCATAAATATTCAATCCAAGATCGTTACAAAATCATTAATCCATTCAAAGTAACCAAAAGCCGATAAAAATCATAACTTTACTAAGTATTCATCAATAACCTTGGCAGTATTAATGTTTAGCCTAGGATCATTGTCACACCCCCAATTTCAACTAACGGAGTTTTACCGTTTGGAAGGTGACACACCAGGATCTCAGTCATTAGTTACATCAAACGACACTATATGGGACATGAAATGTCAAAACATAAAAGTTCAGAGTTAATGCGGAAGCGTAAACGTTAATATGAAATCAAAATTAATTACACACGATAGGCGTCAATCAATGTAAATAAGTAAACTGTTTCAAATGTTTGAAATGGATAATATGACAGTAGGACTCCATGCATGTCCTAAGTGTGCAACCTGTGCCTTAGCGACCTGAGAAACATGAGAGAAAAAGTGTCAACACGAGGTTGGTGAGTTCACAGGTTTCAAGTTTACAATAAGAGTGTGTTTGCCAGATTATGTACATTCAATATGCATATCTATAGGTAGCTAACTTATGTTCATGTTTTACTAAAGCGCTCGCAACCGAAGCTGACTGTGTTTGTATGCCTCCTGCCAGGTCTATCAACTCTGGCCAATGTGAGTAGGCTAACATTTCACCCGTTCGATATCCAATTGAGTTAGCGCGACTAACGCGGGTGGGATTTGTCAAACCCAGTAGTACTACTAAACATTACCTCGCTAAGATCCATATTAACGGTCCGATATATAAGATGAGGACTTTCTGTGATAGTATATTACGCTTAGCCTCAACAGTGATATCATATAAAGTACCATAATCAAATAGTTGCGTCATGTTTTCTCTCCCAACGAGAAAAATATGTAAAATGATATTTGCTTGCGTACCTGTTTCTCCCCCACGGGGAAAACAAGTAAAAGTATGATAGTTGGTAGTCATGTTTGTTTCTTCCTCAACAGGAAAACAAGTAAAATATGTTTGTGTGTAAGCATGTTTCTCCCCTAATAGTAAAACAAGTAAAAAGGGGCCGTGAAACTCACCTGCGTTGCGTTGTAGGTAGTATCACACAAATGATAAGTTGGAACCACGTGTGTAAGTCTCAAAAGACTTACGAATGCCCTAAAATTATAAACACATAAATTAGGGATAAAAATGGGAATATGTGATGACACGGAAGTTGGAACGTCCTAAAATACGCTTAGGAAACAACGAGTAGACGAACGCGTCCATCGTAATAGGGATTTCTTAATTTGATAATTAAGATATATACGTTTTGTGTCGAATGAATAATAATAATAAATAATTATATTCGTACGTTCGTGCCTTTTAAATTGGTTAGGAAAGTAATATAATTTAATATATTATTTTTAAGTTTCCAAGATTTATAAATAATCATTTGTGTCAAAAATAATAAATATATTATTTTTAGATCGAGGATGAAACATGAGCAAATAATACAATAAAATCATATCATTTATTAGTCTGAAAACGTTTCATAGAGTTTATAAATTTCGAGGAAATAATATAAAATATATATTATTTTTGGCCTGGAAGTCACGGGTTGAAAAATAGTATAAATATGTAATTTATTCGGAGTCGTGGTTTGAAAATAGTATATATATTATTTAAAAGTGGAGAAATAATGTTAAAATGGTTTATAAATAAAACCCGAGCCTACGGGTGGTTTCCCGGGCTAAAAACCATTTAATATATTATCATAATAGTATTAGAATATATTTTATATAAAAATATAGTCTCAAAAGTGGCTAGAAAAATAAATGGTGCTAGTGAGGTTCGAACCCGGGTCTCACCTACACCAACACACTGCCTTAACCAGTCCCACCCGCTAGGGATTCACAACAAAACCCAGACCGAAGTGGTTTTAACACACAAACCCAATGTGTTCTTCCCCTTAGCGCGAGCCGAACCCAATCCCCTATCCCAAAATCATCGA
Organism: Smallanthus sonchifolius; assembly: GCA_023525975.1. Taxonomy (NCBI): domain Eukaryota; kingdom Viridiplantae; phylum Streptophyta; class Magnoliopsida; order Asterales; family Asteraceae; genus Smallanthus; species Smallanthus sonchifolius. Next base: position 72,241,814 of record CM042033.1, on the reverse strand, counting down.
ATTCGGTTCTGGTTTAACAAAAAGATATAGGGGTTTTGTTTATTTGCATTAGGTGAATCTGGTGTGAAGTTTAATTGAGAAAACATCAGGTTTAAGTTCGTTAATTATCCAGTTTAGAAACCGAAACCCTAGATTAGAACCCTAGATCGATTTGCTCAATTCTTGTAATAGCAGTTGTTGGATTCATGGGGCTATTGATTAGTGGAAGATTGCGATTCTAACCACCCAATTTAATTTGATTAAGACCGCGTCTAGGTTAGGGTTCGATTAAACCCGAATAGATATGAACCCTAGAACCCGATCGTGATCAATTCAGTGTTGTAAGTCGCGATTATGATAGGGCTTTCAATATATGCATTGAGACGAAGCTAAGGGTGTGCTCGATTTCAATATTTGATATCGAATTGTTAGGGTTCGATAAAAAAACGAAATAATATGAACCCTAGCTATTCGATCGAGTTAAATCCGATAACGTGAACCCTAATTAGGTTAGGGCTTTTGATTATCAGGTTAATACGAAACTAATTATGGGATCAATTACCAGAACGGGTGTCGGATTGATGGTGAACGACTACACCGAGTGTCGACGGCGGCGGGGTTGGTTTCCGGTGACTCCCGTAGCTTCCTCGATCGAATCAGCGTGTGCAATTGATTAGCAGAGGTGTGACTAAGGTGTAGGAAGTGTTTGATTTCAGAATGATAAACGAATTGGTCGCAATTGAAGGTAATTGATGAGAGTTCGACGATTACGACTATAACGGGATTAATATGGTTTAATTACAATTATAAGGGATCGTATGCAAATGATTATGATGAGGTCGAAGTCATCAATGCCAGCCATAACAGTTGCTAATTTGAATCGATTTGCCGTTTTACAATTTGAATTGGATCATATCTCACGATTTTGACTTTCCAAAGTCAAAGAGTCGATTTTGGGCAAATTACAGCTTTAGTCCCTGATATTTCATGTGTAATTGAGTTTCAAAAATGGCAGAATTGGTCCTTAAAGTTTGATATTGAGTTAACAGGGTTAGAACTTAACAGAAATTTAACGGGAAGTTTAACTGAGTTAATTTGAAAAGTCGGATTGTCATATCATCCCCTAGTTGAAAGAATTTTCGTCCCGAAAATTAAATAAAAAAAAATTTCCCGGGATATCACATCATCCCCTAGTTGAAAGAATTTTCGTCCCGAAAATTAAGTAGTACCGTAAGACTTTGACGCGGAGTGCTTGAACAGATTAGGATATTTGCGCATGATCTGATCCTCGCGCTCTCAAGTGAATTCTGGTCCGCGTTTCGAGTTCTAACGGAATCTAACAATAGGGATTTTACTGTGATTTACCGTTTTGACTTTCCTATCCATGATTTCTATGGGTTCTTCGATGAAACGCAACTGTTCATCAATGTGTAGTTCCTCAAGAGGAACCGCCGTCTGCTAGACATTTCTTCAAATTTGAGATGTGAAAGACGTTGTGTACACCACTAAGTCCTTCAGGTAAGTCCAGTTGATACGCTACTGGTCCGATTCTCTTTATTATTTTGAAAGGTCCAACATAACGAGGATTTAGTTTCCTTGTTTCCCGAAACGAATGACACCCTTCCAAGGTGATACTTTTAATAAGACCATATCCCCTTCTTGAAATTCTAACGGTTTACGACGTTTATCGGCATAGCTCTCTTGACGATCACGAGCTGCTGCCATACGGTTTCTAACTTGGATGATTTTCTCTGAGGTTTCAAGTACGAGTTCAGGACCTGTAAGTTGACTATCCCCAACCTCGGCCCAACAGATAGGAGAACGGCATTTTCGTCCGTATAATGCCTCGAATGGTGCAGCTTTGATGTTAGTTTGATAACTGTTATTGTAGAAGAACTCCACTAAAGGCAAGTGAGTTTCCCAACTGTTACCGAAATCTATCATACAAGCTCGTAGCATGTCCTCCAGAGTTTGGATAGTACATTCTGTTTGACCATCGGTTTGAGGATGGTAAGCTGTGCTCATATCTAGACGCGTGCCTAAGGCCTTATGTAACGACTGCCAGAAACGAGAAGTGAATCGTGCATCACAATCCGAAATGATAGAGATAGGCACCCCGTGCCGAGATACTACTTCTTTTAAGTAAATACGAGTAAGCCTTTCCATCTTATCGGTTTCCTTGATGGCTAAGAAATGGGCGGATTTTGTTAAACGATCAACGATTACCCAAATGGTATCGCATCCGGTAGGAGGTCGTGGTAATTTGGTGATGAAGTCCATGGATATTTGTTCCTATTTCCACATAGGAATTTCTGGTTGTTGTAGAAGACCGGATGGTTTTTGATATTCAACTTTGACCTTCGCGCAGGTCAGACACTTACTAACATAGGTGGCTATATCGGCCTTCATCTTCAGCCACCAATATAGTACTTTTAGATCATGGTACATTTTGTCGGAACCTGGATGAATGGAGTAACAAGATTTATGAGCTTCATCCATGACCAGTTCCCTTAAGTGATCGAATGCTGGAACTCATATTCGCTCGGCGAAGTAGCGAATACCGTCAGATTTGGCCTCGAGTTGTGCTTCCATACCGCGTGTACCTTGCAGCGCTAGGTTTTCCTCTTTCAGAGCTTCAAGTTGAGCACTTTGGATTTTATCAGGTAATCCGGTGTGAATAGTATTTTGTAATGCTCGAACTCATTTAGGTTTGGTGTCCTTACGACTTAGGGCATCGGCTACCACATTAGCCTTCCCTGGATGGTATCTGATTGCACAGTCATAGTCGTTTAAGAGTTCGACCCAACGACGCTGTCGCATGTTCAACCCTTTCTGTTCGAAGATATGCTGAAGACTCTTGTGATCGGTGTAGATAGTGCATTTGGTACCGTACAAGTAATGTCTCCAGATCTTTAGTGCAAATACCGCGGCTCCCAACTCTAAGTCATGAGTCATGTAGTTTTTCTCGTGGATTTTCAATTGACGAGAGGCGTATGCGATCACTTTCTCACGTTGCATCAACACACAACCAAGACCTTGAATGGATGCATCACAATACACCACAAAATCATCCGTTCCCTCTGGAAGAGATAGGATTTGGTGCACTGTAGAGATAGGGTTTACCTTTTTGAGTTAAGGTCGTGAAGGGTTGGGCAATCTTGGAGAATCCTTCAATGAGACGATGGTAGTAGCCAGCCAATCCCATAAATTGACGCACCTCCGTCGGCGTTGTAGGTGCTGCCCAATTCTTGATTGCTTCTACTTTAGCTGGATTGACATGTATTCCCGTCTTGTTGACTACATGTTCTAAGAATTGTACTTCTCGAATCCAGAGTTCGCACTTGGAAAGTTTGGCATACAATTGCTCTTGTTTTAGCAATTATGAAATCAAACGCAGGTGTTCCTCATGTTCATCCCTATTCTTGGAGTAGATGAGGATGTCATCGATGAAGACGATAACGAACTGATCTAGGTACGTTTTACATACACGGTTTATGAGGTCCATGAATGCCGCGGGTGCATTGGTCAATCCGAATGGCATGACCATGAATTCGTAGTGACCTTACCTAGTTCTGAATGCCGTCTTTGAGATGCCCTCGTCCCAGACTCTCAGTTGATGATAACCGGATCTAAGATATATCTTGGAATAGAAGCTTGATCCATAGAGTTGATCAAATAAATCATCGATGCGGGGTAAAGGATAACTATCCTTGTTGGTTACTTTATTAAGTTCACGGTAGTTTATGCACATGCGAAAGGTCTTGTCCTTCTTCTTGACAAATAGGACCGGAGCTCCCCATGGTGATGAGCTAGGTCTAATAAAACCTTTATCCAACAACTCTTGCAGTTGTGTGGATAGCTCTGGCAACTCACTAGGTGCAGGTCTACAGGGTGCCCGAGCAATAGGCGCTGCTCCGGGTGCTAGATCAATTTGGAATTCGACTTGACGATGCGGTGGAAGACCAGGCAGGTCTTTGGGAAATAATTTCGGATAATCACGAACGATCGGTATGTCGTCAATCTTCTTCTCCTCATATGGCTGCTCGGCGACGAGAGCCAGAATGACAATACGACCTTTACGTATATGCTTTTGTGCTTTCATGAAAGATATGATGCCCATGACAACACCACTCTTTTCGCCTTGGACAGAAAGGGTTTCTCCACTCGGGAGAGGTAAGCGAATAAATTTGCTCACGACAAATCATTTCGGCTTGGTTCTTAGATAACCAATCCATACCGACAATTACGTCGAAGTTGCCGAGTGTGACTGGCATAAGGTCAATGTCAATCTTTTGACCAGCCAATCCTAGATAACACGCCTTAAGATTGTGAGTTGTTTCGATTACTTGACCGTCTTCTATCCCTATAGTGTACTTAGTTGCTAATAGAGTCGGAGTACGACCGCACCAACATGAAATTCATGAAGTCATGCTGAGACTTCTAGAGAGACCAGTGTTTATAAGGCAAGTGTCAGCCAATGCATAGGCTAAGGAAAGTGGTTCACATGTAGGAAAGAAAAGTCTGATGGGATATAGATTCCAGTAGCATAAGAGATAGGATGTATGTTTAAGTAATTGCGTTCAACTGATGGTTGGTTAGGTTAAATCTTCGTTTCCTAATGTCATTGGATCAATAGAATCATTTCGTGAAGAAGGAATTCCGTTTACAGGATTGAATATGCTGGGGTAAAATTCGAAGTTAGACTAAGGATTAGTCACAAGATGAGGTAACAAGGTCAAATGCGATCTATTGTTGGAGTGTAAGGAATAACGTGTTAGCATAGAAAGAATTCCTCAAATTCTGTGTACATAGTTGAATTCGATAAGTTTGCTATGAGATTCTATTAGAGTTTCAATCAAGATTGTTTCTTTGATCAAGTTTGAATGAGAGTCGTAAGGTCACTAAGACTCTTACATGAGTGAAAATAATATTGATGGATTTCATTAATGATAGTCCAGTGTGTCCATAAACACCTTCAACCTGATAGTCGCGTCTATCAATTGTTGAACGGGTTTAACTATACCAACTAGTCGTTGAGTGGGTTACAAGAACTTCTACTGATAGTGGAAGTTTAAGTTTGTAGATCACTGATTAGGACCATTTATCCACACACTAGGGTTCACCAGGACTTACATGCACCTCAAATTACTATTACGTGTGCACCCGTAATGATAATTTGCTTTGCAAGCTCACCCTAGTTCCCCCTGTCCTGTGTCATAATGTCCTTTAGGTTATATTGTTGAGTACAGAGTGTTGTCAGATATGATAAGTCATTGAAAGGAGTAGTCATCAACCATAAGTTGATCGACTAGGACTCATATCAGTATGAGTAGTCGGGAATAGATTGATACGAGTATTCACCCGAGTTGAAACACAATACGATAGTCCAATCCAGCGGATTGTAGATGAGAACATGGAACAAACATGTACATGATGTGCGACTTCGAGAAATGAAACTAATTCATGAATACAGGTTACAAGAAGCAGCAAAGTAACCGTCCTTTCAACTAAGTCAAGATAGGGTTTGAGTATGCATTGAGCAATGCGTTCTCATATTTGTGGAATCTATTCTCAACAGGATATCGAACCAAGATTCGAGTCCATGGCTCGGGAAAGTGATGACATCTACGTGTCAATGGATTCTGCAATAATGCGTGTAACGGTCTGCCTTCATTCGGCGTATTGTTGCTGGTGGGTGCAGTAGGGACTCGCCTCCGACGATCCTTACTCCCAAAGAGATATGTGTTAGTGCTGAGTGTCGTCCATAATATGGACCTGAGAAAGGCCACCATACCCAACAGGTGATGGTGATGTAAGTGACTCCCCCGAAGGCTCCGTCTCGCTGCCCTCAAACGGGAGTGGATGATGTTCCGGTGATTCCCCGAGTGTCGCCACTGGGAATGATGATGCAATGCAAATGATGTGTCCCTCGCCAACTGAGGGTGATACGGATGGTGTTACATGCCTGCACTACAAGTTATGTATAGGTGCTATATGTATCAGGTATGAGTATCTGTGCCGTGTAACTAATGTGTGAGGTTATAGTCTAGTATGCAGTCCTAGTTCTCTATAACCAATGGCTTTGATACCAATCTGTCACACCCCCAATTTCAACTAACGGAGTTTTACCGTTTGGAAGGTGACACACCAGGATCTCAGTCATTAGTTACATCAAACGACACTATATGGGACTTGAAATGTCAAAACATAAAAGTTCAGAGTAAATGCGGAAGCGTAAACGTTAATATGAAATCAAAAGTAATTACACACGATAGGCGTCAATCAATGTAAATAAGTAAACTGTTTCAAATGTTTGAAATGGATAATATGACAGTAGGACTCCATGCATGTCCTAAGTGTGCAACCTGTGCCTTAGCGACCTGAGAAACATGAGAGAAAAAGTGTCAACACGAAGTTGGTGAGTTCACAGGTTTCAAGTTTACAATAAGAGTGTGTTTGCCAGATTATGTACATTCAATATGCATATCTATAGGTAGCTAACTTATGTTCATGTTTTACTAAAGCGCTCGCAACCGAAGCTGACTGTGTTTGTATGCCTCCTGCCAGGTCTATCAACTCTGGCCAATGTGAGTAGGCTAACATTTCACCCGTTCGATATCCAATTGAGTTAGCGCGACTAACGCGGGTGGGATTTGTCAAACCCAGTAGTACTACTAAACATTACCTCGCTAAGATCCATATTAACGGTCCGATATATAAGATGAGGACTTTCTGTGATAGTGTATTACGCTTAGCCTCAACAGTGATATCATATAAAGTACCATAATCAAATAGTTGCGCCATGTTTTCTCCCCCAACGGGAAAAATATGTAAAATGATATTTGCTTGCGTACCTGTTTCTCCCCCACGGGGAAAACAAGTAAAAGTATGATAGTTGGTATTCATGTTTGTTTCTTCCTCAACAGGAAAACAAGTAAAATACGTTTGTGTGTAAGCATGTTTCTCCCCCAATAGTAAAACAAGTAAAAAGGGGCCGTGAAACTCACCTGCGTTGCGTTGTAGGTAGTATCACACAAAGGATAAGTTGGAACCACGTGTGTAAGTCTCAAAAGACTTACGAATGCCCTAAAATTATAGACACATAAATTAGGGATAAAAATGGGAATATGTGACGACGACACGGAAGTTGGAACGTCCTAAAATACGTTTAGGAAACAACGAGTAGACGAACGCGTCCATGGTAATAGGGATTTCTTAATTTGATAATTAAGATATATACGTTTTGTGTCGAATGAATAATAATAATAAATAATTTTATTCGTACGTTCGTGCCTTTTAAATGGGTTAGGAAGGTAATATAATTTAATATATTATTTTTAAGTTTCCAAGATTTATAAATAATCATTTGTGTCAAAAATAATAAATATATTATTTTTAGATCGAGGATGAAACATGAGCAAATAATACAATAAAATCATATCATTTATTAGTCTGAAAACGTTTCATAGAGTTTATAAATTTCGAGGAAATAATATAAAATATATATTATTTTTGGCTTGGAAGTCACGGGTTGAAAAATAGTATAAATATGTAATTTATTCGGATTCGTGGTTTGAAAATAGTATATATATTATTTAAAAGTGGAGAAATAATGTTAAAATGGTTTATAAATCAAACCCGAGCCTACGGGTGGTTTCCCGGGCTAAAAACCATTTAATATATTATCATAATAGTATTAGAATATATTTTATATAAAAATATAGTCTCAAAAGTGGCTAGAAAAATAAATGGTGCTAGTGAGGTTCGAACCCGGGTCTCACCTACACCAACACACTGCCTTAACCAGTCCCACCCGCTAGGGATTCACAACAAAACCCAGACCGAAGTGGTTTTAACACACAAACCCAATGTGTTCTTCCCCTTAGCGCGAGCCGAACCCAATCCCCTATCCCAAAATCATCGAATTCGGTTCTGGTTTAACAAAAAGATATAGGGGTTTTGTTTATTTGCATTAGGCGAATCTGGTGTGAAGTTTAATTGAGAAAACATCGGGTTTAAGTTCGTTAATTATCCAGTTTAGAAACCGAAACCCTAGATTAGAACCCTAGATCGATTTGCTCAATTCTTGTAATAGCAGTTGTTGGATTCATGGGGCTATTGATTAGTGGAAGATTGCGATTCTAACCACCCAATTTAATTTGATTAAGACCGCGTCTAGGTTAGGGTTCGATTAAACCCGAATAGATATGAACCCTAGAACCCGATCGTGATCAATTCAGTGTTGTAAGTCGCGATTATGATAGGGCTTTCAATATATGCATTGAGACGAAGCTAAGGGTGTGCTCGATTTCAATATTTGATATCGAATTGTTAGGGTTCGATAAAAAAACGAAATAATATGAACCCTAGCTATTCGATCGAGTTAAATCCGATAACGTGAACCCTAATTAGGTTAGGGCTTTTGATTATCAGGTTAATACGAAACTAATTATGGGATCAATTACCAGAACGGGTGTCGGATTGATGGTGAACGACTACACCGAGTGTCGACGGCGGCGGGGTTGGTTTCCGGTGACTCCCGTAGCTTCCTCGATCGAATCAGCGTGTGCAATTGATTAGCAGAGGTGTGACTAAGGTGTAGGAAGTGTTTGATTTCAGAATGATAAACGAATTGGTCGCAATTGAAGGTAATTGATGAGAGTTCGACGATTACGACTATAACGGGATTAATATGGTTTAATTACAATTATAAGGGATCGTATGCAAATGATTATGATGAGGTCGAAGTCATCAATGCCAGCCATAACAGTTGCTAATTTGAATCGATTTGCCGTTTTACAATTTGAATTGGATCATATCTCACGATTTTGACTTTCCAAAGTCAAAGAGTCGATTTTGGGCAAATTACAGCTTTAGTCCCTGAGATTTCATGTGTAATTGAGTTTCAAAAATGGCAGAATTGGTCCTTAAAGTTTGATATTGAGTTAACAGGGTTAGAACTTAATAGAAATTTAACGGGAAGTTTAACTGAGTTAATTTGAAAAGTCGGATTGTCACAATCATACTCAAAACATGAAACACAGAAGTAATCAAGTCAAACATAATCCAAAACCAATTGATTGTAAATAAAGATCGAGACGTTAGAACCGAATAAGCTAAACTAAACAAACCCGGAATCGAAAGCTTCGATCTTGCACTTCAATCTTCTTCTTCAACCTCAAAATCTCCCTAGAACCCTCTCTGGATGGCCAAAACTCGAACTCCTCAAAGATTGGCTATCAAAATCTTTTTAATTTCAAAATCTAGGGTTTTGTGGAATTTCTGTCTCTCGCGTACCGCGAGATGATATGGCCAGGCCTTCGCGTACTGCAAAGGCCAAATTAGTCGGGCCCTGATTTGAAGATCCTCGCGTACCGCGAGGCTTGGTATCTCTCTCCCTTCGCGTATCGCGAAGGACGGAATTTCCAACTTTTTTGCTTTATTTCCTTGGGTTTCACTGTCGTGCTCAATTTCTTTATGATTTGACTTGTAATCCATACGAGCACCTGAAAACATAACAAAGACTCAAATGTACACTAAAACGACTAAAAACAAATACAAAACTATATAAAAACACACGAATACAAAGGAAATAAGATGTATGCTTTGCACTACATCACCAAACTACACACACACACTCAAACTTGAAGATTCAAGACTCCATCCAAGAAATCAAGGAGATCTAAGTACTTTCAAGGTGTTTTTACAATTATTCAAGCTTGGAACTGCCTTCTATTACCTTCACCTTTCTTGCTAAAGGTGAAAAACCCTTTCATACTTCTTACTTCTTCATTCTTTCAAGAAAATACAAGCAAAAGTCATGTACAACTCATCAACCAAGAGATTATGCTAAAAAAGTAGCTAAAATCATGATCTAAAACTTTTGAACTTGAGATTCTTTAAAAACACATGGTCATACCTTATTAACATGTTAAATATCTTAAAAAAGAACTAAAAACTTGGTACATACATGTTTTTATATAAAAGTTGGTCAAAATATGGTTTGCTGGTGATTTTATGGCATATATGTAAAGTTATTATATTTTGTGTCATAAAAACAAGTGTATGAACATTTTAAACTTATTAACAAAGTATTATCAAAATAAATATGTAAACTTAAGAATAAGACATGCAAATGAGCTTAAAATGAATGGATCTAACTCATAACATTGTGAAAAATCTATATCTATAAACATGAAAACTCTAAATTGGAATTTTAGACATAAGTTGGAACTTGGACTTAAAACTCATGGATCCAGTTGTTGGAATAGTCAAATCTGGACAAAAGGACTTTATAACATGTCATATCTAACTTAAACATCAACCATTTGGTAAAAAAGAGTAAAAAAAAGTGCAAAATTGGAGTAATTGTTGAAATTGAGTGTTATGGAACCAAAACAGTAACCTGGTAGATTTATTAGGCCAACTTTGAAGGGTCATATCTCAACCAAAAACTAACCAAAATGAACGATTCCTAGGTAAAAAATTAAGTACAAAGAGTCGGTAATCCAACCCAAGTGGTTTCACAAAATTTCGTTGAGTTTTGATGCCCCAAAATGGTCCTACGAGAAATGGTATCAAAGCTGTCATTTTGGGCAGAAATTTCGTCACTTTTGAAGGTCATAACTTGGTCATAACAAGTCCAAATAAGTTAATTCCTAAAGTCAGTATTTTAAGTATAAAACAAAAGTTGTAGGGCCTCGGTCATGAAAATGGGCTTAAGTCAGACAACTAAAAATAAATTCCCAAGATACTCCAGAAATGAACACTACTGACCTCTTCTGTCCAAATGAATTTTTAAAAATACTTAAACATGTCATAAAGTGGTGATTCATACATCCCTGTAACCCTAATACATGTAGGTATCTTGGTATTAAAATTCGTGACTAAACGAGTTCGTTTGATTAATCAAAAGGACAACGCACGAACGACCTAAAATTCTGGAAATTCCGACAAACTAAGGTTACCTTGATTACACGGTATAAGAGAAACGCCTATCAAAACCCTAACACGATATATATATATATATATATATATATATATATATATATATATATATATATATATATATATATATATATATATAACAACTTGTGGACACATATTTGTACATGTAACATGAGTAGGGTTCAAGTACAAAGTCTCTTTTGCCTAAAAAGTGTAGGAAATAATGTGGGAGTGACATGTGGCATTTGATAGATTTATTCATAAAGGGTACTTTGGTATTTTCCTCATAATTTAGTTATGGTAAATCCTATAATCATGGTAAGTTAATTTGCATATTAATTTAATTGGTATTGACTAAATGAACGTGTTTCTTCCATACGGTTTGGTTCATACTTTCAGAGATTCAATGGGTAGCGATTCCAATGAAGAAAGGATCGAAGGTAATGTTTTATTCAAATATTCTGATTGTACTGATTTATATTAGGATGTTTGATTATGTACTGATTTATGTTTTTTTATGAAATTTGAAACTGGATTGGGTGCTGAATGACACACAATGTATCATCTGTGTGTACTGATCTGTATACAGTGTGTTGATTTGTTCCATAAATAACCGCATATGATGTTTTTTTCATCAAACATCACATACCATGTGTGATGTGCTGTTTAAATGTTTGTGTGCTGTTTAACAGAGGCTGAAAGAATGTTGAGGTTGGGTTACATTTATCTTTTTTTTTTATGTTGTGTTGTTTAAATGCTTGTGTGCTGTTTAACGTGTGCTGGGCTATTTAAATAAATTGTGTGTTGGCTGGGTTACATTTATCTTATTTTTTGTAACATAGATTTTTTGAAACCAGTATTGTGGTTTGCGTATATCGGTTATAGGAATTAGAGAGAGAAAATTAATGTGTTTAATGATTAACGTTTTTTAAACGATTTGAAAAGTTAATTTAGGTAGAATTAATTACAAAAAGTCTAGATTTCCCTTAGTAATAATTGCAAATCAACATCAAACTTTTAAATTGATCTCAACCATTAATCAATAAAATGGATGATTGAGATGGCTTCTTAGGTTTTTTAGGAAAAAAACACTTTGTAGGGGAACCTCCTCCATGTAACATCAAACTTGTATATATTTCATGATTAAACACATATTACTTTTCATGAAACTCAAAGTCAAATCACCAACGGTTCGTCGGGTCACATTTTTCTAAACATAACACCTACGTTTTTGAATCTAACATATTGGATGGACTTTGTACATGACTGACTTGTATGTTAACACTAATTCTTAAGGTCATAAGATAACCGTCACTATTTAGGTTAGAACGGTCTTGCATCCACTTGGACTATTTGCTAGCACATTCATACCGAAAGCTCACAAGGTGAGTTCACTGCTCCCTTTTTACTTATAAATATTTTAGAAACATCGGGGGGAGAAACATACTTGCTTGACACATGAAACTTTATTTCTTGTCATCCTTGATAAAACATGAAACAAACTTGATTTATACGTTTGAAACAAGCAATCTTGACCGACCACTTATGTTTACATGAGACATTTGTTGAGATCTCGAAGTCCCCTGTTACAGTTTATTAACCATTAACTAGATTAACCGGGATATCATGAATAGTACTATTGAGATTGACACTCCCAGTCATGGTTAGTCGCGCTAACCAAGGGTCCGTATGGCTCAATGGCTGCACTTTATCTTAACTCGTGAGCCCGTGGGGAATGGGTGAGGGGCGAAACACCCTTGTTTGGTTTGGTTATCTTTTATGTGAAAATAAACTTCATATTCCTAGCTAGCTATGATGGGTCAACTTGATAGGTCAAACTTGATACGATTACCTGATTTCGTTTAACGTATACTAGAGACTTGATTATGTGAACATTGGCTATCTTGTATTTATTTAGGTTAGAACATTGGCTATCTTGTACATGACCGACTTGTATGTTAACACTAAATCTTAAGGTCTTAAGATAACCGTCACTATTTAGGTTAGAACGGTCTTGCATCCACTTGCACTATTTGCTAGCACATTCATACCGGAAGCTCACAAGGTGAGTTCACTGCCCCCTTTTTACTTATAAATGTTTTAGAAACATCGGGGGGAGAAACATACTTGCTTGACACATGAAACTTTATTTCTTGTCATCCTTGATAAAACATGAAACAAACTTGATTTATACGTTTGAAACAAGCAATCTTGACCGACCACTTATGTTTACATGAGACATTTGTTGAGATCTCGAAGTCCCCTGTTACAGTTTATTAACCATTAACTAGATTAGCCGGGATATCATGAATAGTACTATTGGGATTGACACTCCCAGTCATGGTTAGTCGCGCTAACCAAGGGTCCGTATGGCTCAATGGCTGCACTTTATCTTAACTCGTGAGCCCGTGGGGAATTGGTGGGGGGCGAAACACCCTTGTTTGGTTTGGTTATCTTTTATGTAAAATAAACTTCATATGCCTAGCTAGCTATGATGGGTCAACTTGATAGGTCAAACTTGATACGATTACCTGATTTCGTTTAACGTATACTAGAGACTTGATTATGTGAACATTGACTATCTTGTACTTATTATAACTAAACCTGTGAACTCACTAACCTCGTGTTGACACTTTTTAAGTATGTTTTTCAGGAAATTAAATGCGGTTGCAAGGGTAATACTTGTAGGGTTCATGCATACACGATGGATACTGCTTTTGAAGATTTTTCTTGTATAACCCATTACACTTGGGTCATATTTGCAAAATCTTACTATTTTGTGACTTGAACAAATATTTTAGCTGTAAAACTTTAATTTTAAACTATGTATCCAGTTTGTATGTATGTGTTTGAGATAATCATAGCTTTGAAAACCATGAACGTTACGCCTCGCGATTCCGCCTTGGCGGGGTGTGACAAGTGTAGAGGTGGCTGATGACTTACCATGGGATGTTTTGCTGCAAAATACAATTGAGCCGTCCATCACCATCAGTAAGCCGATAGAGGCAGGGAACACCTCCGATTCACCTTTGGAAATCCATATTGATACATCTATATTTGAGAGTACTTTTGGGGAAAACATGGCTGAGCCACCAAGTATGACATCGGAGGACGGTGGTGACCTTCACTCACTATGGAATTGCCAAATGGATATGGTAACATCAGTCATGTGGCTACGCCACCGCTATCACAACGGAGGAAGTTGTTCGGTGACATATTTCTCGATTAGATAAATGAATTTCAACCTTTATTAAGAAATAATAACCTGTTATGGTCGATGGTGGTTAGAAGGGGAGGTGGAAGCTAGCGTTTGGTGGTAAAGGTGGGTTTTGATTTGGAGAAGATGAAGTGGGTGGGTTTTGGTGGCTCCCACATTTTTTAAGAGTTAATTATTTTTGTTTTTATTATTTTAATATGTAAAAGGTATTTTAGTCATTTTACATCCATTTAACAGTAAAGTTAACGGACATCCAACCCAGGGGCCATCTATGTTACAAATGTGTAAACTATTGGACTAAACTTGTAATTTATCATCCCTAGGGGCCATAAGTGAAATCCATGTAAATCATATGGGCCATCCGTGCAATTAATTCTAAAAAAATAATAACTAAAATCAAGATGAAGATAAAAAGAGAAAACACAAATAATCATTGTATTAAACGTAGTGTAGGGATGTAACGCCTCAAAATCTAAAATTAATGATAATAATATTAAAGGTGTATTTGTGTTAATAAAAAAAAAGGTGATATGTTGCATATTGTATTAGTTTATAGTGAAATTGATGTAAAAGTGATAAATTGGACGAATCAAATAAGGGAGTTAAAGTCAAGTGGCTTAAGAGTAATTAAGTATTTAAACAAAGGACACATGGGTCATTTTACGTTCGGACCAAATTTTGGAGAGGGAAAGGAGGTTATCAGTCTCATTTGTTACTTGAAATGGTTGGTGGTGTGTGTTATCAAAGATAAGCTATAAAAGTGAATAGAAACATGGAGGATAGTGATTTTGATAAAATAAAATAAAATAAAAATAAAAATAAAATAATCTTCTAACTTTATAGGTGTTCAACCAAAAAGAAGTGACTATTTTTGGAGGCAACATTAATAAGGTATTAACTATAATTGGGTAGAATGCTATTATACACCATGGATGATAACTTATATATAACATAATTACGACTCTATATATAAAAGATAAGTTGTTCGGTGCATTAAAACATACCGAGGCTCGTCTCGATCTCAATCCTTCCTTAGCGGTATTTTTTCTGAAAAACATTGATTAAACATTATTAGCTGACGCGAGTATATACATGTTTAATTTTAAACATGGGTCAACAATACTCGAAAGTATGTGGCTTAAAATACCAACAACAAAAAAATCAGCCAACCAGGCATATGGTACTTCGTTCGCATATGGGCGGCATATGATGGAAAGGACAAGGGTACAACAGTCCACCCAGATGTATGGTTACGCTGCCCATGCAGCAAGTCCTGAACAACCATTTTAGTGTTTTTAAAGTACCATTTTCACCCATTTTTCATTCCCAGTCAATGTATATGTGTGTAATACACTATACGACCAACATTAGATGAAGTATGTAATGATACATAAACGAGTTAATCCACAATAATTTATCACCCAATGTATATAATCACAACTAGCTTAGAACCCGTATACTACACACAGGGTGAAAAATATCAATATATAAAATTCTTAAATCTTTATGTATATATTTTAAAGGTGTAAAAATTTATTACATATAAGATAGAAAACAAAATTCAAAATATGTAAAAATTAATATATAATTAGGTTTCAAAAATATATCAATTACTATTTAATGTCATTTGAATTTCATTACTATTTGATTTATTATTTGATTGAAAATACAAGTTAAATAATTACATTTTAAAATTTCTTATAATAAATGATAATTTAAAATAAATTTGTTTTATTAGTATATTTGTATTTTTTTTAATATATTATTATTAAAAGATAGATGTGTATGGAGACGACACGTGGTATGAAAAAACCTTTATTTATTATATAGTATAGATTAGTATTTTTTTTTAAATATATTATTAGATCTCTTAATCCTAAGTGTCGGTCAACATTTTCTAATTTCAATTCTCACCCTTCACTATTTAAAATAGCATAACTCACTCTTACTTTATAAAATATCACTTTATCATCCTCAAGTTTAATAAAAATCAAAATATATAAAAATATAAAAAAGTTTAAATATATAAAAAATCTTGACGTTTTATGAACTTTTTTTCTTGACGTCTCGGTATAAATTTCATTAAAAACGGAGTCGTGACGGTAACGTACTGGTACCGTGAAGAACGAGACCGACACCGACTGAAAAACATCAGTTCCGTTGTATAACTGTGTTTTTATCTATGTTTCGATCTCCACAATCGATTCGCTGTAACTTTATACGTTTCTTTTATGTACTTAGCCACGTTTCATTTTGTGTTTAGCCACGTTATTGCCACCGCCTCAGCCGTTTAAGATTCGCCTTCCACCGCGCGACGCGGGCACCTACCGCCGCGGAGCGTGCGACTCATTTTCTAGTTATTATTAAAAGATAGATGTGTATTTAATAAGAGAGAGATGTGAGAAAAAAATGATGAGAATGAATATGGAGATGACACGTGGCATGAAAAAACCTTTATTTATTATATAGTATTAGATATAGATTTAGATTCATGCAAATTTAAGTATTCAACTAATGTGTCATTTTGACCCATTATGCAAATTCAACATTTACTCACATCATTTACAATATCCACGTGATTCGTTGATCTCATCATGAGATTCTTAAATCTCATTTCACCATTTGAAGTTCATAAACTTCAATTGAAGATCATCGATTTGAATTTCAAGTCTCTATTCCTTATTCACCAAAGAATACACATTGATTGTTTACTCACCATTTGTTTCACCTATAATTATCACTCATGGTTACACTAATTACATGTCTTATTATTAAGGAATGCAACACATTCTCTAAATTAAGATATGTTTCATACATTCTTAAATAGACACCATAATATGCCATAATAACATAACCATATTTGTTTCACCAAGTTACTTACACGCCGATTAAAGATTTGGAGAGTTATATGAACTAACCTTGACGACTACAGGTTCCTAGTTACACATCCTCCTCGATTGTCGTTGACTTCCTAAAAAAATCAAACATTATTACTTTTCATCCAATTAACTCGTTAATTGATCTATTTGACCAACCTTGCCTCTAACCAAACCTCATTTACTTGTATTAAGTTATTGGCATCTATTAACCCAAATTCCTAACCTCGAGAAATGAGTTTGAATCTTCGAACCCATTATTCTAATCTGTTTACCCGTTTGATAAAAGAAACTTACAAAATTCATATTAGGCTCTTTTTATTTGCACATTTAACAGCATAACCACATCATATTAGGTACAAATGATCATCTAAACCAACCCTTGTCAAATAAACTAGCTAATACACCATTTTGTTCTTTTAAGTCTAATTTAAGCAATAAACACCAAATTCATCGAAACCCACCATTTTAAACTTTCATCAAATCTAATGATCTGAACACATTCCATTATCTAATTTAGTTCATTTTCATCACTTGATGATGATCAAAAGACCATTTTGTCCAAATCAACATTTACGTCAAATTAGGTAAATTTCATCAAGAACACTCATCTCCAATTCTTGAGTTAGTTTATATACTCGTAATCAATGAATTCTAACAAGTTATATACATCAAATATGAATTCTACTTAGGAGGCATGGGGGCAGCCGCCCTCCATAAAGAAATTTTTGTGTTATATACGCGTTAAAATCACGATCACCCCCATAAAATTTTGAAATAGGCCCCCGATTGCCTCCCGTGAAAAATTTTTAATGTTATATATAGCTTGTCAACGGACCCCAAAAATTTTCGACGCCCATAAAAAAAATCCTGGGTCCCTCATTGGATATGTTTATAGCTATAGATACCATAATAATCCTTAATTTCCAGAAATGAGCTAAATGGGTCATACCCTTCAAAAACACCATTTTGCTAAAATCATGATTTCACCCCTTTGTTGAATTTAATGAATTCTAATAAGTCATAGGTGATGATTCTAACATATCTATATATATACGTACTAATAAATAAAGGTTTTGGGGTGTCACATGTCACTCTCTCATGTCTTCTCATATTGGTTTTTCCGCCTCTCTCTCCTAATAAATGCACCACTATCTTATTAAATAATAATGATATTATAAATATATTATTAAAGAAGAATAATAATTATATTAAATAAGAATATATAATAAGAATTCAAAATATAACTAATTAAAGAAAAATACTAATTTGTTATATACACACACATTTCCACTTGATATATCTCGAGACTATTATAATATTCTGACAAATTATGACGTATTTATAAATTTATAAGTTTTATCTTTTTTTAATATACAATCTCGTGTAATACATGGGATTCTAACCTAGTTAGATAACATAACAAGCCTTGAATCTCATATTTATCGTATGGGTTCATAAACCTTCTAAGAACTCTCATATATGAATGATTTTTTAGATTCAGTTCTAACCAAAAGGATTATTAATGAATCCACATGCTTAGGAAAGTTAGAAGGAAGATTAGAACAATGGTTCGAGACACCAATTTGATGATTGGTGAGTGGGCTTCTTCCCTTGGTCTTCGTTATTCTTCCACGAACGCACACAAGGGTGGCTCGATTATGTAAAAAAATAAGTTGTCGCTTAGGGCCCCCAAATTTTATGATTTAACTTCGTTTAATTTTCAGGTTTTGAAAACGAGAACAAAAAATCAGTCTTCTTCAAAGAGTTTTCTTTTTACTAAAACTCACTCTAAGTTTAATATGTGTAATTGTGTGCCTTTAAAAAATTATATACAAAAAATGTATCATCATGTTCCTATGTGTTCGGATTCCTACAAATATTTTTTATGAAAAATGCCTCGATTTTATAATTCGTTTTGGACTCCTTAAAAGGTTGAGCCGGAAGCACACATCTACAATTTGATTTTGACTTGATTTTGGTCAACAGTAGAAACCGACTCCAAGAGTCGAGTCATTCAAATTTTTATTGAAGGTTTCACCTGCCTACCTTTAGTCCCTCCATTTTCAATTGTTTGAGTTTTAGCCCCTAAAGTTATATTTACACTTTTGGCCCTTTTTCAAAAAATTTTGACATTTTAGTCCAATTTAGATTTATGTAAATACACCGCAAACAAGAATTTTTAAATATTATATTATCAAATATAATACATCCAAAATTATGATGTTACAAACTCTCCTTTCTATCAATCTCAACAATTCTTAACCATGAGAACCCAAACATAAACCCATTCTCATTCTTAAATCGGTTATTAAAATAAATAAATTAGTTATAAAAAATAAGTATAAAAGTTATTGATTATGTGAAAATATAAGGACGTTAATGGGATGAATGAATTGCTTAACAAAAGTTTTGTGAACGTTTTTAAGGGGCTGTTTGGTAGCATCTTATGGTCATTAAGAGACTATCTCTTAATGGTTCAAAGCCACTTAATGATTAAAAGGTAAGAGGTCATATAACTTGTGAGTACTTACCATTAAGATGTTACCACTTAACCATTCAGACTTAAGGTTACCTCTTAATCATTAAGAGGCTTTGAACCATTAAGAGGTAGTCTCTTAATGACATTAAGAGGCTACCAAACAGAAGTTTCTAGAGCGTAAGCTCTAATAGCAATTAAAGAAATATTATTTTATTTTAATTTATGTGGCTAATTATTACTTTAATAACACACACAAAAAAATAAATATAGTTGATAAACTAAAAAGAAAAAGTAAACACATAACTTTTATATTCTTATCACAAGGATTAATTAAACACAAAAGTTAACATTATTACTTGTGATAAATGATAGGTCGATTTCTCTTTCAATGCCAACTATTATTGCATTTAGAAAAAAATAACATAATAATTAATTTCATAAAATAATTAAAAGATTTGATAAATTACAATATTCATACATACTAGAAGAAGGCCCCGCGCGTTGTGACGGCTTCTGGGCTAGAATGCTAGCTTTTACACACGCGTGTTACACCATGTTAAATCGCAGAAGAAATTAACGTTCTCGAAAACTTATAAAATAAAGTCAAAACCTTTAGATAAACTCACCATACGCGAGAATAACGTATAAGATTTATAATTAAAATGCAAAGGAAAAAATGGCATTAAAAAACGCAAGGAAAAAGAAAGAAAAAAATAGCATTAAAGCAAAAGCCAAACAAACAAGGGGGGACTGCGGGGTTCGAACCCGGGTCGCAAGGCTTAACACACAGAAACCACTACATCAAAGCAGTTTTTGTGTTACCATTTGCTCCAGACTTCTTTTAAACATTAGCTTTACTTGAGAAAAAGAAAAAAAAAATATAAGAAAGCCATGCAACAAAGATTTGTACCATATGCAAACTTACATGTGAATTATCTACTCAAAATCTAAAGTTGCCTTTTAATATTATTTATTATAATTATTATTTAAAATAGTTTAGGTCAATTTTCTTAGTTTTTTATTTATTACCGATAAAATATATTGTAATACAAATTTCACATTTTGGAGTATAACTTATGAAACTTGTTATGTTCAAATATGGTATGGGACTGTAGGTTGTTGGAAGAGGGACACGTGTCTTGATATTATTAGATAGAATACAATTGCATGACCATGACTCACTAGAGTCCGGAAGGGTTGCTGTGGGCCAACAGAAACGGTACCACCCTCCCTTTGTGGTAACGCAAAAGATCCCTCAATAACCTCCTCCTTTATTGAGGTGTATTACCAAAATTACCCCTTATTTATTTAATGTTTTGTTTCTCTTGATTTTTCACTGAAATCAAGTCGAGACGGGCTTAAACAAGTCTAAGCTCGAATTGGACTCGTTTAATTTAATAGAGTTTGAGCTCAGTCCGTCTAGAGCTTTACTTCAAAATGAGTAGTTTTTAAAACTTGACTCGACTTATATATTTTATTTATATATATTATAATTATATATATATATTTATATATAATATAATTTTTATTATTTAATTATTTTTATCAACATTTTATGGATGGTAATAATTATTATGTAAATATATATTTGATATATTAAATAAAAATATATAGATAATTGACTAAAATAAGCTCGTTTAGACTTGTGAGCCTAGTCAAGCTTGATTATTAAACGAGCTTCAATATAGGCTCGAGGTCAAGCTTGTTTAAACTTGGCTTGATTCGTACTTTTAACGAGTTGATCTTAAGTGGTTCATGAGGAGTTGGGCTCATTCAAGCCCCTAATTTTTCTTCCTTTCGTTTCATAAATCTGTACTTAGTAGGGGTGTAAACGGACCGAACCGAACCGGACATGATCATGTTCGTGTTCGTTCGTTAAGGATTTACCGGACAAACGGACGGTTCGTGAACATGTAACCGAACGAATTTTCATGTTCGTGTTCGTTCAATAAGGAAATGCATTTGTTCGTGTTCGTTCGTTAAGCTTCTTAACAAACACAAACGAACATAAACGAACACAAACGAACACAAACGAACAACTATTAATGTGAAAATAAAAAAATAGCAATTAACCATAAACATTCAGCTATCCAATAATTAAATCAAGTTTACCAAACATTTAACCAACCAAAAGATAAGTACTTGAAAGTTAGATATAATCATCCCAAAATACTAGCATAATAATCATAATTCATAACCATAATAATCTCAAAACAAAAGTTTGAAAGTTCTAAATTCCCAAAATTCTTCATACGATCGCTATTTCACCCTCCAAAATCTTCAATTCAAGGAAGCTCAACATATACCATGTCGTCATTTTCCTACAATAATAAAATAAAATAAGCATTAAACATTAACCATAATAATAAAACAAATATTAAGTTGAAAAATAAAGAAAATAACCTTGTTTATATAAAATATTTAATGTAAAATATTTATATAAAATAAAATAGAAATATAAAAAAAATTATGTTATGAAATAAAATAAACAAACGAACATGAACGAACATAAATAAACGAACGTAAACGAACACAAACGAACGTAAATAAACGAACGTTCACGAACACATTACCGAACGTTCACGAACACAATCGAACGAACGAGACCTCTGTTCATGTTCGTTCATTTAACTAAACGAACGAAATTTCTTGTTCATGTTCGTTCATTTACTAAACAAACGAACATAAACGAACTTCCCGCCGAACGGTTCACGAACTGTTCGCTGAACGTTCGGTTCGTTTACAGCCCTAGTACTTAGTGATTCGATATAACTTTTTTTTAAAACCGATAGAATTGAACCGTGAACACTCCTACATGTCTACATGAGAAAAAATCTTATTGATTTTAATTTAAAACATATTTGAATCTATATACAATATGTTTTTAAACCGACAGAATTGAACTCGTTTATGAGGAGAAAACATGACATATTACGCCTAGGACTAATGTAAAAGTGCAAAAACGTGTAGAAACAGTAAGGGATATGTAGAATTAAGTATGCTTGACTTTTATAGAAAAACATTGATGATGGTTAAACGTCTTGTAAAGAATTTCAAACTTCTTTTAAGAAAAGTTTATAAATAATATGATGGTTGTTGTCTCCGAGTTAAACTTAAATTTACCGGTTCTAGTATGTTATACAAAAACGAACACTATCAAATGGTAATTTCCTTTTCATTATTTCAAAAGTTTTTTAACTAAATTAATTTAGATATTCTTTCTTTAAATTTGATATGAAATTGAGTTTTTATTTCATAATAAATATCGGTTTTGTTATGTTTTTTTTAGAACCGCGTTTGGAACTACTTCCAATACCCGAGTGAGCCTTACAGTGACGGGATGTCAACCTTACATACTCATTTTGACGCTCCAGACATGACTCACCCAGGAACACCATCAAGGAGGAAACCCACCACTGTGAGAAAAATCCACTGGTTTAGATGGAAGGATTTTCAACTTAATTTAAAGCTAATAATTTAAAGTAAATACGACTTCATGTTAAATGTGTATTTTACCCTTTTACTTTAATCACATTTAAAAAGGTTTATTTAAAAAAGTTTGTTTAATTAAACTAAGACTCATAACCATACACACGTTCATACAATGACAATGACAAGACCGAGATTGTATTTTCTTTTTTTCTAGTTTTACTTTAATTATGTGTTTAAAGTAATTAAATTTCTCATTAAAGATTGTAATAATGTTGTATTCTAAAACGGATTAAAAATATTAATAACAGCAACTTGGGTTGGTAGCCTAGTGGTAAAAGTTAAAAACTCTTTAAACAAGTCTAACGTTCAACTCCTTCAATGTGGTAGATTATGAATTGGTGTAGTTTAGGAGTAGAAGTAGATGAGTGTGTAAGTCGTCGTTCTAAAAAAAGTAAAAAAAGTTAATAAAATGATAATCGTTTACTCTTTTATACAATGTTTTCATGACCAGACCAGCAGCCATCCGAACTAAGGGTGGAAGGGGTGGACGTGAAGGATTAATCTTGATTAAAGATAATTATTAATTGTTTGGTTGAGTTCGTATTATACTAGGAGTGAATTTATTTATTTATTTGATTATTTAATTGAGTTTGAGTTGGGTTAGGATTAGTATAAGTTTATTATAAATAGATGGTTAGAGATTAAATGTAAAGTGTGGTTTAGTTTTCAATATTAATAAAAGAGTCGATCTTAGTTGAGATCAAATCCTGTGTTTCGTGTTCTTGGGCCTGGTTTCCAACAGGACGCAGGTTGGGCTTCGGGCTCGGGTAACACGGGAACACCGCCGCAAGTGGCGCGGGTTCTGTTTGTGGCTTGAAAATCGGGTTCATGAACCAGTGGATGAAGCCGTTGTGGGGGAATATTGGGTTGTGAGGTGGCACTACATGGTTGGTTGGTTCAATGGGTTCATTCGGGAACACCGTCGCAACACATCCAGGTACTTTAGGGTTTATTCAGGTAATATGAGGTAACACTACATGATTTATTGATTGAAAGATTATTTTGGGTTGTGCCCGTTCCACCTGGTCCGGTTTTTAAAACTTTAATTTATAAAAAGGTTTTGGGTTTCAAAATTTGACAAGAAAGATCATAAAACATTCTCAATGACCAAGTGGTTTTGTGAGAATTTTTCACCGTCCCTCACTGTATATGTGTATATTCTAGAGAGAGAAAGTAATGAAGAGAGAAGAGTGAGAATCTCTTCCCCTCTCCAACTTTTATGGCGTGAGTAAACTAGTGTATACACTACCAAAACTTATACATACACTCTGTGTATCAAATCAAACCCTTCATCTTTGCATGCTTCACCAAACTCATTCCCAAAGATCAAAATTACCCAAATAACCAAATCAAATTAGATTCTTGATTCTTTCCAGCCAGACCCAGATGAAAAAGGGGTAATTTTTTTATGGGTTTTCATTTCTAGTGTTTCTTGATCATTTTCTTGAATTTTTGTTTTTTTTTAATTTATATTTTGTTGTTTTCAAGATTTCTTGTTTATTGATGATGGTTGAGAGAGTTGAGTTTATTGAGAACATGAAGGAAGATGAAGAACTTGAAATGTTGTTGGGTGAGATCCCTCATGCAACATCACTCTCCCATCATCATCATCATCACCATCATGATCATCATCATTCTGTAAATGGGATGTATGGTATGTATAATGATGATGATTCATCATGTGGTTACCGTCAAAATACATGTATTTCCTCTGCTTCTGTCTTTCCAAGCATGTTCTCTAATGGCCATTCATCATCATCATCATCATCATCACATGATCCCATCCCCAAACCCCACATCATTTCAAGAAACCCTTGTTCAAAAATTGATGAAAATTTTATTGATGAACTTAGTAGAATGTATATAAATCAAGATCAAAATCAGGGTTTACATGGCCATGATCTAATCCGTTCAACCTCATTTGGGGATTCTGATTATCTTGCATTTAACCCTCATTTTTCAAGAATCCCCATGAATTTTGAGCAAAATTGTGGGCAATCTGTGAATTTGTTATCTCAATCGAATATCGGTAGGAGTGTGTTAAATTATTGTTATCTATCAGGGATTCCAGCTCAATTTGTACCTTATATTATGGCTTCAAAGGCTAAGGTTAACCCGAACCACGACCCTCGTTGGTTCCACATGGGAGCTGGTGGTTCCAAAAGTATTGGGACCACTCGTGGGGAGCTCGGGCTTGGATTCAGGCCCAGGCCCGGGCTCGAGGGTTTAGTCACTAGTGAGGATAGTTTGATCATGCAAGGTGAAGATGTAAGTCGAGTTAGAAAGAAGTTCATTAGACCTTGTGAAAATGGTCAAACCGAACTTTATCTATCTTGTTCTTCTCATTTGACCCGAGGTCAACGGTGTGTTTATGCAATGGCTAAAGATCAACACGGGTGTCGGCTTCTACAAAAGATTTTTGATGATGGAAACCCACAACACGTACAAGTTGTGTTTGATGAGATTATAGGGCATGTGGTTGAGCTTATGATCAACCCTTTTGGGAATTACTTTATGCAGAAGCTTTTGGAAGTGTGTAATGAAGAACAGAGAATGCGTGTTTTGATCGTGATTACGCGAGAACCAAGAGAATTTGTTCAAATTTCATTGAATACTCATGGGTAACTCATACTACTGTTCTGTAACTTCTGTTTAATATTGTAAAATTAATTTTTTAACATTAAAAGTGTCAAATGATTGCTTTTATTATAGAACTAGAGTGGTGCAGAAGCTTATAGAGACTCTCAAGACTAGGCAACAAGTTAAGCTTGTTATCTCTGGTATCGAACCGGGCTTTCTTTCTCTAATAAAGGATCTCAACGGTAATCATGTCATTCAACGGTGCTTGCAGTGTCTCAGCAATGAAGATAATAAGGTTTGAACTTACTAAGGTTTAGCAGAATTACAGGTTTAATTTCCATGGTTACATGTTTATAATGTTGAAGCCCATGATCTCTTGGATTATACATTGTTGTCATAGCAAAATCTTTGATCAACACCGAACACAAATGGTTTTCAGTGTGTTATTTACAATATGATAGAAGCAATCTTAAACCATCTAAGTGGGCTTTTTAAATCTTTAATGCACTCGAAAATCATTTGATATGGTTGATGGAACCAACTAGCATTTGGTACCCTTGCTTTTGACTTTTGAGGTCAAATGTGTAGCTTTCCAACTTCATAATTCTTCTAAGGATCTAATGTTTTGATGAAAAATGAACCGTTTATGTTAATATTGTTACAAATCCTATACCGGTTTCGGATTTGGAAAGTAAAAAGTTTGACCTCAGATTTTTAAAAATGAAATTGAAAGTAAAAAGTTTGACCTTTAATTTGGTCAAATCTGACCCATTTCTTCATTGATCATAGTTCATCTTTGAAGCTGCTGCAAAATTCTGTGTTGAGATTGCCACCCATCAACACGGGTGCTGCGTGCTACAAAGATGCATCAATCACTCGACTGGCGTGTACCGTGAAAAAATAGTCTCGGAAATATCAAAAAATGGCATCTTTCTTGCACAAGATGCGTTCGGGTAATGCTAAGAAAAGTCCGTTCGCTTTTTCTTATTTATATTTTTTGTTGTTGTGGTTGAAACTAGTTATTGTCATGCAAATGCAGAAATTATGCTGTACAGTACATTCTTGAGCTTCAAATTCCATCAGCTGTGTCCAAACTGACCACCCAGTTTAAGGGTAACTATGTGCACCTTGCTACCCAAAAATTCAGCAGCCACGTGGTCGAGAAGTGTTTAGCTGTGTTAGATGGTCAAATCAGGTCAACCATCATCCGGGAACTGATCTCGGCTACTCACTTTGAACAACTGATTCAAGATCCACATGCCAACTATGTTGTTCAAACCGCTCTTCGTGTTTCTGAGGTATGCAATCTTTCACTAAAGTTGTGGTTTATTGTAGAAGTGGCAAAATAGGCGGGTCAGGTTACCAGTCAAAACGGGTTGGAATGGGTATAAACATGTTGGGTTAAAACACATTTTGTCAACCATATATATAGGGGTGTGAATTTCTGACACTGCACGAAAACACAACACGTACCTAACACGAAATTCGCGGGTTTGGGTTTAGTCTAAACGGGTTAGGGTCAGTTTCGGGTCAAACCCGCAAACACGTTTAGCTAAATGGGTCGTGCTCGTGTCAACCCGGCGGTTGGAGGGACAACCCGTTTAACACACTTATATATATATATTTAATGTGTTTTATGTAATAAATCAAACTATTTAGGTACTTTTTATGCCAAATTTAAAGGGTCAAATTCAAATTGACAGTTTATACCTAATTGCTTAAAAAATATATATATATATATATGTAAATTTATAATTTTAAAGTACTAATATGCAAAAAATATTTAATAAAACATCTTTTCGGGTTAATCGGGTTGTGTTCGTGCCAACCCGCGAATACACGTGTCGTGTTCGGGTTCATTTGTCTGACACTATTTTCGGGTTTGTGTCGGGTTCAACCCGCGAACATGACCCGTTTAGCAGACCTACTTTTATATGATGTATTTGAATAAATTGATGTTTATGAGATTGTATGCATTAAAAACAAAAGTTTGGTGATTTTTGGCCCATTAACCCCATTTTACCCATTTTTTTTTACTAAATTGACCCGCTCACAAGTAAATGAGTTGAAACATCCACCTCTAATCTATTGTATCTATAATCCAAGTGTAGGGCCCGCTTCATAACTCGTTGGTGAATGTGATTGAAGCCCACAAGTCAATCTCACGAAACAGCCCGTATTCGAAGAGGATTTTCTCCCACAAGCTTTTGAGGAGGTGACTGTATGATGGTAATGTTGTTGTTTCTTGTGTCTATAACGGGCCGGGTCATCTTAGCAAACGGTCGTGTGCTCGATACAGTATATTTTTTTTTTCTCAAATCGCGTTTTCGGTATCATAGTTGAGAGTTGAAGCAAGTTTTGGGTTCAAGTTGTTTAAAAGCTCGTAACACTGATGATGTAATTTCTCTTATGTTGTCTATGTAGCTTTTGGATGTTTCTTTTTGGTGTATTAAAATTTTTTATCTAGTGTTTTTATTTATTTATTTAGAGTAAGTGTCATTTTCGTCCATATGGTTTGACCATTTTAGTCACTTTCATCCAAAAAGTTTTTTTTTAGCTTTTCGTCCCTTGACTTTTCAAAATCTATCAATTTTCATCCAATTGACTAACTCAGTTAAAATATTACCGTTAAATCAGGGGCATTTTCGTCTTTTCAAAATTCCTTTTTTATTCTCTTTTATTATTTCCTTCCCTCCCCCCCCCCCACCCTCCCTCCCCCCCCACCCTCCCTCCCTTTTCAAATACATTTCCTTCGGTTTCAAATGCTTATGTCGATTCTTCGTCATCTGGTGGTGGTCCGCTTTGTTTCCCTACCATTCCTTTGGTGGGACCTAATGGTGTGATGCCAATGCCTTACAGGCCTTACTATATCAGTATACCTGGCGGTTTTTAAAACTCGATGTATTTGATATTTTTGATCTGAAAATAAAACAAACATTAATCATTCCACTAATTTAGGACTAAACTTAGGAAGTGAATAATTGAGAGCCGTGAGCAATATGGAAGAAGGAAAGTAGGCAATAATTTCGACTCCCTCTCAAGTTGGAGAGTGTAGATCACGAACGTCCAACTTGCCCGGAAGGAATTGTAACTGTTGAGAACCCAAAGCTTTGGTGAATAAATTGGCTATTTGAACTTTGGTGTCGATAATTCTTGGTTCAATGTCTTTTGACTCTACCCGTTCACGAACGAAGAAACAATACATCTCGACGTGTTTTGTGCGTTCATGATAGACGGGGTTGTTGGCAATGTGTCTAGCGGATTGGTTGTCGCAAAAAAGAGGGGTCGGTTGTTCTTGTGGTACCCCAAGTTCTTGTAAGAGCCAACGTATCCACAAAACTTCACTAACGGTAGTGGCCATGGCACGATATTCGGCCTTGGCCGAGGAACGGGACACAACGGATTGTTTGTTGACTTCCATGAGATGGAGGCTCCTCCTAAGAGAAGCACGTAACCTGTTCTTGATCTTCGCGAGTAGGGACATCCGAGCCAGTCGGAGTCATTATATGCCGTGAGGTCGGTTCCACCTTCTTTCGGTAATAAGATTCCTTGTCCCTGGGTTGTTTTTAAATATCTTAAAATTCTTGTAGCCGCCTCCATGTGACTTTGTCGTGGATCATAAACAAATTGGCTCAAGACTTTTACGGAGTAGGTGATATCTGGTCGTGTTGTTTGTAAATAAAGTAACCTGCCCACGAGACGCCTATATTGATTTGCATCCACTTTCATTCCTTCATCATCCTTTCTCAAATTTTAGATTTTGTTCCATGGGAAAAGCGCTAGGTCGGGACCCTAGCACACCACAATCCTTTAGAATGTCGAGAGTGTATTTCCGTTGGCTAAGAACTAAGCCTTCTTTTGTTCGAGCCACTTCAATACCTAGGAAATACTTTAAGTTCCCCAGATCTTTAATGCTAAACTTCTCGTTGAGACAATCTTTTGTTGCATGAATTTTTAACGGGTTATCGCCAACAATGATGACGTCATCAACGTATATTAAAGCGGCAACAAAAGAATTTCCTTCCTTGCAGATGAAGAGAGAATGGTCTACCTTTGATTGTTTGAAATTGAGTGCCAAGAGTGTCGAAGTGAACTTTTGGTACCAGTTTCGGGAGGCTTGTTTTAAGCCATATAATGACTTTCTTAATCGGCAAACTTTGTTATCTTTTACTTTATCGAATCCTTGTGGAATTTTCTTGTAGACTTCTTCATGAAGATCGCCATGTAGAAAAGCGTTATTAACATCTAATTGGTGGATAAGCCAATTCTTCTTTACCGCCACGACAAGGAGAGCGCGGACAGTTACAAGTTTGGCGACTGGAGCAAACGTGTCATGAAAGTCGACTCCTTCCATTTGTGTGAACCCCTTTGCCACGAGCCTTGCCTTGTATCTTTCAATTTCTCCATTGGGCTTATATTTCACCTTATAGACCCATTTCGAATCTATGGCTCGTTTATCTTTTGGCAGCTCTTCGAGGGTCCACGTTTCATTTGCCTCTAAAGCTTGTATTTCCTTTTCCATGGCTTTCCTCCAATGTTCATCCTGCACAGCTTGGTTAAAAAAACTTTGGCTCATCTGTTGAGTTGATGGCCGCCAAGAACGCTTTGTGAGTTTTAGTAAATTTGTTATAAGAGATGTAATGGGCTAGAGGGTGTACCGTTGACGAGGGTGCTTGATCGGATGTGGGTAAAGTTTGACTGATGGATGGTGGTAGGTCAACGATGAAATCTTCCAGTCTCTTAGGTTGACTTTTTATTCTTTGTTGTCTGAAAGGTTCAACATTTTGTTGGACAGTTTCATTGTTTTGGTGATTTTGAGGTATGTGGGCCTCAGTGCTAATAGTTGGCCCATTATCATGGAATTTATTCTCACTTGAAGATTGTATGTAAGTTTCACAATTAGGTGCCATGTCTTCAACCGTGGCAGTGGGCCCAGTTTCAACTGTAGGCTCAACATCAATTGTTTCATTATTGTTTAGGCCAACAGTTTGGTCTGCCATTTCTTGTGGAATGTCAGCTTCCTTATATTACCAAGGAGGAAAACTAAAAAGTTTTCTGTTTTCTTTCTTATCGACAGGTTTGGCATTGCCATAAGGAAAAATGTTTTCAACAAATTTGACATCCCTTGACAACACGATTTTGTTGTGTTCTGTGTCGTAAATTTTGTACCCTTTTGTTCCCGGTGGGTAGTCTAAGAACACCCCCGGCCTCCCCCGTATTTCGAATTTGTCTCCCTTTGTGTCGGTATTTCTAAAATATGTGTTCATAATCGGGTTTTTGTTCGAAAAGAATTTCAATTGGTGTTTTATTGTTAATGGTTTTCAACGGGAGGTGATTGATAATGTAGGCGGCTGTCATGACACACTCGCCCCAAAACTTTGTTGGCAAATTCGCCTCAAATATGAGGGCTCGTGCGGTTTCTAGAAGGTGCCTATGCTTGCGTTCCACGACACCATTTTGTTGTGGCGTGTGTGGGCAAGTGGTTTCAAGTATTATGCCTTGCTCGTTATAAAAATCATTCATTCGATTGTTAAAAAATAACTTGCCCCCGTTAGTGAAGGATTTCTATACCTTCCCCATATGTCACAATGCAATAACTCAAAACATTCTTGGCTTTTTATGGAACTAATCAGGAAAGGCAACTGGGTGTGCTTTGCTTTGGCACACGAATCACAATCCACAGTTTTAAAAGAACACATTCTTAACAAAATTGAGATGAGAAATTTTTTCACCAGAAGTATGACCTAATCTTTTGTGCCACACATCCACTGTTGACATCATAGCCTTTCTTTTATTTTCCACCATATCGATTCGGTATAGCCCATGCTTGCATTTACCCACTCCAATCTGTGACGACCCAAACTTTTTGTTCCAGACAACTAGCAACTTGGATTAATTTTCAGGACGAAAATTCTTTCAACAAGGTGATGATGTGACATCCAACATTTTCAGGTTAACTCCGTTAACACAAACATCGTTATCTCAAACATTTATTTATTCAAACTCAGTTATCTCGAACATTCACACATGTATTACATTTAATTAGGATTAGTTAGATGTCAGTTCGCACAAACACGTAGAATTACCGGATCGCACACGAGTCTAACCCGGAACGTTGGTGAACTAATAAAAATAACTGCGGACAATTATTTTATATAAATTATGTGATTTTATGTGCTATGTGAATTTTCGTGTAATCGCGTAGAATTATCAGATATAAATTTTACTGATTATTTTATAGATATGGAGCTTTTATAAAATAAGTATTTAAAATAATTTTATCTAGGGGATTAAATAAAATAATTTGAAAACCCATTTAAATTAGCTCATGATTATCCTTATCCAAATTTAAAACCCATGGAATATATTATAAAAGGAATTTTATAAAAAATGAAAACCCTAGCCTTTTCTTCTCCAAATCGTCGACCCAAGCCCCCCTTCCCCTCCATTGCCGTAAACAACAAAGCAACCCCAACACTCTCGTTTGATATCCAATCTTGCAATTGAACGCGTATTTGGACTCCCCTAGACGTTTCTAACAATCCTACGTAAGTTATTTCGTTCAATTTTATGATTTCTAGAATTTTGATTCAAATCCTAGTTCATCCAAACATGAGTTTTTGTAATAAAGTTGTTAACTTTAACATTATTTTACATTGATTTGATGAATATGTGGTTATTGGTGAAACCCTAGTTGTAAAGATCATAACTTGCCTATAAAGGAAACTTTTTGTGATTTCTAGATTGCATATTTGATGTGTATGATACTTGTTATGGTAATAATTATATTAGTTAGATGGTATACAATTGATTTGGTGTTTTAAATTCTGTTAAACAAGCTAGAAATCATAGACTTTCTTAAAAAGGAAACTTTACGCGAAGTACTTATTGAATATGAATTGTTTGTTGATGTAGAATGTTTCTAATTAATTATATAGGAAGTTTTGAAGCATGTGAAAGTATAGTTTTGTAGAAAACACGTGAATTGATCGTAACTTACCAAAGAAGGAAACTTTTTAGGTTTTGAAACTTGCATGAGCGCATTGAACTATATGATGTGATGAGGTTTATGTGTTATTTGTTACATGTGTAGATAAATTATGAAATCAGATTCTGAATACCTAACACGGTTTTACAAACTTGCTAAATAAGGAAACTTTAATTTGCAAAAGTGGTCATATATGGTTATATAGACTTGTGTGGTATAATTTGATGATAGAACTATGTTATGTAGGACATAATAACATGTTGTAATGTGTTAAACCCTAGAAACCATGCATGTTATCTTTAGCCGACTATAAAAGGAAACACTAAACTGTGATATGATCAATAGGTTAGATTCTAGGTGTGTGTTACATGTTTAACCATCTAGGACGTGTTAGATTCACATGTCAAACATAATTAGTAACGATAGTTTCTGAAAGACACGAGCTTCGAACATACATACTATTTATAGAAACCTGCTATATATGGAAACCTGCTATTTATGAAAACTTGCTAGCTTGATAGAACAAATAGGATTTGTTGCTAAGTGCTACAGCATGATCATTTGTGTATAATGTAGTAGTGTTATACTAAACAAACATAATATCTTACAACGTGTCACCAACGGGATGTCGGGTCAAACTTGAGTCAAACTGGTAATTCTTTTCTAAACACTTAAACAATGGTATTGTTTGGATACTAAGGGTTCATGTCAAACTACACGAACACACACACTTATAGACCTATGGTTTTAGGTGGCAGTTAGAGGTCCAACAGTTTTCACTTAGCTTTCATCTGCACGCATACTAAGGTGAGTTTCACTACCCCTCTCTTTTACTTACTTTCCTTTTTGAGGGATAAAACATGCTCACAAACATTTTGGATCTTGTATTATTGTATTATCGCTTGCTTACTAAAGTGCAAACATACCACATAAGTCCTTACATTCTCGAACCGTTAGTATTGGAGCATAGCAAGGTAATCTTGAGTAGTACTACTGGGTTTTGACAAGCCCCACCCGCGTTAGTCGCGCTAACTCGACTGGAGGTCGAACGAGTGTAATATTGACCTACACATTTGTCATTGTTCGGTAGACATGGTGGAAGGCAAACAAACACAACAGTCAGCTTCAGTTTCAAAACACTTGTAGTAGCATGACATAGACTAGCAATCTATCGGTATACATTATTTACACTTTCTTGCAAACATCAAACTTTTACTTACATTCAAACTTGTGAACTCACCAACCATTGTGTTGACACTTTTAACATGTTTTTCTCAGGTCGCTAAGGTATTGAGCACGAGCATAGGACATGCATGGAGTCCCATCATTTTCAAGCACTGAATTTATCTTTAATTATTTAAACTGCATGGTTTGGGCGCCTTGTTTTGCGCATTGGATTTTTACTTGCATTGGATTTTATTTACGCTTCCGTAACATTTTCCAACTTAAAGATTGTTGTCTCGTGACTATGAGCAGCAATGGTATTTTATTCAAATTAATGTAGAGTCGTTCCGTGTAACTAATGACTGAGATCCTGGTGTGTCACGCGCCTCACGGTAAAACCCCGCAGGTGGATTTTGAGGGTGTGACACAATCAATTCCCTCGTCCGCAAGGCCTGCATAAAGCAAAATTCTGGGTAAAACGCTATGGAACTTTGAAGATCCCTTGATAAACGACTAACGGATAAGAGTTTGCATTTGAATTTTGGGACATGTAAAACCCCTTTTATGGTGGTTCCATATGGCAGTTGGCAATTCCCTCTACCTTCTACGGGTATGGTATGACACCAGGTATTCTAGGTCAATATCCACATTTATTTTAGCACGTCCATAGCTCATAATTCCGAAATCATTGTTTGACAAATTATTGTCAGGAGTCTAGCAAAGGAACACGTGTCATATTTTAGTAATTTCAAGAATTACTAGGTCATAAACATTTATAACCCGCAATGTACGGTAATTGGTGATTAACAAATTTTATACAAGTAAAGTCTAGAAGTATATTTATTTTATACAAAATATATACAGGTGACATAAAGATTGACACAAAAACTTTTGTTCGCATGGTTCCTAATTTATTCTCTATGTGTGAACATGTACAAAGTAGTTAATATATTAACTATGTCGGGATTCACTAGTAGATTATTAAAGCTAGTCAAACTACACAAATGTAAGACGTCTTAATAACTAAAAATATTGAAGCGAGTATTAATTTTGGGTAGTATACCGCGTCTAAATCAATCGCATCATCATGATGACTTTGCTTACACTTCACTCAAGTGTCATAATTTTCATGATTATGACCAAGAGTGTAAGCAACCTAAAAGATTACATCACTATCATTATATCTTTGCTTATACTACACTTCAATATCAAGTCGTAATGATGATGACTTGTTGAGATCTACACTAAACCCTCGTTTCATCTAATATATATATATATATATATATATATATCTAGGTAGATAGATATATAAAGTTTAAATCATTAAATTACTACACCGGCTATTATATTACGGGATCACCTACCGGGTTTACACTACTCAAACACCATCTAACTAACCATTAGATTTCAACCAAGTGAAATGACAACACCCAACCCTCCCCCCCCCTTTCGGTCGAGATTTAGGTGGGGTTACCCACCTCACCTAACCACTCTCTTATTTCATGATTCATGTCATAGAAACCATGCTCATTCTGAAACATCCCAACTTCTATATTAATTATAACATGGGGTTTCGTTTAGGATTAAGATTTTTGCTAAAGAAAATAATGTATGTTAGTATGGTTCAACAACAAATTTAAAACTAAAAAGGGGCGATAGTGTAAGTTCTTTAGAGATAAGGGGCCAAAATGAAAACCTAATTAAACCTAAAACCCATTTTATAAGTTTCAGCCGCCACAAGCCCTTTTACGTTTTCTTCTTCCTTTTGCGCCTGCGACTCGAACCCAATTACAAATGACCTCCATTAAACCTTAAGTAAACCATTTTGTGCCTCCCATCTCCTTCATCGCTTGTAGATCAAGACCACACTCCACAAAACATTTCCTTAAACCCTAATCTCGCATTCGATTCTCAAGGAGAAGGAGCTCACGGTAATGGTGACATGCGCGGAGACGATGATGGTGACGACAGCAGCAGCGAGATCTTGTTAGGAGTTCCATTGTTAACCGGTCGGAGGTGAACGATGGAGGCGATGGTGACTCGGTTTCACGTTAACCGACCCTGTGTTGGCTGATGTGGTGGTAACGATTTGGATGGTGGTCGTTGGTGGATGGTGGTGGTGATCTCACGGTGGTTTAACGAAAGAATGGTGAAGGTGACGGCGGTGGTCAACCGTGGTCGGGGGAGATTAAAATGGCAGCTTGATGGTGAGCTTCCTGGAGATGAATGGTGATAGTAGAGGCTGTTAAAGATAGTTGATGGTGGTTAAAGGTGGTTAGAGGTAGATTATGGTGGCTCATGATGTTTGATGGTGGTTCACGATAGTAGGGGAATTGATTGTTTAAAGCTTCATGATGATGGGGATGATAACATGATATATGATGATGATTTATGATGATGAGGTTATGATGACAAGGATGATTAGATGATGATGACGACGATTACACAATGATAATGATGGATACGGTTCGGGTCGGGTCTCGGTTATATTTTACGGGTTCGTGTTCGTGAAGGTATATTCTTTAAAACTTGTAGAATATAAATTATTATTTTTAGTTGGGTTACGAATAGCGTATCGAGGACAAATATTAATGATTTCATAAACGATAACCGTCAGAAGATTATTATTTTTATAAAGGATAATTGATAGAAATATAGAAAAATGGATATTAATGATAGAAGTTAAAACCCGAACGTTGTGGATTATTGGTTATGAGTTGATAATGGAAATGGACAATTTATCTTGTCGGGTTTTAGATAAAAACAAAGGGGACTCTGTCCAATTTTCGTTAGAATTAAGTAAGAGTATTTCACAACTTAGACGTCCTCATTACGTATCGGGAAAGGACCCAGTTCAGGCAAACCTAGCATGTTCGCCTGAAGCATAAGTAGCAAACTTAACATCTTCGCTTAAGTATGTTCGCTAAACCAAGGTGGCGAACTTAGCATGTTCGCCTAATACAAAAGAGGCGAACCTATCACATGTGCGCCTAAGCCAAAGTAGCGAACTTGCCTAAGTTCGCTTAAGCCCAATGTAGCGAACTTACCATGTTCGCCTAAGCCATGAAGGGCGAACTTACCTAAGTTCGCCTAACCCTAAATATAGAAACGAAGTGTCGGTTATGTCAGTTACCTTAACATATACGAATGATTTGTACAGATTATGTGTGACACCTAGAGACGCCTACTGACCGGTGATAGTATCTCAGAACCCGCTTATCAGGCGAGTTCTATGTGCCCCATATATGTTATGTGCAAATGTTTTCTAATGTTTTGGGGCTGAAGTATATACATGATATGATATGAATATTATGCGTGTTACGTGATAGTACATGATGATCATAAGTATTGACAAGTATGTTATGAATAATGAAATGAAAGTATGATATAACATAGAAGAATGAAATCAGTGTGCCCCTATATGTTATGGACGCTTCGATGCTAACGGCTACTACGGTAGACGGACGACCACGCAACTATTTTGCAACCGGGACATATACGTTCCTTCATCAGCTACGACGTATGAACGACATTAATGGACGGTCGAAGCAATTGCCTTATTATAATAAGTAGAACGGTTGCATAAACGATAGTTTGCGTGGGAAACGGATGCCTTAGGGCAGACGTGCGAATTGGCGGACTACGACAGTAGGACGCTGAGGACGGACGGCCGAAGGTTTGTCGGACGGTATAGCATAACAGATGGCCGAAGGTTTGCCGGATGCTGTGGAGGACGGACTACGATGGTAGGACGGGCGTCTGTCTTCGTGACTTACGCAAATGAATGTTGGGCTGATCACCCTTATGTGTATGACTAATGAATGTTAAATGAAACCAAGGATGTGTACGTATATGTATATGTACTTACAATGAATGATAAATGAAGGCAATTGAAGTGTTAATGTGTATTTATATATATATATATATACTTATAAAGAAATGATATTTATACCTAATTGTTAAAGTAGAACTCACCAACATTAGCTGACTTTTAGTAAGCACTTCAGGTAGCAAAAAGGGAAGAATGTGCCAAGGCGTGAAGGCTGCCCGACACAAGACTGACATCCTATTATGTGATTATGTGTTATTCAGACAAATGTTTCTTTTATATGTCAAAGACTTTCGCTGCTTATGTGATAGAATGATATACGATTCCGCTATGTTTTAGAAGTTATAGTTTATTCAGTTTACATCACTATGTTTATGAGTAAATCCAACAAGTGAGGTCTCCCGGGAAAGGGGTCTTACACATTCCAATGTAAATCAAGCAAATGTCTAGTCCATCAAGTCCATACATACCTTGCAATGATGATGGAAGAACCAACACTCCATTCCACCTTTCTTTCTCTCAATATAATCGATACATACACATATATTTACACTTTGAACTTTCAAATCCAAGAAGCAAAATTTTTTAGAGGTTTAGTTAGGAAACTCGGAGATTCAAGGAGTCCTGGAGGTTTAGGAGTAGGTTTTGCTAGCATATCAAGCCATTGACATCTTCTAACCGTTGTTCTTCTCCTAGCTTGTCTAGTGGTATGAAACCGACACAAATCTTTACTTCCATCTTTTATTTTCTTGTTTAAGCTTGTTGTTCACCATAAAAACAAAGGGATTTGAGGAGTTAATGATTTTCATAAAGTTTGACAAGTGATAACATGGAAGATTTAAGATTTAAAACGAGTAAAACATATATATATATATATATATATATATATATATGTAGGCATGTTTGATTTTATTGTTAATTTGAAAATGATAAAGTGTATGTATACATGAATAAGAATCAAGGTATATATATATGTATATTATTGTCGTGTTAACTTAAAATGGTTAAAAAGTATTCATGTATACATAAAAATCGTAATTTTATATGCATATATGGATGATGATAAATTGTTGAACTTGGAAAATTGTAAAGTGTATATGCATACATGTAAATTGAGATCTACATACATATGTGTAGGGTTATAATCATTAACTTGGAATAAGTTATGAAAGGGCTAAATGGTTTGTAATTCATACATATGTTTATAACTTGTTAATAGTTAATAACAAGACATAAGGAGCAAGTATGATACATGTGGTCGAAATATGAAAAGTGTTTATATGCATGTTTATGGAAAAGAGTTATGAAAAAGTCCATGTTATTTGGTGAAATATATGATTATGTGATAAATAAATTCTAGTAGACAAGTAGGTAAGTGATCATGTAAAAACCCTAAAGTGTTGTATGTGAAAATACACAGATGTTGGAAAGGTGTTAACAAGTGGTCTAAATTA
Organism: Smallanthus sonchifolius; assembly: GCA_023525975.1. Classification (NCBI taxonomy): domain Eukaryota; kingdom Viridiplantae; phylum Streptophyta; class Magnoliopsida; order Asterales; family Asteraceae; genus Smallanthus; species Smallanthus sonchifolius. Next base: position 72,202,806 of record CM042033.1, on the reverse strand, counting down.
TATGTGGTCTAAAAATATATGTTTACATATGCATGTAAAATAGTAAGAATACTTAAATGCATATATAGAAACATAGAATACTTGTATGCATGTATTGGTAAAAATAAATGCACGACGAACATAAACAAGTTAATAAATGTCGTTCGGAACATAAGTATTTGCATGTGGACGTGGTAACATGGTCTACACGTACGTGGGGTAATTAACGTGCATTGATATACTTGAACGATATTTGAGATCTTATGTAATTATTTTTAAGAAATAATTATATGTTTATATGTGAACTATAACATGAATATATTATAAGTTGTTATAAAAATAATATTTATTTTTGGTACACTTAATAAGTCACTAATATGGAAACATAATATTTTCTCAAAAAATATGTAAGTGTCTAGACTGGAATAATAATCACCAATGAGTCGTCACATGAAAACACTGTTTTTACTAAACAAAGACGTATTTAACGGGATTCGTTAAGTCGGGTGAATAACTTGCGTTTAAGACGGGTAGTCTTAACACATAAGTATCCTTGCATGATTAGGATATGGATAGACTGGAACTATTAGCACACTGATAATTTTTAGGATTTCATCAGACACAAGGCGAGTTCACGGCCCCCTTTTCACTTTTTAATGTTTTGTAAACTACGGGGGAGAAACATACTTACATATCATGCTTTACATTATTGCTCAACACATTGGAAACATTGTTGTTTCATACACTTGAGAAAAGATTGCAAACATTTTTATATGATAACAAGAAAACAAGACACTAATATTATGCTTTACAGAGGAGAGCTCTTAAAGTCCCCTGAACATCATCAACATTTGTAACCATTAGCTATGGACTTAGCATAGGATTCTATGAATAGTACTATTGGGGGTGACGCTCCCGGTCATGGTTAGCCGCGCTAACCGGGACCTGAAGAGTCAAATGGCCGCATGTTGTCATGTTCCGTTCTCGTGGTAAAGCAAGGGAGGGGTATTCACCAGTTAGGTTTGGTTACGGTCTCATGTATGAACATATTATTTGTAAGCCTAGCTAGCATAAGAATGGATCAACAATACTTGTTTTGTTTATCATATACGCTTAGAATTATTTACAAGGAAACTTATCATGTTTTCGGGGAAAACTACTTATTTATGACGGAAATGTCACGTGCATGTTTTTGGGTAAAACTACTCATTTATGACGGAAATGTCATGTACACGTTTTCGGGGAAAATTACTTATTTTTATGACGGTTAAGTCATGTATACGTTTTCGGTGGAAAATTACTTATTTTTATGACGGTAAAGTCATGTATATATGTTTTCGAAAACTATTTGTTTTTATGACGGCTAAGTCATGCATATGTTTTTGGTGAAAACTACTTATTTTTATGACTGTTAAGTCATGTATAGGTATTCAGCGAAAACTACTTATGACGGTAAAGTCATGTACATGTTTTCGGGGAAAACTACTGACACTGAAATAACTAACTATGCGAACTCACCAACCTTTGTGTTGACACTTTCAAGTATGTTTCTTAAGTTGGAATAGGCTAGCTATGTTGGATCAATTCCTAGTAGCTGGAAGGGCATAAATTATCAAGTCTCAAGTCTATCGTTGATCTAAAGAACTTAGATCATTGTATTACTTAGTCTTAGTAATTGTATATGTACTCAAGTCTTAGAAATCAATATTACAGCTTCTGCTATTGTGTAACGAACCAATCGTTGCAACCTGTATTTATTTATTAAGTAAATAAATTTGGGGTGTGACATATGGAGTTGCCATTTGGTATCATAACCGGGTATTCGTGTTTGGATACCACTTTACCTTTTAGCCATTCGGCTCGATATGTTATGTGTTCGGTGCAACCGAAATCGATAATCTAATCATTACTTTGGTTTACCTTACCCGTTATGTTTGCTTCTGATTGTGACTCGTCTTTGGACGTGTCTCCCTTCCCTGCAAGATGGTCTAAAAGAGCATAGTATTGTTCTGTATTTAAACCTAGAATAGGGCTTGCATCATCTTCAGATTCAACGTAGGCTGTCTTGGGTTTGATATTGTGATTCTTACCTTTGTCGGGCCACCATTCCGGGTACCCGATTTTCTTGAAGCACCCTTCTTTGTTGTGTCCATCTCTACCACAGAAACCACAATGTTCTCGATCACCTTGGTTCCCTTTTACATTTCTTTGGATTGACTTGTTTGCCATGGCCGGCGGCTAATAGGGAAGATTAGGGTTTGTGGTGTATTTGTTGAGCGATATAGAGACCCGCTCTGATACCATTTAAAACTCGATGTATTTAATATTTTTGATCTGAAACTTTTACAACCAATATATAGAATAAAACAAACATTAATCATTCCGCTAATTTAGGACTAAACTTAGGAAGTGAATAATTGAGAGCCGTGAGCAATATGGAAGCAGGAAAGTAGGCAGTAATTTAGACGGTTTGAGTAATGTTGGGCCTGATGGTAGAAAGTGGGGAGGCCAAGGTTTAGATCTAAATGCCGGCCTGACGGTAGAAAGTGGGGAGGCCAAGGTTTGAAAAGGGATGGGGGGAAGGAAATAATAAAAGAGAATAAAACAAGAATTTTGAAAAGACGAAAATGCCCCTGATTTAACGGTAATATTTTAATGGGGTTAGTCAGTTGGACGAAAATGGATAGATTTTGAAAAGTCAAAGACAAAAAAGCTAAAAAAAAACTTTTTGGATGAAAGTGGCTAAAATGGCCAAACCACAGGGACGAAAATGGTACTTTACTCATTTATTTATTTATAGTGATAGTGATTACCGTAAAGCCGTTACTTTAGTTTAAACTTTATTATCGTGGTTATTATATATTGTTTAGTGTTTAATGTAAACTAGTTGGTTCCCGGCCCTGTGCTTTGTGGCGGGATGTATCCACGTAGAACGAAAAAAAGAGTTGAATAAGCTTGTATAAACGAACACACGCGCCTCGTCGCGGGAGTGTGGTCGTTTTTCGCTAACGCCCCGTGGCGGGACGCTATGGGCTATGATATCAAAAGAATACTTGATTTTGAATACAACTCCGTTTAAAAAAAATATCAAAACGTTGACAAAAAAAAACAACAGGGCATCCCTTTTTTCTAAAGTTAACAAACGAAATTTATTATAGGAAAACGAAATTAATACATAATTAAACGGGTTAAAAACATAAATTATAATATATATATATATATATAGTATAGGGATAAAAATAAAAAAAAATTCAGCAACCTAGCGCTCTGACTGATTCACTATTCATAACCGCTGCTCTCTAATAATATTATTACTAATGGTTTCATTTAACTTATAATTTAGTAGTTTATTGGTGGAGAAAATAAAAAGTATGTAATTTATTGAGTATATTAATATGACCTTTATTAACAGGTGCGTCTTCACAGCGCAAGCAACTAAAGTAACCGTTTACCTCAAATTTTAAGGACCCAAAAAAGTTAAATTTTTTTTTCTTTAATCTATATTTTAAACCGAAAATATTATGTTTTTAGAGAGAAATGAGAAAAAAACAATAAAATGATTAAGGTTTATTTATGGGGTTACTATTATAATATTCGGTTTAAACATTAATTTTATACGTTTTGACGCTCTACAAAGTTACATTTTTTTTGAATGTTTTAAAAAAAATTTGAACGAGAAAAATTTCATATAACTAGAAAACTTTATCAAAAAGGCTTCAATTTTATACGTTTTAACGCTCTACAAAGTTGCATTTTAAAAACTTTCGTATAACTAGAAAACTTTATCAAAAAAAGCTTCAATTTCAATGTTTGCTTAGACTACAAAATATGTTTACCTTTATAGCCATGAAAATTGCGAAATAATTTCACGTATCCACTTTTATTTGCTTTGGGGTTAGAAATTTGAGTAGATTTATTTGCTAGTGATGGTTAAAAAGTACATCCAGAGAACAAAATTCCTGGCCCACAACCCCAAAAAACCACGAAATGGTTTGGTGTATAAAAGTCACTTTTATGATTCGTTAGAATTTCGTTCAAATGCACATAAAAGTAGCCCACAAGTCATCAAGTTCTTTCGTAATTTTCTTTATTATTTTAACCGTCAGAATTATAAGCTTATTTAAATTGCAATGCACAGTTACAGTAAAAAAAATAATTTTTTATTGACTAAATTATAATTTTTGTCCTTTGTATTTTTTAAAATTATGGAATGATTCCTTTAAAACTTTTATTTTCACTCACTGTACTTTATTTGAAAAGTTTTCTCATTTTTTATCATTTTGACTAACTGGAGTTAAATATTTCTGTTAAGTGAAGGACATTATTGTCTTTTAGCCCTAAAGGACATTATTGTCTTTTAGCCCTAAAGGACAATTCTTGTAATGTAAAGTTTATTTTACTTTTTTTTCTTTTTTTTTCTTTTATTCTTCATTTTTTTATCACTTTTATTTTATTTTTATCACTTTTATTTTATAGATTTTATTTAAAATTTTATTAATTAATTAACCAACTTATTTATATTATAAAGATATATATTTTTTACTTTATTTATTTATTTTCGTTTGTTTGAATAAGTAATATACTTTTCTCACTTTTATTTTAAAGATTTCTTTAAAATTTTATTAATTAATTAAGCAACTTATTTGTTTTATAAAAATAGATTTTTTTTATAATTTATTTATTTTCTTTTTTATTAAGCTATTTAATTTTATCATGTTACAATTGTTATAGTTTTTTATACTACTTATTATATATTTGAGAGTTAGTAGAAGTTTAAAGTTTATTTTTATAATCATACACTCAATCTTGAAATTTTATTAATTAATTAACCAACTTATTTATTTTATAAACATATATATTTTTTATTTATTTTTCTTTATTTTCGTTTCTTTAAAACTTTATTATTTGTTCGTGTTCGATCGTTTGTTTGGTTAAAGTTAAACGAACGAAACGAATATGTTCAGTTAATTTACAAGTCTACGAATACTGACTTAACCGTCACATGGTTGTCTCTAGAACCTCTTCTAACGGATTTCTTTTACGTGAGAGTTTTAGGTAAAATCCTAAAAAGGTTAGAGCCGGTTTGAATGGCCCCAATGCCCGATCTTGACAACCGCAAACCAACGCTTCACCCGTTTGGTTCACTTTTTAATTTGGAACTTAATTATATTTTAACCAATACACATAATACATTTATATTGAACTAGTTTACCCTGTTTCACTAATTAACAAATTTCTTAGTTAAAACCTATTGGGTTAAAAATATGCTATGAAAAAACGAGTACCCATTAAATATTTGCTCGACTGAAAACAAAGTCTCAAGGTTTAGTATATGATTACAAAATAAACTTTAAACTCCTATTAACTCTCTAATATATAAAGAAATATAATAATTATAAAATGATAAAATGAAATAGCTTAATAAAAAAAAGAAAATAAATAAATTATAAAAATATAAAAAAAAATATTTTTAAAAAATATATAAGTTGTTTAATTAATTAATTAATAAAAATTTAAAAAAACCTTAAAAATAAAAGTGAGAAAAGTATATTACTTATTCAAACAAACGAAATAATAAATAAGTTGGTTAATTAATTAATAAAATTTTAAATAAAATCTATAAAATAAAAGTGAAAAAGAATAAATGAAGAATAAAAGGAAAAGAAAGAAAAGAAAAAAATAAAGTAAATTTTACATTAAAAAAATTGTTCTTTAGGGCTAAAAGACAATAATACCCTTGACTTAACAGAAATATTTAACTGCAGTTAGTCAAATGAAAAAGAAATAAGAGAACTATTCAAATAAAAGACGTGAGTGAAACTAAAACTTTTAAAGGATTCATTCCATTATTTTGGAAAACATAAAACACAAAAATTGTAATTTAGGTGCCCTTCGTTAGCTTTTGTTTAATAAACCGTTCTCCTTCTGTTCGTAACAGTCGCTTTCGGGTGGCGCCACCACCGTAGTTTTTGTTTAAACCACTTACTTCCGGTTGTTACAAGAAAGAAACGAAATCAACAACAAAAAAACCACTAGCTACTTAAATATTTAATTAATTAGTTAGCCACTCTTAACTGATATATACTAATCATGGGGGTTTCTTTCGTAACCTTTGGGACGAAGCCCTCGCCGGCCCTGCCTCCGATTCCGGCGTTGGAAAGCTTCGCTGGTATAACACTCTCCGCTCCCGTTCCAGTAATCCTCCCACCGAAGACAACACCCCCGTCTCCCGCAGCATCACTATTCTCCGAACCGACAACCTGTCCAGTTCGGGTTCTACCCGTCTTCTCCAACCGCTTCCTGCAGCTCTGCTGGTTCACCTTTTTCAGGTAACTGATTAAAGGTCCCTAGAGAAGTGGTTTTCTTTTTCCACTCTCCTTAACTGCCTGGTCCATTGTTATTGTTTATTCTAAAAACAAAGTGGTTTTATTTTCTTCTAAATAAACTCAGGTTATTTCCTTACGACACGTATCTTTTTATTTAACTCCTTTTCTTTTTTTTATTAATTACTAGGTTAGAACCCCGTGTATTACATGGGTTGAATAAATGAAATATTCAATAGTTAGTAATAAAAAATTAGAAATTATAAACAGGAAAAAGAATCTTATTAAAAATTAAATAGTTGGCAATAAAAATTTATGTTAAATGAATTAAAAATAAGTTGAAAAAATAGTCTTGAGCTCACTGAATTATGACATGTAGCGTAACCAGTTATTTATTTATTAAGTATAGAAGATTATATAAGAATGGAAGGATAACATTGTACAAGTGTCAAAATACATAAAGTTCCAAAACAAAGAAAATGCAATATATATGGTAGTGATAAAATAATTATTATATGAGATAAAAATTGATGATAAAAATAATTAATTATTGATAAACAAAATTATGAATTCAAAAATTTGTAGATAAAAATTGAAACGAATTATTAATATAGTTAAAATAACAGAGTTGATTAAAATGTAAAAACAATCTTGATGATATATTAAATTTATTTTTTAAAAATTGATAAGTAACGTCAGAAATTATTAATATCCATAATTAATTTCATATCAAATTTCTTAGTTTATAATATTGATTTCCCATAATTACAATTATACTAAATATCGATGAAAATGCATCAGAGAGTTACACGTGTTTCTCATTTAATATGAGAGAAATACGGGAAAATAAGCATGAGGTGGCACCAAGGAGTGACACATGTCTTTAGATTATTTTTATTTATTATAATAGATAGATTAGAAAATGTATTACTATTCAAATTGAAAATAGAGAATTTAGAAAACAATTTAAAATTTAAATTACTTTTATGAATTTGTAAATTATTCATAAATGAAACGAGGATGATAATTTTAAAATTTGGAATAATAAGTTAAAATTTAAAATACTTTCTCTATAAAAATATAAGTTATTCATAAATGATAAGTTTCAAAATAGAAAACAAATATTATTAAGTAAAATAGAAAGTCAAATTGGTTAACTGGGAAATAAGCATGAAAATTATTGTGAAAATGAAAGTCACTTCTTTATTAGTATAGATTTATTTTCTTTCAAACATTTATTTAAACAGTATTAAATTGGATAAAGAACTCAGACGCTTTTAGTAACTTGGTATTGGTTCACAATCCTCCCCTAGATTAGCCTAGTGGTAAAGGTGTATATCCAAGACTTTATTAAAATGGGAAGGTCTTGGGTTCAAGTCCCACTTGTGACAAAAAAGGGGTTCAGATTGGGCCAGGGGTTTTTCTCACCTATGGCGGGTTTCCTCCCGAGGGAGGTGGAGATGATCGGGTGGGTCAGTAGCCCGTCAGTGATCCAAATTGCCGTTAAAAAAAAGTGTCCTTTCCTTCTATTAACCCGGGGTCGAGTCCCTGGGTTATTTTCTTTTCCTATTTATTTACCCACTTTAGTTAATATTTTTTCAATGATTTATGTTTAATTAATATCGATGTGGATTTACTTTATTTTGTACTTTTTGATTCCTTATGTTTTCCAATCACGCATTTTTATATTTTATGTCTTAGATTCTCAAACACGCGTTTCGGTATTTTGTATCGTTGACAAAACATTTTTTTTCTTTGGTTTTTTTCTTTTGTTTTTTTATATTTTCTTTCAGGGTTAAACGAGTATACATAATTAACCTCATAAGTTTTTTTTATGACCTAAATATATTTCTTTTTTAACCATCTCAAACGTTTAAGGTCCGCTATTAAATTTAGGATACGTTTCGAAGCCGCCGCAACACGTGGCGGGTAAAACTACTAGTTACCTCCAAATGTATAATTTAGCCGTGTTCATATATACATATTTCTTATCTTCACTACCAATTTCATTGTTCATATTTCATTGGGTCAGTAGTTCCTACTCATATACCAGTTCGACATGTGAACCCTTTTATAAGAATCAACTCCTACTTTGATTTCCATACATGGCTTATGTAGGATGACAAAAATATGAATAGCTTTATTTTGAAAGATTTATTGAACATTACATACATCTATGTTAATATTATACATAAATTAATCAATATATATATATATATAGAGAGAGAGAGAGGATTATAATTATATGAAGTTTTCTATAAAATTTGAGTGACTTAATTGGAATAGTTTAAAAAGTTGGTTACATTTCTATAAAGTTTTCTCTAATTATAATTAGAGTAAACTGTCATTTTCGTCCCTGTGGTTTGGTCAAAATTGCCATTTTCATCCAATAGTTTGTTTTTTTGTATCTGGGTCCTCATGGTTTTAAAATATTGCCATTTTCATCCTCGTGGTTTTAAAATATTGCCACTTTCATCCAGTCAGCTAACACCGTCCGTTTTTCTCAGTTAAATGAGGGGTATTTCAGTCCTTTTACTTATTTGTTTTATTTTTTCATCTTTTTTACTCTCACTTTTTAATCATCCCCAATTTAACCTCTAATTTAATCATCCACCTGCTGGCCTTCTTCCTCTTTTCCTGACCAGTTTCCGACGACCACCACTGGAACACCTCCGTCGCTTGTTTCTATGATTAAAAAGTGAGAGTAAAAAAGATGAAGAAATAAAACAAATATGTAAAAGGACTGAAATACCCCTCATTTAATTGAGAAAAACGGACGGTGTTAGCTGACTGGATGAAAGTGGCAATATTTTAAAACCACAAGGATGAAAATGGCAATATTTTAAAACCACGAGGACCTAGATACAAAAAAACAAACTATTGGATGAAAGTGGCAATTTTGACCAAACCACAGGGACGAAAATGACAGTTTACTCTTATAATTATAATAGCACAAGGATTCTAATTTGGACATGACCCATTAGTGAATATAATTCTTTTTGGACTGCTCCTCTTAGTCTATCAGTTAATTTTTTTTAAACTCAGTTTATATTAAATATATTTTAATCTATAATATATATAATTATTTTAATTGATGAATATACCCTGAAATGAAATAAATATAAAATAATAAAATCAATATATGAAACTTGTTTCCTACTCTCCCTCTCTACCAACTCTCCCTCTCTACCACCTTATGTTTTGCTGGCCAACTGCTACCTGAAAGCCGCCGATCGACCAACTCAGTCGATCTTAAATGGTGAGTCTAGACCTCAATCGCAGGTGTTCTTCTATCTCTCGTATTTCCGGCAAGGGTATCTAGATCTGTGAAACTCTTCTTCCCCGTCCATATACTCTTCAAACCCTAACATTATCAACGATCTTGTTCTGCTCTCCTGAACATTCTTCCCCATTGCCGAAAATATGGTGTTGTCGACATCGTTAACTCTTCAATCCCCTCATTGATCGCTTCCACCTCACTCCTCCATCGATCTTAAATGGTATGATTAGGGTAGGATTCGCCCTCCTTAACTCCTTGTTTAATCTGTGTGTGCTTCTTGCCTAACTTTTACAAAAAAAGCTTAACCTACAAACCGATCATCAGATTTGCAATTGATTTGCAGTTTTAGGGTTTAATCGGAGAGTTTAGAGGGGATCCAACGTTTAACAAAACCTTCAAATAAGCCTCATCATCGAGTTTGAACACCATGGAAACCTAACCAGATTGAACATCATGGAAAGTTGGAAACCCATTTGACAGTCTTCAAGGCTGGTTCCAAATCGTTGACCGTGAATAAACACCATCAACATCTATTTAATGTGTGTTTGGTGCTTCTCATTGCTTCAAATTTGTTCCACATCGAAGGTGGTCGCCGGTGAGGTGGGTGGTGGAGTATGAGGGGTGGACCCCAATCGTTTTTTAGCTGACCCATTGATTTAAAAAATATCTATATTTGACCCCAAATCTTAAAAAAATTATATAAACTTTGAACTCAATAAAATTATTTAACAATCAGTAGTTATTTTATTTAAAAATAAAAATTTTAAACTTAAAATATTATTTTATTTGAGTAGGCTCAAAACAAATTGGACACATTCAATTATACATTCTAATGAGCTCAAGAATAAAATTTTAATTAACTAATTTTAGTAAACCCACAGTGATGAGTGTATAACCATTAACTCAAATACTCAATTTCTTTTAATTTAAACCTAATTCTAAAATGAAAAAAAAACCAATCAACACTTTGAGAGGCAGGATCGACGTAACATCGATTATGCTGTAACAAAATCTAATGTTTAACATCGATTATGCAGCAACAACAATCTAATGTTTTTTTTTATTTCTAATGACATTGTAGTTTTAGTATTTTTTTTCTATTGATAATGCATTTTATTACCGTATCGTATTTTATTATTTGACCGAATCGAACCGATCAACCAAACGAACCAACCCAAATTATGCCAGCTTGTTAGAAATTTAAGCATAGAAAAATATCGACATAGGAACAAATTCTTGGCTTCGCCGCTGCTCGGGAGGAAACCCACAACTTGGAAGATCTCCTAGCTCAACCTGGAACATTTTGTCTTAAACGAGACTCGAACCCATGACTTTCCATTAGAAAAGTCATGGGGCTAAAACTCAAAAAGTCATGGGGCTAAAACTCAACCAGAAACCACAAAGTCTTCTGGTGGAGTGGTAGCCCCATGACTTTTCAAATGGAAGGTCATGGGTTCGAGTCTCCCTTGGGACAAATTGTTCCAGGTTGAGCCAGGGGGTTTTCCCAGTTGTGGGTTTCCTTCTAGGTGGGTCCCGAGTTCGAGTCCGCTGCGGGTACAACCCTTTGGGAAAGACATGCATGACTTACAGGAACACTCGGACTACTCCCAAAGAAAGTAGGAGTTTAAGAAAGTCGTCTTGAAAAAAAAACTCAACCAGAAGGGTTGATGGTTATTTGGATTAATAAATATATATATTAATCACAAGATAAACAATTTTAGAAAGAAAGGCCGGCAAGCACTAACGACTTAATCATAAAAAATAGGAATCATTAAGGGTCACGGGATTAGTTTAAACCCACATAATTTAATTAGTTTAATGTCTAATTAATAGTTATGTATAAAATAAACAGAAATTAAGATGCACGTGTCGGCTCATGTCTGCGAATGGCAACAGAAAATGCTTACGTGGACCAATCACATGTAGGTAACAGATCGTTTGTCTCCCCCTCCCTCCTCCACGAATTGCTATCCCCCCTTTTGATCTCCCTGCCACGTGTCTCGCGTTTGTTATCCCTAACTTTTCCCCCAATTTTTTTTATTTTTATTTATTTTTTATTCAGAACGCACAAAGACTCTCTCACTCACACACAAACACACACACACACACTCTCTCTCTCTCTGTGCAGCTAATCAGCAGAAAATACGAGATTTGTCATTGTGTAAGCGCGAATTTCGGAAATTAGGGTTTACTGGAAGTAAGTGTTGAGTTTGCGGCGGAATTAGGTGTAGATTTCGGTTCTTCTGTCAAATTCGGGTTTTCCGGTGAGTTTTCCGGTAGATCTTACTTGATGTGGTGATTTGTTGTAGTAATTTGATGTTTATTTGATTGAAATATGGTTTTGGAGGACAGTTATGTGTGAAATTTGATTACAGGCTTTCTGTTTGATTAGATTGGTAGAAATTGTGTTATAGTTGTCATATGGTTTTAGGATCTGATTTGTTTACCGAAGGAGAAGAAGAAGAAAAGGAAGATAAATATTTTGTGAAATTGTTTATCTGTCGGTTTCATTTCGTTTTGTTTTGAATGAAGCTTATCACTGTTTCATCTGACAGGGTACTGTTTTAGACTTTTAGTATCCAATTGAGGTAAGATATCTGTTGTTCTGTGAATAGGAGATAATGGTTTGACTGTTTGTTTAACCTCATTCAGTGGTGTCTTGACTCATTTTGCTTAAAAGTATGATTGGTTAATGTAGAATAATGTGGATCATGTAATTTAGGTGTAATAATCTTTCTTTTTGTTCTTTTTGATATGTCCAACTGAGGTAAAAGGAAGCCTGCTTTTTTGTGTGCTTATCTTGGGTTAATTATGAGGTTCGATCTTGACGTCGGCTGAATTATAAGTGCTGGATAGAAGATTTGAAGGAATGTCAGACTTGTCTATGTATGAGGTAGGATCTCCAATGCCTTGTTTTAGTATAACTGTACGGGCATCAATGCTTTGTTTTAGCATACTTGTACGGGCCTCAATGGTATAGACGCTCTTCGTCAACGATGTTGTAGTAGACGCTCTTCGCCAACGATAGTTTGATCACTCCCAATGTATGTCGATCCAACAAGTCCCAATACGTCTGAGCCATACCTTCTGGTTTTTGTGTTAGATGCAATTTTTTCTGATGCAGATAGTCCTCTGTCTGCATCTTCCAGAATCCAAAGTCATGCTTGTCAAATTTATCAATCTTGATCTTCCCTTCGTCTGCCATTATCTCTGATCTGATCTTGACCTGCGCTCTGATTCCAGTTGTTGGGTATCAAAACTGATAAGATGACTTCCTAGATTACTCGGAAAAAAACTCTGCAACTGGTTGTTCTTGCTGGTTGGTAGCGACGCTACAAAGACAGAATATAACACACTCTCACAGATCGCACAAACACACGCACTCAAACTAAAATAAAACAAGACGTGTGAATTTATGGGTCAGTTCTTAGCCGAACCTACGTCCACGACCGCACTATGCGAGTCAATTTGATTGCTTTGAGGTGATGATTTATAATTACAATTTGAGAGGTCTATTTATAAACGAAAAGACTAGGGCCGGCTGCCAAAACAGCCTCCACACTTGACAAATGTTGCATACAGCTAAGAAGGCTTTGATATGCTTAGCCTTTGAAAGCATATTGTTGTTGAGGACAACCAAAATGAAGAGCTAAGCAAGAATGTGACAGATGCATTATATTTTGCTTCACCAAGAAAAGGCACAAGGAGTGTTTATAATTTCATAAAAAAGATTGAGTTGTACCTTTTTAAAGGTTCAATATATAATGACGTCTAGAAGCTATTGGTTCTTTCATGCACTTAAAATGTAAAATAATTCATTAAAATCTATGAAGATTAAGAACTTTGAATTTGAATAAATTGGTGACTTTCCTTGCATTTCATATAAAATTTGGTAGAAGTTTTCTAAAACTTCAGTTTTTACACCTACTTTTCTGACTGTTTTTGCAGCTTGAAGATATTATCTGGGATGACCTTGACAGAGGTGATGATCATATAGTACCACACCCTACTAATGCCCAGACTAGTAGAAATTCATCTGAAAGAGACAGCCATAACAAACTTTGGCGTGAAACAACTCCTGTTTTGAGAAACACTGGCAACCTTGATGATTCCCATACTATTTGCCAAGAAAAGATAGAAAAGGATTCTAAGCCATTAGATAAGAAAAAGAAAATAATGGAAAAGGAATCACCATCTCATGCACCACATGGTGTATTTAACGATTCATGTGATGGTGAGATTGTAAAAGACATGCCTAATTTAGCATCTGATGACATTAGAATGCAAGATGATTGCTTCAAAGGTAGCTATGCCACGTCAGCTACAGGTGATAATAACTCGTACAGTTACACACTAACACAGCTTTCCCAAGCAGGAGATCTTTGTTTTGTTGACAATAATTGTGAGGATAAGGAATCAGGTGATCTTTTGTATTATGGCTGGCCTGATATAGGGAATTTCGAGGATGTTGACAAGATGTTAAGGTAGATCTTACTTTGAAAAGTTAAGAAACATGTTTTCCTTTCTTCTCTTCAAATAGCACAATAGTTTACATATGCTTTATTTTTCATATGCAGGAGCTGTGATTCATCATTTGGACTGGGCATTACTGACAATGATGGTGAACTTGGCTGGTTTACATCAGATCGAATTGAGGGTACTGAAGAAGCATTAAAGATGGATTTTAAATTCCCATGTCCTGAGCCAAGTGGTTTAAAGAATATATTACACCCTGATCATGAGTCTTCAGAATCAAATAATCACAGGTCAAGCTGTATCTCTGAAAGCAAAGATGAGCTTAATTACAGAGACCAGGTTAGTACATTTTTGTTTGTGTCAGTAACCTCAATAAACATTCAATCTTACCAGTTACCACTTGAACGATCTTAAAGTTGTGTTACTAACGTGTTATATATCTTTCATAATGCATTGTTTTGCTTATGTATACTTAGGTTATGTCTAACTATGTACTTTTGGTAGATCAATTTGCAGAAAAGGCGGTCAAAACATCTTAATCAGGCTGAAGGGAAAAAAGCAGGAAAAGGAGTAGGAAACAATGATGGTTCCTTTTATCAAATCAGTGACTTGAGAAGCAATGACAGTCGGCTGTCTTCAAACAATAAATCTGACCAAGCTTTTACCTCTGTAGGCAACCGACAGCAATATAGAAACCTAGAACTTGATTATTTTGGTCACATGCAGAGCAACAGTTGTTATCTACCTCCAGATTATCTCCATCAAACTACAACTGTTCCAATGCTATCTGGCATTAAATCTGAACATAAGGGTCTTAAGTCTCCTTCCCCAATGGGGTCTTCCTATGCATCTAACCAGAGTTCTGGTGATCCTTCATTTGCAGGGACTGCTGCTGAAACTGATGAGCGAAAACAATCACAAGGATTTCAGCCCTTATTTATTGGAAGCCCAAGACAGATGGGTATTATGTTTCAGTCTTCAAAAGGTGTCTTGGTTTTTGATGAAAAACAAGGCAATCTATCAGTAAAGGAACATGAAAGTCGAAGGGATATTGAAGGAGATCAGAAAGGAGTGGATATAGGTTTATTAAATTTACAGGAAAGCTCCTCTGTTAGTTCTGAGTTGGATGAAATCTCACTTGAAGCTACTAGTTTCCGCCAGCTAAGACAGGTTATGGAACAGGTATGATGATATTGCTATTTTCATGACAATCTCTACGATTCATGGGTTTCTAGTTAAGTCCATTACAATTGCTAGTGATTATAGGCTATGGGTAGATAGGCTTTACTGTCATTGTTGGAACCGGGCTGATGTCCTCCTTGTTGGCACTTCATTTCAAATTCTATCTTGTTGCACCAGAAATTGTGTAAGATCACTAATAGTAACCTCTAAGATTCATGGGTTTCTAGTTAAGTCCAGTACAATTGCCAGCGATAATAGGCTATGGGTAGATAGGCTTTACTGTCATTGTTGGAGCGGGATGATGTCTTCCTTGTTGGGATTTCATTTCAAATTCTATCTTGTTGCACCAGAAATAGTGTAAGATCACTAATAGGTAGCAGTAAAGTCGCAAAGTATTATAATAATTAGTTCTAACCAACCAAGTCAAGTCCCGAATCGGTAAAACACACGTTATTGGCTAACTCCCAAACACGTTTATTAATATCAAGAAATCTCGCTCTAAAACTTGATTACAAATAGCAAACCCTGACTCGGTTTACATAGGCTACTTCATTACAATTCATGATATCCTACACGGTATATATATAGCTAACATATCACGTTAGACTACTAATAGGATTCTATTATTTAATATTAAATTGCTAACAACCTAAACCTACTCGAATAAGATTGGTAGATTATAGGATATGACCAACATGTTATAATCCAACTCTAATACCACCAAACGTGTGGATTAAGTCACTTAACTCCACCGACTTGTGGGTTAAGGAAATTACCGCCAACACCAAGAAAGTAAAGATCTTGTTTATCACAACAAAGAATCTTAAATAGAAGTAAAATAACTAGTTCAATTTGGTTATCATGTTAGTGATATGTGGTCCAAAATAATGTAATGATAGATCTAACTGAGCCCAAAAGTCAAACAACCTTAGCATACATAGTCTCTAATAATCTGAACCACACCCATGAGCTATGATAAACATAAAATACTCATGCATTCAGTGTTTTATGTTTGTGAAGTAGATATCGAGTTACATGAACAGCGGAATGGTTGTGTGCAACAAAAAAAAGCTATCAAATAACACAAAATGCAGTTATGGCTACATAATTCAGACAATAAGCTTTAGTTCCTAATGGCAATTTAGCATGCAAGTTACACCAACTAGAATTATTCTAACAAAAAGTAGAAGTTTTGACCCTGTGTAAAAGAGATTGGAATTAATATATCTTAATGTTGTGTGATTACAATGAAAGGTAACCCTCAATACATAGGAAAGAAACCTAAAAACCCTAGAGATACCTATCTTGGACCCGTGGGCTACACAATTGAACCCTAATTGATAAACTAGTAATAACTGTATTTAACACTCCTCCTCAAGTTGGAGCGTAGATGCTAATAATGGCCAACTAGTTACAAATTATTAGTCAAGATTGGTTGTCATAACTCATAAGACTTCTCATCTTTCATAAGACTTCTCATCTTTCATAAGCTCTCATTTACTACTAGGTTTTATGTCTCTAAATGTATTGTTTAATATAGGTCTTTTCATCTTTCTATTGTCTCTTGACTTCTCTTAAAGATGACTATATATTGTAATCTATTTCAAGGCTTTTATATACAATACAATTACCAAGTTCAACTTGGTATCAGTGCTAAGAAAGATAACCGCCGAAGGGGTGGCGGCGCTCACTACCACCACAACAAACTGCGCTCGGTCTTCTCTTCTACTATCTCTTTTGCCACCATACACAACCACAACAACATCACCATCACCGCCTACACCTATGGCGGAACCCTAGCCGCCCACCACAATCAAAAGCCACTATCGTCCTTCTACCGCCGTCGTTAACCACCATCTGCTGCAGCGCCGCCGCCACCCAACCAGATCTAACCGCCGACACTCACGAAACCCTAATTCCGCCGCCTCCAAGCTGCTGTTGTCACCACAGGTACGCCATCGCAGCTCCTCCCCGCGTTTAGGGTTAGCAGATGCAACCTGCTTTTGTGACCCTAGACGCCGTCGTCGCCACCATACAAGTGTCTCCGTTTTTCCGGCAACTTGCACCTCGCAACAGCCACAAAGCTTTTCGGTCCCATTTCTTGCGAGGGTTGCAACATTCATATCTACAATTAGGGGAGACGAAAGAACATGGGAACAAACCCCACAAAACTAGATGACGGTGAAACTTTAAGACGGTGGAAGTTGGCGAAACTAGGAGAAGATGAAGACCCTCTATCCTTTAAAGTTTTATGTTTTTACTTTTTCAACCTAAATCGCTGATGTGTTCACTAAGCCTCTACCCTCACAACGGTTTCTCTTCTTACGGTCCAAGCTACAGGTCGCTTCCCGGCTTGAGGGGAATATTAGTCAAGATCGGTTGTCTTAAGACTTCTCATCTTTCATAACCTCTCATTTACTACTAGGTTTTATGTCTCCAAATGTATTATTTAATGTAGGTCTTTTCATCTTTCTATTGTCTCTTGACTTCTTTTCAAGATGACTATATATTGTAATCTATTTCAAGTCTTTCATATACAATACAATTACCAAGTTCAACTCAAATAAAATTTATAATCTAGAATGGGAATTTGGGACTGGAACTTGGACACGAATAGGGCGGAATTGGCTGAAAAAGGAATGTAATCTCGAATTGGAACACGGGCACTAAATTGGAACCGAAAACCGGGACGGGATCAGGAAACCGGTGGAGGAATCCGGTCAGGAACAGGAACAGTAATCCGGGTCAGGAACAGGAGAAGGAATCCGGAACATAGCCGGAACAGGATCAGGAGGAGGGATCCGGAACAGCAACATAAGCAAGAAACCTGAACAGGAATCTGGTATAGGAACACGGCCATCGGGGACAGGACTTGGTTTTAAAAATCGCGCTTACTCGCGCTTAACTCGCAACTCGACCTAGGGCGATGACCCTAGCGAGTCATGTAACCCAACTCGAGCAACGTACAAAACTCGCAAAAAAATCGCATTTTTTTGAAAAAAACTCGCACTGAGTGGCTCGATTCTTGTACAGGGGCTGTTTTTGTGCTTCAAAGTGTTATACATTTAGCTAAAAAGGTTATACATGTAAGTAATTTATACATTAAATCATATATAAACCTTATTTATGGCTATATTTTGGGTAGGGGATGCTAAAAACCAATGGGGTATATAAAAAAATTTCTATAAGCACCTTGCGCTTTGCGTACGAAAATCGGTCCGCTTTTGCGCTTCGGATTTAGACCTTGTCGCTTCGATGCGCTTCTCGCTTTTTAAAACCAAGGGACAGGAATAGGTAGGCCTGATCGGAACAGTGAACAACGTCCCAGAATAGGTAAGCCCTGATCGGAATCTTGAACAGCGGCTTCTGGGACAGGAACGAGTAAAGCCCTAATCGGTGAACATCAGCTTCTGGGACGTGAACAGGCAACATTGTTTCTAGGACAGGAACAGGACTTTTGGCTTGAACAGTGGCGGTGACCAACACTTTCCCGCCATGAACCGTACCGTGAACAGTAACTTTCAAGTTCCTGAACAGTACCATGCACACTGCACACATGACAGTCGTGAAACAGTAAAATATTGACTAGTTAACTTCGTGAACAATACTGGGACGGTAATCGGGACCGGGAACAAAGAGCATGGGGACAGGAGCACGTAACTGGAACAAGGAAACAGAACTGGAAACTGAAACTTGGAATGGGATCAGGGCAGTGTAGGGTTTGTATCTAGTGACGACGGAAGTGACAATGGCTGGGGTTTGTATCTAGAGCGTTAACTCTGATACCATGTAAAAGAGACTGGAATTAATATATCTTAATGCTTTGTGAATACAATGAAGGGAACCCTCAATATACCTATCTTGGGCCTGTGGGCTAAACACAACAAAACCCTGATAATAAACTAGTAATAGTTATATTTAACAGACCCGAACCCATTACATGACTGACCTGGCCCTCCTGTTTTGCCGTGCTTACTTTGAACAATGTACTTGGCATGTGGCGTTCACCCGATTTTTCTATTTTTTATTGTCTTGATCAAATGTTTAAAGTTGTTTGATTTTAACCTGTGTGCTTTTCAGTTGGATTTGAGAACCAAGTTATGCATTAGGGACAGTCTGTACCGTTTGGCTAGAAGTGCAGAGCAAAGACATAATAATCCAAGTGTAAGTAGCGGTGCAACCGATGCTAACGATCATGGTGGGCCTTTAATGTCTGAAAGGACTAACAAGTAGGATTACTTTCTCTCTGTATTTTTATTAATTACTCTCTTTACTGTAGTAAGTAACTAGCTCATCTTAAATATCATCTATTTTTATTGCTGGAAGCGACTCATGGTTTCATTTGCTGAACATGCCTTTTTTTTTTATTGTTTTGAGCAATTTACCTCTTGGGTTGGCCTGAGATATTTAGGTTGGTTTATTACATAAGTATATGGTGATATTTAGAGGTGGCAGTTTCAACCTATTTACTTATGGATTGGTTTAGTTTATTCTAAATCTCTAACTGGTCAAAAATGGGTAAAATCAAAAGTTTTTATTTCAAAATCCTGGACAACCCGCAACCCGGGTTGAAGGTCACAAAAATTGTATTTTTAATGCATACAACCTCCTAGAAAACTTTATTCAAAATTATATTATTATTTCAACAATATAGATCTTGTGATCAAATTTAATGCATTAATATGTTTTATAATTCTTTTAACAAAATGGACTATAAATGTGTTCCGTCAACCCAGTACAAACCCGACCCGTATTTAAAATTAGCCAAAGTTGCTATATCAGCTTTTTATTTGTTTAATTTCTGGCATCTGCTTTTACGCTTGAATCCAGTTTTCTTTTCCTGATCTTTTCAATATTCTGATTATAGGTGCACAGGATCCATGGATATGGAAACTGATACAAATCCTATAGATCGGTCTGTAGCACATCTCTTGTTTCACAGGCCTTCAGAATCACATAACCTGCCTAGTCCATTTCCTCCCCAGCCAAATCTGGTAAAATTACATGGTTGATTGATTTCTGGATCAGTTTTTTTTTTTTTTTTGTGATTATAGGTTACACGCACTTGAAATTCTTATAAAATTATCATCTCCATGATGAACAGAACCATAGGTCTTTTCCCAGACGGTCTATATTGGGAGAAAAACTAGTTTGTGAGCAAGAAGCTGCAGGTGAATCAAATGACACGATGGGTGGCGACGGAAATTAGGATAGAGTTATTGTTTATATAGGTTGTGTTATATAATGTATAAAATCATCCAAGAGGCCATGTATTCACAACATATACGACGAGTTGGGCTTTTACAATTTCTTGGTGTATATCCTTTTGTCATTATAGAAATTTCTCTCTTGTGATTTTGAACCTCATGTCTTCAAGCCAGTGACCAAAATGATCCCGAGTTCTGCATGCTGTTACCGCGGATTCGGGTGCTCGGTTAGTTGGTTCTGTAAGTAGTGTAACCTGGAAAAACATGTTTCTTTGCTGACATGGTATTGTTTTGGGTACATGATGAAATAATGTTTTGTTTGAACTAAGTTGTAATCCAAGTCTTTTCTGTGACAAGTGGTGATTGAATGATTTATTCTTTTTAAAGAGAAATGAGTGTTATTTTTATTTCTATTGTTAAAAGTTAGGTGAGAAGTTGCATTATTGACTCAAGGATGAAATCATAATAGAAAAACTAGCTAATAAGAAATTATTTGTCGTATTTAAAGAGGAATATTTTGTGTCATTCATGTTTTTTTACTAATGAAAACCATTTAAGTTTCAATATTGTTCTATTGTTATGAATTTTCTTTACAAATGATAGTGTCCTAATAATAAAATATATATGAAACTTGGTTACTATTTAGTAATTATTTTTCTTTTCATTTTTAACCTGTAAAAAGAAAAACATACATAATAAAATCCTACTTAGGGGGTGTTTGGGATTACTTATTTACCCTACTTATTAACTTATATAAGTTAATAAGGTGTTTGGGAAAGCTACTTATTTAGCCTACTTATACCATTTTCAAGAAGTAAATCCATCCTACTTATTACTTATAACTTATTAACTTATGGCATAAGTCAATAAGTAGTTTTCAGATGGAATCCCAAACACCCCCTTAAAGAGTAGGGTCTAGGAAAGGTGAAATGAAGACAAACTTTACCTTTATCCCATAAGAAAAAGAGCCTACTGATTGTGAAGAAATAAATCCTTTAAATAATGATAGTTTCATAATTGTTAAAATCGTACTCAAATGATAGGGTTTGAGAAAGGTGAGATGAAGACAAACATGACATCTATCCCGTATGATAAAGAGGCTGCTCCTAATCGTGAAGAAAATAATCCGTTAAATAATGACAAAGTTTCATAATTGTTCTATTTAAATCAAATTTAAAAAAATAGTCAAAAACTCACAATAAAACAATAATGAAACTTGAATAACTTTTATTCGAACCAAACATGTAAATGAAACGGTCCGTTACTCCGTTTAGTCTTTTTCTTTTTGGAATATATTGTTATATATATAATACTATAACCATTTTTATTATTTTAAATTTAAAAAAAAAATCAACAAATCCAAAATAAAGCGGCTCAAACCAAACGATTTCAAAACTGACCGTTCCATCCAATCCAACCAATTTGATATGTCATTTCTTGAAATCATAGTTAGACCAAAATTTTCGTCAAAACCGACCAAACCAAACCGCAAGTACCACCACTAAGAATAGTACAAATATTAAGTTTACTCGTTCTACAGAAAAAAGTGTGAGAAACATAGAATGAAGTAAATCATGCAATTGCTTACAAGGCCCAAGGACAATCACGTTACAACATAGTACATGCAGCAAACTGTTGATAATAAATGGTTAAACAAGTTCTAAACTCAAAAACTCACTTGATTATAAAGTAGATCACACGTTACAAGTGAATAGGCCCGAGAAATAATTTCTGCTAATCAAACTGTTGTCGAAGCTGCATTTCTGTTTCACTTTTCCATGTCGCGTGTGACGACTGACCTTTCATTCGTTTATTCTTTTCCTTATCTTTAATCATAGACCCTTTCTTCTTTGATGAAGATGATTCATCCGTCTCTGAGATAGGGCGGTCCCCACACACGGGGCATACCATCCCTCGTGCATTAGAAAATGTTTTCGGTATCCCACATTGCACACACATCCTGTGGAAAAACAATGTTGTTATTGAGTAGAAATTAGAAAACAACCTACTGTTTATCCGGTCTTGGACATGAGAAGGCAATTTTATTTGGTAACCGTGAGAACCCGTTAGAGAAAACTCCCAGGCCCACCAATACCCCGCTAACCACATATAAAGCTTAGATTACACTTTCAAAGGGTTAAAGACACCTTGGACCTCTAGAAGAGGGAATCAGGCGCTTAACACTAGGGTGTAAATGAGTCGAGCCATTCGTAAGGTACTCGAGACTGGCTCATAAAAAACTCGAAATGTGCTCGAGCTTTAATTGGGGCTCATTTAATAAACGAGCTCGAGCCAGAGTTTCACAAATCGAGCTCAAGCAGGCTTGTGAGCCTAAACGAGCCTTTTATTTATATAGCTCTACTTATATACAATTATTATTATATATAAAATTATGATGAAAACAATTAAATAATATGTTATATATAAAAAATATATTGATAAAGATATATAAAAGTAATTACAAAAATATATAAATACAATAATTAAATAATTAATAATTAATAAACGAGCCGAGCCGAGCCCGAGCTTGAAAAACTACTCATGAGTCGAGCTTTAGAAATAGAGCTCTAAATGAGCCGAGCTCGAGCTCTCTTAAGTTAAACGAGCCGAGTTCAAGCTTAAGCGAGCTCAGGCTTGGCTCGTTTACACCCCTACTCAATGGCGGACCTACATGCAAGGTATGGGGGGCGGCCGCCCTCCATGAATTTTTTTAGTGTTATATACGCGTTAAAATCCCGATCGCCCCCCATAAAATTTTGCAATAGCCCCCAGATCGCCCCCCAATGAAATTTTTTAGTGTTATATACACGTTATATATCGCTAGTCAACCAACCCCAAAAATTTCCGACCCCCATGAAAAGAATTTCTGGGTCCGCTACTGCCCCTACTTACCACTTTGTCACCCCCTTGAAAGTTGGGCAGTGTAACTTAGGAACATCTTAACATAATATTTTGAAATAAGAAATATTTTGAGGAGTACCTCAAAAGATCTGCAGCATCTTCTGCATTTGGATTAGTTGCAGTCATGACACGTTTTGCAGATCCTCCTGACGCAGTTGAAGATACATTGGAGGCATCACTGCTGACTCTGTCACGGATTCCAACTAACTGAGCTTTAGCCTGCATTACAGCCCCTATAATATAAAAAGAACATAAATGAAATCACATATGGTAAACTAAGGCAAGATAATAGTTCATAATATCTACAAAGACCAGAAATATAGTGACCAGGTTATTTAAAATATTACCAATTTGCACAAAAAAGGTTGTTATATTGCCAAAAAAGAGAAACTACCTGCAGGCATGTCATTTTTATCTCTACGATTTCTCTGATGACCATGCCGCCATAGCTGATCATCATTATCTTTGTTTGCAGATGCTGATTCTCCAACAGAATTGTTCAGAAACTGTGGTGGACTTGAAATCTACAATAATTCAAATTAAGTATAATAAGGTTTTATGTGAAAGACATGGTAAAAGACTTTTATTTGTTTATGTAGATAAAGATTATGACAACCTCATGAATGCTGAAATGTGTAAACAAATTAACATTACTTTTTTTTATTATAACGAACATCGATGTTTCTAGATTGTACTATATTTTATAAAGTTAAATAGGACACCCGGATGCACAAAGGAATAAGGATCCACATCCTTTGCATAGAGACTATTTTCACGAGCTAACCTTATTGTTTGTTCTAGGGTCGCCCCCATATGTTGTGTTCTATTAAGATTCATTTAGTTATAAAAAAACTTTCTGAAGTTTACAGAAGTGACATCAACTTTGAAGTTGAAAAACCTTTTCAGACTCAAGTTAACGAGCACTGTCACTACTAAAAGAAACTCTATGTTTCCAAAGGCGCAAAAAGAGCGCATGCCTGATACAAGAAAATCGCAATAATAGAAAAATGTGTAATCCAATGCGCTTTTTAAAGACCATCGCCTTGCGTCTACATCAGGCACAACAACCTCGCCTTGCCTGAGTGCCTAGGTGCACCAGGCACTCGCCTTTGATAGTTTACTACATAGAAAAAACTTACAACCTTTGTTCTAAAGAAATATCTTCATTCTGGTTCTTTTGTGTGAAGGCTTAGTTCTTTCAGATGCAAAATTGATATGAATCTTTGTAACACTACTACTAGTCCGATTATTAGTTACTATGTTTACGTAGTAGTGAGTAACTATTCTCAAACAGACAAACGCATTAAATTTTTTTACTTTGTAGCAATCTTAAGGATCCTAAAAGTATCGTATTTATTTTGCTGGGATGAATGGATTATTGAGAAGCATAATTAGCAATGCTGTAGATTTTTATGATACAACATGAGTATACCAAAGACCTATATCAATCAATTAATAATACTTGAGCAAACTAAATTGTTGCACTATCACTAGGCATATGGGTCACTGGCTTAAAGGTGTTATCCAACTATCCACACGTCCCAAATTTAATAATCTTTAACGCCTTGCTAATTGGGAGTAAGTTATCATCAACGCATTACTTTGTAAATACTTAATAGTAATTAGTAATTGGTTAAGTATTAATAGTATCACATCTAATCTAATTATCTAAAGCACGCTGATTATTCTTTAAATAAATTCTCACTTGTTCTTCCTTAATTTTTGGTCTCTCCATGCCACTTCTTCTCCCCATGAAACTAACAGATATTCACATAAAAACCACATATTCAGTTTTATTTCCCCAAAATTCTTCATCGTTTCATCTTGTTAGATAGAACTCAACCCCTCCACAAGGTTTGCTTCCCGATCAACTGTGGCACCTTTGTTTTTCCTCTTTCTCCTAGTTACTAGTGTTTGCCTTGCCACCGCAAAAACTCCAAAGAACATCGTGGGTCCTTAAATTGATTATCACAGTTTACTTCTAACATGGAAAATACTACTCTTTTTCCTTCAAAAAAACATAGAGCTAAAGTTTAACCTGTTGACATCAAACCTCTTACCAAGCACATACGCAAATTAGGGCACAAGCCGGGTGTTTCGTGTTCCTAGCTTCTTTCACCATAAGGTTGAACCGGGAATCCGCAAGCCAGGACTATTGATGCATTGCCACAGAGTGTGTAGCCATCAGCCTATAGGTATTGTTAGCAGGCTCTATAGTCAATAAAAATTCCAATTTCTAATAAGATAGCCTTTCAACATCAAGTTGTGAGAGAATGTCTTAATGCCACTCATTACCATGGTCATCTATTGCAGTATTACACTGTTGCTAAACATATGAATCATCAGCTTAAAGGTGGCATGGTCTATCAGGGTGTAAAATAGGGCTATGAAATCTTACACTTTCTTCTCCTAATATACAAAATTAGACAGCACGGCATATGAACTTAACCTAAAATTTGAATAACAAAATAGTACTAAATAACACTTACATGGTTTGCACCTTTGCTAATAATTCAATCACTTACACCAACTTAACTTAAAAATTACGCAAATTTAACTTCCAAATTCCAAATCTGAGCCGTTTAATTGCAACAAAATTAAGAATTGAGAAGAAATTACTTCAGCGAATGCAACTAGTGCAGAAGGAAGCGAAGAAGACGCCGAAGGATTCGGTGGATCGAACAAGGGCTTTTTAAAATCGTTGCCGGTTCTACGGTCACTGGAAACGTGGTCGTTCCCGCTGTCTAGATCTTCGTCTTCGTCGGAAGTAAGGTACGGTTGTTCATCTTGTTCCTCTTCGGGGGATGAATAGCCCTCTAATAAAGATAAACTCATAGCTGAGAGCGAGATGGAGGAGAGGGTTTGAAGTTTGAAAAACGAAGCCAGAAACTCGACGACTCGCCCGTTTGTGACAACGCTGCTGTGGGCTTTTTTATGGACTTTGATAATGGAGAGTTACGCAAGTTGTCCCGGTTTCTAAAAAACCCAACCGAAAACAAAACCGGTTTGAAACCCTATAGGTTAAAATCGGTTCAACCTGAATCGAACCGCTCAAAACATTATAAGGACCGGTTTTAAACCTGTCAAAACTGGTCAAACCCCCTTCTCGAACCGGTTTTCAACCGAACCGATTTTAACAAAAACGGTTTTCACTATGTTGACTAAAATCGAACCGGTTTGGTTTGCAAAACCAATTTGTGCACCTCTACGGCTCTACGAACAACTATAGTTACAAATAGGGATCTACACGAGCTGAACATATCAAGATCGGCTCGTTTAACTTATAGAGAACGCGGGCTCGAGCTTGGCTCGTTTTGAGCTCTATTTCTAAAGCTCGAGGTCAGCTCGTGAGTAGTATTTTAAGCTCGAGCTCGGTTCGTTTATTATTTATTAATTAATTTATATATATTTTAATATTTCTTATTATAATTTTTATATATAACATAATATATATTATTTAGTTATTTTTATTATAATTTAATATATAATAATTATTATATAAATATCTATTTAATATATTAAATAAAAATTATGAGTAAACTTCAGTTTTCGTTCCTGAGGTTTGCATAAAACTTCAGGTTTCGTCACTCTATAACACATTGCATCCCTGACGTTTTATGCTTTAACAGTTTCTGTCCCTTTCCTTAACTCCGTTATTACTTTTGCTGGTTAACTCCCACGTGCCCAGCACGTGAGGGGTAAATATGTCTTTTCACCTATCAAAATCCATCGACCCCTTTGTTTATAACATCAAACCCGTTCCCCTATACCGATTGAAACCCTAATTCGTTATCTTCATCACCTCTATACCGATTGAAACCCTAAGGGATGTCAAGGTGTTCTAGTAGATCGATTTCTTCCTATGGAGATCCTCCAATCTGCTCTTGTGGGTCTCGCACCTACATTCGCACGTCCTGGAACAAAGCAAACCCAGGTCGTCAGTTTCATTGCTGTGTATGAAATCAACCTTAAATTCTACTAATTTCTTTCAATTTCTTCTATTTCTAATATGATTTTATGAATAATGAACAGAAATCAAGATGTGGTTTTGTGTCTTGGTCTGATCCTCCAATGTGTCCAAGGTCAACTCAAATAATACCTGGATTGCTAAGATCAATCAACCAACATGAGGAATTATCTACTGCAAGAGCTATTGAAGCTAGAAGATTGAAGATTATCCTAGGTTTAGTTGGTTTTTGTTTGTGATGTACTTGATGTTTAATTTCCTAGTTTAGTTGTAAAGTTCAGTTTGACTTAGAATGTTGTTCAATTGTTGTGCAATTAAAATGCAGTTACCTGCAATTTTGAGTAATGCAATTGTTGTGCAAGTTTGAGTAATGCAAATTTACTTTTGGTGGCTGACAAATGGTGCGATTGTTTGTATAAACCTAATGACCTGCATAAACACAATGACCTGCATAAACCTAATGACATGCATAAACCCTTTGACATGTACAAACTGTTATCAAACAGAAGGCTGTTTGTTACCTAATGACCTGTTGTTACAAACTGTCTATAACACAAGACCATTACATTTCTAATGACCTGAAACAAACTGGATTGCTTATAACCTGCACAAACTGTTTCATAAACTATTACAGAACGACCTGTTGTTATAAACTGTATATAAACACAAGACCATTACATTTCTAATGACCATAAACAAATGTTACCTGATGACCTGCACAACCTGTTACCTAATGACATGCACAAACTGTTTCATAAACTGTTACCTAATGACCATAAACAAACTATACACAAGACCTGCATAAACTGTTTCATAAACAAACTGTCTCATAAACAAACTACACAAACAAACTGTTTCATAAACAGTTTAATAAAACCTGCATAAACAAACTGTTTCATAAAACCTGCAGACTTTTTCATAAAACCTTCATAAACAACCCATAATGTTCAACAGGCCATTACATTTCTAAACTAAATTGTTCAAAAGGCATCACTTTTTATCAGTCTTGAGATGCCATCAAAATACCATTACATTAATAAACCAAATTGTTCAAAAGACCATGACATTAACATAAACTAAATCAAAAGAGGTCTGCAACTGCAACATCCCTATCAGTCTTAAGTTGGTTTTGGAGCAGATTGTGATGCAACATGGCTTTCACTTTGCCCCTTGCAACTTCTAGAATTGTGACCTTTTGAGTTGCATTTCCCACAAGTTGTAGTACCTCCTTTTCTGTTCAATTTCCCTTTGCTTGAAATGTTTTCCTGAATCTCAACAGCTGACTTTTTCCTCATTTTCTTTGGCCTACCAATCTGCTTGTGATGTTTAGGAGCAGTCAGTTTGGTTGGGCAAGCTGATGGTATCCATAGTTCTCTACCATTGATTGGTTCAATTGTGTTCATGTAGACCTTCTTCCATGTACCTAGCCAGTAAACTTCAGAGACCCAGTTTTCTGGTATTCCAACTTCATATCCATGCTGTGCCATATTCTATATTACTGCAACTGCATGTTTGCAAGGCATTGCAGTCAACTCCCACTTTCTGCATGAACATGTTTTAAGCTCAATATTCACCACACGTTGGTCAGAATGAGGTGAACTCACCTAAAAAACAAGACTGTTAAACCAAATACAAAGTTCACAGTGTATAAATTTTACTGAAATCATTTGTAAAATTTTACCTCATATTTGTTATTCCCTGCCATAAGAACATTGTATTTAGAAGCATCATATTTAATGGAATTGAATTCCTTTGTTGCATATGGTGTCAATGGTCCTTCACTTTTTGCAATCACCTTATGTACCATAACTATTCTTTTCATCATGTATTTCCTGAAGAAATCAAAACAGGTGATTACAGGTTTGTCTCTTGCCCCAACTAGTTGCTTGTTAAAAACCTCACACAAATTGTTTAGTAGCACATCACACTTTGCCCTACTTGTTTAAGCCAAGAAACATCAAATATGTGAAACCAATAATTATATAATGAAGGTTAGCAAATCATATAAACTAGTAAAATACCACTAGAATGAGCTCTGGACCAACTCTTAGGTGGAATCTGTTTTAACCAATCATATAAACTGGCATCTTCCTGTCTTATTTCCTCGATAGTCCTGTCAAACTGAGTAACAGTGGTTGCACTAGCACATTTCCACAACATGTTCTTGAACACTCCTCCTCTCCACTTACCTTTCATGTTCTCATGAATGTGTCTCAAGCAGTACCTATGCTCAGCACTAGGATACATCTTGGATAAAGAAGGTATTAGACCCTAAGAAGAATAAACATGTAAGTCAACATTAAGTAAAATTAGATCTGGAATTTAGATGTAAGTCAACATTAAATAAGTACCTTCTGCCTATCACGTATGAATGTGAATTTAGATCTTTAATTTAGATCAAGTTCGTCTCCAATGCATTCTAAGAACCATGTCCATGAACTGCAAGTTTCTGCTTCCATTAGTGCATATGCCACTGGATATATACCATTATTTGCATCAACACCTACTTCACTTAAAATCTGACAAGGGTATGGACCTTTCATGAAACATCCATCTAAACCAAGAATCTCCCTCCCACACATTTTAAAACCTAACTTCAGTGTTTTAAAACAGATGTATATTCTCCTGAACTGCTTAGTTGGACTGCTTGGATTACATTCTCTTTCAACATCAATTTTCACAGTACTCCCAGGGTTGGCTCTCATCAATTCTTCACAGTAATCTCTCAGTAACCCATACTGTTCTTTATAATCACCAAACATTTTCTTTGTTGCAATCACCTTGGCCCTGAATACTTTTTGTATAGATAACTTTTAACATCCCAAAAAAATAAAACGGCAGTTATAATAACGGAATAAACGAACGAGGCATGTCGGGTCGGGTCGGATGGGACGGTGGGCTGGAAGGGGAGCCTCCCCTATAAATAGCCAAGGTCACCACCCATTTCTCTCATTTGCAACTTCTAGAGAGAGAAACCATAGAGAGAGAAAGTTGGCGGACCGACCCGAGATTTGAGAAGTGTGTTGCTCCAGAGCTCGTGAGAAGAACCTCCGGCAGAAACTTGATTCAGATAACGATTTGGCCTAAATATGAGTTTTTGTTCGTTTTTGGGTTTTGGGTGAAAAAGTAACGTTTTCAAGGATAAAACTGAAAGATAAACATAGATTTGAGTTCCTTAATGGAAAGCAAACGTTTTGCAGTAAACAAGTTCGGGATCTTGACGTGATCAGATCCGAAGGCGAAAGTTAGGGTTTTTGCGAGGAAGCAGTTCGTGCGTACTTATCAAGTACGCATGAAGCTGATCTTGCGTACTTACCAAGTACGCAAGAAGATGATCCTGCGTACTTATCAAGTACGCATGAAGAGGGTCATGCTTACTTATCAAGTACGCATGAAGCAGGTACTGTGTATTTATCAAATACGCATGAAGCAAAGTCTGAGCACTTATTAAGTACGCAAGAATAAGTCCCTGCGCACTTGCTAAGTGCGCAGGCATTAGGTTGGTTAAGTAAAGTCAGTATGTTTAGAAGGTTAAACCGTTAGAGTCGGGATTGTGTCTGATGTGTATTTAACTAATCAATTCAGATCGGAAGTGACGTTGTTGGACCTTTGTTTAGGACAACCGAGACTAGCTTATAAGGTGAGTTCTAGAAGCCCTCTTTTAAATGTTTTAATAATGTTTTTGGGCTGGTGTGCATACGTAACGATGTGACTATTTTATAAAACGATGCTTATGAATGTTGTATGTGACGTTTTATAAAATGATGTTTATGAATGATGTTTTGGAAGGAAGGGTTATGAAAGAAGTGTTTATGAAATATTTTGCCAAAAGAAGTTTATGAAGTGTTTATGAATGAAGGAATGATTTTTAATAAAACGTACGAATGCTTTAACTGAAGTTTTGAAGTAAAAGAAGTGATGTTTACGAAAGTCACAAACGAACGAATCTGCCAATATTCCTTAGGGAATGAAGGTTATGGGTATGGGAAGTATGTTATGGGCCTTTACCTTTTAGGGGCCTTTGTGGCTGGCCAACTGTTATACAACTGGGGCGATGACGGTCGCCAAGGGGATTATCGTGATCCTTGAAGTTTGGTACGATTTACCTTACGGGGTAGTCGTGCTTGAAGTTTGGTACTTGTGCCCTACGGGACGCAGTGCTTGAAGTTGGTACGTGTCATCCTTGTGATGCCGTGCTTGAAGTAGCGTTGAATAACCTAAGTATCGGGCCCTAGGAGTTCTTCACCCGAAGGACAGTACGATGATTGATGGGCCTAGTGGTGGTGATCTTTAGGTTATTCAGCCAGTATGTGACGTTTGGATTTGACGGTTACGAGAAGGCGCAGATTCGATATGTTCGTTGACTTATGTTTATGAAGTGTTATGTTTTGTTATTACATTATTTTACGTACGTTTTTTATTAAATGAAGTGTGAAGTTATGTTTTTTGCAAATTATTTGAAGTTAAAGTTTTATGTTAAAACTAGAACTCACCATTTTAGCTGACTTTTTAGTATGCACATTCAGGTTAAGGCAGCTTACGATGATGGAAGGTGATGCTGGGAGGCTTGGTGAGTTACCCGGATGACATGAAGACTGGCATCCCGTTATGATTAGATTATGTTATGTTTATGTAATAGACTATGTTACGCTTCCGTATGTTGAACAATGTAATGGTTATGTTTTGATGAAGTATTTTCCGTTGCGTTATTTTGATATTCAAGTTTAAAAACTGTTTGTAAATGAGTAAATCCAACAAGTGAGGCCTCCCGGGTTTGGGGCCTTACAAGTTGGTATCAAAGCAATAGTTTGAGAGATTCAGACACTCCTAGTGTCTGAACTTAAACTGTGAATGGGACCGAAAGCGGATGCCAGTACGCGTAACTCGAGCTACAGCATCAGGTATGAAGGTAGTATATATTTACATATATAGTATGCCTTAGAAAGGGTTAGGTAAGGACTTGTGTTCTGATGGAATCACAAAGGTGGTCAAATAGAAATCGAAAGGTAGTGTAATGGTTAATTGCAGATGGCCAGTGTATATTAACATCTTACAGTGCTTATTGAATTTTATTTGTTAACTAGCGTGATGACATTGGATTCCTTGTCTTATAGAACGAAATGGCAAGGAGAGGAAACAAAAGACGTGGTGGGGGCCGTACCGGTGGTCGTACCGGCGGTCGAAATGGTAGGCATGGCAGGACCCCTGCGCGCCAAGAGTATAGTGAAGAAGGAAGTGTTCATACTGAACCGGCGGTTAGTGTGCATGGAACTGAGCAGACACTGGTTGAAGAACAACCTTTCACTTTTGAACCAGAAGTGAGAGCAGCTATAGCTCGAGAGTTCACCGAGTTGATGAAGACTTCTCTGCCAGGTCTGTTAGCTGAAGCATTGAAGAAGGTTAATGGGGAAGGTGGGTCTAACACGGCGGTTGATACCCCGAACACTGAGGCAATCAACGCACCGCTTAACTGTGGTTGCGACTATAAGTCCTTTAAGGCATGTGACTCACCGGTCTTGACTGGGAAGAAAGACGCGGTGGCTACGTTTGATTGGGTGATCCGTATGGAAGCTGCCATTCGTCTGAGCGAATGTCGAACGGATCAAGTTGTAAAATTTGCTGCTAACTCCTTGAGACAGGAAGCATCCTATTGGCGGGAAGGTGTACGTCAAGCAAAAGGGAGCGAGGTTGTAGATGCAATGATGTGGGCTGACTTGAAAACTTTGGTGATCAAGAATTTCTGCCCAAGGAACGAGATTGAGAAGGTAGAGAGGGAATTTCTGGGTTTGAAGGCTGGGAGCATGACGCACCGACAGTACACAACCCGATTCAATGAACTAGCACGTATGGTGCCACATCTTGTCACGACTGGGGAAAGAAAGATTGCATGCTACATTCAAGGACTGCCGGACCAGGTCCGCACCTATGTTAAGGCAAACTCCCCTACTACCTATGATTCGGTAGTAGAACTGAGCGACGTGGTATTTGATGATTTGGCGCTGAATGTCGTTGCCATTGAAGAGCCTAAGAAAAAGATGAGTTTTCCCGCTAAGCGATCGGGTGGGAAGTTGTTTGGGGCTCGGGATAAACAGGCCAGGGTAGGCGAGACGGCAGTCTGTAGAAGATGTGGAGTAAGACATGCGGGTGAATGTCGGCTAGGGTCAAATCTGTGCTTTAAATGCGGCAAAACCGAACACTACTCCCGTGAATGCCCGCAAGGCTTCAAATGCTACAACTGCGGGGAGAGTGGTCACATGAGCCGGGAATGCACCAAGCCTAGACTGGGTCAAGCCGGGAAAGGGAAAGGCCCGGAGAAGACAGAAGAGAGACCCCGAGCAAAGACTCGTGCCTATGCGCTGACGCAGGAACAGGCCAGAGCGGACCCCGACGTGGCGTCAAGTACGTTTATCCTTGACAACACTTTTGTATTTGTGTTATTCGATTCGGGTGCAGTAAGAGTTTTATATCTGCGACTTTTTGTAAAAGGGTAAAGTACGCTGTGAGTAAATTATAAAGGGCCTTTAGCGTAGAAACTGCTGAGGGTAGAACTGCGAGGGTGACTGATGTAGTTGAAAATTCCACGATAAAAATAGAAGGCCATAGATTTCCTGTCAGGTTGTTTGTCATGGTTTTGGGTCGTGTTAGGAATGGATTGGCTAACTGCCAATGAAGCACAAATTATATGTAAACGAAAGATAATCCGACTCAAGGCTCCGGACGGTAGCAAAGTCGAGGTTCTTGGAGATCGTGATGCCCCGATGCCAAACGTCATCTCGATGATTAAGGCAGCAAATTACTTGAGGCGCGGATGCGAGGCTTATCTGGTGTACGTAATTGACGAGCATAAGGAAGTGAAGGAACTAGACGATGTACCAGTGGTACGCGAGTACCCGGAGGTATTTCCAGAGGATTTGCCTGGGATACCACCCGACAGAGAGATCGAATTTCGAATCGACTTAGTACCAGATGCCCAGCCCGTGGCTAAGGCTCCATATCAACTAGCACCAGTGGAGATGAAAGAGTTAATGGCACAACTAGACGAGTTACTTGAGAAAGGATTTATCCCACCGAGCATCTCGCCGTGGGGTGCTCCGGTGTTATTTGTGAAGAAGAAAGACGGTTCGATGAGAATGTGTATTGATTATCGCGAGTTGAATAAACGTACGGTGAAGAACAAGTACCCTTTACCAAGGATCGATGACCTGTTCGATCAATTGCAAGGCGCAAGTTGGTTCTCAAAAATCGATCTTCGGTCAGGGTACCATCAGTTGAAGGTGAGGGAAGAAGACATACCAAAAACTGCATTTCGCACGCTTTATGGACATTTCGAGTTCTGCGTAATGTCTTTCGGATTGACGAACGCCCCCGCAGCGTTCATGGATATGATGAATCGAGTTTGTCGACCAATGCTGGATCGATCGGTAATCGTGTTCATCGATGATATCCTCATCTACTCCAAGAATGAGGGTGATCACGCGTGTCACTTGAAGGAAGTATTGGAAGCTCTGAAGAAGGAAAAGTTGTATGCTAAGTTATCCAAATGCGCGTTCTGGCTTAGGGAAGTCAAATTCCTAGGTTACGTCATTAACCCGAACGGCATTATGGTCGACCCAGCAAAGATAGTGACGGTAAGGGAATGGAATATTCCTAAGATGCCAACTAAAATCCGCAGTTTCTTGGGATTGGCAGGCTACTATCGGAGATTCAACCAGAATTTCTCAAAAATAGCTTCGCCATTGACAAAGTTGACTCGGAATGAGGTAAAGTATGAATGGGGTTCGACCCAGGACGAGGCGTTTAAGGAATTGAAGGAGAAACTAACTAAGGAATTGAAGACTTAGTGGTATACTCTGACGCTTCGGGTCAGGGATTGGGATGCGTGTTGATGCAACACGAGAGAGTGATCGCGTATGCGTCACGGCAGTTGAAGATTCACGAAGCTAATTATCCGACTCACGATTTGAAACTTGCTGCTATCGTATTCGCATTAAAAATCTGGAGGCACTACCTTTACAGGGTGAAGTTTACTATTTACTCCGACCACAAAAGTTTGAAGTACTTCTTCGAACAAAAGGAACTTAATATGAGGCAGAGACGATGGTTGGAACTGTTGAAAGACTATGACTGTGAAATAATATACCATCCTGGAAAGGCAAACGTGGTGGCTGACGCTCTAAGCCGAAAGGATGCGCCTACTCCTATTAGAGTGAAAGCTTGCTAGTTGGTGGTAACATCGGATATGATGAGAGAAATTGAAAAGGCTCAAGATGAGGCACTTAAAGAAGAAAACATAAAGAAGGAAATGATGGTTGGCCAACAGGACAAGTTGGAATATAACACCCTTGGTGTTAGGACACGTTTTGGACGGGTATGGGAACCAAAATCTTGGATGAGGCTCATAAGTCTCGGTACTCTATCCATCCTGGTACTAATAAAATGTACCAAGACCTAAGGAATGAATACTGGTGGCCTGGAATGAAGCATGAAGTGACAAAGTACGTAAGCAAGTGTTTGACTTGCTCGCAAGTAAAGGCCGAACACCAGAAACCGTATGGAAAGATTCAACCACTTGATATACCAGAATGGAAGTGGGAACACATTACCATGGACTTCATAACCAAGCTACCTCGCACAGCTAAAGGTCATGATACCATTTGGGTAATTGTGGACCGTTTAACGAAAAGTGCTCATTTCCTACCTATTCGCGAGACGTTCTCGTCAGAAAGGTTAGCGAAAGTATTTATTAAAGAAGTTGTAGCACGGCATGGGATGCCTTTGACGATCGTATCTGACCGGGACACACGATTCACATCGAGGTTATGGAAAAGATTTCATGAGGCGATGGGCACGAGACTCAATGTTAGCACGACATACCACCCACAAACGGATGGTCAGTCCGAAAGGACCATTCAGACATTGGAGGATATGCTTCGTGCTTGTATTATCGATTTCGGCGGCAGTTAGGACAGTCATCTGCCGTTAGCCGAACTCTCCTACAACAATAGTCATCACACGACGATAGGCATGCCGCCTTATGAAATGTTGTATGGGAGAAGATGTAGGACCCCAGTTTGTTGGGGTGAGATTGGACATAAGGAATTAGGAAGTCTTGAAGTCGTAAGAGAAACGTCGGAAAGGTTTGATCAAATCAAAGCACGGATGAAAGCCGCATAAGATCGTCAGAAGTCCTATGCGGATAAACGACGAAGGCCTATTGAGTTTGATGTTGGGGACAGAGTAATGTTGAAAGTGTCACCCTGGAAGGGGATCATACGATTCAGGAAGAGAGGGAAGTTAGGTCCGAGGTTTGTCGGACCATTCAGGATAATGGCGCGGGTTGGTGAAGTCGCTTATCGGTTAGAGTTGCCTGATGAGTTAAGTGGGATTCATCCTACCTTCCATGTATCACACTTGCGAAAGTGTTTGGAGGATGAATCGGCTCGCGTACCACTTACTGACATCGAGGTCGACAACAGCCTTAACTACATCGAAGAACCCGTGGCCATCTTAGACAAGAAGGAGAAGCGTTTGCGTAATAAGATTATCCAATTGGTCGAAGTCCAATGGAAACATCGAAAGGGATCAGAAGCCACTTGGGAAAGGGAGACGGAAATGAGGGAGTCGTACCCTCATCTATTTGACTTATGATAGGTTTCGGGGA
Organism: Smallanthus sonchifolius; assembly: GCA_023525975.1. NCBI lineage: Eukaryota > Viridiplantae > Streptophyta > Magnoliopsida > Asterales > Asteraceae > Smallanthus > Smallanthus sonchifolius. The sequence goes on along the minus strand of CM042033.1, from coordinate 72,165,830 downwards.
CGAAACCTATCGTAAGGGGGTAGACTTGTAGCATCCCAAAAAAATAAAACGACAGTTATAATAACGGAATAAACGAACGAGGCATGTCGGGTCAGGTCGGATGGGACGGCGGGCTGGAAGGGGAGCCTCCCCTATAAATAGCCAAGGTCACCACCCATTTCTCTCATTTGCAACTTCAAGAGAGAGAAACCGTAGAGAGAGAAATTTGGCGGATCGACCCGAGATTTTGATATCAAGTTGAAACGTGTTCCGCATGTTGAACAATGTAATGGTTATGTTTTAATGAAGTATTTTCCGCTGCGTTATTTTGATATCAAGTTTAAGAACTGTTTGTAAATGAGTAAATCCAACAAGTGAGGCCTCCCGGGTTTGGGGCACTGGATCTGATGTTTTTTCTGAAGTTGATCTTGTAGTGATGACAAAGGTATTGTGGGGTTACCTTCAATTATTGGCATAATCTCTCTTGCTATAAAGCCCATTTGTGTAAAGACGAATTTCTCTGGTTTGGAGACATTAGGGGTGTTGTTCGGGTAATTTAATCGGGTTTCGGGTAGATCGGTTCGGGTTAATCGGTTTTTCCGTGTGTGTAAATTTATCCGGTAACCGATCCGAATAACATTCGGGTAGATCGGGTTCGGGTTAATCGGTTTTTGGTTTAATCGGGTCGGGTTTCGGGTTGGGACACATGGTTGAAAAAAAAGAATCAAGTTTAAAAACATAAAATAAACGTGTATGTGAAACGAAAATAAGTACATTTCCAAGAGATTAAAGCTTCAAATAGAAGTATTCGTGTTTATGTGGTGGATTTTTTAAACTCATAGTTTAGAAGCGGATTTTGGTGGTGTTGGTGGTGATGGTGAGAAAAGAAAGGGTAGAATATATAAATGTTCGGTTTATTCGGGTTAATCGGTTCGGGTTAATCGGGTTTTTGATGCTTGAAAGTCTAACCGAAACCCGACCCGAATAACAATCGGTTTAAATGGTTTTCGGGTTAATCGGTTACGGGTTATTCGGGTACGGGTTTAATCAGTTCGGGTGAAGTTGGTTCGGGTCGGGTTAATCGGGTACGGGTAAAATCAACAGGCCTACATTGGTGTTGCTGGATATAGGTTTTCACACACTATAGATCTGAAGATTCCCTTCTTGAGATATGTAAAGTCCAAGGGCATTTAGGCTTAAGATACTTTTTCCTAGGGTAAGTTTTTTTATTTAATGCTTTTGGACCACTAGTGGAAGACTCACCCACTTTTGGGGCAGGTTTTTTTTTTCTTTTGGGTACTAACTTTTGGGGCCCACTTTGTCCCTGACTCATATTTGAAGATTCCCTACTTGTGAAAACTGGATTATTACCCCTACAAACCATTCTAAACCTTAATAGTTTATTATTTTTTTTATTATATGAAGTTGGTCTTCTAGTCTCAATTGCAAGATCTTTTACCATATTTTTGTTCTCTTCCCTGTCTGCAATGAGCTATCCCACATAGAATGTAGCTGTTGTTAGATTCCCGTTTTCCTTATTCTTCTGCCTCAGTTTCTTCATACTTCTTTGTAATTGTGGCACAACATCCTCATTTTCACTATTTCTTTCAAAGTCATCAAGATCAACATTTAAGTCATCATGATCCTCATCCATGCTAATATTATGCTCTTCTAGATCCTCATCAAGATCAACATTTAAGTCATCAACAGCAGCCCTAAAGTCCTCCATATCCACTTCTGGATCCTCTACCAAGTTGAAAAGACATATTTACCCCTCACGAGCTGGGTACGTGGGAGTTAACCAACGGAAGTAATAAAAGAGTTAAGGAAGGGGACGGAAACTTTTAAAACATAAAACATCAGGGATGCAATGTGTTATAGAGGGACGAAACTTGAAGTTTTGTGCAAACCTTAGGGACGAAAACTAAAGTTTACTAAAAAATTATATAATTTAGGCTCGTTTAGGCTTACGAGCAAGCTTAAGCTCGATAAGTGAAGTCCGGGATTGTTTATTAAACAAAATTATTTTTAGGCTCGAGTTTGTTTAAGCTCGGCTCGATTCGAGCTTGTTTAATCGTCGTTAATAATTTTGTTTAATAAACACATCCCGAAACGACGATTTGCAGCGGAAATGAGACGTAAGCATGGCGGTCATATAAGTTGGAGCCCAATGATAATAAGCAAACACATTTATTTAAAACATCAGAAAGGTTTAACAAAATAAAGATAAGTCTTACAGTTATCCAAATTGAAAGGAATCAAAATTTAAAACATGAGTTTTCATGATCCGACACATGAGGATCCAAAATAAAGTTAAATGTCCCAACTGAATTCTGATGCAAGTGTTTGCCCAAAAGCCCATTTTCATTACCACGCGAGAGCATCTAAGTACCTGAAAAACATGCTTAAAAACTTCAACATAAAGTTGAGCGAGTTTCACGGGTTTAAACGAAAACATAAACGAATTTTACGAACTATCAAGTAACTTGGACAAACATGTGATACGTCATAGACTAGCTAAGAATATGACAAATGACAGTACCTAGAGCTTATAATCAAACCGAGACATGAATACAACTTGTCCCCACGAATCCTTTCAAAATATATTCTCTCGTACGAACAACCGATCAGCGCTACTGATCACGAGAGTGGGCAGTCAGTCCCAAATAGATCTATCAACACACCTTGCGGCCTACACGAGGCTAATGATTATAACGGCGGGGCTATTCATGAACGAATACATGAATACGTAACGAAAGCCCTTACTTGAGACCATCAAACGAACACATAACGTAAGTCCAGTATCATGATAAACGAACGAAAGCATGTTCTTCCCCCATATTTTATAATACAACAAAATAGTTTAAAAAGGGGCCGTGAAAAACTCACCTTGATAACGAACGACGGAAAATGAGTGCTAGCAAAATACGCCCACGAATCACGGGTTGATTCTAACGGTGCCCTAAACACGAGGGATACATTACTAATTGAACCTCAAGTCTTACAAGCAAGTTGTTCACCCAACCTACTTAGACTTATTATATTTTTAAGAAAATATTTATTTAAGCGACCCGTTGGTGACTTCGACACGCGGTTATGTTTTTAACGAAAAACTGTGGACTACCTATATGTAGACAATTTGGTGTTAATACTTATCAACAACCAAAATGAAAGTATGAAACTAGTAACACATATATATACTCATACATATGCTTATAAGTTCTAGATCACATGTGAAAACACTTAAGTCACAATATTTGCATATAAACACTTTTTGAGCAAAACGACTAACTTTTAAGGAACAAACTTCCAAATTTCTAACACATGAGTTCATATAACATCACATATCATCAAAATATACCTAATAAAATATATTTCATCAAACAAAATAATCTTTCATTATTTTGACATAAAGTACCTAAACATGACAATTTCTAGCACATACGTGACAACTGAAACGTCAACAACAAGTACAAACGCATATTTCATAACATGAACTCATTATATATCTTAAGAGCTGTATTTTAATCATAAAATATACTCAAACTTACTGCTCAAAATCAGATTTAACAAATACACATTTTTCATGCCGAAAACTACCGTTTTAATCTACTGGTTTAGCGTAAAACCTAACGAAACGCATCCAAACACCAAGAATCATACATATTACTAAAAAACTATATTTTAGACAAAATATCATCATATTATAGCTATGATTACAGATTTTCAAAATCTATATATTTTCATACAAAAATCTACCTTTTTAGCATCTTTTAAGCAAAATAAACATGTCATACACTTAGCAAATCATCACAACCTAAAGAACACTTTTAGACCTGATTATTATTACCATAAAACAACACTTTTATCATCATATTTCCAGATTTCAAACAATCTAAATTATACATGCCAAAACCCTAGCTTAAATCATGCTTTTGTACAACAATCTTTAGCAATAAACACCTAAATCATCAATTCAATGATCCATGCATAAACTAACATATTTTTATGTAATAATATACCATTACTTACTGTTTGAAACAAACCATAACAAAATATTTGATTGCATGTAAAGATCAAGCCCTAATTCATCACTTTTTGCAAGATATGAACATATAAACATACATACATACGCCAATATATATACATATATACCCATCAAAACCTTCAATAATAAGCCATTATTTACTGATTTTAAATGTTTCAAAAAGATCCTTTTAGTTGGTGATGAACAACACTTGCAAGAATCAAAACTAGTAAGAAGAAAGTAAGAAAATGGTTAGGGTTCATACCACTTGATTAAATCAAGGAAGATACTTAGAGAAATTTAAAATATGATGCATGTTTTTCCCTTGTATAATCAGCCCCTAACACTCTTGAATCTTCAAGAGGTGCTTCAAGAACACCAAAACTCAAGAACATTTGCAAGAACACTTAGAGAGAGGATGATAGAAATGGTGTCGAGTTGCAAATGAAGTTTGAAGGGATATTTATACGGGGTGGGGGTTGGATTTCGGCCAAGAGAGAGAGAGAGAGGAGAGAGCTGGAGATTTGACATGCTCCACACAAAAACCGTGCAAGGATATGATCACATTTGTGGAGTGTGGAGTTGGGTTAAGTGTATAAGGAATCAAATGAGTGTGTTTAATACTTGATTAGGGTGTGGGACCCATTTTTTATGGCTGATTTTTGGGGAGAGAGGTCTTCTAGAATCTCATTTGTTTTATAAAAACTACACCACACAAGTGTAGGTGATATTTTATAAAAACTACAACACTTTTATAAAATTTTACCACTTTAAACATGATTTTTCATCAAAATAAAAATATATAAAATACCCACTAATTATTTGCTATCATAGTTATTAAAAATAATAATTTTTGCTACCAATTCATTTTAACTCATCCGGTACGCGATTGTACCGGGTAAAACGCAACGAAAATCATCGAAAGAGATATTTAACAAGTAGCACATAATTTTCACATATAATCCACTAATATAAACCAGTTTATATAATTTACATCAAAACTGATATTTTTAAGGTTAACCGGGTCGTCACCAACGCTAAATACGGACATTTTACCTATACGCGGTACCGAAATTACTGAAATTTCACCAACGCTAAATACGGACAATAAACCTATGCATACAAAGGGCTTTTCTAGACTTTATAATGACCTAATTAACTGAAATTAAGTCTAAGACTCACATAATTAAATTATAAACGCGTTCTAAGGTTATACGTTAAATAACCTGAAAATTGCCGGATGTCACAGCCTCCCCTCCTTAAAGAAATTTTGTCCCGAAATTTTACGCTACGAAGCCTGGTTACGGACAGACTTAAACAAATGAGGGTACTTCCGTTTCATCTCATCTTCGCATTCTCACGTGAACTCGGGACCACGCTTTGAATTCCATCTGACCTTGACCAACTTAATACGGCTTCGCCTGGTCTTGTGAGTCTTCCAATCTGAAACCTCCATGGGCTCTTCACGAAAATGAAGCTTGTCATCAACACACACTTCATTTGAAGGTATCACTAGTGTCTTATCAGACAAACACTTTTTCAGATTGGACACATGGAATACGTTATGAACTCCACTCAGTTCTCACGGTAACCGCACTCGGTAAGCAATTGGCCCTACACAAGCAATAATCTTGTAAGGTCCAATGTAGCGGGGGCTAAGCTTAATATGCTTGCCAAACCTAGCTACCCCCTTCCAAGGAGAGACTCTCAGCATAACTCTGTCTCCCACTTGGAATGCTAATGGTTTCCTTCTTCTATGAGCGTATTTCTTCTGACGGTTCTGAGCAACCTTCAAACAATCACGGATCTTGAAAACCTTATCCGTGGTTTCCTGGACAAGCTCTGGTCCAGTCAAATGCTTATCACCAACTTCCGCCCAACAAAGCGGTGAACGACATTTTCTTCTATACAGGGCTTCAAACGGAGCGACTTTCAATCCATTTTGGTAACTGTTATTATAAGAGAACTCAGCCAACGGTAGGTGAGTATCCCAACTTCCACCAAAGTTGATTGTCGATTACGCAGGCACGGATCATGTCTTCCAAAATTTGGATGGTCCTTTCACTTTGACCATCACTCTACGGATGATACGCCGTGCTTAAATCCAAACGGGTACCCAAGGCTTTTTGTAGTGACCGCCAAAACTTCGATGTGAAACGACTATCTCTATCGGAGATGATCGAAGTCGGCACCCCATGCCGGGACACTACTTCCTTAAGGTATATGTTCGCCAATTTCTTCATTCGGTAAGATTCCTTCACGGGCAGGAAATGTGCCGATTTCGTCAAACGATCCATAATTACCCAGATGGAATCGTAGCCACTAGACGTTCGGGGTAACTTGGTGATGAAATCCATGGCATTACAGTCCCGTTTCCACTACGGAATCTCTGGTTGTTGCAGAAGTCCAGATGGCTTTTGGTACTCGGTCTTGACTTTTGCGCAAGTCAAACATTTACCAACGTATGAAGCAATATCACCCTTCATGTTCGACCACCAATAGTGCTCCTTAATATCCTTATACATTTTTGTCGATCCTAGGTGAATCGAATATCTTGATTTATGGGCCTCATCCAAAACCATTTCTCGTTAATTTCCTGCCAGAGGCACCCATATTCTATCCATGAAGTACAAGGCATCGTTAAACTTGGGTATAAGTTCTCTAACCATACCATGAAGATTCTCATTCTTTAAATTCTCTTCCTTTAGAGATTCTTGTTGTGCATCACGAATCTGAGTTGTGAGGTTTGTGTGAATGGTCAGTCCTAGCGCACACACGCGTAAGGTCTTGAATCGCTCCTTCCTACTCAAGGCATCGGCCACTACATTAGCCTTGCCTGGTTGATAACGAATATCACAATCGTAGTCATTGAGCAATTCCATCCAACGTCGTTGCCTCATATTCAGCTTCTTCTGGTCAAAAATGTGCCGGAGACTCTTATGATCTGTAAAAATTGTACACTTGGTATTGTAAAGGTAGTGCCTCCAAATTTTAAGTGCAAAAACTACCGCACCTAGTTCCAAATCATGCGTCGCATAATTCTGTTCATGCACCTTGAGTTGACGAGATGCATAGGCTATGACCTTTCCATTCTACATTAAGACACAACCAAGAACTTAGCGAGAGGCGTCACAATACACCACGAATCCATCCATCCCCACAGGAAGAGACATGATAGGGGCACTGCACAGCTTCTTTTTCAACAACTGAAACGCCGCCTCTTACTTTTCTCCCCAGATATACTCCTTGTCTTTCTGGGTCAATAGCGTTAGGGATTGAGCTATCTTGGAAAAATTCTCGATAAACCTTCGATAATAACCCGCCAAACCTAGGAATTGTCGTACCTTGGTTCGACTCTTTGGTGCTTCCCAATTCTTAATTGCCTTAATCTTTGCTGGGTCCACGTGTATACCCTTCTCATTGATAACGTGTCCAAGAAAGTGAACTTCTCGGATCCAGAACTCGCATTTGGAAAGTTTAGCATATAGCTTCTCATTCTTCAACATCTCCAAAATCAGTCTCAGATGATGCTCGTGCTCTTCCTTGGTCCGTGAATAGATGAGTATATCGTAGATAAACACTATCACAAACTTGTCCAAGTATGGTCTGCACACTCTATTCATGAGATCCATGAATATCGCAGGAGCGTTTTTCAAACCAAAAGACATGACCAAAAACTCATAATGACCATACCGGGTTCGGAACGTAGTCTTCGGAATATCTTCTTCAACGATCCTCAATTGATGGTAGTCTGAACGTAAATCGATCTTCGAATAATAACTCGATCCTTGCAGCTGATCGAACAAGTCGTCAATCCTCGGCAATGGATACCGATTCTTGTTGGTAAGCTTATTCAATTCTCGATAATCGATACACATCCTCATAGAACCATCTTTCTTTTTTACGAATAAAACCGGCGCTCCGCAGGGCGAGAAACTCGGTCTTATAAAACCTTTATCTAACAATTCTTGCAATTGCTTGGATAGCTCTTGCATTTCAAATGATGCCAAACGATAAGGAGATCGAGCTATTGGCGCTGCTTCGGACACTAGGTCAATCCTGAACTCGACTTGCCTTTGCGACAGCAATCCAGGTAACTCTTCAGGAAATACCTCCGGATAAACTACGGGGATCTCTTCAAGCTTTTGTTCCTCAACCCTAGTGTCAACCACGTGGGCTAAGTATGCTGGGTATCCTTTTCGCAAATACTTCTGAGCTTTCATCATATTAACAATTCTCAAAGGGGCACACTCGTCGCCTTAAATTTCCAACGGTTCACCAGTCGGAGGTAGAAGACAAACTATCTTCTTTTCGCACACAATCTCTGCATGATTCTTTGATAACCAATCCATGCCAATAACGACATAGAAACTTTCAAGTTCTACTGGTAAAAGGTCAATACTATACGTACGATTTCCCAAACACATGGTACACTCACTAAAGACTTTGTCGGCTTCTATTAACTTTTCGTTAGCTAACTCTATAGAATAATTAACATCTAATTTACTTGATTTTGAGCTAAGAAAAGGTTCAAAGTTTTTGGAAACAAAGCTTTTATCAGCTCCGGTATCAAATAAATTGTAAGAATAACGGTCATTAACGAGAAATGTACCGGTAACAACCGATGGATCCTTTCGTGCTTTCTTGGCCTCCATCACGAATGCTCTACCACGGTTTCCCTGGTTCTTCAGTTTTGGGCAATCCTTCCTAAAATGCCCTATAATCCCACATTCAAAACATCCAGTGTTTGATTCTTCTTTCTTCACACCAAATTTCACACGACAGGTTTGGGCTTGATGTCCAAATTTGCTGCAACGGTCGCAAACGTTGCACTGATCAGTGTGAAAATAACCACATTTTTTGCATATTGGGTTAGGACCATGATTCCTTCTTGTTTCAGTGGTGTTTGCTGCAAACATCCTTCCCTGATTCCTCCTTTTGTTCTGAGAGTTACCAGCATGACTCCCAGATCCCTCAGACCACTTACGCTTTCCTTCAGTTGGCATTTTTCCTTTCTCAGTCATTCCATCAACAACTTCCACCGGCTTCTTCCCTAAACCACTCTTCTTCAATGTCCCCATACGTACATCATCATCGGTCAGGGAGTGTGCTAATTGCACAACACTCTGAATAGTCGTAGGGTTTGCTGACGTCACCATACTATGGATCTGAGGTGCCAAGCCCAGATATAACGCTCAATTCTTTTGTGCTCTAGTGTTACGAGATGGGGTACAAGTCGTGCCAATTGATGAAACTTGGTCGTATATTCCCTTACTTCGGCATCTACCATGGCCAAGTTCCAGAATTCTGCTTCTAATTTCTGAATTTCGTTGCGTGGACAATACTCATGCAGCAACATTTCCTTCAACTGATCCCAAGTGAGACTGTAGGCATTAGCCTCACCGAGACCCTGAATCTGAGTATTCCACCAGGTTAGAGCTTCATCCAGAAATGAACTTGTTGCGTACTTCACGCGTTGAGCTGCAGTACAGTTACTTATGACCATCATAGACTCCATTTTCTCAATCCAGCGGACAATGCCGACTGGTCCTTCAGTTCCAGAAAAGAGTTGGGACTGACATGCTTGAAAGGTCTTGTAAGAGAACCCTTCAATATGGTTCCCCTGGTTCAGGTTTTGGTTGGCCGTCCAATTAGCGAGGGCGGTGTTGACGTGTTGTGAAATTAACTGGGCCAATTCCTCGGCCGTAGTGGGGAGTGGGGTAGCATTTTGGTTTTCTATCCGCGGTGGCATATTCCTTTTTCCAATACAAATAATACAACGAGTGAGACAATACATATATCATGCAATATCCATGTCATTCACGTATGTATGAAAAGAATTTAACAAACACCACAATAAACCAAAATCAACCACTTCATGTCATCATTGTTAAAAATTAGAGTTCAAACTTGAATACATCATTAAGCCAAATGATCACAAAAATGGGTGTGGCATTCGACCAACCCTAACAAGTTTCTCCAATATAACACAAGAAAGTGACATGAACTCCACAAACAACAACATCGTCAAGGTCAAGGACTAGCGGTTGTGACGAGGGAGAACACCGAGGTGAGCAACAGTGGCAGCGAGCAGAACACACGTAACTTCAAGGGCTAGAGAGGCCTCGAGGCGCTCCTCAAGTGCCTATGCGCTGTAAGGCCTCACCCTCTCTGACTTCCGTGGCTCTCGCAGTAACCTCTTCGACCATCTTTGTTGCTTCTTAGGCCTTCTTCTCACTTTCTTCCAACCTTCTCCTCAATTCAGCCATATCTTCTTGGGCCTGAACCTGGCTCCTTTCCTAGTTGCCGCATCGGCGTCATCTCTATCGGATAATTTTCTCTTCTTTACTGGCGACACAGTGTTCCTAGCAGTAAACTTTAGAAGTGGACCTTCAGGATGTTCACGATAAAACCGATAAGATGGAAAACGAAAATTTCTCGTAGTTGACCTAACAGGCTCAATGGCAGTCATAACCTCATCGTTCTCATGAACAGGTCTAATAGTCACGGGAATCACTAGAGTAGGCTTATCACTAGCTGGAGTCTCCTTATTGCCTAACTCAGCAACTAGAGCTTCCTTAATTGGTTTCTTAACCAAAGGACTCATCCTAACTGTCACACTCCCAAAATTATTCACTTAATAAATAAATAAATACAGGTTGCAACAATTGGTATCATTACACAACAGCGGAAGCTAAAATAAGACTTCTAATGTGTTGAACACCATTACAAATACTAAATTGAAGTAGTACTTTGACCTAGAACTATGTAGGTCAGAACCCACTTGAGGTTGACAACTATGCTTCTTCGGCTTCTAGGGTTTTAATCCGAGTGGTTAACATATTCCAACCGTGTCATAACTATGTGTTACCTGAAAAACATACTTTAAAATGTCAACACAAAGATTGGTGAGTTCATAGGTTTAGTTGTCTCGGGGTAAAGTAGTTTTCCTTGAAAACATTGAAAAAACCATCTTTCCTTGAAAACAGAGAAAAGGTGTACATGGCCATAATATGAAACCGTTTTCCCGAAAACCTTGAAAATATGTTCATGGGCTTAATATGGAATCGTTTTCCTCGAAAGCATGTGATGACTTTATAGTCATAAAGTGAGTCGTTTTACCAATGAAAACATGTGATGACTTAATAGTCATAAAATGGGTTATTTTCCCCAATGAAAACATGTGAATGAGTTTATACCCGTGTTAAGCCCTTTTTAATGATAAGATTGATAACCAAAATGAGTAGCGGTTTCATGTGTATATGATAAACAGAACAAGTAATGTTAACCCATTTGTAAACTATCTAGGCATACAAATAATATGTTCATACATGAGGCATAACCAAACCATGACACAGGTATTTTGCCCCCATCTCGTACCTCCTGAGCACACGTTTGAACACTATGCAGCCATTCGACCAAAACCGATCGAACCATGACCGGGGGTGTCAATCTCAATAGTACTATCCACAGAGTCCCAGGCTAAACTATAACTAATGGTTATAAAAATGTTCACGTAGGGGAATTTTAGCGAGATCTATGTTCGTTAACTCATGCAAATATAAGGTCGGGTCTTGTTCTCTTGTTACCATATGAAAATGTTCGTAAGTGTGTTTTCATGTTTTCAAACGTGTAAATTAAATATGTTTCATGTTTCCTCAGACGTATCAAGTAGTGATGTTTCCAAATGTACCAAATAATGATGTTTTCAAATGTATCAAAGATGCTAAGCAAGTATGTTTCTCACCCGATGTTTTTAAAAATTTAAAAGGTTAAAAGGGGGCAGTGAACTCACCTGGAAGTGTGTTAGATACGATGACGTCCATCATGTAACAACGGGAACCTAAGTCCGCATAATACGATAGTAGCGGGTCTATGTCCTACTCGAATTATACGATACCTGTATGTACTTAATGTGGTTTATAGACTAACCATAATAATGTAAAGCGAGTCTAAACTTGTGTTGGGTTATCATGTGTGCGGTTGAGCTTGACTGATTCGTTAAAGAGCAGTGATTATTTGATAGCCATTCGAGTTGTAGTACTTTGGGGAGTATTGGTTTGTCTTTGAGTATTTGGATAGGTATAATAGAAATACTTGTACACATTTGTTTATGCCAACCCAGAATCGTAGTTTAACTAGTCTTAAGAACATACATAATATACGTGTCACGCGTGTAAACACGCTTGTACAAATTTAGGTATTGTAAGTTTATACATAGATACGCCTTGCCCGCACGATGGTATTCAATGTATTTGGGCATATACAAATATGTAATATATATATATATATATATATTTTTTTTCAAAAGGTAACAATATATTATACAAGTATTCTCTTTCGCAATAAACATTTAAGTTTATGTAAAATATACATTTACATATTAATACGATTATATGTATATGTAACATACTATTTGTTCAATTTTATAAATATTTAGGTTTTCATATTTATTCGAAACATAATCGTTTGGGTTTCTAGTTGTCAGTGTCTTAAAATCAGTTAATCCTAATGATAGACATATATATACTTTTTATATTTGTGTATATAATATACATGTATATATATTCGATTATATATATCGTGTTACATAATAATCGTTTGATTTTATAAAGACGAAAGTATTTACATATTTATGTGTATATATATAAATTGATATCATACGTTTATACTTATTAAAAACATATTTGTATCGTCCTTTGTTTATTGTTAATTTCTCGTTTATTCGGTCTATGATTAAATACCATTCATCAACATACTAGATAGATACATATATGTTTTATACAAAACACTTAAAGTCCAAATTCTCAGGTCAATGTTTTATATATCACGAGCATTTTTGTAAACATATATGTGAAGAAGGTAATAACTATTATTCATATATATGAATATATACGATTGTTTGTTGTAATAAAGTTCCCATCTTACTAATTATATAATCTTTTGTCTAAAATCATTTATGTCATTTGAGCGGATTTCTTTTGTCAACACTACGTTTAATTCGACTCGTTTAATGTTTAATGCTACGTTATTATTTACTTTAACTGTTAACGAATCATTTGAACTCCACGTAAATCAACCGCACACACGTCTAACTTACGCGTAATTAAATATAATCATATTAGTGCGCGTTTTATACCTTTCAGGAGTCTAGTTTACGAACCGACACGTCCTAAACCTCACGTTTCACGTATTGAACACGTTTAATTTTCGTTGACTTAGTTTGACTAGTGTTGACTGAAACCCGGGACCGTCGGGAACGACCTGAAAAGTCCCACCTATCCCGGTGGTGTCCCGTCTTCGCCATAACCTGTCCAAATTCCAAAAGAACACACGGGAATGAAACCCGGCCATCTCAACCACTCGTTTAACCGGAACCCTAAAGAAATTGTCAAAAAATTGAATAAAGGAGGGGTTTAACCTGGATTACCGTGGATCGGCCAAAAGAGGAACATGTAAGCATCTATCTGACGATTCTAGCCTTCGTCGGAAAATGGGCCTCGCGAGAACTTAGCTTCCTTGCCAGAAAATTTACACCCCAAGCCGTCACGACGATGTCCTTCACCACCACCGTGTGGGAAGCGGTGGCCGGCTTCACCCCATCCTTCTCAGCCTCTCCCTCTCTCTCCCTCACTTCATCGTTTTCATCCTACCTTCTAGTGCCGCCGTGGAGCCAGAACCCTAGCTGCCTCACGCGTCTGCCGCTGCGCAGATCTAGATCGTCGGCTTAGGCCTGCTAAACCACAGGCGTGACTTTCGTGGCCCCTGATTTTCTTAAGAAGGAGCATGTAAGTGGGATTCAAGTGGTCGGAACCTCTCCCCGATGGCGCCGGCAGCCGCTGGAGCGGCGGAGGTCGCCAGACTTCCTTTACCAGCCCTCACTCTCTCACTTGGTTAGGAGCATTTTTACAGATTTGTAGAAGTCTGGAATGAAAGAGTTAGAGATGGAATTGTGTGGTGTAAATGAAAGAGATGATAGGTGTAGGAAAAATGAAGATGACGATAGTTTTTAGGTAGGGAGAAATCACCATAAAATCTTGTAAATTTCCAAGAAAAGATTTTCTAGATATTCTCAATGATCTTGTAAAAAAAAAAGAAATCAAACATTTATTCCTAAACCATTATTAATTCCTAAACAATACGTGCTTGCTTAAATAAACGTCTCGCGCTCCGTTTAAATAATATTAATAATAATAAATAACAATTATAATAATTATTTAATTTAATTACTTAATCAAGCAATTCTAGGATAGTCGGATATCTCTCATGTACCGTATGTCTAACCGAGTATGTTCAGATTAATCGTTTCGCGTTTCGAAGTTAATTATTAATTCCTAAACAATAACAATATTAATAATTTAATACTATAGGTATAAAGTGAATACTTGTTTACATTATTTAATTATACCGGATCTAGTAAAACCCACTGACGTCTACACCGTGTTTGTCGCGGTCCCACATCTCACGTCGCATATCTCGCGTACAAATTCCTAATCAGATACCCAATTAAATACTAATATTTATTAATATTATTTATTTGAGGTTTGACGTCTATATATTTTCTTGCGTAGCATGTTAATCATTCTAACAGTTCTCCGTGTAAACGGTTTAGTTCGTAACTGTTATCCATTATATCGAACCGTGTAACGATCCATAAAACAATGTTTATTAGTTCGTTTTGAATTCGGTTCGTATATTTTGCCTTTAGTTGGACCGTTAATGGGCCGAGTCCAATTATAGTGATTTAACTATCAAGGATTATTGACCCTAATTAAGGGTTGTCACATTCTCCTCTTGTTAAAGAAGTTTCATCCTTGAAACTTGGCTTAAGTTAACTTTTGGGATTGCCTCGATTTACTTAGATAAGTGTTATGCATTCCGAGTTTATTTCTAATTCTTAGGGAGCATTTTCAATTTTGTTTCACTTAGTGATGTATAATGTTCGCCACTTGTAATTAGTGATTACTCGTGGACGGAACCGACATGAGTAGATTTCCGTAAACCAGGATTGCCAACAAGCAATTACAGGTATGTCTTTAGAAATTTACCAACAAGATGTGGACATCGAGGTAAGAGACGAAAATCGAGAAGTTATCGTCGAGGAATAGGTAGTCGTTTTAAAATATGAATCGGAATAAAAGGTTATGTGAGAAATATAAGCGTGATGTAGGCACACTTGATATTGGTAGTTAATAAGTACTAGATGAAGTAGACAGTTATGATATGGAATAAAGTTTCATGGAATTATAATTTCCAGAGATTGATCCTTGTTTCTGGTCATCTTCTTAAGACAACAAAATCTCGTGGTGTATCGAATCATCTGAATGTCTATAGCTCTTCCAGGAGTTGAAGATGGGTCTAGATGAAGGGATAGGAGGATATCAAAGTATTTGAGAATAGTTTAATTTTTTTGGCTTCAAGTGATTAAATGATAGACGATGTGGATTCATTCATTGTCTTGTCACTGGTATTCTAAGATCCATGGAAGAAACAATTGAATTTGGAGGTATGATCACCACGGATGAAAACAGTAAGCCCGTCGTATATTTTATAGACATTTGGTTCTCGAAGACAACTTATTTCTATCTATCATGGAGGGATATAAAGCAATGATGTTGTACGATTCTTCGTATATGAGATAAATTCTAGACATGGAGTGTCGGCTTCGTGTATGTCTGACCGTGGCAGACAACTCACTCCTAAGTCCTAGGACTTATCTAATCATAAGTGTGGCTTATAGATCATTGGAAATCATACAAAGTGAAATGTTTATTTAGGCACCTATTATTGAAAACTCCGATACTTAAGTGTTAGATTTTCGTGAAAACTAAAACTTACACTCATTTATGTTTGAGTTTCCCACCTTTTTATAACTATCATGAAAGTATAGGAACATTGTATCTCGGCACACCGTTCTTAAAGAAGATGCATAGCATTTAAGGGTGGATTTAAGGATAGTGCGAATTTATTAGCAAGGTTGGACATAGATGTGATAGACTTCTGGGCTCAGTGTTGACTTATAGATATGCATGACAGAGATAGGCAGTTTGATGCATATCATGCGAAAATACCCATGTGAGTCCATATGTGTGCATCTTTCAACATGTACAACTATGTGTGCGCTTCAGCACATTTAATGATTTTTCATCACACATAACGATGTTCATATTGTGGCAACCTTTATTAACTGATGTACGGGTTATTAGAGCATTTGCTATAAGTGTAGTAACTTAGCACTTCAATAATATGTTCGGGTATTAGGTCAATGAAATGAAATCGATAACCAATGGTCAATGTCAATTTCAAGGTCGGTGTCAATAGATTATAATCATATTAACGAAAACATGCGATAATGAGTGAACGATCTGTCGCATGAAATTATTAATTCAACAAGAACTAGTAAGCGATAAAATGTTTGCATTGTTATTAGAAGAGATATCGGAGCTTGCAACAACAAGTTTTTTGTTTAGCAAAGTGGTTAGGTTCCCTAACCAGATAGCTTTCGAAACAAATCACGTATTTGTGAACTTACAGTCAAATGAATGTTTTAAGGGTAATGAGAAATCTTGAATCTGTATAAGACATTCATTGTCACGACCTTCATCACTGATGACTTAAGCAACACACATGATGCATATGCGTGCCACATGTTACATTTGAGCGTTTTGTGGAGGCATACCCCTGATTTCAGGCTCATTCTTATAACTTTATTTGACGTCGAAATTGGCCGACATTCTTATTGTAAGAATCAAGGAATTATATTTCAATAGTTTAGGATCGTAAAATTCTGATCTTAGCTCGAAAGATCAAGGACGAAAGATGTGAATATTCCCACTATCGAATTTAGAAATTTTGGGCTTGCCTCATTAAAGTGAAGTATGTTGGGATGATGTTTGCAAGGATTGACCATCGTTCATTGGCGTATTATTTTTGGAAATAGCTTTACCATCCCTAACCTTGGTAACAAATCATTTGTTGAAGACATTTTCCTTTTCATTAAACGAAAAGAGTCATGTATCAAAGGGGTCAACAAGATTGTCAAAGGAGGTATATAATAATGATTCACCAAAAGTTTTGTGACCAAGAGTCGAAGTCTTCTTCACCGGGCCTCGAGAATAATCATGATGACCATTCATCTCTGTACGCATCCTTACACAGTAACAGTTGTTACCCAAAAGTAAAGATGACGTCCATTATGATATAGCGTAACAGGATGTGAAGGGCATACCGTAGAATAATTGACATCATTGCGTACCAAATTAGTATAGTGCAAGGATGTGTCAAGGACAATTGATAATAATTGGCCAAATGATAGAGATGTAATTAGACGTACAAAAGGCGTGTGAATAAAGATTAATCGATGTCACGAGTTGATAGGAATTTCACACAGAGTGAGTTGTTGTAATAGAAATGATTCAATAGAGATAAGGAGTTAGGTGAGTTCATAATGTTCGTGGCCAGTTGAAGTGTTGTCGAGATTGTCTCGAATGTCAACAATTCCTGCAGTACTTGCAGAGAATCCAACTAGATAGTATGATTAGTAAGTTTGAAGAGTAGAATTATGGCTTATGCATGAATATACAGTAGCACATATGACGTCATAAGGTTCACATAATCATGAGATGAAAACATGTTTAAAGTGTTACGATCGTATTTGCATAACATAGCTAGTGTCCAAAGATGATAGAGTGATCACTACGGATCGGAAGTTGAGATCGTCAATATCTTAAGCCAGATTGTCGGTTTGTTTAAATTCTGAATAGAAAGTCGGAGTAATGATGAAGCAATAATAGATGAACTGATGTCTACGCCAGCGTCGTCAATAGTAACTAATTATTACATTATATGTCACACCCCCAAATTCCACTAACGGAGTTTTACTATTAGGGATGTGACACACCAGGATCTCAGTCATTAGTTACATCAAACGACACTATATGGGACTTTAAATGTCATAACATAAAAGTTCAGAGTTAATGCGAAAGCGTTTAAACAAGAAAGTAAATGCGCATAACAACGCACCAAAGTTTAGTTTAATAAAAGTAAATGACTTGTTTTAACGGTTTGCATATGGGTGAATGACAGTAGGACTCCATGTATGTCCTAGTTGTGCAACCTGTGCCTTAGCGACCTGAGAAAACATGTACGAAAAGTGTCAACACGAGGTTGGTGAGTTCATAGGTTTCAAGTTTGCAATAAGAGGGTGATTGCCAGATTATGTACATTCAATATGCAAATCTATAGGTAGCATGCCTATGTTCTTGTATACTAATGCGCTCGCAAACGTAAACTGATTGTTTATGTTTAAATGCCTCCCACCAGGTCTATCAACCATGGTGCATGTTTTAGGTCAATCTTACACCCGTTTGACCTCCAATCGAGTTAGCGCGACTAACGCGGGTGGGGTTTGTCAAACCCAGTAGTACTACTCAACATACCTCGCTATTCTTCATATTTCGATGTGAGGACTTTCATGATAGATTTTACGCATAGTCATAACAAGTGATATCATATGAATTACAATAACCAAAAGAGTTTGCGTCATGTTTTCTCCCCCAACAGAAAAACATGTAAAACAATGTTTGTTTGCGTACCTGTTTCTCCCCACGGGAAAACAAGTAAAAGTATGTTTGCTTGCATGTATGTTTCTCCCCCAATGGGAAAACAAGTAAAATATATTGATTTGTGTACATGTTTCTCCCCCAACAGGAAAACGAGTAAAAAGGGGCCGTGAAACTCACCTACGTTGCGTAGTAGGTAGTATCACACAAGTATGAGATTGAAACCACAAGTGTTAGCCTGAAACGGCTCACGTATGCCCTAGAATATAAACATAATAATTAGGGACACATTGGGATTTGTGACGACGACACGGAAGGTTAGAACGCCTTAACACTTTCTAAGGATCAAAGAGTAGACGAACGTGTCTATGGGGATATAGATTTCTAAATAAATAAGATGAGTGCGTTACGTGTCGAACGTCTCGAATACGAATAATATTAAATAAATAAATAAATTCGTACGTGTCACACCCTGAAATTCCACAGCGGGTTACCCGCGGGTTGTGACTGTCAAGGATCATCAGTCCCGGTCATTTCGAACGACCTCTAACTGATTTTCGAAAAGACATTCCGTTTGAACATCATACAAAATTAAATAGTAATACAGAGTTTGAAAATGCGGAATGTAAAGTGCGGAAGCAAAAGTAATGTTGCAAAATACAGAAGCATGACAAATTAGGTTCCCATAAACCTAAGCTTCTAAATGAAAACATGCTGTGGGACTCTTGGAGTGCAATCCTAGTCCGTGCATGAATGCTTAGCGACCTGAGATAAACATGTTTAAAGTGTCAACACAGGGTTGGTGAGTTCACAGGTTTAAGTAACAGAAACAGAAATGAAAACAGTGTAACAGTACGCATGTATACTATTGATTCGATTGTTGATCAGACAATAAACATTAACTATATAAGCAACACCGAAACCGAAGCTCAACGAAGGAATGCAGAAACTAGCATTTTGCCTCTTACGTGCCCAGCACGCAATGGATTAGGTCAATTATGCACCCGTTTGACTCCCAGTCAGAGTTAGCGCGACTAACCCGGGTGGGGGTTGTTAAACCCAATAGTACTATTCATGAATCACCTCGCTTTGTGTAATAATTAACGGTTCGAATATGAGAGGACTTTATGTGCGGGAAATGCACCCACTTATATAAATTAAAGCGAAATCAAAGTAATTGTCATACGACTAAGTAAGAAAATGTTTTAGCATGTATCTCCCCCAATTGGAAAAGTAAGTAAAATGGGGCCGTGAAAACTCACCTGGAATGCGGTGAATGAGAAATGAAAGCAACAAGAGAAATCGAGTAACTCCGGGTAACCGACCTAACCGAGCCCTAAGAATTAATAAGGCTATAAGGTCTATGAAAGTAAACATGGTTTATGTAACCACATTCATCCAAACGACTCAACGTTGAAAGGTTACATTGACGTTTTGAAAAGGTTTGACCAAAGTTGACCGAGGTTTGACCGAGGTTTGACCAACTTTGACCAAGGTTTGACCAACTTTGACTAATGTTGACCAATGTTGACTAGTGTTGACCAATGTTGACCAAGTTTGACCAATGTTGACTAGTGTTGACCAATGTTGACTAGTGTTGACCAATGTTGACTCATATTGAAGTCATGTATAAACAACACACAAGTAACATATAAGTTGTAAACATGTAACACATAAGCATCATACAAGTTATACATGTGTAGCACAAGTAGCATATAAGTTGTACATGTGTGACACGTAAGGAACATACGAGTTGTACCTAAGTAATGTATAAGTAACACCTTGTGACATAACATACATGCTTCAACTAGTTGCATAAGAAATTAACATGTTATAAGTGACATAGCATTTGCACCTCTTAATGGCATATTTCATACACATAATTCATGTCATCATATTAATAACCTATTAGTACCATTTTCATTCTTTTAAACAAGTAGAATAACATGTCATTGCAATTTCATATTTCTTAACATAACAAAGTTTCCATTTTTGATAATTAGGGTTTTAGTGCATCTAAGGTGTCATAGCTCAAACAAACAAGTTGTACATGGAATTGTACTAGTAACATACTAGTAACATGATTCTATGCATTTACTTTCTATTTCAAGCAAATATGAAGGTTCTCTACAAATAAAGTTTCCTTATTTAGCAAGGTTCGCCAAAACATGTCATAACACAACTCCGAATTACATATTCTTGCATAAATCATCTATTCATATGATAATGAAGCCATATAACCTACTTTAAACATTTATAGGCCACACATACAAAATATGAACAATTAAAGTTTCCTTTTTAGGAAAGTGGTCCAAACGACCCTTTTGCACATGTGTAACTTCAAATAACTCTTTTTACTACTTTAATATATATTATAGAACTATAATATCCACTTTTTACCCATTAGAAACTCAAAACACAAAATATACAAAATTAAAGTTTCCTTATATAGTAAGTTACCATAATCTAGTAAAAAAACGACATTTCAACCAAAAAATCATATTTCCCATCTATTCTAACATTACTAGAGTCATACAAACCATCAAACATATTATATACACATTTCTACTAAAACTCAAACAATAAAGTTTCCATAAATAGAAACGAGCAAGAAACAACCTAAACTAGCATATGAAAACATAAAATGTGCATATATGCATCAACAACTCTTTTATTATGAAAACCTTTGATTAAAACATGGATTTAAACACTTGTAACCAAGATTTTTGTTTGGATGGATGGTCCATGACCATGTGGTCGAAAATATTAAAGAAACCATGGATTAAAACACTTACAATGAAGGTATGATGATGAAATGGAGATGATGGAAGCTTGAAACACCTTGGATTCACCTTGAATGCACTTAGAACACTTGAATGGAGAACCAAATATTGAAAAAGCGTGGAGGCTGGTATGATATGGTGGCTGGACGAAAATGAGGAGGAGGGAGGATTAGGTTTAGGGTTTTTGTTGTAAAAATGGTTTAAGGGGGTTTAAGGGTGCTTTTAGTAAATGGGTTTTGGGCTTTTCCACTCTTTCAAGGCTTTTATTAAACATTTGGGCTCCTAATGTGGGTTACTAATTAAAATATCTGAATTATTTAAGCCCAAGTATAAGACCATCATTTTTATAAAAATCCAATTTAGTGTTGTTGGCACATATCGCGTATCCGCTTAAAAAGCGTTAAAATAAAAGTTACTCTAAAAATTCCGGAAAAATTCACATAAGCATGAAATATTAAATCACAGTATTACATATAATTTTTGCACACAAATTATATGTCTAAATATTATTTCTAAAATTCACCAACGTTCGTGTGACAGGACGCGTGTGTGACCCGGTAATCCGTCCGATTACCGATGCATGTAATGAAATGAAACGAATGTACTTGTTATATGAAATGTGTACTTAATTATCCTATAATTAAGTATGATGCAAGTGTAATCACGTGAATTCAAGTAATAGTCGGGTATGGATATTAACCTGAATTTGCCGGGTGTCACATACTCCCCCTGTTAAAAGGAATTTCGTCCCGAAATTCAGTTCGTGTCACTGATAGACGGTGTAGTTTTGAACAAGTGAGGGTATTTACGCTTGAATTGATCCTCGTGCTCCCAAGTGAACTCTGGTCCGCGTCTAGAATTCCAACGAACCTTAACTATGGGTATGCGGCTTTGTTTTAACTGTTTGACCTCGCGGTCCATGATCTCGACTGGTTCTTCGACGAAGTGAAGCTGATCGTCTATTTGAATTTCCTCCAATGGTATGACTAGTGTCTCGTCTGACAAGCACTTTTTCAGATTTGACACGTGAAACACGTCATGAACGCCACTAAGGGTTTCTGGTAGGTTGAGTTTGTAAGCAACAGGACCAATCCTTTTCAGAATCTCGAAGGGTCCAATGTAACGAGGATTAAGCTTTCCACGCTTGCCGAAACGTATCACTCCTTTCCATGGCGAGACTTTCAGTAGTACCTTGTCTCCCACTTGAAATTCTAATGGTTTGCGTCTCACGTCAGCGTAACTCTTTTGACGATCACGCGCGGCCTTGATACGTTCGCGTATCTGTACAATCTTCTCTGTAGTTTCATGAATAACTTCTGGACATATGAGTTGGCTATCTCCCACTTCTCTCCAGCAAATCGGCGATCTACACTTTCGTCCGTAAAGTGCTTCGAATGGTGCGGCCTTAATGCTAGTGTGGTAGCTGTTGTTGTATGAAAATTCGACCAACGGTAGGTGGGCATCCCATCCGTTCCCGAAGTCAACCACACAAGCTCTGAGCATGTCCTCCAGGGTCTGGATGGTCCTTTCACTTTGACCGTCCGTCTGGGGGTGATATGTAGTACTCATATCTAGCCGAGTACCCAAGGCTTTCTGTAAGGATTGCCAGAATCGGGATGTGAATCGACTATCCCTATCTGAAATGATGGAGATTGGCACTCCATGTCTTGTGACTACTTCCTTTAAGTAAGTTCTGGTTAGTTTCTCCATCTTGTCCGTTTCTTTAATGGGAAGGAAGTGCGCAGATTTGGTTAGTCTGTCGACAATTACCCAGATTGTGTCACAGCCATTAGAGGCTTTGGGCAATTTCGTGATGAAGTCCATTGAAATTTGTTCCCACTTCCACTGTGGGATCTCCGGTTGTTGGAGTAACCCTGATGGTTTCTGATACTCTACCTTGACCTTAGCACAGGTCAAGCATTTACTGACGTAGGTAGCAATTTCGGCTTTCATGTTAGGCCACCAATAATGTTCCTTGAGGTCATGGTACATCTTGTCGGCACCGGGGTGGATCGAGTACCTGGACTTGTGTGCCTCGTCCATCACCAGATCCCTTAGATCCCCAAAGCTTGGTACCCAAATCCGATCCATGAAATAACGGATGTCATCGGATTTGACCTCAAATTGCTTGTCCATACCACGTAAGGACTCATGGCATTGGTTTACCTCTTTGATTGCTTCGAGTTGGGCGTCACGGATTTGCATGGGTAAGTTCGTGTGGATGGTCAACTGTAACGCCCGCACTCGTCGCGGTTTGGGTTGATCCTTCCTGCTCAAGGCATCAGCCACGACGTTTGCCTTTCCAGGATGGTAACGGATAGCGCAGTCGTAGTCGTTTAGCAATTCGACCCATCGACGTTGCCTCATGTTAAGTTCCTTCTGATCGAAGATGTGTTGAAGGCTTTTGTGATCGGTGAAAATTGTGCACTTCGTGCCATACAAGTAGTGCCTCCAGATCTTGAGTGCAAATACTACCGCTCCCAGCTCCAAATCGTGGGTAGTGTAGTTTTTCTCGTGCACTTTCAGTTGTCGAGAAGCATAGGCTATGACCTTCTCCCTTTGCATTAACACGCACCCGAGCCCTTGATGTGACATATCGCAGTACACCACGAAATCGTCTGTTCCTTCTGGTAACGATAGGATCGGCGCGCTGCAAAGTTTCTGTTTGAGTAATTGAAAAGCGGTTTCTGCCTTGTCGTTCCATTCGTATTTCTTATCCTTGTGTGTCAGTGTGGTGAGAGGTTGGGCTATCTTAGAGAAATTTTCGATGAATCGTCGATAGTAGCCCGCAAGGCCTAAGAACTGTCGTACCTCAGTTGGAGTCTTAGGTGCTTCCCAATTCTTAATCGCCTCGATTTTGGATGGGTCAACATGTATGCCTTTCTCGTTGACCACGTGTCCAAGGAACTGTACTTCGCGAATCCAGAAGTCGCATTTCGAGAACTTGGCGTACAATTTCTCGGCTTTCAGCAACTCCATAATTAACTTCAAATGCTCGGCATGTTCCTCTTTGTTCTGTGAGTATATCAGGATATCGTCTATGAACACAATCACAAACTTGTCCAAGTAGGGCTTGCACAATCGGTTCATGAGGTCCATGAATACCGCCGGTGCATTGGTTAACCCAAATGGCATGACCATGAACTCGTAGTGACCATAACGAGTTTGGAAGGCGGTCTTTGGAATATCGTCTTCCTGAATCCTTAGCCGGTGGTATCCCGACCGTAGATCGATCTTTGAGTAATAGCTCGACCCTTGCAATTGATCGAATAGGTCATCGATCCTTGGTAGTGGATATCGGTTCTTGATCGTTACCTTGTTCAGTTCTCTGTAATCGATACACATACGGAATGATCCGTCCTTCTTCTTAACGAACAAGACTGGTGCTCCCCAAGGCGAGAAGCTTGGTCTGATGAAGCCTTTGTCTAACAGTTCCTGTAATTGGTTAGACAATTCATGCATTTCCGATGGTGCCAGTCGGTAAGGTGACCTTGCTATCGGAGCAGCTCCGGGTGTGAGATCAATCCGAAACTCGACTTGTCGCTGCGGTGGAAGTCCGGGCAAGTCGTCGGGAAATACTTCCGGATAGTCTCGGACGATCGGTATGTCTTTAATCTTCCTTTCTCCTTTCTTTTCTGTCACGTGTGCTAGGATCGCGTGATAGCCCTTCCGCAAGTACTTTCGGGCTTTCATGCAGGTAATGATCCTTAACGTAGCACCACTCCGTTCTCCTTGAATGGTCAGTGTTTCTCCGTCCGACAGTGGGATGCGGACTATCTTCTTGTGACAAACGATTTCGGCTCGGTTCCTGGACAACCAGTCCATACCAACTACTATGTCGAAGCTTCCCAACGTTACTGGCAATAGGTCTATAGTGAAAGGATGATCGGCTAGTGTTAAGACACAACCTGGAATTACTTGTTCTGTCTCTATTAGCTTACCATCTGCTAGCTCTACCGTGTATAAGTAATCTAAGGCGATGGGAGTAATCCCAAGTAATGAGCTAAACTCAGTGGATACAAAACTCTTATCGGCACCCGTGTCAAATAAGATAGAAGCATAGCAGTTGTTTACGAGAAACGTACCAGTAACAATGTTGGGATCCTGCCTAGCCTCGCCGGCTCCAATAACAAATGCTCTGCCCCGAGTGTTTGTATTTCCAGGTTTCCGGTTCTTCGGGCAGTCTTTGCGGAAATGTCCGGGATCACCGCACCCGAAACATCCGCGGTTTCCCCCGCCAGCCGGGGCTTGTTCAACTGATCGGCAGCTCTGGGCAGTGTGTCCAAAACGTTTACACTTCTGGCACCGAGAATCTTCACAAGTACCATTGTGGTGAAACTGGCACTTGTTGCACTTAGGTAGGGTTCCAGTGTATGTCCCTCTTGGCCTTTTATCCGGTCGGTTAGCCATAAACACCCGGGCCGGTTCTTGCTTCTTCTGGTTACTAGGCACATAGGACTTGGCAGGAGCATTTTCCCACTTTCTCTTGTTGTCAAAGGTTTTCACAAAACTTTCTTTCTTGTTGAACAGTCCCTGACGGACTGCCTGATCCGTGAGATTATGAGCCAGTCTCACTGTGTTGTGGATAATTGTGGGTTCTGCAGAAGTAACCATGCTTTGTATTTGAGGTGCCAAACCCTAAATGTACCGCTCAATTCGTTTGTACTCCGGTGTAACCATGTGCGGTAGTAGTCTTGCTAAATCGTGGAATCTTGCGGTATATCCCGCGATGTCAGCACCCTCCATTCTTAGGTTCCAAAACTCCTGTTCCAACTTTTGGAGTTCGTTACGAGGACAGTACTCCTCTTTCAACATTTCCTTGAATTCCTCCCAAGGAATGGCGTTCGCATTATCCAGGCCCAGAGTCTGGATATAAGAGTTCCACCAGGAGAGGGCTTGGCCCTCGAGAGTCCCAGCTCCGTACATGACTCTGTTCTCCATTGTGCATTGGCTCATACTGAAGACCATCCATCGTAGTAGTCCCACTGCTCCTTCCGTCCCGGTAAATGTATGCGGCTTGCAATCCATAAAGGATTTGTAGGTGCAAGCCTTTGACCCATGCCCAGTTCCTGTGTGTCAATGATAGAGCGTAATTAGGTTAAATTTTCCCGAGGCAGGGCTATGTTACTTGCAGTATATACTATTTCCGGTTTGTACTATACCTCTGCTCTCGCCTTGGCCTCCCGACCCTCCACTGGATCGATTGGCTTCGTGGTTAGCGAGTGCATCTGCCACGCGTTGGGCGATAAAGGCTTCAATTTGGGCAGTGGTCATGGAACTGGTGCCTTCTCCTGGGTTGCGGGGTGTCCTCCTTGGCGGCATGTTTCTTTATAATCATAATGATAACAAAGGTTAGATATTGCGTAATAAATAACGATCAACACACGTGCATAAGGTAACACACAACAATCAACAATAAATTAACCATGCAATATAATCAAAAGACAACCACTTGATAAATAAGTTGTACCAAATACAAAGTATTTTCAGGAGTAAACACTCCTCCAAAACAAGTAATATCTCAAAAATATTGCGTGAGCACAGCCCGCTCACGATAGGCTAATCAATTGGGTGGTGTAACAGTACCACTCTGCAAGAAGGTAAAAAGTAACAAGGCACAGAGAATCATCAGAACCCTGGCGGGTTCCAACTCTTCTCTGACCGTGTTAGCCGTAAGCTCTGCCGCTAAGGCTGTAGAGTCAGCAAGTGAGGCTCGATGCTCGGCTACTGCTGCTCGCTGGTGTGCCATCCCCAACTGCTCCTCAGTCTGCTGGAGGCGGCTGGATAGTGCAGTGATCCTATCCGTCTCTCTCTGGCGATCCTCAAGTAGTCCTGCTACCTGCCCCTGTAATGCCTGTAGTGCAGTCTCAGTAGCTGTGGCCCTCTGTTCTGCCTCCCGAGCCTTTTCTTCCGCGGCCTCGATCCGGTCTCGTACTATCAGTAGTGCCTGGTCAGTCAAAGCAAGTTCGTCCTGAAGGGACGATATATCAGCATCATGTAACTTGCTGCGTGTCGCAAGTATTGGTAGCACCTCCCGGGTAGGCCGGAGCCAATAGGGTGGTGGATAGGATGGTCCAGTTGACTCTCCCGTAGATGAAGTGTCCGATGATGCAATCCGGGCCCTTTTGGCCGATGGTCCAGCAATGTCAGGGGAGTGGGCTGGTCGCTTTCCTCTGCGAATGTTCTTCTTTCGAGCTGTGTGTTTGGTCTTCGCTCCCACCGGTGCAAGTAATGGTGATGGCGGCGTCGGGTCCGCCAGACGAGGTGGTGAAGGTAGTATAGAGCCGTCGTCGGACGATGAGTCCCCGTGTAGTACGGAGTAGGGCACCGTCTCGCCCGGGTCGCTCCCCTCGCCGGCGTCTCCATTGCCTCCTGGGGCTGGTGCGTCGTCTTCCTCCTCTTCTAGATCCTCCTCAGGATCCTCCTCCGGGTCCTCCTCAGGATCCTCCTCGGGATCCTCTTCAGAATCCAACTCTACAAAATCCACTGAGTCATGTGTCTGCTCCTCATCCGTGGATGAGTGGGGTGATGAAGGTGGGGTGAGTGGCTCCACTGATGATGATGGGGTAGCCGGTGTGTACTCCTCAGAGTCCGAGATCACAATGGGGTCCGATGAGGTCGACATCCTGTAACAAGTCAATATCCAGTAATCCATTGTATTCATGTATGAAAATGCATGTATGATGTGATGTGAACTATGTGAGCCTACAGTTATAGTCTAAGCATACTAAATGCAACTTAGTTCTCTATAACCTGGCTCTGATACCAATCTGTCACACCCTGAAATTCCACAGCGGGTTACCCGCGGGTTGTGACTGTCAAGGATCATCAGTCCCGGTCATTTCGAACGACCTCTAACTGATTTTCGAAAAGACATTCCGTTTGAACATCATACAAAATTAAATAGAAATACAGAGTTTGAAAATACGGAATGTAAAGTGCGGAAGAAAAAGTAATGTTGCAAAATACAGAAGCATGACAAATTAGGTTCCCATAAACCTAAGCTTCTAAATGAAAACATGTTGTGGGACTCTTGGAGTGCAATCCTAGTCCGTGCATGAATGCTTAGCGACCTGAGATAAACATGCTTAAAGTGTCAACACAGGGTTGGTGAGTTCACAGGTTTAAGTAACAGAAACAGAAATGAAAACAGTGTAACAGTACGCATGTATACTATTGATTCGATTGTTGATCAGACAATAAACATTAACTATATAAGCAACACCGAAACCGAAGCTCAACGAAGGAATGCAGAAACTAGCATTTTGCCTCTTACGTGCCCAGCACGCAATGGATTAGGTCAATTATGCACCCGTTTGACTCCTAGTCAGAGTTAGCGCGACTAACCCGGGTGGGGGTTGTTAAACCCAATAGTACTATTCATGAATCACCTCGCTTTGTGTAATAATTAACGGTTCGAATATGAGAGGACTTTATGTGCGGGAAATGCACCCACTTATATAAATTAAAGCGAAATCAAAGTAATTGTCATACGACTAAGTAAGAAAATGGTTTAGCATGTATCTCCCCCAATTGGAAAAGTAAGTAAAATGGGGCCGTGAAAACTCACCTGGAATGCGGTGAATGAGAAATGAAAGCAACAAGAGAAATCGAGTAACTCCGGGTAACCGACCTAACCGAGCCCTAAGAATTAATAAGGCTATAAGGTCTATGAAAGTAAACATGGTTTATGTAACCACATTCATCCAAACGACTCAACGTTGAAAGGTTACATTGACGTTTTGAAAAGGTTTGACCAAAGTTGACCGAGGTTTGACCGAGGTTTGGCCAACTTTGACCAAGGTTTGACCAACTTTGACCAAGTTTGACTAATGTTGACTAATGTTGACCAATGTTGACTAGTGTTGACCAATGTTGACCAATGTTGACCAAGTTTGACCAATGTTGACTAATGTTGACCAATGTTGACTAGTGTTGACCAATGTTGACTAGTGTTGACCAATGTTGACTAGTGTTGACCAGTGTTGACTCATATTGAAGTCATGTATAAACAACACACAAGTAACATATACGTTGTAAACATGTAACACATAAGCATCATACAAGTTATACATGTGTAGCACAAGTAGCATATAAGTTGTACATGTGTGACACGTAAGGAACATACGAGTTGTACCTAAGTAATGTATAAGTAACACCTTGTGACATAACATACATGCTTCAACTAGTTGCATAAGAAATTAACATGTTATAAGTGACATAGCATTTGCACCTCTTAATGACATATTTCATACACATAATTCATGTCATCATATTAATAACCTATTAGTACCATTTCCATTCTTTTAAACAAGTAGCATAACATGTCATTGCAATTTCATATTTCTTAACATAACAAAGTTTCCATTTTTGATAATTAGTGTTTTAGTGCATCTAAGGTGTCATAGCTCAAACAAACAAGTTGTACATGGAATTGTACTAGTAACATACTAGTAACATGATTCTATGCATTTACTTTCTATTTCAAGCAAATATGAAGGTTCTCTACAAATAAAGTTTCCTTATTTAGCAAGGTTCGCCAAAACATGTCATAACACAACTCCGAATTACATATTCTTGCATAAATCATCTATTCATATGATAATGAAGCCATATAACCTACTTTAAACATTTATAGGCCACACATACAAAATATGAACAATTAAAGTTTCCTTTTTGGGAAAGTGGTCCAAACGACCCTTTTGCACATGTGTAACTTCAAATAACTCTTTTTACTACTTTAATATATATTATAGAACTATAATATCCACTTTTTACCCATTAGAAACTCAAAACACAAAATATACAAAATTAAAGTTTCCTTATATAGTAAGTTACCATAATCTAGTAAAAAAACGACATTTCAACCAAAAAATCATATTTCCCATCTATTCTAACATTACTAGAGTCATACAAACCATCAAACATATTATATACACATTTCTACTAAAACTCAAACAATAAAGTTTCCATAAATAGAAACGAGCAAGAAACAACCTAAACTAGCATATGAAAACATAAAATGTGCATATATGCATCAACAACTCTTTTATTATGAAAACCTTTGATTAAAACATGGATTTAAACACTTGTAACCAAGATTTTTTTTTGGATGGATGGTCCATGACCATGTGGTCGAAAATATTAAAGAAACCATGGATTAAAACACTTACAATGAAGGTATGATGATGAAATGGAGATGATGGAAGCTTGAAACACCTTGGATTCACCTTGAATGCACTTAGAACACTTGAATGGAGAACCAAAGATTGAAAAAGCGTGGAGGCTGGTATGATATGGTGGCTGGACGAAAATGAGGAGGAGGGAGGATTAGGTTTAGGGTTTTTGTTGTAAAAATGGTTTAAGGGGGTTTAAGGGTGCTTTTAGTAAATGGGTTTTGGGCTTTTCCACTCTTTCAAGGCTTTTATTAAACATTTGGGCTCCTAATGTGGGTTACTAATTAAAATATCTGAATTATTTAAGCCCAAGTATAAGACCATCATTTTTATAAAAATCCAATTTAGTGTTGTTGGCACATATCGCGTATCCGCTTAAAAAGCGTTAAAATAAAAGTTACTCTAAAAATTCCGGAAAAATTCACATAAGCATGAAATATTAAATCACAGTATTACATATATTTTTTGCACACAAATTATATGTCTAAATATTATTTCTAAAATTCACCAACGTTCGTGTGACAGGACGCGTGTGTGACCCGGTAATCCGTCCGATTACCGATGCATGTAATGAAATGAAACGAATGAACTTGTTATATGAAATGTGTACTTAATTATCCTATAATTAAGTATGATGCAAGTGTAATCACGTGAATTCAAGTAATAGTCGGGTATGGATATTAACCTGAATTTGCCGGGTGTCACATACTCCCCCTGTTAAAAGGAATTTCGTCCCGAAATTCAGTTCGTGTCACTGATAGACGGTGTAGTTTTGAACAAGTGAGGGTATTTACGCTTGAATTGATCCTCGCGCTCCCAAGTGAACTCTGGTCCGCGTCTAGAATTCCAACGAACCTTAACTATGGGTATGCGGCTTTGTTTTAACTGTTTGACCTCGCGGTCCATGATCTCGACTGGTTCTTCGACGAAGTGAAGCTGATCGTCTATTTGAATTTCCTCCAATGGTATGACTAGTGTCTCGTCTGACAAGCACTTTTTCAGATTTGACACGTGAAACACGTCATGAACGCCACTAAGGGTTTCTGGTAGGTTGAGTTTGTAAGCAACAGGACCAATCCTTTTCAGAATCTCGAAGGGTCCAATGTAACGAGGATTAAGCTTTCCACGCTTGCCGAAACGTATCACTCCTTTCCATGGCGAGACTTTCAGTAGTACCTTGTCTCCCACTTGAAATTCTAATGGTTTGCGTCTCACGTCAGCGTAACTCTTTTGACGATCACGCGCGGCCTTGATACGTTCGCGTATCTGTACAATCTTCTCTGTAGTTTCATGAATAACTTCTGGACATATGAGTTGGCTATCTCCCACTTCTCTCCAGCAAATCGGCGATCTACACTTTCGTCCGTAAAGTGCTTCGAATGGTGCGGCCTTAATGCTAGTGTGGTAGCTGTTGTTGTATGAAAATTCGACCAACGGTAGGTGGGCATCCCATCCGTTCCCGAAGTCAACCACACAAGCTCTGAGCATGTCCTCCAGGGTCTGGATGGTCCTTTCACTTTGACCGTCCGTCTGGGGGTGATATGTAGTACTCATATCTAGCCGAGTACCCAAGGCTTTCTGTAAGGATTGCCAGAATCGGGATGTGAATCGACTATCCCTATCTGAAATGATGGAGATTGGCACTCCATGTCTTGTGACTACTTCCTTTAAGTAAGTTCTGGTTAGTTTCTCCATCTTGTCCGTTTCTTTAATGGGAAGGAAGTGCGCAGATTTGGTTAGTCTGTCGACAATTACCCAGATTGTGTCACAGCCATTAGAGGCTTTGGGCAATTTCGTGATGAAGTCCATTGAAATTTGTTCCCACTTCCACTGTGGGATCTCCGGTTGTTGGAGTAACCCTGATGGTTTCTGATACTCTACCTTGACCTTAGCACAGGTCAAGCATTTACTGACGTAGGTAGCAATTTCGGCTTTCATGTTAGGCCACCAATAATGTTCCTTGAGGTCATGGTACATCTTGTCGGCACCGGGGTGGATCGAGTACCTGGACTTGTGTGCCTCGTCCATCACCAGATCCCTTAGATCCCCAAAGCTTGGTACCCAAATCCGATCCATGAAATAACGGATGTCATCGGATTTGACCTCAAATTGCTTGTCCATACCACGTAAGGACTCATGGCATAGGTTTACCTCTTTGATTGCTTCGAGTTGGGCGTCACGGATTTGCATGGGTAAGTTCGTGTGGATGGTCAACTGTAACGCCCGCACTCGTCACGGTTTGGGTTGATCCTTCCTGCTCAAGGCATCAGCCACGACGTTTGCCTTTCCAGGATGGTAACGGATAGCGCAGTCGTAGTCGTTTAGCAATTCGACCCATCGACGTTGCCTCATGTTAAGTTCTTTCTGATCGAAGATGTGTTGAAGGCTTTTGTGATCGGTGAAAATTTGCCGGGTGTCACAGTACGCTTGTGCCAATTAAAATGGTTAGGAAAATAGTATAACTATATATATTATTTTCGAAGATGTGATCGAAGATGGTAACGGATAGCGCAGTCGTAGTCGTTTAGCATGAAATATTAAATCACAATATTACATATAATTTTTGCACACAAATTATATGTCTAAATATTATTTCTAAAATTCACCAACGTTCGTGTGACAGGACGCGTGTGTGACCAGGTAATCCGTCCGATTACCGATGCATGTAATGAAATGAAACGAATGAACTTGTTATATGAAATGTGTACTTAATTATCCTATAATTAAGTATGATGCAAGTGTAATCACGTGAATTCAAGTAATAGTCGGGTATGGATATTAACCTGAATTTGCCGGGTGTCACAGTACGCTTGTGCCATTTAAAATGGTTAGGAAAATAGTATAACTATATATATTATTTTCGAGTTCATAGGATTAGTAAAATAATCATTTGTATGGGAAAATAATAAACATATTATTTTTAATCGAATATATAAACGTGGACAAATAATATAACAAATTATATTATTTATAAACTTTGAAACGTTTCATAAGATTTATAAACGTGGTACAATAATATAAAAATATATTATTTTTTAATTGAGATCACGGGAATGGAAATAATATAAATATATTATTTATTCGAAGTGGTGGTTTGAAAATAATATAAATATATATTATTTAAAAGTGGAAATATATTAAATAATAGTTATAAATCTAAACCCAAGCCTATGGGTGGGTTATGAGGCTAAAACATTTTAATATGTTATTATAATAATAGAGGGATAGGTTTTGTATTAAAATAATGCTAATAAAAGTTGATTTAAAAAGAAAACGTGTGGAGAGACTCAAACCCGGGTCTCTCCCACACGAGCATACATACTTAACCGGCCTCTGCCCGCTAGGGTATTGCAACAGAAATCGTTTCCGAATTGTTTTAACTAACAAGTCGAGTGGTTCTCCCCCATGCTCACATGCGCTCGAATCCAGTCCTAATTCATCAGATTTCGATCGCGCTAGACCCAAGATTCATAGGGGTTTTGTTCGTCAGTCGATTACGAGTCAGTAGATGTGCTTTAATTCAAAAATCGTTAAGTTTAAGACCGTTAATTTCGTGTTTGAACATTAGAACCCTAAGATATGAACACCAAATCAAATCAACTGATTTCGATAATAGAACTAGTAGAAATCATAGGCCTTTTATAAATCGAAGCATTGCGAATCTGTTTGTATGGTTTAATTAGGTTAAAAATGTGTTTAAGATCAAAAACCCCAAAACAGGTTATGAACAAACCCTAGTTACGGGATCGTGAATAATTCGATGATATGAGATTGAATTAACATATGGCTTTTGATATACAGAGTATTGCGAAACTAAAGGTGTACTTCAATATGATTTAAATCAAGCGTAGATAGGAGTTCGATCAAACCGAAAAACATATGAACCCTAGAATTGGTTCTTGTTAAAATTGTTGTTGTAAGCCCTTATTAGCATAGGGCTTTTAATCTAGGAATGGAAACGAAGCTAATGGTATAGGAATTTACCAGAATTGAATTAGACTTGGAGACGCTCGACTAAAACAGTTTCCGGCTGCGACAGAGTTGATCTCCGGTGACTCTTGCTGTGATTTCGGTCAAATTGAGGTGTGCAACAGCTTCTGTGGACTTCGTCTAGTGTGCGTAGTGTTTCAATTCGTGGAATTAGTATCGGGATTAACGAATTTGATGACCATAATGCAGTGGTCGACGGTTTCGAGTTAATTTCCCATAATTGGGTGATTACGCATCAATGTTAGGGTTTAAAACCTTATTAATGGTCGCTAATGTCATTAACCTCCAATTCGGTTATAGATTCAAATGAATTTTTAGTTATCAATGCAAATTGGATTCAAAATCAATAGGTTTGACTTATAAAAGTCAAATAGGAACAAGGTATGCGAATTTTGACTTTCTCTAAGTCAACAGAAATAAAGATTTGGTAAATTATAGTTTCAGTCCCTATAGTTTCTGAATTAGGGTTTTAAAAGAGGCAGAATCAGTCCCTGAGGTTTGAGATGGGTTAAGAACTTGGTTAGTTGACTTTCAAAGTCAACAGAAACTTAAATGTTTGATTTTGACTATACAAAGTCAAATAGAATAGAGTTTAGGCTAATTACACAACTAGTCCTTGTAGTTAGGGTTTGAAAATTGATAAGTCTAGTCCCTGGAGTTTGTGAATAATTAGGATTTAACTAGATTTGCTAACTGAGTTAACTGGAAAAGTCCGGATTATCACATTATACATAGGTCAACACAATAGAATTTTCCAGAATTCACAAGCACATGTAAACGGATAGCGCAGTCGTAGTCGTTTAGCATGAAATATTAAATCACAGTATTACATATAATTTTTGCACACAAATTATATGTCTAAATATTATTTCTAAAATTCACCAACGTTCGTGTGACAGGACGCGTGTGTGACCAGGTAATCCGTCCGATTACCGATGCATGTAATGAAATGAAACGAATGAACTTGTTATATGAAATGTGTACTTAATTATCCTATAATTAAGTATGATGCAAGTGTAATCACGTGAATTCAAGTAATAGTCGGGTATGAATATTAACCTGAATTTGCCGGGTGTCACAGTACGCTTGTGCCATTTAAAATGGTTAGGAAAATAGTATAACTATATATATTATTTTCGAGTTCATAGGATTAGTAAAATAATCATTTGTATGGGAAAATAATAAACATATTATTTTTAATCGAATATATAAACGTGGACAAATAATATAACAAATTATATTATTTATAAACTTTGAAACGTTTCATAAGATTTATAAACGTGGTACAATAATATAAAAATATATTATTTTTTAATTGAGATCACGGGAATGGAAATAATATAAATATATTATTTATTCGAAGTGGTGGTTTGGAAATAATATAAATATATATTATTTAAAAGTGGAAATATATTAAATAATAGTTATAAATCTAAACCCAAGCCTATGGGTGGGTTATGAGGCTAAAACATTTTAATATGTTATTATAATAATAGAGGGATAGGTTTTGTATTAAAATAATGCTAATAAAAGTTGATTTAAAAAGAAAACGTGTGGAGAGACTCAAACCCGGGTCTCTCCCACACGAGCATACATACTTAACCGGCCTCTGCCCGCTAGGGTATTGCAACAGAAATCGTTTCCGAATTGTTTTAACTAACAAGTCGAGTGGTTCTCCCCCATGCTCACATGCGCTCGAATCCAGTCCTAATTCATCAGATTTCGATCGCGCTAGACCCAAGATTCATAGGGGTTTTGTTCGTCAGTCGATTACGAGTCAGTAGATGTGCTTTAATTCAAAAATCGTTAAGTTTAAGACCGTTAATTTCGTGTTTGAACATTAGAACCCTAAGATATGAACACCAAATCAAATCAACTGATTTCGATAATAGAACTAGTAGAAATCATAGGCCTTTTATAAATCGAAGCATTGCGAATCTGTTTGTATGGTTTAATTAGGTTAAAAATGTGTTTAAGATCAAAAACCCCAAAACAGGTTATGAACAAACCCTAGTTACGGGATCGTGAATAATTCGATGATATGAGATTGAATTAACATATGGCTTTTGATATACAGAGTATTGCGAAACTAAAGGTGTACTTCAATATGATTTAAATCAAGCGTAGATAGGAGTTCGATCAAACCGAAAAACATATGAACCCTAGAATTGGTTCTTGTTAAAATTGTTGTTGTAAGCCCTTATTAGCATAGGGCTTTTAATCTAGGAATGGAAACGAAGCTAATGGTATAGGAATTTACCAGAATTGAATTAGACTTGGAGACGCTCGACTAAAACAGTTTCCGGCTGCGACAGAGTTGATCTCCGGTGACTCTTGCTGTGATTTCGGTCAAATTGAGGTGTGCAACAGCTTCTGTGGACTTCGTCTAGTGTGCGTAGTGTTTCAATTCGTGGAATTAGTATCGGGATTAACGAATTTGATGACCATAATGCAGTGGTCGACGGTTTCGAGTTAATTTCCCATAATTGGGTGATTACGCATCAATGTCAGGGTTTAAAACCTTATTAATGGTCGCTAATGTCATTAACCTCCAATTCGGTTATAGATTCAAATGAATTTTTAGTTATCAATGCAAATTGGATTCAAAATCAATAGGTTTGACTTATAAAAGTCAAATAGGAACAAGGTATGCGAATTTTGACTTTCTCTAAGTCAACAGAAATAAAGATTTGGTAAATTATAGTTTCAGTCCCTATAGTTTCTGAATTAGGGTTTTAAAAGAGGCAGAATCAGTCCCTGAGGTTTGAGATGGGTTAAGAACTTGGTTAGTTGACTTTCAAAGTCAACAGAAACTTAAATGTTTGATTTTGACTATACAAAGTCAAATAGAATAGAGTTTAGGCTAATTACACAACTAGTCCTTGTAGTTAGGGTTTGAAAATTGATAAGTCTAGTCCCTAGAGTTTGTGAATAATTAGGATTTAACTAGATTTGCTAACTGAGTTAACTGGAAAAGTCCGGATTATCACATTATACATAGGTCAACACAATAGAATTTTCCAGAATTCACAAGCACATGTAAATTCACAATTACGTGATATCAAGTGTAATTGTCAATTTACCTTACTTGATCACCTAGTAGTCTCCCGTTGTGGGTCATATTGTAGGTGTCGATTATTTCCACGTTGTGCGTATTATATGTTAGTCACGTATGCCACATAATTGTTTCTAATATTAACGTGTCTAGTAATATTCTAGTGTAATCATGCACACTAATAGTTGACTCAAGTGGTCTAGCAACGGTTGGAATATCTATGCTCAAGCCTTTGGTGTTCCTAGTATGATGCAAGTCTTAGTAATCTTGGTCCCTAAATGAGTCTGGTTAGAGTCTAGGTGCAACTAAGGAGACCTAATTCGCTGAAACCATTGGCTCTGATACAAAACCCCCAAATTTATTCACTTAATAAATAAATAAATCCAGGTTGCAACAATTGGTATCATTACATAACAGCGGAAGCTAAAATAAAGACTTCTAATGTGTTAAACACCATTACAAATACTAAATTGAAGTAGTACTTTGACCTAAAACTATGTAGGTCAGAACCGACTTGAGGTTGACAATGCTTCTTCGGCTTCTAGGGTTTTAATTCGAGTGGTTAACATATTCCAACCGTGTCATAACTATGTGTTACCTGAAAAACATACTTTAAAATGTCAACACAAAGGTTGGTGAGTTCACATGTTTAGTTGTCTCGGGGTAAAGTAGTTTTCCTTGAAAACATTGATATCGTGTACATGGCCGTAACATAAAACCGTTTTTCCTTGAAAACATAGAAAAGGTGTACATGGCCATAATATGAAACCGTTTTCCCGAAAACCTTGAAAATGTGTTCATGGGCTTAATATGGAATCGTTTTCCTCGAAAGCATGTGATGACTTCATAGTCATAAAGTGAGTCGTTTTACCAATGAAAACATGTGATGACTTAATAGTCATAAAATGGGTTATTTTCCCCAATAAAAACATGTGAATGAGTTTATACCCGTGTTAAGCCCTTTTTAATGATAAGATCGATAACCAAAATGAGTAGCGGTTTCATGTGTATATGATAAACAGAACAAGTAATGTTAACCCATTTGTAAACTAGCTAGGCATACAAATAATATGTTCATACATGAGGCATAACCAAACCATGACACAAGTATTTTGCCTCCAGCTCGTACCTCCCGAGCACAAGTTTGAACACTATACGGCCATTCGACCAAAACTGATCGAACCATGACCGGGGGTATCAATCCCAATAGTACTATCCACAGAGTCCCAGGCTAAAACTATAGCTAATGGTTATAAAAATGTTCACGTAGGGGACTTTTAGCGAGCTTTATGTTCGTTAACTCATGCAAACATAAGGTCAGGTCTTGTTCTCTTGTTACCATATGAAAATGTTTGTAAGTGTGTTTTCATGTTTTCAAACGTGTAAAGTAAAAATGTTTCATGTTTCCTCAGACGTATCAAGTAGTGATGTTTCCAAATGTACCAAATAATGATGTTTTCAAATGTATCAAAGATGCTAAGCAAGTATGTTTCTCCCCCGATGTTTTTAAAACATTTAAAAGGCTAAAAGGGGCAGTGAACTCACCTGGAAGTGTGTTAGGTACGATGACGTCCTTCATGTAACAACGGGAACCTAAGTCCGCATAATACGATAGTAGCGGGTCTATGTCCTACTCGAATTATACGATACCTGTATGTACTTAATGTGGTTTATAGACTAACCATAATAATGTAAAGCGAGTCTAAACTTGTGTTGGGTAATCATGTATGCGGTTGAGCTTGACTGATTCGTTAAAGAGCAGTGATTATTTGATAGCCATTCGAGATGTAGTACTTTGGGGAGTATTGGTTTGTCGTTGAGTATTTGGATAGGTGTAATAGAAATACTTGTACACATTTGTTTATGCCAACCCATAATCGTAGTTTAACTAGTCTTAAGAAAATACATAATATACGTGTCACGCGTGTAAACACGCTTGTACAAATTTAGGTATTGTAAGTTTATACATAGACACGCCTTGCCCGCACGATGGTATTAAATGTATTCGGGCATATACGAATGCGTAAAATATATATATATATATATATATATATATATATTTTCAAAAGGTAACAATATATTATACAAGTATTCTATTTCGTAATAAACATTTGAGTTTATGTAAAATATACATTTACATATTAATACGATTATATGTATATGTAACATACTATTTGTTCAAGTTTATAAATATTTAGGTTTTCATATTTATTCGAAACATAATCGTTTAGGTTTCTAGTTGTCAGTGTCTTAAAATCAGTTAATCTTAATGATAGACATATATATACTTTTTATATTTGTGTATATAAATATACATATATATATATTCGATTATATATATCGTGTTACATAACAATCATTTGATTTTATAAAGACGAAAGTATTTACATATTTATGTGTATATATATATATATATATTGATATCATACGTTTATACTTATGAAAAACATATTTGTATCGTCCTTTGTTTATTGTTAATTCCTCGTTTATTAAGTCTATGGTTAAATACCATTCATCAACATACTAGATAGATACGTATATGTTTTATACAAAACACTTAAAGTCCAAATTCTCCGGTCAATCTTTTATATATCACGAGCATTTTTGTAAACATATATGTGAAGAAGGTAATAACTATTATTCATATATATGAATATATACGATTGTTTGTTGTAATAAAGTTCCCATCTTACTAATTATATATTTTTCGTCTAAAATCATTTGTCTCATTTGAGCGGATTTCTTTTGTCAACACTACGTTTAATACGACTCGTTTAATGTTTAACGCTACGTTATTATTTACTTTAACCGTTAACGAATCATTTGAACTCCACGTAAATCAACCGCACACACGTCTAACTTCGCGTAATTAAATATAATCATATTAGTGCGCGTTTTATACCTTTCAGGAGTCTAGTTTACGAACCGACACGTCCTAAAACTCACGTTTCACGTATTGACAACGTTTAACTTTCGTTGACTGGGTTTGACTAGTGTTGACTTTTGTTGACTGAAACCCGGGACCGTCGGGAACGACCCGAAAAGTCCCACTTATCCGGGTGATGTCCCGTCTTCGCCATAACCTGTCCAAATTCCGAAAGAAACCCGGCCATCTCAACCACTCGTTTAACCGGAACCCTAAAGAAATAGTCAGAAAATTGAATAAAGGAGGGATTTAACCTGGATTATAGTGGATCGGACAAAAGAGGAACATGTAAGCATCGATATGACGATTCTAGCCTTCGCCGGAAAATGGGCCTCGCCGGAACTTAGCTTCCTTGCCAGAAAATCGGGTTTTTACACCCCTAGCCGTCACGACGACGTCCTTCACCTCCACCGTGTGGGAAGCAGTGGCCGGCTTCACCCCGTCCTTCTCAGCCTCTCCCTCTCTCTCCCTCACTTCATCGCCGTCATCCTACCTTCTAGTGCCGCCGTGGAGCCAAAACGCTAGCTGCCTCACGCATCTGCCGCTGCGCAGATCTAGATCGTCGGCTTAGGCCTCCTAACCACTGGCGTGACTTTCGTGGCCCCTGATTTGCTTAAGAAGGAGCATGTAAGTGGGGTTCAAGTGGTCGGAACCTCTCCCCGATGGCGCCGGCAGCCGCTGGAGCGGCGGAGGTCGCCAGACTTCCTTTACCAGCCCTCACACTCTCACTTGGTTAGGAGCATTTTTAAAGATTTGTAGAAGTCTGGAATGAAGGAGTTAGAGATGGAATTGTGTTGTGTAAATGAAAGAGATGATAGGTGTAGGAAAAATGAAGATGACGGTAGTTTTTAGATAGGGAGAAATCATCATAAAATCTTGTAAATTTTTAAGAAAATATTTTGTAGATATTCTCAATGATCTTTTAAAAAAAAGAAATCAAACATTAGATTTTATATAATTTATTAATTTAAAAGATTAAAATCCCAAGAGTTATAGAAGTAGGTAAAAGCAGTATATTTTGGACTGGTTTTCGACATATCGCGTGTGCACTCAGATCTCTAGAATGTGAATTAACTCCAAATTGTTATTCTATAATTCCTATAATAATAAAGCGCGATAATAAATGTGAATAAAATATTTATTTCGTAAAATTTCAGTTTCGACTGTTGTCCAAGCCGGTATGCGTTGACACCGCGTGTCTATACGTGCTTGCTTAAATAAACGTCTCGCGCTCCATTTAAATAATATTAATAATAATAAATAACAATTATAATAATTATTTAATTTAATTACTTAATCACGCAGTTATAGGATAGTCGGATATCTCTCATGTACCGTATGTCTAACCGAGTATGTTCAGATTAATCGTTTCGCGTTTCGAAGTTAATTATTAATTCCTAAACAATCACAATGTTAATTATTTAATACTATAGGTATAAAGTGAATACTTATTTACATTATTTAATTATACCGGGTCAAGTAAAACCCGCTGACGTCTACATCGTGTTTGTCGCGGTCCTGCATCCCACGTCGCATATCTTTCGTACAAATTCCTAATCAGATACCCGATTAAATACTAATATTTATTAATATTATTTATTTGAGGTTTGACGTCTATATATTTTCTCGCGTAGGATAACCGGTATTAACCCGTACGAGCGCGTTAATCATTCTAACAGTTCTTCGTGTAAACGGTTTAGTTCGTAACTGTTATCCATTATATCGAACCGTGTAACGATCCTAAAACAATGTTTATTAGTTCGTTTTGGATTCAGTTCGTATATTTTGCCTTTAGTTGGACCGTTAATGGGCCGAGTCCAATTATAGTGATTTAACTATCAAGGATTATTGACCCTAATTCAGGGTTGTCACACTAACCGGCTCTTCCTCACTAGACTCCTTTTCATCATCAGATTCCTTTTCGCTAGACTCCTCTTCATCTTTAGATTCCTCTTCACTTGTTGGATCCTCTTCATCTTCAAGTTATTCTTCACCAGATGGTACCTCTTCGTTTTCAGATTCTTCTATCCACCCATTCCCATAATATGGGTGATTAGCAAAGAGATATATTGATCATGAAAATTAAGAATATGTACGATTAAACACTTTCTAAGCATTTTATCAAAACATATGAATTGTATTTGAATTCTTGGCGTTTCTATTTTCCCACTACGTGAAACAACTTCCAAATATATATACCAAGAGATATATTGATCATGAAAATTAAGAATATCTACGATTAAACAACAAAAATCCTCGATTAAACAAATCAATACAATTTTCAATCTTATTCTATATCAAACAAATCAATACAAATAATTTTCAATCAACTTTTTGCAACTTCATTCAACTTCTGAATTGTGTTAAGCCCACCCACATTCTTATCAATTGGTTGCAGTACACACTCTACGAATTTCCCCTTGTCTCCCTGTTTTCACCTCAATATTACCCATCTTCACCATTGCTCTTCCAAACTCGGCATTGAATCTCGATCCCGTTTGCCCCCTTCCTCCCAAAAACCTTTGTACAAACCTCTGAGTCCTCCGGTCACTCCATAGTTTTGCATCGGATTCTATAACTCCCCGCCCGTTCCTCAAGTTTTCATAGAATGAACTGCCAAAACTATTAACGCTACCTGTATCAAGGGCCACACGCCTCAACCCATCGCCACCATTGGGGCAAAGTGCTCGGAGCTGTGGTAGAAATGCTTGATTTATATCAGGGTCTGGCCCATTGGTATTGTTGAAGTTGTATAATCTGTAGCTGAATAACACACAAGCTGATGTTCCAATTGTGTGACCACCTGGTAAACAAAAATATAAATCACAACTTTAGTTTATAATTGAGGCTGTAATATTGATATATTTAGTAGCTATTGTACATTTTATTTTGTTATACTTACCAACAAGAGTAACAAGATCTTGTGTGTTGAGACCTTTATCAGCAAACTTACTGATTTGGATACTGATAGGGTCATTAAAAGCAGGCAAGTTTGCAGTATCCGATGCTTGCGAAACCAATCCATCTCTACGTCCTAATGGCACCTGCCAGCTACGCCCACCGGTCTGCAAGATGTCAATATAAAAGTGATTAACTTGTTGATGTGGAAGCAACATGAGAGAATTAAGGGGTTAAGAAAACATATACATACCTGGACCACAGAATCACGGGC
Source organism: Smallanthus sonchifolius (assembly GCA_023525975.1). Classification (NCBI taxonomy): domain Eukaryota; kingdom Viridiplantae; phylum Streptophyta; class Magnoliopsida; order Asterales; family Asteraceae; genus Smallanthus; species Smallanthus sonchifolius. The sequence goes on along the minus strand of CM042033.1, from coordinate 72,122,161 downwards.
AGCTAGGGCAACAATATCAGCACATGAGACCACTCCAGGGCAGGCGGTTTCGAGCTGGGACTTTGTAGCATCAATAACTTCAAAGCCTCTTAAGAGGGAGTTTGGCCCTGCTGCCTTCTCAGTGGAAGGGCCCTCAATTAATATAGATGCATCACAGCCATTGACAAAGCAGTCATGGAAGAACATCCTTAGTAAACCAGGAGCGATTGTGGGGTTGGCTCGGACAGCAGACTGAACCGCTGACTGGACTATGGATTCGACCCTAGGGCAGGTGGACCTGTAGAAGCCAACACGAGTGCCTCCGCGATTGCCTTGGCCTAGTGCCAAGGGTGTGAGTGTGACTAACAAGAGAACCAACAAAGCACCCATTTTGCTTAGGGAAGAAACCTCCATTACTAACAAAGAGTGCTAGATAAGATTAATTCTCTTATTTCGTAAATGAGATGATGATGTTGGGACATAGCATGGAGGGTATTTATAGTCTTTGATGAGAATGAAAGTCAACCATATATCACAGACACACAGCTGTATTTAATTTGATAGTTTGAATATTCAAAAAAGTATTACAGATTTACAATTGCATGCATGCATGGACCAAGAAGCTGAGTATATCATCTAAAAAGCATCAAATATGACAATTGAAAAAGTTGACTTTTTAAAACAAGCCAAGTCAAAGAGGAACACACAAAACCAATGAAAGAATTAATGTTTAAATTGGTTTAGGTAACACTAAAAAATAGTAGTATTCAAAGAAGGGTTGCTTGTATTTATTATATATAAGGGAAGGTTTAGCTGTATTCCTGTGAAGCTAGGAACAAATATAGAAAAATATAAAATACAATTATATATTTAATTGCAAATGTAGAAACGTGTATGTATGACTAAACTTAATATTGTCCGACAGAAGAAAGGATCAATACGCGGGTAAAGCATCTCAACAAATCCAACGACAATATATTAATGATGCTGAATGTCTTAATTGGACCGAAAGAATGAATATTTTACTATTCTAGATGTCTTTATTATTTATCCTTTTCAATTATTTCTCTTGAATAATTAAACTACTTTATATTGCTAATCATTTTATATGATACTTACTTACATTAGCTATAATGTATTTTATCTAAAGATATCATTGTATAGAAGTTCTATTAGGTTATGTTGGTTTCAGGTTTGGGTGGACGATTAATGATCTCAACAAATGATAAATGATTTGTGCGGAAGGAGTGATCAAAATTATAACACACATATGAAGAATAGATTTAGATATAAAGTTTAGTTTGTATTAAATATCGAATGATGTTAAAATGAAGAACGATTCAATTATATCTAGAGTATTCGATGGAACAAACCGAAGTAGTTGGATGGGTAGTCCACTTACTATAAAACATGAAACCAAACCTCTGCCTAGAATGAAACGTAAACAATATGTTCATAAAAGCATCCTATGCTAAGTTTTCTTCAATACCAAGCCAATCCAATGCCATTAGTCAAGCATATCCGTTCCCCTTACTAGATGAGGTCTCAATCCTCCCGAAAATACACACTTAAACAAGTCAGCCTATGTTGGTGAGTTATATGCTAACTTCACAAAACACACTTTAAAATTTCATGCCATTATATGTTTCTACCACTTATGTTTACATTACAACATCACACATCTTATTTTGAATACCATGTATTCCCTAGGCACACTCATCATGCCCAACTTCTGCTAAAAGGCCACACACACATATAATAAACATAAACATAAAAAAACATGTAACAAGCATGACTAACACTTTCAAAACACATTGTAACTGCTCAAAATCATGCAAGTGTTAATTACAACAATTACCTATTGCATGTTGTTACTTCATAACACTTTAGCAAGTATTCTAGCCAAAAACACACCTAACTACAATGCATTGTTAAACAAGTTAACCTTCATTCTTGCTTGCCAAAAGTAACACACCTATAATAATAATAATGCTTCAGACCACATTATTACCTAACACAACCACTCGGATTGCATGACCCGTTTCCATAGTCTAAACCTGTTAGGTTTTCATACATCCTTTTGTAAATATTTGGCAATGGATCACTTGAGATATGCAACATTTTAAAACATTTTATCAAACACCCACGAAGGATCCATTTGCAAGAAGACTTGAAACTAAAGATAAAACAATCATAGGGTGTTAGAATGGGTACAACCTTTGATGCAAAGTGGTTCTCCTTTGATGTAGGTTTGAAACTCCACTAATGTGTATCCGCATCAAGCAATTGGGTCTAGTTAAGGTGCTAGCCAAAACTCCACTAAAGTGTATCATAAACTCCACTTAAAGCTTCAGGTAACTTCAACTTGGAAGCTATCGCCCATACTATTGTAATTATATCGAAAGGTCCTATGTATCTAGGGTTCAACTCTCCCATTTTACCAAACCTTACGAGTCCTATCATCACAAACTCAACAACTTGAAACTAACGGTTTTCTTCGCTTATCTACATAGCTCTTCTGTTTATCTTGAGCAACTTTCAATCTTTCTTTAATATGTATCACTTTCTCAGTTTTCTCCTAAACGATTTTTGGACTAATCAATTTCCAGCATGTAGGCGTTCTACATTTCCTACCATACAAAGCTTCAAAAGGTGCTGCTTTAATGATAGCATGGTAACTGTTATTACATAACTCGAGTTGTGTTTGCATCTAAATAACTTGAGAACAACAACTTGCAGTAGGCACATATTTTGCTTCAGCGGTTATTGTTTTTGTTTTGAACATCAACTTTCAGTGCCTTACGCATGTCAGCTTGCTTGCAGATGCGTAGTACAACCTTCTCTGACCTACTAGAAACTCGCCAATGGTACCGGTGAGTTTCTTTTTTTTTTTTTTTCCTCTTCTAGCTTCCAAGAAGCTCGCCAATGGTACTGGTGAGTTTCTTGAATTGCCAAATCTCCCCGAATCACTCCGGATGTGCTTTAATTTTTTTGTCTTTACCCTACTAGAAACTCGCTGGTACCATTGGCGAGCTTCTTGGAAGCTAGAAGACAAAAAAAAAACCATTGGCGAGTTTCTATTAAGTCTGTACTGACCACCTGAAACCCATCTGACACGCCTAAGGGGAGGATGAGCTCGCCAATGATAGTGGCCAGTACCATTGGCGAGTTTCTAGTAAGCAGGGCCGGTCCCGAGATTCCTCAAAACGTTTTGGCCTCGGGACATGTAAAAAAAACGGGCCCCATAATATAAACTCATAATGGCATAATAAAAAACTACAACAAACGAATAATGATTAACGAATCATACATAACGATTATTTTGTTATTTTTTAATAATTTTGAAAATCTAGTGGGCCTTTTTTAATTTCTAAATGGGTTAATAGAATAAATGGATAATCAAGTAGTAGATCTTTTTTTAATTTCTAAATGGGTTAATAGTATAAATGGATAATACAAGTTGTGCCTTTTATAAAAAAATATATATATAAAATATATAATTTTTTTTAAACTACGGGCCTTTAGGAGACCGTGCCCCGGACGGTCGCCCTCCCGCCCCCCCTAAGGACCGCCCCTGCTAGTAAGGCTTTACTGACCGGCTGAAACTCATCTGACACGCCTAAGGGGAGGAGCTAGGAGCTCGTCAATGATAGTGGCGATGAGCCCCTAAATGAAGGAGGTTAAAAAACGAGTCAGATGTGAAAAGGGTTAAAACAAAATAGAACTAGTTATAAAAAAAATTCCGACTACGTAGTATTGCATGGAAACCCAAGGTATATGTTGCCTTTGACACCTTTGGCGCTCTCGCCCCTAATGCGGTGCGGTTCCTTAAGCGGGTTCAGCGGGTGGTCAGCAGTAACACCGCATATATTTATGGGGGGAACTTTGTGTTTAGTAGAGTAGGATTTTCTATTCAGAAGGGGATAGCGGCGCAGCTTGTTGCCCGTCTACCTGCCATTAATTTGTAATTGTGACGGTCATACTTTTATGTAATTGGTATTATTTAAAAAAAAAAAAAAAAATTCCCCTTTAAAAAAAAAAAACAAAATCAATTAACACTTTTCTTGACAGGCAAGATGACATGGACCATATGAACATTGAAACATACATATATCCTCATTAATTGATTGCAGTACACACCCTTCGGATTTCGCCTTGACTTCCTGTTTTTAGCTCAATATTACCCATCTTCACCATCGATCTTCCGAACTCGACATCAAATCTCAGTCCAAGCAGCCCTCTAATTCCCAAAAACCGTTGCACGAACCTTTGGGTTGTTGGGTCACTCCATAGCTTTGCATCAGATTCAAGAACTCCCCTTCCATTCCTCAAGTTTGCAAAGTAGGAGTTGTCAAAGCGGTTAACGCTGCCTGTGTCTAAGCCCACACGTACCGTCCCATCACCGCCATTGGGACAAAGTGCTCGAAGCTGGGGAAGGAATTCCGGGTTGATATCTGGGTCGGGTTGGTTGGTGTTGTTGAAGTTGTATAGCCGGTAACTGAACACTACACAAGCTGCTGTTCCAATTGTGTGTCCACCTGGTAAACACAACGTTAATTACATGATCAGTTTGAGTTGTAATTAATTAATTATAAACTCTTGAATTTTCTTTTTCCTTTTTAGGTTCTACTTACCAACAAGTGTAACAAGATCTTGTGTGTTTAGGCCTTTATCTTCAAACTTTCTGATTTGGACACTAATAGAATCATTAAAGGCAGGTAAATTTGCAGTATCAGATGTTTGTGAAACCAATCCATCTCTACGCCCTGTTGGCACTTCCCATCTAGGTCCACCACTCTGTATGATATACCCATAATTTTAAGCATGCATATAATGAAACATTTGAATTTAACTATTAGACAATGATTTCAGAACCGGACCACATAGAACTGGTCCAGTTAAGCCTGTTTGAACCGTTTCCTTTCGAACTGGACCGAGTGTTCAAACCGGATTTTAATATTTTCTAATTTTATATTATTTATGACATTATTCGATTCTTAATCCTGGTCAAACCGGTAAGATGACTGGTTCTATGTCTGGTCCTGTTATGAAAATAGTGCTATTAGTCAATTTAGTAAATTATACCAGGACTACAGAATCACGGGCAGCAAGGGCAAGAATGTCGGCACAAGAGACAATGCCCGGGCAAGTGGCTTCGAGCTGAGTCTTTGCAGCATCAATAACTTCAAAACCTCTCAAGGGGAGGTTAGGAACTGCCGTCTTTTCCGATGATGGACTATCGATTAGGATCGACGCATCGCAGCCATTGACAAAGCAGTCATGGAAGAACATCCTTAGTAAACCAGGTGCGGCTCTTGGGTTTGATCGGACACCGGACTGAACCGCAGATTGGACGATGGATTCGACCCTTGGACAGGTGGTCCTGTAGAAGCCAACACGAGTGCTTTGGCCTAGTGCCAAGGTGGTTAGTGTGGCTAACAATAAAAGTAGCAGGATAGGTGTTTTATTGAGGGAAGAAACCTTCATGGCCATCAGAAAAATGCGAATATATATGAAGTTAAATACGATTATAGTTTAGGAAATGTGTTGATGTGGATTGTAGGCATGCACAAGAAGGGTTACTTATAGTCGATTAACCATGTACGCGTAGAGATAGTCAACAAGCACAAATGTTTAGAAAATGTCAACCAACTCAAAACATGGCACCAAGAGAAACTTTCAAATTTTATAACAATTAATGATGGAATAAAGTCAAAGTCTTTTTTCATTACCGTTTCTTCACAGACGGCCGTCATTAATAAGGTAGAACTGTAAAAGGTTATACAAAATAAAAAATAAAGTACAAAACCGAGCAATTGCTATAGGTGGAGACCGAACCACTCTAATATGCACCCACAAGTGAAACTTTACATTGAAGTGAAGCTTAGACCGAAGAGTGTCAAGCCAAGCGGAAGACAATCCTTTGGTCTGAAGATTGGCAATTTGAGTAGTAGTATATCAAATACAAATAGTCTTTGAAAGCACCATATCCCGAGTAACATGCAAGTCAATTGCGAGATGTTTTGTGCATTGTTAAAACACGGATTGACAACAAGGTATGTAGCGCCAATGTTGTCACATCATAGAGTAGGTGATGAGGAGAAGGTAAGTGCAACTGGACAATATAGACATAAGCTACCAAATCGCAGTAGTAATGTGAGTTAGAGCATGATACTCCATGTTAGTGTTAGATTTTGCAACAATGTGTTGTTCATTGGAGCTCGAACTGATGAGGTTGGGTCCAAGAAACACACAAGAGCCAGTAGTGGAGCTACGATCATCCAGACATCTATCCCAATATACATCTGCATAAGCATGACGAGTAAAGCTAGAATACCGATCAATAGTCAATCCATGAGAAATAGTGCCATTGAGGTATCGAAGAATACGCTTGACAACGATCAAGTAATAACCAATAGTTTTTTGAAGAAACTTAGAAACATTACTAACATCATAGGTAATATCTGGACAGGTCAAGACGAGATATGAAGAGCATCAACAAGGTTGTGATATAGCAAAGGATCATCCATAAGTACACTAGAATACCTTGAGAGCTAACGCCCAGGAGATATCGGTGTAGACAACAGCCAACACCTGCTATGTTGTGAGAGATAAAGAACGTCGTCAATAAAGGTGGCGGAATAATATCTCAAAGAATGTATAACACAAACTGAGACTGTAAACGCCTAATCAACTGTCACTAACACCGAGGAACTCCCGGTAATGATGTTGTCTTTAACATAAACAAGGATGTAGCAAGTTATAGAGTCTCGACTACAAATTGAGAGGTATCAAATAGACACTAAAAGAAGACAACGAACCGTAAAGCTGAACATAACTTTGAAAAACAAGCTCAAGGGACTACCTTAAGGCTAGAAAGAGCCTTCAATAGCAAGAAGACATGATGTGGGTGAGTTGAGTCAGGCAAATGTTCCATCCATGAGAAAAAGCAAGTGATAAAACCAACTTGATAGGTGCATAAAAGAGATAATTAGGTCAAGACTAAAAATAATTCCATTAGCAAAGGAATGATCAAGGGTTGGGGAGAGTAAATTGTACCACCCGAAAGTTCAGGGTCTAATTCGTTAATATTTAAACCATGTGGGCGGGGTTGAAATGTAAGGGGTTAAGTGTAAGTTTTGACGAAACTTAGGGAGGAAGCCAGGTAATTAAAAACCCTATTTGGCATAAAAAAGAACGACAGTAGCAATTCTGCTACCTGGAGTTATGAGAGGAAACAAGTCGAGCACTTTAAGCAAAGTTCGATTGCCGATTCATTGAGGAAACGTTTAACTTAATTTTTTATTTCCGTTTGTTGAATATGGCAGTTGCAACATTTCTAACAAAAGTTGTAATTTTAAATAAAGTTTGCAACTTTTTAATACACTTTTTCAAGAAAAAAGATTACAATTTTCAATAAAAATCACAAGTTTTGAAAAAAATAGGTTGCATTAGATATTTTAATGCAACATTTATGTTGAACGAAGTTGCTTTAAAATTAAATGCAGCTCGTGCTAGAAACGACTTCTAAAATGTTGTATTAAACTTGTTTTTATAGTAGTGATATAAACTAAACCAATGTTTTTATAATGTATTTTAAGATTTATAAAAGATTCGATTAATGAGGTTATGACGTAAAAATTCAAAAGTGAAAATATCACTGATGTAGTGTTAAATAAGTCACGTTAAAGAGTCACTTTTGTATTGTTTTAAGCGTTTAACTTTGTACTTTGAGTCGTTTTATCGTGTATTTTGTATTAGTGTGTCTTACAGGTTTAAGGTGCTAATTAAGCGGGAAACACGAGGGAAGTGAAGAAGGTATGAGCACAGGAGAAGTAAAGATCAAAAAGTCAAAATCTTGGAAAATCAAGTATTCGCGGTACGTGAAAAGGGACGGAGAAATCTTCGCGACACGCGAATAACAGGAACCAAAGTTATCCCCGCTCGACTATTTTGTCCTTCACGCCACGCGAAGGACTAGCTTGACTTAGTTCGCGGTACGCGAAGAAGGTGTTTTGTGGAAAGTTTAACCTAATTTCAATTATAAGTCTTGGAGAGTCCTATTCTTGAATTATTCTTGCTTCAGCCGTTTCAGAAGTTCCCAGGGGTGATTTTTAACATTCTTGGGTCAATTGTTTGATAGATTTCATGCTTGTAAGTTCTAGAATTATTATTGCGATGTTTGTTACAATAATGAGCGACTAATCCACTTGTGATTGCTTTCGGGTGGATATATAGTTCGTCTCAGTGCAACTCTAGTTTCTGGTTTTTCTATGTATGATTTGTGTTCTTGAGTGACAGTTTTGAATACACGTGCTTTTGATTAAATTAAACTGTTTACTTTTGTTGAAGTTATCTGAATTGTCATCTATTTCTGGTTTCCTTGCATCGTTAGCTATTTGGTCAATTTGTATTTCTTTGCAACTGTTAATTGGTAATTGGGCGGACGAACGAGTCTTAAAAGATTGTCCCACAATTACCAGTTTAATTAAATTGTCAGTGTCACGTTTAGTGGAATCGATCGATTGCGTTTTCTCTAATTGTTTTACAACCAAATTAAACCTAAACTTTTGTTAATATGTTGAAGTTGAATCCCATAAGCGATTACGTTTTCTCTAATTGTTTTACAACCAAATTTAGGTACTTTTGCTATTTCCAAGTGTTCTAATTAATAAACTTTCAAACTCTAGTAGTAGTGAATCAGTATTTTTCTAATAGCATTCTCCACGAGTTCCATGTGGATTCGACAACTATACTTTACTATATTATAGTTCAAGGTAGCTAATAACCCAGTTTTAATTATATTTTTGATTGACCTTCGACACGCGATCAATCACTAAAACACGTTTTCTAAAATCAAAAGATAATATGTTTAATTAAATGGAAGTATAGAACAAATATAGTTGGTAGAATCTTCCACAAAGAAGATTGTTTCCAACAAGTTTTAGAGTCTTAAAAACATAACTTACACATTTAGATACAAGACTTTACAAATTAGGTTTTTACACGAGTTTTACTTTAAACCACCACTAAAATATTTGAAATTAAATTACTTCCCAACTCGATCCGTTTGTCACAAGTTTCGCTCAAATTTAATTTGGCCCGAACCCGACTCGTCTGGTTCAAAACTCACCAACTCAGATTTTCACTCCCCACTTGAATTATAAACTCAAAACACATTTGAATTCATTAAGAAACAACTAAACATTTGAAATCATACCGAGCCAATTAAGTTAAATAATTCATTAAATTGGCATGCTGGGTAAATTTTGATATACCTCTATCAATAATTGTAAACGCTCAAGGGTCGAACTGGATTAAACGCGAAAGAAGAAAAAAAGGGAGGGGAATGAGGGCTAAAAACCCTAGCCACCACCCTCGTTTCATCTTCATCCTTCCATGTTCTAGAGAGAGAAAGTGAGAGAAACCTAGAGAGAGAGAATCAGGTTTTGGCCCAAAGGAGCTCCAAGATCGTTGCTATTCATCCCAAAATGACTTGGCAAGAAGAATCAAGCTTCAACAGGTAAGAATCCAGCCTAGATTTGAGTTTTATTCAAAAGTTGGGTTTTTTGGTTTTTAACACAAAAATCAGATTTTTATGTGTTAAATTGGAAAATGACCTTAGATCTGGACTCACGAAGATTAGACAATGTTTTGGAACGTAAAATTCGGAGTCTTGATCGTCTTCATGCTCAGCCGCTATCTTCATGCATAGACTAGGGTTTTCCGTGAAAAAGACGATCAGGAGAAACTAACCAGGTAAGAGAAAATAACAGTAAGTGAAACTACCTAGTTTCGCTGAGATTTCGAAACTGCCTAGTTTCGCTTGGTTCATAAGAGGCGAAACTGACCTAGTTTTGCTGAGCCAAAGGAAGCGAAACTGCCTAGTTTCGTTTGCATCCGGGAAAGCGAAATTATCCTAGTTTCGCTTAGTTAGTACAAGGAATTGATTTAACGTTTTTTAATCATCAATTCAGACTGTGAGTGACGTCCCTTGGACCAGTGACGGTACGTAGAGGATAGCTGACCAAGTGAGTTCTAGACGCCCACTTTTAAATGCTTTACAATGTTTTCGGACTTGTGTGTATATTATGTGAAATGAATGTTTATAATGATGTTTACGAAATGATGTTTACAAATGAATGTTTACGAAATGAATGTCTATGAAAAAAATGATTACGAATTGATGTTGTGAATGTACGTTTATAAAACGAATTGCAAAAGGGTTTGTGAAGTTGATTAATGAATGTACAAATGTTTTAAATGATATTTTGAAGTAAGAAGTAAATGTTTTAGAAAGTTATAATATGAATGAATCTGTCATGATTATCTTCGAGAATGGAAGTGAAGCTAAGTTACGAAAAGAAGCGAAGTACGTTCCGAGTGGCACCACCTTAATAGGGCCCTTTGTGGCTAGCCAACTGTTGTACAACTGCATGGTGACGACAGTCATCTCTGGGTTAACATGATTCTAGAAGTTTGATGCTCGTTTACTCTATGGAGTCGACTTGCTAGAAGTTTGATGCTCGTTTACTCTACGGAGTCGACCTGCTTGGCTTGCGATGAGGAGTTACCCGATTATCGAGGAATTCTGGCATCCTGTTATTTATTATTTTATGGATATGCTTATGTAATGACAATGTTTTAATTGACCCGGTTGACAGTACTATGTAATAGTTTATGTTTTCGCTGCGTGAATGAGATTTTATGTTTAAGAAATGCTTGTAAATGAGTAAATCCAACGCGCAAGGCCTTCCGACTTTGGGGCCTTACATCGGTTAGACAAATTCCCAATATGGTTCAGTTCGGTTAACGGATAGGTCTAGAAAACCCGAACCGACCAAATTACAAATTCCTAAGACGCGACCCATGGCTCGTCCCATGCTTTATCTCACGACCCGACCCATGCCCGGACCATGACTCGATCCATGACCCACCCATGACCCGATTCATGACACGTCCCATGCCCTAAACCATGACCCGAACCATGACCCATCCCATGCCCTGACCCATTACCCGAACCATGACCTTATTATCCTAGGGTTTTTACTTATCTTTTCATGAATTGTATTCCATTTCTTCGTCTTTTCGCTCCTAACAAACAACACCAAGTAATGATTCATTTCATTCACACATGGTAACCAAACATGACAATGGAATGTTAATGATCCATTCCTTTCACTCATCCATTCCATTCATTCGTCCATTCCATTCCCTCGTATATTCCATTATCTCATACTAAACAGACCTTCATTATTTTATAATGTTTGGCCATGTTTATAATATTTTTATTTATTGGATATTATTTCCGACGAAGAATGCGATATTATTTACTAATATAAGTTTTCATGAATATCTTCTAAAACTATTTTTGAAACGTTAGTGATCATTTAAAAAGACAAAAAGATATAACAATGTAATATCAAGAAAAAAATAACAGAACATTAAAGTCGAGGAAAAGTTAAAGAAAAAATAGGCGGTGATCAGTGATAGCAACTATTGTCAAACAATATGAATTGGTTCGTAATTGTCAAAAACTCTAGCTTCTCAACAAAGGAAAGATTCACATGACTCTTTCAAAAGTAAAACAATGTCTACAAATTAACACTCATGTATGAAGCATTTATTAATTAATTTTGTACCGATGGTTGTGCTGCTATGTAGTGTCGGTTTAAATTCCACGCACAAGTGGATAATATGTGGATTTTATGAATAGATTTTAGACGGGTATACTATGTGTGTTTGTTGCTTACAAAAATATATTAATTTATCAAATAGGAATTTTAAATCATTTTCTTAGTAATAATGATGCTCAAATTAAATTGTGAACTTTTCAACTATTTCTCTTTGTTAGTGAAGGATTTGTTCCTTGTTAATATTTATATTTGTTCTAGACCCTAAAATTTTGATTCAAGACTATGAACATTGCTTCAGACTTCAATCGTAAACATTTTTTTTTATCTCCAAATCGTCTTCTTATTGGATGAATTTTCTTTTGTTGTTATGAAACATAATTTAACTTCTTTTTCAAAATATTTTTATTTTAAAGTTGCTTGACGTACGTAATGTCAATTTTAACCATCCAATTTATTTTGAGATGTTCTGATCGTCTTTTTGAATAATACATTTTTAGTTTTCTTAATTTTACATTTTCAGACCCTTTTTACGCATAAAAGGTTGCTAAAGTTAGGCCTACTTCATCTTAACCATTGATTTTGTTGATTAAGAATTAAAAATTCTTCGTATCACTTGTGTGATAATTAAACTAGGGGGTGTTCAAAATCGGATATCCGGAAATTCAGATATCCGAAATTTTCGGATAGTGAAACGAATATCTGAAAAAAATTAAAAAAAATAAATATAATATTTTTAAATTATAAAAACTATTAAAAATATACATATATAAATATAATATTTCGGGTTTCGATTCAAATTTTCTTATTTTTAAATTATAAAAACAATTAAAACTATATACAAAAATAACATTTCGGATATCCGAACTTTCAGATTTCCGAACTTTTGGATAATTCGAATTCAGAATTTTGAAAAATTTGGGTTCGGTTTCGAATTCGAATTTTTTTAAACACCCTGAATTAAACACCCTTTGTGTGTATACAGATATACAGTGCAGGTTGTATCCCTAAGAAAACTATCACTTATTGCAACACTTCCGAAAAAAAAAACTTGAATCTTTTACAAAATGTAGATAATCAAAATAAAGTTTACATTAATAAAAAGTAGAAAAAAAGTGTAAAAGAACTTTAAATAATGTGTAAAAGAAACTTATATAATTGAGAAATAAAGTTTCAATTTGATGAGAATCATCACCGACCGCAGTCCGTGATATTTCGTTGGACACCTGTAGTCCATATTTTTGAAGATGAGCCATTGAGCCACTCAGACTTTTCGGAACTTACAAGTACTGACCAACTACATACGGCGTATTCCGTCAGAAATTATCTGTAAGTATTCTTATAAATCCTCCATCTTCTATAGGAAATGCCAACTCAACTATAAGAAATGGTATTGATCGGTCGTTTGCGTCCGATGCCTACTGCTGTCCTCCTCCCCTCCACCGAAAACTCGTTATTTTATACCGTTTTTAATTAGTGGTAATTAACTACAATGTTGGAGTTGACGTTCTTGAAATTAAAATACGGCGGAGGCGGTCTTGTAATCCGGCTTGTAATCCTCATATTTCTTCCTTTTTTGTTTGTGTTTTCTCCATTATCACAAGATAAACCACATTGGAAAACGAAGATGGTTAGATTTGTGTTAATACAAAAACGCTTTAGTATATGATATAAACTCTCTCATTTGGGTTTTAGATAAAAGTTCACTATTTATACTATAACTTATTTATCTAAAACCTCGTTTTAGATAAAACAGCTTTTACTCTACAACACATGTAACTATTTCCTTTGAACTTCACTTTTAGCTTGGGTTAAAATACGTTCTAGTCATAAAATTACAAGTCACACATCACAAAAGTAATAAAAAAAAGCATCAAATAACAAAGAAAACCATTCAATCTCTAATATTATTTCATACTGAAGAAAACTATACTTAAAATGCAGTCCACAATTGGTTGCCGTACAAACATTACGAATTGTAATGTATTTGTTAATTTATTTGTTTACTACTTAACTGTTTTGAATTTCAACATTTAATATTCAATTGTTTATCCATCAATTAGCTATTAGTTATATGTTTAAATTTAAAATTTTATATTTTAGTAATTGTCAGTGTTGCAAAAATCATGATTAATCGCAAATCGGTCAAACGCGGTCAAATTCGGAGTAAATCGGTGCTAATCGGTCCTAATCAGTGCGTTTCCGGCGATACTCCGGTGAAACTCTGGAAATTGCGGCGGGATTAAACTAATTTCTTTATTAAACAAACTTCTTATATAAAAATTTGTGTATATATATGTATAAATATATAATTTTGAAAATTACATATAAAATGTGTGTGTATATATATATATATATATATAAGTTTAAAAAATTACACATAAAAATTCCAATCCGATTAATCCCAATTAATCACTAGTGGGTACCCCACCACCCGACTAGCGTCTAACGATTTTTACAACACTCTATTTTTTATCTTTAATTTTTAATTATTTATCTAGCTTGATTGCTTGAAATTTATTTGATTAGGTTATTGTCATATGATTTTTAGAAATCTAGTCTCCCAAAAAACAATCCGGTAGTCAAAAGGATAAAAATAGATGAAACTTATTTGAATTATTTTTATATATTGTTGATCAAGTGAGTGTTTCTGTTAAAACAAGATTGAACAATACAAAAAGTATAAAAACTATTTCGTTTTTTTTCCTAAAAGGTTGAAGGAATTTGAATATAAAGATCTTTAGTCGTGTTGCAGTCTTCTTAAAGATGTACTAAAGTATGGTGAACGATTAGAGTAACAATTATCGTAATTTGTTTTCGCTACTTACCAACAAGAGCAACAAGATCTTGAGTTTTAAGACCTTTATAAGCAAACTTTCTGATTTGGACATTTATAGTTGTTAAAATCAGGCAAGTTTACTATATCAACACGGTAATGGCAATTTGCTTATAAGAAAAACAAACATACTTGGACAGCACCGTAAGATTGAATGAAGTATACATGGCAACCGATATGTGGCACTCTGCAACCATCACAAAAATCAAACTGTCCAACCGCCCTGGAATCAGACCTTTCAATTAAAACAAGAATTTTATTGTTTTAGGATGTCTGAAGCACTTCACACATATATAGAGAATGATCGCCCATTTTTAGGCATTTGTCTTGGTCTGCAACTACTCTTTGAGTCAAGTAAAAAAATAGGTAAAATCAAAATGCCCGTTTTCTTCGCTTGATTCAAAGAATAGTTGCGGACCAAGACAAATACATTAAAATGGGCGACCATTAACTATGTATGTGTGAAGTGCTTCAGCCATCCTAAAACAAACAAATTATTGTTTTGAGTGAAAGGCCATGGGTTGATTCCTAGGGTGGATGGACGTTTTGATTCCTCTGATATTGGTTGCTACCAAAAAGAATTGTGTGTGAAGTTTGTTTCTTGTATGTTAGATGATGATATGCATTGTCTGGAGGGGAGGTATATATAGCCATTGGGATACCAAAACTCAATTAAATTAAAAGCCCATCGAAACAAGTGGCAAAAACAACCCATGTAAATAAAATGTTAATTTGAACAACTCATCCAACAAAAATTGAAAGGTTAATATATTAGGTCGATTGAAATTGTCAAAACGAATATAATACTATCTCGTCCAACCTAACGTGACGTATATATCTTTATTAATCTTCGTATATTTAACTTGTAGAAATAGTAGTGGCTAATAATAACTTTATATGGTCTATGTCTCGTACTTGTTCAATATTATTTGATGTGGGCAACGGAGAAATAACTGTCTATAGGCAAAATTAAATAATGTTGATTAAATAATCTCACTGAACAAGCCCTAGATTGTTCATATGGTATGAACAGGCGGCAACCAACCCATGTAAATAAAAGGCTCAGTCTCTGTCACTGTTGATTATTTGAAATACATGTTGAAAGTTGAAACCAGCATCTTAGAGAGAATATAATTTCCTAATAGAATTGAAACATCAGTTATATATACATACATACTCAGTGGCGGAATCATAACTTTTTAACCGGGGTATCATAGTATAATTGTTTTACATTTGTTAATGCACATCAAAAATTTTTATACCAATCGTTATTTCATTTTATAATCGTATCTCTTGATGTCCATATCTTGAAACTCTTTTATAATTGCTTCATTTCTAACACTTCTAAAAACTTTTTTCACCGTGTAACACACTAATGATATGTAAAAAAAATATCATCCATCTTGCTATACGTAAATCAGTCTTGATAAAACT
Source organism: Smallanthus sonchifolius (assembly GCA_023525975.1). Classification (NCBI taxonomy): domain Eukaryota; kingdom Viridiplantae; phylum Streptophyta; class Magnoliopsida; order Asterales; family Asteraceae; genus Smallanthus; species Smallanthus sonchifolius. The sequence goes on along the minus strand of CM042033.1, from coordinate 72,106,279 downwards.
ATTTAAAAAAAGATCTTTAGCAGTAACTATGACAACAATCAAAATATGTAAGCCAACTCAACTGATCAAGTCATCTGATATCATAAACTCCACAAAACTTCTTTACTTTATACATTTGAAATGAATTAATTGAGTTATACCTAAGCAAAATCATAGCCAATAAAATCTAAAATCTTTCAGATATAACTTGAAATGTAGGTAATTATTTCTCTTCATTAGAATTTTATAGTAGATTTTTAGCATTAATGCATGCTTTACATATAATAAACCCTGATCTAAACAAGATGATAAATAATTTAATCAAATAATATAAACTCCCATAAGAGAATAAATAATATATAATAATTTAGTAAATAACCTAGCAACTAAAATAAAATCAAAACACATATACAATTAAAATAATAATTAACGATGGAAAAAAAGCAAAACAAAAAAATTATGTAGGCATGGAAGTAGAGTACGACCAGTGGTGGATTCAGAATTTTTTTTGAACGGGTGGTCGGCTCAATAAGTAGGGTAAAAAATGAGTCGGCTAAAAAGGTCGTGTAAAAAACAGGTCGACTATAAGAAAACAAGCCGGGTTAAATTGGGTCGGATAAAAAAAATTTAACGCTTATTTACTTAATGATATTGTAATTACACATACCTACTTACTTAATGATATAATAAGTTTAACACCTTTCGATGAAACTCAAACCTATATAGAAAACAAAAAAATAAATACCCCACAAAAGTGGTGTGAGCTCAAATTTCAATTTCTATGTTTAGTAAATAGTATCTCAATTATTGTAATTCCTTAAGTTTAGCTTTTTCCTTTCCATTATATATTGTAATCGCTGTATCCTTTGTAATCATTCAAGAAAATAAAGTAAATTACTTTTATTCTCATAAAATTCTTCCCAATCAACATCATCTTCTCTTTACTTTTATCTCTCTAAACTTCATCTTCCCCACCAAAACAATGTCAACTATTAAGCTTTCACGTTTTCACATAGGCATTAATTCATAGCAAATAATCACTAATATCTTCGGTTTTCTTATTTCTCTCTCAATCATTGGATGTCATAGGTGACTGCTAAAAAAACCTTAATGTTTTCTACTACTACGATGAATCTCAGCGAATGTCTCACCACGGCCTCTCTTCAATCCGCCATTGTACGACAGCGCCAGTATAATGTCATTGGTGTCTTTGTATGCAAAAATTAAATATAATAAAATATTAATTTTTGTTACTAGACATATTAAAATATGTTTTTTTCTCTTTTGAAAAGCTTGCTAACCCACGTATGTACTTTATATGTATTTATGAATGCTCCCCTTTACCGTCTATCTTCTTATTTATCTTCTTCTCTTTTTTCACTTTTCACATAACCAACAGCACCTTCGTCAGTTGCCGTCCTTTGCCGCTTCCGGAAAATTTTTGCACAACTTCATACTTCTTTTTTAGGTTTAAATACTCTACGGGAGACAACCTAGAGGGTCAAACTATTAAAAAGGTTTTCCGTCGAGTACTCCGGTTATCTGAAAATTTCGCCGCCCGGAGGGTCAATGGACCCTCCTGTAGTTCCGTCCCTGTACATACTAGCTTAGAACCCGTGTCTACACACGGGTTGAAAAATATCAATATATAAAATTCTTAAATCTTTATATATATATTTTACATGTGTAAAAATGTATTACATATACTAAGGATAGAAACAAAATTCAAAATATATAAAAATTAATATATAATTGGGTTTCAAAAATACGTTAATTACTATTTAGTATAATTTGATTTTCATTTACTATTTTATTGAAAATAAAAATTATATAATTAGATTTTAAAGTTTATTATAATAAGAGATAATTTAAAATAAATGTGTTTTATTAGTATAATTATTATTTTCTTTAAAGATATATTATTATTAAAAATAAAGGTGTATTTAATAAAAGAGAGAGACGGAAAAAAAATGATGACAATGAATATGAAGGCGACACGTGACATGAAAAAATATTTATTTATTATATAATATGGATATGTACTTTGGGTTTAGTTTAAGTTAATGACAAAAATGAACTATTCCTTAAGGTTTACTAGATTATTGTCACGAGTTAGTCGTTCAACCTTTTTGTACGATACTTGGTTGTGTACTAAGTTCAACCTTTTACCGATTAGCTTAGTACTATTAGAACAACGAGCTAATAGACCGCAAGATTATGTACGTAACCTCCAAAAGTAGCCAGAAACCCACAAAGTTCACATAATTTTGTGTTCAATCATGCTTTCTTTTACACAATTATAAACAATTTCGGATACATTTTGAATTTTGAAATTTCAGCAGAACATGTAAAAATAATTGTCTTACACTCTTACCATTCCCATCTTAATTTGTTGCCCTAAAATATAAGATAAAATATCATTATGCTTACTTCAAATCAAGGTAAACGTACCATGGCCCTAATCAAAGTCTACAGTTTATGGTAACAATAATTAAATGGTAATTTTGTTAAAAAAAAGTTCATTTATTTAACCAACTCATTGATATAGTTATATAGTATCAAAAATCAAATAAAGAGTTTTTCCTTAATCATTTTGTAGTTATTATTTCGTTTAAAGCATGCATTAATTAAACACTATATACCGCATCCAAGCTGGTTACAGTTTTTATTGTAATACTCATCTAATTGAAATAATTTGAATATAAATATGAAGAAAATCTATACTATATAATAAATAAAGGTTTTTAGTGTCACGTGTCGTCTCCATATTCATTTTCATTATTTTTTTCCCGCCTCTCTCTCTTATTTAATGCACTTCTATCTTTTAATAATAATATATATTTAAAAAAAATACTAATTAACACATTTATTTTAAATTATCCCTTATTATAAGAAACTTTGAAATTTAATTATGTAACTTTTATTTCAATAAAATACTAAATGAAAGTTAAATTACATTAAATAGTAATTAACGTATTTTCAAAACTCAATTATATATTAATTTTTACATATTTTGAGTTTGTTTCTATCCTTAGTATATGTACTATATTTTTGCACCTATAAAATATATACCTAAAGATTTAAAAATTTATATATTGATATTTTTCAGTTTTCACCCCGTGTGTAGACACGAGATCTAAACTAGTAACATAATATACTAGCTATATTGAAAGCGTAACCGTCACAAATTATGACGTAGGCTCGACCACTTACGCCGATCTTAGGCGGGCACCCCTCGCAAGTGCAATGAAGTTCACCAACCTAGGCCATAAGTGCAATGGAGGTCACCAACACTACAAGAATTTTTATATGTGTAACACCTAGAAATTTCAACTAGGTCCCCTAGAACACTCTTGATAAACAACATATTTTTAAAATGACAAAACGATAACGACAAGTTTTCTGTTATTTTACACATCCAATCGACATCTCCAAAATGACAATAAGTTTTAAACATCTATGAGATGACTCAAACAAGTTTTAAGACTCCTAACTAGAAGATTATAACTCCAACCATTAACAAAATAACGGAGAATCCAAAACTTAGATCCATACGTATCTTCTGAGATAGAGATAATTGATGGTGGAATTCATTTGGAGATTCCGGTGTTGGACAGTGAGACCGGATATTTTGAACCTTTGCCGGGAAACGCAAGAAAATAGAGGGGCTCAATACTTACACTACTAGAATAATAAGTACATCCAAAGAAAATTACCAATAGAAAAAGACCGACGGATCACCAACGGTCACCATGTAGGAATCTTCTGATTTCTAGTTTTTTTAATGAGAATCATCACCGTCGATATTTCGTTGGACACCTGGAGTCCAGATTTTTGAAGATGAGCCACTCAGACTTTTCAGAACTTGCAAGTGCTGACCAACTACATACGGTGTATTCCGTCATAAATCTATCGGTAAGTATTCTTACAAGTCCTACATCTTCTATAGGAAATGTCAACTCAACTTAGAGGTATTGATATCGTTTGCGTCTGGTGCCTACTGCTGTCCTCCTCCCCCAACCGAAAACTCGTTATTTTAGACCGTTTTTAATTAATTAGTGGTAATTAACTACAATAATGGAATTGAAGTTCTTGAAATTAAAATACCGCAGAGGGGGTCTTGTAATCCTCATATTTCTTCCTCTTTTTGTTTGTATTTTCCCCATTATCACAAGATAAACCACATTGGAAAACTAAGATGGTTAGATTTGTGTTATTACAAAAACGCTTTAGTATATGATATAAACTATCTCATTTGGGTTTTAGATAAAAGTTCACTATTTATACTATAACTTATTTATCTATAACCTCGTTTTAGATAAAACAGCTTTTACTCTACAACACATGTCACTATTTCCTTTGAATTTCACCTTTAGCTTGGGTTAAAATCGGTTCTAGTCCTAAAATTACAAGTCACACATCACAAAAGTAATAAAAAAAGCATCAAATAACAAAGAAAACCATTCAATCTCTGATATTATTCCATACTGAAGAAAACTATACTTAAAATGCAGTCCACAATTGGTTGCCGTACAAACATTACGAATTGTAATGTATTTGTTAATTTATTTGTTTACTAATTAACTGTTTTGAATTTCAACATTTAATATTCAAGTTTATCTATCAATTAGCTATTAGTTATATGTTTAAATTTAAATTTTATGTTTTAGTAATTGTCAGTATTGCAAAAATCGTAATTAATCGCTAATCGATGAAAATCAATCATAATCAGTGCGTTACCGGCGATACTTCGGTGAAACTCTGGAAATTGTGGTGAGGTTAAACTAATTTTTTTATTAAACAAGCTTCTTATATAAAAATTTATATATATATATATATATGAATATATATATATATATATGAATATATATATATATATATATATATATATATATATAAATATACATACAGAGGGAGATTCAAATAAAAAGTAGTTTTTCGCTAATAAATGACAAAAACCTTAAGAAACGATATCAAACGAACTCCGATTGAGCTAATTTCAGCAGCGTTGGAACTGTCTCGTCGAACTCTACCATCTTAGCTTTTAGGGTTTAGCTTTTAAGGTTTAGATTTTACGTTTGAATTTTAGGGTTTTAGCCTTAGGGTTTAGCTTTTAAGGTTTAGATTTTATGGTTTAGGTTTTTTTTAGGGTGGGGGTTTAGGTTTTTGGGGGTGGGTTTAGGTTTGGGGGTGGGGGTGGGGTGGGGGGGTTTAGGTTTTGGGGGGGTGGGGGTTTAGGTTTTGGGGAGGGGGGGGTGGGGGAGTGGTTTTAGGTTTTTCGGGGTGGGGTTGGATGGGGGGTTTAGGTTTTGTGGGTGCGGGTGGAAGGGGTTTAGATTTTTGGGTCCGGATTAGGGTTCGATGAGACGGTTCCAACGTCGCTGGAATGAGCTCAATCGGAGTTCGTTTGACCCACTTCTTAGGATTTATTAGCGAAAAATCACTTATTAGTGGAACAATCCCCTATATATATATAAATTTGAAATTACATATAAAAATGTGTGTGTATATATATATATATAAGTTTGAAAAATTACATACAAAAATTGCAACCCGATTAATCCCAATTAATCACTAGTGAGTACCTCACTTCCCGACTAGCGTCTAACGAATTTTACAACAATATTTATTGTTATATCTTTAAATTTTAATTGTTTATATAGCTTGATAGCTTGGAATTTATTTGATTAGGTTATTGTCATATGATTTTCAGAAATTTAGTCTCCCAAACAACAATCCAGTACTCAAAAGGATAAAAATAGATGTAACTTATTTGAATTGTTTTTATGTATTGTTGATCAAATGGGTGTTTATGTTAAAACAAGATTGAACAATACAAAGAGTATAAAAACTATTTTGTTTTTTTTTGTTTCCTAAAAAGTTAAAGGAATTTGAATATAAAGAGATATTTAGTTGTGTTGTAGTCTTCTTAAAAATGTACTAAAGTATGGTGAACGGTTAGAGTGACAATTATTGTAAAACATCATCGTCGATGGCTATTAATAACCTAATATGGTGGATGCTTGTACTTGTCATGAGATTGTTCGAAATTACTTGGGCCGACCTTAGACGGGCACCACTCCCAAGTGTAATGAAGGTCATCAAACTAGGCCATGACCTTCTTATCATCCATTGACCCGTCCAGGTAATTAAATAACATATTATACTAGCTTGATTGAAAGTGTGAAAGCAAGTGTAGATTATCTCACACAACCTAAGGTGACGTAAATATTTTATTAATGTTATTCAAGTTATAGAAATAGTATTTCATTTAGTATTGTAAAACATCATCGTCGGTGGCTATTAATAACCTAATATGGTGGATGCCTGTACTTGTCATGGGATTGTTCGAAATTACTTTATTTTTTATGGCGAACACACCGCATAAATCTACTTCTAAAATCTATTTATGGCTTAATTACTAGCTAGATTGAAAGTGTAACTGTCACAAATTATGAAGTAGGCTCAACCACTTGGGCCGACCTTAGGAGGGACCCCTTCCAATTGCAATGGAGGTCATCAACCTAGGCCATGGATCATCCATTGACCCCGTCCAGGTAAGTAAACAACATATTATACTAGCTAGATTGAAAGTGTCGAAGCGAGTATAGATCATCGTACCAAACCTAAGGTGACGTAAATATTTTATTAATGTTATTCAACTTATAGAAACTAGTTTTATACCTATCATAGTCCGGGTTACCAAAATTAATACCAAATGAACTTCACATCCACATTCACTAAAATTAACATACAAAGTAAAAGGACAACTAACGAACGTACAAAAACATTTAACATTGATGATTGTTAAAACATGGTTTCCTTTGAACAACAAACACAACTGAAAGTATTTATTTAACACAAAATCTTATGAATACAAGCTAAATCAAGGTAACAGTGAAAGCAAAGAATGAAATACACTGGTAGGCACAGATTATATTAGCTTTATGTCATAAGAATCAAACAAGCCGGCAACCACCTTGGTATCAGAAGATGCAGCGGAGAAGACAGCAAGCAAGGCCTGCAACTATCGTGGTATCAAGAACAGCAGAGGAGGCAGCAAGCAGAGGAAGCACTTGCAGATGACTTTCTCTGTGGTATTTTACCAGGCAAGAAGATAGCGGCTGTTTTTTTTTGTGTTTTAAACCCTAGGCTGAAGAGGGGATTATATACCCGTTGAGAAGGCCCAGCCTTGCACATAAGTGGCCCTTGATTTATCCAGAAATTACAGTCCTGCCCCTCCGGTTCATGAACAGCTCAGACATGCCAAAAATAAGAGGAGCATTTATTAGAGAAGAATTATACTAAAAAGGAAAAATTAAAAGCAATAAACGTTTATTTTCATACCATTAAACTTGATAAATTTAACATGCCCCCTCAATTTAATGGTGTGAACAAGTCCAAAAGTTGCAGTTTCTTACAAAGATAATCGTGTTGAGAGACTCCAAGACCTTTCGTGAATATGTCGGCCGGTTGCTCCGTTGTATCAATTTTTTCCACTTTTATAGCACCCGCTACGACTTTTTCTCTAATGAAGTGAAGGTCAATTTCGAAGTGCTTAGTCCGGTCATGAAAGACTGGATTAGCAGAAATAAGCACAGCAACATTATTATCACAAAAAAGGGACACAGGAAGATGGCATTTAACGTGCAAATCATCCAAAAGTTTAATCAACCATGTTACCTCACATCCTGCCACAGCCATGGCCCTGTATTCTGCTTCAGCAGATGAGCGAGAGACAGTGGGCTGTTTTTTGCTTTTCCAAGAGACAAGAGAGTTTCCTAAGTATACACAGTATCCAGAGATGCACCTTCGGGTGGCTAGGCATTTGCCCCAGTCAGAGTCGGCATAGGCTGTTAGGTTTAGTTCGTCACTTTTGCTAAACAAGCAGCCTTTCCCAGGTGATCCTTTTAGATACTTTAGTAACCTCATGGCAATTTTAAGATGGGAGTCTAAGGGCTTGTGCATAAATTGGCTTAAGCATCCGACCGTGTATGAGATGTCGGGTCTGGTCAGGGTGAGGTAGATTAATTTTCCAATAAGCTGTTGATAGCCAGTGACATCAGACAGTTCAGAATCCTCTTTGTAAGAATTTTGTTTGTCAGTCACCACTATATTCTGCTCAATTGGATTGTTAACAGGTTTTGAAGCAAGCATTCCAAAGTCTCTTAATAGATCTAGACAATATTTCCTTTGAGATAAAACTAACCCTTTTTCAGTTTTCAATACTTCTATACCCAAGAAGTACTTAAGTTCACCTAGGTCTTTTATCAAGAATTTAGACATTAGGCAAGACTTAACATTTTCAAGGTCAGAAACATTGTTACCTGTTAATATTATATCATCAACGTAAACAAGTAAAACACATATTGAGTTCTTCCCAGTTTTTACAAACAGGGAGTAGTCATTTTTGCTTTGTTTGAACCCAATTTCAGTAAGAGTGGCGGTGAGCTTAGCATTCCATTGACGAGGGGCTTGTTTTAACCCATATAAGGATTTTATAAGCTTGCAAACCTTTGTTTCAGAATTGTTGTAATATCCCTCAGGGAGGGACATGTAAACATCTTCAGTTAGGTTTCCATATAAGAACGCATTGTTCACATCAAGTTGGAACAGATGCCAATTATTTTGAACGGCTAAACTTATAACACATCTTATGGTAACCATTTTGACAACAGGAGAAAACGTTTCTTCAAAATCGACTCCTTCCCTTTGGCTGTAGCCTTTGGCTACAAGGCGGGCCTTATATCGTTCGATTTGACCATCCGCCTTATATTTAATTTTATAGATCCATTTACAGCCAACAGGTTTTCTACCGGTGGGAAGATCGGTTAAGGTCCAGGTATCATTTCGAAGTAAAGCATCCATTTCATCGTTCATGGCAGAAACCCAGTTGGGATCCATGGATGCTTCTTTATATGTCCTAGGTTCGATAGATTTATTAAGAGCAGAGATGAAGCAAAGAGCTTCAGAAGTTAACTTGGAGTAATTAACGACCTTTTCTATTCCATACTTAACTTTTCCTTCTACAAGGAAATCATCTAGCCTCTTAGGAGGATTTGTGTTTCGGGTTGATCTCCTAAGTTGGACTGTTTCTGGTTGTCCTTCATTACCCTCAGGAGCAGCACTAGTGTCTGAGTTTTCCTCACTGTTATTGTTCTCTCTAGCCGCTTCTAAAATGGTGTTTGGATCAGTATTACAGTCACAACTGACTGTACTTTTCCTAGGACTGTTCTTATCATCAGTCGAGTTAGAGCTGGATTGATCCGAACAGCCATTTGAGCGACTAGATGAACTACAACCATTAGGATCAGGTGTGACTGCTTTATCCTCATCATCGGGTATCGACTTCTTGCTTTCAAGGTTTAAGAAAAAATTAAAATAGTCAAGTTTTTCTGTTTTTTCTAGTTTAAAACAATTTTCCTGTTTTTGTTTAAAAGGATAAATTTGTTCATAAAATTTAACATCCCTGGAAAATAGGGATATCTTATCTTCAAGATCCCAAAGTTTGTAACCTTTTTTGTTTATAGAATAACCAATAAAAACACATTTTTTTGCTCGACTATCAAATTTATTTTCAGGTTTTAAGTTAGTGCAGAAAGCAAGGCAGCCGAAGTTTCGTAAATGTTCAAGAGAAGGTTTAGTTCCATATAACAATTCATAAGGAGACCTACCGTTTAACACAGAAGAGGGAGTACGATTTATGAGATAAGCAGCAGCTAACACAGATTCATTCCACATGGATAGAGGTAGTCCCCCCTGAAACATAAGGGATCTAGCAGTATTAAGGAGATGCCTATGTTTCCGTTCAACTACCCCATTTTGTTGGGGAGTATAGGCACAGGAGGTTTGATGCACCACACCATTTTTGTCAAAGAAAGTTTGAAGTTTTTGATTTACAAACTCAGTCCCGTTATCACTCCTGCAGATTTTTATTTGTTTTCCAAATTGAGTTTTTACCAAAGAAAAATATGACTCAATATTTTCAAAAACATGATCTTTCGCTTTTAATAAAAACAGCCAAATAGCATGAGAAAAGTCATCAACAATTGTTAAAAAATATTTAAACCCTTCTCGGCTGGTCACTTTGAAAGGTCCCCACAAGTCCAAGTGAATTAGGTCTCCTACATGAAGGGTTTTATGATCACTATTTGAAAAAGAGTTTCGAGTTTGTTTGGACATATGACAAATATCACATGGGTGATTTAGTTCCTTTTTAGTTATAGATAAATCATCTTTAAGAGCATTTAGGACCTGTTCGGAAGGGTGACCTAGCCTGCTGTGCCATAACTCAGTAGTAGTAGGAGAGATATAGGTATGACTATTATGACTAAGACTCTGACCTGTACTCGGGGAGTTTATAACATATAGACCACCTAACTCATTACCAATCATTGCAAGTCTTTGATTCACAAGGTCCTGAATATATCAATGAGACTCGGTAAAGAAGGAGTATAACTTATTCTCTTTTGCCATTTTATTGATAGAGATGAGATTGACACAGTAATCTGGGATTACCATGACATTCCTTAGAATGACATCTTTTTTAAGTTTTAAGTCACCGATTTTTATTATTTGAGCTTTTGTTCCATTGGGGTGTCCAACAGTTAGATTTAACTCAGTCACATCAACACAACTAATTAAACTTTTATCACTTGTAACCATGTGTTGGTTGGCACCTGAGTCAATGATCCACATGTTGGACCCATTTAATTTATGGGAACTATTAGAACAAAACATAGAATGCAACTTGTTGTCAAGCTTTGGAGTGTTAAACTTACCAGTCATATTGGTAGGGGCTAAGTTGACCTTGTTCTCAGAAATCATGGACATAATTCTGGCAATCTGATCAGGTGTGAAGGGCTGAGATGAGCCTGTTTCAGTCTCAAGGAGACCAGCAGATTCAGCAGCATTAGACTTAACTTGGGCTCTTTGAAGATTTGTCTTCTTTTTATAGTTAGAAGGATATCCAACTAATTCGAAGCATTTGTCAACACTATGCCCAGTTAAGTTACAATGGGTACATTTTAGAGAAGGTTTACTTGATCTTCTTTTATCATTAAACCTAGAGGCAAAGGCAGTAGCTTGAATTTTTGAGCTTGAGTGGGTAGGTTTGGCTTCCCTATGTGATTCCTCAGCGGAGATGATAGCAAAAGCATTTTTGACAGAAGGGAGAGGGTCTTTGGATAAGAGATTAGTCCTTAAGGGTTGGTAGGTGTCATCAAGACCCATGAGGAATTGCATGAGCTTATGGTGATTATTGAACTCTATGATTTTATCAGAGGCATTGCAAGTACATGTAGGAAGTTTGGTGATAGTGTCATATTGTCTCCATAAAGAGTTGAGCTTATGGTAATAATCAGAAATAGAGGTCCCACTTTGAGTGGTCGAGTTGATTTGTTTATAAAGATTATACACCACAGAACCATCTACTTTGCTATAGGTTTCCTGAAGTTCTTCCCACACATCCTGAGCAAATTTAGAAAATATTTGACCAACATACAATTCTTCAGAAATAGAGTTAAGGATCCAGGACAGAACAACAGAGTTGCATCTGTCCCACTGGTTACCAAGAATAGGGTCCTCATCATTTTTAGAAACAGATCCTTTAACGAACCCTAATTTATTTTTAACTTGAAGAGCAAGTTCCATTGCATTAGCCCATATATTGTAATTCTCAGTACCCTTTAGTTTAATATTTATTATGGAGGCATTGGTAGTATCACTTGGGTGAAGGTATAGGGGGTTTCCAAAATCAAGACTATTAACGGAGGTGAAATCACTTCCAGAAGGAGTCATGGTAGATTTAGGGGTTTCAGGAGTCATGGTTGATAGGGGTTTCAGGAGCCATGGAAGATCCAACAACTTAAACAACCACAAGGAAACCTAACAGCAGCACAAAACCAACAACTTACACACCAAAGACAGATAAGCTCTAACAATCACAAGCACACACAACTGCTATGGTCCCCTTTAACCAACCAGATACCCGGTCAATTTATTGACTAGCCAAGTGGTAAAGGGAGCAGTAACAAAAAACACACAACCAAGCACTAAAAAACAAATAGAATACTTGTAATCAGCAAACAATAGGTCCTAGAATGCCTAGATGCATAAAACACATGGGATGTCTCACCCTTGTTTGACAAAAAAACAATGCTGGTCCACTAGCCCAACCACAAATGCCTAATGAACAAGTAATCAAACAATAAAACTTACAGCAAGAGAGCCTTTAACAGGGATGCTAAACACTTGTATTATTTGATTGGGAATACAAGCACAAGAATTATTTTTCAGACTTGGGTGATTAAATCACAAGAGTGATATAGAGCCTTTTTATTATCTTGAACACTGAAGATGGCTGGGACAGAGATTATTTTTGTTTTCCCAAATCAGCAAGCCATCACCAAGATATCTGAGAAAAAAAAAACAAACACCAGAAACAAGATCACAGTGATACAAGCCTAAGAAAAAAGGAATCGACTAGATTGAACACCAACAGATCCTGGCTAAGGCTTTAAAACTTTGTTTCAGAATTCAATCCTAGAGTTTGAATACAAAAAAACCAGAGATCTGAGATGGAACAATAAAATAGGCGAGACTTTTTCCCTTTTTTTTTTCTCAGCAATTAGGTTTTTTTTTTTATATTAAAATGTGGTTTCTTTCAAAGGAGAACCAGAATCGAGAGCACGAGGCTCTGATACCATGTTAAAACATGGTTTCCTTTGAACAACAAACACAACTGAAAGTATTTATTTAACACAAAATCTTATGAATACAAGCTAAATCAAGGTAACAGTGAAAGCAAAGAATGAAATACACTGGTAGGCACAGATTATATTAGCTTTATGTCATAAGAATCAAACAAGCCGGCAACCACCTTGATATCAGAAGATGCAGCGGAGAAGACAGCAAGCAGGGCTGCAACTATCGTGGTATCAAGAACAGCAGAGGAGGCAGCAAGCAGAGGAAGCACTTGCAGATGACTTTCTCTGTGGTATTTTACCAGGCAAGAAGATAGCGGCTGTTTTTTTTTGTGTTTTAAACCCTAGGCTGAAGAGGGGATTATATACCCGTTGAGAAGGCCCAGCCTTGCACATAAGTGGCCCTTGATTTATCCAGAAATTACAGTCCTGCCCCTCCGGTTCATGAACAACTCAGACATGCCAAAAATAAGAGGAGCATTTATTAGAGAAGAATTATACTAAAAAGGAAAAATTAAAAGCAATAAACGTTTATTTTCATACCATTAAACTTGATAAATTTAACAATGATTCGTCAATAGAAGCAATTAACAAAAATATTCCCTCTTAGATCTAATAGTTAACAGAAAAGAAACTACAATTTCTAAAATTTTATAATCTTTGTTACAAAACCCAAATAAACAGCATAACGTCTTTGTGCAATGTAAAACATGCTCAACTCGTCTCCTTGAGTCCTTGACATCCACCACTTTTCCTCTCTTCTACACCTTCTGTTTCTTGGCCATATTCTGAAGAATTACTTTAATTACTAAACACATCATACATTTAAATCCATACCAAAACTATCATCAGTCTTCATCTTTTCCCTGTAAAAACAACAAAGTTATCATCAACAATTCAACATAAAGCTACACAAGAAGTTTAATTATGGATTGAGTTAGTGCATCAGCTCAACTTTAACAAACATGTTGAGTTTGAAGCATATAAGTTTCTTTATTTACCAGCACGTAATCCAAGACGCAAAGGGTGCCCAGCTATGGCGAGCAAGTTTGGCACACTACAAGAATATCAGATCTATTGCGACGACGCTTTTACGACGACATTATGGACCTTTGCCGACGAATCTACAGAGATGAAACATATAGCGACGACATGTCGTCGCAAAAAGGCGTCGGGATAGGTCACAGTTCTTGTAGTGGCACTCCAATAATACAAACCACTACAAATTTCAGCCATGGTAAACCAACCGGCCACCAGCCATCCGTACACCAACACTGCCGATTCACAAATTTTTGCCCACTATTGTACAATGTGGTCACACTTGTAAGCACCGATATGATCGAGAACGAAAACACAAAATTTGACAACACCCTGCAATTCCCAAAACAATGAAATCAAATTCCCAATATCCAAATTCTAACCAATAATTTTGTTATATATGATGTATAAATTTTGATTAAATTCCAAAAGCAGAAAATGGTACTTACATTATGTGATACTGTAGATGGTAGCTGAGAACCAAACCCAGGACCACCTAGTGCAGGACTTCCTCTGGCAAATAAAAAGAACAGAAACAAATCAATGATATATTTAATTAACATCAATATAATATTTTCTTTTAAAAGATCATGGTTAATTCTGAGCAGTTGTGACCTGTGAATCAACAATGATGGTAATCGTTTTCTGCGGTTCAGGCTTGTTGGCTCCCACAAGTTTATCAATCTGTTTACCGTTTAAAAAAAATGTTGGAGTAGCTTTTACTTCCAAATGTGTGCTAAACTCCTGCATCCAAGTTAATTTCATCACCCACAGATAAGAACAATAAATAATTGGGAACAAAAAAAATCACGTTTTGACCCTTGGATCATATTTGAATGACAACTCTATTGGATTTTATGGACCGACCCGATGGACAACGCAGCTGACCGAGCTATGACCCGTAAGAGTTACACCTAGGGCAACGAACATTTAAATCCACTTAACCCGCTTAACTGGTAATTACGAACTATTAGCGAGACGATATATTTTATATATATTCGTTACACGGGATTTATTATTTATACATGTTTATAAATAATAATTTATATTTATTTGTTTTAATATTTTATTAAAACAAATTAAATGGTTTTTGAACTTTAATATTAACTATTGGGTTTAGACCCGGTATGATTTTTATTAGGTTAAAAGGATTAGAGGAAAATATATATATATATATATATATATATATATATATATATATTAAAAATCTAATTGAGGAATTGGAAGAAAAAGGCAGCCGTCGTTTTTCTTTTTTCCTTTTGATCGAGGAAAGAAAAAAACAAAAAAAGGGTTTTTGCCTCGCGACTTCCGGCCACCAAACCAGCCGCTGTCTGCCCGTTTCCGGCCAGCCTCGGTGCTTTCTGTCTCTTGCGTTTTGGTTCGTGATCTAACATCGGTTCGTTGTACCTATGTGTCTCAACTGGTTAATCATTAACCAATAAGGTATAATTAATCACATCAGTAGATTAATTGGTTTTAATTGTTTTTTCGTGTTTGCGTGTTCATAACCAGATCCTGTTCGGTTTGTCAGTGCTGTTAAAATAGGTTATGACTTTATTTTTCGCTGCGTATTTATTAATTAACTGAATTGATTAATTTATCTGTCAAAACCCGTTTTTATAAAAATTAACAAACAGATCACCACTGAATCCTAACAGTGGTATCAGAGCCTCGGTTATAATACGCAAATCGGAACCGGTCTGGTTTCACCGGTTAGATTAATCACAAACTTTAACTATCTTGAAGTTTCTGATCTGATCTGTTTTTGGGACAATTTTTTTTTAATAATTTGGTCGATTTTTTATTTTATTTGACCAAATATATTGCCCGTATGTGATTGTGTTGAATATGTAAATCTGGCCCACTTTTAATGGCTCAAAGTTGTAATAGAATAAGCTTTTTAATTTTATGTAATTTTGTATTTTTATGTAATGTAATAAAAACCCGAAGACAAATCTGAAGACGCAACAGGAATCATGGAGTCAGTGGGAGTTATCCAAGACGACTAGATGCACGGAAGTCCATCCTTGTGGTTGTTTTAATTTTGTGGACCCCGTGACCCGTTTGATCTTGCTAACTGGCTCTAGCAAGATCAAACAAACTTGGCCCTAAAAGATTTACATATTTATTTGCTTTATGGTTGCTTTTAATTTTATTTTTTTATAACTTAAATTTATTATAAACCAACCAAACACCAAACGTTTTAAAAGGAGTTTTAAAATGTCACAATCTTTCACCACAAGTTCTAATTTTACAACTTGTAGAATTTTATAAAAAAAACAATTGGCTTGTTTTTATAAAATAAATAACCACTAAAGTTTTGCAATTTAAACTAAATTTAATTTCAAAACTTATAACTTAATAGTTTTCAACTATTAACTGGTTATTCAAGTCGCGACAAACTTAGTTTTAATAGGTTATTTAAAATTAAGTGTCCTGAGAGATGAAAGGGTTCATCAAATTTGTCATGACTTTAAATAGTAAAACTGGCTTTTACAACACACGTATGATTTAATCATTCGTTGTGTTTGACCCTATTCGGTAAACACTAAAATTGGAACCCATATTTAAAACCAATGGTCTATGCCATCCTATTATAAGGAACACTTGGAGCATAAAACGAAACATCGGTGTTTGGAGCCACAGCACCGCACTGGATGCGTAGTTTATCCTTCCAAGGTGCAAGGGTTTCGTTGACACATCCGGCCCTTCCGCAAGTACCTGTTTTAGGACGACTAATACTTTTTCTCTCTTGTTACATGCCCTAGATGTCAAGAGATTAAAAGTGGGCATAGATGAGGCTAAACGTGTCAATGCATAGACATGTCTTGTCTTAGCGGCCTCATACACGAGAGTTGTGCATCTTTCCACAATTGACGCTAATTGTCAGTCTAGTTACCCACTTACTAATGTTGTATGCCACAGCTACCATTAGTGACTGATTTAGCTAGATTCTCACTCCTTATTTTAATTTATGTAATTGGGTCATAAATTAATAAGGATTTTTCACTTTCTTTATACTAATTTATTTTCTTTGCTTATCTTGACAGATGTCTACTGAAAATAATAATACTAATAACTCCTTCGCTCTCAAGTCTATCCTTGAGAATGAAAAGCTGGATAACACAAACTTTCTCTCGTGGCAGTGCAATCTGAGAATAGTTCTCAAGATGGCCAAGAAGCTCTATGTTCTCGATGCACCAGTCCCTGAGGCACCCGATGGTAACACGGCTGCCGCTCGTAAGGCCTGGGAAAAACAAAGAGATGATGCCACTGAGGTGGCCTGCCTTATGCTAGCCTGCATGTCCCGTGAGCTCCAAAAGAGCATGGAGGACCTGGATGCCTTTGACATGATTGAGCAACTTAAGGGCATGTTCCTGAAACAAGCCCAACAAGAACGCTATTGCACGATGCAAGAGGGCACGCCTGTTAGTACTCATGTACTTAATAAGAAAGGGTACATCGACCAGTTGAACAAACTTGGATATCCCATGAAGGATGACATGGCTACTGATTTCATCTTAAACCCTCTCCCAAGCTCCTATGCTCAATTCGTAATGAATTTCAACATGAATGGCTTGGAGAAGACAGTGGCCGAGCTACATGGTATGCTCAAAACGGCCGAGATGAATATCCAAGGAAAGAAAAATCAAGTTCTGATGGTCAGATCTGCTGGTGTTAAAAAGCTTAACCCCAAGAAAAGAGGTTTTAATAGCAAAGGCAAGAAGAAGGTTAATGTTGCTGCCAATCCTGCCACCAACAATAACAAGAAAGCTTCAAAAGCACCCCCTCCTGAGGAGCGCCAATGCTTTGAATGCAACAAAATGGGGCACTGGAAACGTAACTGTCCTGAATATCTAGCCAAGCTGAAGCTGCAGAGGGCCAGTGGTGAAGGCACCTCTTCAGGTATTCTCATTTATGTTATTGAAATTTTTACTGTTTCTAGCAACACATGGGTATTTGATACCGGATGTGGATACCACATCATTAATGTCTTGCAGGAGCCTAAAAGTTGGAGGAAGCTGAAACAAGGCGACATGGAGCTCATCGTTGGTGATGGGAAAAGAGTACCAGTTCTTGCAACTGGAACATATCATCTCTCATGTCCTTCTGGCCTTGTAGTTGTTTTAAACAATTGTTTGTTTGCACCTGGTTTAACCAGAAACATTATTTCAGTTTCTTTATTGTTTGAACAAGGATTTAAGTACGTTTTTAATGGTATTGCTATTTCTGCCTACTTAAATGATATCTTTTATTTTGAGGCTATTCCTCAAAACGGTATTTATGAGATTGACGTTCAAACTGACAATAACATATATAATGTTTCTAAACGTATCAAATCTGGCATTAATGATACTTTTCTATGGCATTGTCGACTTGGCCACATAAGCAAGGCACGCATTAAAAGACTCCAATCCGAGGGAATTCTTGAACCTACCGGACAAGACTTATTTGATAATTGTGAGTCTTGTTTAGCTGGCAAACTCACAAAGGACCCTTTCACCCATGCTGGTGAATGAGCCAAGGATCTGCTAGGCCTTATACACACTGATGTGTGTGGCCCTTTCAGAACCATGTCTAGAAATCATGAAAGATACTTCGTTTCATTTATTGACGATTATAGTCGATGTGCTTATGTCTATCTTATGAAACACAAGCATGAAACATTTGAAAAGTTCAAACAGTTTCAAAACGAAGTAGAGAAACAACTCAATAAATCTATCAAGACACTTCGATCTGATCGAGGTGGCGAGTATCTCAGCATAGAATTTCTTAATCATCTGAAGGAGCACGGAATTATTTCTCTACCCACTCCTCCTTGCACACCCCAACTTAATGGTGTGACCGAGAGGAGAAATCGAACGCTACTTAATATGGTTCGATCGATGATGTGTAGAACTAACTTGCCTCACTCCTTCTGGAGTTATGCTCTTATAACCGCCACCCGCCTTGTAAATCTGGCACCGACTAAGAAGGTGGACAAAACCCCATATGAGATATGGCACGGGTCTAAACCCAATTTATCTTACCTTAGAGTATGGGGATGTGATGCATATGTCACCCGCGATTCTGATGACAAGCTCGATCCCAGAGGCGAAAAAGTTGTTTTCGTCGGTTACTACAACAAAAGCGGATATTATTTCTATCATTCTGATGCAAACATTGTTTCCATCAAAAGGAAAGGACGCTTTCTCAAGGAAGATCTTCTAAATCGAGGAACCAGAAATAATATTATGGATCTTGAAGAAATTTGAGAAACACAAACAACCGCTGAGGAAGTCGGAGCGTCTGATCAACAAGAAGTTGTTGCTGATGAATCAGACATAAACACAAGCGTTCGCAGAAGTAGCAGGTCTCGTAAAGAACCTAATTGATACCTATGGAATCTTGAAGCTTCTAAAGTCCTGGTAGTAGCTGAGTCAAATGACGAACCTACAAACTACAAATCTGCTATCTCAGATCCTGAATCCGAGAAATGGCTTGAAGCCATGAACGTCGAGATGCAATCTATGCGTGATAATCAAGTCTGGGACTTGATTGAGCTACCCCCCGGTTCTGGGGCAATAGGGAGCAAATGGATTTTCAAAAGAAAAACCGACATGCATGGTAATATACAAACCTATAAAGCACGACTAGTTGCAAAGGGTTTCACTCAAACTCAAGGTATTGACTATGATGAAACTTTCTCACCCGTTGCTATGATCAAATCGATTAGGATACTGCTTTCCATAGCCGCGTACCATGATTACGAGATATGGCAAATGGATGTCAAAACCGCTTTTCTTAATGGGCATATTTTTGAAGATGTCTATATGGTTCAGCCTGACAGTTTTGTTGATCCAAAGTATTCTAGTAGGGTCTGCAAACTGAATAAGTCCATTTATGGACTTAAATAGGCATCTCGAAGATGGAATCTTCATTTTGATCAGAAAATCAAAGAATTTGGTTTTGTCAAGAATGAAGATGAGCCTTGTTTTTACAGAAAGGCTAGTGGGAGCACTATACCATTTCTCGTCTTGTATGTGGATGATATACTGATCATTGGAAACAACATCCCTGTGCTTGACAAAGTCAAACAATGGTTAGGATCTTGTTTTGCAATGAAGGATCTTGCAGAAGCTGCTTACATTTTAGGAATCAAGATCTACATGGATAGATCTAAGCGGCTTCTAGGGCTATGTAACATTTCTGATTTTCATCATGTAATCGTTTGATTTCAATAAACAAACACATTTTCGATTCGTGTACAAACAAACTACGATGCAGTTACATATATAAACTATTCTATTACAATAACAAATTAAACAAAAACACCATTATCTCACAAGCCCCGAGGACCAAAAACTGACAAAACTCAAAAACTACAAAACTAGTCAAGCACGGTCGCGCCTAGGACTAGGCACGGTCGCGCCTGCAGACCTAAGCACGGTCGCGCCTAAAGTAGGCACGGTCGCGCTGATGAACCCACTTGACTCTGCAGAAGTCAAATCATACCATACCCGCTGAATTCGTGAAATTTAAAATGGAGAAAAGTCGGTCTTCGCGCGTCAGACCATACTCCACTGAATTCCCTCTGAAACACGCATCAAATGTCGTCCAATTTGCACAATTTTTTAATCTCATTCACACCACAACCGAGTCTCTCGAATTCGTGGATATAAAGCAACTTGCACGATTTCTACGCCTTCATATAAGCCCACTCAGTCTCCCAAAACTCTCGTTAGACGCTCAAACAGTCTCTGGAGTCCAATCGATCGCCAAGAAGCTCGACTCTTTGACCCGTAGCCGACTGCATTAAATTGCCCATTGTTAACGAGTAAGTAACACTTCCTTAGCTTCGTATCTACCCCTAGGATGAAAGCCCTATACTAAATCGTAGTTATATCACACAATCAATTCGATTTTGAACCAAAGAGCCGAAAACTAAACTTTTACTCAAACTACCACTTAAACACGATATAAATACAATCAAACTATGTAGATACATTCGCAAACACCTAATCTATGAAAGCCCTAAGAATACAGAAGCATTTATTATAAGAATCGATCGAATTGTGTCTGAAAAAGACTCGACACGGTCGCGCTCATCACTGAGCGCGGTCGTGCCTGACCAAGCACAATCGTGCCACAGGTGTGGCCCGGTCGTGTTTACCGAGCAAACAAGTCTTGATCAAAAACAAACACTAGACGCGGTCGTGCCAGATACGAGCACGATCGTGCTCTATGTCCAGAACCTATGAAGTACCTTCTGACTCGACCACGGGCGCGTTTCAGACCACCACGGTCCCGCCCGGCAACGAGCGCGGTCGTGCCTTACTTGAGCATGGTCGTGCTCCTTGACCAGAATCAATTATTTTTCTGTTTTAAAGTCTATTTAACATATTTTAGCAAAAAAATTTCAAAATATAATTATAAAAGTTACGTTATAAAATCCCAAGACCCGGGAATCATTTATAAACCAAATCTTTGATTTAGAAATTTAAAACGATTAATTCCCGATAGTTTCAAAACCGATGAAATCATGAGTTTATATAATCATTTTTATAAAACTATTTATACAAATATATATTTTGATTTAAACAAATATCATTTATTTAAATTTTATTTAAATAAATATATATCGCTACTAATTTATTATTCCAAAACCAACCCTAAACACACAAACCACCAACGAACCCACTTTGGACACAAAATAACACAAACAGTGACACGTGTTATACCCTCATTCGATAGGTCAAACGTAGCGACCTACAACACGCTTGGTATTTTTGTTGATCTGTGCAAACTACACGCTCCAACACAAGTGAGTTACATAGCCCCTCTTTTACTCTATTTACAAACTTTTGGGGTGGAACATGCGTTCTATTTACTATGTTTACAAACTACACAATATACAATTCCACCCTACAATCATGTGTTACAATTTTGAGCTTTGTGCTTGAGTACTAGGTGTGTAGACCAACACGCAGTTTGCTATTCACGTGCAATCATTAACTATTTTATAGCCTACAGTAAACAGTGATAGATCTATTGAGTCTGACAAACCCACCCAGGTAGGGTGACTGTTACTGCCAACACGCGTTTGTTTTGCATGCTAGTTACAAAGGTTTGATTGTACTACCAGGTCACACGATGGTATCTCTCCATAAATGCCTTAATTGCCATGTTTGTATGAATTGTATGCACACGACACCATATTCTATTACATGACACGAAAACCTATGTATTCTCACCAACTTTTTAGTTGACTTTGTTTTTAACCATGTTTCAGGTGACAATGTTTGAAGTATTTCAAGCTGCTACATATAGGATTTGGACCTAGCAATTAATCTAAACTATTTATATTTTGTAATCGCTACATTTGGTTCTTGTATGGTATGAACTTGCTACGTGTAATGAAAATGAATGTTTAAATTATTCAAACTTTAGCAACCATGAGCTATGAACAGTCTGCACAGCTTCACGCCCCGACGTTTTCCGCCGTCGGTTGGGGTTTGACAGATTGGTATCAGAGCCTTGGTTATAGGGAATTAGGTTATTAGACACCATTGACCTAGACTATAACTTTAGGACACCCAACAATGTCATGTTACATGTTTTATGTGATACGTGCTATTTGCTATATGTCACATGCTTTATGTGTTAGTTATTTGATACTTAAATTGTTTAGACTACATGACTTAATAAGCATGCGTAAATAATAAATTAAATAAATCGTATCCATACCCGTATCCTAAGCCGCATATCCTCCTTAACTGCTTCTATGTCATCATCGCCATAACTTGTGGAAAGACTCATACTCGTAGACATTAGTCTATCAAAAATATTTTTATATACCCGTTAAGGTTTTAGACTCTGTTAATTATTAAAGGACATGTGCAATCTGGAAGGGTGACACCTGTATTCTGGGTTTTCTGTCTAGGAAAGCATTTCATATAAATCCCAATCAACCGAGGGATCCGTATGCTTTCCTGGGAATTCCCGGGATGAGTGTTTACCTATAGGCTAAAGCACGTCTCCTTGAAAATTATATAAGTCTAATTAACCTTAATATGTCATTGTGTTCAAGTAGAAATGTGATTACTTGAAAACAATCCGAACTATGAAATAAATGTGTTATTTTTCCTCCTATCCTAAATTTCAACGGATTTTTATAAATTCTCACAACACTTTTGTATCATTCTCTTTTTATAGAATGCCTCCTCGTCGTAACATCAACCGCAACAACACCGACAACGCCAACAATAGCACCAACACCAATACCGGCAATGCCAACAACAACAATAATACCGACCTTGCTGCTCTCCTCACTCAGCTAGTAACTCAACTAACTCAAGCCAATAACTACAACAATGGGAACGCCAGTGGTAGTGCTAATACTGGTGGTGGCGGTGGTGCTAACCCGCCACAATGTACCTTCAAGCATTTCAACTCTTGCAATCCCCTGAAATTTTATGGTACCGAAGGAGCCACGGGACTCCTTCAATGGTTCGAAAATATTGAGGGCACCTTCCTCAATAGTGACTGTCCGGACAATCTGCGTGTTCGCCATGCCACTAGTGTCTTTCAAAAACGGGCACTAACCTGGTGGAATGGGGAAAAGAGAACAAGGGGAGTAGAAGTAGCAATGGCTCTGCCATGGGATGAGCTGAAAAGGATCATGACCGAGGAATTCTGTCCTCGAAATGAGATGAAGAAACTGGAAGCGGAATTTTGGGATCTTACCCAAGATAGCGGTGAAAGCTTGGCGTTCACCAACCGTTTTCACGAACTGAGCATGCTGGTACCTCACATGGTTACACCTTTGTCTAGGTGTATTGAAAAATATATCGGTGGCCTACCGAGGCAAATCCAGGACACTGTTCTGGGAAGAAATCCTGCAAACCTAAAAGATGCTATTCGTCTAGCTGCCACACTGACCGATAATCACGTTAAAGCAGGTACTCTTACCAAAAAGGGGGCCAAGAAAGTTTCTGACACCACAACTCCTCCTACTCATGTCAAAGAAGTTCAAAACGAACAGTATCGAAACACCAGGAAGAGAAAGGCGAAAAATTTTGCAGTAGTCACTCCGGCCGCCCCAATTAATCAAGTTGCACCCTTAGCTCAAAATCCAGCCAAGAAAGCTTATGGAGGTACCTACCCACTCTGCAACAACTGCAACTATCATCACCCACAAACTATCCCATGTCGCATTTGCAATCATTGTGGGAAACTTGGCCATACGACCAATATCTGTCGACAAAAGGCACTTACTACTCATGCCAACCCGGTTAATCAACCCGGAGCTAATCAAGTGGTTCCAATCAATGCAAATGGACGGGCTTGCTTTGAATGTGGCAACCCGAACCACTTCCGAAACCAATGTCCAAAACTTGTGAACAATAATCAGGGCGCAGCTCGTGGGCGTGCTTTCAACATCAACGCCAATGAAGCTCAAGCCAACGATCATGTGGTCAACGGTACGTTTCTTGTAAATAAACAATTTGCATCTATACTATTTGATACCGGAGCCGATAAGAGTTTTGTGTCACTTAACTTTGAACCTTTACTTGCAAAAACACGATCCAAACTCGAGAAAACTTTCACCGTTGAAGTAGCGGATGGAAACTCCATCACTATTGACTCCATCATTCATGACTGCTCACTAGAACTCAATGGTCACACGTTTCCAGTCAACCTTATACCAATGCCGTTGGGAAGCTTTGACGTCATCATCGGCATGGATTGGTTATCTAAAAACCATGCCGAGGTCATGTGCTTTGAAAAGTACATCCGAGTACCTCTTCCACCGGGAGACATATTGAAAGTCTTTGGCGAGAAACCTTGCAAAGGACTCAAACTGATGTCATGCATAACTGCCCAGAAATACATTCGAAAGAAGTGCATGGTTTTCCTAGCTCATGTGATTCAAAAAGAAGACAAGGAGAGAAGAATAGAAGATATTCCCGTCATTCGGGAGTTTCCCGAAGTCTTTCCCGACGACTTACCCGGTCTTCCACCTGTTCGGGAAGTAAAGTTTCGAATCGATCTTATACCCGGAGCAAACCCTGTGGCTAAAGCTCCATACCGGCTTGCACCTTCCGAATTGCAAGAACTTGCAAGTCAACTTCAAGAACTCACTGACAAAGGTTTCATACGGCCAAGTCATTCACCGTGGGGTGCACCAGTCTTGTTTGTTAAAAAGAAGGATGGTTCATTCCGCATGTGTATTGACTATCGAGAGCTCAACAAGCTTACAATAAAAAACCGCTACCCGTTACCTAGGATTGACGACCTCTTCGATCAACTCCAAGGTTCTACTTGTTTCTCGAAGATTGATCTTCGATCTGGTTATCACCAACTGCGTGTCCAAGAAGAAGATATTCCAAAGACCGCCTTCCGAACAAGATATGGTCATTACGAGTTCACGGTTATGCCTTTTGGGTTGACCAATGCACCTGCTGTCTTTATGGATCTCATGAACCGCATGTGCAAACCATACCTTGACAAATTCGTGATCGTTTTCATCGATGACATCTTGATCTATTCCAAGACTGAGGAAGAACATGAACAGCACCTTAGACTAATTTTGGATCTCCTGAGAACCGAACAATTATACGCCAAGTTCTCCAAATGTGAATTTTGGCTAAAGGAGGTTCAATTTTTGGGTCATGTTGTCAATAAAAAGGGAATACATGTCGACCCTGCCAAGATTGAAGCTGTCAAGAATTGGAGTGCTCCTCAAACCCCTACCGAGGTTCGTTCGTTCCTTGGTTTAGCGGGTTATTACCGAAGATTCATTTCCAATTTCTCCAAGATTGCTGTTCCCCTCACCGCCTTGACACATAAAGGTAAACCTTATGAATGGGGGCCGAAACAAGAAGAAGCTTTCCAAACTCTTAAACAGAAGTTATGTGATGCTCCTATTCTGACTCTTCCCGAAGGAAACGATGACCTAGTCGTCTACTGTGATGCCTCTAACCTAGGCCTTGGTTGTGTTCTCATGCAACGAGGCAAGGTAATCGCTTATGCATCGAGGCAACTCAAGATCCATGAAAAGAACTATACGACGCACGATCTGGAGCTAGGTGCAGTCATATTTGCCTTGAAGATTTGGAGACATTATCTATATGGCACGAAATGTGTGGTATTTACCGACCACAAAAGCCTCCAACACATCTTCAATCAAAAAGAACTCAACATGAGGCAACGACGTTGGGTTGAACTCCTCAATGATTACGATTGCGAGATTCGTTATCATCCCGGCAAGGCAAACGTAGTAGCCGATGCGCTGAGCCGTAAAGAACGTGTCATGCTCCAAAGTGTCAAGATTCATTCCGACATTCAAACCCGTATTCTAGCAGCTCAACACCTCTCGATTACCGAGGGCAATATGTATGAGGAAATGTCGTGTGGTAACTAGAGACTAAAAACAATGGCTTGCTTTATTTCTTGGATCGTATTTGGGTTCCCAATCGCAATGATCTCCGGGAATTCCTCATGACTGAAGCACACAAGTCTCGGTATTCTATTCATCCCGGTGCGGATAAAATGTACCACAATCTTCGACCACAATATTGGTGGCCTGGTATGAAGAAAGACATTGTACTCTATGTTGCAAAATGTCTAACCTGCTCTAAAGTCAAAGCCGAACATCAACGTCCTTCCGGTTTACTTGAACAACCGGAAATCCCCGTGTGGAAATGGGAAAATCTAGCCATGGACTTCATTACTAAACTCCCCCGTACTTCAAACGGCTATGATAGCATTTGGGTAATCATTGACCGTCTCACAAAGTCCGCACACTTCCTGCCCATCCGTGAAGACTATCGGGTTGAGAAATTGGCCCGAATCTATATTAACGAAATTGTGAGTCGACACGGTATACCTTTGAACATAATCTCCGACATAGATGCTCGTTTCACTTCCGGATTTTGGCAATCTCTGCAAAAGGCACTTGGCACACGATTGGATTTAAGCACAGCCTACCATCCCCAAACTGATGGCCAGACTGAACGAACAATCCAAACGCTCGAAGACATGCTGAGAGCCTGTGTCATAGACTTTGGTGGCAATTGGGATTCACACTTGACACTTATTGAATTCTCCTACAATAACAGCTACCACACCAGCATCAACATGGCTCCATTCGATGCTCTTTATGGTCGCAAATGCCGTTCTCCCATCTGTTGGAACGAGATTGGTGAAGCACAAATCACCGGTCCCGAGTTAATTCAGGAAACATCCGACAAAATCCTTCAAATCCGTGACAACATCCGAGTAGCGAGAAGTCGACAAAAGAGCTATGCCGACAAGCGACGAAAACCCTTGGAATTCCAAGTGGGTGACCTTGTGCTTCTCAAAGTATCCCCTTGGAAGGGTGTGATCCGCTTTGGAAAGAAAGGCAAGCTAGCACCTCGTTACGTAGGCCCGTTCAAGATCTTTGAAAGAATCGGGAAAGTGGCTTACAAACTTGAGCTACCTCCAGCACTCAACAATGTTCATCCAACCTTCCACGTGTCCAACCTGAAGAAATGTCTTGCTGATGAGAACCTCCACATACCTCTTGACGACGTGAGCATTGATGAAACGATGCATTTCGTCGAGAAACCAGTGGAAATCATGGATCGTGAAATCAAGCAACTCAAGCGCAGCCGCATCCCTATAGTCAAAGTCCGTTGGGATTCAAAACGCGGTCCTGAGTTTACTTGGGAACGCGAAGACCAAATGAAACTCAAGTATCCTCACCTATTCACCAATTCTGCAACCTCAACTAGTTGAATTTCGGGACGAAATCCCCTCAACAAGGGGAGACTGTAACATTTCTGATTTTCATCATGTAATCGTTTGATTTCAATAAACAAACACATTTTCGATTCGTGTACAAACAAACTACGATGCAGTTACATATACAAACTATTCTATTACAATAACAAATTAAACAAAAACACCATTATCTCACAAGCCCCGAGGACCAAAAACTGACAAAACTTAAAAACTACAAAACTAGTCAAGCACGGTCGCGCCTGCAGACCTAAGCACGGTCGCGCCTAAAGTAGGCACGGTCGCGCTGATGAACCCACTTGACTCTGCAGAAGTCAAATCATACCATACCCGCTGAATTCGTGAAATTTAAAATGGAGAAAAGTACGTCTTCGCGCGTCAGACCATACTCCATTGAATTCCGTCTGAAACACGCATCAAATGTCGTCCAATTTGCACAATTTTTTAATCCCATTCACACCACAACCGAGTCTCTCGAATTCGTGGATATAAAGAAACTTGCACGATTTCTACGCCTTCATATAAGCCCACTCAGTCTCCCAAAACTCTCGTTAGACGCTCAAATAGTCTCTGGAGTCCAATCGATCGCCAAGAAGCTCGACTCTTTGACCCGTAGCCGACTGCATTAAATTGCCCATTGTTAACGAGTAAGTAACACTTCCTTAGCTTCGTATCTACCCCTATGATGAAAGCCCTATACTAAATCGTAGTTATATCACACAATCAATTCGATTTTGAACCAAAGAGCCGAAAACTAAACTTTTACTCAAACTACCACTTAAACACGATATAAATACAATCAAACTATGTAGATACATTCGCAAACACCTAATCTATGAAAGCCCTAAGAATACAGAAGCATTTATTATAAGAATCGATCGAATTGTGTTTGAAAAAGACTCGACACGGTCGCGCTCATCACTGAGCGCGGTCGTGCCTGACCAAGCACAATCGTGCCCCAGGTGTGGCCCGGTCGTGCTTACCGAGCAAAGAATTCTTGATCAAAAACAAACACTAGACGCGGTCGTGCCAGATACGAGCACGGTCGTGCTCTATGTCCAGAACCTATGAAGTACCTTCTGACTCGACCACGGGCGCGTTTCAGACCACCACGGTCACGCCCGGCAACGAGCGCGGTCGTGCCCTACTTGAGCCCGGTCGTGCTCCTTGACCAGAATCAATTATTTTTCTGTTTTAAAGTCTATTTAACATATTTTAGCAAAAAAATTTCAAAATATAATTATAAAAGTTACGTTATAAAATCCCAAGAGCCGGGAATCATTTATAAACCAAATCTTTGATTTAGAAATTTAAAACGATTAATTCCCGATAGTTTCAAAACCGATGAAATCATGAGTTTATATAATCATTTTTATAAAACTATTTATACAAATATATATTTTGATTTAAACAAATATCGTTTATTTAAATAAATATATATCGCTACTAATTTATTATTCCAAAACCAACCCTAAACACACAAACCACCAACGAACCCACTTTGGACACAAAATAACACAAACAGTGACACGTGTTATACCCTCATTCGATAGGTCAAACGTAGCGACCTACAACACGCTTGGTATTTTTGTTGATCTGTGCAAACTACACGCTCCAACACAAGTGAGTTACATAGCCCCTCTTTTACTCTATTTACAAACTTTTGGGGTGGAACATGCGTTCTATTTACTATGTTTACAAACTACACAATATACAATTCCACCCTACAATCATGTGTTACAATTTTGAGCTTTGTGCTTGAGTACTAGGTGTGTAGACCAACACGCAGTTTGCTATTCACGTGCAATCATTAACTATTTTATAGCCTACAGTAAACAGTGATAGATCTATTGAGTCTGACAAACCCACCCAGGTAGGGTGACTGTTACTGCCAACACGCGTTTGTTTTGCATGCTAGTTACAAAGGTTTGATTGTACTACCAGGTCACACGATGGTATCTCTCCATAAATGCCTTAATTGCCATGTTTGTATGAATTGTATGCACACGACACCATATTCTATTACATGACACGAAAACCTATGTATTCTCACCAACTTTTTAGTTGACTTTGTTTTTAACCATGTTTCAGGTGACAATGTTTGAAGTATTTCAAGCTGCTACATATAGGATTTGGACCTAGCAATTAATCTAAACTATTTATATTTTGTAATCGCTACATTTGGTTCTTGTATGGTATGAACTTGCTACGTGTAATGAAAATGAATGTTTAAATTATTCAAACTTTAGCAACCATGAGCTATGAACAGTCTGCACAGCTTCACGCCCCGACGTTTTCCGCCGTCGGTTGGGGTGTGACAGGCTAAGTCAGAGTACTTACATAGACAAAATGATGACACGCTTTAGGATGGAAAACTCCAAGAAAGGAGGTATTCCAATGACTAAAGGGACTGTGTTGAACAAATCGCAATCTCCTTCCACGGACATTGTACTTAAGGAAATGGAAGCAATTCCATATGCCTCAGCGATTGGTTCTATCATGTATGCTATGTTGTGCACTAGACCTGACGTCTCGTATGCTTTAAGCATGACCAGTCGTTTTCAGCAAAGTCCTGGCATTGCCCATTAGACTGCAGTCAAGAACATCCTGAGGTACTTAAGAAGGACCAAAGACATGTTCTTAATATTTAGAGGAGTGAAAGAGGAGCTCACTGTACGGTGTTACACTGATGCTAGCTTTCAAACTGAACGAGATGACTCTCGCTCACAGTCGGGTTTCATATTCACTCTTAATGGAGGAGCTGTTTCATGGAAAATCTCTAAGAAGAGTGTAGTGGCGGATTCAACCACCGAATCTGAGTATATAGCCGCATCAGATGCTGCTAAGGAAGTTGCTTGGATGAAGAAATTCATTACTGACCTCGATGTGGTTCCGAGTATTCGCCAACCAATCGAGATACTTTGTGATAACACAGGTGCTATAGCTCAAGCCAAAGAGCCCAGATCTCATCACAAAGCCAAGCACATTCAAAGGAAGTTCCACTATATACGGGAAATTGTGGAACGTGGAGACGTCGTGATAAGCAAAGTAGACATAGATCAAAACCTAGCGGACCCGTTCACTAAGCCGATGACTCAGGAAAAGCATGATCATCACAGAAATGCTATTGGTCTTAGTTTTGCTAGCGATATGTTTTGATTTAGTATTTTGAATGTGCGAACATTTAATTAGTTGTACTTTTGAATTCTTTTGGTTTACTGATTTAAATGCAATTCTAAATTCTTATAACTGTGTTCAATTTTAATACGTTTAATCCATGAATCTTGTATTCTTAATTATCCGTAGTCGATCAGAATCATGGGAACGACTCTGAATTAAGATTATTCTGAACTTCGGCTCAAGGAGTTGACTCCGAACTTCACAGGCCTCATTTTGAATGACGTTGGATGTAACTCGCATCAAGTCATCTTCATGGATCTTTGTCATAAGATGTTTTTACTATCGGTATACTCATTAGTATCCTCTGACCTGAGATACGTACTAGAACAGCCGTTTACCAAGAACCATTCTTTCATGTTTTTTATTTATTTTTGATTCCTTTCCTGTGTTTTTTTTGGTATTATGTCTACCACCAGTGCCTCCGACACCGCCCCATCTACACCCGCTACCATCAACACATCTCCACCCACCCCATCCCTTGTTTACTCTATTACCAATGTTTATCAGCAGTTTGGTTTCAAACTTAATGTGGATGGAAATCGCTATAAACTATGGCACCGTATTTTTAGAGATTTGTGTATTGGTGCTAAGGTGCAAGGTCATCTTGATGGTACTAGTATTCCCGTAGATGACAACGATGTTGATTGGTTTTCTATGGATGCAAAAATAAAAAGATGGTTTTATAATAATTGTGATCCAGATCTTTTACAAATCATAACTGCTGATAATTGTACTGCTAAAACCTTATGGGACACCATATCTAAGTTTTTTCTAAACAACAAAATGTCCCGCATGCTTCAACTACAGGATACCTTTCGTAACACAAAAAAAGGAACCATGTCCATTACCCTGTTTTGTCACCACCTTAAAAATTTAGCCGATTCCCTTGCTGATGTCGACTCACCCATCACTGACCAGGAACTTGTCATGCAAATCCTTAGACAACTACCATCACCTGAGTACACCTCCATTGTCGATGTCATTACCAACAAACACCCCTTTCCCACTTTCTTAAAAGCCAAAAACATGCTCCTTCATCATGAGTCCCGTGAAGGTCTTTCTCAACCCGTTAATGATGGTTTACAAAACACTACCACTGCCCTTTGCTCAAACCAAGTAGGTCATAACACCAATTATAAAGGGAAGGGTCGAAATAATAAAAACCGATCACAGGGACGTGGGGCTTCAGGGGGGATGCTACTAACGATTCTGGTTTGTCTAAGTCTCTTGCAGGTAATTCAGGTGGATATTCTCATATGCAGCAGTCCCCTCCGCAGTTCATGCCAAATCACCCAGTTCATCAGTTCCTCTTTCCATCCGCTGCTCGTTATGCATCTGGACTGCATCAGCAACACATGCGGTTTCAGTCTCCAACATCACCACAGTCACCTCATTACGTGTTACATCCGCAGTTTCAGTCATCACAACAAATGATCTCTCAGATGCCGAGGGCCCCACAACCTTCTCTTCTTGGTCCTCTACCAGCATCTCCTTATGTTGATGCTCCTCATCAGTCTCAGTTTGCAGGCTATGGTTCACTCACTTCTTAGCAGTCCCAGCCCACTGATCTTGCTTCAGTTTTCAGTGCCATGTCTTTACAGCCACCTGCTCAGGATAACAACTACTACATGGACACCAGAGCTAGTAATCACATGTAGTTTAATCAAGGAAACTTAAATTCCCTTGCAATTTGTAATACTCCAAAGTCTATAATGGTTGGTAATGGTTCTTTACTGCCGGTTACGCATATCGGTACTAGTTCTTTCCCATTTTCACATAACAAGTTCGCCCCAAACAATATTTTAATATATGAAAAAATGGTTAAAAATCTTATCTCTGTCCGTCATTTCTCTATTGATAATTGGGTGTCTGTTGAATTTGATCCTTTTGGTTTTACTTTGAAGGATTTTAAAACAGGTACCTTTCTCCACCGATGTGATAGCACTGGTGATCTCTGTCCTGTTCTTCCATCTCGTTCTGCTCCTCCTGCTCAATCACTTGCTGTCGTATCCTCCGAAATGTGGCATCGTCGCACTTCTACTTTTAATTATTAATATCTCGTAAACTTATTCCATGTACTAGTACTGTGTTACCTTTTTGTCATTCTTATCAATTAGGCAAACACTGTTTTTTACCTTTTTCTAATTCTAATTCTAAAACTACGCGTTTGTTAGAAATTATGGATTCGGATGTTTGGACTTCTCCTGGCTCTAGTATGTGTGGTTATAAATATTATGTCTTATTTTTGGATGATTTTTCATATTTTTTATGGGTTTTTCCCTTACGTACCAAGTCTGAGGTGTTTACATGTTTCCTTCGGTTTCGTGCTTATGTGGTTAATCAATTTAAAACAGACATTCAAGCGCTACAATGTGAAAATGGTTGTGAATACAACAATCGTTCATTTCATGATTTTTTTTCACACACATGGCATCAATTTCCTTTTCTCCTGTCCTTACACGTCCCAACAGAACGGTAAAGCCGAACGTTCCATTCGCACAATTAACAAAGCCATACGCACTCTTCTTTTTCAGGCTAGAATGCCTTCATCTTTTTGGGTTGAAGCCCTTCACATGGTTGTTCACATCTTCAATCCACTTCCTACTTCCACTGTCACACCTCAACCGTGCATCTTAACCGCGGGTGCGACTTAATTGATAAAAGAACACAATGGAATAAAGACATTTACTATTAAAGTTTCATAATATTAAAAACCCAATTACATAAGTTTTGAATTAAACCAAACAAATAACATGTTCAAAAGACAAGCAACTTAAAATAAAATTCTTCAATTGATATCTAGGCAAATCCTATGTGATCTTGACTTGACCTATCACGAGCTTAATCACCTGAAACATGTACGAAAAACAAGTGTCAACTAAAAATAGTTGGTGAGAAATCACATGTTTAATAAAAGTATAAGTTTAGCAAAGGTAACAATTCATATTCCAAGATCATCATATAGCACGTAATAAAACAAACACATGATTAGCAAATCCAACCTAAAATGATGAATAACAAATAAGTGGTACAACTCACAAGTTGCACTAATAACGAATAAGATGTCCAACCAAAAGTTGTCCATAAAGTATATGCGGTTGCTATCCAATGGCCCATATCTGTACTACCGTTGGCTTGAAAGTTTCAAGTTAAGGATTTGCAAGTTTAACGTTTATCATGTTGTGTTCATTTACTCACATACATATATGATCCGCTTGTTTTAGAATTGTTTGAAAACGTGTTTTAATGCGTGCCAACGCGTACATGTTTCCCCCAAAACGATTTGAATAAAGTGGGGCTATGAAGTCTCACATTGAAAGCTAGACGAGATACGAGACTTGAACAAATAGACGAGGTGAATCACGGACCAGACCCTAAACAAATAAATAAACTATTTTTAGGGTAGGTTCGATGGTTACGAGTGTTAGATAGGCGGTTCAGGTGATAAGGTTAAGAATTAGTTGTAAAAATAGCGTTCTAGTCAATTTTCAGATTTGGACAACAAAGTAGCTGAACAGAAACAGGCGTGTTAAAAATAACAAACGACGTCCAAAAATTATGAAATTTTACAATGAATTAGTTTAACTCGTTTCGATGAAGTTTCGTTTAGAAAGTTTTTATGTTTGATGTGACAATCCAGACTTTTTAGTCTAACTCCGTTAGGAATCCAGTTAAAGTTAACCCTATCTCAAACTTCAAGGACTAATTTTGCCTATTTTCAAACTTAAAATACAGAGACTAGTTCTGTCATTTGCCCAAATTTCAATTTTGTTGACTTTTTAAAGTCAAACCGTCTAGTTCTTAACTCATCCAAACCTTGAGAACCAATCCTGCCAATTACCCTTAACCTAAACACATGAAACAGAGGGACTAAACCTGTAATTAACATATTCTCGATTATGTTTGACTTTTTGAAAGTCAAACTCGCATACTTAATCAAAATTCAAAATTTCAAACGGATTTCTGTTGAAATTGAAAATGTTATCACTTTATGGTGTCATTAACAACCTTAACTGCCGATATGAAACATTATCATTAGTGAATTAAACAGATTAATAGCCAATTATTAGCATAACCGCCGACTTCAGTGGGCAAATATCATTACATTCATTGAATTTGCTTACCAATTCACAAATCGATCGTCTGCGCACCTCATTTGTATCCAACAGAAGCTTTTGCACACATCTTTTCCATCGGAGAGGCGGTTATGGTCGCCTGGGATTGAACCATTCACAGCCGACATCTGTTTTAGTCGAGTACCTCCTATTCAAATCCAATTCTGGTAAATTCCTACACCTTTAGCTACGATTTAACCTATCGATCAAAAGCCCTATCATAATTGTGGCTTCCATTATCGGATTTAGCACGATCCGATGTCTAGGGTTCATACAGTTTTGGTTTAATCAAACCCTGTCAATTCGATGTCAATCTCAGCAATTGAACAAGTCTTTAGAGTCGTTTTTATGCTGTGAATGAAAGCCCTATGAAACCCAGAGCTGATAACATCGAATTGACCTTGATCCGTAACTAGGGTTTGTTCTTAAATCAATTTGGGGGGTTTTTGATCTTAAACTCATTTTCAATCTAATTAAACCACAGGGATAGCTTCTCAATCCTTTGTTTAGTAAAAGCCCCATGGTTTTGATCCATAATCTTATAGAAATTGATCGATTTGATTCTAAGTTAAGAACTAGGGCTTATGGTTTTTGAAACTGAAATTAACCACTCTAATCTCAACCATTTCTACAATAGTTTACATCCTCAGATTCGTAATACTCTAAACAACAAAACCCTATGATTCCAAACCTTGTTCGCAATCAGATTCGGTGTTTGGGACTGGATTCGATCGCGCGTGGTGTTGGGAGAGGGATACACCGGAACTCTTTGATAAAATCATTTAAACCCGGATCCTAATGCGATGACCCTAGCGGGCGGGACTCGTTAAGTGTGTGTGCTTGTGTGGGAGAGACCCGGGTTCGAGTCACTCCACACTGTTTTATTTTTTAAACATTTTTCTTGTATTATTTTAATATAAAAATCAAACTCTATAATATTATATTATTATATAAATGTGTTTAGCCCGGGAAACAACCCGTAGGCTCGGGTTTGAATTATTAACCTATTTTTATATTATTCCAACTTTTAAAAATAATATATTTATGTTATTATCGAATAAAAATAATATATTTATATTATTTTCAAACCGTAACTTCGTATAAAACAATATGTTTATATTATTTTCAACCCATGACTAATATATAATTTTATATTATTTCGTATCGTTTTATACCTCGTGTGACGTTTTAAACTATTTAATAATATAATTGTTATATTATTTACTCGTGTTTATTACCTCAAATAAAAATAATATATTTATTATTTTTTTGCCACAAATGAATATTTAATTAATCCCACGAACCTAAAAATAATATATTTAATTATATTATTTTCCTAACTATTGTAAACGACTTTGACGTACGAATTTATTTATTTATTTATTTTTCGTTATTAACGTTAGACATGTAACGCTTTGATCTTAATTATTATACTAAGAAACCTATATTCCCGTGGACACGTCCGTCTACTCATTGGTCCTTAGAATGTTTTAGGACGTTCAAATCTTCCGTGTCACCGTCACAAAACCCCATTGTATCCCTAACTATTATGCTTATAATTTTAGGGCATACGTAAGCAGTTCATAGGCAAACTCTTGTACACAACTCAGGTGAGTTTCATGGCCCCTTTTTACTTGTTTTCTTATTGGGGGAGAGACATGCTTACACACAAACATCATTTTACTTGTTTTCCTGTTGAGGAGAAACATGTATACTCTAAAACATTATTTTACTTGTTTTCTCGTTGGGGAGAAACATGCATACACACAAACGGTATTTTACTTGTTTTCCCGTTGGGGAGAAACATACATACAAACGAATATCATTTTACTTGTTTTCCCGTTGGGGAGAAACATGCGTACGAACAGACATCCGTTACTTGTCTTCCAGCCAGGGAGAGACACACACAAATGGACATGTATCACATAGTATTTCACTACCACTTGTGTACTTAAGCGTAAACTCTATCATGAAAGTCCTCACATCGAACCGTATAAATATGAGGAATAGCGAGGTATGTTGAGTAGTATTACTGGGTTTGACAAACCCCACCCGCGTTAATCGCGCTAACTCGATTGGAGGTCGAACGGGTGTAACATTGACCTAAAACATGCACCATGGTTGATAGACCTGGTGGGAGGCATTCAAACATAAACTGTCATTCTACGGTTGCGAGCGCTTAGAGTAACTTGTACATTGTCTAGCTAGCAATAGGTGTGACTTACGTATGTGGATCGAGCAACACTCAAACAGTTTATTTACATACAAACCTGTGAACTCACCAACCTCGTGTTGACACTTTTTCTTACATGTTCGCTTTGGCACAGGTTGCACACTTAGGACATGCATGGAGTCCTACTGTCATATGATTCATTTCAAACATTTTAAACAGTTTTACTTATTTACATTAATTGACGCTTGTTGCGTGTAATTACTTTTGATTTCATTCTAACGTTTACGCTTCCGCATTTAACTCTGAACATTTAATGGTTTTGTTTAAACTCATATAGTGTCGTTTGACGTAACTAATGACTGAGATCCTGGTTTGTCACGTTCCTAATGAAAGAACTCCGTTAGTGGAATTTGGGGTGTGACATTTGAGACTTGGATCATAGCCAAAACAGTCAAACAAGACAGAAGGTACTGAAAAAGTTTCTGTCCCGTTTTGGCTACTACGGAGTCATACTTTTGAACTAGAAAACGAGCTAATTATGAGTGGAAAGGAAATTCGACTAACTACGTCGTGGAATTTGATTTTTCTCAGTTTTGTTTAATTATGATCAAGTTATGCCCAGGTAAAGTCATCACAGTTTCTGCCCAAGATCAACGGTTGCACTTAAGTGGTCCGTTTAGGGTTTTAAGATTACCGAACGCGCAAATAAAAATTATATGAATGTTATTATGTTATTATAATACATAATATAATCAGATTAAGTTAGCCAAAATGTCCCATGTCACCGGTCTAGCCATGATATTCACAGAAGCGTTTTGGAGAATCACAGAATGAAATCGGCATAGCCGACACGAGCAAAGGGATTCTATATTTAATTAGCGTGTGAGTTCACATAAGTGATAATATAGAATAAATAACATGTTTTAAGTTAGCAAGAACACACTAAAGCATCGGCAGAGCCAATTTTGCAATAGTTGTCTTGAGGATTAATAGAATGCAACGGCATAGCCGCCATTGCAAACGGGATCCTTTGTTTGATTGTTGGTGATGTTAGCTTGATTTATTAGTTTGATTGAGATTATTAGAGGGTTTTTTGGGCTGAGGTTTCACATGATCAAGTGATCATGGATAGAAAATAGAAAAAGATTGAGGGGATGAAGAAAGAATGAAATAAAAAGACGGTATTAAACTTCAGAGGGTTACTTACTTGTTTGATCTTCAACTCTTGGAATTCTCTAAGGATTTTCAAAAACTTCAAAGGGGAGGGCAGGTATTTTGCAACTTATGAATTTTTGGGAGTGTTTGAGGGAGAATTAGCAAAGAAAACAAGATCCTAAGCTTTCTATTTATACTAATGATTGAAGGGGTGTAAATATGGAAAGTTTTGGAAAGCAATTTAGGGTTTTAGGGGCCTCAAATCTGCGAAAATTTCCTTAATGGGGATGGTTTTTTTTTTTTGTGATTTCTTGCTTGGGATAGGTCCAAGGGTAGGTGGGTTGGGTCCTAGCTTGACCCGGTTGAGTGCGCGCATTCGAAAATTGCGATTTTAAGCATTTCTAAGCGAAATTGGCAAACGTTTTCAGCATTAAAGTTGATTATCATAACAAAAAGAGTATGTTAAGCTAAAAAAATTTAAGTTAAAGTTACGTTATTCGCGTACGGTAGTTGGCGGTCGGTGGGCGAGAAAACGGACTTTTTGATCGTTTTTCGAATTTCAGGATTTATTTAAGGAAACTTTTGCAAACAAACTTTGTTTTAAATAAAGAAATGAATATGTTAAACATTTAAAACATAATTTAATGTCATGTTAGACTAATTTTTCGGTTGTGGACGGTACGCAGCTAACGACGGTTTAAAAGGCGAACGATCGCACGGAAGTACTAACTAGTACTTTTAAGTATCAAATCACTTTGAGTGAGTTATAAAAACATGTTTTAGGTGTATGGGGTGATTCATGTGTATTTAATGTGTCATAATGATCAATTAAGTCTATGTGTGATCCATGAATCGATCACATATAAGTATAAGTCTTTGAAATCAAGCATAAACGTAATGTTTCACATGTGAACTAGTATTGTAACAATGTATGAATTGGATTTGAATTAAAATGAAATGTCATGCGGATTCTCTTTGATAAGTTTAGAACGAGTACAAGTAGTAAAAATCAGAAGTGTCACATCCACCCTCTCTTATAAATCTCCTTTTGAGATTCTATTTGGTTTCTTTCCTTCATTTCTTCACCTTCGGGTGTTTGGGTGTCTCTGCTACCCGAACCTTTCTTCTACTGCTCCTCATAAAGTTGCTCATTGGTCCACCGCTTGCATTCACCTAGGTCCTTCTTTGGATTATCGTGGTTATCGCTGCATGGATCTTATCACTCGGCAGGTCATCACCTTTCTTCATGTCACCTTTGATGAGACTCATTTCCCGTATACCTCGTTTCAACCAGAACCTCCTCTCTCCGACTACTCTCATTTTGAGTCGTCTGATGATCAGCCTCTGCCACCCTTTATGGCTGCCACTGATCACCCCTCCACTCCTGGTGTTCCCATCCGGGAGCCTCAGACACTCCCCCATACTTCACCATCGGCAACTTCTCCCACCTCTGACCCTGCTTCCGCATCTCCAGCCGCTCACTCATCGGATCACTCTCCCTCTCCAAATACTTCCGCTTGCCAACCCCTTCAGCTTTCCACTTTGACGACTTTGGAACCTGCCTTTACTAGCCACATGGTCACTCGCTCCCAGACCGGTTCTCTTAAACCGTGTCATCTCTGTCGTCTCTCCTCTCCCAAAAACCACTGCTCAAGCCATGTGCGATCCTAATTGGAAATCTGCCATGGATTCTGAAATGTCTGCCATCATCTCTAATGGCACATGGGATCTCGTTCTTCGCCCCTCTGGCGCAAACATTGTCGGATGTCGTTGGATTTATCGACACAAATTCGACAGTCATGGAAACCTACAACGGTACAAGTGTCGCCTCGTTGCACAGGGTTTCTCCCAACAACCCGGTCTTGACTTTGATGAAACTTTCAGCCCGGTTGTCAAACCGGCCACCATTTGTACCGTTCTTTCCATTGCTATCTCTCACCACTGGCCAATCCATCAGTTGGATGTCAAGAACGCTTTCCTCAATGGCGATCTGATCGAGCTTGTCTATATGAAGCAACCCCCTGGCTACATTGATCACACTAGTCCTAACCATGTCTGTCGGCTTCGCAAAGCTCTTTATGGCCTTAAACAGGCTCCTCAAGCCTGGTATCATCATTTTGCTGTATACATTACATCTATAGGGTTTGTAAGCAGCAAATCTGATTCCTCCCTCTTCACCTTTCGTCATGGGGGCGAGATCATCTACCTCCTTCTGTACGTGGATGACATCATTCTCACTGCTTCGTCCCCGTCTCTGATCTCCCGTGTCATCAGTCGGCTGTCTGCTGAGTTTGCCATGACTGACCTTGGTCCACTATCTTTCCTTCTCGGTATCGCGGCCACGCGTCCTCCATCTGTTTGTTTCTCTCTCAAACTACCTTCGCCTAGGATATTCTTACGTGCGCAGACATGCAATCCTGCAATCCTTGCAGCACTCCATCCGACACCAAGGCCAAACTCTCTATGCATGGCAAACCTGCTGCTGACCCTACTCTCTATCGCAGTTTGGCCGGTGCCCTGCAATATCTGACCCTCACTCATCCTGATATCGCCTTTGTCGTTTATCAGGTGTGCCTTTTCATGCATGACCCTCGTGAACCGCATCTCCATGCCCTTAAACGCATCTTGCGTTACCTACAGGGTACCCTTTCTTCGGGACTTCATATACGTCCCTCTTCTATATACCGTTTGGTTGCTTACACCGATGCCGACTGGGGGGATGTCTTGATACTCGTCGGTCGACATCTGGTTTCTGTGTCTTTCTGGGTGACAATCTTGTCTCTTGGTCTTCAATGCGTCAGCATGTCGTGTCGAGATCGAGTGCTGACGCTGAATATCATGGTGTTGCCAATGCTGTTGCTGAAGCATCTTGTATTCTTAATCTCCTTCTTGAGTTACATTGTCAAGTGTCTCGGGCCACTCTTGTGTTCTGTGATAATGTCAGCGCCGTATATTTAGCGTCTAACCCTGTAAAGCACCAACGCACCAAACATGTGGAATTAGATATACACTTTGTAAGGGAACGTGTTGCCATTGGTCAAGTGCGTGTGCTACATGTTCCCTCAACTCACCAGTTGTAGATATCTTCACCAAAGGCTTAACATCACAGCTGTTTATGGATTTTCGAGACAGTCTTAACGTTCGAGAACCCTCCGCTGAGACTGCGGGGGGTATGTTAGATAAAAGTTATAAGCCTTCTGTTATTTTATAATGTTTATTAGTATAGGGTGGTTTGTGTAATTATGTAACCCTAATCCCTGTACTCTGTAATTATAAATACCGGTGAATGCAATGTTTAACCCTCAAGGAGGGATTTCCACAATATCAAACAAGTCCTACATCTTCTATAGGAAATGCCAACTCAATTTCAAGAAATGGTATTGATCGGTCGTTTGCGTCCGATGCCTACTACTGTCCTCTATTTTATACCGGTTTTGTTTAATTAGTGGTGATTAACTACAATGTTGGAATTGACGTTCTTGAAATTAAAATACCGCGGAGGCGGTCTTGTAATCTTTATATTTCTTCCTCTTTTTGTTTGTGTTTTCCCTATTATCACAAGATAAACCACATTGGAAAACGAAGATGGTTAGATTTGTGTTATTACAAAAACGCTTTATTATAAGATATAAACTCTCTCATTTGGGTTTTAGATAAAAGTTCAATATTTACTATAACTTATTTATCTAAAAACGTGGTTTTAGATAAAAACAGCTTTTACTCTACAACACATGTAACTATTAGCTTGGGTTAAAATCCATTCTAGTCATAAAATTACAAGTCACGCATCACAAAATAATAAAAAAAGCATCAAATAACAAAGAAATTAAACCATTCAATCTCTAATATTATTCCATATTGAATAAAACTATAATTAAAATGCAGTCCACAATTGGTTGCCGTACAAACATTACGAATTTGTAATGTATTTGTTACTTTATTTGTTTACTAATTAACTGTTTTGAGTTTCAACATTTAATATTCAATTGTTTATCTATCAATTAGCTATTAGTTATATGTTTTAATTTAAAATTTTATGTTTTTAGTAATTGTCAGTGTTGCAAAAATCGAGATTAATCGCTAATCGGTCAAACACGGTCAAATTCGAAGTAAATCGGTGCTAATCAGTGAAAATCGGTCCTAATCGGTGCATTTCCGGCGAGATTCCGATGAAACTCTGGAAATTGCGGCGAGGTTAACCTAATTTCTTTATTAAACAAACTTCTTATATAAAAGTTTGTATATATATATATATATATATATATATATATATATCAGGTTAGAAACTCGGTGTATTACACGGGTTGAATAAATGAATTGTTTTATACTTAGTAATAAAGATTTACATATTATATAGAGTAAACTCCGCTTTAAGTCTCTTTGGTTTGCAGCAATTCCCTATTTTAGTCCAATAGTTTAAATTTCTCTTTTTTAGTCCCTGTGGTGTACAATTTGCTTCAATCAGCTACATTCCCCTAACGCCATCCAGTTGCTCCGTTAGACAGCCCTCACGTGAGGGGCATTTTAGTCTTTTTTACCCACTTGTTTAGGGTTTTAAATATAAAATCAGTTATCGTCCCTGAGCTCAGTCACTTTCCATCGTAAAATTCTTCCCCTGAGCTTACAAGTCCTTTAACAATGGATCTTCATTCGCTTGTGAGGTGTTCGTGTGGTTCTCCAACCTCGATTCGTACCTCCTGGACATCATCAAACCCATGTCGTAGATTCTATTGTTGTGCTAGCAAGGTAATTTTTGTTACCAACCCACTCGTTCTCTATGATGCTTCTTCTCTGGTTTGACCTAATTTTTTCAACTAATTTTTTTAGCAGAGATCAAGATGTGGATTTGTTGTGTGGGCCGATCTCCCAATGTATCCAAGATCAATTGATATTATACCTGGTTTATTGAGGAACATGAATAACAAGGAGGAAATAGCAAGGAAATTGCAAGGAAATTGCCAATTAAAATCTGAAATTGAAATTTGTGTTAGGTTGTTGTTTATCATTATTTTTGTTGTCATAATGACCTAAAAAAGTTGTAAAGGTTAAAATGGTAGTCATTTTAGTCTTTATGTTCTAAGATTATTGTAATATAATTAACTGCTATTTTTGCCAAAATTATGTGTTGTTTTTGTTGCAAAAGTTATCTGCGGTTTTAACACCTGTTTGTATAGAAATTCATTCAAGAAAAAAAAGCACCTGATGGTATGGTATGCAACATTTCTGTCAAGAATGTTTGACTAAATTACCAATGGTATGCACCTGTATGTATGCAGCTGTTTGTATACCAAACCATCAGGTATGTTTGACTAAAATACCATACCATCAGGTATGTTGTGACGCAATTCATTCAAGAAAAACCAAAGAAGCAGCTAAAATACATGTTTAAACTTAAACCACATCTATATAAGACCAAAAGATAAAGCAACAGCTAAAATTTAAACCACATCCATACCATCAGCTAAAATTAAACAACACTGTTTGTTACAACAAAGAAAGTTAAAAAGTTATAGGGGATTACCAAAAGATAAAGCAACATCCATTCATGATCATACAAAAGAAAGTTAAAACCATTGTTTTTTAATAACCCCTAGTACAAAAGAAACATAAATTGTAGTGCCTGCAACATCTTAAAAAAGTGTTGTCCTTTGTGAACCACCATGCATTGTCTGTCCTTTGCATGACCTTGAGTTGTGCCCTTTTTTTGCATTTCCCACATGTAACTGTTTGACCAACCCTAACCATTTCCCCCCTCACCACTAGCTGACTTATTTCCTCTGCACTCATTTTCCTATTCTTTTTGGGTCTCCCAATTTGGGTGTGATGTTTTGGAGGTAACAGTTTTGTTGGGCAAACAGAGGGTGTCTAAATATCCCTTCCATTCATTGGTTCAACTGTATTTGCATAAACCTTTTTCCAAGTGTCTAACCAATACACCTCAGATACCCATCTATCTGGGATCCCTACATAAATTCCATGTTCAGCCATGTTCCATAACACTGCCACTGCATGCTTACATGGCATTGCAGTTAGTTCCCATTTTCTACATGAGCAACTTTTTTCATCCATGTTAACTACAAATTATTCTAAGGATGGCCCACTCACTTGATATTTCCCAATCCACTCCAAATGGCAGTACAATCACTAGCCTAAGATTTTATGATTTCAAATAATTTTGTTGCATTAGGTGTTAGAGGACCAGCACACTTAGCAATAAGTTTATGCACAATAACAATTGGTATTCTCTTATAAACTCTAAGCAGGTTATCACAGGTTTATCCCTACCTCCTACTAACTGCCTATTAAACACCTCACACAAATTGT
Organism: Smallanthus sonchifolius; assembly: GCA_023525975.1. NCBI lineage: Eukaryota > Viridiplantae > Streptophyta > Magnoliopsida > Asterales > Asteraceae > Smallanthus > Smallanthus sonchifolius. Next base: position 72,061,844 of record CM042033.1, on the reverse strand, counting down.
TCAACAACACATCACTTGTTGCTCTTCCTACATATGTAAAATGCAAACTATTATAAGCAAAAGTATCATACCACTGTGCAAACTATTATAAGGAAAAGTAGGTAAATGTGCAAAATATTATAAGGAAAAGTATCATACTACTGAAATGGGCTCTACACCAGTGTTTTAGTGAAAAAAATTTTCAGCCACTCATATAGGCCTTGATCTACTGATGAAACTTTTTGCATAGCCTTCTCAAAACGTGGAACAGTAGTTGAGGTTGCACACTTCCATAGCAAATTCTTGTACAGGCTTCATGTTCTCATGTATATGCCTTAAACAGAACCTATGTTCAGCACTAGGGAAAACTTTGACTAAAGTTGGTATAATGCCCTAATATGCAAACAGATCAATTAATGTAAAATAGGATACAAGTCAAATTAATATATAAACAAATCAAATAATAGAAAGATCTCATACCTTCTGCCTGTCACTAATGAATGTAAAGTTTGAATTATAAGCCAGATCTAGGTCATGTCCTAGACATTCCAAAAACCAAGTCTAAGAATCCTTGTTTTCTGCTTCTACCAAGGCATAAGCAATAGGATATATGCCATTATTTGAGTCTAAACCAACTACAGTTAAAACCTGTCCATGATATGGACCTTTCATGAATGATCTAAACCCAATAAGTCTCTCCCACAGCTATTAAACCCTTTCTTCAAAGCCCCAATACAGATGTAGGTCCTCTTGAACTGCCTAGTTTCACTTGCTGGGTTGACTTCCCTTTCAACCTCCAATGTCACAGTAATTTTTGGGTTTGCTCTTTTAAGTTCTTCATAGTAGTCTCTAAGAAGTTCATACTGAATCGTGTAATCTCCTATAATATTTTGAGAAGCCATTGCCTTTGCCTTGAAAATTTTCTTTGCTGTAACTTGGATATGGTATTTCTGGTGAATCTGATCTTGAAGGGCTTTCATAGGAATAGTTGGGTTCATTTTAATAGTGCTTTCAATTTCTCTTACCAACCAACTTACAGTGCATAACCTAACATCTCTTGTTTGAAGACATATGTTTTCATTAAAGAATGTCTTCACAACCCAAGTTCCTTCACTGTTGATGTTAGATATATGTAAAAGCCAAGGGCAAGTGGGTGTTATAAATTTGTTTGTAGTTTTGTTCAATAAAGGCTTTGACCCACATACTTTTAGGGAATCTCTAGAAGTGTTGGACCCACTTGCTTTTTATGAATTTACAGTTGTACCCTCATTGGCTTCAGAATTTACATTTGTACCCTCAATTGTTTTTTGAGAATTTACAAATTCTGGATTTATCCCTTCACACACTACCCGAAGACTTGATCATTTCTTGTAATTTTCAGTTGTCTTCTACTTTTCACTGTATAAGTCTTTAATAGTGTCGTGATTTCATCCCTAGTGTTGCCCAACATAGAATGGCTCTGTGACTTCATCCCTGTTTCTCCTAACCTTCTACAAAGCCCTCTTCAAAGGTGGGTTATCCTCATCACTAAAGCTATCAAAGTATTCTAAATCCAAATCATCTACCTGATGATCATCTTCACTTTGTTAATGATCATGCTCATACTCATGCCCGTCACCTACATCCATATCAACAAAGGCTCTAAACTCCTCCATATCAACATCAACCTCATCAATCATGTTTTTTGTGTCAACTAAATAATCTGAATCACCCTCATCACCCTTATAATCTCCAGCCTCATCACCATCATCATCTCCATCCTCATCATCCTCATTATCTCCACCCTCATCATGTCCTGTAACACCTGCCACAAAAATGTCTAAGATTTGACAAAGGTACAAACCACAAGGAATATAAGTGTAAATAACTTGTAGATGAAGGTTCAAAAAGTAGAAATCAAGAAAATTCAACGGTAACGGACCGTCACAGACGGTAACGGACCGTCAAATATGGTAATGGTCCGTTACGGACCGGGCACGCGAACCCTGATAGCTTGCCACGTGTCTAGTGACTCATCTTCAAAATCTGACGCGTGGAAACCCTATAGCAGACCGTCACGCCGGTAACGGTCCGTCACAAACGCAAAAGCACCCTGGTGCGCCACGTATCACTCCGTAACGGACCGTCACGCCTGATAACGGCCTGTCACGTCCCAAAATAACCAGAGGGTGACACGTGTTTGATGACTCATGAAACCCTAATATGGTGACGGACCTTCATTAGATGTAACGGTCCGTCACGGGCTCAGGAATTGCCCTATAAATAGATGGTCGAACTCATTCGATTTTCTCACACCAACACCAATCTTCACTTCCATTTCTTGTTCCAAAGACCATCTAGCTCGCTCCCGATGATCCTGGTTCAACTCCCGCTCGTTGTAGTGCCCAATATAGGAAGAAACACTCGTAGAGGTGCTGTTACGCTAGAAAAATCAAGATAAGAAGATAGTGTATAAGCTTTCGACTTAGAGGCTCATTCCTATAAACCAAGGAGAATACTTTATCTCTCTGAAAACTTGTTCCAAAGACCATCTAGCTCGCTCCCAATGATCCTGGTTCGACTCCCGCTCGTTCTAGTGCCCAGTGTAGGAAGAAACGCTCGTATAGGTGTTGTTACGCTAGAAAAATCAAGATAAGAAGATAGTGTATAAGCTTTCGACTTAGAGGCTCATTCCTATAAACCAAGGAGAATACTTTATCTCTCTGAAAACTTGTGTCAAACATTTTATTTACGAAAATGGCCAAATAAAGGTTAAGGGAATAATGCTCAACGTTCTTCTACGAACAAAGCATTCAGGCCATAGGTATGCGTAAAACTTGCAAGGGATACATGGGTCTCAGATGAAATTCCCAGATTGCGGCTGGTGCTTGTCTTATAACAACTTCAGAGGCAAACCTGTCCATTGTTATAAGACATGACGCCAGTGTATACTGTGGTGCGATTAAACAGGACGGGCCTACTGAATGTGTGGATTGAACATAAAGTTGTGATTATGAAATTAATACTTGTTTGTGCCAAATTATTTTATCGTCAAGATAATTGTATTCACCGGTGTTCGCGCTGACATTTTATTTTCAAAATGTTTTCAGTAAATGAATAAATTGAATTAAGAATGGGGTATGGGCAGACATCAGATATGACCCAATAAAAGAAAATGTGAGAGGCAGACATCAGATCTGACCTATGATAAGGATAACTTGCACGTTGGATTCTCAGGCCTCGTGTATAGAAAATCCTAAAAGAAAAGAAAAAAGAGATAGGACCAGGGAATTGATCAACCCTTGATAGTTCTATTTTTGGTGGCTAGTGTTGAATTTGATTTCAAACTCTGTTTTGTAATCAAAATGATAATGGTATTTAAATCCCTCTATTTATAAAAGTAAATATAAAACTTTTGTCTTCCAACTGAGTTTTGATATTTACAAATACAACCCTTGAGGTTGAAAGAATGTTGAAACGATCCTTTTGAGAAAGACTTCCGCTGTATTTATAAAAACTCTCAAATCAAAGTTCAAAGGTGATACCAATCGTGCTCGTACATGTCTAGGGGTGCCTGGGCGGGGTGTGACATGTCCAGCCTCATCACCCTCATCTAGTCTACCCTCATCACCCTCATCATGTCCACCCTCATCATGTCCACCCTCATCATAATCATCTTCAATAGGTCCAGGGTCAATGATTTCATCCATAAATTCTGCTACAATAATTACCTCATCTTCATTTTCTCATCTAAAACCCTAACATCTTCATTTTAACCAAAATTGACAACCCCAACATCTCCAGCCTCATCCCCAACAATTTCATTAACAACAACAACATCTTCATTAACATCAACAACACATTCATTTAAAACCCCAACACCTTCATTAAAACCCCAACATCTTAATCTTCATTTGGTTCATCATCATGCCACTGTATGTATAAAGTACTCCTACCCCTCCTATCTTGGGAGCTACCACTTCCTACTTCAGAATTTTCTACTCCAGGACCACTAATTTCCTCAATCATAACATTGGAAAGTTGTGGTAACATGAAAGAAGTTTCCACATTTGTATGGTCATGTTCAGTATATACTTCCATTACTTTCCACTTGTCAACATATTTCAAAAAACGCATCACATCAACATCGTTTCCTAGGGCCCTCAATCCAAAATTAAAGTCTTCATTTGGTATCTTAAAATGATAAAACATGATTTCATCCTCAGCATAACCTAGATCCATCATCATGGCACTAACCTCATGTACTGAGAATTCATCGCAATAAACCAAATCAACAAAATTTACCTGACCATTCACATACTCTCTATGCGGGAATTTGGTGAAAGCTACTCTATGGTGAATCTTAATTGAGAACAATTCAGGGTTTTGACCTAAAATAAAAGATAAGGAAAATGTTACAACTGGTTTGTAGATAACATTTAGAACTCATCAATGTTTAACTTTTAAAACTAAAACTCACCATATAGTTCATGTGGATCATACTATTCCCCTTTACTACTAACATACCAGAGCCTTACCACCATAGCAGCGACAGTGCGAGTGCATCAACAATCGCTAAAACCCTAAATGATTTTGTGAGCTCAGGGACGAAGACTGATTTTTGGGTGTTTAACGATCGAAGTTTGAATGAGCTCAGGGATGAAGATGATTTTATATTTAAATACCTAACTGGTTTTATATTTAAAACCCTAAACAAGTGGGTGAAAAAGACTAAAATACCCCTCACGTGAGTGGCACGTGAGGGCACTCTAACAGAGCAACTAGATGGCGTTAGGGGAATGTAGTTGATTGAGACAAATTGTAAACCACAGGGACTAAAAAAGAGAAATTTAAACTATTAGACTAAAATAGGGAATTTGTGCAAACCACAGGTACTAAAACCGGAGTTTACTCTATTATATATTTATGACATATTACATAGTTTTTTAATACAAATTATAAAAACGTTATATTGTTATTTTTTAAAAACGTTTTATAAAAAGAATGAAAGAGATGTTAAATTTATAAAAATATTTTATGAACAAACCTATTTTTTTAAAATAAAAAAGGTTTTATAAAAAAAATTATATAAATCATTATTATTTAATAGGGGAGAGAGACGGTAAACAAAAAATTACAAAAACAGTTAAAGAAATTTGTATAATTAATAGAAGAGAGAGGCATGAAAAAAAGGCTGAGTATGTACAAGAGAGTGACAAGTATCACATCAAAACCTTTATTTATTAGAGAGTATAGATATATAATTTTGAAAATTACATATAAAAATATGTGTGTGTGTATATATATATATATAAGAGAAGAGTAAAATGAAAACATTTGTGAGTTGAAGAAACCTTGTAAACCTCAACCCTTGGACTACATTGCGCCACATGTCCCTCTTGTAATTTAATACTCAGGGGTATTTTAGTAAAATCCTTTTTATGTTGAGATTTCTAGTTTCAAAGATCGATGCACATCACAGATACTATTTTGTTTCAAATGCTTTCCTCATTTTTGTTGCATCTCTCTCACTTACACAAATAAACACACAAATCTCATTTGTATAAACCCTAGCACCACACACCTTCTAGAGAGAGAGAGGGTTTACGAGAGAGAGAGAGAGAGAGTGAGAAGGTTGGAAGTGGAGGGTGTCGGCCAACCTCCGACGACCCCTCCGACCCCTCTGGCAACCCCTGGATTGTGTAGCATAGAAGGGTCAAACGGTTGACCATTTGGTCCAACATTCCAAGATTGAGGATAACCCATTAAAGACCCTTGTTCCACACCAGCTTCTGGAATCTGTTGACGGTAAAGCGACTGACCGAATGAACCAGGACCCTTTACATTTGGGTTCACCGGTACTACAAAACCGGGTGGCTGGAGGGCGGTCACAGGGTAGTCAAAATTCGGTTGTTGAATATTCATTGGGGTTGCCCCGTCAAAGCCATGAGGTGGGTTAGGGTGTGGCTGGATGAGTGGTCTAATGAGGGGTTGGAGTTGGGACCGTTGGGTGCAGTCTTCACCATCTTGGGCTGGTCTTGGAGTTGGGGCTTGAACCGCTGACTCATAAGTTGTTGGTTTCTTGGTGCTTGCAACTTCAGACTCGTTTCCATCTTTTTGAGGATTTGAGTTAACATGATACGTATGGAAATGGGCCTTAAAATCGGTTGGATGTTTATCGTTTGCCTAATCTTGTTGTATTCTTTATTTTATTGGTTATAATGATCCTCATTAGTTACATATGTTACCTTTCTTAGGTACAAATGTATTAAAACTCTAAACAAATTATTTGAACAAAAATAAGAAATTTACATATGTAATAACACGTATCCTGGATTATTATAGTTTTTGGATATTTTAAATATTTAAGTTTGTATAATATGTAACAATTTTATGGCATGCTTATAGTGTTTCTTTTTTTTTTTCAATTTTATTATAGTTTTTTGGATCATTTTTTAAATATTTTATTTTTTGGATCATTTTTTAAATAGCATGGAATAATGACAGAAAAAAGGGATCATTTTTTTTAAATAGTTTTTGGGATCATTTTTTAAATAGCATGTTACTATCATTTTTTTTCTGGATTATTAAAGTTCTTTGGATCATTTTTTAAATATTTAAGTTTGTATTAACATATGTAACAATATTTAAGTTTGTATTAAATATTTTAAAATGGCCCAAAAAATGGTTAATTATGGCATACTTGTAGTGTTTCTTTTTTTCCAATTTTAATAAGAACAATCGTTAGTTTGCATAACAAAAATAATCCACCTGAAATCAGTAGCTAATAATGTCTCAAATAGCATGGAATAATGACATAAAAAAGGGAACTTTCTTATCAACAAGATGAATAACATCAATAGGAAATGTCTTTTAAAATAGTAGTTTACACATGTAACATTTAATTCTTACATATGTAACATTTGATTTTACATATGTAACAGTGACTAGTTATATATGTAATATCCTTTACGTAAATTATCAAGAAATTAAACCTATTTAGGTTTTATGTTTTTTGTTAGCTTATTATATTTTTTGAATCATTTTTAAATATTTAAGTTTGAATGAAATACCTTTTTATGTTAATGTTAATATTGCAATTGTTAACCACATAGGACTTTTTTTTATCTATACAATATTCTTAATTATCATGTTTTGTGACTTTAGTTGGATTTCTTTGCTATATATGATACAGTGTCTAATATTTATTTTTATAATTAACATATTTCATTTAAATGGATGTGGTTAGATATTTATCGTTTGCCTAATCTTGTTGTATTCTTTATTTTATTAGTTATAATGATCCTCATTAGTTACATATCTTACCTTTCTTAGTTACATATGTTTTAAAACTGCAAACAAATTATTTGAACAAAAATCAGAAATCTACATATGTAACATCCATTTGAAAGGCTAAATTTTATATTTATTGTATAGTAAATGGGTTTTAAACCCACAACCTATTGGTTGTGGGACTCCTTTCTTTACATATATAACAACTATAGTTACATATCTAATGTAATTGTTACACATATAATTATACCAGATCAGTTGGCTATAAAAAAGTATTCTTTAGTTACATATGTAACGTTACTGCATATATTACTAAGTCAAATCTCGTTTATTGTTATTTTGTATCTAATTATTTCTAGAATTTAACTTTTGAATTTTTATGAAATAAAACATTGGTTAAAGGGGATTGATTTGAATAGGAGAGAGGAGAGAGAATAACAATAATCTTCAATTCTCTTTTGATTTGATTTATTAGGAGAAAGAGAAAAAAATATTCTTTGCACAACTTACCATTTTACCCTTTTTGTACTTTTTTATGCTTAAAATATTATTTACAAAGTACTTTTTTGTAAGATTAAATCTCATCCATTGATTATGATAAATGAATGCTTTAGATGAGGTTTACAAGGTTTATTCAACTTAACAAAGTTTTTACTATAACTCTCCCTTATATATTATATATATAAGTTTAAAAAATTACACATAAAAATTTCAATTCGATTAATCCCAATTAATCACTACTGGTACCCCACCTCCCGACTAGCTTCTAACAATTTTTACAGCACTAGTAATTGTTATATCTTTAAATTTTAATTGTTTATCTATCTTGAGTGCTTGAAATTTATTTAATTAGGTTATTGTCATATGATTTTCATAAATTTAGTCTGCCAAGCAACAATCCGGTAGGCAAAAGGATAAAAATAGATGAAAATTATTTGAATTATTTTTATATGTTATTGATCAAGTGAGTGTTTCTAAATAAGATTAAACAATACAAACATTATAAAAACTATTTCGCTTTTTTTTTCCAAAAGAGTTGAAGGAATTTGAATATAAAGAGATATTTAGTCGTGTTGTAGTATTCTTAAAGATGTACTAAAGTATGGTGAATGGTTAGAGTGACAATCATTGTAATTGTTTTTCGCTGCTTACCAAAAAGAGTAACAAGATCTTGAGTTTTAAGACCTTTATAAGCAAACTTTCTGACTTGCACATTTATAGAGTCGTTAAAAGCATTGTCGGGAGATTGAAATTGTCAAAACGAATATATAGCCATTGGGGGGATACCAAAACTCAACTAAATTAAAAGTCCATCGAAACAAGTGGCAAAACCAACCCATGAATAAAATGTTAATTAATTTGAACTCATTCAACAAAAATTGAAAGGTTAATATATTAGGTAGATTGAAATTGTCAAAACGAATATAATACTATCTCGTCCAACCTAACGTGACGTATATATCTTTATTAATCTTCGTATATTTAACTTGTAGAAATAGTAGTGGCTAATAATAACTTTATATGGTCTATGTCTTGTACTCGTTCAATATAATTTGAATGAATTCAGAAATTTTAAAAACGAAAAGTTCGATGTGGGCAACGGAGAAATAACTATGTCTATTGGCATAATTAAATAATGTTTAAAAACATTAAAAGATTATTCATAACTCAAACACTTAACCGCGTTTGGTTTAAAAAATGTAAGGTTTTTCAAAAAAACCCCTTCAGACTTCTACAAGCAAGTGGCAACCAACTCATAAAAATAAAAAGGTTCAGTCTGTCACTCTTGATTACTTGAAGTATATCATGTTGAAAGTTGAAACCTTTTGGGTTTAGTTTAACTTAACGAGAGAAATGAACTATTCCTTAAGGTTTACTAGATTATTGTCATGAGTTATTCGTTCAACCTTTTTGTACGATACTTGGTTGTGTGCTAAGTTCAACCTTTTACCGATTGACTTAGTAACTATTAAAACAACGAGCTAATAGACCACAAGATTATGTACGTAACCTCCAAAAGCTCTAGCAAATCTAGGATGCATTCTTAACTAATAGTTGAGTCAGTTCCGTAAGGTATGAAAAGTAGCCAGAAACCCACACATTTCAACATAATTTTGTGTTCAATCTTGCTTTCTTTTACATAAATATAAACAATTTCGGATACGATTTTGAATTTTGAAATTTCAACGGTAAAACCATTCCCCTTAATTTATGCCCTAAAATATAAGATACAATATCATTGTGCTTACTTCAAAGAAACGTTAACCATAGCCCTAATTAAAGTGTACGGTTTATGGTAACAATAATTAAATGGTAATTTTGTAAAAAAAAAGTTCATTTATTTAACCAACTCATTGATATAGTTATATAGTACAAAAATCAAATAAAGAGTTTTTCCTTAATCATTTTGTAGTTATTATTTCGTTTGAAGCATGCATTAATTGTACCAACCAATTGAGCGGAACATGATTGATAACACCAAACAAGAATCAATTCCACCAAACGATTACCAACTTCTATTGATCAAGAACTCAATTACAGAAAACAAGAAGAATCAGAAATGAATTACAAGAGAATGAATTGAAAACATTCAACTCGCTAAGCCAAGAAACCGCCGATTTGTTAACAACTAATTAACAACCAAACTATAGGAATTAACAACTAACCCTTGAACTTTCAAGCTAACCCAAATTAGCCCTCCAACTTAATTCATAATGCAGCTTTGACTTTATTTAGTAACCGAAACCTTGACTTTGACTATTGTTGACTTTACCAAATTGTGATGAATACTCAACAATCTCCACATTTCTTCTTCAATTCAAGTCAACTAATGTGTAAATCATCCAAGCACTCTTTAAATCTTGGACCTGCTAATATTTTAGTCAACATACCAGCACAGTTTTCCAAAGTATTAACCTTTTCAACCACCATTTCCTTAGAGCTAATCACTTCTCTAATAAAATGCAATCTAATATTTATATGCTTTGTTCTTTCATGAAAGCATTGATTTTTAGCAAATTGAACAACCCTTTGACTGTCACAAAACACCACTGGACATACCTCACTGCCTTGAATCTTCAATTTTGTAATAAGTCCTTTCAACCATAGTGACTCCTTTATTGCTTCAGTGAGTACCATGTACTCTGTCTCTGTAGTAGATAAAGCAACTACCTTCTGCAGTGTAGCCTTCCAACTAATAACACTATCCAATACCGTGAAAATATAGCCAGTAATAGATCTTCCTTTATCCAGATCTCTTGCAAAATCTGAATCCACATACCCCATCACTGCACTATCCTTTCCTTGATCCCAGTTGCCAAATACCAAGCCAATCTCTTGTGTCCCATTCAAATACCTCATGACCCATTTTACTGCTTCCTAGTGAGCCTTAAAGGGTTAGAGAAATACCTTCTCACCATGCTAACAGCATACCCAATATCAAGTTTTGTACTTATCATCAAATACATCAAACTACCAACTTCACTTGCATAAGGAACCTGCTGCATCTTTCTAAAATCAGACTCTGATTGAGGTGAGTCTTTCCCTGACAGGTTGAAATGTTGACCAAGAGGTGTCACCATAGTTTTGCTCTCTTCCATGAAATAGTTAGCTAATACCTTTTTAAGGTATGAGCTTTGAGACAACTTCAATGTTCTATTTGCTCTATCCCTGCTTATTTCCATACCGAGAATTTTTCTAGCTTGACCCAACTCCTTCATGTCAAACTCTGCCTTTAACGGATCCTTTGTAACTTCAATCTCAGCCTTGTCTCTACAAGACACAAGCATATCATGTACATATAACTCTAAGTAGACAAACTTTCCCTTAGTGTATTCCTTGTAGTACACACAACTGTCATAAGAACTCCTTGCAAATCCCTTAGCCACTATATAATAATCAAATCTCCTATACCATTGTCTAGGAGATTGCTTCAGACCATAAAGTGACCTCTTCAGCAAGCATACTTTCTGTTCTTGACTAATTTCCTCAAACCCCATAGGCTGCTCCATGTAGATGTCTTCCTCCAAGTTTCTAAGAAGGAAAGCATTTTCACATCTAATTGCTCTAGTTCAAAATCTTCATAAGCAGTCAAAGCAAGTATTATCCTGATTGATGCATGTTTCACAACTGGTGAAAATATTTCATTATAATCTAAGCCAGCTTTTTGAATAAAACCTTTTGCCACCAATCTGGTTTTGTACCTTTTACCAGTCATCCCTGGAACCTTTCTTTCACCTTAAAGATCCACTTTCAGCCTAATAATTTCTGACCTTGAGGTTTATCTACAAGAACTCAAGTTTCATTCTTGTACAATGAATCCATTTCCTCCTTCATAGCCTGCATCGAATGATTCTTATCATCAGAACCAACAACTTCACTATATGACATTGGTTCACATGTATCTTTAGTTTCAGCTGCCATAAACACATAAGCTGACAAATCTTCTTCATTTATGTATCTAGCAGGCACTTGAATTTGTCTCCTAGGCCTGTCCCCGGCCACATTATAATGACTACTCATGCTACTAGAACCTTGAGCATCCAACATGATCTCATTTGATTTATCATCACCACCAGGCTACACCTCAACCTGCATCCCCTGATCATTAACCTGATCAGTAGAATCTTGAGTTTTATCACTGCCCAGCTCATCCTTATACAAAGCAGATTCATTGAATGTCATATCCCTACTGATCATTACCCTAGGACTCACATTATCAAGCTTCCACAACCTATATCCTTCTACTCCTTCAGGGTAACCTATGAATACACACGTAACTGCTCTAGGCTCTAACTTCCCCTGATTCACATGGGCATAAGCTACAGACCCAAATACCCTTAGGCCTTCATAACTTAGTTTTTCCCTTGACCATAAATCCATAGGAGTCTTCATGTTTACTGCTGTGGATGGTGATCTGTTGATCAAATAGGCTGATGTGGAGACTGCTTCAGCCCAGAAACTCTTTGGAAGACCAGAACTTGCAAGCAAACATCTGACCTTGTTAAGAAGAGTCATGTTCATTCTTTCTGCCAAACCATTCTACTGTGGAGTACCAGCCATAGTCAAGTGTCTTGCAATTCCAAACTCCCTACAAAATTGATTGAATTGGCCACTACAAAATTCCAACCCATTGTCAGTTCTAAGTTTCTTGACCCTTCTATCAGTTTGATTCTCAACAAGTAGCTTCCATTCTTTAAACTTATCATAAGCATCATACTTGTGTTTAAGTACATAAACCCAAACCCTTCTTGAGAAATCATCTATGATAGACAGGAAATATGTAGCACCTCCCAATGACAAGTTCTAAGCAGCCCCCACAAGTTAGAGTGTATATAGTCAAGCACTCCTTTTGTGGTATGTTGACCCCTACTGAACTTAACTATGTGTACCTTTCCTAGAATGCAGTTCACAAAAAAAACCCATCATACCTTCATTAAGGTCTTTGATTACTTGTTGCTTCTTCAATTATTGCAGACCCTGATCCCTTATTTGACCTAATCTTCGTGAGGTAGAAGTTAGTGCTCAGAGGCAAGCACATGTAACGGCTTCGAGTATTGATTCCACTTCTACCTCACCTTCACAACAGCTTTACAGGCGACAACGGAGGAGGCCACGTGTAACACCTGTTGTGGCTATCACTGCTATCACAGAGGAGGTTCATGTGATAGTGTCCCTCCCTGTGTAATCTGTCAATATGACAGTGACAACTCTTATTCTAACCGAGTCTGTCACCATCACCCCTACCACCATCCACTCAACCACCATACCTACCTCAATCCCCACAACCACTCTTCAACACATCAGTGAACCATTTCATGAGTTAGATTTTACTTATAGATTTGATTTCAATGAAATCTTCACCTTCCCAACTCATCAAGCCAAAGCATCGTCTTCCATGGGACCTGATCCTCGTGATACATGGATCACTACCCTAGAAACTCAAGTTGCTGGTCTACTTGAAACTGTTCGAAAATCAAGGGAAGAATCTGACGCTCAACATGCTCAGATAAATTCTTTGGTGGAAGAAGTTACTATTCTGAGAAGCCAGCGGACTCGGACTGAAGAGAGACTTATGAATGTGATGTCCCAGAACGAACTCCTGATCAAAACAAACAATATGATACTGGGACACAGGACGTCTTTAGAGGTACGGTTTGACATGCAGCGGAAAGAACATGAAATGATGGTCAAGTTAGTAGCTGACCTGACCAAGAAGCTTGCTGCTCAGGGGGAGAGAGAAAAAGAGAAGGAGAAGCCATCAAAACCTAGTGGTGATGAGGCTTGTCATCCAGTTGATCTAACAATGGATGATGACAAAGACAAGGATCCTGAAGCCGGTTCTAGTGGAAGTGAGCAACAATCTTTGGCGATAGTGCCCATTTCTGATGTTCCAATGGATGAGGGGGAGTCGACTCACTAGGAAGGCGGCGATGCTTCTGGTAGTGGAGGTGAGAAAGGAAAGTCTGCGGATGAGGTGCTAAACGACCTATCTGATGGGTCATTCTACTAATTGAGTCAGACTATTCCAAAGAAGCACAGATCGAAGCTCTCTGCAATCTGGAGGAGGGAGAGATCGACTCTGGTGACGACTGGGATGAGGAAGATGATGATGTGGTAATCGAAGTTCCCAAGGGCGACGGGGAAGGAGAGTATGAGTTTGAAGATGGAGAGATCTTTGAAGTTCCATCCTTTGAAACTCATCTTGACACAGGTTCAGTCGAGCCTGCTAGTACTGTTGAGGCGTCGACTGAAGCCTCCCCTGCCGACCCTACACCTGTGGATCCAGAGGAACCGAAAGACAAACATATGCCTGCAAGTTCATCGAAGGATCCGGCTCTTGTCTGCCAAAGGACTTCAATCATATACAAACATGGAGAGACAGGGATGATCTTAGCTGTGAAGTTCGAGGAGGATAAACAGTTGTTTACAATCAAGCGAGCTGGGGGTTCAATACTTGAAACCAACCAGTGAAGCTTTCAACTCCTTGCCAAGATACGACCTCTTGAACCTAGTAAACCGAGATCTGATGGGTCACTCAAATCACGCAGTAGCGATGGGTTTGTGACAGGTCCTACAACGAGAGGTAAGATCTGGGAAATTCGAAATGTTTAAGCCTCAAGTGCCCAAGCGAGTCAGGGACAAGAATACTAGACATCATATGACTAATAGAAGCTTAAAGTAACTGGTATACAAGCCAGTGCTATGTGAAACCAAGATTCCCCTAAGCTAGTTATCTTAGGATATCCTCGGTAACATATGGTACGGGTACGTAGATCCTAAAACGGGCGAGGCAGTGGTGATTGGAAAGGTGTGGTCCGATAGTGGAAGCTTAGTGCCAAGGGAGCTGATCAGAGTGTTTGATGAAGTCTGCTTCATAAACTTCTCTATGAAAGAGTTGGAGGCGCTAGCTGACAAGTACTGCATGTACACGGACGAGTGGACAAAGTTCCTTGCTTCTAAATACGACAAGGTGATCAAGTTCTGCCTTGACTACAAGAAGAAGATGGAAGCTAAAGCTGGGGAGCTGTGAAGACCGAAGACAATCCAGAGTTGTTGTCAAGGGGGAGTTTGTTGAAGCACTTTTGTGTGACAGACACTCTGGATATTGTCTTAGCTTTTGTACTTGTCTTGTATGTACTAGTCTTTGTATGTTAGTGTCTGTATGTATTAGTTATCGAGTTGTAATTTCTAATGCATGTTATTGTTGCATATTTTCTCTAACTGTTTTGCACACTTAGCATGTGCGCATGAATTACTTCCTGCGTACTTATCAAGTATGCAAGAATACTCTGCGTACTTGCTAAGTACGCATGAAAAATTTGTCCTGTGCAGAGATCAGGTCTAGTATAAATAGGATAGGTTGACAGAATTTATGTACGCAGACATTTGCACTCAGTAGTATTCTTTTTGTAACCTTCAAGTTTATAATCGACGGATTTTGAAAGTGATTTCGTTATCGGTTTACTTTGTGTTGCTTGATTCTCCACCTAGTCACGGGCATTCCGCACCTGGTCCGACTAGTCACACACCCACACGTAACGATCCGAGACACCCGGTGACCTACATTCTCCACCTAGTCAGAACTGTCATAACGATCGGTTTACTTTGTGTTGCTTAATTCTCCACCTAGTCAGAACTGTCATAACCATCTGATGATCCATCTGTTGGATATTTGTTATTATAACCTTTAGAACTACTTGCCTCACCTGAGATTATCTTTTTCATTTTCTCCACTAGAGGAAGACAATGTTCTTTTTTCCCTTCCATTTTCAGGTCTAGTGCTAGGCCCTGACCGGTTAAACCGCGATGGGATCAGCAGAATTCTAAAACTACGTAACCAACTGCATCATGGAAATGCCATGTCAGGCGCACCTTGATTGGTGAAGGGCTTAAAAGTTAGGCTTCTTCTTCTCCTTCTCCTTCTCCTCCTCTTCCTCCTCATCCTTCTTCTTCTTCTTCGTCTTTCATTCTGGATAATTTTTCTTGAATCAAGGCACTATGGGCCTTCTCCATCACATCCTTTCCCTCTTTTTCGTTCAGAGTTACCGGCAAATTTGCTTCTCAGGCCAAGGCATCTACAACCTCTTGATGAACTAGGAGCGCTCGCATATTCAAACGCAACAAACCAAAGTCATTCTTACCATCAAATTTCTCGAGATCAAACTTAGTTGAACCATCGTCTTCTCCAATTAACACGAAATTGAATCCTTCCTTTGAAATCGAGCACAAGGCTCTGATACCAATTGAGTGGAACACGATTGATAACACCAAACAAGAATCAATTCCACCAAACGATTACCAACTTTTATTGATCAAGAACTCAATTACAGAAAACAAGAAGAATCATAAATGAATTACAAGAGAATAAATTGAAAACATTCATCTCGCTAAGCTAAGAAACCCCCAATTTGTTAACAACTAATTAACAACCAAACTATAGGAATTAACAGCTAACCCCATGAACTTTCAAGCTAACCCAAATTAGCCCTCCAACTTCATAATGCAACTTTGACTTTATTTAGTAACCGAAACTTTGACTTTGACTATTGTTGACTTTACCAAATTGTGAAGAATACCAAACATATTAAACACTATATACAGCATCCAAGTTGGTTACGATTTTTATTGTAATACTCAGCTAATTAAAATAAATTGAATATAAATATAAAGAAAGTAAAATATCATACCAACTATATTGAAAGTGTAACCGTTACAAGTTATGACGTATGCTCGACCACTTGGGCTGACCTTAGACGGGCACCCCTTCCAAATGCAATGAAGGTCACCAACCTAGGTCATTAGTGCAATGGAGGTCACCAACCTAGGCCATGAACCTTCTTGATCATCCACTATCCCGTCAAAAGTAAGTAAATAACATATTATACTAGCTAGATTGAAAGTGTCATGGCGAGTATAGGTTATCTCACCAAACCTAAGGTGACGTAAATATTTTATTAATGTTGTTCAACTTATAGAAATAGTATTTTATTTAGTATTGTAAAACACCATCGTCGGAGGCTATTAATAACCTAATATGGTGGATGACTCTACTTGTCATGGGATTGTTCGAAATTACTTTTTTTATGACGAACACACCTAGTAAATCTACTTCTAAAATCTAATTATTGCTCAGTTTATAGGACTTGAAGTACCCTCGTCACTTTAATTGACAAGGATAAAGTCCAATGCCACTAGACAAAGTGATCGTCGGTGTTGAAATTACTTTAATTAAACTAAGAAATTTTAATTTTGTTTGAATGCATTCAAACATTTTAAAAACGAAAAGTTCTCCGATATGAGACAACCGAGAAATACAATAGGGATAATTAAAGCTGGAACGCCTTATTCAGTATTCGAAGATAAATAATGTTAATCTCATTGATATGCAGTGCTTGTAGCTGATATGATATGAATAACCAGTGATGGTGGAAACATCTCCTTTTGGGAAGATTTTTGGCTAGGCAGAAACATTAAAGACGGGATAATTCATAACTTAACACTTAACCACATTTGGTATTCAATAATAAAAACGTTATAAGGTTGTAGAGTATGACTTTTGAAAGCTATTGGTCATTGTAACTTGTTTAAATGTACTTTATGTCTTAGTGTAATTTTCTTTTTTTTGCCAAGTGTTTGTAATCGTAAGTACATACTTACGATTAAGGTTTGTTCAATCGTAAGTAGTACTTACGATAGCTCTTGTTACGATAGGCTATTTCCTCACATGTACATGTTCCTATCGTAAGTAGTACTTGCGATAGGAGCATACTTGCGATACGAGGTATGTGATCAAGTACAACTTCACCATTGTATGAATTGCTAGAGTACTAAACTCACAAAGTCATGTCTACCACCAAGTAACCGAAATTTTGATTCTGGTTGTGCAGCTCACTGAGACTCCAAAACTTAGACCCATACGAATCTTCGGCTATGGAGATAATTGATTGTGGAATTCATTTGGCGATTCCGGTGATGGACAAGTGAGACCGGATTCTGTGAACCTTTGCCAGGAAACGCAAGAAAAGAGAGGGGCTTAGTACTTACACTATTATAATAAGTATCGTCGACGAAAAATTACCAATAGACAATTACCGATGGAATCCATCAAAATCCAGCTTTTAATTACTTTTTGGATTTGGTGGAATTCGTCAAAAATTAGGCTACTGTGTGATGGGTTCGGCCGACAAATACCGACAGATCACCGACGGTCACTATGCATGAATCTTCTGATTTTGTTGTTTTTTGTGAGAATCACCAGTGCGGTCCGTCAATATTTAGTTGGACACTTAGAGTCTAGATTTTTGAAAGATAAGCTACTCAGACTTTTCAGAACTTGCAAGTGCTGACCAACTACATGATACGGCGTATTCCGTCAGAAATCTATCGGTAAGTACATGTATTCGTTGATGAACTATCAAGCGATTATCACACAAGATTGAACACTACGTTCGACTCTTTTCTTATTATAAAACGTAAACTGATTACACTTAGAATGAATAAAATAAACAAAGTCATAACATCTATTTATACCCTTCCTAGACTTGCAGCACAAGCTGCCGACTCCAACTCAAATTCAAATCTTGAATTTTAAACATAATCAAATACTAACAAACTTAATACTAAACTTTATTATTAGACCTTGAACTTTTAGAGATCTCCTCCTTCCACCCCTCGAGATCAAACCGTACCACCCTTTAGCTAATATTGATTACTCGCAATACTCCCTCTCAATATTAGCTATCTTCATGTTCATATCTTTGCAAAATCCAACTATCTTTGGGCTTGACAAACTCTTGGTGAACACATCCGCTACTTGTTGATGAGTATCAATATACTTCAAGTCTATTTCACCCTCTAGCACCTTCTCTCTTATAAAATGGTAATGAACCTCAATGTGCTTTGATCTTGCGTGAAACATTGGATTATTTGCCAAATTAATTGAAGAGATATTATCACAGTACAACATTACTTTTCCCCCAATCTCTTGATTCAATTCTTTGATTAACAACTTGAGCCACACCACCTCTTCTGCTGCCATTGCAGCTGCTCTATACTCGGTTTCGGTAGTCGATAATGATACCGTAGGTTGCCTTTTACTACACCAAGCAACTGCTCCTTGTCCCAACATAAAAACATACCCGGTTGTAGATCTTCTTGTGTCAAGATCTCCAGCGTAATCCGCATCACAATACCCCACGAGTTCAAGTCTATTTCCTTTATTAAATTTAATACCATAACCAAGGGTAGTCTTTATGTATCGCAACAGCCTTCTTATGGCGTCCAGATGAGGCTTTCTGGGCTTTTGCATTATACCGACTAAGAACACCAACCATGAATGCAATATTGGGTTGGGTAAGCGTAAGGTAAATGAGGCTACCAACAATTTGTCGATACATCGTTGGATATTCTAATTCTCTCCCTCCATCTATGCAAACTTTAGAAGTAGTGTCACCTGGCGTGTAAGATGGTTTGCAATCTAACATGCCAAATTTGGTTAGCATGTCTACAGTATACTTTTGATGATTGAATATTATGGCTTCTTCTTCATATTTCAATTCTAATCCCAAGAAATGACTAAGCTTGCCAAGATCTTTCATATAAAATCTAACACATAGATTTTCTTTTAACCGGAAAATCCCATCTTCATCATCCGCGGTAATTATCAAGTCGTCCACGTACACCAATACTACAACGATTTTACCTTCAACAGTTTTCGTGAACAAACTTGCATCCGATTTAGACATAACGAAGTCGTTATATTGTAGAAACTCTCCTATTTTTCCGAACCACGCTCACGGAGATTGTTTCAAACCATATATGGCTTTTCTCAGTTTACACACATAGTTCGGGTATTCTTTGCTCACGGACCCTTGTGGCTGCTCCATATGGATCGTATGTTCTAAATTTCCATATAGGAATGCGTTGCTTACATCCATTTGGTGCATCACCCATCTTTTACCTGCTGCCACGGCTATAATTACACGAACTGTTGTTAACTTTGCTACCGGGCTAAAGGTGTCCTCGTAATCTACTCTATATTGTTGAGAGAATCCACGAGCTACCAACCGGGCCTTATACCTTTCTATTGATCCGTCAACTTTTCGTTTTAGTTTATAAACCCATTTACATGAAACCAGTTTAATGTTGGTTGGTTTAGGGACTAACGTCCAGGTTTCGTTACGTTGCATGACACTTATCTCCTCATGCATTGCTATGACCCATTCCTTATTCTGACTCGCTTGATCATAATTCTCCGGCTCGTTTTCCTCAGGTTCGGTTGTTGCTAAATTTACCATGTATCTTGGATTTGGTTTTCTGGCTCGTGTTGTCCTTCTAGGCACCGTGGCTGGACTACCCCTTTCCGTTTCGTTTAGACCGGTTTACCATGGTTGACTTCGAGAGCTACCTGGGTCACTTTGTGGGCTTTCATGTTCTGTTCCTTCTTCCACAAGTAGTTCACTTTCTGCAATACTTAGGTTAACTGTAGTTGTCTCTAACTTTTCTTTTAATTCATTTGTATCATGTAAGCTTTCTTTTTCTACTGACCAGTGGCCACCATGACGAATTCTCGTCAAATACAACATTCCTCGATATGTAACATTTGTTTGATACCGGGTCGCAACATCTCCACCCCTTACGTTCCTGATCGTATCCAATAAAGATACACCGTATAGCCTTCTTTTCCATTTTATGTCGTAAATGGTTTGGAACAAATACGTAACAAACACAACCAAAAACTTTTAGGTGACTTATGTTTGGTTTTTCTCCAATCGTCTTCTCCAGTGGTGACTTGTAGCCTTGAGATCGTTGGGGCAGCCGATTTATCACATACGCGGCAGTTCTCATTCCTTCCGCCCAAAACCGGCCTGGCACGTTTTTGCCATGTATTATGCTTCTGCATGTTTCTGCAAGATGACGATTTTTTCTTCCCGAAACACCGTTTTGTTGTGGTGTATTCGGGCATGTTAGCTGTCTTCGTATCTTGTTTTCCTTCAGATACTTATCAAAGACAGTGGACAAGTATTCACCGCCATTGTCTGACCGTAAACACACTATTGATCAACCCGTCATACGTTCGGCTTCTTCTTTGAAAGTTTTAAATTTTTGGAACACCTCTGACTTTTCTTTCATAAAGTCTATTCATAGATATCTTGAAAAATCGTCCATGAAGGTTACCATGTACTTCATTCCCCAGTTTGATTCGTGTTTTACAGGTCCGAAAACGTCTGAATGGACCAGCTCTAGGGGTGCTTTGCTTCGGTGTTGTGAGCTCTCAAAAGGAAGTTGGTGTGCCGGCACATACAACGTCTTTATTTACTTCGAACGTGGGCAATCCTTGAACTAGTTTCTTCTTCGTCATTAGTTACAGTCGGTCGTAGCCTACATGGCTCAGACGTGCGTGTGCCATACATCTGCGTTTTCATTCTGTTTTGCCTTGTCAACATATGCCGACTCAGCGGATAACACATAAACGGTGTCATTACATTTTCCTTGTAATATAGGAATCGAAGGAGTTTCAAATTTTTCATAAATTTGAACATCATTCAGGCCAAATAAAACTTACTTACCGGTTGATGTTACTTGGGGCACGGAGAAGAGATTTTTCTTCATGTCGGGTACATGAAAAACTTCATCCATGGTGAATGTCTTTTGTCCTTTTTCTGCTGGAAATCGGACTTCTCCTACACCTTCAATTTGGTGCTTTGAATTGTCGGCAATTACCACCACGTGGTTTCCAGTATACCTCTTTAGGTTATGGAACCTTTCTTTCTCTACGGTCATGTGGTTTGAACAACCGGAATCGATGATCCAGTCCCCTAACCTGTTTGTCTTTGCCTTCGTGGTGGCAGTCAGGGCGATATCTTCCTTGACTTGGGCTATATTTGCCTCACAGTCCCATGGTTCTTCTTCCTTCACTGTCGTGGAATTCCCTTCTGTTTTGGGTTGCCTACAGTCCTTTGCCATGTGACCACGCCACCCACAATTGTAACATTTGAATGGGAATCTTCGTTTATTTACCTGCTTTGGTTTTCTCTCTTCTTCATTTTCAGCTTGGTGATTCTTACTTTTCCGATCACCATCATACTTCTTCCCTTTGTCTTGTCCTTTGAATCGACTTTGCCATGGTTTCCCTTGGCTTCGGCTTTTACTTTTCTCGACATACAAGGCTTTGTCTTCTTCGGTTTTGAACGAGACTCCGGCTAGTTGTTTTGCTAGGGCCTCCTGCCCTGCTAGCAAGTTTTCAAACTCAGTTATACTGGGTTGGGTTGGCCAACCCTGAATAGATGTTATAAAACTTCTGAATTTGGGTTTTAGGCCGTGGATAATAATCCGTTTCATCCTTGTTCGCTGATTTTATACTGGATGTCAAGATCACCGATTTCTCTGCATAAGTTCTTGATTTTTCGAAAATACTGGGATGCATTTAATTCAGCTTGTGAGGCTGACATTAACTCACTTTCGAGCATCTGAAGTCGTGCATCATTCTTCTTTGAACACAAAGCTTCTAGTGTATCCCAAGCCGGTTTGGGATACTCAATATCTTGGAGATGATCAAGGATTTCCTCTTCCACCGTTGTCTTGATAATAAACATGGCCCTTCCGGCTTTAGCCTGCCACTTCCCGATCGCTCCATTGATGTCGTTAGTGGGTTGCCGGGTATCATTGCCATTTGTGATTTGCCATAAATCTTGACCTTGTAGGTAAGATTTAATGCACGTCATCCACGTCTTGTAATTCGTTTGGTTCCACTTCTTGATTCCGTCAATTACTTGAAAATCTACCATCGATTTGTTCTTGCTGCAATTGGTTTGTTGTTCTTCCTTCAATCGGTTTTTTGATTCTTTCTGTGATCAGTCTTCTGGTTCACACTTCGATCGGATCCTTGCCTGCTGCGATCGGTTTCGTGTTCTACCATGATCTGACTTACGAGCCTGAGATTGTGTTAGGCTCTGATACCACTTTGATGAACTATCAAGCGATTATCACACACGATTGAACACTACGTTCGACTCTTTTCTTATTACACTTAGAATGAATAAAATAAACAAAGTCATAACATCTATTTATACCCTTCCTAGACTTGCAGCACAAGCTGCCGACTCCAACTCAAATTCAAATCTTGAATTTTAAACATAATCAAATACTAACAAACTTAATACTAAACTTTATTATTAGACCTTGAACTTTTAGAGATCTCCTCCTTCCACCCCTCGAGATCAAACCGTACCACCCTTTAGCTAATACTCTTTTCTTCCTCGTCTTTGTTTGTGGTTTCCTCACTAAGGCAAGATAAGCTACATTGGAAAACCAAGATGGATGGATTTGTGTTATTACAAATTAAAAGGCTTTAGTATATGATATAAACTGTCATTTGGGTTTTAGATAAAAGTTCAATATTTACTATAACTTATTTAATTATCTACCGTTTGTCATTTGGTGCAATTGGTGCAATGCTAGCCCCAAGACTTTCATAGTGGAGGTCTTGGGTTCGAATCCTAGCCACAGCAAAAAAGGAGTCTGTGGCCAGATCAGGGGGTTTACCCAGTTGGGGGTTCCTCCTATGGTGGGCTGCCCTAGATATTCTAGATGTTGACACGGGAAAACCCAATTATTCTATAATATCTAGGTGTTGCCGTTAAAAAAAAAATTAATTATCTAAAACCTTGTTTTAGATAACTAGCTTTTAGTCTACAACACATGTAACTATTCAATTCCTTTGAAATTAACCTTTAGCTTGAGTTAAAATCCATTCCAGTCATAAAATTACAAGTCACACTTCATAAAAGTAATAAAAAAAGCATCAAATAACACAGAAAACCATTCAATCCTTGATATTATTCCATGTTGAAGAAAAAGATGATTAAAATACAATCCACAAATTGAGTTGATTTCAACACCAACTTTTGAAGCATGTTGAAGCGATATCCTTATCAATTGGATGCCGTACAAACTTTACGAATTTCACCTTGTTTTCGTGTCTTCACCTCAACATTACCCAACCTCACCATGGCTTTTCCAAACTCAACGCCGAAGTCCAATCCATGTAGCCCCTTATTATATCCCAGGAACCGATGTACAAACTTTTGTGTGGTTGGATCACTCCATAGCTTTGCATCTGATTCAATAACTCCCCGTCCATTCTTTATGTTTGTAAAGAAAGAATTGTCAAAGCGATTAACGCTGCCTGTATCTAAGGCCACACGAACCGACCTATCACCGCCATTGGGACAAAGTGCTCTAAGCTTGGGAAGGAATGCTGGGTTGATATCAGGGTCGGGTTTATTGGTGTTGTTGAAGTTGTATAGCCTGACGCTTATAAACGCACAAGCTGCCGTTCCAATTGTGTGTCCTCCTGCAGGTATTTACACATAAGTTTAAGTTATGATTACTGAAATATAGCATCCTGAACATGTAATAATTGTTTTTTTTTTGCTCTACTTACCAACAAGAATAACCATATCTTCAGTGTTAAGACCTTTATCAGCAAACTTTTTAATTTGGACACTAATAGGGTCGTTAAAAGCAGGCAAGTTTGCTGTATCAGATGCTTTTGAAACCAATCCATCTCTACGTCCTAATGGCACCTGCCAACTACGTCCACCGGTCTGCAAGATTTCAGTTAATTACAATTTACATGTTCTTAAATAAATCCGAAAAAGAAAGAGTGTGAAGAAAACATTTGATTACCAGGACCACGGAATCACGGGCAGCAAGGGCAAGGATATCAGCACAAGAGACCACTCCAGGGCAGGCGGATTCGAGCTTGGACTTTGCAGCGTCAATAACTTCAAAGCCTCTGAGGAGGGAGTTTGGCACTGCTGTCTTCTCGGTTGACTTTCCGTTTAGAAGGACAGATGCATCACAACCACGGATAAAACAGTCATGGAAGAACATCCTTAGTATACCAGGTGCATTTGTGGGCTTGGATTTTACAGCAGACTGAACCGCTGCCTGGACTATAGATTCGACCTTAGGGCAGGTGGACTTATAGAAGTCGATGCAAGTGCCTGGGCTCCCCCCATCTTTGCTTTTGCCTTGTGTCAAGGTTGTAAATGTGACTAACAGGAGAACCGACAAGATAAGTGTTTTGCTAAGGGAAGAAACCTCCATTATTGTTTATAGTATGTGAGATGGTGATATGCATTGCTGGGAGGGAGGGTATATATATCCGTTGCGGAATAATAAAAGTCAACTAGCTAATGAGGTGCAAGGATACTAGCACTGAAAGAGAAACCTTAACTTCTACAAACAACTTCAACCTACCCTAGCCTCTCTCACACGCAACATTATATTTTATAAAAACCGAGTGTTAATTAGAAAATAGATGTAGTGTTGGAATAAAAATAGGTGTTTTTAGAAGATAAGTGAAAAACTCACGTGTCACGTTTGTGGGTGTTTCTATGTCCTGTTGAAGGTGCTCTAATCAAAACCGGAAATTAATAGAATCAATTAGTATGACACTTTCAATAATCGAAACTTTTGACTATGGTTTTAAATCCAACCGAGCCTAGTCCGTTCAAACAAGCTATGAAAAATTCGCAAAGGTCCTGAAGCATATTGGATCTCCCATCGCAAAGTCACAATTCTTCATTTTGCAGATTGTGCAAAAATAGTAGTTTTGCCCTCTTAAAACATTATTATAATTACTTCAAAAACAACGTTATTCATAGCCCTTATTAAAGACTGATTTTATGGTAACAACTCATTGAAATAGCCAATTAGTTATCATTATAGTAATAACCAAATTTAAATAATTAAAGAGATTTTCCTTAATAAAAATCATTTTATAGTTATTATTTCCCTCATTTTAGAGCATGTATTAAACGAGGGAGGATCCCAAAAAAAAAGATTTGGCCTAACTAGTCTAAAAATGATTTTTAAAAACTCAATATCCGATTTAAACGAACTCTGATTGAACTCATTCCAGCGGCGTTGAAATTGGCTCGTTGAACCCTAAACAACCCTAAAATTAAACTCCATAGCTAAACCCTAAAGGTAGATCCTAAAGCTAAACCCTAAAGATAAAACCTAAAAGCTAAACCCTAAAAGCTAAAAAAAACTAAAACCTAAAGTTAAACCTTAAAAGATAAACTCTAAACCCTAAAGATAAAACCTAAAAGCTAAACCCTAAAAGCTAAAAAACTACTAAAACCTAAAGTTAAACCTTGAAAGATAAACTCTAAACCCTAAAGCTAAACCTTAACACTAAAACCTAAAAAATTAAAACATAAATGCTAAACCCTAAAAGCTAAGAGAGCAAAGCTCGACGCGCCGCTGAAACGAGTACTTTTTATTTGATCATATTGTACTTTTTATTTGATCATTCATATGCTAATGAATTAGTCAAAATGTACTTTTATTTTATCATATTGCATCCATGATGGTCACAACTTTATTGTATAATACTATATAATTAATAAAAATAAAAATTAATATGGATATAAACATAAAATAATATATAACATACACTAGATAGATTGAAAGTGTCCAAACGAGTATAATATACAATCTCATCAAACCTAACGTGACGTAAGTATTTTATTAATGTTCATTAATTCAACTTATCGAAATAATATTTTATTTAGCATTGGAAAAGTCCATCGCCGGAGGCTATTGATAACTTCATATGGTAGATGTCTTGTTATTTCGGGCATGTTGGATATTAGTTTGAAGTTAAGAAATTTCAGTTTTGTTTGAATGTTTTCAAACATTCTAAAAACGAAGAAAAGTTCTCCGATAGGCATAATTTAATTTGTTAAGCGCAATCAAAGCTGGAATGTCTTGTTTAAAAGATTAATAATATTGATTAGATAATCCCGGTGAATAATCCAGGGCTTGTAGCTCATATTTTTTTTTGAACGGCATGTCGGTTAAGATGTCGCTAACCTCTTCTAGTCCGGAATTCAAAATCTGCCTAGAGCGTGGTTCAGAATTTTATGAAGTGCACATTGCCAGACTCAAACCCTAGACCTTCACAGAGAGGAAACCCTTTGAGAAAACCTCTTGGAGTACATATGATTTAGAAAATATTAGGTTTTCATGATTCCCTATTTTAAGTCATCAATTTGACAAAAATGCAAAACAATTTATGTGAAATCTTAACTGGAGTACATATTCATATATATGTCAAAGCAACTGGAATTAGAAAATTTGAATTTGGAATTTAAAGTAATTTGACTTTAACAAAGGAATTTGAATTTGAGTGACAAAAAATTATAATAATAAAAGAATTGGATTTGGAATTTTTCTCCTTCGCCACCATCTCTTGGTCGCCGCTTGTCACACCCCGTCAAGGCGGAAACGCGAGGCGTAACATTACATGATTTTCAAAGCATATGATTACCGCAAACACATACATGATAAATGGATACATAAATAAGTTTAAAGTTTTACATTTCAAAAATGTAAATTGGGTTTACAAAAGTGAAGATTTCGCAAATATGACTCTATTACAATGAGTTATACAAGAGAAATCCCCCAAATGTTGTATCCATCGTGCATGCATGTAATCTACATTGCTAACCTTGCGATCACGTCAATTTCCTGAAAAACATACTTAAAATTGTCAACACTAGGTTGGTGAGTTCACAGGTTTAACTCAAATAGATCTTTGTAAAATTCATTTGTTCGTAAATAGTTCCAGTTGTATGTGATAATCAGAATAAGAATTGTTGACCCATTTATAAACTAGCTAGGAATACAAATAATATGTTCCTACATGAGCCGTAACCAAACCATGACAATTGTACACGCCCCTAATTTCGTTATCCGGTTCTATGCGGCCATAAATCCTCCAGATTGTGGTTAGCGCGACTAACCATGACCGGGAGACGTCACTCTCCATAGTACTATTCATAGGACCCTAGGCTACAGTTAATGGTTACTAAATTGTTTCAGGAGACTTTAGCGGCCTAAAATCGTTTAACTCATGTAAACATAAAAGTTGAGTCTTATTCTCTTGTTATCACATAAAAATAGTTGTAAGTATGTTCTTCCCCCAAATATTGAAAACAGTAAAAAGGGGCCGTGAAACTCACCTCGTTTTTGTGTTTGTTAGCAACGATAATTGTTCCAGTCAAACTTGACTATTCGTACCCTAATTACAAAAGGGTAATTCGTGTTATGACCGAATATCTCATATGCAAATTGTTCACCGACTTAGTAATTCTGGTTGCTTTTGTTTAAATATCTTCTTAGTTTTCCAACACTTGTTTCGTTATAAAATAGTTCTAAGTTACTGTCCAATGGGCCTGAAACAGGTATCGAAACTACCTAGTTTCGATTGAACAGGACAGATGTCGAAACTATCTAGTTTCAATTGAGCAAACTGGGTATCGAAACTTCCTAGTTTCGATTGGGCAATAGGTATCGAAACTTCCTAGTTTCGATTGAGTAATAGGTATCGAAACTACCTAGTTTCGATTGAGTAATAGGTATCGAAACTCCTAGTTTCGATTGAGTAAACAGGTATCGAAACTATAGTTTCGATTACTGAAATTTTGATTGGCAGTATCAGTTTCAAAATCATACTTTGTTCAGCACACATACTTTCGTGTATATATATTTATATATTTTTTTACATCTTGAATTCGACACACTTTTCTTGCTATATTACTTGCGTTTGGAACAAATTGTATGTTTTAGCTACGGTTTAAAGAAAAGTAATATGGATAGTATCGAATTTTTACCTCTGGACAGAGATGATGATTTTGTGCGAAAAGAATGGATGAGTTCCCTGAAACCTTGGAAACTTCACGTATCTTAAGGTGTGGAAACGACGATGATCGGTGTTGTTGCCGTAAGTTGAGATGAAATGAAGACAAAGACTGAAAAAGAAAGGTGAATTGTGATTTGAGATGGATGAATTGATAGACAATTGAGGGGGGTATGGTTTTTATCTGAATTCTCGCAGGCAATGTATGGGTTTTAGTATAGATATTTGGGATGTGAGTGAAGTAGGAAGTGGGAATGGCTTCTCTGCATTTCGGCCGAGAAAGTCAAGGGGGTGGGTTGGGTTAAATTTGTATAATAATTAGATTTAAGTATTAATTAATTTATTAAGGGTATTAATATCAATTAGAGTTTTAAAGGGTAATTTAATTCGGTTTAGATTTTTCACGGTATTATAAATTTATTAAGTTTATGGCTCGTTAACGAAAGATATTGAAATCTTGGATTGTATAATTCGTTGAGGTGATTATTTGTAGGTATACGTACCTAAAGGTGGCGCTACATAGTAACGTCTTCGAAAAGTCGTATATTATATGATTTAGTCTTAAAAATAAATTATAGTTCAACGTAAATTTTGTGTAATATATATATATATATATATATATATATATATATATATATATATATATATATATATATATATATATATATATATATATATTTCTGGTTATTTAATTTAACCACTAGTGTTCGTATTTAGTCGGGTTATCCTGGTACGTGAACCGGTAACTCCTAGAATTACCAAATATGAAATGAGACCATGTATGGTTTTTGTTAGACTTTAATGTCCTTGATTGTGAAATTAAGTAATCTCGAAAACAATTATAATGTAAACTCGTTTATAACATGTACGGATATTGACCTGAAATGTCGGGTGTCACACCGCTACCCCCACCACTTGTTATCGGAGGTGGTGGCGGTTGGTGGTCGCTGGCAGGGGCGACAGTCGGTTGTTGGTGGTTGGTAGAGGTGGTCGGTGGTGGCGGCGGCGATGGGGTGGGGGTGGGGGTGGTTGGTGGCAATCAACAACGACAGAGGGTGGTTGTGGAAGTAGAGGTTGTGGCGGTGGTAACAGTGGGGGCGGTAACGATGACGTAAATGTTGGCAGGGCGGGGGAGGCGCCATCGGCGGTGGATTGGGTATCGAAGGTGTAAGGCCTGGGGGGTTGCGGATGTAACAACAATGACAGTCAGAGATTCAATTTCTTTTGCTGGATTCCTTCACAATTTGAAAGGAATGTTGAAATCCATTAGTTGAAAGAATTTGATGGAATTAATTTTACTTTCAATTCAAATTCCTTTCTTAACCAAACACGTTAAGAATGGAATTCAGATTCCAATTCAAACAAATTCTACATACCAAACACATTGACAATTGGAATTCAGATTTTAGTTCTATTGAATTCTGTGAACCAAACGCTCATTTAAAATGTTACAAAAGAAGTAGTTTTCATCACTCTACTATAGTTGTGGAAATTTTCACCACAATGTAGCACTAGACCTGCAACTTAAGCAAATACTTACATGGTTATGCAAAATGCTACCACAATTATAAAAGTTTCATTTCCATCTGTGTAAGCATTAAATTCTGTGTTCCGAACTATTTTGGAAGATAAGTTTGTCACCTTTCTAAACAGATTTGTAACATCAAATAACCTCAATTACAGTTATTCAATGTTAAATATAGCATATGGCAAAAATGTAATGTAACTATTTTCTTATATGTGTTGAAAGGATCAATTCCATCTTATAATACGGTGTTTTATCTTTTTATAAAATTAATCTTTCTTTTGTGTTTTTGTTTATTTGACAAATGGGTATGAGTTGGGCCGAAGCTAATGTTGGGCTGAAGATTGATGTTGGGCTAAAGTTGTGGAGCTTGGAATCCTGATTGGTGACCCACTTGGTACCCGTCAATAAAAGAAGTGTTCAAGAGAGAAAATAAATTGACAAAAACTCCTATCTCATTTTTCACTCTCGTTATCTTCTTCCAGACGCTTTGTTGTATCTAGCAATTAGGGTTTCCCTATTGTTGGTGGAACCGTCTCTTCTATTATGTATTTCTTCGATTCTATATTTGGTCTACAAGATTCATCACACCAATAGTCTTGTTCATATATCGTTTCTAGTATCGTGTTAAATATCTGTTTTGAATATTAGAGATGTTATTAATAATAGTTGAAGATTTATAGTTTGTGAGAAGATTTACAGTTTGTGACAACATGTGTATGCTATAGAAAAGTATAAGGCAAATGGTGGCGACAATAAGACAAAAAGGTAATGAGTGTTATATTAGGTTATAATATGAAAGGAACAAAACCGGGTACCTCTCATTGTTGACAATACATAGCATAACATAGTTCTTAAACATTGAATAAACATTAAAGTTAACAGCGGAAGTCTTTACAAAATTATGAAATAATTAAAACTTTAAACTTTCATTGTTTTAAACATAAACTAATCATGGGAATGTCAGTCTTGCCAACATCAACCATCCGACCGTCTGCTTCTAAGCCCTTGCGGCTTTATATCTTTCTCTTTCTCTTGTCACCTGATGTGCATACTAAAATAGTCAGCTAACGCTAGTGAGTTCAAGTTTTCTTTAGCTTTATAAAAAGAATTTTTCCTTTTAAAATGTTCTTAAAACATACATATTATATTATACGCGTAATACAATAAAAACTTATTTTCTTCTTTTAAATACATATGTATTTACTTTAGGCTCTTTTCTTTAAGTCATATAATAACATCTACAATCTGTTCTGTGCCCCCAAGCGGGCTTCTTCATTCTTACTTCCTGAAGGAACATTCGTTCGCAGGTATTGTTCCTTAAGGCTCAACGTCCAAAGGCCGATACCTACTTTCTGTGCCCGCAAACGGGCTTCTTCATTCTTACTTAGCGACCGTCGCCGCTAGAGTAACCGTCGTTACTCATTTTAACCTGTTGCAACATCACCCGTTACAGTGCCCTGTCAAGCACTGTCCCGGTTGTTCATATGGTAACGTCATGTTCTCAGCTCATGACGCAACCATAGGCTTCGGGTAGCACTAGCCATCAAGGCTACGCTACTACCTCAAGACTTTCTTCGTATAAGCATACTCTTACAGATTAGACAATGTATTTAACT
Organism: Smallanthus sonchifolius; assembly: GCA_023525975.1. NCBI lineage: Eukaryota > Viridiplantae > Streptophyta > Magnoliopsida > Asterales > Asteraceae > Smallanthus > Smallanthus sonchifolius. The sequence continues at coordinate 72,030,232 of CM042033.1, read as the reverse complement.
TATCTCTTTCTTGCTCTTGTTTATAAATCATATAGTTAAATAAACCATTCTTCTTTCTTTCTCTTGTTTATAAAACATATAGTTAAATAAACCATTCTTCTTTCATTCTCTTTCTTTCTTGTAAAAACGTTTGGTTAAACAAACCGTTGTCTTTTTTATCTTTCTTTCTTATAAAACGTTCAGTTAAATAAACCGTTATCTTCCCTATCTTTCTTTCTTACAAAACGTTCAGATAAATAAACCGTTATCTTTCTTATCTTTCTTTCTTACAAAACGTTCAGTTAAATAAACCGTTATCTTTCTTTCTTACTAAACTTTCAGTTAGATAAACCGTTATCTTTCTTATCTTTCTTTCTTACAAAACGTTTAAGTAATAAAATACATTTATTATAAATGTCAAATTCTTGAGTATGCACACCATCTTAAAACAGTAAAAATAGGGATTCTTGAACTTACCTAATATTGCTAGCCTCAAAGAGTTATCTACTATCCAAACGATGTCACGCACAATCTCGATAAATGGATAATTATCAGGTCTATACAACACTAGTCGGTTTTACACTTCTGTTAAGTTCGCCCTTTTAGCATTAAGCGAACATAACAGGTTCCCCCTTTGATTATAAGAGAACCTAACAGATTTGCCATAACTGTGGCTAGCGAACTTGTCAAGTTTGTTGACATGTTCGCCCTTTTTGGACCACGCGAATCTGCTAAGTTCGCCAGCATCTGCCCAGGCGAACATGTCAAGTTCGCATGTTTCAGCTTCATCCTCAGAAAAACCCTAAGTTTTGCATGTTAATGGTGGGTCAGGCTAAACACGATCAAGATGCAAACTTTTTACGTCAAAAACGTTTCTTATACTTTTATGATACTAGATCTATGCTTTGTTTCTCATTCCATACGTAAAAATCCCATCTTTTATTGAAAATCATTCGAAAACAAATAAAATCACAGAAACTCATATTTGGGGTCGAAGATTACCTCTAATCTGCTCGAATCCATGGAGTTGTTGCTTGTAGACGATGGAGATACTCGTAGCAACGATCGGGACTTGATTCCTGCTCTTTCTCCCTCTAGGATCTCTCCCTCTAGGATCTCTCCCTCTCTCTCTCTAGAAATTGTGAATGAGGATGAGAGTGTGAAGGGGTGAGGGGCTGCTAGGGCTTGTAGTCCTCCCTTACCCCCATCTCATTTCGGCCCATGGCTCGGCCCGCGAGCCCATTTCCTTTTAATTCTTTCCTTTTTGTTCCATTCCAAGACCCATTCCCGTTCCCTTTCCCTTAACATTATTTCTGACTCTCGATGTCTTTTATTATTTTCGGGATATTACATAATGAGTTATAATGGATCATATATGTTGATGTAGTGCGAAGCAAACATCTTTATTCCTATTGTATTCGTGCGTTTTTGCTTAGTTTTATATTTGTTTTGAGTCGTTTAAGTCTGTATTTGAGTCTTTGTCTTATTTATAGGTGCTCGTGAAGATTACAAGTGAATACATGAAGAAACCGAGCAAGAAAGTGAAGCCCAAGTTCAAAAGCCAAAATGTTGAAAATAGGGTTCTCACGGTACGCGGGAGAGAAAGAGAAGAGCCTCACGGTACGCGAGGAAACCAGAAAAATTTACTCCTCGCGGTACGCGAGAGACATAAATTCCGTGAAAAAAAACCCTAATCGAATTATATTAGAATTTGATAGCCATTATGCAAGGAGTTCGACATTCAGCCGTCTATAGAGATACCAGAGGCGATTTTGGGGCTGGAGAAGACAATTGAAGTGCAAGTTTGAAGCTTTCGATTCTGGATTTGTTAGTTTTAGCTTATTCGGTTTCCAAGTTTCGGTCTTTGTCTTTGATTAGTTTGTTTTAGACCATGTTTGGATCAATTACTTTTGTGTTTATGGTTTTGAGCATGATCCTAAGCTAAACGTCATATACTGTCTGGGTCATTAGATGAATACTTTGCTAAAGTTATGATTTTTATCGGTTTTGGATTCGATTAATGGTTTAATGATTTTGTAAACAGTTTCTTGATATTAATTGTGATGAATATTGCATGCTTAGATCTGATGTGTGTTTGATTTCAATTCCGTACGTTGATTGTGGATGTCTTCCAGTTTGAATTGCGTATCTAGGTCATAGACTTTAGGGTTTGTGATTGTTTGTGTGATTTGCTAGAAATAGTAGCCATAGGAATTGTGATTGATTGTTATTTAGAACTGAGTGTGTATCCTGTCTCAATACCCGAGAAGTGAGAGATAGTCGTTTAGTCTTTATCATTAGGAATCCGAGTGTCAAACGTCTGAGAGGAAGTTGGTATTAGGTGTCTAGTGATTGTTGCTATTCTGAGTCATAGTTCTTATCTTGAGATTACCCCGTACATTCTCCGAATGTAAGCCTAATTCCAATTATAAGCCATTGAGGAGTCCACATTTGAATTAACTTGCACCCAGCCGTCCTAGAGCTTTCCAGAGGCGATTTCCATAGATAAAGTTTCAATCTTTTCAAGTTTTTGATGCTAGATCAAGTTACACCAACCATTGAAGAATCGATGATGATGTCGATGAGCAGCTAGTTCCTTCGTGGTTACTTTCGGATGTAGGGTCTGCTTTGTGAGGTGATAAATTGGTTCATACTTAGTTTGGTATAGAGTTCTTGTAATTGTTTGATTGTTTGAATGCTATAGTTTGTTTTGTTTGATTAAACAGTTTGGTTTGTCTTAGATTTAATATATTCATCAATTTTCGGTTTTTTATCATGAATCATTGAATGTCTAGATCTGATGTTCTAAATTGGTAATTGATTATTGACTTTTTATTTGTGCCAAGTATCCGGTTTCCTTATAATCGTTGCTCAGCACAGTCACTATCTTGATTTTCAGTTATTTGCCAAATCTAATAAAACGAGTTATGTCTATGTAACTTCCAATAAGTACAAATTAGTAATCACTGAACTTGCAATCTGAACCTGAAAGTAATCCGTTTTCTCTAAATAGTTTTTACAAGTTTAAAGTCAATTGCTTTTTAATTTAAAATCCGAACATTTTTCTTAAACAATACTGTCCACTAATTCCATGTGGATACGACACCCTACTTCACTATACTATACTTTAACGTAACTAGGGATTAGAATTAATTATTGTTTTTGATTGACCTTGACAACGCGATCAAAATGGCACCGTTGCTGGGGAATACGTGCGCTTAGTGTTTTTAGTTTAAATTGTTTTGTTCGGAGCTACTAATCGTGTGTTTACTTGTGGAATTTACAGGTTTATGCATACTCGCAACTTAGGAAGAAAGTCACCACTTTTATTCGATCCAGAAATAGAGAAGGCTGCTAGAGCCAACAGAAAGCTACAAACCACAGTCCAGACAATCTTGGAGAAACTTGACAGCCCGAGAATGTCACAAAACCAACCAGCAAATCCAGATCCTAATCAAGGTGGGGGACCGAACCCACCTGTTCCACCACGTCCAGATCTCCTATTCCCTGATCAACAAAACCAAGAGCAACATCCACCAGTTCCAAGACCTCAACAACAACCCCAATAAAACCAACCACTTCCATAGAACCGACAACACCAACCACCACCTTTCAATAATCAATACCATCAATACAATAGCTACCCGAGCTATTCAGACTTTGGGGATAATGAACATCTGTCAACGGGACAAAGTCACAGACCAGAGCATGGTTCTCAGCATGAGAATTAGGATGAAGAAGAAGCTTGGTATGACCTACACCACCAGGAGGCATTCCCTCTCGGAAATCAAAGAGTTAATGCGGTGGACAATTGGGTACAACCACCACCAAGAAATCCAAGGAATCCTGACCGAGAGAACAGGTATGGGCAACCTCAAGTGAATAGACCAATTTATCAAGAGGAACAACCTAGAAACAGGAACTTCCCTAGGCATGAACAAGGGGTAGATAGTCACTTCCGCCATGCCTTAGCCCTAAATGCTTCCCCCATAATTCCACCAGTCCGTAGGGGGAACGCATTTGAGATCCGACCAGGTTGTGTAGGGATCCTCCAACACTTCTTTGGGAGAGCTACTGAGGAGCCTTATACACATTTATCAGAGTATGAAGCCACTTGTGGAACTATAGGTGGTCAGGGATTCACTACAGATGAGTTGAAACCGGTGCTCTTCTAGTTTTCACTAAAGGACCGAGCAAAACAATGGTTCCTTTCTCTGCCGTCTGCTAGTATTGCCACATGGGCAGAACTTCAGCAACAATTTTTGGATGAGTACTTTCCTCCACACAAGACTAATGAGGCCAGAGCTGCAATCAGAGATTTTAGGGTGTGGAATCTCATGCGAGTAGGAGAGCAAAGACAAGTTCATCTGCGAAATCAGTAGATTATGAGACACAAAAGAGGTTGGATGCCATGGAAATCCAGATTGCACGTCTTGGTAAGTCGAGTGGTAAGGATGTGGAAAATGTGTCACAAATGTATTCAGTGTGTGAAGGATGTGAGGAGTTGGGGCAAGTGTTAGCAAATTGCCCAAGGGAGCAAGCGAAAGCTGAAGAGGTAAATCAGCTTGGTGGTGAACGAAGACAACAGGATATGACTGCTACCCATTACCATCCTGTATTCAGAAACCATCCTCAGGTATGGCAATGCTTCTAATCAATTGAATCCTAACTTTCAGGGTTCTAATGTGCAGGGTGGAAGACAACCACAACAGTAGCAGTACCAGAACCGCCAGCAAAGGTACAATCAAGGCGAATATCAAAGGAACCAAGGAAATCAAGGTGGTTATCAGTAAGGATATCAAAGAAACTATCAACAGCAAAATCAGCAGAGTGGAACTGCAAGTAGTGAGGAGTTGGGGGCAATCAATTCAATGACCTGATGGATGCTATAAAGGTGTTGAAGAAGGAAAATGAAGACGCATTCAATGAGTTAAAGAACGATAATGAGGTCCGGGACAAAACCGTAAGTGCTATAACAAAGCAAGTGGGGCAATTGGTACAAGAGCTATCGAGGAGAGACCCGGGCAAACTACCTAGCAACATGCAGACCAACCCCCAACACCAGGGGTCAGGATCAAGGAATGCTCATGTAAGCCAGGTAAGTGCTTTAAGAAGTGGTAAAGTTTATGACAACAAAGTTGTCCCTCCACAACCGCTAGTAGAAGGGTTCGTGGAGGATGTGGATGAGGAGAGTGATGATGAGCCGGTAATTGTGGCCTCTAAACCAAAGGAAACTGTAACTTCTGAAAAACCAAACAATTTTAAAGAATCCACTAGTGCCCGAGGGATGGGTGTGGAGAATAATACCATTCCGTTCCCAAGAGCATTGGTTGATCCATCTAAACAGGTTAATAAAAGGGGCCCACAACAAGATGAAATGTGAGAAATTTTTCGACAAGTTAAAATCAATCTCCCGTTAATAGATGCTATCAAATAAGTACCGGCTTATGCAAAGTATTTGAAAGATCTGTGCACTAAAAAGAGGAATCATAAGATGCCTAAAAAGTTTGATCTAACTGATAATGTGAGTGTTGTTTTATCTGGTATCCTACCACCTAAGCTCCAAGATCCAGGGGCGCCTTTAATTCAGATTCAAATCGGAGCTTTTAAAATTGATAAGGCGCTTCTGGATTTGGGAGCAAGTGTTAGTATCTTGCCGGGAAGCTTGTATGACCAATACGATTTTGGCCCTCTACAGAAAGCTGATATCGCCGTGGTGTTAGCTGATTTAACTTTTAAGCTTCCTCGCGGGATATTGACAGATGTGATAGTGAAAATGTAAGAATTCTATTACCCGGTCGACTTTTTGGTGCTTGACTATGCATCCCTTACTAAAGGGAGCCAACCCAATGTCATCTTTGGAAGGCCATTTTTGAAAACTGCTCAATGTGTTATAAATTGCATGACAGGCACAGTCGACATGGCTTTTGGTAATAGGAAAATGCGTTTAAATGTTTTTTTCCCATACATTTAATGCTCCGATCATTGATGAATGCTTTAGTGCAGATATCATTGATGAGTGTATTCTTCATAAAAATGAGGATGAGCCCCAGGAGTCGTGTGTTTTGTGTAACAGGGAAGAAGCAGAGTTGGAAAGTGACCTTAAAGCTGAAAATGAACAACTAGAAGTGTGTGCCATAAAAGAGGGAAGGCCTACATGGACACTTTATGTAGAAAGTTTGCCAGACACCATAGACACACATCTAAAACCATCATTGGAATAATCACTGCAGCTGGAATTGAAAGAGTTGCCAGATAATTTGAAATATGCCTTCGTGAGAGAGAATGAAACTCTCCCGGTCATAATTGCATTAAACTTGGCCAAGGCACAAGAAAAGGGGTTGATAGAAGTATTAGTTGCTCATAAAGCAGCAATTGGATGGACGATAGCAGATCTGAAGGGGATTAGTCCTTCAATTGTGATGCATAAAATCATCATCGACCCGGATGCTAAACCATCACGAGATGCGCAAAGAAGGCTAAACCCGAACATGAGGGAAGTAGTGAAGAAAGAAGTCTTGAAATGGTTGGATGTCGAAATCATCTATCCCATATTCGACAGCACATGGGTTAGCCCAACACAGACCGTGCCCAAGAAGGCAGGCATCCAGATCCTAAAGGATGAACAGGGATAGCAGATAGCCACCCGACCCGTAACGGGGTGGAGGGTATGTATTGATTACAGGAAGTTGAACACAACCACTTCCAAGGATCACTTTTCTTTACCTTTCATTGACCAAATTATTGAAAAACTATCAGGTCAGAAATTTTATTGCTTTCTACATAGGTACTCAGGTTATAATCAAATTGCTATTCATCCTGATGATCAACAGAAGACTACTTTTACCTGCCCATATGGTACTTTTGCATTCAGGTGAATGCCATTTGGATTGTGTAATGCCCCAGCCACCTTTTAAAGGTGCATGATGAGTATCTTTTCAGATATGATTGGGGACTCTCTGGAAATCTTCATGGATGACTTTTCAATCTTTGGTCAGTCATTTGAAACATGTTTAGCTCAATTAACCAAATTGTTGAAAAGATGTGTTAAAACAAACCTGGTGTTAAGTTGGGAAAAGAGTCACTTTATGGTGCAGGGGGGGTTGTTTTGGGGCACATAGTGTCGAGTAGGGGGATGGAGGTGGATCGTGCCAAAATCAGAGTAATTTCAACTTTACCTCCCCCCACCAATGTCAGAGGGGTAAGATTATTCTTGGGGCATGCGGGATTTTGCCGCCGGTTTATTAACGATTTTAGAACAATCACAAAACCACTTTGCAATCTACTCTTAAAATATGTCCCATTTTATTTTGATGAAGAATGCCTAAAAGCATTTAATATCTTAAAAGAAAAATTGGTAGACACCCCGATCTTGCAAGCACCGAATTGGTCATTACCTTTTGAAATCATGTGCGATACCTTTTGAAATCATGTGCGATGCAAGTGATTTTGCAATTGGGGAAGTTCTAGGGCAAAGGGTGGATAAGAAACTAGTGGCAATTTACTATGCTAGCAAGACCCTGGATGGGGCACAATTGAACTATACTACTACTGAAAAAGAGTTACTTGCAGTTGTGTATGCTCTTGATAAGTTCATATCTTACATCTGGGGAAGCAAGGTGATTGTATACTCGGATCACAGTGCAGTGAAGTATCTGATGGAGAAGAAGGATGCAAAGCCTAGGTTGATTAGATGGGTCCTATTATTACAGGAGTTTAACTTAGAGATCCGAAATAAGAAAGGAACTGAGAATGTGGTAGCAGACCATCTGTCAAGGGTCGTGAATACAGAAAATGATTCTACTGAAAGAATTGGGGAGATTCCAGATGAGCAAATTTTAAGTGTTTCTACTGACTCATGGTATGTTAACATTGTTAATTATTTGGTTGCAGGTAAGATTCCAGATCTTTGGGCTAGGAAGAAGAGACAACACTTCATGTCACAAGTGAAGCAGTATATCTAGGATGAACCAGATTTGTTTAAAGTAGGGGCAGATCAAATAATCCGGCGTTGTGTACTCGAAAATGAAGTCCAATACCTATTGGAACATGCCCATTCATATGCTTGTGGAGGGCACTTCAGTGGACAGAAAACAGGACATAGGGTCCTAACTTGTGGGTTCTTCTGGCCTACAATTTTCAAGGATGCAGCAGAATTCGTGAAGAACTGTGTACGGTGTCAACAACTAGGGAGCATCACTAAGCGGGATGAGATGCCAATGCGACCTATCATGGTGGTCAACATATTTGATGTTTGGGGCATAGACTTCATGGGCCCTTTCCCTAATTCTATGGGACACCTGTATATCTTAGAGGCGGTTGATTATGTTTCTAAATGGGTTGAAGCAATCGCCACTAAGACAAATGATCATACGGTGGTGTGCAAGTTCGTGCAGAGTGACATCTTTTCCAGGTTTGGTGTCCCTCGTGTGATCATCAGTGATGGGGGTTCACATTTTAAGAACTTTAACTTTGGTAAATTATTAGAACGGTACGGTGTGAACCATCGGATCGCCACTCCATATCATCCACAAACAAGTGGGCAAGTGGAAGTGTCGAACAAACAAATAAAAGAGATTTTACAAAATTCGGTATGGCCTGATCGTAAGGATTGGTCAACCAAACTTAACAATGCTTTATGGGCCTACCGAACAGCTTACAAAACTTCGATTGGTACCACACCCTACCGACTAGTTTATGGAAAAGGATGTCATCTACCGGTTGAAATAGCTAACCGTGCATTATGGGCAGTCAAATCTATTAATCTTGAGTATGACAATGCAGGTAAAGAGCGGAAGTTGCAATTATGTGAGTTGGAAGAGCTGAGAGATGAAGCTTATGAGTATGCATCTCCATACAAGGCAAAAATGAAAGCAGTCCACGATTCCAAGTTAAAGAAGGACTTTGAGGTAGGTCAGAAGGTGTGGCTATACAATTCAAGGCTGAAGCTATTCCCTGGGAAGTTGAATAGTAAATGGATGGGTCCATACCTGGTGATCCGAGTAGGACAGATTGGGGAGGTGGAGATCAAAGACTTTGACGATCACCTCAGGCAGGTTGTGAATGGGCATAGACTGAAGCCCTACTTAGAGACGGATGAAATCAATGACACCAAGGAAGAATCTGTAAGCTTTGTCATGCATGCATCTGCATATAAATAACCAAAGTAAGGTACATTGCGTCTGGCTGAAGATGTTAAACTTAGCGCTCTTGGGAGGCAACCTAAGATTTACTTTCTTGTCTAGATTAAATGAACGTTGTGCGTGTGTTCTCTGGAAACCTTCACGAGATTAAACTCGTCCACTCGGGCTACTGAGTGGTTTAAAAGGCTTGATGCATTCGCTAAATGTATCCGTGATTCCTACGAAAGTGAGTTAGGTTTTTATTTTGTGTTTATGCTTTATTCTGGGAAGAGCCCAAGTGTAGGGACGTTCTGGGAACACTGAGGCTTGTGCTAATGCTATGGGGACCATGCATCATTCTCTGGGGGTAGGATACCATTTGTAGAGTTTGTAAAGTTGTGAGTCTGAGTTTTAGTATTTTCGGTATGTTTTTACGTCTTTTTGAGTTTTTGTAGGGATTTGGAGCCTTTCGAGCATGAAAAATCATCACAAATCACGTTCCAGGTATATACGAACTTAATTTGAAAGTTGGAACGAATTTTGTGATAGAGGTGTCTTCACGCCACGTGAACTTTCCAGTGTCAGTCTTCGCAACACGTGAAAACCAAACCAAGGAACTGGGTAATTTTTGTTCTTCGCGCCATGCGAAGAGTTCCTCCCAGGTTCTCGCGACATGCGAGGAACCCAATTTTGGTTTTTTCCTGTTTTTTTTGTAATTTTTGAGTTGTGTCAGTCCGTCGGGTCTTTTATTTTTATTTGAGTCTTGTTATTGAGTCGATATGATGCTTGCCGTTTTGTTTGAGCTTAATTTTGCAGGTTTTGATTGATCCACCCATACTCAATCTCCATTCGGGTGGTGATGTCCGACTTTGAACATTCTTGTACAAGGCAGCCCGCTTGCATCTGTGGAACACGATCACAAATGAAATGCTATACGATCGCATATCCGGCTAAGGTTTTCTTTTCTTTTTGTATTTTTATTTCATTTTAGTGTCGCTCTTCCTACATTGAGGACAATGTCGAATTCAAGTGTGGGGAGGGGAGACCTTAGTCCAGGTCTGTATTTTGAGTCTGAGTCTATGCTTAAGTTATAAAAATCAGAAAATTCATAAAAATTAAAAAATTTCAAAAATGTCCCTAGATTAGAATTTGTGCAGTTAAATGGAAAATGATAGTAGAATTGAAAACTTTGCATGTTTTGAGAATTGAATTGAAATAATAATAATAGAAAATGCGTCTAATTTGTAACGTTTTGGTAGGCCCATCCGACTTTGAAGAGCTTAAATATCCTGATAGAGTATCTAGATGTCTTGTGGGTTCTCATCTTAGGGGTGTCGGTAAGGTCGAAACTGTCAATATGGGGTGATAGGTACTTCTATAAGCAAGCATTTATAAGTTTTTGAAATCTTTTGGCACATCGCTTTCTTTTTATGAAAATAAATCCGAAAGTTGGTGGCGCCCGCATTCCATAATCCATCATTCATGAGCTTAATTAATTAGATTGAGAACTTGAGTTCTGCCTACGTGTTACCCTCCGGGTTACAAGCTTGGTTGAAACGCCCATGGGCAGACTCTTGTAATCAATTATAGATGACTGATTTGACTTATATGTTACCTTCTAGGATAGTGACCTGGTTGAAACGTCTCTAAGTTGAGTTATGTACTTCATTGCTAAAAAACCGAAGCCTATGTGTTACCCTCTGGGATGGCGACTTGGAGGATACACCACTGGGTGAGGTTTATTAATACATCATTAATGAAGGCTCAAATCTTTTATCCATCGATCAATAATTCCATCTGATTTTTAAAACTCATAGATTAGTGCTTATAGTGGTGGGAAAATCTATATGGTTTAACCCGGGCCTTGATATACTTTGAGATGGGATTAGGCTGAGTCATAACTTTTTGAGTGTGAGACCCATAGATAACATGATTGCTTGGTAATGATAGGATAGTAGATCACAAAATTGGGGGCTAGAGAGTCAGTGGTTGGGTTTAATCGGACAGAAATACCAATTGTTACAATTAACGTGTTATGAGAATCTGTGCTGGTATAATGAAAGTGTAGGTTGCAAAATTTTCCGATTATGATTCCATTGCATTATTATTTTTCGGGATGAAAAAGGTCAAGTGTGGGGATGTGATGTGTTGCTAAATATCCCGTGTATAAGAGTCTAATTCGTATAGTTTAAGCGTTTAGCTTTGTATATCGAGTCTGTTTTATGTGCATTTGGTGTTTGTGAGTGTTACAGTTTAAGGTGCTAAGGGAGCGGAAGATACGAAGTTTAAATCAAGAGGATAGCAGCATACACGGGCCCCAGAGAAGTAAAAGTCAACAAAAGTCAAATTCTTGGAATTTAGGTTCTTCGCGCCACGCGAAGAACATGGAGCAAAGGTTCGCGACACGCGAAGACCTTGAATATGGGTCGCGACTATTTTGGCCTTCGCACCACGCGAAGGAGGGTCAGCCTTAGTTCGCGACACGCGAAGACTTCTAATTTTAGCAAATTTAACCTAATTCCAATTATAAGCCATTGAGGAGTCCACATTCGAATTAACTTGCACCCAGCCGTCCCAGAGCTTTCCACAGGCGATTTCTAGATATAAAGTTTCAATCTTTTCAAGTTTTTGATGCTAGATCAAGTTACACCAACCATTGAAGAATCGATGATGATGTCGATGAGCGGCTAGTTCCTTCGTGGTTACTTTCGGATGTAGGATCTGCTTTGTGAGGTGATAAACTGGTTCATACTTAGTTTGGTATAGAGTTATTGTAATCGTTTGATTGTTTGAATGCTATAGTTTGTTTTGTTTGATTAAACAGTTTGGTTTGTCTTTGATTTAATATATTCATCAATTTTTGGTTTTCTATCGTGAATCATTGAATGTCTAGATCTGATGTTCTGAATGTCTAGATCTGATGTTCTAAATTGGTAATTGATTATTGAGTTTTTATTTGTGCCAAGTATCTAGTTTCCTTATAATTGTTGCTCAGCACAGTCACTATCTTGATTTTCAGTTATTTGTCAAATCTAATAAAACAAGTTATGACTATGTAACTTCCAATAAGTACAAATTAGTAATCACTGAACTTGCAATCTGAACCTGGAAGTAATCCGTTTTCTCTAAATAGTTTTTACAAGTTTAAATTCAATTTCTTTTTGATTAAAATCCGAACAGTTTTCTTAAACAACACTGTCCACTAATTCCCTATGGATACGACACCCTACTTCACTATACTATAGTTTAAGGTAACTAGGGATTAGAATTAATTATTGTTTTTGATTGACCTTGACAACGCGATTAAGTGATCGTGTTCGTGACATGTGACGGGATCTGCCATGTATTGGTGTTCGGAATAACGGGGCGTGTGATCGAAGATCTCGCCACGGTGACCTCATCATTGGCCCTCTGGTGCACGATACGCCTCGTTGGTGGGTCAGCGTCGCCCATGATAGGAAATGGAATTGGGCTAGTATAACGTACCTGAGATTTGCACAGCTCTTTCAAACGCTCCCGGAAGTCGCGGGTGCGCTCGTGTAGCTCTCGTTCGGGCTCTGGAAAAGCTGAATAAGGTGGTGATCCCTGCGAACGAGTATGGTGCATAAACAAAAAGACACTAGAAGGAAAGAAAACAAATAAAGACTCAAAACAGAAAGACTCGATCCTATATTAGACACTCAGATAGGACACACAAGTAGCACGTAGGACAAGCACACAAACAAGACTCAAAAAGAAAAGAAATAAAACAAACCAAAAATCAAACAAAGAACTAGTCAAAGGTCTTTTATTATTTTCTGAGACCCATTCCCGTTCCCTTTCCCTTAACATTATTTCCATCTCTCGAGGTCTTTTATTATTTTCGGGATATTACATAATGAGTTATAATGGATCATATATGTGTTAGTGGCACATATTGTATCTTAAGAGCAATGTCAGACTTAACGAGGATAAGGGGCGTTAACATGTCATATTAGGCCTTGAAGTGTTAGATTGTTTTGTAATTAGGCATAATAAGACGTAATAAGTTATTATGCTTCATACATGTCGTAATCGGCCTAATTGGGACGTAATGGTCATGATGACTCTCAGTGTCCCATGATGCATATTGATCGAGTAAAAAGAATGTTTAAACACTATCTGGAACGGATAGGATAATTGATCAGAAATACCATGACTACTACAAACACTTAAGTATGTGTAATTAGACTAATCGGGAATAGCTGACTGCCGGATAAAGCGTCATACCTTGATAGAGGCAGTGAGATGTAAGTAGACATCCACCACTGTCTGTATTGATAAATGGTCGAGACTCGTGCAAGTGGGAGCCTGTTGGACTTGTATGCCCGAGTAACGACATTTGACAATACTGATAACGTGGTAAAATCCAAATGGTTACACTTTGAGCAACGATTACGATCAATGAATATATTAAAGGTTAATATAGCCCATCACACGAATCAGATTAATAATAAACAGGTGAAAATATGTTTGGAACATATTTACTAATTACAAGTTATTTAATTATTATCTTAATTATATTGGATATAATTAAGCAATTAACTCGTTGTTAGTTAATTGAATAATTAAATATATAAGATCTATAAATGTAATTAGGTAGTAATTACAAGGATTTAATTGTAATTAAGAAACCCTAAAACAAGTTAGTGGGTTTTATAAATTAGGGGATTAAGGAGGTGATTTAGAAGGCAATAACACAAAAGGTTAAAAAAAACCCTAAAGTTCCCTCCTCTCTTTGTGCCGTCGTTGTCAACTCTAACCACCGTATCGCTGCTGTCAGCCTTGGGTCGCCGACCACCCCACCGTCGCACGCTGCCACCCGTGCGCCACTACCACCGTTACGCCACCATTCCAACACCGTCAGGGCACTGTCATGTTTCGGGTGTTTCCAGTTTTCTGTTTCTGTCAGTTTACGGGTAGGTATACCGTGTGAGTGTCAGATTTCAGTTATGCGGACGTTTCGCGGGTTGGATATGAAAGAGTTCAGATTTTGCGGGCTGCTTTTGTGATTTGATTTGAAGGAGTTTAAATCTGTGGAGATTCGTGTTATCAGATCTAGCGACTGGAATCGTTGTCTAAAGTGTTGAGCTTAATCAGTCATTTGTTTCACGAAAGGTATAATTACTAAACCCCATGTAGTTGTGTTTGTTTCTTTCTAGTTTGCAACTGGACTCCTGGTGGGCGCTCTAGGGTTTTTGTCTAGATCGGTTCATGTATTTTTCCGTTGCCTTTATTTAATCAGATAAAAAAATTGTTTTTGAAATCTATGCACGAAACCCCAACAACTTAAAGGTACTTTTTCTTTGGATATCATTTGGATTTGTTTTGTTTATGTTCTTAAATTTGCGGTGGTTTGAAGTTCGGCTCAAGCCAAATACTATTTCAGAAAAAAGCGTCGGTTAAGCCGGCTAACAAGATTAGACGGCTATAGCCGGCTAATAGAAGGCTTTAGCCGGCTAACAGGATTAGACGGCTATAGCCGGCCACATGTCACTCCACTATTGGTTCGTACTCTGTAAAAAATAAATGTGTGCACGGAAATTTTAGCCAGCTAAGTTTAGCCGTCTTAACCGGCTATTGTGAAGGATGTCAATGTTTTAGCCGGCTAAATAAGGATGTCTATTTTTGATAACTTTTTGGTCACATGTCCATTTTGGTATTTTTCCATTTTTTTTATATATGATTATTAAGTTTATATTATAGGGCCCGATTTTTTTTTACATGTTCCGGGGCCAAAACATTTTGAGGATTCTCAGGGCCTTGTCTCCTTTTCTAATCTAGGTCATCCCCTCTATATATTCACTTCACAGAAAACACCATCAATGTTTAAAAGGATTCAAATATGGTAATTAAAGTTCACTTCACAGAAAACACCATTACACCATCTTTCAAAAATGAAACCTTTTGTAGCACTCACCAGCCTATTAAGCCCTGCAACTCATGTTCATCTTCTCCACTGAAAACACAAAAACATGAAACAATCAAATAACCATATATCCTCAATGATGCAGTGCGTAAAAATGAAAACAATCAATTGATTCAACAATCAAACATATATGCTTAACCTGGAAACAGACTTCATTTGTAGCCTTTTAAAGGTTTAAGCAGCATCCAATACAAACCGATGTCTAATTAGATTTTCTAACCATAATTAAAGGTTTTTTACCACTAATATGATGTTACCAAATTTACCAAATCAAAGTAAGAACACTCAGGGATAAAGATGAAACAAAAACCGGACATAAGGGGGAAAGTGTAATTCGAACCTGAATCCCTCGTGTGGAATAGAAGCGCTTTAAATCACTAAACCAAGTTGTTTGTTTGGTTTTTTATCCGTTCATATATATATATATATATATTAACTCTAATTAACCAAAATATATTAATTTTAGCTGGGTTAAACTCCTATGTATTACACGGGTCGGATAAATATAATATTATAAATTAAGTAACAAAAAAAATATTTTTTTAAAAACTCGTGTTTTACACGGGTTGAATAAACCCGTGGAATACAATATTATCTGATAACACATACACTCATCAAAATATGTCAGAAGATTTATTAATATAAAGATTAATATTTCTTTAAAAATATATTATTACTAAAAGATAGAAGTGTATTTAATAAGAGATAAATGCGGGAAAAAAAATGATAAGAATGAATATGAAGACGACACGTGACATGAAAAACCTTTATTTATTATATAGTATAGATATAGATATAGATTAACCAAAATATATTAACTCTAATTAACCAAAATTAACTCTAGTTGTCCATTGATGCCCACATTAACCCTAAACGACCATCAATAACCCTAATTGGATGTTAATGCCCTAATGGACCGTCTTTAACCTTGTTTGACAATGATTAACCCTAAAACAAAACTTAATAACCCTTATTGATTCTAATAGACCAAAATTAATTGTAGTTGTCCATTGATGCCCATACCCTAAACGACCATCAATCACCCTAATTTCCCATATTAACCCTAAACGACCATCAATCACCTTACAACGATTATCATTAACCTTAACTGACCGTCATTTACCCTTGATGGGATTGATGGGTTGTAACGGGTCCTTATACGTCATAATGGTCTATAAGGAGTCATAATGGGTCATATACACCCATGTATGACTATGAACCATTGTTTTGACGACAAATCACCACCATTGACCATCACTGAATATGTTTGATCTTAAACATTGTAGTTGACCAAGTTTGCCCTTTAATTGTCATCAACTACTTTAATTCATCATCATCCCTAAATTGTCATCAGTGTCTCTAGTTGTACACCTTTAATCCTAACTAAACATCAGTGACCGTAATTTGACCAAATACAACAATCAAAGGACCCCGTAAACCCTAACTTATCATTAATCTTAGCTGATAACCTTAATTAATCAACAATTTATGCTAATCGACCACCATTGATCATAATTGGCCATCATCCGTCATAATTGACCCTAGATCATCATCAATGTTCATAGTTGAACATCGTTCTTCCTAGTTCATAGTTGAACATCGTTCTTCCTAATTCACTATAATCAACAACTTTCAACACCTCTCCGACCCTCCTAGATCAACTTATGTTAAACTTGCCCAAATCTTATGATGAGTTCAAGTTATAAATTTGAGATGTTGGAATTGGGGCATAGAAGCTTTTAATAATTTATTCATACAAGGTTTTATTTTTTAATCCAATGATACATATATATAATATAAAACCCAAAAATATAGTCGTAATATGACCCGATCTAAAAAGAAAACTCAAAAACATAGTCGTATATTATATACCTTTTTTATACTTAATCTTATTTTTATAAATTTTATTTTATTTTTAATAATTTTATTAATCATTTTTATTTATTAAAATTTTAAAAACTTTCCCTCTAACATTTTCATTCAATAATATTTGTCCCCCCCCCCCCCCCAACTTTCCCTCCCAAAGCCAAAATCCGCTTCTAATCCCCAAAATTCGACCTAAAATTTCAATTCCCAAAATCTCCGATAGCAGTTCAATCCAGAACTTTGTGTTACCGGTGGGTGTTCACAACGATTCTGACTTCATCATCGGGTAATCATAGGGTGAGAACCCCTTCGTCATAGGGTGAGATTTCGTCTTTTGCCTTCATCTCGATTCCGACTTCTGCCTTCGTCTCTATTTCGTCTTTTGCCTTCATCATCGGGTAATCAACAGAGGTAGACTTTCTTTTTGTTTATTTGTTAATTTTCCATAAAAGTTTTCTTTTGTATCTGATAGGCCTTTTTTCTTATATTTGTACTAAACTGGAATTGAAGCTTCATGTTCAGTCTTGAAAGTGTTCATATTGTAGTAGTAAAATTTGCTTCACTAAAAGGTTTGGCGTGTGGGTTGTAACCCATTATGATTCATGATAACCCTACACACCAATCTTTAACAAACCAACACAGGGCCTGATTCTAGTTCAGGCGATAATTTGAAATTGACCATGTACTAATAATGTATAATTAAGAATTATAGTCTCATATTAAGACCTTAATTTCTTAATTTCTTGACACAACAAGGAAAATTGTAAGTTCTTTCTACTTTTAACCGTATGTAAATATCCATGTTTCATGTGTGTTAGTATACATAGGATTAATATGGTTTTGATGAAATCTCTAATCGCCCACTCACCTGTAGTCTAGAATTGAGTTTCTTTTTTCTAATCTCTTTTATATATTACTTGTTGAATAAATTGTATATCTATGAGATATTTGTTTAAGATATCTCAATCTGAAATTTTCTTTTTATATTTTAGCACATTACTTGTTTAGATATATAAAATTATTTTAATAATATTTTCTAAACATATTTTTGGACAACATTGCATCAACAAATGAAGAACTAAAAGTCTATAGAGGATGGCAGCGCTACGGTAGATCTTTTGCTTGTTGTAACGAACAAAGATAACTATGGATATCATCGACTTTATGGTAGAGGCATTACAAATGCAATGATAAAAAAAAGTAGACAGTGCTTGTACATCATACATGATTCTGGAAGGGTTGATGGAATCACTCAAAGCAAACGTTGAAGTTGAGGAAAGTCAATTGCTGGAAATGTGCAAAGAGTTTGAAGAGAACAGTGAAAAAAAAGCCGAGCTTGAAGCTATGAAGAAAGACATTGACAACCCACGACAAAACTTGGAAACTATGATGCGGAAGGTTTTGAAACAACTACCGCTTTGAGATCAAGATGAATAGAATGTTTTTATTTCTTTTTATTATTGTAATTGACATTTTGTGTTACTATATTGTTATTTGAGTTTGGACTAACAAATTAAAATACACCATATGAATTCATATTAATTAATTGCAACTGAATTTATGTTACAAAGTTGCATTTGGGTGTAAAAACAATTGCAATTATTGTAACTAAAATTTGTAAAAATGTTGCATTTACTTTAAAAAAAGGTTGCATTTTTTTTAAAAAGATAATAATAGTTGTATTAAATCTAGAAAAAGGTTGCATTTTTGTAACTAAACAATAATAAAGGTTGCATCTAAATATAAAAAAAGCTGCATTTGTGTATCAAATAAGTTGCATTTCAAAGTAAAAAAAAGTTGCATTAAAATGTAAAAAGGTTGCATTTGAATATTAAATGCAACACTTTTAAAAAAGGTTGCATTGGGCCTTGAAAAGTTGCATTAGGTCTAATGCAACTGCTTCTAATGCAGCCCCCGATCAAAAGTTGCATTAGGCCTAATGCAATATTTTCAAGCCCTAATGCAACATTTTACTAGGGTTGCATTAGCTCCATTTTCTTGTAGTGAAAATACATAAGTTGTCGTCATTTGAATTTATGACAAGTTCTAGTCAGCTGCCATGTGTCATGCTTGACTTGTTTAGCATAAACCATATCCACAAATTTCAAAAGGTGTCACCGTTCCAATTGGCGACAGCCTTAAGATTCACATGCTTGACTCTCCCATCTTTTACCGTAGCCACAAATTTCAAAGAGGTGTCGCCAATTCAAATGGCGATAGCCTTGAATTCAAAACTCCTTGCATTCTTTGATTCCTGCTTTATTTGAAAATACAAATTACAAAAGTTGTCACCAGTTCAATTGGTAACAACTTACATAGTTTACTGACAAGCCTAAAAAAATTCTAGAAAATGAAAATTTTTCGCCATTTGAATTAGCGAGAACTCCATATGTGTTTGGTAATTGGAAACAACCTTTAGGTGATTAGGAGAAGCCCTACGGCCCATTTATGTAAAAAAAATCCAAATTTTAGGTGTTAGTAAAGTAGTATGGATATTTAACTTGAAATAATTTTTACCGACACAAAATTTGTACCACAAAAGTTTTTTTTGTATTTTTGTAACATCCCGAAAATCACGACAAATAAAATCGGGTTTATAAAAGGATTGAAAAGAATAAAAGGTAAGACGGACTCGTGGGCCGCGAATGGGTCGATAATGGCCGGGCCGAGCAAGGGGGAGGGAGAGGGCTTAACACCTGGCTCTAGTCAAGTCTCAAGCTCATTTGCACCCCAACCCTCTACACTTTTCTAGAGAGAGAAACTGTCGAGAGAGAGAGTCCCGGTTTGAAGCTCGAGATCGCACCTACTTCTATCTCCACTGCTCGGGTGAAGATCTACAGGAGAAGGGAATCGTTTTGAGGTAAGGAACTCGTATTTTCTGAGTTTTCTTTGAAATGGGTTTTTCGGGTATTTTTACAAAAAAAGGTCGGGTTTTTACGGGTCAAATGAGAAAAGTTTATAGATCTGGCATCATGAAAGAAAACTACAAGTTTTGAACGTAAGAGGTTTGCATCTTGATCGTAATTGGGCAGAGCTGCCATGAACATGCAAACTTAGGGTTTTTGAGGAAAAAGCTGCTCGACAGGCGAACTGGGTAGATGTTAGCGAACTTAACGTGTTCGCTTGGGGATAGACATGGCGAATTTTATAGTTTCGTTGGGTTCCACTAGGGCGAACTTGGCAACGAACTTGGTAAGTTCCCTAGCCACAGTTGTGGCGCAACTGTTAGATTCGCATGTATGTTCATTTGGGCTATGTAGGGCGAACTTAGCTTTAGTTTGCTAGGTCAGAAGTAGAGAATCCGTCTAGTGTTGTCTAGAACTAATATGCGTTGTTTGAATATCTATTTAGATTGTGAGTGACATCTATTGGGCTCTAGTTCGGGTTGTGAGATCCGCTTGTCAGGTGAGTCAATATTCCTTATTAATTGTTTCTAGGGTGACATACATGCTTACGAAATGTTTATGAAACGTTTATGAAATGATTGTTAAACGAATGTTTACGAAATGAATATTTTCTAAAGGAACAATGTTTGAAACAAGAAATTTTTATGAAAAGAATGTTTATGAAAGGAAATGTTAGGAAACGGAATGTTTATAGAGAAATGGTTTTGTAATGAATGGAAAGGGTTTTATAAATGGATGCAATGTTTTATGAAAAGAAAACGAGCAAATATTTTAAAGAAGTCATTACAAATCTAATCTGTCGAATTAAGTATGAGAATGTAATTCCCAGCCTTATGGTAGATTATGGACAGCGAGTCATAGTTGCTATAAGTGTAACATGGGTAGCGCCTTTGTGGCCTATCAATTGTTTAATGGTTGTACAATCAGGACTGGGGTGACGACTGTAATCTCCAGAAAATTTCCCGCTTTTATTTTAACTTTTCCGGCAATGTAAATTCATTATTTTGGTGAATGGCATTTATGAAGAACCTTAATTACCTACTTCAAATTCATAACTAATAAATATTTATGTTATATGCTTTGTAAATAATTGTCACCATCCTATTCCATAAATATATAGGTACATACTAAGTCATTTCTAAAACTATATATATACACACATGATATAAACAATTTATTATGAAAATATAACATTGCTAGTATTTTTAAATTACTAAAGGTAAATAAAACAAATAAATATATAATTATATCTATAAACATATTAAATATGAATTATGATGAAATGAAGTCATGAACATAAAATTTATGGGCACTTAAGTTGAAATATGTTATGAAATTAAAAACTATTTTTCATATTTTGCAATCTTAATCCCTATAACAAACTAAATTTTATAAATAAGTCCATGATACTACCCTATAAATAGACCCTCATTCTTCCCTTATTCTCACACCATATCAAGTTCTAATCCCTCTCTCAAGATTCAAAGTCGTTTCGATATTCATAAGTAAGTTCTTCTTATATTCTTGTTGTTCATACTTTTCCTTTAAAAATCTCTCATAACTAGCTAGATCTATGATCCCTAACATGTTTATGTTATAATCATAGACCTATCCAAGACCAAAACCCTATTTTAATTAAAATTGTGTCAAACTTTTATTTAAAAGCTTGGTTGATCATTCTTACTCCTTTCAATTTCAAAAATTATGTTTTTACTAAAAATCCTTATTTTCAAGTTAAATTATTTAATATTCAATTTCTATCTTTACATAAACTTATATTTTCACTTTAGCCCATAAACTTTCCAAACACAAACTAAACTTGGTTAAGTATGCAAATAGAGTAAATTTCAAACCAGTATGTAGTTATCTGGCAAACATTAAAGTTCTGGCTAAGAAAAGACGGGGTTCTGATCCGACCAACTCTTTCCTGGGAACGTTTCTGTTGGAGGTACTACTCTGGAATGATAACCATTCTAGTGTACAACAACCACTTTCAACTAATTATGATTATGATTATAAACTCATTTCTTTATAAATATTTATACAAACTTTTATATAATTTATTTTTATTATATGAGAACATTTAAAACTCAATTCTATACTTTTAATTAATAATTAATTATGGTTTAATTATTAATTAATTAAAACATTATTATACTTTAAATTTTGGTTTAATTACCAACTAATTAAATCATTATTTTTAACACTTGTTTTTCATAAATCAAATGAAAGGTTTCATTCATTTATTTATGTAGTAAATTATTTAATTACTCAACTAATTATTACTCATTTATTTATTCATCTATCTATCTATTAATTTATGCAATTACAAATAAAAGAAAACTAGTAATTTATTTATTTGTGTATTTATTTACAAACAAAAGAAACCTAATTATTTATTCATACGTTTATATAATTATTACAAACAAACAACATCGTTATTAATTCTTTCACTTATTATAATACAAATATTTATCAAAGATTTACATAAAATATTATTTGCAACTCAAATAATTATTTTATTATTAAAATGAGGACACTCACATCAATCTCCTCGCACAATAGGATTCTCTATTTCAGTTGTACAAATCATTGATATATATGTTCCATCAAACATAGGTTAACCTTGTGATTAGCTAGAACATTTGTGCAATATACTTGTGTGACATCCAAGCTACTCATTGCAAGGTGAGTTTACATAGCCCCTTTTTACTGTTTTTGCTTTTGGGGTGAAACATGTTATCAACTTTATCTATTTAAGCAATTCAATATCTATGTTCTTGTGCTTGATCTTTATGCTTTATATTTGAACTACTTGGTGACCATTGCATGTGTTTCATGCCAGTACATTCATTAACTTGCAGCCCAAGCCTAAGGTAGTACCTAACATGATCATTTATATGGAAAACTGAAACTATAACTTACCACAAGACCTTGGCGGGTTTTGTTGGGTATCAACTATAACTTGGAGTATCCGCTTGCTGTCTTTTTCAAAATGGCAATCAGTGGGATTGCGTATCTAGTTTTCTATTATCAGGCTTGAATTGTACGCTTGGAACCTTATATGTTTTCACATATATGCTTTAGACATGCTTTGAACATATTGAATTGTAAACCTATACTTAACTTTTGTTTGGTGTCAAAACCTATGTTACTCACCAACTACTTGTAGTTGACTTTTACTCACATGTTTCAGGTGCACCAGTTTGATGACACTACTTGATCACTTAGGACATTGGACCTAGCTCTATTAAAGATTAAATTCAACTTATGTCATGTTTGAACGCTTTATTATCCATTTGTACTTGTAACGGATGCGTTTAATTTTGATGAATAAATAATGTCACATTTAATAGATGATCGTGTGCTTATGAACAACCGCGTCAGCCCCGGCGTATAATCCGCCGCCGGTCGGGGTGTGACAGATTGGTATCAGAGCCATGGTTATAGGGAATTAGGTTATTAGCCACACTTGACCTAGACTATAACCTAGGAGTCCCCAAACATGAGTTTAACTCATGTCTTTTATTAGGAACTCCACTTTATACTCATTTATACACATACTTATCTACATCTATCTATTTATGTTTACATTATACAATTACATGAACTACAACATTCCAAGGACTACATGGATTTATTTAAAACCATATGGATTACTTGAAACATATTTCTAGACTATATCCTATAACCTTATGATACCCTTATGTAAGTATCTTACATATTATATGGTGTATTACATTGCATGATACAATACAAATTTTCTTATGTACTATATTACTTGATAACCAACATGTTCATAAAAACTGCTACTCTTGTAATACCTCATTTGTTACACTATTTGAATTGTCTGCGCAATACCTATTTGATATTACTAAATGCTATCCTATGTTTTGACATATACACCTTCATCTTTACACATCATCACTGATCACTCATGGAAAGATTTAAAACTCCTAGATCCAATACCTATTAAAATTTTAAAGTCCCATTAAAGTTTTGAGTTCTGAAAATTAGTAGAGAACATGTGCAATCTGGAAGGGTGAATGCCTGTACTTTGGGTCTTCTGTCTAGGAAAGCATTTCATATAAATCCAAATCACCGAAGGATCCGTATGCTTTCCTAGGAATTCCCGAAGTGAGTGTTCACCTATAGGCTAAAGCATGTCTTCTTGAAAGTATAAGGACTTGAATCATTTTGATTTATCGTAACATCCATTCGGCTATACACCAGGTGAATGCAATCTAAACATCATCCGCTTAATTATTATAATTTGGTACACAAGTCTAAACCCTCTATTTTATCCTTACACTTAATCATATTTAAGTCAACTATACCTCTTCATCCTTATGCCTTGGAAATTTTATCACCCTTATTATCATTTACAAAGGATTTAAACTCTTAGCCCTTACCATCTGAGGAAAAGAAGCTGCTTCAATAGGTGAAGCACACCCTTGAGCCACAAGACACAATCCCTAACGATCCTCACCATAACCATGAGTTCAAATAATAATGTCACTTGTACATGATGGCTGGAAGAGTGGGTGTAAGTCCATGAAAGATTCTGACTAAGGAAAGACTGAGTACTTCAGTGTGTCCTTTGTGACCCACCTCTCTTTCCTGGGAATCCTTCTCGTGGGTACACTACTTATAGTTCAAGTGTTACTCCTAATATATTATTATAAGAGCTCGATGTTATGATTAGTCAAAATTTTAAACTCATGAATACCTTTGTACTTAACAACTTACCATTACGCTTACGACCTTTTCGTGCTAGACATGGTCTCTTACCCTCTTCATTCCCCTAAGAATCACCCCAAATCAGAGTCAACACAAGAGGAATACTTTGGGTCCCCATCACCAGACAACCGGTCACCGGAATGACTAGTTGCTAGATCCATGTTTGACTGCGTAGTAGATTGGCTTAGGAGCAGACTTGAGACTCCGAGAAGCTGAATCACCTCCGAGAAACCTTATTTAACACCTAACCTATACCATTCAGATCCAGGAGCAGGACAAGACAAGGAACCTACCAGTGTGTTAGGAGTTCCACCTGATGCCGCTCACCTATATGTAAGGACCACAGAGTTTCTAAGGCAAGGAGTGGAGACCAGGGAATACTTGATGCACATACGAA
The DNA here is from genome assembly GCA_023525975.1 of Smallanthus sonchifolius. Classification (NCBI taxonomy): domain Eukaryota; kingdom Viridiplantae; phylum Streptophyta; class Magnoliopsida; order Asterales; family Asteraceae; genus Smallanthus; species Smallanthus sonchifolius. The sequence goes on along the minus strand of CM042033.1, from coordinate 72,005,275 downwards.
AGGGTTTGCAATACGAATAACTACAATGATGTTCGTCTTGGTACTCGTCTGCTTCCTGGTTGAAAACTACCTGAGATGTTAGCCGGATACCCTATTTTGCTTCTTCTTAAAAACTTAAATTGAAACCCATATTCTGTACCTAAATATAAATGTTAATTTTTTTTAACTTTCCTTAATGATTGATATCTAATCCTTTTTTGTAAACTAGTTATCTTGTTATTTCCCTGATTTAACTAATATAGTTATTTTGTTCAAACAAAACCTTTATCAAACTCTTGGTTTATTGATTTTATCTAGAGTATAAACTATTTACAAACCCCTTTTACCTCGCAAAGAAGCTTAATATCAGTCTTGTACAAATGATTTTATAAAAGTAATAACAAATATTTCATCCTCTTTATGATGACTTGATTAACTATTTTATTATGACTTGTTATTTCGTTAAACTAATTATTATTTAAATTTTGGCTTATTTATTAAATAATAAGGCCATTATTATCTTTTGAAACATTTGCTTTATGATAATCAAATTAAAAGGTTTTTATTTATCCAATTATCCATCCGCCCAAATTATTATTCCATTTATTAATTTACAAACAAGAGTACAAATTTCAAATTACCCGTTTATTTATAAACAAAAAGCATAAATTAGATATTCATGTACACATTATGCTGAATACCTGCAAAACCTTCCCATCACCTTGCACCTTCCAGAATGTATGAGCTTACTAGTCATTTCAAGGTGATGAATCATTTCGCGTAGGCGTTAACCACTCATATAAACCTCAACGAAAATGGAAAACTTAAAACCCAACTACCTACATGATAGATGAATGTCAAGCAACATGCCTGGCTGCAAAACTCGATCACCTACAAAATTTGATAGCCTACGATACTCATGAGAGTTGATTACTTACATATGAACGTTCACATTATACGTGAAAACCAATTTGTTTACTTCATAGACGAAACTTAATTAGTCACATTATACACGAAACTTGGTTGTTTGCAATATGCATGATACTAGATTGATCACATCACACTTGAAACTTACTCGTTTGCAATATACATGATACTAGCTTGTTCACATGATACAGATACTTGGTTGTTTACAATATATATGATACTAGATTGATCACATTATAGACGGAACTTGATTACTTGCAACATGCACGACGCTAGATTGTTCACACGATACGTGATACTTGGTTAATTACAATATGCATAGTACTATATTATTCACGCTATACATGAAACTTGAGTGCCTGCATTACACACGAAACTAGACTGTTTACATTGTTTACAATAAATTGCCCACTATATACATGAAGCATGATCGTTCACTTTATCCATGAAACTTGATAGCTATAAACTTTAAGCTACTCGGGGTTTGACGTATTCTTGTTCAAACACGAGAAAGCTATAAACTTTGAGTTACTCGGGGTTTGACGTATTCTTATTCAAACACGAGAGAGCTATAAACTTTATGGATAACCTGGAGGGTGTGCCATTTACTTAGGGAACCCATATATGGGGTTGTGCCAGTCTTTACTCCCTGATTGACTTTACCACCTAGACACACAATTACTCACTAGCAACTCATGTATGAAAACAATAATAAAGTAAATGTTTTTGATATTTCCCCCACCTCTGTACCCACACGTAATAGAACGATCTATACGGACCATACGACGATTTGAGTAATTACGGGTGCACACGTAATTATAAAAATCAGCGCATGGAAAACATAGTAAATTCTATCGTGTGCGATGACATAAAACCTATGGTGAAATACACTAACGAAACTAACGGAATATGATAAGGGCATAGTAGATATACCGCTGGTACATCCTATATATATATGTGCTCCTGTCATATTGTAAGAAGTAACGTTGTCCTTATTCATGTAGGGATTTCCTATTACTCTGACCTTGACTAGTAGTTTTGAAATCCTTATCCAGTGACATCACTCGAACAACTTAGACTATATCTTAAACAAGTTTAGATCTAAAAGTTTCCATCATCCTCATTACAAGTGATGCATTCTATCATTTGAATAAAAAAAAAATCATTCTCGGGCAATCTTTTCCTTATTTCCATTCAAACAAAATCCACTACCACCATCCATACCTCACACGATAACCTGACCTAAAGCTTGTCATCAACTATACTCCTCAAACCGAAAAGCAAAGCTAGTTGAGAATCCAAACACATGTCTCTTCCTTAGACCCTTCTCCTAAATAATTTTGGGACGAAATTTCCTAAAGTAGGGGAGACTGTAATCTCCAGGAAATTTCCCGCTTTTATTTTATCTTTTCCGGCAATGTAAGTTCATTATTTTGGTGAATGGCATTTATGAAGAACCTTAATTACCTACTTCAAATTCATAACTAATAAATATTTATGTTATATGCTTTGTAAATAATTGTCACCATCCTATTCCATAAATATATAGGTACATACTAAGTCATTTCTAAAACTATATATACACACACATGATATAAACAATTTATTATGAAAATATAACATTGCTAGTATTTTTAAATTACTAAAGGTAAATAAAACAAATAAATATATAATTATATCTATAAACATATTAAATATGAATTATGATGAAATGAAGTCATGAACATAAAATTTATGGGCACTTAAGTTGAAATATGTTATGAAATTAAAAACTATTTTTCATATTTTGCAATCTTAATCCCTATAACAAACTAAATTTTGTAAATAAGTAAATTTTGTAAATAAGTCCATGATACTACCCTATAAATAGACCCTCATTCTTCCCTTATTCTCACACCATATCAAGTTCTAATCCCTCTCTCAAGATTCAAAGTCGTTTCGATATTCATAAGTAAGTTCTTCTTATATTCTTGTTGTTCATACTTTTCCTTTAAAAATCTCTCATAACTAGCTAGATCTATGATCCCTAACATGTTTATGTTATAATCATAGACCTATCCAAGACCAAAACCCTATTTTAATTAAAATTGTGTCAAACTTTTATTTAAAAGCTTGGTTGATCATTCTTACTCCTTTCAATTTCAAAAATTATGTTTTTACTAAAAATCCTTATTTTCAAGTTAAATTATTTAATATTCAATTTCTATCTTTACATAAACTTATATTTTCACTTTAGCCCATAAACTTTCCAAACACAAACTAAACTTGGTTAAGTATGCAAATAGAGTAAATTTCAAACCAGTATGTAGTTATCTGGCAAACATTAAAGTTCTGGCTAAGAAAAGACGGGGTTCTGATCCGACCAACTCTTTCCTGGGAACGTTTCTGTTGAAGGTACTACTCTGGAATGATAACCATTCTAGTGTACAACAACCACTTTCAACTAATTATGATTATGATTATAAACTCATTTCTTTATAAATATTTATACAAACTTTTATATAATTTATTTTTATTATATGAGAACATTTAAAACTCAATTCTATACTTTTAATTAATAATTAATTATGGTTTAATTATTAATTAATTAAAACATTATTATACTTTAAATTTTGGTTTAATTACCAACTAATTAAATCATTATTTTTAACACTTGTTTTTCATAAATCAAATGAAAGGTTTCATTCATTTATTTATGTAGTAAATTATTTAATTACTCAACTAATTATTACTCGTTTATTTATTCATCTATCTATCTATTAATTTATGCAATTACAAATAAAAGAAAACTAGTCATTTATTTATTTGTGTATTTATTTACAAACAAAAGAAACCTAATTATTTATTCATACGTTTATATAATTATTACAAACAAACAACATCGTTATTAATTCTTTCACTTATTACAATACAAATATTTATCAAAAATTTACATAAAATATTATTTGCAACTCAAATAATTATTTTATTATTAAAATGAGGACACTCACATCAATCTCCTCGCACAATAGGATTCTCTATTTCAGTTGTACAAATCATTGATATATATGTTCCATCAAATATAGGTTAACCTTGTGATTAGCTAAAACATTTGTGCAATATACTTGTGTGACATCCAAGCTACTCATTGCAAGCCCTGTTTGATAGCCTCTTAATGTCATTAAGAGGCTACCTCTTAATGGTTCAAATCCTCTTAATGGTTAAGAGGTAACCTTAAGTATGAATGGTTAAGATGTAACATCTTAATGGTAAGTCCTCACAAGTTATATGGCCCCTTACCTCTTAATCATTAAGAGGCTTTGAACCATTAAGAGGTAGCCTCTTAATGACCATAAGATGCTACCAAACAGCCTCATAGCCCATTTTTACTGTTTTTGCTTTTGGGGTGAAACATGTTATCAACTTTATCTATTTAAACAATTCAATATATATGTTCTTGTGCTTGATCTTTATGCTTTATATTTGAACTACTTGGTGACCATTGCATGTGTTTCATGCCAGTACATTCATTAACTTGCAGCCCAAGCCTAAGGTAGTACCTAACATGATCATTTATATGGAAAACTGAAACTATAACTTACCAAAATACCTTGGCGGGTTTTGTTGGGTATCAACTATAACTTGGAGTATCCGCTTGCTCCCTTTTTCAAAATGGCAATCAGTGGGATTGCGTATCAAGTTTTCTATTATGAGGCTTGAATTGTACGCTTGGAACCTTGTATATTTTCACATATATGCTTTAGACATGCTTTGAACATATTGAATTGTAAACCTATACTTAACTTTTGTTTGGTGTCAAAACCTATGTTACTCACCAACTACTTGTGGTTGACATTTACTCACATGTTTCAGGTGCACCAGTTTGAGGACACTACTTGATCACTTAAGACATTGGACCTAGCTCTATTAAAGATTAAATTCAACTTATGTCATGTTTTAACGCTTTATTATCCATTTCTACTTGTAACGGATGCGTTTAATTTTGATAAATAAATATTGTCACATTTAATAGATGATCGTGTGCTTATGAACAACCGCGTCAGCCCCGGTGTATAATCCGCCGCCGGCCGGGGTGTGACAACGACGGTCACTCAGGGTTAACGTGATCCGGGAATGGAATCACTTTGGGGCTTGCGGGTTCTAAGAGTGATAAATGAATGGACGAAATTAATATTGTACTGTCGGTCTTAGAGCAGTTAAGCGTTAGGGGCACTGCAATATGAATGGAAAGAAGGTATTGTATTGTCGGTATTCGTGCATGATAGCCTTAGGGGCGATACAATGTTGAATGTCGGAATGGACGGTAAAACAGATTTGGATATTTATTGAATGACTTAAATGGAATGGTAAATGGTGTGATGAATGAATGTATGAAAATGTATGTATGTATGTATGTATGTATGTATGTATGGAAAATGAATGTTAAGCCCCGTTTTAATTATGAATGATAAAAGCCTAATGAATGAACGAACGAACGGGAAATCATTTTCTTATAATTGAATGAAAACTTGAACTCACCGGCGCTAACTGACTTTTAGTATGCATGTCAGGTTAAGGTTAGAGGATGGATGAATGGATGATGCTTGGCTACTCGAGGAGTTACCCGACATTATGAGACTGACATCCCATATGAATGTTTTAATTGTTTGAATGTTAAGACAATGTTTTAATTTGTCGCTATTTTAAGACAATGTATTGATGATTGAATTCCGCTGCTTATGGTATTTAAAGTTTAAGAACTGATTGTGAATAAGTAAATCCAACACGTGAGGCTTCTCGGGTTTGGGACCTTACAATTGTGGCAAAAAAAAATATGCCACTAAAAGCCCAAAAGTTTGTAGTGGTAGACCAAAAACATGTCATTAAAAGGTTTTAGTGGTAGCGCTTCTAGTGGTGCTTTTTTATGCGTCGCGAATTCCTACAGGTCGAGGTCTTTAGTGGTACTTTTTGTATGCCACGAAATAATTTTTTTTTAAGTGTTCCTAATAGTTTCGACTAAGGAATTACTTACTAGACATTCCATCGGTAATATCGAATATATTTAAAAAAAATAAAAAATACATTATAATATATAGACATTATGATATAAAAATAAATGATTATGATAACAAGCAATGTTTTCAGAATCGGTCGGGACAGTAAACTGGTCGTGTTACCGGTTCATTGGTCGGACCAGATTATATTATACTTAATTTAAAAAAATATAGTAAATGAAAATATCTAAAATATGTTTTAAAAACACATTTTTTTTAATTTTTGTTTTAGATATAAAAAAAGCATAAACATATTCGTGTGTTGATTTTAAAAATATAAAGTATAATAAAAAGAGTAGAAATATATAATATAATATTGAAATTATAATTTTGTAAAATATAAAAATAATAAAAATATACAATTCATAGTCTCTCTTGAAACTTGTAAGATCTTCTTCACCGCAATGTATTCGAATTTGAAAACGTTAATTTTACTTTTTGTTTCTTTTAAAAACCCTAATCTTACTTATAGCATCTCCTCTTCACATGCGTCTTCTTACCCTACCACTAGAGGCGTAGAGCACAGTAAAAGATCCGGCGAGCACCGTACTTCTCTAATCAATGTCGAGTTTCATCTCCGGCAAGCACCATTCTTCTCGTGCTAACACTGTTTCTTCGAGGATTCATGTCGAGATCCATCTCCGGCGAGCACCGTTCTTCTCCGACAAACGCTGTTTCTTCGCCGACCCATTTCGAGATCCATCTCCGGCGCCGTTCTTCTCCGACTGACCCTAATTCTTCTCTGACACATCGCAACGGTTCGACCGCCAGTTTAGGGTCACCGATTTGACCCCCTGACCGCACGAACCGGCCGGTTCTTGAAGGATCGACCGCAATACACATGACCGGACCGTCGGTGGTCACAGATCCCGGTCCGACCGGCCGGTCCGGTTTGGTCTCAAAAACATTGATAACAAGTATACTACTTGAAATGTGTGAGTGAGTTGGTTTATGTTACACAAAGTCGCAGTAGATCATAACAAGTCATGTTGGTGTAAAATACATGCTTATGATGATTAATAGGCCTTGTAATATGTTACTGAGTTTGTTTAGATTACACAAAGTCACGTTAGGTTATAACAACTCATTTTGTGTTAAATCACATTAGTATGATAACTAGTACACTAATGGGTCTTGTATTAAACTACATATCTAGACTAATATATGACTGCTCATTATCATGTGTACTAAATTACATTTCAATCATGCTTTCAACATGACCTACAGATTTTCAAGTGCATTTCCTAACTCTGTTCCAACTAAAAACTCTAGAATAAATAGAGCTAGAAAAAAAAAACTCAGGCTAATGATGCATATCTTATGAACACAAAGAAGTCTAGACAAACACACACGAGATATTCCTGCTTTAATTTCACTAAATACTATTTATTTATTCCTATATAGACGTAGTTAATTATTTCTCGGTTGCCCACATCGGAGAACGTTTCTTCTTTTTTAAAATCTGGATAAATTCAAACAAAATACTATTTCTATAAGCTCGAGACACCTATAAGACATCGACCATATCAGGTTATTAATAGCCACAAGCAACGGACTTTTACAATGCTAAATAAAATACTATTTCTATAAATTGAATTTATGAACATTAATAAAATATTACGTCACATTAGGTTTGATGAGATGGTATTATACTAGTTTTGACACTTTCAATCTAGCTACTATACGTTATTGTTTTATATTTATACTTGTTTGAACTTTTATTAACTATAGAGTATTACAATAGTGGTTAATACATGCAATATAGTATTCGAGTGAACCTTGACCATTGCGCGTTTTTCATCGCTTGTTTGAACAGACTAGGCTCGGTTCTATTTAAAACAATAATCGGAAGTTTCGATTATTGAAAATGTAATACTAATTGATTCTATTAATTTCCAGTTTTGATTAGAGCACCTTCAACTGTACTGGACATAGAAACACCAACAAACATGTTACATCAGTTTTTCATTTATCTTTTAAAAACTCATATTTTTACTCCAATATTACATTGTTTTTCGATCACCCACTTTTTTATAAAAAGAAATTAAATAGGTTGTGTTTACATGGATAGGTTGCCACTTGTCTGTAGAAGTTAAGGTTTCTCTTTCAGTGCTAGTTGACCTTTGTCGTTCCCCCAACGGCTATATATACCCTCCCTCTCAGCAATACATATCATAATAGAAATAATACCCAGCTTCACAAACAAATCTTTGGTGCTAATGGAGGTTTCTTCCCTTAGCAAAACACTTATCTTGTCGGTTCTCCTGTTAGTCACATTTACATCCTTGACACAAGGCAAAAGCAACGATGGTGGGAGCCCAGGCACTTGCATCGACTTCTATAAGTCCACCTGCCCTAAGGTCGAATCTATAGTCCAGGCAGCGGTTCAGTCTGCTGTAAAAGCCAAGCCCACAAATGCACCTGGTATACTAAGGATGTTCTTCCATGACTGTTTTATCCGTGGTTGTGATGCATCTATCCTTCTTAACGGAAAGTCAACCGAGAAGACAGCAGTTCCAAACTCCCTCCTCAGAGGCTTTGAAGTTATTGACGCTGCAAAGTCCAAGCTCGAATCCGCCTGCCCTGGAGTGGTCTCTTGTGCTGATATCCTTGCCCTTGCTGCCCGTGATTCCGTGGTCCTGGTAAACAAATGTTTTCTTCATACTCTTTCTTTTTCGGATTTATTTAAGAACATGTAATTAACTGAAATCTTGCAGACCGGTGGACGTAGTTGGCAGGTGCCATTAGGACGTAGAGATGGATTGGTTTCAAAAGCGTCTGATACAGCAAACTTGCCTGCTTTTAACGACCCTATTAGTGTCCAAATTAAAAAGTTTGCTGATAAAGGTCTTAACACTGAAGATATGGTTATTCTTGTTGGTAAGTAGAACAAAGAAACATTACAACATGTTCCGGATGCGATTTCAGTAATCTTAATTTAAACTTACGTGTAAATACCTGCAGGAGGACACACAATTGGAACGGCAGCTTGTGCGTTTATAAGCGTCAGGCTATACAACTTCAACAACACCAATAGACCCGACCCTGATATCAACCCAGCATTCCTTCCCAAGCTTAGAGCACTTTGTCCCAATGGCGGTGATAGGTCGGTTCGTGTGGCCTTAGACACAGGCAGCGTTAATCGCTTTGACAAGTCCTTCTTTACAAACTTAAAGAATGGAAGGGGGGTTATTGAATCAGATGCAAAGCTATGGAGTGATCCAACCACACAAAAGTTTGTACAACAGTTCCTGGGATATAATAAGGGGCTACATGGATTGGACTTCGGCGTTGAGTTTGGAAAAGCCATGGTGAGGTTGGGTAATGTTGAGGTGAAGACAGGAAAACAAGGTGAAATTCGTAAAGTTTGTACGGCAACCAATTGATAAGGATATTGCTTCAACATGCTTCAAAAGTTGGTGTCGAAATCAACTCAATTTGTGGACTGTATTTTAATTATCGTTTTCTTCAATATGGAATAATATCAAGGATTGAATGGTTTTCTGTGTTATTTGATGTCTTTTTATTACTTTTGTGAAGAGTGTCATGTAATTTTATGACTGGAATAGATTTTAACCCAAGCTAAAGGTGAATTTCAAAGGAATTTTATGGATATGTCATGTTTTGACGCAAGACGGAAAAGAAATTAAAAAGGCTAAATAAGTTATAGTAAATACTGAACTTTTATCTAAAATCCATAAGAGAGAGTTTATGTCATATGCTAAAGCGTTTTTGTAATAACACAAATCCATCCATCTTCGTTTTCCGATGTGGTTTATCTTGGTTAACGGAGAAACCACAAACAATGACGAAGATTCTAGACAGCCATTGCAGGTTTTGTTTAAAAGTCGGGGGTACCATGAAGAAACATGTGGATTCCAAGACCACCTTCTTGGTATTTTAATTTTGAAAACACCAATTCCACCATTGTAGTTACCACTAATTAAACAAAAAACGGTATACAATAACGAGTTTTGGGCGGGGGCGTAGGACATTAGTAGGCATTGAACGTAAAAGACGGTATACAATTCTACCATTGTAGTTACCCATAACATACCATAAGGAAGGCTGGGAAATACATTCCCGAACTCTATTCGTCAATTTTATTCATTCAGTAGATTAGATTTGTAATTACTTCTTTAAAACATTTGCTTGTTTTATTTGCTTAAAAACATTTCATTCATTTATATAACCCTTTTCTTTTGTTTCAAAACAATTCCTTACAAACATTAAGTGTTAATAAACATTCCTTTCATAAACCGTTCATTTCACAATTGTTTCTTGTTTCAAACACCATTGCTTTAATAAAACATTCATTTCGTAAACATTTCATTTAGAAATAATTTCCTAAACATTTCACTTAGCAATCGTTTCATAATCATTTCATGAGTATGCATATCACCCTAGAAACAAGTAAATAGAGATTCTTGACTCGCCTGACATTAAGGAACTAAACTCACTCAGCAACGAACTTCAGGCTAGGTGGAAGTGCTAAAAAATCTATTCAAATAATCACGAACAAGATTTGTCACTACACGGTTAACCAAATCTTTTTGATCGAAAACTCCCTTGGCTGAAAACCTTTTCAACTGAAATCATTTTCAGTCGAAATCCCTTTTGACCGAAAATCATTTCATCAGAAACATCATCCATCCGTCTATTTCATCCGAAAACGTTTTCGTCCGAGTTAGCTTTTCGTTCGAAAAGCACAGTTCCTATTTCGACCGAAATACTTTTTGGTTGAAAAGTCATTCTCGGTCCATTCATCCACTTTTCGGACGATTCATACGTGCTTGGCCAAAACTCGTCGTTTCTTAATCAATTTTTTAACTTTTTACGTCCGAAACTTCTATCTAGCTTCCATGAAGCTAAATCTCCACCTTTTAGGCCAAAACACGTGTAAAAATCCCGACTTTATGTCAAAACCCACTTAGAACCCTAAAAACCAATTTCCAACTAAAAACAGGAACTTGAGCTCGGTTTATAGATTCTTCTTCTCTAGTCGATAGCAATGCTCCAGCAACGATCTCGGATCAAGATGGAGGTCTCAGGTGCGGTTTTGGAGTTTTCTCTCCCTAGATATATGGGGGTAAAGGTGGTGAATGAAGATGCGGATGGAGGATAGGGTTTTAGTCCCCCTCCCCTTTTCTCTCGACCGACACCATGCCCACAAGCCCGTTGGCCTTCTTGACCCGATCGTTATTTTATTCTTCTAAACCCGTTTCATTTATTCTTTCAATTATTTTCATGATGTTACAAAGTGTTCTTGACTCGAATCTACAACACGTTGAGTATTCAATTTTCTGCTTGACTGCAACAATGATCAAACTCATCGTTGACGGTTTTGGTTGAGACACATATTCAAGACGCTTCCTTTTAAAAACAGATATCACGTCTTCTCCTAGACGAGCGCGTCTGTCTCTCACGATACAACAACCAGAACAGGGGAAATTGGGATGTTACAATTCATGAGAGTTCTCCTCTCTAGTGGGTTGCTTGACTATCTTTTTTCTACGTAGGTCTTCATCTATAGAAAAAATGAAAGAAAAGATTTATTTTATAATCATACTGAAACTCCAAATTTTATTAGTCAAAAGAAAATATTCATTTGATGCAAGACATATTAATGTTGATTTTAAAATGAACTGTCAACTATAATCAAAACCTCCATATTAATTCATAAAAACGATTTATGAGTAAAAAACAAAATATTAATATTGCTTTATGGCAAAGATTGTTGGCATTAATCAAGATGATGCAACAAATTTCTACTATAGTCACTCAAGTTTAGCAATATTTATTCTAACCACTCAACTTTGAGTATCGATATCTCATTAATATTAGCTCCGTTTTAGAGTCGGGTTGGTTCGTTGTAAAGCTCTCACATGAGAGAACACAAACCCAGATGAAAATAAGTATATTAACGTTAGTTACATATAATTATTTCTATTCAAAGTTAGGAAAAATAATTTTCCCAATTTTTGTGAAAAACTCATTTTTTTCACAAAATTTCAAGCATATATACACGTGTGTGTATACAAACACGCAATTTGTGTTGGAATTTTGTCAAAAATTGTTTTAGCAAGGATTTTTCTAACAAAATTTTGTTGTCGCAAATGTGTCGATAAAATGTGTTTCGTGCGTATTCCTAACCAACGCAAATGTGTGGCGGAACCTATTTTAATTCTAGTAGTGTTATATAAGGTGAGTGGTCTGTACTAGTATGGTTAGTAATTATTTCCTAGGAGAGGTTCAATTAATAACACTAAATATTGCGAGAATACGCAGAACAATACGAATCATTTACTGTTTCAATCTTAAAAACTTTTAAAATTTAAGAAAATAGTATAAATGTAATGTTTATTCGTTTTTCATGAAATTCAAACAAAAGAGCATGAACAAATTTCGTTTATATACATACATACACATGTGTAATTCATGTGTAGTTTTTTTTACCTACACATAACCTACACATATATATGAAACATTTAAATATATTAAAACATATGAGAAAGCTAGTTTAATAATTTTATATGTAAATAAACATACATATTTGTATGTAAGAAGTATAAAATTTTAAAATTTTTTATCATATATGAAAAAATTAAACGATTTAAGTTTGTTCTCTCTGTTCTCGTAAAATTTGCTTGTTCTGAAACAAATTTTAAAATAAAATTTATTATAAACGTTCATGTCTGAGTATGTACACCATCCTAAAACAGTAAAATATGGATTCTTGACTCACGTGATAAGCTAGCTCAATATACTATCAACGGATCAACCAGTATCGTTCAAAATTTGGATTGATAGTTAAAATATATCAGTTCTAAATTTTATTCTAATATCAGCGATGCTAGGTTAGTTTCGCTCCATGACTCTAGGCGAAACTATGACACTTTCGCTTTCTAACTCCCATGATAACTAGGTTAGTTTCGCTCCATGCCTTAGCGAAAATGGGTCTCGTCTTCCTAAGCAGAAACCTAGGGTTTCTGCATGGAATGGCGGCTAAAGCTCAACTTCGTCAATATCACAACTTTTTATGTTCAAAACATGTGTTTTACGTTCGTGAAGCTAGATTTAAGGTTTATTTTACGTTTAACCCTTAAAAACCCGATCTTTTTTTTTTATTAAAAACCATTAAAACCTATAAAATTTAAAAACTCGGATTTAGATCAAATCTTACCTTGAAATGGCTTGATTTCATCGAGAATCTTCAAGCAAGTGTTGGAGAACGACGTTGGAGCGATCTAGACCCAAAATGACACTTTCTCTCTAGATTCTCTATCTCTCAAGAATTCTTTGAACAAATGGATGGAATGAGGGGGGAGGGGGTAAGGGGCGGCTAGGGATTTGAAGCCCGTTCCGCCTTCCCTTTTTCCTTTCTTTCAAGGTTAAACACGCCCGAGCCCTCGGTTTTCTATTTCTTTTATTCGAAACCCGTTTATTTATCTTTTATTATTTTTGGGATGTTATAAATTACGTCTCTTGTATTTCTCGGTTGTCTCACATCGTAGAGTTTTCTTATTTTTTAAAATGTTTGAATACATTCAAACAAAATTAAAATTTCTTAGCTTAATTAAAATAATTTCAACGCCGTTAACCTCTTAGCATAGTGGCATTGGACTTTATCCTCACCAAAGTGATGAGGGTTCATGTTACAATTGATACGTGGAATGAAATTGTAATTACCAAAGAAAGTAGATCCAAAACCAAACGATTCTTCAATCTTATTGATGGTTCAAGAATGATACAATTTAAAAGAAATTTTCAGTGAATGAAATATGGAATCAGATGATTCATGTCCCTCACCTAACAAACTATTATACCCCCAATTATCCTAACTAACTTTAATCAAAGCATGATTACTAGAAAACAGCTGGAACACATGAAATTACATATCTGCTCTTGCTTCTTGCCTTTAATGACCATCTTGACTTTTTGTATAATATCCTTGGTTCATGACTTTGATAATTGTTGACTTCAGTATTTTAAATGCAAATTTCATATGAGTTTTTGCTTAATTTGAAAAAGATTTACAGCATTCTTGCATTTCACTAGATCAACCTATATATTATACATATTCGGAGGACACGCCGGCAAGACTGTAAGTCTTGGATATTAAACCAATATCATCCACTTTGCTTCTAATTTCACACACGTGTTTTTTTCGGGTCACATAATAATTGATCCGGCAAGACTCTAAGTTTTTGGATATTTAACACTCATTCATGTGAAAGATTGAACAATTATGTTATGACCTAACTATATTATTTTAGAACTGAAGTTAGTGAGTATTTTTATAGTGTAGATCTAGCCTCCAAAACATGTTTATATTATAAATAAATATTGACCAAAATTAATATGATAAACGTTTGTAGTAGTATTTAATTTGATGTGATTTGTGACAAAATTTAGATTTTTTTACATAAATAGGTTGTAGGCCATCTCTTAATCACCTAAGGGGCTGTTTCCAATTACCAAACACGTATGGGGTTGTCGCCAACTCAAATAGGGTCAACTTTCTATTCTGTAGACATGTTTTAATCTTATCATTGAGGTCAGTAAACACTACTAGAAAATGTGACTAATACAACTTTTTTGATGCAATTTTTTTCAATTGTGTTGCATTTGACTCTAATGCAACTTCGTTCAACTTAGAGGTTTTATTAAAAGATCTAATGCAACTTTTTTCCTAAAACGTTATAAAATTTTATTGAAATTACAACATTTTTATTTAAAAGTTGCAAATTTGACTAAAAATTGTAACTTTTTTCTTAAAAGGTTAAAATTTGCAACTTTTGTTAGAAATGTTGCAACTTTTCCCGCAAGAAGAGAGAACGCGCAAATCAAAAACTTAAAATAAAATTATAACAACTCTCACGGGTAAAAATGAAACAAATACCGGTAGAAGAGAGAACGCGCAAATGAAAAACTTAAAATAAAAATTATAACAACACTCAGGGATAAAGATAACAAAAACCGGGCATGAGAGAGAAAATGTAATTCGAACCTGCATCCCTCGTGTGGCATAGAAGGGCTTTATGCCACTGAACCAAGTTGTTTGTTTGTTTTCTTGTCAGTTAATATATATATTAACTCTAATTAACCAAAATATATTAACTTTAACTGGGTTAAACTCCTATGTATTACACGGGTTGAATAAACATAATATTATAAATTAAGTAACAAAAAAAATATTTTTTAAAAACTCATGTTTTACACGGGTTGAATAAACCCGTGGAATACAATATAATCTGTTAACACATATATTCGTCAAAATATGTCAGAAGATTTATTAATATAAAGATTAATATTTCTTTAAAAATATATTAATACTAAAAGATAGATGTGTATTTAATAAGAGAGATATGCGGGAAAAAAATGATAACAATTAATATGAAAACGACACGTGACATGAAAAACTTTTATTTATTATATAGTATAGGTATAGATTAACCAAAATATATTAACTCTAATTAACCAAAATTAACTCTTGTTGTCCACTGATGCCCGCATTAACCCTAAACGACCATCAATCACCCTAAATGGATGTTAATGCCCTAATGGACCGCCTTTAACCTTGTTTGACAATGATTAACCCTAAAACAAAACTTAATAACCCTTATTGATTCTAATAGACCAAAATTAACCATAGTTGTCCATTGATGACCATACCCTAAACGACCATCAATCACCCTAATTTCCCATATTAACCCTAAACGACCATCAATCACCTTACAACGATTATCATTAACCTTAACTGACTGTCATTTACCCTTAATGGGATTGATGGGTCGTAACGGGTCCTTATACGTCATAACGGTCTATAAGGAGTCGTAATGGGTCATATACACCCATGTATGACTATGAACCATTGTTGACGACAAATCACCACCATTGACCATCACTGAATATGTTTGATCTTAAACATTGTAGTTGACCAAGTTTGGCCTTTAATTGTCATCAACTACTTTAATTTATCATCATCCCTAAATTGTCATCGGTGTCTCTAGTTGTACACCTTTAATCCTAACTAAACATCAGTGACCGTAATTTGACCAAATACAACAATGAAAGGACCCGTGAACCCCAATTTATCATTAATCTTAGCCGATAACCTTAATTAATCAACAATTTATTCTAATCGACCACCACTGATCATAATTGGCCATCATCCATCATAATTGACCCTAGATCATCATCAATGTTCATAGTTGAACATCGTTCTTCCTAATTCACTATAATCAACAACTTTCAACACCTTTCCGACCCTCCTAGATCAACTTATGTTAAACTTGCCCAAATCTTATGATGAGTTCAAGTTATAAATTTGAGATGTTGGAATTGGGGCATAGAAGCTTTTAATAATTTATTCTTACAAGGTTTTATTTTTTAATCCAATGATACATATATATAATATAAAACCCAAAAATATAGTCGTAATATGACCCGATCTAAAAAGTAAACTCAAAAACATAGTCGTATATTATATACCTTTTTATACTTAATCTTATTTTTATAAATTTTATTTTATTTTTAATAATTTTATATTTAATTTTATTAATAATTTTTATTTATTAAAATTTTAAAAACTTTCCCTCTAACATTTTCATTCAATTATATTTGTCCCCCCCCCCCAACTTTCCCTCCCAAAGCCAAAAACCGCTTCTAATCCCCAAAATTCGACCTAAAATTTCAATTCCCAAAATCTCCGATAGCAGTTCAATCCAGAGCTTTGTGTTACCGGTGGGTGTTCACAACGATTCAGCCTTCATCATCGGGTAATCATAGGGTGAGAACCCCTTCGTCATAGGGTGAGATTTCGTCTTTTGCCTTCATCTTGATTCCGACTTCTGCCTTCGTCTCTATTTCGTCTTCTGCCTTCATCATTGGGTAATCAACAGAGGTTGTTAATTTTCCATAAAAGTTTTCTTTTGTATCTGGTAGTTAGGCCTTTTTTCTTATATGTGTACTAAACTGGAATTGAAGCTTCATGTTCAGTCTTGAAAGTGTTCATATTGTAGTAGTAAAATTTGCTTCACTAAAAGGTTTGGCGTGTGGGTTGTAACCCATTATGACCCATGATAACCCTACACACCAATCTTTAACAAACCAACACAGGGCCTGATTCTAGTTCAGGTGATAATTTGAAATTGACCATGTACTAATAATGTATAATTAAGAATTACAGTCTCATATTAAGACCTTAATTTCTTGCCACAACAAGGAAAATTGTAAGTTTTTTCTACTTTTAGCCGTATGTAAATATCCATGTTTCATGTGTGTTAATATACATAGGATTAATATGGTTTTGATGAAATCTCTAATCGCCCACTCACGGTAGTCTAGAATTGAGTTTCTTTTTTCTAATCTCTTTTATATATTACTTGTTGAATAAATTGTATATCTATGAGATATTTGTTTAAGATATCTCAATCTCAAATTTCCTTTTTATATTTTAGCACATTACTCGTTTAGATATATAAAATTATTTTAATAATATTTTCTAAACATTTTTTTGGACAACATTGCATCAACAAATGAAGAACTAAAAGTCTATAGAGGATGACAGCGCTACGGTAGATCTTTTGCTTGTTGTAACGAACAAAGATAACTATGGATATCATCGACTTTATGGTAGAGGTGTTACAAATGCAATGATAAAAAAAAGTAGACAGTGCTTGCACATCATACATGATTCTGGAGGGGTTGATGGAATCACTCAAAGCAAACGTTGAAGTTGAGGAAAATCAATTGTTGGAAATGCGCAAAGAGTTTGAAGAAGACAGTGAAAAAAAAACCGAGCTTGAAGCTATGAAGAAAGACATTGAAAACCCACGACAAAACTTGGAAACTATGATGTAGAAGGTTTTGAAACAACTACCGCTTTGAGATCAAAATGAATAGAATGTTTTTATTTTGTTTTTATTATTGTAATTGACATTTTGTGTTACTATATTGTTATTTGAGTTTGGACTAACAAATTAAAGAACACCATATGAATTCATATTAATTAATAGAAATTTAATTTATGTTACAAAGTTGCATTTGGGTGTAAAAACAATTGCATTTATTGTAACTAAAATTTGTAAAAATGTTGCATTTACTTTAAAAAAAGGTTGCATTTTTTTTATTTAAAAGATAATAATAGTTGCATTAAATCTAGAAAAAAGGTTGCATTTTTGTAACTAAACAATAATAAATGTTGCATCTAAATATAAAAAAAAAAGTTGCATTTGAGTGTCAAATAAGTTGCATTTCAAAGTAAAAAAAGTTGCATTAAAATGTAAAAAGGTTGCACACTAAAAATGTTGCATTTAAATACTAAATGCAACACTTTCAAAAAAGGTTGCATTAGGCCTTGAAAAAGTTGCATTAGGTCTAATGCAACTGCTTCTAATGCAGCCCCCGATCAAAAGTTGCATTAGGCCTAATGCAATATTTTCAAGCCCTAATGCAACATTTTACTAGGGTTGCATTAGCTTCATTTTCTTGTAGTGAAACTATGTAAGTTGTCATCATTTGAATTTTTGACAGGTTCTAGTCAGCTGCCATGTGTTATGTTTGACTTGTATAGCATAAACCATATCCACAAATTTCAAAAGGTGTCACCGTTCCAATTGGCGACAGCCTTAAGATTCACATGCTTGACTCTCCCATCTTTTACCGTAGCCACAAATTTCATAGAGGTGTCGCCAATTCAAATGGCGATAGCCTTGAATTCAAGACTCTTTGCATTCTTTGATTCCTGCTTTATTTGACAATACAAATTGCAAAAGTTGTCGCCAATTCAATTGGTAACAAGTTACATAGTTTACTGACAAGCCTAAAAAAAATTCTAGAGAAAGGAAAGTTGTCGCCATTTGAATTAGCGAGAACTCCATATGTGTTTGGTAATTGGAAACAATCTTTAGGTGATTAGGAGATGCCCTACGGGCCATTTATGTAAAAAATCAAAAATTTAGGTGTTAGTAAAGTAGTATGGATATTTAACTTGAAATAATTTTTACCGACACAAAATTTGTACCACAAAAGTTTTTTTTTGTATTGTTGTAACATCCCGAAAATCACGACACATAAAATCGGGTTTATAAAAGGATTGAAAAGAATAAAAGGTAAGACGGGCTCATGGGACGCCAATGGGTCGGGAATGGCCGGGCCGAGCAAGGGGGAGGGTGAGGGCTTAAGACCTGGCTCTAGTCAAGTCTCAAGCTCATTTGCACCCCAACCCTCTACACTTTTCTAGAGAGAGAAACCGTTGAGAGAGAGTCCCGGTTTGAAGCTCAAGATCGCTCCTACTTCTATCTCCACTGCTCGGGTGAAGATCTACAGGAGAAGGGAATCGTTTTGAGGTAAGGAACTCGTATTTTCTGAGTTTTCTTTGAAATAGGTTTTTTAGGTATTTTTACAAAAAAAAGGTTGGGTTTTTACGGGTTAAATGAGAAACGTCAAATGAGAAACGTTTATAGATCTGGCATCACGAAAGAAAACTACAAGTTTTGAACGTAAAAGGTTTGCATCTTGATCGTAATTAGGTAGAGCTGCCATGAACATGCAAACTTAGGGTTTTTGAGGAAAAAGCTGCTCGACAGGCGAACTGGGTAGATGTTAGCGAACTTAACATGTTCGCTTGGGGATAGACATGACGAATTTTATAGTTTCGCTGGGTTCCACTAGGGCGAACTTGGCAACGAACTTGGTAAGTTCCCTAGCCACAGTTGTGGCGCAACTGTTAGATTCGCATGTATGTTCGTTTGGGCTATGTAGGGCGAACTTAGCTTTAGTTCGCTAGTTCAGAAGTAGAGAAACCGTCTAGTGTTGTCTAGAACTAATATGTGTTGTTTGAATATCTATTTAGATTGTGAGTGACATTTATTGGGCACTAGTTCGAGTTGTGAGATTCGCTTGTCAGGTGAGCCAAGATTCCTTATTAATTGTTTCTAGGGTGACATGCAAGCTTACGAAATGTTTATGAAACGTTTATGAAATGATTGTTAAATGAATGTTTACGAAATGAATATTTTCTAAAGGAACGATGTTTGAAACAAGAAATTTTTATGAAAAGAATGATTATGAAAGAAATGTTAGGAAACAAAATGTTTATAGAGAAATGGTTTTGTAATGAATGGAAAGGGTTTTATAAACGGATGCAATGTTTTATGAAAAGAAAACGGGCAAAAGTTTTAAAGAAGTCATTACAAATCTAATATGTCGAATGAAGTATGGGAATGTAATTCCTAGCCTTATGGTAGATTATGTACAGCGAGTCATAGTTGCCATAAGTGTAACATGGGTAGTGCCTTTGAGGCCTATCAATTGTTTTATGGTTGTGCAATCTTGACCGGGGTGACGAAGGTCACTCAGGGTTAACGTGATCCGGGAATGGAATCACTTTGGGGCTTGCGGGTTCTAAGAGTGATAAATGAATGGACGGAATTAATATTGTACTGTCGGTGTTAGTGAAGTTAAGCGTTAGGGGCACTGCAATATGAATGGAAAGAAGGTATTGTATTGTCGGTATTTGTGCATGATAGTCGTAGGGGCGATACAATGTTGAATGTCGGAATGGATGGTAAAACAGATTTGGATATTTATTGAATGACTTAAATGGAATGGTAAATGGTGTGATGAATGAATGTATGAATGTATGTATGTATGGAAAATGAATGTTAAGCCCCGTTTTAATTATGAATGATAAAAGCCTAAACCATTTTCTTATAATTGAATGAAAACTTGAACTCACCGGCGTTAACTGACTTTTAGTATGCATGTCAGGTTAAGGTTAGAGGATGGATGAATGGATGATGCTTGGCTACTCGAGGAGTTACCCGACATTTGGAGACTGGCATCCCATATGAATGTTTTAATTGTTTGAATGTTAAGACAATGTTTTAATTTGTCGCTATTTTAAGACAATATATTGATGATTGAATTCCGCTGCTTATGGTATTTAATTTTAAGAACTGATTGTGAATAAGTAAATCAAACACATGGGGCTTCCCGGGTTTGAGACCTTACAATTGTGGCAAAAAAGTTTGTAGTGGTAGACAAAAAAAATGCCATTAAAAGGCTTTAGTGGTAGCGCTTCTAGTGGTGCTTTTTTATGCGTCGCTAATTCCTACAGGTCGAGGTCTTTAGTGGCATTTTTTGTATGCCACGAAATGACTTTTTTTTGTAGTGTTCCTAATAGTTTCGACTAAGGAATTACTTACTAGACATTCCATCGGTAATATCGAATATATTTTAAAAAAATAAAAAATACATTATAATATATAGACATTATGATATAAAAATAAATGAATATGATAACAAGCAATGTTTTCAGAATCGGACCGGACAGCAAACCGGTCGTGTTACACGTTCATTGGTCGGACCGGATTATATTATACTTAAAAAAATATAGTAAATGAAAATATCTAAAATATGTTTTAAAAACACATTTTTTTATTTTTTGTTTTAGATATAAAAAAAGCATAAACATATTCGTGTGTTGATTTTAAAAATATAAAGTATAATAAAAAAGAGTAGAAATATATAATATAATATTGAAATTGTAATTTTGTAAAATATAAAAATAATAAAAATATACAATTCATAATCTCTCTTGAAACTTGTAAGATCTTCTTCACCGCAATGTATTCGAATTTGAAAACGTTAATTTTACTTTTTGTTTCTTTTATAAACCCTAATCTTACTTATAGCATCTGCTCTTCACATGCTTCTTCGTACCCTACCAGTAGAGGCGTAGAGCACAGTTCAAGATCCGGCGAGCACCGTAATTCTCTAATCAATGTCGAGTTTCATCTCCGGCAAGCACCATTCTTCTCGTGCTAACACTGTTTCTTCGCGGATTCATGTCGAGATCCATCTCCGGCGAGCACCGTTCTTCTCCGACAAACGATGTTTCTTCGCCGACCCATTTCGAGATCCATCTCCGGCGCCGTTCTTCTCCGACTCACACTAATTCTTTTCTGACACATCGCAACCGGTTCGACCGCCGGTTTACGGTCACCGGTTTGACCTCCCGACCGCACGAACCGGACGGTTCTTGAGGGATCGACCGCAATACACATGACCGGACCGTCGGTAGTCACAGATCCCGGTCCGACCGGCCGGTCCGGTGTGGTCTCAAAAATATTGATAACAAGTATACTACTTGAAATATGTGAGTGAGTTGGTTTATGTTACACAAAGTCACAGTAGATCATAACAAGTCATGTTGGTGTAAAATACATGCTTATGATGATTAATAGGCCTTGTAATATGTTACTGAGTTTGTTTAGATTACACAAAGTCACGTTAGGTTATAACAACTCATTTTGTGTTAAATCACATTAGTATGATAACTAGTACACTAATGGGTCTTGTATTAAACTACATATCTAGACTAATATATGACTGCTCATTATCATGTGTACTAAATTACATTTCAATCATGCTTTCAACAACATGACCTACACATATTCAAGTGCATTTCCTAACTCTGTTCCAACTAAAAACTCTAGAATAAATAGAGGTAGAAAAAAAAAACTCAGGCTAATGATGCATATCTTATGAACACAAAGAAGTCTAGACAAAACACACGAGATATTCCTGCTTTAATTTCACTAAATACTATTTATTTATGCCTATAGAGACGTAGTTAATTATTTATCGGTTGCCCACATCGGAGAACGTTTCTTCTTTTTTAAAATCTGGATAAATTCAAACAAAATACTATTTCTATAAGCTCGAGACACCTATAAGACATCGACCATATCAGGTTATTAATAGCCACAAGCAACGGACTTTTACAATGCTAAATAAAATACTATTTCTATAAATTGAATTTATGAACATTAATAAAATATTACGTCACATTAGGTTTGATGAGATGGTATTATACTAGTTTTGACACTTTCAATCTAGCTACTATACGTTATTGTTTTATATTTATACTTGTTTGAACTTTTATTAACTATAGAGTATTACAATAGTGGTTAATACATGCAATATAGTATTCGAGTGAACCTTGACCATTGCGCGTTTTTCATCGCTTGTTTGAACAGACTAGGCTCGGTTCTATTTAAAATAATAATCGGAAGTTTCGATTATTGAAAATGTAATACTAATTGATTCTATTAATTTCCAGTTTTGATTAGAGCACCTTCAACAGTACTGGACATAGAAACACCAACAAACGTGTTATATCAGTTTTTCACTTATCTTTTAAAAACTCATAATTTTACTCCAATATTACATTGTTTTTCGATCACCCACTTTTTTATAAAAAGAAATTAAATAGGTTGTGTTTACATGGATAGGTTGCCACTTGTCTGTAGAAGTTAAGGTTTCTCTTTCAGTGCTAGTTGACCTTTGTCGTTCCCCCAACGGCTATATATACCCTCCCTCTCAGCAATACATATCATAATAGAAACAATACCCAGCTTCACAAACAAATCTTTGGTGCTAATGGAGGTTTCTTCCCTTAGCAAAACACTTATCTTGTCGGTTCTCCTGTTAGTCACATTTACATCCTTGACACAAGGCAAAAGCAACGATGGTGGGAGCCCAGGCACTTGCATCGACTTCTATAAGTCCACCTGCCCTAAGGTCGAATCTATAGTCCAGGCAGCGGTTCAGTCTGCTGTAAAAGCCAAGCCCACAAATGCACCTGGTATACTAAGGATGTTCTTCCATGACTGTTTTATCCGTGGTTGTGATGCATCTATCCTTCTTAACGGAAAGTCAACCGAGAAGACAGCAGTTCCAAACTCCCTCCTCAGAGGCTTTGAAGTTATTGACGCTGCAAAGTCCAAGCTCGAATCCGCCTGCCCTGGAGTGGTCTCTTGTGCTGATATCCTTGCCCTTGCTGCCCGTGATTCCGTGGTCCTGGTAATCAAATGTTTTCTTCACACTCTTTCTTTTTCGGATTTATTTAAGAACATGTAATTAACTGAAATCTTGCAGACCGGTGGACGTAGTTGGCAGGTGCCATTAGGACGTAGAGATGGATTGGTTTCAAAAGCGTCTGATACAGCAAACTTGCCTGCTTTTAACGACCCTATTAGTGTCCAAATTAAAAAGTTTGCTGATAAAGGTCTTAACACTGAAGATATGGTTATTCTTGTTGGTAAGTAGAACAAAGAAACATTACAACATGTTCCGGATGCGATTTCAGTAATCTTAATTTAAACTTACGTGTAAATACCTGCAGGAGGACACACAATTGGAACGGCAGCTTGTGCGTTTATAAGCGTCAGGCTATACAACTTCAACAACACCAATAGACCCGACCCTGATATCAACCCAGCATTCCTTCCCAAGCTTAGAGCACTTTGTCCCAATGGCGGTGATAGGTCGGTTCGTGTGGCCTTAGACACAGGCAGCGTTAATCGCTTTGACAAGTCCTTCTTTACAAACTTAAAGAATGGAAGGGGGGTTATTGAATCAGATGCAAAGCTATGGAGTGATCCAACCACACAAAAGTTTGTACAACAGTTCCTGGGATATAATAAGGGGCTACATGGATTGGACTTCGGCGTTGAGTTTGGAAAAGCCATGGTGAGGTTGGGTAATGTTGAGGTGAAGACAGGAAAACAAGGTGAAATTCGTAAAGTTTGTACGGCAACCAATTGATAAGGATATTGCTTCAACATGCTTCAAAAGTTGGTGTCGAAATCAACTCAATTTGTGGACTGTATTTTAATTATCGTTTTCTTCAATATGGAATAATATCAAGGATTGAATGGTTTTCTGTGTTATTTGATGTCTTTTTATTACTTTTGTGAAGAGTGTCATGTAATTTTATGACTGGAATAGATTTTAACCCAAGCTAAAGGTGAATTTCAAAGGAATTTTATGGATATGTCATGTTTTGACGCAAGACGGAAAAGAAATTAAAAAGGCTAAATAAGTTATAGTAAATACTGAACTTTTATCTAAAATCCATAAGAGAGAGTTTATGTCATATGCTAAAGCGTTTTTGTAATAACACAAATCCATCCATCTTCGTTTTCCGATGTGGTTTATCTTGGTTAACGGAGAAACCACAAACAATGACGAAGATTCTAGACAGCCATTGCAGGTTTTGTTTAAAAGTCGGGGGTACCATGAAGAAACATGTGGATTCCAAGACCACCTTCTTGGTATTTTAATTTTGAAAACACCAATTCCACCATTGTAGTTACCACTAATTAAACAAAAAACGGTATACAATAACGAGTTTTGGGATACCATAAGGAAGGCTGGGAAATACATTCCCGAACTCTATTCGTCAATTTCATTCATTCCGCAGATTAGATTTGTAATTACTTCTTTAAAATATTTGCTTGTTTTATTTGCTTAAAAACATTTCATTCATTTATATAACCCTTTTCTTTTGTTTCAAAACAATTCCTTACAAACATTCAGTGTTAATAAACATTCCTTTCATAAACCGTTCATTTCACAATTGTTTCTTGTTTCAAACACCGTTGCTTTAATAAAACATTCATTTCGTAAACATTTCATTTAGAAATAATTTCCTAAACATTTCATTTAGCAATCGTTTCATAATCATTTCATGAGTATGCATATCACCCTAGAAACAAGTAAATAGAGATTCTTGACTCGCCTGACATTAAGGAACTAAACTCACTCAGCAACGAACTTCAGGTTAGGTGGAAGTGCTAAAAAATCTATTCAAATAATCACGAACAAGATTTGTCACTACACGGTTAACCAAATCTTTTTGATCGAAAACTCCCTTGGCTGAAAACCTTTTCAACTGAAATCATTTTCGGTCGAAATCCCTTTTGACCGAAAATCATTTCATCAGAAACATCATCCATCCGTCTATTTCATCCGAAAACGTTTTCGTCCGAGTTAGCTTTTCGTTCGAAAAGCACAGTTCCTATTTTGACCGAAATACTTTTCGATCGAAAAGTCGTTCTCGGTCCATTCATCCACTTTTCGGACGATTCATACGTGCTTGGCCAAAACTCGTCGTTTTTTAAACAATTTTTTAACTTTTTACGTCCAAAACTTCTATCTAGCTTCCATGATGCTAAATCTCCACCTTTTACGCCAAAACACGTGTAAAAATCCCGACTTTATGTCAAAACCCAATTAGAACCCTAAAAACCAATTTCCAACTAAAAACAGGAATATGAGCTCGGTTTATAGATTCTTCTTCTCTAATCGATAGCAATGCTCCAGCAACGATCTCGGATCAAGATGGAGGTCTCAGGTGCGGTTTTGGAGTTTTCTCTCCCTAGATATATGGGGGTAAAGGTGGTGAATGAAGATGCGGATGGAGGATAGGGTTTTAGTCCCCCTCCCCTATTCTCTCGGCCCGACACCATGCCCACAAGCCCGTTGGCCTTCTTGACCCGATCGTTATTTTATTCTTCTAAACCCGTTTCATTTATTCTTTCAATTATTTTCAGGATTTTACAAAGTGTTCTTGACTCGAATCTACAACACGTTGAGTATTCAATTTTCTGCTTGACTGCAACAATGATCAAACTCATCGTTGACGGTTTTGGTTGAGACACATATTCAAGACGCTTCCTTTTATAAACAGATATCACGCCTTCTCCTAGACGAGCGCGTCTGTCTCTCACGATACAACAACCAGAACAAGGAAATCGGGATGTTACAATTCATGAGAGTTCTCCTCTCTAGTGGGTTGCTTGACTATCTTTTTTCTATGTAGGTCTTCATCTATAGAAAAAATGAAAGAAAAGGTTTATTTTATAATCATACTGAAACTCCAAATTTTATTAGTCAAAAGAAAATATTCATTTGATGCAAGACATATTAATGTTGATTTTAAAATGAACTGTCAACTATAATCAAAACCTCCATATTAATTCATAAAAACGATTTATGAGTAAAAAACAAAATATTAATATTGCTTTACGGCAAAGATTGTTGGCATTAATCAAGATGATGCAACAAATTTCTACTATAGTCACTCAAGTTTAGCAATATTTATTCTAACCACTCAACTTTGAGTATCGATATCTCATTAATATTAGCTCCATTTTAGACTCGGGTTGGTTCGTTGTAAAGCTCTCACATGAGAGAACACAAACCCAGAAGAAAATAAGTATATTAACGTTAGTTACATATAATTATTTCTATTCAAAGTTAGGAAAAATAATTTTCCCATTTTTTGTGAAAAACTCATTTTTTTCACAAAATTTCAAGCATATATACACGTGTGTGTATACAAACACGCAATTTGTGTCAGAATTTTGTCAAAAATTGTTTCAGCAAGGATTTTTCTAACAAAATTTTGTTGTCGCAAATGTGTCGATAAAATGTGTTTCGTGCGTATTCCTAACCAACGCAAATGTGCGGCGGAACCTATTTTAATTCTAGTAGTGTTATATAAGGTGAGTGGTCTGTACTAGTATGGTTAGTAATTATTTCCTAGGAGAGGTTCAATTAATAACACTAAATATTGCGATAATACGCAGAACAATACGAATCATTTACTTTTTCAATCTTAAAAACTTTTAAAATGTAAGAAAATAGTATAAATGTAATGTTTATTCGTTTTTCATGAAATTCAAACAAAAGAGTATGAA
This sequence comes from Smallanthus sonchifolius, assembly GCA_023525975.1. Taxonomy (NCBI): domain Eukaryota; kingdom Viridiplantae; phylum Streptophyta; class Magnoliopsida; order Asterales; family Asteraceae; genus Smallanthus; species Smallanthus sonchifolius. The sequence continues at coordinate 71,977,779 of CM042033.1, read as the reverse complement.
CAAATTTCGTTTATATACATACATACACATGTGTAATTCATGTGTAGGTTTTTTTACCTACACATAACCTACACATATATATGAAACTTTTAAATATATTAAAACATATGAGAAAGCTAGTTTAATAATTTTATATGTAAATAAACATACATATTTGTATGTAAGAAGTATAAAATTTTAAATTTTTTTTATCATATATGAAAAAATTAAACGATTTAAGTTTGTTCTCTCTGTTCTCGTAAAATTTGCTTGTTCTGAAACAAACTTCTCTCTTATCTCCTATTGTAGTCATACATATTGATTTGTATTATATAATAGCTTATAAAGTTTTTATTATTGAATACCAAATGTGGTTAAGTGTTAAGTTATAAATAATCTTGGTTTTAATGTTTATGCCTAGCCAAAAATCTTCCCAAAAGGAGATGTAGGGTCATCTTTAAGGGTGTGTAGGGTTGGCGACTGCACATGGCACAAGTGGCCTCAAATTTTTTTCCCCTTTATATACTGTAGATCGATTAACATATATAAAAAAATTATAAACTTATTAGTAATTACATGTTATACAGTATGCCTAATAAGTAAAAAAAACAATTTTTGGAGGCCCCACACTCAATCTCTTAGAAATTACATACTCTAGAGGGGCCTATTTTCTAGCACTTGCACAGGACACCCGAAATCTCGGAGACGACCGAGATCTGTCTTCACAATAACTGATTATTCATATCATATGAGCTACAAGCCCAGTATATAAATGAGATTAACATTATTTATCTTCGAATATGAATAAGGCATTCCAGCTTTGATTGCACTAAAATACTATTTAATTATGAAAGGACCCGAACAGAGTATCTCTCATTATTGCCACACATAAGCATAAACATAGTTCTTAAACTTTGAATAAATAAAATCAAATACAGCGAAAGTCTATTACAAATTCATAGTTAATTAAAAATTTCAAACATCATTGTCTAAAACCATAAAACTAAAGTCATGGGGATGTTAGTGTTCTCAGCAGCAGCCATCCAACCATACATTTCAAGCCCGCATGGCTTCATATATTTTCTTTCCCTCTGTTACCTGATTTGCATACTAAAACGTCAGCTAACGCCTGTGAGTTCAAGTTTTCAAAACATTTATAAGAGAAACTTTCTTTCTCATATCATTCGTATAAAACTTATTTAACGAAAAACAAACAATATAATAGCATAGTAAAACATTTAACAACATACTTAGTCATTTCTTTCCTCTATTAGTTACGTCATACATTATATGTATACAATCTGTTTCTTTCTTTACTATCCACAAAGAACCTCTTATGTCCACAAAGGACTTCTTTTATCCATAAAGGACTTCTTATATCCACAAAGGACTTCTTTTGGCCACAAAGGACACTCTTTCTTTGCAAGTACTGTTCCCTAAGGCTCATCATCCAAAGGCGATACTCACCTCTTATGTCCATGAAGGACCTTTTTTCTTAGGTGAATGTCATCACCAGAACAACCGTTGTTACTTCTGTTCTACCGGTTGCAACATCATCGGTTACAGTGCCCTGCCGGGCACTATCCCCGTTATTCATATGGCAGGCATGCATCTCATGTAATGACACTACCATAGGCTTCGGGTAGCACTAGTCTCTTGGACTACGCTACTACCTTCGGACTTGCTTCTGTGTAACCATACTCTGACAGATTAGACAATGTATTCGACTTATCTCCTCTTTCTCTTTGTTTATAAAACATATAGTTAAATAAACATGTTCTTTATTCTTTCTTCTCGTTTATAAAACATTCAGTTAAATAAACCTTTTCTTTCTGTTTATAAACCTTTAGTTAAAAAAATCGCTTTCTGCCTTATCTTTCACCTTTAGGTAACAAAATACAATTTATTATAAACGTTCATGTCTGAGTATGTACACCATCCTAAAACAGTAAAATATGGATTCTTGACTCACCTGATAAGCTAGCTCAATATACTATCAACAGATCAACCAGTATCGTTCAAAATTTGGATTGATAGTTAAATATATCAGTTCTAAATTTTATTCTAATATCAGCGATGCTAGGTTAGTTTCGCTCCATGACTCTAGGCGAAACTATGACACTTTCGCTTTCTAACTCCCATGATACCTAGGTTAGTTTCGCTCCATGCCTTAGCGAAATTGGGTCTCGTCTTCCTAAGCAGAAACCTAGGGTTTCTGCATGGAATGGCGGCTAAAGCTCAACTTCGTCAATATCACAACTTTTTATGTTCAAAACTTGTGTTTTACGTTCGTGAAGCTAGATTTAAGGTTTATTTTACGTTTAACCCGTAAAAACCCGATCTTTTTTTTTATTAAAAACCATTAAAACCTATAAAATTTAAAAACTCGGATTTAGATCAAATCTTACCTTGAAATGGCTTGATTTCATCGAGAATCTTCAAGCAAGTGTTGGAGAACGACGTTGGAGCGATCTAGACCCAAAATGACACTTTCTCTCTAGATTCTCTCTCTCTCTAGAATTCTTTGAACAAATGGATGGAATGAGGGGGGAGGGGGTAAGGGGCGGCTAGGGATTTGAAGCCCGTTCCGCCTTCCCTTTTTCCTTTCTTTCAAGGGTAAACACGCCCGAGCCCTCGGTTTCCTATTTCTTTTATTCGAAACCCGTTTATTTATCTTTTATTATTTTTTGGATGTTATAAATTACGTCTCTTGTATTTCTCGGTTGTCTCACATCGTAGAGTTTTCTTATTTTTTAAAATGTTTGAATACATTCAAACAAAATTAAAATTTCTTAGCTTAATTAAAATAATTTCAACGCCGTTAACCTCTTAGCATAGTGGCATTGGACTTTATCCTCACCAAAGTGATGAGGGTTCATGTTACAATTGATACGTGGAATGAAATTGTAATTACCAAAGAAAGCAGATCCAAAACCAAACGATTCTTCAATCTTATTGATGGTTCAAGAATGATACAATTTAAAAGAAATTTTCAGTGAATGAAATATGGAATCAGATGATTCATGTCCTTCACCTAACAAACTATTATACCCCCAATTATCCTAACTAACTTTAATCAAAGCATGATTACTAGAAAACAGCTGGAACACATGAAATTACATATCTGCTCTTGCTTCTTGCCTTTAATGACCATCTTGACTTTTTGTATAATATCCTTGGTTCATGACTTTGATAATTGTTGACTTCAGTATTTTAAATGCAAATTTCATATGAGTTTTTGCTTAATTTGAAAAAGATTTACAGCATTCTTGCATTTCACTAGATCAACCTATATATTATACATATTCGGAGGACACGCCGGCAAGACTGTAAGTCTTGGATATTAAACCAATATCATCCAGTTTGCTTCTAATTTCACACACGTGTTTTTTTCGGGTCACATAATAATTGATCCGGCAAGACTCTAAGTTTTTGGATATTTAACACTCATTCATGTGAAAGATTGAACAATTATGTTATGACCTAACTATATTATTTTAGAACTGAAGTTAGTGAGTATTTTTATAGTGTAGATCTAGCCTCCAAAACATGTTTATATTATAAATAAATATTGACCAAAATTAATATGTTAAACGTTTGTAGTAGTATTTAATTTGATGTGATTTGTGACAAAATTTAGTTTTTTTTTACATAAATAGGTCGTAGGCCATCTCTTAATCACCTAAGGGGCTGTTTCCAATTACCAAACACGTATGGGGTTGTCGCCAACTCAAATAGGGTCAACTTTCTATTCTGTAGACATGTTTTTAGGCTTATCATTGAGGTCAGTAAACACTACTAGAAAATGTGACTAATACAACTTTTTTGATGCAATTTTTTTCAATTGTGTTGCATTTGACTCTAATGCAACTTCGTTCAAAATAGAGGTTTTATTAAAAGATCTATTACAACTTTTTTCCTAACAAGTTATAAAATTTTATTGAAATTACAACCTTTTTATTTAAAAGTTGCAAATTTGACTAAAAAGTGTAACCTTTTTCTTAAAAGGTTGCAAATTTTATTAAAATTTGCAACTTTTGTTAGAAATGTTGCAACTTTTCCCCGCAAGAAGAGAGAACGCGCAAATCAAAAACTTAAAATAAAATTATAACAACTCTCACGGGTAAAAATGAAACAAATACCGGAAGAAGAGAGAACGCGCAAATGAAAAACTTAAAATAAAAATTATAACAACACTCAGGGATAAAGATAACAAAAACCGGATATGAGGGGGAAAGTGTAATTCGAACCTGCATCCCTCGTGTGGAATAGAAGGGCTTTAAGCCACTGAACCAAGTTGTTTGTTTGTTTTTTTGTCAGTTAATATATATATTAACTCTAATTAACCAAAATATATTAACTATATTTAACCAAAATATATTAACTTTAACCGGGTTAAACTCCTATGTACTACACGGGTTGAATAAATATAATATTATAAATTAAGTAACAAAAAAAATATTTTTTAAAAACTCGTGTTTTACATGGGTTGAATAAACCCGTGGAATACAATATAATCTGTTAACACATACATTCGTTAAAATATGTCAGAAGATTTATTAATATAAAGATTAATATTTCTTTAAAAATATATTATTACTAAAAATAGATGTGTATTTAATAAGAGAGAGATGCGAGAAAAAAATGATAAGAATTAATATGAAAACGACACGTGACATGAAAAACTTTTATTTATATTAACTAAAATATAGATTAACCAAAATATATTAACCAAAATATAGATTAGATATAGATTAACCAAAATATATTAACTCTAATTAACCAAAATTAACTCTAGTTGTCCACTGATGCCCGCATTAACCCTAAACGACCATCAATCACCCTAAATGGATGTTAATGCCCTAATGGACCGCCTTTAACCTTGTTTGACAATGATTAACCCTAAAACAAAACTTAATAACCCTTATTGATTCTAATAGACCAAAATTAACCGTAGTTGTCCATTGATAACCATACCCTAAACGACCATCAATCACCCTAATTTCCCATATTAACCCTAAACGACCATCAATCACCATACAACGATTATCATTAACCTTAACTGACTGTCATTTACCCTTAATGGGATTGATGGGTCGTAACGGGTCCTTATACGTCATAATGGTCTATAAGGAGTCGTAATGGGTCATATACACCCATGTATGACTATGAACCATTGTTGACGACAAATCACCCCCATTGACCATCACTGAGTATGTTTGATCTTAAATATTGTAGTTGACCAAGTTTGGCCTTTAATTGTCATCAACTACTTTAATTTATCATCATCCCTAAATTGTCATCGGTGTCTCTAGTTGTACACCTTTAATCCTAACAAAACATCAGTGACCGTAATTTGACCAAATACAACAATGAAAGGACCTGTGAACCCCAACTTATCATTAATCTTAGCCGATAACCTTAATTAATCAACAATTTATGCTAATCGACCACCACTGATCATAATTGGCCATCATCCGTCATAATTGACCCTAGATCATCATCAATGTTCATAGTTGAACATCGTTCTTCCTAATTCACTATAATCAACAACTTTCAACACCTTTCCGACCCTCCTAGATCAACTTATGTTAAACTTGCCCAAATCTTATGATGAGTTCAAGTTATAAATTTGAGATGTTGGAATTGGGGCATAGAAGCTTTTAATAATTTATTCTTACAAGGTTTTATTTTTTAATCCAATGATACATATATATAATATAAAACCCAAAAATATAGTCGTAATATGACCCGATCTAAAAAGTAAACTCAAAAACATAGTCGTATATTATATACCTTTTTTATACTTAATCTTATTTTTATAAATTTTATTTTATTTTTAATAATTTTATATTTAATTTTATTAATCATTTTTATTTATTAAAATTTTAAAAACTTTCCCTCTAACATTTTCATTCAATTATATTTGTTCCCCCCCACCCCCACACACTACTAGAAAAAATCGCATTTCCGACGCAATTTTTTGTCGCAAATGCGTCGGAAACACCTATTTTCGACAAAATTGCGACAAAATCCTTCGGTCAGAAAAACCCTCGTCGGAAATAATTTGCGACAAAATTGCGACAAAAAATCTGACACAATTGCGACAAAAATCTTGTGTCAGAATTTCCGACGAATTTCCGACACAATTTCTAATTATAATTATTAGAATACTTATTATGCTTAGAATTATTAACATAATTATCTAATGTTTTTATTTTTTAATAATAAGATTTAAATGAAATATTTGTCGCAAATGTGTCGGAAATTTCCGACACATTTCCGACGGAATGTATTTTTTAATTTTAATTTTTAATTATTATTTATTTTTTCATACACGTATAAAAAAATTAAATAATTCCTTTTGTCGCAAAAGTGTCGGAAATGTCCGACACATTTCCGACGGATTTTATTTTTTAATTTTGATTATTTATTTATTTTATATAATTATATAAAAATTAAATAATTCGTTTTGTCGTAAATGTGTCGGTAGTTTCCGACACATTTCCGACGGATTTTATTTTTTAATTTTGATTATTTATTTTTTTTATATAATTATATAAAAATTAAATAATTCGTTTTGTCGCAAATGTGTCGGTAGTTTCCGACACATTTCCCACGGAATTGTTTTTACTAAATCTATTTATTTATTTGTGTAATGTAGAAGAAAATTAAATAAACTGTTTGTCGCAATTATGTCGGAACTTCCGACACATTTCCGACGGTTTTTTTTAATAAAATTAAATAATTTAATATATATTTAATAACTTTTTCGTCGCAAATGTGTCAAAAATTCCAACACTTTTCCGACAGAATTTTTTTTTCTGAAATAAAAACTTTTTCGAAAAACAAATAAAATCCAGATTTTTTCAGCTACAAAAATGCAGAAAAATATCAAAATCAAAAACCTGTTTTACAAAACAAATACAAATACAATAGCCGTTTCAAACGTATACATTACAATAACCACAGTTTAGTTACTACTAATATAATACATTACAACTAACATATATGTCTAATATACATTACAATACATTACAACTAACATATATGTCTAATATAATATCTCAAAAGCTGCTACTAACTACAGGGGATGACGAAAGTTTTTCATAAACTCTTCCATTTCTTTTTTAAAACCTTCCTGCATTTGTCGTTGTGACTTCTCCCTTTCTTCTCTTTCACTTGCAACTAGAGCCACCATTGTTTGTTTTTCAGCTTCAAATCGAGACTCCATTGTTTGTTTTTCAGATTCAAACCGAGACTCCATTGTTTGTTTTTCAGATTCAAACCGAGTCTCCAAATATTGAATCTAAAAGTTTGTTAAAACATATATAATAACTAGTAAACAAACAACACATAATTAATCAATGGGTTAACTTGGGTCACCTTAAATTAGTCAACGGGTCAATCTGGGTCACCTCAAAATTTCAATGGATTAATTTGGGTGACCTTAAATAAGTCAAACGGGTCAAAATGATCAAATATTATAAAATTTAGTTAACTTAAAATTAGTACAATTTGATTTAAGTTTGAGTTTAAAGCTGCACATTTTGGTACCTTATTTCTACGTGGAGACAGAAGAAGCATGCTACTATGTATTTGTATAAACTGAAATCAATTTGTAATTACTTACTTGCATCACATGTCCCCAAATAAATCTTCCTATCATACTTAATTGTGCAAATCTTCCTATCATACTTAATTGATTTTAGTTAACCAAAAAAGCCCTCTAGTTTTAATCACTAGCGTGGTTTTTAGTTTGTGCAAATCTTCCTATCATACTTAATTGAAGTGTTGGACGAGGAGAAAAATTGAAGAATCAAAACATTTCAACAAATCAGAAGAGACAGAAACTATCAAACATAATACGAGCATTCCATGTTTAACTAAATCTAAAGATACATTCATAAACAAAGCACAAATATAATTAAATGAGTTAAAGAGCTTATTACCTATCGATTTCCTCTTGTATTTTTCTAGCCGGACCTGTTACCACCTGTCAACAATGGCCAAAACAAATGCAAGAACCGTTAAGAAATAAACCGACTAATTACCAACCAAATACAATATGCAAAAACAACTATCAATATTAGATATCATCTAACATGAATTAGAACGCATTAAATCAACAAAATCTTTATACATTCTAACCAAAATCAAGGCAGCAGCAGCAGAATATATCCTCTCAAGGCAGCAGCAGCAGCAGCTAAAGGCAATATTTTTTAATCATTCGATTATTTCAAACTTGAATTGTTGCCACCTTCAAAATCATTACAAGACCCTGAAAAACCAGAGCCAGGTATGATATGATTAGTAGCTGTTTTGCAATGATCTTACAAATAAAGTCCATGGAGAATCTGCCTACAATTAGCAACTAGTTTTATACCCGTCCGGTGGCCGGATATTTTAATGTCATGATAACATAAATATTTTTTCTTTGCATTGTAAACCAAAACATTATTTGTTTACAAATTTAAAAAAGAAAACCAAAAAAAAATTTGTATATTCTGACGGGCCCAAACTATTTCAACATGTCGTCAATTTTGATTTGTTGCCCTACTTGCCCATTTTGCCACCCATGTCCTGGTCAAGTCATCCAAGCTATTTCAACATGCTACCAAGTGTTACTCCTTAATCTATTGTATATGCCTATATGCCAAAAAAACATATGAACATTTATACATTATAATTAAACAGGTCAAATAAACTAATTAAATCCCTTCAAACAGAAATAATATACAAGAATCAAGGGTCATAAAATGTTTTTTTACAGCTATTGCTTCACATAAATACAATACTTTTGGTTAATGAAAGTAGGCCACAATCTATGCAAAATTGTTGAAGGAATCCATCAACCCAAGTTAGAGGCCGCCAATATAGTATCATCCTTTAATCCAACTTTAAGCCTTTGGGTGTATTTTATCTAAACATGTCAAATAAATATTATCTAAAAAGGGAACGGTTCAAAGAGGTTGGAACTTAGAAGTCGCCCGAAGTCTGTCTATTATTAACCGGCTAACTGCATATAACCCAACTCGACTTTAAAAAAAGATTTTGACTATTACTTTAGTGATGTTCATTTTGTAATCGTTATTTGCGCATTAGTTATTTATGTAAAATTGGGCAAAAAGTATGTGTCGCTCAACCCAACCTGGCCCATTTTGACTGATACTAAAAATAGGATCATTTATGGCATCAGGATGAAGATTGAAAAATAGTATAGCATCGCCCTTCTTGGGTTTGACTGCAAAGTTAAAATAATGTGTTTTCAAGTACTCTAAAAGAGTGTTGATCTTGATTTAGTTATTTTTATAAGAAATTATGATACTTTAGATTGTGGATTTATGTAATACATATGCTGGTTATGATCCAAAAGATACATGTTTGACTCTTGAAAGTCAACCAGATTATATTCCATAACACCTTGGTTTTACAGAAAAATTACCCAATTCATTATGTGTTCCAATTATCAAACAAATGAGACCCACAAAAGTAATATAATGTCTTCTTTTAACACAGTAAGAATACATAGTTTCTATCATAATGAATTGACATACCATCATAATCCTTTTTTGCACAACTCTGAATCTTCATCAATTTTGACTTTTGAGTTGAGCTTCTTTCATCCCGAGACCAACAGAAAACCAATTAAAACAGAAAGACAAAAGCAAACAAATTAAACCATCATTATGACATAAGTGATTAGTGATATTGATTTAGCTCCCTTGGGTCAACTAATTTTGTCATTACTTAAGGGTGTTTGTAAACAATTGTCAAATAGTCAAAGTCTTTCTTGAACAATAAATTTGGCAGTCAAACTAATGTAAAATTGGCAGTAACTACTAACACTAAAGGCAAACCGTGTGATCCTCTTGAAGATTATCATGCATTTGTTCCTTTGTATCTGTGAATCAATAGAGAAAAGTGAAATGAGTAACACTTTTATTTTTGTTTTAAAAAAAGCAAACTTTCATGGATTACAACATACCAGTAAAATAGAAAATACAATATGTAAAAACATATATATGTGGGTTCTCATGTATGTACCAGGACTAAAACTCAAATACTGAATTTTGAATCACTACAAGTCTACAATAATTGAAAATTTTATAAAACAAATCCATTTGTTATCCTTTTGTAACAATGACAGCCATGGGATAAGTTTAGTTTGACCATGTGACCTAGATGTGGCAAGTCAAACCCATTTATTGATAAACGTTTGATATGGGTTATACTTTTCCTCAAATGGGCCTGTATAAACTTAATAAAAGTAGTGAAAATGAAAGGATTCAACGGGTCAAAGTCACCCAAAACATTCACAGTGCATAAAGCCTCTTGATAGTATCCTATTTCAAAAATTGGATTACCATAAAAGCAATATAGTTTTGTAATTATATTTGAAAGTATTATAAAGATTAGGAAAGGAAAATACAAAAAGTGCTTGCAGGTCTACCTGGCCCGTTTTGACATGTAATATATAATTACCATCCATCCTTGCCAGTTTCCCCTTTCAATGGTAGTGGCAGAAAGTCATCAACAACCAGTCAAGGATACTCACTCTGTAAGCATTAAAGGAAGTAGGTTAGATCATTAGAAACACATGGAAGCCCCTTTCTCAAACCTGATCGACGACCGAAGAATATTGGTAATGCATAGGCTATGTACAAACCGATCACTGCTATTGATGTCATGGCCTGAAAAAAATGTCGCATAGTCGCATTGAGGATGAATCGATGGGCAACGATGATATATATGAAAATAAAAACTTACAGTAGCGTAGGTTGTAGCCTTGTATGATGAATCAGTGGTTGTGTAAGGCCCCTTTCCCGGGTGACCTCACTTGTTGGATTTACTCATAAACATAGCCATAAATACTGAACTTAAATTAAAAACCTTCATCATTCAATTACATTACATAACAGCGGAAGTCTTAACAATTAAAAACACAACATTGTCTTAACAAACAAAAGTGGGATGTCAGTCTTGTGCCGGGTAACCTTCACGCCATCGCACGACCTTTTCTTCCTTTACCTGAAATGTATACTAAAAGTCAGCTAACGCTGGTGAGTTCTAGTTTAATGCAATTTGATATAAACATTCTATTCTTTACTTTATAAGTATGCATTACTGTATAGTCATTCATATAAATACGTATTCAGAACTTTTGTCTTTCTTTCATCTTTCTTTTCTGTATCTTTGTGATTTCATATATATACATATGCATTCACCTTTTCTTTCTTTTCTTTCTTTCTTTAATTTCATGGGTCATACTCTATAAGGGTGATCAACCCGTCATTTGCTTACGAATGTCACAAAGACAATCGCCGTGGTCCATCGTCATGGCCCACCTATACTTACAACCATCCGGCAACAAGTGCCGTCCGTCATTTTATTCTTACAACCGTCCGGCAACCTTTGTCCGTCCGTCATGACTTACAACCGTCCTACCGTCGTAGGCCGTAATTCGCCCGTCTACCCGAAGGTATCCGTTTCCCATGCGACTATTATTTATACAACCGTTCTACTATAATATGCCAATTGCTTCGACCGTCCATTAATGGCATTCGTACGTCCTAGCCGATGAAGGAGCGCACTTGTCCCGGTTATAAAATAGTCACATGGTCGTCCGTCTACCGAAGTAGCCGTTATCATCGAAGCGTCCATAACATTTTCTGTACTTGGCAAGCAATATATACATGGATATAAAGCAAGATTTCATTCTTATATGTTATGACATTCATTCATTTCATTCTTTGCAAGCAATATATACATGGATATAAAGCAGGATTTCATTCTTTCATATGGTGTTATACTTTCGTTCATTCTTTATAATCATGCTTTTCATTCTTTATTCATAATTTCTCTTTCGTGTATAGGTATATATATATACTTGTATAACACATATGATCACATTAACATTCATAACCTTTATTCACTTAGTGTATACATTTCAGCCCCAAAACATTTGAAAACATTTGCACATAACATAGAAGGGGCACATAGAACTCACCTGATGAGTAGTTTCTGTAATACACTAAGCTGGCTACTGGGCTTCACTAATGTCACTCACGATCTGTATAATAAAGTCATACACATAAGATGGTGCTCCTAGATGACACTAGACATTAATATGCTTGAACTCAGTAGTTTCGGGAGGTGGGTTGCATCAAAACTATGGTAGTTTCGAGCTATGGTCTTACACTCGAAACTAGGTAGTTTCGAGTCATAATCCTTCTATCGAAACTAGGTAGTTTCGAGTCATGAGATCCTATCGAAACTATGGTAGTTTCGAGTCATTAACTTATGAAAAATCTTAGTTTAGGTTCAAGGTGACACTCGAAACTAGGTAGTTTCGAGTCCTGAGTTCCTATCGAAACTATGGTAGTTTCGAGTCATTGGCTGCTATCGAAACTAGATAGTTTCGAGTCAAACATGACTATCGAAACTAGAGTAGTTTCGACGGGTCTGTATGTATCGAAACTATAGTTTCGAGTCATGGGTCTGCATCTTCCCTGACCAGAACCTTGCTCCAGCCAATTTATTTCCAATCGATTAAACCTTGAGCATTTTACGTTAAACACCTTCCTTTATCGTTCTTGAGTTCAAATACGTGATTTGTTTCAAGTTTCGTATGCAAAAATCGTATCTTTATTTGATTTAAACCCGAGACATGCAAAGACTCATAATCAGAGGCGATGCTTACCTCAACAGGCCCGATTTCTGTTGCTATGCGTTGAAATGGTGGAGTCGGATGATTCCCGAGCCCTTGAGTCTTCTCCTTGCGGTTTTCTTCACAAGCCGATCGCTCTCTCTCTCTCTCTCTAGTATTCTTGCGCAGGAAGATGAAATGAGAGGGGTTTGGGTTGAAGCTGCTGTTTTGTAATGGGGTTTCCCCCTTTTCTTTTCGGCCCATGGGCCGAAATTTTGGCCAAGCCCACTTTATTTCCCTTTTCTATTTGTCTTGTCATTATTTGGGATGTTACAAGTCTACCCTCCTTAATGAGGTTTCGTCCTCGAAACGTGTTACACGTTAAACAACTGGGGATACAGTTCCTTCATCTCGTCTTCTTTCTCCCAAGTAGCCTCGGACCCCTTTCTGTGTTTCCATTGTATTTTGACTAAAGGAATCGACTTATTGCGTAATCGTTTCTCAGCTCGGTCAAGAATGGCTATTGGTTCCTCTACATAATTTAGACTGTTATCCACTTCGATCTCGTCGTAAGGTATGTGAGCTGTGTCGTCAGCTAGGCACTTGCGTAAGTGCGACACGTGGAACGTAGGGTGTATTCCACTAAGCTCGACGGGTAGGTCGAGTCTGTAAGCAACTTGACCCACTCTTGCTACAATCTTGAAAGGTCCGACAAACCTTGGACTTAGTTTGCCACGCTTTCTGAACCGAATGATTCCTTTCCACGGTGATACTTTCAACAGTACCATGTCCCCTACTTGAAACTCTAAATCCCTCCTTCTCTTATCCGCGTATGATTTCTGTCTGTCTTTTGCGGCTTTCATACGAGCCTTGATTTGATCAAATTTCTCAGAAGTAGCTTTGACCACTTCGAGACTTGCAAAATCCTTCTGTCCAATTTCCCCCCAACAAACCGGGGTCCTACATTTCCTCCCATACAACATTTCAAATGGCGGCATGCCAATAGTCGAGTGATAGCTGTTGTTATATGAAAATTCTGCCAATGGTAGATGGCTGTCCCAACTCCCACCGAAGTCAATGATACAGGCCCGGAGCATGTCCTCCAAGGTCTGAATGGTCCTTTCCGATTGTCCATCGGTTTGGGGGTGGTAAGCGGTGCTGATATTCAGTCTAGTGCCCATTGCTTCATTGAATTTCTTCCAAAACCTTGACGTGAATCTAGTATCCCTGTCAGACACAATCGACAGCGGCATACCATGTCTGCTCACAATTTCCTTGATAAATACTTCTGCTAGCTTTTCAGAAGAAGAAGTTTCTCGTATTGGCAAGAAGTGAGCACTCTTTGTCAAGCGGTCGACGATCACCCAAATGGTATCATTGCCTTTAGCTGTTCGCGGTAGCTTGGTAATGAAGTCCATTGTGATCTCTTCCCACTTCCATTCCGGTATTGGTAAAGGTTGCATTTTACCGCATGGTTTCTGGTGCTCGGCCTTAACTAGAGAACACGTTAGGCACTTGCTCACGTATTCTGTCACATCATTCTTCATGCCAGGCCACCAGTATTCTTTCTTCAAGTCTTGATACATTTTGTTTGTCCCGGGGTGGATAGAATAGCGAGACTTATGGGCCTCATCGAGTATTTTGGCTCTAAGCTCACCAATCTTAGGTATCCACATCCGGCCAAACCTAGTTCGTACTCCGTATGCATTCGCATCTAAGTTCCCTTGTTGTCCTACTATTCTTTCCCGTTTCACATTTCTTTCTAACAATGCTTCATCTTGTGCCTTTGATATTTCACCCATTAAGTCTGGCGTTATAATTAACTGACACGCTTTGATCCGGATAGGTGCCGATTCTTCCTTTCTACTTAAAGCGTCAGCCACTACGTTTGCCTTGCCTGGATGGTACAATATCTCACAGTCATAGTCTTTCAGTAGCTCTAACCATCTTCTTTGCCTCATGTTTAGTTCCTTTTGTTCGAAAAAGTATTTCAAGCTTTTGTGATCGGAGTAGATGGTGCATTTAACTCCATACAAGTAGTGTCTCCATATTTTCAACGCGAAAACTACTGCTGCTAATTCTAGATCATGTGTTGGGTAGTTAACTTCATGAACCTTTAGTTGCCGCGATGCATAAGCAATTACCTTTCCTCGTTGCATGAGTACGCACCCTAAACCTTGCCCTGAAGCGTCAGAGTAGACTACTAAGTCTTCATTTCCCTCAGGTAGTGTTAATACTGGAGCTTGAGTTAATCGTGTCTTAAGTTCCTCAAACGCGTTGTTTTGGGTTGGACCCCATTCATACTTTACTTCCTTCCGTGTCAGTTTGGTTAGCGGCGAGGCAATTCTTGAGAAATCTTGGATGAACCTTCGATAGTAGCCTGCCAACCCTAGAAAGCTTCGTATCTCTGTTGGTGTCTTTGGGATGTTCCATTCCTTTACTGTCTCGATCTTTGCAGGATCCACCATGATGCCGTTTGGGTTTATTACATGACCTAGGAATTGGACTTCCCTAATCCAGAATGCGCATTTGGAGAATTTTGCGTACAACTTTTCCTGCTTTAGCACCTCCAATACTTCTCTTAGGTGACAGTGGTGATCACCTTCATTCTTTGAATATATGAGGATGTCATCTATAAAAACTATTACTGATCGATCCAACATGGGTCGGCATACTCTGTTCATTAAATCCATAAATGCTGCTGGTGCGTTGGTTAGTCCGAAGGACATCACAAGAAATTCATAATGCCCGTAACGTGTACGAAACGCAGTTTTCGGTACATCCTTCTCTCTTACTTTCAATTGATGGTAACCCGACCTGAGATCAATCTTTGAGAACCAACTCGCGCCTTGCAGTTGATCAAAAAGGTCGTCTATTCTAGGCAGTGGGTATTTGTTCTTTACTGTTCTCTTGTTCAATTCGCGGTAGTCGATACACATGCGCATACTGCCGTCCTTCTTCTTTACAAATAGTACCGGAGCGCCCCATGGTGAGATGCTCGGCCTAATAAATCCTTTCTCGGTTAGTTCCTCTAGTTGGGACATCAATTCCTTCATTTCTGACGGAGCCAATCGGTAGGGGGCTTTGGCAACGGGCTCAGCTCCTGGCAGTAAATCAATCTGAAATTCTATTTCCCGATCGGGTGGCAACCCAGGTAGATCCTCAGGGAATACTTCCGGAAAATTGCACACCACGGGTACATTCTTGAGTTCTTTCGTTTTCATTCTATCATCTATAACATATGCCAGATAAGCTTCGCAGCCGCGCCTCATGTAACTTTCGGCCTTAATCATCGAGATGACGTTCGGCATTGTGCAATTCCAATCCCCATAAACCGTAATTGGACTGCCGCTAGGACCTTTGAGGTGTATCCTCTTACGTTTACATATGATTTGAGCTTCGTTGGCAGCTAGCCAATCCATACCCAATACTATATCGAATCCTCCTAAGGTGAGAAGGAATAATCTAGAAGGAAATTTATGACCCTCTATTTCTATTATGCAATCATCTGTTACTTGGAATACTGCCGAATTTTTACCAACGGCAGTTTGTACACTAAAGGCCTTTACTACTGTGTTGATAGTGCAATTCAGTTTTCGACTAAAGGCATTTGATATAAAGCTTTTACTAGCACCCGAGTCAATTAAAATAGCAGCATGTTCGTTATTAACTAGGGATGTACCTGACACAACATCAGGGTTTCCCCTTGCTTCCTCTTCAGTCAGGGCGTAGCCTCTAGTCCTCGCCTTCTGTTGTTCCTTTTCTTTTCCCAAACCAGATTGTCTAGTTCTCTTGCAATTCTTGGTTAGGTGTCCAAATAGTCCACAACCTTGGCATTTAGTGTCTCTTAAACATTCGCGAGAATAGTGCCCCGCCTTCCCACACCTATAACAGACGGTGGAATCAACTAGGCACACGCCTTGGTGTTTCCTCAAACATTTCTTACAAGCTTCGTATTTTTCAGTTCTTGGCTTCTTAGCCTCAGCTATATAGTTCCCCTTTCCAGTTCCTTTAGATGCGTTTTCCCTTTTCCTTTTATGTGTCTCAGGTAATAGACCAGGCAATATGCTCTTTAGTGTCAGTACAACCTCACGGGCAATAGCATCCCTAAGTTCGGGTTCCAATCGTAGTGCCCCTTCATTGTCACCTCCCGGTGGGGTCACATTAGTGTCATGCACTCTCTCGGTGTATTTCACGTGCATGCTTTCTTCTTTCTCTTGTCTTTGGTTCATTGGCGGTCTACCTACTCGGCCCGTATGGCCGCCTTGGCGTGCAGTTCTTCCTCTACTTGCCATAGTTTTCTAGAAATTTCTGATATGAAAAGGGAATACATCAATGTCATTTCTTCAGATCATAGTTTGGAACAGTACGAGCAAGGTAAATTCTTAATTACAGTGACCGGTTTGCGATTACTAATTTACATTGCTTTTCGGGTTCAAAACTCTTCAAATCAGTCGTGGCATTAACATCTATTTGTTCTAAGTTAAGGTATCTATTCTTATGCAGGAGCATTTACCTTATGACTTACTTACCGTGCTAGCGTTGGCGTTGGCTACCCAGACTGACATCCGTGCGTTGGTCCCATAATCAGTTTGAGTCCAGACATTTAGGGATGTCTGAATCTCTCAAACTATTGCTCTGATACCAACTTGTAAGGCCCCTTTCCCGGGTGACCTCACTTGTTGGATTTACTCATAAACATAGCCATAAATACTGAACTTAAATTAAAAACCTTCATCATTCAATTACATTACATAACAGCGGAAGTCTTAACAATTAAAAACACAACATTGTCTTAACAAACAAAAGTGGGATGTCAGTCTTGTGCCGGGTAACCTTCACGCCATCGCACGACCTTTTCTTCCTTTACCTGAAATGTATACTAAAAGTCAGCTAACGCTGGTGAGTTCTAGTTTAATGCAATTTGATATAAACATTCTATTCTTTACTTTATAAGTATGCATTACTGTATAGTCATTCATATAAATACGTATTCAGAACTTTTGTCTTTCTTTCATCTTTCTTTTCTGTATCTTTGTGATTTCATATATATACATATGCATTCACCTTTTCTTTCTTTTCTTTCTTTCTTTAATTTCATGGGTCATACTCTATAAGGGTGATCAACCCGTCATTTGCTTACGAATGTCACAAAGACAATCGCCGTGGTCCATCGTCATGGCCCACCTATACTTACAACCATCCGGCAACAAGTGCCGTCCGTCATTTTATTCTTACAACCGTCCGGCAACCTTTGTCCGTCCGTCATGACTTACAACCGTCCTACCGTCGTAGGCCGTAATTCGCCCGTCTACCCGAAGGTATCCGTTTCCCATGCGACTATTATTTATACAACCGTTCTACTATAATATGCCAATTGCTTCGACCGTCCATTAATGGCATTCGTACGTCCTAGCCGATGAAGGAGCGCACTTGTCCCGGTTATAAAATAGTCACATGGTCGTCCGTCTACCGAAGTAGCCGTTATCATCGAAGCGTCCATAACATTTTCTGTACTTGGCAAGCAATATATACATGGATATAAAGCAAGATTTCATTCTTATATGTTATGACATTCATTCATTTCATTCTTTGCAAGCAATATATACATGGATATAAAGCAGGATTTCATTCTTTCATATGGTGTTATACTTTCGTTCATTCTTTATAATCATGCTTTTCATTCTTTATTCATAATTTCTCTTTCGTGTATAGGTATATATATATACTTGTATAACACATATGATCACATTAACATTCATAACCTTTATTCACTTAGTGTATACATTTCAGCCCCAAAACATTTGAAAACATTTGCACATAACATAGAAGGGGCACATAGAACTCACCTGATGAGTAGTTTCTGTAATACACTAAGCTGGCTACTGGGCTTCACTAATGTCACTCACGATCTGTATAATAAAGTCATACACATAAGATGGTGCTCCTAGATGACACTAGACATTAATATGCTTGAACTCAGTAGTTTCGGGAGGTGGGTTGCATCAAAACTATGGTAGTTTCGAGCTATGGTCTTACACTCGAAACTAGGTAGTTTCGAGTCATAATCCTTCTATCGAAACTAGGTAGTTTCGAGTCATGAGATCCTATCGAAACTATGGTAGTTTCGAGTCATTAACTTATGAAAAATCTTAGTTTAGGTTCAAGGTGACACTCGAAACTAGGTAGTTTCGAGTCCTGAGTTCCTATCGAAACTATGGTAGTTTCGAGTCATTGGCTGCTATCGAAACTAGATAGTTTCGAGTCAAACATGACTATCGAAACTAGAGTAGTTTCGACGGGTCTGTATGTATCGAAACTATAGTTTCGAGTCATGGGTCTGCATCTTCCCTGACCAGAACCTTGCTCCAGCCAACTTATTTCCAATCGATTAAACCTTGAGCATTTTACGTTAAACACCTTCCTTTATCGTTCTTGAGTTCAAATACGTGATTTGTTTCAAGTTTCGTATGCAAAAATCGTATCTTTATTTGATTTAAACCCGAGACATGCAAAGACTCATAATCAGAGGCGATGCTTACCTCAACAGGCCCGATTTCTGTTGCTATGCGTTGAAATGGTGGAGTCGGATGATTCCCGAGCCCTTGAGTCTTCTCCTTGCGGTTTTCTTCACAAGCCGATCGCTCTCTCTCTCTCTCTCTAGTATTCTTGCGCAGGAAGATGAAATGAGAGGGGTTTGGGTTGAAGCTGCTGTTTTGTAATGGGGTTTCCCCCTTTTCTTTTCGGCCCATGGGCCGAAATTTTGGCCAAGCCCACTTTATTTCCCTTTTCTATTTGTCTTGTCATTATTTGGGATGTTACAAGTCTACCCTCCTTAATGAGGTTTCGTCCTCGAAACCTGTTACACGTTAAACAACTGGGGATACAGTTCCTTCATCTCGTCTTCTTTCTCCCAAGTAGCCTCGGACCCCTTTCTGTGTTTCCATTGTATTTTGACTAAAGGAATCGACTTATTGCGTAATCGTTTCTCAGCTCGGTCAAGAATGGCTATTGGTTCCTCTACATAATTTAGACTGTTATCCACTTCGATCTCGTCGTAAGGTATGTGAGCTGTGTCGTCAGCTAGGCACTTGCGTAAGTGCGACACGTGGAACGTAGGGTGTATTCCACTAAGCTCGACGGGTAGGTCGAGTCTGTAAGCAACTTGACCCACTCTTGCTACAATCTTGAAAGGTCCGACAAACCTTGGACTTAGTTTGCCACGCTTTCTGAACCGAATGATTCCTTTCCACGGTGATACTTTCAACAGTACCATGTCCCCTACTTGAAACTCTAAATCCCTCCTTCTCTTATCCGCGTATGATTTCTGTCTGTCTTTTGCGGCTTTCATACGAGCCTTGATTTGATCAAATTTCTCAGAAGTAGCTTTGACCACTTCGAGACTTGCAAAATCCTTCTGTCCAATTTCCCCCCAACAAACCGGGGTCCTACATTTCCTCCCATACAACATTTCAAATGGCGGCATGCCAATAGTCGAGTGATAGCTGTTGTTATATGAAAATTCTGCCAATGGTAGATGGCTGTCCCAACTCCCACCGAAGTCAATGATACAGGCCCGGAGCATGTCCTCCAAGGTCTGAATGGTCCTTTCCGATTGTCCATCGGTTTGGGGGTGGTAAGCGGTGCTGATATTCAGTCTAGTGCCCATTGCTTCATTGAATTTCTTCCAAAACCTTGACGTGAATCTAGTATCCCTGTCAGACACAATCGACAGCGGCATACCATGTCTGCTCACAATTTCCTTGATAAATACTTCTGCTAGCTTTTCAGAAGAAGAAGTTTCTCGTATTGGCAAGAAGTGAGCACTCTTTGTCAAGCGGTCGACGATCACCCAAATGGTATCATTGCCTTTAGCTGTTCGCGGTAGCTTGGTAATGAAGTCCATTGTGATCTCTTCCCACTTCCATTCCGGTATTGGTAAAGGTTGCATTTTACCGCATGGTTTCTGGTGCTCGGCCTTAACTAGAGAACACGTTAGGCACTTGCTCACGTATTCTGTCACATCATTCTTCATGCCAGGCCACCAGTATTCTTTCTTCAAGTCTTGATACATTTTGTTTGTCCCGGGGTGGATAGAATAGCGAGACTTATGGGCCTCATCGAGTATTTTGGCTCTAAGCTCACCAATCTTAGGTATCCACATCCGGCCAAACCTAGTTCGTACTCCGTATGCATTCGCATCTAAGTTCCCTTGTTGTCCTACTATTCTTTCCCGTTTCACATTTCTTTCTAACAATGCTTCATCTTGTGCCTTTGATATTTCACCCATTAAGTCTGGCGTTATAATTAACTGACACGCTTTGATCCGGATAGGTGCCGATTCTTCCTTTCTACTTAAAGCGTCAGCCACTACGTTTGCCTTGCCTGGATGGTACAATATCTCACAGTCATAGTCTTTCAGTAGCTCTAACCATCTTCTTTGCCTCATGTTTAGTTCCTTTTGTTCGAAAAAGTATTTCAAGCTTTTGTGATCGGAGTAGATGGTGCATTTAACTCCATACAAGTAGTGTCTCCATATTTTCAACGCGAAAACTACTGCTGCTAATTCTAGATCATGTGTTGGGTAGTTAACTTCATGAACCTTTAGTTGCCGCGATGCATAAGCAATTACCTTTCCTCGTTGCATGAGTACGCACCCTAAACCTTGCCCTGAAGCGTCAGAGTAGACTACTAAGTCTTCATTTCCCTCAGGTAGTGTTAATACTGGAGCTTGAGTTAATCGTGTCTTAAGTTCCTCAAACGCGTTGTTTTGGGTTGGACCCCATTCATACTTTACTTCCTTCCGTGTCAGTTTGGTTAGCGGCGAGGCAATTCTTGAGAAATCTTGGATGAACCTTCGATAGTAGCCTGCCAACCCTAGAAAGCTTCGTATCTCTGTTGGTGTCTTTGGGATGTTCCATTCCTTTACTGTCTCGATCTTTGCAGGATCCACCATGATGCCGTTTGGGTTTATTACATGACCTAGGAATTGGACTTCCCTAATCCAGAACGCGCATTTGGAGAATTTTGCGTACAACTTTTCCTGCTTTAGCACCTCCAATACTTCTCTTAGGTGACAGTGGTGATCACCTTCATTCTTTGAATATATGAGGATGTCATCTATAAAAACTATTACTGATCGATCCAACATGGGTCGGCATACTCTGTTCATTAAATCCATAAATGATGCTGGTGCGTTGGTTAGTCCGAAGGACATCACAAGAAATTCATAATGCCCGTAACGTGTACGAAACGCAGTTTTCGGTACATCCTTCTCTCTTACTTTCAATTGATGGTAACCCGACCTGAGATCAATCTTTGAGAACCAACTCGCGCCTTGCAGTTGATCAAAAAGGTCGTCTATTCTAGGCAGTGGGTATTTGTTCTTTACTGTTCTCTTGTTCAATTCGCGGTAGTCGATACACATGCGCATACTGCCGTCCTTCTTCTTTACAAATAGTACCGGAGCGCCCCATGGTGAGATGCTCGGCCTAATAAATCCTTTCTCGGTTAGTTCCTCTAGTTGGGACATCAATTCCTTCATTTCTGACGGAGCCAATCGGTAGGGGGCTTTGGCAACGGGCTCAGCTCCTGGCAGTAAATCAATCTGAAATTCTATTTCCCGATCGGGTGGCAACCCAGGTAGATCCTCAGGGAATACTTCCGGAAAATTGCACACCACGGGTACATTCTTGAGTTCTTTCGTTTTCATTCTATCATCTATAACATATGCCAGATAAGCTTCGCAGCCGCGCCTCATGTAACTTTCGGCCTTAATCATCGAGATGACGTTCGGCATTGTGCAATTCCAATCCCCATAAACCGTAATTGGACTGCCGCTAGGACCTTTGAGGTGTATCCTCTTACGTTTACATATGATTTGAGCTTCGTTGGCAGCTAGCCAATCCATACCCAATACTATATCGAATCCTCCTAAGGTGAGAAGGAATAATCTAGAAGGAAATTTATGACCCTCTATTTCTATTATGCAATCCTCTGTTACTTGGAATACTGCCGAATTTTTACCAACGGCAGTTTGTACACTAAAGGTGATCCCGAGCCCTTGAGTCTTCTCCTTGCGGTTTTCTTCACAAGTCGATCGCTCTCTCTCTCTCTCTAGTATTCTTGCGCAGGAAGATGAAATGAGAGGGGTTTGGGTTGAAGCTGCTGTTTTGTAATGGGGTTTCCCCCTTTTCTTTTCGGCCCATGGGCCGAAATTTTGGCCAAGCCCACTTTATTTCCCTTTTCTATTTGTCTTGTCATTATTTGGGATGTTACAGGTTGATGGTGTTGAATCGATGGACGATGACGATGAATGGGGAGGAGGAAGACCACTCGACGGATGAAGGAATTTAGAGAATTAGGGCAGGGAGGGAAGGAGCGGCTTATGTTGAAGAGTGAAGACCGGAATTTAGAGAATTGGGGTTTTGAATCAAGGGTTTGTCGGAATTGTGTCGCAAATCTGCGACACATTTGCGACGGATATTTATATATTAATAATAAAACTGATATTATTAATAATAAAACTAATACTTATATTATTATTATTGTTACTATTAATATTGTTATTACTATTATTATTTATATTATTACTGTTCTTATTATTAATTTATTGTTTATTAATAATAATTAAAATAATAAAAATAACACACATAATAATAATAATATAAAAATAAATATAATTATAGTCATAATTATTATTAAAAATATTTAATATATAATTATTCAAACTTTATTGTTATTAGTAAACTTAAAAAAAAATAAAAATAATAATAATAATAATATACACATACGCATATGCATACACAAAGACACACATACATATGTACATACAAATGCGCTTGGATACATACCCATACGCATAGACTTACAGATACATACACAAACTTCTTAAAAATAGATATTTCGTCACAAATGCGTAGCAAGTTGCTACCCATTTGCTACACAATCTTTTAAAAATTGATATTTTGTCACAAATGCGTAGCAAGTTGCTACGCATTTCCAACAATCTGATTTTGTTTTTCGTTTTTCGATGTTCAAACATTGTTTTTTTTCATTTCATCTTCTACACAACTTCATTACACATGAAATACATTTAATTCACAAACTTATACATATTATACACCTACGTACATACATGTACACCATCGAAACCCATTGCCTAAAACACCCTTTTATAATTTTGTAAGTATATACGCTTGTGTTTGTGTATACACCAAAATACATACATATACACCTATACATACAAATACACACACATACGTATACATATAAATACACATACACAAACATACATATACACATATGCATAGAAATGCACACTCATACATACACATGCATATACGTATACATACACAAACATACATATACACATATACATACAAATACACATGCATACGTACACGTGCATATACACACATACGTACACATACACATATGTTTTAACCTATTTGATCATTAAAGACCCCAATTGATAATCATTGACCCTAGTTGATCGTTAATGACCATAACTGACCATCAATGAACATAATGACCCTAATTGACAATCATTAACTCTAATTGACCCTAACTAATCATCACTGACTCTATTTGACCATTATTGGCCCTAATTGATAACCAACGTTCCCACACGGATAGATACACATGTAAATACATACTTATACATATACATGCACATACACGTGCATACATACACAAACGTACACATACAAGTTTATACATACACACATATATACATACACATACACATATATACATACACATACACATATAAACATGCGTACATACACATATCCACATAGAAATATACACGGATACACACATACACATACACATACACATACACATACACATACACATACACATACATATACACATACACATACACATGCATACATACACATACATCTACATATACATGCACATACACATACACATACACATATATAATTATCATTATATGTGTTTATATTAATTATTGTTATTATTATTATAAAACTGTATAAATATGATTATTAATATCACTATGTTTATAATAATAATACTAATACTAATAATCATAATCATAATAATATAAATAATTATGTTTATAAATTTAAAATAAAAAATATTTTTAAAAATAAAAATAATAACAATAAAAGTAAACACCTTTCTTAAATATTATTATTATAAAACTTTATATATAATAATAATCACAATAATATAAATATATATGTTTATATATCTAAAATATTTTTAAATAAAATTAAAACACCTTTTTTAATGATATTAATAATTGAAAGAAAATTGAAAAACCTTTTTGTCGGAATTGTGTCGGAAATTTCCGACACTTTTCCGACGCAAAATTAAATATTTGCTTTTATATTAATTATTGTTATTATTATTATAAAACTTTATAAATATGATTATTAATATCACTATGTTTATAATAATAATACTAATACTAATAATCATAATCATAATAATATAAATAATTATGTTAATAAATTTAAAATAAAAAATATTTTTAAAAATAAAAATAATAACAATAAAAGTAAACACCTTTCTTAATTATTATTATTATAAAACTTTATATATAATAATAATCACAATAATATAAATATATATGTTTATATATCTAAAATATTTTTAAATAAAATTAAAACACCTTATTTAATGATATTAATAATTGAAAGAAAATTGAAAAACCTTTTTGTCGGAATTGTGTCGGAAATTTCCGACACTTTTCCGACGCAAAATTAAATATTTGCTTTTATATTAATTATTGTTATTATTATTATTATAAAACTTTATAAATATGATTATTAATATCACTATGTTTATAATAATAATACTAATACTAATAATCATAATTATAATAATATAAATAATTATGTTTATAAATTTACAATAAAAAAGAATATTTTTAAAAATAAAATTAATAACAATAAAAGTAAAAAACCTCTCTTAATTATTATTATTATTATAAAACTTTATAAATAATAATAATCATAATAATATAAATATATTATGTTTATATATCTAAAATATTTTTTAAATAAAATTAAAACACCTTTTTAATGATATTAATAATTGAAAGAAAATTAAAAAACCTTTTTGTCCGAATTGTGTCGGAAATTTCCGACACTTTTCCGACGCAAAATTAAATATTTGATTTTATATTAATTATTGTTATTATTATTATAAAACTTTATAAATATGATTATTAATATCACTATGTTTATAATAATAATACTAATACTAATAATAATAATCATAATCATAATAATATAAATAATTATGTTTATAAATTTAAAACAAAAAAATATTTTTAAAAATAAAATTAATAACAATAAAAGTAAAACACCTCTCTTAATTATTATTATTATTATAAAACTTTATAAATAATAATAATCATAATAATATAAATATATTATGTTTATATATCTAAAATATTTTTTAAATAAACTTAAAACACCTTTTTTAATGATATTACTAATTGAAAGAAAATTGAAAAACCTTTTTGTCGGAATTGTGTCGGAAATTTCCGACACTTTTCCGACGAAAATTAAATATTTGATTTTATATTAATTATTGTTATTATTATTATAAAATTTTATAAATATGATTCTTAATCTCACTCTGTTTATAATAATAATCGTAATAATATAAATAATTATGTTTATATATTTAATAAAAAAAAGTTTTTAAAAATAAAAATAATAACAATAAAATAGCAACATCTTATTAGTGGGTTTGTCGGAAGTGTGTAGCAAATTGCGACGCATTTCCGACAAAAACAATATTAATTATTATAAATATATTAAAAAGCTATTTTTATTTTAATTATTAAGATTATTAATTATTTTGTCGGAAATGTATCGCAAATTGCGACGCATTTGCGACAAAAACAATATTAATTATTATAAATATATTAAAAAGGTATTTTTATTTTTAAGATTATTAATGGTTTTGTCGGAAATGTGTAGCAAATTGCGACGCATTTCCGACAAAAACAATATTAATTATTATAAATATATTAAAAAACTATTTTTATTTTAATTATTAAGATTATTACTGGTTTTGTCGGAAATGTGTTGCAAATTTCTGACACTTTTCCGACGCAAAATTAAATATTTGCTTTTATATTAATTATTGTTATTATTATTATAAAACTTTATAAATATGATTATTAATATCACTATGTTTATAATAATAATACTAATACTAATAATCATAATCAAAATAATATAAATAATTATGTTAATAAATTTAAAATAAAAAATATTTTTAAAAATAAAAATAATAACAATAAAAGTAAACACCTTTCTTAATTATTATTATTATAAAACTTTATATATAATAATAATCACAATAATATAAATATATATGTTTATATATCTAAAATATTTTTAAATAAAATTAAAACACCTTTTTTAATGATATTAATAATTGAAAGAAAATTGAAAAACCTTTTTGTCGGAATTGTGTCGGAAATTTCCGACACTTTTCCGACGCAAAATTAAATATTTGCTTTTATATTAATTATTGTTATTATTATTATTATAAAACTTTATAAATATGATTATTAATATCACTATGTTTATAATAATAATACTAATACTAATAATCATAATTATAATAATATAAATAATTATGTTTATAAATTTACAATAAAAAAGAATATTTTTAAAAATAAAATTAATAACAATAAAAGTAAAAAACCTCTCTTAATTATTATTATTATTATAAAACTTTATAAATAATAATAATCATAATAATATAAATATATTATGTTTATATATCTAAAATATTTTTTAAATAAAATTAAAACACCTTTTTAATGATATTAATAATTGAAAGAAAATTAAAAAACCTTTTTGTCCGAATTGTGTCGGAAATTTCCGACACTTTTCCGACGCAAAATTAAATATTTGATTTTATATTAATTATTGTTATTATTATTATTATAAAACTTTATAAATATGATTATTAATATCACTATGTTTATAATAATAATACTAATACTAATAATAATAATCATAATCATAATAATATAAATAATTATGTTTATAAATTTAAAACAAAAAAATATTTTTAAAAATAAAATTAATAACAATAAAAGTAAAACACCTCTCTTAATTATTATTATTATTATAAAACTTTATAAATAATAATAATCATAATAATATAAATATATTATGTTTATATATCTAAAATATTTTTTAAATAAACTTAAAACACCTTTCCGACAAAAACAATATTAATTATTATAAATATATTAAAAAGCTATTTTTATTTTAATTATTAAGATTATTAATTGTTTTGTCGGAAATG
Organism: Smallanthus sonchifolius; assembly: GCA_023525975.1. Lineage (NCBI taxonomy): Eukaryota > Viridiplantae > Streptophyta > Magnoliopsida > Asterales > Asteraceae > Smallanthus > Smallanthus sonchifolius. The sequence goes on along the minus strand of CM042033.1, from coordinate 71,949,836 downwards.
TATCGCAAATTGCGACGCATTTGCGACAAAAACAATATTAATTATTATAAATATATTAAAAAGGTATTTTTATTTTTATTTTTAAGATTATTAATGGTTTTGTCGGAAATGTGTAGCAAATTGCGACGCATTTCTGACAAAAACAATATTAATTATTATAAATATATTAAAAAGCTATTTTTATTTTAATTATTAAGATTATTAATTGTTTTGTCGGAAATGTATCGCAAATTGCGACGCATTTGCGACAAAAACAATATTAATTATTATAAATATATTAAAAAGGTATTTTTATTTTTATTTTTAAGATTATTAATGGTTTTGTCGGAAATGTGTAGCAAATTGCGACGCATTTCCGACAAAAACAATATTAATTATTATAAATATATTAAAAAACTATTTTTATTTTAATTATTAAGATTATTACTGGTTTTGTCGGAAATGTGTTGCAAATTTCCGACACTTTTCCGACGCAAAATTAAATATTTGCTTTTATATTAATTATTGTTTTTATTATTATAAAACTTTATAAATATGATTATTAATATCACTATGTTTATAATAATAATACTAATACTAATAATCATAATCATAATAATATAAATAATTATGTTAATAAATTTAAAATAAAAAATATTTTTAAAAATAAAAATAATAACAATAAAAGTAAACACCTTTCTTAATTATTATTATTATAAAACTAGTTAAAAATCAATATTAATTATCATAATTTAGTTAAAAAGGTATTTTTAATATAATTATTAAGATTATTATTGGTTTTGTCGGAAATGCGTCGCAATGTGCTACACATTTGCGACAAAGGATAGGGTTTTCATTTTTGTCACTATTTTGTCGCAATTGTGTAGCAATTTGCGACGGAAAATTTGCGTCGGAAATATTTCGTAGCAAACTCACTTTTTTCTAGTAGTGACAACTTTCCCTCCCAAAGCCAAAATCCGCTTCTAATCCCCAAAATTCGACCTAAAATTTCAATTCCCAAAATCTCCGATAGCAGTTCAATCCAGAACTTTGTGTTACCGGTGGGTGTTCACAACGATTCTGCCTTCATCATCGGGTAATCATAGGGTGAGAACCCCTTCGTCATAGGGTGAGATTTCGTCTTTTGCCTTCATCTTGATTCCGACTTCTGCCTTCGTCTCTATTTCGTCTTCTGCCTTCATCATCGGGTAATCAACAGAGGTAGACTTTCTTTTTGTTTATTTGTTAATTTTCCATAAAAGTTTTCTTTTGTATCTGATAGTTAGGCCTTTTTTCTTATATTTGTACTTGAAGCTTCATGTTCAGTCTTGAAAGTGTTCATATTGTAGTAGTAAAAATTTGCTTCACTAAAAGGTTTGGCGTGTGGGTTGTAACCCATTATGACCCATGATAACCCTACACACCAATCTTTAACAAACCAACACAGGGCCTGATTCTAGTTCAGGTGATAATTTGAAATTGACCATGTACTAATAATGTATAGTTAAGAATTACAGTCTCATATTAAGACCTTAATTTCTTAATTTCTTCCCACAACAAGGAAAATTGTAAGTTCTTTCTACTTTTAACCGTATGTAAATACCCATGTTTCATGTGTGTTAGTATACATAGGATTAATATGGTTTTGATGAAATCTCTAATCGCCCACTCACCTGTAGTCTAGAATTGAGTTTCTTTTTTCTAATCTCTTTTATATATTACTTGTTGAATAAATTGTATATCTATGAGATATTTGTTTAAGATATCTCAATCTCAAATTTCCTTTTTATATTTTAGCACATTACTCGTTTAGATATATAAAATTATTTTAATAATATTTTCTAAACATTTTTTTGGACAACATTGCATCAACAAATGAAGAACTAAAAGTCTATAGAGGATGACAGCGCTACGGTAGATCTTTTGCTTGTTGTAATGAACAAAGATAACTATGGATATCATCGACTTTATGGTAGAGGTGTTACAAATGCAATGATAAAAAAAAGTAGACAGTGCTTGCACATCATACATGATTCTGGAGGGGTTGATGGAATCACTCAAAGCAAACGTTGAAGTTAAGGAAAATCAATTGCTGGAAATGCGCAAAGAGTTTGAAGAGGACAGTGAAAAAAAACCGAGCTTGAAGCTATGAAGAAAGACATTGACAACCCACGACAAAACTTGGAAACTATGATGCGGAAGGTTTTGAAACAACTACCGCTTTGAGATCGAAATGAATAGAATGTTTTTATTTCTTTTTATTATTGTAATTGACATTTTGTGTTACTATATTGTTATTTGAGTTTGTACTAACAAATTAAAGTACACCATATGAATTCATATTAATTAATAGCAATTGAATTTATGTTACAAAGTTGCATTTGGGTGTAAAAACAGTTGCATTTATTGTAACTAAAATTTGTAAAAATGTTGCATTTACTTTAAAAAAAGGTTGCATTTTTTTTATTAAAAAGATAATAATAGTTGCATTAAATCTAGAAAAAAGGTTGTATTTTTGTAACTAAACAATAATAAATGTTGCATCTAAATATAAAAAAAAGTTGCATTTGAGTGTCAAATAAGTTGCATTTCAAAGTAAAAAAAGTTGCATTAAAACGTAAAAAGGTTGCACACTAAATAGGTTGCATTTAAATACTAAATGCAACACTTTCAAAAAAGGTTGCATTAGGCCCTTAAAAAAAAGTTGCATTAGGTCTAATGCAACTGCTTCTAATGCAGCCCCCGATCAAAAGTTGCATTAGGTCTAATGCAATATTTTCAAGCCCTAATGCAACATTTTACTAGGGTTGCATTAGCTTCATTTTCTTGTAGTGAAACTATGTAAGTTGTCATCATTTGAATTTATGACAGGTTCTAGTCAGCTGCCATGTGTCATGCTTGACTTGTATAGCATAAACCATATCCACAAATTTCAAAAGGTGTCACCATTCCAATTGGCGACAGCCTTAAGATTCACATGCTTGACTCTCCCATCTTTTATCGTAGCCACAAATTTCAAAGAGGTGTCGCCAATTCAAATGGCGATAGCCTTGAATTCAAGACTCTTTGCATTCTTTGATTCCTGCTTTATTTGACAATACAAATTGCAAAAGTTGTCGCCAATTCAATTGGTAACAAGTTACATAGTTTACTGACAAGCCTAAAAAAAATTCTAGAGAATGGAAAGTTGTCGCCATTTGAATTAGCGAGAACTCCATATGTGTTTGGTAATTGGAAACAACCTTTAGGTGATTAGGAGATGCCCTACGGGCCATTTATGTAAAAAAATCCAAAATTTAGGTGTTAGTAAAGTAGTATGGATATTTAAGTTGAAATAATTTTTACCGACACAAAATTTGTACCACAAAAGTTTTTTTTGTATTGTTGTTACATCCCGAAATTCACGACACATAAAATCGGGTTTATAAAAGGATTGAAAAGAATAAAAGGTAAGACGGACTCATGGGACGCCAATGGGTCGGGAATGGCCGGGCCGAGCAAGGGGGAAGGAGAGGGCTTAAGACCTGGCTCTAGTCAAGTCTCAAGCTCATTTGCACCCCAACCCTCTACACTTTTCTAGAGAGAGAAACCGTCAAGAGAGAGAGTCCCGGTTTGAAGCTCAAGATCGCTCCTACTTCTATCTCCACTGCTCGGGTGAAGATCTACAGGAGAAGGGAATCGTTTTGAGGTAAGGAACTTGTATTTTCTGAGTTTTCTTTGAAATGGGTTTTTCGGGTATTTTTACAAAAAAAGGTCGGGTTTTTACGGGTCAAATGAGAAACGTTTATAGATCTGGCATCACGAAAGAAAACTACAAGTTTTGAACGTAAAAGGTTTGCATCTTGATCGTAATTGGGTAGAGCTGCCATGAACATGCAAACTTAGGGTTTTTGAGGAAAAAGCTGCTCGACAGGCGAACTGGGTAGATGTTAGCAATCTTAACATGTTCGCTTGGGGATAGACATGACGAATTTTATAGTTTCGCTGGGTTCCACTAGGGCGAACTTGGCAACGAACTTGGTAAGTTCCCTAGCCACAGTTGTGGCGCAACTGTTAGATTCGCATGTATGTTCGTTTGGGCTATGTAGGGCGAACTTAGCTTTAGTTCGCTAGTTCAGAAGTAGAGAAACCGTCTAGTGTTGTCTAGAACTAATATGTGTTGTTTGAATATCTATTTAGATTGTGAGTGACATCTATTGGGCTCTAGTTCGAGTTGTGAGATTCGCTTGTCTGGTGAGTCAAGATTCCTTATTAATTGTTTCTAGGGTGACATGCATGCTTAAGAAATGTTTATGAAACGTTTATGAAATGATTGTTAAATGAATGTTTACGAAATGGCCGGTTCTTGAGGGATCGACTGCAATACACATGACCGGACCGCCGGTGGTCACAGGTCCGGTCCGGTCTGATCTCAAAAACATTGATAACAAGTATACTGCTTGAAATGTGTGAGTGAGTTGGTTTATGTTACACAAAGTCACAGTAGATCATAACAAGTCATTTTTGTGTAAATTACATGCTTATGATGATTAATAGGCCTTGTAATATGTTACTGAGTTTGTTTAGATTACACAAAGTCACATTAGGTTATAACAACTCATTTTGTGTTAAATCACATTAGTATGATAACTAGTACACTAATGGGTCTTGTATTAAACTACATATCTAGACTAATATATGACTGCTCATTATCATGTGTACTAAATTACATTTCAATCATGCTTTCAACAACATGACCTACACATTTTCAAGTGCATTTCCTAACTCTGTTCCAACTAAAAACTCTAGAATAAATAGAGCTAGAAAAAAAAAACTCAGGCTAATGATGCATATCTTATGAACACAAAGAAGTCTAGACAAACACACACGAGATATTCCTGCTTTAATTTCACTAAATACTATTTATTTATGCCTATATAGACGTAGTTAATTATTTCTCGGTTGCCCACATTGGAGAACGTTTCTTCTTTTTTAAAATCTGGATAAATTCAAACAAAATACTATTTCTATAAGCTCGAGACACCTATAAGACATAGACCATATCAGGTTATTAATAGCCACAAGCAACGGACTTTTACAATGCTAAATAAAATACTATTTCTATAAATTGAATTTATGAACATTAATAAAATATTACGTCACATTAGGTTTGATGAGATGGTATTATACTAGTTTTGACACTTTCAATCTAGCTACTATACGTTATTGTTTTATATTTATACTTGTTTGAACTTTTATTAACTATAGAGTATTACAATAGTGGTTAATACATGCAATATAGTATTCGAGTGAACCTTGACCATTGCGCGTTTTTCATCGCTTGTTTGAACAGACTAGGCTCGGTTCTATTTAAAACAATCACTACAAAGAATTGGGCCAATAGTGGCGACAAATGTCGCCGCTAATGCCCCGAAATGTCGCCGCTAATACTAATAGCGGCGACAGTCGCCGCTAATACGTCGCCGCTAATACTTTACCGCTAATACTCCGCATGTCGCCGCTATTACCTGTAGTCGCCGCTAATGGTTGTCTATTAGCGGCGACAGATGTCGCCGCTAATACCTGTCGTCGCCGCTAATGGTTGTTTATTAGCGGCGACAATTGTCGCCGCTAATACTCCAGTTGTCGCCGCTAATACTCCTGTCCGTTTTTACAGTTTTTTCTGCATTTTCATTATTTCCAGTTTTTCTAAAACAAACATAATTACAAAACCTGCATTTTTTTGCCGAATATAACAGAAACATAACCATAAAATTACTAATATATAAAGTTAAAACATAATGTAAAGATTTTTGACCCATTTAAGTTATTCCGAATGTTAATACAACATAAAAACTAAGCAATTAATCTTCATCCATATTGTCGTCGCCCTCGTCGTTTCCACTGCTACTTTGTCCCATTTGTGAAAGATTAAACTTGTTAAGTTTATCTCTAAAAGTCGGGTCGTCGAACAACATGTTAGTTAGTTCCTACAATTACATACAAATTTAGTTATTACATATATATGTCTATATAAAAGTTTCAAGTCAAAACAATTCATTTTACATATATATATACATGCATACAAGTTTTCCGGTCAAAACGGGTCAAATGATTCATTTTACATATATATGTCTACGAACATAGAACTTTCAAGTCTAAACGGGTCAAATGATTCCTTTTACATATATATGTCTACATACATAGGACTTTAAAGGCTAAACGGGTCAAATGATTCATTTTACATAAATGTCTACATACATACAAGTTTCGAGTCTAAACGGGTCAAATGATTCCTTTTTACATATATATGTCTACATACATAGAACTTTATAAGCTAAACGGGTCAAATGATTCATTTTACACATATATGTCTACATACATACAAGTTTCGAGTCTAAACGAGTCAAATGATTCATTTTACTTGTGTGTAGGGGAGTGTAGGCTGCACCTGTGACTGCTCTAAAGAATCCGGCACTTGAGATGATGAAGGTTTAAACCCAATCCCTTTAATCCATCCGCGCCGAGTACCTAGGACCTTTTCAAATGCATCGACTTCGTTCAGTCCAGATGAAGAAGTCCCTTGATTTGTTTGAGTTTGGGACTCTATCTCCATCTTTAATTGGGACTGTTTTTAATTTCACAAAGATGATTTAATACACATACAAATACATATTGAAAATTATACTTTAAGTAAATACTTACAATTAGTTGCTCTGCTTTGCTGTCAACCATCCCATCTTTACGTGTATGAGCAGCGCGGTACGTATCTAGTCGACTCTGAGCCTGTTTAACCTTAAATATTAATTATTTTATAACAATAACTACTATATATAATACAAATAATACATGTATATAGATATATATACATAGATATATATATATATATATAATATAATATAGCATTACTTTTTTATAACAACAACTACTATATGTCGACGTTCCTCCACGGTTTACGCATACTTGCTGTTTACGATTGGCTTGGTTAACTTTTGAACGTTTTTTTATGTTTATCCGAACAAAAATGTTCAATAGCTCTCTGCCAATTATCCGGGTGCATCCCCTTTGGGACGTTGACCAACGCTCTCGGGATATCATCAAACCCTCCAACCTTTTTAAATTGATTTGATGCATTGGATTTGCGATCTCTGTATCGCTTTTGATAGATTGAATGAATGCCCAACTTCAACTTTGTACGGTCGGTGCTCTCATGAATCCGATTAAGATCGAATGATTTCTATAAATTAAACAAGAGAAGTTATTCAAGTAAAATAATAAAATAAAATATAAAAGAACTTAAATAAATCATTTACCGAAAGATGTTGGTACATCGCATTCTTCTCGGCGTCTGAAACTTCATTCCAAGAAAATCGATCAAACGCGATGTTCCGCCACATATACAACCCCACTTCACGAGTGAATAAATCATTATCAATACCAACTGGGGTAAATGTAGCTTACATATCAAAGGTCATAGATAAAGGCCCCTTGTTCTTTTCTACTTCGGCTCGAAGACGAAGGTTTTTGGCCATCCCTCGAGTATTCCGTCGTGGGCTCGCTGCCGCTGCAATTATAATTAAAAAATTATTAGTCACGATTTTTATAATAAATGAATGAATTTAGTAAATAAATAAGTTATAATAATACTTACCGTCCTCCTCATAATGGCCATGCCCGGCACCAAAGCCGCCGGGAGACGGTGGATCCTGGCCTGCGCCATCTCCTCCATGGCCCATCACATCGGCCATGACGTACAGTAGCAAATACCAAACAGAAATTAAGCTGAAAATTTATAAGATATAAAATACAAAAATACATAGTGAATAAAGTTTTCTATTACAACATGAAAATACAAATTACAACTTTTCTTTTAATCAAACCCCTAAGTTGGCCCCTACCCCTCAGACAGCTCTCCCTCAGATACTTCAGTATCACTGTCAGACCCCTCAGTGTAATACTCTGATTCGTTCTCAGAAACTTCATCGGGCTCGACATGAGTAGCTTCATCAGTATCATTCTCAGAAACTTTATCGGGCTCGACCTGAGTAGCAGAATTGTTTGGAAAGAATTGCCTAAAGTCAACAAACAATTTTATACCCGATGAAGAGTTGTTGTGAACGACGTCAAGATCTTCGGTTAAGTCATTGTTAACATTTTGAACATCCGGGTCAACATCTTGTACATTCTCTACGCGCCCATCATGTAATGGTAGATCCCAAATTCTTCGATGATTAACATGCTCGACGACCCCGCGATGGTTATTGTTTTGGTTTCCTCGAGAAGGTTCTTTGATGTAGAACACTTGTTTTGCTTGCGAAGCAAATATGAGTTGGTCTTCTTTGTCCCATTCTTGTTCTGTGTTGATACTGTGATATTATTTTCATATCTAACACCCCTTCGAGTATCAAACCACTTACACCGAAATAGGACAGTTGAATACCATTTGGATAATGCATCTCAATAATCTCTTCTAATTGGCCGTAATATTTCTCACCGTCCTGTCCATCCACTGAAAACCCAGAGTTTTGTGTCATGCGCCATGCGTCACGGTTAACTACCATAAACCTAACACCGTTGACTATACAACTAGTGTAAGTAGAGGCGTTTATATCCGCACCCATTGAAAGAGCATACAACTCTGAGTGAAATTCTGGAGAATTTTGTTTTTTCATTGAATAGACCTAACAAATATAGAAATGTGTGTTATATGTGTATTACCTAACAAATATCTAGTAATGTGTGTAATATGTGTATTACCTTCTCGAGAAACCACCTCGGAAATTTGGTTTTAACATCATCTTGGGGGTGTTCAATTTTGAATTCACTAAATTGATAACAAAAATATAAAAGATGCAAGGAAGGAAAAAATACTTAAACTAAAAAGAAAACTTAAAGATAGGAACACTTCCTTCATGTAGTTCCTGACTTCTTCACAGTTATCAAAGACAAACCATTCTATGTTGAGTTTTTCGCTTACAGAAAGATGTTTGATCTCACTACAAAAAAAAAGAAGGGTATTTGGGACTAAAATTTTAGTCTCTGACAGGGACTGATTTCGCCAGTCCCCGGTCAGTAACAGATACTTAGTCCTAAATAGTTAGGTTAAAAATCAGTCCCCATTGTATGTCACCAACAGAGACTAATAGTTAGTCTCTGATACAAAAAATCAGTCCTTAATTTGTCCCCCGAATATCACGTTATTTCAGTCCCTAATACATTTATTTAGCGACTGAAAATCAGTCTCGGATAATAAGATATTTCAATCCCTGGTGTGTAATTTTAAGGACTGAAACTCAGTCCTTCGAAAATGTCTATATTGTCCATGATACGTTTCATTAGGTTTGTGATTCCATATCAAATCAGTCTACAATAAAATGTTTTAAAGACTGAGAATTAGTCACTGGTATACGTTTTTTTAGTTGTTAGTATAAAACCTATAGAGACTGATATCTAATCTCCGATAGCATGTTTTTTTAGTCTATAATATGTACTTTTAGAGTCTGATATTCAGTTTAAGATAATATTTATTTTCAATCTCCAATATATTTATTTCAGGTCTAAAAATAAGTCTCCAAATCAATCCCCAATCAATCACAAATTTGCAACATAAATTTAAAAAAATTGATTCTTTCTAAAAAACTGATTCTTTTTAAAAAATTACACTCTACATATATATACAAAATCATATATACAAACACAGAAGCAAATTATATAAACATACATTTAACCCATTAGAAACCAATCAAGACAGATTCTTTTTTCTTTTACACTTAACTTTCTTTACATATATATATATATATATATATATATATATATATATATATATACATACATGTACATACTAATTCTTAGAAGAAACAGAATGATACATATGGTCTGGTCCTCGTAACCAAAGGATGCCAGTTTCTAACATTTATCTTTTTTTTTCCTTCTTTTTAAGCAATATCATTTGATAAGCAATCGAAGGCCAGAGTAATATCGTAATAAAAACATTAACTACACGTATAATCAATTCAATTCAATTACTAAACAAGAATCTAACTAGCCAAACCCTAGCAGAAAAGGATGAACCCTAACTCCCAAATCAAGAATCGTAGTAAACAATACTTTCTCTTAAACCCAAAATCCGTACAGGGTACGTCCCTGACGCTTCAAAGCAAAAACCCACATACATCGCCGTGACAGTTTTCCGACGAGTATGTTCTATGTACCTGACGGCATCACGGATGACATTCTCGAGAAAGATCTTCAAAACTCCTCGCATCTCTTCCTAGATAAGGATCGCGGGTTTGGTGATGCCCCGGATGCTGTCCCGAAGAACTTTCTAGTGACACTTGGCTCCTCCCTTTCCTAGTCATTTTCCACTTCCTGGCGTTTTCTCTCACTAGTGTTTAAATTGATTGAAAGTGTGTTGGGTGTATATATTGTGGGCGTAAGATTTTGTGTTTCTAAAAGGAGGGATTTCATCCGTTGATTTGAAGGGATGTGAGAGATGATTACCGTACGATTTTGATATATGTGATGTGTAATGAAACGTTTTGAGTGGTTCATTTTTGAGTGTTGGATCCAGCATGATATTGTTAAGTTATTGGAGTTCACATATTCAAGAAATTTATTTTACAGTTTCAATTTTCATAATATGATAACCAATAGTAATTAATATGATTAACGGAGTATGTTTCATGTCATAACATCCGATTAAGTTAAATCGATTTATTCAAAACTTATTTTAGGAATTAGTTAAAAATGTTTACATAAGTGGTATCCTCTGTGTTTTTGAAAGTTTATTCATATTATATATAAGTTTAATTCAATTAGAGTAAAATGGAAACGTGATAAAAATAGATACAAGAGCATGATCTCCGTATACATAATTAATATATTGAGCATGATATTCATATAGGTGATTAACGAGTGGGTTACGCCCAAGCGTTGTGATGATTCGGTTTTGAATTTTTTTTTACATATAAACGTTTTAGTCAACATTACAATGTGAGCTTTTTCCACGGTTTATTTTTTTCGTATAAAGTTTCGAATATTATAAACGTCTTTGATGTAACGTGCGGGATTACGTCATCGTTTCACTTTTTATAAAGTTTTGAATCTAGTCAACCCCCCCCGCCGCAACGAGCGGGGTTAAGTCAACTAGTATTTATATATTTATAAAATTATACAAATGTCAATATCAACAAAATATCTTTTCAGGTCTTTTTTAATTCATTAAGTTTATATTTTTTCTTAATGTTTTCTATGTTTACCCTTTAGTTTTCTAGGTATTCTCTTTTTTTTCGAGCTTGAAAGTGATGTTATCTGCTATTCATTGAGTTTCATGTTTAGATTTTTTCTACATGTTTTCTATGTTCACCCTCTAGTTTTCTAGTTATTGTCTTACTTTTTTCGAGCTTGAAAGAGATGTTATCCGCCATTCATTCAATTTCATGTTGTGATGCTAACTACTCTTCATTGAGTTTCATGTTTATCTAATTATCTGCATGTACATAAAGAGAACAAAATTAATCCTTAACAAATATTGTGTTCATTTAGTACCATAATTAATTGTAGCTTGAAAATTAACAAGAAATCAATACTAATTTGAAAAGGTAGATAACCAACGCCATCGAACTAAATTACAATGTATAAAACTATATAGATAAATATATGTGAATTAATTTATAAGTGTTTTTTTTAACATTGACGCTAATTAACCAATAATGACTCTGATTGACCAATAATGACACTAGTTTACCATGAATGATCCTAATTGACCGTCAACGACCCTATGACTATCAGTGAATCTAATTAAACATCATTAACCATAGTTGACCCTACTTGACTATCAACGGCCCTAAATAATCATCAATGGCTCTAGTTGACCATCATGGACTCTAACCAACCATAAATCACTCTAATTAATCACCATTGACCCTAATTGACTAATAATGACTCTAATTAACAAACAATGACCGTAATTAATCACGAATGACCCCAATTGACCATGAATGACCATAATTGACCAACAACGACCCTAATTAACTAACAATGGCTCTAGATTGCCATCATTGACCCTAATTGACTAATAACGACTCTAATTGACCAACAATGACCGTATTTAATCATGAATGACCCCAATTTACTATGAATGACCATAACAGACCATATTGGGTCTTAAAGGGTTGTATCGGGTCATAGTGAGTCATATTAAATGCCAACGCACAGTAAGAAGTCATACGTGCCTTAGTGGACCATATTGGCCAATAATGACTCTAATTGACTGTAATTGACCAATATGATCCTAATTGACTATCATGAACACTAAGTGACTATTATTGACCCCAATTTAAGAACATTTGCCGTCATTGACCATCAATTACACTAATTCATCGTAATTGCCCCTAATTGACATTTATTGACCAATATTTGTCATACTTATCCATCATTGACCAGTAATGAACCTAAATGACAATCAACGATCCTAATTGACCATCATTGAGCAACAGACACCTAACTGATGAATGAATGACCCTAATTAACAATCAATGGCCCTAATTAGTTATCATTGACTTTAATTGACCATCATTTAGCGTAATTGACCATAGCAACCCTAATTGGCTATTAGTGACTCTAATTAACCATCTACAACCCTAATTAACCATTAATGATTACAATTGATTATCATTAACCCTAGTTAACTATCAATGACCATAATTGACCTTACATGACCATGGTCTCTAATATATTTCCTCGAAATGGTAGAATAGATGTCGATTATTATAGACTGAAAATCAGTCCCCAATTCTTTCATCTACTAAACATTTCAGAGACTAAATACCAGTCCCTAATTCGATCGATTTTATAAATATTAAGAACTGATTTTCAATCTCTAATGTGTTACCTCCTTATTAGATACTAAAAAGGTAACTTACATAAATCATAAAAAAAGCTCTTAATACCATATGTAACTTATAAATCAGTACCAGGTACAATATATCCAGAAACTGTAGATCAGTCGTTAATACTTTAGTCACCAACTGTTGAAGTGATGATGGCATATAAGAGACTGATAATCGGTCTTCAGTCATTTCATATATAAAATGCATTTGAGACTAACTATCAGTCCCTAATACGATCTCTTACAAGAATTGTTAGGAATGAATTTCATCCTCTAATTTAACTTATAAAAATGGTAGAATATGCATCGAGTATTGGAGACTGAATATCAGTCTCCAATTATTTCATCTACAAAACTCTTATGAAACTAAATTTTAGTTTCGAATAAGGTCACTTACAAGTTGTTTGAGACTATTTTTTTAGTCTATGATACTTTCTTTAAAACGGTAAACTCGAGCCAAATAATTGGATACTAAAACTCAGTCCTTACTCCTTTCATATATAAAAGGCGTTCGAGACTAAACGTCAATCCCTAATTCGATCCATTTTTTGGAATATTAGGAACTAGTTTTTAGTTTCTAATATGTTCCCTCCATAATAGAGACCGGAGATCAGTTGCTAATACATTTACGCCATTTTCATTACAAAAGGGAACATATTTCGGACTGAAATTCAGACACGAAAAAAATTCCCTACAAAACCTTATATTAAACAGGAATATTTGTGACCAAAATTTAGTCTAAAATAAGGTGGAAAATATTAACGACTAATTATCGGTCACCAACATAAGTCGTATAAAAATTAGTCCTAATTATTATCAGTAACTGATAAATCAGTGTCACATATTATGTATTCAAGACTGATATATCAGTCCCTAAGATTTTAGTCTCTAATGGTTACTTTTTTTGTAGTGTCTTCGTTGCGCTAGACGGACGACATTTAGACTCAAACACCCATAACTTTCTTTTTTCGACAACGACATCTTCGTTTCTGTCGGGGCGATTGAACTGAGTCTGAACATCTCGAAGGTACCTCGAACAAAATAATAGAGCTTCTTCCGCAACATAGCCTTCGGCTATACATCCTTCCAGCCTAGCCTTGTTTCTCACATAATTTTTTAGTTTTTTCATATACCTTTCAAACGGATACATCCATCTCATACATACTGGACCTCCACGAATCGTTTCATCAGGTAAATGCAAAACTAAATGAACCATAATGTCAAAAAATGCTGGAGGATAGATCAACTCTAACTGGCATAAGATTGTAAAAATGGCATCTTTCGCTTTATTCATATCCTCCACCAATAGTGTCCTAGAGCAAAGTTGCTTAAAGAAAGTACAAAGGTCTACTATTGGTGTATAAGTATCTTTTGCCAAAAACCCTCTAACCCCAATCGGTATCAAACATTGCATGAGAATATGACAGTCATGAGATTTCAACCCAGTAATGTTTGTATTGTTATCTGTCACTCTCTTGCTGATATTAGATCCGAACCCATCCGGCAGTTTAACATATTTTATAAACTTGCAGAAAAGCTTTCGATCAGTGACCTGGAATGAGTACTTTGGGTGCGGCTTACATAACTTGCCACTCGCATTTTTTTTCAACCACAACGTCTTCCGAATTTTTAGCTTTTCCAAGTCGATTCGTGCGTTTGTCGTGTCTTTGGTCTTATCGTTCATTAGAAGAGTACCCAAAAAACTGTCGCACACATTTATCTCAATATGCATTACATCTAAGTTGTGCTTCAGTTGTAGAGAGGACCAATACTCAAGTTCAAACAATATTCTTCGTTTGGACCAGTTCAACTCGAACTCCTCCCGCTTTCTCATAACACCTCCAAAATCTCAATGCTTGCCCGATAGACGATGTAGTAGACGATCGAGTTGAGCTTCTATGTCAGCAGAACTAAATTGTTTCGGAGGGGCTCTTGTCTCGGGTTCCCCGTTAAAGTCCAAACTTGTTCTCCACGGATGGTTAGCATCTAAAAACCGGCGATGATCGACGTATACGACTTTATTTGTTACACGTATTGAAGGAGTGTCTTCATTGCAAGTCGGGCATGCTTTGTAGCCCTGTCCGCTCCAACCCGATAGACTACTACGAGCTGGAAAGTCGTTTATGGTCCATAACAACGCCGCCTTCATTGTAAAGAATGTGTTTGTCGCTGCGTCTTTAGTACGTACGCCCAAATGCCACAAGTTTTTAAGCTCATCCACTAACGGTCTAAGGAAAACGTCCATGTCCTTCCCAGGTGATTTAGGGCCTGGAATCAACAAAGACAACATGAATGAGGACTCTTTCATACATAGCCATGGAGGCAGGTTGTATGTGGTGAGTACAACCGGCCACGTGCTATGAGCCGAACTCATGTTACCAAATGGATTAAAACCGTCAGCTGCAACCCCTAGGCGAACATTTCGAGGTTCCCTCGAGAAGTAAGGGAACTTTATGTCAAATTCTTTCCATGAAGATCCATCAACAGGATGACGCATCGTACCTTCTTCTGATCGCCCAATACTGTGCCGGATCATATCTTTTGCCGTGTGCCTTGAACAATACGCCTAGATACATAATACATAAACATATATACATACATATACACACACATACATACATACATACATGCATACCAATAGATACATAATACATAAACATATATACATACATACACACACAAAAAAAAATAACATACATACAAAATACATTTAAATTAAAAAAACCTATATATATTAATTTTTATACAACCCTATATATACAAACATAACCATATTCAAGATATATACATACATACACACATACAAATACATACATAATACATAAACATATATACTACATACAAAATACATTTAATTTAAATTAAATTAAAACCACATATGTCAAACCTAGCATCCATGTCTAGAATAAGAGAACTAATATGTTTTATGCAAATGGTTATTGAATTATGTCCGGTTCCAATTTCGATTCGAATAGCTTATTTTGAGTTCGGTAATTTCTCATAAAACAATTGACAAATCTGGGTTCCTATTAATAATCGGTCATATATATAATGAGATTTTAAGTTGGTAATGTTACCTAAAGTACCATGTTGATGTTGATTGAAACTATCGGAATCGGCGGCAGTCTTGCGACGGTTGACAGCAGCGGCAGATAGGTCGGAGCAATCTTCGTCGGCAAATCGTTCGAGGCTGGTCGCCGGAAAATTGTTCGAGGCTGTGGTCTGAGCAGTCTGAGCAGCAGGGAGGGGGTGGTCGTAGCAGTCGTCGGAGCTGGGAGGGGCGGTCGGAGCAGGGAGGGGCGGTCGGAGCAGGGAGGGGCGGTCGCCGGAGAATAGGAGATCGTCGGCTTGGGATAAGTGAGAGAGAGGGTGAGAATGGAGGGAAAGCAGGGACTGATCAAGTTATTCCCGCTTTAGAGCAATAGCGGCGACGGTCGCCGCTAATAACGTCGCCGCTAATGCTAAAACAACATTCCGATTAAATTCTTGGTAACCGTCAGATCTTGGAGACACGGATCACCATCAATAGCGGCGACATTTTTGGGTGTCGCCGCTAATGACGTCGCCGCTAATGCCTAGTTTTCTTGTAGTGAATAATCGGAAGTTTCGATTATTGAAAATGTAATACTAATTGATTCTATTAATTTCCAGTTTTGATTAGAGCACCTTCAACGGTACTGGACATAGAAACACCAACAAACGTGTTACATCAGTTTTTCACTTATCTTTTAAAAACTCATATTTTTACTCCAATATTACATTGTTTTTCAATCATCCACTTTTTTATAAAAAGAAATTAAATAGGTTGTGTTTACATGGATAGGTTGCCACTTGTCTGTAGAAGTTAAGGTTTCTCTTTCAGTGCTAGTTGACCTTTGTCATTCCCCCAACGGCTATATATACCCTCCCTCTCAGCAATACATATCATAATAGAAACAATACCCAGCTTCACACACAAATATTTGGTGCTAATGGAGGTTTCTTCCCTTAGCAAAACACTTATCTTGTATAGTCATATTTACATCCTTGACACAAGGCAAAAGCAAAGATGGTGGGAGCCCAGGCACTTGCATCGACTTCTATAAGTCCACCTGCCCTAAGGTCGAATCTATAGTCCAGGCAGCGATTCAGTCTGCTGTAAAAGCCAAGCCCACAAATGCACCTGGTATACTAAGGATGTTCTTCCATGACTGTTTTATCCGTGGTTGTGATGCATCTATCCTTCTTAACGGAAAGTCAACCGAGAAGACAGCAGTTCCAAACTCCCTCCTCAGAGGCTTTGAAGTTATTGACGCTGCAAAGTCCAAGCTCGAATCCGCCTGCCCTGGAGTGGTCTCTTGTGCTGATATCCTTGCCCTTGCTGCCCGTGATTCCGTGGTCCTGGTAATCAAATGTTTTCTTCACACTCTTTCTTTTTCGGATTTATTTAAGAACATGTAATTAACTGAAATCTTGCAGACCGGTGGACGTAGTTGGCAGGTGCCATTAGGACGTAGAGATGGATTGGTTTCAAAAGCGTCTGATACAGCAAACTTGCCTGCTTTTAACGACCCTATTAGTGCCCAAATTAAAAAGTTTGCTGATAAAGGTCTTAACACTGAAGATATGGTTATTCTTGTTGGTAAGTAGAACAAAGAAACATTACAACATGTTCCGGATGCGATTTCAGTAATCTTAATTTAAACTTACGTGTAAATACCTGCAGGAGGACACACAATTGGAACGGCAGCTTGTGCGTTTATAGGCGTCAGGCTATACAACTTCAACAACACCAATAGACCCGACCCTGATATCAACCCAGCATTCCTTCCCAAGCTTAGAGCACTTTGTCACAATGGCGGTGATAGGTCGGTTCGTGTGGCCTTAGACACAGGCAGCGTTAATCGCTTTGACAAGTCCTTCTTTACAAACTTAAAGAATGGAAGGGGGGGTTATTGAATCAGATGCAAAGCTATGGAGTGATCCAACCACACAAAAGTTTGTACAACAGTTCCTGGGATATAATAAGGGGCTACATGGATTGGACTTCGGCGTTGAGTTTGGAAAAGCCATGGTGAGGTTGGGTAATGTTGAGGTGAAGACAGGAAAACAAGGTGAAATTCGTAAAGTTTGTACGGCAACCAGTTGATAAGGATATTGCTTCAACATGCTTCAAAAGTTGGTGTTGAAATCAACTCAATTTGTGGACTGTATTTTAATTATCGTTTTCTTCAATTTGGAATAATATCAAGGATTGAATGGTTTTCTGTGTTATTTGATGTCTTTTTATTACTTTTGTGAAGAGTGTCATGTAATTTTATGACTGGAATAGATTTTAACCCAAGCTAAAGGTGAATTTCAAAGGAATTTTATGGATATGTCATGTTTTGACGCAAGAAGGAAAATAAATTAAAAAGACTAAACAAGTTATAGTAAATACTGAACTTTTATCTAAAATCCAAATGAGAGAGTTTATGTCATATACTAAAGCGTTTTTGTAATAACACAAATCCATCCATCTTCGTTTTCCGATGTGGTTTATCTTGGGTTAACGGAGAAACCACAAACAATGACGAGGATTCTAGACATCCATTGCAGATTTTGTTTAAAAGTCGGGGGTACCATGAAGAAACATGTGGATTCCAAGACCACCTTCTTGGTATTTTAATTTTGAAAACACCAATTCCACCATTGTAGTTACCACTAACATTCCGTTTTCTTGCTCGTTTTCTTTGCTTAAAACATTTCATTCATTTATATAACCCTTTTCTTTCGTTTCAAAACCATTCCTTACAAACATTCCGTGTTCATAAACATTCCTTTCATAAACCGTTCATTTCACAATTGTTTTTTGTTTCAAACACAGTTCCTTTACTAAAACATTTATTTCGTAAACATTTCATTTAGAAATCATTTCCTAAACATTTCATTTAGCAATCGTTTCATAATCATTTCATGAGTATTCATATCACCGTAGAAACAAGTAATAGGGATTCTTTACTCACCTGACATTAAGGAACTAAACTCACTCAGCAACGAACTTCAGGATAGGTGGAAGTGCTAATAAATCTATTCAAATAATCACGAACGAGATTTGTCACTACACGGTTAACCAAGTCTTTTTGATCGAAAACTCCCTTGGCTGAAAACCTTTTCAACTGAAATCATTTTCGGTCGAAATCCCTTTTGACCGAAAACCATTTCATCAGAAACATCACCCATCCATCTATTTTGTCCGAAAACGTTTTCGTCCGAGTTAGCTTTTCATTCGAAAAGCACAGTTCTTATTTCGACCGAAATACTTTTCGGTCAAAAAGTCGTTCTCGGTCCATTCATCCACTTTTCGGACGATTCATACGTGCTTGGCCAAAACTCGTCGTTTTTATTCAATTTTTTAACTTTTTACGTCCAAAACTTCTATCTAACTTTTAGGCCAAAACACGTGCAAAAATCCCGAATTTATGTCAAAACCCACTTAGAATCCTAAAAACCCATTTCCAACTAAAAACAGGAATATGAGTGTGGTTTATAGATTCTTCTTCTCTAATCGATAGCAATGCTCCAGCAACGATCTCAGATCAAGATGGAGGTCTCGGGGCGGTTTTGGAGTTTTCTCTCTCTAGATATATGGGGGTAAAGGTGGTGAATGAAGATGCGGATGGAGGATAGGGTTTTAGTCCCCCTCCCCTCCCCCTTTTCTCTCGGCCCGACACCATGCCCACGAGCCCGTTGGCCTTCTTGACCCGGTCGTTATGTTATTCTTCTGAACCCGTTTCATTTATTCTTTCATTTATTTTTGGGATGTTACAAAGTATTCTTGACTCGAATCTTCAACACGTTGAGTATTCAATTTTCTGCTTGACTGCAACAATGATCAAACTCATCGTTGACGGTTTTGGTTGAGACACATATTCAAGACGCTTCCTTTAAAAAACAGATATCACGCCTTCTCCGAGACGAGCGCGTCTGTCTATCACGATACAACAACCAGAACTGGGGAAATCGGGATGTTACAATTCATGAGAGTTCTCTTCTTTAGTGGGTTGCTTGACTATCTTTTTTCTATGTAGGTCTTCATCTATAGAAAAAATGAAAGAAAAGGTTTATTTTATAATCATACCGAAACTCCAAATTTTATGAGTCAAAAGAAAATATGCATTTGATGCAAGACATATTAATGTTGATTTTAAAATGAACTGTCAACTATAATCAAAACATCCATATTGATTCATAAAAACGTTTTATGAGTAAAAAACAAAACATTAATATTGCTTTCCGGCAAAGATTGTTTGCATTAATCAAGATGATGCAACAAATTTCTACTATAGTCACTCAAGTTTAGCAATATTTATTTTAACCACTCAACTTTGAGCATCGATATCTCATTAATATTAGCTTCGTTTTAGACTCGGGTTGGTTCGTTGTAAAGCTCTCACATGAGAGAACACAAACCCAGAAGAAAATAAGTATATTAACGTTAGTTACATATAATTATTTCTATTTAAAGTTAACAAAAATAGTTTTCCCATTTTTTGTGAAAAACTCATTTTTTCACAAAATTTCAAGCATATATACACGTGTGTGTGTATAAACACGCAATTTGTGTCGGAATTTTGTCAAAAATTGTTTCAGCAAGGATTTTTCTAACAAAATTTTGTTGTCGCAAATGTGTCGATAAAATGTGTTTCGTGCGTATTCCTAACCAACGTAAATGTGCGGCGGAACCTATTTTAATTCTAGTAGTGTTATATAAGGTGAGTGGTCTGCACTAGTATGGTTATTAATTATTTCCTAGGGGAGGGTTCAATTAATAACACTAAATATTGCGAGAATACGCAGAACAACACGAATCATTTACTTTTTCAATCTTAAAAACTTTTAAAATGTAAGAAATAGGTATAAATGTAATGTTTATTCGTTTTTCATTAAATTCAAACGAAAGTGTATGAAAAAATTTCGTTTATATACATACCTACATATGTGTAATTCATGTGTAGGTTTTTTTACCTACACATAACCTACACATATAGGAAACTTTTAAATATATTAAAACATATGAAAAAGCTAGTTTAATAATTTTTTATGTAAATAAACATACATATTTATATGTAAGAAGTATAAAATTTTAAATTTTTTTTATCATGTATCAAAAAATTAAACGATTTAAGTTTGTTCTCTCTGTTCTCGTAAAATTTGCTTGTTCTGAAATGAACTTCTCTCTTATTTCCTATTGTAGTCATACATATTGATTAGTATTATATAATAGCTTATAAAGTTTTTATTATTGAATACCAAATGTGGTTAAGTGTTAAGTTATAAATAATCTTGGTTTTAATGCTTATGCCTAGCCAAAAATCTTCCCAAAAGGAGATATAGGGCCATCTTTGAGGGTGTGTAGGGTTGGCGACTACACATGGCATAAGAGGCCTCAATTTTTTTCCCCTTTACGTACCGTAGGTCGATTAACATATATAAAAAAATTACAAACTTATTAGTAATTACATGTTCTACAATGTGCCTATAAGTCAAAAAATAATTTTTAGAGGCCCCACACTCAATCTCTTAGAAATTACATGATCTAGAGGGGCCTATTTTCTAGTACTCGCACAAGACACCCGAAATCTCGGAGACGGCCGAGATCTGTCTTCACAATAACTGATTATTCATATCATATGAGCTACAAGCCCAATATATAAATGAGATTAACATTATTTATCTTCGAATACTGAATAAGGCAATCCAACTTTGATTGCACTAAAATACTATTTAATTATGAAAGAACCCGAACAAAGTACCTCTCATTGTTGCCACACATAAGCATAAACATAGTTCTTAAACTTTGAATAAATAAAATCAAATACAGCGGAAGTCTATTACAAATTCATAGTTAATTAAAAATTTCAAACATCATTGTCTAAAACCATAAAACTAAAGTCATGGGGATGTCAGTGTTCTCAGCAGCAGTCATCCAACCATACATTTCAAGCCCGCGTGGCTTCATATATTTTCCTTCCCTTTGTTATCTGATATGCATACTAAAACATCAGCTAACGCCTGTGAGTTCAAGTTTTCAAAACATTTATAAGAGAAACTTTCTTTCTCATATCATTCGTATAAAACTTATTTAACGAAAAACATACAATATAATAGCATAGTAAAACATTTAACAACATACTTAGTCATTTCTTTCATCTATTAGTTACATCATACATTATATGTATACAATCTGTTTCTTTCTTTACTGTCCACAAAGAACCTCTTATGTCCACAAATGACTTCTTTTATCCATAAAGGACTTCTTATGTCCACAAAGGACTTCTTTTGGCCACAAAGGACACTCTTTCTTTGCAAGTACTGTTCCCTAAGGCTTATCATCCAAAGGCGATACTCACCTCTTATGTCCACGAAGGACCTTTTTTCTTAGGTGACCGTCATCACCAGAGCAACCGTTGTTACTCCTGTTCTACCAGTTGCAACATCACCAGTTACAGTGCCCTGTCGGGCACTGTCCCCGTTATTCATATAGCAGGCATGCAACCCATGTAATGACACTACCATAGGTTTCGGGTAGCACTAGTCTCTTGGACTACGCTACTACCTTCAGACTTGCTTCTGTGTAACCATACTCTGACACATTAGACAATGTATTCGACTTATCTCCTCTTTCTCTTTGTTTATAAATAGTTAAATAAACATGTTCTTTATTCTTCCTTCTCGTTTATAAAACATTCAGTTAAATAAACCTTTTCTTTCTGTTTATAAACCGTTTCTTTCTTATCTTTCTGTTTATAAACCTTTAGTTAAATAAACCGTTTTCTGCCTTATCTTTCACCTTTAAGTAATAAAATACAATTTATTATAAACGTTCATGTCTAAGTGTGTACACCATCCTAAAACAGTAAAATATGGATTCTTGACTCACCCGATAAGCTAGCTCAATACACTATCAACGGATCAACCGGTATCGTTCAAAATTTGGATTGATAGTTAAAATATATCAGTTCTAAATTTTATTCTAATATCAGCGACGCTAGGTTAGTTTCGCTCCATGACTCTAGGCGAAACTATGACGGTTTCGCTTTCTAACTCCGAGGATAACTAGGTTAGTTTCGCTCCATGCCTTAGCGAAACTGGGTCTCGTCTTCCTAAGCAGGAACCTGGGGTTTCTGCATGGAATGGCGGCTAAAGCTCAACTTCGTCAAGATCATAACTTTTTACGTTCAAAACTTGTGTTTTACGTTCGTGAAGCTAGATTTAAGGTTTATTTTACGTTTAACCCTTAAAAACCCGATCTTTTTTTTTTATTAAAAACCATTAAAACCTATAAAATTTAAAAAATCGGATTTAGATCAAATCTTACCTCGAAATGGCTTGATTTCATCGAGAATTATCAAGCAAGTGTTGGAGAACGACGTTGGAGCGATCTACACCCAAAATGACACTTTCTCTCTAGATTCTCTCTCTCTCTCTAGAATTCTTTGAACAAATGGATGGAATGAGGGGGGAGGGGGTAAGGGGCGGCTAGGGATTTGAAGCCAGTTCTGCCTTCCCTTTTTCCTTTCTTTCACGGTTAAACACACCCGAGCCCTCGGTTTTCTATTTCTTTTATTCGAAACCCGTGTATTTATCTTTTATTATTTTTGGGATGTTACAAGTTATATCTCTTGTATTTCTCGGTGGTCTCACATCGTAGACTTTTCTTATTTTTTAAAATGTTTGAATACATTCAAACAAAATTAAAATTTCTTAGCTTAATTAAAGTAATTTCAACGCCGATAACCTCTTAAGCATAGTGGCATTGGACTTTATCCTCACCAAAGTGATGAGGGCTCATGTTACAATTGATACGTGGAATGAAATTGTAATTACCAAAGAAAGTAGCTCCAAAACCAAACGATTCTTCAATCTTATTGATGGTTCAAGAATGATACAATTTAAAAGAAATTTTCAGTGAATGAAATATGGAATCAGATGATTCATGTCCTTCACCTAACAAACTATTATACCCCCAATTATCCTAACTAACTTTAATCAAAGCATGATTACTAGAAAACAGCTGGAACACATGAAATTACATATCTGCTCTTGCTTCTTGCCTTTAATGACCATCTTGACTTTTTGTATAATATCCTTGGTTCATGACTTTGATAATTGTTGACTTCCTTTAATTGTGAAGTACCTCCAACGGTTCAAGTCCTATAAACTGAGCAATAAATATATATTAGAAGTAGATTTACGGGGTGTGTTCGTTAATAAAAAAAAAAGTAATTTCAAACAATCCGGTGACAAGTATAGGCATCCACCATTTCATGTTAGTAATAGCCACCGACGATGGTGTTTTACAATACTAAATAAAATATTATTAATTTCTATAATAAGTTGAATTTATCAACATTAATAAAATATTTACGTCACCTTAGGTTTGGTGAGATAACCTATACTCGCTTTGACACTTTCAATCTGGCTAGTATAATATGTTATTTCTTTATATATTTATACTCAATTTATTTTTATTAGCTGAGTACTACAATAAAAACTGTAATCAGCTGCACGGATGCAGTATATAGTGTTTATTTAATGCATACTTCAAACTAAGGGGACTACAAAATGATTAAGGAAAAACTCTTTGATTAATTATGAATTTGATTATTACTATACTTAATTGTTTGATACTATAAAACTATATCAATGAGTTGGTTAAATAAATAAACTTTTTTTTTACAAAATTACCATTTAATTACTGTTACCATATGACCGTAGACTTTAACTAGGGCTATGGTTAACGTTTCTTTGAAGTAAGAATAATGATATTTTATCTTATATTTTAGGGCAACAAATTAAGAGGAATTGTAAGAGTGTAAGACAATTATTTTTATAGATTCTAGTGAAATTTCAAAATTCAAAATCGTATCGGAAATTGTTTATATTTGTGTAAAACACTAATAAAAAACATGTATATTTTCTACAAAAGTTTCTGACAAGTTACCAACAAAAGAAATTTTCCATAAATTAGCGACAACTTTCGGACAAAACAAAACAAAAAAAGTAACCATAAGATTTCCTACAATTTTTCGTCAAATGTATTAAATAAGTTAACTTATAAATTTAATATAATCGTCGGAATATTGTCGGAAATTACCGACGAAAGGCTTTTGTCGCTAATTCGTCGGAAAATTAGTCGGGACTTTGTCGAAAAAAACATTCCTACGGGGTTCTTCCGACAAACACTTTTGTTGGAAACTTGCCGCTAACGGCAAATTCCGACAAATTTCCCACTAAACTGCTGTCGCAAATTTTCAGTTTTTTTGTAGTGAAAGAAAGCATGATTGAACACAACATTATGTTGAACTGGCTAGCATATCGTACGGAAGTGACTCAACTATTAATTAAGAGTGCGTCCTAGAAGTGCAAGAGCTTTTGGACGTAACATAATCTTGTGATCTATTAGCTCGTTGTTCCAATAACTACCAAGCCAATCGGTAAAAGGTTGAACTTAGTACACAACCAAGTATTGTACAACAAGGTTGAACGAATAAATCATGACAATAATCTAGTAAACCATGAGCAATTGTTCATTTCTATTTCTATCCTTAATTAACTTAAACTAAACCCAGAGTACATCTATACTATATAAAAATAAAGGTTTTGAAGCAACACTTGTCACTTTATCATATTAACTTTTTTTTTCCGTCTCTCTCTTCTATTAGTTATACAAAATTTTTTAATTGTTTTTATAATTTTTTGTTTCCCGCCTCTCTCTCCTATTAAATAATAATGATTTCTATAATTGTTTTTATAAAACGTTTTTTTATAAATATGTAATATGTAAATCTTTATTACTAAGTATATATAACATTACATTTATTTAACCCGTGTAATACAGCGGGTTTCTGAAATTTAACATGAATTAACATTTATCAGTTAAATAAAAAATTAACACTTAGCTAAAAAATGTTTTAAATATTAATTTAACAGAATTTATAACTGTCACGTAAAATTTTATTCAACTCGTGTAATTCACGGATTTTTAAGACATAAGTTTTTTATTAGTAAGTATATATCATTACATTTATTCAACCCGTGTAATACACGAGATTATAACATAGTATATGTATATATAACTGATGTTTCTATTGTATTAGGAAATTAAATTCTCTCTAAGAAGTTGGTTACAACTTTCAACACTTCATGTAATCAAGGTGACAGGGACTGAACCATTTATTTACATGGGTTGGTTGCCACTTGTTTGAAGAAGTCTGAAGGTTTCACTTTCACCACTTACTTGCACCTCCATAGAAAGCTAGTTGACTTTTGAACCCATATATGACTTATTTTTGTCATCCCCCCAACGGCTATATATACCTTCCATCCCGGCAATGGATATCATCAACTCAAATACTAAAACAATACTTATCTTCACACACAATTCATTGACACACAAACATTTTCATCAATCTTGATGCTAATAATGGAGGTTTCTTCCATTAGCAAAGCACTTATCTTGTTGGTTCTCCTTTTAGCCACATTCACAACCTTGACACTAGCCCAAAGCAATCGTGGAGGCGGAGGAGGCACACGCATTGGCTTCTACCGGTCCACCTGCCCTAGCGTCGAATCCATAGTCCAGTCTGCAGTTCAGTCTGCTGTCCGAGCCAACCCCACAATTGGACCTGGCTTACTAAGGATGTTCTTCCACGACTGTTTTGTCAATGGTTGTGATGCATCTATACTAATTAATGGCCCATCGACTGAGAAGACAGCAGGGCCGAACTCCCTCTTGCGAGGCTTTGAAGTTATCGACGCTGCAAAGTCCCAGCTGGAAACCGGCCGCCCTGGAGTGGTCTCTTGTGCTGATATTCTTTCCCTTGCTGCCCGTGATTCCGTGGTCCTAGTAATCAAATGTTTTCTTCACACTCTTTCTTTTTCGGCATTATTAAAGAACATATGTTTTATCATTTCTATGAAATCTTGTAGACTGGTGGACATAGTTGGCAGGTGCCATTAGGACGTCACTAAAAGGAAATGACCCTGTGCCGACGTCGCCTATACCGACGACATGTCGTCGCTATAGGTGAAAACCAAAATTTTCAAAGGGACACCTTATACCGACGACATGTCGTCGCTATAGGGTTGAGGCAGATTGGAGGGAAAGTTGGCGCCCAATGAATTTTTTCCTCAACCCTATAGCAATGACATGTCGTCGGTATAGGGTAATTTTAATTTACTTTTTGTTTTTTTAATATAATAGGTTTTATACGGTCAAATTTTTTTTTTTTTTAGATTAAAAAAATTCTTGAATGCCCTGTACCGACGACGTGTCGTCGGCATAGGGTTTTTTACTTTATTGACTGCCTACAAAACCTATACCGATGACATGTCGTCGGTACAGGAGCCTATTGCACCGACTTTCGATCATATACCGACGACATGTCGTCGCTATAGGGTTGAGGCAGATTAGAGGGAAAGTTGGCGCCCAATGAATTTTTTCCTCAACCCTATCCCGACGACATGTCGTCGGTATAGGGTAATTTTGATTTTTTTTTAATATAATAATTTTTATACGGTCAAATTTTGTTTTAAGTTAAAAAAAATTTTGAATGCCCTATACCGACGACATGTCGTCGGCATAGCGTTTTTTACTTTATTGACTGGTCAAAACCTTACAAAGCCTATACCGACGACATGTCGTCGGTACAGGTGACCTATTGCGTCGACTTTTTAGCCTATACCGACGACATGTCGTCGCTATAGGTCTCAGCACGAATTAAATCAGGAAACAGCTTTCTGCTTCTCATTTCCCACAAAAAAACCCAGGAAATAGCCTATACCGACGACATGTCGTCGGCATAGGTCTTTTTCAGATTTAATTAAAAAAAATTGGAAATAGCCTATACCGACGACATGTCGTCCGTATAGGTCTTTTTCAAATTTTTTTAATTAAATTGAAAATAGCCTATACGGACGACATGTCGTCGGTATAGGTTGGGTCTTTCCCAACGACTTGTCGTCCGGATAAGTCCAGAACCTATACCGACGACATGTCGTCGATATAGAATTTTTTTTTAATTATTTAATTAAACCATATAGCGACGAGATGTCGTCGGCATAGGTCGACATATGCCGACGACACCTATACCGATGACATCTTTGACCTATTGGGACGAGGCAATACCGACGGAATCTATACCGACGACATGTCGTCGGTATAGGCTATACCGACGACAAGTCGTCGCTATAGGGTTAAAAAAATCGTCGGGATAGGGTGATACTGTTGTAGTGCGTAGAGATGGATTAGTTTCACGAGCATCTGATACCGCAAACTTGCCTGCCTTTAATGACCCTATTAGTGTCCAAGTTAGGAAGTTTGCTGATAAAGGTCTTAACATCAAAGATCTTGTTACTCTTGTTGGTAAGTAGAGCAAAAATATATTATTACATGTTCAGGATGCTATTTCAGTAATCATAATTTAAACTTTTGTGTAAATAGCAGGTGGACACACAATTGGAACGGCAGCTTGTGCCTTTATCAGCGTTAGGCTATACAACTTCAACAATACCAACAGACCCGACCCAGATATCAACTAGGCATTCCTTCCCCAGCTTAGAGCACTTTGTCCCAATGGCAGAGATAGGTCGATTCGTGTGGCGTTAGATACAGGGAGCGTCAACCGCTTTGACAATTCCTTCTATGCAAACATAAGGAATGGACTGGGAGTTATCGAGTCTGATGCAAAGCTATGGAGTGATCCAACAACACAAAGGTTTGTACAACGGTTCCTGGGATTTAGGGGGCTACTTGGATTAAGGTTTGACGTTGAGTTTGGAAGCTCCATGGTGAAGATGGGCAATGTTGAGGTGAAGACAGGAACACAAGGTGAAATTCGAAGAGTTTGTATGGCAACAAGTTGAGGTGAAGACAGGAACACATGATTCATATTATGGAGATAAAATTAAATAGTAAATATCGACTTAATTTTATAGGTTTCTTCGATAAAGATATTATCATAGATTGAATCGAGGGTTTCATTGTTATTTGTTGTTTTTATTATTATATATTACATGTGTTAATATGTTGAGTGTAACTTCAAGTTTTATGACCGGATAAATTTAATCCAAATATTAGTCGACTTTTAATGTTGGTAATTCAGAGATGAAATTGAAGATAAAAAACAAGGATTGAAACAACAAAAATTGACTTTCGGATTACAAATTGCCCAACAGACCGTTTTAAGTATCGGTGGGTATATAAATCCTATGGATTGACGCGTCGTTTGAGGGAAACGACACAACCTTAAACTAATTGACACGGCCAAATACGACATCGTACATTTAATTTTGACTTTTGCTACATTACACAATGACTCTTGGCACTTTACAATTTCAATTGCCGCCTCTATCAGAACAATTTTCACATGCTTCTTGATTTCAATTGTCGGCTTCTCAAATTTCCAAAAAACAATCGCTATTAATCGAAAACCTTTAAACAGGTATAGCCTTCTTGATGTTCATCAGATTGATCGATGGTTTTTGAATGGACCAGTTTCAGTTTTTTTGCTTCCTTGTTTTTGTTGATGTTCATCAGATTGATCGATGATTTCTTTCTTCGATTCCTCTTGTGATTCTTATCGCCGATTGTTTCAATTATACTTTCTTGATTGATGGCCTTTCCGCTTGATTGATTGGCTTTAATACCAATTGTTGGTAATTGAGAGATGAAATTGAAGATCATAAACAATGATTGAAACAATAAAAATTGATGATTTTTTATTACAAATTGTTCAACAGACAGTTTACAAAGTATCTGGAAGGCCCCGAACCTGATAGGTCACAGTGGTTGAATTTACTCATTTACAAACAGTCTTAAACTAAAGAATACATCCATTGCAGCAGAATAATTGTCATTACATTGTAGCATAAAGCTATCTAATTAAAACATTGTTCAAAATAGATAAATCCCATAAAACAAAATCCATCAATGCCAGAACTCGGTTGCCAGGTAACTCTTCAAGTAATAGCCAAGCATGTATCCACGTCTTGTCCTTCTACAATTAACCTGACATTCATATTAAAAGTTAGGTAACACGGTGAGTTTAAGTCTATCATTCATTTTAGGAAATGATTTTATCGTTCGTTCATTAAATAAGGTTTATCATTTCATAAAAAACAAGTCTTATCATTCATCATTCAGTTGTCGTCAAAACATAATTTAACGGAACATTCATTTATTATTCATCATTTATCATTTGTTTAAGTCATACATTCATTATCTAAATTTGTGTCATCGTCCAATCCATCATTTCATATTATACTTCCCCTAAGGCTTATCCGCATGAAGACCAACAATATAATATGTTTCGACAATTCTTTATATAATGCCCCTAAGACTTAACTGCACGAAGGCCGGTAATATATTTCATACGTCCATAAACCGATAATGCGCTTCGACGGGTATGGCACTTACGTCCACATCACTGTCAGATTATTATTTAACCCATGTGTCACGTTAAACCTGAGTAACCGTCGTTACTCCAGTGCCAGTAATACAACATCGAAACCATTGACAGGCCACTAAGGCACTACCCCTGTTGTGCTTATGGCCATATATCTCTTACGTCCATAAACAACCATAAGGCTGGTAATAGAATCAGTCACGTGGACTAGACCGCTACCTCCCAGAATTCTTATTCGTCAATTCCTCTTAGCAGATTAGATTAATGTAATGATTCTTTTGAAACATTTGCCCTTTTTTATCATAAAACATTCCATTCATTTACAAAACCCTTTTCGTTCATTTCACGTGAGCATGTGTGGTGATCACTTCTCCTCTATTCAAACGTCAACCAATCACCGCCAGCCTTAAGATGATAAAAACACCAGAACAAGGTAACAGTACCCGACCCACCCAAAGCCTTACAAGCCAACTCAAAATGCGTAATTTTGCAAAACCCGAAAGGATGAAACTTAGAAAATAAGCATTATAATGCATAAAAAGAGCCATTTGGAAAAGGGTAAGAGGATACCGGATGTTAGCATATCGGAACGACTGGATATAGATAGTAACTAGCTCGGGACGAACGATGGGACTATCGTTGGGACCAGGAAGGCGGGATGCGGAAATCGGCACAAAACGACGAAAGATCTTCAGCAGAGCGGAGGGAAGAAAGGTTACCTCTACTCATGATTCGAAGCAGAGAGTGAGAACGAAAGGAAACGAGGAAGAAAGGATTGAAAATGAGGAGAGGGTGACAGATGATGGAGAAGATGAAAAGAGAAGAATGTAAGAGGGCAAGCGTATTAATGATCCTAATCAATACAAGTCATTCAAATCAAGTTTTAAATTCAAAACAGGCAATGATGCCTATGCCGCCAAGTCACATCACCAGGTAATCTCGGGAAAGGAGAACTACCAAATAAGAAAAAAGAGAACAGGAGAAAAGAGAGAAAATGATACAATTTATTTTTCGGAGAAAATAAAAATTATATATATATATATATGAGGTGAAAAATATCAATACATGAGTTTGTTAAATTTTATTTATATATTTTATAAATGTAAAAATGTATTACAAGTATTAAGGATAGAAAACAAAACTCGAAATATGAAGAAAAAAATAATATATAATTAACGTCAATTACTATTTAATGTAATTTGACTTTCATTTACTATTTGATTGAAAATAAAAGCTATGTAATTAGATTTAAAAAAAAATTATAATAGAAGAATAATTTAAAATAAATGTGTTTTATTAAATATAATTAGTAACTTATTAAAAGATATGGGTGCATTTAATAAAAGAGAGAGGTGGAAAAAAAATGATTAGATTGAATATGGAGGCGACACGTAGCATACAAAAACCTTTATTTATTATATATGTATAGATAATACAAAACTTTTTTTGTGATTTGAGTCCATAATCCTCATCATAAATAGAAAGCACAATAGATTAGGGGACTTGAAAGGGGATACCCCCGCCTCCTCAAAACATAACAGAAAAAGCCAAAACAAACTAAGAAGGAAGAAATGGTTAAAAGAAGAAAGACGAAAAGGTAATTGTGTCCTAGGAACCTGATAGGAAAGTACCAAACATGAGAAAACAATCGGAAAAGATTACCACAAGGATGGTTTTCGTACGAGGAACATTTAATGCTCACTCCAAAAAGATCCAGGGGGATCTCGATATATACAACTACGAAGACAGAAAACGGTAAGTGAATCAGATTCATATTTTCTCTCATTCTCTCACCTGAATTCTCTCTAAAGCTATCACTAGAGAATAACGGTATATATTATCAGTTAAGGGGAGTTCCCCTTCTTTATACAAAGTTCTTATTCTTACGCTGGAGGTTGGTCGTGGAGACACCCCCGGGCACTCCACGACGAGTCTAACGGTGTTCAGTATTTTAGGAAACCTTTTACCGTTAAAGACGAAGCTACCAATTTTCATCAGTACCAGGTGCGGATTTGGGACACTACACAAATTAAGCTACTAATATGGTCAGGGATAATATAGAGTTGCTAGCTAGTAACATGCTCTACCCACAAACGATTACAATTGAAAACAAGGACTACGTAACTTAGGGTATGAGGTATACCCTCACAACACCTTCATCGTGAGGGCCTTCATGGCGTGAAGAGGTATGGAACACCGCCACCCTATGGCGTGAGGAGGGGGGGTGAGGGGCTTTCCTTGAGTGGCTTCACGGGAGATAGGGGAAAGTTGTGAGTGTTGGGTGGGTCCCTTATTGTGGGTGTGAGTGTTGGGTGGGTCCCCATGGTCAAATATGTAGTATTTCACTCAATTGAGTATTTACCTTGTCAAGTAAGACCCAAGTGAAGAACCAACCAAGCTTACGTGGCGCCCACGTGATAGAAAAATTACTCTCACTTGGGAGTGCCAAATGAGAGTATACCCCATACTTTTAAAACAATACGGTGTTGTTCCGTTATAATTGTGAACCACTTTCGGTTGTCTTTGTTCTACCCAACCTTTTTTTTTTTTTTTTGATAGGCAACTTTCATTTTTAAGTGGCAGTCGCATCTCCAAATCGGAGACCCGCACCTCTCAACCTGACCACTACGTTGTCTGAACCGGGCCCGCGGGTTCAGAACGAGAGGCTTCGGCTATCACCGGGAAACCATGGAGCCTGCTGCCACTTGACAACAGTTGCGCCGCTACACGGACCAAGACCCGCTAGCGTAACGCACTCCGGACTAAAACCCGGGTTGGCTCGGGATCGAACCTGCGTGGACAGGTTGATCCTTCATTGCCAATAACCACTAGACCAAAGTCTAGTAGTTACCCAACCTTCTTTTAAAGCTCTGAAATGTATACAAATACTACTAAAGAAATAAATTTCAAACACTTTGCTATCTCAAACATCAAAATAAGTTCCAACTACTACATTAACCTCCGCTTGCCTTTAACAATGTAATCATGCAACACGATTCTCCGATAATTAATAACTTGAAAATGAGATGGACGAAACTTTTTATTATTATTATTATTATTATTATTATTATTATTATTAAAAGTTGTCTCCTTATTTTACATAGTTTCTCACCCTCTCGTTGAAATTTACTCTAAAATATATGTCTATTTAAGTTAAAACAGGCAATTAGAGAGTTTTTCATCAAAATTATAAAAAGATTTTTATTTTGGACGCATCTACCCGCTAAGACGGGTGACCATGGGTTGGATTGGATCCCACTTGTTCGCAGAAGTCTGAAGGTTTCTCTATCACTGCTTCTTTGCACCACCGTATTAAGTTTGGTTGACTTTTGAATCCATATATGGTTGACTTTTAAACCCATATATGTTTGACTTTTGGCATTCCCAACGGCTATATATACATTCCCTCCCACCAATGTTTTTCATCATCTCATATACTAAAACAATTCTTAAATTCATCTACAATCTTTGGTAGTAATGGAGGTTTCTTCACATAGCAAAACATTCCTGTTGGTTCTCCTGTTAGCCACATTCACCACCTTGGCACTAGGCCAAACCAATCGCGGTGGTGGTGGAGGCACTCGTGTGGGCTTCTATAGGTCCACCTGCCCGAGGGTCGAATCTATAGTACAGTCAGCGGTTCAGTCTGCTGTCCGAGCCAACCCCACAATTGCACCTGGTTTACTAAGGATGTTCTTCCATGACTGTTTCGTCAATGGTTGTGATGCATCTATACTAATCGACGGAACATCAGCTGAAAAGACAGCACGGCCAAACTCCCTCTTGAGAGGCTTTGAAGTTATTGATGCTGCAAAGTCCCAGCTCGAAACCACCTGCCCTGGTGCGGTCTCTTGTGCTGATATCCTTGCCCTTGCTGCTCGTGATTCTGTGGTCCTGGTAATCATATCAAATGTTTACATAACATTCTTTCTTTGTTTTTATGCATTAAGAACACGCGGTTCATTTCTTGACTCTGGTGTTTTATGACATCTTTTAGACTGGTGGACGTAGTTGGCAGGTGCCATTAGGACGTAGAGATGGATTAGTTTCGCAAGCATCTGATACCGCAAACTTGCCTGCCTTTAACGACCCTATTAGTGTCCAAATAAGGAAGTTTGCTGATAAAGGTCTTAACACTCAAGATCTTGTTACTCTTGTTGGTAAGTAGAGCAAAAAGGCATTGCAACAAGTCAAAAATATTTACATGTACAAGATGCTATTTCAATAATCATAAATTAAACTTTTGTGTAAATTTTCATATACAGGAGGACACACAATTGGAACAGCAGCTTGTGCACTATTCAGTTACAGGCTATACAACTTCAACAACACCAATGGACCCGACCCAGATATCAACCAAGCATTCATTCCCCAGCTTCGGGCACTTTGTCCCAATGGTGGTGATGGGACGACTCGTGTGGGCTTAGACACAGGCAGTGTTAACCGCTTTGACAATTCCTACTATGCGAACTTGAGGAATCGACGGGGAGTTCTTGAATCTGATGCAAAGCTATGGAGTGATCCAACAACACAACGATTTGTACAACGGTTCTTGGGATTTAGAGGGCTACTTGGATTGAGATTCGAC
The DNA here is from genome assembly GCA_023525975.1 of Smallanthus sonchifolius. Taxonomy (NCBI): domain Eukaryota; kingdom Viridiplantae; phylum Streptophyta; class Magnoliopsida; order Asterales; family Asteraceae; genus Smallanthus; species Smallanthus sonchifolius. Next base: position 71,914,972 of record CM042033.1, on the reverse strand, counting down.
GTTGAGTTTGGAAGATCCATGGTGAAGATGGGTAATGTTGAGGTGAAGACAGGAACACAAGGTGAAATACGTAGAGTTTGTACGGCAACCAATTGAAGTGTCCACATGATTCATATGTTGGTGATAAAAAAAAATTAAAGTTGTTGACTGAAATTTATAGGTTTCTTTAATGTAGAATAATATCATAGGTTCAATCGAAGGTTTCATTGTTATTTGATGTTTTTATTATTATATATTCGGTGTATTAATGTGTTGAATTAATGTACTTGAAGTTTCATTTTTTTAACGGCGTTTGGTACTACCCCAATACTCGAGTGAGCCTTCGCTAGACGGGATGTCAATCGTCCATACTGATTTTGACGCTCCCGGCTTGACTCACACAGGAACAACATGAACGAGGACCCACCACTATGGGAAAAAACCCCTTGAGTCAGGTTTGAACCTGAGACCTCAAAGATCCAAAACCCTTACCATCACCCCAATGACATCATAAATTTTAACCCAAATTAAAGTTGATCTCAAAAGATGAAATGAGTTGGAATATGTCACACCCACAAATTCCACTAACGGAGTGTTACCGTTTGGGACGTGACAAATCAGGATTTCAGATATCAGTTACATCAAACGACACTATATGTGACTTAAAATGTCATAACACAAAAGTTCAGAATTAATGCGGAAGCGTTTAAACAAGAAAGTAAATCCGCAAAACAACGCGCCAAAGTTTAGTTTAGTAAAATTAAGTGAATTGCTTTAACGGTTTGCTTATGAGTGAAATGATAGTAGGACTCCATGCATGTCCTAGTCGTGCAACATGTGCCTTAGCGACCTAAGAAAACATGTATGAAAAGTGTCAACACCAGGTTGGTGAGTTCACAGGTTTCAAGTTTGCAATAAGAGAGTGTTTGCTAGATTATGTACATTCAATATGTATATCTATAGGTAGCTAGCCTATGTTCCTGTCTTACTAAAGCGTTCGCAGCCGAAGCTGACCGATGTGTTTGTTTGTTGCCTCCAGCCAGGTCTATCAACTCTGACAAATATGATAGGTCAATATTACACCCGTTCGACCTCCAATCGAACTAGACGACTAGCCCGAGTGGGGTTTATCAAACCCAGTAGTACTATCAAACATTACCTCGCTAAATCCATATTAACGGTCCGATGTGTGTGAGGACTTTCATGATAGTGTGTTACGCTTAGCCTCAACGGTGATATCATATGAAGTACCATAATCAAAATAGTTTGCGTCATGTTTTCTCCCCCTAACGGGAAAAACATGTTAAACGATGTTTGTTTGTGTACCTGTTTCTCCCCCATAGGAAAACAAGTAAAAGTATGATGTTTTGTGTACATGTTTCTCCCCAACAGGAAAACGAGTAAAAAGGGGTCGTGAAACTCACCTGAGTTGTGTACGAGTAGTAGATAGCACCACACAAAGATGCAAGTAGGAAACACAAGAGTTTGTCTTAAACTGCTTACGTATGCCCTAAAATTATAAGCATAATTGTTAGGGATACAATGGGGTTTTGTGACGACGACACGGAAGATTTGAACGTCTTAAGACATTCCAAGGATCAATGAGTAGACGAACGTGTCTACGGGAATATAGGTTTCTTAATATAATTATTAAGATACAAGCGTTTCGTGTCGAACGTTAATAACGAATAATATTAATTAATAATTAAATATATCCGTACGTTAGTACCATTAAAATAATGGCTAGGAAAATAATATAATTAATATATTATTTTTGAACGCGTAGAAAATATACGATAATCACATAAGTGGCAAAACTAATAAATATATTATTTTTATTCGAGGATATAAACGTGAGTAAATAATATAAATAATTATATTATTAATTAGTTTGAAACGTTACACGAGGTTTATAAACGAGGTGAAATTAATATCTAAATATATATTATTTTTAATTGGAGTCATGGGTTGAAAATAATATAAATATATTATTTATTCGAAGTCGGGGTTTGAAAATAATATAAATATGTTATTTTAAAAGTGGATATTTTTAATGAAAAAGGGTTACAAACCAAACCCGAGCCTACGGGTGGTTTTACGAGGCTAGAACACGTTAATATATTAATATAATATTATAGGGGTGGGTTTTATATTAAAATAATAGCTAAAAATAATTAAAACCCAAAAACAGGGGAGGGAGACTCGAACCCGGGTCCCCTCCCTATATTCACAAGTGTTTAGCCAGTTCAGCCGGCTAGGGTGTCGCGATAGAATCCGTTTCCAACCGGTTTTAACATACAAGTCCAATGGATCCTTCCTCCCTACGCTGGCCGAGCCAAAACCAGTCCCAATCCATCGGATTTCATTTACGATTGATCAAAAAGGTAAAGGGGTTTTGTTCATCGGCCCTTAACGAACCTGTGGGTGTGATTAATTGCAAAAACAACGGGTTTAAGATAGTTTGATTAAGGAAAAACGGGCCGAAATCCTAGATCAAGAACACCAAATCAATTAGATTAAATTTGATAATAAAACTGATTGGAATCATAGAATTTTATTAAACTATTGAATACGAGTCTATTGGTGTAGGTTAATTGGATTTAATCATAGTCTAGGGTTGAACTGGATTGAACTGGTTTGCGATGAAACCTAGGTTATGGATTTTGATTCAGGCGATGATATAAGATCAGATTAACATGGGGCTTTCGATCTAGAGACTCAAACGAAACTGAAGGTGCAAGAATTTACCAGATTTGTATTCGAATTGAGTGTGGTAGACCAAAATTGATGCTGACGATGACTGGTTCAATCTCCGGCGACCTCTGCTGCGATTCTGGTCAAGTCGAAGTTTTCTAGTAGTGTAAGATAAGGTAAATCCGATAGAAAAATCATTAATTTTATAAACAACTATCAAATCCTTAAATTCACTCATCTTTTACTTTATGCTAAAAAAAATATTCAAACAACCTACATATACGTAATAATAAAAATTTAGATTTGTTTGATAAAAACACACATATACCAACAACAACTAAATGTGTACCTGATGATAGTCCTTGTAAGCATCCAAAAAACATTTGGAAGGAAAGGTGGTAAGAGAATCCACCTTGGAGTCAATCTATGGGAGTGGGTAGGAATCCTTGGAGCACGCCTTGTTCAGATCTTTGTAATCGATACACATACGCCAAGAACCGTCTGATTTTTTGACCATTACGGGGTTTACAATCCAAGTCTAGTAACGAACTTCACGTAGGATCCCTGCCGCCATCCATTTATTAACTTCCTTTACAAACGCCGCATGTTACGCGCCATACTCCTGCGCTTTTGAACCACCGACTCGATTGTTTTGTAAGTTCGTGACACGTGCTCCGCTATTTACAGGTTACTCCTGTCATATCGGAGGGTTGAAAGTCAAACACATCCAAGTTGGAGCACAACAACTGCTTTAAATGGTTCCGGATATGATCAGAAAGAGTGTGCAGAATAATGACTTTTTGATCCGGGAAAGCAGGGTTGAGCGTCCACTTTTCTGGTGATGTAGAAGAAGGAAAAGGTGGGGTTGGTGGTTGTGCTTCTACTGCTAAGCAATCTTTGTCAGCCAGACCTTAGCAAGACCAATGGTGTCAGAAACATGACCAGGCCTTATGAAGTGGATACGACGGCTGTTAGAACTACGAGTGACATGGGACCCAAAATTATATTATGTTGGGAACGTGTTGGCACCACAAGGAACTGTAGTAGTACCGTTCTTACCTATTCCCTGTCCCCAATGGTGACCGGGAAGTTAATTTACCCTAATGGCTTGATGGTCTTGCCTGAAAATCCCATTACGGGCACGTGAACTTCCTCTAACTGTTCTTGATCTTCTAAATCCATTTTTCGAAAACATTGTTCGTACATGATGTCTGAAGAGCTTCATGTATTAATTAAAATTCTACGCATGCGGTAAGATCCTACCAGATTGGTGATTCTTTGCGGCCTGATGTGATAATCCCCAATTTTAGGGGGGAAAGTGAGTGGGATAATCATCCAGGATTCCAAAGTTTCCCCTGCGTGTTTGTTATTTCCTCGTTATGCATTCAATCCACCCTGGATCATGTATAAACCTCTTACACGTGGTTAGGAACCGTGTGCCACGTCTTTATCCCTTTCGCTAGAGGGAATGCTAGGTTTGGTGTCTTTTAGTAAGTGAGCCAGTTTTCCTGCCTTCACCTGTAGGTCGATTTGTTTCTTAAGCTGGTATCACGCGTCTGTGTCATGACTGTTGGCTTTATGATAAGCACATTATGTTTTGGTATCGCGCACATGGTTATCCCTCAAGGGGCGCGACTCCTTGAGTTTTAGATCTTCTAATGCCAAGATGGCGCCGGGTGATTTGCTCAATGAAGGGTATGAGTGTGATACCCGGCAAATTCAAGTTAATATCCATACCCGACTATTACTTGAATTCACATGATTTCACTTGCATCATACTTAATTATATAGTAATTAAGTACATATTTCATATAGGAAGTCCATTCGTTTCATCTCGATTCATGCATCGGTAATCGGGAGGATTACCGGGTCACACACGCGTCTCGTCACACGAACGTTGGTGAATTTTAGAAATAATATTTAGACTTATAATTGGTGTGCAAAAATTATATGTAATACTGTGATTTAATATTCCATGCTTATATGAATTTTTCCGGAATTTTTAGAGCAACTTTTATTTTTAACGCTTTTTAAGCGGATACGCGATATGTGCCAACAACTTTAAAATTGGTTTTAATAAAAATGATTGTTTTATACTTGGGCTTATAAAATTCAGCTTTTTATTTATTAGTAGTCCATAGAAGCTCATTCCTTATTTAAAAAGCCTTAAAAGAGTGTACAAGCCCAACACCCCTTCACTTAAAACACCCTTAATCCCTCATTTTTACCCTAAACAAAAATTGCAAAACCCTAGCCCCCTCCCTCTAGTTCGGCCGCCACCCTCCAAGGAGCCACCACCATTGCAAAAGCTTTTTCAAGCTTTCTAAGTCCATTTCAAGGTGTTCTAAGGTGATTCAAGCCATCTACTCCCACATTCAACCATCATACTTAGATTTGGTAAGTTTCTACCCATATTTTTTCACCATTTTCGGCCATAAGTGGGTCACCACTCATCCAAACGATTTTCTTTGTTAAAAGGTCTCTAAATCCATGTTTTAATCAATAGTTTTCATAAAATGAAGTTGTTGATGCACATATGCATAGTTTATTGTTTGAAATGCTTGTTTATGTTGATTTTTGCTCGTTTCTATTTATAGAAACTTTATTGATTGAGTTTTTGTAGAAATGTGTATATGATATGTTTGATGGTTTGGATGATACTCATAATAGTAGAATAAGTAGGAAATATAAATTTTTGGTTGAAATGTCGTTTTTCACTAGGTTATGGTGATTTACTATTTAAGGAAACTTTAATTTTGCATATTTTGTGTTATGAGTTTCTATTGGATAAAAACTTGATATTATGGTTCTATAATATATATTAAAGTAGTAAAAAGAGTTATTTGAGGTTACACATGTGCAATAGGGTCGTTTGGACCACTTTCCTAAAAAGGAAACTTTAATTGTTCATAATTTGTATGTGTAGGCTATAAATGTTTAAAGTAGGTTATATGGCCTTATTACAATATGAATAGGTGACTTATGAAAGAATATGTGATTTGGAATGGTGTAATGACATGTTTTGGTGAACCTTGCTAAATAAGGAAACTTTATTTGTTGAGAAACTTCATAATTGCTTGAAATAGAAAGTAAATGCATAGAATCATGTTACTAATATGTTACTATTATAATTTCATGTATAACTTGTTTGTTTGGGCTATGGCACCTCAAGTGCACTAAAACCCTAATTGTCAAAAATGGAAACCTTGTTATGTTAAGAGTTATGGAATTGCAATGACATATTATGCTACTTGTTTAAAAGTGTTGAAATGATACTAATAGGTTATTAATGTGATGACATGAATTATGAGTATGAAAGGTGCCATAAAGATGTGCAAATGCTATGTCACTTATCACATGTTAGTTTCTTATGCAACTAGTTGAAGCTTGTATGATATGTCACAAGGTGTTACTTATACATTACTTAGGTACAACTTATATGTTCTTTACGTGTCACACATGTACAACTTATATGCTACTTGAGTGCTACACATGTATAACTTGTACGATGCTTATGTGTTACATGTTTACAACTTATATGTTACTTGTGTGTTGTTTATACATGACTTCAATATGAGTCAACATTAGTCAACATTGGTCAAACTTGGTCAACATTGGTCAACACTAGTCAACATTGGTCAACATTAGTCAAACTTGGTCAAAGTTGGTCAAACCTTGGTCAAAGTTGGTCAAACCTCGGTCAACTTTGGTCAAACCTTTTCAAAACGTCAATGTAACCTTTCAACGTTGAGTCGTTTGGATGAATGTGGTTACATAAACCATGTTTACTTTCATAGACCTTATAGCCTTATTAATTCTTAGGGCTCGGTTAGGTCGGTTACCCGGAGTTACTCGATTCCTCTCGTTGCTTCCATTTCTCATTCACCGCATTTCCAGGTGAGTTTTCACGGCCCTATTTTACTTACTTTTCCATTTGGGGGAGATACATGCTAAACCATTTTCTTACTTAGTCGTATGACAATTACTTTGATTTCGCTTTAATTTATATAAGTGGGTGCATTTCCCGCACATAAAGTCCTCTCATATTCGAACCGTTAATTATTACACAAAGCGAGGTGATTCATGAATAGTACTATTGGGTTTAACAACCCCCACCCGGGTTAGTCGCGCTAACTCTGACTGGGAGTCAAACGGGTGCATAATTGACCTAATCTATTGCGTGCTGGGCACGTAAGAGGCAAAATGCTAGTTTCTGCATTCCTTCGTTGAGCTTCGGTTTCGGTGTTGCTTATATAGTTAATGTTTATTGTCTGATCAACAATCGAATCAATAGTATACATGCGTACTGTTGCACTGTTTTCATTTCTGTTTCTGTTACTTAAACCTATGAACTCACCAACCCTGTGTTGACACTTTAAGCATGTTTATCTCAGGTCGCTAAGCATTCATACACGGACTAGGATTGCACTCCAAGAGTCCCACAGCATGTTTTCATTTAGAAGCTTAGGTTTATGGGAACCTAATTTATCATGCTTCTGTATTTTGCAACATTACTTTTGCTTCCGCACTTTACATTCCGCATTTTCAAACTCTGTATTACTATTTAATTTTGTATGATGTTTAAACGGAATGTCTTTTCGAAAACCAGTTAGAGGTCGTTCGAAATGACCGGGACTGATGATCCTTGACAGTCACAACCCGCGGGTAACCCGCTGTGGAATTTCAGGGTGTGACAATGAGAGAGGCGTGAAAGTCAGCCTTTGAAATACACTTGAGATTTCTCTTCTACTAAAGAAGGATGCGCGCGACGAGTAAGACTCACGTTGTCTATCTGTTCGAGCGTAACGACTAGTGACAGGAAATCTCTGGCTGTGGTTAGGCCTCTTGCCAAACCTGTTATTGCAATCAATTTTTCGTCTGGGATATGGATCAGGGATTTTTCAGGTTTCCTTGGTTTTCTCGCGCGCACGGTTTTGTGCCACCGATTTTTCCGCTTAGACGTGCGTTTTGTCAATAGCCATGAGGGCTTCCATCATATGTGGCATACTTGCCAGGCTATGTAGCCGCCAGATAAGATGATCATCGCGGACCCCAGTTACGAAACCCGTGATCATGAGATCTTCTATGGCACCCCCTATCTGTAAACTTTCAAAATTATATCAGACCAAAAATTGTTCTATTGTTTCATCATCCTTCCCCCGAATGTAGAGGATCTCAATTTTGTCTTTAGTGTGGCATTTCTGCGAACTGAATTGCTACATGAATTTCCTGATTAGCTCTTCGAAGTCATCAATTCCGCCTACCGGTAAGATAACAAACCATAAGCGCGTCGCGCCCACAAGAGTTTGCATGAACATATGTCACCACACAGGTATAGGCTACTGTTCTAATCCCCCTACACTTACAAAAACATTCACATGATCATCAGTGTTTATCGACCTGTCATACTTTCCTACCATGGATGGCATTCTTAACATTGATGGGAATTCTGCACGTGCTATGCATGCGGTGAATTTGGATTGAGCAATGAGGGTTGTCAGATGATAAGGCTTCAAGAAATCATCCGCGGATGGTGGGATACAGGTTCCGACATCCAGCTAAGGGATGGGTAAAGTGGTAAAGGGAGATCCATGTCCGTCGTAAATCGGAATTAGCGCTAAGATTGAGGCTATGTGCAGAGTCGGGGGGCCAGGTGGGGTGATAGGCGTTCCTTCCACACAAAACAGCAGAGCGCATACGCTAGTTAGTTGTGACTCGCGAAACCATTGCTCATACTATTTCATATACCGTTGCTGCTCCATCCCCCTACGTGGGGTGAGGGAAGTGGACGATGAGGATGTACCACGGGTAACGTATCTGAAGATGATGCGCCATGTGGATCAGGAGGAAACAAGGGGGGAGATACAATGTCAGGTATGTTGGAGGTTACACCACGACTCAACGACTTATCATGTATTGGTAAAGTAGTAAGTGTGGATGGTATTGGATTTATCATGGGCATGGAAATGAATGACCCTGACGCTTGCACAGGGGGTAATATCATAGGGTAAGATCCAATGGTCGAGGTGATAAAGGTTGTTTGACTTGACGATGGGATAAGTGTTGTTACTTCTTCTTCAGGGATTGTTTCAAATACAGGGGGTAAATTGAGTTGTCCCGCCGGGGTGGATGGTAAAGTGTGCGGCACTGGTTGGGGAGTAGAAGATGCTGGTGCTACAAAGCTGGGCGGTGGTTGTTCTGAAGAAGGAGTTGCGGATGTCATAAGCCGATTAAAGGAGAAAAGAAGGGAATATCTGTTTCGCGTCCCATGGATGACGCTAATGTTGACACAGTTACATGTGAAGAACATTTCAACCATTCTCCATGTTAAGAAGAGCTCATCCAATAAGGCATATAACTCACTTCCTATCATCTACTGGTATTATTTCCTGCACCAAAACAATGCGTTAAGGAGTCACCGGGAGGGGATAATCTTTGTATCTGCTTTCATCTGCCTTTATATACTGATTGGATTTTTGGGTTACCTCACCTAAAAAGTGTGAGGATAGTGGGGTCCACCTTAGGGTCATGCATAAGTCCTTCCTTTTCCTATTGGTGGACATGCTTCTTCCCAATAAGAGTCTTTCACGTGACTTTACCGTTTTGGAGTGATCCCCTCAGATTTGGGCTAAAGGTTAATCTTGATGGGATTTTGGGCCTCTCCTCTTCATTTATCGTTAACTAAATTTAGAATTTTATAGAAAGAGTTACTAGGACGGGACAAGAAGAATATATGACGTATTGGAAAAAAAATTAGGATAGTAAAATAAATATTAGTTCGTTTGGTCAAATTAAGACATTGAACATTATTAAATTTATCCGTGAATTGATCCTTTCCGCTGGACAACATTAAATTTATCAATATATACACGTTTTGACGTTTTCAAATTAAACATATAAATTGTATTTTATATTTTTCCTATAATCTGTTGAGCTTCACAGTAAGACAACGAAACCTTCTTAGTATGCAACAAATAAAAAGTTTTGAAATAAATTAATTAAGTAGATTTTTCGCCATCGTAGTTTGAATATGGCAGGTCATTATTCAAGTAACCCTATGAATATAACTATTTTTTCTTTATTATTTTGTGTTAGCTAAAGCAATTTAAACATTAATTGTTTCAATTGTTTGGTGTGTTCCTTTTGACTTTTGGCTTTATTTTGAAAATCAAAGTCAACTTTTCAATTCATATATTTGATGCTTTTTAGATTATATACTTAGCTATATGGTCCATGAAGAATGCAATTTTAAAAGAAAGTTTCCATATAAACCGCAATACTTTTTTTTAATCTTGAAACTGTCTTAAGTATAGTTTATCTTAAGTATGGTTGTGTCCGTGATCCATATCCATATATGGTTGACCTTTCATTCTCACATAATGACTTTAAATATTGTACGTAAGATTTGTGAATATTCACGACATGTGAATTATCACATTATCTTTTATTCATCAATAAATATTTATAGGGATACAAAATCAAAATGTAGGTTTTATATTTAGTGTTGCTTGAACATCTTTTTGAATTTTGTTAAACATTTACAGGTTGAAATATTTCATTGGTACACACGAGATTTCAATCGGATAACACAAAAAGAAATTGTTAATAACGAATATGAATTTTCTGTTGTGAAAAAAATTGTACTAGAATTTGTGATGAATTCGGTCATAAAATAAGACCAATTCATTAATCCTTTATATAGAGGATGAAAAGTCATAATGAATCGTTATAAATTTTCACCAAAATAGGTAACAACTGATGGTTATAATTGTTCGTAACTGAATCAGTACGAACATTAGCAAAAAGCATCATTAGTTACTACCAACCACTTAATTCCTACCGAAGTACAAAGTTGCTACTCAGGTACCAAGTTGTTACCGATCTACATAGTTATTGCCAATTATCAGTTTCTACTGTCAAATTAGTTCCTTTTGAAATAAATATCAAGTAACTCTGTAAGACCTTGAGGCCGACGGCTTCAAAATTATCCAAGTATAAATGCTGCTGATAGTTCAATTCATTTGCTAATAGTTCAACTCTGTCGATAGTTACAATCTTACTACGGACAGACTACATTGCTGCTGATAGAGCAACTTGCAACTGATAGAACAAATCTGCCGCTGATAAAACAATTATGTCGCTGATCGGTTTTGCTGTTGATAGAGCAAATGTGCCACAGATGAACATATTTGTTGAGGATAGATTAGTTTCATGTAAACAATAAAATCAACGATATGTGTTGAATCTTATCTTTAGAATCAATGGTTTGTATTGATTCTGAGGAGATAATAGCTCTATATATGTATTAGTATTTCTCACTTGTAAATTATGCTTGTATGAGTTCTTGCAACCTTATAAACAATTTGAGAGTGAAATACATTGAGCTTGAAAAGTAATTCTCATCTATTCTTACATTGTTCTTAGATAGTTGTTATTTTTTCCATCAATCTCAACTACAAACAGAACTATCTTGTATTGTTTTAGAGAAACACCTATCCAACAAGTGGTATAAGAGCTTTGGCTCTTGATCAAGCAAATTCACACTTATTTGATCAAATTCTAGTTCTATTCTATTTTCTAGCTTTGTTTTTCTCTCTAACAAAAGAAAATGGCATCACAAAACAGTTTTGATGACGTTAGTAGCACAAACAGACCTCCAAGATTGTCAAATGGTGATGATTATGGCATGTGGAGAAACAGAATGAGAAGCTTCATATGCTATCAAGATTATGTGTAGGATCGTGAAATTACAAGATGGTTCTGTTCTTAGTTGAGATTGGCGGAAACAATATCAACTACACAATTACAATCGAGTAAACAGAAAGAATACTGATAAGAACACTGTTGTATTAAGCTTTGTGAATAAACGATTACAAATGAAAACTCAGTGAAGAAGCACACTTACAATGAAGTGTTTACACAGTATTTATACTAACTTAGAATCAAGACAGTATTTATACTAACTTAGAATCAAGACAGACCCTTGATTCTAAGGATCAGATCGAACACAGACCGTTGATCTTTTGTACAAAAGCTAATAATACACGTTAAAGCTAAACTAGCTAACTTTATTGAAGCGTTTACTTTATTCATCATTGTTTGCATGCTCGGGGAAGAGTATTGTCGTCTGTCATTTGTTGCACCATTGAGGTTCCTTCTGCTTTGAGTGTGTCAGTTGCTTTTACAGAAAATTGTCAGTGACGCTTGGCATGGATAGTCAGCTGCAACGATTTGTCTTCAAGGAACATAGCTATCAGCAGCAAGAATGAGAATAATGCTGTTGATAAGCCTATCAGCAGCAACTTGTGTTGAACGCTGCTGATAAGCCTATCAACAGCAATAAGTGTTGAATGCTGCTGATAAGCCTATCAGCAGCAACATGTGTTGAATGCTGCTGATAAGCCTATCAGCAGCATTTGTACTTAGAATAATTTGGTAGCAATCAGTCTTTGGTTCTACAAACTCCCCCTAGACTGATGCAACCAAAATTTTTCTAATCACTTTGCTGTTGAAGCTTTTGCATGTGGCTGACTATCCTTTCAACCTCATAGCCTCTTGGATCCTTGCTGGGATTGTTCAGTGGAAGTGCAGACAGAGTCTTGATGTCTTTATTTGGCATTTTGTAGATTGTTTTGCTTGAACATCTCATCTTCTGCTTCCTTACATCAGTTAAGGTGAACTCGTCCAAATTAGTATTGTAGGACCAACTTACAAATGGAGAGTGGGACTTGAGTGGTTTGATGTCAATGATCACATCTTTGCTAGGGTTGAAGTAGTGTTTGATTGCTAGAAAAAGAAGTTTCCCGCCCTCATTTGCAGGCTCATGAGCTTCACCTAGCTCCAGAATTCTGCCAAGATCTGAATCTGGCAATTGCAGAATTTCATCAACAGATCTGTAGATAGATCTTCTTCTTTCAGTTCTCCCCCTGAAGATCTCAAACCTTTGATCATGTGGATTATAGACCCAATCAACTAAGTCTCTTGAGTCTTCTGGTTTAGGTGTGGGTTTGGATTTCTTCAAGGGAGGCTGTTGATGAGTGGGGGCTGGGTGAGATGGTTTGGACTTTTTGGGTGGAGGAGTGGAAGGTTTGGGGAGGAGAGTGGAAGGTTGTTGGACTGAGGAAGAGGTAGGTGAGGGAGAAGGCTTGGGTTTCTTTGCTTTTGTTTCTCCTTCTTCCTGAATACTTACCCTTTTCTTGGAGCCCTCCTTGCCCACTCTTTCTTCCTCATCCTTCTTGACTTTGAAGTAGAGAGCTTGCAGGTTCATGAAGTTCATAGGACCTAGCCTCTTTCCATTCTCTCCTCTCGCCTTAAGGAAGTCAATCATGACCTTCCTTTCTTCATGGGTCCGTTTATTAAAGGCAATGGTCTTTTTGGACTGTTGTTTGGCTTTTTCTTCTTCTTCAGCCTGTTTCTTCTTTGCCAATTGACCTTGCTGACCCATGTAGGCTCTGTAGACTTCTTTATTTGATAGTTTCTCAAGGTAGTCTGCATCCTCACCTTGAGAGACTAGAGTCTTTACCCACTCCTCCCTCATTTCTTTAGCTAGTTCAGAATCGGTTATTCTGAACTTAGCTTCTTCTTCCTTTTCTCTATTGAATTGTTCCTGTAGTTGAAGAGCAAGAGCTGCATCTTCTTCAATCTGGTCGACTGCAGGAATCTTTCTTTTTCAGTTCATCCAGCTGTCTAGCATACAGTTGGATGGTTTGTTCTCTTAGGAGAATGACTGTTTTTCTTTCTTGAGTCTTTTTAATGTCAGCCATCTCCTCTTCTTCTCTTCTTCTTCTTTTCTCTTCCATCTCTCTTTTCTCTTTTAGCAACCTCTCTTCATCTTCATCTGTCATGATTCCCTTTCCTTTGTTTACATTGGATGCCTCTGCTTCAACTTCACTGACCACAACAGCAGATGATGGTGCTGCTATTGGGATCTCTGCCTCAGCTTCATTGGCAATTTGAGATGTGAATAAGGGAAGGTCATCGGTTTCATTCGATTTGCACTCAGGATTTGTGACTTCCTTCAGCATTTCTTTGATAGTTGATCTTGACTCATATGCTGCAGTACAGATGTCTACTCGAGGGGAAGCTGAGTCAGTGTCAGTGTCAGAGTTTGACACACATACTTCCTCAGTAATTCTTCCTACTTGTTCAAGTTTGGCTCTGACATTAGCTATCATTGCCTGGCTTTCACGTGAGTTGACATTGCAGATATTTCCCCTGAGTTGAAAGATTTTGTAGAGAAAGTCTGTAGGAAGTGACAAGATGTTCCTGGTGTTGATGGTGAGAGAGGTGCCGTTGCTTAGTAAGAAGGTGTGGTCAAGAGACTTAGTGCTTGTCCATCCCAGCACATCTAAGTCTTTGACAATGAAGGAGTACATAAATCTTCTTAGGCAGCAAATTTCTTCGTTAGTGAGAAGACTGCTCCTTATAATGTCAAGTCTTCTAAGAGCCAGTCTTCTTGCTGCTGCTGCCGAAGATTCAGGATAAGCTACCCGTTTTGCTGTTTGAATTAGTCTTTCGAAGTGGGGTAGATTATCCTCCATCAAGTCATGGAACCTGCCGATGGCAAGTTCTGCTGAGAGATCTGATGAAGTGTTGATGCAGTTGGTTAAATGCAGTTGTAAGACTTGGAGGGCATTGAGAGAGTTCCAGTTTAGCTCTTTTACACCACTAAACTCCCATCCAATCCAAAATCTCTCAGCTGATCCATCATACCCCCAAGCTAGAATGGAGTCAAATTCTAGCTTCTGTGTAGTTTGAAGGAGATGGGGGGTTATGGATTGACTTATGATGGCTGCTGCTTCAGGAAGGATGCTGAATGATGTATTTGTTTGTTCTGTGTCTTCAACATCATTCAACATTTCATCGACAGCCCTGACGACCAACTTCCAGTCTTCAGATGTCTCTTCGTCTTCGTTATCTGGGACTGGCAAGTCATGAACTTGTACAAAAGCCGGCTTGAATAGTGAGCTTTGAATTACAACCTGCTCTTGAATCCAGTCGTCAAGACTGTCTGTGTCTTCTTCCATAGAGACCATCTCCCCCTTTTTGGTTGCATCAGTAGAAAGGTAAGCATCAGTTTGGGTGCCTACTGATACAAGAGAGGGAGTGGCTAATGTTGGGCATTGATGGGTTTCATGCATAGAGACTTGGTGTCTTAGTTTGGACACTTCAGCCTCTAGCATAGCCACCCTGGCCGTCAATTCCAAGTTATGAAGTTTCAGTCTGTCCTCATCCACAGTTGTGGAATCCTTGGACCCAGATGGGGCCTTACGCCTAGCCTCTTCATCCCCATCACCCATGGTTTCTTGGCGCCTAGGATTCCTCTCAGTGAGGGGAGTTTCCAAGGAAACATCCTCAATGTGAGTTGCCGTGGTTGAGGGCTTAACAATGTTGTCACTGTCCTCCTGGTCATTTGATGGACCAGCAGTAGTGACAGCCTCTTCCACATCCACTCTTTCATAACTCCGAGAGTGGACCTTTAGGGTAGATGAACTTGGGTTGGGTGTGTTGGAAGCAAGATCAATCAGTACCTCCGAGATAGTGGTAGTTGGAGAAGGTACATCATCTTGACCAGGTTCCTCAACACTTAAGTTCAGAAGAGAAAGGAAGTACTCAGGGGGCTGTTCTACGGATCCGGGTAGTGATCCTGATCCTAATAAAGAGACATCCGAAGGAGTCTCCCTAATAATGTGGCTTTCCCTTATGATATTCTCACCAAAATGTTGTGATTCTGAGTGAGGGCTGTTAGGTTGGGTTTGGGCCTTAGAGGCAAGAGAAGAAGGAGTTCTCTTGCCCGTTTTTCTGGTATATGTTGTTGCAACCGGGGCCCTGTGTTCCGGTTGAACAATAACATCCAAAAGAGGTGTAAGTAATATTTGTGCCTGTGCATCCTTAGTAGTATGCACAGGGGTTCGAACGGTGGATGCAGACTGTTGTTCAGGATGTGAGGTGGAGGGTGTGGGATCAGTATCAGCTAGGATTGCTGAACTGTCACCCGGGGTACTCTGTACGTTCAACATTGTAGATAACAATGGAACGTTGACCCTGAGAACTTTTTGGAAACAGTCCTCATGCTTTGAAAAATGTTATTTTTATGACCCAACATGATGTAGATTCTTGCAGGTTTTGAAAGATCTTTTAGTTCTTGATTGAAAACTTCCTGCAGGAATCTTGGGTACATGAAAAATTGCTGCTTTGCACCCTCTTGAAGGTTATATCGCAAACCCTAAAAAATGAGATGTGGAAAGTTGAAGCCTTGGTTAGTGACCATACCATGGAAGGCGGAGGTAAGTGCAGAGCTCACCTGATGCCATCCACTCCTCTTCTGAGATATGCATTGGAGAAGAGTGTGGCAGAGATACTTCCATGGAGGGCCCATCAGCGCCTTCTCAATCGTATACTCGGTTTGATTTCCAGTGTATCCAATGGAGACAAAGGTCCTCATGTATTCGTCCTTCGAGTATGAGATGGCTGCTCCCTCATCTTGAAGCTGAAGGTGTTTTCTGATTGTAGCTTCCGAGATAGTGATATTCTTGCCGTCTACTTTGGCTTTGATTTTGGGAATCCCCTGTTCGGTTGAGTAGACGGCAGTACTCCAGAAATCCTCCATATGAGGGATATATATGGTAGGGTTAGTGGTGAGGGCAAAGTAGATCTTTGATCGACATAAGAAATCGATCATATCGTCAAAACCATCGGATTTCTTTCCTTTGGTGAGGTATGCTGTTAGGTTATGGTATGTGGAAAACTTGTCATCTGGGTTGTCAATATCTGCCATAGCCGTTTGATTTTGGAGGGATGATTTGAATATGGTGGAGACTTGAGAGTATGAAGAATATGGAGTGTTTTGAATGTGGTGGGGACTTAGGGTGAAAGTGATAGTTGATTAGGGTTGAATTGAATGTGAAGAGGTGGTAAGGAAAATTTGATTTGTTCTTATAGCTGCAGATGAGAGAAAAAGCAGAATGACTTGTACAGTACAACCTTATTTACTTTTCATTGTTACAGCTGTAATACACCGAGGCAGTCATGGTAAAGACTGACGATATTTTCTTTTACAGCGGGTAAAAGTTAATTTTGGACTTAAGTTTACCCATCAGCTGCAAACTTGGTTGCTGTGGATGAGAAAGCCTGTCCGCAGCAACTTTGGTTGCTGTGAAAGGTTAAGTCTGTCAGCAGCAAACTTAATTGCTACTGATAGATGCAATGATCTGCAGCAGGGATGTTACTGCTGATGGCCTTAAAGCTATCCGCAGGAAACTTGTTCCTGCTGATAACTTAAGGCAGTCAGTGGCAAATCCTTTGCTGATGAAAATTTAAATCTGTCAGCAGCTAAAGGGCAAAAATGCTGCTGACTTATAACTTCTATTTACAACATAAGACAGACATATTTACATCAAAGGATAGACGCACTCAACTGAACCGATGATGATGCTTGGTGGTTTCCTTGCCTTCCATTGTTGAGTTGGTGGTTTTCCAGCTTTCTTTGTCTTTTTAGCAGCAGACTTTGTATTTGGCTTATCAGCAGCAGATTTTGTTGCTGCTGATTGTTTTACTTTAGCAGCTGTAGATTTTGTTGGTTCCTTTGCTGCTGAAGGCTTTCCTGTTGGTTCCTTTGGCTTTACTTGATCAGCGGCAGTTATTTTGGCTGCTGATGGCTTAGTAGCAGACATATGCCTATCCTTCTTCACCCTTCTGACAGGCTTTTGTATAGTCAGGGTTGGAAGAAGAATCTGATTTAAAGGATTAAACTTACAATTTGCAGCAAAGTGGTCTAATTTTCCACAGATGATGCAAGATTGTTGAGGTTTTGACAACTGCTCCCTTGGTGGAGAAAGAGATTTTCTGAATTGAGTTGTCTTAGCTTCAAAATTTCTTACCTGTTTGTTCTTCTTTGTCTTCTCAAAGGCATGTTGCTTGAGATTTCTTTGCTGCTGAAGGTAGTAGAAGCAGGTGCTGGCAGTGTGGTTATATTTCCCACAGACAAAACATGATTTTGCTAGTTTATCCCTTGAAAGATGCACATAATCCTTTCTTTTGAAAAGGTCTTTGAAATTCCAAGGGTGAGCTTTGTTGTGCTTAAAAGTAGCTTCTTCCAATATTTTTTGAACATATGGAACTCTTTCTCCAGGCGCATGACATATGTCAAACACCTTCCTTGGCTGGACAGAAGATGAGGACTGGCCCTTTTCAGTATTTAGCTTCCTACCTTCTGGAGGATAGCTAATTTTGATTTGTTTGAATGGTGTAGGAACTGGTACTGAAATGGCTGGTACTTGTGCTGAATGGACTTCATCTTTAGTCAGAGTGACTTGAGGGGCAGGAGGAGATGAAGCTTCACTTGTTTCAGTAGAGTCTGAGCAAGTTGAATCAGACTCTGATGAGGTGGTGCATTCTTGTACCAATGGTTCATCCTTAGAAGGATCAAGTTTTCTGTTGGCCATATCAAGATTTGCCAGATTGAAGCTTGGTTCATGAATGGTCACGTAGTCAGTAGGAGGTGCAACGGCTTGATATTGTTCAGCATGATACCCCACACCAGTTTTTACCTTATCATGAATTTTAGCATCCAAAAGTCTTTGCAGCTTTTTGGATGCAAATTCATATTTGTCGACATGAACCTTTTGTTTTGCCAATTCTGCTCTGGTGGCTTTTAATCTGGCCAGTAGATCATCAATCTGAGTTTCAAGATTGGTTTGTTCATGTTTTAATGATGAAATCACTTTCTTTAGACAGTTAATTTTTTCTTTGTAACTGTCTTCGACCCTTTTGAATTCGGATTTCATTTGATGAAACTCTTCATTTTGATCTATTAGGTTTTGATTATGCTTTCTGTAGCCTAAAACCTTATCAATGCAGGCTTGGGAACGTAGATGTTCATATACCTGTGGCGGTATCTCAGTTGTGTCTGTCATAAGAGCTTGGTTGTTAGTAGGCAGATCTTCATACTGAAAGCTCCAGTCAAAGTCAGATGTTCCAACAGTTGCACAAGCTGCAGTTTGAGCTGGAGGAGTAGCCTGTTGCTGTTGGTGTCTTGGTTAGGCTTGGTGAGCTGCTGGGTTTGCTCTAGGTGCCTTGCATTCTCTAGCAAAGTGACACAGTTGGTTACAGTTGTAACACTTCAACTTGCTTTTATCCAAGCCAACTCTCGTGTTTGAGCTGTTGCTTGGAAAGGGTCTTCCGGTTCTGGAGTAGAACCTTTTTGCTCTTATGGAGAGCATTGCAAACGAGTGCTGTATATCCATTTCTTCCAGATCATCTGGATGGAGGCACTCAAGATCCTCCTTGATAAAGTACATGTTGCTTGAGTTTTCAGAAACAAAAGCAGCAGTGGTTGAGGCTTGAGAAGGAGCTTCAAGAAGAAATGGTGATGTGTTTGTTTTAGTGGTAGGTGTTTGAGGATGTGTGACTATGGGAGGATAGTAGTTGGATGTGGTGGCTGAGTAATTGCTAGTACTGGGGCCTGAGTGCTCAGAGTGAAAAGCAGATGAGGTGGTGTTGGATGTGGAGGCTGTTTGGTAGCTTGAGCTCCTTTCCTTGGCCTGAATCATTTCTAATTCATAGGTTTTGAGCATACCAAATAGCTCAGTCATCTGAAGAGTCTTCAGATTCTCAGTTCTTCTGATGGACACTGTGTAGAGTGTCCAGCAACTAGGTAGAGATTTGATGATTTTTTTAAGAATGTCTTCATTCTCCAACTTCACTTTTGAGCACTGCAACTCACCTACAAGATAAGTATATCTGTTATATAAAACAGTTAGAGACTCACCTTCCTTCCAGATGAAGTTTTCGTACTGCTGCTTGAGGATGTCTCTTCTGTTTTCCTTAATTTCCTCAGATCCAGCAAACATCTTCTCGAGGGCCTCCCACAGCTCCTTAGCTGTTTTGTAACTTCTGAAGTTATGAAAAACTTCATTTGGAAGGCACATTTGGATGGCTCCTAGTGCCTTGAAGTCCACCTCCATCTTCTTGATATCCTCTTCTGAGTATTTGGAGGGATCCTTTGGAACTGATGGTCCTCCAGAGTCAGCAGATGCCACCATGGGAGTGTATGGTCCATCCCTGATGGATCTCCACATTCCGTATTCCTGATAACAGAAGAAGCTTTCCATGCGATTTTTCCACATGTCGTAGTCTTCTCCAGATACCAACCTTGGTGGTCGGTTGATGCTGCCGATGTCTTCAAAACCATTGCTTTGTACCATTTTTGTTTTGAGACTTTGGGTGACTTGATCAGAGAGAGAGTTTAGAATAGAACCAGAAGTGATTAAACAAGTGTGAATTTGTTTAATCTGAGCCAAGGCTCTGATACCACTTGTAGGATCGTGAAATTACAAGATGGTTCTGTTCTTAGTTGAGATTGGCGGAAACAATATCAACTACACAATTACAATCGAGTAAACAGAAAGAATACTGATAAGAACACTGTTGTATTAAACTTTGTGAATAAACGATTACAAATGAAAACTCAGTGAAGAAGCACACTTACAATGAAGTGTTTACACAGTATTTATACTAACTTAGAATCAAGACAGACCCTTGATTCTAAGGATCAGATCGAACACAGACCGTTGATCTTTTGTACAAAAGCTAATAATACACGTTAAAGCTAAACTATTATTGAAGCGTTTACTTTATTCATCATTGTTTGCATGCTCGGGGAAGAGTATTGTCATCCGTCATTGGTTGCACCATTGAGGTTCCTTCTGCTTTGAGTGTGTCAGTTGCTTTTGCAGAAAGTTGTCAGTGACGCTTGGCATGGATAGTCAGCTGCAACGATTTGTCTTCAAGGAACATAGCTATCAGCAGCAAGAATGAGAATAATGCTGCTGATAAGCCTATCAGCAGCAACTTGTGTTGAACGCTGCTGATAAGCCTATCAGCAGCAATAAGTGTTGAATGCTGCTGATAAGCCTATCAGCAGCAACATGTGTTGAATGCTGCTGATAAGCCTATCAGCAGCATTTGTACTTAGAATAATTTGGTAGCAATCAGTCTTTGGTTCTACATTATGGCATGTTGAGATCCATTGTTGTTGGTCCATTTGTTCCTATGGTATCCTATACAAATGTAGGAGGCAACTCTGTACCGAAGGAACTATCAAAGTATTCTGATGAAGATATCAAAAGAATGGTGTAGATTACAAGGCTTTGGGGGCTATTTAAATGTCTTTACCAAATGATATTTATTGCAACTTCAAGGAGTTCAAGACTGCAAAAGAACTATGGGAAACTTTGGAGATGATGTTTGATGGGTCTAATGAAGTTAAAGAAAATAGAAGAGATTTTCTCAAGCAACAAGGATCAAATACTTATAGTACAACTTTTTGGTCTTATAGGATAACTTTTTAGTGTTGATTTTTTCCTTAAATTGAAACCTTATCCAAACTTTACACTCACCCCTTTTACTCTAAACACATGCAAATACTTATCAAATAGATCTTTCTCTCATTCCTTTCATATTATTATATCATTTGAAAAGATCAAAGATCAAGTAAGGATCAAAGAGCAAAAAAGAAGAGTTATTCTATGTTGAAGCAATTCTTATGACATGCACTCTGAAGATTGTTTTTACTTATGTATTGTCTTTCTGTATTTGTATTTGTATTTCAGCGTCTGTATGTTTTGGTTTATCGAGTTGTAATCATGTTCTTATGTACTTGTCGTTGTAGCTGTCTTTGTTAAGTATTGTTCACACTTAACAAGTGCGAAGGTTGCTTAACCTGTGTACTTAGCAAGTACGTAAGAACATTGTCTGCGTACTTGCTAAGTACGCAGGAGTTAAGCCCTACGCACTTGCTAAGTGCGCAGGGAACATGTCTAGTATATATAGCTGGTTTGTGTTGTGATTAAGTACGCACTCATTCTCACTGTAACCGACTGTGATTATCAATAGATGAAGTTTGAAAGTATCTTGTGTATTGTTGTCGGTTTACTTTGTGTTTCTTGATACTCCACTTAATCACGGGCATTCCGCACCCGGTTTGATTAGGAACACACTTGCATATGACAACTCGAGACACCCGAGGGACATACAGATGGTGTCAGAGCATTTGCTCTTGATTTCGAGTGTTGTGAGTGTGTTAGGAGCATTTTCGACACAATCTACAGCCTTTCTACAAGGAAAAGTGACCGATTTTGATGATTTTTGTGATAAAGTAGAGGTAGCTCTTGAGCGCTATTTTAAAAGCAAAAATCCTTCAAAATCCTACCTTTTCCTTGTTTGTTTGAGTGTTTTGATCATCAAGGGTTTGTTAGAAACAAGTTTCTACCCTTTTGGATTGATCAATTTGTTCATATCTTCAAAATTTGAAGATCTGAGCTATTTCCGGCGACCGGAAAAAGTTGGTGGAGCAGGTGGATAAAGCATTCTGCGTACTTACCTTTTTTGGAAAAAAGGATAGTCTTCATGCGTACTTGCTAAGTACGCAAGACAATTCTTGTGCGTACTTAATTTTTCTTCCCGCGTACTTAACATTTACTCCTGCGTACTTGCTAAGCACGCAAGAGGAAATCTCAAGTGCGCAAGACCAATTTCCTAACCGCGCAAGGTCATTCTTAAGTGCGCAAGTTGTGTTGACTTTCTGAGTTTTTGACTAATTTTTACACTATGACAAATCTTCACAATCTTGGTAACCTGCTTAACTATGATAACGAGATAGGTACTCCGCAAAAACTGCCAAAGCTGCTTAATGTTAATGATTATTCGAATTGGAAAGCACGCTTTGAGCATTATATCTCATACACTGGTTCCTCTTTGTGGATACCTATACTTGAGGGTTATAAGCATCCGACATATACATATCTTGATGAGATTGTTCCCAAGCCTATATCTAAGCTAGATGAAGAAGAAAAGAAAGTTTATGACAGAGAAAAGAAGGCACATGGATCTATCACAGTAGCCCTGACTAGAGAGCTTTTTCACAGCTTCAGAGGATATGATAATTCAAAAGATCTCTGGAAGGCATTGCAGAAAAGATTTGAGGGGAACAGTGACATCAAGAAGAGCAAAAGAGATCTCCTGAGAAAGCAGTATGAGTGCTTTAGATACCTTGAGAATGAATCTACATATGAACTTATATCTAGATTCTATCATCTGCAAACTGAGTTAAAAGCTTACGAGCTAAAGTATCCCAATGAGGAATTAGTTGAAAAGTTTCTGGATGCGTTACCACCAAAGTTTGAGATATATACCACTGTGCTGAGAGAGAACCCCAAGTTCTATGAGATGACGATTGAAGAAGCAATTGGAAAGGTTCAAGCACACGATATGAACCTGAAAAGAAAAGAAATCTCAGGGAGACCTCAAATCCAAGACCCTTCTATGTATAATGGGACGTCTTCCACAGCTAAGTCATCGGGTTGAGGAATCACCTTATTCTCAGAGAACTCTCATGAAGAAGATAAATCGAATGGTTGTGGTGGTCATACATGCTTTATAGCATCTGGATCTGGTTCTCACCACCAACATTCCTCAAGAAATCCTACCTCCACATCTTCAGCTAACCAGACTGCTATAACCAAGATAGCTGAAGATCATGTAGCATTGTTTTCATCATGTATGCTTGCCTATGAGAACTTCATTGGTGGCAAGCTTACGGATCCTGAAACCATTAAAGAAGATTTTAATCAGGTGGATCCAGATGACATGGATATTCAATGGAATATGGCCATGATCTTGAGAAGGGCCAAGCGTTTCTTGAATAGAACTAGCAGGAAGTTCATTGGTGGGCATTCAAATGCCAAGGTGGGTTTTGATAAATCCAAAGCCAAGTGCTACAAGTGTTAGAACTTTGGACACACTGCTCGTGAATGTCAGAAGGATAAAGCACCTGCTTCAGGTTTCACCAGACCAAGTCAGGGAAACAACCAAGGAAATGGTCAAGGGTACAACAATTCAAACAACCGCAATCAAAGTCAAGGTGGAACGTCCAATGCTTTGGTAGCTCAACAGGACGAAATCTTTGATTGGGGTGTTCATTTGGAGGATGCCCTTATTGCTCAAACACAAGTTGGTCTAATGGCTGAGATCGTTGAGATGATGGAAGCAGAAGAAAGGGAAGCTTCTGTAGCTGACCAAAGGGAGTCTACAACTGCATTTGCCCTCATGGCTATTGGGGATGCATCAAGTTCGTCAACTGAGGTAGACTCTAATTCTTTTGCTGTTATTTCTTATTCCAGATGTCTTGACTTGAAAGAAGAAAATTCTAAGCTTCAGGACAAAGTCGAACCCCTTCGTATTGCAGCTTTAAGCTACAAAGAAAATGTAAAACGTTACAAAGATTCAATTGAAACTTTAAAGAAAGAAAGACGTGATTTTTCACTTAAAATCAGTGAACAAAAGTTTCATTTGAATGTTGCTTACAAGGGGTTGTAAAATAGAAATAATGAAATTACCATGCTGCAGAATGAGGTCTTGCAGTTGAGTGGTAGAATTGAGAAGTTGAAAAATTCTCGTTTTGTGGCAGAACACTACGAATCAGTAGTGAGACAAGTGAATGGCTTAGGGTTGGGTACTAATGTCATTCCTCCACCAGTAAGCGGGAAATTTGTCAACGGCTTAATTGATATTGACTTGTCATGGCTTGATGAATCCTCAAGTCAGGATGATTCCTCTAATAAGGATGATTCCTCAAGTAAGGCTGACTCTACTTCTGATCAGGAGTTCTTCACTGATGAAGGCTCTGAGAATACCATCCCTGATGGTGCTGTCTCAGAGGAGTTGATTGGTGAACACAAAGTTGTGAAAAACATTGTCACTGATCGTGATAATTGCATTTTGACTGAGCCTGATACCATTGAAACAAATGAAAAACTAAAAGTAATGCTTTATGGGGGTTATAAGAATATTAATCAAGTAAAGAAAGTAGCCTATGCAAATCATTATGGGATTGGTTATAAAGCTAATTTGGAAAAATTTATACATCCCCAAAAATGAATCAACATCAGGTCCATCAAAAACCATTACTCATGTTCATCAAACAACTCCTCCCGCTCATCACGCTGAGTCATCAAATGCTAGATCTAACGAGTCCTACAAGTGGATTCATAATGAAAAGCGTGCTTGCTTTCACTGTGGTATGGTTGGTCACATCCTTGTGAACTGCCGTGCTAAGAACCAAGGGAAACGGCCAATTGTTTCACAACCGGCTGTTATTCTAAGTCACCACCAGTGAAGCAACCCAAGAATCCCAAACCAAATGTGGTGAAACCACCGGTGAAACCTATGATGAAGCCAAAGACCACATCTGAGGCTAAGCCATCTGTTCCAAAAAGGGAAAAGTAACCTGCTAAACCCTGTGTGTCTACCTCTGGTATTGCACCAACTGGTGAGAAGCCTGTGGTTAAACTCTCCAAACCACAGAGGAGAAGAAGGAACAAGAGATTGAGAAAGATGGAACAGCTGGCTAAAATTCAATCAGGTGAAGCTTCTACTAGTTCACCTGATGCTTCTGAATGCAAGCCGACTGTTCCAGTAAAACAAAAGAAAAGGTCCTGGAACAAAAATCTAAAAGTTCTCAATCTTCTGATCCTAGATCTTCTAAAGATTCACCCATTTTTGACAGTCATGATTGTGAATTGATTGAGGTAGTTTATTTTGAGAAAGACGGACGACCCAAGACCACTATGGCTTGGGTCTCCAAAACTAACTGATCTGTTTGTGACTCGTGAAGGGACATCCGAAGGGAACTATCTCTAATCGTTGGTATGTAGATAGTGGATGCTCCCAGCACATGACCGGCAACATGGCACTGCTTCAAGACATTAAACCAATCAGAGGCGGACATGTGGCCTTTGCAGGCGAGAAAGGTGGCAATATTACATGTCAAGGCGTGGTTTCAAAAGGATGTGTAAGCTTCGACAACGTCAACTACTGCGAGCAACTAAAGCATAACTTGTTGAGTGTTTCTCAGATGTGTGATAAGGAGTACTCGGTTATGTTTGACAAGTCTGAGTGCATGATTCTCAAACCTGGGTTTGAGGTTCCTGAAGACTGGATTTTGATGCGTGCGCCAAGAACGAATGATACCTATCAGATCGACATAAGCGTGGTGAAAACCACATCTTTAGTTGCTACTTGTTTGCTTACCAAAGTGACAGAGCTTGACTCAATCTTGTGGTATAAGAAACTCGGACACATTTCTTATCGTAAAATGAACCATCTTGTCCGAAACAGTTTAGTTACCGATGTTCCTAAGCTGAGATTCTCCATTGCAGATGACTGTATGCCGTGTAAAAAGGGTAGACATCAACGGAAGTCTCACAAGCCCAAGATCCAAAACTCTATTAATACCCCTTTGGAGCTCCTTCACATGGATTTGTTTGGACCCATAAGTATCACGAGTATTGGAGGGAAGTCATACTGTCTAGTTGTAACTGACGATTTCTCACGTTTTTCTTGGGTGCATTTTTTAGGTACAAAGGATGAGACTGTTGATATTCTTCAATACATGATCTTGAGCCTGGAATCTTTATGCAAGCTGAAGGTTAGAAGAATAAGGAGTGACAACGACACAGAGTTCAAGAACAATATGATTGAGCTTTTCTGTCTCAAGAAGGGCATTTATCATGAATTCAGTGCGCCGTATACACCCCAGCAGAATGGAGTTGCAGAACGAAAGAACATGACTCTTACTGAAACTGCACGGACAATGCTGTCAGATGCTAAGCTTCCTGTAACTTTCTGGGCGGAAGCAGTCAACACAGCTTGTCACATTTTAAATAGAGTTCAGGTGGTTAAAAGACACAACAAAACTTGTTATGAGCTTATCAACAATCTACCTCCCAATATTGACTACCTAGTCCCATTTGGTAGTCCTTGTTCCTTATTGTTACAGTATAAGGATCGTCACTCCAAATTTCATGCAAAAGCGGTGGAATGCATCTTCTTAGGATATGTTGCTAACTCACCATGCAAGAGAGTGTACAATATAGGAACTCGTTCAATCAAAGAATGATTCGAAGTGGATTGCAGCAAACACATCATTCCACCAGAACCAACAGGTCCAGCTTGGGGTTTTGATTATGATGCTTTATTCAAGTCTTTCAACCCTCCTGGTCTATCTGCAGATGATGCCACCAATGTGTACGAGTTCTTTGGTGGCGGTGATGACTCAAATTTCTCAACCCGTGCAACTATACCAATAGCCACTCCCGATTCAAATGCTGCTTCTTCATCTGGAACTCATGATAGTGATGACATTGAAGTTGTTCATGTTGATGGAAATGACGCTCCAGCTGATCCTAACACTCGCGTAGGAAATGAAGCTCTAGCTAATCCAATCAACATTGAATCTTCTTATTCTGGAACACAGAATATGGGTGAGTTGAGCACGAATCTAGATTCAAACATCCAGGAACCACATGTACCAGAGATGAGAGTGCATAAGAATCATCCAATTGACAACATTATTGGTGATCCTAATGCCGGCGTTCTAACTCATCACAGAACCATAGCCGAGAACACCAGTCTATATGCAGAGATACTTGACACTGGTATCATGGAAACATGTCTGCATGCTGCCTTCGTATCCCAATTGGAGCCGAAGAATGTGAAAGAGGCTCTCGCTGACAACTGCTGGATAGAGGTGATGCAAGATGAATTATCTCAATTCCAAAAGTTGCACGTGTGGGATTTGATTGACCTTCCGAAGGGTATGCATCCGATTGGAACCAGATGGGTGTTCAAATGCAAGACGGACGATTGACATGTTGTAGTGAAGAATAAAGCAAGGTTAGTTGTTTAGGGTTTTTATCAGCAAGAGGGTCTGGATTCAGGGGCGCAGCTTAGTTGGGGCCCGAGTGGGCCCCGGTCCACCCCGATTTTTCACTCAGAAGTGTAAAAATATACGTATTCGATAGAAATTTTTATAGGTATTAAGTTCCGGCCCCCTTATATATCTTTCCCAAAGTTTAGGGGGTTTTTTGTAAAACCATTTTAAAAAAAATCATTTTGGGCTTGGGATTTTAGGTAATTGGCCCAAATGATTTGGGTTTGTTTACCTTCATATTGGATCAGGACCTGGAGGCCGACATATCATCGATTCATCAGTATCAGAAGACTGGATTTGGACTTGCTGAAGAAGACGCGACGCGAGCAGCAGGTAGCAAGCGATCGACGACCAGAACCTGGAGGACGACTCGTCGAGCACAACAACTTGTTCCCCAACTAAGCTGCGCCCCTGACAACAAGAAAAGGTAATCTTTTGTTCTCATATTGTCAATCGTTTGTTCTTGTAGATGTAATCTTGTATTGGATGTGGTTTGCGAAAACTAGGGTTTATAATTGTGAAATTGGGTATTACTAGTGATTTAAACTTTAATTGTATCCTTTGGGGTGTGATTATTATGATCATTGTTCAAGAATTCTAAATTAGGGTTTATAATTTAGATGCTCAATTGAATAAAACTTGATATTTTTGGTCATTATTAGGTATGGGGAAGTTGAAAACTATTGGTTCTTATTTCAAAAGAATAGATGATGAACAAGAGAGTAAACGTCATAAAGCTGAAACAAGTGAGCCATAATCAAATACTAATGAAGTAGATCTTAACCAAGAAAATCAACCAGAAAAGCATCCTAATTCTGACTCTCCAGGACCACAACCACAGTCAAATACTAATGAAGTTGATGTTAACCATTTTGAAAGAGATCCAGCTAAACGAAAACAAGTGTGGGAGTATCCGTTTAACTTAAGGGAACAAGTAAGACGGGCTTATCTTTCTTTAGGACCGTACCAAATAGAACTTACAGAGTATCAAGATAAAGGTACAAATACGCATTCTCGTAGGTTCCAATATTCTTGGTTCAGTGTTTTCCCCAATTGGTTAGAGTATTCTCCAACAACACATTCTTGTTATTGTTTTATTTGTTATGTATTTAATGATAAACCAAGTGTGAGCAACGGTTACAATGCATTTACTGTTAAAGGATTTGACAATTGGAGAAAAGTTAATGGGAAAGACTGTTCATTCTTGAAGCACATTAACAGTTCACAACATAGAAATGCTGTGGAATTCACTACAAACTTATTGAACTAAGCAACACACATTGATAATTTCATATCTAAGAAAAATGAAGAGCTATTAATGAAGAACCGTTTACGATTAAAAACTACGGTTGATGTAGTTCGTTGGTTGACATTACAAGCGTGTGCTTTACGAGGACATGATGAATCTTCTGGTTCTAACAATCGAGGTAATTTTCTTGAATTGCTACAACTTATAGCTTCTTATAATGATGAAGTTGCAAAGGTTATTTTAGAAAATGCTCCTTATAATTCAAAGTATACATCTTCCGATATTCAAAAAGAACTTTTTAGTGTTATTGCAAATAAAGTTTGAAAGCATATTCGTAGTGAGGTGGGGGATTCATGCTTTTGTGTCATGGTTGATGAGTCACGAGATGAGTCAAAAAAAGAGCAAATGGCCATAGTTTTGAGATTTGTTGATGCAGAAGGTATGATACGAGAAAGGTTCTTAGACTTGGTTCATGTTAGGGATACTTGTTCAGCAACCCTAAAAACAAGTTTGTGGCAACAAATTTTACATTATCAGTTTAATGTTAGTAAAATTCGGGGTCAAGGTTATGATGGTGCTAGCAATATGAGAGGGGAATAGAACGGATTACAGGCACTTGTTCTTAATGATTGTCCTTATGCATATTACGTTCACTGCTTTGCTCACAGGTTAATTACTTGTTTATTTTTCTCTATTGTACTACTTGTTAATTACATGTTACAACTTTGCTCACAGGTTAATTACTTGTTAATTACAGGTTACAACTTGCCTTGGTTTGTGCTTCAAGGGAAGTTATTCCAGTACACCAATTCTTTGCAAACTTGGTATTAATAATTAATGTGGTGTGTGCTTCTAGTAAGCGCCATGATGAGTTGCAAAAGGCAAAGGAAGATGAGGTTAAAAAGTTATTGGAATTGGGTGAAATCAAATCGGGAAAAGGATTGAATCAAGTTGGATCATTAAATAGAGCCGGTGATACACGTTGGGGTTCTCACTTTAAATCCGTTTGTAGTTTGAGTAACATGTTTGCTGCCACCCGTGTTGTTCTTCAAGGAATAATTGAAGACACATCTCATACTACTTATGCTCAACGTGCTGATGCTGATACATGTTATAGTAAGTTGCAATCATTTGAGTTTGTGTTTATTCTTCACTTGATGAAGGAAGTAATGGGAAGAACCGATACACTTTGTCAAGCATTACAAAAGAAATCCCAAGATATTCTTAATGCCATGGAGTTAGTTTCAGCAACAAAGGTTAGTCTAAATGATTTTAGAAACAATGGATGGGATTCTTTACTTGCAAAAGTTACTTTTTTTTGTACAAAGCATCAAATAGAATTGCCGGATATGACTGCTCCATATACTTCTACTCGGTATCGGCCTCATAAAAAAGATCTTCATGTTACATTTGAACATTATTACCGAGTAGATTTGTTTACATCAACATTGGACAAACAACTACATGAGTTGGATAGTAGATTCAATGAACAAGCAATAGAGTTGTTATCTCTTAGTTCTAGTCTAGCTTCAAAAGAGATTAATGTTGATGAGATTGTTCTTCTTGTTGAGAAATATTATCCTGAAGATTTTACGGAGCATGAGATGATTCATTTACGATCTTAATTAGAAACTTTTAAAGTTGAAGTGACAAAGAATACCAAGTTACGTAGTGTATCGACTCTTTCTGATTTATGCAAAACCCTTGTACAAACTCAGAAACGTGAGACGTATTACTTGGTTGATAGAGTGATTCGGCTAATCTTGACCCTTCCAGTTTCGACTGCAACAACAGAAAGAGGATTTTCATCAATGAAAATACTCAAGAATCGCCTTCGCAATAAGATGTCAGATGAGTATCTAGCGAATAGCTTGGTGATTTACATTGAAAGAGAAATTGCTGAAAAGTTTGATTCGGATTCCGTAATCGATGAATTCAAAGCTCTTAAAGGTCGTCGAGCTCAACTGTAATTCTTTTTTAAGGTACACAACCTTTTTCTTTTAAGTCTTTCATCTTTGTTTAATTGTTAGTTAAAAAATATCTAGTTTTTTTAATGAGTAAGAAGGGTCGTTTGTTAGATATTTAAAGATTATATTGTTTGACCCGAATCGAATGGAATCGCTGACCCGAAAAAAAAAATAGGACTACACCTAGGCCCCCCCAACGAAATCCTTCAAGCTTCGCCACTGTCTGGATTACACAGAGGGGTATGCCCCAGTTGTGAGACATGAGGCCATTCGACTGTTTCTTGCTTACGCCTCCTTTGTCGGCTTCAAGGTCTATCAACTTGATGTGAAGAGTGCTTTTGTATATAGCAAAGTTCATGAAGAGGTCTATGTCACTCAACCTCTAGGTTTTGAAGATCCGCATAATATCAATAAAGTGTACAAGCAGGATAAAGCACTTTATGGTCTTCATCAAGCACCTAGGGCATGTATGAGACTTTATCAAAACATCTACTGTCAATGGTTTCGACCGAGGACAAATTGACTCGACTCTCTTCATTAGGAAAGCAGGAGGTGATATTTTACTAGTGCAAGTTTATGTCGACGACATTATCTTTGGGTCTACAAATGAAGGGATGTGTAGGGGAAATCGTGACGAAGTCCAAGTTTAAAATGAGCAACATGGGTGAATTGTTGTTCTTCGTGGGTCTGCAAGTCAGTCAAAGAGATGATGGCATTTATCTACATCAAACTAAGTATGTGCAGGACATCTTGACAAAATACAAGATGAATAATAGCAGTACTTATGGCACACCTATCCCAGTCAGTCACGGTCTGCATCCAGACAAAGATGGAAATGATGTGGATTGCAAATTGTACTGTGGGATGATCGGATCTCTTATGTATCTCACAGCTTCAAGGCCCGGCATAATGTTTGCTGTATGCTTGTGCTCAAGGTTTCAGTCACAACTAAACGAGTCTCACCTGATAGTTGTTAAGAGGATCTTCAGATAGTTGAAGGGGAAACCCCGATTGGGTCTTTGGTACTCGAAGCAGCAGTCATTCGACTTCAAAGCCTATAACTATTCTGATTATGGTGGTTGTAACCTTGATAGAAAATCAACTTCAGGTGGATGTCAATTCTTGGGAGACAGGCTGGTCTCGTGGCAGTGTAAGAAGTAGTCAACGGTTTCTGTCTCAACATGTGAAGAAGAGTACATTGCTGCTGCGAGCTGTTGTTCTCAGATATTTTGGATCCAACAGGAATTGAGAGATTATGGCTTGAACTACACTGGAACTCCTTTATTCATTGACAATAATGCCACTATGTCTATCACGAACAACCCGGTGAAACATTCCAAAACTAAGCATATAGAGATTCGCCATCATTTCATCTGTGACTGTGCTAAAAAGCATTTGGTTGAACTTGTCAAAGTTCACACGGATGACAACTTTGCTGACCTTTTCACTAAGGCGTTTGATCAGACCCGTTTTGAATATCTGCTCAACTTGATAGGAATGTTCAATCCTAAGTGAAAACTTTTTTTCAAAATCAAATCATTTTATGGAAGTTAAACTTTATTTCTTTTAAATGTTTTTTTGTTCAATTCGTTTTCTCTTTAATTAACATCTTCAGAAAATCCAAACAAAATAGAAAATCATAAAAATTTCAAAGTCATTTGAAGATAAGAGGAAATGATAGTACATCGGTAAGTGATCTAAACGTCTTAGACTGCACATATGGGAAATGATTACTTGAGCCTTAAGTTTGATTATCTTGTTTTAATTTGAATATTTGCAAGTAATTTGAATTGTCAGTAGGCTATCAACGTCTTTGAATCATTAGTAGTGTGGAAACTAAATCAATGTACTACAACTGTGATTTGAACCCATGTTTGCATGTGTGTATGTGTAAAAGAATGCAAAAAGATCATTATCAGATAAAGGATGTAAGATTTTGGCAAGTATTTTCTTATGAGACCAGTTTCAGGTTATGTCTTTAGCATAATTTTTTGGTTCACTTCACTGCCCATACTCACAAGTATGCAATGGAAAGTTGGGCCAAGATATGTCTTGACATCAATCGTTGAGCATATATTCACCCTTGAATCATACCTGATTCATTGAAATCAAATCCAGATAAAAGTTGGATCCCCTTACCTAAATCCTCAGACATCATATTTATTAACCTGAATCATCATATGATATTCACAGAAGAAAAACCTATCAAACCAACACAAATGATTCACTCGATTCTGAATCTTATGATTCTTGATAATCCTTATGGATTCTACTTGATTTTTTCTATGCTAATCGATGTAACTTCATTTTGGAGATTTGGAAATCCTTGAGAAAATCTTAGATGCCTTGAGATAGTGCAATTTAAATTTCTGTAGCAGAACTGTGAGGTACACGTTGTATAGTTATAATTAATACCTTAACACATAAGAACGTGATACAAAGATGCTTATGGTTTCAAATTTTATAATATTGCCAACTTGAATGAACTTGCTTGTATTGCATATTACGTATGAATAAATAGTAAATCATGACATGATCCTATATTCTTTGATGTTTATTTTGTATCATTTTGCTAAATTATTAGCCTGATATGATCCTCTTCTCATGACTTTGACAAAAAATAGCTTGTGTGTATATTCTTGTATATCCGGATCTGAATCTTGTGCATATTCTCTTTATTCAGAAAAGTTCAAAAAGATTTTAAGTTCATGTACAATTCAATCATTATCGAAAATGACAAAAATATTTTTAGTACAGTTTATCAAAAGTTAAGAAAAGCCAAAAATATTTGGGTTTAACTTCCTTGAACTGCTTTTGAATCCTCTTGATTGAATGCTCATATCCGGTTCGCTATTTGACTTGACATCTACATTATTTGAGTTAAAAGTTTGAGTACACAAGGGTCTCTGCGTACTTGTTATGTGCGCATGAGGTAAACCATGCGTACTTATCAAGTACGCAAGACTTAAGTCATGCGTACTTACTAAGTACGCATGAGTTAAATCCTACGCACTTGACAAGTACGCTTGACCTATGTGTGGGGGGTATATATACAGGTGTTAGAAATTTTTCATCAGTTCATCTCATTCAAACATCTCTACACTGTGTACACTCCCTGCTCCGATTTCACTCAAATTTTTGTGTGTTTCTAAACCGATTTTTCGTCCCGTTCATAGTTTCATCTTCACCTTACTAAAATTTGGTGAGAATCTTAGTCCATTTCATCAGCAAAATCTCTTGTTGAGGATTGATTTCTTGAACTTTCGAGCTTAGGGTTTTGGTGATGAAATTTAAACCGGTTTTGGGAGTTTTTAAGTGAATTTAAGCCCTAAAACTAGTTTATGATCATCAATCGATGCTCTTGCATACAAAATTTGTCCTTTAACAGTTGTTGATTTTGGTTTTGATCCCTTGGCTGTCCGTGGTTTTGCGTAGGACCGAGGTTAGGTTAAAATGACCGGGTTTTAGCTTTGCATTGGTGTTGGTCTTGGTCCCATAAGTCTTAAACATATTTTTTTGTCATTGTGGTGACCGATATCATCATCTAAATCTTTGAGTCCCTGTATTTTGGATTTTGAAAATCTTTAAGTGTTAGTTCCTGCGCACTTAGCAAGTACGCAAGAATTGGCTTCTGCGTACTTGCTAAGTACGCAAGATTAAACTCCTGCGTACTTGTTAAATATGCAGGAAGGGCACTTCTGAAAATTTTCGAAGTCTAAAATTCAGTTCATTGTTTAATTGCTATATCAAGTCATGTTTAATCCATTTCAATGATTTTGTTTGATCTAATGTTGTTTCTCTCATGCTCTTGCAGAGATGACTGGTGATGGAGGTGAAGAAGAAGAAGGAGGAGATGGTGTTGAAGAGTCATATTCTGAGGCGACTGAATCTAATTCATCTGACTCTGATGATGCACCAGACCAAACACACCCACGGAGAATGGCGAAGGTTTCCCTTCCCAAGTCATCCTCCAAAAGACAAAGACGAAAAAGTTCAAACAATAAGTATGTTCCTGAACATGAGACTGAGAGGTGGAAGAATAGGATTATTCAGGGATCCATTCCTAAATCTTTCTATATACGTCATTTTGAGTTGCTGATGTGGAGCGCGTTAGCCATTCTGGCGTCGGTTTCACGGAGCTCAAATTTGACATAGTCGTCCTTGAGCTCACAAATATTGACCTTGGGGAACCTCTGATACGATGTTGTTAGACAAATACTACCTGCATAAGAGACTGAAGACATCTCCAGAGCTGCTGTTAAGGGGGAGTTTGCTGAAGCAATTCTTGTGACAAGCACTCTGAAGCTGATAGAGACTGAAGACATCTCCAGAGCTGTTGTCAAGGGGGAGTTTGTTGAAGCAATTCTTGACATGCACTCTGAAGATTGTTTTTACTTATGTATTGTCTTTCTGTATTTGTATTTGTATTTCAGCGTCTATATGTTTTGGTTTATCGAGTTGTAATCATGTTCGTAGGTACTTGTCGTTGTAGCTGTCTTTGTTAAGTGTTGTGCGTACTTAACAAGTGCGCAGGTTGCTTAAGCTGCGTACTTAGCAAGTACACAAGAACATTGTCTGCGTACTTGCTAAGTACGCAGGAGTTAAGCCTTGCGCACTTGCTAGTGCGCAGGGAACAAGTCTAGTATATATAGCTGGTTTGTGTTATGATTAAGTACGCACCCATTCTCACTGTAACCGATTGTGATTATTAATAGACGAAGTTTGAAAGTATCTTGTGTTTTGTTGTCGGTTTACTTTGTGTTGCTTGATACTCCACTTAATCACGGGCATTCCGCACCCGATTTGATTAGGAACACACTTGCATGTGACGATCCGAGACACCCCAGGGACCTACATTCTATAACTATCATCTTATCATTCTTGTGTTGTATTATTGTGGTAGTTTGTTACCACTTCTTGTGAGATATTTGTAAGGGGCACTAACTACAATTGTGTGTGTGAGTAAGTGATGCACACGCGGGAGCGTATTCAAATGGCGTTCACGAACATTGATACAATCAAAGGATTTCTACCAAATAATCGGGACAAATGGAAATGCTATTCGATTTCTTCAATACTCAATAAACATCAAAACTAGCTGCAATGTAAACCTACAATCCTATTATATAATACATTCTATATGAACCTTAGGAAACTAAATCTATGCTATTTAAAATTCAAAATACAAGATAAATACAAATACATAAAAAATTGTGATAATCCTTGAGATTATCCATTCCCTTTCCTAAGCTACAACTCGGTCCACCATGTTCTTGATTGGCTTGGCCCCGACCCACTTATCCTTCTCCACGAGCTCAAATGTACCAATGACCCAAAGCCGTGGCCTACATGCCTAATCACACATACTCGTAACCAAGCTCGTGGATACTCTTGCATTATACCCGACGTGTTAGAAAAAGACTCAACCTCGAGTCTTACATAGCCCAACAACAAAACCCATGAAAGCCTGAAGTCCCCCAGGATGTCAAGCCCAAGAATATTAGGTCCATTGAAGCCTAAAATCTCACTCAAGCCTAACTCAACGTCCAATCAACTAATGTTTTCCTGACGCCTAAGCTTGGCATTTATCTTTAGAAGAACATTTATGAGATACTAATCGGTGACTCGTAGGGATGCAATTCCACAGACCGCGAGAAACTTCCTTTTTCCATTGCATCCAATCAGAGTAAACCCAGTATACCGCCCATACGATAATGCTACCCAAAGCATTTGATCCGTTGGTTCATCTCCAGCCTTACTCGACAAGAAGCCGTCAACCAACCGAAGTGAATCTGTCAAACATTATATTTACATTAAATCTAGAATTTTATGTTCATTAATTTGATACGAGTCTTGTTATATTATTTTTTTAAAATGACATTTTTTAGCATTTGGTGCATTGGTGCATTTCAAAAATAATGCGTCTAACTCATACAATACTATGTCCACTTTTAGGTTTGATTTGCCATGGTATTGAGTTCTAATATGCAAATATGTATAACAATGTGCCCGTGTGTTCACTTTGTAGCTTTAATTCATTGTTGTAAAGTGTTTTGATGCACATGTATATAACTTTGTATCTAATCCATTAAAACATTTTCTTTCATTTTCCATATTTGATTCATCGCCTCAACGACTTCATTCGTGATCTTCTTTTACATTCCCCCTCCCACCTTTTGGGTTGAGACGCTTCATCTGGCTGTGTATCTTCAAAATATCCTTAAGAATAAGCGTCTTAATTTTTACACTCCTACCTTTTCCATGTTCCTTCGCCACCCACATACGATCACTTACGAGTGTTCGGGTATGTGTGCTACCGTATAACTTCGGCTACATAACCTAATAAACTCCATCCTCGATCAATTTGTTGCATCTTTCTCGGATATCCACCAAACTATTGGGGATGCCGATGTTTAGATAACACAACATGCAAAGTTATCTTATCTCGTCATGTTATCTTTGACGAGAACACCTTCCCGTTTAATGACCTTATTTCCATACCATCTTACAGGTTCTTAGACGATCCTACAACCCCATGCGCTGCCATAGCTGACACCGCCGATCTCTACGCCACCGTCGCCACAAACCACGGCCGCCCCACCCACCACAAACATCCCTACACCATCGTCAACACTGACCATCGCCGCCCCACCCACCACCAAAACCATACCCTTAACCACACCATCTCCATCCGCCCCCCACCTACAAACCAACACCCTACGACTACTCGTGCTAAACACGGTATCCATAAACCCCTTCACAAACTAAACCTTTACACCACCACCATTTCTCCTGTTCCCACTTCCTATATATGCGAAAGCCCTAACGGATCCTAATTCGTTACATGCTATGAAAACCGAATTTTGTGCTTCGCAGGAAAATGAAACATGGGAACTTGTTCCATGTCCATCAGAAAGACCAATTGTGAGGTGTATGTGGTTATTCCGACATATTCAAGGCCATAACACTTCTAATATTAACGATAATGATTAGTACTTGATCGAAATGAGATAGGTATAGTAAGAATTCAAGATAGGAAAAAAAATACTTGTAATGTTCATTTAGTGGAGTTCCATATTGCTAATCTATCTGTTAAAACTTAGACAAGCTCTTACGTGGGTCCTGCTAGTATCCAATCGAGGGATGAATTGGATGGTCCCTCGATGCAAACAACAATTAGAAAGTTTAATAGAAAGTTTTAATTAACTATTGATCTACATGCTAACAATAATTTAAATTAAATTAAATAGGAAAAAAGATTCTAATTAAAGAAATTAATGACAGAAAGACAAAAGATGCACTTGATGTTGATGTTGGGTTTTATGTATTTATTTTATAAAATCTTGAAGAAATTAAAGTACGAATATGTTCTAAATGTATCCACACCAAACAATGATCCAAAAAGATGATAGTCTTAAACCGACTTTTGAATGTCAAGAACTAGTTGGTAAAATATAAGAAACCATCTTTATAATCACCACTAATATACATGTAAAAAGTTATGACACGAAACTCCAAGAACCAAGACAAACCTTCACTAAATCTTAAGTGTTTGTAGAGGTTCTTTCTTTCTACCCTTTTCTCACTTAAGCATAACTGCAATCTCACACCTAAGCATAAATCTTAAGTGTTTGTAGAAGTTCTTTCTTTCTATCCTTTGATGCTCTTTCTTTTTGGCTAACATTTGAGAAACACCACAAATACAACAATGAATTGTGTTCAAAGCATTTAATTCATTCCAAGTCCTTTACACTTTAATAAAATAAGTTACAATATCGGTATTTCCTTGTAAAATTTCACACAAATCCTTTTGCAACTGTTAAAGCTTAATTGGCACCATTGGCTTTACCATATCGATCATTAAGTTAAGACCATAATTTGGATGGAACACTTTCACTAATTTCTCGCGATAAAATGTTAAGAATCCAAGAAATTACTATATTATTGCATCTTTGCCACAAATCAATATGAGCAGAAGTTGCAGAGAACAAAACCTAGTTTGTTATTTGTAGATAGAGCAATTAACGTCGCTCTTTTCCAAGCACCGAAACCAGATCAGTCAAATGATTTGGAAACTAACAAGAATTCAGGATGATTGGACAGATGTAAGTATAAAGGATTTGAAGAATCAGTTGGTGAATTGTTTGAATGAGCAGTAAGAAGAATGAAAATGACGAAAACACGAAAGAGAAGAAAAACAAACGAAAATCAAAAGAACTAAATGAAACGAAGTGTTAATTCAAGAGATGAAAAGAAAATGACAACGAATTGCTTGCGGAAACAAAGATCCAGCAAAAGATTGAACAGAAAAGAAATGAAAATCATATGAACAATCGATCGAGCAGAGATTCCTGCTCTAATGCCATGTTAATTGACAGAGAGTTTGGAGAATTTTTCTGACTGGTTGAAATTGATTGCAAAATACAAAATGAAACTCAGTATATATACAAGTGAAACTAATAAACAAAATAACTAACCGAACAAGGGTGGGGGTTGGGAATTAGTGGTAAGACGGGAGTATCACAACTAAGAGAGTGGATTCAAATCTTGTGTAGGATAAAAATAAAAAAGATAAAATAAAAAATCGTCGTTCAAAAAAACTAATTGAACGAATCTAACATTTAGCACATCTGTATCATTTGCTACTGATAACAATGTCATGCTAGTTAATTTTCGTAAACTTCCAATAAAAAATATTTTTTTCTACAAATTTAATATGAATTCTTTTTATGAACTTAATAGATTAAACATCATTAATTTATTGATGTCACGTTAGATTTCTTGAGATGCTTTACCCGCGGATTGATCCTTTCTATATATTAAACAAATATTATCTTATATACAGCTTTTGACGTTTTCACCTAAACGCGTTGCCACAAAAAAATATTTTTAATAGACACCTGTTTTCGTTGTTCCTTTTGGACTTGGCTTGTTTTAAATAATGAAAGTCAACTTCAATTTTAATTCATCATATAACTGTTATACTTAGCTACTTGGTCCATGCATGCAATTTTAATCAACGTTTTAATTTTAAAAACCAGTTTTTAAACCGTACTGGGTTGGGCTCAGAAATGGTTCAACCGCTTGTACCGGACGGTTCAAACGGGTTGACTAGTTAACCCTATAATTACATAAAAATACAACTTCAACTCAAAAAATAATCCAAAATTACATGATTCCAAAATAAAATATAATTCAAAAGTTAATCCATAATATAAAAAATCCAAAACCACTCAATTTCGAACAAAGTTTTTTTAAATAAAAGTGTACAATTGCTTTATATGATTGGAGTGTCGAATGCATCAAGTTTACTGTCGCGTAAAAGATGAAATTCACTATCAACGCCATCTTCATCACTATTGGGCCGCTAAAACTTAATTTTTTTATTTAAACCTAAAATTTTACTTTGTCCTAAAACCGGTACAACGGTCTAACCCGTTTTACCGGTAATACCGCCGGTTCAAGTTACAAACCGTTCTTCCAATTTACCAGGCTCAAACTTACTGGGCTAGCTAGTGAACGAGATCCGGTTCAACCGGTATTACTGACCGGTTTGAACCGGTTTTTAAAACATTGATTTTAATTAAAACTTTAATTCATCATATAAATATATGTTATAAACGTTTTTGAAACCGTCTAGGTATAGCTTTTGAAGTTTCTCTTTCTCATTGCTTCCTCGCACCTCCATATACGGTTGACTTTCACTAATCTTACATAGACTATAAATACCTTCGTACCCTCCCTGCTATCTCAACATCATCATCTCATTTACGAAATAAAATAATTAACCACAAAGACAATTCTTTGATACACAATCACATCTACCACTCTTTGTTAATTAGAAATGGAGGTTTCTTCCCTAAGCAAAATGGTTGCTTTGTTGGTTCTCTTGTTAGCCACCTTCACAACCTTGTCACTAGGCCAAAGCAATCGCGGTGGTGGTGGAGGCACTCGTGTTGGCTTCTACAGCTCCACCTGCCCTAGCGTCGAATCCATAGTCCAGTCGGCGGTTC
Source organism: Smallanthus sonchifolius (assembly GCA_023525975.1). Classification (NCBI taxonomy): domain Eukaryota; kingdom Viridiplantae; phylum Streptophyta; class Magnoliopsida; order Asterales; family Asteraceae; genus Smallanthus; species Smallanthus sonchifolius. The sequence continues at coordinate 71,874,301 of CM042033.1, read as the reverse complement.
AGTCTGCTGTCCAAGCCAACCCAACAATCGCACCTGGTTTACTAAGGATGTTCTTCCATGACTGCTTTGTCAATGGTTGTGATGCATCTATACTAATTGAGGGCGCTTCCACTGAGAAGACAGCAGGGCCAAACTCCCTCTTGAGAGGCTTTGAAGTTATTGATGCTGCAAAATCCCAGCTCGAAACCGCCTGCCCTGGAGTGGTCTCGTGTGCTGATATTGTTGCTCTAGCTGCCCGTGATTCGGTGGTCCAGGTATGTATATGTTTTCTTAACCCCTTAATTCTCTCATGGTGCTTCCAAATCAACAAGTTAATCACTTTTATAATGACATCTTGCAGACCGGTGGGCGTAGTTGGCAGGTGCCGTTAGGACGTAGAGATGGATTGGTTTCGCAAGCATCGGATACTGCAAACTTGCCTGCCTTTAATGACCCTATCAGTATCCAAATCACTAAGTTTGCTGATAAAGGTCTCAACACCCAAGATCTTGTTACTCTTGTTGGTAAGTAGAACAAAATAAAATGTACAATAACACTAAATAGATCAATATTAGGGCCTCAATTATAAACTAAAGTTGTGACTTATATTTTTGTTTACCAGGTGGTCACACAATTGGAACAGCAGCTTGTTTATTCATTAGCGTCCGGTTATACAACTTCAACAACACCAACGGACCAGACCCTGATATAAATCAAGCATTCCTACCACAACTCCGAGCACTTTGCCCCAATGGTGGCGATGGGTTGAGGCGTGTGGCTCTTGACACAGGTAGCGTTAATAGTTTTGACAGTTCATTCTATGAAAACTTGAGGAATGGGCGGGGAGTTATAGAATCCGACGCAAAACTATGGAGTGACCGGAGGACCCAGAGGTATGTACAAGGGTTTTTGGGGCAAGCTGGATCAAGATTCAACGCGGAGTTTGGAAGAGCGATGGTGAAGATGGGTAATGTTGAGGTGAAAATAGGGACACAAGGTGAAATACGTAGAGTGTGTACTGCCACCAATTGATAAGAATGAGAAGTTAAGCTGTCAATAGAATGAGCATGCAAAAAATCGATTGAAAAATTTGTATTGATTTGTTCGATATTGAATAATATTCTTTTTTATGCAATATTTACTACGAACCTATATCCTCATTAAGCCTAGCAAAACGGGTGGGTTGGGTTGGGTAACAAGTTAGGATGAGTTCGGGTCAAAACGGGTTGTTTTAAAAAAAAGTATTAATTTGCTTCGGATCAGAATGGGTTGTAACCAAAAAGTGGTCGGGTTGAAATAAGACGTCTTAGAAAAGAAAAGTATCAAAATCCGGTACCCGCTTGAACTCATTCTAAATTAACATAGTTTTTAGGCGGCCCAACTTGACCCAAATTGTTTTAAGGTGTTACCCATATATTTCAACCTGTTTTGTGTTATGGTGTTACCCGATTCAACCCAAAATACAAAAAAAATTACCCAAACCAACTCATTTCCCTACTTTAGGTCAAGATTGCCACTTCTTTTCTGTGCGTGATTTGATGTACACACCTTCCACTTGTACATTCAAATAGAGATCAATCAAGTCGATCTCGGTCCCATTCTTTAACATGGGAGGGAAATTTTCCTTTTCATGATTCTTAAGTGGTCTTCTACGAACCACTTTATGATTCTTTCAAATTCAAACTTGAAAGCAACTTTGTATTTTATAAGTAGATCATGAATCTTTAGCAATTCTAAGAAACCAATACAAGTTTCAAGATTGAGTTCATTCATAGGATTACCCGACTTTTGGGTCACAAAGTCCCATATCTTCTATCTAAACTCTTCATCAGTTTGATCTGAACTTTCCCTTTGATTCTCAAGATATGTTCCCATTGCCCACTTTTCTTTCTTAAAGCAAGCATCATCATGAGATCTTTCAACCCAATCTTTTATCATATCACTATTATCTCTCATTTCCTCCCAGTACTTGTTGCATTCTCCCATGTTATTTGATTCCTTGTAATATGTTTTAACAAGACCATTAAAGTAATCTTCTAAATATTCTTTCTCAAGATCACTTTCTGATTGATTTTCAAACAAATTAACCATTTTTCTTTTCTTGAAAAACATCCTTTTCAACTTACACTTATCCCCTTCAAATACAATCTCAATGTCTTATTTGTATAACTGTTCAAGATTAAAGGTGTTTTTCTCAACCTTAGGGATATAACTGACATATGGAATTGCCTTTAACCTTCCATCTACATGTACCTCTATTTTCCCAACCCATGTATGAAAACAAAATGTTTTTCCTTTTCATAAGTGTCCATTCCAAAATCTCGTTTAAACACAACAAACAATTTATTTTTTCCAAAGATGTTTGCAAGACGTACTAGCCATCCAAATATCATCCTAACTTCCACCATCCATCCCTATGACCATTTTGAGTATTTAGATACTTACCCGGGCAATAGATTACAATATGTCTGAGTTTTTGACAATTGAAGCATCTAGTCCCTTTGTACCGATCTTGCTTCAATGTGACTTGCATCCCTTGCAATACCGCTTTACTCCCGGATTATTTAAGTCCAAGATTTCCTTTCTTTGAACCAAGTTTGATGTTCTTGGCCTTTCGGGCGAATCTACTTGCAGTGATTCTCCCAAGATCATTTATAGTGAGGTTAGCAAAACCTTTGACGATTGATTTCCTTTTGATTGCTTTCATTTGCTTTACCTACTAGTTTCTCCCTAGCCAAAAATCTTCTGTTGGACACCCTTAGTCCGTTCAGCCCGTTTGGCGTACCCTAGAATGAACAATAAACGCATATTTAGTTTTTCCGGAAACTGCTTTTTGACAGTTATTTCGTGTCGGATCGCGGGTCAAAACGGGCATGTTTTACCATTCGATTTTCCTTGTCAGCTTGACCTCAGCCAGGAGCTCTTCCCCTTGAACCCCGCCAAGGGATGCCGTCTCTTAGACCCCACTCTTAGGGGCGCTGTCTCCGGACCCCCGCCAAGACCATTGAGGTTCCTAAATACTTAGAATAAAATAAACTCAAACAAGTGTGCACTCCGCATCTCCTGACTTGTTTGATGTATATTATGATTCGTTTGATCGACAAATCAATCCAATTACACTTAAACAATATTGATAACACTAAAATCACTAACATTTCATATGTTCGTCTTCAAAAACACTCATTTCCTCTCTAATCTATCATCCTACATAAACATTATAACATGTTCATGTTATCACCACCTTTTACAAATTTTTTTCGTAAATATATAGATATTTGTAAATTTATAAAAGTTTAATGAATATATAAATATTTATAAATCAATAAGTTTAATAAGTATATAAATATATTTATATAATTTATAATTTAATAACTTCAAAACATATATATATATATATATAATACATTTAAGGAGGACAATTTAGTAATTTTATCATTTTTAAGAAATTTACTTATACAACTTTTACAACATAAGATACAACCTCTAAAGCTTTAAAAAAAAAATAACCTCAAAGACGGTTCCTTCCTTCTTTTCCTCCCCCACGTTTGACAGTAACCTCCATCTTTGTTTACATTACAAAGTTGATTTGCTGGTAACCTCCATCGTCGATTGAATCTTTTCTCTCTTTCTGAACTCGCTGGCAATGCTTCAAGAGCTTCAATCAAGTCGACAGCCGTCGCTCGTGGATCTTAGATTCCACTGTTCGATCAAGAGCCTTCAATCGTTGTTCTAAAAAGGATCCAAGAAGCAAAAATCAGGTATTTTACGAATCAATTACAATCCCTAGAACTGATGATTTTCTGATGAATCTGCTGATATGATTGTCTGTTGTGTTTGCCCTAACTTGAGGAACCATCGAAGTCAATGTCAGTTTCAATTTCCATAGGGTTTTGGTTCTTGAATCATCTCCTCGATCTACTGTGAAGTGATAATTTGGTTTGTGGTTGGAAGTTTGATGTCAACGCCTCTACATATCTTAATGTCACATTTTTTTTTAATTTATTGCAGTGTATGTGTAAGAAGCGGCAGTACATGGACATTATCCGCTCAAAGTTCTTAAAGTTTCTTTCAGTAGTATAATTGATGTATGTATATATGCATTTGATCTGCTCTTACAATGGTAGTCTTAAGGTAATTAATGATGTCATTAATTTAATTCTATGGTTTGATATATGTATGCATATATGCAATTTATCTTCTTCAGGCTAAATTGTGACCTACGATTGCATCAACAATTTCTCGCCATCGTCAGTCTCTACGCATGTTGGGTTTCTTCAGATTGCTGAGGTGAATTTTTTTATCTTTCTTAGTTACTTAGTGTTTCATCCTATTAGAAGATTTGGATGTAACACATGAAGGGAGTTGTGATTTCAAATCATTGCTTCTGTTATATATATAAATTCAAGATACTTTCTTTTTGCCAGTTTAACTAAATTTGCATCAGATGTTTGTTCAAAAGCTTTGAATTAGTATTTGTGTACATACTTTAATTCTTAACAAACAAAATAAAAACGCCCAACTTTACCGTTATTTGTTCTCCACATTGAACAGTAAAAGTCTTCCCTGGTATGAAAGCTTCTAAGATAATTTGTTGGTTTATGTTAAATGGTAAACTTTACGTGATTTTTCTTAATAACTTAACAATATTTTTGTTTGTTATGATTTATTCGAGTTGGTAGCTTTATAATTAAACCTTGGGTGATTTTTCCTTCATAACTCAGCTGCAAATTCATGTTTATACCTTATCTGAATCGGTAGCATTGAGCAATTTTTTTAATTATAATCTATTTTGAAACTATTGGTCGCATTTAAATGGTTGTTTTCATTATCATATAACATTTTTAAACTTGTATACAGTTGTACACAATATATTTTTTAACTTACTGAGTGTTTACTGTTATAAAATGTTTGATGTAGTTTTGATAGAAAGTTTCTTTTACTCTAAAACCAGAGCAACTTTTGAATCCCCAATTTGCTTAATAAGGTGCAACAAATCTGTTTAATTTAATATAAATTGGCTAATTGTATTTTTGTTATGAATTTGTTGCTCTAATTGCATGTCTTTATCTTCAATTTCAAATAACCGAGTCAACCAATTGCTTAAACTTGCACACATGTTGATCCAGTTTCTTATTTTCCCTTAAACTCTTGACCAGAAGTATGAGCATAGTGTTCTTGAACTAACCTTGAAATGTTAGCAGGTTTCATTTCAAGTTGAGGATGCTTTAAATCAACCATTTCCTGATGAATATTAATTTGATTTGGTATGGTCATTAGAGTGTATAGATTTCTCAACATTAGAACTTATGGTTGCATTGGTTATTGATGACGCTTTTGAGTTTCCGAGGTTGTTGGTGGGGTTATTTGGTGGTAACGGTGCCGTCACATCACAAGACGATGATGATGAAGAAGATGTAGATGTTGTTCTTAATCGGTATGACCCTCTATTCTTTGTTTGTCTTTAGTGTAATACTGTTGCTTTTCTTTCTATTGATTTGGTAAATATTTGCTTTTGGGTATCCCACATATGAAAACTTTTGTTTATGCAAGCTACAATAGATGTATTTCGTTTCCCTTTCTGCTCTTATTTTGCAACATATAGTTTACTTTGTGCGGATCTTTATATTTGCGCTTAGCGTTTCAAGCTTTTAAAGACTTCTAAGGACGTTAATTTTTCGGACCTTATGCTTGCATCTGCTAGCACTGGGATTCGAGCTTCACTCCAGAGCTTGACTACTTATGACATGATCCGTAACTTGAAGGAGAGATACCATCAAGATTACAACAAGGATCCTTCTCACTCTTTAATGTCACACATTAGAGACGTTGCCTTGAAGAATCCGGAGCGTGCTGTGGTCATGAGGAAGAAAACATCAAGAAAGCATGCATTCCCATAGATGATCACTTGATCATAGATATTACTGTTGATAATGCATTTGATGACTGTAAATGGGAAGGGCACCTACATAGTCGTTATCACTATGTTAGGGATTTCATCTCTCGGTATGCCGAGTGGGTGCCCGATGATACTTTAAAGGTGTCATGCTTCATTGATCAGCTTGAAAGAATAGGGATTTATCCCAATGACAACATCTTGAAAGCTTTGATTGATGATGAACTTCACTTGTGTTTCACAAGTAAAAGGGTACCGGTAGAGACTGTTGAAACCGGGGATAAGGGCAAAGCTGTTGGTGAGACCAAGGCTAATATCTCTAAACCGAAGTGTCGTGTAAGAGAGATGCTCGAAGCTGTTGAAGCTAGAGGATGCTTATATGCATATACTCCTGGTATCTAGGCAACTTTTCCATTGTTTCTTTATCACTTTTTTTATTTGAACGGCAACACCTAGATATTCTAGGATAATTGGGTTTCCCCGGGGCAACACCTAAAGGGCAGCCCACCACAGGAGGAACCCCCCAACTGGGTAAACCTCTTTATCATTTAAAAGCTAGTCTTTTAACATATGCAAACTTGTTTTTTGCAAAGATTAAAAAAAAGAAGGAAAGGAAGAAGAAAAGAAAGACGGACACAGCTAGAAGATTGTTTCAAGTTGTTGATTACACCATTTCATGATGTTATTTTATTTTGTTTAAAACAAATTTAAATTTCAGATTTGCTTTCTTTTGAATATTGCTTGATTATTTTAAGTATGGCTTATTTAAATCTTTTATGCATTATGATTGTTGCTTGATTATGAATTACAAATTCAATACCAATCTATTTTGACATGAAATATTAAAGACATGTGAGACATGTTATTCAAGTTCATTAGATACTTCATTAGATCGGATCTAATAGATATCATGATACATATTAAGTCTTGTAACAGGTATATATAAGATATAATATTTACATATGACTTTATGATTGAAATAGTTTCAATGAAATTTATCTAGAAACAATCTTATGAGATAAGATATAAAAGAGCGATAAAAGTTATCACTACTTCAAGACTAAATGGTTAGTCATGTGAAAAACAGTTGCTCAAAATTGACATAGTATAAATCACTAGCCTTGAACCATAGGGTTCATATAGAACAGGTATGACAATTCATATGTGATATGAATATGTAGAAAGAGTCCAATGAACAATTAAGGATTGGACGTTCTGAACTCCTATACGAAAGAGTTTTGTGTGCCATCTTAATAAGCCTTCAAGCTTAATCATGAGATTGAAAATGTTCATGACTAAGATATACCTGGTTCTTGAACAATAAACACTTGTTGTTTAAAGTTCTGAATAAATAGTATTATTCCAATGCATGGACATAAAATTTCATATACAGGCAATGATTAGATCCTTGAAATATATAAATATTTATCATAAACAAAATATGTGATCTTTTACACTTGATAAATATATGAATGCTTATCTGTTAGCACTATGATTGATAAGTATATAAAAGTAAATATGTGATCTTTTAAAACAGACATTAGGGATCATATGATGAAAGAATAAGATTCTTTAGTTAAATCATTTGATGATGATCCAAACAAGTAATCCATATTATGACAAATAAAAAATTTGATCAGACTACACATGAATAAGATTCATCAAGATGTAGAAGTTGTTTTGAAACAACAAATGGATCGTTCATACTTGAAGCCCGACATATTATCAAAAGGTTGATAAAATAAGAAGTTTCCTTGAAAGGAAACAGATTACAAGTTTTGGCAAGTTGAACAAACCAGTCAAAATGAACATGTATTATGAATACTAGAATGTTCTTTTAATAAAATGGCTTCAAGAAGAGTATAACGTCTGAATATGTCTAAGACTGTTGAATCATTAATCTGATAAGATCAATTCGAAGAAGATTCAACATGATAGATGCAAAGGCAGTGGGAGTAAATACTTAAGACAAAGAAATGTGTAAAGACACATTATCAAGAGGAATGTATAAGAGATACATGGAAATACCACACAAGGGGATGATAAGCGTTATCATAGAATGTACAGTGATACATTGCTAAAATTACAAGTTTAAACATATCATTAAAAGATAGAGTATCTTTAGAGAATAATTTCACAGCTTGTGTTGATTGTATCCATATATATAAGATATATATATATATATATATATATATATATATATATATATAAAGAAAGATTCTAGAGTTAGAATCATACCAATCCATTGACAATGGTAAAATTGTTTTAAATGTTTTGTGTGACAAATCATTAAAGACAAATCGTTAACATTTTCTGTTAATATTATCTATATCCCCTAATAATAGGGATAGGATGAAAGTGAAATGGTTCACATAGTTTTATCTAAAAGATAATGAGCTTTGTCAATATTTTTCATACGATGAAAGAACTTTGAAATTTAATTATGACAGAAGAAAATGATATTGCTTGAAAAACATATAATGGTGATCATAAAGTGTTATGATGAGATAAAACTATCTTATCGTATAAGATGCCAAGAGTAACAACTTTGACTATCAAGAAGGGTTCTTGAAACAAGATCATAACTAGTTATGATGACTTGTCGGTCAAACACTACTGTCTTAAAAGTTAAGATATTAACACCAAAATACGATCATTGAAAATGATTAGATGAATACACCATAAGATATATCAGCGTTCTTTAATAAAAGAGTTTCATCAATAACAATTACACAAACATGAGATGTTGTGACTTGGAAACATTAGAAGATAGTATTCTGAAAAGAGTTTAGATAACTTCTAATAGTTTGGAAAGAAGTTCCAAAAGAGGGTTTTCCATCGTTAAGTTTCATTAATGGGATCATGAAACTTAGAGACATCATGATAAAACGAAATTCACACAAATCAATATCTAGCTGACCCATTCGTAAAACCTATACCTCAACCTGTATATGAGGAGCATGTTGATAGGTGTTAGACATGCTAGACTTGAGTTTGATTTGTTAGTATTGGGTGCTTTCGAACAATATATAGAAACATTAGTGTTTTATATTAACTTAACGGTTAAGTGCATTATAAATAGATGCTTCTATGATTCGATATTTTGTACGTTTTAGAAATCCTTGAATATTATATTCTAAATGTTCGTAGTCGATCAGATTCATGGGAATCAATCTGAACGAAAGACTATTGTGAATTGGATAATTGGTTCATTAGGAATGAATGTCCAAACGGTTGGACGTCCTATTCACAGATAATCATTAGAGAATGATTATTGAACGTAACTCGCTTCAAAACTATCTTCATGGATCAAAGTCTCGAGAAGTTTTGAATATGGTAAGATCTATTGATCATTCGACCCGAGGCACGCACTAGAACTAACTCTGACTGAAGTTTGTTCTTTGATCTCATCTAACGTTGTACCTTAACAGGCAGTAATAAGGATATGATCAGGAGTAATCTGAAGTTAAGTGGGAGTTGTACGTGGCCAAAGGGAATTCTGTTATCCTTTGATTAGGATCTGGACATTCTGGCGCCCTCGTTGATTCAAACTGGTATAAATCGCGTGTCCACGCACAAACTAAAGAGTAGTTTGTTTAGATCATTATTGAATTGGAGAACGGGAACAAGAATAGTTGAACCGCATATGAGAAGTGACTTGTATCCATGTCTCATGTTCAACGGATGACCTAAACAGAAATGACACATAGATATGTTTGTCATGGCTATTGTACTTGGTTAAATAAAGATTACTTGAACACAAGGAATTAGTTGACGATTGTAAATACGTCATACCTTGTTAAAGGCAGTGAGATGCAGCTAGGCGTCCACTACTGTCTACGTTGACTTGATTAATCGATGAATCGACCAAGTGGGAGATTTTTGGATATTAGATGTCCGATCATCGTTAATATCAACGTTGCTATCAAGGTACGATCCGACGAGTTACACTTTGGCAAAGAACAAATTATATCGTTTAAATTGTTAAACGTTATTACATGAAACAAGAATCTAGTATTCGGTGGATTAAATATTTAGAGAAATATTTATTGGATATGTCGTATTTAATTATTTAGAATAATTAAACTAACGATATAACGGAATGAGGTTATATATATTAGTGATATATATAGTCGGGCTTTTATATTTAACTATTAAATATAAAGTGATCGGTTTTTACGCAAGTTTTATTTATGATTAATGTAATCATAAACTGAAGGCACCGGAACTTATTAAAGATTAATTAGTTAGTAATTAAATGTTAATTACACAAGAGGTTGACTTGTAAATTAGTTTACTATAAATACATGTTTAAGTCAAAACCCTAATATGTTTTTTTGGTGGCCTCCCTACATGCGATCGGAACCAAGACCGACCCCCCTTGCACGTTTTTCTGGCCGGCCACCCTGCTGCCGCCGTGAGCCACCACCACCACCGAGATGCGCCACCGATGTCCTCCCTTGCGCAGCCACCAGGAGCCGTGCCCTTGCCGCCATCCTCCGCACGCCGAACAGGAGAGAAACCGGGAACCGGGTTTTGCTACTAGCGGTGTTTTCGTGTGACGAGTTCGTGTATCGTCATCTAGCGTGACATTCTTTGTACCCGAGTGTTTCGAACCGGTTATTCGTCAAAGGTATAAACCCTTAACACCCTATGGTTGTGTTTTACGTTTATTATTGTCTAAACGCTGTGTAATCGGATAACTGTCTGAAAAAATCAGATCTTTATTATCGTGTGCTTTTGTAAACGCTTCCGCTATTGTAAATCTGATAGTTATAAAGTTTCGTTTTAAATGTTAAAACCGATGCACGATAACCCAACACAATGATCCAAATTGCTGATCAAAAAATAAGATAGTTAGTTAAAAGACCCGACTATTCTCAGTGGGCACCCGCCGTTTCAAGTCAGATGGTAGTTAATTAACCATTGTAACCAAAGGGTAGAAATACCGGTGAACTCATGTCATTGTATGTGTGCTTGAACGTATATTAAGTGTGGTTTTTACTATGTGCGTCTCTCTCAAATCAATCTGCAAGTTTCTATAGTGTATTTGTGTGCCCAACAAATTCCATAACAAAGTCTGATAATGCAGACTTTGAATGCCAAATTCAGAGTATGCAGTGAGTTTGGCCAACAACTATGGTTTAATATCGGATATTGTTGTTTACTTGTTTGACCAAACAGTTTTTTTTATCATTATTTCATTGATTAGTCTTTTTTAGTGATGTGTTTAGATCGAAATGAGTAGAACGTTTACCTTTTTGTTTATTATTGTAATTAACACTTTGTATTGACTATATTGTTATTTGATTTTGGACAAACATGTTGAAGTATACCATTTGACTATCAATTATATATGTTTTATTATTGTTTTGCCGTAATTGTGATTGATAGATATTAATTAATAACAATTGAATTTATGTTACAAAGTTGTATTTGGGTGTAAAAAATGTTGTATTTGCTATAACTAAAATTCGTAAAAATGTTGCATTTACTGTAAAAAAAACGTTGCATTTATTCTATTATAAACATAATAATGGTAGCATTAAGTCTAGAAAAATGTTGTATTTTTGTAACTAAACTATAATAAAGATTGCATTTAAGTATAGAAAAAGTTGCATTTGAGTGTAGAAAATGTTGCATTTTTGTAACTATACTATAATAAAAGTTAATTTAAGTATTAAAAAAGTTGTATTTCAAAGTAAAAAAGTTACATTAGAATGTAAAAAGGTTGCATGTTAAAAATATTGTATTTGAATAGTAAATACAACACTTTCAAAAAAGGTTGCATAAAATCTTGAAAATGTTACATTAGGTCTAATGCAACTGGTTCTAATGCAACCTCCGATAAAATGTTACATTAGATCTAATGTAACATTTTCAAAGCCTATTACAATATTTTACCGTGGTTGAATTAGCTCTATTTTTTTCTGGTGTTAATGCACAAAGAAAATACAACAAACAAAGGGAGTGATGCTATAAATAAGGTGAGTTGTGCATGGCAGATTTACGTGGGCACACTAGTGATGCATGGGGTAATGGGTTGCACGTATCAGAGTCACTCATGTCTAGTACACTAGACGAGGCTTTAAATTTGTCCGAAATTAAATCACCCAACATGCTTTTAATAACTAGCGATGATTTTACTTGTTTAAATACAGTGTCATGTTTTGTTAAAAGCCACTTGCTTGTCATATTCAATTCACAAAATTTAAATCTTATCCTAATTACGTTAACTAAATCATCTTCGTCGATTTGATTTGGTCGTAGTTTAACTCAATTTCTCTTACTCTTATAAAGGTCAAAATTTAAATAAACAAATATATATTATGTCAAATTGTAAATAATTAATTATTGTACGATATATATATTATGTCAAATTGTAAATATTTAATTATCGTACGATTTTCAAAGAGAAACGTTTTTTTCTCAAGATTCAAAGAATTGAATAGTGTATTTCTATAATTAATCAGTAGTGGTCCAATTATATATTTTTGAATTCTATTCTATATATACTGAATTTGCAATGTTGGTGGAGTTATCCATTGACAAAACTTTCTTTTAAGTTTGTAACTTGATAAAAATCACCCCTTCATATTTTAAAGTTTAACTTTAACTTATTCAAGTTTTATAATCTTCAAGTTTACCCTCTATACTAAATATAATCAGATTTTTTCTCAATAACTTTCATGTTTGTTTGTTTATTTCCTTTGTTGGCGTCTTGGTGTAAATTTTGTTAAAAACATAACCATATTTAAAATAGAATATTTTTATGTACAAATATCGACTGACAATCATCAAGAATGAGACCGACACCGACTGAAAAATATCGGTACCGTCATCTAACTGTCTTTTATATGTGTTTCGGCCTCCACAATGGAGTCACCGTAACTTCATACGTTTCTTTTATGTATTTAACTACGTTTTTTTTTGCTTAGCCACGTTAATGTCACCGCCTCAACCGTTTAAGATCAGCCTACCGTCGCGGAGCGCGGAGTAAAATTTATTAAACCATGTTTATATTTGTGCTTAGCCACACTAATGTTACCGCCTCAACCGTTTAAGATTCTATATACTTTATCACGCCGCGTTTAGCGCCGCCGCAACACTCGACGGATAAAAAAACTAGTTATTGTTTAAATTACTGTACGTGTGATTTCCCTACTATGATTTTCTTGTAGTTAGGGTTGTAAACGAACCGGACGTTCAGCGAACAGTTCGTGAACCGTTCGGCGGGAAGTTCGTTTACGTTCGTTCGTTTAATAAATGAACGAACATGAACAAAGAATTCCGTCCGATTAACTAAATGAACGAACATGAACAGAGGTCTCGTTCGTTCAATTGTGTTCGTGAACGTTCGGTAACGTGTTCGTGAACGTTCGTTTATTTACGTTCGCTCGTTTATGTTCGTTTACATTCGTGTTCGTTTGTTTATGTTGTTCATTAAAGATTTTTGTATATTTCTATTTTATTTTATCTAAACCTTTTATATTCTATAATTTTTATTTTACTTTTTACCCTATCGATTAACTAAGTAAAGTAAGTTCGATAGATGTACATAAAACTTGATATTAAAATGATTTTATTAAATGTTCATTTTGGAAGACATTAGGGTTGACATCAAAAGTCCCAAACAAGGCTTCGTCCGGTTTCGTTCGTGAACCGTTCGTGAACAAGTCCATTTCCTTAATGAACGAACACGAACATGAAATTTCGTTCGGTTCGTGTTCGTGAACCGTTCATGAACAAGTTAAATGTTAAACGAACGAACACGAACAAGGCTTCGTTCGGTTCGGTTCGGTTCGTTTACAGCCCTACTTGTAGTTACTCAAGAAGAAAAAGAAGAATCATCTTCTAATTACTACGGTTTAAACCTTTAACATTAAAGCCATTATACTTTATTTCTAATGAAATTATAATTAAGATACAAACAAACGGAAATACTGATAGCATCTACGATGTGTAGATGCCATTGGGGTTGGTGGCCAAGTGGTAGAGAAAAATCCTCTAAAAACACCAAGGGTTGAGGAGGTCATGGGTTCAAGTCCCACTCGCACAGAAATAAAGAAATTTGTCTTTCAAAAAAAAAATCTACTATGTGTACATTAAGTTCATTTTTCATAATATATTATAAAATTAGAAGACAAGAGGGCTAGGATTGGTTCTAAACGGGAGTTGTTTTTTTTTGAACGGCAACACCTAGATATTTTAGGATAATTGAGTTTCCCCGGGGCAACGCATAGAACATCCAGGGCAACCCACTACAGGAGGAACCCCCTAACTGGATAAACCCTCTAATCTGGCCACAAACCCCTTTTTTGTTGTTGCCAGGATTCAAATCCAAGACATCTACTATGAAAAGTCTTGGAGCTAGCATTGCACCAAATGGTCAACGGTGTTTAAGTTGTTAGTAGGTCTATGACAACGACTCATATCTCACTAATCAACTTTAACAGGCTAGCTTAAATATACTCAGCACAATCTCTAGATGTGTAATATTGTGTTGGGACGGAAAATTTGTGTATCTGCATGGCAATTAATATTTTTATGTCAGCCATTGAACATGTAATTGGATTTTGGTTTATTTTTGTCACTATAGCTATATAAGTTTAGAATACTAATAATAATAAAGCAATATACGGAGATAATAGATTATAACTTGAAAACTTGAAAGTTTGAATAAAGCCATATTTAATTAACGTATTAAGATGCATGTTTAAAACTAGTTATGTAACGCCCTAAAATCTTATTATTTCATAATTAGAAGCATGATGTTTAATCTAACATATTAATATGTGTGAAAATGTTAAATTAGGCTAACTATGAGGAAATATTAATAATTTAAAAAAAAATGAAGTATGATTAAGGTATAATTTAAATGAAGTAAATAAAATGTGCTAAAGTTAGAACTTTGGTGACTTAAGTGGTTACATGGGATACATAAGAGACTTAAAGTGTTAATACTAAAAATCACTTTTTTATATAATTACACTAAAAATCACTACTTTTTATCTCTTATTTTCAATTAAATAATACTTTTTTATACCTTTATCATTACCTTTTTTCTCTTCTCCACTCACAATCACTTTAAAAAAATATTAAAAAATTAATAGAGGTGAACAATGTTTTCACAAATATACAGATGAACAGTAACATTTTCTCACTCCTCCACTCACAACCACTATAAACCACTCCCTAAAATATGCAGAACTCACTTACAAACATGTACAAAACCTGCTGTGAATGCTCTAAATGGAAATAGAAATCAAATACCGGGCAACCAAAAGAGAGGCCACATATTTGAAGGTTAAAAACAACTAGGAATTGTTTAACCAAATTAGATTATGGTGTGATATTTGTGCATGATTTAACTTGATTACATCTTTTCTTTGTTAGATTATGGAATAAAACTTACCACCGGCACTACTCGTGAACCCTCTTGACTTGGAACTAATTTTTGATTTGAAGATGATAATGTAGTTGGAAACTCATAATCTCTAGATGAAATATTGATACTTAGATGTAAAACAATTTCAAAATAATGTATTGATAACTTCTTAAGTTCTACAAAAACTATGATGCAATGAGAATGAAGAAAAGGATGAGTAAAATGACAATAACATGAAATTACATGTTCTAGTAAATAGAATACATACCAAGTGTTTTGATGAAATGTCCCATAGAAAAGTTCGTAATTTGAATGCCTTAAAACGCAACGTGTGAGAACTTCTTAATAATGAACTTTGGATATATTGATCTTGACTCGGAACACAAGTGAGACTGAAGACCAAGATGGGACATCGTCATCATCTCTAATCGGCAGAAGTATGTACCTCGATCAGGTTACTACTTAGAGTTTTAGGATTATTTATTATTTATTATGCATTAATCTATTGTTCAAGTTCGAGGGTGTTATGACTATTAAGTTTTCATAAAGTGTATTTGGGTAGTTTTAACCCATTTCAAGTGTGTCATGACTATTAAGTTTGTATAAAGTGTATTTGGGTCGTTTTAACCAATTTCAAGTGTGTTATGGTTTTTAAACTTTCAGTTATGGTTTATATTAACACTTATCATATTAAATGTTGATTGTGTGTAGGTAAAGCTCATCAGTAATAGCCTTGGATGGAAGATCTCGGAACAAAGGAACCCAAGTTTTTGATAAATGCTAATCCGTGATATGCCAAAATTCGTCGGTGTTTTAAGCAAATAAAATAATTGACTTAATCCTTTTGTAAAAATTGAAATTTCCCCTACATTATGTCTTTAATAATGACTTTTATGTATGGGTTATGCTTAAACTTTTGTGTAAATCGTAAATGAAAGTCTCTTGGTCCAAATATTCTACATTAAACTTTTAAATCTTGGTAACTCGTGTGTTAAAAATTAGAAGTAATAAAATAAATTAATAAAATAAACAAAAGAAAGTGCATATGTCATGTGTGTGTGGAAATCATGCGTGTGTGACTGTGTGTGGAAAATCTTGGAATATAAAAAATAAATTAATAAAAGAGTTAATTGCATAAATGACACTTGTGATTTGATCAAATTGTATGTCTGGTTTACATGTTTTAAAAATTGCAAACTTAGCCTAAACGTTTACGACCTGGTTGCGCCTTTAGCCACTGACGGTAATAGCAGTTAGTTTTTAACGAAAAATTAGCCCATGTGCTATTCACGTGAGTTACGATTGCAAACTTAACTATAAAAATGAGTTAAAATCAATAAAAAATCACTAAATTTTTTTTAAAGATGCAACCAAGGGCTAATTTGTCATAAGTCACATGGATGACACCAGGGCTAATTTGTCGTTAAAAACTAACTGTTATTAACGTTCGGGGCTAAAGGCGCAACCAAGTTACAAACGTTTGGACTAAGTTTTCTAAGTTTTAAAACCTGGGGGCCAAATGTACACTTTGATCTAACCAGATGTGCAATTTGATCATCCGACACAGTGTTACGTATACTTAACACATGGTGTTACATATATGTTACACTCGCATTCCCGTATTTATGTTCAACATCTATGTATAATAGGAGAAAGGTTTAAATACAAAGTATTTTTTGGTGAGAAGTGTAGGAAGTATTTTGAATCGTTGATCAAGAAAATCAATTGTTAAAATCAAAGATAATTGTTTTAAGCGTGAAAAGATTCTGAAAAAGGTAAAATTGGAATAGCCTACATTTGTTGACTTTTTACAAGTTATCCGACTTTTTAAAAACGAGCATAACTTTTTTATACGACATTATTTTTTTTTAAATTACACCATAAAATCGATCATTTTATTCTCTTTAATTTGAGTATACTTTTGCTATATTTTAAAAAAAAATCGACTTTTTTTTAAACGTTGACGTGCTGAGAGTGATTACGTGATTATGTTATTAAATTATGGAAAATGTGTTATTATACAACATGCGTGATTACGTGATTATACAAATATTGACGTTCTGAGAGTGATTACGTGATTACGCCATTATACAAATGTTGATGCGTTATTATTACGCGGGCGCATTTACCCCTCGCCCACTGAACACGTGTCGCATGCTGGTGCCTTCGTACGTTTCGTACGCTAAAACCACTTTGTACGATAACCGGCCCCTAAGTAGATACTTAAATACCTTTTTGATATTATAAGAAAAAATAATTTATAAATTACGTGATTGGTTTTCATTGGTTTTCACATAACTTTATGTAGTTTTCATTTGAACCCTACCCTATAACGATAATCAAACAAAAAAACTTGATTATTGAAAAAGCATAACCGAACCATCGGTTTATTAGTTGATTTGGTTATTTCATGTATATATACTTATATAACCATAATCAAACAAAAAAAAACCCGGTTATCAAAAACTCATAACCGAATAATTGGTTTCTTAGTTGGTTTGATTATTTTGCTTCAATTTTTCTGTTATTCTAGTTATTATTCGATTATTCGGTTTTTATGTTAACCCAAATTATTAGCTCTAAAAACTTCGCATCTCCTATTCACCCATCCCGATCTCGTCGTCTTCTACGATCGTCACTCTGACCAAAACACATACAAAAAAGTCAAAATACACATGAATTTCAAATCATTTTATTTTTAACTAAATTAACATGCTATAAAAAGAAATTTAGATATAATTTAATTAATATCTAAGTGAGATCTTAGTGTGAGCATATTATAAAAAGATTCTTTATAATACGAATATAAGTATAAAATTTCAGTCCACACGGACCACACATTAAATATGCTCTTTAGCTAGTTGCATCATTTTAGTCGACCCAATATAAAATAATGCAAATTTGGCAGCTTATTTGACATCCCACGTTACATTTTAATGAGCCTCACAAGATGACATGTTTGAATAGCCCAAAAACGACTGTAAGTTGGCATTATATGGGTAGGTGTAATATTACATCCAATTCGTTTGTTATCATCTTTGGCAAGCGTGGAACATATAAGCCGCTGCAGGAAGGGGTGCGGAAGGGGTCGCGGGCGCCAAAAAAATTGACCACCATGCCTAATTTTGGAGCTTTTCATGCAGAAATCAAATGCTTATTTGAATAAAACAATGTTTGGCCCTTCCAAAGTTAAAATACTTCATCATAACCCTTCTAATATAAATATTCAAATTCCACCTACATGTGTAGATGGGATGGGCAAAGTTTAAGATTGTCTAAGCTCGTTTAAGATAAAAAAGTTCAAAAAGATAAATAACTCGTGCTTGGTAATTATTTAAAAAAAAAGAAATACACAGGCTTGCTTATTATTATTTTTGAACATCCCAGTATAAATTTTAACGAAAACGAAGTTGTTTTAAAAAAAAAATTGGTCTTTTAAGTGGTTTTGTAACGTGTTTGGTTTTTTATTTATTAAAAAAATTTAAGAATGTATTTTCTTATTTTATAATTTAGTTTTTTTATTTATTATAAATAAAAATTTAGTTAATTATTAAAAATTAAGTGCGGGACATGAAACCACTACGCACCTTAGTGATTCCGTTCAGTGATTGCCTCTGTGTTGATGTGGAAATGACATGGCAGTGACGTGACAGGGCGTGAAACCACTACGGATGGCCTAACTATTTTTTTATATATATATATGAGGAGGGAGCGGGCGAAAACCGAGAAAACCACTATAAGCCAATCAAATAATTTATAGATTTTTTATTTTTTTAATTTATTTCTAAGTGTATTAATATAATATTATACAATTTACCAAAAAATCTTTTTACGTATTGTGTTTTACGTATACGTAACCGTAATTTTTTTGTTTTCTGTTTACGTATACGTAACACTATGTGTTACGTATACGTAAGCTAATACTTAAATGATTTTTTTGGTAAAAATGTGTAATATTACATTGATACTCTTATAAATAAAAAAATAAATAAATAAATAAATATTATCATATGATTGGTTAAAATTGGTTTTTTTAGTGGTTTTATCGGTTTTCGCTTAACTATGTGGTTTTCTCTGGAACCCTCCCCTATATATATATATATATATATAATCATAATTTTACATATAACATAATATATATTGTTTAAGCATTTTTATCATAATTTTATAAATAATAATAATACTTATTATGTAAATATGTATTTAATAGATATATAAATACTTGACTCGTTTAAGCTAACGAGTCTAGTCAAACTAGTGCTCGAGTTTGTTTATTAAATGAGCTTTAATACAAAGTCGAACATGTTACCTAGCAGATCTTAAATAGTTCACGAGCGATTTAAGTTGATGTATTTTTCGTTTACCAAAGAAGTTTGCTTCTTCTACAGAAGAATGGTGCAATATCAATACTTGATCATCATGATTTAAGCTCTTAAAAAAATTATTTAGTTTTGATTCCAGTTATAATTTGAATATGCCTATTATAACTTTCAACTAAATATTCTTAATAGTTTACTTATTTCTAACAACGTTGGATTATTATCTACTATTAATATTAAGCTTGCAAATAGACATTTCATGTTGATTGCTAGAAAACCAATTATGATCAGAATTATGGAAAAAGAATGCTATTACTTATTTTATTTTTATGGTTTGAAAAGTATAACTCAAAAGAAAATTTTATATTTTAAAGTGTGAACTTGAAAGCCTTTTTTTTTCTTGATAATTGGATAGTGTTCTTTATATTTTCATGTATTTTTCCCTTTAATAATAACAATGAATATAATAACTATGGAAATAAAAAGTTCTATATAAATTATGACATAAAGCTTATGGTACTTTTTTTAATCAAAAGTTTGCATTTATTAGTCGTTTTAGTAATTTAAATCGTTTTAATATAACTTTTTATTTGTTAGACTTTGACAAATTAACATATTTTTATTTAAGTATTAATGTTGTTAAAAGATACTACTACTACTATCAAAATTCTTAAAACTAAGGCTATCATACCAACATGTCATACCTCACCCACATCAAGGTAAAATGTAACCGATTAATACACAACTAAAGCAACAGAAACATAAGGTTTTCATAACACTAGATCAAAACTTAAGTACATTAGAATACTTAATTATCTAAATACAATTCCATTTCAAAGTCTAGTGTCAAGTAAACCCAACAGGACTAGTCATCATCTAGCTTCCAACAAAAGCATCACCTCAACTCTACCGTCAAGCACCTGATATTAAAAAGCTACTAGTCCAATTCATTCAATCCAACTATCGTCCACTTGAGATTCGTGCTCAAAATATTTCAAAGTCAGTATAAACTATTGAGTTCTTATATCATAATCAAGTCAAAATCACCAATTCAATCAAAGTCATGTAAATGATTTGAAATTAAATGAATAAAACCATGGACGTGTAATTTCACATTCTAAGATAGTGTGAGGGTCAACCCAAACACATCCAAAAAGTCCACTTGTAGCGATTAGTCTTTTCGGGACTCACCTATGGTGATCAGTCCTTTGGGGACTCACAGTTGTGGACTTCGAGACGTAGTGATCAATCCTTTCGGGACTCACTCCAGCCTCTCAAAACTGATGATTCCAATCAATTTTCAGCTAGCTATATGCATGCATTCACAAATTAATATGCCATATCAGTTTTATCGAATATAATAATTTCACATTTCTTAGAACATTTTTCATCATATGTTTAAATGCATCCAAATTTAAACAAATTACACATCTCATTTTAAGTCAGATTCAGAGGAACTTACCTTAGAGCTAAGTGTTTAAATCAACAAATAAGTGAAACCGTTACTAGCTCACTTATCCACATGAACCTATGTTTAACAACCATCTCATAGAATCCCAGGAGATCATTGAATCAATCTATCAAAACATGAATATAAACAAAGAATAATCTTCAGTAAGAAAATAGGGTTTGTCCACCCTATATACATACTACAAGGAATCGAAACGTCGTAACTCCACCTAATAACCCTAATTTGATCGGCGCGTTCATATACGACGTAGTTGAGTCAATTTTTAATTTACAAATGTTACACTATGACCCTTGACACTTTACAAATATACAAACATATGCTAATACTTTCTAATAAATACATAACTAACCCATAACTTTTATTCAAACTTGTATCAAGCAATTAAGGCTAACAATCACCCCCCCCTTGTTGATCCAAGTTGATTCTTCTCTCTATTGTACTTTGTTCCATGCTCTCCCTCTTCTTTTTTTTTGCTCAAATTTGATCATCACTTTTCCTTTCACATGGTCTTGAATTGCTTCTTCGGTTTGTCCCGTAAAAAGAAAACAACCAAGACTTTAATCTGACTTGAGAGATATCATCAACCGACTTCAAATGGGTGGGATCAAAAGATGATCTTTGTTGGGTATAAAATTGAGACTGATGCTGTCAATAGAAACTACAGTATCGAAACTACTAGTTTTGGTTGAACATTTGTTCAATCGAAACTAGGTAGTTTCGATACCTGTTTTTCAGGCCCATTTGGCGGTGGCTTGGAAAACAAGACATATGTGCTTGACCTCCTATAAATAGCAGATTATCTCATAAGAGGAATGTGTGTCTGTAGAAAGAATCACCACCCCAGGGGGAGCTCACCCTGGGGTGAGACTAATTGTAGAGTGTGTGAGGAGCTTTTTATTTTTCATATCAATCAAAGAATCATACGTTTTATACTCCAATTATCTGTTCTTTTCACTTTTATATATTTCTGTTCGTGTATGTGATTCCTGCACCCGTCTCTACCTTTTTCTGATTCGAGAGTGATACCGGATCAAGGGATTCCGCCTCTTGATTCAGACTGTTTGGTGGATTTCTCCACAGATCTGTGTTTGCGGATCTGCTCAGGACCTACAAGTGGTATCAGAGCCATGGTGGCTCTTTATTGCTCTCGAATCTGCTCCAAAATCACAGAAAACCCGCCATTGAGACGTTAAACATGAAGAAATCGATGTGTAGCAGGTTTGTGACTGCTGTTCTACATTCACACTGTCAAAAACTGAAGATGTAAGGCTTTCTAAAGCATTTTTTAGACCTGGATTGGGGGTATCGAGGTAGCTGAAGGTTGAAGATGTTCAATCGAAACTAGAAGGAGGCTGAAGATTTTGGTCGAAACTAGGTGGCGGTTGAACATGTTATATCGAAAATATTGATGAAGCCCTAAATCAAAAGTAGAAGACATCGAAAATATGCTGTCGAAACTAGGCTATCGAAACTAGAGGGTATCGAAACTACTAGTTTCGATTGAATTATCTCCTACCGAAACTACTTGTTTCGATTGAAGAATCTCTCTATCGAAACTTCTTGTTTCGATACTGTCTCTACCGAAACTAGCCTTGTTTCGACTCAAGTAAAGCCTATCAAATCTACAGGCAGAACTGTCTAAGTACTCTCTAGGATATTAAAAAAAAAGGTGTTTTGGAGAATTTCGTGGATAAATTTTTTCAAAGTATATTGCATAGATGGTGGGGAGTTTTGGCTGAAAACTTGGAGACAACATTTTCAGGTTTTCGAAAATTTTGTTTCTTCGGCAATATACATGATGTTCTGTCTGAGCCAACCGTAATTCCTTTATTTAAAGTTCAAGTTTGAGCAGTGGGTAACAAAGTCAAGCATATTTGTGAGGAACTGGATCATTGGTTGTTGATTACATGGTTATTCGATCCCTTATCTTTTGCCTAGAAATAGGAGGTTCTACACTTCAGGGGGAGAATTGCCACGAAGACTTCAGATTATCAGCAGAGTTATGAAGATGCAAGACAAAGTGAGCCTCCGCTTAAAATTGACCTTTTTTTAGGGGGAGAGAAGGCAAGTTGATCAAGTGTTCGAGAATGTCAAGAATCTTTGTAGAAAGATGGTTATTTACTGCTAAATACTTGGGATTCAAACCTTTATCAATTGCCTACAAGATAGGAGGGTCTACCCTTGAGGGGGAGAATCACAAAGAAAGGCATTGGATCATCAGTCAATCTATGAAGACAAAAGACAGTGTCGGACAAGAATTGATAGCATCAGTCTAGGGGGAGATTGTTGGGTATAAAATTGAGACTGATGTTGTCAATAGAAACTACAGTATCGAAACTACTAGTTTCGGTTGAACATTTGTTCAATCGAATCTAGGTAGTTTCGATACCTGTTTTTCAGGCCCATTTGGCGGTGGCTTGGAAAATAAGGCATATGTGCTTGGCCTCCTATAAATAGCAGATTATCTCATAAGAGGAGTGTGTGTCTGTAGAGGGAATCACCACCCTAGGGAGAGCTCACCCTGAGGTGAGACTAATTATAGAGTGTGTGAGGAGCTTTTTATTTTTCATATCAATCAAAGAATCATATGTTTTATGCTTTAATTATTTGTTCTTTTCACTTCTATATATTTCTGTTCGTGTATGTGATTCCCGCACCCGTCTACCTTTTTCTGATTCGAGAGTGATACCGGATCAAGGGATTCCGCCTCTTGATTCGGGCTGTTTGATGGATTTCTTCGCAGATCTGTGTTTGCGGATCTGCTCACGACCTACAATCATCACTTTTCCTTTCACATGGTTTTGAATACGACGCTTGCATCAATAACTCTCACCAGAATCAAGTTTCAGTCTCTTTCTTGAAGCATTAACCAAATGCATGTTAGCAAGATCAATTGTGATTCCTTTGGGACATCTTCAACCCGAATCACAAATTGCATCTTTAGGATGACTCGAATTTGATTATGATCCAATGTGCAAACTCATTTGAATTGATTTATGACTTTTCAAAATGAATGATTGAAGGAATAACTTGCCTGGAATCTTCTTCTGACATTTTAATTGAATATAACGAACCTTTTTACTTGAACCTTTATCAAGTTTCAGACTTGCAAGACCTTTGTCTTCAGCTATGAAATCCGTGACGTGTTAGACTTCGTTGGGTTACTCGGAATCACCATCTTCAATCTCGTGTAAACAGTTCCTCTTGGGTTTTCCTTATTTATTTCTTGATCGGCAGACACACAACATCTTTAACTTTCGTTCTTTTCTGGCTTCATGGATTTAAACAACAAAAATGCTCGTCACCTTATTGTTTCTGATCCGCAAATAACAACAACGGCCCACAACACTTTTACACTTCTGTTTTTCCGGTTTCTATGGTGATCAAAAACTCAAAGTAAGAAACCAATCTTCAAGTTCGTATCCTGTTGTTTCTTATTAGTGATAACAAAGGTCGACTTCTCGGCTTCCTTTTGAAATCGAAAAGAAAAACAATGAATCAAGGGTTGTACTCGGTTTTTAATCATTCAATCAGAATCGAATGGGCCTAAAAAACGATTGTGATTACAGGGGCAAATGAAATTTCTTGTGTTGACAAATTATTTCTTGATTTGATTCTGAACAAAGAACGATTCTTGATAGAACAACCAAAAACGGATTCTTGAATGATGATTGAAAACAATGATCTTGATTTGAACCTTGGCTCTGATCAGGGGCGGACTTAAGTGAAGCGGGGGGTGCACAGGAACCCCCGAGTTTTGAAATTTTAGTTTAACGGTAGGTAAAAAAACTGGGGTGAACCCCCTAAAATATTATAGGGTGAACCCCCTTACAAAGTTTCACAGTAAGCGTAGTGGTTTAGGCTCTATGAAATTGGGGCATCTAAAAACAGTGAACTCCTTGGAAAAAATTCTTGGATCCGCCACTGGCTCTACCACTATAGAATCCCACGGATCGTTGAATCAATCCATCAAAACAAGAATATAAACAAAGGATAATCTTCATGAATAAGAAAATAGGGTTCGTCCACCCTCTATGAATATGACCTGTATGAAACGCCGGGACTCCTAATATTTCTAATGTGATCGACGCGTTCATATATGACGTAGTTGAGTCAGTTTCTAATTTACAAATGTTACATTATGACCCCTGACACTTTACAAATATACAAACATATACTAATCTATACTTTCTAATAAATACATAACTAACCCATAAATTTTATTCAAACTTGTATTAAACACTTAAAAGGATAACATTGTCATCAGTTGGATCCCACTTGTAAAGAAGTTCCAAAATCTCTCTTTCACCTTCCTTCCTTCCTTCCTATACACCTTCATGGGGACCTTGTTGACATTTTATACTCTTACACGTTTGACTTCTTATACATCTCAATTACTATAAATACCCTCACCGATAATATATCACCCATCATCTCGTTTACGATTTACTACAACAAAGTACTTAATTTCATGCACTTTCATTTCACAACAGAAAGCAGTAACATACTGTATTTTTGGTAGTGATGAAGGTATCATCTGTTAACATTATGGACATCTTGATGTTTCTTCTGTTAGCCACCACCCTGACCACCATGACACAAGGCCAAGTCACACGGGTTGGCTTTTACAGCACCACCTGTCCAAGGGTCGAAACGATAGTCCGAGCTGCGGTTCAGTCTGCCGTCAGAGCAGACCCCACAATCGCCGCAGGTATACTAAGAGTATTCTTCCATGACTGCTTTGTGAATGGCTGTGATGGGTCTGTACTACTTGACGGCCCATCATCCGAAAAGACCGCACCACCCAACCTCTCCTTGAGAGGCTTTGAGGTCATCGATGCTGCAAAAACGCAACTCGAAACCACATGTCCTGGAGTGGTCTCTTGTGCTGATATTCTTGCCCTTGCTGCCCGTGATGCCGTGGTCCAGGTAATTAAAACTTTTTATAACAAGCTATCATGTTGTTTGTGTCTTACAAAGTCATAATTAATTAATTTAACTATATGTTGCAGGTGGGTGGAACTAGCTGGCAAGTGCCATTAGGACGTAGAGATGGACTGGTTTCACAAGCATCTGATACTTCAAGCTTGCCAGGCTTTAGTGAATCTATTAGAGCCCAAATCCAAAAGTTTGCTGATAAAAATCTCAACACCCAAGATCTTGTTACTCTTGCTGGTAAGTAAAGTTGGTAGAGCACAAAATATAAAAGGAAAATCACGAAAATACACATTTTGACCAACAAAACTACAAAAATAAATATTAAATTTAATTTAGCCTACGTAAAAATAGTCATATCCAAAACCAACCAATCACGATTCGACAAATATGCACCGCGGTGAGCCGGTGAATAGTAAAATGGGGTCAACGAAACAACCAATCAAAATAAAACACGTGTAAGGTGGGCTGAAATCCAACGGCTAAAAAGCGGGGGTTAAGTCCTAACCAGTCGTTGAAAAAGCGAGGGCTAAATCTTAGCCGGCGGCAACTGCGGGGGCTAATTCCTAATCCGCAGATAAAATGTAGCCGTTTATTACACTTGTATTGATTGATTGGCAGTTTTCATGGACCATAGTACTTTTTTCAAGATTTTTGTGTCGGCTAAATTTTAGATGCGTGGTGAGCATGTCTATTTTTACAAGGCTAAAAGTCAATGGCTGGGTCAAAATGTTTATTTATGTAATTTTCTCAAATATAAAGCCAACAAACATCTATAAACATCATTAATAGAAAATTAAGCTGATGTAACTTTGTGTTTCCTAGGTGGACATACAATTGGAACAGCTGCATGTGTAGTATTCAGCTACAGGCTATACAACTTCAACGATACCAACCAACCCGACCCAGATATCAACCCAGCATTCCTTCCCCAGCTTCGAGCACTTTGTCCCAATGGTGGCGATGGGTCGACACGCGTGGGCTTAGACACAGGTAGCGTTAACCGTTTTGACATTTCTTACTTTACAAACTTGAGGAATGGACGGGGAGTTCTTGAATCTGATGCAAAGCTATGGAGTGACCCAACCACACGACCAATCGTACAACGGTTCCTGGGACTTAGCGGACTACTTGGATTGAGGTTTAACGTTGAGTTTGGAAGATCCATGGTAAAGATGGGTAATATTGAGTTGAAAACCGGGAGCCAAGGAGAAATCCGAAGGGTTTGCAGTGCAGTCAATTAAATACGATATGAGTTTCCAAACGAAGTGGTATTGGGAGCTCATATATATCATCGTTCTTATAGTTTCGTATAAATAAGTTTCTAGTTATTGTCCTTATTTTTTCTTGTTCAACGGACAGGAAATAAGTTTATTTTGTTTCATAAAGGAATACTTAAGTTGTTTGTATCATGGTCTTTTCTAACATGGAAATATTAAATAAGACTGAATGGATTGGAACTGTAATCGTTAATTGTTAAAACCTTAAAAACAGGGCCGGTCATGAGGATTTAATTGACTCGACCGAGCCGGAAAAAATGCCCTTAGGCCCTAACGAATTATATAAACTAATTTTTTTAAACGACGATTAACGTTATAGCAATAGCAAAAATATTGTATTAGAATGACATATCGTATTAGTTAACCGATAATTCATGAATCTCTCCTCGCATTAGTTCTTGATAGCAAACTGTTTGATCACCTATTTGCAGTTTATACTCTCTAAGATTTCGTTCTCGATAGCTATCATCGCCAATCCACTAAGTTTTTCTAGGGACATTGGGGATCGTAAATAAGATTTCAATAACTTTAGTTTCGAAAAACTTCTTTCTGCAGATGCCACAGTGACTGGAATAGTCAACAATATTCTATATGCAATCCTTATCAAAAATTAAAATGTTTTTTATGGTAGCTTCTATATATAATTTCATTACTTAAAAAAACTTTTAAAAACGCCAAGCCATTTAAGTTTTTTTTTACATAATGTAACACGTTGAATTTACATTAAAAACGGGATTTTTTTTGAATTTTTCATGATTTAAAAAAAAAAGTGTTCGGCGCTTTTTCGTTTTTTTTAAGTGACACAAATGGGTATAAAACCTACATTTAAAAAAATATATATATGTATAAAAGTTACATAGGGTTTTCACGGGTTTTTTCAACTCAAGTGGATCTGCATTTTATACTTTCCATATATATATATATATAATATAAAAAAATAGTGCCACCGAAAAAACGTGCCCGACCGAAGGTGCGGGTCGCCCCACCCTAGGACCGGCCCTGCTTAAAAAGATCAACTAATGGTATGGTTAAAATGAGAATATTTGAAATAAGTGGTATCACAAGATTCTTGACTCTGTTTTACAAAGGGGTCGTCGCCCTTGGTACCACCTCTTGGCCTTAAACTAGATTTAGTCAGACGGGAGTACGGTCGTCGCCCTTGGAGTACGAGGAGAAATCGTCACTCCCATTGACGATCTCTCAAAAAAGGGAGAAGTCTTCGGCAATCTCTCAAAAAAAACATGAAAGTCGTCCATGCCAAGGGCACTCTTTCATAAAAACATGGAGAAGTCATCCACGCCAAGGGCGATCTCGGCATAAACTTGTAGTTCTCTTGACGACCAATCTGAATGTGCTAGAAAACACCAAGAGGTTGACCCTACCAATGACGACAACCCCTATGTGAAACGAGAATAAGCTTTTACCCTCTTATAAATAAAACTCTTAAAATGAGGGTTTATGTACGTATTCTCTAATATTTTCCTTGGTAACATGGAATAACTCAAAAGTCTTCATGCATGGCTTACTCTTTTACCTTAAATGGTGTGTCCTAGAACCAAAAAGTTCGGGGTTTAAATCTTGCAAGTTAAAAGTATGGTGTATTTATCCTACAAAATCTACGTGTTGTCGTTAAAAAAAACAATAAAAAAACAAAAAAGGAACCAAAATGTTGAAAACTAGCATTTGATGGCCGCGCTACGCGGCGTAGTTGCGGGCTCGAACCAAAATATAAGCGAGAACACGTCCAAAAAGATACAAAAAAATGATTAAAAACTAACAAAAAAACTTAGAACACAAAAACGCCACACCCAAGGTTCGAACCCTGGTGGATGGGAAGCATAACACGTCACCTTGCCGCTGGGTCAGGAAGCCATTTGTGTTTAAGTTGCGCCATATAATCGTTTATACAAACAGAAAAACGTGAGGAATAAAAAAAACCGGCCAATGATTGTATGCCACGTGACACCACCGCCAAAACATCCAATAACAAATTACAACTGTTCTCACCTCTCCTCAAATGGATAGTTCTTAGAATTATAATTAAGAGCGGACCATGTTTAAGATAAAAAGGATTGGATTCATAAGGTTATTTGTCATATAGCCATGAGCCAAATTTGACAACTACTCAGATACGAATATGATTACTAAAAACAATAGCATATAAAAGAGCTACATTATAGAATTAACTAGTAATTTTGCCCGTGTGTTACGTTGATTGATGTGACAGTATATCCAAAAATTAATAAAAAGTTATTTTCTTGTAAAAATGAGCTTAAACATGGATGTGTATTAAAAAAAAAGTCTTGGTTTTGAAAAAAAATTACTCCGAAAAGTAGACCGGCTTAGATTTGGATAATATTTATACAAAAACGTAGATAAAAATAAGCACGTCGTAACGTTATATTCGGACTGTATGAAAACACAATATTTTAAAAGTTATAAGAGACAGACAAAATATGTGAAAAATTATTTATAAATATTAAAATAATAAAAGTATAAATATAAATATTAAAATAAAAAAATACTTTGTGACCAAAGTAGAAAGTGGAAAACTGGAAACGTGTTGGGGTTAAAAGTGAAGAAGTTATTTGTGGCCAATTTGTGAAACTCTAAAAGTTTTGTGACCAAAGTTAAAAGTGAAAAAGTGTAGAAGTTAAAAGTGAATAAGTTTAAGTTCTTTGTGTCTAATTTATAAAATCTTAAAAGTTCACTATTACCTTTAGTTGGCAATTGTATATACGCTAGTGGGTTACACCCGCGCTCTGCAGCGAGAACGGACTTGTTTTTAATAAAATTTGAACGAAAACGCAGACGTAATGGTAAAAATATCGTTAATAAAAAACAAACCTAAAAATAAAATATTATGAAAAGCAAATAAAAAAACCCCCAAAAAAAAGGCACCCAGCTGGTGATGATTTTTGTTCTTTCTTCCCATTTAACACACACACACATATATATACATATATATATATATATATATATATGAGGGATACGTTGGAAATGACCAAAACTAAAGAAAGTGTAGGAAGACACCAGGGCGTAACACGTGACCAAAGAGAAAAGGGCAAATGTGTCCAAAAGAAAAAATCCGTGCGTCTCCCATAAAAACACGTGTGTAATAGGTAAAACACCATGTTGAGTTTGCAAAATCTAAAACGTCATATTGAAAATTGTCACCCAGTTGTAATACGCCATGACCAAAAGCTAAAATGTCATTTTGAAATTGGCGCCCAAGTGTTTTACACCATGACCAAAAGTTAAAACGTCATGTTAAAATTGACGCACAGGTGTAAAACACCATGACCAATCTAAAATGTCATGTCGAAAATTAACGTGTAAATGATAAAACGTCATGGTAAAATAGCTAAAGCGTCATGTGTTATTGCGCGCCTAGATATAAAACGTCATGTTGAAATATGCACAGTTCAAGTATTTTTAAGACTAAATTATAATTTTTGTCCTTTATGATTTCCAAAGTTATGGAATTGGTCATTTAAAACTTTTACTTTCACTTACTGTCCTTTATTTAAATAGTTCTCTCATTTCTTGTTATTTTGACTAACTGAAGTTAAATATTTCTGTAAAGTAAAGGGCATTATTGTCTTTTAGCCCTAAATGACAATTCTTGTAATGTAAAGTTTACTTTACTTTTTTCTTTTCTTCCTTTTCTTTTATTCTTTATTTATTCTTTTTATCACTTTTATTTTATAGATTTTATTTAAAACTTTATTAATTAATTAACCAACTTATTTATTTAATAAAGATATATATATTTTATTTAATTTATTTATTTTCGTTTGTTTGAATAAGTAATATACTTTTCTCACTTTTATTTAAAAAATTTCTTTAAAATTTTATTAATTAATTAAGCAACTTATTTATTTTCTTTTTTATTAAGCTATTTAATTTTATTATTTTATAATTATTATATTTTTTATATTATTTATTATATATTAGAGAGTTAGTAAGAGTTTAAAGTTTATTTTGTAATAAAAAACAAATGTGATCATGACACCCCTAAATATGTTTTAAATTTATACCGTGATTTTTTTAAGGATTTGAGGAAAATAAAAAAAAATGCATTTCCTTTTTCTTTTTCTTTTTCCCAACTAAGGGAGTGTTTGGGATTGAGTTTGAAAATGACTTATTGACTTTTTTTCCTAACTAAGAGAGTGTTTGGGATTGAGTTTGAAAATGACTTATTGACTTTTTCAAAAAGCCAATAAGTCAAAAAAAATATTTGACATGGATAAAAATCCTTTTTGTTTTGGTTTTTTGATAAGTATTAAAAAGTTGTTTTCCAAAAGTCACAAATCCTGGATTTTTAAAACTCCTTATGACTTTTTGAACATAAAATTATCAATCTACCAACCCTTTACCATACAATAAATATAAGCTAAGCCAAACACTTTTTAAAAAACAACTTATTGACTTATTAGCTTTTCCCACCACAAAAGCTAATCTAAACACTTTTTTAAAAACTCATTTTAAAAAAATCATAAATCAATAAACACTTTTGACAAAAAAACACTTTTGGAATTAAATAAGCAATCCCAAACACCCCCTAAATTAGATATAACCCTATTTTGGCCCAGCTAAATCAAAATTGTGATTTCCTTCCTTGTTTTCTTCTCAAACATATAGACCCTCGCCTCCTGTGAAACCCTTCCACCCATTGAACAGTTTGATTTCTTCCCAATCTCGCCATGATAAAAATCACGCCCCATTATCATTGCGTGAAAAAAAATCAAGAGGGGGCGGTGCACTCTTGAGAATCACGGCGTGATTCATGCTCCACATCGGACCACGGCGTGATTTTCCCTACAATACCGGATGCCCTTAAAGGGAAACTTTTATTGAGATTCTTGTATAATACAAATATATCTATATCTATACTATATAATAAATAAAGATTTTGATATGACACATGTCATTCTCCTGTGTATTCTTAGCTTTTTTTTTCTGCATATCTCTCCTATTAATTATACAAATTTCTTTAACTGTTTTATAATTTTTTGTTTCCCGCCTCTCTCTCCTATTAAACAATAATGATTTCTATAATTTTTTTATAAAATATTTTTTATTTAAAAAGAAATGGGTTTGTTCATAAAACATTTTTATAAATTCAACATTTCTTTCATTCTTTTTATAAAATATTTTTAAAAAATAACTATATAAAGTTTCTAAAAATTGTATTAAAAACTATGTAATATACTAATATGTCATAAATATGTAATATGTAAATCTTTATTGCTAATTATATAACATTGCATTTATTCAACCAGTGTAGTACACCGGGTTTCTAACCTAGTATGTATATATACAGAAAGATTACTAAACCTTAACAAGATTAGCTGATGGGCCTGATGGCTAACCCTAACATATATTCTAACACTCACCTTCAAGCTGGAGCGTATATATCAAAAGCTTCAAGCTGGAGCGTATATATCAAAAGCTCCAAGCTGGTCACATATATTCTTTACACATCTGCTTGTTGATAATTAGTTTTGATGGACTTAGTCACAAAGAGCCATTCAGTAAGCTTCTCTAACGAAGTGCCAATCAATTTCAATGTGCTTTGTCCTCTAGTGAAATACTAGGTTAGAGGCAATATGTAAGCGGATTCATTGTCACATATGAGTTTCATTAGGGAAATCTTGTAAAACTTTAATTCTTTAAGAAGTTTCTTGATCCATACAAATTCACATGCTACATATGCTTTTCTCGTTACAGTCTTTGCGCTTGACTTAACTACCTCGTTTCGTTTGTTACTTTCCAAAGAAACCAAATTGCCTCCAAATAAGACAAATAATCATGATGTTGCTCGTCAACTAAAAGGGCATCCATCATAATCTGTATCTAAATAACATTGCAACCCCATATGACTTTCATTCTTGTACAATAAGCCCTTCCCATGATGTACTTTAGAAATCATAGTGCGGCTTCCCAATTATTGTTACAAGGGGAATTCAAGAACGGACTAACGACACTCACAACAAACGAAATATCTGATCAAGTTACTATGAGATAGTTAAATCTTCCAACTAACCTTCAATATTTTCCTCGATCTACTAGAGTCTCTCCTTATCATGGTAGGAGTTTAACATTTGGATCCATTTGAGTGTCAAATGGTTTGCAATCAACTATACATGCTTCCTCAAGGATATCTAAGGCATACTTACGTTGAGATATTGATATTCCATCTTGAGGACGAGTGCTATGGACCATCGTAGTGCGGCACACGAGAAAATTGGTGCGAAAATGGGGAAATTAAGGCAACCATTGTTTAAGGAACCTCGTCCCTATTATGCAGTTGTCTTTATCAGATTTTCACACCTAACTCCATGAATGAAATCGGCTATCATCAAATCCTCTGCAACTCCTTTAATCTGCAAACTCTCCTGGTTGTATCCTGTGATAAAATCTTCCACTAATTCACTCTCATGGCACCGAATATGGAGTATCTTCATCTTATCCTTAAACTTTTTGGTCAGCTTTTTAAAACTATCGATCTCACCAACTGGTAAGCTATCGAACCATGAACGAGCCGGTCCAATCAGCGTTTGAACAAACATGTGATAGCGCTCCAACCCTCCAGAGCTATCAAATATGCTCATATGGTCTTCGGGATATGTTGCATCCTCGTACTTCCTACGTTGCTCGGCATCCTAACTTAGCCTAGAACTCTGCCCTTTCAATCCTGCTAGTAAATTTGGACTATGAGATCAATGCTTCTGGTCTATACGGTTTATTGATATCTTCTTTTCCTCCACTTAACTACGATTAAAAACTTAAGTACACGCCCCCTTGAAGATCCTGAGCCTTAGAACCCAATGTTGAATCACCTCCTCCCACATACATGGAATTTGGTGATGACACAACTGGTGGTGGAGTAACGTATGCTGCATCATTATAGGTCAATCTTGTCCTTAATCCAGCCAATCGGCTTTCTCGCTCGAGTTGCTCACTCAATAGCATAAGTCAATACGACTCGGATCTCAACATATCTATAGTGATTGTGCAAGAGACCGTTCCTGTGGACACATGAGAGGAGCCCACAATAGTGTCTGCCATTGTAGAAGTTGATGAAAATGTTGCCCAAACATGATCTGAGATAGGGGTAGAGAAAATCAAAGTTGAAAGAGGTGCAACGATGGTATAAACGACGAGATGTGGACCAAAATATGCAAATATTGGGGCCGTCATAGTAATCGGTGGAATATTGGCTGATGGTAATGAAGATATAACAGGCATCTGTGAGAATGAGGAAGGGATCCCAGAAACACCTATAGGTGGAAGACCAGCAATCATATGTGAGAATGAAGGCAAAACATGTAAACCAACTAGTGATGAGAAAAATATAAAAGAATTGGCTGATAAAAGTGAAGAACAAGCTATCCTAAGTGGAAATGACACCGGGACGAGAGGGAATGATGGTGAACGGGAAGATACTGCCGCAAATGTCAATAGAACAGTGGTATGTGATAGAAAAGTTGATGCCACAGAAATTTGGTTACACTGGATTACCGTCGAAGGTGTCAATCCCCAGACCTATATGAACTCTACACTCATCTAATTACTAGGACTGAAACTCCTAACCATCACACTTAGAGAGTTCAGATGTGAAATTGCACGTTCAGACCACAGATGGCGCCATTGAAAAAACAAAATACAACCCATGAGTTGGAAATAGTAGCTTGATTCTCCGAGACTGGTAAGATTCTCTTTTGTGACCTTGAGATCATGGGTTCAAGCCGTGGGAAACAACCTCATGCACAAAGCGTAGGGTAAGGCTATGTACATCAGATCGCAGAGCAATCCAGCCCCCTCCCCGGCCCCTACGCAAGTGCGGGAGCTAAGTCAAGCACTGGGTTTGCCCTTTATCTCTTCATTGTATATTTTAATGTAGGATCCAAAAATATAATAATAATTGTAGAAAGATTTCTATTATATGGTTTAGTCTATAAAAGGCAATGATATGTAAAAACCTACATGATATATAAAAACTAATATCATACGACGTAAGAGCATGCGGTATACTCTCAAGTGAGAGGGGCGTGAGCCTACGTAGCTGACTCACGACGGTAGAACCCACCCCCACTCGATTACAGTGTGAGCCACTTATAGTGAGTGTCAGGCGTGAGAATTCTACTTTAATGTAATGGACATCTTGATGTTTATTTTGTTAGCCACCACCCTGACCACCATAACACAAGGCAAAGGTGTTCGGAGTTTTAGGTAAAAATGGGTTTTTTCACTAAGTTGTAAAATAACTTTTTACCAACTTTGGACAGAAATAAATATATGTAACTTATGTTAATATTATTATTTCTTTCTAGGTTTGTGTTATCTTACGTGAGACCTTTGCTAGGAAACAACCGCGTCCAAAACCGAGCTAAGATGAATGAGATATCGATGCTCAAAATTGAGTGTTTAAAGCTGTGAAAATTCAGCTTTTCTTGAGTAGAAAAGTGGGGAAACTTGACCCACATAGGTAGGATGACAAACCTTTAAGTGAGTTATAAGGTGGAACATTTTTTTAGGATTATTAACTTATAAGAAATGACACTCAGTGAAACCATACCATATGACCTACGCCGCAACCCAACAAGAAATAACTAATCTGAAGGTGAAATATGTTTTAGTTGTTTTGTTAAATTTACTTAACTAATTTCTAAATTAAATGGTAAATGCAAAATATATATATATATTTGTTAAATAAAATGTTCATTAAATAGTTATTGACACAAAGCTTTTGTATAAAGTTTTATAATATTATAGTTTTAAAATTTGTAAAGTGGTATGATGTATATGTTTTAAAATTTTAAAGAATAAATAAAGCGTTTCAGAGTATGTAAAAATTCTATAATTTATAGACATAATTATGAAAAAAGAAGTAAATAAAGATAAAATATAGAGTAAACTGTCATTTTCGTCATTGTGCTTTAATCACTTTCATCCAAAAGTTTGTTCTCGTGGTTTCAAAATCCTGCCATTTTCATCCAAATCGTTAATTCCATCCAAATTTATTTTAACTTTTTATTAAAAGACCAAAATACCCTTATTATTTATAAAAATAAAAACAAATATAAATAAACCAAACCCCACCCCACCCACACACACTCTCACTCTCTCTAATCCCTCTCTAACATCCAATAAATAAACCACGAGAGAAAGAGCCACATATGCCGAGTCGACATCACCTCCGGCCATCGCCATCAACTCCGGTTTGTTTTGAAGATCTGAAGAACCACATATGCCATGTTTCCAGATCGGGTGCAGATCTGAAAAACCGCCCCCAAATTGGTCACAGATCTGAAAAACCATCTCCAGCAACACTCTTCTTCACCAACTCTGGCACACTACTATTAATTGAATACCGTCGGCCATACGAACAATATCTGAAAACTGTAATTCTCTATCAGATTTCAGCAAACTCGGTCGATCCCTTCTTAGATTTAAGCAAACTCAATTTCTAAGTATGAACACAAAATCAAGAAATATAGTACAAAATCAGAAGATGGAAATCCAATACGTGTGTGTTGTTCTTTCACTAAACACTTGTTGATGTCGCCCAGACGGTCTATAAAAACTAACAAATAAACCTAACCTAGACTCCTAAGTAATAAATGGAGTACATATGAACTAAACCGCACTGACAGGCAAATGTACCTATCGAGTGTAGCACAGCTTAATGGTAAACCGAATTATCGAACCCTAGAGACACTACTATAGCTAAACTAAACTCTGACTCGGACTAAAGATGATTTGGTTGGGGGGTTTTCTACAGTACTGATTAAAGTAAGGAATGCAGAAAACTAACGATCGACTCCAACTATCCAGACAAAGAACTCAGGGAAAGAACAAGAATGGGAAGAATACCACTATTTTGGGTAAAAATTAACATGACTAATTTTGTAAACAAACTTAGTTTGTGAGTTAGTATGCTTGTAAAATCAATGTAAAACAATGTAAAAACGTAAAGAGTGACACGGTTGTTTACGAGGAAAGCCCTTGATCGTTCAGGATCTCCAACATAAAACCCCGGGAGCTGAAAATCGACACCTGCCTTATTTCTTCAATAAATGATAAAGAATTACGAGTGTTGAGCATCAAATGATCGATATCTAAGTGTTACAAGACTGATTGCGAGTGTATTCTATTGCTAAGTGCGTTGTTGTGTGTTTTCTAGTCGACCAAGCTGCTGATTATATACAGAGATTATGCTAGCTAACTATCTGAGAATCCCGGAATCGACTTAGTCTTTAAATATGACCTTTGGAGGCCAATCTACGCGTCTTCTACACGTTCTCCTTGATTTCGAGAGCGATTCTTCAGGGTTGAACTTGACCACGCACATTTTACCTGTGAATAAGTCAAGATAGAAGGAAGATACAACGGTTAGGTAATATATAAATTGAGGATACTGAAACCTGTCAGGATACCGAAGTACGTTGAAGATCCAGGATCCTTAGCTGTAAAATGACCCCTAATAATTGTCCCCAAAATTTGACAACTGTCCAAGGAAGTTATAGCTGTGAGATTTTAAAATTCAAATAGTAAATGATGATAGGGTTCCGATATGACCGTTCCCGATTTCCAAGGCGATTTAACCATTGTTTCTTTGCAGGATAAAATCATTATTACCCTTTCTTCTCCATTCTTATCTTTTTCAAGACCAAGACAGGTAAAAATCTTCGTTTCTGATTTTTTCTTTCTTTCTAATCTTTCACAATCATGGGTAAGAAAATGACCAGGTCGGCTTCCTCCATCATCGTCAAAACAATAGAGGACTTCATTGATCAGGGGATCCTTGATCACTCTGATCTTGAACTCTGTTCTTTCACTGATTCGGAGATCAAACAATATTTTTCCTCAAAAAGCCGTTTTTAGGCCTTTCGATTCCAGAAAAAAAAGCGGATTTGATTTCTAAAACATGGGTTTGCTTCCATAGCTATCCTTTTACTCTAGGTCTGTCATATCCTTTTCCTCCACTCATCACTGAGTTTTTCAAACTTACTGGTCTTTGCTATTCCCAAATCATGCCGATGGTTTAGAGGATTTTAGCAACCCTGGAAAAGTTGAATCATTCTCATTCTTTGACAATTGGCGTCCCTGAGCTAGCCTCTTTCTATAATTTGAGAACCCATGGTTCTTCTCGATTCGTTCTTTAGCTCAAGTCAGGGCAAACTCATTTGATCCCGAAAGCCACTCAAAACGATTCTGACCGGAAAGGGAAGTTCTTTGTAAGGAGATATTCAATTTCCGGTGGGAAACATTTGCCGCTTGAATGGGTTAAAAGGGTAGGAAATAGCTAGGATCCCTGTAATTTATACTACATTTCACCTGTTTCTAATGATCTTTGTTTTATCCTTGTGCAACTCCAAAATTCGCTGAACTAGTTCCTACAAGAAGTGACACAGAAAAGAGAATTGAAGCCTTGTTAGAAATACCTGTGGGGGAGAGATCCTTTTGTTCTGAGTCCACTGTTAGTGAAGCGACCTTTGAGACCCAGCATTCCGAATCTGCGATGTCTTTAGGTACAGAACAATTAGTATTTGTGTTACCAAATGTTATGATTCTGAATTGCTTTATCTTCGTGTAGGAATCCCCAAGTCGAGTTCCCAATTTACTTTGTCTGATCTTGATAGCCTTTTTCCCGGGGCTGTTGTTGTCAAGAAGGAAGGTTCCACACCTGCCACCACCAAGTCTCGTATCCCGGCCCTATGGTCTAAGGCTTCTAGAAGCAAAAAGAGGAAGACAACGGATGTGATGGATCTGGAATTTTTTGAGGGTATGGATTCTGCCGAAACTACAAAGAAGTTGTAAGCCTTGATGAACCTGGTAAGTAATTTTTTGGTATCCCTAAGTTAATGTCAGGATCCCTAAATTACTCATGTATTCGAATCTCACGGGCTCTTGAAAAGCTGAACGCCAACTTGGCTGTGACAGAGAAGAACGCTGAAGAAGCTTTGGAGAAGGTTGAGGATATGATGAAAATTTTTGCCAACAAGTCCAAGTACCTGGAGAAAGAGATCCAAACTTTAAAGGAAAAAATGCAGGAGGATCTGGCTCAGTCCGAGTAGAAGTTGCAGGAGACTGTGGATAATGCCAAGAGGTCTGCGACTGTGACTATTCTTCAATCCAGGATCCAGATGGCTGAGCAAGCTGCTACTAAAGGTTTTGATCCTGCATCCTGGGATCTTCAGGGATGGCGTTCTTCTTTGGCTAGGCTTGGGAGTGAAGCAGTGGAGACTAGCAAGGTTGCTGAGGATGCTGGAGCTGGTGATGGTGAAAAGCAAGCTAACGAGGGCAATGAGGGTAATGATTCCTAGGCCTGAGCCCTGGTATCTGTTGTTTTTCTGCTTGATTATTCCTGCTGGCACCTGTTAAAAACAACTTTTCTTTTGTGTTTGGGGATCCCTGCATGGGATAGACAATTTAACAGCTTGTGATTCCAGGTGGATGGGTCCAGGTTTTGGATGAAGGTCGGATCACTTTCTTTCCCTGCACTTTAAATATTAGTAGATGGATGATGACTATCTGTCATGATTGTTGCATGTTTGCCTTGATATATTTTTCAAAATTAGGATCCTGGGATAATTAAAACTTAGAAAAATAGGTTCGAACATATTTTCAGGATACCGGATCTTTAATCATAAATTCTCAGGTTTTTATCAAATTTAGACTTAGGAAAACACAATTTGGTTTTAATAAACGAAGTTAAATAAGAGTACCAAATGTATCATGACTTAGCCATTTTATTTTCAAATCTTCTTGTAATTGAAAAATTAGTAACACATACCTTTATGGAGTATGAAGTCAGATAAATATACATACCGAATCAGCACGAAGTTTAGAGTATAACAACTATTAGTTGTCCCCAGTGTTCAGTCGTTGAATACGTCCTAGGCTTAGTAAGTACACTTCGGGATACTCGTTAGTTTTTAATTTGTTCAAAGATCCTGAGTCAGCATATTGATGCTAAGTCTTTGAGTTAACACACAAGTGTTATATATTTGAAATCGTGGGCCAAGCCAGAAACGTGGGCTAAGCCAGAAACGAGGGCTAAGCCAATAACATGGGCTAAGCCAATAACGTGGGCTAAGCCAATTCTGAGTTAGCATGAAAATGATAAAAACCTTAGCTTTAACACGTAAGTGTTAAATGTTCGGGAGAAACTTGAGAAATAACACATCTGTTATATTCGTAGCACCCAATATATAGCCAACAGTGATGAAATTATCAGCCACTGTTACATGGACTGGTCGTACCACCTTGAACTATAATTGGATATCGTGCGCTCCTGGCGGGGTGTAGAAACCCAATCTACTTAGAAAGGCGAAAGCCGTTTAAACGTTTGAGGTATTCAGAATACCCAAACTTAGGAGAGATGGCCAATCTCTTTCTTCTGTCGGGATCCCTGTAGATATTTCCTACAAAACAGGAAATCTTGGTGAAGGTGGGTGTTAACCTGGCTAACACCCCTCCGACGCTCAAGTCAGTACTTTGATCAAGGGTAATAAGTATAAAAATAGTCAGGGGTAGAAGACATACCAGTTTTAGTTTGAATTTAAGTTCTAAATTACATAAAGTAGGTTTTGAGATGGATAGCGTTCCAGGATCTTGACAGGATATCTTCTTCCATAGTAGCCAACCAATAAGCACCCTTGCCTGCTTCTGAGTCAATCAAGTATGGGCCTTCCCGCTTTGGTGCAAGCTTTCCATCATTGGGATTGGTAGTATTTTGAAATGCCTTTCTTAATACGAGATCACCTTCTTGGAATCTTCTAGCCCTTATGTTTTTGTTGTATGACTTTGCTATTCTTTGATAATAAGTTGCAATGCGAATTTTGGCAAGGTCCCTGAGCTCATCCACAGTGTCGAGATCCTGAGCAAGAGCTTCGTTGTTGGTCTCTAAAGATTGAAAGTTGGTTCTGGCAGTAGGGATAACCATTTCTGTCGAGATCATGGCTTCTGTTCCAAATACCAAGGAAAATGGAGTTTGTCCCGTCGCATTCTTCGTGGTTGTCCTATCTACCCAAAGTACAAACGGTAGCTCTTCAGTCCATCTTTCTTTCTTTGCTCCTAATCTCTTCTTGAGGTTTTTAACGATGATCTTGTTGCTTGATTCTGCTTGTCCATTTCCTTAAGGATGTACTGGGGTAGAAGTTATCATTTTGATTCCCCAACTTGCACAGAAGTCAGTTGTTCTCTTGCCAATGAACTGAGATCCATTATCACATACTATCTCCGCAGGGATCCCAAATTTCGTCAGAATATTGCTCTTGATGAAGGAGATGGCTTCTTTCTCTCTGACTTGGACAAATGACTCAGCGTCGATCCATTTAGAGAAGTAATACGTCATTGCTAGCATAAAGACCTTTCCTCCTGGTGCTTTGGGAAGTTTGCCAACGATATCCATTCCCCACTTCATAAATAGCCACGGAGTGATGATTGGGTATAAAGGTTCGGCCGGTTGATGGAGTATGTTGTTGTGTCTCTAGCAAGTGTCACATTTTTTAGAGTAAGTCACAACATCTTTCCTCATGGTAGGCCAGTAATATCCTGTCCTCAGGATCCTTGAAAATAGCGCTCTGCCCCCGGTGTGATTACCACAATCTCCTTCGTGTAGATCTTTCAGGACTTCACGTGCTTCAGGATCTTCCAAGCATCTTAAGTATGGACCATCAATTGATTTTCTATACAAAATATTTTCAAACATTATAAAATGAGACATCCTCATGCGAAAAGCCTTGTGGTTCTTCTCGTCA
Source organism: Smallanthus sonchifolius (assembly GCA_023525975.1). NCBI lineage: Eukaryota > Viridiplantae > Streptophyta > Magnoliopsida > Asterales > Asteraceae > Smallanthus > Smallanthus sonchifolius. The sequence continues at coordinate 71,832,262 of CM042033.1, read as the reverse complement.
CTCGGGATTTCACCATCCTGTAAGTATTTATAAATAGTTGAAATCCAGGATCCTAGAATAGGTTCAAGGTCCCGAATGCCTGCTTCTTCTTCAGTGTTGGATACTTCATTCACCTTCTCGATTGCTGGGCTCAGAACGTGTATGATAGGTATTTTGGTACCTTCTGGTACTCTAAGAGCTGAAGCAAAGTTTGCTAAGGTATCAGCCTCAGTGTTATCTTCTCTAGGCACCTGTGTAATGTTAAAAGTTTCAAATTCTATGGATAATTGCTTAACTATTGTGAGATATTTGGCTAACTTCTCACCTTTTACTGCATATGAACCATTGAAATAATTAGCAATTAACAATGAGTCTACATATACCTAAAGATACCTGATCTTGATATCCTTGGCTAATTGTAATCCTCTATCAGCGCCTCATATTCTGCTTCATTATTCGTAGCCTGGAACTCACAGCTTATGGATTGGGGTAATAGGTCCCCTTGTTGCGATTTTAGTATGATTCCAAGACTTGTTCCTATTACATTTGATGCACCATCAGTGAATAAGGACCATTCGTCCTTCGACTCTTCTAGTTGTTGGACTTCAAGATCCGCTTCGTGTTGGATATCACTGCTGAAATCAGCCACAAAGTCCGTCAGTACCTGAGACTTTATTGATGTTCTAGGTTCGTATATGAGGTCATAGGCGCTAAGCTTGACTGACCATTTAGCCATCCTTCCTGACATCTCTGGCTTTCTTAAGCCACACTTAATAGGGTAGTTAGTCTTAACATGAATAGCATGAGTTTCAAAATAATGTCTAAGTTTAGTGGATGCCATTATTAAAGCTAATATTAATTTTTCTAAATGAGAGTACCTTGTTTCCGCTGGTAGCAAACTTTTTTAGTATACCGGATGCTGTTGTCCTTCATGATCCTTGACTAATACAGCACTTACGGTGCTTCGGGATACTGCCAAGTATAGGGATATTGGTTCACCGTCTTCTGGTTTCATCAGTAGAGGAGCTGATGACAAGTATTCCTTCAATGATTGGAGTGCTTGTTCATACTTCTCTTCCCATTCGAATTTCTTGTTCTTCTTCAGGATGTCAAAGAATTCCTTGCATTTTTCTGAGGATCTTGATATAAATCTGTTGAGTGCTGCTACTCTACCGGTCAGTCTCTGGACATCCTTAGTATTTGCTGGGGATTTCAGATTGATGATAGTTTTGATTTGTTCTTGGCTGGCTTCTATTCCTCTCTTGGTCACCATGTACCCCAAGAACTTTCCTGCCCCCACTCCGAAGTGGCATTTCGAATGGTTCAGCTTCATATTGTATTGGTCCAGGATATCAAATGTGTCTATGAGATCCCTGAGATGATCCTTAGCTTTCTTTGATTTTAACACCATATCATCTATGTAGACTTTCATAGTATCCCCAATCTTGTCTTTGAACATCATATTTACCAGTCTTTGATATGTTGCACCTGCATTTTTAAGACCAAATGGCATAGCTGTGTAACAATAAATTGTTGTCGGGGTCATGAACGTCGTGTCTTCCTGATCCGATGGTTTCATTTGGATCTGTTGAAATCCTGCATTTTTAAGACCAAATGGCATAGACACGCCTTGTTGAGGTCCGTGTAGTCTACACAAACTCTCCACTTCTCGTTCTTCTTCTGGACTACCACCACGTTGGCTAGCCACCTTGGGAATTTTACTTCCCTTATCATTCAAGACTTGAGAAGCCTTTCCACCTCTTCTTGGACGATTACGTTTCTCCCAGGAGCAAATTTCCTTCGCTTTTGATGTATTGGCCTGAAACTTTTATCTATTCCAAGTTTATGAGTTATGATATCTTTGGATATACCTGTCATATCTTCGTGCTTCCAAGCGAAGGTTGCTTTTCTGCCCCTCAGGAAATTCAGGATATCTTTTTCAATATCCTCAGGGATATTGCTCCCTACCAGGATATTCACATTTGAATTCTCGGCATCCAGGGATACCTCTTTAACATCTTGTTCTTTAGTTTCAAGAACATCCCTAGCCTACTTCGTTAATTGCTATGCTTGCCTAGTTTTGAAAGAGGCTTTCATTGAAGAAGTGTAACAGTGTTTGGCCTCTTGTTGATCGTTGTTGATCTTCACCACTCCCCAGGGGGTTGGCATCTTGACACATTGGTGATATGTTGAGGGTATTGCTTTCATGTCGTGTATCCAGGGTCTTCCTAGAATAATGTTATAGCAAGATAAAGAATCGATAACACAAAACTTTTGTATAGAATTTACCCCCTCGATGTAAACTGGTAGCTTTATTTCTCCAATAGTGTTCTTAACCTCTCCACTGAATCCTACTAATACTGAGGATTTCGAGATGATCTCAGAATCCCGGATCCCCATTCTTTTCAAGACTTCGTGCTGGATAATATTTACAGAGCTTCCTCCGTCGATCAGTATCCTGCGAATGAAGTGGTTTGCAATGTATAGTGTAATCACCAGGCCATCATGATGAGGATCCTGTACGTTATCTCTGTCATCTTCGTCGAAACAGATCACCTTTTCTTCAGTTAAGCTGGAGGTCCTAATAGGTCTTTCCCCATTCTTTGTTTTCACTTCTCTGGCATTTCTTTATGCTGCAGAGTAAGAAGTACCACAAATATCAGATCCACCAAATATAAAACCTATTACCTTGGCGTCTGGTGGTGGGGATTTTGCTCTTTGCAGGATCCTGTCTTGATTCTTGGTCTTGTTCTTTCCTTTGCCTAGAAATTCTTTGAGATATCCCTTGCTCAGGAGATAGCTTATCTCCTTACGCAAAGAAATACAATCCTCAGTTATATGGCCAAAGTCTTCGTGGAATGCACACCACTTGGACTTGTCCTTTCCCCCTGAGTTCCTCTCAAACTTGCAAGGCCACGTGGCTTTTTCTCTAAGATCCTGCATAGCAAATAGCAAACCATTTGTATCAAGAGAAAAACAGTATTCAGAAAACTTATGATATTCTTCTTCGTCCTCGTCATCTTCTACGGCATTGACCATGTGATTGTCCGGCTTAGAATACGGCTTGGATCTGTACGACCTGAAAGGTGGAGGTTCAGCTTTCCGGTTAGGTTGAGTGTAGCTTGTCGGAGCATTCACTCTCTACTGGATCTTTTTATCATCTTCCAGCCTAATAAACCTCAATGCCCGGTTCCTGACTTCATCAATGTTCCTGCAAGGATTCATAACAAGGTCTTCGTAAAATTGAGAATCCTTCTGTAGTCCCATCTTAGGCCTGGACTGTAGTGGTAATGTCAAGGTTCGGTTTAGGTCCAAGGGAATGGGGTTTATCTCCATCTGTTCCCTGTACTACGCGACGTGGTCTTCAGGATCTGTAGTTCCATCGTACAACTTCATGTTAGGAGTCTGGAAGCGCTTGGGGATCTCAGCATCACATAACGGTGGAGCGAATCTGGAGATCCTGTGACTGGTAGAGGACATCTCCGGTATAGGTTGGACCACACCTGGTACACTAGAGATCATCTTTCTCAACTTCTTTAACTCCTTGGCCATGGATGGAGTGATTCCTGTCTCCTGCACAAATTCGTTAGTATTTGAAAATTGATTGAATGTGTTACCGTTCTCAGGATTTCGGAACGATGATCCCGGTGTAACTCCAAGATCCTGAATTGTCGTAACTCTGATAGTCGGGGTAGGGCCAACTGTAGTGATCCCTGTTTTCATGGGAAGGAAGTCTCCCTTAAGGATTTATGAGGATCCTGAATAATTAAAATCCAAGATCCTTGGTTGCAGCGGGGTCGTCACTTCGACTGGTTTCTTCGATTCCTTAACCTTCTCAATCTCCCGAAGCAGTGCTTGGTTATTCTTCCTCTGTTGTTTCATTTGTTGTTTCATCTTCGAGAACAGATCGAGGATATCATTGTTTGATACGATCACAGGTCCACCAGCAGGTATTCCGGATCCCGAAAAACCGGCATGAATAGTTTTCTTTGGCTGATTAACACTTTTTTGAAACGGAGGAGGAGGAATAGGATTGACCAACCCAGAGTTCGAAAATGGAGCAGAGACAGAAATATTTTTGGATTGAGACGACATTTTTGAAAATAGCTTTGAAAGATAGTGATTGAACACAAACTTTAGTAAAGATTTGAAGATAAAAAAGCACCACTTGCCCCACAGTGGGCGCCAAATTGTTTTGGGTAAAAATTAACAAGACTAATTTTGTAACCAAACTTAGTTTGTGAGGTAGTGTGCTTGTAAAATCAATGTAAAACAATGTAAAAACGTAAAGAGTGACACGGTTGTTTACGAGGAAAACCCTTGATCGTTCAGGATCTCCAGCATAAAACCTCGGGAGCTGACAATCGACACCTGCCTCACTTCTTCAATAAATGATAAAGAATTACAAGTGTTGAGCAGCAAATGATCGATATATAAGTGTTACAAGACTGATTGCGAGTGTATTCTATTGCTAAGTGCGTTGTTGTGTGTTTTCTAGTCGACCAAGCTGCTGATTATATACAGATATTATGCTAACTAACTATCCGAGAATCTCGGAATCGACTTAGTCTTCAAATATGACCATTGGAGGCCAATCTACGCGTCTTCTACACATTCACCTTGACTTCAAGAGCGATTCTTCAGGGATGAACTTGACCACGCACGTTTTACCTGCGAATAAGTCAAGATAGAAGGAAGCTACAACGGTTAGGTAATATATAAATTGAGGATACCGAAACCTATCAGGATACCGAAGTACGTTGAAGATCCAGGATCCTTAGCTGCAAAATGACCCCTAACAACTACCTAGGTCGGAATCCTACTCGCAAAGCTCAACTTCTACCGGTTATGGAAACAATTGGGTTTCTAAGGATAACAGCTCTAGACAACCTAGTGGATCCCTAATCACTCTCAGGGTGTCACCAACTAAGAAACCTAAAGTGTACTAAACACACCAGATGGTCGGATTACCTTTTAGTCTCTCCAACAATGATAAAGTACCAAACAGACAGATCACCTTTCAGTCTCACTGTCCACACTACATCGAAGATGCACGGGGTAATCTCAAGATAACAACTATGACACGGATTAGCAACAATCACTAGACACCTAAGGGAATTTCGTCTCAGATAATTCACGCTCGGAACCTAATACGAAGACTAACCGATTACCTCTCACCTTTCGGGTATCGAGATAAGAAGAACACTCAGATCTAACCTACTCTCAATCACAGTTCCTATGTAATACTACGTCTAGCAAACCATCAAACAACCACAAACACACAGTCTATGATCTAGATATACTATTAAAATAAAAGACATTCACAAGCAGCATATGGAACTATAATCAATTGCAAATCAGGTTCAAAGCATGCATAACATCATATTCGTTATCAAAAGATCGTTACAAAACCATTAATCCATTCAATTGAAACTAAAAAGCGATAAAAATCAAGACTTTATGCAGTATTCATCTAATAACCCAGGCAGTATTAATGTTTTAGCCTAGGATCATGCTTAAAACAACCATAACAGCAGTATCAAACACGAAAATAGTTCAACACAATCAAATCAAAGATAAAGATTCAAGCTTGCAAACCGAATACGCTACTACAACGAACCCGGATCTCAAAGCCTTCAACTTCTCACTCTGATTGGCTTCCTAACTCTCAAAATCGCCCAAAAGGTTGCTCCAGACGGCTGAATTGCGAACTCCCAATGTTTTAATTCATCAATTTGGGCTTCTTGCGAATTTACGGGTCTCTCGCGTATCACGAAAGATTGTGGCCAGCCCCTCGCATACCGCGAGGGACAAATTAGTCACGCCCGGATTTAGAAGTCCTCGCGTACCGCGAGGATTTAAAGCTCCTCCCTCGCGTACCGCAAGGGACTTATTTTCACCATTTTTTCATTATTTCCTCCGGGCTTTTCTCTTGCTCGTTTTCCTCGGGTTTTGACTTGTATTCCACACGAGCTCCTTTAATCATGACCTGGACTCAAAACAAAGTAAAAACAAGTAAAAACGTACACACAACTATCTAAAAACGCACGAATACAAAGGAATAAAGATGTGTGCTTTGCACTACATCAAACATCCCCACACTTAAACTTTTTTCACCCTCGAAAAAGTCTGCAATGGAATCATAACTGGACATACTTTAACAATCTCAATTTTTTCAATTAGCCAAAACATACTCACACATTAAAAAGCAATAATCGGTATTTCTATCCGATTAAACCCAGCCACCAACTTTCAAGCCCCCGTTATGTGTTCTAACTCATTTTACCAAGCATATCAATCAATCTATGTGACTCACACTTAAAATTTATAGCTCTATCTAATCTCGTCTCACGGTCATGTCTAGGCACGGATTATACCATATAGATTTCACCCACCACGTTAAATTAAGATTTACAGGTTTTTAGAAATCAAGATGATCAATGGATGAATAAAATATGAGCATTATTAAGCAAATTAACTTTCGTCTAGAGGCGTTTCAACCAAGTCACTATCCCGGAAGGTAACCCATAGACTACAGTCTAAACAATGAAGCATATAAGAATCAACCCAGTGGTGTTTTAATCTGGCTGGAACCCGACGTGTGACACGTAGGCGAAACTTATATTTCAATCAAATAAGCTCAAGTATATGGAATATGGATGCGGGCGCCACCGAAACTCGGATTTATTCTCATAAAAAGAGAGTGGTGTGCCAAGAAATTTCTAAAATCTCTAAATTTTAACTTAACGTGCTACCTATCACCCTATGTTGATAGTTTCAGTATTACCGATTACCCTAAGATGAATACCCACAAGATATCATGAATTAATTTAATTATTAATCTTATTTAACACATGCAGGCTATTTAAGCTCTACTAGTTAACGGGGTCTACCAAAACATCACTAATTAGAAGCGTTTTTAATTATTTATTCATTTAAACTCAACAAGCATATCCAGTTGTACTATCATTTTTTATTTATTATGCAAAACTTTTAATTTCAAGGGACATTTTTTCAAAAAAAATTCAATTTTTTTTGTATTTTTGAATTTTTATTAAAAGAAAACTACACACAACGAAGTCTCTCATCCCCACACTTGAAAGACACATTGTCCTCAATGTGAACCAAGAAACAACGACAAATAAAAATGCAAAAATAAAATGGAAAGACTTAGCTGGTTATGATATGCACTGAAGTATCCAACTTTGCTCTTCCTTGTGTGCACTGTATAGCATTTTGGTCGCGGCTGCACACACGCTATCGGGCTGCCTTTACAAAATAAATAAGATTAAGATCAAACCCGCCCGAATGAAGATTGAGTACGGACGGGACGATCAATACCTGCAAAGATAAGCTCAAACAAACTCACAGCATCAAACTGACTCAAGTACAGACTCAAATTTAAATAAAAGACTCGACTGACTTACTAAGACTCAAGATAGATAGCAGGGATACATACCCTATGGGTGGCAAACATATAGACATGAATGCCAAGCAAGGTAGATCATCGGTCACAAAAGGTCTCTAAGTTTCCCATGGTCGTGGTGGTCGGTGGATATGATGGATGATGATGTTAGAGGGTGGTGAATGATGGAGGGTATGATGAAGAAGGATGATGGATGGTGGTGGATGCGGGTAATAGATGGTAATAGGTGGTAGATGAAAGTGGTGGATGTGGTGAACGGGAAGCGGATGAGGGATACCATGGGAAACAAAGGACAAAGGCTGATTCAGGGGTCCCTCGCGTATCGCGAGAGCCAAGGCTGCACTCCTCGCGTACCGCGAGGAGGTAATTTTTAGGCCGGCTATAACTTTTTTCCTTAAAACTTTTCATCGCGAGAGGACTATGTTGACAGAAAGTTAAGAGGGTTTTTATACTTAGCCAAATTTTCACCCCTCAAAACTTTTTCTCCCCAATTCAACTAAAACCCGTTCCAATTATAAAAACCAAAGTAGAAATACCTGGAACTTCGTTCCTGATGATTTTCCTCACCGAATCAAGCACAAATCCCTGCAATACATGACACAAACAAAGCACAAATACCGAAAAACACAAAAATGACATACAAAATAAAACCAAGAACTATACAAAATCTACATCCCGGGAATTTGCCCGAGACTCAAAAAGCCTATCAGGAGGCTTCTCCTTGATCCTAACCGGCACCGCCTTCATCCTGCGCGGTATCACGGCTCTCCAAACCACTGGCAACCCATTACTCCTAACAAACAGTGAACTCATATAACATTTAGCACTCAGATCCTTCCACCATAGCTTAAACTTTCCGGGTCCAAAGATGAAATGCATCATATAATTAAGTAATTTGTCACCCCTAGACGTCGCCACACTTGGGGTTTGCGTTCTCCCTAAATCAGATGAATCTATCAAAGCACAGGTTCTCTTTCAGGGTGGCCTAGACCTAGGGGTGACTCGGTCTCTCTCCCCTCAGTACGAAGAATGGGTAGAGGTTCAGGAATAGGCACTTCTAACGGTATGCCCTCTCCACTCTCCACCGGACCATCATGATCCTCTAAGCTCTCCAACGTGGGTGTGTCACAGATTATCAACCCAACTTGTGCTAGTATCTCACTTAAGCCGCAATCATCACTATCAGCACCTAAAAATGGGGACCATACCAATTTCTTTTCAAATGCAGCAAGCCAATCCGGAGGGTCCTCTATCATTCCTCCCCTATCTCCATCACTCGGGGTTTCGCTTATCATCTCCTCCAGCTCTGCCATCATCCCTTGTAGATCACTGGGCACCTCATCGTCGTATTCATCCGGCGCATCTAGCAACTCTTCCAAATCCACCGCCCACTTGGATAACTCTCCTAAATCAGGGGAGGGTTCACCGACTTCTATCTCACATGGATCAGAGTCCTGATGGTAGTCCATGACGGCATCAATCATGCACACGGAGTGGCTCTACTCGCCAGCCTCCTTCACGGACTTTGCAGCATCGAATATGATCGACTCACCCCCCACACGAAGTGTGAGTTTCCCATCAAAGACATCGATAAATGCATTGGCAGACCGTAGGAACGGGCGTCATAGGACGAGTGGGACTCGATCATCCACATCCATGTCTAGAATAACAAAATCCACGGGGAAGACGAATTTGTCTACCTTCACCAACAGGTTCTCCACTATACCCCGTGGATACTTGACTGAACGATCAGCCAAGGATATGCTCATGCGCGTCGACTTCGGTTCTCCTAGGTCTAGCTGCTTATAGATAGAATATGGAATCAGATTTATGCTAGCACCTAGGTCGGCCAACGCGTGGTTTAAGGGCAAACCATCAAGAAGACACGGGATCGTGCAGTGATCCGGATCTGCTAGTTTCTCTTGCAGCTTGTTCTGAACCACCGCAGAACATCGCTCACTAAGTGAGACTTTAGAGACCTCCTCTAGCTTCTTCTTGTTGGAAAGATCTTTTAATAACTTTCCATACTTAGGCATATGCTGGAGGACCTCTATGAATGGGAGATTGACTTTGAGTTGTTTAAACATATCAAGGAAGTGACCGTATTCCAAACATACTTATGAGGCATCAAGCGCGCTGGGTAGGGAACACGGCTCAAGTCAATCTCGTGGGTCTTTATCTCACCCCCACTCTTCTTCTCCTCTACCTTCTCGGCAGCCTTCTCAGCCACTATCTCCTCGTCCACCGGCTCTTCCTCTTCTACTCCACTTCCATCCTAGCATTGATCGCAGCAAAGTGGGCTCTCCAATCTATCTTCCTCGTTTCTTCCTGCAACGGAATGTGACGAGCAGTGTTGTGGGAGACTTCCTCTACAATAGGAATCAATGTATCAGTAACAGTCTCCACTACTTCTTCCTCCTCTATTCTGTGACTCCTAATCGACACGGCCATCACTGAAGCATTAGAACTCTTATAGGCCGCAAATGCTTCGCCCTGCTTCTCCTTCAAACTCTTAGCGATGTCCACTACCGTGCGCTGCAGATCCATGAATGCCGATTGCTGATTCTTCACTAAAGTGTCATGCTTATCCAATCGCTGCTGAGTATCCTTATCATTTTGCACTAAATGGGCGAGCATCTGAGTCAGGTTCTCTATCATCTCTTCTATCTTCTTATCTCTAGCACTGCTCCCAGAACTCGCTCCTGCTTCACCTCCTCCATACTGGTTAGAGCGGGCATTAAACCCAGGCGTGTTATTTCTAGACCTCCATCCCGAGCCAAAAGAATTGTTATAGTTATTGTACCCTCGGTTTGGTTACCTGCAAAGCTCACCTGCTCCTGCTGACTGACGGGGCAGTCCCTGGTGTCGTGGCCTCCTCTGCACACCTCACACCGTTGAGCACTCAGCTTCAGCTCCTTGATCTCATTCACCGTCGCTGCGAGTGAAGCAGCCATGCTAGTATCAGGGTTGACCTGATGCACACCTTTAGGAGAAGTGGCAGGTGCCCTAGCACTAGGAATGGAAGTCCTAGTAGATGCTCGCTATTGTTCAGCCAGAGCGAAGCTCTCGAACATCTCTTCACACTCAGCTGGCTCCAGTTTGTCCATGATATGGCCTCGCGCAGCTGTGTTGAACATTTGTTGCTTCTCGTAGGTGAGCCCGTTATAGAACTTCTCCACAATCACCCAGTCAGACAGACCATGTAGGGGACATCGGCTCAACAGCGCGTTGAACCGCTCCAAGGCCAAGTGATAAGGCTCGTCAGGGTTCATCCGAAATGATTGGATCTGGTCCCTAAGGCGGGCGGCACTGGAAGGTGGATAGTACTTTTTCAGAAACTTGGCTTGCAAGTCCTCCCATGTGGTAATAGAATTGTCGGGGAGGGTGTCAAGCCAAGTGGAAGCACGCCTAAAGATCGAGAATGGAAAGAGACGCAAGTAGATTGTGTCCTTAGATACACCCGTGATATTAAAGGTATCACATATATATATCCTTGGCTAACCGTATCTTAATATGCTAACCAATGATTTAAAAAGACTTTTTCTGGTACGGCCGGTTCAAAAACCAAAAAGACTTTTACCAATTTGGTTTTATGTTTAATGGCATAAAAGAAGGCATGTGCGTGAAAAACAACTCCTTCTCTTTTAACTTTGGGCAAAAAGCTTCTTATATATGAGTTAGGCACTTTTTGGTTTTTCTACACAACCGATGTGGGATATGAACATTTTCTATAGTTTTGGTTTAGGGACAAAATTATAAATATAGTATAGATTTATGTATCCACACTTGTATCAAATGCAACAACTATTTTCCTAAGTGTCTTAAAATTTTAGTGAAATTACAACTTTGTCCACTCTATATGCTTTATATGAGGAAGGTTCAATTACAAAGTCCATTTTCCCTAAAAAGTGTAGGAAGTAATTTAAGCATTTGATCAAACTAATCTAATGACTAAGATTGGTTTAAAAGTTAAATAATGCTATAATGATAAAATCAAAATTTTACCCTTATGTTCACTTTCCTTTTGCATTGAATAATAGTTTCACAGCTTTTTTAAACTAAAATAACTTTTTTATACATTATTATTTTTTTTTAAATTACACCATAAAATCAAACATTTTTTTATCTTTAATTTGAGTATAGTATTGCTATGTTTTTTATATAAAAAATGAATTTTTTTTCAAAAAATAATAATAATGCTCGAAATATGTGCTGGTTACCATTATCAGCACAGTTATATTGTATAACAGTACAGTTATAAATGTTAAATCAGCACAGGTTATGATCATATAACTGTGTTGTTTTCTGCGCGCATAAATGACGCAAATACCCTCGGTCATGGAATCAGTATTGCACTCTCGTGGTGCACTCTCCTTGCTTCCTATCATTTTTAGGCAAAAACCACTTTGTAGTGGAACCTTCCTCTGTTTTATATAATAGTATATATATATATATATATATATATATATATATATATATATATATATATATATATATATTAAAAAGGCTGAAGTGAATGTAACCTTTATAATGTGCATTCAAAGTTAATTAAATCATAATGGCTTGCCTCATTGGTTTCAACTAGGGGTGTAAACGAGTCGGGTCGAGCCCGAGCTCGACTAGGCCCGGGGTTCGGCTTATTTAACTTACTGTGAGCTCGAGCTAGAACTCGGCTCGATTCGAGCTCTATTTTATACATACTAATTATTATTTTATAAATATATATTTAATATATTAATTAAAAATTTATAAAAATAATAGGATCGTTTAGGCTCGCGAGTGAAAGCTCGGGCTCGTTTAATTAACATGCTTTTTTTCGGGCTCGAGCTTGTTTAAGCTCGGCTCAATTCGAGTTTTTAGCGAGCCGACCTCGAGTAGCTCGCGAGCCGACCTCGAGTAGTAAGTAGTAATGTAACATCCCGAGTTTTAGAGGGCAAAAGAATTTACGAGAAAATTAAAACTTTATTAAGAAAAGGGGAAGCGGGCTTGGGCCAAAGTCTCTTGAGTGTTTAGCAACGAAAAGGAAGTGATTACAGGTAACCGATTCTCCTAGATCTGACTTTTAGTTCATTTTTGGGTTTTTCGGGTTTTGGGTGAAAAGGAGATGTTTAATCGGATGAAACTGAAAGATAAGTATAGATTAGAGTTCCTTAAAGGAAAACGAACGTTTTGAATGCAAACATGTTCGGGATCTTGAAGTGATCAGACCCGAATGCGAAAGTTAGGGTTTTTCGCCAAGAACAGGTCGTGCGCACTTGCTAAGTGCGCAGCGCACTTGCTAAGTGCGCAGGAAGAGGAACCTGCGCACTTGCTAAGTGCGCAGGAAGGGAAGTCTGCGCACTTGCTAAGTGCGCAGGAAGCAGTGTCTGCGCACTTGATAAGTACGCAGGCATCAGGACTGATTAAGTAAAGTCAGTATGTTAGAGTGGTTAAGCCGTTTAGCGCCGAGTTAAGTCTGATAAGTGTCAAATTGTTATGATTATTCAGATTGAGTGAGATCCAGTAGACCGTTGCAGCTTAGATACCAGGTGAGTTCTAATCCCCTTTTTGCCTTCTTTAGGGGTGGTATGCATACTTAGTGTAAAGTGTTTATTATATTTTATATATTATAAACTAAAGAGAAAAGCTATGTTTTAGTGAAAGGTTTAAAAGAGGCAAAAGTATGTTTTCAGCAAAGTAAGATATATCATTTGGCAAGCGTTTACTATATTTTTATATACATAAACAAAGGCATGATATATATGATAAGCTATGTTTCAGAAAGCAAGATGTATTTTATGATAAGCTATGTTTCAGTAAAGTAAGATATATCATTGGGCAAGCGTTTACTATATTTTCATATACATAAACAAAGGCATGATATATATGATAAGCTATGTTTCAGTAAAGTAAGATATATCATTGGGCAAGCGTTTACTATATTTTCATATACATAAACAAAGGCATGATATATATGATAAGCTATGTTTCAGAAAGTTTTATAAACAGTAAAGTGAACAGCTTTCCTTCGGGAATGAGTACCAGTTTGTAAAGGTCCTTGGGACAGATGTTACTTGTACAAGATGTCAGATATGGGTTCCACCCATTAGTAAGAACCTTAGGGTTCGTTAACAGTTGTACAACTGGGATGAGTGACGGCGGTTGCTCGGGAGGTCCACGCAACCTCCCCTTAGCGGTATTGTCGGTTCATGGATGTAAGCCATGGGGGCATTGACCAGGGTATTGTCGGTTCATGGATGTAAGCCATGGGGGCATTGACCAGGTACTCGTCGGTTCATGGACGTTAGCCATGGGGGCGGTACAGTAGTGACAAGGAATTGACGGATAAGCGGTATTGTCGGTTCATGATCGTTGATCATGGGGGCATTGACCAGGTACTTGTCGGTTCATGGATGTAAGCCATGAGGGCAGTACAGTAAAGAGGAATTGACGGTTTATTATACGTTTTAAACTGTTTGAAAAGTAAAGTGTTAAGTTAGCCTTAATGGCAGTATATATGTTTGAAAAGTAAAGTGTTAAGTTAGCCTTAATGGCAGTATATATGTTTGAAAAGTAAAGTATGTAAAGTTTAGCCATATGGGCAGAATGTATGTATGTATTAGTAAATCTTTTGTATAAATGATTTAAAGTAAACGTTAGAACTCACTCAGCGTTGCTGATTTTTAGTATGCATATCAGTTAAGTGCAGGTTTAGATGATGGATGTGGATGCTTGGGCTTAGAGAGAAGAGTTACCCGAAGATCAGTGTCTGGCATCCCGATTATGTTTATGTTATGTTTTAGTTTGACATTGTTAAAGACAATTTGCATTAGTCATGTTTATGTTTCCGCTGTGTATGTTGAAGATTGAAATCGTTTCCGCTGTGTTAATGAATGTCTTATGTTTAAAATGCTATGTGTTGATGAGTAAACCCAATAAGTGAGGTCTCCCAGGTTTATGGCCTCACAAGTAAGATGATCCGGATGATATCAATATTTTGTACAAGTAGAATTGATCCGGATCAATACTTGGTCCGGACAAGAAAGGAGAACATGTTCAAGGCAATTTGATCCGGAAGAGTAATTTGATATGAATGACAATTTAGTCCGGATGATCATTTTGATTCGTATCAAAGTTTGTGTTTTATTGCAAGTGTAAATGCTACGGATGAAGAAGCTTGCTATGATGAGGAGTTTGATACAGAGCTTAAGGAATTCTAACTAACTCTGAGTTAGTTACACCACCTGACATGTCAATTAGACTTAACTGTTATAGGTTTCTTTGTAATCTTGGTCTATAAATAGCTTGTAATTATACATGTATTGTAACGATTGCAACCGAAAGTAACGAACAATCATTTATGAATACAAAGAAACCTTTATCTACTTTGTTCTTATTTGATCTTAATATTTTGTGATTCAGAACCGGACCGGACAACGAACCAGACGTCTTAGAGGTTCACTGGTCGGACCGGTCGGACCGGATTCAAGAACCGGATGATGCAATAAATAATATAAATATTCAAAAAAATATATAGAAAAATATAAAAATTCCAAATACTACATATACAACCATTTAAACAAATTTTGAGTCAAGCACGAGGGTTGTAGGTCTGCATGAATTTTAATTCTTTTGAATCTTCAATTTTAATTTTGATTAGGGTTTTGGAGGACGTGTGACAGCGTATAAGTCAAAAGGAAAGAGCCAAATTGAGTTAAAATTGTAAATAGAAGTAAGTAGGAGGACTATCGGATAAAAAAGATAAAAAAAATAGTAAATTTTTTTTTTTAAATTAAACTACCCGGTTCGCGGTTCGCGGTTCGACCGCTTGAACCGCCCGGTTCAACCAGCAAACGGTCTCAGAGCATGTAACCGGACCGGTGGAGGTCCCGGTTCCCGGTCCGACCGGCCGGTCCAGTCCGGTTTTAAAAACATTGATATTGAATGAATTGATTGATTTTTTCTTTCAATTCATACACAGAAACAAATTCTTATTAGCATTTGCTAAAATCGATCCTGAAAATCATAACAAATAGACTTCCCGTAGCATCGTCGTTGCATCGTCCCGGAAGAAGTTACTAGTTAAATAATTATTATAAGTATGGGTAAGGATCAATTGTGAACTCGTAAACAAAAAAACCAAATTCTGATCACACATTTACTTCCATCTTATTTTAATTCATTCCTAAAAAGTCAAACATCATATTAACTATAATAAATATGTGACCAGGATTTGATTACTTGCTTTACACATTTAAAATTGGTTCACATTTGATCTTTTTCCTTATAAGAATATAGAGTATATGATGCTAAATATTTAGCAATATTATTATTTCAACCGTAGTTGTCGGTTAAGTTTATGTATTATGCTTATATTATATACACAACATTTTGCAAAGTCTGTGGGTTACTATTCATGCGCGGCTTTTCCATTGGTACACGTAGTGACGTACAAGTGACGAAGCTGGTGGTACAAAATGCAGCGGCATAGTATTCTTTTAATTTTTTTGGTTTTCCATGTTTTTTTTTTGTGTTAATAAACAACTGAAATGGAAACACTTGACAAAGTATAGGTCTGGGTGACTGGTTAAAGCGCAGCCCCTAAACCATCGTCCCGGGTTTGAGACTTCCGTTCCCCCTCTACGTCGATATTTTTAATTTCGGTGTTTTACTTTTTGTTTTGGTGATTTTAAAATGGAAAACTTCACAGAATAGTAATCAAGTTTCTCATATGTTTTATTTTATTCACTCAAACTTTTTTTGTCTTACTTTAGTCACTCAAGTTTCATATCTGTTTCATTTTAGTCACTCAAACCTTTTAGTTTCATTTTAGTTACTCAAGTTTCACATGTTCCAATTTTACGCAATTACGAGGTTAACATGTTTTTTTATATTGTTTTATGAATATGGTGAAAATATTGGTTTACTCTTTTTTTGATTTTATTTTCACTATACCCAGGAAATGAAATAAATAAAAAAAAAGTAACTCGTAACATGATAATTACAAAAGATTGGAACATGTGAAACTTGAGTGAATAAAACGAAACAAAAAAAGTTCGAGTGACTAAAACACAACATTTTGCAAAGACTGTGGGTTACTATTCATGCGCGGCCATAGTGACGTACAAGTGACGAAGCTTGGGGTACAAAATGCAACGGCATAGTATTCTTTTAATTCTTTTGGTTTTCCATGTTTTTTTTGTGTTAATAAACAACTGAAATGGAAACACTTAACAAAGTAAAGGTCTGGGTGAGTGGTTAGAGCGCAGCCCCTAAACCAATTCTCCCGGGTTTGAGACTTCCGTTCCCCCTCTACACCGGTATTTTTAATTTCAGTGTTTTACTTTTTGTTTTGGTGTTTTTAAAAGGAAACTTCATAGAATAATAATCAAGTTTCTAATATGTTTTATTTTAGTCACTCAAATTTTTTTTGTCTTATTTTAGTCACTCAAGTTTCCTATCTGTTCCATTTTAGTCACTCAAACTTTTTAGTTTCATTTTAGTCACTCAAGTTTCACATGTTTCAATTTTACGCAATTACGAGGTTAACATGTTGCTTTTTTTATATTGTTTTATGAATATGGTGAAAATGTTGGTTTACTCTTTTTTTGATTTTATTTTCATCATATCCATGAAATGAAATAAAAAAAGTAACTTGTAACATGGTAATTACGAAATATTGGAACAAAATGTGAAACTTGAGTGAATAAAACGAATCAAAAAAAGTTTGAGTGACTAAAATAGAACAGATGAGAAACTTGAGTGACTAAAATAAGACAAAATAAGTTTGAGTGATTAAAATGAAACAGATAAGAAACTTGGTTACTATTATATGAATTTACCTCATAATTAAATGATTTAATTATAATATTTAACAACCAAGATTTTGAAATGCTAAATTTGTGTAGGTCACGGTTTAACACGGTTTATCTTTTGGTTAGATGATTTTTTAAATTCCGTTTTCATGCTTCTTTAACGCTCATTTTCAAAACCACGAAACTCTTCATGATTTTTGAATATACATTTGCGATGTGCTTTTTATTTCCAAAATCGAACCGCCTAAACTTCAAGCGCGCCTCTTAACCACGACGTGCGACCGCCACCACCTAGTTATAACACAAAAGCCACGCATAGTTACATCACCATTAAAAAAACTATTGTAGGTTAAGTTTATACATCATCCTTATTGTTGGGAGTCAAATTTATGATCCAGAATCCGGGATCCTGAATGTAGCGAGATCCGGAATCCAAGATCCTGGTAAGTTCGGTATCCTGAATATTAATACTTCTAACGCTATTTGTCCTCTATTTCTTTTATATACGCAGGTAAAACACGTGAATTCAATTTAATCGATGAAGAATCGGTCTAGAAGTTGAGATGAACGTGTAAGACTTGCTTAGGAAGCTCAATAACGATCACATTTGAAGACCGAGTAAGGCTCTGGGATCCTCGGAAAGTTAGTTAGGACTATTTTTTGTATTTAATCAGCATTTTGATCGATTAGAACACACAACAACACACTTAGCTATACAATACACTCGCAGTCAGCTCTGTAACACTTAGTTCTCGATCATATTGCTCACACTTGTAATCATTTTCATCGATTTATACAATACTAGGAGGCAAGTGACTTTCAGTCACTTCCCGAGGTTTTATGCCGGCAATCCCAAGGGATTAAGGGCTTTCCTCGTACATCATCGTATCAAGCTTTGTATTTACGTTCGCTACTTCATATTTTTATCAAGCACACTACCTCACTTTCTAAGTTTGGTTACAAAATTAGTCTAAATAATTTTTACCCAAAACAATTTGGCGCCCACCGTGGGGCAAGTGGTGCTTTTTATCCTCAAATATTTACTAAAGTTTGTGTTCAATCACTATCTTTCCAAACTAATTTCAAAAATTTCGTCACAATCCAAAAACGTTTCTGTCTCTGCTCCATCTTCAAGCTCTGGGTTTAACAACCTTATTCCTCCCCCTCCGTCATTCCAAAAGAAAAATGATAGTCAATCAAAGAAGATTGTTTCAACGGGTTTTTCGGGATCCGAGACACCTGTTGGAGGACCTGTGCTAGTTTCAAATGATGATATCCTCAATATGTTCTCAGAAGTGAAGCAACAGATGGAACAACAGAAGAAAACTAATCAGATGTTATTCAGAGAGCTTGAAAGGGTCAAAGAATCCAAGAAACCGGTGGAAGTGACGACCCCGTTGAAGTCAAGGATCTTGGATTTTAATTATTTGGGATCCCAAGGAGTCCATAGGGGAGATTTTCTTCCCATGCATTCTGGAATCACTACAGCTGGCCCAACTCTAGCTGTTAGAGTTACAACAAATCAGGATCTTGGAGTTACTCCGGGATCATCATCCCAAAATCCTGAGAACGGTAATACTTTCAATCAATTTTCCAATACTAACGAATTTGCGCAGGATACAGGGATCACTCCGTCCATGGCCAAGGAGTTGAAGAAATTAAGAGAGATGATCTCTAGCGTACCAGGCGTGGTCCAACCGATATCGAAGATGTCTTCTACCAGTCACAGGATCTCCAGATTTGCTCCACCAATTTGCGATGCTGAGATCCCCAAGCGCTTCCAGACTCCCAACATGAAACTATGTGACGGAACTACAGATCATGAGGAACATATGGCGCAATACAGAGAAAGGATGGAGATCAACCCTATCCCTTTGGACCTAAAGGAAGCTTGTCTGTGCAAGGGCTTCAGCTCTACCTTAACAAGATCAGCCTTGAAATGGCTAATTAATGTTCCTCCAAATTCCATTACTTCATTTGCTCATTTAATTAACATGTTTAACAATCAATTCTCTTGCAGTAGAACTTTTGAAAGGTTAACAAGTGACCTATACAGGATAATTCAAAATCCCGGAGAATCCCTCCGAGACTATGTCAGCAAATTTGGTCGAGAATCCCTGGATATCCCGAGACTTGACGTCGCCACTGCTGTCCAAGCATTCAAGATGGGACTAAGGAAGGATTCTCAATTCTATAAAGACCTTGCCATGAATCCTTGCAGGAATCTCGATGAAGTCAGGAACCGGGCATTAAGGTTCATTAGGCTGGAGGATGATAAGAAGATCCAACAAAGGGTAGATGCTCCGAACAGCTACACTCAACCAATCCGGAAAGCCGAATCCGCACCTTTTAAATCGTACAGATCCAAACCGTATTCTAAGCCGGACAATCACAGGGTCAACGCCGTAAAAGATGACGAAGACGAGGAAGAATATCCTAATTTGTCTGAATACTGTTTTTCTCTTGATACAACTGGTTTACTATTTTCTATGCAGGATCTTGGAGAAAAAGCCAGGTGGCCTCGCAAATTTGAGATGAACTCGGGAGGAAAGGACAAGTCCAAGTGGTGTGCATTCCACGAAGACTTTGGCCATGTGACTGAGGATTGTATTGCTTTGCGGAAGGAAATAAGCTATCTCCTGAGCAGGGGATATCTCAAAGAATTTCTAGGCAAAGTAAAGAACAAGACTAAGGATAATGACAGGATCCCGCAGAGAGCAAAATCCCCACTGCCGGATGCCAAGGTAATAGGTTTTATATCTGGTGGATCTGACATTTGTGGTACTTCTTACTCTGCAGCAAAAAGGAATGCCAAAGAAGCAAAAACAGAGAATAGGGACAGACCTATCAAAACCTCCAGCTTAACTGAAGAAAAGGTGATCTGTTTCAACGAGGATGACAGAGATGAAGTACAGGATCCTCATCATGATGGCCTTGTGATTACAATATACATTGCGAACCACTTCATTCGTAGGATACTGATCGACGGAGGAAGCTCTGTAAATATTATCCAGCATGAATTCCTGAAAAAAAATGGGGATCCCGGATTCCGAGATCATCTCGAAATCCTCAGTATTAGTAGGATTCATTGGAGAGGTAAAAACACGGTCGGAGAAGTCAAACTACCGATCTACATCGAGGGGGTAAATTCTATACAAAAGTTTTGTGTTATCGATTCTTTATCTTGCTATAACATTATTCTAGGAAGACCCTGGATACACGACATGAAAGCAGTACCGTCAACATATCACCAATGTGTCAAGATGCCGACCCCTTGGGGAGTGGTGAAGATCAACAGGGATCAACAAGAGGCCAAAAACTGTTACACTTCTTCAATGAAAGCCTCTGTCAAATCTAGGCAAGCATAGCAATTAACGAAGCAGGCCATGGATGTTCTGGAAGCTAGAGAACAGGATGTTAAAGAGGTATCCCTGGATGCTGAGAATCCAGATATAAAGATCCTGGTAGGGAGCAATATCCCTGAGGATATTGAAGAAGATATCCTGAATTTCCCGAGGGGCAGAAAAGCAACCTTCGCTTGGAAGCACGAAGACATGACAGGTATATCCAAAGATATCATAAATCATAAACTTGGAATTGATAAAAGTTTCAAGCCAATACATCAAAAGCGAAGGAAATTTGTTCCTGAGAGAAACGTAATCATCCAAGAAGAGGTGGAAAGACTTCTCAAGTCTGGAATGATAAGGGAAGTAAAATTCCCAAGGTGGCTAGCCAACGTGGTGGTAGTCCAGAAGAAGAACGGGAAGTGGAGAGTTTGTGTAGATTACACAGACCTCAACAAAGCATGTCCTAAAGACCCCTTCCCATTACCACACATAGACTCGATGGTGGACGCTACAACAGGCCACAAAATCCTGACTTTTATGGATGCCTCTTCAGGATTTCAATAGATCCAAATGGAACCATTGGATCAGGAAGACACATCATTCATGACCCCGACAGGTATTTATTGTTACACAGCTATGACATTTGGTCTTAAAAATACAGGTGCCACGTATCAAAGACTGGTAAATATGATGTTCAAAGACAAGATTGGGGACACTATAGAAGTCTACATAGATAGCATGGTGCTAAAATCAAAGAAAGCCGAGGATCACCTCAGGGATCTTAGAGACGCATTTGATATCCTGGACCAATACAATATGAAGCTGAACCCCTAGAAATGTCACTTCGGAGTGAGGGCAGGAAAGTTCTTAGGCTATATGGTGACCAAAAGAGGAATAGAAGCCAACCTAAAACAAATCAAAGCTATCATCAATCTAAAATCCCTAGCAAATACTAAGGATGTCCAGAGACTGACCGGCAGAGTAGCAGCACTCAACAGATTTATATCAAGATCCTCAGAAAAATGAAAGGAATTCTATGACATCCTGAAGAAAAACAAGAAATTCGAATGGGAAGAGAAGCATGAACAAGCACTCCAATCATTGAAGGAATACTTGTCAACAGCTCCTCTACTGATGAAACCAGAAGACGGTGAACCGTTATCCCTATACTTAGCAGTATCCCGAAGCACCGTAAGTGCTGTATTAGTCAAGGATCATGAGGGACAGCAGCATCCGGTATACTATGTAAGTAAAAGTTTGCTACCAGCAGAAACCAGGTATTCTCATTTAGAAAAGTTAATTTTAGCTTTAATAATGGCATCAACTAAACTTAGACATTATTTTTAAACTCATGCTATTCATGTTAAAACTAATTATCCTATTAAGTGTGTCTTAAGAAAACCAGAGATGTCAGGAAGGATGGCTAAATGGTCAGTCAAGCTCAGCGCCTGTGACCTCATATATGAACCTAGAACAACAATAAAGTCTCAGGCACTAGCAGACTTTGTGGTTGATTTCAGCAGTGATATCCAACAAGAGGCAGATCTAGAAGTCCAACAACTAGAAAAGTCGAAGGACGAATGGACCTTATTCACTGATGGTGCATCAAATGTAAGAGGAACATGTCTGGGAATCATACTAAAATCGTCACAAGGGGACATATTACCCCAATCCATAGGCTGTGAGTTCCAGGCTATGAATAATGAAGAAGAGTATGAGTCGCTGATAGGAGGATTACAATTAGCCATGGATATCAAGATCAGGTATCTTCATGTATACGTAGACTCATTGTTAATTGCTAATCATTTCAATGGTTCGTATGCAGTAAAAGGTGAGAAGCTATCCAAATATCTCACAATAGTTAAGCAATTATCCATAGAATTCAAAACTTTTAACATTACACAAGTGCCTAGAGAAGATAACACTGAGGCTGATGCCTTACCAAACCTTGCTTCAGCTCTTAGAATACCAGAAGGTACCAAAATACCTATCATACACGTTCTGAGCCCGGCAATCGAGAAGGTAAATGAAGTGTCCAACACTGAAGAAGAAGAAGACATTCGGGATCTTGAACCTATCCCAGGATCCTGGATTTCACCTATTAATAAATACTTGCAGGAAGGCGAAATCCCAAGTGATGAAAAGAACCACAAGGCTTTTCGCATGAGAATGTCTCGTTTTATAATTTTTGAGAATGTTTTGTATAGAAAATCAACTGCAGGTCCATACTTAAGGTGCTTGGAGGATCCTGAAGCACGTGAAGTCCTGAAAGATCTACACGAAGGAGATTGTGGTAATCATACCGGGGGCAGAGCGTTATTTTCAAGGATCCTGAGAACAGGATATTATTGGCCTACCATGAGAAAGGATGCTGTGACTTACTCTCAAAAATGTGACGCTTGCCAGAGACACAGCAACATACTTCATCAACCGGCCAAACCTTTATACCCAATCGTCACTCCATGGTCGTTTATGAAATGGGGAATGGACATCGTCGGCAAACTTCCCAAAGCACCAGGAGGAAAAGTCTTTATGCTAGCAATGACGGATTATTTCTCTAAATGGATCGAAGCTGAGGCATTTGTCCAAGTCAGAGAGAAAGAAGTCATCTCCTTCATTAAGCGCAAAATCCTGACGAGATTTGGGATCCCAGTGGAAATAATTTGTGATAATGGATCTCAATTCATTGGCAAAAGAACAACTGACTTCTGTGCCAGTTGGGGAATCAAAATGATAACATCTACCCCAGTACATCCTCAAGCCAATAGACAAGATGAGTCTAGCAACAAGATCATCGTTAACAACCTCAAGAAAATACTAGGAGCAAAGAAAGGAAGATGGGTTGAAGAGCTACCATTTGCACTTTGGGCAGATAGAACAACCACGAAGAATGCGACGGGACAAACTCCATTCTCCTTGGTATTTGGAACATAAGCCATTATCCCGACAGAAATGGTTATCCCTACTGCCAGAACCAACTTTCAATCTTCAGAGACCAACAACGAAGCTCTCGCTCAGGATCTCGACACTGTGGATGAGCTCAGGGATCTTGCCAAAGTTATCAGCAAAGAATAGCAAAGTCATACAATAAAAACATAAGGGTTAGAAGATTCTAAGCAGGTGATCTCGTATTAAGGAAGGTATTCCAAAATACTACCAACCCCAATGATGGAAAGCTTGCACAAAAGTGGGAAGGCCCATACTTGATTGATTCAAAAGCAGGCAAGGGAGCTTATTGGTTAGCCACTATGGAAGGAGATATCTGGCCAAGATCCTGGAACGCTATCCATCTCAAAACCTGCTTTATGTAAGTTAGAAATTAAATTATAACTAAAACTTGTATGTCTTCTATCCCTGACTATTTTCATACTAATTACTTTTGATCAAAGTACTGACTTGAGCGTGGGAGGGGTGTTAGCACCAAGATTTCCGGTTTTACAGGAAATACCTCCAGGGATCCCGACAGAAGATAGAGATTGGCCATCTCTTCTAAGTTTGGGTATCTTGAATACCTCAAAGGTTTAAACGGCTTTCGCCTTTCTAAGTAGATTGGGTTTCTACACCCCGCCAGGAGCGCACGATATCCGATTATAGTTCAAGGTGGTGCGACCAGTCCATGTAACATTGGCTGATAATTTCATCACTGTTAGCTATATATTGGGTGCTACGAATATAACAGACTTGTTATTTCCCAAGTTTCTCCCGAACATTTAACACTTACGTGTTAAAGCTAAGGTTTTTAGCATTTTCATGCTAACTCAGAATTGGCTTAGCCCACGTTACTGGCTTAGCCCACGTTTTCTGGCTTGGCCCACGATTTTAAATATATAACATTTACGTGTTAACTCAAAAACTTAGCATCAATATGCTGACTCAGGATCATTGAACAAGTTAAAGACTAGTGAGGATCCTGAAGTGTACTTACTAAACCTACGACGTATTCAACGACTGAACACTGGGGACAACTAATAGTTGTTATACTCTGAACTTCATGCTGATTCGATATGTATGTATATCCAACTTCGTACTCAACAAAGGTATGTGTTACTAATTTTTCAATTACCAGAAGATTTGAAAGCAGAATGACTAAGTCATGATACGTTTGGTACCCTTATTTAACATCATTTATTAAAACCGAATTGTGTCTTCCTAAGTCTAAATTTGATAAAAACCTGAGAATTTATTATTAAGGATCCGGTATCCTGAAAATATGTTCAAACCTATTTTTCTAAATCTTAATTACCTCAGGATCCTAATTTTGAAAATTATATCAAGGCAAACATACAACAATCATGGAAAATGGTCATCAACCGTCTACTAATATTTAAAGTGCAGAAAGGTGTCCCGGGTTTCATCCAAAAGAGGAACCATCCACCCGGTCCACAAATTGTCTATCCCATGACAGGGATCCCAAAAGCGAGAAAGTTAAATTGTTCAACAAACCAACCAGGTTAAAGTTAAAAACATAGAACCACATGAATCATAAAAACAGGACTCGGGCCTTCTCTTTATCGCCCTCATTGTCTTGTTCAACCGCATTCGCAGCCACCTTCATAGAGCCTTTAGCCTCATCCTCAACCATCAAGCTGCCCATACTTGCTTCTTGAACCGGCTCTCCCCCTAGCTCAGCCACAAGCCTTTTCCACTCCTAGACATCCCATTTGGCCCGATTGAAATCCTTGTCATCAGCCTCTTTAGCCATCTTTATCCTGGCTTGGAATATTGAAATTGCAGCTCATGTTTTGGCTTGTTCATAGGATTCCTCGAGGTCTTGGGCATGTTTGGCGTAGACATCCTCAAGCTCCACCTTCACCCTGCTGAGCTTTTTGGCCTCGTCCGCTAATTTTTTTATTCTAAGTTGCGGCTATTTTTTGCAGGTCGCTCACCATCTGCTTTGCTTCTTCAGCTTCTTTCACCAGCGACTTGTAGCATCTGGTCATTTGTTCCAGGGCCTATCATAAGAAAATATGTTAGGATTTCCTTAATACAGGTTCAGGATCCGGGATACCAAAATTTCTTACCAAATAACCAAAAGCTTGAAGCTTTTTATGGACATCAATATAGCTTAGATTCTCAAGTGAGGCTACATCAGTGACATCAGAAGACTTCCTCTTCTTACTTGCAAGGGACTTGGAACGAGGAGTTGAGGATTCCGGTTTAGGAGCATCTGAATTTCGAGCCTCAAGGGAAGGCCGGCTCATCTCCTTCTTGATGCTCTTACCTTTAGAGACCATGTTATCAATATCATCAAGAGCAAACCTGGAGCTGGATTTTTGGATGCCTATTTCAGGATAACAGGTTAGAATTCCACATATTTAACTAACAGATTTATATATTTGTACACATCTTACCAGACATCTCGGAAGAGAACGGATAAGTTTTTGAGCTCACTTCAAGAGGAGGTGCCTTGAACTTGAAAGTCCTCTCGATAGGATCAAGACCGTAGAAGAAAACAACTCTCTTAGCAATATTCGGAGTAAAGGGAGCAAGTTCTGAAAATTTTGGCGCTGCAAAAGAAAGAACCGAGAATCAATATCTTGGATGTTAAAATATTAAGGATCCTATAGTCAGAATCCTACCCTTCACGACCCATTTAACAGGCAACTTATCCCCACCAGGAATGGAATCCCTCTTCACAAAAAAGAATGACCCTTCCAATTAGGATCATTTTGAGTTGTTTTTAAAATCAGGTGACTATGGCCGGACTTTATTTGAAACAGAAAGCGAGAGGAGCCATGGCTTCTCAAGTTATAAACATGAGCCAATTCGGAGATGCTGAAATCGAGAGCATGGTGACGGATAAGGATTTCTAGGCTATGTAGGGTCCTCAAGATCATCGGCATTATTTGAGCGTAGCTCAGGCCGGTTTTTTTCAAAAAACTCGGTAGTAAAAGCAGGGAAAGGGTATGAAAAATATATGGTGAAAAGAAAGGACCGAAAACATATCCAACACTTAGAAGTAAAATCAGATCTAGTTTTGGGGTCAAACGCCCTAAAAACGGAATTTTCAGGAAAACAGCCTGTGGATTTCAGATTATTGATCTCACGATCAGAGAAAGAGCACTTCTCGGAATCAGGGTTAGCCAACAAGTTTTGACTAACAAGTTCGTCGGAAGATGAAGATGATCGAGTGTTCTTTTTCGTCATTTTTTGATGCAAAAACCAGAGACTTAAGAGGAGAAAGAAAGCTTTTTACGTGAGATCCCAGAGAGAAATATGATGAAGATGATATTGGGATTAATAAATGGAAAAGATAAATATAGGATAATTATGAAACCACCTTGAACGACGACGTGTCATTGCCTCATTTATCGCACCACATCTCATCACGTTTCAGTTTGAAGTTTGAAATTCAAATTTTAAAATCTTCACAACTGTAACTTTTGTTGACAGCTGTCAAAATTTTGGGGACAATTGTTAGGGGTCAATTTTATGATCCATAATCAGGGATCCTGAATGTAGCGAGATCCGGATTCCAAGATCCTGGTAAGTTCGGTATCCTGAATATTAATACTTCTAACGCTATTTGTCCTCTATTTCTTTTATATACGCAGGTAAAACACGTGAAGTCAATTTAATCCCTGAAGAATCGGTCTAGAAGTTGAGATGAACGTGTAAGACTTGCTTAGGAAGCTCAATAACGGTCACATTTGAAGACCGAGTAAGGCTCCGGGATCCTCGGAAAGTTAGTTAAAACTATTTTTTGTATTTAATCAGCAGTTTGATCGATTAGAACACACAACACACTTAGCTATACAATACACTCGCAGTCAGCTCTGTAACACTTAGTTCTCGATCATATCTGCTCACACTTGTAATCATTTTCATCGATTTATACTATACTAGGAGGCAAGTGACTTTTAGTCACTTCCCGAGGTTTTATGCCGGCAATCCCAAGTGATTAAGGGTTTTCCTCGTACATCATCATGTCAAGCTTTGTATTTACGTTCGCTACTTCATATTTTTATCAAGCACACTACCTCATTTTCTAAGTTTGGTTACAAAATTAGTCTAAATAATTTTTACCCAAAACATTTATATATAATAAGTAGTGTTTAACCTTGTCACATGTTAACTATGCTAAAACAGTTTATAATTTATTTCGGTTTACAAAAGAATAGGTGCTTGTTATCCAACCCAAGACTTGTCCATAACCATCCATTCTGAGGAAGTTTTCCTGAAAGTATACACGTTAGTGATTGCTAAGTACTCCTTTTTATAACATTTCAAAATAGGAAAATCTACCAAATATTTGCCCATGACATAAAGTACGTTGTGTGACGCCGCCTCTTTAAATTATTTTGGGTGTATGCCTAGTGTACCACGTAAACTTTTGGCATAAGCCCATTTGTGTGTTTCTAACCGGCGTAAGCCTTTTCTTCCACCGACTGACCTCCTAAAAATCAACTTATGGTGTTTTTGAACGGCTAACTCACACACTATTTAAACCTAGTCCTAAATCTACACCAGTGTCCACTATTAGACTAGGACCCTTAACCACTTGGGAAGGAACATTTTTACTACACACATTTCTAAGCTACAAGTTCTTGGTGTGAATTTATGGTTGATGCATTACTCAACACAATTGCATATTTCATTAGCTTTGGTCATTTTTACTATTTTACTTCCCAAACACAAACTATTTATGTTTATCTATTTGTTGAAACTCATTTGATATCAGTTTAATATCTTTAGCACAATAACTTCTTAGTTCTCATTTTGAGCCGTCAACTCGGTTAAAGACTACAACTTCTATAACTTTTTTTAGAAAGAATTGCACGGATAGTCCCTGTGGTATTCCTAAATTTTGGATTTGGTCCCTAGGAATGGAAAAGTGCACGGTTAGTCCAAACTTATGCAAGCGAGTTGCACATTTAGTCCAATCTTTAGATGGCCGTCTAATTGCGACGTTAACTTAACCCACGTGCCTTCCACGTGAGGGCATAATAGTCTTTTTATATCCTATTTATTTCATTAAAAAAAACCCCACCAACCTTAAATGTGATTCACGCTTCTTTGTCTTCTTCGTTGTTCCCCCTTTCAAGAAACCCTAAAAATGGTGGTTTGCTCATGTGGAAGATCTGCAATCGTTCAAACTTCGTGGACAGATCACAACCCAGGACAAAGATTTTACTCTTGTCCTCTGCCCGTAAGATCATCTCATTCCCTTTTAATTTTTTTTTCGACTTTAAATTTTGGTTATTTGTAGAAATCCAAATGCAGATTCATTGGATGGTATGACCCACCATTGTGCAATCGTTCACTAATGGTAATACCAGGTCTTTTGAGGTCAAAAAACAGACTTGAAGTTGAAGTTGGGAGGTTGGAAGCTCAAAATCATAGGAAGAACAAAATGATCTGCTTTTTGTTCTTAGCATTAGGGTTCCTAAGTTTGATCAATGTGTCTCTTTTGTAATCATGTACTAATGTATTTGAAAATTGATGTAATGACAATGGTTTTTGTGGTGGCAATGAGAATTACTTGTTAATTTATCTTGCATATTGGTGTAATGAAAACTGCATATTGGAAAAAAAAATGCACAATTAAACTTCACAATCCACTCCCATCGATTAAACTATTTTGGTAAAAAAAATTGCACAATAAAACTGCACAACTAATGTATTTGAAACTGCAAAAAGCCTGCATATTAGCCTAAAAAACTGCATAATTAACCTGCATATTTGGCCAAAAAAAACTACACAACTAATGTATTTGAAACTGTAAAAAGCCTGCATAATTAACCTGCACAAATTCAATACAATCCAAAACTTGGGCATATAAAGATCATTGCCAAAAAACTGCACAATGTAGCATCAACATACATAACCAGTTACATCCAAAATATAGTGTTTAGACCCATAAAAACAGGAAATAGTAGTCATTAAACAAATAAAAACAAGAAATAGTAGTCATAGTCAGTTGCAACCAGCTTGCCCTCCACCTGTTTCACCTTCACCTGCTACACCTCCACCTGATCCACTCCCACCCGCTTCACCTTCATTTGTTGCACCTCCACCTGATCCATTCTCACCTGCTTCACCTTCATCTGTTGCACCTCCACCTGATCCACTCCCACTTGCTTGACCTACACCAGCTGCACTTCCCCCACCTTTGCAAGTCCTAGAATTGTGTCCATACTGTTTGCACTTTGAACAGGTTACAGTTTTGTACTTCCTAGTCAATTTGCCACCTTTTTCCATCTCATCTTCCACCTCCACATTGCTCTTTCTCCTCTTTTTCTTAGGCCTACCAATGGGTTTGTTGTACAATGGTGGAGTAATGGTTGTTGGGCATTCGGATTTTGGCCACATGGTTTTACCATTGATTGGTCCAAATTTGAAGGAATACACATTTGTCCATGTTTTTAAATGGTAACAACGATGTGCCCAACTTTCTGGTGGACCAAAACCTTGTCCATGAAGTGCCATATTCCAATTAACATCTACAGCATGTTTGCAAGGCAACCCTGTCAACTCCCATCTTCTGCAGGTACATGTCATTTCCTTAACGTCCATAATTTTTGGTCACTCCATGGACCAGAAACTTGCTATTTGTCACCATTAAACAACACAGTGTAGTCTGCTGCTTGTGTCTTGATGACATCCAATAGCTTTGTGGCAGTTGGTGTAAGGGGTCCACTGCACTTCTGTATCACCTTGTTGACATTAGCAATTCTCTTCATAAGGTACTCCCTGACATAGTCTAAAGCCGAGATTATAGGTTTATCCCTCCCTTCCAGTATTTTACCATTGAATACCTCACATATGTTGTTGAGTAGGACATCTGATTTGGCTCTTTCTACACAAATAATAATACAACTTTACTACAATATATACAATATGTTTAACAAAAATATCTAGACATCCATTAAATACCTGTAAAATGTGACCTTGGCCAGTGATGTGGTGGAATTTTAAGCAACCAATCATGGGCATCAGAACTGTATGCCTTAAATTCAGCCATCTTTGTTTGGAACTCTGCAACAGTGGTAGCGGTTGCACATCCCCATAACAGATCCTTAAAACCTTTCCCTCTCCATTGAAGTTTCATGTTCTGTTGGATATGTCTAAGATAAAATCTATGCTCAACAGAAGGAAGGACATGGGAAATGGCAGGTATAATTCCCTAGTTAATAAACATCAAACATGAGTTTAATCTATCTTAAAAACCAAACATGAAACATAGTTAGAATAAGCAGAAAATATACCTTTTGCCTATCTGAAATGAAAGTGAAGTTGTTGTTGTCATATAGATTCAAGTCATCAGCCAAACATTGAAGAAACCAGGTCCAAGATTGTTGGTTTTCAGCCTCCACAATTGCATAAGCAAGAGGATAGATCCCATTATTTGGGGTCAATCCCAACAGCAGTCAACAGTTGACCCGGATAGGGGCCCTTCATAAATGCCCCATCTAAACCCAACAACTCTCTTTTACATGCTTTAAATCCTTTTTTCAAAGGTCCTAAACAGATGTAAACCCTCTTGAAGATCCTAGTAGGTGAATCAGGATTTGTTTCATTTTCTACCTGAACCTTGACTGTTGTGTCTGGATTGTTGTTTTTTACCTCCATAATGTAGTCCCTTAACCTTGCATATTGGTCAGTATAGTCACCCTTCAATTGCATTGTTGCTTTTTTCTTAACCCTAAAAGCCTTCGTCTTTGAAACTTCTAGATGAAAATGTCTTTGGATCTGGTCTTGAATGCTTTCTAATGGGATGTTTAGATTTACATCAACTTGATTTACAACCCATTCTTCTTTTGCCATGAAGCTAGTTGTGAACCCATGTATCTTTCTAGATTGAAGACATGTGTGGTGTGGTTTGTATGTCTTTATTATCCAAGTCTCACCATCTAATTTTTGTTTGGATGCATACAGTAGCCAAGGACACCCTCCAGAATCTTCACTAGGCCCAACAACCTTTTCACTAGGCCCAACAACCTTTTCACTTGGCCCACTGTTTTTCTGAACAGTACCAATGCATACCACCCTTAATCTAACAAGGTCATTCCTCACAAATTTGAGTTGTCTCTTAGTTTCAACAGCATGCCTATTGATCATGTCCTTTACATCTTTTTTACTACCAAACATCTGGCCTACATAAAATCGAACAGGCCCAA
This sequence comes from Smallanthus sonchifolius, assembly GCA_023525975.1. NCBI lineage: Eukaryota > Viridiplantae > Streptophyta > Magnoliopsida > Asterales > Asteraceae > Smallanthus > Smallanthus sonchifolius. The sequence goes on along the minus strand of CM042033.1, from coordinate 71,800,596 downwards.
CCCTAACACCCGCCTCTTTCCTTTTTTTCCTCCTCAACTCCCTCATCTTTTTGCTTCTTACAGACTCAAAATCATCGGATGACTCATCTGTTCCACTATCTAGAGACCCATCACTCAAAATGTCACACCCCAACCGACGGCGGAAACGTCGGAGCGGGACATGTAGACTGTTCATAAGCTCATGGTTTACTAAAGTTGTGATAATTAAACAATAACTTTCATTTCATAACTCAAGTAATCAAGTACAACTCTTACAAGAATAAAAATACATGAATAATTTTATTAAATTCAAAACTAGGTCATCAATCCTAAGTGAAGCGACTTGAAATCTTAACTCAAACACTGTACCTGAAACATGATAAAATGAGAGGGTCAACTATAAATAGTTGGTGATCATACATAGGTTTTGACACCACAAGTAAAGTTCAAATGTTTTGTGTACAATTCATATGAAGCATGGTTTATAAAGCATTTATGGAGAATCTAAGTTAAGCTAGATGCACAAATGAAACTTTTGTAATTGAAGGGCATAACAACACATGTTATCCTAAGGTAGGGCCTAACAACACATGTTATCCTGATGTAAATGTAGGGCATAACAACACATGTTATCCTAATGTAGGGCATAACAACACATGATATGTAACCTTAACAATTAGCATTCAAGCATAAAGCATAAATAAACACATATGATCATATTGAAGAATTATACGTATGTAATTGCAAATAGTATTTGAATGTAATCATGTTTCACTCCAAATAAGTAAATAAGAAAAAGGGGCTATGTAAACTCACTTGAATAAGTTGTGTAGATAACACGAGCAAAAATGAAGCACAAGTGATTCTCAAATCACAAGTTTAACCTAGAATGAAATGTATGAACTTGCATTAATAATGTGCACGGAGTCTAAGTCATGATCAAATGTTCATCAGGTTTGATATGTGTGGATTTGTACAAGGGTTGTGTCATTTTATGTGAATGGATGTAAGTCAACAAAGTTTGATATGTAAAATTATAAGTTCAAAAAAAAATAATATTTGTCTTTAGGGTTTATGTCTAATTAATTTAGATAAATAAATTCTTTTAGGGTTCAAAGTAAAATAAATAAATCTATTTTATTTATTCATTTTATAATAATGTGTCAAACTATAGGGTAAATATATATATATATGTGTATATATATATATATATATATTAGTACATATTAAAACCTTAAATAAATTTGTTAATGTAAAAAGATAATTAATAAATAAATTTATTTATTTATTAAAGTAATATGTTCTAAAATTTATTTATTAAAGTAATATGTTCTAAAATAAGGAATGTAGTTATTAATATATATATTTATATATATATATATATTTAGAAAGAGTTTTATTTGTTTTAAACTCTAATATGTATATATAGTTTAATAGGAAAACAAATGATTTATGAGAATGTTTTTTATAAAAATCTTGTCACAATTTTTATAAAATTAGGAAATTAAATACTTGGTTTTAAAATTTAATAATTTGATTATATAAAAAAAATGTATTTTTTTAAATGATTAATAAGAGATTTTAAACAATTAAATTTGTAAAACAGATGTTTTATGTTAAAAATTATAAAGTATTGTTTTAATCTGATCTAAATAAGGTTGGGTTTATAAAAATAATTTTTATACAATTTTTGGGGCATTAAAATCGGTTTTTAAAAAGATAAACAGGCCACCCGGTTCGAACCCGGGTGGTTCCTATGTGGGGCGAGGGTGTTACCGCTGGACCAAGGACCCATTTGCTTAATAGAACCGGTCTGAGAGTGTATTAACACGAACAGAACAGGGGCCGGGTCCAGGATAGTACACGCGCAAAAACGGCTGTGGATTGTGGGTTTCGAACCCACACCACCGGGTCCAGTGGTGCAATGACTTAACCAGTTGGACTCGGTGGTTTCGCTGGTATAACCTGAAATCCGATAACTTAAATAAAATAAACGAATCAAATCGAAATCCCTTATTTAAAATCATATGAACCGGTTCAAGAAATTTAACAGAATTCGAATTTTGTATACTCGATTCTTGTAACTTGGTAAGGGGCTTTCGATGCATGGTCAAAAACGAATCGAACGAGATAAATCTCACCTGATTTGGTTGGGTAATGAAGGTTGTCGACTAAGGTGCAGGGACGATTGTTCTTGTCACTCGATCGATGGGCAGACGTGAAATGCGGATTCTCGGAGGGTTGAGGGAGTTTGTAATAGTGCTTGTGAAGGTGTGTGTGTGTACTAGGCCGATTGATTTCACCCTAAATATATAATTCGATTAGCGTTTTGACTGTGACAGTTGTTAGCATCCATTACGCGTAAATTCGAATGGATGCGGATGAATCGAGTCATGTATGTGGTCTGTATTCATGATAGGACTGATTTCGAGTGATTTGCGGGATTGAAAGCGTCATCATTTCACTATTATAGCCGGATTTTAATTCGATTTGACTCTGGATAGTCAAATAGGTTTGAAATTCGAATTAAGCCGCGAATGAGGATGAATTGGATTGTGAATCGGGCGTGGGTGTGGTCGTCATTCGATTTTGCATACATGGAAGGTCCATATCAATCGAGATTGATCGATTAGGGTGTTGGATTTGTAGTAACTTTGGATTATTTGACTTTCAAAAAGTCAAACACTCATACAACTTAATTTCAAATTATTTAAAAGTTTTTTTTTTATAAAATCTAATTATTATTTGCTTAGTTATCAATATTTTATAAAAGAAAAGGTTTCCATTTTTTTTTATAAAATTACAACTTGTATATGTTCATTTAATATAATTAAATATGTATTTATATATATAAAGATGTGAATACATTTTTTAAAGCTCATGAGTTTTATTGATATATATATACACATATATACATTTATATAAATATACATACGTAAAATAAAATGAGAATGTCATTATTGTATAATTTAAAACAGAATAATATTAGAAAAAAAATCATGGATGCTACACAAAACATCTAAATCTGATTCATTGTTTACTGATGCTTGTTCATCAGCCCCGTGACTACTTCCGCCACCAAACTCTACTCCATCATCAACAAAGTCACGACAATCTCTCATGTCAACTTCTAGTTCATCCACTTCATTATCCTCATCAACTATATAGTCACTATCCTGACTATCACTATCATCATTATCAGCATTACCATCAGACAATGGGAAGTCTTTGTTAAAGTCACCCCCATCAAAATCATAATCAAAGTTAGCTACATTACTCAAAGGTTGTTCATTAGCAACAGTTTGCTCATTAGCCATAGGTTGCTCAGTAGCCACAGGTTGCTCATTAGCCACATGTTGCTCACTAGGCACAGGTTGCTCATTAGCCACAACTTGCTCATTAATCACCACATCATCTGCTTTATTTAGCCTAACAACCTCCTTTCCATGCCATTTTAGAAACAAGTTACTCGGCCTAAAGTTGTTGGCACCTACATCCTCTAGTTCCTCAATCACAACTCTTGGTCTTTCAGGTGATGTGAAATAAGTTTTCACCTTAGTCTCACTATGTTCAATGAACACATCTATAACCTTGTGTTCAGTTACATACTTACCCAACTCCCTAACATCACTGTCATTGCCTAATGTAACTAAACCAAAATCCAAGTCCGTACCTGGTACCATAAAATGATAATACAAATTTTTCTTACCTTCAACCAAGTTCAACTCGACCATCATGAAGTCTATTTCGTGGACTGAGAACTCATCGATGTCACAGAAATCAACAAAAGAAACCCTACCATATGCATATCTTCTTCCAGGGAAGTTCCTAAATGTACCACTATGATGAATCCTGATGGAGAACATGTTTGGGGAACCACCTGTTAAAAAGATGATTTGATTAGGTCAAATACGTTCTTTAAGGAAAGAAATACGTACCATACAATTCTTCGAGATTAACTTCATTGTGTGAACCTCTAATCACCCACACCATCTTTGATTGTAAACAGTTGACTCTAGATATGTGTTTTAAGCCCTAGATTTTGCAAGAAACTGAAGATGAAGAAGGTGACGATTATGGATGGAAAATCTCGATAGTCGTAGCTGACAATGGAGGATGAAACGTGATATATAGGTCGGCTCATTTAATGAAATAAATAGGATATAAAAAGACTATTATGCCCTCACGTGGAAGGCACGTGGGTTAAGTTAACATCACAATTAGACGGCCATCCAAAGGTTGGACTAAATGTGCAACCCGCTTGCATAAGTTTGGACTAACCGTGCACTTTTCCATTTCTAGAGACCAAATACAAAATTTAGGAATACCATAAGGACCATCCGTGCAATTCGCTCCTTTTTTATATTGATATCCAAGTTAACTTTGAACACTCTAGGTACATTAGAATGGATACATTTGATCTTCTAAAACATAATTTATACAAGTTACTTGTTGAATCATGATTTGATCTTTGTGAGGCTACAACCTCATAAAACACTACTTTTCCTTTTAAAATTTTTCATATAGACTTCTTAGCTCCAAAATTTGTCTTTAATTCATCCCTTAGAATTTTTGGTTGGCTTATCATTATTTTATTCATTATTTATGATGGTTTAGACACCAAGTTTTCCTAAAAACACTTCTAAGTCAAATTTCCTCAAGCTTACTCAAAAACACCAAAATCCAAACCTTAATTTCATCTAGGTATTCAAGGAGAATGAGTTCTAGCAATCTATCAACATGAATGGAAATGTTTTTAAACTAATAATCACCATAACGGGCGAAATATTAACATTTACATAATGGCTGAAAATGTAACTTTTGGGATGTTATATTTTACTTTTTTACAAATTAACCACTAACTTTTTATTTTTTACTAATTGACCACAAAATTATGAATAGTATTTTTTTTTGTTTACAAATTGACCACAAAACTTTTCACTTTAAAGTTTGGTCGCAAAGTTTTTTATTTTTTTACTTTGAATAATTACCATATAGCCCCTCGACTTTAATTAAACTTACATTATACATTTATCAACTTATTATTTTTAAAAATTAATCACAAAACTTTTGTTCTTTAAAATTTGACCACAAAGTTTTTCTTTTTCCTCTCTCAACTTTAATTAAACTTACAATATGCGAATGTTTTTAACCACTATTATCATATGTTTGGACGTTAATTTTAATCGAAACACAAACGTTCAAGTAATCAAAAGTACTTCACGGTTTCGTTTTTATATAAAGTGACGCGCTTTATCCTTCTCACTTTATAAAATTTCATATATACCGTTGTGACGTTCTTTTTTTTATCTACGTCTCGACATAAATGTTATTCCAAACCGAACGTTACATATTTCTCGCAGCATCAACACTCGTCCATAACATGCACGTTTACGTGTAGGAGTAACAGTAGCAGTAATAGTAATAGTAGTAGTAAATAATAATAATAATAATAATAATAATAATAATAAATTAATAACCCATTCTGACTTGCAAACAAAAGTACCATCGCCATCTTCACTCGCACTTTCGACCCACCACACAGTCCTCCATCTCCGACACCGGTATCTCCGCCCCGTTGCTCTCTCTCAAATCCGATTTAGCCTTTCATTGTTTCACTTGGCCATGGCTTCTAAAGCGTTCTCTCATTCTCTCCTCTCTCAAATCACTTCCCCTTCCCCAATCTCTAACCGGCGCCCCGAAACCACATCTCTCTGCTCCGTCAATCGATGCACACTTCGAAGCGCCTCCAGATCCCCATTCCTATCACTCCAATCGAAGCCGAACCAGAGCAGTTTCACGGCCAACTGTTCTTCAACTGATAGCTCAAAAGACGAAACCCCAATTGAACTCAGTACGCGATTTTCGAATTTTCGATTTTAAGTTCAAAATTCAAATATCATGATTTTGATTTCCATTGCTTTTTAGGGTTCCCTGCGTTTCCAACAGTGATTGATATCAATCAGATTCGTGAAATTTTGCCGCATCGGTTTGTGATTTTTGTTTGTGCCAACAATTTGGGGGTTTTTTTTGTTGTTGTGATGTAAATAGGGTTTTGTGATTGTTGTTTGCAGGTTTCCGTTTCTTTTGGTGGATAGGGTGATTGAGTATAATCCGGGAGTTTCTGCAGTTGGGATCAAGAATGTGACTATCAATGACAATTTCTTTCCTGGGCATTTTCCTGAGAGGCCAATTATGCCTGGTGTTCTCATGGTTGAGGTAAAGACTTAATTCATCTTTATGTTATGGTTATCTTGGTTTTAAAATGCGCTCATCAGGAGTGCGTATTGTGATGATGCAGTGATGAGATCACATTGTGGCAGTTGATGCAATGCGATTCCATGAGTCGCATGTGATGCGACATGCGACGCGACTGATGCGTGATGCAAATCTGACCATCGATTAAGCAATGGGTTCGAGTATTTGAACAAATCTGACAAACGATATGAAAATGTCTTATTTTTAGTGTTTGAAAGTTAACAATTTAAAATATTAACTATAAATAATTTTTAGTAACAAACACCTCGCACACGTGGTGCGGTCATCGTGCATTTCGGAGCGCCACACACGTTTTAAAACCAAGTGTCGTAATTATATGCAATAATGTGTGAGTTCTTTGCTGTCTTTTGCCAATGTGTATTCTGTGTTTCTAGTTTGTAATCTTGAAATTTTTGGCATTGTATATGTCTGCGGGTAACCTCTTGAGTCTAAATAGGATCTGTACAATATCCATTCTTTTGAAACAAATGAACTGTCTGTAGATTTCTCCTATGAAGTTTGATTTAGTTATCAATGTTTTTGCATCAAGATTTAAAATGGCTACTGGTTCAAAAGTTGAAAAGTTGGATGTTTTGATCCGGTGTAATTCTAATTAACATGGTTTATTGTACTAGTCGTATGGAAATCTAAAGTTTGTTTCTTTGGTCATTCCTGCTTATCTTTGTTATCATTGTTTGACAATATAATTTTGTGAAAGAAGGTAGCAAGATTCTTCTATAGTCAAGTTGGAAAATTCAGAAACAAAATGGCTAATTTCTCCCTGCAGCATACAATATATTTTCCACTTCTGATTCATAGTTATCAATAGCGAATAGCGGTAAATAGCGACAAGCCACCTATACGCTACGTAGCGATAGCGATGAAATAGCGGACGCTATTTCACGTTTAGCGATACACTTGTAGAAAATTTTAGAAATATTTTATATTCAACTATTGTCGGATTTGTAGCAATTATAATCAATAATCATCTAAATCTTCATATATTAAGGTTATTAGCAACCCTATTTATATTAATCAAGTAAAATATTAAAAAATAATTTAAAAAAATTAAAAAAAAAGAATATTCTATGCTCGCTATTCATTCGCTAAACACCATATAGTGACCATAGGCCGCTTCGCTACATAGCGCGCTATGGTCGCCTTGGTTTTAAATTGCGCGCATAATGCGTTTTGCGCTGTTGCGTTTGATTCAGCGCATCGCTGCACTTGATGCGTAGCGATTACATGATGCGTGGATATTGCGCCGTTTTGCGCATAATGCGGTCATTGCAAGATGCGCTATATTGCGTGCAATATGGAAAATTTTGTATTTTTCTATTAGGGTCATTTGAAAATGGGTTTCTGTTTGAATTAGAGTATTAGACCTGTTGTTTTATGTTTAATAATATGTGTTTTAAGTTTGATAATATGTGTTTTCTGTTTCATTGATGTTTTCTGTTTGATGATATGATAACATAATATGTTTTTTGTTTGATAGTTAGAGTATTACATTGATGTTTTTGTTTGATAATATGATTACATAATATATTTTACAACTTTTTATGTATAATTAATATTTTAGTATTTTTTTTAATAAAGAGCGCATCGCATACGTGATGCGCTCGCATCGCGCATCGGATTTTGTGACCAAACGCATCGGAGCGCATCGCGCAATTTAAAACCAAGATGGTCGCTATTGACAACTATGTTCTGATTAGAGGCAAATAATGAGTTTTATACTAGCTGCAAGTCTGAAGCAAACCTTATTATCAAAGGATAAAGTCAAATTACCTTTATTCTAGGTCATTTAACCTAATTCTAGAGATTTTACTCCCACTATTCTATATCACAAATTGTCTCTTCGGTTTTAACAAGATTGTTTTTTTGGGTTGTGCTAAACTTGAACCCCACCTATATTATTACTCAATATCCCCCCCGGCCCGGATACGGCGTGTAAAAGTTCATATAAGGTCATATACAAATACAAGTTCAAAATGGTCTTATACGGGTGTATACAAGCCCTTATACGGCCGTATACATGTTCAGAATGGTCAAAATCAGGTGGTGGTACATTTAGCCAACCCATTGTCTTTTTTGGGTCTATTTATGTATTAATTCCTTAGATAGTTAGTTTTTTTTAACTTAAACAAGTAATTATCTGATTATTACAACTTTAAACAGCAAAAGCTGATCCAAACACTATCTGCATCTTGTTTTTATTAGAGCTGATTATCTTATTCTGAGTATTCAATATCACATATTATTTTTAAAATGCACATCCAAACACCCCTCTAATGAAATGATAAATGACCAAAAAATGGAGATTCATTTGTATTTGTAATAGCTCCAGTTGTCAACTAGACACTGGTGGTTGTTTCACTTGTTTCTTACATCTGTTTTGAAAAAAATGTTTTATCATCATCTTCTTGTGCTTATAAACGGGTATTCCCCTGATCGATGTCTAGATTTCTACTTCTTGAAGCTAATAGAAAGATTTGAAAGTTTAATTTGATTCTGTTAATAATATCATTGATATTTCAGGCAATGGCACAAGTTGGTGGTCTGGTAATGCTGCAGCCTGATGTGGGCGGCTCACGTGACAATTTCTTCTTCGCCGGAATTGACAAGGTGAGGTTTAGAAAGCCGGTGGTTGCCGGAGACACTTTGGTGATGAGAATGACACTAATCAAACTTCAAAAACGTTTTGGAATTGCTAAAATGGAGGGAAAAGCATATGTTGGAGGTGAGGTTGTATGTGAAGGTGAATTCTTGATGGCTATGGGTAGTAGTGAGTGATATTTTTGGGCAGCATTCATGGTTCACTAGCTTAAATCTTGCATCTTTTTCTGTTTAATTTCCATTTTAGAGTTTTAGGTTAATTGTACTACTCCAAACAGAACCATTTTGGCCTAGTTTTAATGAGCTTGTTCCTTCTTGTGCCTTGGTTTTCATATCCATTCTTCTGGTTTATTTCTTTAATTTATATAGGTGGAAAGATGGGCTGGTTTGTAACGGTAGGGATGGCAATGGCCAGGTTTTGGTAATCCGAGGTCCATACCCGATTATAAAACAGCGTCTCATGCCTGATCCCATACCCATCAGATACCCGTTACTCATTACCCACACCGGGTATCCTCGTTTGTGGCTTATATGATAAAATTGCCAGGTCGGATGCCCATTACCTTAAAGTGATCTTACTCAGAAATGGACTTGAGATATCAAATCATCAAATATATTTCTAACAATTTTATAATTTTAATAATTTCAATATATTTTTAACAATTTTATAATTTTAATAATTTCAAGTTTCTAACCACTCTAACATATTATTTATTATCTTTCTTAAAACTATATAATATATTTGGTTTTGATGCGAAATGGGTTCGGTAACCGGGCGGGTATCACCTAATATCAATACCCTTTCCAAACCCGAGAAAGTTTTTAAACTAATCTCATATTTGAATGCCTGCTCGCGGCTCCATTACTCGTCACACATGCTTTGGGTTTCAGATTCTCATCGGCTTCCGTTCTTTTTCCATTGCTACTTACACGCTGTCTAATTTTCACTAATAATGAATTGAATGCGTTAATTATGATTTTGAAACTATTATTAATAACACCAATAATAATGTAAATATCTTAATAAAAAAATTTAGGAGGTTGTATCATTCACACTAGAATCTATCCGCCTTCAATCTCTTGTAACACAACTTCCATCGACCCGTTTATAAGTAAACGGGCCAAAATTGACACTAAAATTTTGAAGTGATGATTAGTACTTAAGTAGGATGTCTCTAAATAAATTTACATTACATGGAAGCTTAATAGACAACCCCTTGTTTTTTCCCTTACAAACCAAGAGCACCTAGTGGTGTTTTCCCTTGCCCTGCCTCAAAGTAGAAAATCAGCATAGCAACCATAGCAAGTCTTGCATGCTTAATCTCAGCCAACTTCAATCTGTCAAGCTTCTCAGTATCCGGGATGTAAACTCCGTTCTGGATCGTACCTGCGAAGCTTAACGGGTCAAAAAATTTGCCACCCGGGTACCCTTGTTCACCCGTGTAGTTAGCAAAGTTCTCAGCAGTTTTCGACCACGGGGTGGCCCACTCGACCGATTGTGATTCAGGGTTGAAGAAGTCGACCCATCTCTTACTCTCGACCCAGCCCATGAGCAGGAGTTGGGTACCCAACAGACTCCCGAAAGAGAACGGGGCAATGGCACCAGGGTCAGCTCCGGCTTCAAACCATGGGATTCCGCTCCATGCCTGGCCCACGAAGATTCCAAGGACTGCAGCCATGGCCCACCGTCCGTGGATGAGCTCGGCTTCTCTGTACCACTTTAGGAATGCTGGGTCCTTGCCTAGGCCCAACGGGTCGAACCCATAGTCACCTGGGAGCCTGTATTTATTCAGTTAGAAGCAGAAATTCAATGAGACAAGACTATAAATATGTATGTTGTAGACTACTCGAAATTGGCTCGCTAAAAACTTGAATCGAGCAAGCTTAAACGAGTTCGAGCTTATATTGAGGCTCATCAAATAAACGAGCCCGAGCTTCACATAACAAGCTTGAGCCAACTCACGAACCAAAATGAGCTTTTTATGTATATAATTTTTTTTATTGTTCAAATATTATATCTATACCTAATAAATAAGTAACTGGTTGCGCCACGTGTCACAATTATGTGAAATCAAGATTCTTTTTCCATCTTAGTTTTTTTTCCTTACTAATTATTTAATATCTCTTTTATTAATTCCTAAATCTTCACTAATATTTAATATTTCCGTTATAATTCTTAAATCTTTATTACTAACTATTTAATATTTCTTTTATTTAACCCGTATAAAACGCGGGCTTCTAACCTAGTTATGTTATATATAAAGATTATAATTATAAATTTATACAAAAATATATAAATTAAATAATAAACGAGCCGAGTTCCAGCTTGAAAAACTACTTACGAGCCGAAGCTCTAGCTTTACAATTAGAGCTAACAAGCCAAGCTTGAGCTTTATTAAGTTAAATGATCCGAGCTCGAGCTCGGCTCGATTCGTTATAAAGAAATACTTACGATCCATCGAGCCACTCGGGGTCAATCAGATTGCCACCACCTCTAACCGCGGGGATCCAAGATTTCTTGGGAGCAACAGCAGCAACAACAACAAGCCGCCTAGAACCACCACCGATGGCGGCGTTAAGCGGGGCAGACAACGTATGGCTCCTCTTTCCACCGGTCAAGAAGGGTGATCCCAGCCCATTTAAGACTGCAGCAGATGTAGCAGCTGCCATTGTTGGTCTGCAATGAGGGTTTTGATGGTGTTGGTGTGTTGTTGATCTTGAATATTGAAGAGCATGGTGAGTTATATGGGTGGGGATGAAATCAAAACGGATCTGTGGATGGTGCCACGTAGGATAAGTGAAATCTGCAAGGAAGTCTTGGATAGGATTCTGGCCAATGAGATGGTGATATCCATCTCTAAAACATTGATCATGGTTCAATCCACTAGTCCTATGTGGACCACTTTAAGTCCTTGTGGTCTTGAATTGTTAGCCGCACAGTCCTTGTGGTTTTGATGGCAATATTTATTTATAACGGGTCTATTTAGATTAGATTTTTATATCTAACAGGTGGATGATAGAAATTTAAGAACTAACTAGAAATCTATTATTTTGAAAAAAAAGAATGGTTGTGTTTTTTTTCTTATAACTATTTTTTTCCACCCATGCTTCGCGGTGGGAGTTTGGATGTTTTTTTCCCACGGCACGTGGCAGTAGTTTGGTTGTTACATCTTGTTAGATGATCTTGGATTGATATGTTTAACTAATGCTTATGTTTCTATGTGGATCAATATTAGATAGTGTTGTTTGATTTCTTGTAGCTTCCAATTAAGAACAACACGTGGATGTAACAAATTAAGTACGCATTGAGGTATATTCGTCTTTTTACTTGTCAAATGATGAAGTTTTTCATTATATTTAAACCATTATATTATAAGATTATAAGGTTTTTCAATTTGTTTTTATGTTTTCATATTATATGCTAAACATGTTTTTTTTAAAAGCAAATAAATTTATTATACTTATGTCATTTAGAAAAAGCTAACTGACCAACAAAACAACTGCATTACAAGAATAATAATGGATTCTGCATCCACTCCGTCCATCGTATCTTACATTTCTTGTTTTGACTACTTATCCAATTAAGAGAAAAAATCATGTGAGGAAACTACAAGAAAACATGGCTTTCACCGACCAAATATTACCGTTGGACCATTTCGTCGGAAAATTACCGACGGATCACCGATGAATCCGTCTAATTCCAGATTTTCTTGGATTTGGTCAATCCGTCGGAGTTCCCTCGGTAATTACCGACAGATTCTTGCACTGTCGATAATTACCAACAGATTCTTGGACCATCGGTAATCTCCCGATAATCTAAGACCAATAATTCCTCCGCCAGCGCCTTTTTCAGAAGATTCCAACTTGTTTGTCTAGGGAGAGGTTTCCCACGGGCTTTCGTTGGAAATTTTGAATTTTTCAAGAAAAAAAACACACGTCCCTAGATCTAGACTTTTCAGGAAAGATTCGTTCTTTTGTCAAAAATCATTTCCACGGATTTCTGTCGGGACATCGTCGAAGAATCCATTGGAATTCCGTCGGTAAGCGTGTTTATAAGACAAAACTGGGCCTGCTGTCTTCAAACACATAATTTCGTTTTCAATTTTATAACTCTCATGAGATGTAATCTTTGATAAATATGGCGATAAACTGAACCAACTCCACACACCATACTTTCAGATGGAATCGGTGGTCTCGGAAGTTAAATTTGACGAATCTGATGTTAAATTCGTCATTTGAGCAGCAAGTACGGTGTTAGTGGTTAAGTTGGAATTGGTTGTCTCGGAGTTCGAATAACTTTCACCAGCATACGTTTCAATCAAGCTTTGCTCAAAGTCCTTTGTTGACGAGCACATAGATTGAAACAAAGTTGGGAATTGACGCGATAAGCCGGTAGGACTCCTCAACTCTTGAGAAGAGATGCGGCCCGGTAACAGGAACTAAGTTGCCATGTGTGCATGATTCTCCCTTGTGCACACGTTTATGTGTTATAGTTACTAACATTTACTCGTCTTGATTTGTAAAAATCTGGAAATGTAATGCAATTTATCTGTAACCAATGCTACCAGCTTGTCGGTCTGATAATGAAATAACCCTATGTAATGTAATTTATCTGTAATATTTTGAAATGCAATATAATTTGATATATAAAAGTTTTTATATATGCATGATCTCCAACTTCTATTAATGTAGTTCATCGTTATGTGAGCTTGTGTAAGTAAAAAATACTTTTACAAAATAATCTCAATATTTTGAACGATCGATTTTTACTAATGGATTTGAACAACGGATCACTAACATCAATAGAGATGATTTTAAAACACTTATTATCATGTTATTTAGGTTTGTACAACATAAAACAAAAGAAATATCGATGTTTATTGGAAAACATAACATCTTTCCGTTGGAAGTCCATCGGAAATTACCGATGGAATGAGAAAATCTTCAGTAAATTCCGACGGATTTAGTTTTTGGTCGAATTTTTTTAACGGATTTATGAAGGATTCACTGACAAACATTAATAAAAAAATATTAATTTGTTTTATACTAAATAATTAATATTAAAATAATACAAAACTACTGACGGAATCCGTCTGTAATTTTAGATTCAAAAACGCAGCAGCCCACCCCCAAATTAAGAGAAAATTGCAAAATATACATTTTGATCAAAATAATTGCAAGAATATACATTTGACTTTTTTAGTTTATCATATATCCACAACCAACCAATTATATATTGATACGTAAGTTAAAACTGATTAGGAGGCACCATTTTAGCCGGGCCCATGTCATACAAGAGAGTGTCCACGTGTCTTTAGCCGGCTAAAATGTAGCCGTTAACTAAACCAACGGATTCACCATAGCCGACCAAATCAACGATAAATGAAATGATGCCACGTGTCAGAAAAAAACCGGCGGCTACAAAATAGACGGGAGGCTAACATAGAGCCATCAAATTTTAAAATTGACGGCTAGATGTTAGCCTCCCGTCTATGTTGTAGCCCCCAAATTTAAAACAAATGGCTATTCAATGACACGTGGCATCATTTCATTGGTTTTGATTTAGCCGGCTATGGTGAAGCCGTTACCAAAAATACGGGCTACAAATTAGCCGGCAAAATATACGTGGACATGCTCCATGATTGACACGTGGCCGGCTATATTGGAGTCTTCAAATTAGTTTTTACTTACGTGTCAGTTTTCCATCGGTTGATTGTGGATATGATTATATTGATAACTAGGTTATAGACTCGTGTATTACACGATGTTGTATAATAGAAAAATGAAAATACGACGTGTAAAAAAATTTACAATAATGTGTATAAAAAGAACAACATGAAATGGCATTGCATAACACTTTATATCCTTTAACTATGGTTATTCATTGTTTATGTTACAATGGCTAAAAAAATAAAACTTCGAAATCACATTGAATTCTCATGCCATTTCTACAAAAAAAAATTTACAGAAGACAAAAAAACCTGAACCGCCATTTATTCCTTTAATAAATAATTAAAGTGTTGGTTCTAGTTACACATTTAGATATCTAAAAAAGTAATTGGGAGATTGTGTGTTAAAAATAGACTCAGGACGATTTTCAATTCATTTGGCTAGTGGGAACCATTTGATTGATTCCCATTTTAGTTAAATATATTAATTTGACCCGTAAAACACAACACAAACCTGCCAATTCATAAGTGATGAGTCGAATGTGGGGTTGAACTAATCTTACCCGTGTTCAAGTATCGTCTCTAGGATTTACCATCTTTAATGGCTTGAACACGTGGAAATCTTGTTTTCTTAGTGATTCCACGAAATAAGAGTTCCTCATCAGTTCATCTCCTTCCTTCTGGTCAGATGTCAAATGACTACACAGTACACA
Organism: Smallanthus sonchifolius; assembly: GCA_023525975.1. NCBI lineage: Eukaryota > Viridiplantae > Streptophyta > Magnoliopsida > Asterales > Asteraceae > Smallanthus > Smallanthus sonchifolius. Next base: position 71,785,358 of record CM042033.1, on the reverse strand, counting down.
CAAAGCAAAAACCTGTTTCAAGCAACAACATACTCACAGATATTGATCCCTGCATATACAAACCAAACATTTATTTCATTTGACTCTATGAATATCTTAAAAAGTTAAATTTAGAAAAATTATTATTATACCTTATTCCCAAGATAACCCATTAATCCTCGCCAACACAAGACACTTTTACGTTTCTAGCATGTTCCCTCAATTCACTCCTAACCCACATAGTAAGAAAAACACCAACCATCTCCAACCTGGTGATTTAAAAAAAATCTGTAACCAACGATCAACGATTAAAAAACCCTAATAAAAACCAATCAGAAAAAGAAGAATACGATTAAAAAATTGGGGATCTTGAACTAATCTAATCAGAAAAACATTCTGTCATGATTAAAATCACCTTAACATCCAATTTAGGGAAGAACTAAACCAATCACAAAATCATTCAATCCTGATTGATTAACATGTAATCAGACTACAATAATGAATCTATAGAGTGAATCTTACCCATATGTATAAACACTTACCCAATTGACTGCATAAAATCTTACCCAAATGACTCAACTAACTGCATAAAAACAAAGTAAAAACTATATAAAAACTTACCCAATTGACAATATAAATACTGTCTCAATTGACTGCATAAAAAAATTAAAAAAACTACATAAATGGTTACCCAATTAGCTGCATAAAAACTTACCCAAATGACTTAATTAACTTAATAAAAACACATACCAAACACGACTACAAAATTTATCAGAAAACAAAATCTTTGAAGAACATAGCAGTAGCCCCAAGTTCAAATGCACACTAAAAGACAGATAAACAAATTAATATAATGCACCAAGTTCAAATGCACCCTAAAAGTATAACTAACTAATATAACTAAGTCTTATTCATTTTCTTTGCTGTATGAATTAAATGCCTCATAGTTTAGATTTTATTTCCAATAAATAGACCCAGACTTTGAAGTTTTGACATGGCAAGGGTCTTGGTAACTACGACTACTGTCACTATACGAAACAACAAGTCACCGGAAGAAAAGAGAATGACTTCATATATAAAAGCATCTGTTGTTACTTGTTGATAAATAGTGAAAAAAGACAAATGTGATTAAACATGATAGTAGATATAAAAATGCATATCACATATGCAAATTAACATGATATGCGTTTGTATCGTAAATTTAATAAGACACATAACATGAATTAAAAACGTCCAAGATCAAATCAAGAGCATAATCATAATAGGGAACTTAACTGCTCAAACACAGAGGTTAAAGTCATCTTGGATGTAATTTTCATCTACTTCACAGAAAAATTCATACGTAACAATAATCAATAACAAAGGAATTGGAAAATACCAGAGCCCATTGTATCAACCAGAAACGCTAAAAGACAGATAAACAAATTAATGTAATGCACCCTAAAAGTATAACTGAAAGACAATGCACCAAGTTCAAATGCACCCTAAAAGTATCCCCAAATTCAAATGCACCTTAAGAAAGACATATTGCGATTGGATAAAAAGGATGAAATAATAAATCATCAGAGATAGATTGTTTTATGCGACTGGACAAAAACGAACGGAGATTTAAACATCTACAGTCAGAATCAAAACAATTGGTTAATCGGGGGCAATAAATAAGAAAACCTAAACAATTGAAAATCAAATCTAATCGAACTTAACTGAAATGTTAGCGATTTAGGGGAATGAAACACAATTACGATTTGAAATCACATACCTATTGGAATCGAAGGAAGAGGAAGTTGGCGTATGAAGAAGAAGCCGACTATCAGAGAGAGGTAGGAGGCTGAATAGGTTTTAGGTTTAGGAATGAAAACAAAAGTCGGGTATCATGGATTTTGTTAGATCCGGGAACCATTGGTGGTCGGGTTTTGACCCGCGAATTTTGTTAAATGGGTAAGGAGGTGTTTAGCGGGAAAAATTGTGTGAGGGTTAAAGAGGTGGTGACACGTGTCCCTTAAAATCCTTTATTTATTAGTATGTATAGATTTGGAAAAGTCAATATTTATTTTCTCAACTTTTATGGTCAAAATGTTTTTTTTCAATTATCTCCCATCTTAAACATTTCTTTCCAAAACATCCCCCTACGACAAAAACACCACCACCACCAACGGGCAAAAGCCGCCGCGCGAACCACCATTACTACCATGCCTTCGCCAACACAAAAGAAAATTAACCCCTCTCCACCTCATTTGCAGGTTTCAACAATGGATGGAGGGAGGGAGGGAGGGAGGGATGGAGGGAGGGAACGCTGAGAGGTATGGTGATCGGTGGTTCACAGTGGTCGGCGGTAGGTGGCGGTTTGGTGATCCAATCACGATATAAATAATCTACTAAGCAGCGGCTTGAAATGGTGGAATTCCGGTCACAACTGAGAGCAGCGATAGGCGGCAATAGGGCTGTTGGCGACGCCGAACAACGATGGTACACGACAGTTTTGAACCCGACTAAGCCAACGAGCTGAGCTAAATGTTATTTTACGTTTTAGGTGAATAATATACACTCATTTTTACTACTTTAACGAGTTTTGGGCTGACTCGCGTACTAGTTCGTAAATGGTTTTAAGAAGGTGATAAACGGTTAACGTTTGCTGATTTTATTAAACTGAAAAGATTATTTTAGTGGTGATTCGTGCTTGTTTTGTTAAGGTATTAACAAACAATATTTTGAGAGATAATTAACCGATATTTTGGTGTTAAACATGGTTAATTAAATGGTGTTAAAGTGATGGTTCAAGTCTTTGTTTGGTGTGTTTGTATGTCGAGATTATTGGTGTTATGTTGAATTGTTGAGTTATGGTTGGTGTGGTGATATGTAATATTTAGAGTAAATTTCACTTTTGGCCCCTGTGGTTTGGTCTGTTTAACCATTTTAGTCCAAAAATCTTTTAACATATTAGCCCATGAGTATGTGTTTTTGTAACTATTTCAGTCCATAACACTAACCCTATTAACTTGTTATGTTAAGTATAAGAGCATTTTAGTCATTTTATTTCTAAGTGAACTAGTTTAACCTTTTTAGTCCAATAAAATCTTTTTTTTAGGCTTTTTCATAAAAAAAACTTTTCTATTTTTTTAAAAACGTTTTTTTTTTACTTTTTTTAAAATCATTTTTTTAGTTTTTTTTTTTTCTGTAAAAACTTCTTTTTTGAATCTTGTTAAAAACGTTTTTTTAACTTTTCTAAAAATATTTTTTTTTTTTTTTTTATAAAAAACTTTTTAAAAAACATTTTTTTAGTTTTTTTTTATAAAAAGGTTTTTTTAGCCTTTTCGTAAAATATTTTTTTAACTATTTTAAAAACAATTTTTTTTATCTTTGCTTTCTAAAACGCTTTTTTTAAATAGTCCACTATTTTAAAAAACTATTTTAAAAACTAGTTCACTTAAAAAAGTAAAAAAAAACGTTTTTAAAATAGTTAAAAAAACATTTTACGAAAAAGCTAAAAAACGTTTTTATAAAAAAACTAAAAAAATGTTTTTAAAAACGTTTTTTATGAAAAAAAATATATTTTTAGAAAAGTAAAAAAAACGTTTTTAAAAAGGTTCAAAAAAGACGTTTTTACGAAAAAAAAAAAAACTAAAAAAATGATTTTAAAAAGTAAAAAAAAAGGTTTTTAAAAAAGTAGAAAAAAAGTTTTTTATAAAAAAGCCTAAAAAAAGTTTTTATTGGACTGAAAATGTTAAACTAGTTCACTTAGAAATAAAATGACTAAAATGCCCTATACTTAACAGAAAAAGTTAACATGGTTAGTGTGATGGACTGAAATGGTTACAAAAACACAAGCTCAGGTGCTGATATGTTAAAAGATTTTTTGACTAAAATGGTTAAACATGTCAAACCACAGGGGCCAAAAGTGAAATTTACTCTAATGTTTATTAATTTGATTATGATATGCATAAGGTGTAAGTTGCATAAGAATGGGTGTAACCATATAAGTAATTAGTTTGGTGTAAGTGGGTTGATGTATGTGTATGAATGATTGGGATGATTTTATGTAAATTGGTTGTATGAATGGTTTAATGTGAATTAATTGATATTGGTGAGCTTACGCGATGAATTGACCTAAGCAAGTTTATTTGAATTTGTTTTAAATAAACGAGTTTATGTGAAGGACCTAGTCGAGCATAACGAAACCCAATGTTAGTTATTAGTCAACACAAAAATGATGATTTTAAATAATGTTTTTGCATGGTGTTTTTAGCATTAGGTATGAAGGATATTTAAGAGTTTAAGGTGTAAATGTTTTGACAACTTAAGCCAAGCATTTGGATGTAGGTGGAAAATGGTAATGTTTGTGAATATTATTTGCATGATTACGATGACAAATGATGTGTTATGTTTATGATTGTCATTGTGATAAGTTGGTGAATAGTGGTGTATGTTTATGTCATTAATAAATGTTTATGAAAGTTAATTGGTGAATTTAAATGTTTATTTGATAAAAAAAATTGAAAGCTTAAACTATAGACTCACCAGCTAAAGCTGAAAGATTTTAGTACGTATTTTATGGTGACTCTAGGTAAGCGGTGACATGACATCTTCGAGCTATCTAACAAGAGTGGCAGCTTATTAGCATCATAGGATGTAAAATTTCATTATTTCAAAAAGTGTATTAAAATTTAATGGAAATATGCGTCTAAGGAATCTTTTGAATTTAATTAGTTAATAAAAGAATTATAATTTCTCATGAGGTTAGATGATGTTTATTAAGCTAGTAAGAACTAACATTTATAGTGATAATTATGTGTATGATAAATTCAATTTTGTGTCATTATCAATCTTTCCTTTTTATCACATCACCAATTTAATGTCCTTGTTTAGTAAAACAATTGTTCAAGACTAAGTCAACACTAATATGTCACATAAGTATGAGAACATATATAATGTTTTCACTTATAGTTTTGGAATATTTTTTATCATCACATCCCATTGTTGATTCTATAAAACCTATCAACATATAACATTGTATGATAAAAAATATGTTGAGTTGTATAGATTTTCAAATTTAAATTTAAAAGTAGGATATCCAAATGGAACTAGAACTAAAACTACAAAAAATAGATAATCTAAGATTAATAAATAAGATAATTGTTTTGGATGTGCTTGTTGTTAGCATTGTGTTATTTTGTTGTATGTACCTAAGTTGGCTAAATATGGTAGCTTGTTTGTGGTTCTTATAAGTAAACTTGCTATGTGTAGGATTTGGATTTAAAGAAAATCCTTGTGGGCCGGACCCATGGAGAGTCCATGGGGCAGCCGCACTCTATAATTTTTTTTAGTATTATATACGTGTTAAAATCTCGATCGTCCCCTAATAAAAAGTTTTTAATGTTATACACGCGTTATATATCGCTAGTCAACCGACCCTATAAAAAAAATTGGGTCCACCAATACCCGTAAAGAAATTGGTTATCATTATTTTTTAGGGTCGATCTTGAGGTAATAACATTTTGTAAGGCCCTAAACCAGGCACCCTACAGTTGGTTCTCATAACTGGTTTTACTCTTTTAAAAGTACTTTACTTTTATTTAAATAAACAGTGGAAGTCTTTCTCAAAATAATGTTATCTTTCAAACTCGTTAATTTTCATAACGTTACCTGACGAATGCATGCGCACCAACCCGAGTAGTCCCGCTCCCAAGCCAAGATACCTCATCTAGCAGACTCACCTGCAAAACAATCTAACATACATACAAAGTTAGTTACGTTGATTGAGTTCTAATAGTTTAGTTTAACAAAAGTCAACTCGTCTCATTTATTGTTTATCTCCAACCGTGACCCTCTGGTCCTTATAAAAATAGTTTTGTCATTTATTAAAAGATAGATAATCCCCGTTATCTTACAATGTCCCAAAAGATTCACCACCACAGACTCACCCCACCATTTTAACCTAGTAGGTCTCTCCGACATAGATCGAACTTACCACTCTGACAACTCAAAGTTTGCCACACATATTAACTACACACTGGTTATCTCAACCATCCTCTAGACACCGACTTACCAGTCCTAATCAGGACTCTCATAACCCGACTGACTCAACAGTTGTACACAATGTACTCAGCCCGACATAACGGTCAATCTAACTCGACACACCACATTGATTCCATCTATTTATCACATCAATATCATCTCATACACAATTAATATAACTCAACACTTGCATGCAATTTAACATATATATATTTGCACACAAACACATACCTCGTCACTTCACCCTCGTCAGGGTTATCCCCGTCAGGATAATCGTCATAAGCTCCGTATACCCTTGTTACAGGGCCCCGCCGCTAAACATAGCGACACACTCGTCATCTATGATGACTACCCAGCCACTACACGGTGACTATATCATCTACCATACGGTGGCTGACACGTCACACGTACAATGATGACCCCGAATGATTCCGTCCTTCACATCACTATTAGCCGTAAACACAGACAACAATGCAAGCACACAAAGCAACACATATATACACATGACACTATCTGGACATGTACTACGACTCACCACCATTTTCGGATCACTTACGTGTGTAATCCAACATTTACTTAGACGTATCCTCATAACGTTTAGACACATTATCCATCCCTTTACGAATAGGCATTTATACGACACATAATCACCATACTGACTTCTAGTCTGTATACACTATGCACACCACATAAACCCATGCACACACGGTTTTCGTCGTGTCACGAGGACAACGACACAACTACACACAACATCAAACACATGACGCTTAACAGCATACTAGCATTTACTTGACTCGTTAATGAACCACGTACAGGTTCCCATTCTAACTCTCCTTATATAACCATTATAGGTTTAACTAAATTCCCGACTAACTCATAAGATGACACACGCAGATCATCACACTCTTGTACACCCACCCTAAGGATTCCATAACGACTCTTAGCTCATTATTACATGATGGTCTCATAAAACATTTCAAGTTTAACTCATAACTTGTAATACGTTCGTTTAATAAAACGTGTGAGTATGTACGATAGCCCCAAAACAATAAAACGTTTAAAAGAGGGGATTAGAAACTCACTGGTCACGAAGCTTTGCTTTCGTAAGCCGCATACCCGCAAACGTGTAGCCCAACGCGAACCTGTCGTAAAATTAATCATCCAGGTCAACACTCTGACCTTTATAACACTAACCCACTTACTCAATACTAGCAAGCTACAAGCTCGATCTAAATCGTCCCAAATCGTACAACCGACGCGCTCGTTCGCGTACAAAAACGACTAAATTAACGCTATCGAAAAACGTTCCTGAATATCATCCCCGCCAATTTTCTCACATCCCAAAATAGTCCCCAACAATGAATATAAATTTCTATGGAGTCATACCTTTGCGTACAAGCCGTTCTAAGTGGTTTTGTAAGAAACTGCTGAGCACCACGCGAGAAGAAAAACCGTTTTGCTTATATCTCGACCATACGAGCTCCGTTTCGCGCGATCCACCTATCCACGCGTTCGTATCGACACACCTGACCTTAAATTTAATTGGTGTCTGCCTCCGCCGCCATCGCTGCTGTCAGAACGCAGATTCGTCTTTCAGCACGTTCGGTTTTGCGCGTCAATAATCGAGTAGCTTAAAACCGACCCAAACGAACTCCGTTTTAGGCGAATAATATGTCCACGCGTCCGTATCGCCGAACCCTTTCAAACGAACCAGTCGCAGTCTCCGGAAACCGTCGCCTCCGTCGCCGGAATTGCCTAAACGCGCGTCCGTCTTCGCACTGCTCGAATCCCTATCAAACGAACTCGGAATTGGACAAATAATATATCCACGCGACCGTGTCGCCAAACCCTTCCATCTCCTAACGTCTCCGCTGCCTGACACCGCCGGAGACGCAAACAGTGGCCGGATTTCTCGCCGGAGTTCCCATTCTCGCACGATTTCTTCACCAATCGTCTCCGGGTAATTTTCTAGCGATCTTAACACTGAAACGAATCAACCCTACTTGAGAATCCCTCCACAACCGAATACAAGTATGCAAAGAAGATTACCTTACGCGCAGGTGCGTTCTTTTCTTGCTTGACGTTGCCGCACGCTCACCACCGAGCTCCTCCTCCCTTCTCCGGTGGTCCTCCCTTTCTCGGCTTTTTCCTTCCTGCCGTAAACATTCCTAGGCCGATAATGGCCTAGGGTTTCTTGATAAGTGGTATTTAAATCTACGAGGGTTTACATTACCGACCCCATGTTTCTATTTCGCGCCTTACTGATCCTTTGCGTTCGCTTAGAGACTAATCGAGTCCTTTAATTTCTCTAGTCAGGGTTTTACGAGAAAATCTTAACAATCCATACTATATGAAAGAGACTCGGTTCACTTATCAACCCGACCCGTTAGTCTACAAAATTTGGGATGTTACACATTTGTAATAACATGTTTTTGTTATGTGCCTCTACAATCCCACGATCTCCATGCAACCCACAACACCATTAGCATGCAATTTCCTTTATTTCAATTAATTGTTTTCTTTAATTATGTTTAGTAATATTAGGTTAGTGGGGTAGTTGTAAGTTATTTTTTTAGTGGTAAGTTAATTCTTGTTAGCCTATATAAAAGACCTTATGTTTTGGGAATTATGATATGAATGAAATTATGAATTTAGTCTAAAACTCTCTCTAAAAGAAATTGGTTATCATTATTTTTTAGGGCCGATCTTGAGGTAATAACATTTGTAATAACATGTTTTTGTTATGTGCTTCTACAATCCCACGATCTCCATGCAACCCACAACACCATTAGCATGCAATTTCCTTTATTTCAATTAATTGTTTCCTTTAATTATGTTTAGTAATATTAGGTTAGTGGGGTAGTTGTAAGTTATTTTTTTAGTGGTAAGTTAATTCTTGTTAGCTTATATAAAATGCCTTATGTTTTGGGAATTAGGATATGAATGAAATTATGAATTTAGTCTAAAACTCTCTCTAAAATTCTATCTGGCTTCTTATTATTTTCTTTTGGCCAACGATTAACCGTTGGAACCACATCAGTAATGATACGTGCCCTTTCCATTGTTCCAACCATATTGATATGTACAAGTCTACATGCAGGAGGTACAACCCTTCTATGCATGCATGCATGGACGTGGGTCACTAAAGGGTTTAGGCCTTTGGTCTTTTAATTAATTGTAGTTAAGTGTGAGTTATTTTTCATAGTAGTGATTTAGTAGGTGGTTATTACTAAAGTGGTGGGTTTAGTGGTTATGTTTACATATAGCCATTTGATGTTATCTTTTGACGATTATGAATGAAATGAATTAAGTTTACATATTCTCTCTAAATTCTATCTAGTATTCTCCCTATGTTTTTTTACCAACGATTTTACCGTTGAAACCACATCATTTTTCTTATGGCTTTTTCAATAATATGTGGATTGTGGCATAGCATACATGATAATCCTTATGATCAAGTTCTGCATGTGCTTAAAGATAATCTTAATTCGAGTATTGAACCTAGCTCCCATCTTTGTCACTTCTACTACAAGAGTACAAGGATAAACAAATAGAGATCTATTCCTTTGTGTGATCATAAACCAAAGAGCATGGGGATTTAGTTCACTTAGAAGTTATATCAATTGTTCAGTCACAACTATATATGGTTTTAGTATTTTTCTTTTTAACTATTATGGATGATTATTTTAGGGTTATTTTTTTAACGCACAAAAAGCGCCTTTAAAAAAAACTAACAAATCACGTTAAAGAACTGTTCACAAGTCGTTGCTTTTAAATATGATGGATAATAACTTACTTTTATTTATTTTATTTTTTTTTACATTATTTTATTTTTTAAAGATACAAAACAATGTCCACCAGTCTTTTTTTTCAAAAGAAAAAATAAAAATAAAAACGGATATAATATACATGATTGGCTGTTGTTAACGTGGGCCCCAACTTAATCTAACCGCGAAAAATGAAAATATCCACAAATCTAAACAAACTTCTCCGTCCTCCCAAACCACTTCCGATCTTCATCTCCTTCTCCAAAATAATCAAAACCCTAAAATCAACAGATGAAGCCAAATTCTTTAATTAACTGATAACAATGTCTAATCAATGTTCTAATTTATGTAATTATAGATCGTTCTCTTTCTGTACGCCGTTTCGTACACCCCTAAAACCCTACTCCACCACTCTCCGCCCAATTTTTCCGTTTCAACACAATCTCATATTAATCGGTAGGAGATCACGAAGCAGATCGTCATCATCTCTTCCTCTGACACTATTGGCTCAATCGTCATCCGATATAGTTCTCATTGCAACAACAGGTACATTCTTAATTCGTAAAAGTTGTATGATGCTTCCAAAATTTAATGCGATTAGTTTCTGGAATTCAGTAGTATGGTAGGGATTTTGATACTGAAATGATATCTTCCGTGGATTGGTGCTAATATAGGATGTATATGATGGATAATGTAATATAATTTTGGAAAGCTTTAATTGCCATTTTGTTCTATCTTTAGTTTAAGTTTAATCAATGTCTAATACACTGAATTTGCTGATAGAGAATTAACTTTCAGTTGTTTTGTTACCCTACATGGATATAACAACTGATTTCGGGTGGTGTTTAGGCTGAAAATATAGATTTAATGTCAATTAATTTGTTTTAAATGCCATTTACTGTTGTTTTTTGGCAGAACATGGTGATGGCAGTTTAGTGTTCCGGTTTGGGGATGCTTCTGAGGTGGTGGAAAATGATGATGTAGTGGAAGAAATAGAGAGCCAAACTGAACAAGAAAGTAGTGTTGTGAAGGTATTAGATGGAGATCAGGATGGACAAGTGATCATAAAGATGAGTGATAGAGGATATGATGGTGTTGAGGGAAGACTTGCTGAGGTAGCTGAGGGAACTAGGTATGCAGACGTTGACAGTGTCATTGCTGAAGGGGAGACTACTGAAAAAGAAGTTCTTTTATCTCAGTCTGATGCTAAAATGAATGATTCTCTTAAAGCTGTAGAGAGCACACTTGATGAAGAAAAATTTTGTGTTCAACTTGATGAGGAAGAGAGTTCAGACCCAACGATCAATGTTCTTGATAACAGTCCAAACATAGACAAGAGTGAAGATTCTGAGGGAACACTTTTAAAGGGTAGTGATGATAAAACTGTGGATCCAGCAGTTTCTGTTGAGCTTGAAAATACGCAAGTTTCAGAAATTGAAGTCATGGATGATTTGGACAAGATGGAAACTGAAGATACTAGAAAAAGTGATACAGAAGATGTTTCTGTTGAGCTTGAAAGTACCCAAGTTTTGCAAATTGAAGTCATGGATGATTTGGACAAGGAAGAAACTAAAGATAAAAGAGAAAGCAATACAGAAGATATAGTGACTTCTGCATTTCCTGCAACCATGCAAATTTCAGATATTGAACTGGCTGCTGCAAATGAGGATGTGGAGGAAAAGCTGAAAGATATGATCAATGATGAGGGTACTCTTATAGATGAGCTGCAGCCATCCAATCCATTAGACGTTCAATTGATGGATGCTGTAAATGAGGATGTGGAAGGAGAATTGAAAGATATGAACATTAATGAGGCTACTATCATAGATGAGATGCCATCATCTGATCAATTAGTAGTTGAACCAACTTTAGATGAGGTAAGAAAGCTTCAATCTGTGCATGTCAAGGATCAAACCATGGAGGAAAGTGATGATGCTTATGTTATGCCTGTTTCCTGTATAGAAGAGGCAGAAAGAATTGTTGAAGAGGAAGTAATCCAACCCCAATCCACCCCTCTTGAGCTCAAGCCTACTATTCAAGTTGTAAATATTGACCTTCAGGATACAATGGGTCAGAATATGGATGATAGGATTTCACAAGTCGACAATGAAATTAAGGATCCATCAGTTTCTGTCAAGGTTGAAACTATTCAAGTCTCAGATAATGAAGTGACGGATGTTGCACAACCATACACCAAGGATGAGTCACACATGGTGGAAAGCAAAGATACTAGTGAGGGTGATACAAAAGACTTACCGCCTCTTGCAACCATGCATGTTTCAGATGTTGATATGGATGAAAGATTGCAAGATATGAATATTAGTGAGGCTACTTTCATAGATGAGATGCCAATATCTGATCCATTAAGAGCTGAACCAACTTTAGAAGTTTCAACTACTAAAGGCATGGATGTTAAGGATGTTGATATGGATGAAAGGTTGCAAGACATGAACATTAGTGAGGGTACTTTCATAGATGAGATCCCAGCGTCTGATCCATTAGGAGCTGAACCAACTTTAGAAGTTTCATCTACTGAAGGCATGGATGTTAAGGATCTGACTTTAGAAGTTTCATCTACTGAAGGCATGGCTACTTTCATAGATGAGATGCCAATATCTGATCCATTAAGAGCTGAACCAACTTTAGAAGTTTCAACTACTAAAGGCATGGATGTTAAGGATGTTGATATGGATGAAAGGTTGCAAGACATGAACATTAGTGAGGGTACTTTCATAGATGAGATCCCAGCATCTGATCCATTAGGAGCTGAACCAAGTTTAGAAGTTTCATCTACTGAAGGCATGGATGTTGAGGATCGGACTGTTGAAGATAAGTTGCAACCAGTGAGAAACAATAAGATGGATGAGAAAGAATTTGCAGATGTGGTGCCTGTAGAACCAATTCTAGAAGAAGAGGTAAGCCAGCCCCATTTAACACCTGTTGAACTCCAGGCTACCATGCAAGTTTCAGATATCAAAGTTCAGGATTCTACAGGTCAGATTCTTGATGATGAGATTTTACAGGTCATCAATGAGGATGCAGGTGACAGTTACATTGAGGATGTAGAGCAATCGTCCTATCAATTAGAATCCTACCCTGTTCAAGATGAGGGAGTAAAACACATGTTAGAACAACGTGCCGAAAAGTTGCAAGATATGAACATTAGCGAGGTTCTTTTCATAGATGAGATGCCAACATCCGATCCATTAGGAGCTGAACCAACTTTAGAAGTTTCAACTACTGAAGGCATTGATGTTAAGGATCTGGTTGTTGAAGATGAGTTGCAACTAGTGAGCAATGATAATATGGATGAGAATGAAATTGCAGATGTGATGCCTGCAGAACCAATTCTAGAAGATGAGGTAAGCCAGCCCCATTTAACACTTGTTGAACTCAAGGCTACCATGCAAGTTTCAGGTAGCAAAGTCCAGGATGCTACATCTCAGAATCTAGATGATGAGATTTTACGGGTCATCAGTGAGGATGCAGGTGACAGTTACATTGAGGATGTACAGCAATTGGCCCATCAATTAGAATCCCATCCTGTTCAAGACGAGGGAGTAAAACACATGTTAGAACAATGTGCCGAATCGGATGCAGTTGAAAGCTCAATCCTGGTTAGATTTTTCCCTTTCTTCAACAAAATATGGTAAAGTTTTCATTTGGGTATATAACAATTGGATGTTAAGAAGAATTATGTGTGCCATATCATATTAAGAAATACTCGTAAGATAAGCAAATGCTTCTAACTAGTTGCATGTCACCGACAACAACCTTACCCTGCATTTCTGCAAGAGGTTGTTTCCACGACTCGAACCCGTGACCTGCAGGTCAGATGGAAACAACCTTACCGTTGTTCCATGGCTCGCCGTGTGTAAAAATAAATGTACTAATAAAAAAATACACTTCAAATCTATACAAAATATGTATATTAATGCCTATAAACTAAAGATGTCACTATGAATTGGCAACAATTATATAAAAAATTTAAAAGGTAAAGAGAAAACATGAAACCTGTGTCTGTATATGTTGCTTGAGCTGTTTATATACTTTTTATATTTACTATCTTAGAACATAACTAGTAACAATATTGGCATTATATAATATGAAAGTTACACTGAAAATGTCCTAAAAAATGAAAACAAGTTATATGAAAATATTATGCCACTATCTATACAGAAACTAATACTCTAAACTCCAGACATATGTTGTATAAATTTTGCAACATAGTTTTGTTATACAAGTTCTGTATGAGTATGATTTGATGTTTATCCAACATAATTTTATCATATATTTAACCTCGAATACTTCTTCGGTTGCTTATATTTATTTATTTAAAAACATTCTTGCCAAGTTTAACAATACTCTTTAACATATTTATATTACATAACCATTTTACCACAAAGTACAAATATTAATATATTTTTGAAGCAAATTAATCTTAATATTTCAATGATATTCTAATATATTTATTCTCCAGAAATATGTTAATACACATATATAGGAATATCTGATAAATTACCCTTATATACATATAATTGAAAGATAAGAGTGCACTTAAAGAAATCAAGTATGTAAAATCAAAGGAAAAGGTTGATTAAATTTTACAATAGTTTTGACATAATAACAATCTAACCACAGCCGAGATTAGATGTTAAACCTAATCCATAATGGAAAAGACACTTGACAGAGTTAAGGAAAATCAATTTGTTTACAGGATGTGTTTTGGTCCCAACATATGGCCTATTGGCCTACAAATCATAGATCCTTGCCTTCTCATTAAACATGCATTTCATCTGTGGTAAAAATGAATGTTTAGTTTTTGTTTTACTTGCTGTTTGCCTATAATATCTTTTTGGCATTTATCATAACATTCAAAGTTTTATGTTATGCCTCACCTCTAAAGACCTCTATGAGCTGGTATTATTTTCTTGTAGTTTTTGGAACTAACTGGTTATTTGTTTTGATTATGATTCTTAGCTGAAACAGGAAGCCCATAACCCACTACTGGAATCAGAAAGAACCAAGGGCATGGTAGGTAGCAGTGAACTTGCTGAAGCATCAGAAGTTACTGCATTACTGTTAACAGCTGAAGCTGAAGTAGAAAGGTACCGAGCACATGACTTCACTTTTACATACTTGTTTAGTGAAAGTTCATTTTTTACAGAACAGACAGGAGAACATATTCCTACAAGCTCATGTAAAATTAATGTCAGATTTTTGTGGAAGGCATAGTTGATGTCAAATCACTCTGTTTGTATATTTGTATTTGTAGTTTGTATATGTTTTCAGGATTTTTTATAAGCTAAGGGGATTTTGCTAATCAATAATAAACAATATAATAGAAGAACATGAAACCAACGGTTTACTTTTGAA
Organism: Smallanthus sonchifolius; assembly: GCA_023525975.1. Classification (NCBI taxonomy): domain Eukaryota; kingdom Viridiplantae; phylum Streptophyta; class Magnoliopsida; order Asterales; family Asteraceae; genus Smallanthus; species Smallanthus sonchifolius. The sequence continues at coordinate 71,770,224 of CM042033.1, read as the reverse complement.
TAATAGCATATCTGGCTGCTCACCTGGTGGTGGATCTGAACATTACAAATGCTCCAATGAACCTTAAATTGACTATGCTCCAATTTGACATTGTTTACTGTGCCATTCTTATGGGTGGATTGTTGGAGTCAACTAATTTTTTTTAGTTTGCATAACTTAGCAGGGAGGAGATTTATCTCACAGACGATTTCCTGTTATCTGGTGCAGCTTTGTTGGAGCATCAATTAAAGGTAGTATTTCTTAGATGCGTATTTTCGTTACCTTGTTTTTAGACAATCGTTAGACTGAGAAGTCCACTTGTTCAAATAGTTTGTTTATCATTTTTCCTAAAAGGTAATGAAGCTACTATAACAAATGCCAATGATCGGTATTTTAAAGGTGATTGATTGTATCTGTCTTTGACCAATCAATTATGCCTCCTGCTATTAGTTATACCATCTCAATAATATCTTTAATCCAAATATTATTTCTTTTTATACACACACACACACTGTTTATCTAACTGAAATGCTAAATACATTTGTTACTTTTGGGCTTTTGTCACAAGAGTTAATCGTGTGGATTAGTAATAGAAATAATAATTCCAGGCATTGACAGGTGGAGATGATGCCTATTTTGTGGCTGGCAGCAAATGGCTAGGGGTGGCTGATGGTGTTAGCCAGTGGTCATTTGAAGGTATTCCCTTTTAATTAATAAATTGTTTCTATGCCTTCTGGAATATAAAACATAAAGGGTAAATGGCGACTTACAGTTCTTTGTAATCAAGTGATTGATCCACTCTAAAGTGAAAAGGATAACTCTAGTGGCACGTGGGCTGGAGGTCCAATAATAACGCGGAACTATTCATCTGATACAAACCCGGGTTGAAGGACGGGTCGGACCAGAACTGGGCGCTGGGTTCTGACCCATTCTTCCAACTGTTGCGCCAGTTCAGCCATGTTCAGGATAGTGGGAAGTTTTAATCAGTTTTAGTAACTGCTCTATTAGGCTAGATATAGGAGTCAATAGTTCTGTTTTGTGGTAGTCTAGAATTTTTATCTGAGTTTACTCTTGTAACTGGGAGATCTACCCTTCTCGAATTGGGTATCCTATTTTTGTTTTCTATTAATCAAAGCATCCAACTTTTTGGGTTTTATCATCATCCCCATTTTCTTTTAATCTATAGTATAATTATTGGTTTAATATGAAACCATACTCAGTTATTTTGTTTTCTCTTTTGAAATACAGGTACTGATCGAGGAGTTTATGCCCAAGAGCTCATGAAGACTTGTGAAAAGATTGTGTCGGATTCCAGCAGTGTTCCAATGACTAACCCTGTTGAACTTCTTTGTAGAGGTGTCAAAGAAACAAATATGTCAGGTTCCTCCAATGTTTTGATTGCCAACTTCAATGATCAGGTTTGTGTTTATAACAATAATAAATAATAATTTCAAGCATCATTGAATTTTTGCTTATAAAAGCTTTTATCATGACATGAATATCTCAAAAGCTTCATCAAACACTCTTGTAAGTGTAGAGTATGAAGGCTTTTAGGGTCAGCCGGCCCTAGAGTCTGTCAGGTTACGGGTTTCGGGCTGGGCCCCATATGGGCTTAACTTGTTGGTTAAGCTATTAACCCTAGACTAGTCTCTATATATATGATGTAATAGTCTTGTAATTCTTTGAGCACCTAAATATAATAAACACTATTAGACTAAGTGATATAGTATAGGGACTAGACTTGTAATATGGTGTTCTATATAAACACATCTTTATGTAAACCCTAAACATACAATCACATTCTAATACAATCATATTACAAGGTTTAAATCACATTCTAATACAATCATTTACCACTGCCGCCTCCACCTATGGCGGAACCCTAGCCGCCACAGCGGCGGTACCCTATCCGCCACCACAAACACCACCGTCGCCGCCCTAAACCCTAACTCCTCCCCGTCGCCGCCACTATACAACAGTGGTCGTTTTTCCGGCGACGTGCGCCTCGCGAAAGCCACAATGCTTTCAGTTCTGTTTATTCGAGGGTTGCATAAAAAAAAATAGAGATCTACAATAAGGGAGTAAAAAAAGAAAGGGGGAACAAACCCATAGTTGTTGAAGAACTCCGGCGAACGACGAAGTGGTGATGGCTGGAAGAAGATTAGGGTTTTCCTAATGTAGTTTCGATTGGGCCTTTGAGAAAAAAAAAAAAAAACGTGTGACGGGCGAAAGCATGGTGGAGAAGGAGAAGACCAACTATCTTTTTAGTTTTATGTTTTTATATTTTCAACCTAAATCTCTCCCGAGCTTAGTTTGCGGGGGAATATTAGACTAAGTGATATAGTATAGAGACTAGACTTGTAATATGGTGTTCTATATAAACACCTCTTTATGTAAACCCTAAACACACAATCACATTCTAATACAATCAATCATATTACAAGGTTCAATTTGGTATAAGAGCTAGAGCTCAATCACCGAAAAACACGCCGGAGGGGCGGCCGGCCGCCGCCGCCGCCCTACCCACCACCACAAACAAACAACCACGCTCAGTCTTCTCTATCCACTCCTACCGCCGCCGTCAACCACCACTGCCCCTCCACCTATGGCGGAAACCTAGCCGCCACCACACCTTCACCACCCATAACCCTTTTGCCGCCACACAACCAACAACCACCACTACACAACCAGTGGCTCCACAACGCCACAAGCCCGCCGCCTCCATGCTGTCACTGCCACCACAGGTACGTCACTGCAGCACCTCCCCGCGTCTAGGGTTAGCAAATACAACTTGCTTTCTTGGCTCTAGACGCCGTCGCCGCCACCATACAACGGTTACCGTTTTTCCGACGACGTGCACCTCGCGAAAGTCACAATGCTTTCAGTTCCGTTTATTCGAGGTTTGCAAAAAAAAAAAAATAATACAGATCTGCAATCGGGGAGAAGAAAAGGGGAACAAACCCCTAGTTGTTGAAGAACTCCGGCGAAGTGGTGACGGCCGGAAGAAGATTAGGGTTTTTCTAATCTAGTTTCGCTTGGGCCTTTGAGCCTAGTTTCGTTTGGGCCTCACAAGACCATTTACCATTGCTGTAAAAAAAACAAAATAAAAAAAATGTGTGACGGGCGGAAGCATTGCGACGGGCGAAAGCATGGTGGAGAAGGAGAAGACCAACTTTCTTTTTAGTTTTATGTTTTTATATTTTCAACCTAAATCTCTCCCGAGCTTAGTTTGCGGGGGAATATTAGACTAAGTGATATAGTATAGGGACTAGACTTGTAATATGGTGTTCTATATAAACACATCTTTATGTAAACCCTAAACATACAATCACATTCTAATACAATCATATTACAAGGTTTAACTATCACCCTGGTTGCAGTAAGTGGATGTAGGTCATACCGACCGAACCACTATAAATCTTTCGTGTCGTTTATTCGTTTTAGCGTGTGTTGCGTGTTGTGTGATACCCTAACAGTAAGGAAGGCTGTTACACGGACCATGGCTCTCACATTGCTTTAAAACTTTGAGACTACTCCTTTCAATCCTGTACCGTACAGTAGATAAGTTGACTAAGATTGACATGATTAGTAGATAAGTGGCTACACGGCCAAAACAACCCTTGCAATTAGTTTTACATTCAAATTAAGGATAGCGCACACCAAAATTCCTAGCTATATTTGTGATGATGATATGAGGACAAATAGGTAATTCGACTTTTGAATTGTTCCCATAAAATCAAAGGTTGGAATTCTTGTGGGATTTAAAGTTATTGGCTCAAAATGTTTCATTGAAGGATTCGCCTCATTAGTTGTCATTTTCGTCACAAAATTCGTTGGAATCTGCAATTCAAGGGATAACACTTTCTATTGGACAATGAAAGGAATTGGAATTTGGAACTGGAATGAATTCCCTTAAATTCCTTCAAGTAACATAGTGAAGGACTTCAACCAAAGGAATTGGAATCTCCCCCTCCCTTACCATTGCCTCCACCACCACCACCACCACATTCCAATTTCTTTAACAATTTTACAAAGCAAACATGATTATTTTGTCATTCCAATTTCCATTTATTCCATTCCAATTCCTTTGACAAATTCCAATTCCAGTTCCTTCAAATTCCGATTCCTTTGATAGATTCAAATTCATTCAAAAAGTTATGTGAATCAAAGTCTTTGTTTCTGTTACTTTGGATTATAAAAAAAGAACACTATTTATTTGAACATCTTATGTGTAATATTCACAATTAGACTCTATAACTATTAGTGTTCGGGCATGTTTCCACTTCTTTCTTTTAATCAGTAGCATACTTCCCTGTTGTTCAAATTTCCAAATATTCACCAACTTGTGTCTATTTGCTTCTAGGATTTCATCCAGATAGAGTTCAATTAACATGTACCTTGTTGAATTATAAGTTTAAATTGATTAATTTCCAACAGGTTCTTCATGTAGCTAATATAGGAGACACAGGATTTTTGATAATAAGACATGGTGTCGTTTATAAGAAGTCCTCTCCATCGCTTCACGAGTTCCATTTTGCATTGCAAGTTGAAGACTCTGACGACCCCCTGCAACTTGTGGAGGTATATTAACTAATCATTACTAATATATTCATGAATAATAATTCAAAGTCTCTTTATGTTCTGACAAAAAAAAACATCTTAAACTTTTTAATAATTTATCCCAGGAATATGTGATTGAACTAGAGGTGGGTGACATAGTTGTATCTGCTACAGATGGACTTTTTGACAATCTATATGAGAGAGAGATAACTATGATTGTCTCCAAGTCACTGCAAGCTGGGATGAAACCTGAGGTAAACATTTGTCCTTTCTTACAATATAGACAAATTAGGTACATGGGTGGCAAATCTTGACACGAGCCGAAACACGACATGAAAATAATCAGGTTTTAGGTTATCATTTCTAACCAGTTTAATAAACAGGTTTTGTTCAGGTCGACCTGCTTAACCCATTTAATTAAACGACGTCTTCTGATGAATTCAGAGATTATTTTGATTCTATTAGTAATGAGGATTTGGAATACCACACATTGATCAGTAAAGCCGAAGCTTTTAGCGACTAGCCTGACCTTTTCCTCCTACAAGGAATCACGAGTTAACTTGTTTAACCCGTTTAATTAAACTTGCCGACCTGTCAACCCGTAAACCATTTTACGACCAGTGTAATCCCATTAGTACAATCTTCCAACCTGTTTATGACACCTTTATAACTTGATCACAACCCGTCAACCCATTTACAACCCTCGAACCTGTCAACCTATTTGACTTGCAAGTTGAGTTTGAACTCATTTTTACAAGATTTAAGCTTGTTAGGTAGTAATATTGTTCGCTAACAAATACAAGTGTTCCATTCCATTCATCCCAATTCATTAAGAAATAGTATCAAACATACGAAAAACTAATATTTGGTTAGTGTGTTAATAAGTGAGATTAAGCTTCAATAATGCTTTATGTTCCTTTTACTGTTAGGAAATTGCTAACATATTGGCAACAAGAGCACAAGAGGTTGGGAAGTCTGCATTTGTAAGAAGTCCATTCTCAGATGCTGCTCAGGCTGCTGGATACACTGGATATGCTGGCGGCAAGCCGGATAATGTGGCGGTCATTGTGTCTTTGGTGGAAAAAAGATCCAATCTTCTTGCAGAGTAATGTCAACTGCTTTCTTGCATCAGATTCTCTGATTTCTACTTCACAAATACAGTTAAGGTACAGCCTCTCCCTCCCTATATGATGCATTATTGGTACGGGTCAAATGGGTTTTTGGTACACGTCCAAAACAGGTCAAGTCAGATGGGTCGACCCAAAAGACCTTTGTATAATTTTTTCTTTAATAAATAAAAATAACTGATGTGTCAAATATGCTTACGATATATACATATAATAAAGAAGTGACAAATTAAAGGATTGGACATTGAATTAGCATAACGATGTATCTTTCATTTAAATTTTAATTTCCTAATTTTACAATAAGGTGGCTGGTTTAGTGACGGGTCTGAAACATTGTGTTTAACAGCAAGATATGATCTCACTTTCACAGTTTCATTAGGGTCTAATTTTTTTTTTTTTTTTTTTTCTGGTTGTGTTTTTTGCATAGTCTAGATAAACATGTTGAGTACATGGAGGTTAATATGACAAGGAAGGGAAGTTAATTATTTGGTCCAAAGGGAGAAGCATATCATAGGCCTTTATGGCATCCAGGGTAGGATCTTTTCAAATTAAGAAATGGTTAACTAATGAAATGTACATGTTATTGTTGCATTATTGCTATGTAATTATGTCTCATAAATATTTTGCAAAAAGGGTTTATGTAATTAACATTCCAAAGCTAGGTGTTATAGTATTTTTCCAACTAAAATAACAATAAAGAATAACAAAGATAAACGTTACAAAGTTAACAAACAATAACATTCACCTGCCGGCTTTTATATTCTTCTAGACGATTGTTACATAAGGAATAGACATAAAACATGGCTTTCCAACATCATTACCTAGGAAAGCTACATAGTTCTTATCAATTATGTAACTTTGCATAGTTTTTTATAAATAAATAAACAAAAATAACTTTAAAAAGGATTGTATTCTTAAATTTGAAACCAAATTCATGTCTATCTTCACATTCTTTCAAGAATTCTAGCAAACATGGATAAACCACAAGAAGAAATGCAGTTCTTGGGCCTTTTTGGCATCTACAAAGAAACCATCAAAACCATAATCCATTGGTGGAAGATCTTCACTCAAATAACCCTAACCTTCATCCTCCCTTTAGCCTTTATCTTCCTAGCTCACATGGAAGTCTCTAATATAATTTCTAGAAAAATAAGCCACACAGATTTTGAAAAACACATAGCGCGACCAGGAACCTTACGTTATAGCAAACTAACCGACGCTTTAAGATCCGAATGGATTACATATTGGCTACTCAAAGCCACCTACTTCACATTTCTCGTTGTGTTTTCTCTCCTCTCAACTTCTGCAGTCGTCTACACAACCGCTTGCATGTATACTTCACGTAATGTGACGTTTACTAGCGTCCTTAGCGTCGTCCCAAAAGTCTGGAAGAGACTTATTGTCACTTTCTTATGTGCATTTGTGGTTTACTTCATTTATAACATGCTTGCAATTGTGATACTAGTTTTCTACATGGTGCATTTTCCTGATAACACATTTGGTGTCATAGTGTTTCATGTTATGTTGATTTTCTACTTTGTGGGATTTGTTTACATAAGCATTATTTGGCAAATGGCTTGTGTTATTTCCATATTGGAAAGTTCTTATGGGTTTAAAGCTATGATGAAAAGCAAGGATTTGATTAAAGGGAAACGATGGGTCGCAATTGTTGTTTTTTCCGAGCTACATTTATCTTTTTTCACAGTGCAAGTTTTGTTTGAATTGTTCGTCGTATATGGACATTCATTCGGGGTTTGGAAGAGGCTAGGGTTTGCGGTTTTGTTGGTGGTGGTTCTTTTGATGTTGTTTCTCTTTGGGCTTGTGGTTCAAACTATCTTTTACCTTGTGTGCAAGTCGTACCATCATGAGAATATTGACAAATCAAGTTTGGCTGATTTCCTAGAAGACTATCTTGGTGAGTATGAGGCTTTGGATGGAGCTGACAATGTTCAACTAGAGCACTCCTGTCCTATGTTTGATTAATTGGCTTTGAGAAAAACAAAAGGAATGTAAACTGTTTCTATCAGTATTTATAAATGCACAAGAATTTGTGATTTTCAGGACCTATTGCCTCATTTACATGTTGAAACGTAATGTTTTAAGAGCAAGGGGTATACCCAAGTGATGAGGGTCTCAAGTGATGGAAAGTGACGCCACGTCATTTCCTTCAATTAGCACATCATTTATCACTTGGCAAGGGAAATACCCAATAACAATTGAACTGGTGTGATCATTAAATGTTTTTTAATATTCACTTGGCAAGAGATTATCAAGATCGATGCCTACAATTTCTATCCCCTCTTTTGTTCTCTTCCAATCCATCCTCTCTTGTTGTGTCATGTTAAATCGTTTCAATTGTTCGACCATTTGTTGGCCGATTTCGATGCGAGTTGGAACCGAACCCGATCCTGAGCCCGATACTTGGGCTTTTGCTTTTTTCTTTCCGGTCGGGCGGGTTATGTCTTTCACGTCATCCGATGCAACTAGGTTGAGATCATAGATAGATCTTCCATCGGACGCGCCCGGACTAGCGTTGATGTCGGTTGATGTTCGTTTCTTTGACGATCCAGTTCGGGTTGGGTAACGTTAACTGATTGCCACTTTGGTGTTTTCTTCAAAAGTTCCCAAAACACTATTGGTGCGTCGCCTCCTACATCGTCTTGAAAGAGGCTGGTAGCTTTCACCAAAACATCGATTTCAGTCTCACTGCTTCTTCGGTCATGCAAACATTCTTGGTAGATCCCGTGGAACTTTACGACCTTTTCCGTTTATATGAATCCATTTTGAACTCAATTGGTCCAAAGTTCGGTAACCCGGCGGTACGCCCATGAAGACTTCAAAATTTTCACTTACACAAGCCCATAACACCTTTTTGTTTTGGGCGTTACCTACAAAAGTTAAAATAAATATAATTAAAATTATTAAACACAAATACAAATAATTATAATAAATATTAATAAACACTAATACTAAAAATTAATTTTAATACCGATAATGGGATCCTCCGAGACGTCGATATACGCCTTAACCAACTCTAACGGCTCATCTTTTTCCCACTTTTTTTATATTGGTTTTGCTTGTTGTCTCTTGAGACGCCTTCTTTTTTCATTTTTTTTGGCGACGGTTTGAGTATCGCCAACGACTTCTTGTGACATTTCTTGTATTTTCGGAACAAATTCTAGTGGTGTACTCGGTTGGGACATGGGTGATTGGTAGTTATACATTGTGATGGGTGGTTGTACGGTAGTGGTTGGGTGAAAGCGTTTAGGTTCATTTGAACATTTGGGTTCACTAGAAAATTTGGGTTGGTTTGAAAGTTTGGGTAGGTTTGAAGGTTTGGGTTGGTTTGAACGTTTTGGTTCATTTGCATGGCCATGAACGCGTTATCCCGAGCCACGTATTGAGCCCAAAAATTCGGAATCTTACTCGTGATTTTTTTAGAATTGAAAGTAGAAGTATAGTAGAAAATAAAGTAGAAATGAGTGTGTGAAAAATGAATATATTTGGTATTTATAGTGGGTAAAAAAATTAAAAATTATACTTATTTTTTTTATTTACAACGGTAACATAGTCGTTGAACGGCTAGAAACATTTGAATTCACGCGTGAAAAAAATCACGTCCTCTAATCAAGCCACGGATCACGGCTCAAGGGGCGGTGTACCTATAAAATCAAGGCGTGATTTCATCTCCACATAGGATCACAGCGTGAAAAATTACGTGTATACAGGATGATCTAAGATGGAGATGAAATTTGGAGCTTAATTTTCTGAGAAAATTCCAAAATTAAACGTATTGTTTTTCAACTTCTCAAACAAACACAGACTTTCAACTTACCACCCCCAAATTCCCCCGGAACATACCTCAATTCCGGCGGATTCGCCGACATACATGTCTCTACATACATCTTACATGTATGCCTTTTAATACTTTTTGGCCGGAACATTTAAAAAAGTCAGCGAATTCGTCCGTACACCTTTAGCTGACTTTGTTTAAAAACTTGGCGTTTAGCCGGAAAAATGTACCGGCGAATTCGCCGACTTTTTTAAATGTTCCGGCGAAAAAGAATTAAAAGGCATTCATGTAAGATGTATATAGAGACAAGTATGTCGATGAATCCGTTGGAGTTGAGGTATGTTCCGACGAATTTGGGATGTTTAATATTGGAAAGTTGAAAAGTCTTTGTTTTGGGAAAGTTGAAAATCAATATGTTTAATTTTGAAGTTTTCCCTAATTTTTCGCATAGGGAGATGAATTTTAGAAACCTATAACCACGTTTGGAAGGATGTTATTCAGAAGAGATACATTGTAGGTTATTTAAAGAAAAGTTTTCGAACCCCTAATGAATCGTTAATTAAGCAATGTTTGGAATTTGATATTATTCAGAAAAGATACATCGTCTTACCGGTCAATGGTCCGCCCGGTTTGACCGGTTTTAAAACTTGGATAATGTCATAAATAATTTAAAAATTAATATATTTTAAAAAAGTATAAGAGTAAATTTCGTTTTGAGTCCCTGTGGTTTGTTGAAAAAATCGCTTTGAATCCAATGGTTTCAATTGGACTTTGTAGGATCGTAAGATTACAAGGTGATTCTATTCTAGTTGATATTGGCGGAAACAATAACAACCAACAAAGTAAACAAGTAAACAGCAAGAATACTGATAAATGCACTGTTGTATTAAACTTCTGAGATTACAAGTTTACAGGTAAAACACTATCAAGAAGCACTATGAAAGCACAGCAAGCACCTAAAAGACACACTTACTATGAAGTGTTTACACTGTATTTATAGTAACTTAGAATCAAGACAGACCCTTGATTCTAAGGATCAGATCTAACACAAGCCGTTGATCTTGTTTATTAATCTAAATTACACGCAAAGGCTAATCTAGATAACTTTATTGAAACGTCTTCTTGGTATCATTGTTTGCATGCTTGGAGACGCGCGTCCTTGTCCTTTATTGGTTGCACCACTGAGGTTCCTTCTGCTTGGAGTGTGGCAGTAGCTTTTACAGAAAGGTGTCAGATGCGCTTCACATGGATAGTCAGCTACAACGTTTGGTCTTCAGTTAGTAAGGCTATCAGCAGCAGAGATGAGAATAATGCTGCTGATAAGCCCATCAGCAGCAACAAGTGTTGAATGCTGCTGATAAGCCTATCAGCAGCAACTTGTGTTGAATGCTGCTGATAAGCCTATCAACAGCAACAAGTGTTGAATGCTGCTGATAAGCCTATCAGCAGCCATATGTGATGAATGTTGCTGATAAGCCTATCAGCAGCATTTGTACTTAGAATAATTTGGTAGCAATCAGTCTTTGGTTCTACAAACTCCCCCTAGACTGATGCAACCAAAATTCTTCTAATCACTTTGCTGCTGAAGCTTTTGCATGTGGCTGACTATCCTTTCGACCTCATAGCCTCTTGGATCCTTGCTGGGATTGTTCAGTGGAAGTTCAGACAGAGTCTTGATGTCTTTGTGTGGCATTTTGTAGATTGCTTTGCTTGAACATCTCATCTGCTGCTTCTTTACATCAATCAGAGTGAATTCATCCAGGTCAGCATTGTAGGACCAAGATACAAATGGAGAGTGGGACTTGAGTGGCTTGATGTTAATGATCACATCTTTGCTAGGGTTGAAGTAGTGTTTGATTGCTAGCACAAGATGTTTCCCACTCTCATTTGCAGGCTCATGAGCTTCACCCAGCTCCAAAATTCTTCGTAGGTCTGAATCTGGTAATTGCAGAACCTCATCAACAGACCTGTATGTAGATCTTCTTCTTTCAGTTCTCCCCCTGAAGATCTCAAACCTTTGACCCTGTGGATTGTAGACCCATTCAACTATGTCTCTTGAGTCTTCAGGTTCAGATAAGGGTTTGGATTTCTTCAAGGGAGGCTGTTGATGAGAGGGAGCTGGGTGGGATGATTTGGACTTGTTGGGTGGAGGAGTGGAAGGTTTGGGGAGGAGAGTGGAAGGATGATGGACTGAGGAAGAGGTAGGTGAGGGAGAAGGCTTGGGTTTCTTTGTCTTTGGTTTTTCTTCTTCTTTGATAGGTACCCTTTTCCTAGTCTTTCTTCCTCATCCTTTTTAACTTTGAAGTAGAGGGCTTGCAGGTTCATGAAATTCATAGGACCTAGCCTCTTTCCACTATCTCCTCTAGCCTTAAGGAAGTCAATCATGACCTTCCTCTCTTCATGGGTCCGTTTATTGAAGGCAATGGTCTTCTTGGACTGTAGCTTGTCTTTTTCTTCTTCTTCAGCCTTTTTCTTTTTAGCCAATTGACCCTGCTGACCCATGAAGGCTCTGTAGACTTCTTTAGTTGATAGTTTCTCAAGGTAGTCTGCATCCTCACCTTGAGAGACTAGAGTCTTTATCCACTCCTCCCTCATTTCTTTAGCTAGTTCAGAATCGGTTATTCTGAACTTAGCTTCTTCTTTCTTCTTCTTCTCCAACTCTTCCTCTTCTCTATTGAATTGTTCTTGCAGTTGAAGAGCAAGAGCTACATCTTCTTCAATCCGGTCAACTGCAGGAATCTTCCTTTTTAGTTCATCCAGCTTTTTAGCATACAGCTGGATGGTTTGTTCTCTTAGAAGAATGGCTGTTTTTCTTTCTTGAACCTTTTTCAGGTCAGCCATCTCCTCTTCTTCTCTTCTTCTTCTTTTCTCTTCCCTCTCCCTTTTTTCTTTTAGCAACCTCTCTTCATCTTCATCAGTCATGATTCCCTTTCCTTTGTTTATATTGGATGCCTCTGCTTCAGCTTCACTGATCACAACAGCAGATGATGATGCTGCTATTGGGATCTCTGCCTCAGCTTCATTGGCAATTTGAGAAATTGACAAGGGACGGTCACTGTCTTCATCAAGTTGATAATTAGGACCTTCTATTTCCCTCAGTTGATCCCTAATTGAAGATCTTACGCCATAAGCTGCAGATGTGATATCAACATGTGGAGTATCTGAGCTGGAGTCAGTATCAGAAGTTGACACTGTCTCTTTCGGAGGAATCAGTCCTTCCTTTTCAAGATGGGCTTTGATGATGACCATCATTGCCTGGCTCTCTAGTGAGTTAATGTTGCAGATGTTGGCTCGGAGCTGAAAGATCTTGAATAGGAAGTCTGAGGGCAGATGAAGGATGTTCCTGGTGTTGATGATGAGAGAGGAGCCATTGCTGAGCAGAAGAGTGTGGTCAAGAGACTTAGTGCTCACCCAACCTAGCACGTCCAAGTCCTTGACCAGGGAGGCATACAGGAATCTTCGAAGGCCCAGAACTTCTTCTTCAGTGAGAAGACTGCTCCTTGTTATTTCAAGATTGCTAGGAGTCAGTCTCCTTTCTGCGGCCGTCGAGGATTCAGGATAAGCTACCCGATGTGCTTCTTTTAGGAATCTTTGGAACCTGGGTAGATTATCCTCCATCAGGTCATAGAACCTGCCAATGGCAAGTTCTGCTGAGAGATCTGCTGAGTTGTTGATGCAGTTTGATACGTATAGCTCTAGGACTTGGAGGGCATTGAGAGAATTCCAGTTCAGCTCTTCTACTCCGCTGAATTCCCATCCAATCCAAAACCTCTCAGCTGATCCATCATACCCCCAAGCTAGGATGGAGTCAAATTCTAGCTTCCTTGATGATCTGAATAGTTGGGGGGTTGAGGATTGACCAATGATGGCTGCTGCTTCAGGAAGGATGCTGAATGATGTATTTGTTTGTTCTGTGTCTTCAACATCATTCAGCATTTCATCGACAGCCCTGACGACCAACTTCCAGTCTTCAGATGTTTCTTCGTCTTCATTATCTGGGACTGGCAAGTCATGTACTTGGACAAAAGCTGGCTTGAATTGTGAGCTTTGAAGTATAAATTGCTCTTGAATCCAGTCGTCAAGACTGTCTTTATCTTCTTCCATTGAGACCGTCTCCCCCTTTTTGGTTGCAACAGTAGACAGGTAAGCATCAGTTTGGGTGCCTACTGATACAAGAGAGGGAGTGGCTAAAGTTGGGCATTTATGGGCTTCATGCATAGCGACTTGGTGTCTTAGGTTGGACATTTCAGCCTCTAGCATAGCCACCCTGGCCGTCAATTCCATGTTATGAAGTTTCAGTCTGTCCTCATCCACAGTTGTGGAATCCTTGGACCCAGATGGGGCCGTAGGCCGAGCCTCAGCATCCCCATCACCCGTGGTTTCTTGGTGCCTGGGATTCCTCTCAGTGAAGGGAGTTTCCAAGGAAACATCCTCACCATGAGTTGCCGTGGTTGAGGACTTAAAGATGTTATCACTGTCCTCCTGGTCAGTTGATGGACCAGCAGTAGTGACAGCCTCGTCCACATCCACTCTTTCAATACTCCCAGAGTGGACCTTCAAGGGTGAAGAACTTGGGTTGGGTGTTTCGGAAGCAAGACCAATCAGTACCTTCTTGATGGTGGTAGTAGGAGAAGGTACATCACTTTGGTCAGGTTCCTCCACACTTAAGTTCAAAGAAGAGAGGAATGACTCGAAGGGCTGTTCTATGGATCTGGGAAGTGATCCTAATCCTAATAGAGAGACTTCCGAAGGAGTCTCCCTAACAATGTGGCTTTCCTTTATGATATTCTCACTAGAATGTTGTGATTCTGAGTGAGGGATGTTGGCTTGGTTTTGGGCCTTGGAGGCAAGAGAAGAAGGAGTTCTCTTGCCCCTCTTCCTTGTATATTTGGCTTCAACCGGGGCCCTATGTTCCGGTTGAGCAATCAAACTGGGGGTGAGTAATGTATGTGCCTGTGCATCCTCAGTAGAATGCACAGGGGTTCGATCAAGGGAAACAATAGTTTGAGTTTGTGGCAGTGAGGTGGAGGGTGTGGGATCAGTATCAGCTGGGTTTGCTGAACTGTCACCCTGGGCACATTGCGTGTTCAACATTGTAGACAACAATGGAACATCGGCCCCTGAGAACTTTGATGAAACTGTTCTCATGCTTTGAAAAATGTTGTTCTTATGTCCCAGAATTGAGTAGATTCTTGCAGTTTTTGAAAGATCTTGGTGTTCAATATTGAACACTTCTTGCAAGAATCTTGGGTACATGAAGAACTGAGATTTCACCCCTTCTTGAAGGTTGTATCTCAAACCTTCAAGAATGAGGTGAGAAAAATTGAAACCCTCCCCAGTTATCATACCGTGAATTGCCGACGCAAGTCTGGAGCTGAGTTGGTTCCAGCCACTCCTCTTCTGGGATATGCATTGGAGAAGAGTGTGGCAGAGATACTTCCATTTGGGACCCATGAGTGCCTTTTCTATTGTATACTCTGTTTGATTCCCAGTGTACCCTATGGATACAAAGGTCCTCATGTATACGTCTTTTTGGTATGAGATGGCGTCCCCTTCATCCTGAAGCTTGAGGTGTTGGCGGAGCTTCGCTTCAGTGATGATCATCTCCTTGCCGTCTACTGTGCCTCTGATTTGGGGAGTGCCCTGGTCAGTAGAGTACACGGCTGTGCTCCAAAAATCTTCCATGTGGGAAGTGTAGATGGTTGGGTTGACTGTTAGGGCATGGTGGATTTTGGACCGACAAAGGAAGTCGATCATATCATCGAAACCTTCGGATTTCTTGCCTTTTATTAGGTATGCAGTGAGGTTGTGATATGGGGAAAACTTGTCGTTAGGGTTGTTTATGTCTGCGCCTGCCATTGTTATGGATTTGGAGGGAAGAGAGAAGGGTGTTTGAATGGTGGTTAATATGGAGGGCTTTGAATGCTGTGGGGACGGGAGAGAAAGTGATGGGAGGTTAGGGTTTGAAATTGAAAATGAATAGGTGGTGGGAACGTTTGAGATTGTGATATAACGGCAGACGAAGAAAAAGCAACTTCACTTGTACAGTACAACCTGTTTCACTTTTCATTGTTACAGCTGTAAAGCACTCGAGCAGTCATGGTGAAGACTGACGATATTTACTTTTACAGCGGGTAAAAGTTAATGTAGACTTGTTTTACCCATCAGCAACAAACTTGGTTGCTGCTGATGATGTGCTATCAGCTGCAAACTTGGTTGCTGCGGATAGTTAAGTCTTTCAGCAGTACATTTGGTAGCTGCTGACTGTTGTATTCATTCCGCAGCAAAACGGTTGCTGCTGACCGCCTTAAAGCTATCCGCAGGAAACTTGTTCCTGCTGATAACTTAAAGCGATCAGTGGCAAATGCTTTGCTGCTGAAGAGTAAATCTGTCAGCAGTGAAAAAGTGCTGCTGACTATAACCTTTTATTAAGAACAAAAACATAGACATATTTACAAGGAAGGATAAAAATTGAGAAATGTCTTATTCAAAGTTCATCATGCCAATTGATTCAACTAGATATCGAAATCTTGCTTCATCAAAAGGTTTAGTGAACAAATCAGCATATTGCTCATTTGTGTGAACCTTGGATAGGACAATTCTCCTTTTCTCAGCTTGATCCCTGATAAAGTGATACCTGATGTCGATGTGCTTAGTCTTGGAATGTTGCACTGGATTATTCGTGATAGAGATTGCACTCATGTTGTCAATGTGAATTGGAGTCTGCATGAAGGTCATTCCATAGTCAAGCATTTGATTTTGGATCCAGATGACCTGTATGTATTCTGCTTCAGCTGTTGAAGTAGAGACACATGTTTGCTTTTTGCATTGCCATGAGATGAGCCTTCCTCCAAGAAATTGACATCCCCCAGATGTGGACTTTTTGTCCAAGTTACAACCCCCATAGTCACTGTCAGTGTAGGCATAGAGATTGACATTTTCATTCTTTGGATACCATAGCCCAAGTTTTGGAGCTCCCTTTAGGTATCTAAGGATCCTTTTGACAGCTTGAAGATGAGACACTTTTGGAGCTGCTTGAAATCTTGCGCAGAGGCAAACTGCAAACATGATATCTGGTCTTGAGGCAGTGAGATACATGAGAGAACCTATCATTGCTCTGTACTGATGTTGATCAGTGTCTTGTCCTTCTTTATCCGGAGATAATTGATGGTGCACTTGCATAGGAGTTCTTGCAGCGGAGCAGTCAGCCATTTTGAACCTCTCCAAGATGCTTTTGACATACTTGGATTGGCTTATGAAGATTCCATTTGGTACCTGTTTGACTTGAAGTCCTAAAAAGAAATTTAGTTCACCCATTGAACTCATTTCGAATTTGGAATGCATCAGAACTTCAAAGTCTTTGCAGAGCTTCTTTCTTGTAGATCCAAAGATAATGTCATCAACATAAATCTGGACCAACAAAATTTCTCCCCCTTCATCTTTGATGAAGAGTGTCTGATCAATGGCCCCCCTTCTGAAGTTGTTGCTAAGTAGATATCCAGATAAAGTTTCATACCAGGCTCTTGGGGCTTGGTGTAAGCCATAGAGAGCTTTGTCCAGTTTTAAGACCTTATTTGGATGTGCAGGATCCACAAAGTCTGGAGGCTGTTTGACATAGACCTCTTCACCAATTTTTCCATACAAGAAGGCACTCTTCACATCCATTTGATAGATTATAAAGTTTTTGGATGCAGCATATGCCAAAAAGATTCTGATGGCTTCCAGACGGGCCACAGGAGCAAAGACTTCATCATAGTTAATGCCTTCTTCTTGAGTGTAGCCTTGAGCTACCAGTCTGGCTTTGTTCTTGACCACGATGCCCCTTTCATCTTGCTTGTTTCTGAAAACCCATCTTGTTCCAATGGCTGTTTGACCAGGTGGAAGATCAACAAGCTTCCAAACATCTTGTCTTTTGAATTGCAGCAACTCTTCCTGCATTGCTTCAATCCAGCTGTTGTGCTTGAGAGCTTCATCAATCTTCTTGGGTTCCACCTGAGATAGAAAACAAGAGAACAAACAAATGTTGGCTTCATGAGACTTACTTCTTGTCTGGATACCTGTGTGGACTTGGCCAATGATGTTTTCCAGAGGATGCTCTTTGTTTATTCTATGTGCTGGTATCACATCCAGCCGTATTCCCTCTTCAAGATTACTTTGGTTTAGATCAGGATTGTCTTCAGTTGTGAGGAGAGGAGCTTGGAGGTTCTGATCATTGTGTTCCATATTGTCAGCAGCATTAGCATCGGAGGCCTCTTCAGCATGGATTGAGGAGGCTTCATTAAAGATTTCTTGGTCAGAGAGATTGCTGCTTGTGGTGTTGGAAGTACTGGCTTCACCTGTACCGGCTTCAATAGCTTCTGCCACTGATGGAGGATCAATGGATGGCCTTTTCATCCTGATGTAGGGACTGGGAAAATCCAGTCTGTAGTCAGTAGAAGAGGTTAAGACAGAAGATGTTGATTTTGAAGAAGAACACTCCATATTTGAGAAAATGAGAGGCTCAAATATCTGGGTGAAGGAGTCTATATTAAAGAGCCAGTTAGGACCTTTGCCTTGTTCACAGACAACATGTTCCCTGCATTCCACATTAGCAGATTCTTCCACAATCCGAGTCCTAGAATTGAACACTCGGTAGGCCTTTGATTGAGAGGAGTAGCCCACAAAGTAACCGTCATCAGACTTTGCACCGAATTTAGGAAGAACTCCATGTGTGATGAGGATGGTACATGGACATCCAAAGGGCTTCAGGAAGCCAATGTAGGGAACTCTTTTGAGCCATAATTCATAGGGTGTTTTCTGGAGAGGCTTAACAATAAGGACTCTATTCTGCACATAACAAGCTGTGCTTACTGCTTCTGCCCAGAAAGTAAGGGGCAGCTTTGAGTCAGCCAGCATAGATCTTGCTGATTCAATCAGAGTCCTATTTCTTCTTTCAGCAACCCCATTTTGTTGAGGGGTTCTTGGAGCACTGTATTGCCTTTCAATGCCCTTGCTCTCACAGAAACTGTTCAAGGTGTGATTTTTGAACTTTGTCCCTGATCACACCTTATGATCTTTACCTTCAGATTGCTTTGATTCTCTACCCTAAGAATATAGGATTTGAGAATCTCAGCAGTTTCATCTTTTGTTCTTAGGAAGAATACCCATGAGAATCTGGAGAAGTCATCAGTTATCACCAGACAGTAGGACTTTTTTCCCATTGATATGACATTCGTAGGACCAAAGAGATCCGTATGCAGTAGCTAGAGAGGGGTGTCATTTGTGTTCAATGTCTTGGGTTTGTGGGAACTTTTGTGTTGTTTTCCCTTCAAGCAGGCAATGCAGTGATCGTCTAGCTGGAATTCTTTGTCAGGAAGCCCTCTGACAAGATTGTCCTTCACTAATTTATTGATTGTTTTGATGTTAACATGGCTTAACCTCCTGTGCCAAAGAGCGGATTCATCAACTGATGCCTTTGACAGAAAACATGAAACACTACCGGATGGAGTGGCTTCATTCATGTCAAGCACATATAAGTTGTCCTTTCTACGAGCAGTTAGGAGAATCTTCTCTGGAGGGGGTTTAGATAGACCAGGAGCTAACACAAAACATTCTTTGTCGGTGAAGAGCATCCAATGCTTTTGATCACATACTTGGGAAACACTCATGAGATTGAAGTCAAGTTCTTTAACATAGTTGACTCTTTCAATACTCGTCCTTTCATTGGACACAGTTCCTTGTCCAGTGATAGATCCACCCTTTGAGTCACTCCCAAAGGCAACATATCCTCCATTGAAATGTCTGAAGTTAGAGAGGATGGACCTGTTGTCTGTCATGTGCCTGGAACAGCCGCTATCTACCACCCAAGTATTGTGTTTGTTGCCTGGCTGTCCCTGCACATGGAAGATATCTAATTAGTGGGAGGATCATTGTAGCATGCAGCATTGTAGAAGATCGTTGCTAATTTGCCATTGTCAGCATGCTTGCAGTCAATAGAATCAATAGTTATGCTTGGAGATTGTTTGGCCTTCCATTGCTGTGTTGGTGGTTTTCTAGCTTTCTTTGCAGCAGAAGATGTTGTTACTGACAATTTTGGCTTATCCGCAGCTGATTTTGCTGCTGAGGGCTTTGCTGGAGCAGTAGCAGTTTTTGCTTTGTCAGCAGCAGATACTTTTGCTGCTGATGCCGTTGTTTTTGATTTTGCTTTGTCAGCAGCAGAGACTTTTGCTGCTGGAGGCTTTGCCTTTTGTTTCCTGGACTTTACTCTATCAGCAGCGATTTTGTTTGCTGCTGATGGGTTGAACACAGATGAACGATTTGCAACTTGGTTAAAAGGGTTGAACTTGCATGTTGCAGCAAAGTGGTTTGATTCCCCACATATGATGCAAGTTTGTTGAGGTTTCTGCATCTTCACTCTTTGAGGGGATAGAGATTCTCTGAACTTTGTTGCCTCTGCATTATAGCTTCTCACCTGTTTGTTTCTTTGGTGTTCACGGTAGTGAAAGCAGGTGCTGGCAGTGTGATTGTATTTGCCACACACAAAGCATGATACTGCTATCTTGTCCCTGTGAGAGTCCACATAGTTCTTATTTTGAAACAAATCTTTGAAGTTCCAAGGATGAGCTTTGTTATGTTCAAAGGTGGCTTCTTCTAGTGTCCTTTGAACATATGGACCTTCTTCTCCAGGAGTATGAGAAACATCAAACGCCTTTGACTTTGACTGAGATTTGGGGTTGGTGAAACCTGATGTCTCTCCCTTTTCAATGATTAGCTTTCTTCCACCTGGAGGATAGCTAATCTTGATTTGTTTGAATGGAATGGGAGCTGGAATGGTTGAGGTAACAACAGGACAATCGGCTTCAGAGAGAGGAGCAGATGGGACTGTACTAGTTTCACAGTGGTCTGAGCAGGTTGACTCAGATTCTGAAGAGGTGGAGCAGTCTTCCACAAAACATGCATCCATTGAAGGATCAATGTTTCGGTTTGCTATGTCAAGGTTTGCAGTGTTGAAGCTTGGTTGGTGAATGGCAACATAATCAGCAGGAGGAGGAACTGTCTGGTACTCGTCACTATGATATCCAAGTCCAGTTTTTACCCTTTCATGGACTTGAATATCTAACAATCTTTGTAACTTTTTAGATGAAAATTCATATTTTTCAACATGTACTTTCTGTTCAGCCAGTTCAGCTCTGGTAGCTTTAAGTTTTACTAATAGATCATCAATCTGAGTTTCTAGATTGGTTTGTTCATGTTTTAATGAAGAAATCTCTTTCTTAAGGCAGTTAATTTTTTCTTTGTAAGTATCTTCGACCTTTTTGAATTCAGACTTCATTTGATGGAACTCTTCATTTTGATCTATTAGATTTTGGTTATGCTTTCTATAACCTAAAACTTTGTCAATGCAAGCTTGAGAGCAAAGATGTTCAAATACCTGAGGTGGTATTTCTGCATTGTCTGCCATAAGTGCTTGGTTGGAGGCAGGAACGTCTTCATATTGAAAACTCCAGTCAAAGTCTGAAGTTCCAACATTTGCACAGGCTGCAGTTTGTGCTGGAGAAGTTCCTTGCTACTGCTGCCTGGGCTGACCTTGGTAAGCTTGTCTTTGATGGCTGGCACCCTGATTGGCTTTAGGTGCCTTGCACTCCCTAGCAAAGTGACCCATTTGATTACAGTTGTAACATCGGATCTTGCTTTTATCAAGCCCAACTCTGGTGTTTGAGTTGTTGCTTGGAACTGACCTCCCGGTTCTAGAATAAAACCTTTTTGCTCTGAGGGAGAGCATGGCATATGAGTGCTGAATATCCATTTCTTCAAGATCATCTGGATGAAAGCATTCCAGATCCTCCTTTATGAAGTACATGCTGCTTGAGTTGTCAGAGACAAAAGCAGTAGAGGTTGGCTGTTGAGGAGGTGCCTCAAGAAGAAATGGTGATGAGTTGGATTGTGAAGCAGTTGGTGTTTGAGAATGAGTAACAATGGGAGGATAGTAGTTGCTTGCACTAGGACCAGAATGATCAGAGTGAAGCGCTGAGGTGGTGGTGGAGGAAGTGGTAGCTGATTGATAACTGGAGCTCCTTTCTTTAGCTTGAATCATTTCTAATTCATAGGTTTTGAGCATGCCAAAGAGCTCAGTCATCTGAAGAGTCTTCAGATTCTCTGTTCTTCTGATGGACACTGTATATAATGTCCAACAACTGGGAAGAGATCTTATGAACTTCTTGAGAATGTCTTCATTCTCCAGATTTACCTTGGAGCACTGCAGTTCTCCAACCAGGTACGTGTACCTGTTATATAAAACTGTTAGTGACTCACCTTCTTTCCAGACGAAGTTTTCATACTGTTGCTTGAGAATGTCACGTCTGTTCTCCTTGACCTCCTAAGATCCAGCAAACATCTTTTCCAGGGCTCCCCATAATTCCTTTGCAGTTTTGTGAGCCTTGAAATTGTGAAAAACTTCATTTGGAAGGCACATTTGGATAGCTCCTAATGCCTTGAAGTCCACTTCCATTTTCTTGATGTCTTCTTCAGAATACTTGGAGGGTTCCTTAGGAACTAGTGGTCCTCCGGAGTCTGCAGAGGCCACCATGGGAACATAAGGTCCATCCCTTATGGATTTCCACATTCCGTATTCATGGTAGCAGAAGAAGCTTTCCATACGGTTCTTCCACATATCATAGTCCTCCCCAGACACCAATCTCGGTGGTAGGTTGATGCTGCCGATGTCTTCAGATCCGTGACTTTGTGCCATTTTTGTTTTGTGTGACTTGATCAAGAATAGAGTTTTGAATAGAATCAGAAAGTGATTAAACAAATGTTAGTTTGTTTAATCTTGAGCCAAAGCTCTGATACCACTTGTAGGATCGTAAGATTACAAGGTGATTCTATTCTAGTTGATATTGGCGGAAACAATAACAACCAACAAAGTAAACAAGTAAACAGCAAGAATACTGATAAATGCACTGTTGTATTAAACTTCTGAGATTACAAGTTTACAGGTAAAACACTATCAAGAAGCACTATGAAAGCACAGCAAGCACCTAAAAGACACACTTACTATGAAGTGTTTACACTGTATTTATAGTAACTTAGAATCAAGACAGACCCTTGATTCTAAGGATCAGATCTAACACAAGCCGTTGATCTTGTTTATTAATCTAAATTACACGCAAAGGCTAATCTAGATAACTTTATTGAAACGTCTTCTTGGTATCATTGTTTGCATGCTTGGAGACGCGCGTCCTTGTCCTTTATTGGTTGCACCACTGAGGTTCCTTCTGCTTGGAGTGTGGCAGTAGCTTTTACAGAAAGGTGTCAGATGCGCTTCACATGGATAGTCAGCTACAACGTTTGGTCTTCAGTTAGTAAGTCTATCAGCAGCAGAGATGAGAATAATGCTGCTGATAAGCCCATCAGCAGCAACAAGTGTTGAATGCTGTTGATAAGCCTATCAGCAGCAACTTGTGTTGAATGCTGCTGATAAGCCTATCAGCAGCAACAAGTGTTGAATGCTGCTGATAAGCCTATCAGCAGCCATATGTGATGAATGCTGCTAATAAGCCTATCAGCAGCATTTGTACTTAGAATAATTTGGTAGCAATCAGTGTTTGGTTCTACAGACTTTTTGAGTACTTGTGGTTTTGATTTCGTCTCAATTAAAGCAATACCTCTAACACCGTTTATTTTTTTCTGTTAATATTTTATAATTGATAAAACTACCCCTATTAATTAAAAAAACAAAAAAATAATAACTCCTCTACCCCACTCACCCCTCCCCCTTCTCCACTTGAACTTCCGACGACCCATATCAACTCCGACCAACCATAACTTCCGGCCACGGCCAATGCAATAAACCTCACAACCCCTTAAATCAAATCCCCTAAAATCCATCCTTTTGTGAACTAGATTTCACAACACAGAAACAAGAAGATACAAAGAACAAGAATCAAATAGACAATAAAATGAAAAGGATCAAATAGAAAATGAAACAACAATTAAATGGACAAAATGAAGGAACATCAAGTAACATCCTCTTTGTATAGTCCACCACATAGTCATGAACACTAAGCCCTGAACACAATGAAGATATAAACGACAGATGGACTCAAAACCATTTTTTGAGACGAAATCGAAACCACAAGGACTCAAAAAGTCCAGTTGAAACCATTGGACTCAAAACCATTTTTTAAACAAACCATAGAGACTCAAAACAAAATTTACTCAAAGTATAATTGTATGATTTACCTCTGTAATTAATTTATTTCCCTTTTTAATAAGTTTTATACAAATAAAAGGATATTACAGATCAGTTCTCATAGTTCTCACATTATTTATGGTTCTGCACGGAAACCTCTTGTCTACAAACGCGCGCGCACACACACACTCATATATATATATATATATATTTCGGGTGAGAAGTCTAGGAAGCAATGAAGTGAAGACATGTGCAGATGAGTGGTTTTAATATGTTGGGGGTATTTGTGTCCATTAATGTACACATATTTATACCACATGAACTAGCACAAAATGAGATAACCGCGCTTTAGAAGTAGGATAACAACACTACACTTTATAAGCAGAATATAGAATATGTAACACCCATTTTTTTTCAAACCATATTAAATATTCAAATGATTCAACTTTAAAACTTTTCAATAACTTAGTCATAGGACATAAGTACCATAATAACAACACCAATATAGTTGTTTAAAATTACAACAAAACCCAAGTTTAAGACCCTCATAAAAAGGTTAAGTCAAAAGTTCACAAACGAAATCAACATAAAGAAAGAATTCTGAATCGAGCTTCTTGACATCCCGAGGCTTAAACCGGATCTTTTCCTATACCGCAAACGCTCAAAATATCAAGTTAGTAATAGTATATAGATTCTCCTAGACCCCCATCGGTTAAACACAGGAAAAACACCAAAATTCAAATTCACTAAAGGGGTCAGTGTAGGTCAGAAGACCTAGCGTAAGCAAAACCTAGCCAGCGTAGGTTGCGCTGGTGTAGCCTACGCCCCCTGCAACCAAACCAACCTTTGATTTCAGCCAAGGCATTAACCTATATCCGGATTTTTGCAATCAAACCTGCAATTTGTCGTTATAACACGCAAATTCATGCCCATGCATGTTTCTCCCTTCACCCATTAAATCCCAAAAGACAAATCCATACAAAGTAGTTTTTATATGTAACTATTTTATACATTATAATCTTTATTGTAGAGCAATTATAATATATTAATTGTACATTATTGTTTACAAAGTAATTTTATACCTTTTCTTACTTTAATATTTTGTTTGTGTAGTTAACTTTGTTATTCCTTCTAATTCATTGCATCATTTGTACTTTTGTTCCGTGATTTTTGGGTAGGATTCTTTTAAAGGCTACTTTACTTGTAAACGTTAAAAAGATATTAGATTAATAAAAAATGAATAAATCCAATCTCTAAATTCATGTTTGCTTCATAATGAACATTCGAACACGACATCTATGTATTCATCTCATTTTAAAAATAAGTGTTGGATGTATAAATATTCACTCATTAATATATGATAGTTTGAAAATTTAAATTTGTATTATGAACTTATTATTATTAAGAGACTAGGTTAGAATCTCATGTATTACACGGGTTGTATATTGAATGTAACTTATAAATTTAAATTTGTAAATACGTCATAACTTGTCAGACTATTATGATCGTCTCAAGATATATCAAATGTGTGTATATAACAAATTAGTATTTTTCTTTAATTAGTTATATTTTGATTTCCTATTATATATTCTTATTTAATATAATTAGTATATTTCTTTAACAATATATTTATAATATTATTATTATTTAATAAGATACAAGAATTTATTAGGAGAGAGAGGCGGAAAAATCATTGTGAGAAGGCACAAGAAAGTGACAAGTGTCCAATTAAACATTCATTTATTTGTATAGATATATATTTTTAAGTTGAATTATATAAATTAATAATATAGGGTTAGGATCAGGTAAAAAGGGATTTTAATGTGAGAAGGGTGAGACGAACGCTGATAGGGACATCTGTCATTACATCAAATTTGGGTGGAGGGGCACTTTTGGAATTTCATTTATTATATTTGGAACACAATCCCTGCTCTCTTTAACGATTTACGATATTGATTACGGCGGAGTCTGATTCCAAAATTCCATATTCTTTCGATTATTCCAAAATCGTTCTTAAATTCCATCATCTGATTCCAAAATCGTTCTTAAATTCCATCATCTGATTCTTTCGGTTTATTTAATGGCGATTGATGAAGTTCAGTCTGGTACGTATTTAATTTTCTGTTTGTTGATCACCGATTGTGTTAGGTTAAATTATTATAATTGTGTATTTTGTATCATCATTGTGTAATACAGTTTGAGAATGTGTATTATAGTTTATCAGTGTGTATTATATAATGTTGAGACATGTGTGTAATACACAATGATGTGTATTACAGATTGATAGACAATATGATAGACAATGATGTGTATTACACAATGATGTGTATTATATAATGTTGAGACATGTGTGTAATAGACGATGATGTGTATTACACACATTGTATTACAGATTGATAGTTATGATAGACAATGATGTGTATTACGCAATGATGTGTATTATATAATGTTGAGACATGTGTGTAATACACATTACCCAATGATGTGTATTACACACATTGTAATACACAATGATGTGTATTACACACATTGTATTACGGATTGGATTCTGATCATAGTGTATTACACAATTATGATGCACAATGATGTTGTTACACAATGTATATAACATCATAGTGTTTTATACACAATGTGTATAATACAAAATGATTGTGTAATACACAGTCATTGTGTATTAAACACAATGTATATAACATCATAGTGTTTATACACAATGATTGTGTAATACACTATGACCAGAATCCAATCTGTAATATATAACAATAAGACTGCATACACAATTGAATTATTATATGATTGTGTTTTTTATTTTACTGTGTCATTGTATAATAGACAATCATATAACAATATATAGAATAAGACTGCATTGTGTCTTAATTACACATTCTCAATCTATATTACATAATGGATGGTATATTACACAATGGTGATACAAAATACACTATAATAGTGTATTACATTGGATTCTGATCATTGTGTATTACACAATCATGATAGACAATGATATAAAAATACACAATGTGTGTAATACACAATGAAGTTATATACATTGTGTATAATACACATTGTATTCTGGTCATAGTGTAATACACATTGATCATAGTGTAATACACAATCACCAGAATGATTGTGTAATATAGAAATTAGTTGTGCTACATATTACACAATCATAATGATTGTGTAATACACAATGATGCTGTTACACAATATAACATCACAGTGTTTTATACTCAATCTGTGTAATACAAAATGATGTTATATACATTGTGTATTACAGACATTGGATTCTGATGTTATATACATTGTATATATTACACATTAAATTCTGATCATTGTGTATTACACAATCATGATAGACAATGATATAAAAATACATAATGTGTGTAATACACAATGATGTTATATACATTATGTATAATACACATTGTATTCTGATCATAGTGTATTACACAATCATGATGGACAATGATACTATTATACAATGATTGTGTAATAAACAATGATCAGAATCCAACGTAATATAATACACAATGATGTTATATACATTGTGTATAATACACATTGGTTTCTGATCATAGTGTATTACACAATCATGATAGACAATGATACTATTACACAATGATTGTGTAATACAAAATGATCAGAATCCAATGTAATATATTACTCAATGGTTATATTACACATTGTGTCTTCTGTATTATGTGTTTGTTGGTTATGTATTATCTATTTTTGTGTAGGTTATGTTTTGAAATGAAGATCAAACTATAACATGCAGTTGCAGAAGGTTTGAACAGTTTGGGTTGCTATGTAGACATATTTTCTATGTTCTTAGACTTTGTTTTGTAAAAGAGTTCCCGAAGAAGTATATTGTTAGGCGTTGGAGAAGGGAAGTTGTTCCAAATACTTCAATTCAATCTGTTAGTTCTGACGATGTCGAAACAAATGGTGATGTTGTTGAAGTTGTTCTTCGTGAGATTAGGTTTGCAAATGATTATTCTATAAATCGATTGGTTATGGACATAGATCAGTTGTGTCTTTATAGAGATTATGTCAAAGGTTACATGGCTAAGGCTGATGAGGTTCAAGTCGTTGCCCCGCCTCCTAGCAGGAGAGATAGATTTGCATAAATGACTGGAATGAAAGAACCATGCACTATTACTGTTTGAAACCCTATTAGAACAAGAACGAAAGGTTGTGGGACTCAGAAACGTTTGAAGTCAGCGCGTGAGATTGCGATTAGTCAAGCAGGGAAAAAACACAAAGGAATGCGGTTTTTGCAAAGTTGCAGGTCATAATCTTCGCACTTGCAAGCTATACATTGCAAGTCTTAAAGAGAAAGAATCACCAGCTAGTACAAGAGTTGATAATATTCAAGTTTAGAGAATTTTTTTTTATTATACTTTTTTATCTTTAAAAATATGAGACATTGTGTCTTTTGGTTAATTGTGTATATTTTGAAAAATACTGTGTTTCTAACAGTTGATTGTTACCTTATATTCTACTATCAAGTAAAAGAAATGAATATTTCATATTGAAATAATGTTATTTTCTGTAATTTTCAGTAGTTGCTCTATCATCAGTGTGTAATATTATATATTTTTGTGTTATATATCATGGCAATGTGTATTATCCTACACACTGTGTTATATTACAGAATCAGTAAATTGTGTAATATAGATTGAGAATAACTTATTGTGTTACAGAATCAATACATTTGTGTTATATTATATATTTTACACTATGATTACATACACATTGTGTATAAAACACTATGATCAAAATACATTGTGTATTATACAGAATGTATATATTATCAATGTGTATTATACATTTTGTGTATTATACAGAATTTAAATATTATCAGTGTGTATTATACAGAATTTATATATTATCAAAGTGTGTAATACAATATGTGTGTATTATCAATGTGTATTATATAATGTGTGTATTACACATTTTTGTATAATATTACACAATGTGTTTAATACAGAATGTTTGTAATACACAATGATCAGAATCTATTGAATTACAAACATCTATACAAACATATATGCATTGTGTTATACTTACATTATGATACAATATTCTATTTTGAAATAATATTACAAAGATCTATACAAACATATATTACAATTATTTATATATCATCATTGTGTTTTTTACAGATTGTGTATTATACACAATGTATAATATATAGTTTGTGTTACACAATGTGTAATATATAAATTCTATATAATACACAAAATGTATAATACACAATGATGTTATATACATTCTGTATTATACACAATGTGTATTATACAATGTGTAATATATAAATTTTGTATAATACACAAAATGTATAATACACATTGTGTAATACACATTGTGTATTATACAGAATGTATATATTATCAATGTGTGTGTGTGTTCATAAATCATGATTTGTATATATTATCAATGTGTGTGTGTATATAATACACATTGATAATATATACATTTTGTATAATACACAATGTGTATTACACAATGTGTATTATACATTTTGTGTTACACAATGTGTATTACACAATGTGTAATATATAAATTATGTATGATACACAAAATATCTAATACACAATGATGTTATATACATTCTGTATATTACACAATGTGTAATATATATTTTGTGTTACACAATGTGTATTACACATTGTGTATTATACATAATGTATATATTATCAATGTGTATGTGTGTGTTTGTGTTCATAAATCATGATTTGTATATACACATTGTGTATTATACATATCATTGTGTTTTATACACAAAAATGTACAATCATGACATGACACAATGAATAATACTAGTACATAATTGTCTATAATACACAATGTATATATAAAACCACAAACAATGTATCATTACATATAAACAACCTATTTTGTAATATAAACATTATGATCATGAGAATTAACAATATAAGATTCTTATAGTCATAAACATCCATACCAACCATTGTCATTAGAAATAAGAAAATAAGAGTATTATTTCTACAATAATGTCAACCAAACCACCATGATCGTCAGAAATTGTTTTAAAAAACCAACACCAAACACATTCATAGAAATATTGTCAACATAATGTTAAAGAAAAATGTCTAATCTAGTTCTCTCTTCAACCTTTCTTCAATTCTCTTTTTTGAAGTTTCTTCTAAGATTTTTCTTGATGGATATGATATTTGCAAATATTTCTTCATTTCTTCAACAATGTAGTGTTTTAATTCATTTATCTCATGCAACAGAATTTTTGCACAATACTTTCGACGCAAATCTTCTATTTGTTTCTCCTGCACATTCTCTGATTCCACTCCAAACCCACACTGCCAAGATTTTTCTTCTTCTCCCATATATGTTTCCACATGCCTCATCATAAAAATACCACAGTCTTTATAGTTTACAGTGGTTCTCCAAGGCATCTCAAATCTTTAACCACAGCGTCATCCATTTCATCAGTTTTAGGATGTGCAAAGTCTGCAATGAATGATACAAAAGCTTCTTTCTGTAATAAAATTTTAATCCCAATGTGTTGTGTAATAGACTAACATTATAAATGTTCAATGAACTTACAAATTTTTCAGGTATGCCTTTGTATTTTGCATTATATTCACCCAAGGCACTGTTGTCAATTATAATTGTCTCTGGTTTTTTGAGGTTGAAACACATGAGATAAAAGTGTTGTGATAGAATCATTGGTAAAAATATCAAATCAAACTCTTTGATGTTATCCAATTTCTCCTTCTTTAAAAATTCGGTCATATTTTTTTTAAACTCATTGTTTCTCCCCTCAGCATCTTTGTTGAATGTGTCTCTGTGCTGTAATTCAAATAATAATAACAGAATTATAAAACTACACACTCGAATGTGTGTAATACACAATGTTTATAATACACAATGATGATATATAAGTTGTGTATAATACACATTGTGTAATATTACATTGTGTATTATACACAATGTGTATTACACCATGTGTAATATATATTTTTGTGTTACACAATGTGTAATATATAAATTCTGTATAATACACAAAATGTATAATACACATTGATAATACACAATGTGTATCACACAAAATGTATAATACACATTGATAATACACAACGTGTATCACACAAAATGTATAATACACATTGATAATACACTATGATCAGAATCATCATTGTGTATTACACACATTGTGTGTAGTATAATACACAATGATGATTCAGATCATATTGTTTTATACACAATGTGTGTAATACACATTGGATTCTTATCATAGTGTATTACACAATTATGCTAATACTCAATGATGCTTTTAAACAATTATGTTATTACACAATGTATATAACATCATAGTGATGTTATATTCATCATTTTGAGTAATACAAAATGTGTGTAATACAGTTTAAATATATATATATATAGATATATATTGTTAACTTACAATCATAGGAGCTGTACAAAACAGCCTGAAAACAGAACTGTCTCTGTTCCTTTTCAACTCTTCA
This sequence comes from Smallanthus sonchifolius, assembly GCA_023525975.1. Classification (NCBI taxonomy): domain Eukaryota; kingdom Viridiplantae; phylum Streptophyta; class Magnoliopsida; order Asterales; family Asteraceae; genus Smallanthus; species Smallanthus sonchifolius. The sequence continues at coordinate 71,739,087 of CM042033.1, read as the reverse complement.
TTATTTAATAGATGAGTCCATGTATTAATGACATCGACATGTACTTCTATCCCAGGTGACAAAGTTTCTAGTTCTATTCTGGGTGTTGTCATAACATCAGTAATTTCAAACAATGAATCCCTGCAAAAAAAATTGTTAATACTAAATAACTTTTTTTCATATATTTTAAATAGTTAAAAAAAATTGTTTTACCAAACATATCCATTCCCAGAAAATAAATATGATGAAATGTTTTTTTCAACAGTCGTCAGTTTTTCTTCCATCCCAACTCTTCTTTGCTTGTAAGGTGAACATAATGCATCTGATAAGATTATTTTCCTTTTTGGTCTTTCTTGTTTCTTCTCTTCAACCTCTGCTGGTGTCTTCTCTTCAACCTCTGCTGGTGTCTTCTCTTCACCCATCTTATCTCCTTCAGCCTCCATGGTGTCTTCGTTGATTTCATCTTCTTTTGTTTCTTCTCCAACAATTTTTTCTACAACCATCTCTTTTCCAACATTTTTTTCTACAACCAACTCTTCTCCTATCTTTTCTGTTCCTCCAACAGGTTTTTCTCTAACCGTATCTTCTACAATCTCTTTTTCTCCTATAGTCTCTTTTTCAACATTCTCGGTGTTTCCAATTTCTATTTCAGGATTACCTTCATTGCTATCTTGTGATAACAAACGAAAGCTTGGTGGATCATTCTTGTTGACTGATTCTGATTTTTTCTTTTGATTTTCAACTTCTTCAATCCTTTTTGTGGCTTGTTTTTCCAACTCAATTAACTCTAACATTGTGTCTTGACTGACTATAAGAGGTGTGTCCAATAAAACAGTGTCTTTGCTCTGAATTTGTCACACCCCCAAAATCCACCAACGGAGTTTTACCGTTAGGGGCGTGACATAACAGGATCTCAGTCATTAGTTACGTTGAACGACTCTATATGAGTTTAAGAAAAACCACTAGTATTGCTCATAGTCACGATACAACACCAGTAATGAAAATACTGATTTAATGTAAGACTTGCGGAAGCGAAAAGTTAGATGAAAAGCATGCGCCAAAACAGTTGTGCCAAAAGTAAATAATCCAACGATAAATAAAACAAGAAGTTATTGAGTTTGAAAACGATGGACTTCAAATGCATGCATGCCTTAGCTTGTGCTTGTACCTTAATGACCTGAGAAAACATGCTAAAACGTGTCAACACTAGGTTGGTGAGTTCACAGGTTTCAATGTTTGTAAAGTTTACTAGATAATACCATTTACAATTTATATCATAGGTAGCTAACCTAGTACATGTTACTAAAGTGTTTCAACACCGAAGCTGACTGTTTATGTTTGTAATGCCTCCCACCATGACTATCATAATCAATGGTGAATGTTTAGGTCAATGTTACACCCGTTCGACTACCTGTCGTGTTAGCGCGACTAACGCGGGTGGGGCTTGTCAATGCCCAGTAGTACTACTCAAGATTACCTCGCTAACCCATATACTAACAGTTCGATAAGTAAGGACTTTCATGATATGTTTGCGCTTAGTACACAAGTGATATAAAAGAAATGTAAGATCTAAATGTTCGTACCCATGTTTTCTCCCCCAAGTTTAAAACGTAAGAAAAGGGGCCGTGAAACTCACCTTAGAGTATGTGCGAAAGAAAGCGAACTTAGAATGCTTGACGACTAACTGCCACCTATAAACACCGGTTTATAAGTGTGTGTTTGTGCAAGTTGATACGAACCCTAAGTATCCAAACAATCTCATTGTTTTAAGGGTTTAGAAAATAGTTTACAAGTTTGACTCATGTTTGACCAAGTTTGACCCGACGACCCGCTGGTGACACGATGTATGAAATAATGTTTGATTAATATAATACTTCCATATTACACACATACGATCATGCAGGTAACACTTAGCAACAATTCCTTATTGTTCTAACAAACAGGTATGGTTTCCAAAAAATAGAAAGTTTCCAAAAATAGCAGGTTTCTATAAATAGTAAGTTTGTTCGGGACTCGTGTTTCCAGGAAACCATCATCATTGATATATTCGTAGGATCACTCTAACATGTTCTAGATCATCACATCACATAACAATTGTCTAGAACCTAAACATGTAAATCATAATTCAAGACAAAGTTTCCAACTTTAGTAATCTATGACTAGCATGCGTGATTTCAAACACCTAACACGTTACAACAAGTTATTGTGTCCTATCTAACATAGAACTATCATCAAACCATATCATGCAAGTCTAAATAGCGAGTTATAACCACTTTTAACAATTAAAGTTTCCTTATTTGGAAAGTTGGCAAAACCGGGTTATGTATTCAAAATCTGATTTCACAAATCATCTAAACATGTATCAAGTAGCATATAAACATCCTCATATCATTTAAATCACTTCTAGTATGTAAGATAGAATTCCTAAAAAGTTTCCATTATAAGTAACTTAGGGTTTTTAAGCTTGTTTAACGAGATTTAAAGTACCAAATCCATCACGTATGATTTATCTAACATAATTATAATCATAACAAGTGTCAAACATCTCTAACATGCAATTCTACACCATTACATAATAAAAAAGTTCTAATATTTAACACGTTACTAATCACATGGATCTAAGGTTTTGCAAATAACCATATAATCAACAAATACATGCAAAACAGTAATAAAGTTAACATTTTTATTATAAAAATCCATGTTTAGATGAACTAGGGTTTTGATCTAAAATTTAGGAATCAAAAAGTGATGAAATTGAACGAAACGACTTACGTAGAGACGTTAGAAACGCCTAGACTAGCACGTATCCACTTCCAGATTCACGATCGAAGATCAAACGAGGGTGTTTGGGTGCCTTGGAGCTCTCGGTCGAAGGAGAAGGGAGGGGGGTCGACGGCTCCAACAAAAAAAGGGATTAGGGTTTATCTTTTTTTTTAATTTTATATATATCCTTAATTGTGTTTATGAGTTTTTAAGTTGGGCTTCTGGCTTAATTAAAGCCCATAGACTCTAATTAATTAAATAATAACTAATAATGATTAAAAACTTCCAATTATTATTTTTATAAAAACTCTAATATTTATAAAAACAATAAACACGATTAACACACGATAAACACATACGAAAACAATAGCATTCACATAATTCACGTAATCACATATAAATCATAAAAACTCATAATTTATATTAAATATAAATTATTAAATGTTCGTAATGTTAATTTTGATTAATCACCAACGTTCCGGGTTAGACTCGAGTGCGATCCGATGTGTGCGAACTGACTGACACATTTAATTAATCCTAATTAAATGCAATGTATGTGTGACTAACTGAGATAACTGAGTTTGTAACGAAAAATGTTTGAACAAACGAGGTTTGAGTTAACGGAGTTAACCTGAAAATGTCGGATGTCACAGAATTCTTGGGGTTTCTTTTGAAAATTCCTCAACTGGGATATATTTTTTTAGTAATAATTCCCATTCTCTCTGTTTTTCTTTCACTATATTACTTGATGGATAATCTTTTCTTTCTTTCTTAAACAACATCTTCAATTTTTCTGCATGCTCTTCAACTTTTTTCAACTCCTTTTCTATTCTCTCCGTTCTAACCTGTTATATAATATTAATTGTTTATTATTATACAAATTCACAATACGCAAATACATAAAACTAGTACATAATTGTCTATAATACACAATGTAGATTTAATATTACACAATATGTGTAATACACAATGATGTTGTATACATTGTTTATAATACACATTGGATTCTGATCATAGTGTATTACAAAATCATTATAGACAATGATGCTGTTACACAATGTATATAACATCATAGTGTGTATTACACAATGTGTGTTATACACAATAATACTATTACACAATTATGTGTGTAATACACAATGGTGTGTGTAATATATACACAGTTTATAATGCACATTGGATTCTGATCATAGTGTATTACACACTATGATGATACACATTGGATTCAGATTATAGTGTATTACACACTATGATGATACACAATCATGATAGACAATGATACTATTACACATTGATTGTGTAATACACATGTCTCAACATTATATAATACATATCATCAGGGGCAGACCTACATAGCCCGGAGGGGGTTCACCGGAACCCCCCGGGTTTCGAAATTTATATAGAACGGTATGTAAAAACACTGGGGTGAACCCTTTAAAAAATATAGAGTGAACCCCCTGAAAAAAAATTCTTGGATCCGCCACTGCATATCATTGTGTAATACACAATGTATTATTACATATAAATAACACATTGTGTCATTTGCATTTTGTATAGTATAAATTCAGAATATGCAAATATATTTCATACCTCTTCAGACTCCAGACAATCTTTTTGTTTTTTGATTTTTACTTTCAATGTCACTCTTGATTCTTCTTTTTTCTCTTCTTCCTTCTCTACCTTTTTCTTTGATTTTTCATTCTTTATCATTTTTGGCTTTTCTCGTTCTTCTTTTTTCTTTTCTTCCTTTGCTTCTTTTTTAATTGATTTTTCAAGTAGATTTTCATATTCAATCAATTTCAAGTGATCAATCTTCTCAAGCTTGAGTTTTTCTTTCTTCTGTTCTCTTTTCTCTTTCTCATAGATATAACAAATCTGTATTAAACATGAAATAAACAATAGTAAGAAACCCATTATGTCATTTGACCTTTGTATAATAGAAATTCAGAATATGTAAAAATTATAATACATAATGTTATTACACAATCATGATACACAAAGATATAATAATACACAATGTACTATTGTCATTGTATATTAAAAAATGTGTATAATACACATTGTGTATAATACACAATGGAATATTACACAATGTGTATTATACATAATGATTATTGTGTGATATACACAATGTGTATAATACACAATTATGATGTTATATACATTGTGTATTACACAGTGTATATAACATCTTAAACAATATGTGTAATACACAATGATGTTATATACATTGTTTATAATACACATTGGATTCTGATCATAGTGTATTACAAAATCATGATAGACAATGATGCTGTTACACAATGTATATAACATCATTGTGTATTACACATTGATTGTTACACAATGATCATAGTGTATTACAAAATCACTATGATGTTATATACATTGTTTATAATACACATTGGATTCTGATCATAGTGTATTACAAAATCATGATAGACAATGATGCTGATAGACAATGATGCTGTTACACAATGATCATAGTGTATTACAAAATCATGATAGACAATGATGCTGTTACACAATGTTAAACAATATGTGTAATACACAATGATGTTATATACATTGTTTATAATACACATTGGATTCTGATCATAGTGTATTACAAAATCATGATAGACAATGTTTTTTTCAAAAAGGAAAATAATCTTATCAGATGCATTATGTATTTACACAATCATTGTGTATTACACAGTCATTGTGCATTACACATTGATTGTGTATTACACACATCATTGTATATTACACAATAATGTTCATTGTTTTTATGTATTATACACAACAATGAATTTACATAATGTTACACACAACAATGTATTTACACAATCATTGTGTATTACACAGTCATTGTGTATTACACACATCATTGTTTGTTACACAATCATTGTGTACTTGCACAATCATTGTGTATTACACACATCATTGTGTATATAACATCATTGTGTATTACACATTGATTGTTACACAATGATCATAGTGTATTACAAAATCACTATGATGTTATATACATTGTTTATAATACACATTGGATTCTGATCATAGTGTATTACAAAATCATGATAGACAACGATTCTGATAGACAATGATGCTGTTACACAATGATCATAGTGTATTACAAAATCATGATAGACAATGATGCTGTTACACAATGTTAAACAATATGTGTAATACACAATGATGTTATATACATTGTTTATAATACACATTGGATTCTGATCATAGTGTATTACAAAATCATGATAGACAATGTTTTTTTCAAAAAGGAAAATAATCTTATCAGATGCATTATGTATTTACACAATCATTGTGTATTACACAGTCATTGTGCATTACACATTGATTGTGTATTACACACATCATTGTATATTACACAATAATGTTCATTGTTTTTATGTATTATACACAACAATGAATTTACATAATGTTACACACAACAATGTATTTACACAATCATTGTGTATTACACAGTCATTGTGTATTACACACATCATTGTTTGTTACACAATCATTGTGTACTTGCACAATCATTGTGTAATCATTGTGTATTTACACAGTCATTGTGTATTACACAGTCATTGTGTATTACACATTGATTGTGTATTACACAATCATTGTGTATTACACACATCATTGTTTGTTACACAATCATTGTGTACTTGCACAATCATTGTGTAATCATTGTGTATTTACACAATCATTGTGTATTACACATTGATTGTGTATTACACACATCATTGTGTATTACACAATAATGTTCATTGTTTTTATGAATTATCTATCATGTAAGGTTTAATGTATTTACCACAAGTAGCATGATTGGTCCAGTAAAAATTTCTCCTTCTTTTCCTCCCCATCCTTTTCTTGTTCTTCTGAGACATTCCAGAACATATTCACACCAGTCCAGCTTTTTAAAATCTGTGTTTGTTTTGAGCGGTGTCAGAAATCGCAAGTTAACTGTGTTGCTCTTCATTGTTTCACCAATTATAGACATTAATACAACCATGTAATTGAGCTTGAACATTCTCCCTGAGTCATCTGTTTTCTTCAAATAGTCAACCAAGTCACTAACAGAAATTTTATTTTGCTTCTTTTGCATCTCATCATCAAACTGATTTCTCCATTCTTTGACCACTGGATCATATGTTTTTGGTTTACTCATTTGAGTGACTTGTGTTTCACCATTTGGTATTCCAAATATTTCATTGATCAAAGAAGTTGCTAATTTGTACTCATTAGCTCCATCATTCAAAATGTCTGTTGATGGATCATAATTTTGTAGCAGCCAATATCCCAAGGAAGTTGGTATCGTATGCAATTTTAGTAACAAGGTTTTTCCAAAACCGATTTCTTCAACAACCTTTCTATGAGATTTTGTTAAGTTATGAAGGAGATTGATGAGGTTTCCTGGTGCACATCTCAACAATAGCTTCTTGCCAGTAAAAGGAATATGCTTTTGCATTGTTTCTGATGTTGAAGTCTTCCTTTTTTTGCAATCTGTTATTTTTCCTTCACATTGACCTTGACCTTGTTCTGGTTCTTTTCTTTTCTTTCCAGAATCCACCTTTAGCTGAAGTCCTTCTTCCACCTTCTCTTTTCCTTTTCCCTTTTTAACTGATTCTAACTTCTTTCCACTCCTCTTACCCTCATCTTCCTTTTCAAAAACTTTTTGTTTTTTCCCTTTAGATAGATTTCTTATCAACATATCATCCTTCTTACCAGCAAATTCAAAGTAATATATTACTTGTTACACACTAATAAAATGAAAGTTAATACAGTAATATTTTTGTACACTAACATTCACTGTCAGTTTCTTCATTTTCAATGATAATTGGGTCTGACTCATCATTAGTAAATCTGCTGAAACATTTCATTTTTATTCTTTCACTTTGTCTTTTTCGTGTTGTACCTATAAAAAAATTGTTATTATTTAAACATAATGTGTATAATACACAATGATGTAATATACATTGTGTATATTACATATTGATTGTGTAATACACAATGATTGTGTAATACACAATGATCAGAATTATTCAATGAAATAAACAATAGATGTGTAATACAATGATCAGAATGATTGTGTAATACAGAAATCAAGTGTGCTACATATTAAACAAACACAATGTGTGTAATACACAATGAAGTTATATACATTATGTATAATACACATTGTATTATGATCATAGTGTAATACACAATCATCAGAATGATTGTGTAATATAGAAATTAGGTGTGCTACATATTACACAATCATAATGATTGTGTAATACATAATGATGCTGTTACACAATATAACATCACAGTGTTTTATACTCAATCTGTGTAATACACAATGACGTTATATACATTGTGTATTACAGAAATTGGATTCTGATGTTATATACATTGTATATATTACACAATGATTGTGTAATACACTATGATCAGAATCCAATCTGTAATATAATGTGTGTAATACACATCATTGTGTAATACACAATGAGTGTGTAGTACACATTACACATTGATTGTGTAATACACATTGATACTATTATACATTGATTGTAGTGTATTACACAATCATGATAGACAATGATACACATTGATGGGCAAGAAATACACATTGATTGTGTATTACTCTCAATGTAGATTACTCTCAACAGTAATCTGAAAATTCAAATTGATTGTGTATTACTCTCAACCGTAATACAAATTGAAGGTGTATAACTCTCAACCGTAATCTGAAAATTCCATCATCACATTGATTGTGTAATACACATTGATTGTGTAATACACATTTGATCATAGTGTAATACACAATGTATATAACATCACAGTGTTTTATGCTCAATGTCTGTAATACACATGGATAGAACACAATCATGATAAACAATGATAATACACAATCATCCACAAACCCTAGTTTTTTTCAAAAACATGAAAAGTGTTATACATAAGGCATTTTTATCGATACTTGAAGCGTCCTTCTTCATTTTTTGATTTTGCTTACTCCGACTAGTTTTCGATTTCGCTTATTTCCGTCCGATTTGCCTGAATTTCGTCCGATTCGCCTGAATTTCCTTCCGATTTCGTCTGTCGTTCTCTGTTGGATTGCTTTGCGTAACAAGGGTGAGAAGAGTTGGAATGAAAAAGTACTGATATAACCTCTTGCGTGTTCCTTTGTGTTGTAGAAGTTCCACTTATTTACAAAATTACCACCGTGTAAAAAGTAACCGTAGATCAGATTAAACAATCTAATCCAATGGGCCTAAATCCTTCTTACCCTTTTTATTTTAAAATCCCTTTTTACAATAACCCAACCCATATAATATAATATTGATCAATAGACTAATACAAAAATTAAACGGTTTAAACTAAAAAAAACTATTTAAATATTGATGATTTGTATATTCTTGGAATAATATGGCCTATTTTCTTATTCCTAAATATATTAAAACACTATGTTAGAATCCTTTGTATTACACAGGATGTATATTGAAAACGATGTAACTCATAAATTTAAATTTGTAAATACGTCCTAACTTGTCAGACTATTATGATCTTCTCGAGATATATCAAATGTGTGTAAATAACAAATTAGTATTTTTCTTTAATTAGTTATATTTTGATTTCCTATTATATATTCTTATTTAATATAATTAGTATATTTCTTTAACAATATATTTATAATATCATTATTATTTAATAAGATACAAGAATTTATTAGGAGAGAGAGGCGAAAAAATCATTGTGAGAAAGCATAAGAAAGTAACAAGTGTCCAATTAAACCTTCATTTATTAGTATAGATTGGATTTATTCATTATTATTATTATGAAAATTTATGTATTCATCTATGTTTGCTTCATATCCACATGTTTGAAAATTTAAATTCATTCATTATTATTATTATTATTATTATTATTATTATTATGAACACGACATCTATGTATTCATCTATGTTTGCTTCATATCCACATCTTTTTTTAGTCACCTATTTATACACAATTTTTTTTATTATTACTGATGGGAAAAACGCAACCGATCACAAACGGTAACAAAACAAATGCGCGGAAGCAAATCTCGTTTGGTCAAAACTTTCCCGACCCAAATGAACCTGTTAGGATGCAAACAAATAGGGTATTCCAAAATAACCAAAGCAGCCCCAAATCATTATATAAATAAAATAGAAAGACATCGAAATTTTAGCGTGGAAAACCCCTCAAACGAGAGAGTAAAAACCACAGGACTACTAGAGTCGCTTCAAATCCACTATCACCAAATCAAGAGCAATACAAAGTCTTCTCTAGATAAACTAGAGGCATCCAATAAATAGCATATACTAGGAATCACTAACATTAAGCATATGAAAACCAAAACAAAAACGAGTAAGAGGTGTCACCAAAAAAGGTTGTTGTAGAACCCGATCTCTTGCAACTTCTCTTTGTCATCGTTGAGTCGATGGAATCACTGAAACAAAAACCTTTTTGTTTAGAAGATCACCTACTCAAAAACATCTATTTTGCTCTTCTTCTTCGAGATAGCCTTAGACCAGAACCCAGACAACCAAAACCTTTTTTTGTTGTTGTCTTGAGATAAAGATGATAGACTACAACATTTATTACTTCAACAACCATTTTGACTTTTGGTGTCTTCATCTTTTTCGGCAGAAGCAACAATAACTATAAAAACAATTTTTTTTATTAAATTATTTGGGCTAAAATAATAAAAACCCTCACAGGCTAAAAATAAGCCTAACAAATCTTCCCCTTTTGACTTATGAGAAAGAATTCGTCATCCCGACGATCGAGCAATATTTGTTTAACTTTTCTCTTGTCAAAGCTTTAGTTAACATATCGGAACAATTATCATCGGTGTGAACTTTATCAAGTTCAAACAACTTGTCTTCAAGACCATCTCTAATCCAATGATACCTCACATCAATATGTTTTGTTCTTTTATGGAACATGGAATTTTTAGCAAGGTGAATAGCACTTTGATTATCACAAAGAACCACGTAGCGTTGTTGCATAAAGCCAAGCTCTTGCAGAAATCTTTTCAACCACAATAGTTCTTTGCAAGCTTTTGTTGCTGCCATATACTCAGCCTCGGTGGTGGACAAAGCAACACACTTTTGAAGCCTTGATTGTCATGACACAACTCCCCCTGCAAAAGTCATCAAATATCCAGAAGTAGATTTCATGTTGTCCTTATTTCCTGCCATATCAGAATCAGTATAACCAACAAGCATCGGCTCTCCATTTCCAAATGATATACCCAATTTGGAAGTATCACGCAGATATCTAAATATCCATTTAACTGCTTTCCAATGCTTCTTACCTAGATTTGACAGAAACCGACTAACAACACCTACTGCATGGGCAATGTCAGGTCTTGTACAAACCATTGCATACATCAAGCCTCCAATTGCTGAGGCATATGGAACTCTATCCATATCTTCAATCTCCTCCTTAGAACAAGGGAATCTTTATCAGTTAGCTTAAAGTTAGGAGTAAGAGGTGAACTGACTTCTTTGGCTTTAGCCATGTTGAATCTACAAAGCACCTTCTCAATGTATTGCTCTTGTGACATGTGTAGCTTCTTTGAAGCTCTATCTCTAGTAATCCGAATGCCAAGAATCTGTTTTGCTGGCCCCAAGTCTTTCATAGAAAAAGACTTGCTCAATTCTTTCTTCAACTGAACAATTCTCTTTGCATTCTTGCCAACAATCAACATGTCATCAACATAGAGTAGTAGGATGATAAAATCATCATCACCAAACCTTTGGAAGAAAACACAGTGGTCTGAAGTAGTCTTTCGGTAGCCTTACTCCCCCATGACTGACTCAAATTTCTTGTACCACTGTCTTGGTGCTTGCTTCAACCCATAAAGACTTTTCTGAAGTTTACAGACATAGTCTTCTTTACCCTTAACCTGAAAACCTTCATGTTGCTCCATATAGATTTCCTTATCCAAGTCACCATGAAGGAATGTTGTCTTGACATCCATTTGCTCAACCTCAAGATCAAGACTAGCTGCCAAACCAAGAATCACCCGAATGGAACTCATCTTCATGACTAGAGAGAAAATCTCATCAAAATCAATACCCTTTCTTTGACTGAACCCTTTGACAACCAATCTAGCCTTGTACCTAGGCCGTGAGGTATGTTCTTCAGTCTTCACTTTGTAAACCCACTTGTTTTTCAAAGCTCTCTTGCCCTTAGGCAGTTTCACCAACTCAAAGGTATTGTTCTCATACAAGGAATTCATCTCGTCTTGCATGGCTTCAACTTATTCCCTTTATGCTCATCTTCCATGGCCTTGGTATAACACTCGGGCTCTCCCCCATCAGTGAGTAACACATACTCATCGGCAGAAAAACGGGTGGAAGGATGACGATCTCTTGTAGACCGCCTGAGTGGGAGAAATGCTGGCATATCTGGTACTGGTAGTTCAGGGTGGAAATCCTCACCCGGCTCTAACTGCTCTGGAATATCAACATTATCAGTACCATGTTCATCATTTTGAACATCATCTCCATTATGTGTCTCGGTTTGCTGTGGAGGAACCGGATCCAAATCATTAAGATCATCAGTTTGTTGAGGAACTATCTTTGTCTTCTCAATATCTTTCAGACCCTGATTTTCCATGAACACCACATCACGACTTCTTACGAGTTTCTTTAGAACCGGATCATATAACTTGTATCCAAACTCATCTTGCCCATAACCAAGGAATATACAGGGCTTGGTCTTCACATCAAGCTTTGATCTCTCGTCTTTGGGAATATGCACAAAATCCTTGCATCCAAAGACCCGCAAATGACGATACGAAACATATTTGTTACTCCAAACCCTGTCAGGAACATTAAAATACAAAGGAACACAAGGAGTTAGATTAATAACATGTACCGTCGTATTCAAAGCTTCACCCCAAAAGGAATTAGGCAACCCTGCATGCGATAGCAAACATCTAACCCTCTCAGCCAATGTTCTATTCATCCGTTCGGCTAGAGCATTCAACTGTGGTGTCTTTGGAGGAGTCTTTTGGTGTCGAATACCTTTATCTCTACAATAAGCATCAAAAGGATCAATGTACTCACCTCCATTATCTGTCCGAATACACTTAAGATTCTTCCCATTTTGTCTCTCAACTAGGGCATGAAATTGCTTAAACACATCTAATACTTGATCTTTATATTTCAAGGAATAAGCCCAAACCTTCCTTGAATGATCATCGATGAATGTGATAAAGTATAAGCAACCACCAAGTGATCTAGTCTTCATGGGACCACATATATCGGAATGCACCAAATCAAGTATATTTTCTTTTCTAGAAGGAGGATGACTCTTAAAGGAAACTCTAGTTTGCTTACCTTCCAGACAATGAGAACACTTCTTCAAATGAACATCATGCACACCGAATAGGACATTTCTCTTCAACAATAGAGACATCCCCTTTTCACTCATGTGACCAAGTCTCTTGTGCCACAATTCGGTCATATCAGAATTCATCAATGAATGAACCGAGTCTCTAGAGATCTTCGGATGTGTTAGGTATAACTTTGAACTTCTTTTACCCTCTTGCCACGATCAAAGAACCACGAGTGAGTTTCCACATTCCATCACCAAGGTTACTGTGGAAGCCATCATCATCATCAAGTAAGCATGTGGATATCAAATTAAGTCTAATATCTAGAACATGTTTTACATTGTGTAAAACCAACTCCATTCCAGTATCAACTTCAAGCAAATATCCCCAACACCAACAATCTTAGATAGCCCATTATTACCCATCTTAACACTCCTAAAGTCACCAGGAGTATAAGATGAATAAAATTCCCTTTGTGATGTCACATGACAGGTAGCACCACTATCAACAACCCAACTCGAATCATCATGTGCAAGGTTAACCATATCATAATCACAACAAATACAGAACTCTTCTATAGCAGTGTTAACTTCAGCGGTGTCATTACCACCATCATCTTTCTTATTATTGTTCTTTTGATTGTTGTAATTAGCCTTCTTGATTTCCTTTTTCAATTGTCTGTAGAATCTAATTATGTGTCCTTTCCTACAACAATTGTGACAATCCGGACTTTTCCAGTTAACTCCGTTAACTTAATCTAGTTAAAGTTAACTTAATTCAAACCCCAGGGACTATTTCTGTCATTTTTCAAACCCTAATTACAAGGACTACTTGTGTAATTAGCCTAAACTCGATCCTATTTGACTTTGTAAAGTCAAAATCCAAGCCTTAAGTCCTATTGACTCCTGATAGTCAAACTAACCTTGTAGATAACCACATTCAAACTACAAGGATCAATTCTGGTTTTTTTTTTCAAACTCAATTGCATGAAACCAGAAGGACTAAACTTGTAATTTTCTTAATCTTGATTTCTGTTGACTTTCTAAAGTCAACCCGTGTGATCTTGAGTCAAATTTGCATACCACGATCGATTTCAGTTGGAGTTGTAACCGAAATTACTCGAATATGGTCATTAACGGCCATCATTAATCCATAAACACAGTATTGATTCGTAATTAACACCACTTATGAGTAGTTAAGTCCTAAACGTCGACCCTCGCGTCTAAAACCATCAATTCGATCAATCGGTTTGTTATTTCCCACAATCAGGCATCTGCGCACCTCTATCACGCTCTCAGAAGCAATCCCCTACACCAACTCGATCAGAATCAAAGCCAGAAATGCCGGAGACCAAACCGTGCGGAGCCGGAACCCCAATTTGCTGTTCCCTAACAATCCGATATCGTTTTAGGTAATCAAATACACCCTTAGTTTTGTTTTCTGGTCTACAACTAAAGCCCTAACCTAATTTGGACACACAACATCGAATTAAGCATAAACCCGTACCTAGGGTTCATCTGATTTCGGTTTAGTCGAACTTTAATCCGGACATCACCTCAATCTAATTAAACTACATGTTTAGATTCTCAATCCGTCGTATATTGAAAGCCCTAACCATTTGAGAGCTTATAACATCGAATTAAGCGTAACCTGAATCTAGGGTTCTTCGCAAACCCAGTTTAACCGAGCTTCACCCTAAACAAAGTTTAAATCCAATTAAATCATATATGTTGCTTCGCAATTTCACATACTTTGAAAGCCCTATGAAACCAACAACATACATTATCGTTTTTAGTCAATTCGATTCCAAGATCAAAACCTAGGGTTCCGACATTTTCAATACAGAATTAAACGATCTCTAAACTGTTATTTTTGCAATTAAATTCACTCACAGACTCGGAATTCCCTGATGAACAAAACCCCTATGATCTCTTGGTCAATCGCGATTGATTTCAAGAGATTAAGGGTTGATTTTGGTTCGGATCGCACAAAAGGGGAAGAACACAGTGGATTGGAAGATTAAAACAAATCTGATCCGGGTTCTAACGCGATGACCCTAGCGGGCGTAGTGGTTAAGGCTTTGGTATGTGGGGGAGGAGACCCGGGTTCGATCCCTTCACCCCCCTTTTCTTTTTAAAACAATTTTAAACTATTATTTTTAATATAAAAACTTACCCCATGTTATTATAATAATATTTTATGACGTTTTAGCCTCGTGTATTACCCGTAGGCTCGGGTTTGGTTTTATAATCTAAAATTAATATTATTCCCACTTTTAAAATAATATATTTATATTATTTTCAAAACCACGAATTCAAATAAAATAATATGTTTATATTATTTTCAACTCATGACTCCTATTATTAAATAATATATATTTTTATATTATTTCGTCTCGTTTATTTACCTCGTGTAACGTTTCAAACAAATTAATAATATAAATGTTTATATTATTTACTCACGTTTATATCCTCGAATAAAAATAATATATTTATTATTTTTGTCACGTAAATGATTATCGTATATTTTATACGAGTTCAAAAATAATATATTAATTATATTATTTTACTAAACCATTATTGAATAGTACAAACGCACGGATATATTTAATTATTATTACATTCGTAATTAAGAAACCTTCGACACAAAACGTATTTATCTTAATAATTATATTAAGAAACCCTATATTCCCGTAGACACGTTCGTCTACTCATTGATCCTTAGAATACGTTAAGACGTTCTAACCTTCCGTGTCGTCGTCACAAATCCCAGTGTGTCCCTAACTTATGTGTTTATGATTCTAGGGCATACATAAGCCGTGCAGGATAACGCTTGAGGTTCTAAATCTCATACTTGTGTGATACTACCTACTACGCAACGCAGGTGAGTTTCACGGCCCCTTTTTACCTGTTTTACTATTGGGGGAGAAACATGCTTACACACAAACATATTTTACTTGTTTTCCTGTTGAGGAGAAACAAACATGAACACCAACTATCATACTCTTACTTGTTTTCCCCGTGGGGGAGAAACAGGTACACAGACAAACATTTTGTTACATGTTTTTCCCGTCGGGGGAGAAAACATGACACAACTATTTTAGATTATTGTAATTCACATGTTATTACTGTTGAGGCTAAGCGTAACACACTATCACAGAAAGTCCTCATCTTATATCGGACCGTTAATATGGATCTTAGCGAGGTAATGTTTAGTAGTACTACTGGGTTTGACAAGCCCCACCCGCGTTAGTCGCGCTAACTCGATTGGATATCGAACGGGTGAAATGTTAGCCTACTCACATTTGCCAGAGTTGATAGACCTGGCAGGAGGCATACAAACACAGTCAGCTTCGGTTGCGAGCGCTTTAGTAAAACATGAACATAGGTTAGCTACCTATAGATATGCATATTAAATGTACATAATCTGGCAAACACACTCTTATTGTAAACTTGAAAGCTGTGAACTCATCAACCTCGTGTTGACACTTTTTCTTACATGTTTCTCATGTCGCTAAGGCACAGGTTGCACACTTAGGACATGCATGGAGTCCTACTGTCATATTATTCATTTTAAACATTTGAAACGGTTTACTTATTTACATTGATTGACGCCTATTGCGTGTAATTACTTTTGATTTCATATTAACGTTTACGCTTCCGCATTAACTCTGAACTTTTATGTTTTGACATTTCAAGTCCCATATAGTGTCGTTTGATGTAACTAATGACTGAGATCCTGGTGTGTCACCTTCCAAACGGTAAAACTCCGTTAGTTGAAATTGGGGGTGTGACAACAATGATAACACTCAAAGTTAGCAAACTTCCCTTGAGACTTACTACGATGCTTCCCTCTGATACTCGGACCTCTACTCTGACTTCTCCCCTTGTTTTATGTGACTAAAATATCTAAATGTAAGGCCCCAAACCCGGGAGGCCTCACTTCTTGGATTTACTCATTCACAAACAGTTCTTAAACATAAATATCAAATAACGCAGCGGAAAATACTTCATTAAATCATGACTATTACATTGTCCATACATGCGGAGGCGTAAACATTGCTTAAAACATAAAATAAACTAAAACAAAACATAACGGGATGCCAGTCGTCAAAAGCAGTCGGGTAACTCTTCATCTCTAGCCAAGCATCACCGTCCATCCTCATAACCTGCCTTAACCTGAATGTGCACACTAAAAAGTCAGCTACGCTGGTGAGTTCTAGTTTTCGTTCGATTTAAGAAATGGTTCATCATTCAAAACATTCAATAGGGTTTAACATCACGTATAAGAAAACAGGGCCTTTCATTCATAAACCTTCACACATTTAAACACACTGAACGGATCATTTGTTTAAAACATTTAACATTCATTTAAGTCATACATTACTATCTAAAATCTGTATCGTTACGCGTCTCTGTGTCCCCGAAGGAACCCTACATGTCGTGGACAACCGTTACGTATCGCCGTCATTGCCACAACATTCCGTCAATTCCCCTTTTTGGTATTGCCCCCAAGGCTAACTGCACGAGGACCGACAATACCCATTCAGTTGCCCCCTATGGCTCTTAGCCATAGACCGACAACCTCCATTGAAGGCTATGGCTCTCAGCCATAGACCAGCAACTTCCATCGACGGCTATGGCTCTCAGCCATAACACTGTCGGATCATAATTTAATCTCACGTGGGGTCACATTAACCCCTGAGTAACCGTCGTTACTCCATACCAGTTGTACAACATCAAACCATTGGCAGGCCACTAAGACACTGCCATGTTGTTCTTATGGTAACTATGGCTCGCTGTCCATAATCTACCACAAGGCTGGGAATCTCATTCCCAGACTTCATTCGTCAATTCCATTCATTCGACAGATTAGATTAGTAATGACTTCTTTAAAACCTTTGCCCTTTTCCTTTTCTTTTCATAAAACCTTTCCTTCACTTTCGAAACCCTTTACCTTTACTTTAAACCATTTCTTATTAAACATTCGTTCGTAAACATTACATGCATAAAACTTTCTTTCCATAAACCGTTCATTCCAAATCATTTCATTTCATAATCATAGTTTCATAAAATATCATTTCATAAAACATCATTTCATATGTATGCACACCAGCCCGAAAACATTATATAAAACATTTAAAAGAGGGCTTCTAGAACTCACCTGATAAGCTAATCCGGGTTGCCCTAAACAAAGGTCCCACTACGTCACTTCCGATCTGAATTGATTAGTTAAATACACATCAGACCAAATCCCGACTCTAACGGTTTAACCTTCTAAACATACCGACTTTACCTAATCAGCATGTTGCCTGCGCACTTAGCAAGTGCGCAGACCCTGCTGCCTGCGCACTTAGCAAGTGCGCAAACCCCTCTTCCTGCGTACTTAGCAAGTGCGCAGGTCCCTCCTCCTGCGCACTTAGCAAGTGCGCAGGCCCTGCTCCGTGCGCACTTAGCAAGTGCGCACGACCTGTTCTTCGCGAAAAACCCTAACTTTCGCATTCGGGTCTGATCATGTCAAGATCCCGAACCTGTTTGCATTCAAAACGTTCGTTTTCCATTAAGGAACTCAAATCCATGATTATCTTTCAGTTTCATCCGTTTAAACCTTACATTTTCACCCAAAACCCGAAAAACCCAAAAACGAACTAAAACTCAGATTTAGGTCGGATTGTTACCTGAATCGAGCTTCTGATCCGGAGGTTTTTCTCACGAGTTATGGAGTAACACTTTGCTGAAATCTCGGGTCGATCCGCCAACTTTCTCTCTCTACGGTTTCTCTCTCTAGAAGGTGCAAATGAGAGAAAAGGGTGGTGACCTTGGCTATTTATAGGGGAGGCTCCCCTTCCAGCCCGCCGGCCCATCCGACCCGACCCGACCTGCCTCGTTCGTTTATTTCGTCATTTTAACTGTCGTTTTATTTTTGGGATGTTACAAGTCTACCCCCTTACAATAGGTTTCGTCCCCGAAACCTATCATAAGTCAAATAGATGAGGGTACGACTCCCTCATTTCCCTCTCCGTTTCCCAAGTGGCTTCCGATCCCTTTCGATGTTTCCATTGGACTTTAACCAATTGGATAATCTTATTACGCAAACGCTTATCCTTCTTGTCTAAGATGGCCACGGGTTCTTCGATGTATTTAAGGCTGTTGTCGACCTCGATGTCAGTAAGTGGTACGTGAGCCGATTCATTCGCCAAACACTTTCGCAAGTGTGATACATGGAAGGTAGGATGAATCCCACTTAACTCATCAGGCAACTCTAACCGATAAGCGACTTCACCAACCCGTGCCATTATCCTGAATGGTCCGACAAACCTCGGACTTAACTTTCCTCTCTTCCTGAATCGTATGATTCCCTTCTAGGGCGACACTTTCAACATTACTTTGTCCCCAACATCAAACTCAATAGGACTTCGTCGTTTATCCGCGTAGGATTTCTGACGATCTTGAGCGGCCTTCATTCTTGCTTTGATTTGATCAAACCTTTCCGATGTTTCTCTTACGACTTCAAGACTTCCTAATTCCTTCTGCCCAATCTCACCCCAACAAACCGGGGTCCTACATCTTCTCCCATACAACATTCCGTAAGGCGGCATGCCTATCTTCGTGTGATGACTATTGTTTTAGGAGAATTCGGCTAATGGCAGATGACTGTCCCAACTGCCGCCAAAGTCGATAATACAAGCGCGAAGCATATCCTCCAATGTCTGAATGGTCCTTTCGGACTGACCATCCGTTTGTGGGTGGTATGCCGTGCTGATATTAAGCCTCGTGCCCATCGCCTCGTGA
Source organism: Smallanthus sonchifolius (assembly GCA_023525975.1). Lineage (NCBI taxonomy): Eukaryota > Viridiplantae > Streptophyta > Magnoliopsida > Asterales > Asteraceae > Smallanthus > Smallanthus sonchifolius. The sequence goes on along the minus strand of CM042033.1, from coordinate 71,719,203 downwards.
AATCTTTTCCAGAACCTCGATGTGAATCGTGTGTCCCGATCAGATACTATCGTCAAAGGCATCCCATGCCGTGCTACTATTTGATTAATAAATACTTCCGCTAACCCCTCCGACGAGAACGTCTCGCGAATAGGTAGGAAATGAGCACTCTTCGTTAAACGGTCTACAATTACCCAAATGGTGTCATTACCTTTAGCTGTGCGAGGTAGCTTGGTTATGAAGTCCATGGTAATGTGTTCCCACTTCCATTCCGGTATATCAAGTGGTTGACTCTTTCCATACGGTTTCTGGTGTTCAGCCTTTACTTGCGAGCAAGTCAAGCACTTGCTTACATACTTCGTCACATCATATTTCATTCCAGGCCACCAGTATTCCTTCCTCAGATCTTGGTACATTTTATTGGTACCAGGATGGATAGAGTACCGAGACTTATGAGCCTCATTCAAGATTTTGGTTCTAAGTTCGCCACCCATAGGTATCCATACCCGTCCAAAACGTGTCCTAACACCCAGGGTGTTATACTCCAACTTGTCCTGTTGGCCAACCATCCTTTCCTTCTTAATGTTTTCTTCCTTAAGTGCTTCATCTTGAGCTCTTTCAATTTCCCTCATCACATCTGATGTTACCACTAACTGGCAAGCTTTCACTCTAATAGGAGTAGGCACATCCTTTCGGCTTAGAGCGTTAGCCACCACGTTTGCCTTTCCAGGATGATATATTATTTCACAGTCATAGTCTTTCAACAGTTCCAACCATCGCCTCTGCCTCATATTAAGTTCCTTTTGTTCGAAGAAGTATTTCAAACTTTTGTGGTCGGAGTAAATAGTAAACTTCACCCCGTAAAGGTAGTGCCTCCATATTTTCAATGCAAATACAACAGCAGCAAGTTCCAAATCATGAGTTGGATAGTTGACTTCGTGAACTTTCAACTGCCGCGACGCATATGCAATCACTCTCCCGTTGACAGATTCTCGTTGATAGATTCTTATGTAGTCTTGACTATACCTCTCTCGTTCTTGATAGACGTTATCTTTTTCAGCATCGTACATCCCTAGTCGGTCTTTCACATCTAACCGTTAGGGTTCTTATATCGTCATTCTATGTGAAATGTCCTATCAAACTCGGAGTCGTCCACAGAAGACTCCATGGCCATAATTTCAACTCCTCGTTAAGGTTATCCACCTTGCCATCTGGACGGTTATTATCGATCGTCTTTCGACTATTTGGATTATTGTGTATACCTCATAAGCTGTCCATGGTGCATTCGTCCTTGAAGGACCATACCATGTCGTTCTCGAATGAATCATACCATCCCGAATGATTCCTACTATCAAGTTCTTGAAGGTACCGTACCATCTCATTCCCGAAGGAACCACATCGTCTCGTTCCCTAAGGAACCATATCGCTTCATTCCAGAAGGAACCGTATCGCTTCGTTCCCGTAGGAACCGTATCGCTTCGTTCCCGTAGGAACCGTATCGCTTCGTTCCCGTAGGAACCGTATCAGGTATCCCCCAAACATATGAGGTATCCCTTATCACATCTGGCCGACAATATATATTCTCTAGCTACTCGTTTCCATTAGCCTTTTCTGCATGCATTTCTTCTAAAGTCACATTCGTTGGTCTTACTATGGATAAATGACACGTACGGTGACACTTGTACTTTCATTTCCTTTCTAGTTTCAGTGGGTCCGTCAACGGCTTTCCAATTCTAACAACACTCGCAGCTGTTGATTAGACTTAGACATAGTAGAGCGTTCTCTGAGTCGCCTTGAATTTCTTTTTAGTGCCCATGCATACTTCAACAGTAGACCGATTCTTATTCACCATAACATTTTTGTGCTAAGCGTAGTCCACCCTAGCTCCTTGGCATCCTTCATACGTATGCTCGTCTGACTTAGGTAAACCGAAGTTTCATTCCTCCTCGTCTTGTCCGTGGCTCGTACTCGTTGACATCCTTCACCTCTGTAAGGTATACCATCTCTGACATCGTTACTATCACTAATGATGTTCATCAATCTCTTTAAATCGCTACTCGGGTGACTAACATCTCGTAGTCGTGGTTGAGTAATTGGATCAACTCTGATACGTAAGCATTAATCAACACCATAAAATTCGCTATCATGCACGTGCACCTGTAAATTCATAATTTCACGGATCCAAACGAAATTGCCAATTTACCTTACTCGAGCATTCTAGTTCCTCTTATAACACTTCATAATACTCGCGTCTCTTCAAAGTTGAGATTTTGTCCCGGTATTCTCCTCGACACTTCTTACCACTTCCGCGCTAAGTCAACACAACAGAGGACATCTCGCATAACACTCGTACGGTCTCATGCACACTACCTTCCGGTTCCGCAAGAACACTTGCCTCTTTACTATAAACTTGGTGGGCGGGATTCCGACCGTGTCATCCGGTACGACCCCCCCCCCCCCACCACCACCACCACGCCTTCCGCCTATTCTACCCTCCATTTCGTTCTAAAAGACAAGGAATCTAATGTTATCACGCTAGTTAACAAATAAAATTCAACAAGTACTGTAAGATGTTAATATACACTGGCCATCTGTAATTAACCATTACACTACCTTTCGATTTCTATTTGACCACCTTTGTGATTCCATCAGAACACAAGTCCTTACCTAACCCTTTCTAAGACATACTATATACGTAAATATATATACTACCTTCATACCTGATGTTGTGGCTCGAGTTACCCGTACTGGCATCCGCTTTCGGTCCAATTCACAGTTTAAGTTCAGACACTGGGAGTGTCTGAATCTCTCAAACTATTGCTCTGATACCAGCTTGTAAGGCCCCAAACCCGGGAGGCCTCACTTCTTGGATTTACTCATTCACAAACAGTTCTTAAACATGAATATCAAATAACGCAGCGGAAAATACTTCATTAAATCATGACTATTACATTGTCCATACATGCGGAGGCGTAAACATTGCTTAAAACATAAAATAAACTAAAACAAAACATAACGGGATGCCAGTCGTCAAAAGCAGTCGGGTAACTCTTCATCTCTAGCCAAGCATCACCGTCCATCCTCATAACCTGCCTTAACCTGAATGTGCACACTAAAAAGTCAGCTACGCTGGTGAGTTCTAGTTTTCGTTCGATTTAAGAAATGGTTCATCATTCAAAACATTCAATAGGGTTTAACATCACGTATAAGAAAACAGGGCCTTTCATTCATAAACCTTCACACATTTAAACACACTGAACGGATCATTTGTTTAAAACATTTAACATTCATTTAAGTCATACATTACTATCTAAAATCTGTGTCGTTACGCGTCTCTGTGTCCCCGAAGGAACCCTACATGTCGTGGACAACCGTTACGTATCGCCATCATTGCCACAACATTCCGTTAATTCCCCTTTTTGGTATTGCCCCCAAGGCTAACTGCACGAGGACCGACAATACCCATTCAGTTGCCCCCTATGGCTCTCAGCCATAGACCGACAACCTCCATTGAAGGCTATGGCTCTCAGCCATAGACCAGCAACTTCCATCGACGGCTATGGCTCTCAGCCATAACACTGTCGGATCATAATTTAACCTTACGTGGGGTCACGTTAACCCCTGAGTAACCGTCGTTACTCCATACCAGTTGTACAACATCAAACCATTGGCAGGCCACTAAGACACTGCCCCTGTTGTTCTTATGGTAACTATGGCTCGCTGTCCATAATCTACCACAAGGCTGGGAATCTCATTCCCAGACTTCATTCGTCAATTCCATTCATTCGACAGATTAGATTAGTAATGACTTCTTTAAAACCTTTGCCCTTTTTCTTTTCTTTTCATAAAACCTTTCATTCACTTTCGAAACCCTTTACCTTTACTTTAAACCATTTCTTATTAAACATTCGTTCGTAAACATTACATGCATAAAACTTTCTTTCCATAAACCGTTCATTCCAAATCATTTCATTTCATAATCATAGTTTCATAAAATATCATTTCATAAAACATCATTTCATATGTATGCACACCAGCCCGAAAACATTATATAAAACATTTAAAAGAGGACTTCTAGAACTCACCTGATAAGCTAATCCGGGTTGCCCTAAACAAAGGTCTCACTACGTCACTTCCGATCTGAATTGATTAGTTAAATACACATCAGACCAAATCCCGACTCTAACGGTTTAACCTTCTAAACATACCGACTTTACCTAATCAGCATGATGCCTGCGCACTTAGCAAGTGCGCAGACCCTGCTGCCTGCGCACTTAGCAAGTGCGCAGACCCCTCTTTCTGCGTACTTAGCAAGTGCGCAGGTCCCTCCTCCTGCGCACTTAGCAAGTGCGCAGGACCTGCTCCGTGCGCACTTAGCAAGTGCGCACGACCTGTTTTTCGCGAAAAACCCTAACTTTCGCATTCGGGTCTGATCATGTCAAGATCCCGAACCTGTTTGCATTCAAAACGTTCGTTTTCCATTAAGGAACTCAAATCCATGATTATCTTTCAGTTTCATCCGTTTAAACCTTACCTTTTCACCCAAAACCCGAAAAACCCAAAAACGAACTAAAACTCAGATTTAGGTCGGATTGTTACCTGAATCGAGCTTCTGATCCGGAGGTTCTTCTCACGAGTTATGGAGTAACACTTTGCTGAAATATCGGGTCGATCCGCCAACTTTCTCTCTCTACGGTTTCTCTCTCTAGAATGTGCAAATGAGAGAAAAGGGTGGTGACCTTGGCTATTTATAGGGGAGGCTCCCCTTCCAGCCCGCCGGCCCATCCGACCCGACCTGACCTGCCTCGTCCGTTTATTTCGTCATTTTAACTGTCGTTTTATTTTTGGGATGTTACACTAAATGTGAAGAGGAACCTTGTGACTTTCTTCTCATCTCTTCATTTAAAATACTGTTTTTAGCCAATTCCTTAATGATAACACCATTTGCTACAGAGTTAGACAATGATGTCCTAAAAGTCTCCCACGAATCTGGTAAAGTGCCAAGGAGCCATAAACCTTGTAACTCATCTTCAAGCTTGGTACCTATTCCTGCAAGCTAATTAACAATTCCCTGAAAAACATTCAAGTGATCAGTAATAGGAGAACTATCATGGTATTTCAAGTTTATCAATTGCTTAATAAAAAATAATTTATTATTCCCAGTCTTCCGAGCATATAACTCCTCAAGCTTGTTCCACAAGGTACGAGCATGAGTCTCCCCGCTAATATGGTTCAAAACATTATCATCAACCCACTATCGGATATACCCGCAAACCTTTCTATGTAAAATACTCCATTCTTCATTTGTTTTATCTTCAGGTTTATCAGTGGTAAACACAGGCAAATAATAATCATTCACATAAAGAAGGTCTTCTATCTTGTCTTTCCAAACATGATAATTAGAACCATTCAGATTCACAATCCTACTTGTATTAGCTTCCATTGTTCAAACAAGTTTAAACCCAATAACAAGAGTCAATGGCTCTGATACCAGTCTGATGGGAAAAACGCAACCGACCACAAACGGTAACAAAACAAATGCGCGGAAGCAAATCTCGTTTGCTCAAAACTTTCCCGACCCGAATGAACCTGTTAGGATGCAAACAAATAGGGTATTCCAAAATAACCAAAGCAGCCCCAAATCACTATGTAAATAAAATAGAGAGACACCGGAATTTTAGCGTGGAAAACCCCTTAAACAAGAGAGTAAAAACCACAGGACTAATAGAGCCGCTTCAAATCCACTATCACCAAATCAAGAGCAATACAAAGTCTTCTCTAGATAAACTAGAGGCATACAATAAATATCATATACTAGGAATCACTAACATTAAGCATATGGAAACCAAAACAAAGACGAGTAAAAGGTGTCACCAAAAAAAGTTGTTGCAAAACCCGATCTTTTGAAACTTCTCTTTGTCTTCGTTGAGTCGATGGAATCACTGAAACAAAAACCTTTTTGTTTAGAACATCACCTACTCAAAAACATCTACTTTGCTCTTCTTCTTCGAGATAGCCTTAGACCAGAACCCAGACACCCAAAACCTTTTTTGTTGTTGTCTTGAGATAAAGATGATAGACTATAACATTTATTACTTCAACAACCATTTTGACTTTTGGTGTCTTCATCTTTTTCGGCAGAAGCAACAATAACCATAAAAACAATTTTTTTTATTAAATTATTTGTTCTAAAATAATAAAACCCTCATAAAAATAAGCCCAACAATTACTCCGCTACATGTATAAAAATTATCTATCTTATTAGCCTATAATGATTATATATTATATTATTCTCTTGCTTGCAAGTCTTCCTTTTATTATTTACTTTCATAAAGGTTATGATTACAAGTATAACAAAGAGAACGCTTCAAGAGCAAGAGAACAATAGAAGTGTTGTTTTCATATGGTTACAAGATGATCACTCTTCATAGACTAATAAGAGGAAAATTTATATATGTGAGTAGGACACAAATAATGAGGTTTCACATTTGAGTATGAGACTAATAAAGGTGTAAATATCCATAATGATAATTTCACAATACTCCTATTGGATGTTCTTGAGGGCCTATATTGTATATAGATAAGTCCTAATCAAAACAATACCCAGAAAAAAAACTCAATGGAATTTGAGCTTGAATAGATTCAACAACCAATCATTGTTGATAAAATGTTTAGTGAAGTGTGACTTGTTTTGTCTTCTTTAACATATATTTCTCTAATTTGAGATATGCACGTTGTATTGTCTTCATAAAGTAATGTCACGTTCATCTTGATTTTTTGAAGATTACATTCTTCTTGTGTGTGTTGAATTATCAAATATAATCAAGCACACTCTCGACCATAAAGTGCAATTAGTGTTGGAAACCAGGTCCAATAACACGAACACAAAAACACGAAAGAAAACTTCGAGTTTTGAACATAAAAAAAGTAGTAACTTGAACGTAAAAACTTGAGTCACCATCTCCATGCAGAAACTAGGGTTTCTGCTGGAGAAGACGACAAGCAAAACTACCTGGCAGTTTCGCTTGAAGAAAAGAAACGAAACTGATTAGTGTCGCTAGTTTCACCTTTCAAAAGAAACGAAACTGTCTAGTTTCACTAAGAGCTCAGAAAGCGAAACTGGCCTAGTTTCGCCTAAGACTTAGTTTAGCTTGAACAAAAGAAACGAAACTGATTAGTGTCGCTAAGATGGTATGTGGCGAAACTGCCTAGTTTCACCTGAAGCAAAAGAAGCTAAATTATCTTAGTTTCGCCTGTTCAAAAGAAACAAAACTCTCTAGTTTCGTTAAGAGCTCAGAAAGCGAAACTAACCTAGTTTCGCCTAAGACTTAGAAAAGTTTAGAAAGTTGATGTGTTATTCGTTGATTCAGATTGACGGTAACGCTTTCAGAACAAATGGTACGAGTGACTGGATAGCATAACATGTGAGTCAAGATTCCCTATTTACTTGTTTCTAGGGTGACATGCATGCTTATGAAATTTTTATGAAATGGTTGTTAAAACGAATGTTTACGAAATGAATGTTTTCTAAAGGAACGATGTTGAAACAAGAAATGTTTGTGAAACAAGAAATGTTTGTGAAACGAATGTTTATGAAGGGAAATGTTATGAAAGGGAATGTTCATAAAGAAATGGTTTTGTAATGAACGGAAAGGGTTTCATAAACGAATGAATGTTTTACGAAAAGAAAACGGGCAAATGTTTTATGGAAGTCATTACAAATCTAATATGTCGAATGAATGGAAATGACGAATGAAGTCTGGGAATATAATTTCCAGCCTTATGACATGTTTTGCTATAAGTACAACAGGGGTAGTGCCTTTGTGGCCTATCAATGGTTTATTGGTTGTACAATCGGGACGGGGTGACGACGGTCACTTAGGGTTAACGTGACCCAAGAATGGAATCACTTTGGATCTTGCGGGTTCTAAGAGTGATGAATGAATGGACGGAATGAATATTGTACTGTCGGTCTTCGTGCATGTAGCCTTAGGGGCGGTGCAAATTGAATGGACGGAACGTATTGTATTGTCAGTCTTCGTGCATGTAGCATTAAGGGCGATACAATACTAAATGATGGAATGGACGGTAAAACAGATTTAGATATTTATTGTATGACTTAAATGGAATGGTAAATGGTTTTATGAAATGAATGTATGAATGAATGGAAAATGAATGTTAAGCCCCGTTTTAATTATGAATGCTAAAACCCTAATGAATGAACGAACTATAAACCATTTTCTTATAATTGAATGAAAACTTAAACTCACCTGCATTAGCTGACTTTTAGTATGCATGTCAGGTTAAATTAGATGACGGATGATGGATGTTGCTTGGCTACTCGAGGAGGCCGACGTTATGAGACTGGCATCCCATTTGAATGTTTAAGACAATGTTTTAATTTGTTGCTATTTTACAAACAATGTAATGACGTTTATTCCGCTGCTTTATGTTATTTGAAGTTTAAGAACTGATTTTGAATGAGTAAATCCAACACGTGAGGCTTCCCGGGAATAGGGCCTTACAGAAAGGTAAAACACTTGCGGAACAAAGTAATTAACCAAGTGTTGATCATCGTTTATATTCATATTTTGTAACAGCTTTCCTCCTTTCAAATAAAGAAGGAAATTAAAGAAAATGATGAAAACTGTTACAAAATATGAACATAAATGATGATTTATGTTATTTCCTTAATTTAAGGACGAAAAGTAAAATTTGCTATATACCTAAAGGATGAAAAATGTAACTTACTCAATGAAATACTTGATGAATGAAGAAAGAACGCAACACATATAATATCTCCTATCTAAATGTGTATTCTTCAAGCTTTTAGTGTCGGTTGTATACATAAATTGCTTAAAAGTTTTTTTTGTAGACAATGATTTTGTGAGTAGCCAACTAACTTTGAATTCGAATCCTTTTGGTAAAGTAATCCCCATTTCACGTATATCATAAACATAAAGATAATGAAATATTTGTTTGATTTCTAGTGTATGTGTGTTGGTTTATGTAAGTGTTTCAGAGATATGTTTGAAGCTTAGAAACGTTTATTATAATGATTACAATCTCTTTATAGATTAATAAAGGAACTAGAAAATGCATAAATAATTTAAAATAAAGAATACACTTCACTACTATCTAAACTTTATCTAGGTATTCTTTTGATTAAAGTGTCATTTTCGTCCATGTGGTTTGACTATTTTAGTCACTTTTATCTAAAAACTTTTTTTTAATTTTTTCGTCCCTGATTTTTCAAAATCTAGTCATTTTCATCCACCTTACTAACTCCGAATACATTTTAACGTTAAATCAAAGGCAATTTGGTCTTTTCAACTGCCTTCTACTTTCTATATTCAAGAAGGATTTTTTAAAAGACCAAAATGCCCCTGATTTAACGTTAAAATGTAGACGGAGTTAGTCAGATAGATAAAAATGGCTAGATTTTGAAAAGTCGAGGACAAAAAAGCTAAAAAAAAAAAAAAAAATTGGTTGAAAGTGGCTAAAATGGTCAAACCACACAGACGAAAATGACACTTTACTCTATTCTTTAAATTTGTCAAGAATATTTTCTCACTTGTAACAACATAGACGGGATGGGTGGATAGGTTATTTTTAAATTTTATGACCACTTTTAAAAAAATCTTTGTTTGTTAAGTATATATACTTTATGTAGAAATTGTGTGTTGAATGAAGATCAACACAAAAAGGAAAAGATTTATAGTGGTTCGGGTAAGTGTTAACTAACTCACCTGTTCGGGTAAGTGTTAACTAACTCACCTTATATCCGCTCATTGGTGTCCAAGAGTTTATCTCACTAATTAAGGTAGTGATCACCTTTGCAATCTTCTCAGTAATAAGGAAACCTCTTCACGTTCAGTAATTAAGGTAGTGATCACCTTTTACACTTCTCACTAATCAAGGTAGTGCCCACCTCTCTCATCTCTTGAATCAAGATAGTGATCACCTCTCTCATCTCACTAGTCTAGATAATGATCACCTTTACTAATTCTCCCTAATTTTGGTAGGGATCACCACTCACAAAATACAAGATAAATGTTTGAATGTAATAATAAAGTATGCCTCACACATACTCCTCTCGTATGTGATAAAGATTACCAGTCTAAATCTCACTTTAAAGCTAGGGTAAACTCTTACATTTAATCACTCAAGTGTTGAAAATTCAAACACTTCTTCACATGTTAATCCATGATCTTTAATTTTGGATAATATACATTCTTGAAGCTTAAAGATCACTAAGATAAGACTTAAAAGTCTAAATTTGGATATATCTTTTGATCTTTTAGCATTGAGAGATCACAAGTGTTGATGTTGCTTTGTCTTGGCACCAGATATTTCGACATCGTTGATTTGCTATTTGTTTGACATTTTGTCAATTCATAACTTTTGTTCGGTCACACTCAGTGGCAGACTGACAGATCCATGATATTTCGTCAGTGGAGACAAACAAACTTATAACATGTCAATTCCTACTTCTAACAATTAAGATGGCATATTAAGAATTTTGATAAATAAAACACGAGTTAGAAACGAACGCTACCTAAATCATAACCACATTTGCTTGAGCTTCTAAATGAACAATTCTTTCTCCTTCATGACTCATAGTTACCTAAACAATGAAATATCTATATAATTAGACATATATATGCACGTGTATGTTTACATAAATACATGCATAAGCTCAATATTTTCAAAAGAATTATATTATACTATTATTTAAAGAGCATAGTGTCTATTTTGTCTTGTAGTATTTTTTTTTTTATAATTTTGTGATTTTTTTTTTCGGTTTTTTTAATGTTTTAGCTTTAGATTTTGAATCGTTGTGTCTATGTTTGCGTTCAGGTTTATTGACGTCTCGTTTTCAGGCTTTACGGTGGAGTGACGCTCGCTTTTACACGAGGCACGCTTTAGGGTTTTACATTTGAGTGACAGGCCTTGCGACGTGTTTCTATATCTGCGTTTGCGTTCGGGTTACTTGACGCTACGCTTTCAGGTTTTACAGCGAAGTGATGCTCGCTTTTACGATGGGGTGCGTTTTAGGATTTTCTGACAGAGTGACAGCCGCTACAAACGTGTTTTCATATATGCGTTTTTATACTTGAGATCGTGCCGCTGCCGCAGCGTGCGGCCGTGTAATTCCTAGTATATTTTTAAAAAGTGTAAAGGGCCTGGGCTAATTTTTAAAAGATTCTATATTGTTAAGCTGATGGTTGAGTGGGGGTGTAAACTTTTTTGAATCTTATTGAATAAACCAAAAAGTCACTCATACAAACAATTCTGACGACAAACAAAAACCCTAACTTCTTAACTAGCTAGCGGTTCACAAAGTGATGAATCAAAGAACATATAAATAAAAAATCATTTATGTCACGTGTCATGTCCACATTTTTTCTTATCATTTTTTTCTTGCTTCTCTCTCTTATTAAATACACTTCTCTTTTTTTTAATAATGATGTATATTTAAAGAAAAACCAGGTTAAAATCACATTTATTACACGGGTTGAATAAATATAATATTATATATTGAGTAATAAAAAAATATTTTTTAAAAACTCGTGTTTTACACAGGTTGAACAAACCCGTGGAATACAATATAATCTGTTAACACATACACTCGTCAAATATGTCAGTAGATTTATTTATTAATATAATATATAGATTAATATTTCTTTAAAAATATATTATTATTAAAAGATAGAAGTGTATTTAATAAGAGAGAGAGGCGGTAAAAAAATGGTGAGAATGAATGTGGAGGTGACATCTGGCATGGAAAACCTTTATTTATTATATAGTATAGATATAGATATTAATTATACTAATAAAACATATTTATTTTAAATTATCTTCTATTTTAAGAAACTTTGAAATTTATGTTTATGTAACTTTTGTTTTTAACTAAATAGTGATGTAAGTCAAATTACACTAAATAGAAATTAATGTATTCAAACCGTGTACTATACGGGTTTTTAAAGATATAAACTTTTTATTACTAAGTATATAACATTACATTTTATCAACCCGTGTAACACACAGGTTTTTAAAATACAAATTTTTTATTACTAAGTATATAATATTATATTTTATCAACACATGTAATACACGAGATTTTATCCTATTACATAATAGAAAAGAACTCTGAGAACAATTAAGAATCTATAATATCTAAGAAGAAAATAAATACAATCAAAGTGCTAGAATGAATCAACAATCATTTTCTTGAGCCCATTAGTTCAACATTAGCCCAGTAGTAACTTTAAATCAGTCTAGAATCAGCCCATCAGTCTAGTAGTAATAAGCCCAACAATAGTAAGCTACACTGAAAAAAATAGACATTACATTAAAATACAACTAGATTTTTTTTACCGTGCTTCGCTAGTCTGCTTGTTATCGAGGTCGGCTAATTTGGGTGGATAAAACTTATGTTGAAATGCAAACTCACTATAGCGCAAGAAAAAAAAACCCTCGAATTTTAACCTAACTTCGTTTTAAAAAAAGCTATACCTGAACATTGGGAAAAAAAACGTGCATTCCGTTTAAAAAAAATAAATGAACGAAAGTTAGCACAGGAAAACGAAATTAATAGAAAATTAAACGGGTAAAAGCGTATATTATATATACTATAAGTGGCTAAAACGATTCCCCTCGCAACACGGCGGGGACATTGTCGAATTTTGTCCTGCTCGTTTTCGGGGCTAAAACTTACATACAGTTGCTATATCGTACGAAAAAAAAGGAAATAAAACTCCGTTTTTAATAAAATTTATATCGGAACATTGACAAAATAAAACTAAAGAAAGTTGCGGTTTCCGTTTTTAATGAAAAAAAGTAAAAAAAGAAAGTTATAACAGATAAACGAAGTTATTTGAAAATTAGACGGGTTAAAACTGTATATTATATATAGTATAAGGGTTGAAAATAAAAAAATTATTAACTTACTGTTCACTCACGTTCTATTTTAAACTTACTTTCTAATCTATATCTATACAAATAAATAAAGGTTTAAGGTGGATACTTGTCACTTTCTCATGCCTTCTCACATTGATTTTCCCGCATCTCTCTCCTAAAAAATGAGTATCTATCTTATTAAATAATAATAATATTATAAATCTATATTATATAATAAATAAAAGTTTTTTACTGTCACGTGTCGCCTCCATATTCATTCTCACCATTTATTTCTCACATCTCTCTCTTATTTAATGCACTTCTATGTTTTAATAATAATATACATTTAAATAAAATACTATTTATACTAATTAAACACATTTATTTTAAATTATCCATTATTATAAGAAACTTTGAAATTTAATTATGTAACTTTTATTTCAATCAAATAGTAAATGAAAGTTAAATTACATTAAATAGTAATTAACGTATTTTCGAAACCCAATTATATATTAATATTTATATATTTTGAATTTGTTTCTATCCTTAGTATATGTAATATATTTTTACACCTGTAAAATATATACATAAAAATTTTAAAAATTTATATATTGATATTTTTCAGTTTTCACCAGTGTGTAGACACGGGATCTAAACTAGTTATATAATAAATAAAAGTTTTTCTATGCCACGTGTCGCCTCCATATTCATTCTCATCATTTTTTCCCGCCTCTCTCTCTTATTAAATACACCTCTATCTTTTAATAATAATTATATTTTTAAAGAAAATATTAATTATAATAATAAAACACATTTATTTTAAATTATCCCTTATTATAAGAAATTTTGAAATCTAATTATGTAACTTTTATTTTCAATCAAATAGTAAATGAAAGTCAAATTATATTAAATAGTAATTAACGTATTTTCGAAACCCAATTATATATTAATTTTTACATATTTTGAATTTTTTTCTATCCTTCTTATATGTAATACATTTTTACACATGTAAAATATCACATACATAAAGATTTAAGAATTTTATGTTTTGATATTTTTCATCCCGTATGTAGACACGGGGTTCCAAACTAGTTTCTAATATCTAAAGATATTTATAAAATTGAGTTGATATATTTCAACAGGGGCCTTCCTCCACTAGGTTTGCCTTGCATCCGCTCTAGGCATTGTTCGACCGTGGTTCTTTTACACGGTTCAATCGTTGTTTACCGTGTATGTAAACGGTACAAATTAAGACTATCCGAACAAATTAATTTGATTATTCGTTTATGTATATAACCTATACATTTATAGATTGTATAAATAAACTAATTTGTTTATATATTTTTAGTTTTGTATTGTGTAAACATACATTTGATAGCTTTCTTTTATATACATAACTCACAATTACGTATAGAAGCGGTATAAAATTAAAATAAAATATAAATCACTGATAAAAAGAAATTAAACGGACAAAGATAAATTATGACAACTAGTTGGTTAAACCCGGCGTGCTCCGCGGCGGGTGTCGGAATAAAATTTATATCGGAAAGTCGACAAAAAAAACTAAGAATAGCCGTCCGCTACATTTTTTAAAAAAAGTTAACAAACGAAAGTTATTAAATAAACACAAACTTATTAATAAATTAAACGGGTTAAAAACGTATACTATATATAATATAAAGGGTGTTAATAAAAAAATTATTTAACACGAGTCAAAAACCAAATGGAACAACCAGTGTTGAACAAGGTTCTCTTTTAATCTTTCGAAAAATATATATAGTTTTCTAAAACAAAGATATTTTGTATATATGTGTCTGGATTTATAAGATCAAGTAGCCCGACTCAATGATGATCTTATCGTAAAACAGAAATCATAATAAATAAAATTAAAAGTGGCTTTAAAAGTGATGGAAGTTGAGGGTGGGAGGGTCATGATGGGTACAACAAAATTAATAAATAAATTCCCCAACAACAAACCTTTTCACTTTCTTCTTTCTTTTCCGGGCATGCCACGGACTTTGGATCATGTCCATTACAACACCTATATTTCATTTCTTATATTAAACAAAACCGACACTTTTAATAATTTCAAAAAAAAAATTATTTTATATATGAGTGTTAGATTATTTTCACAAAGGTTTTATAATGTAAATGATTTTATTGTTTAGAGTTGAAGTCTCATTCAAAACGGAAAACACACACCCTCCTAAATTTTACTCCTTAATCCACTTATTACTCACTTTATGTTGGGTGAGGGAAAACTCCAGGTGTCACTAGTAGGGGTGTAAACGAGACAAACCTAGCTCGCGAGCTACTCGAGATCGGCTCGCTAAAAGCTTGAATCCACCCACCACCACCACCTCCTACCACCGCCACCCCCACCCACAACCACCCACCACCGCCGCCATCATCCACCACCGCTCCAATACCTTGCGAACGATATAATTTTTTGAACTTGAAGAATACACATACTTCATTGACGATGAAACGTTACTACTAATTTATTATATTCGAAAAATGAAATTAATTATTTTTAGGAGATGTAAAATAGTATGGATTTAAATTCAATTTAGTGAATTATTAGCCAGGTTCCAAAATGTAAAATATTTCTTGGGGTGGGATTATTATATAGTACCAAGTGGTGAAGACACCTATGGTCATTGGTCTGCTTGCACCATGCAAAGTTTAGCGAAATAATAATAATAATAAAAAAATAAAGTTGCTTTCATGCCAAGTTAGTCCCATTTAATCTCAATACCTAATAATGGTAGCTTTTACTTCACTAATGGGCAAACAGACAAACTCAATTACAACCACCCAAAACTACTAAAAAATCACCTTTCATTAGGTAATAATCTTGTTTTTACTTTGTTCCTTATCATAACCTATTGAGATCTATGTGTGTAACACAATCTATAACACAATCTATCATTTGTCTGATCTCATTCGTTAGCAAGGTATTGACGGAGTCCCATGAATTTTCAGCAACGAATTCCGATGATTATGGATATAATTGTCATAAATATGAAAATGGATATCTTCGATTCACAATTTGTTATTAGGTAAACAAAATATTATGCAAGATTTTAAAAAGATATATATGAAATTATCCCTAAAAATTTAAAAATATCAGCTCTATTAATTTATGTTTGTTGCTTATTTAGTTTTTAAGCGTAAATATTTATTTGTAGTATTTGGATGATACAATTTGTTTATTTTACAACTACAAGTTAATAAATATTTTCCGACACCTTACTGAGCAAATAACAGTTTCAAACACCCCGGCCCGTGCATCCTCGAATCACCAATGTAGCTAAGTTTAGCGTGCCCTCGTATATGAGACCTCGCGTGGGTATGATCCATGTTTTGTGAGGGTCGATAAAGATACGCTTGCGTGATCGTAAAACTTCTGCCACACAATAGAATGTGAGCAAATACTCCGTTTTGTCATAGTGCATGCTTTAGAGTGGGTATGTAGAGAATATTACATACCAAGGCCAAGGATAACATTATAATTCGACCCTTTTGTTTGGGTACTTTTGTTGATGAATCTTCAAGTTTTCTATGATTTTAAGGATAAATAAATAAATTAATCCAAATAGTATAATGTGATGATATTGACAACCCAACAAAATTAAAGATCATGCTTATTCTGATATATCATTTTCTTTATTAATTGGTTGATGATGCATCAAATCATAACATGCATACACACAAAACATGAATGATTGAGAGACCTAACTATCGTGTCTTTAATATTTTTGTTACCGACATAATTGACACGATGGTTGATTCAAAATTACGTAATAACGAAAACTTCATAAGGTAATATGTATTATTGATAAACTATTTATAAGATTACAATAAGAATAATTACAAAATAAACATTATCCGGTTATAATAAAGATAACTATAATAATCTTATCTACATAATAAACCCTAACTAATATAATCTATCTAATCCTAACTAATAATCACTACTAGAAATTAAACAGTTTTCCCACAAAGCTTTTTGTGGGAAATTCGTCAGAAAACGGCGTTTCCCACAAACTTCCGACCAAAAACGCTTTGTGGGGAAAAGGGTCGTGGGAAAATATTTCCCACCACAATCCGACAAAAGTTTCCGACAATTTTCCCACCAAAACAGATTTCCGACAACTTTCCTACGAAAGCATTTCCCACAATATTTCCCACCAATTTTCGACAAATATTTCCCACTACTTTCCGACAAACATTTTCCCACCATTTTCCCACGAGAACATTTCCCACAATATTTCCCACCATTTTCCGACAAATATTTCCCACCACTTTCCGACAAATATTTTCCCACCAATTTCCGACTAAATTTTTCCCACCAATTTCCCATAAAATCAGACATAAATTTCCCACAGATTTCCCACAAAACAGTTTTTTATTTAAAAAAAATTAAAAAAAAACCCAAAAAATTCAGTTTTTTCCTGTTTAAAATATAGAATAAACCCAATACAAAAACATGTTTCCAAAACCCATTACGATTACTAAAATATCATACAATCATCCAAATATGTTTAGAAGTTTAACAAAAAAGACAATAAACTAAACTACGGTGGAGGATTGTCGGAAGGATTGCCCAATTGCTTGAGATACGCTGTCATTTGTTGTTGCATCTCCTCCATTCTTTCTTTTTGTTGTTGCATCTCCTCCATCATTTCTTTTTTCAACTCTATTTTTTGTCGTTCTACCTCTTCTTTCACTTGTTGTTGCATCAATTCCTGCATCTAAAACATATATAATATTTAGTAAACTAATAATATATAATTAGTGAACATACATAAAAATACACATAAAAAGGATAGACATAACAAGTGAAACCGCATACAAAAAATGCATATATACACACACGTACACATACATATAGGCATACGTATATACATATACAATCAATCTAATTGAATTATCCGCAACTTTTGGCGTTTCAACTATAAAAGGGAGATAAATAGAATTTTAGTTTTGCCGTTTCAACTAAACCAAATGCTAAACTAAGTGTTGTAACAGAAATATAGGAATAACACTAAGAATGCTCTAATATACCCTCAATTTATAAATCTCACTCATTATACTAAACCAACACGGTTCCAATTAGGGGTGGCATTCTTGACCCATCCTTCAAAAAATGGGATCATTTGGGAAAAAGTCAATTGAATATGGGTCAATTTGGGTGACCTCAAATTAGTCAATGGGTTAATTTGGGTCACCTTAAATTAGTCAACGGGTCAATTTGGGTCACCTCAAATATTCAATGGGTTAATTTAGGTCACCTTAAATTAGTCAATGGATCAAAATGATCAAGTATTAAAAAATTTTGTTAACTTAAAAATAATGCATATGAGTCCCCCAAACTTTGTGTCACACCCCAACCACGGCGGTTTCCCGCGGGGCGCGACGGTCATGGATCATCGTCACTGATTACATAGAACGACCTCTATATGGTTTTGAAAATCATGCATTCCAGATCGTTCCAAAATATAACATTGTTTTACAGAGTTAATGCGGAAAGTAATGCGGAAGGAAAATAAATTGTTTTGAAAATACAATGCCAAGCAAAAGACAAGCAAATGTTCATTGTCATGGGAACATCAAAAGACTTCATGCATGATGTGCACCCTAATCCCGTGCAAGCTTAACGACCTGAGAAAACATGCTTAAACGAGTCAACAATAATGTTGGTGAGTTCACAGGTTTAAATGTAAAAGTAAATCGTTGTATTGGACCACAAAACTTTCAATGATTTGATTGCTGTACATACAATGCTACAATATTACCATAAGCACACCGAAACCGAAGCTAGACTGTAACAGTAATGTAATGTAATGCCTCTACCATGCCTATCGTATGCATGGGGTGATTAGGTCAATGATGCACCCGTTTTGACCTCCGGTCAAAGTTAGCGCGACTAACGCGGGTGGGGGTTGTCAAACCCAAATAGATCTATCCATGATTACCTCGCTTAGAAACGAAACTAACGGTCCAGTTTGAGAGGACTTAATACGATATGAAACCGCTTATGTAATATGTGAAATCATGTAAGTGAAATTGTGTCCAATGAAAACAGTAAGTATGCATGTAATCTCCCCCAAAAGGAAAATAAGTAAAATGGGGCCGTGAGACTCACCTGATGCGTGAGTACCGTAAACGTGTAAGTAGCAAGAGTCCGTGTGTAAACCGACCTACGCGTGCCCTAGAATATATAAGACACATTAAGGTCTAAGTAATGATTCTATATGCAAGTTGGTCACGTAACAGTTTCACCCAACTCGATACGTTATGTGTGTAAGTCTTGGTTAAAAAAACGTTTGACTCGACGACCCGTTGGTGATATCTATTTATTACCCAAAAATATATATACTTACATAAAATAAATATAAGTCATATACTTGATCAAGTGTGTCCATGTCTACAAGTAACTCGGTGTCATCTTAGAGTTCGAGTATCAAAATATAGTTTGACTCAACACGAGTCATAACTCGATGCGAACAGTAAATAAATATTTTATATATATTTATTCAAAATAATGTTTTCGAAATACGTCAAGTTTTTAGGTAAAAATAATATCTATATTATATCTACGAAATATACATTTGAGAATTATCACTCTTAAAATAAAATCGGTTTTCGTTTTCACTACCAAAATATATACAAGTATATATTTATAAAGACATATGTATAATTTAAGATCTAGTCTTACTTTCCAAATACTTATATATTTAAAATAGATGGACTTTAACATAAAATATGGACTAAGTTTTTCCATCATCTTTTTATACAAACATAAATCTTAATATATACATATATACTTTTGCAAAAAGAAAATATAACAATAATCATATGAACTATTAAAATACTAACAACCAACTAGTAATAATTTAACTTTCATAATTTTGACATAACTTACCCAAGAAAATATAGACATGAAAGTAAATACACATGATGTCACAAATTAATATCATAAGATAATCCATGGACTTAGTAAAACCACTTGAGGCATTTAAACAAAGATTTAACATATACTTAGTTTCTATTAATAACAATTTTTATTAAGTAAGACATAATCAACAAAAACTAAAATCACCAACTTAAATATTTATTTTAGTTCATGACCCACCATAAGTTGTCTTTATATAAAACTAGTTTTAAGTAGGGATTAGATTATAACAACTCTAAATTTAACAAAAATGGGTTTTTGTGGGTGAAGGTTGTTACACATCAACATGTTAACAAAATATAAAACAAGAGTAAAAATATAAATAGGAAGAAGGTTTTCTCACTAGAAGCAAGCAAGGAAGATGAAGGAGGAGTTGTAGGTTGCTTGAAAGACACCAAGAGACCACTAAATCTTTCACTTGAAAGTCTTGAATTAATGTTTGAAAGATAGGAGTTGGGTTTGAATGTTTAGCCGTAAGTTAAGAAGAAGAGAAAGGAGAGTTGGAATTGGAATTTTAGTTGTGTAGGAGGTATGTGTGGAATTTGTCCAAGATATAACTAACATAAAATACAAGTCATTGGAAGTTTGTGGTGGGGTTTGAATTTTCGGGTCAAGGCTTAAGCATGAAATAGATAGGAGTCAAGGGTGGGGTTATGGTGCAAGACTAAAGTAATTTCACAAATGTGGAAAATTTGGGTCTTAGCAAAAGTTAAATAAGGTCAAAAGTTAAATAAGGTCATGGGTATAACTCTCGATAAAATCATGACAAAAAGGGAAGGGGCTTTTTGAAATTCATTGGGTTGGGATATGTAAAAGCCTTTTATCACATATAAGGTAAATTTTGATTTTTGAAAACAAAAACCTACACACAATCCATGTGTGTGTGTTTTTCGGTCAACAAGCAAAGAAGAAGAAAAAAAAAAGTTGGATTCTTTCAACGTTTACACAGAAATGATATTATGTATTCCAGACGGGTATTTAGGTGATAACGGGTATAAATCGGACACGATATAAAATAGAAAATTTAATAAAACCAAGTTTAATACAATTATACCTTATATAATTAGTGGTTCGCTAATATATAAACATATGTTTAAAAAT
This sequence comes from Smallanthus sonchifolius, assembly GCA_023525975.1. Taxonomy (NCBI): domain Eukaryota; kingdom Viridiplantae; phylum Streptophyta; class Magnoliopsida; order Asterales; family Asteraceae; genus Smallanthus; species Smallanthus sonchifolius. Next base: position 71,698,259 of record CM042033.1, on the reverse strand, counting down.
TTAATATGTCAAGATAGCGCGTTAAAATAAATATACCGGTGAAACGGTAGAGACGCGCGTTACAATACTAAGTTGAAATAAATAAATACACACATATATTTAGGTTCTAAAAATAGTGTTGAAACATCTCAGAATATTTATTAAAACATAAATATTAATTATCACCAACGTTCGTGTGTGCCAGGTATACTGCGTGTGACCTGTTAATTTACCGAATTAGCGATGCGTGAAATGTTATGAATGAACTCTACTAATTATGAAATGAACTTAATTAAACATAATTAAGTCTAACTCGAATATAATGTATGAATATAATGATAGAGACGGGGACGGGTATTGACCTGAAATTACCGGTTGTCACACTTTGTCATCTCACCCCCACCCCCACCCCCACTATTACTAAAGCAAAAAAATTGATATAATCATTGGTTATTTGAACTTCGAATCTCCCTTCCTTTTCATTGGTATGTGCAAAAATCAACAAAACTGAAAAATCAAACCATAGCATATATTCTATTCTGAAAATAACATTTAATTTTTACTTAAGTTTCATCCATTCAAGTATTAAAATTAAAGTCATAGAGTACCAATTTGAAATCAATTTCAAATTCTTTTGCTCAACAATAACACTTTGAAAGAAACTCTTTTGCTCAACAACTTCTGCAAAAAAAATGGCTTATTTGAAAAAAGGTAATATTGAAAGAAACAGACTTATTAGCCCAAATTCTGATACGATTTCAAAAACCATTGAATGAAAATCATCAAAATATGGATTCAGAGAAACAAACAATCAAAAACCTAGAAATCAAGCATGAATCAAAACCCACATAGAAATAAAACTTAAATCAAAATCCAAAACATCACAAAAAGTCCAATACCTCTGCAAGAAGACCAAATAGGCGTCACAGTTAACCACCTGAGAATCACCAAATACGACGATGCGAGTAAAAGAGGAGAAGATCGGAGATGTAAGATAGTAATCAAGAACAAAACGTAACTCACCATATCAGTTAACCTTCGTAGCTCACACCACCTCTTCCGTCGAGTTCTAACAACGAACGACAATTAAAAACCCTAATCAAAATCCCTTATGAAGGGGAAGCCGTCGATCAGAATATAAGCCGCCGTATGAAGATTTGAAGACGAAGCAGTCTATGAGAGTAAGAAGGAGGCGATTGTAAGATTAGGGTAACGAATGAATCAGGGAACGGGTTTTAGCTTTAAGTTAGATCTAAGGGAAGGGTTACGGGGCAGGTATGACCCGCGCGTATTACTAAAATGGGTTAAAAGAAAATGGGCGGGAAAACATTTGTGAGAGAGAATGTGGTGCTGCCACTTGTCCACCACTTGTCCATTTTGGTATTCCTTTATTAGGATAGATACCCATACATATTAAAGAACGTGAGAAAAAGCTAATTCAGTTGACTGAGATACCACACATAAACTTAAAATTTTCAAAAAATAAAATTAGGTTTTTACCTTCAAAAATCAACTTGGTGAAGGAGATGGAAAACAAGGTGGAGAATGATGTTCCGACGGTGGCGGAAGCGGTTACAGGTGCGTCAGCGGCAACGGAGGAGTGGCAGTGGCAGCAGCTACTGAGGAAAGGCAGCGGCAGCGACTGCGGAGGGGTGGCAAGGGCAGCGGCTGCGGAGGGGTGACAGCGGCTGCAGAGGGGTGACAGCGGCTGCGGAGGGCTGGCAGCGGCTGCGGAGGGCTGGCAGTAGCAACAACGGCCGCGGAAGGGTGGCAACCGGTGGCAGCGGCTTCGGAGTTCGGAGGGCTGGTGCGATTGCGTAAAGCCGTAAATGGGAGTGAGTTAGAGAAAGAAAGGAAACTAGGGTTTTATTAATACTTTTTTTCATTTTACGGAATGTCTATATATATGATAGTTATTGAAATAATAACAAGAAATAATTCTGGTCTGGTGGTTTAATTCACTTGTCCCAAATCTACCCAATTAGCTCAGGTTCGATCCATTAAAGGCTTGTTTTTTTTTTAAATAAATAAAAAAATATATTATTTCGTGGGAAAACGGTCGGAATTTCCGACAACTTTCCCACAAAATTCAACTCTTTTATGGGAAATTTGTCGGAAATTCCGACCGTTTTCCCACCAAAATATATATTTTTTCGTTTTTAGACGGTTAAACGTTAACTTTTTCGCTCCATCTTTTGTGTAACTTCATTATACGTTAAATTACTTGTCTTTCTCCAACTTGTACGTATTATACACATACGTACGTGCGACGTCGTGTGTATACCTAATCGAAACACATAACTCAAAATAATCTTTTATTATTATATAAATGTGTGTATATATATATGTTTGTAAATACAACAAGACGCACACACGTATGGACAAATATATACATGTACATATGCAAATACATACGGATACACACATACACGTACTTATACGCATGTTTAAATAAAAAATTATTAGTTGAAGAAAATACTAAAGAAAAAAAACTAAAATAATATGTATTTGTCGGAAAATGTATAAAAGAGTATATTTTAAACACTATATACGTTATAAATATAATACATTTATATTATATAAGCTTATAAGATAAATAAATAAAAATATATATTATTTCGTGGGAAAACGGTCGGAATTTCCGACAACTTTCCCACAAAACTCAACTCTTTTGTGTGAAATTTGTCGGAAATTCCGACTATTTTCCCACCAAAATATATATTTTTTCGTTTTTAGACGGTTAAACGTTAACTTTCTCGCTCCATCTTTTGTGTAACTTCATTATACGTTAAATTACTTGTCTTTCTCCAACTTGTACGTATTATACACATACGTACGTGCGACGTCGTGTGTATACCCAATCGAAACACATAACTCAAAACAATCTTTTATTATTATATAAGTGTGTCTATATATATATATATGTTTGTAAATACAACAAGACGCACACACGTATAGACAAATATATACATGTACATATACAAATACATACGGATACACACACACGTACTTATACGCATGTTTAAATAAAAAATTATTAGTTGAAGAAAATACTAAAGAAAAAAAACTAAAATAATATGTATTTGTCGGAAAATGTATAAAAGAGTATATTTTAAACACTATATACGTTATAAATATAATACATTTATATTATATAAGCTTATAAGATAAATAAATAAAAATATATATTATTTCGTGGGAAAACTGTCGGAATTTCCGACAACTTTCCCACAAAACTCAACTCTTTTGTGGGAAATTTGTCGGAAATTCCGACCTTTTTCCCACCAAAATATACATTTTTTCGTTTTTAGACGGTTAAACGTTAACTTTTTCGCTCCATCTTTTGTGTAACTTCATTATACGTTAAATTACTTGTCTTTCTCCAACTTGTACGTATTATACACATACGTACGTGCGACGTCGTGTGTATACCCAATCGAAACACATAACTCAAAACAATCTTTTATTATTATATAAGTGTGTCTATATATATATATATATATGTTTGTAAATACAACAAGACGCACACACGTATAGACAAATATATACATGTACATATACAAATACATACGGATACACACACACACGTACTTATACGCATGTTTAAATAAAAAAATGTTAATAGAAGAAAATAATAAAGAAAAAAAACTAAAATAATATGTATTTGTCGAAAAATGTATAAAAGAGTATATTTTAAACACTATATATGTTATAAATAAGGAAAACGAAAATAATATGAATTTCCGACAACTTTCCCACAAAACTCAACTCTTTTGTGGGAAATTTGTCGGAAATTCCGACCGTTTTCGCACCAAAATATATATTTTTTCGTTTTTAGACGGTTAAACGTTAACTTTTTCGCTCCATCTTTTGTGTAACTTCATTATACGTTAAATTACTTGTGTTTCTCCAACTTGTACGTATTATACACATACGTATGTGCGACGTCGTGTGTATACCCAATCGAAACACATAACTCAAAACAATCTTTTATTATTATATAAGTGTGTTTAAATATATAAGTTTGTAAATACAACAAGACGCACACACGTATAGACAAATATATACTTGTACATATACAAATACATACGGATACACACATACACGTACTTATACGCATGTTTAAATAAAAAAATTATTAGTTGAAGAAAATACTAAAGAAAAAAAACTAAAATAATATGTATTTGTCGGAAAATGTATAAAAGAGTATATTTTAAACACTATATACGTTATAAATATAATACATTTATATTATATAAGCTTATAAGATAAATAAATAAAAATATATATTATTTCGTGGGAAAACGGTCAGAATTTCCGACAACTTTCCCACAAAACTCAACTCTTTTGTGGGAAATTTGTCGGAAATTCCGACCGTTTTCCCACCAAAATATATATTATTTCGTTTTTAGACGGTTAAACGTTAACTTTTTCGCTCCATCTTTTGTGTAACTTCATTATACGTTAAATTACTTGTGTTTCTCCAACTTGTACGTATTATACACATACGTACGTGCGACGTCGTGTGTATACCCAATCGAAACACATAATTCAAAACAATCTTTTATTATTATATAAGTGTGTCTACATATATAAGTTTATAAATACAACAAGACGCACACACGTATAGACAAATATATACTTGTACATATACAAATACATACGGATACACACATACACGTACTTATACGCATGTTTAAATAAAAAGTTATTAGTTGAAGAAAATACTAAAGAAAAAAAACTAAAATAATATGTATTTGTCGGAAAATGTATAAAAGAGTATATTTTAAACACTATATACGTTATAAATATAATACATTTATATTATATAAGCTTATAAGATAAATAAATAAAAATATATATTATTTCATGGGAAAACGGTCGGAATTTCCGACAACTTTCCCACAAAACTCAACTCTTTTGTGGGAAATTTGTCGGAAATTACGACCGTTTTCCCACCAAAATATATATTATTTCGTTTTTAGACGGTTAAACGTTAACTTTTTCGCTCCATCTTTTGTGTAACTTCATTATACGTTAAATTACTTGTGTTTCTCCAACTTGTACGTATTATACACATACGTACGTGCGACGTCGTGTGTATACCCAATCGAAACACATAACTCAAAACAATCTTTTATTATTATATAAGTGTGTCTACATATATAAGTTTGTAAATACAACAAGACGCACACACGTATAGACAAATATATACTTGTACATATACAAATACATACGGATACACACATACACGTACTTATACGCATGTTTAAATAAAAAATTATTAGTTGAAGAAAATACTAAAGAAAAAAAACTAAAATAATATGTATTTGTCGGAAAATGTATAAAAGAGTATATTTTAAACACTATATACGTTATAAATATAATACATTTATATTATATAAGCTTATAAGATAAATAAATAAAAATATATATTATTTCGTGGGAAAACGGTCGGAATTTCCGACAACTTTCCCACAAAACTCAACTCTTTTGTGGGAAATTTGTCGGAAATTCCGACCTTTTTCCCACCAAAATATATATTTTTTCGTTTTTAGACGGTTAAACGTTAACTTTCTCGCTCCATCTTTTGTGTAACTTCATTATACGTTAAATTACTTGTCTTTCTCCAACTTGTACGTATTATACACATACGTACGTGCGACGTCGTGTGTATACCCAATCGAAACACATAACTCAAAACAATCTTTTATTATTATATAAGTGTGTCTATATATATATATATGTTTGTAAATACAACAAGACGCACACACGTATAGACAAATATATACATGTACATATACAAATACATACGGATACACACACACACGTACTTATACGCATGTTTAAATAAAAAAAATGTTAATAGAAGAAAATAATAAAGAAAAAAAACTAAAATAATATGTATTTGTCGAAAAATGTATAAAAGAGTATATTTTAAACACTATATATGTTATAAATAAGGAAAACGAAAATAATATGAATTTCCGACAACTTTCCCACAAAACTCAACTCTTTTGTGGGAAATTTGTCGGAAATTCCGACCTTTTTCCCACCAAAATATATATTTTTTCGTTTTTAGACGGTTAAACGTTAACTTTTTCGCTCCATCTTTTGTGTAACTTCATTATACGTTAAATTACTTGTGTTTCTCCAACTTGTACGTATTATACACATACGTACGTGCGACGTCGTGTGTATACCCAATCGAAACACATAACTCAAAACAATCTTTTATTATTATATAAGTGTGTCTACATATATAAGTTTGTAAATACAACAAGACGCACACACGTATAGACAAATATATACTTGTACATATACAAATACATACGGATACACACATACACGTACTTATACGCATGTTTAAATAAAAAATTATTAGTTGAAGAAAATACTAAAGAAAAAAAACTAAAATAATATGTATTTGTCGGAAAATGTATAAAAGAGTATATTTTAAACACTATATACGTTATAAATATAATACATTTATATTATATAAGCTTATAAGATAAATAAATAAAAATATATATTATTTCGTGGGAAAACGGTCGGAATTTCCGACAACTTTCCCACAAAACTCAACTCTTTTGTGGGAAATTTGTCGGAAATTCCGACCGTTTTCCCACCAAAATATATATTTTTTCGTTTTTAGACGGTTAAACGTTAACTTTTTCGCTCCATCTTTTGTGTAACTTCATTATACGTTAAATTACTTGTGTTTCTCCAACTTGTACGTATTATACACATACGTACGTGCGACGTCGTGTGTATACCCAATCGAAACACATAACTCAAAACAATCTTTTATTATTATATAAATGTGTGTATATATATATGTTTGTAAATACAACAAGACGCACACACGTATGGACAAATATATACATGTACATATGCAAATACATACGGATACACACATACACGTACTTATACGCATGTTTAAATAAAAAAATGTTAATAGAAGAAAATAATAAAAAAAAAAACTAAAATAATATGTATTTGTCAAAAAATATATAAAAGAGTATATCATAAACACTATATATGTTATAAATATAATACATTTCTATTATATATGCTTATAAGATAAATAAATAAAAAATATATTATTTCGTGGGAAAACGGTCGGAATTTCCGATAACTTTCCCACAAATTTATTTTTAAATATAAGTTTGTCGGAATTTAGTGGGTAATTTCCGACTGTTTTCCCACAAACGTGTTTGTTCTCGGAATTTTGTGGGAAAGTCGTTACTAAGTTTAGGGTTTCATCTTCGTGGGAATTTTGTGGGAATGTTGTTGAAATTTCCCACAAAAAAAATTTTGTGGGAAATTTTTGTAGGAAAACTTGCAGTTTTCTTGTAGTGAATATTATATCTAATTCTAACTAATATATTTTATCTAGTACTCCCCCATAATTGGTGTGTAAGCGAAAAAGAATGAATTTATTGGAATAAGAAGAAAATACAACACCGGAAAAAGATAAGAAGAAAAAAACCATATAAAATTAAACAGTAAGAAAACTCTGTGGTGGTAAACAACAGCGACAACAAGAGCTATGAAGAAAAAACCATAAAAGTTTAAACAGTAAGAAAACTTTGTGGTGGCAAACGACAGTGACAGCAAGAGCTATGAAGAAAAAACCATAAAAGTTTAAATAATAAGAAAACTTTGTGGTGGCAAACGACATCGACGGCAAGAGCCATGATGGCAGGGCTATGATGGCAGTACTAACGCTTTTAATAGCTTGTGAAATGATATAAATAATGTTTAAAACTTGATAGACATGTTTACTTTGTTAATCTAGCAAAAGATAGGGGTGTTCAAAACCGGATATCAGAATTCTAAAAAAATATGTATAACTTGTAGAAAATGGACCAGCAGACGATGGTTTAAAAACTTTTTAGGACAGTGGTCGAAACCGGGATTAAGCCTATATCATACCATATACACAATTTGTTACGGATTTTTGCTACGGAAAAAATCGGTTGCAAATTTTGCTACGGATTTGCTAGGAATTTGCTACGAAAACATTTTGCTACGGTTTACCTACGGATTTTCCGTAGCAAACGATATCCATAGCAAAATCTCTAGCAAATTCCGTAGCAAAATAGAGAGAATAAATATATAAGAAACAATTCAATAAAAAATCCGTAGCAAAATTAAGAAAATAAATATTTAAAAATAAATAAAAATAAACCATAGCAAAACCCCTAGCAAAATCGTAAAAAAAATTATATATAAAATAATTAAATAAAATCCGTAGCAAAATAAAATAAATATGTAATAAATAATTCAATAAAAATCCATAGCAAAATTGAGAAACTATATATTTAAAAATAAATAAAAATATTTTCATAAAAATTGTAGCCAGGTGCATAACACAATCGAGAAATAAATAAATATAATGTTAATAAAATATATAAAAAATCCATAGCAAGATTTAATAATGGTCAACTTTTAAAGTCAAATTTGGTTGATTAAATCAGGGTTGGTCAAACAAAGTTAATTTTGATTACTCGTTGATTGATGGTCAAACATAGTTAATGTAGGTTAAATAACGATAATTGGGGGTAAATCAAAGTCAAACATAGTGATTCGTAGTTATATATGAGCGTATATGACCTATTATGACTCTTTGTAAACTGTTACGACTTACAGTGACCCATTATGACGTATTACTGCCCATTGTGACACTTGTGGCGTAACACGTCACGTCTAGGTCATACATAGTGTAGGTTAGACTTTGTCAATCACTATGAGTAATGGTCATACATAGTCAATATATGTTATATAATAGTCAATCATAAAGAATCATGATCAAATATAGTGATTCATAGTCAAACAATGGTGTATATAACCCATTAAGACTCCTTACTGACCGTTATGACTTTTTAACGACCCATTAGGATGTAATATGACACGTTCTATCAAACATAGTTAATGTAAGTCATACTTGGTAAATCACAATGATTCATTATGCGAATGACCTAATATGACATATTGAGGTCTATCATTGCCTAGGAGTTCTCATGACTATTAAGACACAATATGACTCATTAAGATATGTATGGTATGTCATTGTCATAATAGGAATCATTACAACTCAATTTGGCCCCTTAAGTCATAAGATGACATATCAAAGCCCACACAACCATGAAGATGTGTATGATTCACTAGAACATGATATAAACTAATATGACTAGTTACAATCCAATACAACACATTAAAACCTAGTATGTCATTGTGGGGTCCATCATGTTTCGTTAACACCTATCTCATGACTCATAAGGTAGAGTAAGGTCCATCAAGACGCACATGGCCTATTATAACTCACTTTGACATGATACGACCCATTACAACCCAGTATAACATTTTAAAAATATTATCACATAGTAAGACGCATCGTACCTCGTAAGAGTTATCTTGACTATTAATACCAAGTATGTCTCACGGAGACATGTAACATCTATTATAACTTATTACGATCTAGTATGTTTTGACAAACTATTGGATCAAACCTGTAATTTCCCATTCCTATGGGCAATAAGTGAAATCCGTGTAAACCACATGCACCATCCGTGTAATTAATTGTTAATATTATTATAACCAAACTTTTATTTATTTATTATGAAAATATTATAAATTAAACATTTTCTCGATTTGGTTATTTTCCCAAATTTATTTGAATTCTTTTCCATAGACACCCCGTTTATTCCCCCTTCACTCCAATTACTTGCTTTTGAAAAATTCATTCCCTCCCTCTCTTTAGTTCCCGCCTTCAAATGCCTCTTCTTCATTGTTATTCTTAAAAAAATTGACACCAGTTCCCGCCTTAAAATCCCTACAGATCCAAAACCGATATCTATAATCACCTAATTTAAAATCCTCCTGATCCTAATTGTGTCACAATCTCTATCTCTGTAATCGTCTAATTCTGAATATTTCCTAATCGTTAATCTTGGTCTTCCGCCGTGAGGCATTCACATTAACGGAATCTGCCTAATCCGAATTCAACACTATTCACGCCTTCATGGAGTTGGCCTTTAGTAGTCCGTCGGCACTCACGGGTTCACAGCCTCCAGGATCGAGCAATAGAAGAAACCAATTCGCCTAAATCACAGGTCATGTGTTACATTCATAATTTTTTGATCTCTTCTTATGTCTAATTTATACAATTTGTTCCAAGGAACATATAGTTGTTTCGCTTTTCCTAAAAAAACAAATGGTAGGCTTTATATAATTGGATCTTGTAGTGCATGTTACCTACTTGTAAAATATTATTGTGATTTGTTATAGTTATGTTGTATGATTTAGCAATGCCTGATTTCTAATATTATTTTATTGTTGTTTGATTTATGAAATCTCTTGCTACTAGATTCTGCAATACAGATTTTTCTCCACTTCAAGTGGCATTGGAAGGGGCTGTAAGTGATTCATATTTCTATTATTAATGTATGATTATATCACATATTATTATATATGACATCAAGATATTGTATGATACAAATCAACACATTTTTATTTAGTGCATACTAAAACCCAATTTTGTTGTGTAGATGCGAACATTGTTCTCATTTTTATCACGGGTGTGCCCTCTATTCAAACCTTACTAACTCACAAGAACACGTTTTGATTTATTTACTATAAGTTTGGTGATTTCTTTGATCGGTTTCTTGTTGTTACTTATGAACTAATGGAAAATAGTTTGTACTTGTAATATGTACTGTGTTAAAATAATAATAAAAAGTTACTCAAAAATTTATTAGGCCTCTCTATCAGTAGCAAAAATGCATATATATATATATATATATATATATATATATATTTTACCGTTTTATGTATCCAGATACCCCTAAATGAAATTTTAGATACCCCTGGATTTTTTTCTTAGATCCGCCATTGAATCTTCCTATATATTGTTATGCTAACTGCGATATATTAGATTTAAGTTATAAAACTAGATCTGTTGTTTGCATTGATTTTCATTCTCCATATTCATGTTGCATAGTTTATTATTATTCTTTTTTAGGTCTTAAACAGTGTTGATTTATGGAGCTGTTTTGGCCAATGGAGTGTGAAGAAACATAATTGTTCAAATGGTATCCAAACATTGCCTTTATAGTTATCTTAGACTATTATTTCTATTGTTTATAGTATATTAAAATATTACAGAGATTGGAGAAAATGTTATGAATATAATGAGAAGACACTATTAATACATCATGTTATATTTGCTTATAACTTGTTAAAACAGGGAATAAGAGATCTTAACGTGTTTGGTATTAATGTGTTATTAAGGCTGATGTGTCAACTTTGTTAATTACAGGTGCAATGGTTAAAGAAACAAATAGCGGAATTGGAACGCAATAAACTAGAGAATCATGCTATGATGAAGAAAATACAAGTTTATATATGTTGAGATGAATGAGAGATTTCAATTGTTGTCACAAAACCCGCTACAAAAGTTTATAAGTTAAGATACGGGTTTATGTTGGTAAACACTATAATTTGAATATTTATTGTATTGTTTGTGGACAAGTTGAATATTTATTCTATTTGGTTTGCATATTTATCTTTGGTTTGGAAATTTGAATATAATGTTTTTAAGAAACAAATGGAAAGCAATATAAAAATGAAAAATTTTGAAAAAATTCGTAGATAAATCTGTTGTGAAAACCTTTCGAAATCCATAGCTAGATTAGTAGCAAAAATATAGAAAAATCCGTAGTAAAATCAGCTACAAAAAACCATAGCAAATTTCTATAGCGAAATTCCGTAGCAAAAAGTTCGTAGCTAAATATCCGTAGCAAAGTCCGTAGCGAGCATCTTCGTAGCAAAATCCATATCTAAAATAGCGATGCCTTCTTTTGTAGCTAAAACCGTTGCAAATATGATTCCGTAGCAAAAATCTGTAGCAAACTAAATTAGCGACGAGACTTGTAGCTACGGACCAAATCCGTAGCAAAATGGGTGTTTGCTACGGATTTGCTATGGATTTGGCCGTAGCAGATACATATTTTTGTAGTAGGGTATGGATGATGTCTCTGATGTTTGAGTTGTTATTCTATACAGTCTATTGATATGTGATTCTTTATGTTTGATCACCTGTTATTTAAGTATCAAAGTTTAAGATTTTGCCATAAATCAATTAGTTTGGTTCATTGTTCATCAACTGTTTAGAAGTGCTAAATCATGCTTGCTACTCTTACATTTCATAAACGGTGAGTGAGAGTTCATTTGGAAGCCCAAGTAGTCCCTATGCCTTCAAGTGTCCTAGTTCCTTTTTGGCATTTTCCACAAGAACTGCAATTCAGAGTCCTTTTAGGGTTTCAAAGAGTAAAATATAATTATATATAATTAATAAAATTAAATTAAATTTTCGAATATCTGAATTATCCGATTTTTTTCCAAAATTGATATCCGAATCCGAAAATTCGGACATCCGAATTTTCGAATAATTCGGGTTCGGATACGGATTATTTTGCACACCCCTAGCAAACGATTAGTGAATGCATGTTAGTTAAAGTTGATAAACTTGTCAAGAATGACCAAAAGTGTATTTTTAAGAAAAGGGTGTTTAATGTAGGTTTTGTGTTTTCATGATAGCGTTCTGAATCGTGCATGGATTTCACTTTCACATTAAAGTATTTCAAGGGTACACTAAAGCTATAATAGGATGATAAGAAGTATGTCAAGAACGAGCATGAACTTTCTGTGAAACAAAGTTGTGAATTCGATATTGAAACAGACCAAATGTATCTCTTTATATAGGGTTGAATCATCACACTCGTTGGGGCAAAACTTTGCAACTCTTTGAGAAAGAATTCAACATATGACGATTATAATCGCTTTGCTGCTATACAGTTACATAAGTTGGTAAATACCACTGATCGCCCAGTCGCTCCTGAAGTACCATTGCTACTAATGTTTAGTTGTTGCTGATGTGCAACTGATTTACTATTGATGATCAGTTCCAACTGATCATCATTTTCCACTGATATGGCAATCCCGCTAGAGGCTCTGCTCCTTGGACCCCGCTAGGGGTGCTGCCCCTGCACCCTCGTATGGTCTATGGGTTTCTCCCCTATGAACCTTAAAGGATCAATAGTGCCCAAAATTAGAATAGTCTTGATCGTATGTGTACTTCACACCTCCTAACTTGTATCAATGTATATTCTAATTTTATATTTGATCTTAAGAAAATCCAGTTACATAAAATAACACTAAAATCACCAACATTTAAACACTAAATTATGAGTCGTAACTGATTCATACATTATTAAGAATGCTAGAGAATATTAAATTAGAAAGTTGAAGAAAATTATGATTTTAGTACAAATTGATACAAAACAAGAAAATATCAAATGATAAATCACACATAAAAATGATCATACTTCAAAATGAGATTTTTAAAGACCAATTCTTATATGTTAAAGTTTAGAAAGGCGTAGTCATGTTAAGTAATTTGGTGAAAACCAATTTGTTTTGATATGTGCTAATTGTGCATGAATGAATAAACAACTACGTGTTTGGGATAGTACATGGTGAAAGATATGATAAAACTATAGACTATTATGCAAAAGTAGAAATAAGTCCAATTGCTTCGTATACGACTAATTAAGTTAACAATTGTTCTCAATGTGTGATTATGATACGCATGTGGAATCGTAATGTGCACGGGGAGCTAAGTGGATAATAGCTTGGAAAAGTGAATTGGTGAATATGTGTTCATGTGAATTTTTTTTAAAATATGTTCAAGCATATATTCCCTTGCTAGAAAATTAGTATAAATGGAAGGTGTCAATTGACATAAACCACCTCGAATACAAGTTGTAAAGCTCCTTTGTAAGTGTTCTCCTAAGCAATACAAAGTATCATTGTTTTATATAATCGTGTGTTTCTCTTTAATCGTTTGAATTGCGAAAGATTGAAGTAGGGTTGATTTAGTAGAGACTAAGTTTCACAAAGTGATCTACTATTCTTATAAAGATACGTTAGTGACAAGTGGTATCATAGTCGGATAGGTTCAAGGGAATAATGACATAGATTAGTAAGATTGTGGAAACAATGATTTTGTGGGTGCTGAGAACCAATGTCAAGAAGAGTCTCACCACGAAATTTAGAATAATCAAGGCATGTCCAAGGAAATGGAAACTAGCTTGGACAAAAGAACTATTGATTGTAAGACATCTATGTCGGAGATGATTGCACTATTCAAAGATTCATGCTAATAACACGATGTGTTGGTTATCAAATTCCATGGACCAAAGGGACTTTAAGGACGACCTCGATGTATTGAGTGGTGACTTCAAACACGAAATCCATGAGTTTAAGAGATATGTTCATGGGCGAGATCACAAAGTTAAAGGAAGTGGATGGAAATGTTTCGTTTGCCATAAAAGCTTCAAAGAATTGGAATTTGACGTAAACCTACGCAAGAAGGCGATGATTGGTGGAGTTTGTGCTACAGCTGCCCTGTCAAAGATTGAGATCCCAAAGCGATAATTGTTCATTGGCAAGAGAGAATCAAGGGTGTTAATACATTTATATGGGAGATGGGTTAGTACCTAAAGGTACATCTAATGGGGCGATGGGCGATTCAGCTAGGATCAAGATGCACGCAATGTACTTGAAGATTTTAAATGTTTGTTTAGGAATTTCACACACACATACACACATATGCTTTATGTGTATGCTTAGATATAAGAGTTTTGCAACTATAGTGTTAGGGTTTTGCTATCGATGGTTATTTGGATTCAATTGATGTTGATGGACCACCATTTGGCTTAGGACTAAATCAATAGGATTTTTGGTTTTGTTTTTGTGACTGTCTAACACTATTTGAATGCCTTTGTGTTAGGGTTCATTTTTCAAGTTTTTTGGATTTGATTTGGTGATAGGTGATGGGGCCAGTCAAATGGTGAAGTGGTTGATGTTGGTAGTGAGGTTTATGAATGAACGGGTGTGAGGTGGTGGTTTGACTTTGACCGATAGTGAACGTGAGGTGGTGGTAAAGGGTGGGGTGGGGTGAGGTGATGGTGACAGCTGTATAGGGATAAACAGAAGAGTGTTTTGATTTTTTATGATAATAACTACCAGAAGAGTGTTTTGATTTTTTATGATAATAACTCTAATAGTAATAGTAATAGTAATAGTAATAATAATAATAATTTAAATATATGATATGTCTGGTATAATGCCAAACAAAAAAAAGATGGGATTTGACCGATTGGTTGTTATATAGGTCATTATTAACGATTTACAAAGGGTTGTGCTTGCTAAATATACCTTACATTCTGTTATTTTTATTAAACGTATCCCTCCTCTTACTAAAGCAGTCACATCATCTTACATTTTACTTAATAGGTGATAAGCTTAATATACAAAATATGTGTTTAGCTTATCCCTTTACAAGTTGTTTACACAATAATAAATTGCTTAGCATGTTATAGAGTCATTGTTAAAAATCCAAACAAAGGTAAAATATAAGTTCAATTATACGTACGGATGCCAATGTGAGGCTAGCCAACTTGATAGAGCCATATGCCTCTTAGATGTGAGGTCTTAGCTTTAAACCTGGGCAATGGAATAGTTTAGGATTATTGGTATAAAAGTAGAGTAGGAGTAACGTTTGCCGTTAAAAAAAATAATACTTACCGACATTAGACATGATTATATCGACAGCAGAATCCCATTATTCTCCATTAACAGTGGACCAAATTCCATTTGTTCTGAAAATAAATTATTATAATAGTACATAATCAATTCATATATTGAAAAAACATACTGACATAATATAATTACAAAACAACTGACACCGGTAATTAGTGAAAGTTAGATAAATAATTCTCCGAATATTAGTATCTTATTGCCTTTGAAAAGCGCGTAATGAAGAACATTATATATAATTTATTAAATTGTTATCATACAAACTAGTATCCTTTCTTATATACAATCGTGTTAACATTTAATAAAAAAAATTAACATTTTTTTTATTTTTTTATATCCCACAACACCCTTTTTACAGTAAAACAATCAGTGGACCCAAAAAAAATTTTCATTAAGGTCAGAAATTTTTTAGGTCGGTTGACCAACGATATATAACGCGTATTTAAAACTAAACATTTTTCATGGGGGCCATTACAAAATTTTATGGGGGCGAACGTGATTTTAACGCGTATATAACACTATAAAAAAATTCATAGATGGCGTCTGCCTCCCATGGCCTTAACATAGGTCCGCCTTTGAAAACACTTTTTAGGTTGAAAACATGCACACAAATTTAAAAAACAAAAAACTTTTTTTTATAATTTATTTATAATCCGTTGATTTTTTTTTTCACACAGATTTTTTTTATGTAAAGGTTGTAACCTTCACCTTAAAGGTTTATAACATTGATAGAAAAAAAAGTGAAGGTTTTAAAAGATACAGAATATATTTTAAATGCGTAAAACATGACGTGATCTCTCACAATTTCAATGAAGTTTGTGCATATTGTTCTTGGAGTATTCTCCTCTAAACTCAACCCAACAACCATATAATTCATATCCAATGAGAAGATATGAGAAACTATTACTACTAACCACACACGGGAAATGCTAATCGCAGTTGATCATATACGCATCGTATATACGATGCGTATAGCCCTTCACAAATTCTCGTGCCCGACATTCTCTTACAACCTGTCATTCAAACCTCGTATACGCATCGTATAGGTCAATACGATGCAGTTTAGGATACGAGATTCCTTCTGCCACTAAACCCATCACATCGTACCTTATACGCATCGTATTGGGCCCAAATTTTGTGTATTTAACAATGCAGAATTCTCATTCGAACCGAACGAACGTATGCTTTCAAAAAAAAAACTATAAACATGTCTTGGTGGTGGGATGGTAACTACGGTTTTCAGGTATATTCTAACGAGTCGGTGAAAAACAACCCGCAAAGTTCTGGCGTTCAAGAGGTGAACCGGGAGGAGGTCTCGTCCGACGTTTATTCTCATCAACGGGTAAGGCTTCCGGATTTGAACGAGCCACTGAGCAATCCCGAGTTCGTATACGGTGAACCGTCTTACCTTACACAGCCCACGAACGACTACGTATACGGTGAAGTCTCATACCCGACACAACAAACCGACAACTACGTATACGGTGAAGTCTCATACCCGACACAACAAACCAACGACTACGTATACGGTGAAGTCTCATACCCGACACAACAAACCGACAACTTCGTGTCCGAAGACGAGGAACAAAACCATCAAAACGTGTCGTATAAAACTGACCAGAATTTTCAGTCTCGTGAACAGTTGGTGGATTGGGCGGTCAGGATAGGACGTGAGAATGGTTACGTCCTTATCACCCGACGATCGAGGAGAAAAGGCGACGATCCGACGGAACCGTTTATCAAGGTGTGGCTTGTGTGTGACCGTCACGGCGAACATGCTTCTACTGCCACGGTTAGACGTGCCGGTAGCAAGAAAATAGGTTATCCCTTTAAATTAGGAGAGTACCAAGAAAATACTGGTGATTGGAAATTAACGGTGAAGGATGACAGTCATAACCACGATCCTAGTCAACATCTTGAGGCGCACTCCTTTGCGAGGAGACTGTCTCAGTCGGAACAACTTTTGGTGGCGAAGTTGTATTCGCAAAACATGTTGCCACAAAACATTCTGGCAACTATAAGGGAACAAAACCCAGAGAGTAGTTGCATTAAAAAGGACATTTATAATGCGATACAAAAGATAAAAAAAAAACGAGAGTCGGTGAAACTCCAATGCAGATTCTGAAAAAACCTGCTTTCTTCTAAAAAATACGTCTACTATACTCGGGAAGATCCTGCCACAAAAATTGTGGAGGAGATATTCTTTGTTCATCCGAAATCATTTGAGATGTGGCGTGTGTTCCCGCACGTGTTGATGATCGACGTGACTTACAAAACAAACATGTATAGACTTCCATTTGTCTAAGTGGTCGGTGTGACCTCCACACACCAGTCGTTTTGCGTCGCTCATGCATTTATATCAAAAGAACGAGATAAACTTCATCTGGGTGCTACTGCAAATAAAAGCAATGTTGCAAAAGTGTATAGAGCTGCGTGTGATAGTAACAGACAGGGACAAAGCTCTTATGAACGCATGTGATAAAATATTTCCGGATTGTTCGAAGAACCTATGTCGGTGGCAC
This sequence comes from Smallanthus sonchifolius, assembly GCA_023525975.1. Lineage (NCBI taxonomy): Eukaryota > Viridiplantae > Streptophyta > Magnoliopsida > Asterales > Asteraceae > Smallanthus > Smallanthus sonchifolius. The sequence continues at coordinate 71,680,092 of CM042033.1, read as the reverse complement.
ATACACGAGAATATCGCAAAACATTGCAGGGCATCATTTACAGACGAAGACTGGGCAAATTTCAAGTATTCATGGTCGGTATTATTTGAGTCTCCCACGCCAGATATATACCAGTACAACTTTAACCGGCTTTACGAACTACTGTATGCTGCAAAACGAGGAAGTAAGTTTTGAATATTTAATATTTTCAGTATTGAATAATTATTAAATATTTAAATATTTATTCAATATTTTTCCAGGAGTTATACATTATGTGACTAAAAATTGGTTGGACCCATATAAAGAAAAGTTTGTATCCGCCTGGTCCAACAAAAACCTCAATTTTGGTCAACAAACAACGAACCGAGTCGAGAGCCAGCATTCGCTCTTAAAGAGTTATCTTAGAAATGCTAACAGCTCCTTAGATAGACTTGTTGGGTTTGTTGATGAAATTGTAACAGATCAATATTATCAATTACAGTTTGCATTTGGAACAAGCCTCATAAGAAAAATGGATAGCCACATAGCTATTGAATTGTTTGATAACCTGCACTGTAAGGTTTCACATAAAGCTCTAAATTTGTTAGAAAACGAGTGGTACAAGTTATCACATATACGGAAACAAAATGCAACGTGTGGTTGCTAACTTTTCAGTAGTTGTGGGTTGCCGTGTGCTTGTCGTCTGGCAAGTATCGAAGCTACATGTAAACTGTTTTGACTTTGGAATTTGTGAATGTTTAATTTTCAAAATTTTCTGACTATTTCGTTTTAATACAGGTGGCAGAATCCCGCTAGATGCGTTGGACGTCTTCTGGAGGAAACTTGATTTAAAACCGTCGTTTGTCGATGATGAAAATGTTGACGTGGATAAAGTACTTGGTCAAGTGAGAAACAAAATTATGTCAGAACCTGATCAGGTCAAAAGAAGTATGTTGCCGAGAATCGCAGGGGTGGTCTTTCCGAGCAAAAGTAACAAGAAAGCGCATGTGGTACAAGAAGATACTCGCGGTCGTCCAACTTTGAAAAAGCAACAACGAAGGAAACAGGATGTCGCGAGAAACAGCTCATTCACAGGATCCCAACAAAGCAAATGTGACCCTGCGAGACACAGCTCGTACATTGCGTCACAAGACTCGATACAAGCGAGTTCGGTCATTCAACACCGTCGTCCAACGAAGGGTAAAGGAAAGCAACCACAAGATGATAACGCCTATCTTGGTTTTCCATTGATTATGGGGAAAGATGCGGTTAACAATATAAATTGTTTTAAGGATTCGATACCGTCTGACTTTCATCCGTACATTTCACATATACAGGATGTAAATCCCGACGGTAACTGTCGTTTTCGATCGGTAGCTTTGGGCTTAGGGTTAAATGAAAACCGGTGGCTTTTTATCAGACAACAACTTCTATAGGAGATGGACAATAAAGAGGAATGATGGAGAACTGTTTTTGACAGAGTCGCCTTTCAAGAGTATGATATGCTACGTCACACAATAGATTGGCAGGATATGAAAGCCGCACCAGTTAGTCGTTGGATGTTGATGCCATACACAGGACTCATAATTGCTCAAAGATTTGGGGTGATTGTTCCTCTTTTAAGCATCGCCGGTAATCAAAGATTTTTTCCATTGTGGTTTGGTCCAAACGTTCACGCTCAACATTAAACTGTATCATTAGTTTACGTCAACAGAGCTCATTTCATCCACGTCAAGTTAGACGGAGATTTTCCGATTCCCACGCCGAATGCACTTTGGAATTTGCACCGAAATGATGATGCAGCAAAATGAGAAAATATATACAGTGATCGTATTGAACGATTTAAGAAAATAATGGCTACTAATGGATCTACATTTCCACAATACTTCACGACTCACGGATGATGCTTTATTAGTTTTTTATTAATTTTAAGTATAGGGTCAATTTAATTATTTTAAATTTTAATTATTTGTAATTTTAATTATTTTAAATTAATTTTAAGTTAATTATAATTAATATTTTATTATTTTTTGATTAATTTTAATTAAATATAACTAATTTTAATTTAATATTCTATACGCCACATATAGGGCCATACGTGGCGTATAGACTTGAACAAGATATTTTAAAGGTTATACGCCACGTATAGGTCAATACGATCTTGCGCACTACCCTTTTCTGGATTTTCCGCCTGATACGGAGGCTTATTCCCGTTGCCAGAAGCTCCGGGAGGTGCAGATGGGTCCAGGTACGGTGGTGGATTGGGCCCTCCTCGAGGAGGTGCAAGAGGCCGAGCGAGCTAGGGCCATCATCGGTCAGGACACGCCATGGTCGCGTCTTTTTGACCTTTCTTTTGAGGAGACATACCGAGAGCTGGTCGTCGAGTTTCTTTCGACGTTCATCTACTCAGAGACTGAGCTGCAGCCTCTACCCGGGGAGGCGCCGGATATTGATCCGGATCGTATTTCTTTTTCTATTTTTGGGGTCGTTTACCGTCAGACCCTCCGTCAGTGGGCCATCACGACGGGCTTATACTACGAGCCTGAGACGGTCACGCCGCTTTTCACCGAGGCGGTGACGGAGGTGGACAAGGAGGAACTCCTTGTTTTTTGGGGCTTGATTTTAGATAGTCGTTGGTTGGGTACCAAGGGGAGGGTCTCGGGTATTAGAGACCCTTTGTATAGATATCTGCACCGGCTTATTTCGACGTCGATCGCACCGCGTCTGAAAAGCCGTGAGTGGTGCACTGATAGAGATCTTTTCTTCCTTTTCTGCCTGCTTACTGAGAGGCGGTGCGACCTGTCCACGAGCATGGCGCTTTATTTTGCTTCTGCCTATATGCGACAGAAGCGCGGACTTTTATATGGCGGTGCTTTCATCACGCATATCATGCGGTCGGTCATACCATTTGACGACCATGAGCCTGCGATGTTACCGCCCATTCCCCCTGTCCGATTAGACCGTCGCACGGCGAGCGGCATGCGCATCACGCACAGATTCCCGCAGGGCCTTCGGTTCGTGGGGGCCGTCCAGGACCAGGTTTGGGTCCCGGTACCGTTGCCGCAAATGCCTGGTCAGGCGGACCCGCCTATGCCTCAGCCGCTACAGGGTGTGGCGATTGAGGACGAGCCGCCACACGTCGAGCAGGTCCACGAGCATCCGCCACAGCATCCCCGACACGTACGTCGGTCTGTTAGGCTGGATAGGGCTACCCAGGCATTGCTTGATGTCCTTGTTGCCGACTCACGGCGACAGGGTCGTCAACTCGATCGCATGGAGGACCTGATGATGTGGGCGGTTGGACAGCTCGTGAATCAGTCACGAGCCGCCGGCATCGAGCCACCCCCACTACCACCGCCACGTCATTATCCGGACGACCCCGTTCAGGGTGAGGGTGGGGCGGGTCAGGGTGACGGCGTAGCCGGTTAGGTTTAGTTCTTTTATTTGTATTTTGTTTCTTTCGTTGTTATGTATGTAAAACATTTTGATGTATATTTTTAATTTTTTGATGTAATGTATATAATTTTAGTTTATTTGTTTGGTTGTAATGTTTAATATTTTGTTTGGTTTGTAATGTTTAATATTTTGTTTGATTAACAAACTTATATTAACAAAATTATATAAATTAAAATAAAAATAAACAAAATATAAATAAAATAAAAAAAATATAATTAAATAAAAAATACCTATACGTGGCGTATAGGTCAATACGCCACGTATAGGATTCATAAAACTCTCAAATCTTCCAACTTTTGAATCAAAAATATAACCCGTACCTCATACGCTGGGTATAGGTCAATACGCCACGTATTGGGCAAGCCGCCAGACAGAGAATGACACGTGGCATTCTGTTGGCAGTGACTGAACTCTATACGCCCTCGTATTGCCCTATACGAGGGCGTATAGGGCGGCGGCGGGTCCAATTAGCAATATTCCGTGTGTGGTTAGAATCACCCTTCATTAATTTATAACTTTGGTTTATTAATATGATTATAAAATGTAGGAAGTAAGGAGAATATGCCACGTGTATAGTACTGGTTCTATTGGTGAGTGGTATTTGTGTTATTTATTCGCACAGAAAAAAAAACACAGTTTATATTGGATATACTATATACCGTGTTGGTTTAACATTTATAACTATGATGTTATATGATATAACTGTGCTATTAATGGTAACTAACACAAATTTCGAGCGTGAATTATGTTTTTCTAAAAAAAATGTCATTTTTATATAAAAAATATAACAATATTATACACAAACTAAAGATAAAAAATACACAATTTTATAGTGTAGTTTTTTTAATAAAATAATGTATAAAAAAGTTATGTGAGTTTAAAAAAGATGATAAAACTAATATTTAATGGAAAAAGAAAGTCAACACATGGGTAAAATCTCTATTTTACCCTTCCATCCAGTAATTAACTTCTAAATTAATTTTAGCCATTAGATTAGTTTAATCAATGTCTTAAATTACTTCATACACTTTTTAGGCAAAACTCACTTTGTACTTGAACCTCAATCGAATCGAACGGACACACACAAAACATTGTTCGCGTTCGTTCATTAAGGATATTTCATGTTCACGAACTATTTGCTGAACATTTGGTTCGTTTACAGCCCTAGAAACATAACAAACATTGAAAACCATAAAATTACCATTTACATCTCGTTTGACTTAGATTCGTTCAAATGTGAATATCATTATATATGTTTCCATAATATATATGTTTTTTTTTACGACGAACTTACACACCTATTAAAACTACTCATAAATCTACACTATTTATTTATAACGGGACTTAAACTCTCAACCACTTAAGAGAGAGAAAGAGAGACACTATTCTAATACCTTGATACTATTCCTTTGATATATATAGATATGTAAAGGGCCTTTAATGTAAAACATGTATGGAAGTTTTTCATGATGTTGTTTTGATGGATACTGGTATCATGAAACAAGTTGTGCATTGAAAAAAAAAACTCACTAATGAGTAATGACCCATGTTAGCAACAAAATCTTTGTCATATGATGCATGTATTGATACATGATTATTTTTATCAATTTTTTCATGATGTTCCTGAAAATATCGAAATTCCTCTTAGAATTTTTGAATTTTTAGGGTGGAGGGGGTGGAACCTCTTTAAACTTTTAAACCAACCAATTATATATTGTGACACCTCATGTTACCAGAATGAACCCTAAAGTCGAATAGGTTGCGACAGTGTTCCCAAATGAACCCCTTGAACCAACAACCATGTTTTGCCACCTCACAACCCAAACCTTCCACACACGGCTTCATCCACGGGTTCGTGAACCCGTCAAATGAACCCGATGCAAGTGAACCCGTGAAGCCGTGACTTTTGCAGCGGTGTTGCCAAGAAGCTGTCTCAACCCGAGCTCCACCCCCTCCGCCCTTACAATAAAGACTTTTTTTCTTTACCATTAACTTACGGTTAGGTAGGAATCTATGAAAACTTCATTTTTTTTAAACCTTGAGAGATAAGAACCATTGATTATGATTGATTAATAAATATAATCAATCAACGGCATTATTACAATTAAATGGATACTTTTCCAAGCAAGCTACCATAATCGTTAACAGACATGCCTACTTCATCAACATCACACGAGGCCAGTGGATCGTCTTTTCCACCTCACAACCCAAACCTTCCACACGTTGCATTCTTTGGAATCGTTTATTAGAATAAGGATGCACAATTAGCACATATCAAAATAAAAGGTTTTTCACCAAATTACTTAACTTGACTACGGCTTTCTAAACTTTAACATATAAGAATTGGTCTTTAAAAATCTCATTTTGAAGTATGATCATTTTTATGTGTGATTTATCATTTGATATTTTCTTGTTTTGTATCGATTTGGACTAAAATCATAATTTTCTTCAACTTTCTAATTTAATATTCTCTAGCACTCTTAATAATGTATGAATCAGTTACGACTCATAATTTAGTGTTTAAATGTTGGTGATTTTAGTGTCATTTTATGTAACTGGATTTACTTAAGATCAAATGTAAAATTAGAATATACATCGATACAAGTTAGGAGGTGTAAAGTACACACACGATCAAGACTATTCTGATTTGGGACACTATTGATCCTTTAAGGTTCATAGGGTAGAAACCCATAGACCATACGAGGGTGCAGGGGCAGCACCCCTAGCGGGGTCCAAGGAGCAGAGCCTCTAGCGGGATTGCCATATCAGTGGAAAATGATGAGTAGTTGGAAATGATCATCAATAGTAAATCAGTTGCACATCAACAACAACTAAACATTAGTAGCAATGGTACTTTAGGAGCGACTGGGCGATCAATGGTATTTACCACTTATGTAACTGTATAACAGAAAAACGGTTATAATCGCCATATGTTGCATTCTTTTACAAAGAGTTGCAACGTTTTACCTCAACGAGTGTGATGATTCAACCCTACATAAAGGGATTCATTTGGTCTTTTTCAACATCAAATTCACAACTTTGTTTCACAAAAAGTTCATGCTCGTTCTTGACACACTTCTTGTTTTATCCTATTATAGCTTTAGTGTACCTTTGAAATACTTTAAAATGAAAGTGAAATCCATGCACGATTCAGAACGCTATCATAAAACCACAAAACCTACATTAAACACCCTTTTCTTAAAAACACACTTTTGGTCATTCTTGACAAGTTTCACTAACAAGCATTCACTAATCATTTGCTAGGGGTGTGCAAAAAAATCACTATCCGAATTTCCGAACCCGAATTATCTCGGATTCGGATATCAATTTTGGAAAAAATCGAATAATTCAGGTATCTGATATCCAAAAATTTAACTTAATTTATTTTAATTAATTATATATAATTATTTAACACCTATAATATATTTTACCTTTTGAAACCCTAAAGGGACTCTAAATTATAATTCTTGTGGAAAATGCCAAAAAGGAACTAGGACACTTGAAGGCATAGGGACTACTTGGGCTTCCAAATGAACTCTCACTCACCGTTTATATAATGTGAGAGTAGCAAACATGATTTAGTACTTCCAAACAGTTGATGAACAATGAATCAAACTAATTGATTTATGGCAAAATCTTAAACTTTGATTTTTAAATATCAAGTGATGAAACATAAAAGAATCACATATCAATAGACTACATAGAAAAACAACTCAAATGTCAGAAACAACATCCATATGGTCGATGAATTTCAACCACTGTTCTAAAAAGTTTTAAACCATCGTGTGCTCGTCCATTTTCTACATAGTTATACATGTTTTTTTAGAATTCGAATATCTGGTTTTGAACACCCCTATCATTTGATAGATTATCAAAGTAAATAGTTTATCAAGTTTTAAACATTATTTATATCATTTTACAAGCTATTGAAAGCGTTAGTCCTGCCACAATAGCCTTGCCGTCGTTGTCGTTTGTCACCACAGAGTTTTCTTACTGTTTAATTTTTTATGGTTTTTTTCTTATTATCTTTTTTCGATGTTGTATTTTCTTCTTATTCCAATACATTCATTCTTTTTCGCTTACACATTGATTATGGGGGAGTAGTAGATAAAATATATTAGTTAGAATTAGATATAACTAGAAAATTAGCCCGCGGTCCGCGGCGGTAGGTCCCCACTTCCCGCGGTGGGAGGGGGACCTTAAACGGCTGAGGCGGTGGCATTAACGTGGCTAAACACAAAAACAAACGTGGTTACATGTACGAAACGTATAAAGTTACGGCGAATCGCTTATGAAGATAAAAACATAGATATATAATGGAACCGATGTTTTTCAGTCGGTTTCGATCTCGTTCTTCATGGTAGCAGCACGTTACCGTCAGTCGGTATAACCCACGACACCTAGAAAATACCCTATATTGAATTTTCTAATGAAATTTATACCGGAATTTCAAGAAAAAAAAAATAATTAACGAACGAAAGTTATTATATATAATATAGGTGGTAAAATCAAAACTTTAAAAACTTAAGGAGGTTAAAGTAACACTTTACAAAATCGAGGGTGAGTTATGACATTTGAACAAAGTAGAAGAACTAGAGTTCACTTGCATTTAAGTTAGATTGTATTGTTATTAGTTAGGATTAGATAGATTATATTAGTTAGGGTTTATTATGTAGATAAGATTATTATAGTTATCTTTATTATAACCAGATAATGTTTACTTTGTAATTATTCTTATTGTAATACCTTGATACTATTAGGATACATCCCCTTTGATACATATGGATATGTAAAGGGCCTTTAATGTAAAACATGTATGGAAGTTTTTCATGATGTCAAGTGTTTTGATGGATAGTGGCATCATGAAACAAGTTGTGCATTGAATAAAAAACTATCACTAATGAGTAATGACCCATGTTAGCAACAAAATCTTTGTCATGTATTGATACATGATTATTTTTATCAATTTTTTCATGATGTTCTTGAAAATATCGAAATTCCTCTTAGAATTTTTTGAATTTTTAGGGTGGAGGGGTGAAACCCCTTCAAACCTTTGAACCAACCAATTATATATTATGTCACCTTATATTACCAGAATGAACCCTAAAGTATCAGAATAGGTTGCGACAGTGTTTCCAAATGAACCCCTTGAACCAACAACCATTTATTGCCATATCACAACCCAAACTTCCACACACGGCTTCATCCACGGATTCGTGAACCCGTCAAATGAACCCGTGAACCCATGACTGTTGCAGCGGTGTTGCCAAGAAGCTGTCTCAACCCGAGCTCCACCCCCTCCACCCTTACGATAAAGACTTTTTTCTTTCTTTACCATTAACTTACGGTTAGGTAGGAATCTATGAAAACTTCATTTTTTTTAAACCTTGAGAGATAAGAACCATTGATTATGATTGATTAATAAATATAATCAATCAACGGCATTATTACAATTAAATGGATCGTCCTTTTGCATTCTTTTATAACTTCGCAAGTTTAAGGACGTTTACACATGGTGTAACTTTTTGCTAAAAAACTTACTCTGCACCAAGTGTAAAATTACTTATACTTGCGAATTTACAAAAGTGAAAAAAAGAATATAACTTTGTATTGATGTAATAATGTTATTTAAAAAAACTTGATTTGTATCGATTTTGACAGAGTTAATTGGGTTAACACAATAACAGTGGGTTAACAATTGAACATTACCCTTATTTTATAATAACCGATAAAGGAAACTTTAATAAAGAAATAGAACATTGAGCAAATATAAGATGACAAAGATGGACCGATTTAATTTAATTCCAATCATACATGGTATCTTCATCAATCATCCTTAATCAAGTCCTTATTCCCCACGTATTTCCCATCGGTTTTGTTTATTTCCATGATCTTGACAATTAGAACATTATTTTCTATTTTATTATTCTTCTTTTAGGATGTTTATGTATATTTATGTTTGGAGATTTTAATTCATATTTTGTTAGTTACAACATTCAGATTTGCTTTTTCATCTCCATCTCTATAATTTAACTAGATATCATTTTTTTAATTTATCTTTAAATTTGTTTTAACCTTCCATATCTCATTCTTTATCTCTATCTCTATATCTATATCACTCATAAACTCTTATTTTATTATTTTTTCTCTTTACTACACACTCATAAAAAATATAAAGATTTAATAATTCGAATCTATATATTTAGAGAATCTCTATTTACTAATCTATAAAATTTAAAGATAGAGATGGAGATAGAAATAAGATAGATAGGCTATATAGCCCACAAATCGCGGTTCGAACCCCTGAACCCTACGCCTTGTCGTGATGACATCGGTCCTAAACGATTCTTTTGTTTCTTAAGATTTAATTCAAAGTTTAAAAACTTTGTAGTTTTAAGTAATATAGGTAATTTCACTAATAGGGTATGAATTTAATAGGTTAAAGTATATTTATCACAATTAATCTTAGTAATCGGTTATACATATAACCGGTCTTAAACTTCAACTAAACCTAGGGTTGAAAGCTAGGAAAGAGGTTAAATTTTCGGTTCTAACCAACCCTTATGGCTCCAACCATGTCCCGGTTAACACGAAATTGTTATTAGCTTCTTATTACCATCATGTTTTAATATGTTACAATCAGTGAAGTTCACAAAGTTGCCATTAACTAACAGTGGTAATATAGGCAAATCGGGGTAGATTGTGTAACAGGTCGAACGAGTCAGTACACATGTATTAAAGCAAGTATACACTTCTGTCCATTCTAACACGTTCTTTAATTGTAATGTGTTTTCCTTCAACACAATATAACCCGTAAGAGAAATACACACGACCCAGTTTGAGTCAAAAAATTATATTAGAGACACAAGTAACCTAATTTAAACTATTTGGATCCATTTTACAAGTATATTATTAATGGGTGAAATTTAAGGCATGCTGTTATTTTGAATAAGGGGCGAAAGCGAAATGTGTAGGGAATTTTTTTTTATTTTTCTTTATAAATAAATACATGTACTTTATTGGCAAATTAGATTTTAATAATCCAAATTATAACTCATTTGCGGATAATAATCCCTACTAACAATTTGACTGGTGACAGTTCCAATTTTCACTTTTGTTGTCGAGGGCTGTTCTAGTAGCATAAGAATAATAGATTTACAGTCGATTTACACTCGGCTCCCACTCGATCTCGCTTGTATGTTTCTCCATCTCATTCCAAATTATCATTTTGAGCGAAATAGAGTGTAAAATTATTATGATTATACTTTGGGACTGCCCTTGTCAACAAAAGTAAAAGCTGGAACTTTCACCAGCCAAATTGTTAGTATGAATTATTATCGGCTAATAGGCCATAGTTTAGATTATTAAAATTCAATTTGTCTACTTTATTTATTCTATGGGAAACATTATAATATCTATATCTATACTATATAATAAATAAATGTTTTTCATGTCACGTGTCGCCTCCCTATTCGTTCTCATCATTTTTTTTCCGCTTCTCTATCTTATTAAATACATCTCTATCTTTTAATAATAATATATTTTTAAAGAAAATATTAATTATACTAATAAAACACATTTATTTTAAATTATCCGTTATTATAAGAAACTTTGAAATCTAATTATATAACTTTTATTTTCAATCAAATAGTAAATGATAGTCAAATTACATTAAATAGTAATTAACGTATTTTCGAAACCTAATTATATATTAATTTTTACATATTTTGAATTTTATTTTCTATCCTTAGTATATGTAATACATTTTTACACCTGTAAAATATATATATATATATATATATATATATATATATATATATATATATATATATATATGATTAGGTTCAGGTAAAAAGTATTCTAATTCTAAGAAGGGTGAGAAGAATTTAGAGCCATTAGATCAAATTGTATAAAAGATTTAATGGTTGAGATTAAATTGTAAGAGAAAAAGTTGTTGGAATGGTATTTTAGTCTTGGCCACTTTTGTTGACTTTTTATCAAGTTCCCCCCTCATTTTTAAACGTTCATAACTTTTATATACGACATTATTTTTTCAAAAAAATTACACCATAAAAATGAGCGTTTTTTTATCTTTAAAACGAGTATAGTGTAGTTATAAACAAAAAAGAAAAAAAAATTACGTTTTCCAACTCATTGTGTAATACAAGTTCATTGTGTAATACATGTTCAATGTGTAATACAAGTTTATTGTGTTATATGTATTTATCATTGTGTTTTATGTTTTTCAGCTCGTTGTGTAATACAAGTTTATCGTGTAATACAAGTTCATTGTGTAATACCACGTCTGGTCATTGTGTAATATCTGGTCATTGTGTAATTAGTCAGATCATTGTGTAATACAAGTTCACTGTGTAATACAAGTTCATTGTGCAATACAAGTTCACTGTGTAATATAAGTTCAATGTGTAATACAAGTTCAATGTGTAATACAAGTTCATTGTGTTATATGTATTTATCATTGTGTTTTACGTTTTTCAGCTCATTGTGTAATTAGTCAGGTCATCATGTAATACAAATTCAATGTGTAATACCACGTCTGGTCATTGTGTAATTGGTCAGATCATTGTGTAATACAAGTTCATTGTGTTATATGTATTTATCATTGTGTTTTACGTTTTTCAGCTCATTGTGTAATACAAGTTCTTCGTGTAATACAAGTTCATTGTGTAATACAAGTTCATTATGTAATACCACGTCCGGTCATTGTGTAATATTTGGTCATTGTGTAATACAAGTTCACTGTGTAATACAAGTTCATTGTGTAATACAAGTTCACTGTGTAATACAAGTTCATTGTGTTATATGTATTTATCATTGTGTTTTACGTTTTTCAGCTCATTGTGTAATTAGTCAAGTTATCGTGTAATACAAGTTCATTGTATAATACCACGTCTGGTCATTGTGTAATTAGTCATATCATTGTGTAATACAAGTTCATTGTGTAATACAAATTCAATGTGTAATACAAGTTCATTGTGTTATATGTATTTATCATTGTGTTTTACGTTTTTCAGCTCATTGTGTAATACAAGTTCATCGTGTAATACAAGTTCATTGTGTAATAACACGTCTGGTCATTGTGTAATATCTGGTCATTGTGTAATTAGACAGGTCATTGTGTAATACAAGTTCATTGTGTAATACAAGTTCAATGTGTAATACAAGTTCAATGTGTAATACAAGTTCAATGTGTAATACAAGTTCAATGTGTAATACAAGTTCATTGTGTAATACAAGTTCAATGTGTAATACAAGTTCATTGTGTTATATGTATTTATCATTGTGTTTTGCGTTTTTCTGCTCATTGTGTAATACAAGTTCGTCATGTAATACAAGTTCATTGTGTAATACCACGTCTGGTCATTGTGTAATACAAGTTCATTGTGTAATACCACGTCTGGTCATTGTGTAATACAAGTTCATTGTGTAATTAGTCAAGTCATTGTGTAATACAAGTTAATTGTGTAATTAGTCAGGTCATTGTGTAATACAAGTTCATTGTGTCAAATATTTTTCATCATTGTGTTGTATGTTTTCATCATTGTGTTTTACGTTTTCCAGCTCATTGTGTAATTCGCTTATTATTATGTAATTCGCTAAAATATGTCAGGTCATTGTGTAATATGCTCATTGTGTAATATCAGGTCTGATCATTGTGTAATATCAGACCTTGTATTACAATTGACCTGGTATATTACACATTGACCATTATGCTCTCCTTTTAAAAACAATAAAATGACACATGCCAAGCTTAAAATCATTCTTACCCTTCTTATTTTTAAAACCCTTTTTACTATAATCTAACCCTATATATATAAAGATATAAAAATTTTATGTATGTATATTTTTCATCCCGTGTATAGATACGGGTTCTAAGCTAGTTTATTTATTCTATGGGTCATAATTTAGAATTAAAATTCAATTTCCTACTTTATTTATTCTATGGGAAACATTATAATATAATATCATCATACAAAACATATAACAAAATGTTTATAATTTATATAATATAAACATAACAGAATGTAACAAGGTTTATACCAGGTTATACAACGAAAAGAATCAAGCAAAACAGGAAGCGTTACATTTGGCTGAGAGCAAGTATTTGACACGGTTCCCTTAAATCAGATTACACAGCTTTATTTAGATGATGCGTTTATCTTCTGGAGTACAACACTAAAGGAGTAGTTGTCTGTCGAAAATGAACTCACAGGCCCAAGATAGCAACGAGTTTTCGATATCTTATCATTTGTGGAAAAGAAAGAAGTAGAAAAGGTGTTGATAATGAAGGTTTCTAATTTCCGAAAAATGAGAGATTTCTCCTCTTGTTTTCCGAGAGTGTTGTATGTCTTGTTATATATACAAAGTTTTCTGTATTAATAAAAATGAACCACAAAGTTCATTTTACAGATTAAACAAAACAAACAAACAAATAAACGTACACATAATTCTATTAATAATAGAGCTATTGGTAGGATTTGAAGGCAAAACTTACCTACATCTAAAGGAATAGAAAGACTGCTCAGCTCCAACCCCTGACATGAAAAAGCCATTTTTTAATAATAACATATTAATATTAAAAGAAGAAACCTTTAAATTGTAATTAATTTAGACTCTTTTATATGACATGCAATGATTAATTTTCAAATGAAACCATCACCGTTATGAGCAACGGTCGTTTTTATTTGAATAATAAATTATTGTGACCCAATTTCATTTCAGTTCAAAGTTAGAGAGTGATCTCCATATATTGTGTGAACATACATTGTTGTTTATACTGATAGTAATCGGTTTAAAGACATCTAAGTTCTACTGACAGTCAGTGGCGAAGTTTGAAAAAAAACGCAGGCGGAGTCCTATAATTTTTTTTCCTATCGCTATGTTTCGGGTTATATGTCCGGGTCGACGATTCAGTTTTTTTTAAGGGAAGCATTACGGGATCCTCTTTTTTTTAAAATAAGTTTTAAAATTTTACACAAAACCCTCTTAAACTTTGGAAAAAATATCATGGGGGACCGGAACTTAATACCTATAAAGTTTTCGGCCGAATACGTATAAATTAATACTTTTGAGCGAAAAATCGGGGGAGAGATGGCTAATGAAGCTGCACCACTGCTGACAGCTAGTAAATTAAGTATGCTTCACAAAAGAAGGTTTAAAAGGTAACATACCTATCTTATGCCACTCGAGGTGTCATTGGGATTATTTGGTGTGTTTTGATCGATCTCCATGACTCCATTCATGTGGGTCTTGTTGAAAAAATTATGAAAATGATTTTATCTCAATTTTGGACACAAATAATTATATGTAATTGCGATTAATATACATATTATTTTGTGGCTTTGTGTTCTATTTTGCGAGAGCTTCGCAACGAAACAAATTGTGTCCAAAATAGAGCTTAGATGAATAGATATCGATGTTCGAATTTGAGTGAATGTAATGGAAAATGTGGAACTTAGGTGATTCTAATAGAAATTTGTTACATCTTTTTGATTAAATGCTAATAAAATTTTGTTATAAAAAAATGTGGGTGTTTTGTTTTTTGACTCTTAAATCCATGTCATGAATCATATGGTGGTATTGGTTTGTCTCATAAATCCATATTAAACTATTTTTTTGTGGTTAATACAATTAAAATATACAGTTATGCCATTCTAAACTATTTTGATTGTAGTCAATACAAATTAAAATATGGAGTTATCATTTTTATTTGTATGAATATAAAATGAACATCAAAGTTCATTTTATATAGTTATGAAAAAGATCACACATTAGAAAGAGAGAACAACTAGAAAATCATTTGGTAAATAAGTTTCATAGAATTTTGAAAGAAGCACTCTCTAATTCTTCATCCTTAGCTTCAACTTCATCTTTTTTCCACAAACTCAAAAACACCATTAACCCGATGATACCTCGGGCACGTGAGTCATGCCTGGCAGTACACATACTGTTTCGGATATGGTTGTTGTACCATGAGAGACAGACACGTTCGTCTAAGAGGAGGCGCGAAATCTACTTTAAGGACCCGCGTTAAACATGAATGCTCAACCACCGCTAAAGATTAGTTCGTTCATTTGGCAGCAGAAGACTTGAATTTGTGGAAGACTACGGTTAGAATTGTATAAATTTTGTATTTATTTTTATCTTTTTTATTTGATTTTGTATTCGTGTATTTCCCTTGTATAATGTGAGTATAGTTATTTTACTTTAATAAAAAGTGACTCATTTCCTACTGTAACTTGGTCAAAAGATGGTACTATTGTAGTTAAGTTACTTCTAAGGGTATAGACTAGCCGAGTTAAGCCCAAGCTCTTTCTAAAGTTCGAGTCTTGCTTGTGAGAAATTTTTTCAAGCACGAGCTTGGCTTGTTTATTATTTATATATTTTATAATTATAACTTTTATATGTTATTTAATAAATTTTCTTAATTTTATAGATAATAACTATAAATAAAAGGCTCGTTTTGACTCACGAGCATGTTTAAGCCTGATATGTGAAACTCGGATTCGAGTTCATTTATTAAATGACCACAACATAAGCTCGAGCTCAGACTAAATGATCGTTTAAGGTCGACTCGATTCGAGTTTTTAGCAAGTCATTTTCGAGTAGCACACGAACGGCTCAGCTCGATTACACCACTACTTAAGTTTTACAATTCGTGGATGGAAAAAGATGGTTTCAAAAGTTATTTTCAGAAGTGTGGAATGATAATCTGACTATTCCCCCTTCAAACTAGTTCTTATGGTTCAGAGACAAGATGAGGAATTTGAAAATGAAGATTAGAGACTGGAATGTGAGTCAGAAAAAAAAAGAGGGTCGTCTAATGGAGATGAAATCTCGATTACAGCCCATTGATAATATCATAAACTCGCGGAATAGCTCAGATTCTTTAATGGAGGAAAGATGCTCATTGGTTCAGGATCTTGGAGTGTATGAGAAAGATAAAAGTCTAAATATTGCTAAAAAGGCAAAAATAAGTTGGTCCATTGAGGGGGATGAAAACTCGAGACTTTTTCATAAAATCATTAACAAAAAAAGCGTCAAATGTTGATTAGAGGAATTAAAAAGGAAGGGGTTTGGGTTGACGATCCAGATGGTATTAAGCAGATTTTTCTAGATTATTATTAGGCTAAATTTGAAAAGTTTGTTGGTGCCAAGATTGTGGAAAGAAGCTCGAGGTATAAAAAGTTATCGTCTAATCAAACTTCTATGTTGAAAATGTAGACTTCTATGCAAGAGGTTAAGGAAGTGGTTTGTTTGTGTGGTAGTGATAAGTCTCCGGGTCCTTTGTTCAGGAATTCCTCTGAGATTCGATTATTCCTGAAGAGTGCAATGTGTCACAGGGTCATCTCTCGAGGCCCCGTGTGGCGCCCTGGGTTGCCCAGGTCCAACCAATCCATCCCGCTTATGATCAGGGTCTACTGATTTCGTCCTGCCTTGGACTCATCAGGTGAGCGACAACAGCTCGCAACCAGTGATGCATTCGGTGTGCAAGCACACCTAGGCATATAAGTACAAACATAGCAAAACGATCTTCAAACAGTTGGCCCATGACATTCCCCCACCACCAATTCATGCACGTCCTCGTGCATGTGCTGCACTTCCCCTGGGCAGCCATCGAACATTGGCTTCGCTTTGGCATTGGTAAAGGGACGCTCATACATACATTGATCCCAGCGTGCAATGACCTACCATCACATGAACTGGTTTCGTGCCCCATCTTACGTCTTCGGAAACCCACATCAAAGCTGCGGTCAAGCACCCATCATAGAACATGACTAGGGGGTCCATTACCCTTTCTGGCGATCAACAGCTAGTTCCAGATCTCTAACTCGACTAGCCTCATTTGGTCTTCCAAATTTTGTTTCTAGAAACTAGATGAGCGGAGCAACAAATTTTTTTGCGCTACATGTCTCCATGACACCCCGGGATAGATCTTTGCACTCTCCAGCGCCATCGTGACATTTACGCCTTCGAGTGTAAAATTTACTTTGACTGATTTGATATCCCATACCACCAACACAAGTCGTCCCTCTAACGAAATCGCTGACTAGTCCCATGCCTAGGCAGCAACAAAGTCTTCGGGTTAGGAAATTTTTTATCTGCTCCCACCACCATTGCTTAGCCATCTCTTCAAGATCATTTTCAAGATTCAGTCATATTCCAACTTGTCCGAGTATCAACCTGCTCTGATACCACTTTGTCACGGGGTCATCTCTCGAGTCCCCGTGTGGCGCCCTGGATTGCCCTAGGGCCAGCCAATCCATCCCGTTTATGATCAGGGTCTACTGGTTTCGTCCTGCCTTGGACTCATCACACGAGCTGCAACAGCTCGCGACCAGTGATGCGTTCGGTGTGCAAGCACACCTAGGCATGTTAACGTCGTCTATCCCATCGAGGTCATGCCCGATGAAGTCCGGACTAGCTAGAAAACCCAAGCGTTCAAGTACAAACATAGCAAAACGATCTTCAAACAGTTGGCCTCTGAAAAATGCCTATTTTATCACTTTGATTCCAAAGGTTTCGAGTCCTTTGCTTGTTTCTGATTATAGGTCAATTAGTCTCATTAATGTGCAATAGAAAGTTATTGCTAAGTTATTAGCTAATCTCTTAGCGTGTGTTATTAATTCGATGGTTAGTGATACACATATGGCCTTTATTAAGGGTCAGCAAATTCTTGATGGTCCCCTTGTGGTGAATGAGGTTGTCGACTAGTACAGTAAAAAAGGAAAGCGGTTGATGTTATTCAAAATTGACTTTGAAAAAGCCTATGATTTTTTATCTTGGGATTACTTGGAGTATATTATGGGTTTTATGGGATTTGGTGGTAAATGGATCGCTTGGATTCGTGCTTGTTTGCCATCTGCTAGATCTTCGGTGTTGGTAAATGGTAGCCCGTTTACTGAGTTCCAGTTTGAGAGAGGATTAAGGAAGGGAGAACCGTCGTCTCATTTCCTGTTTATATTAGCTATGGAAGGTCTTCATTTGGCGATGGAGGATTTGGTGGACTCAAAGTTGTTTCACGGGGTTGGTATTGAGGAAGATAATTTCTTTCTCACTTATTTTAAGTCGATTATGTGATTAGATTGGGGGAATGGTCTAAGACAAACATGTCTCAGATTATCAGAGATTTGATTTTCAATTCTTTAATGAAAGAGGGGTGATTCTCTTGAGAAAAAAGGTGGGTAATGGAAATAATTCCTCTTTATGGTTTGATAATTGGTTGGGGAAGAGTCTTTATTTGGTGAAAGAGGGGTGATTCCGCATTAACTGTTCTATGTGCGAGCATAATAATTAATAATCATCAAACCAATCAACATTATTACATTTGTTTTTAAGATAAACAAACCCCATTATGCTCGGGTCACACTTCGCGGATGAACTCAAATGAAGATGATGACCAATAAACATAATTAAAATATGTTTATCATTTTTCATCAAACATTTTTCTTCTTTTTGAAAGATTTTGTTTTAGAACCGCTCTTAATCTACTCATATTAACCACATATACATGCACCTTGTAAAATTTAAACCCTACACCTCTTGAAAAGAGGGGAGGCATCAGGCACCTTACCACCAGATGTCCCTTGGGACCCTTAGACTTATATAATCATACTTTTTTTTGTTTTTCATGTATTCCATGAAACCATCCATGAACGTGAGCGACGGGTGTCCCACCTAGGCACCACGACCACGGCACACCGTGTCGGTGGTGCGTGGTGTGGTCGTGAAGGGTAAATCCGTGGGTGGAATCACGCGTGAAAAGGGGATGAACATTGGGATATAGCCGTTGGTAACGGCTATTTTTCTAAAAAAAATTAAAGAATCCTAAAAATAGTTGGTATTTTTACAAACTTTTTTACCAAATACTCTCATACTCCTCAATCTTCTTTCTTAATGTTTTTTTTAAATTCCAACCAAAATTACCACCATGAATCCAAAAAATTTGTACAATCCAAACGATCCCAACGTTTACCGCCCTCAAATGAATTTGTTAAATTTCACATTCTCCGGTTGTAACCAACAAATTTCTCTCAGAACACAACCCGAACCAGATTATGTTCCCGAAACACAACCTGTCAAACCTGAAGTGGAATCAACAACTTCCTCTAACAAGACTATCAAAACGAAAAGCACAAATGAAAGAAGTATTACCCGAAAGAACGATTCGTACAAATGCAAAATGGACCTCAAAAGAAGAGCTCGCGTTGGCTCGGGATTGGGTCGACGTATCCGAGGACCCGAGGTAATAATTTTTATTATATTTTTTAATGTTATTTCTTATTATTTTTAATAAATAATGTTACTACTATTATTTATTTTTTAGGTGCTAATCAAACACGCGACATACTTTGGCGTTTTATTCTCAAGAAGTTTGACATGCCGATTGGACAAGGAGAGTACCAAAACCTCGACAAGTTAGCGGGCAAATGGAAGGACATTCGGCTAAAAGTGATAAGGTTTAACGAGATTTACAATAAGAATTTTAACAACCCTAGAAGCGGTACAAACACAATCGATGTTCAGACGACTTCGTTAAATGAATATCATGAGGAGCACGGTTCGGTGTTTACTCTTTTAAAAATTTGGGAGCCTGTGAAGACATCTTCAAAATGGGCGAACGTCCAAGACTCAATTATCATCAAAGAGGACAAAAACATCAACATCGAATGACTATAGTAGCTCTGCTACTTCGGATGGTTGTTGTCATATTAACCTCAACGACACGGATGACGAGGAGGAAGTCCCGTAGAACCGATTCGCCCGCTGAGCAGTGGCGGAGCTTGAAAATCTAAGAAGCGGGGGCCGAAAAAAATAAGCAGAGGCCAGCTCTATACGTAAAAAAAATTTCGGACGAAAACGGAAAAATTAACACTACTAACGGAAAAAATGGCAAGGGTCGGGGCCCTCCCTGGCCCCTTCATAGCTTCGCCCTTGCCGCCGAGGAGGGATAAGACGAAGTGACAAGGAGGAACATCCCTTATCGATCCCGAATACAAAAAAAAGTTTGAATAATATATCGCAGCAGATGTCAGCGTTTAACAATCTTCTAATGGAAAAGAACGAGATTAAGAAAAAGAGAGCAGATATGAAGTTGCTATGGGCTGTTGTGTCTTATTTGACGGGGCGTGGTCGTGAATCGCTGAGGGGGTGAAACAAGAAATTATGGGAAAATATGGTTTGTAGTGGATTGTTTTATTTATTTATGTTTTAATAATAATGTTTCATTTATGTTTAAAATAATTTTAATTGTTTAAAATAATTAACGGATTAAAAAATTAATTTAAATGACCACTCACTCTCACTAACCGTAACACATGTTTAATCGTTAATGATAGTGAGAGTAAAACTGCTCCTCTTTAGGCGACGCCTACGTGACGTCATTTTCACTGTCACACATCATTAACACATTGGTCTGAAATTATTTTAGATAATATTCTTCGCTTTTAAAACTAAACTCAAACTTACATTTTGGACTTGCAAAGGAAAACATTACTTATTGAATTTACTATCAAGACAAAATGATTTTAGAAACAATATAAATTCAATATCTTGTAACATGCCTGACAACACCATTATAAATGTTATCACAATGCATCATAACATAGCCCATAATGTCACTCACATTCCTTTGCAATAAATCCTTGAACAAAAAGTTATAAGAATTATATTTAAATCAAATTTCGTAATTTGATAACCTTTTTGCAAAAAAGTATAACAATTTCTTTCTCGTGTCGTGATAAAATCGTTTATGTTATATGTGACGTACTTGTAAAAATGTGTCATCCTATTAACTAAACGTACGTCAACGTGGGGCTAGCCCACCTGGTGCACATGTCTATTAGAGGGGAGATCTCAAGTTCAAACCTGGGTAATGAAGTAGTTTAAAATTATTGATGTAAATAGAGTAAAAGTAACATTTGCCGTTTAAAAAAACGAACTAAACACACATCATATATTATATTATAATAATCTTAAAACCTTAATATTTAAATCGTAAGTCATTTAAATTTCCGTATGGTTGATTAAATGTGTTTTGCATCTTCGGTAACTAAAGATGTATATTACATTACATTATATCATATTACATATAAAAAATAGTTATAAAAATAAGTTGCTAATTAAATACCATAATTCCTTTGTTAAAATAGTTTGATGATAAAACTTAAATATATGGGACTAAAATTAGCGATGTGAATTACTTTGTTGATTTATCATGACCCAAGTTGAGTTCAAGTTAACTTGAGCATGGATCGAGCTTTATCTATAGCCGTTTTGTATATACATGTTAATAATGGGTGTCTCAAAAGTTTAATATGATGCCATGTTATAACAATTGAAGATTTGAAACTCATTACCAGTTTGTAACTAGTTAAAAACTTTGGTTAAGCATATGATGTTAAAAGTATGTTTGATTTTTGTAAATTATTGAAATTACATATCCCACAGAGCAAAACAAATATTCATAAGACTATATATTATACCCAACCGCTGGGTGCGGTGAGATGATGTGGAGTCGCGGCTTGTAGCGGTAACACCGCCCCCTTGGGCAAAAATGCGGCGATGATTCACCGCAACACACAATCAACCTCGTCGCAGTTTTTTGAATGTTGGGCAGTACTTGGGCTAGTCATTGGGCAACGACTCCACCTAAAAAAATCTTTTAAAAATTAAATATAATCCCTATAAATACCACTTTACTCTTTTATTTTCCATGTTTAGTTATACATAGGAAATAGATTCTGGAAATGATAAATGCAAAACTTGTATGTTAACTAAGATAACTAGAAAACTTTTGAAGGATGCTATAAGGGAATCTAAGGTGCTAGAACTTATACATAATAACTTATGTGATTTTCATGCTACTCGTGTACTCCATCTATAGGAAATAAAAAGTACATAGTTACTTTTATAGGTAATGCCTCTAGATTTTGCTATGTATATCTTTTGTACTTTAAAGATGAAGCTTTAGATAAGTTTAAAATATACAAAAATGAGGTTGGGTTGCAAATGAATGATTTGATTAAAACGTTACGCAGTGATAGGGGAGGTGAATACCACTGCTCCTTATACACCATAACAGAATGGTGTATCTGAAAGGAAGAATAGGGCTTTAAAGGAAATGGTTAATTCCATGTTATCTTATTCAGTGCTAAGTGAAGTTTTGGGGTGAGGATATGTTAACAGTCTGCTATTTATTAAATAGGGTTTCTAACAAAAGAAACAAGATAACTCCTTATGAACTTTGGTATGGAAAGCCACCAAACTTGAATTACTTAACAGTCTGCTATTTATGCTATAGAACCTAATGATTCTGTGTCTGTCAACACTGTTATTGAACCAAGAGATGCAATATTTGATGAGTAGAGGTTCTCATCTATACCTGGACAAAAGGATATGATTTTATTTTTCATGTTTAGTTATGCATAGAAAAATGATTCTGGAAGTGAAAATTGCTAAAGGATGGTCTTCCAGACCAGTCTGGTCATTCTGACTAGTTTACTCATCTGGAGTAACGATTACTTCTCTGGAGTAAAGATTACTCATCCTGAGTAAATTTGCTCTCTTGGGTAAATTTGTTCTCCTGTGTGAGTTTGCCTCTCCGGAGTAGATTAGCTCTCTTGAGTAGTTTCTCTCTCCGGAGTAGATTGTCTCTCCTGAGTAGTTTACTTCTACTGAGTAGGATGGCTTAACAATTGTGGGTTGACGGTTATGACAGTTTTCAGCCAATAATCGTCGTAACGTTGCAGTGTATCTGTTACCCCATAAATGCATGAGTTTTGGTCATTGTAAGTATACATAAAACATATTTGTTCTTGTTTTCTCTCTGAGTCTTATACGATTGAAAATTCGAGAGTACCATCAAATTGTTTCAATATGAAACTGATACACGATTCTCAGAGATATCCAGGAAGTACGATCTCAAAAATACTTCTAACATTTACTAAATTCCACGTAGTTTGATCGGGGGTTATCCCTTCATACACCATAAGTCCATAAATATGTACTTAACTATTTAATAAGTAATTACTTATAAAGTTATAAACAACAATCATAAAATGCGTAATGAAAAAGATAAGTTTTATATTTATTCTAGACTCATTCGAAAGATCTCAATATAATAGTATTTGAATATATTTTTATCTATTATTTTAAATATTTAATAATTATATAAATTGGTCTATATATGATAGGAGTATAAAATCTATACTATATAATAAATAAAGGTTTTTCATGTCACGTGTCGCCCTCCATATTCATTCTTATCATTTTTTTCCCGCCCCCTCTCTTATTAAATATACATATATCTTTTAATAATAATATATTTTTAAAGAAAATACTAATCTTTATATTAATAAATCTCCTGGCATATTTTGACGACTGTATGTGTTAACAAATTATATTCCACGGGTTTATTTAACCCGTGTAAAACACGAGTTTTTAAAAAAATAATTTTTTTATTACTTAATATATAATATTATATTTATTCAACATTTGTAATGCACGATATTCTAAGCTAGTAAGAAATATATAAAAAGGTTAAACTGAAACTAGCTAAAATTGTTTATGTGCGGGTCAAATAAGCATTGATGGCTTGTACCTTGCATGATGTAATCACTTGTACGTTGTTATACGTAACGCGGGTGGTCTAAGCTAAGGTCACATATATGTAGAGGTACGATTTATGGCCAACAATAGTAGAAGAGACTTGGGAATTGGGATAAAAAACCTAAAAAAATAGTAATTTTAGTTCCATCTTTAAAAAGTACATGTTTAACATTTATATTTTTAACAATTATAGTAGAGAAATAAAAGAAGTTTTACTAATCAAGTCTTTTAATCCTTATAAATTACTGGATTTAAGAAATTGAGTAATTGCGTTAATAATTACTTTTTTTTTGGATTGGCGGATTTTATAGAAAATCGATTAGCAAGACACTAGACGGCAAAACAAGAAATCCATACTATATAATAAATAAAAGTTCTTGCATGCCACGTGTCGCCTCCATATTCATTCTCATCATTTTTTTTTCTGCCTCTCTCTCCTATTTAATGCACTTCTATCTTTTAATAATAATATATATTTAAAAAAAAAATACTAATTATACTAATAAAACATATTTATTTTAAATTATCCCTTATCATAAGAAACTTTAAAATTTAATTATATAACTTTTATTTTTAATCAAATAGTAAATAAAAGTCAAATTTTATTAAAAAATAGTAGTTAACGTATTTTCGAAACCCAATTATATATTAATTTTTACATATTTTGAATTTGTTTTCTATTCTTACTATATCTAATAAATTTTTACACATGTAAAATATATATACATAAAGATTTAAATTTTTTATATATTGATATATTTCACCCCGTGTGTAGACACGAGATCTAAACTAGTTACATAAATAAAAGAGGGTTTTGTAACCACTCTATCCAAATTCGTTTGCTCTTATTCTTCCTACTCGAATAATTTTATAGTTTTATTTAAGGGGCATTTACATATATATCATTCCTGACTTCATTTATTACATATTTATCCAATCCTAAAATTTAATTACATATTTCCCCTTCTTAAAACCTATATATTACATATTTATCCAGTTCATTTAAAATAACTTATTTTATTACCATTTTACCCTTAATGAACAAATTAAAGTACTATTTACATATATCCCTTCCTAAATATTTGTGAGAGGCAATTTGGTAATTTTAAGTTAATTGGGGAAATATGTAATTAAAGTTAGGGGTTAAGGATATATATAATTTAGAAGTTTAATAGGAGGAAATATGTAAAAAAACCTTTATTTAATTAGTCATTATATATAATCAAATTCTTATCTTGAAAAATATAACCATCTATCCGATCTAATCTATTTTGACACATGCTCGGTTTATCTTACCCGTTTTAATATTTTATTAATAAAAAGACGAGGGGCAGACATGGCAGACTCAGACAATGGGTACCGTATTGAAGTTACCTCGAAGAGTTTTTCTATATGTTAACTAATATCCGATACTGATTTTTATGATATCTAGTATCCGATACT
This sequence comes from Smallanthus sonchifolius, assembly GCA_023525975.1. Classification (NCBI taxonomy): domain Eukaryota; kingdom Viridiplantae; phylum Streptophyta; class Magnoliopsida; order Asterales; family Asteraceae; genus Smallanthus; species Smallanthus sonchifolius. The sequence continues at coordinate 71,654,604 of CM042033.1, read as the reverse complement.
CATTTTATGTTATTTAGTATCAGATACTCGTTTTTATGTTATTTAGTATCCGATACTTATTTTTATGTTTAATATACGAAGAGTGACATTGTTTCATCACACATATTCGATACTCTTATTTATCTATACATACTAATAAATAAAGGTTTTGGATTGCCACATGTCACTCCTTCATCCATCCTTACATTGGTTTTTCCGCCTCTCTCTCCTAATAAATGCACCTATATCTTATTAAATAAGAGAGAGATGTGAGAAAATTTGTCTCACCAAAACATTTTATTTATTATAGAGTATAGATAATGATATTATAAATATATTATTAAAGAAGAATAATAATTATATTAAATAAGAATATATAATAAGAATTCAAAATATAACTAATTAAAGAAAAATACTAATCTATACTCCCTAATAAATAAAGGTTTTTATAAAATGGTTTTTCCACCTAAAGTTTAATTATAATTTAAGATTTTAAACCTCTCACAAATAACAAATACTTAACAAATATAATTGCTAAAATTATTTAATATCATTTGACTAGGACTTAAAAACCGTTTGATTTGAAAATTTTAAACTTTGTATTATTTAAATTATAACAAAATCAATAAATTAACTCTCGCAAATTTACTATAATTAGAGAATTAAATTGACAAAAAAAATTAACAACTTATCTTTGTTAAGCAAATAACAATTAATCAAAATCAACTTTCTAGAATCTAAAAAATTTACCTTATGTAATTTTGTTTTGTGAATGTAATTTATAATTTTATTTTTTTCACTATGTAAAGTAATTCTTATTTAGACACTTATGAATAATATATGTTTCTTTTCATTAACCGTGTAATGCACTGGAACTAACCTAGTTTATAATATACAAAAAGTAACCTTCATCGTCACACATGTTCGAAGAGTGTCTGGTAAAAAAATAATTCATAGTTTCGCCACCGAAATCCCTTTTCAGAAAAAATAAATAAATTATCAATTACACATTTTATTAACGAAGAAACTAAGCCAAATGACAAATGAGGTAAAGATCTAAATTAAATGAAACTACTCAAAGCGACACTTGAAGTTCGATCTATAATTAAGGAGTTAATTATAAGAGTGTTTATCGGTTCAGTTATCGGCTAATTCGGTTAGGGAATTTTTTCAGTCATAACCGAAAACCAAATCGAACCGAATTCAAATATATCTTAACCAAACCAGGTAACCGATTTAACCGCTCGGTTCGATTTTCGGTTATAATCGAACTGAATTTTTTGTCCGAATTTAAAATCGATTCTTGGGTGATCGTCAACTTGATGTATACAGAAAAGAAGAAAGAACAATTTAGTAATTTATGATTGTATGGATGTAGATGGAAAAAAATAATAAGCGATCTAGGGTTCACTTCGGACAATCAGACCTCTGGATTCTCGAATATCGATTGATGCCTTGATTGATAACGGATTGAATAAATGATAGGTCAAATGAATATGAGCTTATAAACCAAATGAGATCATATGAAGTTATAAAACTAAACTAAACAAGGGTTAAAAAATATAGGCTTATGGTTTAGTCGGTTAAATTGGTTAATTCGGTTATAACCGAATTCATAATTTGTTTAACCGATTAACAGAATTACCAATTCGGTTAAGGTTAAAACCTAACCGAATATGTGTTTGGTTCAGTTTTCTTCGGTTTCGGTCCAATTCGGTTAATTGGTTATTCAGTTTTTACGCAAACCCATAGTTAATTAGTTACTATTTTATTTCAAAAAATATTATTATTTTTCGTAAATAATTTAAAGTAAGATCTGAAAATTGGATGACAAAATAGTTTTCAACTGTGTCATCCGTGTTTGATCATTTACCCATCACTGGCGCAGTGAAGCCGGTAAAAACAGCCGCCCAAAAACTTTCACTCACGGGTCTCATTTAGACACAAGTCCCACCATTTACCCTTTTTGGCATTCTAGACCTCACTTTCCATTTCCTACGTTTTAAACAAAACCTCATGCGTCCACTTTTGACAAATTGACGTCGTAATCATATCGACAAAAAACACTAAATCGACCTTTTTGAACTATCCAAGTATTGTTATAATGATCACGATCTTTACACGCTTTATCCGTTTATTTAAGATTGTGTGACAAAACGTTCGGCATGCTCTACTCCTTCCTCATGATTGTATGTTTGCCAAAAGATTATCCAAACTAGTTGATTTCTAAATAACACATACTTTTCCTACAAATTTCCCTACATTTTATATTGTTTTATTAGAAAATCTGATAAGAGCCGGTACATAATTGAATTTATCTTGGATTTGCAAGGTTGATAATGAAACATTGGAATTATTGTAGGAAAGAGGTAAATTTGGAAAGTTTGGAAAGCTCAAAGTTGCTTAAGGTGTCATTCGTTTTGGGAAACGAGGTAAACTGAATCCTCGTTATGTTGGACCTTTCAAAATATTAAAGAGAATCGGACCAGTAGCGTATCAACTGGACTTACCTGAAGGACTGAGTGGTGTACACAACGTCTTTCACATCTCAAATTTGAAGAAATGTCTAGCTGACGAATCTCTCGCGGTTCCTCTTGAGGAACTACACGTTGATGAACAGTTACGCTTCATCGAAGAACCTGTGGAAATTATGGATAGGGAAGTTAAAACGTTAAAGCACAGTAAGATCCCTATTGTTAGAGTTCGTTGGAACTCAAAACGCGAACCGGAATTTACTTGGGAGCGCGAGGATCAAATGATGCGCAAATATCCTAATCTGTTCAAGCACTCCGCGTCAAATTCTTAAGGTACTATTCTAATTTTCGGGACGAAAATTATTTTAACTAAGGGATGATGTGACATCCAGAAAATTTTTTTATACATATTAATTTTCGGGACGAAAATTCTTTTAACTAGGGGATGATGTGACAACCCGACTTTTCATGCTAACGCCGTTAACAAACCTCGTTAAATATCCTAACTGAAACTTAACCCCGTTAGCTAATTCAGTTAAATTCAAACCCGAAGGACCGGTTCTGTTAATATTTAACCTCAAACCACAGGGACTAGTTCTGTCAAGTTTCAAAATTTGATTAATTGACTCCCAAAGTCAAAATCAATTGAAAGGAAACCTATTTTGACTTTGTAAAGTCAAACCCTCATGTTTGGGATCCGAATTCATACCCTTAACCGCAAAACTGTTCAAATTCAAGTTGGTAACGTATATCATTGATGATTGCGGTCGATTACGAACAAGCTTTCAACATCATTGCTCGAATTAAAGCAAATAATGGACGTTAATAGTCGTAACCGTCGTATTCGGCTTCTATACACAAATGCGTATCAATTTGATCGCTATTCTTGAAATCGAACCCCTGCCCACTTAAATCGATCATCTGTGGAACTTTTGCACACACCAATTCAATCGGAGAAACTGCGGGAGTCATCGGAAGCCAAACTCGTTGCCGTCGACATCCATTTGGTCGAAACCTACCGATTCGACATCCAATCTGGTAACTATTGACACCTATAGTTTCGTTTTTACTCATAGAATGAAAGCACTAAGTTAATTGGGGCTCATACCATCAAATTAACCACAACCCGTAATCTAGGGTTCATATGAAACCAAATTGGGGCTTTCTATCTTAAACACGATTAAAATCCAATTGTTTCATATGTTTAGATTCGTGATTGCCTACTTGTTGAAACCCCCACACCAATTGAATCGAATTATATTGAATTGATATCAATCCGTAATCTAGGGTTCATCATGGACTTGAATTGGGGTTTTTGATCCTAGACCTAATTATAACACAATTAAAATACACCATTAGATTTGTAATCACTAGTACATCGAAAGCCCTATGGATTCAATACTTGATTTTACAGAAGTTAATCAATCCGATCTTGTGTTTAAATCTAGGGTTTTGGTTTTCAAAACGGAAATCTATTGATCATAAACGAGATGCTTTTACAATTAATCATGTGTGCAGGACCGAAAATGTCCGAATTACATAACCCCTAAGTCCACAGGTTCAATCGCGATCGAAATCGGTCGGATTTGGATGGCTTTGGGTTCGATCGCGGCTTGAATGGGGAAAGGGGGGGGGGCTCTCGGTGAAAATGATTAAAAGCATTTCCCACCGGATCATAACGCGATGACCCTAGCGGGCGGATTGGTTAAGACAGTGTGCGTGTGTAGGAGAGACCCGGGTTCGAGTCTCTCCACACACTTTTATTTTTAAAAATTATTTCAAGCAACAATCCAATATAAAAATCAAAACCCCAACTATTTTGCTAGTATATAATAATACTTTAAATCGGAAAAACAACTCGTAGGCTCGGGTTTGAATTATTAGCTTATTTTTATAAATTATATCCGCCTTTATAATTTATACATTATTATTATTATCAAGTAAAAATGATATGTTTATATTATTTTTAAACCGTAAATTCGTATAAAATAATATGTTTATATTATTCTCAAATTGTGACCCGTATTATTAAATAATATATATTTATATTATTTCAAATCATTTTATAACGACGTAAATCAATCAAGACTAAATAATAATATAATTAGTTATGTTATCCACTTGTATATATATTATTATTTATGTCGTTCGCCGCGTAAAGTAAATCCTAAACCCGTGGACACGTTCGTCCACTCTCATTCATTGGAACGGTTCTTTAAGACGTTCTTTCCGTGTCACAGTCACAATTCCCATTATCATTCCTAATTTATATATTTATAATTTTAGGAGATTAGTAGGTCATTTGAGACTTACACTCGTGGTTCCAAACTTACTTCTAGTGTGAACTACCTTCAACGCCAAGCATGTGAGTTTTCACGGCCCATTTTTACTGCTTTTAAACTGGGGGAGAAAACATGATACAAACTCTTTTGATTTTTGTACTTCATTTTATATCAATTGTTATGACTATGCGTAAACTCTATCATGAAAGTCCTCACATCGAACCGTTTAAATATGAATATAGCGAGGTATGTTGGGTAGTACTACTGGGTTTGACAAACCTCACCCGCGTTAGTCGCGCTAACACGATTGGATATCGAACGGGTGCAATATTGACCTAAACGTGCACCGTGGTTGATAGACCTGGTGGGAGGCAATACAAACAGTCAGTTTACGGTTGCGAGCGTAATAGCAAACATTAACATGGGTTAGCTACTCATTTGGTATATATGTTGATTGTACAATAAATCTGGTAAACGTTTATTTATATATTGAAACCTGTGAACTCACCAACCTTGTGTTGACACTTTTTCTTACATGTTTTCTCAGGACGCTAAGCTAAGACACAGGTGCACGTTAGGGCATGCATGGGATTCAACTGCTTTGCTTTGTGTCTATTTATGTTTGGTTGAATTATTTTATTGTACTTTGTTTGGTTTGGACTTTTGAGACTTTTGGACTTTGGTTTTGGGCGCGTGTATTTTGCGCATTTACTTTCTTTACGCTTCCGCATTGATACTCTGATTTAAAAGATATTTTCATTTTGAGTCCCATGTAGAGTCGTTCAATTTAACTAGTGTCTAAGATCCTGGTTTGTCACTTCCCAAACGGTAATACTCCGTTAGTTGAAATTGGGGGTGTGACAGATTGGTATCAGAGCCATTGGTTATAGAGAACTAGGACTGCATACTAGACTATAACCTCACACATTAGTTACACGGCACAGACACTTATACATGATACATATAGCAACTATACATTGCAGTGCAAGCATGTAATACCATCCGTATCACCCTCAGTTGGCAAGGGACACATCATTTGCATTGCATCATCATTCCCAGTGGCGACACTCAGGGAATCACCAGAAAAACATCCACTCCCGTCCGAGGGCAGCGAGACGGAGCTTTCAGAGGAGTCACTTATATCACCATCACACGTTGGGTATGGTGGGATTTCTCAGGTCCATGTTATGGACGACACTCAGCACTAACGTATATCTCTTTGGGAGTTGGGATCGTCGGAGGCGAGTCCCTACTGTACCCACCAGCAAACAATACGCCGAATGAAGGCAGACCGTTACACGCATTATTGCAGAATCTATTGACACGTAGATGTCATCACTTTCCCTAGCCATGGGCTCGCGTCTTTGGTCGATATTCTGTTGAGAATAGATTGACCACAAATCTGAGAACGCATTGCTCAATGCATACTCAAACCCTATCTTGACTCAGTTGAAAGGACGACTACTTTGCTGCTTCCTGTAACTTGTGTTCATGAATTAGTTCATTTCTCGAAGTTGCATTTCATGTACATGTTTGTTCCATGTTCTCATCTACAATCCGCTGGATTGGACTCCTGTATTGTGTTTCAACTCGAGTGAATACTCGGAGCAAACCATTCTCGGCTACTCATCCTGATACGAGCCCTAATTGATCAAAGTATAGTTGATGACTAAGCTTTTCGATGACTTATCATATCTGACAACACTCTGTACTCAGCAATACATGCTAAAGGACGTTATGACACAGGACAGGGAGAACTAGGGTGAGCATGCAAAGCAAATTATCATTACGGGTGCACACGTAATAGTAATTTGAGGTGCATGTAAGTCCTGGTGAAACCTGGTGTGTGGATAAATGGTCCTAATCAGTGAATTACAGACTTAGATTTCCACTATCTGTAGAGACTCTCATAACCCACTCAACGATTAGTTGGTATCGTTAAACCTGTTCAATAATTGATAGATGCGACTATCAGGTTGAAAATGTTTACGGATACACTGAATTATCATCAATGGGATCCATCAATGTTATTTTCACTCATGTAAGAGTCTTAGTGATCTTACAACTCTCATTCAAACTTAATCAATAGAACCACCTAGAGTGAAACTCTAGTAGAACCTCAGAGTAAAACCACCGACTCCAACTATGTACACAGAATTTGAGGAATTCTTTCTATGCTAACGCGTTATTCCTTACACTCCTACAATAGATCCCACTTGAACTTGTTACCTCATCCTGTGACTAATCCTTAGTCTAACTTTGAATTTTACTCCAGCATATTCAATCCTGTAAACGGATTTCTTTCTTCACGAAATGATCCCGTTGTTCCAATGACATTAGGGAACGAAGATTTAACCTAACCAACCATCAGTTAAACGCAATTACTTAGACATACATCCTATCTCTCATGCTACTAGAATCTATATCTCATTAGACTTTTCTTTCCTACATGTGAACCTCTTCCCTTAACCTATGCATTGGCTGACACTTGCCTTATAAGCGCGGGTCTCACTAGAAGTCTCAGTATGACTTCACAAATTCCATATTAGTGTGTCGTACTCTAACTCTATTAAAAGCCAAGTATACTATTGAGATAGCAGACTGTAATATCCCGCATCGGTTGAGGGGGAGAACGATACGTTCCTTATTAGGAGGTGGATACCTTCTCTATTGAGACGCGTTTTGCCTGAGTGAGCAACTCGTCGGGTAAAAACAAAACCGTGAGTTCCTGGATGGGCAACCCATCGGGGGCAAAATGGACAATATCTTGGTACAGTTTGCTTGGGCCGTTACTCAGAAAATCGAAACAACTCGCATTCTTGCAGATGTAATCTAGCATTGGTTAGTAATAAACTTGACATTGACCTTATGCCAGTCATACTTGGTAGTTTCGACATAATTTTCGGAATGGTTGGTTATCTAAAAACCAAACCGAGATTATCTGTCGTGAGAAAATTGTTCGCCTTCCTCTCCCTAGTAAAGAAACCCTCTCTGTCCAAGGCGAAAGGAGCGGTGCTGTTATGGGCATCATATCCTTCATGAAAGCTCAAAAATGTCTACGTAAAGGTCATACTGCCATTTTGGCTCTCGTCGCCGAGCAGCCATCTGAGGAGAAGAAGATTGACGACACCCCGATCGTTCGTGATTATCCGGAAGTATTTCCTGAAGACTTGCCTGGTCTTCCACCTCATCGTCAAGTTAAATTCCAAATCGATCTAGTACCCGGAGCAGCGCCTATTGCTCGGGCACCTTACAGACTGGCACCCAGTGAACTGCAGGAACTGTCCACTCAATTGCAAGACTTATTGGATAAAGGTTTCATCCGACCTAGTTCATCACCGTGGGGAGCTCCGGTATTATTTGTCAAGAAGAAGGACGGTACGTTCCGTATGTGTATTGATTACCGGGAGCTGAATAAAGTCACAATCAAGAACCGCTACCCTTTACCTCGTATTGATGACCTTTTTGATCAACTCCAAGGATCAAGTTTCTATTCCAAAATAGATCTTAGGTCCGGCTATCATCAGTTAAGAGTCCGAGAAGAAGATATCTCTAAGACTGCATTCAGAACGAGGTACGGCCATTACGAATTTATGGTCATGCCTTTCGGTTCAACCAACGCACCCGCGGTATTCATGGACCTCATGAACCGTGTGTGTAAGCCTTACCTTGACCAGTTTGTTATCGTTTTCATCGACGACATCCTTATTTATTCCAAGAACGAGGAAGAACATGAGGAACATCTACGCCTATTTAGAACTACTTAAGCGAGAACGATTGTATGCTAAGTTTTCCAAGTGTGAATTTTGGATCCGGGAAGTTCAGTTTCTAGGGCATGTGGTAAATGAAAAAGGGATACATGTCGATCCATCCAAAATAGAAGCCATCAAGAATTGGGCAGCACCGACGACTCCGACTGAGGTGCGACAATTTCTGGGATGGGCTGGCTATTACCGTCGTTTCATTGAAGGATTCTCCAAGATTGCACAACCCCTCACCGCTCTAACTCAAAAGGGTAAAACCCTATAATTGGGGTGACACCCAGGACTCAGCATTTCAGATACTTAAACTGAAACTCTGCAATGCACCCATCCTATCTCTTCTAGAGGGAACGAATGATTTTGTGGTGTATTGCGATGCATCCATCCAAGGTCTTGGTTGTGTACTGATGCAACGTGAGAAAGTCATCGCATACGCTTCTCGTCACTGAAGATACATGAGAAAAACTACATAGCTCATGACTTAGAATTGGGAGCTGTAATTTTCGCACTTAAGATATGGAGACACTACTTGTACGGTACCAAGTGCACCATCTACACCGATCACAAGAGTCTTCAGCATATCTTCGAGCAGAAAGAGCTGAACATGAGACAGCGTCGTTGGGTCGAGCTCTTGAATGACTACGACTGCGCAATCCGATATCACCCGGGTAAGGCTAAGTTGTAGCCGATGCCCTAAGTCGAAAGGAAACCAAGCCCAAACGAGTTCGAGCTTTACAGCTTACTATTCACCCCGGATTACCTGACAAAATCCGTAGTGCTCAACTTAAAGCCTTGAAAGAAGATAACCTACCGTTAGAAGGTACACGCGGCATGGAAGCACAACTGGAAATAAAATCTGACGGAATTCGTTACTTCGTCGAACGAATATGGATTCCAGTGTTTGGAAACTTAAGGGAACTAATCATGGATGAAGCTCATAAATCTCGTTACTCCATTCATCCAGGTTCCGATAAGATGTACCATGATCTAAAAGTACTATATTGGTGGCCGAAGATGAAAGCCGATATAGCCACCTATGTTAGTAAGTGTCTGACCTGCGCGAAGGTCAAAGTTGAATATCAAAAACCATCCAATCTTCTACAACAACCAGAAATTCCTATGTGGAAATGGGAACAAATATCCATGGATAAACTCACTCGAATATACTTGAAAGAAGTAGTCTCTCGGCACGGGGTGCCTATCTCTATCATTTCGGATCGTGATGCACGATTCACTTCTCATTTCTGGCAGTCGTTACACAAGGCCTTAGGCACACGTCTAGATATGAGCACATCATACCATCCTCAAACTGATGGCCAAACTGAACGTACTATCCAAACTCTGGAGGACATGCTACGAGCTTGTGTGATCGATTTCGGTAACACTTGGGAGTCTCACCTTGTCACACCCCGAAAACGACGATTCGCAGCGGAAACGAGACGTAAGCATGGTGGTCACGTAAGTTGGAGCCCAATGATAATAAGCAAACACATTTATTTAAAACATCGGAAATGTTCAACGAGATAAAAGAAAAGTCTTACATTTATCCAAATTTAAAAGCATTGAAATTTAAAACACGAGTTTTAATGATCCAACACACGAGGATCCAAAATAAAGTTTAAAATGTCCCAACAGAAATCCGATGCAAGCGTTTGCCCAAAAGCCCGTTTTCATAACCGCGCGAGAGCATCTAAGTACCTGAAAAACATGCTTAAAAACATCAACATAAAGTTGAGCGAGTTTCACGGGTTTAACGATAACATAAACGAATTTAACGAACTATCAAGTAACTTGGACAAACACGTGATATGTCATAAGCTTGCAAGGAATACAACATGATGACAGTACCTAGAGCTTATAATCAAACCGAGACACGAATACAACATATCCCCACGAATCCTTTCAAAATATATTCTCTCGTACGAACGACCGATCAGCGCTACTGATCACGAGAGTGGGCAGTCAGTCCCAAATAGATCTATCAACACACCTTGCGGCCTACACGAGGCTAATGATTATAACGGCGGGGCTATTCATGAACGACATACATGAACACATAACGAAAGCCCTTACTCGAGACCATCAAACGAACACATAACGTAAGTCCAGTATCATGATAAACGAACGAAAGCATGTTCTTCCCCCATAGTTTATAAAGCAACAAAATAGTTTAAAAAGGGGCCGTGAAAAACTCACCTTGATAACGAACGGCGGAAAAACGAGTGTTAGCAAAAATACGCACACGAACGCTAACGGTGCCCTAAACATGAGGGGTACATTACTAATTGAAACTCACGTCTTACTAGCAAGTTGTTCACCCAACCTACTTAGACTTGTAATATTTTTAAGAAAATATTTATTTGAACGACCCGTTGGTGACTTCGACACGCGGTTATGTTTTTAACGAAAAATGGTGTATCATACACACATACGAAGACTTCAAGTGTTATCACCTAACAACGATCAACATGAAAGTATGAAACTAATAACATATATATATCTACTCATACATATGCTTATGAGTTCTAAATCACATGTGAAAACACTAAAATCACAATATTTGCACATAAGCACTTTTCAAGCAAAACGACTAACTTTTAAGGAACAAACTTCCAAATTTCTAACACATGAGTTCATATAACATCATATATCATCAAAATATACTTAATAAAATATATTTCATTAAACAAAACAATCTTTCATTATTTTGACATAAAGTACCTATACATGGCAATTTCTAGCACATATGCGATAACCGAAACATCATACCACATAAGTAAACACATGGGTCATAACACTAACTCATCATATACATTATTAGCTGAAAATATGTCATAAAATAAGTTTAATTTGCTGTTTGAAATCAGACCTAACTAGCATTCATTTTTCAAGGCGGAAAACACCGATTTTACGACTAGTCATGCCTAAAATGTTATCCAAAAGCATCAAAACACCAAGGATCATATTATTTATTAAAAATATGGATTTTTAACATAAAATATAATCTTTTTACAGCCATATAATCAGACCTAACTTATCCATCATTTACATGTAATAATCCATCATTTAAGTACCCTTTTTGTAACAAATCATGGTCAAAACTCTAGCTAATCATCACAACATAAAATACCCTTTTAGAGCTGATCATTATACATAAAATACATCATATTTATCACCTTATTTCCAGATTTCAAATAATCCTAACAATTCATGTACAAACCTAGCTTTTATCATGCTTTTTAAACCACAATCTTTAGTAACAAGCATCCAAACGTAGGGGTTTAAGATCCATACATAAAATAACAAGTTTTTATGTAATAATACACTTTATTTTTCTGTTTTAACTTGGTCATAACAAAATATTTGGTTGCATGCAAGAATCTAACATTATTCATCATCATTTTGCAAGATATGAACACATAAACACACATTCATTCACATGACTACATGCATACATATATAAATACTAAAACCCTTTTATAAAAACCCTTATTTGCTGAATTTTAATGGTTCATAAAAAGTCTTTTAGTTGGTGATGAACAACTCTTGCAAGGATCACTATTTTTATCAAAGAAAAAGAAAGAAGCAAAGAAATATGAGGTTCATACCTCTTGAACTAAATCAAGGGAGATACTAGTGAAATGCAAGTTGATGGATGGTTTTGTTGAGTATTTGGCTCCACACTCTTGAATCTTCAAGAAAATGCTCCAAGAACACCAAAAACTCAAGAACACTTGAAAGAACACTTAGAGAAAAGATGATAGAAAGGTGTGGGATTGAAGTGAAGATTGAAGGGGTATTTATAGGTGGGGTGAGGGATGAATTCAGCCAAGAGAGGAGAGAGGAGAGAGGATTTGACATCTTCCATTCAAATTTCATGCAAGTTGAATGATCAAATTTGGTGGAGTGTAGTTTTGTACAAAGTGTGTAAGGAATCAAATGAGTGTGTTTAACACTTGATTAGGGTGTGGGACCCACTTTTTATGGCTGATTTTTGGGAGAGAGAAAAGATGCCATCTTTTATTTTATAAACCTCTACACACATGTAAGTGATCTTTTATAAAAACTACAACACTTTTATAAAATGTTACCACTTTAAACATGGTTTTTCGTCAAAATAAAAATATATAAAATACCCACTAATTATTTGCTATCATAATTAGTGAAAATAATAATTTTTGCTAACAGTTCATTTTAACTCATCCGGTACGCGATTGTACCGGGTAAAACGCAACGAAAATCGTCGAAAGCGGTATTTAACACATTGCACATAAATTTCACACATAATCCACTAATATAAACCAGTTTATATAATTTTCATCAAAACTGATATTTTTATGGTTAACCGGGTCGTCACCAACGTTAAATACGGGCATTTTACCGATACGCGGTATCGAAATTTCTGAAACTTCACGAAATGCAAACCTATGCATACGAAGGGCTTTGCTAGACTTTATAATAACCTAATTAACTGAAATTAAGTCTAAGACACACACAATTAAATTGCAAACGCTTTCTAAGGTTTAACGGTAAATAACCTGAAAATTGCCGGATGTCACAGCCTCCCCTCCTTAAAGAAATTTCGTCCCGAAATTTTACGCTACAAAGCCTGGTTACGTGCAGACTTAAACAATTGAGGGTACTTCCGTTTCATCTCATCTTCACGTTCCCACGTGAACTCGGGACCACGCTTTGAATTCCATCTGACCTTGACCAACTTAATACGACTACGCCTGGTCTTGTGAATCTTCCAATCCGAAACCTCTACGGGCTTTTCACGAAAATGGAGCTTGTCATCAACACATACCTCACCTGGAGGTATCATGAGTGTCTCATCAGACAGACACTTTTTCAGATTGGACACATGGAATACGTTATGAACTCCACTCAGTTCTCGCGGTAACTGCAGTCGGTAAGCAACTGGCCCTACACGAGCAATAATCTTGTAAGGTCCAATGTAGCGGGGGCTAAGCTTATCATGCTTGCCAAACCTAGCTACCCCCTTCCAAGGAGAGACCCTCAGCATAACTCTGTCTCCCACTTGGAATGCTAATGGTTTCCTTCTTCTATCAGCGTATTTCTTCTGACGGTCCTGGGCAACCTTCAAACGATCACAGATCCTGAAAACCTTATCGGTAGTTTCCTGAATAAGCTCTGGTCCAGTTATATGCTTGTCACCAACTTCTGCCCAACAAAGCGGTGAGCGACATTTTCTCCCATACAGGGCTTCAAACGGAGCGGCTTTCAAGCTAGTTTGGTAACTGTTATTATAAGAGAACTCAGCCAACGGTAGGTGAGTATCCCAACTTCCACCAAAGTCAATTACGCAGGCACGGAGCATGTCTTCTAAAATCTGGATGGTCCTCTCACTTTGACCATCACTCTGTGGATGATACGCAGTGCTTAAATCCAAACGAGTACCCAAGGCTTTTTGTAGTGACCGCCAAAACTTCGATGTGAAACGACTATCTCTATCGGAGATGATCGAAGTCGGAACACCATGTCGGGATACTACTTCCTTAAGGTATATGCTGGCCAATTTCTTCATTCGGTAAGATTCTTTCACGGGTAGGAAATGTGCCGATTTCGTCAAACGATCCACAATTACCCAGATGGAATCATAGCCACTAGACGTTCGGGGTAATTTGGTGATGAAATCCATGGCAATACAGTCCCATTTCCACTGCGGAATCTCCGGTTGTTGCAGAAGTCCAGAAGGCTTTTGGTATTCGGTCTTGACTTTTGCGCAAGTCAAACATTTACCAACGTATGAAGCAATATCACCCTTCATGTTCGGCCACCGGTAGTGCTCCTTGATATCCTTATACATTTTTGTCGATCCTGGGTGAATCGAATATCTTGATTTATGGGCCTCATCCAAAACCATTTCTCGTAAATTGCCTGCCAGAGGCACCCATATTCTATCCATGAAGTACAAGGCATCGTCAGACTTGGGTATAAGTTCTCTAACCATACCACGAAGATTTTCATCCTTTAAATTCTCTTCCTTTAGAGCTTCTTGTTGTGCATCACGAATCTGAGCTGTGAGGTTTGTGTGAATGGTCAATCCTAACGCACGCACGCGTAAGGGCTTGACTCGCTCCTTCCTACTCAAGGCATCGGCCACGACATTAGCCTTGCCTGGGTGATAACGAATATCACAATCGTAGTCATTGAGCAATTCCATCCAACGTCTCTGCCTCATATTCAGCTCTTTCTGGTCAAAAATGTGCTGGAGACTCTTATGATCTGTAAAAATTGTGCACTTAGTACCGTAAAGGTAGTGCCTCCAAATTTTGAGTGCAAAAACCACCGCACCCAGTTCCAAATCATGTGTCGCATAATTCTGTTCATGCACCTTGAGTTGACGAGACGCATAAGCTATGACCTTTCCATTCTGCATTAGGACACAACCAAGACCTTGGCGAGAGGCATCACAGTACACCACGAATCCATCTGTCCCCTCAGGAAGAGACAAGATAGGGGCACTGCACAGCTTCTTTTTCAACAATTGAAACGCTGCCTCTTGCTTTTCTCCCCAGATATACTCCTTGTCCTTCTGGGTCAATAGCGTTAGGGATTGCGCTATCTTGGAGAAATTCTCAATAAACCTTCGATAGTAACCCGCCAAACCTAGGAATTGTCGTACCTCGGTCGGACTCTTCGGCGCTTCCCAATTTTTAATTGCCTCAATCTTTGCTGGGTCCACGTGTATACCCTTCTCATTGATAACGTGTCCAAGAAAATGAACTTCTCGGATCCAGAACTCGCATTTGGAAAGTTTAGCATATAGCTTCTCATTCCTCAACATCTCCAAAATCAGCTTCAGATGGTGCTCGTGCTCTTCCTTGGTCCGTGAATAGATGAGTATATCATCGATAAACACTATCACGAACTTGTCCAAGTATGGTCTGCACACTCTATTCATGAGATCCATGAATACCGCAGGAGCGTTTGTCAAACCAAAAGGCATGACCAAAAACTCGTAATGACCATACCGGGTTCGGAATGCAGTCTTCGGAATATCTTCTTCAACAATCCTCAATTGATGGTAGCCTGAACGTAAATCGATCTTCGAATAATAACTCGATCCTTGCAGCTGATCGAACAAGTCGTCGATTCTCGGTAATGGATACCGATTCTTGATGGTAAGCTTGTTCAATTCTCGATAATCGATACACATCCGCATAGAACCATCTTTCTTTTTCACGAATAAAACCGGCGCTCCCCAGGGCGAGAAACTCGGTCTTATAAAACCTTTATCCAACAATTCTTGCAATTGCTTGGATAGCTCTTGCATTTCAGATGGTGCCAAACGATAAGGAGATCGAGCTATCGGCGCTGCTCCGGACACTAGGTCAATCCTGAACTCGACTTGCCTTTGCGGTGGCAATCCAGGTAACTCTTCAGGAAATACCTCTGGGTAATCACGAACTACAGGGATCTCTTCAAGCTTCTGCTCCTCAACCCTAGTGTCAACCACGTGGGCTAAGTATTGTAACATCCCAAATAATGACAAGACAAATAGAAAAGGGAAATAAAGTGGGCTTGGCCAAAATTTCGGCCCATGGGCCGAAAAGAAAAGGGGGAAACCCATTACAAAACAGCAGCTTCAACCCAAACCCTCTCTCATTTCATCTTCCTGCGCAAGAACACTAGAGAGAGAGAGAGAGAGCGATCGGCTTGTGAAGAAAACCGCAAGGAGAAGACTCAAGGGCTCGGGAATCATCCGTCTCCACCATTTCAGCGCATAGCAACAGAAATCGGGCCTGTTGAGGTAAGCATCGCCTCTGATTCTGAGTCTTTGCATGTCTCGGGTTTAAATCAAATAAAGATACGATTTTCGCATATGAAACTTGAAACAAATCACGTATTTGAACTCAAGAACGATAAAGGAAGGTGTTTAACGTAAAATGTTCAAAGTTTAATCGATTGGAAATAAGTTGGCTGGAGCAAGGTTCTGGTCAGGGAAGATGCAGACCCATGACTCGAAACTATAGTTTCGATACATGCAGACCCATCGAAACTACTCTAGTTTCGATAGTCATGTTTGACTCGAAACTACCTAGTTTCGATAGCAGCCAATGACTCGAAACTACTATAGTTTCGATAGGAACTCAGGACTCGAAACTACCTAGTTTCGAGTGTCACCTTGAACCTAAACTAAGATTTTCGTAAGTTAATGACTCGAAACTACCTAGTTTCGATAGAAGGATTATGACTCGAAACTACCTAGTTTCGAGTGTAAGACCATAGCTCGAAACTACCATAGTTTCGATGCGACCCACCTCCCGAAACTACTGAGTTCAAGAACAGTAATGTCTAGTGTCATTTAGGAGCCCTACCTTATATGTATGACTTTATTATACAGATAGTGGGTGACCTTAGTGACGTTTCGAAACCAGCTATTATACTTCAGGGACCCGCCTATCAGGTGAGTTCTATGTGCCCCCTATATGCTACGTGCAAATGATTTTAAATGTTTTGGGGCTGGAATGTATACACTAAATGAATAAATGAAATGAATGTCAATGTGACCATACGTGATATATTAAGGTATATGTGTAGATACATATGAAAGTGAATAATGAATTATGAACAAAGAACAACACGTATGTTTACAAAGAATGAATGAATGAATGGTATAACGTAAATGAATGAAATCTTGCTTTATATCTATGTATATATTGCTTGCCAAGTATGAAAAGAATGACACAAAGTGTAAGAACGAAATCTTGCTTTATATCTATGTATATATTGCTTGCCAAGTATGAAAAGAATGACATAACGTGTAAGAATGAAATCTTGCTTTATATCCATGTATATATTGCTTGCCAAGTATAAGTAAACGTTATGGACGCTTCGATGATAACGGCTACTTCGGTAGACGGACGACCACTTGACTATTATGCAGCTAGAGAAGGAAGTCTAGAAAGTTAGACTAATTAAAGGCCACTACGGTGGAGTAAGTCGCTAAAACAATATGCGGCTGCATAATTAGCTCAAGTGGGAAACGGATGCCTTAGGGCAGACGGGCGAATATGACGGACTACGACGGTAGGACGGTAAAGATATGACGGACTACTTCGGTAGGACGGTAAAGATATGACGGACTACTTCGGTAGGACGGTAAAGATATGACGGACGGTTTCTAGTGCCGGACGGTTAAGAAAAAGGGCTACGACGGTAGCTCGAGGGCGTATGTCTTTGTGATATACGTACCGTAAGATGGGTTGATCACCCTTATGTGTATGACCAATAAATGGTAAAGAAAAGTAAAGGTGAATGCATATCTATGTAATCACGTAAGAAAGATAAAGAAAGAATGGCAAGAAAAGTAGAAAAGAAAAAGGGTGAACGCATATATATATATATGTAATCACATTAATAAAGAAAAGAAAGATGAAAGAAAAGCAAAAGTTATGAATACGTATTTATATGAATGACTTTATAATAATGTTTACCAAGAAAAGTAAAGAAAAGAATGTTTATATATAAACGCATTAAACTAGAACTCACCAGCGTTAGCTGACTTTAGTATACATTTCAGGTAAAGGAAGAAAAGGTCGTGCGAGAGCGTGAAGGTTACCCGGCACAAGACTGACATCCCACTTTTGTTTGTTAAGAATATGTTATGTTTTATTCGTAAAGACTTCCGCTGTTTTGATTATGTAATTGAATGATGAATGTTTTAAATTTAAGTTCAGTATTTATGACTATGTTTATGAGTAAATCCAACAAGTGAGGTCACCCGGGAAAGGGGCCTTACAAGTTGGTATCAGAGCAATAGTTTGAGAGATTCAGACATCCCAAAATGTCTGGACTCAAACTGATTATGGGACCAACGCACGGATGTCAGTATGGGTAACCAACGCCAACGCGGCACGATAAGTAAGTAATAAAGCTAATGCTCTAAATAAGGATAGATACCTTAACTTAGAACAAATAGATGTCAATGTCACAACCGATTTGAAGAGTTTTGAACCCGAAAAGCAATGTAAATTAGTAATCACAAACCGGTCACTGTAATTAAGAATTTACCTTGCTCGTACTGTTCCAAACTATGATCTGAAGTAATGACATTGATGTATTCCCTTTATGACTATCAGGAAATTAAGAAATTATGGCTGGCGGAGGAAGAACTGGACGCCGAGGCGGTCGCACTGGCCGACGAGGTAGACCTCCGTTGAATCAAAGATTAGAAGAAGGAGAGAGTGTGCACGCGGAACACACCGAGAGTGTACACGAAACAGAAGTGACCCCAGCTGGAGACGACAATCCAGGGCCGATACAGTTGGAACCCGAAGTCAGGGATGCTATTGCCCGTGAAGTTGTGCTCACACTGAAGAAGGTATTGCCTGATCTACTATCTGAGGCAATAAAGAAAAGTAAAGAGGAGGATGAAGGGAACAATGAAGAGAAAATTTATGATAGTGACGGGGATGAAGTAAAAGTGGCAGCAAGCAATCGTGGGTGTACTTACAAAGGATTCAAGGACGGAGACCCACCTAAGTTTGATGGAACCAAGGATTCGGTGGCCACGTTCGAATGGATCGAGAGGATGAACGCAGTCATCAACATCAGCGAGTGTCGACCAGACCAAGCTGTTAAATATGTTGCTCATTCTTTCACCAATGAAGCACTAGGTTGGTGGAGAAATATTCAAAGAACAAAGTCACCACATGCTCTTGCCAGAATGACATGGGAGGACTTGAAAAAGCTCGTAATCCAAAAGTTCTGCCCACAAAATGAGATTGATCGTGTGGAGAACGAGTTCCTGAACTTCAAGGCTGGCAACAAGACTCATCGCCAGTATACATCAAGATTCAATGAACTGGCTCAACTAGTACCACACCTGGTGGAAACTGAAGATCGTTTGATCAAGTACTATGTTAAGGGATTGCCACAACGGGTCCGTGTTCATGTAAAAGCTAACCTACCCTCGACCTTCGAGTCGGTAGTGAATCTGAGCGGAATCGTCTACGACGATTATGCCAATGAGGACCCACCAACAGAGACCCAAAAGAGAAAGTGGGAGAACCCGTCTAGAGGCACAGGAAGAGGGAACGTAACAACTGAAACTAAGAAGCCAAGGTCGGACGAATATGAAACATGCAAGAAATGTGGAAGGCAACATCTTGGCGAATGTAAAATCGGCACCATCACATGCTATAAGTGCGGGAAGCCGGGGCACTTCTCTCGAGAATGTGTAAGAGACGTCAAGTGTCAAGTATGTGGATTGTTTGGACATCTGACAAGGAACTGCAGGAAGGCCGGCCAATCTGGTTCGGGAAAAGAAAAGGAAAAGGAACAGCCAAAGGCTAGGACTCGGGCCTATGCTTTAACCGAGGAAGAAGCAAGAGGAAACCCTGACGTCGTGTCGGGTACGTTCCTAGTAAATGATGAACATGCTGCTATTCTGTTTGATTCTGGTGCTAGTAAAAGTTTTATATCCACTGCCTTTAGCCGCAAATTAGACTGCACAATCACTAGCCTTTTAAGGGCCTTTAGCGTACAAACTGCTATTGGTAAAAACTCAGTAGTCATCCAAGTGACTGACGATTGCATGGTAGAAATAGAGGGCCATAAGTTTCCATCTAAATTGTACCTTCTAACCTTAGGAGGATTCGATGTAGTATTGGGCATGGATTGGTTAGCTGCCAACGAAGCTCAAATCATATGTAAACGAAAGATGATACATCTCAAGGCCACTGACGGCAGTCCGATTACGGTTTATGGTGACTGGAATAGCACAATGCCGAACGTCATCTCGATGATCAAGGCCGAAAGTTACATGAGGCGCGGTTGCGAAGCTTATCTGGCGTATGTTATTGACGATAGAATGAAAACGAAAGAGCTAAAAGATGTACCCGTGGTGTGCAATTTTCCAGAAGTGTTCCCAGAGGACCTACCTGGTTTGCCGCTCGATCGGGAAATAGAATTTCAGATTGACTTACTGCCAGGAGCTGAGCCCGTTGCCAAGGCACCATACCGATTGGCTCCGTCAGAAATGAAAGAATTAATGTCCCAACTTGAAGAATTAACAGAGAAAGGATTTATCAGACCGAGCATCTCACCATGGGGCGCTCCGGTATTATTTGTAAAGAAAAAGGACGGCAGCATGCGCATGTGCATCGACTACCGTGAACTGAACAAGAGAACAGTGAAGAACAAATACCCACTGCCTAGAATAGACGACCTCTTTGATCAATTACAAGGCGCGAGTTGGTTCTCAAAGATTGATCTCAGGTCGGGTTACCATCAATTGAAAGTAAGAGAGGAAGATGTACCGAAAACTGCGTTTCGTACGCGTTATGGGCATTATGAATTTCTCGTGATGTCCTTCGGATTAACTAACGCACCAGCAGCATTTATGGATTTAATGAACAGAGTATGCCGACCCATGTTGGATCGATCAGTAATAGTTTTTATAGATGACATCCTCATATATTCAAAGAATGAAGGTGATCACCACTGTCACCTAAGGGAAGTATTGGAGGTGCTAAAGCAGGAAAAGTTGTACGCAAAATTCTCCAAATGCGCGTTCTGGCTTAGAGAAGTCCAATTCCTAGGTCATGTCATAAACCCAGGCGGCATTATGGTGGATCCTGCAAAGATCGAAACGGTAAAAGAATGGAACATCCCGAAAACGCCAACGGAAATACGAAGTTTTCTGGGATTGGCAGGCTACTATCGGAGATTCATTCAGGATTTCTCGAGAATAGCCTCGCCACTGACGAAGCTGACACGTAAGGAAGTAAAGTATGAATGGGGCCCATCCCAAAATAACGCATTTGAAGAATTGAAGACACGATTAACCCAAGCTCCAATTTTGACCTTACCTGAGGGGAACGAGGACTTGATAGTTTACTCCGACGCTTCGGGTCAAGGATTGGGTTGTGTACTTATGCAAAGGGGAAAAGTTATTGCTTATGCCTCGCGGCAGCTAAAGATTCATGAAGTTAACTACCCGACTCACGATCTGGAGTTGGCAGCAGTGGTTTTCGCGTTAAAAATATGGAGACACTATTTGTACGGGGTTAAATGCACCATCTACTCCGATCACAAGAGCCTGAAGTACTTCTTCGAGCAGAAGGAATTAAACATGAGACAAAGAAGGTGGTTGGAACTACTAAAAGACTACGATTGCGAAATATTATACCACCCAGGCAAGGCAAATGTAGTGGCTGACGCCTTAAGCAGGAAGGAAGAGTCGACACCTATTAGAATCAAGGCGTGTCAGTTGATTATAACACCAGATTTAATGAATGAAATAGTAAAGGCACAAGGTGAAGCACTGTTAGAGAGAAATGTGAAACGCGAAAGAATAGTTGGACAACAGGGTAACCTGGAAACCAATACGTACGGTGTACGAACTCGTTTTGGCCGGATGTGGATACCTAAGATTGGTGAACTTAGGGCCAAAATCCTTGACGAGGCCCATAAGTCTCGCTACTCTATTCACCCCGGGACAAACAAAATGTATCAAGACTTGAAGAAAGAATACTGGTGGCCTGGCATGAAGAATGATGTGACAGAATACGTGAGCAAGTGCCTAACGTGTTCTCTAGTTAAGGCCGAGCACCAGAAGCCATGCGGTAAAATGCAACCTTTGCCAATACCGGAATGGAAGTGGGAGGAGATCACGATGGACTTCATTACCAAGCTACCGCGAACAGCTAAAGGCAATGATACCATTTGGGTGATCGTCGACCGCTTGACAAAGAGTGCTCACTTCTTGCCAATACGAGAAACTTCTTCTTCTGAAAAGCTAGCAGAAGTATTTATCAAGGAAATTGTGAGCAGACATGGTATGCCGCTGTCGATTGTGTCTGACAGGGATACTAGATTCACGTCAAGGTTTTGGAAGAAATTCAATGAAGCAATGGGCACTAGACTGAACATTAGCACCGCTTACCACCCCCAAACCGATGGACAATCGGAAAGGACCATTCAGACCTTGGAGGACATGCTCCGGGCCTGTATCATTGACTTCGGTGGGAGTTGGGACAGCCATCTACCATTGGCAGAATTTTCATATAACAACAGCTATCACTCGACTATTGGCATGCCGCCATTTGAAATGTTGTATGGGAGGAAATGTAGGACCCCGGTTTGTTGGGGGGAAATTGGACAGAAGGATTTTGCAAGTCTCGAAGTGGTCAAAGCTACTTCTGAGAAATTTGATCAAATCAAGGCTCGTATGAAAGCCGCAAAAGACAGACAGAAATCATACGCGGATAAGAGAAGGAGGGATTTAGAGTTTCAAGTAGGGGACATGGTACTGTTGAAAGTATCACCGTGGAAAGGAATCATTCGGTTCAGAAAGCGTGGCAAACTAAGTCCAAGGTTTGTCGGACCTTTCAAGATTGTAGCAAGAGTGGGTCAAGTTGCTTACAGACTCGACCTACCCGTCGAGCTTAGTGGAATACACCCTACATTCCACATATCACACTTACGCAAGTGCCTTGCTGACGATACGGCTCACATACCTTATGACGAAATCGAAGTGGATAACAGCTTGAACTATGTAGAAGAACCAATAGCTATTCTTGACAGAGCCGAGAAACGATTACGCAATAAGTCGATCCCTTTAGTCAAAATACAATGGAAACACAGAAAGGGGTCCGAGGCTACTTGGGAGAAAGAAGACGAGATGAAGGAACTGTACCCCCAGTTGTTTAACGTGTAACAGGTTTCGAGGACGAAACCTCATTAAGGAGGGTAGACTTGTAACATCCCAAATAATGACAAGACAAATAGAAAAGGGAAATAAAGTGGGCTTGGCCAAAATTTCGGCCCATGGGCCGAAAAGAAAAGGGGGAAACCCATTACAAAACAGCAGCTTCAACCCAAACCCTCTCTCATTTCATCTTCCTGCGCAAGAACACTAGAGAGAGAGAGAGAGAGCGATCGGCTTGTGAAGAAAACCGCAAGGAGAAGACTCAAGGGCTCGGGAATCATCCGTCTCCACCATTTCAGCGCATAGCAACAGAAATCGGGCCTGTTGAGGTAAGCATCGCCTCTGATTCTGAGTCTTTGCATGTCTCGGGTTTAAATCAAATAAAGATACGATTTTCGCATATGAAACTTGAAACAAATCACGTATTTGAACTCAAGAACGATAAAGGAAGGTGTTTAACGTAAAATGTTCAAAGTTTAATCGATTGGAAATAAGTTGGCTGGAGCAAGGTTCTGGTCAGGGAAGATGCAGACCCATGACTCGAAACTATAGTTTCGATACATGCAGACCCATCGAAACTACTCTAGTTTCGATAGTCATGTTTGACTCGAAACTACCTAGTTTCGATAGCAGCCAATGACTCGAAACTACTATAGTTTCGATAGGAACTCAGGACTCGAAACTACCTAGTTTCGAGTGTCACCTTGAACCTAAACTAAGATTTTCGTAAGTTAATGACTCGAAACTACCTAGTTTCGATAGAAGGATTATGACTCGAAACTACCTAGTTTCGAGTGTAAGACCATAGCTCGAAACTACCATAGTTTCGATGCGACCCACCTCCCGAAACTACTGAGTTCAAGAACAGTAATGTCTAGTGTCATTTAGGAGCCCTACCTTATATGTATGACTTTATTATACAGATAGTGGGTGACCTTAGTGACGTTTCGAAACCAGCTATTATACTTCAGGGACCCGCCTATCAGGTGAGTTCTATGTGCCCCCTATATGCTACGTGCAAATGATTTTAAATGTTTTGGGGCTGGAATGTATACACTAAATGAATAAATGAAATGAATGTCAATGTGACCATACGTGATATATTAAGGTATATGTGTAGATACATATGAAAGTGAATAATGAATTATGAACAAAGAACAACACGTATGTTTACAAAGAATGAATGAATGAATGGTATAACGTAAATGAATGAAATCTTGCTTTATATCTATGTATATATTGCTTGCCAAGTATGAAAAGAATGACACAAAGTGTAAGAACGAAATCTTGCTTTATATCTATGTATATATTGCTTGCCAAGTATGAAAAGAATGACATAACGTGTAAGAATGAAATCTTGCTTTATATCCATGTATATATTGCTTGCCAAGTATAAGTAAACGTTATGGACGCTTCGATGATAACGGCTACTTCGGTAGACGGACGACCACTTGACTATTATGCAGCTAGAGAAGGAAGTCTAGAAAGTTAGACTAATTAAAGGCCACTACGGTGGAGTAAGTCGCTAAAACAATATGCGGCTGCATAATTAGCTCAAGTGGGAAACGGATGCCTTAGGGCAGACGGGCGAATATGACGGACTACGACGGTAGGACGGTAAAGATATGACGGACTACTTCGGTAGGACGGTAAAGATATGACGGACTACTTCGGTAGGACGGTAAAGATATGACGGACGGTTTCTAGTGCCGGACGGTTAAGAAAAAGGGCTACGACGGTAGCTCGAGGGCGTATGTCTTTGTGATATACGTACCGTAAGATGGGTTGATCACCCTTATGTGTATGACCAATAAATGGTAAAGAAAAGTAAAGGTGAATGCATATCTATGTAATCACGTAAGAAAGATAAAGAAAGAATGGCAAGAAAAGTAGAAAAGAAAAAGGGTGAACGCATATATATATATATGTAATCACATTAATAAAGAAAAGAAAGATGAAAGAAAAGCAAAAGTTATGAATACGTATTTATATGAATGACTTTATAATAATGTTTACCAAGAAAAGTAAAGAAAAGAATGTTTATATATAAACGCATTAAACTAGAACTCACCAGCGTTAGCTGACTTTAGTATACATTTCAGGTAAAGGAAGAAAAGGTCGTGCGAGAGCGTGAAGGTTACCCGGCACAAGACTGACATCCCACTTTTGTTTGTTAAGAATATGTTATGTTTTATTCGTAAAGACTTCCGCTGTTTTGATTATGTAATTGAATGATGAATGTTTTAAATTTAAGTTCAGTATTTATGACTATGTTTATGAGTAAATCCAACAAGTGAGGTCACCCGGGAAAGGGGCCTTACAAGTATGCTGGGTATCCTTTTCGCAAATACTTCTGAGCTTTCATCATATTAACGATTCTCAAAGGGGCACTCTCATCACCTTGAATTTCCAACGGTTCACCAGTCGGAGGTAGAAGACGAACTATCTTCTTATCGCACACAATCTCTGCATGATTCTTTGATAACCAATCCATGCCAATAACGACATCGAAACTTCCAAGTTCTACTGGTAAAAGGTCAATACTATACATACGATCTCCCAAACGCAAGGTACACTCACGAAAAATTTCGTCGGCTTCTATTAATTTTCCGTTAGCTAACTCTATAGAATACTTAACATCTAATTTACTTGATTTTGAGCTAAGAAAAGGCTCAAAGTTTTTGGAAACAAAACTTTTATCGGCTCCGGTATCAAATAAAATGTAAGCATAACGGTCATTTACGAGAAACGTACCGGTAACAACCGATGGATCCTTTCGTGCTTTCTTGGCCTCCATCGCGAATGCTCTGCCACGATTTCCCTGGTTCTTCAGTTTTGGGCAATCCTTCCTAAAATGCCCTACAGTTCCACATTCAAAACATCCATGGTTCGATTCTTCTTTCTTCACACCCAATTTCACACGGCAGGTTTGGGCTTGATGTCCAAATTTGCCACAACGTTCACAGACGTTGCACTGACCAGTGTGAAAATAACCACATTTGTTGCACTTTGGGTTAGGACCCTGATACCTTCTTGTTTCCATGGTGTTGGCTGCATACATCCTTCCCTGATTCCTCCTTTTGTTCTGAGAGTTACTAGCATGACTCCCAGATCCTTCAGACCACTTACGCTTTCCTTCAGTTGGCAGTTTTCCTTTCTCAGTCGTTTTATCAACAACTTCCACTGGCTTCTTCCCTGAACCACTCTTCTTCAATGTCCCCATACGAACAGCATCGTCAGTCAGGGAGTGTGCTAATTGCACAGCACTCTGAATAGTCGTAGGGTTTGCTGACGTCACCATACTACGGATCTGAGGTGCCAAGCCCCAGATATAACGCTCAATTCTTTTGTGCTCCGGTGTTACGAGATGGGGTACAAGTCGTGCCAATTGATGAAACTTGGACGTGTATTCCCTTACCTCAGCATCTACCATGGTCAAATTCCAGAATTCCGCTTCTAATTTTTGAATTTCGTTGCGTGGACAATACTCACGCAGCAACATTTCTTTCAACTGATCCCAAGTGAGACCATAGGCATTAGCCTCACCGAGACCCTGAATTTGAGTATTCCACCACGTTAGAGCTTCATCCTGAAATGAACTTGTTGCATACTTCACGCGTTGAGCTGCAGTACAGTTACTTATGATCATCACAGACTCCATTTTCTCAATCCAGCGGACAATGCCGATTGGTCCTTCAGTTCCAGAAAAGAGTCGGGGATGACATGCTTGAAAGGTCTTATAAGAGCACCCTTCAATATGGTTCGCCTGGTTCATGTTCTGGTTGGTCGTCCTATTAGCGAGGGCGGTGTTGACATGTTGCGAAATCAACTGGGCCAATTCCTCGGCCGTAGTGGGGAGTGGGTTAGCATTTTGGTTTTCTCTCCGCGGTGGCATGTTCCTTTTCCCAATACAAACAATACAACGAGTGAGACAATATATATCACGCAATATCCATGCCATTCATGTATGTACGAAAATAACTTAACAAACACCACGATAAACCAAAATCAACCACTTCATGTCATTTTTGTTAAAAATTAGAGTTCAAACTTAGATACATCATTAAACCAAATGATTACAAAAATGGGCGTGGTATACGACCAAACCCTAACAAGTTTCTCCAATATAACAAAATGGAAAGACATGAAATCAAAAGAAACAACATCCCCAAAGACATGAACTAACGGGTGTGGCGCGGGAAAACACCGATGCGAGCAACAGTGGCGGCGATCAGAACACACGTAACTGCAAGGGCTAGAGAGTCCTCGAGGCGCTCCTCAAGTGCATCCACACGCTGTAAGGCCTCAACCTCTCTGACTTCCGCTTCCATGGCTCTCGCGGTAGCCTCCTCGGCCATCTTTATTGCTTCTTCGGCCTTTTTCTCGCTCCCTTCCAACCTTCTCCTCAATTCAGCCATATCTTCTCGGGCCTGAACTTGATCTTTCTTCATAAGTTTCACATAGCCATCCACACGCTTAAACCTACGAGTAATCCTATCCATGCTAACTCCAATGGAATCTATCCTCGACTCCTCACGGGCACATCGAGCAGCTAGCAAGGGCACTGTGCGCTCGATGGGCTGACCAGTGAGGGGTAGCACCCTCTGAGAAGAAGAGGACTCACCAATATGGCGAATAATCGGTACGCCCTCTTCATTCGTCCATTCACGCACTTGCTCGGACAGCCAATCCCATTTTCTGGCGACAAAAGGTCTTGTCCTCTTAGGAGGACGCTCAACGATATAACCAACGGTTGCTGAATCATCATCATCTCTTTCGGATAGCTTTCTCTTCTTAGCCGGTGACACTGATTTCCTAGCAGTAAACTTCAGAAGTGGACCTTCAGGATGTTCACGATAAGATCGATGAGATGGAAAACGTAATTCTACCGTTGTTGGCCTAACAGGCTCAATGGCAGTCATAGCGTCATCGTTCTCATGGACAGGGCTAATAGTCTCGGGGATCACTGGAATAGGCTCAACACTAGCTGGAGTCTCCTCCATAGGTTTCTTAACCAACGGACTTGTCTCAACTGGCTCTTCCTCACTAGACTCCTTTTCATCATCAGATTCCTCTTCGCTAGGCTCTTCTTCATTAGATGGTACCTCTTCATCTTCAGATTCTCCTATCCACCCATTCCCATAACACGGGTGATTAGCAAAATCCGGCATGTTCGGGTCAAATCCGAAATCAAATACCGAATTTGGAGACATCGGTGAAACTGGTGTGGACTCTGGCTCACTATCAGACGAGATCGAGATGACGGAAGGTGAAAGAGACATCTGTGGCATGAAATATATACATGGTGTGAATAATTTTGCCAATAAATGTAAGCACGTACGTATGCAACACATTTAAGGCACGTAAGGGGTAAAGAGGATATCTTATACGTAAGCACATACGCATGCATACAACTAATGCACATAAGGAACAAAGGAATATTCTATTATATCTAATTAATAATAACACTTACTCCTAATATAAGATGCATGCGGTATGAAAACGTCTTTAACCCAAAAACCCAATTTTAAAAGTTATAGTCTAGATTTTTAAGAAAAACATTTTCTAGTTCGCTATAACCATGGGCTCTGATACCAACTTCTGTCACACCCCGAAAACGACGATTCGCAGCGGAAACGAGACGTAAGCATGGTGGTCACGTAAGTTGGAGCCCAATGATAATAAGCAAACACATTTATTTAAAACATCGGAAATGTTCAACGAGATAAAAGAAAAGTCTTACATTTATCCAAATTTAAAAGCATTGAAATTTAAAACACGAATTTTAATGATCCAACACACGAGGATCCAAAATAAAGTTTAAAATGTCCCAACAGAAATCCGATGCAAGCGTTTGCCCAAAAGCCCAATTTCATAACCGCGCGAGAGCATCTAAGTACCTGAAAAACATGCTTAAAAACATCAACATAAAGTTGAGCGAGTTTCACGGGTTTAACGATAACATAAACGAATTTAACGAACTATCAAGTAACTTGGACAAACATGTGATATGTCATAAGCTTGCAAGGAATACAACATGATGACAGTACCTAGAGCTTATAATCAAACCGAGACACGAATACAACATATCCCCACGAATCCTTTCAAAATATATTCTCTCGTACGAACGACCGATCAGCGCTACTGATCACGAGAGTGGGCAGTCAGTCCCAAATAGATCTATCAACACACCTTGCGGCCTACACGAGGCTAATGATTATAACGGCGGGGCTATTCATGAACGACATACATGAACACATAACGAAAGCCCTTACTCGAGACCATCAAACGAACACATAACGTAAGTCCAGTATCATGATAAACGAACGAAAGCATGTTCTTCCCCCATAGTTTATAAAGCAACAAAATAGTTTAAAAAGGGGCCGTGAAAAACTCACCTTGATAACGAACGGCGGAAAAACGAGTGTTAGCAAAAATACGCCCACGAACGCTAACGGTGCCCTAAACATGAGGGGTACATTACTAATTGAAACTCACGTCTTACTAGCAAGTTGTTCACCCAACCTACTTAGACTTGTAATATTTTTAAGAAAATATTTATTTGAACGACCCGTTGGTGACTTCGACACGCGGTTATGTTTTTAACGAAAAATGGTGTATCATACACACATACGAAGACTTCAAGTGTTATCACCTAACAACGATCAACATGAAAGTATGAAACTAATAACATATATATATCTACTCATACATATGCTTATGAGTTCTAAATCACATGTGAAAACACTAAAATCACAATATTTGCACATAAGCACTTTTCAAGCAAAACGACTAACTTTTAAGGAACAAACTTCCAAATTTCTAACACATGAGTTCATGTAACATCATATATCATCAAAATATACTTAATAAAATATATTTCATTAAACAAAACAATCTTTCATTATTTTGACATAAAGTACCTATACATGGCAATTTCTAGCACATATGCGATAACCGAAACATCATACCACATAAGTAAACACATGGGTCATAACACTAACTCATCATATACATTATTAGCTGAAAATATGTCATAAAATAAGTTTAATTTGCTGTTTGAAATCAGACCTAACTAGCATTCATTTTTCAAGGCGGAAAACACCGATTTTACGACTAGTCATGCCTAAAATGTTATCCAAAAGCATCAAAACACCAAGGATCATATTATTTATTAAAAATATGGATTTTTAACATAAAATATAATCTTTTTACAGCCATATAATCAGACCTAACCTATCCATCATTTTACATGTAATAATCCATCATTTAAGTACCCTTTTTGTAACAAATCATGGTCAAAACTCTAGCTAATCATCACAACATAAAATACCCTTTTAGAGCTGATCATTATACATAAAATACATCATATTTATCACCTTATTTCCAGATTTCAAATAATCCTAACAATTCATGTACAAACCTAGCTTTTATCATGCTTTTTAAACCACAATCTTTAGTAACAAGCATCCAAACGTAGGGGTTTAAGATCCATACATAAAATAACAAGTTTTTATGTAATAATACACTTTATTTTTCTGTTTTAACTTGGTCATAACAAAATATTTGTTTGCATGCAAGAATCTAACATTATTCATCATCATTTTGCAAGATATGAACACATAAACACACATTCATTCACATGACTACATGCATGCATATATAAATACTAAAACCCTTTTATAAAAACCCTTATTTGCTGAATTTTAATGGTTCATAAAAAGTCTTTTAGTTGGTGATGAACAACTCTTGCAAGGAGCACTATTTTTATCAAAGAAAAAGAAAGAAGCAAAGAAATATGAGGTTCATACCTCTTGAACTAAATCAAGGGAGATACTAGTGAAATGCAAGTTGATGGATGGTTTTGTTGAGTATTTGGCTCCACACTCTTGAATCTTCAAGAAAATGCTCCAAGAACACCAAAAACTCAAGAACACTTGAAAGAACACTTAGAGAAAAGATGATAGAAAGGTGTGGGATTGAAGTGAAGATTGAAGGGGTATTTATAGGTGGGGTGAGGGATGAATTCAGCCAAGAGAGGAGAGAGGAGAGAGGATTTGACATCTTCCATTCAAATTTCATGCAAGTTGAATGATCAAATTTGGTGGAGTGTAGTTTTGTACAAAGTGTGTAAGGAATCAAATGAGTGTGTTTAACACTTGATTAGGGTGTGGGACCCACTTTTTATGGCTGATTTTTGGGAGAGAGAAAAGATGCCATCTTTTATTTTATAAACCTCTACACACATGTAGGTGATCTTTTATAAAAACTACAACACTTTTATAAAATGTTACCACTTTAAACATGGTTTTTCGTCAAAATAAAAATATATAAAATACCCACTAATTATTTGCTATCATAATTAGTGAAAATAATAATTTTTGCTAACAGTTCATTTTAACTCATCCGGTACGCGATTGTACCGGGTAAAACGCAACGAAAATCGTCGAAAGCGGTATTTAACACATTGCACATAAATTTCACACATAATCCACTAATATAAACCAGTTTATATAATTTTCATCAAAACTGATATTTTTATGGTTAACCGGGTCGTCACCAACGTTAAATACGGGCATTTTACCGATACGCGGTATCGAAATTTCTGAAATTTCACGAAATGCAAACCTATGCATACGAAGGGCTTTGCTAGACTATATAATAACCTAATTAACTGAAATTAAGTCTAAGACACACACAATTAAATTGCAAACGCTTTCTAAGGTTTAACGGTAAATAACCTGAAAATTGACGGATGTCACAGCTTCCCCCATAGTTTATAAAGCAACAAAATAGTTTAAAAAGGGGCCGTGAAAACTCACCTTGATAACGAACGGCGGAAAAACGAGTGTTAGCAAAAATACGCCCACGAACGCTAACGGTGCCCTAAACATGAGGGGTACATTACTAATTGAAACTCACGTCTTACTAGCAAGTTGTTCACCCAACCTACTTAGACTTGTAATATTTTTAAGAAAATATTTATTTGAACGACCCGTTGGTGACTTCGACACGCGGTTATGTTTTTAACGAAAAATGGTGTATCATACACACATACGAAGACTTCAAGTGTTATCACCTAACAACGATCAACATGAAAGTATGAAACTAATAACATATATATATCTACTCATACATATGCTTATGAGTTCTAAATCACATGTGAAAACACTAAAATCACAATATTTGCACATAAGCACTTTTCAAGCAAAACGACTAACTTTTAAGGAACAAACTTCCAAATTTCTAACACATGAGTTCATGTAACATCATATATCATCAAAATATACTTAATAAAATATATTTCATTAAACAAAACAATCTTTCATTATTTTGACATAAAGTACCTATACATGGCAATTTCTAGCACATATGCGATAACCGAAACATCATACCACATAAGTAAACACATGGGTCATAACACTAACTCATCATATACATTATTAGCTGAAAATATGTCATAAAATAAGTTTAATTTGCTGTTTGAAATCAGACCTAACTAGCATTCATTTTTCAAGGCGGAAAACACCGATTTTACGACTAGTCATGCCTAAAATGTTATCCAAAAGCATCAAAACACCAAGGATCATATTATTTATTAAAAATATGGATTTTTAACATAAAATATAATCTTTTTACAGCCATATAATCAGACCTAACTTATCCATCATTTTACATG
The DNA here is from genome assembly GCA_023525975.1 of Smallanthus sonchifolius. Lineage (NCBI taxonomy): Eukaryota > Viridiplantae > Streptophyta > Magnoliopsida > Asterales > Asteraceae > Smallanthus > Smallanthus sonchifolius. The sequence continues at coordinate 71,621,746 of CM042033.1, read as the reverse complement.
TAATAATCCATCATTTAAGTACCCTTTTTGTAACAAATCATGGTCAAAACTCTAGCTAATCATCACAACATAAAATACCCTTTTAGAGCTGATCATTATACATAAAATACATCATATTTATCACCTTATTTCCAGATTTCAAATAATCCTAACAATTCATGTACAAACCTAGCTTTTATCATGCTTTTTAAACCACAATCTTTAGTAACAAGCATCCAAACGTAGGGGTTTAAGATCCATACATAAAATAACAAGTTTTTATGTAATAATACACTTTATTTTTCTGTTTTAACTTGGTCATAACAAAATATTTGTTTGCATGCAAGAATCTAACATTATTCATCATCATTTTGCAAGATATGAACACATAAACACACATTCATTCACATGACTACATGCATGCATATATAAATACTAAAACCCTTTTATAAAAACCCTTATTTGCTGAATTTTAATGGTTCATAAAAAGTCTTTTAGTTGGTGATGAACAACTCTTGCAAGGAGCACTATTTTTATCAAAGAAAAAGAAAGAAGCAAAGAAATATGAGGTTCATACCTCTTGAACTAAATCAAGGGAGATACTAGTGAAATGCAAGTTGATGGATGGTTTTGTTGAGTATTTGGCTCCACACTCTTGAATCTTCAAGAAAATGCTCCAAGAACACCAAAAACTCAAGAACACTTGAAAGAACACTTAGAGAAAAGATGATAGAAAGGTGTGGGATTGAAGTGAAGATTGAAGGGGTATTTATAGGTGGGGTGAGGGATGAATTCAGCCAAGAGAGGAGAGAGGAGAGAGGATTTGACATCTTCCATTCAAATTTCATGCAAGTTGAGTGATCAAATTTGGTGGAGTGTAGTTTTGTAAAAAGTGTGTAAGGAATCAAATGAGTGTGTTTAACACTTGATTAGGGTGTGGGACCCACTTTTTATGGCTGATTTTTGGGAGAGAGAAAAGATGCCATCTTTTATTTTATAAACCTCTACACACATGTAGGTGATCTTTTATAAAAACTACAACACTTTTATAAAATGTTACCACTTTAAACATGGTTTTTCGTCAAAATAAAAATATATAAAATACCCACTAATTATTTGCTATCATAATTAGTGAAAATAATAATTTTTGCTAACAGTTCATTTTAACTCATCCGGTACGCGATTGTACCGGGTAAAACGCAACGAAAATCGTCGAAAGCGGTATTTAACACATTGCACATAAATTTCACACATAATCCACTAATATAAACCAGTTTATATAATTTTCATCAAAACTGATATTTTTATGGTTAACCGGGTCGTCACCAACGTTAAATACGGGCATTTTACCGATACGCGGTATCGAAATTTCTGAAATTTCACGAAATGCAAACCTATGCATACGAAGGGCTTTGCTAGACTATATAATAACCTAATTAACTGAAATTAAGTCTAAGACACACACAATTAAATTGCAAACGCTTTCTAAGGTTTAACGGTAAATAACCTGAAAATTGCCGGATGTCACAGCTTCCCCCATAGTTTATAAAGCAACAAAATAGTTTAAAAAGGGGCCGTGAAAACTCACCTTGATAACGAACGGCGGAAAAACGAGTGTTAGCAAAAATACGCCCACGAACGCTAACGGTGCCCTAAACATGAGGGGTACATTACTAATTGAAACTCACGTCTTACTAGCAAGTTGTTCACCCAACCTACTTAGACTTGTAATATTTTTAAGAAAATATTTATTTGAACGACCCGTTGGTGACTTCGACACGCGGTTATGTTTTTAACGAAAAATGGTGTATCATACACACATACGAAGACTTCAAGTGTTATTACCTAACAACGATCAACATGAAAGTATGAAACTAGTAACATATATATATCTACTCATACATATGCTTATGAGTTCTAAATCACATGTGAAAACACTAAAATCACAATATTTGCACATAAGCACTTTTCAAGCAAAACGACTAACTTTTAAGGAACAAACTTCCAAATTTCTAACGCATGAGTTCATATAATATCATATATCATCAAAATATACTTAATAAAATATATTTCATCAAACAAAACAATCTTTCATTATTTTGACATAAAGTACCTATACATGGCAATTTCTAGCACATATGCGATAACCGAAACATCATACCACATAAGTAAACACATGGGTCATAACACTAACTCATCATATACATTATTAGCTGAAAATATGTCATAAAATAAGTTTAATTTGCTGTTTGAAATCAGACCTAACTAGCATTCATTTTTCAAGGCGAAAAACACCGATTTTACGACTAGTCATGCCTAAAATGTTATCCAAAAGCATCAAAACACCAAGGATCATATAATTTATTAAAAATATGGATTTTTAACATAAAATATAATCTTTTTACAGCCATATAATCAGACCTAACTTATCCATCATTTTACATGTAATAATCCATCATTTAAGCACCCTTTTTGTAACAAATCATGGTCAAAATTCTAGCTAATCATCACAACATAAAATACCCTTTTAGAGCTGATCATTATACATAAAATACATCATATTTATCACCTTATTTCCAGATTTCAAATAATCCTAACAATTCATGTACAAACCTAGCTTTTATCATGCTTTTTAAACCACAATCTTTAGTAACAAGCATCCAAACGTAGGGGTTTAAGATCCATACATAAAATAACAAGTTTTTATGTAATAATACACTTTATTTTTCTGTTTTAACTTGGTCATAACAAAATATTTGTTTGCATGCAAGAATCTAACATTATTCATCATCATTTTGCAAGATATGAACACATAAACACACATTCATTCACATGACTACATGCATGCATATATAAATACTAAAACCCTTTTATAAAAACCCTTATTTGCTGAATTTTAATGGTTCATAAAAAGTCTTTTAGTTGGTGATGAACAACTCTTGCAAGGATCACTATTTTTATCAAAGAAAAAGAAAGAAGCAAAGAAATATGAGGTTCATACCTCTTGAACTAAATCAAGGGAGATACTAGTGAAATGCAAGTTGATGGATGGTTTTGTTGAGTATTTGGCTCCACACTCTTGAATCTTCAAGAAAATGCTCCAAGAACACCAAAAACTCAAGAACACTTGAAAGAACACTTAAAGAAAAGATGATAGAAAGGTGTGGGATTGAAGTGAAGATTGAAGGGGTATTTATAGGTGGGGTGAGGGATGAATTCAGCCAAGAGAGGAGAGAGGAGAGAGGATTTGACATCTTCCATTCAAATTTCATGCAAGTTGAATGATCAAATTTGGTGGAGTGTAGTTTTGTACAAAGTGTGTAAGGAATCAAATGAGTGTGTTTAACACTTGATTAGGGTGTGGGACCCACTTTTTATGGCTGATTTTTGGGAGAGAGAAAAGATGCCATCTTTTATTTTATAAACCTCTACACACATGTAGGTGATCTTTTATAAAAACTACAACACTTTTATAAAATGTTACCACTTTAAACATGGTTTTTCGTCAAAATAAAAATATATAAAATACCCACTAATTATTTGCTATCATAATTAGTGAAAATAATAATTTTTGCTAACAGTTCATTTTAACTCATCCGGTACGCGATTGTACCGGGTAAAACGCAACGAAAATCGTCGAAAGCGGTATTTAACACATTGCACATAAATTTCACACATAATCCACTAATATAAACCAGTTTATATAATTTTCATCAAAACTGATATTTTTATGGTTAACCGGGTCGTCACCAACGTTAAATACGGGCATTTTACCGATACGCGGTATCGAAATTTCTGAAATTTCACGAAATGCAAACCTATGCATACGAAGGGCTTTGCTAGACTATATAATAACCTAATTAACTGAAATTAAGTCTAAGACACACACAATTAAATTGCAAACGCTTTCTAAGGTTTAACGGTAAATAACCTGAAAATTGCCGGATGTCACAGCTTCCCCCATAGTTTATAAAGCAACAAAATAGTTTAAAAAGGGGCCGTGAAAACTCACCTTGATAACGAACGGCGGAAAAACGAGTGTTAGCAAAAATACGCCCACGAACGCTAACGGTGCCCTAAACATGAGGGGTACATTACTAATTGAAACTCACGTCTTACTAGCAAGTTGTTCACCCAACCTACTTAGACTTGTAATATTTTTAAGAAAATATTTATTTGAACGACCCGTTGGTGACTTCGACACGCGGTTATGTTTTTAACGAAAAATGGTGTATCATACACACATACGAAGACTTCAAGTGTTATTACCTAACAACGATCAACATGAAAGTATGAAACTAGTAACATATATATATCTACTCATACATATGCTTATGAGTTCTAAATCACATGTGAAAACACTAAAATCACAATATTTGCACATAAGCACTTTTCAAGCAAAACGACTAACTTTTAAGGAACAAACTTCCAAATTTCTAACGCATGAGTTCATATAATATCATATATCATCAAAATATACTTAATAAAATATATTTCATCAAACAAAACAATCTTTCATTATTTTGACATAAAGTACCTATACATGGCAATTTCTAGCACATATGCGATAACCGAAACATCATACCACATAAGTAAACACATGGGTCATAACACTAACTCATCATATACATTATTAGCTGAAAATATGTCATAAAATAAGTTTAATTTGCTGTTTGAAATCAGACCTAACTAGCATTCATTTTTCAAGGCGAAAAACACCGATTTTACGACTAGTCATGCCTAAAATGTTATCCAAAAGCATCAAAACACCAAGGATCATATAATTTATTAAAAATATGGATTTTTAACATAAAATATAATCTTTTTACAGCCATATAATCAGACCTAACTTATCCATCATTTTACATGTAATAATCCATCATTTAAGCACCCTTTTTGTAACAAATCATGGTCAAAATTCTAGCTAATCATCACAACATAAAATACCCTTTTAGAGCTGATCATTATACATAAAATACATCATATTTATCACCTTATTTCCAGATTTCAAATAATCCTAACAATTCATGTACAAACCTAGCTTTTATCATGCTTTTTAAACCACAATCTTTAGTAACAAGCATCCAAACGTAGGGGTTTAAGATCCATACATAAAATAACAAGTTTTTATGTAATAATACACTTTATTTTTCTGTTTTAACTTGGTCATAACAAAATATTTGTTTGCATGCAAGAATCTAACATTATTCATCATCATTTTGCAAGATATGAACACATAAACACACATTCATTCACATGACTACATGCATGCATATATAAATACTAAAACCCTTTTATAAAAACCCTTATTTGCTGAATTTTAATGGTTCATAAAAAGTCTTTTAGTTGGTGATGAACAACTCTTGCAAGGATCACTATTTTTATCAAAGAAAAAGAAAGAAGCAAAGAAATATGAGGTTCATACCTCTTGAACTAAATCAAGGGAGATACTAGTGAAATGCAAGTTGATGGATGGTTTTGTTGAGTATTTGGCTCCACACTCTTGAATCTTCAAGAAAATGCTCCAAGAACACCAAAAACTCAAGAACACTTGAAAGAACACTTAAAGAAAAGATGATAGAAAGGTGTGGGATTGAAGTGAAGATTGAAGGGGTATTTATAGGTGGGGTGAGGGATGAATTCAGCCAAGAGAGGAGAGAGGAGAGAGGATTTGACATCTTCCATTCAAATTTCATGCAAGTTGAATGATCAAATTTGGTGGAGTGTAGTTTTGTACAAAGTGTGTAAGGAATCAAATGAGTGTGTTTAACACTTGATTAGGGTGTGGAACCCACTTTTTATGGCTGATTTTTGGGAGAGAGAAAAGATGCCATCTTTTATTTTATAAACCTCTACACACATGTAGGTGATCTTTTATAAAAACTACAACACTTTTATAAAATGTTACCACTTTAAACATGGTTTTTCGTCAAAATAAAAATATATAAAATACCCACTAATTATTTGCTATCATAATTAGTGAAAATAATAATTTTTGCTAACAGTTCATTTTAACTCATCCGGTACGCGATTGTACCGGGTAAAACGCAACGAAAATCGTCGAAAGCGGTATTTAACACATTGCACATAAATTTCACACATAATCCACTAATATAAACCAGTTTATATAATTTTCATCAAAACTGATATTTTTATGGTTAACCGGGTCGTCACCAACGTTAAATACGGGCATTTTACCGATACGCGGTATCGAAATTTCTGAAATTTCACGAAATGCAAACCTATGCATACGAAGGGCTTTGCTAGACTATATAATAACCTAATTAACTGAAATTAAGTCTAAGACACACACAATTAAATTGCAAACGCTTTCTAAGGTTTAACGGTAAATAACCTGAAAATTGCCGGATGTCACAGCTTCCCCCATAGTTTATAAAGCAACAAAATAGTTTAAAAAGGGGCCGTGAAAACTCACCTTGATAACGAACGGCGGAAAAACGAGTGTTAGCAAAAATACGCCCACGAACGCTAACGGTGCCCTAAACATGAGGGGTACATTACTAATTGAAACTCACGTCTTACTAGCAAGTTGTTCACCCAACCTACTTAGACTTGTAATATTTTTAAGAAAATATTTATTTGAACGACCCGTTGGTGACTTCGACACGCGGTTATGTTTTTAACGAAAAATGGTGTATCATACACACATACGAAGACTTCAAGTGTTATTACCTAACAACGATCAACATGAAAGTATGAAACTAGTAACATATATATATCTACTCATACATATGCTTATGAGTTCTAAATCACATGTGAAAACACTAAAATCACAATATTTGCACATAAGCACTTTTCAAGCAAAACGACTAACTTTTAAGGAACAAACTTCCAAATTTCTAACGCATGAGTTCATATAATATCATATATCATCAAAATATACTTAATAAAATATATTTCATCAAACAAAACAATCTTTCATTATTTTGACATAAAGTACCTATACATGGCAATTTCTAGCACATATGCGATAACCGAAACATCATACCACATAAGTAAACACATGGGTCATAACACTAACTCATCATATACATTATTAGCTGAAAATATGTCATAAAATAAGTTTAATTTGCTGTTTGAAATCAGACCTAACTAGCATTCATTTTTCAAGGCGAAAAACACCGATTTTACGACTAGTCATGCCTAAAATGTTATCCAAAAGCATCAAAACACCAAGGATCATATAATTTATTAAAAATATGGATTTTTAACATAAAATATAATCTTTTTACAGCCATATAATCAGACCTAACTTATCCATCATTTTACATGTAATAATCCATCATTTAAGCACCCTTTTTGTAACAAATCATGGTCAAAATTCTAGCTAATCATCACAACATAAAATACCCTTTTAGAGCTGATCATTATACATAAAATACATCATATTTATCACCTTATTTCCAGATTTCAAATAATCCTAACAATTCATGTACAAACCTAGCTTTTATCATGCTTTTTAAACCACAATCTTTAGTAACAAGCATCCAAACGTAGGGGTTTAAGATCCATACATAAAATAACAAGTTTTTATGTAATAATACACTTTATTTTTCTGTTTTAACTTGGTCATAACAAAATATTTGTTTGCATGCAAGAATCTAACATTATTCATCATCATTTTGCAAGATATGAACACATAAACACACATTCATTCACATGACTACATGCATGCATATATAAATACTAAAACCCTTTTATAAAAACCCTTATTTGCTGAATTTTAATGGTTCATAAAAAGTCTTTTAGTTGGTGATGAACAACTCTTGCAAGGATCACTATTTTTATCAAAGAAAAAGAAAGAAGCAAAGAAATATGAGGTTCATACCTCTTGAACTAAATCAAGGGAGATACTAGTGAAATGCAAGTTGATGGATGGTTTTGTTGAGTATTTGGCTCCACACTCTTGAATCTTCAAGAAAATGCTTCAAGAACACCAAAAACTCAAGAACACTTGAAAGAACACTTAAAGAAAAGATGATAGAAAGGTGTGGGATTGAAGTGAAGATTGAAGGGGTATTTATAGGTGGGGTGAGGGATGAATTCAGCCAAGAGAGGAGAGAGGAGAGAGGATTTGACATCTTCCATTCAAATTTCATGCAAGTTGAATGATCAAATTTGGTGGAGTGTAGTTTTGTACAAAGTGTGTAAGGAATCAAATGAGTGTGTTTAACACTTGATTAGGGTGTGGAACCCACTTTTTATGGCTGATTTTTGGGAGAGAGAAAAGATGCCATCTTTTATTTTATAAACCTCTACACACATGTAGGTGATCTTTTATAAAAACTACAACACTTTTATAAAATGTTACCACTTTAAACATGGTTTTTCGTCAAAATAAAAATATATAAAATACCCACTAATTATTTGCTATCATAATTAGTGAAAATAATAATTTTTGCTAACAGTTCATTTTAACTCATCCGGTACGCGATTGTACCGGGTAAAACGCAACGAAAATCGTCGAAAGCGGTATTTAACACATTGCACATAAATTTCACACATAATCCACTAATATAAACCAGTTTATATAATTTTCATCAAAACTGATATTTTTATGGTTAACCGGGTCGTCACCAACGTTAAATACGGGCATTTTACCGATACGCGGTATCGAAATTTCTGAAATTTCACGAAATGCAAACCTATGCATACGAAGGGCTTTGCTAGACTATATAATAACCTAATTAACTGAAATTAAGTCTAAGACACACACAATTAAATTGCAAACGCTTTCTAAGGTTTAACGGTAAATAACCTGAAAATTGCCGGATGTCACAGCTTCCCCCATAGTTTATAAAGCAACAAAATAGTTTAAAAAGGGGCCGTGAAAACTCACCTTGATAACGAACGACGGAAAAACGAGTGTTAGCAAAAATACGCCCACGAACGCTAACGGTGCCCTAAACATGAGGGGTACATTACTAATTGAAACTCACGTCTTACTAGCAAGTTGTTCACCCAACCTACTTAGACTTGTAATATTTTTAAGAAAATATTTATTTGAACGACCCGTTGGTGACTTCGACACGCGGTTATGTTTTTAACGAAAAATGGTGTATCATACACACATACGAAGACTTCAAGTGTTATTACCTAACAACGATCAACATGAAAGTATGAAACTAGTAACATATATATATCTACTCATACATATGCTTATGAGTTCTAAATCACATGTGAAAACACTAAAATCACAATATTTGCACATAAGCACTTTTCAAGCAAAACGACTAACTTTTAAGGAACAAACTTCCAAATTTCTAACGCATGAGTTCATATAATATCATATATCATCAAAATATACTTAATAAAATATATTTCATCAAACAAAACAATCTTTCATTATTTTGACATAAAGTACCTATACATGGCAATTTCTAGCACATATGCGATAACCGAAACATCATACCACATAAGTAAACACATGGGTCATAACACTAACTCATCATATACATTATTAGCTGAAAATATGTCATAAAATAAGTTTAATTTGCTGTTTGAAATCAGACCTAACTAGCATTCATTTTTCAAGGCGAAAAACACCGATTTTACGACTAGTCATGCCTAAAATGTTATCCAAAAGCATCAAAACACCAAGGATCATATAATTTATTAAAAATATGGATTTTTAACATAAAATATAATCTTTTTACAGCCATATAATCAGACCTAACTTATCCATCATTTTACATGTAATAATCCATCATTTAAGCACCCTTTTTGTAACAAATCATGGTCAAAATTCTAGCTAATCATCACAACATAAAATACCCTTTTAGAGCTGATCATTATACATAAAATACATCATATTTATCACCTTATTTCCAGATTTCAAATAATCCTAACAATTCATGTACAAACCTAGCTTTTATCATGCTTTTTAAACCACAATCTTTAGTAACAAGCATCCAAACGTAGGGGTTTAAGATCCATACATAAAATAACAAGTTTTTATGTAATAATACACTTTATTTTTCTGTTTTAACTTGGTCATAACAAAATATTTGTTTGCATGCAAGAATCTAACATTATTCATCATCATTTTGCAAGATATGAACACATAAACACACATTCATTCACATGACTACATGCATGCATATATAAATACTAAAACCCTTTTATAAAAACCCTTATTTGCTGAATTTTAATGGTTCATAAAAAGTCTTTTAGTTGGTGATGAACAACTCTTGCAAGGATCACTATTTTTATCAAAGAAAAAGAAAGAAGCAAAGAAATATGAGGTTCATACCTCTTGAACTAAATCAAGGGAGATACTAGTGAAATGCAAGTTGATGGATGGTTTTGTTGAGTATTTGGCTCCACACTCTTGAATCTTCAAGAAAATGCTCCAAGAACACCAAAAACTCAAGAACACTTGAAAGAACACTTAAAGAAAAGATGATAGAAAGGTGTGGGATTGAAGTGAAGATTGAAGGGGTATTTATAGGTGGGGTGAGGGATGAATTCAGCCAAGAGAGGAGAGAGGAGAGAGGATTTGACATCTTCCATTCAAATTTCATGCAAGTTGAATGATCAAATTTGGTGGAGTGTAGTTTTGTACAAAGTGTGTAAGGAATCAAATGAGTGTGTTTAACACTTGATTAGGGTGTGGAACCCACTTTTTATGGCTGATTTTTGGGAGAGAGAAAAGATGCCATCTTTTATTTTATAAACCTCTACACACATGTAGGTGATCTTTTATAAAAACTACAACACTTTTATAAAATGTTACCACTTTAAACATGGTTTTTCGTCAAAATAAAAATATATAAAATACCCACTAATTATTTGCTATCATAATTAGTGAAAATAATAATTTTTGCTAACAGTTCATTTTAACTCATCCGGTACGCGATTGTACCGGGTAAAACGCAACGAAAATCGTCGAAAGCGGTATTTAACACATTGCACATAAATTTCACACATAATCCACTAATATAAACCAGTTTATATAATTTTCATCAAAACTGATATTTTTATGGTTAACCGGGTCGTCACCAACGTTAAATACGGGCATTTTACCGATACGCGGTATCGAAATTTCTGAAATTTCACGAAATGCAAACCTATGCATACGAAGGGCTTTGCTAGACTATATAATAACCTAATTAACTGAAATTAAGTCTAAGACACACACAATTAAATTGCAAACGCTTTCTAAGGTTTAACGGTAAATAACCTGAAAATTGCCGGATGTCACAGCTTCCCCCATAGTTTATAAAGCAACAAAATAGTTTAAAAAGGGGCCGTGAAAACTCACCTTGATAACGAACGGCGGAAAAACGAGTGTTAGCAAAAATACGCCCACGAACGCTAACGGTGCCCTAAACATGAGGGGTACATTACTAATTGAAACTCACGTCTTACTAGCAAGTTGTTCACCCAACCTACTTAGACTTGTAATATTTTTAAGAAAATATTTATTTGAACGACCCGTTGGTGACTTCGACACGCGGTTATGTTTTTAACGAAAAATGGTGTATCATACACACATACGAAGACTTCAAGTGTTATTACCTAACAACGATCAACATGAAAGTATGAAACTAGTAACATATATATATCTACTCATACATATGCTTATGAGTTCTAAATCACATGTGAAAACACTAAAATCACAATATTTGCACATAAGCACTTTTCAAGCAAAACGACTAACTTTTAAGGAACAAACTTCCAAATTTCTAACGCATGAGTTCATATAATATCATATATCATCAAAATATACTTAATAAAATATATTTCATCAAACAAAACAATCTTTCATTATTTTGACATAAAGTACCTATACATGGCAATTTCTAGCACATATGCGATAACCGAAACATCATACCACATAAGTAAACACATGGGTCATAACACTAACTCATCATATACATTATTAGCTGAAAATATGTCATAAAATAAGTTTAATTTGCTGTTTGAAATCAGACCTAACTAGCATTCATTTTTCAAGGCGAAAAACACCGATTTTACGACTAGTCATGCCTAAAATGTTATCCAAAAGCATCAAAACACCAAGGATCATATAATTTATTAAAAATATGGATTTTTAACATAAAATATAATCTTTTTACAGCCATATAATCAGACCTAACTTATCCATCATTTTACATGTAATAATCCATCATTTAAGCACCCTTTTTGTAACAAATCATGGTCAAAATTCTAGCTAATCATCACAACATAAAATACCCTTTTAGAGCTGATCATTATACATAAAATACATCATATTTATCACCTTATTTCCAGATTTCAAATAATCCTAACAATTCATGTACAAACCTAGCTTTTATCATGCTTTTTAAACCACAATCTTTAGTAACAAGCATCCAAACGTAGGGGTTTAAGATCCATACATAAAATAACAAGTTTTTATGTAATAATACACTTTATTTTTCTGTTTTAACTTGGTCATAACAAAATATTTGTTTGCATGCAAGAATCTAACATTATTCATCATCATTTTGCAAGATATGAACACATAAACACACATTCATTCACATGACTACATGCATGCATATATAAATACTAAAACCCTTTTATAAAAACCCTTATTTGCTGAATTTTAATGGTTCATAAAAAGTCTTTTAGTTGGTGATGAACAACTCTTGCAAGGATCACTATTTTTATCAAAGAAAAAGAAAGAAGCAAAGAAATATGAGGTTCATACCTCTTGAACTAAATCAAGGGAGATACTAGTGAAATGCAAGTTGATGGATGGTTTTGTTGAGTATTTGGCTCCACACTCTTGAATCTTCAAGAAAATGCTCCAAGAACACCAAAAACTCAAGAACACTTGAAAGAACACTTAAAGAAAAGATGATAGAAAGGTGTGGGATTGAAGTGAAGATTGAAGGGGTATTTATAGGTGGGGTGAGGGATGAATTCAGCCAAGAGAGGAGAGAGGAGAGAGGATTTGACATCTTCCATTCAAATTTCATGCAAGTTGAATGATCAAATTTGGTGGAGTGTAGTTTTGTACAAAGTGTGTAAGGAATCAAATGAGTGTGTTTAACACTTGATTAGGGTGTGGAACCCACTTTTTATGGCTGATTTTTGGGAGAGAGAAAAGATGCCATCTTTTATTTTATAAACCTCTACACACATGTAGGTGATCTTTTATAAAAACTACAACACTTTTATAAAATGTTACCACTTTAAACATGGTTTTTCGTCAAAATAAAAATATATAAAATACCCACTAATTATTTGCTATCATAATTAGTGAAAATAATAATTTTTGCTAACAGTTCATTTTAACTCATCCGGTACGCGATTGTACCGGGTAAAACGCAACGAAAATCGTCGAAAGCGGTATTTAACACATTGCACATAAATTTCACACATAATCCACTAATATAAACCAGTTTATATAATTTTCATCAAAACTGATATTTTTATGGTTAACCGGGTCGTCACCAACGTTAAATACGGGCATTTTACCGATACGCGGTATCGAAATTTCTAAAATTTCACGAAATGCAAACCTATGCATACGAAGGGCTTTGCTAGACTATATAATAACCTAATTAACTGAAATTAAGTCTAAGACACACACAATTAAATTGCAAACGCTTTCTAAGGTTTAACGGTAAATAACCTGAAAATTGCCGGATGTCACAGCTTCCCCCATAGTTTATAAAGCAACAAAATAGTTTAAAAAGGGGCCGTGAAAACTCACCTTGATAACGAACGGCGGAAAAACGAGTGTTAGCAAAAATACGCCCACGAACGCTAACGGTGCCCTAAACATGAGGGGTACATTACTAATTGAAACTCACGTCTTACTAGCAAGTTGTTCACCCAACCTACTTAGACTTGTAATATTTTTAAGAAAATATTTATTTGAACGACCCGTTGGTGACTTCGACACGCGGTTATGTTTTTAACGAAAAATGGTGTATCATACACACATACGAAGACTTCAAGTGTTATTACCTAACAACGATCAACATGAAAGTATGAAACTAGTAACATATATATATCTACTCATACATATGCTTATGAGTTCTAAATCACATGTGAAAACACTAAAATCACAATATTTGCACATAAGCACTTTTCAAGCAAAACGACTAACTTTTAAGGAACAAACTTCCAAATTTCTAACGCATGAGTTCATATAATATCATATATCATCAAAATATACTTAATAAAATATATTTCATCAAACAAAACAATCTTTCATTATTTTGACATAAAGTACCTATACATGGCAATTTCTAGCACATATGCGATAACCGAAACATCATACCACATAAGTAAACACATGGGTCATAACACTAACTCATCATATACATTATTAGCTGAAAATATGTCATAAAATAAGTTTAATTTGCTGTTTGAAATCAGACCTAACTAGCATTCATTTTTCAAGGCGAAAAACACCGATTTTACGACTAGTCATGCCTAAAATGTTATCCAAAAGCATCAAAACACCAAGGATCATATAATTTATTAAAAATATGGATTTTTAACATAAAATATAATCTTTTTACAGCCATATAATCAGACCTAACTTATCCATCATTTTACATGTAATAATCCATCATTTAAGCACCCTTTTTGTAACAAATCATGGTCAAAATTCTAGCTAATCATCACAACATAAAATACCCTTTTAGAGCTGATCATTATACATAAAATACATCATATTTATCACCTTATTTCCAGATTTCAAATAATCCTAACAATTCATGTACAAACCTAGCTTTTATCATGCTTTTTAAACCACAATCTTTAGTAACAAGCATCCAAACGTAGGGGTTTAAGATCCATACATAAAATAACAAGTTTTTATGTAATAATACACTTTATTTTTCTGTTTTAACTTGGTCATAACAAAATATTTGTTTGCATGCAAGAATCTAACATTATTCATCATCATTTTGCAAGATATGAACACATAAACACACATTCATTCACATGACTACATGCATGCATATATAAATACTAAAACCCTTTTATAAAAACCCTTATTTGCTGAATTTTAATGGTTCATAAAAAGTCTTTTAGTTGGTGATGAACAACTCTTGCAAGGATCACTATTTTTATCAAAGAAAAAGAAAGAAGCAAAGAAATATGAGGTTCATACCTCTTGAACTAAATCAAGGGAGATACTAGTGAAATGCAAGTTGATGGATGGTTTTGTTGAGTATTTGGCTCCACACTCTTGAATCTTCAAGAAAATGCTCCAAGAACACCAAAAACTCAAGAACACTTGAAAGAACACTTAAAGAAAAGATGATAGAAAGGTGTGGGATTGAAGTGAAGATTGAAGGGGTATTTATAGGTGGGGTGAGGGATGAATTCAGCCAAGAGAGGAGAGAGGAGAGAGGATTTGACATCTTCCATTCAAATTTCATGCAAGTTGAATGATCAAATTTGGTGGAGTGTAGTTTTGTACAAAGTGTGTAAGGAATCAAATGAGTGTGTTTAACACTTGATTAGGGTGTGGAACCCACTTTTTATGGCTGATTTTTGGGAGAGAGAAAAGATGCCATCTTTTATTTTATAAACCTCTACACACATGTAGGTGATCTTTTATAAAAACTACAACACTTTTATAAAATGTTACCACTTTAAACATGGTTTTTCGTCAAAATAAAAATATATAAAATACCCACTAATTATTTGCTATCATAATTAGTGAAAATAATAATTTTTGCTAACAGTTCATTTTAACTCATCCGGTACGCGATTGTACCGGGTAAAACGCAACGAAAATCGTCGAAAGCGGTATTTAACACATTGCACATAAATTTCACACATAATCCACTAATATAAACCAGTTTATATAATTTTCATCAAAACTGATATTTTTATGGTTAACCGGGTCGTCACCAACGTTAAATACGGGCATTTTACCGATACGCGGTATCGAAATTTCTGAAATTTCACGAAATGCAAACCTATGCATACGAAGGGCTTTGCTAGACTATATAATAACCTAATTAACTGAAATTAAGTCTAAGACACACACAATTAAATTGCAAACGCTTTCTAAGGTTTAACGGTAAATAACCTGAAAATTGCCGGATGTCACAGCTTCCCCCATAGTTTATAAAGCAACAAAATAGTTTAAAAAGGGGCCGTGAAAACTCACCTTGATAACGAACGGCGGAAAAACGAGTGTTAGCAAAAATACGCCCACGAACGCTAACGGTGCCCTAAACATGAGGGGTACATTACTAATTGAAACTCACGTCTTACTAGCAAGTTGTTCACCCAACCTACTTAGACTTGTAATATTTTTAAGAAAATATTTATTTGAACGACCCGTTGGTGACTTCGACACGCGGTTATGTTTTTAACGAAAAATGGTGTATCATACACACATACGAAGACTTCAAGTGTTATTACCTAACAACGATCAACATGAAAGTATGAAACTAGTAACATATATATATCTACTCATACATATGCTTATGAGTTCTAAATCACATGTGAAAACACTAAAATCACAATATTTGCACATAAGCACTTTTCAAGCAAAACGACTAACTTTTAAGGAACAAACTTCCAAATTTCTAACGCATGAGTTCATATAATATCATATATCATCAAAATATACTTAATAAAATATATTTCATCAAACAAAACAATCTTTCATTATTTTGACATAAAGTACCTATACATGGCAATTTCTAGCACATATGCGATAACCGAAACATCATACCACATAAGTAAACACATGGGTCATAACACTAACTCATCATATACATTATTAGCTGAAAATATGTCATAAAATAAGTTTAATTTGCTGTTTGAAATCAGACCTAACTAGCATTCATTTTTCAAGGCGAAAAACACCGATTTTACGACTAGTCATGCCTAAAATGTTATCCAAAAGCATCAAAACACCAAGGATCATATAATTTATTAAAAATATGGATTTTTAACATAAAATATAATCTTTTTACAGCCATATAATCAGACCTAACTTATCCATCATTTTACATGTAATAATCCATCATTTAAGCACCCTTTTTGTAACAAATCATGGTCAAAATTCTAGCTAATCATCACAACATAAAATACCCTTTTAGAGCTGATCATTATACATAAAATACATCATATTTATCACCTTATTTCCAGATTTCAAATAATCCTAACAATTCATGTACAAACCTAGCTTTTATCATGCTTTTTAAACCACAATCTTTAGTAACAAGCATCCAAACGTAGGGGTTTAAGATCCATACATAAAATAACAAGTTTTTATGTAATAATACACTTTATTTTTCTGTTTTAACTTGGTCATAACAAAATATTTGTTTGCATGCAAGAATCTAACATTATTCATCATCATTTTGCAAGATATGAACACATAAACACACATTCATTCACATGACTACATGCATGCATATATAAATACTAAAACCCTTTTATAAAAACCCTTATTTGCTGAATTTTAATGGTTCATAAAAAGTCTTTTAGTTGGTGATGAACAACTCTTGCAAGGATCACTATTTTTATCAAAGAAAAAGAAAGAAGCAAAGAAATATGAGGTTCATACCTCTTGAACTAAATCAAGGGAGATACTAGTGAAATGCAAGTTGATGGATGGTTTTGTTGAGTATTTGGCTCCACACTCTTGAATCTTCAAGAAAATGCTCCAAGAACACCAAAAACTCAAGAACACTTGAAAGAACACTTAAAGAAAAGATGATAGAAAGGTGTGGGATTGAAGTGAAGATTGAAGGGGTATTTATAGGTGGGGTGAGGGATGAATTCAGCCAAGAGAGGAGAGAGGAGAGAGGATTTGACATCTTCCATTCAAATTTCATGCAAGTTGAATGATCAAATTTGGTGGAGTGTAGTTTTGTACAAAGTGTGTAAGGAATCAAATGAGTGTGTTTAACACTTGATTAGGGTGTGGAACCCACTTTTTATGGCTGATTTTTGGGAGAGAGAAAAGATGCCATCTTTTATTTTATAAACCTCTACACACATGTAGGTGATCTTTTATAAAAACTACAACACTTTTATAAAATGTTACCACTTTAAACATGGTTTTTTGTCAAAATAAAAATATATAAAATACCCACTAATTATTTGCTATCATAATTAGTGAAAATAATAATTTTTGCTAACAGTTCATTTTAACTCATCCGGTACGCGATTGTACCGGGTAAAACGCAACGAAAATCGTCGAAAGCGGTATTTAACACATTGCACATAAATTTCACACATAATCCACTAATATAAACCAGTTTATATAATTTTCATCAAAACTGATATTTTTATGGTTAACCGGGTCGTCACCAACGTTAAATACGGGCATTTTACCGATACGCGGTATCGAAATTTCTGAAATTTCACGAAATGCAAACCTATGCATACGAAGGGCTTTGCTAGACTATATAATAACCTAATTAACTGAAATTAAGTCTAAGACACACACAATTAAATTGCAAACGCTTTCTAAGGTTTAACGGTAAATAACCTGAAAATTGCCGGATGTCACAGCTTCCCCCATAGTTTATAAAGCAACAAAATAGTTTAAAAAGGGGCCGTGAAAACTCACCTTGATAACGAACGGCGGAAAAACGAGTGTTAGCAAAAATACGCCCACGAACGCTAACGGTGCCCTAAACATGAGGGGTACATTACTAATTGAAACTCACGTCTTACTAGCAAGTTGTTCACCCAACCTACTTAGACTTGTAATATTTTTAAGAAAATATTTATTTGAACGACCCGTTGGTGACTTCGACACGCGGTTATGTTTTTAACGAAAAATGGTGTATCATACACACATACGAAGACTTCAAGTGTTATTACCTAACAACGATCAACATGAAAGTATGAAACTAGTAACATATATATATCTACTCATACATATGCTTATGAGTTCTAAATCACATGTGAAAACACTAAAATCACAATATTTGCACATAAGCACTTTTCAAGCAAAACGACTAACTTTTAAGGAACAAACTTCCAAATTTCTAACGCATGAGTTCATATAATATCATATATCATCAAAATATACTTAATAAAATATATTTCATCAAACAAAACAATCTTTCATTATTTTGACATAAAGTACCTATACATGGCAATTTCTAGCACATATGCGATAACCGAAACATCATACCACATAAGTAAACACATGGGTCATAACACTAACTCATCATATACATTATTAGCTGAAAATATGTCATAAAATAAGTTTAATTTGCTGTTTGAAATCAGACCTAACTAGCATTCATTTTTCAAGGCGAAAAACACCGATTTTACGACTAGTCATGCCTAAAATGTTATCCAAAAGCATCAAAACACCAAGGATCATATAATTTATTAAAAATATGGATTTTTAACATAAAATATAATCTTTTTACAGCCATATAATCAGACCTAACTTATCCATCATTTTACATGTAATAATCCATCATTTAAGCACCCTTTTTGTAACAAATCATGGTCAAAATTCTAGCTAATCATCACAACATAAAATACCCTTTTAGAGCTGATCATTATACATAAAATACATCATATTTATCACCTTATTTCCAGATTTCAAATAATCCTAACAATTCATGTACAAACCTAGCTTTTATCATGCTTTTTAAACCACAATCTTTAGTAACAAGCATCCAAACGTAGGGGTTTAAGATCCATACATAAAATAACAAGTTTTTATGTAATAATACACTTTATTTTTCTGTTTTAACTTGGTCATAACAAAATATTTGTTTGCATGCAAGAATCTAACATTATTCATCATCATTTTGCAAGATATGAACACATAAACACACATTCATTCACATGACTACATGCATGCATATATAAATACTAAAACCCTTTTATAAAAACCCTTATTTGCTGAATTTTAATGGTTCATAAAAAGTCTTTTAGTTGGTGATGAACAACTCTTGCAAGGATCACTATTTTTATCAAAGAAAAAGAAAGAAGCAAAGAAATATGAGGTTCATACCTCTTGAACTAAATCAAGGGAGATACTAGTGAAATGCAAGTTGATGGATGGTTTTGTTGAGTATTTGGCTCCACACTCTTGAATCTTCAAGAAAATGCTCCAAGAACACCAAAAACTCAAGAACACTTGAAAGAACACTTAAAGAAAAGATGATAGAAAGGTGTAGGATTGAAGTGAAGATTGAAGGGGTATTTATAGGTGGGGTGAGGGATGAATTCAGCCAAGAGAGGAGAGAGGAGAGAGGATTTGACATCTTCCATTCAAATTTCATGCAAGTTGAATGATCAAATTTGGTGGAGTGTAGTTTTGTACAAAGTGTGTAAGGAATCAAATGAGTGTGTTTAACACTTGATTAGGGTGTGGGACCCACTTTTTATGGCTGATTTTTGGGAGAGAGAAAAGATGCCATCTTTTATTTTATAAACCTCTACACACATGTAGGTGATCTTTTATAAAAACTACAACACTTTTATAAAATGTTACCACTTTAAACATGGTTTTTCGTCAACATAAAAATATATAAAATACCCACTAATTATTTGCTATCATAATTAGTGAAAATAATAATTTTTGCTAACAGTTCATTTTATCCGGTACGCGATTGTACCGGGTAAAACGCAACGAAAATCGTCGAAAGCGGTATTTAACACATTGCACATAAATTTCACACATAATCCACTAATATAAACCAGTTTATATAATTTTCATCAAAACTGATATTTTTATGGTTAACCGGGTCGTCACCAACGTTAAATACGGGCATTTTACCGATACGCGGTATCGAAATTTCTGAAATTTCACGAAATGCAAACCTATGCATACGAAGGGCTTTGCTAGACTTTATAATAACCTAATTAACTGAAATTAAGTCTAAGACACACACAATTAAATTGCAAACGCGTTCTAAGGTTTAACGGTAAATAACCTGAAAATTGCCGGATGTCACAGCCTCCCCTCCTTAAAGAAATTTCGTCCCGAAATTTTACGCTACGAAGCCTGGTTACGTGCAGACTTAAACAATTGAGGGTACTTCCGTTTCATCTCATCTTCACGTTCCCACGTGAACTCGGGACCACGCTTTGAATTCCATCTGACCTTGACCAACTTAATACGGCTTCGCCTGGTCTTGTGAATCTTCCAATCCGAGACCTCCACGGGCTCTTCACGAAAATGAAGCTTGTTGTCAACACACACTTCCTTTGGAGGTATCACGAGTGTCTCATCAGACAGACACTTTTTCAGATTGGACACATGGAATACGTTATGAACTCCACTCAGTTCTCGCGATAACTGCAGTCGGTAAGCAACTGGCCCTACACGAGCAATAATCTTGTAAGGTCCAATGTAGCGGGGGCTAAGCATATCATGCTTGCCAAACCTAGCTACCCCCTTCCAAGGAGAGACCCTCAGCATAACTCTGTCTCCCACTTGGAATGCTAATGGTTACCTTCTTCTATCAGCGTATTTCTTCTGACGGTCCTGGGCAACCTTCAAACGATCACAGATCCTGAAAACCTTATCGGTAGTTTCCTGGATAAGCTCTGGTCCAGTTATATGCTTGTCGCCAACTTCTGCCCAACAAAGCGGTGAGCGACATTTTCTCCCATACAGGGCTTCAAACGGAGCGGCTTTCAATCCAGTTTGGTAACTGTTATTATAAGCGTTTGCCCAAAAGCCCGTTTTCATAACCGCGTGAGAGCATCTAAGTACCTGAAAAACATGCTTAAAAACATCAACATAAAGTTGAGCGAGTTTCACGGGTTTAACGATAACATAAACGAATTTAACGAACTATCAAGTAACTTGGACAAACATGTGATATGTCATAAGCTTGCAAGGAATACAACATGATGACAGTACCTAGAGCTTATAATCAAACCGAGACACGAATACAACATATCCCCACGAATCCTTTCAAAATATATTCTCTCGTACGAACGACCGATCAGCGCTACTGATCACGAGAGTGGGCAGTCAGTCCCAAATAGATCTATCAACACACCTTGCGGCCTACACGAGGCTAATGATTATAACGGCGGGGCTATTCATGAACGACATACATGAACACATAACGAAAGCCCTTACTCGAGACCATCAAACGAACACATAACGTAAGTCCAGTATCATGATAAACGAACGAAAGCATGTTCTTCCCCCATAGTTTATAAAGCAACAAAATAGTTTAAAAAGGGGCCGTGAAAAACTCACCTTGATAACGAACGGCGGAAAAACGAGTGTTAGCAAAAATACGCCCACGAACGCTAACGGTGACCTAAACATGAGGGGTACATTACTAATTGAAACTCACGTCTTACTAGGAAGTTGTTCACCCAACCTACTTAGAATTGTAATATTTTTAAGAAAATATTTATTTGAACGACCCGTTGGTGACTTCGACACGCGGTTATGTTTTTAACGAAAAATGGTGTATCATACACACATACGAAGACTTCAAGTGTTATCACCTAACAACGATCAACATGAAAGTATGAAACTAATAACATATATATATCTACTCATACATATGCTTATGAGTTCTAAATCACATGTGAAAACACTAAAATCACAATATTTGCACATAAGCACTTTTCAAGCAAAACGACTAACTTTTAAGGAACAAACTTCCAAATTTCTAACACATGAGTTCATATAACATCATATATCATCAAAATATACTTAATAAAATATATTTCATTAAACAAAACAATCTTTCATTATTTTGACATAAAGTACCTATACATGGCAATTTCTAGCACATATGCGATAACCGAAACATCATACCACATAAGTAAACACATGGGTCATAACACTAACTCATCATATACATTATTAGCTGAAAATATGTCATAAAATAAGTTTAATTTGCTGTTTGAAATCAGACCTAACTAGCATTCATTTTTCAAGGCGAAAAACACCGATTTTACGACTAGTCATGCCTAAAATGTTATCCAAAAGCATCAAAACACCAAGGATCATATTATTTATTAAAAATATGGATTTTTAACATAAAATATAATCTTTTTACAGCCATATAATCAGACCTAACTTATCCATCATTTTACATGTAATAATCCATCATTTAAGCACCCTTTTTGTAACAAATCATGATCAAAATTCTAGCTAATCATCACAACATAAAATACCCTTTTAGAGCTGATCATTATACATAAAATACATCATATTTATCACCTTATTTCCAGATTTCAAATAATCCTAACAATTCATGTACAAACCTAGCTTTTATCATGCTTTTTAAACCACAATCTTTAGTAACAAGCATCCAAACGTAGGGGTTTAAGATCCATACATAAAATAACAAGTTTTTATGTAATAATACACTTTATTTTTCTGTTTTAACTTGGTCATAACAAAATATTTGTTTGCATGCAAGAATCTAACATTATTCATTATCATTTTGCAAGATATGAACACATAAACACACATTCATTCACATGACTACATGCATGCATATATAAATACTAAAACCCTTTTATAAAAACCCTTATTTGCTGAATTTTAATGGTTCATAAAAAGTCTTTTAGTTGGTGATGAACAACTCTTGCAAGGATCACTATTTTTATCAAAGAAAAAGAAAGAAGCAAAGAAATATGAGGTTCATACCTCTTGAACTAAATCAAGGGAGATACTAGTGAAATGCAAGTTGATGGATGGTTTTGTTGAGTATTTGGCTCCACACTCTTGAATCTTCAAGAAAATGCTCCAAGAACACCAAAAACTCAAGAACACTTGAAAGAACACTTAGAGAAAAGATGATAGAAAGGTGTGGGATTGAAGTGAAGATTGAAGGGGTATTTATAGGTGGGGTGAGGGATGAATTCAGCCAAGAGAGGAGAGAGGAGAGAGGATTTGACATCTTCCATTCAAATTTCATGCAAGTTGACTGATCAAATTTGGTGGAGTGTAGTTTTGTACAAAGTGTGTAAGGAATCAAATGAGTGTGTTTAACACTTGATTAGGGTGTGGGACCCACTTTTTATGGCTGATTTTTGGGAGAGAGAAAAGATGCCATCTTTTATTTTATAAACCTCTACACACATGTAGGTGATCTTTTATAAAAACTACAACACTTTTATAAAATGTTACCACTTTAAACATGGTTTTTCGTCAAAATAAAAATATATAAAATACCCACTAATTATTTGCTATCATAATTAGTGAAAATAATAATTTTTGCTAACAGTTCATTTTAACTCATCCGGTACGCGATTGTACCGGGTAAAACGCAACGAAAATCGTCGAAAGCGGTATTTAACACATTGCACATAAATTTCACACATAATCCACTAATATAAACCAGTTTATATAATTTTCATCAAAACTGATATTTTTATGGTTAACCGGGTCGTCACCAACGCCAAATACGGACATTTTACCAATACACGGTACCGAAATTTCTGAAATTTCACGAAATGCAAACCTATGCATACGAAGGGCTTTGCTAGACTTTATAATGACCTAATTGACTGGAATTAAGCCTAAGACTCACATAATTAAATTATAAACGCGTTCTAAGGTTATACGGTAAATAACCTGAAAATTGCCGGATGTCACAGCCTCCCCTCTTTAAAGAAATTTCGTCCCGAAATTTTACGCTACGAAGCCTAGTTACGGGCAGACTTAAACAAATGAGGGTACTTCCGTTTCATCTCATCTTCACGTTCCCACGTGAACTCGGGACCACGCTTAGAATTCCATCTGACCTTGACCAACTTAATACGGCTTCGCCTGGTCTTGTGAATCTTCCAATCCGAGACCTCCACGGGCTCTTCACGAAAATGAAGCTTGTCGTAAACACACACTTCATTTGGAGGTATCACGAGAGTCTCATCAGACAGACACTTTTTCAGATTGGACACATGGAATACGTTATGAACTCCACTTAGTTCTTGCGGTAACTGCAGTCGGTAAGCAAATGGTCCTACACGGGCAATAATCTTGTAAGGTCCGATGTAGCGGGGGCTAAGCTTATCATGCTTGCCAAACCTAGCTACCCCCTTCCAAGGAGAGACCCTCAGCATAACTCTGTCTCCCACTTGGAATGCTAATGGTTTCCTTCTTCTATCAGCGTATTTCTTCTGACGGTCCTGGGCAACCTTCAAATGATCACGGACCTTGAAAACCTTATCGGTGGTTTCCTGGACAAGCTCTGGTCCAGTTAAATGCTTGTCACCAACTTCTGCCCAACAAGGTGGTGAACGACATTTTCTTCCATACAGGGCTTCAAACGGAGCGGCTTTCAATCCAGTTTGGTAACTGTTATTATAAGAGAACTCAGCCAACGGTAGGTGAGTATCCCAACTTCCACCAAAGTCGATTACGCAGGCACGGAGCATGTCTTCCAAAATCTGGATGGTCCTTTCACTTTGACCATCACTCTGTGGATGATACGCCGTGCTTAAATCCAAACAAGTAGCCAAGGCTTTTTGTAGTGACCGCCAAAACTTCGATGTGAAACGACTATCTCTATCGGAGATGATCGAAGTCGGCACCCCATGTCGGGACACTACTTCCTTGAGGTATATGCTCGCCAATTTCTTCATTCGGTAAGATTCCTTCACTGGCAGGAAATGTGCCGATTTTGTTAAACGATCCCCAATTACCTAGATGGAATCATAGCCACTAGACGTCCGGGGTAACTTGGTGATGAAATCCATGGCAATACAGTCCCATTTCCACTGCGGAATCTCCGGTTGTTGTAGAAGTCCAGATGGCTTTTGGTACTCGGTCTTGACTTTTGCGCAAGTCAAACATTTACCTACGTATGAAGCAATGTCACCCTTCATGTTCGGCCACCAATAGTGCTCCTTGATATCCTTATACATTTTTGTCGATCCTGGGTGAATCGAATATCTTGATTTATGGGCCTCATCCCAAACCATTTCTCGTAAATTGCCTGCCAGAGGCACCCATATTCTATCCATGAAGTACAAGGTATCATTAGACTTGGGTATAAGTTCTCTAACCATACCACGAAGATTCTCATTCTTTAAATTCTCTTCCTTTAGAGCTTCTTGTTGTGCATCACGGATCTGAGCTGTGAGGTTTGTGTGAATGGTCAATCCTAACGCACGCACGCGTAAGGGCTTGACTCGCTACTTCCTACTCAAGGCATCGACCACGACATTAGCCTTACCTGGGTGATAACGAATATCACAATCGTAGTCATTGAGCAATTCCATCCAACGTCTCTGCCTCATATTCAGCTCTTTTTGGTCAAAAATGTGCTCCAGACTCTTATGATCTGTAAAAATTATGCACTTGGTACCATAAAGGTAATGCCTCCAAATTTTGAGTGCAAAAACCACCGCACCCAATTCCAAATCATGTGTGGCATAATTCTGTTCATGCACCTTGAGTTGACGAGACGCATAAGCTATGACCTTTCCATTCTGCATTAGGAAACAACCAAGACCTTGGCGAGAGGCGTCACAGTACACCACAAATCCATCCGTCCCCTCGGGAAGAGACAGGATAAAGGCACTGCATAGATTCTTTTTCAACAATTGGAACGCTGCCTCTTGCCTTTCTCCCCAGACATACTCCTTGTCTTTCTGGGTCAATTGTGTTAGGGATTGCGCTATCTTGGAGAAATTCTCAATAAACCTTCGATAGTAACCTGCCAAACCTAGGAATTGTCGTACCTCGGTCAGACTCTTTGGCGCTTCCCAATTCTTAATTGCCTCAATCTTTGCTGGGTCCACATGTATACCCTTCTCATTGATAACGTGTCCAAGAAAGTGAACTTCTCGGATCCAAAACTCGCATTTGGAAAGTTTAGCATATAGCTTCTCATTCCTCAACATCTCCAAAATCAGCTTCAGATGGTGCTCGTGCTCTTCCTTGGTCCGTGAGTAGATGAGTATATCATCGATAAACACTATCACGAACTTGTCCAAGTATGGTCTGCACACTTTATTCATGAGGTCCATGAATACCGCAGGAGCGTTTTTCAAACCAAAAGGCATGACCAAAAACTCATAATGACCATACCGAGTTCGGAACGCAGTCTTCGGAATATCTTCTTCAACAATCCTCAATTGATGGTAGCCTGAACGTAAATCGATCTTCGAATAATAACTCGATCCTTGCAGCTGATCGAACAAGTCGTCAATCCTCGGCAATGGATACCTATTCTTGATGGTAAGCTTGTTCAATTCTCGATAATCGATACACATCCTCATAGAACCATCTTTCTTTTTCACGAATAAAACCGGCGCTCCCCAGGGCGAGAAACTCGGTCTTATAAAACCTTTATCTAACAATTCTTGCAATTGCTTAGATAGCTCTTGCATTTCAGATGGTGCCAAACTATAAGGAGATCGAGCTATCGGCGCTGCTCCGGACACTAGGTCAATCCTGAACTCGACTTGCCTTTGCTATGGCAATCCAGGTAACTCTTCAGGAAATACCTCCGGATAATCACGAACTACAGGGATCTCTTCAAGCTTCTGCTCCTCAGCCCTAGTGTCAACCACATGGGCTAAGTATGCTGGGTATCCTTTTTGCAAATACTTCTGAGCTTTCATCATATTAACGATTCTCAAAGGGGCACTCTCATCACCTTGAATTTCCAATGGTTCACCAGTCGGAGGTAGAAGACGACCTATCTTCTTATCGCACACAATCTCTGCATGATTCTTTGATAACCAATCCATGCCAATAACGACATCGAAACTTCCAAGTTCTACTGGTAAAAGGTCAATACTATACGTACGATCTCCCAAACGCATTGGTCCCTGACTGACGATGCTGTTCGTATGGGGACTTTGAAGAAGAGTGGTTCAGGGAAGAAGCCAGTGGAAGTTGTTGATAAAACGACTGAGAAAGGAAAACTGCCAACTGAAGGAAAGCGTAAGTGGTCTGAAGGATCTGGGAGTCATGCTAGTAACTCTCATAACAAAAGGAGGAATCAGGGAAGGATGTATGCAGCCAACACCATGGAAACAAGAAGGTATCAGGGTCCTAACCCAAAGTGCAACAAATGTGGTTATTTTCACACTGGTCAGTGCAACGTCTGTGAACGTTGTGGCAAATTTGGACATCAAGCCCAAACCTGCCGTGTGAAATTGGGTGTGAAGAAAGAAGAATCGAACCATGGATGTTTTGAATGTGGAACTGTAGGGCATTTTAGGAAGGATTGCCCAAAACTGAAGAACCAGGGAAATCGTGGCAGAGCATTCGTGATGGAGGCCAAGAAAGCACGAAAGGATCCATCGGTTGTTACCGGTACGTTTCTCGTAAATGACCGTTATGCTTACATTTTATTTGATACCGGAGCCGATAAAAGTTTTGTTTCCAAAAACTTTGAGCCTTTTCTTAGCTCAAAATCAAGTAAATTAGATGTTAAGTATTCTATAGAGTTAGCTAACGGAAAATTAATAGAAGCCGACGAAGTTTTTCGTGAGTGTACCTTGCGTTTGGGAGATCGTATGTATAGTATTGACCTTTTACCAGTAGAACTTGGAAGTTTCGATGTCGTTATTGGCATGGATTGGTTATCAAAGAATCATGCAGAGATTGTGTGCGATAAGAAGATAGTTCGTCTTCTACCTCCGACTGGTGAACCGTTGGAAATTCAAGGTGATGAGAGTGCCCCTTTGAGAATCGTTAATATGATGAAAGCTCAGAAGTATTTGCGAAAAGGATACCCAGCATACTTAGCCCACGTGGTTGACACTAGGGTTGAGGAGCAGAAGCTTGAAGAGATCCCTGTAGTTCGTGATTATCCGGAGGTATTTCCTGAAGAGTTACCTGGATTGCCACCGCAAAGGCAAGTCGAGTTCAGGATTGACCTAGTGTCCGGAGCAGCGCCGATAGCTCGATCTCCTTATCGTTTGGCACCATATGAAATGCAAGAGCTATCCAAGCAATTGCAAGAATTGTTGGATAAAGGTTTTATAAGACCGAGTTTCTCGCCCTGGGGAGCGCCGGTTTTATTCGTGAAAAAGAAAGATGGTTCTATGCGGATGTGTATCGATTATCGAGAATTGAACAAGCTTACCATCAAGAATCGGTATCCATTACCGAGAATCGACGACTTGTTCGATCAGCTGCAAGGATCGAGTTATTATTCGAAGCTCGATTTACGTTCAGGCTACCATCAATTGAGGATTGTTGAAGAAGATATTCCGAAGACTGCATTCCGAACCCGGTATGGTCATTACGAGTTTTTGGTCATGCCTTTTGGTTTGACAAACGCTCCTGCGGTATTCATGGATCTCATGAATAGAGTGTGCAGACCATACTTGGACAAGTTCGTGATAGTGTTTATCGATGATATACTCATCTATTCACGGACCAAGGAAGAGCACGAGCACCATCTGAAGCTGATTTTGGAGATGTTGAGGAATGAGAAGCTATATGCTAAACTTTCCAAATGCGAGTTCTGGATCCGAGAAGTTCATTTTCTTGGACACGTTATCAATGAGAAGGGTATACACGTGGACCCAGCAAAGATTGAGGCAATTAAAAATTGGGAAGCGCCGAAGAGTCCGACCGAGGTACGACAATTCCTAGGTTTGGCGGGTTACTATCGAAGGTTTATTGAGAATTTCTCCAAGATAGCGCAATCCCTAACGCTATTGACCCAGAAGGACAAGGAGTATATCTGGGGAGAAAAGCAAGAGGCAGCGTTTCAATTGTTGAAAAAGAAGCTGTGCAGTGCCCCTATCTTGTCTCTTCCTGAGGGGACAGATGGATTCGTGGTGTACTGTGATGCCTCTCGCCAAGGTCTTGGTTGTGTCCTAATGCAGAATGGAAAGGTCATAGCTTATGCGTCTCGTCAACTCAAGGTGCATGAACAGAATTATGCGACACATGATTTGGAACTGGGTGCGGTGGTTTTTGCACTCAAAATTTGGAGGCACTACCTTTACGGTACTAAGTGCACAATTTTTACAGATCATAAGAGTCTCCAGCACATTTTTGACCAGAAAGAGCTGAATATGAGGCAGAGACGTTGGATGGAATTGCTCAATGACTACGATTGTGATATTCGTTATCACCCAGGAAAGGCTAATGTCGTGGCCGATGCCTTGAGTAGGAAGGAGCGAGTCAAGCCCTTACGCGTGCGTGCGTTAGGATTGACCATTCACACAAACCTCACAGCTCAGATTCGTGATGCACAACAAGAAGCTCTAAAGGAAGAGAATTTAAAGGATGAAAATCTTCGTGGTATGGTTAGAGAACTTATACCCAAGTCTGACGATGCCTTGTACTTCATGGATAGAATATGGGTGCCTCTGGCAGGCAATTTACGAGAAATGGTTTTGGATGAGGCCCATAAATCAAGATATTCGATTCACCCAGGATCGACAAAAATGTATAAGGATATCAAGGAGCACTACTGGTGGCCGAACATGAAGGGTGATATTGCTTCATACGTTGGTAAATGTTTGACTTGCGCAAAAGTCAAGACCGAATACCAAAAGCCTTCTGGACTTCTGCAACAACCGGAGATTCCGCAGTGGAAATGGGACTGTATTGCCATGGATTTCATCACCAAATTACCCCGAACGTCTAGTGGCTATGATTCCATCTGGGTAATTGTGGATCGTTTGACGAAATCGGCACATTTCCTACCCGTGAAAGAATCTTACCGAATGAAGAAATTGGCCAGCATATACCTTAAGGAAGTAGTATCCCGACATGGTGTTTCGACTTCGATCATCTCCGATAGAGATAGTCGTTTCACATCGAAGTTTTGGCGGTCACTACAAAAAGCCTTGGGTACTCGTTTGGATTTAAGCACTGCGTATCATCCACAGAGTGATGGTCAAAGTGAGAGGACCATCCAGATTTTAGAAGACATGCTCCGTGCCTACGTAATTGACTTTGGTGGAAGTTGGGATACTCACCTACCGTTGGCTGAGTTCTCTTATAATAACAGTTACCAAACTGGATTGCAAGCCGCTCCGTTTGAAGCCCTGTATGGGAGAAAATGTCGCTCACCGCTTTGTTGGGCAGAAGTTGGCGACAAGCATATAACTGGACCAGAGCTTATCCAGGAAACTACCGATAAGGTTTTCAAGATCCGTGATCGTTTGAAGGTTGCCCAGGACCGTCAGAAGAAATACGCTGATAGAAGAAGGAAACCATTAGCATTCCAAGTGGGAGACAGAGTTATGCTGAGGGTCTCTCCTTGGAAGGGGGTAGCTAGGTTTGGCAAGCATGATAAGCTTAGCCCCCGCTACATTGGACCTTACAAGATTTATGCTCGTGTAGGGCCAGTTGCTTACCGACTGCAGTTATCGCGAGAACTGAGTGGAGTTCATAACGTATTCCATGTGTCCAATCTGAAAAAGTGTCTGTCTGATGAGACACTCGTGATACCTCCAAAGGAAGTGTGTGTTGACAACAAGCTTCATTTTCGTGAAGAGCCCGTGGAGGTCTCGGATTGGAAGATTCACAAGACCAGGAGAAGCCGTATTAAGTTGGTCAAGGTCAGATGGAATTCAAAGCGTGGTCCAGAGTTCACGTGGGAACGTGAAGATGAGATGAAACGGAAGTACCCTCAATTGTTTAAGTCTGCACGTAACCAGGCTTCGTAGCGTAAAATTTCGGGACGAAATTTCTTTAAGGAGGGGAGGCTGTGACATCCGGCAATTTTCAGGTTATTTACCGTTAAACCTTAGAACGCGTTTGCAATTTAATTGTGTGTGTCTTAGACTTAATTTCAGTCAATTAGGTTATTATAAAGTCTAGCAAAGCCCTTCGTATGCATAGGTTTGCATTTCGTGAAATTTCAGAAATTTCGATACCGCGTATCGGTAAAATGCCCGTATTTAACGTTGGTGACGACCCGGTTAACCATAAAAATATCAGTTTTGATGAAAATTATATAAACTGGTTTATATTAGTGGATTATGTGTGAAATTTATGTGCAATGTGTTAAATACCGCTTTCGACGATTTTCGTTGCGTTTTACCCGGTACAATCGCGTACCGGATGAGTTAAAATGAACTGTTAGCAAAAATTATTATTTTCACTAATTATGATAGCAAATAATTAGTGGGTATTTTATATATTTTTATTTTGACGAAAAACCATGTTTAAAGTGGTAACATTTTATAAAAGTGTTGTAGTTTTTATAAAAGATCACCTACATGTGTGTAGAGGTTTATAAAATAAAAGATGGCATCTTTTCTCTCTCCCAAAAATCAGCCATAAAAAGTGAGTCCCACACCCTAATCAAGTGTTAAACACACTCATTTGATTCCTTACACACTTTGTATAAAACTACACTCCACCAAATTTGATCATTCAACTTGCATGAAATTTGAATGGAAGATGTCAAATCCTCTCTCCTCTCTTGGCTGAATTCATCCCTCACCCCACCTATAAATACCCCTTCAATCTTCACTTCAATCCCACACCTTTCTATCATCTTTTCTCTAAGTGTTCTTTCAAGTGTTCTTGAGTTTTTGGTGTTCTTGGAGCATTTTCTTGAAGATTCAAGAGTGTGGAGCCAAATACTCAACAAAACCATCCATCAACTTAAATTTCACTAGTATCTCCCTTGATTTAGTTCAAGAGGTATGAACCTCATATTTCTTTGCTTCTTTCTTTTTCTTTGATAAAAATAGTGATCCTTGCAAGAGTTGTTCATCACCAACTAAAAGACTTTTTATGAACCATTAAAATTCAGCAAATAAGGGTTTTTATAAAAGGGTTTTAGTATTTATATATGCATGCATGTAGTCATGTGAATGAATGTGTGTTTATGTGTTCATATCTTGCAAAATGATGATGAATAATGTTAGATTCTTGCATGCAAACAAATATTTTGTTATGACCAAGTTAAAACAGAAAAATAAAGTGTATTATTACATAAAAACTTGTTATTTTATGTATGGATCTTAAACCCCTACGTTTGGATGCTTGTTACTAAAGATTGTGGTTTAAAAAGCATGATAAAAGCTAGGTTTGTACATGAATTGTTAGGATTATTTGAAATCTGGAAATAAGGTGATAAATATGATGTATTTTATGTATAATGATCAGCTCTAAAAGGGTATTTTATGTTGTGATGATTAGCTAGAGTTTTGACCATGATTTGTTACAAAAAGGGTACTTAAATGATGGATTATTACATGTAAATGATGGATAAGTTAGGTCTGATTATATGGCTGTAAAAAGATTATATTTTATGTTAAAAATCCATATTTTTAATAAATAATATGATCCTTGGTGTTTTGATGCTTTTGGATAACATTTTAGGCATGACTAGTCGTAAAATCGGTGTTTTCCGCCTTGAAAAATGAATGCTAGTTAGGTCTGATTTCAAACAGCAAATTAAACTTATTTTATGACATATTTTCAGCTAATAATGTATATGATGAGTTAGTGTTATGACCCATGTGTTTACTTATGTGGTATGATGTTTCGGTTATCGCATATGTGCTAGAAATTGCCATGTATAGGTACTTTATGTCAAAATAATGAAAGATTGTTTTGTTTAATGAAATATATTTTATTAAGTATATTTTGATGATATATGATGTTATATGAACTCATGTGTTAGAAATTTGGAAGTTTGTTCCTTAAAAGTTAGTCGTTTTGCTTGAAAAGTGCTTATGTGCAAATATTGTGATTTTAGTGTTTTCACATGTGATTTAGAACTCATAAGCATATGTATGAGTAGATATATATATGTTATTAGTTTCATACTTTCATGTTGATCGTTGTTAGGTGATAACACTTGAAGTCTTCGTATGTGTGTATGATACACCATTTTTCGTTAAAAACATAACCGCGTGTCGAAGTCACCAACGGGTCGTTCAAATAAATATTTTCTTAAAAATATTACAAGTCTAAGTAGGTTGGGTGAACAACTTGCTAGTAAGACGTGAGTTTCAATTAGTAATGTACCCCTCATGTTTAGGGCACCGTTAGCGTTCGTGGGCGTATTTTTGCTAACACTCGTTTTTCCGCCGTTCGTTATCAAGGTGAGTTTTCACGGCCCCTTTTTAAACTATTTTGTTGCTTTATAAACTATGGGGGAAGAACATGCTTTCGTTCGTTTATCATGATACTGGACTTACGTTATGTGTTCGTTTGATGGTCTCGAGTAAGGGCTTTCGTTATGTGTTCATGTATGTCGTTCATGAATAGCCCCGCCGTTATAATCATTAGCCTCGTGTAGGCCGCAAGGTGTGTTGATAGATCTATTTGGGACTGACTGCCCACTCTCGTGATCAGTAGCGCTGATCGGTCGTTTTTACGAGAGAATATATTTTGAAAGGATTCGTGGGGATATGTTGTATTCGTGTCTCGGTTTGATTATAAGCTCTAGGTACTGTCATCATGTTGTATTCCTTGCAAGCTTATGACATATCACATGTTTGTCCAAGTTACTTGATAGTTCGTTAAATTCGTTTATGTTATCGTTAAACCCGTGAAATTCGCTCAACTTTATGTTGATGTTTTTAAGCATGTTTTTCAGGTACTTAGATGCTCTCGCGCGGTTATGAAAACGGGCTTTTGGGCAAACGCTTGCATCGGATTTCTGTTGGGACATTTTAAACTTTATTTTGGATCCTCGTGTGTTGGATCATTAAAACTCGTGTTTTAAATTTCAATGCTTTCAAGTTTGGATAATTGTAAGACTTATCTTTTATCTCGTTGAACATTTCCGATGTTTTAAATTAAATGTGTTTGCTTATTATCATTGGGCTCCAACTTATGTGACCACCATGCTTACGTCTCGTTTCCGCTGCGAATCGTCGTTTTCGGGGTGTGACAGAAGTTGGTATCAGAGAACTTATACCCAAGTCTGACGATGCCTTGTACTTCATGGATAGAATATGGGTGCCTCTGGCAGGCAATTTACGAGAAATGGTTTTGGATGAGGCCCATAAATCAAGATATTCGATTCACCCAGGATCGACAAAAATGTATAAGGATATCAAGGAGCACTACTGGTGGCCGAACATGAAGGGTGATATTGCTTCATACGTTGGTAAATGTTTGACTTGCGCAAAAGTCAAGACCGAATACCAAAAGCCTTCTGGACTTCTGCAACAACCGGAGATTCCGCAGTGGAAATGGGACTGTATTGCCATGGATTTCATCACCAAATTACCCCGAACGTCTAGTGGCTATGATTCCATCTGGGTAATTGTGGATCGTTTGACGAAATCGGCACATTTCCTACCCGTGAAAGAATCTTACCGAATGAAGAAATTGGCCAGCATATACCTTAAGGAAGTAGTATCCCGACATGGTGTTCCGACTTCGATCATCTCCGATAGAGATAGTCGTTTCACATCGAAGTTTTGGCGGTCACTACAAAAAGCCTTGGGTACTCGTTTGGATTTAAGCACTGCGTATCATCCACAGAGTGATGGTCAAAGTGAGAGGACCATCCAGATTTTAGAAGACATGCTCCGTGCCTGCGTAATTGACTTTGGTGGAAGTTGGGATACTCACCTACCGTTGGCTGAGTTCTCTTATAATAACAGTTACCAAACTAGCTTGAAAGCCGCTCCGTTTGAAGCCCTGTATGGGAGAAAATGTCGCTCACCGCTTTGTTGGGCAGAAGTTGGTGACAAGCATATAACTGGACCAGAGCTTATCCAGGAAACTACCGATAAGGTTTTCAAGATCCGTGATCGTTTGAAGGTTGCCCAGGACCGTCAGAAGAAATACGCTGATAGAAGAAGGAAACCATTAGCATTCCAAGTGGGAGACAGAGTTATGCTGAGGGTCTCTCCTTGGAAGGGGGTAGCTAGGTTTGGCAAGCATGATAAGCTTAGCCCCCGCTACATTGGACCTTACAAGATTATTGCTCGTGTAGGGCCAGTTGCTTACCGACTGCAGTTATCGCGAGAACTGAGTGGAGTTCATAACGTATTCCATGTGTCCAATCTGAAAAAGTGTCTGTCTGATGAGACACTCATGATACCTCCAGGTGAGGTATGTGTTGATGACAAGCTCCATTTTCGTGAAGAGCCCGTAGAGGTTTCGGATTGGAAGATTCACAAGACCAGGCGTAGTCGTATTAAGTTGGTCAAGGTCAGATGGAATTCAAAGCGTGGTCCCGAGTTCACGTGGGAACGTGAAGATGAGATGAAACGGAAGTACCCTCAATTGTTTAAGTCTGCACGTAACCAGGCTTTGTAGCGTAAAATTTCGGGACGAAATTTCTTTAAGGAGGGGAGGCTGTGACATCCGGCAATTTTCAGGTTATTTACCGTTAAACCTTAGAACGCGTTTGCAATTTAATTGTGTGTGTCTTAGACTTAATTTCAGTTAATTAGGTTATTATAAAGTCTAGCAAAGCCCTTCGTATGCATAGGTTTGCATTTCGTGAAATTTCAGAAATTTCGATACCGCGTATCGGTAAAATGCCCGTATTTAACGTTGGTGACGACCCGGTTAACCATAAAAATATCAGTTTTGATGAAAATTATATAAACTGGTTTATATTAGTGGATTATGTGTGAAATTTATGTGCAATGTGTTAAATACCGCTTTCGACGATTTTCGTTGCGTTTTACCCGGTACAATCGCGTACCGGATGAGTTAAAATGAACTGTTAGCAAAAATTATTATTTTCACTAATTATGATAGCAAATAATTAGTGGGTATTTTATATATTTTTATTTTGACGAAAAACCATGTTTAAAGTGGTAACATTTTATAAAAGTGTTGTAGTTTTTATAAAAGATCATCTACATGTGTGTAGAGGTTTATAAAATAAAAGATGGCATCTTTTCTCTCTCCCAAAAATCAGCCATAAAAAGTGGGTCCCACACCCTAATCAAGTGTTAAACACACTCATTTGATTCCTTACACACTTTGTACAAAACTACACTCCACCAAATTTGATCATTCAACTTGCATGAAATTTGAATGGAAGATGTCAAATCCTCTCTCCTCTCTTGGCTGAATTCATCCCTCACCCCACCTATAAATACCCCTTCAATCTTCACTTCAATCCCACACCTTTCTATCATCTTTTCTCTAAGTGTTCTTTCAAGTGTTCTTGAGTTTTTGGTGTTCTTGGAGCATTTTCTTGAAGATTCAAGAGTGTGGAGCCAAATACTCAACAAAACCATCCATCAACTTGCATTTCACTTGTATCTCCCTTGATTTAGTTCAAGAGGTATGAACCTCATATTTCTTTGCTTTTTTCTTTTTCTTTGATAAAAATAGTGATCCTTGCAAGAGTTGTTCATCACCAACTAAAAGACTTTTTTTGAACCATTAAAATTCAGCAAATAAGGCTTTTTATAAAAGGGTTTTAGTATTTATATATGCATGCATGTAGTCATGTGAATGAATGTGTGTTTATGTGTTCATATCTTGCAAAATGATGATGAATAATGTTAGATTCTTGCATGCAAACAAATATTTTGTTATGACCAAGTTAAAACAGAAAAATAAAGTGTATTATTACATAAAAACTTGTTATTTTATGTATGGATCTTAAACCCCTACGTTTGGATGCTTGTTACTAAAGATTGTGATTTAAAAAGCATGATAAAAGCTAGGTTTGTACATGAATTGTTAGGATTATTTGAAATCTGGAAATAAGGTGATAAATATGATGTATTTTATGTATAATGATCAGCTCTAAAAGGGTATTTTATGTTGTGATGATTAGCTAGAGTTTTGACCATGATTTGTTACAAAAAGGGTACTTAAATGATGGATTATTACATGTAAAATGATGGATAAGTTAGGTCTGATTATATGGCTGTAAAAAGATTACATTTTATGTTAAAAATCCATATTTTTAATAAATAATATGATCCTTGGTGTTTTGATGCTTTTGGATAACATTTTAGGCATGACTAGTCGTAAAATCGGTGTTTTCCGCCTTGAAAAATGAATGCTAGTTAGGTCTGATTTCAAACAGCAAATTAAACTTATTTTATGACATATTTTCAGCTAATAATGTATATGATGAGTTAGTTTTATGACCCATGTGTTTACTTATGTGGTATGATGTTTCGGTTATCGCATATGTGCTAGAAATTGCCATGTATAGGTACTTTATGTCAAAATAATGAAAGATTGTTTTGTTTGATGAAATATATTTTATTAAGTATATTTTGATGATATATGATGTTATATGAACTCATGCGTTAGAAATTTGGAAGTTTGTTCCTTAAAAGTTAGTCGTTTTGCTTGAAAAGTGCTTATGTGCAAATATTGTGATTTTAGTGTTTTCACATGTGATTTAGAACTCATAAGCATATGTATGAGTAGATATATATATGTTACTAGTTTCATACTTTCATGTTGATCGTTGTTAGGTAATAACACTTGAAGTCTTCGTATGTGTGTATGATACACCATTTTTCGTTAAAAACATAACCGCGTGTCGAAGTCACCAACGGGTCGTTCAAATAAATATTTTCTTAAAAATATTACAAGTCTAAGTAGGTTGGGTGAACAACTTGCTAGTAAGACGTGAGTTTCAATTAGTAATGTACCCCTCATGTTTAGGGCACCGTTAGCGTTCGTGGGCGTATTTTTGCTAACACTCGTTTTTCCGCCGTTCGTTATCAAGGTGAGTTTTCACGGCCCCTTTTTAAACTATTTTGTTGCTTTATAAACTATGGGGGAAGAACATGCTTTCGTTCGTTTATCATGATACTGGACTTACGTTATGTGTTCGTTTGATGGTCTCGAGTAAGGGCTTTCGTTATGTGTTCATGTATGTCGTTCATGAATAGCCCCGCCGTTATAATCATTAGCCTCGTGTAGGCCGCAAGGTGTGTTGATAGATCTATTTGGGACTGACTGCCCACTCTCGTGATCAGTAGCGCTGATCGGTCGTTCGTACGAGAGAATATATTTTGAAAGGATTCGTGGGGATATGTTGTATTCGTGTCTCGGTTTGATTATAAGCTCTAGGTACTGTCATCATGTTGTATTCCTTGCAAGCTTATGACATATCACATGTTTGTCCAAGTTACTTGAAAGTTCGTTAAATTCGTTTATGTTATCGTTAAACCCGTGAAACTCGCTCAACTTTATGTTGATGTTTTTAAGCATGTTTTTCAGGTACTTAGATGCTCTCGCGCGGTTATGAAAACGGGCTTTTGGGCAAACGCTTGCATCGGATTTCTGTTGGGACATTTTAAACTTTATTTTGGATCCTCGTGTGTTGGATCATTAAAACTCGTGTTTTAAATTTTAATGCTTTCAAGTTTGGATAATTGTAAGACTTATCTTTTATCTCGTTGAACATTTCCGATGTTTTATATTAAATGTGTTTGCTTATTATCATTGGGCTCCAACTTATGTGACCACCATGCTTACGTCTCGTTTCCGCTGCGAATCGTCGTTTTCGGGGTGTGACATCTTCCATTCAAATTTCATAGCAACTTCTGTCACACCCCGAAAACGACGATTCGCAGCGGAAACGAGACGTAAGCATGGTGGTCACATAAGTTGGAGCCCAATGATAATAAGCAAACACATTTAATTTAAAACATCGGAAATGTTCAACGAGATAAAAGATAAGTCTTACAATTATCCAAACTTGAAAGCATTGAAATTTAAAACACGAGTTTTAATGATCCAACACACGAGGATCCAAAATAAAGTTTAAAATGTCCCAACAGAAATCCGATGCAAGCGTTTGCCCAAAAGCCCGTTTTCATAACCGCGCGAGAGCATCTAAGTACCTGAAAAACATGCTTAAAAACATCAACATAAAGTTGAGCGAGTTTCACGGGTTTAACGATAACATAAACGAATTTAACGAACTATCAAGTAACTTGGACAAACATGTGATATGTCATAAGCTTGCAAGGAATACAACATGATGACAGTACCTAGAGCTAATAATCAAACCGAGACACGAATACAACATATCCCCACGAATCCTTTCAAAATATATTCTCTCGTACGAACGACCGATCAGCGCTACTGATCACGAGAGTGGGCAGTCAGTCCCAAATAGATCTATCAACACACCTTGCGGCCTACACGAGGCTAATGATTATAACGGCGGGGCTATTCATGAACGACATACATGAACACATAACGAAAGCCCTTACTCGAGACCATCAAACGAACACATAACGAAAGTCCAGTATCATGATAAACGAACGAAAGCATGTTCTTCCCCCATAGTTTATAAAGCAACAAAATAGTTTAAAAAGGGGCCGTGAAAACTCACCTTGATAACGAACGGCGGAAAAACGAGTGTTAGCAAAAATACGCCCACGAACGCTAACGGTGCCCTAAACATGAGGGGTACATTACTAATTGAAACTCACGTCTTACTAGCAAGTTGTTCACCCAACCTACTTAGACTTGTAATATTTTTAAGAAAATATTTATTTGAACGACCCGTTGGTGACTTCGACACGCGGTTATGTTTTTAACGAAAAATGGTGTATCATACACACATACGAAGACTTCAAGTGTTATTACCTAACAACGATCAACATGAAAGTATGAAACTAGTAACATATATATATCTACTCATACATATGCTTATGAGTTCTAAATCACATGTGAAAACACTAA
The DNA here is from genome assembly GCA_023525975.1 of Smallanthus sonchifolius. Classification (NCBI taxonomy): domain Eukaryota; kingdom Viridiplantae; phylum Streptophyta; class Magnoliopsida; order Asterales; family Asteraceae; genus Smallanthus; species Smallanthus sonchifolius. The sequence continues at coordinate 71,581,284 of CM042033.1, read as the reverse complement.
AATCACAATATTTGCACATAAGCACTTTTCAAGCAAAACGACTAACTTTTAAGGAACAAACTTCCAAATTTCTAACGCATGAGTTCATATAACATCATATATCATCAAAATATACTTAATAAAATATATTTCATCAAACAAAACAATCTTTCATTATTTTGACATAAAGTACCTATACATGGCAATTTCTAGCACATATGCGATAACCGAAACATCAAACCACATAAGTAAACACATGGGTCATAACACTAACTCATCATATACATTATTAGCTGAAAATATGTCATAAAATAAGTTTAATTTGCTGTTTGAAATCAGACCTAACTAGCATTCATTTTTCAAGGCGAAAAACACCGATTTTACGACTAGTCATGCCTAAAATGTTATCCAAAAGCATCAAAACACCAAGGATCATATAATTTATTAAAAATATGGATTTTTAACATAAAATATAATCTTTTTACAGCCATATAATCAGACCTAACTTATCCATCATTTTACATGTAATAATCCATCATTTAAGCACCCTTTTTGTAACAAATCATGGTCAAAACTCTAGCTAATCATCACAACATAAAATACCCTTTTAGAGCTGATCATTATACATAAAATACATCATATTTATCACCTTATTTCCAGATTTCAAATAATCCTAACAATTCATGTACAAACCTAGCTTTTATCATGCTTTTTAAACCACAATCTTTAGTAACAAGCATCCAAACGTAGGGGTTTAAGATCCATACATAAAATAACAAGTTTTTATGTAATAATACACTTTATTTTTCTGTTTTAACTTGGTCATAACAAAATATTTGTTTGCATGCAAGAATCTAACATTATTCATCATCATTTTGCAAGATATGAACACATAAACACACATTCATTCACATGACTACATGCATGCATATATAAATACTAAAACCCTTTTATAAAAACCCTTATTTGCTGAATTTTAATGGTTCATAAAAAGTCTTTTAGTTGGTGATGAACAACTCTTGCAAGGATCACTATTTTTATCAAAGAAAAAGAAAGAAGCAAAGAAATATGAGGTTCATACCTCTTGAACTAAATCAAGGGAGATACTAGTGAAATGCAAGTTGATGGATGGTTATGTTGAGTATTTGGCTCCACACTCTTGAATCTTCAAGAAAATGCTCCAAGAACACCAAAAACTCAAGAACACTTGAAAGAACACTTAGAGAAAAGATGATAGAAAGGTGTGGGATTGAAGTGAAGATTGAAGGGGTATTTATAGGTGGGGTGAGGGATGAATTCAGCCAAGAGAGGAGAGAGGAGAGAGGATTTGACATCTTCCATTCAAATTTCATGCAAGTTGAATGATCAAATTTGGTGGAGTGTAGTTTTGTACAAAGTGTGTAAGGAATCAAATGAGTGTGTTTAACACTTGATTAGGGTGTGGGACCCACTTTTTATGGCTGATTTTTGGGAGAGAGAAAAGATGCCATCTTTTATTTTATAAACCTCTACACACATGTAGGTGATCTTTTATAAAAACTACAACACTTTTATAAAATGTTACCACTTTAAACATGGTTTTTCGTCAAAATAAAAATATATAAAATACCCACTAATTATTTGCTATCATAATTAGTGAAAATAATAATTTTTGCTAACAGTTCATTTTAACTCATCCGGTACGCGATTGTACCGGGTAAAACGCAACGAAAATCGTCGAAAGCGGTATTTAACACATTGCACATAAATTTCACACATAATCCACTAATATAAACCAGTTTATATAATTTTCATCAAAATTGATATTTTTATGGTTAACCGGGTCGTCACCAACGTTAAATACGGGCATTTTACCGATACGCGGTATCGAAATTTCTGAAATTTCACGAAATGCAAACCTATGCATACGAAGGGCTTTGCTAGACTTTATAATAACCTAATTGACTGAAATTAAGTCTAAGACACACACAATTAAATTGCAAACGCGTTCTAAGGTTTAACGGTAAATAACCTGAAAATTGCCGGATGTCACAGCCTCCCCTCCTTAAAGAAATTTCGTCCCGAAATTTTACGCTACGAAGCCTGGTTACGTGCAGACTTAAACAATTGAGGGTACTTCCGTTTCATCTCATCTTCACGTTCCCACGTGAACTCGGGACCACGCTTTGAATTCCATCTGACCTTGACCAACTTAATACGGCTTCGCCTGGTCTTGTGAATCTTCCAATCCGAGACCTCCACGGGCTCTTCATGAAAATGAAGCTTGTTGTCAACACACACTTCCTTTGGAGGTATCACGAGTGTCTCATCAGACAGACACTTTTTCAGATTGGACACATGGAATACGTTATGAACTCCACTCAGTTCTCGCGATAACTGCAGTCGGTAAGCAACTGGCCCTACACGAGCAATAATCTTGTAAGGTCCAATGTAGCGGGGGCTAAGCTTATCATGCTTGCCAAACCTAGCTACCCCCTTCCAAGGAGAGACCCTCAGCATAACTCTGTCTCCCACTTGGAATGCTAATGGTTTCCTTCTTCTATCAGCGTATTTCTTCTGACGGTCCTGGGCAACCTTCAAACGATCACGGATCTTGAAAACCTTATCGGTAGTTTCCTGGATAAGCTCTGGTCCAGTTATATGCTTGTCACCAACTTCTGCCCAACAAAGCGGTGAGCGACATTTTCTCCCATACAGGGCTTCAAACGGAGCGGCTTTCAATCCAGTTTGGTAACTGTTATTATAAGAGAACTCAGCCAACGGTAGGTGAGTATCCCAACTTCCACCAAAGTCAATTACGCAGGCACGGAGCATGTCTTCTAAAATCTGGATGGTCCTCTCACTTTGACCATCACTCTGTGGATGATACGCAGTGCTTAAATCCAAACGAGTACCCAAGGCTTTTTGTAGTGACCGCCAAAACTTCGATGTGAAACGACTATCTCTATCGGAGATGATCGAAGTCGGAACACCATGTCGGGATACTACTTCCTTAAGGTATATGCTGGCCAATTTCTTCATTCGGTAAGATTCTTTCACGGGTAGGAAATGTGCCGATTTCGTCAAACGATCCACAATTACCCAGATGGAATCATAGCCACTAGACGTTCGGGGTAATTTGGTGATGAAATCCATGGCAATACAGTCCCATTTCCACTGCGGAATCTCCGGTTGTTGCAGAAGTCCAGAAGGCTTTTGGTATTCGGTCTTGACTTTTGCGCAAGTCAAACATTTACCAACGTATGAAGCAATATCACCCTTCATGTTCGGCCACCAGTAGTGCTCCTTGATATCCTTATACATTTTTGTCGATCCTGGGTGAATCGAATATCTTGATTTATGGGCCTCATCCAAAACCATTTCTCGTAAATTGCCTGCCAGAAGCACCCATATTCTATCCATGAAGTACAAGGCATCTTCAGACTTGGGTATAAGTTCTCTAACCATACCACGAAGATTTTCATCCTTTAAATTCTCTTCCTTTAGAGCTTCTTGTTGTGCATCACGAATCTGAGCTGTGAGGTTTGTGTGAATGGTCAATCCTAACGCACGCACGCGTAAGGGCTTGACTCGCTCCTTCCTACTCAAGGCATCGGCCACGACATTAGCCTTGCCTGGGTGATAACGAATATCACAATCGTAGTCATTGAGCAATTCCATCCAACGTCTCTGCCTCATATTCAGCTCTTTCTGGTTAAAAATGTGCTGGAGACTCTTATGATCTGTAAAAATTGTGCACTTAGTACCGTAAAGGTAGTGCCTCCAAATTTTGAGTGCAAAAACCACCGCACCCAGTTCCAAATCATGTGTCGCATAATTGTGTTCATGCACCTTGAGTTGACGAGACGCATAAGCTATGACCTTTCCATTCTGCATTAGGACACAACCAAGACCTTGGCGAGAGGCATCACAGTACACCACGAATCCATCTGTCCCCTCAGGAAGAGACAAGATAGGGGCACTGCACAGCTTCTTTTTCAACAATTGAAACGCTACATTCTGTGATGATCATAAGTAACTGGAACGCTTCTTTTTCAACAATGGTAAGCTTCTTTTTCAACAATTGAAACGCTCCATTTTCAACATATCTTCTATGTGAAACTTATGAAGAAAGATCAAGTTCAGGCCCGAGAAGATATGGCTGAATTGAGGAGAAGGTTGGAAGGGAGCGAGAAAAAGGCCGAAGAAGCAATAAAGATGGCCGAGGAGGCTACCGCGAGAGCCATGGAAGCGGAAGTCAGAGAGGTTGAGGCCTTACAGCGTGTGGATGCACTTGAGGAGCGCCTCGAGGACTCTCTAGCCCTTGCAGTTACGTGTGTTCTGATCGCCGCCACTGTTGCTCGCATCGGTGTTTTCCCGCGCCACACCCGTTAGTTCATGTCTTTGGGGATGTTGTTTCTTTTGATTTCATGTCTTTCCATTTTGTTATATTGGAGAAACTTGTTAGGGTTTGGTCGTATACCACGCCCATTTTTGTAATCATTTGGTTTAATGATGTATCTAAGTTTGAACTCTAATTTTTAACAAAAATGACATGAAGTGGTTGATTTTGGTTTATCGTGGTGTTTGTTAAGTTATTTTCGTACATACATGAATGGCATGGATATTGCGTGATATATATTGTCTCACTCGTTGTATTGTTTGTATTGGGAAAAGGAACATGCCACCGCGAAGAGAAAACCAAAATGCTAACCCACTCCCCACTACGGCCGAGGAATTGGCCCAGTTGATTTCGCAACATGTCAACACCGCCCTCGCTAATAGGACGACCAACCAGAACATGAACCAGGCGAACCATATTGAAGGGTGCTCTTATAAGACCTTTCAAGCATGTCATCCCCGACTCTTTTCTGGAACTGAAGGACCAATCGGCATTGTCCGCTGGATTGAGAAAATGGAGTCTGTGATGATCATAAGTAACTGTACTGCAGCTCAACGCGTGAAGTATGCAACAAGTTCATTTCAGGATGAAGCTCTAACCTGGTGGAATACTCAAATTCAGGGTCTCGGTGAGGCTAATGCCTATGGTCTCACTTGGGATCAGTTGAAAGAAATGTTGCTGCGTGAGTATTGTCCACGCAACGAAATTCAAAAATTAGAAGCGGAATTCTGGAATTTGACCATGGTAGATGCTGAGGTAAGGGAATACACGTCCAAGTTTCATCAATTGGCACGACTTGTACCCCATCTCGTAACACCGGAGCACAAAAGAATTGAGCGTTATATCTGGGGCTTGGCACCTCAGATCCGTAGTATGGTGACGTCAGCAAACCCTACGACTATTCAGAGTGCTGTGCAATTAGCACACTCCCTGACTGACGATGCTGTTCGTATGGGGACATTGAAGAAGAGTGGTTCAGGGAAGAAGCCAGTGGAAGTTGTTGATAAAACGACTGAGAAAGGAAAACTGCCAACTGAAGGAAAGCGTAAGTGGTCTGAAGGATCTGGGAGTCATGCTAGTAACTCTCAGAACAAAAGGAGGAATCAGGGAAGGATGTATGCAGCCAACACCATGGAAACAAGAAGGTATCAGGGTCCTAACCCAAAGTGCAACAAATGTGGTTATTTTCACACTGGTCAGTGCAACGTCTGTGAACGTTGTGGCAAATTTGGACATCAAGCCCAAACCTGCCGTGTGAAATTGGGTGTGAAGAAAGAAGAATCGAACCATGGATGTTTTGAATGTGGAACTGTAGGGCATTTTAGGAAGGATTGCCCAAAACTGAAGAACCAGGGAAATCGTGGCAGAGCATTCGTGATGGAGGCCAAGAAAGCACGAAAGGATCCATCGGTTGTTACCGGTACGTTTCTCGTAAATGACCGTTATGCTTACATTTTATTTGATACCGGAGCCGATAAAAGTTTTGTTTCCAAAAACTTTGAGCCTTTTCTTAGCTCAAAATCAAGTAAATTAGATGTTAAGTATTCTATAGAGTTAGCTAACGGAAAATTAATAGAAGCCGACGAAGTTTTTCGTGAGTGTACCTTGCGTTTGGGAGATCGTATGTATAGTATTGACCTTTTACCAGTAGAACTTGGAAGTTTCGATGTCGTTATTGGCATGGATTGGTTATCAAAGAATCATGCAGAGATTGTGTGCGATAAGAAGATAGTTCGTCTTCTACCTCCGACTGGTGAACCGTTGGAAATTCAAGGTGATGAGAGTGCCCCTTTGAGAATCGTTAATATGATGAAAGCTCAGAAGTATTTGCGAAAAGGATACCCAGCATACTTAGCCCACGTGGTTGACACTAGGGTTGAGGAGCAGAAGCTTGAAGAGATCCCTGTAGTTCGTGATTACCCGGAGGTATTTCCTGAAGAGTTACCTGGATTGCCACCGCAAAGGCAAGTCGAGTTCAGGATTGACCTAGTGTCCGGAGCAGCGCCGATAGCTCGATCTCCTTATCGTTTGGCACCATCTGAAATGCAAGAGCTATCCAAGCAATTGCAAGAATTGTTGGATAAAGGTTTTATAAGACCGAGTTTCTCGCCCTGCGGAGCGCCGGTTTTATTCGTGAAAAAGAAAGATGGTTCTATGCGGATGTGTATCGATTATCGAGAATTGAACAAGCTTACCATCAAGAATCGGTATCCATTACCGAGAATCGACGACTTGTTCGATCAGCTGCAAGGATCGAGTTATTATTCTAAGATCGATTTACGTTCAGGCTACCATCAATTGAGGATTGTTGAAGAAGATATTCCGAAGACTGCATTCCGAACCCGGTATGGTCATTACGAGTTTTTGGTCATGCCTTTTGGTTTGACAAACGCTCCTGCGGTATTCATGGATCTCATGAATAGAGTGTGCAGACCATACTTGGACAAGTTCGTGATAGTGTTTATCGATGATATACTCATCTATTCACGGACCAAGGAAGAGCACGAGCACCATCTGAAGCTGATTTTGGAGATGTTGAGGAATGAGAAGCTATATGCTAAACTTTCCAAATGCGAGTTCTGGATCCGAGAAGTTCATTTTCTTGGACACGTTATCAATGAGAAGGGTATACACGTGGACCCAGCAAAGATTGAGGCAATTAAAAATTGGGAAGCGCCGAAGAGTCCGACCGAGGTACGACAATTCCTAGGTTTGGCGGGTTACTATCGAAGGTTTATTGAGAATTTCTCCAAGATAGCGCAATCCCTAACGCTATTGACCCAGAAGGACAAGGAGTATATCTGGGGAGAAAAGCAAGAGGCAGCGTTTCAATTGTTGAAAAAGAAGCTGTGCAGTGCCCCTATCTTGTCTCTTCCTAAGGGGACAGATGGATTCGTGGTGTACTGTGATGCCTCTCGCCAAGGTCTTGGTTGTGTCCTAATGCAGAATGGAAAGGTCATAGCTTATGCGTCTCGTCAACTCAAGGTGCATGAACACAATTATGCGACACATGATTTGGAACTGGGTGCGGTGGTTTTTGCACTCAAAATTTGGAGGCACTACCTTTACGGTACTAAGTGCACAATTTTTACAGATCATAAGAGTCTCCAGCACATTTTTGACCAGAAAGAGCTGAATATGAGGCAGAGACGTTGGATGGAATTGCTCAATGACTACGATTGTGATATTCGTTATCACCCAGGCAAGGCTAATGTCGTGGCCGATGCCTTGAGTAGGAAGGAGCGAGTCAAGCCCTTACGCGTGCGTGCGTTAGGATTGACCATTCACACAAACCTCACAGCTCAGATTCGTGATGCACAACAAGAAGCTCTAAAGGAAGAGAATTTAAAGGATGAAAATCTTCGTGGTATGGTTAGAGAACTTATACCCAAGTCTGACGATGCCTTGTACTTCATGGATAGAATATGGGTGCCTCTGGCAGGCAATTTACGAGAAATGGTTTTGGATGAGGCCCATCAATCAAGATATTCGATTCACCCAGGATCGACAAAAATGTATAAGGATATCAAGGAGCACTACTGGTGGCCGAACATGAAGGGTGATATTGCTTCATACGTTGGTAAATGTTTGACTTGCGCAAAAGTCAAGACCGAATACCAAAAGCCTTCTGGACTTCTGCAACAACCGGAGATTCCGCAGTGGAAATGGGACTGTATTGCCATGGATTTCATCACCAAATTACCCCGAACGTCTAGTGGCTATGATTCCATCTGGGTAATTGTGGATCGTTTGACGAAATCGGCACATTTCCTACCCGTGAAAGAATCTTACCGAATGAAGAAATTGGCCAGCATATACCTTAAGGAAGTAGTATCCCGACATGGTGTTCCGACTTCGATCATCTCCGATAGAGATAGTCGTTTCACATCGAAGTTTTGGCGGTCACTACAAAAAGCCTTGGGTACTCGTTTGGATTTAAGCACTGCGTATCATCCACAGAGTGATGGTCAAAGTGAGAGGACCATCCAGATTTTAGAAGACATGCTCCGTGCCTGCGTAATTGACTTTGGTGGAAGTTGGGATACTCACCTACCGTTGGCTGAGTTCTCTTATAATAACAGTTACCAAACTGGATTGAAAGCCGCTCCGTTTGAAGCCCTGTATGGGAGAAAATGTCGCTCACCGCTTTGTTGGGCAGAAGTTGGTGACAAGCATATAACTGGACCAGAGCTTATCCAGGAAACTACCGATAAGGTTTTCAAGATCCGTGATCGTTTGAAGGTTGCCCAGGACCGTCAGAAGAAATACGCTGATAGAAGAAGGAAACCATTAGCATTCCAAGTGGGAGACAGAGTTATGCTGAGGGTCTCTCCTTGGAAGGGGGTAGCTAGGTTTGGCAAGCATGATAAGCTTTGCCCCCGCTACATTGGACCTTACAAGATTATTGCTCGTGTAGGGCCAGTTGCTTACCGACTGCAGTTACCGCGAGAACTGAGTGGAGTTCATAACGTATTCCATGTGTCCAATCTGAAAAAGTGTCTGTCTGATGAGACACTCATGATACCTCCAGGTGAGGTATGTGTTGATGACAAGCTCCATTTTCGTGAAGAGCCCGTAGAGGTTTCGGATTGGAAGATTCACAAGACCAGGCGTAGTCGTATTAAGTTGGTCAAGGTCAGATGGAATTCAAAGCGTGGTCCCGAGTTCACGTGGGAACGTGAAGATGAGATGAAACGGAAGTACCCTCAATTTTTTAAGTCTGCACGTAACCAGGCTTTGTAGCGTAAAATTTCGGGACGAAATTTCTTTAAGGAGGGGAGGCTGTGACATCCGGCAATTTTCAGGTTATTTACCGTTAAACCTTAGAACGCGTTTGCAATTTAATTGTGTGTGTCTTAGACTTAATTTCAGTTAATTAGGTTATTATAAAGTCTAGCAAAGCCCTTCGTATGCATAGGTTTGCATTTCGTGAAATTTCAGAAATTTCGATACCGCGTATCGATAAAATGCCCGTATTTAACGTTGGTGACGACCCGGTTAACCATAAAAATATCAGTTTTGATGAAAATTATATAAACTGGTTTATATTAGTGGATTATGTGTGAAATTTATGTGCAATGTGTTAAATACCGCTTTCGACGATTTTCGTTGCGTTTTACCCGGTACAATCGCGTACCGGATGAGTTAAAATGAACTGTTAGCAAAAATTATTATTTTCACTAATTATGATAGCAAATAATTAGTGGGTATTTTATATATTTTTATTTTGACGAAAAACCATGTTTAAAGTGGTAACATTTTATAAAAGTGTTGTAGTTTTTATAAAAGATCACCTACATGTGTGTAGAGGTTTATAAAATAAAAGATGGCATCTTTTCTCTCTCCTAAAAATCAGCCATAAAAAGTGGGTCCCACACCCTAATCAAGTGTTAAACACACTCATTTGATTCCTTACACACTTTGTACAAAACTACACTCCACCAAATTTGATCATTCAACTTGCATGAAATTTGAATAGAAGATGTCAAATCCTCTCTCCTCTCTTGGCTGAATTCATCCCTCACCCCACCTATAAATACCCCTTCAATCTTCACTTCAATCCCACACCTTTCTATCATCTTTTCTCTAAGTGTTCTTTCAAGTGTTCTTGAGTTTTTGGTGTTCTTGGAGCATTTTCTTGAAGATTCAAGAGTGTGGAGCCAAATACTCAACAAAACCATCCATCAACTTGCATTTCACTAGTATCTCCCTTGATTTAGTTCAAGAGGTATGAACCTCATATTTCTTTGCTTCTTTCTTTTTCTTTGATAAAAATAGTGATCCTTGCAAGAGTTGTTCATCACCAACTAAAAGACTTTTTATGAACCATTAAAATTCAGCAAATAAGGGTTTTTATAAAAGGGTTTTAGTATTTATATATGCATGCATGTAGTCATGTGAATGAATGTGTGTTTATGTGTTCATATCTTGCAAAATGATGATGAATAATGTTAGATTCTTGCATGCAAACAAATATTTTGTTATGACCAAGTTAAAACAGAAAAATAAAGTGTATTATTACATAAAAACTTGTTATTTTATGTATGGATCTTAAACCCCTACGTTTGGATGCTTGTTACTAAAGATTGTGGTTTAAAAAGCATGATAAAAGCTAGGTTTGTACATGAATTGTTAGGATTATTTGAAATCTGGAAATAAGGTGATAAATATGATGTATTTTATGTATAATGATCAGCTCTAAAAGGGTATTTTATGTTGTGATGATTAGCTAGAGTTTTGACCATGATTTGTTACAAAAAGGGTGCTTAAATGATGGATTATTACATGTAAAATGATGGATAAGTTAGGTCTGATTATATGGCTGTAAAAAGATTATATTTTATGTTAAAAATCCATATTTTTAATAAATAATATGATCCTTGGTGTTTTGATGCTTTTGGATAACATTTTAAGCATGACTAGTCATAAAATCGGTGTTTTCCGCCTTGAAAAATGAATGCTAGTTAGGTCTGATTTCAAACAGCAAATTAAACTTATTTTATGACATATTTTCAGCTAATAATGTATATGATGAGTTAGTGTTATGACCCATGTGTTTACTTATGTGGTTTGATGTTTCGGTTATCGCATATGTGCTAGAAATTGCCATGTATAGGTACTTTATGTCAAAATAATGAAAGATTGTTTTGTTTAATGAAATATATTTTATTAAGTATATTTTGATGATATATGATGTTATATGAACTCATGTGTTAGAAATTTGGAAGTTTGTTCCTTAAAAGTTAGTCGTTTTGCTTGAAAAGTGCTTATGTGCAAATATTGATACCAACTTCTGTCACACCCCGAAAACGACGATTCGCAGCGGAAACGAGACGTAAGCATGGTGGTCACATAAGTTGGAGCCCAATGTTAATAAGCAAACACATTTAATTTAAAACATCGGAAATGTTCAACGAGATAAAAGATAAGTCTTACAATTATCCAAACTTGAAAGCATTAAAATTTAAAACACGAGTTTTAATGATCCAACACACGAGGATCCAAAATAAAGTTTAAAATGTCCCAACAGAAATCCGATGCAAGCGTTTGCCCAAAAGCCCGTTTTCATAACCGCGCGAGAGCATCTAAGTACCTGAAAAACATGCTTAAAAACATCAACATAAAGTTGAGCGAGTTTCACGGGTTTAACGATAACATAAACGAATTTAACGAACTATCAAGTAACTTGGACAAACATGTGATATGTCATAAGCTTGCAAGGAATACAACATGATGACAGTACCTAGAGCTTATAATCAAACCGAGACACGAATACAACATATCCCCACGAATCCTTTCAAAATATATTCTCTCGTACGAACGACCGATCAGCGCTACTGATCACGAGAGTGGGCAGTCAGTCCCAAATAGATCTATCAACACACCTTGCGGCCTACACGAGGCTAATGATTATAACGGCGGGGCTATTCATGAACGACATACATGAACACATAACGAAAGCCCTTACTCGAGACCATCAAACGAACACATAACGTAAGTCCAGTATCATGACAAACGAACGAAAGCATGTTCTTCCCCCATAGTTTATAAAGCAACAAAATAGTTTAAAAAGGGGCCGTGAAAACTCACCTTGATAACGAACGACGGAAAAATGAGTGCTAGCAAAAATACGCCCACGAACGCTAACGGTGCCCTAAACATGAGGGGTACATTACTAATTGAAACTCACGTCTTACTAGCAAGTTGTTCACCCAACCTACTTAGACTTGTAATATTTTTAAGAAAATATTTATTTGAACGACCCGTTGGTGACTTCGACACGCGGTTATGTTTTTAACGAAAAATGGTGTATCATACACACATACGAAGACTTCAAGTGTTATCACCTAACAACGATCAACATGAAAGTATGAAACTAATAACATATATATATCTACTCATACATATGCTTATGAGTTCTAAATCACATGTGAAAACACTAAAATCACAATATTTGCACATAAGCACTTTTCAAGCAAAACGACTAACTTTTAAGGAACAAACTTCCAAATTTCTAACGCATGAGTTCATATAACATCATATATCATCAAAATATACTTAATAAAATATATTTCATCAAACAAAACAATCTTTCATTATTTTGACATAAAGTACCTATACATGGCAATTTCTAGCACATATGCGATAACCGAAACATCATACCACATAAGTAAACACATGGGTCATAAAACTAACTCATCATATACATTATTAGCTGAAAATATGTCATAAAATAAGTTTAATTTGCTGTTTGAAATCAGACCTAACTAGCATTCATTTTTCAAGGCGAAAAACACCGATTTTACGACTAGTCATGCCTAAAATGTTATCCAAAAGCATCAAAACACCAAGGATCATATAATTTATTAAAAATATGGATTTTTAACATAAAATATAATCTTTTTACAGCCATATAATCAGACCTAACTTATCCATCATTTTACATGTAATAATCCATCATTTAAGCACCCTTTTTGTAACAAATCATGGTCAAAACTCTAGCTAATCATCACAACATAAAATACCCTTTTAGAGCTGATCATTATACATAAAATACATCATATTTATCACCTTATTTCCAGATTTCAAATAATCCTAACAATTCATGTACAAACCTAGCTTTTATCATGCTTTTTAAACCACAATCTTTAGTAACAAGCATCCAAACGTAGGGGTTTAAGATCCATACATAAAATAACAAGTTTTTATGTAATAATACACTTTATTTTTCTGTTTTAACTTGGTCATAACAAAATATTTGTTTGCATGCAAGAATCTAACATTATTCATCATCATTTTGCAAGATATGAACACATAAACACACATTCATTCACATGACTACATGCATGCATATATAAATACTAAAACCCTTTTATAAAAACCCTTATTAGCTGAATTTTAATGGTTCATAAAAAGTCTTTTAGTTGGTGATGAACAACTCTTGCAAGGAGCACTATTTTTATCAAAGAAAAAGAAAGAAGCAAAGAAATATGAGGTTCATACCTCTTGAACTAAATCAAGGGAGATACTAGTGAAATGCAAGTTGATGGATGGTTTTGTTGAGTATTTGGCTCCACACTCTTGAATCTTCAAGAAAATGCTCCAAGAACACCAAAAACTCAAGAACACTTGAAAGAACACTTAGAGAAAAGATGATAGAAAGGTGTGGGATTGAAGTGAAGATTGAAGGGGTATTTATAGGTGGGGTGAGGGATGAATTCAGCCAAGAGAGGAGAGAGGAGAGAGGATTTGACATCTTCCATTCAAATTTCATGCAAGTTAAATGATCAAATTTGGTGGAGTGTAGTTTTGTACAAAGTGTGTAAGAAATCAAATGAGTGTGTTTAACACTTGATTAGGGTGTGGGACCCACTTTTTATGGCTGATTTTTGAGAGAGAGAAAAGATGCCATCTTTTATTTTATAAACCTCTACACACATGTAGGTGATCTTTTATAAAAACTACAACACTTTTATAAAATGTTACCACTTTAAACATGGTTTTTCATCAAAATAAAAATATATAAAATAACCACTAATTATTTGCTATCATAATTAATAAAAATAATAATTTTTACTAACAGTTCATTTTAACTCATCCGGTACGCGATTGTACCGGGTAAAACGCAACGAAAATCGCCAAAAGCGATATTTAACACATAACACATAAATTTCACACATAATCCAATAATATAGACCAGTTTATATAATTTTCATCAAAACTGATATTTTTAAGGTTAACCGGGTCGTCACCAACGTTAAATACGGACATTTTACCGATACGCGGTATCGAAATTTCTGAAATTTCACGAAATGCAAACCTATGCATACGAAGGGCTTTGCTAGACTTTATAATAACCTAATTGACTGAAATTAAGTCTAAGACACACACAATTAAATTGCAAACGCGTTCTAAGGTTTAACGGTAAATAACCTGAAAATTGCCGGATGTCACAGCCTCCCCTCCTTAAAGAAATTTCGTCCCGAAATTTTACGCTACGAAGCCTGGTTACATGCAGACTTAAACAATTGAGGGTACTTCCATTTCATCTCATCTTCACGTTCCCACGTGAACTCGGGACCACGCTTTGAATTCCATCTGACCTTGACCAACTTAATACGGCTTCGCCTGGTCTTGTGAATCTTCCAATCCGAGACCTCCACGGGCTCTTCACGAAAATGAAGCTTGTTGTCAACACACACTTCCTTTGGAGGTATCACGAGTGTCTCATCAGACAGACACTTTTTCAGATTGGACACATGGAATACGTTATGAACTCCACTCAGTTCTCGCGATAACTGCAGTCGGTAAGCAACTGGCTCTACACGAGCAATAATCTTGTAAGGTCCAATGTAGCGGGGGCTAAGCTTATCATGCTTGCCAAACCTAGCTACCCCCTTCCAAGGAGAGACCCTCAGCATAACTCTGTCTCCCACTTGGAATGCTAATGGTTTCCTTCTTCTATCAGCGTATTTCTTCTGACGGTCCTGGGCAACCTTCAAACGATCACAAATCCTGAAAACCTTATCGGTAGTTTCTTGAATAAGCTCTGGTCCAGTTATATGCTTGTCACCAACTTCTGCCCAACAAAGCGGTGAGCGACATTTTCTCCCATACAGGGCTTCAAACGGAGCGGCTTTCAAGCTAGTTTGGTAACTGTTATTATAAGAGAACTCAGCCAACGGTAGGTGAGTATCCCAACTTCCACCAAAGTCAATTACGCAGGCACGGAGCATGTCTTCTAAAATCTGGATGGTCCTCTCACTTTGACCATCACTCTGTGGATGATACGCAGTGCTTAAATCCAAACGAGTACCCAAGGCTTTTTGTAGTGACCGCCAAAACTTCGATGTGAAACGACTATCTCTATCGGAGATGATCGAAGTCGGAACACCATGTCGGGATACTACTTCCTTAAGGTATATGCTGGCCAATTTCTTCATTCGGTAAGATTCTTTCACGGGTAGGAAATGTGCCGATTTCGTCAAACGATCCACAATTACCCAGATGGAATCATAGCCACTAGACGTTCGGGGTAATTTGGTGATGAAATCCATGGCAATACAGTCCCATTTCCACTGCGGAATCTCCGGTTGTTGCAGAAGTCCAGAAGGCTTTTGGTATTCGGTCTTGACTTTTGCGCAAGTCAAACATTTACCAACGTATGAAGCAATATCACCCTTCATGTTCGGCCACCAGTAGTGCTCCTTGATATCCTTATACATTTTTGTCGATCCTGGGTGAATCGAATTTCTTGATTTATGGGCCTCATCCAAAACCATTTCTCGTAAATTGCCTGCCAGAGGCACCCATATTCTATCCATGAAGTACAAGGCATCGTCAGACTTGGGTATAAGTTCTCTAACCATACCACGAAGATTTTCATCCTTTAAATTCTCTTCCTTTAGAGCTTCTTGTTGTGCATCACGAATCTGAGCTGTGAGGTTTGTGTGAATGGTCAATCCTAACGCACGCACGCGTAAGGGCTTGACTCGCTCCTTCCTACTCAAGGCATCGGCCACGACATTAGCCTTGCCTGGGTGATAACGAATATCACAATCGTAGTCATTGAGCAATTCCATCCAACGTCTCTGCCTCATATTCAGCTCTTTCTGGTCAAAAATGTGCTGGAGACTCTTATGATCTGTAAAAATTGTGCACTTAGTACCGTAAAGGTAGTGCCTCCAAATTTTGAGTGCAAAAACCACCGCACCCAGTTCCAAATCATGTGTCGCATAATTCTGTTCATGCACCTTGAGTTGACGAGACGCATAAGCTATGACCTTTCCATTCTGCATTAGGACACAACCAAGACCTTGGCGAGAGGCATCACAGTACACCACGAATCCATCTGTCCCCTCAGGAAGAGACAAGATAGGGGCACTGCACAGCTTCTTTTTCAACAATTGAAACGCTGCCTCTTGCTTTTCTCCCTAGATATACTCCTTGTCCTTCTGGGTCAATAGCGTTAGGGATTGCGCTATCTTGGAGAAATTCTCGATAAACCTTCGATAGTAACCCGCCAAACCAAAAGGCATGACCAAAAACTCGTAATGACCATACCGGGTTCGGAATGCAGTCTTCGGAATATCTTCTTCAACAATCCTCAATTGATGGTAGCCTGAACGTAAATCGATCTTCGAATAATAACTCGATCCTTGCAGCTGATCGAACAAGTCGTCGATTCTCGGTAATGGATACCGATTCTTGATGGTAAGCTTGTTCAATTCTCGATAATCGATACACATCCGCATAGAACCATCTTTCTTTTTCACGAATAAAACCGGCGCTCCCCAGGGCGAGAAACTCGGTCTTATAAAACCTTTATCCAACAATTCTTGCAATTGCTTGGATAGCTCTTGCATTTCAGATGGTGCCAAACGATAAGGAGATCGAGCTATCGGCGCTGCTCCGGACACTAGGTCAATCCTGAACTCGACTTGCCTTTGCGGTGGCAATCCAGGTAACTCTTCAGGAAATACCTCCGGGTAATCACGAACTACAGGGATCTCTTCAAGCTTCTGCTCCTCAACCCTAGTGTCAACCACGTGGGCTAAGTATGCTGGGTATCCTTTTCGCAAATACTTCTGAGCTTTCATCATATTAACGATTCTCAAAGGGGCACTCTCATCACCTTGAATTTCCAATGGTTCACCAGTCGGAGGTAGAAGACGAACTATCTTCTTATCGCACACAATCTCTGCATGATTCTTTGATAACCAATCCATGCCAATAACGACATCGAAACTTCCAAGTTCTACTGGTAAAAGGTCAATACTATACATACGATCTCCCAAACGCAAGGTACACTCACGAAAAACTTCGTCGGCTTCTATTAATTTTCCGTTAGCTAACTCTATAGAATACTTAACATCTAATTTACTTGATTTTGAGCTAAGAAAAGGCTCAAAGTTTTTGGAAACAAAACTTTTATCGGCTCCGGTATCAAATAAAATGTAAGCATAACGGTCATTTACGAGAAACGTACCGGTAACAACCGATGGATCCTTTCGTGCTTTCTTGGCCTCCATCGCGAATGCTCTGCCACGATTTCCCTGGTTCTTCAGTTTTGGGCAATCCTTCCTAAAATGCCCTACAGTTCCACATTCAAAACATCCATGGTTCGATTCTTCTTTCTTCACACCCAATTTCACACGGCAGGTTTGGGCTTGATGTCCAAATTTGCCACAACGTTCACAGACGTTGCACTGACCAGTGTGAAAATAACCACATTTGTTGCACTTTGGGTTAGGACCCTGATACCTTCTTGTTTCCATGGTGTTGGCTGCATACATCCTTCCCTGATTCCTCCTTTTGTTCTGAGAGTTACTAGCATGACTCCCAGATCCTTCAGACCACTTACGCTTTCCTTCAGTTGGCAGTTTTCCTTTCTCAGTCGTTTTATCAACAACTTCCACTGGCTTCTTCCCTGAACCACTCTTCTTCAATGTCCCCATACGAACAGCATCGTTAGTCAGGGAGTGTGCTAATTGCACAGCACTCTGAATAGTCGTAGGGTTTGCTGACGTCACCATACTACGGATCTGAGGTGCCAAGCCCCAGATATAACGCTCAATTCTTTTGTGCTCCGGTGTTACGAGATGGGGTACAAGTCGTGCCAATTGATGAAACTTGGACGTGTATTCCCTTACCTCAGCATCTACCATGGTCAAATTCCAGAATTCCGCTTCTAATTTTTGAATTTCGTTGCGTGGACAATACTCACGCAGCAACATTTCTTTCAACTGATCCCAAGTGAGACCATAGGCATTAGCCTCACCGAGACCCTGAATTTGAGTATTCCACCAGGTTAGAGCTTCATCCTGAAATGAACTTGTTGCATACTTCACGCGTTGAGCTGCAGTACAGTTACTTATGATCATCACAGACTCCATTTTCTCAATCCAGCGGACAATGCCGATTGGTCCTTCAGTTCCAGAAAAGAGTCGGGGATGACATGCTTGAAAGGTCTTATAAGAGCACCCTTCAATATGGTTCGCCTGGTTCATGTTCTGGTTGGTCGTCCTATTAGCGAGGGCGGTGTTGACATGTTGCGAAATCAACTGGGCCAATTCCTCGGCCGTAGTGGGGAGTGGGTTAGCATTTTGGTTTTCTCTTCGCGGTGGCATGTTCCTTTTCCCAATACAAACAATACAACGAGTGAGACAATATATATCACGCAATATCCATGCCATTCATGTATGTACGAAAATAACTTAACAAACACCACGATAAACCAAAATCAACCACTTCATGTCATTTTTGTTAAAAATTAGAGTTCAAACTTAGATACATCATTAAACCAAATGATTACAAAAATGGGCGTGGTATACGACCAAACCCTAACAAGTTTCTCCAATATAACAAAATGGAAAGACATGAAATCAAAAGAAACAACATCCCCAAAGACATGAACTAACGGGTGTGGCGCGGGAAAACACCGATGCGAGCAACAGTGGCGGCGATCAGAACACACGTAACTGCAAGGGCTAGAGAGTCCTCGAGGCGCTCCTCAAGTGCATCCACACGCTGTAAGGCCTCAACCTCTCTGACTTCCGCTTCCATGGCTCTCGCGGTAGCCTCCTCGGCCATCTTTATTGCTTCTTCGGCCTTTTTCTCGCTCCCTTCCAACCTTCTCCTCAATTCAGCCATATCTTCTCGGGCCTGAACTTGATCTTTCTTCATAAGTTTCACATAGAAGATATGTTGAAAATGGAGCGTTTCAATTGTTGAAAAAGAAGCTTACCATTGTTGAAAAAGAAGCGTTCCAGTTACTTATGATCATCACAGAATGTAGCGTTTCAATTGTTGAAAA
The DNA here is from genome assembly GCA_023525975.1 of Smallanthus sonchifolius. Lineage (NCBI taxonomy): Eukaryota > Viridiplantae > Streptophyta > Magnoliopsida > Asterales > Asteraceae > Smallanthus > Smallanthus sonchifolius. Next base: position 71,562,109 of record CM042033.1, on the reverse strand, counting down.
AGAAGCTGTGCAGTGCCCCTATCTTGTCTCTTCCTGAGGGGACAGATGGATTCGTGGTGTACTGTGATGCCTCTCGCCAAGGTCTTGGTTGTGTCCTAATGCAGAATGGAAAGGTCATAGCTTATGCGTCTCGTCAACTCAAGGTGCATGAACACAATTATGCGACACATGATTTGGAACTGGGTGCGGTGGTTTTTGCACTCAAAATTTGGAGGCACTACCTTTACGGTACTAAGTGCACAATTTTTACAGATCATAAGAGTCTCCAGCACATTTTTGACCAGAAAGAGCTGAATATGAGGCAGAGACGTTGGATGGAATTGCTCAATGACTACGATTGTGATATTCGTTATCACCCAGGCAAGGCTAATGTCGTGGCCGATGCCTTGAGTAGGAAGGAGCGAGTCAAGCCCTTACGCGTGCGTGCGTTAGGATTGACCATTCACACAAACCTCACAGCTCAGATTCGTGATGCACAACAAGAAGCTCTAAAGGAAGAGAATTTAAAGGATGAAAATCTTCGTGGTATGGTTAGAGAACTTATACCCAAGTCTGACGATGCCTTGTACTTCATGGATAGAATATGGGTGCCTCTGGCAGGCAATTTACGAGAAATGGTTTTGGATGAGGCCCATAAATCAAGATATTCGATTCACCCAGGATCGACAAAAATGTATAAGGATATCAAGGAGCACTACTGGTGGCCGAACATGAAGGGTGATATTGCTTCATACGTTGGTAAATGTTTGACTTGCGTAAAAGTCAAGACCGAATACCAAAAGCCTTCTGGACTTCTACAACAACCGGAGATTCCGCAGTGGAAATGGGACTGTATTGCCATGGATTTCATCACCAAATTACCCCGAACGTCTAGTGGCTATGATTCCATCTGGGTAATTGTGGATCGTTTGACGAAATCGGCACATTTCCTACCCGTGAAAGAATCTTACCGAATGAAGAAATTGGCCAGCATATACCTTAAGGAAGTAGTATCCCGACATGGTGTTCCGACTTCGATCATCTCCGATAGAGATAGTCGTTTCACATCGAAGTTTTGGCGGTCACTACAAAAAGCCTTGGGTACTCGTTTGGATTTAAGCACTGCGTATCATCCACAGAGTGATGGTCAAAGTGAGAGGACCATCCAGATTTTAGAAGACATGCTCCGTGCCTGCGTAATTGACTTTGGTGGAAGTTGGGATACTCACCTACCGTTGGCTGAGTTCTCTTATAATAACAGTTACCAAACTGGATTGAAAGCCGCTCCGTTTGAAGCCCTGTATGGGAGAAAATGTCGCTCACCGCTTTGTTGGGCAGAAGTTGGTGACAAGCATATAACTGGACCAGAGCTTATCCAGGAAACTACCGATAAGGTTTTCAAGATCCGTGATCGTTTGAAGGTTGCCCAGGACCGTCAGAAGAAATACGCTGATAGAAGAAGGAAACCATTAGCATTCCAAGTGGGAGACAGAGTTATGCTGAGGGTCTCTCCTTGGAAGGGGGTAGCTAGGTTTGGCAAGCATGATAAGCTTAGCCCCCGCTACATTGGACCTTACAAGATTATTGCTCGTGTAGGGCCAGTTGCTTACCGACTGCAGTTATCGCGAGAACTGAGTGGAGTTCATAACGTATTCCATGTGTCCAATCTGAAAAAGTGTCTGTCTGATGAGACACTCATGATACCTCCAGGTGAGGTATGTGTTGATGACAAGCTCCATTTTCGTGAAGAGCCCGTAGAGGTTTCAGATTGGAAGATTCACAAGACCAGGCGTAGTCGTATTAAGTTGGTCAAGGTCAGATGGAATTCAAAGCGTGGTCCCGAGTTCACGTGGGAACGTGAAGATGAGATGAAACGGAAGTACCCTCAATTGTTTAAGTCTGCACGTAACCAGGCTTTGTAGCGTAAAATTTCGGGACGAAATTTCTTTAAGGAGGGGAGGCTGTGACATCCGGCAATTTTCAGGTTATTTACCGTTAAACCTTAGAACGCGTTTGCAATTTAATTGTGTGTGTCTTAGACTTAATTTCAGTTAATTAGGTTATTATAAAGTCTAGCAAAGCCCTTCGTATGCATAGGTTTGCATTTCGTGAAATTTCAGAAATTTCGATACCGCGTATCGGTAAAATGCCCGTATTTAACGTTGGTGACGACCCGGTTAACCATAAAAATATCAGTTTTGATGAAAATTATATAAACTGGTTTATATTAGTGGATTATGTGTGAAATTTATGTGCAATGTGTTAAATACCGCTTTCGACGATTTTCGTTGCGTTTTACCCGGTACAATCGCGTACCGGATGACTTAAAATGAACTGTTAGCAAAAATTATTATTTTCACTAATTATGATAGCAAAAAATTAGTGGGTATTTTATATATTTTTATTTTGACGAAAAACCATGTTTAAAGTGGTAACATTTTATAAAAGTGTTGTAGTTTTTATAAAAGATCACCTACATGTGTGTAGAGGTTTATAAAATAAAAGATGGCATCTTTTCTCTCTCCCAAAAATCAGCCATAAAAAGTGGGTCCCACACCCTAATCAAGTGTTAAACACACTCATTTGATTCCTTACACACTTTGTACAAAACTACACTCCACCAAATTTGATCATTCAACTTGCATGAAATTTGAATGGAAGATGTCAAATCCTCTCTCCTCTCTCCTCTCTTGGCTGAATTCATCCCTCACCCCACCTATAAATACCCCTTCAATCTTCACTTCAATCCCACACCTTTCTATCATCTTTTCTCTAAGTGTTCTTTCAAGTGTTCTTGAGTTTTTGGTGTTCTTGGAGCATTTTCTTGAAGATTCAAGAGTGTGGAGCCAAATACTCAACAAAACCATCCATCAACTTGCATTTCACTAGTATCTCCCTTGATTTAGTTCAAGAGGTATGAACCTCATATTTCTTTACTTCTTTCTTTTTCTTTGATAAAAATAGTGATCCTTGCAAGAGTTGTTCATCACCAACTAAAAGACTTTTTATGAACCATTAAAATTCAGCAAATAAGGGTTTTTATAAAAGGGTTTTAGTATTTATATATGCATGCATGTAGTCATGTGAATGAATGTGTGTTTATGTGTTCATATCTTGCAAAATGATGATGAATAATGTTAGATTCTTGCATGCAAACAAATATTTTGTTATGACCAAGTTAAAACAGAAAAATAAAGTGTATTATTACATAAAAACTTGTTATTTTATGTATGGATCTTAAACCCCTACGTTTGGATGCTTGTTACTAAAGATTGTGGTTTAAAAAGCATGATAAAAGCTAGGTTTGTACATGAATTGTTAGGATTATTTGAAATCTGGAAATAAGGTGATAAATATGATGTATTTTATGTATAATGATCAGCTCTAAAAGGGTATTTTATGTTGTGATGATTAGCTAGAGTTTTGACCATGATTTGTTACAAAAAGGGTGCTTAAATGATGGATTATTACATGTAAAATGATGGATAAGTTAGGTCTGATTATATGGCTGTAAAAAGATTATATTTTATGTTAAAAATCCATATTTTTAATAAATAATATGATCCTTGGTGTTTTGATGCTTTTGGATAACATTTTAAGCATGACTAGTAGTAAAATCGGTGTTTTCCGCCTTGAAAAATGAATGCTAGTTAGGTCTGATTTCAAACAGCAAATTAAACTTATTTTATGACATATTTTCAGCTAATAATGTATATGATGAGTTAGTGTTATGACCCATGTGTTTACTTATGTGGTATGATGTTTCGGTTATCGCATATGTGCTAGAAATTGCCATGTATAGGTACTTTATGTCAAAATAATGAAAGATTGTTTTGTTTAATGAAATATATTTTATTAAGTATATTTTGATGATATATGATGTTATATGAACTCATGTGTTAGAAATTTGGAAGTTTGTTCCTTAAAAGTTAGTCGTTTTGCTTGAAAAGTGCTTATGTGCAAATATTGTGATTTTAGTGTTTTCACATGTGATTTAGAACTCATAAGCATATGTATGAGTAGATATATATATGTTATTAGTTTCATACTTTCATGTTGATCGTTGTTAGGTGATAACACTTGAAGTCTTCGTATGTGTGTATGATACACCATTTTTCGTTAAAAACATAACCGCGTGTCGAAGTCACCAACGGGTCGTTCAAATAAATATTTTCTTAAAAATATTACAAGTCTAAGTAGGTTGGGTGAACAACTTGCTAGTAAGACGTGAGTTTCAATTAGTAATGTACCCCTCATGTTTAGGGCACCGTTAGCGTTCGTGGGCGTATTTTTGCTAACACTCGTTTTTCCGTCGTTCGTTATCAAGGTGAGTTTTTCACGGCCCCTTTTTAAACTATTTTGTTGCTTTATAAACTATGGGGGAAGAACATGCTTTCGTTCGTTTATCATGATACTGTACTTACGTTATGTGTTCGTTTGATGGTCTCGAGTAAGGGCTTTCGTTATGTGTTCATGTATGTCGTTCATGAATAGCCCCGCCGTTATAATCATTAGCCTCGTGTAGGACGCAAGGTGTGTTGATAGATCTATTTGGGACTGACTGCCCATTCTCGTGATCAGTAGCACTGATCGGTCGTTCATACGAGAGAATATATTTTGAAAGGATTCGTGGGGATATGTTGTATTCGTGTCTCGGTTTGATTATAAGCTCTAGGTACTGTCATCATGTTGTATTCCTTGCAAGCTTATGACATATCACATGTTTGTCCAAGTTACTTGATAGTTCGTTAAATTCGTTTATGTTATCGTTAAACCCGTGAAACTCGCTCAACTTTATGTTGATGTTTTTAAGCATGTTTTTCAGGTACTTAGATGCTCTCGCGCGGTTATGAAAACGGGCTTTTAGGCAAACGCTTGCATCGGATTTCTGTTGGGACATTTTAAACTTTATTTTGGATCCTCGTGTGTTGGATCATTAAAACTCGTGTTTTAAATTTTAATGCTTTCAAGTTTGGATAATTGTAAGACTTATCTTTTATCTCGTTGAACATTTCCGATGTTTTAAATTAAATGTGTTTGCTTATTATCATTGGGCTCCAACTTATGTGACCACCATGCTTACGTCTCGTTTCCGCTGCGAATCGTCGTTTTCGGGGTGTGACAGAAGACCTACCGTTGATGGAGTTCTCCTACAACAACAGTTATCATACTAGCATCAAGGCAGCTCCATTTGAAGCACTTTATGGACGGAAATGCCGTTCTCCCATTTGTTGGACTGAGGTTGGAGATAGCCAACTCACAGGTCCTGAACTTGTATTTGAAACTTCTGAAAAGATCGTCCAAATTAGAAACCGTATGGCGGCAGCTCGTGATCGTCAAAAGAGCTATGCCGACAAACGTCGTAAACCTTTGGAGTTTCAAGTAGGTGACATGGTCTTACTCAAAGTCTCACCTTGGAAAGGTGTCATTCGTTTCAGGAAACGAGGTAAACTGAATCCTCGTTATGTTGGACCTTTCAAAATATTAAAGAGAATCGGACCAGTAGCGTATCAACTGGACTTACCTGAAGGACTGAGTGGTGTACACAACGTCTTTCACATCTCAAATTTGAAGAAATGTCTAGCTGACGAATCTCTCGCGGTTCCTCTTGAGGAACTACACGTTGATGAACAGTTACGCTTCATCGAAGAACCTGTGGAAATTATGGATAGGGAAGTTAAAACGTTAAAGCACAGTAAGATCTCTATTGTTAGAGTTCGTTGAAACTCAAAACGCGGACCGGAATTTACTTGGGAGCGCGAGGATCAAATGATGCGCAAATATCCTAATCTGTTCAAGCACTCCGCGTCAAATTCTTAAGGTACTATTCTAATTTTCGGGACGAAAATTATTTTAACTAAGGGATGATGTGACATCCAGAAAAATTTTTTATACATATTAATTTTCGGGACGAAAATTCTTTTAACTAGGGGATGATGTGACAACCCGACTTTTCATGCTAACGCCGTTAACAAACCTCATTAAATATCCTAACTGAAACTTAACCCCGTTAGCTAATTCAGTTAAATTCAAACCCGAAGGACCGTTTCTGTTAATATTTAACCTCAAACCACAGGGACTAGTCCTGTCAAGTTTCAAAATTTGATTAATTGACTCCCAAAGTCAAAATCAATTGAAAGGAAACCTATTTTGACTTTGTAAAGTCAAACCCTCATGTTTGGGATCCGAATTCATACCCTTAACCGCAAAACTGTTCAAATTCAAGTTGGTAACGTATATCATTGATGATTGCGGTCAATTACGAACAAGCTTTCAACATCATTGCTCGAATTAAAGCAAATAATGGACGTTAATAGTCGTAACCGTCGTATTCGGCTTCTATACACAAATGCGTATCAATTTGATCGCTATTCTTGAAATCGAACCCCTGCCCACTTAAATCGATCATCTGTGGAACTTTTGCACACACCAATTCAATCGGAGAAACTGCGGGAGTCATCGGAAGCCAAACTCGTTGCCGTCGACATCCATTTGGTCGAAACCTACCGATTCGACATCCAATCTGGTAACTATTGACACCTATAGTTTCGTTTTTACTCATAGAATGAAAGCCCTAAGTTAATTGGGGCTCATACCATCAAATTAACCACAACCCGTAATCTAGGGTTCATATGAAACCAAATTGGGGCTTTCTATCTTAAACACGATTAAAATCCAATTGTTTCATATGTTTAGATTCGTGATTGCCTACTTGTTGAAACCCCCACACCAATTGAATCGAATTATATTGAATTGATATCAATCCGTAATCTAGGGTTCATCATGGACTTGAATTGGGGTTTTTGATCCTAGACCTAATTATAACACAATTAAAATACACCATTAGATTCGTAATCACTAGTACATCGAAAGCCCTATGGATTCAATACTTGATTTTACAGAAGTTAATCAATCCGATCTTGTGTTTAAATCTAGGGTTTTGGTTTTCAAAACGGAAATCTATTGATCATAAACGAGATGCTTTTACAATTAATCATGTGTGCAGGACCGAAAATGTCCGAATTACATAACCCCTAAGTCCACAGGTTCAATCGCGATCGAAATCGGTCGGATTTGGATGGCTTTGGGTTCGATCGCGGCTTGAATGGGGAAAGGGGGGGGGGCTCTCGGTGAAAATGATTAAAAGCATTTCCCACCGGATCATAACGCGATGACCCTAGCGGGCGGATTGGTTAAGACAGTGTGCGTGTGTAGGAGAGACCCGGGTTCGAGTCTCTCCACACACTTTTATTTTTAAAAATTATTTCAAGCAACAATCCAATATAAAAATCAAAACCCCAACTATTTTGCTAGTATATAATAATACTTTAAATCGGAAAAACAACTCGTATGCTCGGGTTTGAATTATTAGCTTATTTTTATAAATTATATCCGCCTTTATAATTTATACATTATTATTATTATCAAGTAAAAATGATATGTTTATATTATTTTTAAACCGTAAATTCGTATAAAATAATATGTTTATATTATTCTCAAATTGTGACCCGTATTATTAAATAATATATATTTATATTATTTCAAATCATTTTATAACGCCGTAAATCAATCAAGACTAAATAATAATATAATTAGTTATGTTATCCACTTGTATATATATTATTATTTATGTCGTTCGCCGCGTAAAGTAAATCCTAAACCCGTGGACACGTTCGTCCACTCTCATTCATTGGAACGGTTCTTTAAGACGTTCTTTCCGTGTCACAGTCACAATTCCCATTATCATTCCTAATTTATATATTTATAATTTTAGGAGATTAGTAGGTCATTTGAGACTTACACTCGTGGTTCCAAACTTACTTCTAGTGTGAACTACCTTCAACGCCAAGCATGTGAGTTTTCACGGCCCATTTTTACTGCTTTTAAACTGGGGGAGAAAACATGATACAAACTCTTTTGATTTTTGTACTTCATTTTATATCAATTGTTATGACTATGCGTAAACTCTATCATGAAAGTCCTCACATCGAACCGTTTAAATATGAATATAGCGAGGTATGTTGGGTAGTACTACTGGGTTTGACAAACCTCACCCGCGTTAGTCGCGCTAACACGATTGGATATCGAACGGGTGCAATATTGACCTAAACGTGCACCGTGGTTGATAGACCTGGTGGGAGGCAATACAAACAGTCAGTTTACGGTTGCGAGCGTAATAGCAAACATGAACATGGGTTAGCTACTCATTTGGTATATATGTTGATTGTACAATAAATCTGGTAAACGTTTATTTATATATTGAAACCTGTGAACTCACCAACCTTGTGTTGACACTTTTTCTTACATGTTTTCTCAGGACGCTAAGCTAAGACACAGGTGCACGTTAGGGCATGCATGGGATTCAACTGCTTTGCTTTGTGTCTATTTATGTTTGGTTGAATTATTTTATTGTACTTTGTTTGGTTTGGACTTTTGAGACTTTTGGACTTTGGTTTTGGGCGCGTGTATTTTGCGCATTTACTTTCTTTACGCTTCCGCATTGATACTCTGATTTAAAAGATATTTTCATTTTGAGTCCCATGTAGAGTCGTTCAATTTAACTAGTGTCTAAGATCCTGGTTTGTCACTTCCCAAACGGTAATACTCCGTTAGTTGAAATTGGGGGTGTGACAGCCCGTACCCGTAGCCCGAGGTCCGAGGTTGGATTGCGGCAACACACTCCCACATATCAAGGCGTCGTGGCCCAATCGAATAGAGTATGGCTCGTACGGCCCGTATGCCGGTTATTGCAGAAACCCTAATTTCACCTATTTAAATCACATTGACGACTGTTTTGAGGAAGATCGGCTGGAGTTCGACCAGAGGACATAGGAGAACGTGGAAGGACTGATTTGGAGGATTCAGAGCTTACACGAAGTTATCTTGAAGCCCGGAATGAAGATCTATCACCCGATTAATGTGTAATCACCTTAATCGACTCGGTGCGCAATCGTTTCTGGTTTTCTTCTTGATTCTAGAGATGTTTATGACTGAGTTTGTATTGTTATTCATCTAGGTTTAGATGAATCTTGATTCGGTTTGACTTTTCCTTATGTTTGTGTAATTTTAGTGAAACTTTGGTTCTTATTATCTTATGATGTGTTTGTGTACCATCTTATGTTGATTACATTCCTTATTTGTGTGGTTATCTTTGATCTTGAGAGAAGTTATTCTCCTAGGTTGATTTTAATTATCTTTGGATTGATTAAAATGTTATCAACTTCTATTTAAACAACTCGAGCTTCTTACTTTCACCATTTATTCTTTTACGGATTACTAAGCCCTTGGTGCTTAAAACCATCAAGAAATTAGTAGTATGGTTTTACTTAAACTCAATTCTTTATGTTGTAACGTACTCATTACTACTAATTTACATAATTTTATACGTAAATACCCTCTAGTCTATACTTCTAGAATTGAGCTCCTAGTTATTGAATATTGAATACTCAAGGGACCATTCTTGTAATTCCACCCAACACAATCTTTCACGGGCTTGAAAAAAAGCCCTCCCACTTGATTCCCTCCATCTCTTTCTCTCTCACACTAAAAACACAGACACATCCATTGTCTTTATATCAAACAAACCATCACGGGTTGCTACAATACAACATGTGTTTCAAACCCCAATCCCTATAAAATAAACCCAAACCCACATATCCCACCACACCAAAATGCCATTCAAAAACAGAGCATCCTCTGTTTTCGCCATTCTTTCAATCTTGATCCTATGGCAACCCATTGTTTCAGCCCAAAACAACCCGGTATTCGCGTGCGATACCGACAACAACCCGGGCCTGAAAAACTTCACGTTCTGTGATTCATCACTGGACGTGAAAGCCCGGGTTGATGATCTTGTAAAAAGGCTGACATTGCAGGAAAAGATTGTGAATTTGGTTAATAGTGCCGGCAGCATTAGTCGGCTCGGGATACCGAAGTACGAGTGGTGGTCGGAGGCTTTACATGGTGTTTCTTACGTGGGCCCGGGGACCCATTTCTCTAGTCTGATTCCCGGGGCCACGAGCTTCCCGCAGGTCATCCTGACCGCGGCCTCGTTCAATGAAACTTTGTTCAAAACCATTGGAAAGGTATGTCACATCACTCCATTGATTTGCCTTGGAAACTTAAATCAAGGATAATTAGTTACGTATTTAAACTCGAGATGATATCATATTTATTTAACAAAATCTTAATTTTAAATATACGTATCTTCAAATTTATGACATTTATAATTTATTTTAACTGCCATTCAAAAAAAAAAATTTATTTTAACTAAAATTTGTATTAGGATATCAGAGTTGAAAAAAAAGTATATTGTTCATGTTATGAATTATATTTTATACAACACAGTAAATGTAGGAATTAGTGTTAAAAAATATATTTTCTGAATTAGTATATCTATTATTATGCAAGTTTTTAGATATTTTAACCTAATTTAAATGTTTCTAGATTAAAATTTTGAATGTGTATTTATCCTAAAAAAATCTAGAAATTGCTGTTGAAAAAATATTAATACTTTGAATCATTATATATAACATTATGCAAGTTTTTAGATGTTTTAGGTATTTTAACTTAATTTAATGTTTTATAGAATAAAATTTTGAATTTTGAATGTCAGGTTTAGTTGCATTTATCTTAGAAAATCTGTTATAAAAATATTAATATTTTGAATAAATATATCTAATATTACGCAAGTGTTTAGATGTTTTAGGTATTTTAACCTAATTTAATATTCCTAGATTAAAATTTTTAAAAGTTTGAGGTGGGTATAAGGTAGAATAATTTAAAATCCATAATTAAAAGACGGTTTCATTGTAATTATCAAGATTAAAATGCTTTTGATGTGTGATTTAGTCCAATAACATGCATAGTACCAATATACTAATAATTATAGTTTGATAGCAAGGGACCAGTGTCTTGTAGCAACTTTAGCTCGTGGAGCCAGCCAGCCATATAAATTTTTTTTTCCATTAATAATATTTTCATTTTTGTTTTTTAAGGATTTTTATTGCTTTTTGAGAATATTTTGTATTTTTGTGATTTAAATTAAAAAAGGGTCTTTCCTTTTTTAAGTAATGGGTATCTTTTTTCCAAAGTAAATAACAAGAGGATAAGGTTCTCTAGCCTGGTTTTTTTTTCTTTCTAAATATGTGATACAAAATTTATAAATTAATTGTGATATATTAAACGGTTATTTTTTTTCAATATATCTGATTAACACTACGTATAAATTTTTATATGATTCTCATGATTTATACTTTAAATTTATTCTGTATTAAACATTTTTATCAAACAAAAAAATATGATTAAATATGTTTAAACCATTTAAAATCTCATATTTATCTATTTTTATATATATTATCGATAAATATAACTTATAATATGAATATGATAACTTTCTCGAACCCCTGCGTAGCCACATGCTCTAATCCTGTTAGCTACAGGCCCCACTGCGTCTTCACTGGATCTGTTACCGGAATTACCCTGAAAAAAAGGAACCTTTGCTCTCTCTAGCCATTTCGGGTTAAGAAGATGTTATATTTTATCAATAAATATTGCTTATAATATGAATTTGATAACTTTCTCATCTCCTTAATATACAACAAACTTAACATGGAAGTTTCTAAGTTTACATATCTATGCAAGAATTACAAAGAGGCTAACCTACCACTAGTTCATTTATGATTCATTAAGCCATTAAGACATAAAAGATACAACCAACAACAGCAATAAGTTTAAATCTTAACTAAATCTGGTTCATTATTTATGGCTATAGGTGGTTTCAACTGAAGCTAGGGCAATGTACAATGTTGGTTTGGCAGGACTAACATATTGGTCACCTAATATTAATATATTTCGCGATCCGAGATGGGGTAGGGGTCAAGAAACCCCGGGTGAAGACCCGACCCTAACGAGTAAATATGGAGCGGCTTATGTTCAAGGTTTACAAGAACGAGATGACGGTGATAAAGATCACCTCAAAGTCGGGGCTTGTTGCAAGCATTACACGGCTTATGATGTCGATAACTGGAAGGGCATTGAACGATACAATTTTAATGCTTTGGTACGTGTATTTATATCACTTTTAGATTAAAATATGTGACGGGTCAGACAGGTTGTTGAAGGTTAGCCAGAGTCTATTGTAATAATATATAAAAGTTTTGTGGATCGACCTGATATGGCCTGTTTTGACCCGAACTCAATTTGACGTGTGACCAGACCCGTCTATTTTCAACATCTAAGTACAAATAATTGATAAAAATATTTTTAAAGTTTTTTTTTTAATTTTTTTTCATAGGTTACAAAACAAGATATGGATGATACATTTCAACCACCATTCAAGAGCTGTGTTTTGGATGGCAATGTTGCAAGTGTTATGTGTTCTTACAATCAAGTAAATGGCAAGCCAACTTGTGGCGACCCGGATCTTCTAACCGGAGTTATTCGGGGCGAGTGGAAATTAAACGGGTAAAACAGAAAACACTTCTACTTGCATTCATTACTATACAAAGTTGTCTGGTCTAATGCAAGAGACTAGATATGCACAATCAGTCCTGGGCCTGGCTCAAAAAAAGCCCGGCCCATTAAGCCTTTTGGTTGTAAGTCAGTCCTGTCAGTTGATCGAAAAGCCCATTAGGCCCAGTCCATAGCCCATTTAGGAAGGTCCTAAAGACAATGTACCTAAGATTGTTTTATTAGTACTAAAACTATAATTCTCTGATGTACACAGATACATAAGTTCAGACTGCGATTCGCTAGATGTGATGTTCAATTCTCAGCATTGGGAGAAGACGCCTGAGAAAATTGCAGCTGATGCATTAATAGCAGGATTGGATCTCAACTGTGGGAGCTTCTTGGGCCAACACACGGAAGCTGCCATTAAAGCGGGCTTGGTGAAAGAATCTGAGGTGGATAGGGCGGTTAGTAACAATTTTGCAACACTTATGAGACTCGGGTTCTTTGATGGTAATCCAAGCAAACAAATCTATGGGAAACTAGGCCCGAAAGACGTGTGCACACCGGCTAACCAGGAGCTGGCCCGTGAAGCAGCTAGACAAGGAATAGTGTTGCTCAAGAACAGTGTCGGGTCCTTGCCTCTTTCTCCAACAGCCATCAAGTCACTAGCTGTGATCGGGCCCAATGCCAATGTCACAAAAACCATGATCGGCAACTATGAAGGTAATGTGTAGGCCTACTAAACGGATCGTGTTCGCGGGTCGAACCCGACACGAACCCGAAAACCATGTCAGATAGATGAACCCGAACATGACACGTGTATTTTCAGGTTGACACTAAAACGACCCGTTTAACCCAAATTTTTTTATTTAATTTGTTTTCGCATATTAATAATTTAAAATTACATATTTACATATATATATATATATTTTATTTTTTTAATGATAAAAAGTAGCTAAATAGTTTAGTTTATTACATAAAAAACACACACACACACACACACACATATATATATATATATATAAATGGGTTAAACGGGCCAACCTGTGTGTTGACACGAACATGACCCGTTTAGCTAAATTTCGTGGGTTCGACCCGAAACTAACCTGAGCATGTTTAGTCTAAATCCAAACCCGTGAATTTTGTGTTAGGTGTATGTCGTGTCATAAATTCACACCCCTAGTAATGTGGCGGGTTGGGTAGCGGGTCAAAAGTCAAATCAGGTTCGGGTCAAAACGGGTAATTTTTTTATACTATACAAAATGAGTTTGTTTTAACACCTTTTTAATGTAAATGCAGGCACCCCTTGCAAATATACAACTCCTCTTCAAGGACTAACAGCCTCAGTGGCAACAGTATACCAGGCCGGGTGCGCAAATGTCGCGTGCGGTACAGCACAAGTAGATGAAGCTAAGAAAGTTGCTTCTGCAGCTGATGCTGTGGTTTTAGTAATGGGCAGTGATCAATCTATAGAGGCCGAGAGCCGAGACCGTATCGATATCACCCTTCCGGGCCAACAAAACCTTTTGATTTCCGAGGTTGCAAGTGTATCTAAAGGCCCAGTGATTCTTGTTATAATGTCTGGAGGGGGAATGGACATCCAGTTTGCTAAAGAGAACCCGAAAATCACCAGCATTTTATGGGTCGGGTTCCCTGGTGAAGCCGGTGGCGCTGCACTAGCGGATATCATTTTCGGGCTATATAACCCAAGTAAGATTTTTGCACGTAGGGACTTACATTGACATATTGCTAGTTTTTTTATGTTATCTAGATTACTATACTGTAAATTGTCCCTCTGTCCCACCAAGAGCAGCCTTCACAGACCCTACCAATAGCTCTGATATGAGTCAGATTTTACCGGATATATTTGTTTGGTTGTTATTGTTAGTTATTTTATCTTAATGGTGTGTAATGTGTTCAGGTGGAAGACTACCCATGTCATGGTACCCACAATCATACACACAAAAGGTTAACATGACCAATATGCACATGAGGCCCGACCCGGCCACCGGCTACCCAGGTCGAACCTACCGGTTCTACAAAGGAGACACGGTCTACACATTCGGTGACGGACTAAGCTACTCTGAATTCAGCCACCACCTAGTCGAAGCACCTAAGCTCGTGTCCGTTCCACTAGAGGAAGGACACGCGTGTCGATCATCCGCGTGCAAGTCAATCGACGTGGTCGAGCAAACTTGCAAGAATCTAGCATTTAACATCCACTTAAGGGTGACAAATAGTGGGAAGATGGGTGGCAGCCATACTGTGTTCTTGTTTTCATCGCCTCCAGCAGTCCATGGTGCGCCGCAGAAGCACTTGTTGGGGTTCCAGAAGGTGCATTTGGGGCCAAGGCAACAGAGTGTGGTGAGGTTCGGTGTGGATGTGTGCAAGGATTTGAGTCTGGTTGATGAAGTTGGGAACAGGAAGGTTGCATTGGGTCAGCATGTTCTTCATGTGGGGAACTTGAAGCACTCGTTAAATGTGAGGGTATGATGTGATGTGGGTGTGGTTTGTAATTTCCACGTGATTGATTCTTTGGTGGGTTGTGAGGTGTTATGATTCATGAAGATAATGGAAGTCATCGCAAGATGCAATTTTAAATTTATGTTTGCGACCAAAATTGTGAAATCTAAACAGACTGCAGGCTAAATTGTTCATTCACCGGTCTTTGAAGCATATTAACAAACACCTGGTGTGCTAAAGAAAAAGGCTAATAATTTTAAGTCAATGGTTGAAGCATTCATAAGAATCCATATTCCACATAACATGTATTATAACCTGAAGAGTAATAACTTAACATCCACTCCAATAAAACAAACATAACATACCCTATGTGACTAAAACGTCACCTTGATGTTTGTTAGGACACGTGTCGCCAGTAAGAGTCAAAGAATGTTATGAGCACCAATGAAAAAAGAGGGTCACCAAAGCATGACCTCCATGCTCTTCAAGTGGGGTCCGCCTAATAACAAAAGGAGATGGTCCACCTAAAAAGTATAAGTAAGGGGAGGAAGGGTACAAGTAAGGGGAGCAGAGGAGACCTCATGTATGATTTCTTTCCTCTATCATCATTATTGACCTGCAACTAATTCTTCTCTCATCTTTACATATCTTCGAACGGCACTTGTTCTCATGCTGGAGGGTTGTCACAGGGGCATCCCTCCCCCTGTGACGCCTTAACGCGTTTGTTACTAGTGCAGTGAGAGAATTGGGGTAGAGTTCTTGGATTACTACATAGAGGAATACTTGGCCATAGTGGGAAAAAAATCATTGACGTATTAACCCTGTTTTAATTATTGATCGGGATTTACGTCAACATAACTGTTACAATAATAACTAATAATATGATAGAGTTAAACCAAGATTGGAGAAGAAGAAGCTAAAAGATAGGAGGAATTGAATTAAAAATCTCAGTATATTCATTCCACAGGTAAACATCAAATATAACTATAACAATTACATTAAACACCCCCTACTATCCTAAATAAAACACTCCCCTTAATTTAATAATAGTAAAAATAAAATGTACCAATACTCCCCCCTTAACCTACTTTTTGCCCTAAAAACTAAGCTAATCAAACTCAAGCATCAGCCATTGTCGTCTTCTACTTCGATTACAAAAAGGTGTTTCTTCTTGCACTTGTGCCTTGGAACGAACTTCTCCGTACACCAAAAGCGCTCCCCTTTTTAACTCAAGTTCCTCACCCGTCAAGCGCTTTGAATTCATAGTTGTCGGTTTCAAAGATGGTGGCCCGGTGGCTCCTGTTGTTGGATCGGGTAGCAAGGGAAGTTTTGAAGCATTAACCGGAGGGGTAATTCTTGTTGTCTTGTTCCCTTTCTGAGAGCCGTCCTTGGTGGCTATTGCACCCACTAAATTCTTATTGTTGATATCTTGTATACATGCTAACCCATACGCCTCGTGTAGGCTACGCGGCTTAAACATATTCACATGTCCCTTGACTTCTTGTTTAAGGCCCTTAAGATATAAACTAATGGCTTGAGTTTCACTGAGATTTACCTTATTCAACAAACAGTCAAACGATGTGTTATTGTCTTTAAGTGAGTCGACTTGGGTGAGATATGCAATTTCTTCCAACGGGTCTTCGAACATGGTGTTACAGAACCGACTCGAAATCGCCCGGACATAATCCTCCCATGAGACCTCCGCGAATGTAGCCCCCCGGGTTCTCATGAATGCATGATGCCATTGTATGGTGTCCTTTTCAAGGTGAATAACTGTGTACCGTAGCTTCATGTTGTCGTGTGTTTCATCAATGGTGAAAAAATGTTCGCAACAGCAGATCCATGCTGCAACATCCTCCCATGAAAACCGGGAAACTCCACCTTTCCAATCCGCATGGCCCGAGTATCCCCACGAGAATCGACCTCACCGAATGAGAACAACCAGAGCCGCCACCGCCGTGACTGCCAACGCTCGAGTGTTCTTTGAAAGCTCGAAGTATTTGTTCCTACTGCATAATAGACTGCTCCTGTTGTTTCATGATGGCGGCCAGGGTTGCTTGGAGGTCAGAAATTGTCTTGTCATGATCCTTGAGAGTCTTGTCTACGTCTTGATTACAAGTGTTCGTCATGGTAGCGGTAGCGAATCCGATTAAGATCACCGGATGAAAGCTCTGATACCCTTGATAGGGTTAAACTAGAATTGGAGAAGAATAAGCTAAAAGATAGGATGACTGAATTTAAAATCTCCGTATATCCATTCTATACGTAAACACCAAATATATAACCATAACAATTACATTAAACACCCCCTACTATCCTAAATAAAACATACTCCCCTAATTTGATAATAATAAAAATAAAACGTAACATAATAATCATAATATTTCTTTTAAAAATAATAATAATAACAATAATAGTAGTAATATTTCATGTATTCAAAAGCGCAAGGAGTCTTGGTCTAGGCAAGACGTGCGCTAGAGTCTGTCCAGGTGCCAAAACTGGACTAAACCGGCTAGAACCAACCAAAACTGGCCTGCCAAAAATAAGCCTGAAACAGGCTGAATAATCTTGAAAAGTCGTGAATCAACCTTAAGTCCGTTTTTCCTTTGACTCGTCTCTCCTTTATGGCCATCTTCATTATTAAAGTTCTTTAGATAAAACGATATAGCATGGGAAAAAACAAATTATTTTATTTTGATTTAAAAGAAAACTATATTAGGTTTTTATCATACATGTAGAATAGTATTAAATTATTAATTTTCCATGCATATTAAATATTTTGTATTTTTATTACTGCACTCTTTTGTCTCGACTCTTGAGCATGCGTCTTTTTGCAGTCGGGCGACAAATGAACTCTTTGCATCTTTAACTACCTAGTTCATATTACATTGTAGATGTAAAAGATCGATTAAGTTATGATCAATAACGGATCCAGGAATATATTTCTTGGTGAAGAGGTATAACCCGAATAGCTAAAAGGATAACCATACCCGGATCCGCAAGAGTCACTATCATAGGCAGTTATGACACGTGACGAGAGAACATACCTCTAGAAGGGTGTCCACCAATGAGAAGCAAGGGGCCAGAAAGCATGACACTGGACCCCCTGAAAGGGTCCACACTAACAGAATAAAGTATAAATAGAAACGCTCTCTCTCTCTCTCTGAAGGGGACTCCGACTTTCTCCACAAAAAACCAGATAAAAATAAGGAAAAAGGAGAAGAAAATATGTTCTTATTATTAGTCAGGGGAACATACATTAGCGATATAACCTGAATCTTGTACCCACTCGAGTTTACACTTTAGCTATCACCATACCACCGGCCTAAAATAAGAAAACAATGATTAGACGCCAAGCGACATATACCCCAAACAACAAAGAAAGAAACTGCATACTTGCACCTTCCTTGCCAAAGCAGTTTTCTAGTCGTACGTGCCATCCACGATAGGACACACAAAACATGGCGCGGTCCTTTCCGGAATAGGTTTCTCGCCAGCGACAGGCAGTCCGTCGTCGCGCGTAGCGAATCACGATTAGGATCCACCAGCAACTCAAAATAGCTAAAACGTTCTGAAACGTATGAAAACAAAGAGAAGTTAGGTGCAAACCAAACAGAAACACGAAGAATATGGCCAGATTATCTTTTTCGATATGATCATATGCAGGACGCGATTGGGGATCACGGCAGGCGCGTCTCATCCCCAAAATAATCAACGCGTCCTCGCTAACGCTTTGGATGTCGGTGGCATAATCGCATAACCACTTATAAATGGGTGTCTTGAAAACAGAATCGTCCGGCGCCTGATCCACAATTTCTTCGCCGGCTGCACGAAAAACCATCTTGCCACGAACAACCCCTGCATCAACAAAGAAGAATTTGTATCTCCAATTCTTATCCTTGGAACTTGACGGAACAGTGCCGATTAAGTTCCACGTAGAATCGCGTTTGTCAAAAGAGTGCCAATCTCCCTTCTTTACGGCCTGAAAGAATGCCCTACACATGAGCAAGGAAGGTTCTCTCTTTATACTCCTCATCACCACCTCGAAATGGTACAATTTAACAAGACATAGGGGATAGATCTGAGAGATATACAACTGATAATACTCCAAAACATGAAGGCAGAAGCGATACATGGGGAGACGAAAATGGCAAAACCTAAAGAAATCCGAGTACAGAGCTATTTTCCTACCCGGGAAATAAAAAACATGACGGTCTTCGGGAGGATACTCCGGATGCCACTCCGGGAGTATGTCGTACTCACCTTTGAAAACTTCAAAATTAGAGCGAGACCATTTCACCAAGCCACAAGCATTAATGGCAACTAGTTTTCAGCCCGAGCGCGTTGCGGCGCGTTAAACCGCGGAAAAAAATAACGTCCTCTAAACTTTAAAAAATAAAATCAAACGCATTCCGCGCACAAAGACGGAGGCGCTGAACGGTGGAAATGACTGACGTCAAATTAAAACTGCATGATTCGCGGCACGCTAAATCATGAAATAAATTAACGTTATCGAAACTTTATAAACTAAAATCAATACCTTTTCAAACATCCAAAAGCCCTAGACAAACCAAAATAATTAACATTCCACACATAAGGAAAACTAAAAAAAAGATTTAATAAAATTTCTTAAAGTTTAATTAACTTAAATTTAAAAGTAAAAAAAATCCACTAAAAATTAAATGAATGAAAAAAAGAAATTAATATAATTTAAATTAGAACAAGCCAAGCACACAAATCCAACTCCAACACATGATCAGATCCAGTGCATATGATTCAATATATCAAAATCATGATCAGGTTTCTATATAGTACCAAAAATCGGAGTAACCTAGCTCGTCGATGCTCCGTCGTCTTCCTTCCTCGATCCGCCGCAATCATGATCATGACAGCCCTCATCGTCGCTGGAGTCTTCATCGAAAGGTTTTTCTTTATGAAAGATGCAGCATTTCTTTGAGCTTTTCTTCTGAAGGAATTCGTTGTCGACGGTACCTTCTTTCCACGTCACCTTCTTCTTCCTCGGGTTGAGCGTGATCGTTAGGGTGGTTGTTTGTGACGGAGCTGGGGTTTCTAGGGTTATGGTATTGGTGGTGGTTGTCGTTGATGATGTTGCCGATTGCCTTCCAGGTCTCGCCATTTTCGCCTCTTTGAAAATTCTAGGGTTTGGTGTCTTTCGAATTTGGGGGAATTGAAAAGAGTACGCCGTTTAATGAGAGTTTTTTTTTTCTAAAATAGACTTGTGCTCAACGCATCAACAGGTGTACATCCCTGTTGTTACTGCTCGTCCCAATGAGCCTTAAATAATAGTATAATGGTCGGTGTCAAATGCAAGTTGACTATGATTGCGTTTGTCTGCTGGAAATTTCCCAAAATTATATATTTTTTTAATTTCTTTTTATTTGTTCTATCAATACAACAAGGCGAAACTTTTTCCTTCTTTAATCCAAACTAACCACTAAAAAAAATACACGTTTCAGTCTCGGCCCTAAAGTGAGGATATTATAATTGATCGTCAAGTGATCATATCATATCATACCAGTAGTTGTATCAAGATCAAAGCGGTGTGAGAACTCTGATTAATATATGATCATGATAGCAGCAAGAACTCTGTTTATTATCTTTTTTATATATGTCTGTATATATTTCTGATGATTTTCTCCAGCAAAATAATGAGGCCTTTTGGAGGATAAAACTTTGAATATGCAGTTATTTTTTATCTAGCATATTGCTTTCAGTTAAAGGAAGTGATCCTCTAAGGCTCTAGTCAAACATAATTATTATTAGTTGAATATATACAAAACTCCATGAAAAGGGGAAAATAACAATTATGGTTGAAATTGACATGTATGAAAACCTTCCCCAGATCACCCTTAACCAGATCTTCATACATAGTCAAAACCAAAACAGTTAGATGAAGAATTCTTCAATTCTCAGAAAAATATGATAAAATCATTAAGCAAAATAAAATAATAAAATTAAGTTAATTGGCTGAGGACTTACGTCGAACACCGTGAATGCAACATCCCACTAATGAAAACCCCCATCTTTCAAGCCCAAGAAATTACAAACAGTTACAAATTCTTCATTCCACTCAATAATCCCCTCATCTATCAAAGATCCCTCACTCGTAATATTCCTCCTCACACTTCTCCGCTTAAAACTCAGCGGATTGTTTGATTTATACCCTTTCCACTTAACTTCAACAGATAATTTCGAATCACCAGTATTCTCAAGCAAGCCTTGAAGGTGTTTGATGATAATCTTGACTTCAAATTTCTTGGATGAGAGCGGTGGCCATGGCCTCCATTTCATCATCCCCACAACCATTTTCTGTTTGAATTGAAACCAAAAATTGGTAATTAGGTAAAGAGATTTTGAAAAGCAGTTGGAATTGAAAAGGAGAGAGAGAAGGGGATGTCGTGTTTATAGAGGGGGGGGGGAGATTCTTATAGGTATATGCCGCTCTTTGTGTGTGTACTGTGAGTGTGTGTGTGGAGGAAGGTGGCCGGCATCACACTCGCACAAAACACATCTAAACAACGACGTTTTAATTGAACAAAGAAAGGCCAAATCTGATTTAGGAGAGAAGATTTCATCCCCTCCTGAATGTGATCATCGTCTCAGATCTGCGAACACGAAACAAAAGAAAGTATGGAGTGTCTCTCTCTTTCTTTTGGTCTTGTGCATATCCACTTGTATATGTTGTACTTGTTCATTTGGCTTTTGAACTTGTACATCACTGTATTTCCTATTCATCTTTACGGGCTTTAAATGAGTTAAGAATGTCGTTATCTAGCACACCCAACAATCATTTGTACTATGGACTAACACAACACACGCATATGATGGAAAAATTTGCAAATCCACTCAACACCATACGGAAAAAGAAAAACACACACACTAACGACCCAAAAATTACCATCGAACATTCTCCGCCCACTTTTCTGCACTGAACATTGGACTGGTGGGGACTTGAAGAGGTATAACCTGAATAGCTAAAAGGATACCCGCAAGAGTCACTATCATAGGTAGTTATGACATGTGGTGAGAGAGCATACCCGTAGAAGGGTGTCTACCAATAAGAAGCAAGGGGCCAGAAAGCATGACACCGGACCACCGGGGCCCACACCAACAAAATAAAGTATAAATATAAGCTCTCTTTGTGGAGGGGACTCCCATTTTCTCCATAAAAAACCAGAGAAGAATAGGGAAAAAGGGTAAATAGATCTGTTTTTATTATCAGTCACATACATTAGCGATATAACCTGAATCTTGTACCCACTCGAGTCTACGCTAACACTTGGTGTCACTATATTTTGATTTTCGGATATCTATTAACTCGTGTTATATACTTTTTGGAGGTCAAGTACCCATAATTAAGTTCCGAAATAGTCGAATTAAGGAAAATTCAATATTATTAAAGTAGTTATTACAATCACCAGCTTAGCCTATTGGCAAAGGTGTATACCTAAGAGTTCACTAAAATGGAGAGGTATGAAGAAGTCTTGGGTTCAAGTCCCATTTGTGACAAAAAAACGGGGTCCAGGTTGGGCCAGAAGTTTTTCGCACCAATGGTGAATTTCCTCCTGAGGGAGATGGAGATAATCGGGTAAGTCAGTGGCACGTCAGTGATCCAAATTACCCTTCAAAAAAAAATTAAATTACTTATTTTTTACTTTTTACTTTTTACCTGGTTAGGTTAGAAAGGGGCTAGAAATTAAAAACAGCCCGCGTCCTTTGTTTTCAATTTTGCGCTCTCAATCGGAAAGAAGAAACACCATGGCTGGTCATACGCTGACTTACGTCCGACTTCCGGCGACCCTCCTCCTCCTCCTCCTCCTAACCTTCGCGAGTTCCGGCTGCTTCGGTGTATCCGGGGAGTTGCCTTCTCTGAGTAATCTTCTCTCTTGCGATATTTTCAATTTTAACCTTTCTCTTACTTATTGAACTAATTAGGTATGATCCTTGACTCTAAATAATTAGGAATTAGAGTGAAACACAAGAATTGTTATGTTTTGCGGTAGATTAGTAATTAGTTACTGCTTAATTTTGTGTATTTCTTCTGTTTATGGTGTTATAATCGAATATAGGGTTTCTAATTTGTTTGATTCGGCATAGTGTCGTGTTGCTTTCTAATTGGTGAACGAAATAGAAATTCATAGTATTAGGTCATAGAAGAGGCATGTCTTGGACAAATTTTAAGTTCATACATGGCATGAAGTGCAGTTGACTAGTTGATAAGTGATAACCCCTTGTAGAGAGAAGTCATATTCATATAATGTTAGTAATAAGTGCAGATTCATTCTGCTGGTAAAAGGAAAACAATATGAAGCTCTAGAAGGCTTAGTAAATTTTACTTCTTTTGATCCTTAGTGGTTGGTACGATGTAATTCGAGAAGGAATGGATCATTTCTCGAGGAATTATTCCGTAGTCAAGGGTGTTGTTTTTGAAGTCCATGAAACGGAATGAAAAGTTAAAATATAATTATATTAATGTACTTGTTTGTGTAATTTTTAATGACAAATATTTATAAAAGAATCTGAAACTTTACTTAAATTACTTGTTTGAACTTATATCATGTTTAATTGTATTATTTCTACTTCTAGAAAAGTCGGCAACTTCTGTTAATGATGTGTAAACTAGAAATAAAATTCTACACGTTCCATTTCTATATATACAGAGAATTTAGTTGTATACTCATTCTCCATGGCCAATCAAACATGATGATGGAATATAGTGATCCATTTCATTACCCTTCTTATTCCACCCCCTTGTCCTTTCCATTCCCTTATCATTGCATTCCATCCCAGCCAACCAAACAGACCGCAAATCCCTATAGTAGCATGATTTGCAATCTTCAAAAATTATAAAAGCGTTAATAATAAGTAGGTTTAACGTCATTTGTGTGTGTGTGGTGGTTGTTTGATTTTTTTTTTGGGTGTGGGGAGACACAAATTATGTCTAAAGCTCCATTTATTTCCTTGCATTTTCAGCCGTTGCAGAGTTTGCTTTATTGCAGCTATCCCCAAGCCTGGTTGTGGAGAATTCCCCAGGTTCAAGACTTGGATCTCAAGTGGTTTGTGAAAGAGTGGAAATTATTGGCTTGTCAAGGCTTACAAATCTCACAAGTTTCTTCTCTTCCGTAAAAGTTAAGGTTATAAATGTAAATTCTACAGGCCGTCCTCCAAGCATTTCTGTTTGTTTTCATAGGTGACTTATAAGTTTTTACCCTCTTTGATATTTGGGATAGGTCTCCTCTTGTAAATCATAAAACATACTAACAATTATATGTTTGTTTGATTTTCAGGAATGCATCTCTTGGGGTGGGTATGTGCCCTGAAGGTCAATGGGAGAAACTTACTAACAGGTCATGGGTCAGATCCATGTCCCCATTTGACTACAAGCTCTTGGATATACGTTCAGTGGGCCCTTCTGTAGGAACTGTTGAGGTTGTACTGAATGAAGGTCAGTTATGATTCATTAAAATAAAGTAAACCTTCTTCGTGTTACTCTACTAACAATGAACTCAAGTTTTGCAGAATTTTATTTATACCGTGCTATATTTTTGATACTGGGAATAACAATGATGACATTTGCATCCACTTTGAGCAACTCTTTAGCCACCTACTATGGTGGTGCAATGACATTAGGGGTTTTGCTTGTTGTTTTGGTCATCCTCTTTCAGGTAGCCATGAATTGAACTAAAGCAACTGCGTGATATGCTTATTTTTATGCATTAAAACTTATGTTTGTATATTTATGCTGATGCATTAATATTATGGTTTTTATATCTCTTATATTGTTACTTATAATGCAGGGAATGAGGATCCTCCCAAGTGGTAGGAAGAGTTCACTAGCATTAGTTCTATATGGATCCATTGTGAGTCTCCCGTTTAATTTTGCTCAGTTAGTATTTTAGATACAATTCTTATTATCTTTATTATTTTTTTTGTAATTTAACTTCATGTAAAAGGCTAAACGCGTACACATTTTACTTCTTCAGGTTGGAGTTGGATCCTTTCTGTTTAGCTATGTACCTACATTATTGCACTCTCTACTTGTGGAGATGGGAATTAGTGAAGATCTTTACAGTCCTGTATCTAAGTTTTATTTAGTTATTTGTACATTCTTTCTTTTTGTGTTGTGTTTTTCATACTAGGAATATAAACTTCTGCTGATGTACTGTCAGGTGGCAGCATTCCTAGTGGCTTTTGTTGTTCTATGTGGAGCGTGGTTGGGGTTCTGGGCTGTTCGTAAACTTGTCCTGACAGAAGACGGATCAATTGATACTGGTGTGGCTCAGTTTGTTGCTTGGTCCATTCGAATTGTGGCCTCTAGTATGATTCTTCAGGTACCCGTTGACCTTTTGTTACATAATTTATTAATCATGTTCTTGACTCTCATACTCGTGACTCGTCCTAAT
Source organism: Smallanthus sonchifolius (assembly GCA_023525975.1). NCBI lineage: Eukaryota > Viridiplantae > Streptophyta > Magnoliopsida > Asterales > Asteraceae > Smallanthus > Smallanthus sonchifolius. Next base: position 71,536,790 of record CM042033.1, on the reverse strand, counting down.
TACATCATTTTTATCCAATTTTAATCAAATTTCCTAGCATAAAATGATCAATGCAGTGTTTAATCAGTTCAACTGAAATTGAACACGAGTGATGTAAACTGAATGGTAAGTTAGAATTTTTATGATTCATAATCATTTTTGTTGAGGTACTCAAATGAAAAACCATGATAGTATCTATTTTTCCATGATTATTGATGCATTCTGAAGGTGGCAAAATGGTGGGTTGGATCACATGTAAATGGATAACTTTTTGGTACGGGTCAGATTGAGTTAGGTTTGAATGTTTGATGACCCGAAACACTTTTTATCCAAATCTTTTAATTTCTTTAATATGTAATTGGTTTCTCAAATATAAATCCAATATTTATATTATTTTAAAATTGATCTAATCCTTTCAATAAACATGATTCAGGAGGTTTATCACTTCATGCATTAAAAATGTAATATGGATGACTTTCGTCCCGTGTGACCCATTTGGCCAGTTCCCTTAAATCTATTTGACTAACGCGTCTGACCCATTTGCTATAAAACTTAATCCGAAACAACCAATTCTTACCCATTTGGCCAGTTCCCTTAAATCTATTTGACTAACGCGTCTGACCCATTTGCTATAAAACTTAATCTGAAACAACCAATTCTTACGTAAGCTCCTTTCTGTTCCAGTGTTCTGTGGATCCTTTGTTGGCAGTTGCTGCATTGGCCTGTGGTGTACTTATTCCAGTAGCTGCAAAGAGCCTCCTTAATTATTATGCACCCAAGTAAGTCCGTGTCACAAATTAAATATTTCATACCCAGTGGAGTTTCAGTTTTTCCAACTTCCAAAATGTTAGTTATTAACTTATTATTATGGTTTATTAGTATATGGCCCGTAAGCCCATAATAGGTTTCTAGGCCTCATTAGCGTTTGTTTCCTATATATTGAGGATTCCCCTCAATTGTTTATTCATTCAGTTATCTAATCCACTTTACTTTTACACAAATTAAGTTGGTCAAAATGGGTTGGGTTGACCCGAGCCCGTTTTCTTTTTAGCTAACTTATGTGAGTTAACCAACCCGTTAGGGACGAAATATCACTTCTACCATTATTTTATGAACTTATTTAGCATCACTTCCAAACATCCGCAGAACCTTGCAGGGCAAGCATAAAAGATCCCGTAAACCAGTTTCTTCATCGCCTGTTGAAGATTCTTATAAAAATAAGCATGAGCTGAAGCTATCTGACTCGAACACGTTCTACTCTACCTACCATGACACACATGCAAGAAAACAATACTCCAAAGATGAATGGGACACGTTCACAAAAGACTCCACCAAGAGAGCATTGGAAAGTCTCGTGTGGTCACCAGATTTCAACAGATGGGCTGTTGCTAATGCTGATAGACTCGCCTTGCTTCCCAAGAAAGACACCAACCCGAGCCCGAAGAGTTGGTTTTCTTGGTCTTGATCAGTTAATTATTGTAGTTATGGAAAGTGCTAGCCGTGTATTATAACTAATCATGATCGATATACATTTTAGTACCGTCATCGTACTAACCCGTGTTGGTCTGGGTCTGGTTTCAAACATTGTATACTCCCACTCTAGTGACATCTGGGTGGTGGTGTTATGGCCCGAATAGTGCCCGAATAGTCATTTTCTGAATTTCTATTTTTTTGTAGGGAGGATGAGCATAAAACTGAAGCATATAATTGTAACTGAATTAACAGACCTAAAATAACCAAGACATTGTGAAAACGATGGTTTGTTTTCTAAATTTGATTAACCAATTAGATCGGTTTGCTTATGAGTACTTGTAGTAACCAACCCATAATTAACCGAAACTATTCATTTTTAAAACTGTTTTAACTTGATTTACTATTATTAGATATAATAAATATCTATAAAGATATAAGTGGAGATGTTCAAAAAGATTCGAATCTGAATACCTTAATTATCCAAATATTTAGATATCCGGATCCATTTTAAAAAAAAATTCGGATATTTTAGATATCCGAATATCCAAAATGTTATATTTATATATTTTTTTAATTGTTTTTGTAATTTAAAAATAAGAAAATCAGAATCTAAACTCGAAGTATTATATTTATATATGTATTTTTAGTTATTTTAAGTGTTTTTATAATATAAAAATACTATATTTTTTTATATATTTTGGATATCCTTTTAACCTATGAGAATTACATAAAGTGATATGGACTTTGGAAAATTTCATTTTAGATGCTCTCTAAAGTCTAAACTATATTAAAAGATTAAATTTTAAGAAAATCACAAAACAAGACGTTTTAAAAGAAATTACATGGTATTTTATATATAGATTTACTTTCTAGTAAATTAGACCTTTGTTCATTATTGTTCACTCAGATATAACATATTCGTTTCTTGACACTGACACTAATCGACGTTAAACTTTTATAAAAAAATAATACCCTTTACGGGGCTACATCCCATAAAAAAAAGATAATAGAGTAAATTATATTTTACGTCCTTTAGGTATTTGTCAAATTTCAGTTTACGTCTTTTAACGAAGTAAATTACAGAAAATGTCTTTTCTGTTTAAATTTTGTAACAGTTTACGTCCGTTCTTCTAATGGACGTTAATTTTATCCGTTAAATCTAGTCATGTGAGTTGCACATAAGGGCATTTTCCTCCTTTTTATCATTTTAATGAAAAAGTTAAAAAAAAAATATCAGGAACACAACTTGATGGCAAAAGAGAGAGCGGGAAGAACGACGTGTATAACACATGACAGCTGACAGACACTATTCCCCTGCATGCTCTTTAAAGAGTTAACTATACGACTAATATATTTATTTGAAATGAAGATAAATTATTCTACCATCACCTTACGATAAGGTTAATAGTGTAATATTATTAACAAACTATTTATATAAGGTGCTATGAATTTAACCTTATGCTTGGTTTTTAAAAGAAATTTTATATGTATCACAATTCACACACACTCCATTCTTTCTCCTTGTGGTCCAAAGACCCTTTTTTATATTTAATTTTGGCCACAATTTAAGTTCGACATCATGAAAACTTAACCCGTATTGTTTCCTTTATTTTCCACTCGGGCCAAAACATAACCCATACTTATTCTGACTTTATTTGAGTTTTAAATACTTTCATTCATAACATTAAAATATATTTTTTATAATTCCTTCCACTTCATTAATAATAATGCTAATTAAAATATAGAGTTAAAAGTACACGGATGGTTTGTGTGAGTATGTACAAATTTTGGATTTGGTCGCTAAATTGAAAAACCTAAACTGTCAGTCCCCAAATTATACATAAACGTAACATGTTTGGTCCCTGGAGTGGATGACAGTTAACTTTTCTATAAATATTTTTTAAAATGAGCAAAATACTACTAGATTAAAAAAATAAAGAAATAGAAATTAAAAAAACCTATATTTATACCCCTAGTTCGCAGGCGACACCACAACTTTTTTAACTTTTTTTTTAATTTAGGGGGATTTTGGTCATTTTCAAAAATATTTACCTGAAAAATTAACTGTCATCAACTGATCTAGGGACCAACACATGTTACGTTTATGCATAATTTAGGTACTGGCGATATAATTTTTCAGATTTAAACTTAAGAACCAAGTCCAAAATTTGGACATAACAAAGGGACTATCCGTGTTCTTTAACCGTAAAATATAAAACTAAAGACGCGTTACAAGAAGAAGAAACATATCTAAACAATTACAACCTTAAAATTTTGAAAAGTTCAATCGACTTGTTCCACTCCCCTCAGATTCTTTACAAATATTTAAAAAAATAACAATTATTTAATACAAAACATTTAATATTAATCATGATGATTAATATTTCTTACTTTGGATTGGACTAAACTCAACAAACCTATTATTTATTGTGAAAGGCCCATAGATGGAGGCAAGAGCTTTGTTGTAACGTAGCCAATTAGCCGCATATCATAAAGGACCGTCTAGGCAGAGCAAAGTGGGCGGCTTTGAGACCAAATAAACTAAACACAAATAATATCCAGCTCGGACAATAATAATTTAAATAGATGTCAAAACACATCCACGTCACCCATTTATCAACTCCACTTATTTTTTCCTCGTCACCGTCGACAAGTATAATTAGGGCTGGCAATTTTTGACACGGACATGTTAACACGACACGACATGTAATTAACATGTCCCGTGTTTGACCTTAGCAGGTTTCGTGTCTTAAACAGTTCAACATGTTAAATTCGTGTCTAAATATGTTAAAGACATATTAACATGTTAATACCCGTTAGGGACATGTTAACAATTAACAATTAAGATCCTATTTAGTATTTACCCATCCCAAGCTAAAGCCCAACCACTTTTTTTTTGTGTGCAGATTCGAGCAATTGTGTGCATGTTTCGAGCAATTGTGTGCATGTTTGAAATTGAAGATATGAGAAGAAAGACCTGCCGAAACTTGGAATTGTCTTTAATGGATGTTTTGATTTGATTTTTATGGGTTTTTGTTTTAAAAAGGTTTATGATTTATTATGATAATGGATGTTATGATTCGAATTTTTAAATTTTTATGAAGTTTTGACATTTTTTCTTTCATTACATATGTTATATTTATTCTCTCTCTAAACAGGTCCCTTAACAGGTGACCTGTTTCTAAACAGGTCGTGTTCGTGTTTGAAAAAAATGACACGATTAATTATCGTGTCGTGTTCGTGTTTAACACAACGGGTTATCGTGTCTTATCGTATTGTGTTTTATCATGTCGTGTCTAACATGTTATGCCAGCCCTAAGTATAACCGTACCTAAATAGCCCCTCTAAATGTCAAGTAACAAGACGCGAAGTCGCGATCGATGAAAAGCAAACGATCGTATTACTTGGTGTACCATCGTTAGTACAAATGAGAACTACACTGATAGAAAAAACTAAAAAGCTGTTTATTTGATTTATAATTATTTAGTGATTCTTATTTTAACCTATCACAGGTAATATATTTTATTATGTGTTGAATAAATTACTGATTACATGTAACAAGCGTAAATAAATCTAGAAGTGTTCATAACCATTGAAACCAACCGAACTACCCAAACATAAGCTATGCTGGTTAGTTTAACCTGTTTGAGATTCATATGGTTCATTTCACGGTTCGGTTTTGACGGTTTTGTCACTTAATGGTCCAACCAAGAGTTTGGAAATTGAAATAATGGAACCTCTAGTTCAAAGAAAACCAGTCATATAAACAAAACCACATGTTTAAAAGAACCGATTGTTTAACCTTTACTATTAATAAATATCTTTTTTAATTTTTGGAATATAAATATCTTTATAATTTTAATACACACTAATGATTTAACAAAAATAAAAAAACCGGTTTACGTTGCAAAACCACGAAAACTGAACAGTCACACTGTTAAAACCGGTTGGCTAACCCATCAAACTTAGACGGTTTGGTTTGTCATTTTTTGAACCTATAAAAAACAGTTCGGTTCATAATTTTTGTAAAAACCGATCAAATCATACTATGAACACCCTAAATGTTCTCAAGTGGATTCGTAGATCAAAGTGTTAAGTTATGTAAACAAAGAAGTGGTTCGATTTCAATTCCAAAATAAACAAACCGATTTTATAAATACTGAATATTGAATAAGAAAAATTTTGCTAAAAAAATAAAATAATATTATGAGCCAAATTGAATATAACTAATTGTGGTTGAAGTTTTATATAATTCTAGTAAACTTTAGATCGATTTCTTTAGGCCATGCGGTCCCGACATTGTCACGTTGAAGTATTTGTTTGGTCCTCTTAAAATTTGGGAATGACTGCTTTTACCATTCATTTTAGCATTTTACATATCCTATGACTTATTTTTCCATCATCAAAATTTCAAAAATATTCATTTAGTTTCAGAAAAAGTTTTATTCGTTAATGTAGTTTTAAAATAAAAAAAAATACATTTGTTTAAAAATTACTTTAAAAGACACAATTGTTTAAAACTATGACTGCTTCATGAAATGTGTAGTGAACATTAGGGCTGCAAATGAACGGAACGTTCAGTGAACTGTTCGTCCGAAAGTTCATTTATATTCGTTCGTTTAATAAATGAACGAATATGAACAACAAATTTTGTTCGTTTAGTTAAATCAATGAACATGAACAGGGGTCACGTTCGTTTATTTATGTTCGTGAACGTTCAATAATGGTGTTCATTTATGTTCGTTTGTGTTTGTTCATGTTCGTTCGGTCTTTAAAAGTTTTTTATATTTTATCAATTAAAACTATTTGTTAATTGTGTTTATGAAAATTATGTCAAGTATGTGGAGATAGTTATGTCAACTATCAATTACTTGATATTTATTTTTGATGGATTTTGTGTAATGTTAATATGAGATGAAAATACTGATATTATTTTCAAATGAATTTGTGTTCATGAACGCTTGTTTGTGTTTGTTTACGTTCATGTGTGTTCGTTTATGTTCATTTATGTTCGTTACATAGAATTACCGCACGGACACAAACGTGTTCATTTCCTTAATGAACGAGCACGAACAGTAATCTCGTTCGATTATGTGTCAATGAACATTAAATTTCTTAATTAACGAACACGAACAAGGACTTATCCGTAAAACGTATAGGAACCTAGTGAGCACTTTACTAGAAGTATAGGGGTCAAAATGCAATTTTTATTTGAATTATTATATAGTTCTTATTTTTTTCTGCCCTCCTCGATACCTATTTATAACTCCACTTGTTCAAGCTTCATCTTCCCGTTTCCTTTTCCCTGAAACCCATTTCAATTAGGTTTCCATATCTGTCAATCGATGTTCTTCGGTAGACATTAATGGCTTCTTAAATCTTCCATCTTCGCCTGATTCAGGTAATTTTTGCCTACCTTCTGTTCTCAATCACTTCCATTTTCCCAAATTTCAGATATATTGACGATAAATCAATTCTGTAAACCTAATTACTAATCTGATTGTTGATTGGAATCAAAATCGATATAAGTCGATCAATATGAAGCTAATTACTGCTCTGATTGATGATTAGGTCAAAATCGATATAAATCCGATACATATGAAGCTAATTTCTGCCCTAATTGCTGTAGGAATCGATCCAAATGGACAGATTAGATGCATCTGGATTCGTGAGTGGTGGATGTAGCTTGTTGGAATGTTTGAATGCTCTGTTCATATTGATCTATAGATGTTTGTAGACTTAATTTTTTCAATCATAAAAAATGGTCTACAAGAACCCTAAATTTGATCTCAACAAAAACCCTACAGATTTTTATTGTAATGATGAATTGGATAAGGATAATCAGTTTGATGATACCACGCTACGGTTGGAATGTTTTAGCCAACAAGATAGTAAGAGTGCACCCGGTGATGGCTGCGGGTTGGTCCTCGGGTTAGGGCCCACACCAAGTGTTTGTTGTAATGACCGCGATTTGGGTTTGAAACTTGGTCTTTCTGATCATTCTACTGCTGCAAAAAGTTCATTTTCTAATGGGTTTGGATTTCATCATGTTGTTGATGAGGGTTCTACATCCGCCAAAAGGTCAGGTGGATATATGCCGTCGCTTCTTTTGGCTCCAAGAATTAGTGTTCCGTTGCAAAAGGTTATAATTTCTGAGCCTGTACCGTTGGTTGTTTCAGGTTTCTTGGCAGAAACAGTTTCGGATCAGCAAACAAGCAGCAAGAAGTGTGAGTTTTCACGGGGTGGGGTGTGGTGCAGCCACTCAACGGACTGCAGCAAAGGCGCTAGAGGGGAATCAGGCCTTTGGATAAAACATGGTGGAGGAAAGAAGTGTGTGGTGGACGGTTGGACTAGAAGTGCTGAAGGGCAGGCGGGCTTATGCGTCTCCCATGGTAGGCGGTGCGGTTACCATGGTTGTAAAAAGGGAGCTCAGGGTAGCAGTATGTTCTGTGGAGTTCATGGTGGCGGTAAACTTTGCGCGTTGACTGGTTGTACCAAAGGTAGCACCAGTTTTTGTAAGGCCCAGGGCGGTGTGAAGCGGTGCATTTGTGGCGGAGAAGGTAAATATGAGGCGTTTGCTAGGGGAAGAGGCGATTTATGTGCCGGTCATGGTGGCGGGGTTCAAGAAACTGAAGAAAACCTGGTATCACATCACGACTCTTCCACGGGCTCTCGGGCCTTGGTTCCATCCCACCAGAAAATCACTCGTTGTCGTGTTCCAGTGGAGTCTCAGATTCCACCAGTCGGCTAGGAAAGCCCGCTAAAAGACGACAACTAATTCCACCTCAAGTACTCGTTCCTTCATCAATGAAATCATCATCATCTTTGCCATTCACCAGGCAGTCGAGCTCAGCAACCGATGACAACAGTGGCCCGAAAAGCTTCGGGCTAGTGGTTTCCGAGGGCCGGGTCCATGGCGGCAGTCTGTTGTCGTTGGTCAACCGAAAGTTAAGGAAGTGATAAATCTTATGATGGGATCTAACTGAATCAACTGTATGATTGAATTAAAGATATGTTTGTGTGTAATCATAACTCCTCCCACATCGGAATAAGGGAGAATCATGTTACGCCTTATAAGTTTGGTTTCTGTGATGTATAGCATCTTAGACCAACGGACGATGTGATCGGGCTATGAATCCACTTAGTGGGTTCTGGCTCAGGAAAGTCCCCGGGCCCTTTATCGCAGAGATGCGGACCTGGAAACAGGTTAAGCTTCGGAGCAGTTCGGTTGGGCCAGAAATGGTTCAACGGGCTCGAAGTGTGTTTGGCCGAAATTACAGTCATTCACATGGTCCAATTGTGACTAACTGAACGGGGCTTATGATCCGTTGGTCTATTTCTTTTTTATATATGAATCTATCTTGTATTTGCAATGTGTTTTATTTTTCATAAACCTTTTGTAAATTACGTTGTAATTTTTTATATCATAAATAAAACACCTTTTAAAGAATATTAAATAAATACACACGATAACATTAACAATGTATTATCAACCAACTTTCATTTCAACAACTTAACTCTTATTTTTATGGATTATCATTGTGTATACTTTCAAATTGATAAAATATTCAACTTATTTAGTTTATTATGTCACATTATTAACTTAAATCAAGTTTTTAGTAAATAAAATTTTCCATCTACAACAATAAGAAGAATAGTTGATTTTATATTATGCACTGAAATATATTAAAATTTTGATGTAATGTTATGATTTATGAATAAACATAAAGAAACTATATATAAATGAATAACATGTCACTGAAATTTCCAATTAAATGAAAAGCCAAAAACAGTTAAAACAATGTTTTGTTTTGTAATGAGATTCTGGTCATTATCATTGGATGATCATATTGATATATTCAGATTAACCTCTGTATAATTACTGTCATTATAAAGATAAGGATATGTCTGCTAGAACTGATTTGAGATATTCTTGAAGGCAGAGGAATATCCTGGAAAAAGGCGTATGACAGTGTAACACGTCGACTGATTTGGGATATGTATGCTAGAACTGATTTGGGATATGTATACTAGAATTGATTAAGGATATGTATGCTAGAACTGATTTGGGATATCCTAGACAAGGCATATGACAGTGTGCCACGTCGACTGATTTGAGATATTTTTAAGGTAGAGTGGTCCATGGAAAATATATAGAGATAATGATATGTATGCTAGAACTAAAACAAGCGTTCTTGCACCGATGAAGGATACTGACTTCTTTCATGTGGATGTAAGCCTCCATCAAGGGTCTGCATTTAGCCCTTTTCTCTTTGTAGTAGTTCTGGACGAATTGTCAAAGTCGATCCAAGAGGTTGTCCCATGGTGCATGCTCTTTGCTGACGATATTGTGCTAGTCGCAGAAAGTAAACAGAGTCTGAATGGAAGGCCAGAGGAATGGAGGGCAGCTTTAGAGAGTAAGGGTTTAAGGATTAGTCGCTCCAAGACGGAGTACCTTTATTGTGACTTCAGTGGCGTAAACGAAGTTGAGGACGTCCAAATCACCATCGAAGATCAGATGGTCTCGCAGGTAACCAATTTTAAGTAATTAGGATCGTTTGTACAGACCGATGGGGAGAAAAAAAATACTATGTTCATATTGGATAAAGAAATATGTGCATACCTAATTACAAATTTAATTCAAGTCACTGTGAAGGACACGTTTTTGCTTACTTCTTTAAGATTTTATGTTTATACTATATATTATTTAGTTTATTTGATCCATGAATAGTTAGATAACAGTTTCTTTTGTATACTTATATTTCTTATACATGTTTGAATTATTGAATTCTGACTTATGAATTTTTATAGTCAACTGTAGAGCTATTGATTGAAAAGTAAAGATAGCTGAATGTATGTTTTAAATTGTAATATATTTATGTGCTCTTAAGTGGTCTATTCATGTTTAGAAGTAATAATGAAGGTTTTATTGGAAGTCTTCTGTTTACCTTGTCTTTTTGCATGAATTCTTTAGCTAAACAAATTTGTTATATACTTTTGGGAATATACACAAATGTATCACTTGATAATCTGATGCCAAGTGGCAATGTAGCAAGTAAAACACCATTTATACTCATCTATTCATCAGAAGCAAAGAATTATTATATTGGGAGTTTCTGGTTTCACAGGTGCTGCTATGGAAGAGGGAAAGGTTTCAAAATATGGTTTTGAAATTGTGAAAGCATTTTCAAATAATCATCTTGATCTTAGGCCCTCCTATTTCTCAATTTTCAAAGGTAAAAATCAACTTTAATTATTGATGTTTCCTCCCTAATGGAGATTGACAAAACCACAATAAAAATGGTAAGTGACCAAAACAAGCAAGTGTTGATGATGCAGGCAATGAAAACTGTGAGAAAGACAGATATAGCCTTATAAGGGATCCAAATGATTTTCAACAAGGGATTTATGATAAACCGCTTTCTTGCTTTGGCTGTGGAGTAAGATGGTATTTGTAAGTATTATAACTTTTAATTTTTTTTTGAACAGGTGAACAATCTACACATGCACAATTCTCATGATTTCGTTTTTTAAAGGTTTTTAATAAGATTTGCATTTCCATTGATGTGGTACTATGCTGCATTTCTCTATTTTAGAAACTACTACCAACAAGATCCATGGGAAAGAGCAGGTCTCGCTGCTTCTGCAATTGCAGTAAGTCCCACTTTGAACTGTTTATTTCAACAAGAAAATTTGTGAAAATGATCTTAAAAAGCTAATTTAATAAATATTCCAGTACTTGATTATGCTCATGCCCAACAAGGAACCAAAGTGATTTTAAAAAAACATAAAGAGATGAAGAGAAAACAATAGAGGCATTTTTTTCTGGTGTCTTTTTTTCCACTGATTAGCAAAAGTCGTGTAGAGCTTCATTTTTAACTTATGAAGCATTGTGATTTTATAAGTGAAAGAAATAACTTGACATAGGCTGGATTCTAGAAATGTATATTGATCAAGAATACAAGAAGCAAAATAGTTTCTTTAACAGTTTTGTCTTTGTTTTATTTCATATCATTACATATTCACTTTTGTCGGTACATATTGTAGAAGATATGCTGTAAATTTGGGTTTTCTGCGTATAGATTAATGCTGTTGATGGAATGAAACTGTATGACGAGTTATTTAATGATTCTAGAGTTAGAAAAATGGTTAGCTTGGTGAATGATTTAAGGGCTACAGGAAGATGGGATCTATTTCAAGGCAAGTCCCTTACGTTTTCTAGATAGATAAAAGTAAAGTACATTTTTTATATTATCGTTTTAATTATAGATTAATAACATCTATTACCATGCATAAACCATCCATTAAGATTTAATCTGTTATTATGCATGTATCCAAAATTAATTGATTGATTTATGTAATTGTGTTTTCTGGTTTTAGAAATTATATTTGGAATATGGATTGACCATGAGCAGTTTTGTTAGGTTATTGCGAGGATTAGACCACCTAATTCTAATGAAAAAGGTATCATATGGTTAGAAAAGTTTTCAAAAGAGCCTGGGTGATACCCGTCGCTTTGCGCGGGGCAACCCACTAGTATGTATAAATATATATTAATAGGATGGATCCGGTACAAAACCCATTTAGCATAAAAAATGTAGGAAACATTGAGGTGGTGACACGTGTAAATGATTAGAAATTAGTAGAAAGGTAATAGAGGGAATTGACATCATCATTTGACTTTTTTCCTTTAAATACTAGTTTTACCTATTTTTTTAAAACTAAAATAACTTTTACATACTTTATTATTTTTTAAAAGAAAATATACCAATTTTATCTTCTTTAATATGAGTATACTTTTGCTATATTTTTTTTTATTTAAATATATTTTTTTAAATCAATGTGAAAATGACACTATGCTGATAACAACACCTTATACATGCGATAACAATACATAACAAGATATATCGGCATATTATAAAATGAGATAACAACATGTGTTGTTCTGTGTTGTTATCCCATTACAATGTGTTGTTATATAACTTTACATTATGCTTATATGCATTATTTTGTGTTGTTATCTGTAAGGCCCCAAACTAGACACTTTACAGTTGGTTTTCATAAATGGTTATATTCTTTAAAATGACTTTATTTTTCATTTAAGTAAAAACAGAAGTCTTTCTCTAATTAATGTTATCTTTAATACTCGTTAACTTTCATAACGTTACCTGACGAATGCATGCGCACCACTCGGAGTAGCCCCGCTTCCAAGCCAAGATACATCGTCTAGCAGACTAACCTGCAAAACAATCTAACGTACATACAAAGTCAGCTACGCTGAGTGAGTTCTAATAGTTTAATTTAAACAAAAGCCAACTCATTTCATTTATTGTTTAGCTCCACTCAGGACCCTCTGATCCTTATAAAATAGTTTTACATATTTTCATCATATAAATAACCTTCGTTATTTTAAAATATCTCAAAGGATTCACCACCCCAAACTCTACCCACCATTTTAACTCAGTAAGTCTCTTTGACATAGACCGAGCCTACTACTATGATAACACACAATTTACCATATATATATATATTAACCATACACTGGTTAACTCATACAACCTCTAGACAACGACTTACCAGTCCTAACCAGGACTCTCATAACCCGACTGACTCAACAGTTGTACACCATGTACTCATCCTGACACAACGGTCAATCTAACTCAACACACCACATAGATTCTATCTATTTATCACACCAATATCATCTCATAGACAATTAATATAATTCATCACTTGCATGCAATTTAACACATATAAATGCACACAAACACATACCTCATCTCTGCACCCTCGTCAGGGTTATCCCCGTCGAGATACTCGCCATAAGCTCAGCTCTACCCTTGTTACAGGGCCCCGCCACTAAACATAGTGACACACTCGTCATCTACGATGACTACCCAGCTACCCACATAGTAGCTATATCATCTACCATACGGTGACTGATGCCTCATCACATGATGACTGCCAGATCACGCGTACAATGATGACCCTAAAGGACCCCGTCCTCCACACCACTGTTGATAGTGCATACGGACAACAATGCAAGCACACAAAGCAACACATATTTACACATGACACTACCTGGACATGTACTACGACTCACCACCCTTTCACGGATCACTTACGTGTGTAATAAAACACTTACTTTAGACGTATCCTCATAACGTCTAGACACATTACCCAACTCTTTCCAATTAAGTAATTATACGACACACAAACATCAAACCGACATCTAGCCTGTATATACTATGAACACCACATAGACCCATGCAAACACGATACCCGCCGTGTCACGAGGACAACGACACAATTCGCACATCATCAGACACATGACACACAACAACATACTAGCATCTACAGGACTCGTTAATGAACCACCTACATGTTCCCATGCTAACTCTCCTTATATACCATTCATAGGTTTAGCTAAATTCCTGACTCACCCCGACTAACTCATAAGATCACACACACAGATTATCACAACCCTTGTTCACCCACCCTAAGGACCCCATAACGACCCTTAGATTCATTATTACATAACGATCTCATAAAACACTTCAAGTTTAACTCATAACTCGTAATACGTTCGTTTAATAAAATATGCGTGTATGTACGATAGCCCCAAAACAGTAAAACGTTTAAAAGAGGAGATTAGAAACTCACCGGTTATACCGCGTCCAAATCCTAACTCTGCACCACGCGTACTCGCTCGAACCCCGAACCTGTCAAACGTATGATCACACGATAAGGATGCGTTTTAAACATACGTTGGATAACGAGTAACAATATAATAAGACCCCGAGTCCCATATGCATATATGCATTCATTTGTGCATATAGTGTGAGTGCATATATGCATTTAAAAAAACGACTATAAATTCGAGGTCTTTTAAAACCAAACCTTAAACATATTGAAATGTACATGAATTCTAGTCAATTTATAGTATAAATAGAGCAAGAGTTAATGCGGTTCTCACGGTTCTTAACATATGGTTGGTTCTCAAAAGAACATACCCCTATATATATATATATATATATATATATATCAAAATGCAACTTATGAACAGTGATCTTATTACCTTTTTTTTTATTAAAACACAATTAAAAATTAACTGGGCAGTGCTCTAATGGTTTAAGCTCTTTACCCCAACTTTTTTTTTTTGCATTTAAAACCCACATTTCCTTATTATATCTATATTTATTGGAAAACTAAATAAATAGTAATGTTTTGTCCTTTAGTGATTTTTTTCTAGTTTTTTTAATTGTTCTGTCTATATTTGTGTTCGTGATTTTCGAGATTTTATGGCGAACTGACGTACTTTTACGACGGGGTACAACGTTTGAGTTTTTTTCTTTTGTTTTTTAAATTGTTGTGTCCAAATTTTTTTTACGTTTGATTTAATTATTTTGTTTTTTCTTTTGCGTTCGTCTTTCTTGACACTACGATTTCAGGGTTTACGGTGAAGTGACGTTCGCTTTTACGACGGGGTACGATATAGGGTTTTACGGTAGAGTGACGACCGTTGTGACATGTTTTTGTATTTAGATTTGTGTTTTGGTTACTTAATGCTATACTTTTAGTTTTTTTAAGGCTAGAGTGGTGACGCTCGCTTTTACGACGGGGTATGTTTTAGGGTGTTAAGATGGAGTGACAGCCGGTGCGACGTGTTTTTATATACGGGGTATGTTTTAGGATTTTATGACAGAGTGACAGTCGTTGCCGCAGACGAACCGAACCGAACCGAACACGACCAAACTCCCTCTACTGTGTCGTTATTCGCTTTTATGGTTTGCGATGAGCCAAGCCAATGTCACGCTGCAAATCGCAGGGAAGAAACGACTAAATTTTTGTCGTATAGCGCGAGCTTTTTCATAAACAGAACCCGCACAACGTATGGGTGAACCCAACTAGTTTTATTTGAAATATTAAAATGACTTCAACTCTTTCTTTCACACGTTCCCCTCAATCGTACATATTTATCAAAACAAGCCCATCTTTCTTTATCTTATTTGAAATATCAAAACATTAAATGACTAAATGTTTCTTTCCTTCAATCATATATATTTATCAAAACATTTTATCTAGAATAATTATTTATTTGACTTATTTTAATTAAAATTGAGCCTGTAACCATCGCGATTTTAACAAAGAACTGGTGATGTATTATATATTTATTTTAAAATTAAGAAAAATTAAATATTTCTATATTAATATAGCTACAAAAGACAACCTGGCAACAAGCAGTAACTTTCTTTAATTTTTTATTATTTACTTCTAAACCTGACAATAAATGACAATTTTGACCCGTTTGCTAAGGAATGAGTCGGATTTGGGTCAATATTTAAACTTATTTAAAATTGAAACGGGTCGAAAGGATGGAAATCACACACATAGTTTTCAAATGCTTAAAACCACCATACTTTATTACAAATATGATTATTATTTTAACAATATACATTTCATATTAGTAAATATTAAAATAATGAACCAAAAAGTGTAGATAGCCCGGCCCAACCGACCTGACCTATTTTCACCCGTTAATCTGTTATGCATTATTATACCAGTGGCAGGGTATGGATTCCCATAAACGTGAATAACAAATTTATATTATTATATCTTTTTTTTTAAAATAACACTTTTTGCTAGAGGAAAAATTGGCTCGCAGACGGGTTGAATTACAAGTCAAAACGGGTAATTTTATGTTGGGTTAACAAGAAACACTTTTTGCACGAGCTTTTTTAAACTTCCTATAAACAACTACTGTGTTAAATGTGATTGAAAAAACAAAAGAAATCTAATCTTTTTGGTGAGTAAAATCCGCCCAAGTAGTGATAAGGTTGTTGTTAGATAGGTATTTGTACCAACTTAGTGTGAGGCCGGAAAGGTTAAATGACACCATGGTGAGGCGGTTGGCTAGGTTTATTTGGTAAAAGGTGAAGTATTGTTCCGCTTGTAAAAACCAATCCAATGGATTGGTGCCATCAAAGTTGGAAGGAACAATTTCGGTGTGCGGGGTTGGTTGTCGAAGGTGGGTGGCGTTTGATTTTTGGGCTGGGATCGGTTTTGTTGAGGGCGGCCAAGATAAGTTTAGTCTGTTCGGCTTGGGTTACGATTTGGGCAGAGAGAGCTTCAAAACGTTAAATGTTATCTGTAGCGGCGGCGAGATGTGCTTTATTTTTTCTTCTTTTTCTTTCTTTTTTGTTTTTATGATCTAAGATTTTTTTCTGGAATGTATTTTAAATCAACAAATCATCACCAAACTTTAATATTTTATATATACAAAATGCAACCTAACAATAAATATTAACTTTTTTAATATTTACTATCACCTACGTGTTCCCTTTTTTTTTTTCCAAAAATGTGATTCACTCAATCAACAAGCAACTACAAGAAAGAAAAAAAAAATACAAAAACAAAACTATATTAATTTATTTTTCAATAATAATAATACTACCAACACACACAAAAGCCTTGTACTCGGCTTTAACATAAATAATCATAAAAACCACCAAACACGATTTCCACACAACAAATAACATCGTGTTAAAAACCAATTACTTGTGTAACACGCATAGACAGTTAGCTTCCCCTATCTCAGAAGCAACACAAGGCGATTTAACCTTCCCGTTTTGGTACCAAACAGCACGTTTTTCAATAAGTTCATTCACAAAAGCATCCAATTTCTCAATTGTAATATTTGGCATCACCACAACATGTGCAATGTTTCCTTGACACGCAAGTTGCCATTTTCTTGTGAATTCCTCATCTTGTGGGCGTTCAAACACAACGGTACTGCTGAGCTCATTCAGCATTGACCCGATCCCGGAACCGGTCAACCGGCCCCTCAAGTAGTGCGCGTTTCTGAGGCATTTTTGGACTTCTTTTTGGAAACCGCGGTACCCTTTACGGTTTAAGGTGTACCATAGGAATAACGGGGCGTGACTGTTACGGCTTCCCATGATTGTTGCGTCTCTTGAAGCGAGATATTCAACGTTTCTTGAAAGGGCGTTGATGTGTTGTAGTCTTGTGATTTGAACGCCTCATGGCATTAGGCACCCGACGAATTTGTGACCCGAGACACTCACGCTTCCGATTGGTTTCTTGAAAGAAACCTTTGGTGCCTGGTTGTATGGTAAAAGCATAACTTATGTCAGTCAAATTGAAAGTTTCATATTATGAATCAAGAGATAGGTGGTAATTTTGACCCGTTTGCTAGGAAATGGGTCGGGTTTGGGTTATATCAAATTTCCAACATGTCAAACGGGTGAACTTTTTTTAAACTTAGCTAAAATGGAAACGGGTCAAAAGGATGGAACTTCACCCATAGGGTTTCAAATGCTTGAAACCGCCTACTTTATTATAAATATGATTACTATTTTAACAATATACTTTTCACAATAGTAAATTTAAAAAAAAGTTGTAGACAGCCCGACCCAACCGACCGACATATTTACACATGTTGTGCATATAGTAATAATTTTTCTTAAAGGATGCACGAGAATAACAAATTTATATTATTTTATCTTCTTTCAAAATAAGGCATTTTGCTAGAGGATAAATGGATTGGCAGACGGGTTGGAATACAAGTTAAAACGGGTAATTTTATGTTGGGTTGACCAGAAATACTTTTTGACTGAGCATTTTTAAACTTCTTATAAAGAACCGGCGTGTTAAATATGATTAAAATAACAATAAAAATCTAATCTTTTTGCAGAAAGTTGTATACGAGGCTGTGTTAAAAATACAATTTGAGCCGCTTTGGGCTCATTTGAACCGTTTCCCTTTTAACATTTCTTTTTGGTTTTGGCCTATTTCACCCGTTAAGAGATAAAACATAACCCAAATGGACAGCTTACAAGTTTAACAAAAGGCATCATCAGAACAAACAAAGCCCCGTCACAATGAATATAGAATCGATCATGTTTGAATCCCGTCTCTTCAAGAGTCTTTATGACCAAATCAAGATCATCAACAGCTCCTTTCACAGTTGACCCTGCATACGCGTTTGCAGTGATGAATAAAACCACACATATATATAAACATACAGTGACATAAAATACATAAAAACATAAAAAAGAACCTATGTTAACGTTAATAATTGCTGGTTTATCCTTGTGAAGAGAGAGTTTAGCTCTAAAATCTTCACAACCGATCTCCCTGGATATAAGCGTGTTGACCTTCTCACAATCCATTCGGTACATTCTTGCTGCTTTGAAAACAGAATAATGCGATTCACATGAAGCATATAAAATCCCATCTGGAAAAACTTCTCTCCTGCATATTTACATGAGTTTATTAGGTATTATGAATATAAAAACCTGATAAAGGAGTTGAAAATAACACATGTAGCTACAAACCCGACTAGAATGCCATGAAGATTGCCTTATGTTCCACAATTTGTAATTTAACCCCAATACTCGTTCTTTTCCAACTCCCATAAACGAGCAAACCAATCCAAAACACCAACCTCAAACTGCCGGGAGTGGACCCCATAGTTGCTCTCGATGAACGGGTCCCCGAGGTTATTAATGGAGAAATGTTGCAACTGAGATAGCGCACCATAGTCGAAGTCCAGATTATAAGGATAACCTATTAATTTAGAGAATCAATGTATAAAATTTAAAGGTCAAACATTCTAATATGTTAAATTTGTAGTTTAAAATCAAAGGTGGCGTTTGGATGTGCATTTTGAAAGTGATTATGTGATCACTTCTAATGGTTAATCATGGTCATAATCTCTTTATCCAAACACTAGAAACTGATTATTGCAACTTAAGAAATCACTTTCAGAACACACAACCGAACATTTGAGTAAGAACAAGATCGAAAACATAAACATAAGGGGGCTGCTATTGGAACACCAACCCCAAAAATGTACACCAGGTCCCTTGACACATCATACGGGCCGTGTGATTTGATGAAAAATGGTCATACGAGGTGTATGACACTCACATCAGTCATTTCAATGTCAACCAATCACATCATATCGGCCGTATGACCTCTGGTGTTTGTATAGATTGCCCCTGACACATCACATCATATAGGAGAAAATGGTCATACGAGTCGTATGATCAGTCATTTCAATATCAATCAATCACATCATACGGTCATATGTATGACCTCTAGTCTATACAGCGTGTCAGTGGTGTCTGTACGGACTGCAGAAAACATAAACATATAACATTTGACAAAAAACCATGAATCACAAACCATAAAAGAGGCAAAAGATTTATACCCAAATGATGTTTAGTCCTTTCAAGCAAAGACTTTCTATATCTAGCCAACACACTCGCCATTTGAGCTTCCCGTTCTCCGGTCACCTCATCGTCATCATCGGGCTAGGTTACCTCAAGGCAACTAGTATGAACATTCCTCCCTAACACAATCTCCCTAGGTTGTTCCTTCCCATTAACCAACTTCTCACCATTAACCCCAGAACAATCATCAGCAACAGGTGGCACAGGGTCATTGATCACAGTCGTCGGATCAAAATCATCCGGCAAAGATTCAACAGTTTCCAGGTTGAGCTCACGTAACATCACATCAATACTTCCAGCCATTTGCTACTCAAACAAATAACAAAGCCGTTAAAAATGTCAATCAAATTGGGCGTTTGATTGACGATAATGATTATAATGATCGGATCAACAAAAACCTGTTTAATTTCCAATTAATTTTGAAGATATTAGATTGAAAAGATGTAAATTTAAGATTAACGAAAGAGGCGATTGAAATGTAAGATGTTAGAAATTATGAAGAGAAATTGAACCTTTTGATGGAGGTGGCGGAGGTGAGTCTGATGAGAAGTGATGGCTGCTTGATTAATGGTGGTTATGGGGAAAGCAAAAAGGAGTTATCAGATCTGCGATTTTTGTATTTGTAGACAAAAAAAAAATTATTGAACATGTTGATTCTGGAGTGTCAGGGTTAGTTCTGTAATAGTCCTTTTGATATTCAAATTATAAGTTATAGTCCCTAAACTTTTGATGTTTTATAAACAAACATACAAGTTGTTTTGGATAAAAATTATGTAAACTAATTTTATAACCAAACTTAGTAAGTGAGATAGTGTGCTTGTAAACTCAATGAAAATCGATAAAAAGAAGTAGAACTTGGCACGGTTATTTACGAGAAAAGCCCTTGATCTTTAAGGATCTTCGGCATAAAACCTCGGTAGTTGACAATCGACACCTGCCTCGTTTCTTGAATAAATGGTAAAAAGATTACAAGTGTGAGCAGCAAATGATCGAGATCTAAGTGTTACAGAGTTTCTTGCGAGTGTTTTGTAATGCTAGGTGAATTGTGTGTGTTGCTAATCGATCAAGCCGCTGATTAAATACAAAAAATGATCTTAACTAACTCTCCGAGGATCCCGGAGCTTTACTCGGTCTTCAAATATGACCGTTATTGAGCTTCTCTCGCAAGTTTTACATGTTTTCTTTGACTTCTCGTCCGATTCTTCAGGGATAGACGAGTCAACACGTTTTACCTGCGCATATAAAAGAAATAGAGGACAAGTAGCCGTTAGTAGCATTAATATTCAGGATACCGAAATTGCCAGGATCTTGGATTCCGGATCATGCATCATTCAGGATCCTGCTTGAAGTTTAAACCATAACAATTGTCCCCAAATTCTGACAGCTGTTAACATAAGTTACAGCTATGAAAATTTTAAAATTCGAATTTCAAATTGAAACATGATGAGACGTGGTGCGAGAAACGAGGCTTTGACGCGTCGTCGTTCGAGGAGATTATCATTATTCCTTTAAAATTATCTTTCTTCTTCATTAATCCCAACTTCATCTTCTCCAATCTTCTCTCTGGGATCTCAGGTAACAACCTTGTTCCTTTTCTTTTCTTCCTTAGCTTTGTCGATTTTCGTATCAAAATGGCTAAGAAAACCACACGATCTTCCACATCTTCAGATGATTTGTATAGTCAACATCTGATAGTTAACCCGGATTTTGAGAAATGCACCTTTACTGATCGAGACATCGAGCGTCTCAAATCTGGGGGATTCTTCCCTAAAAATACCGTCTTTCGATCTTTTAACCCTAAGACGAGGGCGAATTTCATTTATGATATTTGGGTCTGCTTTCCGTCTTTTCCCTTTACCATAGGCTTCTCATATACTCTCACTGCTTTCACCACTGAATTATTTGAGAAAACCGGTTTGAATTATGCCCAAACGATGCCCGTGATTTGGCAAACTTTGCACACTTTGGAGATTTTGATCCGTAATCATGCTCTCGACTTCAGCATTTCTGAATTGGCTTATGTTTACAATCTGAGGAGCCACGGTTCTTCCCGTTTCTTATTCCAAATCAAAACCGGCATGAACCATCTAATCCTGAAAACAACTCAAAACGATCTTAATTGGAAAAATAATTTTTTTCTTTGTGAGAAGAGATTCGATCCCTGGTGGGGATAAGTTGCCGATCAAATGGATTGTAAAGGGTAGGATTCTATCTGTAGGATCCTTGTTATTCTGGCAGTCGGGATACTGACTTTTCGATGTTCTTTTTGTGTAACAGCGCCAAAGTTTTCTGAGGTGGCACCACCTTCTTCCGAGACTGCCAAGAGAGTCCTTTTCTTCTACAGCATCGAACTCACAGAGCGAACTTTCAAGGTTAAGACTCAGTCGGTAGCAGAGAGCTCAGAAACGTATCCCTCAGGCTCGGAAATGTCTGGTAAGACAAGAAATTCGTAATATTTTATTAGTTTATAAGATATGTACTGGTCTAACCTGTTATATTGAAATAGGTGTTCACAAGCCAAGCTCTAAATTTGCTCTCGAGGATATTGACAACATGCTTTCCAAGGAAAAAACATCAAGAAGGAGGCAGGCCAGCCATCATTCCCAGCAGCCAAACCAGAAGTTCCCAAACCTGAGTCTTCCACTGCTCGCCCTGTAACATCCCAAAAATAGTAAATAAGTAATTAATAACGCGATAGAGATTTAAACGTCAAAAATGAAATAAAAATGGATGGGCTTGGGCTCGGCTCCAACGGGCCGAGGGAAGCCCAGGTATATAAGGGCCAAGACAGCCTTGAATCTCTCATTTTCCACCAACACTTGCAAGCTAGAGAGAGAAAGGAGAGTCGGGTCTAGAGAGAGAAAGTCAACGGATCGATACAAAATTGAAGGAGCACGTTACTACTGAGCTCGTGAGCAAAACCTCCGAATCAGAATCACAATCCAGGTAACGATTCGACCTTAAACTGAGTTTTTCTTCGTTTTGAGGTTTTTCGGGTTTTAGCTAAATAAGAGACGTTTTTATGGATGAAACTTGAAAATAAGCTTAGAACAAGCATCTAGAGTGAAAACCGCACCTTTTTATCAAAGAAAGTTGTAAGATTAGCATGATTGGATTAACATGCAAAATTTCGGACTTGTCCAGAAAACAGGTGTTGTGTACTTATCAAGTACGCAGTAGAGACGTCCTGCGTACTTACCAAGTACGCAGGTACGCAGGAGAAAGATCATGCGTACTTACCAAGTACGCAAGAAGAATGCTCTGCGCACTTGTCAAGTACGCATGAGCAAGGCCCTGCGCACTTACTAAGTGCGCAGGCAGCAGACCAGTAAGTAAAGTCAGTATGTTTAGAATGATTAAACAGTTAGTCGGGAATGGGTCTGATGTGTATTTAACTACCTAATTCAGATCATACGTGACGTTGTTGGACCTTTGTTTAGGACAACCAAGACTAGCTTTTCAGGTGAGTTCTATGTGCCCCCTTCTATGTTATGTGCAAACCTTATTAAATGTTTTGGGGCTGAAATGTATACACTAAATGAATAAATGATATGAATGCTAATGTGATCATACGTGATGTACTAATATATATTTTATATATATATAAGAGAATGAATTATGAACAAAGAATGAAACGTATGTTTACAAAGAATGAAGGAAAGAATGGCATAACGTAAATAAATGAAATCTTGCTTTATAATTATTTATATTGCATGTTATGAATGTATGTATACGTTATGGACGGAAACGAAGCTAACGGCTACTTCTGTAGACGGACGACCACGTGACTATTTTTCAACCGGGAAAGATACATCCTTCGCAAGCTAGGACGTACAAAAAGCATAAGTGGGCGGTCGAAGTAAATGCTAAAATAGTATAACGGTTGCATAAACAATAGTTCGCGTGGGAAACGGATGCCTTAGGGCAAACGGGCGAATATGACGGACTACGACGGTAGGACGGTTAAGGCGGACGACCGAAGGTTGGCCGGACGGAAGTTAAGGCGGACGGTTTCTAGGACCGGACGAGTAAAAGGGCTACGACGGTAGCTTAAGGGCGTATGTCTTTGTGATATACGCAGTAAAAGACGGGTTGATCACCCTTATGTGTATGACTAATGAATGTAAAGGAAAGAAAAGGTGAATGCATATCTATGTAATCACATAAGAATGAAGAAAGAAAAGTAAAAGCTATGAATACGTATTTATAGAAATGTATGTATATAATTATGTATACTTTTAAAGAAAAGAATGAACATACTTAATAGTTTTAAACTAGAACTCACCAGCGTTAGCTGACTTTTAGTATACATTTCAGGTACAGAAAGGAAGGGTCGTGCGAAGGCGTGAAGGTTACCCGGCACAAGACTGACATCCCACTTTTATATATGTTAAGACAAATGTTATGTACTTAATTTTAAAGACTTTCGCTGTTATGTCATGTCATGTTACGTTATGTAATGAATGAATTCAAATGTTTTAAATTTAAGCTCAGTAATTATGACTATGTTTATGAGTAAATCCAACAAGTGAGGTTACCCAGGCAAGGGGCCTTACAAATTGGTATCAGAGCAATAGTTTGAGAGATTTAGACATTCCTAAATGTCTGGACTTAAGCTGATTATGGGACCAACGCACGGATGTCAGTATGGGTAACCAACGCCAACGCTAGCACGGTAAGTAAGTACTAGAGTTAATACACTTGGATAAAAATAGATACCTTAACTTAGAACAAATAGATGTCAATGTCACAACCGATTTGAAGAGTTTTGAACCTGAAAAGCAATGTAAATTAGTAATCACAAACCGGTCACTGTAATTAAAAATTTACCTTGCTTGTACTGTTCTAAACTATGATCTGAAGGAATGGCATTGATGTATTCCCTCTATAACTATCAGGAAACTAAGAATTATGGCTGGTGGAGGAAGAATAGGACGCCGAGGCGGTCGCACTGGCCGAGTAGGTAGACCTCCGTTGAATCAAAGACTAGAAGAAGAAGAGAGTGTGCACGCAGAACACACCGAGAGTGTGCACGAAACAGAAGTGACCCCAACTGGAGACGACAATCTAGGGCCGATACAGTTGGAACCCGAAGTCAGGGATGCTATTTCCCGTGAAGTTGTGCTCACTCTGAAGAAAGTATTGCCTGATCTACTATCCGAGGCACTAAAGAAAAGCAAAGAGGATGATGAAGGAGACCATGAAGAGAAAGTGTATGATAGTGATGGGGATGAAGTAAAAGTGGGATCAAGCAATCGTGGGTGCACTTACAAAGGATTCAAAGACGGAGACCCACCCAAGTTCGATGGGAGCAAGGATTCAGTGGCAACGCTCGAATGGATTGAGAGGATGAACGCTGTAATTAACATCAGCGAGTTTCGACCGGACCAGGCGGTTAAATATGTTGCTCATTCTTTCACCAATGAAGCACTGGGTTGGTGGAGAAACATTCAAAGAACAAAGTCGCCAAACGCTATCGCCAGAATGACATGGGAAGACCTGAAGAAGCTCATAATCCAAAAGTTCTGCCCACAGAACGAGATTGATCGTGTGGAGAACGTGTCACACCCCGCCAAGGCGGAAACGCGAGGCGTAACATTACATGGTTTCCAAAGCATATGATTACCGCAAACACATACATGATAAATGGATACATAAACAAGTTTAAAGTTTTACATTCCAAAATGTAAATTGAGTTTATAAAAAGTGAAGATTTCGCAAATATGACTCTATTACAATGAGTTATACAAGAGAAATCCCCCAAAAGTTGTATCCATAGTGTATGCATGTAATCTACATTGCTAACCTTGCGATCACGTTCAATTTCCTGAAAAACATACTTGAAAATGTCAACACTAGGTTGGTGAGTTCACAGGTTTAATCAAATAGTTCTTTGTAAAATTCAATTGTTCGTAAATAGTTTCAGGTGCATGTGATAATCAGAATAAGAATTGTTGACCCATTTGTAAACTAGCTAGGAATACAAATAATATGTTCCTACATGAGCCGTAACCAAACCATGACAATTGTTCTTCGCCCCTAATTTCGTTATCCGGTTCTATGCGGCCATAAATCCTCCAGATTGTGGTTAGCGCGACTAACCATGACCGGGAGACGTCACTCTCCATAGTACTATTCATAGGACCCTAGGCTACAGTTAATGGTTACTAAATTGTTCCAGGGGACTTTAGCGGCCTAAAATCGTTTAACTCATGTAAACATAAAGGTCGAGTCTTATTCTCTTGTTATCACATAAAAATAGTTGTAAGTATGTTCTTCCCCCAAATATTGAAAACAGTAAAAAGGGGCCGTGAAACTCACCTTGAGTTTGTGTATGCTTGCAATGATAATTGTTCTAGTCAAACTTGACTATTCGTACCCTAATTACAAAAAGGGTAATTCGTGTTATGACCGAATGTCTCATATGCAAATTGTTCACCGACTTAGCAAATCTGATTGCTTTTGTTTAAATATCTTTTTAGTTTTTCAACACTTGTTTCGTTATAAAATAGTTCTAAGTTACCGCCCCATGAGACTGATGAACAGGTATCGAAACTTTCTTAGTTTCGATTGAACAAAATAGATGTCGAAACTTCCTAGTTTCGATTGAGCAAAACAGGCATCGAAACTACCTAGTTTCGATTGAGTAATAGGTATTGAAACTACCTAGTTTTGATTGAGCAAACATGTATCGAAACTACATAGTTTCGATTGAGCAAACAGGTATCGAAACTACCTGGTTTCGATTGAGCAAACAGGTATCGAAACTACCTGGTTTCGATTGAGTAATAGGTATCGAAACTACCTAGTTTCGATTGAGCAAACAGGTATCGAAACTACTTAGTTTCGATACTGTTATTTCGTTTTGACAGAATCAGTCCTGCATATTTTTATGTTTTAAACTTGAATTCGACACCATTTTCTTGTTATTTTGCTTGTGTTCGTCAACTTGTACGTTTAGCTACGGTTTTTAAAGAAAATAATATGGATGGTATCGAGTTTTTACCTCTGGACAGAGATGACGATTTTGAGAGAAACAGAGAAGATGGTCTTGAATCCTT
Source organism: Smallanthus sonchifolius (assembly GCA_023525975.1). Lineage (NCBI taxonomy): Eukaryota > Viridiplantae > Streptophyta > Magnoliopsida > Asterales > Asteraceae > Smallanthus > Smallanthus sonchifolius. The sequence continues at coordinate 71,510,020 of CM042033.1, read as the reverse complement.
AGTTAAAATCCTTGAGAAAATCTTTGAAAGCTCCTTAGAACACCAAAAGATGGAGAGTTTTAATGCTTGAATTGGATGAATACATGAAGGTAGAATGAAGACAGCATGAAGACGATACGGTGGTGTTGTTGTCGTGAGAAAAAGAGAGAGGTAAGGTAAAAGATTGAGTGTTTGAAAAAGAGTGAGTGATGAATGATAGGATGTGGTAGTCCTTTTGTAGATTTTGAATTAGATGGGGAATGGGTTTTGAAAGACTTTTGGGAATAAAAGAGGATAAGGGAGTATGGTTTTTAACTTAAACAATCTAGTAGTAGGAATTTTGATGGTGGAGGGACCTACATGTTGCTTCTTCAGCCGAGAGTCAAGGAATTAGGGGGATTGGGTTAGTTTAGATGATAGCATAAGATTAGGTGTTAGTTAATTAGCTTATTAGGTGTATTAATCCCATTTAGAGTTTTTAAGTGTTAATTTAATTTGGTTTAGGTTCTTAATGATACTAGAATTATAATTTAATTAGTTAAAGATTCGTTGAGTGAAATATATTTAAATCCCGGGTTGTATAATTCGTTGATGTGATTATTAGTAAGCATGAGCGCCTACAGGTGACGATACGCGGTAATGTCTTCAAAAGGGTTCGTTATTTAACTTTACGTATATTATAAGTTTTAGTTCTAAAAAAAGAGAATTTATTGTCCAACGTAAAGTTTGTATACCATATACGTCTATATATTTTTCTGGTTATTTAATTTCACCACAAACGTTCGTATTAGTCGGTTTATATGGTACGTGAACCGGTAACTCCTAGAATTACCAAAATATGAAATGAGACAATGTACGGTTTTTGTTAGACCTTAATGTCCTTGATTGTGAAACTAAGTAAATCACGAAAACAATTATGATGTAAACTTGTTTATAACATGTACGGATATTGACCTGAAATGTCGGGTGTCACAGAACGAGTTCCTAAACTTTAAGGCGGGCAACAAGACGCACCGCCAGTATACCTCTAGATTCAATGAGCTAGCTCAACTGGTACCCCACCTAGTGGAGACAGAAGAGCGAATGATCAAGTATTATGTGAAGGGCCTACCTCAAAGGGTCCGTGTCCATGTGAAAGCCAACCTACCCTCGACCTTCGAGTCAATAGTGAATCTGAGCGGAATCGTCTATGATGATTATGCCAATGAGGACCCTGCACCTGAGACACAAAAAAGAAAGTGGGAGAACCCGTCTAAAGGCACCGGAAAAGGGAATGTGGCAACTGAAGTTAAGAAACCAAGGTTGGATAAATATGAAACTTGCAGGAAATGTGGAAGGCAACATCTTGGCGTGTGTCGAATCGGCACCACCACATGCTATAAGTGCGGGAAGCCGGGTCACTTCTCTCGAGAATGCGTAAAGAACGTCAAGTGTCAAGTATGTGGATTGTTTGGACATCTGACAAAGAACTGCAGGAAGGACGGCCAATCTGGTTCGGGAAAAGAGAGGGAAAAGGAACACCCACAGGCTAGGACTCGAGCCTACGCCCTAACTGAGGAGGAAGCAAGGGGAAACCCTGATGTTGTGTCAGGTACGTTCCTAGTTAATGATGAACATGCTGCTATTTTATTTGACTCTGGTGCTAGTAAAAGTTTTATATCCAATGCATTTAGTCGTAAACTAGGTTGCACTATCAACACCATAGTAAAGGCCTTTAGCTTACAAACTTCCGTTGGTAAAAATTCGACAGTATTTCAAGTAACAGAGGATTGCATCATAAAAATAGAGGGTCATAAGTTCCCTTCTAGATTATTCCTTCTTACCTTAGGAGGATTCGATATAGTATTTGGTATGGATTGGCTAGCTGCCAACGAAGCTCAAATCATATGTAAACGTAAGAGGATACACCTCAAAAATCCTAGCGGCAGTCCAATTACGGTTTATGGGGATTGGAATTGCACGATGCCGAACATCATCTCGATGATCAAGGCCGAAAGTTACATGAGGCGCGGTTGCGAAGCTTATTTGGCATATGTTATTGATGATAGAATGAAAACGAATGAACTCAAGAATGTGCCCGTGGTGTGCAACTTTCCGGAAGTATTCCCTGAGGATCTACCTGGGTTACCACCCGATCGGGAAATAGAATTTCAAATTGACTTATTGCCAGGAGCTGAGCCCGTTGCCAAAGCCCCCTACCGATTGGCTCCGTCAGAAATGAAAGAATTGATGTCTCAACTAGAAGAACTAACAGAAAAAGGATTTATTAGACCGAGCATGTCACCGTGGGGTGCTCCGGTACTATTTGTAAAGAAGAAGGACGGCAGCATGCGCATGTGCATTGACTACCGCGAGTTGAACAAGAGGACAGTAAAGAACAAATACCCACTGCCTAGAATAAACGACCTTTTTGATCAACTGCAAGGTGCGAGTTGGTTCTCAAAGATCGATCTTAGGTTGGATTACCATCAGTTGAAAGTAAGGGAAGAAGACGTACCAAAGACCGCGTTTCGCACGCGTTATGGGCATTATGAGTTTCTCGTGATGTCCTTCGGATTGACCAACGCACCAGCATCGTTCATGGATTTGATGAATAGAGTATGTCGACCAATGTTGGATCGATCAGTGATAGTTTTTATAGACGACATACTGGTATATTCGAAAAGCGAGGGTGATCACCACTGTCACCTAAGAGAGGTTCTGGAGGTGCTAAAGCTGGAAAAGTTGTACGCAAAATTCTCCAAATGCGCGTTCTGGCTTAGGGAAGTCCAATTCCTAGGTCACATAATAAACCCAAACGGAATCATGGTGGATGCTGCAAAGATCGAGACAGTAAAGGAATGAAACGTCCCAAAGACACCAACAGAGATACGAAGTTTTCTGGGATTGGCAGGCTACTATCGAAGATTCATTCAAGATTTTTCAAGAATAGCCTTGCCACTAACTAAGTTGACACGGAAGGAAGTGAAGTATAAATGGGGTCAAACCCAAAACAACGCGTTTGAAGAACTTAAGGCACGATTAACCCAAGCTCAAGTCTTGACTCTACCTGAGGGAAATGAAGACTTGGTAGTCTATTCTGACGCTTCGGGGCAGGGTTTGGGGTGCGTACTTATGCAACGAGGAAAGGTAATTGCTTACGCCTCGCGACAACTAAAGATTCACGAGGCTAACTACCCAACACACGATCTAGAGTTAGAAACAGTAGTTTTCGCGTTGAAAATATGGAGGCACAATCTGTATGGAGTCAAATGCACCATTTACTCCGATCACAAAAGCCTGAAGTACTTTTTCAAGCTAAAGAAATTAAACATGAGACAAAGAAGGTGGTTAGAGCTACTGAAGGACTATGACTGTGAGATATTGTACCATCCAGGCAAGGTAAACGTGGTGGCTGACGCTTTAAGTAGAAAGGAAGAATCGACACCTATCCGGATCAAAGCATGTCAGTTGATTATAACGCCAGGTTTGATGAGTGAAATATCAAAGGCACAAGATGAAGCACTATTAGAAAGAAATATAAAACGGGAAAGAATAGTAGGACAACAAGGGAATTTAGATGCAAATGCATACGGTGTACGAACTAGGTTTGACCGGATGTGGATACCTAAGATTGGTGAGCTTAGAGCCAAAATACTTGATGAGGCCCATAAGTCTCGTTATTCTATCCACCCCGGGACAAACAAAATGTATTAAGACTTGAAGAAAGAGTACTGGTGGCCGGGCATGAAGAATGATGTGACTGAGTACGTGAACAAGTGCTTGACGTGTTCACTAGTTAAGGCCGAGCACCAGAAACCATGCGGTAAAATGCAACCCTTACCAATACCGGAATGGAAGTGGGAGGAGATCACGATGGACTTCATTACCAAGCTACCGCGAACAGCTAAAGGCAATGATACCATTTGGGTGATCGTCGACTGCTTGACGAAAAGTGCTCACTTCTTGCCAATACGTGAGACTTCTTCGTCAGAAAGACTAGCAGAAATATTTATCAAGGAAGTTGTGAGTAGACATGGTATGCCGCTGTCGATTGTGTCCGACAGGGATACTAGATTCACGTCAAGGTTTTGGAAGAAATTCAATGAAGCAATGGGCACTAGACTGAACATCAGCACCTCTTACCACCCCCAAACCGATGGACAATCGAAAAGGACCATTCAGACCTTAGAGGACATGCTCCGGGCCTGTATCATTGACTTTGGTGGGAGCTGGGACAGCCATCTACCATTGGCAGAATTTTCATATAACAACAGCTATCACTCGACTATGGGCATGCCGCCATTTGAAATGTTGTATGGGAGGAAATGTAGGACCCCGGTTTGTTGGGGGGAAATTGGACAAAAGGATTTTGCAAGTCTCGAAGTGGTCAAAGCTACTTCCGAGAAATTTGATCAAATCAAGGCTCGAATGAAAGCTGCAAAAGATAGACAGAAATCATACGCGGATAAGAGAAGAAGGGATTTAGAGTTTCGAGTGGGGGACATGGTACTGTTAAAAGGTATCACCATGGAAAGGAATCATTCGATTCAGAAGACGTGGCAAATTAAGTCCAATGTTTGTCGGACCTTTCAAGATTTTAGCGAGAGTGGGTCAAGTTGCTTACAGACTCGACCTACCCGTTGAGCTTAGTGGAATACACCCTACGTTCCACGTGTCGCACTTACGCAAGTGCCTAGCTGACGACACAACTCACATACCTTACGACGAGATCGAAGTAGATAACAGTCTAAATTATGTAGAGGAACCGATAGCCATCCTTGACAGAGCTGAAAAACAACTACGCAATAAGTCGATTCCTCTAGTCAAAATACAATGGAAGAACAGAATAGGGTCAGAAGCTACGTGGGAAAAAGAAGACGAGATGAGGGGGCTATACCCTCAATTGTTTAATGTATAAGTAGTTTCGAGGACGAAACCTCTTTAAGGAGGGTAGACTTGTAACATCCCAAAAATAGTAAATAAGTAATTAATAACGCGATAGAGATTTAAAACGTCAAAAATGAAGTAAAAATGGATGGGCTTGGGCTCGGCTCCAACGGGCCGAGGGAAGCCCAGGTATATAAGGGCCAAGACAGCCTTGAATCTCTCATTTTCCACCAACACTTGCAAGCTAGAGAGAGAAAGGAGAGTCGGGTCTAGAGAGAGAAAGTCAACGGATCGACACAAAATTGAAGGAGCACGTTACTACTGAGCTCGTGAGCAAAACCTCCGAATCAGAATCACAATCCAGGTAACGATTCGACCTTAAACTGAGTTTTTCTTCGTTTTGAGGTTTTTCGGGTTTTAGCTAAATAAGAGACGTTTTTATGGATGAAACTTGAAAATAAGCTTAGAACAAGCATCTAGAGTGAAAACCGCACCTTTTGATCAAATAAAGTTGTAAGATTAGCATGATTGGATTAACATGCAAAATTTCGGACTTGTCCAGAAAACAGGTGTTGTGTACTTATCAAGTACGCAGTAGAGACGTCCTGCGTACTTACCAAGTACGCAGGTACGCAGGAGAAAGATCATGCGTACTTACCAAGTACGCAGGTACGCAGGAGAAAGATCATGCGTACTTACCAAGTACGCAGGAGAAAGATCATGCGTACTTACCAAGTATGCAAGAAGAATGCTCTGCGCACTTGTCAAGTACGCATGAGCAAGGCCCTGCGCACTTACTAAGTGCGCAGGCAGCAGACCAGTAAGTAAAGTCAGTATGTTTAGAATGATTAAACCGTTAGTCGGGAATGGGTCTGATGTGTATTTAACTACCTAATTCAGATCGTACGTGACGTTGTTGGACCTTTGTTTAGGACAACCAAGACTAGCTTTTCAGGTGAGTTCTATGTGCCCCCTTCTATGTTATGTGCAAACCTTATTAAATGTTTTGGGGCTGAAATGTATACACTAAATGAATAAATGATATGAATGCTAATGTGATCATACATGATGTACTAATATATATTTTATATATATATAAGAGAATGAATTGTGAACAAAGAATGAAACGTATGTTTACAAAGAATGAAGGAAAGAATGGCATAACGTAAATAAATGAAATCTTGCTTTATAATTATTTATATTGCATGTTATGAATGTATGTATACGTTATGGACGGAAACGAAGCTAACGGCTACTTCTGTAGACGGACGACCACGTGACTATTTTGCAACCGGGAAAGATACATCCTTCGCAAGCTAGGACGTACAAAAAGCATAAGTGGGCGGTCGAAGTAAATGCTAAAATAGTATAACGGTTGCATAAACAATAGTTCGCGTGGGAAACGGATGCCTTAGGGCAAACGGGCGAATATGACGGACTACGACGGTAGGACGGTTAAGGCGGACGGCCGAAGGTTGGCCGGACGGAAGTTAAGGCGGACGGTTTCTAGGACCGGACGAGTAAAAGGGCTACGACGGTAGCTTAAGGGCGTATGTCTTTGTGATATACGCAGTAAAAGACGGGTTGATCACCCTTATGTGTATGACTAATGAATGTAAAGGAAAGAAAAGGTGAATGCATATCTATGTAATCACATAAGAATGAAGAAAGAAAAGTAAAAGCTATGAATACGTATTTATAGAAATGTATGTATATAATTATGTATACTTTTAAAGAAAAGAATGAACATACTTAATAGTTTTAAACTAGAACTCACCAGCGTTAGCTGACTTTTAGTATACATTTCAGGTACAGAAAGGAAGGGTCGTGCGAAGGCGTGAAGGTTACCCGGCATAAGACTGACATCCCACTTTTATATATGTTAAGACAAATGTTATGTACTTAATTTTAAAGACTTCCACTGTTATGTTATGTCATGTTACGTTATGTAATGAATGAATTCGAATGTTTTAAATTTAAGCTCAGTAATTATGACTATGTTTATGAGTAAATCCAACAAGTGAGGTTACCCGAGCAAGGGGCCTTACACGCCCCAAGTCTACATCACACAAGAAACGAAAACTTGTCGATCCTGTTGAGCTAGCCATCACCGAATGCTCAGATTATGCTGATCTTCACAAGAGGCTTCACACACTTGGTCATTTAGTAAGAAATTTCAGTATCCCGGATCCTGAACCTATAATGGAGAAATCTTCACACATTTTCCTCTGTGACAGGCTCTGGAACGAGTGGCTAGATGCTATGAGTCGGTGGTGAAAGAAGCTGAAGAAGCTAAACAAATGGTGAGCGACCTGCAAAAGATAGCCGCATCTAAAAATAGAAAATTAGCGGATGAGGCCAAGGAGCTCAGCAGGGTGAAGGCCGAGCTTGAGGATGTCTATGCTAAACATGCCCAGGACCTTGAGGAATCCTATGAACAAGCCAAAACATCAGCTGCAATTACAATATTTCAAGCCAGGATAAAAATGGCTAAGGAGGCGGATGACAAAGATTTCGACCGGTCCAAATGGGATGTCCAGGAGTGGCAAAGGCTTGTGGCTGAGCTAGGAGGACATCCGGTGCAAGAAGCGAGTGTAGGTGAGGCTGAGGGTTCAGCAAAGGTAGTAGAGGAGCATGGGGCTGCTGTCGATGAGGGTAATGATGCCTAGACCCGAGCCCTGGTATTTGTGGTTTTTTATGCTTTTAACTTTAATTCTATTGACCTGTTGAACAATTTCATTTTCTTTGCTTTTGGGGATCCCTGAGAGGGATAGACAATTTGACAATTCATGTCCTGGGTGGATGGTTCCTTCTTTTTGGATGAAACCCGGGACACATTTCAATTTCCTGCACTTAGAATGATAAATAGTAGCTTCTGACTATCATGATTGTTGTTTGGTTTGTTTTGACATATTTTAGAAAACTAGGATCTCTATGTAGCAAAAATCTTAAAATACTTAGCAAAATAGGTTTGGATATACCTTAAGGATACCGGAACCTCAATAGTTATAAATAGTATCTTAGGTTTTTATCAAACTTTGACTTAGGAAAACATATCTTAATTTTAGCAAATAGTATGGAAGATTACCAATTACAAGCGAATCATGACTTAGTCCAAATCTTCTATAAATTGAAAATTAACAAGTAACACATACCTTTGTTGAAAACCAAGTCAGGTAGATACACATACCGGATTATGATGTTGAGTTTGAAATATAGCAACCGTTGGTTGTCACCTGTGTACAGTCATTACTTACGTCGTGGACATAGCAATTGTACTTCGTGATCTTCATAAGTTTTTAATCCGTTTAATGATCTTGAGCCAGCATATTGATGCTAAGTTCTTGAGTTGACACATAATGTTAAATATCTGTGACGATTTTAAAATCGTGGTCCAAGCCAGAATAACGTGGGCTAAGCCAGAATAACGTGGGCCAAACAAGACTTAAGTTAGCATGAAAATGCTAAAAACCTTAGGAGTAACACGTTTGTTACTATCGTAGCATTCAAGATATAGCCAACATTGATGAAATTATCAACCATTGTTACATGGACTGGTCGCACCACCTTGAACTATACTCGAACATCGTGCCCTACAGGCGGAGTGTTTAAACTCAATACTTAGAAAGGTGAAAACCTTTAAACCTTAGAAGGTATGTAGGATACCTTAACTTAGGAAAGATGGCCAATCTCTATCTTCTGTCAGGATCCTTGAGGATCCTTCCTGCAAAACATGAATCCTTGGTGAAGGTGGGTGTTAGCTTGGCTAACACCCCTTCGAAGCTAACACCCCTCCGACGCTCAAGTCAGTACTTTAATCAAGGGTAATAAATATAAGAATAGTCAAGGATAGAAGACGTACCAGTTTCAGTCATAACATAAGTTTTAAACTTACATAAAGTAGGTTTTGAGATGGATATCGTTCCAAGATCTTGGCAGGATATCCCCTTCCATAGTAGCCAACCAATATGCACCCTTGCCTGCTTCAGAGTCAATCAAGTACGGGTTTTCCCACTTTGGTGCAAGCTTCCCATCATTGGGATTGGCAGTATTTTGAAATGCTTTTCTTAATACAAGATCACCCACTTGGAATCTTCTAATCATTATGTTTTTGTTATAAGATCTTGCTATCCTTTGTTGATAAGCTGCAATGCGAACTTTGGCAAGATCCCTGAGTTCATCCACAGTGTCAAGATCATTAGCAAAAGCTTCATTGTTAGTCTCTAGAGTTTGGAGATTGGTCCTGGCAGTAGGGATGGCCATTTCTGTGGGGATCATGGCTTCAGTACCAAATACCAATGAGAACGGGGTTTGCCCTATTGCGTTCTTCGTGGTTGTCCTGTCTGCCCAAAGTACAAACGGTAGCTCTTCAGCCCATCTTCCTTTCTTTGCCCCCAATCTCTTTTTGAGGTTGTTAATGATGATCTTGTTGCTAGATTTTGCTTGTCCGTTGGCTTGAGGATGTACTGGGGTAGAAGTTATCATTTTGATTCCCCAATTGTCACAGAAGTCAGTTGTTCTCTTGCCAATGAACTGAGATCCATTATCACATACTATCTCTGCCGGGATCCCAAATCTTGTCAGGATATTGCGCTTGATGAAGGAGATGGCCTATTTCTCTCTGACTTGGACAAATGCTTCAACTTTAATGCATTTGAAGAAGTAATCCGTCATTGCTAGCATAAAGACCTTTCCTCCTGGTGCTTTGAGAAGTTTGCCGACGATATCCATTCCCCATTTCATGAATGGCCATGGAGAGATGATTGGATATAAAGGTTCGACCGGTTGATGGAGTATGTTGCTGTGTCTTTGGCAAGCATCACATTTCTGGGAATAATCTATAGCATCTTTCCTCATGGTAGGCCAGTAATATCCTGTCCTCAGGATCCTTGAAAATAGCGCTCTACCCCTAGTGTGGTTACCACAGTTGCCTTCGTGTATATCTTTCAGAACTTCATGTGCTTTCGGATTCTCCAAGCATCTTAAGTATGTACCTACAATAGATTTTCTATACAAAACATTCTGTAAAATTATAAAACGAGATACCCTAATGCGAAAAGCCTTGTGGTTCTTTTCCTCACTCGGGATCTCATCATCCTGCAAGTATTTTTTGATGGGTAAAATCCAGGGTCCTTGACTAGATTCAAGATCCCGAATATCTGCTTCTTCTTTAGTGTTGGATACTTCATTTATCTTCTCAATTGCTAGGCTCAGAATATGTATGATTGGTATCTTGATGCCTTCCGGTATCCTGAGAGCCGAAGCAAGGTTTTCTAGGGCATCAACCTTAGTATTGTCTTCTCTAGGCACTTGTGTTATGTTAAAAGTTTGGAATTCCATGGATAATTGCTTAACTACTGCGAGGTATTTGGCCAAGTTTTCTCCTTTTACTGTATACAAGCCATTGAAATGGTTAGCAAAAAAAATATAAGGTTCTTGCTGTGTGCCTCGTGTCTATCTTAGCCTGTGTGTTAAAAAGCACGAGGCACTACGAGGAAATTTAGTCTTCTAATCCGAGGCGAGAACACGAGGCACTCAGGCACACTTGTTTTGCAAAAAAACACTTCTAAATTGTTTATAAACCATATTTCACATGCCAAACACATAAATATAGATTTAACAACTAAAACAAAAGAATAACATAAGCAGGGAACCATAGCCGCTTTTTAAACACATATGCCAAAATAAAGGCCATATTTTGCGTAAAGAACAGAACAGAAGAATAAAGTAAGCAGGGGAAATGAGTGTTCTTTAAACACATCTGTTATAAGTGTTCTTTACACACACATTTGTTAAAGAAATGAGAAAATAACAGAGTAGGAATCAGAAAACTTACCTGGGCGATTGTTAGAGTAGGGACAGAGAGAAGGGTAGCAGATACTTGCGATTCATGATGAGATTACCGTTGGCTCTAGGTTTTTGGCAAATTGGGCCTTTGTAAAATCTCTACCAACTATTAAGCCCAAACATTGGGCCTTTGAAGCACAAAAAAACACAGCCCATTAGAGAACCAAACATGATGCGCAGAAAAGCACAAAGGTGCGTCTCACTGTAGCCCTGACTCTTGAAAATCCATCGCGCGCAAACTTGATGTGACTTGCTCGTCGCCTTGCTGCTCGTCGCGCCTAGACGCATCTCTGGCGTGCTTTTTAAACCACAGATTTTAGCCATTTATTTAATTACAAATGTTACTTTTATTGCTTATTATTCTCTGAGTCCCCCTTGAATCCGTGTTGCCAAGTATCTAGACACTCATGCTAAGAAGTATTCTTGGAGGGTTTTCATGTGAGATTATATGGTTTGACACATTCATAGAAACGAAAAAGGAATTTGAAGTTAAGGGGTTGACGTCTGCTAATGAATTTGAAGTTTTGCTTCAGGGGTTGGTTAGGTTAGATATGGTTGTAAAAGTAGATCATGGAAATCTGGTTTATAGCACTGCAAGTGATTATTTCTTCTAGAATTCCATTTGCAGTTTGGCTTTTATTTTTTGGTTTTACTGAAAATCTAATTTTATCACTACAGATTTTCTCGTCAAAGAACAGAGCATTATTATCTGCTCCTAGAAAGTGATCTTGTTTTATAATCTATACACCTTTGTTCTAAGTTTATGCATGCTTCTCCCATGAATATTATAATGTTATGTGGGCATATGTTTATATGAAATTATTGACTATTTCTCACATCTCATAAATCCCATCTGATAAGATACAATAAACTTTGTGAACCAAAAATTATAATCAAAGTAAAAAGGGAACATGAATACAAGCAAATAATAAGGTTTGCTTTATAAAATAAAATCATAGTGTGGTATGGATAATATACAAATATTGACGTTCCAACTTTAGTGTGGAGTGCACACTTCCTTTATTTTATTAAACATGGCATTAGATTCTATAAATTTTTATTTTATTAAACATGGCATTAGATTCTATAAATTCATTATTACCTTGATGGAGGTGCTTTCCTACACAGCCATCCACCTTCCCCTAGTGGTTTTATTATGACCTTCTTTAGTTTGATATTTTGTGATATTTATATAGTTATTTAGTTATTTTAAAGAAGCATCATGCTTATCAATGCTTTATCAAGATTATATGGTTTGACTTATAAAGTATGATAGTGTTATTCAACTTATAATTAGATTTAGTACCCATTTTTTTATGGAAATGTTGGGAAATATATTTGATATCAATCAGACATGGATCCTTCTCTGTTTTATAAAGTCCATTGATATGATATTTTGCCTTTTGTATAGCTTCCACTCATAGTTGTTAAAAGCCCTCGCCTGGGGCGCCTAGACGCAGTTTTGAGGCGAGGCGCAGGGTTTGAGATTTTTGCTTGAGGCGCATATCAAGGAAGTGAGGCGCAGGTTTGATATATTTTTTTTGCTTTATTATTATTTCCTAGATTATGGTTGAGCTTATAAAAGCTTTCACAATACCTATTGAAGCTCATTTACTAGGTATTTGATGATTTTGGTATATGACTTTGAACATTTTGGTACTAATTAGATAAAATTAAATGTTATATAATAGTTTTTCTTTATTTTATTTGAAAAATAATATTATTTTTCAATACATAATATATTTTAAATATTTTTTTAAGTGCACTTTTTTTTTCTTGGGCCATCGTCTTTTTTGCGCCTAGGCCCCAGGCGAGGCCTGTGCGCCTTGAGTGCGCCTTGTGCCTTTGATAACTTTGCTTCCACTCCCCTGTTATATATTTTTATTTATATTTCCACCATTTCTGGATTGTACACTCTCTTTCAGTTCTTTATCCAGGGCTTTCATTTTGATAGAAAGCAGGATCAAGTGTCTGTAGAAAAAAGATTTTGATTTATTGCAAAAGAGACAGTGGCTCGTGCAGCCATCCTAGGAGCCAATGATGGTTTACTATTGGTTGCTTCTTTGATGATAGCCACAGTTCTTATTGGCTTTGCAGGTCTAGTTTTAGGTGCATGTAGCGTGGCTATAGGAGAATTTGTTGGTTTGTAATGTACGATGTTGTTATCAATCTTAAATTTCACAAAACATTTTACTATTTCTTTGGAACCATGAATCACCTTGAGGTAAAATACATAGCACGTTAAACGAGACATGATAATATCATGAAGATTGATGACAGAACAAAAGGTGGTCAGAGAGGGGCAAAACCAGTAACCAGAATAAAAGTAGTCTGCCACTCAAGCTAATGTTGATACTTGGATCGAGTATCGACTTTCGTGTGACAGACTATTTTGATATCAGTGTGCACACTCGACATTATATAGCACTATGATTATATCTCATATATGATAGCATTTGCAAATTGCTAATCTGGTGCACACGCCTATTAAATCCATATACTAACCATATAGCCCCTGTCATGACCTTCTTTGAGTTTGATCTATCTGTGGAAACCGTGGAACATACCCTGCAAATAGCAGTTCAAAATACAGGGTGCTTGCTCACAATTGAGGATTAGTGATGCCTTTCAGAATAATAAAGTGATATCATGCCCTTTTATTTAACTTGTATTGCTTATGGCAAAGGCAGTCAACATATCGTTACAGGTACCTACTCTCTTTAGTGCTTGAAAGATTGGGAAGCTTTGTGAATGAGCCTGTTCGCATCTTCTGGTCAAGACTTATGAGGTTAGACCTTTTGACACCCTGAAATTTATGAGTTGTTAAAATATCTATTATTATGGTTTGGTTACTCGTTGCCTATATTATTACACAAAGTCGTGCCATAATCCGGGGAGTTTGCTACAATTTAATGCAACTTTTTTTAATCTCGCCCAACTTTGACCCTCACTGACGAAAAGTCTTGGATCCGCCACTGATGTTCATGATTATGCATATAGTTTTCTTTTGTGAGGATTCCACTCTATTTCAAAATATTTTACTTATACTTCCACTTTGGTAGTGGCATTTATATCTGTTTCTTTATGAAGAGCTTTTGATGTTTTTCTCATTTAAATATCGAGTGAATGGTGGCGGTCGTGTGGATTCCACAAGCCTTGAATTTTTTTAACGATTAATCCGCATATATCTCCCTATTTCTATATTTATATAATATTCCAATATAAAATACCAATATCAGGGGCTTGTGGGCTGCACACTATCTTTAACTACATATTGATCATTATATATAGAAAAATACATACTGACATAACTGTATAGTACATACGTAGACCCACACATACATACTATAGATATCCTCTACGAGGGACTCGATCTTCCACAAGTTAATTTCATTTGACATTCTTTGTGATATAGTACCCTCTTTCCTACTTTCATCATCATGGCTGCAAAAAACGATGTATGCATTCAAGTTTCCGAGGACAAAACCGAGCAGCATGACCAGGTGTGTATAGAGGAAGATTTCGACTACTCACAAAGGGGACAGTGGGTGCGTGCTGCTGTTCTGGGAGCCACCGATGGTCTAGTTTCAGTAGCATCTCTGATGATGGGTGTTGGAGCTGTTAAACATGATGTTAGAGAGCCATGATCCTTACAGGATTTGCCGGTTTAGTTGCTGGTGCGTGCAGTATGGCAATTGATGAGTTTGTTTCAGTCTACTCTCAAAGAGACGTAGAGACAGTTCAGTTGAAGAGAGAGAAGAGAACTGCTGGTAGCAACCATGAGGAAAATAGTGAGAAGGAAGCACTGCCGAACCCTGTTCAGGCGGCTGCAGCATCAGCACTTGCATTTACATTAGGGGCTATGATGCCCTTACTTGCTGCTTCTTTTATTGTGGACCATAAGGTTAGGCTGGGTGTTGTGGTAGCCACAGTGAGCCTGGGTCTTGTGATTTTTGGGTGGATTGGAGCTGTTTTAGGGAGGACTCCAGTGTTGAAGTCTTGTTTAAGGATTCTGGTTTACTTTTGGTCTGACCAAGTGGATAGGCTCTACTGGTCTGTAGTTAGTTAGTTAGTTACACCATATTGTATTCTCTCATTCTACTATAATACGACTGTTGTTGAGACGGGTATCTTTGTGTATTCGATTTCAATAGGTTGGTTGATTTGGTATATCTAGTTTCCTAACTATTATCTCACAGTGAATATATATTTCCCCAATGGCTATGTTACATGTAATACATTTATTAGTTCTACAGTTCAAAGAACCTACTTTTTTTTTGGCCATGTTTATATTCTTAGTTCTATTTTGCGTTCCTGAGTTTTTCCTCTCTAGATTTGACGATAAATTCTGAAATATTTTGCCATCAGTTTTTCCTCTCCAGATTTGAGTTCCTGAGTTTTTGCTCTCCAGATTTGCGTTCCCGAGTTTTTCCTCTTCAAATTTGACATAAAAATGGGATTATGGTTTTGTTATGCTGGCTTTGCTTTAGGCAAATGCTTCATATATTACTTATTTTCATCAGATTGTACTCTTGACACTGATCCGAATGCCTTGATAGCGCATTAGCTGTCATGAAAAAATCATCAAAATTCCTTCATGTAAGCTTCTAAAATGGCCATGTTATAATATGGTACATTGTTTAATTATATCATTATGGTGCTTGACGTTTCATACTCTCTCAAATGCATCGTTTCTGAACACTGATTTCATATCCAACATCAACAACTTTAATTTCATCATTTTGAAGGCAGTTTGAGAAAATTGTTTAAAATCGATAATGGCGACAACAGTTGGAATGATGAACGGTTGCGTTTTTATCTTCGTAGTCGTTTGGAAAACTGAAAAGTTCACGGAAGAAGACGGCGGCTAAAGGTGGCGCCGATAAGAGTTTTCGAATCTGTTGTGGTTCTACTAAGAATTTTTTTTAAGATTAGTATAATTTGATAAAAAAATTAGGTTTATAGGAAACTCAAAAAAATATTTAGGGTTTTGGGGTATCCTCTATACGGTACAGAGGATTAGTAAGAAAGTTATGGAGTTGTGTCATAGTGTTGCAGGAGGTGCAGGTGGGCCACCCTAATCCTCCATTCCCACCAGAGGATTAGGAAGAACTGATTTCAAAAGTTTAACCATGGTTGAAGTTGTGTGGATTATAAAATTTTATAAAATTTTGGGTTATAAACTTTTATAAAATAATGTTTGTTGGTTTTGCATTTATAATAATGTTTGATGAATTTCATAAATCTGTGGGTTTCTAAAAAAATGATGTTATTAATGTACACATTTAAAAAATGAGGTTTTTTTGTTATAAAATTTTTATTATCAGAAAAGTAATTAGTAATAACTGAAATCAAACACAAAAAATAAACGTAAATTTAATAATAAAACGTACATAAAATAAAAGGAAAAGATATTCAAATACACGAGATATAAATAAAACTATTAATTTTGATTTTACCGATATGGACATTTGTTGACCCTGTGCCCCGGTCTTTTACACCCCGAACATGTACGAGTCGTCTTTTCTTCTGCATAGGTTGCGTCCATTTCGTTTTGGAACCTCCTTGCACGTCGTTTACCTCTTACAATAGTTATCTTTGATGGATCCGGAATGAGACGCCAATCAGCGTATAGCCAATCTTCTTTATGACGCACCGGAAAATACTGGTTGTTGTATTGTGCACGGTATACATCTGTATAGAACCTTGGATTGGCAGTTTCTTTTGGGTTTTGTCGTAAGTGGTGGGAAACTGCAACTGCATGGCTACATGGGAAGCGATAAATTTGCCACTTACCACACGAGCAGGTTCTTTCCTTAAATTCTACCGTATATGGACTACCGCCAGTTTCATCCGATGTCTGTAGGTTGGTCTCCACCATAAACCTTTGATCACGGGCTGAATAAGGGTATACCCTGTGTTGTTGTGCCCTTACTTCTCTATCATGGAAGATTGTCCACATTTTGGGGGGAAACTCTGTTGAGCAATTGTTTGCGATCTCCCAGTGTTTGACGTATTGCTCAACGTCTCTTTTGAATGTATATTCAATTAATGCCTTTATTGGGAGCATCCTTGCACCACGTAAGACATTGTTCATGCTTTCTGATATGTTTGTGGTGAGGACACCCCATCTGCGGTTCCCCCGGTCATATAAGACAGTCCATTTTGTTTTATCAATATCTTGGAGGTACTTCCACGCTTGTTTATTTGTTGCTTTGAGCTCATCCATCAGGCGGTCGTATTTCCTCTGTTGTGTTGTGCTTCTGATTTCCCAGCACATCCTTTTCAGGCTAACACTCTTGAACTTGTGCATGAAATTGCTTTTGATATGCCTCAGGCAAAATCGATGGTAGGCGTTGGGCTGCTTCCATGATTGTAAATTTTCCAGTGCGTGTTTTATACCCGCATGCCTATCTGAGATTACACACAGCGTTCGAGTTGCGGGATCTGCAACGTGATCCGCAAATTGTTGGAGAAACCACTTCCAGCTCTCGTTTGTTTCTTCATCCACCAGGGCGTACGCAAGCGGCAAGATCATGTTGTTTACATTTTTGGAAACCGCCACCAATAATTTTCCCTTGTAAGTCCCCCTCAAATGGGTTGCATCTATGGAGATAACAGGAATGCAATAATTAAAAGCTTCAATACTGGGACGGAATGCCCAAAACACATACTTGAACACCGAGCAATCAGCTGGACTGTGCGGATGATGTAACCACTGCTGTAGTGCCTGTATGTAGCTTGGTAATTCGAAGAAGTTATATTCCCAGCTACCATATATGTTTTCTATGGCCTTTTTTCTGGCCGCCCATGCCTTGCCGTAAGTGATATCAACATGCAGCTTCTCTTTGATTATAGCCTGAATTTGTTTCACCGGAAACGCAACATCTTTAACAAGTTGCTCTTGGATGTGGGCTGCTACAACTTTTGATCTTAGGGCCCGGTTGTTGTTTTGAGCCACAGTGGTGAAACATGAATGAGCTGGTGTCCAAACCTTCATTTTGAAACAATTTGAATTTTTCAATTTTCTTGCGGTGCTTGTCCAACGACACGGTTCAGAGGTTTGTGATTGGCTGGTGTTATGCTCCTTGATGCTTTTACATTTTGCTTGGAACATGGTTAGTCTTGCATCCGAGATATAGATCTCTCTATTTTGACCGATATTCCACATTCGAACCGCGTAATCAACTTGTTTATATGTAGAGAAATACATATTTATACGTATTTCTGGATCTTGAGGGTTCCAAAAATCCATTTCATCTTCTGCCCCAAAATTATCTAGCGGAACATAGTCTTCATCCCTTCCTGTACCCACAACATTAAGTCCAGTAAAGTGGGTTAAACCCTGACTTTGATGTTCAGGTAAAGGAGGGATTGGTGCGTCGTCCTCTGGTTCACTCTCTGATGATTCATCCATTTCTTCAGCAGGAGACTTTTCACTCTCTGATGTGTCTTCCATTTGTTCATCACCATCTGGGCCGGGGTATGTTGTTCGAAGTTCTTCTGTTTCGTAGCCTAGCTCAATGTTTTCATCTTCCACTTGCTGAATGTGTTGATTGATGTCTTCGGTTGTGTTACATGCGAATAAGGATGACCACTTGACATGTATATGTGCTATGAAATTTGGTACGGATGTGGCTAACTGATATAACATGTTCATATCATTTGGTGATCTGATAAACGCGTTATGAGAACACCCACCGTATTCAAAAAAGAATGTTAACTCTAATTGAAAAGTTCTTATATCCACTTGAATATAATGAGCTATCATTTCAAGTAAATCCGTATATGTGATATTGTTTGAAACAAAGAACGAACATGTTTGAGTACCTCGGTGAGGAATGACAACCCCGTCTTCAAATGACACTTCACCTCCGTAGTATAGTTTTACTAGAAAACTAGGCAAACCGAAAGAAGAATTCATGTTTATAAGTTGATTTTTGTTGGAAAATGATTTGATCGGTTTAAACTGCTAATTATGGTGGTGAAATACTTGTTATATAGGAGTTGTGATGCATGTGAGGCATGTGAGGCAACAGTACTATATTTATTATTCTTGACACAAAATTTTGCAGATGCATGTGATGCATATCAGGCGCATGTGATGGATGTCAGGCAACAGTAAAAATTATTATGATTTTGCAGATGCATGTCAGTCGCATGTGATGGATGTCAGGCAACAGTAAAAATTATTATGATTTTGCAGATGCATGTGATGCATGTCAGTAGCATGTGATGGATGTCAGGCAACAGTAAAAATTGTTATGAATTTGCAGATGCATGTGATGCATGTGATCCTCTTTATTTCTAACCTAAATTCTACCTACCGCCAGACCCTTTTATCTATAAAAGGAACGTATGGGTAATCCATGGGTGATGCATCACAAACACGAGCAAAGGTAAAACACATTCACTAAAATGGCCTATTCCTCTTCTAATGCAAACAAGGGCAAAGGTAAAGCTTCTAATAGCCCACCTAAGGGTAATCCATGGGTGATGCCAGCCAAAAAAAAGCCTGAGGTGTTATGCATGTATTGTTATGCTCCAACTTTTTACTACTATGACACAGTGATGTGTGTAAGTGTTTAATAATATTGGGTTTTAACTATATATGTTTTTTTTAAATGTTTCTACTAATTTAGATTGTTTTAGTCAAAGTGTGATGCTAGGCAACCCAAAGATTGGGAGATAACAGGAAGAAAACTAGCACCTATAGATGAGTTACTTTTTAAGCAAATGAATCCAGAGATGTTCGAGGACCCTGATGTGATGAAAAGTATCTATGCTGAGGAAGACCAAAAAGCCAAACCTACTGTCCAACCAGCTGATGACCCGAACAACCCTGATTGGAATTTCGAAAAGGAACTCGAGAAAATGGAGCGTAGGAAAATAAGACGATACAACCGCATCTTTAGAGAAGGCGGGATGGAATCTGATGCATCTGATGATGTTGATGATTCCGATTAGTCAATTGCTCCTTGATAATGTTGTAATGTTGTTATGTCCCTAATGTCGTCATGGTTATCTTTCTAATAATACAATAACTTAGAAATCAACTGAAATTTTAATGTTTATGGCCCGGTTGATTTAGGGGTCCGCCGGTGAAACACATAGTTGGTTTTATCTGTCTAAAACCGCGTCCCAGTCTTTCTTCTTCTGGCACTGCTTGCTCATATTCGGGCTGCTGATGTTCGGTTGCTGCATGGGGATGAGTCAGTTGGAGGTCCAAATTTATAGGTACCGGTGTAAGATGTTGGTAGCGAGGTTGTTGTTATGGTGTATTAAAAGCATAATTCATATTAGGTACATGAGGTGTGTAATCAAACAATGAGTCTAACCAAGTATTTTCTTGGTTGTTGTTAAAATTTCTTTCGCTACCAACCATATGATTTGATGATCTGCCTCCATAATTCTGAAACGAGGGGCGGTAACCTTCACCTAAATTTTGTGTTGTGGCGATAAAATTTGAAGCCCCCCCGCCCCATAAGTTTGGCTACTTCCCCCCCTCTTGTGACGGCCCCGCATCATACATTTGAGAAGGACCTCCAAAATGTGGTGGCCCCTCCCCATAATTGTGTGTTTGGGAAGGGTGAGTAAAAACTAAAGGCCCATCATCATCATCATCATCTTCACCATCATCACCATCATCATCAACATGAGGAACGGGGTTGTACCGAGATGGTTGTTGACCACGACGGCCACGACGACGCGGGGCGCGTTGGGGGATGGTGTTGTCATGTTCAAAATTGACTTCACTGCTCTGTAAATAAGTTGGATGATCAATTTGACTAACTGATCCAATGAGCTGAGAAGCCATTTGTTGGACCCCTCCAAAATTATCATAGTAAGCATCGGCGTCCATGTTCCTCATTCTAACTGCTTCATCACGAATGAAGCCTAACCCATCCACCTGCAATACCAACAAAATATAAAAATATAATACAATATATTTATTTCTAATGTTAGATATATTAAAAAACAATTAATAATTATACAATACCAGATATCTTGAAGTTCCACCATGATCATGGAACCCGGTAGGGACAGAACGACCATCATGCCTGGGGTCCTTTATGTACATAACAGTGTGACGGTGGAACCAGCCGTTGTAACTAGGGTGTGCAACAGGCATGCCTGTGAGCTGACCAACCACAACAGAATTATGTCTGTTGTTCCAGTGTGTGATATATCGTTCATGTTCAGTAGCGCAGTTAAGGTACAAGGAACCTTTCCGGACTCTGTTGCGGATAGCATCCAGCTCCGTACGTTCCACAGGAAATGGGGGAGGGATCTCCTGGAGCAACCCAAACTGTCTCTTCACCCTCTCAACCGGATGATATTCAACCACGGACCAATAAATTAAATAACAGCGTGACATCCAACTCTTAAACCCAGACTTGCACTTTTTCGGAAGCTTATCAAACACGTCTAGGTAAGGCATCCAAACAAACTGTTACAAATAAAAATTCCATATTTAATATTTACTATTAAATTATATTTATTAGTTTAGGATGAAGAAAATTACATCGGACTCCCTGAGATTTTGTAACGCTGTTCGATGAGCGCTAATAACGTTTGACGGTGTCTCTAAGTTACTAATCCTGTTATCCGCCCATCTAAAGTCACACAATAATTACTAATAGAATACAAATAAACGCTATATATAAAAATATTACAAATACAGGTAACTACCTTGCACCGTATGGTTTATTCCAATCAATATCTTGTTCGACGATTTGTGGAGCCAAAGTAGGAATCCGGGTCCATGCCCAAAGCTGTAGCAGCGCCATTGGCCCCCCTATGACCTTCCTACTCGGCCTGGTACCTTTATATAACTCTCTGTACAAACAAGCCAATGCAGCCGCACCCCAACTTTGTTTCCGAGAAGTTTTAGGGTCAATTAAATTATGAAGTAGATGTAAAGACACCATAGAACTATTGGTATCCGGTAATACAGTTGTACTAGCCAATAATAAGCAAATAAGACGTGCACGCTTTATGCACGTTTCATCAGATGAATCATCCGTTATAGGATAATCCAGAATATGCTTCATTATAGTGGATACCTTTACCATATGGCATTTTTTGTAATCGGACGGAACGGTAGGAAGGTCTAGGTAAGTTAAGCAAATATCTCTTCTTTGCTCGTCCGTGTAGGAATCCTCAACTCCGGTTAACGCCATTCCCTCGATGGGTAACCCCCACAAAACATTCACATCCTCTAACGTAACCGTTACCTCCCCAATTGGTAGGTGGAATGTGTTTGTTTCTGGACGCCATCTTTCAATGAGGGCTTCGATTAAACCCCGATCAAGCTTCTTATACTTGCATTGTAGTATACCACCAAAGCCGAATTCCTTGATGTATTTTACTATGATGCGACAAAGAACAAAATCACCCGATAGATTTACATCGTTGTAAGCTAACAACCTAAAACCTTTATCACCCCGTTTTATATCAAGGGCACACTTTTTCCCTGAATCAGGATTTAAGAACAAGCTTCTGGCTCGGTGTTCGTCTTCGAGGTACAAAATCCTATCTTCTCTGGGACCGGGGTTTAGATCAAAGTTGAAGTTCATTTTTTATTAAGAATTTAGTTGTGGGATAATAAAATTTGGATAGTAGGAAGTATGTATATTGATAGAGATTTTTTGTTGTGACAAGTTTGGATGGAAATATGTATATATTATATAGAAGTTGTGAAAGTTAATATTTTATTATTATTTAATTATTATTATATAAATAATTAAATAAACAAATTAAATCTGCAACCAACATGAATGCCACAACCAAACAAATTAAATCTGCAACCAATATGAATGCCACTACCAAACAAATAAAATCTGCAACCAATATGAATGCCACTACCAAACAAATAAAATCTGCAACCAACATGAATGCTATACTGAGCATCATTCAACCAACATGTGAATTCACTCCAACCACCACCACCATTCATTTCTCTGCCACCACCAACACCATTAATCTCACAACAGCTTTTCAGAACAATTATTGTGTAAAAATTGGATCCAATGTAGCTTTTCAGAACCATTATTTACATCTCATGTATTTGAATATCTTTTCAGAACCACTCCATAAATTATTTTAAAAAAGTTTATAACCCAAAATTTTATAAAATTTTATAACCCACACAACTTCAACCATGGTTAAACTTTTGAAATCAGTTCTTCCTAATCCTCTGGTGGGTATGGAGGATTAGGGTGGCCCACCTGCACCTCCTGCAACACTATGACACAACTCCATAACTTTCTTCCTAATCCTCTGTACCGTATAGAGGATACCCCAAAACCCTAAATATTTTTTTGAGTTTCCTATAAACCTAATTTTTTTTATCAAATTATACTAATCTTAAAAAAAATTCGTTCTACTAATCCTCTTGCCTCCGATCCGTATAAAATATTAAGCTTTTGAATCTGTTGTGGTGCCTCTGAGTTGAGGTCAAAACAACTTGCTTTGAAGGTAAGTTTCATAGCTAATAAATCTAGATCAATCTGATTATTAAATTTTCTTCAAGTTATATATATAATATATAAAAAATAATATTTCAAAAATCAAATAATACTTATCCAAAAATCGCTTACTCTGGTGTGTTTTTTTAATGTTTTATTTTTTAAATGTGTTGTGTTGTTTTACTTTTGTGCTGTTTTGATGTTATGCTGTTTTTGTTAGGAATCAGAGTAGGTACGTACGCAGCGGAAACAAACACGCACACGCACAAACGATTAAAGTAGAAAGCAAGTAAAAGACACAAGAATATAACATGGTTCGGTTCGGTGTGAAACCTACATCCACGGCTGCAACTAGGGTTTATCTTTATTAAGTGCTCAAAGATTACAATTACATGCATGAGTATATATAAGACATAAACTAGGGTTAATAACTTAGGAACCAAGAAACATAAACATGGGCCTAAAATAGCTTAATTAAATCGGCCCCATTTCCTTGTTTCTTCATGTCGACCAAACAAGCCCAACAAAGAATCTCCCACTTGAAGACTTTACACAGCCCATAAACTGTCATCCAAGCAAACCCAGCACCCGTAACTCTAGTAAACAAGTCCTCCAAGCCTCAACTCCCAAGAACAAGCTAAGACTTTATGTCAAGTCTTTCTAGTTGCAGCAACCCTTCTCATCAGTTATCTGAAAGGCCCGTTGAAGCTCTCTCGAGCACTAACGCAACAGTCATAACAGACCCATCCATGGTAGAACCCACCATAGACCCATCCTCAATCTCAACCGGCTTCCATTGACTCGTAATGCTGGATCCAGAGACTCCCAGAGGACAAACACTCTCCAAAATCAGTAAACTATTTCTAGGAGAGATTTTACCATTCGAATTCCCGGTCTTCAAAACCCAACGGTGTTTTGGAACTGTGCCCGGAACACGCCCCGTGCTCCCATTGTCACCAAATCTCTGACCTAGTTTAGACATCCGAATACACTCAGCTGACATCCCCGTGGCTCCTGGCTTTACGTTTGCAAAATGAACACTCTTAGCTCTACCCGATTCAGCGAGCCGGACTTTGTCAATCGTCTTTACCGGGGTGGTCACTCCCTCAGACGGAACCGGTGCCATGTATAAAGACCCTCGTTTCAAGCCCATCAATAACCAGATTCCCATTGATCACCATACATTTTCCACTACCAAACTTAACGTCTAGTCCCTGCTCATCCAATTTCCAGACTGAAATCAACTTTGTCTCTAGGCTTGGAATCACCCTGACAATCCATAATCCATGTAGCTCCCAAAGATGTTTTCAGATCAATGTCTCCCATACCTGTTACTTCAAGTTGGATAGCATGAAATGAAGCACCAGAATCCATGACCTAAGCAATTGTAACAGACTCTACGCAACAAACCAGCGCGTCATCAGATTCTCCATCTGCTCCAACACTATTTACCTCTCTCTTAGGATCCGAACACTGACTTTTTACGTGTCCAATCTCATTGCAGCTTCAACACTTCACATTTTTCTGAGTTCTAGATGAACCCTTCCCGACTCCCACTATTCTTTCTATTTCCCCTTCCCCTGCCAACATGTAACATTTCAGAAGATGATCCACCACTAGTACTCCTCCGGCAAATGTCTTCACCTAGCACAATATCCGGATCCCCTCAAATTTCATACCACTGACCCCTACAGAACTCGTAACAACGGTCACTGTCCATCTGCTCTAAGTACTTCATAAGTACCAGTACCATTAAGATATTCCCAAGAGATGATTGGAATATATGATGATACTGGAGCTACTTCTTCCTGCCCTCTCACAGACCACATAGATTGTCTTATCTTCTCCAACAATTCATTTCCCTTCTTAGTTTCTACCGAAATAGGTAGGAGGCTCAGCAGTTTCAACTCAGCAACAGGCAACATATTTGCTTAAGTTATTTCATAAAAGGTTGAGAATTTGTCATCAATTCTTCTGATTACAAATGGTTACAGGCTTGTATCATAGAACCACTCACTGATCAGTGCTTATGAGTGAGTGAGAGATACTTCATTGAATTCTGGTTGAGTAGGTGAATTCTGCTTGTGAGTGAGTGAGAGATACTTCATTGAATTCTGGTTGAGTAGGTGATTCAACCTTTTATTCCTTGTGTTCTCGGTTCTCCTCATTTTTGTAACATCCATGTTTTTTTCCTGGTATTTCATATTGTGCAATAAATGACAATTTCAATCTAATGTTCACATTCAAAACGATGTGTCACATCATTTACTATTTTCATGTGCAATTAAGGAGTATTATCATAATGTTAAAAGTACATACACACATTTTACATTGCTACAATAACAACTGAAACAAACCTACGCTATCTCACAAACTACAAGGACTAGTCTTGAAAATTATCAAAATATCATTTGGCACGGTCGCGCCCCGTAAATGCGGTCGCGCCGAGAACTGGCACGGTCGCGCCTAGAACTGGCACGGTCACGCCTGAAACTCAGTTGAAATGTAAACACTGCCTTAATCACAAACTCTGTTCGAGTCCGCGATTATAACGTCTTTTGTGCCGTTTCCAGACTAATTCATCAATGACTAAACTCCTGAATAACCACAATTGCGATTAGAAACCCAAAACCGTCACTTAGTCATTCCTTTCTCTCAATATCGTCCAAATCGCGTGACACCCTCGAAACCAAACCCCTGTGCATGATCTTCGAGCTTTTGTGATTACATTCCCCACTTCAATCGTGCCGGAATCCCAGCAGAAGACGCCAAGGATCAACGCGCCGAAATCGGAACTCCGTTTAGTCGAACTCTACCAATTCGATATCGTTTAAGGTAAGTAAACACATCCTCAGACTCATTTCAATCCCGTGAATGAAAGCCCTAACCTAATCAGGGCTTATACCATCGATTTGAACACGAATAAAATCTAGGGTTATTACGTTTTTGGTTTAATCAAACTACACTCTAGACACGATATCCATCCAATTAAAATACATGGTTATATTCGAAAACAATCAACAATTGAAAGCCCTATAAATTCAACCCTTGTTAATACAGAAAATTGTCAAAATTGGTTCCTGGAAAATCCAGACACGGTCGTGCTAATCGCTTAGCACGGTCGTTCCTCTTGTCCAGACATGGCTGTGCCCCATGCCTAAGCACGGTCGCGCCGTACATTTGACACGGTTGTGCTACCTTGGATCAGAACCTAATTCTTCTGTTATTTTAATATAAACTCATTTTCTTTTATAAAAATTATTTTATAAAACTCCAAAGCCAGAATTGTTTTCATAAACTAAATTATCAACTTGAAAATATTAAACAAATTAATTAAGTCGTTTCTAATGGATTAAAAAGTAATAAATTTAAAATAAAAGTTTTACATATAATTGTTTCATTCAAACCTACACAAACTATTTGTATTCTAATATATATTTAAATTGCCTCTTGACACATTTTCATGAACAACTAAATTAAAAGAATTAAATTATTATTTTAGTTAATTATTCAAATTAAACCTTAAGTCTTCATTTTTTAATTGAACTTACATTTTCATTCAAATACCAACGCAAATGAATACACCAACCCTTCGTACAAATCCATGCTCTCATTCCTATTGAAAACCTTAGAATGTCCTTAGACATTGTACATATTATTAATTCAAATTTATACTATTTCACTCTAGGTCAAACTTAGTGAGTTGCAAATCACTTGAATTACCCAACGCTCTTGTTAGCTACTACATTTTGATACAAGTGAGTATTTCATAGCCCCTTTTACTCTTTTACACTTTTAGGGTGAAACATGAACACTATTCAAATTACATGTTTATATTTACACAAACAACACAAGTACAAATCCTATTTACATTCATGTGTGCAATTTGAGCTTTATGCCCGAGTGCTATGTGTGCTAATTTTTGTGAACACTTATGTGCAATCATTAACTATTCAAGCCGACGGTTTTCAATGATAGATCTATTGAGTCTGACAAACCCACCCAGATTGGGGTGATTGATACCGACAACACAATTTGCATGCTAGTTACAAATGTTTGATTGTACTTAGTTACACAATAGCTGCTCCCCATAAATGCCTTATTTATCATGTTATGTAAGGATTTGTTTTACAATTATATGCTATCTATATACAAACCTGTGTTATACTCACCAACTTTTTAGTTGACTTAATTTTATTCATGTTTCAGGTACTAATGTGTGAGTTTGATCAAGATGTGATATACTTAGGCTTTGGACTTAGCTAATTTAAATAAAGAAGTCTATGTTTTGAAATATTGTTTCTGTCTTGGATTTGGTTTTGTTTGAATGATTGTAATGGAATTTGGAGTTTAATATATTTCAATTTAGTCAACCTTGTGCTTATGAACAGTCTACATATCCCGCCCCGATGATTTCGCCATCGGTCGGGGTGTGACAGATTGGTATCAAATCCTTGGTTATAGGGAATTAGGTTATTAGACACCTTGACCTAGAATATAACTTTAGGACACCTACCTATGCTATGTTTCATGATTACATGTTATATGCTACATGTTATATGTTATATGTTATGTGTTACATGCTATGTGCTACATGTTTACTATGATTAGTTATTATTTTATTTGATGACTTAATTGATTAAAAATCCATGACTTATTAGTATATAATTAAATGATAAATTAAATAAACAATATCCTTTCCTATATCCTAAAACCTCATAATATTCTTATCTCCTTCTCTATCTATACCTTTCTTAGCATGTGGAAACTTCATGAAGCTAAATCTATAAAACTTCTTTATTTCCTCGTTAAGGTTTTTAAACTTGGTAAATTATTTGAGGACACGTGCAATCTGGAAGGGTGACACCTGTATTCTGGGTTTTCTGTCTAGGAAAGCATTTCGCATAAATCCCAATCAACCGAGGGACCCGTATGCTTTCCTGGGAATTCCCGGGATGAGTGTTTACTTATAGGCTAAAACATGTCTCCTAGAAAATTATATAAGTTTAATTAACCTTAATGTGTCATAGTATTTGAGTGATTATATCACTATTTGAGTACAATCCAAACTATGATTATCTATTTATTTTGTTATCTTATTCTATTAAATCCAAACAATTCTCATAAGTTCTTACATCTTTATTGTCTTGTGAAAATCTGTAGAATGCCTCCTCGTCGTGCTCCCGCGGCCAACACCAATACCGACATTGCTGCTATTCTTGCACAACTCGTGACACAACTCACTCAAGCTAATAGTGCCACCAATGGAAAAAATGGTGGAAATGGTAGTAATAGTGGTAATGGTGGTAATGGTGGTAACAACCCATCTCAATGCACTTTCAAACATTTCAACTCGTGTAATCCTCCCAAGTTCTATGGTACCGAAGGATCTGCTGGACTCCTTCAATGGTTCGAAGGCATTGAGAATACCTTTCTCAATAGTGACTGCCCCGACAACCTTCGTGTTCGCCATGCCACAAGTGTCCTACAAAAACGGGCACTCACGTGGTAGAATGGGGAGAAAAGAAATAGAGGTGTGGATGTAGCAATGGCCTTAACTTGGGATGAAGTTAAAAGACTAATGACCGAGGAATTCTGTCCTCGAAATGAAGTGAAGAAACTTGAAGCCGAATTTTGGGATCTTACCCAAGATAGTGGTGAAAATTTGGCGTATACAACTCGGTTCCATGAGTTGAGTCTTCTTGTGCCCCACATGGTCACTCCTTTGTCCTGCTGCATTGAAAAGTATTATAGGGGACTACCTAGGCAAATTTAAGATACTGTCCTAGGAAGGTATCCCGCAACACTTGAGGATGCTATCCGCTTATCCGCCACCTTAACCGATAACCATGTGAAAGCGGGGACTCTTACTAAAAAGGGCACCAAGAAAGTTTCCGACACCGCAACTCCTCCTACCCACAACAAAGAAGCCATAACAGAACCCTCCCGGCATAATAAGAAGAGAAAGGCTAGAAATTTTGCTGTGGCCACTCCTGCTATTCCTGTTAACCAAACTGCACCTATGGTTCAAGCACCGGCCAAAAAGCCATATGTTGGAATCTACCCACTTTGTGCCACCTGCAACTACCATCATCCCCAAGGCATCCCATGTCGCCTTTGCACTCATTGTGGGAGATATGGCCATACGGTCAATGTTTGTAGGGCCAAAGCTTTTGCGGGCCAAGTCAACCCACCAAACCAAACCAACCCGCTATTGCAAATGGGTGTGCATGTTATGAATGTGGCAACCCGAACAATTTCCGTGATCAATGCCCAAGATTTGCCAATGCTAGACAAGGTGGAGCTCGTGGGCGTGCTTTCAACATAAACGCCAATGAAGCTCAAGCCAACAATGACGTGGTCAATGGTACGTTCCTTGTAAATAGTCAATATGCCTCCATTTTATTTGATACCGGTGCCGATAAGAGTTTTGTGTCACTTAACTTTGAACCTTTACTTGCCAAGACACGATCTCAATTAGAGAAAACCTTCACTGTCGAAATAGCAAATGGTGATTCACTTGCAATCGAGTCTATTATCTATGACTGTTCTCTGGAACTTAATGAACATACATTCCCAATCAATCTTGTACCAATGCCATTAAGAAGTTTTGATATCATCATAGGCATGGATTGGCTATCAAATCATCATGCCGAAGTCATCTGTTTCGAGAAGTGTATTCAAATACCTCTACCATCGGGAGAAACACTAAGAGTCTTTGGTGAAAAGCCTTGCAAAGGGCTTAAATTAATGTCATGCACTACTGCTCAAAAGTACTTACGAAAGAAGTACGTGGCCTTTTTGGCCCATATCGTTCAAAAAGATGTCAAAAAGAAGAGCATTCAAGACATCCCCATTATCCGAGATTTTCCCGAAGTGTTCCCCGAAGATTTATCCGGTCTTCCAACCGTTCGATAAGTAGAATTTCGCATTGATCTTGTGCCCGGAGCTAACCCCGTGGCTAGAGCTCCTTACCGCCTTGCACCTTCTGAAATGCAAGAACTTGCAAGTCAACTTCAAGAGCTCTCCGACAAGGGATTTATTCGTCCAAGTCATTCACCGTGGGGTGCACCCATCTTGTTCATCAAAAAGAAAGATGGATCATTCCGCATGTGTATTGACTACCGCGAACTCAACAAGCTTACTATCAAAAACCGTTATCCTTTACCTAGAATTGATGACCTCTTTGATCAACTTCAAGGTTCTACTTGCTTCTCGAAGATTGATCTTCGATCTGGTTATCACCAACTCCGTGTGCAAGAAGACGATATTCCAAAGACTGCCTTCCGAACAAGGTATGCTCATTACGAGTTCATGGTTATGCCTTTTGGACTAACCAATGCACTCGCAGTTTTCATGGACCTCATGAATCGTGTGTGCAAACCGTACCTTGATAAGTTCATAATCGTTTTCATCGATGACATCTTAATCTATTCCAAGACTAAAGCCGATCATGAGCAGCACCTTAGATTGGTTTTGGATCTCTTGAAGAAAGAACAACTATATGCCAAATTCTCCAAATGTGAATTTTGGCTAAAGGAAGTTCAATTTCTTGGTCACATCGTCAACGACAAGGGTATTCATGTTGACCATGCTAAGATCGAAACGGTTAAGAATTGGAATGCCCCGAAGACTCCCACTGAAGTTCGTTCATTTCTTGGTCTTGCGGGATATTACCGTCGTTTCATCTCGAACTTCTCTAAGATTGTTGTCCCCCTTACCGCTTTGACCCACAAGGGTAAGACTTATGAATGGGGACCCAAACAAGAAGAAGCTTTCCAAACCCTTAAGCAAAAGTTGTGCAATGCTCCCATTTTGACTCTCCCTGATGGGAATGATGATCTAGTTGTCTACTGTGATGCTTCTAACCAAGGTCTCGGTTGTGTCCTCATGCAACGAGGCAAAGTAATCGCTTATGCATTAAGGAAACTTAAGATTCATGAGAAGAATTATACGACGCACGATCTCGATTTGGGTGATGTCGTATTCGCATTGAAGATTTGGAGACATTACCTCTATGGCACAAAATGTGTGGTGTTCACCGACCACAAAAGTCTTTAACACATCTTCAACCAAAAGGAACTCAATATGAGGCAACGACGTTGGGTCGAACTCCTTAACGACTATGACTGCGAGATTCGTTACCATCCCGGCAAAGCGAATGTTGTAGCCGGCACTTTGAGTCGAAAGGATCATGTCATGCTTCAATGTCTCCGCATTCAAACCGACATTCAAAACCGCATCTTAGAAGCTCAACACGTCTCAGTCACCGAGGGTAACATGTACGAGGAAATGTCGTGTGGTGTTGAACTTCAACTTGAATCAAAACCCAATGGCTTACTTTATTACTTGAACCGTATTTGGGTTCCCGATCGCGATGATCTCCGTACATTTCTTATGAACGAGGCTCACAAGACTCGTTATTCTATTCATCCTGGTGCGGATAAAATGTACCAAGATCTTCGCCAACAATATTGGTGGCCTGGTATGAAAAAGGACATTGCTCACTATGTTGCCAAATGTCTAACGTGTTCCAAAGTCAAAGCCGAACACCAACGTCCTTCCGGATTACTTGAACAACCGGAAATTCCCGTGTGGAAATGGGAGAACTTAGCCATGGATTTTATTACCAAACTCCCTCGTACCTCGAGTGGTTATGATAGCATTTGGGTAATCATTGATCGTCTCACCAAATCTGCTCCTTTCTTGCCTACCCGTGAAGACTATCGGGTTGAGAAACTAGCCCGAATTGACATTGATGAAATTGTAAGCCGTCATGGTGTTCCCTTGAACATAATATCCGACCGAGATGCCCGGTTCACTTCTCGATTTTGGCAATCTCTCCAAACTGCTCTTGGCACACGATTGGATTTGAGCACGGCTTACCATCCTCAAACTGATGGTCAAACCGAGCGAACGATCCAAACTCTTGAAGACATGCTTAGAGCTTGTGTAATCGATTTTGGTGGCAATTGGGATTCACATTTATCCCTCATTGAGTTCTCTTACAATAATAGCTACCACACAAGTATCAACATGGCTCCATTCGAAGCTCTTTATGGTCGCAAGTGTCGTTCTCCTATCTGTTGGAACGAGATTGGTGAAACACAAATCACCGGTCCTGAGCTAATTCAAGAAACATCTAATAAAATCATTCAAATCCGTGACAACATTCGAGTAGCGAGGAGTCGGCAAAAGAGTTATGCCGACAAACGTCGAAAACCCTTGGAATTCCAAGTCGGTGACCTTGTTCTTCTTAAGGTGTCTCCGTGGAAGGGTGTGATCCGCTTTGGAAAGAAAGGCAAGTTAGCACCTCGCTATGTTGGTCCATTCAAAATCCTTGAAAGGATTGGGAAAGTGGCCTACAAACTCGACTTACCTCCATCTCTTGGAAATGTGCATCCTACATTTCATGTATCTAATCTGAAGAAATGTCTCGCTGATGAGAATCTCCATATACCACTTGATGACGTGCGCATTGATGAAACGATGCACTTCGTTGAGAAACCGATAGAAATTATGGATCGTGAAATCAAGCAACTCAAGCGAAGTCGTATTCCTATTGTCAAAGTTCGTTGGGAGTCTAAGCGTGGTCCTGAATTCACTTGGGAACGAGAGGACCAAATGAAACTCAAGTACCCCCATCTCTTTGCTGATTCAGTAGCCTCAACTAGTTAAATTTCGGGACGAAATTCCCTCAACTAGGGGATACTGTAACATCCATGTTTTTTTCTTGGTATTTCATATTGTGCAAAAAAGGACAATTTCAATCTAATGTTCACATTCAAAACGCTGTGTCACATCATTTACTATTTTCATGTGCAATTAAGGAGTATTATCATAATGTTAAAAGTACATACACACGTTTTACATTGCTACAATAACAACTGAAACAAACCTACGCTATCTCACAAACTACAAGGACTAGTCTTGAAAATTATCAAAATATCACTTGGCACGGTCGCGCCATGACCTGGCACGGTCGCTCCCTGAAAACACGGTCGCGCTGAGAACTGGCACGGTCGCGCCTGAAACTCAGTTGAAACGTAAACACTGCCTTAATCACAAAGTCTGTTCGAGTCCGCGATTATAACGTCTTTTGTGCCGTTTCCAGACTAATTCATCAATGACCAAACTCCTGAATAACCATAATTGCGATTAGAAACCCAAAACCGTCACTTAGTCATTCCTTTCTCTCAATATCGTCCAAATCGCGTGACACCCTCGAAATCAAACCCCTGCGCATGATCTTCGAGCTTTTGTGATTACATTCCCCACTTCAATCGTGTCGGAATCCCAGCAGAAGACGCCAAGGATCAACGCGCCGAAATCGGAACTCCGTTTAGTCGAACTCTACCAATTCGATATCGTTTAAGGTAAGTAAACACATCCTCAGACTCATTTCAATCCCGTGAATGAAAGCCCTAACCTAATCAGGGCTTATACCATCGATTTGAACACGAATAGAATCTAGGGTTATTACGTTTTTGGTTTAATCAAACTACACTCTAGACACGATATCCATCCAATTAAAATACATGGTTATATTCGAAAACAATCAACAATTGAAAGCCCTATAAATTCAACCCTTGTTAATACAGAAAATTGTCAAAATTGGTTCCTGGAAAATCCAGACACGGTCGTGCTAATCGCTTAGCACGGCCGTGCCTCTTGTCCAGACATGGCTGTGCCCCATGCCTAAGCACGGTCGCGCCGTACATTTGACACGGTTGTGCTACCTTGGATCAGAACCTATTTCTTCTGTATTTTAATATAAACTCATTTTCTTTTATAAAATTTTTTTTATAAAACTCCAAAGCCAGAATTGTTTTCATAAACTAAATTATCAACTTGAAAATATTAAACAAATTAATTAAGTCGTTTCTAATGGATTAAAAAGTAATAAATTTAAAATAAAAGTTTTACATATAATTGTTTCATTCAAACCTACACAAACTATTTGTATTCTAATATATATTTAAATTGCCTCTTGACACATTTTCATGAACAACTAAATTAAAAGAATTAAATTATTATTTTAGTTAATTATTCAAATTAAACCTTAAGTCTTCATTTTTTAATTGAACTTACATTTTCATTCAAATACCAACGCAAATGAATACACCAACCCTTCGTACAAATCCATGCTCTCATTCCTATTGAAAACCTTAGAATGTCCTTAGACATTGTACATATTATTAATTCAAATTTATACTATTTCACTCTAGGTCAAACTTAGTGAGTTGCAAATCACTTGAATTACCCAACGCTCTTGTTAGCTACTACATTTTGATACAAGTGAGTATTTCATAGCCCCTTTTACTCTTTTACACTTTTAGGGTGAAACATGAACACTATTCAAATTACATGTTTATATTTACACAAACAACACAAGTACAAATCCTATTTACATTCATGTGTGCAATTTGAGCTTTATGCCCGAGTGCTATGTGTGCTAACTTTTGTGAACACTTATGTGCAATCATTAACTATTCAAGCCGACGGTTTTCAATGATAGATCTATTGAGTCTGACAAACCCACCCAGATTGGGGTGATTGATACCGACAACACAATTTGCATGCTAGTTACAAAGGTTTGATTGTATTTAGTTACACAATAGCTGCTCCCCATAAATGCCTTATTTATTATGTTATGTAAGGATTTGTTTTACAACTATATGCTATCTATATACAAACCTGTGTTATACTCACTAACTTTTTAGTTGACTTTATTTTATTCATGTTTCAGGTACTAATGTGTGAACACTTAGGCTTTGGACTTAGCTAATTTAAATAAAGAAGTCTATGTTTTGAAATATTGTTTCTGTCTTGGATTTGGTTTTTTTTTGAATGATTGTAATGGAATTTGGAGTTTAATATATTTCAATTTAGTCAACCTTGTGCTTATGAACAGTCTACATGTCCCGCCTCGATGATTCCGCCATCGGTCGGGGTGTGGCAATTTTCTTCTCTATTCAGTTGACTTCCCACTGTCTGGTCTTGTTCAGTATCACTGCTATCTTCCTCCTTTTCATTTCTAAAAAATTGAGAAGATTCTTCACTTTCATTGTCACCCAAATTGTCATCAGATGAGAGATCTTCCAACTTTCTCTTAATCAACTCAATAACATAGTCTCCAAAAAGATATTTCAATTCATTTATTAGTGGTAGATCAATAAGTGCCTGCAGGTCATCAGGAACTAGACTAACCAATCTATCTACAAAGAGAGTTTCTGATTTTCCATTCTGAAATGTAATAATAAACCTTTCCATCTTGCTTAAGTATTCCCAAGAAACAGTTGGAGTGTGTTCAATGGGTGTGTCATCAACTTGTTCTTTTCTTTCAAATCCTGAAAAAGCCTTTCATCTTAAGAGCTTTAATCAAGCTAGTAGCACTATCACTTTCTGTGTTCCTATCAATTCCCAGGCTCACAATCTTTTGTAGATCGGTATCAGGAAACTTCATAACATCTGATATGCACTTGTAGGTTTCCTGTTTCCATCTTCTCTTTTGATCATATCTCGTCTTCCAATATGCCACAAGGCAATAATTTTAGATTTGCTTTCAAGCGAGATGCAAATGGCGATAATTTTAGATTTGCTTTCAAGCGAGATGCAAATGGCGAAGAGAGGCATGAGCCGCTGCTGGGTTTGATAGGAGTGGTGAGCCACGACCGAGGCTTGGAGGAACTTGAGTCGGCGAGATAGTTTTAAGTCAGGTTAAGTCAGTTGAAGGATGCTACGCAAGCCGAAGATAAGGTTTCGAGATAAAGATTGTTTTAGAAGATAACATTTATTTGTTAGTATTCAAGTCGAAGTTGTAGACTTGGAGAGCAAGTTAGAGTTAGTTTAAATAGACGTGTGAAGTTTTCGTTTTCATTATACTCTTGTAATCGTTTGAAGTAATTAATAAAAAGAGTCGCACTAGTTCACACAAATCTTCTGAGTTCGTTGTGTCACGCAGCTGCGGATCGAGTCCAGTCACATCCCGGTACCCACCTGTGAGATTCAACAAGTGGTATTAGAGCCACTCCCCTATGGTGGATCATTAGGTTGTCAGAGGAGTCAAGAAACTTAACAACCAAAACTATGCCACATGGTTTACGTGTATGAAGTCATATTTACAAGAGCAAGACTTATGGGAGGTTGTTAACGGGCTAGAGACAACACAACCAAGAATCGATACGAATGGGGGCATACACAAGTGGTAGCTCAAGGTTGGGAAGGAGATGTTCGTCTTGAAGATCACGGTGGAAGAAGAGTTGTTAGAGCACTTTTGATGAAGAAACTCCTAAACAGCTTGAGATATCCTAGCTAAGCTATTCTCCAAGAAGAACGACACCAAAGTACAACTGTTGGAGAACGAACTACTATCGGTGGCTCAACGAGAGATGAATATAACCCAATACTTTTACAAGGTTAAAACTCTATGTCGAGAGATTGGGGTACAACCCAAAATTAGAGAACCTAGGATGAAAAGAATAATCATCCATTGGTTGAAAGCCGGAGTTTCATAGCTTTGTAGTTGTGATCCAGGGCTGGCCTACTTAGCCAACACTTGGTGAGTTTGAAAACTTACTTGCAGGTCAAGAAGAACTTGCAAAGCAAATAGGAAGTGTAACGATCAAAACAGAAGACGAGAAAGCCTTGTATGCCGAGAAGGGAAAGAGTAAAGGTCAGTTCAAGTTAAGTCCATGCAAGTCTTGTAACTATGAGAAGTCAAGGAGATTTGGGGCTGATAAGAAAACACGAGATAACCTCAAAGGTGACTTGTCTGGAGAAAAGAAGGGCAGACAATTCAATAGGAGCTTTCCATACAAGTGTTACAACTGTGATCGTTGAGGTCACATGGTAAAGGAATGTTAAAAGCCACAATTAGAAGAAGGTAACACAACCACAACCAAGGAAGAAGAGGCTTGGGATGCTGAAGCCATGATCGCCAGGTAAAGGATCTTACAGCTTTGTCAGCAACTAACAAACCTTGTATCAACCAATTTGACTAGTGGATCATTGATTTTGGGTGCTCAAACCACATGACTGGAGAGAAGAGGAGGCTGAACAATCTAGTGAAGTATAATGGTAGTCATTTCATGGTAATCACTGATAACTACAAGTACCCGATTGCACGTGTAGGAGACGTGAAATTCCCATCAGAATAGAACTAGGGGGAGTTCACGATAAAGGGTGTCTACCATGTTCCTGGAATGAGAAATACCTTGTTCTCAGTTCCACAGATAACTTCATCAGGCTAGTATGTTGACTTTGGGCCAGAAAATGACAGAATAATTGACAAGTTTGAAACCCCTTTAAAGGCAATTTTGCAAGGACGAAGGCAAGATACTATATATGTCGTTTAAGGTGAATCAACTTATCTAGAGAAGACAAACAAGAATCAAAATGCAGACCTATGACATCTTTGTCTAAGCCATGTGAGGTATGACAAACTAGACTTGATGATGAAGAAGAAGCTAGTTCTTGGTCTACCTCAGCTTGAAGTGAATAAAGGGATAGTATGTTCCGGATGTCAACTTGGGAAGTCTCATCAACTACCCTTTGAGAGTTCAAGTTACGAAACCAAATTACCTCTAGAACTTGTACACTCATATGTGTCTAGTCCAATGAAACATCCATCAGTGAAAGGTATGAGGTATATGGTAATGATCATAAATGATTACTCTCGTTTTGTTTTGGTTTACTCTCGTTTTGTTTTGGTTGACTTTAAAAAGGAGAAATCTGAGGTGTTTGAGAAGTTCAAGATGTTCAAAGATGAAGTAGATAGAGCATCCCATCAAGTTATTCAGTGTTTACGATCGGACAATGGTGGTGAGTATCTAGCTGCGGTTTTCTCAAGATACCTTAAAGAGCATAAGATCAGAAGGCAACATACTTTCCCAAACACACCACAACAAAACGGTGTCTCTGAATGAAAGAATAGGCATCTAGCTAAGGCATGTCGAAGCATGATACATGAGAAAAATGTGCCTGGACGCTTCTTGGCCGAAGCAATGAAGACCGCTGCCTATGTCATCAACTGACTACCTCAACAAAGTCAAGGCTATCTGCCATTAAGTGAAAAGTTGTTCCAGGTGAATCCCAATATGAGTCACCCATGGGTCTTTGGGTGCGTTTGCTATGTCTTCATACCAAACCACTTTAGGCACAAGATGGAGAAGAAAGCTGTACTATGTATCTTTGTAGGGACGATCAGAAAGGAAAGGATGGAGATGTTGTGACCCAACCTCTGGAAGGTGCTATGTATCCCGTAATGTTGTGTTCGGTGAAAACTCATCTTGGTGGTCAAATGATCTTGAAGTTCGACATGACTCTAATCAGTTAAATGAGAACTTGGAAACATCAAGTGTAACTCTCCAATTTGATGAGAATGAAACTATAGTCGAAGATAAGAACGAGGAAAGTCAGAGACAACCACAACAACCATGGCAAACAGGTACGTTCCAACAATTCCCCACAACCAAAACTAATGATGCGGAATCAAGTCTCAGAAGATCCACGAGAGTGAGACGGCCAAACATTTGATATGCAAATCTGGACACTATTGAAGAAGAGGTACAAGAGCCAGAAACATATGATGAGGCTTGCATCAAGAAGGAGTGGGTTGAAGTGTTGGTTGTCGAATCCAGCAAATAAATTTATAAGTGTGAACTTACTGTGACACACGCTATTAAGAATAGTATGAGCGGAAGTAAGGTTCGTGTCCACAGGGAAAGCGAATTAACAATTCTATGGCCAAGGATGATTTAGAACAAGTATTTGGAACAAAGGAGGAGGGGGGGTTTATTAATTATAAATCATACGATGACAAGACTATTTAACTAGAAAGTAGTATTAAATTGAATATGGAAATTACAACAGATAAAATAGCTTCAGCACGAAAGGTGATTTCTTACTTTGATTTGACTTACGATCATTAATGATTATGGTGCAATGATTTTATTTATTGAAAGGTTTGTATCGGTACTAAACGTCACACCATTCGGACATTCCCTCCGCCCGATGTTTAACAAAACGCAGTTCGTTGATTAAAGCCAACTCGCTACTTTAAGCTCACGCCGTTCGGATCTTAACGTGCGAGTTGCATGTGGTGAAAGTACCGATTATAATTAGGTATTCACGCAGTTCGGAATATCTAATCACATTGACTAATTTCTATAACGAAGTTGAATTCATAGACAAACGCAAAATCGTTGTTTGTTCCTTTGGTATCAAGATTAAAGTATATTACATTTTCTAAACTTGAAGAACGTTATTAGCGTATTAATAAATTGATCAAGTCTATTAACAAACTAATCTGAACCCGACGGAGCTTTCGGGTTTGAAAATCAAGAAATTATACAAACGAAACCTTCCGGTAATAAAATCACATAATCATTTGCTTGCCCTCAAGCAATACTTTCAACTGTAAAAACTCAAATCCTAGTGGTCATCAAAGGTAGACAAACCGTTAGCAAATTCAGAGGTTTATGTACATACATGTTTTAAGAATATTTAATAATGTTAGAAATGAGAAAATGAATCAAACTCAATTATCCATTCATTTGCATCCCTTACAATGATTCACTCACACTCGGTTTTACTAGTAAAGGATGTACTAGTATTTTCTGTGATCGCTCAAAAGCCGAGCCATAAAGCAACATTGTTAGAAGCTTGTCAAGGAATCTCATCTCCACCGTTTAACATGTAAAACCACAAATCAAGACGACTTTAAAGGCGGGGTGTAATGGTTTAAAGGTAGGAATATAAGGGAATATGCTGGCTAAAGGGGTCATAATCAAGCTTAGCTAAAAGTTTAAACACTCTAAAGGCAAACAAACAACTAAAATCTTTTTTTTTCACAAACCAAGTGACTCTTTTAAGGTCAGATCGTCAAGACCAGTTTTGTCTAAGATGCGAATCAAGTCCTCCTCAATCTTATAATGAAGGTTACTTCTAACTCTAATGGACCGTTCGGCTTTTAGCCTAATAGCCCCCACCCTCATTAGAAGCGTATACTCATATTGGGATTCAGTTTGACCTTTTCTACACCTTCCTGTGTGAGACCAATTTCCACAACCCATACATTTTTCGTATCGTTTTGCTATTCTTTTCATAGCACTTTTGGATGTCCCACAAAATGGTGGCTTTTGCTCCTCTTGGCACCACTTCTTCCTCACCTCATTGCTTAAGAGAAAAATTCTCTCCCTAAGTTCTGTAGGCAACCTAGGTTTCGCGAATTGTAGACAACAAAGCAGATTGAAATCGAAAGAATTCATTTCCAGTTCTTTAGGGTCTGCCGGTAAAAGACCAAAATAAAGTTTTACTCAAAAGGAAAAATTAGCTAAGCCATATTTCGCGCTTGGATTGCTGGTAGGTTAAATAGGCTTACGAGGTTAGATAGCATGGATTAAAACAAATGAACGGGAGTAGGCTCAACATGGTTTGCTAATGGATAACATTCGGGTTTTGGAAAGAAAAAGGGTAACAAATAGGTGAATCCTAATGCCTCTATCATTTTTATGTATTTTTATAGTTTATGATTTTGACGAGTATGTCCTTGACAAGTTCTAAAATGTGTACTATTATGTGGCACACTCATAATCAAATGAAATTGTGAGCATGAAATGATGACCGCTCGATAAAGGCTCAAGAACTCACTGAGATTCGGGTAGGTATTTTAGATGTAAACTTATGTGTAATTAATTTTTTTTTCATTTTCAATGTTATTAAATAAAAATAAACCATTTATGTAAAAAAAACTACCGTTTTTGAAATGATTTTTTTTTCAAAAGTTTTTTAAATTTTGACCACAATTAGATTCTTTTATGTTTTGAAGTCGCCCTATTCTATTCCTTATTCCCCCATCCCCACACTTAAATTGCATATTGTCCCCAATGTGTGAGAATACGGAGAATATCAAGTCGAAAGGAACTGAAAAACTTCCCTGATTGTGTTGCTGAATGCTTGTGGAAATCCGGGTGGCTGAGACTGTTCAGTTCGCTCTTGCCTGTCCAATGTTTTGCAAGGTATGTAGGTTATACCCAACAAGGTATGGAGTAACCGACCGTGAGGCCCAAATTAATTCCATACGTACATCCTGTGCGAATCCTGTTTCCAGAAGACCAGATTAGCAAGAGAGACGGGTCGTAAGCCTCTAAGATTTAGTGGCATACGACCCGTATATATACACGTATGTGTATATAACTGTTATAACCGTTGCAAAACGGTTATATTTTACCGCTATAAATAACCAATTATCAAACTCAATTTCTTGCACAACAAACACTCCTTTCGTCAGGATTACCCGAGATAGTTTAAAGATGAACTCGTTCCTGGTGTTTGCTGGCATACTCCTTGGGATTTACCTTTTTCTCATTTGTAACCTACCACCTGGTGAATTCGAGCATTTCCTTTTCTTGTTTATTTTTGTGGCTTTACCGATGTACTTTATCTCGATTGTTACGTATATTAAATAGTGATGTTTATTTTAGTCATATTTGGCAATAAAATGTTAAATTTTGCAAAGTACACCATGTTACGAGGAGATTGAATGAAATAGCTCGAAGTACCATCTTTTCAACTATAGCTACGTACCTCACCTGTGGTATTTGTCGTATCGGCTGTTACTATCACGCTTCAATCAAATTGTAAGTAATATCAACCAAACATAAAATCAAACAAACAAGTACAAACTGGAAGTATGCTTAACATGGTCAGAAAAGTTATAATGCATAAATACAAATAAGAACAAACTTTCTAACCCAAAAAATCGGCTGCAATTAGAATCTAGTCCTCCAAGGTTATGTCTCCGTCAACTGACTCTGATGAAGAGCTGTCATGATGACGACCCGATCCCTGTGGATCCTGCTGATGTGTTGGGGGTGGTGGATCATCTCTCTGTTGAGATGGAAAAACCAGTGGTACCTACAAAACTATGTTAGACCTTTCGGCTATCTGCTGTACCGACTGGGTCACCCATTGGCTATGCTTATAAAAATACTCTCCCTGATGTATCGTGCCACCATCCGTGTGAGAATCTCGTCTGTGGCAGCGTGTGGATGTGGTGGTCTGATAACAAGACGGGCGGGGTGTGGTAGTGGTTGTTGATGTTCTGCCGCTGCTGCTTGCTCTTCGATGACCGGTGGTGGTGGGTGATGTTGATGTGGCTGCATTACAAGTGATGGTGGGTGATGTTGATGTGGCTGCATTACAGGTGGTGGTTGCTGATCCAGTTGTCCCGGAATGAACAGCTGTCCAGGGGTGGCTGTAAATCGCAACCTACCATCCACTTTGGATGTAATGGCCATGGCAATGGCGGATCGTCTCACTACAAGAAAAAGACCCTGTGCCGACGCCGCCTATACCGACGACAAT
Organism: Smallanthus sonchifolius; assembly: GCA_023525975.1. Classification (NCBI taxonomy): domain Eukaryota; kingdom Viridiplantae; phylum Streptophyta; class Magnoliopsida; order Asterales; family Asteraceae; genus Smallanthus; species Smallanthus sonchifolius. The sequence continues at coordinate 71,467,487 of CM042033.1, read as the reverse complement.
TGTCGTCGGCATAGGTTACCCTGTACCGACGACATGTCGTCGGTATAGGTCAAAACCAAAATTTTGTCAGGGACACCCTATACCGACGACATGTCGTCGGTACAGGGTTGAGCCAGATGGAGGGAAAAATGGCGCCAATGAATTATTGGGGAAAACCCTATACCGACGACATGTCGTCGGTATAGGGTTATTTTGATTTTATTTTTGTTTTTTTAATATAATAAACATTTCGTCGGTCAAAAAAAATTTTAAATAAAAATTAAAAAACTTCTAAAATGCCTTATACCGACGACATGTCGTCGGTATAGGTTTTTTTACTTTATTGACCGGTCAAAACCTTACGAATCCTATACCGACGACATGTCATCGGTATAGGGAACCTATTGCGCCGACTTTGTAGCCTATACCGACGACATGTCGTCGGTATAGGGCTCAGCGCGATTAAACACAGAATCCAGCTTTCTGCTTCCCATTTTCACCCAAAACCATCAAAAATTCTCTCATACTTTCTCTGTGGGGATTTCGCAGTTTTGGTGTGTTTTGTGGAGCAATTTTCACTAATCTCTCGGTTTTTAAGGTTAGTTAACATATATGTTTCAATTTTGACAATAAAATCAAAATTTTTGGGTTTTTTGGTTAATTTCTTTGTTTTTTGTTAGGTGTTTGAAGCTTTGAAAATTGTTTGAGGATTTCAAGTTATTCGAAGATATTTGCAAACTTGGTTAGTAATTTTTTTATAAATTATGTTTAGATTATGTTTGTATGTATATTGTTGTGTTTATTTTGTATGTATGTATATATGATTTAGATGTATGATTTTATAAATATTTATGAAATTTTATTATGAAATTAGGTTTAGATGTGAATTAGGTTTAGATGAAATTTGGGAATTTGGATGTATATTGTTTAGATGAAAATTTGGGATTAAATTAGGTTTAGATGAAAATTTGGGAAATTTGGGCAATTGTTTGACAATTGTTTGTGTATGTGTATGTATGTTTATGTATGGAATTGGCCTCTTAGGTTCAAATCTATTTGAAGCTAATTGTTTGACAATTGTTTGTGTATGTTTATCAAGCATGTAATTCGCATGTTTATGTATCGAATTTTCTATACTCCTATTATTTGACAATTGTTTGAGGATTTCAAGCTATTTGAAGCTAATTGTTTGACAATTGTTTGTGTATGTGTATGTATGTTTATGTATGGAATTGTGTTTATGTATGTAATTTGAGAATTTGGGCATTTATTTATGTATGTATATAATATGTATGTATATATGTGTATGTGTGTTTGTATGTATTTTTATGTATGGAATTGTGTTTATATATGTAATTTGAGAATTTGGGCATTTATTTATGTATGTTTGTATATAATATATATGTATATGTGTATGTATGTTTGTATGTATGTTTATGTAATTGTATTATTTGTGGATGTATGTATATATGTTTGTATGTATATGTTACTTTATTTAATTTTGTTGCAAGTTCGGAACTCATTGCGGTTGACGAGGTGTGAATAACATCATATTTGTGTTTCATTGAATTTATTTAAGGTACGTATTCCGACTTTTATGCCTTTGTGTAGTTAATTTTTTATTTCATTTAGGGTGTAAACGGCTCGTTTATCGTAATTTTATAAATACTATTACTTATATATTAAAAAATATATATTTTATAATGAGTTAGATGTATGATTTTATAAATATTTATGAAATTTGATTATGAAATTAGGTTTAGATGTGAATTAGGTTTAGATGAAATTTGGGAATTTGGATGTATGTTTTATAAATACTATTACTTATATATTAAAAAAATATATATTTTATAATTTTATAAAATTAATAAGAAAAAGGCTTACACCCCTAATGTCATTTATGTACGTCTTTGTTTATGTATGTCGTGTCTCATATTGTGTACACTAGTATGTTTATTTAGGATAACCCTTTAGAATATACCCGTCCAAAATTTATCTAATAGGGATAAATTTTGGATTGTCCCCTTTGGGACTGCTTTTTGAATATTCTATCTTATTTAGGATATGTATACATTTTAACGGGTTGACATTTAAGATAAAATTGGTAGCTATTTCTCCTTACTCCTTCGAGTTTGCGGTTTATTTGCATACTTGGGGAGTTAAGGGGAAATGCTGCTGATTTTTCTTAAATAGTCAACTCGATAAAATGAATACATATGAGATAGAATATTCAAAAAGTGGGTCAGGATCCACCGCCTTAGAGTACCGATCAAATCATATACATTCATTTATATCATTTATTACATGCACGTATATGTGTATGCTTATGACACTAGATATGGCAATTGATAAAAGCTGGGTTACACTAGGAAATCGGAATTCTCCGACATTCTTAAGCGGTCTTCGCAACTTTATAGAGACGGCCAAGAACCATGTCGACGGTCAGGGTAGAGCGTTTTGCCCGTGTAGACGTTGTTGTAATGCGTGTCGACAGGATTTGAACACGATATATGGCCACATACAATGCCGTGGGTTTCTACAATCATATCAGAATTGGATTTATCATGGTGAAAAGCATCCTCGTGCGGCAGAGATAGCATCACTTTTTGCCCCAAGAACAACACCAACTCCTCCAATAATTACAACAACAAATAATGAGATGTTTGATTCCATAGATGATGTGATGGCAGAGCAAAATACAAACGGGGATAATATAGATGAAGATGGAACTGGTTTAGACCCAGAGTTTGATGCGTTGTTTGAGGAGCTAAATAAGGAGTTATACCCCGGTTGTAGTCAAATGTCTTCCCTAAACTTCATAGCCAAATTGATGCATATCAAAGTTATCAACAAATGGACGAATAGTTCGTTTGACCAACTGTTAGAGCTTCTACAAACTGCATTGCCGAAGGAAAATCACGTTCCAGCGTCACATTATGAAGCTAAGAAGAAACTGAGTAAGATTGGGTTAGGATATCAGTCAATCCATGCTTGCATTAATGATTGTGCTCTGTTTTGGAAGGAGAATGAATCAATGCAAAACTGTCCGGTTTGTAATGAGAGTAGATGGGTTGACAAAAACACAAAGGGGAAGAAAGTACCACAGAAAGTGTTGCGCTACGTTCCTTTAACTTCACGGCTTCGACGAAGGTATAGTTTAAGATTAACGGCAAAAGATATGATCTGGCATAATAGTGGACGCTCAACGGATGGTATGATGCGACATCCGGTTGATGGGAAGGAATGGCAAGAATTTGATGATAGATATCCGGATTTTGCTAAAGAACCAAGGAATGTCCGCTTAGGTTTGGCTGCCGATGGTTTTAATCCGTTCGGTAACATGAGTCAGACTTACAGTATGTGGCCGGTAGTGTTAACAACATATAATACACCACCGTGGTTATGTATGAAAGAGTCTTCTTTCATGTTAACCTTGCTAATTCCCGGGCCTAAATCACCTAGTAAAGACATTGATGTTTTCTTAAGGCCTTTGGTTGATGAGTTGAAAATGTTATGGGCTGAAGGAGTCCAGGTGAGAGATGCATCAGCCAAAACTGTATTTAGGATGCATGCCGCACTGTTATGGACTATCAATGATTATCCTGCTCGTAGTAGCTTGTCTGGATGGAGTGGTCAAGGTCATAAAGCATGCCCTACGTGTAACATTGACACACTTTCGTGCGCTATAACGAATAAGATAGCTTTTATTGGACACAGAAGATTCTTGCCTAAAAAGCATAAGTGGAGGAACGATCTGTCGTTTGATGGCAAGAAAGAGACAAGACATCCTCCCCGACGATTGAGTAATGCTCAAATATTAGAACAACTAAAAAGTCTCCCAGATCGTGTCCCGGGGAAACATCCAATGCATGGAGGGATAAAACGAAAGCGCCTTGCATCAGAGTTGAATTAGACTAAATGAAGTATCTTCTTTGAGCTGGATTATTGGTCTTCTCTTCTTTTAAAACACAATCTTGATGTTATGCACGTGGAGAAAAATGTGTGTGAGAGTTTATTGGGTACTTTGTTGATGAACGATAAATCAAATGACACACACAAAGCCCGCAAAGACTTGGAAAATATGGGTATTCGGCATAACCTATGGCTAACACAAAAAAACAACAAGTTTTACCAACCACAAGCACCTTACTCTTTCACACCCAGTGATCGAGAACGCTTTTGTCAGTTTATTCGAGGAGTAAGACTGCCCGATGGATTTGGATCGAATTTAAAAAATAAGGTACTTCCCAATGATTCAAATATAATTGGGTTAAAGTCCCATGATTATCACATCCTAATGCAACGATTGCTGCCAATAGGGGTACGAGCGGGTGTGCACAAAAATGTTTCAACAACAATCACTGACGTTTGCACATTCTTTCAAAAAATTTGTGCACGATCAGTAGATGTGAAAGACATGTATGAAGCAAATGAGGAAGTGGTTAAGATATTATGCAATTTGGAAATGATATATCCTCCAGCATTTTTTGACATAATTTGGAAAAGATATTATGCAATTTGGAAATGGAATATTTTGATTAATCAGCTGTTTTTAAGTGCGGGCTCTAAAAACCGCTCGGAGAAGAATAAACAAAACCGAGCAAAACAACGTTACCCAAGTTTACATGACAGCAAATCATACGCCCAACGCCGACACATGGAAGTATGAAATATAGTTGTTATTATTATACAAACATGCTTATTAATTCTAGTGATATTATTTTTGTTTTTCACAGGGGACCGGCCCTATTGACGTGTTCAGATCGACCCATTATAAAGAAGGGACGGAATGGGTCAACGATAGTGCATCAACAGATTATGTAAGTTAAATGATTTTGTTGTTAAAATATCCAAGTTTGACTTTAACGGGTCAAAATGACCCAAACACACTTTAATATACTTGGAACGTCTAACTGTAACTTTAAACGGGTCAAAATGACCCAAACACATTTTAATAGACTTAGAACATCCAACTCGAGGCCAATTGTTGAATATGTTTGCTAGTATTAATAGTATTTGTTGTTATTAGTGTTGGTTGATTGTAATTTGTGAATTTGGGTCGTCTATGACCTATAGTTTAAAAGGTTGGTTATCCATTTTACAGCAGTTATGTTGTCGAATTTTAGTAAAATAGTAAAGTGATTGCTTATTACATTGTTTAATGCAGGACCGAATCCAAAAGGAGTATACAAGATCCTCTGCTGAATCTGGTGGTGACTCATCCGCTGTCGATGAGTTTGCATGCATGGAGCGTGCATTGGGTCATCGGCGTGGCCATATTCGGGGTGTTGGTCGTGTGGTGAGTAATCCCACACCGGATGTGTTCGGTACTCCCTCTCCACAACCACATTGGCAAGACGTTGATCAGCGTGTGGCTAGTCTTCAACAACAATTTCAAGAACAACAACGGGAAGCGATGATAACTAGCTTGGAGTCGTTGAGCCTTTGTAGTTGTTGGGTTGTCTTGAACAATTTGCATATTTGTTTGTTTTGAATGTTTAGTTTATCGAACAAGTTGTGGCGTCGAACAATTTATATGTTTATTTTATGTTTCAGATATTTGAATGTTTGTATGGTTTATATATAATTATTTACAGGTTTCTGTTTTTAGAAATTTAATATTTCTTGAAAAATATTAAAAATTAAAAAATATAAAAAAAAACAGAAAGACCTATACCGACGACATGTCGTCGGGATAGGCCTTTTTTAAAAATTATTAAAAAAAATGAAAAACCCTTTTACCGACGACGTGTCGTCGGTATAGGTTGACCCTATGCCGACGACAAGTCGTCCGTACAGGGTTTGACTCTATCCCGACGACATGTCGTCGGTAAAGGGTTTCTTTTTGAATTATTTAATTAAACCTTATACCGACGACTTGTCGTCGGTATAGGCTGACCTATCCCGACGACACCTATCCCGACGACAATCTTGGGCTATTGGTACGACTCAATCCCGACGACAGCTATCCCGACGACATGTCGTCGGTATAAGGTATCCCGACGACAAGTCGTCGCTATAGGGTCTAAAAAAGTCGTCGGTATAGGGTGATATTGTTGTGTCTCCCAATAAAATCAGCTGATATCCTCCTGGATAATCCTCTCTGTACGTCCTCTATGAGGATACCAAAAGACTATGCTAGTCTAGTGATGTAGGCACCTCCATGGATATGTGTGGCCTCACGACGGGTCTCGTAGGAGTCAAAATATCGGTCCATGTAATGGGCTAGCTGACAGGTGCCAGGACCCAAGATACAGTACAAATACAACAGGTCTCGTTTAGTTACCCTCTCTGTGCCATCCTGACGTGCAGCAATCATGCCGGCAACAACCCGATGTATGTATCGGTGCAGTGGATCGCGAAGATGAGACTCACGGCTCACGGAGCAGAAGTCTGTGTATGCAACTGTGCGCCACCATGCGTCTAGACCCTCAACCATATGAGGTTCAGCTGTGATGACTTCAAGGAATATGGCTGTGTCGACCTCGGCCTCGGTGTAGATACCTAGGCGAGTGGCAAACTGTGCTAGAGTGAGTGATCGATTTACACCTCCCAGGCAGAAGTGTATACATGGCTCAGAACGGTCCTCGAGCACTTTGTATCGATACGTGCTGAAGAACTCCAGAGTTAACTCGGTATAACTCGGGAGTATGATGTCAAAAAGTTGGCGCCAAGGCGTTTCGGTGCCGATACACTCTTTCGCTCTGGCCCTCTCCCCTACATCAGGTAGTAAAGCCCAACTGATGGTACGGGTCGGCTTAATAGGCATGTCTCTAAGCCTACTCAATCTATCTGCATATACCTGTTCAGTGAACTGTAAAAATGGATGCGGCTGGGGTGCGAGGGGCTGTACAGGTGCAGCTTGGCTAGCTTGCTCGTCACTTATCACCTCCTCCTCGTGTTGTGGTGAACGTGGAGCCTGAGACGAACTGCCATGTCTGTGTGTTCCATTCCTACCCCGTTTCGCGGGTCTAGCGTCTCCTCTACGAGTTTACATACCTGTTATGAAGTGTAAAGTTAATCTCCGTTTCGAATTAGGTCGGTTATACGTGATAAGCGGTCGAAAACAGAGATTTTGTTAAAATTTGACGAAGTTGCCCATTTTTAACCTTTTACGGGTCGTATGGTTATGTAGAAAAGCATTCTTACAACCCGTATGTTTTGTAATGAAGAAATTCAACTTGTTTGCTTACGGGTTGTATAGTTTAAGAGCCGAAATCTTTACGACCCGTATGTCTGTATCTTTTAGAAAAAAATGAAAACAAAAACCCTAATCAGATCTAAATCGCGCAAATTGCAATCTAAAACATGAAATAAACGAAAATTAAACAAAGAGTATTGTTATACTAACCTTTAATCGAGTGCTAGGATCGAGATTTGAACTTTGAATCTCTGTTTTGGTTCGGTTGATGTGTGTGTTCGCCGTACGAGGGTGTGGGGGTGGGTCGTAAAAAATTTTATTTATAAAGGAGACCTGTAAACTTAAGTGGAATTCTTTACGGGCCGTATGTTTCGAAGAGATAGACCTTACGGCTCGTATATATTCATAATCTTTGAACCTTTGTTTCTTTCTTTTATAGGTTGTATGAGTGTTGGAAAAATAATTTACGGCCCGTATTGTTTTAAATCTCCAATTTTTATTTATTATTATTATTATTAATTTTATTTTCAAACGCAATCCCCACACTTGTTTCTGACAACACCCACTGTTTATGAAACTGGAAAACGTACCTGAATCTTCGTTTACCTTTTAGAGATATATTCTGGTTCTCGAATCCCTGCAATACTCAAGTAAGGTCAATATAACGAGTAATACAAAACACACAATATTTACACAAACCACGAGTTGCCTCCCGTGTAGCGCCTTTCTTTAACGTCTTTGGCTAAACGAAGACACACTTTTTTTTCAGTTCTCGTACGTGGGGTTTTCCAATTCAATCATATCGTTATTTGCTTTTTGAAAACCTTCATAAAACAACTTCAGGCGGTGTCTGTTTACCTTGAATGTTTTCCCTGTCTGTTCACTTGTAATTTCTATCACACCATGAGAAAAAAACATTAGTGACAACATGTGGTTTTGGATCTTGGTGGGCCGGTGAAGGTGATGAAGTTGACTTTTGTGATGTCGGTGTCTGGGGGGTTGATGGTGGTTCAGTTTCGGAATCACTTGACAAGGGTATGTTTTGCCAAATGTCGCTAACTGGTTTTGATTGTGTAGAGGTTGAGGGATTTGCTAATTTCTTTCGAAGCCTTGCTTCTTTTCTCAATCTCTTTACGGTGTTTTCAATTTCCGGATCGATATTGAGTGGTTTACCCGTTCTTATAGATCTTGGCATAAAAAGTTATATTTGCCGCAGTCCCCGGCAACGGCGCCAATTTGTTGGTTGTCGAATCCAGCAAATAAATTTATAAGTGTGAACTTACCGTGACACACACTATTAAGAATAGTATGAGCGGAAGTAAGGTTTATGTCCACAGGGAAAGCGGATTAACAATTCTATGGCCAAGGACTATTTAGAACAAGTATTTGGAACAAAGGAGGGGGGTTTAATGATTATAAATCATACGATGACAAGACTATTTAACTAGAAAGAAGTATTAAATTGAATATGGAAATTACAACGGATAAAATAGCTTCGGCAAGAGGGGTGATTTCTTACTTTGATTTGACTTACGAGCATTAATGATTATGGTGCAATGATTTTATTTATTGAAAGGTTTGTATCGGTACTAAATGTCACGCTGTTCGGACATTCCCTTCACCTGATGTTTAACCAAACGCAGTTCGTTGTTTAAAGCCAACTCGCTACTTTAAGCTCACGCCGTTCAGATCTTAACATGCGAGTTGCATGTGGTGGAAGTACCGATTATAATTAGGTATTCACGCAGTTCGGAATATCTAATCACATTGACTAATTTCTATAACGAAGTTGAATTCATAGACAAACGCAAAATTGTTGTTTGTTCCTTTGGTATCAAGATTAAAATATATTACATTTTCTAAACTTGAAGAACGTTATTAGCGTATTAATAAAGTGATCAAGTCTATTAACAAACTAATTTGAACCCGACAAAGTTTTCGGGTTTGAAAATCAAGAAATTATACAAACGAAACCTTCCGGTAATAAAATCACATAATCATTTCACAATAAGCATACAAATCAAAGTAATTAAACAGAGCCCAAGTGTCGAAACTAAATGGTTTAATAGCCGAACATTTTGGCTACAAACATAACGAAAGTAAACTTACAAACACGAATCATATGACTCATAGGATGTTCGGGAAGCTCCTCGAAACTCCGAAGAAGTGTTTGAACTCCCTCGGGACTCCAGGAGACTTCTTAGTAATATAAAGGAACGATTTTATTGAAGGAAACAGAGAAAGAAATGAAAGAAAGGGAAGTCTTGAGCTGAATCCGGAGGCTGGTATTTATTATGAGATCTTTACGGGTCGTAAGGTTTGAGAACAGTAACCTTTACGACCAATATGGGTCTTATCAAAAGCACTTTATTGAAAAGCCTAATTTTACGGGATTTTTCTTCACACCGACGGTCGATAGGGGTCGTAAGAGTCATTTATGACTTGTATGTGTCAGGCCTAAACCAAGTACGTCTCAAACCTACTCTGATCACCCTAGTTTGACTCGCGAGGCTGAAAATTAATGTTCATGTCTGCTTGTCTTTACGGGTCGTAAGGTTGGGTGTGCACTGATCTTTACGGCCCGTAAAGTTTGTCAGGATAATTTTATTTTTCAAATCTTCTTGTTTCGCCTTGTCTTTTTGAACCGCACTCTTCGGATTTATTTTGCTTGTTCACTAATTCTTTATCGGACCAGGATGCTTCATTCCCATGTTGTTTTGATTTCGATTTATGAATTACGCCGTTCTTGACATGAATCTTCGTTTATTTGCTTTAATTCATTGTTCATGTTTAACATAATTAAGTATCAAATCGAACGGGTTTGTTATGATAAGTGAACGAAATCTGGGATAATTGATACAAATAATGTGTATAATTTTGCACACATCATGAAGCCATGGACGATGAGATTAATGCACTAAAGGGAAACGAAACATGGGAGTTGGTTACTAAACCAAGTGATGTCAAACCCCTATCATGCAAATGAGTTTACAAGGTGAAGGGAAAGCTGATGGATCAATCGACATGTATAAAGCTCGGTTGGTAGCCATGGTTTTACATAACAACATGGAGTAGACTATGCAGACACGTTTAACCAAGTAGCCAAACTCATTTTAGTATGATTCGTTCTAGCAATCACTACTAGTACAAGGTGGAGTTTGTGGCAGATGGATGTAAGCAACGCTTTCTTATATGGTGACCTGAAAAAATAAGCGAGTTTCTTCAGCATAATGGTTTCTCTATGACTATGGCAGATGCTAGCTTGTTTGTAAAAGCAGTGAATACTAAGATGGTAATCTTTTAGTCTATATCGATGACTTGATAATCACATGTGATATTGAAGAAACCATAATGCAGCTGAAAGAGAACTTATGTGTCCTCTTCCATATGAAAGAACTTAGGAAGTTGAGTCACTTCCTAGTTCTTGAGGTGAACTATGAAGACGATGATATTACTCTACATCAAAAAAGTATTCAATTGACTTATTGCTACATTTTAGAATGTTGGAATGTAAACCAACAGTGACTCTAATTGACACAATTGTGATGTTGTATGTTAATAAAGTGAGAGAGCTTGAAGACTTTACCATGTATAGGAAGATAGTAGGGAGTCTCATCTACCTAACATTAATAAGACTAGATATTTCCTTTGTAGTCGGAGTACTTAGTAAGTACATGCAAAATCCATGGAAACCTCAGTCGGATGTGGTTCGAAAAGTGATGTGGTTAGAAAAGTTCTCAGGTATGTTAAGGCAACCACAGATTATAGAGTAAAGTTTTAAAGGAATTACCGTTTTGAGCTTGTAGGCTTTTGTGATGCTGACTATGCAGGTGACGTAGGTACTCGTAGATCAACAACTAGGTATGTTTTTATGTTGGGGCAAAGTGCTATATCATGGTGTAGCAAAAGGCAACCTACGGTATCATCGTCCACTACGGAAGCAGAGTATCGAGCATCCGCTTTGGCAGCTCAAGAAGTTGTGTGGCTAAGGTGTCTTGGAAGAAATTAAGCAGAAAGTTGATGGCAATGTAATCTTGTTTTGTGACAACAAGTCAACGATACAGTTAGATGAGAATCCAACTTTCTATGCTCTAAACACATCGAAATGCATTACCACTTCGTCAGAGAAAAGGTATTAAATGGAGAAATTGATCTGAAGTATGTTGACACGAATAATCAGATAGCTGATCTATTCACCAAGAGTCTACTAGGTCCGAAGTTAGTTGACTTTTGCCAAGACATGAACATGAAGATAGAAGCAAGTGTTGAGAGGGAGTGTTGAAATTCAACACTTGAGCCGCATCTAGGAGCCACGGCCTGCTGCCTTGAGTAGCGGCCTGCTTCAAGTCAAGGTTCTCTATGTGTGTCACGACTGAGATCAAGCGAGATGCGGCTGGAGGTCAAGCGAGATGCAAATGGCGAAGAGAGGCATGAGCCACGGCTGGGTTTGATGGGAGTGGTGAGTTGCGGCTGAGAGCCTTGAGCCGTGGCTGAGGCTTGGAGGAACTTGAGTCAGCAAGATAATTTCAAGTCGGGTTACGTCGGTCAAAGGATGTTACGCAAGCCGAAGATAAGGTTTCAAGAAAAAAAAGATAGTTTTAGAAGATATAATTCATTTGTTAGTTTATTTATCTTTTAGTATTCGAGTCGAAGTAGCATACTTGGAGAGCAAGTTAGAGTTAGTATAAATAAACATGTTTAGTTTTCGTTATCATTGTACTTGTAATCGTTTATAAAAAGAGTGTGGCTCGAGTCCAGCCGCATCCCGGTACCCACTTGTGAGATTCAACACATATTGTTACCTTCTGACACTACAACAAATTGACCCTGTCCCGACGCCACCTGTACCGACGACATTTGTCGTCGGGATAGGTCACCCTATACCGACGACATGTCGTCGGTATAGGTCAAAACCAAAATTTTGGTAGGGAGACCCTATAGCGACGACATGTCGTCGGTATAGGGTTGAGGCAGGTTGGAGGAAAAACTGGCGCCCAATGAATTTTTGGGGAAAAACCTATAGCGACGACATGTCGTCGCTATAGGTTAATTTTGATTTTCTTTTTGTTTTTTTTTATTTAATAAATTTTCGTCGGTCAAATTTTTTTTTTAAATTAAAAAAAATTCTGGAAAACCTATAGCGACGACATGAGGTTAATTTTGATTTTTTTTTATTTAATAAATTTTCGTCGGTCAATTTTTTTTTTTTAAAATTAAAAAAAATTCTGGAAAAATTCTTTGTGTAATTAACGGGTTCTGGGCTTCCTCATGCCTCGTCGGACACCCATCCCCCAACCGGCCACCTCTAGGGTTCATATTTGCGTTGCTCTTCGATGAACGGCTCTCTCCCTCTCCTCCTTGCTCTTCGACGGCTGAATGTGAAAATGGGGTCTCCATATTTGCGTTGCACCCTAAAGGGTGTTCTTCACTAGGGCCAGGCTTGACCCATGCTCACCCAAGGTCTCCCGAGCTTGGTTTTGTTCACGTTTTTAAATAAAACCCGCCAAAACCCCGTTAATTACCCGTTAACCTTTACAATAATTTACATAATTACAAACCCAATTATTTTATGAAAAACCGGGATGTTACATCTTGGGTCGTTGAACCCTTATGGGTTAGTGTTGAAGTGTGGGTTATTAACATGTCAATAAATGACAAACCGTTTTATAAAGGATTGTAATGTTCTGAGTTCAATCAAATGGTATTTCTTGTTTGCAGTTGAGGTATCTTGGCTAGGGAGCGGTGCTACTCGGATTGGTATGTAGACATTTGTAAGATAAGATTAAGATTGATATTGAGTTTATAAAAGGGTTACAACTATTTTAAATTAAGACTTCCAATGATTGTTTGTAATAAAGCGAGTATTTTTAAAGAGAACACCCAGTGATGAGAACCAACTGTAGGGTATCCAGTTTGGGGCCATACAGGCTGGTCTTGGGCCGTTGAACCCTTATGGGTTAGTGTTGAAGTGTGGGTTATTAACATGTCAATAAACGACAAACCGTTTTATAAAGGATTGTAATGTTCTGAGTTCAATCAAATGGTATTTCTTGTTTGCAGGTGAGATATCTTGGCTAGGGAGCGGTGCTACTCGGATTGGTGTGTAGGCATTTGTAAGATAAGATTAAGATTGATATTGAGTTTATAAAGGGTTACAACTATTTTAAATTAAGACTTCCACTGATTGTTTGTAATAAAGCGAGTATTTTTAAAGAGAACACCCAGTGATGAGAACCAACTATAGGGTACCCAGTTTGGGGCCATACAGGCTGGTCTTGGGTGTTTCACAAACGTCCGAGACATCGTGAAGGCAATCAACAGACTTCTAATGTCTTGTACGGTGGGGTTCCGATTAAAAATTCTTCTTATTCCATGAATCTTGCTCAGGTAACGGTTTTGATTTTTCTCACGAATTTCCCACTTAATTCTTCAGTGAATGAGATTTGGAAGTTCTGCTAGAATGGGAGATTGAGAATTAGAGTTTTGCTTGACAATGATAAATCCTTTGCGTCTGATTTGACCCGGCCCAACCCGAAAAGTATGTAAATAGAGTTCATAGATGATACAACAGCAACTATGTTTATATTTGTGTTTGAACTCCATTTGACCATCTTCATAAAATCGTATCAGCTTAAACCTACAATTAGGTTTAATGTCTTGTTGTTTAGTGTTGATTACACATAGTTGGTTATGATAGAAAAGAGTTGTGAACATCGGTTTTATTTTGCAACAGAAATTTATATATTACATTGTATTAGTTTGTTGATAATTTTATAATTTTGTAGAAATTTTTGGTTTGATTTGTTTTTTTATATATTTATGTGCTATTGGATATATATTTATTATAAAATAAATTTTTTATTTTAAACAGAAAAATATGGATTTCAAAACTTTAATTTTTTTATCTTAATAAATTTTTTATTTTAAACAGAAAAATATGGATTTCAAAACTTTATTTTTTTTATCTTAATAAATTTTTTATTTTAAAACAGAAAAATATGGATTTCAAAACTTTAATTTTTTTATCTTAATAAATTTTTTTTTAAATTAAAAAAAATTCTGGAAAACCCTATGGCGACGACATGTCGTCGGGATAAGGTTTTTCCAAAATTTTGAATGGGACACCCTATAGCGACGACATGTCGTCGCTATAGGGTTGAGGCAGGTTGGAGGGAAAACTGGCGCCCAATGAATTTTTGGGGAAAACCTATAGCGACGACATGTCGTCGCTATAGGTTAATTTTGATTTTCTTTTTGTTTTTTTTATTTAATAATTTTTTTTAAATTAAAAAAAATTCTGGAAAACCCTATGGCGACGACATGTCGTCGGGATAGTGTTTTTACCTTTGTTGACCGGTCAACATCCTGCGAAACCTGTGCCGACGACATGTCGTCGCTATAGGCCACTGTACCAACGACAAGTGGACCTATGCCGACGACATGTCGTCGCTATAGGGTGCAGCGCGAACAAATAGGGAAACAGACGGCAGAACTTCATTTTCAGCCAAAACTCTCCAAAACTCCCCCAATTCTGTCTCTCCGGCGATTTCAGCGTTTTTGGGCTATTTGGAAGCAACTTTCACACAAACTTTCGGGATTTAAGGTGAGCTAACATCCGAGTTCATATTTTAGCTAATTTTTTAAGATTTTGAAGTTTTGTTTGTTTATTTTGGTTAGGTTTTGGAGGAATTTCACCATTTCTTTAATTTCTAGCTTTGTGAAGGTAAATACTCGTTTTAATTACTAATTTGTGTTGAAATTTGGTTTATATCAAAGATTTTTATGATTTTGTATGTATGTGTTATGTTTGTATGTTTGTATGTATGAGTATGTATATTTGTATGATGGAATTATTAAATTATGATTAGTTTATGTCATTTGGTTTAGATGTGTGTTTATTTTATATAATTTAGTTTATGTAATATATTAGTGTTTGTATGTATGTGTATGTATGTGTGTAATTTGTGTTTATGATGATTAGTTTTAATGTTTAGTTTGTATGTATGTGTGTAATTTGTGTTTATGATGATTAGTTTGAATGTTTAGTTGGTATGTATGTGTGTAATTTGTGTTTATGATGAAATTTGGTTTAGATCTAAGATTTTTATGATTTTGTATGTATGTGTATGTATGTATGTATGTTTGTATGTATGAGTATGTATTTTTGTATGTATGATGGAATTATTAAATTATGATTAGTTTAGGTCATTTGGTTTAGATGTGTGCTTATTTTATATAATTTAGTTTATGTAAATTAGTGTTTGTATGTATGTGTGTATTTTGTGTTTATAATGATTAGTTTGAATGTTTAGTTTGTATGTATGTGTGCAATTTGTGTTTATGATGATTAGTTTGGATGATTAGTTTGTATGTATGTGTGTAATTTGTGTTTGTGATGATTAGTTAATATGAATATATATATGTGTATGTATGTTTGTATGTATATGTTTGTAATTATGTAATTGGACATTTATTTATGTTTGTATGTATATGTTTGTAATTATGTAATTTGGGCTTTTATTTATATATGTATGTATGTATATAATTGTGATGTGTAGGTATATAAGATGGTATTTATTGGGAGCAACTTTCACAAAAACTCTCGGGATTTAAGGTGAGGTAACATCCGGGTTTCATATTTTATCTACTTTTTCAAGATTTTGAAGTTTTGTTTGTTTATTTTGGTTAGGTTTTGGAGGAATTTCACCATTTCTTGATTTCTAGCTTTGTGAAGGTAAATACTCGTTTTAATTACTAATTTATGATGAAATTTGATTTAGATCTAAGATTTTTATGATTTTGTATGTATGTGTTATGTATGTGTCTGTATGTATGTTTGTATGTATGAATATGTATATTTATATGTATGATGGAATTATTAAATTATGATTAGTTTAGGTCATTTGGTTTAGATGTGTGATTATTTTATATAATTTAGTTTATGTAATTTAGTGTTTGTATGTGTGTAATTTGTCTTTATGATGATTAGTTTGAATGTTTAGTTTGTATGTATGTGTGTAATTTATGTTTTTGATGATTAGTTTTGATGATTAGGTTGTATGCATGTGTGTAATTTGTGTTTATGATGATTAGTTAATATGAATGTATATATGTGTATGTATGTTTGTATCTATATGTTTGTAATTATGTGATTGGACATTTATTTATGTATGTATGTTTGTGTGTATATATTTGTAATTATGTAATTGGGCTTTTATTTATGTATGTATGTAATTGTGATGTGTAGGTATATAAGAGAGTATTTATTCATATGCTTATGTATGTTTGTATGTATATGTAACTTTATTTAATTTTGTTACAAGTTCGAAACTCGTTGCGGTTGACGAGAGGAAGAACGTCGTACACATAATCAACAAATGCTTGAAATGCAACGACAAATGGATGAAATGCGTCGAATGTGGGATCGCCGAACTAGCAGCGATGATAATTAGCTTGGAGTTGTTGAGCCTTTGCCTTTTTTGTTGGTATTTGTCTTGAACAATTTGCATATTTGTGTGTCGAACAAGTTTATGTTTTGAATGTTTGATTTGTCGAACAAATTTGTGTGCCGAACAAGTTTGTGTGTCGAACAATTTGGATGTTTGGTTTATGTTTCGGATATTAGTTTTTATCCGATTTGAATGTTTGAATGGTTTATATTTATGATTTGCAGGTTTTTGTTTTTAGAAATTTAATATTTCTGGATAAAATATTAAAAATTAAAAAATAAAAAATAAAAACAGAAAAGACCTATACCGACGACATGTCGTCGCTATAGGCCTTTTTCAAAAATTATTAAAAAAAACAAAAAAACCCTATAGCGACGACATGTCGTCGGAATAGGGTCAACCTATACCGACGACATGTCGTCGGTACAAGGTTGGAATCTATACCGACGACATGTCGTCGGTATAGAATTTCTTTTTGAATTATTTAATTAGACCCTATAGCGACGACATGTCGTCGGTATAGGCTAACCTATACCGACGACACCTATCCCGACGACAATCTTGGGCTATTGATACGACTCAATCCCGACGACACCTATCCCGACGACATGTCATCGGTATAAGCTATCCCGACGACAAGTCGTCGCTATAGGGTCAAAAAAAGTCGTCGGTACAGGGTGATATTGTTGTAGTGTGATGAATACGTTAGTTAAAGGACCTGACCTAGAACAAAAATGCTGTGGCAAACTATAGAAGTGAAGATTGGCTAATGAAGTACAGTTTCTTTGCTGCTATGGGTACTAAGGCAAAGGTTTCGCTAATGTCCAAATTACACTGCCTTATTTATTAAGTTTTGTAATTTCTGTATTTGTGATACAAAAGGTGATATCGTAATATAGTATATTATGTAATAAATACACCAGGGAAGTAGCAGATGCGTCTCCGAGATTTCAAATGCCCAACACGACTACAGAGAAAGGCCCCTCGAAAACCATCAATATGTATATATATATATAATATAAAATTATAGTTTTTTATATAATATAATATAATTATAAATATATATATATATATATATATATATATAAATTTTAAAAATTTGATGCCCCTCAAAAACTATCAAAATTACATGTCTCGCGCGACGACACATGCCGCACATGCCACTGATCCACCTCTGGGAAGTAGCCTTCTCCTTTTCTAATTCATCTTTATGCTGGGTTGTGGGGATTGCACACTCACTCCAATTTTTAATTCATTTCCCACCATTTGTGGACTACAAACTCCATTTCTGTTTTATATCCTTTTGGGTAACTGTTCCATTTCTAAAATGGATGAGTTGTGGTAGTCGTGTGGATTCCACAATCTTTTAACATCATGTGAGATTGATGCTCCAGCTTTTGTTGTGGATTTTAGGTTACTTCTGATATTTTAATTTTTTTTGTCTACACTTACGTGCATATATAGTTTATGTCTATATGAATGGGTTGTAAAGATTTAATGAAAGCACGTATTGAAATGCTGTTTAGTTTTGGCAAGTTTGTACAAGACTAATCAACATCCTGGGGTAAACCCAAAGTCTAGTTTCAGCATGGTACATGCCTAAGCTATATGCTTGAGTTCAGTGGCGGAGCCAGATTTTTTTTTTTCACGAGGGTCGAAAATTTTTGGGGTCAGTTGATTAGCGATATATAACGCGCATATAACATAAAAAATTTTCATGGGGGGCGATCGGGGGGGGGGGGGCTATTGCAAAATTTTATGAGGGGCGATCGGGATTTTAACGCGTATATAACACTAAATATTTTTTCATGAAGGACGGTTGCCCCCATACCTTCTATGCAGGTCCATCAGTGCTCGAGTTATATAACTTTTTCATGGGCATCTAAATAAATATATGTGCTTAGTTACTCCTTCGATTTATTAAACCAGACCAAAATCATCTATAAAATAGGAACCAACCATCACAAAGTTTCAGTTAGCGGTTATAACAGCCAACGGTTAGGTAGTTACATCAATAGAAAACACTTCAACAGAACCCATAAGTAGTTACAAAGTTAATACTGATGATTAAGTTAGTGCTGCGGCTGTCTTAGTTTTCTACCAACACATAGTTACTACTAAAGTACCAAGTTACTTTAGAATTAAATGACTAAGTTGCTACCGAAGTAAAAAATTCTAATGATAATTAAAGTTACTACTGATGAACCGATCATCAGTTTCAAGCAACTTTCCATCAATCTGGCTAATCCAAAGCAACTTCCGGTATATAACTATCATGTCAAATTAAAATTTTCGCGTTGCACCTTGGACCCGGTCAGCTCGACCCCCATCAGGGCTGCCGCCCCTTTAGCACCTCCCCAGGGGCGGTGCCCCAGTCACTAGGGGGCTTCACCTCTTTAAACCACGGGGTTCGAGGTAATTGAAGTGAGTATAGTCCTTAAACAAGTGTATACTTCACACCTCCTAATTTGTAACAATGTCTATACTCATTTCTCTTTGCTTATAAGTAAATCCAGCTAAACTAAAACGAGCCTAATGACACTAAATTCACGAACAATTCACCTCGTCTGCGTATAAGGATCAATGGTCACATGCAATGTTCTAATCTGAGATCAATGGTCACATGCAATGTTCTAATCTGACTATTTACTGGATTTACAATATGAAAGTAGAGTAGTATAAAAATGATCAGGAAAGAAGATGTAAATGCATTTGTAAGCTTGCCACCATGGCAGCAGACACAATTCAATCTATTTCTTGGGATACTTGTTTAAATATCACATTATCTGGGGCTTGTGGGTTGCACACTATATTTAACTTTTTGCACCATCTACAGTGCTACACCTTGATCACTATAGACAGATATATTGTACTATTATAGCAAATTAATATATACTATATGATACATACGTAGACCCACGCATACATACTATATATATCCTGTACGAGGGACTCAATTTTCCACAAGTTAGTTCATTTTTATCATTCTCTGTGTTATAATATCTTCTTTCCTTCTTGCACTGCTATGGCTGCACAAAATGATGTATGCATTCCGGTTTCTGAGGAAGACATTGACTACTCACAAAGGGGACAGTGGCTGCGTGCTGCGGTTTTGGGAGCTACTGATGGTCTAATTTCAGTTGCATCTCTGATGATGGGTGTTGGAGCCGTTAAACAAGATGTGAGAGTCATGATTCTTACAGGGTTTGCTGGTTTAGTAGCTGGGGCATGTAGCATGGCAATTGGTGAGTTCGTTTCAGTCTACTCCCAACTAGATGTAGAAGTGGCTCAGATGAAGAGAGAGAACATAATTGAGAAGGAAGCACTGCCAAATCCCATTCAGGCGGCTCTGGCATCAGCGGTTTCATTTATGTTGGGGGCAGTGATGCCCTTACTTGCTGCCGCTTTTATAGTGGACCATAAGGTTAGGCTTGGTGTCGTGGTAGCCACAGTGAGCTTGGCTCTTGTGGCTTTTGGGTGGATTGGAGCTTTTCTAGGGAGGACTCCAGTGGTGAAGTCTTGTTTCAGGATTGTAGTTGGAGGGTGGATGGCTATGGCCATTACTTTTGGACTGACAAAATGGATAGGCTCCACTGGACTGTAGCTTAACACTAGATTGTTGTTTAGTTTTGAGTTTTTTGTGTCTTCCAGCCCCCTTTTCAGTGATCTTCACTGATCTAAGGGCTTGTCTCAAGTAAAATAAAAACATTTATTTCACTTCTCCTCTTAATCCCATAATATATATATTTTTACTTCACTTCGTTGCAAGGAAGTTTACCAAGTCACTACAACACTAACACACTATAGGGACGAAAAAAACTCACCCTATCCCGACGACAACACTAACACACTATAGGGACGAAAAAAACTCACCCTATACCGATGACATGTCGTCGGGATAGGGTGTTTTGACCTATACCGACGACATGTCGTCGGGACAGGCTTAGTCGGGATTGCTTCGTACCAATAGGTCAAGGGTGTCGTCGGTATAGGTGTCGTCGGGACATAGTTTATTTAAAAAATTCTAAAATAAAACCTATCCAGACGACATGTCGTGGGGAAAAGCCTTTTTTTAATAATTTTTAAAAACAACCTATGTCGACGACATGTCGTCGCTATAGGCTTTTTTTAATTTTTTTTAATAATTTTGGAAAATCACCTATGCTGACGACATGTCGTCGGTATAGGCCAATTTTTTATTTTTTTATATTTTTTAATTTTGCAAATTTTTCCAGAAATATAAAATATATAAAAACATAAACCAGGAAATTTAAGAATATAAACCATTCAAAACACACAAATATCATACAAACGGTACGAAACATGAAAATTAATATTCGAATCCTAAAGTTGTCCAAAACACACAAACATCATCAAATAGTTCAAACCAAACATTCAAATTGTTTAAAACAAACATCCAAATTGTTCGCAACAACAAAGACAACAACTCCCTGCTAATTATCATCACTGCTTGATCGACGTTCCCATAGTCGACGCATTTCTTCCATTTGGCGTTGCATTTAAAGCATTTGTTGATTATGGACAGCCATTTGTTGTTATTGTAGTTGTAGTTGTTGCTCTTGTTCTTCTTCTTCTTCTTCTTCTTCTTCTTGTTGTTCTAGCACTTGTTGTTAGGGTTGGGTCATTCGCTCATCCATTTGTTGCCAATGTGGTTGTGAAGGGGGGGGGTTTACTAAACACCTCAGGTGTGGGATTACTCACCACACGACCAACACCCCGTATATGGCCACGCCTATGACCCAATGCACGCTCCATGCACGAAAACTCATTAACTGCAGATGAATCATCACCAGACTCGGCCGAGGATCTTGTAAACTCCTCTTGAATTCGGTTCTGCATTAAACAATGTAATAAACATAAATTTGACTATTTTACTAAAATTCGACAACATAACTGCTGTAAAATGGATAACCAAGCTGTTAAAATATAAGTCATAAACGATAACAATTCACAAATTTCAATCAACCAACATTAATAATAACAAATACTAATAATACTAGCAAAAATATCCAATAATTGGGATCGAGTTGGATGTTCTAAGTCTATTAAAGTGTGTTTGGGTCATTTTGACCCATTTAAAGTTACAGTTGGATGTTCTAAGTTTATTAAAGTGTGTTTGAGTCATTTTAACCCGTTTAAAGTTACAGTTGGATGTTCTAAGTCTATTAAAGTGTGTTTGGGTCATTTTGACCCTTTTAAAGTTACAGTTGGATGTTCTAAGTCTATTAAAGTGTGTTTGGGTCATTTTGACCCGTTTAAAGTTACAATTGGATGTTCTAATAAACAAAATCATTTTACTTACATATTCTGATGCTGTAGTCTCATTTGCCCAACCCGTCCCTTCGTTATAATGGGTGTTTCTGAATACTTCAATAGGACCGGTCCCCTGTGAAAAACAAAAATAATATCATTAATAATTAATAAGCATGTTTGTATAATACTAACAATTATATTTCATACCTCCATGTGTCGCCGCTGGGCATATGATTTGCTCCCATGGAAACTTGGGTAGCGTTGTTTGGCTCTGTTTTGTGTGTTCTTCTCGGAGCGGTTTTTATAGGCGTCAGTTAAAAACAACTCATCAATCAACTGTTCCTAATTTCCTCGATCCATCTCTTCTTGTGGATTATTCTTGGCCTCCTCCACATCATCATATCCTCTATGCTCGTTGAAATGTAATTTCAATTCTCTCTTGTGTTCTTTGTATGCCCTCTGACACTCGGCGGTGATTCTGAGTCCTATGTCGTGCTACATGTCAGTGTTTCTCCAACTATCGAGATCAAAAAATTCCTGCAAATGGAAGTAATTAGAAAAAATCTATATGTTATGAAATTGTAAGTAATTATAAAACATCTATACTTACTAAAAGAGTGGGATATACGGCCTGTTTTTTTTTCATTCGGAACTCTGGCCCAAGTAGGATAATGGGGGGGGGG
Organism: Smallanthus sonchifolius; assembly: GCA_023525975.1. Taxonomy (NCBI): domain Eukaryota; kingdom Viridiplantae; phylum Streptophyta; class Magnoliopsida; order Asterales; family Asteraceae; genus Smallanthus; species Smallanthus sonchifolius. The sequence goes on along the minus strand of CM042033.1, from coordinate 71,444,961 downwards.
GGGGAATAACCTTTTCAACCTTCAGGGAGATAACACGTGTAAAATCCGACTCGTTCTCTCCTACAAACTTGTACCCGCCGCCATGAAGTTCAACGTCAATGGATAGAGGCTTCCTTCCATTTTGCTCAAATTTTTTACACAATTTTAGGTTTTTTACTTTTGAACGCCTTCTCTAGGAGGGATTACATACCTTGACACATGAAATTGAAAAGTTAGGCAATTGAAAATATATTCAATGCAAAGACATACATTAAACACCAACAAGTAACTTACCACCAGAACCACCAGCACAACCCGACGAGAAGTTATATGGACCCTATCTCCACCATCACTACCGTGTGATTGCGCATATGTTGCCATTATTTCTTTAACAAAAATAAATAGTAAGCATAAATAATTAATAATCAACAAAGATAAATAGTACATTTTTAACATACATTCAATCAGAATCATCACTACAATAACGTGTGTCAACAACATCATCATCTTCTTTATCGTCGTCATTTTTTTCATCTTGCTCATCTGAAGTGTATGCATCTTTATCTTCTTCATCATCATTAATAAAACTTTCATCGGGATCAATCGGGGAAATATGACCTGGGTAACCACCCACATTTAAAGTTGTCCGCATGGGCAAGTAGCCTAAATCGATAACCAAATTACCAAAAAAATGATTGAGTTTCCCGTGTAATAGATTGAGTGTCTGCATGGGGAATAGGACTTTGGTCACCACCTACGTGACTTGATTCACCAACTTCACATCCAGTGTCGATAACCAAAGTATAATCATTTAATTGAGTGTCGTGCAATATATCTATCTCGTTAACGCCACTAGGATTATCCCAAAGCTTCCGATGGTGAACATCCTCAACAATCCTCCATTGGCCAGTGGTTTGAGAAGGATCTCGAAGATAGAACACTTGTTTAGCCTGTGTGGCTAATATATATTGTACATCTTCATACCATTATTTACCAACATACCATTCACGGCTGATGTCAATATTAATAGTATTGTTTTACTTAATTAATCTTTTACCCCTTGTGTCGAACCATTTACAACGGAATAGTACAACCGAGTAACCATCTATGTAGTTCAACTCTATGATCTCCTCTAATTGACTATAAAATGGAGTATCGTCTTCTCCTATTGTAACCACATCACTGTTCTGAGTAGTGCGCTATGCATCACGATTTTGTACCACAAATCTAACACCATTGACTATGCAATCGGTGTAAGAATATGCGTTCAAGGGCCCATGTGCCGATGCCCTTAATTCTTTATTATCGGGTGTAGAAGATGAAGATGAAGATATATTTGCTTCATATTTTAACCATGAAGAAAAATCGGTTTTCATATCGCGTTCAGGAAATTAAAATTAAAATTCAAATTCACTGTTAGATGGACAAATAAATTCAAATTAGTTTATCATAATAGCTAAAATGAAAATATAATAATAAAAAAAACTTACGATTTGTAGACTTTGATTTCATCACAGTTGTTCAACACAAACCATTGTAATGATTTGTTGGCATGTACAAAGAGCGCGATGATTTTCTTTTTCGACATTGTGATGAAAACACTTGAAATTGCCTCTTGGGAATGCCAGAATCTGCATTTCTATCCGGTCGGTTAAATTTGGTTTGCATACCATCCAGATACATAGAGCAGAATGTCAATACTTCATCTGCAACATAACCCTCTGCTATTGAGCCTTCAGGCTTGGCTTTGTTTCTAACATATGCTTTGAGCTTTTTCATGTATCTTTCAAAAGCATACATCCATCTCATATACACAGGAGCACCAAGAATAGCTTCTTCGGGTAAATGAAGAATTAGATGAACCATTATGTCAAAAAATGCCGGAGGATATATCATTTCCAAATTGCATAATATCTTTACCGCTTCCTCATTTGCTTCATACATGTCTTTCACATCTACTAATCGTGTACAATTTTTTTTAAAGAATGTGCAAACGTCATTGATTGTTGTTGAAACATTTTTGTATAGACCCGATTGTACCCCTATTGGAAGCAATCGTTGCATGAGGATGTGATAATTATGGGACTTTAACCCGATTATATTTGAATCATTAGGAAGCACCTTATTTTTGAAATTCGATCCAAATCCATAAGGCAGTCTCACTCCTCTAATAAACTGACAAAAGCGTTCTCGATCACTGGGTGTGAAAGAGTAAGAAGCCTGTGGTTGGTACAAATTGTTGTTTTTTTGTGTTAGCTATAGGTTAAGTCGAATACCCATATTTTCCAAGTCTTTGCAAGCTTTGTGTGTGTCTTTTAACTTATCATTCATCAACAAAGTACCCAATAATCGCTCACACACATTTTTCTCCACGTGCATAACATCAAGATTGTGTTTTAAAAGCAGAGAAGACCAATAATCCAACTCAAAGAAGATACTTCGTTTAGTCCAATTCAACTCTGACGCGACACGCTTTCTTTTTACACCTCCATGCCTTGGATGTTTCCCCGGAACACGATCGGGGAGACTTCTTAGTTGTTCTAATATTTGGGCATTACTCAATCGTCGGGGAGGATCTCTTGTCTCTTTCTTGCCATTAAACGACAGATCGTTCATCCATTTATTATTTCTAGGCAAGAATCTTCTGTGGCCAACAAAAGCTATCTTATTCGTTATAGAGCACGAAGGTATGTCAACGTTACACGTAGGGCATGCCTTATAACCTTGACCACTCCATCCAGACAAGCTACTACGAGCGGGATAATCGTTGATAGTCCATAACAGTGCGACATACATCCTAAATACAGTTTTGGTTGATGCATCTCTCACCGGGACTCCTTCACTCCACAACATTTTCAACTTATCGACCAAAGGCCTTAAGAAAACATCAATGTCCTTACTAGGTGATTTGGGCCCGGGAATTAGCAAGGTTAACATGAACGAAGACTCTTTCATACATAACTACAGTGGTGTATTATATGTTGTTAACACTACTGGCCACATACTGTAAGTCTGACTCATGTTACCGAATGGATTAAAACCATCGGCATCCAAACCTTAGCAGACATTCCTCGGTTCTTTAGCAAAATCCGGATACCTCTCATCAAATTCTTACCATGCCTTCTTATCAATCGGATGTCGCATCATACCATCCGTTGAGCGTCCAGTATTATGCCAGATCATATATTTTGCCGTTAATCTTGAACTACACATTCGTCAAAGCCGTGAAGTTAAAGGAAAGTAGCGAAACACTTTCTGTGGTACATTCTTCCCCTTTGTGTTTTTGTCAACGAATCTGCTCTCATTACAAACCAGACAATTTTGCATTGATTCATTCTCATTCCAAAACAGTGCACAATCATTAATGCAAGCATGGATAGACTGATATGCTAACCCAATCTTTCTAAGTTTCTTCTTAGCTTCATAGTGTGACGCTAGAATGTGATTTTCCTTCGGGAATGCAATTTGTAGAAGCTCTAACAGTTGGTCAAACGAACTATTCGTCCATTTGTTGATAACTTTAATATGCATCAATTTGGCTAGGAATTTTAGGGAAGACATTTGACTATAACCGGGGTATAACTCCTTTTTAGCTACTCAAACAAAGCTTCAAACTCCGGGTCTAAACCAGTTCCATCTTCATCTATATTTTCCTCATTTGTATTTTGCTCTGCCATCACATCATCAATGGCATCAAACATCTTATTATTTTTTATTGTAGTTATTGGAGGAGTAGGTGTTCTTCTTGGGGCAAAAAGTGATGCTATCTCCGCCGCACGATCATACTGTTCACCGTGATAAATCCAAGTCTGATATGATTGTAGAAACCCATGGTCATGTATGTGGCCATATATCATCTTCAAATCCTGTCGACACGCATTACAACAACGTCTACACGGGCAAAACACTCTGCCTCGACCGTCGACATGGTTCTTGGCAGTCTCTATGAAGTTGCGAAGACCGCTTAAGAAAGCCGGAGAATTCCGATTTCCCAGTGTAACCTAGCTTTTATCAATTGTCATATCTAGTGTCATATCTATTGTGTTATAAACATACACATATACGTGCATACAATAAATGATATAAAGGAATGTATATGATTTTATCGGTGCTCTAAGGCGGTGGATCCTAACCCACTTTTTGAATATTCTATCTCATATATATACATTTTAACGAGTTGACTATTTAAGAAAAAAATCAACAACATTTCCCTTTAACTCCCCAAGTATGCAGATAAACCGCAAACTCGAAGGAGTACGGAGAAATAGATACCAATTTTTTCTTAAATGTCAACCCGTAAAAATGTATACATATCCTAAATGAGATAGAATATTCAAAAAACAGTCACAAAGGGGACAATCCAAAATTTATCTCTATTAGATAAATTTTGGACGGGTTTATTCTAAAGAGTTATTCTAAATAAACATACTAGTGTACACAAACTGAAACATGATATACATAAACAAAGACGTACATAAATGACATTAGGGGTGTAAGCCTTTTTCTTATATATTTTTTAAAATTTTAAAATATATTTTTTTTAATATATAACTTATATTATTTATAAAATCATGACAAACGAGCCGTTTACACCCTAAATGACATAAAAAATTACATACACAAACAACAATATACAAAAGTGAAAAAGTCGGGATACGTACCTTAAATAAATTCAATAAAACACAAATATGATGTTATTCCCATGTAGTCAACCACAACGAGTTCCGTACTTGTAACAAAATTAAATAAAGTTACATATACTCACAAACATATATACATACACAATTAAATATATACATACACAATTATACATATATACATATACAAAACATACATACACATATAAACATAAACAAACATATATACAAATACATTTATAAACATATGAATAAATACACAATTATATACATACAAATAATACAAATATATAAACATACATACAAATACATACACGTATATACATACATATTATATACAAACATACATACATAAATAAATAGAAACATACATACACATATATACATACATATTAAATCATACAAACTAATCATACACGCATAAATAATAATCACAAATTACACACATACAAACGAACATACAAACACATACAAACATACAAATCATACATCTAAACTAAATTTCATCAAAACATTCATCATAAACACATAAATTAATCATAAATCACACATACATAAAAACATACATACAAATTACTAATTAACCAAAAAACATACACAAACATACAAACATATAAAATCATACAAATCATAGATCTAAACCAAATTTCATCACAAATTAGTAATCAAAACGAGTAATTACCTTCAAGAAGCTTACAATCCAAGAAATGTTGAAAATCTTCAAAAAAAAAAACCTAACCAAAATTAAACAAAATAAACTTAAAAATGTTGATTATTTGGTGATATTTGAAAATCTAGAAGTTAACTCACCTTAGAACCCGAGAGTTTTGTGAAAATTGCTCCAAAAAACCCTCAATATCGTGAAATAGCCATAGAGAGCTTTGGTGGGAATTTTTGGTGGGTTTTTTTGGGTGAAATGAGAAGCAGAAAGCTGTCTGCTGTGTTTGTTCACGCTTAGACCTGTCCCGACGACATGTCGTCGGCATAGGGTGACATGTCGGCGGCAAAAATAGACCTATACCGATGACATGTCGTCGTCATAGGCTTTTTGACCAGTCAACTTTTAAGAAGCCCTATACCGACGACATGTCGTCGGTATATGATTATTTATTTATTTTTTAATTAAAAAAAAAACTTTCACGAAACATTAATAAACAAAAAAACTGTAAAATAAAATGAAATTATCCTATAACGACGACATGTCGTCGATATAGGTTTTCACCGGTGAAAATTAGGCGCTTAGTTTTCCGTCAATCTGACCCAACCCTATACCAACGACATGTCATCGGTATAGGGTCTCACCAACCAAAATTAGGGTTTGACCTATCCCGACGACATGTCGTCATTTTAGGGTGACCTATCCCGACGACTTATGTCGTCTAGATAGGTGTCATCGGTACAAGGTAATATCCTTGTAGTGAGTGTTCTGTAGGAATATATGAACAACTTATAAATGTGCACTTAAACATTTGCTACTACTAATAGCCATGCAAGAGCGGGCGTTGTGAAATAAGCATTTGCTGTCTTGTGGTAAATATCAATAGTACAATTAGGTTTTATTACTTATGTAGGATATTGACCTAAACCTGACCTAGCATAAAAATGTGGCGCAATCCAAAAATATACAAAAAGATTGAAGTATAGTATCTTGGCAGTTTTGCCAAGTGGTAATCCCTTCTGGATCGATGAACTGCAATAATCATTCCAAACAAAGAATATACGAAAATAGATGAACTGTAATAGATAATCAATTGATTTGCATTCAAATAACGAATTACAAACTGACACTTTGTTTCTTGACCCACTAGACATACTTATACTACCAGTGGAATCAACGAACCGTCCCAACTGTTGATGAGAACGGTTTCCGTCTGCAACTTCCGAAACACCGTTTGAATAAATTTCGTACCAGTGTTAAAACCTAACAGAGGCACTATACTAGACTTCAGACTTTAAACATTCCAGACCTATTTACGGACCGGACTTACAATCAGTCTTTGGGTTTAATAATAAGTTCATGGCCTAAATTAAAACAAACATACTAAACAAACGTTTTTTGACCTAACTGAAACATAAACTAAAATCTGCATGTGATTAAGGTTTTAGAGGCCCAACATACCCCCCCCCCCCCTAAAACTTTAATCACAAACATCCATCTTCAATCCAGCAGCTACACGATGTCCTTATTAGTGATGATAATGACTTCTTCACTGTTGTCAGTTTCATCACTGTTGTCTTTATGATCTTTATTTGGTTCTTTAAAGCTTTCAACCATGTCTTCATCAGGCTTGGAGTCATCACACTTTCCTTCTATTAGGCTAGTACCTTTGTTGTCTTCAGGAAGTTGTAAGGCCCCAAACCTGAGAGGCCTCACACATTGGATTTACTCATTCACAAATAACTCTTAAACCTCAAATATCATAAAGCAGCGGAATTAAAGTCATTACATTGTCTCATAATAGTAACAAAATAAAACATTATCTTAAAACATTCAACATTTAAAACATTCACAATAGATGCCAGATCTTTATCGCCGGGTAACTCTTCCATTAGCCAAGCATCATCCATTCCTCATTCACCTAACCTTAACCTGACATGCATACTAAAAGTTAGCTAACACCGGTGAGTTCAAGTCTTTCATTCATTTAGGAACATAATTCATCATTCAATCATCATCAAAACACCGTTTAACGAAACATTCATTTAAACATTTAAACCTTCTTTTAAGTTATACATTATTATCTACATCTGTGTTACCATTCTTTCTGTCATTTAGTATCGTATTGCCCCCAAGGCTTAACTGCACGAAGGCAGACAATACAACACATCCCGCCATTTCCTTTTACATTGTCCCTAAGGCTTAACTGCATGAAAGCCTACAATGTCATTCCCGTCCTTTACATTGCCCCTATGACTCTTACGTCCATAAACCGACAATTTCATCGAACGCCATGGCACACCGGCCATAGAGCAGTCGGATCATAATTTAACCTGCACGTTAACCCTGAGTAACCGTCATTACTTCAGTCCCCAGTTGTATAACTTCAAAACCATTGACAAGCCATTAAGACTCTACCCCTGTTGTGTTTATGGCTATACGACTCCTACGTCCGTAAACCGCCAAAAGGCTGGTAATAGGATCAGACACACGGTCTTGACCACTACTTCCCAGACCTTTTAACCATCAATTCCTTTCTTTTACAGATTAGATATGTATTGACTTCATTAAAAACATTAGCCCATTTTCTTTTCATAAAACATCACATTTTATTTATAAAACCCTTTCTTTCATTTAGAAACCCATTCTTTTCGTAAATCTTTCATTTCATAAACTTTCTTGTTTCAAACATCATTTCCTTTATTAAACCATTCATTTCATAAACATTTCATTTATCAATCATTTCATAAACCTTTAATGAGTATAACATGAGTAGACCATACGAATGACATATAACATGAGTTGACCATACGAATGGCATATAACATGAGTTGACCATACGAATGGCATATGACATGAGTATAACATTTCATAAACCTTTAATGAGTATAACATGACGCGTTGGTGGGTCGACCTGTTTTCCGAACATGACCTATTTAACTAAGCAAGTCAACTGAACATGATCAGTTTATTAAACGGGTTGGATACGACAACCCAGCACCTGACTATTTTTGTGTCGTGTTTCAGTTCATGATTCCACCCCTACTTTCAACTACTTGGGACTGGAGTTGCGTCTAGCTCTCTGTTTCTTTATGAAAGCTTTTAATGCTTCTCTCTTTTAAATTTCTAGTGATGGTGGCAGTCGTGTGGATTCCACAAGCCTTAGAATTTTTAAATGATTGATCATTCCAACTTTATGTATGCACTATTGGCTCTTCTTTTTGTGTAATAAGAATCCAAAAATCTCTTTCGTGGGATACTTTATTTAAATATGATTAACACGGGCTTGTGGATCGCACACTATCTTTAACTTTATGCACCATCTATACAATATTGATCATTATAGACTAATGTATACTGTATGTAAACCCACACATACATACTATATATATTCTCAATGAGGGACTCTAACTTCCACAAATCAGTACATATATCACTCTTTCTGATAAAATATTTTTTTTCCTGCCTTCACCAATATGTCTGCAAAAAACGATCTATGCATTCCTGTTTCTGAAGACAAATCCGAACATGAAAACTGTCAAATATCTTTAAAGGAAGACTATGACTTTGACTACTCGCAAAGGGGACAGTGGCTGCGTGCTGCTGTTCTTGGAGCTACAGATGGTTTGGTTTCTGTAGCATCTCTGATGATGGGTGTTGGAGCTGTCAAACATGATGTGAGAGCCATGATTCTTACAGGCTTTGCTGGTTTAGTTGCTGGTGCATGTAGTATGGCAATTGGTGAGTTTGTTTCAGTTTACTCCCAACGAGATGTTGAGGTGGCTCAGATGAAGAGAGATAGAAGAAGTGCTGGAAACAATGATCAGGAAAGTGAGAAGGAAGCACTGCCAAATCCCATTCAGGCTGCTGCAGCATCAGCCTTTGCATTTATGTTAGGAGCCATCATGCCCTTACTTTCTGCTGCGTTTATAGTGGACCACAAGGTTCGGTTAGGTGTGGTTGTAGCCACAGTGAGCTTGGCTCTTGTGGTTTTTGGCTGGATTGGAGCGTTTTTAGGGAGGACTCCTGTAATGAAGTCTTGTTTGAGAGTTCTGGTTGGAGGGTGGATGGCTATGGCCATTACTTTCGCCTTTACAAAGTGGATTGGCTCTACTGGACTGTAGTGTTACACTAGATTGTATTTTCACTGTTTACTATTAACATGATTATTGTTGAGATCAGAACTTTTCTCTTATTTTGAGTCCCTCTTAGTGATCTTAATTAACCCAAGGAACGTCTTACGTCTCCAGTAAATCAAAAACATTAATCTCATGTCTTCTTGAATCCCATATATCATTTTACTTCTGTTAGTATATCCTCCTATCGACATGTAGTCATACCTAGTTGTCTAGTGACCACACATAATTTGCTTCGGCGTATTGTCCCCTATGTCTTGAAAGCAAGTTGAGTGATCTAATTAAAACTCAACTCTGAGTAAATATTTGAGATTCCTCAAAAGGAGAAAAGAACAAGCTTTGTGTTTCAGGAGGCGAGTCTTGGGTCATCGACTCATCCTTTGTAGTTATACAGTTCAAGATACTTCATTTTTTACAATGTTTGAATTAATCCAGTTATACTTTTGACAGCATGCTTCTCTGTGCATGCTTTGATCTCCAGCTATCATACAATGAATTGGTTTCCGCACTAAGATATTTCTGTCAATCTCAAGGTTCAATTTCTCAATCTACTTTTTTTCTTTAGATTTTTGTGTTAATTTATGCCGAACTTAAACGCTTGGAAAGTAGTTCAATATATTACACAACCTTCTAAAATTCATCTCTATCTTGTGGATGTGTGGATTCCACACTTCTCCCAATTTTAAAAGTCATCTTACTCCACTTTTGGACTGCACACCCCGTTTCAATTTTATATTGTTAATTTCATTTGTATGTTGAATGGATTGTATTGTAGATTCCACAATCTGTAATATTTTCTGACTTTTGTTAATTCAGGGTTAGACATACGTACTTAACACTCTTTCCTTTCTATTATTACAAGCATTAATTAGTTCTTAAGTGTTTGTCCGTAACAGCTTTCCACCATCATCGACACACAAGAAGCATGAAGTCGAAGGGCTCATCGTTTGGATTTGTGATGTACTGCATTTTCACTTTTCACATCAAAATAGTTGTTTTATATCTAACCGTGAATTATCTGCAGATAAGATTTGGGCAGCAAGCAGCCACAATACTCCCTGCCCATCAAAACTAGTTCTTTTGTAGTCAGTTTGTAGTTTTAGTTTGCAAAACGTCATATCATTGCAGAATTATCTATTAAAAAGTTCCCCTTTCAAGTCCAAGAATCAGCAATAAAACACACAATATTTAGGAATAAGTCCTCCTTTATTATAACCAGAAAATAACTCAAAACTGATTACAATAAATCTCATACATAAGCCTACATAAACGTCTATTGTTGAAGTTTTCGTGGTTGGAATCATTTTTACCTTACATAAATGTCTATTTTTCATTATTTTTTCTATTCATTTTGTATATTGTACTAGATTATTTTCTACGAATAACGAAAGTATCATTATTATTACTTTATTATTTATTTTAATACAAAGAACCCATTTTCCTTACAAATTTAACCATATTCTCCCCTTTGTTGGGAGGTATATATTAAACGTAAACTAGGGTCATATTCCACAGTCCTCTATTATTTTGAATGTTAAACTTTACAACTTTAGTGTGGAGTGCACCCCCTTTAGTGTTATTAACTTAGCATTAGATTCCCCAAATCCATCCCATCATTTCTTTATGCAAGTGCCATCCTACACAGGCCTCCACCTTGCTAATGATTTGTTGTGTCCTTATCTAGTATGCTAGGCTATTGCGGAACATGATGAATTAGATGTCTAAGAAGCACCATGTTCTCCGATAAGGGTTCTATTATGATTATAATCTTGAGTAGTTTTAACAGGTCAGTACACTTGAGATTTGATGATGAAAACGAACTTCGAATTTGTTAATGATTAATATATCTTTATTACTATCATCATAATGTCTTCAAAAGAGAAATATGTTAGAGTTAATTGTTATCCAAGTTTGGATAAGTTAATGGGTCAAAGTTGTATTTTATTTAAAGTTAAGTTTTTTAGAGTATATTACGTAATTATGTCAAGTTAGAGGGTTCCAATATGTAGTTTTTGTAACCCTAGAAACCGTATGTTTAGAAGGGATACGTAGGTTCATAAAGGCACGCATCGTTCCATGTATCTATATATGTATGCGATCGCAAACAGAATGTAAGACCCAATATTTCGTTAATATAAATTCGTTTTAAGGGTTAATCCTTGTGTTCTTGTTCTTGATTATGGATTGGCACAATGATTCCTTATGATTTATCATTTGGTATCAGAGCCAAAAGCTCAAAGTCGATCGAAAAAAGTCATTGTTGTAATCTGTAATCAAGAAATCAAATTCATTTTCTAATCAAACTTCAATTACGTTTTCTTCATTCAACCAAGAAGTTGATTTCGTTTATGATCAGTTTGAATTTAGTCAATTCTGAAAGTGTCGATCATCAGAGGAAGAGTTTGAGATTTATGTTTTTAGTCCGATTGGTAAGGTACGGATTTGTTTGTCATCAGGAGAAGATTAAGATGATCTATTTGTGAATCGCAAAGGAAGTAGACAGAATTAGAAGAAGTTGCTGTAGTGATATGGTCAATGAAAACAAATTCGGTTTGTGATGGGATTATTGAGGAATTAGGAAGTACAGAAGGGATGTTCGGTATTCAGAATCAGTCAAATAGAAGGAATGGTTGTGGTGAAGAAATTGGAGAAGAAGATTGTTGACAGATGATGTTCACGGGCACATCACAATGAAGTTAGGTTAGGAATTTAGAAGTTTTTGTTGCTGTACATTTCAATCAGAAAGTTTGGGTTGCGGTTTTTGGAACCAAGAATTGTTATGGATCGTGTGCAAGTTCGGGAGAAGGAGAATGCGTGTTCAGAGGTGTATGGCAGATACAGGAGGGGTCACCAGGGGCGGATTTAGCCTTTGGGCAGGGGTACATGTCGGTACCCCTCAACTTTCGACGCGTAGTGGAATTTTTTTTAACCGTTTTATGTTTCTCGATACACCTGAATGAAATTTTAGATACCCCTAAAATTTTCTTACAAATCCCAACACTAACTTTAAAATTTTATTAAAATCATAAAACTTTATAAAATCCAAAGAAATTTTAATAAAAACAGTACTTAACTAATTAAACTTGACATTTGGGTTTTAATTAAACATTTGGGGTTGAATTTAAAGCCCAAATATTTAAATGAAAGATTTTAATTATAGCCCAAAAGATCAATACCCAAATTCTTGATCCAAATACTTAATCCATATCCATCTACACCTTCGATCGGCCTAATTTTGAGTCGATGAAGTGCTGAATGATGAAGGCCATAAGCAGACGCTGAGACACACCACATGGGCCATCTGCAGGGTCGCACACCACCGTCATCCGTCGCACACTACTATTCCCATCAATTCTTCAATCCTCATTAAGGTATTCTACTAATTTTGATCTAGGGTTTATATGTGTAATTGGGTGAAATTGGACTTTAGAATAGAGTTTAGTTGCTTTTTTTAGTTGTTATAATAACTTGTTATTGTGTATTTGATATTTTGATTATAGGGAAGAAAAAAATTTGTTTCATTTACTTGAATGTAAGGAAAAAAAAATCTCTGGAATTTACTTCAATACAAAAAAAAATAAAAAATAAAAACCGTTTCATTTACTTGAATGTACAGAAAAAAAAATTTGTTTCATTTACTTCAATACCAAAAAAAAAGTTGTTTCATTTACTTGAATGTACAGGAAAAAAATTTTGTTTCATTTACTTCAATACGAAAATTTTTTTTTGTTTAATTTACTTGAATGTACGGAAAATTTTTTTTGTTCCGATAACCATGAATTTTTTTCATAGATCCGCCACTGGGGGTCACGTTGGCCATGTTGAAAGCAATAATGGGTCAAGAGGACTGCGAGAAAAATTGCTCAGGAGAGGAACACGGTTGGTTTCTCAAAACATGTAAATGGATTTGGAAAAGAGAAGAGAACCTGATAAGCAACAACAGAGGAGTCATGAGACAAGAATAGTGAAGATATTGGAAAGAAGAATCAAACGTGGGTTAACAATTAGGGAGATGATTGTTAGAATTAATTATTACCCAAGTTTAGATAAGTTAACAAGTCAAAGTTGTATTTTATTTAAAGTTAAGTTTTGGAGTCTATTATGTAATTATGTCAAGTTAGAGGGTTCCAATATGTAGTTGTAACCCTAGAAACCGTATGATTATAAGGGATACGTTGGTTCATAAAGGAACGCATCGTTCCATGTATCTATATATTTATGTGATCGCAAACAGAATGTAAGACCAAGATTTCGTTAATATAGATTCGTTTTTAAGGGTTAATCCCTGTGTTATTGTTCTTCTTGTTCTTGATTCTTGATTATGAGTTGCTACAATGATTCCCTGTGATTTATCAAAATATAGGCTTGACGACAAATATTGATCATCACCGACTTTTTCCAGTAATCTGTAGTGAAAGGCCAGGGAAGAAAGAAAACATGATATGCTTGACTCACATAACCACTAAAGGGGAAGAAAGAAAACATGGTATGCTTGATTCACATTATGAGCATGGGCGAAGTATAGTTAGGGCCCAATTTTTCGCTCAGTAGTGTTAATTTATACGAAAAAAAATGTTCGGTTTTATGTCTTGATGACCAAAACTTGCAAATATATACAATCAGAATGAATCAAAGCGCCTAGTTGTGACCCCCTTTTGTCAGAAGGAAAATAAATATAAAATGTTTGCAAACCCAAAATGTACGCTAATCTACTTATTTTATATAAATTAAGATTACGAATTACATGCACTACTATAAAACTCGTATTAACGACCAGCATTTGCGATAGACAAAAGTGATCACAACTTTAGTTACCGGATAGCAAACATCTATTGGCCTTTTATTGGGGCATAATGGGGCATTGAAAGATGTTAACTTTGATCTCTGAAATGCAGCACCTGACCATACAAATCTATAACATGAATCGGAAGAACTTTGAGAACACTACAAAAAAAAGGGGCAATAAGGGCGACGGTATTAGCGGCGACACTAGAAAATTTGGATTTCTGGATAGATAGCGGACCGCTATCATATCCTAAAACGGTCCGCAATGGGCAGGAGGGTCGGATAGCGGACCGATATCGATTGGATAACGGTCCGACTAGCCGCCTTCAGCCGCAATTTTTGGTGCTGACACGTGTCCTATGACTCAGTCCTAGGTTTTGACGCATGTCTTGATATCGGACCGATATGCACCTCCATAACGCTCCGCTAGCCGTAATACGAGGTGTGGTCCAATAAGATTTGGACTTGTAGTGTTGACGCAAGCATAGATGGATATCGGACCGCTATGCCTTGCCATGTCGGTCCGACATGGGTCCAGAAGTCAGCCTATAAATAACAAGGACGGGTTTAGGCATTTCAAAAAACAAAAAACACGAAATTGTGAAGTTAGCTATGATATTCCACTCCCCAAAACCATTCCCGCTCATACGATTAAGTTCCTGAGGTGCCGGATCATTTTAGAACGAGTCAAACGCTCATCGGGAGAAACCAAGCTAGACGACTAAGCAGAGACGCTGCCCACTAGGACACTCACTCTAGAAGATTCCTAAGTCCAACCTCTGTCAAGGTGAATACTTGTATTTTTATAAAATAATTTCAAATCTGAAAATGGTTTTGATTGTGGTCTGACTTGAATGAACTAATACAACCATTGGTTGCATAATGTGATTTACTATATAGCAGTCAGCCCATAGAGTCACGTATATGTACATGTTACAGATGAGACGCTGTAACAGGTCTAGGGGTTGAACCCTTGGTTATTCTGAGGCAGAGTATTGAATAAACGTAAAACCATATCCAAGGTCCCTAGTGTGGCTGGTGGTTAGAAAGTTGACTGTATAAATTGACCGAAAACTATGGGCGAATTGTTCTATTTATTCACGCTTGTTAGATTATGATTTCCAATATACTTGTATTCAGCAGTTTATACTGATAAAATATTTTTAAACAATTTTACAGGTAACTAAGGATGAATTGATATTGATATAGCCATGTGATTACAAAGAATTATGATATCATGAAAAAGGGAACGTCCAACCTAGACATCAACTTGAAAGAAATGGCCCATGTAACCTTGGTTTTGTAAAGTAAAACGTTTGTATAAAATATCAAGGTTTATCTCTGTTTATGAAATGAAATGAAATGGGAGATTCCTCGTCTTTTGAAAAGATCCTGAGTTATTAAAATATTCCGCTGTGTTTATAAATCTCCGATGAGATAAAATAAGAGACAAGTACCAATCGTTGGTCGCACGCCCGGGTAGGCTAAATCTGGGGTGTGACATTAGGTTTTTTGAGCAATAGCAGGGACAGTCGCCGCTATTGCCCTGAAGCGGGAATAAATCCTTTCAGCCTTTTCTTTCCCTCCGTTCTCACCCTAATCTCTCACTTTTAGCTCCCAAGACGAACTCGCCGTTTCCGACCACCCCTTCTACGGCCACCGTCTCCGGCTTCTCCGTCTACGGCCACCGTCTCCGACTTCCCCGTCTCCGGCTTCCCCCATCTCCGGCTTCTCCCTCCCTACTCCGGCAGCCCAAATCCGACTCCGGCCACCCCTCGCTTCCGTCTCCGATACGTATATATTTTTCTTAAAGACCTAGGGCATATTTTTGTTTCTTAAAGACCTAACGTTTTATACCACAGGGCCGAACGACGCGGGAGAGAATCAACGCTCTGTTCTTCCTTAAAACCCTAAATTTCGTCATCTTCAAAGGTAAATTCGCAATGCTCGTTTTCAATTTGGTTGCATTGTATAATTCTTGAAGTATTTGAGGTGATGTAATCTGATTTTGGTTAAAAAAAAATTTAGTATAAAATTGGGTTAAAAAAATTTAGTATAAAACTGGTTTAAAATGGTAGTAATTGAATGAATCTTTAGGTTCCATTAGATGATTTAGATAGCCAAAGGCCTAAAATATTGATGATTTGTGTTTCAAATTGGATAAATATGTTTAGAATTGAAACATTTGGTTAAAACATTGAGGCTGAGAATCAAACATGTAAATGGAAGGTTGTTGCAGCTTGCAGAAACCATTTTCTAGAAGTTAGAAGTGTT
The DNA here is from genome assembly GCA_023525975.1 of Smallanthus sonchifolius. Taxonomy (NCBI): domain Eukaryota; kingdom Viridiplantae; phylum Streptophyta; class Magnoliopsida; order Asterales; family Asteraceae; genus Smallanthus; species Smallanthus sonchifolius. The sequence continues at coordinate 71,428,492 of CM042033.1, read as the reverse complement.
CATTGGTTGTTTTTCAGTTTATTCGGTTTGGGATTTCATTTGCTTGTAACCGAAAACCAAACCGAACCGAATTCAGTGAATTCCTAACCGAATCAAATAACTGGATAAGAATTTGGTTCGGTTTTCTTCGTTTTCAATTCGGTATGCATGTCTAACATGCTTATGAGAATCACTAGTATACACGTATTCAAATGACATTGTTAAAATACATTATATAACATGAAAATTCACCCATACTATATTTCAGGGAGACTGACTACATGTCTAACATAATCCGGTTTTACATTATATAGCATGCCACTATTGCACTTCATATAACTCGGTTTTTTAGAAAGGAATCATGTTCTTTTTGATATTATTTTTCGGAAAAATCATTTTAAAAGATTACGTTTCCTCAAATAACAATTTTATATGGTATTTGAAAAAAAAAACCATTTTCTCAAATAACATGTTATTTCTCAAATAACAAGTTCTTATAAAAAGTGACATGTTTATCTTTTTTCTTAAATGAATAATCAATAGAACAATTGCTACATTGATATTTGACGTGCTAAAGGAACCTGTGATCATCATTTGATAAGTTAAAGGAAGAACATATACTTAAAAAGATTGTGTACCAAATTATAATATCTATGTAAGACCTAAAACCCACGAGATCACACTTATTGAATTTACTCATAAATATAGTTATCATTTACTGAACATAGATAAATCATTCAAACGTAGCGGAAGCGTACGGACATTCAATTACATAAACTGTGGAAGTCTTAAATATTCAAAACATTGTCTTAATATTTAATAGGTAAATATGATGTCAGCCTTGAGTCAGGTAGCCTTCACGCCTTAGCACGTTCCTTTTTCTACCTGAAATGCATACTAAAAGTCAAATAACGCTGATGAGTTATAATTTAGAGCAATTAGGTATAAACATCTTTTTTTTATAAGTAAATATATATATATATATATATATATATAGGGGTGGGTTCCAGAGAAAACCAATTGTTAGACGAAAACCACTAAAAAAACCAATTTTAACCAATAATATAATAATATTTATTTTTTATTTTTTATAAGAGTATCAATGTAATAGTACAATTTTTTACCAAAAAATAATTTAAATATTGGCTTACGTATACGTAACCCACAGTGTTACGTATACGTAAACATAAAACAAAAAAATTCAAAAAAATTGCGGTTACGTATACGTAACCCATAGTATTACACATTGTTTTAGTGGTTTTCTCGGTTTTCGCCTAACTTTGTGGTTTTCTCTTCATCCCTCCCCTATTATATATATATATATATATATATATATATATATATATATATATATATACATATAACACTTTATTTGCCTTCATTTAACATTCATTGGTCATACACATAAGGGTGACCAGCCCGCCATTGATTACGTAAGTCACAAAGACAGACGTTTCGTCCTACCGTCGTAGTCCGTCATTCATACCGTGTCTACCGAAGTAGTCCGTTCTTCATTACCCTCCGGCTACCTTTCTAGCCGTCCGTCATACCGTGTCTACCGTCATAGTCCGTCCTTTCGAACGTTTGCCCTAAGGCATCCGTTTCCCATACAAACTATATATGCAACCGTGCTTCAATTAAGGGCTTCCGTTAGTCCGTATTTAGTCTACCTTTCTAGACTTTAACATACCGTCTACATAATAGTCGTATGGTCGTTCGTTTGCTGTAGTAGCCGTCATCATCGTACTGTCCTACCGAAGTAGTCCGTAATTCCATCCTTAATGTTTAGTACATTCATAACATGCAATATATAAATATAGAGCAAGATTTCATTCATTTAATGTTAAGTCATACATTCATTTCATTTCTTTGTAAGTATTCATTCATTATTTCATAATTCATCATTGTCATTCATATAACACATATGGCAATATTATCATTCATCACATTCATTCACTTTACACGTATACACTTCAGCCCCAAAACATTGGAAAACACTTGCACATAACCTATAGGGGGCATATAGAACTCACCTGATTGTCGGTATACTGTTCGTTTTTACTAAAGCTTGGCTCAACAAGTACTAAGTGATCTGTATGTATTTAAACGTGTGAAAATAGGTTAAGTATGACTAATGTAGCCTAGAGTGTCGCTACAGGCAGTGTCGCCTGAGCATAGTGCCACCCAACACGTAGTGCGCTTGACCGTGTCGCCAGAACTTGCGTTCTGGACTTAAGTGTTGTTGCTTGTGTCATTGGTCCAACCTTCATTGACCAAGAGTGTCGCATGGGCTTAGGTGACACTCCCTAGTGTCACCAGAAGAATGACACATGTCTAATCATGGGACTCCTTGGAACACACGCCATCCCCCGTTGCCACCACGACTAGTGTCGCCACATGAAGGTGGCGACACTGGTCAATGTCGCCACATGAAGGTGGCGACACTGGTCAATGTCGCCTGATGAACATCTCATCAAACAGTCTCGTTTTCAATTCAAGTTTGCAACTTTTTACGTCCAAATCGTTTGTTTCACTTCCATGAATCCAAATCTGGTCTTATATCACTTTTTAACACATAGAAATCCTTACTTTGAGATGAAAACCTAGTTTTATCCCAAAACCCCATTTTGAACGAAAGCAGAGATTTATGTTCGATCCATACCTCAGAGGCGGCGATTCTTCGAGGTTTCTTGCTCTAGAGGAATGGAGAAACAGATCTAGAGGATCCTTAGCTCCAACTTGATGATTTCTTAACTTTCTCTCTCTAAACTCTCCCCTTTCTCTCTTTTAATGAAAATGAGGAAGAATGGTGAGTGAGGGCTGATAAGTGGTATTAGGTTTATGGGGGCATTATGGGCCAAGCCCAAGTCCTCAAGCCCACTCTATGTTTCTTTTCTCTTCAATAGGCCCAAAAATAAAAATTATTGGGTTTTCGGATGTTACAATCTAATGATAAAAGTCTCATTCCCCACCACTTTTAGCTCCGTTGGGGCTCATTTGATACTTCCAATGCTCATATTTGGTATTATCAAAATAGGGAGAGAGATATGTAACTAAAAAATGTCTATAAAGAAGGGAGAAGGAGACTGTGAACCATAGTTTATCACTTGATGAAACTCATCAAACCCGTCTCACTTCTTAATAGACATATTTTTAGTTATTAAAGACTACCCCTTTTGATATTCAAAAAGACCATAACAGATGATGGGTGAAAATAGAGCCTGGTTTTTAGTTATCAAGACAACATTTTTTGTGTTTGAAATCCAACATCAGATCCCACTTTATTTTGTATTCAAGTTTTATTTAGCGAAAATATTTGTATTGGTGTATACGGCTATTATGAAGAAGATACATGATCAACAAATCAAACATAAGGAATTTCATGTCAGTCATCACGCGCTTATTTTCAATTGAAGTATTGTCGGTCATCACGTGCTTATTTTCAATTGATGATGGGTGACGGTGGTTGCTCGGGAGGTCCACGCAACCTCCCCTAAGCGTTAAGCAGTATTGTCGGTTCATGGCCGTTGGCCATGGGAGCATTGACCAGGTACTCTTCGGTTCATGGTCGTTGAGGATGGGGGTGGTATAGTAGTGACAAGGGAATTGACGGTTAAGCGGTATTGTCGGTTCATGGCCGTTGGCCATACGGGCATTGACCAGATACTCGTCTGTTCATGGACATGAGCCATGAGGGCAGTACACTGTAAAGGATTTGATGGTTATCACATGTTTTTAAACTGTTTTGAAAAGCAAAGTATGCAAAGTTTTGCCTTAATGACAGTTTGTATATATTAGTAAATCTTTTGTATGATTGATTTAAAGCAAGCATTTGAACTCACTCAACGTTGCTGGTTTTTTATATGCACATCAGTCTAGTGTAGGTGGTTGTAGATGGATGTGGATGCTTGGCTTGGCGAAGAGAGTTACCCGAAGATCAGTGTCTGACATCCCATTTATGTTTCTTTTTTATTATGTTGTTTAAAGGTAAGTTTTAGTTTGTAACTGACAAGTATGTTTAAGACATGTTTTGTATTCCGCTGCGTATGTTAAAGTTTAAATCGTTTCTGCTGCAAAGTGTTGAATGACTTATGTTTATGAGCTATGAGTTGATGAGTAAATCCAATAAGTGAGGCCTTTCGGGTTTGGGGTCTTACAAATGTTTTGATCAAAATTTTATGCAGTGAACAAGAATACTTACTTTGAATGTTGACTACTTTATGATGGTTGTTCTTGACCAAATTACTTCTTCTAATTCTAATTGCTAACTTTCTGTCCTCTAAGAACAACCAATCGATGTTCCCCTTTATGATTTCAATTTCTTGATTAATGATGATAAAGATCAGGCGCTACCCTTCTCCTTTTCCATTCTTGATCGCTTCTTCTTCTAATTTCCGGCTGCTGTTCTTTAATTGCTTTGATCGGTACTTCTGATGGATTCAGAATTCCAACCATCATGAACAGACTCGGACTTTTTCTGATTTGATTGATTTCTCCTGGTTTGTATTTTCCTATTCATGATCGTCGATTACTACCTCAATTGAATGATGAATCTGCTTTCTTCAATTTGCCTATCCTAGATCGACTGTTTTTAAAAAAAAAAAATCAGATTTCAATTGAATCAATTCAAATCAGATTTCAATTCGATTGATCCTCTTGATTTAAATTGAATTTCAAAAAACGATTCTTTCTGTCCCAACTTTGAAATGCTGCTATTTGCCTACTTCAAATTTATTTTATTCTGATCAATGTTACCAAGTGCCGCTTCCAATTACTTTGATCGACATTTTGATCGATATGTCAAGGCTAACCAAAAATATAATTAAAAATCGATTCTTATCTACCTTAGACTGTAGTACAGAAAAGTAGGGTTGTCGTATCCACAGGGAATCCGTGGAGAGCGTTGTTTAATTATTACTTAAGAAAATTGTAGAAACTACTGTACTTTGAATACTGATTTGGAAAACAAATGCTAAAACAACAAACTTTAATTTAATTTAAAGTGATTATGAGAAAAGGAATTGCTCCGGGTTCGGATCACACACGTTAATGATAAAACCGGATAGATACTTGTTGAACTTCATATAGATATGAATTGCAAAACACCAATAATTGATAAATAGACAAAAAAACCCAGACATTTGACTGTGTTGATTTACGATTCGAATTGAAAACCGAATAATTGACACAAGATGAATCCCTAGTTAATTCTCTACCAATTTTAGAACATAAAACCTAATGCAATCAATGGGTCACGATTAGAAAACCGAGTAACTGATGACAACACCAAATCTCAATGAACCAAACCGTTTAATCAATAAAGGAAAAACAAAATCCTACACTTAATCATACGATTGAATCACAAACTAATCCAACGCAGTATAAACCCAGAAAAAGTCATCAAACGAAAGTAATCCTATAACCAGGAACAACCACGAGTGATTTAGCTACGCATAAACGACATTGTACCTTTAAAACTTAATCCGGAGTTACAAAACATCAACTAAGCAATTAGAAAGCCTTTGGAATGCTCAAAATCACCCTCTGGTCGTCCAAGAAGCTCCCAAGAATGAATGATGACGGCTTTAGGGTTTGATCTTGAATATAAGTAAAAAAATCCAAACTTTCCTAAAATTTCTCTTGAGGGTGTAAGCTACGCCGGCTAGAGCATAAGCTACACTCCAAACTAAATTCTTCTACGCTCTTTCCTCTGTGCTACGCTCTACAAACGCCCATGCTCAAACACTGACCAGCGTAAGGTACGCCGGGGAGGGCGTAGCCTACGCTCTCCCTTGAATTGTGATTCTTTTGTCACTTGCTCATCCTCTATCTTCCTTGCAACCGTTTATTCCTTCTTTTAGCATCATTTTTGGTCCTTCTTCTCATCTTTCCTGTACATGACAAACACATACATAGTCACTATATTCGACACCCAAATACGACCAAATATGCATTATTATATATGTTAAGACACAAACATTCACCCTTACATCAATAATAACAGATTCATTCTTGTTAATCTTACTTTGATACCAATTATTGGCCATGATTGAAGATAATCATAGATTAACAATAAAGGATCAAAGAAATCTTTCAGTTTAATTTGGGATCAAGGCCCTTTGATATTTACAACCATCAGCTTTATACCTATTGTTCCAGACAGATGCGATGCTTCATAAGAAGAGACACAACCCTACGACAAACTAGTTTCTAACTTACAAATATACATACTTGACCCTTCAACTAATTACAAAGCATTGACAGACGTAGCTTGGTGTCGGCGGGTCTGCCGACACCGTTAATTTTTTTTGTTATATATATGGTATATTTCCGAGCAACCCCGTAAAATTTTGACACCAACCCCTATAAAATTTTGACACCGACCCTCAAGATATATTTTTTAGGATTATAGATTTTATAAATAAAAACCAATTAATCCAAACTTTTAACCCTATAACAATTGACCCATAACCTATTAATTATAAAACTTTTAAACCAAACCTTTAATAGTTTAATCCAATAACTTTTAATCAAAATAGGCCCAAATAAAACATAATCCGGTGATATTGCCATAATGATCTGGCGTCTCTTTCCGTCAGTGATATATGTGATATGTCAATGAAGTCTTTCCCCACGCCATGTTTCCCGTGAACCTTCACCTATGAATCACTCACGGCACCTACCCATACTCAAGATGTTGGTGCATCAGTTAGTGAATGTCCTTCTATTTACTCCCAACAAGATGTTGAGGTGGCTCAAATCAAGAAAGATAAGGGAGTGATGGAAACGATTAATAGAGTGAGAAGGAAGCATAGCCTAACGCCATACTCAATTTTGAATCTCTCTTATTTGTGTTTTTTTACTTTGATTTATGTATTTGGCAATAAGAGTAACTCACCAAGCTTAGATGTTAGGATTGAAACTTTTACTTTACGGATATATGGGATTGGGTTTACACCCAAAACATTTATGTTTTATAGCTTTATATCCAATGAATTGTGGCAGTCGTGTGGATTCCATAATCTTTAATTTTTTGGCATTTATCAATACTCTGTAGTGTTTATCTGTAACAAGCATAAGTTCTCATAGTGTTTATCTGTATCAGACTTCCACTATCATGGCCTAGGGTCATCATAATCGCAGCACACAGCCACAAGGGGAGCATTGATGGATTGGTTCTTCCATTAAAAGGTGTGACGTGGTACCTTTGTTTTTCTGTTGAGGCTTGCTGTTTTATTTTTCACTCTAACTTATTTGCTGATAAATTCAGTTGTCCGCCAGAACTAGTTCTTTTACAGCAGGTTTGACAGTTTAATTAAATGTCATATCTTCCTCTTGCTTGAATAAAAGTCCTTCATTTCCACAAAGTTATTGGGCTAGATAGTAAATAAATAGGGGAAGCTTCCACTAAAAAGTGGTTTTTCGCTAAGAAATCCTAAGAAGTGGGTCAAACGAACTCCGATTGAACCAACCCTAACCCGCCCCCAAAAACCTAAACCCCCTCCACCCTACCCCCAAAAACCTAAACCCCCTCCATCCGCACCCCCAAAAACCTAACCCCCCCCTCCAACCCCACCCCGAAAAGTCTAAAACCACCACCCCCCACCCCCCAAAAACCTAAACCCCCACCCCCCTAAAAACCTAAACTCCCAATAACCTAACCCCCCACCCCTACCCCCTAAAAAAACCTAAACCCTAAAATCTAAACACTAAACACTACAAGAAAACTAGGCATTAGCGGCGACACCCAGAAATGTCGCCGCTATTGATGGTGATCCGTGTCTCAAAGATCTGACGGTTACCAAGAATTTAATCGGACGGCCAATGTTGTTTTAGCAGTAGCGGCGACGTTATTAGCGGCGACCGTCGCCGCTATTGCTCTATAGCGGGAATAACTCGATCAGTCCCTGCTTTCCCTCCATTCTCACCCTCTCTCTCTCACTTATCCCAAGCCGACGATCTCCTATTCTCCGGCGACCAACCCTCCCGGCTCCGACCGCCCCTCCCTGCTCCGACCGACCCTCCCTGCTCCGACCGCCCCTCCCTGCTCCGACACCCCTCTCAGCTCCGACGACTGTTACGACCACCCCCTCCCTGCTGTGAAGACTGCTCAGACCACAGCCTCGAACGATTTGCCGGCGACCGGCCTCGAACGATTTGCCGACGAAGATTGCTCCGACCACCAACACCGTCACCCCACCTATCTGCCGCTGCTGTCAACCGTCGCAAGACTGTCGCCGATTTCGATAGTTTCAATCAACATCAACTTGGTACTTTAGGTAACATTACCAACTTAAAATCTCGTTATATACATGACCGATTATTAATAGGAACCCAGATTTGTCAATTGTTTTATGAGAAATTACCGAACTCAAAATAAGCTATTCGAATCGAAATTGGAACCGGACATAATTCAATAATCATTTGCATAAAACATATTAGTTCTCTTATTCTAGACATGGATGCTAGGTTTGACATATGTGGTTTTAATTTATTTTAAATTAAATGTATTTTGTATGTATGTATATATGTTTATGTATTATGTATGTATTTGTATGTGTGTATGTATGCATATATCTTGAATATGGTTATGTTTGTATATATAGGGTTGTATAAAAATTAATATATATAGGTTTTTTTAATTTAAATGTATTTTGTATGTATGTTGTATATTTTTGTGTGTGTGTGTGTATATGTATGTATATATGTTTATGTTATTTTATTTTATTATTTTACTTGACTAACTTCTCTTGTTTAATTTATAGAAATCATTCGATCTTAATCGGATTCATGAGAGCACCGACCGTACAATGTTAAAGTTGGGCATTCATTCAATCTATCAAAAGCGATACAGAGATCGCAAATCCAATGCATCAAATCAATTTAAAAAGGTTGGAGGGTTTGATGATGTCCCGAGAGCGTTGGTCAACGTCCCAAAGGGGATGTACCCGGATAATTGGCAGAAAGCTATTGAACATTTTTGTTCGGATAAACATAAAAAACGTTCAAAAGTTAACTAAGTCAATCGTAAACAGCAAGTATGCGTAAACCGTGGAGGAACGTCGACATATAGTAGTTCTTGTTATAAAAAAGTAATGCTATATTATATATATATATATATATATCTATGTATATATATCTATATACATGTATTATTTGTATTATATATAGTAGTTATTGTTATAAATTAATTAATATTTAATGTTAAACAGGCTCAGAGTCGACTAGATACGTACCGCGCTGCTCATACACGTAAAGATGGGACGGTTGACAGCGAAGCAGAGCAACTAATTGTAAGTATTTATTTAAAGTATAATTTTCAATATGTATTTGTATGTGTATTAAATCATCTTTGTGAAATTAAAAACAGTCCCAATTAAAGATGGAGATAGAGTCCCAAACTCAAACAAATCAAGGGACTTCTTCATCTGGACTGAACGAAGTCGATGCATTTGAAAAGGTCCTAGGTACTCGGCGCGGATGGATTAAAGGGATTGGGTTTAAACCTTCATCATCTCAAGCGCCGGATTCTTTTGAGCAGTCGCAGGTGCAGCCTACACTCCCCTACACATAGGTAAAATGAATTATTTGACCCGTTTAGACTCGAAACTTGTATGTATGTATACATATATGCGTAAAATGAATCATTTGACCCGTTTAGCTTATAAAGTTCTATGTATGTAGACATATATGTGTAAAATGAATCATTTGACCCGTTTAGACTTGAAAGTTCTATGTATGTAGACATATATATGTAAAATGAATCATTTGACCCGTTTAGACTCGAAACTTGTATGTATGTAGACATATATGTGTAAAATGAATCATTTGACCCGTTTAGCTTTTAAAGTTCTATGTATGTAGACATATATATGTAAAATGAATCATTTGACCCGTTTAGACTTGAAAGTTCTATGTATGTAGACATATATGTGTAAAATGAACCATTTGACCCGTTTAGACTTGAAAGTTCTATGTATGTAGACATATAAATGTAAAATGAATCATTTGACCCGTTTAGACTCGAAACTTGTATGTATGTAGACATTTATATGTTAAATGAATCATTTGACCCGTTCAGCCTTTAAAGTCCTATGTATGTAGACATATATATGTAAAAGGAATCATTTGACTCGTTTAGACTTGAAAGTTCTATGTATGTAGACATATATATGTAAAATGAATCATTTGACCCGTTTAGACTCGAAACTTGTATGTATGTAAACATTTATATGTAAAATGAATCATTTGACCCGTTTAGCCTTTAAAGTCCTATGTATGTAGACATATATATGTAAAAGGAATCATTTGACCCGTTTAGACTTGAAAGTTCTATGTATGTTGATGTATTGCAAAATACATCTATTTATCGTTTAGAGTTTGTATAATTTTCGTATAGTTTCGTTGCGTTTTCGTAGTTAGATTAGTTCCTTTTGATAGTTTGTGTTTGTGCATGTCCCGTTTGCTGAAAGGAGCGAAAAACCATTAAAATATGCTGAAAAGAGTTAACGGTTGGAATCGGGTCGAGTTGGAGCTGAACGGGAACGGAAAAAAAAAGAGAAAATCTGGCAGAAACAGGTTTACGCGCCACGCGACACCCCTGAGGAAGGAGGATACGTGCAACGCGTAGCCTTGGAATTATAATGCCCGAAAGTGAAGGCGTCGCGCTACGCGACGCCTAGGTAGGAAACCTGTCGCGCGACGCGTCGGGTGTTGTTTTCGGCCCAGTTTGTTGCTGCTGCAGAATTGTTGCTGCCAATCATATATAAACATCTTAAAGTCAAAGTTTAACCTAGTTACGAATAGAGTTTCTTGAGGGTGAATTTTGCAGCAAGTTCTGGGATTTTTGAAGCATTCTAACTCACCGGAATCACTCGGTTGAAGACGGAAGCTTAGGAAAGAAGAACATTCGGGTTTTATCATCCGGTTTTCCTTATTCTTGTGTTTTCATTCTTTTGATCATAAATTCCTTGTTAAACATTGTGCTTTGATTTTTAATACCATGATGCTTGGCTAAAACTCTTGAACTACCTGGATTAGATGAAAGATTGAATAAAGTTTGGATTTTTATGGATTTTATTGTGTTTATGGATTAATCTCAAAAAGTAACAAACTTTGGAACTTCTAATTTGGTGCATATGCGTATCTAGCTTTGATTGTTGACTGTTGACTGTTTACTGTTTTACACAAACTTTGGTGAATGTCTTTCATGTAATGGGTTTGTGTTGATTATCGAGTCTTTGCGGGTTCGGGAATCTTTGGGTAAATTGGCCACTAGCCTTAAAAAAAGTAATTAAAATAAAATTAGAACTAGGTTTTCTGCTTAACTTGTCGCTGAGAGGCTCGAGTTTGTTAGAAGGTCGCGTTTTAACATATAGGTAAGGTAGGTTTTGAGAGAAGCCGGTCTTAGTTCCCTAGTCATTCTCGTGTCTGTTAAACCAAGTTAGAACCCATAGTTGCCTTAGACTTCCGCGCTGAGAGGTAGGTTGTCATGTTAGGGCACTTTTAGAGACGTTAGAGGACTGAGAGGAAGTCTAACAACCGGTGTTCATAACGGCCTTGTAGAGTCTCCTAGGTTTCTTCCTGAGAAGGGTCGGGAGGTCTTAGCTGAGATTTCTTAGGGTTTAGTACACAAAGATCCTGGTTCCATAGCACTTTAATACCATTAGAAAATCCATTCCTAAATCAATCCGGATTCTAGTCTAGGTAGTCATTCATCTCTACTGAATTCAACCTTAATCTATTTCGTACTTTAGCTTAATGAACTTTAACTTCAATTTTAGGATTTTTAGTAACCCCCCCCCCCCCCCTCAAACAATAAAAATGATTAGTGTCGTGTCCGTGTCAGTCAAGGTCTAGATAGAGTCGTTAGCGTAATTTAATAGAGTTTCGTGGGTTCGATATCCGGACTTACTTACCTTTACTAGAGTCGATCGGTTCACTTGCCGGTTAGTAGTAGTGTAGTTTAAGAGAGTCTAGAGTATTACTTAGTGTCTAGATCTAGGATAATTTAGTTTATTTTTACTAGATTACTTTTAGAACATCAAGTTTTTGGCGCCGTTGCCGGGGAGTCTTGGCAATTGCGTTAATTACTTTATTTGGACTTATTTGATATCTTATACGTGCTAATTGTGTTTGAGTCGTAGGAGTCTAATTAGTCGTAGTTGTTTTATATTTTTGTTGAGTCTAGTTTTTTAGTCTACTTACTTGTTTGTTTTCCGGTTTTTCAGTGGATGCCCCATGCGCGTTCGCAAGGACCTCCGCCGAAGCCGCCTACGGACAAGTCTTCCTTCTCGTCTTTTTCTCTAAAGGTTAGTACTCCTTCATCTTCATCTTTCGCCTTTTCTGATTCTACATCCCAATCATTACCACCAAGCTTTGACTTCACACCGAGGTCTTCACCCCATAGTTCCCTACCTACTTCCCGTCCTCCGAGTCCGCCACCCTATTTCCAAATGGCCAACAACCAAACTGTCCACCAACGCTCCACCGCAGGTTATACCGCGAATTCACCCATCACCCTTCCCCAAATCACCAATGACAAGTCTTGGCAAATCCCGTCCTACATCATGACCGCCATTAACAACTCTTGTCAGTTTCACGGTCGTGACGACGAGGATGCGCCCGCCCACATCAACCGTCTCACCCGCCTTTGCAACATCTTCGGTATCGAAGGTGTTAACCTTGATGCCCGCTATCTCCAAGTCTTCCCGTTTTCACTTGCTGGCCGCGCAGCCACTTGGCTTGATTCGCAGCCGGCAAGTACTTTTACCACATGGGCTGGACTTAGGGATGCCTTCCTAGCTAAGTATTTTCCACCTGCTAAGGCATCTCGCCTTCGTGATCATGGATCTGACGAACCTTATCACTTAGCTTGGGAGAGGTTTCAAACCCTACTCTCACATTGTTCCCAACACGGGTTATCTGATTGGGCACTCGTAGAGAAATTCTACAATGGTCTCACCCCCGAGTGTAAGGCCCGATTCGACACCTCTGCAGGAGGCCATCTCATGGGTAAGAAATCGGTGGCCGACTGCAATGATCTCTTTGAGAGTTTTGCTCATGCTGATATCGATCATTGTGCTACCAGCAGGACTTCCATTCCTGTTACTAGTACTTCTTCAACCGCTCGAGGAGTAAACCAAGTTGGCTCGGATTCAAAGGTAGCATCTCAACTTGATTATATCACCAAAGAGTTATTAGAAATTAAGAAAAAGGTCGATAGGTGTGAGGTTTGTAGGGGAGGTCATGATACCATAGATTGTCCAACACTTACCCTAGAACAGGTCGAGTACATCGCAGGTCAAAACCGAGGTCCCACTAACCCATTTAATAATAACTCTATCTGGCGTAGTAATAATAATTTCCGCTCTTCCGGTAATCCCCCTGGTTTCCCATCAGGCCAATATCAAAGCAGAGGGCCAGGTTTCTATTCAAGTGGGGGTTCGAATCAGCAGGGTCAGTTTGGTAGTGGGGGGTCAGGTTCAAATACAGGAGGTCAGTTCAATAGTGGGGGGTCAAATAATCAGGGTTCAAAAAATCAAGATTTGGGTAGTGGTCTAGACGAGATTAAAGCTATGTTATCCCAAATTCTTGTTAAGGACCAGTCCACCCAACAAACCTTAGAAGAACATGCTACCTACCTCAAGAATAACCATTCTAATTTCTTGGACCTTCAAAGGCAGGTCGGGGACATTGCACGCCAGCTGCAAGAACGACCTCCCGGTCAATTTTTGGGCAACACAAAGCCGAACCCGTCTGGCTAATTGAAGGCAATCTCGACCCGTAGTGGTAGGACCTTAGGAGAGGCAGTGATACCCGAGAGTGTAGAGGTAGAGGATGAGGAACCCATAGATGAGGAGATTGAGATGGAGACTCCCGGTAAAGTGCAATCTAGGTTAAACCCAGCAAGTACCGCACACACCGAGGAGCCTCAAGTCGAGAGTAGTGCACAGAAACAACCCAAACAAGTCGTTCCATCACCCGTTCCTGATCTTTCCCGTGCCCCATACCCATCCCGTCTTAAAAACCAAACTTACTCCAAAGAGTACGGGAAATTCTTAGAGATCTTCAAGCAACTTAGGATCAATCTTCCGTTCATAGAAGCCCTTCAATCCATGCCTAAATACGCCAAATTCCTAAAGGACCTTCTAAAGCGTAAGGATATGTTAGGAGAGGTCTCTAACATCCCTCTTAGTGGGGGGTGTTCCGCCGTGATCTTGAACAAGGTCCCGGAAAAAATGGCGGATCCGGGCCTTTTCACCATTCCATGCTTGTTCGGGAGTGATACCGAGTATAGGGCCTTAGCCGATCTAGGAGCGAGTATAAACCTCATGCCATATTCCATGTACGAGAGGTTAGGCCTAGGAGAGTTGTCCCCTACTCGCATGTCGTTGTCCTTAGCCGATAGATCAGTGAAATACCCGCGTGGCATAGTCGAAAACCTTTTAGTTAAAGTCGACAAGTTCGTCTTTCCCGTAGACTTTGTCATTCTTGATATGGAAGCTGATGAGAGAGTTCCTATCATTCTAGGACGCCCATTCTTGCGCACCGCAAAGGCCATCATTGATGTCTTTGACGGTAAGATTACACTCCACGTCGGTGAGGAGAGTCACTTTTGAGGTAGCACGTTCCATGGAGCACCCTAGTGGCTCCGACGATCATAGTAGTCCTTGTCATTCGGTCTATTTCATAGAATCCTTCTTATCATGCGTAGACCATTGTTTTGATTATATTAGTGGAGCCGATCTAGTGGAGGAAGTTGTGAGTGAGATTGAGGAAGAAGAAGGAGAGTATGTTCCCGAAGTGTTAGAGTTGAGTGAGGTGAAGAGCGACAGTGAGAATACACCCGTAGAGAAAATCGCCCCATTAGAGCTTAAAGTCTTACCATCCCACTTAGAGTATGCTTTCCTTGGTGAGGGGTCAGATTTGCCCGTCATTATTTCATCTAAGTTAGAGGAGGGGGAAAAGGATAGGTTACTAGAGGTGTTGAGAGAGAATAGGGAGGCCATTGCATGCCCGCCTATTGTACCCACCGGATACTCATGGAAGATGAATATAAGCCGGTGGTGCAACCTCAACGGGGCCTTAATCCGAACATGCAAGAGGTTGTTAAGAAGGAAGTGCTTAAGTTGTTAGATGCCGGGGTGATCTACCCCATTTCTGACTCACCGTGGGTTAGTCCAACCCAAGTTGTCCCAAAGAAAGGTGGGATGACGGTGATCATGAATGAAAAGAGCGAACTAATCCCGTCTCGTACTGTTACCGGTTGGCGTGTGTGCATCGACTATCGCAAGTTGAATGACGCCACCCGGAAAGACCATTTCCCTTTGCCGTTCATTGACCAAATGTTGGAGCGTCTAGCGGGTCAACAGTTTTACTGTTTTCTCGATGGATTTTCGGGTTATTTTCAGATCCCCATCGCACCAGAGGATCAAGATAAAACGACGTTCACATGCCCCTATGGCACTTATGCGTATCGCCGCATGCCTTTCGGGTTATGCAACGCTCCGGCTACATTCCAAAGATGCATGGTTGCTATATTCCAAGACATGCTTGAGACTTCTATGGAGGTCTTCATGGATGACTTCTCGGTTTATGGTGCCTCCTTTGATCAGTGTCTCCTTAATCTTCATAGGATGCTTAAGAGATGTATAGAGACCAACCTTATGCTTAATTGGGAGAAGTGTCACTTTATGGTGACGGAGGGGATCGTCTTAGGTCATAAAGTGTCGCGAGAGGGGATAGAGGTGGATAGAGCCAAGATAGATACCATAAGTAGATTGCCTCCACCCACTAGTGTCAAGTCCGTTAGAAGCTTCCTTGGTCATGCGGGCTTCTATAGTCGTTTCATTAAGGATTTTTCTAAGATCACACGCCCCATGACCCGACTCCTTGAAAAGGATGTACCTTTCGTCTTTGACGAGGAATGCATCAAAGCCTTCGACTTTTTGAATGAAAAACTCATTAGTGCCCCCATCCTTGTTTCGCCCAATTGGAGCTTGCCCTTTGAGCTAATGTGCGATGCGAGTGACTATGTCGTAGGTTCGGTATTGGGCCAACGAATCGAGAAACACTTTCATCCGATCTACTATGCGAGCAAAACTCTAAATGATGCTCAAGAGAACTATACCACCACGAAAAAGGAACTCTTAGCCGTAGTATTCGCGTTTGATAAGTTCCGCCAATATCTCGTGCTCTCCAAAACCATAGTTTTCACCGACCATTTCGCCTTGCGTTTTCTCTTCCAAAAGAAAGACGCCAAACCACGCCTCATTAGATGGATTCTTTTGCTCTCCGAGTTCGACATCGAAATTAAGGATAAAAAGGGAGCGGAGAACGTAGCCGCCGACCACTTGTCACGTTTAGAGGACCCTAAGAGAGAGGAAATTCGTAAGGATTCCATAGGAGACAAATTCCCTCACGAATCCATAGATTTCGTTCGAGCCGAGTTTGAGGGTTTGCCATGGTTTTCGGACTTAGCAAACTATTTAGCAAACGGGGACATTGTGAAGGGTATGTCCCACCAATAGAAAAAGAAGTTTCTTAGGGTTGCTAGGAAATACATATGGGATGATCCGTACCTTTTTAGGATAGGTAGTGATCGAGTACTTAGGAGGTGTGTTTCGAAAGAGGAAGGGTTGGATATCCTTAGACATGTGCATGAGGGTTTAACAGGAGGCCATCATGGGCCGAATGTCACCGCACAAAAGGTTTTTGATACTGGTTTCTATTGGCCCTCGGTAATTCAAGATGCTGTAGAGTTCGTTAGTACATGTGACCGTTGCCAACGTACCGGCAACATTTCATCCAAGGATGAAATGCCTCAAAATCCCATTCAAGTTCTTGAAATCTTTGACGTTTGGGGTATTGATTTCATGGGACCTTTCCCCTCTTCGAGTGGGAATAGGTTCATCCTCGTGGCTATTGACTATGTCTCAAAGTGGGTGGAAGCTCAAGCTTTGCCTACTAGTGATGCCCGAGTGGTGGTGAGATTCCTCAAGAAGCTATTCACACGCTTCGGTGTTCCTAAGGCCATCATAAGTGACCGTGGTACGCACTTTTGCAATTCCGTCATGGAGAAGGCATTAGCACGCTACAGGGTCACTCACCGTCTTTCTACCGCATACCACCCGCAAACTAGTGGGCAAGTAGAGAATGCAAACCGAGGGGTGAAGAGGATTTTGGAGAAAACGGTAGGAAAAAGTAGGAAGGATTGGTCGGAAAAGCTAGATGATGCATTGTGGGCATTCCGCACCGCCTACAAAACACCGTTAGGAACCACGCCCTTCATGATTGTGTATGGCAAAGCGTGCCATCTTCCGGTAGAACTAGAGCACCGAGCGCTTTGGGCTCTAAAAACCATAAACTTTGACCTTACCGAAGTCGCTAGGAGGAGATTCTTTCAAATCCATGAGTTAGAGGCTCTTAGAGATACCGCCTACGAACGATATTGGAGTATCAAAGAGAAGACGAAGGCATTGCATGATAGGAGGTTGCGACGGTTGAAGGAGTTTCAAGTAGGTGATAAAGTGCTTTTGTTCAATTCGAGATTGAAATTGATAGCCGAAAAGTTGAAATCTAGATGGACCGGACCGTATGTCGTAAAGGAGGTATTTCCATACGGTACCATTGATTTGTATGACGAAGTTGATGGAGGTTCATGGAAGGTAAACGGACATCGCTTGAAACATTACTTAGGAGGTCCTATCGACACCACCGAGGAGGAAGAAATTCCTCTTGAGGACCCACCTACCTTCACCGATTAGTGTTTTGAGGGAAACCTCAAGTGTAGAGTTTGTACCGGTTGTATTTCATTTTATTTTTATTATCTTTCGTATCTAACGTAGTTTTTGGTAGAGTTTCGGTTTTTTTTTTTGTGTTTCGAGTCATTTGCAGGATTTCATTACCAAGGATGAGGAAGGATTGGCGAGAAAACAGAGTTCCAGATATGTCAGGTGAAGGTAGTTCTAGCGGAGCAGGTGGAAAAAGAAGAAGAGGGCCAGTTCCACGCCCAAGAGGTGTCGCGAGAGAGCAGCAGCAGCCCGTGCCTGTCCTTAGGCGCAGACGTATTAGATATGAGGGTCAGGAATGGGTGAATTATGCCCGTATTCCACTAAGGAGAGAGCACCCACTCTTACAGTTTGAAGTCAATACGAAGGAGTGGACAAAGTTACAAAAAATCATTCGTACTGAGATACTTGAGCATTGGACCATTGATTGGGATTGGTTAGCTAGTGTGGGTGCTCGGGATAGGGTTGAGCGGTTGCTAGGTCCGAGATTGCGTGCTATGGTTGATTGTCATTGGCCCCAATATGACGAGTTAGTTGTTGAATTCCATTCGACTTTTCAGCATAAAGAGGGTTCTTTTGCTGAGGATGATGCAGTATCATTTAGTTTAGGGAGGATGGTTCATGAGATGTCCATCCCACAGTTTGCTGTAGCGAGTGGTTTCTATACAGAGGAGGAGGTCGTGACTCTTGAGTTTGAAGGGTGTGTATGTGAATCAAAGAGAATTGTGTTTGGGCAGTGATGAGTTGGCGAGATTTTGGGGTACTGTTGCTGATGTGGGGTTCGCAAAGACTAATCTGATTACGTCTGTTCGGGATCCTATTTATAGGTATGTATTGAAGGTTTTTTCTACCACTCTGGTTGGTAGGAAGTCTGGTAAGAATAAGGCAAATTGGATAGATATATTTTTGCTTATGTGTTTGGTGGAAGAACGGAATATGAATTTAGCGAGTGTGTTGGCTTGGTCGTTGAATAGAGCACGTAGAAGAGGACATAGGGCCGCGCTTGACATGGGTCCTTATATTACAAAGTTGGCAGAGAATTTGGGGGTATTTCAGAAGTATAGTTTGGCGACGCTGCGTGTGGGTGCGCCATCGAGGCATTTTCAGGTTAGAGATCTTCAGCTTGCGGGTATACTCACTCTAGGAGAGCCTATTACTTGGTTAGATGCGAGGCAGGGGCCTCAGGTTATGCCGCCAGTAGGGCATCCGGCTGATGATGTTATGCAGGGCATCCGATAGAGACCGCCTCAGAGACGGGAGATTCCAGCGCCTCAGTACCCGAGGAGACAGCCACCACCGGATCCGCTTACTTTATCTTCACTGTATGACCGCATGGATCAGGGGTTTGGTAGAATTGATTATCGACAGGATAGGCAGGATGGAGCACTCAGGTATATGATGAGTCGGATGAGTATCGGTGTGCCTGATTTTTTTCAGCCGTTTGTCGACCCGGTTCAGTTTCCGATGCCGAGGTATTATGATCTGAGTGGTGCAGGTGGTTCTAGTCAGCAGGGTGGTTCTGGTTCTGGACAGTATGGATATGTGGATCCTACACCAGAGTTTCAGGTTTATGGTCAAGGTGATGATGAAGAGAGTGAGAATGAGGATGAGGATTAGTGTGGGGATGATAGCAGATGGAGTGGGAAGGAGTATCTTTTTATGCTTTATTTTTCTTTTTATGCTGTTTTATCTTATCTCGTATGTCCCCCATATTTTAAATACTTTTAAATTGGTTGGTTTGTGATGGTGAACTTTGAAACACTTATTATCTATCGTATTTCGTTTGGTCTGTATTTTTATTTGATAGGTATGATGTGTTATGCCGCTTCCGTTCGCGTGTACGATTTAGGAACAATTTGCTGAGCGCGTTTCGGATTGGAGGGCGTATGTGGAATTGACTGGCACATTGACAGTCTCACATATTCAGCTAAGTCGTTTCCACTTGTAGATTTTGTATATTTTATTTATTTAGTTTTTAGTGGTAGTTTATTTAGTTTAGGTTGTGTTTCCATCTTTGCATTAGGGACAATGCAATATTCAAGTGTGGGGATGGGACACTTGAGTCGTAGTGTTAGTTAAGTAGTTTAAGTTGATTCATAAAAATTAAAAAATTAAAAAAAAAAGATATTAAAAATTTGAAAATGTCTTTTGAATAAAGAAGTTTGCAAAATAAAACGGAAAATGATAGAAAAGAGGGGTTTTTGTTCGGGTTCAAATAATGATAATATAAGATTAATATAGTCGAGCTTGTGTCTAGTTTGGGATATGTGAATAGGCCCGGTTCAGTTTTAGGTTCCTTTGATCTAAATATACCTTAATTGTCGGTCTACTAGTGGGTTCTCATCTAGGAAAAATGGGAAATTGCAACCGCCAATAATAGTACCAATAATAGTATAAGGAATGCCGTTATAAGCTAAAATTGTTAGAATTTCTAATCATGAAAAAAATAGAATGAATGAGCTAGAAACTAAGAAAAGTAGCGCAGGCCTACGTAATCTTCGTTGGGGATGGTGACTCTGACTTAGAATGCCTCTGGGATGTGTCGAAACAAAATTGCAAAATTACCGACGCTCACGTTGTCACTCTCGGGGATGATGACTCTGATTGAGACAGCCTCTGGGTTAGGTGAAGCAAGGTCTAAGCTCAAGAAAAAAAAAATAATAATAATAATAATAATAATAATAATAAAATTTATTTGATTTTAAATCCTCTTGATTTTGGTATAAAACGGTTAGGAATTGGTCCAGTGATTGTTCCTTTTGTGCTATAAGCTTGAGGTGGGATTAGGTGGACTGTGGCTTCTAGTGTGAGACCCTAGGTAGATTGACCGCACTTGAACTAAAATTGCATGATAAGGTCCTCGAACCGGATTTGGGTTTAAAGGGATAAGTATACTTGCAATCGCGGCTAACACAAGTTTTGACTCTAATAAGTAAAATAGCTTTTGGCCCGAATATTTATCCGTCTCTGATTCCGTTTGCATAATTCTTTTTTGGGGACGAAAAAAGAGTAAGTGTGGGGATATTTGATGTATTGCAAAATACATCTATTTATCGTTTAGAGTTTGTATAATTTTCGTATAGTTTCGTTGCGTTTTCGTAGTTAGATTAGTTCCTTTTGATAGTTTGTGTTTGTGCAGGTCCCGGTTGCTGAAAGGAGCGAAAAACAGTCAAAATATGCTGAAAAGAGTTAACGGTTGGAATCGGGTCGAGTTGGAGCTGAACGGGAACGGAAAAAAAAAAGAGAAAATCTGGCAGAAACATGTTTACGCGCCACGCGACACCCCTGAGGAAGGAGGATACGCGCAACGCGTAGCCTTGGAATTATAATGCCTGAAAGTGAAGACGCCGCGCTACGCGACGCCCAGGTAGGAAACCTGTCGCGCGACGCGACGGGTGTTGTTTTCGGCCCAGTTTGTTACTGCTGCAGAATTGTTGCTGCCAATCATATATAAACATCTTAAAGTCAAAGTTTAACCTAGTTACGAATAGAGTTTCTTGAGGGCGAATTTTGCAGCAAGTTCTGGGATTTTTGAAGCATTCTAACTCACCGGAATCACTCGGTTGAAGACGGAAGCTTAGGAAAGAAGAACATTCGGGTTTTATCATCCGGTTTTCCTTATTCTTGTGTTTTCATTCTTTTGATCATGAATTCCTTTGTTAAACATTGTGCTTTGATTTTTAATACCATGATGCTTGGCTAAAACTCTTGAACTACCTAGATTAGATGAAAGATTGAATAAAATTTGGATTTTTATGGATTTTATTGTGTTTATGGATTAATCTCAAAAAGTAACAAACTTTGGAACTTCTAATTTGGTGCATATGCGTATCTAGCTTTGATTGTTGATTGTTTACTGTTTTACACAAACTTTGGTGAATGTCTTTCATGTAATGGGTTTGTGTTGATTATCGAGTCTTTGCGCTTCGGGAATCTTTGGGTAAATTGGCCACTAGCCTTGAAAACAGTAATTAAAATACAATTAGAACTAGGTTTTCTACTTAACTTGTCGCTGAGAGGCTCAAGTTTGTTAGAAGGTCGCGGTTTAACATATAGCTAAGGTAGGTTTTGAGAGAAGCCGGTCTTAGTTCCCTAGTCATTCTCGTGTTTGTTAAACCAAGTTAGAACCCATAGTTGCCTTAGACTTCCGCGCTGAGAGGTAGGTTGTCATGTTAGGGCACTTTTAGAGACGTTAGAGGACTGAGAGGAAGTCTAACAACCGGTGTTCATAACGGCCTTGTAGAGTCTCCTAGGTTTCTTCCTGAGAAGGGTCGGGAGGTCTTAGCTGAGATTTCTTAGGGTTTAGTACACAAAGATCCTGGTTCCATAACACTTTAATACCATTAGAAAATCCATTCCTAAATCAATCCGGATTCTAGTCTAGGTAGTCATTCATCTCTACTGAATTCAACCTTAATCTATTTCGTACTTTAGCTTAATGAACTTTAATTTCAATTTTAGGATTTTTAGTAAACCCCCCCCCCCCCCCTCAAACAATAAAAATGGTTAGTGTCGTGTCCGTGTCAGTCTAGGTCTAGATAGAGTCGTTAGCGTAATTTAATAGAGTCTCGTGGGTTCGATATCCGGACTTACTTAGCTTTACTAGAGTCGATCGGTTCACTTGCCGGTTAGTAGTAGTGTAGTTTAAGAGAGTCTAGAGTATTACTTAGTGTCTAGATCTAGGATAATTTAGTTTATTTTTACTAGATTACTTTTAGAAAATCATATGTAGACATATATATGTAAAATGAATCATTTGACCCGTTTAGACTCGAAACTTGTATGTATGTAGACATTTATATGTAAAATTAATCATTTGACCCGTTTAGCCTTTAAAGTCCTATGTATGTAGACATATATATGTAAAAGGAATCATTTGACCCGTTTAGACTTGAAAGTTCTATGTATGTAGACATATATATGTAAAATGAATCATTTGACCCGTTTAGACTCGAAACTTGTATGTATGTAGACATATATGTGTAAAATGAATCATTTGACCCGTTTAGCTTATAAAGTTCTATGTATGTAGACATATATATGTAAAATGAATCATTTGACCCGTTTAGACTTGAAAGTTCTATGTATGTAGACATATATGTGTAAAATGAATCATTTGACCCGTTTAGACTTGAAAGTTCTATGTATGTAAACATATATATGTAAAATGAATCATTTGACCCGTTTTGACCGGAAAACTTGTATGCATGTATATATATGTAAAATGAATTGTTTTGACTTGAAACTTTTATGTAGACATATATATGTAATAACTAAATTTGTATGTAATTGTAGGAACTAACTAACATGTTGTTCGACGACCCGACTTTTAGAGATAAACTCAACAAGTTTAATCTTTCACAAATGGGACAAAGTAGCAGGGGCGACGACGAGGGCGACGACGAGGGCGACGACGATATGGATGAAGATTAATTGTTTAGTTTTTATGTTGTATTAACATTCGGAATAACTTAAATGGGTCAAAAACCTTTACATTATATTTTAACTTTATATATTAGTAATTATATGGTTATGTTTCTGTTATATTCGGCAAAAAAATGCAGGTTTTGTAATTATGTATGTTTTAGAAAAACTGGAAATAATGAAAATGCAGAAAAAACACACAAAAACGAACAGGAGTATTAGCGGCGACAACAGGAGTATTAGCGGCGACTGTCAGGTATTAGCGACGACAGGTATTAGCGGCGACGACAGGTATTAGCGGCGACTACAGGTAATAGCGGCGACATGCGGAGTATTAGCGGCGAAGTATTAGCGGCGACGTATTAGCGGAGACTGTCGCCGCTATTAATATTAGCGGCGACATTTTGGGGCATTAGCGGCGACATTTGTCGCCACTATTGGCCCAATTCTTTGTAGTGAAAGCTAAACCCTAAGGCTAAAACCATAAAATTCAACGCTAAAATCTAAACCCTAAAAGCTAAGATGGTAGAGTTCGACGAGACGGTTCCAACGCCGCTGGAATGAGTTCAATCGGAGTTCGTTTGATATCGTTTCTTAAGGTTTTTGTCATTTTTTAGGCTTATTAGCGAAATATCACTTCTTATTTGAAACTCCCCTAAATAAATAAGTGTACTTAAAACATAATATATGTAGCATAATGCGAAGGTAGGAGGAGTAAAACAGCACAGCTTATGGACTTCCATTAAATCTTTCCAAATGCTATGTTATGAACATGAATATTTGCCATAGATGAAACAAACTAATTATAACCAAAGATTAAAACACGACTATGGTTGAATAGTATTTTGGACTATGATTCCAGATATTTGATACTACCATCGAACGCCAACAATAATTTACTCAGTTCTAATTCACTTTAGGTATATTTGATTATGACCAATTTCTTCACTTAGCACTTGTATAGTCTGTTTCCATCTTCGATATAAAAATAAACGGACCAGATCTTGGCTCACATATCCTCTTCAATTTTGTTGTTTTAGCTTGTTTTCTTCGATATAACCTGAATACATAAATACACTTAAAGTAAACTGTTTCATAAATAAATATGATTTAAAAACATATAATTAGATGTAAATGTACGTGCAACTCAACCACTCATCGATATTCTACTTTGGAAGCGACAGAAGAAAGACTTAGTTGAGCCATTCTACAAGTGGATCTTCATCGACAGTTTCCACTGTCCTCCAGTATATTAAACAATAAACTTTTAATTTACTAGCTTGTAGTCTCCCCTTGTTAGGGATGTATATTTTAAACATAAACTGTGGTTATATTCCCCTTTAATATATTAAAATTTTTGAAGTTTTAAACTTTAGTGTGGAAGCACACTCCTTCCAAAGTAGTTAATAAACTTGGCTTTAGTTGATTTCCCCAAATCCATCCCATCAATCTTTGTGCAAATGCCATCCTACACAGGCCTCCACCTTCCTGGTGATTTGTTGTGTCCTTATCTAGAATGCTATGATATTGGGAGACATATTAGTTGTGTAAGAACTAAGAAGTACCATGTTCTCCATAAACATTCTATTAAGATCATAATCTTGAATATTTATAGCTTTCAGTTTGTGCTTTTGATCAATGTTTTTAAAACCGGACCGGACCGGCCGGTCGGACCGGGAACCGGGACCTCCACCGATCCGGTTACATGCTCTGAGACCGTTTGCTGGTTGAACCGGGCGGTTCAAGCGGTTCAGCGGTCGAACCGCGAACCGCGAACCGGTGGTCGAACCGGGTAGTTTAATTTAAAAAAAAAATAAAAATTTACTATTTTTTTATCTTTTTTATCCTATAGTCCTCCTACTTACTTCTATTTACAATTTTAACTCAATTTGGCTTTTTCCTTTTAACTTATACGCTGCCACAGGTCCTCCAAAACCCTAATCAAAATTAAAATTGAAGATTCAAAAGAATTAAAATTCATACAGACCTACAACCCTCGTCCTTGACTCAAAATTGTTTAAATGGTTGTATATGTAGTATTTGGAATTTTTATATTTTTCTATATATTTTTATGAATATTTATATTATTTATTGCGTCATCCGGTTCTTGAATCCGGTCCGACCAGTGAACCTCTAAGACGTCCGGTTCGTTGTCCGGTCCGGTTCTGAAAACATTGCTTTTGATTAGACATTTGGAATACTTGATTCGATAGGTCACTTGGAAGTTATTGAAAGTATTAAACTAAATATTAGTTTGGGTCATTTATATCAATAGTAGAAAGTCAAGTTTAGAGTCTTTTATGTAATTATCATTAGTTAAGCGTTAGATGTGTCAACCCTAAAAGATTGAAACTCTAATTGTGTCAAGGGATACGACGTTTCATTTAACTATTGTGATAGAGAGAATGAAACTGAAATGATAGTGAATAATTGAGGGAAATTTTTGAATTTGATTGATAACTCAAATAATGATTACAAAAATGTTTATATACTAGAAACAAGAACTAGCGAAACTACTAACTATCGAAACTAAGCTAGGGGCGAAACTAAGAGATAGTTTCACCCAACACCCCCTCAAGTTGGAGGTGTATACAACCCCAACTTGGAAATGATAGTCGAATGCGGCTGGCCAGCAAGACTCTTGGTGAATAAATCCGTAAGTTGATCAGAATTACGCGTATAAGAAAGCAAAATTAAACCAGCTTGAAGCTTCTCACGAACAAAATGACAATCCAATTCGATATGCTTAGTGCGTTCATGGAAAACAAGATTTTTAGCGATGTAAATGGCCGCCTGACTATCACACTTCAAAGGAACCGGAGTGAGGTTGGGAAGCTGGAATTCCACAAACAAATGAGTTAACCAAGCAAGTTCCTGTGTGACCCGACGAAGAGGCTGATACTCAGCTTCAGCAGAGGTAAGAGAAATAGTAGTTTGTTTCTTGGACATCCAAGAAATAGTAGCTTGTTTCTTGGACATCCAAAAAATAAGACTTCCCCCAAGAGAAATAAAATAACCACTCACAGATCGCCGAGTATTAGGGCAAGCCGCCCGATCAGAATCACAATAAGTAGATAAAGACATATCAGAATTGTTATTAAAAAACAAGCCTTAAGAACAAGGGCCCTTGACACATCGAAGAGTATGCCATGCAGCATCCCAATGAGGAACACGCGGATCACTCATGAACTGCCTAAGAAACTGAACCTCAAAAGCTAGATCATGCTGAGTGTGAGTGAGATAGTTAAGCTTGCCAACAAGCCGACGATAGGCCAAAGTATCATCAAGAACCTGACCCTCTTTAATCTTGAGATGTAAATAAAAAGGTAAAGGAGACGAAACCGAAGAAACATTGTCCATTGTGAAGTCGTTCAACAGCTCCTTTGCAAACTTACGCTAAGTCATAATAAGACCAGAAGCAGACTTGAGAACTTCAATTCCCAGAAAATAGTTAAGGCTGCCAAGATCTTTGATTTGAAATGTGGAATGTAGGAAAGGCTTTAAAGCAGATATCTCATGTTCATTATTACAAGTGACAAGAATGTCATCCACATAAACAGCCACATGAACAACAGAATCTCCCATGGTCTTTGAAAACAAAGAATAATCATTGAGAGAACGCATATACCCTTTGGTTTTGAGTGCATCAGAAAGCTTCCCGTACCATTTTCGAGAAGCCTACTTCAAACCAAAAAGATATTTTTTGAGTTTAAGTACATGACGAGGAGAAGATAATGGCATGCTAGGAGGAGGACTCATATAAATGTCTTCATCAAGATCCCCATGTAAGAAAGCATTATTCACATCCAATTGATATAAACCCCAATGTCGTTTGGTTGCACAACAATAAGACTACGAATAGTAGTCATTTTGACAACGGGGGAGAAAGTTTCATTATAATCAATGCCAACTTTCTAAGTATCTCCACGAACAACCAAACGGGCTTTGCAGCGTTCAACTGTCCCATCTGCATTATACTTGACTTTATACACCCACTTGCATTTAATAGCTTTCTTACCCTTAGGTAAATGCATGACCTCCCAATTTTGATTACGTTCTAAGGCAGTAAATTCCTTAGACATAGCCTCTTGTCAAGCACGATGTTGAGCAGCCTCCTGATAAGAAGAAGGTTCCTGAACAGAGTCAAGGTTGAGAAGAAGCTGTTGAGAAGAAGCTGTTGAGAATCAGGAGAAAGATCAGCAAGATTAACAAATGAAGAAGCTTGGCAAGCACTTGACAAAGTATAAAAGCAAGAGGAATCAACAGAAGGAGAATTACAAACATAATCCTCCAAGTGAGAAAGATGAACAGAAGAACGAGAAGATCTGCTGAGCTCTGGAGGATGAGGAGGAGGAACATGAGAAACATGAGGATAAGGAACACGAGAAACAGGAGGAGAGGAATCAACTTCAGGAACAACCAAAGAAGATGAAGGAACAACAGCTGGATCTGACTCCTCAAACAAATCACTAAGGGAAGGAAACAAAGATGGAGGATAGGAAGAGTGTAAAGAAGGGAAAATGTGCTAAAGAAAAGTCATATCCCGAGAAACCAGAACTTGTTGAGTGTCAAGATTATAAAGCTTGTAAAATTTCTTTGATAGCCAATAAACATACAAGCTTGAGCCCGAGGCTGAAATTTATCTCTACCGGGTGCAGGGGTAGAAGCATAACACAAACATCCAAAAGTATAAAGATGAGTGTATGATGGAGCTTTACCAAAAAGCATCTTAGAAGGAGATTTGCTCTGGAGGACCCATGTGGGGAAAATATTAATCAAGTGAGTAGCAGTAAGAACACAATCGCCCCGGAACGTAATAGGTAACTTGGACTGAAACATAAGAGCCCGAGTAGTTTCAAGTAGATGCTTATGTTTCCTTCGACCACTCCATTCTGTTGAGTAACCGCATGACAAGTAGTTTGATGAAGAATGCCTTTCTGTTTAAAATACTCGGTATGATGAACACCCGAACCAAGTTCATAAGCATTGTTAGAACGAACACTCGTGACTTTAGTATTGAATTGAGTCTCAACCATCTCAATGAATCCTTGAAGGATAGTAATGGCAATGCCTTTAGCAGTCAAAAAATGAGTCAAGTAGTTCTAGTAAAATCATCAACAATGGTGAGAAAATATTTATAACCATCATATGTAGTAGAACGATACGGGCCCCAAGTATCAATATGAATAAGATCAAACATTTGAATACTAGTTCTACTACTAGAAGTAAAAGGGAGTTTATGCTGCCTAGCTTTAGGAAAAACAGAACAATCATCAATAGAACAATCATGTGCACTAGTAAAGACATTCAATTGTTTGAGTTTGTACAATGGAAAATGCCCAAGACGATGATGCGAAAGTTTTAACGAAACAACATAATTACAGTGAGAAAAAGAATCAACTGTAACAGAGAAAAGTTTATTAGGATGCAAAAGATAAAGTCCACTAAAAAGATCTCTCAGAACCAACAGACTAGTCATTGAAGGGGCATGCAAGAAACAAAGAGTTTCAGAAAACTAAACAAGACCTTTTGTATCCCTGTAAAGTTTGGGAACAGATAAAAGGTTATGTTTGAATTAAGGCACAAAGAAGACATTAGAGATAGAAAAAGACTTTGTGAGATTAACCGTTCGGAGTTGCGTAACAGTTAAGACATGCCCGTTTGGAAGAAGAATATAAACAGGCGAGTTGAGCAATTGAACGTTAGAAAGCAAATTGAAGTCAAAGCACATATGATTACTTACACCGGCATCAATAATCCAAGTAGTATCGACCGTAGTCGAATTGCAAGCAATAATAACTGCAAAATTTGCAAAGCTAAGGGGTTGAACATTAGGAACACCACCCTGAACTCCCTGTTCTGTAGATATACCAGCAGGTGAACTAGAGACAGAAACAATAGCAGCAGAATCAGAAGCAACATTTGCAGCAATCTTGGGTTTAGTAAACTTGAAATCTTTGGGATACCCAATGAGACGATTTCATTTATTAACATCATGCCCCGTCTTTCTGCAATTACTACAAACAATTCGCTTTCGAGGACCAGAACCCTTTGACACCGGCACAGCGGCATTCATGGAAGCATTCTGAGAGATAAACTGAGAACACAAGTGAAGTTCCATATGTTTCTCATCCTGAATAAGAAAGGCATAAGCTTGATTGATGGAGGGAAGAGGCTTTATCATGATAATATTCCCTCGAATCATTTCATAACATGAGTTGAGACCCATCAGAAACTGCATCAAACGTTGGTCTACTTCACGTTCAGCCAAGAGATGTGCATTGCCACAAGTGCACATAGAATGGGTTCAAGAGAATTCAGCTCATCCCAAATATATTTGATCTTGGTAAAGTAAGAAACAATATCATCATTGCCTTGGGATATGTTAGAAAGACTTTTCTGAAGCTGATAGTACTTTGCCCCATTGCTTTGACCATATCTATCACTCAATTCACCTCATAGTTGAGAAGCAGTTTCCCCATATAAAACACTCTCACTGATATCCTTTGACAGAGTGTTAAGAATCCAAGAAATAATCATATCATTACACCTCCTCCACAAATTAAGATTGGGAGAAGTGAGTGGCCTGGAAATAGAACCATCCACAAATCCGATATTGTTCTTTGCAGACAAAGCAATCGACATAGCCCGTTTCCAAGACCCAAACCAGTCCCATCAAAGATCTTAGAAACCAACAATAACCCGGGGTGATCTGAAGGATGCAAATAGAAAGGAGCAGAAGGAGCAGAAGAATCCATGGGCAAAGAACCAGGAGGAGCTGAGTCTGACATGGAAACAAAGAAAAGACTACGAAGAGAAACTGACAGAAGCGAAACTGACAAAAGCGAACTTAACAAGTTCGCCAGAAGAAAAACAAGCGAAACTAACAAGTTCGCCTGTAACAGAAAACAGGTTCGCTTGCACGAGCTGAAAAACTCAAAAACGAAAGAAAAATCACGATAACTCGAAATCAAGAACAAAGATGAAAGACTCCAACCGTAGGAATGATCAGAAACATAAAATAAATGTTTTGAGCGAAGCAAAACATCAAAATAACCCCAATCGACTCAAGAAAATTCAAGAATCTCCATGAAGATGAAGAAAAAAAAATACGAATGCGGAACGAAGATAGAGATGTAGAAGGAATCACAGAATTGAGCAAACATGCTCTGATACCATGTTGTGATAGAGAAAATGAAACTGAAATGAGAGAGAATAATTGAGGAAAATTTTTGAATTTGATTGATAACTCAAATAATGATTACAAAAATGTTTATATACTAGAAACAAGAACTAGCGAAACTACTAACTAGCAACTAAGAGATAGTTTCGCCCAACAGAAACATCACGTCGTTCATATATGTATACAAACGCATCTACACAATCAAAATTATGATCGATCAATAAAGTATCATGTTTTAGAGTCTTATCTTTTCATCTTTTCGTTCTTGATAAACTGATTGATTCTTGGATGGGACCAACATAAGTGGCCTGTATGCTTTTGTACAAAGAACAATAACCTTTTTAGTAAGGAAAATATACATGTATCTTTTCGTTTTTTAGTTTATACCATTCACAAATTGTTGATCACATGTTCATCAATGTGATCTTCATCAATTAGTTATCCTTCATTTCTTTTAATCCTATAGCTATCCGGCTGCATTAGGCCTACATTAATATTGATTAGTGTAAGTGGCTAAATTAATGAGAGGGTCGCCCAACACTTCGATTGCCCATTTTGTTTGTAAAATAACCATACTATATTTTTAATAGAATATTATAAGAGGTTCCTAGTTAAAGAAACTCATTGAACCAACCCCTTTTAGAGTTTTTCTCTAATTTTACACATTGAATTTCACCCATCATCATTAATAAAAGGGAAAATCATCAAAATAGGCATGTTGAACACAATTTTTTCTCAAATAGGTATTGACTTTTATATATTTTTTAAATAGGTAACCTGAAAAAAACTAATCAGAGAAAGACAAAATAAGCACGGATTGCTTCTTTATAGCCCCCGCACCAATAATCCCGCACTTTCAGAACCCATACGTCGATAAGCTGGCACCTCACTACAACAGTAACACCCTATAGGGACGAAAAATCCGTACCTTTCCTGACGACATGTCGTCGGGATAGGGTAATTTGATATATCCCGACGACATGTCGTCCGTACAAGGTTCGTCAGGAATGCTTCGTACCAATCGCCAAGGAGAGAATTTGGGGGAGTTTTGGTGGGTTTTTGGTGCAAATGAAAAAGCAGAAAGCTGTCTGCCAGATATGTTCTTGCGAAAACCTATATCGAAAATATTTTTTCGGGATAGGTTTATACGAGTGAAATATTGGGCACCCAGATTTCCCTTCATCTGACCCAACCCTATACCAACGGCATGTCGTCGGGATAGGGTCTCACTAGCCAAAATTAGGGTTTTACCTATCCCAACGATAGATGTTGTCCAGATAGGTATCGTCGGGACACGGTGTAAGTCCCCACACCCGGGAGGCCTCAATTATTGGATTTACTCATCAACACATAGGTCATAAACATAAGACATTCATCAACACAGTGGAACAATTTAAAACTTTAGCATACGCAGTGGAAACATAACATGTCTAATACAACTTGTCAGTTACAAACTAAAACTGGTCTTTAAACAACATAATCAAAAGAAACATAAACGAGATTTCAGACACCGATCTTCGGGTAACTCTCTGCGCCAAGCCAAGCATCCACATCCATCTACAGCCACCTACACTTAATTTATGTGCATACTAAAAATCAGAAACGCTGAGTGAGTTCTAACGTTTACTTTAAATCAATCATATAAAAGATTTATTAATACATACATACATACTTCTCATAAGGCAAAACGTTACATACTTTACTTTTCAAACAGTTTAAAACATGCGTTAACCGTC
Source organism: Smallanthus sonchifolius (assembly GCA_023525975.1). Taxonomy (NCBI): domain Eukaryota; kingdom Viridiplantae; phylum Streptophyta; class Magnoliopsida; order Asterales; family Asteraceae; genus Smallanthus; species Smallanthus sonchifolius. The sequence goes on along the minus strand of CM042033.1, from coordinate 71,396,378 downwards.
AATTCCTTTACACTGTACTGCCCTCATGGCTAACGTCCATGAACCGACAAGTACCTGGTCAATGCCCCCATGGTTAACGACCATGAACCGAAAATACCGTTTAACCGTCAATTCCTTTGTCACTATTGTACCGCCCTCATGGCTAACGTCCATGAATCGACGAGTACCTGGTCAATGCCCCCATGGCTAACGACCATGAACCGACAATACCGTTTAACGCTAAGGGGAGGTTGCGTGGACCTCCCGAGCAACCGCCGTCACCCATCCCAATTGTACAACCATTAGCGAACCCAAAGGTTCTTACTAATGGGCTTAACCCATATCTGACATCTTGTACAAGTAACATCTGTCCAAAGGACCTTAACAAGCTGGTAGACTTTCGCGTAGGAAAACTATTCACTTACAGTTCATACAAATTTCTTTAACTTGATCATAACATTAACATGTATTATGCTTTTGTTTATATATATGAAAATATAGTAAACGCTTGCCATAAATACATTTACTTTTAAATAAATATAGCTTAACACATATCATGCCTCTGTTTATGTATATAGAAATATATTAAACGCTTGATATAAAGATATATCTTGCTTTACTTGAAAATGCTAACACATATATTATGCCTTTGTTTATGTATAAAAAAAAATTTAGTAAACGCTTATCAATAATACATGTATACTTTGCTCAAAACGTACATTTGCCTCTTTTAAATTTTACACTAGAACATAGCTTTTCACTTTCTTTATTAATACAAAATATGTAATAAACACTTTACACTAAGTATGCACACCACCCTTAAAGCAGGCAAAAAGGGGGATTAGAACTCACCTGGTATCTTAGCGGGAACCGAAATCTCACACAAATCAGGATAATCATAACAATTCAAAACATATTAGACTTTACCCGACACTAAACGGTTTCACTATTTCTGATCACACGAACTTAGGTTAAGTTCGCTTCTTATGAACATAGCGAACTTAACGGGCGAACTTAAAAGTTTCGCTAAGTTATAACTAGTGAACTTGATAGTTTCGCTAGACTATTCTCAGCGAACTTATTTAGCGAACTTATTATGTTCGCTAGTTTTTTGCTAGACAAACTTAGCAAGTTTGCCTGCGAGCTTCTTCTTCCCCACTCAAACCCTAGCTTGCATGGACATGGCGACTAAGGTCTGATTTCATCAAGACTCGGACTTTTTACGTCTAAAACGTTTGTTTTCTAACCAGGAGTCTAGATCTATACTTTGTTTCCATTTTCAAACGTAAAAACCTCATATTTACTCGATTTTTCTCCAAAACCTAACTCATAACAAAATCTTAGATCTAGGGAGAACCGTTACCTGTAGACGCCTCCTTTCAGTTGCTAAGTGACCCTGAGACGTATGCCAACGATCCTATAAGCTCGGATTCGAAAACCGGGACTTTCTCTCTAGGCTCGCTCCCACTTTCTCTCTCTAGAATTGCTTGAAACGAGGAAATGCAAGGGAGGGGTTGGATTCATGGTCTTAAGGGGCCCAATCTTCCCCCTTGTCTCGGCCCATTCGCGTACAAGGCCAAGGCCCAAGCCCGCTCCCCCTTTTCTTTCGTTTATTCTAACACTCGTGAACTATTTTGTTTTCTAAAAACTCGGGATGTTACACAAGGTAATATCCTTGTAGTGCCTTCACATCCCACACGTAATCCGGCACCTTCATAGCACACACTCCATAAATTTGGCTCCTTCACAACCCACACACCCATAATTCGGCTCCTTCATAGCCCAGACACCGATAATCCGGCTCCTACACATCCCACTTAAATTAAAGTCGATGCCTATTTTATTTATTTTTTAGTCAAGTTGTCTATTCTCATGAAAATGACCAACAAAGTTGCTCCTTTGACGAAATATTTGAGTAAAACATAAAATAATAGGTGTTTATTGATGGATATCGAGCAACAAAAGAATGTAAGAAATAACACTCGATTCTTGGATCACAACCTTAGTCCGACTCTTTGATAAAAAAGTTTGTTTACTTACATAGACCCTCTATTTATACTAATTGAATAGGTTTTCTAATCCACTTCTAAAACCTATTAAAAGATAATCATAAACGAAATTTAAATACTAATCCCAAACTAACTCGGATTTGTCTACTACTTTGTCGAGATTAGAATTATCGCCAACAACATGAACAACAAAAAAGGGAAGAAGGAAATTAGGGTGTGCTTGAGTCAAATTGATGAGTCACTCTTGCACATATGTTGTCACTAATTAGGCCCTTAAAGAGACTCTATATATACCTTATGTCTTTCACAAGCAAGCTTCCTCTATCAACTTTCTTATACAACATTCTCTTTTGTTATTTCACCTTCATGGCTGCACAAAATGACTTTAATATTCCAGTTCCTGAAAATAAATCTGTAGATGAAGGTTTTGACTACTCACAAAGGGGACAGTGGCTTCGCGCAGCTGTCCTAGGAGCCAACGATGGCTTAGTTTCAGTTGCATCTCTGATGATGGGTATTGGAGCCGTTAAACATGATGTGAAAGCCATGATTCTCACAGGTTTTGCTGGTCTAGTTGCAGGTGCATGTAGTATGGCAATTGGAGAATTTGTGTCGGTATACTCTCAGCTTGACATAGAAGTATCTCACATGAAGCAAAATGGGGAAAGTGAGAATGAAAAGCTGCCAAACCCAATGCAGGCGGCTGCAGCATCAGCGATCGCTTTTACATTTGGAGCAATGGTGCCTTTACTTGCTGCTTCTTTCATTGTGGACCATAAGGTGAGGCTGGCTGTAGTGGTGACTGCAGTCACAATTGCACTGGCAGTTTTCGGATGGATTGGAGCTTTCCTAGGGAGGACCCCTGTGGTGAAGTCTTGTTTTAGAGTTCTGGTTGGAGGGTGGATGGCTATGGCCATTACCTTCGGGCTGACTATGTTGATCGGCTCTAGCGGACTCTGACTTCATATGTGATTCTTGTTTATTTTTTTCTCTTAACTTCTTTGTTTGAGAAGAAAATCGTTTGTCTTTATATGATATGAATATTCGTGTTGTATATGTCTGTCTATGTGTGAAACATAAATTTTAGCGAATAACTTTCAGGAGATGTAACTCCTGAAATTTTCAATGTAATTTCGTTAATGTTAAATTAGAAATAAAATGAAGAAAATAAATTATGTTATTAATGATGCTATATATCTAAATCTAATAAATAGGTAACTGATTGCGTCACGTATTACAATTTTTTGAGTTCAAGATTCTTTTTTTCCGCTGATTTATTTATTACTAAATAATTAATATTTCTTTTATTAATTCTTAAATCTTCATTACTATTTAATATTTTTTTACTATTAAGACTTCTGGTTGAATGGTAGCCCCATGACTTTCCAAATGGAAGATCATGGGTTTCAGTCTCGCTTGGGACAAAATATTCCAAGTTGAGCCAAAGAGTTTTACCAGTTGTGGGTTTCCTCGTGGATGGTGTGGGGTCGGGTCACCATGATTCTGTTCTTCGGGCGGAAGAGTAGGGTAATCCCGAGTGTCCGGGCCTTTGCTGTTAAACAAAAAAATTAATATTTCTTTTATAATTCCTAAAGCATCGTTACTAACTATTTAATATTTTATTTATTCAACTCATGTAAAAGACGAGTTCTAATCTGGTTTGTATTTATATTTAATTACTTGAAGAGTACACTACAACATTATCACCCTATCGCGACGATTTTTTTTGACCCTATAGCGACGACTTGTCGTCGGCATAGGTCGACCCGTTTAAAGTTACTGTTGGATGTTCTAAGTTTATCAAAGTGTGTTTGGGTCATTTTGACCCGTTTAAATTTAAAGCTAGATATTTTAAGTCTCTTAAAGTGTGTTTGGGTCATTTTGACCCGTTTAAAGTTACAGTTGGATGTTCCAAGTCTAGTAAGTCTAACAACAAAATCATTTGACTTACATAATCTGATGATGCATTCGTGTTGGCCCAACCGGTCCCTTCTTTATAATGGGTTGATTTGAACACATCAATTGGACCGGTACCCTATGAAAAACAAAAATAATATCACTAAGAATTAATAAGAATGTTTATATAATACTAACAATTGTATTTCATACCTCCATGTGTCAGCGTTGGGCGTATGATTTGCTGCCATGGTAACTTGGGTAACGTTGTTGTGATTGGTTTTGTTTGTTTTTCTCCGAGCGGTTTTTATAGCTCGCATCTAAAAACAACTCATTAATCAAAGTCTCCCAAGTTTCTTGATCAAGATCTTCTGGTGGATTATTCATCGCCACCTCCACATCATTGTATCCCCATTTTCCTCGAAGTGAACTTTCAACTCTCTCTTGTGATCTTTATACGCCCTCTGACACTCGGCGGTGATTCCGAGTTCAACGCCTCGCCACTTATCGGTGTTTCTCTAGGAGTCCAGATCAAAATAATCCTACAAATGGAAAGTAATTATAAATCTAATAGTTATGAAATTGTAAGTAATTATAAAACATCTATACTTACTATAAGAGTGGGATATACGACCCGTTTCTTCTTATTTGGAACCTTAGCCCAATTTGGATAATATGCAGGAACAACTTTTTCAACCTCCAACGAGATAGCACGGATAAAATCCGAAGTGTTGGGACCCACAAACTTGTACCCCCCCACCATGAAGTTCTACATCAATGGGAAGAGGCTTTCTCCCATTTTGCTCAAATTTCTTATACAATTTTAGGTTTTTGCCTTTAGATCGTCTTTTTTTGGGAGCCACTATCTACATTGACACATGACATTCAAAAGTTAGGCAGTTATAAAAACATCTATTAAACACTAACAAGTAACTTACCACCAGATCCAGTCACACAACCCGAGTCGAAGTGATACGGACCCCCGTCTCCACCGTCTCCACCATCTCCACCGTGTGATTGCGCCATTGTTATAATTTTTTCTACAACAAAATTTATTAGTAAGCACAAATAATTATTAATTAACAAAGACAAATAGTACATTTTTAACATACATTCAATCAGAATCATCACTAAAATAACGTGTGTCAACAACATCATCATCTTCTTCATCGTCGTCATTTATTTCGTCTTCATCATTTGAATTGTATGCATCTTCTTCATCATCATTAATAAAACTTTCATCGAGATCAATCGAGACAACATGACTTGGGTCACCACCCTCATTTAAAGTTGTACGTATAGGCAAGTAGCCTAAGTCGACAACCAAGTTACCAAAAAATGATTGAGTTTCTCGTGTAATAGATTGACTATCAACATGAGGAATTGGAGTTTGTTCACCACCTACGTGACTTGATTCACCACCTTCGCATCCGGCGTCGACAACCAAAGTATAATCATTTGATTGAGTGTCATGCAATATATCTATCTCATTAACAACACTAGGATGATCCCAAAGCTTCCGATGGTGAACGTCCTCAACAACCCTGCACTGGCCGGTGGTTCGAGAAGGATCTCGAAGATATAACACTTGTTTAGCCTGTGTGGCTAATATATATTGGACATCATCATACCATTCTTTGTCAACATACCAATCACGGCCAATGTCAATTATAGTAGTATTGTTTTGCTTAATTAATCTTTTACCTCTCGTGTTGAACCATTTACAATGGAATAGTACAACCGAGTAACCATCTATGTAGTTCAACTCTATGATCTCCTCTAGTTGACCATAAAATGGAGTATCGTCTTCTCCTATTGTAACCATACCACTGTTCTGAGTAGTGCGTCGGGAATCACGATTTTGTACCACAAATCTAACACCATTGACTATGCAAGCAGTGTAAGAAGATGCGTACAAGGGACCATGTGACAATGCCCTTAATTCTTTGTTATCGGGTGTAGAAGATGAAGATGAAGATGAAGATGAAAATACATTTGCTTCATATTTTAACCATGAAGAAAAATCGGTTTGCAAATTGCGTTCAGGAAATTTAGATTCAAATTCACTGGTAGATGGAAAAAAAAAATTTAATTAGTAGAATTAAATGAAAATATAATAATAGTTTATCACGGGTAGATGGACAAAAAAACTTACGATTTGTAGGCTTTGATTTCATCGCAGTTGTTCAACACAAACCATTGTAATGATTTGTTGGCATGTTCGGAGAGCGCCTTGATTTTCTTTTTCGATATTGGTCAACATTGTGAAGAAAACACTTGAAAATGCCTTTTGGGAATGCCAGCATCTGCATTTCTATCTGGTCGGTTAAATTTGGTCTGCATACCGTCCAGATATATAGAGCAGAATGTCAAGGCTTCATCTGCAACATAACCCTCCGCAATTGAGCCTTCATGTTTGGCTTTGTTTCTAACATATGCTTTGAGCTTTTTCATGCATCTTTCAAAAGGATACATCCATCTCATATACACAGGGCCACCAAGAATAACTTCTTCATATAAATGAAGAATGAGATGAACCATTATGTCAAAAAATGCTGTAGGATATATCATTTCCAAATTGCATAATATCTTAACCACTTCCTCATTTGCTTCATACATGTCTTTCACATCTACTGATCGTGCATAAATTTTTTGAAAGAATGTTCAAACGTCATTGATTGTTGTTGAAACATTTTTGTGCAGACCCGATCGTACCCCTATTGGTAGCAATCGTTGCATGAGGATGTGATAATCATGGGACTTTAACCCAATTATATTTGAATCATTGGGAAGTACCTTATTTTTGAAATTCGATCCAAATCCATCAGGCAGTCTCACTCCTCGAATAAACTGACAAAAGCGTTCTCGATCACTGTGTGTGAAAGAGTAAGGAGCTTGTGGTTGGTACAACTTGTTGTTTTTTTGTGTTAGCTATAGGTTATGTCGAATACCCATATTTTCCAAGTCTTTGCGGGCTTTGTGTGTGTCTTTTGATTTATCGTTCATCAACAAAGTACCCAATAAACTCTCACACACATTTTTCTCCACGTGCATAACATCAAGATTGTGTTTTAAAAGCAGAGAAGACCAATAATCTAGCTCAAAGAAAATACTTAGTTTAGTCCAATTCAACTCTGATGTTAGGCGCTTTCTTTTTACCCTTCCATACATTGGATGTTTCCCCGAAACACGATCTGGGAGATTTTTTAGTTGTTCTAATATTTGAGCATTAGTCAATCGTCGGGGAGGATTTTTTGTCTCTTTCTTGCCATCAAACGACAGATTGTTCCTCCATTTATGCTTTCTAGGCAAGAATCTTCTGTGTCCAACAAAAGCTATCTTATTCGTTATAGCACACGAAGGTGTGTCAACGTTACATGTAGGGCATGCTTTATAACCTTGACCACTTCATCCAGACAAGCTACTACGAGCAGGATAATCGCTGATAGTCCATAAAAGTGCAGCATGCATCCTAAATACAGTTTTGGTTGATGCATCTCTCACCTGGACTCCTTCAGCCCACAACATTTTCAACTCATCAACCAAAGGCCTTAAGAATACATCAATGTCCTTACTAGGTGATTTAGGCCTGGGAATTAGCAAGGTTAACATGAAAGAAGACTCTTTCATACATAACCACGGTGGTGTATTATATGTTGTTAACACTACCGGCCACATACTGTTAGTCTGACTCATGTTACCGAACGGATTAAAACCATCGGCAGCCAAACCTAAGCGGACATTCCTTGGTTCTTTAGCAAAATCTGGATATCTCTCATCAAATTCTTGCCATGCCTTCCCATCAACCGGATGTCGCATCATACCATCCGTTGAGCGTCCAGTATTATGCCATATCATTTCTTTTGCCGTTAATCTTGAACTATACCTTCGTCGAAGCCGTGAAGTTAAAGGAAAGTAGCACAACACTTTATGTGGTACTTTCTTCCCCTTTGTGTTTTTATCAACTCATCTACTCTCATTATAAACCGGACAGTTTTGCATTGATTCATTCTCCTTCCAAAACAGCGCGCAATCATTAATGCAAGCATGGATAGACTGATATCCTAACCCAATCTTACTCAGTTTCTTCTTAGCTTCATAGTGTGACGCTGGAACGTGCTTTTCCTTCGACATTGCAATTTGTAGAAGCTCTAACAGTTGGTCAAATGAACTATTTGTCCATTTTTTGATAACTTTGATATGCATAAATTTGGCTATGAAGTTTAGGGAAGACATTTGACTACAACCGGGGTATAACTCCTTATTTAGCTCCTCAAACAATGCATCAAACTCTAGGTCTAAACTAGTTCCATCTTCATCTATATTATCCTCGTTTGTATTTTGCTCAGCCATCACATCATCTATGGCATAAAACATCTCATTATTTGTTGTTGTAGTTATTGGAGGAGTTGGTGTTGTTCTTGGGGTAAAAAGTGATGCTATCTCCGCCACACGAGGATGTTGTTCACCATGATAAATCCAATTCTGATATGATTGTAGAAACCCACGGTCATGTATGTGGCCATATATCGTGTTCAAATCCTGTCGACACGCATTACAACAACGTCTACACGGGCAAAACGCTCTACCTCGACCGTCGACATGGTTCTTGGCCATTTCTATAAAGTTGCGAAGACCGCTTAAGAAAGCCGGAGAATTCCGATTTCCCAGTGTAACCGAGCTTTTATCAATTGTCATATTTAGTGTCATATCTATTGTGTTATAAGCATACACATATACGTGCATTTAATAAATGATATAAATGAATGTATGTGATTTGATCGGTACTCTAAGGCGGTGGATCCTAACCCACTTTTTGAATATTCTATCTCATATGTATACATTTTAACGAGTTGAATATTTAAGAAAACATCAGCAGCATTTCACCTTAACTCCCCAAGTATGCAGATAAACCGCAAACTCGAAGGGGTAAGGAGAAATATCTACCAATTTTTTCTTAAATGTCAACCCGTTAAAATATATACATATCCTAAATAAGATAGAATATTCAAAAAGCAGTCCCAAAGGGGACAATCCAAAATTTATCTCTATCAGATAAATTTCGGACGTGTATATTCTAAAGAGTTATCCTAAATAAACATACTAGTGTACACAACATGAGACGTACATAAAGGTATAAAATTCAGGATGCGTACCTTAAAAAAATTCAGTGAAACACAAATAAGATGATATTCACACCTCTCCAACCGCAATGAGTTCCAAACTTGCAACAAAATTAAATAAAGTTGCATATACATACAAAGATATATACATACATTTTACAATTACATAAATACATACATTCACAGTTACATAAATACATATAAAATTATATACATACAAATCATACAATTACATAATCATACATACGAACATACATACAAATATACATACATATTATATACAAACACACATAAATAAAAGCCAAAATTCTAAAATTACATACACAAACACAATTACATACATAAAAATACATACATACATAGCCTTTACAAACATACATAAACAAATACCCAAATTCCCAAATTACATACATAAACACAATTTCATACATAAACATAAACATAATACAAATACATACAAACACACATATATGTATATACATAAATAGCCTTTACAAACATACATAAACAAATACCCAAATTCCCAAATTACATACATAAACACAATTCCATACATAAACATAATACAAATACATACAAACACACATACACATATATACATACATATTATATACAAACATACATATATAAATGTCCAAATTCCCAAATTTCATCTAAACCTAATTTCATCATAAAATTTTAAAAAATATTTATAAAATCATACATCTAAACCATATATACATACATACAAATAAACACAACAATGCCCAAATTCTAAAATTACATACACAAACACAATTACATACATAAAAATACATACACATATATGCATACATATTATATACAAACATACATATATAAATGCCTAAATTCTCAAATTTCATCTAAACCTAATTTCATCATAAAATTTTAAAAAATATTTATAAAATCATACATCTAAACCATATATACATACATACAAATAAACACAAACATACACATACAAACATACATCTAAACCTAATTTTTAGAAAAATTACTAACCAAGTTTGCAAATTAGCTTCCTCTTAGCTTGAAATCCTTAAAAAATGGTTAAAGCTTTAAACACCTAACAAAAATCAAAGAAATTAAGCAAAAAACACTAAAATGTTGATTTTCTTGTTAAGGTTGAACAATAGATGTTAACTCACCTCAAAACCGAAGAGATTGGTGAAGATTGCTCCACAAAACACACCAAAAATAGGAAATCGCCAAAGAGAGAAGATGAGAAAGTTTTGGTATTTGCACAAAAGTGATGAGCTTTAACAAGTCAACATTTGCACAAAAGACTAGGGACTTGTTCTTGGGGTGCATATAGTCACTACAAGGAGGCATTACGACTCAAATTAACTCTGACCAAATTAAAGCAACAAGAGTTCATCAGAACATCATGATTATTTAATGTGTTGGAATGTACCAAACCCCTTTCGGTAAGTGTTCTTTCACACCATTTGAGTAGAAAAAGGCTTTCGTCCCAACTTAAAAAAATTATGGTCTAATCATTTACAAAAAGCTTAGAAATGCTATAAATGATGTTTAATATTTGTTACAAGTGTTTGATTTTAGAATTTAACAAGATTAGTACATACGTATAGTTGAAATTGGTTGAAGGGGTCCTCAACAACCCAACATGAAATTTTGAGAAGCCCGTGTGTATGGCACCAAATTATTGTTTAAGCATGTTCACTAGCACTATTAGAACTATTTGGAATGACTAAATCATGTTTTGAAAAGTTTATGAATGAAGACATTGGTGAAAATAGATTGAAGAAGTTGAAGCTTTTAATTGAGGTCAGAGTTTAGTAAACATGCCACACATCAAAACGTGATTTTATAAATTTCTAGAAATTGCTAAAGATTTTGAAAATGAATTTTAAGTATCCAGGTTGCTTAAATATGTGACTCAATGAAAATGAACAAAATTTTGATCATTGATATGTCAAGTATGTATCGATAAGTAATCAATTATACTAGGCAAAGTAATTGGTAAAAACGTTTAGTCACTTGAGCTTAGTGTTATACCTTTATAACAATTATTGTTGTTTGATCATGATCGTGATTAAACTAATACTCTAGTTAATTGACTGATCAAACCTTAACTTTGAAATGTAGTGGAAGAACAATAATGCAACATCCAGTTTTTATAGAACTAACGAGGTAAATGTATATACGTGTATATGTTGTAACATAATGGACGTATTTCTACGAGATAGCTACGAGACCTAGCAAAGGTGTAGTGTCGGGTTTCTTTTTGTGTAAATATATCTAGAGGGGTTGGCAAGCAATTAGCGTATTTAGTGGGGTTTTACTTAAAAATGCGAGATGGGCTAAGCCCGGGGACTAGCCGGTCACGCGCAAGGGCCAAGCCCGGTTGAGGAGAAACCCTATTAGGGTGTTACGCAAGGGAAGAGACCCATTTTTGGGTTGTTTACGGCTGCCGTGATCGGGAGAGACGAGGGTTTCTTGTTCCAAGGCGATTCTAAGGTAAACAGTCTCAATCTTTCATCCCTCGTTTCGTTTAATCACTCGTGGAACCATTGTTTTACGCGCTTGTGGTGTTAGGGTTTTCACGCAAGGACCTAGATCAAGAAGGAGGGGTTCGTTGGTGATTCGATCCACACGAGTCACCCGGAATAGAGGTATAAACATGTAAATCAAACCCGATAGTTACTATTTTCGTTTTGTGAATGTTTGGGGTCTAGGGGTGTTCGGCCGAACACACAAGGGGTGGTCGACGTGCGTTGCGAGCATGGGTAAGGGTCGGCTACGGTTGGATGATGCCGACAGAGGCTGTGACGGGGCTGTGGTGACCCCACGGTGGCGGAGACGGGCTGTGGTGGTTAAGGGAGGTCGCGGCGACGACCGTGGAAGCCCGACGACGAGAACGAGGGACCGGCTTAGGGCGGGAGCGCGTGGGAAGGCACCACGATGGTGCATGGCATGAACTAAGGTGGTGTTTGACGAGTTCGGGGACCCGGAGTGCAACCGAATATAAAGTTTAGACGTCGGGAACGTGGACGGGGGCTTCACGTGGTGCATGAAAGCTATGCATGGTGCCATGCATGTGCATGTGGCCTTATGTGACGTAGGGTTAGTCGTATAGGTGTGAGAGTAAGTCGGGTCACGTTATTGACCCGTGTATTGTGTGCATTATAGGTGCGAGGTCGAAAGGCGAGCACGGGGATTTAGCGAATTCTAAAGATCATAGTGTGTCGAGCAAAGGTGAGTTTCTATCGCCCACTTTTAACTGTTTTATTGTTTTGGGCATGAATACATGTGAAACGAGTTTTTAGTTAATGTATGCATAGACAACGTTTTTTTTTGTAAAGATAAATATATATTTTTAAGTAGTCGTTATGCTTGCATGCGTGTATAGGATAATTGTGTCACGTGCTTATTAGTCGTGGCGGGAGATCGAGCGTGAGATTGATATTGTGTTGACGTTAGTCAACGGGGTATTGTGTCTAACATAAGTCAGGCGGGAGATCGAGCGTAAGCTTGATATTGTGTTGATGTTAGTCAACGGGATACTGTGTCTGACGTAAGTCAGGCGGGAGATCGTGTTTGTTTGTGTCTTCGGATCAGACAACATGGTGTATTTGTTTGTCGATAAAACATATTTTGTTTGAACTGCTGAGAAAGTATTAAGAATAAACCATTGAGATGGAAACCATTTTATAACGTTTTGGGATTTAATATTCCCTAAGGAACTACTATAGAACTCACTCAGCGTAGCTGACTTTTAAGCATGTATTTCAGGTAGAGAGAAGGTGTGAGCTGGCGGCTTCTGGATGGCATTTGGTTACCGTGGATGTTTGTGATGACATTAATTACTAGTTATTTCGCTGAGACGGTTTGATATTAGTACTTGCTTGAATTATGTTTGGGTCGGGTCATTGACCTTTGTTGACAATTTGTTTTCTGCTGCAATGAATTGTGTTTAGTTTGATGTCTATGACTACATAGCTTGCGTTTGAGCCAATAAGTAAGGTTCCCGGGTTTTGGGCCTTACAAGTTGGTATCAGAGTGGTGGTTTAAATAATCTAGGCATCCTCGATGCCTAGACTTAGACTGAGAATGGGACCAATGAGTGGGATTGTCATCACGTGTAACCAAAAGCCAGAAGCACCAGGTATGAGTTTGTATGTGTGTCGTGTTAGTATGCCATGTTAATGTGTCATGTTAGTTGGCTAAGACAGGGGCGTTATGCCATGATGCAGTACATGGATGGTTTAAAACCTGAAATGCAAGGCAAGAGGGTAATGGCGATTGGCCACCGTCATTAACTAATTGCACTGCTCGTAATGTTTTAAACTGTACCCGAATATTGTTATGTTTATTAAAATTTCAGCAAGTAGATGGCACCAAAAAGACAAGTTGCTATTAATGCTAATGCCGGGAGGTGTCGTAGGAATGTTCAGAATGAGAACGGTAATGGAGAGGAGGTGTCGGTTCACACTGAACCATCTGTGCATACTGAACCTTCAGTGCACTCTGAGCATGATGAAGAGTTCCAGTTCGAACCAGCAGTTCACGATGCGATGAAGAAAGAGGTGGTGGAGATGATCCACCAGTACTTGCCAGACATTGTGAAAGAGGTATTCGAAGAGTTAGAGAAGAGAGTTCTGGATGAGGTGAAAGAGAAGAAGAAACAGTTTGGGAACGGCGGTAACTGTGACAATGGGCACTTCAAGAAGTGCTATGCACCTAAGTTTGATGGGCGCAAAGATGCGCCGGCTACATACCACTGGCTTACGGAGATGGAGTCTACCATCTCGATCAGTGAGTGTAGACCAAACCAGATTGTGAAGTTCGTTTCACACTCTTTTGCTGGGGAGGGACTACAGTGGTAGAACTCGGTCATACAGAGAAAGTATGCTCAGGAATTGGGAGATATGACTTGGGATGATCTGAAAGGGGTAGTAAGAAAGTTATGTGCTCCAGGGGAGCTAGAGAGGGTTGAGCGAGAGTTTTTGATTCTCAAGGCGGGTAAACTAACACACCGTGAGTACACTTCAAAATTTATTGAGATGGTTCGTCTGGTGCTACACTTAGCTCGTAATGATGAGCGTTGGAAGAAACTATATGTAGAAGGTCTGCCTGATAAGGTGAGGCATTTAGTCAAGGCTCAGCAACCGCCGAGCTTTGACGAGGCTATGGAACTAAGTGGGACATTATATGATGATGTCATGAGTACCGAGGTGCAAGAAAAGAAGCCAGAAGAAAAGAAATGGACCATAAAGAGCAAGAGATTTATTAGGGACCAGAAGGTTCCATTTGGCAAGAAGGCAAGGACCAAGGGTCCAGAACCATGTCGCAAGTGTGGAAGGTTGCACTCGGGTGAGTGTAAGGCTGATTATGTTCCGTGCTACAGGTGTGGCAAAGCAGGACACTTCTCTATAGATTCCCGCGTGATCCTAAGTGTTATCAGTGTGGAGGCTTCGGACATAGGGCAAAAGATTGTAAGACAGGCCAGGGTGTGGGACCAAGCAAGGAAACGGTTCTAGTGAAGAAAGAGGATGAGAAGCCTAAGGCGAAGGAGAGAGCCTTCACTATGACAGCAGCTGAGGCGAAGAATGACCCGGACGTGGTCTTAGGTACTTTTCTTAGTAACAATGTACCGGCTTCTGTTTTGTTTGATTCTGGGGCAAGTAAGAGTTTTGTGGCCCCATCTTTCTGTAAGAATTTATGTAGGACTGCTAGAATGATAAAGAAGTCGTTCAGTGTTGAGACTGTGGTGGGATCGCCCACCAGGGTGATCGAAGCGTTAGACGATTGCTATATCGATCTAGAGGGACATAGGTTTCCCGCTAGATTATTTATAATCGCTTTGGGAGATTTTGACGTGGTACTGGGTATAGACTGGTTAGCCGCGTTTGATGCGGATATAGTATGTAGAAAGAAGATGATAAAGTTAAGATCCTTGGAAGGTACGGTAGTAACGGTGTATGGAGATAGGAGGGCTCTCTACCGAGAGCGATATCGTTGATGAAAGCAGTAAAGTCCTTGAGGCGAGGATGCGGGGAATACCTATCCTATATCACTAATACTGAAGCAAAGAGTGTAGAATTGTCAGAAGTTCCAATGGTGTGAGACTTTCTTGATGTCTTCCCAGATGACTTGACGGGAGTACCACCAGAGAGAGAAATCGAATTCCAGATTGATTTACAGCCAGGAGCACAACCGGTATTGATGACTTGTTCAATCAACTGCAAGGAGCGAAGTGGTTTTCGCGTATAGATCTGAGGTCAGGGTATCACCAGTTGAAGGTTAAGGAGGAGGATATTCCGAAGACCGCGTTTCGAACACGGTACAGACATTATGAATTCTTGGTTATGTCCTTTGGGTTAACAAATGCTCTGGCAGCATTCATGGATTTAATGAATCGCGTGTGTCGGCCGATGCTGGACAGATCGGTAATTGTGTTTATCGATGATATTTTAATCTACTCTAAGAGCGAGGAGGGGCATGGAGAACATCTGCAAAAAGTGTTAGAGACGTTGAGGCGAGAAAAGCTCTACGCTAAATTCTCGAAGTGTGCGTTTTGGCTACGGGAGGTATAATTTATGGGTCATGTTATTAATCCAAAAGGGATAATGGTAGATCCTACGAAGATTGAAGCGGTGGTGAAGTGGAACGCTCCAAAGACTCCAACGGAAGTGCGTAGTTTCTTGGGGTTGGCAGGCTATTATAGTAAGTTCATTAAGGATTTCTCCAAGCTAGCAACGCCATTAACTAAATTGACTTGAAAGGGAGTGAAGTTTGCTTGGGGAGTAGATCAATAGGGTGCGTTTCAAGAGCTAAAGAAGCAATTGACTGCAGTGTTAACGTTACTAGAAGGGACGGACAATTTAGTGGTGTATTCGGATGAATCATATTTGGTTCTAGGTTGCGTGTTTATGCAATGAGGGAAAGTAATTGCTTATGCGTCGAGACAATTAAAGACTCATGAGGCGAATTACCCTACCCATGATTTAGAGTTAGCAGCAGTGGTGTCTACACTTAATTTATGGAGGCATTATTTATATGGGATCAAGTGCACGATCTACACGAATCACAAGAGCTTGAAGTACTTCTTCGAGCATAAAGAATTAAATACGAGGCAAATGAGGTGGTTAGAGCTAATTAAAGACTATGATTGTGAAATCCTTTACCACCCTGATAAAGCAAATGTGGTTGCGGACGCGTTGAGTTGCAAGAAGGAACACGCTCCGATTAGGATTAAAGCGTGTCAACTGATAGTAACACTAGATTTTCTGACATTATTAAGAGATGTGCAAGCGGAGGTCTTGCGGGAGGAGAAGCTGAAGGAAGAAAGAATATTCGGACAGCGTGAATTGTTGACTGAGAATAGTCACGGGGTGTGGGTCAAGAATGACCGTATTTGGATACCAAAGTTTGGTGGGTTTAGAGAACAAGTGCTCGACGAAGCACACAAGTCAAGGTACTCGATACACCCAGGTACGACAAAGATGTACCAGGACATGAAGGGTAACTATTGGTGGCCAGGAATGAAGCATGATGTGATCCAGTATGTGAGAAAATGTTTGACGTGCCTGCAGGTTAAGGCAGAGCACCAGAAGCCGTATGGAAAAATCCGACCGTTAGAAATTCTAAAATGGAAATGGGAGCACATTACAATGGATTTTATTACGAAACTGCCTAAGACAGTAAAGGGGCACGATACTATTTGGGAAGTAGTAGATCGGTTAACGAAAAGCGCTTATTTTCTACCGATTAGGGAGACCTTCTCTTCTGAGAGGTTATCTGAGGTGTTCGTGAATGAGATTGTTGCACGGCATGGAGTGCCGATTTCTATTGTATTTGACCGAGATACGAGGTTTACGTCAAAGTTTTGGAAGAGATTTAATGAGGCTATGGGAACAAGAATACATATTAGCACAGCATATCACCTTCAAACTGATGGACAGTCTGAGCGGACAATACAAACATTGGAGGACATGCTTCGTGCGTGTGTGATAGATTTTGGTGGTGCATGGGATAGTCACTTACCATTGGCGGAATTTTCATATAACAATAGTTATCATACGACTATTGGAATGCCGCCATACGAGATACTTTATGGGAGAAGATGTAGGACCCCAGTGTGCTGGGGAGAGATCGGACAGAAAGAGTTAGGGAGTTTACACGTTGTGAAAGCAACTTCTGAGAAGTTTGAGATGGTAAGGCTAAGAATGAAGGCCGCACATGATCGACAAAAGTCTTATGCTGATAAGAGACGGCGGCCTATAACGTTTAATGCAGGGGATTATGTGATGCTTAAGGTGTCGCCCTAGAAGGGCATTATTCGTTTCCAGAAACGGGGAAAGCTTAGTCCAAGGTATATCGGACCACTTATGATCGAGGAGCATGTTGGTAGTGTCTCCTACCGACTATTGTTGCCAGACGAACCGGTAGGGATACACCCGACTTTTTATGTGTCCCATTTACGGAAGTGTTTGGCTGACGCTAAGGAACACGTGTCGTTAGACGACATTGTGGTGGACGATAAGCTAAATTATGTAGAGGAACCAGTGGCTATACTGGATAGAAAGGAATAGAGACCAAGGAGGAAAGTGATCCATATTGTTAAGGTGCAATGGAAGTATTGCAAGGGATCTGAGGCTACTTGGGAGCCGGAAGCAGAAATGTGTGAACGTTATCCGCATTTATTTCCAGATAACGCATGTTTCGAGGCCGAAACCTCTTTTAGGGAGAAAGACATGTAACATCCCAGTTTTTATAGAACTAAGGGGGTGAATGTATATACGTGTATATGTTGTAACATAATGGACGGATTTCTACGAGATAGTTACGAGACCTAGCAAAGGTGTAGTGTCGGGTTTCTTTTTGTGTAAATATATCTAGAGGAGTTGGCAAGAAATTAACGTATTTAGTGGGGTTTTACTTAAAAACGCGAGACGGGCCAAACCCGGGGACTAGCCGGTCACGGGCAAGGGCCAAGCCCGGTTGAGGAGACACCTTATTAGGGTGTTACGCAAGGGAAGAGACCCATTTTTGGGTTGTTTGCGGCTGCCGTGATTGGGAGAGACGAGAGAGATGAGGGTTTCTTGTTCCAAGGTGATTCTAAGGTAAAAAGTCTCAATCTTTCATCCCTCATTTCGTTTAATCATTCATGGAACCATTGTTTACGTGTTTGTGGTGTTAGGGTTTTCACGCAATGACCGAGATCAAGAAGGAGGGGTTCATTGGTGATTCGATCAACACGAGTCACCTAGAATAGAGGTATAAACTTGTAAATCCAACCCGATAGTTACTATTTTTGTTTTGTGAATGTTTTTCGGTCTAGGGGTGTTCGGCAGAACCCACAAGGGGTGGTCGACGTGCGTTGCGAGCATGGGTAAGGGTCGGCTACGGTTGGATGAAGCCAACATAGGCTGTGACGTGGCTGTGGTGACCCTAGGGTGGCGGCGACGGGCTGTGGTGGTTAAGGGAGGTCGCGGCGGCGACCGTGGACGCCCGACGACGAGAACGTGGGACCGCTTTAGGGCGGGAGCGCTTGGGAAGGCACCACGATGGTGCATGGCATGAACTAAGGTGGTGTTTGACGAGTTCGGGGACCCGGAGTGCAACCGAATATAAAGTTTAGACGTCGGGAACGTGGACGGGGGCTTCACGAGGTGCATGAAAGCTATGCATGGCGCCATGCACGTGCACGTGGCCTTGTGTGACGTAGGGTTAGTCGTATAGGTGTGAGAGTAAGTCGGGTCACATTATTGACCCGTGTATTGTGTGCATTATAGGTGCGAAGTCGGAAGGCGAGCACGAGGATTTAGTGAATTCTAAAGATCGTAGTGTGTCGAGCAAATGTGAGTTTCTATCGCCCACTTTTAACTGTTTTATTGTTTTGGGCATGAATACATGTGGAACGAGTTTTTAGTTAATGTATGCATAGAAGACGTTTTTTTTGTAAAGATAAATATATATATTTTAAGTAGTCGTTATGCTTGCATGCGTGTATGGGATAATTGTGTCACGTGCTTATTAGTCGTGGTGGGAGATCGAGTGTGAGCTTGATATTATGTTGACGTTAGACAACGGGTTTTGTGTCTGACATAACTCAGGCGGGAGATCGAGCGTAAGCTTGATATTGTGTTGACGTTAGTCAACGGGATATTGTGTCTGACGTAAGTCAGATGGGAGATCGTGTTTACTTGTGTCTTCGGACAAGACAACATGGTGTATTTGTTTGTCGATAAAACATATTTTGTTTGAACTGTTGAGAAAGTATTAAGAATAAACCATTGAGATGGAAACCATTTTATAACGTTTTGGGATTTAATATTCCCTAAGAAACTACTATAGAACTCACTCTGCGCAGCTGACTTTTAAGCATGTATTTCAGATAAAGAGAAGGTATGTGCTGGCGGCTTCTAGATGGCATTTGGTTACCGTGGATGTTTGTGATGACATTATTTACTAGTTATTTCGTTGAGACAGTTTGATATTAGTACTTGCTTGAATTATGTTTGGGTCGGGTCGTTGACCTTTGTTGACTATTTGTTTTCCGCTGCAATGAATTGTATTTAGTTTGATGTCTATGACTACTTAGCTTGCGTTTGAGCCAACAAGTAAGGTTCATGGGTTTAGGGCCTTACAAATAATCAATTAACATTGTTTGATCGAATGCAAGAACTCAAGCACCCAAGAAAGTTAAAATGTCCTCTATCCAAATCATCACCAGAATGAATGATATATACTGTTATGGTTTTAGATTCAATAGAATATATACGAATTCTAAAGTTGTTCAATAGTTATGAATCTCAAAGATGATTACAAAAATTAAAAGAGAGATAATATAAAAGTAAAGTCTATATCGAATCTTCACTTTTGAGTTCCCCTAGTGTATATCTTTAACCGCCCACAATTCCTCTTCAGTGTGACCTTCATCATCAATAGAATGTTACTCATTAGTAGTAATGCAGCTTCAGTGTTAAGACTCTTGATAGTAGCAACTATGTTGGTCCCGGGTATGGGTTTGACGATTAATGATCTCAACAAATGATGAATGATTTATGCAAAAAGAGATACCAAAACTCTCATACTCACAAACGAAAAATAGATATAGATATAATGTAGAGTTTATATTGAATCTAAAATGATGTTATATAACAAAACAATTCAATATAATTCTAACATATATCTAGAATACTGGATAGAACAAATCAAAGTATTTGGATGGGTTGTCCACACACTTGGTTTGCTGCAATCGAATAGCTTTGGCTTAAATTGGTGAGCGATCCTAGTCCTGTTGAGGATAGAGGTAAATATGATTGGCTTCTTTCTTGAAGTAGTTCAGCTTGATAGTCTAATGGTTGATCTGACAGCTCTTATCTTTTTGATATTCCTTGATTCAACCAGCCCAATTGCATAGATTCTGTGTTAGATTCTTCTAGAATGTTGGACTACTTTAAGCCACATGAGCTGAGGTTGGTGTGTAGGTCGTTGAAGCTGATCAGATCCTTTGTACTTTAGCGGAGAAGACTAAGTCCCCGAAAGTATAGCAGCTTACCCACTACTTCTCAGTGTCCCCTTCTGAAGTATTATTCAAAAGTATCGGAAGGTGAAGTTCAGAAGTTCTGAACTTCACTTCTGAGATAGAACTTGTCTTCTAAAGAATATTTTTCTTTATACTTGACCGAATACTTAGAGGTTTACAAATAATATTTTCTAATAATGTCCTCTCTTAGTAATGAAAGAAAAAGATGCAAAATTTATAAGGAGATAATTATAGAGGAATCTGATCATAAGTTTGGAAAATTTGTTGAGAGGCCTCTTAACTTATCTCTTTGAGGAATGGCTGATTACCAACATTGTTGGTTCCTTCAATTTTCTTTTAGTTGAAAATGAATCTTGAGATTTCGGACTGATTTTTCTAATCTTAGCTTTCGGCTTAAATATAGCTCTCTTATCCAAACTCTGAGGTAGGACAGGTCACCCATTAAGATAAAGGATACCTTTTATGACATTTTCTTTTGGGATATATGTTGATTGAGATATTGATCTTTGTGGGATATAAAAATTTCAACAATGCCAATCTTTGAAATTTCCAAGATTTTTTGTACACTAACTTTGAAATATTTCTAATGATCGATTAGTTTGTCTTTGAATTTTTTTTTTTTGAGATTATAAGGAGATTGACTTGGCATTTCCTTATCTGAAGGTGTAAAGATCTACGAAGGCTCCCCTTTAACATGTGCATTTTCTGAACTTTTCTTGAGATTCTAGTGTCTGGTATTCTTTCAGAGTAATCTTGGGTGTAACATTCATCGAATTTTGGTCCAAAATTTATCAAAAATCAAACCCAGAGGGTTGAAAATGTAATTAGACCAAAGTCCAATGATCAAAAATCATTTTTTTGAAAAAATGGGGCAGTAACGGACCGCCACCCGCCCGTAACGGTCCATTACGGACAGAGGTTTTTTTTTTTTTTTAACCAGAGAATTCCACGTATCCCGGTGACTCATGATGATGAAGTGGCACGTGTATGACAGACCGTCACGGCCTCGTAACGGTCCGTCATGCCGCAAAATGACCAACAGCTGACGCGTGTCAAGCTGACGCGTGTCAAGCTGACTCGCAACCAAAAGCGGTGACGGACCGTCACCAACCATAAAGGTCCGTTACGGCGAGGCGGTGACGGACCGTCCTCCCACATAATGGTCTGTCACGAGTCCAATCTTTGCCTATAAATTGGATTCAAGATGCCGTTCATTTTCACACATCCCAAATCGAATTTTCAGACTTCTGATCATTATCCCACTTCCACTATTACGAACCCACTTTAGTTTAACGTGCCGCACCAGTCATTAAGAAACAAACGCTTTGGAGAAACGCGCAGGACCTCCACTAAAGGAACCCGAGGTTAGAAACCAGTATCGAGGTACTACTCAGCTAAGAGTTGGGAATTAGGAACTCTCAAATCTTATACAAAACCAGGCTTCTGAAAATGTGAATACATGTTACATTTTAAATTGCTTTCAAAACCATGAACTGATTTTGATTTATGGTCTGACTAAAATGAACTACTAAAACCATTTGGTTGTATAAGGTAATTTACGTGATAGTATTTAGGCCATAGGGTCACATATGATTGGATCTAAGTTATATATGTGTTACAGATGAAACGTTGTAATGGGGCTAGTGCTACGGCTCGGTTGTTAGTACACGTAAAACACCGCAATCACATGTGTGTACGATTATGGCTAACGTAAAACACCATATCATCCGAGAAAGTTACTAGTGTGATCAGTGATTATACCTTTGAGTGAAATAGTCCCACTAAATGTGTAAAATGTATCATCTAAATATGCGCAAATTATTTTATTTCTTCAGTTTAGATTCAAACATATATGTATTCACCAACTTTTGCTAATATGTTTTCAAAAAAATTTTCAGGTAACCAAGGATAACTTAATTAAATGAGTTATGCCTTGGTAGATGTTAGAAAGATATGATGTCAGATGGAAGATAAATCCCTAGATATCTACTGTAACTGTTGGCTCCGTAATTTCTTGGTTAAACGATGTTTTGTAAGATTCAGGGTGCGATTCCCTTTTTGAAATGAAATATTTTGTGTTATTACAACTCTTAAATCATTTTCTACAGCGTATTCAAAACTCTGAAAATTATGAAAACAAGTGCCAACTGTTGGTCGCACGCCCGGGGTCCTGAAAATCGGGTTGTGACAGGTTGGTATCAGTGCCACCGAATTTAGCGAAATAGATACTAGAATTAGTATCTAATCTTTAACCTTAATGATATAATTGTTTTTAACAAATAAGATATTTGATTTAGTATCTAAGCTATGATCAGAACAAAATACCTACTAGGCAAGGGTAGGTAGATACCTGTACATGGATAATTATATCTAAATGATTATTATACAGAATGTCAGGAAATGATAATTACTTTGCCTACGTCTTTGAAAGCAATCATCCTACTTTCCAGGAACCAGGGAAATTTAAATAATAATTCCTGACGATGAACCATATCATCCCTCCGGGGAAAGTCAGGACCATATATGTGGATCCGACTGTCCCGGACATGACAGAGATTCTGATCTGGATAATTGGCGGACGGATACTCCACGGCCATTGGTAAGTCAAATGAATACAAGTACAATGGAAGCTAGACCTAGTACACCCATAAAACCAAGAATGCGAGTGGGAATACCCATAGAGACGGTACAGATGTCGTCAACATAAGAAATAGAAGAATTCTATAAAAACTTACCAATGGACGAGGAATCTGAAGAACCGCAATATTATCTGCCTGCTTTTCTTGATCCTTATGTATTCACGACATTTAAAAATCTAGAGAGCTCTGTTTCACATCAAGAATCAATAAATCCATATGTGGATTACTTGACCAATGTTCCTCTATTAGAACCAACGGATCCCTACCAGAATGTGTATAATGATATTGTAATGGGAATTAGAGATCCGCCACCATAATATAATTATCCTTCATTCCATTCGATGTCACCCATCGACTGTCTTGACTATGTTTTACTGGAAACATACGAGGTTAAGAAGGACTGGGTAGACAATAAAAATAAGAATAAGTCAACCGGAGGAAAATTAGTGAAGTATGGGAAGAGGATAAAGAAAATAGGAAATGACTTATGAAAAGTTAACCTATAAATGTAACCTTTCCAATTTCTATTGTATATATTTTCCTATAATTAAAGTATTTTATTTTCTAATGATGCAAGGAAAAAGGTAAAGGACCAAGTTTCATACGTAGATATGCTCAAACAAATTATGATTTACAGATAACTAATGAATCCGGTTATTAACCCGGGGAAGATAGAGAAAATAAAGGAAGTACTCATTGCAGTTAAGGAGTACTGGAACCTTCTACAAATCCTTATGTGCCTTCCATAAGTATCCATTCTGCTTTTACGGCTACTAGTCATACTCCTGCTAATAGTGATAATACATATTTCAATCCTTATTATCATGAAGGATTACCAGAAATCTCCTATCAAAATATTCCTGCTCTAGAAGTAGAGAAAATGGAAGATTAGAATGAATATTTTCATCCATATGAGCATATAAATGTTCCAACTCCCCATATTAATGAAGAAACATCAAATAGCGAACAAATAATAGCTATGAGGAACAAAAGATCCGAATTGGAGAGAGAAACCCGGAGATTGTGTAACATTTCTGCTTTTCGCGTACTTGTAATGCTTACCATATTCATGAATCAATGAAGATTGAAACCCTCATCATAACTCGTGTTCACATTATACTTGAAACATACATATTTCTTGCACATTATACTTATTACATGGTCACATGTTAACTGCAATGCTTGGAATTGCCTTAAATTGCAACTTGGACCGCTAAACCGTTTAATAACTCGTTTACCGATACGAAAACTCACCCACTACAAACTCAAAGGCAATGTATCAACCATATGTGCCTAACATAGTTATTTAACTCATTCAAGTTGTCACATAATTCAAATTGATGCCCTTGTACGTTAGTTAGTACTTTCATACGATAGTTCGACTTTTAAACCGCTGTTAGTTGCGTACCGTCCACACCCGACAAATTCGTCTAAAATGACATTAATTTATGTTTTAAATGTTTAACATATGTATTTCTTTAATTAAAACAAAGTTTGTTTGCAAAACTTTCCTTAAATAAATTCTGAAATTTGAAAAAATGATCAAAAACCGCAAAACCAAATCGTTGGATCAACCATGGGTCAAAGGCCACCCATGACCCATGGAATAATTTTGCAGCCCACAAGGCCAAGAAATTTTGGCCACCCCCCTTTAGACACCCTAAATTCCTTTCCAAGACATTCCATTTTTACACCCCTTCACCCTTTAGCATAAATAGGAGGCTTAGGAACTTGTTTTCTTTGCTAATTCTCCCTCAATCACTCCCAAACCTTTATAATTTGTGAAATACATGCCTCCCCTTTTGAATATTTCGAAAATCCCTAGAGGATTCCAAGAGTTGAAGATCAAACAAGTAAGTAACCATCGGAAGTTCGATACCGTCTTTTAATTCATTCTTTCTTTATCCCCTCAATTTTATTCTATGTTCTATCCATGATCACTTGATCATGTGATACCTCAGCCCTAAAAACCCTCTATTTTCTATCAATTAGGGTTTATGCATGGGTGAAAGGACGCGTGAATGAGACGTGTATCGAGAATAATTATACTTTTACGTAATTCACACATGTCTAGGCGTACTCTAACTATGTGATCTTACGTTGATAGGTTCGAGTTTTGGGTTGAGAGGTCGTTGCAGTTAAGGGTTGGACTTTCGTAACCGGTGAGTTTCTAATCCCCTCTTTTAAATGTTTTAAACGTTTTAGGGCTATCGTACATACTCTTGTGACATGTTGTATTACATTAAATGTATACCGAGCTTTGGGGTCTAACCCGATGAGTTTACGAAGTTAACTAATTAAATGTGGGCTAAAGGACTAGATGTTACCCTTAATATGTGTAGGTTAAATTTGGGTGTATGATCACGGGTCGTTTAGTGACCTAACAAGGGTGTGTTGGGATTGTAGTTATGGGTCGTATGGGTACGACTAGGAAGTGTCACATGGTGTGCATGTATGTGGTACGTGCTTAAATAATGAGATATAGTAATTGTATGTGTGTTGTTATATTAGCAGCGTGTGGTGTTATGAGTTAGTCGGGGTGAGTCAGGATATGAGCTAAACGCTTATAAAAACGCGTAGTATATTTTATTCTAATGCTATGTGTGAAGTGCATGTGCAGTTAATGAGTCATGTACATAGAGTATAATGTTATGTGTTTATACATGTGTTGTGTGTACTGTGTCGTTGTCCTTGTGACACGACGGGTATTGTGTTTGCATTGTTGTCATTATGACACGGCAAACAGGATTGTGGAGGAATATGTCCTTCGGGAGGACACCAAAGGTGACGATGTCCAACAGGACAGTGATGAGCTCGGGGTGTGTCGAACGCCCTGACGAGGGTAACCCTGACGAGGGTGCAGTAATGAGGTATGTGTTTGTGTGCTTATATATTTGTGTTAAATTGAATACAAGCATTCAGTTATATTTATTGTGCATGAGATAGTATTAATTTGGTGAGTAGAGTTAGATTGACCGTTGTGTCAGGATTGTGATGTAGTGTTTATAACTGTTATGTCAGTTGATTTGTAAGAGCCTTGTTAAAGGCTAAGTAAGTTGATATCTAGAGACTTGTTGTGTTAACCAAGTGTCGAGTTAATACATGTACTTGAGTATGACTTATTAGTGTAGTAGGTTCGACCTATGTCGATGAGACTGCGAGATTATTAATATTATGGGATGAGTCTTGGGTAATAAACTATTATGGGATAACGTGTGATAACAGGGGTTATCTATTTGTTAATGAATTATCGACCTAGTTTATAAGGACCGTGGGTCCTGAGAAAAGTTCAAATGACTTATGAGACGAGTTGGCTTTTGATAATTTAAACTATTAGAACTCACTCAACGTAGCTGACTTTGTATGTACGTTAGATTGTTTTGCAGGTAAGCGTTGCGTTGATGTATCTTGGCTTGGGAGCGGTGTTACTAGGATTTATGTGCTAGCATTCATGAGGTAACTTAATGACATTAAACGTTAATTAATGTTTTTAGAAATACTTCCATTGTAGTTTAATATATCTAAAATGAGTATTTTTTTCAAGGGAATAACCCGTTATGAGAATCAACTGTAGAGTACCCGATTTGGGGCCTTACACTTTAACTCTTGTGATCCACACAAGTACCTTGGATCTGAAGGTGCAATAGGGCTATTGAAATGGTTTGAAGGCATAGAGAACACGTTTGAGATGAGTGACTGCCCTGATAAACTTAAGGTAAAGTATGCTACAAGTGCCTTCCAAAAGAGGGCACTGACTTGGTGGAATGCCGAAACGAAGATTCGGGGTAGAGAAGGAGCTCTTGCTACGACTTGGGATAAGCTCAAGGAAATTATGATCGAGGAGTTTTGTCCCAACAATGAGATGAAGAAGTTAGAGATTGAGTTGTGGGACCTTACCCATGATAGTGGGGAGAGTGAGGCATACACCACACGCTTTCATGAACTCTGCATCCTAGTCCCGCATCTAGTTACATCCCTGACTCAGAAAACTGATCGTTACATTGGAGGCCTTCGCCTCAAATTTGGGGTACCATCATGGTAAGTAGCCCCACAACACTTGAAGCTGCTATTCGTTTGTCTGGGTCCTTAACGGACGATCTAGTTAAGTCTGGGATCTTGTTCAGGAAAAGTGACAAGAGGACCAACGAAGAAGTAATGATGGAGCCTGAGTACCATCATAAGAAACAAAAGACATCCAATGGCTTTGCTATAGTAACTCCTGCCACTCCTATTACCCAAGTTGCCCCTGTTTCTGCCAAAAAGCCATACGGTGGACCTTACCCTCTGTGTATAAAGTGCCAGTCACATGCCTACTCCTGCTGCTGCCAACAACGCCATGGTCCCTTTTAATACCAATGGTAGGTCTTGCTTTGAGTGTGGTGCAACCGGTCACTTCAAGCACCGTAGTCCCAAGCTTAACAACAATCAACGTGCTCGTAATCGCACCTTTGTCATGGGAACAACTAAGGCTCGGGAAGACCCTGCCCCAAAAGACAACGCAAAACCCACTGGTTAAGCTTTGGGAGGAAATCCCCTTAACTGGGGGAGACATGATAACTATGTTACTTATTTGATTTCTTAATTTGTTACCTTGGTTCGTCAAAACTTGAATTCTATGTTTGTTTGGATGACACTATCTTGAGACTCAGGTTGATTTCTTTTATCAATGAATTATGTTTTCTCATAAATTTTCGCTATGTTTGGATCTATTATTATTCAAGATTCATTTTGTGGATTTCTATATGAATATCCCATTTTATACATTACTGCTAAATATGCATAAGATACCTATTTAATCATCATTCTTAAATCTCAAAACAACATGTTTTCACTGCCCTTCGATAATGTTCGTAACCTCCGTCTACATTACTATCATCACTTTATAGCTGCATAGTAGAAGGACACCCGTGTAAGGTAAATTGATGATTGCGGTCGCGAATGTAATCGTGAATTTACAGGTATATTGGTGTGAAGTGAAATTCTACGATGTAGCTACCCATAACCAATTCCTGAACTCGAATCATGCCACCCAACATTATCCGTGTTAGTGGTAGTCTTGATAGGTGGCTAGTACGCTTCCGAGGCGTCAAAAGTGTGGTGGGTTAGATGCGGTACACCCTATATATAAACACTGGTGGTGCATCGGAAGTGGGACTAGGCGTCATATCAAGGGCTAGCCCTACTCAACGTATATCATAACATATCCTTTTCTATTTATCACCGTCTCTACTAGTTGAATTCCGGGAACGAAATTCCCTTAACTAGGGGTGACTGTAACATTTCTGCTTTTCACTTACTTGTAACGCTTACCATATTCATGAATAAATGAAGCTTGAAACCCTCATCATAACTCGTGTTCACATCATACTTGAAACAAACCTATTTCATGCACATTATACTTATTACATGGACACATGTTGACTACAACGCATGAAATTGCCTTAAATTGCAACTTGAACCGTTAAACCGTTTAATAACTCGTTTACCGATACGAAAACTCACCCACTACTAACTCAAAGGCAATGTATAAACCATATGTGCCTAACATAGTTATTTAACTCATTCAAGTTGTCACATAATTCAAATTGATGCCCTAGTACGTTAGTTAGTACTTTCGTGCGATCGTTCGCCTTTTAAACAGCCGTTAGTTGCGTACCGTCCACACCCGAAAAATTCATCTAACATGACATTAATTTATTTTTTAAATGTTTAACATATTTATTTCATTAATTAAAACAAAGTTTGTTTGCAAAACTTTCCTTAAATAAATCTTAAAATT
Organism: Smallanthus sonchifolius; assembly: GCA_023525975.1. Classification (NCBI taxonomy): domain Eukaryota; kingdom Viridiplantae; phylum Streptophyta; class Magnoliopsida; order Asterales; family Asteraceae; genus Smallanthus; species Smallanthus sonchifolius. Next base: position 71,367,435 of record CM042033.1, on the reverse strand, counting down.
CAAAAAAACGATCAAAAACCGCGAAACCGAACCTTTGGATCAACCATGGGCCAAAGGCCACCCATGACCCATGGAATAATTTTGCAGCCCACAAGGCCACAAGGCCCAGAAATTTCGGCCACCCCCCTTTACACACCCTAAATACCCTAAATTCCTTTCCAAGACATTCCATTTTTACACCCTTTCACCCATTAGTATAAATAGGAGGCTTAGGAACTTGTTTTCTTTGCTAATTCTCCCTCAAACACTCCCAAACCTTTATAATTTGTGAAATCCCTGCCTCCGCTTTTGAAGATTTCAAAAATCCCTATAGGATTCCAAGAGTTGAAGATCAAACAAGTAAGTAACCCTCGGAAGTTCGATACCGTCTTTTAATTCATTCTTTCTTCATGCCCTCAATCTTTTTTCTATTTTCTATCCATGATCACTTGATCATGTGAAACCTCAGCCCTTCAAACCCTAAATGGTCCATTTGCAACTGTTGATTATGGACAGAAACTGTGCTGACTTTAACTAAGCATAAGTCGACCATAATTAAACGAAACTGAGCAAACTCAAAGTCCACGCCATAGTTTGTCGAATATTTTTTCCAACCATAATTGGCTCGTTTTCTAATTCAAAGGTATGACTCTGTACTATCCAAAATGGGATAGAAACCTTTTTCAGTACCTTCTATCTTGTTGGATTGTTTTGGTTATGATCCGAGTATCAAATGGAAAAACTTTTTAAACGAAACTTGTTCGGTACGACTTAAACTAATCACCTGTAAAATTTCATAATTTTTTGACGTCGTTTGATATTTTTAACAAGTCCATTTCTATTCAGCTACTTTGTTGTCCAAATCAGTAAAACAACTAAAACTCTACTTTTGCAACTAATTCTTAACCTTATGACCCGAACCGCCTATCTAACACTCGTAACCATCGAACCTACCCTAAAACTAGTTTATTCATTTGTTTAGGTTCTGGTCCATGATTCACCTCGCCTATTTGCTCAAGTCTCTTATCGCTCCTAGTTATCAAGGTGAGACTTCATAGCCCCACTTTATTCAAATCGTTTTGGGGGAAACATGTACGCGTGGCACATATTAAAACACTTTCTTTTTCAAAAAAATTCTAAAACAAGTGAATCGTATATGTATGTGAATAAATAAACATAACATGATAAACGTTAAACTTACAAATCCTTAACTTGAAGCTTTCAAGCCAACGGTAGTACAGATATGGGCCATAGGATGGAAACCGCATCATACTTTATGGATAACTTTTGGTTGGACATCTTATTCGTTATTAGTGTAACTTGCGAGTTGTGCCACTTATTCGTTATTCATCATTTTAGGTTGGATTTTCTAATCATGTGTTTGTTTTATTTAAGTGCTATATGATGATCTTGAATTGTGAATTGTTACTTTTGTTAAACTTATGATTTTATTAAACCTGTGATTTCTCACCAACTATTTTTAGTTGACACTTGTTTTTCGTACATGTTTCAGGTGATTAAGCTCATGATAGGTCAAGCAAAGGATCACATAGGTTTTGCCTAGATATTAAATGAAGAAATTCTGTTATAAGTTGTTTTGTCTTTTAAACGTGTTATTTGGTTGGTTTAAGTTGAGATTTATGTAATGAGATTTTAACTCTATGGAGTTTAATAGTAATATTCTTTATTGCCTTGTGTTCTTTTATTCAATTTCGTCACACTCTCGTGTTTCCACCTTGGCGGGGTGTGAGAGATTGGCAAATGAAGATGCCCAAAATAGAATGCTAAGACAAGCATTAGAAGACGCAAGGAATCAACAAAGATAGATAGAGATTTAAATTTTCTTGTTGTAAATTATGATATGTACTTGTACAATGTTTCAATCTATATATATATGTTAAGTTAACTTCCTTTATTATAGCATGTCAAGACAAGGAAAAAAGAGCGGACCATCACAAAACATGAACGGGAGATAGAAATAGGTCGTAGAGATTAATGAAACCATTGACCAAACAAATCAAAAGGCGGAACGCCAAAAACTTATAGCCGAAGGAATAAAATACACAACCCCAACAATTCTAGCGGCTATTAAGGAAGATACAACAGTTAGCCATAATAAGCCAATTTCTAGAGAAATCCCCGGTGACTGCCATAGTTTGAATGGCGAAAACTTTGATGAAGGATATACGAGAAAAAGAAAGAGAAAGGGAGGATGCACATACCATGCATTTCAGGCCTGTAAGCCATCGAGTTTGCTAGCAACGAGGGAGCAGTTGCAGCTCTCCGTCGGCTAGAGAAGACTGAATCAGTTTTGGCCATCAGTAAGGGTGCTGATGAGTACATGGTTCTATACACTTCTAACTTATTTCAGGATGAAGCATTAGAATGGTGGAATTCAATAGTACAATCGAAAGGGAGAAAGAATGTATATGCACTAGATAGGGAGGAATTCTGTGAATTGGTAATACGAAAATTTTGCCCTGTAAACGAAAGGGAACAGATTGAAACAAAATTCTTGAACCACGGCATTATCGGTGCAAACCATAGGGAGAATGTTTCAAAAAATTTTGAATACGCTCGCCTAGTCCCTCACCTATCAACTTCTGAATCAAGTCTGATCAATCGCTACATCTGGGGACCGGACAGTGAAATCAGAGACATGGTTAAGGTTATCATGCCTATAACCATTGAATCTGCCATAGAATTAGGTGGATTTCTAACAGACGAAATGATAAGAACACAAGAATAAAATAATGCCAAGGAAGCAACCAAGAAGGTTGAGGAGAACCGAAGGAAATAATAATTTCTGGGAAAAGAAAAATCAACGAATATGGAAAGGGTTTACTTCTACAAACCCTAAGTGTAAGACATGTGGAAGAAGACATTTGGGCAAATGCTATTTTGAGAAATCTTCCTTCTTTAAATTTTGCAAAATAGCGGGTCACACGACCGAAAATTGCCACAAAAAGAAGAATGTGGTCTGCTCAATTGTGGAGAACAAGGACACTTTAAGACATCTTGTCCAAAACTGAGTCATGCAAGTACTAGTAGAGCAAGGTCCAACGAAGGAACAAGGAAGAATATACAAGCATTCGTAACTAATACCCATGATGCGGCTCCAATCCCGGATGTTGTCACTGGTACGTTCCTCGTTAATAATATTTATGCTAGAATATTATATAACTCTGGTGCAAATCAAAGTTTCATAGATTATAAATTTTGTAATCTATTGAATGAGCACTTAGCTAAACTAGACCGAACTTAAGAAGTTGAGACAGTTGACGGAAATCTGATAAAGATATCTGAATCCTTAGAAAACTAAAAAATCACACTCTTAGGACACGTCTTACCAACTCGATTGATGCCAATGAAACTAGCATGTTTTGGCATTGTTCTAGGTATGGACTGGTTAGCCAGTAACCAGGCTCGTATCATTTGTGATAAAAAAAACATTGAACTTCATGCACCATCAGGAAACCTGATAACAATTCATGGCGACAAACAAACTCATCAAATTGGAATCATATCAATGATAAAAGCTACAGCTTAAGGAAATGATGTTTAGCATATATGGCCTACGTAATTACGGATACCGAGGAAAAGAAAGTAGAAGACTTACCTGTAGTATCTGAATACGTAGATTTATTTCCTAGCGAATTGCTAGGAATACCGCCAAATCAGGAAGTGGAGTTTAAAATAAATTTGGTGTCGGGTATAACACCAATTGGCAAATCTCGTTATAGATTAGCTCTAACTGAGACGAAAGAGTTGAAAAAACAATAAGATGAATTCCTAGAAAAATGATTCATAAGACCGAGTTCTTCCTCTTAGGGAGCTCCTATCCTTTTGATAAGAAGAAAGATGTAACAATGTGTACGTATTGATTACCGAGAGCTGAACAAAGTGACAATCAAGAACCCATATCCACTCCCAAGAATCGATGATCTTTTCGATCAACTTCAAGGAGCGTGCTACTTTTAAAAATAGACCTTCGCTCGGGTTACCATCAGCTCAAAGTTTAAAAAGAAGATATTCCTAAAAATGCATCCAGAACAAGATATTGACATTACGAGTTCACAGTTATTCAGATAGAGATAGCCGTTTCACATCTCGACTCCGGCAAAGTTTTCAAAAGGCAATGGGAACCCGCCTGAATTTAAGCACTGTTTACCATCCACAAACAAATGGGCAAAGTGAGAGAACAACTCAGACATTAGAAGATATGATCCGGGCATGTGTGATTGACTTAGGTGGTAGTTGGGATGATCACCTACCCTTAATGGAATTTTCATATAACAATAGTTATCACACCAGTATCCAGGCGGCACCATTCGATGCTTTGTATGGTAGAATCCGTTGAACGCCTGTGTTGGTCCGAGGTAGGAGAAGATCAATTAACACGACCTGAACTACTACAAGGAACAATTGACAAAGTGATAAAAATACAAAAACGATTGAAAGCGGCCCGTGATCGACAAAAGAGTTATGCTGATAGAAGGAGAAAGCCATTGGAATTTAACATAGGAGACATGGTGTTATTGAAGGTATCACCTTAGAAAAGCGTGGTTCGATTTGGAAAGAAAGAAAAATTGAGCCCACGTTTCGTTAGACCATTCAAGATCCTAAAACGAATCGGACTAGTAGCCTATCAGTTAGAATTACTAGCAGAAATGAATGGAATACATGACGTATTCATGTATCTAACTTACGCAAATGTCTAACAGATGAATATCTAGTAATGCCTTTACAAGATGCAGAAGTAAACGAAAAGCTAAAATTCACATAACAACCCTTACAAATAGAGGACCGACAGATAAAGAAGTTGAAAAAAAAAGACTAGTGTTGGTCAAAGTAAGATGGAACTCCAGACGTGGCCCTCGGTATACATGGGAACTGGATTCAGAAATGTAGAAGAAGTATCCGCACCTATTCTGGTAACTCTCGAGGACGAGATTTAAATAAAGGTGGGGAGGATGTAACATCCGTCGAATTTTGGTCCTAAATTTATTAAGAATCAAACTCCGAGGGTTAAAAATGTAATTAGACCAAAGTCCAAGGATTAAAAATCATTTTTTTGGAAAAGTAGGGCGGTAATGAACTGTCACCGCCCGTAACGGTTCGTTACGGACCCAAGAAGGGTTTAACCAGAGAATGCCACGTGACCCGGTGACTCATGATTATGAAGGTCCGCGTGTAACCCTATAACGGATTGTCACTGCCTCGTAATAGTCCGTCATGCCGCAAAATGAAGACGCGTGTCAAGTTGGCTCGTAACCCTAAAGTGGTGACGGACCATCACCAACCATAACGGTTCGTTACGGTGAGACGGTGACGGACCGTCACCCCACAAAACGGTCTATCACGAGTCCAATCTTTGCCTAAAAATTGGATTCAAGATGTCGTTCATTTTCACATATCCTAAATCGAATTTTCAGACTTTTGATCATTATCCCACTTCCACTATTACGAACCCACTTTAGTTTAACGTGCCACACTAGTCATTAAGCAAAAAATGCTTGGGAGAAACACGTGGGACCTCCACCAAAGGAACTTGAGGTCAGAAAGCAGTATCAAAGGTGCTACTCAGCTAAGAGTTGGGAATTTGGAACTCTCAAAGCTTATACAAAACCAAGCTTCTGAAAAGGTGAATACGTGTTACATTTTAAATTGCTTTCAAAACCATGAACTGATTTTGATTTATGGTTTGAGTAAAATAAACTACTAAATCCCTTTGATTGCCTAAGGTAATTTACGTGATAGCATTCAGGTTATAGGGTCACGTATGATTGGATCCAAGTTATACACCATGTTACAGATGAAACGTTGTAATGGGGTTAGTGCTACGGCTCGGTTGTTAGTACACGTAAAACAATGTAATCACATGTGTGTACGGTTGTGACTAATTTAAAACACTAGATTATCCGAGAAAGTTACTAGTGTGATAAGTGGTTATATCTTTGGTGAAATAGTCCCATTGAATGTGTAAACTGACCATCCAAATATGGGCAAATTGTTGTATTTCTTCAATTTAGTCAGATTCAAACATATATGTATTCACCAACTTTTGCTGATATGTTTTTAAAATATTTTTCAGGTAACCAAGGATAAGTTAATTAAATGAGTTATGCCGGAAGGACGAAAGCTCCTTGGAAGATCTTAGAAAGATATGATCTCGGAGGGAAGATAAATGCCAAGACATCTACTGTAACCATCGGCTCTACAATTCGTTGGTTAAACAATGTTTTGTAAGATTCTGGGGTGCGATTACCTTTTTGAAATTAAATGAAATATTTTGAGTTATTGCAACACTTAAATCATTTTTTGCTGCATATTCAAAACTATGAAATTTATGAAAACAAGTGAACAGGTACCAACTGTTAGTCGCACGCCCGGGGTCCTGAAAACCGGGGTGTGACATTGGGTAAGTTCAAAAGGCATTGAAGTTTCTAAAGTTTTTTCAGAAGTTACTGTCGCACCGCCGTCGTGAGCCACCATTGTGCGCTACCACTGCCATCACCACCGAGAGCCACCAATAAACCCTTGCATGTTTTGTTTCATGTTGGCGAATTGATCTTGGAGTGTTCCAACTTGGTTAGCTATCAACTAGTATGGTATAGTTCTTGATCTAATCTATGGTTGGTTTAATGTTCTATTTAGTTTACATCTGGACTCATAGTGGGCGATCCAAAGTCTGATTTGGATCGGTTCGTGTACGCGCTTTCGCTACTTGTTTATTTACATAATTTAAAACTAGTATACGAAACCCTACAAATTCAATTTCACAAGCATGTGTTGTCATTGATGGTATACGGAAGGTTGGGCATTTGACTAGGTCGTCAAAGATTTGATCCTCGTAAAGAAGTTTGGTGCAAAGTTTGTTATATTCACACATAAAGAGGTGCAATCATTGTGAATAGCAACACAAAATTGAAGAGGATTGTGTTTCCTCTTCAGATTTGTTATGTTATCCACCAAGATTGCTCCTTTTGCATATATGTAAATGTAAGAAACTTTGCACCAAACTTTATTTGCAGTGTTAAATCTTTGACGACCTTTGTATGCCTGTCAAATCCCTAATCTTCCATGTACTAAACCCTTAATTTATTAGAAATAGCATACTATGATGTATTTAGCTCTCTATTATGATGTGTCGGTAGTTAACAAGATTATAGTTGAATAAAGTATACAATCTTATATTTGATGTGTCAGTATTTGATGTATTTAACTCCATGTTGCAATGAAATTATTATTTGGTTTATTTAGTTCATTGTAGATATTTCTATTATTTGTAGATTTTAAATTTTAGAATTTTATTATTAATATTTTCTACGAAATTTACTGAAATAAAATATTTTATTTTTTTCAAAATTAACTAAAGCACCGAGGGATCACCACTGCAAAGTTTGTCGGTAATTTTAATAAAAACTCTATCGGAGAACCGTGGTAATAAAGGCCCTCGGATATCTCTGGGTAAATAACCGTCAGCAATCTGTTGGAAACTGTCAAGCTGGGCGACATAACAAAATGTCGGTGATTTGTTGGTAATTGGTACTGTTAGTGATTGGTACCATGAGTGATCGATCGGGAAACTTCGTCAGTAATTTGTCGCAGACTGGATTACCCACGTTCATTTCCCGACGAGGATTTACCGACGGAATTTCGTCTGTAAACCTCGTTACTGACGGATTACCATCGGAATTGACCGTCGCTGATACTCCTTTGTTTAATAGTGATATGATTCTGATACGGTTAGGCGGTGCACGGTTTCATCCTGAATTTTGCACATCCTAGTTAATACATCCATGTTTGTCAAATATTTCACTTAACTAACACGTATAATTTTATTCAAGACGCCATTGGAAAAATTATGATCTCTCATAATTGCTACTATGCTATTTTCTCGAATTCATTAAGATTTACTGAACCGGCCATTACTTAAAAAAGTCATTTCGTCTTCTTTTACGTACGGATTTAATTCAAAAGGATAATAATAGAAACTAGAAAAATAATGTGAGAACAAATTTGAGTCATTAGTTATTGAGGGATGCAAATGTGAAATTACTGTATTTACCCAAAGAACATGTAATTGGACTTTCAATTGTAACAAAGTGTACAAAAATGGTAGCTCCGCAATAAGTTTCATCAATTGTACAGAAACACTCATAAATAAGGCATGTAACAAATTTCAAATATCTACAATATGAACATTTCACTGAAAAAGTTATAATCTTCCTTTAAATCATTTTTAGCCTTATTATAATCAAATTATCTAAGATAAATCATTTGGTTTGATTAACAACTCCTTTTCTTCTTCTTAGTTGTTATATGCACCCTTATCTCTCTTGTATGCACCCTTATCTCTCTTGTATGCACACATTCTAAGCTGCAAAAACACACACAGTATAGAAAGAATGAATAACATGTTAATGGTAACGTTTGCCATGATTATATCATGTTATATATCAATTGGGATTTCAGAAGCTCGTCTGAAAGTAGGCTTTTACAACAAGACATGCCCGGATGCAGAATCCATTGTCGGTAGCATTGTTAGGGATGCAACTGAGTTTAACCCGCGAGTTCCTGCTTTCTTGCTCCGGCTTCACTTCCATGACTGCTTTGTTCAGGTTCTTTAATTTCTCTCACTCTAAAAGCACATAAATTGTTGGTCTTATATGGCTTTTATGATGAGTTTCAGGGTTGTGATGGATCAATTCTGATAGATAACGGACGGATTTCGGAAAGAATAGCTGTTGGGCATCAAGGATTGAGGGGGTTTGATGTGATAGAGAGTGCAAAAGCTCAGTTGGAGTTTGTATGCCCTGGTGTGGTTTCTTGTGCAGACATTGTTGCCATGGCTGCTAGAGATGCTGTTGCTTTTGTATGTCATTTGCTTTCTGTATGTCATGCAATTTCTTGTTTATGTGTATTTGTGTGGTTGATTTGATCTTTGTGTTTGGTTGATAGAGTTTTGGACCAAATTATGAAGTTGAAACTGGTAGAAGAGATGGATTTGTTTCAAATAAATCATTGGCTGGCAGGATGCCTGATTTCAGAGACTCAATTCAGCTTTTGAAACACAAGTTCTTTGATAAAGGTCTTAATGAGAAAGACCTTGTGGTTCTCAGTGGTACTCTCTCTCTCTCTCTCTGTATATATTATGCATATATCTATATCCCATGCAGATTTAATGATATGTATAGTTGGTAGACATTTTGAGTGGTATGAACATGGAGGAGTTAATTTGCTAATATTTTCCATCAACCAATCTGTTTAGAATTCTAATAATTATCTTGTTGATGCATTTCTCTTGGAGATAATTCTGAAGATTTCTTTGGAGAAGTAGGATATAATTTTAAGTTGGTTTAGAATTGTGTTTCCTAGTTTAATTTATTTACTATGTTTATCTTTTATTAGTTTTATAGAATGATTAGGATACTTATTCATTATTATAAATAGGGTCTGTGTAATCGTTTTATTCGTCCCGGTTAGTAATAAAAAAAGTCATGATGAAGTTTATCACAACATCCTGTTCGATCCTCTACCGATTGATAACCAACAATTTAGAGCATTATCTTAGTACAATTTTCTTGTTTGTAATGTTTAAAAAAAAAAAAAAAACCGCCGAAAAATAAATGATATTGTACATTGCTCAAAGTGGTAATTAGATGGTTCCATGACTCAAAACCTAAGGTTTGAGATTCATGAAGGTCAAACGGGCTATAAGTTCAACATGCTTTATAGACAATAGGTTAACAAACATGTTGGTCCTATCATTTTTTAAGGTAAACAATGTTCATGTTTTGCTTGTACTTGCAAGGTTTTTTAAGATATTTTCAACTAAAATATTTGTTTTTCTAGAAAATGTCAAATACAATAATGAGAGCAGTAATTCATTACTTCATGATGACAAACTTTTAGGTGCACATACTATTGGTACAACTGCGTGCTTCTTCCTTATGGGCCGGCTCTACAATTCATCTCCCCACGGCGGTCCAGACCCGAGTATAGATCAGGATTTTCTTCCAGAACTGATGGAAACTTGCCCTCCAAATGGAGACATAAATTTCAGGTTGCCGATTGATCATAATAGTGGTGAGGCTTTTGACATTCAGATCCTAGAAAACATTAGGAGCGGCTTTGCAGTGCTACAATCTGATGCAAAGCTCATGGATGATCCAGTGACCAAACGAATTCTGGACTCGTATTTCATGAGGTTTCCCAACCAAACAGTCCAACCATCTTTTGAAGCGGATTTTGTCAAATCCATGGTGAAAATGGGTCGCATTGGAGTTAAGACGGGTCCAAAAAGAGGAGAGATTAGACGTGTGTGTAACACGTTTAATTGAGAGAAATAAATTGTTTCTACTATATTTCTCACGGATTAAGAAATAATAGTGAATCTATGAATGGTTTATAAATAATATATTATTTTATGTTTGTTTTTTATCACATTTATGTCATGTTGATTCGTATTTATTTTAATGAAATGTGTAATAAATTAAAATCTTATTGTTTTAGTATAATCATGACATAATTTGTATACTAAATGGTTGTGCATGTTGAAACTCGTATAATCACTACCAGAAACTGTCATTTTTCCAACAAAAATTCCCAATAAATTTTTTTGTCGGAAATTCCGACAGATTCCGATAAATTTCTGACAAAAAAAATCCCTAAATTTTGCAACTAATCACCGACAAAAACATATTCTGTCGGAAATTATGGTTCTCAGAAGTTAGTCGGAACTATTTTCCCATGAGCTATTTTCGACGAAGACTTTTTGTCGGAATCTCGTCGGAAGTGCCTTGTGATCATAAGTGCCCCGGCTATGGTGAACTATAGCGGTTCTAGGATGATCATACTGAGAGTAGCTCCCCCTGATGATGCATGGTATGGACAATACGGGACAAGTTGACGCACGTGCGCGTGGGACCATTTAGAGGGTTCTTTGCTGTGGCTGGATTCGGTAGGCCTCCATATGTCTCTCCTTGATGTTTTCTTATCGAATTATCGGTTAACCACAACACACTTCTCGGCCCGGATAAACAATTTGGTTGCGGCCATCAGAGCATCCATGGTTTTCAGCATGCCTTCATTGTCGTGCAGACGACGGATGAGGTCGCCACTCCGGACACCTTGGTTAAAACCCGCTATCAACAGCTCTTCCCCCACCCCCACCCCCACCAATTTGTAAGCTTTCCCGGTTATACCTCGTGATGAAAACTTCCGCTGATTCTCGCTCTCATAGGCATAATTGCAGGATTTCGGTTATGTCTTTAGTATGACGTCGTTGATGGCTAAAATGTTGCATGAACTTTTTAATGAGGTCCTCAAAACTATAAATTCCCCCCACGGGCGGACTGTCATACCACAGACATGTTGGGCCAATGAGTGTTTGGACGAACATGTGGCACCAAACCAGTGTTCCACCCCTCCCGCACTAACGAAAATGTTGGCATAGTCATCCGGAGCCATTACGTCGTCATACTTGTTACTATAGACGGCATTTTCAATTTGGTTGGAAAAACTGCCTGGGCAATCCGGGCGCTGAATTTGGACTTGGAGACCAACGACGCAGGTCTATACGGCTTGGTTAGGTCGTCCTGGCCATATTGTTCTCCTACATAGGCGGGAGTAACCCCGCTTCCCAAGGAAGGGTGGCAGCCAGTTCTGGTAGGAGGTGTGACAGTATTGTATATGGGGTCTCCAAAGGATAGCTGTGTTCATAATTCGACCAGGCGGTTTTCCCGGGTCACCTGTTCGCACCAAGCGACAATCTTTGTTGTATCAAAAACATCATTTCGAGGGTCAGGTATGTTGTGGGAGTAGAGAAGGACATAGGTCCAATTAGATAAGGGATCGTTACCCTCAATGGGGGTGGAAGCAGGGATGTGATAAGGTATATGGGACGGTGTGGATGAACTGTATGGAGGGTGGTCGAGAAGAGATCAGTGAAGTAATATGGGTTTGGATAGGTATAGGCAGAGATGTTGGTGCAGGCAAGGTGTGGGGTGGAATAGAGGTGGGTTGTTGAATTATGTGTGTTGTTTGTATGGATGGAACGTGAGGCGTGCCCGCCTGAGTGCATGAAAGTGGATGTTCGGTGCTGTTGACAGTGTTAACAGAGACAGTCAACGATTTCTGAGCTTCAAGATATTGGGCAAATGAAGGCGATGGTTGTGTGTAAAGTGATGGAGGAAAGGAATGTTGAGTAACATGGGTGGTCTGGGCGATAGGTGGATGTGATGGTGAAAGGGTTACATCATCCTCCCCATGGAAATCATCCGGGTGGGGAGTGGGGCTCGTCAGAACAGTGAGGATGCTACTAGATGCCATGAAATCTGAGGTATGTGAGGAAAAAATGCTTTCGTAAAAGGATGACGCCAATGAAGAAACAAAACCTTTTACTCAGGGTTAAGGGCCAGTTTCAACCGTGTCTCAGATTTCCGTGGATCTAACCAGAGGTTGCTCTGATCTACAAAACCAAAACACCGTTAGCCTCGTCATAGGGAGGGGAGATTCCCCGTGACCCGACTTAGGCGGGCACACCTCACATGAGAATAAGTAGCTTTATGTAGAATTAGGGTTTTCTGTAAGAAGTGAAGAGAAAGAAAGGGTGTTGTCAATGTATACCTGAAAGAATATTTCTTCCTTGTATTTATTTATAGGTGTCGGATGATGCATGTATCATGGGTCATCATGATGATCCCTTACGGGCCCCACTCCTGTAACCGATTATGTTATCCTCTCTCCTCTCCTATTGGTGGACACCCTTTTCCGTTTTTGTCGTGGCATGCGTGTCCCGATACCTAAAATGGGCCCAATCCATGCCATGGATTGTACTGGGGTCATATTGCGCTTTGATAGGGCTGGATATGTAATACCATATCTCTTCAATCGCACTAAATCGGTTTCCTGATTCATTTGATCGGCCGTTGCATTTCTGCCCCTCGACCATTTCACTTGGCCCTTAATTAGGGAAGTTTTCTGGATACTCTTGTCAACTTTCCACCACCAATGACTAAATCTCAAGATGCTATAATTAATCCCAAGCTTTTCATGGACACAACCAAAATAGAGGTAACTTTAGTGCTTTACTTCCGTCTAGTGGAATGAAATTGAATATGATGGAAGTTTATCTCGGTTTTGATTCTCATGAACTTCATTGATATGCCCCCTTACAATGATGGAAACTAATTGTGTATCTCAAATTGATTTATTATTTGTTTATATGTCCTAGTCTAGCTTTTTTTTTCGTGTAATGAGATCGAAATTATATGAATTAAAACAATGTAGAATTGATGCATGTAAATGATTCTTTGTTGTTTTTTTGTCAAATATCATACGATCTTATTCTGTAAGTGTGGTTGAAGATATGAAATCCATCAAATACCATTCGGGTCTATTATAAGCATTAATATGTCCAGTGAGAAATAGGATTTTTATATTGTAGCAATTTGATGTTCTATAATTAACAAGAATGACTATATCCTAATTTAGGATGAGATAAAAAAATCAAGTGCAATTTTACTCACGTCTTTTGGATTTGGAGTTTTAATATTAACGTCTGGTTTTCGTTTTCAAATTTCTATTAGCAAGTTAATAACAATATATACTAAAAAAATGCAGCAAAGATATAGCCATATAGAATGTGGGTGTGTTTACGTAAATATGAATTTTATTTAATGTAAAAATAATTATTACAAGTATACGTAAAGGCTTAGTTTTTTATGACGCGGTTTGTATGCTGTATTTAAAAATCCGCAGCTTGACACCAAACACAGTTAGTACAGCCAGATAGAAAAGTAATGGTCCTTAAGTGGGATTAAAGGCATGCTGGGTTGTTGGCGTATTAATTTCGGGGTGAGATCTTGCCTTTAAATTACTCGATATCGCCGGATTTGTTTGGTATTTTAAGCCTCATTGTGTCAGTCTTAGTAGGTTATAATTGCATTTTATAGCATGGCATCATCATCATCATAAGGGTTCAATGAGAAGAATCAAGAACTGATCAACTATATATTGATGTAGTACAAAAGGGATACGTTGAGTAAGGGCGTTCTCAAGCAGAGTTTCGGTCATTTGAATAGTAGTATTGATAAACAAGACAAGGTAATAGACAGGTTGTTCTCTTTGCCACTTATTGATGTTCGAAACATTGCTCTTTTGTTCACTCTCAATGAGAGTATGAAGGATGCAGTGCAGCTGCATGCAATTACAAACATTCTTGAAGCATTGAAGTGTTCCATTGAGTTAAAGCTTAAGTTTTTTAATTCATTTAGTTATCATTTTTTATGTTACTTCTTTGTGTTTAAGTTTGTAATGTACTTAAAAAAATGAAGTATTCTTGAAGCTTGTTTTAACAACGAGTCGCCGGCTTTCTTGAAGTATTATAGTGTTCCGAACATGTATTAAAGGTGACCGCTTATATAGTAAAGGCGGGGCGTCTGTGTTTGCAATAAAGGTGCCACACCGGTATTTTAAAGTTGGACGCATGTATTAAAAGGAAGACATATTCATAGCAGGTGAATATTTTAAGTCAGACGCCTGTATTTTAAAGTCGAACAGTCTGACGCCTGTGTTTGAAATTGGTTGTGATATATTCATATGAGGTTTTTTCATTTTTCAAGCAAAAAATAAACAAACAAAAAACTATTAAAAACCATAATGTATTAAAAACATAAAAGAATTACAGCATGAACACAAAAATAAAACATAAAAAACAACTATTCACTCGACAAGTAGCATCTTATGCTTTAACTCCATTGAAGACTTAAGTGCTTCAATGATGTCTTTAATGCCATTCATTAACTCCACGTCCTTCGTCCCACTATCGATGGTGAGCAGCACAACCATGTCATGAATGAAAAGGCAAGGACGACAACATGTCTGTTACCTGGTCTCGTTTGAGAACTCTAACGGCCAACCCATCGAAACACTTCTTTAGGCCTTCTACAGACGACACATCCATTTCGTACTGCTCCTTTACCTGCTTGATAAGATTATCTTTAATCGGGTTTCATTAGTTAGATGATGATAATGGGTGTCGAATCTAGCAAATAAATAGTAATATATGAATCTAATATGAACACTATCAATGGAAGTAGGGTTCGTGTCCTCAGGGATACATATTAACTTAATTATACCAAAAACGTTTAAGCACATATTCAATTGTTATTAAAATCAAATGATTGGGAGGGGGTTTTGATTACAAAAAATTGATACTAAAAATGTTAATTAAATTGTAGATTGAATTCAGATGTTTAAAAACAATTCCAACACAAAGGTAATTTCTTTGATTTGATTCGACTTACGATCATTAACAATTATGGTGCAATGATCCTTTAATTTAAACGGTTTGTATCGATACTAGATATCGTGTCATTCGGATATCCACTCCGTCTAATGTCTAACCAAGTGCAGTTCGTTGAGAGCCAACCCGCTACTCTAAATTCATGATATTCGAACCTTAGTGTGCGGGTTGCAGTGACAGAAGTATCGATTATAATCAAATACTCACATCGTTCGGAATGCTCAATTAGATTGAATGATTCTATGATGACTTTAGGTTCGTAGACAAACACAAAACATTATTTGTTCCTTGAATCAAGAGTTAAAATTTGATTAACGTTTTGAACTTGAAGAACTTTATTAGAAAATTTAACAAATTGATCACGTTTATTAACAATCTAAAATAAAATATACCGGATTAGATCCGGGTTTAAGATCAAGAATCACACAAACAAACCATTCAAATAAACGGATCACATAATCGTTTCACATAAGATTCGAATCAAAATCTAGAAAATAAAAGTGTCTGAAGTAGGATTGATTTAGCTCGAAACAAAAATAAAGAAACGAATCTGAACCAAAAAGAACTTACGAAAATAAAACCAATAATTTTTGGAATTAAAAACGATAAAAAGGCCTTCACATTGTTGCTTTCTTGGTGCCGTCACCACTCCAGGAAAGAAAAGTGAGAATGATCCTCTAAAATTCGTTGCCCTCTTCCTTTTATTCACGGTTCTTTGTTTCAATTAGTTCTTTTATTGGGCCATTGTTTTTTTTATGAGAAGCCCAACAATTAAGAGCCAATCAAAGTGTTGCTGAACCCAATTTAATGTGATAATAGCCCCCCTGATTTTAATCTTTCTTGCTTGCCTACTAGACTTCATCAAACTCCACCAAAACATTTTAATCTTTATTGATATGTGAATCGTGCATCACCACCTAAACAGACATTCTAAAACATTTAATTACCGTTCAATAAAGCAATAAATTCTTTTACTTTAATAGCAAAACAACCTCCCTATTAAAACCCATGAGGCCATGCATAAAACACATACCAATTCCTCATGTTAAAACTCAAACACACTTCACGAATCATGTTGTCCACAAACATATACCATAAGGCTATCAACAACAAACAAACATGACCCTACAAAGCATATAGGGAGGAAACCCTTCACGAATCATCCATCCAAGAGAGCTTAGAAACGCTGCAAAACATCGTCAGTACTCACATCTGGACGAACATTGGGATGCTGGAAGAAGTTCTTTGTGAGGCACCTTCTGAAGCCCAAGAAAAAGCCGAGCATTATCTTCTTGATCAAATAGAACTCAAAATTTATTTGTTGGCTCCGTCGAGAAACTGGTGGAGAGACTGACCCGGCAAATGAGGAACAAGGAAAAGGGGGTGTTTGACATTACAGCTTCTTAGGTTTCGGTCGTATGTGTCTGTGAACTAGTTATATGTTCGTCTTTTATGTTATGCGGTATGGTTTTTAAGAGTTTTTTGTTTGTTTTTTTTTGTTTGAACAATTATACATTAAGGAATGTGGTATAAGGGCGGGGCAACCGTTCTATATTTTACACATAAGGTCGACCCTGGGTTGATTCACACAGTCTTATTATATTATACGGGTGGCGCGACTGTTCTATTATAAGCCGGCCGCCTCCATTTTAATAAAAACAAAGTACCTAGGCCCGACTATATTACAAAGGAAGGGTGCCTGTGTTTGCAATAAGGGCGCGTCCGTTCATATTTGTCATTCTTTTTTTTATTTAAAAAGAAAACATGGGTGGACGACCGTGACATTGATGTAAGACAGGTGACGCCGCCCGTGACACGAATGACAAAAACAACGGCGGATGCAAAAAGGAAAAGGGCGTTAGACACGTGGCCTGAAATTACTGGTTTTAAAGAAGGGGTGACCGACTACATTCTGGGCCTATTTTGTTACTACAATTTCTCTATGCTTATTTAGACACTTTACATAGCTTTTTTTTTCATATCCATTCATGAACGTATTAAAATCACATTAGGTGATATTAAACAATTATGTGTTAATGACATAGGTATGATGATAAGTCCATAAGTTTATCGTTAATGGGCTTTAATGGGATTGTCATGTGTTAATGAGTTGTTTTAGTTACACTAAGTCATTTTAGGTTATAACAACCCGTTTTAATGTTAATGACCTATGATGATTAGTTCACTAATGAGACACATAAGTGTGATCCAAATGAGGTGAAAATGTGCAAGATCACATTTTTATACTACATTATATTTTGATACATTTATTTCCTAATACTGTTGTATTCAAGAAACTTAACAAAAGAAAGATCACTTCGAGAACTAGAAAGAAAATTATGCCAATGATGTACACCATAGGCTTCCTAACTTGCCCATTTTAAGATAACACAAGTGGAAACCATTTGGGTCATTCGTAGGCCGAAATATTCCTAGACCACCCTTTCTAACATTAATCAACTTATTATTCCGTAAGACATTGAAACCAAATGACCATTTGCAAAACTAGTTTACATTCCTGTACTCGTTTGGAACCACAAGTATGTCGATTTTAGTATCCGAGACTACCATTTCCATCAAATTAACTTTATCTCTATATGTTGTTATACGAGTGGTGGAACAAACATTTACATGTGAACCAACTACTCATGTTGCATCCTTAACTTCAAAATTAATGGCTAAAACATATGTATCTGACGGATTCGAGGTCAGTATGGATTTTGCACTCAAATGTGAAGGATCCATGTCCACATGTGCAAAAGCGCCCAACGATCCCATACTCCTTTGGTACATGTATGGCCAATTTTTATTTCAGAGATCACAAATTCCAATAAAATAGTTTCCATGGTATTAGATAAAGGATTGAATATTACATTTATCAAACTTTAGTTTCGAAACCACTGATTCCAATATTAGTTGACCATCAAAGACTAGATGGCATCGACAGATTCACTAAGAGCAAACGTATAATGTAAAAAATCAACAACAAATGTGAAAATAAGTGAGGTCGTATGTAAAATCATGACAAAAAAGCATAGATACACAAGTATTAAGGACAGAGAATATGAAAATCATTGGGAGTACTTGTAATGGGCATTTTCAACTGATCATCGAGGACTATACGCGGTCACAAATTTTTCAACCGATAAAAGCTGAAATGGCGGATAAAAACTTCATCCAGAACCTTATCATCACAATTTCATATGGATCACAGATAGAAGGTCCGTCGCAAATCTCACTCACTCGACTTGGACTGAAAATTCTAAAATGTAATCTTATCCAAAATCACATCCTTAAAACTTGTCGGTAATCAATCACACTGTTTGAAAAAAAAATATTTTGTTTTACTTTCTTTTTGGGTTTTCTCGTAACCGTTACTGATATTACCTGGTCATCATGCAATGAACAACAACCGTCTTAAAAGTATTTTGTTAACTATTTTTTTTAACAGCAACCGCCTTAAAAGTATTTTGTTAACTCTTTTTTTTTAACAACAACCGCCTTAAAAGTATTTTGTTAACTCTTTAACCTTTTAGCTAAATTTTCTAGTATGTAGTTTTCTATGGAGGGGTTTTGCTTTAGTTAATAATTAGTCACATTGTAAGTATGGTAAGGTTGTTTTACAAACAAGGGTAAATACTCTAAAAAACCATTACACTTTCTTTTTTCCTCATATAAGTCTCTAAACAATTTGTTTGATATAAAAAACCAATATACTTTTTTTTTTCTCACAAAAATCCCTCAACAAATTTTTACACATAAAAAACAAACATACTTTCTTGTTTTTTTTTTTATAAAAGTCATTCGACAACTATTTACCCTCTCAAATTAATCAGTAAAAGTAAGACAAAGAAAATCGACCAACAGAAACAAGAACAAAGCAAGCGATTCGATTGTAAAGGTAAAACAATTAGATTGTTTGTGTGTTTTCACAGATTTTAAAAATATTTTTACAAAATGGATTTAATTCATTACAAATCATTACTTTATAGAATTGTAGGCGATTTCCTTTACCTTGTTTCTGTCAATTCATTTGCTAGAGTAAATAGTTGTCGAGAGATTTTTGTGATAAAACTAGAAAACATGTTTTTATGTGCAAAAAAATTTGCTAAGGAACTTTTGTGAGAAAAAAATATAGAGTATGTTGGTTTTTTAAGTACAAAAAATTGTTAGAGACTTTTGTGAAAAAAAAAAGATAAAATATTTTAGTTTTTTAAGGTATTTGTCCTACAAACAATTAACAAAGTATTCAAGCAAGTTAACGCAAATATAACCAAAATAGGTCTATATCGAATATTATAGAGTTTCAAAATTGTTTCAATAATAAGTATTATTATTTTAGTGAAGAATTGAGTACAGGTGACTAGCCTTAATAAGGTGAAATGCGTCCATACCTAGTAGATGGTCTAAGAAAGTAGAATTGTAGAAATAAAAAATTATGTAGTTTTGATAAATAACTAAATAATATAAGACTAGTTATTATAAATTCTATTATTATTTTGTTAATATCATCCTAAGTACATATTTAAAAAATATGACATATAAAAACTAGATTATCATAAAAAAAATTCATATAAATTAATCGTATTTAAAATAATATTATTATAAAAAATCAGTCAAGGTTGTTTATTTCTTTATGTATAATTAATAGAGTATAATCTTAATATGTTATTAGTAAGGCATTATAAATACTCTTAAATATAAGTGTCGGTGGCTTTTGTTACCGACAACTTCTCCCCTTCAACTTTGGTCACTTGTCAAAACTCATTCTAAATTTTCAGTTTGACTCCCTAAAGTTTTGAATTTACTCCATGTAGTCAATATAATCTGATTTTTCATTAATAACTTTCGTGTTTGTTTGTTTATTTTTTTTCTTGACGTCCCGATATAAATCTTTTTTAAAAAACGGAGTCGTATTTAAGATAGCGTATTTTTAGGTACCGTGGGTTATATCAACTAACGGTGACGTGCTGGTATCATAAAGAATGAGACCGACACCAACTGAAAAACCTCGGTACCGTTATCTAACTGTCTTTTATCTATGTTTCGATCTTCACAACCGACTCTCCGTAACTTCATAGGTTTCCTTTATGTATTTAACTACGATTCTTTTTGTGCTTACTCACGTTAATGTCACCGCCTCAACAGTTTATGGTGGGGCAAAAATTATTTAACCACGTTTTTTTTTGTGTTTAGTCATGTTAATGTCACCACCTCAACCGTTTAAGGTCCGCTTCCCGCCGCGGATCGCAGGGCAAAATTTATAGTGTGTACTATTATAGTTTGTACTAAATAAACAAATAATAATAGATTTATTCAAGGGCAGTCTCTCGGTTTACGCTTGTTTTCATTCAAAATGATGATTTTGAATGAAATGGAGAAACATGCAAGAGAAATCGAGTGGGAATCAAGTGTAAATCTATGATGTTTATGTTACTGGAACTGCTCTTTCTTGACAAGAAAAGTGAAAGTTAGGACTTTCACCAGCCAAACTATTAGTATGGATTATTATCAGTAAATAGGTCATAATTTAAATTATTAAAATATAATTTGCCAAATAAAAATAGATCAGGACACAAGATACTCCATATACAGTTGCTCGATTTGGTATTTTTCAAGAAAAAAACATGCTTAAAATCGTATAACTTTTGATTCATCTACATCTCAAAATTAAGGTCCCATCATACCTGCGTTATCTCATGCTACTTCGTGTTTACGTTAAATAAGTGAAGTGCAATTACATTACCTTTTAATCTCCTTTATGCTGATAGCATGGCATCGATATTCTCTTTGTGCATGCTTCTTTTGTTTACTAAATGATTACATATTGTTTTTTTTAAGATATCACATGGCTTTCACTCTCCTAAAATAAGTTGTGTTTATTATGGGTTTCAAACCGAATAAATTAGTGACTTCAAACTTACGATATTACTTTTTACTGTTGACGTGTGTCACATTGTGGTTTTTATTACTTTATCATCTTAATTTCAACTAAAGTCACCATACGATGATTAGGGATGTTAAAAAAAAATCTGAATCCAAAACCGAACCCGAATTATCCGAAAGTCTAAATCCGAAATTCTGATGTGAACTTCCTAAACTTTGTTTTCCAATTGTTGAATCCATAAACTTGTAACTTTTAGCTAGCATAAGAGTCCTTTAATATGTTTAATTAAACTAACTGACATTTTAAATTTTTTTTAAATGACGACTCACATACTCATCTCTACTCCTACTCTTAAACTACATCAATTCTTAATCTATCTTACGTTAGGATTTGAACCTTGAGCTTCTTCAAAGAGTATTTGACTCTTATCACTGGTGCTACCAACCCAAGTGGCAAATGACAATTTTAATTAAGGGAAAATTACCAAAATGGACATTTGATCAGTCAAACTTACCAAAATGGATAAACTTTTTCAGCCTACTTAGATGTGGTCATTTAAACCATTAGACGGTTGAAGCCGGCTGAACTAGCCTGCTTGAAAAACCCTGCCCAGCTTCTTTTTGTCAGATTTTTAACCAACCAGAAAGTGACACGTGGAGGCACTGAAACCCAAGCCGGCTGAAGCCCACTTCCATGTAGGCTGAGCCGGCGTGTCTATATGTTTCACCTGGCTTAGCCGGCTTGGGTTCGGCTGGCTTAGCCGGCTCCGAATGGGTTCACACACTTGTTAGCCGGCTGAAGTGGTCTTTCTAGCCTGCTTCGGCTTTTTACATCACATATTTAAGTTAGTTTACCATTTTTCACTTACAATTTTGTTAGTTTCTATTACAATGTCTATGAACATTGTCATTTACAGCGACGGAAGATTGGAACCATTGGTTTATTACATAGTCATCACACACATAATTGGTTGATTACACGTGAGCAGTAGCAGTTTTACTAACGTGAAATAATATTTTAATACAGAAAGTTAATTTTAGCATAAATACGTCGCTAATTTTTTTATTACATGTTTAAATAAGTTAAGTTGTTAAAATTTAGAAGTTGTCCTTGTCAAAAATACAAAAGATGAAACTGAATGAGATATATGATACCAAGAAAATAAGTTAAGTTATTAAATAAGTACTTTTAAGTTGGATAATTTTATAGAATGAATTATAAAATATATATGTTTAAAGTTGGGTAAAATAATATATCATTTTTTTTAGTTTATAACCATGAAGTTTCACTAATCCATCTTATATTACTGCCATTGTAATATAAGAAACCGTTAACCCATCTTATATTACTGTCATTGTAATAATTCATTAATAAATACATATAAGAATATAACTAAACTTAACAAAAACTTAAGTCGGTACAGTATAAAATGTCTTACATATGTAAATAAAAGAACTGTGTATTATTTTACCTCCATTTAACTAAAGACGTTTATGGTATTGATAATAATTAAGGTCGGAACCTTGCCGTAGTAGGTCGAGGCAGCGATAGCCTCTAAAGTTTGAAGGATACCCAAGGAAGATACAACAGACGGAACGAGATTGAAGCTTATGGGGTTGGGTAGCCGACATGTTAGGGTAACACGCACACCCGAAGACCCGAAGGTGATCATAAGTAGGGTGGCGTTGGAACAAGGCATAGGTTGGTGTGTAAAAGTTAGGCGTTTGATAGGAAGAATTTTATAAAGGTACGTTACGGTATGGAGAGCTTCTATCGAAAATGAAGGTGGTAAGTTGTAACACCATAATTTGAAATGAACTAATAAAATTTAAATACGTTGCAACGGAAATAGCTCCTAACTTTTTCATTTTAAAACAACATGATACTTAAGTTATAAAACAAAACTAAATACTTGAAACATACTTATGATAGTGCCTTAAGTATTTAAGTTCTATCTAGTAACACCATTCAACTACAACATCAAGACATAAATCGGCTATACAAGGGTGGTTTCAACATTTGAACAATAGTCACGTACAATCCATCCCGGAGACTCGATACTCACCATCCGACTTCATTTCTCGACCCAAACCTGAAGACATACATCAAACAAACATTAGACATGCTAAGTGAGTGATTAGGACCCAACAAAACACACTAAACATTCAAAATGTAACTGGGACTGGCGTAATTATGTCTCCCAGTCGTAAATTACGCCCCCGAGTTAAAGTGGTCGTATACAAGTTGTTTTGAGCGTAAATTCCCCCTGACCCAGCGTAAATTACGCCACCTACAGGTCAAAAAGAGTATAAACTCTGATAAATATGAACTAGATAAACAAAATTATAGATAGTACGCGATCTTGTGTAACTTATTACCATTCATTATCATAACACTAACATTTTTCGATAATACGCCAGTGAAAAGGTAACTCTTTCTTGCGTATCTCATGCATAACTTATTCATTAATGGAAAGAAAGTCTCATATGTGAGTAAAAATAGATGTGTGACCGTGAACCCATGTATGTCGTGACGAAATGCGTGATTTTTATAATATTATCAGAGAGGTATAATACACTAAAGAAAATGACTATTTTCCTTATTCTCTCTTTAGACTATCCGTAATACCCGGGTGAGGGTGAGAGATTTTCTATGTCACGTAAGCGTCACTTAAACACTGGTTTCCCTCACCCTCACCCAGGTGCGTAATGGTGGGGTGAGGGCGGTTATTTCTTGGTTCTCCATCCCAACGGCTATTTCTTGGTTCTCCATCCCCCTACGCCCGTGAACACCACCACCTTCCCCCTCTCACACCCACTACCACCCGGGTCCGGCGTGGTGTTTCACCGGCATGGTGGGTGAGGTGGCACCACGCCCCCACTCTCACCCGGCGCGGTGTTACCTTCTAAACCCATCCCGGATTTGCATGCCAACCAAGATCCCTTTACCACTAAAGTAAATAGACTCGGATTTTGCATGCCAATCAAGATCCCTTTACCACTAAAGTAAATATTCTCGAACACTCTCCCATGTAACAAATTCAACAATTACGCTAAAAGTTGATTCAAAATTAAAGTAGAATCATAAAACATATGATATATATATATGTATACAATTATGAAATAGACAGCCATGAGTTTTACTAAACATACCGGAGAAGGTTTTTTTTTTTTTTTTGAACAGCGTGGGATCAACTGACACGTCCCACCAGATGAGACTCGTACATTAGTCTACCCATACAACCCCCAAGTCTACGTTTCTATGTAAGTTTTATCCTCATAAACGAATCGAACAGATAATGACCAAACCCACGTAAACGAATCGAACTACTTTTTATTAGTTTCATAATTCCAACAAAAGGTTTATGAGATACACGTTGAGAAGAAGAGTATATCATCGGAATACGAAATTCATCGAATAAGATGTTCGATCAATACGAAACGTATTATGCCTTCATTTAATTCATTATACTAATTAAAAAATACTCATGGCTCCCACCGCTCTCTCCCTCCTTTGCGCTCTTCTTCTCACACTTCCCCTTGCCATCGTCTTCACCATCAACCACGACACCACCACCACCACCACCACCACCACCATTCCTCCTCTCCGTTACCAAACCCTCATTTCACCACCACCCAGAAAAACTAAAACCCATTTACAAAACCCCATCAAGAAAACGCCCAACTTTTTTCCGCCACCTCCGCCGCCATTTGTGAAAAAGGCTGACGTCACTTACGATGATGATACGTCACTTTTCCAGCTGGCATCTCGGGTCAACCCGAAACCATCACCCGTCGGTGCACCGAAAAGGCTCGCATTCATGTTCCTAACCACCGGGCCTCTACCGTTGGCTCCACTCTGGGAGCTCTACTTCAACCAGACCATAAAACAGGATCTATACAACATATACATACACGCCGACCCTAACTTCCGACAGGACCTACTGTTTCAAGGCGTGTTCAACAACCGCACCATTCCATCCAAACCCACGCGCCGCCATACTCCCACACTCGCCGCTGCTCACCGACGACTACTCGCACGCGCTCTACTCCACGACCAGTCAAATTACATGTTTGCCCTTCTCTCCCCTTCTTGCAGTCCTCTTCACTCTTTCGATTTCACGTATGAAACACTTATGAAGTCCAAGAACAGCTTCATAGAAATCCTCGAAAACGAGGCAAGCGCGTGGGGAAGATGGGCGGCGCGTGGGGAAGATGGGCGGCGCGTGGAATACGGCAATGCTTCCGGAGGTGGAGTTTGGGAGTTTCAGAATTGGGTCTCAGTTTTCGGTTTTGACACATCATCATGCCACGGTGGCAGTGAATGAAAAGCGTATATGGTCTAAGTTTAAACTGCCGTGTCTGCGGGAAAATATGTACAGGTGTTATCCTGAGGAGAATAACTTCCCTACGCTGCTGTCCATGGTAGATAGGAAAGGTTGCGTGCCAGCTACGCTAACGTACGTTGATTGGAAGGAACGGCATGATGATCACCCGCATACATTTCACGGATCGGATCAAGATTAATTTACCATCAAAAGTTGAAGATAATATATTGTTCTTTAACAATAAAACTTTGCACTCTTAAAGAACTTTTTTAAATTAATATCTTAATCCCATTATTTTCTTGTATATATGTGATGTTTAATATTATATGAATTTGTTATGTTTCACATTCATTCACTTTGGATCAAACATATTTGCGGCTAAAGTAACATATAAAGCAAGGCAAGTCTATGGAGGTGGGATATTTCTAGTAGAAGCCCCTTTTCATGTCTCAAATGTTTAAATTGTTGATCCTATACAAGGTATGAATACTTTTATGAAGGAAGGTTTCATTTTCCATTTGCATTAATGGCGTTATGAAATGCTGAAATATCATTTGGCTATAACTCAAGACCCGGTAAGCCAAATCGTGGATTCAAATCAAATTCAAAGGGTTAGTTTTTTTTAACGGAAATTTGGATCACTGAGGGGCCACTGGCCCACCCGATCATCTACACCTCCCTCAGGAGGAAACCCACCATAGGTGAGGAAATCTCCTGGCCCAACCTCGACCCCTTTTTTTGTCACGAGTGAAACTTGAACCCAAGACCTCCCAATTTTAATGAAATCTTGGGTATACATTTGTCACTAGGCTAAGCTACTCGTTGTCAAAGTGTTAGTTAGTAACCGCTTAATTTGGTTTTAATTTTCAATGGTCTAGTTTTGGTTTAAAGTTAATTACATAAAAGGTCCGTGTGGTAAGGCTTAATTATGTATTAGGTCCTCACTTTTAAAAGATTATGGATTAGGCTCGATAGCATGGCGACTGCTAACGAAAAAGGTCCACCACTTGGATGTCTGTTAACTTTGCTGTTAATTTTAAAAAAAATAACATACCCTTAGGTTAAAAAACAATAAAAAATAAATTAAATATTAAAAGAAGGGACCCACTTCTAATAAAATAACAAAAAAACCCAAAGATCCACTATCTTCTTCCTCCTAGAGAACCACCGCCACCACCGGTTGTGTGTGTGGCCGGTAGAGCTCTCTCTTTCATTTTCTTGGTTTTGTCGTTTTGCATTTTTCACACACAAATTGTAAGGCCTCAAACCCGGGAGAGCTCACTTATTGAATTTACTCATAAACATATAGCTCATCAACATAAGACGCTCATCAACATAAGACATTCATCAACACAGCGGAAACGATTTAAAACTTTAGCATACGAAGTGGAAACATAACATGTCTAATGCAACTTGTCAGTAACAAACTAAAACTTGTCTTTAAACAACATAATCAAAAGAAACATAAATGGGATGCAAGACACTGATCTTCGAGTAACTCTCTGTGCCAAGCCAAGCATCCTCATCCATCCATAGCCACCTACACTTAATTGATATGCATACTAAAAATCAGCAACATTGAGTGAGTTCTAACGTTTACTTTAAATCAATTATTCAAAATATTTTCTAATACATACATACTGCCATTAAGGAAAAACTTTACATACATTACCTTTCAAAAACAATTTAAAACATTCATGTGATAACCGTCAATTCCTCTTTACTGTAAGCCCTCATTGCTCACTTCCATGAACCGACAAGTACCTAATCAATGCCCCCAATGGCCATGAACTGACAATACCGCTTATTCGTCAATTCCTTTGTCACTATTGTACCACCCTCATGGCTAACGTCCATGAACCGACGAGTACCTAGTCAATGCCTTCATGGCTAACGGCCATGAACCGACAATACCGCTTAACGCTAAGGGGAGGTGGCGTGGACCTCCCGGGCAACCGCCGTCACCCATCCCAGTTGTACAACCGTTAGCGAACCCAAAGGTTCTTACTAATGGGCTAACCCATATCTGGCATCTTGTACAAGTAACATCTGTCCCAATGACCTTAACAAGCTGGTACACTTTCTCGTAGAAAAACTATTCACTTATAGTTCTTACAACATTCTTTAACTTGATCATAACTTAAACATGTATTATGCCTTTGTTTATGTATATGAAAATATAGTAAACGCTTGTCATAAATACCTTTACTTTTACTGAAACATAGCTTAACACATATATCATATCTTTGTTTATGTATATAAAAATATAGTAAACGTTTGCCATGAATATATATCTTACTTTACTTTAAAATACTAACACTTATATTATGTCTTTGTTTATGTATATGAAAATAAAGTAAACGCTTGTCAATAATACAAGTATACTTTTCTCAAAACTTACATTTGCCTCTTTTAAACTTTACACTAGAACATAGCTTTTCACTTTGTTTATTAATATAAAATATGTAAAAAAAAACATTACAAGGCAAAAAAGGGATTAGAACTCACCTGGTATCTTATCGAGAATGTTCTACTGGAATCACACACAATCTGAACATTCATAACAATTCAACACATATCATACTTAACCCGACATCGAACGGTTTCACCATTTCTAATCAGGCGAACTTAGGGTAAGTTCGCCTCTTATGGACACATCGAACTTACCAGGCGAACTTATTAAATTCGCTAAGTTATCCCTAGCGAACTTACCAAGCGAACTTGTTAAATTCGCTAGACAACAATTCAACGAACTTATTAAGCGAACTTGACAAGTTCTGTAACATCCCAAAAATACAGCCGTAAACGGTTAACGGTCAAATGGACGTCAAACGTAAAGCTACGAATGGTATCGGTAACGAAAAGCGATACCAAAATCTTAACGGGGGAGTTGGGATTGAATAATAATAAGTTGGGATGAATTTCGGTTAAGAAACATGACCTAAGAACTTAACCGGATGCGAAACGGAAAGACTATTCGCCTGGAAATAGCCCAAAACATCGCATAAGCATATCTCGAGCTAGAAAAAGAGTTACGGGAGCCATAATATATGAAAATAGGGTGTTTCGACGAGGAGAATATGAAAATAAGGTATGTCAGACCGATATCCTAAGCATAACGGTCTGACATGTGTTCCTGAAGCAAATCTGGAGGCTTTGACAAGTGTTTTGATGACTCAGCACTCAAGTGGGACCGGTATGCTTTACACGTCGGTCCGACATCTGGAAGTCGGACCGATATGATTTACATGTCGGTCCGACGTGGGGAAGTCGGACCGATATGGATTACACGTTGGTCCGACGTGTGCTGCAGAAGCAAAAAAAGAGGTTTTGACGCGTGTCACCGACTTCAGCCGAAGTCGGACCGACTTGGGATGACATGTCGGTCCAACATGGGTCCCAAATCAGCCTATAAATAGATTCTTAAGACCGTTCAAATGGAGAATCATCACACACAAACACCATACACACACAAACACTCTGAGAAGGATTTTAAGACCCGGTGCGGCGCATTTGAGTGCAAGTGCGGTACGCTGCGAGTGCGGTTCGGATCTGGAGAGACGTTTAAGCGAGGAACGAGTGTAGGAAACGACCCGAGACTATCGTAAGTACACTAGACCCGTACCTTAGATAAATGTTTATGTGAATTATGTGATTATGTGTTATGTGCTATATGTGGAACTAAGGTACGGGGAAATAAAGAGGGGTAATGGGGATTAGTCTAAACACTAAATGGGAATAATGGAGTAGTCACGACGTATCTAAGGGGTGGTGGATACGCCGTTGATACTTCCTATATATAAACCTCTTTGATACTTTGTGGTGAAACCATTATGATTGTTTAGGGGTATAGATTAAAATATGGTAACAAAAATATAGTAAACGAATGGGAGAACTTCCGACCGGTATGTAGTTATCTGACAAACGGAATGTTCTGTCTAAGAAAAGAGTGTTGTATAAATCTTTCCTGGACCCGTCACTCTTTCCTCGGAACATCTCTGTTGGAGGTACTATTCTGGAAGGCTAATCACCCCAGTTTACATTATATGATAAGTATAAATAAGGGAAGACTTAATTCTAAATAAAGGAATATCTGTGATGTATTATAGGGGTAGTGTGTACGCCGCCGGTACACCCTATATATAAACCTCTTTAATGCATTATAGAGACACCTTTACGAGGAATTAGGGCAAGGATGGGATAAAAGCATGAAGAAGTCATGTTATCAAATAAATAATGAGAAACTCTTAATCTTAAGCAAATGTGTATTCATGAGATGTTAAAGAAGTTGTGGATACGCCGCTGGTACTTCCTATATATAAACCTCTTTAACATAACATGACGAAACCTTTGTAAGGGATTAGAGCAAGAGTTAAGATAAAAGCATAAAGAGATCATGCTACTAACTGAGAATTAGACGAGAATGCTTAATTCTAAGTAAAGGGGTATTCATGGAACGTTAAAGGGGTGGTGAATACGCCTCTGGTACTTCCTATATATAAATCTCTTTAACGTAACATGGAGAAACCTTTATAAGGAATTAGAGCAGGGAGAAATATAAAAGTATGACAAGAGATCATACTATATGTGCAAATTTGCAATGTGTGTTAAACGTGAAAATGTGAATGCATGATAGATGATCATGCCATATGTGTAAATATAAATTTATGATGGAAACGAGTCTAAGTCTTAAAATGGAATAACGGAGTACTCACGAAATGTTAAAGGGGTGGTGGATACGCCGCTGGTACTTCCTATATATAAGCCTCTTTAATACGTCGTGGGGAAACCGTTACGAAATTTTAATGTGAGGACTGGTTGGGAATAAATTGGGAGGCCGTGAGTCTATGATACTCAAGATCCCAATGAAAAGAGATGTCCAGCCTATGGGGTGGATCTCTAGAATGAATGGAAAAAGGTGCCGAGTCTACGAGACGGAATGGCCTTAAATATGAGAATGGAAAGTTGCCTAGTCTATAGGCGGAAGGACCTGGTAGAGGTGCCTAGTCTATAATGCGGAAGGACCTAAAATGAATGATAACAAAATATACGAATGACGTGACCGGAGGTACGTCCAGAGATGGTCACGGGGGCGCCGAGAGCCCGGGAAACTTGAACAATAATAAGAACCTAAAGGGTTCATAATAAAATGAACGATGCAGTGTACTTACTTAGCGTAAACTAATTCAAAAACGTTTTCCAAACACTGCAGGTTAAGAGCATGTGGAATGAGGCTTCCTGAGGACGTGGCTAATCGGAGTTGAAGAATCCCTATGTTACATGATGTAATATTATATGTAAAAACAATATTATAATAAAATATACCTTTGTCATTATAGTGACAAGGTTTTGAAAAACCTGGGACCGTTTTCCGCTATAAAACTCTGATAAATTAGTATAGTAAAAGTAGGGTGTTTCATGTTCGCTTGTTCCTTGCCCGGGCGAACTTAACAATTTCTCATGCGGGCTTCTTCTTCCCCACTCAAACCCTAACTTGCATGGATATGGCGGCTAAGCTCTGATTTCATCAAGACTCGAACTTTTTACGTTCAAAACGTTCGTTTTCTAACCAGGAGTTTAGATCAATACTTTGTTTCCATTTTCAAACGTAAAAACCTCGCCTTTAGTCGATTTTTCTCCAAAACCCAATCCATAACAAAATCTCAGATTTAGGGAGAACCATTACCTGAAATCGCTTATCGTTCGTTGCTAAACGCTCTAAAGACTCGCACCAACGATCCTTGAAGCTCAGAATTGAAAATCGGGCCTTTCTCTCTCTAGGATCTCTCTCACTCTCTATCTAAAATTGCATGAAGATGAAAGAATGGGAGTGTTGGGGCTGAGTTCAGGGTCTTAAAAGGCCCAATTCCCCCCTCCTTCGACCTAAGCCCGACCAATGCTCAAGGCTCAAGGCCTGCTCCCCGTTTCCTTATTTAGTCAAAATTTCGTTAATGATTTCATGCTTTTCAAACTCAGGATGTTACACAAATACACATACTGTTCTCCAGGAATCAAAAAACTGGTTCTTTGAGCTACATGATTTCATTTTGGAGAGGAATCCCAAATCGTTAAGCTAAGAACAATTCAAATTTCAATGTTTGATTTGTACAAAGATAAACACCAAGAAACACACATTACCTCCATCTTCACACACCTCCACACAAAACCTAAATCAATTAACTGATTGCCTCAAAATCCTTCTCACTAAACTTCGTTATGCAAAACCTAAATAAATTTTTTTAACAAAAACCAATGTTTCATTCTTCTTGTTGTTGTCATCCATTCACACAAATGCACACACATAAATCATCGAACACTTTACCATGGATCTGTGTAGAGTGTAGAGAAGCCGTTTTTAAATTAGAACGTATTCCATCGACGAGTTAAGCGCATATGATTTTGTGTAAAATCTGTTCTTTGGTAACTGATTTAGGGTCAATCGAGATATTAGAACAACCAAACCATTGAGATTTTGATGGTGGGGAGGAGTGTCGGTGATGGTGATAATGTGAAGGGTGGCGGTGTGTTTATTAGGATGACGAAGGGCGATTACGCTCGTCTGCTACGATTCTGCTCCACCCTCCCGCAATTGACATGTAATTCTTCTTCGGTTCTGCCGGAAGTTGAGGTATAAGGAGATAGACGGTGTGGGGATGGTGAGCGACGGTGTGGCTGTTCTACCGAAAGTTGTTTGGGGCCGCCGGAGTGGAAGGGATGGTGATGGCGGAGGAGATGGTGATGGTGGTTAGGTTGGGAACCCTAGAGCGAAGATTGTGTTTATGTGTATGTATATATTATTTTTTTTATTTAAAACAAAGTGGTGAGACCTTTAGAAAATGAGGGTTTTTAATTTATTTTTGTTTTTATAGTAAAGGGCAATTTGGTCATTTCACAGTCACTTAACAGAAAAGCTAACAGACATCTATGACATGGGCCTTTTTCGTTACTCGCTGCCTTGGGCCTAATCCATAATTTTTCAAAAGTGGGACCCAGTCCATAATTAAGCCTTACCACGGGGGCCTTTTATGTAATTAACTCTTTGGTTTACAATGATAAAAAAAACATTACTAACAATTGGTTCACAGATTAGCTTAGACCTCGTCAAACCAAACCGTAAACACCCTTTCATCTAAATTACTATCATTCATGTATTATACAAAAGGACCTAGGTATAATTTAAAAGTTGATACTTTTTCATACACCTAAAATATTCCTGCAATAATATGGAGAGCTCATCCTCTAAACAATTACAAGGTGGATCCCAGAGTGTTAACTACCAACCTCTTAATGGAAGATATGACCTCTGATTTTCACTAATCAGCATGGATCCAAGAACTCCCTACGTTGTCGTTTCAAACACAAATCCCTTATCTACATCTCTCTCCAATTCCAACTCATGTTCCCACAGTGACCAACCTAGATGTCAGGAAAAGGTCATGGGTAGCCTACAACCACTAAAGGCTCACAACAAAATGCACTACATAAATAGAAAGGGATATAATCAAAGCCAATCGATATACCTAAGGCTTTTTTGTGGGCCAAAGCATGGAAGCTAAGAGTCATAAGTAATGTAATAAATATATGATTTAACATTTAGTCGGTTTAAGCTCATCTTCTCCCTTCTTCGTATAAACATTATATGTTTGTTTTCTAACCAACTTTTCTTATTAGAAAACAGAAGAGGTGTAGATATCGGGTGGGTCAAGATGAAGCTTAGCTCGGGAATTTGATCCTATATTCTTTTTCTAAATTTCCAGGTTTCGTAATTTGATCTAGTTCCTATAAGTTAAAATTATGTAAAATTTAATAAAAACTTAGATTTTTGAGAATAATACAAAAACCTTGTTATTTGGAGAAATGAAAAACTTTTAAATTATTATAAGAAAGTCAAATATAACTTGATTTCTTATAAATAAACGGGTTATATGTGGAGGAATGGTATCATGTTCTATCGACCGAGTTATATTACTTAAAGGACCCAATAGGTTTCTATTTGTTTTCTAATCAAGTTTCCAGTCTTAATTATAACCGACTTAATTTCATCACTATATTATCGATTTCAATGAGGTTAAATTAGTTGAAGTAGAAGTGTATCTTGTGAACAATCAATTTAACATAGAGTCGCGTTTCTTTAATACACATATATACACACACGTATATATGCGTGAAACTCAAACAATGCAAATGATATACAAAGTATAACATTACATTATTAAAATGGATTAAAGATGTTATTCAACTACTAAGAGGCGGCGCAAATAACAAACTACTAGTATTGAGCTAATATAACACAATTGAGATCAATAATGTAACTGAAGTAAGGCTCTAAACCCCGAAGACCTCATACTTGGTAAATCATCACATAGATAGTACTTAAACCAAAATTTTCAGCAGCGGAACATAAACCGTTCATTACATAAAATGTCTCAAATCCAAAAACATAAAACGGGATGCCAGTTTTCCTCGGGAGAGTAGTCCTTCGCCTCAAGTCAAGCACCATCCTATGGCTTCACCAAGACCTACACTTAACCTAATATGCATAATAAAAATCAGATACGCTGAGTGATTTCTTATTTACATAAAACATATGAAGAGGGATTTAAGCATATGACATATAAAACTTTATCAAATGAAACGTGCATTAAACATCATCACAAGTCATACATAAATGTCTAGGTCTACACTATCTCGAAAGCGACTGTATCATGCATTGCTCCTAAGGCTTTTAGCACATAACTAAACTGTAGGAAAGACGTGAGAAGAGGGAGAGAAAAGAAAGAGAAATGACTAATTTGAGAAAAAAAAAAACATTATTAAAAAGAATAATTTAAGGGTTTAAACAATGTAATAGAGCCCGAGTTTAATTTAGAGATCAGGTTCTAAACTCTCTTTTACATGCCCATATTCTTTTATCCACAAATTAAGAGAACACCTTTGTTCATCTATAACCGGGTTATATTTCGTTAAATATTTTTTTCTTCTGAAAGATGGAATACGATTTGCAAAATTAAGAACACAGTTATACATATAACTATATAAAACTCGATTATATAAAAGAAACAAGGTTCTATTAAAAGAAAACGTTGGTGTATGTAAGAAACTTGATTATATTGAAAGATATATAACCTAGTTAGATACAAGAAACCATGTTCTTTGTTGAGAAACTAAGAAACCCCAGGTTGTATATAGTGAAAGATAAAAGATCCCAGTTACTTACTAAAAACTGGGTTCTATTAATTTCTCCATTGTAGAACTCGTTCCATTGCTACAAACCGAGTCTTATTACTATCTTGAGCGCACCACAATAACATGTAACTTATTTTTATCAAAAAACCAAATTATATTAAATATATGTGTTTTTATAGTAGCATTATACGAATTAAAATGGAGGTTCAACGAGTTTAATTTAAGTGGTTAAATTGGATGAATTAAAACAATTGAGTTTAATAGTTTATCATTCAATTTTCTTAAACTTCTTTATAAAAGAATTCAATAATCAATACATTAAAAATAATTAAAATTTCATTTCTCGTATAATGATTTATAGGTTGTAAACATTTAATGCATTTTGTTTTTTAATTGTTTGCCTCGTATTTTCAACTACTTTTTTCCCTTTTACCTATCAAAAGAACTAGAAGTAGAGATATAATACAAATTTACCCACTTATAAAAGGGTTGAAAGTGTTTTCTCTTTTAAAACATTTAATTGTTCACATTGCGTGTACGATTACATTCCAACATGCCATGTTTTCATATTCCCTTTTAGGCCTTGTCCATCGTCCAAACAAGCCATGTTTTTGTATCCTGCTTGAGACCCCTAGTCCATCACTTTCATTTCTTTACCATAGTGTTATAATAAGTTGATTATTTCTAAGTAAATTTTAAAAAAGAATAATGCAAATTCATTCAAACACTTGATTTTTTATCAAAATTTTATATAACAAATGTAGAAGATCACATGAACAACATCAACAACAACAATTATAATAATAATAAGTAGAAGAATTAACATTAGCGGTTCACAAAATTAGAAGATGGAAAGGTTGTAAAAATGAAAGTAAGAGGTAATGGGACTATCAAAGTTGAAAAGCAAAATAATTTCACTACTATGGAATGGAAAATAGGTGAGTAGTATGAAAAAGTTAATTCCAAATAAGGGTTACAAAGATTACGTCGATTTGATGAACTCATCAATATGCTTATATATTTCTTTGAGTTATGTATATAAGTACCAAAAACTTAGTATGCTTTAATTATCTTAAGATATCATACGGAACTTTTAACTTAAATTAACTTGTTTGACTCACTTGATAAAATTTAAATTTAGAGTAAATTACAAAAGTCGTCCCTGAGGTTTGGACAAAAAATCACTTTTCGTCCCCGAGTAACACTTTGAGCCATCATAAAATCTGATTGTAATAGTTTTTGTCCAATTCACTAACTCCTGTTCAGGAGTCTGTTAAGTCGCCCTCACGTGCCCTTCACGTGAGGGGTATTCCGGTCATTTCATCTGCTTATTTCACATCCAATTCAACCATACTTCTTATTTCAGTTCTCAGCTCGATCATCAGAACCCCACAATCGAAAATCATGCCTCGTTCTTCATCTTCATCGTCTAGCTTGAACTCTACAATCGAGCACAATGTAATATGCTCTTGTGGAAGCCGAATAACTATTCACACTTCATGGACTATAACAAATCCCGATCAACGATTCCATTTTTGTGTAAGAACATTCACATATTTTAACTTCGATTTTCATTTTCTTAGCTCTGATGTTATGAAATTCCTCAACAGAAATCAAGGTGCGATTTTGTCACCTAGGCTGATCCTCCAATGTGTTCAAGAGCAACTCAAATAATCCTTGGATTGTTAACAAGGATCAACAAACAAGAGGAATTAGCTAGGAGAAGAGCTAAAGAAGTTAGTAGATTGAAGTTCTTGTTGGGTTGTAGTTGGTTCTTTTTTGTCCTGTATCTTATAAACAAATGATATGTTAACCTATAAAGGTCAATTTGGGTGCTAATGTACTTGTTACAGTTCATATGAAATGGATATTATGTACTTTAACTTGTGTTTGAATTTTTTTTTAATTTTGACTTATAAAGCAATTGCATATATCTGCAAATGACATATGATACCAAATTTTGTTCTTCTTTTTTCTTTTTTGTTCTGTCTGCATATTTTGTTCAATTTTGACTTATAATACAAAACATAAACTAAAGCACTTGCATATGTCTGCAAATGACCAAAACAATATACTAAAGCAATTGCACAATACCAAACATAAACTTCCCATAACATGAAAATACCAAATATTGACATAAGGTGTGACATTACCATGACTAAAACAAAGTAAACGTAAAGTCTTACAATACCAAACATAACCATTACCAAACTAAAGCAGTGTTCAACCATAACCATTACCAATCTACCCTAAACCTTACTAACAGTCCTGAGATGCCTGTGGGGCTCCTTGTTATGCAGCTTGTGATGAACCTTGACTTGCACCTCTATCTTGAACTCCACCTTGACATGTATCTCCATCCTGAACTCCACCTTGACTTGCACCTCCATCTTGAACTCCACCTTGACTTGCACCTCTAACTTGAACTCCACCTTGACTTGCACCTCCATCTTAAACTCCACCTTGACTTGTACCTCCGTCTTGACCTCCACCTTGACCCTTGCAACTTCTAGAATTGTGACCCCTGTTCTTGCATTTGCTACAAGTTGTAGTTACCCCTGTTCTTGGAAATTTCCCTTGACTTGAGATCCTTTCTTGCATCTCTTCAAAAGACCTTTTTCCTGACCTTCTCTGGCCTACCAACTAGGGTATGATGTTTAGGAGCATTAAGTTTGGTTTGACAGGCCGATGGTATCTAAAGGTCTCTAACATTGATTGGTTCAATTGTGTTCATGTAGGCCTTCTTACAAGTATCTGGCTAGTAAACCTTAGAAACCCATGATTCTAGGCTACCAACCTCAATACCATTTTGCAACCATGTCCTAAATTACTGCAACTACATGTTTACATGGGATCCCAGTTAACTCCCATGTCCTGCATAAACACATTTTGAGCTCCATATCCACCACACATTGGTCCTAGTCAGACCAAGGTCATTTACCTATAATAATAACAAATGAAATCAATACTTATACCAATACATGACAAACCTAATATACAAATGATTTAACTTATATTACCTAGTTTTGTTTAGATCCTGCCATTAGAACATTGTATTGAGAAGCTTCATTTTTAATTGCTTGGAATGTCTTTGTTGCAGATGGTGTCAAGGGTCCTTCACATTTTGCAATCAACTTGTGTACTGTCACTATTCTTTTCATCATGTATTCCCTTATATACTCTAAACATGTGATTATAGGCTTGTATCTCCCCCTAATTAATTGCTTGTTAAAAACCTCACACAAGTTGTTTAAAAGCATATCACACTTTGCCCTACATTTTAAACCAAATTGCAAACATTATTGGATTTAGTCACTCAAATAGAATGTAATACAAAACGAAATGACAATATCATTGAAATAGGATCTGGCCCAACTCCTCGGTGGAATCTGTTTTAGCCACTCAAATAACTTTATATCCTATTTTCTTATTTTCTCCATTTCTTTGTCAAACTAATGAACAGTGGTAATACTTGCACATTTCCAAAGCATGTTCTTGAACATTTCTCCTCTCCGCTGTTTCTTCATGTTCTTATGTATGTGTCCCAAACAGAACCTATGCTCAGCAACAAGGAACACCTTGGATATTGCAGGTATAAGGCCCTAAGAAACATTACAAAGTCATTAATAACATATTAACATACTAAAACCTTAAAATTAAATGCAATTACCTTTTGCTTATCTGATATGAAAGTGAAATTAGATCTGGAAGTTATATCAAGATCATCTCCAAGATTTTCTAAGAACCATGTCCAAGAACTACATATTCTAGCCTCCACTAATGCATATGCAACTGGATATGTACCATTATTTGTAACATTTCGTAAACTTTAGAATACTTGGAGTATTATCACTCCTTTTGTGAATTTTACTTGAATAAAAGGAATAAAAGGTATAAAGGGTAACTATGGGGTAGGGTTAGCCTATAAAGGAAACAAACCATCAAGTCAACCCCCATTCACCCCATATTCATTACAATCTTTTAGAGAGAAAGAGGAGGAAGCTAGAGAGAGAGAGAGACAGAGGCCGAGAAGAGAGCCACTCGTTTTCGATGCTTGAAAATCCCGGATTCTGCTGGAAATCAAAAGAGGAAACATCACCTTCATCTTCTAATCAAGTTGAGATTAGTTTCAACCCTTAAACACTACTTTTAGAAGTTTTATGGTGGGGTTTCGGGTATGGGAACCAAGACACGATTTTTACGTTAAAAGCTAAGTAATTTCACTAGCTAGATCTCGCTTGGTTTTGGTTCATGGAAGCTAAACAAAGGTTTTGGACGTAAAAATTTTGGATGTTGAATAGTTTTATGCATAGCCACCATGACATGCAAACTTAGGGTTTCAAAAGGAAAAGACGAACAGGGTATTCACACGAATACCCCTATGTGAATACTATAGTATTCGCATGAATACTCTTGAGCGACTTCTGGGAGTATTCACACGAATACTCAGTGCGAGTACTTCGAGTAATCGGGTGAACATGGAAGCTTGTACTTATACGAGTACTCTAAGTATTTTAGCGTGTACTCATGAGCGAGTACTCAGAGTATTCTAGCGAATAATTGTAAGTGAGTACTTAGAATACTCTAGCGTATACTCGTAAGCGAGTACTTAGAATACTCTAGCGTATACTCGTGAGCGAGTACTTGAGTATTCAAGCGTATACTAGAGCGAGTACTTATCCTTAACGCATATTGAACTTTTACAGGTTTGGTATAGTTGATAGAGTCTGTAGTTTTAGACAAAACCTGACTTTAATAGTCAATTACCACAGGGGAGTTCTAGATCCCCTTTATGCCTACTTTTTGGGGTCGTGTACATACTGTTTAAAGTGTTTACTATAATTGTGTGATAGTAAACATAAATGAAGGAAGTTTTAAAGAAAGTTAAAGCAAGGAAATGGATGTTTATGCAAGTAAAGATGTTTATGAAAGCTAACGAAAGTTAAAGAACGTTTTTAATAAAAGGAAAAAGGTAAATGTTTTTATAAGTCTATACATTGTCTATATCTGTGAAAGGGAAGGGAAGGGTTCCTTTGGAACATATGTTACTTTATGTTATGTTTGGCAATACTTTTATAGGGGTCTTTGTGGCAAGCCAACGGTTGTACAACTGGTTCTTCGTGATAAGGAATGACGACGGTCATTCATAGGGTAAACGTAAAACTATGTGTGCTAGGTCTACCTTGAGGTAACGAGCCTTAGGAGACACAATTTGGTAGTTGTAATCGTAGAGGTAACAAGCCTTATGTTACACTACTAGTACTTTATGGTCAACGAGACGTGAAGTACAGTACCGATGGAATTGACAGTCAAGGGCTAATGAACTTTATGGTCAACGAGACGTGAAGTATAGTAGAAAGTGTGAATTGACGGCTAAAGTGAAGTTACATATTAGACAAATAATGTATGACTTAAAAGTGAAGTTTTGTGAAAGTTATGCCTTTACCGACTTTTGATGTATGTGTGTTTTAAGTCCTTCTTCTTTTTGTTAAATGTTATGTTTTTATGTAAAGCTAGAACTCACTTAGCGAAGCTGACTTTTAGTATGTGTAATCCCCAGGAATTTCCGGCCTTCATTTTAACTATTCCTAAAGTAGGGGAGATTTGTAATTTCATTATTAAAAGATCTATATCTCAATACAAGTTATCCTATTTATTTCATTACTTGAATATGCATGTATTATGTACCATTATTTAATTTTAAAGATAACAAATTTAAATAAAGAATTATGTGAATAATTGTTTGATATTCAATAAAATAAATAAATATATATATATATATGGTAGGGCATTTTTTCAAACCTATATATATATATATACACACATATATAAAAATCAAGTTATAAATGCTATAAATAAAATTAGGGTTTATAAAATTATATTATTTTCAAAGTAAATGATTTTAAT
Source organism: Smallanthus sonchifolius (assembly GCA_023525975.1). NCBI lineage: Eukaryota > Viridiplantae > Streptophyta > Magnoliopsida > Asterales > Asteraceae > Smallanthus > Smallanthus sonchifolius. Next base: position 71,326,836 of record CM042033.1, on the reverse strand, counting down.
AGAAGTAAAACCCTTGTTAAATTTTATAATTATATTTGTGACATTTAAATATAACATTAACATTTAAATGATTTTATAAAAACTTACAAATTTAAGGATTTTACTCTTCATACAAAGTTTAGGGTGCAAATTGTAATTTCTGAAACTTTATTAAAAACAAGTTTAAACATAAAATGATAAAACCTCAGAAACCTATTTTACCAAAATCCGGAAACCCCTCTCCCCCATTCTGACCACGAGTTCGAAACCCCCCCCCCCCCCAACACCACCGGTTTCGGCCCCTTTAATCCCAAACTCGTTCCTAAGATGTTTTCGTGCAAAACTATAACCGGCTACACGTTTAAACCAACCAAACGATTCACCTGATGCGCTTAATCGCATTTTTATGATGATCTTGATGTCTAACTCGTAACCGAAACCCCCACTCTCAATCATTTAAGCAATCGATTCAATGCAGTAAAATTGAGTATAAATATGCACTCACAGATGTTAGCGACACTCATTACAAACTTCCCACCTTAATCGCGTCTTATTTCATCCCTGAGCAACTCAAATTCATCGAGGAACCGTCCCCATTTTCATCCAGTCGTTCTCCTGTTCTACGCAATCATTACAAGTAAATTTGGTGTCGTTCAATCGAGGGAATTGGAGGGCTAGGGTTTACGGGTTACAATTGGGGAAGATGGTGACTTGGGTTTTCTATTTAAAACTAAACCAAACCGGCTTATGGACAAGGCAACATGCCAAGTCCAGCAGTTAAGTGTGTTGTTGGGTTGGCCCGGACTCGACGCGGGTTCGAGTCCTAAGAGCCGTATTTTTGAAATTATTTTCTTTTTAACCCTTTTAATACATTATTTAAAATCTAAAAAAACTCCAAATTTAATTTTAAAACCTTATAAAAACAGAAAATATAAATTAGTGTTTTTTAAACTATCTTATTTTATTAAAAACCTATTATAAAACCTTATAAATTATTAAATAATAATATAAGAGATTTGTTTAGACAAATTAATTATGTTGTTTTATTTATAAATTAATAGTGTTTATTACACAAATTTTAACTAAATGTTTAAGCATTATTAAATCATTTTAAATATATAAATAATTGTTTGGTAAGAATAATTATTTTAAAACACTTTTAAATTTATAAAAATACCTAAATAATTATTGTAAGTAATTATTTTATAAAAAGTCTAATTAATCTCATTTAAAACCTATTTATTCACCAACTCTTTTATAATTCATATTAAATGAGATTGTTTAAATGTTTAAGTAATCATTTTATTAAATTAAATTAACCTTTCATAATTTATTTATAAGTAATTTTATAAATAAATCCAAATGAATCATGTTAAACTTATTACATTCCATAAATTTTATTTATTAATCATCTTTGAAATAATTACATAAATTAATTACTAAATGATTAATTAAAAATCTTAATTAATTTTAATTAATTTTATGAACTACTCTCACAACCATTATTGCAATAGCAAGTCATGAACTTATATTTTCCTATAAAATAACAATGCGAGTCCATATTCAATCCCAAACCCTACAAAACCCTAAAATCTTAGAACTTCCTTATCTTATTCATCATACTTTAAACTTAGAGCACAAATTATCTATGTAGCTTGATTGTTAGGAAACCCTCGCGAAGCCTATTCATCCTTATTAAATCGTACAATCCCTAGCTTCAACTCAAGTGAGTTTACATAGCCCATTTTTCCTCTTTGGGGTGAAACATGTCATTAACTATATTTCATGCACAATTCAATACCTTTGTTCTTATGCTAAGGTCTTTATGTTTTATGTCTTAAACTGCTTGGTGATCATACGTGTATTCATGTTAGTACAATCATTAACTTGTATGGCAAGCCTCAGGTAGTACCTTTTATGAACATTTATACGGGAATCCGATACATTATGTAACACAAAACCTTGGCGGGTTTTGGTGTATACATCTTACTACTTTTTCAAAAGATAATCAGTTGGATTGTGTAACTATTTTCCTATTACATGGTTTGATTGTACGCCTTGGAACCTTGTATGTTTTCACATTTATGCTTTAGACATGATTTGAACATATTGAGTTGTAAACCTATACTTAACTTTGTTTGGTGTCAAAACCTATGTTTCTCACCAACTACTTGTAGTTGACATTTACTCGCATGTTTTAGGTGCACCTGTCTGAGGACCTTGTTGAATACTTAGGGCTTTTGGACCTAGTAATAATGAAGTCTAGTTATGTTTATGTTTTGAACACTTATTTATTGTAATGGATGATTTAAAGTTGATGAATAAATATTATAACACCTTTAATAGATGATCATGTGCTTTTGAACAACAGCGTTAGCCCCGGTGTATAATCACATCAGGTTAAGTGTTGGTCGGAAGGTAGCTTGAGGATGCTCGGCTTGAAGAGAAGAGTTACCCAACTCTCGACGACCTGGCATTGAGTTATGTTTATGATTTGAAAGTACGTATGTTAAGCTAATGCTTTAATTGTTTTGGATAAGTTTATGTTATGATATGAAGTTTTATGTTGCTTGAAAGAAGTTCTATGTTTAAGAACTATACGTGAATGAGTAAATCCAACACATGAGGTGTTCGGGGATCAGGGCCTTACAAGTTGGTATCTAAGCAATAGTTTGAGAGATTCAGACATTCCCAATGTATGAGCTTAAACTGATAATGGGACCAAGTAACGGATGTCGGTATGGGTAACTTGAAGCCAAAGCATCATACATATGTAGTAAGTGAAGTTTTCCCTACTAGGTGAGTTAGATTAGGACGAAGGTTTTAATGTTAATCATAAAGGTGATCAAATAGAATCCAAGAAGTAGCGTAATGGTTAATTGCAGATTGTCAGTGTATATTAACAACTACTAGGACACTGCGACTTTCTCGTACTGTCATTCTGATTAACAAATGTCCCCGTGGCATTCATGGATTTGATGAACAGATTATGTCATCCAATGTTGGATTGGTTAGTAGTGTTTATAGATGATACTCTCATCTACTCAAAGAACGAAGGTGATTATGCTTGTCACCTTAGAGAAGTGTTAGAGATTATGAAGAAAGAAAGATTGTATGCAAAGTTCGCCAAGTGTGCATTCTGACTTAAGGAAGTTCAATTCCTAGGCCATGTCATTAACCTAAACGGTATCATGGTTGATCCAGCAAAGATAGAGACAGTTAAAGAAGGGAATATCCTAAAATCGTCGACCGAGATACGGGAGTTTTTTGGGATTGGCAGGCTACTATCAGAGATTCATCCAGGATTTCTCGTAGGTAGCTTCACCACTGACAAAGTTAACCTGAAAAGAAGTGAAGTATGAATGGGGTCCAACTCAAGACAGTACATTAGAAGAGTTAAAGAAAACATTGACCCAAAGTCCAGTCTTGGCCTTGCCCGAAGGCAAAGACGATTTGGTGGTCTATTCCAATGCTTCGGGTCAGGGATTGAGATGTGTACTCATGCAACATGGAAATTTTATCGCGTATGCATCAAAACAGTTAAAGACACACGAAGTTAATTACCCAACTCACGACTTAGAGCTTGCTGCGGTAGTATTCTCATTAAAGATCTGGAGGCATTACCTTTATGGGGTCAAGTGCACAATTTACTCCGATCACAAAAGCTTAAAGTATCTCTTCGAACAAAAGGAGTTGAATATGAGACATAGACAGTGGTTAGAATTGCTGAAAGATTATGACTGCGAGAACTTATACCACCTTGGGAAGGCAAATGTAGTAGCTGACGCCCTGAGCAGAAATATCCGTGTAAAAGTGTGCCAACTAATAGTAACCTCAGACTTTATGACAGAGATAGAGAAAGCCTAAACATAAGCACTCAAAGAAGAAAACGTAAAGAGATAAAGAATGGTAGGCCAACAAGAGAAGTTAGAAAGCAACACACATGGTGTGAGGACCCAATTTGGCCGCATGTGGATACCTAAAGGTGGTGAGCTTAGGGCCAAATTTCTTGACGAGGCCCACAAGTCTCGCTACTCTATTCACTCAGGGGCCACGAAGATGTACCATGACCCGAAGAAAGAATATTGGTGGCCAGGTATGAAGAATGATGTAACACAGTACGTGAGCAAGTGCCTGACTTGCTCACAAGTAAAGGCTGAGCATCAGAAACCGTATGGTAAAATCCAACCTTTGAAAATGCCGGAATGGAAATGGGAACATATTACAATGGACTTTATAACAAGCTAACTCGCACAGCTAATGGTTATGACACCATTTGGGTGATCGTAGACCGTTTGGCGAAGAGTGCCCACTTTCTGCCGATACGTGAAACGTATACTTCAGAATGTTTGGCAGAAGTGTTCATTAATGAAATTGTAGCTCGCCATGGCGTTCCGGCATCCATTGTCTCGGACAGAGATACGCGGTTAACGTCAAGATTTTGGAAGAAGTTTCATGAACCTATGGGCACGAGATTAAATATCAACACAATATATCATCCTCAAACGGATGGACAATCAGAAAGGACCATCCAAACTCTCGAGGACATGTTACGTGTGTGTATTATCGACTTCGGTGGTAGTTAGGACAACCACCTTCCACTTGCAGAGTTCTCCTACAACGACAGTTACCACACACCGCCTTACGAGATGTTGCATGAGAGAAGATGTAGAACCCTGGTATGTTGTGGTGAGTTTGGTCAGAAATAACTTGGGAGTCTAGAAGCCGTTAAGGAAACTTCAAAAAAATTCGACTAGATCAAAACCCGTATGAAATCCGCACAAGACAGACAGTAGTCAATGCGGATAAGATATGGAGACCCATTGAATTAAATGTTGGGGACAGAGTAATGTTAAAGGTCTCTCCTTGGAAAGGGATCATACGATTTAGAAAGAGAGGGAAGTTGGGCCCGAGGTTTGTCGGACCTTTCAGTATATTGGCACGGGTTGGAGAGGTCGCTTATAAACTGGAATTGCTCGATAAATTAAGTGTGATCCATCCTACTTTTCACGTGTCTCACTTGCGAAAGTGTTAAGCCAATGAATTAGCACACGTGCGATTTACCGGCATCGAGGTGGATAATAGTTTAAACTACATTGAAGAACCTGTGGCCATACCGGATAAAAAAGAGAAGCAACTACGAAACAAGGTGACCCGACAAGTATAGTGAAGGCATAGAAAGGGGTCAGAGGCTACGTAGGAAGCCAAGGACGAAATGAAAGAGTTGTACCCTTAATTGTTCGACTTATAACAGGTTTTGGGTACGAAACCTCTTGCAAGGAGGGTAGACTTGTAACACCCAAAATTTCGTAAAATAATATTGTAAATTATTTTGGAATGTTTTGTAAACAAAAAGAAGACCTAGGGGCTATTGTTGCTAAAGCAAGGATAAAGGGGGTGGAACCTTCTAACTCTAGCCACCATCTCTCGTTCCTCACTTCATCTTTTTCTCCAAGTTTCCAGAGAGAGAACCTAAAGAGAGAAAGTGTCGGTTTGTTCCCAAGATCTCTCCAATATCCTTCTCTATTGATTAATGGAGCAACTACAAGTAAAACTAGAGGTTTTGAGGTGAGTTTCATGCCTAAATCTTCATTTTTAGGGTTTCGGGTAAAATAGGGTTTTCGCCATAATGTTCGGAATTTTACATATGGAATGGCTTAAAAACCATAAATCTAGCTTCATGGAAGTTAAATAAATATTTTGGACGTAAAAAGTTATGATTTTGGATCGATAACACGACTAGTTCGTATGGTGTTCATGAGTTGACACTAAAGTGGTGACACTTTTCATGAGGTGACACTAAGGTGGTGACACTGTTCAAGTCGAGACACTAAAGTGGAGATACTGTTCACGAGGTGACACTAAGGTGGTGACACTATTCATGTGGAGACATTAAAGTGGCGACACTATTCATGAGTTGACACTAAGGTGGTGACATTGTTCAAGTGGAGACACTAAGGTGGTGACACTATGGTGATTGCACTAAAGTGGTGACATTGTTCAAGTGGTGACACTAAGGTGGTGACACTGAGGTGGTGGCACTGAGGTGGTGACACTAAAAGGGGACACTAATGATTGGCGAAAATCCATAACGCAAGTTGTGGCGACACTAGTCATGACGACACTGCCATGGTGACACTACCGGCGGCACTGTCATGGAGACACTACAAATCAAATAGAACTCTACCTAAGTTTAGTACCTTCCAACTCGGAATAGTTGTTGATAGTTAGGTGAGTTCTAAATACCCCCTTTTTATGAAGTTTTATTCTGTTATTGGGGCTGGTGTGTATACGTAATGATGGGAAGTTTATAAAGTATGTTTATGAAATGTTTTCCAATGATGAAATGAAATTATTATGAACGAAATGATATTTTAAACAAATATACAAATGTTTTTTTTAACTATGAACTTTAGAATTGTTTTCTAAAGAAAGATGTGAATGTTTTTTAAAGTCATATTATGATCAAATCTTCCATGATTCCTTCGGGGACAGACACTATGTTATGTTATGTTTGGTAATACCTTTATAGGAGCCTTTGTGGCTAGCTAACGATTGTATAATTGGTAAGGAAGTGATGACGATCGCTACGGGGTTAACATGACCTCTATTTATGTTTGTATTGTCGGTCTGTGTGTTGTGAGCCTCAGGGGAAATACTCTATGCATGTGTCACTGTACGGAGGGGCAATGAAGGATTCGTGTCACTGTACGAAGGGGCAGTACCCAAACTTAGGAACTGACAGTTACGAGATGGCGTAGTTTTTGATCTATATGTATATTTATATATATGAATATATCTACATATGTATGACTTATGGTATGTTATGTATCTATATCTTTACGTATGTTTTGTTATGAGAGTTGAAAGTTTATGTTTTGGCAAAAACCCCTTTGAATGTTTAAAGCTAATGTTTTATGTAAAATTAGAACTCACTCAGCAAAACTAACTTTTTAATATGCACATCAGGTTAAGTGTAGGTTGGATACTCTTTGATGGATGCAGGGCTTGGCTGAGGAGTTTCCCGAGCGAAGAGATCTAACATTTCGTTATATTTATGTTTTAAAAAGTACTATGTTAAGACAATGTTTTCTGTTCTTGTTATAAACATGTTATGTTATTCGGTATGATTTTTCGCTGCTTAAATGAAATCTTATGTTTAAGAAATTATGTGTTGATTAGTAAATCTAATGCGTGAGGTCTCTCGGGTTTGAGGCCTTACAATTATGGCTGTTATTGTATGTTTATTGAAACTTGGGAAATTATACTATTTATTTAAACAAGTTTGTTATCTATTTTGCAACTGTTATGATGTTGAAATTTAGTAACAGATTTAATGTACATTTATTTGTATTGTTTAATGTAGGAAAATATTCAAAATGAGTTTGGCAAAATGCAAAGCGAAGCCGACGACGAGCCAATCAATGAGGTGGAGAGATTGAAACGTGCCTTAGGTTAAAAACGTTGCCATATTCGGGATGTTGGTCGAACAATCAAAAATGCATCCCCCGATATTACTACTAGTTCATATGCACACTCCTCACAATATAATCAAATGCAAGAATAGTGGCAACTACAACAACCAATAAATCAAGAACATCAAGAAATAAATCGACGATTGCGAGAACATGTAAATCAACTACTTGCAATGGCTAACAAATAAGTTGGATCGTTGAGACAAGAATGTGATGAAGTTGATAAAAATGATTAGGTATTAGTATGCATGTTCATGATTTTTAATTAAGAAGTTTAATATATTTGTATATGAAATGAAGGTTATTTAACTTTATTTATTTTTATTGTTGTAGATGGAAGACGAAGAAAAGGTCGAAGCTCGCCAACTGGTTTCGTGTTTAGTTTGTATTATAATTTAACATTTTCAATATTTTGTGTTAATTTGTATATTTGTGGTAATTGGTATATTGGTAACTAGGTTAGAGACCCGTGTGTTACACGGGTTGTAATAATAAAAAAACGATATAATTATAGAATGTATATATTTATTTTTAGAGTAAACTGCAGTTTTCGTCCCTGAGGTTTGTTGCTATTAACAGGTTCAGTCCACCCTTAATAGTATGGGTCCCTGATGTTATATTTCTTAACACTTTTAGTCCAATTTCGTTAACTTCGTTAAGTTTTCTGTTTGTTTTCCCGTGAAATTACCGATTTGCCCTTAATTTCATCCTCCCCTTTCATTCTTTATCTTATTCCTGTGAAAACATGTACAGTGCCCTAATTTCTCCTTCCCAGACCCGAGAGAGAAAGAGGGGCAGCCTATGCTTCGGCGAGATCCACGGCGGAGATCTCCTACGACATCCACGGTGACCATCACCACCACTCTCCCCCACCAGCCACCACCCCCACCTGCTCGAGGATTCCAGCAACAAGTGCGTGGTGCTGCAGCTCTACCATGCCCTAAGCTCTCGCGACGTTCAGACCGTTCACAAGATCCTAGACCCTGACCTCGAGTGGTGGTTCCATAGCCCTCCCTCTCACCGGTATATGATGCGATTGCTCACCGAAACCGACAACGAAGACACTCACTCCTTCGAATTTTTTCCTCTTTCCGTTGACGCCTTCGGATTTACCGTCATCGTCGAATTAGGATTTGATTTTTCAATCAATCCCTTGATTCATAGTTTCCATATGCTTGTGATTCAATTAGGACAAGATTGGAATGATTTGATTGTAGTTTTGGAGGGATTAAAGTGGTTTGAATTCAATTTTGACTTTTTGGGAGTCAATCCTGGGATCTTGAAGCTGTTGCGGAGGAGGTTAGGCAGTGGGGGTGGTGGCTGGTGGTGGCAGTTGTGGGTGGTTGCCAGTGGTGGTCGGCCGGTGGTGGTGGTCGGCCGGTGTTGATGGTGGCGGCGACTGGTGGTGGAGTGAGGAAATGAATTGGATTAAAAGTGTTAAGAAGGGGGTGTTTCAAGGGTATTTTAGTCATTTAACAAGAGCTAACTGAAAACTTAACGAAGTTAACGAAATTGGACTAAAAGTGTTAAGAAATGTAACATCGGGGACCCATACTGTTAAGGAGGGACTAAACCTGTTAACAGCAACAAACCTCAGGGACGAAAACTACAGTTTACTCTTATTTTTAACTGAAATTAAAAATTATATTACATTAAAAATACAATAATAAAAAGTGAAATTGCAATTCACAAAACTCTAAATACTTCTTTGAACAACTTGTAATTTGACCCGTTATGAAATACAAACTAAATAAATAAAGTGAAACATGCAATGTAATCTTATCGTTGCAATATATCCAACCCGTTATAAGGTTATATAGTTTCATTAATTTCTCTTAAATCATCATGGATTGATGCCAAGTGCAATTAGGCATATCTTTATGCATATGCATCATTTCTCAAATTTATTTCCATTCCCTCCTGTTGTTTTCTTTCCTCTACGTAGTTGAGAACACTGCATAAAGAAATACATACAATTAAATATAAATTGATTTAAAAAACACAGTAATGGTAGGGATGATAGTCACAATCTCCTCGTGATTCTGTTATGCAAAATAATGTAACAATTAAATACGGATTAGTCTCTTGAAACATCTTTTCCAAAGATGCAGTTAAAGCACTACAGTCCCACATCAACCTAAGAAAACACATGATATTCAAAGGAATTGTGAATGTACATGGTAGCAGCTTTCTGGAAAACCTACAATGAATTTACATATTCATAAACCCTAACAGAATCACAACCAAATCTCTTGTTATAGGAAACCTTTTCTTCAAACCTTCTAATGATGTGGCAAGCAAACTCCACAATTCAAATAAATGCAACACTAGAGAGTAACAACAATTAGATATAACTAACCAATGATGCAATAAAAAAATGAGTTAAGTGCCTTTTGCATCCCTGTAGTTTGCTAAAAATTGTCATTTGAATCGAAAGTTTTAAATTTTGTCATTTGAATCCAAAGGTTTCATAAAAATCGTCATTTCAATCCATTTGACTACACCTAATTAACACCGTTAACATTTTCCGTTAAGCATTCCCCTGAAGTGTATTTTAGTCAAAAAAAAATAAAGAACCAGCCCACATGAGGGGTTTTATGCATTCAATCTCTTTAGGTAATCGCAAAAAACGAATTCCCAACCGCAAATCAATCTCTTTCGTCCACATAATCAACAGCAAACGTAGTAGTCGCAATCGTAATTTCGTCCCCAAAAACAATCACACGTAATGTTTGAAGAACTCTGGTTTATTCGTGGCCCTACGGACAGTTTCGCCCCACATGAGTTTTACGGTAAGTTCGGTCGTCGCCACCACAGACGCTATCACCATTGCATTATTGAATGTAATAGACCCTACTGTTTGATTTGGTGTTTTGGCCGTGTTGTGGATTGTTCTTGATTTTGTGATTATGCGTTACTATTTGTGCAAAATTATGTAACTACGAAGAATCGCTCACTGATCTTGATGTTGATATTACCAACTGATATTGTAGTCTTTTGTTGTTGGATTTTTTTTGCTAATTTAATCTACTGGTATAGATCATTACTGGTTCTATTAGATGTCATGTTGTCGTTGTGGTTTTCATCATGTTTTAGGAGGTTGTGTACTAATTTTTTTTAGCTACGTGGGGTGTTATTAATGAATTTTGTTGAAGCTGATTTAAGGGTCCATAGTCTTTCTTATGGCTAGTTGGGTGACATGTCATGTAAGAATGCAGTGACGGTTAACTGGAACATGGCAGTCCATGGTATTGAGGCTGGCATTCCTAAAAGTTAGGTCTCTCAGGTTTGTTGGCTAGACACTTAGAAGAAGATATATAAGCATACAGTTGATCCTATAAATGATAGAGATATGTGGTCCCCATATGGCTTAGCGCTTGCTAAAGAGATTGAAAGCACAAAACCCTTCACATGGGACTGGTTCTTTATTTTGTAATTGTGTTGACTAAAATACACCTCAAGTGTGGAATGTTTAACGGAAAATTTTAACGGTGTTAATTAGGGGTAGTCAAATGGATTCAAATGACAATTTTTGTGAAACCTTTGTATTCAAATGCCAAGATTTAAACATTTGAATTCAAATGGCAATTTTTAACAAACCACATGGATGAAAAAAGCAGTTAACTCTAAAAAAATATATAACTACTTATAATAAAAAAAATGATGCAATAAAAAATATGTAACTACTTATAATAATAATAATAATTACATATTACATGTAATAATGAAAAATATTACAATTACAATTTACAGGTCTATAAATACAAATACAAATTACAAATCTCTAAATACTTATTTGTATAACCATTTAATGAAAATGATAATTTTGACCCGTTTAAAAAAACCGAAAATTTTGATTTCTAATATGATAATTTTGACCAATTCACTAAAAATGCTAATTTTGATACTCTCGTCCACTGAACAATGATAATTTCGACCCGTTTACTAAAAATGATGTTTGACCCATTTACTAAAAACGACAGTTTTGACTGTTTACTAAAATTATAATTTCAACCCGTTCACTAAAAATGGTATTTTTGACTCGTTTACTAAAATGATGAGTTTGACCTATTTACTAAAAATAATTTGTTTGACTCGTTTATTGTAGTAGCTCATTCTGACCCGTTTACTAAAAATGTTAACCTTCACCCGCTTACTAAAACCAGTAACGTTGCCCCTAAACTGAAGATGGTAATCTTGATCCATCTGCAAAAATTGTAAGTTGATTAGTTTACAAAAATGGTCATATGACCTAGTTACTAAAACGGATAATCTGATCCGGTTAATAAAAATTGTAATCTTGACCCGTTTATAAAATGATAATTTTTACCCGTTTACTAAAAATGGGATCCAAGTCTGATTAAGCACATCTTAGCAAATTGTGGCAGAACTGAAAAAAGTTGATAAAATTAATTAATTAATGTCATCAATGAGTTGATAGGAAAAATCATGACTACTGTAACACAATGGCTTCTTCCCAATAATCATTTTGGTACTTTTCTTCATGCTTATAACAGAAAACTTTTATGGCGAATTGAATGTAAAGAAAAAGTAGAATAGACAGAAATCTTGTAATTGAATGAAATCAGTTTACAAGAACCAAACATCCATACTTGTTTCATATGTGCAGATCCATACTTAAACGTGACGCAGAGAAGAGAAAGGAGTAGTTTTTTAAACGGCGTAACGCTTCAACCGTCCTTTAACTCTTCACGTTGTCAACATAACCTATGACACTCTAGTTTTGACCCATTAATAAATAAGACATTTTAAACAGAAAATAAAAGGCCCAAAACTTCAACAACTTTCACACACCTCTAGTGTCAGAAATATATATAAATTAAAACAGAACATAGAAAATCATGCTACAAATAATCAGATTTGGAGATACAAGTAAAAAGTTGGTGTAACAAAACGGATGGATTATTGAGATGAATGTAACATTCTCTACTTATCTCTAGTTTCTGACTATTTGATTCTACATCTATAATTTGCAATAGGCACCTTCGGAACATACATCCAAACATGATAGACTTATTATGTTTTGACTTTTTGACATTTTTACACTCAACTGAGCCATTTTCAAAATGCTGAATCCTATATCATGAAGATAATGAAACAAAATCACTTGCATTAACCCAACAAACCCCATCTAAAAAACCTAAACCTAAAAAATTGGTACATACTACACTCACAAAATGGGGAATTGAAATCAAGAAAAGGAAACTGGAGCAAAAACCCAACAGGAACTGAGATCGAAAGTGGGTTAACTTGTGATAGAGAGAGAACCCATATAAAAAAATCAAAACAAAATAAACAATAAAATTGAAGATGAATAATCGTTGAATATTAAATTTACCGTTACGATCGAATAAAGAACAAATCAGAGTATGAGGGTTCCTGGTTTCTTCAAGGGCTCGAATAAACCCATGTTCCCAGGGTTTATGCTGGCGTTTGTTTGAAAAGTTCATTATGAAACCCTAGAAAAGCAAAAGGCAAACGAAATCGTCAACAAAACCATAATCAATGGCTAAAATCAATCACAAACAGATGAAAGATGCATCTTTCACTTGAATAGCCGGTCTCAGTGATTGAAACACGATTGAATGAAGAACAAAGCAGAGATGAAATATAGGGTATCCACAGAGAATGGTAGAAGAAAAATGGAACGAAGCTGCCACAGGGTGTTGATTAATAAACTGTTATAGAGGAGTTTCCTTCTTGCCACAAGGTGCGTTTGATCAATTTTCAATGAGTTTCCTTATTGTATTCTTAATTTTACCTAAAAACGCTGGAGAGAGACTAGACTTTGACATCAGAATTTAGGCGGGAAAAGAATTGCTGATAAAAGGACACGTGTCCTCAAATATATTCATTTATTAGTATAGACTAGGTTAAAGCTCATATTTTATATGTGTTGAATAAATACAATTTGTTATAAAATAATATTTTCTAAACATTTGTATGTTTGATATTATTAGTTATCTGTGTAATAAAATATAATTGAAATTTTTTTATGATTTACTAATTTTTAATAAAATATTAGAATATATATTAGATATTTAATTATCTAACATCATCATTATTTAATATGAGAGAAAGACAAAAAACAAAAATATAGATTTTATTAGAAGTCTACACATAGCAAGTATAGTTATTCATTTAGTGTTGTATATACTCAGTAATAAAGATCTAAAATTACACATTACATAAAAAGAATGAAAGAAATGTTCAAATTATAAAAATGTTTTATGAATAAAACTATTTTTTTAATTAAAAAATGTTTTATAAAAATAGTTATAGAAATCATTATTATTTAATAGGAAAGAGAGGCGGAAAACAAAAATTATAATTTTTTTATAAAAACTTGTATCATTAAATAGGAGAGATAGGTGGGAAAAAATGTTAAGGATGAATATAAGAATGACATGTGTCACCCAAAACCTTTATTTATTAGTATGTATAGATTTGTGTGGGAAAACTTGGAATTATTAGAAAAAATAAAATTAAATAAATTTTTTTTCACCCCTATCTCAAAGGCATGTGCTCGCTATAGGTCAAATTTAAAAATAATATTAAAATAGTTATCTTAAGGACATGTCCTCGCTATAGCCCAAAATTTATTTTTATTAAAATTTTATTTTATTTTTTTCCAGAAAACAAGTTTCACTAACCCTATCTCGAAGACATGTCTTCGCTATAGAGAGTCCCTATATCGACGACATCTATCTCGAGGACAAATTCCACTTTTAGCTATAAAGCAGAGGCGGTCCTATCTTGACGACACTTGTCCTCTAGATAGGGTAAGAATCTTATATCGAAGTAAACCTAATCTTTTACATAGACCCACTGCTCTACTACTCAAAAGCAATAAAACATAAAATAAACTTGACAAAATAAAATAACTGCAGGAACCCATTTGACTCATTCATCTAAAACAAAGCTCCACTAACCCGAAACCCGGAACCAAGGACCGAGATTCATAATCCCGTCAAGATTAACCCTACGCAGGTATCTTTAACATTGTTTGAACCATGGTTAATTATGTGTAAAACATTTTTAATACGGTTTATGATTTCCTCATATACATTACTTGGCAATGACATTAATGCTGACTTATTTCAAATCGGCTTGTAGTACTTACTATTTCTTTGTTTTAAAGATGACAGTGATTACAAAAAACCAACACCACTGTGTTTGAATACCTAAAACCACAATTAAACTTAAAGAATCTAAGCAAAACTGAAAATTGTAGTATTTGAATGAATCATTTAAAAGAATATTAAAAATAATGAGTTCGATCACACGTACCAAGTTTTCGTCTACCAATAACAAACACATCTTAACAAACTGTATAAAAATGGACATGATGCCATTTTGCTCATTATCTTCCTCACAATCCTCCTCATTATCATGCTGAATATAAGGCAAATTTATGGTATCCAATGCCAAGGGTAAAGTAAAATATACCTAAAATGAAGATAGCATACAAAACATTAGAAACTAAATTCAAATTTAATCTAGTTGACATTGCTGCTCTTCCTTAAAGGTTCTTCAATTGTTGACAACACCAATTGGAGAACCAAATCTGATAATAAAAAAAGAAGTCAATCAATTGGAGAATCTGCCTCTATAGAGGGAGGTTCTCCATTTGTTCAGCAGAAAGTCAACCCATTGGATTTCCAATGGAATCAAGCAACTTCAGGAACGCCATTAGAGTATTCAAGGATCACACTAGCATAACCCTAGCCAAAGTTGCCACGTTTTCGGATCTTCGAGTTGCCATTGTTAAGGCCACTGGTCACAAAGCGTGTCCTGCAAAAGAGCATCACATTAGGGAAATCTTAACCCTCACGTCATATTCCCGTTGTCATGCAGCTTCTTGTGTTGCAACCATCTCTCAACGCCTAAGCAAGACCAAAGATTGGGTTGTGGCCATAAAAGCACTCATCTTGATTCAACGTCTTATGCAAGAAGGAAGCCCCGTGTACATGCAAGAGGTTTTCTTTACAAAATATGATAATGGCACCCACATATTGGACATGTCAAACTTTCGCGATGCTGCTTGGGCCGACTCTTGGGATTTTTCGGCGTTCGTGAGGGCCTATGCTTTATATCTCCGTGAGCAACTCGATTCCTGGATGCAGGAACGCGAAGGAAGGTATGGCATGCTTTCGTATTCGGAGGAAGAAGACGAGCATGTGAGCCCTGGAACCCTTGTTGTGAGAAGAACTCCGGTCTGGGAAATGCACAACAAGAAACTTCATTCACGAACTCAGCATTTGATGAAACAGCTTGATTCCTTTCTTGCGTGCAGACCTAAAGGTAACATCAACCCTATATATAGGTGGCAAAAAGAAGCGGGTTGGATAATGAGTCATAACTTTACCTTTTTTATCAGCGGTTAGAACCGTTCATGCTTAGCTGGGTAGAAATGTTGTTTCTGGTTTCCGATTTTATATTTTATGTACTTGTTACTTTAAGGCGAGTTCTCTCTTTCTTTAAAACAATTTCACCCCTTTATCTAACATGAAATAGGTGTTGATGGTGAATTGCCTCCTAAGATATAACAAAGCGACGCTGGTGCATTTATGGCCCGCCACAGTTTCAAAAAGGCACAACACCTTTTCGAAAAGGCACCACACCTTTTCGAAAAGGCACCATATAAAACACTTGAACCATCAAGTCGCTTCAAGTCTTCTGCATGTATGGTAGTCATTTAAACGAACCATCATGACCTTTGGTCCATGTGTCGAACCAACCACCAATACACGAACCATCATGCTCGTTTGTTTCAGAATTGTGATAATCCTCGCGTATCTTCGCTATCTGTCCCCAACAACGCGAACCATCATGCTCGTTTGTTTCAGAATTGCGAGAACCATCGCGTATATTCGTAATCCGTCCCCGACCACGCAAAGTGTTCCACTAAAAACGTCACATTAACACCCTTATTGCCTCTCAAGCTCGGGCTCCACCACTTGTTCCTTATTGCTCCCATATTTCTCTTCCTGGGTTTTAGATGGTTTCTATGTAGGATAAACCCCATTTTCTAGAAATCTTACTTTCTTTTCCAAAGACTACTTGACTTCTAATTTGAAAATCTTTTCTCAACAAGAAACCCATATTCTACTCCCACTTCTTAAAAAACTTTTTTATATATAAGTAATGTATTAAATATAATAACCAAATAATCTTACTTTTGTTTATAAATCGATTTAGGAGGTTTTATAAGGTAGTTATCATTTTCTACTACTTGAATCCTTTATTTTAATCCATATCTTCCAAGAAATGTCAAATTTCTACCTTTATCACCACTTTAATCATGTAACACGCTCATACTTTTCTTTTCCTTTCATTACTTTATCATGGAACCCTAACTAATGCGTTTTATTTTCCGTGCTAATGACGATTCAGGTGCTGCAAAGAATAATAGCATAGTGGCACTGGCTTTATATCCACTTGTGAAACAAAGCTTCCAGCTTTACAATGAGATAACAGATATCGTGTCAGTGTTGCTAGATCGCTTTGAAGAATTCGACGCAGTAGACTCCATGAACATTTTTGAGATAGTCTGCAAAGTGGCAAAGCAGTATGAAGAACTCGACACTTTTTACTATTGGTGCAATGATGCCTTCATTGCAAGGACTTCCGATTATCCAGAGATAAACAAGATTTCACAAGCGAAACTAGATGCAATTGATGAATTAATCAAAGAAAAAAGAGAAATAAAGCAACTGGAGCCGATTCATGAACCCGAACTTGAGCTTGAGCCTAAACCAGAACCAGCACGTGAACCAGAACCCGAACCAGAACCAAAACCAGAACCAGAACTAGAACCAGAACCAGAGGCTACACCATATGTAATTTCAGTTGAGCCATTGCCAACAACTGGAGGATCTAAACAAGAGAGCAAAGAGACAAAGATTCAAGATATAGGTGATTTGTTATGCTTTGAAGATGATGCTCCAACAACACAACAACATGCAGGCCAACTGGCTTTAGCATTATATGGCATTGGTTTAGTGGCTGAAACTTCAGAGAAACCCGAAACTCAACCATGGGAAGCCTTCAACGAGTCTAGTGACTGGGAAACGGCTCTAGTTCAAACGGCAAGTCAATTATCAAAACAACAACCATCCCTTCCTGGCGGATTTGATACACTGCTTCTTGATGGGATGTACCAGCAAGGAGCAACACAAGCTGCTATTAATTCAGGGATGATGGCCAGCGGAAGTGCAAGTAGTGTTGCCTTTGGACCCACCGGAAGGCCAACACAACTAGCATTGCTGCCACCACCTTCGGACAATGGCACCTCAGCAGGTGAAGACCCTTTTGCCACCACAATGGCAGTCCCGTCACCTTCATACGTGCAGATGTCCGATATGGAGAAGAAGCATATGTTATTAGTGGAAGAACAGATGATGTGGCAACAATATCATGGACAAGTAGGAATGGCTAATATGTATATGAACCAGTCTGTATATAACATGGTCGGTTAACATACCAGTACTAATAAATTGGGGCAAGATGTATACATGAACACTTATGAACCCTAGCCTTAGCACTTGATTGAATTCAAAACACAGAAAGCAGACAAACACAAAAGTATGTACAAGTGAATTGTAACAACATAA
This sequence comes from Smallanthus sonchifolius, assembly GCA_023525975.1. Classification (NCBI taxonomy): domain Eukaryota; kingdom Viridiplantae; phylum Streptophyta; class Magnoliopsida; order Asterales; family Asteraceae; genus Smallanthus; species Smallanthus sonchifolius. Next base: position 71,308,745 of record CM042033.1, on the reverse strand, counting down.
TAGTTTCATCATACTAATATATCTTGTTTTTTGTTTCTTAATCTAGCACGAACAAAAATTGAAAAGAACAAGATGAAACAACAAACTTGAAACTTTTATTTCTGAGATACAAACTCGATTACACAATATGAGGTCGTTCCGAGGGTTTTTATACTTAACGAACCGGTGTGTTCTCAAACAATATGTGGCTTTGTAAAAACACCGGTTAATCTAATTACCTATTTACAAACTAAACCCTACTAATTACAATATGCCACTTTGACCCATAAACCTACTTTACAACAATGACTCTAAGACCCTTTTACTAATAAAACATAAGTTTAGTTTATATTTTCAACACTCACCTTTAAACTAAACTTAGTTTTAGTGAGGTCTTCAACTTTCTTCATTCCTTGTTCACAACAATGTTGGTTCATCGTCTTCATGCTGGGCCAGGTTCGCTTCCGTTTTCTTTCCCAATTTGAACATTCATTCCTGTAATATCCAAATTCACGACACTTGTGACACCTTATGTGGCTCTTGTCCTGTTGTACTCGACCATCGCCTCGAACTTTCCGGACCTCAACCTCTTCCTAAGCCACGTCCAAAGTCCTCCCGATTTGTGTTTCTACAACCGCAATACTCGCACTTGTGTTTAGTCTTCTCCCTTGTGTCTTTCTTGGTGAATAACAATTTACTAGACACGTCTTCCTACTTAGTTTGCTTCTTAGTGCGTTCTTCGAAGGCTTTCAATCATCCCACGGCTTCTTGGAACGACATTGTTTTAAGATCAACAAATTAGTGTCTGTAACCGCACTTCTTTAACCGTATCAACTCCAACGTGTCGAACCTTTAATGCATCCCAAATATCCTTGGCTGAAGTAAAGCTAGCAGATTGCAGGACCATATTTTCTGGCATTGCTTGATATAATAGCGCAATTGCTTGGTTGTTCTTCTTTTGATTGACTTTAGTTCCTTTGGTTGGTTCTACTCCCTCTCATATCCCATGGACGTTAAAGATTGCTCTAATATTTACAGCCCATATGGTGTAATTTGTAGATTTGAGAATCGGGCACTCGAAAATCATTAACGTCCATCCTTCATTTGTTGCAACATTCTTTTTATTCTTGTTCTTGGATGAATCCTCAGCTATTGAACATGTCTTCTTTTTCCTAACCATATATGTTTTTCTTCCCACAAGTACTAATTGGTCCTACTTTTATTTGTACTTCCATCCCGAAAAATTAAAGTAATCCAACTACTGATATTAAGTGTACAAGATTTCTAGAAAACAAGCATGGTTTCTTTGATCAACTGGTTATGATCAAACCTGCCTCGCTAATGATAGTCAATCTCGCGTTCTGCTAATGATAATCAATCCTGCTTTTCCGTTGTTGACAATCAAACCTGCTTCTCCGATGTTGATCTTGATCAATCCCGCTTTTTGGCTAATGATAATCAAACCCACCTTACTGCTAATGATCTTAATCCCTGACCAAAATTTCTAAACTGTTGTTCTCCTTTCAAATTCCCCCTTTGTTTTGTATTTTCCTTTTACCTAAAGTATACCCTTTTCCCACCTGATAAAAGAACCATACAAAACAACAATCTAATCCTCTTTTTTTTTTTACTTGCTTGTCTAAAACGATTTAGGATTCTAATTTATACTACTAATATGATTTTAATGTAGTATACAAATCAAGAAAAAACTTATCTTAATGGCAATTTGTTTTCTTTCTGATTTGAAATTTTGATGCCTTCACGTTTCGTTTAGACCCAAAATCACATACTCCTATCTACCTGATTTCTTTTCTTGTTCGATTGATGGCGAATGTAATACCCCGAATTTTTTTTATAACGCACGACCTCGTAATCATAAACAAGTAAAATGGATATTAGAAATATGAAGTATCTAGACGAACATTTACTAGTATATGAATCGTTTAATAATAATAATAATAATAATAATAATAGTAATAATAAAATAATATTATTTTTGAAACTTTCTCCGTTTTTAACGAAACTTAGGTCGACTCATAGAGAAAAATAAGCTCGTCCCAACGACATATTTGTAATTTTATAAAACGTCTTATTTTTAAAGTTATAAGAGAAAAACGAGCTAAACATCTGAATTAATTCAAATAATATAATAATAATAAATAAAATTTAACATTTCATATGTGTTTGTGTGCGCAGTACCTCAACATGACTATCCAATTCTTCATTTCCACATCGACCGAATAAGAAAAATGAAGTGTTTAACCTTCAGTATAAATAAGTGTACATAAAAATTATTTAGAGTATAAGTTTTTTTGGTAACGCTCTAGTATAAAGAGAATTCCGAGTTTTCAATACACCGTTGGGTATTGTTAATAGTTATTTTTGTAGCACAAGTAGGGAGACTTTACATCAAATTGTCGTAGATAGTTTTCAGGTATATTCTCGTTTAAGTTTATGTCTAGTTAATTATTAGTTATTATTATTATTATTAGGCCTTGGGATAATTGTCAGGGTAGATATTGGTTAGCCTAGCTTTAGTTAGGCATGGACTGATCATCCATGCTTAACCAAGGCAGCGTTAGCCAATATCAACCAGGATAATAATAGATCTTAGGATTATTATTAGGGTAGATATTGGGTAGTCTAGCTTTAGTTAGGCATGGACTGATCACCCATGCTTAACCAAGGTAGCGTTAGCCAATATCAACCAAAATAATAAATAGTTAGGTGTACCCTAACCTAACATAGGGTTACTGTATCAGGATCCAGAAATCTTCGAGATAAGAGACGAAGCCCTGCTTTCATTTAGGAACTCATTTAAGGTGAATACATTTATACTTTTTATCAAACTGTACAAATGTTTTATGTTTTCAAAATGGCATGAAGTTGTTGAATGAATCTAAGCATAAAGGTAACTTACAAGAGGTATCTTGCCATTTTTATACGTATGGTTTGATCAGATTCATATATATGCCATAGCTAAGGTTATGGCATAGCTAGCTTCATACAAATTGGGGAGAAATAGCGTTACCGGAGGGTACCCAGAGTTCTAGGAGTTTTACCCATTTGTATTCCAGTTGTTAGGGTATAAATTGTGGTAGTGCATGCGTATTTTACCGTAAAATATGGTTATATGAGTTGAACGATATCATACTGCAAAATGTTTTGTGTTTTGTAAATGTTATTCACCAACTTTCGTTGACGTATATTTTCAAAATGTTTTCAGGAAATCATGAATAGCCTTGATAAAAAGGTAGTGGTTTTGGAAGAATATACCCCTAGACTCTAGAATACATTACTCAGCTTTGAACCTGCTGGTGGTGATTACAGTACATAGAGGCATGGCTCCCGTGGCTCGAGATATTATTAAACAATATTGTAATCCGAAGTATAAAACTTTGAATTTTCAGAATAATGATTGTAAATTATTAGGGGTGTTTAATTACCCATATTTTATGAAAATGGTAGTTACTCGACTACAAAAGTCGAGAATTTTCATAAAATGCAGAACCATGAAAATTCCATTGTTCAAAACAGGTACCAATCTGAGTTGCACGCCCGGGGTGTCATTTCTCGGGGTGTGACAAGTTGGTATCAGGATAATAATAGACCTTAGGATTATTATTGGGATAGATATTGGGTAGCCTAACTTTAGTTAGGCATGGACTGATCATCCATGTTTAACCAAGGCAGTGTTAGGCAATATCAACCAAAATAATAATTAGTTAGGTGTACCCTAACCTAACATAGGGTTAATATATTAGGACCCAAAAATCTTCGAGATAAGAGACGAAGCCCTGCTTTCATTTACGAACTCATTTAAGGTGAATACATTTATACTTTTTATCAAACTGTACAAATGTTTATGTTTTCAAAATGGCATGAAATTGTTGAATGAATCTAAGCATAAAGGTAACTTACAGGAAGCGTCTTGTCATATTTATACGTATGGTTTGATCAGATTCATATATATGCCATAGCGAAGGTTATGACATAGCTAGCTTCATACAAATTGTGGAGAAATAACGTTACCAGAGGGTACCCAGAGTTCTGGGAGTTTTACCCATTTGTATTCCAATTGTTAGGGTATAAATTGTGGTAGTGTATACGTATTTTACCGTAAAATATTGTTATATGAGTTGAACGATATCATGCTGCAAAATGTTTTGTGTCTTGTAAATGTTATTCACCAACTTTCGTTGACGTATATTTTCAAAATGTTTTCAGAAAATCATGAATAGTCTTGATAAAAAGGTAGTGGTTTAGGGAGAATATACCCCTAGATTCCAGAATACATTAATCAGCTTTGAACCAGTTGGTGGTGATTATACTACATAGAGGTATGGCTCCCGTGGCTCGGGATATTATTAAACAATATTGTAATCCGAAGTATAAAACTTCGAATTTTCAGAATAATGATTATAAATTATTAGGGGTGTTTAATTCCTCATATTTTATGAAAATGACAGTTACTCGACTACAAAAGTCGAGAATTTTCATAAAGAGAATTTTCATATAACTCGGAACCATGAAAATTCCGCTGTGCAAATAAAATGATTGTTCAAAACAGGTACCAATCTGAGTCGCATGCCCGGGTGTCATTTCTCGAGGTGTGACAGCGAAAGTAGACGCTACTCAAAACAAAAAATGAGAATTTCTGATTGAATGAGTACACCCCTTGATCGCCCCTGATGTTTAATTTGGATGCATGCTATTAATGTAATTTTCGATGAGAACGATTTTGCTTCAATCCCGCACAGGCTTCAATTGATGATTGCAAAAGTGACTACTTCTGATTTTTATTTGCCGCTTCTGATCATTCGATCATTTCTGAATCGTTCAACCGTCTGCTTGATTCTTGTTCGCTCCTTTTCTATTTCTATCCCTTCGATTTGTTGTTCTTGATTAACCGCACTTTGATACCACTATAGGTAATCACGAACGGAAATTGAAAAGAACAAGATGAAACACAAACTTGAAACTTTGATTTCTAATATACAAACGTCGATTACACAATCTGAGGTAGTTCCTACGGTTTTTATACTTAACGAACCGGTCTGTTCCCAAACAATACGTCACTTTGTATAAACACCGGTTAACATTATTACTAGTTTACAAACTAAACCCTACTAATTACAATATGACACTTTGACCCATAAACCTACTTTACAACAATGACTCTAAGACCCTTCTACTAATAACACATAAGTTTCGTTTATATTTTTAACAACGAATACTTATTTTATAGAGTACAAATAAAATATTTACTGACCATGAATGGTTTCAATGGGCGGGTAGTGTTCGGGGAATCAACCCAATGGGGTCCAAAGGGCAACGCCCCTGGCGTGTGTAACTGAAATCAATGAAAAATGATGATCAGATCAGTGGTAATTGAGATCGGTGGTAACTGAGATTAGTGGTAACTAAGATCAGGCTGAGAACATTTACAAATGAGATCAGTGGTAACTCATCATTAGTAATTGTGCACGAGTGGCAACTAAGTCATCAGATCCATCATCAACAACTATGCATTAGTGGCAATTAAGTAATCAGTAGAAACTTGGTCTGGTAGCAGTAACTGCCCAAAAGCAACTAATCAATAGTAATTAAGTTGTTGTTGACATGTAAGCCATCACTAAATTCTTAGTAGTTACTACTGATCGAGTTCCTAATGAAGTTTTCCCACTTGTGTAATTGAATAACCGCCAGCGGTTATAACACCAACTTTTTTACTATTTAATAAAGAGTTGCAACCTTTCACCTCGGCCATTATGATGGTTCAACCCCTATAATAAAAATATTCGGTTGGTCTGTTTAAACCAAAAAAATCACAACTTCGTTTTCAAAGAGAAAATACATTCTCGTTCTTTGTAAAACTTTCTATATCATCTGATTATTGATTTCGTACTCTAAATACTTTTGTAGAAAAATGAGACATAACGGTTCAGAAAGTTGTCCAAGAATTTTGGAAATACGAAACTTACACAATCTAGACTTATGCAACAAGATGGCAAAAGTTGGGTAGCAGATTTTGCTTTTTTGCTAAAGGGGAGTTTCTGAAACGAAAACATATTTTAGCTATTATACAAGGACATGTTATTAGGATTGGGAAATCTAACTAACAAACATTCTCCAAAAATATGCTTGTGCCAAATTTGCAAAGAGATGGTAGCAGAGAATCGAGATCGTACTTAGAAAAGAGAGAAGTAAGAGATCTCATGAACCTATTGTAACAATTTGAGTTTAGAAGCGCCAATACCCACACGAAAATAGTAAAAGTTGAAGGGAAATAATCAAAGAATTAGTGGAGATAAGAATGCTCAAAGACTAGTTGTAACAGAAATTACATGGAATGCATCATCACTATTCAATTTTGACCCCGGAGTGGTTAATATGAATTTGACGGCCAAAAGATAATACATTTGTAGTGAATAGCAAATGAATTACTTTATACATTAACAAACATAAACATAGTAACAAAGTCCCATATACTAGTATCATATGCACCTGCTCGAATTAAAGTAAACCCAGAAAAGTACCATACAAAGTAAATGCGGGAGATAAATCGGTACCAAAAACAAAAACCTAAAAAAAAAGAAAAAGGAAAATAAAACGCACTTGGCGAAATCTCATAAAATGTTACAAACAAAATCCCTAAAGAGGTAAATGTTCGAGAAGAGACCATATGATTGCATAGGAAAATATGCATGTTATAAAACTTAAGATATTTTTGTATAGTACCAAACAATCTCACCGTGTATGGTTTTTTTTAACGACAAAAAGTGTAAATATATAAACGGATTCCGGCTTACAAAAAGAGCCAAAACAAAGAAATTACATCAGAAGAAAAGGGTTTTTAAGTCATTCTACCCAACCAAAGTTTAGTTTCCGATTCCCATTTGCATACCAAAGAACGAGTAACTAACAATGAGATTAGAAACTTTCCCACTCCTTATTGTATTAGGCAGGAAAATGGCTTTGTTCCTAAACATCCAATTGACCCACCCACCAAGTCATGAAGCATATAGTCTCAATCAATGCTTTCTTATTAGGAATTAATCGAGAGCGGTCCAATACATCCATCAACATCCTCGGACCAGCATCTAAAAGGAAGTCGATCTCCATCTAAGCAACAACCAATCTCCAAGTCTCGGAAGCAATCGAGCAATCACCAAGAACATGCTCCATAGTTTCAACCTTATTCAAACAAATAGGGCATACGATCAAAGGAATGTCTAGGCCTTTAAGACTGAGATTGTGTGTAATATACGGCCCCTCGTACCACCAATATTGTTCGCTTTGCCCACTAGGAGCTCACGGATTTGTTTTTGTTAATCCGTGTGAAAACTTCCCTCGGGTCACCCATCCCTAAATTACTCCCACACGAGTACGCTTATCTGTGGAGTTCTCCTCTCATCCACAACCAATGCGCCCAAATGCGTTGATGGTATTTGCGACAGGGTATTCCTTATTAACCAAGAATCTCTCTTGGCCATGGCCAATGTGAGATTTGTCTAGGGTATTACAATGGGCCATGTTAATCTTCTCTGTATCGTTACATTGTATCTAGTAGGAAGACGATAAAAAAGCACCTGTCACGCCAAGAAATTAACTTTCTTTTGTACGCACTTATTCCATTTAGTTACTCGATCACCGACCGGAAGAGTAGCTCGATCAATAACCAAACGCAAACCTTTAACCAAGAAGATCGATTCTGAATGAAGCTTCAAGAATGCGAATCTACCTCATCAAAAAACGAGACACCTTGAAGCAAAACCAACAAATCTGTGAATTGAGAAGATTCGATGCCGCCTCTAGGCACTCTCCGCCAATCCGAAAACCACCCAATCGAATCCCTCCAATCCAAAATTAAACAACTTTTATCTCAATCAAGATTAGACAACCTTTTGAATTTAGAAGCAAGATTATAATTTCCCATCCAAGAGTCAAGCCAAAACCGAGTCTTAGCACCATTTCCCACCTTCCTACGAATAACCAACAAAGGGACGATCTGACTCTCGCGAAGACGGATAATGGATGACCAAAACCGGTTCCAAACCCCGTCCCCTTTGACAAGGTAGATAACTCACATGCTGAACCATGAATAACAAAAATGATTTTAACCCACAACGCATTTGGTTCATTAACAAGTCTCCATCGCCACTTATACAAAAGAGCTTCATCGCATCTAGACTCCCTAAACCCAATCCTCCATTATCCTTGTTCGTAAGAACCACATCCCACTTGACCCAAGCCATTTTTCTCGGCGAATTGTCACCTCTTGAGAAAAACTTAGACCGAATGGATTCAAGATCGCATCTAACTTTAACCGGAAGACGAAACAAAGAAAAATAATGCGTCCCCACAGATCCAAGAATGGATGTAATTAGAGTTGAGCGACCACCGGTTGAAAGAAGATTAGCTTTCCAATTGGTAAGTATTTTATGAAAACGTTTGATAATAGGATCCCACTCCTTAACCCTTGACATATTAGCGCCAACAGGAATGCATAAATATATAAATGGGAACTTATCCGCTTTACAACCGGCAAATTTAGCAAGCCTCTCAACCTCCAAGCGATCAACTCCAACACCAAAAAGAGAAGATTTGTGAAGGTTAATTTTTAGTTCAGATGCCAAATGGAAGTAATGTAATGCGATACCTATGTTTTCCATGTTAACGTCCGACCACTCACCAAGAAGAATGACATCATCCGTATAGAAAAGATGGGAAATACCAATATTACCAACGCGAGCACCGCGAAATAAACCGGCCTATTCAATATCTTTAAACGCCACATCTAGATCTCCCATTGCGAGAATAAATAAAACGGAGTCATTGGGTCGCCTTGCCTTAGACCTCTTTCCAGTTTAAATTCCGAAGTGGGGATCCCATTTATCAAGATTGAAGCTCGGTAAGCAAGAGCGAAACCAACCTACCCGTTTTCCACCAAAACCCATAAAATGCATAATAGTTTCCAAATAGTCCCAACTAATAGAGTCATAAGCTTTGGCGAAGTCAATTTTAAAAGTTAATAACTTCTTTTTTTTCTGTTGGAATACCTATCCACAAGCTCGTTAAGGATTAAGGAACCATCAAGGATTTGGCGACCCTTAACGAATGCCGATTGCTCGGGACTAACAAGACAATCAATGACACTCGACAACCGGTTAGCTAAAATTTTTGAAATAATTTTATATTGCAAATTGATAAGACTAATAGGTCTAAAATCTGTAACCAGATTAGGGCGCTCAACCTTTGGAATAAGCGTAATAAATGACCAGTTGCATCCGATCGGAAGAGCTGAAGAATGAAAAAATTTCCCGAATAAAACCGCATATATCATCCTTCAAGAGATCCCAATAATGTTTAATAAATCCAAAAGAAAAACCGTCTGGTTCAGGCAATTTTTCACTGCCACACGACCACACTGCCTGTTTATTTTCAGCCAAAGATACCTACAATTCAAGACTAGCAACCTGAATCATGGACAAGGATCCAAACCGAGGACTATGAGTAGCGAATTTCACCCCCTTATACGCCTCTTTAATCCCGTCGTATATGGTACAATAAACTCAGTGAATATATTAAAAACAGAGAGATAAGTCTGGTGTAGTCAGCCCCTTTGTCTTTATCAAAAGATTATTATAAGAACCAAGCCTTAATTCAAGCTATAACGAATGAATTAGAGTTAGTAGTTGAAGAGAGCACCATTATATGAGTCAAGCCCTGATTCAAATGAGGTCTCATGAAGTGAAACAAAAGTTGAATCTTTATTATCACGTGAGAACAGCTTTCTTGTCGATATCATTAATGTGGGTGGTGTTAGATTGATGACACGATAACAAAACTAGAAAATACCTTGAAGATCATGTAATCAACGATAAAGACATGTTTATATTTTTATCATTTTTTAGGTCTGTGTGTTTTATATTTATTTTAAATCTTTATATTATAGTTTTTTGAATCCATATATTTTAGAAATTACATTATTGTTAATAGTTATTTAAGATTGATTTATAAAAAGTTATATTACTTTTTAATAGCCTTTTTAGCAATTACATTATTTTTGGATAGCTAAATTATATATTTAACATTTTCAGCCCACTAGTTTTAATATGATTATTACTAATTAATATGATTATTACTAGAGATGGACAAAAATCGGTTTGGTCAGGTGAACCAGTTTCAAAACTGGCTCGATGCGTTAGTCAAACTGGTTTGACTCAAACCGGTTGGGAACCCGGCCCAACCCTACGGTTTAGGATAGGTTTGTTCATTTTTAAGAATACCGTTTTCAAACCCGACTCGTGTCGGCTCGTATAGGCAAACCGGTTTCAAACCCGAACCGATTCGGTTCACCAACTCAAAACCGGTTTAAAAAAAAATGTTACCGTTAACGTAACCGTTGGGATGGTTTTTGAGCATTCCCCCCTCCCCCCCTCCAATGTTAATATATATGAATAGTTATTGGTTGTATTGGTTGAATCACACCATTTTCTACTCTATCCAATCTAAAAAACGCTCAATATTCTCAAAAACGTTCAAAAAACGCACTCAAAAAATCAAAATAGCTTCCGAAAGTACGCATTCTACCCCCGAAGTCGGTTCCTCTACAATTTATGTTTTTGTAATTTTCTAAATATTTATTAAAAACTCAAAATTTATTTATTAAATTTGTATTTTATTAATTTAAAAAACAAAAGTTTTTTTGAAAAACCGGTTTTAACCCGACCCGAGTTGGTCCAAGCCCGACCCACTTCGCCTCAGATAGTCGGCTTCATCCTACCCTAAAACCGACAGGTTTGGGCCCCAACCAGGTTTTGACCAAGTTTGACCAAACCGACTTGAGTTACAACCTCGTGCGGTTTGTCCAAAAAAAAACCCGGTTTGTACACTTCTAGATTCTAATTAGAGTAAATTACTCTTTGAGTCCATGAAGTTTGATCATTTTAACAATTTGAGTCCCTTATGTTTAAATCCGTCTCTTTTAGCCCTGAAGTTCCACTTTGGACTCAATTTGAGTCTAAATGGCTAACGTCGTTAGATTTAACAGTTAACTTTCTTCTGAAATGACCACTCAGCGACTCAAATAGTTAAAATAAATTATATATTCTACCCCCTCTCTCCACCACCACCACCACCACCACCACCACCACCACCACCACCACCCCACCACCACCACCCCACCCCCACCCCCACCACATATATTCTACCCCTCGCCGTATATGGTTAAAATAGATTTAACAGTTCCACCGAAATCTTAAAGCTTTCATACCCAAATCAAAAAACCCTCGAAGACCCATTAAAGTTGTGGTGTTTTTCATGCAATCTTGGTCATCTGAAGTTGCAAAGATGATCGGAATGCCAGAAAAGGCGAAGACTTTTGTGTACAACAGATTACTGGTTTTTGTGGCTTCTATGTGGGTTCAATCTTGTTCCGGGACTGGGTATATGTATGGAAGCATATCGCCGGTGATCAAGAACACCATGGGTTATTATCAGAGGCAGATTGCTCTGTTGGGTTTTGCTAAAGATATCGGTGATGCTATTGGCTTCATCTCCTGCAGTTTGTGTGAAGTTCCAATTTAGTATGTTAATCTCTTATTTGGTTAATTTATTTGTTGTTGGCGTTCGCGGTGGCGATGGTATTTTAGTATTTATATGTGTATATATATATATAATTTATTATATATATATATATATTTAATAATTTACTATTTGAATCTTTGAGGGGTATTTCAGTTTTTATAGAAAAAATTTAACAGAAAATCTAACAAAGTTAGTCATCTGGACTCAAATGGTTATGAAAAACAAAAGTAAGGCGACAAAAGGATGAAAAAAAAGAGCAGGGACTCAAATATTTAAAACTGGCAAATCTCATGTACTCAAATAGTAATTTACTCTTCTAATTATTACAGGGTTGTTAACATTTTCAGCTCACTATTGTCATATTTGTATACCGTTTGTTTCTTTTATAGTCTTGCAAGCTGAGCCCACCAATTTTTTTAGTCTTGCGCACCTTTTTGTTTAACATATATTGCAGCCCACTAATTGAATTAATATGGCTGCCTCTTTGGACCTGCTCAATAGAGTAGCCTAGATTGCACACCAATAACAATACCATACTGCGATCAGCCCAACATAAATAGATACTTTTGGTTTTGGTTCAACCAAGTGAACCGATTGAACCAAAACCGGGGTGACAGAAGACCATATGCAACACACCGGTCCGGTTCACGGGCCTCCTTTTATTGACTTCTCATTGACTTCTCCCTCTCTATCTCGATTACGGCCAGGTTCTTCTTAGTTCGGTGCGGTCCAAGAATCAATGACGAACCCTACAACTATTCGTCCTACTTTGAAATTTTGTTCATTGTTTTGGTGCATTTTGATGCACATATTTATAGCGATGAATTAAATCTTTTATAAGACTGTATCAAATTATGTAGCTTGGATTCTATGTTGTAATGAGTTCAATTGTCATGTGTTCAAATGAGAATCGCCCAGATTGGGAACCACATCCGTACCGTTCGTTCTTACAAATAAAATAATCAGACGGTAGTAATTTTGTAATTAAATGAACCATCATTAGAAAGTTAACCGTTGCAAAGATAAAAAAATGACACAGTGATATATTGTATAAGTGAAACATTAACAGTATAACATACGTAACAATGACTATAATACGTGAAATAGAAATGTCACGCGGTGACATTATCATAAATAAGTTAAATATTATGAGTATAGTGTATGTGTTTGGTGAATATACTACATGTATTAGTATGTTACCAACTATACTTTAGTGTATGCATTGCCACGTACATTGCATATGTATTCTTAGTATAATTTATGCATTGTTTATTATATTACAGTTGTTGCTGATTATACTTTAGTGTATATATAGTTGCATATGATACTTGTGTTAGTGTGTTCATTCATTTATTTTCTTCGATTTATTCTCTTTTTATACGTTCTCATTCGATTTGTTCTTGTTCAATTTCGATCTATTTTTGGGAATACGTACTTTAGACGCGTGGGTAAGAGTAGTTGAATCCACAAAGATTTCTTTCCTAGCCTTGGTCATGTAATATAATTCCAATGGGAAGACCGACACATCCCGTTTAGATCCAATTGTTCTCGTTTGATTTTGATTTCGTATGTGTAAATATTGTCGAAATCAAAATCAATTGGTTCTCGTTGGATATTGATTTCGATTGTATTTGGATCTCATTCACTTTTGATTCCTATCTAATTTTGATTTGTAAATAAGTCCAGACGAGTGAAGAAAATAAACGTGCGATAAATTGAGCAAACTAGAATGATTTTACCCTTATAATGTTAGAAAAGAATCGTCCCCATCTTTGATAAGATCAGATTGCAAAGAGAAAAAGTGATTCGAAAATAAATTTGGTTCTTAAATTTGGAATGATTCTTATTTTAACCATGTATATGTATAATACTAGATGTTAAAAGTTTAAAATTTAAAAGTAAAAAAATGTTTCGAGAGATAAAAGTTGCCATGGATTGGTCTTTTACCAAGCTAATGGTAATCCAATTGACCACCAATCATGATATTTTTTTGGGTGCTTGAATGTATACATAGTCGCGGCGTTTAATGATCAAATTAAGACCATTAATTATAACAAAGTGATTTAAGTTATATTTAAGTAGCCACATATCTTGTATTATTTTTCTCTTTGTTGCGTCTTACTTTTATATGTCTCTTTGTAAATACTGAGAAAACTCCATGTATTATTAATTAAAAAAAACATTCTAAAGTTAATTGCTTAAAATATATAAAAAAAATAAAAAATTAAATGTAATTAATAATACGTGGAGTCCGCTCAGTACAATTTACAAATAAACGAAGTTGTGTGTCATATCAATACATTCTCTATGGTTTTCTTTATTTCCGTTTAAAATTTTAATTCGGTGACTAATTATTGCACCTTTTATTAAAATAAATAATTGAAAAAGTACATTTTAATTTGTTTTTGGTATTAATTTAATAATCACCAAAATCAAGAAAATTCATTTAATCTAATAATTACATTGTTTCCTTTTAATCAAGCTTTTGTCCATTGGTTGTTGAGTTGATAATCAATAAAATCATGGCATAACACTTATGTGTCAAATTTGTAGTTGTAACATAGATTTTAATCGGATTTTTTCATTTCTTGTATATAACAATGTGTACCCTTCATAGAAATTTTCATTATTGTTAAGAAAAAAATATTCATTTTTGTTTTATTAGTTTGTACATTTATGGAAAAAAAAACATGCACCGCTAGAGCAACGAATCTATTTTAAGTCAAGTGGCTACTAGAGCCTCATGTTGTACATGCGTAATTAACATATATTTTGGAACCGAGTAATGAATTTATTTTAAGTTAAGTGGCTGGTTTTAGTTCTGCTTGTAGGATATATCTACTTTTTCTGTTGTAAAGTAAACTAGTGTTTCTATGGCCAATTTCATATATACCCTATAAGTTTAGAAAGGCTTAGGATCTTCGTACACCCAAAGATGTTATTTTGACACCCAAATTCTATACGACTAGTATAGGGCTATACGAGTAGTATACGAGGCACAATACGACTCATATTAGGGCTATACGAGTCATAATACGACTAGTATTGTGACTATAGGAGTCGTAATACGACTAATATTGGGGCTATACGAGTCATATTGGGCTATACGAGTCTGGTAGGTGTCAGTCTGATGTGAGGTCTTGTGGGTGTCGGTTTGAATTTTTGGGATATACGACTCGTATTGGGCTATACGACTCGTATATAGGGTGTCAAAAGAACCTGATGGAGTGATGGGTGTACCAATAATATGACCCATTTAGAAAATCTTTATATTAATAAATAAAAATTCTATGAGACACGTGTCACTTTATAATGTATCATCATAATTTTTTTTTCAGACTCTCTCTCTTATTAAATAATGATATTAAAAAAATTTAAATATTTAAGATAAATTTAATTATGAATACTTATTATTTATTTATAGATAGTTATTATATCATTAACTAAATTAACTTAGTATGAAATTCTTCCTATCGGAAAATCAGGGGTTTCTATGTCCACTGATAAGTAAATATGGAAAGAATCTAGAGAAAAATAATCAAAATTAACCGATATTTTTCTTAAGATTCACCGTATAAATTCTATATAATATTGTTAGGTAACGGTTTTAGAACATATCACATTAATTCACAAAATGTAATTTATCAACATTATATCATCTTTCTATTAATAATTTTGTTACAACTATGGAAAACATAAATATGCCATCACTAATGAGTCAAAATGATAAATTTTCTAATACAAGTTAAAGGGGTAGATGTCAACCGTCTTTGTCGAATTTCATCGTTTTATATATAAGTAATCTATTAATCAAATATTATTAGGAAAAATATACTGTAAAATAGTAATTAATTCAGAGTTTTTCAACCAATTCGACTTATTTATTTTCAGTTAAGTTTATCAAGTTTTCTCATTTGAGATATATTCCATCAAATTTTTATGTATATAAATTATTTAAATATATGTGGCTTGAATAAATCAGTTTGTGAACACAGAAGACCTTTAACTCCCTCAGCAATGCATCATATTGATGTATAAATCTTAAACAAAATAAAAAATAAAAAGAAAAACAAAACTAATATTGAAAAGAGGCCCCACAAGAAGTGTTTGATATTGGGGTATAAGTGGTAGCTCCACTTATACATAACTATCCTCTATTAATGCAAAGCATTTGAATTGAAGGCAACAACATGCCATGCACTTTACAAGCCAAACAAGTGGTGTTGACTTAGATTGGGCTTTTCCTTTGACCTTTTTCTTGATGTGGATGCACCATCGGTTTATAGCTTCATTCAAAAGTTACATGCTTGTCCCAACAATCATTTACTTTTCTTTGTTTCTTTCCCTTTACCAACAATATTTTTATAATCTTGTAACACAAATGGTTACAAACTAGTTAAAGTTACTTCCCATTTCTTGAAACTTGAATCCTTCAATGATTCACATCCACCAACATGTTCTATTATATTCTTGTGATTGACATCAAATACGGAAGCTTAAAATCTTTCTAGAAAGAGGAATGACAACGATGATCACATATAACAACCAAAGGGTATACGTCGATACTGAATACCCTAATCCTCTGATCTCTTTCAAGAGATGCATGTCAATCGATTATGTGTATACACGTTTGAATCCTAGCTAGCTCTAATCGAGACCATGTAACATGATCAAATTCCCAATCTTGGAGCACAAAACTTAATCTCGGTTTTATGTAAAGATTGTACAACTAGTTCGTAGTCAACACTCTTATTGCATCATTCAATGATCATGATACGTAATCTTTCTTTACAATAGTGTTTATATCTATACGTATTTATGTAGCAACATGATGTCATCATAAAGGGGAAATAAGAAACTTTATGAACAAGCTGGGATTGGGCCATAAGAGGGGGCATGTCTTATGTAATGATAATAGATGCATAGTTGAGGTGGAGATTCTAAGCAAATGTCCAAATCAAACACCATAAACATGTATAAAAGGAGAGAGGGGGGGGGGGGGGGGTTCTTAAGGTGGTTACTTTAGACACAATTAAGATTGGTCAGAGTGATCTTTCTCTCTCTATTATTAAAATGCATATTCTATAGTTTGGATATGCAAGTAATTGTTGCACATGTAGTGTGTAGTTTTGAGATGATTATGACACCTGGTGCTTACGAGCTAACTAAGCAATCAAACTATATTACTTACCCACATGTAGTTTGGTGATGCTTTCTAATTTCTCTGATCCTTTAATTTGGATTTTATTTTTTGCTTTTCATATACAATCTAAAAAAAATTTCAAAACCGGAAGGGATGACAATGGGCTTGCGTCGAGTCAGGTTTTGGTAATCCTAGTCTCATACATGATCGTGTTTCAGATTTCGTATCCACTTCTATATCTGTTAGGCACCTGATTACTAATTATCCAACGGGTTTGGGAGTTTCACTACGAGTATCTGATATCCAATTTTGATATTAGGTGGTTCAAATTACTCGTTGGGATTCCTACCACACGGCCAAAACTCAATTTTAAACTTATTCTAAATACAAACATAAAATATCAAATATTCAAGTAGAACTATGACAATTATAAACTTTTAATAATTTGAAGTTTGTAACAATTTTAAAAAGCTAATTAAAGATATTATTTATTATAATTTTAATATTGTATAAAAATATTCGGTTTTAATAAGGAAAAAAGAGTACGATAAAGGTTTCTGGTAATTAGACTGATATCACATAAAAACTATGACTAATCTCGCACACACTAGGTCCCATACTCAAATACATGTCCCATAATATATTACATGACCTTAATGTTTTAGGTTTGAATTTTACCCTTAGCGTGGGTGTTTTTCTATCATCCCTAACTATATACGTGAACTTGGCAGAGTCAAATGATTCTTAGAAGGAAGGTCTTGTTTTTGTAGGAAGGTCTTTGTTTAAAACCAGGTGATAAAGGTAGTTTAAAATTATTGGTGTAAAATAGAGTAGCAGTAACATTTACCGTTAAAAAAAACTGTATAAATCAACGTTTTGTTTCACAACGTTCTTGTTTTTGTATTTTTTTTTAACTTTTCTTGATCTTTGTTTTTTTTTCAACAAAAACCGCGACGTGAAACAATGTCTTCCAGAGGTTTAATTATGGTTGCAAGAATAAATCAAATGTTGAAAATGTCTTCACAATAATTTACTTTCTTCACAATAATGTCTTCACTATCAGTAATTATTTGTTTTCTTTTGATAAACTTTCAACGAAATAAAAAAAATATACTTTTCTTAGTTAATTCAATATATATTATTGTAGGTTGTTATATAAGAGATAAATGAGTGAAAAAAAAATGTGTTGGTTTTTGTCACCTTTAGTGGGGAAAATATTGAAAGAAATTCTAGAAAACTACAAAACACAACCAACAAACCGACCCAAACACCTAAAAGTAGGAAAAGGAAATAGAAACCCGTCATCTAATCAACGTGGGGTTTATTTCCGGTAGGTTGATTATGATCCGTTGGTATTTTATAATTTGTAAACGAGTGTCATATGTAAGGATGTGTTTATGAGAAAAATCATTTAAATGAGAAATCACTAGTACATAAAAGCTTTTTAGCGACCGAACTAATAAACATCGCTAGGAAAAATTAGTTGTTTTTTGAGGCGGTTTGGAAAACCACTTTTAATAAAAAAAGAACCCTAGGAACTGCCCCTAAAAACCATATACAGGAACCGCCCTAACAAATAATATATTGTATAATTTTCATTAAATCAAGTCTTATATATAAAATTTAGGAAATCCCAGCAAGCAAATACATGAAAAAGAATTACAAGAAGATAATATCTCAAAAATAATACAATTTTTCAAACTACTATTAAACTACAATATTACTAAGTTTTAAAAACTATATAAAAATATATCACGAAAATCCGTCTTCAATAAATACCTCTCTAAAAAATTGCAACATTAAGTTTGCGGCATTAAATATTAATAACATGTTCATATGTTGTTATTATTACTTTTTAAATTATAACAGTAAATTAAACATTTTTATCTTTAATTTGAGTATAATGTTATATTTAAATAAAAAATTAACGTGTCGTAGATTATTCAACAACACATACATGTAGTATGATGGTACTACATATATGCAATATGATACTGCATATATGTAGTATTATCATACCACACACACACATACAGTGTCGAACAACTTTTGGCACGTTAATTTTTTTAAATATAATAACATTATACTCAAATTAAAGATATTAACGATGTTAAAGAGACATTGAAAAAGTTTGATCGGATCAAAGCACGAATGAAAGCCGCACAAGATCACAAGAAATCCTATGCAGATAAAAGGCAAAAACCTATTGAATTCAATATTGGGGACAGAGTAATGTTGAAAGTGTCGCCCTGGAAAGAAATCATACGATTCAGAAACAGAGAAAAGTTAAGTCCGAGGTTTGTCGGACCGTTCCGAATTATGGCACGGGTTGGGGAAGTCGCTTATCGGTTGGAGATGCCTGATGAGTTAAGTGGGATTCATCTTACGTTCCACGTGTCACACTTGAGAAAGTGTTTGACGGATGAATCAGCTCACGTGCCACTTACCGACATTGGGGTCGACAACAGCCTTAATTGTATCGATGAACTCGTGGCCATCCTTGACCGAAAGGAGAAACGTTTACGTAATAAAGTCATTCAATTGGTTAAGGTACAATGGAAGCACCGAAAGGGACCGGAAGCAACTTGGGAAACAAAGACAGGTACCCTCAGCTGTTTGAATTATGACATGTTTCGGGGACGAAACCTTTTGTAAGGAGGGTAGACTTGTAACACCCCGAAAATAAAGACGGATAGATAACGGGCTTTCGAAGGAAATAAAGAAAAGAATAAAGAAATAAAGATATGGGCTCGTGGGCTCGGGTAATTGATGTGTTGCTAAATATCCCGTGTATAAGAGTTTAATTTGTATAGTTTTAGTAGTTTTATCTTGTATATCGAGTCTGTTTTATGTGCATTTGGTGTTTGTGAGTCTTAAAGGTTAAGCATGCTACTTAAGTGGGAAATATGAAGCTTAAATCAAGAGGATAGCAGCATACCCGGACCCCAGAGAAGTCAAAGTCAACAAAAGTCAATTTCTTGGAATTTAGGTTCTTCGCGGTAAGCGAAGACTGAGGTGGAGAAGTTCACGACACGCGAGGGAACAGAAAAAGGGCCGCAACTAATTTGTTCTTCGCGCCACGCGAAGATCATCCAGGTTTGCTTCGCGACACATGAAGAATAGAAAGGTCAGCAAAAATAACCTAATTCTAATTATAAGCCTAGGAGGAGTCCATAATCGAATTAACTTCCATCCAGCCATCCAAGAACTTCCCAGAGGCGATTTCCAGAGAGAAAGTTTGAATCTTTTCGCGTTTTTGATGTTAGATCAAGCCACACCAACTATTGAAGAATTGATGATGATGTCGATGAGCAGCTAATCATTCCGTGATTGTTTCCAGGTGTAGGATTTGCTTTATAAGGTGATAATATGATGCATACTGAGTTTGGTTTAGGATTCTTGTAATCATTGATTGTTCGAATGCTATGGTTTCTTAGATTTGATTAAACACTTTGGTTTGTTTTAGATTTAATATATTCATCAATTTTCAGTTTTCTATCGTGAATCATTGAGTGTCTAGATCTGATGTTCTAAAGTGGTAATTGTTTATTGAGTTTTAAATCTGTGTCAAGTATCCGGTTTTATAAATCGTTGCTCAGCACAGTCACTATCTTGATTATTAATTATTTGTCAAATCTAATAAAACGAGTTATGTCTATGTAACTTTCAATAAGTACAAATTAGTAATCACCGAACTTGCAATCTGAACCCGGAAGTAATCCGTTTTCTCTTAATTATTTTCAAAGTTAGTGCTTTTCAATATGAACTTAACCAATTTTCTTAAACAACACTGTCCACCAATTCCCTGTGATTACGACACCCTACTTCACTATACTATAGTTTAAGGTAGCTAGGGATTAGATATAATATTGTTATTGATTGACCTTGACAACGCGATCAAAATGGCGCCGTTACCGGGGAATCGGTGCGCTTAGTTTTTTGTTTTAGTTTAGTTAATTATTTTTTATATATAAAAACAAAAACCCAAAAAAAAAATTATTTTTATTTTTTTTAGTTAGTTTTATTTCTTTGTTCAGAATTACTCGGTTGTGTTACTTGTGCAGGTTATAATGGACGGGGGTTATGATGATGGCCACTATTACTATGAGCCGTGCATGAACTATGGCATCACTGGCCACTGGGCTCAAGATTGCCCAAGGATCAATCAATAGGGTGGTAGCCCAGACTATTAGAACTATCAGCATGATTACAACCAAGGCTACCACCCTAGAGGTTCATCTGGCCAAAGCAATTATCTAGATTAATGGCAGAATAAGAGAGATCCACAAACAGGTCAATCTGAACTGGATGACATCCGGTCAGATATGTAGGAGCTGGCAAAAGTGGTCCAAGCAGTTGTGCAGCAACAGGAGAGCCAGGCAAAAGATCATCAAGCCTGGATAGAACAAGTTGCCAACTTAACTGAGATAGTTGCAACAATCATTAGAGATTTAAGTAAGCCCTACAGTGCACATCAGTCTGCAAGTCCCCAAACCATAAACAGTGCACACCTAAATGCAGTAAGTCTTCAACCCTCACTTGAAATTCCTGTTGCTGAACATACTCCACCACTGAGAGTAGAAAGAGTGGTAGAGCACAGTGAGTCCGACTCTGACCTTAATCAGGATTTAATGTCACAAGATAAACTAAAAATTGAAAATGTGAATAAATCGCTAAAAATTCCATTCCCTTCAGCTTTAATCAAACCGGTTTTAAAAGGAAAGGATCCAACACAGGATGAGAGATGTGAAAATTTTGAAAAGCGTAAAATCAATTTGCCATTTTTAAATACGCTTAAACATGATCCTAATAATGTTGAGTATCTCAAAGGTTTGAGTACCCAAAAACAACGACACAAATGTTCTGAACAAGTCAAGCTAAGTGCTAGTGTGAATGCCGTGTTTATGAGTAACCTTCCCCCGAAACTCCAAGATCTAGGAGCACCTCTTATTTCAATACAAGTAGGTGAATTTAAACTGGATAGAGCGTTGCTGGATCTTGGGGCAAATGTGAGCATTTTACCTTGGAGTCTGTATGATCAGCACGATTTTGGTCCATTATAGAGAGTCAACACCACGGTGGTGTTGGCTGATCAGACTCCCACACATCCTCGGGGGATTGTAAAGGATGTTATTGTGAAGGTAGGGGAGTTTTACTATCCAGTAGATTTCTTAGGGTTGGACTGTGTAAAGAACACACAACCAACTATTATTTTGGGTAGACCGTTCTTGGCAACTGATCAGGAAAATATTAATTGTGCTGAAGGAAAGTGAGAATGAGATTTGGGGCTCAGAAGATGAGTCTTAGAATATTTTCAAACTTGCCAAACCCGAAAGCTAACAAGTGTGAATCACCTGAAAAGGTGAATCACACGGTCGAGAATGATTGTGTTGTGAGTGACAGGTTAGCTGAGAAGAAGGATGGTGAAACTCCGGACAATGGGAAGAAAAGGGTCAGAAAGAGGAGGCGGAAAGGGAAGAAACCGCAAGTTCCGGATACAGAGAAAGAGTTTTTTGCTTTGTTTGTGCAAGCATGGAGACAATTTGATGATGAGCGGAATGTAAGTGCGGGGAAGGAGGATTGCAAGCATCCCACCCAACCACCATGACATCAGTAAGGTATACCACTTAGCGCTCTTGGGAAGCAGCCTAAGGTTAGTATATTTTAATTTCTTGTCTTGTTAAATGAACTTTGCAGGTGTGTTCAATAGAAACCCTCACGAGACTAAACTCGTCCACTCGGGCTATCGAGGGGTTTAAAAGGCTTGTTGCATGTGCCAAATGCATCCATGATTCCTACGAAAGTGATTTAGGTGTTTATTTTCGTTTTGTGTGTTTTTGTGTGTGAACCGGCCAAGTGTGAGGAAGTCACATGGGTGTTCATGCACGTAGGGTGCAATTGGGTGCGTGTGCGAGTTTTGGAGGTTGGAACAAATTTTAGATTTTTATATGAAAATTTTCTAAGCAAAATTTTGCTCAAAACTTTATGTTAACAACACTTCTTCGCGGTACGCGAAGACCCGTCCTCCAAACTTCGCGACACGCGAAGAACAAAAAGTCAAAGGCCGGGTCAAAATTCCATCTCTCGCGATACACGAAGTGTTCCCCCTAGTTTTTCGCGGTACGCAAAGACCCTAAACTAGGGTTTATTTTTGTAATTTTACAATTTTTGTAATTTTGAGTCGTGTCAGTCCGTCGGGTCTTTTATTTTTGTTTTTGCATCTTTTCATTGAGTCGTTATGATGCTTGTGGGTTTGTTGCGAGCTTAATTTTGAAGGTTTGGACTAAATTGCGCGTACTCAATCTCCATTCGGGTGACGATCCTCTGACTTTGATGATTCGTTTGTACAAGGCTTCCCGCTTGCATCTGTGGAACACGATCACGAATGAAATGCTATACGATCGTCTTATCAGCTAAGTTTTTCTTAATTTTTGTATTTTTTTTCGTTTTAGTGTCTCTCTTCCTACATTGAGGACAATGTAAAGTTTAAGTGTGGGGAGGGGAGTTTGAGTCTGTATTTTGAGTCATAAAAAATAAAAAATCCAAAAAATTAAAATTAAAAAAATTTCAAAAATGTCTCTAGATCAGAATTTTTGTAATATATGGAAAATGATAGGTAAAATCGGGAACTTTGCGTGTTGGATTGAATTGAAATAATAAAATAGAAAATGTGTCTAATTTGTAATGTTTTGGTAGGCCCAGCCAACTTAAAGAGCTTAAACATCCTGATAGTGTATCTAGGTTTAAATGAATCATAATTCAGGATGTCTTGTGGGTTCTTATCTTAGGGGTGTCGGTAAGGTCGAAACTGTCAACATAGGGTGATAGGTACCTCTATAAGCAAAAATTTAGAAGTTTTTAAAATCTTTGCAACACCGCTTTCTTTTTATGAAAATAAATCCGAAAGTTGGTGGCGTCCGCATTCCATAATCCACCGTTTTCATGAGTTTTAATTAATTAAGTTGAGAATTTGAGTTTGCCTACGTGTTACCTTCTGGGTTACAAGCTTGGTTGAAACGCCCATGGGCAGACTCTTGTAATCAATTCTAGATGACTGATTTGACTTATGTGTTACCCTCTGGGATGGAGACCTGGTTGAAACGCCTCTAAGTTGAGTTATGTTCTTCATTGTTTAGAAACTGAAGCTTGTGTGTTACCCTTCGGGATAGTGACTTGGTTGAAACACTAATGGTTAAGGTTATTCATAAGTTAATTAAAGCTCGCATCATTCATCCATCGATCCATAATTCATTGATTTTTAAAACTTATAGATTAGTGTTTATAGTGGTGGGAAATCTATACGGTTTAACCTGGGCCTAAACATGACCTTGAGATGGGATTAGGCTGAGTCGTAGCTTCTAAGTGTGATACCCATAGATATCCTATTGCTTGGTAATAAAGATAATATTTTAGATCACAGAATTTGGGGCTCGAGAGTCGGTGGTTGAGTTTAATCAGATTGAAATACCGATTGATACGATTAACGTGTTATGAGAAGTGTGCTATGTAGAATGAAAGTATAAGAAGCAAGTTTTTTTTTTCGATTATGATTCCAATGCAATATTCTTTTTCGGGACGCAAAAGGTCAACTGTGGGGATGTGATGTGTTGCTAAATATCCCGTGTATAAGAGTTTAATTTGTATAGTTTTAGTAGTTTTATCTTGTATATCAAGTCTGTTTTATATGCATTTGGTGTTTGTGAGTCTTAAAGGTTAAGCATGCTACTTGAGCGGGAAATGTGAAGCTTAAATCAAGAGGATAGCAGCATACACGGGTCCCAGAGAAGTCAAAGTCAACAAAAGTCAATTTCTTGGAATTTAGGTTCTTCGCGGTAAGCGAAGACTGAGGTGGAGAAGTTCGCGACACACGAGGGAACATAAAAGGGCCGCAACTAATTTGTTCTTCGCGCCACGCGAAGATCATTCAGGTTTGCTTCGCGACACACGAAGAATAGAAAGGTCAGCAAAAATAACCTAATTCTAATTATAAGCCAAGGAGGAGTCCATAATCGAATTAACTTCCATCCAGCCATCCAAGAACTTCCCAGAGGTGATTTCCAAAGAGAAAGTTTGAATCTTTTCGCGTTTTTGATTCTAGATCAAGCCACACCAACTATTGAAGAATTGATGATGATGTCGATGAGCGGCTAATCATTCCGTGATTGTTTCCGGGTGTAGGATTTGCTTTCTAAGGTGATAATCTGATGCATACTGAGTTTGGTTTAGGATTCTTGTAATCATTGATTGTTTGAATGCTATGGTTTCTTAGATTTGATTAAACACTTTAGTTTGTTTTAGATTTAATATATTCATCAATTTTCGGTTTTCTATCGTGAATCATTGAGTGTCTAGATCTGATGTTCTAAGGTGGTAATTGATTATTGAGTTTTAAATCTGTGTCAAGTATCCGGTTTTATAAATCGTTGCTCAGCACAGTCACTATCTTGATTATTAATTATTTGTCAAATCTAATAAAACGAGTTATGTCTATGTAACTTCCAATAAGTACAAATTAGTAATCACCAAACTTGCAATCTGAACCCGGAAGTAATCCGTTTTCTCTTAATTATTTTCAAAGTTTTTAAAGTTAGTGCTTTTTAATATGAGCTTAACCATTTTTCTTAAACAACACTGTCCACCAATTCCCTGTGGATACGACACCCTACTTCACTATACTATAGTTTAAGGTAGCTAGGGATTAGATTTAATATTTTTTTTGATTGGCCTTGACAACGTGATCAGTAATGGGTCAAAAGGAAGACAAGGGTGGGCTTAAAACCCTAGCCTCACTTCTTCCAGCCCCCATTTTTACACAAGCTCCTCCTCCCCCATATTTCTAGTGAGAGAAACCGTAGAGAGTGAAAGTGTTGGATTGGGCTCGAGATCACTCCATCACCCTTCTCCACGGATTGTGTGAAGTTTTGATGAGGAAACGAAGCGTTTTGATGTAATCATTACCCTCAAATTTGAGTTTTTATATTTTGTGGGTTTTATGAGATTTTAATAAAAAGGTTGCATTTTTAAGTTTAAAATGCTAAACGGACCCTAGATCTAGCATCACGAACATAAAACACAAGTTTTGAAGGTAAAAAGTTGTTGTCTTGACGAGATCAGACCTTGGTTACCTTCCATGCTGAAAACCCTAGTTTTCCGCTAAGGAAGACGACCAAGCGAAACTATTATGTAAGCGAAAGTCTTCATGAAACGAAACTAACTAGATTCGCTTAGTGTATGTGAAGCGAAACTGATCCTAGATTTGCCCGAGACACAGTTTCGTTGGGATTTTAAGAAGCGACACTAATGATAGTTTCGCTGAAAGTTAGAAAATGAACATGAGCATAGTTTCACTTAGAATAATGGTGCGAAACTAACCCTAGTTTTGCTCAGACCAGAATAAGTTTAAAACTGATGCGTTTGACTATCAATTTACATTTCGAGTATCACCGGTTGACTTGAGATAGTACGTTTAAGCTAGCTTATCAGGTGAGTTCTAGAGCCCCCTTTTAAATATTTTATCGATGTTTTGGGCTGACGTGCATACATAACGAAACGATGTTTTATGAAATTATGTTTATGAAAGATGTCTTAAAAGTGAGGTTTTGTAATGTGTTTATGAAATGTTTTGCCAAAGAAGTTTACAAAGTGTTTGCGAATGAAATGTTATTTAATAAACGTAAGAATACTTTAACTGAAGTTTGATGTAAAAGAAGTAAAGATTTTATGAAAGTCACAAAATGAACGAATCTGCCATGGTTCCTCCGGCAATCGAAGTTATGTATGTTATGTATGGGCAATACCTTTATAGGGGCCTTTGTGGCTGGCCAACTTTTTAACAACGGGTTCTTCGTGATAAGGAATGACGACGGTCTTCCTACACTATGTTTGGTCTTTCTAGAGGTAACGAGCCTTAGGGGACCCAGTGCGCATTTGTGGCCTAGAGGTAACGAGCCTTAGGTTACTTCATGAGCGTCTTGTGTCAGCAAGACGAGAGGGACGATAATGAATAGAATTGACGGTTACGAGAAGGCGCAGATTCGATGTGTATGTTGACTTATGTTTCTTTATTATGTTATTGCATGTTTACGTACGCTTTTATTATAAAAGTTATATGTTATGTTTTGACAAATATTTGAAGTTAATGTTTTATGTAAAAGTTAGAACTCACCAGCGTAGCTGAATTTTAGTATGCACATTCAGGTAGCTGAATTTTAGTATACACATTCAGGTTAAGCGCATGTAAGAAGTTGGCATGGATGCTTGGCAAGCAAGAAGAGTTACCCGGTGGATCAAGAAGTCTAGCATCCAGTTATGTTTATGTTATGAAAATTTTAAGACAATGATTATGTTTTTAAATTTATGGATATGTTTAAAATGAACGAAAATTTTCATTGCGTTATTTGATATTCAAAGTTTAAGAATTCTTTATTGATAAGTAAATCCAAAGCGTGAGGCCTTGCACACATATATATATATATATATGTATATATATATATATATATATATATATATATATATATATATATATATATATATATATATATACATGGCCGGCCCACAGGGTGGCGAGGAGGTTGGCGGTCCCGGGCCCGGTCTTCCTTAGGGCCAGAAGTTTTTAATTTTTTTATATTATATATATGTGTTTTTTAATTACAAATATATATATATATATATATATATATATATATATATATATATATATATATATATAAGCTCAATTGTTTATAAATCTGAACCGAAAACCAAGAAATAAAAAAAATTATACATATAAGCACAATTAAAAAAAAAATCTATTTATAAGCCCGTATTATGTTTTTTGTATATATGATTATTGAGTTTATATTATAGGACCCACTTTTTCTTTACATGCCCCGGGCCCAAAACGTTTTGAGTATTCTCGGGATCGACCCTGTATATATATATATATATATATATATATATATATATATACGATATAATAAATAAAGGTTTTGATGGGACACTTGTCACTATCATATGCATCCTTAATTTTTTTTCCGCCTCTCTCTCTTATTAATTATACAAATTTCTTTAATTGTATCTATAATTTTTTGTTTCCCACCTCTCTCTCCTATTAAATAATAATAATTTCTATAATTATTTTTATAAAACTTTTTTTAAATAGGTTTGTTCATAAAACATTTTTATAAATTGAACATTTCTTTCATTTTTTTATAAAACATTTTTAAAAAATAACTATATAACGTTTCTAGAATTTGTATTAAAAAACGATGTAATATGTCATAAATACGTAATATGTAAATTTTTATTACTCAATATATATAACATTGCATTTATTCAATCCGTCTAATACAACGTGTTTATAAAGTTTAATATGAATTAACACTTATCAGTTACATAAAAAAAATAATACTCAGCTAAAAAAATGTTTTAAAAATTAACTTAACAAAATTTATAACTGTCACGTAATATTTTATTTAACCCATGTAATACACGTTTTAAAGACATAAATTTTTTATTAATAAGTATATAACATTACATTTATTCAACCTGTGTAATACACGGGATTCTACCCTAGTATACACACACACACACACACACACTTATATGTGTGTGTAATATGCTGAGAATCGTAGGAACCGAATTAAACGTATACATATCACTTCAATAAAAAGTGTAAAATTGAAAAAAAAATGTTTTATTTATCTCCCACTACTTTCTTTGATTTTATTTCATCTCTCCTGAATTTTTCTAAAAGAAGTATAAAAAAGTGTTGTTAGTGCGCACGCGCGCGTAAGTATAATGAATATACTTATGTGCATTTAGATAAAAGACCATAATACCATAATTTTCTAAAATAAATCTTAAATATATTGAAATCTAAAGCATTCTAGCCAATTTATATAGTAAATAATATAAAGGTTAATGTGGTCTCATAGTTTTCAACATACTATTAGCTATGAAAAGAACACTCCAATATACTTACACGTGTATATTAGCTATGAAAAATGTTCTAATGTAAAATAAGATAAATGCTAGAAGTGTAGAAAGTGATATAGGCCATTAATCAAAATAAATCAATGGTTGAGATATTAAAGGGTGTCATTTGTACACAATGAACAAATTAAATAGTTGGGAGAGGCAAAATGAGAGGAATCACCATTGTTGATATTTATCTAGTTCTCTCATTTTTTAAGCTCAAATAGTTTTTATATGCTTTATTCTTGTATTGTAAGGCCCCGATCCCGGGAAGCCTCACTTGTTAGATTTACTCATTCACAAACACTTCTTAAACTTGAAACTTCACAATTAAGCAGCGAAAACATTCAGTCAAATCATAACTTGTCCAAAACATAACAATCATTGTCTTACCGGTCAACTTTTAATAAAACATAACACACGGGATGCCAAAGATCTTTGACGCAGGGTAACTCCTCTCGGCCAGCCAAGCAATCCAAGAGCTATTATCGTACCTACACTTAGCCTGATGCGCATACTAAAAGTCAGCTAACGCTGAGTGAGTCTAGCTTTACATAAAACATACCTTTTAATAAAAGTAGAAGGATTTACACATACGTACTTCAATGCCGGTCAAGGCAAAACTTTCACTGTTCAACACTTTCAGGTCATACATTACACGTCTAAACTGTACATAAAATAACCTGGGAAAACTCATCACACAAACTTATCATGAAGGCTTATCTCATAGACTCATCATGAAGGCTTATCACACATACGCTTACCAAGAGGTTGCTTATCACGAAGGTGCTTATCATGAAGATTGGGGTTACGTTTACCCAATGAGTAACAGTCGTTACCCCTTATTACGAAGAACAAGTTGTACAACTGTAACATCCCAAAATGTCGAGAAATAAAGTTAACGAGTTCAAGCGGGCCGAAGTCGGGCCGGGTCAGTCACGAACCGGGCTTGGGGAGGTCTCCCCTATAAATAGCCAAGACCACCACATGTTTCTCTCATTTGCAATTCTAGAGAGAGAAAAACCGTAGAGAGAGAAAGTGTCGGAATCGCACAAGATTGCACCCGCTCGTATCTCTTGCACTCGTGAGAAGAACCTCCGGATCAGAAGCTCGATTCAGGTAACAATCCGACCTAAATCTGAGTTTTAGTTCATTTTTGGGTTTTTCGGGTTTTGGGTGAAAAGGTAAGGTTTGAACGGATGAAACTGAAAGATAATCATGGATTTGAGTTCCTTAATGGAAAACGAACGTTTTGAATGCAACAGGTTCGGGATCTTGACATGATCAGACCCGAATGCGAAAGTTAGGGTTTTTCGCGAAGAACAGGTCGTGCGCACTTGCTAAGTGCGCACGGAGCAGGTCCTGCGCACTTGCTAAGTGCGCAGGAGGAGGGACCTGTGCACTTGCTAAGTGCGCAGGAAGAGGGGTCTGCGCACTTGCTAAGTGCGCAGGCAGCAGAGTCTGCGCACTTGCTAAGTGCGCAGGAAGCAGGGTCTGCGCACTTGCTAAGTGCGCAGACATCAGAACTGGTTAAGTGAAGTCAGTATGTTTAGAAGGGTTAAACCATTAGAGTCGGTATTGGTCTGATGTGTATTTAACTAATCAATTCAGATCGGAAGTGAAGTTGTTGGACCTTTGTTTAGGACAACTGAGACTAGCTTATAAGGTGAGTTCTAGAGCCCTCTTTGAAATGTTTTGTTAATGTTTTTGGGCTGGTGTGCATGCTTACGAAACGATGTTTAACGAAATGATGTTTAACGAAATGATGTTTAACGAAATGATGTTTTAACGAAATGATGTTTTAACGAAACGATGTTTACGAAAGGAAAGGTTTTGAAGTGTTTTTGCTAAAAAGAGTTACGAATGCTTTATGAACGGTCTAAATGAGGAAATGTTTAATGAGAAGAGAAAGAGGTAAAGGTTTTAAAGAAGTCATTACAAATCTAATCTGTCGAATGAATGGAATTGACGAATGAAGTCTGGGAAATGAGATTCCTAGCCTTGTGGTAGATTATGGACATCGAGCCATAGTTGCCACAAGAACAACAGGGGCATTGTCTCTGTGGCATGTCAATGGTTATGATGTTGTACAACTGGTAAAGGGAGTAACGACGGTTACTCAGGGGTTAACGTGACCCTATGTAAGGTTAAATTATGATCCGACGGTGTCATTGGCCGTGAGCCGTGGTCGTCGATGGAAGTTGTCGGTTTATGGACATGAGAGCCATAAGGGCAACTGAATGGATATTGTCGGTCCTCGTGCAGTTAGCCTTGGGGGCAATACCAAAAAGGGAATTGACGGAATGTATGGTATTGTCGGTCTTCGTGCAGTTTGCCTTAGGGGCAATACGATACTAAATGACGGAACGAAGGGTAACACAGATTTAGATAATAATGTATGACTTAAATGAATGTTAAAAGTTTTAAAGAACGATCCGTTTAATGGTGTTTATGATTATGATGTTGATGATGATATGGGTACGAAACCTTTTTAAAGATGTTATTATTACATGCTTTTGTGAAAGGTTTTACTAAATGAATGATACGTTTTTGGCAAATGTTGATGTTAAAGTTTTTATGAAATGCTAGAACTCACCAGCGTAGCTGACTTTTTAGTATGCACATTCAGGTTAAGGCAGGTATGGACGATGGACGGTTATGCTTGGCAAGCGAGAAGAGTTACCCGGTCGATCATGAAGACTGGCATCCCGTTATGAGTTGTTTATGTTAAGTTTATGTAATTATGTTTTAAACAATGTTTACGCTTCCGCATGTATGAACAATGATGACGTTATGTTTGAATGAAATTTTCCGCTGCGTTATTTGATATTCATGTTTAAGAACTGTTTGTGAATGAGTAAATCCAACGAGTGAGGCCTCCCGGGTTTGGGGCCTTACAAGTTGGTATCAGAGCAATAGTTTGAGAGATTCGGACACCCCCAGTGTCTGAACTTAAACTTTGAATGGGACCAAAAGCGGATGCCAGTACGGGTAACTCGAGCCACAGCATCAGGTATGAAAAGTAGAGTATGCGTATGTAGTATGCCTTAGAAAGGGTTAGGAAAGGACTTGTGTTCTGATGGAATCACAAAGGTGGTCAAATAGAAATCGAAAGGTAGTGTAATGGTTAATTGCAGATGGCCAGTGTATATTAACATCTTACAGTACTTATTGAATTTTATTTGTTAACTAGCGTGATGACATTGGATTTCTTGTCTTATAGAACGAAATGGCGAGGAGAGGGAACGGAAGGCGTGGTGGCCGTACCGGTGGTCGTACCGGCGGTCGAAATGGTGGGCGTAGCAGGATTCCTGCGCGCCAAGAGCACATCGAAGAAGGAAGTGTTCACACTGAACCGACGGTTAGTGTGCATGGAACTGAACAGACACAAGTTGCAGAACAACCTTTCACTTTTGAACCAGAAGTGAGAGCAGCCATAGCTCGAGAGTTCTCCGAGTTGATGAAGAATTCTCTGCCAAGTCTGTTGGCTGAAGCGTTAAAGAAAGTTAGTGGGGAAGGCGGATCTAGTGCGGCAACTGGTGCTCAGAACAACGAGACCGACAACGCACCGCCTGCTCGCGGGTGCGACTATAAGTCATTTAAGGCATGTGACCCGCCGGTCCTGACTGGGAAGAAGGACGCGGTGGCTACTTTTGATTGGGTAATACGTATGGAAGCCGCCATCCGTCTGAGCGAGTGTCGAGCTAATCAAGTAGTGAAGTTTGCTGCTAACTCCTTGAGGGAGGAAGCATCCCACTGGTGGGAAGGTGTACGTCAGGCTAAGGGGGATGAGATTGTTGACTCGATGATGTGGGCTGACTTGAAAACTTTGGTGATCAAGAATTTCTGCACGAGGAATTAGATTGAGAAGGTAGAGAGGGAATTTCTGGGTTTGAAGGCCGGGAGCATGACGCACCGGCAGTACACAACCCGATTCAATGAACTGGCACGTCTGGTGCCACATCTTGTTACGACGGAGGAGAGAAAAATTTCCTGCTACATTCAAGGGTTGCCGGACCAGGTCCGTACCTATGTTAAGGCAAACGCCCCTACTACCTATGATTCGGTAGTAGAACTGAGCGGCGTAGTATTTGATGATCTGGCACTGAATGTCGTCGCCATCGAGGAACCAAAGAAGAGACCGAGCTTCTCAAACAAGCGAACTGGTGGAAAGATGTTTGGGGCTCGCGATAAAAGGGCTCGGGTGGATGAGCCGACTGTTTGTAGGAAGTGTGGAAAGTAGTATGTGGGTGAATGTAGACTGGGATCTAACTTGTGCTTTAAGTGTGGCAAGACCGGGCACTACTCCCGTGAGTGCACACAACACTACAAGTGCTATAACTGTGGGGATGCCGGTCATCTGAGCCGGGAATGCACCAAACCAAGAACGGGTGAAGCCGGGAAGGGGAAAGGCCCGGAGAAGAGGGAAGAGAGGCCTCGAGCAAAGACTCGTGCGTACACGCTGACGCAAGACCAGGCCAGAATGGACCCCGACGTGGCGTCAGGTACGTTCGTCCTTGACAACACTCTTGTTTCTGTGTTATTTGATTCGGGTGCCAGTAAGAGTTTTATATCTGCGACTTTTTGTAAACGCGTGAAGTACACTGTCAGTAAGTTAGAAAGGGCCTTTAGCGTAGAAACCGCTGAGGGTAGAACTACAAGAGTAACCGATGTAGTTGAAAACTCCACGATAAAAATAGAAGGTTATAGGTTCCCTGTCAGATTGTGTGTTATGGTTTTGGGAGGGTTCGATGTCGTGTTAGGCATGGATTGGCTAACTGCCAATGAAGCGTAAATTATATGTAAACGAAAGATAATCCGACTCAAGGCTCCGGATGGTAGCAAAGTCGAAGTTTTTGGAGATCGTGACGCCCCGATGCCAAACGTCATCTCAATGATTAAGGCAACAAATTACTTGAGGCGCGGATGCGAGGCTTATCTGGTGTATGTGATTGACAAGTGTAAGGAAGTGAAGGAACTAGACGATGTACCCGTGGTACGCGAGTACCCAGAGGTGTTTCCAGAGGATTTGCCTGGGATACCACCCGATAGAGAAATTGAGTTCCGAATTGACTTAGTACCAGATGCCAGCCCGTGGCTAAGGCTCCATATCGACTAGCACCGGTAGAGATGAAGGAACTAATGACGCAACTAGACGAGTTACTTGAGAAAGGATTTATACGACCGAGCATCTCGCCTTGGGGTGCTCCGGTGTTGTTCGTAAAGAAGAAAGACGGTTCGATGAGAATGTGTATTGATTATCGCAAGTTGAACAAACGTACCGTGAAGAACAAGTACCCGTTACCAAGGATCGACGACCTGTTCGATCAATTACAAGGCGCAAGTTGGTTCTCAAAGATCGACCTTCGATCCGGGTACCATCAGTTGAAGGTGAGGGAAGAAGACATACCGAAAACGGCATTTCGCACACGTTATGGACACTTTGAGTTCCGCGTAATGTCTTTTGGATTGACGAACGCCCCTGCAGCGTTCATGGATTTGATGAATAGGGTGTGTCGACCGATGCTGGATCGATCGGTAATAGTGTTCATCGATGACATCCTTATCTACTCCAAGAATGAGGGTGATCACGCGTGTCACTTAAAGGAAGTATTGGAAGCTCTGAAGAAGGAGAAGTTGTATGCTAAGTTCTCCAAATGTGCGTTCTGGCTTAGGGAGGTCCAATTCCTAGGTCACGTCATTAACCCGAACGGCATTATGGTTGACCCAGCAAAGATAGTGACGGTAAGGGAATGGGACATTCCTAAGACGCCAACGGAAATCCGCAGTTTCTTGGGATTGGCAGGCTACTATCAGAGATTCATCCAGGATTTCTCGAAAATAGCTTCGCCGTTGACAAAGTTGACTCGGAAAGAGGTTAAGTATGAATGGGGTTCGACCCAAGATGAGGCGTTTAAGGAATTGAAGAAGAAGTTAACCCAAGCTCCAGTCTTGGCCCTTCCCGAGGGCAATGAAGACTTGGTGGTATACTCTGACGCGTCGGGTCAGGGATTAGGGTGTGTGTTGATGCAACGCGGTAGAGTGATTGCGTATGCGTCGCGGCAGTTGAAAGTTCACGAAGTCAACTATCCGACTCATGATTTGGAACTTGCTGCTGTCGTATTTGCATTGAAAATATGGAGGCACTACCTGTACGGGGTGAAGTTTACTATTTACTCCGACCACAAAAGTTTGAAGTACTTCTTCGAACAAAAGGAGCTTAATATGAGGCAGAGACGATGGTTGGAACTCCTGAAGGATTATGACTGTGAGATCATGTACCATCCTGGAAAGGCAAACGTGGTGGCTGACGCTCTAAGCCGAAAGGATGTACCTACTCCTATTAGAGTGAAAGTTTGCCAGTTGGTGGTAACATCGGATGTGATGAGCGAAATCGAAAGGGCTCAAGGTGAGGCACTTAAAGAAGAAAACATAAAGAAGGAAAGAATGGTTGGCCAACAAGACAAGTTGGAATATAACACCCTTGGTGTTAGAACACGTTATGGACGGGTATGGATACCTATGGGTGGCGAACTTAGAACCAAAATCTTGGATGAGGCTCATAAGTCTCGTTACTCTATCCATCCCGGTACCAACAAAATGTACCAAGACCTGAAGAAGGACTACTGGTGGCCTGGAATGAAATGTGATGTAACGAAGTATGTAAGCAAGTGTTTGACTTGCTCGCAAGTAAAGGCTGAACACTAGAAACCGTATGGAAAGATCCAACCACTTGATATACCAGAATGGAAGTGGGAACACATTACCATGGACTTCATAACCAAGCTACCCCGCACAGCTAAAGGTCATGACACCATTTGGGTAATTGTGGACCGATTAACGAAGAGTGCTCATTTCCTACCTATTCGTGAGACGTTCTCGTCGGAAAGGTTAGCAGACGTGTTTATCAACGAAATAGTAGCACGGCATGGGATGCCTTTGACGATCGTATCTGACCGGGACACACGATTCACATCTAGGTTCTGGAAAAGATTTCATGAGGCGATGGGCATAAGGCTTAATATCAGCACGGCATACCACCCGCAAACGGATGGTCAGTCCGAAAGGACCATTCAGACATTGGAAGATATGCTCCGTGCTTGTATTATCGACTTCGGTGGCAGTTGGGACAGTCATCTGCCGTTAGCCGAATTCTTCTACAACAATAGTCATCACACGACTATAGGCATGCCGCCTTACGAAATGTTGTATGGTAGAAGATGCAGGACCCCGGTTTGTTGGGGTGAGATTGGACAGAAGGAGTTAGGAAGTCTGGAAGTCATAAAAGAAACGTCGGAAAGGTTTGATCAAATCAAAGCTCGAATGAAGGCCGCGCAAGATCGCCAGAAATCCTATGCGGATAGACGACGAAGGCCTATCGAATTTGATGTTGGGGACAGAGTAATGTTGAAAGTGTCGCCCTGGAAGGGAATCATACGATTCAGGAAGAGAGGAAAGTTAAGTCCGAGGTTTGTCGGACCGTTCAGGATAATGGCACGGGTTGGGGAAGTCGCTTATCGGTTGGAATTGCCTGATGAGTTAAGTGGGATTCATCCTACCTTCCATGTATCACACTTGCGAAAGTGTTTGGCGGATGAATCGGCTCACGTACCACTTACTGACATCGAGGTCGACAACAGCCTTAATTACATCGAAGAACCCGTGGCTATCTTAGACCGAAAGGAGAAGCGTTTGCGTAATAAAGTTATTCCATTGGTTAAAGTCCAATGGAGGCACCGAAAGGGATCAGAGGCTACATGGGAAACGGAGGCGGAAATGAGGGAGTCGTACCCTCAATTATTTGACTTGTGATAGGTTTCGGGGACGAAACCTATTATAAGGGGGGTAGACTTGTAACATCCCAAAATGTCGAGAAATAAAGTTAACGAGTTTAAGCGGGCCGAAGTCGGGGCGGGTCAGTCGTGAACCGGGCTTGGGGAGGTCTCCCCTATAAATAGCCAAGACCACCACATGTTTCTCTCATTTGCAATTCTAGAGAGAGAAAAACCGTAGAGAGAGAAAGTGTCGGAATCGCACAAGATTGCACCCGCTCGTGTCTCTTGCACTCGTGAGAAGAACCTCCGGATCAGAAGCTCGATTCAGGTAACAATCCGACCTAAATCTGAGTTTTAGTTCGTTTTTGGGTTTTTCGGGTTTTGGGTGAAAAGGTATGGTTTGAACGGATGAAACTGAAAGATAATCATGGATTTGAGTTCCTTAATGGAAAACGAACGTTTTGAATGCAACAGGTTCGGGATCTTGACATGATCAGACCCGAATGCGAAAGTTAGGGTTTTTCGCGAAGAACAGGTCGTGCGCACTTGCTAAGTGCGCACGGAGCAGGTCCTGCGCACTTGCTAAGTGCGCAGGAGGAGGGACCTGCGCACTTGCTAGGAAGAGGGGTCTGCGCAGGCAGCAGGGTCTGCGCACTTGCTAAGTGCGCAAGAAGCAGGGTCTGCGCACTTGCTAAGTGCGCAGACATCAGAACTGGTTAAGTGAAGTCAGTATGTTTAGAAGGGTTAAACCGTTAGAGTCGGTATTGGTCTGATGTGTATTTAACTAATCAATTCAGATCGGAAGTGAAGTTGTTGGACCTTTGTTTAGGACAACCGAGACTAGCTTATAAGGTGAGTTCTAGAGCCCTCTTTTAAATGTTTTGTTAATGTTTTTGGGCTGGTGTGCATGCTTACGAAACGATGTTTAACGAAATGATGTTTAACGAAATGATGTTTAACGAAATGATGTTTTAACGAAACGATGTTTTAACGAAACGATGTTTACGAAAGGAAAGGTTTTGAAGTGTTTTTGCTAAAAAGAGTTACGAATGCTTTATGAACGGTCTAAATGAGGAAATGTTTAATGAGAAAAGAAAGAGGTAAAGGTTTTAAAGAAGTCATTACAAATCTAATCTGTCGAATGAATGGAATTGACGAATGAAGTCTGGGAAATGAGATTCCCAGCCTTGTGGTAGATTATGGACAGCGAGCCATAGTTGCCACAAGAACAACAGGGGCATTGTCTCTGTGGCATGTCAATGGTTATGATGTTGTACAACTGGTAAAGGGAGTAACGACGGTTACTCAGGGGTTAACGTGACCCTATGTAAGGTTAAATTATGATCCGACGGTGTCATTGGCCGTGAGCCGTGGTCGTCGATGGAAGTTGTCGGTTTATGGACATGAGAGCCATAAGGGCAACTGAATGGGTATTGTCGGTCCTCGTGCAGTTAGCCTTGGGGTCAATACCAAAAAGGGAATTGACGGAATGTATGGTATTGTCGGTCTTCGTGCAGTTAGCCTTAGGGGCGATACCATACTAAATGACGGAACGAAGGGTAACACAGATTTAGATAATAATGTATGACTTAAATGAATGTTAAAAGTTTTAAAGAACGATCCGTTTAACGGTGTTTATGATTATGATGTTGATGATGATATTGGTACGAAACCTTTTTAAAGATGTTATTATTACATGCTTTTGTGAAAGGTTTTACTAAATGAATGATACGTTTTTGGCAAATGTTGATGTTAAAGTTTTTATGAAATGCTAGAACTCACCAGCGTAGCTGACTTTTTAGTATGAACATTCAGGTTAAGGCAGGTATGGACGATGGACGGTTATGCTTGGCAAGCGAGAAGAGTTACCCGGTCGATCATGAAGACTGGCATCCCGTTATGAGTTGTTTATGTTAAGTTTATGTAATTATGTTTTAAACAATGTTTACGCTTCCGCATGTATGAACAATGATGACGTTATGTTTGAATGAAATTTTCCGTTGCGTTATTTGATATTCATGTTTAAGAACTGTTTGTGAATGAGTAAATCCAACGAGTGAGGCCTCCCGGGTTTGGGGCCTTACAACAACCGTTGGCTAGCCACAAAAGGCCCCTAACAAGGTAATGCCATGACAAATGTACTCACACATGACATACACATGACATTCGTATAATGCATAACAACTTATCCCGCATGAACTTTTCCCTTCCCTTCCCAATTATAGACAATGTAATGACTTCTAATACACTAACCTTCTTTCTTTTATTAAAAACATTCTTTTACTTTCATTATCTTTCATAAATAGCTTTACTTGCGTAAACATTCGCTTTGCCTCTTATCAAACTTTACATTTGAACTTCCTTCACTTTTGTTTACAAACACACAGGTATAGTAAACACTTTCCTTTCATTCACCAACACACAATTATGGCGAATACTTTACATGCTTTTGTTTATTAACACACTTTTATAATAAACACACAGAGTTTGCACACCACCCCAAAAGCATGCATAAAAGGGGGTCTAGAACTCACATGTGATACGTAGTAGGGGTAATAAGCCTAGGTAAAGTCAGTAGTCTCCATGGATCACACAACTTGTACTAATACATTACAAAATGGTATCAGTTTCACATGTCAAGTATGTGCTCATTATTCTCTGCGAGAACTTCAAGTATTCGTAAGAGGGTTCAGAAGAACCTAAAGTATTCGAGAGAACCTGAAGTTTACACACAAGTATGTGCTTGCGAGAACTTTGTGAAAGAACTTCATGAGAACTATGAGAGAACTTTGTAAGATAACTTCATGAGAACTTCATGAAATCCCAAACTTTTTACATGGACTAGATCTGGACCATAATGGTATCAAGACTCAAACTTTTTACGTCCAAAACTTCCGTTTAACTTCCAGAAGTCTAGATCTTAGGTTTTTTATGCAATTCCATACGTAAAAAGGGTACTTTTTATATCAAAACCCCACTTTTGCCCTAAAACCCATTTCAAGCTAAAAATATGAGATTTTGGTTTCGATTCTTCCTCGTCGATATCTTAGCCAAAAAGGTAGAAGCTTGATACTCGTTTCTCTCTCTCACTCACACTTTTCCACGTTCTTTCTCTCTCTCTCTCTAAAGTATGTGCAAAAGAGGGGGGGGGTTGGCTAGGCTTTTATAGGGGCTTTAAAATTTAACCTAACTAGTCCCTTGACTTTATTTCATAATATATAAAATATCCTTTTTCATTAAAACTTTCGGATGCTACATGCATAGTTATATATATATTTTTAAGCCGATTATGGTATAATATCATAATTATAGTGTGAATAAAGTGATCATAGTGTGCATAATGTGATTAAAGCGTGAATTTATATTTTTGCAAATACCCCTCTCCCTAAGACATGTGTCATATTCTCGAGAGTTTCTAAGCTTAGCATGACATATATATGTATATGTGTATATATATATATATATACGTATGTGTATATATGTGTGTATATATATATACTAGCTTAGAACCCGTGTCTACACACGGGTGAAAATTGTCAATACATAAAATTCTTAAATCTTTATGTATATATTTTACAGTTGTAAAAAATGTGTTACATATATTAAGGATAGAAAACACAATTCAAAATATGTAAAAATTAATATATATTTGGGTTTCGAAAATAAGTTAATTACTATTTAATGTAATTTGACTTTCATTTACTATTTGATTGAAAATAAAGGTTACATAATTAGATTTCAAATTTTTATTATAATAAGAGATAATTTAAAATAAATGTGTTTTATTAGTATAATTAGTATTTTTTTTTAAAAATATATTATTACTAAAAGATATAATAGTATTTAAAAAGAGAGAGAGGCGGAAAAAATGATGAGAATGAATATGGAGACGACACGTGACATGAAAAACCTTTATTTATTATATAGTATAGATATAGATATGAAAGGACCCATACCGGATACCTCTCATATTTGGCAAACATAACATAATAATTGTTCTTAAACTTGAATACAAATTAAACATTAACATCAGAAGTCTATTACAAATCAAAGTCAATTAAAACCTTTATCATAACGTTATTCAACATTCATAAACCTAAATGACGGGGATATTAGTCCTGATCAGAAGCAGTCATCCAGCCATACATTTTTAGGTCTCTCAACTTCATACCTTTTCTCTTTCCTTTATCACCTGATATGCATACTAAAATAGTATGCTAACGCTAGTGAGTTCAATTTTTCAAACATTTAATAAGTAACCATTCATTCACATGTTATTCATATAAAACTTGTTCATTGAAAACATACTTTAATCATACTTTATACTACTAAGTAAAAACATATTACAATACTACATGTAATTCTTACTTAGACGTTTCTTTACATTTTTAGTTATTTCATACTTCAATTACATACGTTACAGTCCACGCATTAGACTTTCTTTCTTTACTTTCATTCGTTATAGTCCATAAGGACACCTTCTTTCTTTACTTTCATTCGTTACAGTCCACGAGGGACACTTTACATTACAGTCCACAAGGGATACCTTACCTTACTTTACAGTCCACAAAGGACACATTACATCCACGAAGGATCTCTTTCTTTTCATGTTAAATAGTAATTGCATACTCGGGTTCTGAACATTTCCTGTCAGGGTAACATTTGCACTTAAGTTCGGAGTTTCTACATTAGGACACATTCTTTCTATTTTCTATTCTAAGGCATTTAAAATCTATATTCTAAGCCAGGACATGGACTACCTTCTATTCTAAGGCCTCTACTGTTTACCGTTACTATTGTTTCTAGCCATTGAGGTGTTCTAAATATGTGCCCCTTTCTTGCCACCTCTCTTTCCAGCCATTTTTTTTCTAACTGCGAGCAAGGAATACTCGTGTCATTATGAAAGGTAATTATTTAGAACACCTCAAGTAATGTAATTACTAATTATAGAGACCGGTATGCAATTACTATTTTACATTACTACTCTGGTTCTAAACATTTCCTGTCAGGGTAACATTTGCACTCAAGTTCAGAGTTTCTACATTAGGAGACATTCTTTCTATTTTCTATTCTAAGGCATTTAATGTCTACATTCTAAGCCAGGACATGAACTACCTTCTACTCTATGGCCTCTACCGTTTATCGTTACTAATGTTTCCAGCCATTGAGGTCTTCTAAATATGTGCCCCTCTCTTGCCACCTCTCTTTCCAGCCATTTTGTTTTCTAACTACGAACAAGGAATACTCGTGTCATTATGATAGGTAATTATTTAGAACACCTCAAGTAATGTAAATTACTATTTATAAAGACCGGTATGCAATTACTATTTTACTTTACTACTCGGGTTCTGAACATTTCCTGTCAGGGTAACATTTTCACTCAAGTTTGGAGTTTCTACATTAGGACACACTCTTTCTATTTTCTATTCTAAGGCATTTAATGTCTATGTTCTAAGCCAGGACATGGACTACCTTCTATTCTAAGGCATCTACTGTTTACCGTTACTACTATTTTCTATACAAAGGCCTTACTGTTCTACTTTCATGGCTTGGCTGCTCTGACTGACATCCCATTCTCAGTTTAAGTTCAGGCATTTTGCGAATGTCCAAATCTCTCAAACTATGGCTCTGATACCAACTTGAAAAGACCCATACCAAATACTTTTCATAGTTTGCAAATATAGCATAATCATAGTTCGTAAAATTGAATAAACATCAAACATTAACAACGAAAGTCTACTACAAATCAGAGACAATTAAAACTTTTATCATAACGGTATTCAACATTCATAAAACTAAATGATGGGGATGTCAGCCCTGATCAGCAGCAGCCATCCAGCCATACATTTTGAGATCTCTCAGCTTCATACCTTTCTCTTTCCTTTATCACCTGATGTGCATACTAAAATAGTCAGCTAATGCTGGTGAGTTCAAGTTTTCAAACATTTAATAAGTAACAATTCATTCACATGTTATTCATATAAAACTTGTTCATTGAAAACATACTTTATACTACTAAGTAAAAACATATTACAATACTACATGTAATTCTTACTTAGCCGTTTCTTTACATTGTTACTTATGTCATACTTCAATTACATACGTTACAGTCCACGCATGACACTTTCCTTCTTTACTTTCATTCGTTACAGTCCATAAGGACACCTTCTTTCTTTACTTTCATTCGTTACAGTCCACGAGGGACACTTTACATCACAGTCCCCAAGGGACACCTTACCTTACTTTACAGTCCACAAAGGACACATTACATTTACGATGGTTCTCTTTATTTTGGTGAGAGTCCCTAAGGCTCTACGTCCGAAGTCCAAACTCACCGGACTTCCATGAAGGACATTCTGTATTTGGTGACCGTCTTCACCGGGATAACCGTCATTACCCTCAGTTAAATATTTATATATAGTTAAATAATCACATTCATTTTTAGAATATTTAGTTAAATAATCACATTCTTTAAACATTTACTTGTTTACAAAACATTAATTAAGTAAACTTCTTTCTTTCCGACCATTTACGTTTAAATAATAAAATACACTTATTATAAACGTCCGTCAATTGAGTATGCACACCACCCTAAAACAGTAAAAATAAGGATTCTTGAACTTACCTGTTAAGCTAGAGTAAACGTGCTATCACTTGCTCACTAGTGTTGCTGGAAATGTGGAGTGATAGTTAAACCACATCAGTCTAAACGTTATTCTGATCTTCACGAAACTATCGTTAGTTTCGCTCCATTATTCTTAAGCGAAACTATTCTCACTCTTTCATTTTAATACTTAGCGAAACTACAATTAGTATCGCCACCTCAAATCCCAACGAAACTAAGTACTAGGTGAAACTAAT
Organism: Smallanthus sonchifolius; assembly: GCA_023525975.1. Classification (NCBI taxonomy): domain Eukaryota; kingdom Viridiplantae; phylum Streptophyta; class Magnoliopsida; order Asterales; family Asteraceae; genus Smallanthus; species Smallanthus sonchifolius. The sequence continues at coordinate 71,265,440 of CM042033.1, read as the reverse complement.
GTTTTAGGAGAAACTGGGATCCCAGGCAAATCTAAGGTCAGTTTCGCTTCGTATGATCTTGGAGAATCTAGTCAGGTCCGTTTCATGAACCGTTTCGCGTGGAGGCTAGTTTGCCAGGTCGTCTTCTCTAGCAGAAAAATAGGATTTTCTGCATGGAGGAGATGGCTAAGCACCTTGCACGTCAAAATGCTAACTTTTTACGTTTAACCTATTTGTTTTGGACTCGTGATGCTAGATCTAAGATTTGTTTCAAGTTTCAAATGTAAAAATCTAACCTTTAATCCAAAACCCGTAAAACCCCCAAGAAAACTTAAAAACTCATATTTGGGTAAAGGATTTACCTGTTAGAGTCCGTTCTTCCTTTCTAAACACTTTATAGGTGGAGAAAATCGATTCCCGAGCTTCTTAGACCTAAACTTCTCTTTCTCTTTCTATCCCGAATGCTCTTTCTCTCTCTAGCTCTTGCAAAATGGTGTGCAAATGTGGAGGGATGGGTGTGGCGGCTAGGTTAAGCCCACTCCTCCCCAGTTTCGCTGGCCAGTAGCTTCACCCCTTAGTTTCGCCCCTGTTCCTTCTTCTTTCGTTTATTCATTAAATCCCGTTCGAGCCCCGCTTACTCTGTCGTTTTCTTTATTAAATATTCCGGGATGTTACTAGTCTACCCTCCTTACAAAAGGTTTTGTCCTCGAAACCTGTCATAAGTTAAATAACTGAGGGTACGACTTCTTCATTTCTGACTCAGTCTCCCACATGGCATCCGACCGTTTTCGATGTTTCCATTAAACTTTGACTAGTGGAATGACCTTATTATGTAAATGTTTCTCCATTCTGTCCAAAATGGCCACTGGTTCCTCAACGTAGTTGAGGTTATCATCTACTTCGATGACATCGAGTGGCACATATGCCGACTCGTCAGCTATACACTTTCGCAAGTGCGACACATGGAACGCAGGATGGATCTCACTCAATTCATCAGGTAATTCCAAGCGATACGCTACTTCTCCTACTCGTGTCACAATCTTAAACGGGCCGACAAACCTCGGACTCAACTGTCCACAATTTCAAAATCGAATTATCCCTTTCCAAGGGGACACCTTCAGCAGTACCATGTCCCCAACATGAAACTTGATATCCCTCCTTCTTTTATCTGCCTACGATTTCTGCCTATCCTTAGCGGCCTTCATTCGAGCTTTGATTTGGTCAAACTTCTCGGAGGTTTCCTTAACCACATCCAGGCTTGATAAGTCTTTCTACCCAATTTCACCCCAACAAATGAGCATCCTACACTTCCTACCGTACAACATTTCATAAGGCGGCATGCCAATGGTTGCATGATAGATGTTGTTGTAGGCGAACTCCGCCAGTGGTAAGTGACTGTCCCAGCTACCCTCGAAGTCAATGATACATGCCCTGAGCATGTCCTCGAGTGTTTGAATGGTCCTTTCGGACTGAGCATCGGTCTGCAGGTGGTAAGATGTGTTGATGTTAAATCTAGTGCCCATCGTCTCATGGAATCTCTTACAGAACCTCGATTTATTTCCTTGCGAGTCAATTTGGTCAAGGGCGAGGGTATCTTTCAAAAGTTATGAATAAAACTCCAGTAGTAGCCTGCCAACCCTAGAAAACTCTACACATCAGTTGGTGTCCTCGGGGTTTCCCAATTCCACACTGCATCGATCTTTGCTGGGTCTACCATGATGCCTTCTGCGTTAATCACATGACCTAGGAACTAAACTTCCTTCAGCCAGAACGCGTATTTAGAAAACTTAGCATATAACTTCTCGTCTTTCAATGTGTCTAAAATTTCTCGTAGGTGACAGGCGTGATCACCTTCGCTCTTTGAGTAAATGAGGATATCATCTATAAAGACTATTACTGACCGGTCTAGCATCGGTCGGCACACTCTATTCATCATATCCATGAATGCTGCGGTGTAAGGCCCCTCTTTCAGGAAAACCTCACTCGTTGGATTTACTAATAAACATAACCAATGATACCGAATTATCATATTTTAAAACATTCAAGATGCAGCGAAAACGTTCATCATTCAAGTACATAACAGCGAAAGTCTTAGTGTTTAAAACATAAACATTGTCTTATCATAATTTAGAGTGGGATGTCACTCTCATGCCGGATAGCCATCACGCCTTCGCACGACCCTTACTCTTGTTACCTGAAATGTATACTAAAAGTCAGCTAACGCTGGTGAGTTCTAGTTTAAAGCATTAGGTATAACGTTAGTCATTCATTCATATCATTGGTTCATATATATATATATATATACTTACAACATTGTTTCAGCGAACATACATTGACTATACACGCAAGTAGGTGCATGTAACATTTCTGATTTTTAGTATCCGTATTTCAAATTCAATGTAATGTATTTCAAACCAAATTCTAGTGCACTGTTTTGTTCTATTCGTACCATCAATTAAATATTATATTTCAATGTTAACCCGCAAATTTTACACGGTCATAACCTACTAAAACACTACATAAGTATCTATTTATACAAATATGTCAAAGACCAAAGTTACAAGGTCTGATGTTGAAAATTTACAAGAAACCCTAATAGCCACGGTCGCGCCTCGTTCTGGCACGGTCGCGCCGAGTGCTTTGGCACGGTCGCGCGACTTGCTTTGGAACGATCGCGCCTGGTGCCTTAGCACGGTCGCGCCTCGTTTGGGCACGGTCGCGCCTAGTATCAGTCGAAACGTAAAATTAGTTTTAAACGCGAGAATCGTTGAGTTTCGTAACCGATATACGTTTCACTTTCGTTATCATAGACAATAATATTATTAATCGTAACAATTGACAACATAAATCGATTCATCTCAAAGAAAACTAAAATCCTTCACTTGAACCAAAATCCTCCTATTCTAAAGTGCAATTCCCTCGATCAATCGCTCCATAGAATCTCTCTGAAACCCCTGAAGACACTGGTTTAGCCGGAAGTGCAGTGGGAGACGCCGGAGACCGAACTCGTCGACGCCGGAACTCCTTCCAACCATCATCTATCAATTCATCGTCCTTCCGGGTAATTGAAGCTCTTCCCTCAATCTATTTAGTCTATAGATCAAAAGCCCCATATTAATTTGAGCTTTCAATATAGAATTCGTCCGAAACACGAATCTAAGTATTGTTCAAAAATGATTTAATCGAATCCAGTCCTAAACATGACTTACATACAATTAATCTATATAACAAGACTCGTAATAGCACGGTAAATAAAAGCCCTATGATTCCCAGCAGTAACAATATAAAAATCAGTCAATTCGGGTCTGTTTTGGAAGAGACACGGTTACGCTAATCATCTAGCGCGGTCGTGCCTCATTAGACGCGGTCGTGCCGACTATCAGCGTGGTCGTGTCCTCCTGTCCAGACCTAATCATGCCCTTTGGCTAATCTCAGTCGTGTCTTAGAACCATAGACACGATCGTGCCTGTCTAAGGCACGGTCGTGCCTAAAGATTTAGTTAGTTAAACCTCTGTTGATCAACACGGTCGCGACCTGACTAGCATGGTCGCGCCCGTGGTTTGAGCACGATCGTGCCCTTCCCAGGCACGGTCGTGTGTGAGTTAGATTTTTGGCAAAATTATAATTTTATATATTTTTCAAACAATAAATATTTCTGATTAAATTATAAAATATAAATAGTGATTTTTATAAAAATGCAATTTATTCTATTTGGAAAAGATCAAATATTTAATCTTGGAATAAATAGAAAAATGATTTATTTAAAGTTTATAAAAATTAAATTTACAATTATTGCTAAACATTTCATTTAAAAGTATTTAAATGATTAAGTTACATTTTATAAATAAATAAATAAAATAATGATCATTTATTTAATTTATATTTAAACAAAAACAATTAATTATTTATACTAACATATAACTAATACTTACAATGTTTTCATAAACAATAATTATTTACATTACTTGTTTAATTATTCAAACTCAAACCTTAATCAAAATATTCTAAAAAATGTTCTTTCAAACTTTATATATATTATTCAATACTTCCAATTACAAATCAATGACTTTTTACACAAGTCCAAATACAACTTTAGAATTAAACTCTTGTGCACACTATTAATACCATATACATTACTCCTTAGGTTAACTTGTGCACTTCAAGGATCCTTATTCTATCTAGTATCCTTGTTAGCTACGCCTTCGAACCAAGTGAGTATACATAGCCCCCTTTACTCTTTTACATTTTTGGGGTGGAACATGAACATTATTCAAATTACATGTCTACATTTACACAAACAACACTAGTACAAATCCTAATTACATTCATGTGTGCAATTTGAGCTTTATGCCCGAGTGCTAGGTGTGCTAACCTTTGTATGCGATTATGTGTAATCATTAACTATTCAAGCCGACGGTTTTCAATGATAGATCTATTGAGTCTGACAAACCCACCCAGATTGGGGTGATTGATACCGACAACACAATTTTTGCATGCTAGTTACAAAGGTTTGATTATACATGGTTATACAATAGCTGCTCCCCATAAATGCCTTATTTATCATGTTATGTAAGGATTTGTTTTACAAACTATATGCTATCTATATAAACCTGTGTTATAGTCACCAACTTTTTAGTTGACTTTATTTTATTCATGTTTCAGGTTCTAATGTGTGAGATTGTTCAAGACGTGCTACATATAGGCTTGGACTTAGTTAATTTAAATAAAAGAACTCTATGTATTTCAATTTTGTTCTATCTTGGATTTGGTTGTGTTTAGACTACTTGTTATGAAATTTGATGTTTAATATATTCAATCTAGTCAACCTTGTGCTTATGAACAGTCTACATGTCCCGTCCCGATGATTCCGCCATCGGTCGGGGTGTGACAGATTGGTATCAGAGCCAGGTTATAGGGAATTAGGTTATTAGACACCTTGACCTAGACTATAACTTTAGGACACCCACTTATGCCATGCTTCATGTTTATAGGGTTATGTGCTACATGTTATGTGTTACATGCTATGTGCTACATGCTTACTATGATTAGTTATTATTTTATTTGATGACTTATTTATTAAAAACCCATGACTTATTAGTATATACTTAAATGATAAATTAAATAAACAATATCCTTTCCTATATCCTAAAACCTCATAATATTCTTATCTTCCTTCTCTATCTTTATCTTTCTAAGCATGTGGAAACTTCATGAAGCTAAATTCATAAAAATTTCTTTATTTTCTCGTTAAGGTTTTTAAGCTTTGTTAATTATTTGAGGACACGTGCAATCTGGAAGAGTGACACCTGTATTTTGGGTTTTCTGTCTACGAAAGCATTTCGCATAAATCCCAATCAACCGAGGGACCCGTATGCTTTCCTGGGAATTCCCGAGATGAGTGTTTACTTATAGGCTAAAGCATGTCTCCTTGAAAATTATATAAGTTTAATTAACCTTAATGTGTCATAGTATTCGAGTGATTATATCACTATTTGAGTACAATCCAAACTATGATTATCTATTTATTTTGTTATCTTATTCTATTAAATCCAAACAATTCTCATGAGTTCTCACATCTTTTCTTGTCTTGTGAAAATCTGTAGAATGCCTCCTCGTCGTGCTCCCGCGGCCAACACCAATACTGACATTGCTACTATTCTTGCACAACTCGTGACACAACTCACTCAAGCTAATAGTGTCACCAATGGCAACAATGGTGGACATGGTAGTAATAGTGGTAATGCTGGTAATGGTGGAAATGGTGGTAACAACCCATCTCAATGCACATTCAAGCATTTCAACTCGTGCAATCCCCTCAAGTTCTATGGTACCGAAGGAGCTACTGGACTCCTTCAATGGTTCGAAAGCATTGAGAATACCTTTCTCAATAGTGACTGCCCCGACAACCTTCGTGTTCGTCATGCCACAAGTGTCCTACGTGGTGGAATGGGGAGAAGAGAAACCGAGGTGTGGATGTGGCAATGGCCTTACCTTGGGATGAGGTTAAACGACTAATGACCGAGGAATTCTGTCCTCGAAATGAAGTGAAGAAACTCGAAGCTGAATTTTGGGATCTTGCCCAAGATAGTGGTGAAAGCTTGGCATATACAACTCGGTTCCATGAGTTGATTCTTCTTGTGCCCCACATGGTCACTCCTCTGTCCCGCTGCATTGAAAAGTATATTGGGGGACTACCTAGGCAAATTCAAGATACTGTCATAGGAAGGAATCCCGCAACACTTGAAGATGCTATCCGCTTATCCGCCACCTTAACTGATAACCATGTGAAAGCGGGAACACTTACTAAAAAGGGTACCAAGAAAGTTTCTGACACTATAAACCCTCCTACCCATAACAAAGAAGCCACAACTGAACCCTCCCGCAATAATAGGAAAAGGAAGACTAGAAACTATGCTGTGGTCACTCCTGCTATTCCTATTAACCAAGCTACACCTGTGGTTCAAGCACCGGCCAAAAAGCCATATGTTGGAATCTACCCACTTTGTGCCACCTGCAACTACCATCATCCCCAAAGCATCCCATGTCGCCTTTGTATTTATTGTGGGAGATATGGTCATACAGTTAATGTTTGTAGGACCAAAGCTCTTGCGGGCCAAGTCAACTCACCAAACCAAACCAACACCCAAGTGGCTAATCAAGGTGTACCCGCTATTGCAAATGGGCGAGCATGTTATGAGTGTGGCAACCCGAACCATTTCCGTGATCAATGCCCAAAGTTAGTCAATGCTAGACAAGGTGTCGTGGGCGTGCTTTCAACATAAACGCCAATGAAGCTCAAGCCAACAATGACGTGGTCAATGGTACGTTTCTTGTTAATAGTCAATATGCCTCCAGTTTATTCGATACCGGTGCCGATAAAAGTTTTGTGTCACTTAATTTTGAACCTTTACTTGCAAAGACACGGTCCCAATTAGAGAAAACATTTACCGTTGAAGTAGCAAATGGTGACTCTCTTACAATTGAATCCATTATCTATGATTGCTCTTTAGAACTTAATGATTATACATTCCCAATCAACCTTGTTCCAATGCCACTAGGAAGCTTTGATATCATCATAGGCATGGATTGGCTATCAAATCATCATGCCGAAGTCATTTGTTTCGAGAAGTGCATCCGAATACCCCTACCATCGGGAGAAACACTAAGAGTCTTTGGTGAAAAGCCTTGTAAAGGGCTTAAACTAATGTCATGCACTACTGCTCAAAAGTACTTACGAAAGAAGTGCGTGGCCTTTTTGGCCCATATCGTTCAAAAGGATGTCAAAAAGAAGAGTATTCAAGATATCCCCATTATCCGAGATTTTCCTGAAGTATTCCCCGAAGACTTATCCGGTCTTCCACCCGTTCGACAAGTAGAATTTCGCATTGATCTTGTGCCCGGAGCTAACCCCGTGGCTAGAACTCCATACCGTCTTGCACCTTCCAAAATGCAAGAACCTGCAAGTCAACTTCAAGAGCTCTCCGACAAGGGATTCATTCATCCAAGTCATTCACCATGAGGTGCACCCGTCTTATTCATCAAAAAGAAGGAAGGATCATTTCGCATGTGTATTGACTACCGCGAACTCAACAAGCTTACTTTCAAAAACCATTATCCTTTGCCTAGAATTGATGACCTCTTTGATCAACTTCAAGGTTCTACTTGCTTCTCAAAGATCGATCTTCGATCTGGTTATCACCAACTCCGTGTGCAAGAAGACGATATTCCAAAGACTGCCTTTCGAACAAGGTATGGTCATTATGAGTTCATGGTTATGCCGTTTGGACTAACCAATGCACCCGTAGTTTTCATGGACCTCATGAATCGTGTGTGCAAACCGTACCTCGATAAGTTCGTGATAGTTTTCATCGATGACATCTTAATCTATTCCAAGACTAAAGCCGACCATGAGCAACATCTTAGATTGGTTTTGGATCTCTTGAAGAAAGAACAACTATATGCCAAATTCTCCAAATGTGAATTTTGGTTAAAAGAAGTTCAATTTCGTGGTCATATCGTCAACGACAAGGGTATTCATGTTGACCCTGCTAAGATCGAAACGGTCAAGAACTGGAATGCCCCAAAGACCCCCACTGAAGTTCGTTCATTTCTTGGTCTTGCGGGATATTAACTTCGTTTTATCTCAAACTTCTCTAAGATTGTCGTCCCCCTTACCGCTTTAACCCACAAGGGTAACACTTATGAATGGGGATCAAAGCAAGAAGAAGCTTTCCAAACCCTTAAGCAAAAGTTGTGCAATGCTCCCATTTTAACTCTCCCTGATGGAAATGATGATTTAGTTGTCTACTGTGATGCTTCCAACCAAGGTCTTGGTTGTGTCCTCATGCAAACAGGCAAGGTAATCGCTTATGCATCAAGGCAACTTAAGATTCATGAGAAGAATTATACGACGCACGATCTCGAGTTGGGTGCGGTCGTATTTGCATTAAAGATTTGGAGTCATTATCTCTATGGCACGAAATGCGTGGTGTTCACCGACCACAAAAGTCTCCAACACATCTTCAATCAAAAGGAACTCAACATGAGGCAACGACGTTGGGTTGAACTCCTTAACGACTATGACTGCGAGATTCGTTACCATCCCGGCAAAGCGAATGTTGTAGCCGACGCTTTGAGTCGAAAGAACCATGTCATGCTTCAATGTGTTCAAATTCAAACCGACATTCAAAACCGCATCTTAGAAGCTCAACACGTCTCAGTCACCGAGGGTAATATGTACGAGGAAATGTCATGTGGTGTTGAACTTCTGCTTGAATCTAAACCAAATGGCTTACTTTATTACTTGAACCGTATTTGGGTTCCCGATCGCGATGATCTCCGTACATTTCTCATGAACGAGGCTCACAAGACTCGTTATTCTATTCATCCTGGTGCGGATAAAATGTACCAAGATCTTCGCCAACAATATTGGTGGCCCGGTATGAAAAAGGACATTGCTCTTTATGTTGCCAAATGTTTAACCTGCTCCAAGGTCAAAGCCGAACATCAATGTCCTTCTGGTTTACTTGAACAACCAGAAATTCCCGTGTGGAAATGGGAAAACTTAGCTATGGATTTTATTACCAAACTCCCTCGCACCTCGAGTGGTTATGATAGCATTTGGGTGATTATTGATCGTCTCACCAAATCTGCTCATTTCTTGCCTATCCGTGAAGACTATCGGGTTGAGAAACTAGCCCGAATTTACATTGATGAAATTGTGAGCCGTCATGGTGTTCCCTTGAACATAATATCCGATCGAGATGCCCGGTTCACTTCTCGATTTTGGCAATCTCTCCAAACCGCTCTTGGCACACGATTGGATTTGAGCACGGCTTACCATCCCCAAACTGATGGTCAAACCGAGCGGATAATCCAAACACTTGAAGACATGCTTAGAGCTTGCATAATCGATTTTGGTGGCAATTGGGATTCACATTTATCTTTCATTGAGTTCTCCTACAATAATAGCTACCACACGAGTATTAACATGGCTCCATTCGAAGCTCTTTATGGTCGCAAGTGTCGTTATCCTATCTGTTGGAACGAGATTGGTGAGGCACAAATCACCGGTCCCGAGCAAATTCAAGAAACATCCGACAATATTTTGCAAATCCGTGATAACATTCGAACAGCGAGAAGTCGGCAAAAGAGTTATGCCGATAAACGACGAAAACCCTTGGAATTCCAAGTCGGTGACCTTGTTCTTCTTAAGGTGTCCCCATGGAAGGGTGTGATCCGTTTTGGAAAGAAAGGTAAGTTAGCCCCTCGCTATGTTGGTCCATTCAAAATCCTTGAAAGGATTGGGAAAGTGGCGTACAAACTCGAGTTACCTCCCTCCCTTGGCAATGTGCATCCCACATTTCATGTATCGAATCTGAAGAAATGTCTCGCCGATGAGAATCTCCATATACCGCTTGATGACGTGCACATTGATGAAACGATGCACTTCGTTGAGAAACCGGTAGAAATTATGGATCGTGAAATCAAGCAACTCAAGCGAAGTCGTATAGCTATTGTCAAAGTTCGTTGGGAGTCTAAGCGTGGTCCTGAATTCACTTGGGAATGAGAGGACCAAATGAAGCTCAAGTACCCCCATCTTTTTACTGATGCCGTAGTTTCCTCTAGCTAAATTTCGGGACGAAATTCCCTCAACATGGGGAGACTGTAACATTTCTGATTTTTAGTATCCGTATTTCAAATTCAATGTAATGCATTTCAAACCAAATTCTAGTGCACTGTTTTGTTCTATTCGTACCATCAATTAAATACTATATTTCAATGTTAACCCGCAAATTTTACACGGTCATAACCTACTAAAACACTACATAAGTATCTATTTATACAAATATGTCAAAGACCAAAGTTACAAGGTCTGATGTTGAAAATTTACAAGAAACCCTAATAGGCACGGTCGCGCCTCGTTCTGGCACGGTCGCGCCGAGTGCTTTGGCACGGTCGCGCAACTTGCTTTGGAACGATCGCGCCTGGTGCCTTAGCACGGTCGCGCCTCGTTTGGGCACGGTCGCGCCTAGTATCAGTCGAAACGTAAAATCAGTTTTAAACGCGAGAATCGTTGAGTTTCGTAACCGATATACGTTTCACTTTCGTTATCATAGACAATAATATTATCAATCGTAACAATTGACAACAGAAATCGATTCATCTCAAAGAAAACTAAAATCCTTCACTTGAACCAAAATCCTCCTATTCTAATGTGCAATTCCCTCGATCAATCGCTCCATAGAATCTCTCTGAAACCCCTGAACACACTGGTTTAGCCGAAAGTGCAGTGGAAGACGCCGGAGACCGAACTCGTCGACGCCGGAACTCCTTCCTACCGTCATCTATCAATTCATCGTCCTTCCGGGTAATTGAAGCTCTTCCCTCAGTCTATTTAGTCTATAGATCAAAAGCCCCATATTAATTTGGGCTTTCAATATAGAATTCGTCCGAAACACGAATCTAAGTATTGTTCAAAAATGATTTAATCGAATCCAGTCCTAAACATGACTTACATACAATTAATCTATATAACAAGACTCGTAATAGCACGGTAAATAAAAGCCCTATGATTCCCAACAGTAACAATATAAAAATCAGTCAATTCGTGTCTGTTTTGGAAGAGACACGGTCTCGCTAATCATCTAGCGCGGTCGTGCCTCATTAGACGCGGTCGTGCCGACTATCAGCGCGGTCGTGTCCTCTTGTCCAGACCCAATCATGCCCTTTGGCTAATCTCAGCCGTGTCTTAGAACCATAGACACGATCGTGCCTGTCCAAGGCACGGTCGTGCCTAAAGATTTAGTTAGTTAAACCTCTATTGATCAACACGGTCGCGCCCTGACTAGCATGGTCGCGCCCGTGGTTTGGGCACGATCGTGCCCTTCCCAGGCACGGTCGTGTGTGAGTTAGATTTTTGGCAAAATTATAATTTTATATATTTTTCAAACAATAAATATTTCTGATTAAATTACAAAATATAAATAGTTATTTTTATAAAAATGCAATTTATTCTATTTGGAAAAGATCAAATATTTAATCTTGGAATAAATAGAAAAATGATTTATTTAAAGTTTATAAAAATTAAATTTACAATTATTGCTAAACCTTTCATTTAAAAAGTATTTAAATGATTAAGTTACATTTTATAAATAAATAAATAAAATAATGATCATTTATTTAATTTATATTTAAACAAAAACAATTAATTATTTATACTAACATATAACTAATACTTACAATGTTTTCATAAACAATAATTATTTACATTACTTGTTTAATTATTCAAACTCAAACCTTAATCAAAATATTCTAAAAAATGTTCTTTCAAACTTTATATATATTATTCAATACTTCCAATTATAAATCAATGACTTTTTACACAAGTCCAAATACAACTTTAGAATTAAACTCTTGTGCACACTATTAATACCATATACATTACTCCTTAGGTTAACTTGTGCATTTCAAGGATCCTTATTCTATCTAGTATCTTTGTTAGCTACGCCTTCGAACCAAGTGAGTATACATAGCCCCTTTTACTCTTTTACATTTTTGGGGTGGAACATGAACATTATTCAAATTACATGTCTACATTTACACAAACAGCACAAGTACAAATCCTAATTACATTCATGTGTGCAATTTGAGCTTTATGCCCGAGTGCTAGGTGTGCTAACCTTTGTATGCGATTATGTGTAATCATTAACTATTCAAGCCGACGGTTTTCAATGATAGATCTATTGAGTCTGACAAACCCACCCAGATTGGGGTGATTGATACCGACAACACAATTTTTGAATGCTAGTTACAAAGGTTTGATTGTACATGGTTACACAATAGCTGCTCCCCATAAATGCCTTATTTATCATGTTATGTAAGGATATGTTTTACAAACTATATGCTATCCATATAAACCTGTGTTATAGTCACCAACTTTTTAGTTGACTTTATTTTATTCATGTTTCAAGTTCTAATGTGTGAGATTGTTCAAGACGTGCTACATATAGGCTTGGACTTAGTTAATTTAAATAAAAGAACTCTATGTATTTCAATTTTGTTCTATCTTGGATTTGGTTGTGTTTGGACTACTTGTTATGAAATTTGATGTTTAATATATTCAATCTAGTCAACCTTGTGCTTATGAACAGTCTACATGTCCCGCCCCGATGATTCCGCCATCGGTCGGGGTGTGACAGTGCATATGCATACATTGAACATTCATTGGTCATACACATAAGGGTGATCAACCCGTCATTGATTGCGTAAGTCACAAAGGTAGACACTTCGTCCTACCGTTGTAGGCCGTAATTCATATCGTGTCTACCAAAGTAGTCCGTCCTTCATTACCATCCGGCAACCTCTAGTCGTCCGTCTACCGTGTCTACCGTCGTAGTCCATCCTTTCGCCGTCTGCCCGAAGGCATCCATTTCCCATGCGAACTATTATTCATGCAACCTTTCTACTTATCATTAATAAGGCATTTGCTTCGACCGTCCATTGATTGCCTTTCATGCGTCCTAGCTGATGAAGGAACGTATATGTTCCGGTTACATGATAGTCACATGGTCGTCCGTCTACCGTAGTAGCCGTTAGCATCGAAGCGTCCATAACATTCACATATATTCATAACATGCAGTATATAGTATATATATAAAGCACGATTTCATACTTTTGTGTTATATAATACTTTCATTCATAATTCGTAACATACTTGCTATGTTTCTTTGTTTATAAGCATATATGTCATACATATAACTATCACGCATTGCCATATAACACATAACATAACATTCATTCATATCATGTATACACTTCAGCCCTAAAATCATTTAAAATCATTTGCACGTAACACGTAGGGGGCACATAGAACTCACCTAATGAGTGGTTTCTTTAATACACTTAGCCAGTTACTGAGCGTCACTAAGGTCACTCACAATCTGTATAATAAAGTCATACATATAAGGTGGTGCTCCTAGATGACATTAGACATTACTATGCTTGAACTCAGCAGTTTCGGGTCATGGGTTTATATCGAAACTATTGTAGTTTCGATAAGTAACTTATGTAAAATCTGAGTAGTTTCGGGTCATGGGTTTATATAGAAACTATGGTAGTTTCGATAAGTAACTTATGTAAAATCTTAGTAGTTTTGGGTCATGGGTTTATATCAAAACTATGGTAGTTTCAATAAGTAACTTATGTAAAATCTTAGTAGTTTTGAGGGGGTGAATATATCGAAACTAGGTAGTTTTGATGGATTTACCTATATCGAAACTAGTAGTTTCGATGCATCAGTCTTCTTCTCCGAACAGAACCCTAGATCTGGCAATTTATTTCTAGTTGATCAAGCCTTGAACTTTTTACATTCAAAACTTTCCTTTTTCATTCACGAGCACAAATATGTGATTTGTTTCAAGTTTTATACGTAAAAACCATGTTTTTATGCGATTTAAACCCGAATCCTAAAAATGTGTAAAACCTCAGATTTAGAGGTGATGCTTACCTCGTGAAGTTCGGTTCCCATTGCTATACATTGCTGTGATGAAGACGAACGATTCTTGAGCCTTTGAGCTCCTTTCACCATTTTCTCTCTAGAGCCGGTCTCTCTCTCTCACTCTAGAAACTTACGCAGGAAGGAAATGAGGGGGAAGGGTTGGTGGCTGCTGATTAGAAGGTTTCCCTTCATATTTTAGGCCCATGGGCCGAACCTTGGCCAAGCCCACATTGCTTTTCTTTAATTTATTTTCTATTTATTCGGTATGTTACAAGTCTACCCTCCTTATAGAGGTTTCGTCCTCGAAACCCGCTACAAGTTAAACAACTTTGGATACAGTCCTTTCATTTCGTCTTCCTTCTCCCAAGTGGCTTCGGACCCTTTCTTGTGCTTCCATTGTATTTTGACTAAATGAATTGACTTATTTCGTAGTTGTTTCTTGGCTCGGTCGAGAATGGCTATTGGTTCTTCTATATAGTTCAAACTATTATCCACTTCGATTTCGTCATAGGGTATTGAGCCGTATCATCAGCAAGGCACTTGCGTAAGTGTGATACGTGGAATGTGGGGTGAATTCCACTGAGCTCATCGGGTAAGTCGAGTCTGTAAGCAACCTGACCAACTCTTGCTACGATTTTGAAATGTCCGACAAACCTTGGACTTAATTTGCCACGTCTTCTGAATCTGATGATTCCTTTCCAGGGTGACACTTTCAGTAGTACCATGTCCCCGACTTGAAACTCAAAATCTCTTCTTCTCTTATCCGCATATGATATCTGTCTGTCTTTAGCGGCTTTCATTCGATCTTTTATCTAGTCAAACTTCTCTGAAGTAGCTTTGACCACTTCAAGACTGGAAAAATCTTTCTGTCCAATTTCTCCCCAACAGACCGGGGTTCTACATCTTCTTCCATATAGCATCTCAAATGGCGGCATACCAATGGTTGAGTGATAGCTGTTTTTATATGAAAATTCTGCCACGGGAAAATGGCTGTTCCAGCTACCACCGAAATCAATGATACAGGCCCGGAGCATGTCCTCCAAGGTCTGAATGGTCATTTCCGATTGACCATCGGTTTGAGGGTGGTAAGTTGTGCTGATGTTTAGCCTAGTGCCCATCGATTCGTTGAATTTCTTCCAAAACCTTGATATGAATCGAGTGTCTCTGTCTGACACGATCGTTAATGGCATACCATGTCTGCTTACGATTTCCTTGATGAATATCTCTGCTAACTTCTCAGACGAAGAAGCCTCACGTATTGGTAAGAAGTGAGCACTTTTCGTCAAGCGGTCGACTATCACCCGAATGGTATCATTGCCTTTAGCTGTTCGTGGTAGATTGGTAATGAAGTCCATTGTGATCTCTTTCCACTTCCATTCCGGTGTCGGCAAAGGTTGCATTTTACCGCATGGTTTTGGTGTTCGGCTTTAACCAGAGAACAAGTTAGGCACTTGCCCACATATTCGGTCACGTTGATCTTCATGCCAGGCCACCAGTATTCTTTCTTTATATCTTGGTACATTTTGTTTGTCCCAGGGTGGATAAAGTAGCAACACTTATGGGCCTCGTCAAGGATCTTGACCCTAAGTTCACCAATCTTAGGTATCCACATCCGACCACAACGAGTTCGTACACCATACACGTTGGTTTCCAGATTACCCTGTTGCCCTACTATTCTTTCCCGTTTCACATTCCTCTCCAACAATGCTTCTTCGTATGCTTTCGCTATTTCATTCATTGTATCTGGTGTTATAATCAACTGACATGCTTTGATTTGAATAGGTGTTGATTCTTCTTTCCTGCTTAAGGCGTCAGCCACTACATTTGCCTTGCCTGGATGGTACAATATTTCGCAGTCGTAGTCTTTCAGTAGCTCTAACCACCTTCCTTGTCTCATGTCTAATTCCTTTTGCTTGAAAAAGTACTTCAGGCTCTTGTGGTCGGAGTAAATGGTGCATTTAGTTCCGTACAAATAGTGCCTCCATATCTTTAAATCGAAAACTACCGCCGCCAACTCTAGGTCTTGAGTCGGATAGTTAACTTCGTGAATCTTTAACTGTCGCGAGGCATAAGCAATTACCTTTCCTCGTTGCGTGAGTACACAACCCAATCCTTGACCCGAAGCGTCAGAGTAGACTACCAAGTCTTCGTTTCCCTCTGGTAAGGTCAAGACTGGAGCTTGGGTTAGTCGTGCCTTCAATTCTTCGAATGTGGTGTTTTGGGTTGGAACCCATTCATGCTTTACTTCCTTATGTGTCATCTTTGTTAGCGGCGAGGCTATTCTCTAGAAATCCTGAATGAATCTCCGATAGTATCCTGCCAATCCCAGAAAACTTCGTATCTCTGGTGGCGTTTTCAGGATGGTCCAACCTTTTACTGTTTCAATGTTTGCCGGATCCACCATAATTTCATTTGGGTTTATGACATGACCTAGGAATTGGACTTCCCTGAGCCAGAACGCGCATTTAGAGAATTTTGCATACAACTTTTCCTCCTTCAAAACTTCTAATACTTCCCTCAGGTGACAGTGATCACCTTCGTTCTTTGAATAGATAAGGATGTCATATATGAAGACTATTACTGACCGATCCAACATTGGTCGGCACACTCTATTTATTAGATCCATAAACGCTGCAGGTTCATTGGTTAGTCCGAAGGACATTACGAGGAACTCATAATATCCATAACGTGTGCGAAATGCGGTTTTCGGTACATCCGACCTAAGATCGATCTTTGAGAACCAACTCGCGCCTTGTAGTTGATCAAAAAATTCGTCTATTCTAGGCAGTGGGTACTTGTTCTTTACTGTTCGTTTGTTCAATTCACAGTAGTCGATGCACATGCGCATGCTGTCGTCTTTCTTCTTTACAAATAATACCGGAGCACCCCATGGTGTGATGCTCGGTTAGATAAATCCTTTCTCTGCCAATTCTTCAAGTTGAGTCATTAATTCTTTCATTTCTGATGGAGCCAATCGGTAGGGTGCTTTGGCAATGGGCTCAACTCCGGGCAGTAAGTCAATCTGAAATTCTATTTCCCGATCGGGCGGCAAGCCAGGAAGGTCCTCTGGGAACACTTTTGGAAAGTTGCACACCACGGTTACATCGTTGAACTCTTCCGTTTTCATTCTATCATCAATAACGTATGCCAGATAAGCTTCGCAACCGCGCCTCATGTAGCTTTCGGCCTTAATCATCGAGATGACATTTGGCATCGTGTGATTCCGATTGCCATAAACCGTAATCGGACTACCGTCAGTGGCTTTGAGATGTATCATCTTTCGTTTACATACAATTTGTGCTTCGTTGGCAGCTAACTAATCAATGCCCAACACTATGTCAAATCCTCCTATGGTTAGAAGGTACAATTTAGACGGAAACTTATTACCCTCTATTTCTATCATGCAATCGTCAATCATTCGGATGACTACAATGTTTCTACCAACAACAGTTTCTACCAACAACAGTTTCTACGCTAAAAGCCATTACGAGGTTTGTGATTGTGCAGTCTAATCTGCGACTAAATGAAGTGGATATAAAGCTTTTACTAGCACCGGAGTCAAACAGAATAGCAGCATGTTCATTATTAACTAAGAACGTACCTGACACGACATCAGGGTTTCCTCTTGCTTCTTCCTCAGTTAAGGCATAGGCTCGGGTCCTAGCCTTAGGCTGTTCATGCTCTTTTTCCTTTCCCGAACCAGATGGTCCGGTCTTCCTGCAATCCTTAGTTGCATGCCCAAACACGCCACAGTTTTGGCACTTGGCATTACCCCTACAATCTTTCGAGTAGTGCCCAGCCTTCCCACATATGTAGCATATCGTAGAGCCAGACAAACATTCACCACGGTGTTTTTCCGGCATTTCAGGCAATTTTCGCCCTCATCAATTCTCGACTTCTTAGCCTCATTTGTGACAACTCCCTTTCCAGTACCCCTAGACGGGTTTTCCCACCTCCTCTTCTGTGTCTCAGGTGTTGGGTCCTCATTTGCATAGTCGTCATAGACGATCCCACTCAGATTTACTGCCGACTCGTAGGTCGAGGGTAACATGAACACGAACCCTTTGTGGGAGGCCCTTGACATAGTATTTAATCAATCGCTCTTCAGTCTCTACCAAGTGAGGTACCAGTTGAGCCAACTCAATGACTCTGGAAGCGTACTGGTGATGAGTCTTATTGCCAGCCTTGAAGTTCAGAAACTCATTCTCTACCCGATCTATCTCGTTCTGGGCACATAAATTTTGGATTATCATCTTTTTAGATCTTTCCAAGTAATCCTTTTGAGAGCGTTTGGCGACTTAGTCCTTTGAATGTTCCTCTACCAACTCAGTGCCTCATTGGTGAAAGAGTGAGCCACATACTACACAGCCTGATCAGGTCGACACTCGCTTATGTTGATTACTTCGTTCATCCTCTCAATCCATTCAAACGTAGCCACCGAATCCTTGTTCCCATCAAACTTGGGCGGGTCACCATCCTTAAACCCCTTGTAGGTACACCCTCGGGTGTTCAATACCACAGTCACCTCATCCCCATCACTATCATAAACTTTTTCCTCATGGTTCTTTTCTTCCTCTTCCTTATTCTTCTTTAGTACCTCAGATAACAGATCAGGCAGTACGTCCTTCAGAGTTAGTACAACCTCACGGGCAATAGCATTCCTAACTTCGGGTTCCAGTCGTAGAGATCCTTCGTTGCCTTCACCCGGTGATGTCACCGTAGTTTCGTGCACACTCTCAGTACGTTCTTCGTGCACGCTTTCCTCATCATTACGTCTTCGGTTCAATGGTGGTCTACCGACTCAGCCAGTGCGACCTCCTCGGCGTCCAGTTCCTCCTCTACGAGCCATAGTTTTCTAGATTTCCTAATAAGTAAAAGGGTATACATCAATGTCATTCCTTTAGATCATAGTTTTGAACAGTACGAGCAAGGTAAATTCTTAATTATAGTGAACGGTTTGTGATTAATAATTTGCTTTGCTTTTCGGGTTCGAAAATCTTCACATCGGTAGTGATAATGACATCTAATTGTTCTAAGTTAAGGCATCTATTCCTATCTACAAGCATTAACTTTAGTACTTACTTACTGTCCTGGCGTCGTCGTTGGCTACCCAGACTGACATCCGTGCGTTGTTCCCATTATCAGCTTGAGTATAGACATTTAGGGATGTCTGAATCTCTCAAACTATTGCTCTGATACCAACTTGTAAAGCCCTTCTTCCAGGAAAACCTCACTCATTGGATTTACTCATAAAAATAGCCAATGATACCGAATTATAACATTTTAAAACATTCAAGACGCAACGGAAACGTTCATCATTCAAGTACATAACATCGAAAGTCTTAGCGTTTAAAACATAAACATTGTATTATCATAATTTAGAGTGGGATGTCAGTCTCATGCCGAATAGCCATCACACCTTCGCACGGCCCTTACTCTTGTTACCTGAAATGTATACTAAAAGTCAGCTAACACTGGTGAGTTCTAGTTTAAAGCATTAGGTATAACGTTAGTCATTCATTCATATATATATATATATATATATATATATATATATATATATATATACTTACAACATTGTTTCAGTGAACATACATTGACTATACACGCAAGTAGGGGCATATGCATACATTGAACATTCATTGGTCATACACATAAGGGTGATCAACCCGTCATTGATTGCGTAAGTCACAAAGACAGACGCTCCGTCCTACCGTCGTAGGACGTAATTCATATCGTGTCTACCGAAGTAGTCCATCCTTCATTACCGGCCGTCTGTGTACCGTGTCTACCGTCGTAGTCCGTCCTTTCACCCGTCTGCCCAAAGGCATCCGTTTCCCATGCGAACTATTATTCATATAACCATTCTACTTATCATTGATAAGACATTTGCTTCGACCGTCCATTGATTGCCTTTCATACGTCCTAGCTGATGAAGGAACGTATATGTCCCGGTTGCATGATAGTCACATGGTCGTCCGTCTACCGTAGTAGACGTTAGCATCGAAGCGTCCATAACATTCACATATATTCATAACATGCACTATATAGTATATATATAAAGCACGATTTCATACTTTTGTGTTATATCATACTTTCATTCATAATTCATAACACACTTGCTATGTTTCATTGTTCATAAGTGTGACATTTCGGATTTTCATTCGCGCACTTGTAAAATGTTTATCGTGTAATCATTCTCAAATTAAATAAAATACAAGTGTTTTTATTTAATAAGTATTTTATTTTTATTTTTACGGATTTGAATTAATTAAAATTTTACAAGCTTTAAAACTTACATAAAATTTTATATAAAAAAAATCTAAATTTAAAAGTTTCATATTTAATAAAATAACCTAATTAAATAAGATAAATAACTCTTATAAAAACTAGTTATAATGATAATTGGATAAGTTTATAAAATATATTTGAAATTAAAAGAAATTAAAGAAATTATTTTTATAAAAGTTGAGGGGTTGTTTTTGAAAATAATGAAACAAAAAGGGCTTTAAGACAAAATCTGTTAAGGGGATGTTTCTAGACAAATCAAACCACAGGGACCAATTTGTAATAACTCTCAGGGACTATTTTAAATCAAAAACAAACTCCAGGGACTGGTTTTGCCAACTTTCGATTCGCGTTTCCGACCGTCTTCCCCATTGACCGACGGTCCGAGCTTTTCTCCGGCGACTCCTCGACACGACTGTCCCCTACACCTCGACAGCCGAATTTGGTCTCCCCGACCTCGTCGTCCCCACGCGAACAAGACCCCCGACCAATTGGTCTCCCCAACATAAGGATCGTCTGATCCTGTTGGTGGCCGAGAAACCCACGTTCGAATTCGCTCCCGACATACCACCTCCACGCGTGTTGAATGTCTGGTTAGTTTCGTCTCGTCCAGACTAGTGTCGGAACGTGCCCAATTGCACGTTTTAACATGGAAATCAAGCTCGGCTATATATAGCCATGGTCGGCCTTGCTCGAGCTCGCTACCCCTCTTCCACCCAATTTCACTCCAAATTGAAGGCACCATTACAATCGCCATCTCTGTGTGAAGCTGTGACCAAGGTTGTAGTGGCTAATCCCACCCAGAAACTCGATTCTCATTTTGGACATTCTCGGATTTAAGACTCTGCCGTCCATCCCCTTTGCGACCACGTAAGAATCCTCGACTTCGTTTCTTTACCTTTTGTTATCATAAGACAAGCTGAACCAATCGAAGTCACGACTCCAAACCATCGATTACCAGACAAACTATTTTTCTAAAGTCTGGGCCATCGAAACTACTTAGTTTCGATTGAGTAAATGATCAATCGAATCTAGTAGTTTCGATAGATAGTAGTTTCGACAGCCTGTGTATCACTTATAAATGATCAATCGAAACTAGTAGTTTCGATATATGGTAGTTTCGACAGCCTGTGTATCACTTATAAATGATCAATCGAAACTAGTAGTTTCGATAGATGGTAGTTTCGACAGCCTGTGTATCACTTATAAATGGTCAATCGAAACTAGTAGTTTCGATTGAACACAGTTTCGATACCTGTCACAACTATAAAACAGTTTCGATCAAATCAGTAATTTCAAGTAAATCTGGACCAACTTTTATGCATATAACACTGAGAAATGCTATTATAAACCTATACACAATTAAATACTAATACGCACATGTAAACATACAATAATACCCATTCATCTACATAGGGTTTCAACGTGCTTAGACTTCAACATCTTTATCACCTACACGCGTGGAAAAATACCCGCTTGCAAGGTGAGTTACATAACCCCTATTTTATATTTTTATACGTTTTGTGGTGAAACATTATACATGCTACTCACATTGTTTATACGTGTTATACATGAGACTATATGCTTATTCTTTGGATGTACATACATTTAAACACAAGACAACCAACTGTAATATTGATAGATCTATTGTGCCTGACCAGCCCACCCGGTTAGGGTGTTTATTACTGCATACTCGGATATAACCGCGTGTTATATTCACAGATATCGGATATAGTGGGTAACTATATTCAAACATACCGGACTTAGCTGTAGTGCTCTGTTCAAGCGCGTCAAATTCGGTTTGAATTGTGATTAAATAAATGGTACATCATATATACTATGTTTAACAAGATAAATAATGAGTTGCAAAACGATTTACAATTACTAAACCTATGTACTCACCAACTTTTTAGTTGACACTTGATTTAAATAATGTTTCAGGTTTGGATATGTGACTACTTTCCGAAGATTTCTCCACTTAAGAACTATGGACCTAGTTAAATAAATCAATGTTTTGAACTAGACTAGGTTATTTGGAATGTATCGTATTTGGATCTTGTTGTCTTTAAATTTAATTAATGAATTATGCAACCTTTTAGCTATCATGTGCTTTTGAACAATCATTCTATTGTCCGCCTCGATGATTCCGCCATCGGTCGGGGTGAGACAGATTGGTATCAGAGCCATGGTTATAGGGAATTAGGTTATTAGACACGATGACCTAGACTATAACCCTAGGACTCCCTTTTATGTGATATGTGCTAAATGATTTATTGCTATGTGAATTATTTGTAGTTAGGTATTATATGAATTTTTCCCAAGTTTGGTACATGAGACTTATACATACAAGGCTTAAATACATGATACATACTTTACATACACACTGGACAAACAAACTTATGCAAACAAATACACTACCCATCCTTATTCATACTCTTTCCTAATCCATATTTATTGCAACATTCCTACACATTTTATACTCATAGACTCTCAAGTCTATTAAAATCTTGAAAATCTCGTCAACGACTTAATTTCTTGAAACCAGTAAAGGACACGTGCAATCTGGAAGGGTGACACCTGTACATTGGGTTTTCTGTCTAGGAAAGCATTTCGTATAAATCCAAATAAACGGACCCGTATGCTTTCCTGGGAATTCCTGAAGTGAGTGTTTACCTATAGGCTAAAGCATGTCTCCTTGAAAGTTTCGAGGAATTATTTAACGTTGATAAGTCAATCTATTCGCAAGGATACGATCCGAACTTAAACTCAAAATTTGGGGACATTATAGCAAGATAGGAAGAACTAGACGAACATGCAAAGCAAATCATTATTACGGGTGCACACGTAATAACGATTTGTAGTGCATGTGAATTCCGGCAATTCCTATTATGCAAATAATGATCTATAACATGATGTCCTACCCGGAATAGATGACTTAGTTTCCCCTATCAACTTAGAATAAATACACATGCACTGGCACGCGTCATGATGAATCCCGTTTTTCTGCTTACATTATTTCCCGTTATAACTCATATATATCCATCTTATCTAAAATATCATTGTCTTTTCTTATGGTGGTAGAATGCCCCCTCGACGTGCAAACTCTAGCACTTCCAACCCGGATCTTTCTACTCTTCTTGCCCAGCTGGTAGGGCAAATGACCCAAGCAAATAACAACAGTGACAGGTCTCACAACATCCAGGGGAACGGTGGTACCAACCCACCTCACTGCACGTTTAAGCACTTTAACTCGTGTAATCCCACAAAATTCTTCGGGACTGAAGGTGCTACCGGCCTACTTCAATGGTTTGAAAGCATGGAAAGCACATTCCTAAACAGCGACTGTCCCGATAATCTTCGGGTTCGTTATGCCATAAGTGTATTCCAAAAGAGAGCCCTCACCTGGTGGAACGGTGAGAAACGCACTCGTGGTGCTGAGGTTGCTACATCCTTATCATGGGATGATCTGAAGAAGGCCATGACTGATGAATTCTGTCCTCGAAATGAAATGAGGAAGCTCGAGGCTGAGTTTTGGGATCTTGCCCAAGACAGCGGGGATAATCTGGCCTACACCACCCGGTTTCAAGAGCTAAGTCTGCTGGTGTCTCATATGATCACTCCCCTTGCTCGGGGGATTGAAAAATACATAGGCGGCCTGCCTATGCAAATTCAAGATGCTGTGCTAGGAAGCAATCCTCCTACACTTTAAGCTGCTATCCGTCTATCTGCTACACTATTCGACAACCATGTCAAAGCCGGAACCTTAACAAGAAAGGGTTCCAAGAAGGTTGTTTCTACTCTTGCGGCCGTCAAAGATGTAAAACCCGAGTCTTCTAACCGCAACAAGAAACGAAAGGGTCGAAACTTCGCAGCCGTAACTCCCGCTGTGCCTGCTATTCAAGCGGCCCCTTTGGGTCAAAACCCGAAAACTTATCAGGGCCCGAATCCCCAATGCCAGACCTGCAAGTACCATCATCCTGCCAACCTACCATGCCGATTGTGTTCAAGCTGCGGACGATATGGACACGTAGTCACTACTTGCCGTACTCGTCCTCCCGTCCATCAAGCTGCTCCAGCCAACTGCCCAATCTATCCGGCACCTCTCAATGGTCGGGCATGTTACGAATGTGGAGACCCAAACCATCTCCGTGACCGATGCCCAAAACTTCATCATCAAGGTGGTCCTCAAGGACGAGCGTTTAATATAAATGCTAATGAGGCTCAAGCAAACATAGACGTGATAAACGGTACGTTTCTCGTAAACAATCATTATGCATCCATTTTATTTGATACCGGTGCCGATAGGAGTTTTGTGTCTCTTGCCTTTGAATCTCGACTTACTAAACAAAGAACGAAACTTGACAATTCTTATTCCGTGGAGATAGCAAACGGAAAATCTATTACCATAAATTCTGTTATCCGCAACTGCAATCTCGAGCTTAATAGTCACGAATTCTCCGTTGATCTCCTTCCAATGCAATTGGGAAGCTTCGATATTATAATTGGCATGGACTGGTTATCCAAGCACCATGCCGAGATTATTTGCTACGAAAAGTGCATTCGTATACCTCTCCCTTAGGGTGACACGTTAGTTATTTTCGGTGAAAAACTGTGTCTTGGTCTTCAACTCATGTCTTGCATATTAGCACAAGAGTATTTGCGAAAAAAGTACGTTGCTTTCTTGGCCCACGTGGTTGACACGAAAGATAAGGGTAAGAAATTGCAAGATATTCCGATCATTCGAGACTTTCCCGAGGTATTCCTCGAGGATTTACCCGGTCTTCCTCCTCCTAGACAAGTAGAGTTTCGTATTGACCTTGTGCCCGGAGCAACTCCCTTGGCAAAAGCTCCCTATCGTCTTGCACCTTCCGAGATGCAAGAGCTCGCAAGTCAATTACAAGAACTCTCATCTAAAGGATTCATCCGCCCGAGCCATTCACCTTGGGGTGCTCCCGTGCTGTTCGTAAAGAAAAAGGATGGATCGTTTCGAATGTGCATTGATTATCGTGAACTCAACAAGCTTACAATCAAGAACCGTTATCCTTTACCCCGTATCGACGATCTTTTCGATCAACTTCAAGGTTCAACATGTTTCTCCAAGATTGACCTTCGTTCCGGATACCATCAACTTCGTGTTCTCGATAACGACATTCCAAAGACTGCCTTTCGAACTAGATATGGTCACTACGAGTTCATGGTCATGCCATTTGGCTTGACTAATGCACCTTCTCATGAACCGTGTATGCAAACCTTATTTGGACAAGTTCGTGATCGTTTTCATCGACGACATTCTCATCTATTCTAAAACGAAAGCGGAGCATGAACAACATCTTCGTTTGATTTTAGAGCTCTTGAAGAAAGAACAACTATACGCCAAGTTCTCCAAGTGTGAATTCTGGCTAAAGGAGGTTCAATTTTTGGGACACATAGTCAACGATAAAGGGATTCATGTGGACCCGGTAAAAATCGAAGCGGTAAAGAATTGGAGTACTCCTAAGACTCCTACCGAGATTCGTTCATTCCTTGGACTAGCAGGTTACTATCGTCGTTTCATCTCAAATTTCTCCAAGATTGCGGTTCCGCTCACTGCCTTGACTCACAAAGGTAAACCTTACGAGTGGGGACCCAAACAAGAAGAAGCTTTTCAAACTCTCAAGCTCAAGCTCTGCAATGCTCCTATTCTAACTCTTCCTAATGGTAATGACGACTTTGTCATTTATTGTGATGCATCCAACCAAGGTCTTGGTTGTGTTCTAATGCAACGTGGCCAAGTAATTGCATACGCATCACGTCAGCTCAAAATCCACGAGAAGAACTACACGACCCATGATCTCGAGCTTGGTGCTGTCGTTTTCGCCTTGAAAATTTGGATACATTATCTTTATAGCACCAAATGCGTGGTTTTCACCGACCACAAAAGTCTCCAACATATTTTCAATCAAAAAGAGCTTAATATGAGGCAACGACGATGGGTTGAACTTCTTAACGATTACGACTGCGAGATTCGCTACCACCCCGGCAAAGCAAATGTTGTAGCCGACGCCTTGAGTCGTAAAGAACGTATCATGCTTCATAGTGTTTGTATTCATAACGATATCCAAGCCCGTATTCTTCAAGCACAACACACCTCGGTTACCGAGGGAAACATGTACCAAGAAATGGCATGTGGTGTAGAACTCTTGCTAGAAACCAAAGCCAACGGCCTATTGTATTACCTGCATCGTATCTGGGTTCCCTATCGCGACGACCTTCGTATATTTTTGATGAACGAGTCCCACAAAACTCGATATTCGGTACATCCCGGAGCTGAAAAGATGTACATGGGTCTTCGTCAACAATATTGGTGACCCGGCATGAAAAAGGATATTGCCCTCTTTGTGGCAAAATGCTTAACTTGTTCTAAAGTGAAGGCCGAACACCAAAAGCCTTCCGGACTCCTCGAACAACCAGAAATTCCCATGTGGAAATGGGAGAACCTTGCTATGGACTTTATCACCAAACTTCCACGCACTACTAGTGGGCACGATAGTATCTGGGTTATTATCGACCGACTTACAAAGTCTGCTCACTTCTTGCCTATTCGTGAGGACTATCGAGTCGAGAAATTGGCTCGGATCTACATTGATGAGATCGTAAGTCGTCACGGAATCCCTTTGAACATCATCTCCGATCGTGATTCGTGTTTTACTTCCCGATTTTGGCAATCATTACAATCTGCACTTGGTACTCGTTTGGATCTAAGTATGGCTTACCATCCTCAAACTGATGGACAAACCGAGCGAACAATCCAAACTCTCGAGGATATGCTTAGAGCTTGTGTCATTGACTTTGGTGGCAATTGGAATTCTCACCTACCACTGATCAAATTTTCCTACAACAACAGCTACCACACAAGTATTAACATGGCACCGTTTGAAGCTCTTTATGGACGAAAATGTCGTTCATCGATTTGTTGGAACGAAATTGGTGAAGCACAAATCACCGGTCCCGAGCTTATCCAAGAGACCACCGATAAAATCTTTCTTATTCGTGACAACATTCGAGTAGCAAGGAGTCAGCAAAAGAGCTATGCCGATAAAAGACGAAAACCCTTGGAATTTCAAGTTGGGGATATGGTTCTCCTAAAGGTATCACCTTGGAAGGGCGTAGTCCGATTTGGAAAGAAAGGAAAACTTGCACCTCGATATGTGGGTCCATTCAAGATACTCGAAAGGGTAGGAAAAGTGGCCTACAAACTCGATCTTCCTTCAGAACTCATCAACGTTCATCCGACTTTTCATGTATCTAATTTGAAAAAGTGTCTAGCCGACGAGAATCTCCACATCTCTTTTGATGAAGTGCGCATTGACGAGAAAATGCACTTTGTTGAGAAACCCGTGGAAATCATGGACCGAGAAGTCAAGAAACTCAAGCGTAGCCGCATCCCCATTGTCAAGGTCCGTTGGGAGTCTAAACGTGGACCCGAGTTCACTTGGGAACGTGAAGACCAAATGAGAACCAAGTATCCGCATCTTTTTCATAGCCTCCGCTAGTTGAATTTTGGGGCGAAATTCCTTTAACATGGGGAGACTGTGACATTTCGGATTTTCATTCGCGCACTTGTAAAATGTTTATCGTGTAATCATTCTCAAATTAAATAAAATACAAGTGTTTTTATTTAATAAGTATTTTATTTTTATTTTTACGGATTTGAATTAATTAAAATTTTACAAGCTTTAAAACTTACATAAAATTTTATATAAAAAAAATCTAAATTTAAAAGTTTCATATTTAATAAAATAACCTAATTAAATAAGATAAATAACTTTTATAAAAATTAGTTATAATGATAATAAGATAAGTTTATAAAATATATTTGAAATTAAAAGAAATTATTTTTATAAAAGTTGAGGGGTTGTTTTTGAAAATAATGAAACAAAAAGGGCTTTAAGACAAAATCTGTTAAGGGGTTGTTTCTGGACAAATCAAACCACAGGGACCAATTTGTAATGACTATCAGGGACTATTTTAAATCAAAAACAAACTCCAGGGACTGGTTTTGCCAACTTCCGATTCGCGTTTCCGACCGTCTTCCCCATTGACCGACGGTCCGAGCTTTTCTCCGGCGACTCCTCGACACGACTGTTCCCTACACCTCGACAGCCGAATTTGGTCTCCCCGACCTCGTCGTCCCCACGCGAACAAGACCTCCGACCAATTGGTCTCCCCAACATAAGGATCGTCTGATCCTGTTGGTGACCGAGAAACCCACGTTCGAATTCGCGCCCGACAGACCACCTCCACGCGTGTTGAATGTCTGGTTAGTTTCGTCTCGTCCAGACTAGTGTCGAAACGTGCCCAATTGCACGTTTTAACATGGAAATCAAGCTCAGCTATAAATAGCCATGGTCGGCCCTGCTCGAGCTCGCTACCTCTCTTCCACCCAATTTCACTCCAAATTGAAGGCACCATTACAATCGCCATCTCTGTGTGAAGCTGTGACCAAGGTTGTAGAGGCTAATCCCACCCAGAAACTCGATTCTCATTCTGGACATTCTCGGATTTAAGACTCTGCCGTCCATCCCCTTTGCGACCACGTAAGAATCCTCGACTTCGTTTCTTTACCTTTTGTTATCATAAGACAAGCTGAACCAATCGAAGTCACGACTCCAAACCATCGATTACCAGACAAACTATTTTTCTAAAGTCTGGGCCATCGAAACTACTTAGTTTCGATTGAGTAAATGATCAATCGAATCTAGTAGTTTCGATAGATAGTAGTTTCGACAGCCTGTGTATCACTTATAAATGATCAATCGAAACTAGTAGTTTCGATATATGGTAGTTTCGACAGCCTGTGTATCACTTATAAATGATCAATCGAAACTAGTAGTTTCGATAGATGGTAGTTTCGACAGCCTGTGTATCACTTATAAATGGTCAATCGAAACTAGTAGTTTCGATTGAACACAGTTTCGATACCTGTCACAACTATAAAACAGTTTCGATCAAATCAGTAATTTCAAGTAAATCTGGACCAACTTTTATGAAAATAACACTGAGAAATGCTATTATAAACCTATACACAATTAAATACTAATACGCACATGTAAACATACAATAATACCCATTCATCTACATAGGGTTTCAACGTGCTTAGACTTCAACATCTTTATCACCTACACGCGTGGAAAAATACCCACTTGCAAAGTGAGTTACATAGCCCCTATTTTACATTTTTATACGTTTTGGGGTGAAACATTATACATGTTACTCACATTGTTTATACGTGTTATACATGAGACTATATGCTTATTCTTTGGATGTACATATATTTAAACACAATACAACCAACTGTAATATTGATAGATCTATTGTGCCTGACCAGCCCACTCGGTTAGGGTGTTTATTACTGCATACTCGGATATAACCGCGTGTTATATTCAAACATATCGGATTTAGTGGGTAACTATATTCAAACATACCGGACTTAGCTGTTGTGCTCTGTTCAAGCGCGTCAAACTCGGTTTGAATTGTGATTAAATAAATGGTACATCATATATACTATGTTTAACAAGATAAACAATGAGTTGCAAAACGATTTACAATTACTATTTACCGGAATTACTAAACCTATGTACTCACCAACTTTTTAGTTGACACTTGATTTAAATAATGTTTTAGGTTTGGATATGTGACTACTTGCCGAAGATTTCTCCACTTAAGAACTATGGACCTAGTTAAATAAATCAATGTTTTGAACTAGACTAGGTTATTTGGAATGTATCGTATTTGGATCTTGTTGTCTTTAAATTTAATTAATGAATTATGCAACCTTTTAGCTATCATGTGCTTTTGAACAATCATTCTATTGTCCGCCTCGATGATTCCGCCATCGGTCGGGGTTTGACAATAAGCATATCTGTCATACATATAACTATCATGCATTGCCATATAACACATAACATAACATTCTTTCATATCATGTATATACTTCAGCCCCAAAATAATTTAAAATCATTTGTACGTAACACGTAGGGAGCACATAGAACTCACCTGATGAGTGGTTTCTGTAATACACTTATTCGGTTACTGAGCATCACTAAGGTCACTAACAATCTGTATAATAAAGTCATACACATAAAGTGCTGCTCCTAGATGACATTAGACATTACTATGCTTGAACCAGTAGTTTCGGGTCATGGGTTTATATCGAAACTATGGTAGTTTCGATAAGTAACTTATGTAAAATCATAGTAGTTTCGGGTCATGGGTTTTTATCGAAACTATGGTAGTTTCGATAAGTAACTTATGTAAAATCTTAGTAGTTTCGGGTCATGGGTTTTTATCGAACTATGGTAGTTTCGATAAGTAACTTATGTAAAATCTTAGTAGTTTCGAGGGGGTGGATATATCAAAACTAGGTAGTTTCGATGGATTTACCTATATCGAAACTAGTAGTTTCGATGCATCAGTCTTCTTCCTCGACCAGAACCCTAGATCTGGCAATTTATTTCTTGTTGATCAAGCCTTGAACTTTTTACGTTCAAAACGTTCCTTTTTCATTCATGAGCACAAATATGTGAGTTGTTTTAAGTTTTATACGTAAAAACCATGTATTTATGCGACTTAAACCTGAATCCTCAAAATGTGTAAAACCTCAGATTTAGAGGTGATGCTTACCTCTTGAAGTTCGGTTCCCGTTGCTATACGTTGCTGTGATGAAGACGAACGATTCTTGAGCCTTTGAGCTCCTTTCCCCGCTTTCTCTCTCTAGAGCCGGTCTCTCTCTCACTCTAGAAACTTACGCAGGAAGGAAATGAGGGTGAAGGGTTGGTGGCTGCTGATTAGAAGGTTTCCCTTCATATTTCAGGCCCATAGGCCGAACCTTGGCCAAGCCTACGTTAATTTTCTTTTATTTGTTTTCTATTTATTCGGGATGTTACATATGGGGGAATTCGTCAACCTAAAGGACATTACGCGAAACTCATAGTGTCCATACCGCGTGCGGAATGCGGTCTTGGGTATGTCCTCCTCTCTTACCTTAAGTTGATGGTTACCCAACCGCAGGTCGATCTAAGAAAACCATTTTGCGCCTTGTAGTCGGTCGAACAGATCGTCGATCCTGGGTAGCGGGTATTTTTTCTTCACGATTCTGTTATTCAACTCTCTATAATCGATGCACATTCTCATGGCACCGTCTTTCTTTTTTACAAATAGCACTAGAGCACCCCAAGGCGAAATGCTCGGTCTGATAAATCGCTTTTCCAACAATTATTCTAGTTGGGCCTTTAACTCTTTCATCTCAAGTGCCGCTATTCGATAAGGTGCCTTGGCAATGGTCTGGGCACCTGGCATCAAATCAATTTGAAATTCCGTTTCCCAATCATGCGGCAATCAAGGCAATTCCTCAGGAAACACTTCCGGATAATGACACACCACAGGCAAATCCTTTAACTCTTTCACTTTTACATCTTTGTCGATCACATAAGCCAGATAGGCCTCGGATCCGCGCCTCATATACTTTTTCGCTTTCATCATTGAGATTACATTCGTCAGCGGGATGTCATGATCCCCGTAAATCATAACCTCGCTACCATCAGGAGCGTTGAGTTGAATCACCTTTCATTTGCACACAATTCGAGCTTCATTGGCAGCTAGCCAATCCATTCCCAACACTACATCGAAACCTCCCAAGGCTATAAAGAATAACTTAACAGGAAATATATGGCCCTCTATCTTTATGGTAAGGTCGTCTACCAGTTCAACTACCTTAGTGGTTCTACCCATATGAGTTTCTACACTAAGGGCCCGATCTAGTATAGAGGTTTTGTATTTCATTCTTTAATAGAACGAAGAGGATATAAAACTTTTACTAGCACCTGAATCAAACAGAACAGAAACAAAGGTGTGATCAAGGATAAACGTACCTGACACCACGTTGGGATCCCCCCATTGCTTCTTCTTCTATCAGGGCATATACTCTTGTTCTCGCCCTTCCTTTCTCAGCTTCCTTTGTCTTGTCGTTGCTACTGGCCTTTGGTTTGCGACAATCCTTGGAGAAATGTCCTGATTCGCCACAGTTGTGGCATTTTCCATAACTTTTAGAGCTGTGGGCATTAGGACATTCACGGGATTTGTGCCCCGTCTTACCGCAACGGTAACATAAATTCATTTTAAACCTGCACTCCCCCAGGTGCATTTTTCCACACTTGCCACAAGCATTTTTCTCCTCAACTATTGGCTTCTTTCTTTTTGACGAAGACCAATCCCTGCCCGAGCGCTTAGTGGTGATGGACCATTTATTTTGAGTTTCTGTGGGGTTGGCCTTTAGCGACCAAATCATAAAAACCTTTCAACTTAATACCACCACTGACTTAAAGTCTCTAGGAGTGTTGGCATTGATAATCGTGCGAACCCTTGGCGGTAGCTTCTGAATATAGCATTTGATCCTCCTTTCCTCCATGTTCACCAGATGCGGAACTGACTGAGTTAACTCATTAAATCTAGAGGTGAACTGACGGTGCGTCATATTCCCCGCCTTGAGTTTTAAAACTCTTTTTCCGTCTCATCAATCTCGTTCTGATGACAAAATTTCTGAATTATGAGTGTCTTCAGATCATTCCACTTCATCCTCTCGGTATCCCTTTCAGTCTTGGACTTCATCACATTTTCCCACCAGCTTAATGCTTCAAAAGCGGACGAATGTGTCATGAATTTCATAGCCTGGTCCGCCTGGCACTCGCTCGTCTATATCACTGCAGTCATACGGTCAATCCAGTAGTATGCGGCAATATCATCTTTCTTGCCGTCAAAAGTTGGTGGATCACAATTCCGGAAGGACTTGTAGTCACATCCTCGTTTCACATCATAGTCGTAGTCATCACTCTCAGACTCAGTTTCAATCACGTTTTTGTTCTCGGCTCTTATTCCCCTTCCTCTTTTAGCTTCTACCATCTTCAGAGCCCCTATCAGTAGTGCTGCTGGCAGGGTGTTCTTCAGAACTGTAGCTACTTCATCATCTATGGCTTTCTTGACAATTGGCTCCAAGACTAAATCTTGTGCTTCATGGTCACTAGGAGCGTTCTCATTTGCAGTATGAATCGACATCGATCCACGGACTGAGGGTTCACTTTCTTCCCTTTCGACGCGGTTGACACCCGGTCTACCCTTACATCCAGTATGTGCCCCTCTCCTGCCATCTCTCTTTCAAGCCATTTCGTTTTCTAACTATGAACAAGGAATACTCGTGTCATTATGATAGGTAATTATTTAGAACACCACAAGTAATGTAAATTACTAATTACAGAGACCGGTATGCAATTACTATTTTACTTTACTACTCGGGTTTTGATCATTTCCTGTCAGGGTAACATTTACACTTAAGTTCGGAGTTTCTACATTAGGACGCATTCTTTCTATTTTCTATTCTAAGGCATTTAATGTCTATGTTCTAAGCCAGGACATGGAGTACCTTCTATTATAAGGCATCTACTATTTACCGTTACTATTGTTTCCAGCCATTGAGGTGTTCTAAATATGTGCCCTCTCTTGCCACCTCTCTTTCCAGCCATTTCGTTTTATAACTGCGAACAAGGAATACTCATGTCATTATGAAAGGTAATTATTTAGAACACCTCAAGTAATGTAAATTACTAATTATAGAGACCGGTATGCAATTATTGGTTTAGTTTACTACTCAAGTTCTGAACATTTTCTGTCAGGGAAACATTTGCACTCAAGTTCGGAGTTTCTACACTAGGACACATTCTTTCTATTTTCTATTCTAAATCATTTAATGTCTATGTTCTAAGCCAGGACATGGACTATCTTCTATTCTAAGGCCTCTACTGTTTACCGTTACTATTGTTTCCAGCCATTGAGGTGTTCTAAATATGTGCCCCTCTCTTGCCACCTCTTTTTCCATCCATTTCGTTTTCTAACTGCGAACAAGGAATACTCGTGTCATTAATATAGGTAATTATTTAGAACACCTCAAGTAATATAAATTAGTAATTATAAAGACCGGTATCCAATTACTATTTTACTTTACTACTCGGATTCTGAACATTTCCTATCAGGGTAACATTTGCACTCAAGTTTAGAGTTTCTACATTAGGACACATTCTTTCTATTTTCTATTCTAAGGCATTTAATGTTTATGTTCTAAGCCAGGACATGGACTACCTTCTATTCTAAGGCCTCTATTATTTACCGTTACTACTGCTTTCTTTACAAAGGCCTTACTTTTCTGCTTTCATGGCTTGGCTGCTCTGACTGACATCCCATTCTCCCGTCCTATTCTCTGTTTAAGTTCAGGCATTTTAGCGAATGTCAAAATCTCTCAAACTATGGCTCAGATACCAACTAGAAAGGACCCATACCAAATACCTTCATAGTTGGCAAATAAAGCATAATCATAGTTCGTAAACTTGAATAAACATCAAACATTAACAGCGGAAGTCTATTACAAATCAGAGACAATTAAAACTTTTATCATAACGTTATTCAACATTCATAAAACTAAATGATGTGGATGTCAGTCCTAATCAGCAGCATCCATCCAGCCATACATTTTGAGCTCTCTCAGCTTCATACATTTCTCTTTCCTTTATCACCTGATATGCATATTAAAATAGTCAGCTAATGCTAGTAAGTTCATGTTTTCAAACATTTAATAAGTAACTATTCATTCACATGTTATTCATATAAAACTTGTTTATTGAAAACATACTTTAATCATACTTTATACTACTAAGTAAAAACATATTACAATACTACATGTAATTCTTACTTAGCCGTTTCATTACATTGTTACTTATTTCATACTTCAATTACATACGTTACAGTCCACGCATGACACTTTCCTTCTTTACTTTCATTCGTTACAGTCCATAAGGATACCTTCTTTATTTGCTTTCATTCGTTACAGTACACGAGGGACACTTTACATTACAGTCCACAAGGGACACCTTACCTTACTTTACGGTCCACAAAGGACACATTACATCCACGAAGGATCTCTTTATTTTGGTGAGAGTCCCTAAGGCTCTACGTCCGAAGGCCAAACTCACCGGACTTCCACGAAGGACATTCTGTATTTGGTGACCGTAATCACCGGGATAACCGTCATTACCCCCCGTTAAATATTTATATATAGTTAAATAATCACATTCATTTTTAGAATATTTAGTTAAATAATCACATTCGTTAAACATTTACTTGTTTACAAAATATTAATTAAGTAAACTTCTTTCTTTTCGACCATTTACGTTTAAATAATAAAATACATTTATTATAAACGTCCGTTAATTGAGTATGCACACCACCCTAAAACAGTAAAAACATGTATTCTTGAACTCACCTGATAAGCTATAGTAAACGTGCCATCACTTGCTCACCGGTGTTGTTGGAAATCTGGAGTGATAGTCAAAACCAAATCAGTCAAAACGTTATTCTGATCTGAGTGAAACTATCGTTAGTTTCGCTCCATTATATACTTAGCGAAAGTACAATTAGTCTCGCCACTTCAATTCCCAACGAAACTAAGTACTAGGCGAAACTAATGTTTTAGGTGAAACTATATTTTTTCATGTTAAATAGTTTAATTGGTCGACACGTCGTATTTATAAGTAGTTTATCAGTACTACTGTTTTATAATTTTAGAATCAATTTAATATATTATAACTAAATGAAGAATGCAATTTATTGTAAATTTTATATCCTCGTTTTTTTTATTTTATTGTTTCTCAATCAATCATGTTAAACGTGTCAAGCATTCATGTTATTGAATTACTTATACTTAATTATGTTAATTTGTTGTGTCGAACACGGCTCGTTTAATACAACATGACTCATTTTGATAACTCTATATTGAGGAACGAATCAAATACAAAGTTTCTCTTTACTAAAAAAATATAAGAAGGATTATTGGCCTTTGATCAAATCAATTTAATGGTAAGACTTAATCCGGTGACAAATTTGTAGTTAGTTAGAAGTTACTAATGACTTAAAGGGGTAAACGAGATATTTCGAACATGTTTTGACGTTTTTCATTAAATCTTAGTTCTATTAAATTTTAAAACTCATATAATTTTTTTATACTTTAATATTTAAAAAAAAAGTTATATTATAAAATCAAGGATTTATTTTCAATATGATTATATCTCTGTTATATATTTTTTTAGAAAATGAAGTTTTTTAAAAAGGAGTATTGTACTGAGCGGCAAACAGTGTAGTAGTCCACATACACAGTGCGATTGTAACATTTTACATGGTGTGGACGTGTACCTAACAAACTGTATGAATTTATGTCGAGGCCTAATATGGGTTTTGATTTCACATTACATGTTATGGTTATCCCATTTTACACGGTAAAGTTATACATGTTAGAAATCCACATACACAGCTTGTACACGTGTTATATTATCATCACTTCCTACGTTTCCTAAAAAAATATCTTTCAATATAAAATTAATTTAACAACCACTAGCTTATGCTAGTAGTAAAGTTGTATGGGTTCAAGTCCCACTTGTGATAAAAAAAAGAGGTCCAGGTTGAGACATGTGGTTTTCTTATCTATGAGGTTTCCTCCTGAGAGAGGTGGAGATAATCGGGTGGATCAGTGATCCGTCAGTGATTCAAATTGCCGTTCAAAAAAATAAATAAAATTAATTTAAAGTTGAAAATTATTGAAAAAAATGTGTCGGGTCTTTGTCAGCTTTTTTAGCGAGGAAAAAAATTGAAGGAAATTCTTGAAAACTACAAAACACAACCAACAACCCAACACTAACAACTAGGTACAAATTGTTTTTTTAGTGTTACAAATATGTCGGCTAGTTTTTCTTTATTAGACTAGAAATATATAAAAGGTTTAGAATATTTTTAATTTATTAATTAACTAGGTTAAATTTTATGTATTAGATATGTTGAATAAATATAATTTTATATACTTAATAATAAAAAAATATATACACCTTTAAAAACCCATGTATTACACCAACCCGTGTATTACACGCTTTAATAAAATATAATATAATTTGTTAACATATACATCCGTCAAAATATATTTTAAAAAAAATTACTTTGACATGACGGTTATAAATTCGGTTAATTTAATTTTTAAAACATTTTTTTTCAACTGCGTATTAACTTTTTTATAACACTGACAAATGTTAATTCATATTAAATAAATTTTGTTTTCACACCACTTACGCCCCCTCCCCCGCCAATCAAATGCCCACCTAGCTCTCACAAAAGTGAACTCTCTTTCCTTTCTCTCATGAGAATTCTCACGCCTCCTCCCTCACGCCTCTTTAACGCCAATAGGGGGCGGTGTTCCACGCTCATCACCTCTTCACTCCCCTCTCACGGGGAGTATACCAAATACTGTAATTACAAATTCTCATGAAAATATTCTTAGCCATAAAATTAAGAAAAATCAATATTATTTTTTTTCTTTAAAGTATAATGTGCGTGAAAATGACACTTTACTTGCTAATCGTGATTGATTGTTAGTTATATGTGTCATTTTGTGACAAATATTATACCACATACTAATTCTACAAGGAACAACGTGCATGCTATTAATGTGCTTAAATAAAATATATCTTTGTTGTGAATTATTGAATAGGCAAACACATTGCCACACTCAACCTATTTTGTCAGAAGATATTTTTACTGTTTTCACCTTTTCATTCATTTATATAGATGTTTAAAAGGGCAATAAAAGAGTAGACTCTCTGATTCGAAGAAACAAATGCATCATATCTTTTATTGTTGTCTTGTTTTTTTAGTTTCATAACACGTTATCAGCACAAGTGCTCTCTCCACCAAGAAGATCAACAAAGGATAAAGGTATTTATCATTAGCAAAGCAATGATTTTATAAATATAAAATGACAATATAAATACTATGATAAACAAAATTTATGAGGATCCTAACAATCTAACATTTTATTTATGCACCTAACTTTTACTTTTATGTCAACTAACTTTTTAATTATGGTAACTAACATTAATTTATTCATATTAACAATTTTGTTCTTATTATTGTACATAGTAAGTTTATATCTTATTTAATTTTATTTTAATTTTTTCCTTTACTTTACTTTACTTTTAAAATCTTTGTATGTATATAACCGTTGTAAAACGGTTATAAAACGGTAATATAACCGTTGATAAAGGTTCTAAATTTAGCACTATAAATTACCAATTATCAATCTCATTACTTGCACATTAAGAAAAAAAAAAGGGAAGGAAGAAACTCTTCTCAAGATTACTCAACATATTTTCAAAGATGATTAACCCAGCTTTAGTGTTAGCTACTATAATGATTATGTTTTGTCATATTCTCCTTTTCAATCTCCCACCTGAAGATTTTAGAATTTTCTTATTCTTTTATTTGTTTGTAGCTCTACCAATATGCTTTATCTCAATTTTTATGAGTATGTAGATCCTAATATTCATCTTATTATTTGTTCAACCTTGTTTCAAGTTTTATAATTATTTAATTTTATAAAGTGACATACTAATCTAAATGTTTTGTTATGGTCCATTATGTCAAATCTTGCAAAGCTTGAATTTTTAGCTTTGGACATTACGGGAAAAAACTTTTTGTCATGGGTGTTGGATGCTGATATACACTTGGATGCTAATAATCTTGGTGATACAATCAAAGAAGGAAATGAAACAAGTACCCAAGATAAAGCAAAGGCGATGATTTTCCTACGCCATCATATTCATGAGGCATTGAAAACTGAATACCTCACTATTAAGGATCCACTTGTCCTTTGGACCAAATTGAAAGATAGGTATGACCACTAGAAAACAGTAATATTACCAAGAGCTCGTTATGAATGGATCCATTTAAGGTTGCAAGAATTTAAGTCTATAAGCGAGTATAACTCGGCAATGTTTAATATCACCTCACAATTGATTCTATGTGGGGATAGTATTACTGATAAGGAGATGTTAGAAAAAAAGTATCCACCTTTCACGCATCAAATCTGGTCTTACAACAACAGTATCGTGAAAGGGATTTCACTAAGTATAGTGACCTAATATCATGTTTACTTGTGGCAGAGCAAAATAATGAACTCTTAATGAAAAATCATGAGACTCGTCCAGTTGGTACAGCCCCATTCCCAGAAGTGAATGTGGCAACATATAATGACCAAACTAGAGGTCGCGGACGTGGTCGTGGTTATAATCGTGGTCGTGGGCGTGGGCGTGGAAATAGTCTGGAAAATTATCATGGTGTTCAGTTTAAAAACACTAGAACCCACCAAAAGTCCCATGAACACGAAAAGAAACCCAAAGATGAAAGAAATAAAAGGAAACATGGAACTACACCAAATGCATGTTATCAGTGTGGAAGCGATAATCATTGGGCTCGTATGTGTCGCACGCCCAAACACTTGGTGGAACTTTACCAGCAATCCATCAAAGGAAAAGGAATAGAGACAAATTTCACATATGAGGGTAACAATGTTGATATCCCCGATGGTCATAAAGACCTTACTAATATAACTCATATGGATGCTGATGATTTTCTCATTAATACAACTGATCTGAATGTTGGTGGTTCCACTACTGATACAAATCAGTTGAATGCTTGTAATTTTCCTTATGCATGAATAATTGTATTTTTTTAGTTATGTTATTTCATCTTTATGTTTTCCTTTAGGACGTTATGTTTGTAATCCTATTTTATTTTGAAGCATATTAAATAAGTTTATTTATAAGACTTTGTTATGTATTTTTGAAGCATATGGACCATTTAACAAACTCGCATATTAGTGATGAAAATGCATGTCTAATAGACAGTGCAAGCACATATACAATTGTCAAGAAAAGGAATTATTTCTCTAAGTTAATCATAAAAGAAGCAAGTGTCAGTACTATATCTGGTAGTACAAAATTAATTGAAGGTTTTGGAGAAGCTTATATAGTGTTGCCTGGTGGAACACAACTTAAATTTAACAACGCACTATTTTCCTCAATGTCTCAAAGAAATTTGATAACCTTTAAAGTTATTCGTCAAAATGGATATCATGTTGAGACTACGTGTGAGGGACGTAATGAGTACCTTAGAATCACAAATATAAATTCGGGTAAAAAGCATGTATTAGAAAAGTTACCCGCACTTACATCTAGTTTATATTGTACTCAAATTATTGCAATTGAATCTAATTTGGTCATAGGCCAAAAGTCAATGGACCGAGAAAACTTTATCATTTGGCATGACCGGTTAGGCCATCCCGGATCAATGATGATGCGAAGAATTATAGAAAATTCATGTGGGCATTCTTTGAAGAATCATAAGATTCTTCAAACTAAAGACATTACATGTGTTGCATACTCAAAGGGAAAGCTAATTACTCGTCCATCACAAGCCAATGTGGGGAATAAATCCCTTGATTTTCTGGGAAGGATACACGGGGATATATGTGGACCTATACATCCCCCTAGTGGACCATTTAGATACTTTATGGTTCTAATTGATGCATCAACTAGATGGTCACATGTGTGCTTATTATCAAGTCGTAATATGGCATTTGCACGTCTACTTGCTCAATTAATAAAGCTAAGAGCACACTTTCCAGATTACCCCATCAATAAAATTCGGTTGGACAATGCCGGTGAATTTACATCCCAAACATTTAATGATTATTGCATGTCCATTGGGATAAGTGTAGAGCATCTTGTACCCCATGTACATACACAAAATGGACTTGCTGAATCACTTATCAAGCGGCTTCAAATGATTGCAAGACCAATGATTATGAAATCAAAACTACCAGTTTCTACTTGGGGACACGCAATTTTGCATGCAGCAGCGCTAATTCGCATTAGGCTAACTAGTTATCATGCTTCATCCCCATTAAAATTAGTTTTTGGTCAAGAACCAAATATTTCCCATCTAAGGATTTTTGGTTGTGCCGTATACATCCCAATTACTCCACCACAACGCACAAAGATGGGGCCTCAAAGGAGACTAGGGATATATGTTGGATATGAATCACCATCTATCATCAAATATTTAGAACCATCAACGGGAGATTTATTCACGGCTCGATTTGATGATTGTCATTTTGATGAATCAACGTTCCCAACATTAGAGGGAGACGAAAAATAGCTGGAAAGTGATATAAGCTGGAATGAATTATCATTATCTTATCTTGATCCTCGAACAAAACAGTCTGAACTAGAAGTTCAAAGGATAATTCATTTACAAAGATTAGCAAATCAATTACCAGACGCATTCACTGACCCAAAAAGAGTGACTAAGTCACATATACCGGATGTTAATGCTCCGATTAAAATAGATGTCCCGACAGGACAACCACATATTGGT
Organism: Smallanthus sonchifolius; assembly: GCA_023525975.1. Classification (NCBI taxonomy): domain Eukaryota; kingdom Viridiplantae; phylum Streptophyta; class Magnoliopsida; order Asterales; family Asteraceae; genus Smallanthus; species Smallanthus sonchifolius. The sequence goes on along the minus strand of CM042033.1, from coordinate 71,223,838 downwards.
AATGAATCTAATGCACGTCTGAAGCGTGGAAGACCAATTGGTTCCAAGGATAAAAACCCTCGAAGGAAAAAGGGAGCAAATAATATAGATGGTCAAATCGAGGTAACAGTAACTCCAGAGAAGGAGTCTCTTGAAGAAACATTAGACATGAAGGTTCCAGATGAACCACAGGTACCTGACAACGAAGAGATCTCGATAAATTATATCATGTCTAAAAGGGTATGGAACCGAAACAAAATCGACATCGATGATAACTTTTCATATAATGTAGCGATAGAAGTAATGGAAAACAATGAGGATCAAGAACCAAGATCTGATGAAGAATGTAAAAATAGAAATGATTGGCAAAAATGGAACGATGCAATTGAGGCAGAATTAAATTCTCTCACGAAAAGAGATGTTTTTGGACCTATAGTCCATACACCTGAGACAATAAAGCCTATAGGGTATAAATGGGTTTTTGTGAGAAAACGGAATGAGAAAAATGAAGTTACAAGATATAAAGCTAGACTTGTAGCTCAAGGTTTTTCTCAAAGACCAGGAATTGACTATGAGGAAACATATTCTCCTGTTATGGATGCAATTACTTTCAGGTATTTAATCAGCTTAGCAGTTTCTAAAAATTTAGAAATGCATCTTATGGATGTCATTACAGCTTACTTGTATGGGTCACTTGATAATGACATCTATATGAAAGTTCCAGAAGGATTTAAATTTCCTGAAGCATTAAGTTCAAAACCTAAAGAAATGTATTCAATCAAATTACAAAGATCTTTGTATGGATTGAAACAATCCGGGAGGATGTGGTATAACCGTTTGAGTGATTATTTGATAAGTAAAGGTTATACAAATAATCAAATTTGCCCATGTGTATTTATTAAGAAGACGGCATCAGGATATGTGATCATAGCTGTATATGTTGATGATCTAAATATAATTGGGACGCATAAAGAAATTCATGAAGTAATTATTCTTTTAAGGAAATAATTTGAAATGAAAGACCTTGGAAAAACCAAATATTGTCTTGGTTTACAGATTGAGCATATGAATAATGGAATACTTCTACATCAGTCAAATTATACCGAAAAGGTCTTAAAACGTTTCAATATGGACAAGGCAAATCCCTTAAGCACCCCCAATGGTTGTTAGATCACTTAATGTAGAAAATGATCCATTTCGTCCTTGCGAAGATAACGAAGATGTTCTTGGTCCAGAGGTACCATACCTTAGTGCAATTGGGGCTCTTATGTATCTTACTAACTGTACGAGACCTGACATTTCGTTTGCAGTCAATTTACTAGCAAGGTTCAGTTCATCCCCTAGCAAAAGACACTGGAATGGGATTAACATATTTTTCGATATCTTTGAGGAACAACTGATTTAGGTTTATTTTATCTTAACGATTCGAAAGAAGGTTTGGTTGGTTATGTAGATGCAGGTTATTTATCTGATCCTCACAAGGCAAGATCTCAGACTGGATACATATTAAAGAATGGAGGAACTGCAATTTCATGGCGTTCTCAGAAGCAAACAATTGTTGCAACATCCTCAAATCATGTTGAAGTCATTGCACTACATGAAGCTTCTAGAGAATGTGTATGGCTAAGATCTATGACACAACACATATTGACCTCTTGTGGGCTAGAGGAAGATAGAAATCAAACCCCAATCTACGAAGACAATGCAGCTTGTGTCTCACGAATGAAAGAAGGGTATGTCAAAAGTGACAGAACAAAACATATACCGCCAAGATTCTTTTCATACACTCAGGAACTTATTAAAGATAAACAGGTTGAAATGAGATATATCCAATCTAGCAATAATTATGCTGATCTTTTCACAAAAGCACTACCTACGACGGTTGACAGAAAACACGTTCATGACATTGGAATGAGACATGTACGGATAATGTAATACTTTGCAGATGACAACTTGAGGGGGAGCTATACACTGCACTCTTTTTTCCTTAGCTAAAGTTTTTTCTCACTGGGTTTTCTTTAGTAAGGTTTTTAATGAGGCAATATTTCAAATTTGAACCCTGAATTTCAAAAAGTGTCATAAGATAGGAAGCGTATGGATTGTTGATCGAGAGAAAGTGTGGCAATATGTCTGAGGGGGAGTGTTGTGAATTATTGAATAGGCAAACACATTGCCACACTCAACCTATTTTGTCAGAAGATATTTTTACTATTTTCACCTTTTCATTCATTTATATAGATGTTCAAAGGGGCAATAAAAGAGTAGACTCTCTGATTCAAAGAAACAAATGCATCATATATTTTATTATTGTCTTGTTTTTTTAGTTTCATAACAATCTGATATTATTACGTTTCGTCTACTAGATTTGTTTTTATTGTAGACATCAAACTAACTAAGAAAAATTGAATTAAATATTCAATGCTTGCATCATGTGTGACTCATGCTACCATAAGCAATAAACCAAATAAAAAATAAAGTGAACTTTTATTATAATATAAGGTGCCTAGAATTAAACTTAAAACAACAAGAAAGTCGGAGGATGGAAAAGGGGACAAAAGTTATAGCACAATAATTGGCCTTTTATAGGAAGCATTTCCAATAATGTTATGGACACGATTCTTGGCCAAAAAGAAAATATTATAACACTCCTTTTTAAAGGAATGAATCAAGAGACGTGTATGTACGGTTATATGGTTTAAAAACATTGAAGGTTGTACATGGTGGGTTAAAAAGTTTGTTAATTGAGAGAGATAAGGGTGATCCTTACACAAATAAAGAGAGGAACGAGTTCGGAGATAGACTATCATACTAAAACTTGTTATCCGTATCAAAATCAAATATATATTAATATATTGTTTAATATTAAAAACTAAAATTAATAATATTTTGAATTTTTTATAAAAAATAATTATTAAAATTTTAAAGTTGTATTTAAGTATTTGATATTTAAGTAAGTTTTTATGATAAATTTGAGATTAGGTTTCACGAATCTAAAACTCTAATCTCATTATTTTAGGCATTTGTATATTTCTTTTTCACTTAAAATCTCTGGATTATCTCCCAATCTATGTCACCATAACCGACACCCTAATCCACTATCGCCTTCGTCGACATCACCAACACCCCTTCTATGTTACCACCCGATCCTCTTTTTGCCGGTTGGAGGTTAAGGAAAAAACCACTTGAAGACTGTCGGAGGCGATTGTTGATGTCGATTGTTAGGCTACAGAAGATGGAGTCTCTCTATTACCACCTGATTCTCTCTGAACGAAAAACCACTTGAAGACCGTCGCCGCTGGCAGCCACACGCAACACCACGCACAATTTTCGGCCACACAAAAGCAAGTTTTTTAATTGTAGATCTACACTGAAACGCTTGCTTTTGCTCAACACCGCCTCTCCAGCAGCTTCCCTCCACTCAACGCGTTGCAAACACACCGCACAACGACGCCTTACAGGTCTAACGCGGCGCCACCAGAATAACTGTCGGAAGTTCGATTTTTTGGTATGTAAACGTTACATTACGCATATGTAACTTAAATTTTATGTTTAGTTTTTAATTTTGCTCACGTTTATACACTTAATTTTGAGTAATCGGGTTCTGTTTATGAAATGGGATCTTAGAAAACTGATCAATTTACTATTTCTTCTTGATTTATATATAAAGTATGTATACGTATCATGCATTGGCAAGTGATAGCGTATGTGTATCGACCTTCGTATATGCATATGCAACACATACGACATGCTAACATACGATTGGCTGTATATTTCATTCGAAAGTTTACATTTTTAGTATGTAAACATCACATTACGCATATGTAACTTAAATTTGATGTTTAGTTTTTAATTTTTCTCAAGTTTATACATTCAGTTTTGAGTAATCGAGTTCTGTTTATGAACAGGGATCTTAGAAAACTGATCAATTTACTATTTCTTCTTGATTTATATATAAAGTACGTATACATATCATGCATTGGCGAGCGATGACGTATGTGTATCAACCTATGTATGTGCATATGTAACACATACGACATGTTAACATATATATGGTCTGGCTCTCTTTTATGAAAGTTTGTTTGAGAAAGCGGATCAGTGAACCCTTCCTAATTGATTTGTGCAAAGGACATGGGAGGTTTGTTGGATGATGTAACATCCCGGAAATAACGACAAAATCATAAGCGGGATTTAAAACAAAATAAATGGATATAAGGGGTGGGGGTGCATGGGCCATGATTGAGCCGGGAATGGGTCGAGCAAGGGGAAGGGGAAAAGGCTTAAGGTCTGGCCTAGCCAAGCTTCAACCCCATTTGCACTCAAACACTCCACACCCTATTCTAGAGAGAGAAAATGTAGAGAGAGAAAGTCCCAGTTTGAGCCCAAGATCGCTTCTCCATCTATCTCCACTGCTCGGGTGAAGATCAGCTGAAGGAGGGCGTCGTTTTGAGGTAAAAATCCTACCCTAATCTGAGTTTTTTTTTTAACTCTGATAGGTTTTCGGATATTTTTACATAAAGGACGGATTTTTATGGGTCAAATGAGAAAAAGATTATAGATCTGAGATCAGGAAAGAAAACTACATGTTTTGAATGTAAAAATTTAGAAACTTGAACATTAAAGCTTGAGCCGCCATCTCCATGTAGAAAATAGGGTTTTCTGCTGAATAAGACGATCAGGCAAAAATACAAGGTAGTTTCGCTTGAATAAAGGTGGCGAAACTCTATAGTGTTGCTAATATGATATGGGGGCAAAACTGCATAGTTTCGCCAAGAAAGAAGGTAGCGAAACTATACCAGATTCGCCTGATTAAAACGAATGAAACTACCTAGTTTCGCTATGAGCTCAGGAAGCGAAACTGACCTAGTTTCGCTTAAGACTTAGAACTTTAGAATTGATGTGTTATTCGTTGGTTAAGATTGATGGTAACGCTTTCTGAACGAATTGGTAAAGGTGACTGGATAGCATAACAGGTGAGTCAAGATTCCCTATTTACTTGTTTCTAGGGTGACATGCATACTTATAAAGTGTTTATTAAATGATTGCTATGAAATGATTTATGAAACAAACGGTTTGTGAAAGGAATGATGTTTTGAAACAAGAAATGGATGCTTATGAAATGAATGTTTATGAAAAGGAATGTTTACAAAGAGATGGTTTTGAAATGAACAAAGAGGGTTTTGTAAAGGAATGAAATGTTTTACGAAAAATAAAACGGGCAAATGTTTTAATGAAGTCTTTATAAATCTAATCAGTTGAATGAATGGGATTGACGAATGAAGTCTGGGAATGTAATTCCTAGCCTTATGGTAGATTATGGACAACGAGCCATAGTTTCCATAAGAACAACATGGGTAGTGTCTTTGTGGCCTATCAATAGTTATTTGGTTGTACAATTTGGTCTGGAGTGACGACGGTCACTCAGGGTTAACGTGACCCACAAATGGAGTCACTCTAGGGCTTGCGGGTTCTAAGAGTGTTAATGAATGGAATGGAATAGAATGATATTGTACTGTCGGTCTTCATGCATGATAGCCTTAGGGGTAGGATAATATGATATGGACGGAATGTATTGTATTGTTGGTCTTCGTACATGATAGCCTTAGGGGCGATACAATACTAAATGACGGAATGAACGGTAAAACAGATTTAGATATTTATTGTATGACTTGAATGAAATGATAAATGTTTTTACGAATGTATGAATGGAATGTGAATGCTAAGCCCCGTTTTTATTATGAATGATAAAACCCTCATGAATGAACGAACAGTAAACCTGTGACACCTCGGAATTTTTAGACTAACTCCGTTAACTGAATTCAGTTAAAGGTTAACTTAGTTAACCTAACTCAAACTCCAGGGACTATTTCTATCATTATCAAATTTCATATTACAAGGACTAATTATGTAATTAGCCCAAACTCAATTCTAATTGATTTTGTGACGTCAAAGTCAATATTTAAGTTCCTGTTGACTTCTGAAAGTCAACTTACCAAACTTTTAACTCAATTCAAACCCCAGGGACTAATTCTGTCAATTCCTAAACCCTAACACATAAAACTGCAAGGACTAAATCAGTAAATACCTCAATTTCAATTCTTTTGACTTTAGAAAGTCAAACCGGCTACCTTTGATCCAAATTCGCAAGCCATGATCGATTTCTGCTGGAATTTGTAACTGATCACACACGTCCTCTACATTAACGGTCATAAACCATCTAATTAATGATCATCATTGTCAGATTTAAACCGATTAATAATCAATTATAGCATAACCGTCGACTTAAGTGGACAAATACCCTCACATTCATCGAATTCGCTTACCAATTCACAATTTGATTATTTGCACACGATTAACGAGACCCTATGAAGCTCTTGTACGCATCAATTTCACCGGAATCCCAGCAGAAGTCGCCAGGAACCAAACCAGTCATCGTCGGCCTCAGTTTTAGTCGACCACACTCTATTCCTCATCTATTCTGGTAACTACTTACACCTATAGCTTCGTTCTTATCCGTAGAGTAAAAGCCCTATGGTTATTTGGGCTTACATCATCAATTTAATCAAAATCCAGAATCTAGGGTTCATGCGAATACAATTTGGCCGAACCCTAACCTAAACACGTTTTCAATCCAATTAAACTACACTAACAGTTTCACATGGTCCTAATTAGTGAAAGCCCTATGAATCCAACATCTTTTAATATCAGAATCATTCAAATCAACTTGGTATTCTTGATCTAGGGTTTCGGTATTTGAATCTACGATTAAACGATCCAGGATTTGGTGTTTTTCAAATTAAACTCACATACATCTTCGCAAACCCTCGACTTATAAAACCCCTATGCTTTGATTCCAAATCATGATCAAATTCTGTGGTTTTGAGATGGATTTGTGGTCCGGTTTCGATAAAGGGATGAACCAGTGGTGCTTGTGTGTTTTACGCAATTGAAACCGGATTATGTCGTGATACCCTAGTGGGCAGTACTGGTTAAGAGTGTATGCTTGTGTAGGAGAGACCCGTGTTCGAGTCTCTCCACACTCTTTTAATTTTTAAACCTTTTGAGTTTTTTAATATAAAAATCAAACTCTATATTATTATATTAATATATTAATGTGTTTTAGCCCGGGAAACCACCCGTAGGCTCGGGTTTGGTTTTATAACTCATTTTAATATCATTACCCACTTTTATAATAATATATTTAAATTATTTTCAACCCGTGACCCCTATTAAAAATAATATATTATTATATTATTTTCGCCACGTATATATACTTTGTGTAGCGTTTCAAACTATTAAATAATATAATTATTTATATTATTTACCCACGTTTATATCCTCGAATAAAAATAATATAATTATTATTTTTGCCACATAAATGATTATTTTATTAATTCTACGAGTTCAAAAATAATATAATAAGTTATATTATTTTCCTAGCCATTATTTTAATGGTACTAACGCACGGATATATTTAATTATTAATTAATATTATTCGTTATTAACGCTCGACACATAACGCATTTATCTTAATTATTATATTAAGAAACCCTTTCCCCGTGGACAAGTTCGTCTACTCGTTAATCATTAATGCGTCATAGGACGTTCAACTTTCCGTGCTATCGTCATAAAATCCCATGTGTCCCTAATTATTATGCTTATAATTCTAGGGCATACCTAAGTAGCTTACAGAAAAACTCTCGTACTTTCCTACTTGCATTCTTGTGTGATGCTATCCACCACTCGTACCATTTCTAGCTTTGATTCAGGTGAGTTTACATAGCCTTTTTTACTATTTTTACCTTTGGGGTGAAACGTGTCTACAAATACTTTACTTACATAATTCAATACCTTTGTTCTTATGCTATGGTCTTTATGCTTTATGTCTTAAACTACTTGGTGACCATTACATATGTTCATGTGAGTGCAATCATTAACCTGCTACCCAGACCTAAGGTAGTACCTAACATGATCATTTATAGGGAAATCAAATTCATACATAACACAGAACCTTGGCTGGTTTTTGTGTATACATCTTGATACTTTTTTTCAAAATGATAATCAGTGAGATTGTGTAACTAGTTTTCCATTTACACGGCTTGGTTGTACGCTTGGAACCTTGTGTGTTTTCACATATATGTTTTAGACATGCTTTGAGCATATTGAATTTTAAACCTATACTTAACTTTTGTTTGGTGTCAAAACCTATGTTACTCACCAACTATTTGTAGTTGACATTTACTCACATGTTTCAGGTGCACCAGTTTGAGGACACTACATGATCACATAGGACTATGGACCTAGCTTTATTGAAGATCGAATTTAACTTGTGTTATGTTTGAACTCCTTGTTTTCCATTTCTATTTGTATTAGATACTTTAATTTCAATGAATAAATATTGTCACTTATTAATAGATGATCATGTGCTTATGAACAACCGCGAAAGCCCTGGCGTATAATCCGCCGTCGGCCGGGGTGTGACAGATAGGTATCAGAGCCATGGTTATAGGGAATTAGGTTATTAGATACACATGACCTAGACTATAACCTAGGAGTCCCAAACATGAGTTTAACTCGTGTCTTTTACTAGGAACTCCACTCTATACTCATTATACACATACATGCATTCACTTACCTACCTACATCTGCTTATTTCTATCTACATGGTGAAAATACATGAACTACAACATTCAGGAGACTACATGAAACTATTTGAAATTACATGGATTACTTGAAACATATTCTTAGTCTATAGTCTATAACCTTAGGATGTCCTTGTGTAATTATCCTACATATTATCTAGTGTATACATTGCATGATACAATACGAGTTATCTTATGTGCTATGTTACTTGATAACCTACATGTTTACAAAAAAAACTACTACATCTATGATACCTTCTTTGCTACACTATTTGAATTGTCTGCACAATACCTATTTGATATCACTAAATGCTATCTTAAGTTTTACCGTACATTTATTCATACCTAATACTTTATACACTTTCATACCTAATGCCTTTTAAAATTTTAGAATCCCGTCAAAGTTTTGGGTGCTGAAAATTAGTAGAGAAATGTGCAATCCGGAAGGGTGAATGCCTGTACTTTGGGTCTTCTGTCTAGGAAAACATTTCATATAAATCCAAATCAATCGAAGGACCCGTATGCTTTCCTGGGAATTCCCGAAGTGAGTGTTCACCTATAGGCTAAAGCACGTCTTCTTGAAAGTATATGAAATCAAATCACTTTGATTTGTCACAATATCCATTGGGTTATGCCCCAAATGAATATAACCTAAACATCATTCGATTAATTATTATAATTTGGTACACAAGTCTAAACCTCCTATTTGACTCTTACACTTAATCATATTTAAGTCAACTACACCCCTTCATCCTCATGCCTTGAAAATTTTATCACCCTTATTATCATTTGTAAAGGATTTAAACCCTTAGACCTTACCATCCAAGGAAAGGAAGCTACTTAAATAGATGAAACACACCTTTGAACCACAAGACACAATCCTTAATGATTCTCATTATAACCATGAGTTCAAATAATAATGTTAATAATACATGATGGCTGGAAGAGTGGGTGTAAATCCATGGAAGATTCTAACTAAGGAAAGACTGAGTACTTTAGTGTGTCTTTTGTGACCCACCTCTCTTTCCTAGGAATCCTTTTCATGAGTACGCTACTTATAGGTTAAGTGTTACTCCCGATATGTTATTATAAGAACTCGGTGTTATGATTAACTCAATTTTAAACTCGTGAACACCTTTAACACTCACCATTACAGTTACGACATTTTCATGCTAGACATGGCCTCTTACCCTCCTCACTCCCCTGAGAATCACCCCGAAGAGGAGTCAACGCAAGAGGAAGACTTTGGATCCCCATCACCAGACAACCAATTACCAACACGACTAGCTGCCAGATCTAAGTTTGTCCACATAACAGATTGGCTTAGGAGTAGGCTTGAGATTTCAAGCAGCTGAATCACCACCTCCGAGAGACCCTTATCTATCACCTAACCTATACCATCCAGACCCAGGAGCAGGACAAACCAAGGAACCTACCAATGCCTTAGGAGTTTCAGTGGATACCGCTCACCTATATGTGAGGACCGCAGAGTTTCTGAAGCAAGGAATGGAGACCAGAGAATACTTGATGCACATACGGACATAACTAGAGCTAAAGCCCGGTTTGAAATACGAAAAACCACAACGATGTTCGTCTTAGTGCTTATTTGCTTCCTGTTGGAAAACTATCTGAGATGTTAGGCAGACATTTTATTTCGCGTTTTCTTAAAACTTAAAATGAAACCCATATACTGTACCCAAATATAAATGTTATTATTATTTTTTTTATGATTGACATCTAAATCTTCCTTGCAAACTAATTATTTTGTTATTTCCTGATTTGACTAATATAGTTATTTTGTTCAAACAAAACTTTTATCAAACCCTTGGTTTATGAATTTTATCTAGATTATAGATTCTTTACAAAACCCTTTACCTCGTAAAGAAACTTAATACCCGTCTGATGCAAATTGTTTTATAAAAGCGTTAACAAATATTTCGTCCTTTTAATAATGACTTGATTAATTATTTTATTATGACTTTTTATTTAGTTAAACAATAAGGCCATCATTATCTGCAAAACCTTCCCATCACCTTGCACCTTCGGGAATGTATGAGATTACTAGTCATTTCAAGGAGATAAATCATTTTGCGTAGGCGTTAACCACCCATATAAACCTCAACAAAATTGAAAACTTAAAACACCTACTACCTACATGATACATGAACGCTAAACAACACGCTTGTCCGCAGCACTCGACCACCGACAAGATTCGATAGTTTACGTTACTCATGATGTTCAGTTATTTACATATGAATGTCCATAATATACTTGAGACTAAATTGTTTACACTATACACACAACTTGATTGATTCACGTTATGCATGAAACTTGGTTGTCTATAGTATACATGATTACTTACATTATACATGAAACTTGATTACATGCACTATACATGATACGAGATTAATCACATTATAGACGGAACTTGATTATTTCCAGTCTGCATGATACTAGATTGTTCACACGATACATGATACTTGGTTATTTACAATATGCATAATACCAGATTATTTACTCTATACATGAAACTTGAGTGACTACATTACATACGAAACTAGACCGTGTACATTATTAACAATTGATTGTCCACTATATACATGAGGCATGATCATTCACTTTATCCATAAAAATTGATAGCTATAAACTTTAAGCTACACGGGGTTTGACGTATTCTTGTTCAAACACGAGGAAGCTATAAACTTTGAGTTACTCGGGGTTTGACGTATTCTTGTTTAGACACGAGAGAGCTATCAACTTTATGGACAATCTGGAGGAATATGCCATCTACTCAGGACACCCATGTATGGGTTGTGCCACATTGACAAACTTAACTTCCTAACTGACCTTACTATTTAGAGACACAGTCACCTTATTAACAACTTAAAATAATGTTTTTGGGTGCTCCTCCACCTCTGTACCCACATGCAATGGAATAATCTATACGGAGCATACGACGATCTGAGTAATTACGGGTGCACACGTAGTTATAAGAATCAGCGCATGGAAAACATAGTAAATTCTGTCGTGCGTTATGACATAAAACCTATCGTGATATATAATAACGAAACTGATACGATATGATAAGGGCATGGTGGATACGCCGCTGGTACTTCCTATATATAAGTGTTCCTGTCATATCGTCAGAAGTAGCGTTGTTCATGACACGTGACGTTTTATGTTATTTTGACCTTGACCAATGTTTGTGAAACCTCTTATCTAGTGACATTTCTTGAACAATTTACACTACATCCTAAACAAGTTTTGATCATCAAATTCTCACCGTTCTCATTTCGAGAAATGCATTCCATCTTTGAAGTCCAAGATATTCTTCGACCGTTTTCTCCTCAATTCTCTTCAAACTAAATCCACTATTATCATTCATGCCTGACTTTGAGTATCCGACGTAAATCTTGTTATCAATCGTACCCCCCCAAACCAACAGTCAAAGCTCGTTAGGAATCTAAACTTGACCCTGAGTTTACTCTGGAAACGAGGCAAACTAAACTCTCGTTATGTTGGACCATCCAAGATAATGAAGAGAATTGGCTCAGTAGCGTACCAACTGGACCTACTTGAAGGACTTAGTGGGGTACACGACGTCCTTCATGTCTCGAACTTGAAGAAATGTCTAGCAGACGAGACACTCGCTGTTCCTCCTAAGGAACTACACATCGATGAACAATTGCGTTTCATCGAAGAACCGGTAGAAGTCATGGATAGGGAAGTCAAAATGCTCAAATGCAGTAAATTCCATATTCGTCAGAGTTCGTTGGAACTCGAAACGAGGGCCGAAATTCACATGGGAGCGCGAGGATCAGATGATACGCAAGTATGCTCATCTGTTCAAGCACTCCACTTCAAACACATAAGGTACTATTCTAATTTTCGGGACGAAAATTCTTTCAACTAGGGGATGATGTGACACCTCGGACTTTATAGACTAACTCCGTTAACTGAATTCAGTTAAAGGTTAACTTAGTTAACATAACTCAAACTCCAGGGATTATTTCTGTCATTATCAAAATTCATATTACAAGGACTAATTGTGTAATTAGCCCAAACTCAATTCTAATTGATTTTGTAAAGTCAAAGTCAATATTTAAGTTCCTGTTGACTTCTGAAAGTCAACTAACCAAACTTCTAACTCAATTCAAACCCCAGGGACTAATACTGTCAATTCCTAAACCCTAACACTTGAAACTGCAGGGACTAAATGTGACAACACGACTTTTCTGGTTAACTCAGTTAGCAAATCCCGTTAACTTACCGTTAAAAACCTAACCCCGTTAGTCAAATCTAACCCCAAGGTCTAATTCGATCACAATATTAATTCAAAACTTCAGGGACTAGTTGTGTGAAGTTACCAAATCAAATAAATTGACCCACCAAAGTCAATTTTATCAAATTGCTCCTGTTGACTTTTGAAAGTCAACATTGGAATCCTTTTGATTTCCAATTCGCGAATTATATCCCGAAATCCGTTGGAATTAGAACCGTTCGTGCATGATAATGATCATAACGATCATAAGTGATCCATTAAACACCTCCAATTTAATCGAATTAACACTAATAATGAGAATTAAACAAGTAACCGTCGACCCTATGTCTTACTCAATCGAATTCGACTGTAATCAGTTACCAAATTGCAAACCAACACACTGCACACCTAAATCGAGTCTCTCTGAAACCTTTGCACTCGTCAAATTGATCGGATTCATAGCAAGAGCCACCGGGAATCGAACTAGTCATCGTCGGACCTGTTTTAGTTGATCTCCACCGTCCCGACACCAATTCAGGTAACTAGATACATCATCAGCTTCGCTTTTATCTCTGAAATGAAAGCCCTAACCCAATTAGGGCTCACATTATCAATTCGATCGAGTTCTTGATCCTAGGGTTCATCATCCGACTGATTTAGTCGAGCCCTAATCTAGACCCAATGAAAATGAAATTAACCTATGCAGAAAGATTCGCAACACTTTTTCTACTGAAAGCCCTTTGCCAATTTCAAGTTTTATTATAAAAATCTCTGTAACCCGTAATTAGGGTTCATGTGAACTCTATCTGTCGAATTCAATTCTAAACCGTTTTTAAATCAAATTAACCTACTCCATTAGATTCGCAATCGTCTGTAGAGTGAAAGCCCTATGAAACAACGGGCTTCCACTATCGAATTGATCATGAACCCGTAATTAGGGTTCATATGCGTTCTAATTTGGGGTTTTCGATCTTAGACTGAAAAGAAACGAAATTAAATTACTTCATCAGTTTCGTATCTATCCGATTAACAAAAGCCCTATAGTTTTAACCATCTTAATCATCGAAATACTCCTAATCGATTCAAAGTTTTCTAAATAAAGTTTCGATCTGTTTTTGACAAATTAGACAACCAAATCTTAACCGATTTCAAAATTGATGACATGCTCGGATTCGTAATCCTCTGAGCATCAAAACTTGTTTCTGTTTCACTCAAACCATCGCCCGAATCGAGGGATATTGACCGGTTTCGATCGCGGGTCTTTAAGGGAGGAAAACCACATAGAGCCTGATGTTAAAATCATTCTAACCCGGTATCCTTCGCGATACCCTAGCGGGCGGAGATGGTTAAGGCTGTGTGCGGGTGTGGGAGAGACCCGGGTTCGAGTCCGGGCTCCCACAATTCTTTTTGAACATTTTTCTAAACATATTTAATAAATAAAAATCATTCCTTATAATATTATAATATTATACAAATGGGTTTTAAACCGGAAAAACAACCCGTAGGCTCGGGATTTAAATATTTTGTTTATTTTTATAAATTATAACCATTTTATAAATTGTACATTTTATTATTAAGTAAAAATAATATATTTATATTATTTTTAAAACCGTAAACGCGTGTGAAATAATATGTGTATATTATTTTCGAATTGTGACTCATATTATTAAATAAAATATATTTATATTATTCCAAAGCATTTTCATATAATACCGTGAACCAATCGAGATTAAATAATAATTAGTTATATTAATCACTAGTATATAAATATATATATATATTATTTGCGTCGTTCGTCGCGTAAAGAAATTCCTAAACCCGTGAACACGTTCGTCCACTCTTGTTCGATTAGAACGGTTCTTTAAGACGTTCTTTCCTTGTCACGGTCACAGTTTCCATTATCGTTCCTAATTTATTTATTTATAATTCTAGGACATTCGTAGGTCGTTTGAGACTTGCATTCCTCTTGTGTGATCCAAATCTCTACTCAAGTTCAGGTGAGTTTCACGGCCCCTTTTTACTGCTTTTAACTTGGGGGAGAAAACATGCTTAAACTGATTTTAGATTTTGTATTTCATATGCTATCAATGTTAAAGCTAAGTGTAACATGCTATCACAGAAAGTCCTCATCTTATTTCGAACCGTTAATATGGATCTTAGCGAGGTAATGTTTAGTAGTACTACTGGGTTTGACAAATCCCACCCGCGTTAGTCGCGCTAACTCGATCGGATATCGAACGGGTGAAATGTTAGCCTATTCACATGGCCAGTATTGATAGAACCTGGCAGGAGGCAATAAACAAACAGCCAGTTTCGGTTGCGAGCACTTGAGCTAAAACATGAACATAGGTTAGCTACCTATAGATACATATTGAAAGATCATAAATCTGGTAACGTTTACTTATTTATTTGAAACCTGTGAACTCACCAACCTCGTGTTGACACTTTTTCTTACATGTTTTCTCAGGACGCTAAGCTAAGACACAGGTGCACGTTAGGGCATGCATGGGATTCAACTGCTTTGCTTTGTGTCTATTTATGTTGATTGAATTATTTTAATGTACTTTGTTTGGTTGAACGTTTGGACTTTTGGACTTTGGTTTTGGGCGCGTGTATTTTGCGCATTTACTTTCTTTACGCTTCCGCATTGATACTCTGATTTAAAGGATATTTTCATTTTGAGTCCCATGTAGAGTCGTTCAATGTAACTAGTGTCTGAGATCCTGGTTTGTCACTTCCCAAACGGTAATACTCCGTTAGTTGAAATTGGGGGTGTGACAGATTGGTATCAGAGACATTGGTTATAGCGAACTAGGATTGCATACTAGACTATAGCCTCACACATTAGTTACATGTCATTTGGATGTTTGGCACTTATACAAATTGTTGCAGGATTATGTCGTCAACACCACCTCCATCACCTAACGCATCAGGGCATAAGGCACCTGTACCCTCATCCCCGGAGCCCAAAAGGCGCCGGACAACCTCAATTGAGCAAGGCGAACCAAGCAACGCACGGCATTGGAGTATGCTCTCAATTGGGATATGTACCCACATATGATCCAAAGGTGGATCGAAATGGGAGATGTTCCATCACCGTACTTTGCATCCACATCTTCATCGTCTACACTGCCTAGCTTACCATGTACCATGGAACAAGCCTTCGCAGCATTTGTGTCCTATATGTTAAAGGAATTAAGTTTTGTACAAGATGCCACCGAGGAGATACCTAAACTCCTGGAGAATGGAAAACAAGTGGAAAAGAATAGGGTAGGAATAGAAGATTTGACTACCGAACTAGCTGCAACAGATCATGTCCACAACCTTTTAGTGAATCGCGTAGCACACCTAGAGACGAGGGCTGACATTATGGATGATGATATGCAAGGAGTTCTGGAGAGATTAGCTGCTATGGAAGCTCAGCTACATGTGGCTAACCACACTGCTGAAGGCCTTCAAGAGAGGGTGACTCACTTGGAAGCCCAACTGCAAGCGGCCCTACACCCGGAAGACATTCCAGTATCTGACGATGAGGAGGAACCCTTTGAGGAAGAGCTCTTTGAGGAGGAGCCCTTCGAGGAGGAACCCTTAAAGGGGGAACTAGCTGAGGAAGAGCCAGTGGAGATTGATGATGCACAGTCATATGTCTCTTCTGATGACGAGGATATTTGAGGATCTTCCTATTCTATCTTCCTTTTCATGTTTGTTTTTGCTTATGTTATTTCCCTTTTCAAACCTAGATGGGTAAGGTTGTTCCCATCCAATAAAAGCATGAGAAGTTTAATATTTGAGTTATTTATTTTGTAGCCTTACAATTTATTTAATTTTCAAAATATTAGATGTTGTATTTCCTTACCCGTACCTGAATAATGTTTAATATGCGATATATTTCTCATTGTTTTCATTTGTGATTGTGAAGAAATATGTCTGGGAGAGGACGAGGAGGCCGTACCGGTGGTCGTGGTACCATCAACATGACGGCAACAGAACTAGCAGCTTTGATAAACAATAGTGTGGCAGAGGCCCTAGCAGCACAGAATGCTGCAGGTAAATGCTTTCAACTATTGACTAGTAGTGTCAATCCCTTTTTCCTAAGAATATCTTTCTAAACTCTATAATTCCAATTCAATTAGTATTTCTAACTCCAGGCCAGCAAAATCAACAAAATCAACAGCCAGCCTGCACTTTTAAGGCATTCATGGACTGCAAGCCCCACACCTTTAGTGGAGCTGAAGGAGCAGTTGGATTACTTCGCTGGTTTGAGAAGGTTGAATCAGTAATAGCCATGTGCAACTGCCCCGTGGCTAACCAAGTGAAATTTGCTGCTGGAACTTTAGAAGGCCCGGCCCTAACATGGTGGAATGCCCAAGTACAAATGTTAGGACTAGCAATGGCAAATGGACTCCCGTGGGAGGAATTTAAAACCATGATGAAAGAAGAATACTGCCCACGAGATGAAATTCAAAAGCTAGAGGGAGAGTTCTGGAACCATAAGATGGAGGGTTCAGAAATTGAACTCTACACCACCCGTTCGCACGAACTTGCCACCATGTGCCCACATATGGTGACTCCGGATTACAAACGGATTGAACTATACATTGGAGGTTTGGTACCTCAGATTCAAAGCGTGGTGACCTCATCCAACCCTACCACCATCCAACAGACCATCAGACTTGCCCACAAATTGACCGATCAGGCAGTGACACAGGGAACTTTACCTCCAAGAGGTTCAATTGCTAAACCCACCGACAGCCACAAACGCAAATTCGATCACCATTCCAACACCCACAACCACTCTAACTCCCACACCAAAGGACCCCAACCCAACCAGCAACAGTCTAACCAACAGCAACAACAACGTAGGTTCGAGCCTACCAAGAACTTCAATCAGTCGACTTCTTCTGGCCAAAACCAGGGTGGTTATGCGGGGAAGTCCCCGAAGTGTAACAAGTGTAACTTACACCACTTTGGGTTCTGCAATCGTTGCCATAGGTGCGGTAAAATAAGCCATGCTGCTAAGGACTGCAGGGGTGAATTACAAACTAAACAACCCTTTCAACAACCAGGGTCTACTAGGGCTTGCTTTGAGTGTGGAAAGGAATGGCATATTCGGAAAAACTGTCCTCAGTTGAAGAAAGGGGGTAATGGAAATCACAACCCTAACCACAATAACAATGGGAATGGTGGTAATAATGGCAATGGGGGAGGAAATGGTGCGAAGGGACGAGCCTTCGTACTAGGATCTGGAGAAGCCCGTTACGACCATAATGTGGTTACCGGTAAGTTCCTCGTAAATAATTTCTTTGCTTCTGTCCTTTTTGACACCGGTGCTGATAGAAGTTTTATATCTAAGAAATTTAGTAATATGATAAAAGGAACTTCATCTCTATTAGAAGATAAGTATACAATAGAGATAGCTGACGGGCAAATAATTGAGGCAACTCACATACTTAAAGGATGTAAACTTGAGCTAGCTACACATACATTTGATATCGACCTTATGCCGGTCATACTTGGTAGTTTTGATATAATTGTTGGTATGGATTGGCTATCTAAAAACCAAGCCGAAATTATCTGTCGTGAGAAGATTGTACGTGTGCCTCTCTCAAATGGAGAAATCCTTTCCATCCAAGGCGAAAGAGTTGGTGCAGTCATGGGCATTATATCCTTCATGAAAGCACAAAAATGTCTTCGAAAGGGGCATACGGCTATTTTGGCACTTGTTGCTGAACAGCCGTCAGAAGAGAAGAAGATCGAAGATATTCCCGTTGTGCGTAAATTTTTGGAAGTATTTCCCGAGGATCTGCCCGGTTTGCCACCACACCGTCAGGTTGAATTCCAAATTGACCTAGCACCCGGAGCAGCACCGATTGCTCGGGCACCTTATCGATTAGCACCCAGTGAATTGCAGGAACTGTCCACTCAGTTGCAAGACTTATTGGATAAAGGTTTCATCCGACCTAGTTCATCACCGTGGGGAGCTCCGGTATTATTTGTCAAGAAGAAGGACGGTACGTTTCGTATGTGTATTGATTACCGGGAGCTGAACAAAGTTACAATCAAGAACCGCTACCCTTTACCTCGTATTGATGACCTTTTTGATCAACTCCAAGGATCAAGTTTCTATTCCAAAATAGATCTTAGGTCCGGCTATCATCAGTTAAGAGTCCAAGAAGAAGATATCTCTAAAACTGCATTTAGGACAAGGTACGGCCATTACGAATTTATGGTCATGCCCTTCGGTTTAACCAACGCACCCGCGGTATTCATGGACCTCATGAACCGTGTGTGTAAGCCTTACCTTGACCAGTTTGTTATCGTTTTCATCGATGACATTCTTATTTATTCCAAGAACGAGGAAGAACATGAAGAACATCTGCGTCTAATTTTAGAACTACTTAAGCAAGAGCAACTTTATGCTAAGTTTTCCAAATGTGAATTTTGGATTCGAGAGGTTCAATTTCTAGGGCATGTGGTAAATGAAAAAGGGATACATGTCGACCCGTCCAAAATAGAAGCCATCAAAAATTGGGCAGCACCGACGACTCCGACCGAAGTGCGACAATTTCTGGGATTGGCTGGATATTACCGTCGTTTTATCGAAGGATTTTCAAAGATTACGCAACCTCTCAACGCCCTAACTCAAAAAGGAAAAGCTTATAATTGGGGCGATAATCAAGAATCAGCTTTCCAGCATCTCAAACAGAAACTTTGCAGTGCACCTATTTTAGCTCTTCCGGAAGGAACCGATGACTTTGTGGTGTATTGTGATGCATCTATTCAAGGTCTGGGTTGTGTCTTAATGCAACGCGAAAAGGTAATCGCATACGCTTCACGTCAGTTAAAGGTTCACGAGAAAAACTACACCACTCATGACCTAGAGTTGGGAGCAGTAGTTTTTACACTTAAGATATGGAGACATTACTTGTACGGTACCAAATGCACCATCTACACCGACCACAAGAGCCTCCAGCATATCTTCGAGCAGAAGGAGTTGAACATGCGACAACGTTGTTGGGTTGAACTTTTAAATGATTACGACTGTGCGATCCGGTATCATCCGGGTAAAGCTAACGTCGTGGCTGATGCACTAAGCCGAAAAGAAACGAAACCCAAACGAGTTCGAGCGTTACAACTCATTATTCATCCTGGATTGCCTGACAGAATCCGTAGTGCTCAACTTGAAGCCTTGAAAGAAGATAACCTACCGTTAGAAGGTACTCGCGGCATGGAAGCACAACTTGAAGTAAAATCTGACGGAATTCGTTACTTTGTCGAACTAATATGGGTTCCGGTGTTCGGAAATTTAAGGGAACTAGTCATGGATGAAGCTCATAAATCTCGTTACTCCATTCATCCGGGTTCCGATAAAATGTACCATGATCTAAAAGTACTATATTGGTGGCCAAAGATGAAGGCCGATATAGCCACTTATGTTAGTAAGTGTCTGACCTGCGCGAAGGTCAAAGTTGAATACCAAAAACCGTCCGGTCTCCTACAACAACCTGAAATTCCCATGTGGAAATGGGAACAAATATCCATGGACTTCATTACCAAATTACCCCGAACCCCTACCGGATGTGATACTATATGGGTAATTGTGGATCGCCTGACAAAATCTGCTCACTTTCTAGCAATCAAAGAAACCGACAAAATGGATAAACTCACTCGAGTATACTTGAAAGAAGTGGTCTCTCGGCACGGAGTGCCAATCTCTATTATTTCGGATCGTGATGCACGATTCACTTCCCGTTTCTGGCAATCATTGCATAAAGCATTAGGCACGCGTCTAGATATGAGCACAGCATACCATCCTCAAACTGATGGCCAAACTGAACGTACTATCCAAACTCTGGAGGACATGCTACGAGCTTGTGTGATCGATTTCGGTAACACTTGGGAGTCTCACCTACCATTGGTGGAGTTCTCCTACAACAACAGTTATCACACTAGCATCAAGGCAGCTCCATTTGAAGCACTTTATGGACGGAAATGCCGTTCTCCCATTTGTTGGACCGAGGTTGGGGATATCCAACTCACAGGTCCTGAACTTGTATTTGAAACTTCCGAAAAGATCGTTCAAATTAGAAACCGTATGGCGGCAGCTCGTGATCGTCAAAAGAGCTATGCCGACAAGCGTCGTAAACCTTTGGAATTTCAAATAGGTGACATGGTTTTACTCAAAGTCTCACCTTGGAAAGGTGTCATTCGTTTCGGGAAACGAGGAAAACTGAATCTTCGTTATGTTGGACCTTTCAAAATATTGAAGAGAATCGGACCAGTCGCGTATCAACTGGACCTACCTGAAAGACTTAGTGGTGTACACAACGTCTTTCACGTCTCAAATTTAAAGAAATGCCTAGCTGATGAATCACTCGCAGTTCCTCTGGAGGAACTACATGTTGATGAACAGTTACGTTTCATCGAAGAACCTGTGGAAATTATGGATAGGGAAGTTAAAACGTTAAAGCACAGTAAGATCCCTATTGTTCGAGTCCGTTGGAACTCGAAACGCGTACCGGAATTCACTTGGGAGCGCGAGGATCAGATGATGCGCAAATATCCTAATCTATTCAAGCACTCCACGTCAAATCTTTAAGGTATTATTTTAAATTTTCGGGACGAAAATTCTTTTAACTAGGGGATGATGTGCAACCCGACTTTTCTGGTTAACTCAGTTAGCAAATCCCGTTAACTTACCGTTAAAAACCTAACCCCGTTAGTCAAATCTAACCCCAAGGTCTAATTCGGTCACAATATTAATTCAAAACTTCAGGGACTAGTTGTGTGAAGTTACCAAATCAAATTCAAAACTTCAGAAAGATTCGCAACACTTTTTCTACTGAAAGCCCTTTGCCAATTTCAAGTTTTATTATAAAAATCTCTGTAACCCGTAATTAGGGTTCATGTGAACTCTATCTGTCGAATTCAATTCTAAACCGTTTTTAAATCAAATTAACCTACTCCATTAGATTCGCAATCGTCTGTAGAGTGAAAGCCCTATGAAACAACGGGCTTCCACTATCGAATTGATCATGAACCCGTAATTAGGGTTCATATGCGTTCTAATTTGGGGTTTTCGATCTTAGACTGAAAAGAAACGAAATTAAATTACTTCATCAGTTTCGTATCTATCCGATTAACAAAAGCCCTATAGTTTTAACCATCTTAATCATCGAAATACTCCTAATCGATTCAAAGTTTTCTAAATAAAGTTTCGATCTGTTTTTGACAAATTAGACAACCAAATCTTAACCGATTTCAAAATTGATGACATGCTCGGATTCGTAATCCTCTGAGCATCAAAACTTGTTTCTGTTTCACTCCAACCATCGCCCGATCCGAGGGATATTGACCGGTTTCGATCGCGGGTCTTTAAGGGAGGAAAACCACATAGAGCCTGATGTTAAAACCATTCCAACCCGATATCCTTCGCGATACCCTAGCGGGCGGAGATGGTTAAGGCTGTGTGCGGGTGTGGGAGAGACCCGGGTTCGAGTCCGGGCTCCCACAATTCTTTTTGAACATTTTTCTAAACATATTTAATAAATAAAAATCATTCCTTATAATATTATAATATTATACAAATGGGTTTTAAACCGGAAAAACAACCCGTAGGCTCGGGATTTAAATATTTTGTTTATTTTTATAAATTATAACCATTTTATAAATTGTACATTTTATTATTAAGTAAAAATAATATATTTATATTATTTTTAAAACCGTAAACGCGTGTGAAATAATATGTGTATATTATTTTCGAATTGTGACTCATATTATTAAATAAAATATATTTATATTATTCCAAAGCATTTTCATATAATACCGTGAACCAATCGAGATTAAATAATAATTAGTTATATTAATCACTAGTATATAAATATATATATACATTATTTGCGTCGTTCGTCGCGTAAAGAAATTCCTAAACCCGTGAACACGTTTGTCAACTCTTGTTCGATTAGAACGGTTCTTTAAGACGTTCTTTCCTTGTCACGGTCACAGTTTCCATTATCGTTCCTAATTTATATATTTATAATTCTAGGACATTCGTAGGTCGTTTGAGACTTGCATTCCTCTTGTGTGATCCAAATCTCTACTCAAGTTCAGGTGAGTTTCACGGCCCCTTTTTACTGCTTTTAACTTGGGGGAGAAAACATGCTTAAACTGATTTTAGATTTTGTATTTCATATGCTATCAATGTTAAAGCTAAGTGTAACATGCTATCACAGAAAGTCCTCATCTTATTTCGAACCGTTAATATGGATCTTAGCGAGGTAATGTTTAGTAGTACTACTGGGTTTGACAAATCCCACCCGCGTTAGTCGCGCTAACTCGATCGGATATCGAACGGGTGAAATGTTAGCCTATTCACATGGCCAGTATTGATAGAACCTGGCAGGAGGCAATAAACAAACAGTCAGTTTCGGTTGCGAGCACTTGAGCTAAAACATGAACATAGGTTAGCTACCTATAGATACATATTGAAAGATCATAAATCTGGTAATGTTTACTTATTTATTTGAAACCTGTGAACTCATCAACCTCGTGCTGACACTTTTTCTTACATGTTTTCTCAGGACGCTAAGCTAAGACACAGGTGCACGTTAGGGCATGCATGGGATTCAACTGCTTTGCTTTGTGTCTATTTATGTTGATTGAATTATTTTAATGTACTTTGTTTGGTTGAACGTTTAGACTTTTGGACTTTGGTTTTGGGCGCGTGTATTTTGCGCATTTACTTTCTTTACGCTTCCGCATTGATACTCTGATTTAAAGGATATTTTCATTTTGAGTCCCATGTAGAGTCGTTCAATGTAACTAGTGTCTGAGATCCTGGTTTGTCACTTCCCAAACGGTAATACTCCGTTAGTTGAAATTGGGGGTGTGACACTAAATCAGTAAATAGCTCAATTTCGATTATGTTGACTTTAGAAAGTCAAACCGGTTACCTTTGATCCAAATTCGCAAGCCATGATCGATTTCTGCTGGAATTTGTAACTGATCACACATGTCCTCTACATTAACGGTCATAACCATCTAATTAATCATTATCATTGTCGGATTTAAACCGATTAATGATCAATTATAGCATAACCGTCAAATTAAGTGGACAAATACCATCACATTCATCGAATTCGCTTACCAATTCACAATTTGATTATCTACACACGATTAACGAGACCCTATGAAGCTCCTGTACGCATCAATTTCACCGGAATCCCAGCAGAAGTCGCCGGGAACCAAACCAGTCATCGTCGGCCTCGGTTTTAGTCGACCACACTCTATTCGTCATCTATTCTGGTAACTACTTACACCTATAGCTTCATTCTTATCCGTAGAGTAAAAGCCCTATGGTTATTTGGGCTTACATCATCGATTTAATCAAAATCCAGAATCTAGGGTTCATGCGAATACAATTTGGTCGAACCCTAACCTAAACACGTTTTCAACCCAATTAAACTACACTAACAGTTTCGTATGGTCCTAATTTGTGATAGCTCTATGAATCCAACATCTTTTAATATCAGAATCATACAAATCGACTTGGTATTCTTGATCTAGGGTTTTGGTATTTGAATCTACAATTAAACAATCCAGGACTTGCTGTTTTTCAAATTAAACTCACATACAACTTCGCAAACCCTCGAGTTATAAAACCCCTATGCTTTGATTCCAAATCATGATCGAATTCTGTGGTTTTGAGATGGATTTGTGGTCCGGTTTCGATAAAGGGATGAACCAGTGGTGCTTGTGTGTTTTAAGCAATTGAAACCGGACTATGTCGCGATACCCTAGCGGGCAGTACTGGTTAAGAGTGTATGCTTGTGTGGTAGAGACCCGGGTTCGAGTCTCTCCACACTCGTTTAATTTTTAAACTGTTTTTAGTTATTATTTTAATATAAAAATCAAATCCTATTTTATTATATTAATACATTAATGTGTTTTAGCCCAGAAAACCACCCGTAGGCTCGAGTTTGGTTTTATAACTCATTTTAATATCATTACCCACTTTTATAATAATATAGTTATATTATTTTCAAACCACGACTCCGTATAAAATAATATATTTATATTATTTTCAACCCGTGACTCCTATTAAAAATAATATTTTTATATTATTTTCGCCACGTTTATATACTTTGTGTAGCGTTTCAAACTATTAAATAATATAATTATTTATATTATTTACCCATATTTATATACTCGAATAAAAATAATATATTTATTATTTTTGCCACATAAATGATTATTTTATTAATTCTACGAGTTCAAAAATAATATAATTAGTTATATTATTTTTCTAGCCATTATTTTAATGGTACTAACGCATGGATATATTTAATTATTAATTAATATTATTCGTTATTAACGCTCGACACATAACGCATTTATCTTAATTATTATATTAAGAAACCCTTTCCACGTGTAAAAGTTCGTCTACTCGTTAATCATTAGTGCGTCATAGGACGTTCAACCTTCTGTGGTATCGTCATAAAATCCCATGTGTCCCTAATTATTATGTTTATAATTCTAGGGCATACGTAAGCAACTTACAGGCAAACTCTCGTACTTTCCTACTTGCATTCTTGTGTGGTGCTATCCACCACTCATACCGTTTCTAGCTTTGATTCAAGTGAGTTTACATAGCCTCTTTTTACTATTTTTTCCTTTGGGGTGAAACATGTCTACAAATACTTTACTTACACATTTCAATACCTTTGTTCTTATGCTATGGTCTTTATGCTTTATGTCTTAAACTACTTGGTGACCATTATGTCACACCCCAACCGACGGTAGATTATATGTCGGGGCGGACACGGTTGTTCAAAAGCACAAGGTTGACTAATAAAGTTGAGATATTTCATTAATAAATTAACGGTTCAACATGACAAAAGTAACATATTGTTCAAACATGACAAATAACATAAGTTTAATTCTTGATGGTCTTTCTAAGTCTAAGCATCCTACGTTTTCATAGATAAGCCTCACTCTTGTGCACCTGAAACATGTTTAGTAACTGTCAACTAAAAATAGTTGGTGAGATAGAAATGTTTTGACACCATTTAACAAAGTCTTTAAAAGTTTTACAATTCACCATGATTAATGTATCTAAGCATAAATGTGAGAAAAGTAAGCAAGTTAAACATTGTGCACGTCAAACCTCCAACAAAGTTTAGGCATAACCCGAAGGTTACCCTTATAAGTTTCAAGTATAAGTTTCGTTTAGTAACAAACACCAAGGGCTCCCCCCGAAGGGTCAATCAATCAAGGTGGATTGGTCAAATGCAATAGATCTATCATTGTTACTATCGGCTCGGCCAAAGCTAAGGAACATGCTAGAATTAAGTTTAATTTAACGTACAAGTCTCAAGGCATTCAACACATAGATGACATGTAAACATAGTTAAGTTTGAATTGTATGAGTCTAAAAAGTGTAGGCATGTTCCACCCCAAGTTTATAAAACAAAAACAAAACAAAAAGGGGCTAAGTATACTCACTTGGATTGATGAGGAGTATCCGACGCGGATAAGTATTTGCAAGACTGTGAGGGAGAATATCCTCACGATAAGCCTAGGTATGCAAGTCTAAAGATTTAAGTAAAAGTCTAAGACAAAAGATCTAGGATTTCAAGGTTCGATTAGGGTTCCAATATGGGCGACGGGAAAGATTGTGTTTATAAAGTTTAGATTGAAGTTTCGAATAGGAATCTCGAATGACATAAGACTCTAAAATAACATGTAATAAGTTTATTAGTTTAGAATAATTACTAAGTTTATTAGTAATTACTTAAAGCATACTAATTGTTAAAATTAAATAAAATTATTAAAGGATAACTAATGGTTAAATAGTTGTAAAAATGTTTAGAACTAGTAATTAATTTTTAAGGATGAATAATTTTTCCAAAAGAATAATTACTTTATTTTAGAATAATCAACGTATATTATTTAAGTCTATTAAGGTTTTAAGTATTAAACATTTGATTTACAAATTACTTTGTAACTAACTAAAGTTTATAAGTTTAAATAGATAACAAGTATATACAAATTTATCAAACAAAATTTCTTATAAAGTCTATGTTTTAGTTACAACTTTATAAATGTTTTTGATGTGTAGATAGAACCATAAGTTTTTATAAATGTTTTAAATAAGTTCCTTAAGGTTTCTTTCAATTTGTAAGTTTGTAAGTATTTAATTTTATGTTTTAAAATACAAGTTTATAATTATTTGGAAGACAAATAAAGTATAATCATTTCTCTTGTTTTATATTTTTATAAACAAATGGATTTCTTGTTTATATGAAATATAAAATGTATAAGTTTAACATTTATTAAATTAAAGTTTCAAATAAAATAATTTTATTATATAAAAAAATAAGAACTTAAGTTTCAAATTTTATAAAAACGATTCCTATTGAATGTCCAAGTTTTATAAATTTTAGAAGTATTCTTTTAAATGTTTAAAACTATTTTTAAAGCATTAAACATTATAGGCTTTAACAAGTTTTAATTAAATAAAATAGTTCTGGAATACAAAAGTGTAAATAAGATTCATTTTTAAGTTTATAAAAATATCTCAGAATTTATAAAATTTATTAAGAGTTTAAAATTGTTTTTTTAAAAAAAGGCTAAAAAAAATAAAATGGGCATAACCGGTTGGGCCAGCTCGAACCTGCGCCTTCCCCGGGTTACACAAACATGCATAGACTTAACCATCCCGACTACGGGTTCGTTAGTTTAAAACATGGAAAAACAAATTGATAAATAGAATCTCAAATCAAGCCCCAAACCGTATGAACCCTAGAATCGAAATCTCCCAAATACGAACTGAATCACCCTCTGTTTATGCGTTTAAACAGAGGGCTTTTGATCCTTACATGAAAACGAAGGCGATGGACCCAACAATTACCTGGTTTGAAGTCTTGGCGAGGGAGAACAAGTCCGGGCTTTGGGTCGACTGTTACGGCTTTCAAATCGGCAATGTAGGTGCGAATTGAACGAATTTAGAGTAGGAGGAGTTTGATAGTGATGTCGTCGAAGTGATCGAGTGGGTATTTATAGTTGATTTCGCCATTAAATGTCGAATTAGGTGGGGAGTTTACGGGTGGTTCAAAACGGATTGAATGCGTCTCACGCGGTTGCGAGACTCAAAATCGGGTATTGATTGCTGTTGGGTTTCGGTCGCATGCGGGAGGCGACGCCCGAGGTTCGTTGAACCTGGTCCGAAATCACGATTTTGATTAAAAGTGGTGAAAACCGGCCGATGCGGGACTCGAACCCATGATTAGTTCTGGGTTTCGGAAGTTTAGTGAAATGGCAACACAGGTCCTTGAAGTTTCATTGACTTAGCATTTTACATTTAAAGTTAAATTTTAGTTTAAACAAGTTTCAACATTTGGCAGTTTTGGTCCCTAGACTTTATATATATAAGAAATAAATAGAATAGATTTTATTTTATAAAATCTATTAGGTTTTATTTATTTTTTATTATTATATATATTTATAATAAAATTTCCAAGATTTATGCTTTTTCAAGTTTTTTTTTTGTGAATAAGTTTATAAATTATTTTATCTATATAATTATAAATCCATAAAATGTTAAGGATTTAATATATCTCTAAATAATCTCATACAAAATTACATACCTCAAGTATGTCAGTGTTATTTCAAGAATATAGTTTTTGTTAAAATTTCAAGTGTCAGATACGTGCAACTGTTTAGGAAAATATATGACGGAAAAATCTCGGATATTACAGTCTCCCCTACTTTTGGAAATTTCGTCCCGAAATTAAAGTAGAAGGGTTTAGTTTAGGATTTAAGTCTATGATACGCACAAGGATAATGAGGAAAATACTTTACGTTCCCAAGTAAACTACGGGCTACGTTTAGAATCCTAACTGGAATGACAGGAATAAGATTACGCTCAAGTTTCTAAGTTTTCAAAGTATGGGGTTGCCAAAAGTTTTTCTACGAAACATATAGTTTCACTGAAATGTAGGAAGATTCGTTTTCAGAAATGCATTCGAGAGAATATCTGCTGCATTTCCATTCATGATTTCAAGAGAGATGCATCACTTAAGATGGATTCGATGATAGTTTAATGATTTGAGTTTGTAGACTATTACGTCTAAGGATTGCTACGGTACCTAAGTTCCGTGGATACCTTTTACGATAAGTCTTAGATCATAGCACACGACAGAGTTTACTATGTCTTCCCATACGCTGATTTTTCATACTTACGTGTGCACCCGTAAGCATTCAAATCGTCGTATAGTCTGCATAGGTACTTCCGTTTGTGTGTGGATTAAGAAAGAGTACAAGAATTTGTTTAACACACGACTAAAGTTTCCACGTAAGAATGATCATTGATTAACGAGTCCCTTAGAGAGAAACGTCATTCAATGATTAAATAGAAAAGAATGTGACAAGATTTAGAGTTATAAAGTTTCCTTGTGATTGAATAAGAATACTTCAATCGTTGAGTAGTTTAAAGTCTTTACACTTTCCTCGTGTTTGATCAAGAATACATCAAACCTTTAGTAGTTTAAAAGTCTTATACGTTCATCATGTTTAAACAAGCATACGTCAAACATGGAGTAGTTTAAAGTCTCATACGTTCATCATGTTTGAACAAGAATACATCAAACATGGAGTAGTTTAAAGTCTCTTAGTTTAGCTTTAGTGTATAGAAGTATACGATTACGTTTCGAGTATAAAGCGGTTATCTAAATACTCTAGTGTTTAAGAGAGGTATGGGACAGCGTTTGGAACAGGATTTACCGTTATACGCTTTCTCACAGAAGATTCGAGTTGTCCAGAAGATTTGGTGGATCCCGATGTTTGGTTTAGATAGGAGTCAGGGGATGTACTCTGCTAAAGAGAGTAATGTCCTCCTTCCTGCTAGTGTCTAGTATCAAGAGTGAAGTTTTCTCGTATATATGGAATGTACGTTTATCAAGTCTTATAGGGTTTGGTTAAGATGGACACACAAAGTTTTCAAGGCTAAGAATCCAAGTATAAGTTTGAAAATAGGATAAGTCAGTTGAGTTTCAAGTTTCAGTATTAAGCTTCACATGATCCCTTATTGGACATACTTCCTTTGGTGGTTTAGAAGGTGTTTAGTTTCAGGAATACGGGATTGAGTATTTGTACAAGTTTTACATGACTCAAAAGTCTCCGACCTTATAGTGGTGTATACGAAGTTTAGTGTTTTAGCAACGTGTATTTAAGATTTTAGTTCCCGTCGTGATTTATAGCAATTATTTTACGTGACAAGAGTTGGATGAGGAAAGTCTCCTAGCATAGGGTAACGGAAAAGTTTTGATAAGGTTTATGATAGTGTGTTTACAGTTGATTTATCTTGTTTCATAATAGCAGGCATAGTGTTCTTTTGTGTAGAATGTAATTGAGATGTTCAAAAACGACGAGTTAGGAAATGATAAGTAGGACTCATAATAAGGTATGTATGATTGTCAAAACGAAAAGTTGGTCAAGTTTAGAAGTGTTAAGTCTATATAAGGGATAAGGATCATAGTTGATCACGGCAGTGGTTCGTAAGTCGTGTTGTTTTAAAAGAGTGCTTACGAATTAGAAGGTTTGTTCAAGATTTATTCTTCAGTTACATGTGTCACTTAGGATTTTTATAGTTTAGTGCAACGTTGTTAATTACTAACGTGGGCTACTCTTGAAGAAAGTGTTTGGGTAGAAGTGTTAAGTTTGTAATGATGAAAAGAAAGTTAAACTAGTAGATGATGACAAGATGAAATTTCCAAATGACTTTCATTAAATGTTTCAAAATTGGGGCTTCTAGCCCTTACATAAGACAAAAGTTAAAATTTGGTAGAAGTAGAGGCTTCATGCACGCTTTAGATAGCTCTCCACTAAGAAACATATTAATACTATCACAAGTACTGCTAGGGTTACCCGGATGGCAAACCTAGCCTCCGCTCTAGTGGTTTCGGTACGGTGCTCGAGGATTTCTCTGTCTTCCTCCAAAGTTACGATCTTTTCTTCCTGGATCCAGATTTGATTGGCCAGGTCGTCGATTTTTGGTTTAACGGGTCGTGCCGTGCCCTATGCTCTATCTCCCTCCTCATAAATTCTTCGGTTTCCAGAAACCTAGGAATGTTAGGCACCGGGATCCCCATTGCCGCGGCAGGTACTCCGGCATGCCTAGCCCTTAGGGTAGGGGTAGGTGCTAGGTACGGGTCCCTTGATGGTGATGAGAACCGGTGGTGAAGATGAGGTGGTTGATAGGGATTCCTCGGTGGTGATGTCCTAGGGTTTCTGGTCCAGTTGGTGTTGAGTTCAGCTCTTGCCCGTGCATTAGGATAAGGACTTGGTTGATACACCGGTGACTCGCTACTCTCTTCGCGATCGGACTCTCCTCTTGGGCGGTACACTGGCGAAGAATGTGAGTGTGAGTCCATGACCTAGCAAGAGGAGAGAATAGGAAGAAGTTTGTAAGTAAATTGATTAAATGTGTTCAAAAAGATTTTTATTCATAATACTGAGTCATCACAGTACTTTTTAAAATGGTTTTTTTTTTGGCTTGAAGTTGATGGGCTAACGAAGAGAATTCCCGGAAGAGGGGTGGGTCACAAGGACTCACTTATATACCCTGTTTCCATAGCCAGAATTTCTTCGTGAGTTTACAATTTTTTTTGTTATTGTCACCGATATTTGGGTTTATAGTACTATGTCGAGGTTCATTATGGGTTTAGAGTCTTAAACGTGGAGCTTGTTTATTCTATAGTAGGCTTCTTCTCTTATGGAAAACGACCAGGTTACTAATCCATTTGTTAATGTACTTTAGGTTTAAAAGACGTTAAGTTTTGTTTACAAGAAACGGTGATGTGTAAGTTTTAAGGACGTATGAAGGTTTTGAGATATATAAAAGTGTAACAAAGTTTTGAGTTAGTCATAAAATGAAGTTTGCTTGAGTGACAAAAAATGAAATGAGACACAAGGGTTTCCCCTTGTGTGCCAAGTTTATAAAATAATGAAGTTTGTATAAAGACTTGTATGTCAATACATAGTTTTAAATGGGCTGTTAGTTCAAGGGTCATGAAGTTTAAGGATGTATGAAAACTTTGAGATGTATAAAAGTGTAACAAAAGTCTTGAGTTAGTTATCAAATGAAACTTGGTTAAGTGCTAAGGGGGTAAGGTAAGAATACAAGGGTTACCTCTTAGGTGTCATATTTATAAAGTAATGAAGCTTTATAGAAGAATTTGTAGGGTAATACATAGTTTTAAGGGTTGTATTACGACGGTCACGAAGTTTATTGGGTAGTATATATATTAATATAAGTTTATGTATATAGTCTTTGAGTATAGTCTCGTAAGAATTTCTTCTTGAAGGTAACTCCTTTAGGTCATGAAGAGTAAACATGCTGTCATGTGACAAGACGGGACTTAAGAATCATAGAATAAAGGTTATAGAGGAAATTTTTTGAATCATGAATTTATGAAGCGTAAAGTATTTGAGATGGTACTCATTTAGTGCATATCACTAAGCGAGTACTTTGACATATCAAGAGAAATTTGAGCTCACTAATGTTTAGAGAAGTCATGCATTCCTATAAGTGGATACTCATCCCAAGAATTCCCAGGAAAGCATACGGGTCCAACGGTTGATTTGGATTTATACGAAATGCTTTCCTTGACAGAATTTCCCAGAATAAAGGTATTCACCCTTCCGGTCCGCACAAGTTCTCACACATTATCTAGAACTTAAATATTCTTGACGAGAGTTTAGTGGTGGCTTAGACATTAAGCCTAAGGACGTGTCCTTGGTGTAGTAGACTCTTGTAGCACGTAGGTAAGTAGAATCGTAGAATTTCCAAGCGTTCACGTATAAGAATTAAGGATAGAATGAGGAGAAAAGTTCCTAGTAAAGGACATGAGATAACTCATGTTTGGGTCTCATAAGTTATAGTCTAGGTCATGTGTCTAATAACCTAATTCCCTATAACCAATGCTTTGATACCAATCTGTCACACCCCAACCGACGGCGGATTATACGTCGGGGCGGACACGGTTGTTCAAAAGCACAAGGTTGACTAATAAAGTTGAGATATTTCATTAATAAATTAACGGTTCAACATGACAAAAGTAACATATTGTTCAAACATGAAAAATAACATAAGTTTAATTCTTGATGGTCTTTCTAAGTCCAAGCATCCTACGTTTTCATAGATAAGCCTCACTCTTGTGCACCTGAAACATGTTAAGTAACTGTCAACTAAAAATAGTTGGTGAGATACAAAGGTTTTGACACCGTTTAACAATGTCTTTAAAAGTTTTACAATTCACCATGATTAATGTATCTAAGCATAAATGTGAGAAAAACAAGTAAGTTAAACATTGTGCACGTCAAACCTCCAACCAAGTTTAGGCATAACCCGAAGGTTACCCTTATAAGTTTCAAGTATAAGTTTCGTTTAGTAACAAACACCAAGGGCTCCCCCCGAAGGGTCAATCAATCAAGGTGGATTGGTCAAATGTAATAGATCTATCATTGTTACTATCGGCTCGGCCAAAGCTAATGAACATGCTAGAATTAAGTTTAATTTAACGTACAAGTCTCAAGGCATTCAACACATAGATGACATGTAAACATAGTTAAGTTTGAATTGTATGAGTCTAAAAAGTGCAGGCATGTTCCACCCCAAGTTTATAAAACAAAAACAACAAAAAGGGGCTAAGTATACTAACTTGGATTGATGAGGAGTATCCGACGCGGATAAGTATTTGCAAGACTTTGAGGGAGAATATCCTCACGATAAGCCTAGGTATGCAAGTCTAAAGATTTAAGTAAAAGTCTAAGACAAAAGATCTAGGATTTCAAGGTTCGATTAGGGTTCCAATATGGGCGACGGGAAAGATTGTGTTTATAAAGTTTAGATTGAAGTTTCGAATAGGAATCTCGAATGACATAAGACTCTAAAATAACATGTAATAAGTTTATTAGTTTAGAATAAAATAAAGTAATTATTCTAGAATAATCAACGTATATTATTTAAGTCTATTAAGGTTTTAAGTATTAAACATTTGATTTACAAATTACTTTGTAACTAACTAAAGTTTATAAGTTTAAATAGATAACAAGTATATACAAATTTATCAAACAAAATTTCTTATAAAGTCTATGTTTTAGTTACAAGTTTATAAATGTTTTTGATGTGTAGATAGAACCATAAGTTTTTATAAATGTTTTAAATAAGTTCCTTAATGTTTCTTTCAATTTGTAAGTTTGTAAGTATTTAATTTTATGTTTTAAAATACAAGTTTATAATTATTGGGAAGACAAATAAAGTATAATCATTTCTTTTGTTTTATATTTTTATAAACAAATGGATTTCTTGTTTATATGAAATATAAAATGTATAAGTTTAACATTTATTAAATTAAAGTTTCAAATAAAATAAGTTTATTATATTAAAAAATAAGAACTTAAGTTTCAAATTTTATAAAAACGATTCCTATTAAATGTCCAAGTTTTATAAATTTTAGAAGTATTCTTTTAAATGTTTAAAACTATTTTTAAAGCATTAAACATTATAGGCTTTAACAAGTTTTAATTAAATAAAATAGTTCTGGAATACAAAAGTGTAAATAAGATTCTTTTTAAGTTTATAAAAATATCTCAGAATTTATAAATTTATTAAGGGTTTAAAACTGTTTTTTAAAAAAAGGCTAAAAAAAATAAAATGGGCAAAACCAGTTGGGCCGGCTCGAACCTGCGCCCTCCCCGGGTTACACAAACATGTATAGACTTAACCATCCCGACTACGGGTTCGTTAGTTTAAAACATGGAAAAACAAATTGATAAATAGAATCTCAAATCAAGCCCCAAACCGTATGAACCCTAGAATCGAAATCACCCAAATACGAACTGAATCACCCTCTGTTTATGCGTTTAAACAGAGGGCTTTTGATCCTTACATGAAAACGAAGGCGATGGACCCAAGAATTACCGTTTTTGAAGTCTCGGCGAGGGAGAATAAGTCCGGGCTTTGGGTCGACTGTTACGGCTTTCAAATCGGCAATGTAGGTGCGAATTGAACGAATTTAGAGTAGGAGGAGTTTGATAGTGATGTCGTCGAAGTGATCGAGTGGGTATTTATAGTTGATTTCGCCATTAAATGTCGAATTAGGTGGGGAGTTTACGGGTGGTTCAAAACGGATTGAATGCGTCTCACGCGGTTGCGAGACTCAGAATCGGGTATTGATTGCTGTTGGGTTTCGGTCGCATGCGGGCGGCGACGCCCGAGGTTCGTTGAACCTGGTCCGAAATCACGATTTTGATTAAAAGTGGTGAAAACCGGCCGATGCGGGACTCGAACCCATGATTAGTTCTAGGTTTCGAAAGTTTAGTGAAATGGCAACACAGGTCCTTGAAGTTTCATTGACTTAGCATTTTACATTTAAAGTTAAATTTTAGTTTAAACAAGTTTCAGCATTTGGCAGTTTTGGTCCCTAGACTTTATATATATAAGAAAATAATAGAATAGATTTTATTTTATAAAATCTATTAGGTTTTATTTATTTTTTATTATTATATATATTTATAATAAAATTTCCAAGATTTATGCTTTTTCAAGTTTTTTTTTTGTGAATAAGTTTATAAATTATTTTATCTATATAATTATAAATCCATAAAATGTTAAGGATTTAATATATCTCTAAATAATCTCATACAAAATTATATACCTCAAGTATATCAGTGTTATTTCAAGAATATAGTTTTTGTTAAAATTTCAAGTGTCAGATACGTGCAACTGTTTAGGAAAATATATGACGGAAAAATCTCGGATATTACACATTACATGTGTTCATGTCAGTGCAATCATTAACCTGCTACGCAGCCCTAAGGTTGTACCTAACATGATCATTTATAGGGGAATCCGATTCATACATAACACAGAACCTTGCGGGTTTTTGTGTATACATCTTGCTACTTTTTTCAAAATGGTAATCAGTGGGATTGCGTAACTAGTTTTCCATTTACACGGCTTGATTGTACGCTTGGAACCTTGTGTGTTTTCACATATATACTTTAGACATGCTTTGAACATATTGAATTATAAACCTATACTTAACTTTGGTTTGGTGTCAAAACCTATGTTACTCACCAACTACTTGTAGTTGACATTTACTCACATGTTTCAGGTGCACCAGTTTGAGGACACTACATGATCACATAGGACTATGGACCTAGCTTTATTAAAGATCGAATTTAACTTGTGTTATGTTTGAACTCCTTGTTTTCCATTTCTAATTGTAACGGATACTTTAATTTCAATGAATAAATATTGTCACTTATTAGTAGATGATCATGTGCTTATGAACAACCGCGTCAGCCCCGGCGTATAATCCGCTGCCGGCCGGGGTGTGACAAAACCATTTTCTTTATAATTGAATGAAAACTTGAACTCACCAGCGTTAGCTGAATTTTAGTATGCATGTTCAGGTTAAGGATAGATGAACGTTGAATGGATGCTGCTTGGCTACTCAAGAAGTTACCTGACTATTTATGAAACTGGCATCCCTTATGTTTGACTGAATGTTGAATGAATGAATGCTTAAGACAATGTTTTCATTTGTTGCTATTTGGCAAATAATGCAATGATGTTTATTCCGCTGCTTATGATATTTAAAGTTTAAGAACTGATTATGAATGAGTAAATCCAACACGTGAGGCATCCAGGGTTTAGGGCCTTACAAGTTGGTATTAGAGTAATAGTTTGAGAGATTCTGGCATCCCCGATGTCTGAACTTAAACTGAGAATAGGACCAAGCAACGGATGCCAGTACGGGTAACTCGAGCCACAACATCAACTGTGAAAGTAGTTTATGATTAGTATGCCTTAGAATGTATTAGGGCAGGACTTGTGTTCTGATGAAATCATTAAGGTGGTCAAATAGAAGTCAAAAGGTAGTGTAATGGTTAATTGCAGATGGCAAGTGTATATTAACATTTACAATACTTGTTGAATTCTATTTGTTAACTAGCGTGATGACATTAGATTCCTTGTCTTGTAGAACGAAATGGCGAGAAGAGGAAACAAAAGGCATGGTGGGGGTTGTACCGGTGGTCGTGGTAGGACTCCTGCTCATCAGGAGACAGTGTAGAGGGAAGTGTCCATACGGAACCAGAAAACAGTGTGCATGGAACTGAACGGACTCTCGTGGAAGAACAACATTTTACTTTCGAACCAGAAGTGAAAGCGGCACTGGCACGCGAATTTACCAAGTTGATGAGGACTTCTTTGCCAGATCTATTGGTAGAAGCATTGAGGAAGGCTAACGAGGCAGGTGGGTCTAACCCGGCAATAGGTGCCCCGATAACTTCTAACATCTAGGAAACGACGAGTTATTATTTTGGGTTAAAAGATAACTCGAGCCCCTGGAAAACAAGCATAGTTAGGAAAGTTTCTGCGTAAAGCTCAGATTGTCATACCTAATGGACGCGAATGGTCGTTATCGACCAGTGCAAGTTAAAAACGCGCAAATTAGAAAAGACGAGGACCCGAATGTAACCGTGGGACATATATAATCAACTAATGGGGAAAACCCTAAGCCATCTTTGGCTAAGGGTGTTCGACGGCAGCAAAGGGAGAGCTCAAGGGAGAGGGGACGACAGGAGGTTTCATGGTGGTTCTCCGACGGAAACACGCGGTGGAGGAGCGTCACTACTTGAAAGGTAAACTCCTAAACCCACTCTTTACCTCCTGATATTTGTTATCTCATGGGAAAGACCCGATTAGGGTAGCGGGGCTGTGGTTACGGTGGTTGGAGGAGGAGACGGGAGAGGAGGCGGTGGCAGGGGGTGGATACGAGTGGTAACAGGTGGTGGCGACGGCGCGGTGGTGGAGAACCATGGTGACAGCCGGTGACAGGCTGGGGTATGCGGCTGGGAGGCGATGGCCGAGAAGAAGAGAAAGGGAGAGGGAAAGAGAAAGAGGAAGGTGGCGTCGAGGTGGTGGTGTCCGACAATAGTCGGAGACGGCTGCGGTGGTACACGACGGATGACGAAACATGGTGGTTCATGGTAGTGGTGTACTGTGACGAACAAGGATGAGGATGAGATTGAGTAACACCCGATTAGGGTTAGCGAGCATAGGGCTTGCATGGAACATGTACGTGCATGCATGCAGGTTCTAAACGGGTCCAGGGTTACCCGGTTAGAGTATACGCGTGGATTAGGGTTTTGTATGGGTGTTAGGGCTGTGCGGATGAGGCGAGTAGCGGGAATATTTATGCTTTTATGTAGTGACATATGATTTAAGCGTATCATGATCGTGTGATCATTTGTTTAATAGGTTCGGGGTTTGAGCAAGCACGTGTGGTGTAGAGCGAGGATTTGGACGCAGAATAACTGGTGAGTTTCTAATCCCCTCTTTTAAACGTTTAACTGTTTTGGGGATATCGTACATACACACATGTTTTATTAAACGAACGTATTATGAGTTATGAGTTAAACTTGAAGTGTTTTATGAGATCGTCATGTAATAATGAAGCTAAGGGTCGTTATGGGGTCCTTAGGGTGGGTGAACAAGAGTTGTGATGATCTGAGTGTGTAATCGTATGAGTTAGTCGGGGTGAGTCGGGAATTCAGCCAAACCAGTGATGGTTATTTAAGGAGAGTTAGCATGGGAACGCGTACGTGGTTCATTAACGAGTCAAGTAGACGCTAGTATGTTGTTATGCGTCATGTGCTTATTGTTGTGTGTATTGTGTCGTTGTCCTCATGACACGACGGGTATCGTGTTTGCATGAGTCTATGTGGTATCCATAGTATGTATGGGCTAGAAGTCAGTAGGGTGATCGCGTGTCGTATAATTACCTATTCGGAAAGAGTTGAGTAATGTATCTAGACGTTAAGAGGATACGTCTAAAGTAAGTGTTTTATTTCACATGTAAGTGATCCATGAAAGGGTGGTGAGTCGTAGTACTTGTCCAGGTAGTGTCATGTGTATATATGTGTTGCTTTGTGTGATTGCATTTTTGTCCGTGTGTATGGTCAATAGTGGCGTGGAGGACGGAGTACTTTCGGGTCATCATTGTACGTGTGATCTAGCAGCCATCATGTGGTGAGTTTTCAGTCACCGTATGGTAGATGATATAGTCACCGTGTGGGTGGCAGGGTAGTCATCGTAGATGACGAGTGTGTCACTATGTTTAGTGGCGGGGCCCCGTAACAAGGGTAGAGATGAGCTTATGACGAGTATCCCGACGGGGATAACCCTGACTAGGGTGCATTGATAAGCTACGTGTTTGTGTGCATTTATATGTGTTAAAACTGCATGCAAGTAATGCGTTATATTAATTGTGTACGAGATTATATTGATGTGATAAGTAGATGGAATCAATGTGGTGTGTCGAGTTAGATTGACCGTTGTGTCGGGAAGAGTACATTGTGTACAACTGTTGAGTCAGTCGGGTTATTAGAGTACTGGTTAGGACTGGTAAGTCGGTGTCTAGAGGTTGGTTGAGTTAACTAGTGTATGGTTAATATATATATATATATATATATATATATATATATATATATATATATATATATATATATATGGTAAATTGTGAGTTATTAGAGTAGTAAGCTCGTTCTATGTCGGTGAGACTTGGTGAGCTAAAATGGTGGGTAGAGTCTGGGGAGGTGAATCCTCTGGGATATTAAAAGATAACGGGAGTTATTTATTTCATGAAAATCTATACAACTACTTTTTTAATGACTAGAGGGTCGTGAGTGGAAATAAACCATAAATGAGACGAGTTGGCTTTTATTAAATTAAACGATAAGGATGTTAACGAGTTTAAAAGAATATATTAATTAGAGAAAGACTTCCGCTGTTTATTTAAATGAATGTTAAGTGTTTTTAATGAGTTTACCTAGTGATGAGATTCAACTGTAGGGTGCCTGGTTTGGGGCCTTACAAGTTGGTATCAAAGCCGTGGTTTAAGAGAAAACTGGTGTTTTTACACAAATAAAATGCCTTAACTTAAACTGAAAATGGTACAAGGGTGAAATGAATGCCACCACGAGTAACCGTGAGCCAAGAGGTATGTCGTTCGAGTTGAGCAGAAGTTATTATTTACCATTTGTGTAGTGTTACACTAGGTAAAGTGATTGGTGTGTGTAAGTTATTTATAGTTTCGTGTGGGAACATGATGTGTGCTATGTGCTGTAGTAGTATGTAGAACTACGTGAAGTTGTGTGGCGTGATTAAATGAGACTATGATGTGAGTTGAGTAATGCGGAGTAACATTAATTGTAACTATGTGAGATAGTTTGGCATGGCAATGTGATTTAGTGATTTTGTGTGTAACCTTGTATGGTGTGAAATTAAGATAAACATGACAAGCTAGATTGTTAAGTGGTGCTATGTGAGTTGTGTGGGATGCATGTGCATCCGGGATGTGTGAAAGATAGAAAGTTAGTGTGAATATGATGGGGAAGGTTTAGAATCCGAGCAGTAATGTGGACCACCAAATTGCATTTGATCACCGTAATTTGGTAGTCTATGATTACTCTCATATTCTGAATTTGATGCCCATAGTAATCACTCCAACGTTCTATCTTGTGCAGGTACTGATGGGCATGACGATTCGGACTAGATGGATTAGGCGGGGAGCTCTTATCAGGAGGTTTAACAGAACGGCGGGCTAGTCGTGCGGCTGCTGTTCGTACGGTTATCTTTGGAAGAAGACGGATCTTATCACCTGTTCCATTGATGGTGGTTCCACCGGCGGCTGAGGATGAGCAGGAGGTACCAGCACATGAGGTGATTTTGGCGCTTTCGACACCTAATGCTCCCAGTACTACCAGTGCAGCTATGAGGGGTGGGCCTAGTAGCTCCTTCTACATGAGAAGTGGTTGGCGAGGAAGGAACGCATTTACAGTTAGACATCAGCCTCCAAGACAGGATTCGGGATGGGGAAACAGATGGCTGGAGGAATGTGACGACGAGGAACAGGTGAGTAATAACTTTGATTTGTTAAGTGATTAGGGAAGTGGTAGTTACCACGAGAGGACTAGAGCATTTTGAGTAGTGGCCGTTAGTCATTTTTGTGACGAATTACTTGTCCTTGGTTTTTCAATTACTTGATTTTAACGTTGACAGTGAATCTTACCATGGGATAGTTTCAAATGTAGTTAATGATAGTTGCATGAGGGATAGCTAGCTATTGGTGGTGCAATGTTAATTATGTGTGAATATGTGATTACCTTTTTTGAACAACATGAGTTCATACTAAATGTAATCTTTGAGGTGATGCTAGAGCTTGGTTGATTAGACTGTATGAGTAGACCCGTGTAGACCTGAGTTTTGATTATTTATGTGTGTCTACGGTCTTAAGATAGTGTCACCTATGTGTTAATGTCTAGGTGATGTTTGAAGTGTAAGAGGTATGTTGCACCTTGTGTAGTTGTTCAGGACGAGGTCCTGTGGGAAATCTTAAATATGCATCTTTAGCATGTAAAAATGTTCAGGACGATGTCCTCTGAGAAATTGTAGTTACATACCTTATGTTTAGGTATGCATGTTCAGGACCAGATCCTGTGGGGAAATATGATATCTTTATATCTTGTGTGTTTGAATGTTTAGGGATGTTTTGTGTCTAGACTGAGTAGTGTGTCGTCTTGATATATGGGTACGACCCGTATGGGTACGACCGAGTAAACTCTATGTGAGTATATGATGACGTGTGGCAGGGGTCACCGTTGTAGTGAGTAAAGAGATAAGGTTCAGGAGTTTGTGTGTCTATAAATGACGAGGTCATAATGTATGCACATAGACTTACTCAGATCTAGCTAGTTGTGTGTATGCACTTTGTGCGAGTTAGAAGGTTGAGTTACTAGTACATGTGTAGAACCTGGTGTGTTGTGTAGTTATGTGTGTCAGTGTGTGTCCTTGTAGTACACGCTTAGTCGTGCGTAAGACGGGTGGTTAGTGTGACCAAGCATAGTATTTCTATCTTGACGATTTTCTTGAAGTTAATACATCGAGGTGATGCGAGGAGTTTTGACGTCTTTCTAGACGATCGGTGAGGTGCTCTTATGAGATGCCTATGCTTATATCTCGGGAATTCGAAGCACGAAGCCAATGGGCAGAGCTGTGAGATAGATGTTGAAAGCGTTTATGTGGACGCTTGACCAAACGCTTGACCAGAAATGTTATGGTGAGATCACGGTGATGACGCTGAATATTTCAGCACAGAGTTAACGAGGTGACGAAGGACCTTCATGGAACACGTTCCATATGCAGGATTCAGTCAAGGTGTGATACCAGAGGAATAGGGATGTTTTCCCTGAACGCGACAACGGATAGCTGAGGCTCGTGAGCAGACGGACTTCATCTTCGTACATTATAAATAAGACGCGGTCGGTGATCGTATGGTAATAGTAGAGCACTAATGTGAAAAGTAAAACTCAGGAGAGGTACGTGCAGGATTGCACATAAGTGACTGGGAAGGAGATGCCTACGCTGGTAAATTTAAGGCTAGCCTAAAGTAAGCTCCAGTGGAGCATTCAAGTGAAGCAAGTGTTTGGCTGTCAAGACAAACAGAACGGAGGTAAGTGAGCTCTTGAGAAACATCGAGAGCTGATGAAGCTGACCCTAGTGTTGGGTGTATGTGCATGCTTAAGGTACGTATTGCACGGGTGATAGTGAAGTAAAGAGATATGTTCGTAGAGAAATCTTATAGAAACCAATGTAGCTTGAGCAAGCTTCTGGAGATCATAAGGACTATACAAGAGATAAAGACAGTTATGCCGTAAGCGGAAAGGCAATTGTGCCAAGTTTCAGCGGACAATTGGCAGGGTTGTGCTACGTAGTACTAGAGATACTATGTACGACGTGTGAAGAACATTAAGAGCGAAAAGGTATTACTAAAGGCAATTACAATGGAACCTACAAGTTCCTAGGTTGAAAGCAAGCAACATAGAAGACTTCTTTGAACCCCTAGAAGGATGGTCGTGTTATAGGGAAAAGTAATGAACATAGTAGTGTCAAGGTGAATGTGGCACCGAATGAATCGGGTGCATAAGAATATGATGTGTTGGGTTGTACCGACATAGGATTCGAGGACGAATCCACTTTTAAGGGGGTAGACTTGTAACATCCCGAAAACGACGGGTTATTATCTTTGGTTAACAGATAACTCGAGCCCAAAGAAAACAAGCATAGTCAGCTAAGTTTCTGCGTAAAGCTCATATTGTCAAATGTAATGGATCCGAATGGTCGTTATCGACCAGTGCAAGTTAAAAACGTGCAAATTAATAAAGACGAGGAACCGAATGTAACTATGGGACATATATAATCAACTCGTGGGAAAAAACCCTAAGCCATCTTTGGCTAAGGGTGTTCGACGGCAGTAAAGGGAGAGCACAATGGAGAGAGGGGATGACAGGAGGTCTCATGGTGGTTCTCCGACGGCAATGAGTGGTGGAGGAGCGTCACTACTCGAAAGGTAAACTCCTAAACCCACTCTTTACCTCCTGATATTTGTTATCTCATGGGAAAGACCCGATTAGGGTAGCGGGGCTGTGGT
Organism: Smallanthus sonchifolius; assembly: GCA_023525975.1. Lineage (NCBI taxonomy): Eukaryota > Viridiplantae > Streptophyta > Magnoliopsida > Asterales > Asteraceae > Smallanthus > Smallanthus sonchifolius. Next base: position 71,180,399 of record CM042033.1, on the reverse strand, counting down.
TACGGTGGTTGGAGGAGGAGATGGCAGAGGAGGCGATGGCAGGGGGTGGCTACCAGTGGGCACAGGTGGTGGCGATGGCGCGGTGGTGGAGAGTCGTGGTGATAGCCGATGACGGGCTGGGGTGTGCGGTTGGGAGGCGATAGCCGAGAAGAAGAGAAAGGGAGAGGGAAAGAGAAAGAGGAAGGCGGCGTCAAGGTGGTGGTGTCTGACAATAGCCGGAGACGGCTGCGGTGGTACACGCCGGATGACGAAACACCGCGGTGGTTCATGGTGGTGGTGTACGGTGACGAACAAGGATAAGGATGAGATCGAGTAACACCCGATTAGGGTTAGCGTGCATTGGGCTTGCATGGCGGGTTTTGGTTGTACATAAGGAGCTCAGCTTGTGTACGAGTGACCGATGAGGCTAGGATTACTTCATGGTACATGTACGTGCATGCATGCGGGTTCTAAACGGGTCAAGGGTAACCCGGTTAGAGCAGACGCGTGGATTAGGGTTTTGCATGGGTGTTAGGGTTGTGCGGATGAGGTGAGTAGCGGGAATATTTATGCTTTTACGTAGTGACATATGATTTAAACGTATCCTGATCGTGTGATGATGCGTTTTTTAGGTTCGGGGTTTGAGCGATCACGCGTGGTGCAGAGCTAGGATTTGGACGTGGAATAACTGCTGAGTTTCTAATACCTTCTTTTAAACGTTTAACTATTTAAGGGCTATCGTACATACACGCTTATTTTATTAAACGAACGTATTACGAAGTATGAGTTAAACTTGAAGTGTTTTATGAGATCGTCATGTAATAATGAAGCTAATGGTCGTTTTGGGGTCTTTAGGGTGGGTGAACAAGAGTTGTGACGATCTAAGTGTGTAATTGTATGAGTTAGTCAGGGGAGTTGGGAATTTAGCCAAACCTGTGATGGTTATATAAGGAGAGTTAGCATGGGACCCATACGTGGTTCATTAACAAGTCAAGTAGACGCTAGTATGTTGTTATGCGTCATGTGCTTATTGTTCTATGTATTGTGTCATTGTCCTCGTGACACAACGAGTATCGTGTTTGCATGAGTATATGTGGTATCCATAGTATGTATGGGCTAGAAGTCAGTAGGGTGATCGTGTGTCGTATAATTACCTATTCGGAAAGAGTTGGGTAATGTATCTAGATGTTAAGAGGATACGTCTAAATTAAGTGTTTTATTTCACATGTAAGTGATCCATGAAAGTGCTCCAGGTAGTGTCATATGTATATATGTGTTGCTTTGTCTGCTTGCAATGTTATCCGTGTGTATGGTCAACAGTGGTGTGGAGGACGGAGTCCTTCGGGGTCATCATTGTACGTGTGATCTGGCAGCCATCATGTGGTGAGTGTCAATCATCGTATGGTAGATTATATAGTCACCGTGTAGGTGGTTGAGTATTCATCGTAGAAGACGAGTGAGTCACACCCCCAATTTCAACTAACGGAGTTTTACCGTTTGGGAAGTGACGAACTAGGATCTCAGACATTAGTTACTTTGAACGACTCTACATGGGACTCAAAATGAAAATATCATAATAATCAGAGTTTCAATGCGGAAGCATAAAGAAAGTAAATGCGCAAAACACACGCGCCCAAAACAAAAGTCCAAAAGTCCAAGACGTCCAACCAAACCAAGTATAATACAAAATAATCCAAACAAGCATAAATAAGCCATAATCAAAATAGTTGAATCCCATGCATGCCCTAATGTGCACCTGTGTCTTATCTTAGCAACCTGAGAAAACATGTAAGAAAATATGTTAACACGAGGTTGGTGAATTCACATGTTTCAATATATGTAAATAAGCGTTTACCAGATTTATGTTCATTCAGTATGTATCTATAGGTAGCTAACATATGTTCATGTTTAACTCAAGCGCTCGCAACCGAAGCTGACTGTTTGTTTATTGCCTCCTGCCAGGTCTATCAACACTGGCGGTGTGAGTAGGCTAACATTTCACCCGTTTGATCTCTAATCGAGTTAGCGCGACTAACACGAGTGGGATTTGTCAAACCCAGTAGTACTACTAAATATAACCTCGCTAAGATCCATATTAACGGTCTGATATAAGTTGAGGACTTTCTGTGATAGCGTGTTACGCTTAGCTTTAATATTGATATCATATGAATTACAAAATCTCAAAATCGTTTAATCATGTTTTCTCCCCCAAGTTAAAACAGTAAAAAGGGGCCGTGAAAACTCACCTGCGTTGCGTTGAAGGTAGTTTCACACAAGAGACAAGTTGGAACCACGAGTGTAAGTCTCAAACGACTTACGTACGCCCTAAAATTATAAACACATAAATTAGGGACAAGATGGGATTTGTGACGACGACACGTAATATGGAACTTCCTAAACATAACGCTCTAATGACCATGAGTAGACGAATGTGTCCACGAGAATACAAGGTTCTTGAATTATACCATTAAGGAAAACTAAGGTTCATGACGAGTGACAAATAATAGTAATAAAATATATATGTTGTTTTTAATTGAGTTCAAGGATTGAAAATAATACATTATTTTATAAATGAGTTTTAAATAACGGTTACGAGTTACAAGACTAAAACCGAGTCTACGGGTGGTTTTCCGGCTTTAAAACATATTAATATAATATAATAATTATTGTTTTGAAAATATAAATATTAATCAACCATTCTGACAAAAAGGCTTTTCCCACACACGACCGCGCCTAAGACAAGGCACGACCGTGTTCAGGACACGGGAGCGACCGTGCTGGTCAAGGCGCGACCGTGTTGATCAAACAGAAGACACAACAAAGTCTGGTCATCAGGCACGACCGTGCTTGTGTCGGGCACGACCGTGTCTAGGGTTTTCTAGGCATGACCTTGTCTGGCTCGCAGGCACGACCAGGTCAGGTACGGGGCACGACTGTGCTCGGATAGGCACGACCGCGCTAGCCGATTAGCGCGACCGTGTCTGAATAATTTCAGAATCAAATCGATTAAATCTTATAATATTAACGTTGGAAATCATGGGGTTTTTGATAAACAAAGAATTTCGAACATAACCATGTATTTTAATTGGATTAACAACATGTCTAGATTAGTATTTGATTAACCCGAAAGTGTATGAACCCTAGGTTTCTGATTGAGTTAAATTCGATAATGCAAGCCCGAAATATGATAGGGCTTTTGATTAGGAGATTGAAACGAAGCTAAGGATGCAAAAAGTTACCAGATTACGATCCGAATTGATGGTTCCCGACTGGTTTGGTTGCCGGCGCTAACGGGTTCGATCTCCGACGAGTGTGAATGCGTCTCCGATCAATTCAACGCGTGCAGAAGTTCCAGTGGGGATCTTCTATCAAGTGCTGAGGCTCAAAGTGTGAAATGGGTATACGAATTTGATGAATCTGATGGTATATGGCAAGGATGTCGACGGTTATGAGATTAATACCCATAACTGGGATTAATTTGTGTATAATGGAGATGTTAATGCTCAATGATAGTCGATTAATGACGTGAATGTGCAAAACGGTTACGAAATCAAATAGAATTCGATTAGAGACTGCATTTACGTTTTAACTGACGAGAGGCGCGACCGTGCCAACAAGAGGCGCGACCGTGCCAAAACAAGGCGCGACCGTGCCTACTAGGGTTTCTGGTTATTTACAAAACTAGCCCTTGCAACTTCAGCTTTTACAGAAATGATCCCTTGGTTTTAGAATTGGGGTAACTTGGTTAGGATTTAACAAAATTTTAACGGAATTCCTAACGGAACTAACTGAAAAGTCCGGATTGTCACATCATCCCTTAGTTGAAAGAATTTTCGTCCCGAAAATTAAATAATAAAAGAAAAATTTCCCGGGGTATCACAGAGTGTGTCACTATGTTTAGTGGCGGGGCCCTGTAACAAAGGGTAGAGATGAGCTTATGACGAGTATCCCAACGGGGATAACCCTGACTAGGGTGCAGTGATAAGGTACGTGTTTGTGTGCATTTATATGTGTTAAAACTGCATGCAAGTGATGAGTTATATTAATTGTGTACGGGATAATATTGATGTGATAAATAGATGGAATCAATGTGGTGTGTCGAGTAAGATTGACCGTTGTGTCGGGAAGAGTACATTGTGTATAACTGTTGAGTCAGCCAAGTTATTAGAGTCCTGGTTAAGACAGGTAAGTCGGTGTCTAGAGGTTGGTTGAGTTAACCAGTGTATGGTTAATATATATATATATATATATGGTAAATTGTGAGTTATCAGAGTAGTAAGCTCATTCTATGTTGGTGTGACTTGCTGAGCTAAAATGGTGGGTAGAGTCCGGGGGGTGGTGAATCCTTTAGGATATTATAAGATAACGGGGATTATTTATTTCATGAAAATCTATGCAACTATTTTTCTAATGACCAGAGGGTCGTGAGTGGAAATAAACCATAAATGAGACGAGTTGGCTTTTATTAAATTAAACTATTAGAACTCACTCAGCGTCGCTGACTTTGTGTGTACGTTAGATTGTTTTGTAGGTGAGTCTGCTAGACGAGGTATCTTGGCTTGGGAGCGGTGCAACTCGAGTTGGTGCGCATGCATTCATAAGGTAATGTTAAGGATGTTAACAAGTTTAAAAGAATATATTAATTAGAGAAATACTTTCGCTGTTTATTTAAATGAAAGTTCAGTGGTTTTAATGAGTTTACCTAGTGATGAGATTCAACTGTAGGGTGCCTGGTTTGAGGCCTTACATAACTGATGGTGTCAACGCACCGTTTACTCGCGGTTGCGAATATAAGTCCTTCAAGGCATGTGACCCGCTGGTTCTGACTGGGAAGAAAGTCGCGGTGGCTACTTTCGACTGGTGATCCAAATGGAAGCTGCCACCCGTCTTAGTGAATGCCGAACGGATCAGATTGTGAAATTTGCTGCTGACTCCTTGAGGGAGAAGGCATCTCATTGGTTGGAAGGTGTGCGTTAGGCTAAGGGGGACGAGGCTGTTGACGCAATGATGTGGAATGATTTGAAGGCTTTAGTGATCAAGAATACATGTTCGAGGAATGAGATTGATAAGGTAGAGAGGGAATTTCTGGGGTTGAAAGCCTGGAGCATGACGCATCGGCAGTACACCACTCGGTTCAATGAACAGGCGCGTCTAGTGCCACACATTGTCACAACCGAAGAGAGGAAGATTGCCAGTTACATTCAGGGACTGTCGGACAAGGTTCGCATCTATGTTAACGCAAACACCCCTACTACATACGATTCGGTAGTAGAACTGAGTTGCGTGGTATTTGATGACCTGACACTGAATATCGTTGCCATTTAGGAGCCTAAGAAGAAGTTGAGTTTTCCTGCCAAGTGATCGGGTGGTAAGTTATTTGGGTCTCAGGACAAGAAAGCCAGGGTAGGTGAACCTACTGTTTATGGGAAGTGTGGGAAAGAACACCCGGGCGAGTGTAGGTTGGGATCCAACCTATATTTCAAATGTGGAAAGTCGGGACACTTTTCCCGCGACTGTCAAGGAATTCTGAAATGCTTCAATTATGGTGGAACAGGGCATGTGAGCAAGGATTGTCAGAAACCAAAGGATGCTGGAAAGGGAAAGGAGGCCGAAAGGCTAAGGGCACAAACAAGGGCATATGCCCTAACCCAGGAGGAGGCTAGAGGGAACCCGGACATGGTGTCAGGTACGTTCATCCTAGACAACACTTTTGTTTCTGTGCTATTTGATACAGGTGCCAGTAAGATTTTTATATCTGCTATTTTTTCTAAACGAGTAAAATACTCAGTTAGCAAATTAGAAAGAGACTTTAGTGTAGAAACCGCGGAGGGGGGAACTGCGAGGGTAACTGATGTAGTTGATGATTCCATAATAAAGATAGAAGGCCATAGATTCCCTATCTGCTTGTTTGTTATGGTTTTGGGAGGGTTTGATGTCGAATTGGGTATGGATTTGTTAACTGCCAACAAAGCCCAAATTATATGCAAACGAAAGATAATCCGACTCAAGGCTCCGGATGGTAACGAAGTTGAGGTTTTAGGGGATCGTGATGCCCCGATGCCTAACGTTATCTCGATGATTAAGGCAACAGACTACTTGATGCTCGGATGCGAGGCCTATCCGGTGTATGTGATTGACAAATGTAAGGAAGTGAAGGAACTAGACGATGTACCCGTAGTACGCGAGTATCCGGAGGTATTTCGAGAGGATTTGCCTGGGATACCACCTGACAGAGAGATTGAGTTCTGAATCGACTTAGTACCAGATGCCCAGCCCTTGGCCAAGGCTCCACATCGAGTAGCACTAGTGGAGATGAAAGAACTTATGACGCACCTAGACAAGTTACTTGAGAAGGGATTTATCAGACCGAGCATTTCACCTTGGGGTGCCCCGGTGTTGTTTGTGAAAAAGAAAGACGGCTCTATGAGAATGTGTATCGAATACAGGGAGTTAAACAAACGTACGGTGAAGAACAAGTACCCTTTACCAAGGATCGACGACCTGTTTGATCAATTACAGGGCGCAAGTTTGTTCTCAAAAATCGACCATCGATTCGGGTACCATCAATTGAAGGTGAGAGAAGAAGACATACCGAAAACCGTGTTTTTCATGTGTTATGGACATTTCGAGTTCCACGTAATGTCCTTCACATTGACAAACGCCCCCGCGGCGTTTATGGACTTGATGAATAGGGTGTGACGACCGATGCTAGACCGATCAGTAATAGTGTTCATTGATGATATCCTCATCTATTCCAAGAATGAGGGTGATCACGCATGTCACTTGAAAGAGGTGTTATAAGCTCTGAAGAACGAAAAGTTATACGCTAAGTTCTCCAAATGCGCGTTCTGGCTTAGGGAAGTCCAATTCCTAGGTCATGTCATTAACTCGAACGACATTATGGTCGACCCAGCGAAGATCATGATAGTAAGAAACTGGGATATCCCTAAGACGCCAATGGAGATTCGCATTTTCTTAGGATTGGCGGGCTACTATCGGAGATTCATCCAAGATTTCTCGAAAATAGCTTCACCATTGACGAAGTTAACACGAAAGGAAGTGAAGTATGAATGGGGTCCGACCCAGGAAAAGGCATTTGAGGAACTAAAAGAGGAGCTAACCCAAGCTCCAGTCTTGGCTCTTCCCGAGGGCAATGAAGACTTGGTAGGCTACTCCGAAGTTCTGGTTGTTACACATGAAAGTTTCTCATACGAAACTTTTGTAATTTTGTTTCATTGATTACAGGAGAAAGTTTCTCATACAAAACTTTTGTAGCGTCATTTCACTGGTTACACGCGAAAGTTTTTCATACGAAACTTTTAAAGTTTCGTGTGAAAGTTGTTACAATTTCGTTTTATTTATCTGCCAAAAATAATACTAGGGTGTGTTACATGCGAAAGTTTTTCATAGGAAACTCTTGAAGTTTCGTGCGAAATTTTTTACTTTCTTTCATTTAAGACTGAATGAAGCGGTTATGTCATGTAACATCCCGAAAATTCGAAAGCTAATGGTTCGGGTTGGGGGTTGACCCGAATCCCTATTAAATAAGTGTGTTAGCATAGATGGCGCACAAGCGGTAAATCGATGGATCTAAAAGCGGCCGGATAGCCACAATACGAACGGTTGTGACCAAAAACGCGCGAAAAGGGAAACTAGGGGCCCGGATGTAAACCCCAAAGGTTTAAATAAAGATTATAGGGAAAACCCTAGGCCATTTGGACTAGGGGTGTTCGATGGCAGTAAGGAGAAGGCGTAAAAGAGAGAGGGTCGGGCAAGGGGGTCTCACGGTGGTTCCATGGCGGCAAGAGCGGAGGAGGGACGCCACTATTCTAAAGGTAAACTTCTAAACCCATACTTTTACCTTCTCGTATCCATTGGTGCATGAGAAACCCTACTAGGGTTTCGGGACGGTGGTTATGGTAGAGGATGGGCGGTGACCGAATGGGGTGGTAGACAGTGGTCGATGAGAGAGAGGGGGAGCGACGGAGTAAGGAGGAGCGATGTGAAGCAGGTGGTAGCACTCGACAACAGGCTGTGGTGTTCACGGCGGTGGCCGGTGGTAGCCGTAGGTGGTGGTGTAGTAGTAAGGGGACGACGTGGAGTAGGTGGTGGTGTAGTAGTAAGGTGGTGATGTTGTGCATAAGATGATATTAATGTGATGTGTAGATGATATTAATGTGGTGAGTAGAGTAAGATTGACCGTTGTGTCTAGGCTGAGTAAATCAATGTCTAGGCATTGGTTGTGTTAACAAGGTTATCGGGTTAATACAGGAGGTAGATTACGAGTAATTAGTGAAGTAAGAATGATCCATGTCGGTGAGGTTTACTTAGTTATATTTGTGCGATGAGTCTTGGGTGGTGAACCTTTTTGGATATCATAAGATAACATGGGTTATCCATGTGATAATAAATTGTAAACCTATTTCATAAGGACCAGAGTGTCCTGAGGGGAGATAAATAATAATTCTGACGAGATGGATTTTATGTAAATTAAACTATTAGAACTCACTCAGCGTAGCTGACTTCCGCTGTAGTTTTGATTAATAAAATGAGTATTTTAATGTGAATACCTAGTGATGAGAACCAACTGTAGGGTGTCGGGTTTGGGGCCTTACATGTTAGCATTACATTGCCAATGGATTCTTCTAGTCCGCTATTTTTACATCCATCTAATCATCCCGTGTTGTTCCTTTTTTCAAAGACTTTTAATTGTTTATCTTTTGGTTCATGGAAATGTTCAATTTCTATTAATTTATCTACCAAAAACAAGCTACGGTTTGCTAATGGAAGTGTTTTCGGACCTACTACCTCTTCAAATCTTGATTTACAAAAAAGGTGTAACAACATGGTGTTTTCATGGATACTAAATACTCTGTCATGAGAAATCAAGTGTAATGTATGTCAAAACAACACATCATCTTTGGGATGAACTAACTAATAGATATGGGAAAAGTAATGGAGCAAAATTTTACCAGTTGCAAAAAATCTTGTATGCTATCTCCCAAGGGAATGATGATATTGAAACTTACTTCACAAAACTTAAATCTATTTGGGACGAACTGAATTCTCTTGAACACATTCCGTCTTGCATTTGTGGAAATGTCAGGCTCTTGGCTAAACGTGAAGTAGATCAACGTTTGATGCAATTTCTTATGGGACTTAATTCTGGTTATGAGATAATCAGGGGAAACATTATTATGATGCAACCGCTTCCGTATATTAATCAAGCTTACGCTTTTCTTATTCAAGAAGAAAAACAGAGTAAGCTTCACTCTTATGCTAAGTTCATTCCTCAAAAATCCCTCTATGAATGTTAATGTTCAAGTCATAAGGAATTCTGATAATAGATATGCAAGTTGGAATAATTTTGTATGTAGTCACTACATGAAATCTAGGCATGATTTAAGCACGTGCTATAGACTCATTGGATTTTCCAAAGATTTCAAGTTCACCAAAGCAACAAAGATTGCTCCAAATGCAAATTCTGATAATGCTACCATTGATTCTGCTACACAAGCTGGTTTAACCACAGATCAGTATGCGACTTGATGAGTGACCAAAGTTTCATGTATTAAGAGGTGCAATGTGTTATATTTATGCATTTTGATATGTGGAATACAAAGGTTTTGTGTAGCCATGCATGTGCAGGTGTTGGAAGCTTAAAGTATGATTTTGGAAGATATTAGGCGAGAGATGCAAGAGTCGGAAGAGACTCGGAGAAAACGGGGCAAAATGCAGGGTCAGCGTAAGGCTACGCTGCTACAGCGTAAGCCTACGCCGAAGGCAAATTGCAAACAGAAGCATCAGAGGGTCAGCGTAAGGCTACGCCATATCGGCGTAGGCCTACGCCTAAGTATTTTCTTCACAGCGGCTTCCAGTGGACCGGCGTAGGCCTACGCCCTCCCAGCGTAAGCCTACGCTGGGTGCGTTTCAGACGCGGGTTTTGGGCGAAACAGCCGATTTTCAATGGTTAATTAGGTTTTTCTTCCCCAAAATTCGAATCCATCTTTTACTCCATAGTTCTTGGGCGATTTGGGAGTTCTTGGAGGCTAAAGAACACGATTCTAACATCCGATTGAAAGATTGAAGATGATTTCCACCACCATGAGCGGCTAATCCACCGGTAATCATTCCCGGGTGGATTGTTTGTAAGTTTTAGGGTTTTATCATGTGCTAGCTTTGAGAAACAATTCTTGTAATCGTTTGGTTTGAAACACTTGAATCTTTGTGTTTAGTATGGTTATGAACTCACGGGAGTCGATAAATTCTTGCACCATTGACCCCGTTAGATGATAATTGCTATGAACTTTGATTTATGTTGAATCTATTGATTAATCTAATTCTATATTGCATACATTTGTCTCGATTTCATTCGTGAATATTGTTTTACACTATTTGCCGATGATGTATGAATGTTGATGTTCTTGGTTAGATTTGGTTAATTAGATTTGGATAACCATTCGATTGTTTGAACTCAAATGTTGGTGTGATAATCCCTAATTACTTGTGAACTTGAAACCCGGGTGTGATACCCTTTTTAATTATTGTTTACAACTTAAACCATTTTGTTTGGTACTTGATTTGTTTGTTGAGTTTATAAAGTTTTCACTTAAATCATTGATTGTGTTTGATCAGAAAGACCCGTTGTAACTTCATAATTTGCATTGTTAATTGAAGTTGAGCACCGACCACAAACTCTTCGTGGTTCGACACCCTTCTTACCCTAACTAGTTTAAGGTGATTAGGACACTCTATTTCTTTATCTTTGACCGGTCCCTTCGACACCGATCAAATTTTGGCGCCGCTGCCGGGGAGTGTGTGCGCTTGGTGTTTTATTTTAGTTGACTCTTGTGACTATTTGTTACCTGTTTTGTTTAGTTAATCTTCTTCTATTTTTGTGTTACGCGTGGTGTTTGTTTGTGTGTGCAGGTGACAGATTAGTGCATGTGTACCCGTTCATCCGGGAGAACTTCACCGCTTGTGTTTGAACCGGAAATTGAGAGGATAGCAAGGCAAAACCGAATCCAACAACAAAATTTACAACCTATTTCATCGGAACCATCATCCATGGATGGTCGAAGCAGTCATTCTGGATCTAGCATGAGAAACCGTGGCCCAACTCCAAACAGAGGCCCTATCCCTAACCGCCCACCAACTCCACCTCACCGAACCTCAACCCAAACCCCACCTATACCTATCAATAACAACCAACCCCGTGGGTCGGGTCCAGTTCAACAAAACCGACCCGTTAACATCCGTACCAATCCCACGTACCAAGGAAGAAGGGGACCACAACAAAATCAAACCCCTCCCAGAAACAATGAGAACGAGGGATGGGAGGATGACGATGGTGAGTACTTTGGGTATGATGATAATGAAGATGTTGGGAATGGTGAAGGGTTTGGCGATTACGAGTATGAGGATGGTGAAAGAAGCATCTATGGAGAGTACAATGAGGGGCAAGGATTTGAAGAGGAAGAAGAGGTGAATTATGTTCACCAAAGGGCGAGACAACCAATGGGTCGAACAGTTCGACCAGAGAGATTTGGGTATCCTTCTAGACAGGAAGGCAGGAGAGCTACTGGGGGCTACAATAATGAAAACCGAAGACAACCGGTAGCCCCTATGGGTGGAGTTAATGGTCATTTTCGACCGGCTATTTCGGAGAATGCTTCTCCAATTGTTCCACCAATTCCTGGAATGAGGAGGTTTAAGTCAAGACCGAATTACATCAACGTCCTTCCCCATTTTCATGGTATGGTCACCGAAGAACCATACACCCATTTAGCCGAGTTTGCTGCCATCTGTAGCACAATTGGGGATGAAAACTTTGACCAAAATGAGGTCAAACTTCGACTTTTTCAGTTTTCCCTCAAAGATCGAGCAAAGCAATGGTTCATCACATTGCCGGCTAATAGCATCTACACATGGGATGAAATGCAACAAGTTTTCTTGGATGAATATTACTCGGTTGTGAAGACAGATGACTCCCGAATTGAGATTCGGACTTTTCAACAACAAACAGGTGAACCTTTACATGAAGCTTTTACCCGTTTCAAGGAGTTGTTGAGGAAATGCCCCCACCATCAAATTGAGTTGTGGGAACTAGTAAAGTGTTTTGTTGATGGCTTGACTCAAGAGGAGAGGAAGTACTTGAAGTCCACCAGTAATGGGACATTGTTGTCTAATCCCGAAGAAGATGATTGGGATTTCTTAGAAAGAATGAGCCAAAGTTCAAAATCCGAGGCATCGGCTAGCCGAAGAGCCAAACACCCAATTTCAAAATCTGCCCCGGACTATGAGACGAAGGAGAGGTTAGCCTCTATGGAGAAAGAATTGGCCAATTTGAAAAGAGGAGAGAGAAAGGAAGTAGCGGGAGTGAAAACCCGTTTTGAGGTTTGTGAGAGTTGTGGGGATTTGGGACACAAGGCCATAAGTTGCCCATTGCAAGATGGTAGACAAGAAGAAGTGAACCAAGTTTTTGGTGATAGGAAACCATATGATACAAACTCAAACTCCTATCACCCGAGCTCGAGGAATCATCCCAACTTCAAATACGGGGATGCATCAAACCAATTGAACCCAAATTTCCAAGGTTCAAATCAAGGTACTTCGTCATACCAACCTCGTCAACAAGGGAATTACAATTCGGGCGGTTACCAAAGGAGTTCATATAACAATAACCGGAACACAAATTACCCCCCAAGGAATTACAATCAAGATCATCAACAACAAGGTGGATCATCGGGGAGTGATGACGCGGTTAATTCAAAACTGGATGCACTGTTGGAGATGATGAAAGAGTCAAAAAGGGAGAATGAAATGAGAGACAAGTCTTTTGTGGCGTTGGAAAGACAAGTGGGGCAAATGGCCGAAGAAATATCTTTGCTAAAACAAAATGAAGGTAAACTGCCAATTGACAACACATTGAAGCCACAACATCATGTTAGTGCAATTGATGTGGCTCATGGTAATGAAGAAGGAGAAGAAGAGGAAACTGAGTGTGGAGAACCCTTAGTTCCTATTCCAATTGGGGAATTCAAAACTAAGTTGGCACTGCTAGATTATGGAGCGGGGGTGATCATTCTACCATGGAGCGTGTATGACCAATACAATTTTGGTCCATTGGAAGAATACAACACCACGTTGGTGTTAGCAAATGCTACATGTACACGTCCTCGGGGGAAATTAGTGGGAGTGGCTGTGAAGATTGGAGAATTCTACTATCCTGGAGATTTCTTAGTGCTTGATTATGCACCACTTGCTAAGGAGGAGCCACGAGTGATTTTGGGAAGACCGTTTTTGGCAACCGCAAACGCACAAATCAATTGCCGAACCGGTACTGTTGACATGACCTTTGGGAAGCGTAAGTTGAACATTAATATTTTTTCAAATTCATTTACATATTCGGTTGAAAATAAGTGTTCAAAAGCAGTCACTACTAACGTGGGTCATCCTCGCGCCAAGGCAAATGAGGGTGACACAAAAAACAAAGGTATCATGTTTGACAGGTTTAATGTGAAAGACGAGCCGAAGGCAATCGAGAAGAAAACTGAGAGGCTGAAAGATGAAAAGAAACCACCCGACCATGTCCAACATCCGAACGAGAAAGTAGATTTGTGTGATGTGAAATTTACGAGAGATGAATCTTGGAGTTGGAGTGATAAGAACCGAAGTGGTGAGGGAGCTAGTGGAAGCAATTTTGTGTTTCAACCTCCATAAAGAGGTAATGTCGGGTTGAGGACAATAAACTTAGCGCTAACCGGGAGGCAACCCGGCTTGTGATTGCTTGTATTTTGTCTTTGCTGTGTTTTGTTTTGTGTGTTTTAGTTTTCGTCACCATAGCAACACTCAAGTGTGGGGAAGACTCATGGAAGACTTAAGAGTCCATTTTTGGTGATGGTTCAAGCACTCTATGATCACCTCTAATCAGGTCCACATACTCTTTCTCATATTTATGTTGCTTTGATTGAACGAATTTGTTTTTGTTTGTTTTGGTGTGTTTATGTTTGAAACTTGGTTGATTGTGATTGGGTTGGTACTTATGGTTATGGGAATCTTTGAGTTGGATATTGAGAGTTATTGGGTATTGGTTATTTTTTGCACCCACTAACCGCACTTTTACATTACATAACATTTTACATTGGGACAATGTAAGGTTCAAGTGTGGGGATGTGGAAAATCTTGGAAACCATACAAATTTTTTGATTTTCAAAAATGTCCTTGGATCAGAATTTTTGTAACTAAATGGAAAATGATAGATATAATTGGAAACTATGCTTTTGTGATTAAAAACAATAATAAATAGAAAACGCGTTTGATTTGTAATGTTTTGGTAGGCCCAACCGACTTAAGAGCTTAAACATCCTGATAATGTATCTAGGTTTAAATGAATAATTAATTCAGAATATCTTGTGGGTTCTCATCTTAGGGGTGTCGGTAAGGTCGAAACTGTCAACATAGGGTGATAGGTACCTTTATAAACAAAAAGTTATAAGTTTTTAAAATTATTTGGCACACCGCTTTATTTTTATGAAAATAAATTCAAAAGTTAGTGGCGCCCGCATTCCATAATCCATCTTGCATGAGATTAATTAAATCAATTGAAAGCTTGAGTTTCGCCTACGTGTTTCCCTTCGGGATGGTGACTTGGAGGATACACCCATGGGCGGGACTTAGGTGATCAATAAGTTTGGATGACTAAGTTAGGTTTATGTGTTTCCCTTCGGGATGGCGACTTGAAGGATACACCCCTATTCCGAAGCTTATGAATTTCATTGCTTAAGAACTGCAGCCTACGTGTCATATATCGTGTTCCAGCGTGATTGAAACACCACTGGGTTAGGTTCGTTCATAAAATAAAAATAAAAGCTAAAAACATGCACCCATCGATCCATAATTCCATAATTTTCAAAAACATATAAATTGGTGTTTATAATGGTGGGAAATCTATATGGTTTAACCCGGGCCTAAACATGACCTTGAGATTGAATTAGGCTAAGTCGTAGCTTTCTGAGTATGATACCCATAGATAGACCGTTGGCTTGGTAATAGATAGAATAATAGATCACATAATCGGGTGCTCGAGGTTCGGTGGTTGGGTTTAGTCGGATAGAAATACCAATTGTTACAGTCAATGCGTGATTATGTTTTAATTGTATGAGATTATGAGAGCAGGTTTCAATTATGATTCCATTGCATAATTCTTTTTCGGGACGCAAAAGAGTAAGTGTGGGGATATGATGAGTGATCAAAGTTTCATGTATTAAGAGGTGCAATGTGTTATATTTATGCATTTTGATATGTGGAATACAAAGGTTTTGTGTAGCCATGCATGTGCAGGTGTTGGAAGCTTAAAGTATGATTTTGGAAGATATTAGGCGAGAGATGCAAGAGTCGGAAGAGACTCGAAGAAAACGGGGCAAAATGCAGGGTCAGCGTAAGGCTACGCTGCTACAGCGTAAGCCTATGCCGAAGGCAAATTGCAAACAGAAGCATCAGAGGGTCAGCGTAAGGCTACGCCATATCGGCGTAGGCCTACGCCTAAGTATTTTCTTCACAGCGGCTTCCAGTGGACCGGCGTAGGCCTACGCCCTCCCAGCGTAAGCCTACGCTGGGTGCGTTTCAGACGCGGGTTTTGGGCGAAACAGCCGATTTTCAATGGTTAATTAGGTTTTTCTTCCCCAAAATTCGAATCCATCTTTTACACCATAGTTCTTGGGCGATTTGGGAGTTCTTGGAGGCTAAAGAACACGATTCTAACATCCGATTGAAAGATTGAAGATGATTTCCACCACCATGAGCGGCTAATCCACCGGTTATCATTCCCGGGTGGATTGTTTGTAAGTTTTAGGGTTTTATCATGTGCTAGCTTTGAGAAACAATTCTTGTAATCGTTTGGTTTGAATCACTTGAATCTTTGTGTTTAGTATGGTTATGAACTCACGGGAGTCGATAAATTCTTGCACCATTGACCCCGTTAGTTGATAATTGCTATGAACTTTGATTTATGTTGAATCTATTGATTAATCTAATTCTATATTGCATACATTTGTCTCGATTTCATTCGTGAATATTGTTTTACACTATTTGCCGATGATGTATGAATGTTGATGTTCTTGGTTAGATTTGGTTAATTAGATTTGGATAACCATTCGATTGTTTGAACTCAAATGTTGGTGTGATAATCCCTAATTACTTGTGAACTTGAAACCCGGGTGTGATACCCTTTTTAATTATTGTTTACAACTTAAACCGTTTTGTTTGGTACTTGATTTGTTTGTTGAGTTTATAAAGTTTTCACTTAAATCATTGATTGTGTTTGGTAAGAAAGACCCGTTGTAACTTCATAATTTGCATTGTTAATTGAAGTTGAGCACCGACCACAAACTCTTCGTGGTTCGACACCCTTCTTACCCTAACTAGTTTAAGGTGATTAGGACACTCTATTTCTTTATCTTTGACCGGTCCCTTCGACACCGATCACGACTTTGGCACAACTTTATAGAAAAATCTTGGGAATAGCGATGAAGTTCCTCATGTTCAACCTCTCAGCTTTGCTAGCTTTGCATGTATTATTGCTTGCAATTTGACCAAATTCAAAACTACTTAGCATATTGATACTGGTGCTAGTGATTATATGAGATTTGATTTCAATTTGCTTCCCATCATTCAATTGCTTAACACCCTCGTTTATGTTCTTCTTCCAAACATGCGTGTCTTAACTGTTACACAAGTTGGAATAGTTAATCTCACAACAGGTTTTTCTATCTCAAATATCTTCTTTGTTCCTTAATTCAAGCATTATCTTTTGTCTGTTCCTAAGCTTTATCAAAAAATAAAAGGGATTGTTTAGTTTTCTAGAACATCTTGTTTCTTGCAGGCCCCTTTACTAAAGAGTCCACTGGTTCTAGGTGATATACTAAATGGACTCTATCTCTTGCATCCCAATAAACTTTTCGCTGTTTCTGTTAGTTCCTTTTCCCATTGTAATTCGGTTGTTTATGTTAAACTTTGGCATTCTAGACTTGGACATAAACTACCATTCCCTACTAGTACTAGATTTATTACTCATTGTATAAACTCAAGCAATTGAATATTGTTTCTAATGTATACGATTCATCTTTTGATCACTGCACTTTTTAGTCTCAAGGTCGATAACATAAACTACAATTCCCTACTAGTACTAGATTTATTACTTATTTCTTTGATCTTGTTCATATTGATACATAGGGCACGCATCATGCTAATACTTATGATGCTTATATGTATTTTCTTACAACTTGGACCCATCTTCTGACTACGAAAAGGAATGCTTTTGTAATACTTCAAAGATTTATTAAAATGGTAGAAACTCAGTTCAGTTAAGTTAAATGTATTTGGTCTGATAATGCTTATGATTTGGGTTCAGGGATTCATCCAATGCAATACTTTTGAAAAAAAAAGAGAATTATTCATCAAACTACTTGTCTTGGTGTGCCTCAGCAGAATGATATGGTTGAACGAAAACATAAACATCTTCTTGAAACTGTCAGGACTATTACGTTTCAATCCAAGTTACCTTTTACTTTTTGGGGTGATTGCATTCTCACTGCTACTCATCTGATTAATCTATTTCCTACAAAAATAGTACATGACAAAACTCTTTATGAGGTTCTTTTTGGCAAGGCCCCTTCCTACAATCATCTTCGCACTTTTGGATGTTTATGTTATGCCTTAACCTATACACAAGGAAGGGATAGATTTCAACAATGGGCACAGGCTTGTGTGTTTGTTGGTTAACCTTTTGGGAACGAAGGATTTAAGCTCTATAATCTTGACACTTGTAAAGTTCTTGTTTCTCATGATGTCCCTTTCCTTGAACATATTTTTCATTTCTTACATTATTTTAATCCTTCATTCATTTTTCTATCTCTTCATGAATTCGTTGATACTATAGATCATGTTGTTGCTCATTCTTCCATGTTGTTAATCATTCTTCCTCTTCCCAAATGCATTTCCTCCTAATGAGGTTAGGAGGTCTACTAGATCTTCTGTTCATCCTTCTTATCTGTAGGATTATGTCTGTAAGTATGCTTACACTTCTTCTTTTTCTACTTCTCTTGATTCTTCTTGTTCATACTCTCACTGGTATGTGTCATGCTACTGCCATTGTCAATCTTGCTGATTTTTCTAAGGACTCTTAACAACTTCTTCTTACTCTTGATGATATCAAAGATCCTTCTACTTATCAAGAGGCTACGGAACACCCTGCTTGGAAGGAAGCTATGTCTAAAGAATATACAGCCTTGGAAAGTAATCAAACCAGGGAAGTCATCTCTTTACCTAAAGGTAAAAATGCTAATAACTATAAATGGGTGTATAAAATCAACTACAATGTTGATTGCATTGTTGATCATCGTAAAGCTAGAATGGTGGTTCGTGGGAACACTCAAAAGGCGGGTAGTGATTACAATGTGACTTCCTCTCCTGTTGTTAAAATGACCACCATCCGAAGTCTCATTGATGTTGCTACTAAACGCCAGTAGGGTTTGTATCAGTTAGATGTCAATAATGCGTTTTACATGCAGATCTTGATAAGGATATTTACAAGAGTCCTCCACCTGGCATGCCTTTATCATCTCCCGATCAAGTTTTGAAGCTGAAGAAATCTCTTTATAGTTTGAAACATGGGAAGTTATCTCATGCTCTTTAAACTACAATGACTATTCTTTGTTTTCCAAGACAATGGGTGATTATGATGTTCATGTGGTACTTTATGTCGATGATATTATTTTAACATGGAATGATAAAAAAGATATGTCTGCTTTGACGGGTTTCTTCTGTTCCATATTTCAGATTCAAGGATCAAGGTTGTAACATTTGCAAAATCACGACAACGTACGTTTGGGGCGAAGAACTAGACATGAAAGATGGTGGATTAAAGGAATGGATGGGCTTGGGCTTGGGCCGGGGCTTAGGCTGATTGATGATATAAGGAGGGGAGGATAAACCCTAGTTTCCCAAGATCCAACCCCATTCTCATCACAACAATTTCGTTTAGAGAGAGAGAGTAGGCATTTTAGAGAGAGAAAGTGAAGGAAGCATCAAGGTTGTGCTCAAGATCTGCCCCAAATCACTTCTCCAGTGTAAGAACCGAACCCGAATCTCTGTTTTCTGTTTGAAATGGGTTTTGGGGGTAAAACTAGGGTTTAAATCTTAGAAACAAAGGTTTTACGTGTTAATGGACAAAAAAGACCGGATCTAGCTTCATGGAAGCTAGATAAACGTTTTAGACGTAAAAAGTTACAAAATTGGATCAAAAACAGGTATGTTGGAGTTTGTTGTTCATGAGACGACACTACACACTAATCGGGGGGGCGAAGGGTAAGAGGCGTGATGCCCAAGGTTTCCAATGATTGGGGACACGACTGAGAGTGTCGCCACAATCATTGGAAACACTTGGTCCAACGACACTAAGTCCACAACGCAAGTTCGTGCGACATTGATAGTGTGCCTTGCGACACTGCCTGGGCGACATTGAGTATTGAACAACATTGAGTGTCAGGCGACACTAGTCAGAATTGATAGTTTTCGCGTGTTAACTCTTATGAAGATTGACTAGCAAGTAGCCTAACTTAGGTCGTTCGTCCAGAGTTAGTTATCCGGCGACTAGGTGAGTTCTAAACCCTTTATTGTGCCTGCTTTTGGGGTTGTGTGTTTATTATAAACGTATGTTTATTATAAACGTATGTTAATAAACAAAAGCGTGTGAAGTAATGTTGGTAAATGAAAGTAAAGTGTTTTACTAAATGTGTGTTAGTAAAAGAAAGTAAATGAAGTAATGTTTGAAAATAGGCAAAACATGTGTTTAAAGAATGTTTTTTAACAAACAAAGAAGATAAATGTTTTTAGAAGTCAATACATTGTCTAAATCAGGGAAGGGAAAGGAAGGAAAGAGTTCCTACGGGAACAAGTGCACGGACAGTTACGGGCTATGCCCCCTTTATAAGAGCTTTTGTGGTTCGCTAACAGTTGTACAATTGGTTCTGTCTGATAAGGAGTAATGACGGTTAATCATGGGTAAACGTAACCCTATTCTGTGTGATAAACTAAGTGTGTTGTCTGCATCATGGACGGTCGTCATGATAAAGACCTTACAAACGCTTCATGGGTAGTCGTCACAGAAGATAGTAATTAGTGTGAATTGATGGATGTGGTATTAATTTCATGTTAAGTAGTCACAAATGGTACTGACTTGAATTGACAATGTGTGTGTGAAAGCAGAGTAGACATTATAATGTATGACTTGAAAGGTAAAGTGTGTGAATGTTAAGCCTAATCGGAAAATGTGATAGTGTGCGTAAATCCTTCTTCTTTCTTTAAATCGTGTGAATGTTTGTTTTATGTAAAGCTAGAACTCACTCAGCGTTACCTGACTTTTAGTATGCACACCAGTCTAAGTGTAGGTAAAGCTGTAGCTCATGGATTTCTTTGCTGCTGAAGTTTCCTGGCATCCTGTGTGTTTAATTTGAAAGTTGTAACAGTTGAGACTAGTGTAGTTAAATGTTTTGATTGCATGACATTTATGATATGTAATGACGTTAAATTATGCTGCTATGAATGCATTTAAAGTTTAAGAACTGTTTGTAAATGAGTAAATCCAATAAGTGAGACCTCCCGGGTTTGGGGTCTTACAGTGGTTCTCTTAACTACTTCTTAGGCATTGAATTTCTCAAGACTGATTATGGGGTGATCTTGCCTCAACAAAAATCCACCAAAGATCTTTTAACTGAGTTTAATGCTACGTATATTTCTTATGTTACTTCCCCCTCTAACATTGCACTTACAACTCAAAACTAGTGAGAGACATGTTCTTGATGAACCTTTAGACTATCGAAGGCTTGTTGGGAAGTTGAATTACTCAACTCATGCTAAGGCCTGATCTTGCTTTTTTTGTTCAATTTCTCAGCCAGTTCATAAGTGATCCACGGGTTCCTAGTTAGGATACTGCATGGCATACTCTTTGTTATGTCTAGGGTACTTGTTCACAAGGTTTATTCTTAAATGATAAACCCGATTTTTCTTTAACAACATATTGTGACTCTGATTGGGCTTCATGTCCTAACACTTGGTACTCTATTAGTGGTTAATTATTTCATCTCTTTTAGGGGCAGTCCCATTTCTTGGAAGTCCAAAAAACAAACCACCATTTCACTTAGCTTTGCTGAAGCTGAGTATCGTTCTATTCATCGGGTGACACAAGAGCTCACTTGGTTAACTCATTTGTTTTCTGAGTTTCAAGTTCATGGTCTCACTCTTGTTCCTCTCAAGTATGATAGTTAAGCCGCTATTCATATTGCTAAAAATCCGGTTTTCATGAACGCACCAAACATATTCAGTTGAACTACTATTTTGAGCACGAAAAGATTCAAGATGGGTTGATTATGCTGTCTCATACTCGTGCTTCGGATCAAGTCATAGATTTATTCACAAAGAGTCTGACCGGTCATCCGCACTCATATTTGGTTTCCATGTTGGGGTTGTATTCATCTCCAACTTGGGGGGGGGGGGGGTGTTATCCCAAACTATATGTTTCATGCACGAGTTTGTTTCGTGCACAAGTTTTGATTAGCTTGTTTGGTTTAACGAGTTTGGTGTGTTAGTTTCGTTTGTTAGTTTTCTGTATATAAACATATTTGTAAGCTTATTTCATGTTAACGAAATCAAATCAGAAAATTCCCCTAATCGATTTCTCTCATTATCTTACAGAGGTTAACTTTGAAGTGAAAATTTCTTCCTAAGACTTCAATTACTTAGGAGTCCATATAACACCAAATTGTTTAGGGGACTTAAATGTATACCAAGTCTATAATCCATTAGGTGGTTCTTCCCACTAAGCTTCCTACCTCTCCTAATGACCTCTCTATGTGAGATGTTCATACAAACAGCAAAAATGAAAATGCAGAAATTGTATATAATAAATTAGAACATTCTAAAACATTGATTATGAAAATCTCTGTTGGTCATTTATCAATATTGCCATTTCACTCAACAGTGAAGAAGTTATAATCTACTATGAGAGACTTGCTTGTACTGCTTTTAGAAAGTTTTAATAGCTTTGTCATCTATTCATTCAAACATGGTCATAAATCTTAAGAATCTAAAATATTTAATCATTTGATATTTATTTGTTCAGTTTTATTAAACTCCAATTAAAATAGCATGCATTCTTCTCAATCATTACCCTTCATGTGTATCTTATTAGGTCCATCAAGTAAAAGGAATGTACAAGCAATGGTGGCCAGTAAAGCCATCAATTTCAGGGCTTTGGTGGGTTTCCTTGCATGGGGGGATCTCATTCTTCTCATTTTCATGCATTTAGTTACAAGTGTGTCTATATATATACACACACATATATATAATCTTTTAGAAAGTGTAACTAGAATTTCTACACTAACACGTGTCACTTCCTTATTTTTCTTTTTTAAGGTAAAATATGTAATACAAATATTTATTTTTTCTTTTTCTCAATGATACCACATCATAAGAAAATAACTCCATGTCTTTTTCTCTTCTTCCCTCTTCTCAGTTCTCACCAAAAACTACTTTCTCCTGATGACTATCATGACTTTGCTTATCATTATATATCATGAAGCCGCATATCACAATTCTTCTCTCTAGACATCGATGATTTATTTAGATCAATACATCATTAGATCACTATGCATCCAAACCGATTAATACGTACTCCTTACAACAACAAATTAAGCATTTATAGTTCGGCGTACCATTATAATGAGTTAGGTGAGCTGTAAACGGGTGTATCAAAACTAACTACAACAGTGAATCAAACCTAAGTAGTTAAGCGTACCAAAGTAATGAGTATGACGCAATGTTGTATAAGGTTAGTTGGTGACTAGTGTTGGTCAACATATATAGATTTCGACCCATTGTTGGGGTGACTTCAATGCATTAGTAAAAACGTGTACATCAAAATGTATTATATATAAGAGTAGATCATACTTGTAAAATTGAATGCGTTGTTGTAAATGTTGGATGGATTTTTTAAACTTGTGTCATTTTGTATTTTAACTTCAAATTCTTATTGCAAGTCATTTCATGATAACGCAAGAAGTATTTTCCTGGATAAAAGTTGTTACTAATTGAGAAAAATACATTAGGTCCTGTAGCTCCTTATGGGTCCCTTGATTAGCATCTTTCTTAATCTTTTCTTTCTTCTTCCTTAATTTGGAAAACTAATATCATCGAAATCGTCCAACGATAAGAAAACTTCGTCCAAACATGAAAGCTCCGTCCCGTCATCATTGTCGCTGTTGTCACAACTATGCTCGAACACTCGACATATGACCCACTTGCTAACATCCTAAAAGTTGGAAATTAAAACGTTAAAAACAGAAAAAAAAAAAAAAAGGAACACACAATCAAATATCATTAGTCATCGATTATATTGTTTTTACCAAATATTTAATTACCAACTTCAAAATCCTAAAAAAGTTAATTTCTATGTTAAGAAAACATGTTGAAATAGAACATAAATAACACATCATTAATTAATTATCACAATTGTTCTCAAGGGGCCACAGGTTGATTGTTGTGTATTTAATCGAGAAAATCTAGTAATTACTGTTAAAACAAAAATTAATTATCACAATAAATGTTTGAAAAATGTTTTATGTATGAAATAAATAAGAAATATTAACTACCCACTCACCTGAAAACCCTAACAGTGTTATATGCAATGTTAACAATAAAAATAAAAGCTTAATCACAACGCTAGTGACCCAAAAAGAAGATCTTGATGACTTACTAAATTGGAGTGGCCTCTTCTTTTCGATCTACCATTGCTGCTACTACTACAAGATGAACTAGCATTATAAGAGAGTTTAAATTCCTCCATTATCCAATTAGTTTTAACACCTTCAGGAGCTTCACCAATATGAAACACATAATATTTCTTCACACCTACTCGTTTGCTACTACTTGAACTTATGATTTGTTCATCACATGCCCATGATTTCCAATACCCGCTTGTCGTTATTCGATTTTGTGTCCTCCTGCTATAATAATACGACTTTTTTCCTTCCACCATAGCTTTACCTACAAGCAAAGAAAAACCAAGAATATGTTACATCTTAAATAATATTCTTAAGTTAGATAAAAGGAGTAAAGAAAATGAGAGCTTTAAACTTTAAAATACCATCCAAGTCCCAAGGGTCATAAGGGTAGAGATCAAGATCAGGGATGATATCAGGGTGGTATGGTAGGAGAGAGGCCTTGCGTTGAAGGAAGTGAACGATGAGTTCTTCGTCGGTAGGACAGAATCGAAAACCAGGTGGAAGATTGACATTGTTATTGTCACCCATGTTACTAAAAGATGAAGAATGATAAGCGGATAAGTTGATGGATTCTTTAAAATCCACAAGAATAAGATTAAGATGTGGAACTTTGTGTGATGTGGGGTTGGGAAATGGAGTAATGGAAGGTTTTGGATGTGGGCATTATATATATAGAGTGTTAGAGATAGAGAGAGAGACAGTGACGTGAGATTGAAGTATTGTAATCACCACCATGAGAGAGAAGTAGGGGTGGGGGGTTTGATGAGTTTTCATTTAGAAGGTTGCTCTTTGAAGGGTGTACCCTACTTGAAGTGTTAATATGGAACGGTCGGATACTAAACAAGTCACGAGATCTATTGTATAAACATATTTTATATGAAACTACAACATGGTTGTCAAAACTGAAATTTTTTATAGTGTAATTATTTTTTATTAAATTTTAATTATTATGCAAAAGTAAGTAGTTTTTATTAAATTAATAATTATTATCTTGGTCAGCTTGGTCAAAGGCGCAACTATTTTAGAGAAATTCTGAATGAATCTCTGATAGTATCCTGCTTAAACCCAAGAAGCTGTGAATCTCCGAAGGCGTCTTAGGAGGATTCCATTGCATAACCGCTTCTATTTTCGCAGGGTCTACCATGATTCCGTTATGGCTGATAACATGCCCTAGAAACTTTACCTCGCGGAGCCAGAATGCCCATTTTGAAAACTTAGCATAAAGTTTCTTCTTTCGTAACGTCTCAATTACCTCACGTATATGGCATTCGTAGTCCCCTTCGCTATTGGAATAAATCAGTATGTCGTCAATGGACACAATACCGATCTATCCAACTTTGGACGGCACACGCGATTCATTAAGTCCATGAATGCTGCAGGAGCATTGATTAGACCGAAGTACATCATGAAGAATTCATAATGTACGTATCGAGTACGAAAGGTCGTCTTCAGATATCTTCCTTTCTTACCTTAAGTTGATGATACCCGGACCTGAGGTCAATTCGGGAGAAACAACTTGCACCTTGGAGTTGATCGAATAGGTTTTAGATTTGAGGCAACGTGTATTTATTTTTCACTCTAAGCTTGTTCAATTCCCAGTAATCAATACACATGCGCATACTCTCATTTTTTACCTTAACGAACAAAACCGGAGCACCCCAAGGTGAAATGTTCGGTCAAATGGA
Source organism: Smallanthus sonchifolius (assembly GCA_023525975.1). Taxonomy (NCBI): domain Eukaryota; kingdom Viridiplantae; phylum Streptophyta; class Magnoliopsida; order Asterales; family Asteraceae; genus Smallanthus; species Smallanthus sonchifolius. Next base: position 71,154,898 of record CM042033.1, on the reverse strand, counting down.
TCCTTTGTCGAGTAATTCCTGCAGTTGGGACATTAGTTCTTTCATTTAAGACGGAGCTAAACGATATGGGGCTTTGGCAATAGGCTGAGATCAAGGCAGGAAATCAATCTAAAATTTGACCTCGCGGTCCGGCGGTACACCGGGTAGGTCTTCGGGGAATATATCCGGAAAGTTGCACACTACGATCAGTCTTGTAATTCATCCACATTTACTTTGGAATCAATCACATACGCCACACTAGCGTCATAAGTTTCTCAGCCTTGATCATAGAACTAATTGGCGGCACTCCACATAACCCGTCACCATAAATCGTAACTAGATTGCCGTTAGGAGCTTTAAGATAGATCATCTTTTTATTACATATAGTTCGAGCTTCATTGGCAGCCAACCAATCCATCCCCAACACCACGCCAAACCCTTCTAACGCCATAAGGAACTATCTAACATGGAACTTGTTACCTTCTAGCTCTATGCAACAATTGTCTAAAGTTTCTACTAGCTTTGTGGTTTTACAAATAACAGTTTCTACTTCAAAGGTCATATCTAACATCTTAGTTGGTAGTATCAGTTTAGGATAGTATGCAGTTGAAATAAAACTTCTACTTGCATCGAAATCAAAGAGTACCGTTTCAAGATCATTGTTGAGTAGAAATGTACCTGATATGACATCGGGGTTCTTTTGAGCCTCCTTTTGGATAAGCGTGTAGGCTCTAATTTTGGCCCAGGGATTCTCATCCCTTCTTCGTTCAACACCCATATAGTTCCCAAATCCTCCAGCTTTTGACTTCTTACAGTCCCTGCTCAAATGTCCCATTTTCCCACAGTTATGGCACCTAAGAGTTCCTGAACACTCGCGGGCGTAGTGCCCTGCTTTCCTGCATTTGAAGCATAAGTTTGATCCCATCTTACTTTCACCCAAATACTTCCTTCTACATTTCTTTCACATCTTATACTCATCCACCCTTGCTCTCTTGTCCTTTAAATCGTACATGTTCCTACCATTCCTTTTTCTCAGGGTAAGTCCACTTCCTCTTGGGCCCCTCGGGCGCTGGATCATCCAAGGCTAAATCATCATGCATGATTCCACTGAGCTCAACCGTCGATTCAAAGGTCTTCGGTGTATTGGCCTTTACGAAGGTACGAACCTTCAAAGGAAATCCCTTAATGTAGTACTTGATTGTTCTTTTTTCGGGAGTAAGCAGATGAGGAACCAACCTTGCAATCTCATTGAGCCTAGAGGTGTACTAATTATGGGTCATACTCCCTACTTTCAGCTCGAGGAACTTTCTCTCTACATTGTCAATCTCATTCTGTGGGTAGAATTTCTTGATCACTAGTTCCTTTAAACCATCCCATTTCATTAGCATGATCTCCCGGCTTTCCTTGGCTTGAATGACGGTTTCCCAACAGTGTAGGGCTTCCTCTCTGAATGAGTGCGCGAAAAACTTGGCCGCTTGATCCCCGCAACACTCATTGATGTTTATGGTGGCTTATATTCGGGTTATCAAGCCAAATCTGACTATGGCATCATTTGTTACCATCAACTATGGGAGGGTCGCAACCTCGGAATTACTTGTATGAGCAGCCATGAGCGGGTTCGTCTTCATCCTCATCACTCTCCTCAGTAATCGTTGTTCTAGTGCCAACATTTCTAGCGGTTTCTTTGTTTGCCGCTTTTCATAGCTTCGGTTACCAGAGGGGGTAGGGAGGCTTGCAGAAGTTGGTTAACTTCACGGGCTAGAGCCTCCTTGAATTCAGGCTCAAAATTTTTCCTCATGATTCTGAACCGACAGGGTCCTAACGGTTTCATGTCGGTCGCCATCACCCACTCGCCTAAATTTCGCTTCAGTTACTGGTTATCACCTAATATCCATTCAACATTCAATCAATTCGCTGTATCGTGCTGATTCCCACCGTCATTCGCAACACCATCAGTCTTGGTTCACTTGTCTCGGTTTGAATCTGGGTTATGATAATCTGATCGGTGTGTGTGTGTGTGTTTGAATCTGGGTTTTCACATCTAATCAATTGAATCTAGATTTTTTTTTCTTCACGATATGATAAAAGTGTGTTTGAATAATTAATATCTGAACAAGTTCTATAGAAGATGATGATTTTAAAAAAAAAGAAAAAAAGTCTAATTACATTTTTACTCCTTGATAAATCTAGACCAAAAATTGATATACCATATAATAAAAAATACCTATTTAATCATTACTACATATTAAAATATATAGAAATTAAAAGAGCGGTTATAAATTAGTTTATTGGTTTTTATATGATATTTTCTTATATATACTATGTGAGTGTGTCATTCTCTGGGGTAAAAATGACCATAGCACCGTCATTTCTTTATTTCTTTAAGTATCACAAATTAAGTTATATGTGTAAGCGTTAAAGTGATTCTTATAGTTCTCAACCATATTTTTGGTTCTTAATTTAATTATCAGAAAATATATATATATATATATATATATATATATATATATATATATATATATATTACCAATACATTATTCATGAAACTGTTATTACTGTTTAATTTAATGAGTACTGATACTATATCATAGAAGATATTTGAATATATAGAATCAATAGTATTAATGTCGGTAATCATCATAGTAGTGTTAATTATGAAAGTTCTTCTGGCTCAGAGGTACCAATGTGTATAAGGAGTAAAGTTCCTTCATAAGAGCTTGGCGTTAACTCAAACGGTGGACAAAAATGTGTAGACTTGGGAGTAAAATTAGTAGATGTATAAGTTTTAGGTGTTCTAAAAAAAGTAATTAAAATCCTGATCCTCGATGTAGGATTGTAATTGTAGGATCTTACAATCCTATAGCCAAAACCTTTTCTAGTTGCATACGATTGCTATATAGGTGAGATCGAGTTTTATACTATCATTGGTAGTATTGTATGTTCGCTTGGCCGGCGATCCAATCCTACAAATGGGCTTAAACTAGTTGTTAAACATGGGTTTTAACTAACTTTAAACACATAATTATATGTATTTATGATCCCATGTTAGACTAGCCAACCCCACTTTTCTTTCCTTTCCACTTTTGTTCCTAATGACTTGCTTTGTGAGCGAATATCCTATTCATCTGTCTTCGTATTTATGTTCTTTAATTACTATTTTCTTATTTATATTCTTCAGCTGATCTCATCTTTCTGTCTACTTGTCTATACTCGTATCACTACAAGGAAAAGATTCAATAGCGGCCCCAAAATGTCGCCGCTAATACCTTTAGCGGCGACAGTCGCCGCTATTAAGTCGCCGCTAATTCTTCGCCGCTAAAAGGTAAATTGTCACCGCTAATACCCAAAATTTCGCCGCTAATAACCTTAGGCATTAGCGGCGACATGTCGCCACTAAAAAGTCGCCACTAATGCCCTTATTTCCGATTTTTTGGTTTTTTTTTTCATATTTTCAGTATTTTCCAGTTTTTTTTCATATACAAAATACATGTAAATTTGTAGTTTTGAGACATATAAACATATAAAATATATAAAATACATAAACATATAAAAACTACATAAATATCATCATTCGTTAATGTTTTGGACAATAAGTCATAAAAATAAAACTACATAAAACGTAAAACGATCCTTATCATCATCATTGTCGTTCCCTTCTTTCGTATTAGTTGTCTGCTTCTCATCAAAGAAACTCGACAATGTAGATGAAAGTGAATCATCCTTACTACTTTGTCCCATTTGCGAAAGATTAAACTTGTCGAGTTAATCTCTAAAATTCGGTTGTCAAACAACATGTTAGTTAGTTCCTACAATTAAATTAGATTATATGTTAAAACAAAATTTTAACAAACTACTAACATTTAACAAATCTACTAACATTTACCAAATTAGATTATAGTTCCTACAATTGAACTTGTTTTGATATGGAGTAGGATAAAACATTATAGAAAAGAAGTAAACAAATCTAGTTTTACCTATGTGTTTGGGAGTGTTGGTTGTACCTGTCTGTGACTGCTCAAAAGAAACCATCTTACCATAAAAGAAGTAACCTTTGAATATTCCATACATATCACCTTATGCTCACCATCCTCAAGCAAAAACCACCCGCTAAATGACACGAGACATGAACAATGAATTCGCTGCAAAGGTGGAACACAATATCCGTTACAATAAATAGAAGAAATTCAGGTGTGCATACTTTAACATACATATTTTCTAGAAACAAAATTAACAATTTGACTCACCTTGCTACAAAATTGGCAGTTCCTTCAATCATGTTTTTTGTGAAACGTTTCACAGAATCATCCAGACTTATAAATAGAACTATATGGATCCAATATGTATGTATGTCAAGGCAAACACCTGTTTGAATTTATTGTTTGCATTATAATCAGGTTACAAAGATTTGGATGGGTATGCAGTAAAGGTTTTGTGTTCAAAGCAACTTCTAGTTAACACGTCCATATAGATATAAACATTGGTTTAATCTAAAGTGCATCAACATGCATGCAGATATATTCAAGTATAGATTTCCTGTGGAGATATTTGGGATTTACAAAACCATAAATGAGTGTCATGTGTTAGAACTTAGAACTACCGTCTTCCTATAAAATCACAAAACTTACCATGGTTATATCTCTATAATGAACAAGTACAATGTGATCCATTCCCCTGTCACCACAAGATCAAGAAATGTAACTCTATTAGCACAAAAATATTTTAAAATCTAGATCTGTGTTCCAAATTTTAGTCGAGACAGAACATTGAGCATCAAATTGTTCAAAAAACTAAGCCTACTTGTATTGTTGACTTTTAGTCTTGGTCCATTTCTCTATGCCCTTTTATTTCTGGTGTTTGGTATTCCAATTTGACACAAAAAATTAAACAAGAATTTATTTTCAATTAATCATAGCAGGTGCATTTTTTTTTATTTTAAAAGTGTTTTCCACAGTTTAACCTTGATAATGATTCAAAATAACATGATGCCTCCACTTGTTCTATTAATTAGATGTTTATTTAAATTTTTAGCTAAGACAGAACATTGAGCACCAAATTTTAGGAAATTAGGCAACTGGATTCCATTAGCTTCCTCGAAAACCCGGATCTCTTCGGAAAGAAAATTTTAGTTTTTAGCTTTCCATTATAATCAATATTTCTGTTGGAATCATAACTAAACCCAGAAATTTCAAAACCTAACGGAGCTGAATCTTTAGAAAGTTTATCACTTAACACACAATCACCAAGACCCAACAAGCTAGGCTATAAGAGCTAATACAGAGTAAGAACATGAAAAGGTATTGAAACTATGTAACTTATCACTAAATATGGAAAACTTAGAGATGCGTATGAGATAAATGGCAGTGCGCAGGTTCTGGTTGAGGTGGTGGTGGTTGCAGTTGGTGGTGCGGCGAGGTGGTGGTGGTTGCAGTTGGTGACGGTGTGTGTGAGCAGATGGATGGAGGCATAATTAGTGAAGCAAAAGCAAATGGGGGGAAAATAGATCAGATCGATTTGGGGAGATGAAGTGAGGCGAATTTAGGTCTGATGGAGGGAAAAACCCCGCTAGAAATGTTTTAGGGCTTTAGCGGCGACATGTCGCCGCTAATAGTGTCGCCGCTATTGCCCTTAAAACACCAGCAATTTGATTAACTTTCCATCAACGGTCAGATCTTCAATTAAAAATAGAACACGGATCGAGAGCCAATAGCGGCGACTTTCTTGATGTTGCCGCTAATGATGTCGCCGCTATTGCTTACTTTTCTTGTAGTGTATGTTTTTGATAATACGAACTAAGTAATAAAAAAATATATATAGTTTTCTTTATTTTATTACTAACTAGGTTAGATTCCCGTGTATTACACGGGCTGAATAACTATAATTTTATATTCTTAGTAATAAAGATTTACATATTACATATAGTTTAGAACCCGTGTAATACACACGGGGTGAAAATATTAATATACAAAATTCTTAAATCTTTATGTATATATTTTACATATGTAAAAATGTATTACATATACTAAATATAGAAAACAAAATTCAAAATATGTAAAAATTAATATATAATTGGGTTTAGAAATACGTTAATTACTATTTAATGTAATTTGAGTTTCATTACTATTTTGATTGAATATAAAAGTTACATAATTAGATTTTAAAATTTCTTATAAGAAGAGATAATTTAAAACAAAAGTGTTTTATTAGTATAATTAGTATTTTCTTTAAAAATATATTATTATTAAAAGATAGATGTATATTTAATAAGAGTGAGATGCGGTAAAAAAAGATGAGAATGAATATGAAGGCGACACGCGATATGAAAAAACTTTTATTTATTAGATAGTATAGATCTAAAACATATTGTATACAATAGATTTTTGACGAAATATGTTTCTGGAATAAAATTATCTTTGAAGACAAATTTTAAGGAGGTTTTAAAAACATAAGTACAAAGGTTCTGAAACTAGATGTGGAACAATTTTGGAAAACAAGTGATTCAAAACTAGAATCCATGCAGCTTTTTTCTTTAAAAACAGATTAAATATTGTGCTTCTTTAAAAGACAATGTATGTGTCCTATTAACGGATACCAAACCAATAGAAAAGATTGTTTTTAGTCGTTCAACTATTGAACTTTCTATATTGTTTCAACTTTCAATACATATTGTTTGAAACATAATACTTTAGAAAAATATTGCAATCTATTCGTTGAAGAGCAATTTCAAGATAAATCTATTTGAAACTATTTGTGGAAAATTGAAACTTCAGACGGTTTCTTTCTAATTACGAAAGTTATGACTTGAAAAGAAAGTCTAAACTAGTTGATTTGGAAAAGATATCAAAATATACTAAATAGTTTGATAAGACTCAAATTGGTTTGCTTAAAAGATTTACTAAATAATTTATGCTCTTAAATAGAATGCAAACAGATTTTATGTACCCAATTCAAAACATATTCAAATAAAATAAGAATTCAAACACATGGTTGATGATTTTTTGCTTCATCTTTTAGTATGAAATATGGACCGTGCTTGTGAACATCGGGAGCATTGTGGACAGAGCACTAGATGTTAGTATGAAAAATGAAGATCGAAGAAAGAAGATTTAGTAGAATTAAAAAGGAAAAAAGAAAAAAAAGCAGACGTTTGTTGAAAGATGAAACTATCAAGATTGTTAGCAACTTTTTATTTTTATTGTTACGTTTGTTGAAAGATGAAACTATCAAGATTGTTAGCAAGTTTTTAATTTTATTGTTATTCGTTTTCCGTTAGTTTGTTTCAAGCTAAACGTCAATACCGACGTTTAGCTTGATGGAGCATGATAAGAATATCAACCATCACAAGTCATTAAAATAATATTTATATAGTTAATAGCACCGGGTAATTTCAAGAGTCGTGTAATCAGCTTATAAATATGCATTATCTTGTACTAGTGTGTGAAACCCGCACGTAGCGACGGGGGTATAAAAATGTGTAAATCTTTGTATCTTTGCTAACTCTCTCTTAATGTGCTAACCAATAATTTAAAAAGACTATTGCCGGTACAGCCGGTTCAAAACTAAAAAGACTTTAACCAATTTGGTTTTATGTTTAATGACATACAAGAAGGCATACACGTGAAACACAAGTTCTTCTCTTTTAATTTTGGGCAAAAGACTCTTTATATAGGAGTTGGACATTGTTTGGTTTTTCTACACAACCGATGTGGGATATGAACATTTTCTATAGTTTTAGTTTATGGACAAAACTGTAAATGTAGTATAGATTTATGTATCAACATTTGTACAAAATGCGTTAACATAGATCTTAAGTGTCTTAAACTTTTAAGAAAATGACCAAATTGTGCATCAAAAATATTTTATAAGGTAGTATAGATATGGATAATAATAATAATAATAATAATAGGTTATCTATACTTAATAAATGATTTAAAAGAATTTTTTCGGTACGGCCGGTTCAAAAACCAAAAAGACATTTACCAATTTGATTTTATGTTTAATAGTATACAAAAAAGAATGCACATGAAACACAACTCTTTCTCTTTTAACTTTGGGCAAATGGCTCCTTATATAACAGTTGGGCACTGCTTTGATTTTTCTACACAACCGATGAGAGAAATGTAGTATAGATTTATGTATCAACACTTATACAAAATGCTTTAACATATATCTTAAGTGTCTTAAACTTTTAAGAAAATGATCAAATTATCCATATAAAATGCTTTATAAGGTAGTATAGATTATTTTGATTGAGAATGAAATTAAAGTATCATATCTCTATACTTTCTCCTTAGTTTAATTTTGATTAGTTTTATCTTAAATCTTCTTCTCTATTTAGTTTCTTTAAAAACCATGGGGATAATTTTGGGAACGTTCGACTTCATGAGAACACATGGGTGACTCGACTATATAAAAAATTAGCTTCTGCTTAAAGCCTCATATTTAAAGGCCTTCAATTTTTATGATTTAACTTCATTTGATTTTTAGGTTTTGACAAGTAGAAAAAAAAATCAGTATATCAAAAAGAATTTTATTTTTACTAAAACTCACTTCAACTTTAATATATGTGATTGTTTGACTTTAAGAATTTATATATAAAAATGTGCGTCGTCATATTCTCATGTGTTAGCACTCTAAGAAAAAAAAGTTATAAAAAAAGTCCGGATTTTATAATTTGCTTTGGGCCACAAAAAGGTCGAGCTGACCTTTTGAGAACGATTTTTGTTCATCGATGATTCAAAATGATGGAAGCCATAGTTTACTGATAATTGACGTGTGAACTATCGCATTGTTAAAAGAAACGTGACATTAATCAATGGCTAGTAAATAACATGGATTGGAATTGGTGCCATAAATATACTCATTATTTGTAACGATGGGTTCATGATCACTTGTAATATCTTCTTCATATTCCTCATCATCACTACTAGAAAAAAGGGGTTTCACCGACGAAAATATATGTCGGAAATAATCAAAACGCAAATTAATAATTATTTTTCTTGGATTTCCGAGAAACCATCGATGATCCTTCAGACATTTACAAAGGCGACAACACCCGTCGATGATCCCTCGGTGACGTACAGACAATAATTATCAGCACAGAGCCTTTTCCAGGTGTGATTCCAGGTCATTTCTTGAAAGGACCAAACTGGGTACCTCTCATAGTTGGTACACATAAGTACAAACATAGTTCTTAAAACTTGAATACTCAATTTAAAACACAGCGGAAGTCAATTACAACTTCAGAGTCCATTAAAACTTTCATAACATAACTGCTCAACATTCATAAAACTATTCTCTTAGGGATGTCAGTTTTGTCAGCAGCAACCATCCAGCCCTTTCATTTCAAGCCCCCATGGCTTTATATCTTTTTCTTTCCCTTATTATCTGATGTGTATACTAAAAAGTCAGCTAATGCTGGTGAGTTCAAGTTTTCAAAACATTTAATAGGTAACTTTTCTTTCTCATGTTATTCATATAAAACTTATTTAATGAAAAACATACTTTATACTACTAAGTAAATATATCACAATAAAACGTGTAATTTTATATTTAGTCATTTATGTACTCTGTTACTTAAGTCATATATTCATTTTCTTTCTTTACTGTCCACAAAGAACATGTTACTTTACTGTTCACAAAGGATCTGTTACTTCTATGAAGGACATTCACTTATCCACAAAGGATTCTTTTTTCCACTAAGGACCCTCTTTCTTAGTAAGTATTGTTCCCTAAGACTTAACGTTTAAGGGCCGATACTCACCTATTCCGTCCTCAAAGGACCCGTTACTTCCACGAAGGACATTCATTTATTAGTTGACCGTCATGACCAAGTTAACTGCCATTACCCCTGTTAAACCTGATGCAACATCTCCGGTTACAGTGCCCTGTCGAGCACTGTTCCCGTTATTCATAGGGCAGGCATGCAATGACACTGTCATAGGCTTAGGGCAACACCAGTCACTAAGTGTAGAACCAAAGACTGATTGCTAGAAAATTATTCTAAGTACAACTGCTGCGGACAACACAAGATTGCTGCTGACCAAAACAGCTGCTGATACTTTGTCTGCTGCTGAAGAACAAAGTAGCTGCGGATAGGCTTATCAGCAGCATTCAACACATGTTGCTGCTGATGAGCATATCCTCAGCAGCTGCAGATAGATCAATCTTGCTGCTGGTCCTCATCTCTGCTGCTGATAGCTTTATTCTCTGAAGACCAAACGTTGCAGCTGACTATCCATGCGAAGCGCCTCTGACACCTTTCTGCAAAAGCAACTGCCACACTCCAAGCAGAAAGAACCTCACTGGTGCAACCAATAAAGGACAATGACGCTCTTCTCCAAGCATGCAAACAATGATGCCTAAGAAGACGTTTTAGTAAAGTTAACTAGATTAGCCTTTATGTGTAATTTAGATTAATAAACAAGATCAACGGCTTGTTTAAGATCTGATCCTTAGAATCAAGGGTCTGTCTTGATTCTAAGTTACTATATATATCTTGTAAACACTTCAAACACAGCGTGCCTTCACAGTGCTCTTTAATAGTGTCTTGATAGAGTTTTACTTGTAATCTTGTAATCTCAGAAGTCTAATACAACAGTGCATTTATCAGTAATCTTACGGCTTCTCCCTCTCTTGTCTCAGTGGGCACTCAAACAGATGCCTATTTGTTCACTGATGCAACCAAAATGGGGGAGAAAGTCCCTATGGAAGAAGACACTGAAAGTCTCGACAACTGGATTCAAGAGCAGGCTGCCTTCCAAAGTACTCTATTCAGACCAGCTTTTGTCCAAGTTCATGACTTGCCAGTCTTAGATGACAATGAAGAAGAATCTACTGAAGACTGGAAGCTAGTTGTCAGAGCTATAGATGAGGTGCTGATGGATGAAAACAACCAAGATGAAACATCTACATCCTTCAGCATCATCCCAGAAGTTGCATCCATCATAAGTCATGCAGCTGCCCCCCACTTCCCAGTGACATCAACACAGCTAGAGTTTGACATTATACTAGCTTGGGGGTACGATGGGAAAACTAAGAGGTTTTGGATAGGTCGGGAGTTTAGCGGAGTAGAAGAGCTAGACTGGGATTTAATTCATCCATTTGAAATCCTTGACCTATATGATCTTTCCATTGACATGTTCAATGCTTTGATGGAGGACAACCTACCCAACTTCATAAGACTAATCAAAGAACTAAAACGGGTAGGGTCTCCTGAGTCATCTCAGGCTGCAGAAAGAAGACTGTCTCCCAACAATCTCCAAATCACAAGGAGCAGTCTTCTCAATGAAGAAGAAGTTCTGAGCCTGAAAAGACTCATGTACAAACTAAAGGTCAAGGACTTAGATGTGCTAGGATGGATAAGCAATAAGTGCCTTGACCATACCTTCCTTCTAAGCAACGACACCTCTCTCACCATCAACACCAGGAACATCCTCCAGCTGCCCTCAGACTTCCTATTCAAGATCTTTCAGCTCAGAGCCAACATCTCCAATATTAACTCATTAGAGAGCCAGGCAATGATGGTCACCATCAAAGCCCATCTTGAAGAAGAAGGACTGATTCCTCAGGAAGAGTCTGTGTCAACTTCTGATACTAACTCCAACTCAGATACTCCACAAGTTGAAGCCACATCTGTAGCATTGGGCACAAGATCTTCACTTAGGGATCAACTGAGAGAAATAGAAGGTCCTGAGTACCAACTTAATGAAGACAGTGACCGTCCCTTGTCAATTTCTAAACTTGCCAATGAAGCCGAGGCAGAGATCCCAACAGCACAACAATCAGTTGTTTCTGTGATCAGTGAAGCCAGAGCAGAGGCATCCAATGTTAATAAAGGGAAGGGCATTATGACAGAAGTGTATGAAGAGAGGTTGCGAAAAGAAAAGAAGGAGAAAGAAGAAAGAAGAAGGAAAAGAGAAGAAGAAGAGATGGCTGAAGAGATGGCTCATAAACAAAGGCATCAAGAAAGAAAGGCAGCCATACTCCTAAGACAACAAACAATCCAGCTGTATGCCAAACAGCTGGATGAGATGAAAGTTAAAATCCATACAGGGTCTCCAGTTGAGGAAGATGAACAACTTGCCAGACAGCTGCAGGAACAGTTTGCAAAGGAAGTAGAAGAGGAGAATGAAAAGAAGAGGAAGGAAGATGCTAAGTTTAGAATCACTGATTCTAAATTAGCAAAAGAATTAAGGGAGGAGTGGACTGAAGCTCTGATCTCTCAAGGTGAGGATGCAGACTACCTTGAAAAACTTTCAAACAAAGAGATCTACAGAGCCTTCATGGGTCAGCAGGGGAAATTGGCAAAGAAGAAGAAAGATGAAGAGAAAGAGAAAGCTCGACAAAAGTCAAAGAAAGCCATTGCCCTTAACCAAAGGACCCATGAAGAAAGGAAGGTGATGATTGACTTCCTTAAGGTAAGGGGAGAAAGTGGAAAAAGGTTAGGTCCCATGTCCTTCATGAACCTTCAAGCCCTGTATACAAAAGTGAAAAAGGAAGAGGAAGAAAGACTGGGAAAGAGACCAGTCAAGAAACAAAGAACCTCTGCACCAGAAACTACTACCACTTTCCAAACACCATCCACAAACATCCCCAAGCCTTCCTCTCCTCAACCCAAAAAGTTCAAAACATCCCACCCAGCTCCTTCTCATCAACAGCCACTCCTGAAGAAATCCAAACCCATATCCAAACCTGAAGACTCCAGAGAAATAGTCCAATGGTTTTACAGTACCCAAGATCAGTGGTTTGAAGTATTCAGGGGGAGAACTGAACGAAGAAGGTCGATTTACAAGTCTGTTGATGAGGTTCTACAACTTCTAGATTCAGATCTCAAGAGAATCTTGGAGTTGGGTGAAGAAATCATACCTGCAAATGATGGCGAGAAACATCTTGTGCTGGTGATCAAACATCACTTCAACCCCAGCAAAGATGCAGTCTTAGATGTTAGACCTCTACAATCCCACTATCCATTTGCACGATGGTCCTACAATGCTGAGAAGAATGAGTTCACCATCACAAATGTCAAGGGTCACCAGATGAGATGTTCAAGCAAAGCAATCTTCAAAATGCCAAGTAAGGACATCAAGACTCTGTCTAAACTTCCTCTAGACAACCCCAGCAAGGATCCTCGAGGGTATGAAGTAGCAAGGATAGTCGACCACATGAAAAAGCTTCAGCAACAGAGGGACTAGAAGAATTTTGGTAGCATCAGAACCAAAGGTTGATTGCTACAAAATTGTTCTAAGTACAACTGCTGCGGACAACACAAGATTGCTGCTGACCAAAACAGCTGCTGATACTTTGTCTGCTGCTGAAGACCAAAGTAGCTGCGGATAGGCTTATCAGCAGCATTCAACACATGTTGCTGCTGATGGGCATATCCTCAGCAGCTGCAGATAGATCAATCTTGCTGCTGGTCCTCATCTCTGCTGCTGATAGCTTTATTCTCTGAAGACCAAACGTTGCAGCTGACTATCCATGCGAAGCGCCTCTGACACCTTTCTGCAAAAGCAACTGCCACACTCCTAGCAGAAGGAACCTCACTGGTGCAACCAATAAAGGACAATGACGCTCTTCTCCAAGCATGCAAACAATGATGCCTAAGAAGACGTTCCAGTAAAGTTAACTAGATTAGCCTTTACGTGTAATTTAGATTAATAAACAAGATCAACGGCTTGTGTTAGATCTGATCCTTAGAATCAAGGGTCTGTCTTGATTCTAAGTTACTATATATATCTTGTAAACACTTCAAACACAGCGTGCCTTCACAGTGCTCTTTGATAGTGTCTTGATAGAGTTTTACTTGTAATCTTGTAATCTCAGAAGTCTAATACAATAGTGCATTTATCAGTATTCTTGCTGTTTACTTGTTTACTTTGTTGGTTGCTATTGTATCCGCCAATATCAACTAGAATAGAATCACCTTGTAATCTTACGATCCTACATGTGGTATCAGAGCTTTGGCTCAAGATTAAACAAACTAACATTTGTTTAATCACTTTCTGATTCTATTCAAAACTCTATTCTTGATCAAGTCACACAAAACAAAATGGCACAAAGTAATGGATCTGAAGACATCGGCAGTATCAACCGACCACCGAGGTTGGTGTCTGGGGAGGACTATGATATGTGGAAGAACCGTATGGAAAGCTTCTTCTGCTACCAAGAATACGGAATGTGGAAATCCATAAGGGATGGACCTTATGTTCCCATGGTGGCCTCTTCTGACTCCGGAGAACCACTAGTTCCGAAGGAACCCTCCAAGTATTCTGAAGAGGATATCAAGACGATGGAGATGGACTTCAAGGCACTAGGAGCCATCCAAATGTGCCTTCCAAATGAAGTTTTCCATAACTTCAGAAGTTACAAAACTGTAAAGGAGCTGTGGGAGGCCCTCGAAAAGATGTTTGCTGGATCTGAGGAAATCAAGGAAAACAGAAGAGACATCCTCAAGCAGCAGTACGAAAACTTCGTCTGGAAGGAAGGTGAGTCTCTAACTGTTTTATATAAAAGATATACTTATCTTGTAGGTGAGTTGCAGTGCTCAAAAGTGAAGCTGGAGAATGAAGACATGTAAAAAATTCATCAGATCTCTACCTAGTTGCTGGACACTCTACACAGTGTCCATCAGAAGAACTGAGAATCTGAAGACTCTTCAGATGACTGAGCTATTTGGTATGCTCAAAACCTATGAATTAGAAATGATTCAGGCCAAAGAAAGGAGCTCAAGCTACCAAACAGCCTCCACATCCAACACTACCTCATCTGCTTTTCACTCTGAGCACTCAGGCCCCAGTACTAGCAACTACTATCCTCCCATAGTCACACATCCTCAAACACCTACCACTAAAACAAACACATCACCATTTCTTCTTGAAGCCTCAACCACTGCTGCTTTTGTTTCTGAAAACTCAAGCAGCATGCACTTTATCAAGGAGGATCTTGAGTGCTTCCATCCAGATGATCTGGAAGAAATGGATATACAGCAATCGTTTGTAATGCTCTCCATAAGAGCAAAAAGGTTTTACTCCAGAACCGGAAGACCCTTTCCAAGCAACAGCTCAAACACGAGAGTTGGCTTGGATAAAAGCAAGTTGAAGTGTTACAACTGTAACCAACTGAGTCACTTTCCTAGAGAATGCAAGGCACCTAGAGCAAACCCAGCAGCTCACCAAGCCCAACCAAGACACCAACAGCAACAAGCTACTCCTCCAGCTCAAACTGCAGCTTGTGCAGCTGTTGGAACGTCTAACTTTGACTGGAGCTTTCAGTATGAAGATCTGCCTACTAACAACCAAGCTCTTATGGCAGACACAACTGAGATACCGCCACAGGTATATGAACATCTATGTTCCCAAGCCTGCATTGATAAGGTTTTAGGCTACAGAAAGCATAATCAAAACCTAATAGATCAAAATGAAGAGTTTCATCAAATGAAATCTGAATTCAAAAGGGTTGAAGACAGTTACAAAGAAAAAATTAACTGTCTAAAGAAAGATATTTCATCATTAAAACATGAACAAACCAATCTTGAAACTCAGATTGATGATCTACTGGCCAGATTAAAAGCCACCAGAGCAGAATTGGCAGAACAAAAGGTTCATGTCGACAAATATGAATTTGCATCCAAAAAGCTGCAAAGACTTTTGGATGCTCAAATTCATGATAAGGTAAAAACTGGTGTGGGGTATCATGCTGAACAATATCAAGCCGTTGCACCTCCTGCTGATTACGTGACCATTCATGAACCAAGCTTCAATCTGGCAAATCTTGATATGGCCAACAGAAATCTTGATCCTTCTAAGGATGAACCATTGGTACAAGAATGCACAACCTCATCAGAGTCTGATTCAACTTACTCAGACTCCACTAAACACAAGTGAAGCTTCATCTCCTCCTGCCCCTCAAGTCACTCTGACTAAAGATGAAGTCCATTCAGCACAAGTACCAGCCATTTCAGTACCAGTACCTACACCTTTCAAACAAATCAAAATTAGCTATCCTCTAGAAGGAAGGAAGCTAAATACTGAAAAGGGCCAGTCCTCAACTTCAGTCCAACCGAGGAAGGTGTTCGACATATGTCATGCGCCTGGAGAGAGGGTTCCATATGTTCAAAAGACATTGGAAGAAGCTACATTTGAGCACAACAAAGCTCACCCTTGGAACTTCAAAGACCTTTTCAAAAGAAAGGATTATGTGTATCTTTCAAGGGATAAACTGGCAAAATCATGTTTTGTCTGTGAAAAATATAACCACACTGCCAGCACCTGCTTCTACTACCTACAGCAGCAAAGAAACCTCAAGAAACATGCTTTTGAGAAGACAAAGAAGAACAAACATGTAAGAAGTTTTGAAGCTAAGACAACTCAATTCAGAAAATCTCTTTCTCCACCAAGGGAGTAGTTGTCAAAACCTAAACAATCTTGCATCATCTGTGGAGAATCAGACCACTTTGCTGCAAACTGTAAGTTTAACCCTTTCAACCAGATTCTTCATCAAGCCCCTCAAAGACAAAGGGTAAAGAAGGATCAACATACATCGGTTGTTAGTCCAGTTAAGCCCAAGAAAACGAAGCAGAAGCTTTTAGCAGCAACTAAATCTGCTGCTGATAAGCAAACAAAGTCCGCAGCAAAATATGTTGCTGATAAGGGAAAGCTATCAGCAGTAAAAGTGTCCACTACTGATAAGGCAAGATCCAAGGCAAAGCCTTCAACAGCAGCAAAGTCTGCAGCTGCTCAAGTAAAATCATCAGATACAACGTCTACTGCTGAAAAGGCAAAGAGAGCTGGAAAACCACCAACTTAACAATGGAAGGCAAAGAAACCACCAAGCATCATCATCGGTTCAGTTGAGTGCATCTATCCTTTGATGTAAATATGTCTGTCTTATGTTGTAAATAAAAGTTATAAGTCAGCAGCATTTTTGCCTCTCAGCTGCTGACAGGTTTAAATTTTCATCAGCAAAGGATTTGCCACTGATCGCTTTAAGTTATCAGCAGAAACAAGTTTCCTGCGGACAGCTTTAAGGCGGTCAGCAGCAACCTTTTTGCTGCGGAATGAATACAACAGTCAACAGCACCCAAATCTGCTGCTGAAAGACTTCACTATCCGCAGCAACCAAGTTTGCAGCGGATAGCTCACCATCGGCAGCAACCAAGTTTGCTGCTGATGGGTAAAACAAGTCTACATTAACTTTTACCCGAGGTAAAAACTACTCTCAGTCTTTACCATGACTGCTCGAGTGTTTTACAGCTGTAACAATGAAAAGTGAAACAGGTTGTACTGTACAAGTAAAGTTGCTTTTTCTTCGTCTGCCGTTATATCACAATCTAAAACGTTCCCACAACCTCTTCATATTCAATTTCAAACCCTAACCAACTATCACTTTCACCCTAAGTCCCCACCACATTCAAAACGCTCCATATTCTTCATACTCTAAAATCTCCACCATATTCAAATCTTCCCTCCAAATCCATAACAATGGCAGGCGCAGACATAAACAACCCCAACGACAAGTTTTCCCCATATCACAACCTCACTGCATACCTAATAAAGGGCAAGAAATCCGAAGGTTTCGATGATATGATCGACTTCCTTTGTCGGTCCAAAATCCACCATGCCTTAACAGTCAACCCAACCATCTATACTTCCCACATGGAAGAGTTTTGGAGCTCAGCCGTGTATTCTACTGACCAGGGCACTCCCCAAATCAGAGGCACAGTAGACGGCAAGGAGATGATTATCACTGAAGCAAAGCTCCGCCAACACCTCAAGCTTCAGGATGAAGGGGACGCCATCTCTTACCCAAGAGACGTATACATGAGGACCTTTGTATCCATAGGGTACGCTGGGAATCAAACAGAGTATACGATAGAGAAGGCACTCATGGGTCCCAAATGGAAGTATCTCTGCCACACTCTTCTCCAATGCATATCCCAGAAGAGGAGTGGCTGGAACCAACTTAGCTCCGGACCTGCGTCGGTAATTCACGGTATGATAACTGGGGCGGGTTTCAATTTTTCCCACCTCATTCTTGAAGGTTTGAGATACAACCTTCAATAAGGGGTGAAATCACAGTTCTTCATGTACCCAAGATTCTTGCAGGAAGTGTTCAACATTGAGCACCAAGATCTTTCAAAAACTGCAAGAATCTACATAATGCTGGGACATAAGAACAACATTTTTCAAAGCATGAGAACAGTTTCATCAAAGTTCTCAGGGGCCGATGTTCCATTGTTGTCTACAATGTTGAGCACACAAAGTGCCCAGGGTGACAGTTCAGCAAACCCAGCTGATACTGATCCCACACCCTCTACCTCACTGTCACAAACTCAAACTGCTGCTTCCCTTGATCGAACCCCTGTGCATTCTACTGAGGATGTACATGCACATACTTTACTCACCCATAGTTTGATTGCTCAACCGGAACACAGGGCCCCGGTTGCAGCCAAATATACAAGGAAGAGGGGCAAGAGAACTCCTTCTTCTCTTGCCTCCAAGGCCCAAACCCAAGCCAACATCCCTCACTCAGAATCACAACATTCTAGTGAGAATATCATAAGGGAAAGCCACACTGTTAGGGAGACTCCTTCGGAAGTCTCTCTATTAGGATTAGGATCACTTCCCGGATCCATAGAACAGCCCTTTGAGCCATTCCTATCTTCTTTGGACTTAAGTGTTGAGGAACCTGACCAAAGTGATGTACCTTCTCCAACTACCACTATCAAGGAGGTACTGATTGGCCTTGCTTCCGAAACACCCAACCCAAGTTCTTCACCCTTGAAGGTCCACTCTAGGAGTAATGAAAGAGTGGATGTGGAAGAGGCTGTCACTACTGCTGGTCCATCAAATGACTAGGAGGACAGTGACAACATCTTTAAGACCTCAACCACGGCAACTCATGGTGAGGGTGTTTCCTTGGAAACACCCCTCACTGAGAGGAATCCCAGGCGCCAAGAAACCACGGGTGATGGGGATGCTTAGGCTCGGCCTATGGCCCCATCTGGGTCCAAGGATTCCACAACTGTGGATGAGGACAGTCTGAAACTAAACAATTTGGAATTAATGGCCAGGGTGGCTATGCTTGAGGCAGAAGTGTCCAAACTACGACACCAAGCCTTGATGCATGAAGCCCATCAATGCCCCTCCACGGCTTCTCCCTCTCTTGTCTCAGTGGGCACTCAAACAGATGCCTATTTGTTCACTGATGCAACCAAAATGGGGGAGAAAGTCCCTATGGAAGAAGACACTGAAAGTCTCAACAACTGGATTCAAGAGCATGCTGCCTTCCAAAGTACTCTATTCAGACCAGCTTTTGTCTAAGTTCATGACTTGCCAGTCTCAGATGACAATGAAAAAGAATCTACTGAAGACTGGAAGCTAGTTGTCAGAGCTATAGATGAGGTGCTGATGGATGAAAACAACCAAGACGAAACATCTACATCCTTCAGCATCATCCCAGAAGTTGCATCCATCATAAGTCATGCAGCTGCCCCCCACTTCCCAGTGACATCAACACAGCTAGAGTTTGACATTATACTAGCTTGGGGGTACGATGGGAAAACTGAGAGGTTTTGGATAGGTCGGGAGTTTAGCGGAGTAGAAGAGCTAGACTGGGATTTAATTCATCCATTTGAAATCCTTGACCTATATGATCTTTCCATTGACATGTTCAATGCTTTGATGGAGGACAACCTACCCAACTTCATAAGACTGATCAAAGAACTAAAACGGGTAGGGTCTCCTGAGTCATCTCAGGCTGCAGAAAGAAGACTGTCTCCCAACAATCTCCAAATCACAAGGAGCAGTCTTCTCAATGAAGAAGAAGTTCTGAGCCTGAAAAGACTCATGTACAAACTAATGGTCAAGGACTTAGATGTGCTAGGATGGATAAGCAATAAGTGCCTTGACCATACCTTCCTTCTAAGCAACGACACCTCTCTCACCATCAACACCAGGAACATCCTCCAGCTGCCCTCAGACTTCCTATTCAAGATCTTTCAGCTCAGAGCCAACATCTCCAATATTAACTCATTAGAGAGCCAGGCAATGATGGTCACCATCAAAGCCCATCTTGAAGAAGAAGGACTGATTCCTCAGGAAGAGTCTGTGTCAACTTCTGATACTAACTCCAACGCAGATACTCCACAAGTTGAAGCCACATCTGTAGCATTTGGCACAAGATCTTCACTTAGGGATCAACTGAGAGAAATAGAAGGTCCTGAGTACCAACTTAATGAAGACAGTGACCGTCCCTTGTCAATTTCTCAACTTGCCAATGAAGCCGAGGCAGAGATCCCAACAGCACAACAATCAGCTGTTTCTGTGATCAGTGAAGCCAGAGCAGAGGCATCCAATGTTAATAAAGGGAAGGGCATTATGACAGAAGAGGATGAAGAGAGGTTTCGAAAAGAAAAGAAGGAGAAAGAAGAAAGAAGAAGGAAAAGAGAAGAAGAAGAGATGGCTAAAGAGATGGCTCATAAACAAAGGCATCAAGAAAGAAAGGCAGCCATACTCCTAAGACAACAGACAATCCAGCTTTATGCCAAACAGCTGGATGAGATGAAAGTTAAAATCCATACAGGGTCTCCAGTTGAGGAAGACGAACAACTTGCCAGACAGCTGCAGGAACAGTTTGCAAAGGAAGTAGAAGAGGAGAATGAAAAGAAGAGGAAGGAAGATGCTAAGTTTAGAATCACTGATTCTAAATTAGCAAAAGAATTAAGGGAGGAGTGGACTGAAGCTCTGATCTCTCAAGGTGAGGATGCAGACTACCTTGAAAAACTTTCAAACAAAGAGATCTACAGAGCCTTCATGGGTCAGCAGGGGAAATTGGCAAAGAAGAAGAAAGATGAAGAGAAAGAGAAAGCTCGACAAAAGTCAAAGAAAGCCATTGCCCTTAACCAAAGGACCCATGAAGAAAGGAAGGTGATGATTGACTTCCTTAAGGTAAGGGGAGAAAGTGGAAAAAGGTTAGGTCCCATGTCCTTCATGAACCTACAAGCCCTGTATACAAAAGTGAAAAAGGAAGAGGGAGAAAGACTGGGAAAGAGACCAGTCAAGAAACAAATAACCTCTGCACTAGAAACTACTTCCACTTTCCAAACACCATCCACAAACATCTCCAAGCCTTCCTCTCCTCAACCCAAAAAGTTCAAAACATCCCACCCAGCTCCTTCTCATCAACAGCCACTCCTGAAGAAATCCAAACCCATATCCAAACCTGAAGACTCCAGAGAAATAGTCCAATGGTTTTACAGTACCCAAGATCAGTGGTTTGAAGTATTCAAGGGGAGAACTGAACGAAGAAGGTCGATTTACAAGTCTGTTGATGAGGTTCTACAACTTCCAGATTCAGATCTCAAGAGAATCATGGAGCTGGGTGAAGAAATCATACCTGCAAATGATGGCGGGAAACATCTTGTGCTGGTGATCAAACATCACTTCAACCCCAGCAAATATGCAGTCTTAGATGTTAGACCTCTACAATCCCACTATCCATTTGCACGATGGTCCTACAATGCTGAGAAGAATGAGTTCACCATCACAAATGACAAGATTCACCAGATGAGATGTTCAAGCAAGGTAATCTTCAAAATGCCAAGTAAGGACATCAAGACTCTGTCTGAACTTCCTCTTGACAACCCCAGCAAGGATCCTCGGGGGTATGAAGTAGCAAGGATAGTCGACCACATGAAAAAGCTTCAGCAACAGAGGGACTAGAAGAATTTTGGTAGCATCAGTCTAGGGGGAGTTTGTAGAACCAAAGGCTGATTGCTACAAAATTGTTCTAAGTACAACTGCTGCGGACAACACAAGATTGCTGCTGACCAAAACAGCTGCTGATACTTTGTCTGCTGCTGAAGACCAAAGTAGCTGCGGATAGGCTTATCAGCAACATTCAACACATGTTGCTGCTGATGGGCATATCCTCAGCAGCTGCAGATAGATCAATCTTGCTGCTGGTCCTCATCTCTGCTGCTGATAGCTTTATTCTCTGAAGACCAAACGTTGCAGCTGACTATCCATGCGAAGCGCCTCTGACACCTTTCTGCAAAAGCTGTCACACCCCGACCGATGGCGGAATCATCGGGGCGGGACATGTAAGACTGTTCATAGCACATGGTTGACTAAATTGAAATATATTAAAGTCAAATTTGCATTACAATAAATCCAAGTACAAGATCAAATTCAAACAAGAAACATAAACAATTCATAAAATTCTTGATTTATTTTGCTAAGTCCAAATCCTATGTTGAACACGTCTTGAATCAATCTCACATATTGGGGCCTGAAACATGAATAAAATAAAGTCAACTAAAAAATTGGTGAGTATAACATAGTTGTATATAGATAGCATATAGTTGAAAACAAATCCTTTACATGACATGATAAATAAGGCGTTCATGGGGAGTAACTATTGTGTAACCAAATGTACAATCAAACCTTGTAACTAGCATGCAAAACAAATGTATTGTCGGTTTCAATCACCGCGTACCAAGGGTGGGTTTGTCAGACTCAATAGATCCATCATTGAAAACCGTCGGCTTGTATAGTTAATGATTGCACATAAGAGCATACAAAGGTTAACACACCTAGCACTCGGGCACAAAGCTCAAATTTTTGCACACATGTATGTATATAGGATTTTTGCACTTGTGTTGTTTGTGTAAAGGTAAATGTGTAATGTGTAATGAATATAGAGTTCATGTTCCACCCCAAAAGTGTAAAAGAGTAAAAGGGGTTGTGAATACTCACTTGGTATGGAAGTGATGCTAACAAGGAATATAGATAGCAAAAAGATCCTTGAAAAGCACACTTTAACCTAAATAGTAATATGCATTGAATCACATAGATGTATAAAGTTTAAAAATGAAAGTTGGATTTGTATATAAACCATTGGTTTGTATTTAAAAAGGATTGAATAAAATATATAAAGTTTGAGGTAAAATATGTTTGAAACAATTTAATTAGGTTTGAATTAAATAAATAAGTGTATAACTATAGTTTATGAAATAATGTCAATATTAATTGTAATTAAGTATAAATAAATAAAACGATTTTGATTTAAAATGTAAAGTAAATAAGTCATCATTATTTATAAATTTTGTAACTTAATTATTTAAAATATCATTTAAGTGTAAGATGATAAATATAAATTTAATTTTTATAAACTTTTCAATAAATTACATTTATGCCAAGATTAAACTTTTAATCTATTTTTAAATACAGAAAACATATTTTTATAAAATCTGAAACATTTACTGATTAAAATATAAAAATTATAATTCTGTTAAAAATTCTGAGTCTAGCACGACCGTGCCTCGGAAGGGCACGATCGTGCTCAAGCCACGGGCGCGACCGCGCTAGTCGGGGCGCGACCGGGTTGATCAATCAGGAGCACAATCTAGACAAGTCATCAGGCACGACCGTGCCTTAGCCCGGCACGGTCGCGTCTATGATTTTTAGACACAACAGAGACTAGCCCAAAGGGCATGACAAGGTCTGGACGGATGACACGACCGCGCTGCTAGTCGACACGACCGCGCTAAACGAGGCACGGCCGCGCTAGACGATTAGCGCGACCGTGTCTATTCCAAATCAGACACGAATCGAGAGTTTCTTGTATTTTGAACACATGAATTGTTAGGGCTTTTGATTAATGGGTTATTAAGAGTCTTTTCATATAACTTAATTGTATGGAAATCGAGTTTAAGCATGGGTTCGATTAAATCATTTTTATTAAAATATGATTTCTGATTCTGATCGAATTCTATAATGGAAGCCCAAATTGAATGAGGGCTTTTGATAATGTTACTGAAATGAGTGAGATGGAGAGTATACTTACCCTGAAACGTAACGAATCGATGAAGAACGGCATAGATGAGTTCCGGCGACGGAGGTAAAGGTTTCCGGTGACTTCGACTGCTATTCCGGCTAGGCCAGAGAATCCAGAGTCTTGGAGAGAGCCAGGAGATGATAAATCCTTTCTTGATCGGGAGAATTTGGGTTCCAGGAGGAAGACTCGAGTTTTGTTTGAATTGCTTGAGAGAGAATTCGAGATTGATGGAGAAAAACTAAGGCGTTGAGTAATTGAAAATGGTATAACTCGCGTTAAAGGAAAAGAAATGTAATCGGATTTGAAATTCGAACGATTGAGCGTTTTGAAATCACATTTACGTTTCGACTGTTTCGCAGGCGCGACCGTGCCAAGATTGGCGCGACCGTGCTTAGGAACCGGGCGCGATCGTTCCAGGACCAGCCGCGCGATCGTGCCGAGGCACTTGGCGCGACCGTGCTAGAACGAAGCACGACCGTGCTAACTAGGGTTTCTTGATAAATTTTCAACTTTAGTCCTTGACTTTTCAGATTTTATAAATTTGAAATATATAGTTACTTGTATAGCGTTTATGTGCATATAATCGAGTAAAACTTGCGAACTTGTATAGAATCATTGCATTTTATTTACCGCGGGAAAAATATTGAGACATTGCACGAGTATAGAACTTGAAATTTCATTACATTGAATTGAAATATGAATACTAAAAATCAGAAATGTTACAGTCTCCCCATGTTGAGAGAATTTCGTCCCGAAATTTAGCTAGAGGAAACAACATTAATAGTAAAAAGATGAGGGTACTTGAGCTTCATTTGGTCTTCTCGTTCCCAAGTGTACTCAGGACCACGCTTACACTCCCAACGAACTTTGACGATAGGAATACGACTTCGCTTGAGTTGTTTGACTTCACGATCCATAATTTCCACCGGCTTCTCAACGAAGTGCATCGTTTCATCAATGCGCACGTCGTCAAGCGGTATATGGAGATTTTCATCAGCGAGACACTTCTTTAGATTAGATATATGAAATGTAGGATGCACATTGCCAAGAGATGGAGGTAACTCGAGCTTGTAAGCCACTTTCCCAATCCTTTCAAGGATTTTGAATGGACCAACATAACGAGGTGATAACTTGCCTTTCTTTCCAAAACGGATCACACCCTTCCATGGAGATACCTTAAGAAGAACGAGATCACCGACTTGGAATTCCAAGGGTTTTCGACGTTTGTCGGCATAACTCTTTTGCCGACTCCTCGCTACTCGAATATTGTCACGGATTTGAATAATTTTGTCGGAAGTTTCTTGAATTAACTCGGGACCGGTGATTTGTGCTTCACCAATCTCGTTCCAACAGATCGGAGAACGACACTTGCGACCATAGAGAGCTTCGAATGGAGCCATGTTGATACTTGTGTGGTAGCTATTGTTATAAGAAAACTCAATAAGGGATAAATGTGAATCCCAATTGCCACCAAAATCGATTACACAAGCTCTAAGCATGTCTTCAAGAGTTTGGATTGTTCGCTCGGTTTGGCCATCAGTTTGGGGATGGTAAGCCGTGCTCAAATCCAAACGAGTACCAAGAGCAGATTGGAGAGATTGCCAAAATCGAGAAGTGAACCAAGCGTGTCTATCAGATATTATGTTCAAGGGAACACCATGACGGCTCACAATTTCATCAATGTAAATTCGGGCAAGTTTCTCCACTTTGAAGTCTTCACGAATAGGCAAAAAGTGAGCAGATTTGGTGAGTCGATCAATGATCACCCAAATACTATCATAACCACTCGAGGTGCGAGGGAGCTTGGTAATGAAATTCATAGCTAAATTCTCCCATTTCCACACTGGAATTTCTAGTTGTTCGAGTAAACCAGAAGGACGTTGATGTTCGGCTTTGACTTTGGAGCAAGTTAAGCATTTGGCCACATAAAGAGCAATGTCTTTCTTCATACCGGGCCACCAATAAAGTTGGCGAAGATCTTGGTACATTTTATCCGCACCAGGATGAATAGAATAACGAGTCTTATGAGCCTCGTTCATGAGAATTGCACGGAGATCATCGCGATCGGGAACCCAAATACGGTTCAAGTAATATAGTAAGCCATTGGGTTTAGATTCAAGAAGAAGTTCAACACCACACGACATTTCTTCATACATGTTACCCTCGGTAACCGAGACGTGTTGAGCTTCCAGGATACGGGTTTGAATATCGGATTGAATACGGGCACAATGAAGCATAACATGGTCCTTTCGACTCAAGGCATCGGCTACAACATTCGCTTTGCCGGGATGGTAACGAATCTCGCAGTCGTAGTCGTTAAGGAGTTCGACCCAACGTCGTTGCCTCATATTGAGCTCTTTTTGGTTGAAGATATGTTGAAGACTTTTATGGTCGGTGAATACCACACATTTCGTGCCATATAGGTAATGTCTCCAAATCTTTAACGCGAATACGACCGCACCCAACTCGAGATCGTGCGTCGTATAATTCTTTTCATGAATTTTGAGTTGTCTTGATGCATAAGCGATCACTTTGCCTCGTTGCATGAGGACACAACCAAGACCTTGGTTAGAAGCATCACAATAGACAACTAGATCATCATTTCCATCGGGGAGAGTCAAGATGGGAGCATTGCACAACTTTTGCTTAAAAGTTTGGAAAGTTTCTTCTTGCTTCGGTCCCCACTCATAAGCTTTACCCTTATGGGTCAAGGCGGTAAGAGGGACAGCAATCTTTGAGAAGTTTGAGATGAAACGACGATAATAACCCGCAAGACCAAGGAACGAACGAACTTCGGTAGGAGTCTTCGGGGCATTCCAATTCTTAACCGTTTCAATCTTAGCAGGATCAACATGAATACCCTTGTCGTTGACGATGTGACCAAGAAATTGAACTTCTTTTAACCAAAATTCACATTTGGAGAACTTGGCATATAGTTGTTCTTTCTTTAAAAGGTCCAAAACCAATCTAAGGTGTTCTTCATGGTCGGCTTTAGTCTTGGAATAGATTAAGATATCGTCAATGAAAACGATCACGAATTTATCAAGGTACGGTTTGCACACACGATTCATGAGGTCCATGAAAACTGCGGGTGCATTGGTTAATCCAAAAGGCATAACCATGAACTCGTAATGACCATACCTTGTTCGCAAAGCAGTCTTAGGAATGTCATCTTCTTGAACACAGAGCTGATGATAACCAGATCGAAGATCAATCTTCGAGAAACACGTAGAACCTTGAAGTTGATCAAAGAGATCATCGATTCTAGGCAAAGGATAGCGATTCTTGATAGTAAGCTTATTGAGTTCGCGATAGTCAATACACATGCGAAATGATCCATCCTTCTTCTTTACAAATAAGACGGGTGCACCCCACGGTGAATGACTCGGGCGAATGAACCCTTTATCGGAGAGTTCTTGAAGTTGACTTGCGAGCTCTTGCATTTCGGAAGGTGCAAGACGATAAGGAGCTCTAGCAACAGGGTTAGCTCCATGCATGAGATCAATACGGAACTCGACTTGACGAACGGGAGGAAGACTGGATAAATCTTTAGGAAACACTTCGGGAAAATCTCGAATAATGGGAATGTCTTGGATACTCTTCTCCTTGACATCCTTTTGAACAATATGAGCTAGGAAGGCGATGTACTTCTTTCGCAAGTACTTTTGAGCAGTAGTACAAGACATCAATTTAAGACCCTTGCAAGGCTTTTCACCAAAAACCCTTAAGGTTTCTCCCGAAGGTAGCGGAATTCGGATGCACTTTTCAAAGCAAATAACTTCGGCATGATGATTTGATAGCCAATCCATACCTATGATAATGTCAAAGCTTCCTAGTGGCATTGGAATAAGGTTGATTGGGAATGCATGATCATTAAGTTCTAAAGAGCAATCATAGATAATAGACTCAATTGTAAGGGAGTCACCATTTGCTATTTCAACGGTGAAGGTTTTCTCTAATTGGGATCGTGTCTTTGCAAGTAAAGGCTCAAAATTAAGTGACACAAAACTTTTATCGGCACCGGTATCGAACAAAATGGAGGCATATTGACTATTAACAAGGAACGTACCATTAACCACGTCGTTGTTGGCTTGAGCTTCGTTGGCGTTAATGTTGAAAGCACGCCCACGAGCTCCACCTTGTCTAGTATTTGCGAGCCTTGGACATAGATTACGAAAATGATTCGGGTCACCACACTCATAACAAGCACGCCCATTAGCAATGGCGGGAGCACCTTGATTAGCCACTTGAGGTACGGTTTGGTTTGGAGGGTTGACTTGGCCCGTAAGGGCTTTGGTCCTACAAACATTAACCGTATGACCATATCTCCCACAATAAGTACAAAGGCGACATGGGGTGTTTTGGGGATGATGATAGTTGCAGGTGGCACAAAGTGGGTAAATTCCACCATATGGCTTTTTGACTGGTGCTTGAACCATAGGTGCAGCTTGGTTCACGGGAACAGCAGGAGTAACCACAGCAAAATTTCTAACCTTCCTCTTTCTAGCGTTGCGAGAGGGCTCGGTTGTAGCTTCTTTGGTGTGGTTAGGAGGGGTTACGGTTTCAGCAACTTTCTTAGAACCCTTTTTGGTAAGAGTTCCAGCTTTAACATGATTATCGGTTAGGGTAGCAGACAGGCGGATGGCATCTTCCAAAGTAGCAGGATTTCTACCTAAGACAGTATCTTGAATTTGTCTTGGTAGCCCACCAATGTACTTTTCGATGCAACGAGATAATGGAGTGACCATGTGGGGCACAAGAAGACTCAATTCATGGAACCGAGTTGTGTAAGCCAAGTGTTCCCCACTATCTTGGGCAAGATCCCAAAATTCGGCCTCTAACTTCTTCACTTCATTGCGAGGACAGAACTCCTCGGTCATAAGCCTTTTGACCTCATCCCAAGGTAAGGCCATAGCTACATCAACACCCCTATTCCTTTTCTCCCCATTCCACCATGTAAGTGCCCGCTTTTGAAGGACACTAGTAGCATGACGAACACGGAGGTTGTCGGGACAGTCACTATTGAGAAAGGTATTCTCAATACTTTCGAACCATTGGAGGAGTCCGGTAGCTCCTTCGGTTCCATAAAACTTTAGGGGATTGCACGAATTGAAGTGCTTGAAGGTGCATTGGGATGGATTACCACCATTTCCACCATTACCACCAATATTACCACTATTGCTTCCATTGCCATTAGTGGCACCATTGGCTTGGGTGAGTTGTGTCACCAATTGAGTAAGAATAGCAGCAATGTCGGAGTTGGCGTTAGCGGCGGGAGCACGACGAGGAGGCATTCTACAGATTTGAAACACAAGACAAGAGAGATTGTAAGAACTTATGAGAATTGCTAGGATTTAATAGAATGAGATAACAAAATAAAAGATAGATAATCATAGTTTGGATTGTACTCAAAAGTGACAAAAATTCACTTGAATACTAAGGCATATTAAGGTTAATTTAAACTCATATAATTTTCAAGGAGACATGCTTTAGCCTATAGGTAAACACTCATCTCGGGAGTTCCCAGGAAAGCATACGGGTCCCTCGGTTGATTGGGATTTATGCGAAATGCTTTTCTAGACAGAAAACCCAAAATACAGGTGTCACCCTTCCAGATTGCACGTGTCCTCAAATAATTTAACAAGTTTAAAAACCTCAACGAAGAAATAAAAATTTTATTTAAAGATTTTTGCTTCAAGAATTTTCCACATGCTTAGAAAGGATAAAGATAGAAAAAGAAGATAAGAGGTTTAGGCCATAGGAAAGGATGTTATTTATTTAATTATTATTTAAGAATATCCTAATAAGTCATGCATTTCTAACAAAGAAGGTAGCAAGTATAATAATAATTAATCATGGTAAGCATGTAGCACATAGCATGTAGCACATAGCACAAAATCATGAAGCATAACATAAGTGGGTGTCCTAAAGTTATAGTCTAGGTCAAGATGTCTAATAACCTAAATCCCTATAACCAAGGCTCTGATACCAAGCTGTCACACCCCGACCGATGGCGGAATCATCGGGGCGGGACATGTAAGACTGTTCATAGCACATGGTTGACTAAATTGAAATATATTAAAGTCAAATTTGCATTACAATAAATCCAAGTACAAGATCAAATTCAAACAAGAAACATAAACAATTCATAAAATTCTTGATTTATTTTGCTAAGTCCAAATCCTATGTTGAACACGTCTTGAATCAATCTCACATATTGGGGCCTGAAACATGAATAAAATAAAGTCAACTAAAAAGTTGGTGAGTATAACACAGTTGTATATAGATAGCATATAGTTGAAAACAAATCCTTTACATGACATGATAAATAAGGCGTTCATGGGGAGTAACTATTGTGTAACCAAATGTACAATCAAACCTTGTAACTAGCATGCAAAACAAATGTATTGTCGGTTTCAATC
This sequence comes from Smallanthus sonchifolius, assembly GCA_023525975.1. Lineage (NCBI taxonomy): Eukaryota > Viridiplantae > Streptophyta > Magnoliopsida > Asterales > Asteraceae > Smallanthus > Smallanthus sonchifolius. Next base: position 71,124,662 of record CM042033.1, on the reverse strand, counting down.
ACCGCGTACCATGGGTGGGTTTGTCAGACTCAATAGATCCATCATTGAAAACCGTCGGCTTGTATAGTTAATGATTGCACATAAGAGCATACAAAGGTTAACACACCTAGCACTCGGGCACAAAGCTCAAATTTTTGCACACATGTATGTATATAGGATTTTTGCACTTGTGTTGTTTGTGTAAAGGTAAATGTGTAATGTGTAATGAATATAGAGTTCATGTTCCACCCCAAAAGTGTAAAAGAGTAAAAGGGGTTGTGAATACTCACTTGGTATGGAAGTGAAGCTAACAAGGAATATAGATAGCAAAAAGATCCTTGAAAAGCACACTTTAACCTAAATAGTAATATGCATTGAATCACATAGATGTATAAAGTTTAAAAATGAAAGTTGGATTTGTATATAAAACCATTGGTTTGTATTTAAAAATGATTGAATAAAATATATAAAGTTTGAGGTAAAATATGTTTGAAACAATTTAATTAGGTTTGAATTAAATAAATAAGTGTATAACTATAGTTTATGAAATAATGTCAATATTAATTGTAATTAAGTATAAATAAATAAAACGATTTTGATTTAAAATGTAAAGTAAATAAGTCATCATTATTTATAAATTTTGTAACTTAATTATTTAAAATATCATTTAAGTGTAAGATGATAAATATAAATTTAATTTTTATAAACTTTTCAATAAATTACATTTATGTCAAGATTAAACTTTTAATCTATTTTTAAATACAGAAAACATATTTTTATAAAATCTGAAACATTTACTGATTAAAATATCAAAATTATAATTCTGTTAAAAATTCTGAGTCTAGCACGACCGTGCCTCGGAAGGGCACGATCGTGCTCAAGCCACGGGCGCGACCGGGTTGATCAATCAGGAGCACAATCTAGACAAGTCATCAGGCATGACCGTGCCTTAGCCTGGCACGGTCGCGTCTATGATTTTTAGACACAACAGAGACTAGCCCAAAGGGCATGACAAGGTCTGGACGGATGACACGACCGCGCTGCTAGTCGACACGACCGCGCTAAACGAGGCACGGCCGCGCTAGACGATTAGCGCGACCGTGTCTATTCCAAATCAGACACGAATCGAGAGTTTCTTGTATTTTGAACACAGGAATTGTTAGGGCTTTTGATTAATGGGTTATTAAGAGTCTTTTCATATAACTTAATTGTATGGAAATCGAGTTTAAGCATGGGTTCGATTAAATCATTTTTATTAAAATATGATTTCTGATTCTGATCGAATTCTATAATGGAAGCCCAAATTGAATGAGGGCTTTTGATAATGTTACTGAAATGAGTGAGATGGAGAGTATACTTACCCTGAAACGTAACGAATCGATGAAGAACGGCAGAGATGAGTTCCGGCGACGGAGGTAAAGGTTTCCGGTGACTTCGACTGCTATTCCGGCTAGGCCAGAGAATCCAGAGTCTTGGAGAGAGCCAGGAGATGATAAATCCTTTCTTGATCGGGAGAATTTGGGTTCCAGGAGGAAGACTCGAGTTTTGTTTGAATTGCTTGAGAGAGAATTCGAGATTGATGGAGAAAAACTAAGGCGTTGAGTAATTGAAAATGGTATAACTCGCGTTAAAGGAAAAGAAATGTAATCGGATTTGAAATTCGAACGATTGAGCGTTTTGAAATCACATTTACGTTTCGACTGTTTCGCAGGCGCGACCGTGCCAAGATTGGCGCGACCGTGCTTAGGAACCGGGCGCGATCGTTCCAGGACCAGCCGCGCGATCGTGCCGAGGCACTTGGCGCGACCGTGCTAGAACGAAGCACGACCGTGCTAACTAGGGTTTCTTGATAAATTTTCAACTTTAGTCCTTGACTTTTCAGATTTTATAAATTTGAAATATATAGTTACTTGTATAGCGTTTATGTGCATATAATCGAGTAAAACTTGCGAACTTGTATAGAATCATTGCATTTTATTTACCGCGGGAAAAATATTGAGACATTGCACGAGTATAGAACTTGAAATTTCATTACATTGAATTGAAATATGAATACTAAAAATCAGAAATGTTACAGTCTCCCCATGTTGAGAGAATTTCGTCCCGAAATTTAGCTAGAGGAAACAACATTAATAGTAAAAAGATGAGGGTACTTGAGCTTCATTTGGTCTTCTCGTTCCCAAGTGTACTCAGGACCACGCTTACACTCCCAACGAACTTTGACGATAGGAATACGACTTCGCTTGAGTTGTTTGACTTCACGATCCATAATTTCCACCGGCTTCTCAACGAAGTGCATCGTTTCATCAATGCGCACGTCGTCAAGCGGTATATGGAGATTTTCATCAGCGAGACACTTCTTTAGATTAGATATATGAAATGTAGGATGCACATTGCCAAGAGATGGAGGTAACTCGAGCTTGTAAGCCACTTTCCCAATCCTTTCAAGGATTTTGAATGGACCAACATAACGAGGTGATAACTTGCCTTTCTTTCCAAAACGGATCACACCCTTCCATGGAGATACCTTAAGAAGAACGAGATCACCGACTTGGAATTCCAAGGGTTTTCGACGTTTGTCGGCATAACTCTTTTGCCGACTCCTCGCTACTCGAATATTGTCACGGATTTGAATAATTTTGTCGGAAGTTTCTTGAATTAACTCGGGACCGGTGATTTGTGCTTCACCAATCTCGTTCCAACAGATCGGAGAACGACACTTGCGACCATAGAGAGCTTCGAATGGAGCCATGTTGATACTTGTGTGGTAGCTATTGTTATAAGAAAACTCAATAAGGGATAAATGTGAATCCCAATTGCCACCAAAATCGATTACACAAGCTCTAAGCATGTCTTCAAGAGTTTGGATTGTTCGCTCGGTTTGGCCATCAGTTTGGGGATGGTAAGCCGTGCTCAAATCCAAACGAGTACCAAGAGAAGATTGGAGAGATTGCCAAAATCGAGAAGTGAACCGAGCGTCTCTATCAGATATTATGTTCAAGGGAACACCATGACGGCTCACAATTTCATCAATGTAAATTCGGGCAAGTTTCTCCACTTTGAAGTCTTCACGAATAGGCAAAAAGTGGGCAGATTTGGTGAGTCGATCAATGATCACCCAAATACTATCATAACCACTCGAGGTGCGAGGGAGCTTGGTAATGAAATCCATAGCTAAATTCTCCCATTTCCACACGGGAATTTCTGGTTGTTCGAGTAAACCAGAAGGACGTTGATGTTCGGCTTTGACTTTGGAGCAAGTTAAGCATTTGGCCACATAAAGAGCAATGTCTTTCTTCATACCGGGCCACCAATAAAGTTGGCGAAGATCTTGGTACATTTTATCCGCACCAGGATGAATAGAATAACGAGTCTTATGAGCCTCGTTCATGAGAATTGCACGGAGATCATCGCGATCGGGAACCCAAATACGGTTCAAGTAATATAGTAAGCCATTGGGTTTAGATTCAAGAAGAAGTTCAACACCACACGACATTTCTTCATACATGTTACCCTCGGTAACCGAGACGTGTTGAGCTTCCAGGATACGGGTTTGAATATCGGATTGAATACGGGCACAATGAAGCATAACATGGTCCTTTCGACTCAAGGCATCGGCTACAACATTCGCTTTGCCGGGATGGTAACGAATCTCGCAGTCGTAGTCGTTAAGGAGTTCGACCCAACGTCGTTGCCTCATATTGAGCTCTTTTTGGTTGAAGATATGTTGAAGACTTTTATGGTCGGTGAATACCACACATTTCGTGCCATATAGGTAATGTCTCCAAATCTTTAACGCGAATACGACCGCACCCAACTCGAGATCGTGCGTCGTATAATTCTTTTCATGAATTTTGAGTTGTCTTGATGCATAAGCGATCACTTTGCCTCGTTGCATGAGGACACAACCAAGACCTTGGTTAGAAGCATCACAATAGACAACTAGATCATCATTTCCATCGGGGAGAGTCAAGATGGGAGCATTGCACAACTTTTTCTTAAGAGTTTGGAAAGTTTCTTCTTGCTTCGGTCCCCACTCATAAGCTTTACCCTTATGGGTCAAGGCGGTAAGAGGGACAGCAATCTTTGAGAAGTTTGAGATGAAACGACGATAATAACCCGCAAGACCAAGGAACGAACGAACTTCGGTAGGAGTCTTCGGGGCATTCCAATTCTTAACCGTTTCAATCTTAGCAGGATCAACATGAATACCCTTGTCGTTGACGATGTGACCAAGAAATTGAACTTCTTTTAACCAAAATTCACATTTGGAGAACTTGGCATATAGTTGTTCTTTCTTTAAAAGGTCCAAAACCAATCTAAGGTGTTCTTCATGGTCGGCTTTAGTCTTGGAATAGATTAAGATATCGTCAATGAAAACGATCACGAATTTATCAAGGTACGGTTTGCACACACGATTCATGAGGTCCATGAAAACTGCGGGTGCATTGGTTAATCCAAAAGGCATAACCATGAACTCGTAATGACCATACCTTGTTCGGAAAGCAGTCTTAGGAATGTCATCTTCTTGAACACGGAGCTGATGATAACCAGATCGAAGATCAATCTTCGAGAAACACGTAGAACCTTGAAGTTGATCAAAGAGATCATCGATTCTAGGCAAAGGATAGCGATTCTTGATAGTAAGCTTATTGAGTTCGCGATAGTCAATACACATGCGAAATGATCCATCCTTCTTCTTTACAAATAAGACGGGTGCACCCCACGGTGAATGACTCGGGCGAATGAACCCTTTATCGGAGAGTTCTTGAAGTTGACTTGCGAGCTCTTGCATTTCGGAAGGTGCAAGACGATAAGGAGCTCTAGCAACAGGGTTAGCTCCAGGCATGAGATCAATACGGAACTCGACTTGACGAACGGGAGGAAGACCGGATAAATCTTTAGGAAACACTTCGGGAAAATCTCGAATAATGGGAATGTCTTGGATACTCTTCTCCTTGACATCCTTTTGAACAATATGAGCTAGGAAGGCGATGTACTTCTTTCGCAAGTACTTTTGAGCAGTAGTACAAGACATCAATTTAAGACCCTTGCAAGGCTTTTCACCATTTGCTATTTCAACGGTGAAGGTTTTCTCTAATTGGGATCGTGTCTTTGCAAGTAAAGGCTCAAAATTAAGTGACACAAAACTTTTATCGGCACCGGTATCGAACAAAATGGAGGCATATTGACTATTAACAAGGAACGTACCATTAACCACGTCGTTGTTGGCTTGAGCTTCGTTGGCGTTAATGTTGAAAGCACGCCCACGAGCTCCACCTTGTCTAGTATTTGCGAGCCTTGGACATAGATTACGAAAATGATTCGGGTCACCACACTCATAACAAGCACGCCCATTAGCAATGGCGGGAGCACCTTGATTAGCCACTTGAGGTACGGTTTGGTTTGGAGGGTTGACTTGGCCCGTAAGGGCTTTGGTCCTACAAACATTAACCGTATGACCATATCTCCCACAATAAGTACAAAGGCGACATGGGGTGTTTTGGGGATGATGATAGTTGCAGGTGGCACAAAGTGGGTAAATTCCACCATATGGCTTTTTGACTGGTGCTTGAACCATAGGTGCAGCTTGGTTCACGGGAACAGCAGGAGTAACCACAGCAAAATTTCTAACCTTCCTCTTTCTAGCGTTGCGAGAGGGCTCGGTTGTAGCTTCTTTGGTGTGGTTAGGAGGGGTTACGGTTTCAGCAACTTTCTTAGAACCCTTTTTGGTAAGAGTTCCAGCTTTAACATGATTATCGGTTAGGGTAGCAGACAGGCGGATGGCATCTTCCAAAGTAGCAGGATTTCTACCTAAGACAGTATCTTGAATTTGTCTTGGTAGCCCACCAATGTACTTTTCGATGCAACGAGATAATGGAGTGACCATGTGGGGCACAAGAAGACTCAATTCATGGAACCGAGTTGTGTAAGCCAAGTGTTCCCCACTATCTTGGGCAAGATCCCAAAATTCGGCCTCTAACTTCTTCACTTCATTGCGAGGACAGAACTCCTCGGTCATAAGCCTTTTGACCTCATCCCAAGGTAAGGCCATAGCTACATCAACACCCCTATTCCTTTTCTCCCCATTCCACCATGTAAGTGCCCGCTTTTGAAGGACACTAGTAGCATGACGAACACGGAGGTTGTCGGGACAGTCACTATTGAGAAAGGTATTCTCAATACTTTCGAACCATTGGAGGAGTCCGGTAGCTCCTTCGGTTCCATAAAACTTTAGGGGATTGCACGAATTGAAGTGCTTGAAGGTGCATTGGGATGGATTACCACCATTTCCACCATTACCACCAATATTACCATTATTGCTTCCATTGCCATTAGTGGCACCATTGGCTTGGGTGAGTTGTGTCACCAATTGAGTAAGAATAGCAGCAATGTCGGAGTTGGCGTTAGCGGCGGGAGCACGACGAGGAGGCATTCTACAGATTTGAAACACAAGACAAGAGAGATTGTAAGAACTTATGAGAATTGCTAGGATTTAATAGAATGAGATAACAAAATAAAAGATAGATAATCATAGTTTGGATTGTACTCAAAAGTGACAAAAATTCACTTGAATACTAAGGCATATTAAGGTTAATTTAAACTCATATAATTTTCAAGGAGACATGCTTTAGCCTATAGGTAAACACTCATCTCGGGAGTTCCCAGGAAAGCATACGGGTCCCTCGGTTGATTGGGATTTATGCGAAATGCTTTCCTAGACAGAAAACCCAAAATACAGGTGTCACCCTTCCAGATTGCACGTGTCCTCAAATAATTTAACAAGTTTAAAAACCTCAACGAAGAAATAAAAATTTTATTTAAAGATTTTTGATTCAAGAATTTTCCACATGCTTAGAAAGGATAAAGATAAAAAAAGAAGATAAGAGGTTTAGGCCATAGGAAAGGATGTTATTTATTTAATTATTATTTAAGAATATCCTAATAAGTCATGCATTTCTAACAAAGAAGGTAGCAAGTATAATAATAATTAATCATGGTAAGCATGTAGCACATAGCACAAAATCATGAAGCATAACATAAGTGGGTGTCCTAAAGTTATAGTCTAGGTCAAGATGTCTAATAACCTAAATCCCTATAACCAAGGCTCTGATACCAAGCTGTCACACCCCGACCGATGGCGGAATCATCGGGGCGGGACATGTAAGACTGTTCATAGCACATGGTTGACTAAATTGAAATATATTAAAGTCAAATTTGCATTACAATAAATCCAAGTACAAGATCAAATTCAAACAAGAAACATAAACAATTCATAAAATTCTTGATTTATTTTGCTAAGTCCAAATCCTATGTTGAACACGTCTTGAATCAATCTCACATATTGGGGCCTGAAACATGAATAAAATAAAGTCAACTAAAAAGTTGGTGAGTATAACACAGTTGTATATAGATAGCATATAGTTGAAAACAAATCCTTTACATGACATGATAAATAAGGCGTTCATGGGGAGTAACTATTGTGTAACCAAATGTACAATCAAACCTTGTAACTAGCATGCAAAACAAATGTATTGTCGGTTTCAATCACCGCGTACCATGGGTGGGTTTGTCAGACTCAATAGATCCATCATTGAAAACCGTCGGCTTGTATAGTTAATGATTGCACATAAGAGCATACAAAGGTTAACACACCTAGCACTCGGGCACAAAGCTCAAATTTTTGCACACATGTATGTATATAGGATTTTTGCACTTGTGTTGTTTGTGTAAAGGTAAATGTGTAATGTGTAATGAATATAGAGTTCATGTTCCACCCCAAAAGTGTAAAAGAGTAAAAGGGGTTGTGAATACTCACCTGGTATGGAAGTGAAGCTAACAAGGAATATAGATAGCAAAAAGATCCTTGAAAAGCACACTTTAACCTAAATAGTAATATGCATTGAATCACATAGATGTATAAAGTTTAAAAATGAAAGTTGGATTTGTATATAAAACCATTGGTTTGTATTTAAAAAGGATTGAATAAAATATATAAAGTTTGAGGTAAAATATGTTTGAAACAATTTAATTAGGTTTGAATTAAATAAATAAGTGTATAACTATAGTTTATGAAATAATGTCAATATTAATTGTAATTAAGTATAAATAAATAAAACGATTTTGATTTAAAATGTAAAGTAAATAAGTCATCATTATTTATAAATTTTGTAACTTAATTATTTAAAATATCATTTAAGTGTAAGATGATAAATATAAATTTAATTTTTATAAACTTTTCAATAAATTACATTTATGCCAAGATTAAACTTTTAATCTATTTTTAAATACAGAAAACATATTTTTATAAAATCTGAAACATTTACTGATTAAAATATAAAAATTATAATTCTGTTAAAAATTCTGAGTCTAGCACGACCGTGCCTCGGAAGGGCACGATCGTGCTCAAGCCACGGGCGCGACCGCGCTAGTCGGGGCGCGACCGGGTTGATCAATCAGGAGCACAATCTAGACAAGTCATCAGGCACGACCGTGCCTTAGCCCGGCACGGTCGCGTCTATGATTTTTAGACACAACAGAGACTAGCCCAAAGGGCATGACAAGGTCTGGACGGATGACACGACCGCGCTGCTAGTCGACACGACCGCGCTAAACGAGGCACGGCCGCGCTAGACGATTAGCGCGACCGTGTCTATTCCAAATCAGACACGAATCGAGAGTTTCTTGTATTTTGAACACAGGAATTGTTAGGGCTTTTGATTAATGGGTTATTAAGAGTCTTTTCATATAACTTAATTGTATGGAAATCGAGTTTAAGCATGGGTTCGATTAAATCATTTTTATTAAAATATGATTTCTGATTCTGATCGAATTCTATAATGGAAGCCCAAATTGAATGAGGGCTTTTGATAATGTTACTGAAATGAGTGAGATGGAGAGTATACTTACCCTGAAACGTAACGAATCGATGAAGAACGGCAGAGATGAGTTCCGGCGACGGAGGTAAAGGTTTCCGGTGACTTCGACTGCGATTCCGGCTAGGCCAGAGAGTCCAGAGTCTTGGAGAGAGCCGGGAGATGATAAATCCTTTCTTGATCTGGAGAATTTGGGTTCCAGGAGGAAGACTCGAGTTTTGTTTGAATTGCTTGAGAGAGAATTCGAGATTGATGGAGAAAAACTAAGGCGTTGAGTAATTGAAAATGGTATAACTCGCGTTAAAGGAAAAGAAACGTAATCGGATTTGAAATTTGAACGATTGAGCGTTTTGAAATCACATTTACGTTTCGACTGTTTCGCAGGCGCGACCGTGCTTAGGAACCGGGCGCGATCGTTCCAGGACCAGCCGCGCGATCGTGCCGAGGCACTTGGCGCGACCGTGCTAGAACGAAGCACGACCGTGCTAACTAGGGTTTCTTGATAAATTTTCAACTTTAGTCCTTGACTTTTCAGATTTTATAAATTTGAAATATATAGTTACTTGTATAGCGTTTATGTGCATATAATTGAGTAAAACTTGCGAACTTGTATAGAATCATTGCATTTTATTTACCGCGGGAAAAATATTGAGACATTGCACGAGTATAGAACTTGAAATTTCATTACATTGAATTGAAATATGAATACTAAAAATCAGAAATGTTACAAAAGCAACTGCCACACTCCAAGCAGAAGGAACCTCACTGGTGCAACCAATAAAGGACAATGACGCTCTTCTCCAAGCATGCAAACAATGATGCCTAAGAAGACGTTTCAGTAAAATTAACTAGATTAGCCTTTACGTGTAATTTAGATTAATAAACAAGATCAACAGCTTGTGTTAGATCTGATCCTTAGAATCAAGGGTCTGTCTTGATTCTAAGTTACTATATATATCTTGTAAACACTTCAAACACAGCGTGCCTTCACAGTGCTCTTTGATAGTGTCTTGATAGAGTTTTACTTTTAATCTTGTAATCTCAGAAGTCTAATACAACAGTGCATTTATCAGTATTCTTGCTGTTTACTTGTTTACTATGTTGGTTGCTATTGTTTCCGCCAATATCAACTAGAATAGAATCACCTTGTAATCTTACGATCCTACACTAAGACTACGCTACTACCTCAAGACTTGATTCGGTGTAACCATACTCGGACATGCAGACTTTTCTCTAATCTTCCTCTTTCGTTATAAAACATATAGTCAAACAAACCCGTTCTCTCTCTTCTTCTTTCATTTATAAAACACACAGTTTAATAAACCCGTTCCCTTTCATAAAACATACAGTTTATTAAACCCATTCTATTTCTGTTTATCTTCCGTTTAAAAAACATACAGTTTAATAAATCCGTTCTCTTTCTATTTATCTTCCGTTTATAAAACATACATTTTAATAAACCTGTTCTCTTTCTGTTTATCTTTTGTTTATAAAACATACAGTTTAATAAACCCGCTCTCTTTCTTTAATCTTTTGTTTATAAAATATATAGTTAGATAAACTCGTTCCTTAATCGTTTTACTGTTTACAAAACTTTAATTAAGTAAACCTTTTATTTCTTATCATTCAAGTTTAAGTAATAAAATACATTTATTATAAACGTCCGTTACTTGAGTATGCACACCACCCTAAAACAGTAAAAATAGGGATTCTCGACTCACCTGATAAGCTAAAGAAAATGTGTTATCAACTGATCAGTGGTGTCGTTCGAAAATCTGGATTGATAGTCAAATTATATCAGTTCTAAACGTTATTATATTCTGAGCGAAACTAAGTTAGTTTCGCTCCATTACTCTAAGCGAAACTATAGTTCTTTCATTTTCTAACTTACAGCGAAACTAGGTTAGTTTCGCTCTCATAATCTCAGCAAAACTAGTCTTCTAGAGAAACTGGTTTCAGGTGAAACTATTTTAGTTTCGCTTCTTCTAAACCAAGCGACACTCGCCAATTTCGTTTCAGGAACAGTTTCACTTCCCTGAATAGTTTCGCTTGGTCTTCTTCTCCGACAGAAACTTAGGGTTTCTGCATGGAGACGGCGGCCAACACTCTAATCGATCAAGCTCACGACTTCTTACGTCCAAAACGTTCCCTTTACTTTTGTGAAATTAGATCTATGGTTAGTTTCACGTTTCATACGTAAAAACTCCATCTTTTTACCAAAAATCATCAAAACTCGTAAAAACATAAAAATACCTCTGATTAGCTGGATTCCTTAGAGAATCTTCACGTAGGCGATGGAGGAAGCGGTGGTAGCGATCTTGGCCCGAACCCAATACATTCTCTCTCTAGATATTCTCTCTCTGTGTGTAGATTTCGAATTTGGATGATGGAAATGAGGAAGGGGTTGGCGGCTAGGGCTTAAGGGCCTTCCTCATCCCCTTTTTCTGTTCTTTAACAATTAGGCGCATCCCACCCCTCGATTATTTATTCGAAACCCGTTTACTCGACTTTTATTATTTTTCGGGATGTTACATTTCTCCGATAATGGTTTCTGAAGCGCATGCCATAGGAAATTTTTTAATTTCCAAAAAAGCACACTTCCACTGTAACATCCCAAAAATCCAGACGTAAACGGTTAACGGTCAAAGGGACGTCAAACGTAAAGCTACGAATGGTATCGGTAACGAAACCCGATACCAAAAGCCTAACGGGGGAGATGGGATTGGAAAATAATAAGTTGGGATGATTTTCGGTTAAGAAACGTGACCTAAGAACTTAACCGAATACGAAACGGAAAGACTATTCGCCCAGAAATAGCCCAAAACTTCATATAGGCATATCCCGTGCTAGAAAATGAGTTACGGAAGCCATAATATATGAAACTTGGGTGCCACGGAGAGAAGAATTTGAAAACTGAGTCATAACGGAACGTCACCTGGTGTAACGGTCCGTCACGACGCCCAAGAATCCATAACGGACCGTCACGGTCCGTGACGGTCTGTCACGCCGCAAAATCATGAAAACTCATCATTTTATGCCATGTATCAGTGACTCATCCCACCCTAAGGCCAAGACGGACAGTCATGACCCGTGACGGTCCGTTACATGGTCAAGAAAACGGTAACGGACCATCACCGACGGTCACGGTCCGTTACGGACTCATGATTTTGCTTATAAATAGATGGAATCGGCCATTCCCTTGCAAAAACATCACACAAAAACACCATTTCACACACACGAATCTGAGGAGGTTAAAGAGAGCTAGTGCGGCGCGTTAAAGTGCGAGTGTGGTACGGTGCGGGTGCGGTACGGTGCGAGTGTGGTACGCTACGAGTGCGGTTCGGATCTGGAGAGACGTTTAAGCGAGGAACGAGCATAGGAAACGACCCGAGACTATCGTAAGTACACTGGAATCGTACCTTAGATAAATGTTTATGTGAATTATGTGATTATGTGATTATGTGTTATGTGCTATGTGTGGAACTAAGATACGGGGTAATGGGGATTAGTCTAAACACTAAACGGGAATAATGGAGTATCCATGACGTATCCAAGAGGTGGTGGATACGCCGCTGGTACTTCATATATATAAACCTCTTTGATACTTCGTAGTGAAACCATTATGAATGTTTAGGGGTATACACTAAAAGATAACAATGAAAATATAGTAAACGAACGGAAGATCTTCCGACCGGTATGTAGTTATGTGACAAACGGAATGTTCTGTCTAAGGAAAGAGTGGTGTATAAATCCCTCCTGGACCCGTCACTCTTTATTGGGAACATCTCTGTTGGAGGTACTACTGTAGAAGGATAATCACCCCAGTTTACAATATATAATAAGTGTGAATAAGTGAGGGCGTAATTCTAAATAAAGGAATATATGTGATGTATTATAGGGGTGGTGGGTACGCCGCTGGTACACCCTATATATAAACCTCTTTAATGCATCATAGAGACACCTTTACGAGGAATTAGGACCAGAATGGGATAAAAGCATGAAGAAGTCATGCAATCAAATAAATTATGAGAAACGCTTTATCTTAAGCAAATGAGTATTCATGAGATGTTAAAGGGGTGGTGGATACGCCGCTGCTACTTCCTATATATAAACCTCTTTAACATTGCATGACGAAACCTTTGTAAGAGATTAGAGAAAGAGTTAAGATAAAAGCATAAAGAGATATTCCACTAAATGATAATTAGATCGGAAAGCTTAATTCGGAGTAAAGGAGTATTCATGGGATATTAAAGGGGTGGTGGATACGCCGTTGGTACTTCTTATATATAAATCTCTTTAACGTAACATGGAGAAACCTTTATAATGAATTAGAGCAGTGATAATTATAAAAGTATGACACGAGAGCATGCCATATGCAATGTGTGCTAAATGTGAATGTATGGATGCATGATGAATGATCATGCTATATGTGTAAATATGAATGTATGATGGGAACGAGTCTAAATGTTAAAATGAAATAACGGAGTACTCACGAAGTATTAAGGGAGTGTTGGATACGTCGCTGGTACTTCCTATATATAAGCCTCTTTAATGCACAGTGGGGAAACTGTTATGAAGTTTTAAGGTAAGGGCTGGTTGGAAATATATTGGGAGGCTGTGAGTCTATGATACTCAAGATCCCAATGAAAAAATATGTCCATCCTACGGGGCGGGTCTCTAGAATGAATGGAAAAAGGTGCCAAGTCCACGGAACGGAAGGGCCTTAAATTTGATAATGGAAAGGTTCCCATTCTATAGGTGGAAGGACCCGGTAGAGGTGCCGAGTCTATAAGGCGGAAGGACCTAAAATGAATGATAATAAAATATACGAATGACGTGACTGGAGGTACGTCCGGAGATGGTCACGGGTGCATCGAGAGCCCGGGAAACTTGAGAAATAATAAGAACCTAAAATTTTTATAATAAAATGAGCGATGCAGTGTACTTACTTAGCGAAAACTAATTCAAAAACGTTTTCCAAACATTGTAGGAAAGAAGCACGTGGAATGAAGCTTCCTGAGGACGTGCTGATCGGAGTTGAAGGATCCCTATGTTACATGATGTAATATTTTATGTAAAGACAATATTTTAATGAAATATACCTATGTCACTTTAGTGGCAAGGTTTTGAAAAAATCTGGGACCATTTTCCGCTATAAAACTCTAAGAAATTAATATAGTAAATGTAGGATGTTTAAAGTTGGTATCAGAGCATGGTTTGAGGGATTTGAGTATCGGAAGGATACTTAAACTCAAAACATAAGTGCTCATGATATAAATAGGGATTCAATCTGAGGCCGTCCAAGGAAGCAGGTATGTTTAAATTCAAGTGCTTAAACATAAATGTGTGAGTATACGTGGGCTGAACATTGTATGAGATAAGCTCCATATGATAGTTGGGAGTATCATGATGCGTAATATACATTGCCTTATACCTGGCCAATATTGGAGCTAATGTATGGGACCCCGTGATACATCAAACATCATATGATAACTTATTTCAGCACATAGTAAGCCGGGAATGTGATTATACATGATTGAAATGTATAAGTGAATATGAGTAAGTGTGAATGTATGATTGAGGCCTTACATAAAACCCTAGAATGCTTAATTAAGGTTAGAATAGTATGAGGCCTGTAAATATGAAACCTTAGACTATAATTAGGGTGAACGAGCGAGTGATTAAACGAAACTCGTGTATCAGTAACGATGACTGAGCATCAATTATGCAAGCAGAATATCCGGAGACAGATTGCCTTAAAAGTAGGAAAGGCTTTCGATGCGAACCTCCCAATTATGCAAGCAGAACTGCAAAGTTCATTAGAAAGCTGGTTTGAGAACCATAAGAATATTGAGCAACCTCATAACGGAGAAGATGGAAATTCTAAATCGACTCGATGCACGTATAAAGATTTTATGACGTGGAAACTGTAGAGATAAAGACTAGTAACTACAGAATTATCTAAGTGTAAATGCAGCGGACTCCACAAATTTGACACTGATGAAGTTGTTGCGGATAAGTGTTAATGATGCAGATAGTTACTCATTGCTGCTGATCAACAACTATGCTGCGGATAGGCCTTATCTGTAGAAGTTCAAAGGTTGTTGCTGATAGGCTTCTCAGCAGCATCAAACATTGATGTTGCTGATAGGAAAATCATCAGCAACCTTGACTTTACTACTGACATCTCTTCTGTAACACGGACACATCAGCAGAAGGAATGTTATTGGTGCAGATGACAAAAGACAATGCTCCTTTTCTGCTCTGTCCTGCAATGATTACTGAGAAGACCTTGTTTTGCTGTTTCTTTTCATTGCAGAAGTCTTTTCACTGCAATTGTCTTTTTGCTACTTGTCTCTATTGTAATATCCTGGATTTTTTCCGACCCATTTCTTAGATATTCATTTAGTCAATATAAAATGCTTATACTCGAGAACCTATATATACATATAAAATACTTTATAAGCTTAAACTTATTATTATAAAAATTTACATAACTAATAAATACATGAAGTCTCGAAACTACGAAAATTATTTTAACAATAAAACTTACAAAACCTTAAAGAGATTTTATAAAATAAAAAGATGTATTTGCTTTACAAAGTCAAGGGGGCCGAAATGTCATTTTTGAAACTTGTTTTAAACTAAAATTCTACTTTAAAACATAAAGTGTTAATTCAGTAAAACTTTGAGGGCCTGTTTTGCCAATAACCCGAACTTCCAGATTTCAAATTTAGTCCCGGGTTCGAATCTTGTAGGAGCCGGTTTTGACCCCCTTTAGTCGAAATCACGTATTCTGGCCAGGTGCAACGAACCTCGAACTCCCTTCACGCATGCGACCGAGACTCGATGCAATTCAATGCTCGAATTCGAGTTTAGCAGACGCGTGCGTTCGATTTAAACCTGTAACCTTTCTGATTTTCATGTTTTTCCTGTGTATTTTATGCCGTGCAATAAAAGATTTCAACCTTACATTTATTGTTCATATACACTTACAAGCATACACGCGTTCATTATAATACAATATTAACGAAAACAATCTTACAAACCTCGAGGACCAAACTTGACCTAAACTTAACCAAAACTCAAAACAACATCAATATTACAAAACTACAAGGACTAGTCTTGAATCTTCCAAAAACCAACACAAGCACGGTCGCGCCAAGTCCTAGGCACGGTCGCGCTTGTGTCATGACCACGGTCGTGCTTATCTTTAAGCACGGTCGCGCCTATTATACAGTTTGACTCTGAAAAGGTCAAACCGACGCAAATCTTGTCCAAAAATAGATTTAAACGAGTTTTAGAAATCGCGATACTTGTAGAATAAGTTATTCGACCAATTAAGCCTAAAACCCGACCAAATACACGTCAAATCGTCCGAATTCGCGTACCTTTAAACCAACTTCCTTTTTAAATCAAATCTCGTAATTAAGACCAAATCAAGACAAATCAAACCACGATACAGACTTCGTACGACTCCTATAAACATTCCACAACTCTCAATTCGTCTAAGCATCGTCCCAAATCCTCTGTCGATCTCCTAAAAGCCGCGATATTCCTCCCGTAGCCGTCTGCACTTGTTGCCCGATCTAAACAGGTAAGTAGTAGTCCAACTTGTTCGTTTCTCCATCCTAAACAAAAGCCCTAAATCAATTCAGAAGATTAATATACGATTAAACTGATTCGAATCTAAGTTTTTGAAAATAAATGGTTTTAATCGAACTACACGATAAACACGTTATAAATCCAATTAAATGGTGTGATTGGATTCTCCAACACTTGTTTAATGAAAACCCTATGAATCCAACAGATTTTAATATAAGAACAATCGAAATTGCTTCTGGAATCGACCAGACACGGTCGCGCTGTCCTACGAGCGCGGTCGTGCCTGAGCAAGCACAGTCGTGCCCCGAGAGAGGCCCGGTCGTGGTTGCCGAACAAACCAAGTCCTGACCTAGGCGCGGTCGTGCCGGATACGAGCACGGTCGTGTCTCGTAAACAGACCCTTTTGTAACCTTCTGACTCGACCACGGGCGCGCTTCAGACCACCACGGTCACGCCCGTTGACGAGCGCGGTCGTGCCTTATACGAGCACGGTCGTGTTCGATTTCAAACAGAATCTTAATTTTAACCAATTTAATATATATTATATTCTAATGTTATAAAGAGTATTATTTTATAAAATATCCAGAACCAGTTATCGTTTAACAAAGATCGACTATTTAATTTTTCTTTAAATTAAAATCAATAAAATATTACAAAGTTTATATGATTATTTTTATAAACAACAATGTATTCTATACGTTTTGTCCTTAACAAATAGTATTTATTTAAACTTATATTTAAATAAATAATAAACAAAATAGTTATATTTTATCTAAACAACCCTTAAACTTAATCCACTTCCAACACCGAATAAACGCAACTCAATAATACATAATCGTATACATTGTTCATTAGGTCGAACTTAGCGATCTACAACACACCGCCATTACATACTTGCTTGTGTGATCTACACTCTACATAACATGTGAGTTTACATAGCCCCCTTTTCAACTATTTACAACTTTTGGGGTGGAACATGCGTTCTATTACTATGTTTTCAATTATACACGAATACAGTTTCCATCCTACATACATGTATGCAATTCTGTGCTTTATGCTTGAGTGCTAGGTGTGTAGACTATATACGCTATTCACAATCATTAACTATTAGCCGACAGTATACAGTGATAGTACTATTGAGTCTGACAAACCCACCCAGGTAGGGTGACTGTTGCTGACAACACGAATTGATTTCAGTTACAAAGGTTTGATTGAATACACATGTCACACGATGGTTTCTCTCCATAAATGCCTTTATTGACATATTTTGTATGAACTGTATGCACACATCACGTTTTTGCTATCACACAACAAAACCTATGTTTTCTCACCAACTCTTTGTAGTTGACCCTCTCGTTTTAACCATGTTTCAGGTACTAATGTTTGAAGTGATCAAGATATGCTACACATAGGATTTGGACCTAGTTCTAATTAAACCAGTTATATTTTGATGTAATTTTCGTTATTGTTTGGTGGATTGAATCTATGTTTTGGTTGAACTTATTTGATTACAATGAAATTGATTATTTAATATTCAAACTTTAGTAAACCATGAGCAATGAACAGTCTGCACGCTTCACGCCCCGATGTTTCCGCCGTCGGTTGGGGTGTGACAGATTGGTATCAGAGCCTTGGTTATAGGGAATTAGGTTATTAGACACCTTTGACCTAGACTATAACTTTAGGATACCCACTTATGCCATGCTTCATGATTTACATGCTATGTGCTACATGCTATATGATATATGCTACATGTTTTATATGTATATATGAATAACAACTTAAATAAACAATATCCCTACCCATATCCTAAACCACATATCCTTCATGCCTGCTTCCATGTCATCATCAACATAACTTGAATCATATTCTTAGACTTGGGTCTATAAAATTTCTTTTACACCCGTTAAGGTTTTTAGACTTTGTTTAATTGTTAAAGGACACGTGCAATCTGGAAGAGTGACACCTGTATTCCGGGTTTTCTGTCTAGGAAAGCATTTCGTATAAATCCCAACCAACCGAGGGACCCGTATGCTTTCCTGGGAATTCCCGGGATGAGTGTTTACTTATAGGCTAAAGCACGTCTCCTTGATAATTATCTGAGTTTGAATTAACCTTAATATGTCATAGTACTCGAGTGATTATGTCACTATTTGAGTACAATCCAAACTATGAACTACTTGCATCTATTTATTCTTCTATTTAATCCAAGAAAATCTCACAACTCTTATTGTGTCTAAATCTGTAGAATGCCTCCCCGTCGTGACAACAGCAACAACAGCAATAACACTGACCTGGCTGCTTTACTCACACAGCTGGTGAACCAAATTACCCAAGCCAACAACAACAATAATGGCCATGCCAGTGGAAGTGCTGCTACTGGAGGTGGTGGTGGTGCCAACCCGCCACAATGCACCTTCAAACACTTCAACTCCTGTAATCCCCTCAAATTCTATGGCAGCGAAGGAGCCACGGGGCTCCTTCAATGGTTCGAAAGCATTGAGAGCACTTTTCTCAATAGCGATTGTCCCGACAACCTCCGTACTCGTCATGCTACTAGTGTCTTTCAAAAAAGGGCGCTTACTTGGTGGAATGGTGAGAAAAGGACTAGGGGAGTGGATGTAGCAGTGGCACTACCGTGGGATGAGTTGAAGAGGATCATGACTGAGGAATTCTGTCCTCGAAATGAGATGAAAAAGCTAGAAGCGGAATTTTGGGATCTTGCTCAAGATAGTGGTGAAAGCTTAGCATACACCACCCGTTTTCACGAGCTGAGTCTACTTGTGCCACACATGGTTACACCTCTGTCTAGGTGTATTGAAAAGTACATTGGTGGTCTACCTAGACAAATTCAAGATACTGTGGTAGGAGGAAATCCTGCTACTCTGGAGGATGCTATCCGCTTGTCAGCCACACTTACTGACAATCATGTTAAAGCGGGTACACTTACAAGAAAGGGTGCCAAGAAAGTTTCTGAAACAACAACACCTCCCGCTCATGTCAAAGAAGTCCAAACTGAACCGTACCGCAATACTAGGAAGAGAAAGGTCAAGAACTGTGCTGTAATCACTCCGGCTGCTCCAGTAAATCAAGTTGCACCCATGGCTCAAAACCCAGCAAAGAAGCCCTATGGGGGCAGCTACCCACTTTGCAACACCTGCAACTACCATCACCCTCCAAACATACCTTGTCGCCTTTGCAACCACTGCGGGAAACATGGCCACACAGCCAATATTTGTCGAGCCAAGGCACTTGCCAACCAAACCAACCCAGCAAATCAAGCCAATCATCAAGCAACTAACCAAGCCATCCCCGCCATTGCAAATGGACGTGCTTGCTTCGAATGTGGTGACCCGAACCACTTCCGTAACCAGTGCCCAAGACTGATCAATGTTAACCAAGGCGGAGCTCGTGGGCGTGCTTTCAACATCAACGCCAATGAGGCTCAGGCCAACACTGATGTGGTTAACGGTACGTTCCTTATGAATAATCATTATGCTTCTATACTATTTGATACTGGAGCCGATAAAAGTTTTGTGTCACTAGACTTCGAACCGTTACTTGCAAAAACCCGGTCTAAACTAGAGAAAACCTTTACCGTTGAGGTAGCCGATGGTAACACCGTTACAATTGACACCATCATTTATGATTGCTCCCTAGAACTAAATAAACACACCTTTCCAATCAACCTCATACCAATGCCATTAGGAAGTTTTGACGTCATCGTAGGTATGGATTGGTTGTCGAAGCACCACGCCGAAGTCATGTGCTTTGAAAAATGCATCCGTATACCACTCCCATCCGGCGAAACGTTGACGGTCCTTGGTGAAAAACCTTGCAAAGGACTCAAACTAATGTCATGCATTACCGTCCAAAAGTACATACGAAAGAAGTACATGGTTTTCCTAGCCCATGTTATCCAAAAAGAAATCAAAAAGAGGAGTGTACAAGACATCCCCATCGTTCGGGATTTTCCCGAAGTCTTTCCTGATGACTTGTCCGGTCTTCCACCTGTTCGGCAAGTGGAATTTCGCATCGATCTTGTACCTGGAGCAAACCCGGTGGCTAAAGCTCCATACCGGCTTGCACCTTCCGAGATGCAAGAACTTGCAAGTCAACTTCAAGAACTCTCCGACAAAGGTTTCATACGGCCGAGTCATTCACCGTGGGGTGCACCAGTCTTGTTTGTTAAAAAGAAGGATGGTTCATTTCGCATGTGTATTGACTATCGAGAACTCAACAAGCTTACAATCAAAAACCGATACCCTTTACCTAGGATTGACGACCTCTTCGATCAACTCCAAGGTTCTACCTACTTCTCGAAGATTGATCTTCGATCTGGTTATCATCAACTCCGTGTGCAAGAGGAGGATATTCCCAAGACTGCCTTCCGAACGAGATATGGTCACTACGAGTTCATGGTTATGCCTTTTGGGCTAACCAATGCACCTGCTGTCTTCATGGACCTCATGAATCGCATGTGCAAACCATACCTTGATAAATTTGTTATCGTGTTCATTGATGACATCTTAATCTATTCAAGAACTAAGGAAGATCATGAACAACACCTTAGGTTGATTTTGGATCTCTTGAAAACCGAACAGCTATACGCCAAGTTCTCCAAATGTGAATTTTGGCTAAAAGAAGTTCAATTCTTGGGTCACGTTGTCAATGAAAAGGGAATTCATGTTGACCCCGCCAAAATTGAAGCTGTTAAGAATTGGAAAGCTCCTAAAAACCCTACCGAAGTTCGTTCATTTCTTGGTTTAGCGGGTTATTACCGAAGGTTCATTTCTAACTTCTCCAAGATCGATGTTCCCCTCACTGCCTTAACTCAAAAAGGTAAACCCTATGAGTGGGGACCGAAACAAGAAGAAGCCTTTCAAATTCTCAAGCGAAAGTTGTGCAATGCTCCTATCCTCACCCTTCCTGAAGGTGAAGATGATCTAGTTGTTTACTGTGATGCTTCAAACCAAGGTCTTGGTTGCGTTCTCATGCAACGAGGCAAGGTGATCGCTTATGCATCAAGACAACTCAAAATCCATGAGAAGAATTATACGACGCATGATCTGGAGTTGGGTGCTGTCATATTTGCGTTGAAGATTTGGAGACATTATCTCTATGGCACGAAATGTGTGGTGTTCACCGACCACAAAAGCCTCCAACATATCTTCAACCAAAAGGAACTCAACATGAGACAACGACGTTGGGTTGAACTCCTCAACGATTACGATTGCGAGATTCGTTATCATCCCGGCAAGGCTAATGTTGTAGCCGATGCACTAAGCCGCAAGGAACATGTCATGCTTCAAAGTGTCAAGATCCATTCCGATATTCAAGTTCGTATTCTAGAAGCTCAACATGTCTCGGTTACCGAGGGCAATATATATGAGGAAATTTCTTGTGGTGCTGAATTCCAATTAGAGACTAAGACCAATGGCTTGCTTTATTTTCTAAATCGTCTTTGGGTTCCCGATCGTAACGATCTCCGAGCATTCATCATGACCGAAGCACACAAGTCTCGATATTCTATCCATCCTGGTGCGGATAAAATGTACCAAAATCTTCGTCCACAATATTGGTGGCCCGGTATGAAGAAAGACATTGCTTTGTTTGTAGCAAAATGTCTCACATGTTCTAAAGTCAAAGCTGAGCATCAACGTCCTTCTGGGTTACTTGAACAACCGGAAATCCCCGTGTGGAAATGGGAGAATCTAGCTATGGATTTCATCACTAAACTCCCTCGCACTTCGAGCGGTTATGACAGCATCTGGGTGATCATTGACCGTCTCACTAAGTCCGCACACTTCTTGCCTATCCGTGAAGACTATAAGGTCGAGAAATTGGCTCGAATTTACATTGAGGAGATCGTGAGTCATCACGGTGTTCCTTTGAACATAATCTCCGATAGAGATGCTCGTTTCACTTCTCGGTTTTGGCAATCTCTCCAAAAGGCACTTGGTACACGATTGGATTTGAGCACGGCCTACCATCCCCAAACTGATGGTCAGACCGAGCGAACAATCCAAACCCTGGAAGACATGCTGAGAGCCTGTGTCATCGACTTTGGTGGTAATTGGGATTCACATTTGACACTTATCGAATTTTCCTACAACAATAGTTACCACACCAGCATCGACATGGCTCCGTTTGAAGCTCTCTATGGTCGTAAGTGTCGTTCTCCCATCTGTTGGAACGAGATTGGTGAAGCACAAATCACCGGTCCCGAGTTAATTCAAGAAACCTCCGACAAGATTATCCAAATCCGTGACAACATTCGAGTTGCGAGGAGTCGGCAAAAGAGCTATGCCGACAAACGACACAAACCCTTGGAATTCCAAGTTGGTGATCTTGTACTTCTAAAGGTGTCTCCTTGGAAGGGGGTGATCCGTTTTGGGAAGAAAGGCAAGCTAGCACCTCGCTATGTGGGTCCATTCAAGATCCTTGAAAGGATTGGGAAAGTGGCTTACAAGCTCGAGTTACCTCCATCACTTGGCAGCATACATCCTACATTTCATGTGTCCAACCTCAAGAAGTGTCTTGCTGATGAAAACCTTCATATACCTCTTGACGATGTGCGCATTGATGAAACGATGCACTTCGTTGAAAAACCAGTCGAGATTATGGATCGCGAGATAAAACAACTCAAGCGCAGCCGTATTCCTATTGTCAAGATTCGTTGGGAATCTAAACGAGGACCCGAGTTTACTTGGGAACGAGAAGACCAAATGAAGCTCAAGTACCCACATCTTTTTGCTGAAGCAGTAGCCTCAACCAGTTGAATTTCGGGACGAAATTCCCTCAACATGGGGATACTGTAACCTTTCTGATTTTCATGTTTTTCCTGTGTATTTTATGCCGTGCAATAAAAGATTTCAACCTTACATTTATTGTTCATATACACTTACAAGCATACACGCGTTCATTATAATACAATATTAACGAAAACAATCTTACAAACCTCGAGGACCAAACTTGACCTAAACTTGACCAAAACTCAAAACAACATCAATATTACAAAACTACAAGGACTAGTCTTGAATCTTCCAAAAACCAACGCAAGCACGGTCGCGCCTAGTCCTAGGCACGGTCGCGCTTGTGTCATGACCACGGTCGTGCTTATCTTTAAGCACGGTCGCGCCTATTATACAGTTTGACTCTGAAAAGGTCAAACCGACGCAAATCT
Organism: Smallanthus sonchifolius; assembly: GCA_023525975.1. Taxonomy (NCBI): domain Eukaryota; kingdom Viridiplantae; phylum Streptophyta; class Magnoliopsida; order Asterales; family Asteraceae; genus Smallanthus; species Smallanthus sonchifolius. The sequence goes on along the minus strand of CM042033.1, from coordinate 71,101,016 downwards.
TGTCCAAAAATAGATTTAAACGAGTTTTAGAAATCGCGATACTTGTAGAATAAGTTATTCGACCAATTAAGCCTAAAACCCGACCAAATACATGTCAAATCGTCCGAATTCGCGTACCTTTAAACCAACTTCCTTTTTAAATCAAATCTCGTAATTAAGACCAAATCAAGACAAATCAAACCACGATACAGACTTCGTACGACTCCTATAAACATTCCACAACTCTCAATTCGTCTATGCATCGTCCCAAATCCTCTGTCGATCTCCTAAAAGCCGCGATATTCCTCCCGTAGCCGTCTGCACTTGTTGCCCGATCTAAACAGGTAAGTAGTAGTCCAACTTGTTCGTTTCTCCATCCTAAACAAAAGCCCTAAATCAATTCAGAAGATTAATACACGATTAAACTGATTCGAATCTAAGTTTTTGAAAATAAATGGTTTTAATCGAACTACACGATAAACACGTTATAAATCCAATTAAATGGTGTGATTGGATTCTCCAACACTTGTTTAATGAAAACCCTATGAATCCAACAGATTTTAATATAAGAACAATCGAAATTGCTTCTGGAATCGACCAGACACGGTCGCGCTGTCCTACGAGCGCGGTCGTGCCTGAGCAAGCACAGTCGTGCCCCGAGAGAGGCCCGGTCGTGGTTGCCGAACAAACCAAGTCCTGACCTAGGCGCGGTCGTGCCGGATACGAGCACGGTCGTGTCTCGTAAACAGACCCTTTTGTAACCTTCTGACTCGACCACGGGCGCGCTTCAGACCACCACGGTCACGCCCGTTGACGAGCGCGGTCGTGCCTTATACGAGCACGGTCGTGTTCGATTTCAAACAGAATCTTAATTTTAACCAATTTAATATATATTATATTCTAATGTTATAAAGAGTATTATTTTATAAAATATCCAGAACCAGTTATCGTTTAACAAAGATCGACTATTTAATTTTTCTTTAAATTAAAATCAATAAAATATTACAAAGTTTATATGATTATTTTTATAAACAACAATGTATTCTATACGTTTTGTCCTTAACAAATAGTATTTATTTAAACTTATATTTAAATAAATAATAAACAAAATAGTTATATTTTATCTAAACAACCCTTAAACTTAATCCACTTCCAACACCGAATAAACGCAACTCAATAATACATAATCGTATACATTGTTCATTAGGTCGAACTTAGCGATCTACAACACACCGCCATTACATACTTGCTTGTGTGATCTACACTCTACATAACATGTGAGTTTACATAGCCCCCTTTTCAACTATTTACAACTTTTGGGGTGGAACATGCGTTCTATTACTATGTTTTCAATTATACACGAATACAGTTTCCATCCTAGATACATGTATGCAATTCTGTGCTTTATGCTTGAGTGCTAGGTGTGTAGACTATATACGCTATTCACAATCATTAACTATTAGCCGACAGTATACAGTGATAGTACTATTGAGTCTGACAAACCCACCCAGGTAGGGTGACTGTTGCTGACAACACGAATTGATTTCAGTTACAAAGGTTTGATTGAATACACATGTCACACGATGGTTTCTCTCCATAAATGCCTTTATTGACATATTTTGTATGAACTGTATGCACACATCACGTTTTTGCTATCACACAACAAAACCTATGTTTTCTCACCAACTCTTTGTAGTTGACCCTCTCGTTTTAACCATGTTTCAGGTACTAATGTTTGAAGTGATCAAGATATGCTACACATAGGATTTGGACCTAGTTCTAATTAAACCAGTTATATTTTGATGTAATTTTCGTTATTGTTTGGTGGATTGAATCTATGTTTTGGTTGAACTTATTTGATTACAATGAAATTGATTATTTAATATTCAAACTTTAGTAAACCATGAGCAATGAACAGTCTGCACGCTTCACGCCCCGATGTTTCCGCCGTCGGTTGGGGTGTGACAAAACCCACTTTTATTCATCCGTAAACCCCCAACGGTTTTAGCATTAAAACTTGAAATTGATTATAAATACCACCCGTAATCCTTAGACGACATCAGACCGAAACTATCTAAACCTCCAATTCAGTCGTTCATCACCTACACCTCGCGATTTTGTTCCCGTAACAGTCGGCCCACAATCGGACTCGTTCTCCCTCGACTCGGCACTAAAACAGGTAATCCGAATATCCTTCCTACTCGTTTTCATTCTAAGATCATTAGCCCCATAACAATTTGTAAGATCAGGGGGCTAATCGCATCGTATTGGACGGATTTGCATCCTAGGGTTCATATGGATTTTGGGGATAAGTGGGGTTTCTGTTTAAGAATTTATTTTTTTCGTGTTTAAACACAATGAACTAGTAGTCGGGATGGTCAGTATGCTTGTGTGTGGGTGCGCCCTGGACAAGAACCCGAGTTCGAGTCCGGGTAAACCGATTTTGTCCGTTTTATTTTTTTAAACCATTTCCAAACAGTTTTTACACTTTTAATAATTTTTATAAATTATGTGATACTTTTATAAACCTGAATTCAATTTTTATTTACACTTTTATATTTCGGAAGTATTTTAATTAAAGTAAACTTAGTTAAAAACTTATAATAACTGACTCTTTAAAATAGTTTTAAAAGCTTTGAGACTATAAATATATTTTAAAAGTTTAATTATGGTTTTAAATTCATAAAAACTATAAAAACATTTTTACTTATAATTTATATAATCATAAATTTATTTGTTTATATAAATTTAAAACAAGAGGCATAAATATACTTTATCTTATTTTTATAATAAACCTTGTGAAATAAGAAAGAAACCTTATATTGTAAACTTATAAACTATAAAAAGGTTTATAAAATAAGAAATTCCATCTAAATCTTTTCTTAACTTATAATTACATATTACTTATTTAAACTTATAAACATTATATATTACAAAACAATTTGTAAAATGAATACCTAATAAAGTCTTAAATACTTAATATAAATTATTTAATTGGATAAAGTAATTACCCTTTTAAATAATTATTTATCCTTGTCAAATAATTGTTATTCTTTAATAATTAATTATTCTTAAATAATTATTAAAACACTTAATAATTATTTATTTATTCTTAGTCATTAACTATTTATTAAAAATGATTATCATAAATTTCTAATAATTATTTATCCTTTAAATAAATGTTATTAATCTTGATTCTTTTGGTGCAACCTTATTTATAATACTTAGAAAACTACTTTAAACTATTAACACATGACTTGTGAAATCAATCGTTGTAAAACTTTTAAAATATTATTATTCTAAACCACGAATCTATTAAACTTTGATTTTCAAACTTTGTGAAACCCTACTTAGAAACTTATATAAACTTTATAAACACAATCATTCCCGTCTCTCATTTGGAACCCTAGTCGATCTTGAAATCCTAGATCTTTACCATAGACTTATAGGATCATACTTAAATATTTAGACTTGCATACTTAGGCTTATTGTGAGGATATTCTCCCTCCAAGTCTTGCAAATACTTATCCGTGTCGTATACTCTTCATCATCCAAGTGAGTATACTTAGCCCCTTTTTCCTTTCTATACTTTTGGGGTGAAACATGTTCAAAAACATTAAACTTATGCAATTCTTGTACAACTAGGACTAGATGCTTATTCTTATGTTAAACTTGAGACTTGTATGCTTAGATTAAACTTAAAACTAGCACATTCATTAACTTTAATCAAGCCTATAGTAACATTGATAGATCTATTGCATTTGACCAATCCACCTTGATTGATTGACCACTTCGGGGGGGGGGGAGCCCTTGGTGATTGTTACTGAATTAAACTTTAAACTTGAGACTTATAAGGGTAACCTGCGGGTTATGCCTAAACTTGGTTGGAGGGTTGAAGTGCATAATGTTTAAGATACTTGTTCTCATACTTGCATTATAGAATGCATATATCATAGTGAATTGTAATTCTTTCCAAATACTTGTTAAACTGCGTCAAAACCTTTGTATCTCACCAAATATTTTGTAGTTGACAGATTCTTTCACATGTTTCAGGTTCTACATCATGAGACTTGTTTGTGATCACATAGGACGCTTTGGACCTAGACTACTTATTAAATAAACGTTGTATACTTGTTATTTCCTTTGTATTGAAACCTTGAATCTATTTATTAATGAAATATTGAAACTTTAATAGTCAACCTTGTGTTATTGAACAACCGCGTCCGCCCTGACGTATAATCCGCCGTCGGTTGGGGTGTGACAGATTGGTATCAGATCCTTGGTTATAGGGAATTAGGTTATTAGACACATGACCTAGACTATAACTTAGGAGACCTAAACATGAGTTATCTCATGTCCTTTACTAGGAATTCTCTCCTAATTCTATTCTTAAATCTTATACGTGAACGCTTGGAGATTCTACGTTTCTACCTACCTACGTGCTACAAGAGTCTACTACGTCGAGGATACATTCTTAGGCTTTAAGTCTAAACTCCCAATAAATTCTCGTCAAGAGTATTTAAGTTCTAGACAATGTATGAGAACTTGTGCGGACCGGAAGGGTGGATACCTGTATCCTGGGAAATTCTGTCAAGGAAAGCATTTCGTATAAATCCAAATCAACCGTTGGACCCGTATGCTTTCCTGGGAATTCTTGGGATGAGTATCCACTTATAGGAATGCATGACTTCTCTAAACATTAGTGAGCTTAGATCTCTCTTGATATGTCAAAGTACTTACTTAGTGATATGCACTAAATGAGTACCATCTCAAATACTATACACTTCATAAATTCATGATTCAAAAACTTTCCTCTATAACCTTTACTCTATGATTCTTACGTTTCGTCTCTTCAAGAATGGTCGCATGACAGCATGCTTACTCGTCATGACCTGAAGGAGTTACCTTCAAGGAGAAATTCTTATGAGATTATACTTAAAAACTACATACATAAACTTATATTTATAGATACTACCCAATAAACTTCGTGCTCGTTGTAATATAACCCTTAAAACTATGTATTACTCTACAAATTCTCCTATAAAGCTTCATTATTTTATATATATGACACCTAAGAGGTAACCCTTGTATTTTTACCTTACCTCCTTAACACTTGACCCAGTTTCATTTGATAACTAACTCAAAAACTTTTGTTACGCTTTTATACATCTCAAAACTTTCATACGTCTTTAAAACTTCCACATCACCGTTTTTTGTAAACAAAACTTAATGTCTTTTAAAATCTAAAGTACATTAACAAAGAAATTCGTAGCCTAAGTAATTTCCTTGTAGAGGAAGAAGCCTACTATAGAACAAACAAGCTCCACGTTTAAGACTCTAAACCCATAATGAACCTCGACATGGTACCATAAACCCAAACATCGGTGACAACAACTGAGAGAAGTTGTAGGCCCATGAGGAAGTTCTGGCTAGGGAAATAGGGTACTTAAGTGAGTCCTTGTGACCACCCCTTCTTCCGGGAATCCTCCTCGTTAGCCCATCAACCTCCAATCAAAACCATTTTTGAAAGTATTACTGTGATAACTCAGTATTATGAATAAAAACCTTTTGAACATATTAAATCAACTTACTTACACACTTTAATTTTCCGTTTAAATTGTATTATGTAAGGGCAAGAAGTCCCAATTTTGAAACATTCAACGAAAGTTATTTTAAAATTTATCTTGTTAGCACTTACCAGCTTGACTTTCCTTCTAGCACTACAAACTTAACACTTCTTACCCAAACACTTTCGTCAAGAGTAGCTCACGTTAGTACTAGAGATAATTAACAACGTGGCATTAAACTATAAAAACCCTAAGTGACACGTATACTCGAAGAATAAACCTTGAATAAACCTTCTGATTCGTAAGCACCCTTTTAAAACAACACGACTTATGAACCACTGTCGTAATCAACTTTTTGTTTGACAATCATACATACCTCTTTGTAAGTCCTACTTATACTACTCATCGTTGTTTAACTCGCCATTCTTGAACATCTTAATTATACACTATATAAAAGAAAACTACGTATCCTTTTAGGAAACAAGACAAATCATTTGTAAACATACCATCATTCCCAAAACTTTTCCCGTTACCCTATACTAGAAGACTTTCCCCATCAAACTCTTGCCACGTAAAAGATTTACTATAAGTCACAACGGGAACTAAAGGCTTAAATGCACGTTGCTAAAACATCAAACTTCGTATACACAACTATAAGGTCAGAGACTTTTGAGCCTTGTAAAAACTTATACAAACATTCGAAACCGTATTCTTAAAACTAAACATGATCAATAAAGGATCATGTAAAGCTTAATGTTGAAACTTGAAATCAACTGACTTTTCAAACTCATACTTGGATTCTTAGTCATGAAAACTTATTGTGTTCACTAAACTTTATAAGACGCGATAAACATTCATTCCAAATACACGAGCAAACTTCATTCTTTATACTAGAAACTAATGTGAGTGGGGACACTGCTCTTTTTAGCAGAGTACCTCCCTAGTCTTCTCTTCAAACCCAAAATAATCGGGATCCACCTAACCTTCTGGACAACTCAAATCTCCTGTGAAGAGATCGTATAACGGTTAATCATGTTCCAAACGCTGTCCCACGCCTTTCTTAAATACTAGAGTATTTAGATAACCGCTTTATACTCAAAACGTAATAGTATATTTCTATACACTGAAGCTAAACTAAAAGACTTTAAACTATTATATGTTTGACGTATTCTTGTTCAAACACAATGCTATGTTTGACGTATTCTTGTTCAAACACAATTTAAACTATTCTATGTTTGACGTATTCTTGTTCAAACATAATTTAAACTATTTTATGTTTGACGTATTCTTGTTCAAACACAATTTAAACTATTCTATGTTTGACATATTCTTGTTCAAACATAATTTAAACTATTCTATGTTTGACGTATTCTTGTTCAAACACAATTTAAACTATTCTATGTTTGACGTATTCTTGTTCAAACACAATTTAAACTATTCTATGTTTGACGTATTCTTGTTCAAACACAATATAAACTATTCTATGTTTGACGTATTCTTGTTCAAAAACAATTCTATGTTTGACGTATTCTTGTTCAAACACAATTTAAAACTATTATATGTTTGACGTATTCTTGTTCAAACACAATTTAAACTATGTTATGTTTGACGTATTCTTGTTCAAACACAATTTAAACTATTCTATGTTTGACGTATTCTTGTTCAAACACAATTCTATGTTTGACGCATTCTTGTTCAAACACAATTCTATGTTTGACGTATTCTTGTTCAAACACAATATAAACTATTCTATGTTTGACGTATTCTTGTTCAAACATAATTCTATGTTTGATGTATTCTTGTTCAAACACAATTTAAACTATTCTATGATTGACGTATTCTTGTTCAAACACAATTTAAACTATTCTATGTTTGACGTATTCTTGTTCAAACACAATTCTATGTTTGACGCATTCTTGTTCAAACACAATTCTATGTTTGACGTATTCTTGTTCAAACACAATATAAACTATTCTATGTTTGACGTATTCTTGTTTAAACACAATATAAACTATTCTATGTTTGACGTATTCTTGTTCAAACACAATTCTATGTTTGATGTATTCTTGTTCAAACACAATTTAAACTATTCTATGATTGACGTATTCTTGTTCAAACACAATTTAAACTATTCTATGTTTGACGTATTCTTGTTCAAACACAATATAAACTATCCTATGTTTGATGTATTCTTGTTCAAACACAATTCTATGTTTGACGCATTCTTGTTCAAACACAATTTAAACTATTCTATGTTTGACGTATTCTTTTTCAAACACAATATAAACTATTCTATGTTTGACGTATTCTTGTTCAAACACAATTCTATGTTTGACGCATTTTCGTTCAAACACAATTTAAACTATTCTATGTTTGACGTATTCTTGTTCAAACACAATTTAAACTACCCTATGTTTGACGTATTCTTGTTCAAGCACAATTTAAGCTACTCCATGTTTGACGTATTCTTGTTCAAACATGATGAACGTATAAGACTTTTAAACTACTCAAGGTTTGACGTATTGTTGATCAAACACGAGGGAAGTGTAAAGACTTTAAACTACTCGATGTTTGACGTATTCTTATTCGAACACGAGGAAACTTGTAAACTCTAAATCTTGTCACATTTTTTTCTCTTTAACTGTCGAATGACGTTTCTCCCTAAGGGACTCGTTAATAAACGATCGCTCTTACGTGGAAACCTTAGTCGTGAGTTAAACAAATTCTTGTACTCTTTCTTGATCCACGCACAAACGGAAGGACCTATGCGGACTATGCGACAATTTAAATGCTTGCGGGTGCACACGTAAGTATGAAAATCAGCGTATGGTAAGACATAATAAACTCTGTCGTGTGCTATGATCTAAGACTTATCGTAAAAGGTAGCCACGGAACCTTGGTACCATAGCAAATCCTTAGACGTACTAGACTACAAACTCAAAACATTTCACTATCGTCGAATCCATTCTGAGTGATGCATCTTACTTTAAAACTTGAATGGAAGTTCATCAGTTATTCTCTCAAATGCGTTTCTGAAAACAAATCTTCATCTATTTCAATGAGACTATATGCTTCGTAAGGAAACTTTTTGACAACCATATGCTTTGAAAACTTAGAAACTCGAGCGTAATCTTATTCCTGTCATTCCAACTCATTTAGAACTCTAAACGTAACCCAGAGTTTACTAGGGAACGTGAAGCATCCTTCTCATTATCCTTATGCGTGTCCTATCCTGAACTAAACCCTTCTACTTTAATTTTGGGACGCAATTTTCTAAAGTAGGGGAGACTGTAATATCCTGGATTTTTCCTGACCCATTTCTTAGATATTCATTTAGTCAATATAAAACGCTTATACTCGAGAACCTATATATACATATAAAATACTTTATAAGCTTAAACTTATTATTATAAAAATTTACATAACTAATAAATACATGAAGTCTCGAAACTACGAAAATTATTTTAACAATAAAACTTACAAAACCTTAAAGAGATTTTATAAAATAAAAAGATGTATTTGCTTTACAAAGTCAAGGGGGTCGAAATGTCATTTTTGAAACTTGTTTTAAACTAAAATTCTACTTTTAAACATAAAGTGTTAATTTAGTAAAACTTTGAGGGCCTGTTTTGCCAATAACCCGAACTTCCAGATTTCAAATTCAGTCCTGGGTTCGAATCTTGTAAGAGCCGGTTTTGACCCCCTTTAGTCGAAATCGCGTATTCTGGCCAGGTGCAACGAACCTCGAACTCCCTTCACGCATGCGACCGAGACTCGATGCAATTCAATGCTCGAATTCGAGTTTAGCAGACGCATGTGTTCGATTTAAACCAGCTTTTATTCATCCGTAAACCCCCAACGGTTTTAGCATTAAAACTAGAAATTGATTATAAACACCACCTGTAATCCTTAGACGACATCACACCGAAACTATCTAACCCTCTAAATCAGTCGTTCATCACCTACACCTCGCGATTTTGTTCCCGTAACAGTCGGCCCACAATCGGACTCGTTCTCCCTCGATTCGGCACTAAAACAGGTAATCCGAATATCCTTCCTACTCGTTTTCATTCTAAGATCATTAGCCCCTTAACAATTTGTAAGATCAGGGGGCTAATCGCATCGTATTGGACGGATTTGCATCCTAGGGTTCACATGGATTTTGGGGATAAGTGAGGTTTCTGATTAAGAATTTATTTTTTTGTGTTTAAACACAATGAACCATTAGTCGGGATGGTCAGTATGCTTGTGTGTGGGTGCGACCCTGACAAGAACCCGAGTTCGAGTCCGGGTAAACCGATTTTGTCCGTTTTATTTTTTTAAACCATTTCCAAACAGTTTTTACACTTTTAATAATTTTTATAAATTATGTGATACTTTTATAAACCTGAATTCGATTTTTATTTACACTTTTATATTTCGGAAGTATTTTAATTAAATTAAACTTAGTTAAAAACTTATAATAACTAACTCTTTAAAATAGTTTTTAAAGCTTAAAGACTATAAATATATTTTAAAACTTTAATTGTGGTTTTAAATTCATAAAAACTATAAAAACATTTTTACTTATAATTTATATAATCATAAATTTATTTGTTTATATAAATTTAAAACAAGAGACATAAATATACTTTATCTTATTTTTATAATAAACCTTGTGAAATAAGAAAGAAACCTTATATTGTAAACTTATAAACTATAAAAAGGTTTATAAAATAAGAAATTCCATCTAAACCTTTTTTTAACTTATAATTACATATTACTTATTTAAACTTATAAACATTATATATTACAAAACAATTTGTAAAATGAATACCAAATAAAGTCTTAAATACTTAATATAAATTATTTAATTGGATAAAGTAATTACCCTTTTAAATAATTATTTATCCTTGTCAAATAATTGTTATTCTTTAATAATTAATTATTCTTAAATAATTATTAAAATACTTAATAATTATTTATTTATTCTTAGTCATTAACTATTTATTAAAAATGATTATCATAAATTTCTAATAATTATTTATCCTTTAAATAAATGTTATTAATCTTGATTCTTTTGGTGCAACCTTATTTATAATACTTAGAAAACTACTTTAAACTATTAACACATGACTTGTGAAATCAATCGTTGTAAAACTTTTAAAATATTATTATTATAAACCACGAATCTGTTAAACTTTTATTTTCAAACTTTGTGAAACCCTACTTAGAAACTTATATAAACTTTATAAACACAATCATTCCCGTCTCTTATTTGAAACCCTAGTCGATCTTGAAATCCTAGATCTTTACCATAGACTTATAGGATCATACTTAAATCTTTAGACTTGCATACTTAGGCTTATTGTGAGGATATTCTCCCTCCAAGTCTTGCAAATACTTATCCGTGTCGGATACTCTTCATCATCCAAGTGAGTATACTTAGCCCTTTTTCCTTTCTATACTTTTGGGGTGAAACATGTTCAAAAACATTAAACTTATGCAATTCTTGTACAACTATGACTAGATGCTTATTCTTATGTTAAACTTGAGACTTGTATGCTTAAATTAAACTTAAAACTAGCACATTCATTAACTTTGATCAAGCCTATAATAACAATGATAGATCTATTTCATTTTACCAATCCACCTTGATTGATTGACCCCTTCGGGGGGGGGGGAGCCCTTGGTGATTGTTACTGAATTAAACTTTAAACTTGAGACTTATAAGGGTAACCTGCGGGTTATGCCTAAACTTGGTTGGAGGGTTGAAGTGCACAATGTTTAAGATACTTGTTCTCATACTTACATTATAGAATGCATATATCATAGTGAATTGTAATTCTTTCCAAATACTTGTTAAACTGCGTCAAAACCTTTGTATCTCACCAACTATTTTGTAGTTGACAGATTCTTTCACATGTTTCAGGTTCTACATCATGAGACTTGTTTGTGATCACATAGGACGCTTTGGACCTAGACTACTTATTAAATAAACGTTGTATACTTGTTATTTCCTTTGTATTGAACCCTTGAATCTATTTATTAATGAAATATTGAAACTTTAATAGTCAACCTTGTGCTATTGAACAACCGCGTCCGCCCCGACGTATAATCCGCCGTCGGTTGGGGTGTGACATCTATGTTGTAAACCAAGATTAGTGTAGCTTCTCATCAGTTCAAGATCAAGGGCTTGTGTTTGATCTGATCCTTAGAATCAAGGGTCTGTCTTGATTCTAAGTTCCTTTATATGTATTATTTCTCTTTTGTTGTAAGTATTCTTGCTTAGAGTTTTCTCTGTAACTTGTAAACTTTGAAGAGTAATGCATTTGCATTTATCAGTATTCTCATTGTTTATTGTTACTTAGCATAGTTGTTATTGTTTCCGCTAATCTCAACTAAACAGAACAATTTTGTAAAACATCGATCCTACACAAAGCAATGGAGTTCAAGGGAGCCATTAATCCCTTAGAGAGTCAAAGATGGATAGTTGCAATGGAAACAACATTCGATACTTGTCATTGCAGTAAGGAGGATGAAGTAACCTTTGCCACCAACCAACTCAAAGAAAGTGCTGACGATTGGTGGGGCGTAGTGAAGAGAGAGAAAGGTAGAGATAGGATCAAAGAAATGAAGTGGGAAGAATTTAAGAATATTTTTCTGAAGCATTATTATCCGCGAGCGGCAATAGACAAAATCACCGAGGAGTTCCTTCAGCTCTGTCAAACAAATAAATCAGTGGATGAGATTACTGGCATTTTCTTCGATAAATCAAGGTTCTGTCCTGCTTTATTAATAACTCCTGAGATGTGGATGACACGATACTGTCTCGTTCTAAAAACAAAAATTAAAGTGTTCATTCATCCGTCCAAGTGCGCGAACTTGGAGGAAATGATTGATTGGGCGCGAGAACGAGAAACAGAGCTGAAGAGGCAGGAAGAAGGGGACAGAAAGAGGAAAGGAGAGGATTATCCATCTCCTATGCCTTTAGGAGAATTAAATTTAGGAGACCTGGTAGTGATTCCTCTCAAAAGAAAGAAATAAGAGACTGTGAAATCTGTGGAAGAAGACATTCTGGAAAATGTCGGCTCAAGCCTCTCAATTGCGTGAAGTGTGGGAAGACTAGACATCAGACACATCAGTGTACAAGTCTAGTTAGATTATACTACACTTATTATAAGTCAGGACACTTCAGTAGAGAATGTACTGAGCTACGATCACAGACTGAAAAGACCGGTGAATGATCAAGAGTAACAGATAATGAAATCAAAAGAATCAAGGCTCTGAAACTAAGAGGTAGGGCTTTCCAGATCACAGCCGAGGAAGTAAAGGATGTTCCTAACATTGCATCAAGTACCTTCATCTTCAATTCCCTACCTACTTATGTTTAATTCGATATAGGGGCTAGTCGATTATTTATATATAAATTCAAGAAACTTCAAATAGAAGTAAGTGGACTAGGGCATTAGAGGTTAAAATCGCAAGTAATAGAAACTGCGTAGTAACCCAAATATGTCGAGACTACCAACTACTAATCAAGGAAGAAGAATATCTCGTCGATCAAATCCTAATGCCAATGCAAGAATTTGACGTGACCATCAGAATGGACCGGTTATCTTCGCATGCTGCGACAATTATGTGCAATCAAAAGATGGTGCAAATTACGGCATCTGTAGGAAAGGAAATTAGTTTCATTAGTGAACGACGAAACCCGGTTACGTTGTGTATGATGGCTAAAATAAATAGACATGTGAGACAAGGTCACCAAGCCTTATTAGCTTATATAAATGAAAGAGATATCGAATTCAAAATCGATTTAATTCCTGAAGCTAATCCAGTAGCTAAAGCTCCTTACCGATCATCATATACTGGAATGAAAAAGTGTATGTCATAACTGAGAGAGTTATTAGACAAAAGACACAGACTAATAGAACTCCAAAACGGAGATTACGTTTTAAATATCCTTGGAAATGTCTAATTCGACGTAAGAAACGTGGTAAGATAAGTCCATGATTCATTGGTCCTTTTAAGGATCATTAAACGAGTCGAAAGAGTGTCTTATCAACTAAAGCTACCTGAAGAACCGAAACACGTTCCACATATTTTATCTACGGAAGTGTATAACAGACAAGATTGCTCATGTACCTCTGAAAGAGATAGGGGTTGATAAGAAACTAATATATCTCAAAGAATATTTAAGGATTCTAGACACAAAGAAAAAGCAGTTACGTCACAAGATGATCAAACAAGTGTCAGTGCAATAGGAGGCACACGAAAGGGTAAAAAATGACCTAGGAAAGTGAGAAAGGAACAAGAAGAAATTATTCTCAATTAATTAAAGACTAACAGGTTTCGGGGACGAAACCTGATTTAAGGAGGGGAGAGTTGTAACATCCCAAAAATCCAGCCTTAAACGGTTAACGGTCAAAGGGACGTCAAACGTAAAGCTATGATTGGTATCGGTAATGAAACGCGATACCAAAAGCTTAACGTGGGAGATGGGATTGGAAAATAATAAGTTGAGATGATGTTTGGTTAAGAAACATGACCTAAGAACTTCATATAGGAATATCCCGAGCTAGAAAACGAGTTACGGAAGCCATAATATATGAAACTTGGGTGCCTCGACGAGGAGAATTTGAAAATGGAGTCATAACGGACTGTCACCTGGTGTAACGATCCGTAACGGCGCCCCAGAATCCATAACAGACTGTCACAGTCTGTGACGGTCCGTCACGTCGTAAAATCACGAAAACGCACCATTTTATGCCACGTATCATTGAATCATCCCACCCTAAGGCCATGACGGACCATCATGAGTCGTGACGGTCCGTTACGTGGTTAGAAAGTGCTTGGAGGCCAAGAAAACAGCAACGGACCATCACCGGCGGTAACGGTCCGTTACGGACTCAGGATTTTGCCTATAAATAGATGGAATCAGCCATTCCCTTGAAAAAACAACACACACAAACACCATTTCACCCACACACACACATGAATCCGAGGAGGTTTAAGCAAGCTAGTGCGGTGCATTAAAGTGCGAGCCCGATACGCTGAGAGTGCGGTTCGGATCTGGAGAGACGTTTAAGCGAGGAACGAGCGTAGGAAACGACCCAAGACTATCGTCAGTACACTGGACCCCTACCATAGATAAATGTTTATGTGAATTATGTGATTATATGTTATGTGCTATGTGTGGAACTAAGGTACAGGGTAATGGGGATTAGTCTAAACACTAAACTAGATAATGTAGTAGCCACGACGTATCTAAGAGGTGGTGGATACGCCGCTGGTACTTTCTATATATAAACCTCTTTGATACTTCGTAGTGAAACCATTATGAATGTTTAGCGGTATCGACTAAAAGATAATAATGAAAATATAGTAAACGAACGTGAGATCTTCCGACCGGTATGTAGTTATGTGACAAACGGAATGTTCTGTCTAAGGAAAGAGTGGTGTATAAATCCCTCCTGGACCCGTCACTCTTTCCTAGGAACATCTCTGTTGCAAGTACTACTCTTGAAGGATAATCAACTCAGTTTACAATATATAATAAGTGTGAATAAGGGATGGCTTAATTCTAAATAAAGGAATATATGTGATGTATTATAGGGGTGGTGGGTACGTCGCTGGTACACCCTATATATAAACCTTGTTAATGCATCATAGAGACACCTTTACGAGAATTAGGACCAGAATGGGATAAAAGCATGAAGAAATCATGCTATCAAATAAATTATGAGAAACGCTTAATCTTAAGTAAAGGAGTATTCATGAGATGTTGAAGGGGTGGTGGATACGGCGCTGGTACTTCCTATATATAAACTCTTTAACATTACATGACGAAATCTTTGTAAGGTATTAGAGAAAGAGTTAAGATAAAAGCATAAAGAGATCATGCCACTAAATGAGAATTAGATGAGAAAGCTTAATTCTGAGTAAAGGAGTATTCATGGGACGTTAAAGGGGTGGTGGATACGCCGCTGGTACTTCCTATATATAAACCTCTTTAACGTAACATGGAGAAATCTATATAATGAATTAGAGCAGGGATAATTATAAAAGTATGACACGAGGGCATGCCATATGCAATGTGTGCTAAATGTGAATGTATGGATGCATGATGAATGATCATGCTATATGTGTAAATATGAATATATGATGGGAACGAGTCTAAATGTTAAAATGAAATAGCGGAGTACTCATGATGTATTAAAGGGGGTGGTGGATATGCCGCTGGTACTTCCTATATATAAGCCGCTTTAGTGCACCGTGGGGAAACCGTTACGAAGTTTTAAGGTAAGGGCTAGTTGGAAATATATTGGGAGGCTGTGAGTCTATGATACTCAAGATCCCAATGAAAAGAGACGTCCATCCTATGGGGAAGGTCTCGAGAATGAATGGAAAAAGGTGCCGAGTCCACGGGACGGAAGGGTCTTAAATATGAGAATGGAAAGGTGCCCAGTCTACAGGCGGAAGGACCCGGTAGAGGTGCCCAGTCTATAAGCCGGAAGGAACTAAAATGAATGATAATAAAATATACGAATGACATGACCGGAGGTACGTCCAGAGATGGTCACGGGGGCGCCGAGAGCCCGAGAAACTTGAACAATAACAAGAACCTAACGGGTTCATAATAAAATGAATGATGCAGTGTACTTACTTAGCGAAAGCTAATTCAAAAACGTTTTCCAAAAACTGAAGGAAAGAAGCACGTGGAATGAAGCTTCATGAGGACGTGGATGATCGGAGTTGAAGGATCCCTATGTTACATGATTTAATATTTTATGTAAAGACAATATTTTAATGAAATATACCTATGTCAATTTAGTGGCAAGGTTTTAAAAAAATCTAGTACCGTTTTCCGCTATAAAACTCTGAGAAACTTATATAGTAAAAGTAGGATGTTTCATCCACCACCAGTATTTTCATAAACGATTCCTAATTAGTCTCGTAATGGTTTCCGACAAAAATGTCGTCTGAGACAAACTATATAACACACAAACCCGAGCTTGTTTCTTCAAACACATATTTCCGTTTTCATTTCTATAGTTCTAGTGACCAAGAATGTGTATACACTACACATAATAGTCTTATAGCTGGAATTGGTGGTATCAGGAGTTAAATATGGCGAATGCAACATTGAATCTATCATTTAAGCAGCAAATATGGTGTCATCAGGTTAGTGTGAATTTGTGATCTCGGAATATAGAGAAGGTCCACTGGCATACATTACAATTTAGCTCTGCATTAAATCCTTCATTGATGTGCTCGCAGATTGAAACATTACTGAGAATCGACGCACTAAGCTGTCGGATTCCTAAAGTCTTGATATGGAAATGTAGGCTTGTACTAGGAGTCGAGTTACCATGGGTTGATGATTATCCCATGCGCACACATTTATGTGGTATAGTTACTAACATTTTTAGTCTTTATTTGTAAGATCTAGAATTTAATGTAATTTATCTGTAGCCAATGCTACGAGTTTGTCGGTCTAAAGATAAAATAGCTCGAAATAAAAGTGTTTGCTTACTATGAGAAATCATTGGCTTAGTAATTTCCAACACGTGGACGCTCAAATATAACAAGAAGTTTTCCATCACTTGAATACAAATTAAATAGAGCAAATCCGTAGGTATGAAGTTCTGTATAAAACAAATTCAAATGAAATATAATTTATTTGTAACATTTTGAAATGCAATGTAAGTTGATATATAAAGTTATTATATATGAATAATTTCATCAGATATTAACGTAGTTCAAGTTTATTTGACCTTGTGTACCTAACAGTCACTAGACTCACCTCTACAATTAATCTTGATGTTTTGAACGACTGATATTTAATAACGAGTTTGAACAACGTAGCACTAATATCAAATATTCGTAGTTTTAAAATGTAACAAACCAACTTTTAAATTTATTATATAATATGTTGAATCATATTATGGGGTTGGAAGGTGAATAGAAAAAAGTCGGGGGTTTAAGTTGCAAATGTGCATTTTAGACTTTTGGGAATAGGGGTTCAACTTGGAAAATGCAATGGGGCAGATTGTAATTTTGAATAATCCGGTTATTTGGGGTGTGGGTGTCGACACACATATATCATGTGGGTGTGTGTATTTGTGTTTAGCATGAAAGGCAAAGGAGAAAGAGGGGATAGAAGCCAAGAACTCAAACCTAGAAAATTGCATGTACAATCCATTGTTTTGTAAGTGATTATTCTTTTAAGCAGATCATCAAGTAAGTCTTTTATCTTTTACACTTCCATGACTAGGGTTCTTAGTGGGATTTGGGTTAAACAACCCTAATTGGTGGGATTGGAGGACTTAAATGGTTATACCCATGGTTGGGAGTGTGTATCTAATGTTATTAGTGATAAGGAACATAAGTTTAAGAATTTAATTATGCAAATAAATGTAATTTGCATATTTATTTGTACTTGTATTGTAGGAAATAAAAATAATTGATTTTTTTTTTGTCAAAAAGATAATTACTGATAGATTACCGATGAGATATCCGTCGGTAATATTTCGAAGTTCAATTAGTAATCTTTCGGTAAAGCAGAAAATTGTGGCCAGAGAAACGGCGTCGATAACCACTCATTCGGTAATGTTTTGGTAATGAATGAAACTTTAGTCAGAGAAATGTTGTCGGTAATCTGTCGGAAACTTCACAGTCGGTGATTCGTCGGTACACGCCGTCGGTGTTACATCAGAAAATATATTACCCACGCCAATTTAGTTGACGGAGCATCACCGACACATTCTTGTCGGTGGTGACTATCACTGACGGTTTTCCAACGAAACCGTCCGTTGGTGAAGCCCTACTTTTCTTGTAGTGAATCTTTATTATTCCATGTGTTATCTTCTTCCTCAATAACACTCAAGCACTTGCGCAACTCTAGTATATCCTGGCTTCAATGACTACCATGAGAAACTGTCTTATCCTTGTTTTCATCATCGATGCATATTCAAATGTTGAAATGCAAAAGATATAAAGGAATTTAAGTTGGATGGTTTGAAGATATACAATATCGGTCGAACCATTAAACCTTATTTTAAATAGTAAGACATGTCCGTTGAGCCGTATAAAGCTCATACGTGTTGAACCAACAACTTGCTTTAGTATGGATTGTTCGGTCAATTTTAACTATTTATGAATACGCCTGCTACAAGTTGCTTGGTGTGTTTTACTCCCATGGCTATGTGTGGGTAGTAAGGAGCTCATTTAGGGTCAAATTGCTTAAAACCAACGAGTACGTGTGTACATAAATACAATTTCAGAATTCCAGGCTCCGATTTATAATAAACTTTTCAATGGTTGTGTATGTTGGTGTTCCCACGCTAGATGAATAAACAATAAATAAATACGAGGTTAGAAATGAATAATAAAGTATTATCTAAACATCATATCTGAAGGTATTAGACACTCACTTTGATATTAAACACCAAAAACATACCATATTTCAAACTCATTAACTAAAAACTCGAATTAAAATTGTTTGTTTGTAACTTTGTAATGGAATTATAAACAAACAATCTTTGAGAACGTTGCTTTCCAATTAACTGAGACTCACTCAAGTATAGTAGGAATTTCACTCACGCGGTTCTCACGTAGAGGGAAGATCCATAATAACACCGTTTAATGGAGGGTTTAGCCTAAGGTTACTCAACATATTCCAGCTTTAAGAAGAGTGAAGTCGTTATAATGTGAATGGAATAGACTTCATAGATGTCACACGTTAATATTGGCAGCTCAATGAAGTCCAAATACTTATACGTCTAAGTATTGGTATCCTAATCTTCAAACCAGGGGCGGAACCAGGGGAGGGTCAAGAGGGTCCATTGACCCTCCAGGCACCATATTTTGTCTACTTTTTATACATAAATGTTGAGTTTTTTTAATGAAAAAACTGAATTGGACCCTTTAGTTGTAGTCGGTATATAGAAGAGAAACTTATGATAACCCTCTGATTAAAATGTTCCGGTTCCGCCGCTGCTTCAAACTTTGAGACGAACTGCATTTAAACTTATCAGCTTGAGCAAATATTTATCTTCATGAGATGTATGCTTGAAAGATATATCTTGTTTCTGTGAATGTGCAACTTGAATAATCATATTAAGCATATCTAGCCAGCTCTTGAATTTTCAGAAAGTGATAAATATAGCTGCTTTGATTTTATAACATGAATGTACATTGGAAATGAGTCTTTGTCTACTATGTTTAGTTTTGAGACTTCAACTTATTTTAATAAAGATGATCTCAATGTTGGATAAGGTGTTTAGGTTCAGTAGATATTTTTATTGAGCTCGACTATCTTAAAGCTCCATACATATATCTTCAACTTTTATTTTGCCAAGTCTTTTAAGCATTATTCGTTTTATCAGTTTTTTACATGCAAATACTTTTTATTCTAAACTTTCATTTACTAATCTTAAAACTAAGACCTAACAATATATCTTTTCATTTCATTATGGTACATATAAAATATATGTTTTATATTTATCAAGACCGATACATATTTCTTGTAAAGATTGATGAAATGGGGGTAACAAGTATAATTACGATTTGCGAATCATTTGTTCAAATTGATACGAATATCGTATACCATTTCCAGAATTCGCTTTACATAGTATAGATGATAATGTCTTTTTTAACAGAAATTTCTAAATTTTCTAAGATAAATACACCACAACTTGCATTCTACAGTTTGCAGAATTTGAACCCCCGATATTTTCGTTATGAGATTAACCAATAGGATTTATACTCCGTTCTTTTTCACATATTATAAAACACAGAAACACACATAAATTACATTGGCTACTATTCTATTTTTAAGAGAAGAACATGCGAAGTTTGGCAAGATATCAGGCAAGTTTGGTCAGGTCTCGCACTATAACCGATTTGACCGTTGTTTTGTGGGAAACATGCAATGAATATATTTAACAGAAATGTGCCATCAAGGAAAAAATTCTTTAATTACTTCCTTTCTTTTGTTTTCTACTTCTATTCCCTACATTATGTATTTGTGTATGTAATGATTAAATAGAAAACTACAAATATTTTATTATTGTATAAACTTAAAATGAGTTTAAACTTCTAGTTTGACTTTCTTATATGTTTATTTAGACTTATGAATATTCCACAAGTGATCATATAACGTTTGAATTTAAACCTTTTATAAGTATCATATAATTAGTCAACACATATGTGAAAGATTATAGCATTTTCATAGGATCTTATGATCGTCCGGCCTTAAAATGTTGATTTACAAAGATAGAACTTGTTGATAGTCTCAATCTTTACAACTTTGATTAGCAACATTAATTAAACTACATGCGTCTCTTAATAATACAGTACTTGTACAACATGCATCAAGACGTGTCGTTTGAACAATACTACCCCATAGAAACATGGAAATGCATCATCACCATATACCTCATGCTTATATCATCCAAGTCTTGTGGATTGTGATTAGGATGCCCATATGGCATGGGTAGGTGGGTGGATATCCATAGTCTCGTGCATCTTATATTTTTGCCAACTTATGTGGCCCACAACTTGATCAAACGATCTACAAGTAAATGCTTTCCATTTTCTTTTTGTTGGCTTTTATTTTGTATTCTTTTCCGTAAAACATTTATTCTTTAATCACCAATATATATATATATATATATATATATATATATATATATATATATGCGAAATAATGTACTGTGGTAGATCATTAGGGAAGATAGAGCACAAGATTCGGCACGTTTTCAAGTAAGAATCGAGCCCAAATCTACTGTTTTTGTTTGAAATGGGTTTTATGCGTAAAACTAGGGTTTTGCTTTAAATATTAGATTTTTACGTTTGATATGGCCTAGAAACTATATATCTGGCCTCATTGAAGTACTTGAACTCACCAGCGTGAGCTGGCTTTTAGTATGCATGTCAAGTTAAGGATAGATGATGGATGCTGGATGTTGTTTGACAACTCGAGGAGTTACCCGACGTTATGAGACTTGCATCCCATATGAATGATTTGAATGACTTATGTTTAAAACACTGTTTTAATTAGTTGTGTTTTTATGACGATGTAATGACGTTAATTTCCGTTGCTTATTTTATTTGAAGTTTAAGAATTGTTTGTCAAATAGTAAATCTAACACGTGAGCCCTCCTGGGTTTACGGTCTTACAAGTTGGTATCAGAGCAATAGTTTGAGAGATTCAGACATCCCCGATGTCTGGACTTAAACTGAGAATGGGACCAAGCAACGGATGCCAGTACGTGTAACTCAATCCAAAGCATCAGACACGAATGTAGTAAGTACGGTTTTCCCTTAGAAAACACTAGACTAGGATGAAGGTTTGATGTAATCACAAAGGTGATCAAATAGAAACCAAGAGGTAGTGTAATAGTTAATTGCAGATGGCCAGTGTATATTAACATCTTACAATACTTGTTGTGTTCTATTTGTTAACTAGCGTGATGACATTAGATTCTTTATTCTTGTAGGAAGAAATGGCAGGACGTCGTGGTGGAAGATGTAGTGGGGGCCGTACCAGACGTCGCGGTAGGGCGCCTGTTAACCGAAGACAGAACGATGAAGAAAACGTGCATGTCAGCCCTGTGGTAAGCCAACATGACCCTGAGGATACCCCGGTGGCTGAACATCAATACATTTTTGAGCTTGAAGTGAAGACTGCACTGGCTCGGGAAATCATCGAGATAATGAAGGCCACCCTACCGACTATGTTGACCGACACAATGAAAAGCACTGAGGGACCGGTTATCACTGTGAATGACACACCACCTGCTCGCGGGTACGACTGCAAGTCCTTCAAGGTGTGTGACCCGCCGATACTTACTTGTGAAAAGGACGTTGTGGCAACGTTTGACTGGGTGATTCGAATTGAAGCCGCCATTCGTCTCAGCAAGTGCCGGGTGGATCAGATTGTTAAGTTTGCTGCAAACTCGCTAAGAGAACGGGCGTCTCATTGGTGGGAAGGGTTAAGGCAGGTCGGGGGGACAAGGCCGTTGATATGATGTTTTGGAACGAGCTGAAGGAACTGGTAATCAAAATCTTCTGCCCAAGGAATGAGATCGAAAAGGTGGAAAGAGAGTTTATGGGGATGAAGGTCGGGAATATGACACACCGACAGTACACCATAAGGTTCAATTAGTTGGCGCGTCTGGTGCCACACTTGATCAGCATTGAAGACAGGAAGATTGCTTGCTATATCTAGGGGTTGCCCCTAAAGTTCGTACATTTGTTAAAGTGAACACCCCTCAAACATAAGATTCTGTGGTGGAGCTGAGTGGTATTGTGTATGATGATCTAGCCTTGGATGATACAGTGGCAGAGGAGCCCAAGAAGAAACTAACCCTTCCTGGTAAACGCAAGATGGAAATTTATTCAGGCTGAATGATAAAAAGGCTAAGGCGGGCGGACATATTGTTTGTGAGAAGTGTGGAAGAGAGCATCCTGGTGAATGTCGACAGGGGTCGAATATGTGCTTTAAGTGTGGAAAGTTGGGCCACTATGCCCATGATTGTCAAGGAGCCATAAAATGCTATAATTGTGGAGGAACGGGGCATTTAAGTCCGGACTGTCGGAAGCCAAAGTGTGCGGGGAAAAGGGAAAGAGGCTGAAAATCCGAGGGCTCGAACGAGAGCGTATGCCCTGACTCAAGAAGAGGCGAGGGGAGACCCTGACGTGGTGTCAGGTACGTTTATATGTAATAATACCTTTACATCCGTACTCTTTGACTCCGGTGCTAGTAAAAGTTATATTTTCTCTACATTCTGTGATCGAATAAAGTGCACAATTGATAAAGTAGAACGGGCCTTTAATCTAGAAGCTAATGTGGGTAGAACCACGAAAGTGATAGAAGTTGTCGACAACTAACTGATAAAGATAGGTGACCATAGGTTCCCTGCTAATTTGTTTGTCATAGCATTAGGAGGGTTCGATGTAGTACTGGGAATGGATTGGCTATCCGCCAACGAGGCACGAATTGTCTGTAAACGGATGGTTATCCAACTTAAGACTCCTGATGGTAGTGACGTAACGATTTATGAAGATAGAGATATGTAACACCCCAAACTCCTAAAAATAGGTTAGGACACGTGTCGGCTAAGAAACGCGACACTAGAACGTAAACGGACGCGAAAACAGAAATATGATTCGATCGGAGATAGCCCAAAACTTCGCATAAGCATATCTCGAGCTAGAAAATGAGTTACAGAAGCCATAATATATGAAACTGGGTGCCTCAGCGAGAAGAAATTGAAAATGAGGCTATAATGGACCGTCACCATGTGTAACAGTCCGTCACGGGCTTCACGGTCCGTGACGGTCCGTCACGCCGCAAATTCGTGAAAACTCACCGCTTTACGCCACGTATCACTGACTCATCCAACCCTAAGGCCATGATGGACCGTGATGGGCTGTGATGGTCCGTTACGTGGTCAGAAAGTGCTTGGAGGCCAAGAAAACGGTAACGGACCGTCACCAGTGGTAACGGTCCTTTACGGACTTAGGATTTTGCCTATAAGTTGATTCTTGAAGCCGCTCACTTGCAGACGTAACACACACAAACACCATACACCACACACACAATCTGAGAAGATTAGAAGAAAGCTAGTGCGGCACGTTAAAGCGCGAGTGCGGTACGCTACGAGTGCGGTTCGTATTCAGAGAAACGTTTAAATGAGGAACGAGCGTAGGAAACGACCCGAGACTTTCGTAAGTACACTGGACCCGTACCTTAGATAAATGTTTATGTAAATTATGTGATTATGTGTGTATATTCTATGTGTGGAACTAAGGTACGGGGTAATGGGGATTAGTCTAGACACTAAACCGGAATAATGGAGTAATCACGAGGTATCAAAGGGGTGGTGGATACGCCGCTGGTACTTCTTATATATAAATCTGTTTGACGATTCGTGATGAAACCATTATGAACGTTTAGGGGTATATAATAAAACACAAACATGAGAATACTATGATTTCATAAAAGACAGGTAATCTTCCAACCGGTATGTAGTTATCTAACAAACAAAATGTTCTGTCTAAGGAAAGAGTGGTGTATAAATCCCTCCTGGACCCTTCATTATTTCCTAGGAATATCTCTGTTGGAGGTACTACATTGGAAGGATAATCACCCAAATTTACAAAAGGTGAGTGTAAATGAATAAGGGAGGGCTTAATTCTTAATAAAGGAATATCTATGATCTATTATAGGGGGGGTGGGTACGCCGCTAGTACACCCTATATATAAACTTCTTTAACACATCATAAAGACGCCTTTAGGAGGAATTAGAGAAGGGATTAAATAAAGGCATGAGGAAGTCATGCTATTAAATAAAATAGGATTAACAGGGAAGCTTAATTCTAAGTAAAGGAGTATTCATGGGACGTTAAAGGGGTGGTGGATACGCCGCTAGTACTTCCTATATATAAACCTCTTTAATGTAAAATGGAGAAACCGTTATAAGGAATTAGAGCAGGGATGAATATGATAGTATGACAAGAGATCATGATATATGTGCGAATATGCAATGTGTGATAAATGTTAATATGTGAATGCATGATAGATGATCATGCTATATGTGTAAATATGAATGTATGATGGGAATGAGTCTAAGTCTTAAAATGGAACAACGGAGTACTCACGAAGTGTTAAAGGGGTGCTGGATACGCCGCTAGCACTTCCTATATATAAGCCTCTTTAGTGCATCGTGGGGAAACTGTTATGAAATTTTAAGGTGAGGACTGGTTGGGAATACATTGGGAGGCTGTGAGTTTATGATACATAAGATCCCAATGAAAAGAGATGTCCAGCCTACAGGGGAGGTCTCAATAAGAAATGAATAAATTAAATGAGATGTACAGCCTACGGGACGGATCTCAATAAGAAATAAGTGGGGAGAGATGTCCATCCTATGGGGCGGGTCTCAGGAATGAAATGAATACTATGACCAAAGATACGTCCGAAGATGGTCATGAGGGAGTTAGCACACCCATAAAATATACGAATGACGTGACCGGAGGTACGTCCGAAGATGGTCACGGGGGCGCCGAGAGCCCGGGAAACTTGAATAATAAGAACCTAAAAGGTTCATAATAAAATGAACGATGCATTGTACTTACTTAGCGTAAGCTAATTCAATAATGTTTTCTAATCACTGCAAGAAAGAGACACGTGGCATAAAGATTCCTAAGGACGTGGTCGGTCGGAGTTGAAGAATCTCTATCTTACATAATGTAATATTTAATGTAAAGACAATATTTATAATAAAATACACCTTTATCACTTTAGTGATAAGGTTTTGAAAAATCTGGGACCCGTTTTCCGCATTATACTCTGATAAAATAATAAAGGAATAAGTAGGATGTTTCAAGATATCCCAGGGCAAAACATCATATCGATGATTAAGGTGGAAAGTTATATGAGGTGCGGGTACGAGGCCTATCTGGCGGTGATTGATAAAGAGAAAGAATTGACGGAACTGAACGATGTACCCGTGGTATGTAACTATCCAGAGGTGTTCCCAGAGGACTTGCCTGAAGTGCCGCCCGATCAGGAGATAGAGTTCTAGATTGATTTAACGCCAGGAGCCCACCCCGTCGCGCAAGCACCATACCGACTAGCACCACTTGATATGAAAGAGTTGATGACGCAATTGGAAGAACTTCTAGATAAAGGTTTCATAGGACCGAGCATTTCGCCTTGGGGTGCTCCGGTCCTATTCGTAAAGAAGAAAGATCGGTCTATGAGGATGTACATCGATTACATAGAACTGAATAAACAAATGGTGAAGAACAGATACCCACTACCAAGAATCGATGATTTATTTGACCAGCTGCAAGGCGCGAGTTGATTCTCAAAGATTGATCTACAGTCGGGATATCATCAGTTGAAAGTAAGGGAGGAGGATATACCGAAGTGTTGGGAATCATCGTACGAGTTTAACTTTTAAAACAAAATAATATTTAAACGCTTTAAATAAATAAATCAGATTTAAACAGTGGAAGCAATATGTACGAATAACAGATCAGATCTCGTTCCCGTCAGTGATCTAATTACACGCGTATAGGCAATAAACTAAATGCAACCATAGGGTGTTCAAGGTTATACCTTCTACGATTTAACCAAATAATAACACATTGGTTCAATAAGCGTCTCGCTAGATGACACGTTCACGAAACTCGTAGCAAAACGTCACACGGATTGCGTACAAGAAGAACCGCAGGAGGCAATGGCTTACGACGGCGACGGCTGTTCGACACAGGGTGGTGGCCGGCGGTTGGCGGTTGGCTTGCGACAGTGGACGGGGTGCTGGAGAAGGGAGGGGTGCAGGTTTTGGGTGGAGGCAACTAACTTTTTACTAGGGTTAGAGTTAAGGTTTTATTTATAATACCTTAACTTACAAACTGCACCCTTAGGGTATTAACACTTAATACCCAGTTAATTAACTATTAATAACTATTAAACCATGCGCTTTACTAATTATAAATACTCTAAAAAATACATCTTTTAAATGTTTAACATTTAAACATTAATCTTCGCAAATAATTATTTCTCTAAATATTTAATTAAAACATTCACCGATAAATATTTCTCTAAATATTTATCCTCCGTTTAATAAATCCGTCTTTCGTGAACTATAATATTTAACAATTAAATATTACCAATTTGCGCGATGCCCAAAGTGTAACTCTTTTGATCGTACCTCGATAGTATCGTTGGCCTAGTTGACGATCGGACATCTTATATCCAACAATCTCCCACTTGGACGATTCATCAATTCATCGATTTGACGTAGACAGTGGTGGACACCTAGCTGCATCTCACTGCCCCTAGCAAGGCATGACGTATTATATTCGTCAAACTATTTCCTTGTGTACAAATAACTCTTACTTTACCAAGTGTAACAGTCATGGCAAACATATCTATGTATCCTTTCTGTTTAGGGCATCCGTTGAACTTGAGACATGGATACAAGTCATTTCTCATATGTCGTTCAGCCATTCTTTTTCTCATTTCCAATTCAAAGTGGTCTAAATAAACTACTCTTAGTTTGAGCATGGTCATGCGGTTTATACCAGTTCGAATCAACGAGGGCGCAAGAATGTCCAACTCCTGATCAAAGGAGAACATAATTCCTTTGGTCGCGTACAACTCCCACTTAACTTCAGATTTATTCCTGATCATACCCTTATTACTGCTTATTAAGGTACAACGTTAGATAAGATCAAAGAACAAACGTTAGTAAAAGGTAGTTCTAATATGTGCCTCGGGTCGATGATTGATAAATCTTACCATATTCAAAACATCTCAAGACCTTGATCCATGAAAACAGTTTTGAAACGAGTTACGTCCAATAATCATTCTCTAATGATTATCTATGAATATGATCTCCAACTACTTGGACTTTCATTCACAATGAACCAATCATCCAATTCATAATAGTCTTACATTCAGATTGATTCCCATGAATCTGATCGACTATGGACATTTAGAATACAATATTCAAGGATTCTAAAACATATAAAATATTGAACATAGAAACATATATTTCTATTTATAATGCATTTAACCATTAAATCAAAATAAAATACCAATGTAACTATATTGTTCAAAAGCACCAAATACTAAATTACAGATCAAACCCACTGTCTAGCAAATCTAAGTCCTATCATATCAGCATGCTCCTCATGTTTAAAATGAGGCATAGGCTTAATGAACGGGTCCGCTAGATTCTGATCTGTGTGAAGTTTGTTTAACACAATGTCTTCCCGTTCTGGTATATCCCTGATATAATAAAATCTCCTGAGTATGTGCTTCGTAATGTGGTGTGACATTGGTTCCTTGGCTTGAGCAATGGCACCAATATTGTCACACAGTATCTCAATTGGTTTCTGAATACTAGGCATTACCCCAAGAGTAGTAATGAACTTCTTCATCCAAGCAGCCTCCTTTGAAGCTTCTGAAGCGGCAATGTATTCTGATTCGGTGGTGGATTGAGCAACAACACTTTGCTTAATACTTTTCCAAGTGATAGCACCACCATTCAGAACATACACAAATCCTATTTGTGATCGAGAATCATCTCGATCAGTCTAGAAGCTAGCATCAGTGTAACATTTAACAGCTAGTTCTTCTTCCAATCCTCCATATATCAAGAACATATCTTTAGTCCTTCTTAAGTACTTGGGATGTTCTTTACAACTGTCCAGTGACTCTCACCAGGATTCTGTTGATATATGATAGTCATGATTAATGTGTACGATACGTTTGGTCTAGTACATAGCATGGCATACATGATGGAACCAATTGCAGAAGCATATGGAACCTCTTTCATTTCTTCTTTTCCTCGTCAGGCTGAGGGCCCTGTTTATTATTCAGTATGGTTCCTTGTGCCATGGGCAAAGATCCTATCTTAGAGTCTTGTATGAAAAAGCGTCGAATGACCTAATCAATGTATGTACTTTGAGTTAAACCTATAATCCGCTTCGATCTATCTCTATAGATTTTTATTCCTAGAATAAATGCGGCTTCACCAAGATCTTTAATTGCGAAACATTTACCTAGCCAGGACTTTACGTCTTGTAGCATAGGAATATGGTTTCCAATGAGTATTATGTCATCTACATACAGAATCAGAAAAGTGATATAGCTCCCACTTGCCTTCCTGTAGACACACGATTCATCTTCATTCTTGACAAAACAAAACTCTTTGATTTTCTGGTCAAAGCGAAGATTCCAGCTTCTGGATGCCTGATTTAATGCATAAATGGATTTGTTTAACTTGCATACCTTATTAGGATTCTCTGGATCTTCAAAACCTTTCGGTTGAACCATATAGACATCTTCAGTAAGGTGTCCATTTAGGAACGATGTTTTGACATCCATTTTCCATATCTCTTAGTCATAATACGCGGCAATGGCAAGCAAGATCCAAATCGACTTAAGCATGGCTACTGGCGAGAAGGTTTCATCATAATCAAATCCTTGAGTCTGAGTAAAGTCTTTCGCTACCAGCCTTGCTTTGAAGGTTTGCACGTTTCCATCCATGTCGATTTTCTTCTTGAAAATCCACTTCCTTCCTACAGTCCGACTCTTGGGAGGAAGATCAACTAAGTTCCATACATGGTTGTCATACATGGATTGGATTTTGGCATCCATGGCTTCAAGCCATTTCTTAGATTCTGAATCTGAGATTGCAGATTTGTAACTAGTGGGCTCAGCCTGATCAACTATCAGGATGTCGTCAATCTGGTGAATCCCGATATACCGGTCGAGTTCATGATGATCCCTAGTACTTCTACGAATGTTTTGTGTCATAGTTTAATCTTGAACATTTCCAGATTCAGTTTCAAAAGTCTCATGTTGAAAGGCAGATTCAGTTAGGGGTTCGGTTACTTGTGGTACTCGGATCTCATCCAGATCCACATGGTTCTCTCCAATCCCTAGTACAAGAAATTCCTTCTCCAAGAAGGTAGCTCTGCGTTTAATGAAAACCCGATTTTCAGCAGGAATATAGAAGTAATACCCAATTGTTTTAAGGTATCAAACGAAAACAACTTTATCGCCATGAGGATTCAGTTTATCCGTAGACTCACTGGTAACATATGCGTTACATCCCAGACCCTAAGGTAGGACACTTTGGGTTTCTCCCCATGCCATATCTCATAAGGCGTTTTGTCCACCATCTTTGTAGGAACTAGATTTATGATTCTTGTGGCAGGCTCGAGAGAAAAACTCCAGAAGGAGTGTGGGAGGTTTGTACGACACATCATTGATCGAACCATATCTAATAGAGTTCGATTTATCCTTTCGGACACACCATTAAGCTGTGGTATTCCAGGTGGAGTAAGTTAAGAAATGATCGCACGTTTCTTTAGATGTTTGTCAAACTCTTTACTAAGATATTCACTACCTCGATCAGATCGAAGCATCTTAATCGTTTTACCTAGCTGATTTTGTACCTCGTTCTGGTATTGTTTGAAAATTTCAAACGTTTCATGTTTATGCTTCATAAGATAAAGATAACCATATCTACTGAAGTTATCAGTAAATGTAACAAAGTATCTCTCTCCAGTTATAGACATTGTTCTGAATGGGACACATACATCAGTATATATGAGTCCTAACATATCCTTAGCCCTTTGACCATTACCGATGAAAGGAGCTTTGGTTAACTTGCCACTTAAACAGGATTCACAATCATCAAATGACTCTTGACCTGCGGAATTCAAAATTACGATGGTCTGGAGTTTTTTCATACGATTCTTGTTTATGTGTCCAAGTCTACAATACCACAGATACGTATCATTAAATTCCAATTTCTTACGTTTGGAGGAGATGTTGAATAGAACGTTATTATCATAGACTTCTATCTCACAGATTCCATTATTAGGCTTTGCAGAAAAATAAAACAAACCATTTAAATGCATGGAAATGTAATCATCATCAAAAGCATAAGTAAATCATTGTTCTCGCAAAGCGGATACTGAAACAATATTCCTAGTCAAATTAGGAATAAAACAAAAATTGTTCAAACAAGTTCAGAACCAGAAGGAAGTAAAAGAATGTATTCTCCTACAGCCTTCACTGCGACCTTTGGCCCATTTCCCACATGGAGCTCCAAGTCGCCTTGCTTCAGCTTCCTAACCTTCCTTAGTCCCTACAAATCATTAAAAATGTGAAAACCACATCCAGTGCCAAACACCCAAGATTTTCTAGACAAAGAGAAGATCTCAATAACGAACATACCTGAGGACGGTCCTCCAGCAGACTTCTTCTGGTTCAACTCAACTAGATACTTTGGGCAGTTTCTCCTCCAGTCTCCGTCTTCATCACAATAAAAGCATTTGACATCCTCTAGAGGTTTCTTGGCAACAGTTGCCTTTGCCTTTGCCTTTGCCTTTGCCTTTGCCCTTGCTCTTGTAGCTTTTCTTTCCCTTTCCCTTGGTTTCAGATTTCCTGACTCGACCCTCCTTGATCATCAGCACTAGACCAGACTTTGCAGAAGTCGGTATGTTCATTTCAGCAGTTTTTAGCATCATATGCAACTCCGGAACGGTCTTGTTCCAAGCATTCGTATTGTAGTTCAAAGTGGTCATATGATTTTGGCAGCGAGTTGAGGATTATATCCCCGGCCAATTCATTGCTTAAAGGAGAGTCAAGACATGCTAAGTGATCAATATATCCCTTCATATTCAACACATGAGTGATGACCGAAGAACCTTCTTGCATACGACAGCTTATAAGTGATATCATCACCTCAAAGCGTTCATGATGTGCTTGCGGCTGGAACATTTCCTACAGTTTCCTAATCATGTCGAATGCTGGCATATCTACCAGATTCTTCTGAAGTTCCAGTATCATTGATGTCAGCATCAAGCAAGAGACCTTGATAGAAACATCAACATGCTTATCCCAGGTCTTACGAGCTAGGCCCGTAGCGGCAGCAGGTTCTTCTAGGATTGGTTCCTCGAGAACATACATTTTGTTCTCAGCCCTGATGACATTCAGGTTTCGATACCAGTCCATGAAGTTGTAGTTGTCAAGTTTTTTCTTCTCAAGGATTGACTTTAGGGTAAATGAGGAGTTGGGATTTGATTCGTTAGACATCTACAAAATTCAAAAATAAAGTTTTAGTATTTTTCATGCATAACGTCCTAATTAAATTTATGACCCAATTGCAAAAATTATATAATCAGGAATGAAATCCCGGTTCACCATAACTCAGTGAATGGCTGAGCACTCTCCATTGGCACGGCTAAGTAGGTAGGTAACGATTATCAATTGTGTCAACCACACAATTCTCAGTTTGAGGGGCATGACGAGTATTGTCAAGCTTGGATACGTTTCCCTCAAACTACGCCACTTAAACGACTTAAGTGATATTTGTCATTCAATTGTAACTGTAGACCTGGCCTAAGTAACTCAGGAATCGCGGTTCTACCTTCAACCAAAACCGTAGGGTCGGATGCAAGGTAATTCACTAACACCAGGGGTTCGGATAGATCAGTTGAAGTGTTACAATTTAGGGTGGCGCAGAAATATCGATATTATTTGGGATTTCTTTAATGTTTTAAAATTACCGATTAGGGTCAAAAATATTTTGGACGACGAGAAACATGATTCAAGTCTTGCAATTTTAGTAAAATGATTATACTAATTTAGTTCGTGAAACGCCTTTCAACACTTAATACGATCCAATTTTAAATAACTTATTTAATCAAAATTGGTCGTTTATCGCGAACTATATTTTAAACTAATAAACTCTTTAATTAATTTTAAAATGTTTTAAATAAAGCTATTAAATTTAAAACTTGTTTTACTTTTAAATAAAAACACTTTTATTTAATAATCTTTTCGAAAAAAATAAACAATTTAAATATCTCGTCGTTTTAAGATTGTGTCAAAAGCTTTATAAAAATTTTGTAGTTTAATTATTATCCTAAATAATATGTCACAACCACAAAAATAAATAAAACACATAAACCGAGCAACTAGTAAAATTATCCGGTTTCATTCGAGCCATCAAACGAGAACCGGACCGATAACAAAATAAACAAATTTGTTATCTTTCACTTAGTCCAAGATCTCCATCTTTAACCCCGTTATTTACAAATACACTAAATAATTGGTCTTCAAGTCTTCGTCTCTTTAGTATTACAATTTTTTATTTACAAATACACTAAAAATAAATAAAAATAAATAAGCGTAACTATTACAACCGGTTCCAAGTAACCCATAAAAATACAAAGAGAAACAAACCAAAAGCAAACATAACAACCACGGGACAATAGTGCTAGATTCAATAAACACAATCATATTAAACGAAAAAGACTCGATCTTTTGTCAAACAATAGTTTTTGACAAATAAAACAATAGATCGATAAAAAAAATATGCCTAAACGCGCGTATAGGTGGCTCTGATACCACTGTTGGGAATCATCGTACCCGTTTTAACTTTTAAAACAAAATAATATTTAAACGCTTTAAATAAATAAATCAGATTTAAACAGCGGAAGCAATATGTACGAATAACATATCAGATCTGGATCCCGTCAGTGATCCGATTAAACGCGTATAAATAATAAAATAAATGCAACCATAGGGTGTTTAAGGTTATACCTTCGACGATTTAACTAAATAATAACACCTTGGTTCAACAAGCGTCTCGCTAGATGACATGTTCACGAAACCCGTAGCAAAACATCACACAGATTGCATACAAGAAGAACTGACGGCGGCAATAGCTTTTAATTAGGGTTAGAATTAAGGTTTTATTTATAATAGCTTAACTTACAAACTGCACCCTTGGGGTATTAACACTTAATACCCAATTAATTAACTATTAATAACCGTTAAACCTGCGCTTTACTAATTATAAATAATTAGTAAAATATATCCTTTAAATGTTTAACATTTAAACATTAATCTCCGCAAATAATTATTTCTCTAAATAATTAATTAAAACATTCACCGATAAATATTTCTCTGAATATTTATGCTCCGTTTAATAAATCCGTCTTTCGTGAACTATAATATTTAACAATTAAATATTATCAATTTGTTCGTTGCCCAAAGTGTAACTCTTTGGATCGTACCTCGATAGTAACATTGACCTAATTGACGATCGGACATCTTATACCCAACACGAAGACCGCGTTTCGCACACTGTACGGACACTACGAGTTTCTCATGATATCCTTCGGATTGACAAACGCCCCAACAGTGTTTATGGATTTGATGAACAGTGTGTGCCATCCGATGCTGGATCGATCAGTAATAGCATTCATAGATGATATACTCATCTACTCAAGGAGTGAAGGCGATCATGCTTATCACTTGCGAGAAGTACTAGATACTCAGAAGGAGGAGAAGTTGTATGCCAAATTTTCCAAATGCGTGTTCTGGCTTAGGAAAGTTCAATTTCTTGGCCACATCATTAGCGCAAACAACATTACGGTTGACCGGCAAAGATTTTGACTATAGAGGAAGGGGAGGACCCGAAGACACCGACAGAGGTACGAAGTTTTCTAGGATTGGCAGACTACTATCGGAGATTCATATACAGGATTTCTCGAGAATTGCCTCACCTCTGACGAAGTTGACGAGGAGAGAGGTCAAGTATGAATGGGGTTCAGCCCAATCAAAGGCATTTAAAGAATTGAAGGAGAAGTTGACTCAAGCACCGGTATTGGCCCTACCCGAGAGTAATGAAGACTTAGTGGTCTATTCCAATGCTTCTAATCGGGTATTAAGTTATTGTTGATGCAACGAGGGAAGGTGATTGCGTATGCGTCACGTCAGCTGAAGACTCATGATGCCGACTCACGACTTAGAGCTCGCGGCAGTTGTCTTTGCATTAAAGATCTGGAGGCATTACCTCTACGGGGTCAAGTGCACTATTTACTCCGATCACATAAATCTGAAGTATTTCTTTGAACCGAAGGAGATGAATATGAGGCAAAGGCATTGGTTGGAACTGTTGAAAGACTACGATTTTGAGATCTTGTATCACCCAGGAAAGGCAAACGTAGTGGCTGACGCTCTGAGCCGAAAGGAGAGACAAACTCCTATTAGAGTTAAAGCATGCCAACTAGTGGTGAGACCTTATCTTATACCTGATAACATAAAGAAGGAGAGGATGGTGGGTCAACGAGAGTCATTTGAGGTTAACACCCTCGGTGTGCGGACTCGGTTTGGTCGGATCTGGATACCCAAAGGAGGTGAGCTTAGGGCTAAGATTCTCGACGAAGCCCATAAGTCTCGTTACTCTATACATCCAGGAACCACGAAAATGTATCAAGACTTGAAGAAGGATTATTGGTGGTCGGGCTTGAAGAATGATGTAACCTCCTACACAAGCAAGTGTCTGATTTGTTTGCAGGTTAAGGCCGAGCACCAGAAGCCCTACGGGTGGAGATACCAGAGTGGAAATGGAAACACATCATGATGGATTTCATTACCAAGCTACCTCGTATAGCTAAAGGTTTTGACACCATCTGCGTGAGTGTGGACCGACTGACATAGAGCGCTCACTTCCTGCCGATTCATGAATAGTTCGCATCTGAATAATTGGCAGAGTTGTTTATAAATGAATTTGTAGCTCGTCATGGTGTGACGATGTCCATTGTCTCAGACAGGGATACTCGGTTCACTTCACGGTTTTGGAAGAATTTTCAAGGAGCAATGGGTATGACGGTGAACATAAGCACAACATATCATCCTCAAACAGATGGTCAGTCCGAAAGGACCATTCAAACCCTGGGGATATAATTCGTGCCTGTATCATCGACTTCGGTGGTAGTTGGGACAGTCATCTACCACGAGCGGAGTTCTCTTACAACAACAGTTATCACTCGACTATAGGCATGCCGCCTTTCGATATGTTGTACGGGAGGCGATGTAGGACACCACTATGCTGGGAAGAGACTGGTCAGAAAGAATTTGGAAGTTTGGAGGTAGTCAAAGCTACATCCGATAATTCGATGCTGGGAAGTGATTGGTCAAACAGAAGTCTTACGTCGATCGGAGGCAGAGATCCCTCGAATTCCAAGTTGGAGATCTCGTGTACTCAAGGTTTCTCCTTGGAAGGGAATAATCCATTTTTGCAAAAAGAGAAAGCTAAGTCTGAGGTTCGTCGGACCGTTTAAAATTTTTCCGCAGGTAGGGGAAGTGGCGTATAGACTGAAACTACCTGATGAGTTAAGTGGGATTCATCCTACTTTCCACGTGTCACCCTTGTGAAAGTGTCTGGGTAACGACGCAGCCTACGTGCCGCTCTCGGACATCGAGGTGGATAACCGTCTAAACTATATTGAAGGGCCCGTGGCCATAACCGATAGAAAGGAAAAGAAATTGCGAGACAAAGTGATATGGTTGGTAAAGGTAAAGTGGAAACACCGGCGGGGTTTGGAGGCCACTTGGGATTACGAGGAAGAGATGAAGGAGTCGTACCCGTAAATGGTCGACTTCTAACATGTTTCGAGGACGAAACCTCTTATAAGGTGGATAGACTTGTAACATCCCGAAAACCTGACTCGCTTAATGGGCCGAGGGATGGGTCGAAGGAAAGAAATAAAAAGGAAAAGGAAGAGGGAAACGGGCTTAGGCCCATTGGGGGCAAAGGTGAAGGGTTTAAGACCCTTAAGGGCTGCCCTAGCCAGCCACCATCACCTTCATCACCCCCCAACTTCATATTGAGAGAAAGAGAGCTTTCTAGAGAGAGAAGGTCAAGAAACTAACCAAAAAGCTTGAAGATCTGCTTCAAGAGGTTGCTCCAGTGTGTGAAGAAGAATACACGAAGAAACGTTCGATTTGAGGTAAGAATCGAACCTAAACCTCTGATTTTCAGTTTAAATAGGTTTTTGGGGTAAAACTAGGGTTTTCATCTCATAGTAAGGGTTTTTAAGTGTAAAATGGGGTTTAAGAGCTAGATATAGCTTCATGAGAGTTAAACAAACGATTTGGACGTAAGAAGTTACAAACTTGGGTTAAAAACGAGCCTGTTGAGATATGTGTTCTTCAGGCGACACTGAGAGTGTCGCCAAAAGCATCTGGCGACACTCGACGAGCTTTAGAAGGGGAGAATAGCGTGATACCCAAGGTTTTCAATGATTGGGATACGTGTCAATCCCTAACGTCACTGAGAGTGTCGCCAGTGATAGATGGCGACACTAGAGTAGGCGAAGATTAAGTCTGGAACGCAAGTTCTGGTGGCCAATGTGTGCCTAGCGACACTATGGAGTGTCAGGCGACACTTTACTCAGGACACTTGCACTTATGAGAGAATTTCGCTTATTGACTTATGTGCAGATCGGTTAGAAAGTTAGCACCAACTAGACATCTGAATCAAGTTAAGTTACGAATGAACATGTGAGTCAAGAATCCCTATTTACATGTTTTTAGGGTGATGTGCATACTTAATGAATGTTTATGAAAAGATAAAAGAAATGAAAAGTTTACGAATGAATGGTTTTCGAAAGAAACGATGTTTGAAACTAGAACGTTTTACGAAATGACCGATGTAAAGGAATGGTTTTAAATGAATGAAATGGGTTTTGGGAATGAATGTAACATTTTATGAGAAGAAATAGGTGAAAGTTTTAAAGAAGTCAATACATTTCTAATCTTTTAAACGAAGGAATTGACGAACGAAATCTGGGGATGTAAATCCCCAGCCTTATGGCATGTTTTGCCATAAGTATAACAGGGTTAGTGCCTTTGTTTCCTATCAATGGTATGACGGTTGTACTATTGGCGAGGTAAGGGTAACGACCGTTATTGGGGGTTAACTTGACCTGGGAATGATGTCACTTGGGGCTTGCGGATTCTAAAAGTGATGAAAAGGAAAGGTGTGACCTTGGACCTGTGAGTCTCAAGGGCGATGAACCTTATTGATCTATGAGTCGTAAGGGCGATGTTATTACCTTATTGGCTTACGAGTCGTAACGACGAGGAACGAAGGTTAATGAAATGGACGGAAAGAATGATAATACAGATTTAGACAAATAAATATATGACTTGACAAAGGTTTTAATGATGTATGAAAATGAGGAATGAATGTATGCCCTATTTTCTTATGAATGTTAAAACCCTAACTAATGATTGAACGAATGATAAACCATTTCCTAACATAAATGAAAGACTTCAACTCACCAGCGTTAGCTAACTTTTAGTATGTATGTCAGGTTAAGGATAGATGATGGATGATGGATGATGGATGCTGCTTCGCTACTCGAGAAGTTACCCGGCGTTATGAGACTGGCATCCCATATGAATGATTTAAATGACTGGTGTTTAAAACAATGTTTTAATTAGTTGTGTTTTTATGACGATATAATGACGTTAATTTCCGCTGCTTATTTTATTTGAAGTTTAAGAACTGTTTGTGAATGATTAAATCCAACACGTGAGGCCTCCCGGGTTTGGGGCCTTAGAGCCAATGAGTCCCAGATAAATTAGTTCGGGAGGAGGCACCCCCACGACCTTCTAATGTGGAGGTCATGGGTTCAAGTATCACTTGGTGCAATATGCTCAGGTGGGCTAGGGGTTTTTCTACAGTGGGCCTTCAGGTGGTCAGTTTCCCCTGGAATGGTAGGCGGCCCGGGTCACCAGCACTCTCTGCGTTCGCGGACGTGGGTGGCCTTTCGCCAATGGGTTTACCCGGGTGACCAGTCTTATAGTATTAATTGGTCGTTAAAAAAAAATTATATCATTAGTATGTGTATAATTGTTGTGCCTTATTATATAATTAACTTTTTTTATCATGTGACTTAAAATTTTCAAAAATAGAAATACTTCTCCACACGTCGTTTTCGACAAGTCTCACTGTCCTAATGAAATAATATGATCTACAATGTATAAGAAATAACCACGGTCTATGTTTGAAACGATTGAGTCTGTTGTCCCTGAAATGTGATCACTATTGCAGAAAAATATTTGAATAATTCAATTATAAGGGTGGAGGGGGTGGAGCTCGGGTTCCCTCTCGTGTTCCCACGGCTAGTCGGCAACACCGCCGCAACACCAAGGGGTTCACGAGTTCAATGCCATCGGCTTCATTTGACGGGTTCACGAACCCGTGTTCAATGTCATCTTTAAGCTTCACTTCACGCTTTCAATGCCATCTGCCTCATCTCACGGGTTCAGGGGTTCCACCCCTTGTGAAGGGGTAGTTTAGGGTAAAAATGACGTGCCATTACGTGACGTGTTTTGATTGACTAAACCTTAGGGTACTTATGGGTTGAAGAGTTTCCACCCCCTCCCCCTAAAAGCAGAAAGATTTACTCTCATGATGGCTTATTAAAAACTGCCGATTAGAAAATGATGACGTGGGTACATACATGAAGCACGGCTAACCGCAAGAAGCGGGTTCTCAAATATTAGCTACTAGGCTAAACCAATAAGGCCTACATAATAATCAGTTGGGAGGTTCTGCTGGGCTCCTTGCAGCCCACATCGCTCAAGATCCACTTCAGGCCCAAACCCATCATGAAAAGCCCATCAGGCTCCATGACTCCAACCCTATAAATAGGGGGCCATCTCCCTCTTCATAGCCATCTCATTTGTCTGTCCTAGAGCAGAGCATCTAACTCTCTCCCTCAATCTCTAATTTGCTGTAAGGAGCTCTTGAGCTTCTACAGCACCGGACTGCCAAGGAAGCAGCTTCATGCTGCTGAGGTACCACTACATCTGCTTGCAGCTAGCCCGTCGGATCTCAACCACCACCATTTATACTCTCTACTCCTTATGCTCTTATACATTTACATGATCTTATATATCTATATATATTTACATGTTATATATACTTTCTCATCTTGGATAAACTCTGATGTTGAGCGTCGGAGGGTGGTTCCGAGACCCCGGTCTCGGACCCCTTCTAACGTGTTCCTTCATCTTAGCAGCTAGGTGTAGAAGGTTCGGAAGCAGGCATCTGAGGAATGTTCGAACCCTCTCCTGTCATATTTGTTGCAGCCTCGAGAATATTGAGCCTATTTGTTATAGGAACAAGTTGGCGCCCAACGTGGGGCTCGACTACTTAGAACAGAAAATCTTCGTAGTTGAGCTCCTTCTGTTTCTAAGTTCTTTCCATGTCTGGAGAGAACGTTCTTAGCAGGTTGCTTCTACGCCTCCTACACATTTCCTTATGCGATATTCGGATCTATGCTCATAACTTTAGTTACCAAGCTTTAAAACCTCATGCTTTCTCCACCGTAATATACTTTAAACCGTTTCTTGTCATACAAAATTACGTTTTAAAGGGTCTCACCCGTTATTTGACGGTAAAATATGTTTATGGTGGCTTGTTTTCTTAAAAATCTTTACCTCACTTGTTGGGTTAATAAAGCACATATTAATGATCTCTAAAATTGGCATGAATACATTTACGTGTATTTAAATTTGAAGAGCATCTTTTTTGCATTTTGGACACTTGAATATCAAAAAATGATGTTGACTAAACATTCTTTTAAGCACACATGCTTTATTTTTTATCTTCTCCAGAAAAGGGGATATAGCAAAAGTATTTGGGAAAAGAGAACATATTCTTGATATATTCGTTGGTCTCCCCCCTAAAACTTTTAAATCACATTATATTTCTTGCAAACAGCTTAGAAAGTATCAGGTCTGCTTCTGCGTCAGACCACCTTTTTCAAAAAGTGAAAGGTCTGCTACCGCGTCAGACCACTTTTTTCAGAGTGTGACAGGTCTACTTCTGCGTCAAACCTCTTTTATTAGAAAGCGATTTTTCATAAAGTGACAGGTCTGCCCCTGTGTCAGACCACCTTTTTTAAAGAGTCTAACATTATCATAAAGATGGGTTATTTACCTTTTAACTCTACAGATCTCCATTACTATATTACCATATTTTTTGATGAAGCATTTCTTAAGGGACATGACCTGTTAAAACGTTTTATGAAACAAAGAACTTTTGGTCAAATTACATTTTTAGAATTTATTTATGGCAAAATAGGCATATATAAGCCCACTTCATGTGGCCACAGGCCTTCTACATACTTTATGGGACTGATAGCTGGTCACTTTCTCTTGTCTTTTGATTAAAGTATCTTACCAGTGGCAAGCAGGGATCGATTCAGCATTTTACTATTTCCCGCAAGAAGCATTGACTGACGAAAAATATTTTCTAAGAAGCAACCATTCAGCTTGCTAACACATATTAACATAGAAAGCGACATGTCATTACATGTTGACAAGATAAAGATGCCAAATCTTGTCCTTTTCTGCAAAAAGGTGACAATGACCTTGCACATGGAAAGGGACATCTCCACTAAAAAAGGTGATGTTGACAAGTCGATTTTGACAAATATTTTGTCCACAATCTTCTTGTCCAGAAAACTTTTTTAATGTTACACATGTCACATTCATGTACAACATGTAAAGCAGAAGGTACAACCCTTCTCCAACACATATGTCCACATATCCGGTGCTGAAGCAAAGTAGTTCACTGCAAGAACCAAGGAAGCTCGCTGCAACAGCAACACAGCTTGTGAAAGCATTTCACCAAATCATGAAGCTCAAATTTTACCATAAAGAATCAAAGTATGACAGTAGGACCCAAAACTTGTACTGTAAGAAGCTAAAACAGCTCAAGCAAGGGTCGCAAGCCCATAAAAGTTTAATCTCGTCGGTTACATCCCATACACCGTGGATATAACCGAATCAAAATAACACGCCTCCATACATGAATCACAATATCACATTAACTATGATGACAAGAAACGATTCTACAATCAACGCTAGAATCATAACTTTGTCTCATATGGTTTGAAACGCATACGAAAAAACGCTCATGCGATACAACCGTGGTGTAAATTTAACATAGTTCATAAAAACGGTTATTACAACATCAAACTCCGAGTACACCTCCACCATGGATCGTTCTTGGAGAATTAGCATCTCCATATAACCTCCTATAGCTGGAAAAGAAGACATTAAGGCGCATGGTAATAGCAAATAAAATATCTTCTTGCTTTCACCACATAAGCTTTATCTCAAACAGAGCTTCTAACTCCATAAACGAAAATAGTTTCCAAAGCATCAAATTTATGGTTACTACAACTATGCCATGCAGGCAGCACAAGTTAATTCTTGCTGGGATTATGGAGGAAATACAATTCAAGATTTTCTCCCTTCATCGCATGCAAATCATTCAATGATAGTATATAGAAACAGCTTCATACACGAAGCAAAGAAGAGAATGTGCGAAAGCAAATAACAGTTGACAAGGAGAGAGTCAGATGTGCCCATTATTGCACAATCACCACCTCTGACTGGGGGGCTGATGATATGGATACGCGCGTGAACCACGGCTAAACGCAAGAAGCGGGACGCGCACGAAGCAGCTACTACATGAGGAAGTCTGATGGTGACGTGTCAAGGAAGCAACTTGTGATAGTAACATCTTACTACGTCAACACGTTCAGACAAAACACCACAGCAATTAATTACCTGGACAAATGAGTTTTGTCCTAATAATGGACTTTAGCTCCCTACACCAAAAAAGCAAAATCCAGACTTACACTAAGGAAAGAAAGAAAGGGGTTTGCCCAAAAGAAGGCATGAAGATACCTCATGCACGTGTACTATATACAAACTAACACTTGTCTCCAAACATTTATCATCAAAAGCGACAAAAATAAGGCTCAAACACGTGATATGTAAGGAGCTATAATGACAACTATTAAACAAAACCCTCACCGGGTTAGTCCATGTTCCCATCAAATAAAGAAATGTCACAAGC
The DNA here is from genome assembly GCA_023525975.1 of Smallanthus sonchifolius. Classification (NCBI taxonomy): domain Eukaryota; kingdom Viridiplantae; phylum Streptophyta; class Magnoliopsida; order Asterales; family Asteraceae; genus Smallanthus; species Smallanthus sonchifolius. The sequence continues at coordinate 71,058,202 of CM042033.1, read as the reverse complement.
AAGAATTCAGAAGCAAGGAAAGGCTAAAGGCCAAAGCTCCTTGCTGAAAAGTAGAAGCAGCTCATCAAAATATCAAAGCACTTGACATGAAGCTACTTATTCTGAACACCTTCGCCTGTAGAAAACGTGTGGTGGTCTTATCTCCACCAAGCTAATGACAAGGCTCACATAGGTCCCTCTATGAAGGTTTCGGTATAACAAAATATAGGTTAACCAAAACAACTTAAGGAAGCATACAAGCAACCTTCACAAACACATAAGCAGTTTGCAGAAGCATTAAGGTAATTTGAAGAAGAAGAAAAGCTACGTGTTGAAGCACCAAAGCATCAGAGCCAACCAGTTCATTCGAAGGAAGAGAGCAGCTAACTCATTCGAAGCTTGCTCAACCAAGGACAGGACCAACTTACAAAGAAGCACTCTGTTGATGCACTGAAGCAGCTCGCCGAAAAGCCAAAGCACCTCGGCAAAGTACCTACACAACTTAATGCTTACCTCGCCAAGCGCATGAAGCATACCTCGCCAAGCGCACGAAGCAGGTTAGTGCATGACGCAAATAAACACCAATTACGGTATCTTTCAAGCACTTTAACCTCGCACGACGCTGCTCAAGTCTCCACTAGAAGCCAGAAGCGCATACAAAATGACTAAGAGGAATAGACGTTTGGTTCCTAAAAACCAAGGACGGTCGTACAAGAAGACAAATACCTTGGTCAAGCCCGCCTTGGCACATATGAAAGTCATTTTCGTTAGCCGAAAGTCCGCCTTCACAAAAAGAAACTAACATATTTGCATAATAAGCTCAACCTCCGGGTGATGACGACGACGACTTACTAACTAATAGAAAGATAAACACTTTCTAAAACTTCTAAATGTTAACAAAGGAAGCACTTGGTCAAAGGCTTAAGCTGAAACTAAAGCTAATCACATCTCGTGGATGCCAAAAGCCCATCCCCAATCAAGTCCCATCGGCTAAATCCCATACGCCAGGGATATAGCCTAATTTCAATATCAGGAAGAAACCTCATGACATCATTTGTCAAACACCAACGATTCAAGAAGCAATCCAACGCCTTATCGTGCTTCTCCCACAAGATATACAACTTTAAATTATAAACCAAAATCAAGATTCCAACAATGACATAGGAAGATCATCGGAAGCAGATGATACTAAGCAAAGGACAAGCTCTGAATAAATACGGCCGACACGACATGGAGTTAAACACTCCATGTGGGAAACCGAGAGGTAGATCTCTCATTAGACATGTGGATATGTCAAGTTAAATGGATTATAAAACACTAGACTTGTATGGTTTGTTATATGTCTAGAGTTGTAGGTTAATATGTACCAAAACCAATGTAATGGTGGAACTTGTAGTCAAACTCTTAATGAGCGGGAAACGGTATTGGTACTCCGGTTGGAAGATGAAAAACTAACTAATGTATGTTGTTACATAAGTGTGACCTTAAATGGGGCCTAAATATGCGTATGTATACCATATTGGCTTGAAAATGCAATCGGGTCAGTCGACGGGAAGTTGCAAAAGCTAAAAAAAATAATTTTGAGCCACCTTGACCTAGTGTGGGTGTCCCATATGCCCAGATGGCATACCATACGCCCATTGGCATATGATACGTCTAATTGGGTCTAGTAGACGCTTGAATTTTCATGTTTTTCGGGTTTTGGCCTGTTGTTGTAAGGACTTGTTGGGAGTCTCAAGGACTAATTATCTTTACTAACCTTGTTCCTTTTGATATTTTGGATGTAGGAAAAGCTTCGGAATGATCTCGGGTCACCCCATAGTCGGATAACTGGATCCTCAATGACTCTTTTGAATGTTTGTTTTGTTTTAAACTAACCCGTAGATGGGATTACTTTATGTTTAAAGTCTTGTGGATTTGTAGTGGTCTAAAACCCATTAAACACTTTTCCTTTTGAAACATGTGAAGTTTTAAATGTCGTTGTAAATGGTTGAACCATATTTTCAATGTAAATATTTATCTGGGACCTAAATTCCGTGTTATTTAAAAAGTTTAAATTGGGTTGCAAATCTGGGTGTTACAACTTGGTATCATAGCAATGGTTTGAGGGATTTGGTGTGCATGACACTAAACTCAAACCTATAATGCTCGTGATAAGGTCAGGAAATGAGAATCCAATAGTGACATGACCAAGACACGGAGCTTGAAAGGCGAGGTTATTATTGATGATTGTACTAAATGTTTAATTGGAGTCTTATGTGATTCAATTGTGCCGAAAGTTCTTAGGGGATTCATTATATGGAGATGATGAATGTTAGTGGACATATTACATTATCAATCATGCCTGGCCAGTGTGATTCTTAATGCAGCATGTACAAATGCCCTTCATGATGACCATATAATGATGAACATTGACAACGAGTAAGTGAACGTGGTTATAGGTGAATGTATGTACGTGTGTAAGTATGCTTGATTTTGTAATAAGTACATATAGGAGGGATAACCCGAGGAATATGTCTTTAGTTACATGTATGCAGTTATCTAAAACCTTCTATTTTAAATCTCAGCCGAATAATGGCTGAAGAAGGAAACTCAAATAGAGTTAGGAATGAGGATGATGGTGGTAATAGTAGGTCGGGATCGTACCGATCCGTGCACTCCCCTCATGTGAATGATGATGGGAATGCTAATAATGACGATATTGGAAAACGGATATCTGAACAGGTAGCGAAGGCATTTGAACAAACAATGTCGATATTCTTAGCTGAAATTGAAAGAGCGGTTAAGGCAGCATTTACCGAAAGGGATGAAAAATCTAAGAATGATTTGGATGCGGGGGACACGAATGTGGAAGGTAGCGGTAAAGGAAAGGAAGTGGAAAGGAAGCCTTGTACCTTCAAGGACTTCATGGCTTGTAAGCCAAAGGAGTACAATCAGGAGATAAACCCTTTGCTCAGTCAGAGGTGGATCTCGGATATGGAGTCGGCTTTTGAAACAAGCCATGTAATGAAGGAAGATGAAGTGACCTTTGCTGTGAACTTACTTCGAGGAAGAGCTAAGGATTGGGTTGAGGTCCTTCGAAAGGAGAAAAGAAACGAGGGTGGCATCAAGGCGATGTCTTGGGTGGAGTTTAAGGAGGTTTTCCTCAAGTATCATAGGCCCGGAAGTGGACCGGATCACTGAGGAGTTCCTCCATATGAGGCAGACACGGGAGTCCATCAATGAGATTGCGGGGGAGTTTTATGACAAGGCTCAGTTCCCGGACCTTGTGGCAACTGAGAAGATGAATATAGACCGATTCTTCTCGATCCTGTCTATAGATTATCGAGAGTTTGTCTCGCCCTCTCAATGCACTACCTTGGTTGAACTCATTAACATGTGCCGAGAGAGGGAAGTGGAACTGAAAAGGCAGGAAGAACGGGGTGAGAAGAGAAAGAGAGAAAGAGTAGAGGTGACTCCCAAAAAGGCTAAATTCTCTAGCCCAACAAAGAAGGTGGTCGGGAAGCCTAGTTCCCGACAATGTCGAACTTGTGGGAAGGAGCACTTAGGGGAGTGTAGGATCAAAACCTCAGCATGTTTTAAATGTGGGAAAATGGGGCATCTTGCGCATCAGTGCACAAGCCCCATCAACTTGTGTTATCATTGCTATAAGTCGGGACACCACCGTAGCGATTGTCCTGATTTAAAGCACAAGGAAATCGGAGGAAAGAAGGTGGAAATCCCTAATCCTAAGGGACGTGCCTTTCAAATCACTGTCTAGGAGGCAAAGAAGATCCCGGATGTCGTTGCAGGTATCTTTATGATTAATTCATTACCTACACTTACTTTATTCGATTCGGGTGCTAGTAGGTCATTTGTATCTTTGAAGTTTGCCAATCATACTTCTTTTCTAAGTAAGAGGTTAGAGGAACCATTAGAAATAGAGGTGGCTAATGATAGGAGCTTCTTAGTATTCGATATCTATCGTGGGTGTAAATTGGAGGTCGATGGTGAGACTTTCCCTATTGATCTCATACCTATGACAATGGGGGAGTTTGATGTGATTATCGGGATGGGCTGGCTTTCTAAATATAGGGCCAACATTTTGTGTGCACCTAAGGTAATTCAACTAGTTTCGCCATCAGGAAAGACCTTGTTTATTCCTAGTGAGAGAACTAGCGGTCTTTTGATATGTTCCTATCTTCAAGCAATGAGGTATATTGCACATGGATGTAAATCATTTCTAGCTTCTGTCACGGACTCAAGTCGAGGTGTAGTCAAGATTCATGATGTTCCGATTGTGAATCAATTCGTGGATGTCTTTCCGGAAGAGTTACCAGGGATTCCACCTGAAAGTGAGGTAGAATTTGGGATTGATCTTATCCTAGGAGCAAAACCGATTGCCAAGGCACCTTATAGGTTAGCCCCGCCGAAGATGAAGGAATTAATGACCCAACTCCAAGAGTTGTTGGATAAGGGTTTCATTCATCTGAGCGTCTCTCCTTGGGGTGCTCCAGTCCTTTTTGTTAAGAAGAAAGATGGAAGTATGTGTATGTGCATAGATTACCGAGATTTGAATAAGTTTACTATCAAGAACCGATACCCCTTACCTCGGATCGATGATCTCTTTAATCAGCTACAAGGAGCTTCATGGTTTTCAAAGATTGATTTGAGATCCGGGTACCATCAATTGAAGGTGAAGGAGGAGGATGTTCCTAAAACGGCTTTTCGTACTCGCTATGGTCATTACGAGTTCACGGTAATGCCTTTCGGTCTAACCAACGCGCCCACGACTTTCATGGATCTTATGAACCGGATATGTAGACCATTCCTTGATCGTTCCGTCATCGTCTTCATCGATGACATCCTTATCTACTCGCGTAGCGAGGGTGCCCATGCTTGTCATCTTCATGAAAACCTTGAGGTTCTCCAAAAGGAGAAACTATTCGCAAAATTCTCCCAGTGTGCATTTTGTCTCTGGGAGATTCAATTCTTGGGTCATGTGGTAAACGCGGAAGGAATTTCCGTTGACCCTTCCAAAATCGAAGCGGTAAAAGGTTGGATGTCGCCGAAAACGCCCACGGAAATTAAAAGCTTTTTGGGCTTAGCGGGCTATTATCGGCGATTCATTGAAAACTTCTCTCTATTGCCTTGCCTATGACGAAGTTAACTCGCAAGGATACGAAATTCGCGTGGGGTCACGATCAGGAGTCGGCCTTTCAACTTTTGAAAGAAAACTTGACCAAGGCACCCATTCTTTCCTTTCCTGAAGGGACCGAGGATTTTTTTGTGTATTCGGATGCCTCGCTCTTTGGACTTGATTGTGTCCTTATGCAAAGGGGTAATGTAAATGCCTATGCTTTTAGGCAATTAAAAGTTCATGAGGCGAATTATCCTACCCACGACTTGGAGTTGGCAGCCGTGGTATTCGCACTCCAGATCTGAGGCATTATCTTTATGGAGTGCATTGTATAATTTACATGGACCACAAAAGTCTCAAGTACTTCCTCGACCAAAAAGATCTCAATATGAGACAAAGGAGGTGGCTTGAATTGGTCAAGGATTATGATTGTGAGATACTCTATCATCCGGGTAAGGCCAATGTGGTGGCGGGCGCACTCAGTCAGAAGGTTAGTCATACACCTATTAAGGTGAAGTCGTTTAAAATGACTATCTCTTCATCTCTTGTTGATCAAATCCGGGAGGCTCAAGTTTTAGCACTCGGAGGAGATTTGAAAAAGGAACGGATGGTTCCATATGTGGCTAAGCTTAAAGAGAATAGCATGTGGTTGAAGTCATGTTTTGGTAGAATATGGATTCCTAGGTTGTCAAACGTTTTGACTACCGCTCTTGAAGATGAGCATAAATCCAAATATTCTATGCACCCGGTAGCTACTAAAATGTTCTATGACTTGATGTTTAACTTTTGGTGGTCGGGTATGAGGAGAGATGTTGTGAAGTATGTCGAAAGATGTCTCACGTGCCTTATGGTGAAGGCCGAACACCAAAAGCCTTACGGGAAACTTCAATCTCTTGAAGTACCTCAATGGAGGTGGGAAAATCTTGCTATGGATTTGATCACTAAACTTCCTAAGACCCGGAAAGGCTATGATGCAATTTGGGTGGTAGTTGATCGATTGACTAAAAGTCCACACTTCCTTCCGATTAAGGAAACTTATCCATCGAAAAGATTGGCGGATTTATACATAAAGGAAGTTGTGTCAAGACATGGTGTACCCGTGTCTATTGTGTCGGATAAGGACACACGGTTTACTTCCAGGTTTTGGAAGAAATTTCACGAGGAATTGGGAACGAGGCTAAATCTTAGCACCGCTTATCATCCACAAACGGATGGATAAAGCGAGAGGACGATTCAAATGCTTGAAGATATGCTTCGGGCGTGTGTGCTAGATTTTGGTGGTAGTTGGGATGACCATTTACCGTTGGCGGAATTTTCGTACAACAATAGCTTCCATTCGAGTATTGGTATTCCTCCGTTTGAAATGTTGTACGAAAGACGGTGTCAAACCCCGGTTTCTTGGGGTGAAATTGGTCAACGAGAACTTGGTAGCAAGGAGGTTGTAGCGGGTGTGGCGGAAATAATTGATCAAATTAGAGCGCGCTTGAAAACAGCTCAAGATCGCCAAAAGTCCTATGTGGACAAAAGGAGGAGGCCGTTCGAATTCCAAGTGGCAGACTTTGTGTTGTTAAAAGTTTCCCCATGGAAGGGGGTGATTCGGTTCCGGAAACGTGGGAAGTTAAGTCCCCGTTTTATCGTACCATTCAAGGTTATTGCTAGAGTTGGCAAGGTGGCGTATCGTTTGGAGTTACCGGTGGAATTAGGTAAACTTCATAACGAGTTTCATGTTTCTCATCTAGGAAAGTGTTTGGCGGATGAATACACTTTTGTGCCGATCGATGATATCGAAATAGATGAGAGATTGAACTATGTGGAAGAACCGGTGGCTATCTTAAATAGAAAGATGAAAAGCTTGCAGAATAAGCAAATTAGCCAATTGGTGGTTCGGTGGAAACATAGAAAAGGGGCGGAAACTACTTGGGAATTGGAAGATGAGATGCTCAGGTATTACCCTAATCTATTTATCTAATGGCGGGTTTCGGGGACGAAACCCAAAATTAGGGGGAGTGATTTGTAACGAACCAATTTTGGGTGTATCCTATAATATGTTAATTATATTATAGGGGGTGTTTTTAAATAAAATAGCAGTTGGTGGATGCATCTTTATTTAAATAAGCCAACCATGTTTGGAAGAAGGGTTTAAATTGCAAAGTGGAGGGACTAGATCTACAATTTGCCAATTCTGAAATTAGGCTTTAGGTGAATGGTGACACACACATCAGATATGTGTGTGTCATGATTTTGAAGAGAAAAAGGGGAGAAAAGGATCTCAAGCCAAGAACAATTTGATTTGAGCTTGCATGCTTGGATTTGGAGGTTTGGATTGCGCAACACGTTCATCTAATCAAGTAAGAATCATTCCTATCTCATTCCTCTAACTAATTTCTTGTTCTTGATAAAGGGTTGGGTGGATGAACCTTAATGGACAGGAATTGGGGGTTTAATTGGGTGTCTTGTTGATAAGAGTTGATATTCTAGCGTTACTAAAGCTAGATGCACAACTAATTCAAGTTAATTTCACCTAATTAGAGATTTTGAAAATTAGGGTTCTTGAGACCCAAATTGGGGGTTTTTGAATCTGGGATGTTTGATTGGGTAATTGGACATGTACAAGTGTTTATAGTGTTAGATAAACACAACTTCATATAGAAAACCCAATTGTGTTGGTGCAATGTGAATTAGATGGAAATAGAAGATTTTGGGTAAAAACCTTAACGGGTCAAATGGGTGGATTATGGTTTTGTAAGGTTAAAAGCTTGTGTGAAGCTTAAATAACCAAGCCTTGAATAAGGGTAAATATCATAAGGTCTTGGGATGGTGTGGATAACTAGTTGGTGGATATTTAGACTTTAGATTACTAAACAAGGTGAATTGTTTAGGTAATCAAGTGATCAAGGTCAAAGAGCAACCGGAATCATCAAACCTCAAAGGTAAGTGCTTTGCACTTACTTAGTATTAGATATGTAGTCTTGTGTAAGTAGTTATGTAATATGCTATTTACATGTTAACATTATGATTGAATTGGGTGGTATATGGTTAAGTTATGTTGGTTATGGTAGAATTTACATGTTTGATTTAATGTGGATATTTGGTCAAACAAAGCCATTGATGTATGGTAATATGTGAAACTAGACCAAGTAGAAAGTAATTAATCTAGACCAACTTATGTGCTCAAAAGGAATGAAAGACTAAAAGTGTTTAGAGTCACTAAATTGTTGCACTACAAGAAAAAACACCTTAGATGACACGCATTGCGTGTCATAAAAGGGGGTAGATGACACGCGGGTGCGTGTCAAGGATAGCCATGTCAAGAATGAAGATGACACGCATTTTATGTGTCATATGTTTATGACACGCATTTATGACACGCTTTTACGACACGCATTTATGACACCCATCCTTGACACGCAATGCCCGTCAAGGATAGCCCTGTCAAGAATGAAGATGACACGCATTTTGTGTGTCATCTACTTATGACGTGTATTTTTTGTCATAAATGTGTGTTATTGTTAAAGCTGTTTAAAAAAAATTTATAGAATTATTAGTTTCCAGTTTTCCACATTAATATAATAAAATAGTAATAAACAACTCATAATATAAAATAAAATACATATTCCAAAACAATCCATTTCATAAATATAAACAACGATTTGAAAAGTAACAAAAGTCGATTACGAATTCAAAGTATTACAAAGTTTCACCGAAAAATAAAGTTTGAAACATAAGTCGACCATTCTTCTCGAACTCCATCGATATCAACGTCGGTGTATTCATCTTTCCTTCCCCCAACCTAAGAAAAAGTTTGTAAACAAATAGTTATCAAAGATACATATATTAATACTATTTAGCAAGTGCACAAAACATATATATACTTACATTGTTATTGGCCAGTATTTCAACTCCTTCATCAACTATCTCTTTCATACTGTGAAAATGCGCGACATATATATGAAAACCCTGTTTCGGGCATTCCGTTAGAGGAAATTGCTTGCGGTTTCACTAACATTTCTGCTATATACGAGTCTATGGATGAGATCAACAAGGCACTCGAGTTACTAGACAAAGCTTTAAAAATATACAACGATGTTCCAGGTCAGCAAAGCACGATTGCTGGAATTGAAGCCCAAATGGGAGTTATGTATTACGTGTTGGGAAAATACTCAGAATCGTATGATTCTGAGTATCAAACACAAGACAATTAAAAGGGATTGTAGGTAATTAAGTGTTCACCCTAGCGTTGACTCAGTTGAGTTTAACCCTCTTATTGGATCCACTTTGTGCAGCGTACAAGATAATTGCTCTACAAAAAAATTAAGAAATATATCAAATAATATAATTTAATGTTTAGATAATTTGTATTACTTACGCATCTATAGTTTGCCTCAATTGTGAATTGACAGTGCTAGCCCTAAGGGAATCAAGATAATAGCAAGTACTTGTTTTCATGTCTAGTACGGCCAACACCCAATGTTTTCTACAAAAACCAAAAACAAAATTAAGTCAAACAACTTAGTTACGAAGGTGGTGGAACTTGATAATCAGTTAAAGCTAATAAAACTAGGATGTTACCCGGGATTATAGGGAATTAAGATGATGTCATTGTCCTTTCTTTTAGACAACCGCTCTGCAATTCTTCTACTTGAATCATCGATATTTTTAGATTTCGTTTTACATTGTGGCGAGGATGCAGTCGGGCTCACAAAACAAATTCCATGATCTCTTTTTGACCCATTCTTGATTTGCTCAAACAAGTACCTGTTAACATACAAAGATTAAACTGATTAATTAAATTGTGTTTTACGAACAGTTATTTAAATTAAATTTAAGCACTTACATCGTATAAGAAGTAATGAGAGCACCAGTCAGTTCTTCCAATGTAAAAACCGCTTGAAAATCGTCCCAAGTTAAGTACGTGTAACTCTCGTACCCATATAGACCGTCCTCACACTGCACCTTTATAGAATCAACCTTTGAAACTTGTCCATCAACCATCATTGCTGTCATTCTCAAAAGAACATTGTTTTCAATTCTTATCCTTGTCTTCCTCTTTGCTCTCGTCATCCTTCTTCGCAACAACTCTTTTTCATTCTCCTTTTCTTTTATATCATGTGCTTACTTGATTATTTTCTTCAGTTTGGTCTCAAACACGCCGCCTGAAAACCAAATATCAATATCCCTATTTAGTTCCGACCCAGTTGACACATTCAAATCCTTTTTTTTATTTACATATTTTATATAAAAAAAAAGATAACCTAAATAGACAACAAACCCAGTTATGCTTACAACACAAGTGGTTCAAGTTGATTCAAACTCAGTTATGCTTACAAATGGTTTGATTAATGCCAAAACCCAACAAACCAAATTAACACAATAGCCACCACAATGAACAACCCTATCTCATGCAAATATTGTTTTCAGGCTCTTAAAAAAGATCAACTAATATGGAGAACCAAGAATGGATGATAGCAAATAAAATTGTTTAACCGTTAAGAAACCATATAACCAAAACTCTGGCTGACTAGGTAGTTCATGCCATTCAGATCAAATCAGAGGTGAGCTAGCATGACCTTAGACCTTAGTAAAGTAAACACATAACTCCACTGAAGCAACATCAGTCTCTGAGTATCGGCTTGACCAACAGATCAAACTCTAACAAAACATTATAAGACAACAAAGGAGCTGGCTACTGGCTACCAAATGGAGCTAAGTTCATCCCAAATGGACACTTCAACATTAATTGACTGCTTGAACATAATGATACAATCCAGATAAGCAACTATCCAATAAGTGTCCAAACTGAGCGGTGATCTTAGCACACACCCAAATACCTATGCAACCAAAAATTGGAACATAGTGTAGACTAACCCATTACCAAATATCACAGATGTTAAAATTCCAAAGAAATGACAAATGCATCAAACCTAACATCTAAATGGTCCTCGATTTCGAATGATATACAATAATAAAAAACTTATAAGGAATTGGAGAAGATTTACCCAAAAATTGACCTATGCATCAGAAACAGGTTTCAAACAACAGTTCAATCAGTTAATCGCAAAAGCCCTAACACCAAAAATAAACCCTAAATCAAAGTAAACAACAGAGAATACCTGAATGTGAGGGGAGGTTTAGTCGGGCTTAGGTTAGCCCTCTGATGATCCTTTTTCTGTTATGACACACTTAATTGGGGGTAAATGAAACACGTTTATGCTTGCCCTCTGATGATCCTTTTTCTCGGTGTTGTGACAGGGAGGACGCCGGTGGAGGAAAACGAGGTTTAGTCGGGCTTTAGAAGGCCGGTGGAGGAAAACGCCTGCTCGGAAAAATGCTTGCTCGGAAAAATGTCTGCCCGGAAAACGCCTAGTCGGAATACGCTTGCTCGGAAATCGCCTACTTTTTTCTTTCGGAAATCGTCTGGCTTCAGAGATTTTTCTCTCGGAAATCGTCGGCCCGAACGAGGAGTGTTTCCTCCTTCGATTTTTGTTCTAGGGTTTATAGTAGAATGGCGCGCAATATTAGAAGTGAGCGGGATATGTGAAAATAAAAGATGACAGATTAGAGATGACACGCGTTTTTAAAAAGTGTACTCCGCTTTTTTTTTTAATATGACATTAAAAGATGACACACATTTTTGCGTGTCATAGATAACGTGTCATTAAAGCCCTGTTTCACTAGAATGACACTAAAATGATGACATACGCTGCTGCGTGTCATCGTTCGCGTGTCATTAAAGGTATATTTTGTAGTAGTGTTGGTTATGTGAAATTATATAGAAATTGACTTGATGTGTTGTTAAGTTGACCTGTTAGTGTAAATTGGCAAATTAGTTGAATAACATGAAGTGTGGATACCTCATGGAGGGGTTAAGTGAAGTAATATACTTCACGGATGGAAGTGAGGTCATATACCTCACGAGTGGAGTGAAGTAAAAATACTTCACGGATGGCATGAAGTTAAGTACTTCATGAGGTGACATGGAGTCAAACACTCCATGTAGGAAACCGAGAGGTGGATCTCTCGTTAGACATGTGGATATGCCAAGTTAAATGGATGACAAAACACTAGACTTGTATGGTTTGTTATATGTCTAGAGATGTAGGTTAATATGTACCTAAACCAATGTAATGGTGGAACTTGTAGTCAAACTCTTAATGAGCGGGAAACGGTAGTGGTACTCCGGTTGGAAGATGAAAAACTAACTAATGTATGTTGGTAAATAAGGGTGACCTTAAATGGGGCCTAAATATGCGTATGTATACCATATTGGCTTGAAAATGCAATCGGGTCAGTCGACGGGAAGTTGCAAAAGCTAAAAAACTGATTTTGGGCCACCTTGACCTGGTGTGGGCGTCCCATACGTCCAGCTGGCATACCATACGCCCACTGGCGTATGATACGTCCAGTTGGGTCTGGTAGACGCTGGAATTTTCATGTTTTTCGGGTTTTGGCCTGTTGTTGTAAAGACTTGTTGGGAGTCTCAAGGACTAATTATCTTTACTAAGCTTGTTCCTTTTGATGTTTTTGGATGTAGGAAAAGCTCTAGAATGATCTCGGGTCACGCCATAGTCGGATAACTGGATTCTCAATGTTTCTTTTGAATGTTTGTTATGTTTTAAACTAACCCGTAGATGGGATTACTTTATGTTTAAAGTGTATTGGATTTGTAGTGGTCTAAAACCCATTAAACACTTTTCCTTTTGAAACTTCTGAAGTTTTAAATGTCGTTGTAAATGGTTGAACCATGTTTTCAATGTAAATATTTGTCTGGGACCTAAATTCCGTGTTATTTAAAAAGTTTAAATTGGGTTGCAAATCCGAGTGTTACAGATACATACATTTGCCACCTCAAATGCCAGTACCAAATTCAAGTGGAAGATCATCCTACTCCATTAAAACAACAAATGATGGAAAATACAAAATCAAGAGCAAAGAGTTAACACAAGGAGTCATATGCATGAAGCTAAACAATTCGAATAGGGCAAGAAGCATGCAAGCTGATACTTTCAACATCAACCTCCACTTACCTTTTACTTAATATGATTCTCAAAGGAGCATTCAATTACAAAACTCAATGTACAAAATTTCACAATTTCCTGAAAGGAAAGAAAATCGCCATAAGATAAGAAATAAGCAGCATATCCACAAATAGAAGATAAGAAGCACGTCCTAGAAGACTGGGTCCTTTACAACAAAATCCTACCTAACCCATCACCTCAAATGCTTCAGGCCTAATCAAAATAAACATTTGATATAATGGTGCATCGGGGGATATGTGAGGTTTATCTAGGACCTTGTTCGGTGGACATAAGATTGATAAGCTTAACATTTCACAAATAGGGTACGGACATTGCTAGGTCCTTTACCCCTCAGAAGCAATGAAGCAAGTGAATGCTAGAAAGTTAGGCCTAAAAATGAGGCAATACTACATTAACGAAACACATAAAGGAAGCTCATGCGAGCTAAGAGACATAAGTGGAAGGAAAACGACTTCCAAGACACTGGAATGCCAAACACCTTCGTCGCTTCCTACAAATCAATGATGTAAAACAAGGGGAACACTTGTTATTATCCCCTTTGCACCAATTCAATCAAAGAATAAAAATGCGTTCTTTTGTCAAAATCTATTTTGTGTTAATTATCCTATCGTGGGTGAGCTCCTTAACGAACGAAACTCCATGGAGTCCGGGTAAAACCTCTCCACGTAAAGGGATGAGCTCCTAGGCCAAAAAGCTCAACGGGATTCGGCCTTGACCTACCCGTATAAAGGTTGAGTGCCCAAAAAATAAAACTCCGTGGGTCTTAAGTCTTACTTACCCATGTAACAGGGTGAGCTCCCATCAATAATGCTCCATAAGTAGTAAATCATAAATACTTATGATTACGCCCAACATTATAACAAATAATGGGCTTCTTGCAAAGATAGGATAATACCGTGTATTCATAACCTTGCATTTATCTAGTATGGTGCCTGCAACACCATACCTTGATAAAACTTGGATTATGGAAACACAAAAACAAAAGTCTAAACTAAGACTTGACACTTCAAAGCACACGAGCTTTGCTGATACACAAATAGGATAAAAATCCAATAAAGGATAGACATCCATAATATTCAGAAGGATATACAAGTTGCCTTTAAGGCGTAAGTCCAAAAGGCATAAAAACATGATGAGATGACGTAGGTATGTACATGGAGCACAACTGCGTACAAGAAGCAGACACGTACTAAGCAGAACCTCGAGTTGGGTATCCCAAACAATGAGGTAATGTGGCACAACTGAAAAAGACTATGACCTGTTACACTAAAGAGATACAGGTCTCACTACAATCAAAGGAAAGAGAAAGAGATATCTCTGCATATAGTAAGAAGCTAGCGCAAGTCCGAAAGGTATAAAAACATGACGAAAACACGCACTTTGCCTACATAGGCTCAAAAACAAGCCATCGAAACAATACAAGGTCTCCAAGTAACATGACAAGTGACAAATTGTCCAAAAGCAATGACATGCATACTAGCAACGACCATGATAAATGTGTCTCCATCTCTTGATACAACCTAGACGCACAACAACTAGAAAGATCAAGGGAAGAAAAAACCTTGCAAAGAATGATGTCATAAACATCGGAAAGCACCAAAAAGTAGAAACTTCAATTTTTCATGCATAAAGAAACTTCAATTTTTCACAAGCTTCTTACAAGCACCAAAAAGTAGACAACATGCTTGTCCACAAAGTTAACAACTCAAATTTGCAAAGAAATGCTATAAAGGAAGCAAGAAGATAAAGACATACTTTCGCAATATGACAAAAGCGGCGATCTAAGACCTCTTAAATAAGCATCGAAAGAATCTCACATTCGCACGGAATACGTGCACATGCTCACGTTCGTAGGAGGTAAGCACACCTGCTAACCTTCATGCACCAAAAACGCTATATTACCGCGTGAGCTTCTGCCTGTTTAGTTCTACAGCCTATATAATAAAAAAAGGAAGCTTATCACCATAACGCGAAAACCCAAAGATCTTTTGAGTTAGTAAGATGTAACACCCAAAAATTCAACCCAATTTAAACATTTTAAAACACGCGGAAGTTAGGTCCCAAAACGATAATTAACGTACCAACAAGTTAAGTTTTACAAACACAATTAAACTAACATAATTTCCATAAATTAGTTTAACAAAAGTAACTTAACAAGTTATCCACAACTTGTCAACCCCAAATAGTTTGTAAAGACTCTAAACGAGAAGATTAACAAAATCAATTACAAAACATGTCCACGAGAATCCAATCCACTTGATGCAAGACCCAAGATCACTCCAGAGCTTTCCCTACATTCAAAACATCAATATGAACATGGTTAGTAAAGATAAGTAGCCATAGGACCTCCCACAAGTCCCTACAACAACGACAGGCCAAAACCCCAAAAACCCGAAAATTCCAGCGTCTACCAGACTCATTTGGGCGTATCATACGCTCCCGGCGTATGGTACTCTGCCCGGGCGTATGGTAAGCTGGCACCAGGTCAAACATGCCCAAATTTTGATTTTCAACCCATGCAACCCCCCGTCGACTAACGTGTTTGCATATTTAAGCTATTAACCATCATAAACTTATATTTTAACCACATATAAGCTTACCCACATATACTAACATATATTTGTTAGTTAGCAACCCCCAAACCCGAGCACCACTACTCGTTTTTTACCCTTGAAATGTTTAATTTCAAGTTCAATCAATTAATCGTTTAGGCATACAATGACCTATGTCTAAGACATGTATTAACCCATACAAGTTCTAATATTTCACCATTCATCAATTTGACGTATCCACATGTCTGTTGCGAGAACCACCACTAGCTTTTTCTCATGGAGTATTTGACTCCATGCCGACCCATGAAGTATCCACACTTCATGTCACCCGTAAAGTATTTGACTTCACTTCCACCCGTGAAGTTCTTGACCTCACTACCACCCGTGAAGTATCCACACTTCACGTAACGCCTCCATGAATTAACCACACTTCATGTAATCAAGTAATTTACCATTTTACTACCAAAAGTTGACTTTTACCACATTAAGTCAGTTTAAGTCTATTGTTTCCACATTCAACAATTTAGTTGACTCTAACCACATTGAGTCACTCACACCATTTAATCACACTCATTAATCTAGTTTGGCTAATTACCACCTTAAGCTAGGTACACCAATTTACCACATGTCATTCATTTACTTTTACTAATTTTCACATTAAGTCAACTACACAATATCTACCACATTCATCATACAATTTACTATTTACCACATAAGTCAAATAACACAAATACCACATATTAGTTAGGCTCCTTTACCGCCTATATCAATTACACCACATCACCATTATTACACAATGGCTTGACCTATACCACATATTAGTCCATTTACACCAATTTCACCATTTTTTTCACAAATGGTTTGATTTATACCACATTAAGTCAACTACACTTATTTTCCATGTTATGTTTGACTATTTACCACATTAGTCAACTACACCCCATTTAAACTATAATATGTATACTACTTTGACTTTTACCACAAGCCACATTCACGTTAGACTATTAGCCACATACTCAAATTACATTAAATCAACATATTTAAATAGGATTACTACACAAGTCTAATTACATGACACTACCCCCTTTATCTATCCCAAAGTATTGGAATATATGATTCAATTCCCACCATTGAAGTATTTGACTCCATGTATACACCCATAAAGTATCCAAACTTCGTGCTCCTCAAATTGTACCCAAGAAGTATTTAGACTTCAAGGCCACCCAATTTCAACAACACATAAGTAAGTATTGAAACAACATACTATCTACTTATGTAATCACACTACTTATCAAATACTAAGTAAGTGCAAAGGCACTTACCTTTTGGGTTTAATGCTTCCAGTTGATCCTTGATTAAGACCACTTGATTACCTAAACAATTCACACTAGTTTAGTAATCTAAGGTCTAAGTATACACCAATTAAGGTTTCTACATCCTCCCAAGACCTTGTGATCTTTACTCTAAACAAGACTTGGTTAATTAAGCTATACACAAGCTTTTAACTAACAAAACCGATATTTCACCCATTTGACCCGTTAAGGTTTTCACCCAAAATTCTCTATTTCCATCCATTTCAAAATGCACCAATTCAATTGGGTTTTCTACTTGAAAATGTGTTTATATAATGCCGTAAACACTTATCCTCACTTAATTCACCCAAACAAACACCCCAGATTCAAAACCCCCAATTTGGGTCTCAAGAACCCTAATTTTAAAAATCTCCAATTTGGTGAAATTAACATGAAATGGTTAAACCTCTAGCTCTAGTAATACTAGATTATCAATCCTAATCAACATTTGATCCACCACAACCCCCAATTCAGTCCACAACGGTTCATCCACCCAAACCCTTTCAAGAACAAGTTTAATGGAGGATTTAAGAAGAAAGTTGATTCTTACTTGATTTTTGTGAAGAAATTGTGCCAACCAATCCTTCAATCTAAGCATGCAATCTCCAGAATTCAAGTTCCTGGTCAATTCTCCTCTCCCTTCTTTTCTCCTCACTTGCGACACACACACACACTCTTTCAAGAGTGTGTGTCGCATTTTCTATCCCGCACCAAATCAGGTTTAATGTAATTACAAGACTGGTCCTTGCACTCTTCCTTTTTACTCCTTTTTCCAAATCTTTATAATTTCATCATTTAAATGCACCCTCCAACTTTATTTTATTTAAAAACACCCCCTACATAATAATGAATATATTATATGGTAATTCCAAAAGTTGGTTAGTTACAAATCACACCCCCTAATTTTGGGTTTCGTCCCCGAAACCCGATCCACCAAAAGATTAGGGTAACACTCGAGTACCTATCCTCAGATTCTCGAGTAGTTTCCTCCCTTATCTAAGGATCCCGTTGAACCAACACTTGGTTAATCCGCTTATTCCACAAGCGGTTCACCTAACTACCTAAGGTAGCTACCGGTTCCTCTAGATGAAACATCAATCATCTATCGCCTCAACACTGCTATGAGAAGCAACATCCACTTCTCTCGCCACACATTCCCGTGGATAAACCACGAGAAATGTATCATGGAGTCTACACAATCCCTTGAGTAAAATCCTAATGGCATACCACTTAACAAACTAAAATGAAGTCTGAACGGTCCAACAAAACAGGGATTTGGCCTCCCACGTTTTCAAACCCGATACACCCCCTAATTTGGTATTCGACCTTAACCCGCATGTAAGTGAGACACTTTTGACCACACACTAGATTGTTCCTCATTTAATCTCTAGCCACCAAAAGTTAAACCCTAAAACAAATATACAACAACCCATGAGACTTTTAAGTCTCATTCATCACCTAAGATGTTCAAGGACTTCGAGAACACCCATGAAGTTCAAAAACTTTAAGTACACTGATGAAGTTCGAGGACTTCAACTCAGCCTTCTAACGCTCGCCCGCGAATAGGTTTATCAATTCCCTCTCCCAATTCTCTATTTTGAAGTTCGAAGACTTCATTTTCAATCACCGATTATTAAATTCTAAGACTTCAAACGCCACCTATGAAGTTCTAGAACTCCAACACCATATACCCCTTGATTACTTCAATCATTTCCGGGTCAACATATAAGTCTTAGAATTCACTGCCTTATCCAAAAATGGATTTCCACCAAAGCCAAAATGACACACCAAAACATTCCATAGAAAGGCATCTCCTTTCCAGGAATTTTAGGAAGCTCACGAAGATAATGAGCTCGAACAACTTTGCTTCGAAGATAAAAACGACTATCATCGAATAAACGACCACCGTATAAGCATATATGGGTCTACACACCTTTCACAGTGATTCACATAAACCATGGAACTTCTAACAAGCCAGAAAGTTACATCCGCAATCCCATAGTATTCATAACGGAAATGATACCATTCATGGGATATCACCCACCATTACTTTGGTTTGTTGAAACTAAGACTTTTAGTCACATGCTCAAACCCAAAGGTTAACACACGTATATAATCTTCCATTCTTCTTTTCCTCAAGAGAACGGTTACACCCCAAGAAGAGACATTCGGGTATAGAACCCTTATGAGCTTCTTCACAACTGGAACATCAAGTATTCCATCGCCCCGGTTGGTGTCAATGGCATAAGCCAGGCATACACCAATTCATGCGCCACGTGTTTCACCATCTCTATGTGAGAACAGATCGACACGTCACCCTTTAGTCATACACGACGTTGATATGGTTACTAAGTAGCCACACAAATTTAACTACAATCGTAGGACTCCATTCCATGTGATTGTTTCACCCACATCCTTTGATTAATAATTCACATAAATTCTCATCCAACAATTATACCAAAAGACTTCAGTTCTGTCTTCGGTAGATAGAAATGTTCGGCCTGACAGCCTTAAAATTTTATTTTCTCCCCCTTTCATTCGTGTGCTTTAACTCGAGACATTCACTTCGAATGTGTCCCGATTATAAACATCGGAGCACACATCATTAGAACTATAACACTATAGCGTAGTGTGTCCCACCATTCCCACTTGTGTAACTTCCACACATATGGAAACAACAAGCATTGCCTTCTCAAAGGGATTTCTAGCTTGGCTAGAATATTTGGCTTTCTTGAAGCCACCAAAAATTCCTCTTCACACCCCACTAGTTTCCCGAGTTTGATTTCCTTGGAGGAGAATCCACTTTATAAGTCAACCGATAGTATCGAAAAAGCCGATCTATCTTCATCCCTCCAGTACTCCAAGATTTAGGCAAGTCCACACTTAGTCATACAACACGCCTATAATCCTTTGATTATCTAACCTGGTCTAACGCACGTGAAGAAACTCTCAAATGCAAGATCCACGTCGGCTTGTGGACAAAACTAACTCAAGAACGTCTCTCGAGTTCACCCTGATGCATTACCTCTATGCCTTTAAGCCTTTCTCCAAATGGAGAATTCTAGTCTAATATCCACCATTTTCCGGAGTCGACTCTACGTGAGTAGTACTCCATCCGCCCATCACAATGGATTGTTTCAAGCCAATACCATGATAGTGATGTATCGTTGATTAATCAACGAATTATACTCCTACCAGTTTACTCCTTTGGCTCGCCCACCACGAACCCCTTGTGAAGACAAGGTTTCCTTCCTCCACGTATACGACTACGTTTGATCCTTCTCCCCTCAAGGCTTCATGCGGTTCTTCAAAGTACCGCCTCAAAGAGCTCCTATCTTCCTTGAAGGAAGATTGACACGACATCACGGAAAGCTTTAGCCATCCCCCACTAGAATGTTGCTTTCCATTTCTTCCGACTAATCCTAAGCTCATCCCCATCCTCGAGGTGATCTCCACATAGACTCGTTCATACATGAGCCTTCAAATTAACTTCTATTTACATAATCCGTCAACTAAATTATGTTTCCCCCCAGTCATCCCCGACCGTGAAGTAATAAGTTTGTAGGTGTTCTACCTACTTATAGGCATCTAGTCTTACTCTATAAGGCTCTACTTCTTCATATGTGTATATTAATTACCCCTGCATAATCATCTATGCACACCCATAATATATACATATACACATTTAACCACCTTCGCTTACTCATTGTCGGTGTTCATCATCATATGGTTATCGAGAAGGTATTCGTACATGTTACATTAAGAATCATACTAGCCAGGCATGATCGATAATGTAATATGCCCAATTACATTAACTATCTCCATATAATGAATCCCTTAACAACTTTCGGTACAATTAGATCACATTGGACACCAATTAAAACAAACAACACATAATCAACACTAACCTCGCCCTTTAAGCTCCTTGTCTCGGTCACGCCATCATTGGATTCTCATTTCTCGACCATATCAACAACATTATAGGTTTGAGTTTGGTGTCTCGCACACCAAATCCCTCAAACCATTGCTCTGACACGAAGTTATAACACCCAAAAATTCAACCCAATTTATACATTTTAAAACACGCGTAAGTTAGGTCCCAAAACAACAATTAACGTACCCACACGTTAAGTTTTACAAACACAAAATAAACTTACATAATCTCCACGAATTACTTTAACAAAAGTTACTTAACAAGTTATCCACAACTTGTAACAACCTCATATAGTTTGTAAAGACTCTAAACTAGAAGATTAACAAAATCAATTACAAAACATGTCCACGAGAATCCAATCCACTTGATGCGAGACCTGAGATCACTCCGGAGCTTTCCCTACATTCAAAACATCAATCTGAACATGGTTAGTAACGATAAGTAGCCCTAGGTACCTCCCACAAGTCCCTACAACAACGACAGGCCAAAACCCCAAAAACCCGAAAATTCCAGCGTCTACCAGACTCATTTGGGCATATCATACGCTCCAGGCGTATGGTACTCTGCCCGGGCGTATGGTACGCTGGCACCAGGTCGAACATGCCCAAATTTTGATTTTCAGCCCATGCAACCCCCCGTCGACTAAACCGTTTGCATATTTAAGCTATTAACCATCATAAACTTATATTTTAACCACATATAAGCTTACCCACATATACTAACATATATTTGTTAGTTATCAACCCCCAAACCCGAGCACCACTACTCGTATTTTACCCTTGAATTGTTTAATTTCAAGTTCAATCAACTAATCGTTTAGGCATACAACGACCTATGTCTTAGACATGTATTGACCCATACAAGTCCTAATATTTCACCATTCATCAATTAGACATATCCACATATCTGTTGCAAGAATCGCCACTCGCTTTTTCACATGGAGTATTTGACTCCATGCCGACCCATGAAGTATCCACACTTCATGTCACCCGTGAAGTATTTGACTTTACTTCCACACGTGAAGTTCTTGATCTCACTACCACCCGTGAAGTATCCACACTTCACGTAAACGCCTCCATGAATTACCCACACTTCATGTAATCAACTAATTTACCATTTTACTACCAACAGTTGACTTTTACCACATTAAGTCAGTTTAAGTCTATTGTTTCCACATTCAACAATTTAGTTGACTCTAACCACATTGAGTCACTCACACCATTAAATCACACTCATTAATCTAGTTTGGCTAATTACCACCTTAAGCCAGGTACACCAATTTACCATATGTCATTCATTTACTTTGACTAATTTTCACATTAAATCAACTACACAATATCTACCACATTCATCTTACAATTGACTATTTACCACATAAGTCAAATAACACAAATACCACATATTAGTTAGGCTCCTTTACCGCCTATGTCAATTACACCACATCACCATTATTACACAATGGCTTGACCTATACCACATATTAGTTCACTTACACCAATTTCACCATTTTTCCACAAATGGTTTGACTTATACCACATTAAGTCAACTACACCTATTTGGCACGTTATGTTTGACTATTTACCATATTAGTCAACTACACACCATTTAAACTACAATATGTATACTACTTTGACTTTTACCACAAGCCACATTCACGTTAGACTATTAGCCACATAGTCAAATTACATTAAATCGTCATATTTAAATAGGATTACTATACAAGTCTAATTACATGACACTACCCCCTTTATCTATCCCAAAGTATTGGAATATATGATTCAATTCCCATCCAAGTATACACCCATGAAGTAACCACACTTCATGCTCCTCAGATTGTACCCAAGAAGTATTTTGACTTCAAGGCCACCCAATTTCAACAACACATAAGTAAGTATTGAAACAACACACTATCTACTTATATAATCACACTACTTATCAAATACTAAGTAAGTGCAAAGGCACTTACCTTTTGGGTTTAATGCTTCCGGTTGCTCCTTGATTGAGACCACTTGATTACCTAAATAATTCACACTACTTTAGTAATCTAAAGTCTAAGTATACACCAATTAAGGTTTCTACATCCTCCCAAGACCTTGTGATCTTTACTCTAAACAAGACTTGGTTAATTAAGCTATACACAAGCTTTTAACTAAACAAAACCAATATTTCACCCATTTGACCCGTTAAGGTTTTCACCCAAAATTCTCTATTTCCATCCATTTCAAAATGCACCAATTCAATTGGGGTTTCTACTTGAAAATGTGTTTATATAATGCCATAAACACTTATCCTCACTTAATTCACCCAAACAAACACCCCAGATTCAAAACCCTCAATGTGGGTCTCAAGAACCCTAATTTTCAAAATCTCCAATTTGGTGAAATTAACATGAATTGGTTGAACCTCTAGTTCTAGTAATGCTAGATTATCAATCCTAATCAACATTTGATCCACCACAACCCCCAATTCAGTCCACAACGGTTCATCCACCTAAACCCTTTCAAGAAGAAGTTTAATGGAGGATTTGAGAAGAAAGATGATTCTTACTTGATTTTTGTGAAGAAATTGTGCCAACCAATCCTTCAATCCAAGCATGCAATCTCCAGAATTCAAGTTCTTGATCAATTCTCCTCTTCATTCTTTTCTCCTGACCTGCGACACACACACACACACTCTTTCAAGAGTTTGTGTCGCCATTTTCTATCCCCACCAAATCAGGTTTGATGTAATTACAAGACTTGTCCTTGCATTCTTCCTTTTTACTCCTTTTTTCGAATCTTTATAATTTCATCATTTAAATGCACCCTCCAACTTTATTTTATTTAAAAACACCCCCTACATAATAATGAATATATTATATGGTAATTCCCAAAGTTGGTTCGTTACATAAGACCGCTCTGTTTGATGAACGGCATCTGCAAGCTCCTGCTCAACAAGAGATTAACACTTAGAATGGTTACGCAATGGTCGTTTGACACAATACCGGTAAAACACCCAGGAACGTCCGGACAAAAGCAAACGACTGTTATATCAACATTCTAACACGCCACGTGTTTTTACATGGAAATAGATTAATTCTATTTTGAAAAATGTGAAAATATCAAGGCATAAAGATTTGAATCAGAAGGATGATGGGAACCTCGAAGGTTGCATCATATCTTCTGTAAGAAGCTAATCACCCTCGACAAGAAGCTAATTATCTCATGTCGCTGAAAGCTTCCCCTTCTACAACAAGAAGCACAATGTCTGCCTTGTTTGACCCTATCTACGTAGCCAGTACAAAAAATCGCATGTTATTAGGTGAGCAAGAATGTTCACCATTGAATCTAGCTATGATCCTTCGATAGCATCCGGCTACTACGACGAGGCATCAAACATTGCGAGTACAATCGCTATTTGGCGAACTAACCTTATCTTTAATACGTTTGCCCACAATAAAGACATCGCTAACAAGTTAACAACTTGCTAAAAAGCATAGGGCGAAAGAAGGATGATGAAGATTTGCAGTCTAGTACGATGTAGTTACCGAGCAAAGAAAGGGAAAGGTAAGTCAGAAGCCCTCATTACTGCGCAATAAGCACTCCTGACTGGGGGGCTAATGACGTGGGTACGTACATGAAGCACGGCTAACCGCAAGAAGCGGGTCCTCGGATATTAGCTACTGGGCTAAACCAATAAGGCCTACATAATAATCAGTTGGGAGGAACTGTTGGGCTCCTTGCAGCCCACATCACTCAAGATCCACTTCATGCCCAAAGCCCATCAGGAAAAGCCCATCAGGCTCCATGACTCCAGCCCTATAAATAGGGGGCCATCTCCCTCTTCACAGCTATCTCATTTGCCTGGCCTAGACTAGAGCATCTAACTCTCTCCCTCAATCTCTAATCTGCTGTAAGGAGCTCTTGAGCTTCTACAGCACCCGACTGCCAAGGAAGCAGCTTCATGCTGCTGAGGTACCACTACAGCTGCTTGCAGCTAGCCCGTCAGATCTCAACCACCACCATTTATACTCTCTACTCCTTATGCGCTTATACATTTACATAATCTTATATATCTATATATATTTACATGTTATTTATACTTATTCATCTTGGATAAACTCTAATGTTGAGCGTCGGAGGGTGGTTCCGAGACCCCAGTCTCAGACCCCTTCTAACGTGTTCCTTCATCTTAGCAGCCAGGTGTAGAAGGTTCGAAAGCTGGCATTTCGAACCCTTTCCTGTCATATTTGTTGCAGCCTCGAGTATACTTAGACTATTCGTTGTAACAACAGAAAATAAGACCTAGAAAAAAGTCAAAACGAATCGTTAGGTAGCTTAAAGCATCTGCAACGCGGTGTTTGATCCGTAAATCCGGATAAAGGTGGATGTCTGCAGGTGGGCTCCCTCCATTCAATTTCATTTCTCTTTTGTTTTTTTTTTATTTTTTAAATATCCCATAAATGATATATCTAATATATATATATTAATTTCTTTTCTTAATTCATATAAATTTTTTATTATATAATTTTTAAAATATACATTTTAAGTTATATTATAATATTTTAAATAATACGAAATATAAAAAAATAAGTTATTATAACAGCTATATTCTACCGGATATAAATTTATAACGTATTCATAATGTAATTTCTAATTTCTAGGTTATGTAGTTTTTAATTTTTAGTTTATTTTTATTTTTAAGTATATTATATTATTTTAAATAATACGAAGCACAAAAATTAAGATTATTAATAAATAAGTTTTTTGGTATATAGAAAATTAAAGTAAAAGTAGGTGATGATATGGAAATATAGGGGTGTTTGAAAGAGGATGTAGTATTAGAGTAACAATAAGGGTTTTTGAATAATAAGTGAAAATCTGATATACCAGCTGATGTTGCACATTTGATTGTGTTTGTGGTGTCCACCATTAATTAGAGGTGCTTTTAGAACTTGAAGGCCTAATTATATGTTAGGATCGAAACCGACTTGGGTTAAACAGTGTCTTCAATTTAGCATAGAACAATATATTCGTGTTATATTCATGGTAAGTTGAGTCAACAATTCATGTATACTCTCTCCTAATAGTTGCAACCATTGGTAACTATATAAAGTGGCATGCAGGTTTAAAATCACCGTTCCATGTTAGTTAGAAACATATGCCACTAAATATGACGCAAACAGTCCCTTTTATCAAGATATGCACAAATAAATAATACTAAACAAAGTAGTATTAACGGCGGACTCTTGCGACAGATATTCTGTCACCGGTCGTTATTCACTATTTTGTCTCCTATGTCGATCATTCACTCATTAAATACAAGAATTATCCTAACTAACTATCCGTAAATCTTGGATCGCAAATAGTTCTTCTCATATGACCGTTATAGAAGCCTTCTATGCACATTACACACGTTTCATTTAACTTGATGACCGGGTCTTCAGTGATGAGTGGTCACACACATTTTACCTGCAAACAATAAATGAAATAGAGGACAAGTAACAGTTAGTATTATTAATATTCAGGATACCGGGATTACCAGGATCTTGGATTTCGGATTACGCTAGACTCAGGATCCTGCACGAAAATCAATCCCTAACACGAATCGTTAGGTAGCTTAAAGCATCTGCAACCCGGTGTTTGATCCGTAAATCCGGATGAAGGTGGATGTCTGCAGGTGGGCCCCCTCCATTCAATTTCATTTCTCTTTTTTTTTAAATATTCCATATATGATATATCTAATATATATATTAATTTCTTTTCTTAATTCATATAAATTTTTTATTATATAATTTTTAAAATATACATTTTAAATTATATTATAATATTTTAAATAATACGAAATATAAAAAATAAGTTATTATAACGGCTATATTCTACCGGATATAAATTTATAACGCATTCATAATGTAATTTCTAATTTCTAGGTTATGTAGTTTTTAATTTTTAGTTTATTTTTATTTTTAAGTATATTATATTATTTTAAATAATACGAAGTATAAAAAATAAGATTATTAATAAATAAGTTTTTTGGTATATAGAAAATTAAAGTAAAAGTAGGTGATAATATGAAAATATAGGAGTGTTTGAAATAGGATGTAGTATTGAAGTAACAATAAAGGTTTTTAAAAAACGAGTGGAAATCTGATATAGCAGCTGATGTTGCACATTTGATTGTGTTTGTGGTGTCCACCATTAATTGGAGGTGCTTTTAGAACTTGAAGGCCTAATTATATGTTAGGATCAAAACCGACTTGGGTTAAACAGTGTCTTCAATTTAAAAGAGTATGTAGAGTTGGAGTAAAAATGAGGGTTTTTTGACAATAAATGAAAATCTGATATAGTAGCTTATGTGGCGTATTTGGTTGTGTTTGTGGTGTCCACCATTGGAGCTGCTTTTAGAACTTGAAGGCCTAATATGTTAGGATCAAAACGGACTTGGGTTAAACAATGTCTTCAATTTAGCATAGAACAATATATTCGTGTTATACTCATGGTAAGTTGAGTCAACATGATTGTTAAGACTTGTCACAATTCATTTATAGTCTCTCCTAATAGTTGCAACCATTGGTAACTATATAAAGTGGCATGCAGGTCTAAATTCACCGTTCCATGTTACTTAGAAACATATGCCACTAAACATGACGCAAACAGTCCCTTTTATTCAAGATATGCACAAATAAATAATACTAAACAAAGTGGTATTAACGGCGGACTCTTGCGACATATATTCTGTCACCAGTCGCTATTTGGTCTCTAACTCTAAACGGACACTATTTTGTCCCAACACAAACCCGTCGCTATTTGTCCTATCACAAATTCCATTCACTTCTTTCGCAAATCCATTCCAATCTCAAAATCCTTGGTCGCTAAATCACACTAGAAAATGACCAAGAAAATCGGAAAGGACCTGAAAGAATGATAAAGTTGTCCATTATAGTCTTTTTTTTTAATGGAAAACAACAAATGTGGGATATGATACAGAGAATATTAATGGCAGATCGAACTCAAGGTAGCTTTCTCTACTCCATCTCATGTATTCCACTAGTTTCTCCATTATGGAACCACCAATCTTCTCACCTTTATTTGACATGAGTTGCTATAAACATCACACGTGCTTGGTTTTCAGGTCCATATCCATATATTATTTTTTATATTTTTATAAAATCGTATTTTGTTTCAAAACCGAACTGAAAACCGAACATTGATCAAATTTTTAAGATACGGTGACTTGAAGGACAACAGAAGTCTCACTCTCTACAGCATTACTAGGTTTTAAAAATATTATAACTTTCACGTGATATCATGTTTGCTTTTTAAAAGCATACTTTCTGTTTTATTGTTTTATTTTTCCATACAAATTAAAATCGTCGATACATTTTTTGTTATTTTGATAACCAATTATACAGTTTTTCTATATATTAATTAAGTGGTAATAAACAAAAAACTAAGTCGTAAGTTAAACTTTGTTTTTTTATAAAATCCATATAAAAATATTAAGTTTATGAATAAGTTCTATATGTTAGGATATTTTAACACGTACAAATTATAAGTATATTTTATAACAAAATTATTACAGTTAAAATATTAAATATTTTTTTTCTATATTTTTAATATTAAATAAAAAGAAAAAGATGTAAGACCCATCATTCATGGACATCTTTGTACAATTTTTTCCATAAAAAATTCAAACAATGGGATGTTATCTTTAATAAATGTCATATTTGTCTACCATATTATAGGTGCACTTATAGTAAAGTTTTTGTTTTATTGCAAACTTCTTATAGAAAAAGAGATTAAAACTTAAAAACATATTATATGAAACAAAAATAGTTACTTGTGTCTAAAAGCTTTCATGTTTTGTCCTTTTATCAATAAAAAATGCTTAAATTTTATATTTAAAATATGATGACATAATTGTCTTATTTTGTATCTTGGATTTTGCTTTTTTCATTCCTTCTTTTTCCTTCTTATTTTGTCCTTTTCCATTTTTTTATCGGTTTATTCTAGTTCTAGTTTAATTTTAGTGGTTTAATTTTTTTATGTTTTTATTTGTTTACTATATTCTTTCTTAATTTTAACCATTTAGTTTTACATTTTACTATTTTAGTTCTTTTTACTTTTTTAATTATAAACTATCATATAATATTGTGATCAAATAAATTGGTGTGCAATTATAAATATTAGTTAAACGTAAGTTAAGGAAATATTAATTTTGTAAAAAAAAAGTTGGAGAACTCAAACTACGAAGTGGATTAAATAATTAAGAGGAAAAAGCGACCAACTCAAGCTTAATCTCCGTTGTTGTAATTTATTTTTCTTGGTTAAATTAGGAGATATAAATAAAAGAGTTTGTATAGTTTAATTAGGGGTAACTTTATAAAATAGTAAACAAGTTTTAAAAGTGTTCTAATTAGATCACTCAATACACATTTTACACGGTATACACCATCAGTTATACTATGGTTAGTGACTTAATTAGAACACTTTTAAAACTTGGTTACTATTCTATGGTGTTTTCCCGTTTAATTATTATTTAGGGCACGCACGATGTCGGATTTAGCAAGCGTTTTTGGGTGACGTGCCATACGTCGGTATTTTTACCCATTAGGGTGTGGCGTCCGCTGGATTTTTTGGTGCGCTCATTCGTGTAGGAGGATATCGAACGGGGGATGAAAGGGTCGGGTTGGGTCAATTTCTCTTTCTTTTTAGTTTTGTTTAAGTCATGCGAGAAGAGTAGATGGAGATGAATGATATTTACGGTTTATATAGATGTGGGTGTGTATGGGATGATGGGTTGAATAGTTTTTTTTATTTAGAGTTAAGTGCTTTTTTCATCACGGTGGTTTCAGAAAAATTATTATTTGAATTCAAACGTTTAAATATTTTCATTTGAATCCATATGTTTTATAAAAATTATCATTTTAATCCATTTGACTACACCTAATTAATACCGTTAAAATTTTTCATCAAACATTCCCCACTTGAGAGGTATTTTAATCAAAACAATTACAAAAATAAAGAACCAACCCCACATGAGGGGTTTTATGCGTTCAATCTCTTTAGGTAATCGCAAAAAACGAATTCTCACCTCAAAATCAATCTCTTTCTTCCCCATGGTCAACAGCAAACGCAGTAATCGCAATTGCCATTTCGTACCCAAAATCAATCGCAAGTAATATTTGAAAAACTCTGGTTTGTTCGTGGCCCTACTGACGATTTCGATCCACCTAAGTTTTACGGTAAGTTCGTTCGTCGCCACCATAGTCGCTATCACCACTGCATTATCGAATGTAATTTACCCTACTGTTTGATTTGGTGTTTTGGCCCTATCATGCATTGTTCTTGTTTTTATGATTCTGCGCTACTATTTAGGCAAAATTATGTAACTATGAAAAATTGCTCACTAGTTTTAGTGTTAATCTTATCAACTGATATTGTAGTCTTTTATTGCTAGATTTTTGTTGCTAATTTAATCTACTGATATAGATCATTATTCATGCTATTAGATGTCTTGTAGCCATTGTTGTTTTCATCGTGTTTAGGAGGTTGTGTACTGATTTTTTTAGTTATGTGGGGAGTTATTATTAAATTTTTGTTGAAGCTGATTTAAGGGTCCATAGTTTTTCTTATGACTAGTTGACTGTCATGCCATGTAAGCATGCATTGGCGGTCAACTGGAACATGGTACCCCATGGTATCGAGGTTGGCATTCCTGAAAGTTAGGTCCCTTAGATTTATTAGCTGGACACTTGGAAGAATATATACAAGCATATTGTTGATCCTATAAACGGTAGAGATATGTGGTCCCCATATGGCTTGCTAAAGGGATTGAACGCACAAAATACTTCACGTGGGGCTGGTTCTTTATTTTGTAATTATTTTGACTAAAATACCCTCAAGTGGGGAAAGTTTAACAGGAAATTTTAACGAATGGATTCAAATGACAATTTTTATAAAACCTATGGATTCAAATGACAATTTTTATGAAAGTTTTGAATTCAAATGACAAGATTTAAACATTTGGATTCAAATGTCAAGTTTTAGGAAACCACCGGGTTGAAAAAAACACTTATAACAAGGTGATTTTAAGTAGGGGTAACTTTATAGAATAGTAACCAAGTTTTCAAACTGTTCTAATTAATTCAGTCAAACTTTTTTTATTCCAATTAAGTCACTTAAGTTTCAAATAATGTGCTAATCTTAGGTTTTTACCTATTCAACAAGTTACCATACTTATATGGCATTTCTTTTTATTTTTCTTTTTTTAAATTAGCTTACGTGGATATTAACATTTTTCTAAATTTAAAATTTCAAAAAAAAAATAAAAAAATTTAATTTTAATTTTCTAAATTTTAAATTTAAAAAACTTAAATTTTCGTATAAATTATTTTTAATTTTTGATTTGTTTTATTTTAGTTTTCGAAATTTTAAATATAAAAAAAATTAAAAAATGTTAACTTTCTCAAAAAAATTAGTTTTAAGTTTCGATTTTTTTGAATTTTAATTTTTGAAATTTTAAATTTAAAAAAAATTAAAAATGTTAATTTTCAAAAAATTTTAAAAAAAAATTACTTTTAATTTTAATTTTTGAAATTTTAAATTTAAAAAATGTTTATATCCATGTAAGCATATTTTTAAAAAAATAGAAAAATAAAAAGAAATGTCATGTAAGCATGGTAACTTGTTAAATAGGTAAAAAAAACCTGGGATTGACACATTAATTGAAACTTGAGTGACTTACTTGGAATAAAAAAAGTTTGAGTGACTTAATTGGAATAGTTTGGAAACTTGGTTACTATTTTATAAAGTTTTCCCTTTTAAATAACATGAAATTAAAAATAAATAGTATATTATAATAATTAATTTAATTATTAAAAATAAATGTAAAAGATGTGTTGATGTAGAAACAATTTAGTGTAGTGTTTGAATAATGTATGTTTTATGATTTGGCAGGTGACTCGGTATATTTTTGGGCGTTTTAAGTCTTTACTGTTGTAGATGCTCTTAGTGGTGTATTTTTTATATTTGTTTTTTGAAAGGATGTATTTTTTATATTAACACAAGTAATTTTAAGTTTAAAAAAAATCATCAGATATTCTAGAAACATTTTCTACCACGCCGACCTCAAAATACGGTGATTTTTTTTTGAAAAACAAGGTGATATTTTATATTTATTATTTACATAACCAAATACTAATAAATGCAATAATATATACTATCAAACTTTGTTGAAACTTCAAGTTATCACAGCCATCTAAATTATTATTAGTTTATAGACTAAAAGATATTTCTCAAAAGTCTAATATCATCTTCTTTTTTTTTAACGGCAAAACATATAATAATATAAAATTACTAGCAAGATGCTAGAAAGGAACAAAAAGTTTAGAATACAAGTGAAAAATTGCACCACTCCTCTCACGGAAAAGAAAACCAATTAGATCCATTCTTAACTCATAGGTAACTTATAGCTTTTATTTCTTCCATTGCTTTATCTGTGCTTCATGTGTTGTTGTTAAAAGTTTTGTCGTTACGCATTCTCTAAATTTTCCATAGTGTAGTAGCAATTACCATTAGAATAGTGTTCCTGTATTTGTTCGAACCCGATATCTCTGTCGTCAATGAACGCAACTCTTTTACATTTGAATCTCTTACAGATGGGGACTTGCACAATTGAAAAACCTTTTTTCAAATATCCTTAGCCACCGAGCACTCCCGTAGCCAGTGACGAATACAGGAATTTTATGTATGGGGTGGCAAAATATGGGTCGGTTTAACGGGTCAGGTAAAAAAACACAAATAACGACAAAATAATATTAAGCCATGAAAGATACCTAAAAACATAGTTCATTAAATATAATAGTAAAACAATCTCAATTAAATCTTTTAAAAATGCTCAAATAAATCTTCATTATAATATTGACAAGTTCTTAAGACAATATCATAGCTCCAAAATTAAAAATAACAAATAAAAAATTAACCTAAACAAACAAATGACTTTAACATAAAGAATCAATTAATATAAACACATAAATTAAACAGACAATTTAAATATTTGATCTAATCAAACAAGTTTATAATAAATAATCTACTTATATTTTAGAAAAAAAAAGACTTATAATGCTGGAAAGAAGCAGAATACATATCAAATTAAACCACACAATTTAAATATTCTATTGTGCCTTTCTTTCATGGGCCCCATCTCTACGGATTTGTCCCCCACCCTTCAAACTTGGGCTATAATTTATAAAAAAATTCTTCTTTTTTACATACTAGAGGTGGGGCCTTGCGGGGTGCCTTACCCCTCCCTAAATATACATTGAATTCGCGGTTGCCCATAGCGCATGCTCTACTGATTTTACCTGCTTGTTATAAATGACACATCTATCATCTCCTATGTTAATATTTCTTTTTTTGAAGTTCCTGTTTGACAGCAATCATTTCCCACGTAGTTCTCTAGTTCATGAAGTTTACTTTTAAGGGTATCTAATTGCACCACCTATGAACATATTCTTTTATGAGGAACTGTACCGACTCGATACACTTTTTAAACATACCTACTGTGAAGTTGCCATTTGGAGCTCCCACCCATTTCCAATCATCGGGTCCTTGTTGTAACGGTTGTCCTCTAATCGCCTGTGTCAGTTATGATAATTCTTGCTCAGCCGACCAGCTTAGACCGCCATGTTTCCATTTCTAATTGAACATACCCGGTGTTCCGTGTGTTAATCTGTTTGCCACCGTGCGGTCTTTTTCTGATTCAGCTTTAAAGACAGTGGGGAATCTTACTTTTAGTATCCTTTCCGGGCACCAGTTATCTGTTCAAAACTTGATTGTCCTTCCATCCTTAACAACGCCAATAATGAGATCCTCAATAGTGATGTGCATCGGTAACACTTGTTCCTTGACTTTGTTAATGTTGCACCACACTCTCGATACTGAGTTTTTGAGCGGGAAGATTTTCCACAGTCTCTTTCCCTCGTGGATCGCTTTTATGACTTTTACCCACGGTGAAGTTGGTTCCTTTTTTAACCTCCAAAATGAGTGTTTACAACCAATTCCGGATAAAAAATTGATCGTCGGAAAAAACGTATTAGGAAAAATTTTCTGACCACTTTGTGACAAAAAATTCATAAAATTTTCCAACAATATATATTTCTAACATTAGTTTTATTTTTACTTTTTATTTTACGACCACTATTTTTATTTTTTTGATTTTTCGACAATTTTCCAACCAATGTTTTTATTCTTATTTTCTTTAATTTTCCTGTCACTTATTTTATTTTCATTTTTTTATTCTTTTCAATTTTCCGACTATATTCCAACTAAATTTTAAATTATCAATATTTTTATTTTTCCAACCATTATTCTAATTTCTTTTTAATTTTCAACCAAAAACATTTTTTTATAAAAACATGAAACTCGTACATATATCTGATCTTCATCTTAACAGTTCAACAGAGTTTTTCTAATTGTAAGTGACATTCCCGTTTGGGTCAACCAGATAAAACTCATATATCTTATAATGGCATATGTCGATTTGTAACAATGGTGACTACTATATAGATTCAAACACTTCAGTCAAAGATGAAGATCAGATTGTAGGATAGAGGTTAAGCATTAGTGTGGGTCAAGTGTCGCTTTACAAGTCAATATGGAAAGTCTGGTTGTGAAATCTCGCAGGTATCTCAATCAGGGCCGGTCCTAAGGATTTAAGTGCATCGACCGAGCCGAAAAAAATGCCCTTAGGCCCTAACGAATTATATAAACTAATTATTTTTAAATGACGATTAACGTTATATCAATAAACATAGCAAAAATATTGTATAAGAATGACATATCGTTTGATCACCTTGCATTCTTGATAGTAAAGATGGATATCATATTTTACCTTTTAGTTTATTCACTTTTATTTCTTTTCTTATTTTTCCTGTAATCAGTGGCTAGTTTAGAGGCTTTTTTTGTCCTTTGTTGGCTCTCTCGATCTGCATAAATTGAGCCTCCTCTTTTGTATTTCAACTCAACTTTGGTACCCATTTTCCAGTTCATAAAATTCAATCGATGTATTCCTCTTTTCTATGATTCAGAAAAATATTTTTATACTAAAATTGAAATGGTATCAGAGCAGGCTCTATAGCTACTCAAAGAAATAAAACCCTAAAACACATCTTTCTAGCCGTCGGCCATGACCAACGATTCTGAGAAGAAAACTGAAGAAATCCATGTCGATTCCAACTCTCCATACTTCATTCACGCTTCTGACTACCAAAGAAAAATGCACGTCAACGATGTGCTAACCGATGAGCAAAATCAACAGTTCGTGAATTTTTTTTTGGAACAAAGATGATGTTGTCAAAGGGAAGGACCCACCCATTGTTAACATGGCAGGTAACGTCGGTAAAGAAGGTAAATGGGTCATTGATTTAGGCGCAACCGAGCATATAACTTGCATTGGTTTATTGCTTGAAAACAAAACAAAAGGGGGTTTTGAACAACCTGTTATCATCCCAAACGGTGACACAGTAGCCGTAGAAGGACGTGGTGATCATGTTCTATCTAATGGAATGAAAATTAAAGATGTCCTTTATGTTCCAAATTTCAAATGCAATTTACTTTCTGTCAGTAGATTATCAAAGGATCTTAAATGTGTTGTAACGTTTTTTCCCGAGTTTTGCGTTATGCATGACTTGCGTACGAGGACATTGATTGGAGTAGGTGATTGCAAAAACGGTCTATACAAGATGGGGATAGTGGAAGGCAAAAGGCAAGCAATGGCAACTACTCTTGATACATGGCACAAAAGATTAGGTCATGCGTCAAACTCTAAACTTTCTCATGTCGAGTTTCTCAAAAATGTTTCTTTAAACTCCAAACATTTTTGTGACTCATGTGTTAAGGCTAAGTTTACAAGGCTACCCTTTCCAATCAGTACTACCAAGACGAATGCTTGTTTTGATTTGTTACATAGTGATGTGTGGGGGAAATACCGCACACCATCTTTCACACGTGCAAGTTATTTCTTGACAATAGTAGATGATTTTAGTCGAGACGTGTGGGTGTTTCTCCTTAAGCACAAGCACTAAGCAAGCACTTGTCTTGTTGATTTTCACAAAATGATACAAACTCAATTTGAGAAAAGAGTTAAAAGAATAAGATGTGACAACGGGGGAATTCACCTCAAACTACACGCTTGATTTCTATGCCAAAGAAGGAATAGTTCTTGAAACCACTTGTCCACATACACCACAACAAAATGGTGTGGTGGAGAGAAAACATCGACACTTGTTGGAAACTGCACGGGCCTTGAATTTTGAAGCTAATCTGCCCACAAGGTTTTGGGGAGAGTGCATACTTACGGCAACACATATCATAAACCGTCTACCTTCCGATGTAATCGAAAACAAAACACCATACGAGATATTATATAACCTAAAAACCGACTATGAAAACATGAGGGTTTTCGGTTGTCTTGCATATTATTAGAGCACGAAAACAAAAGGAGATAAATTCGTAGAAAAGGGGAGACCGGGAGTTTTCTTGGGGTATCCTCCGGGAAAGAAAGGGTATAAAATCTACGATATCCAACACAATAAAATAGTGATATCAAGAGACGTGAAGTTCATTGAAGAGAAGTTCCCATTTACAAATATAAAGACCATAAAAGAGGACGAAGAAGTTTACTTTTCCTGAAGTTTGCCAAGATGAAACAAGGATCAGAGCCCAAAATGATGATAGTGGGCTGGACGAGCCTCGAGTTGAAGCCCAACCAAATCATGAAAATTCCCTTTTGTCACGAGAGGCCCTAACTGGTGATGAGGGGACTGAAGGAAGCCCACAGGCAGAAGAGAATAATGGGCTTGAGATGGAAAATGTGACTAAGCCCATAACTCAAAATGAAGCCATAGAAGGAAGCCCACTGACCGAAACCAATAGTGAGCCAGAAGTGGAAAATGTGACCGAGCATGTTCTCGAAAATGAACATATTGAACACATTACTGAAGAGGCGGAATCAAACAGAGAGAAAAGGTGCAGAACACGTCCAAGACGTCTCGACGGCTATGATGTTCGTTTGCCCCCATATATAGACCACGAGCACTCCACTACCAATCAAGCATCCTCGACGGTACATCATTTAGCACATTTCATTTCTTATGATAAGTTTACTAACACACATAAAGCTTTCTTGACGGCCATTACTTGCAATATTGAGCCAAAACAGTTTAGTGAAGCAGTAAAAGACTTGAAATGGAGAGGCCATGAAAAGAGAGATCTAAGCCCTTGAAGAAAATGAGACTTGGA
The DNA here is from genome assembly GCA_023525975.1 of Smallanthus sonchifolius. Classification (NCBI taxonomy): domain Eukaryota; kingdom Viridiplantae; phylum Streptophyta; class Magnoliopsida; order Asterales; family Asteraceae; genus Smallanthus; species Smallanthus sonchifolius. Next base: position 71,020,950 of record CM042033.1, on the reverse strand, counting down.
CCCTAGAAGAGTTGCCAAAGGGAAAACATGCCATAGATTCAAAGTGGGTCTATAAAATCAAGTATAAGCCAAATGGTGACGTTACAAGATACAAGGCTCGTCTCGTTGCCAAAGGATTCATACAAATGGAGGGAGTTGACTTCCATGAAACTTTTGCACCCGTGGCTAAATTAGTCACCATTCGAACCCTACTAACCGTAGCCGTGAAACGTTGTTGGCATATTCACCAACTTTATGTCAACAACGCCTTCTTTCATGGAGACTTGCATGAGGATGTTTACATGAAGATACCGCAAGGTTTTGAGAAACCAAATGATGGTAGGGTTTGTAAACTCAAGAAATCACTTTACGGGCTCAAACAAGCATCAAGGAAGTCGTACAAAAAATTTACCAATTCTCTTATTGAAATCGGTTTTAAGCAAATAAGAGCCGATCATTCTCTGTTCGTGTTCAAAGGGAAAGATACTTTCATTGCTGCTCTCATTTACGTAGATGACGTAATTATTGTTGGTGACAAGTTAGACAAGATTCAAGAAACCAAGGTCTTTCTTAACAAGAAATTCAGCATCAAATTCCTTGGATAACTAAAGTTTTTCCTTGGAATTAAAGTAGCTAAAACAAAGGAAGGCATGGTGTCAAGTCAACGAAAATACACCATGGACATCCTAGAAGACACGAGAATGATGGGTAGCAGGCCAAGTCCATTCCCAATGGAACAAAACCTAAAGCTCGACAAATGTGATGAAGAACTACGAGTAGACCTAAACCAATACCGAATATTAGTCGGCAGACTTCTTTACCTACAAGCAACGAGACCCGACATCGCTTACGCTATAAACGTTTTGAGTCAATTTGTTTGTGACCCAAGACAAAGTCACATGGAAGCTGCCAACCAAGTTCTACGATACCTTAAAGCCAATCCGGGTCAAGGAATTCTAATTCCTAAAGATGGAGGAACTAACCTCACAGCCTATTGTGACTCTGATTGGCTCGGTTGCCTATTCACCAGAAAATCTAGAACCAGCTATCTTTCACTCCTTGGAGGAGCTCCTATATCATGGAAATCAAAGAAACAATTTGTCGTCTCTCGTTCATCAGCGGAAGCTGAATTTCGTGCCATGGCGGCGACTGTCAGCGAGATTTTATGGATGAGATGGCTTTTGCACGAATTAGAATTACCTTCCATTGGTCCAACACATTTATTTTGTGATAACTAAGCGGCCCATCACATAGAAAACAATCCCGTGTTTCACGAACGAACGAAACATGTTGAAATGGACTGTTATTTTGTTAGAGAACGAGTCGAATCCAAGGAGATACAAACCATGAAGAGAGACACCAAGTTACAAATCGCTGACATTCTTACCAAGTCGTTGGGAACGCAACAATTGCGCACGTTACTAGACAATTGGGCGTTCAAGACCTCCACGCTCCAACTTGAGGGGGAGTAAAGATGGATATCATATTTTACCTTTTAGTTTATTCCCTTTTATTTCTTTCCTTATTTTTCCCTTAATCAGTGGCTAGTGTAGGAGCTTTTTTTGTCCTTTGTTGGCTCTCTCGATCTGCATAAATTGAGCCTCCCCTTTTGTATTTCAACTCAACTTTGGTACCCATTTTCCAGTTCATAAAATTCAATCGATGTATTTCTCTTTTCTATGATTCAGAAATATATTTTGATACTAAAATTGAAACGGTATCAGAGTAGGCTCTATAGCTGCTCAAAGAAATAAAACCCTAAAACACATCTTTCTAGCCATCATCCATGACCAACGATTCTGGGAAGAAAACTGAATAAATCCATGTCGATTCGAACTCTCCATACTTCATTCACGCTTCCGACTACCAAAGAAAAATGCACATCAATGATGTGCTAACCGATGAGCAATATCAACAGTTCGTGAATTTTTTTGGGAACAAAGATGATGCTGTCAAAGAGAAGGACCCACCCATTGTTAACATGGCAGGTAATGTCGGTAAAGAAGGTAAATGGGTCATTTATCCAGGCGCAACCGAGCATATAACTTGCATTGGTTCATTGCTTGAAAACAAAACAAAAGGGGGTTTTGAACAACCTGTTATCATCCCAAACGGTGACACAGTAGCCGTGTAAGGACGTGGTGATCATGTTCTATCCAATGGAATGAAAATGAAAGATGTCCTTTATGTTCCAATTTTCAAATTAAATTTACTTTCTGTCAGTAGATTATCAAAGGATCTTAAATGTGTTGTAACGTTTTTTCCCGAGTTTTGCATTATGCAGGACTTGCGTACGAGGACATTGATTGGAGTGGATGATTGCAAAAACGGTCTATACAAGATGGGGATGGTGGAAGGCAAAAGGCAAGCAATGGAACTACTCTTGACACATGGCACAAAAGATTAGGTCATGCATCAAACTCTAAACTTTCTCATGTCGAGTTTCTCAAAAATGTTTCTTTGAACTCCAAAAACTTTTGTGACTCCTGTGTTAAGGCTAAGTTTACAAGGCTACCCTTTCCAATCAGTACTACCAAGACAAATGCTTGTTTTGATTTGTTACATAGTGATGTGTGGGGGAAATACCGCACACCATCTTTCACACGTGCAAGTTATTTCTTGACAATAGTAGATGATTTCAGTCGAGTCGTGTGGGTGTTTCTCCTTAAGCACTAGCACCAAGCAAGCACTTTTCTTGTTGATTTTCACAAAATGATACAAACTCAATTTGAGAAAAGAGTTAAAAGAATAAGATGTGACAACGGGAGGAAATTCACCTCAAACTACATGCTTGATTGCTATGCCAAAGAAGGAATAGTTCTTGAAACCACTTGTCCACATACACCACAACAAAATGGTGTGGTGGAGAGAAAACATCGACACTTGTTGGAAGCTGTACGGGCCTTGAAATTTGAAGCTAATCTGCCCACAAGGTTTTGGGGAGAGTGCATATTTACGGCAACACATATCATAAACTGTCTACCGTCCGATGTAATTGAAAAAAAAACACCATACAAGATATTATATAACCTAAAACCCGACTATGAAAACATGAGGATTTTCAGTTGTCTTGCCTATTATTGGAACACAGAAACAAAAGGAGATAAATTCGTAGAAAGGGGGAGACCGGGAGTTTTCTTGGGGTATCCTTCGGGAACGAAAGGGTATAAAATCTACGATATCCAACACAATAAAATAATGATATCAAGAGACATGAAGTTCATTAAAGAGAAGTCCCCATTTACAAATATAAAGACCATAAAAGAGGATGAAGATGTTTTTACTTTTCCTGAAGTTTGCCAAGACGAAACAAGGATTATAACCCAAAATGATGATAGTGGGCTCGACGAGCCTCAAGTTAAAGCCCAACCAAATCATGAAAATCCCTTTTGTTACAAGAGGCCCTAACTGGTGATGAGGGGACTGAAGGAAGCCCGCAGGCAGAAGAGAATAATGGGCCTAAGATGGAAAATGTGACTGAGCCCATAACCGAAAATGAAGCCACAGAAGGATGCCCACTGACCGAAACCATTAGTGAGCAAGAAGTGGAAAATGTGACCAAGCATGTTCTTGAAAATGAACATATTGAACACATTACTGAAGTGGCCGAATCAAACAGAGAGAAAAGGCGCAGAACACGTCCAAGACGTCTCGACGGCTACGATGTTCGTTTGAACTCATCTATAGACCCCTAGCACTCCACTATCAATCAAGCATCCTCGACGATACATCCTTTAGCACATTTCATTTCTTATGATAAGTTTACTAACACACATAAAGCTTTCTTGACGGCCATTACTCGCAATATTGAGCCAAAACATTTTAGTGAAGCAGTAAAAGACTTGAAATGGAGAGTGGCCATGAAAAGAGAGATCCAAGCCCTTGAAGAAAATGAGACTTGGACCCTAGAAGAGTTGCCAAAGGGAAAACATGCCATAGATTCAAAGTGGGTCTATAAAATCAAGTATAAGCCAAACGGTGACGTTGAAAGATACAAGGCTGGTCTCGTTGCCAAAGGTTTCACACAAATGGAGGGAGTTGACTTCCATGAAACTTTTGCACCCATGGCTAAATTAGTCACCATTTGAATCCTACTAACCGTAGCCGTGAAACGTGGTTGGCATATTCACCAACTTGATGTCAACAACGCCTTCTTGCATGGAAACTTGCATGAGGATGTTTACATAAAGATACCGCAAGGTTTTGAGAAACCAAATGATGGTAGGGTTAGTAAACTCAAGAAATCACTTTACGGGCTCAAACAAGCAACAAGGAACTGGTAACAAAAATTTACCAATTCTCTGATTGAAATCGGTTTTAAGCAAATAAGAGACGATCATTCTCGGTTCATGTTCAAAGGGAAAGATACTTTCATTGCTGCTCTCATTTACGTAAATGACGTAATTATTGTTGGTGACAAGTTAGACAAGATTCAAGAAACCAAGGTCTTTCTTGACAAGAATTTCAGCATCAAAGACCTTGGACAGCTAAAGTTTTTCCTTGGAATTGAAGTTGCTAAAACAAAGGAAGGCATGGTGTTAAGTCAACGAAAATACACCATGGACATCCTAGAAGACACGGGAATGATGGATAGCAGGCCAAGTCCATTCCCTATGGAACAAAACCTAAAGCTCGACAAATGTGATGAAGAACTACTAGTAGACCCAAACCAATACCGAAGATTAGTCGGCAGACTTCTTTACCTACAAGCAACGAGACTAGACATCGCTTACGCTGTAAACGTTTTGAGACAATTTGTTTGTGACCCAAGAAAAAGTCACATGGAAGCTGCCAACCGAGTTCTAGGATACCTTAAAGCCACTCCAGGTCAAGGAATTCTAATTCCTGAAGATGGAGGAACTAACCTCATAGCCTATTATGACTCTGATTGGCTCGGTCGCCCATTCACTAGAAAATCTAGAACCGGCTATCTTTTACTACTTGGAGGAGTTCCTATATCATGGAAATTAAAGAAACAATATGTCGTCTCTCGTTCATCGGCGGAAGCTGAATATCGTGCCACGGCGGCGACTGTCAGCGAGATTTTATGGATGAGATGGATTTTGTACGAATTAGAATTACCTTCCATTGGTCCAACACATTTATTTTGTGATAACCAAGCGACCCGTCACATAGCAAACAATCCCGTGTTTCACAAACGAACGAAACATGTTGAAATGCACTGTTATTTCGTTAGAGAACGAGTCGAATCTAAGGGGATACAACCCATTAAGATAGACATCAAGTTACAAATCGCCGACATTATTACCAAGCCGTTGGGAACGCAACAATTCCGCACGTTACTAGAGAAGTTGGGCGTTCAAGACCTCCATGCTCCAACTTGAGAGGGAGTAAATATGGGTATCATATTTTACCTTTTAGTTTATTCCCTTTTTCTTTCCTTATTTTTCCCTTAATCAGTGGCTAGTTTAGAGGCTTTTTTTGTCCTTTGTTGGCTCTGTCGATCTGCATAAATTGAGTCTCCCCTTTATTATTTCAACTTTGGTACCCATTTTTCAGTTCATAAAATTCAATCGATGTATTCCTCTTTTTTATGATTCAGAAATATATTTTGATACTAAAATTGAAAGATAGCAAACTGTTTGATCACCTATTCGCAGTTTATACTCTCTAAGATTTCGTTCTCGATAGCTATCAATTGCCGATGCACTAAGTCTTTTTTAGGACGTTGTGGATCGTAAGTAAGATATCAATAACTTCAGTTTCTAAAAACTCATTTATGCGGATGCCACTGTGACTGGAATAATCAACAATATTCTACATGTAATCTTTAAATTTGAGAAATTTTCTTGAGTCTCATTCAAATGCACTAAGTTAATTTTATTAATAAAAAGTTCTTATCACTAAGTTATATTTTTTGATTTTTAATTTTTTATGTTTAAATAAATATTAGATGGATCAAATTAGTTTATTTGTGCTCAATAAGTTTTATTTTTGAGTTTTAGAGAGAGCCCAATAACTCAATAAGTTATATAGAAAGAGCCCCATAAGTTTTTTAGTTTTATATATATATATATATAATATAAAAAAATAGTGCCCCGGAAAAAACGTGCCCCGGCTGAAGGTGTGAGTTGCCCCACCCTAGGGCCGGCTCTGATCTCAATCTATTTAGGAGATTTTGAAGTCAAAACTGATAAGATCATTTGGATAGTAAATTACTAGATAATCATATCTAGTCCACAATTATCTCAAGCGGTTTCAAGACGTTCAAATTGGCTCTATAGATTTACCGGGGATTACTTTACTAAAGTTTTAGGAAAACATGTGTATCTATAGTATCTAATAAGTAAAGGTTTTTCATGACACATGTCACCTCCATATTCATTCTCAACAATTTTTTCACGCCTCTTTCTTTTATTAAATACACCTATATGTTTTAATAATAATATATTTTTAAATAAAATACTAATTAGACTAATAAAACACATTTATTTTAAATTATCCATTTTTATAAGAAACTTTAAAATCTAATTATGTAACTTTTATTTTAAATCAAATAATAAATGAAAGTCAAATTACATTAAATACTAATTAATGTATTTTCGAAACCTAATTATATATTAATTTTTATATTTTTTGAATGTAATACATTTTTACATATATAAAATACATACATAATGCTTTAAGAATTTTATGTATTAATATTTTTCACCTCGTGTGTATTATACGGGTTCTAAGCTATATGTAATATGTAAATATTTATTACTAATAGCATTCCCATCAACTTCTTTATCTCCATCTCTATAATTACACTAAAAATCAATACATTTTCTCTCTTATTTTTAATTAAATAATATTTTTTATACCTTTATCATTCCTTTTCTCTCTCCTTCACTCACAAGCACTTTAAAAAAGTATTAAAAAATTAATAAAGGTGAACATTGTTTTCACAAATATACAGTAACATTTTCTCTTTCCTCCACTTACAACCATTTTAAACCACTCCCTAAAATATGCAGAACCCACTAACAAACATATACAGAACCTGCTGTGAATGCTCTATGTATATAAAATTGTATTTATTCAGCCCGTGTAATACATGGGAATCTAACCTAGTTCTATATAACCTAATGTCTAACTTGTATAGAAATTAGGAGTGAGTGGGTGTGGTTATCATAGACATTATGGGAGTGTTTAGTCGTAGTTTGTTCTAAGGTTTGTTCATCGTGAGGCCGGTCTATCCTTCACCAATATGTTGTCCAACAATTAGTTTGACTCTAACAAATTAACCAACACTTTAATTCTTTGATACCATGCCAACACATTAACTTAAATATCAAAAAACTATTGTAACTTTCATGTACACAAGCCTCAATCACCGACCTCATCAATGTCTAACGCTTCCAATCTCACTAGAACCATCTTAAAACCCGAGACCAACATTTTTACTTTGTTGTTTTGCAAAATTTATTGTGAATACTTGCTATCGTTGAATTGTATATTAGAATACACTCATTTTTAGTGCTTTAATAACATTAGTTCATTGTGAATACTACACCAATCTACCCATTAGTTCATGGTGATGGAAGCTTTCTCGGGCATGGTTAATATGGCTTGGGAGGTGGGGATTTTTAATGGAGTTCAAACCCAGAATAACGGCCTACTGGTATCTCATCTTTTATTCGTCTACGATGATATTCTTATCGGTGAGTGGTCGTCTTTCAATGCTAGGAATGTGTTGAGAATTTTAAGGTGTTTCTTTATGTGTTCGAGTGTGAAGATCAACTTAGATAAATCTAATGTGTACGATATCGGGGTTGAGTTGTCTAAAATGTAGACGCTTGCTTCGGTCATCCGTTGCAGTGCTTGGTCGATTCCGTTCTCGTATCTTGGTCTTACGGTGGGGGCTAACATGAATAGGGTGGCTTATTGGAGGCCCGTTGTCGACAAGGTGGAAGCTCGTCTTTCCCTTTGGAAGGCTTCGTCTCTATCTATTGGTGGGCGGGTCACTCTAATTAATTCGGTGTTTGAGAGCCTCCCGGTCTATTATTTTTCGTTGTATAAAGCCCCGATAAAAGTTATTGACGACCTTGAGAGTCTTTTTAAAAAGATTCTTATGGGGTGGTTCCAACGACGTGAAGAAGATCCATTGGGTTGCTTGGGAGAGGGTCACGGCTCCTAAAAACATGGGCGGGTCACTCTAATTAATTCGGTGCTTGAGAGCCTCCCGATATATTATTTTTCGTTGTTTAAAGCCCCGGTGAAAGTTATTGACGAACTTGAGAGTCTTTTTAAAAGATTCTTATGGGGTGGTTCCAACGACGTGAAGAAGATCCATTGGGTTGCTTGGGAGAGGTTCACGGCTCCTAAAAACATGGGCGGGTTAGGTCTTAGGAACCTGAAAGATATTAATTGTGCCCTCCTTTCTAAGTAGTTTTGGAGATTCAAAACTGATCTCAATCATATTTGGAAGCGGGTTATTGAAGCTATCCATCTTAGCAGAAATTGTTGGTTTTTTATTCCTTATAATAGATTGGTCACTGGTACCTGGTGTAACATTGCCAAATTGGAGTCTAAAGTTTTGATTTCGGGCCTGCACATTCGTCAGTTTTTCAAAGGAGTGGTGGATAATAGTAACGAGATTAGGTTCTGGCTTGACCCGTGGGTGTGTGAGGAGCCTCTCCAATACATTTATCCGAACCTGTTCAGCCTTGAATTAAATAAAAAATGCAAAGTTAGCGAGAGGGTTAGCTAGGGTGGTCATTCTTCTTCGACTCATTGGTGCTCGAAAAGACCCCCACAATCGGATTCTGTGACATCTGACAATTTTCAGAAACACTGTTATCTCAAACATTTGTTTATACAAACTCTGTTAGCTCATTTACTCATGCATACATTACATTTAATTACGGTTAATTATATGTGTCAGTTATTGCACGAACACTCACGTAGCGGTAGCTCGGAGAATTACCGGATCACACACGAGTCTAACCCGGAATGTTGGTGAACTAATAAAAATAATTGCGAACAATTATATGAATGTAAATTACGTGAATTTACATGTTATGTGACTTTTATGTGAATTACGTGAACTTCCGTGAAATCGCGTATGTTTATCGGAAATTAATTGTGTTTGTTATTTTTATAGAAGTTAGAATTTTATAAAAATAATAGTTAAGGGTTTTAATTGTTATTAGTGAAACTTATTTTTAGATAACCCATGGATTCCCTAGATAACCCATGGATTATCCATAATCCATATTTAAACCCATGCATGCATATATATAGAATTTATAAAAAAAAAAACCCTAACTCCCTTTTTTCCTCCTCCCAAGCCGTCGCAACCCAATCCCCCACCCCTTGAAACCGTCGACCAAACATCATCTAAATTCACCATCCATTTGATCTTGATTCTTGCAATTAAACACGTATTTGATCAATTCTTGCTATTGCGAACGCATCTACGTAAGTTTTTCCATCCGATTTCATTTTTTTATGATTACAAGTTTTATGATGAAACCCTAGTTCATCCAAACAAGTATATTAGTAAAAAAAAAGTTGGTGACTTTGATATTGTTTTGATGTTAATACCTCTATTTAATGATTTTATTGTCATTGTTGAAACCCTAGATGCTATTTGTTCATAACTTGCCTAGAATGGAAACTTTATTGGTTATGTGATGTTGTAGGATGGCATGCTAGACGTGTTTGATGATTTTTATGTCAATAAGTATGCTAGTTAGGTTGTATGTAATTGTTTTGGTGCGTTGAATCTCATTAACAAAGCTAGAAACCGTAGGTTTTCCTAAAGAGGAAACTTTGTTGAAAAGTACATGTTGAATATGGGTTGTTACACGTGCATGATGTTGTAGGATGATTCTAGTTGATCAATTATGACGTATTAAAGTATTCTAAAGTGTTATTTGGTAGAAATCATGTAGATTGTTCATAGCTTACTAAAAGTGGAAACTTTTTAGGTTTTGAAACTTGATTTCTAGACTTGATGTATATGATGTGATGATCTATTATGCATTAGTATGATTACATAAACACGTTAGGATCATGCAAACGTGTTATAGAAGATTAACTTGTGGGAATCAAACCCTATGTTCATACATTACTAATAATAGTAACTTTGTTGATGGAAATATATTGAATGTTCATAGCTTGCCATGTTAGGAAGTTTTAAGAATTTTATATGTATCGTGGAGCATGAACTACTTGTATATTATGTCTATTAGTATACTAAACAAACATTAAGTCACTATACGAGTCACCAACGGGTCGTCGGTTCAAACTTGGTCAATTCTTGGTTAAACTAACAACTATTTTCAAAACACTTAAAACAATGGGATTGTTTGGATACTAAGGGTTCATATCAACCTGCACGAACACACACTCATAGACCTATGTTAATAGGTGGCAGTTAGAGATTCACCGGTCTTTACTTAGCTGTTTATTCGCACGCATTCTAAGGTGAGTGTGACAATCCGTACTTTTCATGTTAACGCCGTTAACAATCCTCGTTAAAAATCATAACTGAAACTTAACCCCGTTAACTGAAACCAGTTAAATCTAACCCCAGGGGTCAATTCTGTCAATGTTCAAACTAGAAACACAAGGACTAAAACTGTAATAAACCTAAACTCAATCTGTTGACTTGTGGAAGTCAAAATTGAAGAGTTTTTGTTTATGTTGACTTTTACAAAGTCAAAATTCACGAGTTTCAAGCCAAAATTCAAACTCATAACCGATCAATCTCTCAAATTTGTAACGGATATAGCTTTCAATGCTATAATCGATCATCATTGAGCAATTATCACTGCCATTATACGCGAATAAATCCCAATGATGATTATTTATGTTGTAACCGTCGACTCCACCATTTTCTCTACACAAATTCGCTTCAATTCGATCATTGCAACTGAAATTGATCATCCACGCACCTTGTATGAGTCGCTGAGAACGTATTACACACAACAATCCAATCGGAGATAGAACCAGACTCTTCGGAGACCAACGCCCCCTCGGTCGGCACCTGTTTTGATCGATCCCCTTCAATTCATATTGCGTTCTGGTAATAAATCTCATCCGTAGCTTCGTTTTTATTCATAGATTGAAAACCCTATGCTAATTGGGGTTTATATCATCAATTCGATCAAGATTCAAATTCTAGGGTTCATGATCAACCGATTTAATCGAACCCTACCTTACAACGTGTTTTAATGCAATTAACTTATACTGTTAGACTCGAAATCATCTTTGTAATGAAAGCCCCATGTTTATTTAATCTCATAACATCGAATTGATCAAGACCCGTAATCTAGGGTTCATACGAAACCCAATTTGGGGCTTTTGATACTAAACTCGATTAAAATTCAATTGAATCATATGGTTAGACTCGCGATTACCTACTCTTTGAAAGCCCCATATCAATTGAATCAAATAATATCGAATTGATTATAAACCGTAAACTAGGGTTCATCATAAACTCGATTTGGGGATTTCGATTATAGTCTCAACCAAAATGCAATTAACTTATATGGACAGATTCGAAATCCTTCAATGATCAATAGCCCCATGGATCCAACATCTAACATTACAAGAATTAATCAAATAGATTTAAAGTTCTTGATCTAGGGTTTCGGCCCACTTCCTGTAATTAAACGATCATAAAACTTGTTAGATTTGCAATTTAACCAGTCCACAGATTCGCAATGACTCGATAAACAAAACCCCTATGTCTTTGGTGTCAATCGAAATCAAAATCGAGGGTTTTGAACTAGGATCGATCGCGAATTTGAATGGGGGAGGGGCTATCGAAAGCTTTTGATTAAAATCATTCTGATCAGGTCTTTGTTACGATTGAGTTAGTGGTGGGATTGGTTAAAGCTGTTGACAATTGGGGAGGAGACCCAGGTTCGAATCCTCCTCCCCAATTTTCTGTTTAATTAATATTTTGTTAATGTTTTAAATTTAAAAACAATTCCCACTATTATTATGATATTATATTAAGATGTTTAAACCGGAAAAACCACCCGTAGACTCGGGTTTGATCTTATAACTTATAATTATTAATAATTCCACTTTTAAAATAATATATTTATATTATTTTCAACCCCGACTTCATATGAAATAATATATTAATATTACTTTTAACTCGTGAATCCTGTTACTAAATAATATATATTTATATTATTTCGCTTTGTTTAAATATCTCGTGTGATGTTTTAAACTATTTAATAATATAAGTTATTATATTATTTACCTACGTTATTTGTTCGAATAAAAATGACATGTTTATTATTTTTGCCAATGATTAATTATTAATCTTACGAATCTAAAATAATATATTTGATTATATTATTTTCCTATATATTTGATTATATTATTTTCCCAACTTTGTAAACGACTCGAACGTACGAATCTAATTATTTATTTATTTATTATTCGTTATTAACGTTCGCCACATAACGCATTTACCTTAATTATTATATTATGATATATATATATATATATATATATATATATAAATATAATTCCGTAGACACGTTCGTCTACTCTTAAATCCCTAGAATGCGTTAGGGCGTTCAATCTTCCGTGTCGTCATCACAAATCCCAACTTGTCCCTAATTTATGTGTTTATAATTTTAGGGCATACGTAAGTCGTCTGAGACTTACACTCATGGTTCCAACTTTTCTCTTGTGTGATCCAAATCTCTACTCAAGCTCAGGTGAGTTTTCACGGCCCCTTTTTACTGCTTTTAAATTGTGGGAGAAAACATGATGCAAACTCTTTTTTTATTTTTGTACTTCATTTTATATCACTTGTTATGACTATGCGTAAACTCTATCATGAGAGTCCTCACATCGAACCGTTTGAATATGAATATAGCGAGGTATGTTGGGTAGTACTACTGGGTTTGACAAACCTCACCCGCGTTAGTCGCGCTAACTCGATTGGATATCGAACGGGTGCAATATTGACCTAAACGTGCACCGTGGTTGATAGACCTGGTGGGAGGCAATACAAACAGTCAGTTTACGGTTGCGAGCGTAATAGCAAACATGAACATGGGTTAGCTACTCATTGGTATATATATGTTGACTGTACAATAAATCTGGTAAATGTTTATTTATATATTGAAAACCTGTGAACTCACCAACCTTGTGTTGACATTTTTACTTACATGTTTTCTCAGGTCACTAAGTTAAGGCACAGGTGCACAACTAGGATCATGCATGGGATGCTCCTGATTTATTGATGTCTTGCTACTTTGATTGTTTTCTTTTTATTATTGTTTGGACTTGGACGTTTGGACTTTCTTTTTGGGGCGCGTGTATTTTGCGTATTTATTTTCTTTACGCTTCCGCATTTAAACTCTGAACTTTGATTATATTACACTTATGTCCCATGTAGAGTCGTTCAATGTAACTAATGTCTGAGATCCTGGTTTGTCACTTCCCAAAGCGGTAAAACTCCGTTAGTTGAAATTGGGGGTGTGACAGATTGGTATCAGAGCCATTGGTTATAGAGAACTAGGATTGCATACTAGACTATAACCTCACACATTAGTTACATGTCATAAGCGTTTGTATGGTTGGCACTTATGTACTATATTACAGGATTATGTCGTCAACTCCGCCACCATCACCTAAGAGATCTATCTTATCGTCCCCGGAGCCCAAAAGGCGCCGGACTAGTTCTAGTGACAACTCGGTGGAGCAAGGGGAACCGAGTAATGCGCAGGCAAGGAACGTCTCGCTAAATTGGAATGCATACCCGAAGATGGATCGAACTAGGAAATGTTCCATCGCCTTACTTTGGTTCTACTTCCTCATCCGCTACTTTGCCAAGCTTGCCATGCACCATGAAGCAAGCTTTTGCATCCTTTGTATTTATCATAACTAAGAAATTAAAGGAGATTAAGGAATCTACCGATAAGATACCCGGCATTCTAAAACGGGAATCACTAGTAGAGGAAAACAAGGCGGGAATTGAACTCTTGACTGCTGAGTTAGCACTAACTGATCAGGTCCATAACATTTTGGTGGATCGTGTTGCACATTTAGAGACGAGGGCGGACACCTCGGAACTGGACACAGGAGAGATTTTGGAGAGAGTGGCTAACCTGGAAAGCCAGCTCCAAGCAGCAAACCATGCCAATGAAGGACTCCAGGAGAGGGTGACTCACTTGGAGGCCCAACTGCAAGCGGCCCTATTCCCGGAAGACATTCCAGTATCTGATGATGAAGAGGAGCCCTTTGAGGAGGAGCCCTTTGAATAGGAACCCTTCGAGGAGTAGCCCTTAGAGGGGGAGCCAGCTGAGGAGGAGCCGATGGAGATCGATGATGCACAGTCATACGTCTCTTCTGATGACGAGGATGTTTGATGATCTTCCTATTTTATCTTCCTTTTCATGTTTGTTTTTGCTTATGTTATTTCTCTTTTCAAACCTAGATGGGTAAGGTTGTTCCCATCCAATAAAAGCATGAGAAGTTTAATATTTGAGTTATTTATTTTGTAGCCTTACAATTTATTTAATTTTCAAAATATTAGATGTTGTATCTCCTTACTCGTACCTGAATAATGTTTAATATGCGATATATTTCTCATTGTTTTTCATTTGTGATTGTGAAGAATCATGTCTGTGAGAGGACGCGGAGGCCGTGCCGGTGGTCGTGGTACCATTAACATGACGGCAGTAGAGCTAGCAATACTGATAAATGATAGTGTTGCAGAGGCTCGAGCAGCACAGAATGCTGCATGTAAATGCTTTAGCTATTGACAAATGGTGTCAATCCTTCTTCTAAAGACATCTTTCTGAACTCTATAATTCCAATTTTATTTGTATTTCTAAATTCAGGTCAGTAAAATCACTAAAACCAACAACCAGCCTGTACTTTCAAGGCATTTATGGATTGCAAGCCCCGCTGAAGGAGCCGTTGGATTGCTTCGCTGGTTCGAGAAGGTAGAATCAGTAATAGCCATGTGCAACTGCCCCGTGGCTAGCCAAGTGAAGTTTGCTGCTGGAACTTTAGAAGGCCCGGCCCTAACATGGTGGAATGCCCAAGTTCAATTGTTGGGTCTGGCAATGGCAAATGGACTCCCGTGGGAGGAATTTAAAGCAATGATGAAAGAAGAATACTGCCCACGCGATGAAATTCAAAAGTTAGAGGGAGAGTTCTGGAACCTTAAGATGGAGGGTTCGGAAATTGAACTCTACACCACTCGTTCGCACGAACTTGCTACCATGTGCCCACACATGGTGACTCCGAATTACAAACGGATTGAACTATACATTGGAGGTTTGGTACCTCAGATTCAAAGCATGGTGACCTCATCCAACCCTACCACCATCCAACAGACCATCAGACTTGCTCACAAGTTGACCGATCAGGCGGTGACGCAAGGAACTTTACCTCTGAGAGGTTCGGTTTCTAAACCCACCGACAACAATAAGCGCAAGTTTGACCATCACTCCCACTCCCACTCTAACTCTAAAGGATCCCAACCCAACCAACCTCAGCACCAATAGCAGCGAAAGTTTGAGCCTGCTACAAAATTTAATCAAACGACCTCATCAGGTCCGAATCAGGGGGAATATGCTGGGAGGTACCCCAAGTGCAACAAATGTGGTTATCACCACACGGGCACTTGTGACCGACAACGTTGCCAGCGGTGTGGTAAGATGGGCCACGCTGCGAAGGACTGTAGGGTTGCACTCCCGAACAAACAACCATTTCAATCACAGGGATTCACGAGAGGATGTTTTTAGTGCGGCAAGGAGAGGCACATTCAAAGGAATTGTCCTCAGTTGAAGAGGAGTGGAAATGGTAATGGCAGTGGTGGTGGTAACGGTAATAACCAGGGCAACAATGGTAACAACCCCAATCAGAACAACAATGGTGGGAATAACGGTAATAACAGTGATAATGAAGGGAATGGGGCGAAAGGAAGAGCTTTTGTACTAGGATCTGGAGAAGCTCGCTACGATCATAACGTGGTCACCGGTAAGTTTCTCTTAAATAATTACTTTGCTTCTGTCCTTTTTGACACTGGTGCTGATAGGAGTTTTATATCTAAGAAACTTAGTGATATGATAAAAGGAACTCCAACTCTGTTAGAAGCTAAGTATGAAATAGAGATAGCTGATGGTCAAATAATTGAAGCAACCCACATTCTTAAGGGTTGTAAGCTTGATCTAGCTAGCCATATTCTTAATATCGACCTTATGCCGGTCACACTTGGTAGTTTTGATGTAATCATCGACATGGATTGGTTGTCTAAAAACCAAGCGGAAATCATTTGTCATGAGAAAATCGTTCGCATACCCCTCCCGAGTGGAGAAATTCTTTCTGTTCAGGGTGAAAGGGTTGGTACCGTCATGGGTATCATATCCTTCATGAAAGCATAAAAATGCCTTCGGAAAGGACATACCGCTATCTTAGCTCTCGTCGCCGAGCAGCCATCTGAAGAGAAGAAGATAGAAGATATTCCAATTGTACGAGAATTCCTGGAAGTATTTCCCGAAGATTTACCCGGTTTACCACCGCACCGTCAAGTGGAATTCCAAATTGATCTAGCACCCGGAGCGGCACCGATCGCTCGAGCACCTTATCGATTAGCACCTAGTGAATTACAAGAACTATCTACTCAGTTACAGGAATTGTTAGATAAAGGCTTCATTAGACCTAGCTCATCACCATGGGGAGCTCCAGTCCTGTTTGTTAAAAAGAAGGACGGTACTTTCCGTATGTGCATTGATTACCGGGAATTGAACAAGGTAACAATCAAGAATCGTTATCCTCTACCGCGTATTGATGACCTCTTCGATCAACTCCAAGGGTCAAACTTCTATTCCAAAATAGATCTTAGATCTGGTTACCATCAGCTGAGAGTCCGAGATGAGGATACCTCTAAAACTGCTTTCAGGACAAGGTACGGCCATTATGAGTTTATGGTTATGCCTTTCGGGTTAACCAATGCACCCGCGGTATTCATGGACCTCATGAACCGTGTGTGTAAACCTTATCTTGATCAGTTTGTCATCGTTTTCATCGACGATATCTTAATCTATTCCAAAAGTGAAGAGGAACATGAAGAACATCTTTCGATTAATTCTGGAACTGCTTAAGAATGAACAGCTTTATGCCAAGTTTTCCAAGTGTGAATTTTGGATATTCTTAGGGCATGTAGTTAACGAGAAAGGGATACATGTCGACCCATCGAAGATAGAAGCCATCAAGAATTGGGAAGCACCGTAAACTCCGACTGAGGTGCGACAATTTCTGGGATTGGCTGGTTACTACCGTCGTTTCATCGAAGGATTTTCTAAGATCACACAACCCCTTACTGCTTTGACTCAAAAGGGTAAAGCCTATATCTGGAGTGATAAACAAGAGTCAGCATTTCAACTCCTTAAACAGAAACTTTGCAGTGCACCAATACTAGCCCTTCCGGAAGGAACGGACGACTTCGTAGTATATTGTGATGCGTCTATCCAAGGTTTAGGTTGTGTGTTGATGCAGCGGGAGAAAGTAATCGCATATGCATCGCGTCAGTGAAAAGTTCACGAGAAAAACTACACCACTCATGACCTAGAGTTGGGAGCCGTAGCTTTTGCACTTAAGATATGGAGACATTACTTGTACGGTACCAAGTGCACTATCTACACCAATCACAAGAGTCTTCAGCATATCTTCGAACAAAAAGCGCTGAATATGAGGCAACGTCGTTGGGTTGAGCTCTTAAATGATATGACTGTGCGATCCGATACCATCCGGGTAAAGCTAATGTTGTGGCTGATGCTCTAAGTCGAAAGGAAACCAAGCCCAAGCGAGTTCGAGCGTTACAACTTACTATCCATCCTTGATTACCTGACAAAATCCGTAGTGCTCAACTCGAAGCATTAAAGGAGGAAAATCTACCGCTAGAAGGTACGCGCGGTATGGAAGCACAGCTTGAGGTCAAATCAGATGGTATTCGCTACTTTGCTGAACGAATATGGATTCCCGTGTTCGGGGATATAAGGGAACTAGTCATGGATGAGTCTCATAAGTCTCGTTACTCTATTCATCCAGGCTCGGACAAAATGTACCATGTTTTAAAGGTGCTATATTGGTGGCCGAAGATGAAGGCCGATATAGCCACCTATGTTAGTAAGTGTCTGACTTGCGCGAAGGTCAAAGTTGAATATCAAAAACCATCCGGTCTCCTGCAACAACCAGAAATTCCCATGTGGAAATGGGAACAAATATCCATGGACTTCATCACCAAATTACCACGAACCCCTACCGGATATGATACCATATGGGTAATCGTTGATCGATTAACAAAGTCCGCTCACTTCTTAGCAATCAAAGAGACCGACAAAATGGATAAACTTACTCGTACTTACTTGAAAGAAATAGTTTCTCGGCATAGGGTGCCAATCTCCATTATTTCGGATCGTGATGCACGATTCACCTCTCGTTTCTGGCAGTCATTACATAAAGCTTTAGGCACGCGTCTAGATATGAGCACAGCTTACCATCCTCAAACCGATGGTCAAACAGAATGTACTATTCAAACTCTGGAAGACATGCTATGAGCTTGTGTGATTGATTTCGGTAACACTTGGGAGTCTCATCTACCGTTGGTGGAGTTCTCCTACAACAACAGTTATCACACTAGCATCAAGGAAGCTCCATTTGAAGCACTATATGGACGGAAATGCCGTTCTCCTATTTGTTGGGCCGAAGTTGGGGATAGTCAACTTACAGGTCCTGAACTCGTACTTGAAACTTCGGAGAAAATCGTTCAAATTAGAAACCGTATGGCAGCAGCTCGTGATCGTCAAAAGAGCTATGCCGATAAGCGTCGTAAACCATTAGAATTTCAAGTAGGGGATATGGTCTTGTTAAAAGTTTCACCGTGGAAGGGTGTCATTCGTTTTGGGAAACGAGGCAAGTTGAATCCTCATTATGTTGGACCATTAAAAATTGTGAAAAGAATCGGGCCAGTTGCGTATGAGCTGGACCTACCCGAAAGACTTAGTGGTGTACACAACGTCTTTCACGTCTCAAACTTGAAGAAAAGTCTAGCAGACGAATCGCTCACGGTTTCGTCTGGAGGAACTACACATTGATGAACAGTTACGTTTCATCGAAGAACCTGTCGAAATTATGGATAGGGAAGCCAAAACGTTAAAGCACAGCAAAATCCCTATTGTTAGAGTCCGTTGGAACTCGAAACGCGGACCAGAATTCACGTGGGAACGCGAGGATCAGATGATGCGCAAATATCCTAATCTGTTCAAGCACTCCGCGTCAAACTCTTAAGGTACTATTCTAATTTTCGGGACAAAAATTCTTTTAACTAAGGAATGATGTGACATCCGGAAATTTTTTTTTTTTTTTAATTTTCGGGACGAAAATTCTTTTAACTAGGGGATGATGTCGCAATCTGTACTTTTCATGTTAACGCCGTTAACAATCCTCGTTAAAAATCCTAACTGAAACTTAACCCCGTTAACTGAAACCAGTTAAATCTAACCCCATGGGTCAATTCTGTCAATGTTCAAACTAGAAACACAACGACTAAAACTGTAATAAACCTAAACTCAATCTGTTGACTTGTGGAAGTCAAAATTGAAGAGTTTTTGTTTATGTTGACTTTTACAAAGTCAAAATTCATGAGTTTCAAGCCAAAATTCGAACTCATAACCGATCAATCTCTCAAATTTGTAACGGATATAGCTTTCAATGCTATAATCGATCATCATTGAGCAATTATCACTGCCATTATACGCGAATAAATCCCAATGATGATTATTTATGTTGTAACCGTCGACTCCACCATTTTCTCTACACAAATTCGCTTCAATTCGATCATTGCAACTGAAATTGATCATCCACGCACCTTGTACGAGTCGCTGAGAACGTATTACACACAACAATCCAATCGGAGATAGAACCAGACTCGTCGGAGACCAACGCCCCCTCGGTCGGCACCTGTTTTGATTGATCCCTTTCAATTCATATTGCGTTCTGGTAATAAATCTCATCCCTAGCTTCGTTTTTATTCATAGATTGAAAACCCTATGCTAATTGGGGTTTATATCATCAATTCGATCAAGATTCAAATTCTAGGGTTCATGATCAACCGATTTAATCGAACCCTACCTTACAACGTGTTTTAATGCAATTAACTTATACTGTTAGACTCGAAATCATCTTTGTAATGAAAGCCCCATGTTTATTTAATCTCATAACATCGAATTGATCAAGACCCGTAATCTAGGGTTCATACGAAACCCAATTTAGGGCTTTTGATACTAAACTCGATTAAAATTCAATTGAATCATATGGTTAGACTCGCGATTACCTACTCTTTAAAAGCCCCATATCAATTGAATCAAATAATATCGAATTGATTATAAACCGTAAACTAGGGTTCATCATAAACTCGATTTGGGGATTTCGATTATAGTCTCAACCAAAATGCAATTAACTTATATGGACAGATTCGAAATCCTTCAATGATCAATAGCCCCATGGATCCAACATCTAACATTACAAGAATTAATCAAATAGATTTAAAGTTCTTGATCTAGGGTTTCGGCCCACTTCCTGTAATTAAACGATCATAAAACTTGTTAGATTTGCAATTTAACCAGTCCACAGATTCGCAATGACTTGATAAACAAAACCCCTATGTCTTTGGTGTCAATCGAAATCGAAATCGAGGGTTTTGAACTAGGATCGATCGCGAATTTGAATGGGGGAGGGGCTATCGAAAGCTTTTGATTAAAATCATTCTGATCAGGTCTTTGTTGCGATTGAGTTAGTGGTGGGATTGGTTAAAGCTGTTGACAATTGGGGAGGAGACCCGGGTTCGAATCCTCCTCCCCAATTTTCTTTTTAATTAATATTTTGTTAATGTTTTAAATTTAAAAACAATTCTCACTATTATTATGATATTATATTAAGATGTTTAAACCGGAAAACCACCCGTAGACTCGGGTTTGATCTTATAACTTATAATTATTAATAATTCCACTTTTAAAATAATATATTTATATTATTTTCAACCCCGACTTCGTATGAAATAATATGTTAATATTACTTTTAACTCGTGAATCCTATTACTAAATAATATATATTTATATTATTTCGCTTTGTTTAAATATCTCGTGTGATGTTTTAAACTATTTAATAATATAAGTTATTATATTATTTACCTACGTTATTTGCTCGAATAAAAATAACATGTTTATTATTTTTGCCAATGATTAATTTTTAATCTTACGAATCTAAAATAATATATTTGATTGTATTATTTTCCTAACTTTTGTAAACGACTCGAACGTACGAATCTAATAATTTATTTATTTATTATTCGTTATTAACGTTCGACACATAACGCATTTATCTTAATTATTATATTATGATATATATATATATAAATATAATTCCGTAGACACGTTCGTCTACTCTTAAATCCCTAGAATGCGTTAGGGCGTTCAATCTTCCGTGTCGTCATCACAAATCCCAACTTGTCCCTAATTTATGTGTTTATAATTTTAGGGCATACGTAAGTCGTCTGAGACTTACACTCATGGTTCCAACTTTTCTCTTGTGTGATCCAAATCTCTACTCAAGCTCAGGTGAGTTTTCACGGCCCCTTTTTACTGCTTTTAAATTGTGGGAGAAAACATGATGCAAACTCTTTTTTTATTTTTGTACTTCATTTTATATCACTTGTTATGACTATGCGTAAACTCTATCATGAGAGTCCTCACATCGAACCGTTTGAATATGAATATAGCGAGGTATGTTGGGTAGTACTACTGGGTTTGACAAACCTCACCCGCGTTAGTCGCGCTAACTCGATTGGATATCGAACGGGTGCAATATTGACCTAAACGTGCACCGTGGTTGATAGACCTGGTGGGAGGCAATACAAACAGTCAGTTTACGGTTGCGTAATAGCAAACATGAACATGGGTTAGCTACTCATTGGTATATATATGTTGACTGTACAATAAATCTGGTAAACGTTTATTTATATATTGAAACCTGTGAACTCACCAACCTCGTGTTGACATTTTTACTTACATGTTTTCTCAGGTCGCTAAGTTAAGACACAGGTGCACAACCAGGATCATGCATGGGATGTTCCTGATTTATTGATGTCTTGCTACTTTGATTGTTTTCTTTTTATTATTGTTTGGACTTGGACGTTTGGACTTTCTTTTTGGGGCGCGTGTATTTTGCGCATTTATTTTCTTTACGCTTCCGTATTTAAACTCTGAACTTTGATTATATTACACTTATGTTCCATGTAGAGTCGTTCAATGTAACTGATGTCTGAGATCCTGGTTTGTCACTTCCCAAAACATTAAACTCCGTTAGTTGAAATTGGGGGTGTGACAGTGAGTTTCACGGGCCCTTTATCTGTTTTAAACTAGGGGGAGAAAACATGAACACAAACAATTAGATTCTACATTCTTTTATATCACCTGTGTACTAAACGCAAACATATCATGAAAGTCCTTACATATCAAACCGTTTAATATAAGGGAATAACGAGGTAATCTTGAGTAGTACTACTGGGTTCTAACAAGCCCCACCCGCGTTAGTCACACTAACTCGACTGGAGGTCGAACGAGTGTAAAATTGACCTAACATCTCACCAGTGTTTCATGATAGACATGGTGGAAGGCAAACAAACACAAACAGTCAGCTTCGGTGTCGAAACGCTTTAGTAACATGTTTATAGGCCAGCTACCTATTGATATAATTGTTTTTGTTTTATCTGGTAACTTTACTTACATTTGAAACCTGTGAACTCATCAACCTAGTGTTGACACATTTTAGTATATTTTCTCAGGTCGCTAAGGTACGAGCATGATATTAGGGCATGCATTGGAGTCTCATCTTTTTTTTCAAACATTGGACTTACTTTATTTACTTTGAACTGCATGGTTTTAGGCGCCTTTGTTTTGCGCATAGATTTTCTTAAACCTTTTCGCTTCCGCATTCCGCATTTATTTAAACATTAATGTTTTTTTCTTAAACTCATATAGAGTCTTTCATTGTAAATAATGACTGAGATTCTGGTGTGTCACGCGGTTCGCAGTAAAACCCCGCAAGTGGATTTTGAGGGTGTGACAGATTCGGAGAGTTCTGAATGGAACAGTTGAAGCACTCGTGTGCTGTCAGTGGGTGTTACGGGTGGTCCTGACAGGTGGTCTTTGTTGGGTGACAACTCTGGTGGCTTCTCGGTTAGATCGTTCAGAAATCTTTTGATTATGGACAAAGATTTCAGCAGAAATTATGTGATGAGATGGAGCAAATGGGTGCCCTTTAAGTGTAACATTTTCGCTTGGATGGCGGAAGTGGAGAGGATTCCGTCCATGTTGGCTCTCTCCAAGAGAAATGTCATGGTTGGGGACCTAAAATGCAGTTTATGTGAGGCAGAGATTGAGTCGACGGAACACCTATTTACTTCATGCTATGTGGCCTCGGTGGTATGGTATCATATTAGTAGATGGTTTTGGGTTCCGCCTATCTTTGCGTTCTCGGTTAGAGACATCTTCGAGCTCTATAGATTTTGTGGGTTGGGAGTCAAGGATAAGGAAGTCTTTCACAGGATTATTTTGGTTACTTGTTGGTGTTTATGGTTAGCTAGGAACAATAAAAGATTCAATAACAAGGCTATCGTCATCGAAGATATTATTCATAACATTAAATCTCTTGGTTTTCTTTGGTTCTCGAATCGGTCGAAGCGTAAAGACATTAGTTGGGTAGATTGGTGTAGTTTTTCGTTCATGTAATCGTTGTAGTTTTTTTGTTTTGCCCACTCATTTCGTAGGGTGCTTTGTTAATGAAATTAGCCTTTAAAAAAAAATGACTAGTGTTGCTCAAGTGGGGATGCAGTTAAACACCTTGTTTTTATAAATGATAATTACAATGGATTTGTTCCGGTAGTTGGTATGTTTTGTTACCATTAAAGCTGAATTCATAACTCGCATTAGTCGAATGTAAACAGTTACGCCTAAGTGCGGATTCAAATTGTTTATAATGTTAGTGTTTTAAGAATAACTAGTGTTAATCGTATAATCTTGTAGCTAATTTGTGTGTGATAACTATGTGCTTAGGGATCAAAGAAAGATACTTAGGTTAGACCCTTTCCCGACGACGCTTTTAGACCCTATTCCGATGACATATCGTCGGTATAGGGTGCTTAGACCTATCCCGACGACATGTCGTCGGTATAGGGTGCTCAGACCTATCCCAACGACTTGCCTACGGTATAGATGGTAGAGGTTCGTACCAATAGGTCAAACAAGTCGTCGGTATAGGCGTTGTCGACATAGGTAGGCTGTAACATCTAAAAATTTCCTAGAAAATAAAGGACCAAACTTGCCAAAAATCATAGTTAAAGGGTTTATATGAAATATTCTAAAGAACAAGGACTAAAAGTGAAAACTCTAAAAATCAAGGGGATAGCGGACCACTATCTAGGACCCTAACGGTCTGCTATGTGGTCAAGAAGGCAGTAATGATTATCAGCCACGTGTCAAGCTGGCTCGCGTTATCCGAACCCTATGTCTGACCGACTAAACAGACCATAACGGTCCGCTATGGACAGATGACCTTAAACGTTCCGTTATGGGCCCCATAACGGTCCGTTACGTGGTCCCAAAGGCGAAATTGCGGCCGGAGGCGATAGCGGACCGACATCCCCTAGCATAGCAGTCCACTATGGGTATGACTTTGGCCCTATAAATACTTGAACGATCTCAGCCATTTTCCCACACTCCAAAACACACACACACACTCCGAAGTTCCGATCCCGAGCCCCCTTTCGTGTACGAGAGACCAGTTTCCTGCGTTTCGACTCCAAATTGCCGTAGATAGTGCTAAGGTAAGGTTTCGACCTACTATTAAGCTTTGGTTATAGACCATTAAGCTAGAATTTTGTAATTAAGTAATGTCGTTATATCAGGAGCTTTGTCCGAGGTATTTGCCATATTACTGATTCAAATAAGCTGAAATACTGTCCAGTTGAGTTTTTAAACTGTGATGCATTTGAAACAACCATGGATCTGTTATACTTCATTTTTAGCATAGTTGATTTATGAAAACATTTTGAGTATCTTGAAATGATTGTACCGATTGTTTATATATAACGCATTCTAAGCGCTTATTGTGTTTCGCTTGACCCGTGGAAAGGCATGATGGACAGGACCCATGGAACGGTCTTTGGTTATATATATACTGAATAATTGTTCATAGCTATCTATGAATTTGGGGGTGGAGCCCC
Organism: Smallanthus sonchifolius; assembly: GCA_023525975.1. NCBI lineage: Eukaryota > Viridiplantae > Streptophyta > Magnoliopsida > Asterales > Asteraceae > Smallanthus > Smallanthus sonchifolius. The sequence continues at coordinate 70,995,695 of CM042033.1, read as the reverse complement.
ATGAATGTGTTCAAGATACTTTGACGGGTCATTTTAATAAACTATTTTAGTTTATGAATTCACCAAATTTATATTGACCCATGTTTTATCAAATGTTTTTGAACGCATCACAGGTAGACAATAGATGAGGCATTTCCAGGACTAGAATGAACCGATGAATGATCCAGATGATGGGCATGCCAATAAGTCCTGAATGACTTGTTCCTTGTTAAGAACAGATGATGAAATGATGTAACCTTTATGATAACATGATGTAAACAATATTTTAATTTTTAATAAAGGTTGATGATTTTAGTTTCCGTTGTGTGTTTTTGGTATCAACGTTACAGTAACTAGAAGGCAACCTTCTAATCGGTATGTAGTTATCTGGCTAACGGAATGTTCTGTTTAAGGAAAGAGCGGTGTATAAATCTCTTTTACACTCGTCGTTCTTTCCTGTGAACATGTCTGTTAGAGATACTACTCTAGTTAGATAAATGTCCTGTGTTATGGGTGTGACATAGGCCTAAACCGGTGACTTGTCGTTGGCATAGGGTTATCTATATACCGACGACTTATGTCGTCTGGATAGGGTTATCTATACCGACAACTTATGTCGTTTGGATATACATCGTCGGTGTAGGCCGGGTAAAATCCTTGTAGTTTTACAACAAAACACGATTAAAGAGTAGCTCCTTGGTGCACAATTTAGAATAACAGAAGGTTAAAATTAAGCAAATGTTTATGTTATAATTAATGACGCCAATTTTTGTACAATTCAAGACTATAGTGAAGACTGTTTTGTATAATATATCTTTTAAAAATGGTCTTATAAAAAAATTTATTGCAAAATAGGTGTAAGAAATTTTCTAACATTTAACTCCTTTTTTGAAGTAAAAAATATTATCTTCAATAACATTTTGGTGAAACTTGATTCTTCTTGCAAACTAATAAACTATAATTTACGTTTAATGACTCTTAACTTTTTGCTTACTAGAAATAAAACAAAAACTGCCTTATGTGTATCATGTGGTTTTCGTTTCATTATCGAACAGAAGTGTAGCATTATTTAGATACAACATATTATAAAAAGCATAAACGTAAGTGGGTTCACATGGAGTATGCACGTTTTTCATGGTTTATGAATTGCTTCTTGCCTAACCATTGGGTTGCTTTCAATTTGAGAAAGCATGGTTATCTAACAAAGGAAACATTAATTAATATATGAAAAACTACAATAAAGTATCATTTTAGATATAATCTGTTTTAGAAAATAGGTGTAAGATTTGTTTAGGTGTCGGTCAAATAAATTAAACTCGTTTTATAGTAGGAAACCGGGCTCTTTATAAAAAATAAAAATAAAAAATGTATGAAGCCTAGTCTTTTAATAAGTAACCTGCTCTATTACATACAAAAAAACAAATGGAATAGTATTGTTTCTTACTAAGACTAAGTGCCCCCACCCTCAAAATATAATTGGGTCATCTCAACTGGACAGAGACATCTTAGTCCCACGCCTTTCATGCCCGTTAAACCCACAATGCCCCCGCCCATGGCACCACCTAACTCCCCCCTCGTAGCGGTGTTTAGCGTTCTTTGCTGGTGAGATGGCAGGTGGTGCCAAGCCACTACACTTAGTCTAAGTAACATGACTCTATTACCCACAACATAACCACCAGTCAAATTTCAAAACTTTATAGTGTCATTAAGGTTATCTGTTACCCTAAAATTAGGCTGAGTGAAAATTTTTAAACTTATAGTTATCATATTTCAACTACCTTCGACTCTAATATATTAGCATTTGTATCAGGTTAACTTTTTTATAAGTTATTGGAAATAATGTCTGTTGTATTAGGTTATAAGACTCGCTTCCAGACTTTATTAAGTCGTCAAGTAATTAGTCTTCTCGAAACTTTTTAATTTTCTGGGTTACGTATGTTAACCAAGTATTATAACGATTTAATATTTATTACCCTTTTCCTTTCAAAACTAGAATTTACATTATGTCAATGGGCTATATTTTACAAGAACGTGTCATGAAATCATAGTTTCTTCCATGAAAAATCCGTATTTATATAAAGGCACCTTATAAACTGAAGTTTTATGATAGAACTAACGTCAAACAAAGATAAATACCAACAAAACGCAACAAACCCTTGGATGTAAACATATATGTTGAAAGTTTGGTGTACCATTTTGTAGCTTTTAATCGACCTTTTTTTTAATATTTTAGTATTAGTTGGAGATGTACCATCATTAATGATAGTTATGGGTAGCTAATTAAGCAAGATCTTCTTGGTTTCTTTGATCCATGAATATGAGTTTTGAGGTGGGAAGTCATTGTCTATCTCAAATCTCAATCATTATTAACTACTCCTTCATTAGATTAATAATAGATTGGTATAAAATCAATGATTTTGTCAAAACCTTTTGCCAAATAGTAGTGTTCATGTACACACCTCTAAAATTTAGTTTTTATATCATTTTAGGAAAATTTTTATAACTATAGATTTTTTAACAAGTATGAGTATATTGAGAGGGTCGGTTACAAAGAGTTTTATTATATGTTAGTACAAAGTATCATAGGTAACTTGCAGAGGTGGTTCGACTACAAAAAAATATATATATAAATTGCCGCTTAAGGCCTCATATTTAAGGGCCTCTAATTTTTAGGATTTAGCTTTGTTTAATTTTTATGTTTTGACAAGTAAAACAAAAAATCAGTATACCTGAAAAAGTTTTATTTTTACTAAAAAAACTTTAATTTGTGTGATTGTGTTACTTTAAAAAATTGTATACAAAAAATGTGCATAATCATATTCCTATGTGTTAGAATTCTAAGAAAAAAATGTATTTTTTATGAAAAAAATGTAATTCGTTTTGGTCCCCAAAAAGGTAAATTTGAGCCGACTGTGATAACTTGTTGTAAAGTCCACGTATCAATAGAGTAAAATTGTATTTTTTTTACTTTTTATTTCAATTCATCCTCTTAATAGAGTGATGATAACATATATGTGGACTCTCTTTTTAAGTTTTATATTTCTATCATTTTCTTTGTTTATTTTTTATGTATCGCTATTTATTAGAAGGATAATTATGCATAAAATATAAAATGAAAAAGTATATAATTTTGTGAATCTAAAACTTTTCAAAGTTTTGAAGCTACTTATAGCGAACATTAATTTGATATTGTTGTTTATGAAATCGTATTTTCACATTAATGTCGTGTAAGAAAATGTATTTATTCATTAACCTCAACAATGGGTTATAACGTATATATACACGTCTCTAATGTAATGGTTTAGTGAGAGGTGGGTAGTCTTTTTTAATTTTTAATTTTTTAATCGTATGGTAACGTCATCCAATCACTGGCTTGGTCGAAGACTTCATATAGCCCTCACGTCGTGACAAGCCATGGAGACCACCCCCACGGCCCATTCACGGCATAGCGGGGCGGTATTCCGTGAGCGTGGGTCTGATATGTCACCCGACCCACTCACCTCACGGACCATTGTATATGGCCTTTGTATATGATCCACTACTAGAAAAATGTGATTTTTCCGACAAGCATTTCCGATTCCGACTAGTTTAGCGACAAGTTTCCGACAAATAACCGACAAAAGAAAAAACTTGTCGGAAATTTCTCACAAATTTCCGACCAAAATGGTTTTAACCAAATTCTTTGGAGTTTGGTCGGAAAACGGTAGGTAATTTCTTACAAATTTCCGACCAAAATGATTTTAACCAAATTGTTTGGAGTTTGGTCGGAAAATGGTCGATAATTTCCTACAGACTTCCAATCAAAATGATTTTAACAAAATAGTTTGGAGTTTGGTCGGAAAATGATCGGTAGTTTCCTACAAATTTCCGACCAAAATGACTTTTTTGTTATTTTTTACTTATTGATTATAACAATAATTAACATATAAATAATAATAATAAAAATAATATTATTAAAAACTATAAGAAAAATAATAATATTCTTTATAGTAACAAATAATAAATAATAGAAAGAAAAATAAAATGAATGTGTGTATATCGGTATGCGTGTGTCACATATTGTGCACGTGTGTATGTTATGTGTATGTGTGGCATGTGAATGTGTACATATATGATGTATATGTGTAGGTGTGTGTAAGTCTATGTGTATATGTGGCATGTGTATGTGTATATGTAGATAAATCAAGTATATGTGTCGTTATTTGTTGGTTAAGAAACCTGCTTCTAGAGCTTCATCATCCACCTTCGTGGGCATCCATAGTGTACTGTGACAACATCATCTCCATTTACTTGGCCCACAATCCAGTCCAGCACCAAAGGACCAAACACATAGAGATGGACATACATTTCGTTCCGAAAAAGGTGCAACAGGGTCTCATTCGTGTACTTCATGTTCCATCCCACTACCAGATAGCTGACATTTTCACTAAGGGATTACCGAGAGTGTTATTTGAAGACTTCCGCTCCAGTCTCAGCATCCGTCTACCTCCCGCTTCAACTGCGGGGGCATATTAGACATATTTATTATATATATAAATATAAATTCTCGGATATATTATTATATATAATATATTTAGATTAGTTTGGAATTTGAATATTTGTATTTAAACTTGTAATCTTATCCCAAAATAAGTGGGATCCTTGTATCTATTTATATGTTTGAATATTAGAAGAGAAGGCAATCAAGCCAATTCTATCAGTTAGGTAAAACTATGAACCCATAGGGGTGTATGTGAGCTTCTTGGTCTTTTTAATGCCAAATGCTTAGATAAGCTAGGTGTACATAAACTTGAGCTACTCCACCTAAATGTCACCAAAAGTGGGAAAAAAAACCAGTGTTCCTTTAGTAATTCTCAAAATCTCTCATAGTAACTTAATCAAATGAATAAAGCTATCTATGTGATTGTGGTTTGTTTTGAGCAAAGAAAACTTTCTTTTGATACCATTTATTTGGAAATTTGAGATGCAGTTTTTTTAATGGCTTAGAAATAGTTAACGTATAAATATGGTTTGGAAAACTATATTATTGAAACATTAGTATAATCCTCAAAAGTGATTTAAGAGGTAATAAGAGTTCAAATACACTTCAGATCATCTTTCGACTCGTTCGACCCATTTGACCCATTCCATCAATATTTGAAGTCTTAATCATTTGACCTATTAGAGTTAAAATACAGCCTTAATCAACACCCATTGCTACTTACTTTCTTCTTTATATATATTAATATTTTTTTTTGTTGTAAAATGGTAATTTTAAAGTATTAATATGAAAAAAAAAATCTCGGGTCAAATGGATCATGTTCATGTCAACCCCAATATTCGTGTTCGGGTTCGTATCAAATTTTCGGGGTTGTGTCGGGTTGAACCCGCCAACCCACGAACACGACCCGTTTAGCACCCTTAGGTATGCGTGTGTGTATGTGTATCTGATTATATATTGTTTGTCTACTATTTATTATGTATATGTTTTAATAAATTTTTAGATTCGGGAATTGCGATCCAAATTGGAAGGGGTGCGAGCCGATATGCAACAACAACCGGATAATGAACAAAAAGCAACAGAAAGTATGTAACAACGATTGATGGACAAGATGCAAAAAATGAACGAGTTTACGAGGAATATTAGTAATAATTTCGACAATCATTAACCATATTTAGTTTATACTTTTTGTCTTTATGATTGAACTTGAAAACATTTGTGAATAATTGTATTGAATTATGTAAATGCATTGGATTTTGTTAAACAACGGTTTGTATTGGATTTTTTCTACATTTTAAGTGAAAAAAAAATATCGCTTTGGATGTTTTTAATAATTTTTTTTAATATAAAAAACCATTTTGGTTGGAAAATAGTCGATAAAAAAACAAAAAATAAAAGCTTTGGTCGGAAATTAGTCGGAAATGGTTTGTTGGAGACTAGTCAGAAACGGTTGTTGGTAATTAGTCGGAAATGGTTTGTGACATCCGGCATTTTCAGATTAACTCCGTTAACACAAACATCGTTATTTCAAACAGTTATTTATTCAAACTCAGTTATCTCAAACATTCACTCATGCATACATTTAACTAGGATTAGTTAGATGTGTCAATTCGCACAAACACGTAGAATTATCGAGTCGCACGATTCGAACCCCGAACTTGGTGATAATTAAATAATAATAATTCAAACATTTAATAATTTATAATTTATATAATTTATGTGCTTTTACGTGTTATTTGATTTTATGCGTAAATTATAAACTTTCGTGTAATCGCGTAGAATTATCAAACATTTATGTTACTAGTTATTTTTATAAAGATGGAGTTTTTATAAAAATATTAGTAGAGGGTTTTATTTATTAATTAGTAAAACTTAAATTAAAAAGCCCATGGATTATTCTTATATTTTTAAAAACCCATTCAAACAAATATATATAAAAGATTTTAAAAAAAATAAACCCTAAAACTTTTTTTGTCTCCTCCAAGCCGTCACAACCAACCCTCCAACCCTCCCTCTTGCGACCGAGATCAAGAAGCAACCCAAAAACCTCCGAATCAATCTTCAATCTTGCAATTGAATTTGGGACTTGTAGGTCCATCCTACATATTCCTGTATTATTTGCCCCTCTAACTTTTACTCAGGCGGTATGACACCGTCAATTTCCTTCTCACTTGTCACATTTGCCTAATCTGTTTGCAGGCACCCTTGCCAGCATTCCTCATATGCTCTTGATGATCTCGTCATAAATATCTCTGGCCTAGCGTCCACGTTAAAGCTTTCATAATCAACTCTCATAATTCCACCCATTGGCTTCGTGTTCCAAATTCCCAAGATATAAGTATAGACATCTCCCACGAGCACCTCGCTGATCGTCTAGAAAACGTCAAAACTCCTCGCATCATCTCGATACATCAAATGCCGAGAAGATCATCAAAGGTAGAAGTACTCCACCAGAGTACACCGTCTAAACATCCTATACACGACCCACCGTGTACTACAAGGACACACACCGACATAACATAACGACAGAACCCACCATGTTCTACATTTGTACTAGTAACCCCAATTCTAAACACACATCACGAGCACACACACAACTGCTAGACCTGAGTAAAGCTACGTGGATACGACCTGACCACGTCATTCGTAGACACACAAACTCCTGAACCTTATCTCTTACTCACCACAACGGTGGCCCCTGCCACACGTCATCGCATACTCACACATAGTTCACACGGTCGTACCCCACACGGGCCGTACCAGAGGTTCAGAACGACACACTACTCAGACTAGACATAAGACACTATCTCACGGGTTACAATATAGGTGTCCTAAACTAGACATCATCCCACACATTTATACACATAACATGGTAATTCCTCATAGGATCCCGTCCTGAACATTTATGCATAACAAAGATGTATAATCATAACTCCCCATAGGACCTCGTCCTGATCCCTCACACAAGGTGCAATGCACCCATTGCGCTTCGAACATCACTTAGACATTAGCACTTAGGTGACACTATCCTAAGACCGTAGACACAGATAAACTCGATACTTACGTCTATACAAGTATACTCATGCAATCTTGTCAGCCATGTTCTAGCATCACAACAAACACTACTTTTAATACAACTCATGTTGTTAAAAGACAATCATATAATCACACAGAATTAATACTGCACCACCAATAATACGCCATCACAATGCAACTATCATTAATCACGTTTTAAACCATCCCAAGGTAAGATTCACTGTCAAGGTCAACATCAAGTAATTGAAAAACCAAGAACAAGTAGTTCGCCACAAAAGTAGCTGACGGCCACTACTCAAAATACTCTAGTTCTCTCGTGGTAACCACCACTGCTCTAATCACTGAACAAGTCAAACATCACCCACTTGTTCCTCGTTGTCAGATTCCTCCAGCCATCCGTTTCCCGATCCCGAATCCTGCCTCGGAGGCTGATGCCTAACCGCAAATGCGTCCCATCCTCGCCAACCACTTATCCTGTAGAAGGAGCTACTGAGTCCACCTCTCATAGCTGCCCTAGTAGTACTGGGGGCATTAGGCGCCGGAAGCGCTAGAATCACCTCCTGTACCGGTAGTTCCTGCTCATCCTCGGCCGCCGGTGGTACCACTGTCAATGGAACAGGTACTAAGATCCGTCTCTAGCCAATAATTACCATGCGAACAGTAGCCAAATGTCTAGCCCGACGCTCTGCCAATCTTCTGCCAAGACCTCCTCCCCTGATCCACCTCTTCCTAACATCCTCAACATCAGTACCTGCACAAGATAGAACGTTGGAGTGATTACTATGGGCGTCAAATTCAGAATATGAGAGTAACCATGGACTGCCAAATCACGGTGATCAAATGCAATTTGGTGGTTCACATTAGTGCTCAGATTCTAAACCTACCCCATCATATTCACACTAGCTTTCTATCTTTCACACACCCCAGATGCACATGCATCCCACACAACTCACATAGCACCACGTAACAATCTAGCATATCATCATATTATCAAAATTGCAAACCACACAAGGTTACACAGCAAAATCACTAAATCATGCCGACACACCAAACTATCTCACATAGTTACATTTAGAACTACTCCACAATACCTAACTCACAAAATGTAATCTCACCTAAGCATACCACACAACTCCACGTAGTTATACATAATACCACTCCACAACACGTATTATTATACCACATAATCACAATTATCTAGCACGCAACTTACGAAGCATGATTCCACACGAAACCATAAATTATTTACTCACACTAACTACTTCACCTAGTGTAACATTACACAAATGATAAATAATAATTACTGTTTAACTCAAAAGACATACCACTTGGCTCGCGGTTACTTGTGGTGGCATTCGTTTCACCCTCGTCCCATTTTCAGTTTAAGTTAAGGCATTTTATTTGTTTAAAAACACCAGTTTTCTCTTAAACATTGGCTCTGATACCAACTTGTAAGGCCCCAAACCGGGCACCCTACAGTTGGTTCTCATAACTGGTTATTCTCTTTAAAATACTTGTGTGATTTATCAAACTACAACGGAAGTCTTTCTAAAACCTTAATTTTCATATAATCTCGTTATCATCATTAAGTTTACCTCACTAATGTCTGCACACCAATCCGATTAGCACCGCTCCCAAGACAAGATACGCCGACCCCAAGCTCACCTGCAACACGATCTAACGTACACACAAAGTCAGCCACGCTGAGTGAGTTCTAATGGTTTAATTTAAACAAAAGTCAAGTCATCTCATTTAATATTTATTTACACTCAAGACCCTCTGGTCTTTACAACATAGTTTTGCCATTCATTAATAGAAAGATAACACCCGTTATCTTACAATATCCCAAAGGATTCACCTCCCCAGACTCACCCCACCATTTTAACCTACTAAGTCTCTTCGACATGGATTGAACTTATAACTCAAAGTTTACCACACACTGGTTATCTCAACCACTCACTAGACACCGACTTAACCAGCCCTAACCAAGACTCTCACAAACCAACTGGCATAACAGTTGTAAACACCACATCACAATCTCGACGCAACGGTCAATCTAACACTACTCACCGCATTAATACCATCTACACATCACATTGATATCTTCTCATGCACAATAAATATAGCTCAACACTTATATGCAATTTAACACGCATATATATGCACACAAACACATACCTCATCACTGCACCCTCGTCAGGGCATTCGACCCACCTCTCATCATTAACCTGTTGAATAATTGTGAACTTTGGTGACTTCCCGAATGACTTCGTCCTCCATAATCACGTTTTCCGTGTCATAAAGACAACGGTGCAAACACAATACCCGCTGTGCCACATGGACAACGACACAATAAAAATTCTCGTCATGTCACAAGGACAACGGCATAGTAAGCACAACACATGTATAACACACATAACATCATACTTTATTTACATGACTCATTAACTGCACCTGCACCCCACAAGCAGGCAATGGAGAAGACTTTGTTAGATACCAAGGGGGTGGTCGTATTGCAAAGTAAGTAACGAAAATGAATAGTGTGTGGGTGAGTGCCTAACACCGAATGGACTTGGTGCACGCGTAGGAATGGAATGATACGCTGGGATTGGTTTATACCGACGCAGGATTCGAGGACGAATCCTCTTTTAAGGAGAGTAGACTTGTAACATCCCGAAATCCCAGAAGCTAACAATTCGGGTTGATGGATGACCAGAATCCGTAATTAGCATAGTAAGGAGTGGAGTTGACTAAAGAATGCATGTTTAGCTATCAAATTAGACCCTGATGGTTATTATTGAGTAGTTCAGGTTAAAAACATGCAAGTAAAGATAACAAAAGGACTCGGACGTAATTGTGGGTTATATTTAAACCCTAAGCCATTCTCGGCTAGGTGTGTACTCGACGGAAGGGAAAAGGAGCGAAGAAGGGAGGCTAGCGGAGAAGGCGGTGGTCCTTCGACGGCATCAAGCGAAGGGAAATCAATACGCGTAAGGTAATTCTCATTCCTTTTCCTTGTTACATTTTATGTCATGTCTTGTACGGGGTCCCGATAAGGGTTTGGGCTTCGATGTCCAATCGGAAGCGGGGACGACAATGGGGGTGGCCTGCGCCGTTGACGACTGAAGGGAACTAGGAAGTGGCCGATTGGAGTGGTAGACGGCGGAGTGGATGGTGAAGTAGTAGTGGCGCGCAACGACGCTGAGGGTGGCCGGTAGCGGGACACAGCGGAGAAAGATGAAAGTGGCGGGCTGTGGTGGTCCGGTGACTAGGGTGGCGAGGTTGGATAGCAAGCCAGAGGCTAAAAGGGTGGTTCACGGCGGCGGTCAACCTGGTGGTGCACGGTGGAGGGCCGGTTAGGGCTGCCGACGAAGAGGATGGTGCATGGTCGATTAAAAACCATGGCTAGATGAGGAAGGTAAGGGCGGTGCGCGAAGTGGACGGAAACCCATGGTGATGTGTGGAAGTGATTTGCAATGGAGGTGGTGAACGGTGGTGAACGGGGAAGAACCTGGGATCGGGTTACACCCGAGTAGGGATTTTGTGATTTTGGGGTTTGCACCTTGGGTTTCGGACGTGCACGGGGGCTCGGCTCGGATACGCGCGAGCTACAAGGTTATGGCTTCGCATGATATGTAAACATGCATGCATGCAGGTCCAAAAGAGGTCCAGGATAACTTGGTTTGAGCGAACATGTGGACTAGGGTTTTTGGTGTGGACGAAGGGACAGCCGGACGAGACGAGTGTCGGGATCATTTATATTTATATGTAACTGACGCATGTTTAGGATCTATTCTCACCATGTGATCATACGCCACACGTTTGGGTTTCGTGCAAGGAGACCATTGCAGTGTAAGAGTTGGGTCATCATAAACAATGAGTTTCTAATCCCCTCCTTAAATGTTTATAATGTTTTGGGGCTATCGTACATACTTACAAGACGTGAATTATTACATTAAATGTGTAGCGAGTTTTGGGGTCTGACCCGATAAGTTTATGAATCTAAATATTCAAATATGGGGTTAAGGGACTGTATGTCGCCCATAGGATGCGTAAGTTAAATATGGGTATATGGTCGTGGGTCGTATAGTGATCTGGTAAGGGTGAGTCGGGGTATAAGTTGAACAGATTATGGGTTAGTGATATGCCTTAAATTATACATGTTTTGCATGCATAATAATCCTCATATTATGGTACTAATCAAACAAAGGCCTTGCAATTGATACTTAATGCGTTATATTTCATAATTGCAGGTTATTCGGTTTCTTAAGATAAACAAAGCAAAAACCAGCTTAAAACATGAATACATCAAGCTTTTAGAGGATCAAACCCGAACTTTGACCTCTAAGAAGTCAAACCATGTCAACATAAGTCAAACCAGCAGCTAAAAGACGAAACTGGGAAGCAGTTGAGCATTACACGGTCGTGCAATGCCATGCAAACCCAATCTTGCTTCCCAAGGCTCCGGTACACTGTCCTTTGTACCCTGTTTGATTCCCGAGGTGTTTTCACGCCCGTACAATCCAATGAATGGACGTGCATTGCTCATTTTGAGGCCTATAAATAGATGGCTTGGGTTCTTCATTCCACACACCACAACACAACCAAAGATAGAGAGAATAGTTCGTTTCTAGCAGTATTAGAGTGGTAGTAGTGAGTAGAGGGGCTCTTCCTCCTTGTTCCACAATAGGGGAGCTTACGAAACTCAGTGTTACGCTAGTTAGTATGGCCATTCGTGGCTAAGCTTCTTGTATTGCTAGGGTGAAGATGATGTTTGGTGCATGTTAATGTTTGACGTATTAATCTAGTGGTATGCTTATGTCTTTAATTATTCGTCCTTAAAACCACCATTTAGTAGGCTTTTATTACTGTCTAAATCTATCTTTATATTTGTGAGTGTTCTTGATTTTAAAGTGTAATATCGTAAAACCTTTTTAATCAAACTTCCTTTGAAGCAGGTACGTCTTTATATAAGCAGAGATTGATAAGCCAAGGCTTGGTCAACATTATTAAGGTCGTATGTCTTTATACGAATTTATTATGCGACCAAGAAATGGTGAACTCATGTTGGGAATGGTACGTCTTTATACTTGGTCCCATTGTTTCACCGCCTCCCGGTGAACAAAGTATAATCACCTATTTAACTTTAATACAAAGCATTTATGTTCGATGTCTTAAACCAGCACGGATATGACCATTCGAAGGGTTGACGGTAACTGTTGTCCCTAACGGGAGGCACTACTATTTTAATTTAAAGATTTTAATTCGTGAATCAAATGTCGTGAGGACGAGGCTCTAGCGGTGACCCGGTGTAACATCCATGATTTTTCGATACTATTTTAAGTTATCTAATTATATATTCATTTATTTTTAATGACAATCCCGTACTTGTTCAACACAAGAAGTCACATTAAACAATATTGTAACATATAAACAACATAACATCTTTTCTTCTAATATATATTTAACCTAGGTATGTATACTTATGTAGACATATATATATATATATATATATATATATATATATATATATATATATGTACTTTGTTATATTGTAGAAAATAAAGATAAATAGATTACACCTTTATATGATGTTGCGAAATAAACAATCTACACAAACGGTGATTTTATAAAAATAGGATTTATCCCTTTATAAAGTAATCATAATTAAACAATTATTGTTTAAGTTTTTATAAAATAAGCTTTATATAAATTAAAAAGAATTTAAAAGTTATAAACTAGTTGAACCATCTAAACATCTGAACCTTTGAAATTAGATCTCTTTAACCTCAATTCTTCCCCATTCAACACATTTTGACCTAATTTGACTTTAAAAGTCAAACAGCACCAAATTTCCTTGCAATTCAAGGTTGAAATCGAGCAAAACCGATGGGCATGGACTTGCCATGTTTAAATAATCCAGTATCGATCAAATCCTGACTCGATTAACATTCCAATTCAACATTTGCGCGGCTTAATTCAAAACTCAAACAGGTTTGACCCTCCAAAGTCAAACCGAGCCTTAACAATCCCCAAATCACGGAATTAAAGCGTGTTAATGGCCGCAAATTACGTGTAGACTATTCTCGTATGAACCTAAACACAAATCGCGACCCAGTACACCGGGAATTTATCAAATCGATCCGCAAATCAAACCCGTGGACTATTCCTGTCGTTTTCGAATCAATTGAGTGATTGTAAGGAAATTGGCGTATAAACACCCCTCCCAAACGTTTGCAAAATATTTTGCAACCTCTCTAAACTCCCACACCCATCGCATTACACCTCGGGACCCCGGTCGAGCATCAAGAACAGCAGAAGTTTTGACTTGGCCGTTTGATTCCAATACTCCACCCAATCAAGTAAGAACTATGTTATTAGACTCGTAATTCAATGATTTCCAAAAGCCCTCTATCAATTTGTGACATCGGATTCTATCGGGTCCTATTTCGAGTAGGGTTCTTGATCAATTCATACGTATTCCCGATTTGGATTTCGGCTTTGATTCATTTAGCGTATTTATAATTTTAGGTTTCTTGTAATGCCAGCGAATCCACCTGGTCCGGCAGGTAAGCCACTGTGCCGTCGAACCAGGTGGCGTGGGTTCGAAACCCATACCCGACACTCATTTTGTTTTTCTTGATACCAGATCCGGACTCACTGCCAATGCGTGTTAAAACAAACTTAAACCGGTTTATTCCGAGTAGTCAGCCATTGGTGCAGTGGTTAATTCGTTGAGCCTGCACAGGGCAGACCCGGGTTCGACCCGGGCAAGCCGCATTTATTTTTAAATACCGTTTTTGATGTTTTAAAAAAATTGTATAAAATTATTTTTATAAACCCGACATTATTTAGATCAGAATAAAACAATAGTTTACAATTTTAAAATAAAACATTTATTTTACACATTTATATTGTTTAAAAACTTATTTTATTCAAATATATATATATATATATATATATATTTTAAATCCAACTATTTAAAGTACAAAACAAAGTATTTTAAATTAATTAACTATTATAACATGAATTTATCAAAATACTTTTCCATGAAACAAAGGTTATAAACCATTTATTTATTAAACTAATTATAAACATATATTAGAGTTTAAAATCAAATAAAAACTTTTCTTAATATATGTTAATAAATACGTCTATATTTTGTATTTCTCTTACATACTACTTTAATATTAAATAAATAATTAAATTTATTTATTAGTTATCTTTTTTTTATTATTTTAATTATAAAAATTAATTGGGGTTTAAATATGTGCAAAATATATATTTACCCTATATCTTGACATGTTATCATAAATTAATAAATAAAATAGATTTATTTAATACAAGGTTACATTTCTTTTGAAACACACATTATTTTATATAAATAAAAGGAATTTGTTTATTTAAATTAATTAAACATTAAAACAATAATTATTTCCAAGTATACTTTGAACCTACGTTTTCTTACCAAACCTTTGTCTAATTACATACGTCAACATACAAACCTTTGTTTTACATGAAACGACTCAACCTTGGTAACATATCAAGACCCTATAAACTTTGGAACAAGACCTAGACTTTGTACACATTATTAAGTCCAATTCATACATTGTAATCTAGGTTAACTTGTGATTTTGAGAATCGCTTGAGCTACAAAATTACTCTTGTTGCCTACACATTTGATTTCAAGGTGAGTTTATATAGCCCCCTTTTTATTTTGTACTTTTGGGGTGAAACATGATTTACTTTTGAAACTTTTTTGCATAGACTTAAAATACAATTCAATAATATGATATTATGTGTTATGTGCTTTGTGCTTGAATGCTATGAGTTAAGACTACATATACATGACATTAGTACAATCATTAACTCCGTACAAGCCAATGGTTAATATTGATAGATATATTGTGTCTGACAAACCCACCCGGTTAGGGTTACATTAGGGTAACCTGCGTGTTATGCCTCAGTCACAAGGTTTGATTGTACACACTTAGTTTAACTATAGATTCTCCATAAATGCCTTATACACGTGTATCGTATAAATTGTATAAAACACTTTAAACTTGGTTGTGTGTCAAAACCTATGTATGATCACCAACTTTTTAGTTGACCTTGTTTTCATCAAGTTTCAGGTACTAATGCTTGAGAATAAGTACAAGATGCTTCACCTAGGACTGATGACCTAGAATTTAATTTAAAGAGACTATTTATGTATTTTGTTTTCCTTGTATTGTTGGATTTATGTTTATTTACGTTATGAAATTGGTTGTTTAATTATTTAAACTTTAGTAAACCTTGAGCTTTTGAACAGTCTACATGTCCCGCCCCGACGTTTCCGCCGTCGGTTGGGGTGTGACAGATTGGTATCAGAGCCTTGGTTATAGGGAATTAGGTTATTAGACACTCTTAACCTAGACTATAACCTTAGGACACCTATACTATGACATGCTATTAGATGTTACATGAGTACTTCTTATGTAAATGGCCTACATGTTATACTAAGTAATGACACTACATGATACAATACATAATGACTTATGTGCCACACTACTTGATAACTCTTGTGCTTACACTCATTACTATCTACATGATACCTATGTGTTTCGTTGAGTGCTATCCTAAGTTTAACACACACACATACACACCAAACTCTTCATACATCTTTGGACTCACATACATAATACCACCACCTCTTGTGAACGAAAATTTAAACTTTTGGGCCTAATGTCCATCAATAATAAACTAAGAAGCCCATCTATCATCCAAGAAGAAGAAGCCACTAAAATGCATGAAACCTTACTTTTGGGCCTCAAAGCCCAGTCCACAACAATTCTCATCATGACCATGAGCCCAACAATGGTGTTATTAATACATGATGGCTGGAAGAGTGTGTAGGCCCATGAGGGATTCTGGCTAAGGAATGACAGGGTACTTAAGTGTGTCTTAGTGACCCACCCCTCTTTCCTGGGAATTCTCCTCAGGGATGCACTGCTTATAGGTCAAGTGTATTTCTAAAATACTATTGTGAAGACTTGGTGTTATGACTAGTCCAACTCTAAACCTATGAGAACTCTTATATTTAACACACAGTATTTCATTATCACTTACAACCTTTTCATTGTTTCTCTGCTATACATGGACTCCTACTCTCCTTCTACCCTAGTATACCGTCCCGGAGCAGAGTCTGATTGGGAAGAAGACAACAGGTCACCCGTGTATCGGTCACCACCACCCCCAGCTGCCAGGCCAAGGTTTGACGTAAGGGCAGATTGGGCTAGGAACATCGGCCCAAGACTTCAAACACCTAGATCACCCTCGTTAAGAGACTCGTATCTGGTTCCCGACCCGTATCATCCTAACCCTTGGGTAAGGCATACCATGGCACCCACTAGTGCTATGGGAATTCCAATCAATGACATTCACCAATATGTGAGGACCGCAGAATTTGAGAGGCAAAGGATGGAGCATGAGGTAATGCACGACTTCCAAGGACAAAGAATGGATAACCTAGCAAACCAATTACGGTAACAAAAGGAATTAATCTCCATCCTCAAAAAAGAAATACTGGAGCATCGCACGGAGACAGCTAGAACTGAAGCTAGATCGGCTACCCGAGTGACCATAGTGGTGCTCGTCTTGGGAATTATTCTCCTCCTAGTGGAAAGCTACAAGAGACATTAACAAAAATTATTTTCCATTATTTATTGTCTTTAAATTTTCAGTTTGAGAACCATTTCCCTATGTTTTGAGTAATGTTTAACATTTCACCATTTAATCAATTATATATATTCCAACTCTAAAGTTATCATTCATTGATTTGACACGTCGAGTGTGAATGACACCCACCATATTTTCATCAAAATTCTCCAAGTATCATTCACCATAATTTAGTATACTACCAGCAATCTCCTTCGTAAACAAATCATCCTATTATTTGATTTAAACAACCTCGTTATTTTGTTCAAACAAAATGTTATCAAACTTTTAGATAGTATCATAAATATGAATTTTCTATAAACATTTTCATCTTGTGAGAAAACTCAGTGCAACCTATTTTATAAAAGCATCATTTCAGATTGATAAATAAGTATGATTTTCCTCATTAAAGTAATTATTTCTAAAACCTGGCTAAATTGATGTACAACTACTTGATTAGCCAGTAATTTCTCTTAAAAATATTCTCCTTATAATAATTGAAAATAAAAAAAAAGTTTTTTCCTATAAACTGTCTATTTATTTAAATTATATAACTCAATGGTTTCACTACTTTATACATCTACAACCAAGAACAATTTACCACTTTCTATTTTCAAACAAAGATCAGTATTTGTAAACACATTTCCCTGAATGTTTTCAGAACCTCCTCGTTATCTTTCACTTACCACTTCAAGAGACGACCCATTTTGTGTAAACGTTAACCATCCCTAAAAACCTCAACGAGATTTATAGAGCTAGAACCTAACTACCACATCCTACACGAACATAAACCAACACGCTGCTCCGCAACACCTGATCACATGCAAAACTCGTTAGTATATGTCACACAAAATTCAATAACTTACGTATGCACGTTCACAAGATACACATCACGATCACATAATACATGAAACTAGTTTATTTGCAAATCACAATTTACAAGATTGATCACATAACACATGAAACCAGTTTATTTGCAAAATACATGATACATAACGATTGTTTGTTTGATACATAATAATAGATTGACCACATTAAACATGAAACTCATTTGGTTACAAAGTGCATGATACTAAATTGTTAACATTATACATGAAATTCATTTCCAACCATGTACATGATGCTATGTCGTTCACATTACACATAAAACCTAGTCGATTACAAGCTACATGACGCTAGACCATACATGAAACTTGAGTGCTACATTATACACGAAACTAAGTTACTTACAATTGTTGCGTTTGATTGATCACATTACACACAAGTAGTGGTCTTACACTTTGTTCACCAAAATTGTAAGCTATAACACATCGAAACTACTCGGGCTTTGACGTATTCTTGTTCAAACCCGAGGAAGCTGTAACACATTAAGACAACTCGGTGCTTGACGTATCCTTGTTCAAGCATGAGCAAACTATGGGACTTTAAGTTTTACTACCTTAGTACACTTTAGTTGCTAACTGACCTGCTTAAGGACATAGTTACTTTTTAGCAACTTTTATGTGAAAACAATACACATGAACGGAGTGAAATTGTGCCCCTCTTGACACGCACACAACAGAATGATCTATACGGACCATGCGATGATTTGAGTAATTACGGGTGCACACGGAATTATAAAAATCAGCGCATGGAAAACATAGTAAATTTTGTCATGTGTTGTGACCTAAAACTTATCCTGACATGTAACAACGAAACTGATGTGATATGACAAGGGCATGGTGGATACGCCGATGGTACTTCCTATATATAAGTGCCCTATCATATTATCAGAAGTAGCGTTGTTCGTGTCACGTGAAGTTTTTACCCAGACTGATGTTTGTGAACTCTCTTATCCACTGAAAATTCTTAAGCATATTAGTCTATCTTTTAAAAAAAATCCCGATCGCCAAGTTTCCATCAAATCCATTCCAAGTGACGCATTTCACCTTTAGATTCTTCGAAAGATTCCCCCTTAATTCTCTTGAAACTAAATCCATTAATATCATTTGGACATAACTTGAGTGTCAGACCCGAATCTTGTTATCTATCACACTCCCCAAAACCGACCATCAACGCACACTGGGAATCCAAACCCTCATTTTTCCTGATTCAGTAGTATCCACTAGTTAAATTTCAGGACGAAATTCCCTCAACAGGGGGATACTGTAACATCCATGATTTTTTGATACTATTTTAAGTTATCTAATTATATATTCATTTATTTTTAATGACAATCCCGTACTTGTTCAACACAAGAAGTCACATTAAACAATATTGTAACATATAACCAACATAACATCTTTTCTTCTAATATATATTTAACCTAGGTATGTATAATTATGTAGACATATATATAGATATGTACTTTGTTATATTGTAGAAAATAAAGATAAATAGATTACACCTTTATATGATGTTGCGAAATAAACAATCTACACAAATGGTGATTTTATAAAAATAGGATTTATCCCTTTATAAAGTAATCATAATTAAACAATTATTGTTTAAGTTTTTTATAAAATAAGCTTTATATAAATTAAAAAGAATTTAAAAGTTATAAACTAGTTGAACCATCTAAACATTTGAACCTTTGAAATTAGATCTCTTTAACCTAAATTCTTCTCCATTCAACACATTTTGACCTAATTTGACTTTAAATGTCAAACAGCGCCAAATTTCCTTGCAATTCAAGATTGAAATCGAGCAAAACCGATGGGCATGGATTTGCCATGTTTAAATAATCCAGTATCGATCAAATCCTGACTCGATTAACATTCCAATTCAACATTTGCGCGGCTTAATTCAAAACTCAAACAGGTTTGACCCTCCAAAGTCAAACCGAGCCTTAACAATCCCCAAATCACGGAATTAAAGCGTGTTAATGGCCGCAAATTACGTATAGACTATTCTCGTATGAACCTAAACACAAATCGCGACCCAGTACACCGGGAATTTATCAAATCGATCCGGAAATCAAACCCGTGGACTATTCCTGTCGTTTTCGAATCAATTGAGTGATTGTAAGGAAATTGGCGTATAAACACCCCTCCCAAACGTTTGCAAAATCTTTTGCAACCTCTCTAAACTCCCACACCCATCGCATTACACCTCGGGACCCCGGTCGAGCATCAAGAACAACAGAAGTTTTGACTTGGCCGTTTGATTTCAATACTCCACCCAATCAAGTAAGAACTATGTTATTAGACTCCTAATTCAATGATTTCCAAAAGCCCTCTATCAATTTGTGACATCGGATTCTATCGGGTCCAATTTCGATTAGGGTTCTTGATCAATTCATACGTATTCCCGATTTGGATTTCGGCTTTGATTCATTTAGCGTATTTATAATTTTATTTTTCTTGTAATACCAGCGAATCCACCTGGTCTGGCCAGTAAGCCACTACGCCGCCGAACCAGGTGGCGTGGGTTCGAAACCCATACCCGGCACTCATTTTGTTTTTCTTGATACCACATCCGAACTCACTGCCAATGCGTGTTAAAACAAACTTAAACCGGTTTATTCCGAGTAGTCAGCCATTGGTGCAGTGGTTAATTCGTTGAGCCTGCACAGGGCAGACCCGGGTTCAACTCGGGAAAGCCGCATTTATTTTTAAAAACCGTTTTTGATGTTTTAAAAAAATTGTATAAAAATATTTTTATAAACCCGACATTATTTAGATCAGAATAAAACAATAGTTTACAATTTTAAAATAAAACATTTATTTTACACATTTATATTGTTTAAAAACTCAATTTATTCAAAAAAATATATATATATATTTTTTAAATCCAACTATTTAAAGTACAAAACAAAGTATTTTAAATTAATTAACAATTATAACAAGAATTTATCAAAATACTTTTCCATAAAACAAAGGTTATAAACCATTTATTTATTAAACTAATTGTAAACATATATTAGAGTTTAAAATCAAATAAAAACTTTTCTTAATATATGTTAATAAATACGTCTACATTTTGTATTTCTCTTACATACTACTTTAATATTAAATAAATAATTAAATTTATTTATTAGTTACCTTTTTTTTATTATTTTAATTATAAAAATTAATTAGGGTTTAAATATGTGCAAAATATATATTTACCCTATATCTTGACATGTTATCATAAATAAATAAATAAAATAGATTTATTTAATACAAGGTTACATTTCTTTTGAAACACACATTATTTTATATAAATAAAAGGAATTTGTTTATTTAAATTAATTAAACATTAAAACAATAATTATTTCCAAGTATACTTTGAACCTACGTTTTCTTACCAAACCTTTGTCTAATTACATACGTCAACATACAAACCTCTGTTTTACATGAAACGACTCAACCTTGGTAACATATCAAGACCCTATAAGCTTTGGAACAAGACCTAGACTTTGTACACATTATTAAGTCCAATTCATACATTGTAATTTAGGTTAACTTGTGATTTTGAGAATCAATTGAGCTACAAAATTACTCTTGTTGCCTACACATTTGATTTCAAGGTGATTTTACATAGCCCCCTTTTTATTTTGTACTTTTGGGGTGAAACATGATTTACTTTTGAAACTTTTTGCATAGACTTAAAATACAATTCAATAATATGATATTATGTGATGTGCTTTGTGCTTGAATGCTATGAGTTAAGACTACATATACATGACATTAGTACAATCATTATCTCCGTATAAGCCAACGGTTAACATTGATAGATCTATTGTGTCTGACAAACCCACCCGGTTAGGGTGTTTGTTACCGACTTTACGTTAGGGTAACCTGCGTGTTATGCCTCAGTCACAAGGTTTTATTGTACACACTTAGTTTAACTATATATTCTCCATAAATGCCTTATACACGTGTATCGTATGAATTGTTTAAACACTTTAAACTTGGTTGTGTGTCAAAACCTATGTATGCTCACCAACTTTTTAGTTGAACTTGTTTTCATCATGTTTCAGGTACTAATGCTTGAGAATAAGTACAAGATGCTTCACCTAGGACTGATGACCTAGAATTTAATTTAAAGAGACTATTTATGTATTTTGTTTTCCTTGTATTGTTGGATTTATGTTTATTTACGTTTTGAAATTGGTTGTTTAATTATTTAAACTTTAGTAAACCTTGAGCTTTTGAACAGTCTACATGTCCCGCCCCGACGTTTCCGCCGTCGGTTGGGGTGTGACACCCGGGTCACAAGTTTGTAGTAGTCATATCACTAGATTAATCAACTTAACATTATCATGTACCAAGTTGATTTGAAGCCCGAAGCAATACTCTTCGTGACCTGATCATTTCTGAGATATTTACTTTCTTGTTGTTTACTATTCTGCTATTTACATTCCTGTTACACACATCACGCACATTTTTACTTTTATATTATTTACTTTACCATTATTTACTTTTCTGTCATTTACTATTCTGCTTCACCAGCACACAAAACCCACTCACTAATTGATCCGGCTAAAACGATAACGAAAGTTGAGTACTGGAACTCGACCGTGTCCATTGGTTCGATACTTGGTTCTTACCTAAACTATATTACGCTGCGATAGGTACACTTGCCTATTGTATGTGTTTTTAAGTTAAGGTAATTATCATTTTATAAATTTAAAACCTGATCTCGTAAAACCATCATAAAAATATATTATATTTTTATATATTAAAAACGACACATCAAGTTTTTGGCGCCGTTGCCGGGGACACAGTGATTTCAAGAAAAATTCAAGTTAACGGATTCGCCTTATCATTTTCATCTGTTTCTCTCTTACATTTTGTCGCAGGTAGTGTATGATCCATAGCTCCACTACTGGTTTTCACCGCCGAATACGAGAAAACCGTACGAGAAGAATGGCCGTAGAAAACCGCACTATCTCCGATTTCGCAAGACCGTCACTAGAGGCTTTGGGGTCTAGTATCACAAGGCCAAAGGTTGACGCTAACAACTTTGAGATCAAATCTCATGTTATCCACATGATCCAGTCATCATGCACTTTCTATGGATTACCCGATGAAGATCCACATGCCCACATTGCAAATTTCCTTGAAAATTGTGACACTTTCAAACTGAACGGAGTTTCAAATGACGCAATTCGCCTCCGAATGTTTCCCTTCTCCTTAAGGGAACGATCTAAGACATGGCTAAACTCTCTTCCTATCGGGTCGATCACTACATAGGATGATCTAGCTCAGAAATTCCTGTCAAAATACTTCCCACCAGCAAACACTGCAAAACTAAGAATGATATCACCACTTTCACCCAGGAAGATGGTGAATCACTATATGAGGCATGGGAACGTTTTAAGAACATGCTGAGGAAATGCCCTCACCATGGGCTAGAGGTTTGGTTACAAGTATCATCATTCTAAAATGGGTTGCACAATCAAGCTCGTCAGACACTCGACGCTACTGCAGGTGGTATTTTTGTAAACAAGAGGCCACAAGAAGCTTACAACCTAATTGAGGAAATAGCTATGAACAGCTATCAATGGTACAATCCAAGAAGTAATAGGGGAGCCAAGCAAGGTGTTCACTCTATCGATACTGTCACTTCACTTTCTGCTCAAGTAGACGCCCTCACCACTCGACTCAATCAGCTTAGCAAGGGCAAAGAGATCACTGAGACTACTGAAGAAGTAAAAAAGCATCAGTGCCAATACTGAGCAAGTTAACTTTATCGGAACAAACCGCCCGCAGAACAACCCCTACAACAATACTTATAATCCTTGAGGGAGGAATGATGCAAATTTCAGCTGGAAAGACAACAACAACCAAGGACAATCCGGTTTCAGACAACAACAACAACAGTTTCAACAAAGACAATCAAAAAACTATCAGCCTCGCAACAATTTCAAGGAACTAAAAAGCCAAGTAATGGATTGAGCTTGGAGGACGCGGTAACTAAGTTGATATCTATAACTGAAAATCAAGCCCTCTTAGCAGATGCTGGTCACAAACTATAGGAGGAAAAGTTCAGTCCTCACGAAGCTGAGTTTAGGACACATGAAGAAACTCTTCAGGTCATTGAGACGGAATTAGGGCAAATTGCAAAACTCCTATCCGAAAGACAACCAGGATTCCTCCCGAGTAATACTGAAACCAATCCAAAAGCAAATGTAAGTGCTATCACTCTTAGAAATAGCAAGGTTTATCCAGAACCACCCATGCCAGAAGAAGAAGTTCAATCACCAAGGAGAGAAATATTCACCGGGGTACCACTTCGTCTTCACATCACAGAAACAGCTACTCAAGGATCACAATCAAATGTAATCCCACCTCCTGCTCCAATGAATACTCCTCCAAAAGTTCCAACAAAAAGAACGTTCCATTCTCACATACCCTACCGAGGAAGGTTAGTAAAGCAGAAGACTGACGAACAATATGTGAAATTCATCGAACTGCTAAGTCAAATCCATGTCAATCTTCCTTTCCTGTATATCATACAACAAATGCCTAAGTATGGACGCTTCTTGAAAGATTTCCTTACAAACAAGAGAAACATGGAAGAGGCAGTGAAAAGTACCAATCATTGTGTCGCTCTTATCGAAATATGTCTTCCGAAGAAGATTTCAGATCCTAGAAAGTTCTCTCTACCATGTTCTATCGGACCACTGCCGATAACTTTCGCACTCGCTGATCTGGGAGCAAGTGTGAATGTAATGCCATACAACATGTTTCAGAGGCTCAAAATTGGAAATTCGCGGCCTGTTAATGCAACTATTGAACTCGCGGATGGATCGATTAAATCACCTATAAGAGTCATTGAGAACTTACTAGTAAAAGTCGGCAAGTTTGTCTTCCCTGCCGACTTCATGGTTTTAGAAATAGGACCCGACTATTCCGTACCTTTGATATTGGGTCGCCCATTTTTAGCTACCGCCAGAGCCGTCATTGACATGAATGAAGGAATTTTGACACTTCATGTCGAAAAACAATCAGTGACCTACAACATCGGAGGAAACGAGTGCTTATCCAATGATCCCTTTGAAATTGCACAATTCATCGACACTAATCTCCACTACCGGCTGAAGAAAGCTAAAGAATTCAACAAAGGAAAGAAACTCGATCTTAACAAGAACTTTAACAACACTCACTGGATCGATGAATACTTTGATAAGCTACCAAAATTGAAGGACTTGAATGAAGAAACAGGAGACACGGGGGAAGTTAATGGCCCTCACCTGAAGAAAGACTGATGAAGCACGTACGGGTCCGGCCAACGACCCTTAAATAAATGTGGCACTTCCGGGAGGCAACCCGATGATCACAAATAAATTGAGAAGCTGGTGCATACGGCAGAATGCATGGACCTCATGTTTGGTTTTCAAAATTTAAGTTTCTCATACTTCAGCCCCTAGGTATGCCTTCTCGATACTAGGACCTTAGTAGCTTATCTACTATCTTTTATTTTTCTTGTCTGTTTTTATGTTTTCCTTTGTGTGTCAGGTAAAATAACATCACCAGATAGTCTCTCTACTTCTTTGAGGAGTTACACTCCACCTCTACAACCTGAGGAGTCGAAAACCACATCAAATTTCTGAGAAATTAGATGAAGTATTTAAAGCAAAGTGTTGACAAACAGCTGATAGGCACAGCCTGACAACAGCAATAAGTTTTGGCCTTAGGTTATACACCGAATTGACCGGGGGAGTACCAGTTTCTTTTCCCTTAAAACTTCATGCATTTAAATTCCTACATAGCGTTCCATTACATGCATTTGTACATTGAGGGCAATGTACAGTTTTAAGTTTGGGGTGGGGATTTAGAGATTCAGGACTACTTGTAACCTCAAAGTAGTAAAATTCTAACTTGTGATTTTCTACCCATTTAACTAAAACATTACAAAAAACCTACCTTTCGTAAAACTAGAAAAATTTTCAAAAATTTTAAACCCTAAAACCAAAATCTCTTTGAGTTCGCACTTAATTAAATAAAATGAATACATGGTAAGTAGAAACAAATGGATATTATGCATAACAAATCACTAAACCCTATCCCATCCGTTTCCATATGAGAATAATCTGAGCCTTTTCATGAGCATTATTATCATTATTTTTCGCATGCTCTTTCATTTGGTATATTGAGAGTTTATTCGATCAGATTTTATGCATAACTAGAACTTGTGTGACTTATACATATCAAAACCATGAACTAGTAGAAGTACGAAAGTGAATGAGGCACCTAGGACTTTATTACCCTTACATATTATCCTTAAACCTAAAAATCCCAAAAATATTATCCGCCTAGATAGACCTCTGAGCCTTAGCCTTTTCTTTTCTACTACCCACATTTATCAACCAACCAGCTTTTCGTAAACACCAGTTATTGGCGGAATGTCTTCAAAATGGGAAAATTATCTTATGTCGTTATTTCAAGTTCATTACCATTGAGGAAATTTTAGAAAGAATCTGTTTTAATCAGAAGAATTGGAGTATACAAGAAGGTGGATGTATTAGGAAGAAACAGCTACAATATCTGCAAGGAATCTATGGAAATATTATTTGAGGAAAAAGAATTATTGAAGATTTTTTGTCTTGATACAAAAAGAAAATAAAAATATAGAAAAAGAAGAAAAGAAAAAAAAGAGAGAAGTGGGTCTTTTACCGGCTAGACCTTAAAGAACTGGATATGCATTCTTTTGATTTTAATTTGCTTTTCTGTCTTCATTTCACAAAGCCTGAATTACCGCCCGAACTCCGAGAGAAAGTTTTCAAAGCAACAAGTGATGTAAGAAAACTGTGGTGCAAGCAAGAACAACTTCCACCATTCTGCGGCCTGTCAAAAAGTGCCGCCAAAAGAAGAGCCAAAAGATACGACAAATGTGTGAAGTGTGGCAACTGGAGCCACGATGGAAAGTGTAGCAAGAATCAAACTCATTCCCAGCATGAGTATACGCATCTGATCAAAGTAGGAGCTGTTAGGCTACATGCTGAAAGATCCATATGGAAAGGCAGTAATGTGTACTACACAGTGAGGAAAGAGTTGAGAATGATAAGAGATCTTGGTCTTGGCTATCTGACCATAAACGAGCCCTCAGATTAGTTATACCCTAATGATCTGAGTACTATAGAGGGACTTGCTATTATTTTCCATTTTAAGCCAGGAAGTCGTAGCTGTGTGTTCCACGATAGCTCCAGCCCTTCAAAACCCCTTTTAAATCCCTAAAAATCAAAAAACATTTTCATTTTCACCCTTTATTTTTCTTTTAGCCACATTACAACCCTTTTAAAGCCCTCTTGATTCATGCATACTACCTAGTTAGTTGGTGGATACTTGATTTGCATACAAGCTTATGATTATTGCATAATTCGATTCGAACTTGAGTGTTCCACTTAACTTACATTATCTATACATATATAGCCCTAGAGTTGAGTGAACAATGTGAGGAGTGAGAGATTATACATAATTGAAGTTCTAGTAGGCTTGTCATGGATTCCAGCATAGAAAAATACAAAAATAGAATAAGCAACTCAAGATTTATCCCGGGGTTTCCAACTACTTGGAACTCCATTACCATTTGTAAAGTTTTTAGTTATGGGTATGATCATGCATGAGTTTGCTTGAGGACAAGCAAAGTTTAAGTGTGGGGTATTATGATATGCCTTAAATTATACATGGTTTGCATGCATAATAATCCCCATATTATGATACTAATCAAACAAAAGCCTTGCAATTGATACTTAATGTGTTAATATTTCATAATTGCAGGTTATTCGGTGCCCTAAGATAAACAAAGCAAAAAACCAGCATAAAATATGAAGAAATCAAGCTTTTAGAGGACCAAAAATGAACTTTGACCCCCCACAAGTCAAACCAGGTCAACATAAGTCAAACCAGCAGCTAAAAGTCAAAAATGGGAAGCAGTTGGGCATTGCACGGTCGTACAATGCCATGCATGGACATACAAACCCAATCTTGCTTCCCAAGGCTCCGGTACAATGTCCTTTGTACCCGGTTTGATTCCCGAGGTGTTTGCACGCCCGTGCAATCCAATTCACGGCCGTGCATTGCTCATTTTGAGGCCTATAAATAGATGGCTTGGGTTCTTCATTCCACACACCACAACACAAACAAAGATAGAGAGAATAGTTCGTTTCTAGCAGTATTAGAGTAGTAGTGAGTAGAGGGGCTCTTCCTCCTTGTTCCACAATAGGGGAGGCTACGAAACTCAGTGTTACGCTAGTTAGTATGGCCATTCGTGGCTAAGCTTCTTGTATTGTGATCTAGTGCGAAGCAAACATCTTTATTCCTAGTGTTTTCATTCGTTTTTGATTAGTTTTGTGTTAGTTTTGATTCGTTTAAATCTGTATTTGAATCTAATATATGTTTTTAGGAGCTCGTGTTGATTAGGAATCTATACATGGAGAAACCGAGCATGAGAATGAAACCGGAAGAACAAAAGTTAAAAAGTTGGAAATCCAAGTTCTCGCGGTACGCGAGAGAGAGATAGAAATGTCTCGCGGTACGAGAGGGAATCCAGACACGGCCACAAGTATTTTGTTCCTCGCGGTACTCAAGGATCCCAACCCACTGCTTCGCGGTACGCGGGAGACGGCATTTCTGCAAAACCCTAGATTTTCAAATTAAATTGATTTTAATAGCCATAATACAAAACGTTCGTATTCAGCCATCCAGAGAAGGGTATTAGGGCAATTTTGGGAGTGAGGAAGCAGATTGGAAGCCAAAGGTTGAAGCTTTGGATTCGGGTTCATTGATTATAGCGTTGTAGGATTCAAGATTCGATTTTTATTCTTTGATTGCGTTGATTGAACCATGTGTGATACTTTTACTTCTGTTTTGGTTGTTTTGAGTATGAATCTTGGCTAGATCATTGGTACTGCCTAGGTTTATGATGATTACTGCGTAAAGTTACGATTTTTACTGGTTTTGGATTCTATTTAATTGTTTAATGATTTTGTACAAGATCTTGATTTATTAATTGTGATGAATATGCATGCTTAGATCTGATTTGTGTTTGATTATTGATTCCGTACGTTGATTGTGGATGTCTGCCAGCTTGATTAGCGTATCTAGGTCATAGACTTTAGGGTTTGTGATTGTTTATGTGGTTTGCTAGAGATAGTGATCCATAGGAGTTGTGATTGAGCATAGATTGGATTGAGTGTGTATCCTGTCTCAATACCTGAGAAGTGGGAGATAGTCGTTTAGTCTTCGTCATTAGGAATCCGAGTGTCAGCTGTCTGAGAGGAAGTTGGTATTAGGTGTCTAGTGATTGTTGATATTCTGAGTCATAGTTCTTATTTTGAGATTACCCCGTGCATCTTCGATGTATGGTGGACAGTGAGACTAAAAGGTGATGTGTCTATTCGGGTACTTTATGAATGTTGGAGAGACCGAAAGGTAATCCACTATCTGGTGAGTTTATTACATCTTTAGGTTCCTTAGTTGGTGACACCTTGAGAGTGATTAGGGATCCACTAGGTAGTCTAGATCAGTTTCATTAGAAACCTAGATCCATCTTAGTTTCTATAACCGGTAGAAGTTGTTCTTTGCAAGTAGGATTCCGACCTAGGTAGTATTCTTCCCATCATCCGATTTCTTCCTTAGTCTTGATCTTGATAGCTTGAGTTGTTCTTAGTTTGCTGCATTCTTAGTTAATCTTTAGTGTAGTCAACCCCCCCAATCATCAATCTTTAGTCCGAGTCAGAGTCTAGTATAGTTATAGTAGTGTCACTAGGGTTCGATAACTAGGTTTACCATTAAGCTGTGCTTCACTCGATAGGTTCACTTGCCTGTCAGTGCGGTCTAGTTCATAAGTTTTCCATTTATTACAAAGGAGTCTAGGTTAGGTTGATTTGTTAGTTTTTTATAGACCGTCTGGGCGACATCAAGTTTTTGGCGTCGTTGCCGGGGACACTTGGCAATAGCAATATTAGCTTTGATTCGGGTCTCTGAAGTCTCACTTAGTGAGCAATGTTCTGCAGTGGTTCAGAACAAACTGCCGAAGAAACTTTCAGATTCGGGTCGTTTCACGATCCCGTGTCTGCTTGACAGTTTGCCCTTAAACCACGCGTTGGTTGACCAGGGTGCTAGCATCAAGTTGATGCCATATTCTGTTTATAAGCAGCTAGACCTAGATGAACCGCAGCCAACGTGCCGGAGCCTTTTCTTTGGCTGACCATTCAGTCAAGTATCCACGGGGAATTGTGGAGAATCTATTAGTGAAAGTCGGAAAATTTGTATTCCCCGTGGATTGTGTCATCCTGGAAATGGATGCGGATGATAGAGTCCCACTCATCCTCGGGCCCCCATTCTTGCGCACTGCCAAGGCATTGATCGATGTCTTTGACAGAAAGCTCACACTTCGTGTAGGGGATGAGTCGGTTACCTTTGATGCCACAAAGTCCGTGAAGGATGTTGGCGAGCATATCAACTCTGTGTGCATGCTTGATGCCTTCATGGACTACCATCAGGACTCTGATCCGTGTGAGATAGAAGTTGGTGAGCCCGCCCCTAATTTAGAAGAACCATATGATTGGGCGGTAGAGTTGAAGAAGTTGCTAGAAGCACCGGACTAGTACAGTGACGAAGAGGTGCCTGATGATCTGCTAGAGATGATGGCAGAATTTAATGTGATCATAGGCAAAACCCCTAGTGTGGGGAAATTAGTGGAGAGTGTATAGGATCCAGGAGATCCTAGTGAAGGTTTAGAGGTCACATTCATAGGAAATCTTATTCCTGAACCTCTACCGGTTCTTTGTTCTGAGGGGAGAGTTGCTAAGCCGACCCCTAGTTCTAGTAATCCTAGGTTTAGGCCACCCCGTAAAAGGACCCGTACATTGATAGAATCCTCTGATTTTAAGGTAATGCAAACCCCAAGTGTGGGGACATCGAGGGGTAAGAAGTTATTAGGGTATTTGATGCACATCATCTTTGGACCTGGTAGGTTTAAGCTGTGGTGGAATGATCTGAGTGAAAAATTTAATATAAGTACATTGCTTGGTAGGGAGTTGAGTCTGTTGAAGTTGTGGAGGACCGGTAGAACGCGAAGGATGAAGGCGGTACCGGTTAGGATCAAGGAGAAGCCTCCTGATAGTTTTGTTTGAGTCTTGGGCAAGTGCCCGGGATTTAGAGTTTGTATGCACTACTTGGTTTGAGTCCGTGTCATTTTTGTGTTTTTCGGTATGTGTGGTTTGTTTGTGTCGTGTTTTGCAAGGATTCGTGCTTGATTCAGTGAGGAAAATCATCAAGAATGAAGTTCCAGGTATTTTTACATTTGTTTTTATGCTTGGGATAGGTTTTCAGTGAGTTTGGGGGGAAAAGTTTTGAGGGGTGGAAATTTGGCTAAGTATAAAAATCATCTTAACTTTCTGTCAACATAGCTCCCTCGTGGTACGCGAAGGATTCTCAATTGTCTCCTCGCGGTATGCGAGAGACAAACTTTATGGCCGGGCATATTGCATCCTCCTCATGGTACGCGAGGAGGGATTCCTGTTACCTCGCGGTACGCGGGGCGGGGGGTATTGTTACCCTCTTTCTCTTTTGTTTCTTAGAGTTTACCACATTCCATCCACCATTGACCACCATCCATCACCACCACACATTCATCCATCTATAATCACCTTACTACCACCATCATATCATATACCACCTCTGTCATCATTCGCCTTCGTACCATTCGACCACCATTACCATGGAAACTTGAAACCATTTATGACTGTTGACCTACTTTGTTGTGGCGTTCATGTCTATGTGTTTGCCACCCATCGTTTCTCAGCATGCTATCTATCTTGAGTCTTTATTTTATTTTGAGTTAGTTTAATGCTGCGGGTTTGTTGTGAGGTTTATTTTGCAGGTTTTATCATTCTGCCTGTACTCAATCTCCATTCGGGAGGGATCGATCATCACTTATTTACAGTTTGTAAAGGCAACCCGATAGTGTGTGCAACCGTGACCGAAATGCTATATGGTGCACACAAGGATGAACGAAGCTGGATTTAATTCGAGAGCATATATCATTACTAGCTAAGTTGCTTCATGTTTTATTTTTGCATTTGTATTTTTTTTTTTTGTTGTGTCTTGCTTCACATTGAGGACAATGTGTCTTTCAAGTGTGGGGATGTGAGTGTCTAGTTTAGTTAGTTGTTTTGTCATAAAAATTCAAAAATACAAAAAAAATTAAGAAAATTTGAAAAATATCCTTGGAAATAACTGCTTATACTTGGAAAATGATAGTACAACTGGATGTATTTGTTGAGCTTAAATGATTTAAATAATAGAAAATGCGTCTAATTAGTGATGTTTTGGTACACGCAGCCAGTTTGAATAGCTTAAATAGCCTGTGAGTGTTACTTAGTATTAATCACGTAATAAAATCATGAAATCGTGTGGGTACTCATCTTAGGGTGTCGGTAATACTGAAACTGTCAACACGGGGTGATAGGTACCACGTTAAGTTAATATCTATTTGTTTTTTAGATATTTGGCACACCACTCTCTTTTTATGAGAATGAATCCGTGTTTGGTGGCTCCCGCATCCATAATTCCATAATTCATTGAGCTTATTTGTTAGAATACTGAGTTTTGCTTATGTGTTACCCTTCATGATGGCCACTTGGAGAAAACACCCATAAGTGATTCTTATGTGCTTTATTGATTTGACTTAGTCTATGTGTTACCTTCCGGGATAGTGACTTGGTTGAAACGCCTCTAGATGAAGTTTAATTTGTTTATTAATGCTCATTATCATTCCATTCATTTATGATTTCATCTAATTTCTAAAACAAATAAATCTTAGTTTAACGTGGTAGGGTAAATCTATTTGGTTTGATCAGTGCCTTGACATGACCGTGAGACGGGATTAAGTAGGGCTGTAACTGCTAAATGTGAGTCACATAGGTTGATTGATATCTGTATAAATTGGAATTAGAACACATTACGGAGGCTTGAAAGTTGGTGCTTGGGTTTAATCGGACAGAAATACTGATTGTGGCTTTTTAACGCGTGAGTATATTTTGCTAATTGGTAATTGATGTTTGTTAAGTAGATCTGAGTTATGATTCCATTGCAGCTTTTCTGAGAACGAAAAAAGAATAAGTGTGGGGATGTTTGATGTAATACGAAGCACACATCTTTATTCCTAGTGTTTTCATTCGTTTTTGATTAGTTTTGTGTTAGTTTTGAGTCGTTTAAGTCTGTATTTTAGTGTATTGTATGTTTTCAGGAGCTCATGTGGATTAGGAAGCAATACATGGAGAAACCGAGCACGAGAATGAAGTCGGGAGAACAAAAGTTAAAAAGTTGGAAATCCAAATTCTCACGGTAAGCGAGAGAGAGATAGAAATGTCTCGCGGTACGCGAGGGAATCCAGAAACGGCCGCGACTGTTTTGTTCCTCGCGGTACGCAAGGATCCCAACCCACTGCTTCGCGGTACGCGGGAGACGAAATTTTCGTAAAACCCTAGATTTCCAAATTAAATTGATTTTAATAGCCATAATACAAAAAGTTCGTATTCAACCGTCCAGAGAAGGGTATTAGGGCAATTTTGGGAGTGAGGAAGCAGATTGGAAGCCAAAGGTTGAAGCTTTGGATCCGGGTTCGTTGATTATAGCTTTCTAGGTTTCAAGATTCGATTTTTATTCTTTGATTGCGTTGATTGAACCATGTGTGACACTTTTACTTCTGTTTTGGTTTTTTTTAGTATGATTCTTGGCTAGATCATTGGTACTGCCTAGGTTTATGATGATTACTGCGTAAAGTTACGATTTTTACTGGTTTTGGATTCTATTTAATTGTTTAATGATTTTGTAAAAGATCTTGATTTATTGATTGTGATGAATATGCATGCTTAGATCTGATTTGTGTTTGATTATTGATTCCGTACGTTGATTGTGGATGTCTGCCAGCTTGATTAGCGTATCTAGGTCATAGACTTTAGGGTTTGTGATTGTTTATGTGGTTTGCTAGAGATAGTGATCCATAGGAGTTGTGATTGAGCATAGATTGGATTGAGTGTGTATCTTATCTCAATACCCAAGAAGTCAGAGATAGTCGTTTAGTCTTCGTTATTAGGAATCCGAGTGTCAGCTATCTGAGAGGAAGTTGGTATTAGGTGTCTAGTGATTGTTGATATTCTGAGTCATAGTTCTTATTTTGAGATTACCCCGTGCATCTTCGATGTATGGTGGACAGTGATGTGTCTATTCGGGTACTTTATCATTGTTGGAGAGACCTAAAGGTAATCCACTATCTGGTGAGTTTATTACATCTTTAGGTTCCTTAGTTGGTGACACCCTGAGAGTGATTAAGGATCCACTAGGTAGTCTAGTGTTGTTTTCTTCGAAACCCAGATCCATCTTAGTTTCCAGAACTGGTAGAAGTTGTTCTTTGCAAGTAGGATTCCGATCTAGATCGTTTCCAGAACTAGGGTTCGATAACTCGGTTTACCATTAAGATGTGCTACACTCGATTCGTTCACTTGCCTGTTAGTGCGGTCTAGTTCATAGGTTTTCTATTTATTACTTAGGATTCTAGGTTAGGTTTATTTGTTAGTTTTTTATAGACCAACTGGGCGACATCATATTGCTAGGGTGAAGATGATGTTTGGTGCATGTTAATATTAATCTAGTGGTATGTTTATGTCTTTAATTATTCCTCCTTAAAACCACCATTTGGTGGGCTTTTATTACAGTCTAAATCTGTCTTTATATATGTGAGTGTTCTTGATTTTAAAGTGTAAGATCGTAAAACCTTTTTAATCAAACTTCCTTTAAAGCTTGTACGTCTTTATATAAGCAGAGATTGATAAGCCAAGGCTTGGTCAACATTATTAAGGTCGTACGTCTTTATACGAACTTATTATGCGACCAAGAATTGGTGAACTCATGTTGGGAACGGTACATCTTTATACTCGGTCCCATTGTTTCACCGCCTCTCGGTGAACAAAGTATAATCACCTATTTAACTTTAATACAAAGCATTTACGTTCGATGTCTTAAACCAACAAGGAGGTGACCATTCGAAGGGTTGAGGGTAACTGTTGTCCCTAACGGGAGGCACTACTATTTTAATTTAAATATTTTAATTCGTGAATCAAATGTCGTGAGGACGAGGCTCTAGCGGTGACCCGGGTCACAAGTTTGTAGTAGTCTTATCACTGGATTAGTCAACTTAACATTATCACGTACCAAGCTGATTCGAAACTCGAAGCAATACTCTTCGTGACTTGATCATTTCCGAGATATTTACTTTCTTATTGTTTACTATTTTGCTATTTACATTCCTGTTACACACATCACGCACATTTTTACTTTTCTGTTATTTACTTTACCGTTATTTACTTTTCTGTCATATACTATTCTACTTCACAAGCACACAAAATCCACTCACTAATTGATCTGGCTAAAACGATAATGAAAGTTGAGTACTAGAACTCGACCGTGTCCATTGGTCCGATACTTGGTTCTTACATAAATTATATTATGCTGCGATATGTACACTTGCCTATTATGTGTGCTTTTAGGTTAAAGTAATTATCATTTTATAAATTTAAAACCTGATCTCGTAAAACAATCATAAAAATATATTATATTTTTTATATATTAAAAACGACACATCAGTTAGGTAGGGTGTTCTACCCGGAGTAAGTAGGTGAGGTGCATGCTTAGCTAATGGGATGTGTAAATTCTAGTATAATGCCATTGTGTTATGAGTTAGTCGGGATATAAGCTAAACGCTTAAGAATACGTGTATGATACATTATCCTAGTGCTATGTGTGGGGTGCAGGTGCAGTTAATGAGTCATGTAAATAGAGTATGATGTTATGTGTGTTATACATGTGTTGTGTGTACTATGTCGCTGTCCTTGTGACAAGGTGGGAATTGTTATTGTGTCGTTGTCCTTGTGGAATGGCGGGTATTGTGTTTGCACCGTTGTATTTATGACACGGCAAACGGGATTGTGGAGGACGAAGTCCTTCGGGAAGTCACCAAAGGTGACAATTATTCAGCAGGTTAATGATGAGCTCGGGGTGTGTCGAATGCCCTGACGAGAGTGCAGTGATAAGGTATGTGTTTGTGTGCATATATATGCATGTTAAATTGCATATAAGTGTTGAGCTATATTTATTGTGCATGAGAGGATATCAATGTGATGTGTAGATGGTATTAATGTGGTGAGTAGAGTTAGATTGACCGTTGCATCGGGATTGTGATGTGGTGTTTACAATTGTTATGCCAGTTGGTTTATGAGAGTCTTGGTTAGGGTTGGTTAAGCCAGTGTCTAGAGGGTGGTTGAGATAACCAGTGTGTGGTTAATATGTGTGGTAAACTTTGAGTTATCAGAGGGGTAAGTTCGATCCATGTCAGAGAGACTTAGTGGGTTAAAATGGTGGGGTGAGTCTGTAGAGGTGAATCCTTTGGGATATTGTAAGATAATGGGTGTTATCTTTCTATTAATGAATGACAAAACTATTTTATAAAGACCAGAGGGTCTTGAGTGGAAATAAATATTAAATGAGACGAGTTGACTTTTTGTTTAAATTAAACCATTAGAACTCACTCAGCGTAGCTGACTTTGTGTGTACGTTAGATTGTGTTGCAGGTGAGCTTGGGGTCGACATATCTTGGCTTGGGAACAGTGCTACTCAGATTGGTGTGCAGGATTCGTTAGGTAAACTTAATGACGATAACGATCTTATATGAAAATTAAGGTTTTAGAAAGACTTACGTTGTAGTTTGATAAATCACACAAGTATTTTAAAGAGAATAACCAGTTATGAGAACCAACTGTAGGGTGCCCGGTTTAGGGCCTTACAGTTTTAAACATTCAATCTGTCATCCATTCACGCCTCTCAATGTGTCAACCATCTTCTTTCTCACACTCACTAAACCATTGCATATATCTTTAGTAAGTGTGAGTGTTCAAGTGATGAATTGGTAATTCAAACTCGTTGTTTCCTAATTGCCAATCTTTTATTGATAACCAAGAAAACTCTCTCTAGAACTTGATTACAATGGATACCCTAACTCAATATTTGTTTTACATATACAATTGATTACATATACTCGTTAGACTAGAACATCCTAAGCCAACTTGTTTTAGGAAGCTTCTTTTGGCCTATTTGGTACACCGGCTTGTGTCCCAAGTCATAGAAATTCGCCAACAAGTGTGACACCCCTGCCAAGGCGGATTATACACGGGAGCGACGAAATTGAATCATCACACATGGATAAAAAGAATACTAAGGAATTTATTATTTAAACCAAATAGTTAATACATCAAATTTCGAATCAAATAAAGCAAACAACAAAACAATCTCATTTTTTTAATTAAAATCTAAACTATGTCCACTAGAGCATAATTCTTGATTCCTAGCATGAGCATATCGGCAACTTAGTTTCCATTTTCTAAAAAACATGTTAAAATAGGTTAACTAAAAAGTTGGTGAGAACATAAGTTTAGTTGCATAGTTATATCATAGAATAATAGTGTAGAATTCATAAACAATTTCAATATAAGTAATTTAAACTTTTATACAT
The DNA here is from genome assembly GCA_023525975.1 of Smallanthus sonchifolius. Lineage (NCBI taxonomy): Eukaryota > Viridiplantae > Streptophyta > Magnoliopsida > Asterales > Asteraceae > Smallanthus > Smallanthus sonchifolius. Next base: position 70,958,023 of record CM042033.1, on the reverse strand, counting down.
GAGTCCACAACCAACCCTAGTGACTAGAATAGTTTCCCCGTCTGAACACATCAGACCCAAAGTGTTGTTATAGAATGTAGTTTCTGTCATCTGGCTCCCTCGAGTTGAAAAGAATATGTCAACTGGAGATGTTGAAAAGAATACGTCAACTTGAGCACTAGATGGACTTGTCAGGCCAATAGATCTATTTACTTACTCCCGTTAGCTAAAAGTTAATGGTTGTAGTAGAGTGTGTATAAAACAGTTTAAGTTTACAAGTATAGAAAGTTGTTATTGAATAGTATGAAAAACTCGTAGTATGATAATAATATAGAGTTTGAATAATATCATGTTTTCCACCCCAAAGATAGAAAGTAAAAAAGGGGCTATGAATTCACCTTGTAAGTTTAGAGGGTTGAACTTGTACTTGTAGTAACTTGGATTTGAATGCCTTAAGGATTCCCTAAGTATGTTCGTTAATTTAGAGACAAGTTAAGGATAGTCGAGGGGTTGCTAGTGAAATTAGTTGAAAGTGGTTGTTGTACACTAGAGTGGTTATCATTCAAGAGTAGTACCTCCAACAGAAAAGTTCCCAGGAAAAGTTGATTGGATCAGAACCCCGTCTTTTCCTAGCCAGAACCTTAATGTTTGTCAGATAACTATATACTGGTTTGAAAGTTACTCTATTTGTATACTTAACCAAGTTTAGGGTGTGATTTGTAAAGTTGGAAAAGATAAGGGTTGAAAGTGAAAATATGAATTTAGTAAGGATTAGAGTGAATAAGTTGAATACTAGATGAGTTTAATTTAAAATAGAGAGTTTTACTAGAAACATGATGGTAGAAGTTGAAAGGGAACAAGGAAGATCAAATCAAAATTTTTAAAAGAAAAGTTTGGATAAGTTTGAAGGGTTTATAAAATCATTTAATATTTGGGATTTTAACATGTTAATCATGATTATATCAAGCTAATTATACCAAAAATCGTTGCTTTTTATCAAAAATTTAAATAGGTGAAAAGATTTACAAAAGATAAACTTGGACAGATTCAAATCAACCTTGCGCACTGATCTTGCGCGGGCTGTTTGGGGGGTCAAAACTTTGAGTTTGAAGGAATTCTTTATATGGTTGGAATCACAAGAGACCGAACTTGATTGTAAGAAAAAAAAGAATAACTGAAAAAGGTTTTGTTTTGGGGGAGATATGACCTCCCGAACACAGATCAGTGAATCTACCAAAATATGAATTTTGTTGTTTGATGATCATAATGAAAGTTTTGATTAAATAAGGCTTTTGATCTTGAATTATATCTATGATTATAATACAAAAATGTTGGTGAATCATATATCTAAGCTAGTTATGAAGAAAATTGAAAAGAAAAAATATTAACTAACAAGAACATAAGAACGAACTTAATTAGAATGGAAAGATATGAACATGAATCTTCCAATGGAGGAGAGGGACGATCTTTAGTAGCTAGAGAGCACTAGAGAATCGTTTGAGGTGTAAAGAATGAAAGTGAATTAGGGGCTCTATTTATAGGGTGAGTTTGAGAGGAAAGGGGGAAAAGTTGGTTAGGTCTTTTACTAGGATTACAAAGGTGATAAGCATGGCTTTATAAAATCATAAATTTAAAAAAAAACCGAATAAGGGTTGGGGAGGACTGAAAATTTCGGCCAAAGGGTTTAGGGGGGATAGGATTGAGTTAAGCTACTTAGTTGGTTAATTGGAATAGGATTAGGATAGGTTTAAGAATAAAAATAATGGTTTTAATTCATTTAGATAAATCTAAAGGTTTTTAATACATTTAATAATATAAATAATAATATTAATCACCTACTAATAATATTTTTGAAAATTTATATAAATAATAATATGTATTAGATAAATTACAACAGTCAACCAAGATTTAGAATTGTTACATTTGAAACTCTAAATTTACACATGTGCAAGTTTAGTTTTTGAAATTATTTTAATATGGTTTAATAAAGTTACAAACTTTAATAACTTAGGTTAAGATAGAATATAGGACGTTCAAAGTTACCATAAGTAGTAAGTTCTATAATGAACACGAGAATTATACATAGGATCACACTAGAATAAGTAAGCCGTTTTAAAGTACAATAGAATACTCACTTTAGACTAGATTTAGAAGTTTGAATTGAAATGATATGAGATGTAATATAAGGCACAAAAAGTTCATAGCATTATAATTCTCAATAAGTCACAAAGTAGAATCAAACATAAGCATAGAATCATACATGACATAAAATCCTAGAAATCATAGATATCACAACTATCTACGTGACGCTTACATACACCACTTTTTTGCTCAGACTCACTAACCGCTAAATATAACCTTATAGAGGCTAGATTAACATTTAGCTATTTAAAATCCGATAGTAACATTTAGCTATTTAAAAATGTAATAAATCTACTTTCCAAAAACTAATTGTTTTTTCTGTCATAACACTTATTCTGGGATGACTAGAGTAATAATATTAGATATTATTTAATGATAACTAATTTCATGAGAAATTTATTTACGAAGTATATAATTATCGGTCAATATGTAATGCTTGTTTAACTAAATATCCAAAGTAGTAAATTAAATCTCTTAATTAATTAAGTCTTTAGATTTTTTTATGAAAAAATCTTTTTAAGTAGATTTGTTTTTAACGACATTTTTTTTTTTACTTTTTAAGTAGATTTGTTTTTAACGACATTTTTTTTACTTTTAGTATCACCTTTTTTTTTAATGACAACACCTACATATTCTAGAATAATTGGGTTTTACCGGTGCAACACCGAGAACATCTAGGGCAGCTCACCGCAGAAGGAACCCCTTAACTGGGTAAACCCCCTGACCTGGCCACAGACCCCTTTTTTTGCTGTGGTCAGGATTCGAACCCAAGACGTCCACTATGGGAAGTCTTAGGGCTACCATTGCAACAAATGACCAACGGTTTTTAGTATTACCTAACAGTTGCAGAATGTGAACTCATACCACTTTTATGGGAGACGATCACCGATGCCACTAGACAGTCTAGACTTCAAGGCCATAAGTTTTACTTTTAGATACCACATAAACTTACACTTGCAGGATTTAAACTCAAACCATTTTTATGAGAGACAATCTTAATAACATTATTATTTAATACAAGTTTTAAATGTTTAATCCTTAAAATTTCATCAATTTTTAATTTAACCCTTCAATTTTCTTTCCATTAATTTTTTACGTTAAAATTTAATCTACAATAATTTTTCATACTAAAATTCTATGACCATTTGTTCTTTTTCCTTCGTCACTTTCCAAATTTCAACACTAATTAATAACTTTTTAGAACTTATTTATATAATATAGTTCATTTTTTTAATAACTAATACAAATAACCAATGTTTTCAGAACCGGACCGGACAACGAACCGGACGTCTTAGAGGTTCACTGGTCGGACCGTTCGGACCGGATTCAAGAACCGGATGACGCAATAAATAATATAAATATTCATAAAAATATATAGAAAAATATAAAAAATTCCAAATACTACATATACAACCATTTAAACAATTTTGAGTCAAGGAAGAAGGTTGTAGGTCTGTAGGAATTTTAATTCTTTTAAATCTTCAATTTTATATTTGATTAGGGTTTTGGAGGACTTGTGGCAGCGTATACGTTAAAAGGTAAGAGCCAAATTGAGTTAAAATTGTAAATAGAAGTAAGTAGGAGGACTATAGATAAAAAAGATTAAAAAAATAGTAAAAAGAAAATAAAAAAAATTAAACTTCCGGTTCGACCACTGGTTCGTGGTTCGACCGCTGAATCGCTTGGACCGCCCGGTTCAACTAGCAAACGGTCTCAGAGCATGTAACCGGACCGGTGGAGGTCCTGGTTCCCGATCCGAACGGCCGGTCCGGTCCGGGTTTAAAAACATTGCAAATAACAGTAAAAATAATAATAATAAATTAATATATTATATTATTACGAAATTAAGAAAAACACCCCTATGACAGGGCTATCTTCCTAGGCCTTGTGCGGCGCCCAAAGTTGTTCCTGAGCCAACCAATCAATCCCGTTTATGATATAGTTAACTAGTTCCGTCATGCTTGGACTCATCAGGGGAGCGGCCACAGTGTCAACGGCCCAACCAGTGTTACGCCGTAGTGCAAACACCATATTGAAAGACTTTCTTTTCTATGACTGAGGCTCTCCCCAATGAGAACAATAGTAGTAGCTAGTAAACCAAAGCGTTCAAACACAAACTAAGCAAATACAATCTTTAAACATTTGATCGTCTCAACTTTCTAACTTTCTTACTGGTCAAATATGCACACAAGACATCCACGCAGTACATAATACCCTCATACTCATAAATCAAACTTTTTATTGTCGGCAGCCATATCTGGTTAATAAAACATGATAGAATAAACAATTTAATGTCTAAGATCATGATAAAAAATAACAATAATAAATTATTAGATTGGCTAGATGATTATTATGTAGCATTTGTTAAAGAGGGTTTAGAATTAGATAATGAATTTAATTCAAAAGTTATTTGTTTGGTACGTGTCATTAATTATAATATAGATTAAAGAAAAGGAATAATACTAAAATAGACATTTTATCCAGCTAAATTAAAAAGGCGCCGGCTAAGCCGGCTAAATTCAAAGGCTTAGCCGGCAAAAACTAAAGCATTAGCCGGCTTAGTTCCGGCTAAATGTCTATTTTGGTATTTTTTAGAGAACTATGTTCATTTTGGTATTTTTCTCTTAAAGAAAAGGCTAGTTGAACAGTTTTATTTTCACTGCTTTTGTGACAGCTTATGCCTTTTGTTTTTTTTTTAACCCACGCATACTATATATAATATACGCTTTTAACCCGTTTAATTTCCTAATAATTTCGTTTTCCTTTACTAGCTTTTGTTCGTTAATTTTTTTAAAAAAACAGCTTTCGCTGCTTTTTTAGTTTTTTTCAAAGTTCCAATATAAATTTTTTTTTTAAATGGAGTTGTATTAAAAATCGAGTTTTTTTTGTATCGTATCCTATAGCGAGCGCCGTTACCGTTGTTGTACCGTCATGAGCCGAACTTATTATTAGCGAAAAACATCATTGCCAGTATTGGTATTATCCGAACCGATATCGATATTCTCTTTTATGGTTTTTGAGGACCCAAACCGATAATAACCTAGGTCAAAGTTTGTTTAAATATATAAATGAAATGAACAGAAAGACTAACAAAGGAAGGTATCTAGCCTGGTGGTAGACGCGCTGTGCTTCCACCCGAGAGACACGGGTTCGACCCCCCCCCCCCCCCCCGCGCCAGTTCTTCAAAATTTTATTTCTGTTTTTTTTTTTCTTTTTATTATTTAGTTTTAGCCTTCTTTTTTATTAACATTATTTTTACCGTTGCGTCTACGTTTTTATTTACCTTTTTATTAACGAATGGCCTGACACCCGTCTCGGAGCACAGCTATACGCAGCTAGTCTATACTATATAATAAATAAAGGTTTTTCCATGCCACGTGTCGTCTCCACATTCAATCTCACAATTTTTTTCCCGCATCTCTCTCTTATTAAATGCACCTTTATCTTTTAACAATAATATATATTTAAAGAAAATATTATTTATATTAATAAAACACATTTATTTTAAATTACCCCTTATGAAACTTTGAAATCTAATTATGTAACTTTAATTTCCAATCAAATAATAAATGAAAATCAAATTACATTAAATAGTAGTTAATGTATTTTCAAAACCTAATTATATATTAGTTTTTACATATTTTGAGTTTTGTTTTCTATCCTTAATATATGATACATTTTTACACCTGTAAAATATACAAATAAAGATTTAAAATTTTTATTTATTGATATTTTTCATCCCGTGTATATACACGGGATCTAAACTAGTTAAGAATAAAACAATATTAAAGATTTTAAAAAACCTACACTCATAATAAGCAAATGGAGTGATTGCTGTTTAGAAAGGGCCGGCCCAAGTAGGTTAGAGAACAAGTTGTGGTTTAGCCCAAAAATACGTCCCTCGAATTTTTCTGAAATTAGCCCAATTTACCTTTTAATTTCTGGCTTCTTGTTTTTTAAATCTTCCAGGATTCTAGGTCTAGCCGTTGCCCGCTCATTTAGTCTGACGGTCCCAAAATAGTTCGGGAGAAAATGGATGACTTATCTGGTATAATTTATGAGTAGAAGTAGGGTAGATTTGTCGTTTAAGAAAAAAGTTCGGGAGAAAATGAAGTCGTGAACTCGAGGGTCTTCATGGCGAATGATCTAGTTAGTTTTCATCAAACTCGATTTAACCATGTCATTTTCTTCATTCTTCATCGATGGACTATGATTTTGTTTTATGATTCATTTTAGACATTCACCAAAGTTGTATACAACACAACTAGTTATCCTTTGAGGTTTAATTTCGATCAATCTTTAATTAATTTTTAATTGTTCGGTTCACATTACCAGAATAATGGGCATCACCGGTAGCATAATCCGCCTGGCCTGTACCGTTGGAATTCCGTCGTGATACTCCATCGGAAATATGGCTGCAAGTAATCTCATTCCTGACAGACAACCAACAAAATTACAAACAAAATTTAATATTTTTTTTAATCTTTAACTAGCGATATGATTAACTATTGATTTTGATATTTAAGTAATTCATTAACTACGAAACTTTCCATCGGTCATAATAACTGAGTGAGATACTTGCACTCCAGGAACGAAAACAAGAACAAAGGAAGTTTTATTGATTGTATAAGCACATCTTCATCCGTAACAAATCTGGTAAGTATTCTTATTGTACGTCTCTTCCCTCAATCAATCTCTATTTATAAACTAATGCAGTTTTTTTTTTTGAAAGACAAATTTCTTAATTTCTATGGGAGTGAGATTTGAACTCACGACCTACTCAACCCTTGGTGTTCTTAGATGATTTTCCTTTACCACTGGGCCACCAACCCCAATAGTCTAAGCTAATGCAGGGGTGAAAATGTATGAAATGTCATCATTTATTACTCGGCTTCAATTATTCTTTCTAGTCAACTTTTTTTAACACCGATTCCTAGATTTTATAGGATAAATTCCTACGTCTTTATATAAATTCATTAAAAAGTTCTAACTGAAGAAGCAAATAAATGTGACCGTATAGGTGGCAAAATGTGCTGTTAGTGGCATGTCAAGATAAGTAATTTTGTAGTTGTTGGAACGATCAATCTATAACACCTTTTGTGCATATTTATAAATTTTAAAGGTTTATACATTTCAAGATAAGTAATTTTTTTAAAAGTTTGTTTTAAACATTTAAAAAAGGTGAGTCACTCTCCCATGGAGAGATGTAGGGGTGTGCTAAATTCGGATGTCCGGAAATTCGGATAGTTGATTTCATTTCACTATCTGATTCCGTATCTGAACAATAAAAAAATAAAAAATATATATAAATATAATATTTTTAAATTATAAAAATAATTAAAAAGCTTAAAAAACAATTAAAAATATACATTTATATATATATATATATATAACTATAATATTTCGGGTTTTGATTTAAATTTTCTTAATTTTAAATTATAAAAACAATTAAAATATATATATATATATAATATTTCGGATATTCGGGTATCCAAAATACAGAGTTTTTTTTTTAAAGCACTATCCGAATCCGAAAATTCGGATTCCGAATTTTCGGATAATTCATATTCGGAATTTTGTATAATTCGGCTTCGGATTCAGATTTTTTTAAACACCCCTATAGACATGATCCTCCCTTGTAGAATTCCTGATGGGAAGACTTTGACTTTAACCTTTACAATTCAACACACATTTCCAAAAATCCTTGTTCCTTTATAAGTTCATCAAATTTTTGTACTCATATGAGAATGTGTTCGCGAGATAATTATATTTTTCTCCTTGGTTTTACCACATTTAAAATAAGTTAAAGGAACAAAACTCAAAACTTTGTCCTTGTTATGTTTGACCACATAACTTCTTAAGATTGCCTCACTGATTAGCGTTGATACACAGCGAAAATACAAAACACACACACACAAACGAAAAAAAATAATAAACGACACAAGAAATAACGTGGTTCGGCTAAAGTGTGACCTATGTCCACGGCTCCAACTAGAAGGATTTAATTGAAGTCTTAGCTTGCTCTTAGGAACTGAGGCTTGGAAGACTTGTTTATATTGTCGTGTTCATTTATTTTCTGTTTCTGCATAATAACCGTTTGTGCGTGTGTGTTGAAGCTAAATTTAGATTGAAACATGAAAATATTCTTTAAAAATGTTAGAATTCAGTCCCTAATAAAGGTATTACACCACGGGAGAACCCGTTATCAAAAAACTCATAGGACCCTTCAATACCCTGCTCACCAACAGGATCAGGTAAAACGCAGCCTGCATTGGCCAGCCAGACATGTGACACTCAAGAGAGTTAAAACTAGTAGAAACTGAATTCTAATATGAGACATTTGTTAGATGAACTAAAGTGTTTAAAATTGCCCAGCGCTCAGGGGCGAAGGTTAGAAGGGGCCAGGGATCCCCCCCCCCCTTTTTCCGTTAGTAGTGTAAATTTTCGCGTTTTCGTCCGAAAATTTTTATACATATTGAGCCGGCTCCCCTAATTTTTTTACCTAAAAGATTCTTGGCCCCCTCTGATTTTTTATCCCTAAAAATTTCAGTTCAATGCTCTATTCACATTGGTTCCATAAGTTATCAGTACGAAACTAAAAGAAAAAAGAAAGTTTGTGCATTTAAAAAATAAAAGTGTAAGTTTAGGGGGAAAAATGAAAAGTTCAAATAAATTCACCCCTAAAATTGTTTTTCCCTCTTTTGTTCGATCTAAACATCCAGACCTAGCCCCAAAGGCCAAATCGTCATCCTCGTTGAAGCCTGAACAGACCCGCTCGGCTCGCCGCCCCTCGCAGCCCCTGCTCGTTGCTCGCCAAGCCCATGTTCGGCTGTTCATAGTTCACACACTCAATTCTTGATTTATTGGTAAGGTACTAACTTAGAAATTAGAATTGTTACTTATGGAATATGGATTATGATTTGATAATTTGAAGTATGATTTATGGATTGTTAGTTTGTTACTAACTTAGAATTGTTAAGACTTAAGTATTAGGGTTAGAAACTTATAAATCATTTAATAATTTGATTTATGATTTATGATTTATGATTTATGGATTATGATTTATGGATTATGATTTATGAATTAGGATTATTGATTATGAATTAGAAACTTATACAATCCTATTGTTTTTTTTTGTTAGACATATCATGGGAAAGTTGAAAAGTTTAACTATTAGTTCTTTTACCGTTGGCCATTTGGTGCAATGGTAGCCCCAAGACTTCCCATAGTGGAGGTCGTGGGTTCGAATTCTGGCAACAGCAAAAAAAGGGTATGTGGCCAGGTCAGGGGGTTTACCCAGTTGGGGGTTCCTCCTGTGGTGGGCTGCCCTAGATGTTCTAGGTGTTGTCCCGGGAAAACTCAATTATCCTATAATCTCTAGGTGTTGTCGTTCAAAAAAAATTAGTTCTTTTTACAAAAGAATTGATGATGAACAAGAGATGAATTCAAAAATTGGTGATAAGTTTGATTTGGAATCCAGAATCGATGAATTCAAAAATATTAAAGGTAGTCGGGTTGAGTTGGAATTCTTCTTCCAGGTACTTACCATTTTTCTCTCGCATCATCATAGATAATTAGATATTTAGAGTTATTTATTGTTGATTTGTTTGACCCGACCTGAATTGAATCGCCAACCCGAACATATAACCTGAAACATAGCGATAGGAAAAAAAAATTTAGGTCTCGTGACTTTCGGCCCCCTCTACATATTTTTTCAAGATCTGCCACTTCCAGCGCTTAAACATATCTTAAAAAAAATTATCAGGTGGCCTTTAAGGGGTTAAAGTGTTTTCTTCTCTCCACTTTTTTTTATATCCCACCTACTACAATTTAATTCATAATCTTTTAACTAGAATTATACCCCGCGCGTCGCGGCGGGAGCTGCGCGGTGACGATTCAGTTACGACCGAACCGAAACGTAGGTAGAAATAAGCACGTAAAGTGGCCCTGCGCGTTGCGGAGGAAATTAACATCCTCGAAAACAAATAAAATAAAGCAAAAAACTTTACGTTAACTCAACCTGAGCGAGAAGAGTGTATAAGATTTATGGTTATAAATCAAAACGCAAGAAAAAAATTTATAAAACACACGGAAAAACACACCATGAAATCCCTTAAAAAACGGCCAAAGCGTGGCCTACGGTTTCGAACCTGTGTCGCCCGCTTAGCGGCTTAGGGCTAAAGCACCGAGATAACTGCGCTAAGCCAAATCTTTGGTTTTCTTTTGTTGCAACAAATATTTAAAGACAAACTTATTTTGAGAAAAAAAAAAGACAAAATGGTTTTTTATATGCAAGAAAAGTTTAATTATTTTGCTGCAACTAGCTTTTTATATCCATTTTTTCACTACCTCTTTTTTTATATCCATTTTTTCACTACCTCTTTCTATTTATATACTGGAATTTTTTAATCTAGTTTCTAATAATTGTTTTTTATTATGTTTTCACCCTGGACCCGTGACAGTACCATTCAATGTTTCATCAAGAGGGATAAATCAAACTTGACTTATCATCTTTTCCTATCCCTTCAAGTTGTGTTTCTGCTCAGTTTTCGGGCCGGTTTGGGTGGTTTTGTATTCTTGTAACTTAGCATTTAAAGGTTGCAGACTGAAAACCTGAAATGATTAGAGGTGTCAAACGGGATGCCAAGGTAACGGGTCAGGATGTGCCGACACGTAATCCATCATCTTGATTTTGATAAATAGTTTACACGTTATATATGATTATCAAAGTTATACTATGACAGTGTTTAATATTGGTAAAGTGATTAAAGAAGTTATATACTTTAGAATGTAAGGCTCCGATTCGGGAGACCTTACGCGCTGGATTTACTTATTTACAAACAATTTTTAAACTTCAAATAATAATAAATAGTGAAATTAACATCATTACATTGTATCAAAATAGCAACAAATTAAAACACTGTCTTAAAACATTCAACATTCAAAACATTCACAATGGATGCCAGATCTTTATCGCTGAGTAACTCTTCAATAGACAATAGCCAAGCAGCATTGATCATCATCTCTTTAATCTTAACCTGACATGCATACTAAAAGTCAGCTAACGTTGTGAGTTCAAGTCTTTCGTTCATTTTAGGAAATGGTTTATCGTTTGTTCGTTTGTTAGGGTTTAATCATTCATAAGTAAACCATGGCTTAACATACCTTACACATTCATTCAAACATTCAAACGTTCATTCATTCAATCATTTAACATTCATTTAACTTATGCATTCATCATCTAAATTTGTATCATCATTCAGTTCATTACATTTCCAGTTCTTTCATCGCCCATGGGTCTCATAGGTCCCCAAGGTAGTTTCATCGCCCTTATGACTCATAAGTCATTAAGGTAATACCATCGTCCTTAAGACTCACCGGTCCATAAGGTCATACCATTCATTCATTACTGGTCACGTTAACCCCGAGTGACCGTCGCCACTACCTTCGCCGGTTGTACAACCGTATTCTACCATTGATAGGCCACATAGGCGCTGTCCATATTATTCTTATGGCCCGAATGTGTCATAAGGCTGGGAAGTCAGACTTCTTTCGTCAATTCATTCATTCGACAGATTAGATACATAATGACTTTTTTTAAAACATGAGCAGTGGAGAAGGATGAAGGAGCGATCTAGAGTCCAAACCGACACTTTCTCTCTCTACGGTTTCTCTCTCTAGAAGTGGGTGTTGGAGCTTTTGGGTGCAAATGAGGCTGAAATGATATGGGGGCTAGGGTTTAAGCCCACCCCTCCCCTCCTTTTTCGGCTGAAGCCTCAAGCCCAACGGGCCCATTATCCTTTATTCGTTTTATTTCCTTCGAAACCCGTTAATTATTATTTTCGGGATGTTACATAGAATATGCTTTAGATATATGATGACTTTGGACTCGTTTCTTTTTTAGTTAAATCTTTTGGCTTGACCAGTTAGAGATAAATCATAACCTAAATCAATTGATTTATTATTGAATGGATAAAAATTTCCGCTAGTGTGACGTTTTTACATATAAAAAGTTCAAATCTTTACTAGTTGAACATAGGATGTTTTTTGCTTTCTGCTAAAAGAACAATAACTACTTGCACAAAATATGTTATATCCATGGATTCGGATAACATTTCAAGATCAAGCGCCACTTATACCGGCAAACTTAGGGGTTCTTTACAGAACCATAAATATTACAAAAAACTGTGATAACAAATCAAAATCATTATTATTTTTTGTATTTATTTAAGATTGTAACATGACTAGTAAATACATCATTATTGTGTGACTATACTTACATACAAAATTTTCATAAATTTATGTATTTATATGCTATAAACATCTACACATTTGTAAATTAACTATAGTTTTCTCATCTACACATGTGCACCACGAAACTCGTTACGAGGAAAAGAGAAAGAAGACAAAAGTAGAAATTTTAGTTTATTAGCGATGAATCGTTTAATCTTTTGCAGTTAAACATTTTTCATTTATCTTTCAATAACAAATGAATAGTTATCATTATTTCTCGCAATATTTATGGTTTTCAAGCACTAGCGGGGACACCACCGTCATCTGCCGCCACAGGGACTTCTCAACCAGCTCAACCGGAGCATGACAAAGTCATCTTGCAGTTTGGAAAAGTTGGGAAAGATATGTTCACCATGGATTACCGGTTTCCTTTATCTGCAGTATTTTGCTATCTGTTTAAGTAGCTTTGGTACAAAATAAAAAGACCCGTTCAAAAAAACAAAATAAAAAGAAAGAAAAACAACATTTAATTGCCTAATTGTTATTATTTTTTTGATCATTTTTGTATCTAATACTATAAAGATAAATTTTCTAAATCTTTTTTTCTTATAAATAATAAGTTATGAATTTAAAATAATCAGCTATCTTTATATGTATCTCTCTTTTATAGCATTTAACACTTTCTTTTAATATGTTTCCATAATTAAGAATATCATATAGGGAGATGGTGGTCCTATGTGGCTTATCTTTACGAGTATATTGTTCATGGTTTTGATATAGACTTAGATTCTAAATAGTTTTGTGATGTTTTGTCTAGATCAATTACCGGAAGATTGTTAGGACTAAAATCCCAACATGTAATTAACTTATAGGAATGAGTTGATAGTATGTTATCAGCTTTGACATAATTATTATGGCAACATTAAATGTATGATCATCAATGTTGACCTAAAACATGTCGTTTTTGTATCATTGACAAGCAATTTATAAATTGGCTTGGTATGCAATGTTGATCCTATAATTTAAGGGAAATTGACTTGCTATGCAACGTTGATCATATGCGATTAGCGTTTATGCTTACCTTTAATCAATCCTTGTACTTTAAATGTGTTAAATCCAAATCTATGAACAAGGAATATGAAATCACTTCAAGACCTCAAACGATTATAAACATTTTATTTAATCAAAGGAAAATGTTTACAAGAATTGAAAACCGGATACAAAATGAATTGAGTTCTTCCCCAAATTCCAACGAACTAATAAACCAACTAATCAGAGATTAACAGACTAAGAATGAGAAATGAAAGCAGACCCCCTAAACTATCAATTATTATAAATTGACACAAACAGTCCCTGGACTTTATTAAAACAACTAGTTGACTTTGACTCAATCCTAACAATCTCCACCTTTGAGCATAAGTCAACCAAGGTTTAACTTCTCCAAACAATAACCAAAATTCAAACCAGGCAATGCTTTTGTAAGCATGTCAGCTGCATTCCCAAGGGTATTGACACTTCGAACCTCTATTTCTTTATAATTAACAATGTCTCTAATGAAATGAAGTTTAACACTAATGTGTTTAGTTCTTTCATGATAAACCTGATTCTTTGAAAGCTAAATTGCACCTTGATCACACAATACAACTGCTCTATCAACCTTCACACCCATCTCATAAACGAATCCCTTCATCCATAATGCTTCCTTTACAACTTCAGTTAAGGCTACAAATTCTGCTTCAGTAGTTGATAAAGTAACTATATGTTGAAGAGAAGCCTCCCAAATCACTATGCAACCCATAACTATAAACGCATAACCTAAGATTGACCTTCCTCTGTCTATGTCCTTTGCAAAGTCAGAATCAACATAGCCAAGAATCGGGCTTTTCTGTCCCAACTGTACCAGCAACATATCTAATCGGTGACCTTCACGTTTTGGGGCTAAACTCTAACCAACTACTCTACTTTATTTCGTGTTATTTATGTCAAATATAATGTATAAGATATGTGTCCAAGAAAAGCTGCTTATTAATCTTATTAGTAATAATAATATGTCTTATACAAATAAATAATTTAATTAATTATGTTTAGCTTACTTTTTATTACTTTCATTGTTATTATTATTATTGTTTTATTTAACTTTTTATTATTGTTAGTTTATTACTATTATTATTATAGTTTCTCCTTTTTTCTTTAAGTCCATAATATACAATCATACCTAGCAAAATCTCACTAATATCAAAGTTATTGCTAGGGTTTGGGAAGGTTGGGATGTAGGCAAGTCATGCCACTATCTTATAGGATAGAGAGGTTGCTTTCACGGAGACCTCCAACTTTAAAAACCTTGTCAGGACCTGAAAAGGTATATTAGTATCATAGCGTTCACCACATTGCATCTACACAACAAACAATAAAAGCTCTGATAAAAATAGTATTAATAAAGTTAAAAAAAGGTGAAAAAATGTAAGTAGTGAGAGAGTGTAGATAGTATAGATAATATCATATAAATACACAGCCAAGAACATGACAACATGCTTAGGCCACCACACATCTAGATAGATCTAATCCCCTACGCTAAAGTTAAGACCCGTCTGTTACCCTCCCTCTAAAAGTCCTTAACCTTAATCCTACGTCTCCATCAAATCTTATACTCGACCATGTCCTCACAGAGATACAAGTCTAACAAATCATGCATTATCCATTCATCACAAGTCAGTTTTGGTCTGCCTCTACCCCATCCTTCCTTCTATGGTGAGAGTTTCCACTGATCTAACCGGCGCCGTTATCTGTCTCCTCTTCACATGCCCAAACCATCTCAATCCCCTCTATCTTATCCAATTTACTAGCCACTACTAATCTTTCCCTGAAAACCACATTCTGTACTCGGTCCAACCTTGTGTTTCCATACATCCATTTCAACATCCTCATCTCCACTACCTCCATCTTATGCACATGTGTCTTCTTGCTGGCACAACATTTTGTTCTGTATAACAAAGCCGGTCTAACTGCAACCCTATAGAACTTCCCCTTTAGTTTAGTTCGGAACCTTCTGTTGCACAATATGCTTGTGGCTGCTCTCCACCGACACCAGCCTGCTTGTATGCGGTGGGCTACGTCACTGTCTAACCCATTAGCCTGTACAGACGATTCTAAATACTTAAACTTGGTTACTTGCGAGACCACCTGACCTTCGATGATGATCTGGACGTCCTCATCTTCGCTTGAGCCACTGAAATCACAAAAAAGGTACTCCGTCTTGGAGCGACTAATCCTTAAACCCTTGTTCTCTAAAGCTGGTCTCCGCTCCTCTAGCCTCCCATTTAGTGTCTGTTTATTTTCCGCGACTAGCACAATATCTCCAGCAAAGAACATGCACCACGGGAAAACCTCTTGGATCGATTTAGACAACTCGTCCAAGACTACTGTAGAAATAAACGGGCTCAATGTGAACCATTTATGGAGACCTACCTCCACCACGAAGAAGTCGGTATCCCATAGGTGCACGAACACTTGTTTCAATCCTACCATACATATCCTGAATTATCTCTATATATTTTCCAGGGACCCCTCTGCCTTCAAGACCATCCCAAATCAGTCGAAGTGGAACACTGTCATACACCTTTTCTAGGTCAATGAACACCATATGCTAAATTAGTCGATGTGGCACACTGTCGTACGCCTTTTCAAGTTCATAATATATCTTATATAAATAAATACTTACACTTATTATTAGTTTTTTACTTTTTAGAGTACAATATGTCTTACATAAATAAATAAGTTAATTAATTGTGTTTAGCTCACTTTTTATTATTATTATTATTATTATTATTATTTTAATTCTCGTTACAAGTATTATTATTAATAATAATGGTAATAATAATAATATTATTAAATTTATTATTTTTGGCTTTAACATTCTTACTTTATATTAAATTTATTATTATTGTTTTCTTTAATATTATAATTTTTATCATTATTATTACTATTATTATTAGCCTTACTACTTTTCACAGACCAATATCTTTTTAAACACGTCATATCACAAACATACACGTACAACGTCCCCGTCGCATCGTGCGGGCAATCCCCTAGTTTAAAAGAACACTAAACTGAAAACTATTATAGTTTATATTATTTTTAACTTTTATATCAGTTGTAAATCAATTATAAATAATTTTTATATAACTTTCCTGTCACAAAACAATAACAAAACTAACTTTTATACATACCTATAATTATTTTACATTTAAAAATTTTAAATTTGGTCACAGTTTTAAAAACTTCTGAAAACAGCAACATATATTTGTTGGAATGTTTTTTTATATATATTTTAATGTCTGGAAATTGTTGGATATAAAAAAATAATTATTTTATTTATTTATCTGACAATGAGTTGAATTGTTTTCTTGGGTTTTCTTTCCATGTTTGAAACGTTCACAGGTTTTTGTATTCGCTTTCATTTCCACTTCCATTTAAGCAAACCCGTCTTCAATACTCTCCCAAAACAACTTAAAACAAAACCTCCAAATTAGGGTTTCTGAATCCACCTTCATCCTCTTAAGGTACCATCTCTCTTTCGTTTCATCTAATTCCTGTTTAAATGCACTTATTTTGATATGTGTTTCCCCTAATTCTGTGTTTTAATTGCATGTGGTTTATGAGCGATTGTATTTAGGGTTTTTGTTTGATTAAATTGTTTGAATTGCAGGTTGAATGGACTGTTAATTACTGTTTTGAGTTTGATTTCAAGATGATTGTTTGATTTCGGCAGTTAGGGTTTTTGAATAATCGAACAGAAGTGATAGTTTTGTGTTTAATCGGTATGCCGTCGACAAGTGGTTACACCATGCCGTTCGGAACCTTTCGCCGGTCGATTATGGGCATAGGAAACGATCATAGTCACAATCAAATTCATTCGATGGATGTTAATGGCGATTCGGGTTCAGAGTTTCATTGTGAACTCGGATCGTTTGAGCACCAGGTGTTCAGGCAGTTTCGCACTCTTTCAGCTTCTTCTGCTGACGAGCTTCTGTCACTCGGTTGGGTTGCTAAGTTGTTAGACGCGTTTACTGCGTGTCAAGAAGATTTCAAGGTTATTCTGTTGAAAAATGAGGCGAGTCTGTCTAAACCGCCTTTAGATCGGTTTGTGGCGGATTACTTTGATAGGAGTATCCGAGCACTTGATATTTGTAATGCTGTTCGTGATGGGATTGAAAAGATTCGGGTGTGGTATAGACATTTGGAGATTGTTTCGAGTGCTTTTGATTCAAGATCAAGGAATGTGATGGTTGAAGGGCAGTTTAGGAGGGCTAGGAAAGCTTTAACTGATTTAGCTATTGTCATGCTTGATGATAATAAGGAATCAGCGTCTTCGTTTTCGCAGAGAAACAGATCTTTTGGGCGCCCGAATAAGGGGAAAGATAGTCAACAAAAGCCAGGACACTCGCGGTCTCTTTCTTGGAGTGTACCCAACTCATGGTCTGCAAGCAAGCAGCTTCAGTTGATAGCTAACGGGTTGATCGCACCTAAATCACATGAGATTTCAGCCACTAATGGGTTGGCTAATGTTGTTTACACAATGAGTTTTGTGCTTATGTTTGTTTTATGGGCTCTGGTGGCTGCAATCCCGTGTCAGGATCGGAATCTTCAAGTTCATTTCTCGGTTCCAAGACAGTTTTCATGGGGTACACCATTGAATCTGCTTCACATTCGGATTATGGATGAGTCCAAGAAACGTGAGCGCAAGAACAGTGTCGGGTTGTTAAAGGAGATTTACCAAATGGAAAAGTCAATCCATTTGGTGACGGATTTGGTTGACTCGGTCAACCAGTTTCCATTGACCGAAGAACAGAAGGCGGAAGTGCAAAAGTGTGTTAAAGAAGTGACTCAAGTTTGTAACTTGTTTAAGAATGGGCTAGACCCGTTGGAGCGCCAATTGAGAGAAGTGTTTCGCAAGATCATGTCTTGTAGGTCAGAGGGTCTTGAATTTCTGGGCAGAGCACAATCTTGAAGATCAAATGTCAAAAGAAAGATAACCCTCCACCCCCCACCCAAACTCTGAAGAGTAAGAAGCTTGTTGTGATGTTAGATTGTGTTAAAGGAGAAAGGGATTCAGATCAAGTGGCAATAATACTGAATTCTGGACAGGTGATATGTGCTTATATCTTTATTCATATTTCTTATGTTTTAGTTTTTGTTGAGTTTTATTATTTCATTTTATTTGTTTTGTTATATAATCACCATCTTGTTACTATATACACTTGGCCCTGCAATCTTGATCATGATCATGGGTAACTGTCATGTAACATGTCATGTTTTGTTTGGAGGATTGTGATGGATGTGAAATGAAATGTTAATTATAGACATATGGGCATGCTCAATTTTATATAATACATGTATGATCATGATTTGTGATGATGGATGTGGATTCAGTTCAAATAATAGACATATGGGTATGATCAAATTAATGTAATACATGTATTATCATGTGTGTGTGCATTAGGTGAAGGTCACACACAGACAGCTTTCAAGTAGTGGTTGATTTTATATGAAATGAATTAAATGAATGGAACAGATTGACATGATTTCTGGCTAGACATAAATGGTTGGGGTCAAGCCCATTTTTGTGCCACCAAGAGATAATTATATAAATTTATTTGTTGGTCCCCTCCTTGATGTCCACCACCACCCACCAACCAGTCTAGACAAAGGACCAGGCTGGGCTGACCCTCAGACCTGGACTTCAATGGGAGGGAACCCAACCCAGCCCAAATGACCCATACTTCACCTCTTTCAATCCATAACCTAAACCAATTGTTCAATTTGGACCTTTAACAACTTTCAGAGTGTTTCACCCAATTTTGGGCTGTAAAAAATTGTGCCGCATTCATAAAGATCGCGGCTTGAGGCTCACTTGAAATCAGTTCGTTTGTAAACGAGCTGAGCCTGAGCCGAGGTAAGCTCACTCATTGGCCCGCTCTTTAGCTGGCTTGTTGGCTCACTCGTTTGAAATCAAAGCCAAGATTTTAATATATATAAATTATAACCCAAAGTATTGTACTTTATAAATTTTGTATTATGTGTATGTTAAAATTATTATTTGTTTTTACATATATCAATATGCATAAAAAAATTACAAAATTTGAAGAATCTTAAAGATGAACGTTGGAGTTTTTTATGAGCCAAACTCGAGCTCAACATTTTAGCTCGTTAAGATAAATGAGCCGAGCCCAACCTGGCTCAGCTCGACTCGACTCGTTTACATTCCTACATGACACAAATATTATCATTGTTAGATTTTTTTAGTAAACTTTTGAAACGATTTATTTATTGTTAGATTGTTGTGGTGTTACATATCTTTTACTGAATTTAGAAACGATAAATGTTTTATTACTACTTATAAACATTACATTTAACAATGTTTTATCAAGGTAAAAGTTTAAATTTTTGGGATGAAAGATAATTAAACACCTTAGGTATGTGTTTGTAAGTTGTATTGAAATCGTCTAATTAATTAGGTTACAAGAGAAGGTTATATACTATGACCATATTTACACAAACTACCTTCTATTGTCTATAATTACAATTGATCTAATATTCCTCACAAGCAAAGGGCGGGGAGCGACCTATAGCTTAGAACGTAAGGACACAAATCTTTGAATCGACAGCGGCTTTGTAACGACGTCTGCAATCTGATCATATGTTGATATAAACTGAATCTTGAGTTTACCTTGAGCCACTTTTTCACGAACGAAGTGAAAATCGATTTCAAATGTTTTTTTCGGGCATGAAATACTGGATTGGTTGCAAGGTAGGTTGCACCGAGATTGTCACACCAAAGACTAGGAGCAGATTTTGTATTTATCCCAAGTTCTCGGATAAGAGCCCCTAGTCAGGTTAATTCTGCAACTTTATCTGCTAGAGCTTTGTATTCAGACTCCGTAGATGACATGGAAACTATTTTCTGTTTACGTGCGGTCCAGAATATGAAGTTATATCCCAAATAGATAGCAAATCCCCCAGTGAACTGACGGTCATCCGGGCACCCGGCCCAATCAGCATCAGAGAAGGCTGTAAAAGAATGCTTGAAGGATTAAACTAAAATTGTGACTAATCAGTAATCCATGATGCATGGTGCCTTTTAAGTATCTGAGTGTGAGTTTGACGACAGACCAGTGATTTTCAGAGGGCGCATGCAAGTATTGGCAGACTTTGTTGACTACAAACGCAATATCCGGGCGTGAGAGAGTGACATACTAAAGGGTGCCAACAATTGTTGTACCGGTTATGAGAATAAATGATTGTCTCCGAGGGATAACACTTGTGAGGTGCTCATAGGAGATGAGACTGGTTTGGACTCCGAAAGTCCAACATGTTGAAGAACCTCAGTTGTATACTTTCGTTGAGACAATAGGATGTCATGGCCAAGGCGGACTATTTTAACACCTAGGAAGTAGTCAAGATTGCCTAGGTCTTTAAGGGAAAAGCATGGTCGAGCTGCTTGATCAGAGTGTTCACAACATTGGCGTTGTTACTAGTGACAATGATGTCATCAACATAGACCAAAGTATACATGATTGTTTTGCCTTGGATAGGGGTATGGTTTGCCTACATCCCACCCTCCCCAGACCATACCGATAGATTTGTTATTGTGAGATTTTTATTGGGTATGGTTGTTGTTGTTGTTGTATGTAAATAGGGAAGGGTCGGTTTTGGATCCTTGAAACCCGAGCTTGTGAAGAGCTTGTGACAGACGATCAAACTATGCCCAAGGAGCCCGTCGAAGACCATATAACGACTTATGTAGTAAGCAGACATGATCTGGACATTGAGGATCAAAAAATCCTTATGGTTGTCGAAAGTAGACCATCTCCTTGAGATCACCATGTAAGAAGGCATTGTGGACATCCGGTTGTCAAATAGGTCATTGTTGTGTAACGGCAAGAGAGAGAACCACTCTGATTGTTGTAGATTTGACAACTAGACTAAAGGTATCTTGAAAATCAATACCAGGCTGTTGTCGATAGCCCTTGGCCACGAGACGGGCTTTGTAACGAGTAACTGCTCCATTTTGATCCTTCTTTAACCTGTAGACCCACTTACAATCATTAACATTAGCATTAGGGGGAGGTGGTACTAATGATCAAGTTCCATTTTTAATGAGAGCAGAAAGTTCTTCGGCCATGACATGACGCCACTCCGGATGTTGATTTGCAATGGTAAAGGAAGATGGCCCAAATATAGAACTGGTAGATGTGGACACGTGATTGGCGGAAGGACTATATGGAACACAAGGTTTAGGATTTTGACGGAGATTTGGGGGACAAGTACGAGGAGGTGGAGGAGGAGATGGTATATGAGATTGGGAGGAAACGGAGTTTGAGGATTGAGATGATGAAGGTGAATGTTGAGGAGAAGTTGGTGGAGTTAGTTGAGAAGTAGTAGGAGATGATATAGCAGGATGATCATAAGGAAAATTTGTGAAATTAGAGAAGGCAGAATAGGGGTTGGAAGGAGTTGGAGGAGGTGGTTTGGCAAAAGGAAAGTGATCCTCGTTGAAGAGGACATGGCGAGCTATATAGATCCGGTCTGTGGACGGATCAAAGCAACGATAGCCATGATTAGAGGGACTGTAGCCCAGAAAGACACATGGTGTAGAACGAAGATCCATCTTGTGACGATTGCATGGTCGAAGATGAGGAAAGCATTGACAACCAAACACGCGAAAGGATAAGAAATCAGGAGAACGATTGGAGAGGTGTTCGAATGGTGAAATGCGAGAGGTGGTTTTAGATGGCATTCGATTTTTGAGATAAACGGATGTGTCAATAGCAAAGTGCCAGAAACGTTGAGGAATGGACGACTGAGCGAGAAGTGTAAGACTAGTTCTAACAACGTGGCGATGTAAACGTTCGATGATGCCATTTTGTTCACTTGTGTGTGGGCACGATAGTTTGTGAATGATGCCAAGAGAAGTGAAGAAGGATGTCAGTGGACGAAATTCGCCACCTCGGTCAGTTTAAACATTCTTGATTTTTGCATTAATTTAACGTTCAACCATTGTAACAAATTTTTTTAAAGTAGACAACACAACAGACTTGTGAGTCAAAGGAAAAAACCACATATAACGAGAATAATGGTCAACACAAAGCATGAAATAGCGGTGGCCGTCAAAAGATAGCATAGGTGTAGGGCCCCAAACATCGCAATAAATTAAATCAAGAAAAGTTATACTATGAAATGTAGCATTTGGTAACGACAGTTTTGAAGACTTGCCCAAATGACAAGAAGTACAAGAAACATAAGGAAATTTAGAAGTAACAAGTAATTGAAAACTAGAAAGCATAAAATTGAAGAGACGCTGATGAGGATGACCAAGTCTTCAATGCCAAGCAGTGGAGGAAGTCTGAACACCAGAGAAGGCAGTCTTATTGATGGACTTGAGTTGAGGAAGGTGAATGGAGTAGAGGCCTTGTTCAATGGGGTCGGTGAGAACGATAGTGCGTGTAGACTTGTCATTCACAACAAAGTAGAGAGAGTGAAATTCAAAGAAAACATTATTATCTAAACAGAATTGTTGAACAGATAAGATATTCTTTTTAATATCAGGAACATGTAGAATGTGAGAGATGGAAAGAGTTTTGTTTGGAGAGGTAAATTTTGATCAACCAACGTGAAGAATATGAAGTCACTTACCATTACCAACATGGAGTAAGTCGTTACCATAGTAAGCCTCAGAGCTTTCAAGTTTGGATAAGTCTGGTGTCACGTGACTGTTGGCTCCAGTGTCTGGACACAAGGTGCTACCAGCAGGCAGTAGCAGAACGTGCATCTGCAAAATTAGTTGTATGGTTAGCACGAAAAGTGGAAGGATCATGGTTTGGACAATCATTTGGGAGATGTCCGATGCTACATCGGTTGTAGGAACCATAGACGGTGTTTTGAGCAGAAGCCCAACCGAATTGACTGCGGTTATCACCATGACTGTGGCCCCTGTTGTTGTAGTTGTTATAGCCTCCACGGTAAAATCCCCGTCGTCCTCGACCAAAATTTCCATGAATGTTTGAGGAATGAGCACCACAGAAGGCTTGGGGGATTGTGATGTGGCTACCACATTAGGCATGAGTTTATGGCGAAGTTGTGATGCCATCTGCTGAAGAGCATGCAGCTATTGTGGAGACCGAGAGAGGCTGGCAGTGACGGTGAAGGCTATGGGGGTAGCAGATTGTGGTGGATTGGTGACCATATAATCATGGTCACTTAGAAGACCATAAAGTCTAGCCAAGGTTAATAGAGATGAATGGGCAAGTATTGTGGATTTGAGGCCATTGTATTCCTCACTCGGCCCGGTGATGACATAGAGAACAAGATATTTGTCTTTGACATGTTCTCCAATATTAGGCAGTGCAGTTGTATGGTCTTGAGCACGGCTAAGATATGTGAGGGGAGTTTCATCTCCTTTCATTTAGAGGTTAAGAAGTTATGTCTTAAGCGTGAACTCCCTGGAAGAGGTATGAGGAGCATAAGCCCATTCAAGGGAAAGCCATAGTTCACGGGCTGTTGTGCCTTGAACATGAGAGAATGAGGCTTCAGAGATTTTTGAGATGATGATCATTCGTACATGGGCATCATTGTGGAGCCATGTGGTATAGTTAGGGCGATTATGGCCATTGTAAAATTTTTCTAAAACAGACTGTACTTGCAATTGGCTATACTCGCGATAGCTGGTACATGCAATTGTAAGCAAATTAGGGTTACCTGGTCTGTGTAGCAGTGTCTGATCTGTGTAGCGACGGTTAAGCAGAAGTGGGGATGAGTGATGTTGTCCAGACGGTCTATAAAATAAACTACTAAACCTAACCTAGACTCCTAAGTAATAAATGAAAAACCTATGAACTAGACCGCATTGACAGGCAAGTGTACCTATCGAGTGTAGCACAGCTTTAATGGTAAACCGGAATATCGAACCCTAGAGACACTACGATAATAATACTAGACTCTGACTCGGACTAAAGATTTAATTGGGTTGGGGGGTTTACTACACTACTATTAAACTAATGAATGCAGAAAACTCAAACGACTCAACTATCAGGATGAAAGTACTAAAGGTGAAATCAGAAGATGGGAAGGATACTACCTAGGTCTGAATCCTACATGCAAAGTACAACTTCTACCGGTTCTGGAAACTATGATGGATCTAGGTTTCTAAATATGACAAATAAAGTCTACCTAGTGGATCCCTAATCACTCTCAGATTGTCACCAACTAAGCTACCTAAAGTGTACTCAACTCACCAGATGGTCAATTATGATAAAGTACCCTTATAGACAGATTACCTCTAAGTCTCACTGTCCACCAATACACTCAAAGAATGCACGGGTAATCTCAAAATAACAACTATAACATGAATAGCAACAATCACTAGACACCTAATACCGGCTTCCTCTCAGACAGCTGACACTCGGATTCCTAATGACAAAGACTAAACGACTAATTCTCACCTCTCGGGTATTGAACTAGGACACACATTCAATTCTAATCAGCAATCAAACACAACTCCTATGGCTACTACGTCTAGCAAACCACTCAACAATCACAAACCCTAAGATATATGACCTGAATACGCAAATCAAACTGGCAGACAACCACAATAAGCATACAAAGTTATAAACAATCACACAATCAGAATTAAACATGCTATATCATCATAATTAATATCCAAAGATCGTTTAAAAAATCATAAAACCATACTTTAGAATCCAAAACCGATAAAAATCTAAACTTTACGCATATTCATCAATTGACCTAGGCAGTACTATGGTTTTAGCGTAGGATCATGCTTGAACAACCAAAAACAGAAGTAGAAACAAGATTCATGGTTTCAAACAAAGCAAACAAAGATAAAAATCAAATCTTGCAATCAAAAACGCTAAATCTAACGAACCCGGGAGCAAAGTCTCAATCTTTTCTCTTCAACCGACCTCCTAAGCTCCAAAATCGCCCTAAGATCGTCCTCTAACGGCTGGAAATCGAACTCTCCTCATAATGGCAATCAAAATCTATTTAAATCAAAATTAGTGTTTTTTTCTCGGAAAATAGCATTCTCGCGTATCGCGAAACATTTGGGTTGGGTTCCTCGCGTACCGCGAGGAACAAAAGAGTCGCGGCCGGTTTTCCTTTCCCTCGCGTACCGCGAGAAAATTCTCTGGACTTCTCGCATATCGTGAAAAACTGAATTTCAACATTTTTTTCATTTTGAACCCTGGATTTTCTTCCGGCTTCGTTCTCTTGCTCGGTTTCTTCACGTATTCACTTGTAATTCATATCAGCACGTGCAAACATAACAAAGACTCAATAGTATACAAAAACGACTAAAAAAAATTACAAAACTAATTAAAAACGCACTAAAACAAAGGAATATAGATGTGTGCTTCATACTACATCAAATATCCTCACACTTAACCTTTTTTTCGTCCTCGAAAAAGCTGCAAATGGAACTATAACTTAGATCTACTTTATAAACATCAATTTACCAATTAGCAAAATATACACACGCGTTAAAAAGCCACAATTAGTATTTCTGTCCGATTAAACCCAAGCACCAACCATCAAGCCCCCGTTACGTGTTCTAATTCCAATTACCAAGCATATCAATCAATTTATGTGACTCACACTTAACAGTTACAGCTCTACCTAATCCCGTCTCATGGTTATGTCTAGGCACGGATCAAACCCAATAGATTTACCCTACCACGTTAAACTAAAATTTACAGGTTTTTAGAAATTAGATGAAATCAATGAATGAATGATAATAATGAGCATTAATAAGCAAATTAAACTTCATCTAGAGGCGTTTCAACCAAGTCAATACCCCGGAAGGTAAAACATAGACTAAGTCATAATCAATAAGCACATAAGAATCAACCCAGTAGTGTTTCCATCAGGCTGGAACCCGACGTGTGACACGTAAGCGAAACTTAGACTTCAATCAAATAAGCTCAAGAATTATGGAATATGGATGGGGGCGCCACCGAAACTCGGATTTATTCTCATAAAAATAGAGTGATGTGCCAATAAATTTCAAAAACCTCTCAATTTTAACTTAACGTGGTACCTATCACCTTATGTTGACAGTTTCAGTATTACCGATTACCCTAAGATGAGTACCCACAAGATATCATGATTTAATTCAATTAATTCTCTTATTTCACACAAACAGGCTATTTAAGATCTACTAGTTGACTGGTCTACCAAAACATCACTAATTAGACGCGTTTTCTATTATTTAGATCAATTAAAACCAACAAGTAAATCCAGTTGTCCTATCATTTTCCAAGTATAAGCAGTTATTTCCAAGGAAAAACTAGCTAAACTAGACACTCACTTCCCCACACTTGAGAGACACATTGTCCTCAATGTGAAGCAAGACACAACTAAAAATAAAAACGCAAAACTAAAACAGGAAGCGACTTAGCTGGTAATGAGGATGCAAACAAATTAAACCAGCTTCGCTCTTCCTCTTGTGCACCGTATAGCATTTCAGTCACTGTTGCACATCTCTGCTGGGTTGCTCTTAAAGATACCAGGATCACTCCGTCCAAATGGAGATTGAGTACGGACAGAATGATGTACACCTGCAAAATAAAACTCAAACATACCCGCAACATCAAATTAACACAATTAAAACAAAAGACTCAAACTTAAACTTAACGACTCACTAAGACTCTAGATAGAAGAAGGGAAACGTACCTGATGCGTGGCTAACACATAGACATGAATGTCACGGCAAGATGAAAACATCGGATCGAAACGGTTTCAAGTTTCCCATGGTTGTGGTGGATGGTGAATGATAGGATATATGATAGTGGATGAATGGTGGATGAATGGTGGCGAGTGGTGATCGGGGAAACCATGGGAAAACAAAGCAAGAGGGCAACTCCTGGGCTGCCACGCCTACCGCGAAGAAGCAAGCCCCGTCCCTCGCGTACCGCGAGTGACTAAAATACAGCCGGCTCAAGACTTTTGTCTCTCGCGTACCGCGAGAGACTTGGGTCCTTTCTTCACGTACCGCGATGAGAGCTTGTTCACAGAAAGTTAAGAATTTTTTTTTAATTTTATACTTAGAATATTTTAGACCCCTCAAAATCTTTCTTCACCCAAATTCCTCAAAAACCCATTCCAAGCATAAAAACATATGTAAACATACCTGTAACTTCGTTCCTGATAATTTCCTTTATAGAATCAAGAGCGACTTCCTGCAAAAACTGACACAAACA
Organism: Smallanthus sonchifolius; assembly: GCA_023525975.1. NCBI lineage: Eukaryota > Viridiplantae > Streptophyta > Magnoliopsida > Asterales > Asteraceae > Smallanthus > Smallanthus sonchifolius. Next base: position 70,930,397 of record CM042033.1, on the reverse strand, counting down.
AACACACAATACCAAAAAACACAAAAAATGACATGGACTCAAACCAAGTAATGCACACAAACTCTACATCCCGGGCACTTGCCCAAGACTCAAACAAACCTATCAGGAGACTTCTCCTTGATCCTAACCGGTACCTCCTTCATCCTTCGCGGTCTACCGATCCTCCACAACCTCATCAAGCTCCTACTTCTATCATAATCTAAATGTATATCATATGCACCAATCCAGTCTTTCCACCACAACTTAAATCTACCAGGTCTAAAGATCACCTGGTTCAAGTACTTCAGTAAACTGTCACCTCTAAACATCCCCACACTTGGGGTTTTCACTCTCCCTACATCAACAACCTCACTCAACTCTTGGAGTTTCTTATGGGGCGGCCTAGATTTAGGGGATGAATCGGCTTCTACCCCCTCAGCATGCACATAAGTACATGTTAAAGGCTTAATATATGACATCACTAAAGGTGTAGCCTCTAACCTCTCGCTCGGATCATCATGATCCTCTACACTCTCCACCACGGGCGTCTCACAGATTAATGACCCGACTTGTGCTAATATCTCACTCAAACTGCAGTCATCACTATCAGCACCTAAAAACGCGGACCTTATCAAATTCCTTTCAAATTCAGCTAACCAATCCGATGGGTCCTCAATCATTTCTCCTCCGTCTCCCTCAACAACATCCTCTACTAGATTAGTGTCCCGATGGTAGTCCATGAAGGCATCAAGCATGCACACAGAGTGGCTATGCTCGCCAACATCCTTCACGGACTTCATAGCATCGAATGTGATAGACTCATCCCCCACACGAAGTGTGAGTTTCCCGTCAAAGACATCGATCATTGCCTTGGCGGTACGTAGGAACGGGCGTCCTAGGATGAGTGGGACTTTTTTATCCACCTCCATGTCCAGGATGACGAAATCCACGGGGAATACAATTTTTCCGACTTTTACTAACAAATTCTCCATAATTCCCCGTGGATACTTGACTGAGCGGTTAGCCAAGGAAATGCTCATGCGCATAGGCTGCGGTTCACCTAGGTCTAGCTGCTTATAAATAGAATATGGCATCAGATTGATGCTAGCACCCAGATCAGCCAACGCGTAGTTTAAGCAGGCATGGGATTGTGAAACGACCCGAATCCGTCAGTTTCTCCGACAGTTTATTCTGAACCACAGCAGAACATTGCTCACTAAGTGAGACTTCAGAGATCCCCTCTAGCTTCTTCTTGTTGGAAAGAAGATCTTTGAGCAACTTGCCATACTTAGGCATATGCTGGAGGACCTCTATAAATGGGAGATTGAACTTGAGTTGTTTGAACATATCAAGGAAGGTACCGTATTCCCTAGCGTGTTTATGTGGCAACAAGATCGCTGGATAGGGAACACGACTCAAGTCAATCTCGGGGGACTTCATCTTCATCCCCTTCTTCTTCTCCTCTGCCTTCTCGGCAGGCTTCTCCATAACCATCTCTTCCTCCACCGGTTCTTCCTCTTCTACAAACGGTGGGTTCTCATCTTCTTCTGCTCTCTTGCTCCTAGACGACACAACATTCGATTCAGACTCATCTAGCATCCTAGCATCGATCTCAGCAAATCGAGCTATCCAGTCTACCTTCTTCACTTCCTCTATCGAAGGTATGCCATACTCAATGGAGTGGGAGTCATCCTCGACAACCTCTTTCTTCTCTACACTCCTAACTGACACGGCCATCACTGAAGCATTTGGGCCCGAAGATGGACCTCCTTGTCTACCCTTCAGGCTCTGAGCAATGTCTCCTACCGTACGTTGCAAATCCTGGAATGTCGACTGTTGATTCTTCAATAGAGTGTCGTGGCTATCCAGTCTTTGCCTCGTGTCCTTGTCTTGCTGGACTAAGTGGGCAAGCATTTATGTCTGATTCTCGAGCATCTCTTCGATCTTCCTTGTATTGACACTGCTTCCCGAGCTCGCTCTAACTTCTGCTCCTCCATACTGCTGCTGGCGACCATTGAACCCAGGCGGGTTATTTCCAGATCTCCATCCCGAGCTATAAGTATTGTTGTTATTATACCCTCGGTTCTGGTACTGGTTTCCAGCATAGCTCACATGTTCCTGATTATTTACGGGGCAATCTCGGGTGTCGTGGCCTCCCCTGCACACTTGACACCGATGAGCACTGAGCTTCAGCTCCTTAATCTCGTTAGCCATTGAGGCGAGTGCAACAGCCACGCTAGTCTCGTGAGTGACCTGATGCACACCTCTAGGAGAAGAGGTGGGTGCTCTAGCAGTAGGAATGGAATTCCTAATAGAATGTGGATGCTGCTGTTCGGCTTGAGCGAAGCTCCCGAACATTTCCTCGCACTCATCAGGCTCGAGTCTCTCCATGATATGACCTCCCGCAGCTGTGTTGAACATTTGCTGCTTCTCGAAGGTGAGGCCATTATAGAACTTCTCCACTAGTGCCCAGTCGGAAAGACCGTGCTGAGCACATCGGCTCAACAGCGTGTTGAACCGCTCCCAGGCCATGTGATAAGGCTCGTCAGGATCCATCCAGAATGAATGGATTTGATCCCGAAGGCGAGCGGCCCTGGAAGGTGGATAGTACTTCTTGTAAAATTTGGGTTGAAGATCCTCCAATGTGGTGATAGAATGTTCGGGAAGGGTGTCAAGCCAAGTAGATGCGCGACCAAAGAGCGAGAATGGGAAGAGACGCAAGTAGATAGCCTCCTTAGACACACCCGTGATATTGAATGTATCACATATCCGTGCGAAGCGGGACAAATGTCCGGGTGCATCCTCATCCTCAAAGCCATGGAATTGAGTAGCATGAGTGATCGTACTCATGACATGTGATGGGATCTGCCATGTATTGGTGTTCGGAATAGTGGGGCGAGTGATCGAAGATCTCGCGCCCGTGACCCCATCACTGTCCCTCTGGTGCACAGTACGTCTCGATACTGGGTCAGCGTCGCCCATGATAGGAAATGGGACTAGGCTAGTAGAACGTACCTGAGATTTGCACAACTCCTTTAAACGCTCCCGAAAGTCACTGGTGCGCTCGTGAAGCTCTTGTTCTGGCTCTGGAAAAGCTGAATAAGGTGGTGATCCCTGCAAACGAGTATTGTGCATAAACTGACACGAGAACAAAAGAAAACAAATAAAGACTCACAAACAGAAGGACTCGACCCTATGTTAGACACTCAGATAGCACGTAGGACAAGCACAGAAGACAAGAAAACACACAAGACTCAAAAGAAAAAGAAAATAAAATAAACTAAAAATCAAACAAAGAACTAGTCAAAGTCAATATTGCTATTGCCAAGTGTCCCCGGCAACGGCGCCAAAAACTTGATGTCGTCTGGATGGTCTATAAAATAAACTACTAAACCTAACCTATACTCCTAAGTAATAATTGGAAAACCTATGAACTAGACCGCACTGACAAGAAAGTGTACCTATCGAGTGTATCACGGCTTAATGGTAAACCGGAATATCGAACCCTAGAGACACTACGATAATAATACTAGACACTGACTCGGAATAAATATTTAATTGGTTTGGGGGGTTTACTACACTACTATTAAACTAATGAATGCAGAAAACTCGAACGACTCAACTATCAGGATGAAAGTACTAAAGGTGAAATCAGAAGATGGGAAGGATACTACCTAGGTCTGAATCCTACTTGCAAAGTACAACTTCTACCGGTTCTAGAAACTATGATGGATCTGGGTTTCTAAAGATGACAACTAAAGACTACCTAGTGGATCCCTAATCACTCTCAGGTTGTCACCAACTAAGCTACTGTCAGATCACCTCTCGGGCATTTCCAACTATGATAAAGTACCCTTATAGATAGATTACCTCTCAGTCTCACTGTCCACCAATACACTCAAAGAATGCATGGGTAATCTCAAAATAACAACTATAACACGAATAGCAACAATCACTAGACACCTAATACCGTCTTCCTCTCAGACAGCTGACACTCGGATTCCTAATGACGAAGACTAAACGACTAATTCTCACCTCTCGGGTATTGAACTAGGTTACACATTCAATTCTAATCTGCAATCAAACACAACTCCTATGGCTACTACGTCTAGCAAACCACTCAACAATCACAAACCCTAAGATATATGACCTGAATACGCAAATCAAACTGGCAGACAACCACAATAAGGATACGAAGTTATAACCAATCGCACAATTAGAATTACATCATAACTAATATCCAAAGATCATTTAAAAAATCATAAAACCATACTTTAGAATCCAAAACCGATAAAAATCTAAACTTTACGCATATTCATCAATTGACCTAGGCAGTACTATGGTTTTAGCCTAGGATCTTGCTTAAACAACCAAAAACATAAGTAGAAACAAGATTCATGGTTTCAAACAAAGCAAACACAGATAAAAATCAAATCTTGCAATCGAAAACGCTAATACTAACGAACCCGGAAGCAAAGTCTCAATCTTTTCTCTTCAATCGACCTCCTAAGCTCCAAAATCACCCTAGAACCCTCTCTGGACGGCTAAAATTCGAACCTTGGTATTATGGCATTACAATTCTATTAAAACTCGAATTTGGGCTTTTTACGAATTTACGGGCCTCTCGCGTACCGCGAGAGGTTTTCATGGGTTCCTCGCGTACCGCGAGGAACAAAATAGTCGCTACCGGTTTCTCTTTCCCTCGCGTACCGTGAGGAAATTCTCTCTTCTCTCTGGCGTACCGCGAGAGACCTACTTTTCCATCTTTTCATTATTTTCTTGCTCGGTTTCTTCATGTATTGACTTGTAATCTTCACGAGCACCTACAAACAAGACATAGACTCAATAAGTATACAAAAACGACTCAAAACAAATACAAAACTACCTAAAACGAACTAAAACACTAGGAATAAAGATGTGTGCTAAACTAGACACTCACATCCCCACACTTGAAAGACACATTGTCCTCAATGTGAAGCAAAACACAACTAAAAATAAAAATGCAAAAATAAAAACAAAATAGGAATCGACTTAGTTGGTAATGATATGCATGAATGAGAATCCAGCTTCACTCTTCCTCTTGTGCACCGTATAGCATTTCGGTCGCGGTTTCACAGACTACCGGGTTGCCTTTACAAACTAGATAAGATCATAATCGATCCCGCCCGAATGGAGATTGAGTATGGGTGGGATGACAAAACCTGCAAAATAAACCTCACAACAAACCCATAGCATTAAACTGACTCAAAATAAAATAAAAGACTGACTCACTAAAACTAACTTACTAAGACTCAAGATAGATAGCAGAGAAACGTACTCGATGGGTGGCAAACACATAGACATGAACGCCACAGCAAGGTTGAACATCGGTCACGAAACGGTTTCTAAGTCTCCCATGGTAATCGGTGGTCTGAATGTGAATGGTGGTAGTGGATGATGGTGATGATGAATGATGGTGATGGATGGGATGATATAGATGATGGAAAATGGTGGATGGATGAGGGTTGTGACGGTGGTAGTGGTGGGTGTTGAAAACCATGGAAAAACAAGGAAGAAGGGCATTTCCAGGAGGTCCCCGCGTACCACGAAGAACATGAGGCCATTCCTCGCGTACCGCGAGGAAATGGCATTTAATCCAGCCTTGTCTTTTATCTCTCGCGTATCGTGAGAAACTCCAAACAACCCCTCGCGTACCGCGAGAACCCTCTCGTGACAGAAAGTTAAAAGGGTTTTTGTACTTAGAAAATTTTTGACCCCTCAAACGTTTTTCACCCAAATTCCATAAAAACCTATTCCAAGCATAAAAACATATGTAAAAATACCTGGAACTTCATTCATAACGATTTTCCTCACCGAATCAAGCGCGAATCCCTGCAAGACACGACACAACAAAGCACACACACCGAAAAACACAGAAAATGACACGGACTCTAACCAAGTAGTGCATACAAACTCTACATCCCAGGCACTTGCCCGAGACTCAAACAAGCCTATCAAGAGGCTTCTCCTTGATCCTAACCTGTACCTCCTTCATCCTTTGCGGGCTACCGGCTCTCCAAACCTTCAATAAACAAATACTCCTATCAAACCTCCAATGTATATCATATGCACCAATCCAGTCTTTCCACCACAACTTAAATCTACCCGGTCCAAAGATAATATAGTTCAAGTATCCTAGCAAGTTGTCACTTCTAAACATCCCCACACTTGGGGTTTTCACTCTCCCTAGATCAGATGAATCTATCAAAGCACGGGCTCTCTTACGGGGTGGCCTAGATTTAGGAGGTGACTCGGCTTCTATCCCCTCAGTACGAAGAACAGGTAGAGGTTCAGGAATAGGTACTTCTAAAGGTGTGACCTCTACACTATCAACCACGGGTGTCTCACAGATTAATGACACGACTTGTGCTAATATCTCACTCAAACTGCAATATTCACTATCAGCACCTAAAAACGCGGACCCTATCAAATTCCTTTCAAATTCATTAAGCCAATCCGGCGGGTCCTCAATTCTTCCTCCTCCATCTCCATCGACATCATCTTCTACTGGATTATAGTCCCGATGTTCGTCATGAAGGCATCAACCATGCACACGGAGTTACTATGCTCGCCAACATCCTTCATGAACTCTATAGCATCAAATGTGATCGACTCATCCCCCACACGAAGTGTGAGTTTCCCGTCAAAGACATTAACCAATGCCTTGGCGGTACGTAGGAACGGGCGTCCTAGGATGAGTGGGACTTTATCATCCACTTCCATATCCAGAATAAAAAAATCCACGAGGAAGACAAATTTGCCTATTTTCACTAACAGATTCTCCACAATTCCCCGTGGATACTTGACTGAACGGTCAGCCAAGGAAATGCTCATGTGCGTCGGCTGCGGTTCACCTAGGTCCAGCTACTTATAGATAGAATATGGCATCAGATTGATGCTAGCACCCAGGTCGGCTAACGCGTGGTTTAAGGGCAAACCACCAAGAAGACACGGGATCGTGAAACGACCCGAATCTCCCAATTTCTCAGGCAGTTTGTTCTGAACCACCGCAGAACATTGCTCACTAAGTGAGACTTTAGAGATACCCTCCAGTTTCTTCTTGTTGGAAAGAAGATCTTTGAGAAATTTGCCATACTTTGGCATATGCTGGAGGACCTCTATAAATGGGAGATTGACCTTGAGTTGTTTGAACATATCAAGGAAAGTACCGTATTCCCTAGCATTCTTATAGGGCAGCAAGCGCGCTGGGTAGGGAACACGACTCAAGTCAACCTCGGGGGTCTTTATCTCACCCCACTCTTCTTCTCCACTACCCTCTCGGCAGGCTTCTCCATCTCTATCTCTTCATCCACCGGCTCTTCTTCTTCGACTACCAGTGGGCTCTCCTTCTCTTCTGCCTTTCCACTCCTAGTCGTCACAGCATTCAACTCGGGCTCCTCTAACATCCTAGCATCGATCTCAGTAAATCGAGCTCTCTAATCTACCTTCTTCACTTCTTCAACCGAAGGAATGCCATAGTCAGCAACATGAGAGGCTTCCTCTTGTACTCACTCCTCCTCTCTATGACTCAGGACTGGCACGACCATCACTGAAGCATTGAGACCCGAAGATGGACCTCCCTGTCTGCTCTTCAAGCTCTTCGCGATGTCTCCTACCGTGCGTTGCAAATCCTGGAATGCCGACTGCTGATTCTTCAATAAAGTGTCGTGGGCATCCAGTCTTTGCCTAGCGTCCTTATCCTGCTGGACTAAGTGGGTAAGCATTTGTGTCTGATTCTCTATCAACTCTTTAATCTTCCTTGTGTTGACACTGCTTCCCGAATTTGCTCCTCCTTCAGCTCCTCCATACTGATACTGGTGACCATTAAACCCAGGCAGGTTGTTTCCATATCTCCATCCCGAGCCATAGGTATTATTGTAATTGTTGTACGCTAGGTTCTGGTTGCCAGCAAAACTCACCTGCTCCTGATGATTGACGGGGCAATTCCTGGTGTCGTGTCCTCCCCGGCACACCTCACACCTAAGAGCACTGAGCTTCAGCTCCTTAATCTCATTAGCCATCGCTGCAAGTGCAGCAGCCACGCTAGTCTCAAGGTTGACTTGATGCACACCTCTAGGAGAAGAGGCGGTTGCTCTAGCACTAGGAATGGAAGTCCTAGTAGATGGATGCATCTACTCACACTCATCAGGTTCGAGTTTGTCCATGATATGGCCTCCCGCAGCTGTGTTGAACATTTGCAGCTTCTCGAAGGTAAGGCCATTATAGAATTTCTCCACGATTGCCCAGTCAGATAGACCATGCTTTGGGCATCAGCTCAACAACGCATTGAACCGCTCCCAGGCCATGTGATAAGGCTCGTCGAGGTCCATCCGGAACGAATGGATTTGATCCTGAAGGTGAGCGGCCCTGGAAGGTGGATAGTACTTCTTGTAGAATTTGGCTTGAAGATCCTCCCATGTGGTAATAGAATTGTCGGGGAGGGTGTCAAGCCAAGTAGATGCACGCCCAAAGAGCGAGAATGGAAAGAGACGCAAGTAGATAGCGTCCTTTGACACACCCGTGAAATTGAATGTATCACATATATTGTGATCCCCAGGAAATTCTGGCCTATATTTTTACTTTTTTGACACTTGTAGTACCATTATTTTATGAGTTACATATATGAAAGTGTACTATTTATCCAGTACAATTCACGAGTGTGCATACATGCATTGGATGCATTCAATTCAAATTCAATGAATATTTATTGGGGTCTTAAAAAGTTTCAATTCTATTAAACAAATACATAAATATATGCTATAAATCCTATAAATAAATGTAGGGATTTATGTAGATTAAATTTCATAAATTACAAAGTAAACAAACTTTAAATAAATAGAACCATTTTTTTTATTTTACAAAAAAATTATAGTTTAGCATTTATAACATTTAGTTATAATATGGAAATTATTAAATTTATAAAGAATTATAAAAACTTTAATAATTATATGTCTTATATATAGTCCAGGTTCTAAAATGTCAATTTCTGAAACTTATCTTCTAATTAAAATAAAGTTTTTACATAAAATCATAAACTTGGAAAGTCCAGGGGCTTGTTCTGTCAATTTCCCAAACCTCCCCTTCCCAATCCGGTCGCGAGTTCGAATCCCATCTACACCGGTTCTCGACTGTTTAATCCCAAACTCGCAAGTGGAGTATTTTCAATCGAAACTGAAACCGGCAACACATTAAGATCAATTAAACAACCCACTAACTACGTTTAATCGCATTTTTATGACCGTTTTGAGGAGCAACCAGTAACTGAAACCACCACTTTTAATCATCCAACATTCGAGCCATTAAAAGCCAAAATGGGTATAAATAACCACACCTAGTCATCGACGAAACTCATTGTGAACTTCCTACACTCAAATCGTGTCCAAATCCACCTCTAGATCACGAATTTCAACAGACGATCACGAGCCTGCTCTAACTACTCGTTCTCGTCATTTACGTATTCGTTTCAGGTACATTTTGGTTCGTTGGGTTCGTATTAACACAGGGATCAAAAGCCCCATGGTTCGGGCTTCGATCATTAGCCGGATCAAGAGAATTGGGGAGCTAGGGTTACCAGATCTTATTGGGGATGATGATTGCTTGGGCCTGCGTGTTTTAAACAAAATGAAACCAATTCAGACATGGCTTAGTGCCCTGGTCTGATGGTTAAGTGTGTTGCGTGTGTTGACCCGGCAGGGGGCGCGGGTTTGAGTCCCGACCACCCTTTTATTCCAGATTTAATTCCTTTATCATTTTAAACCACCTTTTCCCACTTAAAAAAAATTCTAAATCTAATTTTATAAAATTCTACAGATATATTCTCAAAGTTTTATGAAAACTGAATATAAAAAACTATGCCTATTTATTTTGTTTTAATTAAAAACATATTATAAAACCTTTATATCCATGAATAAATAATAGAGATGATTTTGTTTGAAACAAATTTATTATATATTTATTTATAATGGTATTACACCATCTTTAAGTTAAATGTTATATTTTTCCGAGTTTAAAAATAATTATTCTCGTAAGCATAATTATTTAAAAATATTTTTAGTCTTATAAACATTCAAATAATTATGTTAGATAATTATTTTATCAAAAATCCATTAATCATATTTAATTCCTTTATAACTCATTTATAATAAACTTATTAATAAATTAATTAGCCAAATTAATTTCATTAACTAATCATTTCATTTACATTTATTAAGAATCAACCATTTTATTTACTTTAACTATTAACTATTTTAATTACATAAATTTATTGATTTAACTTTTCATTTCATAAACTATTTATAAAATTGTTTTATAAATAAATCCTAATACACTATTTTTGGTTCCATGAATCTTAGTTATTATCTTTAGAATATTTATGTAAATTAAACTACCAAATGATTTACTAAATCAAATTCTACAAACTATTTTATTACAATTACTTCTAAAGTAAGTCAAGAACTTATAATTTCTACAAAACAACCAAGCAAGCCCATCGTCAACCCAAACCCTAAAACCCTAGAATTTCACTATCTTATTCAACTTACTTTAAACTTAAAATACAAATTATCTATGTAGGTTTGTTGTGAGAAATCCCCACAATAACTATCCACCTCATCAAACTTTTTTACTACTAGCTTCAACTCAAGTGAGTTTACATAGCCCTTTTTTACTATTTTTACTTTTGGGGTGAAACATGTTTACAAATGTCTTACTTACACAATTCAATACCTTTGTTCTTATGCTATAATCTTTATGCTTTATGTCTTAAACTACTTGGTGACCATTACATGTGTTCATGTCAGTGCAATCATTAACCTGCTACCCAGGCCTAAGGTAGTACCTAACATGATCATTTATAGGGGAATCTGATTCATACATAACACAGAACCTTGGTGGGTTTTTTGTGTATACATCTTACTGCTTTTTCAAAATGGCAATCAGTGGGATTGCGTAACAAGTTTTCCATTTACACGGCTTGATTGTACGCTTGGAACCTTGTGTGTTTTCACATATATGCTTTAGACATGCTTTGAACATATTGAATTGTAAACTTACTTAAACTTTTGTTTAGTGTCAAAACCTATGTTTCTCACCAACTACTTGTAGTTGACATTTACTCACATGTTTCAGGTGCACCAGTTTGAGGACACTATATGATCACATAGGACTATGGACCTAGCTTTAATAAATATTGAATTTAACTTGTGTTATGTTTGAACTCCTTGTTTTCCATTTCTATTTGTAGCAGATGATTTAATTATGATGAAATAATATTATCACTTATTAATAGATGATCATGTGCTTATGAACAACCGTGTCAGCCCCGACGTATAATCCGCCGTCGGCCGGGGTGTGACAGATTGGTATCAGAGCCATGGTTATAGGGAATTAGGTTATTAGACACACATGACCTAGACTATAACCTAGGAGTCCCCAAACATGAGTTTAACTCGTGTATTTTATTAGGAACTCCACTCTATACTCATTTATACACACACATACCTACATCTATCTACTTCTGCTTACATGATACAACTACATGAACTACAACATTTTAAGGACTACATGAAACTATTTGAAACTACATGGATTATTTGAAACGTATTCTTAGTCTTTAGTCTATAACCTTAGGATACCTTGGTGTAATGTTCCTACATATTACCTAGTTGCATGATACAATACGTATTATCTTATGTACTATGTTACTTGATAACCTACATGTTTACAAAAACTACTACCCCTGTGATACCTTCTTTGCTACAATATTTGAATTATCTACACAATACCTATTTGATATCACTAAATGCTATCCTAAGTTTTGCCACACACTTATACATTTTCCTCTTTACACATCATCACTAATCACCTATGGAAAGATTCAAAACTCTTAGGCCCAATACCTATTAAAAATTTCAAAATCCCGTCAAAGTTTTGAGTTCTGAAAATTAGTAGAGAACATGTGCAATCTGGAAGGGTGAATGCCTGTACTTTGGGTCTTCTGTCTAGGAAAGCATTTCATATAAATCCAAATCAACCGAAGGATCCGTATGCTTTCCTGGTAATTCCCGAAGTGAGTGTCCACCTATAGGCTAAAGCATGTCTTCTTCAAAGTATACGAACTCAAATCACTTTGATTTGTCACAGTATCCATTGGGTTATGCTCCAAATGAATACAACCTAAACATCATTCGCTTAATTATTATAGTTTGCTACACAAGTCTAAAACCTCCTATTTGATCCTTACACCTAATCATATTTAAGTCAAATATACTCCTTTCATCTGATGCCTTGAAAAATTTTATCACCCTTATTATCACGTGCAAATGATTTAAACCCTTAGACCTTACCATTCAAGGAAAGGAAGCTGCTTGAATAGATGAAGCACACCCCTGGAGCCACCAGACACAATCCCTAACGATTCGCACTGTAACCATGAGTTCAAATAGTAATGTCAATGGTACATGATGGCTGGAAGAGTGGGTGTAATTCCATGAAAGATTCTGACTAAGGAAAGATTGAGTAATTCAATGTGTCCCTTGTGACCCACCTCTCTTTCCTGGGGATCCTTTTCGTGGGTATACTATTTATAGGTCAAGTGTTACTCCTGATCCATTATTATAAGAACTCGGTGTTATGATTAGTCAAATTTTAAACTCATGAATACCCTTGTACTTAGCAACTTACTAATTACACTTACGACCTTTTCGTGCTACACATGGTATCTTACCCTCCTCACTCCCCTGAGAATCACCCCAAAAGCAAAGTCAAAACTAGAGGAAGACTTGGGTCCCCGTCACTAGACAACCAGTCACCGACATGACTAGCTGCTAGACCCATGGTTGACCCCAGAGCAGTTTGGCTTAGGAGCAGGCATGAGACTCCGAGCAGCTGAACCACCCCTACTAAGAGGCCCTTATCTAGCAGCTAAACTATACCATCCAGAACCAAGAGCAAGACAAATCATGAAACTTACCAGTGCCTTAGGAGTTCCAGCTGATACCGCTCACCTATATGTAAGGACTGTAGAGTTTCTAAGGCAAGGAATAAGGATGAGGGAACACTTGATGGACATACGGAAATAGCTAGAGCTGAAGCCCGGTTTGCAATACGAATAACCGCAATGATATTCGTCTTAGTGCTCATCTGGTTCCTAGTGGAAAACTACCTGAGATGTTAACCAGATATTCTATTTCTCGTTTTCTTAAAAATTTAAATTGAAACCCATATCATGTACCCCAAATATAAATGTTATTATTTTCTTTGGCTCGCCTTAATGATTGACGTCTAAACCTTCTTTGTAATCTAATTATTTTATAATTTCCCGATTTGACTAATGCAGTTATTTTGTTCAAACAAAACCTTTATCAAACCCTTAATTTATAAATTTTATCTAGATTATAAGTTATTTACAAACCCCTTTACCTTGTGAAGGAACTTAATGCAAATTGTTTTATAAAAACATTTATCTAATTATCTTAGTTAATAATTAATTATAATTCGATTAATTATTTCATTACGACCTCTTAATTCGTTACTTTTTCTTGGCTTGATTTCTAATTAATCTGGCCATGATTTCCTTTTAAAACATTCTCTTTATGATAGTTAAATAGATAAAAAGGGTTAATTTACCCAATTTCCTAGTTATTCAACTTATTACTTTCACTTATTAATTTACAAACCAGAGTAAATTTCAATTACTTGTCATTTATGAACAAAAAGCTCAAATCAGTTATTCGTGTGCGTACTGTTCTAAATACCTGTAAAACCTCTCATCACCATGCACCACCGAAAATGTATGAACTTACTAGCCACTTCGCTAAAATGAATCATTTCGCATAGGCGTTAACCACCCATCAACAAAAGTTGAAAACTCAAAACCCAGGTACCTACATTATACAACACACTTGTGCGCAGCACTCGGTCACCGGCAAGATTCGATAGTTTACGTTACTCATGAGGCTCAATTATTTACATATGAACGTTCATAATATACTCGAGACTAATTTGAATACATTATACACGTAACTTGATTGTTCACGTTATACATAAAACTTGGTTGTATACAATATACTTGATTATTTACATCATACATGAAACTTGACTGCTTGCGATATACTAGATTGATCACATTATAGACGGAACTTGATTACTTACGATATGCATGATACCAGATTGTTCACACGATACATGATGCTTGGTTATTTACAAATATGCATAATACTATATCATTTACGCTATACATGAAACTTGAGTACCTACATTACATATGAAACTAGACCGCTTACATTGTTCACAATTGATTGTTCACTATATACATGAGCCATGATCATTCACTTTATCCATGAAAGTTTGATAGCTATAAACTTGGAACTACTCGGGGTTTGACGTATTCTTATTCAAACACGAGGAAACTATAAACTTTGAGTTACTCGGGGTTTGACGTATTCTAGTTCAAACACGAGAGGGCTATAGACTTTATGGGTAATCTGGAGGGATATGCCATATACTCATGACACCCACGTATGGGGTTGTGTCACATTGTTAGCCTTTACTTCCTGACTGACCTTACCATCTAGGGACACTATCACTTATTAACAACTTATCCATGAAAAACAACAATCATGAACTAAATGTTTTTTTTTTGGTGTTTCCCCCATCTGTACCCACACACAATAGAATGATCTATACGGACCATACGACGATTTGAGTAATTACGGGTGCACACGTAATTATAAAAAAATCAGCGCATGGAAAGACATAGTAAATTCTGTCGTGTGTGATGATATAAAACCTAGGGTGATATGCAGTAACGGAACTAATGGGATATGATAAGGACATAGTAGATATACCGCTGGTACATCCTATATATATAAGTGCTCCCGTCATATCATCAGAAGTGACGTTATCCGTACCACGTAGGGTTTCCAATTACTTTGACCTCGACCAATGGTTGTGAAATCCTTATCCAGCAGCATTAATCGAACATCTTAGACTATATTATAACAGGTTTAGATCCTAAAATTTCCATCATCCTCATTACAAGTGACGCATCCCATCATTTGAGTCCAAAACCATTCTAGGGCAATTTTCTCCTTAATTCCCCTTAAACAAAATCCACTAACACCATCCATATCTGACGCGATAACCTGACCTGAACCTTGTCATCAACTATACTCCTCAAACTGACAAGCAAAACTAGTTGATAATCCAAACACATGTCTCTTCCCTGAACCCTTCTTCTAAATAATTTCGGGACGAAATCCCCTAAAGTATGGAAGACTGTGATCCTCAGGAAATTCTGGCCTATATTTTTTACTTTTCCGACACTTGTAGTACCATTATTTTATGAGTTACATATATGAAAGTGTCCTATTTATCCAGTACAATTCATGAGTGTGCATACATGCATTGGATGCATTCAATTCAAATTCAATGAATATTTATTGGGGTCTTAAAAAGTTTTAATCCTATTAAACAAATACATAAATATATGCTATAAATCCTATAAATAAATGTAGGGATTTATATAGATTAAATTTCATAAATTACAAAGTAAACAAACTTTAAATAAATAGAACCATTTTTTATTTTACAAAAAAATTATAGTTGTCCGGGGGAACAACCGTGTCAGCCCCGGCGTATAATCCGCCGTCGGCCGGGGTGTGACATATACGCATGAAGCGGGACAGGTTTCCGGGTGCATCCTCATCCTCGAGGCCATGAAATTGAGTGGCATGAGTGATCGTGCTCATGACATGTGATGGGATCTACCAAGTAGTGGCATTAGTGATAGCGGGGCGTGTGATCGAAGATCTCGCCCCGAGGACCCCATCACTGGCTCTCTGGTGTACAGTACGCCTCGCTGGTGGGTCAGCGTCGCCCATGTTAGGAAATGGAACCGGGCTAGTAGGACGTACCTTGTTGTAGCACAACTCTTTCAAACGCTCCCGGAAATCGCGGGTGCGCTCGTGGAGCTCTCATTCGGGCTCTTCGTAAGCTGGAAATAGTGGTGATCCCTGCGAACGAGTACGTTGCATAAACTGACACAAGAATAAAAGAAAACAAATAAAGACAGAAAGACTCGATCCTATTTTATACTCTCAGATATGACACACAAGTAGCACAGAAGACAAGCACACAAATAAGACTCAAAACAACTAAACCAAAAATCACACTAAGAACTAGTCAAAACTAATATTGCTATTGCCAAGTGTCCCCGGCAACGTCGCCAAAAACTTGATGTCGCCCAGACGGTCTATTAAAATAATAACAAAACCTAACCTAGACTCCTAAGTAATAAAAGGAGTACCTTCAACTAAACTGCACTGACAGGCAAGTGTACCTATCGAGTGTAGCACAGCTTAATGCATGGGGTAATCTCAAAATAAACCGACATTGACTCGGACTAAAGAATGATTGATTGGGGGGTTGACTACACTAAAGATTAACTACTAATGCAGTAAACAAGGTCGACTCAAACTATCAAGATGAAGTAATAAGGTGAAATCAGAAGATGCAAAGCACAACTTTTACCGGTTCTGGAAACTATGATGAATCTGGGTTTCTAAGGATGAAAACTAAAGACTACCTAGTGGATCCCTAATCACTCTCGGGATGTCACCAACTAAGGTACCTAAAGCGTACTAACTCACCAGATGGTTGGATCACCTTTCAGTCTCTCCAACAATGATAAAGTACCCGAATAGACTGATCATTTTTCAGTCTCACTTTCCACCATACATTCGAATAATGCACGGGGTAATCTCAAAATAATAACTATGACTCAGAATAGCAACGATCACTAGACACCTAATACCAGCTTCCTCTCAGACAACTGACACTCGGATTCCTAATGATGAAGACTAAACGACTATCTCTCACTTCTCGGGTATTGAACTAGGACACATACTCAATCTAATCAAAGCTTAACCAACACTCCTATGGATTACTACGTCTAGCAAACCACTCAGGTCACAAGCACTACGCAAACAACCTAAACATGCATCTATTAATGAAAGACATTCAACAAGAAAACATGAGGAACATTAATCAACACAAAACCATATTTAAGCATGCATATTCATCACCATTAATAGCATAAGATCTTTTACAAAATCATAGACCATCAATTAGAATCCAAAAACCGATAAAAATCAAAACTTTAACATAGTATTCATCATAAGCCTAGGCAGTATCAAGGTTTTAGCCTAGAATCATACTCAAACACATCAAAACAGAAGTACAAGCAATCATCGTGATTTCAAACAAAGCAAACAAAGATAAAAATCAAATCTTGCAATCGAAAACGCTAATACTAACGAACCCGGAAGAAAAGTCTCAATCTTTTCTCTTCAATCAACCTCCTAAGCTACAAAATTGCCCTAGAACCCTCTCTAGACGGCTAAAATTCGAACATCTGGTATTATGGCATTACAATTCTATTAAAACTCGAATTTGGGCTTTTTGCGAATTTACGAGCCTCTCGCGTACCGCGAGAGGTTTTCATGGGTTCCTCGCGTACCGCGAGGAACAAAATAGTCGCTACCAGATTCTCTTTTCCTAGCGTACCGCGGGGAAATTCTCTCTTCTCTCTCGCGTACCGTGAGAGACCTACTTTTCCCATCTTTTCATTATTTTCTTTGGGCTTCATTTTCTTGCTCGGTTTCTTCATGTATTGACTTCTAATCTTCACGAGCACCTACAAACAAGACATAGACTCAATAAGTATACAAAAACAACTCAAAACAAATACAAAACTACCTAAAACGAACTAAAACACTAAGAATAAAGATGTGTGCTTTGCACTATATCATACACTCTCCAAAACCTTTTCCTAATTAATTAATTAAATTAAATCCATGGTTATTTTAAAAAATAAAAATTAATCAACATTTAATTTTAAAAATAAAATTACAGGATAACATCTTTAATTAGTTTGAAAGATATCCACAAGAAATGGTGGATCGTGGATGGTTTTTGAAAGAGATATAGAGAAAATGTGAGATTTTGATGGAAAAAGGTGTTAAAGTTTAATAACTATATATAGCGTTATAAAATAAATTGTTTTTTGAAAAAAATATTTCTTTTTAATATTGGCAACAACTTTTTGACTGTTGCTCAACAGCTAGCCTCGGAGAATTGTTCGGGGGGGGGGGGGGGGGAGGAGGGTTGGACCAAACTTTTTGTCGAGGCTGAAGAGGAGGGAATGGTGTTCCTGGTCGAGGCCGAACCCTTCCCGAAGCTCATTCCCACAACCTTAATAATAGTTAAAATGTCTTTTAAAAATATGTACTAGAAGTTGATGGTTTCTTAATTAAGTGTTTCCTTGTGGTCCATTCCGCTATTTCTTGGTCTTAATTAACGATTCTTCACGGTGGTGACATGTGAGTCTTTTATCTACCCAAAATGTAGCATTTGCCCGACTTTTAGCTTAAATCATACAACTGAGAGATAATTTCTTGGACAATCAAATTAAAAACATTCGGATGGATAATGTAGGAGAATTCACATCCGAAGCTTTTAATGACTACTGTATGTCGATTGGGAAAAATGTTGAACAACAAGTGCCTCATGTTCACACACAAACGGTTTAGCTGAATCACTAATTAAACGATTACAGTTAATCGTTGGACCGCTCCTGATGAGATGCAAATTACCATCGTATGCATGGGGACATTCTATTTTGCATGACGCTGCACTGGTTATGTTAAGACCAACTGCTGATCATGAATAGTCCTCGTTACAATTGGTTTTTAAAAGAGAACCAAGTCTGTCCCACAATAAAATATTTGGTTGTGCGGTATATGTACCAAAATAGGATCACCACGTACCAAAATGGGACCACAATGAAAACTGGGCATCTATATTGGATTCCACTCCCCATCGATTATTAAGTATTTAGAACCACTAATGGGAGACATGTTTACAGCACGTTATGCTGACTGCAAGTTTGATGAAACAATATTCCAAGTTTTAGGGGGAGATAAGAATAAAGAAAGACTGGTAACGTAAGACGTTACATGGAACACATCATCATTATCAACTTTTGACTCCCGAAGTGGTCAATGTGAATCTGAAGTTCAAAAGATAATACATTTGCAAAGAATAACAAAAGAATTACCAAATCCATTCACAGACACAAATAGAAGAGTAACAAACTCACATATACCAACATCAAATACACATGCTCGAATTGAAGTAATCCTGAAAGTGATTACCCATAAACATTCCTACAATTTCAACACTTTGCCAATGCTCCCACACAATTCTCACAATTTTCTCAACAAATTCCACAATTTTCCACTCAACTATGTTTTTTTCATTTATTAAATTTATTTTGTTTTATTTAATCTATTAAATTTAAATAAAAAATAGTTTAGGGATGGAGATGGAAGCACTCCCACCCTTTAGAGCATTCACATCAGCTCCCCCATCTCTATCCTCATCTCTAAATTATAAATGAAACATGAAAAATCATGTAATTTTACACTCACATCAGCTCCCCCATCCCCATCTTAATCCTCTATATTTTTAGAGAAAACTATAACCACCCTTTATATTTAGGTGTCATCATTCACCCCTTATTCATTATTTTATACTTTTTTTAAATGTGTGTGAGTGAAAAAAAGAGAAATAATAATAATAAATAAATAAAGAAGTATTATTTAATTGAAATAAGGGATAGATATGGCGAGTCCGATGTGGAAGCTTTTTGAAAAAGTGAGATATAAATTTAAGAAATGATAATTTTTAGTTAAATTGTAGGGATAAGGATGAATGAGATGATGTGAATGCTCTTAGAAATGGATTGAGAAGAGATGAAAAATATGATGTGGTCCTGAAATGAATATGGGATAAGAGGGAATCACTCCCTCCACCCTTACAAGCTAGAAGAATCTAATTTTGGTAAATAAATTTACTCAATATAATAATACAGTAATACATGTTTAATGAAACTTTTTGCTGTTAATACATTTTTTAACACCTACATTTTTAGGATAAACACATAACAACCTTTATCATACATGATTTGAACCCCTAACATTTTAGTTATGGAGCATACCAATTAACCATAAGGATGTCCCCCAAGTACAAGCAAAGATGATGGTAAAACTCTAATTATATATAATATTAAGAAGCAAGTTTGGGTTGTGAGATAAAAGTACCGTAGAAAATGTACAACATGGTTTTACATGTGGTACAATCTTTTGTTGCATTACTTATTTTTTTTCTTTTTCTCAAGACTAAATTATATTTTTTGTACTTTATGTTTGCCTAAATTATGGATTGGGTCCTTTAAAGTTTTGACTTTCACTGACTGTCATTTATTTGCAAAATGTACTTACAAAATTTGTCCTTTCCACTAACAGCTGTTAAGTTTTTCAGTTAAGTCACCCCATGTGCATTGCACATGAGGGTATTTTAGTCTTTTTACCTTAAAGGACAATTCTTGTAATTTAGTTAAATTTAATAAATTATTTTATAACTTAAATAAATTATTTTATTTATTAAAATTCATTGTACTATAATTGTTTGTAATATTTTAGTCTGTGCACATGAGTACATGACCTGCACCACCTGCACCATTAAATCACCTCCACCATGAGTACATGAGAACCATTAAATCGCCTCCACCATCATCCCTGCAAATTTTTTTTATCTTTTTACCAGTAAACCTTCACCATGCAAATCACCTCCATCGCCTTCCTCCCTCCTACCACCATCACCTCCACCGATAGGAAATGAACAGCCACCGGAAAACTTTAGCCCAAATCGTGAATCTCTACTTTCAAAGCAACCAACATCACCGTCAACGTCACCGACTGTAGCTGAAGATCCCGTGGAAAGCCTTGATTATCGTATAAACCCTAACCCGTGGAAAGCCCTGATTTCCGTCTCCATCTTCACCTGAAAAAATCCAAGGAAACCCTAGCCCTAAAGCAAATCAATCACCCAAAGACCCCTCTCCGTCGCCACCATTAACAACTGGATCACCCCATGATACTCTAGACCCCAACATCACCGTAACACCACCCATAGGAGTACCACTCCTCCTCCACGCGGCTGCCGTTTGGGAGAGGAAACGATCACCGAAAGGGCGTGCCACTTCCGTCGCCTGAACCCACCTGAGACACAGCTCCGCCGTGGAGCGGCTGTCCACCATCGTATGGCTCATCTCTTCTTCCCCCTCTCATATGGCTCTCTCTCACACTCTAACCTCTGATTTAGGGTTCTTGGATGATGGAGGGTGGAAGATGAAAGAATCTGGGGATGAAGACGATATATATATATATATATATATTTATATATATATATAAATAAAATAATTTAATTAATTTAACTAAATTACAAGAATTGTCCTTTAGGGTAAAAAGACTAAAATACCCTCATGTGCAATGCACATGGGATGACTTAACTGAAAATTTTAACTGCTGTTAGTGAAAAGGACTAATTTTGTAAGTATTTTTGCAAATAAAGGACAGTTAATGAAAGTCAAAACTTTAAATGACCCAATCTATAATTTAGACAAACATAAGGACAAAAATTATAATTTAGTCTTTTCTCAAAAGTATGTTCTCTTTAAAAGCCGGCTACAGCAAATAGAAAATTCTCTTTAAATGCCAAGTGTAGCAAATAGAAACCCAAAGATAGGTTTGGCTCAGTGGTTTCTTGCTTTAAGACATAGCAAATGACTTCGGTTCGAAACCCGTGGCCACCTGTTTGACTTTTTTTTTGGTTTAAATGCTATTTTTTCTTCTTTTTTCTTCTGTTTTAATTTATAACTATAAATCTTGTACGTTCTTCTGGCGTATGGTGAGTTTATCTAAAGGTTTTGGCTTTATTTTAAAAAAAATTTCGAGGACGTTAATTTCTTCCACGGTTTAACATGTCGCTGCGCGTGGGTAAAATATAGCATTCTCACCCGGAAGCCGCCGCAACGCGCAGGGCATCCTTCTAGTTCGTTTTTAAATGACAAATATTTTGATTCACTTGTTTTGCTTGAAATTTATGCCATTAAAATTAAAAGCTCACAATTGTAAAAATCATGGCTTTTAGAATATCTAACATATAAATTAAGTGAATTGATCACATACTTATAAAATTATAGGATTTTAGTTTTTTTTACTCATAATAACTAAAGGATAACAAGCTCACTCAAAACAAGAGGTTATAACTCTTTCTAACAATTTCTATACCAATTTGTTAGAACATTTTCTAAAAAAATTATTAAATTTTTTGTACCAAATAAATTTAATTTTCAACAAATTTTTTATACTTGAGTTTTAAATCTTTGTTATAAACCACCATTTTTCCAATTGTGTTTGGATGTTAAAAGATGATAAATAAAATTCAATTTCTTGAATTATAAATAAAAGTTGTAATTAATTTTATTTTGAAAAAAATAAATACTACAAATTACAATTTAAAATAAATTGATCGTGATATAAATACCAGTCTTTGCGAATTTGTTAGTAGTTGCACGGTTGCACCTGAAAATCACATCCCGCCAAAAGCATTTGAAATCTAAACAGAATTCTTCCTCCATACAACAATGGCGTCCATTCTCCGCTTCTCAATCGGCCTCCTCCTCATCACCGTCATCAACACCGTCGCTGTAACCGCCGTGCCGGATCGTGAAATCTACTCGCTGCTTTCTGCTCTCCGAAACAGAGGCTATAACGTCTTCGCCAACGCCATTACAACCACCGACCTCCACTACGATATCACCAGCGGCGGTAACTTCACCTTCTTCACACCAACCGATTCGGTCCTATACACTCTTGACATGCGCATGTCCGCAGGCGATTACACCACGACTCTGCGTTTCCACGTCGTACCTCACCGTCTCAGTCTTTCAGATCTCCGGAACCTTCCGTACGGTTTGACTTCTTTCTCTACGCTCTTACGTGATCATGAGATTCACGTAGTGAATCCTCTGTCGTTGCCATTACCGATTACGGTTGAAGGAGTCGGTATTGCTGTTCCTGATTTGTACTACGACACGCATATTGTTGTTCATGGCTTGGAAAGTATTATTGATTTCAGATCTCGGAATGATACGCTAAATTCTACTTCGATTGGCGAAGATCTCACTCCGATGGACGTCCGCCGTGAAGCGTATGCGCCGGCTCCTCAGTTTGTAGTTCCGGCGGCTAACACGCCTCCTCAGTCTTCTATTGTAACCGGAATCGACACCGTTGCATATCCTAAGCCGGTGCCGCGGACGTCCTATGTGCCTTCTCCCGATGCATCTCAGGCACAACAGCGTCGTCAGCCGGAGACTAAATCAGAATCTATTATTCAATCTCATCAGTCGCCGGAGACTAAATCCGAATCTATTATTCAATCGCATCAGTTGCCGGAGACTAGATCGGAATCCATTATCCAATCTCAAAAGTCGACGGAGATATATTTCCAATCCACTACTCAACCGCTTGAAGAACACGTATCAATAGCTACGAGATCTGAATTTGTTCCTCAGAAGATACACCACGTTTCACTGGCTACGAAATCGACTGGTAATGCTAATGCTGCAGAGGAGTTTACTCAGGTAGATGATATGATCATTGACTGTCCCATTACAGATGATGATCGTGAACAGTTGAGCATTGCTAACGTACGCCGTGGCGATGTCTACATGCGTGAGCTCTATACGCCTACCAAAATGACTTGTGCACATGAGTAGATGGAAGCATCTGGTAAGATCTTAATTGGCTTTTGAGTTAGATAGCACTGATTTTACTGGAAAATAATATTCAATAGCAATTACTCTCGTTTGAATTCGTTGTTACAATTGATTTTGATCTTCAATCAATATAAAAAGTGACTATTATCAGGTATCAAAAAGTTTTTGATGAATTCATTTTGATTTCAATCTTTGTTTCTTCCTTGTCACTGATTCTGTGATGCTTACTTTGATTTGTTCTAAAATTTATGGTTAGTTGATAATGTCTTGATGCATATGATAATGTTTAAATATTTGAAGTTGTAACTAAAAATTTAACTTTCATTGCAATTTAGAATTGATTTACGTTTTAGGTTTTCTACTACTAGTAGATTTCTATCGTTAAGTTCGATTGATTATCTTATATCATCCGGTATACATGCTATCTTCCACGCCGTGATCCTACGTGGATATGAAATCATGCCGTGATTTTATACGAACACCGCCCCCTTGAGCCGTGATGAGGGGCGTGATTAGAGGGCGTGAAGTTTTTCACGGAGAGGAGGCAAAAAGTGAACGTTGGATGTTTTTTTTCCAGCCTTCTCTCTCATACAAAACACACACTACAATCACACCACTCAACTAAATTTTAAAAAATTAATTAATGATCACACCACCTCAATCATTTGGATATTTTCATTGTCAGGGGCGGATTTATGCTTCGCTAAGAGGCTGGCGAGGCACCAACTGAGATTAACCGCAATAGTAGAAAATTTCTAATATTTTTTTGCAGCCACCTTTTTAAATATTTGAGAGGCACCCGATCATAACAAACTTACACAGAGAGGGGGAGAGGAATTATGAAATAATTTCTTCCTCCGTCCGCCATGGATATACAGGTTTTAATTCTTGAGAAAATTGTTGAAGATGATGGGTAAATGGGTAATAATAGGTGACGGAGGTTCTAGTAGGTGGGTATATTGGTAAAAATAAAGGTAGTTTTCATATTAACCCCTTTGATTCAAGTAAAATTACAAATTAAACCTTTTACTTTGATTTAAATTTTAAAGAACCATAAACTTAAATATTTTATATTAAATATTAACCATAACTAATTAAATTTAGCATATGAGTAATTTGTTTTGTCGTTGGATTCTCAATTAATTTATAAATGTTATTTATTTTCTTATTTTTAGTTTACAAGTATTTTTTTTTTTGTTTTCTTATTTTTATTATTATTGTGTTTAATGAGTTATTTGCACTCACTACTAAACTACTTGTACATGATCTAATCTACAATGATGTGAGCCAATCTATATATTCTAAGCTATATAATTCAAGCTCGCTAAGTCAATATTAAAAAATTAGGAAGATATTTAATTACACATGCATAAATGGTCAGTATATCAAGACAAAGTGTACAACTAAGCAAATTCCTTGAAACCAAACCGAAACCGGTTTGGTTAATAAAAGTCAAAACCGGTTTGGTATCAAACGCCAGACGGTTCGGTATGAAACCGGTTTGATAGGGTGGTTTGACTGGTTTTGACCAGTTTCAAATCGGTTTCGAACTGGTTTAAAACCAGTTTTTGAGGGGTTTGGATCGGTTCAGTTTGGATTAAATCGGTTTCAAAACATAGGTTTACAAACCCGCGGTTTGAACCAGCTTCAAACCGGCGATTTGAACCAGTTTCCAACCGGTTTAACACTCGGTTTGGGTCTGTTTGAGATCCTAAAACCGTTTTTTTTCACCTCTACCCACATCTTAGGCTGTTGCATACCACTATCATGGCTCCATGCCTACCTCTGCTACTGCTTCACTTGGTCACTCTCATTATCACTAGTGTTTGTTGGAAACATATGTGCTCTCTCTCAATCAGTAGGATTTCAATTTCAGGGTTTTGAGATCTTTAGTGTATATATATATATATATATATATATATATATATATATATATATATATATATATATATATATATATATACAGGGGCCGGTTCCACTAAAAATTGGTTTTTCGTTAAAAAATCCTAAGAATTGGGTCAAATGAACTTCGATTGAGCTCATTCCAGTGGCGTTGGAACCGTCTCATCGAACCCTAACCCGGACCCAAAAACCTAAACCCCCCTAAAACCCTAAAATTCAAACGTAAAATCTAAACCTTAAAAGCTAAACCCTAAAAGCTAAGATGGTAGAGTTCGACGAGACGGTTCCAACGCCGCTGGAATTAGCTCAATCGGAGTTCGTTTGATATCGTTTCTTAAGGTTTTTGTCATTTCTTAGATTTTTTAGCGAAAAATTACTTCTTATTTGATCCTCCCCCTATAGGGTGATAATTATCAATCAATAAGTCACTGTACAAAGTCAACGTAGCCGCTCCTTAGATAAACACTAAAACGGTGATAATTTCAGTCATAAAACGAACCTACCGCATTTCGCAAAACACATATTAAACTAAGAACGTATATGATTTATTGATTTACCTTCGTTATCGACGATGATCCGGACGGCATAGCCTCTTATCAGAAGCTGTTTGACGATAGCTATGCCGAGGAAAGAGACGCCGCTGGTGACGCAAACAAGCTTCTGATCTACTGCATGTTCGTTTCTGCTACCCGCTGTGATTCGCCGGTGATTAATTTCATCTTCGGTCCTAACTTTGAGAACGACGTCGGAGCAGGATAACAGCATCCGGCAAAACTCCTCGATTTCAGCTCTCCGGCTCTCGTCTGTCCGTACGACGCTATAGGGGGAGGATCAAATAAGAAGTAGTTTTTCGCTAAAAAATCTAAGAAATGACAAAAACCTTAAGAAACGATATCAAAGGAACTCCGATTGAGCTAATTCCAGCGGCGTTGGAACCGTCTCGTCGAACTCTACCATCTTAGCTTTTAGGGTTTAGCTTTTAAGGTTTAGATTTTACGTTTGAATTTTAGGGTTTTAGCCTTATGGTTTAGCTTTTAGGGTTTAGATTTTATGGTTTAGGTTTTTTTTTTTGTGTGGTGGGGGGTTTAGGTTTTTGGGTGGGGATGGGTTTAAGTTTTTTTTGGGGGGGGGGGGGGGGTGGGGGGTTTAGGTTTTTAGGGGGTGGGGGAGGTGGTTTTATGCTTTTTGGGGTAGGGTTGGAGGGGGTTTAGGTTTTTGGGGGTGCGGGTGGAGGGGGTTTAGGTTTTTGGGGGTGTGGGTGGACGGGGGTTTAGGTTTTTGGGTTCGGGTTTGATGAGACGGTTCCAACGCCGCTGTAATGAGCTCAATCGGAGTTCGTTTGACCCACTTTTTAGGATTTTTTTAGCGAAAAACCACTTCTTAGTGAAACCATCCCCTATATATATGTATATGTGTATATATAGGGAGAGGATCAAATAAGAATTAGTTTTTTACTAAGAAATCTAAGAAATGACAAAAACCTTAAGAAACGATATCAAACGAACTCCGATTGAGCTAATTTCAGCGGCATTGGAACCGTCTCGTCGAACTCTACCATATTAGATTTTAGGGTTTAGCTTTTAATGTTTAGATTTTACATTTGAATTTTAGGGTTTTAGTCTTATGGTTTAGCCTTAGGGTTTAGCTTTAAGAGTTTAGATTGTATAGTTTAGATTATTTTTTTTGGGTGAGGGGTTTAGGTTTTTGGGGGTGGGGGTGGGTTTAGGTTTTTGGGGGGTGGGGTAGGGGGTTAGGTTTTTGGGGGGTGGGGGTGGTTTTAGGCTTTTTGGGGTAGGCTTGGAGGGGGTTTTAGGTTTTTGGGGGAGCGGATGGAGGGGGTTTAGGTTTTTGGGTCCGGGTTAGGGATCAATGAGACGGTTCAGCTAAGAAGTGAATTTTTGCTAATAAACGCTAAGAAATTTGTCAAACGAACTCCGATTGAGCTAATTCCAGCGGCGTTGGAACCGTCTCTTCAAACCCTATACCGCCCCCAAAAACCTAAACCCCCCCTCCAAAAACCTAAACCCCCTCCACCCGCATCCCCAAAAACCTAAACCCCTCTCCAACCCCACCCCGAAAAGCCTAAAACCACCACCCACACCCCCCAAAAACCTAAACCCCCCACCCGCCCCTTCCCCCTCAAACACCTAAACCCACCCCCACCCACCCCCAAAAATCTAAACCCTAAAATCTAAAACCTAAGGATGAAACCCTAAAATCTAAACCTTAAAAGCTAAACCCTAAAAGCTAAGGTGGTAGAGTTCGACGAGACGGTTCCAACGCCGCTGAAATGAGTTTAATAGGAGTTCGTTTGATATCGTTTCTTAAAGTTTTTGTCATTTTTTAGGTTTATTAGCGAAAAACTATTTCTTATTTGAACCTCCTCATATATATATAGGGGGAGGTTTAAATAAGAAGTGAATTTTCTTTAAGAAATCTAAGAAATGATTTCTTTTTTAACCGAAACTGGGTCAAACGAACTCCGATTGAGCTCATTCAAACGGCTTTGAAACCGGCTCGTCGAGGTTTTTGAGGGGTGGGGTTTAGGTTTTTGGGGGTGGGGGTGGGGGTGGGGGATTTAGGTTTTTTGGGGATGGGGTGGGTAGGTTTAGGTATATATAATATAATATTATATATTAATTAGGTTTTCATATTAAAATCAAGAACAATATATTGGTCATAGAGTTTTAATATTTTAAACCTATAAATTCTCTCTCTCACACATTATGGGTTTAGAACAATTTGTGGTTTTTGTTGATGAAACGATAGTGAGGACTAATTGGTGATGGTGGGTAACGATTTGAAATAAAGTCTTGGTTCAAAATTGGTGATATGTACGACTAGTGATGGTTGTGGTATGAATGTGCTCAATATTGGAGATCCTCAAAGAGGTTGTTGGACTAAGAGCACCCGCAACGCGGATATGGACGCAAAGGTGGAAGAGATAGGGAGGACGTCCCTGGAGCGTCCGTCGTGCCTTCTTCTCGATGTGGCTACCGACTGCAGATGGTGTTGTAAACTTTTCGAACAACAATATAAAAATAGATTATAATTATTATAGTAATAATAATAATATTTAGTTTTAAATTCGCCCGTTGGACGGGTATTTTAATGTAACGAAATGTTAACACTTTCTTTCTTTGAATTCTAAAGAACATTAGAATAAATTTGAAATCGAAGTACCACTCATTTAACTTTATACCTCCAGGTTATCCAAATTATGTTATTTATTAACATTTTAACATCTTGTAATTCCAAGATCTCAGAAATTTGTTATGTAACAATTAGAGAGATCGATTACAAACGATTGACATAAAACCTTATAGGTAGTACAGTTACATTGAGTTAAACCTAAATACTGATAGTATCACAATGCAATGACAAACGAAATTCATACGAAGGAACATCAAATCTGCAACATGATAATGCATACGAATGAAAGTAAATCATCTGTAACTTATAGAACAATACCGAATTATGAATAGAAACATATATTCCAGAACGTCAGAAACAATAATCCATAATAACATTACCATGATTGTACACAGAGATCAGAGTCGCCGCCGGTGAAAACCCTCTTCATCAAGAAATTAGGTTAAAGGGGGAGAGGGGATGAAACTTCCAATAATCATATATTTTTTAGTAATTGTCTACTTTAGACGATCCAGATTTCGTTTGAGCTTGATCTGATTCATCTTGGCTATGATTACCCTCACCGCCGTCAATATTATATATAATAAGAGTTCATTACAAGGATGGTCCCTGTGGTATCTCCGTATTGTACATGTGGTCTCTAATTTTGAAATACTACACATGTGGTTGTGGTCTTTACTATTTACGAAAGTGTAACACGGGTGGTTCCTAGAGTGGATGCCCGTTAGTTTTTGTTGTTAAATTCTTCAAAATAACTATTATACCCCTTGTGATAAAAACTATAAATAAAATTAACATTAGGGCTCGAAAAAATATCTTCGATTCTGTAGTGAATTATTCGTTTTTATGGTATGTTAATAGGAATTGTAAGACAAACATTAACTAAGTTGGGTGGTTGCAAACCCAGTCTTATTCTTATAATGTTTATTTCTTGATCCGTCTAGTTTCTTGCTAGTCGGGTTCCTTATTTATATCATTTAGATGTTAAAAAACAATTTTGCTCTTTCTGTTGTTTACATTGCTCCCACGTGTCCCAAAGATAATAATAAATTCAGAACAATAATCTTAGAGGGTGTTTAGTATTGCTTATTTAACTCTAAAAATGTTTTTTTTTGTCAAAAGTGCTTATTAACTTTTGAATTTTTCAAATAGAGTTTTTAAAAAAGTGTTTGGATTAGTTTTTGTGCTGGGAAAATCCAATAAGTTAATTAGTTGTTTTTTAAAAAGTGTTTGGCTTAGCTTGGTAATTTATTGTAGGGTAAAGGATGGGTAGATTGGTAATTTTATGTTCAAAAAGTCATAAGCAGTTTTAAAAAGCCAGGATTTATGACTTTTAAAAAACAACTTTTTAAAACTTATCAAAAAGCCAAAATAAAAAGAACATTTATCCATGTCAAACACTTTTTAAACTTATTGATTTTTTAAAAAAATCAATAAGTCATTTTCAAACTCAATCACAAACACCCCATTAACAACCAAGTAGTTGTTTGAATGGCAACATATATTACTCAAAATAAAGTAGCCATTTAGCAAATTAAGAGCACCTCAATACGAGGACTCAAAAATGAATCCACATCCATATCTCTCTCTCCATCAAGGCATCAACTATCTTTTTCTTGGGACTTCCGGTCTAGTGGCATTCTTGATTACCCTCATAAAAATGATGTGAATTCAAATCCTAACAGTAACCAGTTTACGTGATATTTAAGAGAAAAAAATTGCTCTTAAAATAAAACTACTCTATCTCCTGTCCATATTTACTTACCTAACTATTTAAAATCTCGCAACTCGCTCCTAAGTTGCTCATGACTATTTCGGTAAAAGCTCGGTGTAGTTCAACTCGAGCTAACCTGAGATCATATAAACATTCGAGCCAACGTTAGCTCTCTCACATAGATTTTCATTATTAACTTTTCTTGTCTATTAGTCGTTTGCCGCTTTGATTTTGATACCCGTATAATTTAAGGTTGTTAACTTATTATTTAATACTTGTAAAATAAAAACATATAAAGTTATTAAAATTCAAAATAGACAAGCCAGTTCTCAAAGTTACGAGCTCGCTTGAGTTGAATACGAGCCGAATAGTTACTTAGTTTCCAACCCGGATTGAATTTTACGAGCCGACCAGCTCGACTCATCCTGTTTTACTAATCTTTTAAATATATTTGAGTTTTAAACAAAATAAAAAAATATAAAAATAAAATAAGTTATCATTTTTTGGAAACAGTTACAACAAATCTTGATATAAACAACAGCCTTCGTGAATCTGTTAGCAGGTACCCCTAAAAATAAATTCCCGCCAAAAGAGATTCCCTTCAATGGCGTCCAGTTTCAGCATCTCAACCGTACTCCTCGTGATAACCTTCATCAACACCGTAGTTGTAACCGCCGTACCGGAGAATGAATACCACTCGATGCTCGGTGCTCTCAGATTCAGAGGCTACAACCTCTTCGCCAACGCCATTTCAACCACCGACCTCCACTACGATATCATCAACGGCAACAACTTCACCTTCTTCGCACCGATCGATTCCGCTCTATACTCTCTCGACATGAGCCTTTCAGCCGTCGATTACACCACGGTTCTGCGGTTCCACTGCGTCCCTCACCGTCTCTCTCTTACAGATCTCCGTATGCTTCTTTTCGGTTCGAATTCTGTTCCTACACTAGTACCTGATCACGAGATTCACGTAGTGAATCCTCTGACGTTACGATCGCCAATTATGGTTGAAGGAGTTGATATTGCGCTTCCTGGTTTGTTTTACGGCACACATATCGCCGTTCACGGTTTGGAAGGTATTATGGATTTCAGATCTCTGAGAGACACGATAAATTCAAGTACGGTTGCCGCAAATCTCACGCAAATTCACACTCCGACGACCGTACACCGTGAAGCATACGCGCCGTCGCCTGAGATTTTAGTTCCGGTGGATGCTACGGCAACTCCGCCTTCCATTGTAACTGCAATTGAAGCTGCTGCATCGCCGGATGTATCTCTGGCGCACCGGATCTCTGTTCCCGGCGCGCAACGGTATTATCAGCCGGAGACTAAATCGGAATCTATTACTCAACCGCGTCCGTCGGAGACGAAATCGAAATCTATTACTCAACCGCGTCTGCCGGAGAATAAATTGGGATCTATTGTTCAACCGCGTCCGCCGGAGACTATGTCGGAATCTATAAGTAAACCGGAGACTTACTCCGAATCTGTTACTCAACCGAGAGAAGAACTCGTGTCGACCGCTACGAGATCTGAGTTGCTTTCTCGGAAAATCAAAATACCGGATGTTTCACTAGCTACAAAATCGATCGGTAAGGAATTTACTCAGGTGGGTGATAAGATCATCGATTGCACTGTCACAGATAATATTGATGATGGTGGTGGTGAACAGTTGAACATTGCTAACGTACGCCAGGGTGATCTGTACACGCGGGAGGTCTATACCCCACAGATATGATATGTGTTCATGAATAGATCAAAAGTCAAAGCATATGGTAAGAAGTTTTCGTGTTTTTGAATCATTGAGTCCGATTTTACTGGAAAATAATCTTTAGGTATGAAGTTTTCGTGTTTTTGAGTCATTGTTACGGTAAATCTTTTAAGAACTGAACCAGAAAATGAATCGACTGTCTTATAGGTTCAATGGTCGAACTAGTCAGACAGGTTGGAACGGATTTAATAACCGGATAACTTTATAAATAATATAAAAATATAAAACTATGCATCTATGTATATAAAACAAACATTTTTGTTTTCATATAAATTTACAATTTTAATAACACATAAAGAATTAAATAAATAAAATATGCTATTTAAAATACTAAATTAATTAGAAATGATGTTTTGAAGAAAAAACAGAAAAAATAAAAAAAATTCTAAATCCTGCCCGACCGACAATTGGCCAGTACAAATTAAATCGGTTCAACTACATATAACTAGAGGTGCACAAACCGGATTTTTTTCGGATCCGGATAACGATGGTCAACGGTCGGATCCATTGGAACCGGTTCCGGATCGGATCCGGTTAAGGGAGTGGAGAGTTGGAACCTATTGGGACCGGACCGGGTTTATGGAACCGGACCGGACAAAAAAAAACCGGTTCCACCGGATTTTTTTTTTTTTTAAATTTAAAAATTAACAAAGATACACTATAAAATACATGTTTTATTTATTTTTTAGCTTTTTTTAAGTGATTTAACAATTGTTCATACAAAAAAATTATAAAAAACATAATTGAATCACAAAATATATATTATTTATTATGACTCGTTATTCGTCGTCTACTCGTCTTAGTCTTCGTAACATCGGTTTTCAATCTTCTTCGCTTGAGATACGTTGGGCTTCATCATAAGCTTGTTCTTCGTTAGAAAGTGGATTCGCCGCCCCTTGTTCTACTTCGAATTCATGTATTTCTTGTTCAATGTCAAGCTCGCCTTCTAGTTTTGTAACATGTTGTACACGTTCGGCGACATCCAAATGGTCCTTCAAGCAAATACACATCTCCATAAACTCCGGTGTAAGCCTCGTTCTTCGAATAGATAAAACCCTGCCACTAAGAGAAAAAGCAGATTCCGAAGCTACCGTGGAAGCTTGGACGGTTAGTAGGTCACGGGCCATTGCGGCTAGAATGGGATATTAGGATTCCCTTCCTTGCCACCAACTCAAGATATCAAAGTTTTCAAACTCTTCGGATCTTAGAGTTGAAATAAAGTCGGTTACTTGATATCTCCCAAACTCGCTACTTGGTGTGCTTCCACGAGCTCGTTTAGTATTTTCGTTTCTTAAAGTGTTAAATAAATTTAGCATCAGGTTCCTTGAACTACTAGAACTTGAACCCGAACCCATTGATTCACGTATGTTTGATGGATCACCACTTCCACCATATTTGCGTAAATAATAATCAAACATATTATTAAAAGCCGAATTGAAATCCCTTATTGCATTTGATTCAAAATTTTGGTCTTCCTCGAATATATTTAAATCATCCGATATTGATCCAACTAATGTTTCAACACCGGTTACATTAATCGTTGGGTTTAAGGCGGCCGAACATGTAACAACGGCCGGCATTTCCGAAAAATATTTTTTAAATTTAGCTTTCATAGGTTTTACCATTTTTTCAAAAATAGGGCCGTGATATTCAAACTCTTTTAATTTATTACATATTAAGTATAATTGTTGAAGTATTAGCGAAGACGTGGGATAATAAACTCCCGATAAACATGTAGTTGCATTTTTAAAAATCTCAAGCAAATTAGTTAGTTTCTCGATCATATCTCAACTTATATTATCAATTTTTTGTGAACAACGTTTCTTTTGTACAAGTTCATCATGGAAATGTTTTAAAGTAACTCTTTGCTTTAAGGCCGATTCAAACATTTTCTATGTCGAGTTTCATCTAGTAGGTACGTCCTAATTCGGACCTAAAAAGATGGAATCCGTTTGTTGGCACAAGTTTCTATAGTTTATATATCTTTTTTTGCTTGTGCTAAAAACTTCACGTAACATCACTTTAAAATTTTCTTTTACGTCTCTTATTTCTTGAACGTTACCGTCTTGCACAACCAAGTTAATGATGTGTGCAACACATCGACTATGAAAGAAAACACCGTTACAAGGCGGTTCATATTTTATTTTTAATTTTTCCACCGCGTTTGTGTTATTTGAAGCGTTATCAAAAGATATTGCAAATATTTTTGGTTGAATTTTATAAGTTTGAATGACCGAGTCTAAAATATAAAATAAGTTTTCACCGGTATGTGGATATCCAAAATAATTAAACGCAATCGTACGCTTCATCATTTGCCACGACTCCGGTTGAACCCAATGTGCGGTAACGCAAAGGTACGATTCAGGTAAACAATGTGGAGCGGACCAAACGTCCGTTGTTAAGTTAATGCCGGTATTTAAATTTTCAAAACCTAAAATTAATTCTTTTTAGCTCTTTTCCACATTTTTAAACAATCTCTTCTCAAAGTAGAACGACTTATATTTGTGTAACTCGGTTGAAGCGTCTCTTGTATCATCCTCGTCAAGCGCGGATTATCAAAATGATCAAAAGGCAAGCCTTCTTGAATGACGAAATGTGTCATTCTCTCACGAACCCTCTCGACATTGTATTGTCAAACTCCTCCATCTCTACCAATTTGAGTTTGATCTTCACCTTGAGTGTGTTTTGCGTGACTACCAATATGTTTCCTCAAAGTGCTATTTCCCGCAGCACCCAAAATTTTACCACAACGTTTGCAACTAGCCTTTTGCGAACCGTTCGACATTTCGCATAAATCGAAATAAGCCCATATCTCTTGGTTTCGGGAGCAAGAAAGTACTGTCACCACCGTGACATCGCTAGTAGAACCACAAACCGAATTTTGAGTGCTTGCGGAAGCCATAAGAGCGTTTTTTTTTTGCGTAAAGCGAGCCTTTTTTTGGGTTTTGAGAGCGTTTTTTAGTTTTGAGAGCTAGAATGTTGTGGTGAACTAACCCATACACCTAATACCTATTTATACTAAGTTTCAAGCCTCAAAAACCAAAAAAAAACAAAAAACGGCTATATAGCCTTTTTTTTAACCCAACGACTAGAACCGGTTCTATTTTGTCCGAAAAAAACCGGTTCCAAAATGTCCGATTTTTATCCGGTCCGTCAAAAACACCTAAACCGGTTCTGGATCCGCCGGTTCTTAAAAAATCCGCACCGGTTCCAAAAAAACCGGTTCTATCCGGATCCGGTTTCGAATAATCCGTCGGATTAGATTCGGATCCGATTCTTTTGAGCACCTCTACATACAACCGGACTGATTATGTGTTTTTTCTTTAACCTTTTTTGTCTTTCCATGTAACTATTTAAATTTAAACCAAACAAAAATAATTAAGAAATTCTTTTGTTTCATGAAATGATAATATATTAATTATATATTACAATGAATTTTTAGATATTTCTCCTTTTGTTGAATGAAAAACCTACACACGTATTAAATCCTACACTTTTTTTTTCTTAAATATATATTATTAATTGTTTTTTATAATTTAAAAATATTAAATTTATATATATATATATTGACGACGTATGATGAAAAGATCATACATAAGGGGCCTAAACGAAAGAAATCTAAACTCCTTAACCACCATGAGGGCCCACAAGAAGAAGGAACCAATGAGAAAGAGGCTGTCACTATCATACGGTTAGGGGAAAGAGAATGTAAAACTCTATAAATATAAATTGATCTCATAGATGAAAGCGATCCAGAGCTTGTACTTGATTGAATTCGGGAATTATTATCAAAGGAGAGTTTTTACATCTCTTCATTGGCGCCATCACGGTCGAACAATAGTTACAACGGTATCCTGAATTCAATCTCTGCTTGCAATGGATAACATACAATCAGATTATGAATCCGATGAGGAGAGAAATCACATAACACACACAGGGGCACCAACAGGAGATTCACAACCTCAAGCTAGTATTTCTATGGTTTCCTCGCTGAAGGACCGTCTAGCACAAGCTCAACACCATCCAGCAGATTTGTTGCCAGCAGCGGCAGCAGCATCTTATTTTCACACTTCGCATACTAACCTACCCACCTCATTGCCTCCTCTAATCCCAAATACCATGCCTACCCAAGTTACTCGGGACTTCCCACAACCCGCAATATTTCCCAGTTTTTCGCAGGTCACCACATCTGGCATACCCATTTATAATCTACCACAAACTCTTCCAACCACGGCCGGAATACCTTCCATACCCGTTCCCAACACCCCGTTTATTTCCGGATCTCTCCCTTACACCATGTCGTTACTCACAGGTAACGAATGGTGGATGGAACTACAACGTCGGGCCCGAATGGATGAACAATTTTGGAAAGAAATACGCCTGGCCGAACTCCGGAACCGGTTAACATTTGAAGAAACAGCTTATACCACACCAGGGGGATTAACATCTGCATGTACTATCGGTACTTTTGCCGGAGGACAGTCCGTTCCTCCCACCCACCCATACAGTACGCAAGGGCCCTCACCAGCACTCATACCTATACCTGGGACTAATCCCGTAGTGGACATCCATCGCCCGTACCGACCAACAGCCTTGTTAACACAATCTAAGTTCACACCCCGAATAGCTCAAGCAGCAATACTTCGTAAGTTAAAAATGCCATCCACAGTTGGGAAATATGATGGTACTACAGACCCGGACGATCACATTAATGTCTTTATTAGTGCTGGCGGGGTAGAGAGATGGGCTCTGCATGAATGGTGTCATATGTTTGTTCAAACCTTGGTCGGGACAGCTCACCTTTGGTACGATAGTTTACCTATAGGCCGGATCGACAGTTTTGATGAATTCGTGGAAAAGTTCATGCAACGGTTTAATCAGCAAAAACGACACACAAAAGACAAGACAGAAATACTTCACATCCGGAGACGAGACGGAGAATCGGTGGAAGATTTCATCACCCGGTATAACAAAGAGAGTTTGCAAATAGCCGGGGCAGGGGAGGATTTAATGATAGCAGGCTTTATTCAAGGCATCCGACATGACGAGCTCATTCGTAGGCTCCATGGCCGGGACGGTTTACCAAAAACCATGGAGGAACTGATGACGGCCGCTCGTGCCTTCGTCCGGGCAGAAAGATCCGTCCGGAGCACTCATGAGTATGATAAAAAGGATTAGCGAAGTGATCGAACGGGAAAACAGCCACACTCCTCCAGACAGACTCAACATTTTCGAGGACCTAGTACATGGACGAGGTCTCTCTCATACACCCGCCCGGAACCTGTTAGATCTGCCAACACCTCCATAAGGTTTAAGGATAATCCGGAGAGCAGGGGAGTTGCGTGGATTAACAAGTTGGTCAAAAGCCCCCGGGAAGTTCTTTTAACAGAAAAACTAACATTAGAACCCCCGCGACCTCTCAACCCAAAATCCGTACGAGATCCCAAACAGTATTGTGATTTCCACAAAGACACTGGGCATGACACGGATCATTGTTGGCATTTACAAAAACAAATTGACATAGCCATACAAACCGGTAAACTTTCTCATCTGTTGAAAGAAATTCACGCAGGACCACCAGGAAGAAAGAATGCAGGCAAAAAACCGGTGCGTGACTTATGCATGATAATGAATGAGGAGTCATCAAGCTCACGTGGTTATAAACGCGGGGGCGCACGACTAGAAGCTTGGATTAAACAACCGCTTACTTTCCCGCCCGTTCAAGGGGGTGCCTCATCCACCAGTCCAGTAGTAATCACCGCATTAGTAGGTGATTACCGCATCAGTCGGATTTTAGTCGACAGTGGAGCTTCAATGGACGTCATGTATGAGCAGCTTTTCCGACGTCTGGATATGGAAGATCAAAATACCTTGGAACCTACCGATGTTGATCTCATAGGGTTTTCTGGGGAATCCGTGGTCCCTCTAGGACAACTCACATTACCAATGACCCTGG
Source organism: Smallanthus sonchifolius (assembly GCA_023525975.1). NCBI lineage: Eukaryota > Viridiplantae > Streptophyta > Magnoliopsida > Asterales > Asteraceae > Smallanthus > Smallanthus sonchifolius. The sequence goes on along the minus strand of CM042033.1, from coordinate 70,892,194 downwards.
AAGAAGGCGCTAAAATCCGCACGGTCCTCGTGACTTTCATAGTAATCCCGGCTGTTTCGAAAAATAACTTGATACTCAGACGACCAGGTTTGGCATCTTTTCATGCAGCAGTATCCACTGTCCACTCCGCTATCGCATTCCCAACTCCCAAGGGAATAGCGGTGGTATATGCCGATCAAATCATGGAAGTATTACAAGCGCAAACTAGTCAGACTTCAGGTAAAGATCATTTTGACACTCACATGAAAAGTACATATGAACCGGAGAGGTGGATTATGAACCCCGCATACTCGGAACAGATAATTACCATCGGACACACCTTATCCACCGCAGGGCGAGACCGTTTGAAACAGTTGCTACGAAACAACATCGATGTTTTTGCATGGAAACCGGCAGATATGAAGGGGGTTCCACGGGAATTAGCTGAACATCGCCTACATGTATACAAGTCTGCTAACCCGGTAACTCAAAAACGACGAAGGATGGGCCCGGATAGGAGCAGGGCAGCTGTGGATCAAGTCTGGGATCTGGTTAACGCGAGGATCCTCGGAGAAGTTCGTTATCCTTCATGGATCGCCAATCCAGTAATGGTAAAGAAAGGAAATGGTACCTGGCGTATGTGTATCGACTACAAGAATCTAAATAGTGCATGTCCTAAGGATGCCTACCCTTTACCATAAATTGATCAGAAGATCGACTCGTTAGCCCCTTTCCGTTTCAAATGTTTTTTGGACGCTTACAAAGGCTATCATCAGATTCCCATGGCCGAAGACGACGAAGAGAAAACAGCTTTTATCACCGATTTCGGCGTTTTTTGTTACACAAAAATGTCGTTTGGATTAAAGAATGCAGGGAAACGGTCAAGTAGAACGAATCAACCAAAGCATGCTAAAGGGCATAAAAACTAGGCTCGCAACCAAAGGGAGTTCTTGGGTTGAAGAGATACCTAGTGTATTATGGGCCCATCGCACCACACCGAAAACAAGCAATGGTGAAACTCCTTTCAGTTTAACTTACGGCAACGAAGCAGTCATCCCAGTCGAAATGGGTACGCCAACGATGCGTATTGCCACAACAAATGGTCGGGATAATGATCGGGAATTAAGACTGAACTTGGATCTTTTGGAAGAAAGAAGGGAACAAGCACTCATCCAAGAAGCTAAGTACAAGCAAGCTCTGGCCAAGTACTATAACAAGAATGTTGCACTTCGTCAGTTCCGCCCAGGTGAGTACGTTTTTAGAAACAATGAAGCCAGCCGGCCTGAGCCCGGGGGAAAGTTAGGGCCTAACTGGGAAGGGCCTTACCAGATTAAAGAGTCCCTGGGAAAGGGGGCACACTCATTGACCAGATTGGATGGAACTAACGTGCCTAGGACTTGGAATGCAACCCAACTCAGGAAATGCTATATGTAGTCCCTATGGTCGTGTTCACGGTTTTTTCAAGAAACAAAAAAGAAGAGCACGTTTTCAAAGACATGAATAAAATCCCCGTTTTTATAATCAGACCAACATTTAAAAAGACCGGATCAATGCATCCGACAACATAAAGACCGGACCACGTGTCCGGCACCATGAAAAGATTGGATTTTAATCCAACATTAATAAGACCGGATCAATGCATCCGGCACCATAAAGACCGGACCACGTGTCCGGCACCATGAAAAGATTGGATTTTAATCCAACATTAAAAAGACCGGATCAATGCATCCGGCACCATAAAGACCGGACCACGTGTCCGGCACCATGAAAAGATTGGATTTTAATCCAACATTAAAAAGACCGGATCAATGAATCCAGCACCATAAAGACCGGACCACGTGTCCGGCACCATGAAAAGATTGGATTTTAATCCAACATTAAAAAGACCGGATCAATGCATCCGGCGCCATAAAGACCGGACCACGTGTCCGGCACCATAAAAAGATGGGATTTTAATCCAACATTAAAAAGACCGGATCAATGAATCCGGCACCATAAAGACCGGACCACGTGTCCGGCACCATGAAAAGATTGGATTTTAATCCAACACTTTAAAAGACCGGATCAATGCATCCGGCACCATAAAGACCGGACCACGTGTCCGGCACCATGAAAAGATTGGATTTTAATCCAACATTTAAAAAGACCGGATCAATGCATCCGGAAAAATAAAGACCGAACCACGTGTCAGGCACCATAAAAAGATTGGATTTTAATCCAACATTTAAAAAGACCGGATCAATGCATCCGACACCATAAAGACCGGACCACGTGTCCGGCACCATGAAAAGATTGGATTTTAATCCAACATTTAAAAAGACCGGATCAATGCATCCGGCGCCATAAAGACCGGACCACGTGTCCGGCACCATAAAAGATGAGATTTTAATCCAACATTTAAAAAAAAAAAACGGATCAATGCATCCGGCACCATAAAGATCGGACCACGTGTCCGGCACCATAAAAAGATGAGATTTTAATCCAACATTTAAAAAAAAAAAAAAACGGATCAATGCATCCGGCACCATAAAGACCGGACCACGTGTCCGGCACCATAAAAAGATGGGATTTTAATCCAACATTAAAAAGACCGGATCAATGCATCCGGCACCATAAAGACCGGACCACGTGTCCGGCACCATGAAAAGATTGGATTTTAATCCAACACTTTAAAAGACCGGATCAATGCATCCGGCACCATAAAGACCGGACCACGTGTCCGGCACCATGAAAAGATTGGATTTTAATCCAACATTTAAAAAGACCGGATCAATGCATCCGGAAAAATAAAGACCGAACCACGTGTCCGGCACCATAAAAAGATTGGATTTTAATCCAACATTTAAAAAGACCGGATCAATGCATCCGGCACCATAAAGACCGGACCACGTGTCCGGCACCATGAAAAGATTGGATTTTAATCCAACATTTAAAAAGACCGGATCAATGCATCCGGCGCCATAAAGACCGGACCACGTGTCCGGCACCATAAAAAGATGGGATTTTAATCCAACATTTAAAAAAAAAAAAACGGATCAATGCATCCGGCACCATAAAGATCGGACCACGTGTCCGGCACCATAAAAAGATGAGATTTTAATCCAACATTTAAAAAAAAAAAAAAACGGATCAATGCATCCGGCACCATAAAGACCGGACCACGTGTCCGGCACCATAAAAAGATGGGATTTTAATCCAACATTTAAAAAAAAAAAAAAAAAAAACCGGATCAATGCATCCGACACCATAAAGACCGGACCACGTGTCCAGCACCATAAAGACCGGACCACGTGTCCGGCACCACAAAAGATCGTATCTTTCATGTTATATTTCACAGCAAATGTTTAAGGAAATTTGCAAGTAGGAGACAACACCCGAAGGATGAAGCGAAGCATATAACAAAAGGGAATAATCATAGGGCGGAACACAGCACAAAGAAGACATAAGAAATAAAGACCGGACCGCGTGTCTGGCATAAAGCCGGATCAATACATTCTGCACGATAAAAGCTTGTACAAATTGCAAATATTATTACAAGCACAGAAGGAAAACATAAAAAGGATATTCGCATTCAAAGGAAAATAAGTACAGCACATAAACAAGATTACAATACCAAAAGGTGGAAGGGCACGCAGGCTCCAACAAAGATAAAAAAAAAGTCAGTCTTCAATGGTAAGCACATCCCTGATCTCTTTAAGATCCGATTGATCAGCTAAGGAGGCAAGAGTACTTACAACGGGGAACTCCATAGTATCAAAGGCATCTTGCCTCTGAGTGAGTATGGAACAGGCTTCCGAGCTCTAGCCGGGGAGGCTCTCCAGGGAAAGACCAGCTTTCCCCGCTTGGAATCCATCGGATAGCCCATCATGATAGCCCGCCGCTTCCGCAGCTCCGTTCAAACCAACTACCCCATCAATAAACTCATCACTTCCCCTGACTGCCTCCACAACTCGGGAAAACCCATCCGCCTCCAACCACTTCCTATCCTCCCTCAGCAAAGCCAACTCTTTCATCATTTTAGCTTTCTCCACTTCAAAACCCTCCCTCTCCTTCTTAAAAGACGCAATCTTTCCTTCCAACACACCCAACACCTCCCTGGATACCTTCAACTCTTCATCTTTCTCCGCCACCTGAAACGCTAGCTCCTCGGAACGCGCCTTTGCTTCCCGGATCATTTGGGTACGTTTCTCAAGCTCCTTATTCGTCCGCGAGCAGGCCTCAGTAAACTCGACCCGGGCTTTCGAGTGAGCAGCCTCCTTTTCCTTCAACTGCCAATCCAATTTTTTCACCTCCTGTGTAAGCACCAGCACTTTGCCAGCATCTTCGTTCTTCTGAGCCAAAGCTTTCCTCAGTGAGGCAACTTCCCTGCGACCCTCGTCCCACTGACGACATATCTCGGGCATAACCGCCATACTTTCCACCCAGCTTAAAGCGGCTCTATCGGATAACACTTCCGGGGAGCAGGTTGAGTGACGTAGTCGTTCCGCTGGAGGAAAGGCCTGCAGCAAGAACGTCCGGCACAGGTGGGGATCTGTCAAACAATCACCCTGCAGAATATTCCAGTTAGGAACGTGCTTAGACTTAGAATCTGCCGGAGTCCAAGGCTCGGATTGGGTGGGCATTCTAAAGTTAGATTGACTCGTATGCACATAAGAAGATTTGGGGGAGTGAACTTCCCCATTACCCACAGATGCCTTCTCTTTCCCTTTCCCTTTATCCCGAGGAGGGATCTGAGTTACTGTCGGCACGTCCTTAGGAACAGGGGAAGGTATGACCTTAGGGACAAAAGGTTGAAGAGTAGGACCCTCCGGGTTTTTAACAGCAGGTTTGTTTGTCTGCATGATCGGGCAAGATGGAGTAACCCCTTCACCAGTTTTTAAACCTAAAAATCACCGAAAAGAGAATATCAGGAAAATTATTTTTTACACTCAACAAAGAAAAAACAAAACGGATACACACCTTCGGGACTCGCTCCCGAGGGTTTCTTTCCGGCAGCATAAGCATCGGTTAGTTTTCGCCTTTTCTTCTGAGGCGAGAGTACTTTTTCTCCGGAAGCACTCCCGGAAGCTTTCTTCCTTATTAGAACCTCTTCAGGCTCTTCTTCTTGACTCCCTGAAACAATGCATCAACTTAGAACAAGGAGCAGGAGAAAGAGAAAGGAAACAACTGAACCATTCATTGCATATCAACTAACCAGTTTCCAGATCCATAGCCTCTTGTAGACTAGCACGGGGGAAAAAGAAACGCTCATGAAAGACTTCAAGAACATTCTTTTCACCCGGCCCCACACTCAAATATGTCCGGGTAAGGTTCTTGAAGGAGTCCGGAAAAAGAACATCATAATAATTGGCAACTGCTGCAAATGAAAAAAGGAAAACACATAATCATAACATATACAGAAGAGAAAGCACCATCTATCAAAGAGAAATGTAGGACAACATACACTTACGTTCTTTGCCCACAGAATAAATCGGGAGACGGTCAAGTCTTCCCCAGTTCCGGCTCATACCAACACCGACCAGGGCATGTTCCGGAATCTCTTGAATGTCAGCTGGACGGGAGGTCAACAGAGAGAAAACAGGAGTTTTCTTAAAAGCATCCAGATTTGGGGGAATGTCCACCACGGCCAATCGAAGTGACCGGACCTGCATGCTGGCAGGAACTATCCGGGCACTTACATAGAAAAACTTTTCTTTCCAACCCCGGAATCCCTGAGGGGTCTCTTTGGCATGAGGAATCACTCCGGGGCGTTTAGAAAAGGAGAACCAGCTATCTTTCAAATATAGCTTGTAAAAATGATGAAAAATAGCGACAGAAGGGTCCTGTTTCAAGGCGATACAACAGAACTCAAAATGCCTAATACGGCACATACCAAGAGGGTGAACTTGGGAAAGGTGAATTTTATAGAACTGAAGGAGATCAATAACAAAAGAGGTGATCGGAACTCTGAAATTAGCCTCAGAGAAAAAGTCAGCATATAAAGTAATCTTGCCAGGAGGAGGTTTGGCCGCCGTGCCTCCTCGAGAGGGGTACTCGGGTTCCACATCATTAGGAATTCCGTACAAAGTTTTCAATCTCTCGAAGCGCTCCACGCTCCAATTGATAGGAATCAAAGCTACGTCGGCGTTATCACCCATTCGTCGGAATATTTAAATAGGATCGGAAGGAATTAAAGAAACAAGGTTCCAGGAGAAATCAAGAAGGTAAGATGGAAGACGAGTAAAAGGCAACAATGTCTTGCCCCCCCCCCCCCTTTTTATAGACGGGAAGAGAAGACAGGCGGACGGATGGCGGCGCCCTAGGAAGGGCTATGAGACTGATGGATGGGACGTGCGGAAGGTTTGAAAGAAGCGTTGCCCGCACGTGTTAAGTCCCTTCATTTTTGAAAAAAGCCTTTATAGTCAACTTAATTTTTTGAAGAAATAAATAAAAATCAAATTGACTAGGGGGACTTGACGACGTATGATGAAAAGATCATACATAAGGTGCCTAAACGAAAGAAATCTAAACTCCTTAACCACCATGAGGGCCCACAAGAAGAAGGAACCAATGAGAAAGATGCTGTCACTATCATACGGTTAGGGGAAAGAGAATGTAAAACTCTATAAATAGAAAGTGATCTCATAGATGAAAGGGATCCGGAGCTTGTACTTGATTGAATTCGGGAATTATTATAAAATGAGAGTTTTTACATCTCTTCATATATATATATATATATATAGGGAAAGAATAAAATGAAAACTCACATGAGTTGAGAAAACCCGTGATGTAACTTTTATATATATATATTTTTAAAATATAGGTTTTATACCCAATTTCGTCACTTTTAAAATAAAAAAAAAGCGCCGAAATTTTTTTTTTTAAATCTTGAAAAATTAAAAAAAATCCCGTTTTTGGAAGAAAAAAAATCATGTAAATCCAGCGTGTTACATATGTAACTCAGGTTGTTACATATACAATTTTTTATAATATTTTTTTTTTAAAATGGCTTGGCTTTTTAAAACTTTTTTGTAAAAGTCTTGAAATTATATATATATATATGGGGAAAGTGAATATGGGGCTGTTAAGCATCTAAGTTAGATGCGAAACCCACCAAAACGACGTAGTTTTGGTTAAAATCAAATAAATCCTTTTATTCTAAATCATTTTTAATTTGGAAACTAATCTCTCTCTATATCAAATTGCTTTAATTTATTTTGAAATGTCCATGTTCTTAACAACTTCCCCACTCCTCTCTCTCTCTCTCAAATGTTTTCACCGGAAATACCATACGTTCCTATTAGCATTGCAAAAGCAAATTAGGGCCCTGAAATTTTCATTTGTAGTCTTCTGTTCAACGTGACTAGGGGCATCAAGGGGCCTTGATTTTGAATAAAAAAAATTTAGAATAAAAGGATTACAATAAATTAAAGGGGCTAGAATAAAAGGATTATAAATTAAATCCCTTGAAAATCAATTAAATCCTTTAGCAATTTGATGGAGATAGAGATTAGTTTCCAAATTAAAAATGATTTAGAATAAAAGGATTTATTTGATTTTAACCAAAACTACGTCGTTTTGGTGGGTTTCGCATCTAACTTAGATGCTTAACAGCCCCATATTCACTTTCCCCTATATATATATATGCATTCTATGTAATTTTTTAGTGCATATATGCACATGTGCATAACATGTAGTTGTACATATTGCATATGGAAATTGATATTGATGAAAAATGCACTTGTACGTTAAGGTTAACAATTTAATGTATACAATATTTTATATTTAAATTGTAATATCCATAAAGGTAAAAACGTTAATGTAAAATCATTAGATGATATTAGTGCAACACTTTTCTTCACCAAGTGTATATATGCAAGTTAATACAAGAAAATAACCTAAACAGGCCCCACGTCCTCGAAAAACAACGTGATCTAAAAAAAATTAGGGTAAAATTACTATCATACCCATAACAATAAAAAAATAGGAAAGTAAAATTAAAATAATTGACAGGTGTAGAATAGTTCTTATGGTTCTCTACTTTCCATTGATTTTCAAAAAAATAGATCCATATATATATATATATATATATTATTTTTTCGGATATCCGTTTCACTATTCGAAATTCAGGTAATCGAATTTGAACACCGCAGATAAATATGTATTAGGTGATACGAACACAAGGGCATTTGCAACCGTAAAAAGGTCGCAAAATTAGCGGTCGTAAAATGAGATTACTCATAGAGGTTTTTCAGCCGATTTTTGGCTCAGTAGTGTTAATTTATACGTATTCGGCCGAAAATTTTATAGTTCCCCCTCCCCCCAATAGGAAAAAAAAATCTCGGCCTCCCCTTGCTCAAATGTTCAAGTTCCGCCACTGCGTAAAAAGCTATAAAAGGACATAATTATATAGACATGTTAGTTTGTTAAGGAATGAATAACTTTATTTACCATATAAACAAAGTTAAAGTCCAATTTAATGGGAAGTTGGGTACACATATATAGTTAATAGAACACTTGATTATTTATTAAAAAAATATAATCTGGTATAAAAGTAATTATGATTAAAGGTCACATGTCTAGCGTAAGCTCCTATCTTATTGTTTAACACGTACTCATGCACCATGTAAATTTAAAGTTAATTAACGGCATGTCACAATTATAAAATAAAATTTGTTAATACTGAAATAAAAAACAGTATTTATAAAGGTAGAAGACGACATTGAGTATACGCGTCTTGTAGGTTGTGTATAGGAAGTCAAGATTGCTAATTACACGCAGTTTCCCCTTACTTTCCACTCACCAACATAAACATTCTTCAATTCTCTCTCTCTCTCTCTCTTCTACATATGATGGAAGAAATTATTGTCTGGTAATTAATGGACTCATCCAAGGAACAAGAAATACTTGAAGCAGCTGCTTTCCATTTGATTCTACTCAGCAACCCTCTTCAACAATCTTACAAATGCAACAAAGAATATAATCATAGTTTCAGGATGATGAAGAAGAAACTCGATTATGGAGTCAAAGGTGTTGTGAATCATACTAAATATGCAGATTCATCTTCTGAATCAATAAAATCAGGGATATCAATGGAGGAACATGAACCGACTGCAGCTAAAAGACATCATCGACATCGGTTTAGATCCATAGTTGATATTTACAGCGTTACTAGACCACTTTGATCTACATCGATCAACAAATTTGTAGATTGTTTTTATATCTTATAAATTTGACATATAAAACTCTACGGTTTTGCTCTCTTTTTATCTTGCTTGCTGGTTGATAATATTGGTTGCACACGAAAATAGGGACTTGTTAAACCGCCTGACATTCTAATCCCACACCTCCTTCAGCCGGCCGTCCAGTGTTCAGCCGGCCGTCCAAAGTAAAACTTACAATAAGGGCTGACGTCAAATGTGTCAGAAAACCCTGAAAAATCTGTAGGCCGTTGGATTGTCAACGGCCGTTTGGTTTGAAGGGCATAGGTAAAAACTACCAGAAAAGCCAGACGTCCGTCCATTCTACCTTCAAACGGCAGATTGAAGTGCGGTGGTGTACGACTAGATTTGAGGGTGGTGTAGATTTAGCAGGACCCCAAACGTATTATATTCGGTCATCCGGATAGAGTACAACATCATACACACAATTTTGATTCATAGAATATTTTGCATAGAGATTACTAATATTTTCATTACAAATTTTAATTTGAAGATAATCTAATATACATTTGGCCATCTCGTACCAAATATATTTTTTTCGAAAAGAATGATTATAGGTGACACGATATTTGAAGTTTAGCTAGTGATGATCAAAACCAAAATGTTGAACTAAATTATTATAATTACTATTACATGTTTGTTGTAATAAATGTTTGCACGTGTTACGGTATTTAATCGTTCATGTGAACACTAAGATTTGTTAGGACTTAGGAGTACGGTTCTTTAATTATTGGTATTGCTTGTAATGCATTTTTTTAACGGCAATTTGGATCACTGACGGCCACTGACCCACCCGATTATCTCCACCTCCCTTAGAAGGAAACTCCACCACAGGTGAGAAAACCCCATGTCCCAACCTGTACCCCCTTGTCACAAGTGAGACTTGAACCCAGGATCTCCTCATTTTAATAAATTATTGGATATACACATTTGCCAATAAACTAAGCTAGTGGTTGTGCTTGTAATGCATTTACTTGTGTTTCTTTATCACTTGTTCATGTAAACTTGGATTTTGATATTTGATTAAAACAATTGGAATTTAGTAAAATTACAGAAACTTTTCAAATACTTTTCTGTTGGATACTTTTTATTGGTATGCAGGGGCGGAATCACAGGGTAATCATACGGGGTCCAGAGGGTCACGGCCAGATTTCCATTAACATGGTAACTACTATAGAATTTTTTTTTGGTAGCATGACCCTTCAAATTTTCACCACTAGCATAGTTGTAGTGAAGAGAGAAGAACAAAAACATGACCGGAAATTTTTCCGATAAGAAATGGCGGTGGAAAATTGCAGAAAAGCCATGGATGGAGTTTGTTGGCTTTGTGAAAGAGAAGAAGATTATGTTTAAACGGGAAATTTTAGGTTTTAATCTCAAAGCATCTAATATTTAATATTAATTTATTTGATTTCCAAGGCTGTAGTGTGCTAGAGAGTTGACAAGCCTGCAAAGACGATGTAAGGCCTCCGACCCGGGAGACCTCACATGTTGGATTTAATCACAAACATAGTTATCAAACACTTAACTTTAATTAAAACACTCAACATAGCGGATTCGTGCAATCATTCAGTTACATAACAACGGAAGTCTTAACATTTAACAAGAAAACATTGTCTTAACATAAAATCAATTAATAGGATGTCAGTCTTGAGCCAGGTAGCCTTCATGCCTTCGCCCGTTCTTTCCTTTTGCTACCTGAAGTGCATACTAAAAGTCAGCTAACGCTAATAAGTTTTAGTTTTAAATCAAGTAGACATAAACTTTGTTTCGTATCATATTTTCATGAGTATAGATATATATATATATATATATATATATATATATATACATTTATCATTATCTTTCTTAATTTCATATGTCATTCATAAGTGTGTACATATATAGATACATACATTCTTGCATTCATTCAAACATTCATTGGTCATACATATAAGGGTGATCAGCCCGTCATTGATTGCGTAAGTCACAAAGACAGACGCTTCTTCCCACCGTCATAGGCCGTCATTCTTTTACCATCCTACCGAAGTAGTCCGTCATTTTCTTTTACCATCCGAAAAACATTCGGTCGTCCGTCATTTTCTTTTACCGTCCTACTGTCGTAGTCTGTCATTTTCTTTTACCGTCCTACCGAAGTAGTCCGTGCTTTTTATTTACCGTCCTACCGAAGTAGTCCGTCATTTTCTTCCTTTACCGTCCTACCGAAGTAGTTCGTCATTTTCTTCCATAACATTTTGTACATTCATAGCATGCAATATATATAAATATAAAGCAGATTTCATTCATATACGTTATATCATACTTTCATATCATTATTCATAATCATACTTTTCATTCTTCGTTCATCATGTATTGTTATATAACGCATATGGCATTCATATCATTAATTCATTTTTATGGATACACTTCAGCCCCAAAACATTTAAAATCGTTTGCACGTAACACATAGGGGGCACATAGAACTCACCTGATACGCGGGTTCCTGAAGTATACTAGCTGATCAGTGAGCGTCGCTAAGGTCACACACAATCTGTATAATCAAATCATACAAGATAAGATAATGAACCTAAACGAAATTGGACGTTTCTACATTTAGGGTTTGGTGAACTTAGGTAAGTTCGCCACTTTTGGCTTAAGCGAACTTGATAAGTTCGCTTTATTGGACTAGGCGAAGATGTGATAGGTTCGCCACCTTGTTGCTAAGCAAACATGATAAGTTCACCATGTTTAGTGCTAAGCGAACATGATAAGTTCGCTACATAGAGCTAGGCGAACATAGTAGATTCACCTTTTTTGGCTTTAGGCGAACATAGTAGATTCGCCTCTTTTGGCTTTAGGCGAACATATAATAAGTTCGCCCCTTAGGTTAGGCGAAGATGGCATAGCGAATATGTCAAGTTCGCCGTAATGGTGTCAGGCGAACTTGATAAGTTCGACTGCGCGTTCATCTTTCCCACCAAGAAACCATAGATCGGCATGTTGATCTAGGATCGTTCAAGGCCTGACCTTTTTACGTTCAAACTGTTTCTTTATCGATCATGAAGCTAGATTTATATTTATAACGTCATTTCATGCGTAAAAATGTGATCTTTAAGCTTAAAACCCGAGATCCCAAATCGAAAACGAAAACTCAGATCTAGACAAGGTTATTACATGGATTTGCTTCCTTCTCGTTGCTAAATGTTCCAGAGATGATGACCGAGAATCCTTGAGCTTTTGAGTCGAAACCAGAGCTTTCTCTCTCTAACCCAATCACTCTCTCTAGCCTTCTTTGCTAAAATGATAAGAAGGGGGTGCAGCTGTTAGGGCTTATGGAGTCCCCTCCCCTTGCTTTCGGGCCCATGGGCCGACCCTTGTGTGAGGCTCATTCCCTTTTCTTTTGTTCTTCTCATTACGAGTCTCGTTCTTCTTTAATTTATTCGGTCCATCTATTTAGGGATGTTACAAACAATAACAAGTGCACCATTTAAATCATCATAGCTACTTTGTGTTCAATATAGTAATATACATAAGGGTGGAGGGGCACCAGCGGCGAGGGGGGCACAGGCGGCAACACCGACGCCACCACCGTGGCACGCCGCGAAATAGGAAAAAAAATGGCATCACTGCGCCGTGCCATTTTGGGAGAATATGAACGTTGCCCAACGGCTACTTTCTGTTTAACGGCTAGTTTGGGATTATTTTTTAAAAAAATTCACTATAAATACCAATATTCAACACCCACTTTTAACACACCAAAAAAAATATGAATTCTTTCTCTCTTTCAAATTTAACTCCAAACTATAATAAAAAAATGAATCGAGAGAAGCAAAACACAAAAGCTGCAAAGAAGTTTAAGCCGAAAGTTTGGTCGGGTCCTAGCAAACCGACTCCGCCACCCCCAATCCTTTCAAAAACCAACTCCGTACTACCAACATCCTCACCATAACATGCCCCAACATGCCAATTCCCGTAGCACTCGGTCAACTCGTACTTCCCGACCAGCACCCACCCCAACAACACCAACCCCCACAATTTTCATTCTACTAAAACATGCCCAATTCGTTTCAACACCCACCCCAAGCCAACCAACCATAATTTCAAGCAGAAGAAGAAGATCCATTCCATGATCTATAAGTGAAGGATAGTGAGGATGACTCCGAAGATGAACAACTAAAAGGGAAAACCCGAGCTGTACCCGTTAATTGGGATGAAGATGAATAAATAGCCTTGGCTAAGGCTTGGATTGCCATTTCCGAAGATCCTAATACCGGGGATCATCAAAAAAGTTCATCATTTTGGAAGTGAGCGCTTAAACGTTTTGACCACCTAGTTGGTGAGACGGCAATACCACAGACAAATGGGCAGTATTCTAAATTTGAGTCCACATATTCCAACATTTTAATCAACCACAAACAAACACCAGTGGTATAGAAAAGAGGAGGTTTGGTTGGGGGACGAAAACAATGATATGATTGAATAAACATTACTAATTCTAGTTTGATTTATTTATTTTCCATTAGGTTCGGCTTTTGGTCATTTATAGACACTATTACCGACGGAATGCCCATCGGTAATGGGGAAAGCTTTGAAAATCGCTAAAACGCCTGGGTGGGAATCTTATCTAAAATCCAAACCTCAATTACCGACGAAGGACCAAAGGTGGTTCGTCGGTAACTCTTCCCCACCAAACCGACGACATTTTGAAATATATTGCTAATTTTAAAAATATTCAAAAAAAAATGTGTTTCCATTTGGTAATCCATCGGTAATCTGCCCATCGGTGATACTCCGGTTTTCTAGTAGTGTAGTAAGTGTTTCTTAACCTGAAGCCCTAAACTTCTTGGGTGATTATGAGTTGTTAATGATGTATGTTTATAATTTGAAAATCTTTGTTAATTAGGTTAAAATTATTAACTTATTATAGTCTGAAATTACAAAATCCATCTTGGAGAAGAACTAGGTGTATATACGTTTGGGGTTTTGTTGTGAATGGGTGACGTTATGTTATTTGAATGGATTAAACCTAGGTATAATTGGGTAAAAACATTATCTTTGGAATGTAATAATTTTTTAATATAGCCATTGAAGATTATCTAGGTGAAGTTTGTCTAATGATCGGGGGAAATTAACCTAATTGAGATGAATTTGTGATTTTTATGTTAGACATGTCTAAGTCATCATAAATGGATAGGAAATGTCAGGGATTTGCATATAATGTGGGTAACATGTTTACGAATACTTATTTTAGTTTCTAACAAAGATATGGGGTGTATTATTAAGTGTTGGTTCGAAATGGTAAGGAGAAACATCGCTAATTCGTATTAAAATTCTTGGTTGCTGCCCTGTTTTCCATACATCATATCAAGTTGAGTTAAAAATAAGTATATTGGTACTAAATTGTTAATTGAGCAATTGAAATCAATACATACACATAAAATTACTTTTACCCACACATATATTTATGACACGTGTCATCCGCCACGTCATTTGCCATGTCAGCTGCCACGTCAGCTACCACCTAAACAAATAGTTATACTTTTAACCACACATGTTAATTAGTTTTAGCCACACATATATGTGTAGATATAGCATGTTATACACCTACACATAACTAATGTGTGGGTAATGATCTATACCAACAGTCGTGAGACAACACATCATGACACTTAATTTATATGTAGATAAAGACAACTACCTACACATAATAGGCTTACACCCACACATACTTTGTGTGGGTAAACACCCCAATTTCTTGTAATTTGAACTGCTTTACGATACATTTCAAGCCCACTTTAGGCTAAGGGGTATACCTGTATGGTAAAGAAACGTGGAGATAAGGTGGCCACCGTGGGCCACGATCGTGGTTGATTTTCTTGGAGAATTCCACGATCGTGAAAACTGATGTAGCGCTCATGTGACAGTGTGGAGGGGTGTGGAATGTGGAACCATACCCCCTTGGCCCTATTTAACTTATTTTGAGTCCATATTTGTTTATAAACACATTGTGTTAAAACTTTTTAGTTTCTAAATAAATTCAAATGAATATCAAAATATAATTTGACTCTTTTAGTTATTTTTTTTATAATTAATAAAGTAACTAAGTGTATGTGTGTGTATTATTTAGACGAGACAAAGAGCCGAGCCACGAGCCAAGTCACGAGCCAAACCACTTTAAACCACTCTCTAAAATATACAGAAGTCACTTACAAACATATACAGAACCTGTTATGAATGCTCCTACGGAGATTATATAAATATGATTATGGTTGGAGAGTTAGATATTTTAATTAAATAATAATATCTTTATAAAATAAATAAACCATGAAACCATATAGGCCCATTGGACCATGGCATTTACCAATGGGTTAATGTGAAGATCCAATAACTTATTAAACTAAAGGGTTTAAATATAATTTACGCTCATATCAAAGCGAAACACGTAACCCACATGGGCCCACCGCCATTAACCCAAGGTCGGTGCTGAAGCTGACGTGTCCAATCCTTTTATACCGTTACTTAAATTGCTCCCGTTGCCGTTAGTTAAATCACATTCCATTCCACGAAACAAACAAAATCTCTGTTTATAGATTCACGAAGCCGGAGATGGAGGCGGCATTGCAGCTTATGCAACTCAGCGGTGAATCCGACGTTGATGTTTCCGGTCACGGATTCAGTAATTCGTCCGCCGAGGTTTCGATGAAAAGAAGAAGATCAGAAGAAGTTTGCGATGATGATGAAAGCCAAGGGAGTAGTATCTCTGATATAACATCAGCAAAGAGACGGAAGAGGAACAAGTTCCGATCGATTGTCGAGATCTACGAGAGAAGTCGGTGATTGTGTTAAGTTTTGTAAATTATGATCATTAACCGAATATAGATGTAAATTATGATCATTAAAATTTTATAATATTTATGATGTTATCACCGATAAAAATGAATTGTTCGATTCTCCGGTCCGATTCTGATAACATTATCACAATCATGATTAGAGTTTGATGAATCTTTTATTGTTTGATTTGGTTTTTTAATCCTATTATATGTTTTCTATCTATTTAAACTATATGGTATATTTGTCATAAGAGAGCTTATTGGATCTAGCCCTTCATGACAAATCCAAGGAAGTAAGGATTAAGCGAGTGGAATTATTGGTGTAAAATAAAGTACGAGTAACATTGTCGTTAAAAAAAAGTAAAAAAGATAATCTGTACCGAATAGGGTAAATTATCTATGTTTGTTTTTAATAAGCCTTAGGTTTTTTAGGATAAATATATACTATATAATAAATAAAGGTTTTTTCATGACATGTGTCGCCTCTGTATTAATTCTCATCAATTTTTTTTCTGAATCTCTCTTATTAAATACACACACCTCTATCTTTTAATAATATTATATTTTTAAAGAAAATACCAATTATACTAATAAAACACATTTATTTTAAATTATCCCTTATTATAAGGGACTTTAAAATCTAATTATGTAACTTTTATTTTCAATTAAATAGTAAATAAAAGTCAAATTATATTAAATAGTAATTACGTATTTTTGAAACCCAATCATACATTAACTTTTATATATTTGAATTTTGTTTTCTATCCTTAGTATATGTAATATATATATATATATATATATATATATATATATATATAAAGATTTAAGAATTTTATGTATTGATATTTTTCACCCTGTGTATGAACACGGGTTCTAAACTAGTATACCATATATGTGACTTGTAGGATTTAATGTGTTTTTTTTTATTAAAACCTAAAATGGAGAGTAACACGTTCATCTTTTATAACTCGGTATTTAATTCAATTGCTTTCTTAACAAGTTTCCTCTTTTAATTGATGAAGGTTTCTTAGCTTAAATCGATTACTTTTCTCGTAAGTTTCTTAAGTTTAGTCCAAGTTTCAATCCTTTTATGTTTTAGATAATATTTATGAACCAACATTTTACTTTTTTTGTACAATTATATAAGATAAGAAATTTTACCAACTTTGGTTGTGACAATTCCATCTTAGGTCGAGTAACGGGTCAAAATGGTCGTTTTAAGAAAGTATAATTTCGTTTCGGGTCAAAACATGTTTCGAATTCCGACCTATAAGGGTTGGGTTGAAACATATTGTTTTAAAAATAGAATATATCAAAATGGGTTCACATGCTATATTTATTTTTATGGAGGCTACTGGCGACAACACGTGGAAGCAAAGGTTGAAATGGGGGAATTGGCGGGTGAGAGTGGTGTTGTCAGCGGCTACCGGTAGCTGGTGACGGTAGGCGTTGGCAGTGGATTTAACGGGCTTACTTGGACCTGTTTTAAGTTTGCAAGAATCATAAGAGTGGTCTATTGTTTAATTTGAATAGATCCAAATGAACCCACCACACAAACAATAATAATCTAAAATAACTCAATTCTAGAGGAAATAGTTATGATTACTAGATGTAATTACACCCGATTAGAATTATAATACCTCTTTCTCTATCCATCATACCAAATAACAAAATATTCACCTTTGCTAAGTGAAGAGCAATAACCTAACGTCTACTCAAATAAAACAACCATAACAGATCTTATAGGGGCCAAAACGTCACCTCCATGTCTATTAGGTATTGCCAGTAAAAGGCAAAGAATATTATGAGCACCAGTGAAAAGAAAGGGTCACCAAAGCATGACCTCCATGCTCCTCAAGTAGGGTCAGCCTAATTATAGAAAGGTGAGAGAAGATTGTCTCATCTAAAAAGTATAAGTAAGGGAGCAAGACAAACCTGATGTATGATTTCTTTCGTCTATCGTCATTATTGACCTGGAACTAATTCTTATCTCATTACTTATTCTCATGTCGGAGGGTTGTCATTAGGGCATGCCTCCTCCTGTGACGCCTTAACACGTTTGTTACTTGTGCAGTGAGAAAATTGGAGATAAAGTTCTTGGATTACTACATAGAGGAATACTTGGCCATGAAGCAGTGGGAGAAGAATCATTGACGTATTAACCCTGCTCTAATCACTGATAAGGTTTGCGTTAACACTAAGCATCTAAAAACTTGTCCATTGAACATGTATATTGGTTGATTGTTAGAAAACTAATTGGAATAACACCGAATTATTGGAAGACAATCCAAGACACTTTTTATTGATAATTGATAAAACTTGCATTCAATAATAAACTAAGATCTATTTATATTAAACCAATTCTAAACATACTCAAACAAGGAAACATATCTCTAACTAACAAACTTTTAAAACAAATAAAAGATAATGTTGATCTCCTCCTTTTCCTCCCCATGAGATCGACCTAGCCTCCCCTCGGTTTCCTTTACGAATTGGGATTACTTTTATCATTTACCCCCTTAATCTTGATTCGTTCCTTTTAGATCTATCATCCCAAGTAACTCTCTCATCTCTTCAAACTTAATCCTTGGTAATGCTTTTGTAAGAATGTTCGCCTTTGTCTCTCTCCACTTACATGATCAACTTTAATTTCTCCACGCTCAATGCACTCCCGAATAAAATGATACTTAATATTGATGTGTTTACTTCTTCCATGAAACACGTGATTCTTCATTAAGTCAATAGCGGATTTATTAACAACTTGTAAAGTTACCACCTTTTCTTATTTTCCACTTAACTCACTTACTAATCCTCTTTACCATATTGCTTGACAAGCCGTAGTAGCCGCCGCCATAAACTCGGACTCACATGATGACAATGCTACAGTTTGTTGTTTTTGTGAAAACCATGAGATCAAAGCATCTCCATAGTAAAATCCCATTCCTATAGTCCCTCTTCCATCAGACAAATCCATGCCAAAACTACTATCACAAAAACCCACTAGTTCACCATTACCTTTGCAACCATACTCTAAGCAATAAGCTACTGTGACTTTCACATATCTTAGAATATGTTTTAGAACTTGCTTGTGGGATTGCTTAGGCTCCTGCATGTACCTACTAGCCACTCCCACAAAATAGCTCAAGTCGGGTCTTGAGTGTGTCAAATACCTTAGACTTTCGATGATCCTTCGGTACTCTGTAGCATTCACGGGCTCTCCGTTCTCATCTTTGGTTAATTGCAATCTTGGCTCCATAGGATATCGGGTCAGGTTGCTTTCGTACATTCCCGCACTTTTGAGGATCTTTTTTGCGTATGCTTCTTGCTTCAATGTTATCTTTTGATCACGCTGTGCTACCTCAATACCTAGATAATATGATAGTAGCCCGAGATCTTGCATCTCAAATTCTTTCTTCATTTCTTTAAACTTGTCTATCTCTTGTTTAATGCCCACAATGACCACCTCTAACGATGTTCTTCTTTTGTAGACTGCTGGCTCTCTCGGACAGTGGTTAAAACCCAAGTTCTTTAGGGTTTTATCAATCTTTTCATTCCATGCTCGTGGAGCTTGACGTAGCCCGTATAAGGCCTTTCTTAGCTTGTACACCATATCACCTTTTCCGGGAACCACAAAACCATCGGGTTGCATGACGTACACTTCCTCCTTTTAGTCACCATTCAAGAAGGCTGACTTTACATCTAGATGATAAACAGACCAACCCTCTTTTGCTGCCATTTCCAGGATTAACCAGATAGTTTCTAACCGGGCCACCGGAGCAAATACCTCATCAAAATCAACTCCTTGTTCTTGTACGTACCCTTTTGCAACCACCCTCGCTTTGTACTTGGTTATAAGCCTGTTTTCATCTCGTTTTATCTTGAACACCCATTTTAAACCAATTTCTTTTTGACCCGCAGGTAGGTGACACAAGTTCCAGGTCTCATTCTGCTCTATTGAGACGAGTTCGGACGGCATTGCTTCTTTCCAGACTTTATCATTTTTTGCCTCATCATAATTTGCAGGTTCATCTATTTGAGAGAGGTTTTCTTCTTCACTTAGCATAACAAAATCATCGAATCTACTTGCTAGGGTTGATTGCCTTGTAGACCTTCTTGGTTCTGTGTTATCACCTGGTTCACTGTTATCAACCGGTTCTGAGTTGTCAGCCGGTTCTGCATCGGGCTCGTCTTCTGGGCTAGTTTGGGTGGTTGGGCCTTCGGCCAGAGTTGGGCTCTCTAGTGTTTCTTCTGTTTCGATCACAAACTCGGCCCATTCTGGTCGTGTTCCAAATTTCATTGAACTCGAATGTTGTGACCAGTCATACTTCTTGTTTTCTTCGAATTTAACATCCCAGCTAACATAGACCCGATTCTGGTTTGGGTCATACAATCTGTACGCTTTTGTTCTTGGTTCTGTTCCGAGGTGAACTAATTCCTTGCTCCTATCATCAAGCTTCTGCATGTTGACCGATGGTATCTTCATATGTGTTGAGCATCCAAACACACGTAAATGTGTAATGTTTGGCTTCCTGCCATTAAGAGCTTCATACGGGGTTAAGTCTTTTAGTGCCTTTGTAGTTACCCGATTCAGGATATAAACCGAGTGTCTAACGTCTTCTCCCCATAGGTTTTAAGGAATATCCATTGCCTTCATCATACTTCTCATGGCATTCAAAACTGTTCTGTTTCTTCTCTCTACCACTCCGTTTTGTTGCAGAGAGTACGGAGCGGTAAAGTACCTTTTGATGCCTTCTTGGTCACAAAATTCTGTGAACATTTTGTTCAGAAACTCGCCTTCTCGATCACTTCTTAGAGCTTTCACTTTGAGGGAGTAATCAAGCTCCACTTTCTGTTTAAATTTTTTAAAAACACCCAATGCATCATTCTTATTTTTAATGGTATAAACCCACATAAACCTTGTATTATCGTCTACCAAGAGCATGAAATACCGATTCCCTCCTAGTGTGGGAGGTGAGATAGGTCCACATAAATCCGTGTGAACCAACGCAAATGGCTTTGTGGCTCGGTATGCTGCTTGCTTTAGGAATGGGCTTCGGCTTTGTTTCCCTAGCATCCATGCATCAATATATGTTCTCCATGCATTGCATGGAGATTACCACGTACTAGATTCTTTGTCCTCATGTGGTTTATTGATTCGAAGCTCAGATGACCAAGCCTTGCGTGCCATAGCCACACTTGGTCATTGATAGAGTTTAGTAGACATACCGGGGTTCCAATTTTTAAAGCAATTTTGTAGAGACGGTTTGGGCTTATTTTGACTTGCATTAAGAGGCGTCCTCCTTCTTCATAAATCCATAAGTGTTCATTTGCAATCCATACTTTGCACCCATCTTCGGTTAGTTGGCCGATACTTAGGATGTTACTCCTTAGATCGGGAATATAGTAGACATCATTCATCACCCGTTGCTCTCCATTTTTGCATTCGAACACTATTGACCCTCTTCCTTGTATGCTCACTTTAGAACCATCTCCAAACTTGACCATCCCACTTATTTTATAATCAAGCTGGGTGAAGTGAGCCATGTTCCCTATCATGTGGTTTGATGCCCCGTTATCAAGATACCAGATTGCCTGATCATTTGAATCACTTGCATACATCTTTGGGTGCACCTTCTCTTCATTTAATAAAATTTTCCCGTCTTCTAACTCCACCGATGCCATCATGAGAGAAGGTCCTTTGGGTTCTGCCTGATTCAGGTTTGCCTCCTGTTGAGGCTGCTTTGTACACTCCCAGGCATAATGACCCATAGTGTTGCAATTGTAGCAGCGGACTCCACTCTTATCTCTCCCTTGGTAGCCTTGATTCGTCTCTCGTGGTGGGTTATTATGATTAGCCGGATTGCTTTCCTTCCGGTTATCATAAGAGTGATTGTTTCTGCCTCGCCCACGGCCATATCTTCTGCCTCGGCCTCTCCCGTGTCCCCGCTGTTCATAACTTGGAGAGCCTCTTCCTCGGCCAGAACTCTTTCGTTCATGATCCGCGTCTCGTCTTCCATGGCTGTCGGACTTTGTGTAAAGAAGTTTGGCTACCTCGACTGATGTTTCTTTGCCTTTTATCCACTCTTCGAAAGCTTTCAGCCTTGCTATACAATCCTCAAACGTCATTGTCGAGAGATCAGCCCATTGTTCTATCATGGCCACAATGGCTATAAAACGATCGGGGACACTATCCAGGAGTTTCATTACAAGATCTGTTTCCTCCAACGTACTTCCGAGGCTGATAAATTGAGTTCCGATTTCCGTTATCTTCCCGGTGAATTCTTCAACAAATTCTTTTTCTCCCATCTTGAGTTGATCAAGCTCTCGCTTCAGCGACTGCAGGCGGGCCTGTTGGACCCTATCGGCTCCAAGGAATCTGACTCGTAGAGATTCCCATATCTCTTAAGCACTCCGGCTTCTTGCTACCTGCATGAGGACGTTTTCCTATAGGGCCTGGTAGATGATCGCCCTAGCTAACTTGTTCTTTCTTTGATCCTCGACATCTCCGGTCACTGGGTCGACCACCTCCCATAACCATTGGGCATCAAGTATTGATTCCATAATGATGTCCTAGGTGTTATAATTTGATTTCGTGAGTTTCGGGAACTGAAGGGAGGTTGCACTTGACTCCCTTGTTACTCTGGTCGGTGGCGGTGGTTGAGGCCCTTCTCCGTCACCATTCTCTTCTTTATCGGGTTTTCTTGTTGTTCAAGTTTCCGATTAAACTCTTCATCGGATTACTCACCTAGTAACCCTGGACAGTTTTGAGCCGCTGTGGTTATACTCCCCACGACCTTCTTCTTGAACCTATTCAGAGATCGTTGATCACCTACGCTCTGATACCAATTGTTAGAAAACTAATTGGAATAACACCGAATGATTGGAAGCAATCCAAGACACTTTTTATTAATAATTGATAAAACTTGAATTCAATAATAAACTAAGATCTATTTATACTAAACCAATTCAAAACATACTCAAACAAGGAAACATATCTCTAACTAACAAACTTTTAAAACAAATAAAAGATAGCGTTGATCTCCTCCTTTTCCTCCCCATGAGATGGATCTAGCCTCCCCTCGGTTTCCTTTACGAATCAAGATTACTTTTATCATTGATAACTTTTAACACGTAACGAAAGTAACATTAATCAAGTGATACGAATCCCAAACAAACCGATTAAGAAATTGAATTCAGTCAAAATTTTGGTCTAAGACAAAACTGACACGAAAGTAATTTGGACTTAGCAATGACCCGGACAGAATACTAAAATTTAAAAGTAGCAAACGCGTAGCACCTTACACTTCTTTAATTATTATCTTCTTGTCGACAATACACTGGAAACCAGTGTTTTCAAAACCGAACCGGTCGGTTATCGGTCGGACCGGTGAATTGGACTGGGGTCGGACCGGATTTCAAACTTTTTTTATTTTTTGTTTTTTTTTTCTTCAAAATGTCATTTTTTTTATTAATTTAGTATTCTAAATTGCATATTTTATTTATTTAAGTCTTCATATGCCATTAAAATTGCAAACTCACATCAAAACAAATAAAATGTTTTATATTTTATATCTATATACATAGTTTTAATTTTTATATTATTTATAACGTCACTGGTTCTTAAATCCGGTCCGACCAGTGGACCTCTAAGGCGGTTGGTTCAGTGTCTGGTCCGGTTATAAAAACATTGCTGAAAACCAGCCACAACTTGATTTCACTCACGGTCTTATTCTCGCCCAATTAGGTTTCATCTTTCGCGTCTCACTCCATACACTGATAATTTCTGACATGACATAAACATAAGATAAATGAAATAACAAACAAAAAGTATTCGGTTTGCGTTTGCCCCTAAACACAATCTATCCGCCTGAACCCAATCTGAATTGCCTATGCGGCCATAATGAGTCCAATGCTAGCTTGAGTACATGATCCATAAAACACTATCTTAAGGTCTAAAACACAATCATTTGTCATTCAAGTTTATTTTAACTCCAGACACAAGTTGTTTGATAATCCGACATACAAATTACAATACTCTCGTCATTTTCTAGGTAATCTCTATATATAAGTACATTTTGAGCCCAAATCAAACTAAAAACATATAAAATTTTAAATGCATGCCCAAATCTATCTTCTTACCATTTAATGACAATTTTTAAAGCAAACATATGCCCAAGATGAGGGTTTCAAAATAACTTTGGCAGATTTTGCGGTTTTCTAAATCAGTCCCTCCTAACTAACTAAATTAAAGTTTATAAATTGTAACTTTCGAAGGGTTCAAAATTCAAATATCTATCAGGTCTTTCAGTTTTCATATAGTGGCTTTTTCTTAATTTTGTATATTAATACACTTTTGCGTTTCTGTACAAGAAAATATTTAATTATATTTTATAATTACTCCTATAATTCATGAAAGCAACATGATTTAATTTTCATTGATGTTCAAATAAAAATATTTAATTACTAATTAATCATAAATATTTTCCATTATAGCTAGAAACAAAAAAAAATGAATTTAACTTGAAAACTCATAAGCAAAAAATAATGGGCTAAATTAGATCTCTTAATGTACTTCAAATATTTCTCTACAATTTTTAACAAGAAAAAAAGAAGTGGGAAATATAAATATATTCCTTAAATAAAGAAACAGAACGCTAATTTAAACCTCTTCTTTCTTTTTTCTTCCAAATGTTTGATGACTTGCATTAATTTATGTTCCGATTCATTCGGGACATAGTTGCAAACATTTGAATTTTATCCGGTATGATTTTCATCGAGTTGGGTCATACTTGCAAACCATCAAATCCACATTGCTTGTAACTAAGGGATTGATTCCTCGGGCTAATCACTATCGCACAATCTATCGATACCTGTAAACGTCACATACATACATGCTCAAAACAATAGCATAAAGGGGCAGATTCAAATGTACACCTCAAAACTTATAATAAGAGTATTTTCATTAGTTTATTTATCCTTATAATTTAACTAAAAACCATCATTCTATAAAAAATTTGTTCATTTTTTAAAAACCTCTCATATCTCATTCCTTATTCTTACAATTTTAAAGAAATTGTTAAGGAATTGGTATATTTAAGATTTCAGTATACATTTCCTTATAATTTTAAGGATAAAGATAAAGTTTAAAAAATCTGATGTAAGACTCTTTTAACTTAAATCTTATTTTTTTTCCTCTTATAATTTAAGGATGTGCTATATATATCAATAATGATGTGGATGCTCTAATATCTTAGAGTAAACTATAGTTTTCGTCCCTAAGTTTTGAACAAAACATCAGGTTTCGTCCCCCTGTAACACATTTGGTCCCCGATATTTGATGTTTTAACACTTTGCGTCCCTGGTCCTTAACTCCGTTAAAATTTCTGTTAGTTTTAATGTAAAATTACTGATATACCCTTAGGCTAACTCCATCTTATCCAATAAGTTCAATAAACCTTAAATTATATCATGGGAAAAATGGATCGATGCATCAGTTCATCACAGCCCCACATAAATGCCATAGCTTCAACATATCTATATGGTTCCCAAATGGTCTCCAACCTCCATCACCACATAACACTTTTGAGAGAGAGACACCTCCATCTTCTCCAGCCGTTTTTCGGCCATGGCAGGCGACGGTGGTGACTCCTACGGCTCAGATGTGACCAACTCTGTAACGAACCAAAATCCGGATTTCGTTATATATATATATATATATATATATATATATTCTAATAAATATTATGGTGAAAATAATATTTTAGAAATAAGTTGAAGCAAGTGGGTTTCAAGTTAGTAATGGGGTTATATTAGTTTTTAACTAATTTTGGAATGAAAATGGGTGTTGGAAGTCAAAATTAACTAGTGAAAGTCAAAATTAGTCTGATTTGGGTGTTGGCTCGTTCTTGAGCAAGGGAGAAAAAAAAAAGGAGAAAACGAGATTGAAGCCTAAATCGTGCATTTGAGGCTTGTTTTGTGAAGGTTTTGGCTCACATATCACCTTCCTAACATCATGTAAGTGTGATTATCTTCCTTTTGATTTCACCATTGATGTGTTAGTTGGTAGGTTTTGTAGAAATCCGAAATTTATGATCCATGTTGATAATTAGTGTTAGATTATTGGAAATCTAGCTAAACTAAAGGTAAAAAATGGTAAATAACATCCTATAACCCTTTAATTTTGATTATGAGAAGTTAGGTTCATATGGGAAAAATTGGGGGTTTTTGGATTATGATTATAAGATGATGAATTAATGATGATTAAGTGTTTATATAATGTTAGACACTTGAACAAACACCAAATTAACCTAATGATAAAATTGAATGAAAAATTGGTGTTAAGGTGAGGATAATGAAACTCAAGTAGGTGAGTTTGGGGTGAAACGGGGTGTTTGGATATGAGTATAACTCAAACGGGTCAGTTTGGTTGGAAATGGGAATTTGTGTTGTGAACCCAATTTTAATGTGATTTTGATGTATGTTAGATTACTAAACTAGGTGTATATGATTAGGTAATCAAATTGCAAAACTTGAAGGTGGTGCGGCATTTTCTAACCCGAAAGGTAAGTGCTCTTGCACTTACTTAGTAATTGATGATAAATGGTGTTATATGCAATGTTGTATGCATAATGTGATAAGTTGCATAATGTGTTATGTGGTATGAATGTGTATAGTGGTGTATGAATAAGTGAATGAATGAAGTTATAGTATTAATACTATAATGGATATGTGGATATGGAGTTATGGTCTAAGTACCATAATGTATATGTGGATATGAAGTTATGATCTAAGTATCATAATGGAAATGAGGTTATGGCCTATGTGCCATAATGGAAATGGAATTGTGTTTAATTATGATTGATAAATGAAAATTATGAAACTTGTAGGTGAAATGCAAATGATATGTAGCCTAATAACAAATTGGGTGGAAATGGGTCAAATGGGTGAATGGGTGAAAACAAGTAGTATTTATTTGTTTGATATGTTTTATCTTCATTACTAATGGTGTTATATGTGGTGTTGTGTAGGAAAAGCTCCGGGATAGTCAAGGCCAAGTCTATGGCGAATGTTGTATTCTTGTATGCACTTTTGGTGATTTCGGGTGTAATTTAGATGTCAATCTAATGGATGTAAATAGATTACTTGAAAATGTATTTTGATGTTAAAAATGTGGTGTGAATGTTTTTAGTCAAAATCCAAGTGTTGAAAATTTTTGGGTGTCATGTTGTATTGGTAAAAGTTGGAAAAAATGGTTAAGTATTGAAATCTGCAGGTCTGGAAACTTTCTGGAAAAAGGGGCTCTTCGCGCTACGCGAAAAGCTGGGGACTGGCCTGGTTTCCAAGACCTGTCGTTTTTTACTCCCTCGCTGTGACAACCGCGAATTTTCTGGTCAACACCGCGTTCGACGAGTTCATATAATAATGTCAAAAATTTGATCAAGTTCTAGTTTATACGCGTTAACACCCGAGTCGAACGGTTTCGTAAATTTTAATTTAAATCCGAAAGGATATATATTTACGAGACGCAAGGACTCGAGGGAAAATAATAAATTATAATAAGTTATTTTTAGATAAAATAACGCCTCTATTTTTATCAGGTTCGATTAAGCGAGAAACCGGCACGCGATCGGATACCACGAGGGATATAAATATCCCACTACACTCCCTTTTTCTCATTTGATCAATTCATTTAAATAAATTAGAGAGAGAGAGGGCTGGATCCGGTGATGGTCCGGTGGCGGCCGACGGCGGTCCGCGGTGGTCCGGCGCGGTGGCCGAATCCCGTTTTTCCCCTAGAACCATTTCTCGACGCTACGAACGCAATGGTAAGCTCAGATTTGTCTAAATCCTTGCTTAAATTCATTAAAAAGAGTTTTTAAATTTTGTCCAGAAAGTTTTATGCTTGAGCAGTCTTAAAGATCGGACGATCCCCGGAAATCCGACCGTTAGAAATGCATAAATTTTGGATATGATCTTGTCAACAAATAGACGCAAAATCCTACCGGAGTAATTTTTTATCAGAGCTCTTAGGTATGCTTTTCATACCCTCGAATGTGATTGATCGGATTTTCGGATTTGAAAAACTGGGTCTCAAAGAATCGTCGATCCCCGGAGATCCGACCGTTGAATCGTGACGATTTTTGGACAGAATTTTCTTAGCACAAATATGAATGTTTTCACCGTAGGAAATTACGATCAGATGTTGGGAACTATATTTTTGAATACGAACAGATTGTAACAGTTTATAGGACCGAAACAGGAAATTGATCGGGTTGCATGGCCATCCAAACGGCATTGCATGTCAATTTTGAGCATATGGAAATGCTCGGGAGATAAAAACGATCCTAATTGTGTTTTTGGTTCGTATTGCATGTGAAATACGGGAGGTTCCGCGTACGCGAACCATTTATACGAAAGGTATAAACTTTACCCGTTAAGATTTAATTTTATGTTAGAATAGTTCTATGAGTCATTGATTGGGAATTGAACCCGAAAATATTTAGTGTTGAGATATTTGATATTTTTAGTGGTTATTAGGTTATAAACCCAATCCCGGTTCACGTGGAAATAATAGATTTATTTTTATACAACAATTGTTTTTGATTGATTTTTATAAACTTTTGATTTAGCTTCCAAATTTATTTTTAAAAAGTAGTATTTTATATAAAAAGTGATATCTGGAAATTTTGGTAACTAAAATATTTATAGATTATTTATTAAAATTTATACAAGTTTAATACATGAAAATGGGGAAAATACATCTGAGTATTGGAAAAATCTGGAATTTGGTCAGTAATTAGTATATGATAAAAAATGACTCCTGTCCAAAATTCATAAAAATTGGAGTTGTCTAAGTAGGTGTTTGGTATTTATGAAGTTGTAACTATTGAATTTGGGATCATATACTTCTGGACAACATTAGGACTTGAAACTTATAATACAATCTCATATGAAGTTAAAACTTATTTGGTAAAAATTTGGTGAAGTGTGGTCAATTATAACTATTTTTACCGAATTTGTTAAATTTTAACAATATTATATTCATAATAAATAATCTGGATATTGAAAAATTATGAAAATTGGTCAGAACTTTTTATATATGTATATGAACAATTAGTGAAAGTTTCAAGCATTAATTTTATGTCTAAATATGATTTTAGAATTATTGTCCAATAAAACTTTATAGAAAGTTATTATTTTTGAAATTTTTTGTATAAAAATATTTGTATAAAAGTCTTAATAGGAGTTTGGACAGAAGTATTATCATATTAAAAATATAAAATTTGGAATTTTAAATTGGGTGCTAAAATCACACTAAAACCCTAATTTCGGATGAATCGGATTTTTAAACCGTAAACCTTACTTTACGCGCATAATCGCGTTTTTGGTCAAACGAAACTGTGACTTTAGATTTTATCTTATATGATATTATAATTACTGATATTCATTAATAAAATCTAAAACTTAAGGTTTCAAAGTCACGAATTTATATAAAAGCTGGTTTTCAACTTTTGAGCGGTTCGTACGTGTGTGCACGGATTTTGGGTATGCAACCGACTGCATAGCCACTTTTTGAGTAGTAGACTCAGTTTTATACTTTAGGCGTCCTAAATGCTATTTTTTCGTGTCTACTTGGTTAGTAGGACTCGGTTAGGACACCTGTTTTTACGGTTCTTGCGGATTTAGCCGTAACTTGGTAGCACTGAGTTACTAGCCACACTTTGCTTGCATTTGGCTGCTGGCCTTTGATAGAATTTGGATATTAACCGTACTTTGCGGTTTTTGTTGACTATGTCACACTTATCACCGACGTTGTTTAGGTGAGTTTCGCGCCCCCACTTTTTAATTTTTACTGTTTTACGGGGGAAAAGCTGTTTCACTCTACACGTTGTTACTTGGGATTAGGGTTACCTGGGTTTACTTATAGATGTATTAAGTCCCCACTTTAACGCAATCAATTAGCTTGGATAGCCGGTGGGAATTATGAATAGTACTATTTGGGTTGACACCCCCGCCCAGGGTTGGTCACGCCAACCAGACTTGTAGGGTCATTTGGGCGCATAATTAGCCATAGTAGGTGTTCACATTCGACACCTAGATACAGGGGCAACAACTAGTCTGACGGTTTTGATTGTGGCTCAAGGTAATTATATCTTAACATGTGTACTTGATCATCTGCGGATGGTTACTATTACATTTTAAAATTTATTTACTTACTTTTTATAGAGTCGCAAAACCTGCATGCTCACCAACTATTTTTATAGTTGATCCGTTTTTGAAACATGCTTTTCAGGTAAACAGTTATGGGG
Source organism: Smallanthus sonchifolius (assembly GCA_023525975.1). Taxonomy (NCBI): domain Eukaryota; kingdom Viridiplantae; phylum Streptophyta; class Magnoliopsida; order Asterales; family Asteraceae; genus Smallanthus; species Smallanthus sonchifolius. Next base: position 70,861,897 of record CM042033.1, on the reverse strand, counting down.
ATAACGAGCTTTAAACTGGTTGCTTTTGGAAAGAGTTATTATTATGTACTTTCGGTTGTAGTTGGGCATTTTAGACCCTTTGTATTGATTCGAAATTTTCCATATATTTGTACTTTCGATAGAGGCATGTAGTATGGTTCAATGTAATGCACAACTTTCCTTTTAGTTTCTCTTGTACTTGTGTTCAATGTGATATACCGGTCCCACTCCGTGTTTTCGTCTTCGGCGGGGTGTAACACTCGTGCCACGCGAAGGGAGGGGGCCGACTCTTCGCGACACGCGAAGATATAAAAAAAATTTGTCTTGGGACGCATGCTTCCGCGTGTTTTAATGATTTAATAATCAGTGTTTGAAAATAGAGTGTTACAAACTCCATCCCCACCTACTCTTTTTCGATCCCAACCATAGTCCAGGTGAAGCAGCCGTCCTTTTCAACCGACGAAACACAAACGAGATCTCCGATGACCAGGGGCGGTGGTTATGGTGGATTAGGGTTCCGTTAGCTTGAGGGAACAATCCCAACGACAAATAGCGCATGAAATCCGTGTTTCTGTTCAAATCCAAGATCCAACAAGCCTCCATGTTCAAATTCGTTGACCCAAATCCAACCCTAAAAGTCCAAAATTGTGATTCAAAACTTCAAGATTGAGTCTTTTATATATTGTTTTTGAACCATTTGATAAAAAAATTGAGTCTTTTATATATATTTTTTCTGGGTTTGATTAAAAATTAAGTCTTGTATTATTTTTCTTTTTTGGGTTTGATTAAATATAGGTTTTTTTAATTGGTTTGTTTGAATTATTGCAAATCTGGTTCAATTTTGGATACTGCCCAGTTGTTGTTCTTCGATTTGATTAAGGTTTTTTTAATTGGAATGATAATCTTGTGGAAGAGTTTGCTTTAATTAGGCAAATTGGGGATGATTACCCTTATATAGCAATGGATACTGTGTTCTCAGGTGTTGTTCTTTGATTTGATTAAGGTTTATTTTCCGATTGTTTATGATATCAAACATTTGATGAGGTTCTATAACCATTTTCATGGTGGACTGAACAAGCTTGGGAAGATCTTGGAAGTTGAACGGATTGGTGTTTGTCATCAAACATGATCGGATAGTTTGCTTACTTCTCATGCGTTTAAGAAGTTGAAAGACGGGTAATTAAATGGGAATCGAAGGCGGTGGTGGTTGCCGGCGGTGGATGCGAATGGAGGTGGTGGTGGGTGGTTTGATGACAAAGAAGATGGAGTTAGCCTAAGGGTATATCAGTAATTTTACATTAAAACTAACAGAATTTTTAACGGAGTTAATAATCAGAGACGCAAAGTGTTAAAACATCAAACGTCGGTGGACCAAATGTGTTACAGGGGGACGAAACATGATGTTTTGTTCAATACTTAGGGACGAAAAGTGTAGTTTACTCAATATCTTATTTACGTAGCAAAAAAATAATATCAAATATACTTATCAAAGCATTTAAAGTTTTCATATTTACATGTTTCATTAAATACAATTTATTATTATTTTTTTATGATAGCTAGATCACACACTTTTTAAGTATACTCCTAAATGTACACCAATATCCAAGAGACACCTTAATCCAAAATATGTTCAATATAATCAAGTATTTAACTAGAGCAACATTATACTTGTAACTTGGATTATTATATGTTAACTTATATGTTTTTAGGTTAAGTATTAAGTAACATCTTTTATAAACTCAATTCTCTCTGTATATACATAAACATATAAATACAATTGTTTCATATCTTTGACTACAAAGACCATTGTCTCCATTTTCAATAAAGAGTATTGGATATTAAGTTTCTTATATAACTTATTTAATTAAAAAATTAAATATGTCAAAGATATAAAATAATAAAAAGTAAATTACCTTAATTTATATTTTCCATTTAAAAAAAAGTATACATGTAAACAGATTTTAACAACGTAAAAGGGTTTTTGAGTGGACATTCTTATCATTAAGTGATGTATTTCAAATTAAAAAATTAATTAGAGTGCACTTATGTTATAAAATCTAAGAATAGAGTGCACTTATGTTATAAAATCTAAGAATTGCTGTTTTTCTTTAAACAGATGGTCTTGCGTTTGAGAAACTTTATTATTTTAATCGGGCTCAGGGTCCCCACCTCGGTTCAAACCTCACCCCACACCACACAGGAGGAAACCTATCACTGGGAAAAACCACCTGACTCAACCTGAAATAATTTTTGTCTCAATCGAGACTCAAACCCCTGACTTCTCATTTAAAAAGTCATGAGTCTACCACTAAACCAGAAGTTTCGATATCCTAAGATTTGGTGTTAAAGAAAAAAACGTAAAAAGATGATTGGAAAAAAGTCAAAGAACACGCGCCACCCACTCCCTATGATTGCGGTGACAATTTTACAGTCAAGAGACAGTGGCCCCACCACCACGGTAACCATATTTCTGGAAACATTCCTCACTCTAATAAAATAAATATTCCATTTATGAATACAGATAAAAAAAAAAAGTTTTCCTATATTTAACCAATAAAAACCATATTTTAATTTTTTAAAAACATATCTAATCCATCAAACTCAAAAGCCGTAGTAAAGAAATTATTGTTTTAAATAAATAATAACAACAGATTAAATGGATAATTATTTTATCATGAAGTTATAATCAATTACAAATACCAAGTAAATGTTGCTAATAAATTATGAAATTGACCTGATTTCAGTCCCCTAAACTTATATGTAAGATCGATTTTCCTTTTTTCTTTTTTTTTTAATAAAAAAAAGCATATATTCAAATCTTTTACTTTTCATTTTACATCTATCAAATCGGTTAAAAGTTTACATTCATCATCCAAGACATACTAAAAGAGCAAGTTTAGCAATATTCTTTTTAAAAGACTATTATATGTCATTAACCAATGCTAAAAGAAAAGGCCATCTAAAACATATTAATAGAGTAAATTTATCACCTATCTTTTAAACACGCTTTTATTTGTCATTAAAGAATATAACATTTTCATGTAATTTGATGTGTTCAAAAATTAACAAAATATTTATTTCTCCATATCCTTATATTTAAAAATTAAAAATACCAATACCTATATCAAGTACCGAAAATTTATCCTTATAAATGTTATATACGTAAAACTTATATTCTTAGGTAGCAAATTTTATCTTACAAATAAGTAATTGGTTGCGTAATGTGTCACAATTATGTAAACCTAAAATTCTTTTTCCTGATTATTTTTTTTTCGTTACTAACTATTAAATATTTTCTTTATAATTCTTAAATTTTCATTACTAACTATTTAATATATTTTTTATTTAATCTGTGTAAAACATTGATTTCTAACCTAGTAAGATAATATTTAGAAACGAATATTATCTTTATCCTTTTATTTAAGTTCAACAATATAGAATACTTTTCAAAATTGATAACAAACAAACAACCGTAAAGCACTAAACTACAAATCATATTATGTGTAGTTAATTATGCAGTTCTTATGCTAATCCTAGCAATCAATTAACGATATTATCACAAAATCATTCAAACGGCGTACTTTAGCAAATGGCGTACGTTAGCAAGAAAATGCATCCAAAGTGAAAATAAAGGGTTAGTAAGGCTAACCTGCACCGCAGGTGAAGTTAACCCAACGATCCGGATCTTAGCCCTCACATCACCCAGGATCCGAAGCTCGACCCGGTCGTTAAGCGAAACGTCTTTGATCAAATCAGCCGCATCCGCCTGCAACAAATTAACCCGATCCACCGACACCGTGGTCTGCACCTGCCTCACACTGTGCGCGGGTTGGTAAAACCCGGGTACGGTGCCCCGACCCAACGGGATCCCGCGGTACATGATATTAAACGTGGACTCCTCGTACTTGATTCCCACCTTGTTGTCGTCTTTGGCGGTGAAGAGCATGCGGATGGCGAGGGATAGAGAGGCGGCGGTGGGGGAATCGGAAGGAGGGTTTGTGGCGGCGAGGTTGATGTATTGGACGCCGACTTGTTGGAGATTGAATTCGGGTTTTTTGGGTTTGACGGCGAGGAGGATGACGAGGACGACGGCGATGACGAGGAGGGCGAGGAAGGAGAAGAGGAGGAAGAGGCAGCAACAGCAGCCTTTTATTGAGGCGGAGGAGGATGACGTGGAGGAGTGTGGATAGTGGTGGCGTGGGTGTGGGTGTGGGTGTGGGTGTGGGTGTGGGTGTGGATGGTAGTTTGATGGTGGAGGTGGCCGGATTATATTAGTATCGGTGGTCATGGGTTTTTTATAATTGTTTTGTTCTCCGGCGATGAAATGTAGGCGTTGGGGTGGGCCGCCGGGAACTGAACCACCTCCCTGGTGAATGATGAAGGTTTGTTCTCGGCGCTTGTGGTGGAGGGAGTGAAAGTGAAAGTGAAAGTATGGTGTATTTATTTATTGTTTTAAAGTAAGTTTAATTAATTAATAAGTAGGAAAAATGTGGACAGAATATTTGAAAGTAATCGAATTTTGGAAACTCAATACACCTTTTTTTTGGCAATATTAAATTTGGAAAATTGTGTACGAAGTATGAATCTTTTTATTTTCAGAGAAATGAATATTAAGAATCTAAGATTAACTTTTTTTTAAAGCAAATTTCGGAATGAGCATGACCTCATTTATACTTTACTTCCTTATGAGTCAATTTTGTTAAAGGCGAGGCTATTTTTAAGAAATCCTGAATAAACCTTCGTTAATAACCTGTCAGTCCCAGAAAACTCCGTATGTCGGTCAGGGTTCTCGGGATTTCCAATCCCTCACTGTCTCAATCTTTGTTGGGTCAACTATAATGCCGTCAGCGTTAAACACATGGCTTAGAAATTGAACTTCCTTTATCCAAAACGCCCATTTGAAAAACTTAGCATACAACTTTTCTTCTTTCAGCGAGTCTAGTACTTCTCGTAGGTGACAGACGTGATCACCTTCACTTTTAGAGTAGACGAGGATATCATCTATAAAGACTATTATTGACCGGTCTAGTATCGGCCGACACACTATATTTATTATATCCATGAATGTTGCAGGGGCATTCGTCAACCCAAAGGACATTACATGGAACTCGAATTGTCCATACCGCGTGCGGAATGCGGCCTTTGGTATATCTTCCTCTCTTACTTGCAGCTGATGATATCCCGATCGCAAGTCGATCTTAGAAAACCATCTTGCGCCTTGCAATTGGTCAAACGGATCTTCAATCCCGGGTATCGGGTACTTGTTCTTTACTGTATGCTTATTTAGTTCTCGATAATCATTAAATTATCGTCGAACCTATTCTGAGTGATGCATCTCACTTTAAATCTTGAATGGAAGTTTATCAGTTATCCTCTCAAATACATTTCTGAAAACAAATCTTCATATATTTCAATGAAACTATATGCTTCTTAGGGAAACTCTTGACAACCATATGCTTTGAAAACTTAGAAACTCAAGCATAATCTTATTCCTATCATTGCATGTCATTCAGAACCCTAAACGTAACCCAGGATTACTTATCTTCCTCACTATCCTTGCGCATATCAGTTCTTGAAAACAGTAAATTTTCTACTTTAATTTCGGGACGAAATTTCCTAAAGTAAGGGAGACTGTGATATCCAGTAAATTCCGACGTACCACTATTTTGTTAAATTCTATTTTACCCTTGTAACCCGTCTATTTCAAGAGCGAATGAACGTATTTTGTGGTTTTGATTTTTTAACAAATATAAAAATATACAATTATGTATACAATTTATAATGATAAATAAATTTATACATTTTAAATACTTAAAAATGTCAAAATAATAAAAAAAACCATAAATCAATGGATTCTCTAAATAAAATTATTATTTTATAAAGTCTAGGGAGTGAAACCGTCAATCCTGAAACTTATCTTTAACACAAACAAGCTTAAACATGAAATAACAAACATCTGAAACTGTAAGGGCCTGTTTTGACTTTTCCTCAAACTTTCTTTCCCCCAGAACCGGTCATGGGTTCGAAACCCGCAAACCCCGGTTTTTCCCCCGATTTAGCCAAAACGCGAAACCCCGTCCCAATTCAGTGAACCTTGAACTCGTCTCCCGCGTGCGACCCAACCCCGATGAACTTCAATGCTCGGACACGGCCCGAGACCCGCGCAATTTCAAATTTGAACTCGGCAACTCCACCCGTCGCCTCCCCACCTAATCAAGCGTTTAATGCATGAATTCGCTATAAAAGTCGAGCCATGCACCTAAACGATATCACACTCCAACTCAGTAAACTCTCAATTTCACCGATTAGAACCGGCACTACCCGAATCCTCCCTCGCGACCGCCGGCCACAAGACCAACCCGTTCTCCTTCATTCCGTCATATTTTCAGGTAATTCGAAGTAGCATTAGTTTCGGTTTCATTCTAGAATCGAATGCCCTCTGTCAATTGCTAAAGACAGAGGGATCTACACGTCGTATTGGACGAGGTTCGTTTCTAGTGTTCATGTCAATTTGGGGGTAATCCGGGATGATATTCATGAAATTGATAATCCGTGTTTTAACTTAACGAGCCTGCAGGCGGGATGGTCAGAGTGTGTGTGTATGCGGGTGAACCGGGCAGGGACCCAAGTTCGAACCCATTAAACCGAATTCCACCTATTTTATTTTTTTAGCCATTTTCAAACAATGTTATACTTCGATAATTTTTTATAAATTCTGTGACACTTTTGTGAACTTGAATATGAATTTTATGTATATTTTTATATTCCGGAACTATCATTTACTCATTAAACTTAGCCTAAACTCATAATAATTAATTTTTAAAATAGTTTTTAAATACTTAAAAGCTATAAAAATATCCTTGAAACCTTACAAAACTCATGGTTTCAATAAAAATAATTTTTATTATTTTTCTGAGTTATCTTAAGTTTATTTAATTATTTTTGTAAACTTATAAGTTTTATAAGAACAAAAAAAAAAAAGAAAACATGAGAAATAAAAATACTTTATTTCCTACATACATATAAACTTATAAACTTTAAAGATTTATAATTTAAAGTATAAACTTTATAAAACGTTTTACTTAACATATTTGTTATAGTTCACATTATGTATTTAAAACTCAAAATCGTATTTTAACACATTTACTTAATTACAAGTTAGATTGTAAATACTTAATGCTAAAAAAAACTTAATGGGATTGTTATTCTTGTGAATAATTAATTACCCTTAATAATTATGAATTCTTAAAATGGCTATTATAAAGCTTTAATAGTAATTATCCTTTAAATAATTATTTATCCTTAATAATTATTTAATTATTAATCTTTGGTAAATATGTATTCTTTAATAATCATTAATCTTTAATAATTATTTAACCCTTCCATTATCAATTGTTACAACTTTATATTGGGAAAACTATCTTAGATTATTGTAATTAATAAATATATGGTTTTTCTAAATAATTATTTTAAGTAATAATTATTCTAAACTATTAAACTTGATGTCCAAATCTTTACATTACCAATTCAAAACCTTATTCAAAACTTTGATTTAAACTTCATAAACACAAAATCATTCCCGTCTCCCAATTGGAACCCTAGTTGAATCTTAAAATCCCATATCTTTTTTTTCATAAACTTATAAGGTTATACTTGAGATCTTTAGACTTGTATTCTTAGGCTCGTTGTGAGGATATTCTCCCTCAAAGTCTTGCTACACTTACTCTTGTCGGATACTCTTCGTCAAAATCCAAGTGAGTATACTTAGCCCCTTTTTCCTTTCTATACTTTTGAGGTGAAACATGTTCCAAAAACTTTAAACTTATACAATTCTTGTACAACTATGACTAGATGCTTATTCTTATGTTAAACTTGAGACTTGTATGCTTAGATTAAACTTAAAACTAGCACATTCATTAACTTTGATCAAGCCTATGATAACAATGATAGATCTATTGCATTTGACCAATCCACCTTGATTGATTGACCCCTTCGGGGGGGAGCCCTTGGTGATTGTTACTGAATTAAACTTTAAACTTGAGACTTATAAGGGTAACCTGCGGGTTATGCCTAAACTTGGTTGGAGGGTTGAAGTGCACAATGTTTAAGATACTTGTTCTCATACTTACATTATAGAATGCATATATCATAGTGAATTGTAATTCTTTTCAAATCCTTGTTAAACTGTGTCAAAACCTTTGTATCTCACCAACTATTTTGTAGTTGACAGATTCTTTCACATGTTTCAGGTTCTACAACATGAGACTTTATCGTGATCACATAGGATGCTTGGACCTAGAATTCTTAATCAATTAGACTTGTATTCTTGCTATGTATTTGATTTATTCCTTGTATTGGAACCTTGAAGTTATTTAATAAAACTATTTGTAGGTCCAGATTTCGCTTGAAATCACTAATTTGATCGATTACGCGCACACACAGGCGGAAAATGTGTGTATGGTGGTGAAGCAGATGATAGAAACAGTGTTGGTGAAGATAACAGGCTAACCACACTATGAATCAACACGCAAATGGTATGAAAATGTAAGCACACAGTGAATAAACAACTGCAAATTGTATTGATTCAAGAACATTGTGAAAGAGAAGGTTCAGGGTTACAGCCGCTACTCACACCCTAAAAATTCTCAAACTAGGCTATTTATAGTAGTGACAGGTATCGAAACTATGTTCAATCGAAACTACTAGTTTCGATTGACCATTTACAAGTGATACACAGACTGTCGAAACTACCATCTATCGAAACTACTAGTTTCGATTGAACAAACTCAATCGAAACTAAGTAGTTTCGATGGCCCAGACATGGAAATAAAAACAGTAAATTACAGAAAAATGAAATTACATTTAATGAAATGACAGAAAGTAAACTAGCCTAAAACTGTTTAAACAAACAATAAATGACAACAGCTTATACATAAGATATGACTCTACAATCTCCCCCTAAGCTGTTGCATTACCGTCTTCAGCTCTTCATCTCTTCATCAAGCAGCTGGTCCTTCAGTTGTCCTCGGTATAAAAGGTTTAACATGGAGAGATACAACCCATTGGTAGGCGTTAGCATCAACTTCATCTTCATCACTGTATGCCTGAATGTGATTCTGAAAAAGGATTTCCAGATCTTCAGGCTGAAATTTCAACAGCTCCATGGGCTCAAAGATGGTGATGTCTTCCTTGCCCTCACACTCTATTACTGCACTGCCAATGATTGGGTCATAGTACCACTTTCTGAAAGTTTGTAGCTGGACAGGTACAGATTTTGGAATGGTGATGGTCTTGTGAGTTTGGGCAGGCTTGTACCTTAAGAACACATATGGCTTGTTAGTCTTAGGATGAAACCTAGTCTTTGAGATTTTCTTTTGAGTTTTCCTAGGCTTCATTCCCTTGAAATCATTATTGACTTGAGAATGCAGAAATTTCTCAAAGTCATAAGTCATCATGACCTTCCCAGGGTTTTGAAGGGGAAGTTTGGCTAAATCCCTGAGGTCATAGAAAGGAAGGGTTTGGAAGTCAGTCATATTTTTAAAGTGCTGAACTCCCCCTCTATATCTTCTTATGATAAAGAGCTTCCTTTCAGCATCATACTTCCAGCCAATTGTAGGCCCTTTTAGTTCCTGATGCTCTGCTATCCATTCATATGTTTTAGGAGTTTCCTCCTGAATTATTTTCTTAAACCAATACTTTCTTGAAATTGGAGGTTCAGGAGTGACAGAGGGTGGATCTTGTGCTGAACTGGATTCGAAGACTGTAGTGGTTGGTTCAGGAGTGACTGTTTTGATAAGATTAATCTGAACATCTTCTTTACCTCTTTCTTCGTCAGATAAGGTTTGAATTTCATCTCCGTCTTCCGTAAAGTATCTAGTTCTCTCAGTCTCTTTTTCTTCAGTGGTCAGGATTTATGGATAAAGATCATTATACCCATAGTTTTCAATGTCATCTAAAAGGGCATTCAGCTCATCATCAGATGGGATGTATTCTTCATCAAGAATCACGGTCTATATTTTAGTGGAAGTCCCTTTCCCTCTCTTCCTTGCATCTCTTCTCTCACTAGCTGAGGGAAGGTTTAGTTCTGTACCTTCAACTTTGACTTCAACCGCCTCTTTTGTCTTTTCAGTATGTCCAGCAAATATAGTTAGTGCAGATTCTGGATTAGTCACAAGGTCAGGAGATGAGGGTTCAACTACAGATGTGGTCTCCCCCTGAGCTGTTGAAGTAGTTGGTTGTTTTTGCACAGGTTTAACCATTGAGGCTTTGAGCTGCTCCACTACTTCAGCTAAAGCTTTGAATTCTTCTTTTTGCTTTGAGATTAGTTTCTGTTGTGTTTCAAGTTGAGTTTGTTGGACCTCAATCTGGGTATGTAAACCTCCAACTTCCAGCTTCAGGTCTTTAACCTCTTCCTGGACATCATGCAAATTAGTTTTTAAGCCTTCAATTTCTTCATCTTTCTTTTGAATCGTATCCTGCATTTTCTTCAGTTCAAGGCTTAAAGTTTTAACTCTTGGTACAGGAGAAGTTGAATCATGAGTTGGTGATGTGGGAGTAGTATGGATGGGTGATTGTTGTGGAGATGGTAGTGGAGTTTGTTGTGGAGTGGGTTGTGGAGTAAATAGAGAATCTGATGAGGATGACAAATCCTCCAATCCAGTTTTGATTTTCTTTGCCCTAGGCTCTTCTTCCTCAAAATCGGAACCTGACTTAACTTGCCGTTTGGAGGAAGATGCAAGATGCTCTGTTCTATCATCCGAGTCAGACTTGTAGTAGTCAGATCCATAAATTCCTGCATCCAGAGTTCCACTTGATTCTGCAACTTCCTCCTCAGCTTCATGCATGCCAGCTTCAACATTAACTGATGGCTCTTGATTTATCTGTATTTGTTCAACAAAAGGAGCCTCTATCACAGGCTCAATTATGGGTTGTTCTTCTTCTTAAACAATAGGGACGTTTATCTCAATCTCAGCTTCATCAATAGGTGGATTACCTTGATCTTGCTCAACTTTCATTTCTTCTTCTTCTTCAGATGATGAGTTCTCTTCTTCAAGATCAGGGTCAATATCAGGGATAAATTCTTCTTCTTCACCAATAATATGACCAAACAGGGGAACGCCAGCTATAGCCCTGTTGGTTCTCTTGTTAGTACTTCTCATATAGCTGAGAGTCTTGGCAATCATATGGTCGAACACAAAGATGTTCCCACCTTGTTGCAGCTCAGGATGAAGATGATTGATGATAATTTGTAAAAATCTAGGATATGCTAGAAATTTCTCCTTCACGGCTCCTGTTAGATTGTCCTTTAACTGTCTGAAGATGAAGCCAGAGAAATTGTAATCTCTTCCCTTGATTATCCCCAAAATAGCTGAGCCCAGAGTGCTGTTTGCTGAATCAAACCCTCCTTTTCTGATTGATAGGCAGTGAATAAACACGTGCACTATGTATCTCCAGTGGCTTGGTAAGGAGTTCTTGATTATCTGGCCACTTTTGAATTCATCTGGATGACCCAATCTTCTGAAGCATTCTTTAACATAGAAGATTGGAAATTCAATGGGTGCATCTGGATTGTCATTAAACTGCAGCACCTTTCTAACTGTAGCTTCAGAAAATAAGACTTCTTGGCCAAGCACAGTTGCTCTAATGTGCTTCATATTTTCAATTGTGATGATTTCTGCAGTCTCCTAAAATTCTCTTATAGATGTCTCAAACACCGGCAGATTGTTGCTGATGGCAAAGCTGATGTTGGAGTTTGCCAGGAAGTTTAAGACAGGAATGAACTCTGCAGCTTTTGGATCATTGGCATTAAGGAATGCACAGACATTGTGTCTTTTTACAAATAAGAGATCCATACCTGTAAAATTCATCAATTTTGCACAACAAGTAAGATTTCTGAAAATACTTAATCGAAACAAGGTATATCAACACTTAGAAAAATTTTGAAGTCCTAACTGTCGAAACAACTAGTTTCGATTTGAGATGAACTTGGTTAATTTAACAAACAGCTTTATCGAAACAAGTAGTTTCGATAGAGGCTATAAGCTTTGATCAACACTTAGAAAAATTTTAAATCAACACTGTCGAAACAACTAGTTTCGATGGAGATCAACACTGTCGAAACAACTAGTTTCGATGGAGATCAACACTGTCGAAGTAACTAGTTTCGATGGAGATCAACACTGTCGAAACAACTAGTTTCGATGGAGATGAACTTATCGAAACTATCTAGTTTCGATCAGAGATACTAGGGCGAGTTTGGGTGTCGAAACTAGTAGTTTCGATTGAAAACCTTTTAAGATAATTTTTGAAAGTGTTGAACCCCTTTATCGAAACTATTTGGTTCTGAAACCCAAACCCCATTGATTCATGATACTCAGACTAATATAAATAATTTTAAAGAAGGGTTTAGAGTGGCATGTAAGTGACGGAACTTCATCTTACCAAATGTGAGACTGTTTTCTGCAAGAATATACAAAATCATGAGTTCTAAGATGATAGAGATGTTTGCAAACACAGATAAGCACAAAAACGACTGTTATTATGAAGATTTAGTCGAACAAATTTTAAACTTTGAAATCCTTGGTCTGCCGATTTGCAAAAGAAATCATCCAAAATGAAGTAGTGAGACGTTACCTGATAATGGAGACGATAGTGACAACGGGGGAAATCAGCTGATATCTTGCAACTCAGACCGATGGTTTGAGAGATTTTGTGAATGACGGAGAACGCGAAGAGGTTTTGAAAAAGACGAGTAAAAATCAGTATGAAGGGAGGGATTGCTTATAAAGGCTTTTAATTCTCGTTAGACAAAAGACAAAATTGCCCCTGTCGAAACAAGTAGTTTCGATAGGACAAACTAGTTTCGATATGCACAAAGTAGTTTCGATAGTTCAAATTAGTTTCGATATATACAACTAGTTTCGATAGTTCAAAGTAGTTTCGATGGTTCAAATTAGTTTCGATAAGTACAACTAGTTTTGATAGTTCAAAGTAGTTTCGATAGTTCAGATTAGTTTCGATATGTACAACTAGTTTCGATATTTAATAAATAAAATTATACACAAGATATTTACACTTTTCTTCTTGAAAAAGATCCAACATGAGATCAGATATGGTCAGTCTCTTGAAACACTTCCTTTTGCAATTCACTACTGTGAGTCCCTGAAGATAGCTGATATTTGTGCAAAGTAAACCCGAACATTTGTTTGTACAAAGATTTCATGTGATTAGAAGGTACCATTTAAGTAATATACAAGGTGTACCCCACATATTAAAATAAAATAATTTTGAAAACCTATCAATCCTCAAGAAGTACCCATCTTTATCCTATTATCTCTTTCTGATTAACCAAGGTACCGTCTTAGTAATGTCAAAGTACCACCAAAATAAAATAAGATATCCAAGTGGATTTAGAAAATTAAAATAAAATATATCCAAGTAGATATTAAAAAGGTACGAGCATTCTAGATCTTTGCGTAAGCAAAACAGAAGAAGTCGTAAAATTATCCAAGCGGATAGAAAAATGTTGAACACCCGAGATCTTTGCGTAAGCAAAATAGACGGGGTCAAATCATCCAAGTGGATGGGAAAAGGATGAGCACCCGAGATCTTTGCGTAAGCAAAACATACGGGGTCATCGGTGGTAAATATCGTTATTTTGACGGTCACTTGTCGTATGAATAGGAATCCAATACGTAAGCCTGTATCTGATTGAATCGGTTTTCTTAGATATAAAAATGGGTTAGATGTTTCAATAATGGATTCAAACACACAAGTATGAGATATATATTAGGTTTTCACACTACTTACAAGTTTTAACCATATGTCGGGCCTACCAGCTATACCTTAGTAAACACCATCGCTTTTGGTCTGTTCCATGTCCAAGAGATGAGATCAGACACTATCATTTCTCAAATGTCAGATTCAATTTTTCCTGCAACTTGTAAGATTATATACATAGTAATTATTTTCAACATTAAAATATTATATTTCTCCCCCAAAAGATTTGCGTAGATACTGTACATAAAAATAAAATCTTTTTGGAATTTTCTTAGACAATTTAAACAGAATTAAAAAATACTATTTACACAATTTACTGAAAGTTGATCATTCCAAGCATCTCCACCAGTTGGGCAAATCTGGTAGAGTCAAAAGCCTTTGTGAAGATGTCTGCGGTTTGTTTATTAGTTTTGACTTCAACAATTTGAATATGCTTCTTTTCCACATAATCACGGATAAAATGATGTTTGATTTCAATGTGTTTTGTTTTGGAATGCTGAACGGGGTTTTTGGTGATATGGGGAACAGCAGTGTTGTCACACAGAATGGGTGTCTCATGGAATTTGATCCCATAGTCAAGCATCTGATGGTGTATCCATCTGACTTGGGAACAACAGAGGGCTGCGGCAATGTATTCAGCTTCGGCGGTGGATTGTTTCTTACATTGCCATGAGACAAGGTGGTTGCCAAGGAATTGACAACCTCCAGAAGTGGATTTTAGGTCTATGTTGCAACCCCCGTAGTCTGAATCTGAATAAGCCACAAGATCAAACAAGTCAGTTTTAGGATACCACAGACCCAATTTTGGCTTATACCTTAAATATCTTAAAATACGTTTGACAGCAGATAAATGAGAGAGTTTAGGATTAGCCTGAAAACGTGCACACAAGCATACTGAAAACATGATGTCGGGTCTGCTGGCCGTGAGATACATGAGAGATCCTATCATAGAACGATATAGATGCGGATCAACGCTTTCCCCATCCACATCAGGAGTCAAACAATGTCGAACTTCCACAGGAGTTTTTACTGGATGGGAATCAGCCATTTTGAACTTGGTCAAGATTTCTTTTACGTATTTTTCTTGATGGATAAGGATTTCCGACTCAGACTGATCAACTTGTAGTCCCAAAAAAAACTTCATTTCCCCCATGGAGCTCATTTCAAACTTAGATCGCATCACTTCTTCAAATTCATTGCAGAGACGGGGATTTGTAGATCCAAAAATGATATCATCCACATAAATTTGCACCATGATTGTATCCTTTTCATCCTTTCATTTGAACAAAGTTTGGTCAATTGCTCCTCGTGTGAAACCATTCTCAAGCAGATGCTTTGATAAAGTTTCATACCACGCACGAGGTGCTTGGTGAAGACCGTACAATGCTTTGTCTAACTTGTAAACACGGTCTGGAAAATTAGGATTAATGAAACCCGGCGGCTGCTTGACATATACTTCCTCTTGAACTTTGCCATACAAAAATGCGCTTTTGACATCCATTTGATGGACAGTGAAGTTCATGTAGGCTGCATAGGCGAGAAACATTCTGATGGCTTCCAAGCGAGCCACTGGTGCAAAGACTTCCTCATAGTCAATCCCTTCTTCTTGATAGAAACCTTGAACCATCAGATGAGCTTTATTTCGAATCACAGTGTCACCTTCATCCTTTTTGTTGCGAAAAACCCAACGAGTGCCGATTGGAACTTTGTTCTTGGGAAGATCTACCAAATTCCACACATGCAGCTTTGAGAATTGATGTAGCTCTTCCTGCATTGCTTCCACCCAGCTGTTTTCTAGAAGAGCTGCTTTGATGTTCTTTGGTTCAGTTTGAGAAATGAAGCAAGAAAACATGCTGTTTTCAAATGCTTCACAGGCACTTTGGGTACTAACACCCACATTGAGTGGTCCAATGATGTTAGTGGTGGGATGAATCTTGTGAATTCGCAGTTGAGGAATTTCATCTTCTTCCACGACTTGTTCCAAATTGGTAAGATTTTCAGCAGGAGGATTCACAATATCATTAATAGGATCTTCAGCAGGTGATTGTGGTGCAACATCTACTATTGGAATGGAGTTGTCTTCAACAGTTTCACTTGTTGCACCAGAACTAGAAGACTCCATATCAGATTCAGCATTAGCAACCACGGGAATTTCAACCTGAGCAGATGAGGAAGAGCCTTGATCATTTATGTTTCCTAGATTGGTCACAGAGAAGTAAGGATTAGCATGAGTTGATTCAATAGAGAAATCAGGAAGATTAAATGACTTAAAAACTGAATCGACGTCAAAGAGCCAATTGGGACCGTCTCTTGCGTTCGTATGATTGTTTTCATGCCAGTTAATATCAATGGACTCCATCACTATCCTTTTCTTCTTATGGTAGACACGAAAAGCGCGTTGATTGGATGAGTAACCAACAAAATAGCATTCATCATCTTTGGCTTCAAACTTGTTGAGCTGATCTGAAGTGTTCAGCATTGTGCACACACACCCAAATTTTCTGAAGAAATCAATAACTGGCTTGCGCTTGTACATGATCTCATAAGGTGTCTTGTTGCAACTTTTAGTGATAAGAACCCGATTTTGCACAAAACATGCAGTGTTGACCGCCTCAGCCCAGAAAGTCACGGGAAGCTTAGAGTCAACAATCATAGTTCGTGCATCTTCAATTAAAGTGCGGTTTCTTCTTTCAGCTACACCGTTTTGTTGAGGAGTATGAGGTGCACTAAATTGTCGAGAAGTTCCTTTGCTTTCACAGAAGGAATCAAGAGTTGTATTTTTGAATTCTGTTCCATGATCGCTGCGGATAGTCTTCACACTTAGATTGAAGAGGTTCTCAATTTGAAGCAGATAGGTTTTTAAAATCTCTGGCATCTCATCTTTCTTGGCTAGGAAAAACACCCAAGTGAATCGAGAAAAATCATCTGTTACCACCAGACAGTATGACTTTCATCGAAGACTCATGACACTCACCGGACCAAAAAGATCCATGTGAAGCAATTGGAGAGGAGAGTCAATGGAATTGGTGGTTTTAGGCTTATATGAAGATTTGTGCTGTTTTCCTTTGGAACATGAGATACAGTGTTCCATAGGAGTGAAATCTTTGAGAGGTAATCCAGTGACTAGGTTGCCTCGAACCAGTCGGTTCATTGTTTTGAAATTGACATGTCCCAACCTCTTATGCCACAGGAAAGATTCATCTTCGGAAGCTTTTGATAGAAAACACGATTCAATGCCCGATGGGTTGTTCATATCCAAGCTATATGTGTTGTATCTTCTGGGAGCACGCATGAGAATAAGTTCTTCCGGAATCACCACTCCTGGCTTCAAGATAAGACATTCTTTTGAATTGAATAAGGCACAAAAGTCCTTGTCACAAATCTGTGAGACACTCATCAGATTGTATTTCAGCTGAGGAACAAAGTTGACAAATTCCAGACTATTTACTCCATTTGATACTATTCCATGTCCTTCAATCTTTCCTCCTCTTGGGTTTCCAGCAAAAGCAACATACTCTCCATCAATTTGATGATAATCTTGCAGCAAGTTAAAGTGCCCAGTCATATGTCTTGAACATCCACTATCTACATGCCAGATGTTATCGCCGGTTGTTCTTGATTGACCCCATACACAACGAACCATTTATACGTTTTGAACAAAATTGTTTCAATCAAGAGATCTTAGTGTCAGGATATGACATCTCATTGGAGTCAGAATTACAACCATCATTTGATGAAGTACGGTCATCAAATAGAACATTATTTTTAATTTTTCACGTTCGTTTTAAATAATTTTTAGTATTTTTAATTCTTTTACGCCTAGATTTCCTATTGTGAGAAGACTTAGGCAACACGTATGAATTTAATGAACTTTTGGAAGGCGATTCTTCATTAGAATTTGTGGTTGTCAATTTACAACTTTTTGAAACATGATTTGAGGCACCACAACTAAAACAAACGTTTTCACAAGATATCTTAGCCTGATAATAGTCATCACAAGATGAAGATGATTGTGATGTTGAGGAATCGGAACATGAGACATTTTTCTCATCAATAACTTTGTCTTGAAGACGATGTGCTTCCTTTAATATGAAAAATTTCATGTTGCTCATGGTTTCATGTGATACATCATTCATAATAATTCCTGCACTTTTAAATTTGGTAACACATGGCATAACATTCAAAGATTTAGGAACAAAAGGCAAAGCATCTTTAAATTTAGAAACATCACATCCCAAACCTGTATGCTCAGCAGGCATCGAATCAAAATACAAGTTTTTAACGTGTTCACACATATTTGGTTTTGACACGGACATATTATTACATTCATCCGACTCAAGTTCTTTTAAAATAGTTCTATCATTAGCACTCTTATCACAATCATCTTCGGAATTTACACAATTTGATTCTGCACAAGAAGCAAAACTGTCAGAATAGGAGGACGTAATATAATCATCAGGAGATAATGTACAAACAAAAGGTGTGGAAACATGTGGAGTTGGTATATCAGCAAATCTCTCTGATTTAGAATAAGGAGGTTGATGAGAGTTATACCCAAGACCTTCTGTGCCTTTTCTATTAAATTGTTTATCAATTATTCCAAACAGAATTTTCTGATCCATATCCATGTGGTCAACCTGTAATTTGGCTTTTTCTGCTGTTTGGACTCTTTCAGTTAAAATTGTATTATTAATGGTTTGAGTATTGAGTTGCACAATTAAAGAGCGATTTTCACCAGAAATATCACGAATTTTCTTTAAGTAAAGTTTCTCATTTTTTGCCACAGAGTCATACATCACCTAAATGTGATTCCGTTCATCAATCAAGGCTTGATTGATGAATCTGTATTTGTCACACCCCAACCGTGCATCTTAACCACGGGTGCGATTTAATTGACAAAAGAACACAATGGAATAAAGACATTTACTATTAAAGTTTCATAATATTAAAAAAATCCCAATTACATAAGTTTCGAATTAAACCAAACAGATAACATGTTCAAAAGACAAGCAACTTAAAATAAGATTCTTCAATTGATATCTAGGAAAATCCTATGTGATATTGACTTGACCTATCATGAGCTTAATCACCTGAAACATGTACGAAAAACAAGTGTCAACTAAAAATAGTTGGTGAGAAATCACAGGTTTAATAAAAGTATAAGTTTGGCAAAGGTGACAATTCATATTCCAAGATCATCATATAGCACGTAATAAAACAAACACATGATTAGCAAATCCAACCTAAAATGATGAGTAACGAATAAGTGTTACAACTCGCAAGTTGCACTAATAACGAATAAGATGTCCAACCAAAAGTTGTCCATAAAGTATATGCGGTTTTCATCCTATGGCCCATATCTGTACTACCGTTGGCTTGAAAGTTTCAAGTTAAGGATTTGCAAGTTTAACGTTTATCATGTTGTGTTCATTTACTCACATACATATATGATTTGTTTGTTTTCGAATTGTTTGAAAACATGTTTTAATGCGTGCCAACGCGTACATGTTTCCCCCAAAACGATTTGAATAAAGTGGGGCTATGAAGTCTCACCTTGAAAGCTAGACGAGATAAGAAACTTGAACGAATAGACGAGATGAATCACGGACCAGACCCTAAATAAATAAATAAACCAGTTTTAGGGTAGGTTCGATGGTTACGAGTGTTAGATAGGCGGTTCGGGTCATAAGATTAAGAATTAGTTGCAAAAATAGAGTTTTAGTTGATTTTCAGATTTGGACAGCAAAGTAGCTGAACAGAAACGGGATTGTTAAAAATATTAAAAGACGTCTAAAAATTATGAAATTTTACAGGAAATTAGTTTAAGTCATTCCGAAGAAGTTTCGTTTAGAAAGTTTTTCCATTTGAGACTCGGATCATAGCCAAAATAGTCCAACAAGACAGAAGGTACTGAAAAAGGTTTCTGTCCCGTTTTGGCTACTACGGAGTCATACTTTTGAATTAGAAAACGATCCAATTATGGTTGAAACGAAATTCAATGAACTACGTCGTGGAAATTGAGTTTGCTCAGTTTAGATTATATATGGTCAAGTTACGCTCAGTTAAATTCAGCACAGTTTCTGTCCAAAATCAATGGTTGCACTTAAGTTGTCCGTTTAGGGTTTTAAGATTACCGAACGCGCAAATAAAAATTAAACGAATGTTATTATGTTATTATAATACATAATATAATCATATTAGGTTAGCCAAAACGTCCCGTGTCACCGGTCTAGCCATGATATTCACAGAAGCGTTTTGGAGAATCACAGAATGCAATCGGCATAGCCGACACGAGCAAGCGGATTCTATATTTAATTAGCCTGTGAGTTCATATAAGTGATAATATAGAATAAATAACATGTTTTAAGTTAGCAAGAACATACTAAAGCATCGGCAGAGCCACTTTTGCAATAGTTGTCTTGAGGATTCGCAGAATGCGACGGCATAGCCACCATTGCAAACGGGATCCTTTGTTTGTTAGTTGGTGATGTTAGCTTGATTTATTAGTTTGATTAAGATTATTTGAGGTTTTTAGGGCTGAGGTTTCACATGATCAAGTGATCATGGATAGAAAATAGAAAAATATTGAGGGGATGAAGAAAGAATAAAATAAAAAGACGGTATTCAACTTCGGAGGGTTACTTACTTGTTTGATCTTCAAACTCTTGGAATCCTCTAAGGGATTTTTGAAATCTTCAAGGTTGGGAAGGGATTTCACAACTTAGGAGGGGTTGGGAGTGTTTGAGGGAGAATTAGCAAAGAAAACAAGATCCTAAGCCTCCTATTTATACTAATGGTTGAAAGGGTGTAAATATGGAATGTTTTGGAAAGCAATTTAGGGTTTTAGGGCCCTCAAATTTGCGAAATTTTCCTCAATGGGGCTGGGTTTTTTTTTGTGATTTCTTGCTTGGGCTAGGTCCAAGAGTAGGTGGGTTGGGTCCTAGCTTGATCCGGTTGAGTGCGCGCATTCAAAAATTACGATTTTAAGCATTTCTAAGCGAAATTGGCAAATGTTTTCAACATTAAAGTTGATTGTCATAAAAAAAAGAGTATGTTTAGCTAAAAAAATTCAAGTTAAAGTTACGTTATTCGCGTATAGTAGTTGGCGATCGGTGGGTGAGAAAACGGACTTTTTGATCGTTTTTCGAATTTCAGGATTTATTTAAGGAAAGTTTTGCAAACAAACTTTGTTTTAATTAAAGAAATGAATATTTTAAAAAATTTTAAAATAAATTAATGTCATGTTAAACGATTTTTCGGTCGTGGACGGTACGTAGTTAACGACGGTTTAAAAGGCGAACGATCGCACGAAAGTACTAACTAGTACTTTTAAGCATCAATTCACATTGAATGGGTTGTAAGAACATGTTTGAGATGTATGGGGGTGGTTCATGTGTATTTAATGTGTCATAAAGATCAATTAAGTCTACGTGCGATCCATGAATCAATCACAGATAAGTATAAGTCTTTGAAATCGAGAATAAACGTAATGTTTCACATGTGAACTAGTATTGTAACAAAGTCTGAATAGGATTTCAAGTAAAATGAAATTTCATGCGGATTTTCATTGATAAGTCTAGAATGAGTACAAGTAGTGAAAATCAGAAGTGTCACAGTCTCCCCTAGTTAAAAGAATTTCGTCCCCGAAATTCAACTAGTAGAGGCTGTAGGGTCTAGAAAGAGATGAGGGTACTTATGTTTCATTTGGTCTTCACGTTCCCAGGTGAACTCAGGACCATGCTTGGCTTCCCAACGAACTTTCACGATAGGGATGCGGCTACGCTTGAGTTGCTTGACTTCACGGTCCATGATTTCAACGGGCTTTTCGACGAAATGCATAGAGTTGTCGATACGAACATCATCCAGAGGAACTTGAAGTGTGTCATCAGCAAGGCACCTTTTAAGGTCTGATACATGAAAAACGTCATGAACGTTACAAAGTTCGGTTGGTAGCTTGAGTCTATAGGCTACTGGGCCAATCCTTTCAAGAATTTCGAATGGCCCAACGAACCTAGGGGCTAGCTAACACCTTTCCAGGGGGAAACCTTGAGTAAGACTCTATCACCGACTTGAAATTCAAGGGGCTTCCTACGGTTGTCAGCATAACTCTTTTGACGATCGCGAGAGGCCTTGAGTCTTTCTTGAATTTGAAGTATCTTGGCGGTGGTTTCTTGAATGAGTTCGGGACCGGTGATTTGAGCATCTCCAATCTCGGTCCAACACACCGTAGATCGACACTTCCTACCATATAGAGCCTCGAAAGGGGCGCACTTGATGCTCGTATGGTAACTATTGTTGTAAGAGAATTCGATGAGTGGCAAGTGTTGATCCCAACTTCCTCAAAAGTCAATCACACAAGAACGGAGCATGTCTTCCAAGGTCTGTATGGTCCTTTCACTTTGACCATCAGTCTGGGGATGGTAAGCCGTGCTAAGGTTCAAACGAGTTCCCAAAGCTTTCTGTAAAGATTGCCAGAATCGAGAGGTAAAACGGCTATCACGGTCGGAGATAATGGATAGAGGGACACCGTGACGTGTCACGACCTCATTGATATAGAGTCTGGAAAGCTTCTCCATTTTGTAGTCCTCACGGATTGGGAGAAAATGAGCGGATTTGGTTAAGCGGTCAACAATGACCCAGATGGAGTCATGACCACTAGAGGTTCGCGGAAGCTTAGTGATGAAGTCCATGGAAATTTGCTCCCATTTCCATTGTGGGATTTCGGGTTGTTGGAGAAGACCAGATGGTTTCTGGTGCTCAGCTTTAACTTTAGAGCAAGTAAGACACTTCCCTACATAGAGGGCGATGTCTTTCTTCATTCCTGGCCACCAATAAAACTCTTTCAAGTCGTGATACATCTTATCAGCACCGGGATGAACAGAATAACGGGATTTATGTGCTTCATCAAGGATAAGGGTTCGGAGCTCACTTGAGTCGGGGATCCAAATTCGACCCGTGAAGTAAAGGAGATCATCGGGTTTGGGTTCCAAGTGCTTTTCGACACCACAATTCAAATCCTTTTTCAACTCATCATTTGCAACAACTTGTTTTTGAGCTAGGAGGATCTTATCTTTGACACTGGTTTGGACCAACATTCCCATGGCTCACACACGGGTGGGTTTGATTCGGTCCTTACGGCTAAGGGCGTCAACCACCGCATTAGCTTTCCCCGGGTGGTAACGAATTTCGCAATCGTAGTCACTAAGTAATTCAACCCAACGGCGCTGCCTCATGTTGAGTTCTTTCTGGTTCAGAATATGTTGAAGGCTCTTGTGATCAGTAAAAATCACACATTTAGTGTCGTAGAGATAATGTCTCCAGATTTTCAAAGCAAAGACCACCGCTCCCAACTCAAGGTCATGAGTGGTGTAGTTCTTTTCGTGAACCTTGAGTTGTCTGGACGCATAGGCTATGACCTTGTCTCGTTGCATCAACACGCAACCAAGACCTTGGTTTGAGGCATCACAGTATACAACGAAATCATCATTGCCATCGGGAAGACTTAAAATAGGGGAGTTGCACAATTTCTGCTTAAGAGGTTGGAATGCATCTTCTTGCTTTTGTTCCCAGACGAAAGACTTATTTTTCTGAGTTAATATAGTGAGAGGCAGGGCAATCTTCGAAAAGTTCGGGATGAATCTTCGATAATAACCCGCCAAACCCAGAAACGAACGGATCTCAGAGGGTGTGGATGGTGTACTCCAATTCTTGATAGCGGTGACTTTGGCTAGATCGACGTGTATACCCTGGTTGTTGATCACGTGACCCAAGAAATGAATTTCTCTAAGCCAGAATTCACACTTGGAGAATTTAGCATAAAGTTGTTCCTTCTTCAAGAGTTCCAAAATCAGCTTAAGGTGGGTTGTATGATCCTCTTTGGTTCGGGAGTAGGTCAAGATGTCATCGATGAAGACAATGACAAATTGATCTAGGTAGGGTTTGCAGACACGGTTCATGAGGTCCATGAACACCGCGGGCGCATTGGTTAACCCAAAAGGCATAACCATGAACTCGTAGTGTCCATAACGAGTTCTAAAAGCAATTTTGGGAATGTCCTCTTCATGGACTCGGAGTTGATGATACCCAGATCGGAGGTCAATCTTCGAGAAACAAGTTGCTCCTTGCAGTTGATCGAAAAGGTCATTGATCCTAGGTAGCGGGTAATGATTCTTGATGGTAAGCTTGTTTAGTTCACGGTAGTCGATGCACATGCGGAAGGATCCATCCTTCTTCTTGACAAAGAGAACCGGAGCTCCCCAAGGTGAGAAGCTCGGTCTAATGAATCCCTTGTCCAGTAGCTCTTGCAGTTGGCTAGATAGTTCTTGCATCTCAGAAGGGGCTAGGCGGTACGGAGATTTGGCAATGGGGTTAGCTCCCGGTAAAAGATCAATCTGAAATTCAACTTGTCGAGTTGGAGGGAGTCCATGCAAGTCATCAGGGAATACTTCCGGAAAATCTCGGATGATCGGTATATCTTGTAATTTCTTTTCTTCAGATTTCTCGACCACATGTGCCAAGAAAGCATAGTATCGCTTCCTTAAATATCTACGTGCCTTCATGCAGGAGATGAATTTCAAACCTTTGCAAGGTTTCTCTCCAAATATTTTCAAGGTCTCACCGGATGGTAGAGGGATACGAATGAGTTTCTCCGAACAGTTGATTTCCGCATGATTGTGGGATAGCCAATCCATTCCCACGATGATATCAAAACTCCCAAGAGTGATGGGAATCAGGTCGACAGAGAATGTGTGATCGTTGAGAGTTAGAGCACAACCTCGGACAACGGAATGCACAACAGTTAGTTTGCCATCAGCTATTTCTATAGTATAAGAAGGTTCAAGAGCGGTACGACAAGTTTTAAGTAAAGGTTCAAATTCTAAGGAGACAAAGCTTTTATCCGCTCCGGTATCAAATAAGATAGAGGCATAACGATTATTGATGAGAAACGTACCAGTAACCACGACATTGTCATTTCTGGCCTCGGTTACTCCTATGGCAAAATTACGAGCACGTGCACCTCGGTTATTGTTGTTGAGCTTCGGGCATTGGTTTTTGTAGTTATCAGGAGCACCACATTCATAACAGGCCCTACCATTGATGATGGCAGGAGTGGCAGTTTGGGTAGTAGCAGCCTTTTCAGCTACACGACAAGCGTTAGCAAAATGACCAAGCCTTCCACATTTAGTG
Source organism: Smallanthus sonchifolius (assembly GCA_023525975.1). Classification (NCBI taxonomy): domain Eukaryota; kingdom Viridiplantae; phylum Streptophyta; class Magnoliopsida; order Asterales; family Asteraceae; genus Smallanthus; species Smallanthus sonchifolius. The sequence goes on along the minus strand of CM042033.1, from coordinate 70,836,952 downwards.
CACGAACGACATTGAACAGTAGTAGGGTGATGGTATTGACACCTTGCACACAGCGGGTGAGGTCCACTATATGGCTTCCTGCCAGGTGCAGGTCTAGGTGCTACTTGGGCAACAGGAACAGCTGGGGTAACCATGGCAAAGCTTTTAGAGGTCTTTTGCTTCTTGTGGCGATACTCAGGCTTTTTCGCCACTTCCTCCTTAACTCTCTTGTCACCTTTCCTGAATAGAACTCCAGACTTAACTAGATCGTCCGTTAAGGACGCAGATAAACGAATAGCAGCTTCAAGTGTTGATGGGCTACTACCCATGACAGTACCCCGAATTTGAGGCGGAAGGCCTCCAATATAACGATCAATCATTCGGGTCAAGGGTGTAACCAGATGAGGGACTAGGATGCAGAGTTCATGAAAGCGTGTGGTGTACGCCTCACTCTCCCCACTATCCTGGGTAAGGTCCCACAGCTCAATCTCCAACTTCTTCATCTCATTGCTAGGACAGAACTCCTCGATCATAATTTCCTTGAGCTTATCCCAAGTCATAGCAAGAGCTCCTTCCCTACCCCGAATTTTCTTTTCAGCATTCCACCAAGTCAGTGCCCTCCTTTGGAAGGCACTTGAAGCATATTTTACCTTAAGTTCATCGGGGCAGTCACTCATCTCAAATGTGTTCTCCATGCCTTCAAACCATTGCAATAGCCCTGTCGCACCTTCACATCCAAGGTACTTGTGTGGGTTACAAGAGTTGAAGTGCTTGAAGGTACAAACACTCCCACTAGATCCTCCGGTGGAGTTGTTGATTTGAGTGACAATAGTGGGTAAGACCGCAGCAAGTTGTTGAGTGAGCAGGGTGGCTATGGCGGTGGTTTCGGCGGAGGCTTCACTGGTGTTAGCCACGGTGTTATCAGGATCGCGACGAGGAGGCATTCTACGAAAAAGAAATCATAAGTCGGTAGTTAGGATAGACATTCAAGAATTAAAAGTGACAATATTTATAAATAAAATCACTCATTCATTAATATTAATGTCTTACAAGATAAATAAAACATATATTTAAAACATATATGTCGAATTACAAATGAAATATAAAGACAAAACTGACTAGTCAAAATTCAAGATTCGGATGAATGATACTAGTGAGACGTGTTTTAGCCTATAAGTGAGCACTCACTCCAAGGGTCCCCAGGTAAGTGCGACTCGTAACGAACGTGCCTCACTTTCCTTTGACAAGACCCCCAGTGTACAGGCGCTCACCCTTCCAGATTACACGTGTCTCTAGTGTCACTATCCAAGCCTTTGATTTTGATGAGAACATTATGGATTCGGCCTTGCCCAAGAGTTGGATTCAGCTTCACAAGTCAGCTTTCTTTTCTTGAACGGGAGTTGGGCCTCAGAAGTGGTTCCAACATGGCTCTCTTGGTCTTCGGATTCCGAATCACTTGATATGTTGATTATTTCAGGCTTCGGTGCAGGCCGGCTTGTCGCATCGGAGATTAACTTGGGCTTGACATTATGTTTCGAGGGTAGCAGGCTTCCAGAGAAAGATGATCGTGGTGAGATTAGCCTACTCCAACTAATTGGGCTTTGGGACCCATCATCGGAAATAAGGCTTGAATTGCTAGAGATGTCAGCAGAGTACGACGACATACTAAAGATAAGAGAGTTAGTGGATTAGAATCACATAAGCATATAAGTTTCAAAGCGGAGCTTAGGTTATAGTCTAGGTCAAATGGTTGCCTAATTCTCTATAACCACGTCTCTGATACCAGTCTGTCACACCCCAACCGTGCATCTTAACCACGGGTGCGACTTAATTGACAAAAGAACACAATGGAATAAATACATTTACTATTAAAGTTTCATTATATTAAAAAAATCCCAATTACATAAGTTTCGAATTAAACCAAACAGATAACATGTTCAAAAGACAAGCAACTTAAAATAAGATTCTTCAATTGATATCTAGGCAAATCCTATGTGATATTGACTTGACCTATCACGAGCTTAATCACCTGAAACATGTACGAAAAACAAGGGTCAACTAAAAATAGTTGGTGAGAAATCACAGGTTTAATAAAAGTATAAGTTTGGCAAAGGTGACAATTCATATTCCAAGATCATCATATAGCACGTAATAAAACAAACACGTGATTAGCAAATCCAACCTAAAATGATGAGTAACGAATAAGTGGTACAACTCGCAAGTTGCACTAATAATGAATAAGATGTCCAACCAAAAGTTGTCCATAAAGTATATGCGGTTTCCATCCTATGGCCCATATCTGTACTACCGTTGGCTTGAAAGTTTCAAGTTAAGGATTTGCAAGTTTAACGTTTATCATGTTGTGTTTATTTACTCACATACATATATGATTCGTTTGTTTTAGAATTGTTTGAAAACGTGTTTTAATGCGTGCCAACGCGTACATGTTTCCCCCAAAACGATTTGAATAAAGTGGGGCTATGAAGTCTCACATTGAAAGCTAGACGAGATAAGAAACTTGAACGAATAGACGAGATGAATCACGGACCAGACCCTAAACAAATAAATAAACCAGTTTTAGAGTAGGTTCGATGGTTACGAGTGTTAGATAGGCGGTTCGGGTCATAAGATTAAGAATTAGTTGCAAAAATAGAGTTTTAGTTGATTTTCAGATTTGGACAGCAAAGTAGCAGAACAGAAACGGGATTGTTAAAAATATCAAACGATGTCTAAAAATTATAAAATTTTATAGGGAATTATTTTAAGTCGTTTCGAAGAAGTTTCGTTTAGAAAGTTTTTCCATTTGAGACTCGGATCATAGCCAAAATAGTCCAACAAGACAGAAGGTACTGAAAAAGGTTTCTGTCCCGTTTTGGCTACTACGGAGTCATACTTCTGAATTAGAAAACGATCCAATTATGGTTGGAAAGGAAATTCGACGAACTACGTCGTGGAAATTGAGTTTGCTTAGTTTATATTAATTATGGTCAAGTAACGCTCAGTTAAATTCAACACAGTTTCTGTCCAAAATCAATGGTTGCACTTAAGTGGTCCGTTTAGGGTTTTAAGATTACCGAACGCGCAAATAAAAATTAGACGAATGTTATTATGTTATTATAATACATAATATAATCAGATTAGGTTAGCCAAAACGTCCCGTGTCACCGGTCTAGCCATGATATTCACAGAAGCGTTTTGGAGAATCACAGAATGCAATCGGCATAGCCGACACGAGCAAGCGGATTCTATATTTAATTAGCGTGTGAGTTCATATAAGTGATAATATAGAATAAATAACATGTTTTAAGTTATCAAGAACATACTAAAGCATCGGCATAGTCACTTTTGCAATAGTTGTCTTGAGGATTCGCAGAATGCGACGACATAGCCGCCATTGCAAACGGGATCCTTTGTTTGTTAGTTGGTGACGTTAGCTTGATTTATTAGTTTGATTAAGATTATTAGAGGGTTTTTAGGGCTGAGTTTTCACATGATCAAGTGATCATGGATAGAAAATAGAAAAAGATTGAGGGGATGAAGAAAGAATAAAATAAAAAGACGGTATTCAACTTCGGAGGGTTACTTACTTGTTTGATCTTCAAACTCTTGGAATCCTCTTAGGGATTTTTGAAATCTTCAAGGTTGGGAAGGGATTTCAAAACTTAGGAGGGGTTGGGAGTGTTTGAGGGAGAATTAGCAAAGAAAACAAGATCCTAAGCCTCCTATTTATACTAATGGTTGAAGAGGTGTAAATATGGAATGTCTTGGAAAGCAATTTAGGGTTTTAGGGCCCTCAAATCTGCGAAATTTTCCTCAATGGGGCTGAGTTTTTTTTGTTATTTCTTGCTTGGGCTAGGTCCAAGAGTAGGTGGGTTGGGTCCTAGTTTGATCCGTTTGAGTGCGCGCATTCAAAAATTGCGATTTTAAGCATTTCTAAGCGAAATTGGCAAATGTTTTCAACATTAAAGTTGATTGTCATAACAAAAAGAGTATGTTTAGCTAAAAACATTTAAGTTAAAGTTACGTTATTCACGTATAGTAGTTGGCGATCGGTGGGCGAGAAAACGGACTTTTTGATCGTTTTTCGAATTTCAGGATTTATTTAAGGAAAGTTTTGCAAAAAAACTTTGTTTTAATTAAAGAAATGAATATTTTAAACATTTAAAACATAAATTAATGTCATGTTAAACGATTTGTCGGTCGTGGACGGTACGTAGTTAACGACGGTTTAAAAGGCGAACGATCGCACAAAAGTACTAACTAGTATCAATTCACATTGAATGGGTTGTAAGAACATGTTTGAGATGTATGGGGGTGGTTCATGTGTATTTAATGTGTCATAAAGATCAATTAAGTCTACGTGCGATCCATGAATCAATCACAGATAAGTATAAGTCTTTGAAATCAAGCATAAACGTAATGTTTCACATGTGAACTAGTATTGTAACAACGTCTGAATAGGATTTCAAGTAAAATGAAATGTCATGAGGATTTTCATTGATAAGTCTAGAATGAGTACAAGTAGTGAAAATCAGAAGTGTCACAGTATTTTTGAATTTCATTCAAGCAAGATCTAGAATTACACAGTTTAGAAATAACCTCAACAGGCACAGCAGTGAGATCCTTAGCAGGTTCAATCATGACACACTTGCCCATGTCCTCCACATCAGCCATCAAGGCTTTATCAGCAGCTTCCTCAGCTTGGTCTCCCCAATGATAATGTCCATCAGCTTGACACACAAGAGCTATGGAACTTGAAGATGTGTTTGTCTTTGGAGGATTGGCAGCTTGTTTTTCAGAGGAAATCTTCTTTTCTTGCTGATCCTTGGAGGACGGCTCCTTGCAGTTTCTAGCAAAGTGACCCAGCTGATCACAATTGTAGCATCTCACCTTCTTGATATCAAACCCAAGTGTCTTTCCCTGCTTGAATCTGTCTATGCCAGTTCTTTTGATGAATCTTTTGGCTCTTAAGGTCAACATGGCCATGCACCAATCAATGTCCATTTTCTCCAAATCATCAGGATTAATCTACTCCAAGTCATCAGGTTGAAAGCTAACCGGTGTTAGATTTCCAGAGATCAGTGCATCATAGCACGACATGAAAGCAGTCATTATTGGGACATAATCATCAGGAATCATGGTGACAGTCTTTTGAGGAGCAGAGGAGCTGGTAGAATTAATTACAGCAGCTGAAGGAGGGACATCAGTCTGAAAGTATGGGCTACCGGATGAGCTTGATCCAGCAATAAGAGCTGTGTTTCCAGACTGATTTGACGGGGTGACTGCTCTTTTCTTAATCTCAATTTCATAAGATTCAAGAATGCTATAGACTTCTTGTTGAGACAGAGCACTCAGATTCTCAGTCTTTTTTATCATGATTCGATACATATTCCATTCCTCAGGAAGAGAATCTAGGAGTTTCTTGTTTAGATCAAGAGTAGGGTACTCAACTCCCATTACCTTCAACCTTGATACAATGCTTGAGAAACGGTTAATCAAATCAGATATTGATTCTCCCCTTACACTGCTGAACATCGCATATTGTTTCTTGATCAGATCTCTTTTTCTTTCCCTGACATCCTCACTTCCCTCATATCTTGTGCACAATGCAGCCCATAAGTCTTTGGCAGTTGTGTACTCGGCAAAGATGTTGAAAATATCCATAGGAAGAGCCATGGCAATAGTCCCATAGGCCTTGTTGTCTCGGGCAATCAAGGCAAGATCTTTCTCATCATACTCAGAAACTAACTTAGGACGTTGAACATCAGCAGTGGTAGTTACGGGCTTGTGGGGGTCATCGGTGATAGAACTCAACAATGTATAATCGTGAAATTGAAAGAAAAGCTTCATCTTTTTAGTCCAGTCATCAAATTCTCTTGTGGACACAAGAGCAGGTGGTCTATTTCCCCCAGAATGTTCTGTTGAACTTGAAGTGGCCATGATATTCGGAATCGAAACTAAAACAGTAACTAGTTTCGATAGAACAACTTATATCAAAACAACTAGTTTCGATAGAACAGCTTTTATCGAAACAACTAGTTTCGATAGGACAGCTTTTATCGAAACAACTAGTTTCGATAGGACAGCTTTTATCGAAACAACTAGTTTCGATACTGAAAATTTTCCAGGCAAGTTTCGATAACCATAGTTTCGATAGAGATAAGACAAAAAACTAGTTTCGATAGTACCTTCTCCCGACAAAATGTAGACAAGAAGTTTCGATGATCAACAGAAATCAGAAACTGTCCCCAGTAGTTTCGATGCCTTCTTCTCAAAGCTCAGAAATACTCCATTAATGATAAGCTCCAGAAATCAATAGTTCAGAAATAACAAACCAATCCAGCGAAAACCTTCGGCTAACACTCCTGATCACTAATCCAACCTCTGATTCTTGAAATCATGAACAAAAATCCTTGAAAACGATGAAACAGTACGTCTGAGATGTTATGTGCAGATTTCAACAAAAACCTCAAAATACCTCACAAATCACCTAGAATCGATCACAAAACCTGATAACACTCAAAAACACTAGAGCATAAAGATGCTCTGATACCAATTGTAGGTCCAGATTTCGCTTGAAATCACTAATTTGATCGATTACGCACACACACAGGCGGAAACTGTGTGTATGGTGGTGAAGCAGATGATAGAAACAGTGTTTGTGAAGATAACAGGCTAACCACACTATGAATCAACACGCAAATGGTATGAAAATGTAAGCACACAGTGAATAAACAACTGCAAATTGTATTGATTCAAGAACAATGTGAAAGAGAAGGTTCAGGGTTACAGCCGCTACTCACACCCTAAACATTCTCAAACTAGGCTATTTATAGTAGTGACAGGTATCGAAACTACTAGTTTCGATTGACCATTTACAAGTGATACACAGACTGTCGAAACTACCATCTATCGAAACTACTAATTTCGATTGAACAAACTCAATCGAAACTAAGTAGTTTCGATGGCCCAGACTTGGAAATAAAAACAGTAAATTACAGAAAACTGAAATTACATTTAATGAAATGACAGAAATTAAACTAGCCAAAAACTGTTTAAACAAACAATAAATGACAACAGCTTATACATAAGATATGACTCTACACTATTTAAACTTTAATAGTCAACCTTGTGCTATTGAACAACCGCGTCCGCCCCGACGTATAATCCGCCGTCGGTTGGGGTGTGACAGATTGGTATCAGAGCCTTGGTTATAGGGAATTAGGTTATTAGACACATGACCTAGACTATAACTTAGGAGACCCAAACATGAGTTATCTCATGTCCTTTACTAGGAACTTTCTCCTCATTCTATTCTTAAATCTTATACGCTTGGAGATTCTACGTTTCTACTTATCTACGTGCTACAAGAGTCTACTACATCGAGGGTACGTTCTTAGGCTTCAAGCCTAATCCACCACTAAACTCTCGTCAAGAATATTTAAGTTCTAGATAATGTGTGAGAACTTGTGCGGACCGGAAGGGTGGATACCTGTATTCTGGGAAATTCTGTCAAGGAAAGCATTTCGTATAAATCCAAATCAACCGTTGGGCCCGTATGCTTTCCTGGGAATTCTTGGGATGAGTATCCACTTATAGGAATGCACGACTTCTCTAAACATTAGTGAGCTTAGATCTCTCTTGATATGTCAAAGTACTTATTTAGTGATATGCACTAAATGAGTACCATCTCAAATACTATACACTTCATAAATTCATGATTCAAAAACTTTCCTCTGTAACCTTTACTCTATGATTCTTATGTTCCGTCTTTTCAAGAATGGTCGCATGACAGCATGCTTACTCGTCATGACCTGAAGGAGTTACCTTCAAGGAGAAATTCTTACGAGATTATACTTAAAAACTACATACATAAACTTAAATTTATAGATACTACCCAATAAACTTCGTGATCGTTGTAATATAACCCTTAAAACTATGTATTACCCTACAAATTCTCCTATAAAGCTTCATTATTTTATAAATATGACACCTAAGAGGTAACCCTTGTATTTTACCTTACCTCCTTAGCACTTAACCAAGTTTCATTTGATAACTAACTCAAGACTTTTATACATCTCAAAACTTTCATACGCCCTTAAACTTCATGATCCTTGAACTAACAGCCCATTTAAAACTATGTATTGACATACAAGTCTTTTTACAAACTTCATTATTTTATAAACTTGGCACATAAGAGGAAACCCTTGTGTCTCATTTCATTTTTCGTCACTCAAGCAAACTTCATTTTATGACTAACTCAAAACTTTGTTACACTCTTATATATCTCAAAACCTTCATACGTCCTTAAAACTTACACATCACCGTTTCTTGTAAACAAAACTTAACGTCTTTTAAACCTAAAGTACATTAACAAGGGGATTAGTAACCTGATCGTTTTCCCGCAAGAGAAGAAGCCTACTATAGAATAAACAAGCTCCACGTTTAAGACTCTAAACCCACAATGAACCTCGACATAGTACCATAAACCCAAACATCGGTGACAACAACTGAGAGAAGTTGTAGGCACATGAGGAAGTTCTGGCTAGGGAAATAGGGTACTTAAGTGAGTCCTTGTGACCACCCCTTCTTCCGGGAATCCTCCTCGTTAGCCCATCAACTTCCAATCAAAACTATTTTTGAAAATATTACTGTGATAACTCAGTATTATGAATAAAAACCTTTTGAACATATTAAATCAACTTACTTACACACTTTAATTTTCCGTTTAAATTGTATTATGTAAGGGCTAGAAGTCCCAATTTTGAAACATTTAACGAAAGTTATTTTGAAATTTATCTTGTTATCACTTACTAGCTTGACTTTCCTTCTAGAACTACAAACTTAACACTTCTACCCAAACACTTTCGTCAAGAGTAGCTCACGTTAGTACTTGAGATAATTAACAACGTTGCATTAAACTATAAAAATCCTAAGTGACACACGCATACTTGAAGAATAAACTTTGAACAAACCTTCTAATTCATAAGCACTCTTTTAAAACAACACGACTTACGAACCACTGCCGTAATCAACTATGATCCGTACCCCTTATATAGACTTAACACTTCTAAACTTGACCTATTTTTTTGTTTGACAATCATACATGCCTCTTTGTAAGTCCTACTTATACTAATCATCGTTGTTTAACTCGCCATTCTTGAACATCTTAATTATACACTATATAAAAGAAAACTACGTATCCTTTCAGGAAAAAAGACAAATCATTTGTAAACATACCATCATTCCCAAAACTTTTCCCGTTACCCTATACTAGAAGACTTTCCCCATCAAACTCTTGCCACGTAAAAGATTTACTATAAGTCACAACGGGAACTAAAGGCTTAAATGCACGTTGCTAAAACATCAAACTTCGTATACACAACTATAAGGTCAGAGACTTTTGAGCCATGTAAAAACTTATACAAACATTCAAAACCGTATTCTTAAAACTAAACATGATCAATAAAGGATCATGTAAAGCTTAATGTTGAAACTTGAAATCAACTGACTTTTCAAACTCATACTTGGATTCTTAGTCTTGAAAACTTATTGTGTTCACTAAACTTTATAAGACGTGATAAACATTCATTCCAAATACACAAGCAAACTTCATTCTTTATACTAGAAACTAATGTGAATAGAGACATTGCTCCCTTTTGCAGAGCACCTCCCTAGTTTTCTCTTCAAACCCAAACATCGAGATCCACCTACTCTTCTGGACAACTCGAATCTTCCGTGAGAAAGCGTATAACGGTAATCCTGTTCCAAACGCTGTCCCACACCTCTCTTAAATACTAGAGTATTTAGATAACCGCTTTATACTCAAAACATAATCGTATACTTCTATACACTGAAGCTAAACTAAAAGAATTTAAACTATCCTATGTTTGACGTATTCTTGTTCAAACACAATTTAAACTATTTTATGTTTAACGTATTCTTGTTCAAACACAATTTAAACTATTCTATGCTTGACGTATTCTTGTTCAAACGCAATTTAAACTATTCTATGTTTGACGTATTGTTGTTCAAACACAATTTAAACTATTCTATGTTTGACGTATTCTTGTTCAAACATGATGAACGTATGAGACTTTAAACTACTCCATGTTTGACGTATGTTTGTTCGAACATGATGATCGTATAAGACTTTTAAACTAATCAAGGTTTGATGTATTCTTGATCAAACACGAGGAAAGTGTAAAGACTTTAAACTACTCCATGTTTGACGTATGCTTGTTCAAACATGATGAACGTATAAGACTTTTAAACTACTTAAGGTTTGATGTATTCTTGATCAAACACGAGGAAAGTGTAAAGACTTTAAACTACTCCATGTTTGACGTATGCTTGTTCAAACATGATGAACGTATAAGACTTTTAAACTACTCAAGGTCTGATGTATTCTTGATCAAACCCGAGGAAAGTGTAAAGACTTTAAACTACTCAATGACTGAAGTAATCTTATTCAATCATGAGGAAACTTTGAAACTCTAAATCTTGTCACATTCTTTTCTTTACTCATTGAATGACGCTTCTCTCTTAGGGACTCGTTAATCAATGATCACTCTTATGTGGAAACTCTAGTCGGGAGTTAAACAAATTCTGGTACTCTTTCTTGATACACACATAAACGGAAGGACCTATGCGGACTATGCGACGATTTAAATGCTTGCGGGTGCACACGTAAGTAAGAAAATCAACGTATGGGAAGGCATAGTAAACTCTATCGTGTGCTATGATCTAAGACCTATCGTAAAAGGGTAGCCACGAAACTTAGGTATCATAGCAATCCTTAGACGTATTAGGCTACAAACTCAAATCATTAAACTATCGTCGAACCCATTCTGAGTGATGCATCTCACTTTAAATCTTGAATGGAAGTTCATTAGTTATCCTCTCAAATACATTTCTGAAAACAAATCTTCATATATTTCAATGAAACTATATGCTTCTTAGGGAAACTCTTGACAACCATATGCTTTGAAAACTTAGAAACCCAAGCATAATCTTATTCCTGTCATTGCATCTCATTCAGAACCCTAAACGTAACCCAGGATTACTTATCTTCCTCATTATCCTTGCGCATATCAGTTCTTGAAAATAGTAAACTTTCTACTTTAATTTCGGGACAAATTTCCTAAAGTAAGGGAGACTGTGATATCCAGTAAATTCCGACGTAACACTATTTTGTTAAATTCTATTTTTCCCTTGTAACCCGTCTATTTCAAGAGTGAATGAACGTATTTTGTGGTTTTGATTTCTTAACAAATATAAAAATATACAATTATGTATACAATTTATAATGATAAATAAATTTATACATTTTAAATACTTAAAAATGTCAAAATAATAAAAAAAAACCATAAATCAATGGATTCTCTAAATAAAATTATTATTTTATAAAGTCTAGGGAGTGAAACCGTCAATCCTGAAACTTATCTTTAACACAAACAAGCTTAAACATGAAATAACAAACATCTGAAACTGCAAGGGCCTGTTTTGACTTTTCCCCAAACTTTCTTTCCCCCAGAACCGGTCATGGGTTTGAAACCCGCAGACCCCGGTTTTTCCCCCGATTTAGCCAAAACGCGAAATCCCGTCCCAATTCAGTGAACCTCGAACTCGTCTCCCGCGTGCGACCCAACCCCGATGAACTTCAATGCTCGGACATGACCCGAGACCCGCGCAATTTCAAATTTGAACTCGGCAACTCCACCCGTCGCCTCCCCACCTAATCAAGCGTTTAATGCATGAATTCGCTATAAAAGTCGACACATGCACCTAAACGATATCACACTCCAACTCAGTAAACTCTCAATTTCACCGATTAGAACCAACACTACCCGAATCCTCCCTCGCGACCGCCTGCCACAAGACCAACCCGTTCTCCTTCATTCCGTCATCTTTTCAGATAATTCGAAGTTGCATTAGTTTCGGTTTCATTCTAGAATCGATTGCGCTCTGTCAATTGCTAAAGACAGAGGGATCTACACGTCGTATTGGTCGAGGTTAGTTTCTAGGGTTCATGTCAATTTGGAGGTAATCCGGGATGATATTCATGAAATTGATAATCTGTGTTTTAACTTAACGAGCCCGTAGGCGGGATGGTCAGAGTGTGTGTGTATGCGGGTGAACCGGGCAGGGACCCGAGTTCGAACCCATTAAACCGAATTCCACCTATTTTATTTTTTTTAGCCATTTTCAAACAATGTTATACTTTGATAATTTTTTATAAATTCTGTGACACTTTTGTGAACTTGAATATGAATTTTATGTATATTTTTATATTCCGAAACTATCATTTACTCATTAAACTTAACCTAAACTCATAATAATTAATTTTTAAAATAGTTTTTAAATACTTAAAAGCTATAAAAATATCCTTGAAACCTTACAAAACTCATGGTTTCAATAAAAATGATTTTTATTATTTTTCTGAGTTATCTTAAGTTTATTTAATTGTTTTTGTAAACTTATAAGTTTTATAAGAACAAAAAAAAAAAGAAAACATGAGAAATAAAAATACTTTATTTCCTACATACATATAAACTTATAAACTTTAAAGATTTATAATTTAAAGTATAAACTTTATAAAACGTTTCACTTAACATATTTGTTATAGTTCACATTATGTATTTAAAACTCAAAATCGTATTTTAACACCTTTACTTAATTACAAGTTAGATTGTAAATACTTAATGCTAAAAAAAAACTTAAAGGGATTGTTATTCTTGTGAATAATTATTTACCCTTAATAATTATGAATTCTTAAAATGACTACTATAAAGCTTTAATAGTAATTATCCTTTAAATAATTATTTATCCTTAATAATTATTTAATTATTAATCTTTGGTAATTATGTATTCTTTAATAATCATTAATCTTTAATAATTATTTAACCCTTCCATTATCAATTGTTACAACTTTATATTGGGAAAACTATCTTAGATTATTGTAATTAATAAATATAAGGTTTTTCTAAATAATTATTTTAAGTAATAATTATTCTAAACTATTAAACTTGATGTCCAAATCTTTACATTACCAATTCAAAACCTTATTCAAAACTTTGATTTAAACACAAAATCATTCCCGTCTCCTAATTGGAACCCTAGTTGAATATTAAAATCCTATATCTTTTTTTTTCATAAACTTATAAGGTTATACTTGAGATCTTTAGACTTGTATTCTTAGGCTCGTTGTGAGGATATTCTCCCTCAAAGTCTTGCTACACTTACTCTTGTCGGATACTCTTCGTCAAAATCCAAGTGAGTATACTTAGCCCCTTTTTCCTTTCTATACTTTTGGGGTGAAACATGTTCCAAAAACTTTAAACTTATGCAATTCTTGTACAACTATGACTAGATGATTATTCTTATGTTAAACTTGAGACTTGTATGCTTAGATTAAACTTAAAACTAGCACATTCATTAACTTTGATCAAGTCTATGGTAACAGTGATAGATTTATTGCATTTAACCAATACACCTTGATTGATTGACCCCTTCGGGGGGGGGGGAGCCCTTGGTGATTGTTACTGAATTAAACTTTAAACTTGAGACTTATAAGGGTAACCTGCGGGTTATGCCTAAACTTGGTTGGAGGGTTGAAGTGCATAATGTTTAAGATACTTGTTCTCATACTTACATTATAGAATGCATATATCATAGTGAATTGTAATTCTTTTCAAATCCTTGTTAAACTGTGTCAAAACCTTTGTATCTCACCAACTATTTTGTAGTTGACAGATTCTTTCACATGTTTCAGGTTCTACAACATGAGACTTTATCGTGATCACATAGGATGCTTGGACCTAGAATGCTTAATCAATTAGACTTGTATTCTTGCTATGTATTTGATTTATTCCTTGTATTGGAACCTTGAAGTTATTTAATAAAACTATTTAAACTTTAATAGTCAACCTTGTGCTATTGAACAACCGCGTCCGCCCCGACGTATAATCCGCCGTCGGTTGGGGTGTGACAGGTACATCTCTTAACTCTTTTACTTTCACACCTTTGTCAATTACAGAAGCCAGGTAGGCCTCGCATCCACGCCTCATATACTTTTTTGCTTTAATAATTGAAATTATGTTTGTCATCATGATATCACGATCCCTTGTAAATCTCGACTTCGCCGCCATCCGGAGCCTTGTACTTAATCACCTTTCGTTTACACACTATTCGAGCTTCATTGGCAGATAGAAAATCCATTCTTAATACTACATCGAAACCTCCCAAGGTTATAACGAATAACCTAACAAGGAATCTTTGGCCTTCTATTTTTATAGTAAGATTGTCGACCAGTTCTACTACTTTAGTAGTTTTACCCACAACAGTTTCTACATAGAAAGCCCGTTTTATTCTAGAGGTCTTGTATTTCATTCTTTTACAGAGCGAAGTGGATATAAAACTTTTACTGGCCCCCGAATCAAACAGAACAGAAACAAAGGCGTGGTCAAGGATAAGCGTACCTGACACTATGTTGGGATCTCCTCTTGCTTCTTCCTGCGTTAGGGCGTATGCTCTGGTTCTTGCTCTTCCTTTATCGGCTTCCTTAGTCTTGTCATTGCTGATGGCCTTCGGTTTGCGACAATCCTTGGAGAAATGCCTTGATTCTCCACAGTTGTGGTATGGCCCATAACTTGCAGAACCTAGGTCATTGGTACAATCACGGGAGTAGTGACCCGTTTTACCATATCTGTGGCATATGTTTAGCCCATATTTGCACTCCCCAGGTGCTCCCTGCCACACTTACCATAGACCTTCTTGTCCTCAACTCTTGGCTTCTTAGTCTTCGATGCAGACCAATCCCCGCCCGAGCGCTTAGTGGTGCTAGACCTCTTCTTTTGAGTTTCAGCGGGGGCTGTGCCTTCAGCAGCGACATCATCAAAAACCTTTTCACTCAATGCCACCACCGATTCAAAGTCACCAGGGGTGTTGGCATTGATAATAGTGCGAACTCTCGGAGGTAGCTTTTGAATGTAACACTCGTCACTCGATCCTCCTTTCCTCAGTGTTCACCAAGTGTGGAACCAACTGAGTTAGCTCATTAAATTTGGAGGTGAACTGTCGGTGCGTCATGCTACCGGCCTTGAGTTCCATGAAGGCTTCTTCTACCTTATCAATCTTATTTTGAGGACAGAATTTCTGGATTATCAGTGCCTTTAGATCGTCCACTTCATCCCGTCAATATCTCTTTCAATCTTTTTCGTTTATAAACATGTCGTTATATAAACCATAATCTTGTCTTATCTCATGTTTAAGTAATAAAATATATTTATTAAAAACATGTGTTATCTGAGTATGCACATAGCCCTACAACAGTAAATAGGGAATCTTGACTCACCTGACAAGCGGATCTCACAATCCAAACTAGAGCTCGATAGATGTCACACACAATCTGAATAAATATTCAACCAACATATATCAAGTCTAAACAACACTAGATGGTTTATCTACTTCTGACCTAGCGAACTAAAGCTAAGTTCGCCCTACACAGCCCTAACAAACATACATGCGAATCCAACAGTTTCGCCACAACTGTGGCCAACAAAATTTCCATGTTCGCCCTAGTGGAACCCAACGAAACTATCAAGTTCGCCAAGCCTATTCCCAAACGAATATGCTAAGTTCTCCAACATCTGCCCAGGCGAACTTGGTAAGTTCGTCTGTCGTGCAGCTTCTTCCCCAAGAAAACCCTAAGTTTGCATGTTAATGGCGGCTCAGTCCAAACACGATCAAGATGCAACTTTTTACATACAAAACATTCCTTTTTCAACCGTGATACTAAATCTAAGGTTGGTTTTGCGTTTTATACTTAAAAATTCCGTCTTTTTATAAAAATCATTCAAAAACTCTTAAAACTTAAAAACACATATCTAGGTCGATACTAACCTCTGATCAGCGTAAATCCTTAGATATTCTTCTCATAGATTATGGAGGAAGCTTTGGTAGCGATCTTGACCCGAACCCATGACTTTCTCTCACTAGAATTCCTCTCTCTCTCTCAAGAAATCGTATGAGCCAAGGAAGAAGCGAGGAAGGTGTGGGGGCGTTTAGGGCTTTTTTTAGTCTCCCCCTTTTTCTCCTTCCCAAACCGGCCCAAGGCCCGCCGAGCCCATTACGTTATTATTTCTTTTTATTTATCCCCATTTCGATCTGCTCTATTTCTTTATTATTTTTTTGGGATGTTACACTTCATTTATGAAAGCTGTTTCCATGCTCATTCTAACCTATGATGTATAAGTTTTCAATAAGCAAATTAACACACCTGCATAAATCTAAGAGGCTTCGAGGGAACTAAATTTAGCGGCATCGACCGATGATAATGAACCAACGACGAGGAAGATGAACCATCGGTGAGGGATCGGCGGATCGCCGGAGATGGCGGGGTCTTTATCATCGTGGGTAGTCGGTGCTCTTTGTGGTCGGCATAAGGTGAAACGAAGTGGAGATATCGCATACAGTACAAGCTTAAAAAATGGGTTTTTGCAGTCGTTGATGGGAATCGCTGGAGTTGGCATGTGTTACCGGTAAATAGAAGGATCGAGGAGTCTTGTGAAGAAAACGGTGTGGTGATTTAACTGAGAAAACTAACGACCATCCAAGTTAGGGACTAAGCATGTTACTCGCTTGTATAGTTTGGGACTATCAGTGTAGTTTCTTAAACTTAGAGACCAAATCCAAAATTTGAACATATCACAGGGACTATCCATGTACTTCTTAACTCCTTTATTTTTGTAAAATTATACTAAAAAGTACATATATTTAATTTGTGAATTTTGTTGAAATTTGATTTATTTTTGTACTCAAATTCATAAAACAAAAGAAGACAAACTTATATTTGGTAAATCTTTTGATCAAAATCATACGAGAAGTTGATGGTCTATTCCTCTTTTTACCCCAAATATCAAGTGTGACCCTACCTTTTTATGCTTTTGTGTTTCTATTCCTCTTTTCACACCATATATTAAATATGACCCTACATTTCTAAGCTTTTTTGTTTCTATGGTTTTCCTTTCATAACACTGAATAGCTTTTTACTCCCTTGTCTCATATATTATAATAAATTATGTGTCTTCATTCATGAAGAGTGTTAATGCCTTTTCACTTAAGAACAACATGAGCAATGACGATGGTTTAATTGCCACTAAGGTGTAATGTTTATGTTGAAATTAGACAAAGATAGTACTTAAATGAGCAGGTTAACTAAATTGATAAAAAAAGTTCATTTCATATGATCAATTACACTCCATAAATGTGCTTGGACTTTGAAATTGATATGGGAAGTGATCAAAGTCGATTATTTCTAATGTTAATGCTTTGGTTATGTTGAAAATGAGTTAATATGACTCAAATTCTCTGTTAGATACTTGAGACATAATCAAATGAATACCATTTGGATTTCAGTTGGTTATAAGAATGGTAAAATTGACCAATAGGTGAACTGATTGTTAATTGTGCAAATAAAAAGTACAATAATTAGGTTGGCTTAACTTTTTAGGTAGTCATGGTTCTTGGATAAGGGCATCATGTATACCCCATGAAAGAGGCGTGGGTGGCGTGAGAAATCTGGGTGGGTGAGGTGGCTCTCATGTGGCATGTACTTTTTGCTCACACCACTTACTCTCACGCCCGTTATACCTCATGCTCTAACAACTTGTGGTTGGAGAATCAAAATAGCCAAGATGAGTACATAATGACATTCAAAGTAAAATATACATTAAATTGTTTGTTAATAGATAATTATGATGAAATTTACTTAATTGCTTAATTTATTATGTGTAACACCTCAACCCAGAAGGATGCTATGCCACTTACATACATCAGAAACATGTAACACTTTCATAACATATGGTTTTATAATAACATATATAAAACAGTTGGTTTCATACAGATGTACGTAAAGTCCATGGGGCTCAACTAATTATCGGGGATGACACAAGTAACTAGCTCATATGTCTATGTGGAAATAGGCGTGTGTGAAAATTATACTAACTCATTCCCTACATTTATCGTATTTTGTTACTATTTCTATGATTGATCCATACACTTCCATAATTGTACATAATGTACCATGTTGCTCATTGACTTTATAAGTTTTAGATGTGGTGAACTCAACTCGCCATCACACGTGGTGTCACACCATTCTATGTCAAAATGATGGGTTCGTGGTCATCATCACATGAAGAAACTGACTTGGGTTTCACAGTACATATATGAATATTACATGCTTCTAAACGTATACCTTGTAACTTGAAAACTTTTAGAATGCTACTTGCATAAATGATTTTTATAAAACATTAAGAAAACTTTTGTAAATTGAAAACTTAAAAACTTTTTTTTTTATAAATTTCACACACATTTTAGGTAAACACCTCATTGTGTGAATAAAGAATAATCGATCTTTGGGACAAATCCTGTTTAAAGTGTAGTAGCTCCTATTTTATGTTATTTGTTGACAAGCTCCTTTTAAACTATAATTTTGTTTCAACTTACTTATGTTTGTAAATAATCGATTTTGAATTTCAACTATAAGGTAGTGATGTTATATTCAATCACTTTTTTTAACAGCTCAGTGTATGTATAATATTAAAAACTGACTAGTAAGAAGCTAGACGGGACAAGAAACATATTTACAGTATATTCAATAACCTAATATATTGATACTCTGGTCGGAACACCATAAAAATGCTTTTGAACGCCCTTCATTTTCAGTTTTATAAATATGCATTACATGTCAGCCAAAAATTGTTTAACTTTTTTTTAAGAGCAATCTAATTTACTCCTATTTACACCATTATCCATCACGGGACTCGAACCCTCGACCTGCCCAAAGATGCTTTGGTAATTGTTTAATTTCTTAGAACTAAGGGTACAAGGGGCGTTCCTCGGGTAAGGGTAAGGGTAAGGGTAGCTAGTACACCGCCGCATGAGTTTCGGGTTTGGTGTGCGGGTAGTTGAATCGGGTATAAGTACCCGCTGACTTGTGTGAGTTTACCGTTCCAATTTGGGTATTTTGGGTAAAGGGTATTTTGGGTTGTGTCCCTACCAATTTAGATAGTTTGTAAGGATTTTAGGTAAAAATGAATAGACATTCACTCATTGATTAGATCATATTAAATACTTCAGGTATTTAGGGTTGTGCCCTTGTACCGTAACTATATCAAATGCACGTTTAAATGTTTAATAGTATAAAGAGATATTCCAAAAGAAAAACTATGAACCCATATCTAGAAGTATCTAAAATATAATAATATTATATCTTGGCAGAAGCTAGCAAATCAGAAACTGAATTAAATAAATGATGGATGTGTTTTAATAAAAAACTAGTTGGTCTCAAATAAAAGAGATGGAAAATGGTTAAAATAAAATGGCTTTTATAAAACTTTTATGATCTAAAATCATAAATTTACAAGTTTAATAAAACTAAAAAGCTTTTATAAGTTTAAGATCTAAAATAATCATTTTCATATGTGAATCCATGTTTATGAGTGGACTTGTGGCTTGACTTTAAATCACATCATGAACATACTAAATTTTATAAATGTAACATGATTAAATATCTAAACTAATTTATGAACATAGAATTTCATGATCATGCATTTATAATGTAAGTTCTAAAATTCTTATGTACAGTAATGTAGGGTTGGCATAACATGTCAGACACAACACGATAAAACATGATTACTTGTTGTGTTTAACACGAACAAGACACGATAACTAATCGTGTCATTTTTTCCAAACACGAACACGACCTGTTTAGAAACAGGTCATGACCTGTTAAGGGACCTGTTTAGACAGAGAATAAATATAACATATTTAATGAAAAAAAATGACAAAACTTCATAAAAATTTAAAAAGTCGAATCATAGCATCCATTAACATAAATCATAAACCTTTTTAAAACAAAAACCTATAAAAGTCAAATCAAAACATTCATTAAAAACAATTATAAGTTCCGACGAGTCTTTTTTCTCTTGTCTTCAATTTCAAACATGCACACAATTGCTCGAACCTGCACACAAATAATTATTGCATATCAGTATTTCATTTAAACTACCCATCTAAAGTTCTCATTCTTAATCCAATCAATTAGTTACAAACGACAAAAAATGTCAACATGAATGAATTTTCAACACCTAAACTTCTCATTCTATATGTAGTATTTGGAGTTGATACCTTAGAATTTGTTCACTGAGTTTGAAGCATCTGATTCACGACTAATATCAAGAAACATTATATCTTCCGTGTGCTTATTTAAATTAACTTCATTAGAACCTGGAAACAAATATATACTATTAATTAATGAAATATTAAGTAAAAAACTTATAAAAATCGAAGGAAAAACTGAAAAAGACATTACAACAATCTACAAATAACCAATCTTTTGTGCATATTAGAGCCTTAACGGTATCTTTACTAAGTGAACTTCGATGTTGATCAAGTACTCTTCCACTAGCGCTAAAGGTAGATTCCAAGGCGACAGAACTCCACAAATCTGAAGTTAAACTAGTATGAGGTGGCGACATGAAAGAAAATGATAAAACTCTCTTTTGCAAAACCCAATTTACATGTATGTTAGAACTATTGTATACTATATTTACTACATTATAGTATAATGTGGAAGATATAGTATACAATAGTTCTAACATACATGTAAATTTTCATTCGTATTAAGTTATGTACTTCTAAGAGTTTGATCTTAATATAGTTTTTAGATTAAAGACCTTGAAATTTTGAGGATGTCACACGTGTCACATATCTTTTTTTATGTTGTCGTGTCTTCATCTTCGGCTTGGGGCGACAATATCCGTGAGAAATTGGAAACTACTAGAGACGCTCTCGTTCAAGTCGAACTCATCCGATGAATCGGGTGGAAGTAATAATTTACGATACATATTGTAGTACAGAATTTAAAAGAAACTGTTTGTAGATAGAAGATTGTATTTTTTTGATGTGAGTAGAAAATTAAAAAAGGTTGATGTATTTAAAGTGTTTAAGATTCTTTTTTTTTTAAATAACGGTAATAATACCGTTTAATTAGCCGTTGGACAACGGCTTCCCACTCTTCACACACGGGTACTTATACCCAAGAACACTACCCGCAGGGGGTACCCGCGTAGCTTGCGGTGGTGTACCCGACATACCCGAGGTACTCGCAATCTCTACCCGATCGGTTTGTTATACGCGTTTGGATATTTGAGATTGTTGCGCCGCACGCAACTCGCGCAAGGAAACTCCTAGTTTTGCTTAAAGTGAGAGAAATGTGATTAAAATTATACAAAATAATGACATTAAGAAGTAATTTACTTCATACGGCTAGCCGTACATTATCAAATAAAATTTGTATCCGTTTGTTAAGTTATATGCCAAATCAAACTTTAACTAAATTACATAAATAGTTGGAAAACACGAAATCTGTGCAAAATTTTTAAAAAAGATATAATCTTTAGAATTATTAACGATAAAGAATATAAAGTGTAATTTGATATATAAGTAAATAAGAATCTATATAATTTACTCCATACAATATCATGACCATTTGTGTCATCATATACATGTCCACCTACATTATAAAATAAAATTTATGTCAAATCAACCTTTATTTTTTAACAAAATTTATGACAATATACAAGAAATCCAATAATGTGAAGATCACTTTAACAAGAAGCGACAATCGTATACGCCATAATATATATCTTCTACACATTATGAGAACACAAATCGAACGTTCTTTGATAATAGAGTTTCGTGACATTGAAAAATAGACCCTCCAATTGTTAACCAACCGCCATCTTCTTTGTTTATTCGACACAATGCCATTATACGAATAAGTAGTTTTATTTATAAACGTTTTTGTTATCTTAATGACTAAGGGAGCTTCAACTACGTGGTAGTCTACCAAGAACATACTCATCTTGAGAACTAAAGAGGCAAGAATAATAGAAAAGAAAAAAAAAGTAAACGAAAAGCACTTTTTGCTTTCTTTATATAGCAAAATTTATATAATATTTATTCTCCATCCATGTGCAATTACGCATGTCTAAGTGATTTCAGGGAACTTGTTATAGGGGAATAAAAGAAATTGCTGTGGTTAAAATAAAAACATCGTGTCATTATTATTTTTATGTATATTAATAAGCAACCGCATGAATACTTTCGAGGGTATGGACTAGAGGTGAACAAAAAAGCGGAAATCAGAACCGTAACTGGTTCTTCCTGAAAACCGGTTCTTTCGAAATCGACCCTATCCGTAGGATCTGGATAGTTTTCAATATTTATAGTCAAAACCGGTTATAAAATACCCGAAACCGGTTCTCTCAAGAAACCGATTCTCTCCATAACCGGATCTACTTAGAACCGGTTATATATATATATATATATATATATATATATATATATATATATATATATATATATATATATGGGGATGATCAAATAAGAAGTAGTTTTTCGCTAATAAATCTAATAAATGACAAAAACCTTAAGAAACGATATCAAACGAACTCCGATTGAGCTAATTCCAGCGACGTTGTAACCGTCTCGTCGAACTCTACCATCATAGCTTTTAGGGTTTAGCTTTTAATGATTAGATTTTACGTTTGAATTTTAGGGTTTTAGCCTTATGGTTTAGCTTTTAGGGTTTAGATTTTATGATTTAGGTTTTTTTTGTGACGGTAGGGGGTTTAGGTTTTTAGGGGTAGGCGGGGGTGGGTTTAGGTTTTTGGAGGTGGGTGAGGTGGGTTTAGGTTTTTGGAGGGTGGAGTGAGGGTTTTAGGTTTTTGGGGGGTGGAGGTGGGTGGTTTAGGTTTTTCGGGGTAGGGTTGGAGGGGGGGTTTAGGTTTTTGGGGGTGCGGGTGGAGGGGGGTTTAGGTTTTTTGGTCCGGATTAGGGTTCGATGAGACGGTTCCAACGCCGCTGGAATGAGCTCAATCGGAGTTCGTTTGACCCACTTCTTAGTATTTATTAGCGAAAAACCACTTTTTAGTAGAACCGTCTCCTATATATATATATATATATATATATATATATATATATATAGGATTAGGTTCAGGTAAAAATGATTCTAATTCTAAGAAGGGTGAGAAGGATTTAGGGCCATTAGATCAAATTGTAGAAAAATATTAATGGTTGAGATTAAATTGTAGAAGAAAAGATTGTTGTAAGTGTATTTTAGTCTTGACCACTTTTTTTGACTTTTTATCAAGTTCCCCCCCTCATTTTTAAACGTTCATAACTTTTACATACGACATTATTTTTTCAAAAAAATTACACCATAAAAACGAGTTTTTTTATCTTTAAAACGAGTATAGTGTCGTTATAAACAAAAACGAAAAAAAAATTTACGTTTTTCAGCTAATTGTGTAATTAGTCAGGTCATTGTGTAATACAAGTTCATTGTGTAAAACAAGTTCATTGTGTTATATGTATTTATCATTGTGTTTTACGTTTTCCAGCTCATTGTGTAATTAGTCAGGTCATTGTATAATACAAGTTCATCGTGTAATACAAGTTCATTGTGTAATACCACGTCTGATCATTGTGTAATATCTGGTCATTGTGTAATTAGTCAGGTCATTGTGTAATACAAGTTCATTGTGTAATTAGTCAGGTCATTGAGTAATACAAGTTCATTGTGTAATACAAGTTCATTGTGTAATTACACGTCTGATCATTGTGTAATATCTGGTCATTGTGTAATTAGTCAGGTCATTGTGTAATACAACTTCATTGTGTAATTAGTCAGGTCATTGTGTAATACAAGTTAATTATGTAATACAAGTTCATTGTGTAATACCATGTCTGGTCATTGTGTAATTAGTCAAGTCATTGTGTAAAGTTCATTGTGTAATTAGTCAGGTCATTGTGTAATTACTCAGGCCATTGTGTAATACAAGTTCATTGTGTAATACCACGTCTGTTCATTGTGTAATGACCTGGTATATTACACAATAACCATTATGCCCTCCCTTTAAAATCAATAAAAAGACACATGTCAATGCTAGAATCCTTTTTACCCTTCTTGTTTTTAAAACCCTTTTACTATAACCTAACCCTATATATATATATATATATATATATATATATATATATATATATATATATATATATATTATATAGGGTTGGGTTCAAATGCTAACTATATTTTTATGTGATAACCATGATAACAAACCCTAACCAATCAAATAATTTACATTAATTTTTGTGTATATTAATAACTAAGGGTGTATATGTAATTTTAGCCATATATATAGATTTGGTAGTTATTTTAAATTTCAAAAATACTTTAATTATCTCCATCATTCAAGCTTTGTATTTTGACAAATTATTCTTTTCACCTATAATGTTTTTTTTCCTTCAATCCTTCGAATTTTTTAACCATACATTTTACCAGACCATCACATTTTCTTTAATTCTTTTGCTAAGGTACTGTTGTATATATACGTATCAGAACCCTATATCACAACCATTTTTTTTTGCTAAGGTCTTATACATATGTATTTCTTTAATTCTTTTGCTAAGGTCTTATACATATAGCTAACGTATATGTATTGTTGTACATATACGTACCTGATGCCGTATTAGTGTACAAACTATATATTTTAAGGTCTTATGCATATAGGTACAAGAATTTTTAAATTAATATTTCATGCATATATGTATTATTATTTTGTGCATCTTTACATTATATTATACATATACGCATCTGAGAATATGATCATAAGCAACCAATATATGTAGATCCGATAATGAAAAACACTTCTGTATACATGAAGAAACCTGGTTATCGAATCCAAACTAACCAAACGATTACATAGAACAGTCAATTTCTATCAAAATACCAATTATCTAAAAACAAAACAGGTTTTTCAATCCCAGATAAAACGTCACAACTTCCAACAAAACTTTATCAGTACGTAAACATTCAATTAAAACAACTTTTCGTCCATTCAATTAAAAGTTTAGCAAATTAAGATTTAAGCTAGCCAACTTGGTGTACAGGCTAATCTATAGATTGCATAACTGATTCATATATATGTAATTTAAAATTAGGTCTTTTCTTATCCGTCTAATATTAAACATTAATGAGGCCCCTGAACTTTAAGTTCGCTTAGGCCACCAATCACATTGAGACGCTCCTGAGTTACATACAAGTACGTTTCCTTTTTAGTTTCTTTTTGTTTGGTTTTGAGATTGCATTTAAATAATTAATAAGTAATTTTTTATTGATTACTCGATTGATTAAAGTCATGTAATTTGATTAAATTTATTCAATATAAGGTTGTTCTTTAATTGAAGTTATTGGACTACTTCGAGGATGTGATGGTGATGGTGCAATTGTTCAAAGAAGGATATCATGTCATTACTACGGTAGCCCTAAATGACGGAGTCAACGAGATTGTTTTCTGCTTGTACCGTGACATGCTTGCCCAAGCGATCCTTGCTCCAAATGCCTATTTCAGTGAGAAGTTCGTTAATCATGTTTGGTACGTATACGTAACACAGGTGTTACGTATGTGTAACACAGCTGGTATATATATGTAACACAGGTGTTACATGTATCTAACACTGCTTACATATACGTAACAAGAAGAGATGTTATTGGTTTCATAAAATTGTGTAAGTTACATTTGTAAACTATATATTTGGTTTTTTTAATCATCTTGTTCTTCTACTTTTGTGTATTGTGTCGTTGTAAACCTATAAATGTTCTGCTATAATTAGTGTTCTTTATCTTTTATGTGTTGTACATGTAACTCGTACTTTTTAATATACGTAACTTAGTAGCTTATCAAAGTTATGGTTCTGATACGTATACGTAACACGGGTATTATGATTTCTGCGAGTGTATATATGTATCATTTGCTACATATATGTAACACATATTGTTACTCATATGTAAGAACTCAGTCTCCCTTTTTTATGTAATTTTTATAGTGTTACATATATGTATCATGTAGTAAACCATCTTCTTCATTTTTTGTTTTGTTTTCACAATTTTTTTTGTTTTCACATTGTGTACTAAACCATATATGTATCAGACCTTATTTTTTGATTAATAACATCACTAAAGTGCTAAGTTGTTTAAACAAGTGGAAGCCCGAGGTTTTTATTGTACATACATTCGGTAGTTAAATAGTACTTGTTACATATACGTATCAGTAGTTATATGTACATACATTTGGTAACTTTTTATTGTTGTTATGCTTTAATTTTTTAATATGTTGTTAGTATGTTATTATTATTGGTGATATTATTATTTATGTAAAAAGTTTAAAAATCATTTATTATTTGTTACTTTTTAAAAATTTGTTGTTTGTTAAGAAAATTCTTTTTCAACGGTTTTGATTTTGTTTTGATTATAGTTTGTAATTATGATTAATTTGACTTATGTTGGAGAAAGAAAAGAAATAAGTATAAATTATATTTTCCTAACTTAAAATATGTGAGGTCCCCAAAATACTCTTATAGGCTTTAATTTAGTCAACTAAATACCATTTATTTACATAAACGTCATTAATTGATTTAAACCATTGATCAAACAAGACCAATGGTGGAAATATGGTTATCATGGTTACATTCTAAAATTAGGTTAGTATGTGAACCCTACCATATATATATATATATATATATAGAGAGAGAGAGAGAGAGAGATGTTCTATTGAGAATCAAAGAATTGTTGAGAATCAAAAGAACCATCCTAAACCATTCATTTTTTTCTATTGCTTTAATTTATTTAATTAAATTAGAAGGGCTCTTTTGTGATTTTGCAAATCAGTTATTAGGTTACGTGTGATTCATATGAGAAGATTTTAAACTGCCACACCCACGATCTCATAGGTTACGTATGTTTTCATCGATCCTTCTAATATTATTTTCTATTGAAGCAAATCAATTCTTGTACATCAATGAATTAAATATTATTATACATACTTTTTTTTGTTGCTAGTGCATATATTCATACACTAAAACAATGATATGCATACTCATGTATGACTTCAAAAATATTTATTTGTTGCTACTGCATACACTAAAACATGATGGGGGGAGGAGAAGAAAGTTTACTACAATCATAATTTTCTCTTTTTATTTAATTAGTATTATGTCTTTTAGTACTTTTGTCAGTTTGTGAAGGGTGAATTTGTTGTAATTTGTAAAGCTTTTCTAAAACTTTTTACTTATTTAATTATTATTTTCATCACTACCAATGTCTACTACAGCAAGTGAAGAACTATTTTAACAGAGAATAAAACTACATATGTGCATTTATGCATATTATACTAGTGCATTAATGCATTTGGATATTTGGGTTAATTAAAACTACATATGTGCATTTATGCATATTTTACTAGTGCATTAATGCATTTGGATATTTGGGTTAATTAACATGCGTATATACACATCATATATTATATTATTAATCGTTTAATAACCGTCAATTACCCCACTATTGTAAGAATAGACTATAATGCCCTTCTCATTATTTAAAAATTTAATTAACTATTTAATAATATGAAGAAAAATGAGTGGACATAAATGGTTCTTTTAGTTCTCTACTTTTTTTTTAGTTCTTAAAAGAATAGATCCCTATATATATATATATATATATATATATATAACCCTTGTTTCCTCGTTCACACCCCCAATTTCAAATCCCCTTTTCACATTTACTTCAGATCTTATATTAATTCATGGAAATTACTTCAATTCCATTTCCAAACCAAGAAGACTACTCACAAAAGCATTATCGGCGACATTCCGACCACCAAACGCCACAAAATTGACGGGTTAGTCGGCGAAGACAGCTCTAAGTTCTGGTTTTTGAGATTCCAATTAAGGGGCTTTACATGCATCTAATATTCTGTCATGGTGTTTGGTGATTGCAGATCCTTATTTGAACATAGATGCTGGTACCATTTGGCGATTCCGGTTCGTTAACGGGTTGTCGTCTGCTTATACCGTTTAGCAACAGTTATGAAACGTATCTAGTTTATTCGGGCTAGGGATCTCCACGTGCCAATAACTTGTCCTTAAAGTCTTTGCCGTACTCCGAACGGTCCTAATGCCTAAATTCCTCCAATGACATGATAAGGAATGTCTTGAACAGATCAAATTAAATGTTCTTTTTGTTTTGTGATTGTCCATCATGTTTGCTTCTATACTTCATTTATCTACATTCCATGATAAAAGAAACAACACTGAACCTGCTATCCTGATGTTAATATTATTTGGGAAAACTTACACATGAATGTTTGATCTTTTCTATATTGTATACATATGAACAAAAATAGGAAACGGATGCTGCTATTACATCAAAGAAAGGATGATAAAAAAAAAATCTTGACAACTATCTCTTCCATTAGAACAACCAGTGCTTCTTCCTTGGTTTATGCTGCACCATAGCTTAGGCAAATCAAGTAATTATTTTTAAGATTCTTCCCTAGTTGTAAATTAAAGAAAGCCCACCTCGGATCTCATAAAGTAGTAGGAGCAATAATGTTTTCTAGATTGTCAGGACTCATTTAATATTAGTTCTCTATTATTGATTGGGTAGAAATTGTTCTCATATTGTTTTCTTTAAGTTTTTAGATGGTTTCTGCATGTGGGTTTGAAACCGGCAGATGGTGGGTTGAATAGCAAGTCAGATCATTCAAGTGTGTTTAAACAATATCTTATTGCTTGTGCTGGTTTGTTGTTGTGCTGATTTGTTATTGTACCGATTTGTTATGTTGGTTTGCTAATGTACTGGTTTGCTGTTTTGCTTGTGTTGGTTTGTTGCTGTGCTGGTTTGCTAATGTACTGATTTGTTGTGCTGGTTTGATGTTATGTTGTTTTTCTACTGTGCTGCTTTATTGCTGTTTGTTTTCCAGCAGATAAAATACAGCACAAAAATTTAGTACTGAAAATTCAGAATAAAAAATCAACACTGAAAATACAGCACAGAAATTCATCACAACAGTACAGTACAAAAAATACAGCACAGTTTTCATTGCATTTTTCAAAAAAATAATTTTTTTATAAAGCAAAATTATACTCAAATTAAAGAGAAAAAATGCTCGATTTTATGATGTAATTTTTTTTAAAAACTAATGTCGTATGAAAAAGTTATGAATGTTTAAAAAAAGTGAGGGAACTTGAAAAAAGTTAACAAAAATGGCTATTCCTTAAATACCCTTTTACCCCTCTTTTTTTCTATACTTTGATTTCAACCATTTATCATCAAATTTAATGGCTAAGATTACTTTCTTAGGCTACTTAGGCAAAATCCGCTTTTTAGACTGCCCGCAACGTTGACAGCCATCCTTACCACAAACAGTCCTAGTCAGC
Organism: Smallanthus sonchifolius; assembly: GCA_023525975.1. Classification (NCBI taxonomy): domain Eukaryota; kingdom Viridiplantae; phylum Streptophyta; class Magnoliopsida; order Asterales; family Asteraceae; genus Smallanthus; species Smallanthus sonchifolius. The sequence goes on along the minus strand of CM042033.1, from coordinate 70,807,633 downwards.
ATGCCACATCTGCTTTCCACCAATCCTTCCCACAAACTTTTTTTTACCTCCAACACTACCATATTCATCCTTCTCACAAACAACCTCATTATTTCCACATCATCTTTTTTTTATTTAATTATAAATAGTATTATTAGTTATGAAATAATTTAAAGTAATAAATAAAAATAAATAATTAAATAAAATTAATTTTAAAAATAGAATTACATAATTTTAAAGTAAAAATAAAAATACAATAATACATAATTTAAAAAACAAACAAACTAAACCCTAAAAATTGAAAATACAATAATACATAATTTAAAAAAACAAACAAACTAAAACCTAAAAGTTGAAACTACTAATTGCGTTGAGCCATGTTATATTTCTCCCTGATCTCGTTACACAGTTTCATGTTCTGCTTGTTGGTATGGATCCATGTGGCTTGTGTTGATGAAAAGTATTTTCTTTTCTTCTACCATAATTTTCCTCTGTTCCAACTCGTATAACTTATCAATTTTTTGATCGAACTGCTCGATCGCATGCTTTTTCACACAGTTTGTCTCGGCTAGTTGTTCAACGAGGCTTAACTTCTTTGCCTCGTAATCAGATGAAGACGTAGCCTTGCCCTTTGCTTTGGCCTTGTCCTTCCCCATTGGACAACTTGGGGGTGACTGTTCTGCTTGAATATCATCGTCGTCATAATCAAGTGATATTCCAAATTCATGTATACTCCCCTATACTATTTGATTTTTGTCTTTTAGGGGCTTGATGGCCATGCACTTTGGTAGAACTATCGTACTTTGGACGATCTTTAATAACCCTCCACACATGTTTATATGTGAAGGGATTTGAACTCTTATTAGAGGGATCATTGATGTATTCAACTATGGCCTCATGAATATATTGGTCATCTGACTAACCGCTTTTGTAACGAGACTTTGCTTGCAAATATAAATCATTAAATCTGTTAACCTTCGTTTTAATGAGGTGTCAGTGACTTCTTAGATTGTGAGCAATTCTTGGAACTTCAGGTCTCTCCCCATTGTAGTAGTCTGCAATCCTTCCCCAATATTGGGCGTTGTTCTAGTTGTTGCCAATTATTGGGTCTTCAGAAACGTATATGTAACCATTGGTTAACAAGACTTCGTCACCTAGAGGCCACTTGATACGATTACTCTTTTCTGGTTCATCAGCAGGTGCTGCTTCTTTTGTGCTGATTTTCGTTTTCCCTTTCTTCTTTCGGGAAACTTTGATTGGTGATGATTGAGATTCATCAACAGGTGTCGATTGTGGTTGTGATTGTATCGATTGTGGTTGTGATTGTATCGATTGTGGTTGTGATAGTGCTTGTTGCATTTACATTTGGTATTACCACTGTAAAACTGTTGATATTGATGAAGTTGCGGCTGTGATGGTTGTTGGAAGTGTGAGAATCCACCAGCTGGTTGTTGGAATTGTGAGAATCCACCGTCTGGTTGTTGAAATAGTGAGGGTGTAGGTTGTCGGTTGGGCTTTCTTCATTGTTGCTATCGTTTAGTAGTTGAGAGAACGAAAACGGGTGATTTGGATCAATGGAATTGAGTGAACGAAAACGTTTAATAGTTGGGAGAATTGTTTGAGATAGTTGGGTGTGAAACTGGTTTAGGTGTTTAGATGGATTTATAGTAGGAAAAAAAACCAGCCGTTAGGAAAAATACAAAAAAAAAACTAGCCGTTAGAAAAAATACAAAAAAAAAACTAGCCGTTAGAGAAAATACAAAAAAACTAATCGTTAGAAAAAATACAAAAAAACTAGCCGTTATGAAAAATACAAAAAAAAGCTAGCCGTTAGAAAAAAATACAATTTAATTATGTTTTAAGTTAAGTTTTAATTAGGTTTTAAGTTACATTTAAATTAAGTTGTAATTAGGTTTTAAATAAAATTAATAAATTAATGTTCAATTATATTTTATATTTTAAATAACATAATCAATAATGAAGAAATTAAAGAAATGGGGCCCACAAACATTCAACAAATGGTGCCCTTGGGTGGGCGACCAGCGACGGGCGACGAGCCCTCAACGCCGGCCTGTGAGACGGGTGGTCACGTGGATTGGACGGGCGGTGCGTTGCGGAAAGCCTTAAAGGATCCTCCCTATATATATATATATATAGATTTAAAAAAAACATATATATAATATAAATATCAGTAGATAGGGTTCTATGTGACACACATGAAAATACAAAATAAAGATCCACTTCCAGCTAGGGGTGTTAAAAATATCCGTATCCGAAAATCCGAAACTCCGAATCCGAAATACCTGAAAAATCGGATATTCGATTTTTCGGATTCAGATAGCGGTTTTGAAAAAGTTCGGATATTCGGATATCGGATTATCCGAAAATTAAAATATATGTATTTTTTTATTACTTTCTTTCATGATGAAAAAGCATTTTATTATCCCTTTATCACCTCATTCAATTAGGGTTTTTGTCAAGAGAGATAGAGAGCCTCCTTCCAGCCTCCAACTCTCCATCGTCATCGAGTCCATCCACCGTGAACACTGACCGGACCACCACCAGTCCACCACTCGACCATCGACCACCTCTCTAGTTCTTCAAGCCCTAGAGTCCATTAAGACTTCTTCAAACAGACACACGTACTCGCATCGCAGCCCCCAAGTTTGCTCCTCAGTCGCAGACCGCCAACTGCTGCTACGCTTCACTCCTCAATCCTCAAATCCGACCACCTGCGTTCCACGCTCCTCAACTCCGCCTGCGTTCTACGTTCTGCGCTAGTCGATCGACTCATATGTGCTCCAAGATTGAAAGGTAATTACTAATAGTTGTTTGATTGTGATTCAAACATCAGTTCAGAGTTTGATTTAGGTTTCATTTTAGGAAAAATGTTTTTTTGCAAAAGTGAAAGAAATTGAACTGTTGAAGGTTTCTGCAGATGGGGGTGTTGAAGTTGAACTGTTGAAGACTTGAAGAGCCTTTGGGAAAATAAGTTTATTGATGTTAATTCTGAATCAAATATTCATGCTACTGGATTCGTTTTGGAAGTCTATCAATTACCTTTTGTTTGAAAACAAGTAGTTTATGATGAATTAAAACAAAACTTTTATTTATTTTTTTATATTTCGGATATCCGAATTACTATCCGAATCCGTAAATTGGATTCGGATACGGATTCGGATGGTAAAATCCACTATCCGAAATTTTCGGATATCCAAAAACACCCCTACTTCCAGCCCATGAAAATAGGTTTAGCATATTGTCGTCCGTGAACCACGTGCATCATTAGTTCTTGTGATCGTTTTCTTTCTTTATTTTTGTGCTTTAATCCTAATAACGAGCGAGGATTAAATAAAAAATGGTTTTTGTCTAAATAGCTTAAAAGGATTTTTAAAAACTTGATATTCGGCTCATACGAACTTCGATTGAACTTATTCTAGCGGCATTAGAACCGGCTCGTCGAGCTTTGCTATCTTAGCTTTTAGAGTTTAGCTTTTGGGTTTTAGCATTTAAGGTTTAGTTTTTTAGGTTTTAGCTTTAAGATTTAGCTTTAAGGTTTAGCTTTAGGGTTTAGGTTTGTGGGTTTAGCTTTAGGTTTTAGCGTTTTTAGCTTTTAGAATTTAGCTTTTAGGTTTTAGCCTTAGGGTTTAGCTTTAGAGTTTAGCTTTACGGTTTAGTGTTAAGGTTTAGGGTTTAGGGATTTGTGTTTAGGGTTCGACGAGCCAGTTCAATCAGAGTTCGTTAGAGCCGGATATTTAATTTTTAAAAATCTATTTTAGTCTACTTAGGCAAAATCCCCTTTTTAGGGGATCCTCCCTCTCCTAACAATATATATTAAAGTACAAGACATATATAAGTGATTAAAACAACATTTTTTTTTTTGATAACGAGATGACCGTCACAATTACAAACTAATAACGGGTAGACGGGCAACAAGCTGCGCCGCTACCCCCTTCTGAATAGCAAATCCTACTCTACTAAACACAAAGTTCCCCCCATAAATATATGCGGTGTTACTGCTGATCACCCGCTGAACCCGCTTAAGGAACCGCACCGCATCAGGGGCGAGAGCGCCAAAGGTGTCAAAGGCAAACGGCACGAACACGCATAGTTGTCAATAGCGCTTGTAGCGCGCGCTATAGCGCGCTACATAGCGAATCGACAGACTACCGCTATTTCCAAATAGCGACGACATAGCGACCAAATAGCGAATATTCCCTTTTTTTATTTTTTTTATGTTTTTAACCAGTTTTTTACTTGATTAATATAAATAGGGTTGCTAATAACCCTAATATATGAAGATTTAGATGGTTATTGATTATAATTGCTACAAATCCTACAATATTTGAATATAAAATATTTCTAAAAATTTCTAGCAGTGTATCGCTAAACGTGAAATAGCGCCCGCTATTTACCGCTATTCGCTACGTAGCGTATAGGTTGCTTGTCGCTATTTACCGCTATTCGCTATTGACAACTATGCGAACACGTGCTGATTCACGAGGCAAGCTTTTTCGTGCTTAGCTACTTTACCCGCCTCTGCCTTGTTTATCGCCTGACCCGCCTTAAACCCATGATCCCTTATCCCAACCAGGGGGGACACACCTGTCAAATCAACACATGCGTGTTTCCCTCCTTCTCATCCAAAAACAAGAATGTCAGCGGGCCGAAGGGTTGATCTCCCATCTAATGGGTCGGTCAAGAAGTTCACCGGGGCTTCCTTTTTAGCCGAGATCCCTGCCCGCTTAAGGACATCAAAAAGCACATCTCGAACTAGGTCATGTCGGTATTTGAAGCCCGGTAATTCTCTGCAAAGAATCCAAACACGCGGGGACAAAGCGAACTTCTCTTCAAATGTCTTGACAATTTCACTATATAAAGCATTCGCCAAAATTTTCTGGGCTTTAAGGGGGGCGGTGTCTTTAATATAGAAACCGTCAATATCAAGATCGGGAAGAGAACTATGCAGAGTGTCCAACGCACCCCTGTAATCAGAGTCAAACAACCCACCACCACATTCACGAAGAATGTGGTCTTGAAGAACCCAAGATTGGGCCCTTGAAGCCACAAAAGCGTAGGAAGAGGCGTCCCCAGCTGAGCAAATCCCAAGACCCCCAAAGCGGGTCGGGAGAGAAGCTAACCTCCATTGGAGGTCCCCAAAAAAGGCACCCCCACAAACAACAATGTCCTCATTCGTTTTCCGAAGACCTGTGTCAAAAACAGAGACGGCTTCCCCGACATAAGAAGGCTGACAAGTCCTGAGCCCAAACTACTCTAATTCAAAATCATAAACAAGCACACAACTCAGTTAATATAATGGGTACACAGCATACTCAAATCTAACATCTTGAAAAACCATTGATCGGCGTTCGTCCCTTCCATCATCTCCATGTTTTTTCTATCGCAATGCTCTCTCGTGTCCTTTAGTTTGGTTGAGCTATTCTATAATATGTTCCACGAGCTTCGGTTTTATGTTTAGTCATGACGTGTATAATTCGCACTTTGTTACTATGCAAGTCACTTGACATAATGATGTGGATGCGAAAGCAATCAAATGGCTCACAAAAACTTTATGATTAATCAAAGACTACAATTGAACTAAGGGTTCAAGAAACCAAGTACTTATAAATTTAAACTATAAATCTTCATTCCCTATTCAATACCAACCTAATAGTACTTCTAGGAGCTCGAGTCAAACCCACAAAAGATGGACTCTCAAACCAACAACAAACACTAGAAAAGTTAAAAAAGAAAAGGTAAATACTAAATAAAAACTTTTGAAATTCAAACTCCACCAAAATCTTCATACTCCCCTCATCACATAATCTATGGAAAATTACCAAAATAGACATTTCACCAACAATTTTTTTTTAAATATATTTTGACTTTTAGCCTAGAAATTCATAGAAAATTCGATCAAAAAATCAGTGTACAAAAGAGTTCTGATCCAATGAAAATTCGACACGTGGCAAGCTAAATAGCCGTCCTATGACGGCTAATTAGCCGGCCCAGGCTCACGACTAATTAGCCGGCCCATGACGGCTTAGCCGACGTGTTTTAGCCGGCATAATCCAAATTATTAGCCGAATGCAGTCATGGGCCGGCTATTTAGCCGTGAGCCTGGGCCGGCTAATTAGCCGTCATAGGTCGGCTATTTAGCCTGCCACATGCCGAATTTTCATTAGACCAGAACTCTTTTGTACACTGATTTTTTGGCCGGCGGTTTAGAGTGAATGTCTATGAATTTCTAGGCTAAAAGTAAAAGTTTATTTTGAGAAAATTTGTTGATCAAATGTCTATTTTTGTAATTTTTCCCATAATCTAACATCAACATGTTTATAAAGGAGAGCACATGTTCAAACTAGATGGATTATGTTTGAGAGGTATCTTCAACTCATTATGTATTAAGTTAGTGGATATTAGTCTATATATTTCTATCCTAGATTCTGTTAATATTTTAGGTTTATATTTAGAGATATTATTGGCTTAATTATAGCCTTGTATTCTGTAATTCTATCTCTATATAATGGGATCTTTTGGTTGAATGAGAGATACGAAAACATTGATACCATTATATAGAGATAGAATTACATATAGCGAATAATATCTCTAAATATAAACCTAAAATATTAACAGAATCTAGGATAGAAATATATAGACTAATATCCACTAACTTAAAGTGAATCATATTGTTAAAAGTAGCATGTTTTAACGTTACTACAAGTTGGGTGGGTATCGGGATCGAATGCCACGCAGCCCATGCAGGAAGGTGAGCCCGTGCAGCCCATGCAAGCTGGGCCTGTCGCTACATTAGCATGAACCAATTACCAATCTTCCTTAATATTAGCATATAGATTAGCCATGACGCCATGTTACTGCAATGTCCATGATGTCACCCACGAGATCATCTGCACGTTTTTTTCTCATCTTGTTTTATGTTATTTTCAGTGCATGTATTTAAGCAGTAGCTGATCCAGAACTTTTTTTCAGAACTTTTTTTCAGCAGAGGCAGAAAATAGACCGGTCAAATATGTCAAAAAAGACTGCTTAAATTGGTTCAAATAATAATAGTTTATACGACTAATTATGCTAAAATTAACGGCAAGATAAAACTAATGCAATCAAAACATGTATACTAAGCAACCAAAATTGGAATACCAAAGAAAAAAAATTGGATTTGCCAACCTTTTAGGTTCACATGACGACTGCTCGAAGACTCGAGTGGGTGATTGGCTTCAAGCTACTCATTAACGGATAGTTGTGATTAAAAGATGAGATATGCGATATAACAAATATAAAATAAAAAATGTAACAAATGCCATTAAAAGTCCAGTGACGGACCCAAGAATTTTTTTCATGGGGGTCGGAGATTTTTCGGGGTCGATTGTAATAGTTCAATATTAATTTTTTTCCGGTCTAGGTCGGGTGGGGTCGGGTCACATAATAAAACGATAAAAACAAATAAAAGTATAAATTAATAATAATAATAATACGATGTTCGTCATTAGAAATGCATAATCAAAATACAATATCCATACGATTGTTCTCTACGGTTTTTCATTTTTTAAAACCTAACCATTGCATCATCTTCACACTTCTTTTTGTGCATTGTTGTGCCCGCTATTTACACCACTTACATGACGAACCAATCTATTTTTTTATTCCAACCATTAAAGCTATCGGTAACAAACGCATTTATGTGATTCCCAAATAGGTTCTTAAACAAGTAGCAATACAAACAAAATGACTTTTTTTGTTAACATGGTCCTTTAGTTAGGTAAGTACTTCTAATTTCGTCTCGTTGGTTAGGGTGGATAAGATTAAATTTGAACACTTGAAAAAATTGGAAAACTTGGTTATTATTGGGTAAAGTTACCCATTTTTTTCTAATAGTTTTTTTAGGTTTAAAAGTTTAAAATGGGTATTAGGTTGGTTCGTTTTTTATGGGTTTAAATTGTTTATTGAGCTTAATTTTTTTTAAATTGTTAATTGGTTATTGGGTTAAAGACTAAAAGGTTTGGTTTAGTTATTTAAAAAATTTAATAGGTTATGAACTTATGACTAATTGTATTATTTATAAAATCTAAAATTTTAAATTATTTTTTCTTGGCGGTCAGCATTAAAATTTTATGGGGGTTCGTCGGAAAAATACCATATATATAATAAAATGAAAAAAAATTATGGGGGTCGGCTGTCCGCCAAAAACACCTCTTGTGCTCTTCACTTCCTATTAAACCAAACCACAATTTATTTCTTACAAAGGCAATGTATGTTCTTAAAAAGAATATAAGAGTTAATTGAAACAGATTAGACTTCTAAAATAAAATAAAATAAATAAAACAAATCATGAAAACACTTGCATATTTTGCCTCTGTTTCGATTTGTGGACCCTTTCAATTTGCTGAACTAACATTAGAGATTTCACATATGACTATTCAAATTCACTGGGCTTTAATTCAGAGGGGTCTGCTAAAAAAATCCAATTTCACATATGACTATTTCTTTCTTACATGGGCCTGCCAAGTAGGAAAGAAATAAAACGAAAGCATCAGAAAATTGCCCCATATCTTGGTCTCTTCTTCTATGTTGATTTCTTGGAGTTTCAACTTTCAACCACTTACCGGTCACAACAATCATCTTCCTGCGATGAACACCGCCTCCACCCTTGCAGTTTCGTGTGGGGGGATGGCCTGCCGTGGGAACTGTCAAACGATCAAAGTTTTTAGGCCCCGCCCCCTTCAACGGCTAGAAATATTAAAAGAAAAAATTCTACTCTTTAAATACCAATCATTTACTCAAACATTTACTTAGGGCATGTGGTATACCTTCCCGTGAGTGAGACCTCTCACGCCTCGCACTTGGGGAGGGGTGGTGATCAAGTGCCTCACGCCTATCACACCCAATCACTGCTCTCTTTCCCCCTCACTGCTCTCTCACTCCCGTGAGAATTCTCAAGCCAAGCCTCATGTGAAGAGGGGGTGGTGTTCTCACCAAGTAAGGGTGCCACATAGACTCACGTGGTTGTTTCACGGTGGTATAGCACACCCCCGTAATATCGATTTCGTTCTACTTTCAATTTATTTTTAATATTCTTTCACCAATTTTATATTTTAGAAATGGATTCATCATCATCAACAACAAATCTAGTTTATTTTCATCATCTAGCAAAGACGAAGCTAATTCCTATGAAGTTACCACCCAAGTTGTCGCAACAATGACTCAAACCATTTTTCTATCTTAGTGATGTTGGAGCAACTCCAAGCACAAAAACATATAGATATAGAGATTGTGTGGCTGCTCATTAACACCTCATGGAGGATTATTTTGCCGAAGATTGTCTATATGGTGCCAACATTTTCAGGACAAGTTTTCGTATGCGGCGAGAAATATTTTTACGAATTGTTGCCAACATGAAAAGAATACCCATTTTTTAGAGTTGCATGGGATACGAAAGGCAAACGGTCATTCACCCCGTTACAGAAGTGTGCATTCGTAATTCGTCAACTAGCATACATGACAGTACCAGGCGTGTGTGATGAATATTTAAAAATGTCTACAAGAATTTCATGTGAATGTCTAGACCTCTTTTGTACCTGTATAATTCACATGTAAGGCTGCGAATATTTGCACAAACCGACTAAAAGCGATTTTCAAATATTGTATGTGGTACTTGAATCAAACATACATTCTAGGAATGCTAGACAAAATTGATTGTACACATTGGACATGGACAAATTATCAAATAGAATGGCGGGTTCAATACATGAGATGTGATCACCAGTATCTTACGATTATGCTTGAAGCGGTAGCCTTTCAAGATTTATGGTTTTAGCATGCATTCTTCGGTGTTCCCGGTTTTCTAACAATGACATTAACTTCCTCAATTAATCGCCATTATTAAATGATGTACTATATGGAACCACACTTAATTGTCCTTTTCATGTTAACGACACCCAATACAAGCATGTGTATTATTTTGCAAATGAGATATACCCGAATGAGGCTACTTTTATAAAGACATTTAGCTTTTCGGGCATCGTTAAACGAAAAAGATTGAAGTAAGCACAAGAAGCAACACGAAAGGACATGGAACGAGCTTTTGGTGTCCTCAATAGTCGTTTGGTTATAATTCGAGACCCCGCACGAACTATGCATCTAAGGAAAATTAGAAAAATAATGTGCGCTTACATCATTTTACACAGTATAATCTTAAAAGACTAAGATCAAGCGTTATGTAATTTTCATGAAAACGAACTTCCACCTGTTCAAGATGGTCGAGAAGTAAACGAAATCACGTATGGAGAATTACATTGCCAAGAAACCTTCCACAACCTACGAGTAGATCTTGTCGAGCACATTTCAAGAGTCCATATATCCAAACTTGACAGCTAGTTTTTTTATTTTTAAATGGAATTTAATTTCCTTTTTAGTTTGTATTTTTTATTAATAAAATTTAGTTTTTACACATTATTAAATACTTTACATTAATTTTTTTAAACCAAAGTGCCATGGATTTAAAGGATGTTAAGGACGACACCCTCCACCTTAAGGAAAGAAGTTCCCGAGATGTGCACCTAACAGAAGTTCACAAATGGAACATATGTACCAAAAATGTAAAATAGTAAAATGAGTCGATAAAAACCTAGTCTATGTACCACGACCACCCTTCATAAAGACCGACTCACAATTTCTACGAATTCTTGTCAAAATAAGAACATGCTCGGGATAAGTCCAGAAGGGGAAAAGGATTACATTTGAACAACCATTCATGGAACTTGTTTTCATGTCTTGTTCCCTCCAATGCATTGAGAAAGTCTTGATCTTGTCAGAAAAGAATGATTGTCATACCCCGCCAAGACGGAAACACGAGAGAGACGAAATTGAATCATCATATAAGAATAAAAAAAAATCTCTATTAATTTAATTGAATAGTTGATTATATAGATTACACAAAAATCAAACATGACAAGTAAATAAGTAACGTCTAGCTAAGTTTACTAAAACATAGTCCTTGATCCTAACATGAGCTTATCAACATCCTAGTTAGCTTCACCTGAAAAACATTCTAAAATAGGTCAACGAAAAAGTTGGTGAGAACATAGGTTTAAGTAGATACATACATATAGCATAGAATAATAATATAGAATTCATAGAATTCATAAACAGTTTCAATACAAGTAAATTAAACTTTCATAAATCGAGGTCCACAACCAACCCTGGTGACTAGAATAGTTTCCCCCGTCTGAACACATCAGACCCAAAGTGTTGTTATAGTATGCGGTTTCTGTCATCTAGCTCCCTCGAGTTGAAAAGAAATACTTCAACCCGAGATGTTGAAAAGAATACATCAACTTGAGCACTAGATGGGCTTGTCAGGCTAATAGATCTATTTACTTACTCCCTTTGGCTAAAAAGTTAATGGTGTGGTAGAAAGTGTGTATGAACCCGCTTAAGTTTACAAGAATAGAAAGTTGTTATTGAATAGCATGAAAACCTTGTAGTATGATAATAGTATTGATGTAGAGTTTGAATACGAGAGCATGTTTTCCGTCCCAAAGATAGAAAGTAAAAGAAGGGCTATGAACTAACCTTACTAGTTAAAGAAGGTTGAACTTGTACTTGACGTAACTTGGATTTAAATGCCTTAAGGATTCCCTAAGTAAGTTTGTTAAGTTAATAACAAGTTAAGGATAGTAGAGGGGTTGTTATTGTAATTAGAGGGAAGTGGTTGTTGTACACTAGAGTGGTTATCATTCGAGAGTAGTACCTCCAATAGAAAAGTTTTCAAGAAAGAGTTGGTTGGATCGGAACCCCGTCTTTTCCTAGCCAGAACTTTAATGTTTGTCAGATAGCTACTTACCGGTTTGGAAGTTACTCTATTTGTATACTTTAACCAAGTTTAGGATGTGTTTGGTAAGTTTGAAAAATGTAAGGGCTAAAGTGAAAATATGAGTTTTGTATGGATGGAAATGAAATAAATTAAATATTAAAGGGGTTTAATTGAAGATAAGGAGTTTTAGTATAAACATAATTTTAAAAGTTAAAAGGAAACAAGAAACATCAAAATCAAGTTTTTAAATAAAAGTTTGAACAAGTTTGAAGAAATAAGGTTTTTGATCTTGAATTAGATCTATGATTATAACATAAACATGTTGGGGAATCATAGATGTAAGCTAATTATGAAGGATTTTGAAAGAAAAAGTATGAACAAGCAAGAACATAAAAAGAACTTATTTAGAAAGGAATGATTTAAGCTACAATCTTCCAAGAGATGAGAGAAACGACCTTTAGTTGCTAGAGAGCCCTAGAGGATCGTTGAGGTGTGAAGAATGGATGAGAATTAGGGGCTCTATTTATAGGGTGAGTTTGAGAGGAAAAAGAGGAAAAGTTGGTTAGGTTTTTTACTAGGATTACAAAGGTGATAAACATAGGTTTATAAATCTTATAAATTTATAAAATTTCGAATAATGGGGGTGTGGAGGGCTGAAAATTTCGTGCGTAGGGGTTGGGATAGGATAAGACTGAGTTAGTTGGAAGATGGAATGGATTAGGAAAGGATTAATAAAAAAATAATGGTTTTTATTCATTTAGGAAAAGTTTAAAGGTTTTAATTGATTTAATAAATTAAATAATAATAATATATATATAAATCTGAAAATTATTATAATAATAATAATATATAATTGAATTTACAAAAATTAATCAGATTTCGAACACGTTACAAAAGAAACCCTGAAATTTACGTATGTGTAAGTTTTACCCTTGAAATTTTATTTTAGTCAAATCAAGTTACAAACTTGAATTGTTTTGATTAGGTTAGAGTCCAAGGCATCCAAAGTTACTATAAGTAGCAAGTTCAAGAATGTACACAAGAATCAGATAGAATTAAAATAGAATAAGTAAGTCGTTCTAAAGCACAATAGAATACTCGTTTTAAACCAGACTCACAAGTTTGAAATGAAATGACATCACAAGTGATATGAGACATCAAAAGGTTCATAGTATTAGAATTATTAAGGTTACAAGGTAGAATCATAGGATCAGACATTGAAATCAGGGATGTCACAATAATTTTCAAGGAAAGTTCTCAAGATAATTAAACATGTGACGAGTCAAAATTTTCAAAATAAATAGACTTTAGAAATATGAAAAATAAACATGTACTTTTAGTGTGAAAATGTTGGCCACGTGGAGCCTAGTACGTGTACTCTTAGTGCGGATCATGTTAGTGCATATCCACCAATGGTCGTATAAATGAACACGTACACTTAGTGTGGATCCGCCAGTGGCCATACAAATCTGAGTCCGAATCCTCAAGTGGCATACAAATGAACAGGGCCGTAGCTGAGGATTTAGGGATCTGGGGCGGACTAGAAAAATGGGCCCAAATAATAAAAATTTTAAATAAAAAAATTCATTATCATGGCAAAAAAATTTATATCAATAAACATAACAAAATTATAGTTTTAGAATGATATACTGTAGTAGTTAATCAACAAATCTTGCAGATCTATTAGCATGTTTTTATAGCAAATTGATTGATCAAGTCTTCATAGTCCATATTGTCTAATATTTCGTTGTCGATAACTATAATTGTCAATCCGTTAAGTCTTTCTTATAACATTGTTGATCATAAGTAAAACTTTAATAAATTCAACTTTGAGAAACACCTATCTGTAGATGCCATCGTCACTGGAGTGGTCAATAATATTCTATATGCAGTTCTTCATCTAGTTTTCCTTTTTACGTTTTGACTACCGTATGGCCCTTTAGTGTAACGTATGGCATAATTTCTGAAAATCATATATAAATTTGAATATCTAATATTCTAATCAAGCACAACACTAATAATGTAAAAAAATCTTACAAATCCAAATCCGCCAACAACACCACCCAAACCCAACTTTTAGACCAACACCCAAACCCTAAAACGAATCGGAAGTCTTTAAGTGAAGCACGATCGATGAATTTAAGGATAATACAAGGATTAGGTAGAAGTTTACCTGGCTTTCGTGAGCAATAACAACCCAAAGCCGATCGTGGCTTCTGCTCCACTACCGCAAACACCCTTACACTTTCACGGTTTCCATGATAACATGATTAATCGGATAGGGACGAGATGATGGGGAGGGATTTCACGAGACTTACCTTTGAATGGATGGTGAAGCTCCCAAATCACTAGGCAAGATTGTCCCTTCCTTGAGACCTGTCGAGAATGCGATCAAGAATGAAAGGAATAGCCCTTGTGGCCTAGGGTTGCATAAGGGGACATGATAATTGAAATTTTACACATAGATCCCTCAAGCTTCAATCATAATGCATTCCATTCTTTATATAAATAGATTAAATATATATATATATAAAGTTAACTATGTCTGTAAATTTAAGATCAAAAATCCAGACATAACTATAAGAAATATAAACATAGATTATAGTCCCCTTGATAGAGAGGAATTTAGAAAACAGATCACAGAAATGACTACACAAGGACTAATTAGAAAATCAGAAAGTCCACATAGGTCCTCAGCATTCATAGTAAAAAATCATAGTGAAATAAAAAGAGGAAAACCTCTGATACCAATTTCTTGGGGAATCAGAGAATTTTTTGAAAAAATTAAATTTTTAAACATTTAAAATAAGTTAAAAGATGGTACGTGCCGTTGTTTCACTCAGGGTTGCCTAGACTTTTGGTCCGAATCACGAATGATTTCATAGCAGATTAGAGGCTTCCAGGCTATATACGATAAATTTTTTTTTTTTTTTTTTTTTAATCTTAAAGCAACCAACATGGAAGAAGATACTTACAATATGATTGCAGAAGATTGCAGCGGAACTGTTGAAATATTTGCAGAAATATGAATCTAAGCACTCTTTTTTTTTTTTTTTTTTTTTATATATATCTGGGGTATAGTATGAAGGACTTGAAGAACTATAAAGATAAGGACTGACTCTTAAGAAACCAGAGAGAGAGAGATTAGTTGCTCATGAATGAACTTGATTGCATTCAATGATAATATTTCGGTATATTTACAAATGAACTCGTCTGCCCTTTTTATAGGCAGAGAAAGAGAAACAAACAAAAGAAAAAGAAACCGTCCTAATTTAAAGAGACTAAAAACAAAACTTCTTTACACTATTCATCTATAGTAAAATAATTATAACTTTTGTCGGCCAGAATCTATCTATTGTCGGCCAGACGCGTCTGTAGTGTGTAGTGACGTAAGTGCTTACGTTTCTTCAAATTATTGAGACGGAAACGTCATTGCTTACGTACTTTTCTGTCTAGAAGTCTCTGTGTGTATCTGGTAGTGATGGTGGCGTTCCTGTGTCGTCTGAATCACCTATGTCGTGATCCCATTCTGTATTGATTATGTGCTGTAATTCCAAGGTATCTCCTTCTCCGGTGAAGGGGATAAGTATGTTCCAATTTTTGTGTGTCCATATCTGTATGTAGTGTCCTTCTGCTATAAGATGGAAATCTTCCCAATGAAAGCCTGAAGGTAAATAGGGGGTTTCTTGGTTTTGGGTAATGAAATGTTTAGTATCTTTAGTGTTTGTGGCTTTGGTTTGTAGGCTGGCTAAATTATCGACCCAGTAAAAGTCTGAGAAGATAATTTCTGTTTTAACTGCTAGCTGTTTAAGGTAATCTTTTCTGGAGGGTTTATGGCTGATGAACACCCTTTTTCTGGCGGGTCTGTAGGTGTGATCATTAGCATAAGGAAAGGAAGAAAAGAATTTACATCCAATATATGGAGGGAATATGTGTGTACTAATGTTTCCGGTGGCAATGATAAATTTTTCACCGAAAAGGTTTATAATGCTTTCTGTTTTTGGATCTAAACCCATTTCGATATAATCTATCATTCCGTTATGGTAAAACTGTAGGATTAGATCTTGTGGCATGTCTGTGGTTTTCAGGTTTATTTGTAGGAGAAGAAGGCAGGTTCCATTTCCTTCATCATCTGTTCTTTCTACCACTGTAACTCCTTTGTATTTTTCTTCATTTAGAGCAATCATCATTACTCTAAGCTGTAACTCGTATATTACGAGGGGGAATTCTGAGCAGATTTTCTGTGATATTATGCTGTCGAATTCTGGAAACTGGTCTATTACGGATTGAAGGCAAGTCTTCCAGGGAGTATCCATCATTCTGGCTTTGAAGGCGTCATAGCTTCTGGGGCTACTAGAGCTTCCTTCTTTTCTTTCTAGTTTCTGTAAAAGCTGTGTATTGTTGGCTTCAAGGATGCCAACTTTCTGTTTAAGAATGTTAATTTCAACAAGGCTTTGTATAGACTGTTTATTTTTTCCTTGTTCTAGAAGCTGTTCTTGCAACTTTGCAATTGTTTCTTCTTGTGCCTTTATAATTTGTGTTTGGCTAGTCTGTGTAATCTGTGAGAACGTCTGAACTTCTTCGGGTTCTATGTAAAAACTGTCTATACCAAAATGTTCTCTGGCTGTTTTTAAAGCGTCAGAGAAGCTTTGATAGCCTTTATAAATTGGTCCTGGACACTGTATATGTTTTATAACTGTTTCCCATTTATTGAAGATACCAATCTTGGTTCCTCTAAAAATGATGTAGTGTGTAAACTTTGGCTTTGTAATTTGTGTTTCAGGGCTTTTAGCCTGCTGTTCATGAAAATAAATGCTCAAAGCATTTAAGATCTGTACTTTAAAGGCAGAGGCATGAGGCATAGTCTGCACATGCCACAGGTTGTCTAACAAGCATTGCTGCTTATCTGTTGGTTTTATGCCACTAATAGGGCGAAATTTTGTATGTTGGTCTGTACAAATCTGTAAGGCATAAGAGCCAAAAGATATGGTTGAAGGTTTGGGTATTGTTGTAGGTTTTTGGGGTGTAGGTTTTTTGGGTGTTTTGGGGTAGATTGTGGGATTTTGTGATGGTTGAGGTTGTGTGAGGAAGTAAGATGATGGTATAGGATTTTGTGGAGGTTGGGTGTAGAAGAAGTGCTGTGATATCTGTTTAGAACTTTGATTTTGACTGGCTGTTATGGCTTGGCTTAGCAATTTTTCTGTTTTTTCATCTTCATTAGATGAAGTGCTCATCGGAGATGGGCTCTGTCTAGACTGTTTTGGTCGAACGACTATTTTTTCTTTTCCTCTGTTTTTATCCATCTGCAAAAAGAAGTTTATTTATGTTTCGAGATAATAAGTCTGCTATCCCGTTATCTTTTCCCTTTATATGTTCAAACTGTATAGTATAACCACATCCTTGGATTATATTTTGAAGGTTTACCCATCTTGTCCTGTTCATTTTCTTACTTTGATTATTTTTTATAAATTTAACTATTGCTTCACAGTCTGTTCTGACTGTGAAATCTTTGTGTAAAAATAGTTTAAACTTTTCTAAAGCGTTAATCAGTGCCTGTATTTCAAAATCTAGGCTGGTCCAATTTGTTCCAGCCTTAAAGCTTCCACTTGAGTAGGAGCATATTTTTTCTTCCTTTTTATAACTGTGTATGTTTGGTTTGCAAAGGAGGACGGCTCCCCATCCTTCCTTGCATCCATCAACTTCTACTATTATGTAATCTGTAACAAGCGGTAGTTCTAATGGTTCTATCTTTTTTACTTGTTCTTTTATTTTTCTAATCAAAATACTATCTTCTTGATTAAATTTTCTCTGTCCATTTTTAGTGGTCTTACTATAAAGAGGACCAACTAGTTTAGACAAATTTGGAATAAATTTTCTAGCATAATTGACCAAACCCAGAAAGGCTTGAATCTGTTTTAAAGTTGTAAGTTTTTCTGGAAAGTCCAGAATTTTTGTAGAAATATGTGGCTGTAACTCGATTTTTCCATTTCCAATCTCGAGTCCTAAAAATGAAATTTTTCGTTTAAAAAGCTCCATTTTTCTCTTGGATACTACTATCCCATTCTTTTTTATTTCTTCAAATACCTGTTGTAAATGCTGTTCATGTTCTGAAATTGTTTTACTTGCTACAAGTATATCATCAATGTAAACAAGACATAATTTGTATTTAAGAAATAAACTGTCCATATATCTTTGAAAAATCGATGGAGCGTTCTTTAGTCCAAAACTAAGAACATTCCATTCATATAACCCTTCTGAGCATGTGAAGGCTGTCCATTTTTTAAAATCTTCTTCTAAATGAAGTTGATTGTATCCTGATTTTAAATCAAACTTTGAAAATATTTTGTTGTCTTGAATAAGTTGTATAAGACTGTCTTTATTAGGAATATTATATCCATCATCTTCTGTATTATCATTTAACCTTTTGTAATTATAGACTATTCTAGGTTTTCCTCTTTTTATTTCACTATGGTTTTTTACTATGAATGCTGAGGACCTATGTGGACTTTCTGATTTTCTAATTAGTCCTTGTGTAGTCATTTCTGTGATCTGTTTTCTAAATTCCTCTCTATCAAGGGGACTATAATCTATGTTTATATTTCTTATAGTTATGTCTGGATTTTTGATCTTAAATTTACAGACATAGTTAACTTTAGACTGTGTAACATCTTCTCCTATAAGACCTATTTTCTCTAGGTGAAGAATAGTAGGATGGTTTATACTTTTAGTAACATCCTGTCCTTTTTCTAATTCTTTATAAATGAAGCTTGTAAGTAACTGTATGGCTTCATTTTCTATCTGGTTTTTCTTTCTATTTTTGTTTAAGAATTCTAGGTTTCCTTTTTCTCCTCTTTTACTAGCAATTTTAGCCATATTATTATACCTGAGGGTAGGAAAACTATAAATTTGTTTACTAATTGTTATGAAGTTTTTAGTAATGGTGATAGCACCATTTAATCCTAATATGAAATTTAATCCTAAAACAAAATCTCTAGATTTAATATGTTTTGGATTTATATTTATCTGTGGTATGTCATATTTAATACTATAATTTCCTGCAAAGTCGAGAAATTGTATACTTGTGGGTTCTAGATAATGTGTTATATTTATCAGTCTGTTTTCTACTGTTCTTGTCATTAATTTGTATGTAAGAGGTTTGTGAAATCTTTCATCTGTTAAACTATGTGATATCACGCTTTTTGTAGCTCCTGTATCAACTAGGGCTGTTAAGTCTATAGGTGTATTGTTATCAAGCCATAACCTACACTGTATGTTTATCATGTTTATAGATCCACTGGTCTGTATTAGGGTTTGTTCAGGTTGTTCTGGTTCTGTTGCCATTTTATTTATTTCAGGAATTTCTATTTCTTTTTTCTTTTCGATGAATTCTTCTAACCTGTTAACCTTATTGTATAGCAATTCTATTCTTAGTTTGTTAACTTCTATGGCTAGTTCTATTTTTTCGAACTTATCTTCATATTCGCTACTGTTTTTATTTTTGCTAGTGCTGGCTTCTGGTTCTATGCAGAACACATGTTTTAAGCATATATGGTATATTTCTTTAAAGCAGACATTACACTGTGATCTTTTTTCTATACTAGGATAGTATTCACATATGTAACATTTTATGTAATTGTTACCCTTCCTATGGTTCCACTCGTGTTTACAATCTTCTGTATTCGTGTAAGTGTAAGCTATTTTTGCTATAGGCTTATCCTCTTCGCTATAGATGCTGTAAATTGACTCATTGTCGGTATTATCTGTGTTTATAGCTTCGATTTCATAATCATTTAGCTGTTCTATAAGATTACTTCTTTCCATATTATTATTTCTATTTGGGCATTTATTGGCTAAATGCTCCGGGTCTCCGCATATGAAGCATTTACATGTTCTAGTTTGGGGTTTTTTAACATATTTGTCTTTGTATTTTTTGTATGGTTTGTACTCTTTCCTGTAAGAAGTACTTTTCCTATTTTTCTTCTTTTTATCGTAATATCCGTAGGCTTGTGGTGTGTAAATCGCGGTTTTGCAGAAAGCAAACGCGTTTCTCTTTAGCTGTTCTTGTAATGCAACCTCTTTGCATTTTTCTTCTAGTATGCTAAAGGTGAAGGTAATTCTAGGTCCTATACCTAGATGTTCTAAGTTTCCATACTGTTTCTTCCACTCTTCATGTATATTTTTGCCTAGATCTCCTGGTAGCTTTATAAAATATTTGTCGCATAGATTATCATCCATGGCTTGTCCTGTTTGTGCTATTAATCTAGTGAAATCTAATGTGAATTCATTCACATACTTCATATCTGCTATGCTAAGCTGTTCAAGGTTTCTGATAGCTGTATCTTGGATTAAAGTGTTGTTTTTCGCTGGATCTACCCCTAAAATAAGGACTCTTATTTGAGAAGTGAAGTTGTAAGGATTATCTCCTATGGCTTTAAGCCTGTTTATTTGGTCTGGACTATGGGCTTTTTTACTCTGCCATATTCCTAAAGCTGTTGGGCCTAGTGTGGTTTCTAAGTAGGAAAACATATCCATACTTTCTTTTTTATTAGTTTCCCACATTCTAACAACTGTTTGTTCCCATGTCAGGACTTCGTCTGCCCATAACTGTGGTTTCTGTTGTTCTAATAATAACATATCTCCACTGTAAATATGTCTTATAGGCATTCTACTACCTTTTCCTTTATAACTGGATTCCTGTTGATAACTCGTAGTTGGTGTGGTCCAAGGTTCTCTTCCCATGGACTCTTTTGTATTTCCTATATTTGTTTCTACGTATGGCCTTTTTGGTTTTATATTGTGTTCTAGGTCTACAAATATACTTTCCTGTTTGTAGAAATCAGAGATCATCGTGTCTCCTTTTGCTATGCTTTTAACTAAAGGTAAGTTGAAGATTTCTTGTAATTTATTATAGCTTTCTTCATATGTCATGGTTAAATTTAGCATGCATTCTACTATCATATCATCTACTTCATCCTGAATATTTGTTTCTGTAAATTTTCTATTTATTATTTGTTGAAGGGTTTTATTGGTTTCTTCTACCTTAAACGTGTTGGTTTCTTCACAACTTTGAAGGTCGTATGAACTGTAATCTATATCTTCATGCTCGAACTTTAAAAATTCGAAATTTAACTCATCTTCACTGTCTTCTTCATTCTCTGTATCGTATATGGGTAACCCATATTCAGACTCATCATCTGATTCGATATTCATGAAATTATATTCTCTTTCATTTCTATGGTGTTCTGTTGTATCATCTTGATAATTTGTTTGGTCGTCGGGTAAGGTACTTTCCTCATACCTATCCTCTTGTTTGAAATCTGTGAATCTAAGGCTTTGTATCCCATCTATTCCTTCATATATATGACTTCTCTTAGGGACTAAGTTTGAACTTTCTTTTTCTTTTAAATCTGTTATCTGCCATTCTAATCCTGCTAATTCTTCAGGATCTATTCTTATTGGCTCTATCATTTGTATAGATTTTGAAGCTATGGTGTTAACTATTCCTTCTATGTTAACTTTGTACTTCATCCCTGACCTATTACTGGCTTTTCCAAGGACTCCTACACTAATTACTATGTTGTTTCCTTCATAGTTCTCATATCCTTTGGTCTGTAGGGCGATTTTTAATTTTTGTAGATCTTTTATATCTTTTAATATTCCAGGTGTGCAATAAAACAGAGTTGAATTACTACTCAAGTCTATTTCCATACCTGAGATTATAGCTTTTTTCAATTCTGTTTTCCAACTTTTATCTAATATTAAGGTTAAAAGTTTGGTTCCTAAATCTTTTCTTCCTAGGGCTTTAATCCCTATTACTATAAGACCTGTATGTATAAACTGTTTTCCTGATTGTTTAATCTTCTGTATGGTTTCAGGTGAAAATAAATCTACTTCTATCATTTTATCTACTACTCTTAGGCTTTCTTCTCTACTACTTTGTATAAGTGTTGTGTTTACATTAAGCCTTCCTGTCTGGTATAAAGTTCTAGGGTTTAATATGTCTAATTGGTGTTGGTTATATAACGTGATGTTTCTGTCTACGTCTATTTCTTCTTCTAACTGTATAGTTTGGGGTGTACTTCTAGATGAAGATCCTCTTCTAAGGATTTTATTTATAAAACTGTCTGATGTAATTATGTCTCTAATATTGCTAGTAGAGCTTCTAGCTTTTTGCCTAGTTGTTTGTTTATTCATTGTTAATAGGCTGCCAATGTTTATAAGGTTTGGGACTATTATCACTTAAGTGTATTGTTTTTAACTTGTTTATAATACTATCTATTCCAACAGAGCTATCCTCTGTATTAATAATGTTTTTATCTTTTTTAAGATTTTTTATTTCTAAAATAATCTGGTGATTTTGTTCTCGTATATAATCTAAGTTTTCAGCTAATTTTTTAATTTCTTCTGTGTTTTTATTTATATGATGTATAATTTTATCTAATAACTGTTTACTATAGGTAGTTTCTTTCTGTAAACTAAAGCCAAGGTTTATAATAAGATCTGTAACACTATTTAAGTGTGTATTTTCTGTATGCAAACTATGTGTGTGTAATTCCTTAAATCTACAGGTGTGTTTATAATAATTACTACTAACGTCTTTATTATCGCTTTTATCAGAAAATTCAAGATTTAAAAAATCGAGCTTCTTAAAGATTTTTGACGGATCAATATTTTTAAAGAAATCTGGTTTCTCAGAGATTTTCACTTATCTTCTAAAGTTCTTCCATAAGTATATTTCTATATCCCAGTTAATTAAAGCATAAAAATAAACATAATTAACAAACATAAAATAAACATAATCATCTAACATATATAAACAGAGTAATTCATAAAATTCTTATGATAACTTGATGATGATAATCTATGCGACAAATATTTTATAAAGCTACCAGGAGATCTAGGCAAAAATATACATGAAGAGTGGAAGAAACAGTATGGAAACTTAGAACATCTAGGTATAGGACCTAGAATTACCTTCACCTTTAGCATACTAGAAGAAAAATGCAAAGAAGTTGCATTACAAGAACAACTAAAGAGAAACGCGTTTGCTTTCTGCAAAACCGCGATTTACACACCACAAGCCTACGGATATTACGATAAAAAGAAGAAAATTAGGAAAAGTACTTCTTACAGGAAAGAGTACAAACCATACAAAAAATACAAAGACAAATATGTTAAAAAACCCCAAACTAGAACATGTAAATGCTTCATATGCGGAGACCCGGAGCATTTAGCCAATAAATGCCCAAATAGAAATAATAATATGGAAAGAAGTAATCTTATAGAACAACTAAATGATTATGAAATCGAAGCTATAAACACAGATAATACCGACAATGAGTCAATTTACAGCATCTATAGCGAAGAGGATAAGCCTATAGCAAAAATAGCTTACACTTACACGAATACAGAAGATTGTAAACACGAGTGGAACCACAGGAAGGGTAACAATTACATAAAATGTTACATATGTGAATACTATCCTAGTATAGAAAAAAGATCACAGTGTAATGTCTGCTTTAAAGAAATATGCCATATATGCTTAAAACATGTGTTCTGCATAGAACCAGAAGCCAGCACTAGCAAAAATAAAAACAGTAGCGAATATGAAGATAAGTTCGAAAAAATAGAACTAGCCATAGAAGTTAACAAACTAAGAATAGAATTGCTATACAATAAGGTTAACAGGTTAGAAGAATTCATCGAAAAGAAAAAAGAAATAGAAATTCCTGAAATAAATAAAATGGCAACAGAACCAGAACAACCTGAACAAACCCTAATACAGACCAGTGGATCTATAAACATGATAAACATACAGTGAAGGTTATGGCTTGATAACAATACACCTATAGACTTAACAGCCTTAGTTGATACAGGAGCTACAAAAAGCGTGATATCACATAGTTTAACAGATGAAAGATTTCACAAACCTCTTACATACAAATTAATGACAAGAACAGTAGAAGACAGACTGATAAATATAACACATTATCTAGAACCCACAAGTATACAATTTCTCGACTTTGCAGGAAATTATAGTATTAAATATGACATACCACAGATAAATATAAATCCAAAACATATTAAATCTAGAGATTTTGTTTTAGGATTAAATTTCATATTAGGATTAAATGGTGCTATCACCATTACTAAAAACTTCATAACAATTAGTAAACAAATTTATAGTTTTCCTACCCTCAGGTATAATAATATGGCTAAAATTGCTAGTAAAAGAGGAGAAAAAGGAAACCTAGAATTCTTAAACAAAAATAGAAAGAAAAACCAGATAGAAAATGAAGCCATACAGTTACTTACAAGCTTCATTTATAAAGAATTAGAAAAAGGACAGGATGTTACTAAAAGTATAATCCATCCTACTATTCTTCACCTAGAGAAAATAGGTCTTATAGGAGAAGATGTTACACAGTCTAAAGTTAACTATGTCTGTAAATTTAAGATCAAAAATCCAGACATAACTATAAGAAATATAAACATAGATTATAGTCCCCTTGATAGAGAGGAATTTAGAAAGCAGATCACAGAAATGACTACACAAGGACTAATTAGAAAATCAGAAAGTCCACATAGGTCCTCAGCATTCATAGTAAAAAACCATAGTGAAATAAAAAAAGGAAAACCTAGAATAGTCTATAATTACAAAAGGTTAAATGATAATACAGAAGATGATGGATATAATATTCCTAATAAAGACAGTCTTATACAACTTATTCAAGACAACAAAATATTTTCAAAGTTTGATTTAAAATCAGGATACAATCAACTTCATTTAGAAGAAGATTTTAAAAAATGGACAGCCTTCACATGCTCAGAAGGGTTATATGAATGGAATGTTCTTAGTTTTGGACTAAAGAACGCTCCATCGATTTTTCAAAGATATATGGACAGTTTATTTCTTAAATACAAATTCTGTCTTGTTTACATTGATGATATACTTGTAGCAAGTAAAACAATTTCAGAACATGAACAGCATTTACAACAGGTATTTGAAGAAATAAAAAAGAATGGGATAGTAGTATCCAAGAGAAAAATGAAGCTTTTTAAACGAAAAATTTCATTTAAACGAAAAATTTCATTTTTAGGACTCGAGATTGGAAATGGAAAAATCGAGTTACAGCCACATATTTCTACAAAAATTCTGGACTTTCCAGAAAAACTTACAACTTTAAAACAGATATCACAGCACTTCTTCTACACCCAACCTCCACAAAATCCTATACCACCATCTTACTTCCTCACACAACCTCAACCATCACAAAATCCCACAATCTACCCCAAAACACCCAAAAAACCTACACCCCAAAAACCTACAACAATACCCAAACCTTCAACCATATCTTTTGGCTCTTATGCCTTACAGATTTGTACAGACCAACATACAAAATTTCGCCCTATTAGTGGCATAAAACCAACAGATAAGCAGCAATGCTTGTTAGACAACCTGTGGCATGTGCAGACTATGCCTCATGCCTCTGCCTTTAAAGTACAGATCTTAAATGCTTTGAGCATTTATTTTCATGAACAGCAGGCTAAAAGCCCTGAAACACAGATTACAAAGCCAAAGTTTACACACTACATCATTTTTAGAGGAACCAAGATTGGTATCTTCAATAAATGGGAAACAGTTATAAAACATATACAGTGTCCAGGACCAATTTATAAAGGCTATCAAAGCTTCTCTGACGCTTTAAAAACAGCCAGAGAACATTTTGGTATAGACAGTTTTTACATAGAACCCGAAGAAGTTCAGACGTTCTCACAGATTACACAGACTAGCCAAACACAAATTATAAAGGCACAAGAAGAAACAATTGCAAAGTTGCAAGAACAGCTTCTAGAACAAGGAAAAAATAAACAGTCTATACAAAGCCTTGTTGAAATTAACATTCTTAAACAGAAAGTTGGCATCCTTGAAGCCAACAATACACAGCTTTTACAGAAACTAGAAAGAAAAGAAGGAAGCTCTAGTAGCCCCAGAAGCTATGACACCTTCAAAGCCAGAATGATGGATACTCCCTGGAAGACTTGCCTTCAATCCGTAATAGACCAGTTTCCAGAATTCGACAGCATAATATCACAGAAAATCTGCTCAGAATTCCCCCTCGTAATATACGAGTTACAGCTTAGAGTAATGATGATTGCTCTAAATGAAGAAAAATACAAAGGAGTTACAGTGGTAGAAAGAACAGATGATGAAGGAAATGGAACCTGCCTTCTTCTTCTACAAATAAACCTGAAAACCACAGACATGCCACAAGATCTAATCCTACAGTTTTACCATAACGGAATGATAGATTATATCAAAATGGGTTTAGATCCAAAAACAGAAAGCATTATAAACCTTTTCGGTGAAAAATTTATCATTGCCACCGGAAACATTGGACACACAAAAATTGGAACATACTTATCCCCTTCACCGGAGAAGGAGATACCTTGGAATTACAGCACATAATCAATACAGAATGGGATCACGACATAGGTGATTCAGACGACACAGGAACGCCACCATCACTACCAGATACACACAGAGACTTCTAGACAGAAAAGTACGTAAGCAATGACGTTTCCGTCTCAATAATTCGAAGAAACGTAAGCACTTACGTCACTACACACTACAGACGCGTCTGGCCGACAATAGATAGATTCTGGCTGACAAAAGTTATAATTATTTTACTATAGATGAATAGTGTAAAGAAGTTTTGTTTTTAGTCTCTTTAAATTAGGACCGTTTCTTGTTCTTTTGTTTGTTTCTCTTTCTCTGCCTATAAAAAGGGCAGACGAGTTCATTTGTAAACATACCGAAATATTATCATTGAATGCAATCAAGTTCATTCATGAGCAACTAATCTCTTTCTCTCTAGTTTCTTAAGAGTCAGTCCTTATCTTCATAGTTCTTCAAGTCCTTCATACTATACCCCAGATAAAAAAAAAAAAAAAAAAAAAAGTGCTTAGATTCATATTTCTGCAAATATTTCAACAGTTCCGCTGCAATCTTCTGCAATCATATTGTAAGTATCTTCTTCCATGTTGGTTGCTTTAAGATAAAAAAAAAAAAAATTATGGTATATAGTCTGGAAGCCTCTAACCTGCTATGAAATCATTCGTGATTCAGACCAAAAGTCTAGGCAACCCTGAGTGAAACAACGGCACGTACCATCTTTTAACTTATTTTAAATGTTTAAAAATTTAATTTTTTCAAAAAATTCTCTGATTCCCCAAGAAATTGGTATCAGAGCAAAGGCTTTCCTAATATCTAAAAGACTTAGACAGGTCTATATCAGGCAGCTCGATATGCTTAAGTCCTATTTATGTGGAAACCCGCTAAGATGAAGATTAGGGAGAAATTTTGCTTTGATTACTAAATTTTGTCAAGTTATCATAAGAATTTTATGAATTACTCTGTTTATATATGTTAAATGATTATGTTTATTTTATGTTTGTTAATTATGTTTATTTTTATGCTTTAATTAACTGGGATATAGAAATATACTTATGGAAGAACTTTAGAAGATAAGTGAGAAGATGATGGATATAATATTCCTAATAAAGACAGTCTTATACAACTTATTCAAGACAACAAAATATTTTCAAAGTTTGATTTAAAATCAGGATACAATCAACTTCATTTAGAAGAAGATTTTAAAAAATGGACAGCCTTCACATGCTCAGAAGGGTTATATGAATGGAATGTTCTTAGTTTTGGACTAAAGAACGCTCCATCGATTTTTCAAAGATATATGGACAGTTTATTTCTTAAATACAAATTCTGTCTTGTTTACATTGATGATATACTTGTAGCAAGTAAAACAATTTCAGAACATGAACATCATTTACAACAGGTATTTGAAGAAATAAAAAAGAATGGGATAGTAGTATCCAAGAGAAAAATGAAGCTTTTTAAATGAAAAATTTCATTTATATATATATATATATATATATGAAATGTATAGGATGAAAACTCTCCCAAGTTGTGAAAACATTGAAAACTCTCCAAAAAATGGATTTTTACAAGGTTTTTTTTTTTTTTTTTTTTTGTTTTTGGAAAAGCTTTTATATGTAATTTGAAAAGTTTTTATAAAAAAAAAAATCAAAAAAGCGCCGACCAGAAGTTTTTTTGAATATTTTTTATAAAAATTATGTCAAGTTGTTTTACATATGTAAAATTTGTTTTTACATATGTAACATGTTGTGTTACATAAGTAACATGAATTTTTTACACAAAAACGGGGATTTTTGTCCATTTAAAAAAAAAAACCGTTCTGCGTTTTTTGACGAAAATTTTATAAAAGTTGCTTAGAATGATTTCCAATTTAAAAAAAAAACATGTAAAAACATATTTTTTGGGAGAGTTTTCAATGTTTTCTCAACTCATGTTGGTTTTCAAAATATCCATCCCCTATATATATAATATAAAAAAAATTAAAAAATTTGGGCTGTTGAGAGAGCAGGCCCTGGGCAGTCGCCCACCCTTCTCATGGTCAGCTCCGTCCCTGCAAATGAACATGTACTCTTACTGCGGATCCGGCAGTGGTTGTACAAATCTTAGTGTGATACGCCAGCGGTAGGTAATCTTTACAATAATTTTTTTTTAAAAATAAATTAGTTTCTAATTTTGATTTAATCGTTTTCGGAAAAAAATTATTTAACTTTTTATTCTAACCATTAGTTTAAAATGATTTTTAATTGACGTTTTCATCCGCCGCCTTCGGTCAAATGTTTATTTTCGAAACTTTCCCATGTTTTTTAAGTGTTGATTATGACTTTTCTAGAAACTGAAATTAAAAGCCACCTACAAAGCCCAATTTACTTAACTGGGACATAGGCCCACAAATGACATAGCTGGGCCATAATCTATTGTCAACTACCGAAAAAGCCCCAGGAATATTCATCAATTTCATTGGATTATTCAAGATTCAAGATAAATTTTAAGAATATTTTTTTATTAGTTTATATAGTTTGGAATTCATTGGAAATTGAGAAGCAAGTCACACATGGTTTTCCAAAGTAGTAATTTGCAATTTAAATTTAACATCATTATTCTTATTATAAAAGCATTTTAGGATCTGATTTATTAATATTGTAATGAAGTAATATAAAATTTGTTATGCTACATTAATGCTCATATTTTAATAATTCTATTTAAGCATTATTTTTATTTAAAAGAATATTTTAGGGTGCTTTGATGAATCACTTTACATAATTACTGCTTTAAATAACACATACTTAATACTTTAACCTTCTATAAATTATAAAATTGATTTTGAATTTAGATACATTTATTTTATAAAAAGGTCTAAACCAATCAATCAAAAAAGTCACAAACATAAAGATTAAAATTTTATAAAATTGATTCATCGGTTCTATGAATCAAGAATCATGATACACAGGAGGTTAAACATCCAAGATCAAATGTTATACTTTCAATGAAAACCTAGGAAATAACGAATCTACACCACATATGTTTATCCGAAGAGCCAATAAACTTGATCCATTGTCACCTATGCAATGTACAAATGCATCATCATAAGTTTCTTTTTAGGTTATGGAAACATTGTACGGGTCCCCTCCAAGAAAAAAAAAATCGTATATCGGGTCTAATTAATATCACCTTTACAACTATCGATTAACCTCTATTTATACGAGAAATTATGAAAATGTAAACTAGAAGTAGCTAGCTAGGGTTCGTTTATCTATTACAGAATTTTTGTTGTGATATGATATTTTGGGTAATTAACCTCCATGAAAGCAATATCTTTTTTTTAGTGAAAAATATGTGAATTTTGTTATCCACTATACATATATATGTATGTAATATTTTATGTTTAAATTTATTGTGTAAATAAATTAATTTAAATTTCATAATATACAAGGTTTTTTTTACATGCACACATGGATATCATAGTTTTATATGTGAATTTATTATCAATATATAGATATATAGACTAAATTTAGAATTTAGTACAATTTGCAACTTATTTATGTTATTGTATGGTAATTAAGTTTACTTTTAATGCACATGTGCATAATATATTTAGTATATAGTATTTTTATATGAATTTATTATAAAGAATAGGCTAGTAATTTACATTCCATTTACATGTACAATTTATGTTTTTGTTTGATTTAACAAGCTAATTAGTATTTATTTACAAAAAAAAGTTGGTTGGAAGCTGTTAAGTAGAAATCTCAAGAAACACAAGGGTAAAGAGAGAAAAGAAGAGAAATGAGGGCAACAAAACAGAATTGTATTTTTGTAATTTTAGTTAAAAATTAATTAATTTAAGAAATTTTTTTTGAAGCACTATATATTTATTCCCATATATATGTTTACGAACAAAAAATCAATTTCGATTATTGTCCAATGGTTACGATATTAATACACCACATGTACTTCATTAATGACTAGTGAACTTAAAGTAATCTATTATTTGGTTCTTGATCAGTTTACAGCATTGAAGAGGTCACATGCAAGGAACCACCCCATCCTTAATAGGCAAGACAAATTAAACACTATTTAAAGGAATAAATAAATAAGCCTTCATAAATTTCCTGTTAAAGTTGTTTAAATATCATATAAAAGAATTATATAACATAAAAAGAAACATGTATATAATATGTTTGTTGTCAAATATGCATTCAGTACTTATCATTTATCATCTTTTCCCACATAAATTACAAATTCAAATACAACAATTAGTATAAAACAAACAAAAACTTACGAATAAACTCTTATAGATCCGGGTCTCGACAAGATTATAAAATGAAGCTAACCGCTTCTAGAGAGAGATTCGAGAACCCATGGTTTGCCACCGGAGCTGCTACCACCACTCTCTCTATCCTTGGGACCATCGGCGTGAATGTTATTAGTTATTTGACTCTCTTTATTAATAATGGAAGAGATTGCAGCCGCAACAGCAACTCTAAAACTAGGATGTGAAGCAATAGCACTCATGTTCTCTGTCAGAATTGACTTACTGTTATTGTTATTGTTGTTATCCACACCACCTTCCCGAATCCCATTAATCTCATCAACATGTTTTGACCTTGAAAGATGGCTTCCATTAGGGAACTTGTTAGACATCCACGGAAATCCTAATTGAGGTGAGAGGTTTGAAATTGGGATATGGTGGGGATTTATTGGATTGTTTATGAGATCAAAGACAATGCCTTTTGAAGGGTCATTAGGGTTCATTGTTCTAGCATGTGTTGATGAATATGGAGAAGAATTAGGGTTCATAGTGCCTGAAGACATGTAGTAATTAATGAAAGGTGATTGGTTCATGGCTCGTGGTTCGGATGAAAGAGGATTGTTTGCATCTAGTAGCATGAAAGATCCTGCTGCCGCTGATGTTGTTGAAGCCATTGCGGTGGCACCTACAGGTAGTGGATGGTTGTGATTCCCCTCATACGTCGTGATTAGTATCGACATGTCCTCTAAACATCTTTGCACCTATATAGTTATACATGTAACACAAAAAGAAACATGAAATATAGCTAGTCTTGAAATATATCTAGTGTTCATTAACTATATCTCACAAATGAAACAGATTCTTTTTGCAAAATGTAAGGATTAGAAAAAAATAAATAAATTTCCATGTTAAATTTCAATTGGGAAAACAAAAGGCTAGTGATAAAACATTAAAACACACAAGACAAATACAAGGGTAGTTGGACAAACCTGTTTTCTAACTGGACATCCAGGAGCCACAGTACAACGATAGTATGCTCGTGGGCAAGGATTTCCCTTAGCAATCTTTTGTCCATATTTTCTCCATTGACATCCATCATTCATCTACAAATTAAAAATACAGTACTTAGATTGTAAAATTCTCAATCAAGATTGATTAAACACTATATAATTCAACTTAATTTTCACCAAAAAAACTAGTTATTTTCTTATAAATGTGTCACTAAAGTAATTTCCAGAAGAAGAATTTGGAGAAATATATGTAAATACAAAAGAAAACCATTATAATAAAAAAGAATTTGCTTAAAATCATTCATCTTTCAAAAACAGTTTTTATGGTATTAATTAACAAGAACAATATTTTCTTTGTATTGAATATATAGTTGAATGATACTTTGAAAAACTAAACCTATTTAAAATTCAGAAACATCAAGATACATGTGATTCAAACTTACTGTGGCAGCTTCACATCTTGCTCTTACTGAAACCCTAGCTTTTCGGTTTGGCAACGAGGTGATCGGATCATTAGCAATATTAATAGCTTTATTATCCCCACCAAAATTACCCGGATTGATCAAACTACTCGGAGAAAACCTTGTGCTCTCTGATAAATCCTTATTATTCCCTTCATGATGATCTCTTGCATGTTGGGATGTTGTGTTATTGCTTTGAATCCTCAACGATAAACCTAAATCCTCGTTTTCGCTTTCTTTCATCGTCGGAGATCTTGGGCTTGTTTTCTTGGTTTCTTGATTTCCATCATGCCCATTAAGAGATAGAAACACTTTTGGATCCTGTAGATATTGTTTTAACACTATATAATACCTCGAAAAGAACATATCTTTACACGGTATTAGCAGTTTTAATATTAACATACCTTGATTTGGTTAGACGATTGTTGAATAATCGAAAATTTCATTTGTAGATCGTAGTACTCTTTCATGGTTTGCTCTACTACTTGCCTCAACACCTTGTTCTCCTCTTTCATCAGATTCATCTCGGTTTGTAACATCGACAACTTGCATAAAAATTTCAAACTATTAGTTTTTTCACCAATGAATTTGGCTCTAAAATGAAAATAAAAAATAAAAAATAATGGTAAGTATATATATGTATATTTAGGGTTTTGAAAGGTTGTACCTTTTCTTGATGATGGTTAAGGTCTTGCCTTTCTGGTACATCATGTTCTGATTCTTGTACTTCATGCTCATGTGAGTTTACTTTTGTGTCATCACCATCATCATGATCATCTTGTTGAACATGATCATGATGATCTGATTTTGATGAATCTTTAGCAGGTTCTTGATCTTGAGCATCAAGCTTGAGAGTCAAATCAATCTCCATTTCTGTACTATCCCCTTCTTCTTCTCTTGCCATAGTTACATCAATTTCTCTCTCTAAAATGGTGCTTTTGAGACACCAAAGTCAATTCCCCCGTCTCAAGGGAGGTATTCTTAGACACACAAGGACGCATCTAAGTTTTGACTTTCATTAGGTCCTCCATATTTTCCCAAACTATATTTTACTTCATTAATTAATTCTTTCTTTCTTTTTTTTAAGGAAAACTTTATCAAATAGTAACCAAGTTTTTCAAATGTTTTATTTAAGTCACTCAAAGTTTTCTTATCCCTCTAAAGTCACTCAACTTTCACTAAGTGTTCCAATTCTATTTAAATTTTTTAAAATTGAATGACGCAAATGAAATATATATGAATATTAGTTACCAATAAGTAAAATTTTATTTCAATTAATTTAAAATATGAGGTAATAGTGAAGAAAAAAAATTCACCAAATAATAAACAAATTTCAAAATTGTTATTTTTAAGTCGAATTGAAAAAATAATTGCTAAATAGTAAACAAGATTCATATATGTTTCATTTATGTCATTCAATTTTAAAAAAATTAAACATTTATAAAAAATATTACATAGGATTAGAACACCTACTGAAAGTTGAGTGACTTTAGAGGGACAAAAAAACTTTAAGTGACTTAAATGGAACACTTGAGAAATTTGGTTACTATTGTGTAAAGTTACCATTTTTTTAAATGTAGAAAAATAGGTTTAGATTGATTCACATTCAAGGGTATATAAGTTGTGGGTAAATTAAGTTGTTAATACTTAATTATAATATGTATACTTTGGCACGCAATGTTTATAAATTTTATAAGTTTAAAATTTTATATTTTAAAATAAATTTTAAAACATAAGTCAGTTAAAACTTAAAATAGCGCTCAACAATTAATAAGTTTTGAGTTTTTACATAAGCAAATATATATACTTAATCTCATACCTAATATTTAATTTGGGTATCGTTTTTAATTTGGGTATCGTTTTTTTTTAAGGGAAAATGTCACAAAATAGTAATCAAGTTTTAAAAGTGTTCCAATTAGGTCGCTCATGCATTTTTTTGTCTAAGTTTGGGTCACTAAACCTTCAAATCAAGGCATCATCGAAAAACGAAATGTGTCAAAAAAGAAATGGAGGAGAAGATGTGTGGGTCAGGATTTCCAATATATGTAATTTTATTAGAAAAACTAAAAAAACATGTTAATTATATTAAAAATAAAAAAATAACCTAAAATTCACGTCACCATTCCACATTAGAATAAAAAAAAAGAAAAAAAAATCCTAATTGAAAAAAAATGCTAAAAAAACATGTTAAAACCTATAATTTAAATAAAACATTAAATCTGAATGATTTAATTGAAACACTTTTTAAAACTTGAGTGACCTAATTGAAATACTTTTAAAACTTAATTACTATTCTGCAAAGTTACCCTTTTTTTAATTATATTGTATTATATATTTCAATAAAAAGTAAAAAATCATCTTTCATTAGACATTTTTATACAGTTAACTACACCACAAAAATTCAAAATTAATAGACTCAATTGTTTGGATTTCATTTTTTTTATTCTATCCTCTAGTTGCTTTGCAGTGTCAATGTAATTGATGACTCCAAATTCACAACTTTAGCTCTAGTATGTTTTTTTTTCTTTTTTGGAATATTAAAATAAACAAATATCCAGCAAGAAACTAGAAGGTAATATTAAAATAAACAAATATCCAGCAAGAAAGTAGAAGATTATAATGGTACAATCATATATATAGTTAGAAAGGGAAACTTGTGAAAGCAAAATTACTTCATTTATCCCTGTTTAATGATTCTAAGTGAGCCCCGTTTTTGAAAAAAAATAGTTTACTGTTTAAATAGCTGTAACATTATTATATAGGTGCTCTTATATCTAGTAGGGTTTTTTAATTTAGTAGATTTTTTAAATGTAATTGTATTTTTTTAATCATAACGTACTTTGATGACAAGTCTTGATTTTATTACTGTAATATATTTCATACTTTTAAATGATAGTCAAATCGTAATTGAAGTATATACAAATTTACTATCATATTTTCTAAAATTAATTTGTATTTAATCTTTCCGACTCAAAACAAATATGGTGCTCTCGAAAGAATTTCATCATCTTCATTCCTTTTTTGAATAAAGATTTTAGGTATTTACTCGTCAATAGGCTTGTAAATGAACCGAACGTTTAGTTAACCATTTGATAAAAAAATTTGTTTATGTTCATTTAATAAGCGAACGAACATGTACCACAATTTTTTGTTCATTTAGTTACTGAACGGGACATAAACATGAACACATCCCGTTCGTGAATATTCATGTATGTCATTTCACTTATGTTGGTTCATATCCTTTCACTTATTTTCATTCGTTTATGTTCGTTTAAATATTTATTTAAAAATATTTATGACTAATATTAATTTAAAATTAATTTAATTTTTATTTTAGAAAACCCTTAAGCCTAATTTAAACCAATCTAATATCTTTGTTTACTTTTGAAATGTTAGATGTAAGAAATAATAGTTTAGACTTTAATTTAGATATCTACCATTACTTTTAATTGGTGTTCGTTTACACTTATTCGTTTATGTTCGTTTGTATTTTCAAACGGATCGTTTAAAATATTAACGAAGAACTAACACAAATAAGAAAATATATTTGTTTAAATGTTAGTGTTCATTCATTTGTTCGGTTAAAGTAAAACGAACGAACACAAACAAAACATGTTCGTGTTCGTTCAACGTTCTTTTATCATTTTGATAATAAAATGTTACATGTTAATATATGTTCATGTAAAATGTAATGTAAAGTTTTTTTTTTCTTTTTTAATTTATCAACTAAAAATGATTTAAAGATTTTACACCTCATTATATTTTACATGAAGATATATTGTAAGATCATGTGATTAAAATTAAACCACCTACGTCTCACATTATCAAGTTTAAATCACTACAAAACTAGTGAACTTCATCGATGGTCGAATATGTCGGTAAATGTGGTTATCGGCATAAATATATCCATCGCTGATACTCTGTTATATTTAGAGTGTGGGTGATTTCATTTCCCAAAGATATAACCAAAGGATTACCAATGAGACATTTAGCGACGGATAAACGATGAGTCTTCCAATGTCGTACTCAAACATCTTTTGCGATATATTACTGGCGGTTTCTTACCGACGAACAATTTACAATAGATTACCCATAGTTTTTTACTGACAGATTACCAAAGAATACCTGACAATCCGTCAATAATGTTCAATTTTATAAAAACAATAATAAATATATTGCATTTCTGGAAATTAAAAATTTTAAAAATTCTATAAATAAAAAAATCTAGAAAAGTACGTATAATAAAAAGAAATATACTGTACATCAAAACACTCTAACTAAAAAGAAATATATTGTAAACCAAAATACTCTAACTAAAAAGAAATATATTGTAAACCAAAATACTCTAACTAGAATAAAGTTAAATACGACATATTTTTATACAAATTATATAGAAAAGAAAATGTATCTAAGTAGGCGACGGGGTCCTCAAGGGAGTTCGAGAGACGGTGGTGTCGATTCTATTGATTCTATTATCGGTTATTAATATATTTTATGTTCTGTTTTAATAGTTTCATCATCTCGATCAACGTTTTGTGTCATCACCTGCGCATTTTGTGCTTTCACCACTTCCAATTCATTTGTTAGCGTAACAATCTACAAACATTAAACTAATAATTAGTAATTTGTTGACAATATAATAATTATATTATATAAAAGTAATTACATACATTATTGGAGTAATGACACGAATATGCGCCCCGTCTTCAGCCATTCTAGCACTCTTCTCACACTGCTGTGGGCCATCAACAATTGTCGTGTCGAGATCCATGTTAGCATATTTTTTTACTAAGTTGCTCATTATACCTTTCCTGCAGTTTACCAAAACAAAAAGTAAAAGTGTTAGTTTATGAGAAATTTGATTGCATCACTGATATATATATATATATACACTGATATTTATAACTTTAGTAAGATAGTGATAAAACAGATTATATCTGTAGAAACATGGGGAATTTCTCCATTAAAGAAAAGGGAGCTTATACACCCTCAAACCAAAGTCCCAATTAAATATAATTACTGGGATTACATGAATGCTTTTTATAAAACATTCTTACCATTTACAAGATCATTTATACAAAACTTAAAATAAAACAAAACAATACAAAACTTAAAATAAAATAAAACAAAACAATACAAATATAGCATAAGACTGGAAATATTTTTTGGAATTATAGACCATAGGAAATTTTTTCAAAGACAGTA
Source organism: Smallanthus sonchifolius (assembly GCA_023525975.1). Classification (NCBI taxonomy): domain Eukaryota; kingdom Viridiplantae; phylum Streptophyta; class Magnoliopsida; order Asterales; family Asteraceae; genus Smallanthus; species Smallanthus sonchifolius. The sequence goes on along the minus strand of CM042033.1, from coordinate 70,770,441 downwards.
TGAAATTCTAAGATGAGTTTAGTAAAGGTCAAACCATAAAAAACCTTTGCACCCATTCTGGCATTAGCGGCTACAAGGTCCCCAAGAATTCAACCACCACCTTAGTATTCTATTCTATCCTTAACCTGTCTATATTCTATTCTTCAAATATTTTCAACATTATACTTTATATATATATATATATATATATATATATATATATATATATATTTGTTCAAGTTATCATGACATTTCAACACTTAGAATACTTAGCATCTGAAAGAGGCAATCATTAAATTAAAAAATATTAGAATAAGGAGGAAAATTTACCAGATTTTCTTTTCCGGATTATAAGCACCAAGCTTCACAAAATAAACTTCAAATATTATTTAGAGAGATGTGTACAAGAGTAGTAGTAGTGGAGTTGTTCTCCGGGGGTGTGTTTTTACAAGATGGAAGAGTCTCCTTATATAGGCGGGGAAAGCAAACAAGAGTCCCATTGTGGGATCTAACTAGACAAATTTGTCAAAAAGAAAACAATAATCTAGCAATTATTTTGCTAACTTTTAAAAAGAAAATGGTGACTCGCCCTTATGATGTCAGAGTGCATAATTTTGTCTGCCACTCCACCCATTATTGGAGTCGTCTGATCATGTTCTTTTGGGGCCTATTGTGGCCTTTTGTTTTTTAGCTTGCTCGAAGATTCTTCTGGGCTGAATTATTGCCTGTATTCTGCAAGGACTGTGTTGATATAATCTTCGTCTATAGGATCAGTAGTATTTTGCTGGCCTTCATGAAAGATTCTTTCATCTTCATCTTCTTCAGTCTGTGAGAATGTAGAAATTGTTGAAGGAGATGCTCCTTCTTTTTTGAAATTTTTCATCATATCTTTTTTCATCTCTGCAAGGTAGAAATCCATGATTTCTTTATTGCTGATTTGATCAGTCCCTTTAATTGTCTGGATTTTTCTGACAATGTGTCTGAAAGGGCTTGGAGCTTCTTTATGAGGATAGATGTTTGCCTGATTAATATAATCTTGAATTGTCTTTTCAATTTTTTCTATAGTATCATGGCTTTCTATGATGCCATCTTTGTTTAGGAGAGTCATTTTCTTCTAAAATTTTGTGAAGAAGGTTCTTTGGATACAAAGAATATTCTGGCTGGTATATCCAACCTCTGGAGACCATCTCCATATCCATGGAATACTGAACTGGATATAAAAATGTGAAACATGCATATTTGTAATGAAATTTTCATTTTGTTGAGCCTCTATTAAGACTGGAGAGACATCTACCCATTGGGTATATAAGTATTTGTATAAATCAGGAAGAATGTTTACTGAGGGGCCAAAAGACTGCCACCAGTTATAAAACCAGACTGGAATCTCTTGTCCGTAAATACGAGAACAAATTTTTATGAACCAAGAATGTTTTTGTTTTGGGTTCTCATATAAGAATGTTTTATAAAAAGCATTTATGTAATCCCAGTAATTATATTTAATTGGGATTTTAGTTTGGGGATGTATAAGCTCCCTTTCCTTTAATAGAGAAGTTCCCCATGTTTCTACAGATATAATCTGTTTTACCACTATCTTACTGAAGTTATAAACATCAGGCTGACCAGCATGATAGTGTTCAATCTCACAATTCTCTTTTTTCAGAATTTGTTCATAGTATTGCCTGGGCTTATAAGCCTCTGCGGGATAGAATCATGTATCCATATATCTGTTTATTAACAGCCATGGATTTTCTCTCCATTTTATATCCTTATTTTCTAAAAGAAGTATAACTTGTTTATGTGGACTTTGAGCCCAGCTACTAATATCATCTTCTGCTTCATTAGAAACAGTTTTGGCATATGATGCTGATGCTGAAGCTGATGCTTCCGAGTCATTATTAGACTTTTCTTTCGAGGCTTTGTAGGCCAGAAACTCCTTATAAAGGATATTATCTGGTTGTGTAGTTGAACCAGATGATGAGGCAATATTCTCAGCTATAAGCTTTCGATTATATATATATATATATATATATATATATATATATATATATATATATATATATATATATATATATATATATATTGGGGATGTATCGATTGTAAACTCTGAATTATTGTTAAAACCCTTAAACCCATTATGAACCACATTTTAAAATAACTGAAAAAAGATATGTGGCTAGAATTAAATCTGGACTTTTTTATTTATATGTGAAAAAATATGTGACTAAGATTAATTAAATGGGTAAAAAGGTAATTGTACTTTTGTTTTTTTGATTAAATTAGGTTTTCAAAAAATTCTCTTTCTACTGATCAATCAAAATTCAAAAACAAAGAACAAGTCAACAACAAATCACTTTACACAAGTGTAAAAATCAAAATACACATGTGTAATAATCAAATAAATATGGATGAAAACCCAAAACAGGTTTTATGTAGTAAATCTAGTTTACATATATATACACACATGAATAAAAACTTTTCCCATATGTGTAAAATCAGTTTACCTATGTGTAATGAATCAAAAACATATGTGTAAAACAATATAAAAAAGGAGGTGGAAGCCAGAATCAACGACTAGTTAAAAAGAAAACATAAAAATTGATGGATTTACATATATTTTCTTGATTTTTCCTTGTTTGCATCTTGATTCTTCGTTGTTTATATCTCAGTCCTGGATTGTTCAACAAGATCTGAAAAGGAAACGGAGATTTAACCGTGAATCAACGATCTGAAGAAAGAAGAAGAAACAAAGATTTAACTTGGTTTACACATGTGTACATTTAGTTTACACATGTGTAAATTCAGTTTACACAATTGCAAAAACTCAGATTTGGGCTGTTATTTAAGATAAAGAAATACATAAAAGAATAACATAAAGAAATCCATTTTAAGTCTCTCCATGTCTGTGTATACTTGTGTAATTCATTTAATAGTTGTGTAAAATTCAATTTACACTTGTGTAAATTCAGTAAACTAAATTAACAGTAGACTTTTACAAAAGAAACCTAGGAAACTGAAATTTGTATTAGAATCTCAATTCCAATAAAAAATCAGATTGGATACCAAAGCACATTAAAGAAGCTAAACTATTTTTTGTTATACACTATTTTTTGTTACATATATGTGTGGAATTAAAAAAAATATTACTATAAAATATTCCTACATGTATGATATCTAAAAAAGCTAAAACACTCCAATAACAGTATACACGGTATACCTACATATCTATAGGTATGTAAAAATATTTAAAAACTTGTCATATATATATATATATACAGGGTGAGGTTCAAATGCTAACCAATATTTATGTGATAACCATGATAACCACTCTAAAACATAGTGTTACGTATACGTACCAAATAATGTTACACATACGTAAACACTATGTGTCACGTATATGTAACATTATTTGGTACGTATATGTAAAACTCATCATTTCCGTATTTATGTTCAAGATATATGTTCACGATACTTAAATACTCTTTTAAAAATTAAAAGAAAAAATAATTTATAAATTATGTGATTGTTTGATAGTGGTTAGCACGGTTATCACATAAAAAGTTGGTTAGTATTTGAACCCTTCCCTATATATATATATATATATATGTATATATATATATATATATATATATGTATAGGTGCCAAATGAAATCAGAAAGGAGGGAAGAGTGAAGATATTTTTACCAGTTTTGTGTTTAGTCGACCTCAGAAAGGAGGCTGTGGCTGTGCCACGGGCAGCCGCACTCGGCGATAGTTGGCGTTTGCAGAGGTGTCGCGGCGGCAGAGGACGGCTGTAGTGGGCTAGTATAAATTGCATCGCAGGAGTTCACTGAAAGAAATATAATAGTTATTTAATTTTGGTCAAATGGCTTACAATCCTTGCAAATTTGTACAATTCCCTAACTCTGGAGGAACTGCTCCATAAAAATTGTTGTGATGAAGATCCATGGAACATATTACATATACAATTACAAATTCAGTAGTTGTATTATGCGACCCCTGTTTGTAGCAATCATGCACAAATATTTTAATATAATTTCAAAATCACTTACAAGGCTTTAAATCCCCACAGTAATTACAACAAACACATACAAATAGAAAAACCAAATAATAATAATAATCGAACTTGTTAAGATAAGGTTATGATGACTCACAAGAATATAACTATCATGGTTTTGAATCACATGCTACCCCTTTCCATCCTCATGGATCAGAATCCTCGGGCCCTTCATTGACCAAGCACGTCATCCGAATTTATAATATTTGTCCGAAAGTTAACAAGAGCTTCACCTGAATTTATAATATTTTTCTGTGCTCACAGGAATACCGACAACAATCATCGGATAGGAGATCTGCATCTACCTTTGATTCCCCCATCTCCTCGTTCAAGATCGATCACCCCCTTCGCTTCCCCTATCTCCTCCAGCTTCAATTTGTTGTGTTTAGAGATGGTAGACGAGATCTGGATGTTTTGAAACAGATGGTTAGTGATAAAATGATGGTTGCCTAAAACAAAGATCTATGATGGAACGATATGTGATAGAGATCTTCATCTTGAAAAGAAAAAAAGATCTTCGATGGGAACTTCATCTTGAAGAAGAAAAACAATTTGGAATTTTGGAGAGAGAGAGAGAGACAGGGTGTGTAGGTTTAAATAGTGAGAGTGATAAAATGACCTTAATACCTTTTAGGAATAAAAAAACAACAAAAAAAATAAAATAAAATGAATTGATGAGGTTGAGCTTAAGAGTTTTCACAATAACTCAGAGTTTTCATTTGATACATCCCATATTTAACACGAATATGCGCCCCGTCTTCATCCATTCTAGCACTCTTCTCACACCGATGTGGGCCATCAACAATTGTCCTGTCGAGATCCATGTTAGCATATTTTATTACTAAGTTGCTCATTATACCTTTCCTACAGTTTACCAAAACAAAAGGTAAAAGTGTTACTTTATGAGAAATTTGATTGCATCACTGATATATTTTTTATTAGGACCTAAGCATACATTATTTTAAAGCATTATAACATAAGATTAAAAACATTTAGGAATTTTAGACCATAGGATATTTTTACAAGTACAGTATGGAATTCTAAGATGAGGTTAGTAAATGTTAGACCATAAAAAGCCTTTGGGCCTATCTTGGCATTAGCGGCTACAAGGTCCCCAAGAGTTCAACCACCATCTTATTATTCTATTCTGTCCTTAACCTGTCTAAATTCTATTCAGAAATATTTTCAATTTTATACTTTTATACTTTTTTTATAATGTTTCTTAGGAGAAGAATTTCTTTTCCTAGTTTCGGATGACTTATCAAGCCTATTTTCTATCCCAAATTGACCACATAATTCTCCTAATTGTCTTTTTTCATTTAGAGAATGTTTTTTAATTTGTTGATTAAGTTTTATTTCATTGCATAAACTTATACCTTCCTGAATACAGGTACCTATAAGTTTACCATAAGTATAATTTTCATAATTTATGACTCCATCTATTCTTAGTTTGTTTCTTATTCTTTTCGCAAATAAATGTGGAAGGCCATCTATGAACTTTGACTTCTAATGTGGACTATTAGCCTCAGGGAGTTCCATGACTCTACATAGGAAAGTGTCTTTATACCATCTAAAAGATGTGAGAGTTCTACATCTTAAATTTTGTAGAAGAATTCTTATATTTTCAGAATCTTCAGACCATCTGCCTGTAAAGTGTTCTATAATGTTGACAATTAATGTGTAAACTGCATTATTTTCAGTATTACTAGTTCCCTCTTCTTGTTTGACACTATTCAGGATTTTATTTTTATCATCTTGAGATAAATAATTATCCCACCATCCTTTTAGTTGGCCTGTAAATCCAGATATAATCATATTTGCTATGGTTGTAACGGAATTACTATTATTTTTACAAATAGTGCTATACATAAGCATTCTATGGACAATATTATAAATCTGTCCTTCAGTCTGGCCATCTATGTTCCATTCATAGATCATTTTTCCACTATAAGAGTTATTAACAATATAATCTTGTTCTTCTATAAGAACATCTTGAGGAGTAGGTCTAGGATAATAATACTTTCTTTGGGTTAGCTTATCTGCCCATTTAGAAAGCTTGAAAATTTGATTATTTATTTCCTTTTGATAATTTTCTTTAGGAAATTCTGTAATGGTACTAATTTTAAGATTTTTAAGAGCATTAATAGTATCATTTAAGGTTGTTATTAAATTATCTTGAGATTTTAATTTAAAATCTGTTACTTTCGGAGGAAGTTGGATGCTAGGAGTAGCAATTTTTTTGTTGTGGTAAATTTGGTTTAGTAGATATGTTTTTTTCTTTAAAATAGGATATAATCCTATCCATTTTAGTAGACAAATCTTGTAATTGTTCTCCCAGAATTACTAAGTATAAATTCGTGTAATTATGTTGTTTAATTAACTCATTTATATGAGAAATTGTAACAGGTAAGGTATTTCCTTCTAACAATTTTTGAAAGGTTTGATAATACCTTATTTTATTATCTTTTTCTCTCTTAAAAGATTGTGTAGGAGGGAAAACCCTAGAGATTATATCTCCTTTAACATTAAATTTTCTTTCAATAACCGAGATAATACTTTCTGTAAACCATGGAATAAAAGGTATAACCTCATTTTTTATGATCAGATTTTTATAATATTCATCTTTAAAGAAGTTTATATCAGTTTCTTTAAAATTATTAAAAAACCAATTTCTAAATAATTCCCATTTGGGTAATTGGAATTCTTTACTAGTTTCTTTTCTTACAGGAGATCCCGAATTAAAGTCTATTTTTTCTTTAAAATTCATTAAACAAAATCGACTTCTGATTCGGTTGATTCCAGATCTACTTGGACTCCTGTAACTATATTATCAGAATTTATTCTTAATCTATTGAATGTTTCTGTTGTAGGGAAAGTTTCCCTTATTCTTGAAGTAGAAGCTCTAGAAGGACTTCTAACAGTATATCCTAAAGGAGATATATGTTGATGAGAGGATAAAGATCTAGGTAAAGAAGGAGTTTTTCTTAGTTGTTCAAAATGAATTTGGACATTTCCTTCTTCAGTTTGTATAACTTCTAAAGGATTATTATCTATATATTGTTGAGATGTTGTGGCTTTATCAAGAACCCAATTTTCTGGAAAAGTTAATTTCTTCCCATTTAATTTTTCTTCTGGTAGTTATATTTGATTTATCAAAATTTTTTTATATAACTATAATTTCGTTTAATGGTTTATCAACCATTCTACACTGTGGATTTAAAGTGTATAAAGGCTTATAATAAATTCTATAACAGATACAGATAACTTCTGAGCCTGGAGCATAGTTATAACCATGAGTCTTAACATTTAATGTTAAGGCATCTGAAATATTTACATCTGATAAGGATAATTGTAGATTAGGATAAACATTGAAATAGACTGGTCCATGGGCCAGACTAGTTTGAACAATCCCTATAAGAGATTGTTTCCAGTTCAGATTTCTAGCATCTCTGAGAGCTGCTACGAAACTTTCTGGAAGACCTTCTAATGTTAAGGGTTTGAATGCAATTTGCACAAGCCCTATGTGAAGGAATTTATAATTTTTTTTATATTTATTTAAATCTTTATTTAACAATAGTTTAATAACAATGTCTTCTTTGTTTAAAGAAAATGTTTGTTCAGTTGTTTTGACAACTTTTTTTAATCTTAATTTTTCAAAAGTCCTAATTTATAGATTAGTTTATGTTTCATTTTTGGAATAGTCCATTTGTTTAATAAATCTAAATTATGAGGAATTTCATATTGCTCTTCAATACTGTTTTTAACAGTATCGTTGCTTTTCAAAATATTCATTTTGAGTGAATAAATGTAAGTGTTGATCTACACAATCAAACTTTGAACAAAATTTTATTTTAAGAGCACATGGCTCTAATACCATTTTTTAACAGGACCTATACATACATTATTTTAAAGCATTATAGCATAAGATTAAAAACATTTAGGAATTTTAGACCATAGGATATTTTTACAAGTACAGTATGAAATTCTAAGATGAGGTTAGTAAAGGTCAGACCATAAAAAACCTTTGCGCCCATCCTGACATTAGCGGCTACAAGGTCCCCAAGAGTTCAACCACCACCTTATTATTCTATTCTGTCCTTAACCTGTCTAAATTCTATTCAGAAATCTTTTCAATTTTATACTTTTATACTTTTTTTACATACTTGTTCAAGTTATCATGGCATTTCAACACTTAAAAGACTTCGCATCTGAAAGAGGCAATCATTAAATATAAAATTTAGAATAAAAAGAAAAATTTACCAGATTTTCTCTTTCAGATTATGAACACCAAGCTTCAAAATAAACTTCAAATATTATTCAGAGATATTTTACAAGAGAGAGTAGTAGTAGTGGAGTTGTTCTCCAAGGTGGTTTTTACAAGGTGAGGAAGTCCCCTTATATAGGCGGGGAAAAGCTAACAAGATTCCCATTGTGGGACCTATCTAGACAAATTTGTTAAAAAGAAAACAGTAATTAGCAATTATTTTGCTAACTTTTAGTGACTGGCCATTATGATGCCAGAGTGCATAATGTTGTTTGCCACTCCAACCATTATTGGAGTTTTTTGATCATGTTCTTGTGGGGCCTATTGTGGCATTTTGTTTTTTAGCTTGCAAGAATATTCTTCTGTGCTGAATTCTTGACTATATTCTGCAAGGACTGTGTTGATATAATCTTCGTCTATAGGATCAGTAGTATCTCTCTGACCTTAATGAAAGATTCTTTTTGTATCTTCATCTTCTTCAGTCTGTGACGATGTAGACATTGTTGAAGGAGACCCTCTTTCTTTTCTAAAGTTTTTTTATCACATCTTTTTTCATTTCTGTAAGGTAGAAATCCATGATTTCTTTATTGCTGATTTGATCGGTCCCTTTAATCGTTTGAATTTTTCTAACAATGTGTCTGAAAGGGCTTGGAGCTTCTTTATGAGGATAACTGTTTGCCTGATTAATATAATCTTGAATTGTCTTTTTAATTTTTTATATAGTATCATGACTTTCTATGATACCATCTTTGTTCAGGAGAGTCATCTTTTTCTAAAATTTTGTGAAAAAGGTTCTTTAGATACAAAGAATATTTTAACTGGTATATCCAATCTCTGGAGACCATTTCCATATCCATGTGATACTGAACTGGATATAAAAATGTGAAACATGCATATTGTTAATGAAAATTTCATTTTGCTGAGCCTCTATTAAGGCTGGAGAGACATCTACCCATTGAGTATATAAGTTTTTATATAACTCAGGAAGAATGTTTACTGAGGGGCCAAAAGACTGCCACCAGTGATAAAACCAGACTGGAATTTATGTCCGTAAGTATGAGAACAAATTTTTATGAACCAAGAATGTTTTTGTTTTGGGTTCTCATATAAGAATGTTTTATAAAAAAACATTCATGTAATCCCAGTAATTATATTTAATTCAGACTTTAGTTTGAGGATGTATAAGCTCCATTTCTTTTAATGGATAAGTTCCCCATGTTTCTACAGATATAATCTGTTTTACCACTATCTTACTGAAGTTATAAACATCAGGCTGACCAGCATGATAGTGTTTAATCTCACAATTTTCTTTTTTCAGAATATGCTCATAGTATTGTCTGGGCTTATAAGCCTCTACAGGATAGAATCCTGTATCCATATATTTGTTTATTAACAGCCATTGCTTATTTATCCATTTTATATCTTTATTTTCTAAAAGAAGTATAACTTCTTTATGTGGACTTTGAGCCCAACTACTAATATCATCTTCTGCTTCATTAGAAACAGTTTTAGCATATGATGTTGATGCTTTAGAGTCATTGTTAGACTTCTCTTTTGAGGCTTTATAGGCGAGAAATTCCTTATAAAGGATGTTATCTGATTGAGTATTTGAACTCGATGATGAAGAAATATTTTCTGCTATAAGCTTTCGATTTCCAATTTAGGATATGACGCTTGGATTTGAACCACCTTTTCCTCTATAAGAGGAAGATCTTCCTCTACCTCCTCTTCCTTGATCCCAAGGAAGCATTTCTGAAAAAATCATCCACATGAAATAATTATTTCTTTTTTACGTAATAAACGTTTCTTTTCTTTTAAATAAGAAATTCAGATATTAATCATATATCTTTTTGTTTTTGGTTCCAGAAATTCATTTTCCTGGATTTCTTCTTTGGTTACTTCTTCAAGCCTTATCTGAAGAGTGTAACATTCTACATTCTCTCGAATATAGAGGAGAGCCTTATTTACTGAACCTTTTGAATGAGCCATTAATTTAAATATTCTCTGGTAAGAAAATTAGGAAAACTATTGTCACTACCTTTTTTATAAATAATATCAAAATCAAATGGGGCTAAATGTGATTGCCATCTTGCAAACATTTGTTTTGAAACATCATGTATGAAGTCTTTAGCGAACATAAATTTTGCTGCTTGATAATCAGTTTTTACAGTAAACTTTTGATTATATAAATCATCTTGAAATTTTAAAACACATTTTACTATTGCTAGAATTTCTTTTGCAATAGTAGCATAATTTTTTTGGCTGTTATTCCATTTTTCGGAATGGAATCTTACCAGATTTTCTTGTTTATTTATTGGTGAAATTTGTTTAAGGATCCCACCATAGCCTATATCAGAGGCATCTGTTTCAATAATTTTTTACCAATCTGGGTTGGCTGTCATTAAGCAAGGAAGATTTTGAACTTTTTGCTTAATATTTCTGATAGTCTTAGTATGGTTCTCTGACCATGGCTGATGATTCTTTTTTAGTCTGTCATATAAAATGGCAGTATCCTCGGCTAAAATTTTTTAATAGGGAAGAATATAATTTAGACTTCTTAAGAATCTTTGAAGTTGAGTCTTATCATGAATTTCATTTGGAAATTTTGACCCAAATTCAATGCTTCTATTAACAGGAATAATGTTTCCAGTTTCGATATTATGGCCTAAAAATCTTATCTTTGTTTGAAAAAGCACCATTTTTTGTCTAGAAAATAACTAAACCATTATTTTTGATAATTTTCTTGAATATATCAAGATGTTTAAAATGAGTTTCAATGTCTTTTGAAAACACAATGATATCATCGATGTAGACTATTATAAAATCACTGTATGGAATAAAAATATCATTCATAATATTCTGAAATTTTGAAGGGGCATTCTTTAATCCAAATGGCATAACATTCCATTCATAATGCCCAGTAGGTACCGCAAAAGCAGTCTTATACCTATCTTTTTCACCAATTTGGATTTGCCAGTATCCAGATTTCAAGTTAAATTGTGAAAATATTATAGCGTTATATAATTTATCGAGTAAATCTTTTTTATTAGGTATAGGATACCTGATCCATTTTAAGACTTTATTAAGAGGTTTATAATTTATAACTAATCTAGGAATACCTCTGTAAGTCCCCAAACCCGGGAGGCCTCACTTGTTGGATTTACTCATTCACAAACAGTTCTTAAACTTGAATATCAAATAACGCAGAGGAAAATACTTCAATAAAACATAACCATTACATTGTTTAACAAAGGGAAGCGTAACATAGTCTATTACATAAACAAAACATAATCTAATCTTAACGGGATGCCAGTCTTCATGATCAACCGGGTAACTCTTCTCACTTGCCAAGCATCACCGTCCATCATCCATACCTGCCTTAACCTGAATGTGCATACTAAAAAGTCAGCTACGCTGGTGAGTTTTAGTTTTCGTTCGATTTAAGAAATGGTTCATCATTCAAAACATTCATTAGGGTTTAACATCACGTATAAGAAAACAGGGCCTTTCGTTCATCATTGAAAACCTTCAAACGTTTTTCCTCATCATAAACACATTGAACGGATCATTTGTTTAAAACATTTAACATTCATTTAAGTCATACATTACTATCAAAAATTTGTGTTACCATTCGTACCGTCATTTCCGTCAATTCCCTTTGGATTACCCCCAAGGCTTAACTGCACGAGGACCGACAATACCCATTCAGTTGCCCCTATGGCTCTCATGTCCATAGACCGACAACTTCCATCAATGGCTATGGCTCACGGCCATAACACCGTCGGATCATAATTTAACCTTACATAGGGTCACGTTAACCCCTGAGTAACCGTCGTTACTCCCTACCAGTTGTACAACATCAAAACCATTGGCAGGCCACCAAGACACTGCCCCTGTTGCTCTTATGGCAACTATGGCTCGCTGTCCATAATCTACCACAAGGCTGGGAATTACATTCCCAGACTTCATTCGTCAATTCCATTCATTCGACAGATTAGATTTGTAATGACTTCTTTAAAACCTTTGCCCTTTTTATTTTCTTTTCATAAAACCTTTCATTCATTTTCGAAACCCTTTACCTTTAGTTTAAACCATTTCTTTATAAACATTTCGTTCGTAAACATTCCATTCATAAAACTTCCTTTCCATAAATCGTTCATTCCAAATCATTTCATTTCGCAAACATAGTTTCATAAGCATCATTTTATAAACGTAGTTTCATAAACATCGTTTCGTAAAAACATCATTTCATATGTATGCACACCAGCCCGAAAACATTATATAAAACATTTAAAAGAGGCTTCTAGAACTCACCTGATAAGCTAGTCTTGGTTGTCCTAAACAAGGGCCTAACAACGTCACGTACAATCTGAATTTGATAGTTAAATACACATCAAACCCAATCCTGACTCTAACGGTTTAACCATTCTAAACATACTAACTTTACTTAAACAACCTGATGCCTGCGCACTTAGTACTTGATAAGTACGCAGTGCCCTCTCCCTGCATACTTGATAAGTACGCAGGACCTGCTTCGTGCGTACTTGATAAGTACGCACGATCTGTTTCTTCGCAAAACCCTAACTTTCGCATTCAGGTCTGATCACGTCAAGATCCCAAACCTGTTTACATTCAAAACATTTGTTTTCCATTAAGGAACTCAAATCTTTGTTTATCTTTCAGTTTTTATCCGTGAAAACGTTACCTTTTCACCCAAAACCTGAAAAACCCAAAAACGAACAAAAACTCAGATTTAGGCCCGATCGTTACCTGAATCGAGTTTCTGATCCGGAGGTTCCTCTCACGAGCTATGGAGCAACACTTTGCTAAAATCTCGGGTCGATCCGCCAACTTTCTCTCTCTATGGTTTCTCTCTCTAGAACTTGCAAATGAGAGAAATGATTGAGGTCTAAGCTATTTATAGGGGAGGCTCCCCTTCCAGCTCGTCGGCCCATCCGGCCCGACCCGACATGCCTCGTTCGTTTATTTCGTCATTTTAACTGTCGTTTTATTTTTGGGATGTTACAAGTCTACCCCCTTACAATAGGTTTCGTCCCCGAAACCTATCATAAGTCAAATAGATGAGGGTAGACTCCTTCATCTCCTTCTCCGTTTCCCAAGTGGCTTCCGATCCCTTTCGATGTTTCCATTGGACTTTAACCAATTGGATAATCTTTTTACGCAAACGCTTCTCCTTCTTGTCTAAGATGGCCACGGGTTCTTCGATGTAATTAAGGCTGTTGTCGACCTCGATGTCAGTAAGTGGTACGTGAGCTGATTCATCCGCCAAACACTTTCGCCAGTGTGATACATGGAAGATAGGATGAATCCCACTCAACTCATCAGGCAACTCTAGCCGATAAGCGACTTCACCCACCCATGCCATTACCCTGAATGGTCCGACGAATCTCGGACTTAACTTCCCTCTCTTCCTAAATCGTATTATTCCCTTCCAGGGTGACACTTTCAACATTAGTCTGTCCCCAACATCGAACTCAATAGGCCTTCGTCGTTTATCCGCATAGGATTTCTGACGATCTTGTGCGGCCTTCATTCGTGCTTTGATTTGATCAAACCTTTCTGACGTTTCTCTTACTACTTCAAGACTCCCTAATTCCTTTTGTCCAATCTCACCCCAACAAATCGGGGTCCTGCATCTCCTACCATACAACATTTCGTAAGGCGGCATGCCTTTCGTCGTGTGATAACTATTGTTATAGGAGAATTCGGCTAACGGCATATGACTGTCCCAACTGCCACCGAAATCGATAATACAAGCACGAAGCATATCCTCCAATGTCTGAATGGTCCTTTTGTACTAACCATCCGTTTGTGGGTGGTACGCCGTGCTGATATTAAGCCTCGTGCCCATCGCCTCGTGAAATCTTTTCCAGAACCTCGATGTGATCGTCAAAGGCATCCCATGCCATGCTACTACTTCGTTAATAAATACTTCCGCTAACCTTTCCGACGAGAACGTCTCACGAATAGGTATGAAATGAGCACTCTTGGTTAAACGGTCCACAATTACCCAAATGGTATCATAACCTTTAGCTGTGCGAGGTAGCTTGGTTATGAAGTCCATGGTAATGTGTTCCCACTTCCATTCCGGTATATCAGGTGGTTGAATCTTTCCATACGGTTTTTGGTGTTCGGCCTTTACTTGCGAGCAAGTTAAGCACTTGCTTACATACTTTGTCACCTCACGTTTCATCCCAGGCCACCAGTATTCCTTTCTCAGATCTTGGTACATTTTATTGGTGCCAGGATGGATAGAGTACCGAGACTTATGAGCCTCATCCAAGATTTTGGTTCTAAGCTCGCCACCCATAGGTATCCATACCCATCCAAAACGTGTCCTAACACCAAGGGTGTTATATTCCAACTTGTCCCGTTGGCCAACCATCCTTTCCTTCTTTACGTTTTCTTCTTTAAGTGCCTCATATTGAGCCTTTTCAATTTCTCTCATCACATCCGATGTTACCACCAACTGGCAAGCTTTCAGTCTAATAGGAGTAGGCACATCCTTTCGGCTTAGAGCGTCAGCCACCACGTTTGCCTTTCCAGGATGGTATATTATTTCACAGTTATAGTCTTTCAACAGTTCCAACCATCGCCTCTGCCTCATATTAAGTTCCTTTTGTTCGAAGAAGTACTTCAAACTTTTGTGGTTGGAGTAAATAGTAAACTTCACCCCGTACAGGTAGTGCCTCCAAATTTTCAACGCGAATATGACAGCAGCAAGTTCCAAATCGTGGGTTGGATAATTAGCTTCGTGAATCTTCAACTGTCGTGACGCATACGCGATCACTCTTTCGCGTTGCATCAACACGCATCCCAATCCCTGACCCGAAGCGTCAGAGTATACCACTAAGTCTTCATTTCCCTCGGGAAGGGCCAAGACTGGGGCTTTGTTTAGCTTTTCCTTCAATTCCTTAAATGCCTCATCCTGGGTCGAACCCCATTCGTACTTTACCTTCTTCCAAGTCAACTTTGTCAATGGCGAAGCTATTTTTGAGAAATCCTGGATGAATCTCCGATAGTAGCCTGCCAATCCCAAGAAACTACAGATTTCAGTTGGCGTCTTAGGAATATTCCATTCCCTTACCATCATTATCTTCGCTGGGTTAACCATAATGCTGTTCGGGTTGATGACGTGACCTAGGAATTGGACTTCCCTAAGCCAGAACGTGCATTTAGAGAACTTAGCATACAACTTTTCCTTCTTCAGAGCCTCCAACACCTCCTTTAAGTGACATGCGTGATCACCCTCATTCTTGGAGTAGATGAGAATATCATCGATGAACACAATTACCGATCGGTCCAGCATCGGTCGACACACCCTATTCATTAAATCTATGAACGCTGCGGGGGCGTTCGTCAATCCGAAAGACATTACGCGGAACTCGAAATGTCCATAACGCGTACGAAATGCAGTTTTTGGTATGTCTTCTTCCCTCACCTTCAAATGATGGTACCCGGACCGAAGGTCGATTTTTGAGAACCAGCTCGCGCCTTGCAATTGATCGAACAGGTCGTCGATCCTTGGTAAAGGGTACTTGTTCTTCACCGTACGTTTATTCAACTCGTGATAATCAATACACATTCTCATCGAACCGTCTTTCTTCTTCACAAACAACACCGGAGCACCCCATGGCGAGATGCTCGGTTAGATAAATCCTTTCTCAAGTAACTCCTCTAGTTGTGCCATTAACTCTTTCATCTCCACTAGTGGTAGTCGATATGGAGCCTTAGCCACGGGCTGGGCATCTGGTACTAAGTCGATTCGAAATTCGATCTCTCCGTCGGGTGGTATCCCAGGCAAATCCTCTGGAAACACCTCCGGGTACTCGCGTACCACGGGTACATCGTCTAGTTCCTTCACTTCCTTACACTCGTCAATTACGTACACTAGATAAGCCTCGCATCCGCGCCTCAAGTAATTTGCTGCCTTAATCATCGAGATGACGTTTGGCATTGGGGCGTTACGATCTCCAAAAACCTCGACTTTGCTACCATCCGGAGCCTTGAGTCGGATTATCTTTCGTTTGCATATAATTTGTGCTTTATTGGCAGTTAGCCAATCCATACCTAACACGACATCGAACCCACCCAAAACCATAACAAACAACCTAACAGGGAACCTATGACCTTCTATTTTTATCGTGGAGTTGTCAACTACATCGGTCACTCTCGTAATTCTACCCTTAGCGGTTTCCACACTAAAAGCCCTTTCTAGCTTACTGACAGTGTACTTTACTCGTTTACAAAAAGTGGTAGATATAAAACTCTTACTGGCACCCGAATCAAATAACACAGAAACAAAAGTGTTGTCAAGGATGAACGTACCTGACGCCACGTCGGGGTCTGCCCTGGCTTGGTCTCGCGTCAGTGCGTACGCACGAGTCTTTGCTCGGGGCCTCTCTTCTTTCCTTTCCGGGCCTTTCCCTTTCCCGGCTTCACCCATTCTCGGTTTCGGGCATTCCCTACTCAGATGACTGGCATCCCCACAATTATAGCACTTGAAGTGTTGTGGGCACTCACGGGAGTAGTGCCCGGTCTTGCCACACTTGAAGCACAAGTTAGATCCCAGTCTACATTCACCGGTATGCTCCCTTCCGCACTTCTTACAAACAGCGGCTCATCCACCCGAGCCCTCTTATCACGAGTCCCAAACATCTTTCCACTAGTTCGCTTGTTTGAGAGGCTCGGTCTCTTCTTCGGTTCCTCAATGGCGGCATCGTTTAATGCCAGATCATCATACACCACACCACTGAGTTCCACCACCGAATCGAAAGTGGTAGGAGTGTTTGCTTTGATAAAGGTGCGGACCTTGTCCGACAGTCCCTGGATATAACAAGAAATCTCTCTCTTCAGTAGTAATTAGGTGTGGCACCAGTCGTGCCAACTCATTGTACCGGGTGGTGTATTGACGGTGAGTCATGTTACCAGCCTTTAAATTCAGAAATTCCCTCTCCACCTTCTCAATTTTGTTCCTTGGGCAACAATTCTTAATAACTGACGCCTTCAAATCATTCCATAACATGGAGTCAACAGTTGTATCTCCCTTAGCTTTTTGCACTCCTTCCCACCAATGGGACGCTTCTTCTCTCAAGGAGTTAGCAGCAAATTTCACCACTTGATCCGCCCGGCATTCGCTGAGACGGATGGCAGCCTCCATACGGATTATCCAGTCAAACGTAGCTACCGCGTCTTTCTTTCCAGTCAGGACCGGCGGGTCACATGCTTTAAATGACTTATCGTCGCATCCGCGAACAGGCGGCGCGTTGTCAGTCTCGTTGTTCTGGGCACCAGTTGCCTCGCTAGACCCACCTTCCCCATTAACCTTTATCAATGCTTCAGCTAACAGACCTGGCAGAGAGGTCTTCATCAGCTCAGTGAACTCTCGAGCTATAGTTGCTCTCACTTCTGTTTCAAAAGTGAAAGGTTGTTCCTCAATCTGTGTCTGCTCAGTTCCATGCACACTAACCGCCGGTTCAGTGTGAACACTTCCTTCTTCACTATACTCTTGGCACGCAGGGGTCCTGCCGTGCCCACCATTTCGACCGCCGGTACGGCCCCCACCACGTCTTCCGTTTCCTCTCCTTGCCATTTCGTTCTATAAGACAAGGAATCCAATTTCATCACGCTAGTTAACAAATAAAACTCAATAAGTACTGTAAGATGGTAATATACACTGGCCATCTGCAAATTAACCATTACACTACCTTTCGATTTCTATTTGACCACCTTTGTGATTCCATCAGAATACAAGTCCTTACCTAACCCTTTCTAAGGCATACTATACATGTAAATATATACTACCTTCATACCTGATGCTGTGGCTCGAGTTACCCGTACTGGCATCCGCTTTCGGTCCCATTCACAGTTTAAGTTCAGACACTAAGAGTGTCCGAATCTCTCAAACTATTGCTCTGATACCAACTTGTAAGGCCCTAAACCCGGGAGGCCTCACTTGTTGGATTTACTCATTCACAAACAGTTCTTAAACTTGAATATCGAATAACGCAGCGGAAAATACTTCAATAAAACATAACCATTACATTGTTTAACAAAGGGAAGCGTAACATCGTCTATTACATAAACAAAACATAATCTAATCTTAACGGGATGCCAGTCTTCATGATCAACCGGGTAACTCTTCTCACTTGCCAAGCATCACCGTCCATCATCCATACCCGCCTTAACCTGAATGTGCATACTAAAAAGTCAGCTACGCTGGTGAGTTTTAGTTTTCGTTTGGTTTAAGAAATGGTTCATCATTCAAAACATTCATTAGGGTTTAACATCACGTATAAGAAAACAGGGCCTTTCGTTCATCATTGAAAACCTTCAAACGTTTTTCCTCATCATAAACACATTGAACGGATCATTTGTTTAAAACATTTAACATTCATTTAAGTCATACATTACTATCTAAATTTGTGTTACCATTCGTACCGTCAATTCCCTTTGGTATTGCCCCCAAGGCTTAACTGCACGAGGACCGACAATACCCATTCAGTTGCCCCTATGGCTCTCATGTCCATAGACCGACAACTTCCATCGACGGCTATGGCTCACGGCCATAACACCGTCGGATCATAATTTAACCTTACATAGGGTAACGTTAACCCCTGAGTAACCGTCGTTACTCCCTACCAGTTGTACAACATCAAAACCATTGGCAGGCCACCAAGACACTGCCCCTGTTGCTCTTATGGAAACTATGGTTCGCTGTCCATAATCTACCACAAGGCTGGGAATTACATTCCCAGACTTCATTCGTCAATTCCATTCATTCAACAGATTAGATTTGTAATGACTACTTTAAAACCTTTGCCCTTTTTCTTTTCTTTTCATAAAACCTTTCATTCATTTTCGAAACCCTTTACCTTTAGTTTAAACCATTTCTTTATAAACATTTCGTTCGTAAACATTCCATTCATAAAACTTCCTTTCCATAAATCGTTCATTCCAAATCATTTCATTCGCAAACATAGTTTCATAAGCATCATTTTATAAACGTAGTTTCATAAACATCGTTTCGTAAAAACATCATTTCATATGTATGCACACCAGCCCGAAAACATTATATAAAACATTTAAAAGAGGCTTCTAGAACTCACCTGATAAGCTAGCCTTGGTTGTCCTAAACAAGGGCCCAACAACGTCACGTACAATCTGAATTTGATAGTAAAATACACATCAAACCCAATCCTGACTCTAACGGTTTAACCATTCTAAACATACTAACTTTACTTAAACAACCTGATGCCTGCGCACTTAGTAAATGCGCAGACCCTGCTTCCTGCGTACTTGATAAGTACGCAGGATCCTTTTCCTGCGTACTTGATAAGTACGCAGTGCCCTCTCCCTGCGTACTTGATAAGTACGCAGGACCTGCTCCGTGCGTACTTGATAAGTACGCACGATCTATTTCTTCGCAAAACCCTAACTTTCGCATTCAGGTCTGATCACGTCAAGATCCCGAACCTGTTTACATTCAAAACGTTTGTTTTCCATTAAGGAACTCAAATCTATGTTTATCTTTCAGTTTTTATCCGTGAAAACGTTACCTTTTCACCCAAAACCCGAAAACCCAAAAACGAACAAAAACTCAGATTTAGGCCCGATCGTTACCTGAATCGAGTTTTTGATCCGGAGGTTCTTCTCACGAGCTATGGAGCAACACTTTGCTGAAATCTCGGGTCGATCCGCCAACTTTCTCTCTCTACGGTTTCACTCTCTAGAACTTGCAAATGAGAGAAATGATGGAGGTCTAAGCTATTTATAGGGGAGGTTCCCCTTCCAGCCCGCCGGCCCATCTGGCCCGACCCGACATGCCTCGTTCGTTTATTTCGTCATTTTAACCGTCGTTTTATTTTTGGGATGTTACAACCTCTTTCTTGTTCTGAATGTTTATTAACATAGAAAGCAGTACAAGACCAAGGAGATTTTGATCTTCTGATTAAGTTTTTGTCAAGAAGAGATTTGATCTCTTGTTTACATAATTCCATATATTCAGAATTCATTTGACAATGTCTAGCCCTAGTAGTAATTTTACTGTCATTAAAATCATTTTCATAGGGAAGAGAAACAATATGTTTCTTCCTGTCCCAAAAAGCATTAGGATGATCATTGCATATTTGCAGAGTGAATTGATTATTAATCATTTTTATCTTATCATGTAATTTTGGATTATTTATTCTATCTTGAATATTTAAAGAAAATATTTCTTTTTGTAAAAAATCAATTTGATTTATTTTTGCCTGTAAAAGGGATTCTTTTACATTATTTAAAGTTCTAGAAAAAGGATTTGTAATAAATGGAAAATATATTTCTTTGTTTTGAAAAGATCTAGTTATTCCTTTATTATCAATATGCCTTAAAGGAAAATTTTTATTTAAGAAAGGGGTTCCAAGTATGGCTTGGCTAGTGAGATTTTTAACTAGAAGAAAACTAGTTGGAATGCAGGTTTCATTATGACATACCTGAACTTGTGGTAATTTATTCTCAATTTTTAATCTTTCTCCTCCGGCAGAACTTAAATTATGGGAGGTTTTATGAAAATATTTTGTAGTAATAATACCTTCTTGTGTACAGTTTAGATTAGCAGCACTATCAACTAATGCTGTAACAGTTATGAAGAAATTATCTTCAATAAGAAGTTTAACTTTGATGTTCCACTTCTGTGTGGTTATAATATCCATAATACTTTCTAAAAATACTCATGAATTATTTTGAGGAATGTTTTCATTATTACTGTTTTGAGGAATTTCAAGTCTTATGATTCTTTCTTCTAGATTTCTATTATCTTTTTGAAATATTTTAATATTAATCTTTAGATTATCAATTTCAGTTTTTAGATCCTGTATATTAACTGGTCTAGAAACTTGGTTTCTTTCAACTAGCTGTCTTTTTAATTCGGCTAAAGAAAAAGGTTTTAAATCTTGCTAAGAATTGCTAGAGGAAGATGTTCCCTCAGATTTTTGTTGATTTAAATATTCCGAAATTAATTTTTCTTTGATTTGAGGATCATTTATAACTTTTAAGAGATCTAAAATCTCATTACTTAAAACATTAAGTTCCATGTTTTGGAATTGAGAAATTATTTGATAAAGACATTCTTCTGATATCAGAAGAATTTTTGTAACAATATTTTTTGCAATTTGTTGAACATTGATCTTCCTCTTCTTCTGAGGAATAAAAGCTTTCATATTCTAAAATATTTAGATTTTCTTCTTCCGAGGATGATTGCTCAGAATCAGTTTTTTCGAAGTTTTCATTTAATAAAACTTCATTAATCATATATATATATATATATATAGAGGATGATTAATACTTGCTGTAATATCTTGTCCTTTTTCTAGTTCATAGTTTACAAAATTTGTGAAGAATTGCAAAGCTTCATTTTCAAAAAGATTTTGTCTTTTATTTTTATTTAAGCCGAATATGGAAAACCTATATATGATACAAAAAATGAAGAAAGTGATGATGAATACATAATAGATTCAGAATTCACAAGGTTTGAACAAGAGGATGTAGATTACAGTTTATTAGATTATTCAAAAGAAGAAACAAATACAACTTTCAAGACAGAAGAAACCAACAAATCATATGAACAAATAATTAATAGAAAGTTCACAGAAATAAATATACCAGAAGAAGTAGACGACATGATAGTAGAATGTATGCTTACTTTAGGAATGACATATGAAGAAAGTTACAACAAACTATAAAAAGATTTTAATTTACCGTTAGTAGAAAATATAGTCAAAGGAGATATAATGATCTCTGATTTTTACAAACACAATCTCGAACGTAGCTTTATAGACTCTGAATATAAGAAAAGAAACTACACAGAGGGAAAAATAGGAGAAACTTCATATGAAACCATGGGAAGAGAACCATGGACTAGACCAACTACGAGCTATCAACAGGAGTCAAGTTATAAAGGAACATGAAACATGTTACCTATAGGACAATTTTATAGCAGTAATATGCTATTACTAGATCAACAGAAACCACAACTATGGGTAGACGAAGTTCTAACATGGGAACAAACAGTAGTAATAATGTGGGAAACAAATAAGAAAGATAGTATGGACATGTTTGCCTATTTAGAAACAACTCTAGGACCAACAGCCCTAGGAATATGGCAAAGTAAAAAAGCCCACAGCCCAGACCAAATAAACAGATTAAAAGCTATAGGAGATAATCCTATAATTTTACTTCTAAAATAAGAACCCTTATTTTAGGAGTAGACCCAGCAGAAAATAACAGTTTAATACGAGATACAGCTGTTAGAAATTTAGAACAACTAAGCATAGCAGACATGAAATATATAAACGAGTTTACACTATACTTCACAAGATTATTAGCACAAACAGGACAAGCTATGGATGATAGTTTATGTGACAAATATTTTATAAAACTACCAGGAGACGTAGGAAAAAAGTATACACGAAGTCTGAAAGTTACAATATGGAAACTTAGCAAACATAGGAATAGGACGTAGAATAACCTTTACATTTGGTATTCTAGAAGAAAAATGTAAAGAGGTTGCTCTACAAGAACAACTAAAAAGAAATGCATTTGCATTTTGTAAAACAGCAATCTATACTCCACAAGCCTATGGATATTATGATAAGAAAAAGAAAATTAGAAAGACTACTACATACAACAAAGAATATAAACCGTATAAAAATATCAAAACAAATATGTTAGATGTAACATCCCAAAAATAATAAAACGAAAAAATATAGCGAGACCGGTGATTTAGTATGAATATTTAAACAAAAGGAAGCGGGCTCTAGCTCGGCTTCAATGGGCCGAGGGAAGCCCAGGTATATAAGAGGCAGGGCAGCCCTCTTCTTTACTCATTCCCCCACTCACGCAACTTCTAGAAAGAGAAAGGAGAGCTCGGGTCTAGAGAGAGAAAGTTGACGGATCGTCCCGGAATTGAGGGAACACGTTACTGCTAAGCTCGTGAGAAGAACCTCCGGATCAGAATCTTGATACAGGTAATGATCTTGCCTAAATCTGAGTTTTTGTTCGTTTTTGGGATTTTCGGGTTTTGGCTAACAAGGTAACGATTTTGCGGATGGAACTTGAAAATGAGCTTAGGTATAGCATCTAGAATGAAAACCGAACGTTTTGATCTAAGAAAAATTGAGATACTGACTCGATCAGACTCGCCTGCAAAGACTTCAGATTTTTGGGAAGACGATCTGTGCAGGCCCATCGAAACTACTAGTTTCGATATGTGCAGAACCATCAAAACTACCTAGTTTCGATATGTGCAGAACCATCGAAACTACTAGTTTCGATATATGCAGACCCATCGAAACTACCTAGTTTCGATATGTGCAGGCCCATCGAAACTACCTAGTTTCGATATGTGCAGGCCCATCGAAACTACCTAGTTTCGATATGTGCAGGCCCATCGAAACTACCATAGTTTCGATATGAGCCCACGATCCGAAGTTAAAATTACACCTAAGTTACTTATCGAAACTACCAAGTTTCGACATAAACAACCTATCGAAACTATCAAGTTTCGATATAAGCAAACCATCGAAACTACTAGGTTTAAGCATAGGGATGTCAAGTGTCATCTAGGAGCACTACCTTACAAGTATGGCTTTATTATAACAGATCGTGAGTGACATTAGTGACGCTCAGTAGCCAGCTAAGAGTATTTCAGAAACTGCTTATTAGGTGAGTTCTAGAAGCCCTCTTTTAAATGTTTTAATAATGTTTTTGGGCTAGTGTGCATACGTAACGATGTAACGATTTTATAAAACGATGTTTATGAAGGTTGTATGTAACGTTTTATAAAATGATGTTTATGAGTGATGTTTTAGAAGGAAAGGTTATGAAGGAAGTGGTTATGAAGTATTTTGCCAAAAGAAGTTTATGAAGTGTGTTAATGAATGAATGAATATTTTTAATAAAACGTACGAATGCTTTAACTGAAGTTTTTGAAGTAAAAGAAGCGAAGGTTTATGAAAGTCATAAACGAACGAATCTGCCAATATTCCTTAAGGAATGAAGGTTAAGGGATGGGAAGTATGTTATGGACCTTTACCTTTTAGGGGCCTTTGTGGCTGGCCAACTGTTGTACAACTGGGGCGATGACGGTTGTCAAGGGGATTATCGTGATCCTTGAAGTTTGGTACGATTTACCTTACGGGGTAGTCGTGCTTGAAGTTTGGTACTTGCGCCCTACAGGGTGCAGTGCTTGAAGTTTGGTACGCTCGACGCCGTGCTTGAAGGGTTGGATGACCTAAGTATCAGGCCCTAGGAGTTCCTCACCCGAAGGACAGTACGGTGATGATGGGCCTAATGGTGGTGATCCCTAGTTTATTCAACCAGTATGTAACGTATGGATTTGACGGTTACGAGAAGGCGCAGATTCGATATGTTCGTTGACTTATGTTTATGAAGTGTTATGTTTTGTTATTGCATTATTTTACGTACGCTTTTTATTAAATGAAGTATGAAGTTATGTTTTTGGCAAATTATTCGAAGTTAAAGTTTTATGTTAAAACTAGAACTCACCAGCATAGCTAACTTTTTAGTATGCACATTCAGGTTAAGGCAGGTTATGAGGATGGACGGTGATGCTTGGCTAGCGAGAGGAGTTACCCGACTGACTATGAAGACTGGCATCCTGTTATGTTTAGTTATGATGTATTTATGTTTTAAACAATGTTTACGCTTCCGCATGTATGAACAATGATGACGTTATGTTTTAATGAAGTATTTTCCGCTGCGTTAATTGATATTTATGTTTAAGAACTGTTTGTGAATGAGTAAATCCAACAAGTGAGGCCTCCCGGGTTTGAGGCCTTACATTAGAAAACCTCATACTAGAACATGCAAATGTTTTATATGTGGAGACACAGAGCATTTAGCTAATAAATGTCCAAATAGAAATAAAAATATGGAAAGAAGCAATTTAGTTGAACAAATTAACAACTATGAGATAGAAGCATTAGATACAGATCACACAGATAATGAATCAATATACAGTATATATAGTGAAAAAGAAGAGTCTGTAACAAAAATCTCATACACATACACTAATCCAGAAGAATGCGAGCATGACTGGAAACATAGAAAAGGAAACAATTATATTAAATGTTACATTTGCGAATATTACCCAAGTATAGACAAACGATCCCAATGCAATATATGCTTTAAAGAAATTTGTCATATTTTCATTAAAAATATTCATGATATAGAACCACCAAAAACTAGTCAAGGTACAAACCAATACGAAGAAAATTCAAAAAATTAGAACTAGCTATAGAAGTTAACAAATTAAAAATAGAAATTATGAAAAGTAAAATTACAAGACTTGAAGATCTAATAGAAAAGAAAAAACAGGTAGTAGAATTTCAAGAAATAAATAACATGGCCACAGAACCAGAACCAGAACAATCCCTTATACAAACTAATGGGTCAATAAATATGATAAACATACAGTGTAGATTATGGCTTGATACCGACACACCAATAGACTTAACAGCCCTAGTAGATAGAGGAGCAACTAAAAGTGTAATATCACACAGTCTAACACAAAAGAAATTCCATAAACCACTTACATATAAATTAATGACAAGAACCGTAGAGAACAGATTAATCAACATAACACTTTATCTAGAACCAGTAGGAATACAATTTTTAGATTTTGCAAGAAACTATAGTACAAAATATGATATTCTAAATTTTATAATAACATGTAAATTTGTTTTGATGAAAATGGTATCGTTATTATGGTACAAATGTGTTTTCAAATGATAAAAAGTTAACGTGGAGTCGACTCAACTAGCAATATTAGTAAGGAAGTATTACAAGTTTAATTTTTGATGAATTCTTTGACTTATTTAAGCTTTGTGTAATTGTAGGTACAATGGCAAGGACAAAGGAATCAACAAAAGGGAAAGCAAAGACTACTGATGTTGGGATATCGTGCACCGGTTTTAACATCTAAAACGAAACTTTATAAAATCAGATTTACAATAGCGGAAGCGTTTACAAAAGTACACGATAATAAAGATCCGATTTTTAACTGACATTGATCTGATTACACATCGTTTAGACAATAATAAAATTAAATAAACACAACCATAGGGTGTTTAGGGTTTATACCTTTGACGAACAACCGGATTGTAACACTCGGGTACAAAGAACGTCACACTAGATGACTTTAAACAATCTCGTCACTCTTCACACGAACACACACTTAATCGCAAAACCAGGTTCTCGGGTGTTTCCGGTTCGACTCGCGGAGGAGAACACGACGGCGGCTTGGCCGGCTTCTAGTGGCTGCGCGACAAAGGTAGCGGCGGCAGGAGGTGGTTGTCGGAGGCCACACACGGCGACATTTGGGTGGCCGAATGAGGTGGAAGAAGCCAAGGGTGGGGGTTTCGGCTCCTCTTCCTTGCGCAAAACCTTTGGTGGCTAGAACACCCTTTAGGGTTTCATCTTAATGATATATTTATAGTAAATCATATTACCATTTAAACCCTAAATAATTAACCTTTAATTACCAACTGATTAACGTTTAATCAGTTCTAGTCCCTATAGTTTATAATTACTCTAATTAATAAACTATCTTGCGTAAACCGAACTGGTTTTATATTTAACTTTTAAATATAAAAACCTGTTAATATATACATAACACCACATTCCGTCTCTCGTTGATTTAATTATTCTCAATAATTAAATACAACAACAAACAATAAATATCTCTTTAGATATTTAATCCACCAAATATGTGTTTCGTGAAATAACGTTTAACAATTTAAACGATATAATTTGTTCTTTGCCCAAAGTGTAACTCTTCGGATCGTACCTCGATAGCAACGTTGATATTAATGATAACCGGGCATCTAATATCCAACAATCTCCCACTTGGTCGATTCATCGATTAATCGGGTCAACGTAGACAGTGGATGATGCCTAGCTGCATCTCACTGCCCCTAACAAGGTATGACGTATTTACAATCGTCAACTAATTTCTCGTGTTCAAGTAACCTTTACTTACCAAGTAAAATAGCCATGACAAACATATCTATGTGTCTTTTCTGTTTAGGTCATCTGTTGAACATGAGACATGGATACAAGTCACTTCTCATATGTGGTTCAACTATTCTTGTTCTCGTTCTCCAATTCAATAATGGTCTAAACAAACTACTCCTTAGTTTGTGAATGGCCACGTGATTTATACCAGTTTGAATCAACGAGGGCGCCAGAATGTCCAGATCCTAATCAGAAGATAACATAATTCCTTTGGCCACGTACAAATCCCACTTAACTTCATATTACTCCTGATCATATCCTTATTACGGCCTGTTAAGGTACAGCGTTAGATAAGATCAAAGAACAAACTTCAGTCAGAGTTAGTTCTAGTGCGTGCCTCGGGTCGAAGAATCAATAGATCTTACCATATTCAAAACTTCTCAATACCTTGATCCATGAAGATAGTTTTGAAGCGAGTTACGTTCAATAATCATTCCCTAATGAATATCTGTGAACATGATGTCCAACTGTTTGGACTTTCATTCCTAATGAACCAATCATCCAATTCACAATAGTCTTTCGTTCAGATTGATTCCCATGAATCTGATGGACTACGAACATTTATAATATAATATAATATTCAAGGATTTCTAAAACGTACAAAATATCGAATCATAGAAACATCTATTTATAATGCACTTAACTGTTAAGTTAATATAAAACACTAATGTTTCTATATATTGTTCGAAAACACCCAATACTAACAAATCAAACTCAAGTCTAGCATGTCTAGCACCTATCAACATGCTACTCATATACAGATTGAGGTATAGGTTTAGTGAATGGGTCAGCTAGATATTGATTTGTGTGAATTTCATTTTAGCATGATATCTCCAAGCTTCATGATCCCATTAATGAAAACTTATGGTGGAAAATCTCTTTTGTAACTTCTTTCCAAACTATTAGAAGTTATCTGAACTCCTTTCATAACACTATCTTCTAAAGTTTCTAAGTCACAACATCTCATGTTTGTGTAACTGTTATTGATGAAACTCTTTCATTAGATAACGCTGATGTATCTTATGGTGTATTCATCTAATCATTCTCAATGATCGTCCTTTTGGTGTCTATATCTTAACTTTTAAGACAGTAGTGCTTTGACTAACAAGTTGTCATACTAGTTATGATTCTTGTTTCAAGAACCCTTCTTGATAGTCAAAGATGGTACTCTTGACATCTTATCCGATAAGATAGCATTATCACATCATAACACTTTATGATCATCACCATTTTGTGCTTCTCAAGCATAATCCTTTTGTCACAATTAAATTTCAAAGCTCTTTCATCACATGAAAGTATTGACATTACTCATTATCTCTTAGATGAAACTACATGAACCTTCTCACTTTCATCCTATCCTAATGTAATTAAGGATCACAGATAATGTTAACAAATAGTGTTAACGATTTGTCTTTATTGATTTGTCACACAAAAACATTTAAGACAATTTTACCATCATCAATGAATTGCTTTGATTCTTACTTTAGAATCTTTCTTTCATATATCTCATATACGGTTGCAATCAATGCTAGCTTTGAAATTTAATCTCTAAAGATACTCTATCTTTCAATGATATGTTTAAACTCGTAATTTTAGCAATGTATCATTGTACATTCTATGATAACACTTACCATCCCCTTTAAGGTGTTCCATGTATCTCTATACATTCCTCTTGTTAATGTGTCTTTACACATTTCTTTGTCGTAGGTACTTACTCCCACTAGCCTTTGCATCTATCATATTGAATCTTCTTCGATTTGATCTCATCAATTTAATGATTCAGCAGTCTTAGACATATTCAGACATTTATACTCCACTTGAAGCTACTTTATTACAAGAACATTCTAGTATTCATAATACATGTTCATTTTGATTAGTTTGTTCAACTGTTCAAAACTTGTAATCTATTTTCTCTTAAGGAAACTTGGAATGCATTTCCACTTTTATCAACCTTTGATAATATGTTATCAACTTTTGATAACATGCCGGGCTTCTAGTATGAACGATCCATTTGTTGTTACCAAAACAACTTATACATCTTGATGAATCTTATTAATGTGTAGTCTAATCAAACCTTTATTTGTCATAATATGTATTGTGTGTCTGGATCATCACCAAGTGATTTTACTAAAGAATCTTATTCTTTCATCACATGATCTCAAATGTCTATTGTAAAAGATCTCATCTTTTGCTTATGATAAACTTTCATATATTATTAAAGATCTCATCTTTGGGTGTGTATATGAACTTTGTGTTTATGCAATTGAATAATACCATTTATTCAGAACTTTAAACAACAATTGTCTATTGTTCAACAATCAGGTATATCTTAGTCATGAACATCCTCAATCTTACGATTAAGTTTGAAGGCTTTTGAAGGCGGCATACAAAACTCTTTCGTATAGGAGTTCATAACATCCTATTCATAATTTGTTCGTAGGACTCTTTCTAATTATTCATATCACATATGAATTGTCATACCTGTTCTGGATGAACCTTACAGTTCAAGACTAGTGATTTAAACTATGTCAATTTTAGGCAGCTGTTTTTCACATGACTAACCATTTAGTCTTGAAGTAGTGATAACTTTTATCGCTTCTTTTATATCTTATCTCATAAGATCGTTTCCAGAGAAATCTTATAAAGTCATATGTAAACATTATATCTTATATATACCTTTTACAAATCTTAATATGTTTCATGATATCTATTAGATCCGATCTAATGAAGTATCTAATGGACTTGAATAACATGTCTCACATGTCTTTAATATTTCATATCAAATAGATGGTATTGATTTCTCAATTCATAGTCAGGCAACAATTATAACGCATAAAAGATTTAAATAAGTCATACTTAAAAAAATCAAGCAATGTTCAAAAGAAAGTAAATACAGAATTTAAACTTGTTCTAGACAAAAATAAAATAACATCATCAAATGGTGTAATCAAGTGTCCGTCTTCCTTTCCTTCTTTTCTTTCATCTTTGCAAAAAGCAAGTTTGCATATGTTAAAAGACTAGCTTTTAAGCGATAAAGAAACAACGAAAAGTTTCCTAGATACCCGGAGTGTATGCATTGAAGCATTCTCTAGCAACAGGAGCTTCGGGCATCTCTCTCACACGACACCTGAGTCTAGAGAGGTGCGTCTTGGTCTCACCAATAGATTTGTCTTTATCCCCGGTCTTGACAGTGTCATCCGGTACCTCTTTGCTTGTGTAGGACAAGTGAAGGCCATAATTGAATATTGCTTGAATGATATTATCACTAGGGAAAACCCATGTCCTCTCAAGCTGGTTGATAAAGCATGTCATGCTCAAAGCATCATCAGGTTCCATCTTGGCGTACCAAGAGATGAAATCCCTCACTTCTTCATAACGACTAAGTAGATTCTTTTCCCATTTATAGTCGTCAAACACGTCATCAATAGTGATATCTATGACCAAGTGATCGTCTATGGGAATGCATGCTTTTTCGAGGTCTGACACTTTCTTCTTCATGATCATAGCACGTCTTGGATTCTCCAAAGCAACGTCTCTAATGTATGACATTAAAGAGTGAGAAGGATCCTTGATGGTATTTCTCATTCAAGTTACGGATTATATCATAAGCAGAAAAGCGCTAGATTGATGCTCGAATCCCAGGGCTAACAGATGCCAGCATAAGGTCTGATATAGCATGGGTATCATCCCTAAGTTTGTTCTAAGCATTTAGAACAAACTCGCTAGCATCCTCAGGTGGTTGCTTAGGTAAGGGGTACTTAAGAATATGTAATTTCTTGTTGTATCTGAGGACGTTCTTCAGATTGTAGTACTAGGTCAAGAAATTTGTTCCATCGAGTTTAACGTTTAGGATGTTGTTAAGACGTTCTAGAATAACCAAATCAGTAGATTGAGACATCTACAAAATACAATTAAAGTTTAATATTTCCATGCTTTAAAATATATCCTAATTAAATTAATGACCCAAGGGCAAAAATATATATAATTAGGAACGAGATCCCGATTCACCATGTCTCAGTGAATGGCTAACCACTTTCCACTGGCATAGCTAGGTAGGTAGGTATGAAAAGACCAATTGTGTCGACTACACAATTCTCGGTTTGAGGGGCATGACAAGCAAGGTCAAGCTACGGATACATTTCCTTCAACTACGCCCACTTATACTACTTAAGTGATATTTGTCCTTCAATCGTGACTATAGACCCGACCTAACTGTCTCAGGAATTGCGGTGCTACCTTCAACCAAAACCGTGGCGTCGGATGCATGGTATTCACTAACATCAACGTTTCGGCTTAGTTGAAGTGTCATAATTAAGGGTGGCGCCGAAATATCGATTTTAAATTGGGATTTCTTTAATGTTTTAAATTTACCGGTTAAGGGTCAAAAACATTTTGGAGTACGGGTAGCATGAATCAAGTCGTGCAAATTTTTAGTAACCAATTTTACTATATAAGTTCGTGAAACGCTTTTCAACACTCGACACGGTCCAATTTTACACACCTTATTTTAAACTAAATTGGTCGTTAGTCGCGAACTTAATTTTAAATTAATTAACCTTTAATTAATTTAATATGTTTTTAAATAAAACAATTAAATTTAAAAACCCGTTTTAATCTTTTAAATAAAAACTACTTTTATTTAATTAACTTTCCGAGAAATATTAAACTTTTTAATTTTCTCGTCGTTTTATAAGATTGTGTTAATCGTTTTATAAAAATATTTGCAGTTAAATTATTATCCTAAATAATTGAAGCAACCACAAAAATATAAAGCAATCATCGAGCCACTAGTAAGATTGTCCGGTTTCGTTCGAGCCATCAAACGAGTAACCGAACCGGTCTAAGGGACAATAAATAATAAATAAACTTGTCGCCTCCCACTTAGTCCAAGATCTCTATCTTCAAGTCCCGTCTATGTCAATCACCGGTCTTCGAGTCTTCGTCTTGTTAGGTTTACAATATTTACATTTTTACAATAAAAATAAATAAACAAAAGAAACCTAACTATTACATCCGGATTCCAAATAACCCAAAAATAAATACAAAGAATATAAAACCAAAATCATGACAAACACAACCACGTGGTCACTAGGGCTCAACTTACCAAACACAATAACAACCAAAACGATAAAGGCTCGATCTTTTGTTAACCAAAAGTGTTAACAAATAAAACGGAGATCGAAAAATAAACAATTATATCTAAACGCGCGTAAAGGTGGCTCTGATACCACTGTTGGGATATCGTGCACCGGTTTTATCATTTAAAACGAAACTTTATAAAATTAGATTTACAATAGCGGAAGAGTTTACAAAAGTACACGATAATAAAGATCCGATCTTTATCCGACAGTGATCCGATTACACAGCGTATAGACAATAATAAAATTAAATAAACACAACCATAGGGTGTTTAGGGTTTATACCTTTGACGAACAACTGGATTGTAACACTCGGGCACAAAGAACGTCACGCTATATGACTTTAAACGATTTCGTCACACGAACACACACTTAATCGCAAAACCCGGTTCTCGGGTGTTTCTGGTTCGGCTCGCAGAGGAGAACACGACGGCGGCTTGGCCGGCGTCTAGTGGCTGCGTGACAAAGGCAGCGGCGGCAGAAGGTGGTTGCCGGAGGCTGCACACGACGTCAGTGGGGTGGCTGGCTGAGGTGGACGACCCAGGGGGAGGGGGGTGTCGACTCCACTTCCTTGCGCAAACCTTTGGTGGCTAGAACTCCCTTTAGGGTTTCATCTTAATGATATATTTATAGTAAATTGTATTATCATTTAAACCCTAAATAATTAACCTTCAATTATCAACTGATTAACGTTTAATCAGTTCTAGTCCCTATAGTTTATAATTACTCTAATTAATAAATTATCTTGCGTAAACCGAACTGGTTTTATATTTAACTTTTAAATATAAAAACCTGTTAATATATATATTGAATTAATATATACATAACACTACATTCTGTCTCTCGTTGATTTAATTATTCTCAATAATTAAATAAAATAACAAATAATAAATATCTCTTTAGATATTTAATCCACCAAATCTGTGTTTCATGAAATAATGTTTAACAATTTAAACGATATAATTTGTTCTTTGCCCAAAGTGTAACTCTTCGGCTCGTACCTCGATAGCATCGTTGATATTAATGATGATCGAACATCTAATATCCAACAGCTGAATCATCCTCTAGAGGTCGGTCAAAAAGGGCAAGGAACACCGCCCTTTTAAATGAGAGAAGTGAAACCGATGAAGAGAGTTCACAAAATTCTGGAGAGGAAGCGGGAGGACCCGTTGTTTAGAAGAAACCTCATAGACTATCGTCCTTTCCATATGCACTGTAAAAGGATTTTTATTTGGATAAGGTGAGTAGCCCGGCTGGTGGGTTCTCATCTTTATTTGCATGTGAAAGGCAAATTTATGAACCGAATTTTGAAAGATATCGGGTCGTCAACTGTTTTCAACGAATTGGTTGGGAAGAAAGTTTTGATTTCCATTATGATGATGTTGATGATGTTTATGGTGAGGTGATTGTGGAGTGGATGTCCACATTGCAATGAATTGAAGGCAACAATCCGCCCAAACTACAGTTTTGAGGGGCACGGTAAATGGGAAACATGCGGACTTGTCATTTACTCCATTGACAAGATCGCCCATTTTGATTCAGGGGCGGAAGATGATCAACCGTATGAATATATATCTGATGCGCGGTTGAAAGTTCAAGTTTTGAATGAGGATTTGTGGGTGAACATGATTAGGACATTGTTTGTGGTAGATGAGTATTGTGATGTGTCCAAGCTAGTATTGCGAAGAGATATGCTAAAGCCACTTCCCAAACTGTTATTGGTCTTTGTGATGTTGAATGTGACCCCCAGGATAGGGGATAAGGCAAAGGTGCATTACTGTGAAGTTATGATTCTTCACACTTTGCTGACAGGTTCACCTGTTATGTTAACAAAGTAATTGATTTTGTAGAACATTTGGGAGGCTCGAGAGGAGAAGGAGAGGAAGTTGAGGAGCATATTATTATCCAAGTTCCTAAAATGGGCAAAGGTGTTGCCAAGGAAGCCGATGGTCTTAACAATCAAGCATAAACCATACACCATGAAATCATTGCAAAAAGGGGGTTGGAGGTACGAGTTAACGGAAATAACTCATTTGTTGACCGACATAGCAACCAGCAGTTTTTTAGAGGAACTAAGGAGTGATTTGGAGGAGGAAGAGGGAATGCATGTGGATGCGGAAGATGTGGGTCATATGGGACCAACACCGGGGTCTGGTGATGCGGGTTATGGATACGGGTACAGTTCGGGTCACTTTCAACCTTACCCGAAAGTGTTAGAGCAGGCTCGTCCAGTGAGTTACCCTACATGGGAGGAGCCCACACACATTATGCTTGATAGGCAGACACAAAGCCTAGATGAAGATAGGAGGTTTAGAATGGGGATGGCATGGTCACAACAGGAAGAAATCAACAGGAACTTTAGGGACAACGAGGAGTTACGCCATTGCAATGATTATCACCAGGGCGTACCATACTCTTCACACCAGGCTCCCACTAATTGGGAGTCTTTACCTCCATATGAGCTAGGTGATAGATATCAGCATTACACACAAATTCATCATTCTGAGTGGGTGGCAACTTAGCCCCCTAGATTCAGGTGGCCAAATTTCGAGTGGGGCTTCATAGGGAGGCCTCAACAGCATGAGGGATATGACTCGTTCATTATATGAGTTATTTTTTTGGCCAACACCTGCAGCCGGAGCCATATGATCCTAGACCTGAAGCGTATTGGCCCTACAAGCCGGGAAACGATGATGATGATGGTGAGGACGATGATGATGGTGGTGAGGATGATGATGATGATGGTGATGATGGAGACGAGGGCAATGAAGATGATGAGGAAAACAACAAGGACAGTTACTCTTGACACTTTTTGATCGGCTTGATCAGGTCCATGTGTCTCTCTATATTTTCTTGCATTGATTGGACTATTTTGTTTTTATTTGTTTTGGCGTGTTTATGTTTGGAACTTGGTTGATTGTGTTTGGGTTAGTGCTTATGGTTATGGGAATCTTTGAGTTGGATATTTGGAAATATTGGGTATGGGATGTTTTTGCACCCACGAACCGCACTTTTATATTTCATAACTATTTACATTTGGACAATGTAAGGTTCAAGTGTGGGGATGTGGGAAATCATGGAAACCATACAAATTTCTTGATAATTGTTTTGCAAAATGTTTGGTAGATGTCTTTGGTCATTGTTAATTCATTAAGTTATTTGATTAAGTTTTTTCAACAAATGTAAAAATAAAAAAAATTATAACAAATTGGAAAAGTTGGAATTAGGAATAACAAAGTAGAAGGTGACGGTTTGCATGCACATGTAGGTAACCCATTTTCCATTGTTTCTGTGAGATTTTGAGCCAAATTACATACATATTCTCTTGTTTGAGTGTTTGGCTACTTTGTTTCACATTTTAGAACTTGCATATTTTTGATACATGTTGAGACCTTGAACCAATTAATTGCACCAAAATGATAAAGGCACTAGGAGAAACCTTTTTTATTTAGCCCTTTTAGTTTTACCATTACCCATTAATATCCATTAGATTGCCCATTTTGAGCCTATACCTTTTTCTTTTGACTAAACCCACAACATTAGCCCATTAATCTTTTAGCCTTTTTTTTAAACCCGTGAGTGGAATTTGACTACGTTATTATTAGTAGAAGTTGATTTAAAAAAAAATGGTGAAAATGAATGAAAATGAAATACAAAAATAGTATCGGGTTAACATTTGCCCAAAGATTTTGAGTACGTATGAGTTTGAATAAAAATAAAAGATGTTGTTGGGTCAATTTTACCCCAAGTTTCATTTGCTAGTTTGTAGAAATAAGAACTCTATTGTTGATGGGTCATTTTTACCCATAGTATAGAGTTGTAAGTTTTAGAGTTGTTCAATAGTTTCGCGAGTTGAATTCCACTCACCCTTAGCCACTTTCAAAATCCATATACATACCCTTAACCCTAGCCTACATTACAACCCTTAAAAGACCTTTTGATTTGTGCATTATAGTTGTGTTAGTAGGTGGAGATGTGATTAATATGCAAGCATATGATAATGTGGTTCATAGTTTGGTTTTGAGTGAAAAACACTAGCATATCATGTCACACCCCAACCGACGGCGGAAACGTCGTGAAGCGTGCAGACTGTTCATTGCTCATGGTTTACTAAAGTTTGAATATTTAAATAATCAATTTCATTGTAATCAAATAAGTTCAACCAAAACATGGATTCAATCCACCAAACAATAATGAAAATTACATCAAAATATAACTGGTTTAATTAGAACTAGGTCCAAATCCTATGTGTAGCATATCTTGATCACTTCAAACATTAGTACCTGAAACATGGTTAGAACGAGAGGGTCAACTACAAAGAGTTGGTGAGAAAACATAGGTTTTGTTGTGTGATAGCAAAAACGTGATGTGTGCATACAGTTCATACAAAACATGTCAATAAAGGCATTTATGGAGAGAAACCATCGTGTGACCTGTGTATTCAATCAAACCTTTGTAACTGAAATCAAATCGTGTTGTCAGCAACAGTCACCCTACCTGGGTGGGTTTGTCAGACTCAATAGTACTATCACTGTATACTGTCGGCTAATAGTTAATGATTGTGAATAGCGTATATAGTCTACACACCTAGCACTCAAGCATAAAGCACAGAATTGCATACATGTATGTAGGATGGAAACTGTATTCGTGTATAATTGAAAACATAGTAATAGAACGCATGTTCCACCCCAAAAGCTGTAAATAGTTAAAAAGGGGGCTATGTAAACTCACATGTTATGTAGAGTGTAGATCATACAAGCAAGTATGTAATGGCGGTGTGTTGTAGGCCACTAAGTTTGACCTAATAAATAAACATATAATCTTGTGTTATTGTTTGTGTTAGATTATATCGAAAGTGAATTGGGTTGATGGTACGATTAGGGTTCGTTTTATGGTATATTATTCATTTAAAAGTAGGTTTTAAATAAATAATTTTCGTTTAAGGTCAAGTGTGAGATATATAAGTATTTATATATAAAAATAACTATAGGAATTGTTATTTAATATAGCTTATCAAGTTTAATAAGAAGAAAATAAAAATAAGGATTCTGTTTTTAAGGAGCACGACCGCGCTCGTGCAAGGCACGACCGCGCTCTTGTCCGGGCGTGACCGTGGTGTCTGAGGCGCGCCCGTGGTCGAGTCAGAAGGCTTCAAAAAGGGTCTGTCCGTAGAGCACGACCGTGCTCGTGTCCGGCACGACCGCGTCTAGGGTTGGTTTAGGTCAGGACTTTGTTTGCTCAGCAAACACGACCGGGCCATGACTCAGGCACGACTGTGCTTGGTCAGGCACGACCGCGCTCCATGATGAGCGTGACCGTGTCTGGTTTTTTTCCAGACACAATTCGCTCGATTCTTGTATTAAAAGCCACTGGAATCAAAGGGTTTTCATTCATAAAGTGTTTTCGAACCTACTCCTACTATTTAATTGGATTAAAAACACAGCTTTCGTGTAGTTTGATTAAATCGTTTATTTTTCAAAACTAAATTTCAAAACTGATTAATCGTGTAATGTAGCAACGAATTAGGTTAGGGCTTTTGATCATAGTGAAGAGACGAACCAATTGGACTACTACTAACCTGTTTAGATTGGGCAACGAGTGATGTCTGCTTCGAGGAAGAAATCGTGGTTCTTGAGGATCGGCAGAGGAATACCGGTGATGATCAGACGATTTTTGGGTTGAGATAGGTTTATGGAAGTCGTACGAAGTTATTATAATAGTTTAAATTCGTTTGATTCTATCATAATTACACGATTCGATTAAGAATGGAAAGTCCGGGTAAAATTGCAAGGATTCGTTCTATTGAATGTGTATTGGGCCGTGTCTAGGTCTTAATTTACCGAATATCGACTTCTGTATACACCGCGGTTTCTAAAACGCGTCTCAATTCTATTTTTGGACAAGATTTGAGTCGGTTTGACTTTTCAGAAGTCAAACTGTGTCGGAGGCACGACCGTGCCTCATAGTGAGCACGACCGTGGTCGAAACTATAAGCGCGACCGTGCTTATGCTAAGCGCGACCGTGCTTGTGTAGATTTTTGGAAATTTCAAGAATAGTCCTTGTAACTTTGTAGTCTTAACGTCGTTTTGAGTTTTAGTCGAATTTGATCCTCGAGTTTAGTGAGATGACGAAGGTTTGTTTCAGTTATTATTGCAACATAATCAATCGTTTATAAGTACTTATAGCATAGTTGTTGTACAAGAATTGAAATTGAATACTTGTGCATAGCATAAAAAAAAACGGTTACATGGAAAATCAGAAATGTTACAGTCTCCCCATGTTGAGGGGATTTCACCCCGAAATTCAACTGGTTGATGCTACTGCTTCAGCAAAAAGATGTGGTTACCGGATTTTTCAACGAGCCTTGACAGTCGGTCTACGGAGTAATTCGGATGGCGAGGTTTAAGTCTGATACTCCAGATTAAAACTTGTTGTTATGTCGGGCATAGAGGTTGGTAGTGGATTTAGTTTTAAAGGACTAAGGAGGAGACTATCAAAGAATACTCTAGACTCTACAGATGGCATTCTCTCACTTGAAATGGGAACGATGGGGATTTGGTGATGTGGTCTATTACGCCCGAGATTTTTTTTTTTTATTATTTTTTTTTTGTGGATGAGGGGTTTCACAATTATTGGTCAATGTCAGAATATCATAAAAACTTCTCGTGATACGAACAACGCTACTACTTGCAATATGACGGGAACACTTATATATAGGAAGTACCAGCGGCGTATCCACTATGCCCTTGTCACATCACATTTGTCTCGTTGTCATATATCATGATAGGTTTTAGGTCATAACACACGACAAAATTTCACTATGCTTTCCCTGCTCTGATTTGTATAATTTCGTGTGCACCCGTAATTATTCAAATCATCGTATGGTCCGTATAGATCGTTTCGTTGTGTGCGGGTAAGGGGCACAATTTTTTTTTTTTACTATGATCACGTCTATTGATTACACATAAAAGTCGCTACCAAGTAACTATGTCCCTAATCAGGTCAGTTCGCAACTAAAGACTAGTAAAGTAGTAACACTTAGAGTTTCTTAGTTTGCTCGTGTTTGAACAAGAATACGTCAAACCTCGAGTCGTTTCAATGTATTATGGTCTTCAACTTTGGCGTACAAAGTGCATGACCATGTCTTGTGTATGATGTAATCAATCTATTGCAAATATTGTAAGCAATTTTGTTTCGAGTGTATAGTAAACACATAAGTCTCATGTATGATCTAGTGCCACGTAGTTTGTAATCAAATAGGTCTCATATATAACGTAAATAAATTAGCGTCTTGTATTTTGTAAATCAATAAGCTCTAATGTGTAATGTAAACAACATAGTATCATGTGTATTGTAGGAAATGGATCTCATGTATAGTGTTAGCAACTTAGCATCATGTATTCTGTATAATGTACACCGTTTAGTATCAAGTGCTTTGTAACAAAATGAGTTTCATGTATAGTGTGGTCAATCTAGAACTATGTATCAATGACGCAATTCTTATGCATCACGTATATTGCAAACAATTAAGTTTCGGGTATTATGTAATTTGTGTAGTATTGGATATATTGAGAATAATTGAGTTTTATGTACCATAAGATTGCATTGAATATATTGTGAACGTGAGTATTGAACTTCGCGTGCGATGTGTACTAACGGGTTTTGTATACGATCTAGTGTTGTGGAGAAGTGTGTTGTTGTCGTTCTTGTAAGATGTGGTAGTTAGGTTCTAGCCCCTTAAATATCATTGAGGTTTGTGGGGATGTTTAACATCTACGCGGTACGGATCGTCTCTTGAAGTGGCAAGTGAAAAGTAATGAGGAGGTTCTGAAAAACACTCAGAGGGATGTGTTTACAAATAATTGATCTTTGTTTGAAAATAGGAAATTGTAAATTGTTCTTGGTTATAGATGTATAAAGTAATGAAACTATTGAGTTAAATAATCTAAATAAATAGACCATTTACAGGAAAAATCTGTAAATTTAAAAATT
Source organism: Smallanthus sonchifolius (assembly GCA_023525975.1). NCBI lineage: Eukaryota > Viridiplantae > Streptophyta > Magnoliopsida > Asterales > Asteraceae > Smallanthus > Smallanthus sonchifolius. The sequence goes on along the minus strand of CM042033.1, from coordinate 70,729,918 downwards.
TTAATTATTATGAAGGGAATATTTTAAGATGACTTATTGGCTAAACAAGTAGTCGTATATTAATTTAGCCAATGTTTAAAAATAATTACTGTAATGAGGAAAATCATGCTTGTTTATCAATTTGAAGTAAGATTTCTATAAAATAGGTTGTATTAATCTCCCTTGTAAAGTGAAAATGTTTATGGGAAATTTATGTTTCTGATATTCTTTTAAAAGTTCGATAAACGTTTGGTTCTGAAAATAACGAGGTTGTTTAAATCTAATATGATGATTTGATTACGAAGAAGATGAAATCGTATTGAGTGAAGAAGGTGATATTTGGGGAATCTTAATGAAAATATGATGGATGAACAATGAATGATAAACTTAGAATTTGGAAAAAAAAATATATAAAATTTATTAAATGTTGAAACGGTAAACATTATTCAAAAACATAAGGAAAAGTTTTCAAGTTGAAAATTTAAAGACAATAAATGGAAATTTCTGCTAACACCTCTGGTAGTTGCCCACTAGAAGGAAGATAATCACCAAGACGAGCACCGCTATGGTCATTCGGGTAGTTGATCTGGCTTCGGCCCTAGCTGTTTCCGTGCGATTCTCAAACATTTCTTTTTCGAGGATGGAAATTAACTCCTTTTGGTGCCCTAATTGATTCACTAGGCTATCCATTCTCTGTCCTTGCAAGTCATGTATTACCTCGTGCTCCATCCTTTGCCTCTCAAACTCGGAGGTCCTCACATATTGGTGAATGTCGTTGATTGGAATTCCCATAGCACTAGTGGGTGCCATGGTATGCCTTACCCATGGGTTAGGATGATACAGGTCGGGCATCAGATACGGGTCTCTTAATGGGGGTGATCTAGGTGTTCGAAGCCTTGGGCCAGTGTTCCTAGTCCAATCTGCACTTACATCAACTCTTGGTCTAGCAGCTGGAGGTGTTGGTGACCGATATACGGGTGTCCCGATGTCTTCTTCCCAGTCAGACTCTGCTCCAGGATGGTAAACCGGGGAGGAAGGAGAGTAGGAGTCCATATCTAGCAGAGAAACAATGAGAAGGTTGTAAGTGATAGTGAAATGTCGAGTGTTAAATGTAGGGGTTCTCATAGGTTTAGAGTTTGACTAGTCATAACACCGAGCCTTCACAATATAAGAAAAGATTGTAAGAACTTATGAGAATCGTTAGGATGAGATAACCAAACAAAAACGGATATTCTTAGTTTGGATTGTACTCAAATAGTGACATAATCACTTGAATACTATGACACATTAAGGTTAATTAACTTATATAACTTTCGAGGAGACGTGCTTTAGCCTATAAGTAAACACTCATCCCGGGAATTCCCAGGAAAGCATACGGGTCCCTCGGTTGATTGGGATTTATACGAAATGCTTTCCTAGACAGAAAACCCGGAATACAGGTGTCACCCTTCCAGATTGCACGTGTCCTCTAATAATTAACAAAGTTTAAAACCTTAACGAAGAAATAATTAAATTTTTAATAGATTTAACTCCATGAAGGTTCCACATGCTATGATGATAATGATAGGAAGTAGACAAGAAGGTTATGAGGTTTAGGGTAAGGGTAGGGATATTATTTTATCTAATTTATTATTTAGGTATGGTCTAGTAAGTTATGAATTCTAACAATTAAGGTACCATGATAAAATAAAATACAGTAAGCATGTAACACATAGCATGTAACACATAACATGTAGCATATCATATATTCATAGAGTATGGTAAATAATGGGTGTCCTAAGATTATAGTCTAGGTCAAGGTGTCTAATAACCTAAATCCCTATAACCAAGTCTCTGATACCAATCTGTCACACCCCAACCGACGGCGGAAACGTCGGGGCGTGAAGCGTGCAGACTGTTCATTGCTCATGGTTTACTAAAGTTTGAATATTTAAATAATCAATTTCATTGTAATCAAATAAGTTCAACCAAAACATGGATTCAATCCACCAAACAATAATGAAAATTACATCAAAATATAACTGGTTTAATTAGAACTAGGTCCAAATCCTATGTGTAGCATATCTTGATCACTTCAAACATTAGTACCTGAAACATGGTTAGAACGAGAGGGTCAACTACAAAGAGTTGGTGAGAAAACATAGGTTTTGTTGTGTGATAGCAAAAACGTGATGTGTGCATACAGTTCATACAAAACATGTCAATAAAGGCATTTATGGAGAGAAACCATCGTGTGACCTGTGTATTCAATCAAACCTTTGTAACTGAAATCAAATCGTGTTGTCAGCAACAGTCACCCTACCTGGGTGGGTTTGTCAGACTCAATAGTACTATCACTGTATACTGTCGGCTAATAGTTAATGATTGTGAATAGCGTATATAGTCTACACACCTAGCACTCAAGCATAAAGCACAGAATTGCATACATGTATGTAGGATGGAAACTGTATTCGTGTATAATTGAAAACATAGTAATAGAACGCATGTTCCACCCCAAAAGCTGTAAATAGTTAAAAAGGGGGCTATGTAAACTCACATGTTATGTAGAGTGTAGATCACACAAGCAAGTATGTAATGGCGGTGTGTTGTAGGCCACTAAGTTTGACCTAATAAATAAACATATAATCTTGTGTTATTGTTTGTGTTAGATTATATCGAAAGTGAATTGGGTTGATGGTACGATTAGGGTTCGTTTTATGGTATATTATTCATTTAAAAGTAGGTTTTAAATAAATAATTTTCGTTTAAGGCCAAGTGTGAGATATATAAGTATTTATATATAAAAATAACTATAGGAATTGTTATTTAATATAGCTTATCGAGTTTAATAAGAAGAAAATAAAAATAAGGATTCTGTTTTTAAGGAGCACGACCGCGCTCGTGCAAGGCACGACCGCGCTCTTGTCCGGGCGTGACCGTGGTGTCTGAGGCGCGCCCGTGGTCGAGTCAGAAGGCTTCAAAAGGGTCTGTCCGTAGAGCACGACCGTGCTCGTGTCCGGCACGACCGCGTCTAGGGTTGGTTTAGGTCAGGACTTTGTTTGCTCAGCAAACACGACCGGGCCATGACTCAGGCACGACTGTGCTTGGTCAGGCACGACCGCGCTCCATGATGAGCGTGACCGTGTCTGGTTTTTTTCCAGACACAATTCGCTCGATTCTTGTATTAAAAGCCACTGGAATCAAAGGGTTTTCATTCATAAAGTGTTTTCGAACCTACTCCTACTATTTAATTGGATTAAAAACACAGCTTTCGTGTAGTTTGATTAAATCGTTTATTTTTCAAAACTAAATTTCAAAACTGATTAATCGTGTAATGTAGCAACGAATTAGGTTAGGGCTTTTGATCATAGTGAAGAGACGAACCAATTGGACTACTACTAACCTGTTTAGATTGGGCAACGAGTGATGTCTGCTTCGAGGAAGAAATCGTGGTTCTTGAGGATCGGCAGAGGAATAGCGGTGATGATCAGACGATTTTTGGGTTGAGATAGGTTTATGGAAGTCGTACGAAGTTATTATAATAGTTTAAATTCGTTTGATTCTATCATAATTACACGATTCGATTAAGAATGGAAAGTCTGGGTAAAATTGCAAGGATTCGTTCTATTGGATGTGTATTGGGCCGTGTCTAGGTCTTAATTTACCGAATATCGACTTCTGTATACACCGCGGTTTCTAAAACGCGTCTCAATTCTATTTTTGGACAAGATTTGAGTCGGTTTGACTTTTCAGAAGTCAAACTGTGTCGGAGGAACGACCGTGCCTCATAGTGAGCACGACCGTGGTCGAAACTATAAGCGCGACCGTGCTTATGCTAAGCGCGACCGTGCTTGTGTAGATTTTTGGAAATTTCAAGAATAGTCCTTGTAACTTTGTAGTCTTAACTTCGTTTTGAGTTTTAGTCGAATTTGATCCTCGAGTTTAGTGAGATGACGAAGGTTTGTTTCAGTTATTATTGCAACATAATCAATCGTTTATAAGTACTTATAGCATAGTTGTTGTACAAGAATTGAAATTGAATACTTGTGCATTGCATAAAAAAAACGGTTACATGGAAAATCGGAAATGTTACATATCATCGCTAGTCCAGATATGAAACTGAGTGGAGTGATTGATTGTGAGGGGTATGTTGCATTCAAAACCATAACCAAAAATGAGTTAAGTGTGTCCAAGTGTTTCCTTGTGTTGAAAAACTCATCATTTGTTTGTTGGATTGTAAATCTATTGAGAGTGTAATTCTTGAGAATTTTGTATGACCTTGGACCTTAACTTATGTTTAGTTGAAACAATTGTTTTTGAAATTGTAATGTGAACTTGATCTGAAAGAGTTGCTTGAGGGCAAGCAAAACTCAAGTGTGGGGATGTGACGAGCGGCTAATGTTTTACATGTTTTTATGGTTAATATTGCATATTTACTTGAAACAATATTTGGAATGTAAAGACTTTGTGTAGTTGGGCAAATGCAGGTGATAGGAGCTTAAAGGATGCTTTTGAAGCATTATACGAGAAATACGAGAGTTGTAAAAGACCGCACGAGAAGTCGGGATCCCAATACGATGCAATAGGAAGATCTCAGCAGAGGGTAGCGTAAGCTTATGCCCTGGGAGCGTAAGCTTACGCCGGGTCATTTTCCAACACAGTGGGATTCCTAGGGTAGCGTAAGCTTACGATGGACACTTTTCACATCTGTAAGGGTTTTATAGGGGGCGTAAGCTTACTCCCTCCCCGCGTAAGCCTACGCTGGTTACGGTTTGGCAGCGGATTTTCAGGGAAACTGCCGATTTTGAGTGATTCTTTAGGAGTTTCTTCCCCAATTTCGAATTTAACATTTTTGGGAGCAGAGTTGGTCGATTATTGGAGGTCTTGGGAGGCTAGAAACACCATTCCAACATCTTATTGAAGATTGATACCGAGAAATTGAAGAATCAAAGAGGAATTCCACAACCATGAGAGGCTAATGCACCCGTAATCATTCCCGTTGAATTGTTTGTAAGTTTTTAGGGTTTTATCATGTTTTATATTTGAGGCAACGATTCGTGTAATTGTTTGGTTTGAACTACTTGAATCATTGTGTTTGGTATTGTTATAAACTCATGGGAGTCAATGTTTTCTTGCACCATTGACATAGTTAGATGATAATTGCTATGAACTTTGGTTTGTGTTAAGTTTATTGATTAATCTAATTATATATTGCATACGTGTGTCTCAATTTCATTCGTGAATGTGTTTTTGCACTATTTGCCGGTGATGTATGAATGTTGATGTTCTTGGTTGGAATTGGTCTAATAAACTTAGATAACCGTTTGATTACTTGAACTTATTTCTTTGGTGTGATAATCCCTAGTTGTTTATGAACTTGAAACCCGGGTGTGATTCCTTTTTAATCACTGTTTATAATCTAAACCATTTATTTGCTACTTGTTGATTGTTATAAGTCGTTTGTCACTAATTATTATTGATTACTTGAGTTGCTAATTTAAACTTCAACCATTGTTCGTGTTTGGTCAGAAAGACCCATTGCAACTTCATAAATCACTTTGTCGATTGAAGTTAAGCGCCGACCATAAACTTTTCGTGATTCGACACCTTTCTTACACTAACTAGTTTAATGTGATTAGGACACACTAATTCTCTATCTTTGACCGGTCGCTTCGACACCGATCAGAGGTTCGTCAGTAACAACCGTAACTCTCTGGGTTATGAGGTCCATCGGTCATCCGTTGGTATTTTTTTTTATCATTTTCTAACTTTTTAAAACTTTTTAATAGATTCCGTCGATAACGAGTCTAGTCCATTAGTGATAAGTCATCAGTGATGCTCATTATTCTAGTAGAAATATTTTCTTGATGGTAATTCAACACAAAGCAGGGTATTTTTATTTTTGTACGTAGAACAATCTAATAACAATGGAAAAAAATATTAATGAACAAGTAAAGTTGTGAAAATATACTATTACATGTCATTAATCCTTTTATTTTACTCGATAAGTTTTATTTTGTTCATGTCAAAGTATAGTTCTTAGAAATTATAAATATTTAATGAATTAATAATTAGGTTTTATATCATATTAAATATCACAGCTATTACAGAAAAACTAACATCTAACATAATATTTTGGTACACCAATAAATTTATTAATTGGGTCGCCTTTTTACTGTGCTTTCTATTCGCTGGAAAAGCTTTTTTTTTTCTAAACTATATATGTTTTCTTTCTCTAACTACATTTTCATATCTAATAAAATAAAATAAATATAACATCAACAATTATAATTATATCTAGATACGTGTAACTTAACCTCGGGTTAGTTGGTTTTAATTCCATCAATTAAAATTGACGATGCCATTTATTTAACTAATGTATATAAGCTTCTTATTTTAAGTAACTAAATTGAAATTTTAAATGAATCGCTCATGTTATGAATTAAACACTAAAAATTTATCAGTTACCTCATTTCATATTGTTAGTTAAAAATTTCATTTATATTTCTTGTTTTATAATATACTAGTTTAGAACACGTGTAATACACACATGGTAAAAAATATCAATATTTACAATTTTTAAATCTTTATGTATATATTTTACATGTGTAAAAATGTATTACATATATTAAGGATAGAAAACAAAATTCAAAATATGTAAAAATTAAAATATAATTGGGTTTCAAAAATACGTTAATTACTATTTAATGTAATTTGACTTTCATTACTATTTGATTGAAAATAAAAGTTATATAATTAGATTTCAAATTTTCATATAATAAGGGATAATTTAATTGCATGGAGCTACCCGGGTTTAAATACAATCATGATTTGGTTAGGATATTCTATGTGATGTTCTTAAGCGGGCATGAATTTCTGCTAAAAAAGAGGCCCGTGTGAACTTTTTGATAGATCTACTTGAAGAGAGGTCTACTCTACAGCCAGCGGATATTCTTGTGTTTGGGTGGGCAGGGAGAAACACGTTTGTGTGGACCTTACAGGAGTGTCCCATCTTGTGGGGCTCAGGGACAATGGTTTTGTTGCAGGTCAGGCTGCGTTGAAGGCGGAATCAGGTAAAGTTGCTAAACACAAGAAAGCTTGTTTAGAGAATCAACACGTGTTTATCCCTTTTGCTTTTGATACATTTTGTTTCCTAGCCCCGGAGGCTATGTAATTTCTAAACATGGTTCAGCGGGTCGTGCATAGTAAAACCCAAAGCTTTGTTTTTAGTAGGATCGGTTTTGATATCCAAAGGGGGTTGTGGTGCAGCTTGTTGCCCATCTACCTTGTAAGGCCCCAAACCCGGGAGGCCTCACGTATTGGATTTACTCATCAACACATAGCACTTAAACATAAGACATTCTTTAACACAGCGGAAACGATTTAAAACTTCAACATACGCAGCGAAAATACATAACATGTCTAAACATATCTTGTCTGATAAGAAATGAAACTTGTCTTAAACGACGGAAACATAAACATGAACATAAACGGAATGCCAGATGCTGATCTTCAGGTAACTCTTCCCGCCAAGCTAAGCATCCACATCCATCCAAAGCCACCTACACTTAACTGATATGCATACTAAAAGACAGTAACGCTGAGTGAGTTCTAACGTTTATTTTAAATCAATTATATAAAACATTTACTAACACGTACATACTACCCTTAAGGAAAAACTTTACATACTTTACTTTTCAAATCAGTTTATGAACATAAAATAAACCGTCAAATTCCTTTACACTGTACTGCCGTCATGGCTTGCACCATGAACCGACAAGTACCTGGTCAATGCCCTCATGGCTAGCACCATTAACTGACAATACCGCTTAACCGTCAATTCACTTGTCACTATCGTACTGCCCTCATGGCTTACACCATGAACCGACGAGTACCTGGTCAATGCACTCATGGCTAGCACCATGAACCGACAATACCGCTTTACGCTAATGGGAGTTGCGTGGTTCTACCAAGCAACCGCCGTCACTCATCCAAGTTGTACAACCGTTAACGAACCCAAAGGTTCTTACTAATGGGTAGAACCCATATATGACATCTTGTACAAGTAATATCTGTCCCATGGACCTTTACAGCTGGTACATATTCCCGAAGGAAATCTATTCACTTTCTGCTCATACAACTTTTCTTTAACTTGATCATAACTTAAACATGTATTATGCCTTTGTTTATGTATATTAAAATATAGTAAACACTTGCCAATAATACATTGACTTTTAGTGAAATCTAGCTCAACACATATATCATGCCTTTGTATATATATATTAAAATATATTAAACGCTTGCCAAATGATATATCTTACTTCACTGAAAAACATACTAGCATATATATTATGCTAGTGTTTATGTATATAGAAATATAGTAAACGCTTGCCATGATATAGCTATACTTTTCTCAAAACGTACATTGCCTCTTTTAAACTCTTCACTAAAACATAGCCTTTCATCTTGTTTATTAATATAAAAATATGTAATAAACGCTATACACTGAGTATGCATACCACCACTAAAGAAGGCAAAAAGGGGATTAGAACTCACCTGATATTCTGTCTACTGAAACTAAAAGCTCGGGCTACACAAGTGCTACATGACCTGTGCATATACGATACATAAAATCGGTTAAACTTGCAAGTGTCGGCTGTTACACTGGAGGGTCGGCAGAGACAGTCGGCCGACACTTTCTCAAGAGTCGGCCGACACACTCTCAAGAGTCAGTTGACACTCTCGATTGCGCATGAACTTGCGTTCAGGACTTTTGTCATGCTGAATGGGCCGATTCTCCTTGGCCGATTCTCCCTGGCCGATTCTTTCTACCCTTCTTCTTCGCTAAGTGTCGCTACTTGCAGGCAGCGACACTCAAGAGTCGGCTCAAGAACCCTAATTCCAAATCATACTTGTTTTCGATCCAAAACCATAACTTTTTATGTTCAAAACATTTTTCCAACTCCCATGAAGCTAGATCTATCCTTTTCATGTGTTTTTATACGTAAAAATCCAACCTTTAAGTTAAAAAACTCCATGAAACCCTAAAAACCAATTTTGAATAAAAACTCAGATCTGAGCTAGTTTCTTACCTCAAATCGGCTCGTTTGTTCAGCAAAGCTTCGTGAAATCTCTGGAGAAGAAGAATGGATAGATCTTTGGGCAAAATCGACACCTCCTCTCTCTAACCTCTCTCTCTCTCTAGAACTTGTGAATGGTGAAAATGGTTGTAATGAAGGTGGAGAGGATGAAGTTGGGTTTTTATAGAGCCTAACTCACTCTCCAAAGCCGGCCCAAGCCCAAGGCCCACCTCCTTTCACCTTCCTTGTTCTTTGTAAATCCCGTGCCCGTCTACGCTTTCAAAATTTTGGGATGTTACATACTTACCACTTTATTGTAATCGTCCTTCCTATAAAATATTAAACATATCAATTTCACGTTTAATTTATTTTTAATGTATATTTCTTTTCAATATTTAAGGGGAGACTGTTGGGATTTATCATTTGTAAACCCTAAAAATAGGTGAAATATTGAATAAAAAGATAAACGAGAAGACCTAAATTATATCTTTGAAGTTTAAGTTCAGAACCCTCTGAACTTCAACTTTAGAGACTACATTGATATTATAGATGGCGTGGCTTAAATGACGTCCAACCTTCCAGAAGAAAGATCCTGACACAACATCTTTGTAAATGGGTCAATTGCAACAGATAATTTTAGATATTCTTGCCACATGAGCATATGTGTCAAAGTAGTCTATACCTTCCTTTTTGTCTAAAGCCTTGGATAACCAATTTGGCCTTAAACTTATCAATGGTACCATCTACTCTCATCTTTTTCTTGAAGATTCATTTACAACCAGGAAGTAGATCAGTCAATTTCCAAGTATTATTTTGCATTAAGAATCCACCTCATCATGTATTGCTTATTTCCATAATGAAACATCAGGATATGCCATAGCCTCACTAAAAGTTCTAGGATCTTCCTCAATATTTAAGAAATATTAATATTGAGTATGAATCTCACTTCTAGATCCTTCAACCAGATAAAGTTGGTAATCCGAACCATAGTTCTTAGCTAGTCTAGCTCTATTACTTCTTCTAGTTGGTTGAGAGTTACTCAAATTTGAAACCATGTCCTTTGGTCTAGGTATATATGAGAATCTCTCCTCATCAAATATTGCATCTCTTGACTCTATAACAGTGTTTATAGAGACAAAGTCGTTAGGTTTTATGACATAAAACCAATATGCCTTGGAATGCTCAGCATATCCAATGAAGATGCAATCTATACCTCTTTCACCTAAGTTCTTTCTTTTAGGTTCAGTGAGCCTTACAACTGCTCTACAGCCCCAAACCCTTAAGTAATTTAAGTTTGGTAGCTTACCATACCAAAGTTCATATGGGGTAATCTTCTTCCTTTTGTTAGGAACTCTATTTAACAAATAATATGTTATTAACATAGCCTCAACCCAAAACCCTTCATTTAACCCTGAATAGGACAACATGGAGTTAACCATTTTCTTTAGAGCCTTATTCTTTCTCTCAAATACACCATTTTGCTGTGGTGTATAAGGAGCACTAGTTTGATGTATAATATCCACTGGTTGGAAATAACTTGGATCATAGTATTCACCTGCCCTATTAGTGCATAGTGTTTTAATTAAGTCATTCTTTTGCAATTCTACCTTAGTTTTATATCTTAAATTCATCTAAAGCTTCATCTTTAGTGTACAAAAGATATACATAACAAAACCTAGAGGCAACACTTATAAAAGTAACTATATACTTTTATTTCCTATAGATGGTGTTGCATGAAAATCACATAAGTCACTATGTATTAGTTCAAGCACAATAGAATCCCTTTTAACATCTATAAATGGTTGTCTAGTAATTTTAGTTAACATGCACGTTTTACACCACTTCTCATTATTAATGTCAAAAGCAGGTATCAAACTACACTTAGGCATATCCAATCATATTTTATAGTGTACGTGCCTTAAACTTGTAAGGCCCCAAACCCGGGAGGCCTCATATGTTGGATTTACTCATTCACAAACAGTTCTTAAACTTCAAATAACATTCAAGCAGAGGAATAACGTCATTACATTGTCTCAAAATAGCAAAAATTAAAACATTGTCTTAAAACATTCAACATTCAAAACATTCATAAGGGATGCCAGTCCTTTATCACTAGGTAAGTCTTCAATAGCCAAGCAACATCCATTCATAGTCCATTTAACCTTAACCTAACATGCATACTAAAAGTCAGCTAACGCTAATGAGTTCAAGTCTTACGTTCGCCTTAGGAAATGGTTTATCATTCATTCCTTCGTTAGGTTTTAATCATTTATTAAAGAAAACAGGACTTGTCATTCACGTTCAACATTCAACCATTCATTCATCGTTAAACCATAATTTAACAGAACATTCAATCAACATTTATCATTTATTTAAAACATACTTTTATTATCTAAATCTGTATCGTCATTCATTTCATTCGGTTCATTACGTTTCCACTTCTTACATCGCCTTTAGGACTCATAGGTCTCCATGGTAGTACCATCGCCCTTTAGACTCATAGGTCTTTAAGGTAATACCATCGCCCTTAGGACTCATCGGTCCATAAGCTAATATCGTTCATTCATTACGAATCACGTTAATCCCGAGTGACCATCGGCACTACCTTCGCCAGCTGTATAACCGTAGTCTACCATTGATAGGCCACATAGGCGCTATCCCTGTTATACTTATGGTCCAAATGTGCCATAAGGTTGGGAAGTACATTCCCAGACTTCTTTCGTCAATTCGTTCATTCGACAGATTAGATATATAACGACTACTTTAAAACATTTGCTCGTTTTCTTTTCATAAAACATTTCATTCATTTGTAAAACCCTTTTCTTTCATTTTAAAACCATTCCTTTATAAACATTCCTTTTGTAAACATTTCATTTCATAAACTCTTCTTGTTTCAAGCATCATTTCTTTCATAAACCGTTCATTCAAAATTATTTCATTTCATACGTTCGTCATTTCATAAACATTCGTTAAGTATGCACATCGCCCTAGAAACAAGTAAATAGGGATTCTTGACTCACCTGGTAGACTAGCTCAAAGATATTATCACCGGTCCAAATTATCACTCTCTCAATCTGAATCAATGGTTAATAACTCATCAATTCTATACTTTCTAATATCCCAAGCGAAACTAGGTCAGTTTCGCTTCCTTTGGCTAGGCAAAACTAGGTCAGTTTCGCTTCCTTTGAACTAAGCGAAACTTGGCAGTTTCGCTCCATGTGGTCCCAGCAAAACTAGGTAGTTTCGCTTATTTCTCCAAGCGAAACTACCTGTTAGTTTCGCTTGATCGTCTTGTCCAGCAGAAACCATAGTTTTTGCATGGAGATGGCGGCTCAAGCTTCTTACGTTCAAGCTTCTTACTTTTTACGTTCAAAACGTGTGGTTTACTCTCGTGAGTTCAGATCTATGATCCTTTTCTCGTTTAACCCGTAAAAAACCCGACCTTTTAACCAAAAACCCATAAAACCCACATTTAAGAAAAACTCATATCATGAAGGATTTCTTACCTCAAAACGCCTCATTTCTTCAGTAGAACTTCACATGAGCAGTGGAGATAGATGGAGGATTGATCTTTGGCTCAAACCGATACTTTCTCTCTCTACGGTTTCTCACAAGTAAGGCTAAAAGATATGAGGGCCAGGGTTTTAAGCCCACCCTCCCCTCCTTTTTAGGCACAAGCCCACGATAGGTACACTTTCCTGTCAGTGCATTTTAGTTGAAGGTACTCCTTTTATTACTTAGGAGTCTAGGTTAGGTTTAGTAGAGTTTTATATAGAACGTCTGGGTAACATCAAGTTTTTGGCGCCGTTGCCGGGGGACACTTGGCAATACCAATATTAGCTTTGACTTGTTCTTTTAGTTATTTTTGGTTTTTTTTTATTTTTGAATCTTAATTGTGTGTCTTTGTCCTATCTGCTATTTGTGTATCCTATCTGTGTGTCTAACATAGGATTGAGTTTTTCTATTTTGAGTCTTTATTTATTTTCTTTTTGTTCTTGTGTCAGTTTATGCACCACACTCGTTCGTAGGGATCACCACCTTATTCAGCTTTTCAAGAGCCCGGACGAGAGCTACACGAGCTCACCCGTGACTTTTAGGAGCGTTTGAAGGAGCTGTGCAAATCCCAGGTATGTTCTACTAGCCCAATTCCATTTCCTATCATGGGCGACGCTAACCCAGCAGCGAGACGTACCGTTCACCAGAGGGCCAGTGACAGGGTCACCGGGGTGAGATCTTTGATCACAACCCCCGCTATTCCGAACATCAATGTATGGCAGATCCCGCCACATGTCTTGATTTCCTAGAGGTATGCATCAGGTCACTCCTGATACTAGCGTGGCGGCTGCACTCGCAGCTATGGAAAAATGAACCAGAACCAAAACCGAGGGTACAACAATTACAACAATACTTATGGCTCGGGATGGAGATCTGGAAATAACCCACCTGGGTTTAATGGTCGCCAGCATTAGTATGGAAGAGCTGAAGCAGGGACGAGTTCGGAAAGCAGTGTCAACACTAGGAAGATCGAGGAGATAATATAGAATCAGACACAGATGCTTTCCCACTAAGTCTAGCAGGATAGGGACGCTAAGCAAAGACTGGATGCCCACGACACTTTATTGAAGAATCAGCAGTCGGCATTTCAGGATTTGCAACGCACGGTAGGAGACATCGTGAAGAGCTTGAAGGACAGACAGGGAGGTCCATCTTCAGTCCCTAATGCTTCAGTGATGGCCGTGTCAGTCATGAGTCATAGATATGAGGAGATAGTAAAAGAGGAAGCCTCCCACGGTGCTAACTATGGCATTCCTTTGGTAGAGGAGGTGAAGAAGATTGATTGGAGAGCTCGATTTGATAAGATCGATGCTAGGATGTTAGAGGAGCCCGAGTTGAATGATGTGTCGACTAGGAGCATGAGAGCAGAAGAGAAGGATAGCCCACCGATAGTAGAAGAATAAGAGCCGGTGGATGAGGAGATAGTTATGGAGAAGCCTGCCGAGAGGGCAGAGGAGAAGAAGAGTGGGGGTGAGATGAAAACCCCTGAGATTGACTTGAGTCGTGTTCCCTACCCAGCGCGCTTGTTGCCACATAAACTTGCTAGGGAATACGATCACTTCCTTGATATGTTTAAACAACTCAAGGTCAATCTATCATTTATAGAGGTCCTCCAGCATATGCCTAAGTATGGCAAATTCCTAAAAGATCTTCTTTCCAATAAGAAAAAGCTGGAGGGGATCTCTAAAGTCTCACTTAGTGAGCAATGTTCTGCAGTGGTTCAGAACAAACTGCCGGAGAAAATTGCAGATCCAGGTAGTTTCACGATCCCGTGTCTGCTTGGCGGGTTGCCTCTAAACCATGTGTTAGCTGACTTGGGTGCTGGCGTCAATCTGATGCCTTATTCTGTCTATAAACAGCTAGACATAGGTGAACCGTCGCTGACGTGCATGAGCATATCCTTGGTTGACCGTTCAGTCAAGTATCCACGAGGAATTGTAGAGAATCTGTTAGTGAAAGTAGGTACTTTTGTATTCCCCGTGGATTTCGTCATTCTAGATATGGAAGTGGGTGATAGAGTCCCGCTCATCCTAGGACGCCTGTTCCTACGTACCGCCAAGGTATTGATCGATGTTTTCGACGGGAAACTTACACTTCGTGTGGGGGATGAGTCTATTACTTTCGATGCTATGAAACCCGTGAAGGATGTTGGCGAGCATAGCCACTCCGTGTGCATGCTTGATGCCTTCATAGGTGACCATCGGGACTCTGATCCAGAGAGAGAAGTTGATGTACCCACCCCTAACTTAGGAGAGATATCTGAATGGGCGTTGGAGTTGGAGAAGATGTTAGATGAGCCGGATGAAGACGATGATGAGGTGCCTGATGATCTGCTAGAGATGATGGCAGAATTTGATGAGATCATAGGCAAATCCCCAAGTGTGGGGATGATTGACGAGAGCATAGAGGATCCTGAAGATCCGAGTGAGAGAATAAGGGCCATAACCAAAGAAAATCATATTCTTGAACTCTTACCCATCACCATTATTCATTCTGAGGGGAGGTCCACCGAACCAACCCCTAGTTCCAGTGTCCATAACTCTAGGCCACCCCGGAAGAGAACCCGTGCTTTGATAGAGTCATCTAATTTAAGAAGAGTGAAAACCCCAAGTGTGGGGATGTTTAGAGGTGAGAAGTTACTAGGGTACTTGAATAGTGTCACCTTCAGACCGAGTAGGTTTAAGTGGTGGTGGAAGGACTTGATTGATAAATGTAGTAGAAGTTTTAGGTTCGGTAGTAGTATTTGTTTGATGATGCTGATGTGGAGGACTGGTAGACCGCGAAGGATGAAGGCGGTACCAGTTAGGATCAAGGAGAAGCCTCCTGATAGGTTTGAGTCTCGGGAAAGTGCTCGGGATGTAGAGTTTGTTCGCACTACTTGGTTTGAGTCCATGTCAATTTTTGTGCTTTTCGGTATGTGTTTTGTTTGTGTCATGTTTTGCAGGGATTCGTGCTTGATTCGGCGAGAAAAATCATCAGGAATGAAGTTCCAAGTATTTTTACATATGTTTTTATGATTGGAATAGGTTTTTATGGAATTTGGGTGAAAAAAGTTTGAGGGGTCAAAATTTTTCTAAGTATAAAACCCTCTTAACTTTCTGTTACCAGCAAGTTCTCGTGGTACGCGACGCCATGATACCCTGTCTCTCACGGTACGCGAAGGACAAAGGTTGGGGCTGGCTTAAAGTTTGCCTCCTCGCGGTATGCCAGGAGTGCTGCCATTTCTCTCGCGGTACGCGGGGTAGTGCTGGAATTGCCTTTCTTCCTTGTTTTCTCATGGTTTCCCACACCGTTCACCGTTCACCACCTTCCACCATCATACATCACCATCATCCATCACTTACATTTATATCATCCTCCATTCACATTATCCATATCCACCGACCACCATCACCATGGGGAACGTAGAAACCATTCGGATCCGTTGACCTACTTTGCTGTGGCTTACATGTCTATGTGTTTGCCACCCATTGAGTACGTTCCTCTGCTATCTATCTTGAGTTAATTTGAGTCTTTATTTTTAATTTGAGTCAGTTTAATGTTGTGGGTTTGTTGTGAGGTTTATTTTGCAGGTTTTATCATCCCGCCTGTACTCAATCTCCATTCGGGCGGGATCGATCATCACTTATTTAAAGTTTGTAAAGGCAACCCGACAATCTGTGCAACCGCGACCGAAATGCTATACGGTGCACACAAGGAGGAACGAAGTTGGATATTTCATTCGAAAACATATACACTACCTGCTAAGTCGCTTCCTGTTTTTATTTTTGCATTTTTATTTTTAGTTTTGTCTTGCTTCACATTGAGAACAATGTGTCTTTCAAGTGTGGAGATGTGAGTGTCTAGTTTAGTTAGTTTGTCTTGGAATACTAAAAAAAATTAAAAATTTTGAAAAATGTCCTTAGAAATAACTGCTTATACTTGGAAAATGATAGTACAACTGGATCTGTTGAGTTTAAATGATGTAAATAATAGAAAATGCGTCTAGTTAGTGATGTTTTGGTAGACCCAGCTAGCTAGTAAAACTTAAATATCATGTTTGTGTTGCTTAGGAATTAATTAACTTTTAAAATCATGATATCTTGTGGGTACTCACCTTAGGGTGTCGGTAATACTGAAACTGTCAACATAGGGTGATAGGTACCACGTTAAGTTAAAATTTAGAGGCTTTTGAAATTTCATGACACACCACTCTCTTTTTATGAGAATAAATCCGAGTTTGGTGGCGCCCGCATCCATATTTCCATAATTTATGAGCTTATTTGTTAGAATACTGAGTTTTGCTTATGTGTTACCCTCCGGGATGGCCACTTGGAGAAAACACCCCTAAGTGATTCTTAT
This sequence comes from Smallanthus sonchifolius, assembly GCA_023525975.1. Lineage (NCBI taxonomy): Eukaryota > Viridiplantae > Streptophyta > Magnoliopsida > Asterales > Asteraceae > Smallanthus > Smallanthus sonchifolius. The sequence continues at coordinate 70,712,984 of CM042033.1, read as the reverse complement.
GTGCTTATTAATATGACTTAGTCTATGTGTTACCTTCCGGGATAGTGACTTGGTTGAAACGCCTCTAGATGAAGTTTAATTTGCTTACTAATGCTCAATATCATCCATTAATTCATATTTTATCTGATTTCTAAAACCTGTAAATTTTAGTTTAACGTGGTAGGGTAAATCTATATGGTTTGATACGTGCCTAAACATGGCCGTGAGATGGGATTAGGTAGAGCTGTAACTTTTAAGTGTGAGTCACATAGATTGATTGATTGATATGCGTCGTAATGTAATATTAGAACACATAACGACTTGAAAGTTGGTGCTTGGGTTTAATCGGACAGAAATATTAATTATTGCTTTTTACCGCGTGAGTATGTTTTGCTAATTGGTAATTGATGTTTGTTAAGTTAGATATGAGTTATGATTCCATTTGCAGCTTTTTCGAGGACGAAAAAAGGTTAAGTGTGGGGATGTTTGATGTAGTGCGAAGCACACATCTTTATTCCTTGTGTTTTCGTGTGTTTTACTTAGTTTTATCTTCATTTTGAGTCATTTAAGTCCGTATTTGAGCCTATTGTATGTTTTCATGAGCTCGTGTGCAATAGGAAGCTATATACATGAAGAAACTGAGCAAGAAAGAGAAGTCGGGAATTTAAAAGAAAAAAATGTTGAAAAGTGGAGCCTCGCGGTACGCGAGAGACAAAGAGAAGATCCTCGCGGTACGTGAGGGAAGCCAGATACGGTCGCGACTAATTTGTTCCTCGCGGTACGCGAGGAACCCAGCCTGATGTCTCGCGGTACGCGAGAGACCCATAATTCATGAAAAAAACCCAAAAATCAATTTAAATAGAATTTGATAGCCATAATTGGAGGAGTTCGATCTTATTACCGTCCAGAGGGAGAAAAGGGGCAATTTTGGGAGTGAAGAAGCAGATTGGAAGCCAAAGGTTGAAGCTTTGGAACCGGGTTCGTTGATTATAGCGTTCTAGGTTACAAGATTCAATTTTTATTCTTTGATTGCTATGTTTGATACCATGATGTGTGTTTATACTTCTGTTTTAGTTGTTTTAAACATGAATCTAGGCTAAAACATTGATACTGCCTAGGTCTTATGATGATTGCTTGTTAAAGTTATGATTTTTATCCGGTTTTGGATTATATTGATGGTTAATGATTTTGTAAAGGATCTTATGATATTAATTATGATGTATATGCATGCTTAGATCTTATTGGTGTTTGATTATGATTTCGTACATTGATTGTGGATGTCTTCAAGCTTGATTTGCGTATCTAGGTCATAGACTTTAGGGCTTGTGATTGTTTGTTTGGTTTGCTAGAGATAGTATCCATAGGAGTTGTGGTTGAGTGTTATTTAGAACTGAGTCTGTAACATGTCTCAATACCCGAGAAGTGATAGATAGTCATTTAATCTTCGTCATTAGGAATCCGAGTGTCAGCTGTCTGAGAGAAAGTTGGTATTAGGTGTCTAGTGATTGTTGCTATTCTGAGTCATAGTTCTTATCTTGAGATTACCCCGTGCATTCTTTGAATGTATTGTGGACAGTGAGACTAAAAGGTGATCTGTATTTAGGGTACTTTATCATTGTTGGAGAGACCGAAAGGCAATCCACTATCTGGTGAGTTATTACACCTTTAGGTTCCTTAGTTGGTGACACCCTGAGAGTGATTAGGGATCCACTAGGTAGTCTAGAGTTGTTTCCTTAGAAACCCAGATCCATCATAATTTCCAGATCCGGTAGAAGTTTTGCTTTGCAAGTAGGATTCCGACCTAGGTAGTATTCTTCCCATCTCTGATTTCTTCCTTAGTCTTCATCTGGATAGTTTGAGTCGACCTTGTTTGCTGCATTCTTAGTTAATCTTTAGTTTAGTCAACCCCCCAGCAATCAATCTTTAGTCCGAGTCAGAGTCTAGTATAGTTATAGTAGTGTCTCTAGGGTTCGATATTCCGGTTACCATTAAGTTGTGCTACACTTGATAGGTACACTTTCCTGTCAGTGTGGTTTAGTTGAAGGTACTCCTTTTATTACTTAGGAATCTAAGTTAGGTTTAGTAGAGTTTTATATAGAACGTCTGGGCGACATCAGAAAGAAAAAGAACTAAAAGACGTACCTGTGGTGTGTAACTTCCAGAGGTGTTCCCCAAAAAATTACTTGGAGTTCCACCTGATAGAGAGATCAAATTCCAAATAGACCTGGTGTCGGGATCCTAGGCCATTGCTAAAATGCCCTACTGATTAGCCCGAGAAGAAAATGAAAGAGTTGTTGGCTCAGCTGGATGAATTGAGTGGCAAAGGTTTCATCTAACCGAGCATCTAACCTTGGGTGCTCCGGTGTTATTTGTAAGGAAAAAGGACGGCTCGATGTGGATGTGTATAGACTATAGGGAGTTGAACAAAAGAACGATAAAGAACCGGTACCCGTTGCCACGGATAGACGATCTATTTGACCAACTACAAGGCGCAAGTTGGTTCTCGAAAATCGATCTTAGGTCGAAATACTACCAATTGAAAGTAAGGAAAGAAGATGTGCCTAAAACCGCATTTCGTACACGATATGGGCACTACGAGTTCCTCGTAATGTCGTTTGGTTTGATGAATGCCACCGTGGAATTTATGAATCTTATGAATCGAGAATGTCGTCCCATGCTCGACCGCTCAGTAATCGTCTGCATCGATGAAATTCTTGTATATTCTAAGAGCAAGAGTGATCATGCATGTCACCTCAAAGAGGTACTACAGGCGCTGAAGAAGGAACAGATATACACCAAGTTCTCTAAATGCGCGTTTTGGATAAGGAAAGTCCAGTTCCTCGGACATGTCATTGGACCGAACGCCATTATGGTTGAACCAAACAAAATAACAACAGTTAAGGAATGGGACATTCCGAAGACCCCGACCGAAATTCAGAGTTTCTTAGGATTGGTTGGCTACTATCGAAGGTTCATTAAGGACTTCTCAAGAATAGCTTCACCATTGACTAAGTTGACTCGGAAGGAGACAGTATGAATGGAGTCCAAGTTAGAATAAAGCTTTTGAAAAGTTAAAGGAAAGGCTAACCCAAGCCCCACTCATGGCTTTACCTGAGGGCAACGAAGACTTCGTAATTTACCCTGACGCTTCGGGTCAAGGATTTGGTTGTGTTTTAATGCATAGGGGAAAGGTTTTTGCCTACGCGTCGCGACGGTTAAAGATTCGTGAGGTCAATTACCCGACCCATGACTTAGAACTGGCGGCCGTAGTGTTTGCATTGAAGATTTAGAGACATTACCTCTACGAAGTTAAGTTCACCATATACTCCGGCCATAAGAGCCTGAAATATTTCTTCGAACAAAAACAATTGAAAATGAGGCAGAGACGATGGTTACAATTATTGAAAGATTATGATTGTTAAATCATATCATCTTGGAAAGGAAAACGTGGTGACCGACACTCTAAGCTGAAAGGGAATGTCAACTCCTATTAGAGTAAAGGCATGCTAACTGGTGGTAATACCATATCTTATGACGGAAATTAAGGAGGCACAGACTGAAGCACTTAAAGCAGAAAACATAAAGAAAGAGAGGATAGTGGGTCAACAGGAAAAGTTGGAATATAATACTCGCGACGTAATGACACGGTTTAGAAGGATATGGATACCCATGGGTAGCGAGCTAAGAGTTAAAGTCCTTGATGAGGCTCATAAGTCCCGCTACTCTATCCATCCCGAAGCCACTAAGATGTACCAGGACTTGAAGAAAGAATATTAGTGGCCGGGTATGAAAAATGATATGACGACATATGTAGGAAAGTGTCTTACATGCTCGCAAGTAAAAGTTGAACATCAGAAACCATATGGTAAGATTCAACCCTAAGAAATACGTGAATGGAAGTGGGAACGCATTACCATGGACTTCATAAACAAGCTATCCCGCACAGCTAAAGGTCATGACACCATATGGGTAATCGTTGACCACTTAACGAAGAGTGCACATTTCTTACCGATTCATGAGACGTTCTCATCCGAAAGTTTAGCAAAAGTATTCATCAATGAGATTGTTGCACGACACGGTGTGCCTTTGTCAATTGTATCTAACCTGGACACACAATTCACATCGAGGTTCTGGAAAAGATTCCACGAAGCAATGGGCACATGGCTGAATATCAGCACGGCGTATCACCCTCAAACGGATGGTCAGTCTGAAAGGACTATCCAAAATTTGGAGGATATGTTACGTGCTTGTATCATTGACTTTGGTGGTAGTTGGAAAAGTCACCTGCCACTAGCAAAATTCTCCTACAACAATAATTATCACGTAGAAAGAAGAGACGACTACATAATAAGGTGATCCAATTGGTTAAGATACAATGGAAACACCGAAAATGGTCAGAAGCTACATGGGAAACTGAGGAACAAATGAAGGAGTCATACCCTCAATTATTTAACTTACAGTAGGTTTTGAGGAAGAAATCTCTTGTAAGGAGGGTAGACTTGTAACATCCCAAAGTATCAAAATAAATGAAAGGAAGGGTTTCAATAAATGTCTAAAGTGGGAGGACTGAATAGGTAAACATCTCAAAATAAGGGAAACACCCCATATATAAACCTTGCAAACCATAAATGACTACACCACCACCTTCAACCTGAAAGTTCTCGCAAATTGGGAGTGTCTCGGCTGCAGTTCTCGGCCAGAGAGAAGAGGGGAGAAAAGATCCGGGTTTGAGCTTTGTTTCACTCCAACATTTCAGAGGATCGTTAAAGGGAAGAAGTTACAAGAATTTCACACGTTTAAGGTATGAAATCTTGCTCAAGTCTCCTACTTTTTCGTGAAAATAGGGTATTGAATATGAAATAGAATTTTAATCCAAAACATGATGCTTTTACGTATGAAATGGAATAATGCTTATAGATTTCGTATCATGGATGTTATACGAATGTTTTGAATGAATAAAGTCTTGATCTTGATAACTAAATCGAACCAAATCTAGATCCATGCAAACTAGGGTTTTGGTTACGAACCAAGTTCACGTGGCCTAGTTCTCGCTAGCTAGTTCTCGTCATACAGTTCTCGCGACCAAGTTCTCGATACTAAGTTCTCATCCCAAGGATGTATGGCAAGTTCACATGGGTTACGAGCTAGACGAGAACTTCGGATTGAATGAATACTTTATGCGAGAACTTGGAAGTTCTCGCTAAGGGATATGGGTGAATACTTAATGTGAATGCTTAATTATTTAAGCCTAAGATTCTTTAGAATGCATCCTTACAGGTAGAATACACGTCCTAGAGCCTACAGACCTTACATAAGCTTAGTCTACGTATCACGTACCCCAGGCGAGTCTCTAGATGCCCTTTTAAAGAAGTTTTACTAACGTTTGGGCTGATGTGCATACTTAATCTTTTACGAAACGTTTAAAAATCTGGCTATGTCCATATTATGAAAAGGTGAACGTTTATGTAAATGAATTTCCTTATGTGCTTATGTGTATGTGTAATGGTTACCTTTGTGGTAAACGGACGACTAGACGATTATCTATGCAGACGGTATGTTCCTGAGCTATAACTCAGTATGATGTTTACAGCTATTACGGTAGACAGTAGGTGCTTTTATGATGCACGGCTACATAATGGTCAAATGGGAAACGGCTACTTAGGTAGACTGTTATACGGCTACTTCGTGTAGACGAATGATGTTCTTGGGTAACGACTCAGTATGATGTTTACAGCTACACCGGTGTGCGGTAAGATTGGCAACACTTGGTGTAGATGGTAGGTGCTTTACGACTACTTCGGTAGACGATGCAACGTTCGGCTACTATGAAGACGGTATGTTTATGTCTACTATGACAGACAGTTACAGCTACTTTGTGTAAACGGTAGGAGCTTTCGATGCATGGCTGCATATGTAGTAGGTAAGAATGCGGTTGTCTTTGTGACCCCGATATGAGACGAGAAGGATTTCCCCCATGTGTGTTAGGCTACGTCGCTTGATACATGTTTTATGAGCTACGAATCAATATAAAGATGACCCCGAGTTTATGACTCGGTATGATGTATGAGTGGGAGCTACGACTCCATATGATGCATGTTAAAAGCTATGTTTCCGCATGATGAATAGTTATATATATAGGATTATATATATGTACTTATGCCATGTGTATGATGTAAATGTCTGTTTGCTTAAAACTAGAACTCACCAGCGTTAGCTGACTTTTTAGTATGCACTTCATGTAAATGATGATTAATAGAAGGAATTGGTTTGGATGCAACTGGACCAGGACTGATGGCTACCTAACCCCGACTAACATCCCGTTTATGTTGAAATAAAGACTATGTTTGATTGATGTTTTATAACCATGTGTTATGACAATGTTTCCGCTGTCAATGAATGAATGACTTCGGTTATTAAACTATGTTGTGAATGAGTAAATCTAACGCGTGAGGTCTCCCTGGAACGGGGTCTTACACGTTTAATTTATGTTGAACTGATCGTTTTTAAAAAAAAATGTAAAAATACAATGACAAATTAAAACGTCAAATTTCAACATAGTGTTTTTGGTCATGGTATTTTCACATGGAGTTTTAATTTGTCATTGTGTTTTACAATTATGGCGTTTAATTTATGTTGAACTGAACGTTTCTTTAAAAAATGGTAAAAACACAATGACAAATTAAAACGCCAAATTTCAGCAAGACGTTTTAACATCATGATAAAATTTGATGAAAAACGCCAAAAGTGTAAAACACTGTAACAAAAGAAAAACGCCATAAATATATACACGCCATAAACACCATAAAATACCATGTATATGGATGTTAAAGTATAAAACACCATGTGTAAAATGCATAATTTCAAACAACTTGTGTAAAACACCATAAAAACACCAAATTTCAAACAACACTCAGTTGGTCTTTTTTTTTAAATATAGCAATACTTACTCGTTGGAAAGATAAAAAACGCTCGAATTTATGGTATATTTTTTTTAAATAACGACATATAAAAAAGTTATGGACATTTAAAAAAAGGGGGAAATGACATGTGACTTGCATGTGCATATTTTGACGCAATTACCCTTTCCCTTTTTTTCGCTCCTTGGACACTTGTCACGCTGAGAATACTTCCTACACTTTGTAGGGTTTGCTCCCTTTCTAGCCTAACCCTCCCCTATATATTATATATACATATAGAGTTGGGTTAAACTAAAAAGGATATTAACATAACTTTAAAAAGTGTCTTATTCCATACCCTTTTCCGTTTCTTGCCGTCTTCAACCATCGTCCTTTTCTCTCCTCTCAACCATAATCCGACCAAAAACCCTAACATCGTCGAATGACCACTCTCTCGCCGGATCAAAATCACCATAACCCATCTGAAACCCAACCCCCCATTGATAATCGTCTGTTTCCTTCCAATTCCTCTTCCGATTTCCTTCACCCTCTAGCCATCGCCATCATCACGCTTCCGATTCTTCAATTTTCGGGATTGGATTTCACATCAGGTATGTCATTTCTATGTTTCGATATATGATTCTCTATGTTTTCTATGTAATATCGTTGATTTGCTTTTAATTTTTTTTCCTAAAAAGTGTAAAAGATATATGTTTAAGAATGGTGTTCATTAATTTTAGGCATGGTGTTTTATAAACTTTAAATATGTTCATAAAAATAAAACATGAACACCATGCCTAAAATGAATAAAAATCATGCATAAGCATGTACTTTTACACAAAATCTCATTTTTAGTATAACTCACCCCTATACATATATATATATATATATATAAAGTTTTGAATACAAAGGAATTATTTCGTGCGAAGGTACGAAGGATTTTGAATCATTGATTTAGGAAATCAAGGGTTAAGATCAAAGATGATTGTTTTAAACGTGAAAAGATTCTGAAAATGGTAAAATTGAAATATCCTACCTTTGTTGAATTTTTACAAGTTCCTCCGTTTTTTTAAAACAAGCATAACTTTTTATACGACATTATTTTTAAAAAAAATTACACCGTAAAATTGAGCATTTTATTTTCTTTAATTTCAGTATAGTCTTGATATACTTTCATTTAAAAAAACAGGCTTTTTTTAAAAAATGTCGATACGATGTGCGTATAACATGCGTGATTATGGTCATGCGTGATTATAAAACATGTGTGATTATGCGTATAACATGCGTGATTATGGTCATGCGTTATTATAAAACATGCGTGATTATGTGTATAACCAGGGGCGAATCTTTCTTAGGGCCCGGGGGGGCCTCGGCCCCCCCGATTTTTCGCTCAGTAGTGTTAATTTATACATATTCGGCCGATTTTTTGCTCGACAGTGTTAATTTATATGTATTCGGCCGCATATTTTATAGTACCGCCCCCCCCCCCCCCCCCCATAGGAAAAAAAAATCCCGGCCCCCTCGGATTTTTATTGAAGCTTCGCCACTGTGTATAACATGCATGATTATGGTCATGCGTTATAATAAATCATACGTGATTATGGTCATGTGTTATTATAAAGCATGCGTATAATCATTTTAAACATACGTTATTATCATTTTAAACAAGCGTTATTATTTATAAAACATGCGTTATTATTATAACGCGGACGGGTATACCCCTCTCCCACTGAACACGTGTCGCATGTTGAGGCCTTCGTACGCTTCGTACGATAAAAACCCTTTGTACAATAACCGGCCTCAATATATATATATATATATATATATATATATATATATATATATATATATATAGGGTTAGGTTCAAATGAGAACTCATAAATACTTGAGAACTCGAGAGAACTCGTCAAAAAACTAATTAAAACCTTTTTTTTTTGTTTTCACTACCTTTATTATTAAAATACAACATAAAAGATAATTTATCTCTCCAATTAATTATCTCTTCCCTCTAAATTATTCTTAAAAAATTATAAACATGTGTAAATGGTAAACACTTACACATGTGTAAGTGGTAAACTTACACATGTGTAGATTTTTTAATATATGTATACATGTAAATTTACATGTATAAATTCATTTTTTTATGTTGTATCTTAATAATAAAGGTAGTAAAAACAAACAAAATGATTTTGATTGATGTTTTGACGAGTTCTCGTGAGTTCTCAAAATATATATGAGTTCTCAAATGATTCATTCCCTATATATATATATAGGGAATGGATCTTTTGAGAACTACTAAATATTTTGAAAACTCGCGAGAACTCGTCAAAAAACCAATCAAAACCATTTTTTATGTTTTTACTATTTTTATTATTAGAATACAATATAAAAAAATAAATTTATATACTTAAATTTACATGTCTTCATATATTAAAAAAATATACACTTGTGTAAGTTTACCACTTACACATGTGTAACTGTTTACCATTTACACATGTATATAATTTTTTTAAGGATAATTTAGAGAGAATGGATGAATTAATTAAAGAGATAAATCATTTTTTATGTTATATTTTAATAATAAAGATAGTGAAAACAAAAAAAAATGATTTTAATTGGTTTTTGACGAGTTCTCGCGAGTTCTCAAGTATTTATGAGTTCTTATTTGAACCTAACCCTACTATATAATAAATTAAAATCTTTTATGTCTCGTGTCGCGTCCACATCTCTTCTCATCATTTTTTCCCGCCTCTCTCTCTCTTACTAGATACACATTTCTTTTTTAATAATTATTTATATTTAAAAAAAATATTAATTATACTAACAAAACACATTTATTTTAAACTATCACTTATTTTAAGAAACTTTAAAATTTAATTATGTAACTTTTATTTTTAACTAAATAGTGATGTAAGTCAAATTATATTAAATAGAAAATAATGTATTCAAACCGTGTAATATACGGGTTTTTAAAGATATAAACTTTTTATTACTAAGTATATAACATATCATTTTATCAACACGGGTTTTTTAAAATACAAATTTTTTATTACTAAGTATATAATATTATATTTTATTAACCCATGTAATACTTGGGATTTTAACCTAGTATATATATATATATATATATATATATATATATATATATATATATATATATATATATATATATATATATATATATATATATATATATATATATATATATATGGGAGGGTTATAACAAAATCTCACTTCACTTGAGAAAACTTACTAAACCCTATGAAAAAAAATAGAAAAAAAAGTTTTAGAAATTTGGGATTGATTATTTACATAAAAAATGATTTTTGTCAAAAAAAAAACGTCGAGTGAAAAAAGATAAAAAAAACACCTAAAAATAGCAAAAATTCTCGTTTTTTTTTCTAGTTACATATGTAAAATATTTCAGACTTTTTTAAAAACCATTCGGCATTTTTTTATATTTTTTCACCAAAAGTGATAAAATTGAATGTAGAATCCATCCCAAAATAAAAAGTATTTATGTTTGATGGTTTACATATGTAAAAAATACGGTTTAGTGGGTTTTCTCAAGTGAAGAGGGTTTTTATTTTACTCTTTGCCTATATTATATATATATATATAGGGGATGGTTCCCATAAGAAGTGCAATTTGGCTAAAAAGTCTAATAAGCAATCTCATACATTCAATTGGATGATCAAGGATACAAATTTAAGTGTAGGAAAAATAAGGGATGGAGGGGCATTCTTAGAAACACCACAATTGTTGACTTTTTTCAAACACCCCCACTTTTTTTTAAACGTACATAACTTTTTCATACGACCTTATTTTTTTTTAAAATTACACCATAAAATCGAGCGTTTTTACCTTTAATTCGAGTATAGTATTGCTATATTTTTTTGTAAAAACAAAATCGACACTTAATGAAATTGTGCTACTTTACGTAAATGTGTTGGTTTCTAGTAAAATAGCACAGTTAACTGTGTTGCATTGTAAAACAGCACAATTAACTGTGCTGCTTTATCATAAAACAACATCAAACATAACAATTAATTATGTTGTTTTACTATAAAACAATACCAAAACAACACGACTAATTGTGTAACTTGCTATTCTTAGCTAACCAAGCACAAACAAAACCAGCACAACAAAACTAGTATATCAAACCAGCACAAAACAACATTTTGATACATAAGTTTTTTGTTGTCTACCAATGAACCGTTTTGTTGGTGTATGGATGTTTTAAATTTTTATTTTTAAAGAATGCTACCAAATTAGTCACATAATAATTTACTAAAAGTAGCACAAATTAAAGAAACCAGCACATTTACGTAAATTGTGTTGTTTTACTAGAAACCAGCAAGATTTAAATGTGCTAAATTGTGTTGTTTTACCAGAAATCATCACATTTACGTAAAGTAGCACAATTTCATTAAGTGTCGATTTTATTTGTACAAAAAAAATATAGCAATACTATACTCAAATTAAAGATAAAAAAAAACACTCTATTTTATGGTGTAATTTTTTTTTTTAAAAATGTCTTATGAAAAAGTTATGAACGTTTAAAAAAAGTGGGGGAATTTGAAAAAAGTTAGCAAAAGTGTCTATTACTTAAATACCCTTCCACCCCTTATTTTTGCTACACTTAAATCTCTACCATTGATCATCCAATTGAATGGATGAGATTGCCTTTTAGACTTCTTAGTCAAATTGCACATTTTAGTTGAACCTCCTCATATATATATATATATATATATATATATATATATATATATATATATATATATATATATATATGGTGAGGTTCAACTAAGAAGTGCAATTTAGCTAAAAAGCTTAAAAAGCAATCTTAGTCATCCATTTTCCTAATCAATGGATGAGATTCAAGTGGGAAAAAAAATAAGGTTTGAGGGGTATTTTTGAAATAGGCATTTTTGTTAACTTTTTTCAAGTTTCTCAACATTTTTTAAACGTTCATAACTTTTTATATGAAATTATTTTTTTTAAATTATACCATAAAATCGGACATTTTTTTCTCTTTAATTTGAGTATAATGTTGATATATAAAAACGATGATTTAAAAAAAATCAAAATCTGTGTTGATTTTCGATAAAACAACACTGATAATAGAATTTATGCTATTTTCTAGTAAACAACAGCAAACCAGCATAGAAAAATAGCACAACAACAAAATCAACACAACATAAAAAAACAACATAAAAAACAACACAATAACAAAAACAACACAAGTAATTTTATAAAATCATAAATCTAAAATAAAAGTTCTACTCTTAAAAGAATAATGTAAGTAATTAAGTTTTGACCTTTAACAATATAAAAAGAAGAATGTTCCTTATATTTGCGTCTTCCGATAACTATTGTTGTAGGGAAAAGAATGTACCATAAAATACAAGAAAGTGAATTAAAAAAACTTCATTTGAATGCTATGAAACTTGGGCCAGAACCCAAAATCTAATTTGTAAATGTTTTTGTATATAATACAATCTTAAAATCTTAGTTTTGTTGTGCTGGGTTTTGTTCATTTTTGTGAATGCCTACCTGTGCTGGTTTTGCTTGTGCTGGGTTATGTTTGTGTTTGTTTTAGGATTATAACTTGTCAATTCCAATTGTGTTCTTTGTTTTGTGCTGGTTTGATATACTAGTTTTGTTGTGCTGGTTTGTTTGTGCTGAGTTAGATAAGAAGAGCAAGTCACACAATTAATCGTGCTGTTTTGGTGTTATTTTATAGTAAAACAGCACAATTAATTGTTATGTTTGGTGTTGTTTTATGATAAAGCAGCACAGTTAATTGTGTTGTTTTACAATGCATCACGGTTAATTGTGTTGTTTTACCAAAAACCAACACATTTACGTAAAGTAGCACAATTTCATTTAGTGTCGATTTTGTTTTTACAAAAAATATAGAAATACTATACTCGAATTAAAGGTAAAAAAACGTTCGATTTTATGGTGTAATTTTTTTTAAAAAAATAAGGTCGTATGAAAAAGTTGTGTACATTTAAAAAAGTGGAGGAATTTGAAAAAAGTTAACAATTGTGGGTTTTCCAAGAATGCCCCTTCACCCCTTATTTTTTCTACACTTAAATCTCTACCATTGATCATCAATTCAATGGATGAGATTGCTTCTTAGGCTGTTTAGCCAAATTGCACTTTTTATGGGAACCATTCCATGTATGTGTATATATATATATATATATATATATATATATATAAAGAAAAGAAAAAAAGCTTAGTTGACCAAAAGGAGTGGAGAAAAAATATCCTACCGGTGACAGTTATTTTTTAATTTGGAAACGACTTTTGTACATCTTGATGACACCAGCACATTTACATAAAGTAGCACAATTTCATTTAGTGTTGATTTTGTTTTTACAAAAAAATATAGAAATACTATAATCGAATTAAAGGTAAAAAAACGCTCGAGTTTATGGTGTATGAAAAAGTTATGTACGTTTAAAAAAAGTGGAGGAATTTAAAAAAGGTTAACAATTGTGGGTAGAGGTGCACAAACCGGATTTTTTTCGGATCCGGATCGGTCAAAGTTGGTCAACGACCGGATCCAATGGAACCGGTTCCGGATCGGATCCGGTTAAGGGAGTGGAGAGTTGGAACCTATTGGGACCGGACCGGATATATGGAACCGGATCGGACAAAAAAACCGGTTCCACCGGATTTTTAAAAAAAACTTTTTTTTAATTAACAAAGATACACTATAAAATAATGTTTTATTTATTTTTTATATTTTTAAGTTATTTAACAATAGTTCATACAAAAAAATTACAAAAAACATAATTGAATCACAAAATATATATTATTTATTATGACTCGTTATTCGCCGTCTACTCGTCTTAGTCTTCGTAACATCGGTTTTCAATCTTCTTCGCTTGAGATACGTTGGGCTTCATCATAAGCTTGTTCTTCGTCAGAAAGTGGATTCGCCGCCCCTTGTTCTACTTCGAATTCGTGTATTTCTTGTTCTATGTCAAGCTCGCCTTCTAGTTTTTGCAACATGTTGTACACGTTCGGCGGCATCCAAATGGTCCTTCAAGCAAATACACATCTCCATAGATTCTGGTGTAAGCCTCGTTCTTCGAATAGATAAAACAAGAGAAAAAGCAAATTCCGAAGCTACCGTGGAAGCTTGGACGGTTAGTAGGTCACAGGCCATTGCGGCTAGAACGGGATATTGGGATTCCCTTCCTTGCCACCAACTCAAGATATCAAAGTTTTCAAACTCTTCGGATCTTAGAGTTGAAATAAAGTCGGTTGCTTGATATCTCTCAAGCTCGCTACTTGGTGTGCTTCCACAAGCTCGTTTAGTATTTTCGTTTCTTAAAGTGTTAAATAAATTTAGCATCGGGTTCCTTGAACAATTAGAACTTGAACCCGAACCCATTGATTCACGTATGTTTGATGGATCACTACTTCCACCACATTTGCGTAAATAATAATCAAACATATTATTAAAAACCGAATTGAAATCCCTTATTGCCTTTGATTCAAAATTTGGGTCTTCCTCGAACATATTTAAATCGTCCGATATTGATCCAATTAATGTTTCAACATCGGTTACATTAATCGTTGGGTTTAAAGCGGCCGAACATGTAACAACGGCCGGCATTTCTGAAAAATATTTTTTAAATTTAGCTTTCATAGGTGTTACCATTTTTTCAAAAATAGTGCAGTGATATTCAAACTTTTTTAATTTATTGCATATTAAGTATAATTGTTGAAGTATTAGCAAAGACGTGGGATAATAAACTCCCGACATGTAGTTGCATTTTTAAAAACCTCAAGCAAATTAGTTAGTTTCTGGATCATATCCCAACTTATATTATCAAATTTTTGTGAACAACGTTTCTTTTGGACAAGTTCATCATGGAAATGTTTTAAAGTAACTCTTTGCCTTAAGGCCGATTCAAACATTTTCCATGTCGAGTTCCATCTAGTAGGTACGTCCCAATTTGAACCTAAAAAGATGGAATCCGTTTGTTGGCACAAGTTTCTATAGTTTATATATCTTTTTTTGTTTGTGCTAAAAACTTCCCGTAACATCACTTTAAAATTTTCTTTCACTTCTCTTATTTCTTGGACGTTTAGACCGTCTTGCACAACCAAGTTAATGATGTGTGTAACACATCGACTATGAAAGAAAACACCGTTACAAGACGGTTCATATTTTATTTTTAATTTTTCTACCGCGTTTGTGTTATTTGAAGCGTTATCAAAAGATATTGAAAATATTTTTGGTTGAATTTTATAAGTTTGAATTACCGAGTCTAAAATATAAAATAAGTTTTCATCGGTATGTGGATATCCAACATAATCAAACGCAATCTTACGCTTCATCATTTGCCACGACTCGGGTTGAACTCAATGTGCGGTAACGCAAATGTACGATTCGGGTAAACCATGTGGAGTGGACCAAACGTCCGTTGTTAAGTTAATGCCGGTATTTAAATTTTCAAAACCTAAAATTAATTCTTTTTTAGCTCTTTTCCATATTTTTAAACAATTTCTTCTCAAAGTAGAACGACTTACATTTGTGTAACTCGGTTGAAGCGTCTCTTGTATCATCCTCGTCAAGCGCGGATTATCAAAGTGATCAAAAGGCAATCCTTCTTGAATGACGAAATGTGTCATTCTCTCACGAACCCTCTCGACATTATATTGCCAAACTCCTCCATCCCTACCAATTTGAGTTTGATCTTCACCTTGAGTGTGTTTTGCGTGACTACCAATATGTTTCCTCAAAGTGCTATTTCCCGCAGCACCCAAAATTTTACCACAACGTTTGCAACGAGCTTTTTGCGAACCGTTCGACATTTCGCATAAATCGAAATAAGCACATATCTCTTGGTTTCGAGAGCAAGGAAGTACTCTCACCACCGTGGCATCGCTAGTAGAACCACCAACCGAATTTTGAGTGCTTACGGAAGCCATGAGAGATTGAGAGCGTTTTTTTTACGTAAAAGTGAGCGTTTTTTTGCATTTTGAGAGCGTTTTTTAGTTTTCAGAGCTAGAATGTTGTGGTGAACTAACTCATACCTCCAATACCTATTTATACTAAGTTTCAAGTCTCAAAAACCTCAAAAACCCCAAAAAAAGGCTAGCTAACGGCTATATAGCCGTTTTTTTCCAACCCAACGGCTAGAACCGGTTATTTTTGTCCGGATCTTTTTTGTCCAATTTTTGTCCGGTCCACTGAAAACCACGTAACCGATTCTGGATCCGGCGGTTCCAAAAAGATCCGGTCCGGTTCTTTTTTGTCCAGTTCCTGCCGGATCCGATTCCGGATTATCCGCCGGATCGGATTTGGATCCGGTTCTATTGAGCACCTCTAATTGTGGGTTTTTCAAGAATACCCCTTCACCCCTTATTTTTTCCTACCATCCCATGTATATATATATATATATAAAGAAAAGAAAAAAAGCTTAGTTGACCAAAAGGAGTGGAGAAAAAATATCCTACCGGTGACAGTGTGACACCCTCCCATTTTATTTTTTAATTTGGAAACGACTTTTGTACATCTTGTTGACTTATCTCTCTCGCACATATACCTGCATGTGTGTGAGTATATATATAATTATATATATTGATACTGAGAAAGGGAGGAGGGATGGTAGAGGGAGTCAGGGTGAGAGCAAGCGTCGCCGCAGCAACCTCTGACGCCATATTCTAAATAAATAAAGTGTGATTATGGTTTGATTAGCCCGATGTGATTTGGATAGATGTTTATGTAATGCATGCAGCATTGACCAAGGTTTCATACTCTTTGTTTTCTTCATTTGTTTGATCCCAATGCACCATATTTTATCTTTATTAATTCTGTGTCACACAAGCAAAGAATAAAAAATAGGTTTCTGCATCATACATAGATGCATCTTTGGGCCCGTCATGGTTCAAGCCGCCGGTTCGGCGGGCCTTTACCGGATTTTAGTTTCTAGGTGAAATTTGAAAATAATTTGGTTTCTAGATAGTTCGTCACCTCATGTAGCAGACTCCAGCAAAGCTAACAAGACTCGACTCACGTGGTAAGCAGACTCGGTGACTCCGCTGAGGTGGCAAGAAAAACCAAAACTTTCTCATGAAAAACCAAGACAAGTAGAATCGGCTATCTTAACAAGCAGACTCAAAGGGTTGTGTCAGCTTTGCTTGTTGTTACCTTAGATATTGAACTACCTAGAAGTCAAATTATTTTTAAATTTCACCTAGAAACCAATATGATATATATATAAAAAATTCAACATAGAAACCATGTTTTTATGGAAGTAAAAAAATAAGATTATGTAGTAAGAAAGATGTAATAGTCAACAAAAATAATTGTACAAATATAATTAAGATAATTTTGAATTTTATTTTTTAGTGTAAGGATTAGGAAAAATGGTATAGTTTTATTGATGTTTATTCGTATTCCGAGTAGTATTTCAATCCCACGTGTGAATGAAATAACGTAATTATTAAAGAATTTTTTTTTCTAGGTTTTAAGTTGGGTTACTCTTGACTCAGTATAAGAAGTTTCATAATGGATTAAGCCAAAAGAGTTATTTATAAATGTATAAAATATTAATTCATTAATTATATATATACAGGGCCGGCCCTGAGGTGGGGCGAGCCGCACCTCCGGCCGGGGCCCGTTTTTTTCCTGGGGCCTAAAATTTTGTATGTATGTTTTATATATATGTTTTTTTATAAAATTTTATATACCAGTTTTATATATGGAGTCTTTTTTATAAAAACTTAAAAACATAAAACATATTAGGCCCTCTATCTAAAACTAAAAACCTGGCCCAAAATACCTATTTTGATCCATAATCCAACAATATAATTCATTAATCCCTAATCTAACAAAAAAAACATCGCTTTCATTAAAAAAAAAAAGAACGCAGGAATCCTACCAGTCGACCAGCGGCTTAGCCACCACCGGCGGTCCACCACCAACGGTCCACCACTCCACCACAGCCTTAGCGGCTCAGGTTCAGCCATCGGTAGGGATGACAATGAGTCGGGTTTGGGACGGGTTTAGGTAATCCCAACCCCATACCCGGTTATAAAATCTTGTCCCATACCCGGCCCAAAACCCGTCGGGTTTCTATCGGGTAATTACCCGTCGGGTATCAGGTATACCTGCGGGTTTCGGGTAAACCCGTTAGTTTGTAAAAATTACCCGTTGGGTATACTCGACCCAAAACCCGCCGGGTATATATAAATTTGTAATTAAAATAAAAAAGAAAGAAAATAAAATCATGTTTGGTATGTATACATTTAAAATAAATACGGTATATATACTTAAAATAAATGCGGTATATACACTTAAATTAAATAAAAAGGAAAGAAAGATATGTCGGGTAAACGGATATATGTTATTGGGTAATTGGGGCGGGTAAACGGGTATATGACCATATCCCATACCCGTCCCAAACCCGCGAAAAATTTCAAATGTAATCTCATACCCGATTACCCGGCCCATACCCGTCCCGAATGATTCGGGTTTCGGGTTTCCTCTTCGGGTTCGGGTTTCATTATCATCCCTAGCCACCGGTCACCACCAGTCAAGGTAATTATGTTTTAATTTTTTTTTTTTTTTGTTCCAATTCTATGATTCACACAATTGAACCAATTTTTAATTGTTAATTTAGCCCTAAATTAGATGTTTTGTTGAATCTTGAGCCCTAAATTGGGTGTGTTGTTGAGTGTTGAGCCCTAATTTTATAAAATGCGAATAAGTGATCAAACAGTTTGCTGTAAAGAATGCTAGGAGGGCTTTAAGAATAATCGGTTAGCTATTACGGTATTTCATGTAAAATACTATATTTTTGCTATGTTTATTGCTATAACGTTAATCGTCGTTTAAAAAAAAATTAGTTTATATATTTCGTTAGCAAGGGCCTTTTTTTTCGGCTCGGCCGGGACACATAAATCCTTGGGACCAGCCCTGTATATATATATAAATTAAAAATTAATTCGAGCCAAACCGAACGAGCAACGAGCGAGCGTACCTTTGCTCGTGCTCGGTTCGTTTACAAACCGAACCGAGCCGAAATCAAACGAGCGTATTTCCGAGCATTTTTTGAACGAGTTTCGAGCTTCGAGCATTTTGGACAGCCCCTACATGTGATATTATCAAATAAAGTAGTGTGTCAACGTGGGACTAGCCCACTTGATAGAGACTCTCTTACTTCTTAGATGGGAGGCCTTGGGTTCAAACTCATAGACGGGGTGATTTTTTTGGTGTAATTTAGGAGTATGATAGATTTGTCTTTAAAAAAATCAAATAAAGTAGTATGAGTATCGTTTTGGAAAAGGTAAAAATAGGGCCGGCTCAATGGGCCTGCGGGCAACACAACCGTAGTGGGCCTAACATTTCGAGGAACCAAAAAAAAATAAAAAAATTTATATATATATATATATATATATATATATATAAAATTTTTGAGGCTTTAAAAAAAGTTTATTGGGCCTTTTATAAAATTATATATTTCGTTATGGGCATTTTTTTTTGGCTCGTGTAGGGCATTCGAATCCTCGGGAGCGGCTCTGGGTAGAAAGTTGAACTATGTCTTCCAATAAAACCTAATTCGTGGTGCAAATAATTTTTTTAAACATATTTAAAATTTCAAACTTGATCTAAGCATCAGTAAATAACATAAATAATATAATGAGGCTTTCTACTTCTGGAATTGACTCTTTGGAAGTATTAATGCATGAGTTAACAAAACTAAACAATACATATATAGAGATTTATACCAGAAAACCAACTTAAAAACATTTTAATATAACGCGGAAAAACAGGTTCTAGGGCTATCTTGACCTTCGATCGAAACATCCCAAAGCTACGATACCTAAAAAGTATAAAAGGTATCATAAGGTTCACGCAAGACATGCACTGTAATCCTAAGATAACCTACAGTAAGTCTACGAGGCATGAGTTGAACCCATGTGTACCCATATGAAATTTTCGAAGTCTTGCCACATTCGTAGATTTTCCTTATAATTCAACAAACATGATATAAAGTGAGATAATATAATAATACGTTATCACGTAAAACACATAACTAGGAATCCAATATTACTCATAAATTTCAAAACGTTAATCTAACTATTTGCACAAAACCATACACTTTACATACTCTTGCTACAAAACTTATCATCTAGAGGTCTTAAGTCCTGAAGCAGTGCAAGATGTATGGTAGTTTTCTACTGTAAGAGTTTTCGACTGCTACTTCTGGGTTCAGGCTCGAAGATGATCTACAAAACAGGAAAACACCGTGAGTCTCACCACGGGCAGAAGGGATTACTCCCCGTGACCACCCTCCAGTGTGAGAATAAGTATCCGTTGGATAATGAAGAAAAGAGAAGTAGTAGAGAGAAGCGGTAAGTAAGTGATGATGAATGAATCTCTACCTTTTGCGGTTGAGTGAACTATTTATAGTGTTCCTATAGTTTGAGCATCTGGGTTGAAACCACACTCTAAGTAACCTGTAGTCAACATTCCTCGCATGACAGGCTTGTCCAGACCGTTATACCTTTTCTAGTGTTAAGAGGGTTCAGATGTTTGTCCCTATAGTTGACTTACACTCTTGTCGTTCCTGACCGTTTGTCCGTTATGGGTCCAGGCCCTTTGTCTTTATAGCTGACCTGCCTCTGGTGTACTGGCTACGTACTGGCCTGGATGTCTGTTACGGTTCAGGCTTAGTTGGTATCATCTGTCTTTATAGTTAACCTTTTACTTCTGATATCCTGATCATGTAAGTTAACCTTGCTGGTCAGGGATTCGGGTACGGATTTTGGCCTTTTACCATTTTGTCTCACTATCCGCCTGGTGACATTATCTGGTATCCAATGGGATTTCTTCCGTATGTAATGCGTGTCTTCTAGCTTGATGTTTCCATTCTATATTTTTCTAAAGTGTTTGATAAAAAGAGGTAGATGACTTTGTTCGAAACCCATTCGGGCCGTGACCCACTTGATGTCGAGGCAGGCCTTGAGCCGCAGCTGGGCTACCACTTTGTCTAGTGGCTTGGGCCGTCACTAGTTTGGGATGTTATCACTTTGGGTCGTGACCCACTTGATGTCGCAGCTTGCGTGTTATGAAAAGAGAGATAGAGGTGGACGGGGCTTGTTCTTATGCCGAAGCTGGGGCTTGTGCTTCTACCTAGACGAGTCAAGTGGCCGGGACTGACGTGCCGCGGCTCAGGTCCCATCTTTCACTTGTGTCTTTGTTTACACTTGATTATCATGGATTGATGACACTTGCCGAATCAAACTTAGATGGAGCGATCGGGACTTACCGCTGTCGGGGCTGGGGCTGGGGCTGCGCTGTCATGGCTGGGGCTTGGGGCTGGGAAAGCCGGGAGTGGGGTGGTTGGGACTGATACCCATCACATACCTCGTATAAAAAACCACCACATATATGATAATCAAGTTCTCAATAACACGTTTTAGAGAGAACTAGTACGTGTGCCCCGGCGCGTTACGGCTGGAACAAACATTATAGTTAACAACCAACCTATACCCTCTTGAAATTATCCGAAATGATTTTTAAAACTAAAAAAAATAAACCACCCTTATATTAATTTGTGAAAACCAACAAATCAAAATTTGGCTAAAACAAATGAATGTGTGAATACATTTTCAATTTTAAAACTTTTAATTTGATCAAACAAAGAGTAATTTGATCAAACAAAGAGTAAATAAAAATAAAATAAATTATAAACAATTTAAAGTTAAGTTAAAAACAATTTATTAGTATTAAGTTAGTTAATAAAACATTAAAAAAATTAAATTTGGAGCCGTTTAAAAAATAATAATTTATTAAATAAAGAGGGCCCACCATAAGCGTTTGAACAAGTTTGAAAACCCGGATGCGTCCGGACGAACGCCCCTCCGGGCAGACTCTCCAACGCGGCTCCACCACCACCTCATACATCCGCCTTCATCCGCTTTCAGCGATAAAGATGCTCTGAGAATCTATGCTCTCAACACCAAACAAATAAGAATGAAGTTTTTCAATATCAAATAGGTAAAAATCATGGTTCTTGATGTTATGTAGTGAATCTCACTATGAAATCGAGTTCTTAAATTTATTTATTTATTTATTTTTTATTTTTTTTTAGAATCAAGTTCTCAAAGCTAGCATACTTACAAATTTTAACAAAAATCTCACATACAACATTTAGTGTATAAATTAGGCTAATTATGTTTTTTTATATTATTGTGGGTATCAAAGGTGTTGTTTTATTGTAGTGTAAACTTTTAAATTGTCGTTGCTAAAGTAGTTAGACTATGTGTAATGGTAGGGTAAAGATTATGAATTTTTGATGCCACGTAGGCGCCACGTAGACCCGGGTTTCCCTCACCCACACCCTCACCTAGGTGTGTAATGGTGTGGGGTGAGAGTCTTAGGTGAAACCCACAAAAAACACCAACTTTTGGCCCCTACCCTTCACCCTCGCCCGTTACCACCACCACCCAAGCCCCTCACGCCCCCCCTCACCTCCACCTGGCGCGGTGTTTCACGCCCGTGGTGGGGTGAGGTGGCACCACGCCCCTCTCTTCACCTTAGTATTACGCATAGTCTTAAGGTGAATTAGTAAAAATTTATTAACTAATTGAAACGTGGGCTAAGTGGGTACGTATCAACGACTCTCGTTTTAAAATTTCTGGTTGTATCATTGTTTTTCAATGCACAAACAACAACAAAAAATTATAAATAAT
Source organism: Smallanthus sonchifolius (assembly GCA_023525975.1). Lineage (NCBI taxonomy): Eukaryota > Viridiplantae > Streptophyta > Magnoliopsida > Asterales > Asteraceae > Smallanthus > Smallanthus sonchifolius. The sequence continues at coordinate 70,690,374 of CM042033.1, read as the reverse complement.
TCAGGGCCGGCCCCAAGAATTCTCGAAACGTTTTGGGCCCGGGACAAGTAATAAAAAACGGGCATCAATAAAAAAAATTTATATGTAATCGGTTTAAATATATCCATTTTTGTGTCTTTTTTTGGTTTTGGTTTAATAGTTTAAACAATTATGGGTTTTTGTGGGATAACCTTTTAAAGAGAGAAAAAAAGAGAGAAGAGAAAAGAAGAAATATGACACATGAAAAATAAATAGTGTTGTTGTCAAGATTTGAACCTGTGAGCTTTACATTTTCTTGCATTGGTATTTCTAATTGCACTAAGGAAATTTGATGTAAACAAAATGGATGTATAAACTAAATATATTATTTAAAACATACACAGAATTTTTAAAAGTTTCAGGCCTCTCGAAAGATCGGGTCTGGAGCCATGGCCCACCCTGCCCCTCCCTTAGGGCCGGGCATGAAATAATTGATGCACATATATCATTTCTCATATATAAATACAAATCGTGAAGCTAAGCAAAGAGAGGATGGTTAAACACTTATTCTAACAAGTCTTATATGATAAATTATGATATAGGTCAATTGAACATATCGAATCTCGAACTATTCCAAATCATGATCTCACATCCCAATAAAATAGAAAGCTTCAATAAAAATACAAGATATATAACAATTTTTTTAACAGCACACCTAGATATTTTAGGATAATTGGGTTTCCTCGGGCAACACCTAGAACATCCAGGGCAGCCCACCTCAAGAGGAACTCCCCAACTAGGTAAACCCCTGACCTGGCCATAGACCCCTTTTTTTACTTTGACCAGGATTCGAACCCAAGAACTCCACTATGGGAAGTCTTGAGGTTAACATTGCACCAAATGGCCAACGGTAAATAACAACTGTTACACAAGTAATCACTCATACAATCCCTTCTATATTCTATTAACATGTAATCATCTAAAAAAATGGACACAAAAATATAAAAATATAAGATAGGAATAGTAAAAGGGGCTTTTATAGGTACACCCGAAATTGTTATACGTAATACGGGTCGTATTGTATCATACGGCCCGTATTCCTCTTAATCAAATGACAAAAGTTGTCACACCTTACATTAGTCATTCATGTCCACATACGGGGCGTATAGTACAATACGAATGCATGTTATACAGATCGTAATGTTGGATACGACCCCATTAACGTTGTTACATACGAGTCGTATAGTACCATACGACCCGTATTTTTGTTGAGTTATTGATGATTTTTTGTTTTTTTTTCAATTATTTGACACTACGTATTATTTCTCGTTATGTGTTAATTATTTTGCGTGACGTAAAATTATGTCAAAATTACTATATAAACCGTTATATATTAATTCATTTCTTCGTTCAATTTTCTTTATTTATTTCGATAATCTCTAAGAAAAATTGTTTGAGATGTCATTGTGGGACAACAACTGTCTATTCGGTGAAGTTTCTGACTATTATAGAGATGAAGCTTCTAACTATTACAGGGGTGATAACGGCGGTCAGTCTCCTCCTAACTATAACGGCGGTGATAATGGTGGTCAGTCCATTCCTAACTATAACGGCGGTGATGACGGCGACGAATCTCTTAACAATAACGACAGTGATGATGGCTGTAAATCAGGTGGGGAAAGGGGGTTTTATGACACCAATCAGGTACAACATATATTTTCGTTATTTGTTGTTAGCTTTATATAGTGATGGAAATGGGACGGGTTTAGGACGGGTCTCGTGAGGTGTTCGCTTTATTTGTTGTTAGCTTTATATAGTATTACCCTAAACATACCGTTGTTTCAGGTGGTTGTGTCTCGTGAGGAGTTGGTGGATTGGGCTTCTAGGAGAGGAGGTGAGAATGGTTGTGTTATTGTCACCAAACGATCTAGGAAAATTGGCCACGGTGAGGTCGTGAATGTATGGCTTAAATGTGATCGTGGTGGCAAATGCAAGGGAGCACCCACAGTTAAAAAGACTGGCACCAAAAAAAACAAACTGCTCGTTTGAACTAAAAGGAATGTACCAAACAAAACAGGGTGGATGGATACTAGAGGTGAAGAACAATAAACCTGGTGAACATCTGAAGGGGAATGCATTTGCAATGAGGTTGTCTGAAAAGGAGTTTGGTATGGTGAAGCAGATGACAGAACAAAACATAGAGTCGCGTAACATACTGTCAACACTGATGAAACAGAACCCCGACAACGTGTCAGGCCTTAGAACCGTATATAATGCACACAATAAGTTAAAAAAAGTCAAGCAAGGACGGGGAAACTCCGATGCAGGTTCTTTTCTTCATACTGAAACAACACGGTTATATATATATATCCCTAGCGTAAATGAACCCACTAATACCGTTGAAGGGGTTTTCTTTATCCATCCTAAATCCTACAATCTGTGGCGTGCGTTCCCACATGTGTTGATGATAGATACGACTTACAACACTAACATGTACAAAATGTCATTTGTTCTGATAGTGAGTGTGACATCAACCCATATGTTGTTTTCTGTTGCTCGTGTGTTTATCAATCTAGATCGCGAGGACAACTTCATGTGGGTGTTAAGGCAGCTAAAAGATACACTGGAGTAGAAGTGTATGGAGCCCCGGGTCAAACTAATGGACAGAGACCTTGCTCTTGTGAACGTGTGCGAACAAGGGTTCCTGAACGTTGTCTGGCTACTATATAGGTGGCACATTTCATAAGATATCAGCAAACACTGCAAGGCCAGCTTTTCGAATAAAGAATAGGGAGAATTTAAAAATCCGTGGTTGGTATTGATCAACTCTGCCATGCCACAAATTTACGAGTACAATTACGACCGTTTTTGTCGGAAATTGATTCCCAATCATCAAAGTAATTTTTCTGGTGATCATATTCTTCGTTTTTCTGTCTTTTATAATGTATGATTTGATCATTTTATATATTTTTTTTCAGAAGTAATTTTGTACCTGAATAAAACTGGACGGACCCATATAAAGAAAAGTTTGTGTCGACATTGACGGACACTTATCGTAACTTTGGTCAGCACACTCAATGGAGAAGCAATTACTTGGATGAGTACCAAGCAAAGTGTTGTTGCTCAATCCACGATTGAGTCTGAATACATTGCAGCCTCGAAGGCGGCGAAAGAAGCAGCTTGGATGAAGAAATTCATATCTGATCTAGAGGTGATGTCAAGCATAAAGGAACCTATAGAGATATGTGATAACTCTAGTGCCATTACGCAAGCAAAGGAACCAAGGTCACATTATAGCACAAGGCATATCCAGAGGTCGTTCCATTACATACGGGAAGTAGTAGAACGAAGGGACATCAAGATAAGCAAAATTCACACATATCAGAATCTAGTTGGCCCGTTTACAAAGCCGATGAATCAAGTCAAGCACGAGAAGCATGCTAATTCTATCGGGCTTTGTTACGCTAGTGATTGGATATGATTTGTACTTAGTACTTGGATAATTTTTAACATTGTAAACAGTATCATCTTATCTGATTAGAAATAAAGGTTATTGTCTTTACATTAATGAGTACTGTATATTAACAAGTTTAAAATCCTTGAATAAAAATTTTATTCTAAATATCCGCAGTCGATTAGAATATGGGAATAGTTCTAGAGTAAGACTATTGTGAATCAGTTGTTTAGTCCTCATTGGGTGAGAATTGCTAAAGTGTTACAACCAAGATTCATAGATATTAATAGAGTGATAAATATTGGACCTGACTCGTTTCAGAACTACTTCATGGATCATCGTCATGAGTAGGTTTTCAAACAGCATTGTATCTTGTATCCTCATACCTGAGACGCATACTTGAAGCTTGATTATGCGAAAGGTAAGTTGTAACATCCTAAAACTCCTAAATATAAGATGGGACACGTGTCGGTTGAGAAACGTGGCCAAAGAACCCAACCGGGTTCGAAACTAGAAGACTATTCGCCCGGAAATAGCTCAAAACTTCACATAAGCATATCTCGAGCTAGAAAATGAGTTACGGAAGCCATAATATATGAAAATGGGGTGTTTCGACTAGGAGAATCTAAAAATGAGGTATGTCGGACCGATAACCCAGGCATAACGGTCCGACGTGTGTTGCTGAAGCAAATCCGGAGGCTGTGACGCGATGGTTTTAGACGACTTGCTGACGTCGGACCGACTTTGTTTTAGACGTCGGTCCGACTTCGACGCAGTTTCAGCCTATAAATAGAAAGCAATTACCGTTCAAAATGGAAACACAACACCAACACCATTACACACACTCTATGGGAAAGGTTAGAAGACTCGGTGCGGTGCGTTTAAGTGCGAGTGCGAGTGCGGTGCGCTACGAGTGCGGTTCAAGTTCGGAGAAACGTTTAAAGCGAGGAGCGAACTTAGGAACTACCCGAAGATAAAGTAAGTACACTGGACCCGTACCCTATACACAAATACGTGAATTATGTGTTTAAAATGATACGTGATATGTGATATGACGAGGGTACGGGGTAATGACGGATTAGTCTAAACACTAAACGGGAATAATGGAGTAATCACGACGTATCCAAGGGGTGGTGGATACGCCGCTGGTAATTCCTATATATAAACTTCTTGGTACAACGTGGTGAAACCATTATGAATGTTAAGGGGTATAGACTAATAAATAATGATGAAATATAGTGAACGTACAGGAGAACATCCAACCAGTATGTAGTTATCTGACAAACGGAATGTTCTGTCTAAGGAAAGAGTGGTGTATAAATCTCTCCTAGACCCGTCACTCTTTCCTAGGAACATCTCTGTTGGAGGTACTGCTCTGGAAGGAAAATCACCCCAGTTTACAATATATGATGAATATGAATATATGATGAAAGTATACCATGCATGGTGAATGTGAATACATGATGGGTATGAATACGTGGAATGCATGATGAATACGTGAATGCATGATGATACATGCAAATATGAATTAGTATGATGGAACGAGTCTAAACCTTAAAATGAAATAACGGAGTACTCACGAAATATTAGAAGGTTGGTGGATACGCCGCTGGTACTTCGTATATATAAACCTTTCTAATGCATCGTGGAGAAACCGTTACGAAGTTTTAAGGTAAGGACTGGTTGGGGAGTAAATCAAGCATATACATGAAATGAAAACAAATGCTTGATACATTTTGGAGACTGTGAGTCAAAGATACTCAAGGTACCAAATGAAATGAGATACCCGACCTGTAAGGTGGATCTAAAAAAAAGGAAACTCTAGGCCTACGAGGCTGAAAGAGTAACTCTAGGCCTACGGGGCTGAAAGAGTAAAAGATTCCAAGCCTACGGGGCTGAGGAATGAATGAGTCTTCGTGACAAATGCAAGGGGTCTATATTGACGAGTACAAGAACCTTGCAAATACTCGAGCCGGAGGTACGGCCTAAGATGGTTGCGAGGGGGTTAGCACACCCATAAAAATACATAAATACCGTGATCGGAGGTACGTCCGAAGATGGTCACGGGGGCACCGAGAGCCCGAGAGAACATGAATAATAATAAGAATCTAAAGGGTTCATAATGAAATGAAAAGATGCAGTGTACTTACTTAGAGAAAGCTAATTCAAAAGCGTTTTTCAAACACTGCAGGAAAGAGGCACATGGAATAAGGCTTCCCGAGGACGGAGCAGTCGGAGTTAGAAATCCCTATGCAAAATGATGTAATTATATCATCTTTTGTAAAATAATATTATAAATAAAAGGTTACCTTAGCCATTTAATGGCAAGGTTTTGTCAAACTGTGACCGTTTTTCGTAATATAATACTCTGCTAAAATAAGGAATAAGTAGGATGTTTCATAATTCGATGATATTTTCTAACGTAGTCCTTAACCGGATGGCCATAAGGTCCTTAGTCAGAAATGACTGGATGTATAGTGAGAGTTGTGTGTAGTCAAGAAGGGATCAGTTAACTTAAGTAGGCTTGTTACTCTTGTAAATATTTCTATATAAAAAATTCAAACGGTGTTTTTCATGACTTGTAAAATTTAGAACCATTTATGCACTTAGGGCAATCACACACGGGAAAATTACATTTCTTTTCTACCCATTCAAATTGGGAATGTCAATGCTTGAGTTTTGCTTGAGGACAAGCAAAGATTCAAGTGTGGGGATGTTTGATGTGCACCAAATTATACATGTTTTTCACATTGGTTTTCTTGAAATTCTTGTGAATTAGACCCATAATTGATTCATTTTAAGTTTTCAGGACCTAAAGACCAAGAAATGATCAAAGAAGCAAAAACGGTGCAAAAATAAGAAGAAACGATAAAGTCAACAAGTCAGGCACGGTTCGTGCCTCAATAGGCAAGCCCCCGTGCCCAAGGTCAAGAGACAAGAAAACATATGGGACCCACACCCCCGTGTCCAATCCAATACGCCCCCGTGCTCTAACTCAACACGCCCCCATGCGCACTACATTGTCAAATTCTATTTTGACCAAGTTAGTGGAGCAGCATACGGGTACACACGAGGCCGTGCCTCGTCAGGCACGCCCCATGCCCAAGTCCCAGAACAGACTACAAAATTCTTACACCATTTTAGAGGAGAGCTTGTAGAGGAGATTTATAGCCATTGTTAAAAGAATTCCACCTTTATTTGTTTGTATTTTTTGTAGTTAGTCTTCATCTTCAAGGTTCTAGAAATAATTAACAAATTTGAATGGCCATTCTTGGCTAACTTTTTTGAATCACTTTGGGAAGATGAACTTCCAATGAAGCAGTTAGTATCTTTATGGATTCAATATTGGTGTGTGTGAGTGACTTCAAAATGCAATCTTTTAAGATTGAAAGTGGATCTTTACAACCGTTGGAGCGATTCACAAACTTCATGCTTCATTGATTCGGGCATTCACACTTCTATGTATATGTAGAGTCGGTGTGTTAGTTACTTGGAATGGTGCTTGAAGTTGTGAATTGTGAATGCGGTTCGTAAAGATCCTTGCTTTTTAATATACGGTGACTCGGTATTATAAGGACTTAACTTTATGCATTACCACTACCTTTGAGGAGGGAATCAAATTAAAGGGTCCATAGTGACTAGTGTGTAAAGTCCCTTATCTGAAGACACAATTTTGATAATTTAATTTCGACATTGAGGTGGTTGTTATGGTGGAAACTTTCCAATATTGTTGTGGGAGTTAATGTCCCGACCCAGGAGTTGCTCCATCTTTTGCACTTACACACACATTATCACTGATCTTCAAAGAATATGATCTGGTAACCTGACCAGGAGTCATTTCTAGCTAAATATAGCGGTTGTTATGTTGCTCAGACTACTACCCTTCGGAAGACAAAATCAACCCTCGCTATAGGGTCTAGTGACTTAAGTGACGACCGCCATGTTTGAGATATAGTGATCTTTTGAGAGTCCATAATTAAAAACTAACTACAACATTGGAAGTAATTCGAACCAAAGTGATTTACCCTTGTTATTAATTACTTCTACTATTTTTATGTTTTCTCCTTCTTTCAAAATTAAAATCAAACAACTTTTAAATCCTGGATAGATTAGACATTGACTGAAATTCGGTACTAAGAGCCTATGTATCCTTGGATCGATATCCGGTCTTACCAACACTATATTACGTCCGCGATGGGTTCACTTGCCCTAAGTGTGTTGTAGTTAGTGGAAGTAATTACCGTTTTATAAATTTAAAGCTTTTGTGTTGAAAATCATCATTTTATATATATACACTAGAACACATTAATATATATTTTCGAAAATTATAAATATATATTCCTTATAATCATTGATATCTAAATGGAATATGTCATATTTGTCACACCCCGACCGATGGCGGAATCATCGAGGCGGACAATGGAATGATTGTTCATAAGCACATGATGACTAAAATGTTGCATAATTCATTAGTTAAATTTAAAGACAACAAAGATCCAAATACAATACATTTTAAATAACCTAGTCTAGTTCAGAACATTGATTTATTTAACTAGGTCCATAGTTCTTAAGTGGAGAAATTTTCGGCAAGCAATCACATATCCAAACCTGAAACATTATTTAAATCAAGTGTCAACTAAAAAGTTGGTGAGTACGTAGGTTTAGTAATTCCGGTAAATAGTAGTGTAAAACGTTTTGCGACTCATTGTTTATTTTGTTAACCATAGCATATACGATATATCATTTATTTAATCACAATTCAAACCTTGTTTGACGCGCTTGAACATAGCACAACAGCTAAGTCCGGTATGTTTGAATATAGTTATCCACTATATCCGATATGTTTGAATATAACCCAAGGCTATATCCGAGTATGCAGTAATAAACACCCTAACCGGGTGGGCTGGTCAGGCACAATAGATCTATCAATATTACAGTTGGTTGTCTTGTGTTTAAATGTATGTACATCCAAATAATAAGCATATAGTCCACATGTATAACACGTATAAACAATGTGAGTAGCATTAATAATGTTTCACCCCAAAATGTATAAAATGTAAAATAGGGGCTATGTAACTCACCTTGCAAGCGGGTATTTTTCCACGCGTGTAGGTGATAAGGATGTTGTAGTCTAATCACGTTGATACCCTATGTAGATAAATGGGTATTATTGTATGCTTATATGTGTGTATCTGTATTTAAATGTATATAGGTTTTAATATTCCTTAATATTTATTTGTATAAAATACGGTAGGAAAAATGATAATGGTTTTGTAAAACTTTAACTTATAAATATATATATATTGTTAAAATATTACATTTTTAATTAAGTAGTTATTAAGTATTTTATAAAAGTTTTTATTTTTTTTTTTTTGTCATCATCATATATATTCTTTTTACAAGTTGAAATTATTTTAACAAATTTATAAAAATTTAGTATTTATTATTTTATAAAAATTCTTGTGAATTAAATAGGTATAAAAGAATTTTAATGGTTTCCGAAATAAACGAACGAGTAAACCGACTTGTTTTAGTCTTTATTGTATAAAAAGAATATTTAGATAAGTTAAGATAATTAAATAAAATAAATAAAATGAAAACAGAAGTAAAAAAGATTGGGCCGAAGGCCAACCGGATTCGAACCCGCGACCTGTAACTCAAACACACACACGCATAACCAGCCGGGCTACTGCCCATCGCTGGTTATGTGTGTATTGGATAATTTAAATACACAATAGCAAGTCTGGTCGCTGGTCCTCGGTGACCGACAAACCGTGTCCGAGGACACTGGGTTTGCCCGGTAACTCACGGGCAATTGCCGTGTTTTCGACTGGAATTGCTTACCAGGGATTAATAGAAGACAGTGGAATCGTTTTGAGACTCGAACCTAGTCGCAACGGGTCTGGTCGGCAAGGCTTTGGAACTCGAAAATGTCACAAGTGGGAATCGACTTATGTGTGGAATTAGCTCCTGAAATCTTGGTCACAGCTTCACTCAGAGGCGACGAAGGTGATGGTGTCCTCAATTTGGAGTGAGAGTGGGTGGAAGGAGGGTGTAGGGCCAACTATGGCTATTTATAGTCGAGCTCGATTCCTATGTCAAAACGTGCAATTAGGCACGTCCCGACACTAGTCTGGACGAGACGAAACTAACCAGCTATTCAACACGCGTGGAGGTGGACTGTCGGGCTCGAATTTGAGCGTGGGTTTCTCGGCCACCAACAGGATCAGACGATCCATATGTTGGGGAGACCAATTGGTCGGGGGGTCTAGTTCGTGTGGGAGAGACGAAGCCAGAGAAGCCTTTAGCGGCTGTCGAGGTGCAGGGAAATAGCCTTGTCGGGCGTCGCCGAAAAGTTCCTTTACCCGCCGGACCAACGAAGGGGGTGACCGGATAAACGATTTGGGAATTGGCAGTTTTAGTCCCTGGAGTTTGGTTTGACTTAAATTAGCCCTTGAATAAATACGGATGGGTCCTTGTAGTTTAAATTGTCCAGAAACAGCCCCTCTACCGATTTCAGTTTTAAAACCTTCTAGTTTGATTAATTACAAAACAACCCCTAAAGTTTTTATTAAATAAATTTAATTTCTTTTAAATCAATTTAATTTAATATTATATTTTAAATGTTTTTTTATAAACCTATTTTATTATTATTATTATAAATAATTTTTATAAAAGTTATTTATCTTATTTAAATAGATTATTTTATTAAATATGCAACTTTTAAAATTTAGATTTTTATATATAAAATTTTATATTAGTTTTTAAAACTTATAAAATTTAATTAATTTAAATCCATAAAATAAAATACCTATTTGTATAAAACTAAATAAAGCTCTTACACTTTATTAAAATAGAGAATGATTACACGATAATTATGATACAAGTGTGAGAACGAAAAATCCGAAACGTCACAGTCTCCCCATGTTAGAGGAATTTCGCCCCGAAATTCAACTAGTGGAGGCTATGAAAAGAGATGCGGATACTTGGTCTTCATTTGGTCTTCACGTTCCCAAGTGAACTCGGGTCCACGTTTAGACTCCCAACGGACCTTGACAATGGGGATGCGGCTACGCTTGAGTTTCTTAACTTCTCGGTCCATGATTTCCACGGGTTTTTCAACAAAGTGCATTTTTTCGTCAATACGCACTTCGTCAAGAGGGATGTGGAGATTCTCGTCGGCTAGACACTTTTTCAAATTTGATACATGAAAGGTTGGATGAACGTTGTTAAGTTATGAAGGGAGATCGAGTTTGTAGGCCACTTTTCCTACCCTTTCGAGTATCTTGAATGGACCCACATATCGAGGTGCTAGTTTTCCTTTCTTTCCAAATCGGACTATGCCTTTCCAAGGTGATACCTTTAGAAGAACCATATCTCCAACTTGAAATTCCAAGGGTTTTCATCGCTTGTCGGCATAGCTCTTTTGCCGACTCCTTGCTACCCGAATGTTGTCACGGATAAGAGAGACTTTATCGGTGGTCTCTTGGATAAGCTCGGGACCGGTGATTTGTGCTTCACCAATTTCGTTCCAACAAATCGGTGAACGACATTTCCATCCATAAAGAGCCTCAAACGGTGTCATGTTAATACTTGTGTGGTAGCTGTTGTTGTAGGAGAATTCAATCAGTGGTAGGTGAGAATCCCAATTGCCACCAAAGTCAATGACACAAGCTCTAAGCATATCTTCAAGAGTTTGGATTGTTCGCTCGGTTTGTCCATCAGTTTGAGGATGGTAAGCCGTACTTAAATCCAAACGAGTACCAAGCGCTGATTGTAATGATTGCCAAAATCGGGAAGTAAAACGTGAATCACGATTGGAGATGATGTTCAAAGGGATTCCGTGACGACTCACAATTTCATTAATGTAGATCTCGACCCGATAGTCCTCACGAATAGGTAAGAAATGAGCAGACTTTGTAAGTCGGTCGATAATAACCCAGATACTATCGTGCCCACTAGAAGTGCGTGGGAGTTTGGTGATGAAGTCCATAGCAAGGTTCTCCCACTTCCACACGGGAATTTCAGGATGTTCAAGGAGTCCGGAAGGCTTCTGGTGTTCGGCCTTTACTTTAGAACAAGTTAAGCATTTTGCCACAAAGAGGGCAATATCCTTTTTTATGCCGGGCCACCAATATTGCTGACGGAGACCCATGTACATCTTATCAGCTCCGGGATGTACCGAATATCGAGTTTTATGGGACTCGTTCATCAAAAATATAGGAAGATCGTCGCGATCGGGAACCCAGATACGGTCCAAGTAATGCAATAGACCGTTGGCTTTGGTTTCTAGCAAGAGTTCTACACCACATGCCATCTCTTGATACATGTTTCCCTCGGTAACCGAGGTGTGTTGTGCTATGAGAATACGGGCTTGGATATCGTTATGAATATAAACACTATGAAGCATGATACGATCTTTACGACTCAAGGCGTCGGCTACAACGTTTGCCTTGCCAGGGTGGTAGCGAATCTCGCAGTCGTAGTCGTTTAGAAGTTCAACCCATCGTTGTTGCCTCATATTAAGTTCTTTTTGATTGAAAATATGCTGGAGACTTTTGTGGTCGGTGAAAACCACGCATTTGGTGCCATATAGATAGTGTCTCCAAATTTTCAAGGCGAAAACGACAGCACCAAGCTCGAGATCATGGGTCGTATAGTTCTTCTCATGGACTTTGAGTTGACGTGATGCGTATGCAATTACTTGACCTCGTTGCATAAGAACACAACCAAGACCTTGGTTGGATGCATCACAATAAACGACAAGGTCGTCATTACCACTAGGAAGAGTTAGAATAGGAGCATTGCAGAGCTTGTGCTTTAGAGTTTGAAAAGCTTCCTCTTGCTTGGGTCCCCACTCGTAGTGCTTACCTTTGTGAGTCAAGGCAGTGAGCGGGACCGCAATCTTGGAGAAATTTGAGATGAAACGACGATAATAACCTGCTAGTCCAAGGAATGAACGAATCTCGGTAGGAGTCTTAGGAGTACTCCAATTCTTTACCGCCTCGATCTTTGCCGGGTCCACATGAATTCCCTTATCGTTGACAATGTGTCCCAAAAATTGAACCTCTTTTAGCCAGAATTCACACTTGGAGAACTTGGCGTATAGTTGTTCTTTCTTCAAGAGTTCCAAAATCAAACGAAGATGTTGTTCATGTTCCGCTTTCGTTTTAGAATAGATGAGAATGTCGTCAATGAAAACAATCACGAACTTGTCCAAATAAGGTTTGCATACACGGTTCATGAGGTCTATGAAGACCGCAGGTGCATTAGTCAAACCGAATGGCATGACCATGAATTCGTAGTGACCGTACCTAGTCCGAAAGGCAGTCTTCGGAATGTCTTCATCAAGAACACGAAGTTGATGGTACCCGAAACGAAGGTCAATCTTGGAGAAACACGTTGAACCTTGAAGTTGATCGAAAAGATCGTCGATACGGGGTAAAGGATAACAGTTCTTAATTGTAAGCTTGTTGAGTTCACGATAATCGATGCACATTCGAAACGATCCGTCCTTTTTCTTTACGAACAACACGGGAGCACCCCAAGGTGAATGGCTCGGGCGGATGAATCCTTTGGATGAGAGTTCTTGTAATTGACTTGCAAGCTCTTGCATCTCGGAAGGTGCAAGACGATAGGGGGCTTTTGCCACGGGAGTTGCCCCGGGCACAAGGTCAACACGAAACTCCACTTGTCTAGGGGGAGGAAGACTAGGTAAATCCTCGGGGAATATTTCGGGAAAATCTCGAATGATTGGAATGTCTTGCAATTTCTTACCCTTGTCTTTCGTGTCAACTATGTGGGCCAAGAAGGCAACGTACTTTTTCCGCAAGTACTTTTGTGCCAATGTGCAAGACATGATTTGAAGACCACGACATGGTTTTTCACCGAAAATAACTAACGTGTCGCCCGAAAGGAGAGGTATACGAATACACTTTTCGTAGCAAATAACCTCGGCATGGTGCTTGGATAACCAGTCCATGCCAATTATAATATCGAAACTTCCCAATTGCATTGGAAGGAGATCAACAGAGAATTTGTGATTATTAAGCTCGAGATTGCAGTCGCGGATAACAGAATTAATAGTAATAGATTTTCCGTTTGCTATCTCCACGGAGTAAGAATTGTCAAGTTTCGTTCTTTGTTTAGCAAGTCGAGATTCAAAGGTAAGAGATACAAAACTCCTATCGGCACCGGTGTCAAATAAAACGGATGCATAATGATTGTTTACGAGAAACGTATCGTTTATCACGTCGTTGTTTGCTTGAGCCTCATTAGCGTTTATGTTAAACGCTCGTCCTTGGGGACCACTTTGATGATGAAGTTTTGGGCATCGGTCACGGAAATGGTTTGGGTCTCCACATTCGTAACATGCCCGACCATTGAGTGGTGCCGGATAGATTGGGCGGTTGGCTGGAGCAGCTTGATGGACGGGAGGACGAGTACGGCAAGTAGTGACTACGTGTCCATATCGCCCGCAGCTTGAACACAATCGGCATGGTAGATTGGCAGGATGATGGTACTTGCAGGTTTGGCATTGGGGATTTGGGCCCAGATAAGTTTTCAGGTTTTGACCCAAGGGGGCCGCTTGAATAGCAGGTACAGCGGGAGTTACGGCTGCGAAGTTTCGACCTTTTCGTTTCTTTTTACGGTTAGAAGACTCGGGTTTTACATCTTTGACGGCCGCAAGAGTAGAAACAACCTTCTTGGAACCCTTTCTTGTTAAGGTTCCGACTTTGACATGGTTGTCGGATAGTGTAGCAGATAGACGGATAGCAGCTTCGAGTGTAGGAGGATTGCTTCCTAGCACAGCATCTTGAATTTGCATAGGCACGCCGCCTATGTATTTTTCAATTCCCCGAGTAAGGGGAGTTATCATATGAGGCACCAACAGACTTAGCTCTTGGAACCGGGTGGTGTAAGCCAGATTATCCCCGCTGTCTTGGGCAAGATCCCAAAACTCAGTCTCGAGCTTCCTCATTTCATTTCGAGGACAGAATTCATCAGTCATGGCCATCTTCAGATCATCCCATGATAAGGATGTAGCAACCTCAGCACCACGAGTGCGTTTCTCACCGTTCCACCAGGTGAGGGCTCTCTTTTGAAGTACACTTGTGGCATAGCGAACACGAAGATTATCGGGACAGTCACTGTTTAGGAATGTGTTTTCCATGCTTTCAAACCATTGAAGTAGGCCGGTAGCACCTTCAGTCCCGAAGAATTTTGTAGGATTGCACGAGTTAAAGTGCTTAAACGTGCATTGAGGCGGGTTGGTACCACCATTCCCTTGGATGTTGTGAGACCCGTCATTGTTGTTATTTGCTTGGGTCATTTGCCCTACCAGCTGGGCAAGAAGAGTCGCAAGATCCGGGTTGGAAGTGCTAGAGTTTGCACGACGAGGAGGCATTCTAACACCATAAGAAAAGACAATGATATTTTAGATAAGATGGATATATACGAGTTATAGCGGGAAATAATGTAAGCAGAAAAACGGGATTCCTCATGACGCGTGCCAGTGCATGTGTATTTATTCTAAGTTGATGGGGGAAACTAAGTCATCTATTTCGGGTAGGACATGATGTTATAAAGCATTATTTGCATAATAGGAATTGCCGAGACTTGCATGCACTACAAATCGTCATTACGTGTGCACCCGTAATAATGATTTGCTTTGCATGTTCGTCTAGTTCTTCCTATCTTCCTATAACGTCCCCAAATTTTGAGTTTAAGTTCGGATTGTATCCTTGCGAATACATTGACTTATCAACATTAAATAATTCCCTGAAACTTTCGAAGAGACATGCTTTAGCCTATAGGTAAACACTCACTTCAGGAATTCCCAGGAGAGCATACAGGTCCGTTTATTTGGATTTATACGAAATGCTTTCCTAGACAGAAAACCCAATGTACAGGTGTCACCCTTCCAGATTGCACGTGTCCTTTACTGGTCTTAAGAAATTAAGTCGTTGACGAGATTTTCAAGATTTTGATAGACTTGAGAGTCTATGAGTATAAAATGTGTAGGAATTGTTGCAATTAATACGGATTAGGAAAGAGTATGGATAAGGATGGGTAGTGTATTTGTTTGCATAAGTTTGTTTGTCAAATGTGTATGTAAAGTATGTATCATGTATCAAAGCCTTGTATGTATGTGTATAAGTCTCATGTACCAAACTCGGGAAAATTCAAATAATACCTAACTACAAATAATTCACATAGCAATTTATCATTTAGCACATAACACATAAAAGGGAGTCCTAGGGTTATAGTCTAGGTCATTGTGTCTAATAACCTAATTCCCTTTAACCATGTCTCTGATACCAATCTGTCACACCCCGACCGATGGCAGAATCATCGAGGCGGACAATGGAATGATTGTTCATAAGCACATGATGACTAAAATGTTGCATAATTCATTAGTTAAATTTAAAGACAACAAAGATCCAAATACAATACATTTCAAATAACCTAGTCTAGTTCAGAACATTGATTTATTTAACTAGGTCCATAGTTCTTAAGTGGAGAAATCTTCGGCAAGCAATCACAAATCCAAACCTGAAACATTATTTAAATCAAGTGTCAACTAAAAAGTTGGTGAGTACGTAGGTTTAGTAATTCCGGTAAATAGTAGTGTAAAACGTTTTGCGACTCATTGTTTATTTTGTTAACCATAGCATATACGATGTATCATTTATTTAATCACAATTCAAACCTTGTTTGACGCGCTTGAACATAGCACAACAGCTAAGTCCGGTATGTTTGAATATAGTTATCCACTATATCCGATATGTTTGAATATAACCCAAGGCTATATCCGAGTATGCAGTAATAAACACCCTAACCGGGTGGGCTGGTCAGGCACAATAGATCTATCAATATTACAGTTGGTTGTCTTGTGTTTAAATGTATGTACATCCAAATAATAAGCATATAGTCCACATGTATAACACGTATAAACAATGTGAGTAGCATGAATAATGTTTCACCCCAAAATGTAAAAAAATGTAAAATAGGGGCTATGTAACTCACCTTGCAAGCGGGTATTTTTCCACGCGTGTAGGTGATAAGGATGTTGTAGTCTAATCACGTTGATACCCTATGTAGATAAATGGGTATTATTGTATGCTTATATGTGTGTATTTGTATTTAAATGTATATAGGTTTTAATATTCCTTAATATTTATTTGTATAAAATATGGTAGGAAAAATGATAATGGTTTTGTAAAACTTTAACTTATAAATATATATATATTGTTAAAATATTACATTTTTAATTAAGTAGTTATTAAGTATTTTATAAAAGTTTTTATTTATTTATTATTTTTTTTTGTCATCATTATATATATTCTTTTTACAAGTTGAAATTATTTTAACAAATTTATAAAAGTTATTTATCTTATTTAAATAGATTATTTTATTAAATATGCAACTTTTAAAATTTAGATTTTTATATATAAAATTTTATATTAGTTTTTAAAACTTATAAAATTTTAATTAATTTAAATCCGTAAAATAAAATACATATTTGTATAAAACTAAATAAAGCTCTTACACTTTATTAAAATAGAGAATGATTACACGATAATTATGATACAAGTGCGAGAACGAAAAATCCGAAACGTCACAATATTCCATGGCATATGCCAAGGAATATTCCATTTGTAAAGTATTATATAGATGGATAAGTCTTGAGATATAAATCTAGAGATTTTAGAGATTCACTTTGGAAAAACCCTAACCACCACCCCCTCACATTGCCTCCACCTCCTCTCTCTCCTTCTTGGAGATTTCGGCCAAGGCAAAAGGGAAGCTGGGCTTCTACGTTTTGCGTGCAGTTTGGTGATTTCGCATATTGGCTAACACTGTTCGTTGTTGCCACGTTGTGGATATCGTTAGTCGAGTCTTCCATCAACATCAACAAGATATAAGGTAAGAATAATTAATTGTTTAATTATTTTCTATCCATTTACGGTTTCTACCATTCTTGCAACTGGATCACTGTTTGGTTTCCTATCTTGATTTTTTATTAAGACTTCCACAACGTTTTTGGCTTGGGTCTAATTTTTTAAGAGCTAAAACTAGACATGAAATCTCAACATATTAGAGTCCCAAGAAATAGCTATAAATGAAACCTTCAGAAGAAGCAAGATCATGGTAATGGGTCAGCACAATCTACCAATGCTTGATTTGTTACGAGGCAATGTTTCTATTGCAGCTCTGGATCTATTAGTTCGTGATATCGGAAGGATGCAACAACTGCTAACGTCTAATTCATCTTGTGGATGTCATCTTTTCACGAGATGCGGCTTGTCATGTGCCTGTCAGCTGAACAACTATTTTCTAACATGTGATAAATTGATTTTATTTTATTTAGTGTAACATCCCAAATTACACATATGATTAGTTTGGGGTTGAAAACGTAAAGTCTAACAAGTGAAGTTCTCTTAAAACCTAATAATCCCCTTGTATTTCTTCAGCCGCCAAACCCATTTTGTTTTCCTTCTCCTTCCTCCGTCGCCTGCAACTCAAAACCAAGCACCACCATCACTTCCTTAAACCCTATTTCACCCATTCTGCATATTTTTCATTCGGTTTTCTTAAAGGATGAGCTCACAAGAACATGGCGACCTCAATGGTTGCAGGTTAGTCAGAATTGAGAGAGAGGGAACAGAGCTGGTGGCCGACGACTGTGGTGTACTCCGGCAGCAGCAGCGGCGTGTACACTAGCGGAGGACTCGTATGCAGCAGGGCATGAAGGTGTTAGTACTGTGACGACGAGAATGACGATGTTGGTTACATGATGACAACGGTATGATGTTTGCAAGGTGATGGTTAACGATGGCTTACGTGAAGATGATATTGGTGATGACGGTGGTCGGAGGCTGATGTCGCCCAGAAGGTCTATAAAAACTATAATAAAAACCTAATCCAGACACTTAAGTAATACTCTGGAAAACCTATGAACTAGACCGCATTGACAGTCAAGTGTACCTATCGAATATAGCTAAGCTTAATGGTAAACCGGATTATCGAACCCTAGAGACACTGTATAACTAAACTAGACTCTGACTAGAACTAAGATTATTGGTTTGGGGGGTTTTATATAACTAATGATTGAAGGTAAAGAAAACAGATGAACGACTCTAACAATCAAACAAGAGACTCAGGAAATATCAAGAATGAGAAAGCACTACCTAGGTCGGAATCCTACTTGCAAGGCTAAGAATTCTACCGGTTATGGAAACTATGATGGACTGGGTATCTAAGGATAACAACTCTAAACAACCTAGTGGATCCCTAATCACTCTCAGGGTGTCACCAAAAGGAAACTTTAAAGATGCACAACGCTCACCAGATGTTGGATTACCTTTCAGTCACTCCAACGACAATAAAGTACCCTACAGACAAATCACCTAACTAAAACCTAACCAAGACACTCTAGCTTTAAATTTATAAATCTAGACTCAACCTAATACTAGACCACACAACCGGCAAGTGTACCGATCAATGTAGTAAAGTCTAATGAAAGTCTGGATATCGAACCCACGAGACACTAGTGACAACTATACCTACACTCTGACTCGACTAACTAAACTGAATTATATTGGGAGAATTTGTGTAACTGAGATTTAAACTAGTGGAACTTCTAACTAACGACACCAACTATCAGACAGATTAAACTGATGAGATCAATAATGGAGAAAGTACTATCTAGGTAATGAATCCTGTTTGCTAAACATGAACTTCCCTCGGCTATGACAATTATGATGGAACCAGGATCTTTGAATACGAAACCCTAAGACAACCTCAGGATCCCAGATCATTCTCCGGGTGTGACCTAACAGGAAACCCTAAAGAACGTGTAAACTCAACGGTTGGTCGGATCACCTGTCAGCTATTTCCAACGATGCTAAAGTACCCTAAAGATATATTACCTCTCGGTCTCAATATCTCAATACGCTTTAAGACATACGGGGTAACCTGGAAACTCTTGGTGTGACACGGAATATCAAAGCTGCTAAGAAACCCTAGGAAACCCTCCTTTTGGAGCAATCTACCTAAGAACCCTAACACCAAGGAACACCCGACAACTTCGCACCTTTCAGCTATTGAAGTAGGAAGAACATTTAACCCTAAAATACTCTCAATTTGCATTCCTATGGACGATGATATCAATTATCCACAAACTAGTTACAAACACACAGTAAGCAACCTAACATGCATCTATTATTTGAAAAACATTCAACAAAACGCATGTGAAACACAAACCAATAGCAAATCAAAATTAAATATGCAGAAACATCATACCAATTGAATCCAAGTTCTTTACTTTATCATAAATCCATCAACAAATCAACATAAACCGAAAGAAATCCACAAATCAATCAAACATTCATCAAAAACCCTAGATAGCTAATATGGTCTAGCCAAGAAACATGTTCAAACTCAGAAAACACATCTCAAAAGTCTCCAACATAATCCAACACAAACCGAAGTAAACAAGGAACCAAAGATCGTAACCCTACGAGCAAGAATTAACCAACCTGATTGATAAAGCTCCAATCTTTTGCTCTCGTTGCTTCCTACCCTCTCAAAATCTCCCCTTTTTGCTATCCAGACGGAACCCTAGAATGAGTCCCAACCTTTTAAACCATGAAAATAGGCCAAAAACCCGTATCTAGGGTCTCTCGCGTACCGCGGAAGGTTCTGGATGGTCTCTCGCGTACCGCGAGAAACAAAATAGTCGCGCAGAATTCTTGGTCCCTCGCGTGGCCTCCATCTCTCGCGTACCGCGAGAACTAACTGAATTTTTGTACTCCGCTTGTCGAGCTACCCCAAATCCATATATTATGGGCCCCGTAACTTATTATCTAGCCCGAGAGGTTGCCTCTTTCACGACTTTTTCCGTTCTCATCCCGGGTTCTCGTGTGCTCGTTTCCACGCAGTTCTTGATCGTTTAAGCTCCAATTAGTCACCAACACCTAGCATATACAACATTATTTAGTACAAGCTATAAATGTGTGACAATCCGGACTTTTAGGATTAACCCCGTTAGCAAATCCAGTTAAGTTTTAACCCAATTAACCAAATCTTAAACCCCAGGGACTATTTCTGTCAAGAATTAATCTTAAAATGTAGGGACCGATTACGCATTTAACAGAAATTCAATCTGTTGACTCCTGAAAGTCAAAATCAAGTGGGTTTTTGTTCTTGTTGACTTCCAAAAGTCAAAATCATAACATTGATTCAAAATCCAAATCTCTTAATCGATTTATGTTTGATTTCGTAACCGTTTTGCACATTCACGTCATTAATCGACTATCACTGAGCATTAACATCTCCATTATATGCGAATTAATCCCAGTTATGGCTATTAACCTCGTAACCGTCGACTTCATTGCCAAATACCATCAAATTCATCGTTTTCGTATACTAATTTCACAAT
This sequence comes from Smallanthus sonchifolius, assembly GCA_023525975.1. Classification (NCBI taxonomy): domain Eukaryota; kingdom Viridiplantae; phylum Streptophyta; class Magnoliopsida; order Asterales; family Asteraceae; genus Smallanthus; species Smallanthus sonchifolius. The sequence goes on along the minus strand of CM042033.1, from coordinate 70,669,516 downwards.
TGAACACTCTACACACGACAAACGAATCCCTCTGAAGATTGTACGCGCATCAACTTGGTCGGAGCAGGAACCAGAGATAATAGAGACCAATCTATACTCGATCGGCACCTGTTCTACTCGATTGGCACCTGTTCTACTCGATCACCATCAATCCGACACCAATTCAGGTAACTAAATACACCCTTACCTTCGCTTTCATCTGTTTAGTGAAAGCCCTATCAATTCCAGGGCTTACATTATCGAATTAAACTCAATCCCGAATCTAGGGTTTGTTTATAAATAAGTTTGGGGCTTTTGATCCTAGACTCAGTTTAAATCCAATTAAAGTATATGGTTAGTTGCGTAACCTGTCACTGATCAAAAGCCCTATACTAATCTAGTCTTACATTATCGAATTTAACACGATCTGATATCTAGGGTTCATACAGTTTTGGTCTAATCGAACCCTATCAATTCGATGTCAGCCTCAACAATTAAACAAGTCCTTGCAGTCGTTTCTATGCCGGGAGTGAAAGCCCTATGAAATCTAGGGTTCATTTCATCTAATCAAAACCGGATCGAATCTAGGGTTCATATGGTTTCGGTTTGATCGAGCCACAATCTAAACACCATTTCAATCAAATTAAACCACGGGGATAGGTTCGCAAGGCTTTAATCTGTAAAAGCCCCATGGTTTCAACAGTTTTTAACATAAGATTCGATCGAATCGATTCTGAGTTCATAGTTAGCGTTTTCTACATTTGAATCTAAGTTTAAACGACCCTAGGGTTAACGATTTCCAAATTAAACACACCCACAGAATCGCCAATACTCGATTATCATAACCCCTAATCAATCTTACTTATTCGTTGTCGAAATTTGTGGTTTGGGGACGGGTTTCGAACCAGGTATGTGTGGGGGAGGGAACCCGCAGTGAGTTGTATGTTAAAACCATTCCCATCCGGATTTGTTCGCGATGCCCTAGCGGGTGGAGATGGTTAAGACAATGGACTCGTGCGCAGGAGACCCGGGTTCTAGTCCGGTCTCCTGCATTTTATTTTTGCGGCCTTTTCTAGTATTATTTTAATTTAAAAACTTACCCCTATATTAATATATTAGTATATTAAAGTGTTTTAGCCTCGAAAAAACACCCATGGGCTCGGGTTTGAATTTATAAACTATTTTAATTATTATTCCCACTTTTAAAAATAATATATTTATGTTATTATCAAATTAAAATAATATGTTTATATTATTTTCAACCCGTAACTCCCACTATTAAATAATATATATTTTTTATATTATTTCAACTCGTTTAATTACTTTGTGTGACGCTTAAACTAAAAATAATATAATCGTTTATATTATTTACTCACGTTTATATATTCGATTAAAAATAATATATTTATTATTTTTCCACACAAATGATTATTTAGATAGTACTACGAACCTAAAAATAATATATTAAATTATATTATTTTCCTAAATTTTGTAAACGACTTTAATGTACGAATGTATTTATTTATTTATTATTCGTTATTAACGTACGACACGTAACGCTTTTCCCTTAATGATTATATTAAGAAATTTATATAATTTCGTAGACACGTTCGTCTACTCTTAAATCCTTAGAAAGCGTTAAGATGTTCTAACTTCCGTGTCGTCGTCACAAATCCCAACTTGTCCCTAATTTATGTGTTTATAATTTTAAGGCATACGTAAGTCGTCTGAGACTTACACTCTTGGTTCCAACTTATCTCTTGTGTGATCCAATCCACTACTTAACACAGGTGAGTTTTCAGATCATTCTCCGGGTGTGACCTAACAGGAAACCCTAAAGAACGTGTAAACTCACCGGTTGGTTGGATCACATGTCAGCTATTTCCAACGATGCTAAAGTACCCTAAAGATATATTACCTCTCGGTCTCAATATCTCAATACACCTTAAGACATACGGGGTAACCTGGAAACTCTCGGTGTGACACGGAATATCAAAGCTGCTAAGAAACCCTAGGAAACCCTCCTTTCAAAGCAATCTACCTAAGAACCCTAACACCAAGGAACACCCGACAACTTCGCACCTTTCAGCTATTGAAGCAGGAAGAATATTTAACCCTAAAATACTCTCAATTTACGTTCCTATGGATGATGATATCAGTTATCCACAAACTAGTTACAAACACATAGTAAGCATCTATTATTTGAAAAACATTCAACAAAACGCATGTGAAACACAAACCAATAGCAAATCAAAATTAAATATGCAGAAACACCATACCAATTGAATCCAAGTTCTTTACTTTATCATAAATCCATCAACAAATCAACATAAACCGAAAGAAATCCACAAATCAATCAAACATTCATCAAAAACCCTATATAGCTACTATGGTCTAGCCAAGAAACATATTCAAACTCAGAAAACACATCTCAAAAGTCTCAAACATAATCCAACACAAACCAAAGTAAACAAGAAACCAAAGATCGTAACCCTACGAGCAAGAATTAACCAACCCGATTGATAAAGCTCCAATCTTTTGCTCTCGTTGCTTCCTACCCTCTCAAAATCGCCCCTTTTTGCTATCCAAATGGCTGGTAATCGATTATTAAACCCTAGAATGAGTCCCAACCTTTTAAACCATGAAAATAGGCCAAAAGGTCCGTATGGGGTCTCTCGCGTACCGCGGGAGGTTCTGGATGGTCTCTCGTGTACCGCGAGAGACAAAATAGTTTCATAGAATTCTTGGTCCCTCGCGTACCACGAGGGAATGGCCTCCATCTCTCGGGTACCGCGAGAAATAACTGAATTTTTGTACTCCTCTTGTCGAGCTACCCCAAATCCATATATTATGGGCCCTGTAACTAACTTTCTAGCCCGAGATATGCCTCTTTTAAGGTTGTACTTTTTCCCGACTTTTTCCGTTCTCATCCCGGGTTCTCGTGTGCTCGTTTCCACACAGTTCTTGATCGTTTAAGCTCCAATTAGTCACCAACACCTAGCATATACAATATTATTAAGTGACTCAAAATGACTATAAAAGCATATGAAAACGTACGAAATACAAGGGAAAACGAGGTGTGTTTTGCAACACATCACCAACTTAGCGAAACTCTCATGTTCACTTAATGCCATCTTAATGAATCTACTAAGTTCGCTTGAATCAATGTAGGGCGAACTTACCATGTTTGCCAAACCCCAAAGATAGAAACGTCTAGTGTCGGTTAAGTCAGTTATCTTAACTTGTATGAATGATTTATACAGATTGTGTATGACATCTAGAGACGCCTATTGACCGGTGATAGTATCCTAGAACCCACTTATCAGGTGAGTTCTATGTGCCCCTTATGTGTTATGTGCAAATTTTTTCCAATGTTTTGGGGCTGAAGTGTATACGTGCAAAGTAAATGAATGTTATGAATGATAATATGACTGTATGTGTCATATGAAACTAAATGATGAACTATGAAATGACAAATGAATGTTTACAAAGAATGAAACGAATGTATGACTTAACGTTAAACGAATGAAATCTTTATATATATATATATATATATATATATATATATATATATATATATATATATATATTGCATGTTATGAATGCTAAACGTTAAGGACGGAATTACGAACTACTTCGGTAGGACGGTACGATGATGACGGCTACTATGGTAGACGGACGGCTATATGACTATTATGCAGACGGTATGTTAAAGTCTAGAAAGGTAGACTAAATACAGACTACTACGGTAAACGGAGACCCTTAATCGAAGCACGGTTGCATATATAGTTCGTATAGGAAACGGATGCCTTAGGGAAAACGAGCGAAAGGACGGACAACGACGGTAGGACGGTATGACGGACAGCCAAATGTTTTTCGGACGGTAATGAAGGATGGACTATTTCAGTAGAAACGGTACGAATGACAGACTACGATGGTAGGATGGTACGTCTGTCTTTCTGACTTACGTAAACAATGACGGGCTGATCACCCATATGTGTATGACCAATAAATGTTAAATGAAGGCAATTGAAGTGTTAATGTGTGTGTATATATATATATATATATATATATATGTGTGTGTGTGTGTATACTTACTTATAAAGAAATGATGTTTATACATAATTGCTTTAAACTAGAACTCACCGGCGTTAGCTGACTTTTAGTATGTACTTCAAGTAGCAAAAAGGAAGGTTAAGTATAAGGCGTGAAGGCTGCCCGGCTACAAGACTGGCATCCGTTTTTTATGTTTAAGTTTAAGATTATGTGTTAGATAATATTTCAAATGAGTAAGACTTCCGTTGTATGTAATAGAATGATGTACGCCTCCGCAATGTTTTAAAAGTTTTAGTTTACTTAGTTTTCATCACTATGTTTATGAGTAAATCCAACAAGTGAGGTCTCCCGGGTTTGGGGCCTTACATTTAGTGATGATTTTTCCTGATTTAAACGTTTGCAATGTTGACTATTTAAATCTAAGGTAAAAAATTCCACTACATGTCGTAGATGTCTTCTGGATGAAGCTTGATTATTCAACTTGTTTTATAGATGATAATTTAAAAATCGATATCCAGAAAGAAATGGATGTTGTGACTAAACATTTATTGGTCCAACCACAGCCGGTAAAAAGATCTTTGATGTCCAAGATTAAGTCGGTGATAAATCCTGGTAAAATAGATGACAAAGCGATGAAAGTGCAAACGCATACTCGTGAGCGTCCAAGAATGGAAAGCAACAAGAAGAAATCCAAGACCTTGCCAGGCATAGTTTATACATGAACCAACAACCAGACATCTAGGATCCTGCCAGGTATAGTTCATACATGAACCAACGATAAGACATCCATGACCTTACCAGTTCAGTCGTGATGTCTAAGCACCCCTTAATGAAAAGCAACCAGTCAATGTCTTATAGAGCAAGAGGTAATGATTACATGGGGTCGTCACAACAGTCTATCGGGCGCTCATTTACCAAGGGAGATGAAGAATAGAACAACTATATCTGCTTTAGTGATTGGATTCCATCCATCTTCCACATGTACATCTCAGGTACAGATGACGTATTAGCTTATGGTAATTATGGTTTCCGGACTGTAACTGTTGGATTAGGGTATAATGAAAATATGTGGCACTATATCCGGACTGAACTTATAGCGGAGTTGGTTGAACACGCAGACAGATACATGTTTATCTTTCAAGATTTCTATGATATACGTAAATCCTTATACTGGAACGGTCTTGGTTTGGCTTCACATGATTATTAGATGATGATGCCGCCAGCGGAGCCCTGATTGCTAACAAGTTTGGTGCGGTTCTACACTACATAGACGAATCCAATACGACCACATTTTTCCCTATATGGTCATCTCCTAAAGATCTCATGCCTCATCGATTTATTACAGTTGTTTTTGTTAATACAAACCATTTTATTAGAGTTCGGTTAGATGGGGGTTATATGATGCCCATACCAAGTTACTATTCGAGGCGTTTCAAAACGCTAGGTGCAGCGAATTGCGAGGTCATGTACAAGACACGTATAAAAAACTATATTGAAGCCATTAACCCTGAAAATCAAAATAAATAGCCTATCAATTTATTTTGAACCGACAAGAGATCGCTCTTAAAGCACAGTTGTAAGCGCAATTCATACACGTTAACAAAACATTTGTTTTAACAATGTTTCACAGTGTTCTCTTTCAAGATCTTTCACATTGTTTTCTTTGTTTGGATGTTATGTTCGACTATTTGGATGTTATTTTGCTTTCTACTGCTTGTTCCTTGTTTAGATCTATATCTTTTCTAATACAAGGAATAACTAAGATCAAAAGCGAAGTTATACTTTATGCAGGCTATTTCACTTGTAAATGTTGTAGGCATATAAAATATTGAAAAACCCTTAGATCCCAATGCTTCACCATACGTTAAAATCCCTACTAAATTATTTGTTTACGTATTCCCTACTAAATTCCTACTCCAAATTCTATGGACAAGGAATCGATATGAAGTAACCGATATTCATACACATTAACAAAAAATCGAAATTAAAACCAAAAGGTTAAAATTCCAAAAAAAAATATCAAAATTAAAACCAAAAGGTCAAAATTCTAAAAAAAATCAAAAGGACTATACGAGTCGTATAGCACAATACGACCCCATACTATACGACCAGTATATAAAAGGAAAACGACCCATTTCTCATTTCCTGATTCTTGGTGGATTATATATTTCGTGTTTTAGATAAGATTTCCCGTTTCCTGATTCTTGGTGGATTATCTTAACTTCGATTTTAATTAAAAAAAATTCTAACCTAGCGGACATCACATTAAAATTAGGGTTTTAAAATTAATTAATTATATTTCTAATAAAATATCAAAAAGTATCTCACTCTGAAAAAAATTGATTCCAGGGACTTAATTCATCCACCTAATAGTTTGGAGATTAAAAAATTTTAAAAATGAAACAATTGTCCTAAAAGAAGAGTCCAATATTAATATTGAAATTAAATATAACTTTGATACACACATTAATCTCGTATGTGGATTTTCTTTTAAATTGCCTTGTTCATTGGCTACTGACTGAACTGGAATACAAAATAATATATAGAAATATTGTTCACATTTGATCTTCCATGCTATAGGCTACACCTAGCAATTAAGTTAATATTTTATGAGTTTAAGATTTTAGAATAAATTATATATAATATTATGTAGACACGCATAACATGATATTATTTGTGATCATCGAGATCCAATCAATAGGTTTCTTGTAGATGCTGACAAATTATCAACCATATTAAAACTATTTTAGAGTTGACACATTGGTTTTAATTAAAAAGCTAAACTTGACCTACTCCTCGTCTCTCACTATCATCCAACTCTCTCTCTCAAAATTGTCAAAAGTGTAACAATTTATGGATTAAAGTGTAAAAAGGTTGTCTATCAAAACTTGAAAAATGTACACAAAGATATAAAATTTTATGCATGAAGACATGTGTCAATACTAAATCATTGTTGATACTTTATGTACATATGTATAGGGGCTTTGAGGGTGTGCAGGGTGGGCGATTGTTCTTGGCCCATGTTCTATAGGGGCCCAAAAAAAATTTCTCGTTTATGTACAGTAGGTCGATTAACATATATAAAAAAGTTATAAACTTATTAGTAATTACATGTCTCAAGAAAGACTTAATAGTCATTGGCAATGATAGTTATTAAGAACGATTATTTAAAAAGTATGAATTATGAAGGGTTGATCAACAACTTTGAGGAGAGCATCACAATTTGTTTAACTAAGTAAAATAGATCATTTGCTACAGTAATTTTGTTTGTTTATCGTTATAAAAATTCTTGACCAAAAAACAAACATAAAACATTGGCATCTATCGATTTTAAAATTGAATCAAACCTGTTAGTTCGTCATTGTCGGTTTTGTGTTGATTATAAGAAAATTCGTTATCAGGGGCGGCCCATATAGCTTATTGGGCCAAGTTAGGGCTTGGGACCACCAAAAAAATAGGGGCCTCAAATTAAATATATATATATATAGAGGGAGTTTCAAATTAGAAGTGAATTTTCGGTAATAAACCTAAGAAATAATTTCTTTTTTAACCAAAAGCGGGTCAAACGAACTCCGATTGAGCTCATTCCAGCGGCGTTGAAACCGGCTCATCGAGGTTTTTGGGGGTGGGGGTTGGGGGATTTAGGTTTTTTTTTTGGGTGGGGTGGGGGATTTAGGTTTTTTGGGGGTGGGGGTAGGTTTAGGTTTTGGGTGGGGGTGGGGGTTGGAGGATTTAGGTTTTTGGGGGGTCGGGGTGGGGTCGTTACGTTTTGGGTTTAGCTTTTATGGTTTAGTTTCAAGGTTTAGCTTTAGCGTTTAGCTTTTAGGGTTTAGCTTTAAGGGTTTAGCTTTAGGGTTTAGGGTTTAGCTCTAAGCTTTATTTCGACAAGTCAGTTCCAACGCCGCTGGAATTAGTTCAATCGGAGTTCGTTTGACCCAGGTTCTTAGGTTTCTTAACGAAAATTCACTTTTTAGCGAAACATTCCCCTATATATATATATATATATATATATATATATATATATATATATATATATATATATATATATATATATATATATATACTAGGTTAGAAACCCTGTGTATTACACGGGTTAAATAAATACAATGTTATATATTTAGAAATAAAAATTTACATATTACAAAGTTTTTTAATACAAATTTTAGAAAGGTTATATAGTTATTTTTTAAAAGTGCTTTATAAAAAGATTGAACGAAATATTCAATGTCTAAAAATATTTTATGAACAAACCTATTTTTTTAAATAAAAAATATTCTATAAAAATAATTATAGAAATCATTATTATTTAATAGGAGAGAGAAAAGGGAAACAAAAAATTATAAAAAAAACAATTAAATAAAATTTTGTGTAATTAATAGGAGAGAGAGGCAGAAAAAAAAGGACGAGAATGCATAGGAGAGTAACAAGTGTACTCCCAAAACCTTTATTTATTATATAGTATATATATACATATAGGGTGAGTTCTAGAGAAAACCAATATGCGAAAACCACTAAAAAACTAATTTTAACCAATAATATAATAATATTTATTTTTATTTTATTTTTATTTTTATTTTTTTTATAAGAGTATCAATGTAATATTACAAATTTTTACCAAAAAATTATTTAAATATTGGCTTACGTATACGTAACCCATAGTGTTACGTATAAGTAAACAGAAAACAAAAAAATTCAAAAAAAATGCGGTTATGTATACGTAACTCATAGTATTACACATTGTTTTAGTAGTTTTCTTGGTTTTCGCCTAACTTTGTGGTTTTCTCTTGATCCCTCCCATATATATATATATATATATATATATATATATATATATATATATATATATATATATATATATATATATATATATATATATATGGGAAGGATCAAATAAAAATTAGTTTTTCACTAATAAATGACAAAAACCTTAAGAAATGATATCAAACGAACTCCGATTGAGTTAATTTCAGCGGCGTTGGAACCGTCTCGTCGAACTCTACCATCTTAGCTTTTAGGGTTTAGCTTTTAAGGTTTAGATTTTATGTTTGAATTTTAGGGATTTAGCCTTATAGTTTAGCCTTAGGATTTAGCTTTTAGGGTTTAGATTTTATGGTTTAGGTTTTTTTTTTGTGAGGGTTTTAGGTTTTTAGGGGTGGGTGGGGGTGAGTTTAAGTTTTTTGGGGGGTGCGGTGGGGGGGTTTAGGTTTTTGGGGGGTGGGGGTGATGGTTTTAGGCTTTTCGAGGTAGGGTTGGAGGGGGGGTTTAGGTTTTTGGGGGTGTGGGTGGAGGGGGTTTAGGTTTTTGGGTCCGGGTTAGAGTTCGATAAGACGGTTCCAACGCCGCTAGAATGAGCTCAATCGGAGTTCGTTTGACCCACTTTTTAGTATTTGTTAGCGAAAAACCACTTTTTAGTTGAAACGTCCCCTATATATATATATATATATTTATATATATGGGATTGTTCAATTCAGAACAAGGTTTTTTACAAGAACAAGAATAATTAATCTAATCCACTCATTTTTATTCAATATTAACAAATTTTAATTAAATCAAAAGGGTATTATGGTAAAGATAAAAAAATTTATCTATCCAATTAATTAGTTTATCTTCTCTCTAATTAATTACTTTCTCTATCTAATCTCTAATTAAATAGTTTTTCTTTATTGTTTTCAATTAGTGAGTTGAAATTAATCCCACATAACAACACTTAGGTTACACAACACACAAATTTTCTTACGAATAACGAAATTTATCCTACACGTAACGAAACTTATCCTACACACAAAGAAACTTATCATACACTTAATGAAATTTATCAAGCACACAAAGAAACTTATCCCTACAAATAAATAAACGTATCATATGCATATTAACATTTATTCTACACATATCAAAAGAGTTAACAAACTCATTCATTAAAAACACATGAGCTAGATAAAATATGAATTAATTTGAAAACGTGTTTTAATTTGAAAATATATTAATCATAAGTTTAAATGTAGAGAGAAAACAAGGGAGATAAAATAGGAAATAATTTGAAAAAGTGTTGTAAATCTCGATACTACCCTTAGGTCATTAATTAATACGATTAATATTTTAATTAATTATTAAAATATCATTATTGATTTTTAGTCATTGATTAAATAATCTAATGGTCAAGATGAGTTCTTTTTGTTCTTGCATTTATTTAGCCTATATATCGTTAATCGTTCAATGATCGTTGACACCGAGTTCTGAGAATCCGATACAATCGATTTGCTTTGTAACCTTTCTTCATTTCTTGCTTTTGTTGTTTGTCGGTTGTTGGCTTGTTGCTGACTTGCAGTATCCGAACTTGGAGAGGAGAGGCCGCGAGGGCAAACGATTTGATTTTTTGCTTTTTGCTTTTGTTGTTGCATGTTGCATGTTTGGACGATTGGAGTCTTGGAAGAGGCTCAAGGCCTTTCGCCTGTTACGTTGATTGTAAGAGGCTCAAGGATGTTCAATCTGATTTTGTAATTTGGTCAGAGTTAAGCAGGTATGTTTTAACTTTTAACTTTTAAGTATTAGTTATAATATGTCATATGTGATTTGGTTAATTGGTCGATTGAAAAGGATTTGTTAGAAGAAATTGATTACGAATATTTTCTTAAACAATTTGCATCAAATAAAGATAGAAAAATAAACTTTTTTTAAATTTTTTTATCCATGTAATATATATATATAAAGGTATACCCGGTGCTTGAATTAGCTCCCGCATTTACGTAGTGGCCGGGAAGGAGCCGGATCGATTTGCGATCTGATGTACCCAGCCATAAACCCTATGTTTTAAAACCAGTTCATTATAATATTTAAAACATGGCCATTACTGTACACAACTCATCATGTTCATTATCTTCGTCTTGAAAAAAGTGTCTATGAAGTAAGAAAAGAAAGAAGACATGTGTAATAAACGTGTGAATTGACGATTTTGTTCAGATTTTAACGAAAGACGATCTATGAAACTTGACAGATCAAACTTTGATAAAATATTTCTAAAACTAAGGATAAAAGATGAGTTAAGGAGAGGGTGTGTAGTGTAGGGTAACATCTTTAACTTTTTGGGGCGACTCTTTTTAGTTTTTAACCCTTTGATAAAAGGATCACTAATAAACGTAAGGGAATAACCAAACTTCATTAAGCATAATTCAGTTTATCAAAAGTGTGGGTGCAAATGAAACGCTATGTTATTTTTTTTTGGAAAAATATCAAAATGAACATTTGATCAAAAAAGTTATCAAAAATGGACATGTTTATTTAGCCGACAATTTCATGGACACTCTCTCACAATAGCCGGCTTAGCCGGCATAAATTTCCGTGCCCACATTCCCTTTTACAGAGTACGGACCAATGGCAAGTCGACACGTGGCCGGCTAAGCCGGCACCTTTTCTGAAAAAAGGAATGTGGCACGGAAATTTATGCCGGCTATTGTGAGAGAATGTCCATGAAATAGCCGGCTAAATAAGCCATTTTTTATAACTTTTTTGGTCAAATGTCCATTTTAGTATTTTTCCCAATTTTTTTGTTACCTGGAACCAGTTAACTTGTTCCATTACTTTAATTAGTTGATAAAATTATTACCCTTATAATTCAATTTGAATATACAAAAGACTAGATAAGAGTCGTGTTCCAATGTCAATGACATCCTAACAAACTGTTTCCAACGTTAGACATCTTGTTATTTTTACACGTCACCCCTTACCCGGTCATAAGCTACATATTTAAACAAAAACAAGAAAACGTCGTGTTGGAAGTTCATATACCCGGTCAGTTCATCATTCGAACCAATCTTTTTAATTCTTTTTCACTTACTTAACAAGGTTATTAGCAATCGAGGACCCGAGGGAGGGTCAAGATGGTCCACTGACTCTTCGGTTATCAAAATTTATTAGAATTTGCTATGTAATTAAAAAGGTGGAGTTTTTTCTTTACGAAAGCATGAGTTGGATCCTGATCGTCTTCGGCTAAGAAGAAAAGCGTGAGTATTTTAAGAAAAATGTGAGTTTTCTTAATTACTATATATAAAACAACCTATGCAGTGGCGAACCCAGATAATTTTTTCATGCGGGTCGAAAATTTTTATGGTCAGTTGACAATCGATATATAACACGTTTGTAATACTAAAAAAATTTCATGGGGGGCAATCGGGAGCCTATTTCAAAATTTTATGGGTGGCCATCGTGATTTTAACGCGTATATAACACTAAAAAAATTTATGGAGGGCGGATGCCCCCATGCTTCCTATGTAGGTCCGCCAATGAACCTATGCCGACCCTCTGATCGAGAGGTTCTGGTTACATCATTGGTTATCAAACTATGTCGTCAATGTCGAACTAAATTTTCAAACTTGTGACTTGTTTCAGTTCGAGTTCAGGCTACTTGCTATGCTTTGATTATTCCTCCGTTAACTTAATGGGATCTAGTTCCTATGGTTGGCATATTTTTCGGTTTGCTGGTTCCAACTATAAATTTTTGATTGTTTGTTAAATTAAAAAAAAGAAAATTTCGGTGGACCTTTTAATTCTTTATAAAAGACAAGATAAACCGTATAAAAATATCAAACTTTATGTAATTCTTTAATTAATATGTTCAGATTTTTATCAAACAAAAATGTCAGACAAAAAAATTTGTGTAGTTCAAATCACATAAATGGTTAATTGATAATTTACATGCAGCATTCAACTTAAATTACGTGATATGTTATGTTACTATAAGCAATAAAGATGACATGTTTTATGTGTAGTCACATGTACATTTCACGTGTTTCGTTACATCAGTAAAATAATAACTATTCGTAGAGTGTTTATAAATTGATTGAACCGTCAAACTAAAGATAGATCAGCTATTTTGACAATGATACGGTCTGGTTCATGGTTTACAGTTTGAAAAACTAGGCTTGACGATTTGTTTCACGGTGTGGAAGTTGAAACCAATCAACCAAACCGGGTTTTTACCTTCTTTCAGTTAATACTTTTATGTTTGAAATATGTAGTTACGCGTATGTCAACATTCAATTACTTACAAAAGGCAAATGGCAAAGACTTGATGCATAAAGTACAAGCACCTAAAGCATATTTTATTTTTTTCTGCATACTCTGTCTCTTACATTACCCATTGCCTTAATTGAGTTAGTTCCACTACAAACAAAACAACCCTGACGTCAGCTTTTTATGGAGACTTCTTATACACATGATACAAGTGTCCTTTGCATTGCTTAGTTCACGTGTCATCAGCAAATTTCTTTTTTTTTAAGACTTTTGCGTCTTATTATAAATGAAAACCCAGGAAATCTATTAAAAAGCAATGTTTTCAGAACCGGACCGGACGTCGAACCGGTCTCCTTACCGGTCCACTGGTCGGACCGGTCCGACCGGTCGGACCGGATTTAAGAACCGGACGACGTCATAAATATTATAAAAATATATCAGTCTAAATAGCTTTTAATCCTTTCAAAAACCACCAACAAGTCAATTCCAATAATTTTAAACTAACAATTACCTACGAAATAAGAAGCCAAGAGACTTAAAAAAGATTAAAAAAAAAAAATAGTCAAGCGGTTCAACCGGTCCGACCACCCGGTTTCCGGTCCGACCGTCGGTTCAACCGGTCCGACCACCGGTTCGCTGCAGAAACGGTTCAACACATGTAACCGGACCGGTCAGACCACCGGTTCCCGGTCCGACCGGCCGGTCCGGTCCGGGTTTCAAAACATTGTTAAAAAGTCGTTGCTGATAAGTTTAGGTTTCTCTTTTCTACAATAACTTGCTCTTTTAAGATCTTGATAAAGCAAGGTTTTTTTTTATTTTATTATTTTTAACTTTTTATTACTATTATTTCACTTATAACCTTTTTAAAATAAAGTGTTTTTTTACAATCCGAATATACTGTAGCCATCCGCCGTAACTTCATATGCTTCTTTTTTACACACTTAACAACGTTAATGTGACACCATATTTGGGCTTTTTTTTCCTTTTTTTTAGTTTCAAGTTTTTTTTTTTATTACCGTTATTTTTACTGTTGCGTCGGCATCTCTGTTTAAATTTAGGTTCGGATACTTTATTTTTTCCGCGGTTTATCACACCACAATGCACAGGTCTTAATACTTATTTTTTTCCCTTTTTCTATATTTTAGTTTTAGGTTTGTTTTTTATTAACGTTTTTACAGTTTCGTTTGCGTTTTCGGTTAAATTTATTCAAAATCGGCTGGCCCGTCGCGGAGCGCGGGTGTACAATTTATCATGTTTTATAAGTTTAATACAAATAAATAATTTTAAACTTTAAAAAACGCTTCATATCATCCCAGCTTAACCGTTTTGGTACTCCCAACCAACCGACCATTTTAGTTTGTCTTTTTTTCAAACTCATAGTTAACGGTTTGGCCTATATTTTTTTCAAACGAGGCCGTAAATACTCAAACTAATAACATGCTCGACAGGTAAAAGTAAACTTTTTTAAAACATAAAATATTACCGTTGGCCATTTGATGTAATGGTAGCCCCAAGACTTCTCATAGTGGAGGTCTTGGGTTCAAATCCTGGCCACAGCAAAAAAAAATGGTCTGTGGCCAGATCAGGGGTTTACCCAGTTGGAGAGTTTCTTCTGTAGTGAGCTGCCCTAGATATTTTATATGTTGTCCCAGAGAAACCCAATTATCCTATAATATATGACGGTAAAAAAAACTAGTTGTGAATTGCCGATGTGTAGCACACAAATGACCAGCTTGCCTACACAAATGACCAGCTTAATGGGCCAATCCTAGACTAAGAAGCTAGATGACAACCCTAGTGGCCTAGTCCCTGTGTACAATGTAGACTTCATTAAAGTTTCGGCTCATAATAAACGCTTGCTTTTAAGTACTTTACAATCGTCAAAACAGTTGCAACTTCTTTTTCAACTTTCTTTCTTAAAACCCACAAAGCAAAGGCTTAAAGATTTAGAGCATTCACGTCAGCATTGTAATATATATTATATTCTTAAATTATAAAAAAATAAATAAAAATTTAAATTAAAAAGGTCTTACATCAGATTTTTTAAACATTATCTTTATCCTTAAAATTATAAGAAAATAAACACTAGAATCTTAAATATACTAATTCATTAACCATTTCTTTAAAATTATAAAAATAAGGAATGAGATATGAAAAGTTTTTTAAAAATAAACATTTTTTTATGAAATGATGGTTTTTAGCTAAATTATAAAAATAAGGATAAATAACCTGATGGTTATAAGGTTCAATTTATGGTTTAGAAAACCCGTTATAAGGAATTAACCGTTATTTTCAATGGTTAAATGGTATACGTCACAACCAACTTTTTGTTCCTTTTTTAACATTTTAAAAATGATATCTGAAAACCAAATCGATATATTTGCAAGAAATGACAAATCCAATCAGCCCAGATTGATCCAGGCCAAACTTTGGTGATTTTCTTTCCTATCCTATCGAAAGTTCATATTTTCTTTTACTTATACACGTCATCAAACGTTATATAACTAGGTTCAACACATTATCAGTTGCAATAGAAGGTGTGATAAAGAACACAAATAGTATAAAAGAACACTGATGTTAAAAAAGTCAAAATAGAAGTAAAATTCTTCATCTTTTTCTTTCTTGAAAATTAAAGTTAATAATAACAATAAACCATAAGCTATTTTTTTAATTGCAAGAAATATAAAAAGCAAAACAGACTAAAACCCAGATTAAAGCAAATTTTCCTGAGCAGCTATTTCCTATCCTCTTTTTCTTTTTTAGAAATCTCAACCTTAAAAAGTCAGAAAAATCTCACACGTCGATTGAGAGGGGGTTAACACGGGTTTACAGCAAGCTATCAGGGACCCATATGTGCTTATTCCTATTCACTCATACCCCCCTCTGACTGACTGCAAGGATTTCAAAACTTCCAAATCACTTCCTCTTACTACTTACTTCCATCCTGATGTTGATCAAAGAAAGAAAAAAACCAGGAAAAAAAAACCAAAAAATACCTTTTTTCCGTTTCTTCCAGCAAATTCAAGATTCCAGCTTAGAGTCGGATGAAATTTCACCATTCTTTCCGACTTTTGAGTGGAGCGGTATCAGCAACTTTGGTTGTGTTCCTTTGAAGATCTTGGAGGCGGCCTGCAAATTCAGGTACTGCACACACAAAAATAAAAATTCGTTCAGAATTCAAGATCAAATATAGTGGGTGAACCCATTTTACTATTTTTTTTCTAAAATAGCCCTTTTCAACCCGAACCCATTTTGCTATTTTCTTCTAAAACAGCCCTTTTCAACCCGAGTACATTTTGCTATTTTTTTTCTAAAACAGCCCGTTTCAACCCTTTTTTAAAGCTACCCATTAGCCGACCCGATCCATCCGCACATAACTAAAACCATATACTACAGGAAAGGATCAATGCTTATTAAAAGAAAATTTTTAAAAGTGATTATTTTACCTTACTTGCATCTCTGTAAAAAGAACTTATCTCCTCTTCTGTAAGGCCTTCCTCTTCACCGGTTTCTTCCCAGCCTAACTCACGTAGGAATCTAGCTTCTTCTTCCTCAGAATAAAGAATGGCATCAGGGTTTGAATTGTTCTTCACATTATTACTAGAAGACTCACTTGCCACATCAGCATCACCATTGCAGGCCGAATCATGATTACTCTCACTATTAGACTGTTGGACCCCACCAGACACGCCCTCGGTTACAGCTTCACCAGGCGTATCACTAGCAGAGATGGATGAACCAGTATTATCAGGGGTAGTAGGTGTCATAGATTTCTTCCTCATAAGGTTAAAAAAGTCATTTCGGCTTTGAGCTTGAGATGAGGGCCTCTTATCCAGTGTCACTACACCAGGCTTGCGCTCGGGAATAGCACCGGGTGGTCCAACAACAGAGGGTACAGCAAGTGAGCTATTTGGTAATTTGCCACCAGCTGTTGGGCTCAAGGTGTCCTTTGCAATTGCAGTGCCACCATTCCTTTCACGTGATGGTTTAAGCACGTGAAGTTTTCCCACAGTAGATGTCTTTGTAGAGTCGAACTTTGTAGAAACGGGTCGGGGAGAGTTGACAAGGTGGGAACTCTGAGGCTGTACCAGAGCCACCTTTGGCTTTGGTTTATCAGAAGAGTTTAATGCCTAAAAAATTAGAAAAATTATGAATAAAGATTTGTTCTGCTTTCAAGTAATTTTCTTAAGAATAAATAGATAAAGCTCTCTCAACTTCATGAAACAAAAAGGGACCATATGTAGTTTTTTATTTATCTAAAATTTCTCAACAATAAAACAGAACATTCTCACCGAAATGTCTTAAAGTTGTGTATATTAAATAGCGCTATGTTAACATCCACATAAATTATATCACTTCAAAGAGTAATCATTTATAAATTTCAATCAGGAATATGTCAATTTATCAAAGCAGTTGTGTTTCACATTAAGCAATTGTTATTTACGCCTATTTTGAGCTGCAGATATATGATCATGAATATGGTGTTGTAAATGAATAATTATAAATGTTAGTTTGAATCATACAAAAATTTCATTATTGGCATTAATGTGACTTTTTTAGTTACACACTTAAATGAATACATATGCAACCTTTCATACTCATACAAGTGCCCATGGGTAGAAGCACAGATAGCACAAGCCCACAAGTAAATATATATAAGCATTCTAATAAAAATATTGCAACTTATAAAAATGGAAATAGCAACTTATAAAAGCCTGTTCACTGGCTTATGCATTTTGAAGAAGGTATATATTCATCTCTGAACAAGTTACGAAGTATACAAAAAAGAAATTGCCTACGGCAATCAAATGTGCTGTGTGTATGTATGAGGAAAGAGAGAGAGAGAGAGAGAGGTACAAACAATACCAAAAAACATATTTTAATTATTTTATTTTTGACATAAATATAAGGTACCAAGTCATCACGAACTCAATAAATTACTCAGTTATTTCTATTATATACATTACGCATAGCAGGTTGTCTTTTGGTACTTTTCATTAGGGGTGATTTGGTAAATTTTACTCTTACTCCAAATCAGAAAGTAAATTGATATAACTTTTGGTGTGGAAACAAAAATGGCTGTTTGTTTGGCAGGTAAAACACCTTAATTTGAGAGAGAATGCTAGTGTTTGAATCCCCTTGAACACGTTTTTTCATCATTATTTTTAAGTTGAGTAATGATCAAATGGTCCCTGGATTTGATATTTACTAAAATGACAAATAGCCCATGAATATGCATGTCTGTGTATTACTATCATATTCACTGCCGCCGACCCTATTATTATTATTATTACTTATTATCATCATCATCATTACAAATACTACTATTACTATTATTATATAGTTCCAACACTTCTAATGACGTTCTAATTCATGTTACAGATGATGCTAGGAAAAAAAACATTCAAACCCAAATTCAGACCGATTATCCGAGTAAAAATTTGTCACCCATGCCTGAATTACCAAATTAGGCTAATCAATTATTAGTAGGCCAGTCAAATCCTCGATATCAACTAAATTATGCACAACCTGATATCTTAATGAGTATAACTAAAACATGTAGTTTTTTCAAATAAACAAAACCACAAAAATAAACTAATCCCAAGTAAGGATTTCTTCCCACCGTCAAAAAAAGCATATTTTAAGACTCCGCTGCAAAGCACGGACATTCAACCCTCGTTAAAGCAAAAGCACAAAGAACTTAGACATGTGTCCATAATTTCTAAATGATCTCCACAGTCATTAGGATCAACAAGTGATAATAGTATGAATATGAATTATTTAAATACATGAAACCGATCTACATAAATATGTGTCCTAAGCTGCTATTGAACTACAGTGAGTAAAATAAAGAATGAAAGCTAAATTGCATCCAAACCCCTATAAGGTAATGATATAACAATTAGTTCAATAAGAATAAAATAATAAGATCCAATTCCAAATTCTGCTACATAAGAAGGTGTTGTCTTAAAGCTAGAATCCATATAGCATAGGTGTACAAACAATAAAACCCATCCAGGTCATCCTATTCCTTTTGTTTCTACATATATTATACCCTTACACATCCCTTACATGGATTATAAAGGAAACTCCTCACAAATTATGTTTCCATAATCACCAAGTGCTAAAACAATTGCTATGCTTCCATAGGCACCAAATGTTGAAAGCCATGAAATCATAACTTAAAATGATTAAAAGTCGCATATATAACATGGAAACCAGTTATATTTTGTAAGTTAGGCAAGAAACAACAAGAGGTTTAAAAAACAGTCTTACCAAAACTTTAGGCATGGAAGGAGTCATGGGAATCAATTGCCTGGATTGCTTAACAGCAAGCTCTTCAAGCCTTTGATTTCCAACAGACAACTACATGAACATGAATGAACATAAGTACATGATACATAATAGCATAGGATTTGTATGTGAAAGATTCTGCAGCTACCTGAGGAGCAGTCTGAGACCTAGGTGGACCCTGTGCCAAAGTTTCAGCCATGTTTCTACCAGTTGTCATGCTTGTAGTTGCAGAGATTGATGTCGGTTGTACAGGTTGTACAACAGATGTGTTGCTTCCATTACTCCCAACTAACACAGGAACCTCAGCCAGTGCTGAGGTCCACCCATCACCTCCAATCACAGCCGAGTTACCGATTGGCAAGCTCTGAATAGCACTACTCAATCCAGGAGACGGGACTCTACCAATCTCAGAATCTGATTGTTTTTCTTCTGCTCCAAGAGATGGAAAATCCCTCTCAAAAGCAGTCTTTACACAACCTATGCCACCACCACTGCCGCCACCAGACCGTAAAGCACCACCATTTTTGTGGCTATGGCTAGCTTTGTTAAAACTGGTTGAGTCAGCTACTAATTTCCTGGGCCACGACTCGCCATGCTTTGTAGATACACTTGAGTGTGAACGTCTTAACCCTTCTTTCTCAAACCTACTAGGTAAAATACTTCCTAAAGGATCAGAATAATCACGATGCCTATTTTCTGACTTTTCTTTATCAGAATACCGATCAAAACTACCGTAAGACCTTAAATGAGGTGACCCGTTACTACTAGATCGTCTGAAGTATGAAGAAGTTGTCCTTTCTGAACCAGAAGGACGTCCTAAGTCGTTATCACTTATGTTTACAAGTGACTTATTTTTTGCGGTCTTTGATACGCCTTGTTCATCTACAAAACAACATTGTCATATACACATACATTACATATAACCGAAACTATAAGAAAATACTAATTAAGATATAACAGAAATACCAGAGTGTAACGAGGATGTTGTGCTTAAGTTTCCACTGCTCTTTAACCATTCGGGTACAAACGTTGGCTCACTTCTTTCCATAGTTAATGCTTAACATCATAAGAACAGAATAACAAACAACAAATGTGCATCTGAATACTATAGTTCAGTCCCTTCTGCCTTTCCCTCCAACAGAATTTATGTGTGATTCATCCAATTTGGGAATATTATCAGATAAATGAATCCAAAAAAGATCATGTACTCATGTACACAGTTAGGCAATGTTCATTACTCCCATCAAGAACAGTGATCAGCAACCAACCCTAATGTTCAAAATGCGTCTATATTTCAAGACTGAACGAACTTACCAGACCCTCATCTCATAAATAAGTTCAATCAGCACCAGCACAAAACAAAAACCGTCTTAAATCATCAACAAACACATAATATATCCCTTCCTGATGAATACTTCAAACCCTAAAATCAAAAACGTCGCAAAACAAATCGAAACCCTAACTTCTGTCCGTCCGATACACAGCCCTGAATAACGGAGAAAACGGTATTCTAAATTCGTAATGTTTGCGAAGAAATATCAAAAATTACTAACCCTCAACCGTTGAATGAAACGAACACCCGAAAAAACCCTAATTCGCCGCCTCTGTTATTCTCTTCCGTACGTCAGTGCGATTGGATTGTATGAGAGAAATTAAGCCGAGAGTGTGTGAATTAGATTATGAAAAACGATGCGGAAAGCATGTATGTGTGTTATATCTACTGTGTGATTGTAACGGTGGAGTGTGGGGGAGATGGCGGATGAGAAAACCACCGGGAAGTCGCTGTGATTGCGCCGTGTGAAGAACAAATTTTATCTCACTGTGTGTATTGTGTGTGTGAGAGAGATGTAGATTGTGGGGAAGTTTTTTTCTTGTTCGGTGTTGGTTTTGGAATTGATGTTGCTGTCTTTGGCGTGAGGGTTTGTTTTTGTGAAATTTAGAGAAATTTGTGTTTGCTAATTATATTATCTTTAAAGATATTATTTGATAAAACATAAAAAAATCATGTGATTTGTTTTATAAAACTTCCCAATCTTTACCCTAATCTCATTGAATCATTTCCAACATTTGCCACCAATTACCATATTCATCTTTGTCTTCATCTCCAATAAAGTGTTTGCCTTCATCATATCTCAAATCGGTTTTAACCGTTAACTATGGTTTTAAAAAACGGAAAACCAGACCGGACAGATTAGTTGGGTCGGGGTAGACCTGTCAAAATGGTTTTGTTTTGACGATTTTAATGGTTTTTTTATGTTTTTCAAAATCATGAATTTATTTTAAGGTTTTTAAGAATGATAAAGATTGGCTAATAATATTATACATATACAAAAACTCATATTCATAAATTAAAAAAATGAAATAAAGTTAAATGTTTAGTTCTTTTTACAAGGTAAGTTCCAAATTTTTCATTCGAAAGAATAGACCTCAAAACTAAAGCGTGGAATGAATCAGTAAACAGCAAGTTGGTTGAACCGATTAAATTGTTGGTTTGGACAATTTGATTTCCTTTAACATTTTCTGAACACCACATATCCCAAACCATACTAAGTAATACAAACCTTAGTTTTCTAACTATAAATTAGATTTTTGGATATAAACTTACGGATGTTTGGAGGAATACCACATTGATGGTGATTAGAGATGATTGCGAGAGGTCAGCGATGGTGGAAGGTAGTTACAGAAATGGTAGAAGGGTGGTTAATGGTGGTGTTGGGGCCGGGTTTGTTAGCAACGCAACGAAACAAAACTTTGAAACATTTAAAGCCCACCAACATGGATCCATTTGTATGTAGTTTAAGGAAACATAAAGAACAATCACATTGGTTTAGAAGTCGACCTTATAAGCACTCAAGATGTTGTATAATCGAAATCCTCTAGATGTATGGATTATCTGAATATGAGGAACCAACTAAGTTTCTCTCTTACATGCGACGCAAGACTATAAGCAAGAATCGGGTATGTGCCCTTAATTCTTTGAATCGAAGCTTACAAGCAATAGTCGGGTACTAGTCATCAATTCCGCAATAGCTAAGCTTCCAAAACTTTATTATGTTAGTGGTTACTAATTTCATCTTTTGAAGCAATATTGTCGAATTATACAGTGACATTCACAATACATCTCAAGTTGAACAAACTCACATCATATTTTATTTGTGACTACTTACTCTATTTGAGTATTAATGTAACCCTAAAGGTACATGCTAAGACATGTTTAAATTATTAGTTAGTTCTTAGTTCATAAAAAAGACAAATAAATTTATAAAAACGACACATGTTAACCTGATTTAACAATCAAGGGTAGTATATTATCCTAATTGGTAAAAATAATAAAAATTACCCAAATAAAAAAGATGAAATTATGTCTAATATGTGGTTTTCCTTGAAGAAATCTAAAGAACTAAAATGTTAATAAAAGTTATACCATACACTCATTTTTTTATGGAATTCAGTTATATCTAATAAAAATTATATTAATAACTTGAATTTTTTTTTAGAAAAGTTATTTTTATTTTGATTTGTTGATTATTTGCAGGTAGATAACACCAAAACACGAAAGGTCTAGAAAGCGTTTCTAGCCCTAACATAAGCTTAGTCTGGGCCGCAATCCTACATTAATCATTATAGAGTGCATCGAAGCATATGAAGCTAGAAGCGATTTTGGTTGTGGGGGAGGGAGAAGGGGAGTGTGGGATTGCGGGCTTAATTGGTCGGCTTGTAGTTCTACATCAATCATGTCATTGGTATATTCTTGTTAACTCATTCTGAATGTCTTAAGTTAAAATTCACACTCATAACTTCTATATTACTGTAAGATAGTTTGATCATTAAAATAAAGTTAAATAACTTTAATTACATATTTAACTAATGTTATTTTTATAAAACGTAAAAAAAAAATTATCATTTATTATACAAATTTGAGTTTGTAATCAATTAGAAGAGTTATGGTACCCATGGCCTAGTGGTATGGTGATTGCCCTTAACAAATATGGTGTGGGTTCAAATCCTTACAAGTGTAAGATTAGATGAATTTATATGTAAAAAATTGTTGTTCAAAAAAGAAGAGTTATGGTACATGTATTAGGGATATTTTTTTCATATTTTATTCTACTTAACAATAACAACTTATACCTTATACACTCATGTTTCAAATAAAATTAGATCATGGACGGTTATATAATATTCAATACTCGTTCTTTACGTGTTATATACGTATTCGATTCACGAAAGTGCCAATTCTAACATTTTAAAAGACACATTAGATTTTTTTTTTTGATATGTCCCTTATTCAAACCCACAATTTTTATTATTGATATATTCTCTTCCCATTTAGCACTTTAAAGTATTTATATGATGTATTTACCGGCATTTAATTAGAGATCACAATGGATCGAGTATTTGATAGGTTTTGGTAATCTTAATCTCATATCTGAATATAAAATTGTGTGACATACCGGGTCTTATGCTTATCGGGTACCCGTTAATTTATATTCATTTTCTTTTCGTATTTTACAGCTACATGTATCTATCTTCTCTATCATATTCGCACATTTGATTCTTTGTCAAAAGGGCGCATATACCAAGATATATAATTAAGTAAACGGTTATGGTTGTTAAGAGTGTTACGGTTCTTAGGGTGGTGGGAGTGGAAAGCGGGTAGAAGGGTATCCAAGGTCGGGTAGGCGGGTACACCGCCGCACCGTTGGCTTGTAGAGGCGGGTAGAGGGAGGCGGGTATGGTGAGCGGGTTTCAAAAGCCGCTGAAAGAAGCTGAATACTGGACCGTTGAACGGCTAAAAGAGCCGTTGGAAATAAAAATAATAATTTTTTAAATAAATTTAACCCTTATAAATACATAACCAATTATCCTACTCGATACACAAAAAAACACATTCTTTCTAAATATATCTCATACCATTTATCGCACAATATGATCTTAAAAGATGACGGAAAAGCAATATCACCGGTTTACATAAGGGATCCTCCAGTCGAACCAGTTATTGACGATGACGTCCTTTCGGGGTTGCACGATGTAGCTACACATATTAGACTTCGATTTGATCTTGTGGAACATGCTGCGAGAAACATCTCGGATTTGGACGAAGACGAAGACTAGATAAATTTTTTTTATTAATTACCTTTTTATTGTCTTTTTATTTATTATTATGTATTTTTAATTAATTAATTAAATTTTTAGTTTTTAAATTTGATTATTAATTTGTTTTAATTTAAAAAAATGAGGTGGGTTGGAGCATACTTAAAGGGTACCACTCCCACCATGTAGGGTACTTTAGAAAGGTACTTTGGCTAAATGATGTGACATATTCTTATTGGTTTATTTTGGGAGGGTAGTTTGGGTTGAAGGGTTACACTTCCATCACCCTTAAGAGTGTGTTGTTATGGTTTTTAAGAGTGTGTTGTTGAAGAGTTATCTTTCTATATATGATTAGAGCGTGTGTGTGTGTGTATATATGGGAGGTTCAACACAAAATCATATTATTTCGAGAACTACAAAAACCATCGAATTTCCTTAGAACCTTTGAATATTAACTCAGAAAAACGTCTAGAAAAACTGATAGACGTTTTTCTTACAAAATCTATTTTTACAAGTCATCACTCTTCGTCTTCTTCAATATCTCTTGTCCAAACTACATGGACAGTCAAGGGTCTTCAATATCTCTCGCCACCACCACTTATCTCTATATTGACATGCACGGTGTTATCATGCACGAGAAAACCATTGACCGTCCATGTGGTATCGGCTTTATTGTTATCTCTGATCATTCCATTCTCTATTCAGTTCTTTAATACAAACACACTATTAACCGTTCAAAGAGTAATAAAATATTGATTATTAATAGCACATTTGATTGTGTAAGGATTTTTTTTCTGGTTTTATAGGGTTTTAGCTTGATGATTTTGCCTACTCCGTAAATACATAAGAGTGTATGATTGATTATTGGTATTACATTTCTAAATGTGTTAGTTAACTATACACTCAACATGTTTGAAAAAAATATGGGTTTTCATGATATCTTTTGTTATGATTTTATATGTCGTTATCAATTTTTTATTATGGTCTTTTAGTGGATGTGGGTTGATAGATTAGTTATATTGTTATTTATGATCTTTCAATGGATGTGGCTTTATAGTGTCCACATATGCATAAAAGAAATTACAAAAGATATATATTAATCGTTTGCATTTGATAAACATTAGCTTTTCGTTCTTTAATTTCTCCGTCAATATTCACCCAAAAAAAATACAATAATCCAATGTACACCCAATAAAAATAAAAATATAAACTTATATTCAAATTACAACATTAAAATATAGACCTGATATAGCCTTTGACGATGCACTGACGCAAGGCCGGCCTTTAGGGGTGGAGAGGGCGACCGTCCAGGGTCTGGTTTCTTCAGGGGACCCAAAGTTTTTAATTTTTTTTCGTATTATATATATATATATATATATATATTTATAAAAAATTCTATATATTTTTAGTTTTAAACCCAATCCCATTAGTCCATTACTTACACATATGGTCCGAATTATTTAAAAAAATGATCAAGTTGTAATTAAACTCACATAAAAATTAAAAGGCCCAGACATATTTTTAAACTAAAAAAAAATAAGGATTGTATTATGTTTCTTTATATAAGATTATTGAGTTTATATTATACGGGTCCGCCTTTTTTTACACCTCCAGGCCCAAAACATTATAAGGATTCTCGGGACCGGTCCTGCTGTTACGAGGCACATTGTGTTAACTATTCGCTAAGATGGTGGAGGAGGCAAGATCATTATTTCCCGATATAAACTTCTGTTAGAAAATTTATGAAAAACACGCTTTGGGTCCGTCCGTAGGCTTAGATAACAATGCTTTTTTGGGTTTCATGAAATCCACTTTAGGATAATTTAAGAGAACACTTTAAAAAAACTTCAAGCAAAACATAGAGAAATTTGTAAGAGCATGCATGCGAACTTTTGATTCAATATCATCAAGATCAATACTCGAGATCGACTCGTTAAAAACTCGAATCGAGCCAAGCTTAAACGCGCCTAAGCCTAAGCCAAGCTTATATTTTGGTCATTTAATAAACAAGCTCGAGCCGAACTTCACATACTGAGATGTTGTATGCTCGTGAACCTAAACAAGCATTTTATTTATATAATTTTTATTCAATATATTAAAAATATATTTATATAATAATAATTAGGGTGGAGGGGTGGAACCCCTTCAACCCCACCCTAAACTACCATAAAGATTAGCCAATCAAAACACGACATGTCATGCCACGTCATTTTTACCCTAAACTACCATATTTTTTTTTAAAATAAAATTTAAATTATATATTTAAATAAATATAAACCTTAAAAAACATAAATTTCATCAATTAAAAATTTACATAAATAACAGAAAAAATTAAAAAAATACTAAACTACCGGTCGTCCGACACCAAGATGTCCAAGTTTGCTGCAACATGTTTCATAAGATCAAATTTAAGTCTAAAATGTGTGTTTTGATTCCGCAACTTCGAAATTATATTATCGTCAACCATTGCATCGTCGGAGGCTCGAGAGAGTATATGTTTGGTAGTGTGAGAGTATTTGTTTGGTATACAAATTTTGTAAAAAGGTTGGTATTTATAGGATTTTTTTTTAAATAATCCCCAACGGCTCACTTTTTTTTTGCTCGACGGCTTCGTGCAACGGTCATTTTCTTTCTCCCCTCTATGGCTTCATGAACCCGTCAAAAGTACCCGAGAGGGTTGCGGTGGTGTTACCGTGAAACCGTTTGAACCCGAGGCTGAAGTCGAAGCACACCCCTTCCACCCTTATTATATAACTTACAATTGTCAAACGTCAAAACACTTATGCATAGAATACAAGTGTTCAATGCATGGTGTCAATGTTAGCTATTTTGTCTTTTATGAAATCTTACACTTAAGTCCTCGAATTATGTCTGGTTTATTTTTAAGCCCATGAAGTTTAACAAAAATTTCTTTTTACTTTTTTTCTAACAAATTTATACTACAGCCCCTGAACTTAAATAAAGTTGTCGTGTTCAAACATTGGATATTTTTTTCTCCTTTTTTATCAACCAAGTTACAACACATGACACACGCACAATTGTAATAGAGTTGTGCGTGATATTGTACAAGTTATCTAAGCATTTGCGTCCAACGTCGTTATGATTTTTTTAACTTTTTCCTTTTTTAAACGGTTTTGCTTTCTTTTTCTAATTTTTTTCCAGTTAACCTTTTTAACGGTTTTGTTACGACTTCATTTTTTATAAGGTTTTTCGAATATTATGCACAATTGGAATGAAGTTGCGCGTGATAGTGTACAAGTTATCTAAACATTTTCTTACAATGCCGTTATAATTTTTTTCAACTCTTTACTTTTTTTAAACGGTTTTGCTTTCTTTTTCTAACTTTTTACCGGTTAACTTTTTCTAGTGGCTTTGTTACGGTTTCGTTTATTTGTATAAAGTTTTTGGAATATTACTTGCTATTTCACTGCAACGCGTGGGTTTACGTAAAGCTTTTGCATTTTTTATATAAAGTTTCGAGTATGTTTATTTATTTCGTAAACGATAACTTTTTTAACGGTTTTGTTTTTCCTATCACTTTATTTTATAAGCTTTCAAGGACGTTAATTTCTTTCACGCTTTAACGCGGCACGTATGTGGACACAATTCTAGTTATATATACAACTAGGATGGGACTCTCGCGCTTCGCGGTTTCTTTTAGTAGGTTCGATAAAAAAAAACATAAATTACTGTGTGGCAATGGTTATAAAAGAAGCGCATGTGATTACCATGGGCTGCTACTGGTGAAACAGGTGCAGGAAGCGGGATGTTTTCAGCGTCTTGATTCAGAACCGGGCCTGCTTCGACCACCTCATTAGCCACAAATAGGTTATTATAAATTGAGGGATGGTAGTAAGAGTTGTAGAATTGTAGCTGCATGTCTATAAATATGTGGCAGAGAAAGACGTGGTGGCCCAAATCCACCGATAGTCAATAACAACTGTTGAAGCAATTTCAAAATGTATGGGTTAGAATTTAACCAGGTCAACACCAAAAAGGACGTCTCACCCGAACGCGCACAAATCGGATTCCAGACAAACAGTCACTAATCCTCTTCTATCCGCCATTGCAAACCGTTCATGCACACATAAACCTTCACACACACATGCAAGTAGAGAGAGTACAGAGAAACAACATGTCTTCCAGGCATAAGCGGTTAACGCCGAGGCTTGACCGGAGAAACGCAGCAAAGAACATCGATTACGACGCCTCTGATGCTGGATCATCATCATCAGCTCACCGAACTCGATCACTTGATCGTGATTTGATCTCCGATCGAACTAGTTTCCGGATTGAAGGAATTGACGGAGAATTTGACTTGATTTGCCGCTCCCTAGGGCTTTCAGGACCGGAAGCTTTCGCGATTCCGGCGGCTGATTGGGAAGCTCGTAAACCGCCGGATACTGACTTGCCGGAGGTTTTTGAAAGTAAAATTAGGGTTAATGATGTGGAGCACGGCTCAGAGGGTTCTAGGTCAACCGAAGCAGAAGAAGATAGGATTTTGGGGAGAGATGGAGTTGAGAACAGTTATGTAGCCGGCCAAAATGGAATCAAAGGTGTACGGCCGCCGTTACTTGCTCCTCCACCGGTTAGGTTACCGGTGGTTGCGGATGACGAAGTGTCTGCTTTAGCTGGACCAATTGGGGCTTCGAGTGAAGATCCTGATGTAGTTGTTGATGATGAAATTGTTGTTGAGGATGATGAAGATGAGGTTTCCTCAAACGCAGCCACTGAAGTTGAGTATTCTGTTTCGCCTAATGGGCCTTTGAAGTGCACTATTACAAACTGGCAGAAGGGTGACTTTCTTGGAAGGGGGTCATATGGAACCGTTTATGAAGGCTACACGGAGTAAGTGCTTTGAAATTCCACTGCAATTGTTCATCTTCTGTCATCATCTTTACATGGTTTTCTATTTATTTTTGTAGTTTATAGATTGTAGTTTCTCTGTAATTGTTGTCAAACTTCTTTGAAGCTCTACCCAGATTCTAGGGGTGTGAATTTCTAACACGACATGAGCAAACATGAAATTCGCATGGTTGAGTTTAGAGTAAACAGGTTCGGGTCAGTTTCAGGTTGAACCTGTGAACACATTTGGCCAAGTGGGTCGTGTTGGGGTTTGCGGGTTGACACCTTTAACTCGTTTGCTTTTATAAATTTAGAAAAATATATATCATTATGTCATACTTAAACTGATTGGATATTTTAGGTCAAATTTAAAAGAGAAAAGATAAATAGGCATTGGGTTTTAAGTAGTAGACCGATAGAAATCCTTTATGTGCTACAACTTTTAGTTTTTTTTGGGTAAGCAAGCCTTCAGTTATCATATGCTTGTTGCCTACCTGAAAATTTGACATAGCCCGGGAATTTGTAGCTCCCTTTTGAATGAAAACAATAGACAAGGAAGCCATTCGCATTCAGATGTCACAAATATTATTACATGACTTGTTGATGGTCCCTCTTGGTTCAACTTCTTAATATTAGTTAGTATGGGTGGCGATTTCTTATTTGTGAACAGTGTTGTAAAAATCGCTAGGCGCTAGTCGGGCGGTGGGGTAACGACTAGGGATTAATCGGATTGGAATTTATAAGTAATTGTTCAAACTTTATATATATATACAAATACAAACATTAACATATTATTATATTAGTTCAAAATCTCAAATACTTCTAGTATCAAATAGTTTAAATACTTCAAAGATAAAATAGTACAAATACTTCAAAAATCAAATACTTCTAATATTAAATACTTCAAAATTCATCATCGTCTTGTCCGTATTAGCACAGGTGGTCGTCGATTTGAAGCAGCAAGTAGCGATTAGGTTAAAGCAGCAGCGAGAACAGGTCGGAGGTGGAGAACAACCTTCAGTTTTGCGATTAGGTTAAATAAAAACCCATGGATCCATGGATCGGGTCGTTATTTGGGCTTAATTCTGTTTAAAACCCACATTTCAGTTTGGGCCGATTAATCCCGATTAGGTCCGATTAGGCCGATTAATCCCGATTACCGATTAATTGTCCGACTAGCCCAAATTTACAAGGTAATCCACCAGTTACTGATTAATCCATATTTTTACAACACTGTTTGTAAATGAGGAGTTTGTTTTTATTTAAGTAAATAAACTTTGTGATATGTGAAAACAAATGAAATATTGTAATACTGATACTGTTAAAATGTTCCTCGTTACCTCAAATTTTGTTATAAACAAAGGAAAAGGAGAACGTAAAATTCATATCTACAACATGCCCAGAAGATCAAGAACAGTCCTTTTGAGGATTGACAACCAATACTCTTTTTTTACTCCGAAAATAGTTTATTTCATATAGCATAGATGTTTATTTGCAGACATGGGTTGTTCTTTGCTGTGAAGGAGGTTTCTCTGCTTGATGAAGGAAGCCAAGGAAAACAGAGCATTGATCAACTTGAACAGGTGTTTTATGAGCTGTTTTTTTCCTTCTAGTGAGACATACACACCTCCCTATTTTCATACATGAGTTGCTGCATACTAATGTATTATTGTTTTTTCCTTTACTGTTTTAGGAGATTTCGTTATTAAGTCAATTCCATCACGAGAATATAGTTCGGTATCTTGGGACTGATACAGTATGCATTTTGACTCTGTTCAAGTGTTTCCTTTATCTTTTGAGCAAAACGAGTTTCCTGCTGCTCATTTTCTTTTTCTGTGATATGTGTTAGCTTTTCTTGTTTATGAAATGATGTTTCAGGGTGATGGAAAACTATACATTTTCCTTGAGTTTGTAACAAAAGGTTCACTAGCAAATCTCTATCAGAAGTACCGACTTGGAGATTCTCAAGTGTCTGCATACACCAGGCAGATTTTAGGTGGCTTAAATTATCTGCATGAGCGTAATGTGGTTCATAGGTAAATTTTGTTGCTTTTATGATTTATATTGTTTTAGAGTTCTGACTTCTGAGCTAAGGACACACATAAAGTATTATACTTTGAACATAACCACCTCAAGTTGGTTGATGATAAGTGGTTAAAGTACAATAATTTATGTCTAGACTCTAGCAAAACTCATATAGTTAACCATTTTGATCTTTATCCTCATATGAGCATTTCATATTCATCCTCTAGGGATATTAAATGTGCTAATATATTGGTTCATGCGAGCGGATCTGTGAAGCTTGCAGATTTTGGGCTGGCAAAGGTAACTAAGGCACATTCTTTTTTCCTCATCTGTCCAAATGATTGATTATTGTATTTTATGATCACAGGCAACCAAATTGAATGACATTAAATCTTGTAAGGGAACTCCATATTGGATGGCACCAGAGGTTTTTCCCTTGTCTTTAATATCTCAGTTTTATTATTTATCAGAAGGGATGGGTGGAAGGCAATGTGTTAATCCTATTTATGGTTGGCTGCCATATGTTGGATAATATTTGCCTTGATATTTTACCATTGGACCATCAGGTTGTTAATGGAAAGAGTAATGGATATGGACTTGCAGCTGATATATGGAGCCTCGGATGCACCGTGTTGGAGATGTTAACAAGCAAAATTCCATACTCTCACATGGAAGGGGTGTGTCCTTAAACCATTGTGTTATTTGACTTGCTTCAGTTGCTCTACTAATCCTGAGAGTCAAAAGAAAATTGAATCTATGAATTTTTGAGCTAAGTAGAGGTGGCAAGGGTGGTTGAGTAACGGGTTGGGTTGGAATGGGCCATCTTGTAGTATGGGTCTAAACGGGCTGGGTGGGGTTGACCTGCAAACACTTTTTCTCCAAAGCTTATTTTATAAATTTAATGAGTTGGTTGTGATTACAATAATAATAATACTCTAATATCTTTAAATAAAACAATTAAGAGGTGTGTGTATTGAAAACCTACTTTGGGTGATTTTATAACCAGTGTGAATCATTCCTAGATAGCTAGCTAGCTATCTTGATTTGACCCGTTTGAGATCAAACACAACCCAAATCCACTCATGCATAAGTAAATAGATTTAAAGGCATGTACTAGGCCTTTTCACGTCACCCACCTCACCTTACTATGTGTTTCCTTTGGTACGCTTCACCGTTAAACATCAAATCCAGTAACTGCAATTTAATCTTGGATTAGGTTATATTGTTGTTGTAACGAAAACATGCATGATGCTTTGGTTTGACAGATGCAAGCATTGTTCAGAATTGGCAGGGGTGAACTCCCTTCTATTCCTGAAACATTATCTTTAGAGGCCCAGGATTTTATTCTCAAGTGTTTACAAGTTAACCAAAATGATAGACCGACTGCTGCTCAACTATTGATGCACCCGTTTGTGAAGAACCAATTTTTATGAATCAAACCCATAAAAGCACAAATTGTTAATACCATTTTGTTTGCATCAACCTGCAAACTGGTTGGGTTGGAGTTGAAGGTTGATCATATTCAAATTGCAGTGCTGCTCCCGTGTCTTTCATTCACCGGTCTTTACTGCAAGTATTGACAAATGTATGTTAAATACCCGCGTTTCTAGGCACAAGTTCTACAACATACGAGGATTCGAGTATAGTTCAAATATCAAAGATCGAGCTTCGAGTTGGATGTATTGTTTGATGATTTTATTGAAAAATATTTGTATTGGTTTTACCTTGAAAAAACATCAAGTTTGTAAATTCATGTTTTTTGTATCCAAATTGTTAGACTATTTAATTAAACAGGTCATATTCGAGTGTACTAAAATTAAACAAGTTTCAAGTTCAACCTCGCAACCCTTTTACAGCTTTGTTACATCCCCTTTAGATAAATAGGTTACACAATCTTAAGTAAATAAATCAATTTCAACCTGCTAGCCTGTCTAGATCGTCATCCCTTGATAAAATTAAACAAAAACTATTTGATGTATTTATTAAGAAACAGGAAAGTAGAGGGACCTTTTATGTAAAAACTAAAAAGGGTACTATCTGCTCAATAAAACGTTATCTGGTCTGTTGAGGAAGAGAAAGGCAACAATGTCATCGATTTCTCTATCGTTTCTACAGAGCGCATGCTCCTATTCGAATCCTCATCACCAACAACAGAAGCTCTTCATTCAACCGCCACTGATTTCATCTCACCGGAGAACAACCTCTCTGGTTGTACAAGCCTCTGCCAGAACTCGTCAAGATAACAGAAAAGCTCGCCATGCTCGTATTCGTAAGAAGGTGACCGTTATCAACTCTGTAACCCTAGTTCTCTTCACCGTATACAATTGAACCAGTTTTCCCCAAATAATTTATAATAATTAGCTTAAATTATGAAATTGAAGTAATTTCTCTACTGCTATAGCAGGAGCCATACCAATTTATATATTTTTTTCTTAAATTAGAAGAAAGTTGTATGAATTTGGTCAATGTGTTCATCAAACTGTAACCTTCGGATTTAGGGCCCTAAACGAACTGAACGTCCGTTAGGCTACATTTATGTTCGTTCATTTAATAAGTGAACGAACACGAACAGAGAAATTCGCTTTGATTAATTAAATGAACGAACACGAACAAATGCTGCCATTCAATAGTGTTCGTGTGCGTTCTTTAATTTTTTTTCATTTATGTTCGTTTGTCACAAGTTTTTACTACTTATTAAATTTTTTACTATTGAAGTTAAATTATTATACTTCGTTTGTGTTCATGTTGGTTTATAATGTTAACAAATTCATTTCCTTAAGAAATGAACACGAACACAAAATTCCGTTCGATTATGTGTTCATGAACCGTTTGTTTGTCTGATAAAAGCTTAATGAACGAACATGAACAACGTCTCATTCAGTTCGTTTACAGTACTATTCGGATTTGCAGAACTTATATTTTTTTTTTCTCTAGTATAATCCAATTTCAAACTGTAACCTTTGAATTTGCACAAAGTTCTGCCTAAATGATAAACACAGTGCTTCAAAATGTTTGTTGACACATTTGAAAGCAAGCAGACCATAGATTTATTAGCTTTCTTTTACAGGATGGAGTAATTTGATGGATGCTTTCAGTTCTGTAATATAATGGTATATATGAAGTTTCAATCATTCATTTATTTTAGGTGGAGGGGACACCAGAAAGACCTAGATTGTGCGTCTTTCGATCCAACAAGCATCTGTATGTCCAGGTGATTGATGATACTAAAATGCATACTCTTGCATCAGCTTCAACGATGCAGAAACCGCTCTGCGGGGAGTTTGATTTCACCTCCGGTCCCACAATTGTAAGTAGTTTTTTCAAGCATATGCAGTGTTCGCGCTGCATTTAATTAATTTGCAGAAAATATAAACTAGCAATATTAATAATAGGTGTATGGATAGGTAAATAGGGGACGGTTCCACTAAGAAGTGGTTTTTCGCTAAGAAATACTAAGAAGTGGGTCAAACGAACTCCAATTGAGCTCATTCCAGCTGCGTTGGAACCGTCTCATCGAACCCTAACCCGGACCCAAAAACCTAAACCCCCTCCACCCGCACCCCCAAAAACCTAAACCTCCCCTCCAACCCTACCCCGAAAAGCCTAAAACACCCCCACCCCCCAAAAACCTAAACCCCCAACCCCACCCCCCAAAAACCTAAACCCACCCCCCCCCCACCCAAAAAAAAAACCTAAACCATAAAATCTAAACCCTAAGGCTAAACCATAAGGCTAAAACCCTAAAATTCAAATGTAAAATCTAAACCTTAAAAGCTAAACCCTAAAAGCTAAGATGGTAGAGTTCGACGAGACGGTTCCAACGCCGCTGAAATTAGCTCAATCGGAGTTCGTTTGATATCGTTTCTTAAGGTTTTTGTTATTTCTTAGATTTCTTAGCGAAAACTACTTATTTGATACTCCCCCTAGGTAAATATTTATATCATCTTGTTACAGTTATCATTTTTTTAGGCTTAGAGGGGTGTTCGTTTAAGAAGCAGTAATATGTTGACAACCACGAGAACTGTATAATGCATTTGTACCTATTGCTTTGAATGTGATACACAAGACTGTTATATAACCAACTAACCACCTATGTATCTCTCTCTAACTTCTTTTGATCATCTTTTATGCACCGTGTACAAATGCATTATGCGGTTCTCAATATATCATTGGTTCTGAAATGAACATGCCCTAGATATGATTGTGTGTGTGACAACACTAGGTGTTTATGTGCATAGTTGTCAAAAGCGCTAGGCGTACTCAAGGCGCATTGACCTCGCCTGGGGCCTAGGCGCAAGGCGCAAAAAAAACGAGGGCCTGAGAAAAAAAAAGCGCACTTAAATGAAAGGAATCTATACTTAAAAATAATACGATTCTTCAAATAAAATAAAGAAAAGCTATTATATAACATTTAATATCATCTAATTAGTACCAAAAGTTCTAAAATAGTCAAGATTCAAATGTAATTCCAAAACTTGAATAACAAAATGTTCAAAGTAAAGTACCAAAATATTCTTCAGCTTCACAAGGCGCTCGCCTTAAAATCAAAGCGCATTTATCGCGCTAGGCACACAAGGCGCTCGCTTTTGATAACTATGTTTATGTGGAGTTTTTCGTGCCAGGATGTAGCTAAGAAAATTGGGGAAGCGATTGCAAAGTCGTGCATGGAGAAAGGGATCACAGCGGTGGCCTTTGATAGAGGGGGTTATCCTTATCATGGGCGAATTCAGGCGCTTGCTGATTCAGCTCGAGAACACGGTCTTCAATTCTAGTAATCTTTTCTTCTTTTTCTTGTATTTCAAACTTTAGTCTTTTTTGTCTACCAACAAGATTTGTTATTGAAATATGCCAAAGCTGCATATTTCGTTAGTTTCCTGGGTTGTGTTTTGTTTTGTTTATTGGAACATATGCATTTCGAGACACAATATGCCTTAACCGCTGATGGTGGAGGTCTTAGATGTATGGGTTAGTTTTTAAGAAATGAATTTGTTTCCGGGGTGTTCATCTTTCGAATCGGACTCGAAAAATCCGAAGTTCGATTCGAAGGAATTCGAATTCGGGCCTCGAATATTCAAATCGGATCCTTATATGAATCAAATTCCGAATTTGGTTGTCGAATCGAATTTGTTTTCTGAATTTCGAACCGAACCGATCTGATTATTTAAATTCGAATTCTATAAATTTAAAAAAAATACATATATATAGGGGACGGTTCCACTAAGAAGTGGTTTTTCGCTAAGAAATACTAAGAAGTGGGTCAAACGAACTCCGATTGAGCTCATTCCAGCGACGTTGGAACCTTCTCATCGAACCCTAACCCGGACACAAAAACGTAAACCCCCCTCCACCCGCACCCCCAAAAACCTAAACCCCTCCCCCCCCCCCAACCCCACCCCGAAAAGCCTAAAACCACCACCCCCACCCCCCAAAAACCTAAACCCCCCCACCGCCCCCCCCCCCCCCCACCCCCAAAAACCTAAACCCCCCACCCAAAAAAAAAACCTAAACCATAAAATCTAAACCCTAAAAGCTAAACCATAAGGCTAAAACCCTAAAATTCAAACGTAAAATCTAAACCTTAAAAGCTAAGATGGTAGAGTTCGACAAGACGGTTCTAACGCCGCTGAAATTAGCTCAATCGGAGTTCGTTTGATATCGTTTCTTAAGGTTTTGTCATTTCTTAGATTTTTTAACGAAAAACTACTCCTTATTTGAACCTCCCCCTATATATATATATTATATATATAGTTTCTTTTATTACATGACTCATTCTTTAAGAAATTGGTTGATTTGGGTAAAATTGTTTTGCATATGAGCTCATTTGGGTCAACTATTACAAAACGGGTCAATTTTGATCTACTTAAATTATACAATGGGTCAAAAAGTCACCGCCCTCCACCATCGTTTCCGCCGCCTCCACCTAGCTGTGTTCATTTTTCGAATCGCACTCGAATAGCCTGAAATTCGATTCGAACCGAATTCAAATAACAAATTCGTATTCGAATTTCGGTTTATTCAAATCGAATAATTATTCGAACCGAATAAATAAGTCGAATTCGAATTTAAATACCTGTTGTTCGAAGCTATTTGAATAACCCGAATATCATATATATATATATATATATGGTTTGGATCAAATAAGAACTCTTAAATATTGTTTTGACCTTAACTGAATTTTGAATCGGTTTATTCGAACTTTAGTCGAAATCGAATACAACTTTCAAAACTTCAAATTCGAATAACTCAATTCGAATAACCTGAAATTCGACTTATTCGACTCGATGAACACTCTTATCTCCACCGCCACCACTATGTCGCCACCGCAACACCACCATCGTCCATGCCACCACCGCCGTGGACCTCACATTTTCACTAGCAACCATTAAAAATATAGCAGATTAACCCATTGCAGTGATTTTTTCTAAACGACTCATTTCAACCTAAGCCCATTCTGATAGAATTTTGTTTTGACCTTAACTGAATTTTGATCCCGCCCTTTTTAGTCAAAACCCATTTAAATCCGAATCCAATTTGATCAGTTACCAAACCCAACCGACCTATTTTGCTAGAGCTTTAACGGACAACAAAGAAACATCGGAATCGGAGGTGTAATGCACCTGACATTTTCTCTAAGTTGGTTGAAAACATTATACAAAGATCTTTTTCGGGTTTTTAGCCGGTGACGGAATTTGAACAATTAAATTGGGGGAATCAAAAATATTATACATAAAAAAATCAAATTCTTTTCATCAAATAAAGACCATAAAACTAGAAAACTATTCCCCATTTAATTTTTAAAATCTTAATAACTTTTTTATATGTTATCATTTTTAAAAAAGAATTACACCATAAAATCGATCATTTTTTTATCTTCAATTTGAGTACAATATTGCTATATTAAAAATAATTTTTTTAACATGTCGAATTTATTCGATACTACATATATGTAGTATGATCATACTACATATATGCAGTATCATCATATTGCATATACTGCATATATGCAGTATGAGGTAGTATCATTGCTCGGTATAATGATACTACATATATGTAGTATCGAAAACGTCCAACACGTTAATTTTTTGTTTTTTTATATATCAATATTATACTCAAATCAAAGATAAAAAAATGCTTAATTTATTGGTGTAATTTAAAAATAATAATAATAACGTATGAAAAAGTTATTAAGTTTTAAAAATTAAGGAGGGAGTTTTTTGGTTTTCTTATAAACCCAACCCTATATATATATGGTTAGAACTCGCGCGAACTCGTCAAAAAACCAATTAAAACCATTTTTTTTGTTTTCACTATCTTTATTATTAAAATATAACATAAAAAATGATTTATCTCTTCAATTAATTCATCTCTTCTCTCTAAATTATCCTTAAGTGGTAAACACTTACACATGTGTAAGTGGTAAACTTACACAAATATATATTTTTTTAATATATGAAGGCATGTAAATTTACATATATAAATTCATTTTTTTATGTTGTATTCTAACAATAAAAATAGTAAAAAAAAAAATTGGTTTTGATTGGATTTTTGACGAGTTCTCGCAAGTTCTCAAAATATTTAGGAGTTCTCAAATGATTCATTCCCTATATATATATATATCAAATCCATATACATAAGCAGAAGAATCCATATACATAACCGAATTCGACGAGGTACATGGCTAGGGTTTCAGGAATGAGGTCAAGAGTCGTTGGGTTGTTATCGGTGAGGAACTGATTCGATGAGTTGCTACTTGCGATGAACTGATGAAGGAAATCGACGAGGTGCTGTGATGGGTTGCTACTGGTTGAAGCAAATCGACGAGGATAAGAAAGACTGAATGTTGACGAGAGACGAGGATTAGAGTCCGATAGAAGCAAGATGCAGCTAGAGTTTTTTTGTGTATAAATATATTTAATTATTTTAAAAATTATAGAATCATATAGTTAAATGAGTTTAATAGTGTTATAAATGGGTTAGATAGTTGAACCCATTTAGACACGATTCATAAACGTGTAGACTTGTTCATGATGAAGTTGTTATACAGATGCTTATGTGTACTAATGTAACATCCTATTTTCCTCATTTCGTTGTGCTTAGCAAAATAAACACTTTTTTAAATAATTTATAGATTATTTTATTACCAATTTCTTAAATCAAGAAAATAGATAAAACAAATGTATAATCTCTCACACACACATATATATATATATATATATATATATATATATATATTATCAAATCCGCGACTTTTCATTGTACTAGCGAACCACTTTAGTTGATGTTGTTGATCGATCACGTACTTTGGTTCATGTTGTTGGTCGATCACCACCTTTATTGCCCCGACGTGTAAATCTAAATCTCATAGTTATTGGTTCAACGACGGGATCAAAAATAGGATCAAACTCAACATAATCCCCGGTTTTTAATCCATAGTTTCTTACTAGTGGATTGAAATTTTTGAAAACATAAACCCCATGTACGCATCCAAACTGTATTTAGCATTGTGCAAATCAACTTTAACAAAATCTCCATTATCGACTCTTGTTCGCAAATCTGAATCCATACCTGCAAGCAGTGGCGAAGCTTGAAGAAAACCCCCGGGGGGGTCGGGATCTTTTTTCCCTGTCAAAGGGGTGCCAGAACTATAAAATTTTCTCCCGAATACATATAAATTAACACTATTGAGCGAAAAATCGACCGAATACGTATAAATTAACACTAGTGAGCGAAAAATCGGGATGGGCCGGGGCCCATCCGGGCCCCAACAAAGATTTGCCCCTGCCTGCAAGTAATTTAGTTCTAACGCATTCTTTTGGCAAATTGATTTTTCCATTACGGCTGGTGTCGACCTCAGAAAGATATTTGGATATCCTCCTACTTTCTTCGAATATCATTTTCTATACCCTTATGCTGAATGAATGAATATATTCCAACAAATTTCAACCTTTTTATAGTATATAATATATTTTGTATTTATTGTTCTAGATTTTGTTATAGAGTTATTATGAAACAAGTTTAATGTCGAGCATCATATATATATATATATATATATATATATATATATATATATATTTAATAAAATGTTATTAAAGTTTTAAGTTTTCCTGAATTTCAACATTTAAGTCAACGTCATCATTAACATCTTTTTACATAAATATTATTTTGTTGTGCATTTAATAAGGGTTTTTGTTTGAATTAGATGAAATATATTTTAATATGCTTACCAACTTTTTTTTTTGAAATACAAATTTCTTGTAAAAGTGGGACTTGAATCCATTACCTTCTCAAACATTGGTGTTCTTAAAGGATTTTTCTCTGCAATTGAACCACCAACCCCAATAGTAATATGCTTACTAACTAAAATAATATATTTGACAAATGGTAATTTCGTTATAAGATTAATAAGCTATTATTCGTAAAAAAGAAAACACTAATATGTCTAGGTATATATGAAAGGTACAATAATTTGCTATTTGTAATGATAAGATTGTTAAGAAAATTTAGTAAAAATGTTTCAGGAAATCTGGTTGTAAAATTACTCGTGATACTGGTGAGTTGGGTACATGAACCCTACTCATGACCACCGCATAATTCAGCTTGATCACCGCTCCTACAGGTATCACCACCACTAGACTTTAATGTCGGGTTACTCCTGTCAGACACTAGTTCACCGTTGAGAACCACCGTCATAGTCGTAGCTACGTCGCCTACCACCGTGAATTGTCGTTACATGCCGCGAACCACCATCGGCCACCACTTTCTGTAAAATTTGGCCACAGCTCCACTATTTATGCTTTGGTTTTCCCACATCGATCTATACATCTCGTATAGGGGTACCCGGGCTCCATATCTTTTATTGGAAGGACACATAAAAAAATGTTGTCTTTATTTGACACCTGTTGCAAGGTAGTAGGACACGTGGCAGCTCCAAAACACGTTTGGGGTACTTTTATATGGGTCGTATGCACATATACACATTTTGGTCAATTTACATTTTAGCCCATCGGGTTATAGCTTGGTAGTTTTAATCCCTCGACTTCTAATATCATAAGTATTAACACCCAATAACAAACACATGTTATTATCAAGTCCTTGGACGACATATTGGCAAGAAGGGTGAATTTTTTTCACTTATGGTGTTATATCATATACATCTTTCGTTTATGGTGTTAGAACAAAACCCATTTCTTTTATGGTGTTTCCATTGTTGCCAACCACGGTTTGAGGTAGATGGAAAAGTTGTCGAATTTTTTTCACTTATGGTGCTATATTACTACCTTCTTTCGTTTCCGGTGCTAAAAAATTTCTAATTTCGTATTTGGTGTTTTCACACTTCACAAACACGGTTTCATGCTATCCAGAATTTGTCTCAGTTGTGTCAACTTTAAACCGTGGTCTCCAACCACAGTGTGAACCACTCCTCACTTGCCAACCGTGGTTTGAGAAGCTCCTCACTTGCTAACCGCGGTTTGAGCCACACCTCAGTTGCTAACAGCGGTTTGAGCCTCTCCATACTCCACTACCAAATTAATGGACCTACAAAGTTTTAGAGAATTGATGGGGACAGCAAAGCTATAATAGACCTGCACAACTCTAATGGACTGTATTGTCATCTCAAAGGTGATAAAACAATGACACGTTAGTTGTGACATCCCTGATTTCTATACCTAAATTTTAAGACTCGTTGATCATATGTTAAGTTCTTGTGCCTCATACTACTTGTGATACCATTTCAATCAATCTACTAAGCCTTGTCTAAAGTGGGTATTTTATTGCACTTCAGAGCAGCTTGCTTATTCTATTTATATATCTGATTCTCATGTACATTCTTGAACTTACTACTTATGGTAACTTTGCATGCCTTAGACTCTAACATAATAAAAACAATTCAAGTTTGTAACTTCGTTTGACTAAAATAAAATTTCAAGGGTAAAAGTAATACATACGTAAATTTTAAGGTTTCTTTTGTAAACGTCTTCAAAATCTGGTTAATTTTTGTAAATTCAATTATATATTATTATTATTATAAATTTCAGATTTATATATATTATTTAATTTATTAAATCATTTAAAAACCTTAAACTTATCTAAAACCATTAAAAACCATTATTTTTATTCCTAAATCCTATTCTAATCTTTTCCATCCATTAACTAACTAATTTTTGAACTCAAAATCTCATCCATATCTTATAAATTTTGTGAAACCCCCCCCCCCCCCCTAAAATTTAACAAACTATCTTTATCTTTTTGCATTCTAGTCATTTTTTGCTAATAAGCCCTTAAACCCACCCTATAAATAGAGCTCTTATTCTCATTCATTCTTCACACCTCAACGATCCTCTAGGGCTCTCTATCAACTAAAGGTCGTTCATCTCATCTTTTGGAAGATTATAGCTTAAATCCTTCCATTATAAGTTAGTTCTTCTTATCTTCTTGCTTGTTCATATACT
This sequence comes from Smallanthus sonchifolius, assembly GCA_023525975.1. Lineage (NCBI taxonomy): Eukaryota > Viridiplantae > Streptophyta > Magnoliopsida > Asterales > Asteraceae > Smallanthus > Smallanthus sonchifolius. The sequence continues at coordinate 70,626,767 of CM042033.1, read as the reverse complement.
TTTCCTTTCAAAATTCTTCATAACTAGCAAGATCTATGATTCCCTAACATGTTTATGTTATAATCATAGACCTATCCAATATCAAAAGCCTTATTTAATCAAAATTGTTCAAACTTTTATTTAAAACTTGATTTTGATCTTTCTTGTTCCTTTAAATTTCTAAAATCATGTTTTTACTAAAACTCCTTATTTCACATTAAACCTTTCTAATATTCAACTTATTTCATTTCTATCCATACTAAATTCATATTTACACTTTAACCCTTATACTTTCCAAACAAACTCTAAATTTGGTCTAGTATACCGATATAGTAACCATCCAACCGGTATGTAGTTATCTGACAAGTAGAAAGTTCTGTCTAATGAAATAGTGGTGTAATCCCTCCTGGCCCATCATTCTTTCCTAGGAACTTTCTTGTTGGAGATACTACTCTGGAATGATAACCACTTTAGTATACAACAACCACTTTCAATTAATTACACTATCAATCCCTCTACTATCCTTAACTTGTTTCTAATTAACTTAACAAACTTACTTAAGGAATCCTTAAGGCATTCAATCCAAATTATTACAAGTTCAAGTTTAACCCTTTCACTTGCAAGGTGAGTTCATAGCCCCTCTTCTACTTTATGTCTTTGGGGTGAAAAACATGCACTTATATCAAATGAAAATCAAATTCTATAGTCAAAACTATTCTTTTGCAGTCAATAACATACTTTCTAATTCTAGTAACACTAAACTGGTCTATACATGTTGCTATACTATGTCACTTTTCATTACAAAGTCTCTCTTATTTTCTAAAACCTACACAACCATTAACTTCGGGGAAGCCACGGGAGTACGTAAATAGATCTATTGGCCTGACTAGCCCATCCGGTCCTCGGGTTGATGCATACCAATCAAATCCGAGCGTCCTTTAAGTTGTGGATTCTGATCAACTTGGAAGGAGCTGGATGTTCAGAAACTGCATTCTTGACACTTGCACTTAGTCTAACACCCTAACAAGGTGTTGGACAGGTGAGCTATCGATCACTAGGGTTGGTTGTGAACTCATGTATAAAAGTTTAATTACTTGGGATTATGAAACTTGTTTATGACTGGCATCTTGTTATCTATTACTATATATCTATCTAAACCTATGTTCTCACCAACTTTTTAGTTGACATATTTTAACATGTTTTTCAGGTGAAGCTAACTAGAATGTTAATAAGCTCATGCTAGGATCAAGGACTATGTTTTAGTGAGCTTAGCTAGACATTAACAAAAAGAAGATTTATTTATTTGTCATGTTTGATTTTGTGTAATCAATGTAATCAACTATTCAACTTAATAGAAATTTCTTTTGATGATGTGTAATGATTCAATTTCGTCGCTCCCTCATGTTTCCGCCTTGGCAGGGGTGTGACATTAGTACAAGATTATTAATGAACCCATGCAAAGACGATACACCTACATGCAAAATAATAATAACCGTTGGTCATTTGGTGCAATGGTAGCCCCAAGACTTCCCATAGTGGAGGTCTTGGGTTCGAATCCTGGCCACAGCAAAAAAGAGGGTATGTGGCCAGTTCAGGGGGTTTACCCAGTTGGGGGTTTCCAACTGGGGTGGGCTACCCTGGATGTTCTAGGTGTTGCCCGGGGAAACCCAATTATCCTAGAATATCTAGGTGTTACCGTTAAAAAAAACATGCAAAATAATATACCCGTGAATGAAACCAGCAAAGAAAATTGGGGTTGGTACACATTCAAGTCAAACCGCGGTTGAGAAGTGGGGATTGGGTCAAACCGTGGTTAGAAAATGGGGAGAGGGTCAAACCGCGGTCGGGAAGTGGGGAATGCATGAAAGTATGAAACTGTTGTTGGCAATTGATTGAAGTTTGACGCTGACAACTCTTGGGTTCAAAGTTTTATATAACCAATTTTGGGTAATCAGCTGCAACAAAAAGTGTTGCATAATAAAAACATAATATACCCTCTTTTTAATTTAAAAAACTTCAACTCCCACAAATATTTCTCAAAAAAATGTCTTATTTAGTAATTTATACCTAAAAATATTAAAGTATTACATACCTCCCTTTCATAATATACATCCAAACACCCCTTAAAAACACTAAAAGTGCAAATAAAGTTGCAAAATGAAGCGTATAAGTACCTGATAATACTTCATAATTCTTCTATCAAAACTTGAAACAACACGAGGATTTGTTTGATTGCCATTGTAATTAAGATAATCCAAGCCCATATCTGAAAGTGTGTAGCTGCAGGGCCTCCAATACATTCACATATATATATATATATTAAGACTCCTAAAACATCAACATCTCCAAGAAAATTAATATACATTTAAACTGCTATCCATTAAAGAAACTTGCTTACACTCATACATACAGGTTGCAGTCTACACTCTATTACTCATGCAGACTCAAGAATACTGAAACCAATTTAGTTCATTTCATATCAATTGTAAGTTGTAACATCTATAGAAACTAACAAAAATCTAACATAGTCACAGATCTTTCTTTCGAATACCTGTCGGTACACCATAACATACGGGTGCAGCTCCAATTAGAAAAGGTAGTGTACACGATCCACGGGCTTGACCCATAAACGACCCGATCTTTGGTCTATGTTTACAACCAAGAGTTGCTCCACAATCTTCAACAGATTTACTTCTTGATATTTTCTTTCTTCCCTTTCTCACTCCCCCATCAACAATATTCATGTCTTTAAATTTATCAGAAAGTTCAGTGCACTGTGCACAATCTACTGAGGTATTTGACCTTGCTTTTATCCATCCGTCCAACACCGTTTTACAAAACCGATCAATATCCTTATCCGTCACGTCCCATAAATTGGCAATAATTACAGGTGAACCCGCAAACAGGTAATACAACGGAGCCCCTTTTGGGGTGTATGACCCGTTTAAAGACAAAGATCCACTACTGCAGCCCATAAGAAGAGTAGCTGCACAGCGCTCAAGTTTTTGAATTTCGCCACCAGGAATATATTGTACCCCTAAAATCACATATATAACAATATAATAAGATTAAAACTAAAAAAAATATAAGCATGGATAGAGAGAAATAATGTAAAGCATACATACCACTTCCATGTCCAAGGTAAATGAAAAGGTCATGGCTTTTTAACGCCACACTCAATTCATCCACGCTGGGTGAGGTGCCAGCTGTCCCCTGGAATACAAGTTAAAGTAATCAGTGAACAACACATGATGCATCTAGTTGAAGTTTATGAAAACCAGAAGTGGTGATTTCAAGCCATTTACGTATGGATGAGTCAATTCGGGTTATGTCTTATCTCTAATGGGTCAAACGAATTAAATCTACAAAAATATTAGCTACAATGTAAACCCCTTAAATCATTTTTTTCAAAATATTTAGATCGTTATAGAAATAATGTAATCTTATTTTAAACACATTATTTATAAAGATAAAAAGAACAGGACAAAAGTGTTTTGGGTCAACCCAACCAACCCAAATCAAAAGGCTGCACCTTTTGACAATGATAAATATTAAAGATAAAAGATTTGGTCCCTTCACCAAGTTCTCCATGAATTAAATGTGAAAGGAAGAAACTAAAATTGTTTTGTGTTTACAATTAATATTTGGTCATTGAAGCCAAGTTTAATAAATATGCTCTTAAGTCAAACTAGACAATGGACAAAATAATAATGAACACACATACCTCGAAATTTTGATCTTTAAACCAGTTACCAAATTCAGCTTCTGTGCGGTAAAGATCGCCACCTGGATTCAGTAAATAATAGGCATCCAGTGGATCAATCATAGGAAAGAGTGAAGAATCTTCCCCAACTTTTTCTTGAAAATGACAGCATCTATCATATGTGCATGAAATGCTAGCAACCGAAGGCATACGGTACACCTCTTGGTTTCTTAGTACGGGTAAGCTTTCCCATGGTAGCATCTGCAGACCAAACAGCAAAAACATATTATATTAACAATTTGATTAAGACAGAAATCGTTTAATGTACAGCTTAAAGGGCAGAAGAGGCAAATCAAGCGGCTTGGGTAATGGGTTCACGCCGAATCGGGGGTGACTTCTACATGCAGGTCAAAATGGACCAGGTTGGGTTAAGCCAACACTTTCTGCCCATTCTTTAAAATGATTACAATTTACAAAAACTATAATATTTGATAAAAATAAGAAACATTTTTATGAATAAAACAGGGGACCTTGACCCATTCAAGTCGTTCAACCCGCTTCATTTTAAATCATTTTCTACATCTGACCTGGCAGATCTATTATCTATATAAAATATGACCCAAATTGACATGTTTCTATAAGTACATGGTTTAAAACTACCACCTCCACTAGAAAGTCTGTCACACGGTCACATTGTCAATACTATTATTTATTATTTGGTATTCTGATTGCTTGCCTTCATATTCACAATATTACCATATAAATAGTATAAGATTAATTCTATCTATGGATAGTATTCAATTTACATTAATAAATTTAACCATATCACTTCCTAGTCTTTAGCCAATAATTATGGGAGCATTATTCTCAGAATTAATGTGGACAGAAATCTCGGTTAATATACCCTGCAGTCGAAGCAGGAGGTTGTCAGATGTTGAGACTGTTTGAAATCATTGAATAAAATGGATGGCAAGCCTTTGGTGAAGATATCGGCAATCTGATAATGAGATGGTACATGAAGAACTCCCTCGAGCAACCTTTTCCCGCACGAAATGAATGTCCAACTCAATGTGTTTGGTACGCTGATGTTGTACCGAATTGCATGAAAGGTAAACGGCACTAATGTTATCACAGTAAACTATTGTAGCCTGAGTTGGAGGATGTTTTAGTTCTAATAGGAGGTTGCGTAGCCAGCAGGTTTCGGATATAACATTGGCAACACCTCGATATTTCGCTTCGGCAGTTGAACGGGATAGCGTAGCTTGACGTTTGGAGGGCCATGATAGAAGATTGTCCCCTAAGTACACACAATATCCGGAAGTGGAACGTCACGTGTCCGGACAACCGGCCCAATCAGCATCCGTGTATGAGATTAACGAATATATGGAAGACTTAGAGATGAGTAGACCGTGTGACAAGGTTCCTTTGATGTACTGAAGGATGCGTTTCAACGCATGCATATGAGAAGATAGGGGTGCATGCATGTGCATACATACTTGTTGGACTGCATAACTGATGTCAGGACGAGTGAAGGTTAAATATTGAAGTGCCCCTGCAAGTTGTCTATATTGAGTACCTCCGTTTTCTAAAAGAATACCTGAAGTGGAACTGAGCTTAGATTTTGTGTCCACTGGTGTGTTGGAGGCATTGCATGTGGTCATGCCCGCTCGTTCCGGTATTTCCCCTGCATATTTCTGTTGCGACAGAGATAAAGAATTTGTGTGCCGTGTAACTAAGATGCCCAAAAAATAGCTAAGTGGCCCCAAGTCTTTCATGGCAAACTCGAAGGCAAGGAGTTTCATGAAGGTGCGACGAAGGGCATCGGAGGAGGTGACCAGTATTATGCCGTCCACGTATAACAATAGATAAGCAGTGTGTGGACCATGTTTGTATATGAACAAAGAATGGTCACATCGGCTATGTTGAAAACCAATAGTAGAGACATAATCAGCAAATAGTTGGTACCATTCTCTTGGAGCCTGTTTTAGCACATATAAAGATTTCTTCAAACGACATACATGATTCAAGTAGCGAGAGTCTCGAAATCCAGGTGGTTGATACATAAAGGCAGATTCGCTAAGGTGACCATGAAGGAACACGTTCTTGACATCGAGTTGATGGACAGGCCATGAACGAAATAAGGCGATGGCAAGAACCGTTCTGATGGTTGCGGGCTTGACCACCGGGTTGAATGTTTCTCCACAATCGATTCCAATCTGTTGCGACCTGCCATCACACACCAAACGAGCTTTGTATCGCTCTAAAGAACCGTCAAATTTAGTTTTATGACGAAAAATCCATGCTACGTACTATATTCATATGATTAAGCCTCGGGACTAACTCCCACGTGCTATTATCAATAAGAGCCCGGAATTCATCGGTAATGGCCTACTTCCAATCCGGGTTACGGAAAGCTTCGGTTGGGCTACGGGGTATGGGAGAGATATTATGAGGAGCTTGGGAAGCATGAAAGAGAAAGGGTTGGCGAAGTTTAGAAATGCCCAACATGCTTCTAGTATGTATGTTTCTGTTTTGGAGTGGTGGGGAGGAGGAGGGGATTGGAACAGGAAAGGGACTCGGGTTTGGAGAAGTCTGAGTCGGGACAGGAGAGGGGCTAGAGTTAAGGACAGGAAAGGGGCTGGGAAAGGATGGATGTGTGGCTGTAATGGGCTGTCTGTTGGGTGGAACTTAATTACATATATACCTAGCTCAAAATTTTATTTACATATATCCCCTTCATTAATTACATATATACCCAACTGGATGACGGAATCGATCAAAAGCGACGTTGGATGTTGGAATCGATCGGAAGCGGGAATCAGAAGGTTAGGGTTGGGATCGATGGAATAAGAATAGTCGTATTTCTTGTAAGGTTATAAGGGTAACTTTATAAAAGAGGGGGGTATATGTAATTTAAGTTTTGGGTTGGGTATATATGTAATTAGGGTTGAAAATAGGAGGATATATGTAATTCTACCTAATTTGTTTCCCAAACACACAAGAGGAACAAACAGAATGTTTAAGTCTAGAATTTAAAGGTAAACAAGTTTTTAATGTAGATAAGGTAGAAAGTCCCAGGTGGCCCAAATGGGAACGCTATAGATCTTGTGTTATTGCTGCAAAGGTGGAGGGGCTTGTGAGTTGAGAAGATGACTGAATGGTGAGTGGGTATAGATCTCCGGTGCTGTTACATCGGAGGATGGGTGTCCGCGTTGGGAAGTCCTTCACATCTAAACCAAATGGGTCAAATTCTATTGAAGCATTGTTATCAATAGTAAATCGACGTACAGATAATAGGTTTTTAATAATGGAAGGAACATGAAGAACGCTATTTAATTTTAAAGGTGAGTAAGGTTGAGAAAAGGTTTGGTTTCATGTACCATAAATTGGAATTTTAGAGCCATTTCCGACCAGAACATTCCGAAAAGACCCTTATTAACATACGACGAGAAGTTACCTGAGAAATTAGTCATGTGTGCTGTCGCTCCGGAATCCATGTACCAGTTTTGATCGGGTGGATTTAATGTCATCGAGTGAAATGCTTGATCAATTTCAGTTGGAGTGTAGCTAACTTCAGAGGCTGCATAAGCATGTGGTTGTTGCTGACGTCGATTATCAAGTATCCCTGGCCAGTTGGGCTGGTTTAGGAGATCCAGAAGGCTGGGTTGGATAGGGGCAGGGTGGGAAGGCCCAAGGAGTGTATCCTTGGTAAGTCCATGGAGATGTAGTGGGCCATGAGAAGTTTGAAGCGGCCCATGGGGAATTGGGCTAAGAACCTGCTGGGTTATGTGGCTGACCTGTTTGTGAACCTGGATAACTTCGATTTCTACCACCGTATGAGCTTCCCCGGCCTCTGCCACCGCGTCCGTGGCCTCTGCCTCTGGTGTAATTTTGGTCAGAATGCTTAGAATAGGATGAAGAGCTGGTGGTGACATGAAGAGTCGAAGCGGCAGGGGTCTGGACTGAGTTGGCAGCTTGATGACTTTTCCTGGTTTCCTCTAGAATCAATTTTGACCGGGGCCTCATAGAATTCTGGTAGAGGGGTGGTCTGTTGGATCATCATGGCCACGTTTTCAAAGCTTTCATTCAAGCCAGCAATTAACTGAAGGACCAGCCTTTGGATTGAGATGGGGGCTCCAACATTGGCTAATCGATCAGCTAGCATCTTGAGAGTTTGACAGTAGGAGGATATGTTGGCGTGGTTGTCAAGCTTGGTGGTTATAAACTGGTGTTCCAAATAGACTGCTCTAGAGCTTTGATTGTCCTGAAAAATATTTTCTAGAGCAACCCAAGCCTTTGAAGCAGTGGTATTTGGTTTGAGAATAGTGTGGAGTAAGTCATTGGAGATGGTGCTATATATCCATTGTAGGACAATAGCATCCAAATGGTTCCAAAGTTCAAGTGAGGGGCCGGTAGAAGAAGAAGAACCATAAGATGAATCAGGAAGAAGAAAAAAAAATTATCGGAGAGGCTTAGGGGAAGAGTTTGGGACAGACAAGGATGAAGAGGGGGTGAGGGCGGCTAGGGCAGAGAAGTTTTTGGTGATCAGATGGTCTCTGATACCATATTATTTATTATATTATTTATTATTTAGTATTCTGATTGCTTGCCTTTGTATTCACAATATCACCATATAAATAGTACAAGATTAATTCTATCTACAGATAGTATTCAATTTACATTAATACATTTGACCATATCAGTTCCTAGTCTTTAGCCAATAATTATGGGAGCATTATTCTCGGAATTAATACGGACAGAAATCTCGGTTAATAAATACTCCCTTTCATGACATTCTGAAGATCTTAGCTGCTAGAAGGCTTGAGAGGCTCTGCTTTAGGTTTTTCTTATAAAAAGAATAAGAAAAGGTAGCAATTTTGACCATTTACCCGAAAAGGGTCGATTTAGGTGGAAAGAATAAAATTTAACGCATTAGCTATAATAGGTGGAATTAATAAAATTTTATACATTAGCTATGATGGAACAGGTTAAACCTGAAGTGTCTCCAATGGGTGGAATTAATAAAATTTTATACATTAGCTATGACGGAAATGGGTCGATCAGATCAAACAGGTCAAAGGTCACCCGAAGTGTTTCCAAATGCTTAAAACCTCCTAAATTGCTTTAAACCTTAAACTAATGGCCAAGAAGTATGTGTCGACCCAACCCGACCCGTTTGGACTGCACTAAAAATGTACTTGTTTTGAACCGTGCCCAATCGGCTTCTTTGCCACCTATGACCTATGGAATACAAACTAATCAAATAGATATTGCTACTTAGATTAAAAGAACAGGTTGCACATAAGTCATAGACCATGAATAAATAACGATTTTAGTAACTTGTTTTTTATGAGAATGCATGAAACATAACAAGATTACCTACCTGAATGTCAAAGTCTGGCACTAATATGACAGGTTCTCTATCTGCATAATCTTCTTCTCCAATTTCATGCATTGTATTTAATAATAAATCAGAAACTAAAGAGGACAAGCCTCCATCATCAATGCATGCTCTTCCACCAATGTAGCATCCTTTTTTCTTTATTAACTCTGATAAACATTCTTTTCGATGCCCACCACCTCTAATTACAGCTTTTATAATGTTTTCATGCACATCAAATTTACACTTAGATTTAAGATCCTTCCTTAGTTTCTTTTGTAGAAAATCAATGTGCCTGTGGTCTGATAGCCCTCCCAACAGCAGGTGTTTCCACGGGCCAAACCATAAATCTTCCATATCTCTAAGAAAAAGCAGGTAGATTATAAAAATAATATTTCAGTAACAGATATAGAAACAAAAAGTATCATCAAAAATAATGTCCATAACTACTTTGTTATAAAGACACAGCTTAAAAATAATTTAAATGTACATCAAGATAAATGATTATATAGGTGAGCAATATGAAGTGGGCATGTTGACCTGGAAACATTTTTGTTCATTTATCACAAATAGTTAACGTGACTACAAAAGCTATTCTTTCGAATAAAAACAATTTATGAGAGTGTTAGCATCAAAAATACACATTGGATGATTTGAACTTGTTTCCCTTTTAGCTAAAACTTTTTATTAGATCCATTTAACTAATATAACAAAACCCAAATCTACAGGACTCATAAATGGGTCAATTTCGCCACATCTAAAACCAAAAGTAACCAGACCCTCACCTCAAAAATTCACCGAGCCTTTGATCAAGCTTTCTTCTCCGATTCCACCATATCAACCTATTTTGTTTGGTATCCTCCAAAGTGGTGTATCCAGATGATGATAAATAACTTTCCTCCAAAATAGTTCTGAACAATGGTGCAACTTCATCAACAACGGTGTGGCCCCACGGACAATGCCACAGTTTATCAGAACTCTTTTTTTCAAATAAGATATCAGAACTTGAATCTTCATCATTTGGACTTCCTAAAGGTTTTAAGCAAGCATCAAATTAGTTCAAATGCACTTTGATATACAATTGTGAACATGTGTAGTCAGTTACCTAGTAAGATTGAAGCAATGGGCAAAACAATTACTATAGGTGCACAATCTGAATTCAGACGAGAAAACATTATCCAGGAATGATTAGAAGGTTCATAAGGTAAAAAAGTTCTCAGCCAGCAGGCATCATCTCCAAGTATGCTAATACATATAATGGTTGCTCCAGGAAGACCTTGAAAAAATTTCAATATGAAATCTTCAAGATCAAGAACAGATTCAGGTGCCAGCCTGCAAAAATGGGGGTTAAAAAACCAAGTTCCTTGAGTGCATTACGGTGCCATATCTCTCTGTGAAGAATAGAGGTGGTAATTTTGATTCATTGCTTATAAACAGGTTGATTCAGGTTATATTTATCTCTAATGGATCAAACGGGTATACTCAAAAACGTACATGCAAAAAAAACGAATGATTTGGTTGAAGGTCCTGAAAGCATATTGTTAACACAGAAAACCTCAAAAATCACTTTACTTGAAAAGTTAAATTATTACTGAAATGATAAAATATTTGCAATCATATGACACACATTTTCGTATTGTTAGCAATTTTTAATTTTATTTTCTTTTTATAAAAAGAATAATTGACAAAAAAGTGGTTTGGATCAACCCGGTTGTTATCACGAAATTATTTGTTTTGACATGGTACCCAACCTGCCTATTTTGCCACCTCTAGTGAAAAGGCACGACACATACCTATGCAAACGGAGTGAAGTTGAGCTGGATGGGAAGATGCTCTGAAAAGAAGTTTTAGTGACAAAATTAAATGCAGTCAAAAATGTACAAATCAACAAAAAGTAGTTAACCGTTAGTGAACAGAACCCAGAATCACTATAAAAAATTCACAGATAGTGAATCAAATCAAATTGTGGGTTCACTTCAATTTTCTGTAACAAATTGCATATACAAATAGAAAAGGATAGCATTCTAGTGATGTATAAACCAAAATATACAAACAAAAGTATTTAAAATCATGTAGCTACTAGTGAGTTTTGGATCAATAAATTAGACGTTCATCAACAGAAGGTAGAACAAAGTAAGAGAACCAAGATAAAATTATCGAATGTATAATTTGTCTTGATTCGCTGGCAAAAGGTTTAATGCAAAAAAGTTCAATTGTATAAATTCAAGTTACATAAATTGAATACTTATTCTTCTCATTAAAGACATGTAAGGCCCAAAATACCAGTGTGTATTATAAAAAATAATATGAAGTTTAAATCGGTATATTTGTAGTGATAATAGTATCTCATATGATACTATAATAAAGAATCAAAACAAACAGTGATCCGTTAACTCAACAAACAACATAAAGTACTATTACCAGATAAAAGATGTTCATATCCAAACTTAACCAGAAGTTTAAGCTAAACGAATTAAGGATAAAATAAAATAATAAATAAATAAAATGCATCAACATATGAACATTTAATAATTGCATTAAAAAGACATGGAAAGAAAATTATTTTTTCAAAATACTTACATCAACATCCATAGTATTCTGATCTTTTTGCTTCCCAAGACGAGAAAACAACTGATAATTAACATGTGTTCCTAGTGACGCTTGATGAAAATAAGACGCCCATTGATTCTCAGATAACGAATTGCTAGATAAAGTCAGCGGAGAAAAAGCTTTAGTTGATGGAGAAAGTGTGTATAAAACAGCTAGCAACTGTGAAACCTGAGACATCATCATCATCAAAAACCAAAGTCAAAACACAGTTGGAACTTGAAGTTAATTTCTAATTAAAACTCTCAAATCCCATTCATAAAATTTTGTCAAAAAGATGAATATGATGACTGTGTGAAACTATAGTTATAATTACCTTTCGAAAGAGTTCGGGAACCTCACGGCATACTATGAAGGATAGCTTTAATCCAGAAACTACTATGGGTATGGGAATGAATGACATGTCACAAGAATGGTTCCTAAAAACAAATCAAAAAAGATGATGCATCAGTAAAATCAGAAGGCAGGTGCAATTCTTTAATTATAATACAGTGACTGATGTAACGAGAAAAACCTGTTGACTAGTCAAATTGTGAAGGAACTCTTTTCCAGTACAAGTTTAATAAGATTACCAACATATCAGACAATTTCTCCAAAAACATAGGTTATAAGATGAAAAAGCAACTCAAAGTATGGTAGTTTTCTGTAATCTGTTAGTGTGGTGGTCATCAAGTCTAACATATTAAGAAGCAAATAGTGCATAATGACAGATAACATCATTGATATTAAAGATAACTAGATGTGGCAAAATAAGTGTCAAAATGGTTCAAATTTTAGTGCATGTTGGGTGGTCGGGTTAACAAAAAAGAATGTTGGCAATAAATTTTAACAATATGTTAATGCACTATATATGATTAGAAAAACAACACTATTGTAATATAAATGAATTAAGAGGTTGTATGCATTAAGTAACACCTAGAGTATCAACCCATCCGACGCATTTGACCTATTTAACATGTTCCCTTATTAGCTAACTTTTGGATTAGACATGTTTGAGATTAAACGTCTATCGACCCATTCGCTATGTAAGTGGTTCAAAACGGTAACCCTTATGTACTGTATGCATGTGCATACTTCTAAACTTAAGTTATATATGATATTTGTAATGTGATGCAACTAATGAGCATAACACGATTTCTTTTGGGCGTGTAATATTTGCAAAATAGGTGCTCTCAGTAATGCCACATAACAAGTATTTACAGTAGTTACAACTCAAAAAGGATAACATTAAAAAGAAACAGACAAGTATAGTAAACACACATACACACACCAACAAAATATTAAATGCAGTAAATATGATTAAGAAACAATATAGCATGAAAACAAGTTAGTGATACCTTGTAACATTGTCAGAAGAGCTTCTTAATGAAAACCAACACATGTTGTAGAGTAACGCTGCATACTCAATTGCAAACACGTCTGCAATCACATTATTTTTAATTAACTCGCCTAGAAAACTGAACGACGCCTTGAACTTTGATGGGTGAAATGTGCTCCTGCTGACTAGCACAGATAAGCTCTCCACGAATGCCTCGTTCGCTCTTTGAGTTTCTCCACGGGCCCACGAACATTTTCCTAGAAATGTAAGGGGTTAAACATTATAAACATAGAAATCATTGTCTTAAATCAGCTACCACCAACTTCAAAAACTTTAGGAATGGATTGCGGTTTTAAAATTAGCAGCAGCCAGTAAGATATTAAAAAAAACGTTTGTAACTAAAATCATCAACCTGGCAGACTCTTGATTGATTTGAGTAGAAGTGGCAAAATTGGTTGGATGGGTAGGTTGTGTCACGCATCAAATGGGTAAATTTGAGAAAAAAAAACCTTTTGTCAAATTTGGATCATCTTCATAAAATAGTCTCAACTGTCAAATAAGATAACAAAAACTACATAAATAATCTAACTTGTTGAATAAAAAGATTTGGTAGCTTTTATGTAGTAAAAATACACTTTGGTCAACTTTTGACCTGTTCTTTTTAACTAGTCTTTTTAATTTACCCGTTTGACCCCTTAGAGATAAACATAACTCAAACTGATCCATCTGTTAGTAAACGGTTGAAATTCCCACCTCTTGATTTAAGACAATGTAAACAAATAACAAAGTAACAGCCAGATATACTATAACTAAATAAGTTAGACACTACAGCAAGTTCGTAACCTACATAAAGTTGCATATAATCTATCAATACAACAAATCATATACCCAAGAGCTTGTTTTTTTCTTTTTGCAAAACATAAAACTACGCAAACATGATAACCAGTGACTTATGCAAACTACATGAGTATGTCCATATTTATAACAACAAAAGATAAAGTTTTTCAAGTTGGTTTTATGATACCTATCCCAATGAGAAGTTTAACCAAGAGCCGTCTGCGGGTGCACTCCCATTTCATGTGTATAGCACTTGTCAACGATGATGATTTCATAACTCCAAAAGGAACACAATGCCAACAATTTGCGTCATCAAAAACACATGTAACTTCACACCCACAAGAAACAATGTGGCCAACCTTTGACTTTTGTGTCCCCTTCAACTCATTTTGAACATTTACACTCTTTTGCTTAGAGGATCTAGTGATTCTAGAAGTCACCCTTTGCTCTTGTGGTTTACTTTTAGCGGTTTTCTTACCCTTTCTTGTTACTTTGGGTTGTATTGCTTCTTGTTCTTCATGATTCCCACAATCAGATGAAATGATGACATCATTCCCACCAACTAAAACTCTATCACAAAACATTGTATTTTTTGAAATTGTTTCCTTGGGGTCACTAACACAATTTTTCCATTCAGAAAGCTTAAGTTTTTCTGTAGCAGATCTATAAAAGGTTTCAGCTTTTGATAATCCCTCAAGTTTATTATCAATGGTGCTATTGAAACGACTTCTGAATAGATCACCAAGCTGTTGGTCAATCGTAACTTCCAAGATTAACCTGCATTTCAAGCAAGAATAGAGACTGAAGCTATCAACCAATGTATGATTGGCACTTTCTAGTTCTTTTTCAGCTAGATGCCAACGTTGTTGTTTACGGTATAGTTTGCCTGAAACAAAACAAATAATAATTCAGTTGGCAGCCTATTGGTATCAAAGACGCAAAGAAATCATAAACATAGATACACAAGATAAGCATGGGCATGAAAGGAAAGATATGTCGAAAGCTCCAAACACAAGCGGAAGCATCCAACAATTATAAACTAATCTGTTGAATACAAAAATAATATTTTGCAAATACTACTTAGTAGAGTATTAGACTAAGTGATATAGTATAGGGACTAGACTTGTAATATGGTGTTCTATATAAACACCTCTTTATGTAAACCCTAAACACACAATTACATTCTAATACAATCATATTACAAGGTTTAACTTGGTATCAAAGCTAGGTTACAACCACCTGAAAACATCTCCGGCGGGGCGGCCGCCGCCGCTCCGCCACACCTCTCTTTTCTTTACAAGTTTTTTTTTTATCGTTCAATAACCAGATCCCCCACCACCAAACAACCGCGCTTAGTCTTCTCTATCCACTCCTACTGCCGCCGTCAACCACCACTGCCGCCTCCACCTATGGCGGAACCCTGGCCGCCACAGCGGCGGAACCCTAGCCGTCACAGCGGCGGTACCCTATCCGCCACCACAAACACCACCGTCGCCGCCCTAAACCCTAACTCCTCCCCGTCGCCGCCACTATACAACAGTGGTCGTTTTTCCGGCGACGTGCGCCTCGCGAAAGCCACAATGCTTTCAGTTCCGTTTATTCGAGGGTTGCATAAAAAAAATAGAGATCTACAATAAGGGAGTAAAAAAAAAAAAAAGGGGGAACAAACCCCTAGTTGTTGAAGAACTCATGCGAACGACGAAGTGGTGATGGCCGGAAGAAGATTAGGGTTTTCCTAATGTAGTTTCGATTGGGCCTTTGAGGCTGGGCCTCACAAGCCCATTTACCATTGCAGTAAAAAGAAAAAAAGAAAAAAAAAATGTGTGTGACGGGCGAAAGCATGGTGGAGAAGGAGAAGACCAACTATCTTTTTTAGTTTTATGTTTTTATATTTTCAACCTAAATCTCTCCCGAGCTTAGTTTGCGGGGGAATATTAGACTAAGTGATATAGTATAGGGACTAGACTTGTAATATGGTGTTCTATATAAACACCTCTTTATGTAAACCCTAAACACACAATTACATTCTAATACAATCATATTACAAGGTTTAACTTAGAGGAAGCAATTTCGACTGATAGGATTACGTTTTATCTCTAACATGTCAAATAAAAAATATTAGCTTTAAAGGATAAGGATTAAAAAGCGCCCAAATTGTACTTCTTAATGCATAAAACCTCCTAAATTATTTTATTCAAAATATTAAAATTTGGTTATCTAAATTAGACAAAAAAAAACAAAAAGAAAAATAAAACTACATACCTAAAATAGTAGAGAAACTAACTGAAATGATCGGCAAGCCTTGGAAAGAAGAAATATTCTTTCCCCATAGTAAAAGCGCTTCAGCCTCGGATCCATTTCCAACAATCTCTTGAATAGTTCCTACCTGAATTACATTAACCAAACAAAAACACAAATTTGATAATTTAAAATTAAAGAAGTTAGAAAACCATTTAAAGCCAAATTTGAAAATTTCACCTGAAGGATGCTTTCAAGGTAACAACGAAGTATATTCCATGGAGTCAGAATAAAGTCAAATTCGCTTGAACCCTTATCATTTGACCAAGATGTTGTAGCTATCGAAGGTTGCATGTGAAAACTCTTAAGTCCATATCCACATTTCTGAATTATTTCCCCATTTTCACCAATGATATCATTGTGTTGCTCAATTGAGTATATGAAATTCTTTTGAAAAAGTTTGGTGCGCAATCGATGGGCTTCTTTGGCATAAGAAAGAGCCTACAAAGAAAAGATACTCATCAGAAAAGACTAATGTTAAGTTCGGAAATTTATTAACTCACCTAGGTGAAAAAATGAAAATTTACGCCTCCCCTCCCCGTAGAGGTAAAAATTCGCAACAGACATGACTATGAGCCAACAAGACTCCAGGAGGTTCTAAATCAAGTGAATCAACACAATTTTACTATTTACAGTTTTAGCATCTAAATGCAAAGAATCTATATATTCTAAATTCTTCTTTGGTTGTGATTTGTGAAAATGGAAATTAAAAGACATCATCGCAACATTTATTCCCCACAAATTAGTTTTCAAGATAAAATAACAACAAAAACCAGGAGAAAAATTAGCTTTAATAAGTAACTGACAAATTAAGACCTCTGACCTCCATCTGCAAGGGGACATCTATAAAATACAAGACTTGAAAAGATATTAGGTACCTCAATCATAGATCCCTTTGAAATCAGTCTTTCACTCAAATCATAATATAAGTTTGAAGAGAGAAACAATGATTTGCTGGACGGAGGAACCTAAAATAAGAAGTAAATGTGGACAAGAAAATCAGCACAGGTAACAATTCTAGATGTAATCACAGAAACTATAGGTGACAAGTTTGACCAACTTACTTATAAATGAATCAATTTTCAGTTATGTTTCATCTCCAACAGGACAAATGGGTTAATAAGGCCAATATATTTAACTAAAAAAGAAGTTGGTCAAAATTCATAGTGCAGTTCAATGCAAAAAAAACCTCATCAATCGTTTTCTTATATCACTAGATTACAATTGTAATATTGGGGGCGGGCCTTGGAGCAACTGGTAAGATTGCTTCTTTGTGACCTTGAGGTCATCACGGGTTCGAGTCATGGAAACAGCCTCCTGCACAAAGTGTAGGGTAAGGCTGTGTGCATCAGATCGCTCCCCGGACCCTGCGCAAATGCAGGAGCTAAATCAAGCACCGGATACGCCCTTTTCTTACTGTGGTAATAGCATAGTTTTTGTAATCATATTTAGTAGATTAATTAGTTATGAAATTCAAAAAAGAAAATAGAAAAGTGTTTGCGAACTGGACCAACCCAAACCCATTATTACAGAATACTCAACCCGCCCATCTTGCCACCTCTAGCAAAAACTATATTACAAGAACCATACACTGTTACTGAGATCAAAAGCAGTCTTCTTGATATCATCAATTGTTAAATGTGCACATTCGGTGGCACGATCATGATTACAAGAGCTCGGGAAAGAAAGAGTAGAGATAACTGAAAAACACTGCTGAAAACCAATTTCTAGTGATTTTGATTTCTCCATACAACTTTTCCAGAACTCCAGAGACTGAGACAATTTGCAGTGCTTTGAAAATGTCAAAATGAATGCATCATTTACATGTGAAGTGCAAAGGGCATGGCTAAGGCTTTTAGATTGCCAAAGCATGGCCAAACACTCCTTTAAAGAAACATTCTTGCAGGTAAAAAATCTGATCATCAGCTCATATATGTCAGAATGAACATCCATGCAGCCCTACAACAAAAGACATTATAAACAATGAGGCATACCAAATAAATAAATGAATAATAAAGACAACAAGAAAACGAACCTTAAGTGATAACAAATCACAAACATTGTACAACAAGATAAGAGTATTGTGAGACACCATATCAACCTGTTCAACAGCTTGGGAATGATCTTGGCTCAGCCATAGCTTTAAAGCACAGCCAATATCCTGAACAAGTAACTGTTTGCATCCGAAAAAGTAAATACAAGATAGGAAACTCAATAATATGTAGAGGTGGCAAGATAGGCTGGAGCAGGCAAATTGGCTAACAGGCCAAAATAGTTGAAACAGGATGTTTTAAATTCTGGCCAGGTTGGGTTGACCCACAAACACTTATTTGCGCTTTCTATAAACAATAAATGTGATAATTATGATATAAAAGCAATACTGTTGAAATACTAATCGAAATCTTTAATGAAGACAATTTTGACATTGTACACATTAAAAATAGACTAAAAAACTTTCAACCCATTTGACACATTTTGTAGCTAACTTTTTTTTTATTTGACCCCTTCGAAACAAAATATACTCATACTAACTCAATCATAAGTAAATGGGTCAAAATTGCCACCTCATTAATATGATTAAAAGGTGTAGAATGAAGTACAACACACAAAGCACAAATAATCACTTCTGCAAGACTTGGCCTTTTGTGAGGTAGTACCTTCGAGTTCGGTTCTGCCTCTTGGGTGCACAACGCACGTAAGCAATAAGCAACGGCTAACAGATTACAAACCGGACCACATGCTTCCTTGTTCTTCTCGTACATGTCACTCTGGATTAGTAGATGTGTCATCTCATATTGGTAAATTAAAATAAGAAAAGACAAAAAACTAGAACCCAAATTGAAGATAACTCACCATATTAGATGTTGCTTCAGACAAAAATTCAATGCACTCATTCAGACCTTGAACTCCACATGCTCTTGATTCCCTGGCTTTTGCAATGAGAATCCTGGATTTTTGGAAAATGCTATCTTTTGTACAGTAAATATCTTCTAAAAGGATGTTTGAGATTGTTGTTTGCATTACTTTACATAATTCTGGATTAAGAGACTTCATTTCCCTATAAGCTTCAAGCTCCTAAACAAAAGAAACATGTCTCAGTAGTTATATCTACTAAAAAGAAGTTATTATAAAACCATAGTAGCGTAAGCAGGGGCAGACTTACCTTAGCCCGAGGGGTACCTATCGGTACCCCTCAACTTTCAACGCGTAGTGGAAAATTAGTGGAATTTTTTTTTTACCGTTTTATGTTTCCCGATACCCCTGAACGAAATTTTTGATACCCCTAAAATTTTTTGATACCCCTGAATTTTTTTTCTAGATCCGCCACTGAGCGTAAGTACAATATAAAATAGGATTGTAAAAAAACTATATAGGAGATGCATTTGCACGCACACACAAATATACATATGAGAAGAGGGGGAGAGGAGGGAGACCTGTTCTAATAAAAAACCAAGAGTTTCCTTTGGCATTTTTGAAGAAGATGACATCAGAGAGTATATGGTCTGAACCCTACATTCATCTTCAGGGTCTTCAGTTTCTTCACATATTATCTGCAAGCAAAGGAAATCATATAGCAATGGTGATGCAAAATACTAAAGGTGGCAGTTCCGACCCGTTTACTTATAAACGAGTTGATTCATGTTATGTTTATCTCTAATGGGTCAAACAAGTAAAATAAAAAATAGCTAAAACGGAAGAGACAAATGAAGTGAAATTCGCCCAAAGTGTATATTTGATGTGTAAAACCTCCTAAATTATTGAAAAGGTATAATAATATATTCAATATGTATATTCAAAAAATTGGATTATCATTGAAATAATTTAATTTTAGTAATCATATTTGAAACAAAAATTATTTAAAAAGCTGAAATAAAACTTTTGGACAAAATAAGTGATTCAATTCGACTCACCCGGCCCATTTTGACCCGTTGTCCAACCCAACTGACCTTCTCGTTTTGCTACTTCTAGTGTGTGTGTGTGTGTGTGTATATATATATATATATAGGGAAAGGATAATGAGAAAACTCTTTATTCGTGAGAAAACTCGCGAAAACCGACCCAAACGAACTCCGAATGAACTCATTTCGGCGGCGTTGGAACCGGCTCGTCGAACCTAAATATATATATTTTGGGTTTAGGGTTTAGGCTTTAGGGCTTAGCTTTAGGGTTTAGTTTTAGGATTTAGCTTTAGGGTTTAAGGTTTAGCTTTATGGTTTAGGGTTTAGCTTTAGTGTTTAGGGTTTAGGGCTTAGCTTTAGTGTTTAGCTTTAGGGTTAAGCTTTTAGGGTTTAGAGTTAGTTTTTAGGGTTTAGCTTTAGGTTTTAGCTTTAAATTGTAGCTTTAGGGGTTTAGCTTTAGGGTTTTAGGTTTAGGTTCGACGAGCCGGTTGTAGAATGTTTATATACATATATATATATATATATATGTGTGTATATATAAAATGATTTTTGTTTATTTACCTTCACCCATTGTTCAACCAGAGCTACTGGAACTGGAATCTTGTCAAACCAGTTTTGAGCAGCAGACCAACTTTCAAGAAAATCAGTTAATATCATACTTATCTCCTCGCTACCGGTACCACATTGGTGAAGTATATCCAATAAAAAGGCGCTTTTTGCACATGTTTCTGTTACAAAAGCAGTTATAGCGTCCTCTGAGAGTTCACTTGAAGACTCATCTTTATTTGAAACAAACTTTCTACAAAAATGCATTACACACTTCCATGCTGCTTGGCAAGATAAGTTAAATGACTCTGTCGCCTACAAACAGAATGCATCATCATTCAGTTTTCAGAATAAAAAAGAGTGTGCAAACACAGATCAGATAAAAACATAATTAAAGATTTAGGTTGTAGTATGCAACGGTATATGTAACTTACCTCTTTTAATCTATTAGCTCTGTACAAAACTAACCCAACATTGTGCAAACACGCATAGAGATATTTCAACCCGCTAACCTGAACCCACTTGATTGAAATTAACTCCTTAAGAAAACTAGTACTTTCCTGCAATGAGTAAAAAAAGATAAGCTCAGTGTACACTTTGGACAGCAGGCACATTTAAGCATCAAGAAGACAAACAGCATAACATGTAATTATATATATCATGAACCTCCAAATTTTGATTTGTAGTAAAAGAGAGTGTGAAAGCAGCAGTAGCTACAGCAAATACAGCTCGGCTGTTGTCCTCATAAACATATTTCTCTTTTTCAGATTTACTGCATCCATAAGTCAAAGGGAAGATAATGTCAAAGGGATACATAAATAAATTGCATACATAAGCATCTTATGGGCTTACCGATAAGCATCAAAAACAAGTCTAAACTGTTGGAAAACATCATCAATATTAGGTAGCTTGATAGGAAATGACATCTCATCGAATCCACAAAGTATGTCTTTACGCTCAGATTGTATCAGCTCAGAAAGTGGCTCACACAAAAACTTTAATGCGTTAAAATAAAAAGGCATATAAGTTTCGGTGTGTACAGTGATAGAGGTTCTTAAACTTTGAAGCTGATTCTCCACGTCAAGCAAAAGTTTGGGGACAGAAATGCCATTTTCAGCTTTTGGTATTTTGGAGTTACCTCCTCTTGAATAATAATTCAAATCACCCACAGAAAATGTGATGGCATAAAGCCTCATGATCAAATCAATTGTCGACAAACGGGCCTGCAAAATGACTGTTACTAAAACTGGACTCTTCAACCAAAGCCAGAAAAACATTAAATAAATAAAAACTACACTCAAGAGCATATATACATACCTGAGAAAAGTAATTTGCTAGTTTCTTAAAGTGAGATGCAACTGCACCACAAAAATCTACGGTTGCATTTCGACATTTTATGGCAACATAGACGGCAAGTTCCAGAAAATTTACATTAGCCTTTTCCTTGCCAACCTGACAAGCATATAAATAAACTCTTTGTAATCATATTTGACAAAGGATTATAGTGTAATGAAGGGGAGGTTAAATCAATGTTAAAAGATTGTATTTCATCAAAATTATGGTTTTACTGTGTTCATATGTTCAAATATATTTAGGGCACTCCCCAGTGATATTACATATCTTTTGAAAACTAGCATGTACAGTGTACCGTATTCTGGGTTACACATGGCACAGTTGAGTGAATGTCAAGAAACAGTTTGTGTTTCTTAGGAAGCTTAGTATTCATTTGTATAAGTGATTCATCTAATTATTCCTTTCATTTTCTATCTAAACTTCACCACAAAATAGGTCAACCTGGTTTTGACTTCTTTACTACATTCTTCTCTCAATCTCCACGTGATGTGTATTTATCACCCAAATACCGTCTATCTACTCAGTCTGACTTTCTAGTTTCTATCAACATAAATATCATGTATAGTGTGCATTAAAAATCTAATTTTTTCTTAAGGTTGTTGTAGAATTATTTTGGGCATTATATTATTGGTTACTTCAACTTCCATGGAGGGCTAAGTATATATTTTGTTTCAGTTGTAGATTTACGTTATATCTACTTTAAGAATATACTTTTTCCACGTCAAAGTCATGTTCCCGTGCGTGTCATTGGTAAGTTGCTTATCCCGTCAATCAGTAGCCCATTTCTATTTCGGAAAACGTGTTGACGAAGCAGGTAGATCAATAAAGATTGATTTAATCATAATGTAGTATGAAAGATGTAGCAAAAGTTTCCTTATCCTAGTCTAGCTTCTTCTCTCGTGTAGCTACATATTTTACACCGCTCAAAAAAAACATGCTCTAGAGTTTTTTAATGTTCTCTCAGAAAATTCTAACCCTGATCGCCTCCTTAACATAGTTTTTGGTGTAATAAACTGTCACACTTCACAGAATAAGATAGAAACTTAAGCATAGCAATTGAAAAATGAACTTAGATGATTACCATGCATTCATTAGCCATTGTATCCAACACCAAAGTTAATATCTTTTCACTGGCCAAAACTTCATTATCCAACTGTGAAAATAATGAACTGCATATATTGTGCGCAAACTGCATACAAACATAGATAAGAAGTTTCGTGTCAGTCCTGTTAAACTTTGTTAGGGCATCAGTAAGATGGATTCTTGAATGGTAATTCACCTTTTCTGTTTGATCATTCAGAGACGATCTTCTATACTCGGAAAATGTTTCAACAAAAAACTTACAGGTCAGGTTCACATCAAAGTTTGCAAGTTCCCCAACCAGAAAAAGTGCACATTTGCTCATATATGACACAAGCATTCTGTGCAACTTATCATATCCATCCGTACCAATAACCCTGTCATGTTTATAACTCACCATTTTTAATATAACTACCATGACTTCTAAGCAAAGTATCATTTACTAGGCATCAATTACATAGAAAAAACCTGATTCCAAGGTTAAATTAAACCTTCAGTGCTGTTGAAAAAAAAATTATTGCTCAATATTAATGTAAAATTGCTACAGTATTTATGACTTAATCCTAATAAACCAACAGTATGCTGCTGGTTACTAATAATGCAGGTATGTAACAGTATACCTCAACCACGGCTGGGTTTCATTGACCATAGAAAGTACTCTATAGTAATCTTCCTCCTCTTTGCTTTGAGCATTTGCAACACATTTAACAAGCCACACAACCACATCCAATATTAACATCGCAATGTCCTTATCATCATTCTCTTTTCTTAATTCTGGAACAATCCGTCCGCTTAGGTTTCCATTTCTTTTACCAGACAAATTCTCAATAAAACCTAGCACTGAAACCCCTTCCAATTGTGCCTCTTCGTATCTCCCCCAATTTACATAGCAACGTATCAGCCAAAGCCGTTGAATCTGAAGAGAGTGAGGTTTACACGCCAGCTGTGACGAAATGGAGTCCAAGCAATTGAAGCAAAGCTTGTACGTATCGAACAGTTCTGAGGCGTAACTAGAGTCGATTTTGGGGGTTTCGTTGAGGCGTTTGGGGAGAAGAGATAAGGATTTGTTAATAAACGAAAGGAACTTCTTCGCGAGGGAACGGAGAGTAGTTGTGTCAATTTTTGGAGATTTATTAGATTGTTTTTTGAGGACGGGGGAGAAAGGTTGGAGATAAGAGAAGTAGAGTTGGTGGATACCTGATAGATCGGAGGAGGATTCGAGCTTGGAGAGAAGTGAGGATTCTGTGACGCCGGAGCCGGTGCCGGAATCCGCCATTAGCGTGTGGTTGCGTGTGAGAGAAGGAGGGTGAAAAATGGATGAATGAGGGAGTGAAAGTGTTGAAAGAAGCGGGAAATATTTCGTCGGCGACGGAGCCCAAAATTATTTTGGGAATTACAACAGTAGTCCCTCTAGTATTCCTGTTTTCTATATAATCATGAAAGTATAACATTATGTTTTGGCTAATGAGTTGGAAGATTGATATCAAGATTACGAACTAATTGGCTTAGCTATACATATTTAATGTTTTTGTAATAATTCTAAAGGTATGTTTGTTGTTATCGACATGGTAATATTTAACATATATAGTTAAACCATAAAAAATAATTGTGTATAGATTTTATATATAATATGGTTACATAGAAAGAGTCAAATGTGTACCTAGAAATGATAATTACAAGTAAATATGTATAATATGCCCTTGCAAGCTAAGGACAGAGTAAACTGATAAATAGTCTAATCCATCCTCGTAAGCAAATTAGTTTTTTTTAACCTTTTTAATGAAATAGACTACAACATGTATTACATTATATCATATAGTTTGTAATCAATCATACTTTGTTTGGGGATAGCTACACTAGTTTTGGTTTCAAAATTTATATAATCTATAAACCAAACCAAACGTACGCAGTATAATCCCACACATAGCTAACGCTATTAGTAGGGTCTGGGGAGGGTGTGATGAGGGCAAACCTTACCCCTATCCCAAGGAATAGAGAGGTTGCTCCCGTTTAGACCCCCGGCTCCATGGGAAAGAAAAAGATAAAAATATAAATAAAATTAATGAGGAATAAAGTAAAATAAATCTAATAGTAATCTAACAATTAGCAGTGTATGACTAGAGTATATTAGTCACAAGAAACATAACACACCTACAAGAAACAAGACATACGCAAAATCTTTGCTAAACAACTCTACTCTCCCACACAACGGGTCACTCATCCTAAAACCCTAATACGACGTCTCCATGAAATCCTATCATTTATCATGTCCTCTGAGAGGTGTAAATCTAGCAAATCAAGCCTAATCCTCTCATCCCACGTTAATTTCGGTCTCCCCCTGCTCCTTTTCCCCTCTACAACGAGAGTTTCCACCGTTCTCACTGGATCTGTGCTCTGTCTCCTCTTGACATGTCCAAACCATCTCAATCTTCCTTCTCTTATCTTATCTGAGATACATGTGACTCCCAATCTCTTCCGAACAACTTCATTTCTTATTCGGTCCTTTCTTGTGTGTCCACACATCCACCTCAACATCCTCATCTCAGCTACATCCATTTTTCGAGCTTGTGTCTTCTTGATGGCCCAACACTCGGTTCCATATAGCATCGCTGGGCGAACTGCTACCCTATAAAATTTACCCTTTAACCCTATTGGGAACCTCTTGTCGCACAAAACACCTGAGGCCGCTCTCCATTTACACCAACCAGCCTGCACCCGATGGACTACATCATTGTCGATGTCCCCGTTACTCTGGATGACAGATCCTATATACTTGAACTTCAGTGTCTTAGGGACAACCCCACCTTCAATAGAAATCTGGGTCTCCTCGTCGACGTTTGCACCACTAAAGTTGCAGTGTAGGTACTCGGTTTTAGATCAGCTTATCTTCAAACCTTTGTGCTCTAAGACTGTTCTCCATTCCTCTAGTCTGTTGTTCAATGTCTCTTTACTTTCTGCAATCAACACGATATCATCAGCAAAAAGCATGCACCATGGAATTGCATCTTGAATCGACTTTGATAACTCATCCAAAACTACTGCAAAGAGAAAGGGGCTTAGTGCCGACCCCTGGTGAACTCCCACTTCCACCGGAAAAAAGTCTGTATCCCCCACGGGTGCTCGGACGCATGTCTTAGCCTCATGATACATATCCCTAATTGCCTCAATATATTTACTAGGGATCCCTCTTCCCTCCAGACTTTCCCAGATCAATCTTCTAGGCACACTATCGTACGCCTTTTCAAGATCGATGAACACCATATGTAAATCATGTTTCTTCTCTCTGTACTTTTCCATTAATCTTCTTAAAATGTGTATCGCCTCCGTAGTGGACCGGCCTGGCATGAACCCAAATTGGTTTGCTGTAACCTGGGTTTGTCGTCTAATCCTTGTATCTATAACTTTTTCCCATAATTTCATTGTATGACATAGGAGCTTAATCCCCCTGTAGTTAGCACAACATTGAGCATCTCCTTTGTTTTTATATAGGGGTACTAAGACACTACGCCTCCACTGATCTGGCATCTTCCCGGTTTTGAAGATATTGTTGAACAGTCTTGTCAACCACTGAACGACTTCCTCTCCCATACACTTCCACGCTTCAATGGGTATGTTGTCTGGACTGACTGCCTTAGCTCTTCCCATCTTCTTAAGAGCACTCCTCACTTCTTCCTGTGTGATATTTCGACAATAACAATTATTTCGTTGACTGGATTGAGTAGTGGGATTCTCCGTTATGGCTAGACTTGGTCTACAACTGTTGAAAAGGGTGTAGAAATAGTTTTGCCATCTCAGCTTGATGTCTCGTCCCTTTACCAAAACTCTTCCATCATCTTCCTTGATAAACTTCACGACCCCAAGATCTTGTCTCCTACGCTCCCTATTTTTGGCAATCTTAAACATATGATGCTCCCCTTCCTTGGTGTCTAGTTTTCTATACATCGTTTCATAGGCAAAATTATTTGCCTCACTCACTGCCTTTTTAGCTTCCCTCTTTGCCTGTCTATAGTTCTCCCGTAGTGTCATTATCTCCTCTCCATTACTGCACTGCAACATCTCTTTAAAGCGTTGTTGCTTGTCCTTTATCTTACTCCGCACCTCCTCATTCCACCACCAATACTCCTGATGTCCTCTTGTTGCTCCCAATGTGACTCCGAGGGTTTCCTTTGCTGCCTGCGTAACAGTGGTTGCCATAGCTACCCACATCTGGTTTGTGTCGCCATCCTTAGTATTTGTGTTCATCGCCATGACTTTATCTTTAAACAAATTGATGTTTTCGTCCTTCAAATTCCCCCATCTGATCCTTGGTTTATTTTTTCTTCTCCTCTCCGCCACCCTTTTTCTCAAGGTAAAATCGGCCACCAACAGACGATGTTGGGTCGCTACTGACTCTCCTGGAATTACCTTACAATCCTTCCACCAATTGCGATCCCCTTGTCTCATCAGGAAATAGTCGATCTGCGTGTTGCGCCCCCCCGCTACTAAAAGTAATCAAATGTGATTCCCTCTTTATAAATAACGTGTTTATAATACCAAGATCATGTGCAAGCGCAAAGTCAAGAAGCTCCCTACCATTATCGTTTCTAACACCATAACCAAAACCTCCATGAACCATCGGAAAACCATCACTCTCCTTACCAACGTGACCATTAAAATCACCTCTTAAGCATATTTTCTCCTGTCTAGGTAATGACCTCATTACTCCGTCTAAACTACCCCAAAATCCCTCCTTTCTTGGTCTCCTAGACCTACATGTGGTGCATAAGCGCTAACAATTGCCACAACTTCCTCACCAAGTACTACTCTCAACACCATGATCCTATCATTATATCTTTTCACTTCCACCACATTACCGTGCAGTTCTTTAGCAACTAGAAAACCCACCCCATTTTTTGTTCCATCGCAACTAGAATGCAACAGTTTGTAGCCATTACACTCACCCCCCTTTGACCCTTCCACCTAGTCTCCTGAAGGCAAGCTACCTGAATCCTATGTTTTCTAAGCACGTCTACTAACTCTAACAACTTACTAGTTAGGCTTCCTACATTCCAATATGCCAAACGTAACCAATACCCCTTATGGTTAGCACTAGATGCACCCCTCTCCCCTGAACATGATCTCAATGAGACATTATTCCACCTACCGTCTATGTTTGAAATAATACACAAGATGTATTTATTTTTATTTTAACCACAGTTAAGCAAATAGAATATTTATTTTTATTTTAACCACAGTTAAGCAAATAGAATAGACAAATTGCTCATTAATCAAACAGATGCAACACGTATATGCAACAGTCAAAACAGTCAAAACAAAAAACAGGGTATGTCTCTCCCTGTGAATCAAGAACAATTGCTGGTCCTCCTAACCCAGACCAAGAATGCCTAAGCATGCAATTCGTGTAACAAAAAGGTAAAACGGACAGAAATAAAGGAGTTGGAACGAACTAACCCAATTGCGCCCAAGTTAGGGTACTCCTTCCTATTCCACCTTGGTACCACCGTCAGTAGAACTAGGGTTTTAGACCGCAGGTCTCCTCCTAGTCTTGAATCGGACTCGCAGCGGTGGCGATAATCGCGGTGCGGCGGGGCTGATTTCAGACGACGGTGCAGCGGTGAGGATGATTTAGTTGATCTTTACTCCTTAAAATGGTTAGGATATGCTTCTTCTTTACTTCAATGAACCCAAAAGTGAAAACCCCCAAAATGAGAATCTAGGGTTCGTCACTTACACCTCAGATTTCTCACAAATCTCTGCACTTCTTTTGAAAATAAAATAGGATGAAGATGTACGTTAAAATATTGTCAGCCTTACTTGAAATCAATGATTTCTGGATGAAGATGTACGTTAAGCTGGTTAGGATATGATTTCTGGTGGCGATAATCGCGGTGCGGCGGGGCTGATTTCAGACGACGGTGCAGCGGTGAGGATGATTTAGTTGATCTTTACTCCTTAAAATGGTTAGAATATGCTTCTTCTTTACTTCAATGAACCCAAAAGTGAAAACCCCCAAAATGAGAATCTAGGGTTCGTCACTTACACCTCAGATTTCTCACAAATCTCTGCACTTCTTTTGAAAATAAAATAGGATGAAAATGTACGTTAAAATATTGTCAGCCTTACTTGAAATCATTGATTTCTGGATGATTTCTGAAATCAATGATTTCTGGATGAAAATAAAATAGGATGAAGATGTACGTTAAAATATTGTCAGCCTTTCACTATAAAGGAAAAGAAAAGGATAAACCCTACTTAAATTGGTGAAGCAACCTTCAGGAATCAAACATCACAAACGGTTAATAAAAACACCTTGTCGGGTGTGAGCAAGATGACTGGGTGATACTTCACTAGATAATCAATCATATAACTGAAAAAATATATAATGATCAAAAGCATACTGAGTCACTCAATGAATTCAACTTCAACACTCAAACTATTGGTTGCATTCTTCTCTCCCTGCCTCCTTTTTTGAGATAAAATCTGTACAGAAGCTTTCAATGGCTACTTTTGTTTACAACAAATGGATACAATTCGGGGAACTATTCTCTCTTGCCTTCAGCATCGTCATCATCCTCGTCTAAGTCAAACTCATCCATGTTTTGACCGTTTTTCTCTCGTCTTTCCTGCTTGACTAAGCTGATGTCGCCTTTCGGTGTTCCACTGTTAAGTGCTTCGGTTTCCTCATCAGAATCTTCATCTTTCTCTTCTGAATATGCATATCTGTTTCATAAACCAGGCCAAAATATGGTCAAAATGAGACTGGGTCAAAACAGGTAACCTTTATGTGCAAGTCAAAACTGGTCAGATCGGGCGTGACCTTTTTTTTTAATTTTGAGATAATATTGTATTAAATATGATTAATAGAACTTTTCTATTTAAAGTAGTCAGATTTTCTTTAAAATAAAGCGATTTAAGACATTGAAAGCGTTTGAACTTTGAACACACGTTAACAACTTCCGACCTGTTTACGTTATATTTCACTGTTTGACAATACAACCCGAATTGGCCTATTTCATATAACTGGGCTATGATTATCAATTTTCCAAATAATAATTATAATTTACCTTTGAGAACTCTGTGATGGGGTCCACAGATAGCAGATGACACAAAGCAATGCAAATGCAAGAATGTCCCAAAATGAGGTGATAATCCACGCACTCTGCCACCTCTCGTTGAAAGGATCCGTTGCTTTGAAATACACCTGCATGAACAAATCACTTGTCAAGATTCAAGATGAAGATGCGATAGTTTTCATCTTATCAAGCCTCCTAATTAAGTTTTGGTAGAGAGAGAGAAAGACAACGCTGCTAAGTTTCATCAACGAGAGGCAAAGGATAAACATGTTAAAACTCATATACACACTCGAGCTCTATAAGTATGATTATTGTTGCGTGATGTTAAAACTCATATACACACTCGAGCTCTATAAGTATGATTATTGTTGCGTGATATACACACATGTTTATTAAGCATGATGTGAATGTAAAGGCAATGATACAAACAATGTGGACTTCAAGACTCGAGTCATAATTGGAGATTAAAATGTCAACTTGAAGACATGAGTCTCAACTTGAGAATCTAACACTTGAAAATGTGAAGAAATCAAGTTTGACATGTGACATGTCAATCTTTCTTCCGTCTCTCATACACCTGCTCATAAATAACTTTATCAAGACTGATTTTATCCAAAGAAAACCTGAAGTTCAATATGTTCAGAAAAAATGTAAAGTGGCATCTGTAACTAATATCATGAAGATTTTCAAACCATAAGTATAAAATGCAGGACTGTCAAAGATCACCCCAGACATCTGAAACCAGTGAAGTTGGAAAGTTCAAATCAAGCTAATTTGAGTCATTTGGAGCAACAACTTCATAAGAACAGGTATTAGCAGATGTCTAGAGGTGGCATGGTATGCGGGTTCAGTAAGAGTATCTACGGGTCGCAACAAGTCAGTTTGGTCCAAGAAACACTTTTTGCCAAAAAAGAATTAATAAACAGTTAGTGTGTCAAATACAATCACATGTTAAAAAAAACTAACAATAATCGATATATGACCTATCTCCCTTCTAGCTAATGTTGTTTTTATTTTATCCATTACTGATGTAAGGAGTTCTTTATAGATGAACTCAAAACAAATTTCTATATGCAAGTTACTTAGAAACAAGCATTTAGGTTCCAGCCGATATTACAAGGAATTCTTTATATTTTAGAAATAGATTGCTTTGATACACTTTAAGAGACCACCCATCATGAAGTTAAAACTTTTATTATCAATAGTTGAGAAACATCTATAGTTTTAGTTGAGAGTGGCCAAACATCTTAAAAATTAAGTCGACCAGCACATGTGATTCCATTTTCAATGTTTCCACACATTGTTGACAAGAAACATAGGCTTTAAATTTTATTGTGTCTACCATGACTACTTTCTTCCATTCAATCCATGAAGACTTAAATCAGATGCAGGATATGATAACATACTAACATCTTGTAAAGCATCGATTTTAGGATTTAGCAGACCAAGTGCTTTGATGACACATATGGTTGTGCGTGGACAACATACCTAAACTACTCACTACTTAGGAATGTGATGACTTTAGTAGCCAAAGGCCCTTGTAGAGGTTTATCTAATATCAATTAATCAAGCAAACTGACTATTTCTTCCACTCAAATTAGAAGTGGCAATCTCTAGCTTTTTATGTAAAAAATGAGTTGTTCTGGATTGTATTTTACCTTACAACATGTCAAATGGATAAACGTCCTGAAGTTGGATAACAGTCAAGAAGTTGAATAAAGATAGAATGGGTCAAATGAGTCAAAAGTTGCCCAAAGTGTATATGGTTACTAACTTCCTAAACTGGTTTATCAAAAAGAGCAAATTATTATTTCAGTAGTATACTATCAAATTAATATATTAACAATTTAGAAAATTCACGATACTGATAAATCAATAAAAATTAGGCCCACAGAAAAACTACAGTTTTTGCCCGTTACCCAGCCTGTTGTTTTGCCACCTCTAGCTCAATAATCCTTACCTGACTAGAACAATGGTTTGTAAATTTAGTTTTGTTTCAATTCCGGCATGCATCAATGTTGTGCATGCCAAAGTGATGAACAAATTGCGTTGAGCTAGCCCCCACCAGAGCTGACATTACCCTCTTCCACCTACATGAGAACCTTCTAAAAACAAGGTACCTTGATTATAACTACAAGTATTTTTCACCAATACCATGTAGCAGACTGTTTAAATGAATGCATTTATAGAAATAGAAGGATTGACAGTGATACCATGGCTATGCCCATCCGTAAGAACATACACTATCACAGGTCAAACTTTGTGAGGTAACACAAGCCGCATATGCATAATAAAGCAACAATATAAACAGGTATGAGAAAGCAAGCACACATAGCTAGGCCAACAGAAATGATTTTCTGAGTAGTGTATATTAAATCTAACTATGAAAGAGCCAGATTAGTTTGAGGTGATTAATTGTCTATAAATAAAATACATGTGAAATGCATACCTCATATACGATCCAAACAACCGAAAGGATAACCGTTATTAGTAATGCATTTGAGAACTTCCTATAGGTATCCAGCTTAACAGAACTCCTCTTTGCCTGTACAGGTCAAAGCTTAGTATTAATACACTAGTGAAAAACCTAGCAGCACAAAATAAGAAAGTCTCAACACAATTGTAATGATGTAATAGATCAAAGAATAACCTGTAGCTGTGTAAGTGTCTTTGAAAGGGATGTGAAAATCCACATGATCAAAAATGCATCCAACAATGCATTAGGAAGTACAAGAATAACCCTTGCTCTTCCAGCTATGTCGCTTATGGTCCCCACATTCTCGGTAATATTCAGCAACTCAGTTGATAAAAAGTAAGTTACCCCGATCAGGATAACTTTTGTAGTAAGTCCACCAAGTGTAGGACGCACAACACCATAGCCCATAGAAACACACAATATAAGTAACCGTGAAATGGTTCTCCTTACAGCTCCCACAGTCACAACCCAAGTTGTAAGTGCAACGGGCCTTATTCCCGTGTTATTAAAATATGAATAGTCAAAATACCAAAGTATCATTTCAAAGAACCCAATAGCAACTACAGCACTTATGCAATGTTGAAGTTGCAAAACATCATCCCAAAACTTCACATATTGAGAAAACCAAGCAATACCAAGCAGTGCATATGCAATCGCCATGATTACATAAAACTTCTTTAGTGGGGCCATTCTTCCAGGTAAGTAGCCATCAGGGTTCTTCCACGAGGTTTGACCAGTCAATTTCATCCCTTTTAGGCTTGGATCACATGATATGAAAAACAAATTGTACATTCCCGTTTTCGAGATGTAAGCCCCCGTGGTTTTTAATTGTGCTGTTAAGGATTTTCCACGAAAATAGATATTGACAGTGACAGGCCAGTTAGGATCCCTTGCAGAAGGTATTCTAATAACTTCCCCTTGTTTACAACCTTCCACTTTAGCTAGATCAGGGGTGCAACAAATAGATCTCTGCCCACCATAAGGGGACCCACCAATGTTATCACGGTCAGCAGCCTCGAAAATAACAACTTGTACTAATCCTGTACGACGTTCTGTTTTTGAATACTTAGCTGCAGATGCTTCAGTCCTCCGAAATGTAATGTTCTGGAATCTATACAAGTTTACATATACACAAAATAATTTTTTTGAAAGGGTCATAACACATAAAAATGTCTTGAGAGCAAATAAACACAACAGATCATAAACCACCTTATGCCTTTACCAAGGTTAAACTCAAGCTTAGTGATTTTAAGCTAATAGTAATTTATTTTTGTCTTTTAGACAAGATACCTTTCTATATGAATGCTTTAAAACCCCCTTCAGAGTTCAGATAGTTTAAACTTCAAACATTCCTTGTCTAGATTTACCCCATCCATCCACTAACAATTTCAAATCATAACCAATCATACACCTTTTATCCAAAATCTGACACCATTTTCTTTGCACTGATCTATAAAACAGATACCTATATTTGAAGGATCTAAGAAAGCTGCAACCATGGACTACAAAAGACATTCTCTTAGCTCAATTTAGTACTATTCCATCACACTACCACCACACAAGTTTGTATTCTGAACAAAAGTTGTTACAATTTCATTTCATATTATTGTATTCTACTTGTGTCCACCAAATTCCAAAACATGCTAGCTATGCAGCTTGCAGAAACATGAACAATTCAGATTTCTCTTCTTAACCTGGCCAAACTAGTAAATTTTAAGCTATTCAAATTCAAAATTCAATGAGATCTATACTAAAAGCGTGCTAAACATACATGTACTTAACAATCAAAAGAAAATATAAGAAGCTTGAGCCAATGTGACAACAGATCTGAATCGGTACCGGTAAATAGGACAGTCAGAGAGACAGTAAATTACCGGATAAAGGAACGACCGTCATTGGCGGTGACGGAGGATGAATGGCGAGATGCGGCGAGACCTTCGCTGCCGCCGGAGACAAGGTAGGCATTTCCGACTTCTCGGAACGGATCTCGATCGTACACGTGGATTGAGGCGTCGGTGGAGTCAATAGCGAATAATAGTAAGAGTAAGAATAGAGATAGCGTTGTGACGGTAATGAAACGGAGGTTTGAAATGCCTGCGAAATTCATGGAGGATTCTTGAGAGAGAAAGACGGGATCGGGGAATTTGGTGGGAGTTGTGCGTGTTTGTTACTTGTGTGTGTGTGGGGGTGGGGGTGGGGGTGGGGGTGGAGTGAAAACGAAGGTACAACAGGAATGAGCATACCCCTGGTCGTTTGTCCACTTTGTTCACTTTGTTCGCACAATGATAGCCCACAAGGATGACCCTATCTAGGAGGAGGGTGAACATACCCCTGGTCGTTTGTCCACTTTGTTCGCACAATGAGGAGTCTACCGAGCACCTGTTTACGTCTTGCTATTTCGTCACTATGCTTTGGGGATACATTAGTACTTGGTGTAAAACCACCCCTATCTTCGTCTTTTCCACTAGAGACATTTTGGACCTCCATAATACGGCTACGGTGGCTCCTAGCAGAAGAAAAGCGTTCCAAGTTGTGGTCCTATCGGCAATTTGGAGTATTTGGAGAGTAAGAAACGGGGTAGTCTTTGGGGGAAAACGAGCTTCTCTCCATTGGCTTTTCGAAGATCTCAAATGTCCAAGTTATTTATGGGCAAAGAATAGAAAGGTGATCGGGGTTCAAAGCTGGGAAAGGTGGGTCTCATTCAATCTTTAATGAGTCCTAGCGAGTGGGGTGTAACACGGCTGTAAAACTGTTTATTGCTTCTTGTTTTTTCGCTCTGTATCATTTGCTAGATCTTCTAGCTTGTTTTTATTAAACTCTGTCTTTCAAAAAAAAAACAGGAATGAGCAACAGTCCACGGTGATTTAAGAAGGAAGTCTCGTTTCACACGCGCCAGACCGGGAACTCCACAAGGTTGACCCGAGCCCGTAACACAATACCCGAAAGCTTTTTTTTATTTTTTGTTTTTAACGATAACACCTAGATACTATAGGATAATAATTGGGTTTTCTCGGGGCAACACCTAGAACATTTAGGGCAGTGCACAGAAAGAACCCCCAACTGTGGCCCAGATTCAAACAAGAGTTAATTTTTATCATTTTCTTGTTACTATGTTTAGAGTAAATGAGTTGATTAAGAAGGAAGTCTCATCTCCGACGTGTATATTGGGCGACCATATTTTATCATTTTCTTGTTAGTATGTTTAAAGTAAGTTATCTAAATCATTCATTCTTTAGTTTGGTCTCTTTTGAACGCCAAATATAATCACACTTTAAAACACATATTCAAGTACCCCACTTGTTTTTATTACATAAGAATCGTATTTTTTAAGCAAAATATATTTTACGTTCTTTAAATATTGATCAAATTTCAGTATACGTCCTTTAACTAAGTTAATTAAAAAATGTGTCATTTATATTTGAAAAACATTGCACGTTATATTATTTGCATTAACGGACGTTAATTTTTTCAATTAACTTCAGTCTTGTGCCTTGCATGTGAGGGCGTTTTGGTTTTTTTACCTACAAAAATAAATTTAAAACCCTAATTTTGTAAAAGTCCCACTCCTTCTCAGATCTAGACCCACCACCATGGAACCACCACCACAATCGTCGTCATCTTCATCTGCACACCACCATAGAACCACCATCACCATCCCCTCATTTCCACCTTCGCTACCCCATCACCATCTCCACCTTCGATGTCTTCCATTGAAGTTAGTTTAGATCTATTAGGGAATTTTTAGATCTGAAATTCGAATATGGGCGCTGATTGGAGGTTCACGTAAGGGCTAGCAACCTCTGTTTGTTGAACCGTTGTGGATATCTTAAGTGTATTCATCCACCGTTCTTTACAACATCAAATGTAAGCAATTAAAGTTGTTAATTACATGTTTTTCATCTTCTATTTCTAAAGTTCTTGCAAATGGATCACTGGTGCGGATTTTCTCGTCTTGATTTTGATTAAGACTTCTGCTGCATTTTTTGTTTGGATCTATTTTATTGAAAAACTAAAACTATGATGGAAATCCCAACAAGTGTTTCCCCTGATCATCTCATTATATGAATTGAGACCCATAAAAACCGCATCAAACGTTGGTCTCCCTCATGTTTGGCCAACAATTGTGCATTACCACACGTGCATGGAGGAATAGGCTCAAGGGCATTGAGTTCATCCCAAATAGACTTGATTTTTGTGAACTAAGTAACTATGTCATCATTTCCTTGAGAAATTTCACAAAGACTTTTCTGCAACTGGTAATACTTAGCTTCGTTGCTTTGACCATATATGTCTGTTAACTCATCCCAAAGTTGGTGAGCGGTTTCAACATATAGAACACTCTCACTGATTTCTCGTGAAAGAGTGTTAAGTATCCATGAGATAACCATATCATTGCACCTCCTTCGTAAGTCAAGATTTAGAGAGGCGAGAGTGCTTGAAACATTTCCATCAACAAAACCCAATCTTATTTTTAGCAGACAAAGCAATGGACATAGCTCGTTCCCAAGAACCAAAGACAGAACCATCAAAAGTCTTGGAAACCAATAAAAGACCAGGATGATCAGACAGATGCAGAAATAATTTATTAGAAGAATCCATAGGCAAAACAAAAGAAGTTTCTGGCATCACTGAAAAACTTTCGATCGGAACTTAAAAATTTTCAGCAGGAACTTGAACTTTCGGCCTAAACTTTGAAAACTTTCGGATGAGAAAACTTTCGGCCAATTCAAAGAACTTCCGGCCGACATAACAAAATTAGCCAAAAACGGGAAAACTCAGTTGTGAAGTCATAATTCGATCAGATTTGCAAAAGTGAACCACAAAAGAGCATAAAACAGTGGGAAATGATCAATTTCAAGGTGAAATCGAGAAGAAGCTAAAGCAAAATGAACTAAAACTTGAAAATATCAATCTCTTGGTAAACCTTTACCAATAAAGCACTGAATTTGAACGAATTCTGGTGCAAAAGACAGCAACAAATGCAATATGATGATGAAGATGAAGGTGAAATAACATAACCGAGCAATTATGCTTTGATACCATGTTCATTGAGAGAAAAATTAATTGATCGAGAAAGAGAGAGCAATTGGAGGAATTTTCTGATTTTGATTGATAACTTAAATAATTGTTACAAATAAACTTATATACATGAAGCTAGTAAAAGAAAATAAAAGGTAACAAAACTTTTGACGAAAACCTTCGGACGAAAATTTCTATCCGAAACTTATGCCCGACGAAGGAAAATGGAGAAGTCTCATTTCATTAGAGATATCTTAATACCAAATACAAGAGCTAGTATATATAGGGCTATATCATTAATATAAACATACATGATTATGAGAGTTATGAATGTGGATAGTCACATGTCTTCAATCTTCATAAGAGAGTAAAAATACGAATAGTCACATATATTAATAACAATTTGTTAATAGTTTGTTCAGAGATAATAATAGTAACAACAGTTTTTTTTCTTTGAGTAAACTGCAATTTGCACCCGTGTGGTTTATACCCGTTGACACTTTGCAACTCTGTTTTAAACAAAGTGCAATTTAACCCCCAATGGTAAAGTTTCTCTTTCTTTTTGCGTCCCTCCGTAAAAAATCCGTCCATTAAGCCGTTAAGGAGAAGGGTATTATAGTACATTTGCCCAAACACCTCTGTATATGTTTTTGTAACCCTATCTCACCCTTTGGTTTTTGTAACTCCTTGATTAAGTTATTCCATTATACAACCTAATCCCTCCCTCCCCAAAATCCAACATTGTCGCTCCAAAAATGCTTAGATGATCAAATCATGTGTGATTGTTTCTTCTTCTGCTTCTCATCAAAACCAAAATTGAAGTGCGAAAACGATCCTCAGAACACCCCGTTGATCATCAACGGCGACAACTATGACTATGACGGTGAATTACACAATCCGACGGCGGCGATGGCTCTGGTGGTAGCATCATGGCTACACAGCCGTCGGTTACGGTACTTGATTCTAGCTCTGTGTTTGCCGTTACTCACACCAGTTGTATTTGTGAGTATTCCGGTCCTGTGTGCGCTTGAAATATGTTTTTGTTTCTGCCTCCGTGGCAGGTGGTGTCGGTTGAAATCAGGTCGGGCAGAGGATGTGGAAGGAGGAGAGGTGGTGGTGGTGGAGGTGAATTTGTTAGAAAGGTATCTTGATGATCAATTAGGGCTTGTTCTTGAGTTTTCATGTGATAATCAACTAGACCAACTAAACACTTGATTAAAGATTAGAAAAATAAGGCTTTTAACAAAAAGAAAAAAAAACATCTACCGTGTCTTCTTCCCCAGGTCGTGAACCAGGTTGCCAAATTCCCAACCCCAATTCTCAAATAGCAGATGCGATTAATAGAGAGAAATAGATACCTGGAGAGGTATCTTAAGTTTTCATGTGAATTGGGACATTGTGGCTTGATTTTTCGAAGATGAAAATGACGATAGCATGCATAAGTGGCGCTTAGGACCGTTGGGGAAGACCATGTTAATGAAATTAGGGCTCCATTGTCTTATATAAAGGAAACAAGGGTAAACACATACTTTTACCATATAAATGGACAGAGGAATGGACGGATTTTTGACAGAGGGACGCAAAAAGAAATAGAAACTTTACCATCGGGGGTTAAATTGCACTTTGTTTAAAACATGATTGCAAAGTGTCAACGGGCCTAAACCACAGGGGTGCAAATTACAGTTTACTATTTTTTTTTATTTTCACATCATAAAAAAAATGCCACATTAACAAAAAATAATCTTCATGGATAATCATATAAGAAACGGAATTTACAGCAATAGCGCTAAGAGCATGTGGTATATGGTATACCTCCCTGTGAGTGAGGCCTCTCACGCCACACACTTGGGGAGGGGGGTGGTGTTCCTAATGGGTGAGCTCCTCACACCCAATCACAATGTCTCACTCCTATCTTCTCCCCTCTTTGCTCTCTCACTTCCGTGAGATTTCTCACGCAAATAGTCTCACGCTAAGCATCACTAGAAGAGGGGGCGATGTTCTCACTTGATAAGGGTGCCACATAGGCTTATAGAATCCCCTCACGAGACGAGACCACACCAAATGCTCTACTAATAATAACAATATTAATATTATGAAAAAAATACTTGCTATGATACAAAAATAGTTATTTTGGGATAAGACTAAATTAATTGTTTGGAAGAAAATGAATTTATCTAGAACCATATAAATTGAAAGTTGAGTGCTGATCAAGAATTGCATTACGAACTCTTGCGACTTTTTACCATCGTTTGCCGTCGAATTGCGCCGGATCAAACCTGTAATCCGATAACAGAACCTTTTCACAGCGATGGCTGGTTCATTTGCACCTCAACCGCCGGAATTCTCGGTATCCGGACTCGGAGCAGGTCCCAAACCTTTCCATCTGATCACCAACGCCGCCGCTCTCCGCCTTGGTCGTTTCCTTCGCCACAGTCTCGCCACCCATCGCCACCACTTGGGGTCGATTATGCAGTCACCTTCAAAGGCAATTTAACCTTTTCTTCTCTTCATATTTGATAAACTAGAGAAACAACTTAATTAGCTTCATGAATCTCGGATGAATTTGTGTGATTTCTAGGGTTCCGACTAGATAGAAACTGATTTAACCTGAGGCGGTATTAGCAATTGCTGGAAGTTTTTACATCAGTGTTATGCTAATTGATATATTTTTCACAAATTTTGAGTTATTGAAGCTGGGATTTAGAATATTTTATCTGAATTATGTAGCTGTTTTTGTTATTGGTAATGTGATTATTAAGGGGCATTGTTATGAAGAATTGGGGATTTTATGTTCAACTGAATATTTTTCACAAATTTTGGGTTATTGAAGCTGGGATGTAGAATATTACATCTGAATTATGTGGCTGTTTTTGTTTATTAGTAATGTGATTCTTAAGGTACATTCTTATGAGGAATTGGGGATTTTATGTTCAACTGAGGTGATAAGAGTTATTCTCGGTTTGAGTTTTCTTCCTATACTTGTTAACTTGAAGCTAGAAGTTCTATCTCAAACGGGTCAAATTAAAATGAAATTAGCTAAAAGGGGAACGGGTCAAATGGGTTGAAACTTGAAAGTAAGCCAAAGTTTATTTTTAAATCACACAACCTCCAAAATTGTTTTATTCAAAGATGTATTATTGTTTGTAATTGTATTTTAGAAAATGGACAAAACCTGACCCAACCTTGGAGCCCGTCTTGACCTGTTACATGAAGTAAGCGAACCCAAAGCATTATTAGTGACTCGGTTAATTCCTTGTTTGGTAATAAAGGTGAAGACTTCACCCATAACTGTTTTCTCTGGTTCATGAAAATTCACCAATGTGATGTTTCTTGTCAAATAGATTCCTCATCTAGGCCATGTTCTCCGGTTTGATGGAGCGTCTTATGAAGGATCACATCAGTTTAACTGGTTTAGGCTTGGCCAATGGCCTCATGATGCTTGGGCCACCACTTTATCTAGATGTTTATTGTTTTTTGGTGGAGAAGGAGACAAAACCAATTATGGAGACCAAGAAAAGGCATACTTAAGGGCTCCCACGAAAGGCCCTGTTAATAACAGGAGATTGACGAATATGTTACTTGCCATTAATGTGTTGTAAGTACATACCTATGACTTATAGATAAAGAACACCATTATATGTTTAAACTAATGGTGAAATTGGAAAGATAGGTGGGGGGGGAAGGTTGGATATTCGGTCATTTTTAGTACGGGTCGAGACATGCCACAGCAGGTTATTCTGTTCAAACAACTTTTTTTGTCCCTATTCAACTGTTTATAAATTATCAATTGGTTTTTTATGAGTAAAAAAACAATATTATTATGATAATCTAAGTTCCTAAACAAAACAATTTAGGAGGTTGTATGCAACTATGAATTGAAAAAAAGAGACTTCAGGGGACTTTCAACTTGTTTGACATGTTGCCTTTTAAGCTGTTTTTTCCTTTCCGATTTGACTCATCTGGGATAGAACACAAACCAAATTGAGTAATCGACCATATAAACGAGTCAAAAAGCAACCTCTAGTCTCAATGGTGTTTTGGCATTATTAATTTGATTTTTTTTTTAATTTTCATCCACTTCTGCTGCTTCATGTTATGGTATAGTTTTTAATAATTTCATTTCAACGTTGGAGAAAAATATTCAAGTTAGTAGTTTTTCTTTTCAGGGTATACGTTGCACAAGTAGCATCACGAGGACAGGTGTTAATGTGGGGAGCAAAGGTTAGACCTTTCAAAGAAATTTGATTCTTGACCATAGATAGTTTATATCTTATGAGATTTTTATAACTTATAGATAAATATTCGTGGTTAGATTAATAGTCTAATTGACAAAGGAGAACTGTGGAGGCTGGTCACATCTGCCTTTCTACACGCAAATGTCGGACACCTTATGGTCAGGTTTGAGTTTTTCTGCATCAAGTATTTTATTTTCAATGATATATAATTCTAAACAAACTAAATCAATTTAGCCCTTTTCAGATTAATTGTTATTCTTTAAACTCCATTGGCCCTACCATGGAGCATCTGAGTGGGCCCAGAAGATACCTCGCAATATATATGGCCTCTGCAGTCACAAGTAATAACATTAACCTGTTATAATAAGCTTCATCTTAATTTCAAGTATTTGTCCAAAACTGTTCATTTTACAAAATTGTAGTCTTTTTGATATTTTGGTGGGAAAAAAACTGTGTTTTTACAACATAAGGAAAACAAGTATGACGGAGTGCTTGAAACATTTCCATCAACAAAACCCAATCTTATTTTTAGCAGACAAAGCAATGGACATAGCTCGTTCCCAAGAACCAAAGACAGAACCATCAAAAGTCTTGGAAACCAATAAAAGACCAGGATGATCAGACAGATGCAGAAATAATTTATTAGAAGAATCCATAGGCAAAACAAAAGAAGTTTCTGGCATCACTGAAAAACTTTCGATCGGAACTTAAAAATTTTCAGCAGGAACTTGAACTTTCGGCCTAAACTTTGAAAACTTTCGGATGAGAAAACTTTCGGCCAATTCAAAGAACTTCCGGCCGACATAACAAAATTAGCCAAAAACGGGAAAACTCAGTTGTGAAGTCATAATTCGAT
This sequence comes from Smallanthus sonchifolius, assembly GCA_023525975.1. Lineage (NCBI taxonomy): Eukaryota > Viridiplantae > Streptophyta > Magnoliopsida > Asterales > Asteraceae > Smallanthus > Smallanthus sonchifolius. The sequence continues at coordinate 70,584,108 of CM042033.1, read as the reverse complement.
CAGATTTGCAAAAGTGAACCACAAAAGAGCATAAAACAGTGGGAAATGATCAATTTCAAGGTGAAATCGAGAAGAAGCTAAAGCAAAATGAACTAAAACTTGAAAATATCAATCTCTTGGTAAACCTTTACCAATAAAGCACTGAATTTGAACGAATTCTGGTGCAAAAGACAGCAACAAATGCAATATGATGATGAAGATGAAGGTGAAATAACATAACCGAGCAATTATGCTTTGATACCATGTTCATTGAGAGAAAAATTAATTGATCGAGAAAGAGAGAGCAATTGGAGGAATTTTCTGATTTTGATTGATAACTTAAATAATTGTTACAAATAAACTTATATACATGAAGCTAGTAAAAGAAAATAAAAGGTAACAAAACTTTTGACGAAAACCTTCGGACGAAAATTTCTATCCGAAACTTATGCCCGACGAAGGAAAATGGAGAAGTCTCATTTCATTAGAGATATCTTAATACCAAATACAAGAGCTAGTATATATAGGGCTATATCATTAATATAAACATACATGATTATGAGAGTTATGAATGTGGATAGTCACATGTCTTCAATCTTCATAAGAGAGTAAAAATACGAATAGTCACATATATTAATAACAATTTGTTAATAGTTTGTTCAGAGATAATAATAGTAACAACAGTTTTTTTTCTTTGAGTAAACTGCAATTTGCACCCGTGTGGTTTATACCCGTTGACACTTTGCAACTCTGTTTTAAACAAAGTGCAATTTAACCCCCAATGGTAAAGTTTCTCTTTCTTTTTGCGTCCCTCCGTAAAAAATCCGTCCATTAAGCCGTTAAGGAGAAGGGTATTATAGTACATTTGCCCAAACACCTCTGTATATGTTTTTGTAACCCTATCTCACCCTTTGGTTTTTGTAACTCCTTGATTAAGTTATTCCATTATACAACCTAATCCCTCCCTCCCCAAAATCCAACATTGTCGCTCCAAAAATGCTTAGATGATCAAATCATGTGTGATTGTTTCTTCTTCTGCTTCTCATCAAAACCAAAATTGAAGTGCGAAAACGATCCTCAGAACACCCCGTTGATCATCAACGGCGACAACTATGACTATGACGGTGAATTACACAATCCGACGGCGGCGATGGCTCTGGTGGTAGCATCATGGCTACACAGCCGTCGGTTACGGTACTTGATTCTAGCTCTGTGTTTGCCGTTACTCACACCAGTTGTATTTGTGAGTATTCCGGTCCTGTGTGCGCTTGAAATATGTTTTTGTTTCTGCCTCCGTGGCAGGTGGTGTCGGTTGAAATCAGGTCGGGCAGAGGATGTGGAAGGAGGAGAGGTGGTGGTGGTGGAGGTGAATTTGTTAGAAAGGTATCTTGATGATCAATTAGGGCTTGTTCTTGAGTTTTCATGTGATAATCAACTAGACCAACTAAACACTTGATTAAAGATTAGAAAAATAAGGCTTTTAACAAAAAGAAAAAAAAACATCTACCGTGTCTTCTTCCCCAGGTCGTGAACCAGGTTGCCAAATTCCCAACCCCAATTCTCAAATAGCAGATGCGATTAATAGAGAGAAATAGATACCTGGAGAGGTATCTTAAGTTTTCATGTGAATTGGGACATTGTGGCTTGATTTTTCGAAGATGAAAATGACGATAGCATGCATAAGTGGCGCTTAGGACCGTTGGGGAAGACCATGTTAATGAAATTAGGGCTCCATTGTCTTATATAAAGGAAACAAGGGTAAACACATACTTTTACCACATAAATGGACAGAGGAATGGACGGATTTTTGACAGAGGGACGCAAAAAGAAATAGAAACTTTACCATCGGGGGTTAAATTGCACTTTGTTTAAAACATGATTGCAAAGTGTCAACGGGCCTAAACCACAGGGGTGCAAATTACAGTTTACTATTTTTTTTTATTTTCACATCATAAAAAAAATGCCACATTAACAAAAAATAATCTTCATGGATAATCATATAAGAAACGGAATTTACAGCAATAGCGCTAAGAGCATGTGGTATATGGTATACCTCCCTGTGAGTGAGGCCTCTCACGCCACACACTTGGGGAGGGGGGTGGTGTTCCTAATGGGTGAGCTCCTCACACCCAATCACAATGTCTCACTCCTATCTTCTCCCCTCTTTGCTCTCTCACTTCCGTGAGATTTCTCACGCAAATAGTCTCACGCTAAGCATCACTAGAAGAGGGGGCGATGTTCTCACTTGATAAGGGTGCCACATAGGCTTATAGAATCCCCTCACGAGACGAGACCACACCAAATGCTCTACTAATAATAACAATATTAATATTATGAAAAAAATACTTGCTATGATACAAAAATAGTTATTTTGGGATAAGACTAAATTAATTGTTTGGAAGAAAATGAATTTATCTAGAACCATATAAATTGAAAGTTGAGTGCTGATCAAGAATTGCATTACGAACTCTTGCGACTTTTTACCATCGTTTGCCGTCGAATTGCGCCGGATCAAACCTGTAATCCGATAACAGAACCTTTTCACAGCGATGGCTGGTTCATTTGCACCTCAACCGCCGGAATTCTCGGTATCCGGACTCGGAGCAGGTCCCAAACCTTTCCATCTGATCACCAACGCCGCCGCTCTCCGCCTTGGTCGTTTCCTTCGCCACAGTCTCGCCACCCATCGCCACCACTTGGGGTCGATTATGCAGTCACCTTCAAAGGCAATTTAACCTTTTCTTCTCTTCATATTTGATAAACTAGAGAAACAACTTAATTAGCTTCATGAATCTCGGATGAATTTGTGTGATTTCTAGGGTTCCGACTAGATAGAAACTGATTTAACCTGAGGCGGTATTAGCAATTGCTGGAAGTTTTTACATCAGTGTTATGCTAATTGATATATTTTTCACAAATTTTGAGTTATTGAAGCTGGGATTTAGAATATTTTATCTGAATTATGTAGCTGTTTTTGTTATTGGTAATGTGATTATTAAGGGGCATTGTTATGAAGAATTGGGGATTTTATGTTCAACTGAATATTTTTCACAAATTTTGGGTTATTGAAGCTGGGATGTAGAATATTACATCTGAATTATGTGGCTGTTTTTGTTTATTAGTAATGTGATTCTTAAGGTACATTCTTATGAGGAATTGGGGATTTTATGTTCAACTGAGGTGATAAGAGTTATTCTCGGTTTGAGTTTTCTTCCTATACTTGTTAACTTGAAGCTAGAAGTTCTATCTCAAACGGGTCAAATTAAAATGAAATTAGCTAAAAGGGGAACGGGTCAAATGGGTTGAAACTTGAAAGTAAGCCAAAGTTTATTTTTAAATCACACAACCTCCAAAATTGTTTTATTCAAAGATGTATTATTGTTTGTAATTGTATTTTAGAAAATGGACAAAACCTGACCCAACCTTGGAGCCCGTCTTGACCTGTTACATGAAGTAAGCGAACCCAAAGCATTATTAGTGACTCGGTTAATTCCTTGTTTGGTAATAAAGGTGAAGACTTCACCCATAACTGTTTTCTCTGGTTCATGAAAATTCACCAATGTGATGTTTCTTGTCAAATAGATTCCTCATCTAGGCCATGTTCTCCGGTTTGATGGAGCGTCTTATGAAGGATCACATCAGTTTAACTGGTTTAGGCTTGGCCAATGGCCTCATGATGCTTGGGCCACCACTTTATCTAGATGTTTATTGTTTTTTGGTGGAGAAGGAGACAAAACCAATTATGGAGACCAAGAAAAGGCATACTTAAGGGCTCCCACGAAAGGCCCTGTTAATAACAGGAGATTGACGAATATGTTACTTGCCATTAATGTGTTGTAAGTACATACCTATGACTTATAGATAAAGAACACCATTATATGTTTAAACTAATGGTGAAATTGGAAAGATAGGTGGGGGGGGAAGGTTGGATATTCGGTCATTTTTAGTACGGGTCGAGACATGCCACAGCAGGTTATTCTGTTCAAACAACTTTTTTTGTCCCTATTCAACTGTTTATAAATTATCAATTGGTTTTTTATGAGTAAAAAAACAATATTATTATGATAATCTAAGTTCCTAAACAAAACAATTTAGGAGGTTGTATGCAACTATGAATTGAAAAAAAGAGACTTCAGGGGACTTTCAACTTGTTTGACATGTTGCCTTTTAAGCTGTTTTTTCCTTTCCGATTTGACTCATCTGGGATAGAACACAAACCAAATTGAGTAATCGACCATATAAACGAGTCAAAAAGCAACCTCTAGTCTCAATGGTGTTTTGGCATTATTAATTTGATTTTTTTTTTAATTTTCATCCACTTCTGCTGCTTCATGTTATGGTATAGTTTTTAATAATTTCATTTCAACGTTGGAGAAAAATATTCAAGTTAGTAGTTTTTCTTTTCAGGGTATACGTTGCACAAGTAGCATCACGAGGACAGGTGTTAATGTGGGGAGCAAAGGTTAGACCTTTCAAAGAAATTTGATTCTTGACCATAGATAGTTTATATCTTATGAGATTTTTATAACTTATAGATAAATATTCGTGGTTAGATTAATAGTCTAATTGACAAAGGAGAACTGTGGAGGCTGGTCACATCTGCCTTTCTACACGCAAATGTCGGACACCTTATGGTCAGGTTTGAGTTTTTCTGCATCAAGTATTTTATTTTCAATGATATATAATTCTAAACAAACTAAATCAATTTAGCCCTTTTCAGATTAATTGTTATTCTTTAAACTCCATTGGCCCTACCATGGAGCATCTGAGTGGGCCCAGAAGATACCTCGCAATATATATGGCCTCTGCAGTCACAAGTAATAACATTAACCTGTTATAATAAGCTTCATCTTAATTTCAAGTATTTGTCCAAAACTGTTCATTTTACAAAATTGTAGTCTTTTTGATATTTTGGTGGGAAAAAAACTGTGTTTTTACAACATAAGGAAAACAAGTATGACGGAGTGCTTGAAACATTTCCATCAACAAAACCCAATCTTATTTTTAGCAGACAAAGCAATGGACATAGCTCGTTCCCAAGAACCAAAGACAGAACCATCAAAAGTCTTGGAAACCAATAAAAGACCAGGATGATCAGACAGATGCAGAAATAATTTATTAGAAGAATCCATAGGCAAAACAAAAGAAGTTTCTGGCATCACTGAAAAACTTTCGATCGGAACTTAAAAATTTTCAGCAGGAACTTGAACTTTCGGCCTAAACTTTGAAAACTTTCGGATGAGAAAACTTTCGGCCAATTCAAAGAACTTCCGGCCGACATAACAAAATTAGCCAAAAACGGGAAAACTCAGTTGTGAAGTCATAATTCGATCAGATTTGCAAAAGTGAACCACAAAAGAGCATAAAACAGTGGGAAATGATCAATTTCAAGGTGAAATCGAGAAGAAGCTAAAGCAAAATGAACTAAAACTTGAAAATATCAATCTCTTGGTAAACCTTTACCAATAAAGCACTGAATTTGAACGAATTCTGGTGCAAAAGACAGCAACAAATGCAATATGATGATGAAGATGAAGGTGAAATAACATAACCGAGCAATTATGCTTTGATACCATGTTCATTGAGAGAAAAATTAATTGATCGAGAAAGAGAGAGCAATTGGAGGAATTTTCTGATTTTGATTGATAACTTAAATAATTGTTACAAATAAACTTATATACATGAAGCTAGTAAAAGAAAATAAAAGGTAACAAAACTTTTGACGAAAACCTTCGGACGAAAATTTCTATCCGAAACTTATGCCCGACGAAGGAAAATGGAGAAGTCTCATTTCATTAGAGATATCTTAATACCAAATACAAGAGCTAGTATATATAGGGCTATATCATTAATATAAACATACATGATTATGAGAGTTATGAATGTGGATAGTCACATGTCTTCAATCTTCATAAGAGAGTAAAAATACGAATAGTCACATATATTAATAACAATTTGTTAATAGTTTGTTCAGAGATAATAATAGTAACAACAGTTTTTTTTCTTTGAGTAAACTGCAATTTGCACCCGTGTGGTTTATACCCGTTGACACTTTGCAACTCTGTTTTAAACAAAGTGCAATTTAACCCCCAATGGTAAAGTTTCTCTTTCTTTTTGCGTCCCTCCGTAAAAAATCCGTCCATTAAGCCGTTAAGGAGAAGGGTATTATAGTACATTTGCCCAAACACCTCTGTATATGTTTTTGTAACCCTATCTCACCCTTTGGTTTTTGTAACTCCTTGATTAAGTTATTCCATTATACAACCTAATCCCTCCCTCCCCAAAATCCAACATTGTCGCTCCAAAAATGCTTAGATGATCAAATCATGTGTGATTGTTTCTTCTTCTGCTTCTCATCAAAACCAAAATTGAAGTGCGAAAACGATCCTCAGAACACCCCGTTGATCATCAACGGCGACAACTATGACTATGACGGTGAATTACACAATCCGACGGCGGCGATGGCTCTGGTGGTAGCATCATGGCTACACAGCCGTCGGTTACGGTACTTGATTCTAGCTCTGTGTTTGCCGTTACTCACACCAGTTGTATTTGTGAGTATTCCGGTCCTGTGTGCGCTTGAAATATGTTTTTGTTTCTGCCTCCGTGGCAGGTGGTGTCGGTTGAAATCAGGTCGGGCAGAGGATGTGGAAGGAGGAGAGGTGGTGGTGGTGGAGGTGAATTTGTTAGAAAGGTATCTTGATGATCAATTAGGGCTTGTTCTTGAGTTTTCATGTGATAATCAACTAGACCAACTAAACACTTGATTAAAGATTAGAAAAATAAGGCTTTTAACAAAAAGAAAAAAAAACATCTACCGTGTCTTCTTCCCCAGGTCGTGAACCAGGTTGCCAAATTCCCAACCCCAATTCTCAAATAGCAGATGCGATTAATAGAGAGAAATAGATACCTGGAGAGGTATCTTAAGTTTTCATGTGAATTGGGACATTGTGGCTTGATTTTTCGAAGATGAAAATGACGATAGCATGCATAAGTGGCGCTTAGGACCGTTGGGGAAGACCATGTTAATGAAATTAGGGCTCCATTGTCTTATATAAAGGAAACAAGGGTAAACACATACTTTTACCACATAAATGGACAGAGGAATGGACGGATTTTTGACAGAGGGACGCAAAAAGAAATAGAAACTTTACCATCGGGGGTTAAATTGCACTTTGTTTAAAACATGATTGCAAAGTGTCAACGGGCCTAAACCACAGGGGTGCAAATTACAGTTTACTATTTTTTTTTATTTTCACATCATAAAAAAAATGCCACATTAACAAAAAATAATCTTCATGGATAATCATATAAGAAACGGAATTTACAGCAATAGCGCTAAGAGCATGTGGTATATGGTATACCTCCCTGTGAGTGAGGCCTCTCACGCCACACACTTGGGGAGGGGGGTGGTGTTCCTAATGGGTGAGCTCCTCACACCCAATCACAATGTCTCACTCCTATCTTCTCCCCTCTTTGCTCTCTCACTTCCGTGAGATTTCTCACGCAAATAGTCTCACGCTAAGCATCACTAGAAGAGGGGGCGATGTTCTCACTTGATAAGGGTGCCACATAGGCTTATAGAATCCCCTCACGAGACGAGACCACACCAAATGCTCTACTAATAATAACAATATTAATATTATGAAAAAAATACTTGCTATGATACAAAAATAGTTATTTTGGGATAAGACTAAATTAATTGTTTGGAAGAAAATGAATTTATCTAGAACCATATAAATTGAAAGTTGAGTGCTGATCAAGAATTGCATTACGAACTCTTGCGACTTTTTACCATCGTTTGCCGTCGAATTGCGCCGGATCAAACCTGTAATCCGATAACAGAACCTTTTCACAGCGATGGCTGGTTCATTTGCACCTCAACCGCCGGAATTCTCGGTATCCGGACTCGGAGCAGGTCCCAAACCTTTCCATCTGATCACCAACGCCGCCGCTCTCCGCCTTGGTCGTTTCCTTCGCCACAGTCTCGCCACCCATCGCCACCACTTGGGGTCGATTATGCAGTCACCTTCAAAGGCAATTTAACCTTTTCTTCTCTTCATATTTGATAAACTAGAGAAACAACTTAATTAGCTTCATGAATCTCGGATGAATTTGTGTGATTTCTAGGGTTCCGACTAGATAGAAACTGATTTAACCTGAGGCGGTATTAGCAATTGCTGGAAGTTTTTACATCAGTGTTATGCTAATTGATATATTTTTCACAAATTTTGAGTTATTGAAGCTGGGATTTAGAATATTTTATCTGAATTATGTAGCTGTTTTTGTTATTGGTAATGTGATTATTAAGGGGCATTGTTATGAAGAATTGGGGATTTTATGTTCAACTGAATATTTTTCACAAATTTTGGGTTATTGAAGCTGGGATGTAGAATATTACATCTGAATTATGTGGCTGTTTTTGTTTATTAGTAATGTGATTCTTAAGGTACATTCTTATGAGGAATTGGGGATTTTATGTTCAACTGAGGTGATAAGAGTTATTCTCGGTTTGAGTTTTCTTCCTATACTTGTTAACTTGAAGCTAGAAGTTCTATCTCAAACGGGTCAAATTAAAATGAAATTAGCTAAAAGGGGAACGGGTCAAATGGGTTGAAACTTGAAAGTAAGCCAAAGTTTATTTTTAAATCACACAACCTCCAAAATTGTTTTATTCAAAGATGTATTATTGTTTGTAATTGTATTTTAGAAAATGGACAAAACCTGACCCAACCTTGGAGCCCGTCTTGACCTGTTACATGAAGTAAGCGAACCCAAAGCATTATTAGTGACTCGGTTAATTCCTTGTTTGGTAATAAAGGTGAAGACTTCACCCATAACTGTTTTCTCTGGTTCATGAAAATTCACCAATGTGATGTTTCTTGTCAAATAGATTCCTCATCTAGGCCATGTTCTCCGGTTTGATGGAGCGTCTTATGAAGGATCACATCAGTTTAACTGGTTTAGGCTTGGCCAATGGCCTCATGATGCTTGGGCCACCACTTTATCTAGATGTTTATTGTTTTTTGGTGGAGAAGGAGACAAAACCAATTATGGAGACCAAGAAAAGGCATACTTAAGGGCTCCCACGAAAGGCCCTGTTAATAACAGGAGATTGACGAATATGTTACTTGCCATTAATGTGTTGTAAGTACATACCTATGACTTATAGATAAAGAACACCATTATATGTTTAAACTAATGGTGAAATTGGAAAGATAGGTGGGGGGGGAAGGTTGGATATTCGGTCATTTTTAGTACGGGTCGAGACATGCCACAGCAGGTTATTCTGTTCAAACAACTTTTTTTGTCCCTATTCAACTGTTTATAAATTATCAATTGGTTTTTTATGAGTAAAAAAACAATATTATTATGATAATCTAAGTTCCTAAACAAAACAATTTAGGAGGTTGTATGCAACTATGAATTGAAAAAAAGAGACTTCAGGGGACTTTCAACTTGTTTGACATGTTGCCTTTTAAGCTGTTTTTTCCTTTCCGATTTGACTCATCTGGGATAGAACACAAACCAAATTGAGTAATCGACCATATAAACGAGTCAAAAAGCAACCTCTAGTCTCAATGGTGTTTTGGCATTATTAATTTGATTTTTTTTTTAATTTTCATCCACTTCTGCTGCTTCATGTTATGGTATAGTTTTTAATAATTTCATTTCAACGTTGGAGAAAAATATTCAAGTTAGTAGTTTTTCTTTTCAGGGTATACGTTGCACAAGTAGCATCACGAGGACAGGTGTTAATGTGGGGAGCAAAGGTTAGACCTTTCAAAGAAATTTGATTCTTGACCATAGATAGTTTATATCTTATGAGATTTTTATAACTTATAGATAAATATTCGTGGTTAGATTAATAGTCTAATTGACAAAGGAGAACTGTGGAGGCTGGTCACATCTGCCTTTCTACACGCAAATGTCGGACACCTTATGGTCAGGTTTGAGTTTTTCTGCATCAAGTATTTTATTTTCAATGATATATAATTCTAAACAAACTAAATCAATTTAGCCCTTTTCAGATTAATTGTTATTCTTTAAACTCCATTGGCCCTACCATGGAGCATCTGAGTGGGCCCAGAAGATACCTCGCAATATATATGGCCTCTGCAGTCACAAGTAATAACATTAACCTGTTATAATAAACTTGTTTTCCCTCTATCTACTATATGCTTGTGTGTTACAACCGTCATACTTGTTTTCCTTATGTTGTAAAAACACAGTTTTTTTCCCACCAAAATATCAAAAAGACTACAATTTTGTAAAATGAACAGTTTTGGACAAATACTTGAAATTTAGATGAAATAAAACCCATTGTACATATCCAAAATTGTTCATTCATGCACAATGTTGTGTATATTATTTAAATTGCAATTTTCATATATCTATATATATATATGTATTTATATGTGCGTATTTATATATGTGGTTTTTACGAATATAGGTTCTACAATGAGTTATTGGTTCAGTAAAGCACCAGCAGTTGGCGCTTCTGGGGCTATCTTTGGATTGGTAAGGTTTTAATTGTTGAATCAACATGTGTTTTATTTTCTATACTATCTTCATGAAAATATTTGCTGCCAATATCTTTATTTTATTTTTATGAGACAAATTTGTATTACAAGATCATTTATGTATCAGGTTGGATCTTTTGCCATTTTTGTGTTGAGACACAACAAGATGGTTAAAGGTGGCGTAGGAGACTTGAATCATGTTGCACGGGTGATCGCCTTAAATATGGTACAAATCTTTGCATGCTTTCTGCAATTCAAAATTTGTTTATATATTTGATATGATATGATATGATCTGATCTGATCTTATTTATTTATTTCTTGATTTATATGCATCCACTTATGAGATTCATCCTTACGCAGGCTATCGGGCTGTTGTCCCAAGGCATCGACAATTGGGGACATGTGAGTTTTTGTTCTCTTTTTTTTGAACAGAAAAAGCAGCATATATATAAATAAATCGGCGCCAGCGGGCTTTGATTACTTGAGTTTGATATTCTTGTGGTTTCCCTTTATTAGAGGTTGCAAAATGGGCAAAAATTTTTAGTTTGACCTGACACAATTTTTGTTTAACATTTTTAGTTTTTTTTAACAGAGTGTTGGGCGCACATATTTTATTATTTTGTTAACAATCTTATCTTTTTGAATAAAATGATTAAAGGAGATTTATGCATTAAAATACATTTTGGACAACTTTCAACCCATTCAACCCGCTTCCTTTATAGCCTTTTTTTAATTTTACTTTACCAATTATACATAAAACATGACCTGAATCTACCCATTCATAACTGCAACCGTTTATCCAAGAACATAACCTACTTGGTTTTCTCTCATGATTTCATTAACAAATATAACCATTGATTCAGCTTGGAGGGTTACTAGGCGGAATTGCTACATCGTGGCTTATTGGTCCTGCATGGGAGTTGAAATCAACCACTCGTCTTGGAAGAAAAGTACTCGTTGATAAAGCACCTATATTCTCTCTTCCAGGCACAAAACGAGCATCTCAGTAATTAATCATAACCGTTGATGACCATCATTTTAGCACATTATTTGCAGGTACAATACATGTTCTTTATGTATTTATCCACTCAAACAATAGTAAAAACTATCTTTATGGGTCATGCTGGGAGTTTTACTGATGTATTAAATATTGACTTGATTGTTTTGTATAGTTCATGTAAAAGATGCAACTTTTATGTCATTTTGTCTCGTCTTATTCTGCAATTTGATGAATTTTTGTATGGTTTTCGTTTATGAAGAAGAATTGAAGTGAAACCTATCAACCCGTTTTTGCAACCCTGTTTCCGTTTATAAAGAATAACTGATTTTTTTTCAAAATCATTAATATGTATAAAAAGGTTGTAATGATAAAGATGGTTCATGAATATGGTACATACATGTACATAATTTCATATTCCAAAAGTATACACAAATGAAGAAGAATTGAAGTGAAACCTATCAACCCGTTTTTGCAACCCTGTTTCCGTTTATAAAGAATAACTGGTTTTTTTTTCAAAATCATTAATATGTATTAAAAGGTTGTAATGATAAAGATGGTTCATGAATATGGTACATGTACATAATTTCATATTCCAAAAGTATACACAACCGATTTAAAATTCCGAACTGTCAACCAAATCTAACTGCCAAAACCGAACTGTAAACCGAACCATGTAAAACTCAAACCAGCCTCGTTTTGCTTTGGACGGTTTGGTTGGTTTCAACTGTTTATGAACATCCTGTTGGCTGAAAAAACAGATTATGAATCCACAATGTATTTTTAAGGCCTATTTCCCATGTCTTCAAAGAAGTAAAAGAGGGATTCTGATGGTATAGAGAAAATCATAAATTTATCATAATTGACAGAAAAGAAAAGAAAAACAATGGTTCTACAGTTGATCCTGATTCTAGATTAGTTTCTTCTTTTGGAAGAAGCGAGTCAAGTACCATAGTTGTGCAACAGAAGCAGCAATGCAAATGGCTAATGACAATATACTGTACCAGGCCACTCTAGAATTTGTAGTCTCACTCACTTCTCTTATTTCCGCCTCTCTGCATAACCATATAGCCAAACCACAACTCGTTATAAGAAAAAACAACCAGTTTTCGAATCAATAGTATGTTTGAGAACCGCGAGAACCACATAATGCACTTGTATATAGTGCATGAAAATAATCAAAAGTAATGAGAGCGAGAAACAGAGGCGGTTGCATAACCGTCATGTATATCACATTCAAAGCTACAGGTACAAATACATTATGCATTCTCACGGTTCTTAACATATTATTGGTTCTGAAATGAAAGCCCCTATGAAAAAACACAAATATATATGCATTATGATTGTAAAAAAAGTACCTGCTCTTGAGGTAGAGAAGATTATCATGAATGGCCTCCACAGCTGCTTCAAGCTTTCTCAACTCAAGCTCCACTCCCTATGAAGCAATTTGAGCTTAATGTCAAGGTGTTAAAAAGGTAAAAAGGGTTGGGTCGACCCGCAAAAACATGTTATTTTTTTTTATTTTACAAATAAATTATGTGCTAAATAAGATTACGGAAATTATAATATTAATCTTAGAGGTTTTATGCATTTAAGAGAAGATTATGATGAATTGAATGCACTTAAGATTACGTGAAGCTCTAGCCTCTCGCCTAGGCTTTTAAGACCTAAGTGCCTCACACTTTTTAAAACCAAGCTACAAATAATTTTGAAGTTTAAACCCGCCATTTGACCCGTTTCCTTTTTCAATAATATTATTGGCTTAACCAATCTGACCCGTTAAAGGATAAAAACCTAACCCAAATCAAACTAGATATATGGAAATGGGTTAAAATTCCAATCTCAACAAACCATATTGTTAGATAACAAAGTTATAGCTTTGAGGCTCAACCCATTATTGTTTTTATGTAACCTTGTACCAATCTTGTAACTAAATATGTATGTGTGTACTAATTTTTTAAATTCATCCTTTGAGAAAGAGGGAATAAAAAATGGTAATGCAACAGACTACAAGATAAGAATTAAGAAGGTATTTATTTCTGACCTCAATTTTTTCTTTTCTTGCAACTGATTCCCAATCTTTTGCTGCAATTCCAGTTCTCCAGTCAATATTAACACTTAAAGCCCCACCTTGATTAGGGTCATCTGCCCAGAAACACACCAGATACTGCCCGGCCTCATTCGCAGTGAATGCAAATTGACCATGAGTCGCGTTTTCCTTGTGGTGAAGGATGTTCCCATAAGGTGATGTTACCTAAAAATGTAACACAGATCATGACTTACATAATGAAGAAAAATTGAAATAATGCTATAAATCTAATAACCTGTTTGATTGAAATCAACAAATCAAAGTCTTGTCTGAACAACCCTTGTATTAACAAGTTGTTATCATATAGCTCAACCAAATTGTATGACACGATTCTTAAGATAGATACTGAGACTGCTACCGTCTATTCTTTAAAATGTATCTTGTTCATCGCTAAAATCAAGTATAATTATGTTTTGTTATTACAAAAGCTAGTATAACATTTATCACATACAATTGTTACTGGTAGAGTAGTTGTAACAACGCCGCCAACCATACCCACTGATAGCAAAGCTATTGGTAGGGTCTGGGAGGGTGAGATGTAGGCAAACCATACCTTTATCCTAGAGAACAGAGAGGCTGCTTCTAAAATAAGTCACCAGTATTAAATATACGCATGATTAAAAAAATTAAATACTTTCAATGGTTTTGAATTCAAGGGAATCCAACAATCCAATGTGATTCACTAAAATGATACCTAAATAAGCAATATGAACCATGGTTTGACCACTAGGTTTGTAGGGAAAAAGTAGCTATATGTGACAGGCCAAATGTTTGAACATCGTATTCACTCAACTTGTGGTTAACCGTCTGGGTTCCTCCAACATATACTTCAGGAGTGCTCTAACGGTTAATTAAAGGTGTATTCCAAAAGTACTTATGCTTCTTATGTTCACTTCCCTAATGAGTCCAGTCCAAGGTTGGACAAAACATCATATGCAGTGGTTGAACCATTGGTCACAATACATTCTTTTATGTTCACTTCAACTACTCTAGTGATGACACTTTAAAATGTCAAACAACAAGAAAGCACAACGTTGGATAGACGTGTTAAACGAAAATTTGGTCAGTCAGATAGTCACCGTGCCCCTCTAGTTCCACCCATGGTTGTAGTAGAGCACAATTGTCAAACCCAATAAGCAAGTTTTGGGATTATTTTTAACTTGTTGAGATTCATAAACATCTTTTTCCCCCCTGAACCCTAATAGCAACAATTGCACACACAAATTAAAATTCTTCATGAATATTAAAATTTCCAAACAAACTCAGAAATCACAAACCTTATATGCATGCGCATGCAACGAGACACACGGCCAGAGATAGAGAATTACCTTGGTGGTGATGGAGGGGGTGGGGTGAATATGAACATCGGAGATGACGACGTAATCGGCCAAAACGACGACGTTGTTATGGATTTCTTCCGTCACGCATTTCCTTCCCGATTTGGGTAAATTCAACCATATGCAATCACCATTTTGCACCAGAATTAACATCAACAAGATCACCTGCAACACTAGCCTGGATTTCTTTGCCATTTTCACTCGTATCGCCGATTTCGTTTCAGAACCTGAGATCGAACAAGTGTTCGTGGTTCTTTCGTACTTTTCGGTGCGACTTTGATATAATTAATCAAAGGCAATATGCATTAAATTGAGATGGATTTTCATAGTAAACATTTAATTCAGATTATATCGAAATTGATAGTAATTCCTTAAAATTAAGAAAAACATATGGAGTATGTTATATAAGTCATCTACGTGATATCCTTAATCGGGGGAAATTCTTAACATTTCCCTTTTACAGTTTACACGTAAAATTCTTTGAAATATTCATTTAACTTTTCAGTTCCTGAAATGCCCCTCAACACAGGCGCCTACGCCTAGACAATGTGGTCGGGCACTCATGTATTAGACCAGTAATATAAGGCCACTTGTCCAACATGGGCGGCGAAGTCTGTTTCTTTTTGAAATCACCTCTTTTTATGTTATTCGTGTCACGGGCGTTGTCGCCTGTCTTACATCAATGTCATGGCCGGCCGCCCATTTTAATTTTTTTATTTAAAAAAAATGTTGTTGGAGAAATATGAACGGTCTCGCCCTTGTTTAAACAGAGGCGGCCTTATTTAAACAGTGGCGCCCTACCGGAGATTTTAAAGTCGGACGCCGGTATTTTATTGGTCGTCATATACCCACAAAATCTGATTATGATTCCACAAGGATGATTACAATAAGCTCCTGGAATGATTACAACGATCTACCACCGCCATCCACCACGGGTGAGATCCCCCGTGGTGGTGGAACAAACACAAACCGAAAACCCTCTCTAGCTAGCTAAACAAATGAAAATAACAGAGAAAAATGGTGGAGAAAAGAGTCAAAAAGCTATGAAAATGGCCAGATATATATAGGAAACCTGAGAGAGTCGGCCGTGCAGATTGCATTCCTGGTAACTATAGGGCCTAGAGTGAAACTTTAGTAATAGATGGGTTTTTGGTCTTGCGACTCTTGAGAGTCGCTATGTCGGTTGCCAGCCGACTGTTCAATATCAGCAATCTGAATGACGACTCTTGCTATCTTCTCTATAAATAGCAATCCAAAAACCTAGCTAATTAGCTCTTGAATCATATGTCGTTATTATAGTCTTTTAGAGATCCGGTAGGAGGTTTTGGTTGATTATCTTTGTAATCCAGGTGCTAATTGTAATCGTTTCATTGTGGATCTTATTGAATCAAGTGGTTTATGTTCTTGTTTGAGTTGCTCTTCATCTTGTGTTTCTTATTTTCATCAACAATCAGCTTATCTATAGCTGCTTTGTTGATTGTTTCATGACTAGAATCATTCTAGCACAGGGACCCTATCATCAGGACCTACAGTTGAAAGCCGATATATCTAATGATGGGATAAAAGATGTGGTTTGGTTATGTGTGTGTGTGGGGGGGGGGGGGGTCGCACAGGAAGCCGATATATGTATTGGCTCACATGAGTATTTCCGCATGATATGCATTGACCTTGTTTTCCTCCATTGATCACTAACCATTGTATTGATTGCCACTGTTTCACCATTTCTTCCGCTAGCTCATTAATATGTTATTGCTGTTGTTACTCCGTTACCGAGCATTGTTGGCTCAGCCGTATTTCTTTGTTTTGTGTTTCCTTGTGTTCTTAGCAGGTAATCATGGGAACAAGGATGTGTGATGAGAGTTGATGAAAAGACAACAAGGATTAATAGCGTTATATTTGGGTTTTGTTTATGTTAGAACATTTACGTGTCTTTACACTTGTTTGAGTTTAATGATGTATATTATTTAATGAAATCTTTAATTCTGTCTCTGATTTACTGTATCTAGTAACACGTCAGCCCTAGCCGGGTTGGGGTGTTACCCATTAATTTTTTTGTGACCAACGAAACCCAAAAAAATTAATTTTAAATTTTTTAATTTTACAAATTTGTACTTATTAAAACATAAATAAACAGAATATTGATCTCTTTCAAATTAACAAATAAACATATTATATTTAATTTATCAATTCACAATGTTCTTGGAATTCATCCCGGTAAAGAATATAATATACGGGGTTTGAAAAAATATCACAAAAATTGGAGAGAGGCTACACAGAAAGGGTTTTATTGCCAATGATCCAAAGGAAAAGTTGGTAGGGGAGATCTATCTCTTTCTAGCTAGAAATGTGGTGTGAGCAAGGCAGGCTGAAAGAAATATATCCAAGCTTATACGCTCTCGAAACAATGAAGCTGTGTAAGATGGGTGATAGTTTAGTAAAGTCCACATGCTCTCTAACATGAAACTGGAGCTGGTCACGACAGCGGTCTAGCGAGGAAGAGATGCTTGAACTGGATCGATGCTGCTTAATGCTTGGTGATGTAGCGATGAATGAATGCAATGTCATGTGGCTATGGTTGATGGATATATGAGGGGAGTTGACGATGCATTCCTTCCGCTAGAAGATCAAAACGGTATGTTTAGTCGTGAAGGGGGGTTCGCATTATGGTCCACTCAACATCAACTAAGATGGTGATTCGAAGTATCTTTCTAGCCACTCTATGGTTCCTCTGGAGAGCCTGAAACAACAAGGTATTTAATAATTGATCGATATCCTATTCGAAGGTGTTGGATGAGATCACGTCATATATGTATGTATGGGTCAAGATTAGGGCAAAAATTCTGGATTTAAAGTGGTCATTGTGGTGTAATTTTGCCTTTTCAAACTTTACAATGTAAGTGTATAACTTCTCTGTTGCAAGTTCTAGCTTCTGGCTAGCGGCTAGATTTAACAAAATTAATGTTGTTCCAAAAACAAAACAAAAAAAATCTAATCTGATCCATCAAAAGTCTTGTAGTCTAGTGATAAAATGATGTGTGGTAAATGTTTTTTTTCTTTGAGTGGTCAAAGGTTATAATTCCATAATAAATTGTAACAAACCAATTTCCGGGTTTTTCCTATAATATATTATTTATATTATAGAGGGCGTTTTAAATAAATAAAAAGGAAAGTTGGGGGATTTAGTTGCAAATGGTGAAGCTTTTATCTATCTTGTGGTAAAAGGGGTCAAAAGGGATAATATGAAGGACTAGTTATGTAATTAAGGCATTTGCCTTGTTTTGGGTGGAGAAAAAACGCAGACACACACTTGTGTGTGTGTCTTGCGAAAATTGAAAGAGAGAAATAGGAGAAAAAAGGCTTTGATCTAGAACTTGAAATCTGGAGTTGCATGCTCGGAATTGAAAGATTTTGTTAGAACATCTCCTTCCAAACAACAAGTAAGCTCTCTTTCACTTCTTGAATCCACCATCTATGGTGTTCATGGTGGGTTTTGATGAAATCAAGCTATGGGACTGTTTTTGGTGGTTTAATTGAATAATAACTTGATAAAAGTGATAATCTAGCTTGATTAAGGGTTAAGAGTGGTAGATAAAATCATGTTAACATCCAACTTGATGATTCAAGAATTAGGGTTCTTGAGGGAGATTTGGGGGCTTTCTAATTGGGGATGTTTATATGATGAATTGAATGTTGGTAAGTGTCTACGGTGGTAATAGACACAATAATTGATGAGAAACCCCAATCAATTTGATGTTTTAGAAATTAGGGTTCTTGAGAACCTAATTTGGGGTTTTTATAATTTGAGGTGTTTAAATGGTGATTTGAGTATGAATAAGTGTTTATGGTGTTATATAAACACAATTTCAAGTTTAAAACTCAATGGGATTGGTGAATTATGAATTGATGAAATTGTGGAATTTGGGTGAAATCCTTAACGAGTCAAAATGGGTGAATTTGGTTTAGAATGGTTGAAAGCTTGTGTGAAGTTTAATAAATCAAGTTTAGATGATGGTAAAGATCATAAGATCTTGGGTGAGTGTTAAACCTCAATTGAGGAATAATTGGGGATATATTAGATTACTAAAACATGTGGAATATTTAGGTGATCAAGACGATAAAGGTGATGGCTTTGAGGAGCGATTGGAATCTTCATTGGCAAAGGTAAGTGCTTTGCACTTACTTAGTATTAGATAAAGTAGTTTTGTGTAAGTAGTATGTGTGGTATGCTATTTACATGTTATTGTATGTTTGACTCAATGTGGATATTTAGTCAAACTAAGCCATGGATGTGTGGAAATTTGGTAATTGGTCAAAGTGAAGTGTGAATGTGGTAGGATTGTTGTAAATTGACTTAGCGTAGTATAAGTCAAACCATTTGTGGATAAATGGTGAAATTGATATAAAATTGATTTAGTGTGGTATAAGTCAAACCATTGTGGATAATGGTGAAATTGGTGTAATTTGACCTTAGTGGTATAGGGTCAAACTATTATGTTGAAATAGGTGTAATTAGACTATGTGGTTAATAGTCAAACTTGAATGTGCAAATGTGGTAAATATGTGTAATTAGACTATGTGGTTAATAGTCAAACATGATTGTGCAAATATGGTAAATAGATGTAAATTGACTTATGTGGTTATTGGTCAAACTAATGGGTGATATGTGGTTAAATGGTGTAAATGACTCAATGTGGTCAAGAGTCAACTAAAATGTATAATGTGGTAACATTAGACTAAATTAACTTAATGTGGTGAAAGTCAACTGTTAGTAATAAAATGGTAAATTGGTTGATTACATAAAGTGTGGATACTTCATGGAGGTGTAACGTGAAGTGTGGATACTTCACGGATGGTAGTGAGGTCAAGTACTTCACGGGTGACATAAAGTGTGGATACTTCATGGGTCGGCATGGAGTCAAATACTCCATGCGAGAAAGCGAGTGGTGGTTCTCGCAATAGACATGTGGATATGTCAATTTGATGAATGGTGAAACGTTAGGACTTGTATAGGTCAATATATGTCTAAGTTATAGGTCTTTGTATGCCTAAATAATTAAATGACTGAACTTGAAGTCAAACACTACAAGGGTAAAATACGAGTAGTGGTACTCGGGTTTAGGGGTTGATAACTAACAAATATATGTTAGAACATGTGGGTGATCATATATGTAGTTTAAACATGAGTTTATGATGGTTAATAGCCTAAATATGCAAACGGGTCAGTCGACGGGGGGTTGCATAGGCTGAAAATCAATTTTGGGGCATGTTTGAGCTGCTGCCAGCGCATCATACGCCCGGAGCATATGATACGCCCATTTGGGTCGGGTAGACGTTGGGATTTTCGGGGTTTTGGCCTATCGTTGTTATAGGGACTTGTGGGAGGTCCCTAGGGCTACTTATCTTTACTAACCATGTTCAAATTGATGTTTTGAATGTAGGGAAAGCTCCGGAGTGATCTCGGGTCTCGAATCATGTGGATTGGATTCTCGTGGTCATGTTTTGTAATTGATTTTTGTATCTATTCTCGTATGGAGTCTTTACAAACTATTTGGGATTATCACAAGTTGTGAATAACTTGTTGGTGATCTTTGTTTAAACTAATTTGTGGAAATCATGTTATTTTAATTCGTGTTTGTAAATCTTAACGTGTGGATACGTTATATTTTGTCTGGGACCTAACTTTCGCGTTGTTTTAAAAGGTTTAAATTGGGTTGGATTTTTGAGTGTTACATAAATATTGGTGTAGATTTATAAGTAGGTTCATCGTCGGTCGGTTTTACTAGTTAGAACTTAAAAGATAGTTGAGACCATTAAGTTATAAACACGTGTCTAATGAACTAGGAAGACGTAACCGGTTTATATAAGAAATATAAAAATAGTTTTAAACGGCAGTGGCAGAACATGTGTCTGATTTTGTCAATCTAACCGTTTGAGTTTTCATCATGTTTATTCTCACTGCACAAATTCTAAATTCCTTCCCCACCATGAATAGAATATTTTTGGCCTTTAAATTATTTAAAACACGACTTGAATTTGTTTACTTGACCATTATTAAATTTTGTTTTAACTTTTAATTTGTTAAAATTTTTATTTATATTTCACATCTTTTATTGGGATGATTAAGGTTTGTTTCTAGATTTATAAAATTTTAAAATTGTTGTTCAAAAACATATATTTTTAAATTTGCTATTAAGTATTACGTAATCTGGTTTTTGAGATTGGATCAACCAATTTGTTTGTTTGTTCAATCCATCTTAAAAACCAGATTATGTAATAATTCATAACAAATTTAAAAATATATAAAATGTTTGTATAAATCAAACTAGTTGAATACCCGCTATTGGCGGTGGGTGTCAGGTCGCCTAATTCACTAATAATAGGTTCTGTTAATAAAGTTTGGTCCCATTATGGGTTTAAGTTCAAACATTGAGACTCTGTCGCGGGCGCCAGGTTGATCGTTAATAAAATTTAAACGAAAAGTAGACGCAACGTTAAAAATAATGTTAATAAAAAAGAAACCTAAAACTAAATAATAAAAAAAGGAAAAGTTCTGGTCGTCGAAAAACATAAAAGCAAAGACCAAGACTGGTTCCGATAATACCAATACCGGTAATTATGTTGTTCGCTCATAACATGTTCGTTTTGGCACGGTACTACAATGGTAACGGCACGTGCTATAGGCCACGATAGCAAAAAAAACTCGCTTTTACATACAACTCCGTTTTAAAAAAAAAATTATATCGGAACGTTGACAGAAAAAACTAAAAATAGTCGCGCACTCGTTAACAAACGAAAGTTATTAAAGAAAAACGAAATTTAAGATAATTAAACGGGTTAAAAGAGTATTTTATATATAGTATGAAGAGTAATAATGAAAAAAAAAAAACCACACGTGGCACACCTTAAATAGTATAGGAACGTATTTTCTTTTAATCTATCTTATAATCTATACTATATAATAAATAAATGTTTTTCCATGCCATGTGTCGCCTTCATATTTATTCTCATCATTTTTTTTTTCCGCTTTTCTCTCTTATTAAATACATATCTATCTTTTAATCATAATATATTTTTAAAGGAAAAAAATACTAATTATACTAATAAAACACATTTACTTTAAATTATCCCCTATTATAGAAATTTTAAAATTTAATTATGTAACTTTTATTTTCAATTAAATAGTAAATGAAAGTCAAATTATATTAAATAGTAATTAATGTATTTTCGAAACCCAATTATATAACATTTTTTACATGTTTTTAATTTTGTTTTCTATCATTAGTATACGTAATACATTTTTACACCTGCAATATAAAGATTTAAGAATTTTATTATTTATATTTTTTCACCCGTGTGTATTACACGGGTTCTAAACTAGTGGTATATAATAAATGATCTAAATCTTTATTAAAAAAAACAAAATGAAATGAAACTTAGGGGGTGTTTGGGATTACTTATCAAAAACAACTTTTAACTTCTTACAAAAAAAAAAAAATACTTACTTCTCAAAAATAACTTTTTCATCATTTTAAAACTAACTTTTTCATCAATTATCTCAACAAACTTTTAACTTATTACCTTTTTAAAAAAGATAATAAATTAATAAGTTGTTTAAAAAGTAAATCCAAACACTCCCTTATAATTCAAATGTTTACTTTCAACGTTAATAAAATTTTATCAAGTTTTGTAAGAAATAATAAGAAAATCTTGACTTTTTCACTTTAAATGAAATAAAATATAATAGAAATAATTCATTTTATAGCCCACACATTTCCTTCATTCCACTCACCCACTCAACAAGTTGGAAGAACCACAGTTTGATTCTCAGATCCGCCATGGAAGCTTTAATTTCTCAGTTCACTTACCTCTCCGATCAATCTCTCAACGACAAAAACTTCGATCCGTCAACAATCGAAGAGCTAATGCGGCTATTCGAGCTGGAGTCATACAAATCCTGGGCGGCGATGGAGCTGGATCTAGAGAACGAAGTCACAGAAGCCGAGGATTCGATGAAGGCAGCGGAGGAAGAACTCAATTCCGCCATGGAAGAAGCGATGGAGGAGTTCAGGAAGTTCGAGGAGGAGATGGAGCGCGAATCGAACAAGGAGCTGCAAGGATTGTTGTCGATCGGAGAAAGCGCGAGGAGGTTGGGGAAAACGATGGAGAAGGCGGCGAATATTGCGTCAAACAAGTATATAGAGGCGGCGTTGAATTCGGCGACGGCGTCGATGAGATCGGCGATGAAGAAGGTTTCTGCTAAGTCGAAGAAAGTTCATCCTTCTTAAATCGATTTAATCGTGATGAGTGTAAGGTAATTACTGAATCAAGTATATGTACTTAATGTTCTTGTTGTTGAATTGGTGGTATGATATTTGAATTAATAAGAATTTGTGGAATTATCCTTAAAATACTGAAAAATTTGTGAATAATTTGAGGCTGTATGTTAAGAAACTGATGATGATAATGAAAATTGTACAACTTATTTCATGAACCCTTGATGCTAAATTTCAATGGTGTTAATCAGTGGTTATGTTCGTATGTATTGGTGTAAGATTTGTACGGATTTATCATTTACAAGCTTCATTTTTGTTGTTTAAAAATGTTTACGCTGATAAGAGTATCTACAATGCTAAATCCACAAATGCTCAAATGCTCCATGTCAGCTAGCATAGATTTCCCCTCATTTCCCCTCTAAAGCTACATTTTTTTTTCGAACACTATTTTTTAAGGGTTTGGTTATTGAGACCGAGACACCTCGTCATTTTATTTTTAACACCCGCCCGTCACCTATGCGTCTTGTATAAACCTATACGTGTCGTATAGGCCCTAACCTTAAAATTTAGAGTTCAAGTGTCAATACTTGTCCGGCGGTTGGGCTATACGCAACGTATAGGGCCATAAGCCCCATGTGCGCCATCTATGAGTTTTTTTTACAAACTTAGCAGATTTTGACTTACATATGCCTATATGTGGAGTATAGAATTATACGACATGTATAGGAATATATATATTTTTTAATATTACCAACATTTTTATTTAGTATTTATCATTTTAGCTATAAATTTGTTAATTAAACTTGTTAACGTTAAATAAATAATTTTTTTATAAAATAATAACTTTATTAATTAATCGAAACTAATCTATTGTATGATACGTAACCAACCAAACACACTAAACATCGTAAACAAACATTATAGATATAAACAACCGAAACTGTACATATATAACATCAGTTTGTACATATATAATAAAAAAATACAACTAAATGTGAAATACAAAAAAAGCAAACGAACACAGCTATGTCGGGCCGGGACGCAAATACTGTCGTGGCGGTGGGGGTGGAGGAGGTTCGATACCGACGGCTTGTGACCAATCGATCTCACGGTCAACCATCCACATCGGTATGTCCTCGACCTGATCGATCTGGCGAGCCTGACGTCGTGACTCCTGAGCAAGCCCGTTGAGTAAGGCCTGTATGGCTGCATGCAGCCTAACAACTCGGTGAACATGTCGAGGATGTTGAGGCAACTGCTCAGGTGGTTGTTCAGGTGGTATATCATATACCAGTGTACCACCAGGGGAACCTCCTATAGCGGCATTGACATCACCTGTGGCAACGGTTGCGGCTCGAAAATATGGTCGCCTCTGGTGAACAATCGAAGGCCGACGCATGGGAACTTGCGCACGATGCGCATGCCGTGCGCCTATCTAACCTGACCGGATCAAACCGGGGGGGGGGGGAGGATATGGTCAAGAAGGTGGTGGATAGGCGTCAGAACCCGTGCAGGAATAGTGATGTATGCCCTCCCACCCCAAACAACAAACCTCGCTCTTGCCTATGAAAGGCAGACGCAAAGTAATACGCCAAACACGTCGCTAATGCGTACGTCATGCCGGTTAGCAGACGCCAAAGAAAGAACCAGGTCCCGCTTCATGCACCACTCCCGGCTTTTGCCACGCGTCGCAATGGACGTGGCAATAAACATGTGCAAGTATTTGTAGAGGGGGTCTGTAATATACGAGACACTCCCATTGGTCCCCTCCCAGGGACCATCAGCAATCAAAACCTAAAATGCTAGGAGGTCATCTCCATGAGCAATCACCGACTAAACATAGTGGCCGTCCCAAGACATCGCTATACTTGAGTATTTGGGTAAAAGTTGGGAGGAAATAAGTTTGAAACGATCGATCGATAAGAAATCTGGAGAAATTTATAGAAGTTTTGAGGGAACCTACACACAATAGGCAAGTGTACATATCGCAACGTAATGTAGTTTAGGTAAGAACCAATTATCAAACCAACGGACACGACTTCCTTACTCTACCCTCGCTACTGTCTGACCAAAATAAAAAAAGGTGGATAAAAGGTGTTTTAAATAAAATAAAAGATAAATAGCAGTGCGGAAAACTATCAACCAAAAACGATATCACTTAGGTTCGAATCTGCTTGGTGTAAATCAATATTTTAAAAAGTAGGTCAATGATGTGGTTAATTTATTAGGAACAACTATTTGGGCGGGTTTACTGTTCTAACAAACGTTGGAGTGCTAACGGGCTCCCGAAAACATTAGTCTCCCAGTCTAGTTATTATTCGAACTAAGATTATTTAGTTCACTTGGCTCCCGTTAGGTTACTAAGCCGTATGAATCTTTGGAAAATTGTAATGCGCAACCACCTCCAAGCCACTCCATGAATGGACGAAATCAACTGACTGAGTTCTTAGAAAAAGTTGGAAGGGCTACAAACCTCGACCACACAGTTTTATGAGGTTATTTTTGTTATGACCACCATAATTCCGGAGTTAATGTATTTTTATTTATAAAATACTTTAAATAAGCATTTCTCCCTTATAGATCTTTGAACACCACGGCTCGAGCTAAGAGTCCAATGTAAGCCAAAACAAAAGAAGAAAAGAAATAGCGACACAAAATACAAGGTCCAGTTAAGACTCGAAATACACTATTGAATATCCAAACCCCCAATTTATCCAAAGTTTTAGATCTATACTAACCGGACCCTTGATGTACAAACTTGAATAAGTGTTTTAAGTAAGATGTCTTTCTTAGAACACTCACAAGATTTAAGTCTTTGAGAAAATTAAACGTTAAACATTATTATCTTTTTAAAATAATTTAGAAATAAGAAATCTTAAGAAACATAAACACATCATTTTATTAAATCAAAATATTAAAATAAACTAAGGTTCATCAAAAACCCAAATGATACAAGAGAACTAGCCAAGAATGGCCATACAGATGACTACACTAGCACTTGGTGATATAATTATAGAATGATCGAAGAATCAAACCAAAGCCAAAGTGAATATAAAATGCCTCTTTTATCCTTGAATATAATTGATTAGCCTACTACACAAGCTAGAAAATAAAAATAAAAAGAGAATGGAGCTAGAATAGTGGGTTTCACACCTATGAGAGGCCTAAGACACCTCTGATCTTGCACACTAACAAATGATGCTTGAGGGGCTATTTATAGGCAAAATTTGGGAGAGGCACACCCATCCCTCCGTACGCATGTCCGTGCCTTGTCCTTTGTACGTATGCAGTGAATCTTCATCTTTTCAGAATTTGTCAGGAAAAAGGCACGAGGCACGACCGTGCCTGGATTCTAGAATCTTCCTGAATGGTCCCAATGGAGAATAAGTGTACAAACTTGAATAAGTGTTTTAAGTAAGATGTCTTTCTTAGAACACTAACAAGATTTAATACTTAGAGAAAATTAAACGTTAAACATTAGTGTCTTTTTAAAGTAATTTAGAAATAAGAAATCTTAAGAAACATAAACACATCAATTTATTAAATCAAAATATTAAAATAAACCAAGGTTCATCAAAAACCCAAGTGATACAAGGGAACTAGCCAAGAATGGCCATACAAATGACTACACTAACACTTGGTGATATAATTATAGAATGATCCAAGGATCATACCAAATCCAAAGTGAAGTGAGTATAAAATGCCTCTTTTATCCTTGAATATAATTGACTAGCCTACTACACAAGCTAGAAAATGAAAATAAAAAGAAAGTAGAACTAGAATAGTGGGTTTTCACACCTATGAGATCCCTAAGGCACCTCTGATCTTGCACACTAACAAATGATGCTTGAGGGGCTATTTATAGGCAAAATTTGGGGGAGGCACACCCATCCGTCCATACACACGTCCGTGCCTTGTCCTTATATCCTTTGTACTTATGCAGTGAATCTTCAGCTTTTCAGAACTTGTCAGGAAAAAGGCACGGCCGTGCCTCCTAAAGCACGACCGTTCCTAGCTTCTAGAATCTTCTTAAATGGTCCCAAGGGAGGCACGACCATGCCTGGCCAAGCACGACCGTGCCTTTTCTCCTGACTTTCACATATTGTTAACCTTTTCTTTGACTTTTGATTTCTATTTGCATGGGAGGTCAAATAATCTGCAAAAATCAAAAGGAAACCAACTTAGTCTATATTCTAGTGTACTTGCTCAAGAATCAATCAAATACGGGATGATTATGTATGAAAAAGATGTATAAATTTGATGCACATCAGCTTGTATGTCACAGTGGTCTTTCTATGTGGTTACAACACTGTTTTGTATGCCTTATTGTTCTTGTATCTTATATGGCTACCGGTTTCTTGTTCCATGTAGTTATTGTATGTTTTTATCTATGCTTCCTTTTAGATTTAGGGATTATTATGTCTGCTCATTTTTAGTCTGCTTACAACACGAACTTTTATGTCTTATTCTTATATACGCTTTTCATAGTGGATATTTGTTACATGTTGTCTATTGCATGGATGTTTGTATGTTTTTCGAGCTGGGGGTCTCTCTGGGTGTAGCCTCTCTATCTTATATGATAAAGGTAAGGTTTGCCCTAATCCATCCTCCTAGATCCTACTCTTTGAATGGGGTTTTGCTAGGTATGCTTGTAGTTGTATTTTGAGTAAATTACCAAATAGTCCCCCCCCAACTATTATATAAGCTTAGTAAGTTACATAATTAGTCCCTCATATGTAAAAGGACTGAAATAACCTTCCATTTAACAGAAAAATATGACGACGTTGGCCAAAAAGACTCAAACGGTAAAAAAAAAAACGAAACCCTAAGGCACGAATTACGAAAAAATGAGAATCAATACTCAAATGATTAAAATGGGTAAACCTCATGATCGAAAACCAAAATTAACTCTATTTTATTTATGCCTTTATTAAGTAATGAAACAAATCAACAAACTAATTATCCATATCCAACAAATAAAACATATAACTTGCTATTTTTTAGTCAGATATATACTTTTAAAAGTAAATTACAGAAAACAACCTTATGTATATACCAACTTGCATGTTTGGCCCCTTAATCTTGATTAATTACGTTGAACACCCTTAAACTAAAGGGTTGTAACACATTGCAACCTTTTCACTAACGAATGTTAACTTTTTCTGTTAGTTTTTTTCTAACGATTTTGCCCTTATCACTTAAAGGACCAAATGTGAAATTTTCACTATTTTTATTTTACTACTTTACTTTTCTTTTAAATTTCCTATCACTTTTAGTTTATAAACTTATCTTAAAAATTATTAATTAATTTAACTTTTTTCTATAAAATGTAATTTTATTTATAGATTTTTATTTTATTACAAAAATTATTTTCATTTGCTCAAATTAGTTATTTACTTTTCTAAATAAAACCAATAAAATTTAGAGATCTCATAATATTTTTTTCGTGTTTATAAAAATTAATCTTTGTTTCTTAAAATGATTTTATTGATTTTTATATTATATAAAATTAATAGACAAAAGGAAAAATTAATTTCACTTTTACATTAACCAATTAGATGAATAATGAAAAATTAGAATATTTAACTTTAAATTTTAAAAATTTTCATATCTAAAATCTAAATATTAACCTTTTAAAAAAATCATTAAACGGTTAACCGGAAAACATTTAGTTTTTAGATATGAAAAGTTTTAAAAATTAAAGTTTAATATTATGAGGTCTATAATTTTTATTGGTTTTATTTAGAAAGTAAATAACTAATTTTAGCAAATGAAAATACGTTTTGTAATAAAATAAAAACTATAAATAAAATTATATTTTATAGAAAAAATTAAATTAATTAATAATTTTTAAGATAATTTTATAAACTAAAAGTGATGAAAATTAAAAGAAAATAAAGAAAATTAAAGTAATAAAATAAAAACAAAAGGAATTAAAAGTAAAGTAATAAAATAAAAACAAAAAGAAAGAAAAGAAAAGAATAGTGAAAATTACACATTCGGTCCTTTAAGTGGTAAGGGTAAAATGATCATTTAGCAAAAACTAACAGAAAAAATTAACATCTGTTAATGAAAATGTTACAATATATTACAAACTTTTTAGTTTAAGGGTGTTCACGTAATTAATAAAGATTAATAATTAAACCTACAAGTTGGTATATTCTGTAATTTATTTTTGATTATTCTCATGTAAACAAAATAGTCAGTTATGCTATGTTCCCGAGTCTCACAGGGAAAAGAATTGAAAAGAAAGTAAGTGGAAGGAAATCCTTGTTTTTCAGAGTTTTTTTTAAAGGAGAAAAAGAAAGAAAATGAGAGGAAGATTGTTTCAAAGTTTTCTTAAGAAGGAAAATAAAGAGAAAACAAGTCTTATCTTAATTCTTTCAAATTAAAGAGATTTGAAGAGAAAGAAAAAAAAAGATTTTCTTTTCTTAAACCTGAGAACACAGAATTTGGGTTACAAAATTGTGATTGGGCTTATTTGATTAGCCCATAAGAAAACCCTATCATGAACAGAATAAAGTAACCGGATCCATCATCCATGGTTCACCTTCTATACTTCGTCTTCTCCATCTCCCTGACCCTGAGTTACCAGAAACCACATCGTCCATCCTCACTGACTTAACATTTGTCGATCTAAATCATTAATTTATCATCACTTCAATCGACATGTCAAAGGTAAAACTTGTCAATTTAACCTATGATTTATTTTTTGTTTCTGGAATATGATTAATTGATTGTTTAATTCTTGAATCTTAATGTATGAGAACTGTAAACTGAAGGGTTTAGTTTTGTTGATGGTTTGGATTATTGTGTTTTTGTTAGGTGAATGAGAAAGATGCTGCTGGGGCCTCAATGAGTATGTGTTTGTTTATGCTATTATGTTAATGTGGTGAATCTTGATCTATGGGAATGTTAGTTTGTTGAATTAAAGTAGTTTTCTTATGAAATTGATTGTTTCTTTAACCATTAGTACTAGATTGACCTCACAAATTCTGCTAAATTAGGCATGGTTTGCTTTTATTGGGATCGAAGGCTCGCAAAAAACAACCAGTTGTTGAACTGGGCAAGTGGGATCATCTCCATAGGGAAAGAGTAAATTGCTTTCGGTTGACAATTGATTGTAAATTTAAAAAAAGACTTAAAGTTGATGTGGAGGAAGTGATGTTAGTTTTAATCCTGAAACAGGGCGGTTTGAAAGAAAGTGAAAGTTGAAGGGGTAATTTGAAAGAGTTTTGATTAATTAGTATTTAATTAATAGTTTGAATGTTTAGAATTATCTGGTTTGATTTAATTAGTAGAGATAATGTTTTAGAGATGATGATTTGAGTTAGTATTAGATTAGAATTGAAAGTAGTATTTGAGTAGGATTAGTATGGTTTATTATAGTATATATAGATGGGTTAGAAGTCATTGTAAGTGTGTCAAGAATTAATAAACAAGAAAGAGTCGATCTTGGTTGAGATCAAAAAGTTCCGTGTTCGATTTTGGGCCTGATTTCCAACAATAATGATAGGAACTTAACTAAAACAGGCATTAAGATTAAGTTTCTGTGAATTATGAATGAAAAGTAATCACTCACGGTTTCAGAAAAGGCATCCATTAATAATAAATGAGGTGCATTTTTACAGCGGTTAATCATGCTAAACACATATGTAAAATGTAGTGATGACACTCTTGCTTCCTAAGAAAATAATAACTAATTCATACCTTAAGTTGGTACACCCAATCAGTTGGAACATTGTCTAACTATTAGGTTCAAGCCAAACCTCAATTTAATCATGAGTTTCGTACCATGATTATACCTCAACTTCATGTTGTATTCTTTTTCATACATCTTAGTTTAAGTCTCTTATCTCAAATAGTTCTCACCATTACATCTCTTCTAAAGATAGATGCCTTGGTTTCAAAGGTTCTTCAGTTCCTGTTGTTGCTGCTGTAGGTATTTGGAACAAAGTAACCATCCAAACCTTTTAAGTCGTCTAGTGTAGATGGTTAGCGTTGGTAGTAAGGTTGTGTCAAAATCCAAACGTCTTTTTAAACCTTCTTGAAGTGCATGCCATGATTTGAATACGCTCGTCATCTTCCCCTTACTTTGTAATTAAGGCTTTAAATTTAAACCATTTGCTTCAGAACTGGCTCCATTTTTCATCCATGTTGGATGTGTTTTTTTCTTTTGTGATTGGATTTATGCTTCATATCGATCATTGGGTTCTTCTTCTACTTCACTTTTGTATATTCTTATTCTTTTTCTTTTTTCCAATCCTGCACTCTATCTAGTTGTGATATGTATGAATACTTTTGTCCTTAATTTGTTTTTCATTCCATTGTGAAGTCCCCACTTGGAACATGAATTCGAAAAAAGTGCTTTCAAATATCAGTTCCGTATTAACAAGAACCATCAAATAAAATGGTTCTTTGATCTCACAAAAATAGCAGTTTGATGTTATGAATTCATCTTAGGAGGTTTTGATTACATATATATTTAATATTGTTAAGTAGCTATCTATCATAACCATAATTTTAGCCTGTTGTAATCTAGTAGCAGAGACACTATTCTAAGCTAGCATAACTCTGTTATTTTTTAATATTCTGATTGATTTCTTTTACTGAATAATCAACTTATCGAGCCTCATTTATTTAGCTTTTTGAGGATGCCATTTTTATTATTTTGATATGATCTAGATTCACGAAGTTGATTAGATGTCTGTCTGACCTGTGTTTATCTATGTGGGTTCTTTTATCTGCTTTTTTGGCCTATTGATAAGCAACGTGTTTATACTCTCAAATATGTGTGTTTTAAATGTGTTTTTTCCCATGCAGAAGAGAAAACTAATCCAGCCATGAAGAAAGCTTCCTCGGGATCAAGCTCCTCAGATACACAACCTGCACCTGCTATGCCTTCCATGCCTGGAGCTGGATTTCCTGCAAATCCTTTTGACTTCTCATCTATGGCTGGTCTACTTAATGTATAATCCTTTCTTCCATGCCCATACTTGACTTAATCTTTTTGTGTGCGCGCGTGTGCGTGCACGAGCTTTTCTCATGATGTGTTCACTTTAGAAAAAGAAAAGAAAATGGTGAGCTTGATGCTAACATTGGTGGTAAATATTAACTTGTGCTTGGATCTAATAATTATTGTGTTAGTTTTGTTATTTCAAAAAAAATAATGAATAAAGCAGCCATTCAATCATCTAAAAAGCCTTGTTTAGGGGCATATACTCATAGAAAACATTTTAAAGGAGGTAGTTGAAATATCAATAATTTTATTGGGTTCAAAAACCAAGGGTCCAACCTAAAGAAAACCAGAGTTTATTAAAGACATGAGTACCCTTGACTTTGGATATTAGCACAATTGCTCCTCTGGATTAAAACAATAATTTGGTTGTGTTACGAGTTCAAATGCATAATATACAATCAGGTAAAACACGTTTTAATTTGATTATGTTTATATGAGAAAATTGATTCTTGGTACATGTAGTTCTTGTATGCCTCCCAGCTTTAGATTTAGGGACTATTATGCCTGCTGCTCTTTCTGTATGTTTATGGTAAGAACTTCTATGTCTTGTTCTTATATATGCTTTTGATACTGGATATTTGCTGTCTATTGCATGCATGTTTTGTATGTTTTCCGAGTCGGGGGTCTCCCTGGGTGCAGCCTCTCTACCCCATGGGATAGAGGTAAGGTTTGCCCTCATCCCACCCTCCCCAGACCCTACTCTTTGAGTGGGATTTTTGCTGGGCATGTTTGTTTGTTTGTTATATGAGAAAATTGGCTTATAATCATATTAAAAGAATCTACTCTACTGCACAATTTTTTATCCAATGGTGATTTATGTTATTACATATATGGTATATATTTTGTTATGGTTACAGGATCCAAGCATCAAGGAATTAGCAGAGCAAATAGCAAAAGATCCGTCATTCAACAAGATGGCCGAGCAACTCCAGCAGACTTTTCATGGCGGTGATGATGGTGTTCCTCAGTTTGATACACAGCAGTATTATTCCACCATGCAGGAGGTTATGCAAAACCCTCAATTCATGACCATGGCCGAGAGTCTTGGTACCGCCATGATGCAGGTACTATTATTATTATTATTAAATTGTTTTTAAGCTATTGGTAATGTAATCGATAGAATTAACTTTAATTTTGTTTTTGTCTTTTTTTTTTAACTGCAAATCCTAGATTTTCTAGGATAAATACACGACAGCTTGCACCCTGCAGGATTTGAACCCCCAACCTCTTGGTTGTGGGGGTACACTACTTAACCACAAGGATGAACATCAACTTTTTTTTACAGGATCCATCAATGTCTCAGATGCTTGAGAGTTTATCTAATCCAGCTCAAAAGGATCTGCTTGAAGAACGGATGGCGCGTATCAAAGAAGATCCATCCTTGAAACCTATTTTAGAAGAGATAGAATCTGGTGGTCCAACAGCAATGATGAGGTTGTGTAATCATTAATATACAACTATGTTCTGTTGGGAAAATTTTGAATTTACTGAAATATCATCAACCACAAACCAGGTACTGGAATGATCAAGATGTTTTAAAGAAACTAGGTGAAGCCATGGGTCTTGCAGCCACTGAAGATGCTACTGCTTCCACTGGGAATCCAGTAGCAGATGAAGCTGAAGAAGATGGAAATGAGGAAGAATCTATTGTTCATCAGACTGCTAGTGTTGGTGATCTAGAGGTACTCAAGCTTTAAATATACATTTTTTTTGCTTTTTTAATTATGAGCATGTCATCATCCTACAATCAGCTCTAAATCCCATCTTTCATAGGTTGGTTTATTTTTTATTTTTTAAGGATTTTATCTATTCTGGTTCCAAATTTATCTCATCATAATTAAGCAGTCTTCTAGCTTTGAGGTGGTGAATGGGTGGGTTGGATAACGAGTAGTTTTTGGAATGCGTTGAAATGGGTTCGGTTGGGTTGACTAAAAAGACTTCTTGTCTATGATGTTTAAGTTTTCTTACTTTAAATTAGTGTGTCAGTTATTATTACAAAAATCATATTGTTTTGATAATAATAATCCAGTATTTCATTGAAGAATATATGCAATCTTTTTATGGTATAATGATGATGCTTATGCTAATTGCAGAAAGAGTTTATATATTGTCGGTTTTATAAATAACTAGGGTTTGAAGAAGGCATTAGAGTCGGGTGCAGATAAAGATGAAGAAGATTCAGAGGGAAGAACAGCATTACATTTTGCTTGTGGTTATGGTGAGGTAAGATATGATTCTATCATGGAATTGATTTTTTTTTAATATATGTTCATTCATTGTTGCCTAGATTATTTTCAGAACTTTGTTCGTTTTGTTAGTCACTCTTTAGTCCTTAGAGGTGGCAAAATGGGCAGATTTGGTCGACCAAAAAAAAACTGTCCAACTTTTTTTTTTTGTTTTTTCAATAAATTTTTTAGTGTGTAAAGTATGATTACAAAGCTACCATATTATAATATTACTCATTAACTTGCATAAAACAATTTAGAAGGCTGTATGTATTAAATATACACTTTGGACGGCTTTCTACCTGTTTTATTTTTAACTAGTTTTTGATTTGGCCCGTTTAACTTGTTAAAGAGATATGACATTACCCAAACTAACCATTCACAAGTAATGGAACAAAATTTCCAACTCTGATTTTAGGTGAAATGTGCTCAAGTTCTCCTTGAGGCCGGGGCGAAGGTGGATGCATTAGATAAGAACAAGAACACCGCCCTTCATTATGCGACTGGTTATGGCAGAAAAGAATGCGTAGCCCTCTTGCTCAACAATGGTGCAGCTGTGTAAGCTAAATTACCGTTCTACCCTAACCCACATTTCCCACATCGGTTACTAATTTTTTTTTGTTTTTAATTTTTTTTATTGATTTAGTACTTTGCAAAACATGGATGGAAAAACACCTATTGATGTTGCCAAACTGAACAACCAGAACGACGTACTGAAGTTGCTCGAGAAGGATGCTTTTCTATAAGCCGACAACCCGAGTGTACACTTGCAATGTTTCCTATAACATTTAGAGTAATATGTTGGTTTTTTACTGCATTTTGCTGAGTTCTTTAGTGAAATTACATAATTGACCTTGTGGTCATCTTTTTGGTCAACTTTGTGTGTGTTCTTGGAAGCTATTGTAACAGATGTTAAGTAAATTTGATAAATTAACATCTTTAAGTGAACTAGATTCAGTTGGATATCATGATCTGGTCTTTGTTGCAAGCAAATTGTTGTTATGTGAAAAGAAATTTTGTATCTATTAAAAACATTTATGTAAGTTCTTTCATGGATTTAAAATTTATTTAAAGGCCAGTCCATTTGAATGACTGAAAAAGATTTGAATTTTGTTAAAAAAATAGAGGTTTTAGTTTCAACAACTTTTAAATAAATTATTTTTATCAGCATTACTTTTGTAAGATTTAAAAAATACTTAAAAAGTAAATAGGCTCAAATTTAAATAATATTTTGTTGCTTTACTAAAAAAAAAACTAGATTATCAAATAATATCAAATTTAATGCCAAGTATATTCAAATATTTTTTTAAAAAACAAAAGATATTTGGTTTGTTTATTAGATTTAAGTTATAGAAAGCAAATTGTAATAAATATGGCCTATTAGCTCAGTTGGTTAGAGCGTCGTGCTAATAACGCGAAGGTCGCAGGTTCGAGACCTGCATGGGCCAATTTTTTTAATATAATGTTCATTTATAAAATCACATATTTTTAATTAAAATAAATTATTACCGAGATTAACAAATAAAGAAACTCAGGTATATTCAACTATGGTATGTTTCTCTTGTTGTTTTGTGTAAAATAACTTCTAATTTATTAAATTTTTTATGTGAAATTATGAAATGATAGACTACATAAATTTATTCAACTTTATACTTAATAGTTACTGTATGTTAACTTTTAAATTTAAATTTAAGCTTTAAACTTTAGAGAAAGGTTCAAGTACAAAGTCCACTTCCCTAAAAAGTGTAGAAAGTGTTTTAAGTTTTTGATCAAACTAATCGAATAGCTAATATTGATTTATAAGTTAATTAATGACTAGAATGGTAAAATAGAGATTTTGTACTTGGGTTGACATTCCTTTACCATTAAATATTAGTTCCACCTTCTTTTTTAAACTCAAATAACTTTTTTATATAAATTATTTTAAAAAACAAATTACACCTTAAAATCAAGCATTTTATTATATTTAATTTGAGTATAGCATTGATATATATATATTTTTTTAAAAAGACGTAATCTACTCCGCGAAAACCGTGTTGGTTATTAACCAGTACAGTTATTTAATATAACAACACAATTATAAATGTTAAACCAACACAGCTTATGGTCATATAACCGTGCTGTTTCTGCACGCATAAATGACCCAAATACCCCTTGGCCATGGAATCAGTATCGTACATGTGCCACACTCTCCTTGCTTCCTATGCTTTTTAGGCAAAAGCCAATTTGTAGAGGTACCTTCCTCTTAAACTTTATTATGCAAGGTGTCACATTAATAAAAAAATATCTGATGGAATATGGGACAAACACGACCCGTATACTTATTCATGTCAAAGACACCAATACTAACATGGACGCTTTAAAATCACCTAACCCGAACTGACACATTTATCCAAACAAGTCAAATGGGTTATGTTCAAGTTGTAAACAATGCTAAACGGGTAGGATGTTTGTAATAAATGGATTAAATGGGCCGTAAACGGGTTGCGAGTTGAAATGTTTAATTAAAAGGGTTGACATGTCAATCTCTTTAATTAAACGTGTTGACAGGTCAACCTGTTTAATTAAACGGGTTAAACAGACCAACCGAACATTGTCTGTTATTAAATGAGTTAAATATGATATTCGAAAACCTAATTATTTCCATGTCTTGTTATAGATCAATTAATTCAAATACAAGAAAAATGTAACATCCATTTTTAGACTGATAATTTTTTTTAACGTCTTTAGACAATGATAAATGAAAAAATATTTTAATCTAATTCATTAAACGTACGGTAATCAAAGTAAAAGAATATCTTTGGAAACGGTTTTGCAGAATCAATTAGACTAAAAACTTTATATAAAAAAATCACTTGAATGTTTGACTTGAAAACGATTCATAAAAAATTGTAACTTTTTATGTTGTAAAAATATTGCTTACTAGTAATTTTGCAGTGTTTCTAGTCATATAGAGTTGAAAGAAATCATAATAACAATTGTTTTGTTATTTGAGTAGGGCTAGGTGTAATAAATTTCATTAAATATCATAGGGTACTCCAATGACTTTTCATATGGGAGGTCGCTGGTTTGAGTCTTGTTCTTGGGCGAGTCAGGGGTTTTTCCCATGTGGGTTTCCTCTTAGATTGATGGGCCAGGTCATCATGTTCTGTTTTTCGGTCGGAAGGGAGATCTGTTTGTCAGAGTAATCCTGGGTGGCCGGATCTTTGCTGTTAAAAAATAAATAAATAAATTTCATTAAATCTTCTATACAATGTACCTAGATCTTAATCGATTGATTTAACCTTATATATATTAATGAAAAATTCAAGGGTTAGGTTAGCTAATTTTGACAAAATGAGTGATTTCTTGGTGAGACATTTGTTGGTACTTTTGTGTCATTATTAATTGTTATTTGCTTGGTTAATTATTAATTTGGGTAATTGTGACTTTATTGTTTATTCTTGTATATCCATTATTCCCTTTAATTTGTTGCTTAGTTGCTAATGATAGGGTAAATTTGATAACTTTTTAAAAGAAATTACCATGTGATAGTGATTGTAGTATTGAAGAATCTTTAAAAACAAATGTCACAATATTACACAAGCTAAAAACAACATTCCTTCAAAGCAGTGGCGAAACTTGAAGAAAAACGCAGGGGGGCTGGGATTTTTTTTCTTCCTATCAGAGGGGGCCGAAATTATAAAGTTTTTGCCGAATACGTATAAATTAACACCATTGAGCGAAAAATCAGCCGAATATGTATAAATTAACACTACTGAGCGAAAAATTGGAAGGGGGGGGGGGAAGGGGAGCGGGATTTCTTGTGGCCTGATTTGATGAATTTAACCGGTTATAATACAGTGCAGAAAGCGACACAATTTTTGTTTGCATTGTTGCTTATTAGAAATTATGTTGGTCATTGAGGTAGAGTAATATGTTTGTGACGGACGACTTTGACATATATACAGTTAAAAGTCAAGCTTTCGTTTTTTTTTCAAAGCGTACTTGTTTTGATCGCACGTTAACTTTATTTTATTGTTTGGTTTAAAAAAGTTTGGTACGGGTGCTTTTCGGTCTTGGGTTCCCTATAGTAAAGTTGCTCTCAGTTTAAACATTTTTATCATTATCTCAATTTATTCACGGAACCATATACTACAAAATTAATCTTTTTTATATATCGTACAACTTTAAAGTAAAATTATCAAATTCAAATAATATACGTATAAAATTTAGTTAATACAAGGGCTTATAAAAAAAGGGTCCAACTTGGGGCATGAGGCTTTCTTACCTATAGTGGGTTTCCTCTTAAAAAAGGTGAAGATGATCGGATGGGTCAATGGCATGTCAGTGATCCAAATTGCCGTTAAAAAAATACAAGGGCTTATAATTATAAAAAAAAGTTTATAAAATATATATTAACATTTTGTAGAAAATTATATAAAAAAGAAAGGGAAATATTTAGAGCAGGATTGGTAAGGAATTAAATGGTGTTGCTGACAATTGCTTTTCTCTGATATCTATCATTAACGCATCATTGCCCTTTCTATGTCGTGGGTCCCTCTGTCAGTCAACCACTGACATCTTTCCACGTACACGACATCATAAATGCCGCTGATTATTGTCTTTTCTATACCTGCAATTATTTCCATCACGTGCTTACTCGGCCCCACCATAACAAACACCATCCTTTAAGTTCTTTTTTTTTCTTCCGATAACAATGGCTTGGACACCCGTGAAAGGGAGCACCTTACAAACAGATCACCTTTTTTTATCCGAAGAACAGAAGCATGGTGTCCCGGCCCCACACCACTTAGGAGAAAACTCATAGCTGGGAAAACTTCCTGGCTCAATTTAAAACATTTTGTTCTAAGGCCAAGGGGACTACCGCCGTGAAGCTTGGCGTGGAGATGACCTGGCCGGCGTAGAACCGTGGAACACCGCGTCCCCTGCGCGTGGTCTACGGTCGTGGAGGGAGCTCGTGAAGATTTCCACCGGCGTGGAAAGGGAATGGGTGAAGGAGGTGGGGTCAAGGAAGTGTGGACCAATCATGTGTAGACACGTATATTTTTCAGGTGGATGGAAAGTGAAACACCAAACCCATCATATGTGGATACCGTGTGGAAATGAGGTGGCACTGACGTGGAGGGGTGTGGAGGTGTGAAAAATGTGGGTACTCCTCTTAGCCTAAATAAGACTTGAACCTATAACCTTTTATTTGAAAAGTCATGAGACTACCACTTAACTAAAAGACTTGATGACCTTTGTCTTTAAGCACTATTTAGATGTTTTGTGATGGAACTCAATTTTTAAATAAATATATAATTTTTTTCTTAATAAAAATCCAACATTATACGGTAATTTCTGTTGTCAGTGTGAATAATTTTTTTTAAATATTATTTATATATATATGAAAATCAGATAATAACATAAATTGGCTGTTAATTTGGTGGTTTGTGAGTCCTTGCTCCATCACACGTCCACCCGGTCGGTATTTTTTTTTTGTTATTTAAAGTAATTTAACTTATATTAAATAAGAATAAAACAAATTTTAACAAACATCTCGTTCTTGGCTTAGTGGTAATCACCATCCACACCCAACTCATTAACTCGGATTTGAATCCCTACCATGACTTGCTTTTTTTTGGTTTCTTAAATCATTTAAAAACCATATAAATCAATTGTTTTCGGCCAAAACCCACATGTTAAATATAATATATTTTTAATTTTTTTCACAGCAATGTAATATTTTTTTTAATTCCGAATGTAACGTTTGGACGTGCTTATTTCTACCTACATTTAGATATAAATTTTATTTAAAATCGAGCCGTAACGTGTGGGTAAAACCCGCTAATTATTTAAAAAAAATGATTGTTTAATAATTAAAGTAATTAATAATATGATTAAATCCCAACCATATCCAAACTATATCCGAGATGAAACACCTAGGCCTCCAATTTAAAAAACCCTTGATGAACAATTTTAAAATGTTATTTTAACTCTTTTTCTAAGTTGAGTAATCTATGTGATAATTAGGGCTGTAAATGAACCGAACGTTCAGCGAACAATTCATGAACTGTTCAGCGGTAAGTTCGTTTATGTTCGTTTGTTTAATAAATGAACGAACTTGAACAAGAAATTTCGTTCGATTAACTAAATGAACGAACACGAACAGAGGTCTCGTTTGTTC
The DNA here is from genome assembly GCA_023525975.1 of Smallanthus sonchifolius. Lineage (NCBI taxonomy): Eukaryota > Viridiplantae > Streptophyta > Magnoliopsida > Asterales > Asteraceae > Smallanthus > Smallanthus sonchifolius. The sequence continues at coordinate 70,543,496 of CM042033.1, read as the reverse complement.
AATTGTGTTCGTGAACGTTCGTTCATTTACGTTCTTTTATGTTTGTTCATTTTTGTTTGTTTAAAATGTTCATTAAGATTTTTGTATATTTCTGTTTTATTTTATCTCCAATCGAGTTAGCGCGACAAAAGCGGGTGTGATTTGTCAAACCCAGTAGTACTACTAAACATTACCTCACTAAGATCCATATTAACGTTTCGATGTGTGTTGAGGACTTTCAGTGATAGCGTGTTACGCTTAGCTTTAACATTGATAACATATGAATTACTAAAATCTCAAAATAGTTGAATCATGTTTTCCCCCCCAAGTTAAAACAGTAAAAGGGGCCGTGAAAACTCACCTGAGTTGTGTAAGAAGTATCACACAAGAATAAGATTGAAACCACGAGTGTTAGCCTGCAACAGCTTACGTATGCCTTAGAATTATACACGTAATAATTAGGGATACAATGAGAATATGTGAAGACAACACGGAAGATTGAACGTCATAAAGAAATGCTCTAATAATCAAGAGTAGACGAACGTGTCCACGGGAATGAGAATTCTTAATTAGGATAAATACGTTTCACGATGAATGACAAATAATATATAGTAAATACATTCGAGCGTTTTGCCATTAATTAGAAGTCTAGAAAAATAATATAATTTATTATATTATTTTTAAGTTTAGCGAAATAACATAAATAATCAAATTGCGTGAAAAAAAATAATAAGTTTATTATTTTTATTCGAGAATATAAACGTGAGTAAATAACATAATTAATTATATTATTTATTAGTTTGAAGCGTTTCACAAAAATTAGAAACGTGACAAAAATAATATATCTAATTATATTAATTTGACAAGAGTCACGGTTTTAAAAATAATATAATTTATATATTATTTTATTCAGAATTGCAAGTTAAATATATTATTATAAAAGCAAGAAATAATAATAAAAATAGTTTATAAAATCAATCCCGAGTCCAAGGGTGGTTGTCCGGGTTTAAAACCTTTTAATATATAGATACAATAATATAGGAAATGATTTTTAATCCTAAATGTTAACCAAATATGTAATTAAAAAGAAAACAGGGGAGGAGGGTTCGAACCCGGGTCTCCTCCCCAACAGCTCAGTGACTTAACCATTCCAGCACGCTATGTTTCGCAACAGAAAACGAACCCAAATGGTTTTAACATACCAGTCCAGTGGGTTCTCCTCCCCCACGCAAGCCGAACCAAAAACCCAACCCGAATCCAACGAAAACGATTTAGATTAATCAAAGCAACATAGGGTTTTTGTTAACCAAGTAATTACGAATATGTAGGCGAGTTTGATTGCAAAAACAACTGAATTTGGGTCGTTAATTTAAGGATTGAATGGCCGAAGCCCTAGCTTATGAACACAAAATCATTTTGCTCAAATCCGATGTTAGAACTTGTTGAAATCATGGGGCTTTTAGTAATTAAGATATTCCGAATCTGTTACTATAGTTTAATTTCGTTTTGGTGGTGTTTAGAATCAAAACCCCCAAATCAGTGCATGAACAAACCCTAGATCACAAATGTTCCATTTAATGATGTTTGATAAAATCAACATAGGGCTTTCATAACCCTGAGAATTGCGAAACTAATGAAAGGATTTAATTTGATTAAAATGGGGTTTGGATAGGGGTTCGATTAAACCACAATTGTATGAACCCTAGAATCGGGTTCACCCTGAATTCGATGATATAAGCCACAATTAGCATGGGGTTTTTGATATCGGGATGGAAACGATGCTAACGGTGTATTCAATTACCTTAATCGATGTCATGTTGATGGGGTTCGACTAAACCACAGCCGCGACCTTCGAGACTCGTACTCCGGCTCCAACTGCTTCGATTTCGATTGAATAAACGTGTGCAAAGGCTTCTGGAGAATGCGAACGAGATGTGCAGGTGCTTAATTTCTACGAGTAATGATTGAAACGAACCAATTTGATGAGTATAATAAGGTGGTCGACGGTTACGAGTTTAATCCTCATAATTCGGATTAATTCGTATTGATAATTATGAGTAATGGCTCAATGATTGTCGAAACTGTTAATAATGTTCATAACAGTTATGGAATCAGACGGATTTCGGGTATAATTCGTGGATTTGAATCAGGAAGTCAGGAGTTTGACTTTTAAAAGTCAACAAGAACAAAATTCATTTGATTTTGACTTTGATAAGTCAACAGATTGAGTTTAGGAACTTGGCAGGATAAGTCCCTGAAGTTTGAGATCAGGAAATGACAGAAACAGTCCCTGCGATTTAATATTGGGTTAGGTTTTAACAGAAAATTTAACGAGAAATCTAACTGAGTTAACTTGAAAAGTCGAATTGTCACATCATCCCCTAGTTGAAAAAATTTCGTCCCGGAAATTAAAAATAATAAATTTTTTTTCCGGATGTCACATCATCCCATAGTTGAAAGAATTTTCGTCCCAAAAATTAGATTAGTACCTCAAGAATTTGACGTGGAGTGCTTAAACTGATTAGGATATTTGCGCATCATCTGATCCTCACGCTCCCACGTGAATTCCGGTCCGCGTTTCGAGTTCCAACGAACTCTGACAATAGGGATTTTACTGTGTTTTAACGTTTTGACCTCCCTATCCATGATTTCGACTGGTTCTTCGATGAAACGTAGCTGTTCATCAATGTGTAGTTCCTTAAGAGGAACCGCGAGTGACTCGTCTGACCGACATTTCTTCAAGTTTGAGACGTGAAAGACGTTGTGTACACCACTAAGTCCTTTAGGTAGGTCCAGTTGATACGCTACTGGACCAATTCTCTTCACTATCTTGAATGGTCCAACATAACGAGGATTCAGCTTGCCCCGTTTCCCAAAACGAATGACACCCTTCCAAGGTGAGACTTTTAACAAGACCATATCCCCTACTTGAAATTCTAATGGTTTACGACGCTTATCGGCATAGCTCTTTTGACGATCACGAGCTGCTGCCATACAGTTTCTAATTTGAACGATTTTCTCAGAAGTTTCAAGTACGGGTTCAGGACATGTAAGTTGACTATCCCCAACCTCGGCCCAACAAATAGGAGAACGACATTTCCGTCCATATAATGCTTCAAATGGAGCTGCCTTGATGCCAGTGTGATAACTGTTGTTGTAGGAGAACTCCACCAACGGTAGGTGATATTCCCAAGTGTTACCGAAATCAATCACACAAGCGCGTAGCATGTCCTCCAGAGTTTGAATTGTACGCTCCGTCTGGCCATCAGTTTGAGGATGGTATGCTGTGCTCATATCTAGACACGTGCCTAAAGCTTTATGTAACAATTGCCAGAAACGAGAGGTGAATCGTGCATCACGATCCGAAATGATAGAGACTGGCACCCCGTGCCGAGAGACTACTTCTTTCAAGTAAATACGAGTAAGCTTATGTATTTTGTCGGTTTCCTTGATTGCTAAGAAGTGAGCGGACTTTGTTAAACGATCGACTATTACCCAAATGGTATCACATCCGGTAGGAGTTCGTGGCAATTTTGTGATAAAGTCCATGGATATCTGTTCCCATTTCCACATGGGAATCTCTGGTTGTTGGAGAAGACCGGAAGGATTTTGATATTCAACTTTGACCTTCGCGCAAGTCAGGCACTTGCTCACATAGGTGGCTATATCGGCCTTCATCTTTGGCCACCAATACAACATCTTTAGGTCATGATACATCTTGTCAGAACCTGGATGAATAGAGTAACGAGATTTATGAGCTTCATCCATGACCAGTTCCCTTAAATTTCCGAATATTGGAACCCATATTCGCCCAGCGAAGTAGCGAATACCGTCAGATTTGACCTCGAGTTGTGCTTCCATACCGCGTGTACCTTCTAGCGGTAGGTTTTCCTCTTTTAGGGCTTCAAGTTGAGCATTACGGATTTTGTCAGGTAATCCGGGGTGAATAGTAAGCTGTAGTGCTCGAACTCGTTTGGGCTTGGTTTCCTTTCTACTTAGGGCATCAGCTACAAAATTAGCCTTACCCGGATGATACCGGATCGCACAGTCATAATCATTAGCTCGACCCAATGACGCTGTCTCATGTTCAGCTCTTTCTGCTCAAAGATATGCGTAAGACTCTTATGATCGGTATAGATAGTGCACTTGGTACCGTACAAGTAGTGTCTCCATATCTTAAGTGCAAAAACTACGGCTCCCAACTCTAGATTATGAGTGGTGTAGTTTTTCTCGTGAATCTTTAGTTGACGCGAAGCATATACGATCACCTTTTCTCGTTGCATTAGAACACAACCCAGACCCTGAATGGATGCATCACAATACACCACAAAATCATCCGTACCCTCCGGAAGAGCTAGGATAGGTGCACTGCAAAGTTTCTGCTTAAGATGTTGGAATGCTGACTCTTGTGGGCACATGGTAGCAAGCTCATGGGAGCGAGTGGTATACAGTTCAATTTTAGAACCTTCCATTTTCAGGTTACAAAATTCACCTTCCAACTTCTGAATTTCATCGCGAGGACAATACCCCTCCTTCATCATTGTCTTAAACTCCTCCCACGGGAGTCCATTTGCCATGCCTAGACCCAACATCTGGACCTGAGCGTTCCACCATGTGAGAGCCGGGCCCTCCAAAGTTCTAGCGACGAACTTGAACTGATTGGCCACCGGGCAGTTGCATATGGCAATCACCGATTCTACTTTTTTGAACCAACGGAGTAGTCCGACAGCTCCTTCGGCTTCACTAAAGGTGTGGGGCTTACAGTCAATAAATGTTTTGAAGGTGCAGGCTGGCTGCTGATTCTGTTGACCTGGATTTAGAAGCATAATATAGGGTTGGGATTATAGAGCTTAGGAAAGGCGCTTAAGAGATGAATTGACCCCATTAGTCAATATCTAAGGCATTTACCTGCAGCATTCTGTGCTGCGAGAGCCTCTGCCACACTATCGTTGATTAGTGCCGCTGGCTCAGCTGCTGTCATGTTGATGGTACCTCGGCCACCAGCACGACCTCCACGTCCTCTTCCTGACATGATTCTTCACATTCACAAATACAAAAGAATGAGAAATATATCGCATATTAAACATTATTTATGTACAAGTAAAGAAATACAACATCTAACATTTTGAAAATTAAATAAATTGTAAGGCTACAAAATAAATAACTCAAACATTAAACTTCTAATGGTTTTATTGAATGGGAACAACCTTACCCATCTAGTTGAAAAGAGAAATAACATAAACAAAGCATGAATGAAAAGGAAAGATAGAATAAAAAGATCATCAAACATCCTCGCCATCGGAAGAAACGTATGATTGTGCATCGTCGATCTCCACCGGTTCCTCATCGGGTGGCTCCTCCTCTAAGGGCTCGTCCTCGAAGGGCTCCTCCTCGAAAGGTTCCTCCTCGTCGTCCGAAAGTGGGATGTCCTCCGGAAATAGGGCTGCTTGTAGTTGGGCTTCTAAGTGAGTCACTCTCTCCCGAGGTCCTTCAGCAGCATAATCTGCTACTTGCAGCTGGGCTTCCAGATTAGTCACTCTTTCCAGAATCCCTCCTACATCCTGGTCCGAGGTGTCCACCCTCGTCTCCAAATGTGTAACCCGATCCACCAAAAGGTTATGGACCTGATCCGTTGCTGCTAACTCAACGGTCAAAAGTTCAATTCCTACCTTGTTTTCTTCCACTTGTGGCTCTCTCTCTAGAATGCCCGGTATCTCATCAGTGGAATCCTTCATCTCCTTTAACTCATTAGTTATATTAAACACAAAAGCTGCAAAAGCTTGTTCCATGGTACATGGCAAGCTAGGTAAAGTAACGGATGAGGAAGTGGAACCAAAATAGGGCGATGGAACATTTCCCATCTCGATCCACCTTTGTATCATCTTGGATATGCACTCCAATTAAGTGTCGTGTTCCTTGCTCGTGCATTGCTAGATTCACCCTGTTCCACCGAGTTGTCACTAGAACTAGTCCGGCGCCTTTTGGGCTCTGGGGACGATACGGTAGGTGCCGTAGGTGATGGTGGTGGAGTTGACGACATGATCCTGTAATATAATATATAAGTGCCAAACATCCAAGGTTTATGACACGTAACTAATGTGTGAGGTTATAGTCTAGTATGCAATCTTAGTTCTCTAAAACCAATTGCTCTGATACCAATCTGTCGCACCCCCAATTTCAACTAACAGAGTTTTACCGTTTTGGGAAGTGACAAACCATGATCTCAGTCATTAGTTACATTGAACGACTCTACATGGGACTTAAATGAAAATATCATAACAATCAGAGTTTAATGCGGAAGCGTAAAGAAAGTAAATGCGCAAAACACACGTGCCCAAAAAGTCCAAACCAAAGATAGTCCAAACAATTTAATAAGACATCAATAAAAAAGGAGAATCCCATGCATGTCCTAATGTGCACCAGTGCCTTATCTTAGCGACCTGAGAAAAACATGTAAGAAAAGATGTCAACACGAGGTTGGTGAGTTCACAGGTTTCAGTTTATAAATAAACGTTTACCAGATTATTGATCATTCAATATGTATCTATAGGTAGCTAATCTATGTTCATGTTTAGCTTAAGCGCTCGCAACCGAAGCTGACTGTTTGTTTATTTGCCTCCTGCCAGGTCTATCAACCCCGGCGATGTGAGTAGGCTAACATTTCACCTGTTCGATCTCCAATCGAGTTAGCGTGACTAACGCGCGTGAGATTTGTCAAACCCGGTAGTACTACTAAACATTACCTCACTAAGATCCATATTAACGGTTCAATGTGTGTTGAGGACTTTCAATGATAGCGTGTTACGCTTAGCTTTAACATTGATAACATATGAATTACTAAAATCTCAAAATAGTTGAATCATGTTTTCTCCCCCAAGTTAAAACAGTAAAAGGGGCCGTGAAAACTCACCTGAGTTGTGTAGGAAGTATTACACAAGAATAAGATTGAAACCACGAGTGTTAGCCTGCAACGGCTTACGTATGCCCTAGAATTATACATGTAATAATTATGGATACAATGGGAATATGTGACGACTACACGGAAGATTGAACGTCATAAAGAAACGCTCTAATAATCAAGAGTAGATGAATGTGTCCACGGGAATGGGAATTCTTAATTAGGATAAATACGTTTCACGATGAATGACAAATAATATATAGTAAATACATTCGAGCGTTTTGTCATTAATTAGAAGTCTAGAAAAATAATATAATTTATTATATTATTTTTAAGTTTAGCGAAATAACATAAATAATTAAATTGCGTGAAAAAAAATAATAAGTTTATTATTTTTATTAGAGAATATAAACGTGAGTAAATAACATAATTAATTATATTATTTATTAGTTTGAAGCGTTTCACAAAAATTAGAAACGTGGCAAAAATAATATATCTAATTATATTAATTTGACAAGAGTCACGGTTTTAAAAATAATATAATTTATATATTCTTTTATTCAAAATTGCAAGTTAAATTTATTATTATAAAAGCAAGAAAGAATAATAAAAATGGTTTATAAAATCAATCCCGAGTCCACGGGTGGTTGTCCGGGTTTAAAACCTTTTAATATATAGATACAATAATATAGGAAATGATTTTTAATCCTAAATGTTAACCAAATATGTAATTAAAAAGAAAACAGGGGAGGAGGGTTCGAACCCGGGTCTCCTCCCCAACAGCTCAGTGACTTAACCATTCCAGCACGCTATGTTTCGCAACAGAAAACGAACCCAAATGGTTTTAACATACCAGTCCAGTGGGTTCTCCTCCCCCACGCAAGCCGAACCAAAAACCCAACCCGTATCCAACGAAACAATTTAGATTGATCAAAGCAACATAGGGTTTTTGTTAACCAAGTAATTACGAATTGTAGGCGAGTGAACACTCCTCCTAACATAGATCCCACCACCTATCACATAATCAACAACTTAAGAACCACAAAAATAGATCCCACAAGCCACTCCGGTGAACCCTCCTCCTAACATCCCGACAAAGACCATGATGTATCCTCCTGGGAATATTGCACCGGTCGGAATGACAGAGAAAACCTATAAGTCTCAAATACCATACCCAGGAAGATTGGTAAAGCAAAGGACTAATGAACAATATGAGAAATTCGTAGAACTCTTAAGCAAAATCCATGTTAACCTACCTTTCCTGGATATAATACATCAAATGCCGAAGTATGGCCGTTTCTTAAAGGATTTCCTCACTAACAAAAGAAACATGGAAGAAGCAATTAAGGGAACTAACGAATACGTCACCCTAACGAATACGTCACCCTCATTAAACGATGCCTTCCAAAGAAACTTTTCGATCCCAGAAAATTTTCTTTACCATGCTCTATCGGACCACTACCACTGACTTTCGCTCTTGCTGATCTGGGAGCAAGTGTGAATGTAATGCCATATAACATGTTTAAAAAGTTAAAAATCGGGAATCCGCAACCTATTAATGCAACCATCGAACTTGCAGCTGGCTCTATCAAGTCTCCTATGGGAGTTATTGAGAATCTACTGGTAAAATTCGGCAAGTTTGTCTTCCGTGCCGACTTCATGGCTTTAGAAATGGGACCCGACTACTCATGTACCTTTAATTTTGGGTCACCCATTCTTAGCTACTGCTAGAGCAGTTATCGACATGAACGAAGGTATTTTGACACTTCGTGTTGGAAAACAATCGGTAACCTACAACATCGGGGGTAACGAATGTTTATCCAATGATCCATTTGAAACTGCACAATTCATTGATACTAATCTGGACTACCAACTGAAGAAAGCTAAAGAAATCCACAAAGGAAAGAAACCCGACCTTGGAAAGGACCTCAACAACACCAACTGGATTGATAACTATCGGGACCAGCAACGAAAATTAACAAGGAAAAGGACTTTGAAAGAAGGGATGGGAGATACGGGGGAGATCCAAAGTCCCCGCCCAAAGATAGACTGATGAAACACGTACGGGTCTGGCCAACGACCCTTAAATAAACGTGGCGCTTCCGGAGGGCAACCCCATGATCATGAATAAATTGAGAAGTTGGTGCATATGGCAGAACACATGGACCTCATGTTTGGTTTTCCAAGTTTAAGTTTCTCGTACTTCAGCCTCCATGTATGCCTTCTCGATACTAGGACCTTAGTAGCTTAACTACTACCTTTTATTTCTCGTTTCCGTTTTATGTTTTTCTTTGTGTGTCAAGTAGCATAACATCACTAAGTAGTCTCTCTATTTCTTTGAGGAGTTCCGCTCCACCACTACAAGATTTGATGAAGTTTCTGGCACAAGCAAGAACAATTACCACCATTCTGCGGCTTGTCAAAAAGCGCCGCCAAAAGAAGAGCCAAAAGATATGGCAAATGTGTGAAAAATCAAACTTATTCCCAACATGAGTATACACATCTTATCAAAGTAGGTGCTATTAGGTTACATGCCAAAAGAACCATACTAAAAGTCAGTAATGTGTATTACGCAATAAGGGAAGAGTTGAATATGATAAGAAGTATCGGTCTTGGCAATCTGACCATAAACGAGCCCTCAGATTAGTTACGCCCTCATTTTCTGAGAACTGTAGAGGGGCCCACTAGTATTTTCCAATCTTAAGCCAATAAGCTTTAGCCGTGTGTCCTACGTTAGCTGCAGCCTTTAAAACCTTTTAAAACCCTAAAAACCCAAAAAGATTTTCATTTTCACCCTTTATTTTCTTTTAGCCACATTACAACCCTTTTAGTCCTCTTGATTCATGCATTTTACTTAGTTAGTTTGTGGAGACTTTGATTCGCATACAAGATTATGACCATTGCATAATTCGATTCGAACTTGAGTGTTCTGCTTGACTTACATTATCCATATATTTTTATCCTGAGAGTTGAGTGAACATTGTGAGGAGTGATAGATTATGCATAATTGAAGCTCTAGTAGGCTTGTCATGGATTCCATCATCCTAGTTATAGAAAAACACAAAAATAGATTAAGTGACTCATGAGTTATCCAAAGTGTCCACTCATTTGGAGCTTCCTTTATTTTGTAAAGTTTTTAGTTATGAGTTTGATCATGCATGAGTTTGCTTGAGTACACGCAAAGTTTAAGTGTGGGGTGTTATGATATGACCTAAATTATGCATGTTTTGCATGCATAATAATCGCTATATTATGATACTAATTGAACAAAAGCCTTGCAATTGATACTTAACGTATATATTTACAATTGCAGGATAATAGGTGTTCCGAGATAGACAAAGCAAAAACCACTAAAAAACATCAAGAAATCAAGCTTTTGGAAGGAGTAAACCCGAAGCTTTGACCCCCAAAAAGTCAACTAAGGTCAACACAAGATAATAAGCAGTTAAAAGATGAAATAGGGAGCAGGCAGGGCAATGCACGGCCCCAAGGACCCTATTACACTGCCATTTGTACCCGCTTGATTACCAAGGTGTTTGCACGCCCGTGCAAACCAATGCACGGCCGTGCATTGCTCATTTTGAGGCCTATAAATATATGGCTTGGGTTCTTCATTGCACACACCACAACACTCCATTCCAGAGAAGAATATAGTTCGTAGCTGTAGTTTAGAGTAGAGAGTAGAGAGGCTCTTCCGCTTTGTTCGCAATAGGGGAGCCTACGAAACTCAGCATTATGCTAGTTCGTATTGCCATTCGTGGCTAAACCCTTTGTATTGCTTAGGTGAAGATGAAGTTTGGTGTATGTTAATGTTTAAGTTATTAATCTAATGGTATGTTTATGTTATTTAGTCATTCGTTCTTAAAACTATCTTCATGATAGATTTTTATTATTACTTGATTTTGTCTCTACATTTGTGAGTGCTCTTAATTTTAAAGTGTAAGACTGTAAAACCTTTTTAATCAAACTTCTCTTGAAACTTGTACGTCTTTATACAAGCTGATTTTGATATGCCAAGGTCTGGTTAATATTAATGAGATCGTACGTCTTTATATGAACTTGTTATGAAACCAAGAATTGGTGAACTCACGTTGGGAACGATACGTCTTTAAACATGGTCCCATTGTTGCACCGCCTCCCGGTGAACAAAGTTTAATCACTTTTTTAAATAATAATAAAGGAATTTAAGTTTGAACTCACATTTGATGTCTTGCCTTAATTTTGTTTTGTAGTGTGCCTCTTTCCCCTTCCGGAATTAGCCTAATTTGGTCTTTACAAACAAATTTTGAAAATTTTTAATGGAGGGTTGACTGGCTTACGGGGTGCCTATCCACCACTTCCCAATAAGCTGTATTCGCCACTGCTCACATGTGTAAATAATATAACCTACACAAGATTTACACATGTGTAGGTGTTGATATATATATATATATATATATATATATATATATATATATATATATATATATATATATATATATATATATATATATATATATATATATAGGGGGAGGTTCAAATAAGAAGTGATATTTCGCTAAGAAGCCTAAGAAACGATAAAAACCTTAAGAAACTATATCAAACGAACTTCGATTGAGCTCATTTCAGTGACGTTGGAACCGTCTCGTCGAACTCTACCATCTTAGGTTTTAGGGTTTAGCTTTTAAGGTTTAGATTTTAGGGTTTTAGGTTAGGGTTTAGGATTTTTTAGGGGGGGGGGGTGGGGGGTTTAGGTTTTTTTTTTGGGGGGGTGGGGTGGGAGTGGGTTTAGGTTTTGGGGGGGGGGGGTGGGGGTGGGGGTGAGGGGTTTAGGTTTTTGGAAGGGGGGGGGGGTTAGGTTTTTGGGGGTGCGTGCGGAGGGGGTTTAGGTTTTTGGGGGAGGGTTAGGGTTTGATGAGACGATTCCAACGCCGTTGAAATGAGCTCAATCGGAGTTCGTTAGACCCTTTTCTTAGCGTTTCTTAGCAGGAATATAACAACATATATTACGTGTGTAATTTTTATTAAAAAAAAAGTCTAACATGTTGTTACACATATGTAACAAACTAGGAACTGGTACAATGCAACATATGTAACAAGTCGAACAATAACATATGGTTACATATGTGTAACATCACGCTAGACAATTTTTAAAATTTTTTTGTTACCGGGAATATAACAACATATATTACGTGTGTAATTTTTATTTTAGATACGGTTTTTATGGGTTTTCTTAATTCAAGTGGTTTTTAAAATTAAATTTCCAATATATATATATATATATATATATATTCAATTTTATGAGAGACGAATAAACATTTTTATTATTTTCTTTTATTTTAAAAATTTTTATGACTGAAAAATAAATGATTTATTTTATTCTGCATGTTATGATAATATTTAGTATTCTACGTAGTAACTAACAATCTATACTTATTTTTTGAATTATCGTTAATGGTCCTAAACTTAAATAAATGAGGAGAGGTTAACAATTAAATTCAGGTTTTTTGGGCAATTAAATATATCCCTCTAAAATCTTTATAAATTACATATATACCCAAAACAAAATTTAAATTACATATATCCCCTTACTTAAAGCAAAAAATATCTAATATACCCATTTTGATTTATTTTATTAAAAATAAATTATAAAATGATTATTTTACCCTTTTTTTCTTATTAAAACTTAAAATTTTTAAATTTATCCTTCTAACTAGTTTTTTTTACATTGTTTTTTGTTTTTACTTATTTTTTTAGTGTTTTTTTTTGCCTTTTTTTTTTCGTTTTTACTTCTTTTTTTTTTTGCCTTTTTTTTATCGGTTTTTACCCTCTTTTTTTTTGCTTTTTTTTATCGGTTTTTACCCTCTTTTTTCGACAATCCCCGAAATGTACATGATAACTGCGTTTGATGTTGGATGTGGACTCGTAAAACATTCGAAACAATATAAACTCGATAAGCAGAATCAACCGACTTATTTGGATGTTGGAATCGCAAAAAAAAATTCACATGTTGAATTAGCCGACTTGGATTAGAAGGTCGTATTGCTGGAATCAGCTGACTTGAATCGGCCTACTTGGAATCAACCGATGTACGGGAATCGATGGATCGAAATCGCCGATCGCCTGTTAGGAAACAATCGTCGGTTTAATCGCAAGTTAGGTTTGAATAAGAAGGTCGTATGGCTGGTTCGAGAATTAGAAAAATCTTGTTTTTCTTGTAAGCTTAAAATGTTATAATTTTTGTCATAATGTATTTATAAATAAGGGATGTATGTAATTTAAGTTTTAGGTTGGATATATATACAATTAACTTTTAAAATAAGAGGATATATGGAATTCCTACTTTAAAATAAGAGGATATATATAATTTAATTTTTTAATTAAGTATATATGTAATTAGGTTTTAAAATAAGAAAATATATGTAATTCCATTTTTTTTTCTACACTTAAAAAGAACTTAGAACTTTAAAGTTCGTTACTTTGTGAAAAATGTTGAACCGCCTTCTATATCACATCTCACAAATATTGATTTTCAAATTAATCTTTTACGGAAAAATGAAAACTTTTATATTAAAATAAATGGAATAGAAAAAAATAATCTTGGATGTCACACTTAATTTGACTTTTCTCTTTATTACACTACAATTAACATTAACAATAAGATTAAAAGACAAGTTCGTTGAACAGTGACCAGTCCTTTCACATTTTGACACGTTAAGTTGTTTTTTATTTGGATTATATTTTTATTTTCAACCCTTATACTATATATAATATACGCTTTTATCCCGTTTTATTTTTTATTATTTCGTTTTCTTTTAATAACTTTCGTTTGTTAACTTTTTCAAAATACGGAGGGCGTGATTGTTTTTAGATTTTTTTATCAACGTTCCGATATAATTTTTTTAAACGAAGTTGTATTCAAAATCGAGTTTTTTTTATCGTTACCAATAGCGAGTGTCGTTACCGTTGTAGTACCGTGACGAGCCGAACCTATTATGAGCGAACACCATCATTGTGGGTATTCACATTATCAGAACCCGTATCGGTATTCGTTTTTATTGTTTTCGATGACCCGAACCGGTATTTTTTTTGTTTTTTCCTTTTTTATTATTTAGTTTTATGTTTCTCTTTGATTAACATTATTTTTACCATTGTGCCTACATTTTTATTTAAATTTTATTAACGATTAGCCCGACATCCGCCTCGAAGCGCGGTATAACTATCTAGTAATGATTGAAGGACAAGTCCTTTGAATAGTGTTGAATCCACAAATCGTTTGCCATGTTTTTTTTATTTTCATTTTCACCCTTTATACTATATATAATATACGCTTTTAACCCGTTTAATTTTCTAATAAATTCGTTTTCCTTTAATAACTTTCATTTCTTAACTTAAAAATAAAATAAAACGGCCGGCTGTTTTTACTTTTTTTATCGACGTTTCGATTTAATTTTTTTTGAAAATGGAGTTACATTCATAATCGATTTTTTTGTATCGTAGCCTACAGTGACTGCCATAACCATTGTGATACTGTAACGAACCGAACCTACTATTACGTTTTCATTTACATTTTATTTGCGATCGGCTCGACATCCTCCGCGGAGCGCTGTTTAACCAACTAGTCTATATTAAAAACAACGATTATGAATAGTTCAGTAGGTGTTTGTACGGGGCGATGACTGGTTTTTTTTAATGATCCAAACTCATATATTGCATTAAAGTGGCAGTATTTTGTTTCAATCAATAAAGTCTTATTGTGTCTGGTGGTTTTCCCTACTTCGTATATATGGCCGCTTCTCTTTACATTTTTTCCCCTACTTTGGTCTTTGTGAACGTCGTAGACACCTGTCCTTCCTCAACGCCTGCTTGCCACGTTTCATCCTTTATGTCCTCCGCTTGCCTCTTCCTACTTGAGTGCATAATTTTTTTTTTTTTAATCTCACTGGTTGCCTTTAGTCGGTGAGTGATGACATGGCTGTATTATATCTATATTTATATTATATATATATATTTAAAGAAGATTTATATTTAAAAGAGAACCAAATGAATAGTAACTATGATTTTTTAATTTTTATTTTGCACCCTTTATACTATATATAATATATATTTTTAACCCATTTATTTTCTAATGATTTTGTTTTTCTGTAATAACTTTCGCTTATAAACTTTTTTTAAAAAAACGGATTGTGCGGCTGTCTTTAGTTTTTTTTGTCAACGTTGAGATATAACTTTTTTTTTTAAAACGGAGTTGTATTTAAAAAAGAGTTTTTATTTTGTATCGTAGGCTATAGCAAACGTCGTTACCATTGAGGTACCGTGAGGAATCAAACAGATTATGAACGAATAACATCGTTACCGGTATTAGTATTATTGGAGCCGGTATTCGTATTCTCTTTTATGCTTTCGACGAGCCGAAAATAACATCATTGCTGGTACTGGTATTATCGCTTCTACGTTTGTTGACGATCTGCATTACGCGGGAAAAAAACGATCAAACTCACACCGAAAAACGCTGAAAAAAAAACTAGTTGAAATAAAAGTAGACAAACTACACAAAACAAAAACATTCATTTTTCTATAAAGCAACCTAATCAAAATTTTCTATTTTTGGTAAAATAAACCCATGCTTGAATTCTTTTACTACAAAAATAAAATAATTGCCTAAAATAAAATATAAAAAATATGTATATATATTCGTAAATACAACACCAAAAAGGAGTATAAAAAATCGACACACATTTACGTGTTCATTTAGGGATGTTAATGGGTTGGGTTCGGGTCGAGTATCGATAATCCCAGACCCATACCTAGTTGTAAAATCGTGTCTCATACTCGACCCATTACCCGTCGGGTTTGTGTCAGGTAACTACCCGTCAGGTATCGGGCATACCCGCAGGTATCAGGTATGCCCATTAGTATCGGGTATCAGGCATACTCGCGGGTATCGGTCAATACCCGCAGGGTATGTGTTGTGTATTTTTCTATAACTCTATTTTTATATTTTTAATAACATATTAAATACGAATAAATTACATACATTAATATCATCAAATACATATTTTACAAAAAAATTATTTTTTCACATAATAAACCTATTAAAATGAATCATTAATAGACATGGGTTAACGGAAAATAAAAATTATCAATAAGCTTAAAATGAAGTGCCACCAACAAAATAACCCCTCAAACTTTGTGAAATAGCAAAAATGATCTTTCAACTTTGTAAAATATCACTTTAACTCTCTTAAGTTTTTAAAGTTTCAAGTTTACACCTGTAGTATATATATTATCTGATTTTTCCTTAATAATCTCCATATGTTTTTTTTGACGTCCCAGTATAAGTTTTGTTAAAAACAGAGTAGTATTAAAAATAAAGTTTTTTTAGGTATCGTGAGTTCTATCGACTGATGGCGACGTGTTGGTACCGTGAAGAATGAGACCGTCACCGACTGAAAAACATCGGTACCGTTATCTAACTGTCTTTTATCTATATTTCGATCTTCACAGCCGAGTCGTCGTAACTTCATACGTTTCTTTTATGTATTTAACTACGTTTCTTTTTATGCTTAGCCACGTTAATGTCACCGCTTCAATCGTTTAAGGCCCGCCTCCCGCCGCGGAGCGTGGGGCAAAATTTATTTAACCACGATTCTTTTTGTGTTTAGCCATGTTAATGTCACCGTATCAACCGTTTCTTCCTGCCGCGTAGTGCAGGGCAAAATTTCTAGTTAAAATTAAAATTAAAATTTTTTGGGTATATATTTTGGTATATGGTTCGGGTATGCAGTTGCGGGTAATCGGGCCGGGTATCACTTAATCCAATACCCGTCCCATACCCGCAAAATTTTTTAAAATTACCCCGTCCCATAACCGTCCCAGATGTTTCGGGTTTAGGGTATACCAACCGGGCTTGGGTTATTTTGCCATCTCTATGTTCATTGACGAATTATTGATTCATGTTGACAATACTAAAATTGATGAAACTGAAAAACTATACTAAACTTTCTCGCTTAGTGAAATCAAGGCTGTCGTTTGGGATTGTGATGGTGACCGTGCTCTTGGCCCCGATGGATTTAATTTTGATTTTCTTAACAAATGTTGGTCATGGCTTCAATCGGATTTCTTCAAATTCTTTGAAGATTTCTATCATCGTGTGTCACAACCCAGTCCTAGACACTGGTTTGTCGTGACGAAATGGTACAGAACACACAGCGGAAGCATAAACCATAAACATTTTTTATTTAATAACTAAACCGTTTTACAATGTAACCCGATATCTATTACAAACTAAACCAACTAACTGTTACAATAAACATCAGTTCCTATCAAGGAACTTCACACTACAAGACTTATTGTTCTCCCGCAAACATGCCTCCAACAGATCAACTAACAACTGGTCCTGTCCACCACCATTCTACCTGGAATGTCATCCTCTAAAGCCCTCTAGGGTTTCACCTGTAATATCCTTTAAAAATATTAAAACCAACTGGGTCAACATAAGTTGGTGAGTTCATGAACCACACAAATGGTTATTATTTGATCATCAGCAATCCCACGTCCCACCCACTATCATGACAGCTGTGAGCTTTTAGAATATATATAACTGGCGACCGTTCCCGGCCACTGGCTCTCCCCTGCCAGCACATGAGACAATCTGTCCCTCTCGTAAGTCTCATCTCCTTCGGAATGTATAAAGTACTTTTTACGTGTTATATATATATACATGAAATAGGGAATCACTTATCAGACTATTTCAAATAACAACTGTGTAACCGAATACACATTTTAGTTCAGAGGAACTCACTTGACAGGACCTCGGCTTAGTTTACTCCAATACTATCTCGTACAATATCCTAAATTATAACGTAATTTCTAATTCAAGCATTACTAGTACATAGTTAAACTTTAAATAGTGGGTTAGAACCTTATCTCGAACTATCTACGGCAATTTGTGAGAGTGATGCTAAAAGTCTGAGCTCGTCCATTCTATTTATAGGCCAACTTCTGACCCGTAGTGAACCTTTACCTAGGGTGGTGGCGGTCCGCTACCGCCCCAGCCGCAATATTTTTCCTTCGGCCACACGTAACAGGCCGTTAACCTCTTCTTAGCAGACCGCTAAGGACACCCGTAGCTTGACTGACCGTTAGGCTATGGGTGACGGTCCGCCATAGGGTTTACACGTGTCAGAAACTATCCGCTAGTTAGCAGACACGTGTCATGTCATCATTACTGCCTTCCTCCCCACGTAGCAGACCGCTAGGGTTCTTGGTGGCGGCCCGCCACCGTCCAGTTTTCATAAATTTTACTTTTGGTCCCGGTAATTTGGACTATTCTCGTGTTAGCCCCTCAACTTTGAATTATTGGAAATTTTAGTCCTCATTTCCTTGGGATTTTTCCATGTGTTACATCGTGCCTCCATCAGTCCCGGTTGTACGTCCTTTTTCGTTGCCCTTATTCCAAAGTTAATTGACCCTGCTGATATTCTAAATTATTGGTCTATAAGCTTGATTGGGTGCATAAAAATAGTTCTTTCTAAAGTCCTTGTTAATCGGCTAAGAGGGGTTATGCCTAGTCTTATTTCTGAGGAACAATCAACCTTCCCGTCTAACCGCAACATTCTTGATGGCCTCTCATTCACAATGATTTATTCTCATGGTTAAATAAAAAGAAAAAAAAAACAATGGATGATCTTTAAAGTGGATATTGATAAAGCCTTTTATTCACTAAATTGGGCTTTTTGGATTCTATCATGGGCGAGATAAATTTTCCAACCATGTGGAGAAATTGGATTACCGCGTCCCTGTCTTCTGCCCGTGCATCTGTCCTAGTAAACGGATCTCCTACTTATGAATTCTCATGTTCGCGTGGCCAGAGACAGGGAGACCCGCTCTCTCCTTTTTTGTTTATTATTGCTATGGAGGCACCGGATGGAATCATTAAATGGGCATGTTCCATTGGCATCTATCATGGAATTAATTGTGCTAATGGCTTGTCTCTGTCTCACTTTTAATTTGCATATGATGTGGTCTTCATTGGTGATTGGGTCCAGTCTAATGCATTAAACTTGGGAAGGATTTTGAGATGTTTCTATCTCATATCGGGGTTGAAAATAAACTTGGCTAAAAGTTGCCTCTACAGCATCAGGGTGGATGCAACATAAATCCAAAGCATAGCCGATCATCTCCATTGCAAAGTCGGATCCTTCCCATTTAAATACCTTGGGCTTCAAATTGGTGAAAATATGAATCTATCAAAAAATTGGAAGCTGATTGTTGAAATATTTAAAAGTCGATTATCCATCTGGAAAACTAATCATTTGTCGTTTGGTTGCTGAATAACATTGATTAAATTTGTTTTAAACTCTTTGCCCACTTATTATTTTTATTTGTATAGGGCTCCTATGCAGGCCATTGATAGTTTAGATCGGTTGAGAAGGTTCATTGGGGAGGTTCTACTGATAAGGCTAAAATCAACTGGGTCTCGTGGAATAAGGTGGTGGTTCCAAAAGATCAAGGTGGCCTAGATATTGGCTCTCTCCGGGAAGCTAATATTGCTATGCTCTCTACATGGTGGTGGCGATTCAAAAAAGAAACACATGGGCTTTGGAGAGAATTCACTTGGTCAATTCACTTTAATTCGAAATCATGGAGTTCCATTCTGGCCAAATGTAACATCCCGAAAATCTATGCCTTAATTATTTGAGCTAGGGGTAACCTAAGTCTCTTGTAAATGAGACGGTTGATGGAAGTTTCACGTAAAACCATACTCTTGAATTACGAGGGACCCGGTTAGCCAAAAGAGGAGCAGTGTGGAGCGAAACTGTGCGAAACGGAAACTCGAGGACTAGAATGTAAAACCTTAAGGGTTTAAATATCACATTTACGCAAACCCTAGACCATAATCAGTTAAGGGGGTTTGCAACGGTAGAAAGGGACGAGAGAGAGGAGGACGACGGCTGTGGCGACTACACGGTGGTCCTAAGGTGGTGATGAGCACGGGAAACTCCATTACACCTTAAGTTAACCTCGTTTTATGATTACATTGTTTACATGCTCTTGCATGGATGTCCGATTAGGGTTTTGGGATTGGTTGGCCGGGAGCGACGGCTGGAATGGAGAAGGTGGCAGCGGCGAGCGGTGAGGTTGGAGACGGTGGCTGTGGCGGGGTGTGCCAGTAGCCATGGTGGTGGCTGACCCAATGACGCATACGGTTCGGCGGTGGGAGCACGACGTTAGCAATGGCCAACGAAGAGGGGGCGGACTGCCATGGTAGCGGATGTGGTAGTGCAACGTGTAGCCGGCGATGGCCTGATGGCAGCGTGTGACGGTGGCGGGAGCTGCTGTGACAGTAGCCATGGTGGCGCTGCGATGGCGTACGACGGTGGAGAAGATGGGTGGTGTTCCGGCTAGAGATGAACAAGACAAAGGGGACGATGGCGAGGAGCATGGTGGAGTACGGTGGTGCGTGATGGTGTATGGCGGGAGAGATGGAGAACGAAAGGGTGGCCGGTGTGGCTTACATCGGTTAGGGTTTGCATACACGTAAAGGAAACCCGACTTGAGTACGTGCACTACGTGAGGTTAGGGTTGCATGGCTCATGAACGTGCATGCATGGGAACCCACGGGTCACGAACGATCTGGTACAGAGGTAACGTGAAACTAGGGTTTCATGGAGTTGGATGGACAAGAAGATGGGACAAGTGTCAGGGTTTTATTATATTGTTATGCGTTGTCCAACGTATGTTTTGAACGTATCCTGATCGTGTGATCATACGTTTGACAGTTTCGGGGTTTGAGCGAGTACACGCGGTGCAGAGCTAGAATGTGGACTCGGTATAACCGGTGAGTTTCTAATCCCCTCTTTAAATATTTTTAATGCTTTGGTGCTATCGTACGTACTTACAAGACGTGTTTTATTACATTAAATGTGTAACGAGCTTTGGGGTTTAACCCAACGAGTTTATGAATTTAAGTATTCAAATATGGGGTTAAAGGACTGTGGGTTGTCCATAGGATGTGTGGGCTAAAGGTGGGTATGTGGTCGTGGGTTTTATAGTGACCTAATAGGGGTGAGTCGGGGATGAGTTTACATGTCGTGCGGGTACGACTAGGAAGTGTTACGGGGTGTGCACGTACATGGTATGTGCTTAGATAACAAGACATAATTGTATGTGTGTTGCTATAATAGTGGTGTATTGTGTTATGAGTTAGTCGGCGTGAGTCGGGATATAAGCTAAACGCTTATGAATACGTGTAGGATACGTTATCATAATGCTGTGAGTGGGGTGCAGGTGTAGTTAATGAGTCATGTAAATGAAATGTGATATTATGTGTTTTGTATTTGTGTTGTGTTTGCATCGTTGTATTTATGACACGGAAAATGGGATTGTGAAGGACGAAGTCCTTCGGGAAGTCACCAAAGGTGACGCTATTTATGTAATCTCCAGGAAATTTCCCGCTTTTATTTTAACTTTTCCGGCAATGTAAGTTCATTATTTTGTTGAATCGCATTTATTAAGAACCTTAATTACCTACTTCAAATTCATAAGTAATAAATATTTATGTTATATGCTTTGTAAATAATTGTCACCATCCTATTCCATAAATATATAGGTACATACTAAGTCATTTCTAAAACTATATATATACACATGATATAAACAATTTATTATGAAAATATAACATTGCTAGTATTTTTAAATTACTAAAGGTAAATAAAACAAATAAATATATAATTATATCTATAAACATATTAAATATGAATTATGATGGAATGAAGTCATGAACATAAAATTTATGAGCACTTAAGTTGAAATATGTTATGAAATTAAAAACTATTTTTCATATTTTGCAATCTTAATCCCTATAACAAATTAAATTTGGTAAATAAGCCCATGATACTACCCTATAAATAGACCCTCATTCTTCCCTCATTCTCACACCATATCAAGTTCTAATCCCTCTCTCAAGATTCAAAGTCGTTTCCATATTCATAAGTAAGTTCTTCTTATATTCTTGCTTGTTCATACTTTTCCTTTAAAAAATCTCTCATAACTTGCTAGATCTATGATCCCTAACATGTTTATGTTATAATCATAGACCTATCCAAGATCAAAAGCCCTATTTTAATTAAAATTGTGTCAAACTTTTATTTAAAAGTTTGGTTGATCATTTTTACTCCTTTCAATTTCAAAATTATGTTTTTACTAAAAATCCTCATTTTCAAGTTAAATTATTTAATATTCAATTTCTATCTTTACATAAACTTATATTTTCACTTTAGCCCATATACTTTCCAAACACAAACTAAACTTGGTTAAGTATGCAAATAGAGTAAATTTCAAACCAGTATGTAGTTATCCGGAAAACATTAAAGTTCTGGCTAGGAAAAGACGGGGTTCTGATCCGACCAACTCTTTCCTGGGAACTTTTCTGTTGGAGGTACTACTCTAGAATGATAACCATTCTAGTGTACAACAACCACTTTCAACTAATTATGATTATGATTATAAACTCATTTCTTTATAAATATTTATACAAACTTTTATATAATTTATTTTTATTATATGAGAACATTTAAAACTCAATTCTATACTTTTAATTAATAATTAATTATGGTTTAATTATTAATTAATTAAAACATTATTATACTTTAAATTTTGGTTTAATTACCAACTAATTAAATCATTATTTTTAACACTTGTTTTTCATAAATCAAATGAAAGGTTTCATTCATTTATTTATGTAGTAAATTATTTAATTACTCAACTAATTATTACTCATTTATTTATTCATCTACCTATCTATTAATTTATGCAATTACAAATAAAAGAAAACTAGTCATTTATTTATTTGTGTATTTATTTACAAACAAAAGAAACCTAATTATTTATTCATACGTTTATTACAAACAAACAACATCGTTATTAATTCTTTCACTTATTACAATACAAATATTTATCAAAGATTTACATAAAATATTATTTGCAACTCAAATAATTATTTTATTATTAAAATGAGGACACTCACATCAATCTCCTCGCACAATAGGATTCTCTATTTCAGTTGTACAAATCATTGGTATATATGTTCCATCAAACATAAGTTAACCTTGTGATTAGCTAGAACATTTGTGCAATATACTCGTGTGACATCCAAGCTACTCATTGCAAGGTGAGTTTACATAGCCCATTTTTACTGTTTTTGCTTTTGGGGTGAAACATGTTATCAACTTTATCTATTTAAACAATTCAATATATCTTGTGCTTGATCTTTATGCTTTATATTTGAACTACTTGGTGACCATTGCATGTGTTTCATGCCAGTACATTCATTAACTTGCAGCCCAAGCCTAAGGTAGTACCTAACATGACCATTTATATGGGAAACTGAAACTATAACTTACCACAAGACCTTGACGGGTTTTGTTGGGTATCAACTATAACTTGGAGTATCCGCTTGCTCCCTTTTTAAAATGGCAATTAGTGGGATTGCGTATCTAGTTTTCTATTATCAGGCTTGAATTGTACGCTTGGAACCTTGTATGTTCTCATATATATGCTTTAGACATGCGTTGAACATATTGAATTGTAATCTATACTAACTCTTTGGTGTCAAAACCTGTGTATCTCACCAACTACTTGTAGTTGACAGTTACTTACATGTTTCAGGTGCACCTGTTTGAGGACTACTTGCTCACCTAGGACTTGGACCTAGTTTAATTTAAATTATGTTTTGAACGTTTCATTTTCCTATGTAACGGATGCTTTTAATTTGAATAATAAATATTATCATATTTAATAGATGATCATGTGCTTATGAACAACCGCGTTAGCCCCGGCGTTTAATCCGCCGCCGGCCGGGGTGTGACAGATTGGTATCAGAGCCATGGTTATAGGGAATTAGGTTATTAGACACATGACCTAGACTATAACCTAGGAGTCCCAAACATGAGTTTAACTCGTGTCTTTTGTTAGGAACTCCACTCTATACTTACTATGCTTACTTACCTACACTTACCTACTTCTGATTTCTTGATGTAACTACATGAACTAAAATATTCAAGGGTCCACATGAAACTATTTGGGACTACTTGAACTACATGAAACTTACATTTAGACTTAATAGTCTGATCCGAATGAAACTCTCGTCAAAGGTATGTAAGTTCTAACTAATGAATGAGAACTTGTGCAATCCGGAAGGGTGGATGCCTGTATTCTAGAAGTTCTGTCTAGGAAAACATTTCGTATAAATCCAAATCAACCGATGGACCAGTTATGCTTTCCTGGGAATTCTTGGGATGAGTGTCCATTTATAGGCTAAATGTCACACCCCGACCGATGGCGGAATCATCGAGGCGGACAATGTGATGATTGTTCAAAAGCACATGATAGCTAAAGGTTGCATAATTCATTAATTTAATTTAAAGACAACAAGATCCAAATACAATACATTCCAAATAACCTAGTCTAGTTCAAATCATTGATTTATTTAACTAGGTCCATAGTCCTTAAGTGGAGAAACCTTCGGCAAGTAGTCACATATCCAAACCTGAAACATTATTTAAATCAAGTGTCAACTAAAAAGTTGGTGAGCACATAGGTTTAGTAAATCCAGTAAATAGTAGTGTAAATCGTTTTACAACTCATTGTTTATCTTGTTAAACATAGCATATGATGTAACATTTATTTAATCACAATTCAAACCGAGTTTGACGCGCTTGAACAGAGCACAACAGCTAAGTCCGGTATGCTTGAATATAGTTACCCACTATATCCGGTATGATTGAATATAACACGCGGTTATATCCGAGTATGCAGTAATAAACACCCTAACCGGGTGGGCTGGTCAGGCACAATAGATCTATCAATATTACAGTTGGTTGTCTTGTGTATAAATGTATGTACATCCAAAGAATAAGCATATAGTCTCATGTATAACACGTATAAACAGTGTGAGTAGCATGTATAATGTTTCACCCCAAAACTTATAAAAATGTGAAATAGGGGCTATGTAACTCACTTTGCAAGCGGGTATTTGTCCACGCGTGTAGGTGATAAGTATGTTGAAGTCTAAGCACGATGAAACCCTATGTAGATAAATGGGTATTATTGTATGTTTGTATGTATGTGCGTATTCGTATTTAAATGAGTATAGGTTTTATAATAATATCCTTAATATAAAATGTGGTAGAAAATGAATATGGTTTTGTAAAGCTTTGACTTATAAAATATTACATTTTTAAATAATTAATCATTATGTTTAATGTATTTAAACAATAATAATAAATAAACAGATAAGTCTTTATTTGATTAATTATGTTGATATTTTATATATTAAAATTTATTTTAACAAGTTTATTAAAAGTATTGCTAGGTTCATATAAAAATAATGAGACATTTTATATATTAAATGTATTTTAATAAGTTTATAAAATGTTACAAGATTTATAAAAATATAGAACATTTTATATCTAAAAAAAAAAAATGTAATTAAATAAGTTTATAAAGATATTACAAGATTTATATAAATATGGACATTTTATATCTAAAAATGTAATTAAATAAGTTTATAAAGATATTACAAGATTTATATAAATATGGACATTTTATATCTAAAAATGTAATTAAATAAGTTTATAAAAATATTGCAAGATTTATAAAAATATAGGACATTTTATACCTAAAAATGTAATTAAATAAGTTTATAAAAATATTGCAAGATTTATAAAAGTGTGGGGTATTATAATGTATTTTAATAAAAAAAAATGGGATGGTTTATAAAAATATAGTTTAATTGATTTAAAAATAAACGAACGAGTAAACCGACTCGTTTTAGTCTTTAGTGTAATAAAATAACATTGAAATAAGTTAAGAAAATTAAATAAAATAAAAAGAATAATAACAGAAGTAAAAAAAATTGGGCCGGAGGCCAACCGGGATCGAACCCGCGACCTCAGACTCCACACACACACACGCATAACCAGCCGGGCTACTGCCCATCGCTGGTTATGTGTGTGTTGTTTAATTGATATACACACAGCCTTTAATGGTCGCTGGTCCTCGGCAACCGGCAACCCGTGTCCGAGGACTTGGGTTTGCCCGGTAATCGACGGATTTATGCCGCGATTTCGATTAGGATAGTTTGCCAAAGGGTAACAGAAGGTAATCGAATGGATTTGAGGTACCTATTTGGTCGCGAAGGGCCTGGTCGGCAGAAACTTAAGCCCGAAAATGTCACAAGTGGGAATCGACTTCTGGATGGAATTAGACTTCGAAACCTTGGTTGCAGCTTCACTTAGTAACGACGAAAGTGATGGAGTCTTCAATTTGGTGCGAGAGTGTGTGGAAAGAGGGTAACCAGTTCGTGCAGGGCCGACCATGGCCATTTATAGTCGGGCTTGATCCTGATAATGATACAAGCAATTGAGCATGCCCCGACACTCGTCAGGACGAGACGAAACTGTCGAGACCACTTGCAGGCGTGGAGGTTGACTGTCGGGGCCGTATTAGAGGTGTGAACTTTCGGCTACGAACACGATCAGACGATTGGGATGATGGGGAGACAAATTGGTCGAGGGGTATTGATCGCGTGGGGGAGACGAAGCCAGAGAAGCCTTTGTCGGCTGTTGAGGTGCAGGGAACAGCCCTGTCGGGTGGGTTCGCCGGAGAAAGCCTTGGACCGCCGGACAAATCGAAGGGGTGACCGGAAATACGAAATGGGTTTTGGCAGATTTAGTCCCTGTAGTTTGGTTTGATACGGAATAGCCCTTAAATTAAATACCGGATGAATCCCTGTGGTTTCATTTGACCAGAAACAGCCCCTCAACGATTTTAAATTTTAAATCCTTTTAGTTTGGTTAATTACAATATAACCCCTGAACTTTTATTTAAATAATTAATTAGATTTCTTTTTCAATTTCAATTAATTTATTTTATACTTATATATTTTATAAATCCACTTTCTTTAATAAAACTAATCTTTTTAAATAATTATCTTTTTGAAATAATGCATTAAATTATTTATTTAAATCATTAAGTTTATTTAACTTAAATTCTTTTAAACTAAAATGAAATTTAAGTTTATAAAATTTATAAAACTTATGTTTTTATTTAAAAATCCATCTTTTTAAATGGTTAATTTAATAAAATTGTAAACCATCGATTTATTTATATAAATTATTTAATTTAATAACATAATTTACATAGTTTATAACCTTAAAATATTTTTAAAATTTACCTTAAAAATACATAAATTGTACGCCAATTTGTATAAATTTGATTAAATATACGTGTATATGATTTGAAATAGAATGTTAATATTTATGTGACAATTATTACAACAAAAATTTTGAAAGGTCACACTAAAGCATGACTTCTCAAACATTAGAAAGACTTAAAGTACTTTGATAAGTCAATGTGCCCATTAGGGGTACCATAATGCCTCCCCGTCATGAGCGTAGGAACAACCTCACCGATAGGATCATTCAGCAAATGACTACAATCCTACCGACCATGGTCAATCAGCTGAACCAGAATGCTGCACCGAGAAATCCCGCGTGTACATTCAAACACTTCAACTCCTGCAACCCCACCAAGTTTTACGGGAACGAAGGAGCTACTGGACTGCTCCAATGGTTTGAAAGCATTGAGGGGACTTTCATCAATGCGGACTGCCCTGAGAACCTGAAGGTTCGCTATGCTACTAGTGTCTTCCAGAAGAGGGCACCCACATGGTGGAATGGAAAAAAACGAAACCGTGGGATTGAGGTTGCACTAGCCTTGCCTTAGGCGGATGTCAAAACACTCATGACAGATGAGTTTTGCCCCCGTAATGAAGTCAAGAAACTAGAAGCTGAGTTCTGGGATCTCAAACAAGACAGTGGTGAAAGCCTTGCCTACACCACCCGCTTTCATGAGCTTAGCCTACTGGTGCCCCATATGGTCACTCCTCTCTCGCGAGCCATTGAGAAGTACATCAATGGTCTGCCCATGCAGATTCAGGACACTGTTTTGGGTAGTAACCCAGCCACTCTCGAGGAAGCCATCCGTCTTGCAGCAACCCTGTCAGACAATCATGTTAAGGCAGGGACTCTATCTAAAAAGGGTGCTAAGAAGACTTTTGAGAAAGCCACCACTAAACCCCCCAAGGAGACCAAGTCTGAGTCTTCCTTCAATAACAGGAAAAGGAAGGGCAAAAATTTTGCCATTATCACACCCGCTACTCCTTTAGCCCAAGTGGCCCCTACTGCCTTCAACCCCACCAAGAAACAATATGCGGGGACTTCACCACTTTGTAATATCTGCAAACTTCACCACCCTGCTCACGCACAATGTTGTCTGTGCACTACTTGTGGACGTTATAGACATTGGACTAACACCTGTCTTATTCCACCAACTAATCAAGTCTACCAACCTACTGCTCCTGTTCCTGTTCCTGCTGCTATCGCCCAGGGTCGCGCTTGTTACGAGTGGTGACCCTAATCACTTTAGGAACCGTTGCCCTAGGCTAGTCATTGTGAATCAAGCAAATCTAAACCAGGGCAACATGGTTCAAGGAAACATAAACCAAGGGAATATGAACCGAGGGAATGTGAATCAGGGGAATGCAAACTCGGTAGCTCGTGGACGTGCCTTTAACATCAATGCCAACGAGGCTCAAGCCAACAATGATGTGGTGAACGGTACGTTTCCAATTAATCAGCAATATGCTTCTATCCTGTTCGATACTGGTTCCGATAAGAGTTTCGTGTCCTTTGAATTCGAACCACAACTTGCTATGAGTCGAGCTAAGTTAGACAAACCCTTTGATATTTTAGTAGCAGATGGTTATTCTGTTTCATGTGACACCATTATTAGAGATTGTACCTTAACCTTGAGCGATCATGACTTTTCAATCAATCTTATTCCCATGGCTCTCGGAGGTTTCGACATCATAGTAGGCATGGACTGGCTGACCAAGCACCATGCTGAAGTCGTCTGTTTTGACAAGTATATCCGTATCCCTCTTGACTCGGGTGAAGTTTTGAACGTTTATGGTGAGAAACCGTCAAAGGGACTCAAGCTTATGTCTTGCACTACCGCACAGAAGTATTTACGGAAGAAATGTGTGGCATTCTTGGCCCATATTGTGGAACGAAAAGGCAAAGATAAGAGTCTCCAAGACATTCCTGTAATCAAAGACTTCCCTGAAGTTTTCCCTGAAGACTTACCTGGTATTCCTCCTATACGCCAAGTCGAATTCCGTATTGACTTAGTGCCAGGAGCAAACCCCGTGGCCAAGTCACCTTATCGTCTTGCACCATCAGAGATGCAGGAACTTTCAAGTCAACTCCGAGAACTTTCTGACAAAGGATTCATTCGTCCTAGCGTTTCCCCTTGGGAGCACCTGTTCTATTCGTCAAGAAGAAGGATGGTTCTTTTCGGATGTGCATCGACTATCGGAAACTTAACAAGCTTACTGTGAAGAACCGTTATCCACTTCCTAGGATTGACGATTTGTTCAATCAGCTTCAAGGCTCGACTTATTTCTCTAAGATCGATCTTCGTTCTGGTTATCACCAGTTACGAGTGCTCGAATCCGATATCCCCAAGACAGCCTTTCGTACAAGATATGGTCATTACGAGTTCATGGTTATGCCATTCGGACTAACCAATGCACCCGCGGTATTCATGGATCTTATGAACCACGTGTGTAAGCCGTACCTGGACAAGTTTGTAATCGTCTTCATTGACGACATTCTCATCTATTCAAAATCAAAAGCAGAACACGAGGAACACTTGCGTTTGGTTTTGGACCTATTGAAGAAGGAGCAACTATACGCTAAGTTCTCCAAATGTGAATTTTGGCTAAAGGAAGTCCAATTCTTGGGACACATAGTCAACGAGAAGGGTATTCACGTGGATCCCGCTAAGATTGAGGCAGTAAAGAACTGGCAAGCCCCAAAGAACCCTACCGAAGTCCGCTCATTTATAGGTTTAGCGGGCTATTATCGTTGTTTCATAACGAACTTTTCAAAGATCGCGGTACCACTCACAGCCTTAACTCACAAAGGAAAACCCTACGAGTGGGGACCAAAACAAGAGGAAGCCTTTCAAACCCTAAAACAGAAACTGTGTGAGGCTCCTATCCTGACTCTTGTCGATGGAACCGAAGACTTTGTCGTGTACTGTGACGCTTCCCACTTAGGCCTTGGTTGTGTACTAATGCAGCGAGGCAAAGTGATTGCTTATGCGTCCCGACAACTCAAAATCCATGAGAAGAATTATACGACGCACGATCTTGAGTTTGGTGCGGTCGTATTTGCTCTGAAAATTTGGAGACATTACCTATATGGTACCAAATGTGAGGTTTACACCGATCATAAGAGCCTCCAACACGTTTTCAATAAAAAAGAACTCAACATGAGGCAAAGGTGTTGGGTTGAACTCCTAAACGACTACGACTGCAATATTCGTTATCATCCGGGTAAGGCGAATGTCGTGGCCGATGCTCTTAGCCGTAAGGAACCTATCAAGATCCACAGCATTCGAATCCAAAATGATATTCAAACTCGCATCCTAGAAGCACAACATCTTTCTGTCACTGAAGGAAACATGTACGACAAAATGTCATGTGGTGCTGAACTCCAACTTGAAACCAAACCCAATGGGTTACTTTACTTTCTAAATCGTATCTGGATTCCGGACCGTGACAACCTTCGTACCTTTATCATGAACGAGGCTCACAAGGCGCGTTATTCTGTACATCCTGGTGTAGACAAAATGTATATGGATCTCCGTACCCAATACTGGTGGCCTAGTATGAAGAAGGACATTGCCCTCTATGTGTCCAAATGCCTTACTTGTTTGAAGGTTAAAGCCGAGCACCAGCGTCCATTTGGTTTACTTGAACAACCCGAGATTCCCGTATGGAAATGGGAGTGTATTGCCATGGACTTTATAACCAAACTCCCACACACATCTCGTGGTCATGATA
Source organism: Smallanthus sonchifolius (assembly GCA_023525975.1). Lineage (NCBI taxonomy): Eukaryota > Viridiplantae > Streptophyta > Magnoliopsida > Asterales > Asteraceae > Smallanthus > Smallanthus sonchifolius. Next base: position 70,512,663 of record CM042033.1, on the reverse strand, counting down.
GCATTTGGGTAATCATCGACCGTCTGACAAAATCTGCTCATTTCATACCCATACGTGAAGACTATCGAGTGGAGAAACTAGCTCGAATCTATATTGATGAGATCGTTAGTCGTCACGGTGTACCTCTCAATATTATTTCTGATCGTGATGGACGATTCACCTCTCGCTTCTGGCAATCCCTGCAATCAGCTTTGGGCACTCAACTAAATCTTAGTACTGCTTATCACCCGCAAACTGATGGTCAATCTGAGTGAACGATTCAAACTCTCGAAGACATGCTTAGAGCCTGTGTCATTGACTTCAAGGGAAATTGGGATTTACATATACCCCTAATCGAGTTCTCGTACAACAATAGTTATCACACGAGCATTAGCATGGCTCCTTTTGAAGCACTTTTTGGTCGGAAGTGCCGATCTCCTATCTGTTAGACTGAAATTGGTGAATCACAAATCAATGGTCCTGAACTTATTCAAGAAACTTCCGACAAGATAATATTAATCCGAGACAACCTTCTGATAGCAAGAAGTCGGCAAAAGAGCTATGCCGACAAACGTCGAAAACCCGTAGAATTTCAAGTTGACGATCTGGTTCTTCTCAAGGTATCCCCTTGGAAAGGTGTAGTTCGTTTCGGAAAGAAAGGGAAACTTGCTCCAAGATTCGTAGGTCCTTTTAAAATCCTTGAGCGGATTGGGAAGGTAGCCTACAAATTGGATCTACCTGAAGGACTCAGTAACGTTCATCCAACATTTCATGTCTCAAACCTAAAGAAATGCTTAGCTGACGAGAATCTCCACATACCACTTGACGAGGTTCACATTGACGAAACAATATACTTCGTGGAGAAGCCTGTGGAGATCATGGACCGAGAAGTTAAGCAACTCAAGCGAAGTCGCATTCCAATTGTTAAGGTTCGGTAGGAATCCAAACATGGCCCTGAGTTCACTTGGGAACGTGAGAATCAAATGAAAGCCAAATACCCACATCTGTTTCCAGGACCCTCTTCCTAATCAATTTCGGGACGAAATTTTCTAAAGTAGGGGAGACTGTAATCTCTAGGAAATTTCCCGCTTTTATTTTAACTTTTTCGGCAATGTAAGTTCATTATTTTGGTGAATCGCATTTATGAAGAACCTTAATTACCTACTTCAAATTCATAAGTAATAAATATTTATGTTATATGCTTTGTAAATAATTGTCACCATCCTATTCCATAAATATATAGGTACATACTAAGTCATTTCTAAAACTATATATATACACACATGATATAAACAATTTATTATGAAAATATAACATTGCTAGTATTTTTAAATTACTAAAGGTAAATAAAACAAATAAATATATAGTTATATCTATAAACATATTAAATATGAATTATGATGGAATGAAGTCATGAACATAAAATTTATGAGCGCTTAAGTTGAAATATGTTATGAAATTAAAAACTATTTTTCATATTTTGCAATCTTAATCCCTATAACAAATTAAATTTTATAAATAAGCCCATGATACTACCCTATAAATAGACCCTCATTCTTCCCTCATTCTCACACCATATCAAGTTCTAATCCCCCTCTCAAGATTCAAATTCGTTTCCATATTCATAAGTAAGTTTTTCTTATATTCTTGCTTGTTCATACTTTTCCTTTAAAAAATCTCTCATAACTAGCTAGATCTGTGATCCCTAACATGTTTATGTTATAATCATAGACCTATCCTAGTTCAAAAGCCCTATTTTAATTAAAATTGTGTCAAACTTTTATTTAAAAGTTTGGTTAATCATTCTTACTCCTTTCAATTTCAAAAATTATGTTTTTACTAAAAATCCTCATTTTCAAGTTAAATTATTTAATATTCAATTTCTATCTTTACATAAACTTATATTTTCACTTTAGCCCATATACTTTCCAAACACAAACTAAACTTGGTTAAGTATGCAAATAGAGTAAATTTCAAATCAGTATGTAGTTATCCGGAAAACATTAAAGTTCTGGCTAGAAAAAAACGGGGTTCTGATCCGACCAACTCTTTCCTGGGAACTTTTCTGTTGGAGGTACTACTCTGGAATGATAACCATTCTAGTGTACAACAACCATTTTCAACTAATTATGATTATGATTATAAACTCATTTCTTTATAAATATTTATACAAACTTTTATATAATTTATTTTTATTATATGAGAACATTTAAAACTCAATTCTATACTTTTAGTTAATAATTAATTATGGTTTAATTATTAATTAATTAAAACATTATTATACTTTAAATTTTGGTTTAATTACCAACTAATTAAATCATTATTTTTAACACTTGTTTTTCATAAATCAAATGAAAGGTTTCATTCATTTATTTATGTAGTAAATTATTTAATTACTCAACTAATTATTACTCATTTATTTATTTATCTACCTATCTATTAATTTATGCAATTACAAATAAAAGAAAACTAGTCATTTATTTATTTGTGTATTTATTTACAAACAAAAGAAACCTAATTATTTATTCATACGTTTATTACAAACAAACAACATCGTTATTAATTCTTTCACTTATTACAATACAAATATTTATCAAAGATTTACATAAAATATTATTTGCAACTCAAATAATTATTTTATTATTAAAATGAGGACACTCACATCAATCTCCTCGCACAATAGGATTCTCTATTTCAGTTGTACAAATCATTGGTATATATGTTCCATCAAACATAAGTTAACCTTGTGATTAGCTAGAACATTTGTGCAATATACTCGTGTGACATCCAAGCTACTCATTGCAAGGTGAGTTTACATAGCCCATTTTTACTGTTTTTGCTTTTGGGGTGAAACATGTTATCAACTTTATCTATTTAAACAATTCAATATATCTTGTGCTTGATCTTTATGCTTTATATTTGAACTACTTGGTGACCATTGCATGTGTTTCATGCCAGTACATTCATTAACTTGCAGCCAAGCCTAAGGTAGTACCTAACATGACCATTTATATGGGAAACTAAAACTATAACTTACCACAAGACTTTGACGGGTTTTGTTGGGTATCAACTATAACTTGAAGTATCCGCTTGCTCCCTTTTTAAATTGGCAATCAATGGGATTGCGTATCTAGTTTTCTATTATCAGGCTTGAATTGTACGCTTGGAACCTTGTATGTTCTCATATATATGCTTTAGACATGCGTTGAACATATTGAATTGTTATCTATACTAACTCTTTGGTGTCAAAACCTGTGTATCTCACCAACTACTTGTAGTTGACAGTTACTTACATGTTTCAGGTGCACCTGTTTGAGGACTACTTGCTCACCTAGGACTTGGACCTAGTTTAATTTAAATTATGTTTTGAACGTTTTATTTTCCTATGTAACGGATGCTTTTAATTTGAATAATAAATATTATCATATTTAATAGATGATCATGTGCTTATGAACAACCGCGTCAGCCCCGGCGTTTAATCCGCCGCCGGCCGGGGTGTGATAATTTAACATGTTAATGATGAGCTCGGGGTGTGTCGAACGCCCTGACGAGGGTACAAGTGACGAGGTATGTCTTTGTGATTTATACGTGTTTAAATTGTATGCAAGTGTTGAGTTATATTTATTGTGCATGAGATGAGATTGATGTGACGTGTATATGACATTGATGTGGTGTGTAGAGTTAGATTGACCGTTGTTTCGGGATGATGAAGTTGTGTTTACAACTGTTGTGTCAGTTGACTTATGAGAGTCTTGGTTAAGGATGGTTGAGTCGATGTCTAGGGATTGGTTATGTTAACTAGGTCTTCGAGTTAATAAGGGTGGTAGATTACGAGTTATTAGTGTAGTAAACTCGATCCATGTCGGTGAAACTTACTAGGTTATAATTATGGGATGAGAATTGGGTGGTGAACCTTTTATGGGATTTCGTAGGATAACAAGGGTTATCTATATGTCAATAAATTATAAAACTATTTTATAAGGACTGGGGTGTCTTTAGTGGAGATAAATAATGATTGTGACGAGATGGTTTTTATTTAAATTAAACTATTAGAACTCACTCATTGTAGCTGACTTTGTATGTATGTTAGGTTGTTTTGCAGGTGAGATTGTATGACGAGGTATCTTGGCTTGGGGGCGGTGCTACTCGGATCGGTGTGCAGGCATTCGTGAGGTAAACTTAATGCCGATAACGACATTAAAAAGTAATTATTCTTTTAGAAAGACTTCCGCTATATGTTTTTATAATAAACTGAGTACTATTAATGAGAATACCCAGTGATGAGAACCAACTGTAGGGTGCCCGGTTTGGGGCCTTACAAGTTGGTATCAGAGCCATGGTTTAAGAGAAAATCGATGTTTTTATTAAAATAAAATACCTTAACTTAAACTGAAAATGGGACACGGGTGAAACGAATGCCACCACGAGTAACCGCGATCCAAGAGGTACGTCTTTTGAGTTATGCATTAATTGTTAGAGTGTTAATTGAGTAGTGTAACACTACGTGGAGTTGTGTGGTGTGATTAAGTGAGATTATATGTGAGTTGAGTAATGTGGAGTGACATTAATTGTAGCTATGTGATATAGTTGGTGTGTCGACATGGTTTAGTGATTTTGTGTGTAACCATGTGGGGTGTGCAATTGTGATAAATATGATAATTTATATGATGATTTGCTAGATTATTGGGTGATGCTATGTGAGTTGTGTGGGATGCATGTGCATCCGGTGTGTGTGAAAGGTAGAAAGCTAGTGTGAGTATGATGGGAAAGGTTTAGAATCCGAGCAGTAATGTGGACCACCAAATTGCATTTGATCACCGTGATTTGGCAGTCTATGAATACCCTTATATTATGAATTTGTTCCCATAGTAATCACCCCGACGTTATATCTTGAGTAGAATTAGGTGGATAAGACAAAGCGTACGAGATTGGGCAAGCGTGGAACTCTTACTAAGAGGAATGCAGATCGACAGGTCAAGCCGACGACTGCCGTAGATAAAGCTGACAGTGAGGTGGGGTGGTGTTGGCGCTTCCCGCGCCAAGTGTGACTTGAGCTTCGGTCGGCGACAGACCGTGTGGAGCTATGATTGGACAGACGGGATGAAGAAGGAGAGCAGTATTAGCTGTACGTGATTTTCCTCCAGGATGTGGACCATCATGGTCGAGAGATCAACCACTTGCGACACCTAAGAGAGCTCTATTTCAGGAGGAACCGGAGAGCGACATGCTAGATGCACCTGACGTGGTTTAGTAGTGACTTTGCGGGCAATGTTTGGGATGCTCGATTGTTTGATGATTAGTTAGTGTGGCAGTTGTCACAAGAGATATTTGGGGTGATTTGACGTTATGACTTATTAGACGTTTACGTGGGGTGATGCTCAATTCAAATATTGATTATTTGATTTTGACATTTATTGTGAGTCTTACCGCATGGTGATTTGAACCTAATTAATGATAATTGTGTTTGTGATGGCTATGATTGTATTTACAGTAGTGGAATATGTGTGGTATGGTGTGATTGTGTGATTGCATTCTAAATGACGTGAGTTAGTATTAAATGTGATCTTTGCTGTGATACTAGAGCATGGTTGAAATGGTGTAAGTAGACTTGTGTAGACATGAGTTTTGAATTTGTATGTGTCTACGGTCTTAAGATAGTGTCACCTATGTGCTAGTGTCTAGGTGATGTTTGAAGTGCAATGGGTGCATTGTACCTTGTGTGAGCATTCAAGACAGGGTCCTATGGGGAGTTATGATTATACATCTTTAGTAGGTGTAAATGTTCAGGATGAGGTTCAGTGGGAAATCATGATTTTAAATATTATGTGTATGAATGTGTAGAGTGATGACTTGTGTCTAGGTTGAGTAGTGTGTCGTCCTGAACCATTGGTACGACCCATATGGGGTACGACCGTGTGAACTCTGTGTGAGTAAGGTGATGACGTGTGGCAGGGGCTACCGTTGTGATGGATAGAAGGTGGGGTTTAGGAGTTTGTGTGTCTATAAATGACGAGGTCATATCGTATATACGTAGATTTGTTCAGGTCTAGTTAGTGATGTGTGCACTTTGTGCGAGTTAGAGAGTTGAGATACCATATACCTATATATGCATTGAACAAGATAGGTTTCGTTATTATGACCTAACGCTATATGTCCTGGTAGTACAGTGCATAGAACGGGTGGTTGGTGTGATAATGCATAGTATTTCTACCTTGACGTTTCTCGACGTTGATACATCGAGGGGATGCAAAGAGTTATGATGATTTTCTAAACGATCGGTGAGGTGCTCTCATGAGATGCCTATGTTTATATCTCGGGAATTTGGAGCATGAAGACAATGGGTGGAGCTGTGAGAGTTGATGCTGGAAGCGTTTACGTGGACGCTTGATCGGAGATAGTTAGGAGGTAATCGAGGTTACGGCGCTGAAGATTTAGCACAGAGGGGACGGGGTGACGAAAGGATCTCCATGGGATATGTTCCATATGAAGAATTATGTCGATGTAAGATACAAGAGGAATGGGAATGTTTTCTCGAAACGAGGCAAGGGGTGGCTGAGGCTTCTGATAATACGAACTTCATGTTCGCATTTGATGGATGAGACGCGGTTGGTAATCGCGTAGTAATGATATAGCAACGACGAGGAAAGCAAGTGTAACATCCATGACTTTTGCTTGTATTATTTTATTTCATTTTTGTGCAATTATAACATTTGTGACATGTCATTGCTTGTCATAACGTACGTGTACATTAAATCGTGCCATATCAATTATTATATTACTAACGTATGACGACTCGGAGTTTTAATTTAAAAAAAAAAAACTTTATTTCATATTTTATTTGTGTATATATATGTATATTGTTAAAGTAAATAAATTGATTATAAACTTTAAATCTTATAAAATGAAGTTTTATTTTTTATAAAAGACAAATAATAATAATGAAATAAATAATGTATAAGTTATTATTTAAAATAAATTAGAAAAAGAAAGTCTTGAACCCCCCCTCTATAAGCATTTGAACCCCCTCTTTTGGTCTTTGAACCCCCCTCATGCCTAATTAAACCCTAGTATGGAAGATCAACCCAAATTTTGACTTGCAAAAGTCAAAACCCGATCAAATCATCCTAATCACCTGAAATTTCGGGATTCAAATCTTTCCCAATTGATTTCTAACCATTTGGGATTGTATGGAAAGTTGAGAATCATCCAATTTATTGTGAAATCACGATTTTAGAACCCATTTGGGGGTTACGGTCGTGAGGTCTTTAAAATCCACAAATCAAGTTCTTTTTCAGCAAATCTAATCCCATTCAAACCTGTAACGCGTGTTTAATCGTTCCATATAAATTTCCTATCGTTTTACACTCGAAACCAGCCTCAAAACAGTCCTCCTTGCTCCTCTCAGTCGCGATCAGCATAAGGGAAAACAACCTCTCATTCTTGCATCAAATCAGTTCCAATTTCAGGTATTTACCCAATTTCCTACTCGTTTTTACACCATGATTTGAAGCCCTAACGTTTTGATGTCAATATGTGCTTCATTGTTGCTGATTTGGAACTTAGGGTTTTTGTTTGAATGATTGGGGAAGAAGGGTCTCAGGACCCTTATGTTAAAACTAAAAAGTTTTACCTCTTTGTCAAGGCATATGCCCAGTCTGATTGGTTAACACTTTGCACTCCCAAGGCAGAGGTCACGAGTTTGACCCGGCCTCTGCCCAGTTTTGTTCCTTTTTTTATTCGTAGCTATTCACTTGTTTTTACTCCTTTTCACACTCACACACACACATTTATATAATTATAATTATTATGTTATGATTACTAAACCCGCTCCTTTTATAGATTTTTCAAGAGGTTTATAAGTATTATCTTTTAGTAAAATAAAAGTATACATATACATATACATATATATATACATATACATATACATATACATATACATATACATATACATATACATATATATATATATATATATATATATATATATATATATATATATATATATATATATATATATATATATATATATATATATAGGAGGGATCAAGAGAAAACCACAAAGTTAGGCGAAAACCGAGAAAACTACTACAAGCCAATCAAATATTTTATAGCTTTTTTATTTTTTTAATTTATTTCTAAGTATATTAATATAATATTACACAATTTACCAAAAAATTATTTTACGTATTGTGTTTTACGTATACGTAACCACATTTTTTTTTGTTTTCTGTTTACGTATACGTAACACTATGTGATACGTAAGCCAATACTTAAATGATTTTTTGGTAAAAATGTGTAATATTACATTGATACTCTTATAAATAAATAAAAATAAAATAAAATAAAAAATAAATATTATTATATGACTGGTTAAAATTGATTTTTTTAGTGGTCTTCTTGGCTTTCGCATAACAATGTGGTTTTCTCTGGAACCCTCTCATATATATATATATATATTGATTGTATTCTAAAAACCTTTTTAATTACTCCAAATGTATAATAATATATGAACATTATTATTAAACATGTATTATTTCGTTACCACTATGTATTTCAAAAACATAACAAACGTTAAGTGTGTATTTCCTAAACTCTATTTTATTGTATGACTCTTAAAATTATGAAACGATCGTATAAATTACATTTAACCTAGGCCTTTAAATAGGTTATTAATAATACGATTTTATTAGATTTATAAATAATATAAATTTTAATAATTGTTTTATTAATATATTTATCATATTATTAATACTTTCAAAAATAATATTGTATTAATAGTTAAATGATTCTTTTATTAATTAATCTTATTAATTAAAATTTTCATAAATAGTAAATTCGCATAACTAATTTATTTACTTATTTCAAATAATATCTATATGAATATTATTATATTATAATATTCCATCATGATAACTATTTTAATCTAATTGTTTTAACGAGGTATTTATTATATTAAATTTGACACCTAAATTTATTTTATAAATAAAATTTATAAAACATTATTTCATTTAATCTGGTTTATATATTATCACTTTATTTAACTTGGTATCATTAAAGATTCGAACCTTTAATATTTTCGTTTGCTCGTTCGTTCCAAAATCCTAAAGTCTCAATCATTCCGTTCTTATTTCTTTTAATCATTTCTATATATTAAATATGTATAATTATTTATTTAGGGCATCGTTAAACCGGTTCACTCGTCCTCACGACCTAGTTCAAGTTTAAGTCACAATATCAAGGTGAAAACATGTAGGGGTGTTCAAAGTCGGATATCCGAAAATTTCGGATAGTGGATTTCACTATCCGTATCCGAAATTTCAGATTCGGATAGCGAAACGGATATCCGTTTTTTTTAACTTAAATATATTTTTTAAATTAAAATATAAATATATAAAATATACTAAATGAACATCATCTTTATGAAATAATTAAAAAAACATTAAAAACCAATTTTTGAGTAATTTACGAAATTACGACGCGAATACGTTTTAGTTTTTTTTTTTAAAATAGGAAGGCTAAACACATAACATAAAAAGCCATATACTGCATATATATTGTATTTATAACACTTTTTAGGAAACAATATATAAATTTGGCAAAAAAAATATATTTTCGAAATTACGACGCGAATACATTTTATTTAAAAAAAAATAAGAGAGCTAAACACTTAAAATAAAAACCATATACTTTATATATATATATATATATATATATATATATATATGTATATATTGTATTCATAACACTTTCTAAGAAAGATATCTTAAAAAAAAATCGGATTTTCGGATATCCGAAATTTTTGAAAAATGCTATCCGAATCCGAAAATTCAGATATCCGAATTTCGGATATCCGAATTTTCGGATAGTTTGGATTCGGAATTTCGAATATTTCGGTTTCGGATACGGATACTTTTGAACACCTTAGAAACAAGTATATACATGGCTTGATAACTCAAACTTTTATCACAACAAATTCTTGAACAAGTAATTTCAATCATGTACTTGATATTTGAACACTAAATGATAACATTGCAATCATTAACTTGATTACAAGCCTAAAGAAGTACTAGTATGGCCATATAGGGGAAACCGACATAACAACGGCACAATCTTAGGGATTGTGGATGCAAATAACATTTCAACGGCACAATCTTAGAGATTGTGGATGCAAATAACACTTCAACAGCACAATCTTGGGGATTGTGGATGAAAATAACAAATAACATAAAGGGTTGGTTGCAAGAAATTTCGTGTTGATATGTTGGCACACTTGATTGAACTTGTATTGAATTTGTATATCTGTTTATGCCAACTTATTTTGATGACTTATAAAAACCTATGCTTCTCACCAACTTTATGTTGACCCATTTTATTCTACATGTTTCAGGGAATGAATAATAGATGATGAAGTATCACATAGGAAAGCTCTTGGACTTAGCTAATAAATTTGAACAATGTTTTGGGATGTTTGTTTCTGTTCTTGAAACAAGTGTTGACATTAAATATGGAATTTAATAATTTATGTGATGCCTTAGTATTTGTCTTTATACCTTGTGCTATGAACTATATGTGTGACACCTCGCGTTTCAGCCTTGGCGGGGTATGACAACAACGTTCAAGGGAGGTAAGTGCAGGATTGCACGTAAGTGACTAGAAGGAGAATGCCTACACTGGTAGACATATTACTAGACTAAAGACGAATTATGTGGAGCTTCGGTTGAGGATAATGTGTGGAATATATGTTTGGGATCTGAGAAAATTTTGAGATATATCAAGAGCAGAGGAAGATACCTCTAGTATGGAGTGTATGTGCTTGTTTAAGGGGTGCATTGAACGCAGAGTAATGAATTAAAGAGGTACCTCAGTAGAGGAATGTTGTGATTGTAGAGACCGGGAGGAGCTTCGCAAAGCTCTTGGAAATCATCAGAGAAGGACCAATGTAGTACCTTTATGAGCAAGGCAGTGGTGCGAGAGTTTTGAGGAATCATCGCCGGATGATGATTAGGGTATGAGACGAGAGGAACGACGAATAATCCTAATTATGAAAGGCAATGAGCCTTACTTGGGGGATGACCATCGGAATGACGAGATCATTAGGGCTATGCAAGAATGACGGGCATAGGTGCGGTGAGCGGATCAGGATTAAGGAGAAGTAAGCAGTTAATTGAAGGTGTGGTACCGTTTGAGAAAAATTTGAAGGGACAAGTGATAAAGGAATATGTAGGTGAGATCTACAACTCCCAAAGTTGAAAGCAGTCAACGGATAAGGCTTCTTAAACACCAAGGGTGGTGGTTGAGTTGCAAAGAAAGTAATAGACTCGGTGAATGTGAAAGTGAATGCTTGACGCTAAATGAAATTGGTACACGAAGGGGAACGAAAAGGTAAGCCGTGTTGGATTATGCAGACGCAGGATTCGAGGACGAATCCTCTTTTAAGGTGGGTAGACTTGTAACATTCCGAAAATCTACGCCTTAGTTATTTGAGCTAGCGGATAACCTAAGTCTCTTGTAAATGAGACGGTTGACGGAAGTTTCACGTAAAACCCTACTCTTGAATTACGAGGGACCCGGTTAGCCAAAAGAGGAGCAGTGTGGAGCGAAAGTGCGCGAAATGGAAACTCGAGGACTAGAATGTAAAACCTCAAGGGTTTAAATATCACATTTATGCAAACCCTAGACCATAATAGGTCTAAGGGGTTTGCGATGGCAGAAAGGGACGAGAGAGAGGAGGACGACGACTGTGGCGACTACACGGCGATCCTAAGGTGGTGACGAGCAGGGGAAACTCCATTACACGTTAAGGTAACCTCCTTTTATGATTACATTGTTTACATGTGCTTGCATGGATGTCCGATTAGGGTTTCGGGGTTGGTTGGCCGGGAGCGACGGCTGGAATGGAGAAGGTGGCAGCGGCGAGGAAGGAGACGGTGGCTGTGGCGGGGTGTGCTAGTAGCCATGGTAGTGGCTAACCCAGTGACGCATACGGTTCAGTGGTGGGATCACGACATTAGCAATGGCCGACGAGGAGGGGGCAAACTGCCATGGTAGCGACTGTGGTAGTGCAACGTGTAGCCGACGACGACCTGATGGCGGCGTGTGACGGTGGCGGGAGCTGCTGTGACAGTAGCCATGGTGGCGCTACAGAGGCATACGACGGTGGAGAAGATGGGTGATGTTCCGGCTAGAGATAAACAAGACAAAGGGGACGAAGACGAGGAGCACAGTGGAGTACGGTGGTGGTACACGGTGGTGCGTGGTGGTGTATGGAGGGAGAGATGGAGATCGGGAGGGTTGCCGGTGTGGCTTACATCAATTAGGGTTTGCATACATGTAAAGGAAACCCGACTTGAGTACGTGCACTACGTGAAAGCCCTAAAGTATTTGGTCAAACTATGAGTATACTCATGGCCTGAATGCTTATCCATAGAAAGCCTTTAAAATTAAAATTATTTAATAGAAGTTTTGCCATTTTTGAAGAAGTAAATCATTTATAGATTTTGAAAGTATTAAACGTATTCACCTTTGTAAAATCTTGGTTTAAGAAAGCATGTAAACTTGTAATGGTTGCTTCTATTTGGACAACGCTATGATACTGACTTTCTATCCTAGGGTTCTACGAGCAGAAATTTCTATGCGTTACTGATCGAAGAAATGTCTTAAAGCAAAAGTGCAGTATGTTAAAATGGGTATTGAATTGATTTCTGAGAGTGAGAGAGATTTTAGAGGTGTGTAGAAACTGATTCTCAGGCCCTTCATTTATAGGCTGGAAGTGCACCCGTAGTGGACCGTAAGCAAGGGGTAGTGGTTCGCTACCGCCCAGGCTTCAACGAGTCAGCTAGCCATGTGTCGGCTCCGGGTTATGACCCATCAAAATTTTTGTGGTGTGTGTACGAACTTGAACTACCTAGTATAATTTAAGAACGGAGATCACATTGGGCGAGCAAAGTAGTTTTAGGAGGTTATTATTCGTTGCACCGCACACCCCCCCACCTACATTCATAATCTCAAGAATTCTGATTCTTTATATTTATTTCTTCGATACAATTGTGGTAAAACGGACGAGATGAGTTGAGTCAGGTAATAACTCATAAGCGGGTTCTGGTTGAAACATGTCTTTTCTATAGAAGAACTAATTCATTTTGAGTCAAAGCGAATTTTAACTAAAATGGGCACAAGTGAAGAATTTTTAACCAAACTCGTGTGATTGAATTTTTTTTTATTAAATAGGTGTGGTTTTAAAAATAATTATCAAATGAGTGTTTTAAAAAAAATATTTACCAAATAGGTGTAGTTACAACCCATCATAATTTTTCTATTTATTTTTTGTTTTTAAGATACCCATTATACTTCATTTTTATATTTTTTCAATCAAACCACTATAATTCTTTTTTTTATTTTTTAAACAACCTATTATACTTATGTTTTATCCAATTCATTTTTTTTCAATCTAACCGGTTATTCTTTTTATTTGATTGTTTTTTATAATCTTTATCTAGTTAATAATTGTTTGTCATTATTTTTATTTGTGTTTCTCTTTTATTACCTTAAATCTTCTTCTCTAAATACTTTTGCAAAATTTTGACGGTAATATTCGAATGACGTTATACATCGTCCATATTTTTAGGTTTTTATTTTTATTTTGATTATGGTTGTAGTTCATGTTTTAGGCTTTAAAATAGTTAAAAAAAAATGACACTTTGAAAACTAAAAATATTAATAACTGGTTAGAAAGAATATAAATTTGTTTTGTTATTGAAAAAAGTTCACGTGAATTATGAAAAATAATCTAATGACTGATAAAAAAAATATAAAAGAAATATAAAATGTTGGTTAAAAATTATAAAAGAAAGTATGATAAATAGAAATTAAACATGTTTGATAAATAGTTTTTTCAATAACACTCGATTAGTAAATACTTTTAAAATCACACCTATTTAGTAAATAGTTTTTTCAATCACACCACTTTGGCTAAAAACTCCACAAGTGAAAGCCAACTATTAAAAATAAAGTATCAAATGATTAAGTATTACAACTATATAAAAATTATTTTGTTTTTGTTTGATATAAGTGTTGGATTTCCCGTTAAGTTTTACTCATAAAACGCAACGGAAGTCTTGAATAATATCAAAACGAGAAATTTGGTCCGGTGGTCCATTTGCAAACAGAAAAGAAACCCAATTTCACAACCATAGGGTGTTTCAGAAAACGTATATTGATTGTTGATTGGAGATCACTACTAAAAACTCACTCACCGTGATAACCCGTGATCTTGGATGCTAGTCCAAGTTTTTGCGAATCAAAATCCCAAAAACCGATCTCAGTCGTTTCTGATCTTGCTTCTTTGTTTGCGACCGAAACAAGATAAGCGAAGCCGGCTCGACTTCTTTCTTCAAAACGTTGTGATGGTTCCATACATACACAAGAAAGGTCTTTGGTCGTTTTTGGTACATGTATTCAGAACATATTTTACATACTCGCCATTGTTTTCTTTGTATTATCCGACTGAACTTTTGATAGTACTATAAAAAATTTACAATTTGAGAATGATACGTACACAACTCAAAGAGATATTCAGGACAATTCAAAACTATAAAACCTACATCAATCGTTTATCACTACGCTACACTTATAAGTTATTTGATTTCATATGCATAGTATGATATCAGAAACAAATACAAATATTTAACAACATATTTTTTTATATTAGGCGGTGTGTATATATTTCAGTTCATGTAAAACCTAAGGATTATAAAATCATCTATATTTTTCTGATGTAATAGTTAATGGACCATAATGAGAAGTCCAGCAGGGTGAAGGGTGTAATTTACACATTCTATAAATAGGAAAGTTATAGTGAAAGACATCATTAATTGAATTTCTGAAATTACACCTGACCCCCCTGAGAATGAAAGGTAAACACATAACAAGTAAAAGAAACTGCAAATCAGAAATTAGAAAAAGATGTTGCTTCAATCACCTCAAATAAAAATAACTGAAAGAGACAATTTAATTTCCGAAAATCCAGGAAAATAATATTTGAAAAGATTATAACTTTTGCCAAAAAGGTTGTGGTGTAATGGTTGAGGTAAGGCCTGGAGTTCCAAGAGACCCGGGTTCAATCCTTGCCAATACCATTAATTTCCGTGGCATCGCAAATGAGGCCTAGCTCTTAGGCTGACGCACCAGGGTTTTACCCACGTCGATCCAGGGTTCGAGCCTCGGCTCTCCCTCAAGCCCGGAAGGGGCCGTATTTGGTGGGGTTTTTCCTTGAAAGCTCTCCAACTCTGACGGCAAGTGGGCCCGGTTAAGACAACATATTGGCCGGAGTCGGACGAGGCTCTCCAATATGACGGGGGATGCGACGTCACAACATTCAATGCTCGCCTTAAAAAAAAAAACTTTTGCCACCTAATTATTGGTATATACTTGATAATTTAATAATTTATTACCAAATATATAACTTCTTTTAAATTAGAAATATTAAATTCAGAATTTGTACCAAATATAACTTTCTTTTAATAACTAATTTATTTAAAAAATTATTTAATTAAAAATTTTAATGTCAGAATTTATACCAAATATAACTTTTTTTTTATTCTGATTAGAGTATCTTTAATGTTAATACTAATAATTCTACTAAAATAAAATAAATAGATAATCTTTTTAGAATATACTGTCACTGAAAAAATTGTTTTAATATTAGCACTAAATTTACAAACACGTTTAACTAGTTTAATATACATTATATTTTTTGTTGGATATAATTATTTTATTTATAAAGACAAAAACTATACATCAATCATTTCACCTTAGTTCAATTATTTTTCACGAAAAAAACTAATTTAATTTTTAAACGTTATTATTTAAATAACATATTAAAATAAAAATAATAATATTTGACGTAAAATTAAATTTATTAAAAATTACATATTAATAACACACAAAGAAGATTATATCATTAAAGATATTTTACCTATAATTTTTAGAACTAGCATATCACTCTGACAATTTTTCAATAAATACTTTGTAAAATTAAAAATTAATGTTTAATTTTTGTATATCGAGTCAGAATTTCTTTTAACCGAGTTACGTAGTTGTAATATTTTAAGTTTTCGTTTAGGTAGGTGAAGATGCACCTTTCTGTTAGACCTAATGCTTGTAAAACCATTTAAGGCAAGCTCAGGTTGAAAGTGGCCCATTAGGGATTTAGGTTTTGTAAAATATAATACTATAAATAGGGAGCTCTACTTTAGTAATGGAAGGGCTTCTCTCTATATAATTTACAAAAGAAATATACAATTCAATGGATTTGGTTCTTCAATGATGAATATGAGTGATTTGGTTGTCCTCTTTCTATTCTTGTTCAGATCCACATCTCTTAAGTAAGGGGTGGGGGTTGTTTGGGTGAATATTATAACAAAAAAAACAGTTAGATATATTTGTTATAAAAAAATTTTGTTTATAAATTTATACACTTTAAATTTTATAAAATTAAAGATTTAATAAGTTAAATTTTAAGTTTTACATATCACTTATTTTTGCTGTAATTTTAAACTTTTGATTTTTTGTTTTGAAATTTAAGTATTTTATTATATTTTTTACAAATCCATAATTCCAAGGATACCCGAAAAATATTTAAGTAACTTTGATATGTTTTATTAGTGTAAAAAGATTGGTAATTAAAAATAATATAAAATATGGTGATGATGTGATAATATTTTTGTATCACCTTATTGGAGTGGTTTTTAAAAAAATATTTGTTATTCTTATATGACAGCTGACTACTCATGTTTTTTGGTAGGGTGATTTTGGGTCTTCTTATTATTGTGGATTCTCTAACAAGCATTATAACAATAATAAATTGTTTACAACAATGTGAAGTATTCATAAAAAACACCCTACACTTTGTATATAATCATCTACACACAATATCTATACTACTATATAATTCATATTTAAAGGATATTGTTATAATTTACTTAAAAAATTAAGACACTTAACACAATTTTTTTTACATAGTGTACAAATTAGCAATGCCTCAAATGTGTATAATTACCTTCTAACCCATGTTTATAATTAAAACCTAATAATTATCCTTTAACCCATATACTTAATTCTATCATTTACTCAAAAAATTAAGACACCTAATTTTTTTTTGCATAATGTACAAATTAGCAATGGCTCAATTGTTTACAATTACCTACTAACCCATTTCTATAATTTAACCCATGATTAAATTGACACTATATTAAATAGAGAAAATCAATTAAAGACGTTCAATTCTCCACGGCAACGCGCGAGATACCTTTTACGTGTGGTCGTAGCTCATATAAATATTTTATAAGCAACTTACATGTGCGTTTGCAAATGAGATGTAATTTATAAAAAAAAATTAGTTTAGTTAAGCAAATTTTTGCACAGAATTAACTTGTCGGGGCCGCTAATCGTGCGGGTTCTCTATCAATATAATCACATACATATGCATTTTTTTCAAGTGTAGGATTTTTTGAATGATTGTTTACCTCTATAGGAATTTTACCTTTGTGTAGGAGGTAGGTATATGTGTTGGTTTATGAGGGTTATTTGTAGGAAAAAAATGAGGTTTATGGGTAGGAATCGGGTATTTTGTTCCATAAAAAATTGATAAGATGATCATAAAAAAGATATTATTTGGAATTGAGATGTGAACAATTCTTTAAAACAAATGATCTTTGGATTTCAATATCTATACTATATAATAAATAAAGGTTTTGGTGGACACGTGTCATTCTCATATTCATCCTTAACATTTTTTTTCCCGCATCTCTCTCTTGTTAATTATACAAATTTCTTTAAATTGTTTTTTATTTATTTTTGTTTTCCTGCTCTCTCTCCTATTAAATAATAATGATTTCTATAATTATTTTTATAAAACGTTTTTTATTTAAAAAATAGGTTTGTTCATAAAACATTTTTATAATTTGAACATTTCTTTCATTCTTTTTATAAAACATTTTTAAAAAATAACTATATAACGTTTCTAAAATTTATATTAAAATACTATGTAATATGTCATAAATATATAAATTATAATAAATAAATATTTTGAGATGTCATATGTCATCATTCTATAGCCTCTAAATCTTTGTTTTTCCGCTAAAACATTTTCCAATTATCTATTTTAATTGATTTTTTTAAACTCCTAAATTGATTAAATACCATTTAAACATTTCCATATTTGTTATGATTTTAAATTTTAAATATTAAATGTAGGATAGCTTTTGTTAGACCAATAACTTCATTGTTAAATACATTATTTATAATTAAATTTAACTAATTCATTATTGAAGAGTTGTAAAACTCTCCTCAATATTAAACTTTCCGATTACAATCCTTTGAATATACTGAATCTCTAAAAAACCGCCTCCTCCTCATATGAGATCACTCCTATTTATAAGCTTCCTCCTTCTCTCTTTCCTCCAACCTAATGATGTTGACATCTTTCCTCGTATTGGTCCATCCATATTCCCCGTTATTCTTGTGGGTCCCCTTTGTTATACGGTTATAGGTCCTTTTATGTAATTCCCTTTTTGCCCTTCTATACGAGTATGAAGTCATACGTCGTCAAGTCCTCCGAGTCGATTTTATGTTGCGTGATCTCGACTAAATAAAAGAGGAAGTCTTTGGTGCCATATTTCTTGATGGGATTTATTGATTTTTTTCTTAGGGGTCACATCGACCTGCTACTTAATCTCTAGGGGCGTGTGTACGCCGACCCTGTTGTTCCGGGTGTCAAGTCAGTGTGGTCATGATGATGTTAGGGGTCGTTTCTTATTCTTTTTTTTTTTTTATAAAAAAAGGGGGGAGACCCTTCTTCTTCTCATTACCATTTTCCTGCTTCGTCATCTTCTCTTTCTTAACACAATCTTTCACTCCTCGTGTCTTTCTTTCTTGCTTTTTTTCTAATGGGTGACAACGCCGACGTGGCCCTTATTCCCATCAATTAGAGCGTGGAACGCTTCGATAGGTTGAAGGCTACGTATGGGATCCCCAACGACTTGGAGCCTGAGTATCCTCCTATGGGAGGTACTGCTGCCAGACCCCTGTGGGCAAGATATCTTTATATGCGATTTCTTTTCTGAGGCCAATTTCCGGGTTCCTGTAACTTCTTTTGTCTTTGATTTGCTCCGATATTACAAAATTCATTTGTCTCAGGTGCACCCTTTGGGAATGTTTCGGATACGTCATTTTGAATTTTGTTGTATTGCCTTGAAGTAGGATCCTTCGGTGGCCGTTTTTCATCATTTCTATAAGTTGTATTTGAAAGATAGTTGGTTTTCCTTCGTGAAACGTTCGGGAATTCCCCCTCACGCCGGAGAGACTCCTCAAGGCTTTCTTGGTTGGAAAGAAAGATTCTTTTATATCAGCGCCCGGATGGCTCCGGCGGATATGTGCATCTGGTCTCTTCGCCTCCCTGTGGTGGATGTTCCTCCTAATCTAGAAGCTTTCAAGAAAACTCCTTTGTTCTATTTTGACTTCCCGTCCTGCTAATATTCAAACCATTCCTAAGCATGCCCTAGTTGGGATCGGGATGAGTCATAATTGGGGAAAACTTGACCGGATTCCCATTTATACCTTAGGACAACAATGTAAGTGTACGTTGCTTAAAGTTATTGTTTTAAGTGCTTTTTGCTCCTTTGTCATGGTCCGGCCCCTCATGTTTGTTTTTTTCCTTTTATGTTTTCAGAAGTTGCCAGTTACTATGATGTGTTGTTCCCGGAGACTTTCAAGGCTCTTACTAGGGGCGGATGGCAAGGACGTTCTTCAAACCTTTCATGAATGTTTCTTCTTTCCGCGGGATAGTTTGCAGGAAACAAAAAAATTGGATGTTGTTAAGTGATGCGTGTTTTCATTCCTTGATTTGTTTTGTTTCGTTCATTTACTTGTCTGCCTATTTCTTATCACTGGTTTGTTGTAGAGGATATTGGTGCGTCCGGGGCGCTCGAGGATGTTATCGAGGATGTTCCTCTTGTGAAAACTAAAGCTTCCGGCAGTGGTGGTGAGGGTGTGATATCTCCCAAGAAGAAAAGGCGGAAATTGACCGAAGCTATGCTTATGGTAAAAAGGTTCCTGGATCTATTCCTGAAGGTGAGTTTTCCTTCTTTTTTTTGTTTTCTGAATCAAATGTTTGTTGTTACGTTGTACTGATGTGTGGTTCCTTGAACTTATGTCCAGGTGCTAAACCTGACCAAGCTTCCCATTCTCCCGCTGTTGCCAAGAAGGTGCTTTCTCCCCCCGGGAGAACGTTGATTCTGGACCTTGTCCTGAAACTGTTGGTGCTACCATGGAGCCGCCTATCCCCGCTGGAGAGAAAGGAAAAGGGAAGGAGGAGCTCAAAGGATCTTTCGGGGAAGTGCACTCCCCCCGTTCTTCTACTGCAAACATGGGTCAGTCTAACTTCCGGATGCCCACCCAATCTGAGCCCTGGACCTGCAAATGCCCGATCGAAGCATGTTCTGAACTGGAATTTGTTGCAGGGGGACTGCCTGAATGATCCTCAACTTTGCCGGACTTTCTTAATGCATGCTTTTCCACCGGCTGAGAGGCTGCGCCATTCTTCTAGTTCTCCTGAAGCTTTATCTGATAGGCCGGCCCTCTGTTGGGTGGAGAGCATGGCTGTGATGCCGGAGATATGCCGCCAGTGGGATGAAGGCAGGAGGGAGATTGAGAGGCTTAAGATGATGTTATCCCAAAGGTCTTCGGATGTCGAGAAGATAACTTCCTTAACCCAAGAAGTGAAGAAATTGCCTTGGCAATTAAAGGAGAAAGATGCCAGTCATGCCAAGGCCTGGGCTGAGTTTACTGAGGCATGCTCCCGTACTAATGCCGAACTGGAGAAGCATGCCCAGGCCCTTAGGAACACTTAAGCCCGTGCTGATAACCTGGCGTCACAACTTGTTGTTAAGGAGAAGGAACTGATCGAGTCATTGGATCAAGTGAAGGTGATGGGTGAGCGGGTAAAGGTGCTTGAGAGTGAGAAAACGAGGTTGGGGGCGGACAGGGCTGGGTTGGAGGGGGAGTTGGTTGTGGTGAAGGAAGATCGGAGGTGGTTGGTGGCTGAGGGTATCCCCTGGCTATGGAAGCGTTGCGCGGGAGTGATGAGTTTATTGATGGGATAGTTGGTTTGAATGGTGCTGCGGAGCCCGCAGGTTATCATGATGGCTTGGCGGAGGGTTTTCATGTAATCCCCAGGAAATTCCGGCCTATATTTTTACTTTTTCGGCACCTGTAATTTCATTATAATGTGGTTCGCATCAATTCATCCCAATAAATTATCCTATTTATCCATGGGTGTGCATACATGCATATATCGGGTGCAATTAATTTCAAATTCAAGAGTAATAAATATTTATATAAGGAGTTATATAGTTGTTATTATTCTATGAAATAAATATATATATACTAAGTTAATTCTAAATATATATATATATATATATATATATATATATATATTCTATAAATATATAATTTAAAAGTCAAATTATAAATTTTATAAAAAAATAGGGTTTATGTTGTTTTAATAAAAATAAAAATCTATTTCATTTAATAAACTTCATTTTTTATATTTATAACATTTAATTATAATATAATAATTTATTATATTTTATAAAAAAATATAAGATTTAATAAAATTATGTTTTATAAAAAGTCCAGGGTTCAAATGGTTAATTCTAAAACTTTGTTTCTAATTAAAACTAAAGTTTTTACATAAAATATTAACACCCCGAAACTTGGAGGACCTGTTTTGCCAATACGCATTCTCCTTCCCTTCCAAATCAGTCACGGGTTCGAAACCCCTCCATCACCGGTTTTACCACTTTAATCCCGAACTCGCAACTGTGATGTTTTCATGCGAAACCAAAACCGGCATCACGTTTAGGATCATCTAACGACCCACTTCCTTCGATTAATTGGACTTTTATGATCATTTTAATGCCCAACCCATAACCGCAAACCCCACTCGCAATCATTTACTCGAACGATCAATGCGGTACGAATTAACTATAAATAGGGACCTATAATCATGTACGAGACAAATTACAAACTCCCTACGCTCTAAATCTCGTTCAATTTCACCTCTGAATCACAAGTGCCGGCCGAAGAACTCGTCCCTGTTCCGACAAGCCGTCCTCACTCCACACTTAACCAATTCTGGTAAATTTGTGTCTTTGTACTCGTTTCAATCCCATTAACAAAAGCCCTATGGTTTGAGCACCAATCGTTTGACCAATCGAGCGAATTAAAGGGCTAGGGTTACGGGTTTGTATTTGAGGAGGAAGATGACTTGGGCTTGCATGTCTGTGTTCGTGTGTCCGGCCCAGACGCAAAACCTAATAACACACGGCAACATGCCCTGGTCTGATGGTTTGTGCGTGTCTGTGTTCGTGTGTCCGGCCCAGACGCGGGTTCGAGTCCCGGCACCCATTTTTGAATCAAATTGTTTTCATTCATTATTTTTAACCATTATTCAATATTTAAAAATTCCAACTTAATTTCCATAAATTCTACAAATATATTCTCAAGGTTTTATAAAAACTGAATTTATTAAATAATGTTTATTTATTTATTTTAATTAAAAACATATTATAAAGCATTTTAAATTCATAAATAGATGAAGAAAATGATTAGTTTTGGCAAATTTAATTATGTTATTTATTTTTATGTTATTTTATAAATTTTAATTATATATTCAAACATTATTAAATTCCTTTAAACTTATAAATAATTATTGTGGTGAGAATAATTATTTAAATACTTTTAAATACCTAAATAATTATGTTAAATAATTGTTTTATATAAAGTTCAATTATTTTTATTTAAAACCTATTTAGTCTTTTTCATTAATTAACAGATTAATTGACCTTTTGAGTTACACTAATCAATTAACCATTATAAATATATTAACTAATTGATTAATTACCCACTTTATTTACATTGACTAATATTTTAACTAATTATTTTGTTTACACAAAATAAAATTTATTAAACCCTTTCCACTTTATAAATTATTTATAAACCATTTTTAGATAGATTATATAAATAAATCTAAATACACTATTTTCCATTCCATATTATGTTTATTTAACAATTCATATGTAATCTTATTTAAAGCTTTTTCCATACTATGATTTATTTAATTATTGAAAGATAATAATATGAATAAAGTCCAAACATTTTAGCGTTATAAATACATATGTTTTCCTACAAAACTTGCACGAACCCTATGCCCAGTCTCAAAACCCCATGAAACTCTAAAGTCCCAAAATCTCCATAATACAATTTAGACGTACATTGAATTTAGAGTACCATTGCATGTGTAGGTTTATTGTCAGAAATCCTCACGAGGCCTATCATTATTTACCAATTCATACCAATTCTAGCTTCAATACAAGTGAGTTTCATAGCTCCCTTTCTCTTTACTTTCGTTTTCAAAATACTCGGGGTGGAACATGTTTACATTGCTATACATACAAATTCAATACCATTGTTCTCATGCTATTACTATGTGCTTTATGTCTTAAACTACTTAGCGACCATACGTGTGTTCATGTTTAGTACAATCATTAACTTGCGAGGCAGGCCTAAGGTAGTACCTTTTATGATCATTTATACGGGAATCTGATTCATTACTTAACACGGACCTTGGTGGGTTTGTGTATACATATTACTATATTTTCAAAATGACTATCTGTTGGATTGTGCCTACAGTTTTCCATTTACACGGTTTGATTGTATGTCTTGGAATCTTGTATGTTTTCACATTTATGCCTTAGTTAAGCTTTGAACATATTGAATTTCAAATCCTTTTTACTTAACTTTTGTTTGGTGTCAAACCTATGTTACTCAACAACTACTTGTAATTGACATTTACTCACATGTTTCAGGTGCACCAGTAGACGACACTACTTGATCACATAGGACATGGACTTAGTTCAATTTAATCTTATTATGTTATGTTTGAATACTTGTTTTCCTATTTACAATTGTAACGAATGCTTTTAAATTCTAGTAATAAATACTATCATATTTAATAGATGATCATGTGCTTATGAACAACTGCGTTACCCCCGGCGTATAATCCGTCGCCGGCCGGGGTGTGACAGATTGGTATCAGAGCCATGGTTATAGGGAATTAGGTTATTAGACACACATGACCTAGACTATACCCTAGGAATCCCAAACATGAGTTTAACTCATGTCTTTTACTAGGAACTCTACTCTATACTCATTATACATACATCCACTTACTTATCTACATCTGCCTATTTCTATCTGCGTAGTGCAAATACATGAACTACATCATTCAAGAGACTACATGAAACTATTTGAAACTACATGGACTACTTGAAACATATTTTTAGTCTATAATCTATAACCTTCGGATACCCTTGTGTAATTATGCCACATATTATCTTGTGTATTACATAGCATGATACAACACAAATTCTCTTATGTGCTATGTTACTTGATAACCTACATGTTTACAAAAACTACTACTCCTTTGATACCTTATTAGCTACACTATTTAAATTGTTTGCACAATACCTGTTTGATATCACTAGATGCTATCCTAAGTTTTTCCATACACACCTTCATCTTTACACAACATCACAAGTCACTTATGGAAAGATTCAAACTCCTAGACCCAATGCCAGTTAAAATTTTAAAATCCCGTCAAAGTTTTGGGTTCTGAAAAATAGTAGAGAACATATGCAATCCGGAAGGGTAGATGTCTGTACCTTGGGTCTTCTGTCTAGGAAAGCATTTCATATAAATCTAAATCAACCGAAGGATCCGTATGCTTCCCTGGGAATTCCCGAAGTGAGTGTCCACTTATAGGCTAAAGCATGTCTTCTTGAAAGTATATGAACTCAAATCACTTTGATTTGTCACAGTATACATTGGGTTATGCCCCAAATGAAAACAACCTAAACATCGTTCGCTTAACTATTATGATTTGGTACACAAGTCTAAACCTCCTATTTGACTCTTACGCTTAATCATATTTAAGTCAGCTACACCCTTCAACCTGACCTTGAAAATTTTATAACCCTTATTATCATTTGCAAAGGATTTAAACCCTTAGACCTTGCAATTAAACTCCAATACTTTATGATGCCGAACGCGTGGTCCTTTCTTTTATGGTGCCGGATGCATGATCTGGTCTTTTTAAAGTGTTGGATTAAAATCCAATCTTTTATGATGTCAGATGCGTGGTCCGGTCTTTTTAAAGTGTTGGATTAAAATCCAATCTTTTATAATGTCGGACGCGTGGTCCGGTGTTTTGTGGTGCTGGATGCATGATCCGGTCTTTTTAAAGTGTTGGATTAAAATCCAATCTTTTTTTATGCCGGACGCGTGGTCCGGTCGTTTACGGTGCCGGATGCATGATCCGGTCTTTTTAAAGTGTTGGATTAAATTTCAATCTTTTATGATGCCGGACGCATGGTCCGGTCTTTTGTGGTGCCGGATGCATGATCCGGTCTTTTTAAAGTGTTGGATTAAAATCCAATCTTTTATGATGTCGTACGCATGGTCCGGTCTTTTATGGTGTCGGATGCATGATCTGGTATTTTTAAAGTGTTGGATTAAAATCCAATCTTTTATGATGCCGGACGCGTGGTCCGGTCTTTTATGGTGCCGGATGCATGATCCTGTCTTTTTAAAGTGTTGGATTAAAATCCAATCTTTTATGATGTCGGACGCGTGGTCCGGTCTTTTGTGGTGCCGGATGCATGATCCGTTCTTTTTAAAGTGTTGGATTAAAATCCAATCTTTTATGATGTCAGATGCATGATCCGTTCTTTTTAAAGTGTTGGATTAAAATCCAATCTTTTATGATGCCGGACGCATGGTCCGGTCTTTTATGGTGCCGGATGCACGATCCGGTCTTTTTAAAGTGTTGGATTAAAATCCAATCTTTTATGATGTCAGACGCGTGGTCCGGTCTTTTATGGTGCCGAATTCATGATCCGGTCTTTTTAAAGTGTTGGATTAAAATCCAATCTTTTATGAAGCCGGACGCATGGTCCGGTCTTTTGTGGTACCGGATGCCTGATCCGGTCTTTTTAACTCACTTTCGTAACTTCAAAGACTTTTCTTATATAAATTAACCATTTTCTTTTAAATAAAATAAGGAACAAAAACTACATGTAGCATTTTCTTAACTTGGTTCCATTCCATGTCCTGGGAATACTCGTCCCGTCAAGCCGGATCAGAGAGTATGCCGCATTTCCTAAGGCTTCCTTGATTTGGTAGGGTCCTTCCCAATTAGGCACTAGTTTTCCTCCGGACTCTGCTCTACTAGCATCGTTATTTCTAAAAACATATTCCACGGGCCGGAAGTACAAAGGAATGACGTTCTTATTATAGTACCTTTCTAGCAACTGTTTGTATTTTGCTTCTTTGATTTTTGCCTTTTCCCTTCTTTCTTCCAAAAGATCGAGGTTCATTCTTAGTTCTCGGTCGTTCTCCCCTCGTCCACTGAGGTGATGCGTATTGTTGGCATGCTTAGCTCCACGGGGATCACTGCTTCGTGACCATAGGTTAAGCTAAAAGGTGTTTCTCCATTGCTCGTCTTAGGAGTAGTACAATGTGCCCATAGGACGTTATGTATCTCATCCACGCATGAACCTCCCTTAGTTGCGAGCCTGGTTTTTATGCCCTTGAGCATGCTTTGATTGATTCTATCCACCTGGCCGTTCCCCTGCGGGTGAGCTACAGATGTGAAGATTTGTCGTATGCCATTTCTTCGCACCACCCAGCTAATGCTTCAAATTGGGTCCCATTATCGCTGACCAAATATAAGGGGAGGCCGAAACGACATATTACCTGGTTCCATATAAATCTTTTGACTTGGGTTGCCGTGATGGTCGCCACTGCCTTGGCTTCCACCCATTTGGTGAAGTAATCCACTGCAACTATCAGGAATTTGACACGTCCCGGGGCTTCCAGGAATTGTCCGACAATGTCTATCCCCCATTTTTAAAAAGCCACGTCGCGGTGACCGGGATGAGATCATTTTTTGGTCTCAGAGTTTTAGGCGTATACTTTTGGCAGCTCATCACTTCTGGAGGGTTTGTACGGCAGTGACATGCATTCCTGGCTAATAATACCCTATGTTCATCAACTTGGCCACTATTATTCTAGGGCCCGCGTGCATGCCACAAGATCCCTCATGTATCTCTTGCACCAGCTATTCTACTTCTTTTTAGCAAGGGCCCTAAAAAGGTCATTCTGTAAAGCTGATTTCCTAGCATTTGGTATTGTAATGATGTAGTGCGTACCTTCTGGGCTTCCGCCCGTTCCTCTGGTAATGTTCCATTTTTAAAAAATGAGATGATGGGTGTCATCCAGGATCAGCTCATGTCCTGAATATTATGAATTTCCTCAATTTGAACAGAGGTCTTATCCAATGTTTGCACTCGTACTTCCTTTGCTAAATGATTGAATTGTACAGATGCTAACTTGCTCAAAGCGTCTGCCTTCTTATTTTGGCTGCGCGGGATGTGGTTGACGCAACATTCTTTAAACTGGATCATTGTTTCTGTGTCTTTTTTCAAATATTCTATCATCATCTCCCATCTGGCCTCATAAATTTTGTTTATCTGATTAGCCACTAAGAGTGAATCTACGTGTGCCCGGACGTACTGTGCTAACATAGCACCTGCTAAACGTAATCCGGCTAGTAGAGCTTCGTACTCTGCTTCATTGTTTGTACTTTTGAAGTCTAACTTTATTGTGTATGTTAATTCCGCGCTTTACGGGATGAGCAGCATAAGTCCTGCCCCTGATCCCTCCATGATGGAGGCTCCGTCTGTATATAAGGACCACCATTGTGGGGTATTATCTTGTATCGTAACTATGATCGGGTGATCAGCTATCTCTTTTTCTCGTCCTTCTGGTATTTCTGCTAGAAAATCCACAACTACCTGACCCTTTGTCGCAGACCTCGCCTTATATTCCAAACTGAAAACTCCTAGTTCTGTTGCCCATTTGGCCAATCTGTCGGACAACTCCGGCTTTCTCAATATCTGTTGTAAAGGAAAATTGGTGAGGACTTCCACCGGGTGTGCTTGGAAATATCTGCGCAATCTTCGGGAAGCATGAACCAAAGACAATGTGAGTTTTTCCAGAAGGGAATATCTTGTTTCTAGGTCTGTGAGCACCCAGTTGACGTAGTAAATGGGAGTCTGGACTCCATTTCTTTCAAACATGAGAACGACACCAACTGCTGCGTCTGTCGCGGCTATGTACATTTGAAGCTTCTCTTCCATTTTTGGTGCAGTGAGAGTTGGGAGTTTTGCAAGATATAATTTAAGATGTTGAAAAGCTTCTTCGGCCTGATCTATCCACTGAAACTGTTCTTTGCTCAGGCTTTTTTTCATGGTTTTGACAAAAGGTAGGGATCTTTCTACGTGTTTTGCCAAGAAACGGTTTATAGCCACCAAGCGTCCATTCAACGATTGTACGTATTTTATCGAGGATGGGGAGGGCATCCGGGTGATTGCTGAGACCTTGTATGGGTTTGCCCGGAAGCCTTTTTTTGTGACCATTACCCCTAAAAGTTTTCCTTCTTCTACCCCGAAAAAACACTTACCCGGGTTTAACATGATTTGAGATTCCTTCAGTCTTTTGAACGTTTCATTTATGTCCGTCTGGAGATTTTCTTCATCATGACTTTTGATGACCAAGTCATCGACATATATTTCCAAGTTCCGTCTGATCTGCGATTCAAAAACCTTATCCATGAGTCGTTGATAAGTTTCCCCAGCGTTTTTTAATCCGAAAGGCATCTTTGTATAACAAAAAACCCCAACGTTAGTAATGAATGCTGTTTTTTCTTCATCCTTTTCCGCCATGGGGATCTGGTGGTAACCTTTGTATCCGTCCAAAAAGCATTTGAAATGGAAAGGAGCCAAGGAATCTATCTTTAGGTCTATTTCTGGTAGGGGATACACGTCTTTTGGACAAGCGCTGTTTAAATTATTGTAATGTATACACATTCGCCAAGCACCGTTCCCTTGTTTTACCATGACCAGGTTGGCTATCCAAGTGGGATAGCGTACCTCTCGTAAAATGTCGGCATTGACGAGATCTCTGACTTGATCGGCGACTGTTCTGCTTCTTTCCGGTTCTGGACCACTGGATCCGCTGATTTGTAGACATGCAAATGATGTTCTGCAAGCTGGCGTGAAACTCCCTTCATATCTTCCGGTTTCCAAGTGAAAACTGTCATGTTATTCCGCAAAAGTTTCTTCAAGCGTTCCCTTCCTTGCGTGGACAAAGTTTTTCCAATGGTGACAATTTGTTCAGTGTATGCATGATTCATGATCCACCTCTCCGGACATTGTTTTGCTTCTTTAAGAGCATCATGATTATTATTGGAGGATGCCTTTAGTGCGCGGGTTTGTAGCACTTATGCAGTTTGATCGGCATAGACCACGGCTACTCCTTTAGGAGTTGGAAAGGTGATGGCCGAGTGGACAGTAGAGACAGCTGCATGGAAAGATGCCAACCCTGGTCGACCTAGAATGAGGTTATTTTTGGATACTTCTGGTATAAGCATAAAGGTAACAAGGACTGTGCGGATTTTGGTGCCTTCTTGTAATGTCATTGGGAGTGTTATCTGGCCTAATGGGACCACTGATTCTCCAGAGAAACCCACAAGATCAATATTCGCCGGCTCTAAAGATTTTTGATCTTCTACATCTAAACGACGGAAGAGTTTTTCGTACATGACGTTCATGGATGCTCCACTATCCACCAAAATTTTGCTGATACGATAATATCCTACCAATGCGGTAATTACGACTTGACTAGTGGAGGAAGCTCCTCCCCGGACTAGGGAAAATGAGTGGTTGCTCCATCCATGCCTCTAAACGTGCTCCTCCCTGCTTATGACCTCTGTGATTCATGACCTTCTGGTTTCCTATCATGCATAAATCCCTTACAGGCTTTTTGGTAAGGTTTTGTTTTTTTATGAGTGGGCCACCGTATATTTCTTTTAGTAAGTGCGAGAGCTTTCCAGTTTGGATGGCGGTTTCTATTTGTTTCTGTAGGTGCCAACAATGATATGTGTCATGACCAATATCCTTATGGAATTCACAATATCTTTTTGGATCCCGTATAGACTTTGGGTTAAGAGGTCGCGGCGGGTCTAGATTTAGCTTTTCTGTAATGAGGACCTCCCGTGGGGTTTTGGTTAACTTATTCACCCATGTGGGTCCTCTAATGTCAGCATTGTCTCGGAATTTCACAGTTGGGCCAGATGGCTTTGCAATTTCTAAACGTAAATATGTGTGAGGCCGAGTCCATGTATTGTTGTTTCTAAACCTTTTGTTTTGCCCAGACAGGCCAAACTGTTTGTCCATCCTATCATACTTATGATCCTTTCTGTCAAACTCATGTGTGCTCCGGACAGACCTTTTCTCCCGGACAAAGGTTCGTGCTGCCACCATTAACTCTTCCATTGTCTTCGGTAAACCATCTCGCCCATGAAGTCTTCGAATCAACTCATCATGACGGATCCCTTGTATGAAACCGACTATCATTAAATCCTCTCCCGTGCCTGCTATCTGTAGACTTTCCTTGTTGTACCGGGTGATGAAGTCCTCTATGGATTCATTGTCTTTTCGCCGTATATAGAGGATCTCTGTTTTTTCCTTGGTGTGTCTCTTTTGCTGGTTAAACTGCTGCATAAATTTGTCCAAGAATTCATCAAAGCTGTCAATCCGTCCGGTTGGCAAGCTATCGTACCACAAACGAGCGGAACCAACCAACGTTTGCACAAACATGTGGCACCATTCATGTAGAGCCCACCTTTCTACCCCTCCCGCACTGACGAAAACATTGACATGATCATCCGGATCCGTAGAGCCGTCATACTTGCCAACCGTGGTGGGCATTTTTAACTTCCTGGTTATTTCAGCCTGGGCGATGCGGGATGTAAATTTAGATTGAGTTAACAACGCTGCCGGACAATATGGGCGTTGTATGTCGACATGTGGAATATTGTCGGGTACGGGAAGTGTGATAGGCAATCGTCCTGCCATTCTTGGGTTATGTGTGGTCATCCCTGATGGTCCTCCAGCTACCATTGTTAGATTTTCAGTTTGTGGAATCCTCCTGGGGTAGTATAGGCAGCTTCTTCATATCTCAATCGATTACGGAGTTCTGCTAATCGTGCTTCCCTCCAAAATTGTTCATCTGCCCGTACTCGTCGTTGTTGCTCTATCCACCACTCGTTGCCCCCAATGAGCGGGACGGAAAAAGGGTTGAAACATGCAAAAGGAGGAATGGTGGTTGTGGTGACTCCTTTAGTAATGGTTTGAGAAGGGGTGTGTGCAGGTATGCTTGTCATGATTGTGATATGTGGTAAACTAAGGTTAGAAATTACACCCGGGACGAATGAAGCACCATTTGGGTTAGAGAAAAGTTGCATTGGGTAACTAGTAGGGAGAGAGATTTGTCCTGAATGAGGATGAAGAGGGTTTAATTATGGCTGTGTAGGAGTAGGAAGAATTACAGTCGACGAAACTGCCGGAATGGTCCCGTTATGAAAGACTGCAGATGCTGCGAGCAAAGCTTCACCTCGACCTCGTAAACTTTCTCGGCGTTCCTCCATTGTTACACCGGTTGAATGAGTCATCGGGGGTTGACTGTTCTCTGTTGGTGGCTGTTCTAACTCAATTTCCTCAATCTCTTCCTCCGGAACCTCCTGATGATTTTGATCATCCATTGTAAACAAGACAATTGTATTCGGAATACCGTCTTAACTTGCGTTCGACCGTGGATGGCGCCAATGAAGAGTTATAAAATTCTCCTCAATATTAAACTTTCCGATTACAATCCTTTGAATACACTGAATCTCTCAAAAACTGCCTCCTCCTCATATGAGGTCACTCCTATTTATAAGCTTCTTTCTTCTCTCTTTCCTCCAACCGAATGACATTGACATCTTTTCTCTTATTGGTCCATCCATATTCCTCGTTATTCTTGTAGGTTCCCTTTGTTATACGGTTAGAGCTCCTTTTATGTAATTCCATTTTTGCCCTTCTATACGAGTATAAAGTCATACGTCGTCAATTATAATTCATAAGATTTAGAGGTGTTAATTTTTTATATTTTTTTTAAATCAGTAATGAACATAGAATTTAAATTGACATTTTATTTCATAAAATCTAATAAAATTAAATCTTCTGCTAATTGTGCCTCTCTAAAATCTAATAATAACTTATCGACATATAAAATATTTATTTATTGTATTTTTTTCATGATTCAGCCTGTGTAATACACGAGAATATAACCTAGTAATAATAATATACAAAAGTCATTTCTCCCGATTCAATTTCAAATAAAAAAAAAAGTATTGTGTGTAGATTTAATCAACTATCGGATAAAGACAAATCACGTGAAGCCAAAAATAGCAAAAAATCGTTTAAAATATTAGTGTAACACCCTAAAAATTTAATATTTTCAAATTTTGCATTATCTATACTATACTAGCTTAGATCCCGTCTACTACAATATGTATCATATACTAAGTATAAAAAATAAAATTCAAAATATGTATAAATTAATATATAATTGGGTTTCGAAAATACGTTAAGTACTATTTAATGTATTTTGATTTTCATTTATTATTTGATTGAAAATAAAAGTTATATAATTAGATTTCAAAGATTTTATAATAAGGGATAATTTAAAATAAATATGTTTTATTAGTATAATTAATATTTTCTTTAAAAATTTATTATTATTAAAAGATGACGATGCATTTAATAATAGATGGAGATGAATATGTAGGCGACACGTGTTATTAAAAAACCTTTATTTATTATATAGTATAGATAATAAATAAAGGTTTTGGTGGGACACTTGTCATTCTCCTATACATACTTAACTTTTTTTTCCGGCTCTCTCTACTATTAATTATACAAATTTCTTTAGTTGTTTTTGTATTTTTTTGTTCTCGCCTCTCTCTTCTATTAAATAATAATGATTTCTATAATTATTTTTAAAAAAATATTTTTTTATAAAAATGTAATATGTAAATATTTATTACTAAGTATATATAACATAACATTTATTCAACCCGTGTAATACACCGGGTTT
Organism: Smallanthus sonchifolius; assembly: GCA_023525975.1. Taxonomy (NCBI): domain Eukaryota; kingdom Viridiplantae; phylum Streptophyta; class Magnoliopsida; order Asterales; family Asteraceae; genus Smallanthus; species Smallanthus sonchifolius. Next base: position 70,479,528 of record CM042033.1, on the reverse strand, counting down.
CTAAAGTTTAATATGAATTAACACTTATCAATTACATCAAAAAAATTAATACTCAGCTAAAAAAATATTTTAAAAACTAACTTAACAGAATTTATAAATGTCACGTAATATTTTATTCCACCCTTGTAATACACGAGTTTTTAAAGTTATAATTTTTTTATTATATAACATTGCATTTATTCAACGCGTGTAATACATGATATTCTAACCTAGTATATCTATATATAAATAAAAAGAAGAAAAAACTTAAAGGATGTTTAGTGTATATTCACAAAGTTTGCTCAAGTTGTTTAGTAACTTTGAGAACTTAATGTAAAGTGGTATAAATAGGAGGACCAAATATGAATTAAGATATTTAAAAGGTGGGAAAATAGGTCATTACACGTATCATCAAGAAAACTCGATCCAGAGCTTTAGTGTGTGCGATCCAAAGCATTGGGTTATGATGAAATTTTGAATGTTGTATGATAATCTTTAATAAATTTTATGTAGTAATGATACTTCTATGATATGATATGAAACAAGTAAAACATCCAAATTCTTCTTTATATGATAAACATGGCAAAATCATATTAAGGTTCATCAGTTTAATGAAATTGAGTTTTGCATGCTTAGAAGTTGTTAGATGAAATGCTTAACTTGGAAAATTGACCTAACTACTAAACAAATTGGGGTTTTTTTTTAAATCATCATGATCTTTTTGTTGACTATTTTGGGCATTTTGTATTGTATTTGACTTTAGGTGGTTATTTAGTCTTTTCTAACCTATTTGTATGTTTAAACATATGTTATGGAAAAGCTCAAGTGCAATGATGTTTGGGTTCAAGTCTCGTGAAGGAAGAAATATTAAATTTTTTGTTGATTAAACTCTTTGAATAGTCCTTTTGTAAAAGCTTATAAGTTAAAGCTTGTTATTATAAAGGTTAATGTACTTCATGATGTTTGAAAAAAAATGTTTTGATTCTAATTATATCTTGTAAATGTTTGTAATAACAAAGTATAAAGGTTAATGTAGTTCATGATGATTGAAATGTTCCCCTCTTTCTTTATATATTTCAATTATCTTCTACACATTAGGGCATTCAAAGTAGGCGCTCCATCCAGAACATAATATGTGCATGTCAATTATCTTCTACACATTATCTTCTACACAAGAATGGAGGATGGGTTGTGAATGCTCTTATAGATATAAACAGAACATGTGTATGTCATAAGTTGGAACAAAGAATAATATACATGTCGCAAGAGCACAAAATAAGCCAAAACAAATGATATGTCAAAATAACCCAGAACATTATATGTGGCATGCCTGAGAGCGAAAAGAAAAGAAGATGGAAACAGATTTGAGCAAAATAAAGTAGAGAACATTAGGGTTAAAATAGACTAATAGAGCTTGATATTTAATATGAAATAGGGTTCTACACCCTTATTGACGTTCCCACTTTTTAGGGTGCGCAAATAAAATCCGATCGGTACGAAAAACCGAACTAGATTTGACAAAATAGAACTCAATTCATATTAAAAACTAGGTTCTATTATGGAGAAGTAATAAAACCTATTTTATGTAACGACGTGTAGTAGTGTTAATGATGTTGGGTTGAAGGATTTAGGGTTGGTGGGGTGATAAGTTTAGTAGGTGAACCCGAATTCAGCCGGTATATATATTTGTGTCAAATATATCAACACTTTCCCAGATAAACTTAAAATCGTTACATGTTCATGTCTTATTTTGGGTTGACCCGTTTACGGTTCATTTACAAATATAAGTAACATTTGATGACTTAATATCAATTTAAACAACCACAATGACTCCATTCCAAATAAACCTTTTGTAATTTATGTCTTTTTATTTATTTTTGTTTGTTATCTTTCATTCTCAATTAACAAACTTTTATATATATATATATATATATATATATATATATATATATATATATATATATATATATATATATATATATATATATATATATATATATATCGCGCTAAATTAGAGGAACTAGATGAAAATGATTGAGAATAAGAAGTGAGAATGGCTGCAGAGTAATAGATAAAGTTTTTAAAAATAAATAGTTGATGAAGAATTCTAGAAAGGAAATTAAATTTACTTATGGAAATGAATATTCAGAGGAAAAACTAAAAATATTATACTTTATTTATATGATAACACTTTTTTAAATAAACTATTTTGAATAGAAAAGTTACTCTCACTTGGGAGTGTCAAGTGAGAGTATACCGCATACTCTAATAATTTACACTAATCCGTCATAGACAAGGCTCGAACCCTTGACCTTAAGGGAATGATCATCACTTTAACTCCAAATGACTTTGTCATTGGACCCAACCCCCCCCCCACACACACAGACCCGTTTTAATAAGCGGGTTATATTAGGCACCTCAAACCTGATTATTTTCGTGTTATATTTTGAGATTTGTCAAGAATTAATGCCCTTGATCACATGACTATATTTAGGGGTGTTCATCGGGGCGGGTTGCAGGTTTTTCAGGTTATTCGGTTCGGGTTATTCATGTTGGTATTTTTTTTGTTGAAATCACAATTCGAATCAAACCATATTTAAGGAAACCTAATCCGAACCTAAAACCACATTGTAATTCGGTTTGGTTTTCGATTTGAACCTAACAAACCGAATTAGCAAAAAAAAATAAACTTTTTTTTCTTTTGGGTAACCATAACTTATTCAGTTTAAACAATACAACATTTTAGGAAAGTTTAAACAAAATGATACATTTATCAAATAATGATTTATAATCCATATATGGGTATTGGTTATTGATGTAAATGAATTGGGTTAACTATAAAATATGGATTAAAATAGTGGTATAACCCAATTCGGGTTTTTCGGTTTAAACCGAATTCAAAATCTGGAAACCTAAACCAAACCAATAACCAAATTACATATTCGGTTTTCGGTTTGGTTTTAAACGGTTTCGGTTTCGATTCGATTATCGGTTTAATTGGTTTGAAACCAATTATTGAACACCCCTAACTATATTTAACAATATATAGTTAGTTTTATATTCTGAACAAGGTCATGGTTCAAGCCTTGGAAAACAACTTCTTTCACAAAATGTAGTGTAACGACCCCTCCTCGGCCCCTGCGTTAATGCGGGAGCTAAGTTAAGCACTATGTACGCCTTTTTTTATATTCTGAACGACAGGGGCGGAACATTTAAGGGCCAGAGGGGGCCCGGACCCTCCCATCTTTTTGCTCAAAAGTATTGATTTCGTCCCACTAGATTTATTTCATATTAGTTATAGTGTTTGTGCCCCTTCTAATCTAGACCAAAAGCCCAAATTTGTTTCACAAATCCACTAAAAGTTTTAATTTTTTTATTTGTAATATTTTTAGCCTCCCAATTTAATTGTTAAAGTTCTGTCACTGCTAAACAAGTTCAGGTTCTTTTAAGTTATATAGCCTCCTTTTTGTTCTAGAAAAATACAACATTTCTTTTAAAAAAGATTGATTCTATATTTTTTTTCTCAAGTTCATAAAAATATTATATAACTATTTTTTTCTTCAGAAAATCACCCGATTATAATAGTTTTATGTAATGTGGTTTATAACGCGTAATTAATACTCTATCTATTTTCTTATGAAATTAAATGTACGGTTTTCAATTTCGAATTAAATAATATTCGTAACTACTTATGAAGATTTTTTTTTGAAAGGCAAATTTCTTTAATCACGTGGGAGTGAGATTTAAACTTATGATCTTCTTCAACCTTACGCTTTGTTCCCGAGTTTACTATAAGAAGGAAAAGAAAAGAAAAAATTCATTTTCTTTCTTTTCTTTTCCCTTCTTTTCCCCTTTTTTCCTTTCTCTTCAAATCTTTCCAATTTGGAATGATGGAGATAAGCCTTTTTTTCTCTTCATTTCCCTCCATTTTTCTCCTTAAAAAAATCTATGGAACACCATTCCTTCTATTTTCTTTCTTTTCCCTCCTTAAAAAAAACTCTGAAACAAGGGATTACCTCCCTTTCAATTCTTTTCCCTTCTTTTATCTCCTTAAATGAGACTCGGGAACACAACATTAGTGTTTAAAGAGGGTTTCCCTCTACCATTAGACCACCAACCCCAATTGCACCTATGAAGATTATAATTTAGATCTATTTCTTTTTTATTATTAATTACTATGAAATCTAAAGAATGTTCAATTTTAAAAGGGTTAATTTTGTAAACAAAAAAAAATAATAAACCCCTCGACCTAATTCTGCTAAAATCCTCCGACTTATAAAAAATACATGTAAAAGTTACTAAACTAATTTTTGTATAAAAAAGTTCCTAAATTTGTCTAAAATGCATGTAATTTTTTTTAAAAATATTTACTTGTTAACTCTTAAATTTATCAAAATTTAACAAAAGTGACGTTCAACGTTTTTATAAAAATAAAATTTATATCATTTTATTTTGACAAGTTTAAGAGTTAATAAGTAATTATTTTAAAATTTTTAGAAAAAGCATGTGTTCTAGACAAGTTTAAGGATTTACTATAAAAAATAGTTTTGGGGACATTTTCTTTTGGAGGGAGTTTAATATATATATTACATCTTTCTAAAAATAATTGTAGTTACTTTTTAGCTTTTAATTTATTAGGATGAACAAAAAAATTAAGGATTGTAGCCATCTCATTGATGATTATTCCCGATTTTGTGACTTAATAATAAGGTTAATCGTATTTTACTTTATTCGAATAACTAGTTTAGATCTCGTGTCTACACACGGGGTGAAATATATCAATACATAAATTTTTTAAATCTTTATGTATATAATTTACAGATGTAAAAATATATTACATATACTGAGGATAGAAAACAAATTCAAAATATATAAAAATTAATATATAATTGGGTTTCAAAAACACGTTAATTACTATTTAATATAATTGGCTTTCATTTAGTATTTGATTGAAAACATAATTAAATTTTAAAGTTTCTTATAATAAGGGATAATTTAAAATAAATGTGTTTTATTATTATAATCAGTATTTTTTTTAAATATATATTATTGTTAAAATATGGAAGTGCATTAAATAAAAGAGAGAGGTGGGAAACAAATTAAGAGAATGAATATGGATGCAACACGTGGCATGAAAAAACCTTTATTTATTATATAGTATAGATAGAATTAGTTTATTTTTCGTATTGTGCTATTCTGATATTCAATATAAGAAATCATACTAGAATTTCATCATAAGTTATCATCAATTTTATTTATATTTTAAAATCTTCGCTCTACTTTTATTCCCGAATTAAAACAATGAACTTTCAATGTGGTGTAATGGTAGAAATTCTGGATTTTCTAAAAAAGACCCAGGTTCTATCCCCACATGCATCACTTTGGGAGGGGCATGGTGGCTCAATGAAGGAAGACCGGGATCTTTGTGATCTCCGGTTCGATCCCGAGGGTGTCCGGGTTTTTCCACCAGTGGGCTAATTTCGGGCGGGTGAGTTTTCCCCGCAACTGGAGATAACTTGGGGCCCTTAAGGGCTCTGTACGGCTGGGTTGGGCCAGCTGGCGGTGGCCTTTTGCCATGGGTCACCCCGTACGGAGTAACTAGGCAATTCTCTGTTGGTTGGCCGTTCGAAAAAAAAGAAAAAAAAACAATGAACCTTGCTAATTCCTATGTTATTTCCTCATTAGTTTGTGATCTAGTAATATTAATGATTAACCTTAACAAAAGTAATATAGGTTAAAAGCCTGACAAATACATGTTTAGACAGTGGCGGATCCATAAATTTTTTTCATCGGGATCGGAGAATTTTTGGTGTCGATTGTCAATAACTAAATAATAGTTTTTTTTCGGCTCGAGTCGAATCGGGTCGGGTCACACAATAAAACTATAAAAACAAACAAAAGATGAACAATAATAATACGGGTCGGGTCGGGTCGGGTAACACAAATTTTCTCTTAAGAAACCTTTCAATATTCATATTCCTAAAATTGAAAAATTAAACCCAAATTAACAAACAAATTTCACATTTTGACTAATCATTAATCAAATACACACATAACATATAAATTAAACTAAAACACCTAAATTAAACTAAGGATTATTGGATTTTAATAATCCCATCTTTTACCAATTGACCAATAATAATCCTAACTGAGAAATATTCTTACCACCGGTCCCTACTTTCAAACTATTTTTTTACATTGGACCCCCCGTTTAAAAAACTTAACGCCGTTAGATTTTATATGACGTGGACATCTGCAAACTGTCGAAAAGTCGAGCCAAGCTAGCAGTGGTCTCGTGCTAGCTTTTGAAATTGGCTCTGGTGGTGTTTAACTGGTCTCGTGGGTCTGGAAAGTCCAAACAGAGACAACGGTGGTGTTTCACTGCTAGCTTGGTTCGAATTTCCGGCGGTTTGCAGATGTCTACGTCATATAAACTCTAACGGCGTTAAGTTTTTTTAACGGGGGGTCCAATGTAAAAAAATTTTGAAAGTAGGGACCGGTGGTAAGAATATTCTCAGTTGAGATTATTATTAGCCAATTGGTAAAAAGTGAGATTATTAAAATCCAATAATCCTTAAACTAAAACACAAATTGAGAGTGTAATAGGAGTTGAGACTAAATCACTAACATGCTTTCAAGTTAAGTTTCTTTCAACTTTCAATTTCAATTGCTTCCAAGACTTTAAGTTAAGTTTCTTTCAACTACTTCTTGAATCTTGAGTCCTGTTGACGACGAAAGAATCCAAGTTAAATTTCAACTTTCAATTTTCAATTTGAAATTCTTTCAACTGCTTCAATCGTCGCTTGGTTGCCTCGAGAGGTAATGCGCTATTTTTTTTTTCAATACTTAATTAGATTTAACTTTTTTTAATGGGTATTAGGCTTATTCATGAGTTTATGTGTAATGTGTTATTTGGGCTTATTTTGTTTAAAAGTTATTGGGATAAATTATTAAATATTTAGTTTAAGAGGTTAATAATTAATGTGTCAATTATTATAGGGTTAAAGGTTTGGTTTAATTGGTTTTTATTTATAAAATACATAACCCGAAAAAAATATTTATTTAGAGTCGGTGTCAAAATTTTATGGGGGTCGGCGTCAAAATTTCATGGGGATCGCTCGAAAATATACCATATATATAACAAAAGAAGAAAAAAATTATCGGTGTCGGCCGACCAGCCGACACGATAGTAAGTCAGTCCGCCAATGTGTTTAGATGGTATTTATGAGTAAAAAAAACTATGTTAAAAAAATCCTCATTACTAATCAAGTGTCAAGTTATCTTTTGATCCACATGTTGTATTTTTCTAATGAAGAGGAAATAGAATAAATATATATTTATTATTTGATTTACAATCGGTAACAAAAAAAATGTACAATATACGTTATTTCTTACTGTTTTACTACTTTTATTATAATTTAATGATAAGTATAAATTCGAATACGATTTGATATACTATTTCCTTTAATAACTACTCTTTTTGTATATTCTACTAGTTAATTTTTTTAATAGTAAAATGATGACACTCATGCATTATAAATACTATGTTATAAACCCGTGTTTTATAAAAATAATTATAGAAATCATTATTATTTAATAGAAGAGAGAGGAGGAAAACAAAAAATTATAAAAACAATTAAAGAAATTTGTATAATTAATAGAAGAGAGAGGCGGGAAAAAAAGTTGAGGTTGCATGAGAGAGTAACAAGTGTCACATCAAAACCTTTATTTATTATGGGGACTATTAATGGGACACGGGAATTGCTATCTGGACCGGGCTTATACTCATCGTATAGGGCAATACGATGCGTATAGCCTTCACAATTTCCCAAGCCCGACAACATCGTACACCTGGTCATTCCAACCCCTATATGCATCGTATAGGTCAATACGATGCGGTTTAGGGTACGAGGTAGCTTCTGCAACTAGTCATCCATCACAACTCTATTTGCCTTGTATAGGACTATACGTGGCGTATAGTGATGTGATGGATGACTAGTTGCAGTAGGTACCTCGTACCCTAAACCGCATCGTATTGACCTATACGATGCGTATAGGGGTTGGAATGACCAGGTGTACGATGTTGTCGGTTTGACCAGGAGGCTATACGCATCATATAGGGCTATACGATGCGTATAGGGTCCAAATTTTATGTATTTAACCATGGAGAATTCTCATTTGAACGTATCGTTCAAAAATTTTCCAACAATTTCCCTCAAAAAGTTATAGCAATGTCTTGGTGGTGGGATGGTAACTACGGTTTTCAGGTATATTCTAACGATTCGCTGGAAAACAACCCGCAAAGTTCTGGATTTCAAGATGTGAATCGGGAGAAGGTCTCGTCAGACGTTTATTCTACTCAACGGGTAAGGCTTCCCGATTTGAACGAGCCACTAATCAATGGTGAACCCTCTTACCTTACACAACCCACGGACGACTTCGTGTATGGTGAAGTCTTTTACTCGACACAACAAACCGACAACTTCGTATACGCGGAGAACAAGCCGGGTAACGACTCCGAAGACGAGGAACAAACCCATCCAACCGTGACGTATAAAACTGACCAGGTATAACACTCCTATATATATGTATACATTTAGTTTGCTGTTTATTAACTTTTACCGTACCGTTGTTGCAGAATTTTCAGTCTCGTGAATAGTTGGTGGATTGGGCTGTCCGCAGAGGACGTGAGAATGGTTACGTCATTGTCACCCGACGATCGAGGAGAAAAGGCGACGACCTGTCGGAACCGGTTATCAAGGTGTGGCTTGTGTGTGACCGTCACAGCGAACGTAAGTCTACTGCCACGGTTCGACATGTCGGTAACAAGAAAACAAGATGTCCTTTTAAATTGGAAGGAGAGTACCAACTAAATACTGGTGATTGGAAAGTAACGGTGAAGGATGACAGTCATAACCACGATCCTAGTCAACATCTTTGTAATATCCAAGATTTTCCGACATATCTATTTCTAAAAACGTTGCCCGTGTTAGTAAATTAAAACTCGGATTCATATTAAAACTATTTCATTCAAAATGAAATTTTAATTTTAAGTTATTAGTGAAACAATTCATACTTGAAACATATATATATATATATATATATATATATATATATATATATATATATTCTTAAATTTTATAAGTTGTAATTATATAAATGATGGAAACTCATCTTTTAGACTTATAAATAAATAAATCATATAAATCATTTTTTTATAAATTTATAAAAATGATTGAGAAAACCTATTTAAACATATTAATATTTTATAGAAACCTCGGGGACCAAAACTGTCATTTCCTGAAACTTGTTTTAAACTAAAATTAAACTTTATACGGAAAGTGTTACACCAATGAAACTTCGAGGACCTGTTTTGCCTTTCCGCCAAACCTCCGAAACAGAATTCGAGCCTGAGTTCGAATCCCGTTTCACCCGATTCTTTCCCTTTTTACTCAAAACCGCTAAAACGTCCACATTCGACGAACCTCGGGTCTCGCCTCAGGCGTGCGACCCTAACCCGAGGTATCCCAACGCTCGATTCCAACATTTAATGCGGCGTGGGTTCGATTTGAATTCGGCATTTACCCCCGTAAACTACCCACCTAATCCGGCTTTAACTCGTGACATTGGCTATAAATACCGATTAGAAACCTCAGTAACATCACACCACAACTTCCTTCACTCTCAATTTCTCCGATTAACACCTGCAATTCTCGATTCTTCATCGCGGCAGCCGACATTTAGCTCGAACCCGTTCTCACTCGAATCAACCCCGATTTAGGTAATTTTTGTGCTCATTTCGATCGTTACAACCCATAGATCGAAAGCCCTCTGTTTATTTCCAATAACAGAGGGCAAATCGATATGCATTTTGGGGATTTCGTTCTAGGGTTCATAAAGAGATTTGGGATGATTTGAGTTTTTGTTTAAAGATTTCGGTTCCAGGATATACACTAACGAGACCCGTAGTCGGAATGATTAGTGTGTGTGTGTGCGCCTCGACCCGGGTTCGAGTCTATGCAACCCAGTTTTGCGTTTTTTATTTTTTTTTCCAGCCTTTTTAATCAGTCTTAAACATTGCAATTATTTTATAAATTCTGTAACACTTTTATAAACTTGAATATGAATTTTATTTACACTTATATCTTCTGGAAACATTTTATTTAATTAAACTTAATTAAAACTTATGATAATAAATTTATTAAAAATAGTTTTAAACATTTAAAAGAATACTTCTAGAAATTATAAAACTTGGACATTTAATAGAAATCGTTTTTATAAAAATTCGAAACTTAACTTCTTATTCTTTTTTTTTATATATATATAATAGACTTATTTTTGTTTGAAACTTTAATTTAATAAGTTTTAAACTAATACATTTTATATTTCATATAAACAAGAAATCCATTTATATAATTTTAAAACATGAGAAAATGAATGTACTTCATTCATTTTTAAATGTGTATAAACTTATAAACCGTATAAAATAAAAACCTGCATTTTATATGAAAACAACTATTTATTTGTTTACATAAATTTTATACTTTGGTTATTTCTTAAACACCTATAAACTTGTAAATTTGAAAAACTTTAAATTAAAATATAAACTTTATGAAAAATGTTATCTAACATATTTGTTTAAACTTACTTTAGATACTTAGACTTATAATCATTTTTAAATAATATTTAATTACGAGTTAATTTGTATATTTAGTACTTTAATCTTAAAACTATCTATTCCAAATCAAGTAAATAACTTTTTGATAATTATTCATCCTTAATGATTATTTATTTTAAATAATTGTTATTAACCCTAAATCACTATTTAGCATTTAAATACTTTGTATTTAATAATCATTTTACCTTTGAAATAATTATTATTTATCCTTAACCCTTATCTTAAATAATTATTTTAAAATAATTATTTTAAACTATCAACTTATTAAACTTTGAAATCCAAGCCTTGTGTTATTCAAAACCTTTACTTAAAAAAAACTTTGATCCAAACTTCTTAATCACAATCAATCTCATATGGAACCCTAAACAATCCTAGTCGATCTTGAAATCCTAGATCCTTACCATAGACTTATAGGATCATACTTAAATCTTTAAACTTGCATACTTAGGCTTATTGTCAGGATATTCTCCCTCTCCAAGTCTTGCAAACACTTAATCTTGTCGGATACTCGTCATCATCCAAGTGAGTATACTTAGCCCCTTTTTCCTTTTATGTTTTTGGGGTGAAACATGTTCACAATTCTTAAACTTATACAATTCTTGTACAACTATGACTACGTGTTTATTCTTATGTTAAACTTGAGACTTGTATGCTTAGTTTAAACTTAAAACTAGCACATTCATTAGCTTTGATCAAGCCGATAGTAACAATGATAGATCTATTGTATTTGACCAATCCACCTTGTTTGATTGACCCCTTCGGGGGGGAGACCTTGGTGTTTGTTACTACATTAAACTTTAAACTTGAGACTTATAAAGGTAACCTGCGGGTTATGCCTAAACTTGGTTGGAGGGTTGATGTGCACAATGTCTAACATGCTTGTTCTCATACTTACATTATAGAATGCACAAATCATAGTGAATTGTAATACTTTTCAAATACTTGTTAAACTGTGTCAAAACCTTTGTATCTCACCAACTATTTTGTAGTTGACAGATTCTTTCACATGTTTCAGGTTTACATCATGAGACTTATTCGTGATCACATAGGATGCTTTGGACCTAGACTACTTAAATTAAATGTTGTATTCGTATTATTCTTCCTTGTATTGAATCTTAAATTATTCATTAATGAAATATTGAAACTTTAATAGTCAACCTTGTGCTATTGAACAACCGCGTCCGCCCCGACGTATAATCCGTCGTAGGTTGGGGTGTGACAATCTTGAGGCGCACTCGTTTGCCAGGAGACTGTCTAAGTCGGAACAACTTTTGGTGGCGAAATTATATTCGCAAAACATGATGCCACGAAACATTCTGGCAACCATAAGGGAGCAAAACTCAGAGAGTAGTTGCATTATAAATGACATTTATAATGCGATACAAAAGATAAAAAATGAAACGAGAGTCGGTGAAACTCCAATGCAGGTTCTGGAGCATCTTCTTTCTTCTAAAGATTACGTCTACTATACTCGGGAGGATCCCGTCACAAATGTCGTGGAGGAGATATTCTTTGTTCATCTGAAATCCTACGAGATGTGGCGTCGTTCCCGCACGTGTTGATGATCTACGCAACGTACAAAACAAACATGTATAGACTACCATTTGTCCAAGTGGTCGGTGTGACCTCCACACACTAGTCGTTTTGCGTCACTCATGCATTTATATCTAAAGATTGGGAGAAAAACTTCGTCTGGTTGCTACTGTAAATCAAAGGTATGTTGCAAAAGTGTATTGAGCCGTGTGTGATAGTAACAGACAGGGATAAAGCTCTTATGAACGCGTGTGATAAAATATTCCCGGAAAGTTCCAAGAACCTATGCCGGTGGCACATACACAAGAATATCTCAAAATATTGCAAGGCATCGTTTACAGACGAAGATTGGACAAATTTCAAGTATTCATGGTCGGTATTGTGTGAGTCTCTCACGACAGAAGTATACCAGTACAACTTCAACCGGCTTTACGAACGGCTGTATGTAGCCAAACGAGGAAGTAAGTTTTGAATATTAAATAATTATTATGGTTTAATTTATTTTCAATATTAAATATTTATTAGGATTTAAATTATTTTTCCAGGAGTTATTGACTATGTGACCAAAAATTGGTTGGACTCATATAAAGAAAAGTTTGTATCGGCCTGGTCCAACAGAAAACTCAATTTTGGTCAACATACAACGAATCGAGTCGAGAGCCAACATTCACTCCTAAAGTGCTATCTTAGAAATGCTTGTTGGGTTTGTTGATGAAATTATCACAGATCAATATCTTAGAAATGCTTTGGAACAAGTCTCATAAGGAAAATGGACAGCCACGTATCTATTGAAATGTTTGATAACCTACTCGGTAAAGTTTCACATAAAGCTCTAAATTTGTTAGAAACCGAGTGGTACAAGTTATCAACTATACGGAAACAAAATGCAACGTGTGGTTGCCAACTTTTCAGTAGTTGTGGGTTGTCGTGTGCTTGTCGTCTGGCAAATATCGAAACTACAGGTCATGTCAACCTTTTAATATTTATAATGTTTTTTTCTAATTCCAAATTGTTCTGACTATCTCGTTTTAATACAGGTGACAGAATCCCGCTAGATGTGGTGGACGTCTTCTGGAGGAAGCTTGATCTAAAACCGTCGTTTGTCGAAGATAAAATGTAGACGTGGATAAAGTACTTGGTCAAGTGAGAAACAAAATTATGTCACAACCCGATCACGTCAAAAAAAGTCTGTTGTCGAGAATCGCAGGGGTGGTCTTTCCCAGCAAAAGTAACAAGAAAGAGCCTGTGGTACAAGAAAATACTCGCAGTCGTCCAACTTTGAAAAAGCAGAAACAAAGGAAACAAGATGTCGCGAGAAACAGCTTATTCACAGGATCCCGACAAAGCATATGTGACCATGCGAGACATAGATCCTATATTGCTTCACAGGACTCTCGACAAGTGAGTTCAGTCATTCAACACCGTCGTTCAACGACGGGTAAAGGAAAGCAACCACAAGATGATAACGCCCGTCATGGGTTTCCATTGATGATGGGGAAAGATGCAGTTAACAATATAAATTGTTTTAAGGATTCGATTCCATCTTTGTTTCATCCCTACATTTCACGTATACAGGATGTAAATCCCGACGGTAACTGTGGTTTTCGATCGGTAGCTGTGGGCTTAGGGTTAAATAAAAACCGGTGGTTTTTTATTCGACAACAGCTTCTACAGGATATGGACAATAAAGAAGAATGGTAGAGAACTGTTTTCGACAGAGTCGCCTTTCAAGAGTATGTAGGCTACATCACACGATAGATTGGCAGGATGTGAAAGCCACACCAGTTAGTCGTTGGATGTGGATGCCATACACAGGACTCGTAATTGCTCAAAGATTTGGGGTGATTGTTCATCTTTTAAGCATCGCCGGTAATCAAACATTTTTTTCATTATGGTTTGGTCCTAACGTTCACGCTCAACATCAAATCGTATCGTTCGTTCACGTCAACAATGCTCATTTCAACCACGTCAAGTTAGACGGAGATTTTCCGATGCCCACGCCGAATGCTCTTTGGATTTTGCACCGAAATGATGTTGCAGCAGAATGTTAAAATATATACAGTGATTGTATCGAACGGTTTAATAAGATAATGGCTACTGATTCACAGAACTATACACAATATGTAACGAATGCTGGATAATGTAATTTAATAATAATTATGTTAATAAAATTTTATTATTAATTTTTATATTATTTATATTATTAAAAAAATAATTTTTATAATATTACATTTCAAATTTCAGATATTTTTGAGTTAATACGAAGCGTATAGAGGCATACACACCGTATAGAATTCCAAAGGACATGGTCTATACGCTACGTATTGTACTATACGAAGCGTATGGATCTAAGATATACTAAGAACTCCCATCGTACAGGGCCAAACGCACCCCATTTTTACACAAAACCTTATACGAAGCCAAGGGAGATTCTTGATTATCGGCTCCAAAAAGTTCTATTCTACTCGTAAAGGTACGTAATCTACACTAATATAGCATTTATTTAGATTATTATCCGTTCAAATTGCGTAGAATTAGCTTTATATAAACTAAAATTGATGAACTATACGCAACGTATAGCCCTATACGTGGCGTATAGTTCATCTGAGGAAGAAGATGAAACCATACGCCACGTATAGGGCTATACGTTGCGTATGGCTAAAGTTTCTCGGTAACTGACCTGCGTATGGTCTGGGGTTGCCGCGTATGGCTTGGTTTGCCCGAAAACTGACCTGCGTATGGCTTGGTTACCCGGTAACACCCTATACGCCACGTATAAGGCTATACGTGGCGTATAGGTTTTTAAAAAAAACTTTTTTAAATTAAAAAAAACCATTTATTATTATTTTAAATTATTTATATTAAAAAAACAATTATTTATTATTTTTAAAATAAAAAAACAATTTATTATTATTTTAAATTATTTATTTATATTAAAAAAAATTTATTATTATTTTAAATTATTTATATTAAAAAAACAATTTTTTTATTATAATTAATTTTAAAAAGAAAAAAACAATTTATTATTATTTTCAGATATGGCGGATCACGAGGACGATATTCATATGGAGGAGTTAGATGATCTCGCGCGCTACCCGTATTTGGATTTTTTGCCCGACTCGGAGTGGTTTTGCTGGTGCCAGAAGCTACGGGAGGTGCGGTTGGGGCCGGGAACGACGGTGGACTGGGAGCTTCTCCAGGAGGTCTAGGAGGCGGAGCGGGCCAGGGCCATCATAGGCGAGGACACGCCATGGGATCACATTTTTTATCTTTCATTCACCGAGACCTACCGAGAGGTGGTCGTCGAGTTTCTTTCGACGTTCATCTACTCAGAGGAGGGGCTGCAGCCCTTCCCGGGGAGGCGCCGGCAGAGGAGCCGGATCAGGTCTCCTTCCGTATTTTTTGCCAGCAGTACCGTCTGACCCTCCGTCAGTAGGCCGTCGTGACGGGCTTGTACTTCGAGCCCGAGACTGTTTTGCAAGTTTACACCGCGGCGGTGACGGAGGTGGATAAGGAGGAACTCCTTGTTTTTTGGGGTTTGATTTTCGATAGCCATTGGTTAGGTACCAAGGAGAGGGTTTCGGGGATTAGAGACCCCCTGTATAGATATTTGCACCGGCTTATCTCGACGTCGATCGCACCGCGTCAGAAAACTTGTGAGTGGTGCACCGATAGAGACCTCTTTTTTCTCTACCGCCTACTTACAGGCACGGGGTGCGCCCTATCCACATGCCTCGCGAGTTATTTTGCGTCTGCCTATATGCGGCAGAGACGAGGGCTTTTTTATGGCGGCGCTTTTATCACTCAGGCCATGCGTACTCGTACACCATGGCATGCGCATGAGCCTGAGTTGTTACCGTTCATTCCCCCTATCAGATTAGACTACCGCACGGCTAGCGGCATGTGCATCACACACCGATTCCCGGGGCTCGGCCTACGGTTCGTAGGGGCCGTCTAGGACCAGGTTTGGGTCCCTGTGCCGTTGCCGCCGATGCCTGGACAGGGGGACCCGTAGCCATAGCCACAGCCACAGCCACAGCCGCAGCCGCACGTCGAGGTCATCCACGACCAGCCGCCACAGCATCCCCCACACGCACGTCTGTCTGTTAGGCTGGACAGAGGCATTGCTTGATGGACTTGTTACCGACTCACAGCGACAGGCTTGTCATAGCGACCGCATGAAGGACCTGATGATGTGGGCGGTTGGTCGCCTCGTGGATCTGTCACAAGCCGCCGGCATCGAGCCACCACCACTACCACTGCAACGTCATTATCCGGGCGACCCCGTTCAGGATGAGGGCGGGGCGGTTCAGGATGAGGGCGATGACGGCGGGTCAGGCTTAGTTGTTTTTATTTGTATTTAGTTTGTTTTTTCTATTATGTATGTAAAAACATTTTGATGTATATATTTAATTTTTTGATGTAATGTATATAATGTTTTAGTTATTTGTTTGGTTGTAATGCTTAATATTTTGTTTGGTTGTAATGATAAATTATAAATGTAAAATTATAATAAATGTTTAAAAAAAATAGATAACAAACTTATATTAAAAAAGTTATATAAATTAAATTAAAAAAGATAACAAACTTATATTAACAAAGTTATATAAATTAAATTAAAAAAGATAATTAAATAAAAAAACCTATATGTGGCGTATAGGGCAGTACGCCACGTATAGAGGTTAAATTCCAAATCTGCCAACTTTTGAAGCAAAAATATAACCCGTGACCCATACGCTGCGTATAGAGCAATACGCCACGTATGGGACCTAGCCGCCAGACAGAGAATGACACGTGCCATTCTGTTGTCAGAGACTGAACCATATACGCCTCGTAGTGGACTATACGAGAGCGTGTAGGACGGCGGCGTGTCCAATTAGCAATATTCCGTGTCCCATTAGAGTCACCCTTTATTATATAGTATAGATATAGATATCTTTTTTTTATTATTGAGAAAATAATAATAAATAAAAATATATTCAGAAGAATTAAAATTGCTCTTATTGAATAAAGAAACTCGAAGGAGAGGGTATTTCGTACGACCCTTGAGGATGCAGGTTGGAGAGAAACTGTCAAAACTCAAAAGATAGGTTTGCAAGTCAAAGAATCTCCACCTCCCCACTCTCACCCTACCCCCATCTCTCTCAACCCCCCCCCCCCCCCCCCACCCACACACACCCCTCTATTTATACCCTCTTACAAGGCCTTAGGGTTTTCATAGTTTCTTCTCACATCAAATCTTCCTCTCTCTAGAAACATATGGTTAATTAGTGGTGATAAAGATCCCTTAAATCCATCACCTTTAGAAGAAGATTGAAGGAAACAAGTAGCGGTTTGTGGGGAATGGTGGCTGGCTCGATGTAATCATCCGTTTCGATCTAATGAATTTGCAGGAGAGATTTCAATTCTCTCTCTACAATTTCTTCAGATGAAAACATCGGACCAGGCTTCATTCCTCTCAAACCCCGCCTTTCATATGACCTCTACCCCCATAATTCTAGCTTCTGTATATTACTTGTGTTTATTTTGTTTTTGTAGGGTTTTTAGAGAGAGAGAGATCTAGAGAGAGAGAGAGAGAGATATGTTATTTAGAAATATTTTGACTTTTGATGCTTAATTCAGATCCAAGAATCAAGAAATCTTGATTTATATCGGTCACATTTAGTTGAAACTTTTATATCACAACTTGTTTTGTTCCAAAAATGGCCTTTTTTAATAACTAAATTCATTCTTGAGGTTTTTAAAATTTCTTTTCAACACCTTCAAGATTTAGAGTTTGAAGATCATATTTAGATAATATGAACAAGAACAGCTTTCATTTGTATCACATGGAAACACAGCACCCTCAGTCAAAAGTCAAAACACTTTTTGGTGGCTTTTGTGAAACTTGTAAATATATGTTGACTTTGTAATAAAAGTTTTTTTTTTGACTTCTTTTTCCGTTAAAAAGGGTGATAATTTTATTAAAAACCGAAAAAGATAACGTATATATAATATAAAATATATAATATATAATAGCTAATAAACAAAAAAACAGCTCTATAATATAAGACAAACAAGAAAAACAACAAAGATAACAAAAACAGCCAACAAAACTAAGATTAGGCTGTCCGTAGTACCCCGTGGGCGTGGAACACCATGCCGGGTGGGTGTGGAGCGTGGGCGTGGTGAGTGAGGGTGATGGTGTTCACGGTGTGGGGGTTGAAATCATTCAATTTTTTGACCGTTTGAGGGGCTTTCTGACCGTTTGAGGGGCATTTAATAATTTTTTTTTAAATTTAACCTATATAAATACTAACCTAAACAACCAATTTTATACACGTCTCGGAGGATCCAATAGTTGGTACTTATTATTATTATAAACGTATTATTATTTTTTGTAATGTTTATTTTATTATTAAATGTTATGTTATTTAATTTTATAGGACTTAACCAAAAATCTGGAATTTTTTGGAAAAAAATATATGAACAATTTTGTGAATCAATGGGTAAAGGCGGATACCGGACAGAGGACATGGTAAGCAGTAAGTGGAGGGATATCCGTTTGAAGGTTCGCAAGTTTTCTGGAAATTACAAAAACAAATTAAACAACCGTCGGAGTGGTCAAAGTGACCTTGATATCTTTCAAGAAACGTTACAAGCGTATAAAGACGATAATAATTGTTCGGTATTTAAAATGGTTCCACTTTGGGAATTATTGAGAAAGTGCGCAAAATTTGAACAAGTCCCGTTAATGGGACAATCATCGTCTAAATGATCAAAAAGTTCATCCGGCCATGACATTAGCCAATCTAATTCGGATAGGCGTAGCATTAATCTCAATGACTCGGGCGATTTGAGTTTCTGAAAGAAGCCGCCCGCCCTATCGGAAGAGACAAAGCAAAACGAGCTGCATCATCGTCATCAACCCAAACCAACAAGTACAATGAGAGTTTAGACACTATATCCGACCGAATGGCCAAGTTCAACGAGATATCCGAGAGGAAGATCAAAATAAAGGAGGCAAAACAAAAGGCGAGCGATATGAGACTTTATTTCATGAACATCGATCATTTGGTCGGCGTCGAGCGGGAGAAATTCCTTAAATTGAAGAAAGAAATTAAAGAAAAATATAATATGTAGTTTTTTTTTTAGTATTATGTTTTTTTTAATATTATGTTGGTTTTTTTTAATATTATGTTGTTTTTTTAATATTATGTTATTTTTTTAATATTATGTTGTTTATTTAATATTAAAACAATCATTCTGTAATTATTACAAAATTGGTCACCCTCACCTCATCATTACACACCTGGGTGAAGGTGAGGGTGAGTTCTGACATAGTCTACGTGGCGCCAACGTGAAGTGGGTGTGCTCTCATCTTCACACTAGTGCTACGGATAGTCTCATGGCTACATTTTCGAAAGCAATTAATTAACATATCACTGAAAAAAGTAATTGATTGAAGCATTAAATGTGGTATGTGTGTATTATGTACGTATCTATACTATATAATAAATAAAGGTTTTTTAGTGCCACATGTCGCCTCCATATTTATTTTCATCATTTTTTTTCGTCTCTCTCTTATTTAATGTACTATTATATTTTAATATATACTATATAATAAAGGAAAATGATGGAGGACACGTGTCACTCTCTGGTTACTCCTCACCTTTATTTTTCCGCCTCTCTCTTCTATTAAATATTAGATTTTCTGTTTCTCTCTCCTAATAAATAATAATATCAAATAATAATCTTTATATTAATAAATAAAATTCTATGGACAAGTGTTAATTTCTGGTTAATTTGTATCATTTTTTCCCATTTCTCCCTCTCGTATTGATTAATGATATTAAAAAAATTGTTTTTATATTTTTAATATAAATCTAATTACGGATACTTATTATTTAATTTAAATAGTTCAACCGATTTAATATACCGGTTTATTCAACCCGTTTTAAAAATATAAAATTTTTATTACTAAATATATAACATTTTATTTATTCAACTCGTGTAATACACGATGTTTTAACCTAGTATATCAATATATACATACACTTCCAAGATAATTATTGATATTTTGGAAGGAATAAATCAAAATAATAATAATAATAATAACACCAAGGAAAGTATCATTTATTTAATGCCACTATATTGTCCCTAATTTTAAAATATTAAAATTGTTTAACATATAAAAGATACACTTAGAAGTCACAAAACTAATTTTTATATATTAAAGTCTATAAACTTGTTTAAAATACACATATTTATGAATTTTTTTAAAAAAGATAATGAAATATTATTAACTTTTAAATTGGGTAAAATTTAATAAAGTGACATTGTTTTTACAAATGAAAAAATTTATACCATCTTAATTTAACACATTTAAGAGTTAATAAGTTACTATTTAAAAAAAAAGTTCAAAAGTACGTATATTTTAAACAACTTTAATGACTTTAAAATACAAAAAATTAGTTTAATAATTGTGTCGTGTTTTTTTTATAAGTTAAAAGAGACATAAATATACTAAACTTAAGGTTAGGAACTTTTTTATGAAAAAATAAAAGTATAATATTTTTTTTTATATTATTAATCTTTAATAGATAAATGAAATTAGAAATTCAACATAACATTAATTAGTGTGTGTATATATAAGGATTAAAGAAGACTTATATTCTTCCTCAGACTATCTATATATTAATACTAAACTCAATTAAATTCATCCTTTTGATCAATTTTGGATGGCTTCATAAAAGGTCTCTGAATTGAAGTTTGTTCATTTTATGGGTTTTCTTTCTTCTTTATTTTTCCAAGTGACAGCGAAAAAGAAAACAATACCTCTGGTTTTTCAATGCAATGAATTATTGTTGATATTTATGGTTTATTATTTGATATGGAAATTAAATAAAGATTAAAAACCATGATGCCTCCATGAGACAAGTGGTGTACTCACCAATCAAAAAGTTATGTGTTCAAATTCTACAAAGTAAGGGTGTGATATATGATTTTAGGAGTTGAAAAAAACCCATAATGAAGTCAATAATCATTTTTATTGTAAACTGTTTGTTGGATAGATTCAAATGAGAACTTCAAATATTTTAAGGACTCGTGAGAACTCGCGAAAAACAATAAAAAATCATTTATTTATCTAAAATACTAACGTTACTATTAAAATACAACATTTTTATATCGATTAATATGTGTAAATTTACATGTACTCGTATATTATAAATATTTACCCATGCGTACATGATAAAGGCGTACACATGTGTACATGAGAGACTTACACATGTGAAAATGTTTATAGTATACGAATACATGCAAATTTACACACATCAATTCATATAAAAATGTTGTATTTGAATAGTAATTCTAGTATTTTTAAAAAATTGATTTTTTATTGTTTTAACGAGTTCTCAAAATATTTAAGAGTTCTCAAATGATCCACTCTCACTGTTAATATTTCATAACCAATGAAAAATAATATGTTAAATTTAAAATATATAACTAAAATTTACAATAACTGTAGACGATTCTTCTGTTTTCGGAAAATAGAAATTGTCATCAAACATTGTTTCTATTTGGTTTATGTTGGCCCAGAATCAATTAAACAAAGAAACGCAGATGCACGATTTTGATCAAACCCTTGATCGACACTTTATTGATAAATTGTGATTTGAAAAGTTCACAAAGAAACAAACTCACGACCCATTATAACCTAATCCTAATTCAACTCTAATCTTAACAAATAGATAACTCATACAAACAACCACTAGCTTAGTCTAGTGTTAAAGGTGTATACCCAAGACTTCACTAAAATGAGGGAGGTCTTGATTCAAGTCCCACTTGTGATAAAATGGGGTCAGGGGGTTTACCCAGTTGGGGGTTCCTCCTGGGGTGGGCTGCCCTGTATGTTCTAGGTGTTGCCCCGGGGAAACCCAATTATCCCAGAATATCTAGGTGTTGCCATTCAAAAAAAACTTGTGACAAAAAAAAGAGGGCTAGTGGGTTTCCTCCTGAGGGAGGTGGAGATGATCAGGTGGGTCAGTGATCCAAATTGTCGTTCAAAAAAAAAGATAACTCATACAACCCCGGGGAGTAAGTTCTATAAAAAAATGGGTCAAAGTATAATCTTGGTCACGTTTAGGATTATGTGGAAAGCAAGGAACGATCGAGTTTTCAACAATATTAAGAGGGAGCCGAAGTCGATCTTGGAGGATATTATAGCTAGCTCTTTTGCTTGGCTTAAAAACAAGAATAATATGCATTCTTTAGATTTGATGATGTGTAAATTTGACATTGTTTTGTATTGTTGTTTTGTCTTGCCTAGCTCCTTGCTAGTGTGACTGTTTTTTAATGAATTTATTTGCCATTCGATAAAAAAAAGATAACTCATACAACCTATGATTATCTTGACACATTAGACAAACATAAATAATAAATAAACCCCAACTAAAACTCTAACTAATTATCCAAAAATTACTTAACTTACCCTAACAATTCAAACCCAAATTAAACAAACTAAATGACTTATATGCCCTTGACCCATTCGGTTAGTTCCACAGCAGCTCCTGCACGTCAAGACTTGCACCGACCCGTTTCACGTCACACCACAAGGAACTTAGCCTATAACGACGACAAAAATGAGGGTTTAAGCGACGTCATGTCATCGCTATAGGGTGTAAATGCCTCTAATGACTACAAGTCCTCGCTATAGGGTTCGTGGTCACGTATTCGTTGGCATAGGTGTTTTTTATCGTCGCCATAGATGTCCTCGCTATAGTGTAGGGGTGAGCAAACCTAAATCGTTAACCGAAATTAACCGATAACCGAACCGCCATCGAACCGAATTAACCGATAACCGAAATTAACCGACGGTTATGGTTAAGGTTCTTTGATTAACCGATCAAGCGGTTATGGTTAAGGGTGTTCCATAACCGAACGTTAACCGAAACTAACCGATACAACCCTATGCATAAGATATATACACAAATTATAAATGATTTCCCCCTATTCACTATGGTAATGTTAAGAGTGCACAAAATATATATTTACAAATATATGTACAAATTTCCCTCACGAATCATAAGAAATTTGTAGATAATTAATACATTAATTATGAATTTAGGACTAGAAAAAAAATAATATTACTAACATAATTCGAGGATTTTTGCTAAAAAAAAATATTTTATTGACCTTATAGCGTACCCTATCTCGACGACAAATCGTCGCCATTAAATCTTTTCCAAATAAAAATAATTCTTTTTAATTAATAATTTCTTTTTATTGACCTTATAGCGACGACAATCGCTATAGGTCAATAAAAAAATTATTAATTAATATAATTTAGACAAGTCGTCGCCATAAGTTTAAATTATATTAAGAGTTAACTACACATATGGTCCCTATGGTTTGCGGAAAATAACGGGTTTGGGTACTAAGGGGGCGCTTGATTCATGAAGTGTTTGGTAAAGGAATTAGAAAATGAATTGAAATTGAAATCTTAAATTTGATAAGGTGTTCGGTTAGTAAATTTAATTAGTAATAGAATTATCAACCATTGTTTTCATTTCTTTTTGTTAAAGGAATTCACTGGTTCGTTCATTTTCAATTTTGATTCAATTTCTTGAACTCAATTGATAAAATGGAACATAAGAACTCATTTTGATAAAGAAATTTAATGGAACATAAGAACTGAACATTTCAGTTGATTAAAAAAATTCATTTAATTATGACAGGAAGAATTTGTTTCCGATTAAAAAAAATGTGAAAAAATTTAGTTTTAAGGGACACTAATATCATTTGACAAACATTCCATTGGAATAAAAACTTTCCTTGGGTAGGTTAAAGGAATCATAAATTCCGTCAAACAAAGAAATTTGATGGAATTCTTTTCATTCCGATGACCAACCAAACAAGATTTTGGATAGAATTAATTCCAATTCAAATTTCAGGAAATTCTATGAACCAAACGGAGCCTAAGGGTTTAAAATAAAATGTTTGAGTATTAAATTTTAATTTTGTAATGAGTTTGGGTATTAACACTAACAGGCGTTAAATTTTATGTCTGGTTGAAGGATATTTCAACGATTTCACATATGATGGACTAATTATGTAATTTAATAACATTGTTTTATATTTAAGGACAATTTTTGTATTTTACATAAAAAAGATAAAATATATAAAAAAACAAATACCAACCCCAATCCTTTCCCCCTCGTAGTTTCACGGCCAAATCCCTAGACACCCCATCTAATTCACCGACCACCACCACCATCTAAATCGCCGACCACCACCATTGCCACCACATCACCAGCCACCACTCTGTTTTCTCTCAACCACCACGAGCACCACCGCTCTCTTTTCTCCTAACCACAACCAGTGACGGATCCATGAATCTTTTTTTAAGGGGTTCACTGTTTTTAGATTCTCCAATTTTATAGGGTCGGACATAAAAAATTTTGGGTCGGTTTGATGGTTCGGGTCGGGTAAAGTTCATCACATAATAAAAATACGATACAATAATAAAAAAACATCGTCATTAGAAATTAAAAAACACATAATATAAATAAAATAGTCTTTACAAATTAAAAAAAACTACCTATAGTTGTTCCTTACGAGTTTTAAACATATTTCACCCTATATTTTAAAAAACACTTTTGTCTTGTTCATCAAAATTAAAATCAAAGGGTTCACCCGATATTTTATTTAGGGTTCACCCAATTTTTTTTCTACAACGTTCTATCAAAATTTCGAAACTCGCGTGGTTCCGGTGAATCCCTCCCGGCCTTACTAAGTCCGCCCCTGACCACAACCACCCACCGCCATGAACAATGCGTGATCGTTATGTAACACCCAAAAATCCATCCCAATTTAAACTTTTAAAAACACGCGGAATTAAGGTACCAAAACAACATTTAACATATCCACACGTTTTATGTTTACAAACATGAATTTAACTACATAATTTCCACAAAAGTAGTTTTAACAAAACTTAACCGCAACAAGTTATCCATAACTTTTAATGACACCAAAATGTTTGTAAAGACTCCCCACGAGAAGGTTAACAAAAACAATCACGAAACACTTCCACAAGAATCCAATCCACATGATGCGAGACCCGAGAATCACTTCGGAGCTTTCCTACATACAAAACATCAGTTTGTATATGGTTAGTAAAGATAAGCAGCCCTAGGGACTTCCCCACAAGTCCCTACAATAACGACAAGTCAAAACGACAAAATTCAACATTTGGGCGTAGGTTGGGCTTACGACAGAGGTTTTTGGGCGTACAGTACTCTGCCCCCAGGCCTGCACATTTTTTAGCGTAAGGTAGGCGTACGACAGAGGGCTTTGGGCGTACTGTACTCTGCCCTCAGACCTACACATTTACTTTTTGGTTTTTTGTCTAGCTTTCCCACAAGCTTGCGACCCCGACTAGTTTTACTTCCCAAAAACACCACATTACATACATGACCACCTATGTATGCATATTTTGGTTAGTTATCCACCCCCAATCCGAGCACCACTACTCGTGTTTTACTCATTAATAGTTTAACAACCATTTCTATCAATTGGTTAGTTTAGGTATATATATCAACCTACAACTTTAAACATATAACGACCCATTCACGTCTTATGTTTTACCATTTTTTCAACTTGACATATCCACATGTCTAACGAGAGATCTACCCCTTGCTTTCTATGGAGTATTTGACTCCATGCCGACCCATGAAGTATCCACACTTCATGTCACCCGTGAAGTACTTGACTTCACTTTCACCCGTGAGGTACTTGACCTCACTACCACCCGTGAAGTATTTGACTTCACGTAAACGCCTCCATGAAGTATCCACACTTCATGTAAACACCTCCATGAAGTATCCACAATTTATGTAATCAATCAATTTATCGTTTTACCACCAACGGTTGACTTTTACCATATTAAGTCAATTTTAATCTAATATTACCACATTTAACATTTTAGTTGACTCTTGACCACTTAGAGTCATTTACACCATTTAACCACATATCATCCATTAGTTTTACCAATAACCACATAAGTCAATTTACATCTATTTACCACTCTTGCACAATCAAGTTTGACTATTAACCGCATAGTCTAATTACACATAACTACCACATTGCACATTTAAGTTTGACTATTGACCACGTAGTCAAATTACATCTATTTACCACATTTGCATATTCAAGTTTGACTATTAATCAAATAGTCTAATTACTCGTATTTCAACATGATAGTTTGACCTTATACTACTAAAGTCAAATTACACCAATTTCACCATTATCCACAATGGTTTGACTTATGCCATATTAAGTCAATTTTATATCAATTTCACCATTATCCACAATGGTTTGACTTATACCACATTAAGTCAATTTAATCCAATTTCATCACATTCTACATTTTTTTTACTCTAACCATATTGAGTCAATTACATCATTTAACTACCTTCAATTATTTAGTTGGGTTAATTTTCCACATTAAGCCAACTACACCAATTTTACCACATCTCACCCATTAGTTTGACTAATTGCCACATTAAGTCAACTACATCAATTCTACCACATACCACATTCAAGTTTGACTAATAATCACATAGTCAAAATCAACATACAACATGTTAATAGAATTTAACACATAATCTACTTACATGTAATTACTTATCTACTACTAAGTAAGTGCAAAGCACTTACCTTTGCCAATGAAGATTCCAATTGGTTTTCAAACTTATCATCTTTAACACCTTGATCACCTAAACATTCCACATGTTTTAGTAATCCAATTTACCCCAATATAATCACCAATTGAAGTTTAACTCCCACCCAAGATCTTATGATCTTCACTATCATCTAATCTTGGTTTATTAAGCTCTATACAAGCTTTTAACCATTACTAAACTAATTCTACCCATTTTGACCCGTTAAGGATTTCACCCAATTTCCATAATTTCATCCAATTCATAAATCACCAAATCAATTAAGTTTTACACTTGAAAATGTGTTTATATAACTCCATAAACACTTATTCACACTTAATTCATCATTTAAACATCTCAATTGCAAAACCCCCAATTTTGGGTTCCAAGAACCCTAATTTTCAAAACTCCCAATTTGGTGAATTTAACATGAATTGATTACTCCTCTAGCTTTAGTAATACTAGATTATCAATTCTAATCAACATTTAATCCACCCCCAATTTAACATGAATTTAACATGAATTGATTAATCCACCCCCAATTTTTGTCCATTTAAGGTTTATCCACTCAACCCTTTCAAGAACAAAGTTTTTAATGGAGGATTTATGAAAAGGAGATGATACTTACTTGATTTATGAAGGAATTAAGCAAATAAATCCTTCAATCTAGGCATGCAACTCCAAAATCTTGAGTTCTTGACCAATCCACTCTTCTCCTCTTTCTCTTCTAAAAATCACGACACACACACACACTGATGTGTGTGTGTGTCTCCACCCCCACCTACACATAATTCTGATTATGTAAATTTACAAGTTCAGTCCTTCAACTTGAAATTGTGACTCCTTGTTCCAAAACTACATGATTCCACCATATAAAATAAACCCTCAACTTTGTTTTATTTAATTACACCCCTATAATATAATAAGTATATTATAGGATGAAACCCGAAAGTTGGTTCGTTACAAATCACACCCCCTAATTTTGATCCACCAATAGATTAGGGTAATACTCAAGTATCTATCCTCAGATTCCCGAGTAGTTTCCTCCCATTATCTAATGATCCCGCAGAACCAACACTTAGTTAATCCGCTTATACCACAAGCGTTTCACCTTTCTATCTAAGATAGCCACCGGTTCCTCTAGATGAAACATCCATCATCTATCGCCTCAATACCGCTAGGAGAAGCAACGTCCACTTCTCTTGTCACACATTCACGTGGTGAACCACGAGGAATGTATCATGGAGTCTACACGATCCCCCGAGTAACTCCTAACGACATACCACTTAACAAACTAAAGTGAAGTCTGAACGGTCCCACAAAACGGGAATTAGCCTTCCACGTTTCCGAACCCGATACATCCCCTTTATAAGGGAAACTTTTATATCGCCAAAGTTCCCTATCAAGATTCAATACACCTCCTCCCTAAATCCACTTAAGGTTTTCTATCCACCTTGAGTGGATTTTTCAATCACACTCAATAAACAAGATCTTTCACGCTAGATCTTGAATCACCACATAGATTCATAGTTTCACAACAACCAATAGCACCCAACCAAGTGGTATTCGACACCGTTCACCATTTAGTAATTGAATTATTATGAATACTCAAATGGTAGTTAAGATGACACCATCTTTCAACTAATGGTAATTAGTCACCTGGTTTCCTCCGAATCGAAGAAGAAACTAACACCTCAATCCTACTCAACAGGTACAGATGAACCATGTCGCATCACACGCTTCTTGAACCAAAGTTCTCCGACCACACGGGAGAGTAGGTTCCAATTTGGTATTCGGCCTTAACCCGTAGGTAAGTGAGATAATTATAACCACACACTTGATTGTGCCTCTTTTCATCCTCAGCCACCAAAAGTTAAACTCCAAAACAACATACAACAACCCATGAGACCTATAAGTCTCATTCATCACTCATGAAGTTCAAGGACTTTAAGAATACCGATGAAGTTCGAGTACTTCAATTCAACCTTCTAACGCTCGCCCGCGTATAGATTTATCAGTTCCCTCTCCAAGTTCTCTCCATTAGTTGTTACAATGAGGCTCACAACTGACTAGGAGAATATGTGATACTCTTTCCTCGCTGCATATAGACATAATCGAGTCTAATGCATGAGTAACCAAGACATCCGACAAGGCATACGATCTTTCTATGGAAGGACACGTCAAAGGCCAAAGCCAAATCCTCTTTCATAAATCCAACACCATGTTTATCCCAACGAATTTAGCGTAAGTCATGCTTTGAGATTCAAAGATCTCAATCGTACAATCCCCCTTTGAAGTTCTAAGACTTCATTTTCAATCACCGGTCATGAAGTTCTAAGACTTCAAACGCCATTTATGAAGTTATAAGACTCCAAACACTATTTACCCCTTGATTATTTCAATCATTGCCGGGCCAACATATATGTCTTCAGAATTCACCGCCTCATCCAATAATGGATTTCCACAAAAGCCAAAATGGTGCACCAAATCATTCCGAAGAAAGGCCTCTCTTTTCAGGGAATTTCAGGAAACTCACGAAGATAATGAGCTTGAACGAATTTGTTTCGAAGATAAAAACAACTATCATCGAATAAACGACCACCGTATGAGCATACATGGGTCTAAACACCTTTCACATTGATCCACATAAACCGCGTAACTTCTAGCAAGCCATAAAGTTACATCCACAATCCCATAGTATTCATAACGAAAATGATACCATTCAAGGGATGACGTCCTCCTCTACCTTCCTTGTTGAACTAGGACTTAGACACCTGTTCAAACCTGACATATGTACGTATACATTCTTCCATTCTTCTTTTCCTCAAGAGAACGGTTACACCCCAAGAAGTGACATTCGGGCATAGAACCCTTATGAACTTCTTCACGACTAGAACATCAAGTATTCCAATGCTCTGGTTGATGTCAATGGCATGAGTCGGGCATACACCAATTCATGCGCCACATGTTTCACCGTCTCTAGGCGAGAACGGGTCGACACGTTACCCTTCAGTCATACACGACATTTTATGGTTACTAAGTAACCACATAAATTTCACCAAAATCGTAGGACTCCATTCCATGTGATTGTTTCACCTACATCTTTCGATTAATAATTCACATAAATTCTCATCCAACAATTATACCAAAAGACTTCAGTTTTGTCTTTGGTAGATAGAAATGTTCGGCCCGACAACTTAAATTTCTATTTTCTCCCCCCTTCATTCGTGTGCTTTAACTCGGGACATTCACTTCGAATGAGTCATGACTTGTAACCATTGTAGCACCCATTATTAGGACTAGAACACTATGGCGTAGTGTGTCCCATCATTCCACTTGTGTAACTTCCATACATATGGCAATAACAAATATTGCCTCCCCAAATGGATTTCTAGCTCGGCTAGAATATTTGGTTTTCTTGAAGCCACCACAAACTCCTCCTCACACCCACTAGTTTCCCGAGTTTAATCTCATTGCATCACACAATGCTCAACTCCACCCAAGTTATACACCACGAAGGAGAATCCACTCTATAAGTCAACCGATAACTTCGAGAAAGCCGATCTATCCTCATTCCCTCTGATACTTCCAAGACGTAGGCAAGACCACACCCAGACATACGACATGCCTACAATCTTTTGATTACTCCACCGGTCTATCGTACGTGAAGAAAACTCTCAATTGCATGATCCGCATTGGCATGTGGACAAGTTAACTCAAGAACGTCACTCAAGTTCACCTTGTTGCATTACCTCCGCGCCTTTCAGCCTTTCTCCAAACGGAGAACTTTTAACCGAATAATCCACCAATTTCTAGAGTCGACTCTCCACGATTAGTACTCCATCCGCCAGTCACAATGGATTGCTTCAAAGCCAATACCGATAATGATGTATCGTTGTTTAACAACGAATAAACTCCTACCAATTTACTCCTTTGGCTCGCACACCACGAACCCCTTGTGAAGACAAGGTTTCCTTCCTCCACATAATCGACTAAGTTCGATCCTCCCGCCCTTAAGGCTTCATGCGGTTCTTCAAAGTACCGCCTTAATGAGCTCCTTTCTTCCTTGAAGGAAAATTGGCCCAACATTGTGGAAAACTTTAGCCATCCTTCACTAAATTGATGCTTTCCATTTCTCCCAACTATTCCAAAGTTAATCACCATCGTCGAGGTGATACCCACTTAGACTCCTTCAAATATAAGTCTTTAAATCAACTTTTATCTACAAATTCCACCCACTAAGTTATGATATCCCCCCAGTCATCCCCGACCGTGAAGTAATAAGTTTGTAGGTGTTCTACCTACTTATAGGCCTCTATTATTACTCTATAAGGCTCTACTTCTTCCTATGTGTATATTAATTTCCCCCGCATAATCATCTATGCACAAACATATAATATATACATATACACATATAACCACCCTCACTTACTCATTGTCGGTGTTCATCATGATATGGTTATCATGAAGGTATTCACACATGTTACATTAAGAATCACACTGGACGGGCATGATTGATAATGTAATATGCCCAATTACATTCACTATCTCCATATAAAGAATCCCTTAACAAATTTCAGCACAATTAGTTCACATTGGACACCAATTAAAACATACAACTTCATAATCAATACTAACATCGCCCCTTTAAGCTCCGTGTCTTGGTCACGTCATCATTGGATTCTCATTTCTCCGACCATATCAAGAGCATTTTAGGTTTTAGTCCGGTGTCTCGCACACCAAATCCCTCAAACCATTGCTTTGATACCAAGTTGTAACACCCAAAAATCCATCCCAATTTAAACTTTTAAAAACACGCGGAATTAAGGTCCCAAAACAAAATTAAACGTATCCACACGTTTTAGGTTTACAAACATGAATTTAACTACATAATTTCCACAAAAGTAGTTTTAACAAAACTTAATCACAACAAGTTATCCATAACTTTTAATGACACCAAAATGTTTGTAAAGACTCCCCACGAGAAGGTTAACAAAAACAATCACGAAACACTTCCACGAGAATCCAATCCACATGATGCGAGACCCGAGAATCACTCCGGGCTTTCCTACATACAAAACATCAGTTTGTATATGGTTAGTAAAGATAAGCAGCCCTATGGACTTCCCCACAAGTCCCTACAATAACGACAAGTCAAAACGTCAAAATTCAACATTTGGGTGTAGGCTGGGCTTACGACAGAGGTTTTTGGGCGTACAGTACTCTGCCCCCAGGCCTGCACATTTTTAGCGTAAGGTAGGCGTACGACAGAGGGCTTTGGGCGTACTGTACTCTGCCCTCAAACATGCACATTTACTTTTTGGTTTTTGGTCTAGCTTTCCCACAAGCTTGCGACCCCGACTCGTTTTACTTCCCAAAAACACCACAATACATACATGACCACCTATGTATGCATATTTTGGTTAGTTATCCACCCCCAACCCGAGCACCACTACTCGTTTTTTACTCATTAAGATTTTAACAACCATTTCTATCAATTGGTTAGTTTAGGTATATATATCAACCTATAACTTTAAACATATAACGACCCATTCACGTCTTATGTTTTACCATTTTTTCAACTTGACATATCCACATGTCTAACGAGAGATCTACCCCTTGCTTTCTATGGAGTATTTGACTCCATGCCGACCCATGAAATATCCACATTTCATGTCACCCGTGAAGTACTTGACTTCACTTTCACCCGTGAGGTACTTGACCTCACTACCACACGTGAAGTATTTGACTTCATGTAAACGCCTCCATGAAGTATCCACACTTCATGTAAACACCTCCATGAAGTATCCACACTCTATGTGTGTGTGTGTGTGTCTCCACCCCCACCTACAGATAATTCTGATTATGTAAATTTACAAGTTCAGTCCTTCAAGTTGCAATTGTGACTCCTTGTTCCAAAACTACATGATTCCACCATATAAAACAAACCCTCAACTTTGTTTTATTTAATTACACCCCTACAATATAATACGTATATTATAGGTAGAAACCCGAATGTTGGGTCGTTACACGTTGCCCTCTACCATGTCTCGCTCCACCGTCGCCCCTCACTTCCACTCTCGTTGAACTAAATCGGGAGCAAAACCACGTCTCCTTGAGAGCACTTATGAATACGATGACCAGAGCACCTACGTTGCCCCACGATGGTAGGAAGATTCTTAGGTTTTTTGATAAGGGATTCAAGTTTTTTTTTATAATGGGATTCCTTGGTCGGGTTGCAATCTTAGTGATAGTAGGAAGGCAACTGAAGGTGGCGGTAGTTAATCGAAGACGACGATCGGATGTGTGGTACGAGATATATATGAAAGAGATAGGGGGGGCATGAAGATGAACTTAAACAAGGTAAGATCTATCAGATTTTAGGTAAGATCATGTAATGAGATATAGGTCGTAGGAAATCTGTCTTAGGGCGACGACCGGAGATGAATAGAGATGGTCGGTGTTCTTGGTCACCGATGTGGCTGTATTTTTGGTGCGACATCTAGGATTCGGGATGTGAAGATTTGAACCGGACATTGTTGTGATTATGTGTGAAGCATATGGTGTAGATTTAATTTTATTTATTTAATATTTCAGGGAAATTACACAAATGATCCCTATCATAAAATAAAATTAATTACATAAATGGTCCCTTAAGTAATTAAAGGGTAATTTGGTCATTTTACCTAAATTTAACAGAAAAGTTAACGAACGTTAGTCTTAGTACCTAACAGTGTTACAAAAACACTGAGTCAAAAATGGCCTACGTCCACACAAAAAACGTGTAACTGTAGGCCTTTCACCACACTTTTTTTTTCCAACTCAAGTGTGACCAAAGCTCGAGTCATCGTAGGTATCATACGGTCACACACGCTTTTTAGTGGCCATAACAGCTTAAAAGTGTGGCTAAAGGGTATCAACATTTCTTGTTAGAATCAATCATTCCCTCCATTAAGTGTGGCTAAAGGGTAGCAACGGTCACATGACTTTACTTTAAGTGTGGCTAACGCGTCGCAACGGCCACATGAGTTTACTAAAAAGTTTATTTTAGCCACACTTATTTAATAAAACTGTGGCAAAGGGTTGTTGTGATCAAGCATTTTGTGCCAATAAGTGTGGCTAAATGGTAACAACGGCCACATGAATTTACTGTAAGTGTGGCCGTTTATATTATATAGTCACATGAATTTATTGTAAGAGTGACTAAAATCTTCTACTTAACACACAAAAATTATTGTAATTTTAAGTGTGGCTATTGTCTAACCTTTAGTCACACATAGTTGTTTTTTCCCATGACGTTTGGTATCATTCCGTCACACAAACAAAAAACAAAGTGACTGTGGTGTGGCTAATGGTTAATTTATAGTCACACGAATTTTACAATTTTAAGTGTGGTTATTGTCTTACCTTTGGTCACACATATTTTTTTTCCATGACGTTTGCTATCATTTCGTCACACAAACAAAAAAACAAAGTGACTATGATGTAGCTAATGGTTATTTATAGGCACACGAAATTTTGGAATTTTAAGTGTAGCTATTGTCTTACCTTATGTCACACATAAAGTTTTTTTCCATGACGTTTGCTATCATTCAGTCACACTAACAAAAAACAAAGTGACTATGGTGTGGCTAATGGTTATTTATAGCCACACGAAAGTTTGTAATTATAAATGTGGCTATTGTCTAACTTTTGGTCACACATATTTTTTTCCCATGACGTTTGGTATTATTCCGTCACATAAGCAAAAAACAAAGTTACTTTGGTGTGGCTAATGGTCATTTATAATCACACGAAATTTTGTAATTTTAAGTGTGGCTGTTGTCTTACCTTTGGTCACACATATAGTTTTTTTCTCACGACGTTTACTATCATTCCGTCACACAAACATAAAAAAAAGTAACTATAGTGTGGCTAATGGTTATTTATAGTCACATGAAATTTTGTAATTTTAAGTGTGACTATTGTCTAACCTTTGATTACACATATTTACTGGTGTTCTATGTGGCCATTTTTGTGTAATTAGCCATTTTATTTTCATTTTTTTTGGTAAAATAATTGAAAACAGCAGTAAACATGCATGAGAAAACCTAAAAACCAAATTACATTAAGAATAATAAACCAAAATGTTTACATGAGTTTTTAACCTAATTACTAAAGCTATTTCTTGGTTGCTGGTTTCCTTCTTCATGCTCTTTCGATATTTTGGCCAATTCTACTGGTGAAAATGCTGACACCTCTATAACTTGATCAAAAGATGCTCTATAGCAATCATCTAGGTAATGCTTGCTCATCCTAAACACATGTTTTGCTAAACATTGAGAAACAATCCCGAGACCAGTCTCATAGGTCACCTGAATAGATATAAACAGCAGACCATTAATAAAATGTGTCACAGTTGGGGGGGGGGGGAATTTTGCTTACTTTAATTGGGTCATATCTAGTTGTGTTATGTCTACCGAATCAAATTGAAAAAAAAGATTACATGAAATCAGGTTAAAGTCAATGAACATATATTTTTTACGTATAAAAAATATATTATTATAAATTATATAATATGTCACTGACTTGGCACAGATTTATACAAAAGATTGAAGTATACTGATAATAAGCAAATTCAATGTGTCAAAATTTAATACCATAAAGAGAGCCATTGTTGTCTGGCAGAATGACAATAAGCAAATTATTTCCAAACTGTTGGACTTAAGGTTAGTCATGGCATCATGGAAATGAGCTTCATTTTTATGCCATTGAATTGTTGTCCACAGAATTAACCTACAATTTAATTAATTAGTTTATGGAAAATGATAATAGAAATGAATATGTAAAATACTTCTGATGTGGTAGCACTAGACACCATTTTAGCTCGGATACTATCTATCTGCAAAAATAAATGTCAAAAGAATATGCAGTGAGATGCTTTTTAACAAAATAAACATGTATTATAGTAAATTGTTGGATCCTGAAAGAACTGCTGATTTTGATTGCCAAAAGTCTAATCGTTGACCAGCACTTTACAAAAGAATAAGACTTTGACTCTACAAAGTACAAAAAATAAGACAATTTACTGTCTTAATGCAGTGAATAGATGGCATATGAAGTTCTATAATAAAAATCCAACCATCAAAAACTGTCACGAATTTGGTTATGAATTAACTTATCCATTTTATATCTATATTCTTTTTCCTATAAACAATGCCTTCTCTATCTGTATACAGGTCAAGATTCTAAAATTTACAAGTCTAAAGGTAGCATTTTTAATCTATTTTTAGTGTAATAATATTGTTTTTATATCTCCTGATCTCTAAGCTCAATCAGAAAGCAATAATTATTTATAAAATGGACAAAAAGAGCTTGTAGGTCAATCGACCAGATATCACAATCATGGCACATTCTCTGTTCTCGTAATCTTTTATAAATCTCTATTTTTGTACAAATAAACAAATATCTATCTTTATAAGATATACTATGTTTCTTCCTACATATATATCCTTAGTGGTCCACAACAGGATTCAGGGGGACCACATTAACTTAAGTTTAAGTTACCAAACTGTAAAAATGTTTTTATAATTAAAAGCAGTAGATTTATGCTAGAAACCTGAATCCGACAAGAAAAATGCTTATTGTGTTAACTTAATATATTTGAGATTATATGAGATGTTGACTCAAACCTGATAACAGTGAGTTTCCTAAGAACTCCTTGCCGGAGTTTGTGTTTTCTTCCACCGGAGTTCGTTTAGGTTAGGGTTATGGTTTGAAATTGAGTGGATTTAGGTTAGGGTTTTGACAAAAAAGTAAAGCTCGAGTGCAGTGTAAGAGGACGGAGATGGAAGTTGTGAGGGTTGGGTCACAAGTTTTGGTACTAATTAGAAAAATGAATTCTCAATATTTTAGCGTTGTTTTTCGTTTAAGATCCCGCCATGTGATTTTTGGAGAATTTTGAAACCTAATTCACTTTCTGGGTTTAAAAGAGGGAGAAAATGTGTGTGAAGGAAGACAATTGTATTGAAAATGTGTGTGAAGTAGGTCTGTTTTTTTGACACGTGTATTAAAAGGTGGCATGCTTTACATATTGTACATCATGCTTAATATAGGGTAGTAATTTATGGATTCTATAAAATATTTGAAAAAAAAACTAATTAAATTGTACAGAATTTTTATAAAATTAACTTTATAATAAACCTACTTAAAATGTTACATAAATAAAAAATTTGCATATATAAACCACTTAAATTAAAAATAAAACATTACATAAACCACATAAAAACATAACTTAATAACTAGAAAGGGAATCGGGCGATGAGCAGCCACAATCACTTTGACGCCCGTCCAACCTCATGTATTCATAGGAGGAGCAGTCAGATGGATAAACCATTTCTTCATCCGACCGTGTTACGTATTCCGCACCATGGTCGGTTTCGTACCGTCAGCCCAACTTCGGACTTCTTGTGTCGGACGGAGGTTTGCCACAGGAGAACGGTTTGATAGTTGAGGACGGCGGTTTGACACTGAAGGAGGGTTTGAAGTGAAATTCCTTTGAGCATCACCAATTCGTAGTCCGTCGTTGGGTTGTTGACTAAAGGTATAATCATACAAAATTGTTCAACTCCTCGTTCATCAAATTAGTTTGAGCATCAGCTGTATAGTTTTCCCATGGAGAGGGGTCACGCTAGTTGTGGGTTATTGGTTATGAGTAATGGGTGACGTGGGTTATGGTATTACAAAGCTTTTCACTTCATGGGTTATAATGCCATAACCCATATCACCTATCGCCCATGTCCTATTTGACCCATAAGCCTTATAAGAGTCACAAATGGTTGTGGGTTATTGGTTATGAGTCATGGGTGACATGTGTTATGGTATCCCAAGGCTTTTTTGTGTCATGGGTTATAATGCCATAAGGGCCATAACCCATATCACCCATGACCCATGGCCTATTTGACCCATAAGCCTTCTAGGGTCACACTGGTTGTGGGTTATTGGTTGTGAGTTAAGGTGTGACATGGGTTATGAGCCTTACAAGGCTTATGAGCCATCATGATCATCATATGGTTTATAATTATCATCAACATCAGCATCATCACCATCATCAGCAGTAGCATCAACATCAGCATCATTATAATCATCATCTCGGCAACATCATTATATCATCACCATCAAATAGGTTATCATAATAATCATAATATTCATCATCATAATATGGGTTATCATCATATGAGACATCATCATCGTTATATATGGTTATCATCATCATGACCATCATCATACGGGTTATCATCATAATCATTATGCATGCATCATGGGTTGTCAATATCACCATCATATGGGTTATATCACCATCATCATATATATGGGTTATGACCGATCATCATAATATGGGTTATCATCCTCATCATCAACAACAACTATAGGTATGATCTCTAAATTGTTTATTTAATTAATTATAAATCGTACATTTTAAGTTTTTTAATTTATATATTTTTTTAAACTACAGGCCGGTATGATCTCTAAATTTTTTATTTAATTACAAATCGAAAATTCAAAGATTTTAATATTTTTTTTAAACTATAGGTATAACCTCTAAATTATTTTTTAAACTATTTTTACGTATGTTGTGTGTTAAGTGGGTTTATGTATGGTTTTGTAAACCGCATAACAGTTAATTCTGATCATCTATTCTTTGATTCTCTCCCATATAGCTATACTACGACTTCCGGAACGTCTTCCCTTCTTCCAAGGTAATATGATTGTGTTCGATCGGATGTAACGTATATGTGTATTATTGATCATCATAATGCGATGCCATTGCTCTAGCTAGGTTTGGTGCGATATTCGTTGCTTCTTTTCAGCTGATTTATTTAGGTTTTTCTGTTTGATTTCTTTAATTTAGGGGCTTTGGAGGGTTTGTGTCGATGGTTTACTTTTGTTATGAGCTTAATATATATCAACCAAATGGGGATGGGGATGGGGTTGGGGAGGGGGGGGGGGGTAAGAGGGGAGTCCACAACTTGGTTGTAGGTCCAAACCTCACCCAATACAAAAAAAATGTGTCGTTGATAAGAGTGATCTACTTATTGCAAATAACAATACTACTGTGGTCTATCGTATGATAGGCAGCCATGAGTGTAATTAAGCGTATGCAGAATTATATAATTTTGTTGGAAATATTACTACTTTGGTTAATTTCCTTTTTCGATATACTAATCTAGTTGTAATTTTGTTGGCTTATGATTGTGGAAAGTTAAGAAATGAAGAGTGAGCAGGATTGGCACGTCTTAGAGAAGGGGAAAGCACTTATGGTGGAGAAGAGGAAAAGAGGTAGATCTAGAAAGTATACATCCACCCAGTACGTCCTAGAGAAGGGGAAAGCGGTGGAGAAGAGAAAAAGTGGTAGACCCAAAAAGTATTCACCCACCCGATACTTCTTAGAGAACAGGAAAGCAAGAGGGAGACCAAGAAAGAATTTGAAACATGATAGTTCAGGTAATTATAAAGATTTTGTTTTTTATGTTAAAGTAGAGGTTCTTATCTTTCTTTGTTTCGGATATACTCTACTAGTGTGTTTATTGCTAAAGGTTTTGAATGCAATATGTAGATTTCTTTTAACGTATGCCCGTTCACATTTCTTTTCATTCTTGAACTAGTTTGTTTGATTTAGCCGTCATGTCCGGCTAGAAACTTTATAATTCCGACACTAGGGTTTATTTTTATGGTTAAAAAAAATTAAATGTTTGAAATTTTATTTTTTTTAACTATAAAAATAAACCCTACTGTCGGAATTATAAAGTTTCTAGCCGAACATGACGGCTAAATCAAACAAACTAATTCAAGAATGAAAACGAAATAAAAACTAAAACTTACGACCAGAAGAAATTAATTGTATTGAAAAATTAAAATCCCAATTGCCCCGGTGGATTTCTTCGTTTTTCTAGCTGCCGTCGACCCCAGGAACCCCCAAAAAGAATTGTGATGTTTTTTTCCTCTAATCTCCGTAACTTTTTATATATTATAATAATATATAGATATAGATAATATAATAAATATATATATATATAAATCCATCCATAAATATAATATGGATAAATATAAATATATATTATATTATATTACTATTTTAAATATCTAGCTCCACAATAGTAGGAAATTTGATATATCTCTTCATAAGTCCAACACGGTCTTTTTTACATAACCTCGAAACGGTCGTTTCGAGGTTCTGTCCAAAATTCTCTTCAACCTCAAAATTCAAGCTTTAATCTTCAAAATTCCTGATGACTCTTTCCAATCCTCTTTGTTATCGCTCAAAACCGCTTCGCACCTACAAAAACAATCCAATGTAGACTCCGTTCCACCAATTCACGTGATGCATAAAATGATCTACTATGTGTATAATAAATGCATGATATGTGGGAAAAACTAAGTGAAAATGAGTTATAAAACGTGCCTAAATATGCAACTAAAAATTGTGTTGTGTGATTGTATGTTAAAAGTGTATACATATTTGTGTTACATGTATTTGAATTAATAGTAGGTTATTATTTATATTTATTGAATTTATGAATTATAATGTTTATTTTTTATGTTGAGTATTTTTAAGAAAACAAATAATTTTTGTAGCCCAAAATATTTAAGCCAAAATACGTGATAATTATTAGTTAATAAAAAAAATTTAGCCCCTAAATTTCAAACCCATGTTCATTATTTTGGGCCATTTTTCTTTTACCCCAAAAAATTCAAGCC
Source organism: Smallanthus sonchifolius (assembly GCA_023525975.1). Classification (NCBI taxonomy): domain Eukaryota; kingdom Viridiplantae; phylum Streptophyta; class Magnoliopsida; order Asterales; family Asteraceae; genus Smallanthus; species Smallanthus sonchifolius. The sequence continues at coordinate 70,438,902 of CM042033.1, read as the reverse complement.
TTATTGGTTTTAAAACCGAAAAAACCGAAACCGAACCGAACCCATTGTAAAAATCAAAAACCGAAAAAACCGAAACCGAACGGTTTTAAAAAATCAAAAACCGAACTTTCGGTTTTTGGTTTGATTTTACCCCAAAACCGACCCATGCACAGCCCTAGGTAATGCCAAAGGCCAAAGAGCATGTAATAAGCATATATACATATGTAGGGCTGTCCAAAATGTTTGACGCTCGAAACTCGCTCGAACTCGTTCGAAAAATGCTCGTTCGATTTCGGGTTTGTAAACGAACCGAGCATGAGCAAAGGTACGCTCGCTCGTTGCTCGTTCGGTTTGGTTCGGATTAATTTTTAATTTATATATATATATATATATATATATAATTAATGAATTAATATTTTATAAATTTATAAATAAGTCTTTTGGTCCAATCCATTATAGAACTTCTTGTCAAGAGTAGCCCAACTTAAAATTAAAAAAAAAAAACTCTTTAATAATTACATTTCTTCACTAGTTCACCCTGAGAGCCCTCTCCTCAATTCAAGTCTCAAATCGTCTCTGCCTAAAATTCCTAATCATAATCGGACGCCGCTCTCACGAGCAGCCTTTGCGGCTCTGCGATTCAAGTCTCAAATCGTCTCTCCCTTTTGGTCAGTCGATCAGCCTTTGCGGCTATGCAATTCGAAGGCACACTACACAGTAGGGTTGTCCAAATCGCTCGCCGCTCGCTCAGAAAATTAGTGCTCGTTCGATTTTCCGCGGCTCGGTTGGGTTTGTAAACGAACCAAGCACGAGCAAAGGTCCGCTCGGTTCGGTTCGTGAACAGCCCTATAAATTGTAACGTCTTCTAATGTTTTGTTCTAATGTTTTGATTGAGAATGGAAACACAATTTCACTATCGTAAACTTTCTTCCTTTAGTTCACATGTGTTCTAGAGTGTATATTTCTTTAAAAACCACCATTCCCAGTTCCCCTTTTTTTTCCTCTCTAAGAAACCTTTCAACTTCATCGGCCCAAACAGAAATCCACCACCAAAAACTAGATCGTACCACCACCAAATAACCAATCCCGTAAGTGTTCCTCCAGCAACCACCGTTTCAGAAGTCGGTTCCTCTCAACATTGACATTCCTCTAGACACCTAATAACGGTTGTTCGATCCCGGAATAATAGTCTTCGTTTCTTCTACACAAAATAATAGTCGTCTGATGTGGGCCTTCCATACACATCATCATGCCATGTCATCTATCTTGCATTTGTTGCACGTTTTTTTTATTTTCTGCAATCTAGTTTGTTGTTTAGTTATTTGCATGTTTCCCCTTCAATTAAGGAAGATAGTGGGAGTGTTCTCCCATGATCTCCACGTAGGTTTTGTTGCATTTTCTTGTAGCCCTATATAGGGACTTTTTGTTTATAAATGTAATGATTAGAAAATTGACTCATAATAGTTCTCCCTAATTGCTTTCTAGTCTTCTTACTATTTTCTTTTGGCCACTGATTCGATCGGTCCACATCGTCGTTTCTTCTACACAAACCGTCACACCGCCTCTCTCTGACGCAGGCCAACGATCACCGTTTCAATTTTCGCAGGCTAGTGTTCTAAATCAAATCAGAAACACCAGCAACCCAATTTGACGTTTGTCATCCCCTCTAGACCCTCACCAACCCTCGTTACCACCAGCCGTGCCGATTGATGTTTCTTTCGCGATTCAATGTGTGTGTGTGTTTTCCAGTTATTTAATGTGTTTAAGGAACGAGATCTGCATCGATGCAGTGACCCAACTTAGGATGAGATTGAATTACTAGTTTATAACATGATAGAACACATAAATGCAAATATACTAAAGTATTATGATATGATACAAATACAACTACAGCTCCAAGCAAAAAGGATTCTAAAATGATTATATATACTGGCTATGATAAAAACAAAGAATCATACATGCAGCAGGGAGTTCAAGGATCAATAGGAAAAACCTTCTCCAGAAAATTGATGAACCGGTTGGAGTAGAACTTTGGATCAGCAACAGATATCGACATCGGATCATACCGAACTGATTTACATGCATGCTCGATTTTCTTTCGCATGCTATAGTCCTGTAGTATATCAATTATGCCCAGATACAGAACCACATCATATACCTCAAAAAGTTCTACTTCTGCTGAATCTGAAACATCTTGTGACACCTTGCGGTTTGCCTGAGCTGGCATGTTCACCCCTAACTGCACTCGTAATCTGAAAAAGTAATAAACAGTAAAAATGGATATCCCATAAAAACTTCACTATTCAAATTTGAATTTGATCCATTAATATTACTAAAACATTGTTACAAATAAAGTTGCACTACTCGAGATCAGCTAGCTAAAAGCTCGAATCGAGCGGAGCTTAAACAAGCTTAAGACCGAGCTCCAACCTAAATTGGAGCTTCATATACCGAGCTTGACTAGGCTTACAAGCCTAAACGAGCCTAATCTATACTATATAATAAATAAAGGTTTTTTCATGCCACGTGTCGCCTCCATATTCATTCTCATCATTTTTTTCCCGCTTCTCTCTCTTATTAAATAGGCATCTATCTTTTAATAATAATAATATATTTTTAAAGAAAATACTAATTGTATAATAAAACACATTTATTTTAAATTATACATTATCATAAAAAACTTTGAAATCTAATTATGTAACTTTTATTTTCAATCAAATAGTATATGAAAGTCAAATTACATTAAATAGTAATTAATGTATTTTCGAAACTCAATTATATATTAATTTTTACATATTTTGAATTTTGTTTTATATCCTTATTACATGTAATACATTTTTACACCTTTAAAATATATACGTAAAGATTTAATAATTTTATATATTGATATTTTTCACCCCGTGTGTAGTACACGGGTTCTAAGCTAGTATTTATATAAATATAAAAATTTGTATTTAATAAAATAAATATATAATTACGTATAAATATTATTGTATATAATTATGATAAAAATAACTAAATGAAAAATATTATGTTATGTTTATAAGATTACAATTATATAAATATAATAAATAATTATATATGTAGATAAATAAAATAACTAAATAGTTGATAATAATAAACGGGCCGAGCTTGAGCTTGAAAACTCACTTTGCTTGAGCTTAGGTGAGCTTAGGCTCGGCTCATTTACACCCATGGTCACAAATAGTAAAACATATTAGTTAAAATTATTACTTAACAAGTAAAATGTGATCAGGACTATATCCATAGATTGGAAGTGTGTCAATAGCAGTGATGAAAAAGAAATTAAGATCCGATATTCAGTTACCTTGCGGTACCAGGAAGAAGGAGATCAACTTCTTTGTCACCTACAGAAAACGCTCTCAAGGTACTTCCTCTTATGTGAGGACCTGGTGCGGTGTTGACAAAACTGGGTTCATGTGTCACTAGAAGAAGACCCTTTGGAGGAATCGAGAGGTCCCTTGATACTGAATCTACAAGATAGTTGTAAACGATCAAATAATCAAGAATGGATATCACAACATTAATATCAGATTATCAGGTAGCTGTTATTCAAAAATTTACCATCATCAACAGGTGCACCGGACCTGTGCTTTGCATCTGGTGGTTCCAAGAGAGCCGTCAAATGCTCAGGAGCTCTAAAATGCAAACCCAGAAGAAGGCTATAATCTATGACCTGCTGAGATTCTAAAAACTTGCAGTCTAGATGGATTTGTCTGCAAAAGGGGTTGGAAGAAAGTTATGTGACTAATATAAATGATGACCCTTACATAAGTTTGGAAATGCAGATGAACAGGCTTACTTGAAAAGCGCCTCACGCAATGACTTGTCCATATGGAATTCATATGCGAGATCAAGGTCTTTTAGTGTGGTGCCCTCATCTATATCATCCTTGTTTGTAATTCTTCCTTGATAAGAACCCTTCAAATCATAACGTCGATGTATCCGTAGTTCTGTTTTGAACATATTTCCCATGACTATAAACCGTACCTAGAAAGGCATCATAACCAAAAACTAATGTGTTAATAAATGTTAACCTAGGAATACTAGACTATGTTAACTTGTAGTAGATACCTTCTTGCCACCTCTCAGTGCTATCTCATGGAGGCCGAAAAACTTTGTGATCAGGGTATTATCATACATTTTTACATGTTCATAGTAGCTAGGAAGCATCTTGAGTAGAACCTACAAAATATTGTAAGACACAAAACTAGGGTTTTTATGATGTTAACTGTTAGCAAATAGCATTAGACTAAATTAGGGTTTTAATAAGGGTTCATGTGTTCATATAAATCAAAAGTTCTCTCCCCATAATGAAACAAAATTTTTTGACCCTTAAACATTTGCATACATGAGTATATGACGTAAAGAAAATATAGCACATATGCATCAAAAGGTTCAAACCTTCAGCTCAGATCTTCTTAAAGTTTTTATCACAAATCTGTCATCATGAGAGAGATAGAATATGCTGCCACTTTTCCCTGGGGAAGAAAGCTCTCTCAAGCCATCATCCCCACATATGGACATCATATATTCTGCAGCATCTAGCTTGAACAGCTCCCTCAAATTCCTGAAAATAAGCATTAAATTACCAAAATTACACATAAATCAAATTTCAGGAGATATGTGTGGCCTTTTACAGAAAGAAGAACCCCAGCATATGTCAAGAGAAGAGCTTTGTGTGACAAAAACTAAAAGGGTCTTAAAGATATAAATTTTGCGCATCAAAGCATAACGGGATATAATTTTTTTCTAATAGGTTATGGGTCCGTATCAAAATGCTGACAATATGAATTATGAAGATAAAGTAATAGCTAATGACCCAGTTAAGCCTGCACAAAGTTAGGATGTCTAGCTATGCTAACCTCAAGATGGTTTGATATATAAAAAAGCCCCCCCCCCCCCCCCCCCCTCTCCCTGGTGCAACTATAGTGGTGCATCAAATCATAGATCACAATTATCTGTTTATGCCTTCATGAATCTACTCTTAAGATTTTTTTTACACCATAGCATTTACAAATAATAGGAAACAACTTGGGGTAAAGGAGTGGAGAATGTTCTTTAATCTGATAATCAAGTCACCAATAATCAAAAGATCTCGTCCTTCAAAGAAGAATAAAGTATATGCCAACAACAGCTAGACAGATACCTGAAGACCATAGGGCAGTAGTCTTTCCAATAGAAGTCAACAGAATAGTGTGGAGGTGTAAATTGTGAGCCTTTCCTAGGGAAATACATTCTTATTCTAGCTCGTTCTCCAAAATCTGAAGATCTCACTTCACGCATAGGAACTGGCGTAATCTTACCAACTGTGTACCTGTAAACTTCAAATGATGCAACACATGAGTTGCAGTGTAAATAAAAAGAAAACAAGAACCATATGGAATGACATTTGCTCATGCTAAAATAAAAAAAAAAACAAGAACCATACGGAATGACATTTGCACATGCTAATAAGAAACGTAAAATCGAGTAAGCTCATAAGTTGAAATAACATAATCAACTTCTCAAAATTACACATATACACTGTAAGTGTCAAAACAATGAACCTTAGGGAGTCTAATTTGACAAGGGCATTTCAGTGAATGTGACCTAGGATCATATATACTCATTACAGAAGTAACCATGAAAGCTTACACATTGGCATATTTTATAGAATACTTGTATGCAGAAGTTTGTGTTTGTTTAAGTTAGAAGACTCGCTTATACTGTCTAGTAATAATTGTTTACTGCGCACCTTGGAGACGTATCCTGGTGCCTCAATTTACAAAACATGGATTTATCATTTTAGAAGAATGTTGTATATGATGTACACCACCAGTCAAGAACAATGATCTGGTACCAGTTCCAGAGCAAATAAAAGAGCTTCAGGAATTTTGATTTATAAATGAGGCCTTCTTTCCTGTTAGGTTGAAGTGGCATTATAGATATACTCTAGATGTCAGTTCTGGGCTTGACGGTATTAATGTAGAACATTGTGCAATGGGTATAGCCCGAGGTTATATGGATGGTAAACACTCAATGTGATTTCAGGTGTTATTTTCTCTAGGACTCTCTTATACTGTTGTCTTCTTGACAGTTCCTATAATATACTATGTTGCTTCAGTCCTGAGTGTTATAGTACCAAATGAAACATAGTTTAGTGATCAGAAGGTATGGAGTTCAAGTTGAGTTCATTTACCTGATACCTAGTTGCAGATTTAGCATCAAAAAATAGCTTTTATGGCCTTCAAAAATGTCCACACATGATTTACTCTTCACTTCGTCTGCATGAAATTTGCTCTGCTGTTTGCTTTTGGACGATAATCCTGCATTATTCTTAACCCGTTCTTTCATTAAAACACCTTGCATATACTCCCTTTCCCAGGCCACAGTACTATCACTGTCTAATTCACTTTCCCCTTCATCTGAGATATGAGATAACATGTCTGTGTTCTCAGAAGTAGAAAATTCTCTAGCAGAATCCCCAATGCTATAATCTTCTTCCGGTGGTAGTCTCTTGCTTGATATTCGACCCGAGTCTCTAAAGAATCCATTGAACGGAATTTTTTCAGATAGACTACGACCAACATTGCGTTCCAAATCCCTGAATTTCTCAGACCTACCAGAAGAACCATCAGATACCAGGCCTTTCTTTTTGTCAAATCTTCTAAAAGATTGGGACTTACACTTACTTCCAGCGGTATAAAGTGTACCTTGTCCATCCTTGAGTCCTTTAGTCCATGTCCCGAAATAATAACTGCCATCTGCAAACCTGTAGACACCTGACCCGTGTCTATAGCCATTTGACCAGGAACCATCAAAAAGATCACCGTTCAGCCATTTCATCACTCCTCTACCACACATTTTTCCAGCTTTCCAGTTTCCAATATAAATGTTGCCATTACACCAAGCATACTTACCACTGCCTTCATGTACACCATCTTTCCAACAACCATCATAAACATCAGAATTACTATACTGCTTTCTTCCAAGCCCGTTCTGAATGCTCAATCTCCAGGAGCCTTTGTATACAGATCCATCAGACTTAGTCAATGTTCCAAAACCATGAAGATAACCACCAGAAAAATCACCCTCGTAACTTGTTCCGGATGGCCAAGAGATGTGCCCTCTCCCAGACATTTTGCCATCTACCCAGTTACCATCATAAACTGTACCATCTGACCATGTGTATCTACCCATGCCGTGGGGAATTTTACCCTTAACATTACCAAAGTAAATATCTCCATTCAACTTTATCTCCTCACTCATCCTGAAACAACCTGGAATGCATGGAAAACATCATCAGATTCTGAATACGATTAAATGGATGTCATTTCAGGATCACAACCAGTTCTCTTGAAAAGAAGAGAAAATAATATCGCAATCAGAAAATATAAGATTTAAAACAATTTTGAAGTGATGGCAATGGAGTCAAGTAGAAAAGATGCTTAAACAAAATCATGCAAGGATCTAGCTATAGGTTCATCCATGATTTGCAACACATTCAAAGTCACTTTGCATCTAAACCTAAGATAATTTGAGCCTCATTCATACATGATGAACCTCGCTTTCTTTTTTGAAGAGCATCTTACATTTTACTGTAGAGACTATATAAATATTGAATAGCTCATCATACAATCTGTATAAGATGGAAAAATTCCATATAATGTATATTCTAAGTTTATGGGAAAGACAAGTTGAAACGAGTTTTCTAAGCATACCATGTACTAGTTTCTGAAACCTGGTAAATAACACTTCCTGATCTCCTTATACTCTAGTGCCACACCACCTACTTAATGAAAATCCATAGATGCCATCTCAATTCAAAACTGTTTGTGACCCTAAAATAGAATATGTTTGTAATTCTGAAACATGATATGAGAACATGCAAAAAACATACCTGAACTCTATAACAATCCTTTTCAGTTACTAATCCCATCTATTTACTTAAGCGCAGTCAACACCGTTGATTTAAGCATACACAGGGAAGAGTGAAACTGAATTTTATATTTAAAACTAGACAGGCAACCATGTTCAACCAAAGTTCAATTTATATTAAAAATATTTATCCAGATAACTATTGAAATCAACTTGCATATTAAATCATTGAACATTTAATTGCTCTTACATATTAATAAAAAATTGCCGTTGACCAAAGCACAGCCTCCCATACCACCTGAACAGTTCAACCAAAGTTGTTCAATTCACACCATAAAAACACCTATACTCATTTACATTTTTCTTCAAGTACCTAATCTACATGAACAAATCCTGCAGTATCAAAACAATCCAGATGCAAAACACATAACATAACGACCGATCTCCTATTCGTTTTTCGCAACACTGTTCATCAAACACGAGATAATCAAAATCATTCCGCTTAAACAGCCGATACATCTATCTTCTACATATTCTAAAACAAGCGAATCAGCAAACATTAACGAAGCTAAACAAGCAAGATCAAATAGTAGTAAACTCAATGGCGATTCAAATTCACTACAATATAATGAAAACTCACCTGCAGGATCGAATCAGACCAAAACGAAACAAATCAATCCAAATCTAAGTGAGGATTTGCATCAACCCTAGGCAAATCGGCAAGATCCACCGGTGAAGTAAGGAGAAATCGTCCGATTAAAGCTTCGAACTCCACAATCATACACTATATGACTATTTTGGCTTTGGTGGAGCTCAGGAGCTGGTGTTCCATGTGCGTGTATGGTATGTGAGAGGATTTCAGTTTCAGGTAAAGAAAGGGGAAAAGGAATGATGGCTTTCAGGGGAATAAGAGAAGTGATTACGTGGCAGGCATGCAAAATGTGTCAAAAGAAGGAGAGCCGTTGGATCGGAAATGATCGGGTGGAGGTGACGCGTAGTGTGTTTTGTCGTTGATCTGACTGAATGTCGACGCAAAGCATAAGGTGAGTTGTTAAGATTCATAGATTTATTTTTTTTTTATTTAAGAAACAAATCGCATCTTTTTTATTAAAGATGAAATATCATATTATATCTTATTAATTTCATTTTGTAGGTATAAGGGTGAGGGTTTGTACGTGGCTCAAATAAACCCATCAAATTTTAAAGAAAAAATGTGTAAAAGGTGAGCAAGAAAGGGAAAATAGTAATCCAACTTCGAGCGAAAAACTAACTATACAAAATGCCTTGAATGTTTCTTTATGAACTAATCCAACTTCGAGCGCCTGCTTACTTAGATGACGGTGTACATGTGACTTGATCCAATTATATGAGGCATGACTTAGTTAGACAACAAACGACTCATGATTATACGAGTTGTTGCTTGGTGAGGCGCGATTAGTGAATGTAGTATTTCTACATAGTTCCCCGTGGAAGTAGAACTTTTCTACGATTCACACCCAACCTTACTCATCCACATGATCTTTAGTGAATTACGTATTCGAGATTGCGGAAGATGAAGTCATTGTCCCTTCATTTGGTGTAATAAGTGGCATATGCTTCCTGTGTCGTCTTCCCAAACGTGTCTCCTTGTTAGTCGTTGACATCACAAGCTCTGAATGATAATCCTCGTCGTACTTGTGAATAAACTTAACTTATTGTTTGAGATTTCAAATTGGACTTGAATTATCTACTAAATAGACACATATAAGTTATTGATAATTCATATACAATGATAGAGATATAAAAGATAATTATACTAGTTTGATGTTGATTAGCTATTTCTTCCAACTTCAACAATATGTTATAGAAATATTAAAGATATATAAAAAAAATAAAGAAAAGGAGAAATTTATAGTACAAAAGAGTATCAAACCCTGATAAATATGATGTAGAAAAGAAGAAATTATAGACAGTACTTGAGTTTGTGTCGCTATTACCATGGTTCCTTATGGAAATGACGGTTTTCTAAAGTTAATCAATTTACGTATTCATTAATAGAAATAAAGTATGCTACGCGGGTAAAAGTAGGTATATGACCGTAAAGTCACGTATCACATGCCTATAATACGTGATTTTCCTCTTACATGACTATATAAAAGTACACATTTTCAAAAAGACTACATTAATGCTTTTATTAAAAATAAACCAAAAGTCAAAGCTTTGAAAATTCTTTTAATGCAACTTAAAGATAGAACCATGAGATTAGAATTGTCGTAAAATTTTAAATGTTTTTAGAAGTGTTCATGATGTTTTATCTATTTTTGATATAACTAAATATAGTTATCTTTCCCAAGAAGCAAAAACGAATAAATATCGTTGAATAGAAAATTATTGAGCAAACGGTTATAAGATCATATGGTATACCCAATTGATAAGAGTGTCAAGTGATAATAAATTGCAAGTCACGTGGCTCCACGTCACACCCTTTATTATCATATCATCCATCACTTGACAAGGAAAATACCCAAGTGATTGAGGTTGTGTGATAATTAAATGTTTTTTTAACTTTTTATTTATAAATTTTTTTAATTTATACAAAAACAATTGTGATCATGACACCCCTAAATATGTTTTTAATTTATACCGTGACTTTTTTTAAGGATTTGAGGAAAATAAAAAAAATGCATTTCGGCTCAACTTTACTTTTTCTTTTTGCCCAACTAAATTAGATATAACCCTATTTTGGCCCTGCTAAATCACAATTGTGATTTCCTTCCTTGTTACTCAAAGATACAGACCCTCGCCTCCTGTCAAACCCTTCCACCCATTGAACAGTTTGATATCTTCCCCGTGACAATCCGACTTTTCAAAATAACTCCGCTAATAACTCCGTTAAGTTTTCTGTTAAATCCCAACTCTGTTAACCAAATCTTAGACCTTAGGGACCGATTCTATCAACATCTAAATTCAAACAGCAAGGACTGAACTTGTAATTAACCCAATTTTGACTTCTGTTGACTTTTGAAAGTCAACCCGCTTGATCTTGACTCGAATTCGGGTACCACGCCTGGAATTCGTACGAACTGATAACTGATATGCACATTAATGCCTTAATCGATCGTATGTAAAACATCTAACACCATCATTGTCGAATTTTAAACTCAATAATGAGAATTAAAAGTGTAACCGACGAACTCAATGCTAAATCAATCGAATTCGTCCATATCAGTTATTATTCCTACGAATTAGACATCCTCACACCTTAGTCGAGTCCCTCTGAACCTCCTGCACTTTCTAAATTGGCCGGATTAGCAGTCGAAGACGCCGGAGACCATCACAGTCGCATTCTGCCGCCATTTTAGTCGAGAACCTTTAATCCATCATGCATTTTGGTAATTTCTTGTACCCACAGTTTCGTTTACACCTGTTGATTGAAAGCCCTATCATTATTAGGGCTTACAACATCGAATTGAACATGATCCCGATTCTAGGGTTCATACGAAATCAAATTTGGGGCTTTTGATTCTAGACTTGATCATAATTCAATTAATTCACATGGTCTGCTTCGTAATCAGTCACTCATCGAAAGCCCTATGTTTATTTTATCAAATAACATCGAATTGATCACAACCCGTAATCTAGGGTTTGTTCTTGATTAGATTTGGAGTTTTTGATCTGGAACTCAACCAAAATGAAATTAAAGTATATGGTTAGATTCGCAATCCTCTAATCAATAAAAGCCCCATGATTCCATTGATTTATAACATCCCATTTTATCAAATCGATTTCGTATTCAAAGCTAGGGTTTCGATGTTAACTTGTGTAAATAATCGATCTTAAACTTGTTGATTTTGCAATTAAACATCACCACAGGTTCATTTTTAGCCATTAAACAAAACCCCCATGGATCCAAGATCAATCGTGATCGATTTGGGTGGAATCGAGAGTAGTTTGGTTCGGTTCGCGCTAGGGGGAAGAACTCAGTGGAACTTTTGACTAAAACCCATTCGTTTAGATTACAGTCGCGATACCCTAACGGGCGGGACTGGTTAAAGTTGTGTGCGTGTGTGGGAGAGACTCGGGTTCGAGTTTCTCCACACCCTTTTGTTTTTAAAAAATGTTTTTATTATTATTTTAATATAAAATCAATACCCCACATTATTATATTAATATATTAACGTGTTTGTCACACCCCGTCGAAAGCAGAAACACGGAGGTGAGACGAGAGCGGTGCATCGAACACTTAGGTGCAAGAGAATGCTAATGGGTACACTGCAAATTTCAAAGAACCACTAAAGTGCCATACAAACCACGAAAACCAAAATACAAATTCAGGTTGTCTACATAAACCAAACATCCCAAATGCAGAATACAAAACTAACAACCAAGTCAAAATCCAAAAGAAAGTCCCCAAAAGCAATTCACCAAACTAGTCATTTGCTTCAATTCTGTTTACCTGAAAAGCATGTTTCGAAAACGGTCAACTATAAAAATAGTTGGTGAGTACGCAGGTTTTACGACTCAATAAAATAAGTAAATGAATTTCAAAATGTAAAGTAACCATCCGCAGATGATAAAGTACATGTGTTAAGATTTTAGTTACCCTGAGCCACAATCAAAACCGTCAGACTAGTTGTTGCCCCTGTATCCAGGTGTTAAATGTGAACACCTACTATGGCTAATTATGCGCTCAAATGACCCTACAAGTCTGGTTGGCGCGACCAACCCTGGGCGGGGGTGTCGACCCAAATAGTACTATTCATAATTCTCATCGGCTATTCAAGCTAATTGATTGCGTTAAAGTGGGGACTTAATGCATCTAAAAGTAAACCCAGGTAACCCTAATCCCAAGTAACAACATGTAGTGAAACAGCTTTTCCCCCGTAAAACAGTAAACATTTAAAAGTGGGGCCGCGAAACTCACCTGAGAGTGAAACGCGAAAAAGTGCAGTAAAACAGTGAAACAGCCAACGGTGGTATCCTAACCGAGTCCTACTAATAAGTAGACACAAAATGTATTTAGGAATCCTAATACGTGTGGCTAAGTCAACAAAATTCAAAAGTGGCTATGCAGTCAATTGTATAGTCAAAACCCGTGCGCGTGCGTACGAACCGTTAAGAATTGTAAAACCGGCTTTTATATGAATTAATAACCTTAAAACTTTAAGTTTTAGATTTTAATAAATAACATCAGTAGTTAAAAAGTCACATTTGATAAAATCTCATGTCACGGTTTCGTTTGATCAAAAACGCGATTACGCGCGTAAAGTCCGGTTTACGGTTTAAAAATCAGATTCGTCCGAAATTAAGGTTTTAGTGTGATATTAGCACCCAATTTAAAAGTCAAATTTTATGTTTTAAATGAGGTTATACTTCTGTTCAAAATTCCCTAGAATTTTTATAAAATCAATTTTATATAAAAATTTCCAAAATTAATAACTTTTTATAAAATTTAAATGGACCATAATTTCAAAGTCATACTTAGACATAAAGTTAATGTTTGAAATTTATACCAACTGATCATGTATATAAATGAAAATTTCTGACCAATTTTCATAGTTTTCCAATATTCAGATTATTTAATATGAATTTAATATTATTAAAATTTTACAAATTCGGGAAAAATAGTTAAACACATAAAAACTTCCCCAAATTTTTACCATATTAGTTTTAAGTCAATATAAGATCCTGTACAAAGTTTCAAGTCCTTATTTTATCTAGAAGTATACAAACCCTAAATCATACGTTTAAAATTTATAAATACTAAACGTATACTTAAACAACTCCAATATTCATAAAATTTAGACAAGAGTCTTAGTTCATCATATAACAATCACTGACCAATTTCCAGAATTTTTCAATACTCATAAGTATTTTTCCCAAATTTCCATGTATTAAACTTGTGTGAATTTTAATAAATAATCTATAATGAGTTAGATAACCAAATTTTCCAGATCCTCATTTTAAAACATATTGTACTGTATAAAAACATATTTGGGTGCTAAATCAACCATTTTTTAAAATCCACCAAGAACATGCTTGTTCTTGATCATTTAAGCTAAACTACAAGTTTGATCAAGGATTATACCTTCCAAATTCAACAAATGATGATGAAATTTGATGCTAAGCTACTGGGTTTTCCTTTATTTTTAACCTACAATTACAATGTGGTTCAATTCCAAGATCAAAGACTCAAAAATCAACAAAATGCTCTTTTTATTCAAGAAGATGCAAGTATGAACACCCAAGTGTTCATACATTTTGATCATCAAATCTTGCAAGCTTTTCACTAGATAACTCATTGTGGATGAGTACAACTAGTTTTTATCATTGTGGATGATTACAACTAGTTTTTATCCACAAATTCTTGTTAAAATCATAAGATTCAAGCTAAAAACTCTTAAAAACAACAAAACTTGAAAATCAAAGTGAGTGTGTGTAGTGTGTGTGTTCTTGGTGTTCTTGAGAACACATGCAAGAATCAAAACAGAAATTTTGAAGATGAAATCATGTTAAAATACCTTTAAAACACTAAAAACAAGCTCATGAATCCATTGGAACCAAGAATCAAGCTTGGAATTGGATTGTTCTTGAGCTAGATGATGAAAAATGGGGGTGTTTGGATGAAGAAGGGGGTTTCACAATTTTGGCGAGAAGAAGAAGAGGAAAATGGGGTGGGGGGTTGGGTATTTATAGTGGAAAAGCAAGTCTTGCTTTAAAAGACCATTTTTATAAAAAAAAACCCACTTTTTATAAAAATTACACCCCTAAACACTCTAATAAATATTTTTATCCAAACATACAATTCTAGTATCTCAAAATAATGAATTTTAGAAATTTTTAAAACATAAAAACTCAAAAATTTTCAAAAAGTTATACCGGGTAAATACCGGGTTTTTTTAACGGAAGAACCACCTGTGATCGTTAGTTAAATCAAGAATCAAAAAAGTTAGCACATATAATGTTATAAAATATCATTCTTAACTAAAATATAAATATAAAAATTATTTTCGAGAATTTATTTTTTACCGTTTATTTAACGCGTTCGCAGTATACGCAGTGTATGCACTTAACCGGGTTTTCTAGTTCGGACCTTAGTGTTTGTCTAAGGTAGTATTTCTAGAATTGCTAGAATCACTAAAAATATATAAAATCATAATATTTAAAAATATAACGTATAAAAAGAAAATCGAGAAACGGTAAGGACCTAAAAAACCGCGGTTGTCACAGTGTTTTAGCCCGGGAAACCATCCGTAGGCTCGGGTTTGGTTTGTAAACCATATTTACTATTAAAAACTCATTTATAAAATAATATTTATATTATTTTCAACCCAAAACTCCAACTAAAAATAATATATTTATATATATATTATTTTCATCACGTTCATAAACATTTTTGTAGCGTTTCAAAGTTATAAATAATATAACTATTCATATTATTTACACTCGTTACATCCTCGAATAAAAATAATAAATTATTATTTTTGTCACTCAAGTTAATTGTTTACGTTACTTCGATAAACTTAAAAATAATATAATAAATTATATTATTTTCCTAGACTTCTAGTTAACGACAAAACGCTCGAATATATTTATTATATATTATTTTGTCATTCGTCGCATAACGTATACATCTTAACTACTAATTAAAGAATTCTTATTCCCGTGGACACGTTCGTCTACTCTTGATTATTAGAGCGTTACTTTAGAACGTTCAATCTCCCGTGTTGTCGTCACATATTCCCATTGTATCCCTAATTATTATGTGTATAATTCTAGGGCATACGTAAGCCGTTACAGGCTAACACTCGTGGTTCCAATCGTATTCTAGTGTGAACTACCTACGCCGTTCAGGTGAGTTTTCACGGCCCCTTTATACTGTTTTATCTTGGGGGAGAAAACATGACGCAAATTATTTTTGGAATATTGTATTCATATGTTATTAATGTTAAAGCTAAGCGTAACACGCTATCACTGAAAATCCTCAACACACATCGGACCGTTAATATGGATCTTAACGAGGTAATGTTTAGTAGTACTACTGGGTTTGACAAATCCCACCCGCGTTAGTCGCGCTAACTAGACTTGAGGTCGAACGGGTGAAATGTTAGCCTACTCACATCGCCGGGGTTGATAGACCTGGCAGGAGGCAAATAAACAAACAGTCAGCTTCGGTTGCGAGCGCTTAAGTTGAACATGAATATAGGTTAGCTACTTATAGATACATATTGAATGATTAATAATCTGGTAAACGTTTATTTATATACTGAAACCTGTGAACTCACCAACCTCGTGTTGACATCTTTTCTTACATGTTTTCTCATGTCGCTAAGATAAAGCACGGGTGCACATATAGGACATGCATGGGATTCTCCTATTGATTGATGTTTTATTAAATTGTTTGGACTTTGTTTTGAATTATGTTTGGTTTGGACTTTTGGACTTTTTGGGCGCGTGTGTTTTGCGCATTTACCTTTCTTTACGCTTCCGCATTAAACTCTGATTAATATGATATTTTTATTTGAGTCCCATGTAGAGTCGTTCGATGTAACTAATGACTGAGATCCTGGTTTGTCACTTCCCAAAACGGTAAAACTCCGTTAGTTGAAATTGGGGGTGTGACAGATTGGTATCAGAGCTATAGGTTATAGAGAACTAGGATTGCATACTAGACTATAACCTCACACATTAGTTACATGTCATAAACATTGGATGTTTGGCACTTATATGTTATATTACAGGAACATGTCGTCAACCCCACCACCATCACCTAAGGCACCTATCTTATCATCCCCGGAGCCCAAAAGGCGCCAGACTAGTTCTAGTGACAACTCGGTAGAACAGGGTGAACCTAGTAATGCACGAGCAAGGAACACGACACTTAATTGGGGTGCATATATGAAGATGATCCAAAGGTGGATCGAGATGGGAAATGTTCCATCGCCTTATTTTGGTTCCACTTCCTCATCCTCTACTTTGCCAAGCTTGCCATGCACCATGGAACAAGCTTTTGCAGCTTTTGTGTTTATCATAACTAAGGAGTTAAAGGAGATGAAGGAGTCCACTGATGAGATACCCGACATTCTATAGCGAGACCCACAAATGGAAGAAAACAAGGAGCAATTAGAGCATCTGACCACTGAACTAACATCAACGGATCAGGTCCATAACCTTTTGGTGGATCGGGTTACACATTTGGAGACGAGGGTGGACACCTCGGACCAGGATGTAGGAGGGATTTTGGAGAGAGTGACTCATCTGGAAGCCCAACTAAAAGTAGCAGACCATGCTGCTGAAGGACTTCGAGAGAAAATGACCCACTTAGAAGCCCAACTACAAGTAGCCCTATTTCTAGAGGACATTCCACTTTCGGACGATGAAGAGGAGCCCTTATAGGATGAGCCCTTAGAGGAGGAGCCACCCGAGGAGGAACCGGTGGAGATCGACGATGCACAATCATACGTTTCTTTCGATGACGAGGATGTTTGATTATATTTCTATTCTATCTTTCCTTTTTCATTCATGCTTCGTTTATGTTATTTCTCTTTTCAAACCTAGATAGGTAAGGTTGTTCCCATTCAATAAAAGCATGAGAAGTTTAATGTTTGAGTTATTTATTTTGTAGCCTTACAATTTATTTAATTTTCAAAATGTTAGATGTTGTATTTCCTTACTTGTATATAAATAATGTTTAATATGCGATATATTTCTCATTGTTTTGTATTTGTGAATGTGAAGAATCATGTCGGGAAGAGGACATGGAGGTCGTGCTGGTTGCCGAGGTACCATCAACATGACAACAACTGAGCTGGCGGCACTAAGCAACGATAGTGTAGCTGAGGCTCTAGCAGCATAGAACGATGCAGGTAAATGCTATAACTATTTGACTGGTGAAGTCAATTCATCTCTCAAAGCGCCTTTCCCAAGCTTTATAACCTCGATCCTATATTATGTTTCTAAATCCAGGTCAGCAGAATCAGCAACCAGCCTGCACCTTCAAAACATTTCTGGACTGTAAGCCCCACACCTTTAGTGGAGCTGAAGGAGTGGTCGGATTACTCCGTTGGTTCGAAAAAGTAGAATCGGTATTTTCCATGTGCAACTGCCCATTGGCCAATCAGTTCAAGTTCGCCTCTGGAACTTTGGAGGGCCTGGCTCTCACCTGGTGGAATGCACAGGTCCAGATGTTGGGTTTAGCTATGGCCAATGCACTGCCGTGGGAGGAGTTTAAGACGATGATGAAGGAGGAGTACTGTCCTCGGGATGAAATTCAGAAGTTGAAAGGAGAATTTTGGAACCTGAAAATGGAAGGTTCTGAAATCGAGCTATATACCACTCGCTCCCATGAGCTTGCTACCATGTGCCCACACACGGTGACTCCGGACTACAAGAGGATAGAACTGTACATTGGAGGATTAGTGCCTCAGATTCAGAGTATGGTCACCTCATCCAACCCTGCCACCATCCAGCAGATGATCAGACTAGCCCACAAGCTAACCGATCAAGCGGTGACTCAAGGGACTTTACCCCCGAGGGGTTCGGTCTCTAAATCCACTGACAATCATAAACACAAGTTTGATCACCACTCTAACTCTCACTCCAGCTCCAAAGGACCCCAGCCCAACCAACCCCAGCAGCAGCGAAAGTTTGAGCCTTCTAAGAACTTTAACCAGACGACATCTTCAATTCAAAATCAGGGTGGTTATGCGGGAAAATCTCCTAAGTGTAACAAGTGCAACTTCCATCATTTCGGGGTTTGCAACCGTTGTCAGCGGTGTGGCAAAATAGGTCATGCTGCCAAAGATTGTAGGGGTGAGTTGCAAGCCATGCAACCTTTTCAACAGCCTGGGTCTACAAAGGGTTGTTTCGAGTGTGGGAAGGAGGGACATTTTCGGAAGAATTGTCCTCAATTAAAGAAGGGAGGTAATGGAAACCACAGCCCTAATCAGAATAACAACAATGGTGGCAACAACGGCAATGGTGGAGGAAATGGTGCGAATGGACGAGCCTTCGTGCTAGGATATGGAGAAGCTCGTTATGATCATAATGTGGTCACTGGTAAGTTTCTCTTAAACAATTATTTTGCTTCTGTCCTTTTTGACACTGGTGCTGATAGGAGTTTTATATATAAGAAACTTAGTGATATGATAAAAGGAACTCCAACTCTGTTAGAAGCTAAGTATGTAATAGAGATAGTCGGTGGCCAAATAATTGAAGCAACCCACGTTCTTAAGGGATGTAAGCTTGAACTAGCTAGTCATATACTTGATATCGACCTTATGCCGGTCACACTTGGTAGTTTTGATGTAATTGTCGGCATGGATTGGTTATCTAAAAACCAAGCTGAAATCATCTGTCGTGAGAAAATTGTTCGCATTCCTCTCCCGAGTGGAGAAACCCTTTCCGTTCAGGGCGAAAAGGTTGGTGCAGTCATGGGCATCATATCCTTTATGAAAGCACATAAATGCCTTCGAAAAGTGCATACGGCTATTTTAACTCTCGTTGCTAAGCAGCCATCAGAAGAGAAGAAGATTGATGATATTCCCATAGTTCGTGAATTTCTGGAAGTATTTCCCTAGGATTTTCCTGGTCTGCCACCACACCGTCAAGTTGAATTTCAAATCGATCTAGCACCTGGAGCGGCACCGATCGCTCGGGCACCTTACAGACTAGCACCTAGTGAATTGCAAGAGTTGTCCACTCAGTTACAGGAATTGTTGGATAAAGGTTTCATCCGACCTAGCTCATCTCCATGGGGAGCTCCGGTCCTGTTTGTCAAGAAGAAGGACGGGACTTTCCGTATGTGTATCGACTACCGTGAACTGAATAAAGTCACAATCAAGAATCGTTATCCTTTGTCTCATATAGATGATCTCTTTGATCAACTCCAAGGATCAAGTTTCTATTCCAAGATAGTTCTTAGGTCTGGTTACCATCAATTGAGAGTCCAAGATGAGGATAGCTCCAAGACTGCTTTCAGGACAAAGTAAAGCCACTACGAGTTTATGGTCATGCATTTCGGATTAACCAACTCACCTGCGGTATTCATGGATCTCATGAACCGTGTCTGTAAACCATACCTTGATCAATTTGTCATCGTTTTCATCGACAACATCCTCATTTATTCCAAAAACAAGGAGGAGCATGAAGAACATCTATGCCTAATTCTGGAATTACTTAAGCAGCATCAGCTATATGCTAAATTTTCCAAGTGTGAATTCTGGATCCGGGAAGTTCAATTCTTAGGACATGTGGTTAACGAGAAAGGAATACATGTCGATCCATCAAAGATAGAAGCCATCAAGAATTGGGCAGCACCGACAACTCCGACTGAGGTGCGACAATTTCTGGGATTGGCTGGTTTTATCGGCGATTCATCGAGGGATTCTCTAAGATTACACAGCCTCTCACTTCCTTAACTCAAAAGCGTAAAGCCTATAACTTGGGAGATAACCAGGAGTTAGCGTTTCAGCTCCTTAAACAGAAACTTTGCAGTGCACCCATTCTAGCTCTTCCAGAAGGAACGGATGATTTTGTGGTGTATTGTGACGCATCCATTCAGGGTCTGGGTTGTGTTCTAATGCAACAAGAAAAGGTGATCGCATATGTTTCGCGTCAACTAAAGATTCACGAGAAAAACTACACCACTCATGATCTAGAGTTGGGAGCTGTATTTTTCGCACTTAAGATATGGAGACACTACTTGTACGGTACCAAGTGCACTATCTACACCGATCACAAGAGTCTTCGGCATATCTTCGAGCAGAAAGAGCTGAACATGAGACAGCGTCGTTGGGTCGAGCTCTTGAATGATTATGACTGCGCGATCCGGTATCATCCGGGTAAAGCTAACGTTGTAGTTGATGCTCTAAGTCGAAAGGAAACCAAGCCCAAACGAGTTCGAGCACTACAGCTTACTATTCACCCCGGATTACCTGACAAAATCTGTAGTGCTCAACTTGAAGCCTTGAAAGAGGAAAACCTATCGCTGGAAGGTACACGCGGTATGGAAGCACAACTCAAGGTCAAATCTGACGGTATTCGCTACTTCGCCGAACGAATATGGGTTCCAGTATTCGGGAACTTAAGAGAACTAGTCATGGACGAAGCTCATAAATCTCGTTACTCTATTCATCCAGGTTCCGACAAGATGTATCATGACCTAAAGGTGCTGTATTGGTGACCAAATATGAAGGTCGATATAACACCTATGTGAGCAAGTGTCTAACTTGCGCGAAGGTCAAAGTTGAATATCAAAAGCCTTCCGGTCTTCCCCAACAACCAGAGATTCCCATGTGGAAATGGGAACAGATATCCAAGGACTTTATCACAAAATTGCCACGAACTCCTACCGGATGTGATACCATTTGGGTAATAGTCGATCGTTTAACAAAGTCCGCTCACTTCTTAGCAATCAAGGAAACCGACAAAATGGATATGCTTACTCGTATATACTTGAAAGAAGTAGTCTCTCGACACGGGGTGCCAATCTCTATCATTTCGGATCGTGATGCACGATTCACCTCTCGTTTCTTGCAATCATTACATAAAGCTTTAGGCACGCGTCTAGATATGAGCACATCATACCATCCTCAAACTGATGGCCAGACAGAACGTACTATTCAAACTCTGGAGGATATGCTACAAGCTTGTGTGATTGACTTCGGTAACACCTGGGAGTCTCACCTACCGTTGGTGGGGTTCTCCTACAACAACAGTTATCACACTAGCATCAAGGCAGCTCCATTTGAAGCACTATATGGACGGAAATGCCGTTCTCCTATTTGTTGGGCCGAGGTTGGGGATAGTCAGCTTACAGGTCCTGAACTCGTCCTTGAAACTTCTGAGAAAATCATTCAAATTAAAAACCGTATGGCAACAACTCGTGATTGTCAAAAGAGCTATGCCGATAAGCGTCGTAAACCGTTAGAATTTCAAGTAGGGGATATGGTCTTGTTAAAAGTCTCACCTTGGAAGGGTGTCATTCGTTTTGGAAAGCGAGGCAAGCTGAATCCTCGTTATGTTAGACCATTCAAAATAGTGAAGAGAATTGGTCCAGTAGCCTATCAACTGGAACTACCCGAAGGACTTAGTGGTGTACACAACGTCTTTCACATCTCAAACTTGAAGAAATGTCTAGCAGACGAGTCACTCGCGGTTCCTCTTAAGGAACTACACCTTGATGAACAGTTACGTTTCATCGAAGAACCCGTGGAAATTATGGATAGGGAAGTCAAAACGTTAAAACGCAGTAAAATTCCTATTGTTAGAGTCCGTTGGAACTCGAAACGTGGACCGGAATTCACGTAGGAGCGTGAGGATCAGATGATGCGCAAATATTCTAATCTGTTCAAGCACTACACGTCAAATTCTTAAGGTACTATTTTAATTTTCGGGACGAAAATTCTTTCAACTAGGGGATGATTTGACATCCGGAAATTTTTTATTATTATTATTATTAGCTATTTTCGGGACGAAAATTCTTTCAACTAGGGGATGATGTGACAATCCCACTTTTCAAAATAATCCCGTTAATAATTCCGTTAATTTTTCTGTTAAATCCCAACTCTGTTAACCAAATCGTAGACCTTAGGGACCGATTCTGTCAACGTCAAAATTCAAACAGCAAGGACCGAACTTGTAATTAACCCAATTTTGATTTATGTTGACTTTTGAAAGTCAACCCGCTTGATCTTGACTCGAATTCGAGTACCACGCCTGGAATTCGTACGAACTGATAACCGATATGCACATTAATGCCTTAATCGATCGTATGTAAAACGTCTAACACCATCATTGTCGAATTTTAAACTCAATAATGAGAATTAAAAGTGTAACCGACGAACTCAATGCTAAATCAATCGAATTCGTCCATATCAGTTATTATTCCTACGAATTGGACATCATCACACCTTAGTCGAGTCCCTCTGAACCTCCTACACTTTCTAAATTGGCCGGATTAGCAGTCAAAGACGCCGGAGACCATCACAGTCGCAGTCGGCCTCCATTTTAGTCGAGAACCTTCAATCCATCTCGCATTTTGGTAATTTCTTGTACCCACAGTTTCGTTTACACTTGTTGATTGAAAGCCCTATCATTATTAGGGCTTACAACATCGAATTGAACATGATCTTGATTCTAGGGTTCATACGAAATCGAATTTGGGGCTTTTGATTCTAGACTTGATCATAATTCAATTAATTCACATGGTTAGCTTCGTAATCAGTCACTCATCGAAAGCCCTATGTTTATTTTATCAAATAACATTGAATTGATCACAACCCGTAATCTAGGGTTTGTTCTTGATCCGATTTGGGGTTTTTGATCTGGAACTCAAACAAAATGAAATTAAAGTATATGGTTAGATTCGCAATCCTCTAATCAATAAAAGCCCTATGATTCCATCGATTTATAACATCCAATTTTATCAATTCGATTTCATATTCAAAGCTAGGGTTTCGATGTTAACTTGTGTAAATAATCGATCTTAAACTTGTTGATTTTGTAATTAAACATCACCACAGGTTCGTTTTTAGCCATTAAACAAAACCCACATGAATCCAAGATCAATCGTGATCGATTTAGGTGGAATCGGGAGTGGTTTGGTCCGGTTCACGCTAGGGGGAAGAACTCAGTGGAACTTTTGATTAAAACCCATTCATTTAGATTACAGTCGCGATACCCTAGCGGACGGGACTGGTTAAAGTTGTGTGCGTGTGAGAGAGAGACCCGGGTTCGAGTCTCTCCACACCCTTTTGTTTTTAAAAATTATTTTTATTATTATTTTAATATAAAATCAATACCCCACATTATTATATTAATATATTAACGTGTTTTAGCCCGGGAAACCATCCGTAGGCTCGGGTTTGGTTTGTAAACTATATTTACTATTAAAAACTCATTTATAAAATAATATTTTTATTATTTTTAACCCAAAACTCCAACTAAAAATAATATATTTATATATATTATTTTCATCACGTTCATAAACATTTTTATAGGGTTTCAAAGTTATAAATAATATAATTATTCGTATTATTTACACTCGTTACATCCTCGAATAAAAATAATAAATTATTATTTTTGTCACGCAAGTTAATTGTTTACGTTACTTCGCTAAACTTAAAAATAATATAATAAATTATATTATTTTCCTAGACTTCTAGTTAACGACAAAATGCTCGAATATATTTATTATATATTATTTTGTCATTCGTCGTGTAACGTATACATCTTAAATACTAATTAAAGAATTCTTATTCTCGTGGACACGTTCGTCTACTCTTGATTATTAGAGCGTTACTTTAAAACGTTCAATCTCCTATGTTGTCGTCACATATTCCCATTGTATCCCTAATTATTATGTGTATAATTCCAGGGCATACGTAAGCCGTTGCAGGCTAACACTCGTGGTTCCAATCGTATTCTAGTGTGAACTACCTACGCCGTTCAGGTGAGTTTTCACGGCCCCTTTTTACTGTTTTATCTTGGGGGAGAAAACACGACGCAAATTATTTTCGGAATATTGTATTCATATGTTATCAATGTTAAAGCTAAGCGTAACACGCTATCACTGAAAGCCCTCAACACACATCGGACCGTTAATATGGATCTTAGCGAGGTAATGTGTACTAGTACTAATGGGTTTGACAAATCCCACCCGCGTTAGTCGCGCTAACTCGACTTGAGGTCGAACGGGTGAAATGTTAGCCTACTCACATCGTCGGGGTTGATAGACCTGGAAGGAGGCAAATAAAAAAACAGTCAGCTTCGGTTGCGAGCGCTTAAGTTGAACATGAATATAGGTTAGCTACTTATAGATACATATTGAATGATTAATAATCTGGTAAACGTTTACTTATATACTGAAACTTGTGAACTCACCAACCTCGTGTTGACATCTTTTCTTACATGTTTTCTCAGGTCGCTAAGATAAGGCATATGTGCACATATATGACATGCATGGGATTCTCCTATTGATTGATGTTTTATTAAATTGTTTGGACTTTGTTTTGAATTATGTTTGGTTTGGACTTTTGGACTTTTTGGGCACGTGTGTTTTGTGCATTTACCTTTCTTTACGCTTCCACATTAAACTCTGATTAATATGATATTTTCATTTGAGTCTCATGTAGAGTCGTTCGATGTAACTAATAACTGAGATCCTGGTTTGTCACTTCCCAAAACGGTAAAACTCCGTTAGTTGAAATTTGGGGTGTGACATTCCCAATCTCGCCGTGATAAAAATCACTCCCCATTATCACTTCGTGAAAAAAATCAATAGGGGGCGGTGTACCCTTGAGAATCACGGCGTGATTTGTCACACCTCCAAATTCCACTAACGGAATTTTACCGTTTTGGAAGGTGACAAACCAGGATCTCAGACATCAGTTACTTCAAACGACACTATATGGGAGTTAAAATGTAATAATATAAAAGTTCAAGTTCAGAGTAAATGTGTGGAAGCGTTTAACAAAAGTAAATGCGCAAAACAACGCGCCCAAATCCAAATAATAACAAAACATAATTATTGTTTGATAGATTGATGATAGAAGTCAAGACATCATGCATGACCTAACGTGATCATGCCTAACGACCTGAGAAAACATGTAAGAAAACGAGTCAACACTAGGTTGGTGAGTTCACAGGTTTCAATCATTAGAAATAAAGCGTTTGCAGATTATGTACATTCAATATGCATATCTAAAGGTAGCTAACCAATATTCATGTTTTACTAAAGCGCTTGCAACCGAAGCATGACCGGTTGTTTGCCTCCTGCCAGGTCTATCAACTTTGGCCAAAAGAGTAGGCTAACATTTCACCCGTTCGACCTACAATCGAGTTAGCGCGACTAACGAGGGTGGGGCTAGTCAAACCCAGTAGTACTACTAAACATTACCTCGCTAGTCAAATTAACGGTCCGATGTGTTGTGAGGACTTTCAGTGATAGTGTGTTACGACGACACGGAAGGGACAAGTTGGGATTTGTGACGACGACACGGAAGGTTAGAATGTCTTAACGCATTATAAGGATTAGTGAGTAGACGAATGTGTCTACGGGAATATAGATTTCTTAATATAATAATTAAGATCAATGCGTTACATATCGAATGTTAATAACGAATAATATTAAATAAATAAATAGATTCGTGTGTTTGTATCATTTAATAATGATCTAAGAAAACAATATAACATATATATTATTTTTGAACTCGTATGAAATATACGATAATCAATTACGTGACAAAAAAATAAATATATTATTTTTATTCGAGGGTAAATAATATAAATAATTACTTTATTTATAAGTTTGAAACATTACACGAGGTAAATAAACGAGGCGAAATAATATAAAATATATATTATTTTATACTAAGAGTCACGAGTTGAAAATAATATAAACATATTATTTTATTCAAAATCATGGTTTGAAAATAATATAAATATATTATTTTAGAAGTAGATATAATATTAATTATAAGTTATAAAATCAAATCCGAGCCTACGGGTTGTTTCCCGGGCTAAAACACATTGATATAGTATAGTAATAATAGTAGGATGGTTTTTATATTAAAATAATAATTAAAAACTAATTTAAAAAAAAGGTGTGGAGAGACTCGACACAAGCACATGCACTTAAGCAGTCCCGCCCGCTAGGGTATCGCACAAGAATCCGGTTCCAAATGGTTATATTAAAGAACTCCAGTGAGCCCCTCCCCCATACCCACCTGCGTTCGAATCCAGTCCCAATCCCTTCGATTTCGTTTACGATTTGATTAAGAAGTATAGGGGTTTTGTTAATGATAGAATTCCAAATCTGAGTGTGTGCTTAATTGTAAAACTAACGTGATTAAGATCGTTTAATTCCAGATTTGAAAGCCAAAACCTAGTTTTGAACTCAAAATCAAATTGGTGAATTTCGATATTGGAATCAGTTGAAAACATACGGCTTTTACTAAACGAAGGATTGCAAATCTGATCATGTAGTTTAATTTCATTTACGTTGTGTCTAAGATCAAAAGGCCCAAATCAAATTATGAATAAACCCTAGTTATCGGATCATGAACAATTCGATGTTATAAGCCCTGGATTTCATAGGGCTTTCAATCCAGGCATAGAGACGACTCTAAAGGTGTGTTCAATTTTATAAATGGACATCAAATTGGAAATGTATGAACCCTAGATTACTTGATTCTATCAATTCGATGTTGTAAGCCCCGGAAATGATAGGGCTTTCAGTTAACATGTGAGAACGAAAGTGAGGGTAGGTTTAATTACCAGAATAGATGTCGAATTGTTGATTCCCGACTAAAACAGGTGCCGACAGTAACTGGGTTGATCTCCGGCGACTTCTGTTGTGATTCCGACGAGTTTGATGTGTGCAATTGCTCCAAGGGAGTTCGTACAAGGTGCGCAGAGGTTCAATTCGTGAGAATAATACCAGGTTTAAACGAATTTGATATCCATTACGATCGTGGTAGACGGTTTTGAAATAACTACTCATAATTGGATTAATTCGTGCAATAATGATGTTTAATACGATGATTATGGCTGTTAATGATCGTATTCGAGTAATTTTAGTTTCAATTTCAACAGAAAACGGTTATGGGGTTTGAATTTTGATTATGTGTGCGAGTTTGACTTTCCAAAAGTCAAACAGAATCAAGAACAAGCTAATTACCGGTTTAGTCCCTCTATTTCATGTGTTTAGGTTTAGAAATTGGCAGAATAAGTCCATGGGGTTTGGATTGAGTTAAAAACAAGTTTGTTTGACTTTCAGAAGTCAACAGGAATATGAATAATGAATTTTGACTTTCAAAGTCAAATATAGTTAAGTTTTGCCTATTTACACGATTAGTCCTTATGGTTTGAGTTTGGATATTGGCAGGATTAGTCCCTAGTGTTTGAGATAAGTTAACTAAGTTAAGACTTAACTGAATTAGTTAACGGAGTTAGACTAAAAAGTCCGGATTGTCACATGATTCATGCTCCACATCGGACCACGGCGTGATTTTCCATACCATATCGGATGCTCTAAATATATATATATACATATATATATATATATAGGGGTATGTTCTTTTGAGAACCAACAATATGTTAAGAACCGTGAGAACCACATTAACTCTTGCACTATTTATAATATAAATTGACTAGAATTATGTACATTTCAATATGCTTAATGTTTGGTTTTAAAAGACCTCGAATTTATAGTCGTTTTTTTAAATGCATATATGCACTCACACTATATGCACAAATGAATGCATATATGCATATTTTTATACTTTTCTTAAAAAAATTCAGGAGAGAGGAGATAAACTCAAACTAAGAGTGAGAAGAGATAAATAAAACATTGTTGTTGAATTTTACTTTTTTCACTAAAGCGATATGTACACGTTTTGTGCGGTTCTTTCGGTTCTCAACATATGTTTAGTTCTCAAAAGAACATGCCCCTATATATATATATATATATATATATATATATATATATATATATATATATATTTTGAAAGGCAAATTTCTTTAATCATGTGAGAGTGGGACTTGAACCCATAAGCTCCTTAAACTTTGGTGTTCCAAGAAGTTTTGTCTCTGCCGCTAGTTATATTTAACTTATTGTTATTATAAGTAATGATATTAGTTGATGTATCAAACCGACCTCGATCTCGGTCTCCATTATGTATGTATGTGCATACATACATGTGTTATTGTATCAAGAATTGAGTTGTTTGTGAGAACATAATGGGTATAGTGCACATAAATTAATTTCAAAACTTAAAATGATTAGCCCCATTAGTTAGGTTACAACACCATGTGATAAATTAGCTTATATTATTTAGACTTTGAGTCTCATAGCTTGCATAATGTAGATTTATTTGAAGACAAACAAATCTGATTGGGATACTATTTGAAAAAAAGGGTAGGCAACATGGGCAAGGAATATACACTTTTTGTTGAGATTGTCCAAGATGGGAATTTGGCTTCAATAATAAACACAAGGGGTCTAGTCTAGAAGCATTCAAATTAAAATAATGTATCATTTTCATACTGTTTATATTTATTAGGGTGGAATGGTATTGGTTTGGCCGGCTATGAATTGGCATGTTAAATTGATGTACTTGAACACCGCCATATATTCATGTTGAAAACAACAGCTCTAACTTGACATGCAACCCGAACACGAGCCGTATGTATAGTCTATTTTTCTAAACGATTCAAACAGCACGTGCACGGGTTAATGGATTGCATATAGGTTGTAATCAGGTGGACGGATTGACTTTATAAAATATATTTTTACTTTTTATTCTAATTTAAAACAAGTTAACAGGTCAAACTGTTTAATTAAACGGGATACAAAGACATATCAACACAAACACGACTTATATATTATATGGATTACACATTTCGACCCTCCTGTTTTATATATAACATAATAACGTGGAACAAATTTTCACATTTAACTTTAAATTGTTTTGACTTGTGAAAACAGAATATAGGATATTTTTAAAACATATTTCAAGTATATATGAGAACATGAGAATTTGTAAGATATGAAATGTATATATACATTTGCCCTTAAATTTACAGTTAGACAATTTACACGTGATATTTATTCGAAGTAATATAGTACAAGGTAAACTTGCTAACGTGACACATAATTAGATTTCTTGTAGAATTAATCAATATATATATATATTTTTTGATGTGAAAACAGTATTTAAATTACATTAATTTTTACTTATTATTGATTGGGTTGGGATAAATATAGCTATTAGCAACAGGATTTAAAAAACTAAACAGCCTATTAATAAACGGAATAATTCATAAATAGTTGCTTTCTATTACCCACTATATTTTTAAAATCATAGAAAAATTATTGTACTTCCAAAAATTATTAGCCTAATACACAACAAAACATAACCTTATACGGTCAAAACGAATACCAAATAATGAATTAGAACCTAAGGAAATTTGTCAGCAGTCTACAGAAACCTCAAGCCTTTGATACATTCTTCTTATGACCCGATTGTCGGCTTATGCTCACTGCTCCTAGGGGCGGGAAATCATCTTCTCCATTGAAGAGAGACGAGTTGCTCGGTTTAGAGACAACACGAGTAGGAACAGAAACAGGAGATGCTTCTTTAGTTTGGATCTGCTTTTGTTGCAATGGCGATTTAAGTGGAGTTATGGTCATAGGCCGTAAACCCTGCAGCTCGGGATCACGTGAATAGCTATAAGGAATCTTGCTCTCGTCCATCTTCCTGAAAGTTATGGAAATCCTGCAACAAAACAACGAAATCAAGATGCAAATTTGATGATGAATTGAACATTTATACATGGAAATGGTTATCTGAGATTAGCAGCGTAAACGAGCCAAGCAGCTCGTAAGCTACTCAAGATCGGCTCTCTAAAAGCTTTAAATAGAGCGGAGCTTAAACGAGTCCGAGCTTATATTAGAGCTCATTTAACAAACTAGCTCAAGCCAGAGCTTCAAATATCGAGCTTGAATAGACTTGCAAGCCTAAACGAGCCTACTGTTTATATAATTTTTCTAATATGTTAAATATATATTTACATAATAATAGTTACGTATATAAAACTATATGTATTATGTTATATATAAAAATTAAACTATAAATATCTATACAAACAATTATAAATGTATATAAATACAATAATTAAATAATAAATGAGTTGAGTCCGAGCAAAGCTTGAGCTTTAAAAATATAGGTCTAAACGAGCCGGGCTCGAGCTCTCTTTAAGTTAAATGAACCGAGCTTGGGATCAGCTCGACTTGTTTACATAATCATACCTTTTGGCGGGTACTGCTGGCACGCAATGTTTGGCGACATCAGCACCATTACCCTTCAACACAAGCACTGACCTGCGTTATGTATGTTTGAAAAGTCAACCATCAAACTCAGCATTTGTTTCATCTATAAATAATCAAGAAATAAAAACACTGAGGAAGTTTAATTTCATACCCGACAGGTAAAGGTATGGAAAACGGGCCTGCGAATTCTCCAGGGCCGATAATCTTCAAGTTTGAACCAAATAGTATATTGCACTGGGTCAAAAACGAAATGGTGCAAAATGGCCTAAGAAAGTCGTGATGATCAATATGTGGTGGAATGCAATCCCCTTCGTCGTATATATTCACGATGCAGCTGTTTGGGACACACGTCGGAGGTAGAACGTGCCACCTCACCATTCTTTTGATCATATTTATGAATACTGGAGGCAGGGGATCAACTTCTTCGTCTCTAACTATGCCCGGCGGGTTCCCATTTTTATCCTAGAGAATTTGACTAAAAGTCAATACAAAACCCTAAAATGTATATACACTAAAGTAGGAAATATAAGGTGATGAATAGATAACATACCACTGCATAATTATAGCAACAGCCGAATTGAATTGTAACACGCCCCTTGCCTCGCATCCATTTTGAAGGTTCTGAATATGTCCGCTCTGCAAATTTTCATCATTATCAGTACAAACAGATGACCCGGTTTTAGGGGTGTGGTGCCAAGCGTTTATAATATATAATATTTCACACATTATTTACAAAAATGTAATATGTTTGGACAAAAAGTAACTCGTTTGGACCCGTTAACCAACCCACCCATTTTGTCACCTTTAACAAAACACAAACCTCTAAGACGGCCCTTTTGGCCCATGCGTTGAAATTCATACACGGCTTCAACAATCCTCTTTTGCTCCTCGCCATTGAACACTTGAGTGTGCAGCTCGAGCCCATGAACCACATTTACGTTCTTCCCATTAACCCTCTCAAAGTGTGTAAAGTTTGTCTTTCTTCCAACATTGGCAACCCTTAACTTTTCCTTCTGCTCCTCAGACTGCAGTTCATCCAATGACGAAAATTCACAAATTCCATCATCCAACAACGCGCCAGGTTTTGATAGATTTGATGAGGTTACGCGCTTGCTGTCCACTGATGCTGGGGAGAACTTGTCAACATAGCGTTTCTGACTTCCCAAGTGAATGCTTCCTGGAGATCCAACTGACCCGTTCTTGTTTAAAGATTCTTGAATACAAGATTGTAAACATCTATCATGAGTATCATCTGATTGAGCATAATCACCACTTGAGATTGACAATTTCCCGGTGCGTTTTCCTGCCGAAATTAATTCAAGTAAATTTCAAGCTAAATGTTGCTAATCAGGTAAACTCAGTTGTTTATTTTTTTTGGTTTAAACTATAGACTTCTTGATGATTGATTTGAAGTTACTTTTGGATGTAAAATCCAACACCACAAATCAAGAAAGCTTACCTTTAAGGGAAAAATCAGAAAATTACCACTTTTGTGAAGTGGGAAAACATGCAAAATAACAGTAATTTTGACTTCTAAAACTTAAAATAAAAGGAAAATCCCCAAAATGTCCCTCTGATTAATCCCTTCTCATATATAACATTGTTCTAAGCCAACCACAGCACGCGGTCCAAAATCGCCAGTATGTTTATAAACACCGGCGGATCCGACGGTATTTTTTTCTGTTTACTAAATTATTAAGGTGTATTTATATAAAATCATTAATTCTTTTGAAAAAAGATTTTATTTTATTTTAACTTTTACAAAACTGTTGACGTAATTTTTTTTTTACAAACACCATCAGACGACGGCCGTCGGATTTTTTCAAACACCGTCGGATTTTTCAAACACCAAATGCCAAACACGTCCGACGATGTTGAAGAGACATTCTCAAAAAAAATAAGTCTAACGGAACAAATTGGGGATAAGAAAAGTAATAAAAATTATGTTTCTAACTTAGATCATATAAACAAGAACCCTAATGCTAAGTTTATCTATGATATTTTAGTAAAAAATGAGGAAGATAAATTCGAATCTTACTGTTAGCAATGGATATCACACGGGCATGAAGAACACCCTCACAGTGGCCACAAAACATTTGAGACAATAGCTCTTTGAGTTCTTCAAGTTCGAATCCCTTCAGAATTGACAACCAATCTTCTTTCACACTCATCTCTTCCGGCTTCGGGACCTCTACGCCGGAACGTGTTCCGTTCATCTTTCACGGCCGATTGATATGAAGATGTGAAAGTAAAAACCCTAAAATTTGTACTTGGAAGAAAAGAAGTCTTGACTTGATAGAAGTGGTTCTTGGAGTCCACGGTTGAATGAATAAATACATGTCAGTATTATGTTATTTTTAACCCTTTTATCTTTTTACTACACCGACTTTACCCTTACCTTAATTAAACCGACTTTAGCAAATCTGACGTTTCCATGTATAAAAAAAATCGTATTTTAATATTTTAAAAATATCCAAATGAGCAAATAGAATTTTATTTTATATTAGGAAAATAGATTATCATTTATTATCGTAATATATTATAACTATTACAATTGAAAGTGAACGTCTACAGTAATTCTATATTATTGGCCCTTTGGGCGGTTTGGCCAAGAGACGTTTGTCGATTGGTTTTTTTTCCTTTTTACAGTTTTTTTATTGTTTTTCTTTATTTTACGCAATCAAAAACCAACAATCTTGGCTGGTGGACTTGATTAATTAGCTTCTTTTAAACTCAACCCTCTCCCCATGTCCTCCCAGGATCAAATCCTAGGTTTTAACGTTTTGTTTTAGTATGCAAGAACATTTTATTTTTCTCATATTTTTACGTTGCAAATTTTAACACTACCGTTGTATCAACATTTCAAAATGTATAACCACCATTTACGACTATAGGTTTGAGAAGAAATACGTGCCCCGCCGTCTAGCACGGGTATCATAACTACTTTAATACATATCAAATATACAAATAGAATTATATTAAAATTAATTTTGGGTTTAACAGTACATTAAAGGGAGGGTTTACCGGTACGTTAAACGGACAGTTTACAGGTGGGTTTACCGGTACATCTACCGGAGGTGGTTTCAGAATTGAAAATTGTTGCCGCGTCGATTTGCCATTTAGAGTTTAGAAGAAATTTAAAAATGGTGAATGAGATGAATCCATTGTGATATTTATACGGTATTTATACATGTTTGAAACTATCTGTTAGAAATTCAAATATACTTGATTTAAATTAAATCATTAAAAAATATTTTTTTAATTTAAATATATTCAAATTAAATGAAATTAATTTAAATTTAATAATTAAAAGTTTTAATTAAAATGAAATTGATTAAAATAAAATATTTAAATTAGTTTTTTTATAGTTGGGTTACAACAAGTTGGTTATATCCTATAATCTAGCAATCATAATTAAGTAGGTTTAGGTTGTTTATATTTTAATATCAATATAATTCGTATTGTATTCAAATAGGGTAGATTTAGTATTCTATATAAACCGAGTCCGTGTTTATCATGTAATCAAGTTTTTATAGTTTTATTTCCTTGGTTATTAATAAAGTATTTAGGAGCTAGCCAATCCACGTGTTTTTACCGATTCTAGACTTGACTTTACCCCTGACTTTGTGGTTTTTACGACAAGAGAACCAAAAATTACAAGACCATTTATCTTTATACTACTCTCGTATTATGAAGTACTTATGGGATTCGATGTTCTTGGGGCTAACACTTGTTAAGATTAAGGCTAAGATTAAGACTTATCAATTAAATATCTCCATTGTGTTTCAACGATGTAGATTGAGTACTTCCAAATTCCAATGTTACATTCATATTTGTCACCCTTTAACATGAAACAACTTCGTCGTTAAGGCGTAATGCACCGTAACAACCCCAAGGGTTTCTCTGATACCACTTGTATCAGTTTACCCACCAAACCACAATTGTTTTCTTTTTGCCTCTTACCCACAACTTTGTTTCCGGCAACCATCTTGCTTGAAGTCACCCATCACAGTACTATTCTCACACAAACACGCTTAATTGCAGTGGAGTTGAAAGGAAAGGATTTTATCCTTTGAGATTGGCTACACTTTTCTTACCTCGTGAGGTTATGCCTTCTTCTACTCTCCATGGAAGTTATTGATACTTAAAAAAAATTGTTCTTTTTTCATGCTTTCTTTTCACTGCTCCCTACATACTTGCTCCTTTATTGCCTTGCAACTTTTTTCTACCATAGTGATCTTTTTTTTTCTACCACAGCGATCCAATACTTTCCTTTTATTTATAATGAATTATGAAACTTTAAACCACTTGCTATTTATCTATGTGAACATTTTTTATTTGGTCTATGTGGGTTTTGTATTTTGTATTTTTTTAATTTCCTGAATATCTGTTATGAATCGTGTACTAATCACTTTCAGATTGATATGTTTCATTGATACTTATAAAAATTCAATCGGATGATTCACAGTGAAAAGAAAAACAAATATACGAATATGTTGAGACAATGTACCATAAAATAGACTAGACCTTCCTTACACAGAGGATTAATCATTACAACATTTCAATTGTTGGTTATAACTGTCGACAGTTAAAAAGTTATATAAGAGAAAAACCTTTCAGCAGGAACTCAGTTACCGCCAAGGAGTATTTACAACTGCTTACATTTGCTAATGATCAGTTACTATTGTCCAGATGTCGTTAAAAGCTAGTTGCCATTGAAATCCAGTCACTGATAGCCAATGGTACCTAGTCACCACTGACGACAGTCACTACTGGTAATCAATTGCTACTTGGACCTCGCTTGGGCCGTTGTCCTCGAACCCCACTAAGGGGGCGCAATGTCACACCCCCAAATTCCACTAACGGAGTTTTACCGTTTGGTGTGTGACAAAACAGGATCTCAGACATTAGTTACTTCAAACGACATTGTATGGGACATAAAATATCATAACATAAAAGTTCAGAGTTAATGCGGAAGCGTTAAATCAAGAAAGTAAATGCGCAAAACAAACGCGTCAAAGTTAAGAAATAACAAAAAGTATAATAAGTGTTTGAATGTTTGATATGCGTTGATAATAACAATATGACACCATGCATGCCCTAGCGTGCACCTGCTTAACGACATGAGAAAACATGTAAGAAAACGGGCCAACACTAGGTTGGTGAGTTCACATGTTTCAATAAAGTAATAGAAGCGTTTATCAGATTATGTAAATTCAATATGCATATCTATAGGTAGTGTAAGGCCCCTTTCCCGGGTAACCTCACTTGTTGGATTTACTCATAAACATAGTCATCAAATACTGAATTTATATTAAAAACATTCGTCATCTAATTACATAATCATAACAGCGGAAGTCTTTACAATTAAAAACATAACATTGTTCGAAGACATATAAAACAAAAGAGGGATGTCAGTCTCGTGTCGGGTAACCTCCACGCCATCGCACGACCTCATCTTCCTTTACCTGAAATGTATACTAAAAGTCAGCTAACGCTGGTGAGTTCTAGTTTAATGCAATTAGGTATAAACATACTTTTCTTTATAAGTATGCATAATTATATATATATATATACTTATATAAGTACACATTGACTTAAATTGCTTCTCATTTATCATTCTTCGCAAATACATATAGATATATATTCACATCATTGGTCTCATTTATTTTCATAACTTTTATTTCTCTTTCTTCTTTATTTTGTGATTACATATATATATGCATTCACCTTTTCTTTTCTTTACATTCATGGGTAATACTCTTAAGGGTGATCAACCCGTCTTTTGGTTACGAAGGTCACAAAGACAATCGCCGCGGTCCATCGTCATGGCCCACCTATACTTACAACCATCCGGCAACAAGTGTCGTCCGTCATTTTATTCTTACAACCGTCCGACAACCTTTGTCCGTCCGTCATGACTTACAACCGTCCTACCGTCGTAGGGCGTAATTCGCCCGTCTACCCGAAGGTATCCGTTTCCCATGCGACTATTATTTATACAACCGTTCTACTATAAGATGCCAATTTTTCTTAGACCGTCCGTTAATAACTTTAGTACGTCCTAGCTGATGAAGGAACGCACTTGTGGCATTCGTACGTCCTAGCTGATGAAGGAATGCACTTGTCCCGGTTGTACGATAGTCACGTGGTCGTCCGTCTACCGAAGTAGCCGTTATCATCGAAGCGTCCATAACGTTTTCTTATACTTGGCAAGCAATATATACATGGATATAAAGCAAGATTTCTTCTTTACACGTTATGTCATACTTTCGTTCATTCTTTAAAAATCATACGTTTCATTCTTTATTCATAATTCTATTTCGTGTAAAGATATATATATATATATATATATATATATATATATATATATATATATTTGTATACCACGTATGATCACATTGACATTCATAACTGTTATTCATTTAGTGTATACATTTCAGCCCCAAAACATTTAATAAGGTTTGCACATAACATAGAAAGGGGGCACATAGAACTCACCTGATGAGTAGTTTCTGAAATACACTAAGCTGGCTACTGAGCGTCACTAATGTCACTCACGATCTGTATAATAAAGTCATACTCGTAAGGTAGTGCTCCTAGATGACATTAGACATTACTATGCTTGAACTTAGTAGTTTCGATGGATTTGCTTTATCGAAACTTGGTAGTTTCGATATGTTGCTTCTGTCGAAACTTGGTAGTTTCGATAGGTTGCTTCTGTCGAAACTTGGTAGTTTCGATAAGTAACTTAGGTATAATCTTAGCTTCGGATCGTGGGCTTATATCGAAACTATGGTAGTTTCGATGGGTATGCATATATCGAAACTGAGTAGTTTCGATGGGTCTGCACATATCGAAACTAAGTAGTTTCGATGGGTATGCACACATCGAAACTAAGTAGTTTCGATGGGTCTGCACATATCGAAACTACTGCACATATCGAAACTAAGTAGTTTCGATGGGCCTGCACACATCGAAACTAAGTAGTTTCGATGGGTCTGCACATCGTCTTCCCCAAAAATCCAAAGTTTCTGCATGCGAATCTGATCGTGCCAATATCTCGATCTTTCTTAGATCAAAACGTTCGGTTTTCATTCTAGATGCTATACCTAAGCTCATTTTAAAGTTTCATCCGCAAAATCGTCATCTATTGGGCTAAAACCGAAAATCCCAAAAAAATCATAAAAACTCAGATTATGATCGTACGCTTACCTGGATTGGATTTCTGATTCGGAGAAGATGGTCACGAGCACAGCAGCAACGTTCTCCTGAATTCCCGAGTTGATCCGTCACTTTCTCTCTCTAGACCCGAGCTCTCTTCTCTTCTCTCTCTCTAGAACTAAGATTGGTGGAAAATGAGAAGTTTGCGCAGCCCTTGCCCTTATATACTTGGGCTTCCTTCGGCTTGTTGGAGCCGAGCCCAAGCCCATCCATTTTTCTTTCGTCATTTGAAAATTATAATTTCGATCGTGCCATTATTTATTTATTACCAGTTTTGGGATGTTACAGGTAGCTAGCCTATGTTCATGTCTTACTAAAGCGCTCGCAACCGAAGCTGACTGATTGTGTTTGTTTGCCACCCGCCAGGTCTATCAACTCTGGCAAAGTGTTTAGGTCAACATTTCACCCGTTCGACCTCCAATCGAGTTAGCGCGATTAACGCGGGTGGGGTTTGTCAAACCCAGTAGTACTACCAAACATTACCTCGCTAAATCCATATTAACGGTCCGATGTGTGTGAGGACTTTCAATGATAGTGTGTTACGCTTAGACTCAACAGTGATATCATATGAGATCCAATAATCAAAATAGTTGTGACATGTTTTCTCCCCCAAATTAAAACAGTAAAAAAGGGTCGTGAAACTCACCTGAGTTGAGTAGTAGGTAAATTCACATAAGAATGAGAATGGGACCACAAGTGTTAGCCTGCAACGGCTTACGTATGCCCTAGAATTATACACATAACAATTAGGGATACAATGGGATTCGTCACGACGACAC
This sequence comes from Smallanthus sonchifolius, assembly GCA_023525975.1. NCBI lineage: Eukaryota > Viridiplantae > Streptophyta > Magnoliopsida > Asterales > Asteraceae > Smallanthus > Smallanthus sonchifolius. Next base: position 70,400,226 of record CM042033.1, on the reverse strand, counting down.
GGAAGATTTGAACGTCTTAAAACATACTTAGGATTAACGAGTAGACGAACGTATTCACGGAAATATGGGTTTCTTAATTTAATAATTAAGATAAAAGAGTTTCGTGTCGAACGTCTCTAACTACGAATATAATATTATTAATAAACATTCGTGCGTTTGTACCATTTAATAATGGTCTAGGAAAACAATATAGATTATTATATTATTTTAAACTTAGAGAAATAACACGATAATTAATTGTGTGACAAAATTAATAAAACTATTATTTTTATTTGGATCATAACAACGTGGGTAATAATATAAATAAATATATTATTTATTAGTTTGAAACGTTACACAGTGTTTATTAACGTGACGAAAATAATATATAAATATATTATTTTTAATAGGAGTAATGGGTTGAAAATAATATAAATATATTATTTTAAAAGCGAGGAATAATAAAATTATGGGTTATATAACCAAACCCGAGCCTACGGGTGTTTTACGAGCTCAAAATATTTTAATATAATAATTAGGGGTGGGTTTTATTATCAAAATCATAACTAAAATTTAGTTTAAAAAGAAATGGGGGGGGGGGGGAGGGACTCGAACCCGGTTCTCCTCCCCCAAAGCCATCAAACTTAACCATCACAGCCCGCTAGGGAATCGCAACAAGGATCGGACCATAATGGTTTTAACAGTCAAAGGCACCATGCCCTTCCCCCGTCGCGATCCGAACCCAAACCTCACCCCAGAACTAACGAGTCCGATTCCGATTGAGCAAAAGGACATAAGGGTTTTGTTGTTTAGGGTAATACGAATCTGAGGATGCAAACTATCGTAAAATGGTTGATATTAGAGTGGTTAATTTCAGTTTCAAAAACCGTAAGCCCTAGTTCTTAACTTAGAATCAAATCGATCAAATTCTATAAGATTATGGATCAATACCATGGGGCTTTTACTAAACAGAGGATTGCGAATCTGCCTATGTGGTTTAATTTGATTGACGTTAAGTTTAAGATCAAAACCCCCAAATCGATTATGAACAAACCCTAGGTTTCTGGATCATCAATAGATCGATGTTGTTAGATAAAATTAACATAGGGCTTTTAATAAAAAATGAATTGCGATTCTAACCATACTAATTAATTAGATTAAAACTGAGTCTAGGATCAAAAGCCCCAAAACGTTTTATAAATGAACCCTAGAATCTTATTTTAGTTAAAATTGATAATGTAAGCCTCAATTAGCATATGGCTTTCAATTTAGACACTTAAACGAAACTACAGACATAAACAATTACCATAATGAGTGAGGATTGATGGTGATCGGCTAGACTGGCCTCTGACGTCGCGTTGTTTAGTCTCCAGCGAGCTTGACTGCTTTTCCGGCGAATCAGAGGTGTGCAAAAGCTTTAGTGGGATTCGTTTGAGGTGTGCATTGTGTCCAATTGCAAGAATGACAGATAAAACGATCGAATTTGATGCGCACATGATGATGGGCGACGGTTATGGTTTAATTACTCAATAATTGGGTTTAATTCGAATTGATAACGATGATTAATGACTCAATGATGGTCGAAACTGCTAATAATGTCTATATAAGTTATGATATCAAATGAATTTCGGGTATAACTCGCGAATTTGGATCAAAGAGTCACGTGTTTGACTTTTTAAAAGTCAACAAAAACCCTTCAATTTTGACTTTCAAAGTCAACAGGCTTGAGTTTAGGGCAATTACATAACTAGTCCTTGCAATTCTAATTTAAAAGATGACAGAACTAGTCCCTGGGGTTTGTAATTGAGTTAAATAAGTTAAGATTTAACAGAATTTGCTAACGGAGTTAACCCTAATTAGCCGGATGTCACATCATCCCTTAGTTGAAAGAATTTTTATCTCGAAAATTAGAATAAATAATAATTTTTTTTTCCGAGTGTCACACGCAACCCCCTTGAATCCCAAGGTTCCTTGGTGCTAAAAATTACAATAGTCTCGAACACGCGTGTACTCCACGCCTTCTTGTATCGATGCTTATTATGATTTTTCGTTGGTCTTAAGTAAATCTCGATTAACCAAAATGACTTGATATACCGCTAAACTATAAAAAGATTGTGAAAATCATCAAATTATACATGTTGGCCAATTGTATTTTTTTCAAAATGAACATTTACTTTTAGCCAATTTCAAACTAAAAATATACAAAGCACCCAACTAGACTATGAAATGTAACCTAAGTCGGCTAAATTTTAGCGAGCATGAAAAAGAGAGAAAAAAACACGTGGCCCACAAAACTAACCAAATAAAACAAGCCACGCATATTTGCTGGCTAAAATCTAGCCGGCTTCTTCCCAACCCGGCTAATACTTAGCCGACAAATCATCGAACCAATAAAAAAGTCACCACGTGGCAATTTTTTTATTGGTTTGATGATTTTACAGCTAAGTTTTAGTCAGTTTAGGAAGAAGACGACTTTATTTTAGCTGACAAGTACACGTGGCTTGTTTTGATTAGTTGGTTTTGTGTGTCGGCTAAATTTTAGCCGGGTTGACGAGAAGCCGGCTAAATTTTAGCTTAGATAACTTACGTGACGTTTTCTTATTAGTTGTTTTTATCTACCTCATGTTTTTTTTCTCTTTTTTGTGTCGGCTAAAGTCTAGCTAGCTTAGTCTAGTCGGCTTACGTGGTGTTTTTTAACCGGATGATTTTAAATATATTTATTTTTCAGTTTGCTAAAAATAAAAATTAAATAATGTGTATTTTGAAAAGAAAATTGTATTAATTACACGTATATTTTGTGTCCATCTTTCTGGGTTAAACCCATCCAAAATCTTGTATCCACATTGTAGAACTCAGACCCTCCTCTCCGGCGTTCTTCCGACAACCATTCGCTTTCTTTTAACAAATCCACCGTTCAAATCGATCTATTAATGGAGATATCCCCTGTTCCTGGTCACCGGCTTCCTTCAATTTTCTTCACAGTATCCCCACCACCACCACTCCCCTTTTCAACCCGACCCATCACAAATTTCCAGTCTCCGTCCACAAATTCCGTTACAACCACCACCAACAACACTAGAACACTTCGAATTCAATCTCAAGATCGACCGTCGAAAGAATACATCTCAATTTCCCACCAAGATAGACAGTCTGCTATACTCGACATTCAACAATCCAATGACTTACAATTGGCTCTTTCCAGGTGTTAATTTCAATCTTTATATGTAAAATTAACATGGGTTTAGTTACAAAAATAATACCCATATATCATTTTTGATTTGAGGATGAGTACAGGTCAGGAGACATGCTGAAAGTGCAAGATTTCAATGTTGTTATGCGTCAATTCGGCAAGCAAAATAGATTCAAGGATCTTTCTCAGGTTTAAATATATGATTGCTTTCAATTTGATGAATTTACTTATCGTGTTTGCATAGTTATAATTGTGATTAGTTTGATTAAGTTAGCTACATTTTTTAGGGTTAACTTTACATAATAGTAACCAAGTTTCTCAATTGTCTCGCTAAAGTCACTCAACTTTCATTAGACGTTATAATGCCGTATAATTTTTTTTTCAGAAGTTAATTTTTTTTAAATTAAGTGAGACAAATTAAGCATATATGAATCTTGTTTATAATTTAGTGATTAATTTTTTTTTCCAGTTTGACTTAAATTGAACAATTATGAAACTTGGTTATTATTTATTAAACCATGCATTTACTATTGTTATTAATGTTAGAGGGTCAATGTGTAAAGTCTAGTTCTATATAATGAGCCTATTGTAACCTTCTAAATCATCAATAACAATCAATCATTTTACAACCCTTTGGTTTAACTTGGTATCAAGAGCCAGGGGAACCCCAACAGTTGCTGGCTTCTCCTTCTTCTTCCTTTTTTTTCCAGCCAACTTATCCCTTCCGACCAGCATGCTACCATGGCTGCTATTGCTGCCTTCACCCCTGCGGAAAAGACTGCTCATAACACTCATAAATTTGCTTTCACCCTCTCCCCTACCAACTATGGGTATTGGAAAGCTATGATTGAACCTTTCCTAATTACTAATCATCTATTTGACTATGTGGATGGTACTATTCCCTGCCCAGAACCAACAGTCACTGTTGCAGCCTCCAAAGACGGCGATTCTGCCTCAACAACTAATAATCCAAGCTATTCTCGGTGGATTTCAAATGATGCTCATGTCCGGATGATCATCCTCTCCACCATATCTGAAGCCTCTTTCCAACATGTGTCACACCCCAACCGACGGCGGATTATACGTCGGGGCGGACACGGTTGTTCAATAGCACAATGTTGACTATTAAAGTTTCAATATTTCATTAATAAATAATTTAAGATTCAATACAAGGAAACATAACAAGAATACAACGTTTAATTGATAAGTCGTCTAGGTCCAAAGCATCCTATGTGATCACAAATAAGTCTCATGATGTAGAACCTGAAACATGTGAAAGAATCTGTCAACTACAAAATAGTTGGTGAGATACAAAGGTTTTGACACAGTTTAACAAGTATTTTTGGAAAGAATTACAATTCACTATGATATATGCATTCTATAATGTAAGTATGAGAAAACAAGTATCTTAAACATTGTGCACTTCAACCCTCCAACCAAGTTTAGGCATAACCCGCAGGTTACCCTTATAAGTCTCAAGTTTAAAGTTTAATTCAGTAACAATCACCAAGGGCTCCCCCCGAAGGGGTCAATCAATCAAGGTGGATTGGTCAAATACAATAGATCTATCATTGTTACCATAGGCTTGATCAAAGTTAATGAATGTGCTAGTTTTAAGTTTAATCTAAGCATACAAGCCTCAAGTTTAACATAAGAATAAGCATCTAGTCATAGTTGTACAAGAATTGTATAAGTTTAAAGTTTTGAACATGTTTCACCCCAATAGTATAGAAAGGAAAAAGGGGCTAAGTATACTCACATGGATTTGGATGAAGAGTATCCGACAAGAGTTTGCAAGAATTGGAGAGGGAGAATATCCTCACAATAAGCCTAAGAATGTAAGTCTAAAGTTTTAAGTAAAAAAGTCTAAGACAAAGGATCTAGAATTTCAAGATTTGACTAGGGTTGTCTAGGGTTCCATATGGGAGAAAGGGATTGATGGTGTTTAAGAAAATCAAAGTTTCAAATAAAGGTTTTGAATGAATGACACAAGACTTGTATATCAAGGTTTAAATAAGTTTATAGTTTTAAAATGATTATTCAAAAAGTTTTTACACTATAATTTGCATATGTTATGTGATAACAATAAGAATAGTTTTCTAAGTATTTGTAAATGAAGTTGGAGTAATTGTTAAACGGAAGACTAAATAATTATTAAATAATTATTTAGAGTATGGATAATTATTAAAGGTTACTAATAATTATTGTAAGGATTAATTTTTAAGGATTAACAATTAACATTTAAAGGATAAATAAAAGATTAATAGAAATTATTTAAAGCGTGAATAATTGTTAAGGATAAATAATTATCTAAAAGGATAATTATTTTATTTATAAATCATTTAAGATTTATTAATGTACTTAAGTGTTAAGTATTTATTTTATAATTTGACGTGTAAATAAATAATGTTTTTAAGTTTAAATAATTGTCAAGTTTCCATAAGTTTATAAAAATAGAATTTCTTTTATGCCTTTAAATTATAAGTTTATAAATTATAAAGTTTCCTAGGTATTAAAACAAAGTTTGCAAGTTTGTAATGTTTAAAGTTTCTATTTGGGATTTTTAAAATTTTAGAATAAATGAGTAAACAATTTTCCTTCCTTAATAAAGTTTATAGATTCATAGATTCTCTAGTTTTAAATAAATAATGTTTATAAGTTTAAATAAATGTCGAGATTCTATAAGATTATTAAAATAGGATTCATAAAGTTTATACTTTAAATTTTAATTTCTTTAAAGTTTATAAGTTTATAATTATTTTTTTTTTCTAGTAATTATAAAACTTATATAACTTATTTATTTATTTACTCTTTTTAGTTTTAAAACAGGAAACAATTAGAAAATTAAAGTTCCAAATTATTTCCTATTTAGAATACAAGATTTATAAAGTATAAAAGTATTTTCATGGTTTTTAAACATTTGAAACTATTTTCAAAGGATTTATTTTTATAGGTTTAATTAAATTAAAATAGTTCCAGATTCTAAAAGTGGAAACAAAAATAGCTTTTACATTTATAAAGATTTTACAGATTTTATAACATTTTTTTAAGAATTTAAAAGTTGCTTAAAATGAAAAAAAAAATGAAATACAAAACCTGGGGCCAGACCGGGTCGAACTCGGGTTCCGCCCCGGGTCAAACCTATACACACAACACTAACCACCCGACTACGGGCCTTGTTAGTGTTATAACAGGAAAAATAAATTGATAAACACCACTTAGATCTAGCCCCAAATCCGTATGAACCCTAGAACGATTCCGGCCAAATACGACCCGATGATCCCTCTGTCTTTATCGATTGACAGAGGGCAATTGATCCTATCATGAAAACGAACTAATAGCCATTCGAATTACCTTAAACGATGCTGAAACGAGGGAGAATGGTTCCGGCTTTGAAGTCGGACGACGAGGACTTTGATCGGTGATTACGAGTTCGATTCCGATGATTTGTGAGTTAGGATAGTTGTGGTGTGATGTTACAGGGATTCTCAATTGGTATTTATAGCCAATTTAAGGTTTAAATGTCGAATTGGTTGGGGAGTTGGTGGTTGAACGGGACGAACTTTGAATTCGAATCACGCGGTCATAATAGCTGGAATTGGAGATCGGGAAACCTTGGGTTACGGTCGCACGCTGGAGGCGAGGCTCGAGGTGCACCGTATTTGGACGGGATTGCGTTTTCGCGAAAAAGGGACGAAAAATCGGGTGTGGCCGGGATCGAACTCAGGACCGAATCGGTTCTGGGACTTTGGGTTTATTAGAGAACAGGTCCTCGAAGTTTAGGAGTTTTATCGTTTAGTGTTAAAACTTTGGTTTGAGTTAAACTAAGTTTCAGAAATGACAGTTTAGTCCCCGAACTTTCATAAAATAATTAAGATAGATTTATTTTATAAAATCTAATAAGTCTCATATGTTTATATTTATTTTTATAAATTTATATTATTTATCAATTTACAAAGTTTTAAGATTCTATCTCTGATAGCGTTAGCTATGTGTGGGATTATACTGGGTACGTTTGGTTTGGTTTGGTAATTTAATATTTGTCTTTTTAAGGTAATAGTTTTAACACGAAATCGAGTTTTAATTTAGTAATACGTGCAAAAGGTAGGTCGGAATATCTCGGATATTACAACATGTTCAAGGTACGTCCTCCCGTGACCTTTGGCTTTCTTTAGAACGTGCTTATGCACCCAACACCGCATCCCGTGAATATACACTGAAAACTCAGCTACTTCGCATTCTGATGAAAGGGGATGAGACCCCAATTACTTATTTAACCCGAGCAATGGAATATGCTTCCGCCTTAGCCAATATTGGCGAACCCATGAAGGACAAAGATTTGGTAATGCTTACCATATCCGGACTAAGGGATGGATATAATGGATTAAAATCTAATCTTTTGGCTCGTCACCCGCCAATTACGTTCAATGAATTGCATGGCCTACTATCTGATCATGATTACATGATTAATAAACCATCTCCTACTGTTTCTGCTCCTGTACCACAAGTTTATACTGCTGCTACTGCTGGGAATACCACTGCCCAGTCCCAATTTGCACATCTACAGCAGCTAGCCTCTAACCTGGGGTATCAATTGAACCCGATTGCACCACTCCCTCAACCATAGGCCTTTTACGCTGCGAGGCCTGCACACAGCCGTGGGAATCGTCGAGGTAATTCCAGGGGCAACTATCGTAACACTTACAACAGCCGTGATCGGGGTTGTACAACTTCCCAGACTGCTCCTAATCGGCTGTTTTCTTGGGCTTCAACTCAGCATATGGTGTATGGCCACTGTAACCGTTGTGGTATAGGGCATCTCCCATCTCAATGCCCAATTCAGCCCGCCTCCCCTCAACAGTCTGGTCCACAGGCCAATTTTGCCAATTTTTCGGATGCTAGCTCAACATCAGGTGCCACATGGTTCCCCGACACAGGTGCTAACAGCCATGCTACTTCTGACTTATCGAATCTTGACAACTCCGAAGTGTACCAAGGTAATGATTCACTCCATGTTGGTGACGGTAAGCCTTTACCCATTCTTCATATTGGTTCCTCTAAAATCTCTTCACCAAATAAAACCTTTAACCTTTCTGATATTCTTCACGTACCAGCAATTCAAAAGAATCTATTATCTGTTAAACAATTTTGTCTTGATAATAATGTTTATTTTGAATTTCATTCATCTTTCTTTGTTGTGAAGGACGAGTGTTCACACACTACCCTTCTCATGGGTCCAAGTGATAATGGCCTATACTCCATCCATCTACCACAACTCACAACTATTTCCAAGCAAGCCTTCACAACAACTAAAGCTCCCTCAATAATTTGGCATCAACGACTTGTTTCAATCTATTATTTCCACTTGTTCTTTACCTGTTTCTACAAAGTTATGTTCCTCTTTATGTACTCCCTGTCAATTGGGAAAGTCTAGCAAACTTTCTATGAATAACTCTACATTTCAAAGCAATAATATTTTGGATTTGGTATACTGTGATGTTTGGGGACCCTCTCCTAGTGTCTCTCTTGATGGACATCGGTTTTTTTTGTTATGCGTTGATCATCATTCCCGATATATGTGGTATTATCCCCTTGTACACAAATATGATGTTTACACCACGTTCACCCAATTTGTCACAATGGTGGAAAGACAATTTAACACCAAATTAAAAAGTGTACAAACCGACTGGGGAGGGGAGTTTCGTAAATTATCTCCCTTCTTCACAAACCTTGGCATCATTCACCGGCGTTCATGTCCCTATACTAGTGAACAAAATGGAATCGTTGAGCGCCGTAATCATCATGTTGTGGAAACCGGGCTTGCTCTTCTAGCCCAAGCTCACCTTCCACAACGATTTTGGCATTTCGCCTTTGAAACCGCTGTCTACCTCATCAATCGACTACCGTCCAGAATATCCTCCAATAAATCCCCTTTTCAACATCTCTTTAGCCGTAAACCTGATTACTCGTTCCTTCGTGTCTTCGGGTGTCAATGTTTTCCCTACCTTCGACCGTACAACCGTTATAAAATGGACTTTCGTTCTACCCCGTGTGTGTTTCTTGGTTATAGTCCAAATCACCATGGTTACCGGTGTTTTGATCCTATCACCGAACGGATATATATAGTTCGGCATGTTCACTTTAATGAAGATGTCTTCCCTTTTCAAGTTGATGTTTCCCCTCCATCAACACCTTCGTCCTTTCCATATGTCTCCATTTACCCCACACCAAGTCCTACCCAACCTAATGAGCCTATCCAAACCACACCACCAAGTCCTACCCGACCTACCTCTCCTCCACCACAACAAACACCACCACATACTTCCCATACTACCCCTACCTTCCCTCTACCACAACAAACACCACCACCTCCCCCTCGGCCACGGCCTTCCCGCCTTCGTCCAAATCCTAGACAAATTACTCCCTATAACCCATCTGCCTTTACTATTACACGATCTTCCTCTCTCCTCGAACCTACCTCCTTTACCGTTGCCAACAAATCCCCTGAGTGGCGTCATGCCATGGCTGACGAGTTTCAGGCACTTCATAAGAACGAAACATGGTCTTTAGTCCCTTGTGTCGATAACACTAATATTATTGATTGTAAGTGGATGTACAGGTTAAAAAAAGATCCACAGGGCAAAGTCACTCGGTATAAAGCTCGCCTTGTTGCCAAAGGCTTTACTCAACAACCCGACATTGACTATCATGAGACATTTAGTCCCGTGATCAAAGCAACCACTCTTTGGGTTCTCTTATCTCTTGCTATGACAAGCAACTGGCCCCTTCGTCAATTGGACGTCCAAAATGCCTTCTTGCATGGGGACTTGAAAGAAATTGTTTACATGAAGCAGCCACCTGGTTTTGTTGATCCAAGTAAACCGGATCATGTGTGTCTCCTTCACAAATCTCTTTATGGGCTCAAGCAAGCACCTCGGGCTCGCCTGTCGAGGGTGCTCTATCAACTTGGTTTCTGTGGTTCCAAAACTGATCCTTCAATGTTCATCCTCAACTCCGGTGGCACTCTTGTTTATGTTCTCGTCTATGTTGACGATATCATCATTACCGGCAACAACACTTCAGCTATTGATGGGATTATTAACTACCTCAGCACCACTTTTCCCCTTAAAGATCTTGGCTAGCTTCACTACTTTTTGGGTATTGAGGTCATTCATCATCAAAAGGATATTGTCCTCTCACAGCGGAAATACATTACTGATGTCTTTCATCGCTCCGGTCTCTCGGATTGCAAACCGGTCTGTTCTCCAATGAGTACCACCCAAGTATTGTCCATTGATGATAGTCCACTTCTACAAGATCCAGTGAAGTATCGCCAAACTGTTGGAGCAGTATGCCACTCTTTCTAGACCCGATATTGCTTTTGCAGTCAATCGTGTCTGTCAATTTATGCACGCTCCAACAGACAACCATTGGTCCGCTGTTAAACGTATCCTCCGCTACTTAAAGGGAACCACGGATTTGGGTCTTCTTATTCGTCACACCTCGGGCTCCTCCCTACAAGCCTTCATCGATGTTCATTGGCAGAATGCAGAAAAATCTCCAATTCAGGCCTACTCTGATTTTGATTGGGCGGGCTGTCCTGTCGACCGTCGATCCACGGGAGGGTTTGCTATCTATTTAGGAGCCAACCTCGTCTCCTGGTTTGCCCGCAAACAGCGGACTGTTTCGAGGTCCTCAACGGAATCCGAATACAAGGCACTTGCTGATACCGTGATAGAATTAATCTGGTTGAAATCTCTTCTACACGAGCTCGGCATATCCGTAAACACATCTCCTACACTTTGGTGTGACAATCTGGGAGCTACGTATCTCTCCGCCAATCCTATATTTCGTGCTCGTACAAAGCATGTCGAAGTAGATTTCCACTTTGTACGTGAACAAGTTGCTCAAGGTCAACTAAATGTTCAATTCATCTCTACAAGTGATCAGATCGCGGATGTCTTTACAAAGCCTCTATCATCTCAACGTTTTCTATTTTTAAGATCCAAGTTGCAGGTCGTTCCCCGCCCTCAACTTGCGGGGGAATATTAAACCATGCATTTACTATTGTTATTAACGTTAGAGGGTCTATGTGTAAAGTCTAGCTCTATATAATGAGCCTATTGTAACCTTCTAAATCATCAATAACAATCAATCATTTTACAACCCTTTGGTTTAACTTTATTTAGTGAATTATTTTTCTTCACTATTACCTCTTATTTCAAGTTAATTTGAAAAAAATAACCACTCAATAGTAATCAAGATTCATATATGGTACATTTGTCTCACTTAATTTTAAATTTTTTTAACATTTATAAAAAAATTATACATAATTGGAACACCTAATGAAACTTTCGGTGACTTTAGTGGAACACTTGACAAGGTTACTATTGTGTGAAGTTTTCCCTTCTTTTTCACCAGTACTAAGAATTACAAAATGTTCATGATGAATACATAAAACATTCACTTCAATTTCAAAGTCAATAGTTTGTATTAGGTTTGACAATTTGTAAGTTGACCCCAAAAGTCAAAGGGTGTGTTCCTTTATTCTTTACATATACTAAAGATTTCTTTTGGTATTGTTTTGGAAATGCTGCAGGTTTTTGAGTGGATGCGGCAATATGGGAAGCTAAACTTTGCGTCTTATAGTAGTTACATAAAGCTCATGGGGAAAAAACTTCATCCTAATAAGGCACTGGAAATATACAATGGCATTAAAGATAGCTTAATTAGGGTTAACCCGTCTGTTTGTAATTCCGTTCTTGGTTGCTTAATTAAAAATGGCAAAATCGAGAAAAGCTTTGAACTTTTTCGTCTCATGAAGCAAGTCTAGTGCCGGATGTTGTTACTTATAGTATGGTATGCCTATAATCCCCCATAGCCCTTAGAAATTCTTGCATAAGTTTTGGAGGTGGCAAGTTCAACATGCTTACCTATGAATCGGTCGATTTGGGTTGTGTTTTATCTCAAACAGGTTAAATAATAAAAGTTTTAGCTAGAAAGGGAACGGGTCAAATGGAGTAAAGTTGCCAAAGTGTATTTATGATACATACGGCTTTTTATTATTTTGTTCAAAGATTTAGATTATTATTATAATAATAATGTTGTTTTATAATCATAAGCAACACATTTAACTGTTTATAAATATTCCATCCCAATCTGACATGACCTGTTTCTGGATGTTACCCAACCAGACGAGTCAATCATCTTGTCACCTCTTATGAATTCGCATTAATTTTTTGTTTTGCTACAAATTACGGTGCTAAATTGTTTTTATTTTTATTTTATTTTCTTTAGCTTCTTTCGGGTTGTGCAAAAGTCCAAGATGGTTATACAAAAGCAACTGAGCTCGTTCAGGAGCTCAAGTACAACGGGTTGCAGATGGATAGTGTTATTTACGGGACACTAATATCTGTTTGTGCTTCGTGTAATCAATGCAAAGAAGCAGAGAAATATTTTAATCAAATGAAGATTGAAGGCCATGTTCCTAATGTCTTTCATTACAGTTCTTTGCTTATTGCATATTCGGTGGATGGAAGTTATGAGAAGGCTGAGGAGATATTTAGAGAGATGAAATCAGCAGGGTTAGTTCCAAACAAGGTATGTTTCTTATGCTTCACACGGTTTTATCGTGAATCTTTGTTTTATATGCTTTTCTCACAACTTAATGTTGCAGGTTGTTTTGACAACATTATTGAAGGTGTATGTCAGAGGAGGTTTGTTTGAAAAGGCCAGAGTGTTACTAAATGAACTAGAAGCCCTAGGTTATGGTGAAGAAGATGTAAAGTGGGACCTTCAAAATTTTACTATGCTCACAAGTAGAGGTGGCAACATGGACGCCTGGACGGGTCGGGCGGGTTATGTAATGGGTCATAATAGGTCTTTTCAGTACTGGTTGGGACAGAGTTAGTTGAAATGTCAACACTTTTTGTTCGTTTTAAAATTTTCCTATAAATAACTAATGCGTTAAATATGATTGAAAAACTATATACTTGCAATAATAATCTAAATATTTGAACACAGTGATTTAGGACGCTGTATACATTAAAAATACATGTTGGGTGACTTTCAACTCGTTTGACCCGTTCGGCCTGTATCATTTTTTTAGCTAAGTTTGTCTTATTTGACTCATTTGAGATAAATGTTAACCAAATTGACCCATTAATAAGTAAATGTGTCAAAATTGCAACCTCTAGCCACAAGTAAATCCGATTTTCTAGATTACCCTTCTGAACTCCCTCTATCCCATATTTAATTGCAACACTTTTTTTTTTGGGGGGTAACCTAGAAATTAGGACATGATTTCAAAAAAGTTGAAATTAAATTCACTTGGCCATTGCCGCGACTACACATAATTGATAGTCTTTATTTGGGTCAAGACAGTTTTTCTATTTTATGATTATGGAGGATATTAATATCAAATATTTCTCCCTAAACTATGTGACAAGCTAAATATTGCAATTTTCATGGGGCATAGGAGGTGATATTTACCTGTTGACCATAGTAACATCAACTTACAAAGTTACAAAAATCTTAATTTTTCTTCATACTCTTAATTGGTTGATTATTAAGCTTATGAGCATTGTGATTTCACTGTAGATGCCATACTGTTTGGTAATGGATGCTCTATCAAAAGCTGGAAAAATAGATGAAGCTAAGTTGGCGTTTACTGAAATGAAAAGAAGAAACGTGAAAACAGGCGCGTACATCACCTCAATTTCCTTGAATACTTGTAATGCTATTTTACAAAATAAATTTTGGCAAGTCGAAGTTAACTTTGTGTCCTGAAATTACATCCAGATGGGTATTCCTACAGCATAATGATTTCAGCCTTCTGTAGATATGGACTCCTTGATGATGCAAAACAATTAGCATCAGAATTTGAAGCCAAATACGAAAAATATGATGTTGTTATATTGAACACAATGCTGTGTGCCTACTGCAGAACAGGGGAAATGGAGAATGTAATGAATTTGATGAAGAAAATGGACAAATTGGCTATTAATCCTGAGCGAAATACTTTTCATATTTTGATCAAGTATTTTGTCAAGGAGAAGTTATATATGCTTGCTTTTAAAACTTTGCAAGATATGCACAATAGAGGCCAACAACCAGATGAAGTATGTCCCCCTTTCTTTCTTTTTTCTTTTTCTGTGTATTTGTAGTTTGTTTCTTTCTTTTTGCTCCCTGCTTCTCATTAAAACTGTGTAGGTTACACGTTATATAAACTAAAAGGAAAAATTTCACCCAATAGTAACCAAGTTTTCTCATCAGTGCCACTAAAGCACTCAACTTTCATCAGGTGTTCCAGTCTTGTGAACTTTTTTATGAATAGTAACTTTTTTAAAAATTAAGCAACGTAAATGGAACATATATGAATCTTGGTTCTATTTAGTGATTTTTTTTTTCAAATTTCACTAGATTGGAACACCTAATGAAACTTTAGAAGGACAAAAGAACTTTGAGTGACTTTAATGGAACAGATGAGAAACTTGGTTACTATTGGGTGAATTTTGCCCTAAAAAATTAGTGAAATACCTAAACTACCCTTCAATAATGACTAAGATAAAATAATCTTACATACCCAAATGACCACCATAACTATCTTGGAGAGTTGCAATATTCGACTTCAGTTAATCTTACCTAATAGCTGTTCTTTTTGCAGGAAATTTGTTCTAATTTAATGTTTAATCTTGGTAAAACGGGTAAGCATATACTGTATATAATATGCTGAGATATAGCAAGTAGCCAATGTGTCTTCACGAGAAGGTTCTTTATATTCTCATAGTTGGACGGCTTTATAAAGATGCATATATCGTCTTCAAGGTACATTATTTAGAAATTTATGTTTTTTTGTCGGTTTCAATTGTTAAAAATGTATAAACTATAATACATTGTTTAGGACAATGCAAGGTTGATCTCTCGGCCCGCTATGAAGAGGTTTTCTAGTTCATTTATGAGATTCGGTAATATAAATTTGATAAATGATGTCATGAAGGCAATCCACAACTCCGGATACAAGATGGGTCAGGTAATTAGAACTAGTTATTTGTTTACTATAACTTGAAGTCGCGATAAATTACCTATTTCCATATTTAAATTTCAGGGTTTGTTTTCAATGGCAATAACGCGTTACATAGCTCAACCAGAAAAGAAGGACCTGCTGCTTCAGTTACTGGAATGGATGTCGGGTCAAGGCTATGTTGTCGATCCATCCACGAGAAATTTGATACTAAAGAACTCAGACATAATTGGACGCCAACTAACGGCTGAGATTTTGTCTAAACAACATATGGTGTCGAGAACATTGAAAACGAAAGAGACGAGTAAAAGATGAAGAAACTTGGTAGCTCATTAAACAAAAGAAGCTGCAAAATGGGCGGGTTGGAATAATGAGTCAGAATGGGTTCATCATTGTCCAAAAGTATGTAAATGAGCCGAATCGAGCCTGACTAAGCTTGAGCTTGACACGTTTAACTTAAGAGAGTCGGGTTAGATTTATATCCGGTCAGATTTAGGAAGAAACATATTTGTAACTGAAATATGTAAATTTGTGATGCTTCCATTGTAAATTGTAAAAGTTTATCATTCTCAGGAGCTATTACATGTGATATTGTATATACAAAATCCAAAGGGTATGTTACACAATTTGTTAATAAAATGTTTAAATGATATGCAGTTTTTAACTGTTTTTCTTATAAATCAGGTTTTTTTTGTTTGTACAAAAAATAAGTCATTCATTTTGTGAAAAGATTAGGTGGCATTATTACATGATATTATGATAATACGTTTCCAAGAAAGTTTTAGTACTCCCAAATCAAATGGTTGTAGTCATAAAGTAGAGTAGAAAATGTGTTTGTTTGCCGGTAAAAAAAAAATAACAAATAGGAGTGTTTAGACTTTTGACAGGTTGACCTTTGTTTGGAGATTAATTATATGGTATTCTAAATTAAATACTTAATACTCGTAGCTTACACCAAGTTCTCTCTTTTTAATACAAATCTTTTCTTATCAAACTATAAAAATAATCCTGAATCTAGTTAGAGAACTTACGCATTAACAATATCAAATTATATAAGTATAAAAAACATGATTCAAAGTATACAATAAAATAAGCTAATTTATACGGGTCAACCTGCGAGTTACTCGAGTCAAAACAGCGTCTCGAAGAGAGTTTAATATAAACAGTTTTTTTTTTTGAAAAGCAAATTTCTTTATTCTTATGGGATGAGTGAGATTTGAACCCATGACCACCTAATCCTTAGTGTTTCTAGAGATTTTCCTATTCCAGATCTGGCCGCAATAACAATAACCAACTGAAAATTTTGATCCACCAAACAACCAAATTTGCCTCCCTTCCCTCTCCGGCGAACCATTTCCTTCTCAACGATGACCACCCCCTACCCAACACCCATAACCCCATCACAAACCCGAATCGGATGGATCGGCACAGGTGTAATGGGCGCTGCAATGGCCTCTCGTCTTCTTTCCGCCGGCTACTCCCTCACCATTTACGCTCGAACCCCTTCCAAAACCCTCTCACTCCAATCGCAAGGCGCCCATCTTGCACATTCCCCATCGGAACTCGCCAAAGCAAGCGACATCATATTCACAATGCTGGGACACCACCAGATGTTCGACAAATTGTCTTAGAGAACCCTGATTCAATTCTATCTTCCATAAACCCCGGAACCGTCATAATCGACCACACTAGCAGCCACCCGACTCTCGCCAAACAGATTTTCGATGCTGCCCGTGACAAGAATTGCTGGTCTGTTGATGCCCCTGTGTCTGGTGGTGACATTGGTGCTAGAGAAGGGAAACTGGCTATTTTCGCAGGTGGGGATGAAGCGGTTGTTAAGTGGTTAACCCCTTTGTTTAACTTAATGGGGAGACCGAATTACGTGGGTGTTGCTGGGAGTGGACAGGTTGCAAGATTGCTAATCAGATCACAGTGGGTGGGAGTTTGTTGGGGTTGAGTGAAGGGTTGGTGTTTGCTGAGGCTTCGGGGCTGGATAAGTCACGGTGGCTGCAGGCGGTGAGGGGTGGGGCTGCTGGGTCTTTGGTGATGGATTTGTTTGGGGAAAGGATGATAGGAAGGGACTTTAGGCCTGGTGGGTTTGCTGAGTATATGGTGAAAGATTTGGGGATGGGTTTGGATGTGGTGGAGGAGGATGGGGATGAGGTGGCGGTGTTGCCTGGAGCGGGTCTGTGTAAGCAACTGTTTTCCGGTATGGTTGCTAATGGTGATGGGAAGCTTGGAACTCAGGGGCTTGTTACTGTTATAGAAAGGATCAATGGCAAAAGATAAGAAAGTATGAACCTTTTACTCTTTCATGGTAATAAAAGTCTCAAATCTTTAAGATTTTTTTGTTCTATATATGCATTACTATCAACATATGTTGTACTATCTGTGTATGTTTTGCATTATATACATGCATGATTGACCCGTTATCTAGCGATTATAGGAGCAATTACCCTTTATGTATAGAAATTACAAACGGTTTGATCTGGGTTATGTTTTATCTTTGGTGGATCGAGAGGTTATCAAATGTAAAGAACTTCTGCATAGATATCTTATTATAGATCAAATTATTATTTGTAATTATATTTAACACATTATAAATTATTTTATTAACACTCGATACTTGGCCTGAGTGCTCAATCGAGCAGCTCTATGCTCCTCTTGGAAGTTGGAACTCCAACTAACAAGGATGGGTCAAAGAAAGATGCAATAGGCACTGGTTAATAGGCGATCATCTCAGCATACGCATGTGTAGCAATATCAGTTGGGTGTTGAATAAGAGGACTATGAGTAGTAGTATCCTTAAAATAGCGTGAAGGATGCTCTTGTTGCTATCGAGAGGGTATCACCCATGTGTGGCATTACATCCTGACCATTCCTAGTGTGACATGTGCCACCACTCATAATTCACCACCTCACAGGTTGTTGAGGTTAGTTAGATGTATCAGTTGATCCATTTGAGAAACTTGTATGTGGTACATACCTCAGATTGATTACTTCATTGCTTGATCGAATTCTATTGAATTTGCAACACCATTTGGACGTGTTGATGGTGTACTTACGGCTGCACGGAAGTATTGTCTAGTTGGGTTTAACTACTTGTCCTTTATGTTTGTTTATCCATTTTATTATTGTTGATTTAGTCTTGGTTTGGTGGGTAGTTATTTCTTAGTTTATGTTCCAAGTAGTTGGTCATTATCTTCTTAGTTATTGGGGAGTTTCTCCTTGTCAGTTTTCGTAAGTTTTGTAGCCTATATGGCATGTGTTGGGGCTTATTGGGGCCTATATGGCATGTATTGGGGCTGTGCCTCGTCTGGGCGCCTAGGCGTGCGCCTATGACTACATAGCGGCATCAACAAGATATGTTTTACTTCGATTATAGATATCAAGCAGTCAATTCAGAACGCGGTTCTTTTTAGCAGTAGATAAGAGCCGTTTACTCAAGAAAATCAGTTCAAGTTACTGATTTAGTAGAAATTTGATTCATCTGTAGATAAAGTTGTAAATAGATTCATCAGTTTGGAGATTCACCAAAATCAGAATTAAATTCAAGTAGATCAAGCAGCAATCAAAACAATGGTGTTACAATGGATTATATGTAACAATTTTTTTTTCCATTTTAGTTCTTCAACGCCAAAAAGATAAGATAATAAAAAAGTACCTAAGCACAAAAAAACCAGTTCTGGAACCGGAATCGATTTGAAACCGGTTTGGCAAGAACCGGTAACCCAAACTGTAGGGTTGAAGTCGGTATTAGCCGCCGGTGATGCCCATTTGTTCAGTAGTTGCTAAAAGAGATCCAAGATTAACTAAATTATGAACTAAGGTGTTATGTTTTTCACCTCAAATATAACCAGATTCAAGAAGAGATCCAACATTATCTAACAAATCAATTGTTTACATCGTAAACACAGAGAGATTTAACATCATCATCATCTAATGGGCGATGTTTTTTTCACTCAATGATCAAACACATTTTCATAAGCATTAGTCAAATTAACACATTGATCCAACACTATCTAACAAAGAATATTTGGAACGCCCTGAAAACCCGTTATATTGGGGCGAACCGAGTGAGGGAGGCTAGATTATAAACCCTACAAACTGATTTCGAAAACTTGAAGATGGGTAACTCCGAAACTGTTGATGATTTTGCTGCAAGAATCACGCAACTTGTATGAAAGGCAAACAGTTTAGGTTCGTCTTTTGATGAAAAGAAACTGGCTCGCAAGATTTTGGGATCGGTACAGGCCAGATTCATCTCTATAGTAGCTTTCATTCAGCAGTTTTGCGAACTTAAACACGATGCCGTTTCAAGAAGCAATCGGTCGACTAAAGACCTTCGAGGAGCGATATAAAAGGGCTGAGAACACTGTTGAAGATCAAGCAAAATTAATGTTTCACAAGTCAGACCCTGCGACCAGAAACAAAGCGGCTAATAACAGCAGGTCTCGAAACAGTTTCTGTTTCAGAAACGGTATCAAAGGAAAGAAAGGACCGATCGTCACAAAGGAAAGGGGAAGGATCGCTCTCAGATTCAGTGTTATCGTTGCGATAAGTTTGGGCACTTCGTTTCTGCGTGTCCGGAACGTAAACAAAAACCACAGGAAGCAAACTTGAACGAGACTACCGAAGCCGACTCATCTCTGTTTATGCTATAATGTGATCAAGAAACAATTTATCTAAACGAAGAGAAAGTGTTGCCAAAGCGTTACGAAGCCAAATTGCAAGAAGAGGGGATTTGGTACCCAGTAATCACATGACGGGGAACCGGGATTACTTCACCGAACTAAACGAACATGTAACAGGTAAAGTAAAGTTTGGAGACGGGTCTTGTGTGGAGATTCGTGGTGACCGACTCAAATCAAGGTGAAATTGAAAGTTCCAAAAGGCAGATGCAAGGTTCTTTCGACACGAGCGATTTGGGTGACCGGAGTGTGCATGGCATTCCAATTAAGCAGGAGTGTTACGCCAATAAAATTCTCAAAGAAGCCAGGCTACTTGATTGTAACCCGACTCACTGTCCGTTGCAACCCGGAGTTAGGTTAACTAAGGATGAGAAAGGAAGAGAAATTGAAGCTACAAGCTTTAGACGCCAAGTGGGTTGCCTATGTTACCTTCTTCATACACGACCCGACTTAGCTTATTCTGTCGGGTTGGTTAGCCGATATATGCAGAGCCCACAGGAGCCCACGCGTAAGCCATCAAGCAAATTATGAGATATATACGAGGCACAGTAGGGCTTTGGCATAAGGTATGGTCATGGCGGGTCCAAGATGATAAGGGGCTATAGTCACAATGTTGTTGGAATGAACGGTGGTTCTTTTGGATTTGGGAGGGTGGCCATATCACCTCCAAGCATCATCACGGCATTTGTCATGGTAGGGTGATCATCAGGGTCTCCTTGTACACACAGGAGTCCGACAATTACACACTTCAATACCACACTTGAATTGCATGATTTCATTAGTATTTGATCCAGTATCTCAAATGGTCTGTCTTCTATCCATAAGCTCCACGCCTGAGATATTTTTAAACATAAAATTCATATAATAAAAATAAAAACGTAACTACAAAATTCTTAGATAACTTACATGCCCCAACAGACTTATACTCTTCTGGGATTGATAGAATTCAGTGTTTATTTTTCCACTTACAATCTCAAGCAACACCACTCCAAAGCTAAAAACATCAGATTTAATAGAAAACAGACCATTAAGAGCGTACTCTAGAGACATATAACCACTGAGAAACACACAAAATAGTGTTAAGAGAACGTGTGATTGTTCACGTAGTCAAGTTTGTAACTTCATTAAGAAGAGGAGTACTGACGTACAATGTTCCGACAACTTTGTTGGTGATGGCTTCCATATCTTTTCCTTTAACTATCTTGGCCAAGCCAAAATCCAAAATTTTTGGATTCATATCCTCGTCTAGCAAAATGTTGCTTGTCTTCAAATCCATATGAATAATCCTCAACCGAGAATCATGATGAAGATAATTTAGTCCTCTAGCAATTCCCATAATGATATTGAATCTCATTTCCCAATCCAATGATGCACAAAGTGTTCGATCTTGCAAACGAAAAGTAATAAACTTTATATGTTCCTGATTTTGTATAGTGTGCACAAACAACTATATGTTATTCTACAAACATAAGCATAAGAATTGAGATGCTAACCAAAAATGAATAGATCTAAGCTTCTATTTGGCATGTACTCATAAAGTAGCATTTTTTCTTCTCCCCTGATGCAATATCCCAGTAATCTAACAAGATTTCTATGTTGAAGTTTAGCAATCAGCGTAACCTCATTTTTGAACTCTTGCAAGCCTTGTCCAGAGAAGCTTGACAACCTCTTCACTGCAATTTCTTGGCCTCCAGGAAGCTTACCCTGTTCAAGTATTCATAGTACTTTAGTCACTACCTTCTCTAGAAAAAGATAACTTAGAAAAATTTCTTTGTTACCTTGTAGACAGGCCCAAAACCACCATGTCCAAGCCGATTTTCCTCTGAGAAGTTGTTAGTAGCAGCTATTATGCTTTCCAGCTCAAAATATGGCACGTCGAGGCCTTCTCTGTCATCCTCTTTAGAGTGGTCGAGATGAAGTAAGTCACTGATTTGTGCCCACGTATTACGAGACAAGAATTCTATGTTATTTTGGTTATTGTCTGCGCGACAATAGGCAATGGGTAAGATTTGCGTTCACTTTGTATGTTTGAAATGAGAACTTATAGAGATAACTTTAAATGACAAACTCAAATGAAAGGAAATGTTAATAACTACAGTATTCATAAGGACTTACTTCTTCTGTTCACCAATCGCTTATAAGAAATATAGCTTATGCTGCAAAATAGTGAAAGCACCAAGGCTGAAACAACAATAGAAATCACAAGGACTTGATTCCGGGATGATGATTTTTTTTCAGTCTCCGGTTTCTCTGATGGTGCATGTTAACAAATGAACATGATAGAGAAAAGATGGAGGCTCTCTGTTACTCAAATGAAGATTAGCTTATAAATGAATAAAAAAACAACATTAAATAGAAAGATAACTGGCCTGAGCTAAGGCCCATAACAGGGCCCATAAAAACTTATTATGCTAACATCCCCCCTCAAACTCACAATGCAATAGAAATAAATATTGAGAGTTTGTCACACAAAAAACGAAACCGAGATGCCGATTGAGCCTTGGTAAAAATATCTGCAATCTGCAAGGCTGATGGAACAAAAGGAAGTGAGATGGTCCCGAGCTGAATATGATGGCGAGTAAAATGATAATCTATCTCAATGTGTTTTGTTCGTTCAAAAAAAGACAGAGTTCTTGGCGATCTGCATAGCACTTTGATTATCACAATGTAATGGGGTGGGCGAGGAAACAACAACCCCCATATCTGCCAGAAGCCATCGTAACCAAACAATTTCACATGTAGTCACAGCCATAGCACGATATTCAGCCTCAGTGGAGGACCTAGAGACAACGTCTTGTTTCTTGCTTTTCCATGAGATTAGGGAATCACTAAGGAAAATACAGAAACCAGTAGTGGATTTACGATCATTGGGATCACTATCCTAATCAGCATCACTATAGGCACGTAATTCCAGAGAAGACGTAGAAGGGAATAAAAGACTTTGAAACTGAGTGCCATGAAAATATCTCAAAATACGAAGAACAACTCCTCAATGAAAAGAAGTAGGAGCGGTAACAAACTGGCTAACCACATGAGCGATATCAGGGCGAGTAACTGTAAGATAAACCAAACTGCTTACAATGGTATGATATAGGCTCGGATCAGATAGAGGAACACCATCAATGGGAGAGTAACGTGCATTGGTTTCAAAAGGAGTGTCTGCAATTCTGTTATCAGAAAGTCTTGCACGTTGAAACAGATCAGAAATATACTTCGTCTGAGAGAGAAGATATCCCTTTTTGGATTGAGCTACCTCAATCCCCAAAAAATACTGTAATAATCCCAAATCTTTCATAGCAAAACGATGGGCCAAGTCACATTTCAAGGATTCAATGCCATCATAATCATCGCCTGTAATAATCATGTCATTCACATATAAAGACAAGAGAATGCGTTCAACATTCGTACATCGAACAAATAATGCCAAATCATGATTGCTAGGGAGAAATCCAAGGGAAGTGATGACTGTAAAGAAATTTTCAAACAAGGCACGAGGGGCCTGTTTGAGTCCATATAGAGCTTTTCGAAGCCAACAGACTTCATCGGGCTGATGAGCTATTCCCGGGGGTGGAGTCATGTAAACCTCCTCATGAAGATCATCATTCAGAAAAGCATTTTTGACATCCATTTGACAGATCTTCCATTGTCGAACGGACGCAACAACAATTAAAGTATGAACTGTTGTCATTTTTGACACAGGGCAAAGGTCTACTCATAATCCATACCATACGTTTGTGAATATCCTTTTGCCACAAGTCTGGCCTTGTACCATTCAACAGAGCCATCAGACTTTGCCTTAATCTTATACACCCAACGACAACCAACTTTATGTTTACCTGGTGGTAGAGGAACCAAATCCCAGTTGTGAATCTGATGAAGAGTAGTGAGCTCTTCAGCCATAGCATTTTGCCATAAAGGGTCAGAGACAGCCTCTCTATATGATTCTGGTTCAGACAGATGATGAATGCCCGCAATAAATGAACTAAACGAAGCAGAATATGCAGAGTATGCAAAGTCTGGTAATTGAGTAGACTTGCATGCACGAGTAGACTTTCTCGGAGGTGGAGGAGAATCAACATTGGTGCCAGATGACGTGGAAGGTTCATGAACTGGCACATCATGTGCAACAGAAGTATCTGGAGTAGACATATTAGGATCAACAGACGAAACGGGAACATCAGAGGTTGGGACATCAATGTTGCTAGCAAAATGATCAATATTCTGAAGATCTGACTTTGTTACATCATGGGACTTAGCTGGAATCGAATAGAATAGAATATGTTCAAGAAAAGTAACATGTCTTGATACATATAACTTCTGACTTATAGGATCAAAACAACGGTATCCTTTTTGTCCCGTGCCATATCATTTGGGACCACTGGAATAGCCTAAGAAAACACATAAGGCTGACTTATTTGTCAATTTGTCTTATTCAACATGAGGGCGGAGAGCAAAGCAAGTACATCCAAAAACCCGTAATTCACCATAATCTGGGCGTTCACCAAAAAGACTATCAAATGGAGCCATCCCATAATTGTGAGAAGTAGGGATCCTATTAATCACATGTTGGGCGGCCAGAAGTGCTTCTCCCCAAAAGACACTAGGTACTTCAGTAGATAAAAGGAATGAACGAGCGGTTTCCATAAGATGACGATGTTTCCTTTCAGCAACACCATTCTGTTGAAGGGTGTCAGTTGGTACCATATGATGCAAGCAACTGAGTAAAATCATTAGAGGTGTATTCACCCCCTAAGTCACACCTGAAGCACTTTATCACAGCCGAATGCTACGTTTGAACTTAAGCCCTAAATGTTTTATAAATGTCAAAGAACTCAGATCTACGTTTCATAAGGTACACCCAGGTATAACGAGTGTAATCATCAATAAAGGAAACATAATAACGTGAACCACCCTTAGTGGATACTGGTGATGGTCCCCACACATCAGAATGAACAATATCAAATAGTGCATTAGAATGAGAAATACTTTTAGCAAAAGGTAAAGCAGAAAATTTGACAAGTTTACAACCACAACAATCAGGAATATCACAGGTTTGCAACTGACCCAAAACACGTGTGGAAACCAAAAATTTTAAATGAGATGCGGACTCATGTCCCAAACGAGAATGCCAAATATAAAATTCAGACGACAAAGGACTTAAACGAAAAGAGAATAAATCAACGCTGGAAGCATCAACACCAGGAGCAGGCACTTTGAGTTCTTCTAAGACATATAAATATCCCATCCTATGGCCGATCCCAATCACCCTCTGAGTGTGTTGATCCTACACAACACAAACAGTGTCACAAAAGAAAAACCCAAATTTTAGATTTACACAACTGACTGACTGAAGCAAGATTTAAGGCAAGCTTTGAAATATAATAGACATAATTGAGAGACACATGAGGGGTAGACACAGATCCAACACCCTCTACCAACATGTATGTAGCACTAGCAGACATGACAGAAACAAGAGAGACATGAGACAAAGAAAGAAAAGAAGACAGATAGGGAGACATATGATGTGAGGCACTAGAATCCAAAATCCATAATGATGACGAAATACCTGAGGTACCAGATGAAGACAGTCCCGCAGCAGACATAGCGGTAGGATTGGCGGCAAGAAACTGTCTGAACTATTCAAATACTTGTGGATCCGGAGCAGATGGTGGTTTGTTCATTTCTACAGATGGTGGTGTAGCAGCAGCAGCAAACTGAGGTGGTTTAAATGTCCATGAAGATGGACCAGATGAACCAGCAGAAGTGGACGTGCGAGACGAAAATTGTTCACCTGATCTGTTCTGTTGTGGAGGCTTCTGCAAGTTAGAATTCCTTCTGCTAAGTAATAATGGACATTGAGACTTCCAATGATTTTTCCCTTTGTAGAATGCACATTCATCGAATGCAACTTTAACACCTTGTCTAGGCTTATTAGGGGGAACGGCAAACACAGCTGGAGTAGTAGTTACTTTAGGACCTTTATCAACCTGAGATTTTAACCGAGTTTCCTCTGCAATCAACCCGTGAACAACCGAATCAACTATTGGAAGAGGGGAACGATAAAGAATCGTTCCACGCAGTCCTTCAAAATCTGAACGTAATGCCATTAAAAATTGTACCAAACATTGTTCCCCCTTCGATCAATATCAGGTTTAAACACCTTCGGTGCTGTAGATTCCGTAAGTGCCAATTGATCCCATAAATCCGACATAGCTCCATAGAAGTCTTGAATCCTCATCTCATTCTGTTGAAGAGCACGGATATCAACCTCCAATTGGTACTGCTTGGTAAAGTTAGACTGAGTATACAGCTTTTCCAAATGATCCCAAACCTGCTTAGATGTATCATATTTGGACAACTGAATACCAATGGACTGACCTACAGAGTTGTTGATCCAAGTTATAACTTTAGAGTTATCTGCTTCCTATGTATCGAGAGCTAAGGCATATTCAGCAGCCTTAGATTTATCAGTAGGCTTTCCCTTAGTACCTGTGACATAACCCCACATATTTTTCCCTCGAAGAAAGTTTTTCAATACGTAACTCTAGTAGGTGTAGTTTTTACCATCCAGACGAGTACTAATAGACTGAATAAAGTCATCTTTCCCAGCCATAATATCAAAATCGAACGACAGCAGAATTACCGCAAACTTCAAATAACCGCAAACTTCAAATTAACCACAAACTTGAGGTAACCGCAAACTTCGAATAACCGCACACTTAAATTCCGCAAACTTGGTAACCGCAAACTTGAAGACCGCAAATTTTGTGAACAAACCGCAAACTTTGAAAAAAGGGACAGAAACGAGGTCCAAACCTGTCAATCTGTCCAGAAGCTGTTCCAAATACACAAGTCAGTTCAAATAAAACAAAATCCGTAACTTTGATACCTCACGAGTCAACGAACTGAGCAGAAGCGACAATGAACGAAACAACCCTTCAACAACGAACAAACAAAACAACGAACGAACCAACAACTGAGCGGAAGCGACAACAAAGATCTTCAATCAAGCATGAATCGAGTTGGCTCTGATACCATGTTAACAAATGAACATGACAGAGAAAAGATGGAAGCTCTTTATTACTCAAATAAAGATTAGCTTACAAATGAAGAAGAAAACAACATTAAATAGAAAGATAACTGGGCATGGGCTAAGGCCCATAACAAGGCCCATAACAGGGCCCATAACAACTTATTATGCTAACAGTGTATTGATGCTAGATTCTAGGTACAAAAATGAGAATGTGGAACATATATATACATAAGAACATGAAATTAGTAAAAAAGGGTTTGAAAGTGTTTTGACATTAAAGAACCGTAGGCTAGTGAGGAAGCTTTACTAGTGGATCTTTTATACACTTTGGACCTGTTAATACATATTAATACATCAATAAACTTTGCTTATTTAAAATGCTTACTTAATTATTTAGGAGCAAAAGCAATCAAACCAGTTTCTTATGTGGTGCTTAAAACCTTGAATCCGTACTAAAACTAGGATGTTTGCGGTGTACCTAGAACTATGTGCTTACTTGGCTCAACTTAGAAACAGAAGGAGTATATATAGTAGCCTGTTTTGAATCTCAGACTTCAAAATAACAGACAACGAACTTCTCTACTCTTCAATAAAAATGGTCATCTCTCAGTGATTTCTTCTTCAAACTCAAATGCAAAGTGCAAACGCTATGAAAAGCTAGTACATTCAGCATGCAATCAACGCAACAAGATGATGTGCCAGAAAAAGTACCTTTTGAAGATTCAGAAACACGAAAGGAAATAGTATGTGTACCCTCCCCTCGAAGATTATTCGGTTCTGTATCCCAGAACCAACAACCTTGTTTACTCTTACGAATCGGGTCCTGTATCCCTCCCTCTTTTTGAGAACTATAAGAATAAGCCAGGCATTTGCAGTTTTTCAGGCACTCTTTTATGCATTCTAATTCGTTACTTGTTTCTAAGATGGGCACAGTTGTATCATCCATACTAATCATAGTTATGTTTATGAATGTGTCTTTAGTACTTTTATCACAGGTTTTAGAAATTCTCCTGCATCCATCCGTAGGATCATAAGGGGAAATAGGTTCAAATCCCGACAGACAAGTACAAGATGAGTCATTATTTTTCTCGCACATCCCAAATGGCCCGCACACCCTATAATAGCTACATGTGTCTTTTGGTTCTTCCCATTCGGAAACCCATTGGTTTTTCACTTCTGACCAAGTAAGATATTGTAGCTTCCCTGAATGACCCATTACCAACCTTGAATTAGGGTCGACCGCCATATAAGGTTCAGAAGATCTTGTACCATTCCGTAAGATGATCTTTCGCCTTTTTTGGTGGTGTTTGACAGCAAGTCGAATGCCTTAGAGAAAATTTGGTTCTCATCGAAGCCATTCGTTGACATCTTCCTACTTTTCCAGAGAAACTTTGTTGACCCGTTCAATATTGAATACCGGGTTGTACCTGATTCTGGTTGAAACTCGAAGCTTCCAGATCCTGGGTCGGTTATACTTTTCCATGATGTTAAAGTCATGTCTGTGCCCATTATCATCCCAGGAAGAAACGTATCAGTTGGAGTTGCAAAGCTTTGCCACAATATGCTTCCTGATGCAACATTTGTTAACACAGCATTTCCAGTATCCAATAACTTCAGCGCTGTTAGAGGAGCTCCTTCTGCAGCACCATAATGTAGGAACATTCATCACTTTTCCATCAAAAGTGATGGCGGAATATCATCATAAACTTTGTATCATACTGTGATCAATGCCAGCTTCAGTTTTTCGAACTACTAGTGCAACATATTACAGAGTAATGAAAACCCAATACAGTGGTGGACCTACACTAACCAGGGGTTGGCCGACACCCATGAACTTTTTTTTATTTGTCATATATGCGGTATAATCTCGACTGACCCCGTAAAATTTTAACCGACCCCAAGAAAAATTATTTTTTAACATCGACCCCCGTTTAAAGTAATAAATTAATTGGACATTTGGACTAAATTGGACTAAAAATTTAGCCGTTTAAACAATTAAGGCCACATATAGTTAACCCACTATTACTCATTTACACAATTAAGCCCATATATAGTTAACCCATTACCTATTTAAATTTTTAAACAATTTAACCTAATAAAAAAATCTAAGCATGAGCCATCCTGATTCCTGATCCACTGACGTCTCGACGTTTCATATTCACGATTCACGCAATTAGAAGAACGAAAATTTGCTAATCACGATTCTCGCCATGCCTCCTAATCGAATGCAATGAGAAGAATGATTAATCATGATTCTCGCCCACCCTCCTCATGATTTCAGGCTCTTTGCTAATCACGAATTCACGATCCTCGCCCTGTTCACTGCCTTGCGCCCTTACCTCTGATTTCAAGTAACTTTTTTTCTCTATGAATTTTGCTTATCATATTATTTTGCTATAATGTTATGTTATATGTGTTACTTGCTAATTGTTGTCATATGTGCTATTTTTCTCAAAATTTTGAATTTTGACTATATAGTATACCAGTAGTGATTATTTATTTATTGTAATTAGTGACTATGTGTGTATTATGTGACGTGACCAGAACCGGACTGAAATTTTTTTTATTTAGCGATAGACAACCGACCCTAAAAATTTCCAACCACATGGAAAAAGTTACTGTGTCCGCCGCTGCCCATATGGTATTATTATGTATTATACTAATTAAACTATATATAAGAATACAATAAGAGTAATTATAAATAAAACATAATCAAACCATAACTAATACATTACATCTTATATATATAAAATCAAAAAAGAAATTATCCTAGTTTTTTTTGGGAAAAAAAAAACCAAAATGGACATAGTTCTATAAAAAAATACCAAAATGTACATTTAGCCGGTACTAAGCCTTTAGTTTTTGCCGGCTAAGCCTTTGAATTTAGCCGGCATTGCCGGCGCCTTTTTAATTTAGCCCGGACAAATATCCATTTTGGTATTTTTCCCTTTTTTTCTCATTAAGTTATACTTTAAGAAAGACCAAGGGACGAAGAAAATGACGATCGGGCCCACAAACATTATTACGGGTAACAGATCACATTATGAGTTCAAATTTAATTTTGGTCTTTCAGTTTAGAATTTAACAGGTTAAATATAATTAATATATAACTCACAATCTCAACATGAATGTTAGATTATCTTGATCTTGAAGTACCCTATGACGGACTTATAATGGAGTATTAGCATGAACTAAGTATGAGTTATAGATGTGATGATATAAGTTGGTTTGTGAACAGGAGTTTGACCCGATACAGATTGGTTCTTGGGAGTATAGTATTTTTGTAAATTTTCTTTGTAATCAAGCCCATAGTGAGCTGAAAAAGCCTCTTTCTTTGTGAAAATAATTAAATTGGGCCATGTTACCTATGTTTGTCTCGAAGTAAATATTTTGATCTTTGTTTAGCACCTTAAAGTTACCATCTTTTGCAACAGTAAAAACTCCAGTGTAGGTGTATCACGGTTAGCAACCCACACAACGGTCTTTGGATCCATTGTATACCATATCCCCACATATCTTCTTACTTCTGATGTATTCCCATTCCCATGTGGAAAGAAGCCCATTCGAAACTTCATCCCCGGAGATTCTAAGTAACCGAGACCATCAATGATGAACTCCCCCGTTGTGATATTGTCTTTAGCTGAACAACAAACCAGAAAGGTACACAAAGAGATGATATGGCAGTTGGTGGTTGATGAAATCATGGCAGTTTCTACGTATTGTAAGTTGGAACTGTTCGACGAAGATTGGGTGTGATGATATGTACCGGAAGAACGTGAAAAACATCTCATTATTCGTCGTCAAAGTCCACAAATAAGTTATTTTGTCTTTGTTTGTCCAAGTTACTTTCTGATTAAATAAAAAATTGATTGCTGGCCGGTCTTGTGAACCTAATTATACTTTGATTCTTATTATAAAAAGTTAGATAAGAGGTATTAATATATAGAACATGGATTAAAAGAGGTGGATTGGACTTGTTAGTGGGCTAAGGGAAAAGAAAAACCGAGCCAAGGCCCAATCCTGGTTAGCAGTTTAAGAATTTTGATCTTTGACACTTTTTAGATGTTCCTCCTCTCACCCTTCCTTTTGATGTTGCAGACCAGTTTTGTGGCTAGTGTATACATTACTGTTTATCATTGATGGCTGATTAATTTAGTTTGTTTGGTTTTTGTCTTCTATTCAGGATTAATGGGCCTTGTAGCTGGAACTGAAGTTGGGTTGATGGTTAAAGTGAATTGGGCTGTTGATCAAAGGCTATATCTGGACAGATTGCATGACTCGAGGTGGACCCGTTCTGTCTCGGGAAAACACACGGATTCTGTGATTGGTGCGGGTTATCCAAATTGTATTTGGGACTTATAAAAGAAGAGAGAGTCGAGCAGCTCATTGTTTATTGACACACTTGTTTGCTCTGCTCTTGACGACGCATATGATGATTTCTAGGGTTTCAATACATTGGATGAAATCCAGTCCTGTTTTACTGATTATTCTTTTTAGTTTGTTAGTTCTTGTTTCTGAGTCTGTATCGTTCTTATTTGGGTGTAAACGATTTGGTTTCGGTTAATAAAAGTTGAGATTATCTGTTTTTTGACATGGTATCAGAGCTCTAAGGGGTAGAGCTCTATAATGTTGTTGTGTAATCGGTCTTGGGATTTAGTCTTCATTCTACGAATCTAGGGTTTGGTGAGTCGTCTTCTCTTGTATTGGATTCTTAGTGGTGGTTTGCAAGATCATCTTTGGGCATTATTCATGGATCAGATTTCCGTTCGAAACCTTATCTGGTGACTTGTTCGTGTTCCGTTGATATTTTCTTTGGTACTGAACATCATCGATCTAGTCTGAATCTAGTGTACAACTTAGAGTTTTAGGGTTTGTTTGGTATGAGGTAATGGAATGAACGAGATAATAGAATGAACGAGTGAATGGAATGGACAAGGGAAATAAATGAACCATCGCCATTCCATTGTCCTCTTTGGTTACTCTATGGTAATGAAATAAATCATTACTCTCACACACTATAAACTAGGGTGATTATCTTTCCAGAGTAGCACCTCCAACAGAAACATTCCCAGGAAAGAATGATGGGTCCATAAGTGATTTATACACCACTCTTTCCTTGGCGACGACAATTTTAGCGACGACATTTCGTCGCGAGGGTCAGTAGCGACGAAATCAAGGTCATTAGCGACGAAAAAAGTTGTCGCTAAAACCCTTTTTTCTTGTAGTGAGGTTTGAGGGTGCAAATAAGGTTGCAAGAGTTATTTTGGTCAAGTTATTACATGTAGAGGGGTCGAGGGTTGGGTGTCCAAATTGAAGGAGAGGTGTCAAATGCATCAGAAAAACGTGTCAAAATATTGTTTGTGCGTAGGGAGTTCACATGAGTGGGCACCGCCTTAGGCATGCCGTGCCGGACACATGGCAATCATTCTATGAGGAGATCGGCACGGACGTATTTATGCTCAAGTACGGTCGTGCTTAGCGGGTGTTACATAGAGCCGGTTGTTTACTAAAAAAATAAAACCAGGTTCTAATTCATTATTTGGCGCCCACTTTTTTAGCAAGACAAATTTTGTAAAGAAAACCAGTCCTAATTCTTTACTAGCAACGTTGGGGTGGGAAATAGAGCTCGGTTCCTTACCACTATATGTTATCATTAATAACTAGTGGGATTCCCCGCACTACGCTGCGGGAATTTGATCGGTATCGATTATGCTTGTTACGGTACCGGTACGGAACCGGCACTCGCTATAGCAACCAAAAGAACAAACTAAAGAAAATAAAGTCATTTCATGCCCAAAATGAAATCAACACATAAAAAAACAAATCACATTGAATGTTGACAAAAAAAAGTATTAAGTATAACCGTGTATTTAGAATTTTTTAAAAAGTTAACGAACAAAGTTTTAAACATAAAAAAAAAGATAATAAATAGTATGCCATCCATGAATTTTCTTACTAACACGACTAATCCAAATTAATTATTTGTTTATATAGTAAAAGATAAAGATGAGAATAAATTTTATATGTTCAATTTGAGTATTAAACATTAAAAGATTGAGAAAAAGAAAAAAATCTAGGGAGAAGAAAAAAATATTTGTACTTGCAAAGGATTGAACTTGGGTCAGGTAACTAGCTTCAACCATCTCCACCAAGCTTCTTTATAGTAATTGTTTTGAAACTTAAATTATTTAAACACAAACTACATCGAATAAAAATAAAAGCTTTTGCAAGCCCATCATAGAATAGAAAAGAGCCGGGCTCGAACCCGTGTAGTCAAGATAAGAGTTTGAGTTGTTTATCACTAAGCAAAGCATTCAACTTGTTTATGTTTTGTAAAACAAATTAATATATTAAAGATTGAAAAGTAGTAATAAAAAATAATATATCTACTGTAGAAACCGACATGCGGTTTTTAATATTTATAATACCTCCAATCTTATATTAGAATATATTTTTTCTGATTTTATTTGGAATAATAGAGTGACATGTGACACTCTTAAAAAATGATGATAAAAGGCATTTTTGTCCTTAATTTCCTTTCATTTTACCCTTTTCTCTTCTCATAGCCCTAAATTCTAAACCCCTGACCCGCAAACCCAGCTCCATCCAAATGAGCATGGAATTTAGGGGGTGTTTGGGAGTGTTTTTGAAAAGTGCTTATTGACTTATTGACTTTTTTAAAAAGCCAATAAGTTAATAAGTCATTTTCAAAAGCCAAGATTTCTTGGCTTTTGAGAATGACTTATTGACTTTTAAAAAAAATGCTAAGTTTTTGACTTATCGACTTTTTAAAATAGCGAATAAGTTAATAAGCACTTTCACACCACACTCTCAAACAGCCTCTTAATGATCTTGCAGGATCAAATCCTAGAGTTGCTGAGCATGAGTGTGAGGATTAATGCCTTTATGAAGAACATTATCTTGCATATGAAGTCCATTCACTTCTATCTGAGTTTTCACCCATTGTATATCCTCCGCTGTTGCTGAGATCTATTGTTGTTGTTGTCGACTAGTAGATCTTGTGGGACAAGAACATGGACATAAGGAAGCCGGAGTGTGTTTAATCGGTACCAAATTAGCATGATGACCCACTTTGAACCCACCGACGAGGTGGTTCCGGTTACCGTCATAGGTCTTAGAAAAGGGAATGTCATTACGAAAATAGAGATTGTGGTGACGGAAAGCGATGAAGAAGGCGAAAGGTTCACATATTTTACTCGGTAGATTGGGGCTTCGACTCTCGTTGTCGACCTACATATCTGTACAGGTTAATTTCTTTTACATTCATTTATTTCAACATTACGATCGTTCAATTCTTCAATATTATTCAGTTTTTGGATCATCAATTCTTCAATGATTTCTAAATCGAATCTTAATTTCAACTTAACTCCATCAATCTCTGCTTACTCACAGGTTAAAAGAATTAGTCAATAAATGGATGGTAAATAACGACAAATTGGGATTTCTTTTAAGTAGAATATGAACAAAATTTATCTCCGCCCCTTTTGTTTTAAGGGTTTTAATTATTTAAAAATTGAAACCAGTTTTGGGAAAAAATTTAGGTTAAAGTATTAGGAATTCAGAATATATTGTATTTGACTAAAGAGAAAAAACACTGTGTTGATTTTTTTTTCCTCATTTTGCTTGATTTTCTGGATTTTTGTTCTTCTAAATGTGCTGAATTTTTCTGATTTATTGTGTTGGTTTGCACAGAAAATACAGCATAGTCACAGTTAAAACAACACATAAATAGTAGTACATAAAATACAGCACATAAAATACATCAATGAAAATATAGAACATAAAGTCAACATTGAAAATACAGCACAGAAAATACAACACAGAAAATACATTACAGAATACATAGCACATAAATTCAACACATGTTGGGTCTAGTTTGAGAATGATGTTATTAAATCAAGCGATCACGAGACGTTTAGGTTTGCGTCATGAAATTTGGTCAGAGAGTCCCTAGTCGGTCTCCGACTCTCAGAGATTCTAGTTAGAGAGTTGCTAGCGACTGTCAGAGAGTCACTAGGTCGGCTACAACCGACTCTCGCTGAGAGTCGGCCGTGCAGATTGCCGACTCTCTCTATCTTCTACATATAGCTGACTAATTTCCTAGTATGTAGACCTCTTTTTGATAGTTTTCCGATTGTAATCTTTTTGCTTAGCTTGTGTTAAGGTTTTTGGTAGCTAGCTTGAACCACCACCCCGGGGGAGCTCACCCGGGGTGGATGATAGTTGTAATCATTTCAAGAGCTTATTGTAATCATCTTAGTGGATTCTTAAATCATATTTGTGTGTTTATTTTCTTAGTTTTTGTGCTCTTCTTCTTACTTTTTTGTTGATTCATCAATAAGCAGCTGATATATAGCTGATTTGTTGATCAAATCTTGTCTAGAATCATTATATCATTGAGATCCATCTGTTCGGGTCCTACAATTTGGTATCAGAGCCTCTGTGCTCTTGATTTTAGTGAAATTTTTGGTGTTTCTGTTGTTTTTCAAAGTTTTGTATTTCATCAAAATCTGGATTAGATCTGTATCAAGTTCAGAAATTAGTGTTGAAATTCATTCAGAAACAAGTTTCTAAAGAGTTTGATAGATTTGGTTTGCATTTTGGTTCAGATCTGAGCGTTTGTGGTTTGATTTTGTGTATTTTTGAGAAAAAGGGAATGAGTTTGTTCTTGAGCCGACTCTTTTTCTTCCTCTGACCGTTGTTGAGGAGCCGACTCTATCAGCCGACTGTTGCTTGGTCTGGCCGACTGTCCCGACCGACTCTCTGATTATGCTGTCGATTCTTTAGTAAACGCAAGTTTACGACTGACGTGTACTAAAGATCATAGTCACCGAGTTTGATCAGCCGACTCTTCCAAGCTGATTCTTCCTAGTTCAGCCGACTCTCTCTTTTGTCTAGTCAACTCTCAGTGTTTCTCTTAAACAAAATACAAAAAAAAGTATTTTTGAGAAAATTTCTTAGATGAATTTTTTAGTGGATATTACGAAGAACAGAAGGTTAATTGTCCAAAAACTTTGAAACAACTTTTTGGAATTTTAGGGTTTTCGGCAATATCGGATCCAGAGCTGATTAGAGTATTTAAATAATGGCTTTTTATCGTCTTCTGAATTGTTGAAGACCGGGTTGCCATACGGGGGAGCTCATCTATGTTTAATATGATCGGGATCATGTGATTTAACATTAGTCAGTTAGGTTTGAATTCTCATCTTAGTCCAAAATGGAGGGTTTTCACAATGAATCAGAACCGAATTGAAAATTGTTGGATTATATGATGATCAAATTGAGCCTTGTCTGACTGAGTCAAAGAGATTTATGATAAAGCCGGTTACTTGGAGTTAATTATTGGAAGATTGAACCTTTATCCTCACCTTTTACAAGATTATCTTTAATGAAGAGATACGAGAATTTGACTGAAATATATATAGGGGAGCTAAATATTCGGGGGAGAACGACAATGATAGAATTTGGGTTATCGGTGGATTCATGAAGTTAAGAGACAATGTTAAATTTTGATCCCCCCAAAAATTGAAATTTTTTTTCAGCGGAGAGGGAAAGAGGCAACGGATTATCAACTGCTAAGAAGACGTTTGACGATCTCTGGATATCATTGATAGCATCATTCTCAGGAGGAGATTGCTGGGTCTAATTTGAGAATGATGTTATCAAATCAAGCGATCACGAGACGTTTAGGTTTGCGTCATGAAATTTGGTCAGAGAGTCGCTAACGACACTCTGAGAGTCGCTAGGTCGGTCTCAGCCGACACTCGCTGAGTGTCGGCCATGCTCATAGCCGACTCTTAGAGATTCTGGTCAGAGAGTCGCTAGCGACTGTCAGAGAGTCACTAGGTCGGCTACAGAGAGTCGGCCGCGCAGATTGCCGACTCTTTCTATCTCCTATATATAGCTGACCAATTTCTTAGTATGTAGACCTCTTTTTGATAGTTTTCTGATTGTAATCTTTTTGCTTAGCTTGGTTAAGGTTTTTGGTAGCTAGCTTGAATCACCACCCCGGGGGAGCTCACCCGGGGTGGATGATAGTTGTAATCATTCCAGGAGCTTATTGTAATCATCTTAGTGGATTCTTAAATCAGATTTGGGTGTATATTTTCTTAGTTTTTGTGCTCTTCTTCTTACTTTTTTGTTGATTCATCAATAAACAACTGATCTATAGCTGATTTGTTGATTAGATATAGTCTAGAATCATTATAGCACTAAGATTCATCTGTTCGGGTCCTACACCAATAAATTAAGCATTTTTTAATTTTTAATTTAAGTAAAATGTTGCTATATAAAAAAAATAAAAAATTAACTCGTCGAACTTTTTCGATACTCCATTATGATACTATATATATGCAGTATGATAATACTGCATATATACGGTATCGAATAAATCCAAAAGTTTCTTTTTAATATAGCAACATTATACTCAAATTAAAGAGAATATTTTTTTTGATTTTATGGTATAATTTAAAAAAAAATGATAACGTATGAAAAGTTATTAATGTTTAAAAATTAAAGTAGGATGAGTTTTCTAGTTTTCTCACGAATAATTAGTTTTCTCTTGATTCTCTTTCTATATATATAGGGGACGTATCAAATGAAAACCCTATGTTCTTGTGAAAAACCAAAAACTTCATATGAGCCACATATTCTTTTTGAATATTTTATTTTGTGGCTATTATTAAATCTAAGTTTTTTATTTTTAATTGAAAAAAACATGTGTTCTATATTTACTATGGGGGTATAAAAGTAATTATTATACTTTTTATTTCTTTTTTAATTAAATCATAATAAATCTAGATTTTCCTTTTTTTTACAACCATATGTAGATCTATGAAACAAATGAAGAACACGTTTTTTACACATGTGTAAAAACCAAATAAACATGTATAATAATCAATATAATATGAGTAAAAACCTAAAAACAGGGTTTATGAACCTAAAACATATCCATAAAACCAATAATTACACTGTATATACAGAATAAAATCAAATACACATAAATAAGAACTCTTTACACAAGTGTAAATTCATTTTACACTGTGTAAAAAATCAAATACACATGTTTAAAAATCGAATACACGTATGTAAAAATCAAACCCTATTTGTAAAATCAAACTAAAAAACCCAAATATCAACCTTTACTCAAGGGTTCCATGTTTGCTTTTTTCCTTCCATATAAAATATGGAAAATCCAACATAAATTATTATTTGAACTTAAAGTATATGCTATTCATAATTAAAAAAATAACTTGAAATGAGATCTGTTAAAATAATTGTAAACAAAAACAACTACTTTGTGATCGTTTACATTTGTGTAAATTTAATCAAATACACGTGTGCAGTTTCAGTTTACACAAGTGTAAACTTAGCATTCACATGTGTAAATTCAGTTTATATATGTGTAAAATCAAATCTGGGTTTTTTGAATGTGTGTAAATTCAAAATCTGATTTTTCAAATCTGTGTAAATATTATCTCCACTTTCAATATCATAATTCCATCATCATGTGTGCTTATCTACACCATTTAAACATCAAAAACGGCATAAAAATGCTCGACATGCTTAGTAAGCATCAATCATGTATAAAAGAGAGAACATAATCCATCCACTTCTAAGGACACGAAATGATTTTAACATATCAACAAAAGTGAAGTGTTTCCTAACTCAATGTGAAAAGAAGGAATTACCAAAGTCCTGCACGCAGCCCAAGCCTGGTCCCATGGTTTCTTTCTAATTTAATGATTCAACTAAAGTTGGTGTTTTTTTGGTCTTCGATGTCTCTGTGCTCGACCATTAGCACCTTTTTCTCATGTGTAAACTTGGTTTCTTGATGTTAAAAAAAGCCACAAGGTAGACCCACACAAGCAATTTCTTCAACAGACTCCGAATAATTTATCTTCTACTGCCCCATCGAACAATAGATCAAAACCCCATCGAACCAAAATCTGATAAAGATGAAGAAAACCCAGATCTGATCGAAACCCTCTGTAGATCGAAAAAAATACAGATCTGATTAAGATGAAGAAACAAGATCTAAAAAACCCCAGATCTGAGCGTCGTTATGTAGAGAGAGAGACAGGTTGAACTAATTCATGTTCTTATTCTTCGATCGAGTTCTTGTTCTTCGACTTCACTCATCTTCAAAACACGAGTTCTTGTTCTTCTATTTCACTCTCAAATCTGAGAAAAGAGAGAAAGAATAGATGTAGAGAGGTAGAAGAACAAAGAAAATTGTAGAGAGAGAAAGAACATGATTTTGAAGAGAGTGAGATTAGATTGAGGGTTTTAGAGATAGTCAAATTACAGAAATACCTTTTTGAATAATAATAAACAATAAAATCAAAAAATAAAATGGGTGGAGCAGAATGAGTTTAAGGGTTTTCACAATAACTCAGGGTTTTCATTTGATACGTCCCATATATATATATATATATATAGGGGGATCAAATAAGAAGTTGTTTTCGGCTAAAAACTCTAAGAAGTGACAAAAACATTAAGAAACGATATCAAACGAACTCGGATTGAGCTCATTCCAGCGGCGTTGGAACCGTATCGTCGAACTCTACCATCTTAGTTTTTAGGGTTTAGATCTTAGCGTTGAATTTTAAGATTTTAACCTTAGGGTTTAGCTTTTAGGGTTTAGATTTTAGGGTTTAGGTTTTTTTTTGGGGGTGGGGTGGGGGTTTAGGTTTTTGAGGGTGGGTGGAGGTTTTTTTTGGGGGGGGGTTAGGTTTTTGGGGGTGGGGGGGTTTAGGTTTTTGGCTTTTCAGGGTGGGGTTGGAGGGGGGGTTTAGGTTTTTGGCTTTTCAGGGTGAGGTTGGAGGGGGGGTTTAGGTTTTTGGGGGTGCGGGTGGAGGGAGGTTTAGGTTTTTGGGTCCGGATTAGAGTTCGATGAGACGGTTCCAACGCCGCTCGAATGAGCTCAATTGGAGTTCGTTTGACCCACTTCTTAGCGTTTCTTAGCGAAAAACCACTTCTTAGCGTAACCTTCCCCTATATATATATATATATATTCGTGTGTTATAGTGATAATTGATAAGTATGATTACTAACATTTTTTTTTCATTTTTTTTTGTTTAAATGTGTTAACAATGTCCTCACCAGTGGTTTGCATCGCATTCGGCCACTTGCGCAAGAGTCTTGGAAACAATAACACACAAATAAATATATATATATATATATATATATATATATATATATATATATATATATATATATATATATATATTTTGAGTTGTTTAGAGCCTTACCTCAAGGAGGTTGCATTTACACTAACTATTATTAGTATTATTTTTTATTTATATCTAATTAATGTTATCTATTATCTCTTACGACCTTTAAAATATAAGTTTTTATAAAATTTCAAATTTCCTTTTAGACATTTTTTTTATAAGCGTTTCGACTTGAATTTTTTCATAGGATGAGTACCAAGTCGTCGAAACCGAGCCTTACAAATTATAACACCCCACCGCTGCGCGAAGATCACTAGTTTCTTGATCATTATAAACTGATACTGAAAACGTTGAACCATCATATGATATTTTATTTCCAATCCTTGAGTTCAATATTGGAAACCAAACTTTGATGGGAAGCACACTCGACACTTATTATTCATTAATCAACTAGCTTAGACCCCATGTGTATCAATACATAAAATTCTTAAATCATTATGTATATATTTTACATATGTAAAAATGTATTAAATATACTAAGGGTATAAAACAAAATTCAAAGTATGTAAAAATTAATATATAATTCAGTTTCAAAAATATGTTAATCACTATTTAATATAATTTGACTTTTATTTACTATTTGATTGAAAATAAAAGTTACATAATTAGATTTCAAAGTTTCTTATAATAAGGGATAATTTAAAATAAATGTGTTTTATTAGTATAATTAGTATTTTCTTTAAAAATATATTATTATTAAAAGATAGGGATGTATTTAATAGAAGAGAGAGACAGGAAAAAAATGATAATAATGAATATGAATACGACACGTGGCATGCAAACCTTTATTTATTAGATAGTATAGATAAGTGTGTTGATTTAGCTAAAATAAATTAGTTATGGGCTTATTTGGGTATACTAAAATTATGTAAGTAATTAATTTGGATATACTCAAGTTATACAAGAGGTCAATCTGGTTCAATATTATAGAACTTGCTAACTCAAAAATGGGTCTAAATGAGCGAGTATCACCCACAACCATTGTGAGTCGCCACCATCTGTAATCACTGCTGCCACCACCCCCCGACTCTCCCACAACAGCTGTCGTTGCCGCCGCCTACTAGTTGCCTCTGCCACCGTCTTGCCGCCACCTCCACCGTAGTTGTTGCCACCTCTCTCCCAGTGTCACAGCTGTCTCCATCACTATTGTAACCGCTTCCAACCGTCACCACTAGACGCCAAAAAAGGAAATATATTAAGTGAACCCATTTTTGATACATTTTCTTTTCTAAAATGACTAATTTCAATGTAAACCCAACTGATATTTATTTAAAAAGCCACTTTTGACCCAAACCTAATTTGATTAAAATCACATTGACTCGAACCCGTTCTAACCCGTACCCAACTCAACCCTCTTGATTTTCAGGCTTCATGCTTAGTAAACTTCATAAATAGGAGTTCATTAAACTTTATGCAGAAAAATTTACAATATACTTGTTCACAACAACAAGCTTTAACACAAAACTATTATTTATTTTCACAAAAGAATATTGTCTTCAATACTGAATTATCACAGAACTATAGTCGAAATAAAGGCCCCAGTTACATACTCGGTTAGCGCCCAGCTACCTCTGTAATCGGCAACATGTTTTTAGTTTGTGTATCCTGTTTAGATGAACTAGAAGAAGACGAAATAGCATGGTCTCTTCTGGGAATGAATGCCGGTTCTTTTGGATTTGGGAGGGTGGCCATATCACCTCCAAGCATCATAACCACATTTGTCATGGTAGGACGTTCATCAGGGTCACCTTGTACACACAGGAGTCTGATAATTATGCACTTCAATACCTCACTTGAATTGCATGATTTCATTAGTATTTGATCCAACAACTCAAATGGTTTATCTTCTATCCATAAGCTCCATGCCTGAGATAGTTTTATTAGATAACTTACATGCCCCAAAAGACTTATACTTTTCTAGGATTGATAGAATCCTGTGTTTCTTTTTCCACTTACAATCTCAAGCAATACCACTCGAAAGCTAAAAACATCTGATTTAATAGAGAACAGACCATCAAGAGCGTACTCTGGAGACATATAACCACTAAGAAACACACAAAATAGTGTTAGAGAACATGTGATTGTTCACGTAGTCAAGTTTGGCTCTTCTTTAAGAAAAGGGAGTACTAACTTACAAGGTTCCGACAACTCTGTTGGTGATAGCTTCCATGTCTTTTCCTTCAACTATCTAGGCCAAACCAAAATCCGAAATTTTTGGATTCATATCCTCGTCAAGCAAAATGTTGCTTGTCTTCAAATCTCTATGAATAATCCTCAACCGAGAATCATGATGAAGATAATTAAGTCCTTTAGCAATTCCCATAATGATATTGAATCTCATTTCCCTGTCCAATGACACACAAAGTGTTGGATCTTGCAAAAGAGAAGTGATACACTTTATTTGTTAATGATTTTGTATGGTGTGTATAAACAAGTGTCTGTATTTCTACAAACTTCAGCAAGATACTGACCAAAAATGAATAGATCTAAGCTTCTATTTGGCATGTACTCGTAAAGTAGTATTTTTTCTTCTCCCTTGATGCAATATCCCAGTAGTCTAACAAGATTTCTGTGTTGAAGTTTAGCAATCAGCATAACCTCATTTTTGAACTCTTGCAAGCCTTGTCCAGAGACGCTCGACAACCTCTTCACTGCAATTTCTTGGCCTCCAGGAAGCTTGCCCTGTTCAAATAATCATAGTAATTTTGTACAAAAAGATAACTCACAAAAAATCCTTTGATTACCTTGTAGACAGGTCCAAAACCACCTTGTCCAAGCCGATTTTCGTCTGAGAAGTCATTAGTAGCAGCTATTATGCTTTCCAGCTCAAAATATGGCACGTCGACGCCTTCTCTGTCATCTTCTTTAGAGTGATCGAGATGAAGCAACTCATTGATATCTGTCCTCGTATTATGAGACACGAATTCTATGTTATTTTGGTTATTGTCTGCGTGACAAAAGACAATGGGTAAGATTTGCGTTCACTTTGTATGTTTGAAATAAGAACTTATTGC
Organism: Smallanthus sonchifolius; assembly: GCA_023525975.1. Taxonomy (NCBI): domain Eukaryota; kingdom Viridiplantae; phylum Streptophyta; class Magnoliopsida; order Asterales; family Asteraceae; genus Smallanthus; species Smallanthus sonchifolius. Next base: position 70,357,041 of record CM042033.1, on the reverse strand, counting down.
GAGGACTTTGAATGACAAACTGAAATATTTATAAGTGCAGTATTCATAGACTTTCTTCTTCTATTCACCAATCACTTATAAGAAATATAGCTAATGCCACAAAATAGTGAAAGCACCAGAGCTGAAATAACAATAGAAATTGCAAGGTCTTGATTCAGGGATGATGATTTACTTTCAGTCTCCGGTTTCTCTAATGGTGTATTGTTGCTAGATTCTAGGTACAATAGTGAGTAAAACTGAGTTCATGTAGAACATATATTTCTTATTAAATCAGTGCAACAAATTGAAGTGCGAGAAAACTTACCTTTTGAAGATTCAGAAACACAAAAGGAAATATTATGAGTACCCTCCCCTTTAAGATTATTTGGTTCTGTATCCCCAAACCAGCAACCATGTGTATTCTTACGACTTGGGTCCCGTATCCCTTCCTCGTTTCGAGAACTATAAGCGTAAGCTAGGCAAACACAGTCTTTGAGGCATTCCTTTATGCACTCCGATTCATTATTTGTTTCAAATAAGCACAAAGTTGGATCATCCATACTAATCATAGTTATGTTTATTAATGTGTCCTTAATACTACTTCTCTCACAGATTTTAGAAGTTCTCTTGCATCCACCCGTAGGATCATCAGGTGAATTAGGTTCAAATCCAGGCAGACAACTACACAATGAGTCATTATTTCGCCCGCACATCCCAAATGGCCCGCACACCCTATAAGAGCTACAATTATCTTTTGGTTCCTCCCATTCTAAAACCCATTGGCTATTTACTTTTGACCAAGTTAGATATTGTAGCTTCCCTGTTACCAACCTTGAATTAGGGTCGACCACTGTATAAGTTTCCGAAGATCTTGTCCCATTCTTTAAGATGATATTTCGTTTTTGTGTGGTGCTGTTTGAGAGCAAGTTGAATGCTTTAGAGAAAATTTGGTTCTCACCGAAGCTATTCGTTGACATCTTCCCACTTTTCCAAAGAAACTTTGTTGACCCGTTCAAAATAGAATATTGGGTTGTACCTTGATCTTGCTGAAACTCAAAGCTTCCAAATCCTGGGTCAGTTATACCTTTCCATGATATTAAAGTCATGTTTGTGCCCATTATCATCCCAGGAAGAAACGTATCAGTTGGAGTTTCAAAGCTTTGCCACAATATGCTTCCTGATACAACATTTATTAATACAACATTTCCAGTATCCAGTAACTTCAATGTTGTTAGAGGAGCTCCTTCTGGCAGCACCACAATGTAGGAACATTAATCAGTTTTTCATAAAAAAATGATGGCAGAATATCATAATCTTTGAGGCAAAACTGAACGCCAACTTCACTTTTAAAAACTATTATTTGTATCAGATATTGTTGGTGATTTTAGTGTCATCAATATCATTTTAGTATAACTGGATTTACTTAAGACCAACTGAGAAATTAGAATAAACATTGATTTGAGTCTGAAGGTGTGGACTAGTAAAGACTACTTAGGCACTAAAGAACATCTAAGGTTCTAAGGGGCGAAGCCACCATGGGGGTTCCAATGAGCAACACCTATGCGAGGGTCGCACTGAAAAGGTTTTATTTTCCTTGTTTAGTTATACAAAGAAATTTGTTTTAGATTTGTGTGATTGGTAAAAAGTTTCTTGGGAGATGATTAGCAGTTGATGATGATCATTAGATGATGATAAGCTGATGGTGATTCAGCTGCTAATGATAATTAGCACGAACTAATCATTAGTGGCAACTGTGAATCCGCAACAATGGTGCATCTTGATGCAAGTGACAAGCAGTGACAACTAGGTCATTAGTGGAAACTTGGTCTAGCAGCAACAACTCAATAGTAACTAAGTAGTTGCTGACATATAAGTCATTAGCACTAACTCTGTAGTTACTAAGAAAAACTTTACGGAATAGTAACCGAGTTTCCCATATGTTCTGTTTTAGTCACTCAAACTTTTTTTGTCTCACTAAAGTCACTTAAATTTCACATGTTGTTTCAACCTTACGTAATTATCAGGTTAACATGTTACTTTTTTTTCGATTTCATTTTATGGATATGGTGAAAATGTTAACTTACTCTTTTCATATTTCATTTTCACCGTATCCATATAATGAAATCCAAAAAAGTAACTTGTAACATGGTAATTGCATAAGATTGGAACAACATATGAAACTTGAGTGACTTTATGAGACAAAAAAAATTTGAGTGATTAAAACGGAATAGATAAAAAACTTGGTTACTATTCTGTAAAGTTATCCTTAGTTACTACCGTACTCATATAAGTGATAAATGTTGTACTCTTTCACGAGTTGCAAAGTTTTATCCTAATCATTATGATGGTTCAACTCCTGCATAAAGGAATTCGTTTGGGTTGTTTAGTAATACAAACAAGAGAAAAGCAAAACTCACGAGAAAAGAAAGTTACAGTACAATTAGGGGTCAACATATATTGGTTCAATTTGATTAGAGGCTAATCTAAACCTATAACCGATGTTTCGGTTCACTGATTAATTTAGTTATTGGAAAAGATAGTTCGGTTATTGGAAAAATGGTTCGGTTAACTGCGGGCTTAGGACGTTGGTGAACTCAAGTTAATTTCAATTAATAAATCCAATTTTATCTTGGATCAAATAAAATATTAGAAATCTTGTTAATCTATAAAGGAGAATAAGCAGCAAACCTTTTTTTTGACAAATAATATGTTATTTATATAAAAATATAAGTTTTTTAACATATAATATATTATTTAAAAAACAATATATAAAGGTTGGTTAATTCAGTTATTTATAGATATATGACTGTAACCGAACTATAAAAATCACTTATTTGAAAAAAAAATGGCAAGGAAAATGTGGGTTTCTTAATTAGGTTTGGTTTTTTCTCTTTTCTTTTTCTCATAAAGTTATACTTTAAGAAAAGTCGAAAGGACGAAGAAAAGGTGCATGCATGTAGCACATGCATGATGCTACAATGATCGGGGTCACAAACATTATTACAATAGTAAGCTAAACTTTTTAATACATTATGAGTTCAAATTAAACTTTGGTCTTTCATTTTAGAATTTAACAGGTTCTAATATATAGCTCACAAACTCAATTCATGTATATTAGATTATCTTGATCTTAAAATATACCATTCTAAAATCTGCAGACTTTAAGTAATTGATAACACACTTATAATGGAGTATTAATTAACATGAACCAAGTCCACATCAAAATTCAGAAAGTTACCTGTGGTTATCTCGAAGTAAATAGTTTGATCTTTGTTTAGCACCTTAAAGTTACCGTCTTTTGCAACTGTAAGAACTCCGGTGGAATCCAGCACCGGTTTATCACGGTTAGCAACCCACACAACGGTCTTTGGATCCATTGTATACCATATCCCCACATATCTTCTTAGTTCTGATGTGTTCCCATGTGGAAAGAAGCCCATTCGAAACTTCATCCCCGGAGATTCTAAGTAACTGAGACCATCATCGATGAATTCCCCCGTTGTGATATTGTCTTTAGCTGAACAAGAGTAGCAATAACAACAAACAATAAAGGTACACAAAGAGATGATATGACGGTTGGTGGTTGATGAAATCATGCTAGTTTCTACTATAAGTTAGAACTGTTTGATGAAGATTGGGTGTGATGATAAGTGTACATGTGAAAGGCTATTCATTATTTGTTTTCAAAGTCGACGTTAAGTGGCCATCTTATTTTATCTACATTAAAGTTGCTTTCTAGTTAAATTAAAAGTTGATTGCCGGAAGGTCTTGTGAAACTGATACGTATCCAGTGGGTCGGGTTCACCCAGCTGAATCCAAGGAACCGACCCATTTGCTAATGGGTGGGCAGTTTGATGAAGTTGCCTGGTCAAAATAGTGGTTGAGTGGGGAGTTTAGAGCAGTTATTTCCTGCATTAGTAGTTTATTTAATAGTTGCAAGTCTTCGTTTATTATCTTAGTATTTTATCAGTGTTTTCCTTTGTAATTAGAAATTTAGCCCATCTCGAATCGGGCCGATTACCTTTGTTTATCAGTGAATCGTTTCCATAAATCCCAGATTCTAACAATGGTTCTATTGCCGGGAAAGAAAGAGCAGATGATCCGGGAGACAGGTTCTAATTCAGGTTCTATCGCTACTCAATTAGCAGCCATTGCAGCCCGATTAGACTATCTGGTAGCCGTGAAGAAGGATATTGCAGCAATCAAGGAAGCTTGGCTAGAAAAACGAACATATGTAATCAAGGAACCCAAGGATAAACCTCAAGGCCCACTGACAGATCTGGTCAAGGTGAAAGCTCTCAGTGGCAGTCCTAGTGATGGCGACGTTGGATCTGAGCATGTTTTGGGTGTTGAGCAATTGGCGTAAGGGCCCAAAACGGAATCTCAGAATCAAAAAGTTTTGGGTGTTCAGTCGGTGGAGGTTAACGTGCTCCAAGGTATTTATGGACCGAAGTCTTCCACATTCTCCTAGAAAGTCAAAGACACCTGCTGCAAAAGGGTTTGTAGCAAATTCTTTCTATAAGCGGTTAACTACTACTAAGTTTTGTTACGTTACTTTTTATATTATTATTATTATTATTATTATTAATATTATTATTATTAAGCTAGGGATTAGTATGTTTATTTTGGTTTAGTTGGGGTGCTAATTGTAAGATTAAAGTTTATTTATATCATTGGAGATCATATGAATGAATTATGAGATTTGAGATAATTTCCTTCTTTTTTTATAGTTTTCTTCTTCTCCAATTCTGGTCAACCCTATCAAGTTTTTCTTCCACGCAATGGGAGGACGAGAAGGTCTTGTTGATATAGCGGTTAAAACAACTGACATTGGTTATATGCATGTCCCGAAAACTGATAAAGGGATTGGAGGACTTGTTTGTTTACTATGACAGCACAGTAAGGTTTTCCGGGGCATCTAATCGCTCAATGGAAACCATAGAAGTTCGTAACTTTAGTCCCCACACCAATCGTCAAATCACGCGGGGACAATCACACAGTAAGACGTCTGGGCGTTGGAAAATAACCCAGGCCTCCAGAACGAGATCAAAGGATTGAAGGTGCACTATATGACATACAAAAATTCAGACACTTTCCATCACATCTACATCGAACCCTTCTGAAAAAATCAAGCGGGATGACACCTCCATTTTCCCTCTTTTCGACTTGAGGACTAGTCGTTTCTCCGAGAAGAAAGTATTGATACGTATCTAGTGGGTCGGGTTCACCCAGCTGAATCCTGGGAACCGACCCATTTGCTAATGGGCAATTATGGGCAGTTTGAAAGTTGTCTGGTCAAAATAGTGGCTGAGTGGGGAGTTTAGAGCAGTTATTTCCTGCATTAGTAGTTTATATTATAGTTGCAAGTCTTTGTTTTTTATTATTATACTAGGTTAGAATCCCGTGTGTATTACACGAGTTGTATATTAAAAGCCGTATAACTTATAACATTGTAAATACGTCCTAACTTGTGAGACTATTATGATCATTTCGAGATATATCAAGTGGAAATGTGTGTATATAACAAATTAGTATTTTTCTTTAATTAGTTATATTTTGATTTCCTATTCTATATTCTTATTTAATATAAATTAATATTTTTCTTTAATAATATATTTATAATATCATTATTATTTAATAAGATTGATGTGTATTTATTAGGAGAGAGAGGCGGGAAAAACAATATTAGAAAGCATGAGAAAGTGACAAGTGTACAAATTAAACCTTTATTTATTAGTATAGATTAGTATTTTATCAGTGTTTTCCCTTTGTAATTGGAGATTTAGCCCATCTTGAATCGGGCCGATTACCTTTGTTTATCAGTGAATCGTTTCCAGAAATGAAACTCAACAATATTGTTGGATGATATCTTAGGAAAAAGTTACTGCACCTTCAATGTGGGCTAGACCCATGGATCTCAGGCCCACTAACTTTTAGCTCATGAACGATTGGCCCATTAGTTTTGAGCCCAGTTCTACCACTTATCTTACTTAACTTCCTCTTATACATACATGCTTATTATAATTATAACACGCACTTACATTACATATACATGTTTAGATCCATAACGAATATATTGGATTGGAGCATCAGAGGGTGGTCCTGAAGGCTTCAGCCTTCGGATATCTTCTAACGGTCTTTTTTTTGTGTTGACAGCTTGAAGTAGGATTTGGGGACACGAATAGAACTCCATATGGGTCACCAAGAACATCACAGACACGGGCTATTCCCTACCTCGCACTATTACCCCATCCAAGGCAGTTATGCAGGTTTTGGTAGCAACACCAATTATCTTAGCTTTATGCTACTCATGAACGTTACTCCATCCATCGTTATTCGTTAGGTTATTTCTCGTGATAAACTCATATCAAAAAATGACATATTATTGTTCGAAAATTTGTTGAGTCATGATATACATAATCCATAAGAATCACACTTTTCAAAATAAGTATTTTGACCTCAATAGTGTCTTGGGTTGCATAAATGGACTTTGTTATAATCTAAGAAAACCATTCAACTTTTAGCACTACTATAAAAACACAGATATATCCCTCACAATATAACATGTTATATATCTAAGGTCCGAGAATTCACATAGGATCTTCAATAACACAAATTCAACAACGTGTTGAATCAGGCGGAATCCAAATCAACACAAACAATAAGAATATCACAGGGAACGAGAGTAATCACTTTCAAATGCTTTCTTCTATTGATTAAAACACACTAATTACAATAGCTAATATGCTAAACTTCGTACAACTCGTCTAACCCTAATACACGAAATTAAGCAAACTATATATAGCTATTACAAGTTCTTGCTACTGGATGGGCTTGGGCCCTGTGCGAACTTCAAGTTCTCGGTAAAGTTCGCGGTGGCAAGAACTTCAAGTTCTCGCCCAATCCCATAGTTCACATGAAATGCACTTTACTTCATTCATCGTTCTTGAACAGCTCGGAGATTATTTGATGTGACAGGCTATTAGATCTGGTTATGGTTCTTACAGTATAACATCTTCGGGCGCTCAAGACAGGAACCAGTAGCAGTGGCGGAGCTTGAAGAAAAACGCAGGGGGGCTGGGATTTTTTTTTCCTATCGGGGGGCCGGAACTATAAATTTTCGGCCGAATACGTATATATTAACACTACTGAGCGAAAAATCCGGAGGAGGGGCCCTCACTATCCCTCGCCCCTGCCCTGTAGGAAGTAAGAAACCAGGTTCTATACCGTTAAATGTATATAGCTCAGTATTATGTAAATAATCACGTTCTATTTGCTAGCCAAAAATGGGCGTGTTGAACAATAAGGGTTTAGAACGTGGTAAATTTCCAATTGCTATGAAAAAGTTTGTAATACTTTTTTGGTGTGTTTTTTTGTCATAGATACAAAATAGATGATGTTGTTATGTTTTTGGCATGGTAATTTTATTTTTCTACTGTTATGAGAAAAAAAATTGTAATACTTGTTTGATATTGGTTTTTGTTGTAGATCAAGCTATTTTGTGTATTTTGGATTTACTTGTTCAGCAAATGAGAGAAATCATATTGAAACTTCAAACAAGTTGGAAGGTGTGGAACGCACACTTGTTTAAGTATCTTATAATTTATAGTGCTAAAGACACCTTGTTGTTTCAAGGGGACGAAGCCCACTGAACAACAAGGGTTTGGGGGCAGCGCCTCTGGTTAGCACGGTCCTAGGGGCGGCAGTCCCTAGTGGGGTCCAAGGGGCAACGCCCCTGGCTGAGGTTGGAAGTTTTGTTATGCATAAAAACTGAGTTTGGAAGTGAAAGTTGCTGAAAGTTGGTCCGCCGGACAAGATTACTCATGCGGAGTAAGTTTACTCATCCGGAGTAAGTTTGGCTCTCCGGAGTAACTTTGGCTCTTTGGACTAGAATGACTTAGCAGTTAACAATTGACGGTTGTGGCGGTTTTTAACTAATAACCGCCATGACGCTCCCTTACCTCTGATTACCCCTTATATACATGCGAGTTTGGTCGTTGTAGAAGACATAAAAATTTCCTAACAGATTATAATTTCCGTTTTTTGAATCTCTGGTTTTATCTGATTGAATACTCGTATACACGAGAAATAATTCAATCTGAAAATAAACATCCACGATTATCAGAGTATCCAGGACATCTTTAGTATATACGAACCCAGTTTTCTAACAAATGTTATGTTATGTCAAGTTTCCGAACAATTTGTTCTATATATTTTCAGGGAAGATAATGGGCTAGTTGAATTTTCAGACCTAGATCAGTTCGAGAACCGGGATTTACATGTTGATTCGGTAAGAATGATGAGTTTGTGTAGTAAGATAAGAGAAGTTATTGCTGCTCTCGAGTGCCCTTGGGGGTTCACGTTGAAAGATCTCATCAAGTTTGATGCTGATCGCACTGAGTTGTTTCTTAGAACTTTTGCCTTTACAGGTATTTTGTGTGATTGTGTGCGTTTTATATATCGTATACAAAATTGTGTTCCATGTGTTAGGATCCTAACTAGGCTTCTTTAACCGGAAAAATGAATGAACATGAACAGTTAAACGAACTTATTTTGTTATTCATGTTCGTTCTTTAAGATTCGTTAATATTAGTAAATAATAGTGCAAATTAAAACTGAAATAAACAAAATAAATAATAACAAGATGAAGAATAGGTGGTGGTGGTTGAGGATTAATGTTCAACACGGTCTATAAAAACAGATCATGAGTCTCACAAGAAGACTCGTCTCTTTCCCGAGGTACATCCCGAGGTACAATGGTCGAATAAGTTTGTATTGTCGGGAAGACTCAAACACGGAAAATTGTACCTTGAATCGAAGAGAAAGATTAAGAGATTGCAAGAAATTCTTTTATGTGTGTTTGTAAGAATTGCTATGAATTTTGGGGTGTTTTTCCACTAAGAAACACCTTAGTTTTATTGTGAAACCAAAATCAAAACAACTCTCAAAAAATTCAACTGAATTGAATGTCTACAATAATTGATTCTGATCGAAACTGTGAACTTTATGTTTCAACTCATTAGTCTCAACACGTGAGTGAGAACTGTTCAACAGCTACAACTGTAAGCCATCATTGGCCACTGACTATCAATCACAATTGCTCACTCCAAGCCATTAGTGGCCACCGACTAACAATCACAATTGTTGAGCAGTGGCAACACGAGTGCCAAATGCACCATCAAAACATCATATTACGCTCATTGCATACGCCACGTACGGGCGTGCAAGTTAGGGTTCGTACCTTTTAGGGTCCCCACTAGTTTTTACGTACAAGGAAACAATTTCCTTCCAAAGCTCCACATATCTACCACTATGAAGTTACACTCTTATGTGGGACAAGTTTCCACCTTTTTCTCATTCATCATAGCTATGTTTTTTACACGGTTTGGTTCTTTACGAAACTCACATGGTAGAACGAATACCCAATAAATAATAAATATAATAATAATAATAAATACATATAATTATGTGTTCAAAGTTAGTAAAAAAACGACATGTTGCACTTAGTAAAGCTCATTTTCTCACTATTTTTCCAACGGTTAATTCTAAAAACTCCCTATTCCATCAAATTTTCACAAGCAAAGGGTTTGTCTTCTAGCGATACTAATGTATCTCTTCCCAAGTGATTGAGTGTTCAAGTCCAATGGTGGACAAGAAAGTGTAAATTTAGTAGGACTAGAGGGTGTGTAAGTCGGCCGCTCTTAAATATCACTGAGCTGTTTCTTAGTGCCATTCTCAACTTTTGCCTTCACATGTATTTTCTTCCCTAATGTTGTGTATTCTTCAAATCTTAGAGCCATACATTTACTGGTGTTTCTCAGATTGTATTTGTAATTGGGAATTTCAACCTACAATGAGCATCTTGTTACTCAAGCCAAAAACATATACCATTTACCTTTTCGTTATGAGAGGTTGCATCTAAACCTCATTAGCTTGCAACAACATTCAATCATTAGAGAAATGATCCCAAACAAGTGTTAACCTGGAAAATTGGTGAGTACGTTATAAAGGGGAATGAACCCTAAATCATCTAGAAACCATTTTTACAAGTACAAAACTTATTCTAAAGGAAATTTCTTTGAAAGGATCCAGAAGAAAACCGGGAAGTCAACCCTTGTGCCATATTTTCAGCATCTAGTTTGACATTTTGTCGTCCTGCGGTTAAATCTTTTTCGCGGTCCCATGGTTTCCAAGGATGCTGGCCCTCCCATTCTTGTTTCTGTTTTTCCTGGTCCAACTTTGACTTCTTCTTTGACCGATCCCAAGTTGACTCTTGATGCTTTTCCACCAATGATTTTGACCTTTTTGCTTTATTGTATCTGTCCACCAATTCTGCATCAGCATTACTTGTTCTCTTCTCTTGATCATTTGCAGCAGCAAGTGCTGCAGCCTCATTATATGCCTCCAAATAGCTGCCAAGTGGAATGATAGATATTTATCTTTCTATAGAACGTTATTTGTCAATATATGATTACAAAATTCGTATCATTTCAGTTAAAATGCTTTAGAAAGATTTAACTTTTAGGCATTAAAAACACCACTTCTGGTGACTTTCAACCTGCTTAAACTTTAGCTAGCTTTTCAATTTTACCAGTTTGACCCGTTAGAGATGTTCATTATATCTAGAGTCAACCCATAGTTGTCAAAGGGGCAAGGCGCAAAGGGTGAGCCTTGGGCCTAGGCGCAAGGCGCTTAAAAAGCGAGGGCCCGAGATAAGCAAGACGCATAACACAAATATACCATTTTTGGGGTTTTAGGCTTGTTTAGGGCTAGTTTATGCTAGTTGCGGGCCATTTTTGGATTGTTAAGACCAGTTTGCCCGGAATTTGTAGAATTTTAAGGACTTGGCCGGAATCTCACTGGAATCCGACTGGAATCTAGCCGGAATCTCGCTCGAAGGTCGCCGGAGGGCCTGGGTTGCAGCAAGGCGCTTTTCCTACGCCTCGTCTCGCCTGAGGGCCTAGGCGCACGCCCGAAGGGCTTTTGACAACATAGAGTCAACCCATTCATAAACATGAAATTTAGGGTCCAGAATCTAAACTCATCTATACCCTTTAACAACTTTAGATTTCACTTACATAGTTGTACAAAAATTAATGTAAAAAAGAAAAAAATAAAATAAAAATGGTGATGTGGTGATTGATTGAGTATGCAACTTTATAATCTTAACTAAGTTGAAACAATTAACAAAGGGTATTTTAGGCATTATTGAAATATGGTGGAAGACAGTATGACATACTTCATTTTAGCTTTCTGGGCTCTGTCTGAAGGGGTATCAGTCCAGGCACTAGTATCACCCCGCCCTTCTCTAGAAGTCCTACTAAAACTTTTTGTTGATTGCTGTGTTGCCACACCAGGCTACGAACATAAAAGTTAAAAAAAAACATTGAAGATTTTCATGGCAAAATAATAAATGGATCCGAAAATTAGGACACTGAACTTATGTTGAAGAAAAAACAGAATATAACCAAAAATGATAAAATAAAGTACAAGAATAAATAAAGAAAGCATTTTGAAAGAAGCCTTACTTTCCTTTCAGGAGGAAGTGTTGTCATCCACTCATCTCTTCTCTTTTCTTCTTTTACATCCATATCTGCTAAGAGTGCCTCATCACCCTCCATAGAAATACCTGAAAACAAGCAGCTTTGAATTCTTATAATGAACTTTCAGTGTGTGTTTATTGTAAACCTCTTTTTGGATACCAATTATACAAACTTGAAACTCCAAACATAGAGTTTTCAGAATAATATATAGAAAATTAATAAAAAAACACAACTTAACTCGAGTATAGGCATCCACCACAATAAAATAAAATAAAATAAAACACCCGAGATACAAAGAAAAAAAGTCACCTTGCAAACGCCTCCATTGTGCAGCTTCACGCATAGCTTTCAACTCCAACTACAAAGGGAAGACGCCATTTATTGATTTCATAACAAATATTAAGAATATTTTGCTAAAAGCCAGATAGACACGTACCTTAAATCTTTCTTTTTCCTCCTTCTCGTCAATCTTGTCATCCATTGCTTTTCGCTATAACAGAAAACATGGTAAGTAAACTAATTAAGAACACAAACTCCACAAGTGTTCACTAAATATATAATACTAACCTTCACAGGATCTTGTAAATCTTTAAAAGCTTTATTCAACTTGATAAAGGCTTGGTGGGCTTCTGGATGAGGACACTTGTCAGGGTGAACCATAAGAGACAGCTTCCAATATCTGAAACAAATTAACATTACATTAACTAAATATAATCAAATAATATTATTGCTAGTAATCAAGCAAAAAACATAAAAAGCCTTTACTATAAATTAACAGCATCTCTGACGGAAATACATGGAAAACACTGGGATATTTACAAGTCAGAGAAGTGATTATGTATCAAAAAGAGTATTAGATTGTAAAAAGAGAGACGACAAGCATGATTGCAACAATATTGACAAAAGCTTGCCTTTTCTTAATGCTGTCAGCTGCCATATTCCTATTAACTCCAACAACATCATACAGGTTATCAGCCTCTGCTCCTATAATTCTTGTAACCTAATTAGATAGAAGTCAAAAAGTTAATAAGCTACAGTCAACAAATATACATCAAGATAAGGTTCATTAATATGGTCTGAAAGACAATTATTCAAAAGGTTAGAAAATTAATAATCCATCCATCCAGTGGGATTTGCAACGATGATTAGAGATGACAAAAAAACCCGAGCCCGACGGGAATACCCGAATCATCCAGGACGGGTATTCGGTTATCGGACCAGGCATGGGATTAGTTTTAAAAAATTTCACGGTAATGGGATTAGGTGATACCCGGCCCGATTACCCAAAACCATATACCCGGATTTTTTTAATTTTTATTTTCATTTTTCCTTAAACCTTGTCTACTAATGCTTAATTCGAGTAGCTTTATTATGTGGAAAATTAATATTTTTTTTTGAGATATGTATTTGATAATATTATTTATATCTTGTATGTAATTTATCAGATTTTAATTTGTTATATACATAAAAATATATAAAAATTAGAATGGTAAGAAAAAGAAATGTACTTAAAAGTGCCAACAGGTATTTTTTAACAAACTAGCGGGTTACCCGATACCCGATAAATACCTGACGGGTATTGGGCCGGTATGGGACAAGATTTCAAAAATGGGTATGGGACTGGGGATTACCAATACCTGGCCCGAACCCGTCCCATTGCCATCCTTAACGATGATCACTTTCAGATATCCCATTTTAATTGCAATTATACCCTTTTAGCAAATTTATTTGAGTATTGAAAGTTTGAAACCTAGTGAAGAAAAGTATTATGAACAAACAGATTTTAAAATCAAAGAAAGCCTGAGACCTCCTCAAAACGCTCTGCATCATTTGCAGATGCAGCCTCATTGACCACAGCAGGAGGTGGAGGTCCAATAAAAAGTTCATCATCTTCACCAATTTCAGCTTCCCTATATTTGAATTAAGTTATGTTAAACAGATCTTCTAAAATTACATTTCAAAAAAGTATCCACAAGAAAACAGGTATATTTAAGATATCATATTTAAATTTCAAATAAAAGTTGTGACCATACCTTAACTCAGCCTCTGCTTCAGTTAACTTAGCTGCTGCTGCAAGCAGTTCAGCAGATGGCATGGCAGGTCCAATAACCCTGAAAACTCAAAACAGATTTTCACGAGTAAGAACAACATAAATAAATAAAAAATCACTTTAATCATTAGGATAAATGTGTCTAATTACCTCTTCTTAGGAGCTGGCACGTCATCTTGTGCGTGTGTAAGGTTAGAGCCACCATCATCAAGTTTATGCTCTTCATTTGGTTGTTCAGTATGTAAATCATTATGCGGTTCATGATTATCAATAATACTCGGGCCTTGAGATTTTAATTTAGTAATAACAGATCCAACAACCTCCAAAGTTGGAGGAACACCAGATGGCAACAAAAAGACTAGTTTACCCTTTTCATTGAGGTTCAAGGACAAGAACAGCTTTTTAAGATATTTTACTAATGACTTCTCAGATAAACCAGATATGTCAACTGCTTGTCCATCATCAATCATGCGCAGAAGCTGAGAAAAAAAAATATAAACGGTTCAGTAATTCTGGAAAAAACATAATTTGTTTTTAGATATGGATAGTTAGGAATATAGTACCATGAAAAAAGAAGGGAAAACACCACATAATAGTAACCAAGTTTCAAAAGTGTTCCAATTAGGTTACTCACCATAGTATACCCGAGGGTGTATACCGTGTAAAATGCGTATTGAGTGACCTAATTGGAACACTTTTGAAACTTGGTTACTATTTTACAAAGTTACCCCAAAAAAGAACAAGTGAAAGATTTCCTTGCACGACAAGGACTTAAGTCATATGTGCAGATAAATTATCCTCTTTTCAAAAAATTATTGTTCTACTTCATGATTGTCAAAGTCCTGATTATTCAGATACTGTAAGAAGATGTTTTTGGAGGTAAGACTATATCATACCCAAGGGACCAACCTGATATTAAACCTTTTTCATGTGATTCAAATCAACTCTAATTTATAACATTCTAGTCTTGCTTAATTTCACCATCTCAACACTAAAAAGATCTTAACTTCCCATGTCAACATTAACATCCAAAATATGAGTTTAGTAGCCAAAAAAGCAACAGCTCAATTGCAAAACCATTATCAACATCAATGCTAATCCAGGGTCACCTAATAGTTAAGAAGTCAAACACATTTCTCCCAGATGTTCCAAACATAGTAGTCAAAGGCGCAAAAGGAGAGGCGCAGCCATACCGCCTTGCGTTCATCAAGGTGCTCATGCGAAGATTCTGGCCAAAACTGGTCTGAAACATCTAAAAATGGCCTGGAACATGTTTAAACTAGCCTAAAACATGCTTAAAACCCCTAAAAATAGCTTGTTTATACTGTACCTCGCTCTTTAAGATCCTTGTGCCTAGGGCCAAGCTCACCCATCCCTTGAGCCTTTGGCTACTATGGTTACAAATATTAGTCAATATTAATGTCTGTCAATATTAGGAGGTGTAGAGTGTAATTATTTCTCTTATTTAAACTCCTTGTAACCTCTCTTTGTATTTACAATTACAATCAATACAACACCAAGATTATCTTGGTATCAGAGCTAGTCTCTTTGCTGTCCAGCCCCTTCCCTTTCCGGTGACCTCCTCCCTCCCTGACTCCTCATGGTTGCTGGCTGATCCCTCCACCATCCGATCACCTTACAATCCGGCACCATGGCCTTCCCTGCCGCCTTCTCCCAAACAGAGAAAACAGCCCACAATTCCCACAAATCTGGCTTCACCCTCTCCTCCACCAATTACGGTTACTGGAAAACGATGATCACACCTTTCCTGGTAACCAACAATCTTATGGGTTATATTGATGGGACTATACCCTGCCCTCAGGCCACTATACAACATGTCGCCTCCTTATCAGGCAAAGAAACCGATCCTGTGACTACTCCTCCACCACGCCCTAATCCCAACCACTTAACGTAGGTGGCCAATGATGCCCATGTCCGGATGCTTATTCTCTCTACAGTCTCTGAGAGTTCCTTTCAACATGTCCAAGGAAACACCTTTCGGGACCTTTGGCTGTCCCGGGACCTTATGCTCCTCAAACAAGTTCCAGGGAATACACTTTGAAAAATCAATTGCTACAAATCCGCATGGCAGGAGATGAAACTGTTGCTGCCTTTTTGGCTCGTGTACAGAAGTATGCCAACGCCCTAGCCAACATCAATGAGCCGGTTAAGGAAAAGGATCTTGTAATGCTTGTTCTTTCTGGCCTCAGGGAAGAATACAATGGGCTAAAGTCCACCATCCTCGCCCGACAATTCCCTACAGCCTTCTCCGAACTCCCTCGTCTTTTGTCAGACCATGATTACATGATTCGGAGATCGCTCACCCAGGTATCTCCTGTCCAAGCATTCACAGCCGTCTCCAACAACACCACCCTAGGACCAAACAGCAACACAGATGCCATACATACCCTCCAACAGCTGGTCTCTCAACTGGGCCTGCAACCCCAACCAGCCCCTTCTCAGGCTCCTCAGGCCCTCTACACAAACAGGTCTCATCAGTCCTATGGTCGTGGCCAACATAACCGACGCGGGCGCACATCCTACAGCCATAACCGGAATCAAACAGGAGGTACTCGCAACCAATTTTCTTGGGCGTCTAATCAAAACACTGTTTTTGGAACTTGTAACAGGTGCGGTATTGGGCATATCCCGTCCCTCTGTCCCAACCGGGATCCCTCCACCATTCAGGTGAGACAGCCACCCTCTGCGAACTTCTCAGATTATCGCTCTCAATCAGCACACTCGTGGATTCCGGACACTGGTTCCAGCCACCATGTTGCCCCTGATCTCTCCAGTTTTGACAATTCTGAAGCCTACACCGGTGAGGACAACCTACTCGTTGGCAATGGTACAGGTTTACCCATTATACACATTGGCTCCACCAAATTCTTTTCCCCAAATAAAACCTTTTCTTTAACCAATATCCTCCATGTTCCAGAAATTAAACAAAAATTACTTTCCGTTCAAAAATTTTGCCTTGATAATAACGTATTTTTTGAATTTCATGCTACTTTCTTTGTTGTGAAGGACAAGGTCACATGCCGTACCCTCCTCATGGGTCCAAGTAACGGCGGTCTCTGCCAGTTTTGCCCACCCCGGTTCCACAAAGTTCCCAAACTAGCATTCTCCACCGCTCGTGTTTGCTCCACTACTTGGCATCAAAGACTCGGTCACCCCCATTCCCAACTTTTGAACTCAATGTTATCTAAATATGATCTACCACTATCTAATAAAAATGCTACTACCTTATGTGAATCTTATGCTATTGGGAAATCCTCTAAGCTTCATTTACCGTTGTCACACTATAAAAGCTCAAATATATTGGACCTTGTGTTTTGTGATGTTTGGGGTCCTGCCCCGGTAACCTCGTTTGATGGACATAATACTTCCTACTATGTGTCGACCACTTCTCTAAATTTATGTGGATCTTCCCTCTCAAACTAAAATCTGATGTTTTTGACACCTTTAAACGGTTCCTTTTAACTGTCGAACGTTAATTCAACACTAAACTAAAATCTGTCTAAACCGATTAGGGTGGAGAATTTCGCAATCTCTCAACCTATTTCTCCACCCTCAGTATCACCCATCGTCTCTCTTGTCCACATACAAGTGAACAAAACGGCCTTGTTGAAAGACGACACCGACATGTCGTCGAAACCGGTCTTACCTTACTAGCCCACTCACATGTCCCACACCGTTTTTGGCATTTTGCTTTTGATACAACCGTATATCTTATTAATTGAATGCCCTCTCGTTCAAACTCCAACACTTCCCCATTTGAACAAGTGTTTAAACAGCCCCCTCATTTTTCATTTCTCCGGGTCTTTGGCTGCCAGTGTTTCCCTCACCTTCGCCCCTATAACAAACACAAAATGGACTTTCGATCCTTAACCTGTGTCTTTCTTGGCTATAGTACCTCACACCACGGGTACCGCTGCCTTGACCTAACCAACGAACGCATATATATTGCCCGCCATGTTCGTTTTCATGAACAAACATTTCCATTCAGCACATCCCCTGCTGAGCCCACATCCATAACCAAACCAGACCCTTACATCTCCACTTACCCCACCCCACCTATTCCCACATAACCTGCCTTCATCCCTGTTCCACCTCCAACACCTCCCCTACCTATTTTTTGGACCTACCAGCGGCGCCAAACAGCCCAGCCTCAACCTAAAATATCTACTGTTCACCCAGCTCCTTCACCACCGGCTGCTGCTAACCCGTCTCCAGCCCCTACCATCCCTTCAGCCCCCATTCCAGCCACTACAACCTTACCCGAACCACGCACCTTTGCCCCTACCTCCTTTCACACATCCACAACCTTACCCGAACCACCCACCTTTGCCATTGCCAACAAAGACCCTCATTGGCGCAATGCTATGGCTAATGAATTCTCAGCCCTGGTCAGAAACAGGACATGGTCCCTAGTCCCACGTGTTCCCAATTCTAACGTTGTTGCTTGCAGGTGGGTCTACAAAATTAAAACAGACCAAACAGGGGCAATTGACCGCTACAAAGCCCGCCTAGTTGCCAAGGGTTATAATCAGCAACCGGGTATAGATTACCATGACACCTTTAGCCCTGTGGTTAAAGCTACTACCATTCGGGTTGATCTGTCTCTCGCAATCTCACAATGATGGCCTCTCCGACAACTCGATTTCCAAAATGCCTTCCTTCATGGTGATCTACATGAGACTGTTTACCTACAACAACCGCCCGACTTTATTGATCCGCAAAAGCCAGATCATTTATGTTTGTTACACAAAGCCTTATACGACCTTAAGCAAGCTCCCCGCGCATGGTTTCAGTGACTGTCCACAGCCCTCCATGCTCTCGGGTTTATTGGATCAAAAATTGATCCCTCTCTTTTTGTGTACTCAGCTAAGGGCATCCTCTTATACATGTTAGTATATGTCGATGACATTATTTTGACAAGTAATGACTCACAAGCTCTTAATGGTGTCATCCACAACCTTAAAGACTCCTTTGCAGTCAAGGACATGGGCCCGTTATCCTCTTTTTTGGGGATTGAGATCTATCCCAAGGATGATGATGTTATTCTGTCTCAACGGAAATACATAACTGAGCTACTTGCTCGGGCTAAACTATCTCAGGATAAGTCGGTCCCCTCCCCGATGACTACTTCCTCCAATTTGGCCAAAGATGACAGCCCTCCTTTTGCTGACCCAGTAAAATATCGCCAGATGGTAGGAGCTCTCCAATATGTTACCCTCTCCAGACCTGATATCACTTTTGCTGTCAATAAAGTCTGCCAGTTCATGCAGTTCTCTACAGAAAATCATTGGTCTGCTGTGAAACGGATTCTCCGGTACCTTCAGGGATCAAACATACCTCTGGCACCCTGTTACATGCTTACACCGATGCAGCTCATCCCTCTTTAACAGCCTACTCAGATGCTGACTGGGCTGGGTGCACGGACGACTGTCGCTCCACCGGCGGATATGCCATATATCTGGGCTCCAACTTAGTTTCCTGGTCTGCTCGGAAACAAAAGACTGTCTCTCGGTCCTCCACTGAGTCGGAGTATAAAGCTCTTGCTGACACTGTTGCTGAACTTACTTGGCTACAAACACTTCTGAGAGAACTTCGTGTCCCCACTAAAAACATCCCCACATTATGGTGTGACATCCTCGGTGCCACCTATCTATCAGCATACCCGGTCTTCCATGCCCGCACCAAACACGTGGAAATTGATTTCCACTTCGTTCGAGAAAAGGTCGCAAGCAAAGAACTCTCAGTCCAGTTCATCTCTACCAATGATCAAATTGCTGCCGTATTCACAAAACCTCTCCCCTCACAACGGTTTCTCTTCTTACGGTCCAAGCTACAGGTCGCTTCCCGGCCTTAGCTTGAGGGGGAATATTAGTCAATATTAATGTCTGTCATTATTAGGAGGTGTAGAGTGTAATTATTTCTCTTATTTAAACTCCTTGTAACCTCTCTTTGTATTTACAATTACAATCAATACAACACCAAGATTATCTACAAATATCCATAGTGAAAGAACCTGTCACGTTATTCAACAATATTTGGGGAGGTGACAGTTCACAAAAAAGGGGCTATCTTGCTATACCATCATACTCCCTAGTCTCTATTAATTCAAACTCCAAAATTATACACTTCTTATGGTTTTTAAACCAGAATACTTACTGATTTCTGATGTCCAACCATATACTTCCCAAATTCAGAACCGATTAGGGTTTTGTTATACACTGAATACCAATAACATTTAGCATGTAATAATTACCATGAAGTTTAATACAAAATCCACCCTCAGTCAACTCATTTGAAACTTATCAAGATGCAACTGTTACTAAGAAAGGAGGAAGTAAACAACTAAAAAGCATCACCTTCTACAATATTTGTTAACAGAAATCCTATCAAATGATTTGTATAACCTATTTCCTTGACCTAGCTTCAGAATTTCTGTTAGTAAAACTGTAAATTCAAAGTTCAAACACAAACCCAATTACCTGTTCCAAATCATCAGCTACAGCAGGGAACTCCTCCAATATATATTTCACCACATCTACAGGATCACTCCCAGGCAATTTACCATCATCATCTGAAAATCCATACCCCTTCTCCTCCAAATCAGTATCTGAATCGGAAACCTTCCTTTTGCCATCTCGATTTGATCTCCTCCGGCCGCTGCTTCCTTTCTTCCTATCTTTATCTCTCTTCTTTTTCTTCCGTTTCTCTCTCCTCTTATCCTTCTCTCTCCTTGAACTCCCCCTCTCGCTGCTCCGCCTCCGGTGATGCCTCCGGTTGCTTTTGTGCCGCTTCGAGGGAGATTCATCGTCGCTTTCCAAGGCAGAAGATGAAGACGGAGATGAAGAAGAGACGGAATCTTCCAAGTACCTCCTCTTCTTCTTCTTGGATGTATTTGAAGTTTCCCCCATTTGTTGATTTGATTATCCTAGAACCTTTGATCTGTTTTTCTAGGGCAGAGACGACGACTGACGGAGCAATGCATTTACTAAACTATTATAAGTCTGTCCGCAACGCTAACAGCCATCCATCCCATAAACAGTCCTAGTCAGCATGCCACATATGCTTTTCTCCCATTCTTTTCATAAACTTATTTTACCCCCAACACTACCATACCCATCCATCTCACAAACAACCTTATTATCTACAAACAAAAGCTGTCCATGGGGATGGATGGGTGATTATGGGCGATGAGCCCTCAATGGTTATCCATGGGTGATGGATGCCAACTGGACTTGATGGGCGGCTCACGGGCGCGCGTTGGAGGCAGTCTAAGTTTTGTCAGATGGTTAATACATAATTTTTTTTTTTTTAATATTTTTATTTCATACCTGCTTTATCAAAAACTTAAAATATTTTTATTTCATACATGTTTGCTAATGTAGCGTCCCAAAAACTTACCCGATAGAGTTCTGCTTGAGGTAGCTCCGGTCGGAGGAAGGAGATCTCGTCCGGATCAGCCCTATAACCGTATGAGACCACATCTTCGTCTTCTCGGACCTAGATCGAATATGTATACACCCAAAATTCTAGTTAGAGGACCCGGTGATCTCCCCGAGGGTCCTCCGACGCTCAAGTCAGGCTTTTCATCATATACGATCACCGTATATGTCTATTTATGTATATATGTATCAATATCTAGATAGAGAGATAGTGAGGGAGTCAAAGGAGGAGGAGGAGTATGAACTTGGTCCTTGTGAGGGAGGGGGACTTTCATATACAGGAGTCTTGGTGTCTTAACCCTAATGGGTCTCTACTTTGATGAGCTTTCAGGGTGGGCCTATTCACTTTTGGTTTATTTTTGTATGTTGGCCTCCAATACTGGGCCACGTAGTTCGGGACCGGGGGTTACCCCTTCAAGTCCCTCTAGTCTGTTGTGCTTATTATTTATGATAAGGATAGTGGACTCAATCACATCAGTCATCATCCCTGCTGTCAGGACCAGGGGTTACAAGTAAGTTTATAGTTGTGCCACAAATCAAGGCCGAAATGCTCCATTTGCAAAGCATGATCTTGTTTTTGTCCTTTGGAGGTGAAATTTGGAATTTGAGTTCATACCTATTAGAGTGTTGGTGGCTTCCTAAATACTTATGCAGTCCATGTATGACCTTTTTACATACATATGCAGGAATATGAATATCACTAATTAAACAAAGAGTTTACCATCAGAAACAAGCACCTAGATTTTTCTTATTTTGATTTCCAAACAACATATTACTGGGTTTTTAGTAGTATACACAACCTAAATACTTTTGCGGCCATTTCCCTAATGAGATTCTAATATTTTCTGAGCCCAAACGGTTAACCGATCATAACCGAGGCAAAAACCGATTACCCGAAAACCGATCGGTTAAGATTTTCCAATAGCCGATCATTTCGGTTTTGGTTGGGGCTCAAAATCGAACCGAACCGTGCACACCCCTACATAACGCTAAGATAATTGGGCCTATAATCTTAATTGATTAAACTTCACCTTTACTCCCTATGGTTTGGTCAAAATAACGATTTTGCTCCATTAGTTTCAATTTGACTTTTTTTTCTGCGTGTGGTATGTAATTTACTAATTTGTCTCAATGAACTCTAACTACAGTTAGTTTTTTCTGTTAAATGAAACAGTATTTTAGACTTTTTACATGTAAGGACTAGTTATGTAATATACTGAAATTAATATAGGGACTATTTTTGTAATTTACCACCCCCAACCCTGCCCCACTTCTTCCCCTTCAACCCTCTATTCTCTCTGGCTATCTCCAGCACCACCATCATGGAAGCACCGCCACCTCATCAGCCATCTCCAGTCACCGCCACCACCTCCAAATCTAATCTCCGGCCATCTTTCCCTCTAACAACACCACCACCAAATGCTCTAAAAAACCTCACACATTCTTTATCTTCATCGTTCCCGTCACTTCACCTCGTTCATCTTCGTCAGCCATAAGAACACCACAAGTAGCCACTGTTAGTCCCAATTAAATAAACCACCAGTAGCCATCTCCCGCCCTGCATCTTCCACCCACCCTTTTTCAGTTATGGTTTGCAGTTCATAATACCCAATTGATTTAAAAGCTATATGGGAGTTTCACCTTCGTTGCACCATCAATTTTATTTATTTCGAGTTTAAGCTTCTCATTTTCATCCGACTTTCTCATAAGAATCATCAATTAACTCTAACCATTGAAATCTTGTTTTTGAATATTTACTAAGACGCCATTGTCGGGCTCCAATCTACTATCCCAAATCCCACATCTCATCCTCTCCATAATCGAAATCTAGGGTTCTGTATGTTGGTGTCCCTAATCGAAGCCTAACAACCTCTAATCATCATCTTCAGCAAATGCCATCAAATCATGAAGCCCCATCTACTTCAATGACCTTCGCAATTGGGAAACCAAAAATGGTCCTTTTCAACGATCTTTAACAAACAAATCACCAAGGCCCATTTGCTTAAAAAATTAGGTGAACCAACATTAAGAGAGGATTTCTAGTTGTCAAATTAGGCGAACCACCATTCGAGTTGTTGGAGAAGATGAAGAGTGAGGGCAAAATGGGGATTTTTGTTGACGTCGGAGCGAATGTAGGGTGGTGGGTGGTGAACGGATTCTCAGTTCCGGTACCATTTTGGTTATCATAGCTTCGTTTTGGTTCGATTTGACAGAGGCGGTGATGGTGGGGTGGGTTCTTGATGCCGGGTAAGAAGTAGTAGAGGGTGGTTCCGGTGATTTGGAAGGGAAGGGGGTGGTCGATGATGATGGTGGTCAATGATAGTGGTGGTGGTGGTGGTTAGATGATGATGGGAAGGGGGTGAGCGATGGTGGGTGGTCACGATTTTCTTTCTGTAGATCTGAGCAAAATATGGTGAGAATTGTTGGTGAATATAAATTACACAACTAATCCCTTTTTAATTTGAGATTATTACATAAGTAGTCCTTGTAGATGAAAAGTCTAAAATAACCTTTTTATTTAACAGAAAAACTAACAGTATTAATGAGTTGGAGTTACTTGAGAAAAATTACATACCACAAGACCAAAAAAATTCAAATTAAAACTAATCGACCAAAATCATTTTTAGACTATCTTAATTTTTTCAATGACACCCTCAAACAACACTCTAATCGACCAAAATCATTTTTAGACTATCTTAATTTTTTCAATGACACCCTCAAACAACACTGTTTGAGTGTTGTTTGAGGCTAGTTAACCTCATATAAGTTTTTATAACAAGAATTAAAGTACGGTTCACAAGACTGGCTTGCAATCAATTTTTTAGTTAAATAGAAAGCAACTTTAATAAACAAAGACGGCCACTTAGCCGTGGACTTTGACGACAAATAATGAGATGACTTTCATGTACACCACTTATCATCACACCCCATCTTCGTTGAACAGTTCCAACTTAGAGTAGAAACTACCATGATTTCATCGACCACCAACTGCCATATCATCTCTGTGTGTACCTTTCTGGTTTGTTGTTATTGCTACTCTTGTTCAGCTAGAGACAATATCACAACGGGAGAATTCATCGATGATGGTGTCGGTTATTTAGAATCTCCGGGGATGAAGTTTCAAATGGGCTTCTTTCCACATGGGAATGGGAATACATCAGAACTAAGAAGATATGTGGGGATATGGTATACAATGGATCCAGAGACCGTTGTGTGGGTTGCTAACCGCGATAAACCGGTGCTGGATTCCACTGGAGTTCTTACTGTTGCAGAAGATGGTAACTTTAAGGTGCTAAACAAAGATCAAACTGTTTACTTCGAGACACCCACAGGTAATTTTCTGAAATTTGATGTGGATTTGGTTCATTTTATAAGTGTGTCATCAATTACTTAAAGTCTGCAGATTTTTACTTTATAGATTGGTATTTCAAGATCAGGATGATCTAATTAATATATATTAGAAGCTGTTAAATTCTAAACTGAAAGACCAAAATTTACTTTGAACTCATAATGTAATCTGGTAGGTGTGCTCTGTTAAAAAGTTTAGTTTATTGTTGCAATAATGTTTGTGGGTCCGGTTTGTACAACTTTATGAGAAAAAGACTTAAAAAGAAAGCAAGGCTGATTTTTTTTTCCTATTATATATTACGGTTTAGTGTAACTATCTTTATCATAATTAGAAGATATGGTACAATTATGATTTTTTTATAATTATTCTGACTGTGTTCCTGCATATAGTTTGATTAATAATACATAATACCTTACACGTTTATAAATACAAAGTTTATGATATTCGGCAGATTTTTGATGGAAAACTGATGAATGTTTTTACATTGTGATGCTGCCAGAAGGAGCTCCTCTAACAGCATTGAAGTTATTGGATACTGGAAATGTTGTATTAATAAATGTTGCATCAAGAAACATATTGTGGCAAAGCTTTGAAACTCCAACTGATACGTTTCTTCCTGGGATGATAATGGGCACAAACATGACTTTAACATCATGGAAAGGTGTAACTGACCCAGGATTTGGAAGCTTCATGTTTCAGCAAGAAGAAGGTACAACCCAATATTCTATTTTGAACGGGTCAACAAAGTTTCTTTGGAAAAGTGGGAAGATGTCAACGAATAGCTTCGGTGAGAACCAAATTTTCTCCAAGGCTCTCAACTTGCTCTCAAACATCATCACACAAACACGAAATATCACCATCCTGACTAAACGGAATGGTACAGGATCTTGGAATGGTACAAGGTCTTCCGAAACTTATACGGTGGTCGACCCTTATTCAAGGTTGGTAATGGGTCATTTAGGGAAGCTACAATATCTTACTTGGTCAAATGTAAATAGCCAATGGCAATGGATTACAGAATGGGAGGAACCTAAAGATGATTGTAGCTCTTATAGGGTGTGCGGGCCATTTGGGATGTGCGGGCGAAATAATGACTCATCGTGTAGTTGTCTGCGGGGATTTGAACCTAAGTCACTAGATGATCTTACGATTGGATGCAAGAGAACTTCTGAAATATGTGAGAAAAGTACTATTAAGGACACATTCATAAACATGACTATGATTAGTATGGATGATCCAACTCTGCGCTTCTTTGAAACAAATAATGAATCAGAGTGCATAAAGGAATGCCTCAAAGACTGTGTTTGCCTGGCTTATGCTTATAGTTCTCAAGATGAGGGAGGGATACTGGACCCAAGTCGTAAGAATACACAAGGTTGCTGGTTCTGGGATACAGAACCAAATAATCTTAAAGGGAAGGGTACACATAATATTTCCTTCCGTGTTTCTAATTCTGAAACTTCAAAAGGTACGTTTTGAGCCCCTGGTTTGAAGAAGAAATATACTAATAAAAGAAATCACTGAGCCTATAACTCTTTAATGTCAAAAACAATTTCAAAATTTTGTTTCTACAAATGGGTTGTTGATTGGTAATTTTACTAACTTCATGTTCTTGTGTACATATATGTTCTACATAAACTAGAATTTCTTCATTTTTGTACCTAGAACCTAGCATCGATACACCATCAGAGCAACCGAAGACTGAAGGAAAATCATCATCCTCAAAACGAGTCCTTGCAATTTATATTGTTGCTTCAGTTCTGGTGCTTTCACTATTTTGCAGCATTAGCTATATTTCTTATAAACGATTGGCGAACAGAAGAGGTAACTCTTTATGAATACTGAGTCACAAACATTTTCTTTCATTTGAAAATAAGCTCTCATTTCAAACATACAAAGTGAACCAAAGCTTACGCGTTGCCTTTTGTCGCGCAGACAAGAACCAAAATAACATAGAATTCATGTCTCATAATACGCGGACACATATCAATGAGTTGCTTCATCTCGATCACTCTAAAGAAGAAGACAGAGAAGGCATCGATGTGCCATATTTTGAGCTGGAAAGCATAATAGCTGCTACTGATGACTTCTCGGAGGAAAATCGGTTGGGACAAGGTGGTTTTGGGCCTGTCTACAAGGTAACAAATTAAAAAGTTTTTGTAAGTTATTTTTTTTCTACAAAAGGTAGTAACTAAAGTAGTATGAATATTTGATCAGGGTAAGCTTCCTGGAGGCCAAGAAATTGCGGTGAAGAGGTTGTCGAGCCTCACTGGACAAGGCTTACAAGAGTTCAAAAATGAGGTTATGCTGATTGCAAAACTTCAACATAGAAATCTTGTTAGACTACTGGGATATTGCATCAAGGGAGAAGAGAAAATGCTACTTTATGAGTACATGCCAAATAGAAGCTTAGATCTATTCATTTTCGGTTAGTTTTCTTGCTTATATATATGTAGAAACACACACTTGTTTGTGCATATTATACAAAATCATTAAGAAGTTAAGTTTATTACTTTTCTTTTGGAAGATCGAACACTTTGCGCATCATTGGACTGGGAAATGAGGTTCAATATCATTATGGGAATTGCTAGAGGCCTCAACTATCTTCATCATGATTCTCGGTTGAGGATTATTCATAGGGATTTGAAGACGAGCAACATTTTGCTAGACGAGGATATGAATCCAAAAATTTCAGATTTTGGTTTGGCCAAGATAGTTAAAGGAAAAGATATGGAAGCCATCACCAAAAGAGTTGTCGGAACCTTGTAAGTTCGGACTCCCTTTTCTTTAGGAAGAGCCAAACTTGCCTATGGAAACAATCACATGTTCTCTAACAACATTTTGTGTGTTTCTCAGTGGTTATATGTCTCCGGAGTACGCACTTGATGGTATGTTCTCCATTAAATCTGATGTTTTTAGCTTCGGAGTGGTATTGCTTGAGATCGTAAGCGGGAAAAGAAACACGGGATTTTATCAATCCCAAAAGACTATAAGTCTTTTGGGACATGTAAGTTATCTAAGAACTTTATAGTTGTACATTATTACATTGTTTACTTTTTATTATATGTCTAATAATATCACAGGCTTGGAGCTTATGGATAGAAGGCAAACCATTTGAGTTGCTTGATCAAATACTAATGGAATCATACAATTCAAATGAGGTCTTAAAGTGTATAAATGTCGGGCTCCTATGTGTACAAGGAGACCCCGATGATCGTCCTACCATGACAAATGCGATTATGATGCTTGGAGGTGATATGGCCACCCTCCCAAATCCAAAAGAACCCGCTTTCATTCCAAGAAGAGACCAAGCTATTTCCTCTTCTTCTAGTTCGTCTAAACCGGATTCGCAAACTAAAATCATGTTGACGATTACAGAGGTAGCCGGCCGCTAACAAGGCCTTTATTTTGACGATGGTTTCTCTGATAATTCTCACTATTGAATTCAATATTCTTTTGAGATACTTAATAATGGTTTTTGTGTGATGAAGTTTGTTATTAAGTAATTAATTTCTCCTTGTAAAATATAAGCTCAATATTTTTTATTGTAAGGTAGTAGATTAGAATATTTACCTTAGTAAATTGTTGTGATCAGTAACCTTTTCTGCATAAAGTTTAATGAACACCTCTTTATGAAGTCTATCATGCATAAAGTTCCCATCAAAGTTCGTTTCCAATGAACTCAAGGATATGATAGTTAAAGTTTTATGATGATGATGTTGAATCTCTCTCTCTCTCAACACACGATTTGTTCGATACTGTTGGATCTTTTCTTGAATCTTGATATATTTGAGGTGAAAAATGTAGCATCTTAGTTGATAATTTAAATAATGTTGGATATCTTGTTAGATAGTGTTGAATTGATGTGTTCAACTATTGGTTTTGAAAGAAGTTTGATTAGTGAGTGAACAATCATAAGACGTTTGAAAATGTTGGATCTCTTGTTGGATTTTGTTGTATATTGGGTGAACAAGGTTATTGCAACTTTGGTATTATTTTAGGCAACGAAAATGTTATATGTAAATTAATAAAAAGATTTTTTTAACAAACGTCAATACAATATTTTTAGTACTTTTAAATGGGAGTGTCGGTGGCCTCAACACCTTCCCCTCAACTTTGTAAACCTGACAAAAATGCCTCAACTTTGTAACCTGGCAAAAACGACCCTTTAAGTTTCACACCTCCCTCTCGACTTTGTAACCTGGCAAAAACGACCCTTTAATTCACATATAACGCAATCATTAAAAATATTTGACAAAATGATTGGACCAAACATGACACTACACAATAACCAGAGCTGATATTACATAATTACCTGACATATTACACAATGATCATTATGTCCTCCTTTTAAAAACAATAAAATGACACTTGTCAAGCCCATAATCATTCTTACCATTCTTATTTTTAAAACCCTTTTTACGATAATCTAGCTCTATATATAGGATGGATATATTGTTACATATGTAAAAGTTTAAAAAATAGGTAAAATCATTTTTTTGATTTTTGGGATAGCTTCTATATCTAATTTAATCACTTTTGCTAAAAAAACAAAAAAACGCCGAGTGGATTTTTTATAAAAAAATTTTAAACATTTTTTACGTACGTATAATCCTGTGTTACAAATGTAATATGTTGACATATATATAAAAACGTTGATTTTTTTTTTATTTTTCAACATTTTAAAAAAAAATTACTCGGCGTTTTTATATATAATTTTTTGTATTTCTAGTGCCGAAATTACATATAAAAACACACTAAAAAAAGTTGCGAATGAGTTTCGTGGGTTTTCTCATCTCAAATGGGTTTCCAATTTATTTTTCCCCTATATGTGTGTGTGTGTATAGGGGATAGTTCATCTAAGAAGTGCAATTTGGCTAAGAAACCTAAGATGCAATCTCATCCATTCAATTGGATGATCAAGGGTAGAGATTTAAGTGTAGGAAAAATAAGGGGTGGATGGGTATTCTTGGAAAACCAGAAACCGGTTAATGTGCTAAATTGTGTTGTTTTACCATAAACCAACACATTTACGTAAAGTAGCACAATTTCATTAAGTGTCGATTTTGTTTATACAAAAAAATATAGCAATACTATACTCAAATTAAAGATAAAAAACGCTCGATTTTATGGTGTAATTTAAAAAAAAAATAATGTCTTATGAAAAAGTTATGAACGTTTAAAAAAATGGAGGAAGTTAAAAAAAGTCAACAAAAGTAGCTATTACATAAATACCCTTCCACCCTTTATTTTTCATACAATTAAATCTCTAACTTTGATCATCTAATTGAATGGATGAGATTGTTTTTTTTATGAAACTTAATCATTTCTTAGTAAAATTATACTTCTTATTTGAACCTCCCCATATATATATATATATATATATATATATATATATATATATGATGTTGATTTATGGAACTTAATCATTAATTAGTGAGGCATATACCTCAATTGTTACTGTAAATCCAGGCACCGACGGATAAGTTATTCACCAATGGGTAGCCACAGAGACTTCAACGAGTAGCCAATGAGGGTTTTCTTCACTGAACTCAGATGATATTCTACACAATGAACAACGCGTTAGGGCGTTACAGCTATATCGGCCCTCCACCGTGAGAATAAGTATCTTGGAGATGTAAAGGTGTAGGTAATTCTTAGAGGGAGTAGATGGATCTTACCTCGGAGGTGATGCTCCTATTTATTGCCAGGAGGTGTGGCATGATGTCGCTGTCATGTTGGTGACCTGGCGCGAATACCATTGGCGGGGGTGTCTCTATTAAGAATATCCTTGTGGTCCCCCAGATGGCAACCGTTAGTGGCATTTTGTCCGATTTGGGTGGAACTACTCTGATGCATGGGGATGTTCCCTCTCGCGTGGCATCCCTGTCAGTGTTGTGGTCCCTGCTTCCGTACGCGCGGGTATCCTTGTCTTTTCTAGGGCGAGGTACGGTCTCGCTCCCTTCCGCGGCAAGGTAGGTTTTGCGGGGACCTTACGTCTTCAATTACTCAAAAGAATATAAGAAAAGGATGGCTATTGATGGGATAGACTTGTGATGATTTCCATTGTCTTTCGGAATATTATATGTTAGGGATTATTCCATTGCAAATTTACAAAAGAGTTATGCAACAACCTAGTTGAACAACCGGAAGGAACACTTGATGTGATGACCAACTATGGTCAACTATCGGTCCAATAGTATGATATGTTCATTTATTTTCAGGGTGAAACTCTCTCTTAACAATTTGCGAGATTTAACTGTTTTTATTAGTGAGTTGAAGAGTGGTGACAAAGAGTACATGAATGAAGATCTACTTAATACGTTCAAGAGATATCTGCCAAGCCAATAGAGGATTATCACAATAGTGATAATGAAAACAAATGACCTTTCACAACTCGCCTTATCTCAACTACATCGCGAACTGTGAACCATTTTAACATGATATGAAAATGAACCATGCGGCAACGCCTAGTGAACCATACTCGCTTGATGTTGTCGCACTAGTTGCTTGTTCAACATGTAGACCATCACATCTTAATAGATCTATCGAAGAGGTTTATGTGTCAAATTACGGTTCCATTCTAGATGTTTGATGATCCTCCGGTCAAAAGTGAGTAGAATCAAATAGAGGATAGAGATCCCTTTGTTCTTCATCTTGTTATTTTATTGTTCTTGATTGAATGGTTTGAATCGTGATCTCCTGGGATCTACAGTGGTATTAGAGCCAAGGCTCATAAGGATAGAGATCATGGATTCAAGCATAACTCAAGAATTCGTTGAAAAATCAGACCACAACGGTGCTTGTTTGTTGGTGATCGGGTGTTTCTGTGTTCGTTGGCAGTAGCAGTCTCGAAGGGAATTATTTAGATCGAAAGAAATCAGTCAGAGAGCATTGGGTGATGGATCAAAATTGAATCAAGAAAGTTTGAAGATTTCGAGTACTTCAAAACTAGATGACGACATATTCAATTTAATCGGAGGAAATAATATTTTGGAATTGATATTGCTGCAAAGAAATATCCCATCAAACAAAATAGAGCGGAGTGGTGATTTTCAAGGTGCTGAAGTGCTGAACGAAAATCAAAAGAACAATTAAACCAAAGTTGTGGTTTACTATCACTCTCATGAAAGAGTATAAATATGCTTACATACGACAATTGAAGTGTCACACTCTCTAAAAATCGTTATCAATTTACAAACGGTCATGAGATTTAAGACCGATATGATCTACATGATTTGGGCATGTAATTATTTCTCGATTTATATGAAGAAAAGCTTATTTATAATGAAAATCCATAAAAGGATTAAAAAAGTGCCCGAAGCATTAAAAAACAATACTTCGAGATATGTTTTATGAATCTCAAGAGATTTTATATAGTCTCAAGAAGTCGTATATGCTGCAATCGACTCAGTAGATACTTTGAGAATGAGGAGTATAAGTTTGATAAAATCAACTATGTCTATTTATCAAAATTTCACTGTAATAACTCATTATAATATCAGTTTACAGAGATGACTTAAACATCACCTAGAGAAATTCTCGAACTATTAGAGAGAGAATTTTGAAATGAAGACTTTCACATGGCTAAATTATTCATCGACCTGTAATTCGAGTATATATGTATTTAACGAAATTGTCACGCCTCAAATATGCTCCTTAAGTAGTAATATTATGAAAAGAGGTATCAACGATTTTAAGTGACCTTAAATCCGTATGTCTGAAAAAAGAATGAAAAACCATGAAACTTGTTTGTTTCTACTACATTCCCTAAAGTGAATGTGATTATATATTGATCAGTATAAAGGTAATGATCATGGATATAACTGAGAATTTGTATTGATAATCATGACAATAATGAGATTGACCACCACAGTGGCAAATTAAGAGAGTGATTATATGAGAATAAAATTTGGAAAACATAAAAAGTTGACATGACAAGTTCGTTTAAAATAATAATACATTATTCTCTCGTATATTGCATTGTGTATTAAACAAACACTAGTGCAGATAAAGCAAATATGATCATAACCGGAAGTTTATGGATCATGATTATTTAATTAATTGCATTGATCGGTTAGACCATCCCGAGTCAATGATGACGTGAAACATATTGAAGAACCTGAATTGAGAATTAAACATGTAATGTTTGCTCTCAATGGAAGTTAATTATTAACCAACTAAAGTAGGGTGTGAATCCCTATATATATATTCTGGAAGTGATAAAGATATATGTATACATCACTACATGATACCGTTTATTAGTGTTTTAAATCAATGCATCGTCTAAATGTTTATCAAATTTGCAAGCAAAAGTTTGCATGATTTGTTGCTTAGTTAATGAGATAATAAGCACGTTTTTCCAGATTATCATATTTATTTTGGTAATAATGACGAATTGAATTCCCAAGTTACTAATGATTATTCGAATAAGTATTGAACTTTCTAATACACGAATTGCTTTTGTTGAAGACGATCAGCAAACGTCTTCGATTGATTGCAAAGACAATAATCATGAGAGCAAAAGTTTATGTTTATATTTATTTACATGTTATTTTGCATGCGGTAACATTAATTCATATCAAGCCAACGGGTTTTAATATTTCCTCCCCATTACAGTTGCTTTTTGGTCCGGAACCAAATATTTCCCATATAATATTTTTTTGTTGTGTGATATATGTATTGAAATTGATCCACCACAACGCACAAAGATGGGACCTCAAAGGAGGTTGAGAATATATGTTGGGTATGAATAAAGCCACTAATGAATGATTCATTTATGGCTTAGTATATTGGTTTCCACTTAATGAATTAACATCCAAACATTAGGGGGAGATTAAAAGCAGCTGGAAAAAGAATGAGTTGGAATGAATTATCATTGATGTGAGGCCCCAAACCCGGGAGACCCCACTTATTGGATTTACTCATCAACACATAGCACTTTAAACATAAGACATTCATTAACACAGCGGAAACGATTTACAAGTCTACCCTCCTTACAATAGGTTTCGTCCTCGAAACCTGCCATAAGCTATACTGATAGCAAATCACAGAATCGGTGGCATAAACCGTAGCTATGTAAGGCAGCTTGGTCATGAAGGCCATTGTGATCAACTACCACTGGGAGCTTGACCTTGGACTATCTCAAATTCTAAGGCATCTAGACTAATGGGGCTAACTAATTTAGTAAGGAAATAATAACATAAACTTGCCATATAACAAATAAGAGCTTGCAACGCACCTTACTGAGTCATCTGGTAAACCCTTGCTGTGGCCTTGTTGATGTAAGGTTCCTTCTCTGCAGCCTTACCCTTTCCAGATCCTCCCGCTTCCGCTTTCTTGGGTTTCCTGCAATCTCGGATCCTGTGTCCCTGTTCCCCACAATTATGGCATCTTGGCCTTTCCGGGCAGTCCCGCGATTGGTGTCCAAACCTGCCACACCTGAAACATCCCACCTGCCCAGCTCTGCACTCTCCTCCGTGCCTTTTTCCACATTTTCCACACAAACCCTCCGCTTCTAGCCTTGACCTCTTATCATTAGGACCCTGAAGGTCCTTCCCAGTCCGCTTAGCCGCTTGTTTCATGGGCGCTTTAGAAATGACTTCAGAGGCAATGTCATCGTAGACAACTCCGCTCAGAACAACCACTGACTCAAAGGTACTCGGTGTGTTGGCATTTACAAATGTACGTATCTTTGGAGGCAACCCTTGAATATAATAATGAATCCTCCTCTCTTATGTGGTTACAAGATGAGGCACCAGGCGTGCCAGTTCGTTGTACTTGGAAGTATATTGTCTGTGAGTCATGATTCCGGCTTGCAAAGTCAGGAACTCTCTCTCCACCTTGTGGACTTCATTCTTAGGGCAGAACTTCGAAATTACTAACGCCTTCAGATCATTCCACCTTATTAGCTCGACCGCTTGGTCACCCTTCGCTTGTTTCACAGTCTCCCACCAGTGTGCTGCCTCTCCCTTTAGTGACTTAGCTGCGAACCTGACCGCTTGATCCGGTCGACTGTCACTGAGGCTGATGGTGGATCCCATGCCATTGATCCAATCTAAAGTATCTTCTACTTCTTTCTCCCCAGTTAGCTCAGGGGGATCACAACCACGAAATGCCTTGTAATCGCATCCGCGAGTAGGCGGTGCAACATTTTCCACCAGGATTGGTCCTCCCGCAGCTGGAAGCACCACTGGCCCTTCAGTGGCTAGGATTACATTGGAGTTCTCCTTAGCCTTCCTCAACGCTTCGTCTAGTATAGCCGGTAAGGTTTCCTTCAGCAGTCTGGTAAACTCACGATCGAGAGCTGCTTGTACTACTGGTTCAAACTCAAACGTCTGATTATCTCCTTCCACATGTTCAGCATTGTGTTGGCTGACTACCGTATCAGTATGGGTAGTGTGAACACTCCCTTCGATCATTTGATTTATGCTAGTTCCACCGCGGCGGCCTGTACGTCTACCACGTCTTCCTCCTCCACTTCCTCTAGTTCCTCCACGTCTTGCCATTTCTAACTGAAAGATAGGGAACAAAATATTTAATTTCATCATGCTAGGGAATAATTAGAACACAATAAGTAAGGTAAGATGTTAATATACACTGGCCATCTGCAATTAACCATTACATCACTTCTCGTTTTCCATTTATTCGTTTTCATGATTCCACTAAAGCCTCTATTATTATCTTAACACTCTAAAACTAGGAAAGAAACTTTACTTACTATACACTTCTGGTGCTTTGGCTTGAGTTACCCGTTACTGGCATCCGCTACTTGTCCCATTCTCAGTTTAAGTCTGAACATCGGGGATGTCCAAATCTCTCAAACCATGGCTCTGATACCAACTTGTGAGGCCCCAAACCCGGGAGACCCCACTTATTGGATTTACTCATCAACACATAGCACTTTAAACATAAGACATTCATTAACACAGCGGAAACGATTTAAAACTTCAACATACACAGCGGAAACATAAATATCTAATACAACTTGTCTCTAACAATATCAACTTAAAACATAACATAAAACATAATCAGGATGCCAGACACTGATCTTCGGGTAACTCTTCTCTCTAAGCCAAGCATCCACATCCATCAACTAAACCTGCACTTAACTTATATGCATACTAAAAATCAGCAACGCTGAGTGAGTTCTAACGTTTACTTTAAATCATTTATACAAAAGATTTACTAATACATACATACATACCGCCCTTAAGGCAAAACTTTACATACTACACTTTTCAAAACATAATTTAATACATTCATAAAGTATCCGTCAATTCCTTGTCACTGTTGGTACTGTCCTCGTGATCAATACCGCTTAACCGTCAATTCTTATCACTGCTGGTATTGTCCTCGTGATCAGTACCACTTAACCGTCAATTCCTCTTTACTGTACTGCCCTCATAGCTTACATCCATGAACCGACAAGTACCTGGTCAATGCCCCCATGGCTTACACCATGAACCGACACTACCGCTTATCCGTCAATTTCCTTTGTCACTACTGTACCGCCCCCATGGCTTACATCCATGAACCGACAAGTACCTGGTCAATGCCCCCATGGCTAACGTCCATGAACCGACAATACCGCTTAACACTAAGGGGAGGTTGCGTGGACCTCCCGAGCGACCGCCGTCACTCATCCCAATTGTACAACTGTTAACGAACCCTAAGGTTCTTACTAATGGGTCGAACCCATATCTGACATCTTGTACAAGTAACATCTGTCCCAAGGACCTTTACAAACTGGTACATATTCCCGAAAGAAAGCTGTTCACTTTGCTGTTCATAAAACTTTCTGTAAATCTTGTTCATAACTTAACATGTATTATGCCTTTGTTTATGTATATAAAAATATAGTAAACGCTTGCCATAAATACCTTTGCTTTTACAGAAATATATCTTAACACATATATCATACCTTTGTTTATGTATATAAAAATATAGTAAACGCTTGCCAAATGATATATCTTTGCTTTTGCTGAAATATATCTTAACACATATATTATGCCAAATAATATATCTTGCTTTACTGAAATCATACTAGCACTTATATTATGCCTTTGTTTATGTATATGAAAAATATAATAAACGCTTGCCAATAATATATTCATACTTTACTAAAATGTACTTTTGCCTCTTTTAAACTTTTCACTAAACATGGCTTTTCACTTCAGTTTATAATATATAAAATATAATAAACGCTTTACACTAAATATGCACACCACCCCTAAAGAAGGCAAAAAGGGGATTAGAACTCACCTGGTAAGCAAATTCGGGTTGTCCTAAACAAGGTCCAACAACGTCACTTCCGATCTGAATTGATTAGTTAAATACACATCAGACCACTACTGACTCTATCGGTTTAACTACTCTAACATACATACTTCACTTAATCAGTCATGATGCCTGCGCACTTAGCAAGTGCGCAGACACTGCTTCCTGCGCACTTAGCAAGTGCGCAGACTTCCCTTCCTGCGCACTTAGCAAGTGCGCAGGTTCCTCTTCCTGCGCACTTAGCAAGTGCGCAGGACCTGCTCGGTGCGCACTTAGCAAGTGCGCACGACCTGTTCTTGGCGAAAAACCCTAACTTTCACATTCGGGTCTGATCACTTCAAGATCCCGAACCTGTTTGCATTCAAAACGTTCGTTTTCCATTAAGGAACTCAAATCTATGCTTATTTTTCAGTTTCATCCGTTCAAACATAACATTTTCACCCAAAACCCGAAAAACCCAAAAACGAACAAGAATTCAGATCTAGGAGAATCGGTTACCTGTAATCACTTCCTTTTCGTTGCTAAACACTCACGAGACTCTTGCTAATGATCCTTGAGGCTCTAATCCGAAAACCGGGACTTTCTCTCTCTAGACTCTCTCTCTCCTCTCTCTCTCTAGAATCCGGAAATGAGGCTTTTGGGTTGTTCTTGAGGCCTATAAGGGCCCAAACCCTTTCCCTTTCGGCCCATACACCCCGGCCCAAGCCCGCTTCCTTTCTTTTTATTTAAGTTTTAATTCCTCGTGAATTCTCTCGTGCTCTAAAACTCGGGATGTTACAATTGATCCTCAAACTAAACAATGTGAACCAGAAGTTCAAAAGATAATTCATTTACCAAAATTAAAGAATCATTTACCAGACACATTCACAGACATTAAAAAGAGCGACTAAGTCACATATGTCAGCTGCTAATGCTCCAATTAATTTTAGTGTCCAAGAAGGACAATCACATATTGATAATGAGTCTATGGCACGTCTGCAGCGTGATAGACTAGTTGATTCCAAGAATAAAAATCATCTGAAAGGAGCAAGTAATTAAGATGGTCAAGTCGAGGTACATTAGAATGGTCTCCTGAAGAGACACTAGACATGATGGTTTCAGAAGAACCTCAGGTACCTGAAAATAAAGAGATCTCGGTAAATTATTTCATGTCTAGAAATGTATGGAATCGAAACAAAATCGACGTCGTTATACTTTTGAATATAATGTAGCGCTTAAAACGATGAGGATCAATAATTAAGATATGCCTATGAATGAAAAGTAGAAATGATTGGCCAAAATAGAAAGATGCAAATAAGGCAGAATTGTATTCTCTCACCAAATTGAAATGGTTTGGACTAGCAGTCCAGATTCATGAAGTTGTAAATATGATATAAGTGAGGTATTTTAGGCGAAGAAATTATATGAAATAATGAAAGAAAAATTAAGGCAAAATTGTTGTCACAAATATTTTCAAAAAGACCTATAATTTATTATTATGAGACACATCCTCCAGTGGTGGACGCATTGACTTCCAACATTCATTAGTCTGGTAATATAAAGAGAGAATTGATATGCATCTTAAAATGTTATGACTCATATGATATCAAAATTTACAAGAAAATTCCTGAAGGATTTATACTGCTAAAATCACGTAGAGTAAGTTCTCGAGAACATTATGATTGTTGAATACAAGTTCGGGTCCATATACATTATGTCTGTTGTATATGTTATTGAATTAAATATAACTTGAACTCCTGATGAGTTTCCTAAAGCAGTTAAATGCTTGAAGGTTATCTAGAACATCTTAAATATACAACCCTTATGCACCAATAAACGTTAAGGGAAGAAATTGTACATAGAGATTATGATATCTCAGTATATAAGAATGGTACAAAATAGATTGGAATTGATTAGATGTTATCAGTGTTTGCAATTGATTTGCTAAATGATAAAGTTTATGTACCAAATTCCTGAAGAATGAAAGCACATGCATAATTAGTCAAGTTGGAAAGAAGTCCATGATGGATTGTAAATGTCTCAAACATTTATATACAACCTTGAGAATTATATTATAATAAGTTCTGTACATGGATTGAAATAGTCAGGTCGAGTGTGGTATAATCGACTCATTGATTATCTTGAAATATAAAGATATAAATATGTTGTAAATGATCCATAAGTTTTATGGAAAGAACAATCAAAGGTTTGTTGTATCTCTCGAAGAGATCAAACATTTGTATAAATGTATTTTTATCCATCAATCAAGTGACATCAAGATGTTGAAACATTTAATACGAACAAAGATTATCATCTAAGTACGTTAAGGTTGTCAAGTTACGTGATACGCAGAATGACCATTTTCAAATAATGAGAAAATCTGGGTTTGGACATACCATTGTGCATTTATGTTTCTTGCTATATATGCAAGATTAGATAGATCATTTACTCGGCAAGATTTACCTTGTGTCTAGGGGGAGACACTAGAATGTGGTAAACAAATATTTTGATATCCTTAAGGTAAGAAAGATTTGAGTTTATATTTTGCTAACCCATTGAAACGAGTTTAGTTAGTCTTGCAGATGCAGGTCATGTAACACAACACAATCTTGAGTCTTGTGGTATATATTTACAAGATGAGGCAACAGAACTTTTACATGAAGATCATACATCGTTGGTCAGCTTAAGGAATTGCACTTCAAGGAATCAAACAGCAAATCATTGACTACAGAAGTTTTGAGGAAATTTTACAAAAGATCAACACACATCACTTAAAGGATATATAAATGAGGGGGAGTATTATACATGTTGCACTCTTTTTTCCTTCACTAAGTTTTTTCCTATTGAGTTTTCTTAGTAACGTTTTTAATAAGCCAACAAAATTGATCTAGTAACATCAGTTTATCTTACAGTCCTGAAGTACCGATTTAACATCATCCTGAAGTATGTTGTTAATTGTGTATAATGCGTGCTACACTCTTTTTCCTTGGCTGTGTTTTTGTCCCACTGGGTTACCCTGGCAAGGTTTTTAATGAGGCAGCATCTCCAAGCGTATAAAGTTGATAACCAACGGGGAGTGTTATAAATATATATTATTTTGGTTATCAATGCCTAAAATATATTAGGCTTGTTGCACAAGTTTTCCTCTCCTATATATATCCTATTGTATCTCATTGTATTACTAGGGGTGAGCAGTTCGCGGTTCGGAACCGTTAGAACCGTAGAACCGGACCAATTGGAACCGGAACCGACCCGCGAAATACTAAACAGGTCCGACCTTCGGTTCTTCATATGGTCATTAAACGGTTCACGGTTCGGACCCGTTAGAACCGTTTGTAGAGTATTTTGGGTTTGTTTTTTGTTTTGTGGAGTTAGATTGGAACTTTTTTTTGCAGGAAACATAATTTGGTATAATGGAAGTGAAACTTTATCTTAATCGGTTCGGTCCAGCAATTAAACGGTTTCGGCCCGTTTAATACGGTTCCGGTCCGGTCCGAACCGTTTATATACGGTCCGTTCCTCGGTTAACATATTTCCATCCAAACGGTTCGAGGTTCCGGTTCGAACCGAATGCTCAGCCCTATATATTACATACTTGATCAATGAATAAAAGATCTCTTTCTCCCTATATGAATATCTCCTCATATTGTTTTGCTTTTAGGCTAGTTTTACAGCACAATTTGACTTAATTATTGATCAAGTTTGGATAAAACTTAACAGGTCATATTTGTAATTATCCATAAGTTAAGTTTTAGTATATTTATGTAATTATGTACAAATCTACGGTCCATGTGTAAAGTGTCAAACTTGGAAACTGTTTTTATACAGTTGCGTCGATTGGCATATTAGGGTTATAAGAACCCATCGCCATTCACAAAGTCTGTAACCTTTTTTCGATCAATACAATTTGTATTTGGGTTAATCCCTTTGTTCTTTTATTGTTCTTGATTGAATGGATTGAATCCTGATCTTCTGGGATCTACACATTCATAATGGACAAACAAAATAAAGTCTAGCTTACGGGGTGTGTTAGTTTATAAAATTAATCTAGACTTTATATTATATTATATTATATTATATTATAATTATAATTATTATTATTATAACCACCTCTTGAAGAGATGCAATGATTAATGATACATCTTCATTTAGTATATATATATACTAGCTTATAACCCGTGTAATACACACGAGGTGAAAAATATCAATACATAAAATTCTTAAATCTTTATGTATATATTTTAAACAAACAAAATGTCGTGTCAATTATACAACTATACATTTTAAAAATATGTCTACGGTTCTAATTCCTATTGGTTGGTTTGAACGATTGTATTACGTGTCGTTTATTGGTTGGCCTTTTTTTCACACGAATTTGTGTTTGTATAAAGCACAAAAAAGCTTCCTAAACCAGCAGAAACGCGCTCCCCTCCACTCGGGTTTGAATCTTGGGGGTGGCATTTTTCAGTTTTTTTCCCACAATTTTTTGTTTATATAAAGGATTAAATGGAGGACCTTAAACACAAAAGAGCTTCCTGGCCTAGCGGAAAGGCATGCCCCTGCTCCCTATCCACCCGAGTTCAAACATTGGCTGTAACATTTTCCTGTTTTAAATTTTTTTGTTAATTTTTTTTTTCAGTTTTGTTTGTTTTCTTTATTTCAGCTTTTTTTCCTAGGTTTTAACATTTTGTTTTAGCATGCAAAAATATTTTATTTTTCTCCTATTTTACGTTGCGGATTTTCACGCCCGTTGTATCAACGTTTCAAAATGTACAACCGCAACTTACGACTATAGTTTAGAGGATAAATATGTGCCACGCCGCGTAGCGCAAGTATCATAACTAGTTATATACAAATCAGGTTGTGTGTGTATATATATATATGTATATTATGTTTATTATTATCAATCCATATCGACCCGTATGCATTTTCTGCAAATTCTTATTGTTTATCTACAATCATATCAAATCATCCACTGCAAGTTTCCGTTTATCTTAATGTTAATAACATTTCTCTACGTTTTGCTACAAGTTTTCACTTTTTGGAGAAATAACCTAACGATGGATGGATCAACGTTTATGAGTAGCATAACGCTAAGATAGTTGGCCATATAATCTTAATTGTTTTTATGATACCGTCAAACAACATTGTTTGACTGGCCCGCAGTCGATTTTTAGTTGAACAGAAAGCAACTTTAGCAAACAAAGACCGTCGACTTTGACGACAAATAATGAGATGACTTTCATGTACACCACTTATCATCACACCCCATCTTCGTCGAACAGTTCCAACTTACAGTACGTAGAAACTGCCATGATTTCATCAACCACCAACTGCCATATCATCTCTTTGTGTACCTTTCTGGTTTGTTGTTCAGCTAGAGACAATATCACAACGGGGGAGTTCATCATTGATGGTCTCGGTTACTTAGAATCTCCGGGGATGAAGTTTCGAATGGGCTTCTTTCCACATGGGAATGGGAATACATCAGAAGTAAGAAGATATGTGGGGATATGGTATACAATGGATCCAAAGACCGTTGTGTGGGTTGCTAACCGTGATAATCCGGTGCTGGATTCCAATGGATTTCTTACTGTTGCAAAAGATGGTAACTTTAAGGTGCTAAACAAAGATCAACCTGCTTACTTCAATACAACCATAGGTAATTTTCTGAATTTTGATGTGGACTTGGTTTAGAGGGGAACCGGCTCAAACGAACTCTACCGGTTCCAACGCCGCTCGAATTAGTTCATTTGAAGTTCGTTTGAGCCTGTTCCCACGTTTCTCATTTTTTAGAGAGTGGTTCAAAAAGGAAAAAAAAGTGGAAACCGAGGGGAACCCGTTCAAACGAACTCTGATAAAACTTATTCCAGCGGCGTTGGAACCGGTTCCAGCGGCGTTGGAACCGGTTCCAACGTCGCAAGAATGAATTCAACCGGATTTCTTTTGAGCCGGTTCCCCACGGTTTCCCATTTTTTAGCTTTAAGGTTTAGAGTTTTGAGTGTTGGGATTGGGGGGTGGGGGGGGGGGTAGGTTTTTGGGTGGGTTGCGGGGATGGTTTAGGTTTTTTGAGGTGTTGTTCCCTGGTTCCCTTTGTTGTGGTTGCCAAAAAAACCTTCCCATATATATCATCATTATCCATATCCAGTAAAATCCTATCAATAGCAAAAGTTATTGATAGGGTATGGAGAGGGTGGGTTGTAGGCAAACCATAACTATATCATAAAGGAAAGAGAGGTTGATTAAATAATACTTTATCTTTATCCTTATAATTATACTAAAAATCACTACATTTTCTCTCTCCTTTTCAATTAAATAATACTTTTTTATATATTTATTATTACATTTTCTCTCTCCTCCACTCACAACTACTTTAAAAAAATGTTAAAAAATTTATATAGGAGAACAGTGTTTTCACAAATATACAAAAAAAATATATATTTTTCTCTCATCCACTCACAACCACTCCATAAAATATATAAAACACAC
Source organism: Smallanthus sonchifolius (assembly GCA_023525975.1). Lineage (NCBI taxonomy): Eukaryota > Viridiplantae > Streptophyta > Magnoliopsida > Asterales > Asteraceae > Smallanthus > Smallanthus sonchifolius. Next base: position 70,313,913 of record CM042033.1, on the reverse strand, counting down.
TCACAAAAATATAAAGAACTTGTTGTGAATGCTCTTACACTTCGTCTGCTCCATAAATCGTCAAAAAATTTGAAAAAAAATACACAATTATCTGCAAAAGGATATATTGTGTAGATGACATGAATGTGTGCTAGAATTTATAAGTAAAAATGGGTGTTTGATCGAGGGAAAATAAAAGGGGTGGAGAGTTTCGTTTTTAGGACCAAAATACCCACTAACTCTATTTTTAAAAAATGTCACGTGTCATCTCTATAATTATTCTTAACCTATTTAGACAAAATCCACTTTTTATTTGATCCTCCATATATATATATACTAGCTTAGAACCCGAGTAATACACACGGGTGAAAAATATCAATACATAAAATTCTTAAATCTTTATGTATATATTTTACATGTGTAAAAATTTATTACATATATTAATAATAGAAAACAAAACTCAAAATATATAAAAATTAATATATAATTGGGTTTCGAAAATACGTTAATTACTATTTAATATAATTTGACTTTCATTACTATTTGATTGAAAATAAAAGCTACATAATTAGATTTAATAGTTTCTATAATAAGGGATAATTTAAAATAAATATAATAATTAGTATTTTCTTTAAAAATATATTATTATTAAAAGATAAAGGTGTATTTAATAAGAGAGCGGGGCGGGAAAAAAATGATGACAATGAATATGGAGGCGACACGTGACATTAAAAAACCTATATTTATTATATAGTATATATATATATGTAGATCTGACCTTGGCGGCTTCATATGGTGGTGATGATGATGGAGGCGACCGACGGTTGTGGTGGGGAGCTAAGATCAAATAGGCACAGTGGCGGTGGACGGAAAAAATGGAGGTTGGGTAGATGAAGAAAGACCAGGAGAGGAGGAAAGGTGAGAAGGGATGAAAGGGTGTGTGAGGTGGTCTTTTAGGGTTTTCAAAAAAGAAAAAGGGTGACAAAACTTTTTTTTTATTTTTTACTAGATTAAAACCCCGTGTATTACTCGAGTTGAATAAATGCAATGTTATATATACTTAGTAATAAAGATTTACATATTACATAGTTTTTAATATAAATTCTAGAAACGTTATATAGTTATTTTTTTTAAATGTTTTATAAAAAAATGAAAAAATTGTTCAATTTATAAAAATGTTTTATGAACAAACCTACTTTTTTAAAATAAAAAAAAACATTTTATAAGAAGAATTATAGAAATAAATATTATTTAACAGGAGAAAGTGGCGGGAAATAAAAAATTATAAAAACAATTAAAGAAATTTATATAATTAATAGGAGAGAGATGCGAGAAAAAAAAACTTAAAGATGCATAGAAAAGTGACAATTGTCCCACCAAAACCTTTATTTATTATATAGTATAGATTATCAAGAGCATTTTCTTCTTTTGACAAAAAGTTAACGGAAAAGTTGGATAGCGTTAGAGACATAGTCGATTGTGACAATTTACAAACCACAAGGACTTAAAAAGTAAAATTGAAACTATTTGACTTAAAGCGTTATTTTGAGCAAACCATAGGGACTGAAACCGAAATTTACTGTTTAATTTACATATATCTCTTTTCTTAAACTAAAAATATCAAATAAACCCATTTTAATTTATTTTGGTAAAAATAAATTAGAGAATGACTATTTTACCTTTTTTTATGAAAACTTAAAATTTTCAAATTTACACATTTTTAATTAGTTTTTTTTCGCCTTTTTTCGGTTTTTACATCTTTTTTCCGGTCTTTTTTAGCCTTTTTTTTCATTTTTTCCTTTATTTATCGGTTTTTTTTTTTTTTTTTCGATAATCACCAAAGTAAGTGCCAAATTTTTTGAACTTTCCTTTCTTTTCGACATTCACCAAAATGTACATAAACCAGTGTCAAATTTTTAACCCATTATGGTATTAAAAAATCATGTCAAAAAACAATCTCCAACGACCAATGTAACAAAGGACATTTTTATCATATATAATGTGTAATTTTTGTAAAAGAAGGGAATATATGTAATTTAAGTTTTGGGTTGGGTATATATGTAATTAGGTTTTAAAATAAGGGGATATATGTAATTCTCCTTATTAATTATAGTTTATTGTAATTTTCTTTATCATAATTAGAAGGTATGGTGTGATTATAATTTTTTGAGTAAACTTCGTTTTTGGCCTGTTTAACCATTTTAGTACAAAAAAGACACTTTTAACATATCAGACCCTGAAGTTGTATTTTTGTAACCATTTCAGTCCATGACACTAACTCTGTTAACTTTTCTATTAAGTATAGTGACATTTTAGTTATTTTATTTTTAAGTAAACTAGTTAATCTTTTCAGTTCAATAAAAAGGTTTTTAGACTTTTTCATAAAACTTTTTTTCTATTTGTTTAAAAAAGATTTTTTTTATTTTTAAAATCACTTTTTCTGTTTTTTTTCGAAAAAATGTCTTTTTTTAATCTTTTTAAAAACGTTTTTTCACTTTTCTAAAAAACACTTTTTTTTAACTTTTTTCATAAAAAAACGTTTTTAAAAACATTTTTTTAGTTTTTTTTTATAAAAAAGTTTTTTACTTTTTTCGTAAAATGTTTTTTAACTATTTTAAAAACGTTTTTTTTACTTTAAAAAAAAAACACATTTTTGAATCTTTTTAAAAACGTTTTTTCACTTTTCTAAAAAATATTTTTTAAAACTTTTTTTCATAAAAAACGTTTTTAAAAACATTTTTTAGTTTTTTTTATAAAAACGTTTTTAGCTTATTCGTTAAATATTTTTTTAATTATTTTAAAAAAGTATTTTTTTAAATAGTTCACTATTTTTAAAACTAGTTCACTCAAAAAAGTACAAAAAAAACGTTTTTAAAATAGTTAAAAAAACATTTTATAAAAAGCTAAAAAAAATTTATAAAAAAAACTAAAAAAAAAATTTATATTTTTTTTTATCAAAAAACGTTTTTAAAAATATTCAAAAAAGACTTTTTTAAGGAAAAAGAACTAAAAAATAATTTTTAAAAGTAAAAAAAAATATTTTTAAAAAAAGTAGAAATTTTTTTTATGAAAAAATCTAAAAAAAGTTTTTATTGAACTTAAAAAATTAACTAGTTTATTTAGAAATAAAATGACTAAAATGCTCCTATACTTAACGGAAAAGTTAACATCGTTAGTGTCATAGACTGAAATGGTTATAAAAATACAACCTCAGGGGCTGATATGTTCAAAAATTCTTTTTTTGGACTAAAAGGGTTAAATAGGCCAAACCATAGAGGCCAAAAATGAAGTTTACTCTTATTTTTTTATAACTATTCTAATTGTATTTGTGTATATAGTTTTATTAATAACACAGAATACCTTACACATTCATAAAACTGAAGTTGATGATGATCACCATATGATACAAAGTTTATGATATTCGACCCATTTTTTATGGAAAACTGATGAATGTTTTTACATTGTGATGCTGCCAGAAGGAGCTCCTCTAACAGCATTGAAGTTATTGGATACTGGAAATGTTGTATTAATAAATGTTGCATCAGGAAGCATATTATGGCAAAGCTTTGAAACTCCAACTGATACGTTACTTCCTGGGATGATAATGGGCACAAACATGCCTTTAATATCATGGAAAAGTATAACTGACCCAGGATCTGGAAGCTTCGAGTTTCAGCAAGATCAAGGTACAGCCCAGTATTCTATTTTGAACGGGTCAACAAAGTTTCTTTGGAAAAGTGGGAAGATGTCGACTAACAGCTTTGATGAGAACCAAATATTCTCTAAGGCATTCAACTTGCTCTCAAACACCACCACACAAAAACGGAATATCGTCTTAAGGAACGGGACAAGATCTTCGGAAACTTATACAGTGGTCGACCCTAATTCAAGGTTGGTAATGGGTCATTCAGGGAAGCTGCAATATCTAACTTGGTCAAAAGTAAATAGCCAATGGGTTATAGAATGGGAGGAACCTAAAGATGATTGTAGCTCTTATAGGGTGTGCGGGCCATTTGGGATGTGCGGGTGAAATAATGACTCATCGTGTAGTTGTCTGCGGGGATTTGAACCTAAGTCACTAGATGATCTTACAATTGGATGCAAGAGAACTTCTGAAATATGTGAGAAAAGTACTATTAAGGACACATTCATAAACATGACTATGATTAGTATGGATGATCCAACTCTGCGCTTCTTTGAAACAAATAATGAATCAGAGTGCATAAAGGAATGCCTCAAAGACTGTGTTTGCCTGGCTTATGCTTATAGTTCTCAAGATGAGGGAGGGATACTGGACCCAAGTCGTAAGAATACACAAGGTTGCTGGTTCTGGGATACAGAACCAAATAATCTTAAAGGGAAGGGTACACATAATATTTCCTTCCGTGTTTCTAATTCTGATACTTCAAAAGGTACGTTTTGAGCCCCTGGTTTGAAGAAGAAATATACTAATAAAAGAAATCACTGAGCCTATAACTCTTTAATGTCAAAAACAATTTCAAAATTTTGTTTCTACAATTGGGTTGTTGATTGGTAATTTTACTAACTTCATGTTCTTGTGTACATATATGTTCTACATAAACTAGAATTTCTTCATTTTTGTACCTAGAACCTAGCATCGATACACCATCAGAGCAACCGAAGACTGAAGGAAAATCATCATCCTCAAAACGAGTCCTTGCAATTTATATTGTTGCTTCAGTTCTGGTGCTTTCACTATTTTGCAGCATTAGCTATATTTCTTATAAACGATTGGCGAACAGAAGAGGTAACTCTTTATGAATACTGAGTCACAAACATTTTCTTTCATTTGAAAATAAGCTCTCATTTCAAACATACAAGTGAACCAAAGCTTACGAGTTGCCTTTTGTCGCGCAGACAAGAGCCAAAATAACATAGAATTCATGTCTCATAATACGCGGACACATGTCAATGAGTTGCTTCATCTCGATCACTCTAAAGAAGAAGACAGAGAAGGCATCAATGTGCCATATTTTGAGCTGGAAAGCATAATAGCTGCTACTGATGACTTCTCGGAGGAAAATCAGTTGAGACAAGGTGGTTTTGGGCCTGTCTACAAGGTAACAAATTAAGAAGTTTTTGTAAGTTATCTTTTTCTACAAAAGGTAGTAACTAAAGTAGTATGAATATTTGATCAGGGTAAGCTTCCTGGAGGCCAAGAAATTGCGGTGAAGAGGTTGTCGAGCCTCACTGGACAAGGCTTACAAGAGTTCAAAAATGAGGTTATGCTGATTGCAAAACTTCAACATAGAAATCTTGTTAGACTACTGGGATATTGCATCAAGGGAGAAGAGAAAATGCTACTTTATGAGTACATGCCAAATAGAAGCTTAGATCTATTCATTTTTGGTTAGTTTTCTTGCTTATATATATGTAGAAATACACACTTGTTTGTGCATACTATACAAAATCATTAAGAAGTTAAGTTTATTACTTTTCTTTTGGAAGATCGAACACTTTGCGCATCATTGGACTGGGAAATGAGGTTCAATATCATTATGGGAATTGCTAGAGGCCTCAACTATCTTCATCATGATTCTCGGTTGAGGATTATTCATAGGGATTTGAAGACGAGCAACATTTTGCTAGACGAGGATATGAATCCAAAAATTTCAGATTTTGGTTTGGCCAAGATAGTTAAAGGAAAAGACATGGAAGCCATCACCAACAGAGTTGTCGGAACCTTGTAAGTTCGGACTCCCTTTTCTTAAAGAAGAGCCAAACTTGCCAATGGAAACAATCACATGTTCTCTAACAACATTTTGTGTGTTTCTCAGTGGTTATATGTCTCCGGAGTACGCACTTGATGGTATGTTCTCCAATAAATCTGATGTTTTTAGCTTCGGAGTATTATTGCTTGAGATCGTAAGCGGGAAAAGAAACACTGGATTTTATCAATCCCAAAAGACTATAAGTCTTTTGGGACATGTAAGTTATCTAAGAACTTTATAGTTGTACATTATTACATTGTTTACTTTTTATTATATGTCTAATAATATCATAGGCTTGGAGCTTATGGATAGAAGGCAAACTATTTGAGTTGCTTGATCAAATACTAATGGAATCATACAATTCAAATGAGGTCTTAAAGTGTATAAATGTCGGGCTCCTATGTGTACAAGGAGATCCCGATGATCGTCCTACCATGACAAATGCGATTATGATGCTTGGAGGTGATATGGCCACCCTCCCAAATCCAAAAGAACCCGCTTTCATTCCAAGAAGAGACCAAGCTATTTCCTCTTCTTCTAGTTCATCTAAACCGGATTCGCAAACTAAAAACATGTTGACGATTACAGAGGTAGCCGGCCGCTAACAAGGCCTTTATTTTGACGATGGTTTCTCTGATAATTCTCACTATTGAATTAAATATGCTTTTGAGATACTTAATAATGGTTTTTGTGTGATGAAGCTTGTTATTAAGAAATTAATTTCTCCTTGTAAAATATAAGCTCAATATTTCTTATTGTAAGGTAGTAGATTAGAATATTTACCTTAGTAAATTGTTGTGATCAGTAACCTTTTCTGCATAAAGTTTAATGAACGCCTCTTTATGAAGTCTACCATGCATAAAGTTCCCATCAAAGTTCGTTTCCAATGAACTCAAGGATATGATAGTTGAAGTTTTAGTCTGTAAGTGATGAAAAAAAAATCTTGTTTCATAAAGTTTTATTGTAGCTCGTTTTATATGATAAGATGTTGTAATGTTGTGTTGTATATTGACTTTATGATATAGCTTGTATTCTACATGCTATCATTTATTTATATAGATAGTATTCAAAAGAACAATTAAACCAAAGTTGTGGTTTACTATCACTTTCATGAAAGAGTATAAATATGCTTACATACGACAATTGAAGTGTCATACCCTCTAAAAATCGTTATCAATTTACAAACGGTCATAAGATTTAAGATTGATATGATCTACATGATTCGGGCATGTAATTATTTCTCGATTTATATGAAGAAAAGCTTATTTATAATGAAAATCCATAAAAGGATTAAAAAATGCCCGAAGCATTAAAAAACAATACTTCGAGATATGTTTTATGAATCTCAAGAGATTTTATGTAGTCTCAAGAAGTCGTATATGCTGCAATCGACTCAGTAGATACTTTGAGAATGAGGAGTATAAGTTTGATAAAATCAACCATGTCTATTTATCAAAATTTCACTATAATAACTCATTATAATAACAGTTTACAGAGATGATTTAAATATCACCGAGAGAAATTCTCGAACTATTAGAAAGAGAATTTTGAAATAAAGACTTTCACATGGCTAAATTATTAATCGACCTGCAGTTCGAGTATATATGTATTTAACGAAATTGTCACGCCTCAAATATGCTCCTTAAGTAGTAATATTATGAAAAGAGGTATCAACGGTTTTAAGTGACCTTAAATCCGTATGTCCGAAAAAAGAATGAAAAACTATGAAACTTGTTTGTTTCTACTACATTCCCTAAAGTGAATGTGATTATATATTGATTAGTATAAAGGTAATGATCATGGACATAACTGAGAATTTATATTGATAATCATGACAGTAATGAGATTGACCACCACAGTGACAAATTAAGAGAGTAATTATATGAGAATAAAGTTTGGAAAACATAAAAAGTTGACATGACAAGATCGTTTAAAATAATAATACATTATTCTCTCGTGTATTGCATTGTGTATTAAACAAACACGAGTGTAGCTAAAGCAAATATGATCATAACCGGAAGTTTATGGATCATGATTATTTAATTAATTAGCATGATCGGTTAGACCATCCCAATTCAATGATGACGTGAAACATATTGAAGAACCTGAATTGAGAATTAAACATGTAATGTTTGCTCTCAAGGTAAGTTAATTATTTACCAACTAAAGTAGGGTGTGAATCCCTATAGATATATTCTGTAAGTGATAAAGATATACGTATACATCACTACATGATACCGTTTATTAGTGTTTTAAATCAATGCATCGTCTAAATGTTTATCAAATTTGCAAGCAAAAGTTTGCATGATTTGTTGCTTAGCTAATGAGATAATAAGCACGTTTTTCCAGATTATCATATTTATTTTGGTAATAATGATGAATTGAATTCCCAAGTTACTAATGATTATTGGAATAAGTGTTGAACTTTCTAATACACGAATTGCTTTTGTTGAAGACGATCAGCAGACGTCTTCGATTGATTGCAAAGACAATAATCATGAGAGCAAAAGTTTATGTTTATATTTGGTTACATGTTATTTTGCATGCAGTAACATTAATTCACATCAAGCCAACGAGTTTTAATATTTCCTTCCCATTACAGTTGTTTTTTGGTCGGGAACCAAATATTTCCCATATAATATTTTTTGTTGTGATATATATGTATTGAAATTGATCCACCACAACGCACAAAAATGGGACCTCAAAGGAGGTTGAGAATATATGTTGGGTATGAATAAAGCCACTAATGAATGATTCATTTATGGCTCAGTATATTGGTTTCCACTTAATGAATTAACATCCCAACATTAGGGGGAGATTAAAAGCAGCTGGAAAAAGAATGAGTTGGAATGAATTATCTTTGATCCTCAAACTAAACAATGTGAATCAGAAGTTTAAAAGATAATTCATTTACCAAGATTAAAGAATCATTTACCAGACACATTCACTGACATTAAAAAGAGCGACTAAGTCACATATGCCGACTGCTAATGCTCCAATTAATTTTAGCGTCCAAGAAGGACAATCACATATTGATAATGAGTTTATGGCACGTGTGCAGCGTGATAGACTAGTTGATTCCAAGACTAAAAATCCTCTGAAAGGAGCAAGTAATTAAGATGGTCAAGTCGAGGTATATTAGAATGGTCTCCTGAAGAGACACTAGACATGATGGTTTCAGAAGAACCTCAGGTACCTGAAAATAAAGAGATCTCGGTAAATTATTTCATGTCTAGAAATGTATGGAATCGAAACAAAATCGACGTCGTTATAATTTTGAATATAATATAGCGCTTAAAACGATGAGGATCAATAATTAAGATATGCCTATAAATGAAAAGTAGAAATGATTGGCCAAAATAGAAAGATGCAAATAAGGCAGAATTGTATTCTCTCACGAAATAGAAATGGTTTGGACTAGCAGTCCAGATTCATGAAGTTGTAAATATGATATAAGTGAGGTATTTTATGCGAAGAAATTATGTGAAATAATGAAAGAAAAATTAAGGCAAAATTGGTGTCACAAATATTTTCACAAAGACCTATAATTGATTATTATGAGACACATTCTCCTGTGGTGGACGCATTGACTTCCGACGTCTCATTAGTCTGGTAATATAAAGAGAGAATTGATATGCATCTTAAAATGTTATGACTCATATGATATCAAAATTTACAAGAAAATCTCTGAAGGATTTATACTGCTAAAATCACGTAGAGTAAGTTCTCGAGAACATTATGATTGTTGAATACAAGTTCATATCCATATACATTATGTCTGTTGTATATGTTATTGAATTAAATATAACTTGAACTCCTGATGAGTTTCCTAAAGCAGTTAAATGCTTGAAGGTTATCTGGAACATCTTAAATATACAACCCTTATGCACCAATAAACGTTAAGGGAAGAAATTATACATAGAGATTATGATATCTCAGTATATAAGAATGGTACAAAATAGTTTGAAATTGATTAGATGTTATCAGTGTATGCAATTGATTTGCTAAATGATAAAGTTTATGTACCAAACTCCTAAAGAATGAATGCACATGCATAATTAGTCAAGTTGGAAAGAAGTCCATGATGGATTGTAAATGTCTCAAACATTTATATACAACCTTGAGAATTATATTATAATAAGTTCTGTACATGGATTGAAATAGTCAGGTCGAGTGTGGTATAATCGACTCATTGATTATCTTAAAATATAAAGATATAAATATGTTGTAAATGATCCATATGTTTTATTGAAAGAACAATCAAAGGTTTGTTGTATCTCTCGAAGAGAACAAACATTTGTATAAATGTATTTTTATCCATCAATCAAATGACATCAAGATGTTGAAACATTTAATACGAACAAAGATTATCATCTAAGTATGTTAAGGTTGTCAAGTTACGTGATACGCAGAATGACCATTTTCAAAGAATGAGAAAATCTAGGTTTGGACATACCATTATGCATTTATGTTTCTTGCTAGCTATGCAAGATTAGATAGATCATTTACTCGGCAAGATTTACCTTGTGTCTTGGTCAGTTTAAGGAATTGCATTTATGTTACTTTTACATGAAGATCATACATCGTTGGTCAGTTTAAGGAATTGCACTTCAAGGAATCAAGCAGCAAATCATTGACTACAGAAGTTTTGAGGAAATTTTACAAAAGATCAACACACATCACTTAAAGGATATATAAATGAGGAGGAGTATTATACATGTTGCACTCTTTTTCCCTTCACTAAGTTTTTTCCTATTGGGTTTTCTTAGTAACGTTTTTAATGAGCCAACATAATTGATCCAATAACATAAGTTTATCTTACGGTCTTGAAGTACCGATTTAACATCATCCTGAAGTATGTTGTTAATTATGTATGATGCGTGCTACACTCTTTTTCCTTGGCTGTGGTTTTGTCCCACTGCGTTTCCCTTGCAAGGTTTTTAATAAGGCAGCATCTCCAAGCGTATAAAGTTGATAACCAACGGGGAGTGTTATAAATATATATTATTATGGTTATCAACGCCTAAAATAGATTAGGCTTGTTGCACAAGTTTCCCCCTCCTATATATATCCTATTTTATTTCATTGTATTACTAGGGGTGAGCAGTTCGCGGTCCCGATGTCTATATTGAATCTTCAAGGTAACTTGATTTTCTCTTTCTTTGCAATTAATTTCCTTATGATGGTTTCAACTTCCAATGGTTTTTATCTTAAATATCATTATAGTCGTACATAAATTGTTCACTATTTGTTTCATTATGCGTGATTTGAAACCAAAACTAATGGTGCTAGCTAACAAAACTTGCAGAATATTATATGAACACAAGTTAAGAGGAAGATGGCACTATTAAGATGGCGGATCGGTCCAGCAATAAAAATGTGGTTCTTGTTTTTATAGTTTATGCATAAGTTGAGGCTCGCGAGAGCATAAGTTTATGCTTATTTTTTGGGCCATAGTTTTGTGTCTATGGGCACAACCAACTGGCAATAACTCACACATAATTTACTTTCAAACTTCTGTTTTTCTTAATAAAATTGATGTATAATTTTATATTTTTTTAAACAACCGTATTTTAGGATTAGTTTTAAATAGTTTTTAGACTAAATTATAAATTTTGTCCTTTATAAATAACTAAATTATGGACCGTGTTCTCTAGAAAATTGACCCTTTATTTGAAAAGTGACCTCGTTCTTTGTCCTTATCATTTCACAGTAACAATTCGAACATTGGCGGAAACATTTTCCTGTTTTAAATTTTTTTGGTTAATTTTTTTATGATACCGTTTATCTTAATGTTAATAACATTTCTCTACGTTTTGCTACAAGTTTTCACTTTTTGGAGAAATAACCTAACGATGGATGGATCAACGTTTATGAGTAGCATAACGCTAAGATAGTTGGCCATATAATCTTAATTGTTTTTATGATACCGTCAAACAACATTGTTTGACTGGCCCGCAGTCGATTTTTAGTTGAACAGAAAGCAACTTTAGCAAACAAAGACCGTCGACTTTGACGACAAATAATGAGATGACTTTCATGTACACCACTTATCATCACACCCCATCTTCGTCGAACAGTTCCAACTTACAGTACGTAGAAACTGCCATGATTTCATCAACCACCAACTGCCATATCATCTCTTTGTGTACCTTTCTGGTTTGTTGTTCAGCTAGAGACAATATCACAACGGGGGAGTTCATCATTGATGGTCTCGGTTACTTAGAATCTCCGGGGATGAAGTTTCGAATGGGCTTCTTTCCACATGGGAATGCGAATACATTAGAAGTAAGAAGATATCCCCACATATCCGGGGATGAAGGTGTATTTAATAAGAGAGCGAGGCGGGAAAAAAATGATGACAATGAATATGGAGGCGACACGTGACATTAAAAAACCTCTATTTATTATATAATATATATATATATAGAGGGAGGATCAAATAAGAAGTTTTCGGCTAAAAACTCTAAGAAGTGACAAAAACATTAAGAAACGATATCAAACGAACTCGGATTGAGCTCATTCCAGTGGCGTTGGAACCGTATCGTCGAACTCTACCATCTTAGCTTTTAGGGTTTAGCTTTTAGGGTTTAGATCTCAGCGTTGAATTTTAGGATTTTAGCCTTAGGGTTTAGATTTTAGGGTTTATGTTTTTTTTTGGGGGTGGGGGTGGGGGTTTAGGTTTTTGGGGGTGGGTGGGGGTGGGTTTAGGTTTTTGGGGGGGGTGGGGTGGGGGTGGTGGTTTTAGGCTTTTCGGGGTGGGGTTGGAGGGGAGTTTAGGTTTTTGGGGGTGCGGGTGGAGGGGGGTTTAGGTTTTTGGGTCCGGATTAGATTTCGATGAGACGGTTCCAACGCCGCTCGAATGAGCTCAATCGGAGTTCGTTTGACCCACTTCTTAGCGTTTCTTAGCGAAAAACCACTTCTTAGCTGAACCTTCCCCTATATATATATATATATGTAGATCTGACCTTGGCGGCTTCATATGGTGGTGATGATGATGGAGGCGACCGACGGTTGTGGTGGGGAGCTAAGATCAGATAGCCATAGTGGCGGTGGCCGGAAAAAATGGAGGTTGGGTAGATGAAGAACGACCGGGAGAGGAGGAAAGGTGGGAAGGGATGAAAGGGTGGGTGAGGTGGTCTTTTAGGGTTTTCAAAAAAGAAAAAGGGTGACAAAACTTTTTTTTTATTTTTTACTAGGTTAAAACCCCGTGTATTACTCGAGTTGAATAAATGCAATGTTATATATACTTAGTAATAAAGATTTACATATTACATAGTTTTTAATATAAATTCTAGAAATGTTATATAGTTATTTTTTTTAAATGTTTTATAAAAAAATGAAAAAATTGTTCAATTTATAAAAATGTTTTATGAACAAACCTACTTTTTTAAAATAAAAAAAACATTTTATAAGAAGAATTATAGAAATAAATATTATTTAACAGGAGAGAGTGGCGGGAAATAAAAAATTATAAAAACAATTAAAGAAATTTATATAATTAATAGGAGAGAGAGGCGGGAAAAAAAACTTGGAGATGCATAGAAAAGTGACAACTGTCCCATCAAAATCTTTATTTATTATATAGTATAGATTATCAAGAGCATTTTCTTCTTTTCACAAAAAGTTAACGGAAAAGTTGGATAGCGTTAGAGACATAGTCGATTGTGACAATTGACAAACCACAAGGACTTAAAAAGTAAAATTGAAACTATTTGACTTAAAGCGTTATTTTGAGCAAACCATAGGGACTGAAACCGAAATTTACTCTTTAATTTATTTATATCTCTTTTCTTAAACTAAAAATATCAAATAAACCCATTTTAATTTATTTTGGTAAAAATAAATTAGAGAATGACTATTTTACCTTTTTTTATGAAAACTTAAAATTTTCAAATTTACACATTTTTAATTAATTTTTTTTCGCCTTTTTTCGGTTTTTACATCTTTTTTTCGGTCTTTTTTAGCCTTTTTTCATTTTTTCCTTTATTTATCGGTTTTTTCTTTCTTTTTTTTTCCGATAATCACCAAAGTAAGTCCCAAATTTTTTGAACTTTCCTTTTCTTTCAACATTCACCAAAATGTACATAAACGAGTGTCAAATTTTTAACCCATTATGGTATTAAAAAATCATGTCAAAAAACAATCTCCAACGACCAATGTAACAAAGGACATTTTTATCATATATAATGTGTAATTTTTGTAAAAGAAGGGAATATATGTAATTTAAGTTTTGGGTTGGGTATATATGTAATTAGGTTTTAAAATAAGGGGATATATGTAATTCCCCTTATTAATTATAGTTTATTGTAAATTTCTTTATCATAATTAGAAGGTATGGTGTGATTATAATTTTTTGAGTAAACTTCGTTTTTGGCCCTTGTATTTTGGCCTGTTTAACCATTTTAGTACAAAAAAGACACTTTTAACATATCAGACCCTGAGGTTGTATTTTTGTAACCATTTCAGTCCATGACACTAACTCTGTTAACTTTTCTATCAAGTATAGTGACATTTTAGTTATTTTATTTTTAAGTAAACTAGTTAATCTTTTCAGTTCAATAAAAAGTTTTTTAGGCTTTTTCATTAAACTTTTTTTCTACTTTTTTTAAAAACACTTTTTTTTTTATTTTTAAAATCACTTTTTTTGTTTTTTTTCCGTAAAAACGTCTGTTTTGAATCTTTTTAAAAACGTTTTTTTCACTTTTCTAAAAAACACTTTTTTAACTTTTTTCATAAAAAACGTTTTTAAAAACATTTTTTTAGTTTTTTTTATAAAAAAGTTTTTTACTTTTTTCGTAAAATGTTTTTTTAACTAATTTAAAAACGTTTTTTTTTACTTTAAAAAAAAACATTTTTGAATCTTTTTAAAAACGTTTTTTTATCTTTTCTAAAAAATATTTTTTTTAAAATTTTTTTCATAAAAAACATTTTTTAGTTTTTTTTATAAAAACTTTTTTTAGCTTATTCGTAAACTATTTTAAAAAAATATTTTTTTTAAATAGTTCACTATTTTTAAAACTAGTTCACTCAAAAAAGTAAAAAAAATGTTTTTAAAATAGTGAAAAAAACATTTTATAAAAAGCTAAAAAAATATTTAAATCACTTTTTATGAAAAAAGTTTTAAATTTTTTTTTTTATCAAAAATCGTTTTTAAAAAGATTCAAAAAAGACGTTTTTACGGAAAAAGAACTAAAAAAATAATTTTTAAAAGTAAAAAAAAAATATTTTAAAAAAAGTAGAAATTTTTTTTATGAAAAAATCTAAAAAAAGTTTTATTGAACTTAAAAAATTAACTAGTTTATTTAGAAATAAAATGACTAAAATGCTTCTATACTTAACAGAAAAGTTAACAGCGTTAGTGTCATGGACTGAAATGGTTATAAAAATACAACCTCATGGGCTGATATGTTAAAAGATTCTTTTTTAGACTAAAAGTGTTAAACAGGCCAAACCTTAGGGGCTAAAAATGAAGTTTACTCTAATTTTTTTATAACTACTCTAATTGTATTTGTGTATATAGTTTTATTAATAACACATAATACCTTATACATTCATAAAACTGAAGTTGATGATGATCACAATATGATACAAAGTTTATGATATACGGCCCATTTTTGATGGAAAACTGATGAATGTTTTTACATTGTGATGGTGCCAGTTCTAACATCATTGAAGTTATTGGATACTGGAAATGTTGTATTAATAAATGTTGCATCAAGATACATATTGTGGCAAAGCTTTGAAACTCCAACTGATACGTTTCTTCCTGGGATGATAATGGGCACAAACATGACTTTAACATCATGGAAAGGTGTAACTGACCCAGGATTTGGAAGCTTCATGTTTCAGCAAGAAGAAGGTACAACCCAATATTCTATTTTGAACGGGTCAACAAAGTTTCTTTGGAAAAGTGGGAAGATGTCAACGAATAGCTTTGGTGAGAACCAAATTTTCTCCAAGGCTCTCAACTTGCTCTCAAACATCACCACACAAACACGAAATATCATCATCCTGACGAAACGGAATGGTACAGGATCTTGGAATGGTACAAGGTCTTCCGAAACTTATACGGTGGTCGACCCTTATTCAAGGTTGGTAATGGGTCATTTAGGGAAGCTACAATATCTTACTTGGTCAAATGTAAATAGCCAATGGCAATGGATTACAGAATGGGAGGAACCTAAAGATGATTGTAGCTCTTATAGGGTGTGCGGGCCATTTGGGATGTGCGGGCGAAATAATGACTCATCGTGTAGTTGTCTGCGAGGATTTGAACCTAAGTCACTAGATGATCTTACAATTGGATGCAAGAGAACTTCTTAAATATGTGAGAAAAGTACTATTAAGGACACATTCATAAACATGACTATGATTGGTATGGATGATCCAACTTTGCACTTCTTTAGAACGAATAATGAATCATGGTGCATAACAGAGTGCCTTAAAGACTGTGTTTGCCTGGCTTATTCTTATACTTCTCAAAACATACGGGACCCAAGTCGTAAGAATACACAAGGTTGTTGGTTCTGGGATCCAGAACCAAATAATCTTAAAGGGGAGGGTACACATAATATTTCCTTCCGTGTTTCTAATTCTGATACTTCAAAAGGTACGTTTTGAGCATGCTTAATGCACTAGCTTTTCATAGCATTTGCAATTGTGTTTGAAGAAGAATTATACTAACAAAAGAAATCACTGAGCCTATAACTCTTTAATGTCAAAAACACTTTCAATATTTTGCTATTATAATTGGGTTGTTGATTTGTAACATCCCAAGCAAACCGTGTCAAGATATTGTCCGCTTTACCCTTGATGGATTGCCCATTCAGGAACTCATGGTTTTGTTTTCACCCGACGAGTTGCTCGTCCAGGCAAAACTCGTCTTGGTAGAGAAGATATCCACCCCCTTATAAGGAATGATTCTTTAGAGAAGATATCCACCCCCTTATAAGGAATGATTCTTTCTCTACCAAGACGCGTTTTTCCTGGGAAAGCAACTCGTCGGGTGAAAACAAAACCATGAGTTCCTTGATGGGAAACCTATCGAGGGCAAAGCGGACAATATCTTGACACGGTTTGCTTGGGCTGTTACAAATGGTATCAGAGCCAAGGCCGGACCGGTGTGCCAGCGAGGACATTGGGCTCCCTAAGGGGGTTGGAGATGTAAGTCGCACATCGGTTGAGAGGGAGAATGAAGCCTTCCTTATAAGGGGAGGGATAACTTCTCTACCAAGATGCGTTTTGCCTGGGTAAGCAACTTGTCGGGTGAAAACAAAACCGTGAGTTCTTGGATGGGCAACCCATCGGGGGCAAAGCTGATAATATCTTGGCGCGATTTGCTTGGGCTATTAGTTTTACTAATTCCATGTTCTTCTATACATATATGTTCTACATGAACTAGATTTTCCTCATTTTTGTACCTAGAACCTAGCATCAATGCACCGTCAGAGAAACCCAAGACAGAAAAAAAATCATCATCCTCAAAACGAGTCCTTGCAATTTATATTGTTGCTTCAGCTTTGGTGTTTTCACTATTTTGCGGCATTAGTTATATTTCTTATAAACGATTGGTAAACAGAAGTAAGTCTTTATGAATACTAAAGTCACATACATTTCCTTTCATTTGAAGTCATCTATAAGTTCTCATTTCAAACATACAAAGTGAACCAAATCTTACGCATTGCCTTTTGTCGGGCAGACTGATCGGTGTCGAAGGGACCGGTCAAAGATAAAGAAATAGAGTGTCCTAATCACCTTAAACTAGTTAGGGTAAGAAGTGTGTCGAACCACGAAGAGTTTGTGGTCGGTGCTCAACTTCAATTAACAATGCAAATTATGAAGTTACAACGGGTCTTTCTGACCAAACACAATCAATGATTTAAGTGAAAACTTTATAAACTCAACAAACAAATCAAGTACCAAACAAAACGGTTTAAGTTGTAAACAATAATTAAAAAGGGTATCACACCCGGGTTTCAAGCTCACAAATAATTAGGGATTATCACACCAACATTTGAGTTCAAACAATCGAATGGTTATTCAAATCTAATTAACCAAATCTAACCAAGAACATCAACATTCATACATCATCGGCAAATAGTGTAAAACAATATTCACGAATGAAATCGAGACAAATGTATGCAATATAGAATTAGATTAATCAATAGATTCAACATAAATCAAAGTTCATAGCAATTATCATCTAACGGGGTCAATGGTGCAAGAATTTATCGACTCCCGTGAGTTCATAACCATACTAAACACAAATATTCAAGTGTTTCAAACCAAACGATTACAAGAATTGTTTCTCAAAGCTAGCACATGATAAAACCCTAAAAACTTACAAACAATCCACCCGGGAATGATTACCGGTGGATTAGCCGCTCATGGTGGTGGAAATCATCTTCAAT
This sequence comes from Smallanthus sonchifolius, assembly GCA_023525975.1. Taxonomy (NCBI): domain Eukaryota; kingdom Viridiplantae; phylum Streptophyta; class Magnoliopsida; order Asterales; family Asteraceae; genus Smallanthus; species Smallanthus sonchifolius. Next base: position 70,295,789 of record CM042033.1, on the reverse strand, counting down.
CCTTCAATCTTTCGGGTATCGATCTTCAATTTGATGTTGGAATCGTGTTTCTAATCTCCCAAGAACTCCAAAATCGCCCCAAGAACTGTGGTAAAAGTCGTGATTTCAATTTTTTTGGGGAAGAAACCCCCAAATAAACCTTAAAATCGGCTGTTTCCCCGAAGTTCCGCGTCTGAAACGTACCCAGCGTAAGCTTACGCTGGGGTGGCGTAGGCTTACGCTGGGGCCTGAAGGCTGCTGTGAAGAAAACACTCAGGCGTAGGCCTACGCTGATGGGGCGTAAGCTTACGCTGGTGGCGTAGGCTTACGCTGGATCTGTATTTTGCCCCGTTTTCTCCGTGTCTCTTCCGACTCTTTCATCTCTCGTCTAATATCTTCCAAACTCATACTTTAAGCGTCCAACACCTGCACATGCACAGCTACACAAAACCTTTGTATTCCACATATTAATTTGCATAAATATAACATATTGCACCTTTTAATACATGAAACTTTGGCCGCTTATCACAGACAATTACATTGAATTCATGTCTCGTAATACGCGAACACATATCAATGAGTTGCTTCATCTCGATCACTCTAAAGAAGAAGACAGAGAAGGCATCGATGTGCCATATTTTGAGCTGGAAAGCATAATAGCTGCTACTGATGACTTCTCGGAGGAAAATCGGTTGGGACAAGGTGGTTTTGGGCCTGTCTACAAGGTAACAAATTAAGAAGTTTTTGTAAGTTATCTTTTTCTACAAAAGGTAGTAACTAAAGTATTATGAATATTTGATCAGGGTAAGAAATTGCCGTGAAGAGGTTGTCGAACCTCACTGGACAAGGCTTGTAAGAGTTTAAAAACGAGGTTATGCTGATTGCAAAACCTCAACACAGAAATCTTGTTAGACTATTGGGATACTGCATCAAGGGAGAAGAGAAAATGCTACTTTACGAGTACATGCCAAATAGAAGCTTAGATCTATTCATTTTCGGTTAGTTTTCTTGCTTATATGTGTAGAAATGCACACTTGTTTATGCAACTATACAAAATCATTAAGAAATAAAGTTTAATACTTTTCTTTTGCAGGATCGAACACTTTGCGCATCATTGGACTGGGAAATGAGGTTCAATATCATTATGGGAATTGCTAGAGGACTTAATTATCTTCATCATGATTCTCGGTTGAGGATTATTCATAGGGATTTGAAGACGAGCAACATTTTGCTAGACGAGGATATGAATCCAAAAATTTTGGATTTTGGTTTGGCCAAGATAGTTAAAGGAAAAGACATGGAAGCCATCACCAACAACTTCGGACTCCCTTTTCTTAAAGAAGAGCCAAACTTGACTATGGAAACATGATGGGAATCGTGCACATGTTTTAAATTTTAAAACGATAGTTTACAAAAAGCAGATTTGCGTAGGCGGAAGCGATTACAAAAGCAAACGATAATAAAGGTCGAAACTTTATCCGACAATGATCCGATTACACGACGTTTAGACAATACTAATTAAACAAATACAACCATAGGGTGTTATCAAGATTATACCTTTTGACGAATAAACAGCGTTGAAACACTCGGGTACAAAGAACGTCACGCTAGTTGACAACACACGACCTCGTCACACGAAATCGTCTCACGGTTTAGCGAGGAAACCGTTTCACGGCAGCCCGGTTCAGCGGCTAAGTCCTGTTCAACGGGTGGATCCGGTTTGGCTCGTGGAGGAGCGCTGACGGCTCACGACAGAGGTTGAGGCGGCTGGTGCGGCGCGCAACGGTGGCGCTGTGGTTGCCGGCACTCGTTAGACGGCGGGGATGGGGTGGCCTGGTTGGGTATCGCAAACAAGAGAGAGATGGTGGCTAGATTAATTCCTTAGGGTTTTACAATAAGTTTGTATTTATAATCTCAGTATTTACAATCTAAACCCCGGGTAAATTAACAGTTAGTTCCCACTGATTAATCTTTAATCCGTTTCAATCCTCGAGGTTTCTAATCATAGCTAATTAGAGAACCAATAGCGTATACCGAACACGTTTTAACATTTAACCATTACATTAAAAACATGTTAATATATATTCTACTAATATATATATAACCACATTCCGCCATTTGGTAGTTAATTATTCCAAATATTTAAATACTAAATAACTAATAAATATTTATCTAAATAGTTAATCCACCGAATTCTGAATTCGCGTTTCGTGAAATAAGTTTAACATTTAAATGCTGTGATTTGTTCTTTGCCCAAAGTGTAACTCTTCGGGTCGTACATTGACAGCAACGTTGATATTAACGATGATTGGACATCTAATATCCAACAATTTCCCACTTGGACGATTCGTCGATTAATTGGTTCAACGTAGACAGTGGTGGACGCCTAGCTGCATCTCATTGCCCCTAGCAAGTTATGGCGTATTACAATCGTCAACTACTTTCTCGTGTTCAAGTAACTATTACTTAACCAAGTATAACAGCCGTGGTAAACATATCTATGTATCCTTTCTGTTTAGGTCATTCGTTGAACATGAGACATGGATACGAGTCACTTCTAATATGATGTTCAACTATTCTTGTTCTCGTTCTCCAATTCAAAGTGGTCTAAACAAACTACTCTTACTTTGTGTGTGGGCACGCGATTTATACCAGTTCGAATCAACGAGGGCGCGAGAATGTCCAACTCTTAATTAAAGGAGAACATAATTCCTTTGGTCACGTACAACTCTCACTTAACTTTAGATTCATTCCTAATCATACCCTTATTACTGCCTATTAAGGTACATCGTTAGATAAGATTAAAGAACAAACTTCAGTCAGAGTTAGTTCTAGTATGTGCCTCGGGTTGAGGATCGATAGATCTTACCATATTCAAAACTTCTCAAGACCTTGATCCATGAAGATAGTTTTGAAGCGAGTTACATTCAATAATCATTCTCTAATGAGTATAAGTGAATATGATCTCCAACTACTTGGATTTTCATTCATAATGAACCCGTCATCCAATTTACAATAGTCTTTCATTCAAATTGATTCCCATGAATCTGATCGACTACGAACATTTAGAATACAATATTCAATGATTTCTAAAATGTACAAAATATCGAACATAGATACATCTATTTATAATGCATTTAACCATTAAATCAATATAAAACACTAATGTTTCTATATATTGTTCGAAAGCACCCAATATCAACATACAAATCAAACTCAAGTCCAGCAAATCTAAGACCTATCAGCATGCTCCTCATATACATATTGAGGTATAGGCTTAGTGAATGGGTCAGCTAAATATAGATTTGTGTGAATTTTGTTTAATATGATGTCTCTAAGTTTCATGATCCCATTAATGAAACTTATGATGAAAAAACCCCTTTTGGAACTCCTTTCTAACTCTTAGAATCTATCTGAACTCTTTCAGAACACTGTCTTCTAATGTTTTCAAATCACAACATCTCATGTTGTGTCATAGTTACTAATGAAACTCTTTCATTAGATAATACTGATATTTCTCATGGTGTATTCATTCATTCTTAATGATCGCCCTTTTGGTGTTTATATCTTAACTATTAAGATAATAGTGTTTGATTGACAAGTTGTCATAACTTTTATGATCTTGTTTCAAGAACCCTTCTTGATAGTCAAAGCTAGTACTCTCGGTATCTTATCTTATAAGATAGCAGTATATCATCATAACACTTTATGACCATCACCATTTTATACTTCTCAAGTATTTTCCTTTTATTCTGTCACAGTTGATTTCAACAATTCTTTCATCATATGAAAGTATTGACATAACTTATTATCTTTTAGATGAAACCTCATGACCTCTGTTTTTATAAGTTTAATAATGTATAAGCATATAATTAATATTTAGGTGTTTATAAGTTTTAAAAGAATTTTAAATAAATATTCTTACCATAATAATTACTAAAAAAAAGTTTAATAATGTATAAACATATAATTAATATTTGGGAAATACATTATTAATATAAAAAAATAACATAGTTAAATTTGTCTAAACAAATCATTTCCATTATATATTTATGATTTTAAATTGCTTTATAATATGTTTTTAAATGTAAAAAATAAATAAACATTGTTTTATAATTTCTGTTTTTATAAAACTTTCAGAATATATTTATAGAATTTGTAAAAATTAAATGGGTTTTTAAACATGGAATAATGTATTAAAATAATAAAAGGAATTAAACTTAAAAAGAAAAACGGCTGCCGGGACTCGAACTCGTGTCGAGGCCGGGTCGCCTAGACACACGCAAACTTAACCATTAGACCAGGGCTTATGCCTTGGTCTAAACCCACGCGTTTTAGGTTTTAACAAACAATCCCAAGTCATCATCTTCCCCAATTGAGACCCGTAACCCTAGCTTCACAATACCCTCGATTGGTCATCGATTCGAACCCAAAACTATAGGGCTTTTGATCGCGGTATTGAAATGAGTTAAATGACACCGAAATTACCTGGAATGATTGAATAATGGAAGCGAACAACTGGGTGGAACAGAGTTGAGTTCGTCGGAAGAAATCGAGCTCTAGGGGAGAAATTAAATGTAATTGCAGGTGTATGTGATAGGTTTCGTCTATGATGGTGGGTACCTATTTATACCCAATTTAGACTTTAATGGCTCGAACGTTAAATGAGTGAATGTGGGTTTTTCGGTTACGAGTTTGATAATGAAATGATCATAAAACTTTAATTAATCATAGGTGGTGGGTCGCTTGATTGGTTTAAACATGTTAACGGTTTCAGTTTCATGTGAAAATATCACATTTACGAGTTTGGGATTAATGCAAAGCAATCGGTGGTTTGCGGGAATCGAACTCGGAACTAGAATAAGGAAAAGTAGAATTCGGGCTTGGCAAAACAGGCCCCTGGACTTTCAGGGTTTATTATTTTATGTAAAAACTTTGTTTTAATTTGAAATTAAGTTTCAGAAATTACCACTTGAACCCTGGACTTTTATAAAACATAAAATCAGTAAAGTTTTATATTTTTTTTATAAATCCAATAATTTCTATATTATAACTAAATGTTATAAATACAAACTATAATTTTTTGTAAAATAAAATCGTTTTATTTATATAAAACTTATTTACTTTGTAATTTATATATTTTAATCTTTATAAATTCCTAAATCTATTTATAGGACTTATAACATTTTTTATTTGCATACTTGTATATATATAGGTTTAGGAAAATAACTTAGCGCATATATATATATATATATATATATATATATATATATATATGTGTGTGTGTGTGTGTGTGTGTGTGTATTTGTTTAATAGGATTAAAACATTTATAACTCCAAATAAATATTCATTGAATTTGAAATAAATGCACCAAATGTATGTATGCGTGTATACTCATGAGATGTAATGGGTAGGTAGGATACTCTCATAATTGCAACACAAGTGTCGAAAAAGTAAAAATATTGGCCTCAATTTCTTGGGGATTACAGTCTCCCCTACTTTAGGAAATTTCGTCCCGAAATTGATTAGAAGGAGGGTTTAGGAAAGAGAGATGTGTGTTTGGATTCTCAACTAGTTTTGTTTGTCGGTTTGGGGAGTATAGTTGATGACAAGGTTCAGGTTAGGTCATCGCGTCAGTAGTGGATTTTGTTTGAGTGGGAATAAGGAGAAGATTGCCCTAAAATGATTTTGGACTCAAATGATGGGATGCATCACTTGTGACGAGGATGATGGAATTTTTCAGATCCAATCTTGTCTAGGATATTCTCTAAGATGCTCGAGTAATGTCACTAGATAAGGATCTCACAACTATTGGTCAAGGTCAAAGTAATAGGAACCTACGTGATACGGACAACGTTACTTCTGACAATATGAAAGGAGCACTTATATATAGGATGTACCAGCGGTATATCTACTATGCCCTTATCATATCCCATTAGTTTCGTTACTGTATGTTACCATAGGTTTTATGTTATCACACATGACCGAATTTACTATGTTTTCCCATGCGCTGATTTTTATAATTACGTGTGCACCCGTAATTACTCTAATCGTCGTATGGTCCGTATAGATCATTCTATTGTGTGTGGGTACAGGGGGAAACACCCAAAAGCATGTAGTATAAGTTTTTAATAAGTTACCATGTCTCTAGATGGTAAGGTCAGTCAGAAAATAAAGACTAATAATGGCACAACCCTATACGTGGGTGCTTTGAGTAAATGGCATATCCCTCTAGATTACCCATAAAGTTGATAGCTATCTCGTGTCTGAACAAGAATACGTCAGACCCCGAGTAACTCAAGTTAATCGTTCCCTCGTGTTTGAACAAGAATACGTCAAACCCCGAGTAGCTCAAAGTTTATAGCTATCAGTTTTTCATTGATAAAGTTAATGATCATGCCTCATGTATATAGTGGACAATAAATTGTGAAGAATGTAAACGATCTAGTTTCGTATGTAATGTAGGCACTCAAGTTTCTTGTATAGCGTAAATAATCTAATATCATGCATATTGTAAATATCCAAGTATCATGTATCGTGAGAACAATCTAGTATCATGCAAATTGCAAGTAATCAAGTTTCGTCTATAATGTGATCGATCATGTATATTGCAAGTAATCAAGTCCCGTCTATAATGTGATCAATCTAGTATCATGTATATTGTATGCAACCAAGTTTCATGTATAACGTTAACAATCAAGTTGTGTGTATAATGTAAACAATTTAGTCTCAAGTATATTAGGAACGTTCATATGTAAATAATTGAACCTCATGAATAACGTAAACTATCGAATCTTGTCGGTGATCGAGTGTTGTGGACAAACGCGTTGTATAATGTAGGTAGTTGGGTTTCAAATTTTCAACTTTGTTGACGGATGGTTACCGTCTATGCGAGATGATTCATCTTCTCGAAGTGGTTAGTAAGTTCATACATTTTCGAAGGTGCAAGGTGATGAGAAAATTTTATAGATATTTAGAGTAATACGCACACGAATAATTGATTTGCGTTTTTTGTTTGTAAATGACAATTAATTGAAATTTATCTTTGTTTGTAAGTAAGTGAAAGTAATAGGTCGAATAACTAGGTAATTGGGTAAATAAAACATTTTTTATTTATTTAATTATCATAAAGAGAATGTTTCAAAAGAAAATAATGGCTAAATTATTTCGTAATTAGGCCAAGAATTTAAAAGTAACGAATTAAGAGGTCGTAATGAAATGATTAATCGAATCATAATTAATTATTAACTAAGATAATGAGATAAATGTTTTTATAAAACAAATTGCCTTAAATTCATTCATAAGGTAAAGGGGTTTGTAAATAATTTATAATCTAGATAAAATTTATAAACCAAGGGTTTGATAAAGATTTTGTTTAAATAAAATAACTACTTTAGTCAAATCAGGAAATAACAAAATAATTAGTTTACAAAGAATATTTAGGTATCAATCATTAAGAAGAGTTAAAATAATAACGTTTATATTTGGGTACAGGGTATGTGTTTCAATTTAAGTTTTAAGAAAACGCGAAATAGGATATCCGACTACCATCTCAGATAGTTTTCCGCCAGGAGGCAGTTGAGCACCAAGACGAACCTCGTTGTGGTTATTCATATTGCAAAACGGGTTTCAGCCCTAGTTATTTCTATATGTACATCAGGTATTCCCTGGTTTCCAGTCCTTGCCTTAGAAATTATACGGTCCTTACATATAGGTGAGCGGTATCAGCTGGAACTCCTAAGGCACTAGTAGGTTCCTTGGCTTATCCTGCTCCTGGGTCTGGATGGTGTAGGTTAGGTGCTAGGTAAGGGTCTCTCGATGGGGGTGGCTCAGTTGTCCGAAGTTTCATGCCTGCTCCTATGCAAATCTGCTCTGTGGTCAAACATGGATCTGACAGCTAGTCATGCCGGCCACTGATTATCTGGTGATGGGGACCCAAAGTCTTCCTCTTGTGTTGACTCTGCTTCGGGGTGATTCTCACGGGAGTGAGGAGGGTAAGAGACCATGTCTAGCATGAAAAGGTCGTAAGTGTAATGGTAAGTTGTTAAGTACAAAGGTATCCATGAGTTTAAAATTTGACTAATCATAACACCGAGTTCTTTATAATAATATATCAGGAGTAACACTTGACCTATAAGTAGTGTGCCCACGAAAGAGATTCCCAGGAAAGAGAGGTGGGTCACAAGGGACACACTGAAGTACTTAGTCTTTCCCTAGTCAGAACCTTTCATGGACTTACACCCACTCTTCCAGCCATCATGTACCATTAACATTATTATTTGAACTTATGGTTATGATGGGAATCATTAAGGATTGTGTCTTGAGGCTCAAGGGTGTGTTTCATCTATTCAAGCAGCTTCCTTTCCTTGGATGGTAGGGTCTAAGGGTGTAAATCTCTCACAAGAGATGATAAGGATGATAAGATTTTCAAGGCATAAGGAAGGAAGGTATAGGAACTTAAATAAGTTTAAGTGTAAGGATCAAATAGGGAGGTTTAGGTATGTGCACCAAATTTATAATAACTAAGAGAATGATGTTTAGGTTGTATTTATTTGGGAAATAACCCAATGGATACCGTGACAAATCAAAGTTATTTGAATTCATTTACTTTCAAGAAGACATACTTTAGCCTATAGGTGAACACTCACTTCGGGAATTCCCTGGAAAGTATACGGATCCTTCAGTTGATTTAGATTTATATGAAATGCTTTCCTAGACAGAAGACCCAAAGTACAGGCATTCACCCTTCCCGATTGCACATGTTCTCTAATAATTTTCAGAACCCAAAACTTTGACAGGATTTTAAAATTTTAATAGGCATTGGGTCTAGGAGTTTGAATTTTTTTCCATATGTGATTAGTAATGATGTGTAAAGATGAAAGTGTATAAGTATATGGCAAAACTTAGGATAGCATTTAGTGATATCAAATAGGTATTGTGCAGATAATTCAAATAGTGTAACAAAGAAGGTATCAAAGAAGTAGTAGTTTTTTTTTTGTAAACATGTAGGTTATCAAGTAACATGCAATGTATTACACTAGATAGTATGTAGGATAATTACACAAAGGTATTATAAGGTTATAGACTATAGACTAAGAATATGTTTCAAGTAATCCACGTAGTTTCAAATAGCTTCATGTAGTCCTTGGAATGTTGTAGTTCATGTAGTTGTATCATGTAAACAGAAGTAGATAGATGTAGGTAAGTATGTGTATAAATGAGTATACAATGGAGTTCCTAGTAAAAGACACGAGTTAAACTCATGTTTGGGGACTCGTAGGTTATAGTCTAGGTCATGTGTGTCTAATAACCTAGTTCCCTATAACCATGGCTCTGATACCAATCAGTCACACCCCGGCCGACGGCGGATTATACGTCGGGGCTGACGCGGTTGTTCATAAGCACATGATCATCTAGTAAATACGACAATATTTATTATTCGAATTAAAAGCATTCGTTACAAGTGGAAATGGAAAACAAAGGGTTCAATCATAACATAAGTTTTAATTAAAACTAGGTCCGGAGTCCTAAGTGATCATGTAGTGTCCTCAAACTAGTGCACCTGAAACATGTGAGTAAATGTCAACTACAAGTAGTTGGTGAGTAACATAAGTTTTGACACCAAACAAAGTTAAGTATAAGTTTACAATTCAATATGTTCAAAGTATGTCTAAAGCATATATGTGAAAACATACAAGGTTACAAGCGTACAATTCAATCCTGGTAATGGAAAACTAGATACGCAATCCCACTGATTGCAATTTTGAAAAAGGGGCAAAAGGATACCCAAGTTGTAAGTTAATACCCAACAAAACCCGCCAAGGTTTTGTGGTAAGTTATAGTTTCGGATTCCTGTATAAATGATCATAAAAGGTACTACCTTAGACTTGGGCTGCAAGTTAATGAATGTACTGACATGAATATATGTAATGGTCACCAGGTAGTTTAAGACATAAAGTATAAAAATCAAAGCATAAGAACAAAGGTATTGAATTGTGTATGAAATATAGTTAATAACATGTTTCACCCCAAAAGGTAAAAAGAGTAAAAAAGGGGCTATGTAAACTCACCTGTATCAAAGCTAGAATTGGTATGAATCGGTAAGGACTGATAGTCCTTGTGAGGATTCCTCATAATAAACCTACACGTGTAATGGTACTCTAAATGTAATATACGTCTAAATGATAGTAAGGAGAGTTTGGGACTTTAGGGTTTCATGAGGGTTTTGAGACTTGAGCATAGAGTTTGAGTAAGTTTAGTAGGAAAATATATGCATTTATAACGCTAAAATGTTTTGCCTTTGTTCGTATAATTATTTTTCAATAATTAAATAAATCATAGTATGAAAAGATATTTAAATAATATTACATGTGAATGGTTAAATAATATGGAATGAAAAATAATACACTTGGAACTATTTACATAATCATTCTAAAAATGATTTATAAGTAAATTATAAAGTGGAAAAGATTTAGTAAATTTTATTTTGTGTAAACAAAATAATTAGTTAATGTAAATAAATTGGGTAATTAATCCATTAATAAAATGGTTATTTAATGGAGAAATGGTTAATTAATCTATTAAGGCATTTTAAATGCATTATAAAGACTAAGTAATCTTTAATTAGGGTTAATTGAATTTTGTATAAAATAATTATTTAGGTGTTTATAAGTTTTAAAAGAATTTAAATAAATATTCTTACCATAATAATTACTTAATGGAGAAATAGTTAATTAATCTATTAAGGCATTTTAAATGCATTATAAAGACTAAGTAATCTTTAATTAGGGTTAATTGAATTTTGTATAAAATAATTATTTAAAATAATTATTTAGGTGTTTATAAGTTTTAAAAGAATTTAAATAAATATTCTTACCATAATAATTACTAAAAAAAAGTTTAATAATGTATAAACATATAATTAAAATTTGGGAAATACATTATTAATATAAATAAATAGCATAGTTAAATTTGTCTAAACAAATCATTTCCATTATGAATTTATGTTTTAAATTGCTTTATAATATGTTTTTAAGTAAAAAATAAATAAACATTGTTTTATAATTTATGTTTTTATAAAACTTTCAGAATATATTTATAGAATTTGTAAAAATTAAATGGGATTTTTAAACATGGAATAATGTATTAAAATAATAAAAGGAATTAAACTTAAAAAGAAAAACGGCTGCCGGGACTCGAACCCGCGTCGAGGCCGGGTCGCCTAGACACACGCAAACTTAACCATTAGACCAGGGCTTATGCCTTGGTCTAAACCCACGCGTTTTAGTTTTTAACAAAAAATCCCAAGTCATCATCTTCCCCAATTGAGACCCGTAACCCTAGCTTCACAATACCCTCGATTGGTCATCGATTCGAACCCGAAACTAAAAGGCTTTTGATCGCGGTATTGAAATGAGTAAAATGACACCGAAATTACCTGAAATGATTGAATAATGGAAGCGAACAGCTGGGTGGAACAGAGTTGAGTTCGTCGGCAGAAATCGAGCTCTAGGGGAGATATTAAATGTAATTGCAAGTGTATATGATAGGTTTCGTCTATGATGGTGGGTACCTATTTATACCCAATTTAGACTTTAATGGCTCGAACGTTAAATGAGTGAATGTGGGTTTTTCGGTTACGAGTTTGGTAATGAAATGATCATAAAACTTCAATTAATCACAGGTGGTGGGTCGTTTGATTGGTTTAAACATGTTAACGGTTTCAGTTTCATGTGAAAATATCATATTTACGAGTTCGGGATTAATGCAAAGAAATCGGTGGTTTGCGGGAATCGAAGTCATAACTGGAATAGAGCCCTGGACTTTCAGGGTTTATTATTTTATGTAAAAACTTTGTTTTAATTTGAAATTAAGTTTCAGAAATTACCACTTGAACCCTGGACTTTTATAAAACATAAAATCAATAAAGTTTTATAATTTTTTTATCAATCCAATAATTTCTATATTATAACTAAATGTTATAAATACAAACTATAATTTTTTGTAAAATAAAATGGTTTTATTTATATAAAACTTATTTACTTTGTAATTTATATATTTTAATCTTTATAAATTCCTAAATCTATTTATAGGACTTATAACATTTTTTATTTGCATACTTGTATATATATAGGTTTAGAAAAATAACTTAGCATATATATATATATATATATATATATATATATATGTATTTGTTTAATAGGATTAAAACATTTATAACTCCAAATAAATATTTATTGAATTTGAAATAAATGCACCAAATGTATGTATGTATACTCATGAGATGTAATAGATAGATAGGATACTCTCATAATTGCAACACAAATGTCGGAAAAGTAAAAATATAGGCCGGAATTTCCTGTGAATTACAGATTAGATGTAAGTTTGGTAATGAAACACTGATAATAGGCGAAACTGAGTCAACGTCCTCAAATAAAACTATAGTAACGTTTGGTAACAGTACGTATGTAACTCATCAGATTAGATGTATGTTTGGTAATGAGACACTGATGATGGGCGAAACTGAGTCAACGTCCTCAAAATCAGCGTTAAAATAAAAAATAATCATATACATATGTAACAAAAAAAATATAGTACTAAATCTTTACCTAGAGCCTTTTTTTTTGTTTTTTTGGTGTAACGGTGCTTATTCACCTCAAACGAGAGTAGATATCATTACCATTTATATTTTAGCATCCAAATCCGATTTTTTACTATCAATTAGGTTCTATTTTAAACCTCTTTTTATAAAACTAAAAATCATTTTCATTCTTAATTAAGGAATACAGGTTTTTTGTTCTTACCATAAATGCAGGTTATTATTTGCTACACATGTAACATTTTTATTGTTGACAGCAAATAAGGTTCAAAACAAAAAATCCCATGATCAAGTATCTCATTCGATTAAGTCGCCCAAAAGAAGATTAGGCCATTAAAGTAATTCCCAAAATTTAGGAATCATTTGAATGAAACTCCAAAAAAACAGATTCTAACCAAATTCAATATAACCAGACTGAAAATCAAAATCAACATGACCAAATTGAAACTCCTAAATCTTTAGGTTTTTAAATAAATTTCTAATAAATGTAGTTCAATCTATTAAAAGAGTAAAATAACCAAATTGAAAGCAAAAACACATCACATTAACGATTGTGTGTGTGTTCTTTTTTATAAAGGAAAATTAAAAATAATTACATAAGTGGCTTTACCCCAAGCTTACAACATTAATCGCAAGCCAATCTTGATCTTTAGACTCTAACGAGCAGAACTTGAGCTTACTCGACCTCCACACGACTCGTTTACACCACCAGTTGAAACCTACTTTGTGTATAAAAAAAGATAAAGAAACAGAAAAAAGAAAAACCATCTTACAAACACAAACCCTTTTCAACCGACATCTTGCTTCTTTTCTTCTTCTTATCGGTAATAGAAGCTTCTTCTCGGCTCTAGGTTTCTTCTCCACTGGAGCTTTCTTCATCTCAGGTTTCTTCTCCGTCGGTTTCTTCTCTGCCATTGATAGTGTGTGTTTTGTGTGTGTTTTTATAGAGAGAAAGATGGAGGTTGTTTGTTGTTTAGGGGAGAGCTTTATTTGTGTATTTTGAATTTGATTTGACATATGGCAGATGGTGGTTACCAAGAAAGGTGGGGTGTAAATTTATTTTCTGATTCTACCTTTTTCGTACCTTTTACATCAAAAATATGTACTTTTACTTGATGGAAAGTGTCTTTTAATCACCATCACACATCAAAAGTTGATCAATGCCTAGGATAAGGTTTTTATAGTTTTTACAACTCAGTAAAGTTTTTATTTTATTTTATTCATATATATAATATATATATATAATAAATAAAAGTTTTTCATGTCACGTGTCGCTTTCATATTTATTCTAATCATTTTTTTTCGGCTCTTTCATTTTTATTAAATACACATCTATCTTTTAATAATAATATATTTTAAAAAAAAATAATAATTATTCTAATAAAACACATTTATTTTAAATTATTTCTTATTATAATAAATTTTGAAATCTAATTATGTAAATTATATTTTCAATCAAATAATAAATGAAGTCAAATTACATTAAATAGTAATTAACATATTTTCGAAACCTAAATATATATTAATTTTTACATATTTTAAATTTTGTTTTCTATCCTTAGTATATTTACTACATTTTTACACATGTAAATTTTAAAATCTAATTATGTAAATTTTGTTTTCTATCCTTAGTATATTTACTACATTTTTACACATTAAATAGTAATTAACATAATTTTTATATATTTTAAATTTTATTTTCTATCATCATCAGTAAAACTTCAAGAAAACAATTTCAAGAACATTTTTTTTCCACGTGTGTAAAAAACCTGTATAAATTCAATTTACAACATAAACATAAGAACGATTGAAGAACGTCCTTTTTAAACATGTGTAAAATCCATATACACAAATGAATAAAAAAATCTACATCTAAAAATCACAAATATCTTTACAAACAAAAGAAAAAGTATATAGAAATCAAAAGAAAAAAAATTACATCCAAATAAACAAAATCAAATTCACATGAGTAAACTCTTTTACACATGTGTAAAATCAGTTAACACATGTGTAAAAGAATCAAATACAGATGTGTAAAATCAAAATACACATGTATAAAAATCAAAACCTATTGTAAATCAAAACAAATATATTTACACAAATCAAATCCACATGACAAAATTAATTTACCGTTTACATAAGCAGCAATCTGACTAATATATTATGAAATACAGCTTGATGACATCGTTTTCTAGATTTTTGAACATTTTTCTTTCTTGTCTATAGGGTTTTCATGTTTGCCTTTTTTCTTCCATATGAAATCTGGAAAATACAACATAAATTATTATTTGAATTTAAATTATATGTTATTCATAATTTTTAAAAAGTAGAAATGAGATCTGTTAAAGTAATTGTAAACAAAGACAACCACTTTGTGACCTTTGAATACGGGGAGGAAGATACATAAACACATGAAGAATAACTCTTTACACATTTGTAAATTCATTTTACACACGTGTAAATTCATTTTACAGACATGTAAATTCATTTTACAAACATGTAAATTCAAACCAGGGTCAAAAAAATTTACTTGACATAAGATAAATGGGTCAATCCATACTGCTGAAGTTGATGGCATACTGCTTATTTTGCCTGAGGATGAGATGCAATGAAGTCAACAGCAAGCTCAATGGAACTAATTTTGTCTGCTTCATTGTCAGGAATCTCAAACCCAAACTCTTCTTCAAGTGCCATCACAATTTCAACTGTATAATAATTGTCTAACCCGAGATCGTTTTGAAAGTGGGCAGTAGGTGTAACCTGCATCAAATGAGGAATATACTTTCAAATTTAAGAGATGCCTAAAGCAATTAACATAACAAAACAAATATCATTTTTGGAGACAACAATCAATTCTCACTTGTCAAATACATATGAAAAGTAGAGGTGCAAAACAGACAGGTTGGGTAACGGGTTGGGCAAACAGGGAATTTTAGTACTTCTCAAAACGGGTTGGGTTGGTCCAAAATAATGCTATTTAGAAGATTTTATGAACTGTGAACACACTTCGGTTTTTATTGGCTTGATCCACTCAACCTGTTTTCATTTTAGGCTTTTAGCTAACTTTTTAAATTTACCCATTTGACCCGCTAACCCAAATCAAACTACTTATCCATCACTGGATCTATCTATCTAGGGAAAAGTAAACTAGCCTCTCCATACAAGAAACCCATTTTTGTTACTTGAACCATGAAACCCATCAAAAACATAAAGATACTGAAAAAGAGAAAAAGGAAGAGATCATAAAGATGATTTCTTCTTTCCCATGCTTAAAATCAATGCTCGTCTATTTTTTATGTGTATAAAAGTTAAGTTATTCCATTACATGAAAAAGGCATGTAACATCCCGAAATCCGTAAATTATAAATCGGGAAAATGGACAACCCGATTTTCTGTTAAAGGTTTTGGATAGCGGGTTTTGGCGCGTACGGATTTATTTAATAAACCCGAAGGGTCCGAGGAGTTATTTAAAAGATGATTCGAGATCGAAACGCATACTAGAGGATACGCAGGGACCCGAGTGAAACATCTAGTGGTTTAAATACCACTTTATAGGAAAAACCTAGGTCATTATAGACCTAGGGAAGTGTGACGGCAGCCAAGCGAGCCGCAAGAGGGAATCCGGCGACGAGGGTGGTCGAACGACTTAGATGAAGGCGATGACACACGGATGTCGATCGGGGAGCATCCTTAACGCATTTAGGTAATCTCGTTTACTTTGTTTTCGATCATTTTGCATGAGAATATGATTAGGATTTCTTAATTTCAGTGTTAAGGCCGCTAGATGGCGACTTGGAGAAGATTGGTGAAAGAATCGAGCGAGAACAGGAATTCCGGCGAGGATTCCGGCCACCGTTTGCATCTCCAGCGGCAGATCCGGCGGCGGCTATGGTAGGGGGCTAAAGAGCTTGACGACACGGTCGCATGGATATATTATTTTCCAAATTCCGAGTTCGTTTGATAGGGGTTCGAGCAGTGCGAAGATAGACTCGTAAAACAAGCGAATCCGGCCACTGTTTCACTTTCCGGCGACGGAGGTGGCGTATTCCGGAGACGGTGACCGATGTGTTTGAAAGGGTTCGGCGATACGGACGCGTGGACATATTATTCGCCTAAAACGGAGTTCATTTGGGTCGGTTTTAAGCTACTCGTATATTGACGCGTAAAACTGAACGTGCAGAAACACGAATCTGTGTTCTGGCAGCGGTGGCGAGGACGAAGGCCGACACCAATAATTTTCTGAGGTCAGGTGTGTCCAGACGAACGCGTGGATAGGTGGATCGCGCGTAACGGAGCTTGTATGGTCGAGATATAAGCAAAACAAGTTTTCTTCTCGCGTGGTGCTCAGCAGTTTCGTACAAAACCGTTTAGAACGGCTTGTACGCAAAGGTATTATCCCATAGAACTTTATATTCATTGTTGGGGACTATTTTGAGATGTGAGAAAATTGTCGGGGATGACATTCAGGAACGTTTTTCGGTAACGTTAATTTAGGGGTTTCTATACGCGAACGAGCGCATCAGTTTTTTACGGTTTGGGACGATTTAGAACGAGCTGGTAGCTGCTGGTCCTGAGTAAGTGGGTTAGTGTTATAAAGTTCAGAGTGTTGATCTGGATGATTAATTTGACGACAGGTTCGTGTTGGGCAACGCGTTTACAGGTACGCGGTTTACGGTAGGAAAGCTTCGCAACCGTTGAGTTTCTAATCCCCTCTTTAAATGTTTTAATGTTTTGGGGCTATCGTACATACTTGCGAGAAGTGTTTTATTACAATAAATGTGTAACGAGCTTTGGGGTTTAACCCAATGAGTTATGGATATATATATATATTCAAATATGGGATTAAGGGACTGGGTGTTGTCCATAGGGTGTGTGGGTTAAAGTGGGTATGTGGTCATGGGTCATATAATGACCTAATAGGGGTCAGTCGGGGAACGAGTATATATGTCGTGCTAGTACGACTAGAAGGGGTTCAGTATGTGCACGTACATGGTATGTGCTTACGTAACGAAACATAGTACTTGTATGAGCGTTACCATAGTAGGGGTGTGTTGCATGATGAGTTACTCGAGGTATGAACTAGACGCTTATGATTCGTGTAGGATATATTATCCTGCGAATGTGTATGGGGTGCAGGTCTAGTTAACTAGTCATGTAAATGATATGTGATGTTATGTGTTATGTGTTGTGTTTGCATCGTTGTCCTTGTGGCACGGCAAACGGGTGTGTTTGCATCGTCATCCTGGTGACACGGCAAACGGGATTGTGAAGGACGAAGTCCTTCGGAAGGTCGCCAATGGTGACAATGTCCAACAGGACAGTGATGAGCTCGAGGTGTGTCGAACGCCCTAACGAGGGTGCAGTGATAAGGTATGTGCTTGCGTGCTTATGTATGTGTTAAATTTGCATGCAAGTGTTGAGTTATATTTATTGTGCACGAGATGATATTAATCTGGAGTATAGATCATATTAATGTGATGTGTAGATAAAATTAATGTGGTGGGTAGAGTTAGACCGACCGTTGTGTCAGGATTGTGATGTGATGTTTACAACTGTCGTGTCAGTTGATTCGTGAAAACCTTAGTCAAGGCTGAGTAAGTCGATGTCTAGGGATTTGTTGTGTTAACCAGGTGTCAAGTTAATATATGTGGTGGGTCATGAGTTAGTAGTGTAGTTAGTTCGATCCATGTCGATGAGACTACTGGATTATAATTATGGGATGAGTTTTGGGTGGTGAATCGTTATGGGATATCGTGAGATAACATGGGTTATTTATTGGTTAATAAATGTCAAAAACTATTTTGTTAAGTACCGGAGGGTCCTGATGGAGACAAATATTAAATGTGACAAGTTGGCTTTTAATTAAATTAAACTATTAGAACTCAGTCAGCATATATGTGTAGTTAGTTCGATCCATGTCGGTGTTAGTAGTGTAGTTAGTTCGATCCATGTCGGTGAGACTACTGGATTATAATTATGGGATGAGTTTTGGGTGGTGAATCGTTATGGGATATCGTAAGATAACATGGGTTATTTATTGGTTAATAAATGTCAAAAACTATTTTGTTAAGTACCGGAGGGTCCTGATGGAGACAAATATTAAATGTGACAAGTTGGCTTTTAATTAAATTAAATTATTAGAACTTAGTCAGCATAGCTGACTTTGTGTGTACGTTAAATTATTTCGCAGGAAAGTTCGGAGTCGACGTATCTTGGCTTGGGAGCGGTGCTACTCAGATTGGTGTGCAGGCATTCATGAGGTAAAGTTATAAACGGTGTTGTTTAACAAAAGTGAGTATTGTTTTTTAGAAAGACTTCCGCTATAGTTTTGATTTATAAAAAGAGTATTTTAAAGAGAATACCCAGTGATGAGAACTGATTGTAGGGTGTCCGATTTGAGGCCTTACAAAGTACATTCTTTAAAAAAACTCAATATTAAATGTACAAAAGGGGTATTAAATCTTAAAGTTAAGTACTGACATTAGCAAGATATATTCAATGCACAAATTACACGAAATAGATCTACAAAAGCATACACTTTTAACTAAGGGTGTGTTTGGGAATGCTTATTTAAGTTCAAAAGGACTTTTTGTCAAAAGGACTTATTAACTTATGACTTTTCAAAAAGAAGTTTTTAAAAAAGTGTTTGGATTAGTTTATAAGTCAATAAGTTATTTTTTAAAAAGTGTTTGGCTTAGCTTATTTATGTAAAAAGACCAAAAAGGACATTCTTTTATAAGTCAATAAGTTGTTTCTTGAAAAGTGTTTGGGATTCCTTATTTATACTATTACATAATTTTTCTCCTCCATAACATATTGAAAAAAAATTACGAAATATAAAACATAAAATTCGTTTACATTTTTTTATAATTTCTTGATTAGACCATAATAATATTACGTTCGGATTGCTTAAAAAAACCAAAATGCACAATAATAACAAAGTAATGTCATACTACATTCTTCTCCGCGATGCCATTACATCTTGCGCAATCACATCTCTTATCGCTGCCATAAGCATAATATCATCATTCGTACGATTTGTAGTCGGAACTTCTTCATGAACTTCATTAGTAGAATCACCTTCTGTGTGATTGTAAGATTCTTGTTGTGCCATGTTAAATGCTCCATTTGTTTTTAATTTGTTTTTGATCAAGGGTTCTGCCTGTTTTTTCGTACATGTTTTTTTCTATATTCTCCCACCCAACCTTATTAAAGGAAGTACCGGGTTTATTCCCTCTTCTAAGTTCAAGCAAGCACGCATCGATAAACTCTTTGAACGTATCCTTATCCCACAAGAATTTTAGTTTTTTCTTTTGAGTTGATTTTTCACAAACAACAATATTTGGCCGGTTTTCATCCATTATCTAATACATAGCAACAATCAATTTAGTCCTAAAATCACATTCTATAGTCCTATCCAGAACACAAGTAGATGTATGATATTTAGACATAATGATGACAGGTATGTGCAAACGCTGGTCTTTTAGTGTGATATTTTTGTTGTTTGTTCTTCTATGTTTTGAGAAAAAAGTAATGCTAAATTTTGTTTAACAGAAAATTAAAGATGTATTCTTAAATTTGTTTTGGTTACTGAGTGAAGTATTTACATAGACCTGGAGTTAGCTTCTGCACAAGGACAGCTTATGATGAAAATGCTATAACTAATGCTCTTGACATTTATACTACCCCAACGTATAATGTTTGTTTTCTTTAGGTGAAACTAAGTTTATAATTTTGAAACCATATTCTGAATTTTATTTTAATTTTCAATTTTTCTTGCAGCGGTGCAGTGCATTTTACAGCTTCGAACACGTGGTTCCTAACACGTGGGAATATGATCGACACTCACGGTTTCTAAATGCACAAAATAACACAATTCCAGAACATGTACTCCTATCCAGAACATAAAGCATAATGGCACACACTAGCAGTAACCAGTAACATGTCCAAAACTTTAGATCTAACCATAACTACCAATTATAGCTCAGAACGAAATTTACAAAACTCACTAAAAAGGTCCAGTATGTGATATAAAAATTCACTAGAAAGTCAAGTTAAAAGTCATGTGTGAAGTTTCAAGTATCAAAATTCACTAAAAAGGTCCACTATAAATTCCTAAAATGGAAGGAAAATGCATAACAGACACACAAATTGATTGAAAAATGAAGCATAATAGTGAACAATTTGGTCAGAAATATTGCTATTGCTATTTTCACCATTCACTACCCAAAGAACAATTTAGGACAGAAACTTGCAAGATGTAAAGAAATGCCAAACGACAAACAAGAAATCAAGAAATAGGATGTTTACCTTCAAGTAGCAGAGCGAGGGGACAGAGGCAGGGGGTCGGAGGCAGACGACGTAGGGGGGTAGGAGGTGACGACGTGAGGGAGGCCGACGAGGCAAGAAAACAGAGGTGGTGGCTCGTTGATGATGGTGTAGCTGTGGCGAGATGTGGTGGCGAGATGGGCTGGAGATGTGGCTGGTATGTGAGATAGGAGAAGGCAGGTATGTATGTGAGAGATAGAAGGCAGGGTAGTTGAAGGGTGTAATGGGTATTTATCACCCATTACCAACCAAAAGTTCTCAAAAGTCATCCAAGAGTTACTTCTCCAAAACTCCTTATTTATACATCTGATAAGTTGAAGTTCAAAAGAACTTATGCCTTTGCCAAACAAACTTATAACCTTATTAACTTTTTCAAAAGTTAATAAGTCATAAGTAACCAAAAAGTAGGAAACCCAAACACCCACTAAGTATTCATTGAAAGGGGAAACAAAACTGTTCAACACAGAAGAGATATTTAGGTTCAATTGTTCAAGCGATGTTCATCTTTTAAGACCGGCACATCATAAAACCGACAAGTCCCACTGTTAAGAACCAAACCAAAAATCAACATCAGATAGTGTAACGCTTTTCTTTAAACCTAGAGAGAAATTATGCATAAAAGCATGCTTTGAACAAGAACCATAAAAGCATGCTTTGACCCATGAATGTAACTGACAAATTATCAAAAAAATAAAATAATAAGAATCGTATTTGTTAGGGTTTTGGGCAAATTACCAGTTCATTAAAGAATGCAGATTCGTGCAACAACGGCTCTAATCCGCCATTCACAACGATAAAGGCGAGTAACAACTGTCGATTCAATATTTTTCCAACTATGAACATGAAATTTTGTGGTACAGTAGTGAGATCTAGAGAACCCAGATCTAGGGTTTGAAGGCGAACAAGCGGTGGTGGTCCGAGCAGAATGAGAAGGCGAACGACAGATCTGGTTTAGCGCGTGGTGGCCATGGCGGTGAGAAATTTTCTGATGTTGATATCTCGATGATGAAGGACTGTGAGTTGTGATGTTTAGAGAGAGAAAAGTGAATACAGAGAAAGAGTCCAGAACTTGATTAAGAGGATAGGTTGCAAGTTTAAAGAGAGAGATTGAGAAAATGACATAAATGCTCGTCTAAATTAAAAATAAACTAAAAAACATAAAAAAAGAATGAGTAGTTATGGTAGAGTTTAAGAGTTTTCAAAACAATTCAGTATTTTCATTTGATATGATCCATATATATATATATATATATATATACACATATACTTCTAGAAGCTGTGATAGGAAGCTCATATGCATTATATAAAAACTGTTATTTTTCTTGGACCTAAAGCTGTCATAGGAAGCTCATATGATTTTTCGGATTTATAACTTTATTTTTTAACCTAAAGTGTTAGTTTTTTTTTTGCTCAACATTGGTGTAAACAAACTATTGAAGCTACACAAAACAAAAAAACTTTCTGATTTAGGGGTTGTTTACTTTCTATCTACACAAAACACAAACTTTTTTTTTTTGCCCAACATGACTTAGGTTTGAGGACACGATTTTTTTTTAATTTTTTTTTTATTTTTATGAAAACCCAACCCCATATTGGTAAAAAGAAAAATCATCTTCCTTTCATTAATTAATTATGGAGTGGAATCTCTTGGGGCCATATATATTGAGTTTGATAAGATGTGGGTTAAGTAGTCGTCTAAACAACGAATGGGAAAGATGAAAGAGGTGAGGAAAGCCGAAAAATGAAAGAGCAAAAAAAACAAAGATTTGAAGAATAGAAGGAGGCGAAGAAGGCAGCGTTAGAGATAAAGAACACATCATATAAACATATGTATGAACAACTGGAAACAAAGGAGGAGGAACATGATATGTTTAAGATTGCCAAAGCTAGGAAGCGTATGGGGCAGGATCTAGGAATTGTGAAGCTTATAAAGGGTAAGGATGGACGGGTTTCAGTCTAGGAGCAGGACATCAAGTCAAGATGGAAAACTTACTTCCATAATATGTTCAATGGTGGGAGGGCTTACCAAGAAGAAAATGTCAACACCACTATGCAAACGACGATAACAGAATAACTGCTACTGTGGTAGTATCACAGAGGAAAAGGTAAGGATAACATTCAGAAAGATGGGAAGGGCTAAGGCACTTGGCCCAGACAATATACCCATTAAGGTGTGGAATGTCTGGGTGAGGAAGGAGTACAGTGGTTAACCACTCTGTTCAATATTGTCTTCAAATACGGTAAGATGTTGGATCAATGGAGGAGGAGTGTCGTAGTTCATCTTTATAAGAACAAAGGAGACGCCCAATGTTTTGGGAACCATAGGGGAATTAAGTTGTTAAGTCATACTATGAAATTATGGGATAGACTTATTGATACTAGAATTAGATGGGAAATGCAAGTTACGGTGAACCAATTTGGATTCATGCCAAGGCGGTCCACTACAGAGTCAATACACATCCTAAATAGATTGATGGAAAAGTATAGGGAGAAGAAACAAGATCTGCATATGGTGTTCATTGACTTTGAAAAGGCGTATGAAAGTGTGCCACATTGTCTGATTTGGGACAATCTTGAGGGCAGAGGAGTCCCAGGGAAATATATTGAGATAATCAAGGATATGTATACCAGGACTGAAACAAGCGTTCGTGCACATATGGGGGATACATACTTCTTCCCTCTGCAGATAGGCCTCCACAAAGTGTTCGCATTTAGCCCATTTATTTTTGTAGTAGTCATGGATGTGTTGTCAAAGTCGATCCAAGAGGTTGTTTCGTGGTGCATGCTTTTTGCTGACTATATTATGCTAGTCGCGAAGAGTAAACATGGTCTGAATGGGAGGCTAGAGGTGTGGCGTGCAGTTTGGGAGAGCAAAGGTAAGGTTTAAGAATTAGTCGCTCAAAGACTGAGTACATGGTTTTGTGACTTTAGTGGTGTAAACGAAGTTGAGGACGTCTAGATCACCATCGAAGGGAAATCCGTCCCACAGGTAGCCAAGTTTAAGTATTTAGGATCATTTATACAATGCGAGGGACAGTGACGTAGCCCATCGCGTCCGGGTAGGCTGGTGTCAGTGGAGAGCAGCTACAGGCGTATTGTGCGACATGAGGTTCCCAACTAAATTAAAAGGGAAGTTTTATAGGGTTGCATTAGACCGACTATGTTATACGAGACAAAATGTTGGGTCATCAAGAAGACACAAGTGCGTAAACTGGAGGTAGCAGAGATGAGGATGCTAGGGGTGGATGTGTGGGCACACAAGACTGGACCGAATAAGAATGAGGCTTTTCGGGGAAAGATTAGGGGTGGCTACTATTTCAAATAAGATAAGGGAAGAAAGATTGAGATGGTTAGGACATGTGAACATGAGGCAAATGACAACGCCAGTTAGATTAGTGGAAACCCTCAATGTACAAGGGGGGATGGGTAGAGGAAGACCGAAATTGACTTGGGATAAGCGGAGTAGGCGGAATTTTCTAAACTTGCACCACTCTGAGGGCATGGTCGAGGATAGGAGTTCATGAAAGCATATGATTAAGGTTAAAGACTTTTAGGGGGATGGTACATATTTGTCCTAGCTTTATCTTAGTTGGCTCTCTATCCTCTAGGATATATGTATGATTTGTCTACATATCACCCTCCCCAGATCCTACCAACATCTTGTTATTAATGGGATTTACTAAGTATGATTGTTTTAGTTGAACAAAAGAAAAGGGTTTGCCTTTTAACATATGATATTACTATCAAGTGCAAATTAATATAACTAGTTGGGTCAACCCGCCCGTTACGTGGGTTCCATTTATAAAAAGGTTTGCGCTACGCGGCGGAAGTTTAGTTGTTTCTTCCCCACGATACGCAGCGTAACATTGGTCGTTATCGGCTCAGCTCATCGGAAACCATAAAAGCGAATAACAATAAAGCGAATACTGATACCAGTTTTGATAACACCAATGCCGGTAACACTGATGTTTGCCTCATAATCAGATCGGTTCTGCACGGTACTCAATGGTAACCGCATTCGCTATGACTTGAGTTTGGTCATGATCGTTATCGGAAACCATTAAAGAGAATATTGATTTTGGTCCCGATAATATTAATGCGGGCAGCGATGATGTTCGCTCTTAGTCGGTTCAGTTTGACATGGTACCGAAATGGTAATTGCATTCTTTACGACTTGAGTTTGGTCGTTATCGCCTAGACTCGTTGAAAATCACAAAAGCGAATATCGATACCAATACCAATACCGGTAATGATATTTCTCGCTCATAATCGGTTCGGTTTATCACGGTAGGTCGGTACCGCAATGGTAAGTGCACTCGCTGTAGCCCATGATACGGAAAAAATATTCGATTTCAAACAAAACTTAATCCCTTTTTAATACAAAATTTTATATCGGGAATCTCACAAAAGATCTAAAAACACTCGTGCATTCCATTTTTATAAAAAATTCCATTTTTTATAAAAAGTCAACGAACTAAAGCTATTAAAGAAAAAACAGAATTATTAGAAAAACAAACAGGTTAAAAGCGTAAATTTCATATAGTATGAGGGGTGAAAAAAACAAAAATTAGTGTCACTCACAAAGTTACGCGCGCGGGAATTTGGTCGTTATCGGTTCGGTTAATTTGCGACTAGGCCTGTCACTCCTTTGTAAAACCCTAAAACATACCCCATATATAAAAACATGTCGTAACGGCTGTCACTCCGTCGTAAAACATTAAAACATACCCCGTCGTAATCACTCCTCCGTAAAACTTTAAAACGTAGCAAAAAATATTCTGAACACAAATATAGACGTAATAATTAGAAAAAACGAAAAAGAAAAAAGAAAAGCTCAAAAAGTATGGGAAAAAAAACTAAGTCACACATGACAAAAGCAACTATTAATTTGTTTCATCTTTAGCCATCAAGGTTCTGAATTGGTGATTAATGGGGTTTTTTCAAAGGGTTTCCCCTCTGTGGAGGTCATGAGTTCGAATCTTGTAAGGTGCACTTCATAAAAACTAGGAACACCCTCTGCAGATTTTGAATTCCTTAGGGGTTGTTTGGGTAGACTGATGTACGAGCCTCCCCTGATGAGACGTGCCAGTTAAGCTCACGCCGTTCAAAAAAAATAAATAAATAAATAAAATTTGTTTCATCTTTAAATATAGATATGATATAATACAGTGATAGCTTGTAATAAATTATACTTTAGTCCTTCCCAATGATCCTAACTATTTGCCTTGAAACACAACCACATGTTTGTGGCGCCGTGGCCCATAAATTGACTCATGAACAACCGACTATGTACGAAGCAACATGGCCCATAATAAATATGTTATAATAACTGAAAAATATATAAATTTGAATTTTATATAATTTAATAAAAAAGATTGTACATTTGATTCCATTTCTGTGATATCTATTAAAAATGTACCGCCTTCAAGATAAACTAATGAAAATATTGAGGATCAAAACTTAACAAGTCCAAACTTGAAGGTGCAAAGTGAAATTTTAAACAGCAATCTATTTGTTTTGATTCTGTCAAAGTCCTATCAAGGGATCACAGTGGTGGTGGACCAATAGTTTTAAGTGGTGGAGTGATCATGTGTGATGAGGCCTCACTATAAGATAAGAAAAGGGTCAATGTCATAGTCAAATAAATTCATAATGGTCACCTTTCAACTCCACTCGTTTTGCACCTTGTCACAAGAAAATACAAAAACATCAATCCCATTTTTGGTGCTTTCATAACACAATTCCTCTACATCTTTGTTTGGAATAACTCAAAGGACCACCACCTACAATCACCGTTGCCGCCACCGCTACTGCTATCATCATCACCACCACCATCACCGCCGTCATGGTCATTACTTATTTCTAAGAAGTAAAGATGGTAAGACTCGACTCACATAACTTTAACACGCGATTGTCACCAATCCTCTCATTCCTTTTTAGCGCGATTATGCAATATTACACAAGAAAGTGGTGGTGAATCTTACCACAAGTTCGGCACCGGATTAATTTCTCTTTATCTCTCCTCTTCTTTATGTATTTGACACAATGCATTAGGGATGAAAAAGTCACGTGTTTTAACTATGAGTCTAATTATATAACTTTTCTCTAACATCTTTCTAGTCGTTTTTAACCACCAAGATTCGTTCTTTTTTCTCTTTCTTTCAGGGATTCGAGTCCATACCATTGCATAGGGTGGTGTTCTTCCCACATGGTTAATATTTCTTGATTTCTTGTATTTCAAGATGGAAGCAAAGCAACCAATGTTTCCGACATCATACAACAATTTGTATGGTAATCGGAAACAAAGGTATAAAGATTCAAAGAAAGAGAAAGAAGAAAAGGAAGACGAAGAACACTTGAATTTAAGAAGCTTGTCAAAGGTTATGATCCCTCCATTGGGTGCTTCATCAGACTATACACTAAACCAAATCAACTCAAGATACTCCCACATCATCTCTCCCATGGACTCCAAATATAGGTAACAATTAACTTTTATGTGTTAACTCATAAACCGTCATCGATTAAAAACTAGTATTACATAGTATACAGATTCATTTGACTCGTTTCCTTTAAAGTTAAAGAAATCCGGTATTTGGTACTTAAATCAGATCAATTCTGTTAAAGTTTCTCAAGAAAATTGTTATCTTTCATTTTCTTGGAAAGTTTCAAGCTTAAATGATCTATATATTCATTATTATTGTTATAAACGTTAATCACAATTTTTTAATATTAACAATTTATAAAAGGAGCTTATTATGTTAAGGTTAAATAAAGTGTCATAAACATAATAAAACTTAAAGAAAAGTATAAAATCCAGAAAATTTAATGTACAAATTTACTCACACCGTCTTGAATATATACATTTTACCAAATTTTTATAAATCTACCTTTTTAAAGTATAATTTAAACTTAAAATGATTATTAAATCTATGTAGATATTGTCTAATTTAACCCCGGCTGCTCCCGAAGGCATGACTCACAGGAATCACCCGGGCTGCTCCCGAAGGGAGTAGGGGTTTAAGAAAGTCACCTTTTAAAAAAAAGATATTGTCTATTTTAAATAAATAACTGAAAATAAGTAATTTTAAATTATTTGTTTATTTATAACTAATTATGTTACTTACAAATATAATTAAATAAATAATTAAAAATTTGCATGTCTATTGTACATACACTTGCATGTGAATGTGAGATGCGATCATGTACAACATCACATGCATTCGTACAACATCACATGCATTCGTACAACATATATAATGATATACATCACCTCCAAACACTCCTTTGAAACCAACATAGTAGGGCCTATACTTTTATCATCAAACATTTATGGTCCACGTACATTTTTGGTTTGTAATATATTAGGGTCGACACACTTTCCACGTTTTATGTAGGGGTGGTGTACAAACACGTAGGGGTGGTAAACAAACCCGAATCTGATTAGAAAATTCGGAACACGAAATATTAGAGACGGGTAATGAAACGAGTATTTGGATACGAGGATGTGTATGAGATTAGCTTCAAAATATTTTATGAGTTTGGGATGGGTATGATATTTGATTATACCTGTCTGGTTACCCGACTCAAATCCGGATGTATTAATATATTATGTACTCTTAAAAAATATAACAAATGGTTTGTTAAAGTTCTTAGAAATATGAAGTTATTAACATTATAAAGTTGTTAGAAGTATATTTGAATATTTTATGTTTCAAGTTGTTTTTGGTATGTATAAGATCGAATTTCAGGTAATGGACATTCTAAGAGTTAATATTTAACCATGTAAGAGTGTAAATGGCATACCTGATACATGTGAACCCGGTGTGTATTGAGTAATGAATCAAGACAAATATGAAACTAAGTATGAGATTAATATTACCAATACTTGTCTCACACTTAGCCCGTTAACATCCTTAATTTTACGGCCTACAATTCTACTCTCATCCCATAACTACGTACCATTAAAACCAACATTTATATTTTTCTATCTTTTAAAAGTAGTACATTAATTCCCGAAAAATTTTATTACAATTTTCTATAAGTAATTATTATTAGTTTATTACTTCTGCCCTTCTTATGCTTTATAAATTAACATACTAGTTTAGAACCCCGTGTCTATACACGGGGTGAAAAATATAAATACATAAAATTCTTAAATCTTTATGTATATATTTTATATGTGTAAAAATATATTACATATACTAAGGATAGAAAACAAAATTTAAAATATGTAAAAATTAATATATAATTAGGTTTCAAAAAAACGTTAATTACTATTTAATATAATTTGAATTTCATTTAAATAAAAGTTACATAATTAGATTTCAAAGTTTCTTATAATAGGGGATAATTTAAATAAATGTGTTTTATTAGTATAATTAGTATTTTTTTTAAATATAATTTTTATTAAAAGATTAAGGTGTATTTAATAAGAGAGAGATGCAGGAAAAAAATGAAAAGAATAAATACAGAGACGACACGTGGCATGGAAAAACCTTTATTTATTATATAGTATAGATATAGATTTTTCTATTTGTCTCAAAACTTTTTTTTTGAAAGGCTATTTGTCTTTTTCTAATAACCGAACTGTGTGTAATCGAAACCGATATAATATGAAAATATAAAAAAACTAAAACATCGTTTATGGATTCAGATTGGTCCATAACCGAACGAACCAACTCGCTCACACCCTGTAATAACTGAATTAATAGAACCGAACCAAATTGTAATTAACCATAAAACGACTGTCATTACCATTTTGGCATTTTACCTTTTGTTCGTAACTAATTTAAAGAATATTATTTAAAAATAATTGCAGGTATTGGCAGACGTTAATGGTGTTAATGGTAGCATACTCCGCTTGGACATACCCCTTCGAAGTCGCCTTCCTCAAATCCTCTTCACACACACATAAACAACTCTACATTGCTGACTCCGTCGTCGATCTCTTCTTCGCCGTCGACATTATTTTGACTTTCTTTGTTGCTTACGTTGACCCCATCACTCATCTCCTTGTTCGCGACCCCAAAAGCATCGCCACCAGGTATATCACCTTACAATTTCATACCTAACTGCTTCTTGATTTTAACTGTTTTTTTGGGGGGAAATTAAGGTACCTATCAACATGGTTTGTTATGGATTTGGCATCAACATTGCCGTTCGAATTGATTTCGTACTTGTTCACCGGAGAACACCGTATGGGTCTGCCATATACCGTCTTGGGTTTGCTCCGATTCTGGCGTCTCCGCCACGTCAAGCAGTTTTTCACAAGGTCAGTAGCGTACTAAGGTTGTGCTAAACGTACCTCACTGCACAGTTTTACTCTGTCATACCCAACTTGAAATTGTCACATTAATACCATTCAAATCTTTTTTTTTTCTTCTTGTTTATTGTGTTATTGTTGTATTTATTATTATTATTATTATTATTATTATTATGATATCGCGAAGCGATCCGGCCCCTTCACGGACCCTGCGCAAATGCGAGAGCTAAGTCAAGCGCATGGTGCACACTTTTATAGAAATGTTTTTCTAATATTTTTGATTTATTTTAAAAAGATTTTAAATCTATTTTAGAAAAAAATGTTTTTTTAAATGTTTGTTTTAAAATTTGGAGAAAGTGTTATTTTATCTTTTTAGACATGAAGTTTTTTTTTATTTTTTAGAAATTTTTTTTAAATGTTTCTCTATTTTAATTGTTTTTAAACATTTTTTATATACATTTTCCGTATCTTTTTTTAATAAATAAAAATGATTAATTATTTTATAAAAATATTTTTAAATAATAATAATAATCAATAAAAGACAAAACTTGTGAATAACTAAAAGACAAAATAGAAGAAAAAAAACAAAAAAATGGTTAAATGATGTAATGTTTTAGAGGGGGTATGACAACTACTAGAGAGGGTACGTTATTCTGTCGATTTAACTTACAAATCATGTTCGCAGACTTGAAAAGGATATCAGATTCAAATACTTCTGGGTCAGATGTGCAAGGCTTCTCTGTGTAAGTCAATATAAATTACAAAATCCCTACATGAAAATAGCTTTTGAATCAATATTTTTGTGTTAGTTTAAATTTGTTATGATGGTGTGACAGGTGACTCTATTTTTGGTACATTGTGCTGGTTGCATCTACTACTTGCTAGCAGTGTTGTATCCACATGAAGGAAGGACATGGATCGAGTCAATAAACCCGAATTTTAGGAAAGATGATCTTTACATTCTATACACATCCGCCATATATTGGTCTATAACCACCATGACCACCGTGGGCTATGGTGATCTCCATGCAGAGAATGCTGCGGAGATGGTGTTTATTATCTTCTGCATGCTCTTCAATCTTGGCCTCACCGCCTACATTATTGGAAACATGACTAATTTAGTAGTTGAAGGCACTCGTCGCACTATGGAATTTGTAAGTTCTAGATTTAAATCTTTAGAAGACTTTCAAAGTCAAACTTGTATATTTCAAAATCATATCTTGGCATTAACTTGTAGAGATTAAATGATATCTATCTTTTAGTTGATTAACTTGTTACATTGTTCATGTGGTTGTTGACTTTGGTGTCATAATATTAGATGTTTATACAAAATTTGAAGTTGGAATCTATGTTGGTTTGACCAAAAAAGTCAAACTTTACAAACTGATGCATGTTATGTTTGTTGCAATGTAGAGAAATAGCATTGAAGCAGCATCAAGTTTTGTGGGGCGGAATCGGTTGCCAACTAGGCTTAAAGAACAGATATTGGCATACATGTGCTTAAGGTTCAAGGCTGAGAGCTTGAATCAACAACAATTGATCGAGCAGCTGCCTAAAACAATATGCAAAAGCATTAGACAACATTTGTTTTTGCCAACGGTAGAAAAAGTTTATTTGTTCAAAGATGTCTCCAGAGAAATTCTCTTGCTTCTGGTATGAATTGTTATCCATTGCTTTGACCTTTTTCAAGTCAACATGTTACATTTGGAATCCAGAATTTAGTTACATTCTTCAATGACCATACGTCCTAGATCGTCACGTCCTTCAATATCTATAAACTTTTTTGTTTTTACTTAAAGAAAACTTCTCAAATAATTTATGAGTGCAATAGTTTTGAATATAAAATAAAGCCCCTTTGACCTTAAAAGTCAATCCGTGCTTTGACTTTTTTTCTACCTATTTTGGAATGACCATAACTCCAAGATCATCATTTTCATAAGACCTATAGTTTTCAGTTTATATCAGAATATTTTTCAAAATCATGATGGGTATTTAAGATTTTAAAGTCTAAATGAAAGTCCATTGACTTTAAAAGTCAAAACGTGCCATTGACCTGTTCTTGTTTTGCTATATGAAAAATAGGTTGCGGATATGAAGGCTGAATACATACCACCAAGAGAAGATGTTATAATTCAAAATGAGGCACCAGATGACGTGTACATAATCGTCTCTGGTGAAGTAGAAATAATAGAATGTGACCCAGTGGAGAAAGAACAAGTGTTGGGTGTGTTACATGCATGTGACATTTTTGGAGAAGTTGGTGCGCTTTGCTGCAGACCGCAGTCTTACATCTACCGGACCAAGACTCTTAGCCAGCTCTTACGGCTCAAAACCACAGCTCTCATTGAAGCAATGCAGACCAAACAGCCCGACAACGTGTCTATTCTCAAGAACTTTCTTCAGGTTTTGTTGAAATCACTGCTACTGAGTATCTAAACAATCAAACAAAATACCCGGTAAAATCCCACTCATAGCAGAGCTATTGGTAGGGTCTGGAGAGGTTGTTGCTCCCACTAAGCCCTGACTCCAAAAACTTTTTTTATTTTCTTTTGACGTGTACAATATACAGTATAGTAATCCAGATAACACAAAATATGGCTAATAGAATTATAGCAACAACCATACAAAAGTACTATAATAATGATAGTAGTAAACTACCGCTAGCATAATCACATAATATCACAGAATCACCCTTTATGCACATTATGCAAGAGTTTTGAAGCATTGACTGTAACTCCACAACATCACAAGAAGCTAAAAGATCTGAACTTGGGAGACTTGCTATTGGATGGCGATGAAGAGTGTATAGATGGAGATCCAAACATGTCAATGAACTTGCTTACTGTTGCTGGCACGGGCAATGCTGCATTTCTTGATGAACTCCTTAAGGCGAGGCTTGATCCCGACATTAGCGACTCAAAAGGAAGAACCCCTTTGGTAATCTACTAAACTTTTTTATACTAAAACCTTCAAGGAGATGGCACAGTGGTACGCTTTTGAGTCCCTCTGTCAGAGGTCTCACTATCTTAGATTCTAATTCAGCTTCCACTGTTTTTCTGCCTTTGACCCCCTTGAAGGCCACGTGGCACCTGCCAGCGAAGCTGTGTTTGTTTTATCTGATCTCGTTGGTTAGCAGGGTGTTAATGGATTTGGTTTTGTTTGTATCAGCACATTGCAGCATCAAAAGGGCATGAAGAATGTGTTTTGGTTCTTCTAAAGCATGCATGCAACATACATCTTAGAGGTACAGTTATTACAGTTATATGGGATTACTTTTTGTTTGAAAATGAACAACTAACATATATTTATGAAACATATATTGCAGATGTGGATGGTAATACTGCATTATGGGATGCCATAGCATCAAACCACCATTCCATATTCCGGGTACTATTCTATGGAGCTTCCATATCCGACCCGTTTACAGCTGGTGAGCTTTTGTGTACAGCAGCAAAGAGAAACGATCTAACGGCGATGAAAGGCCTATTGAAACATGGTCTTCTTGTAGACTCAAAGGACCACCATGGATCAACAGCTATGCAGATTGCTGTTTCTGAAAACAACATTGAAATGGTAAAGCTGCTGGTGATGAATGGTGCTGATGTGAATGATCACACCATCAAGAACAACATCCCTGAAGAAAGTTTGATGGACTTTATGGCAAAAAGAGAGGTTGGACACCGGATTGTGATGCCGGATCAGGAGCCGGTGGTGGAGAAAATCAGTCACGGTGGCCGGAGAGCGGAGGTGGAGGAGGGTAATATGGGAAAAACACAAGTGCAGTTTTCTGGTAGGGTTAGCATTTACAAAGGGCTTCCAATGGTAAGGAGGAAGATTGGTTGTACAGAGGCTGGTAAACTTATTAAACTGCCAAATTCACTGATGGAGCTCAAGATCATTGCAGGTACATGTTTGTACTTTGTGCATTCATGGTTGTACATTTTCTTTAATAATTTGTTTTTTAAGTAATAATTAATTAAGGGTTTTTAATGGTTTTTTTAAGGTGAAAAGTTTGGATTTGATCCTACAAATGCAGTGGTTACAAATGAAGATGGAGCAGAGATTGATTCTACTGAAGTGATTAGAGACAATGACAAGCTCTTTATTGGAGATCTTCCTTGATTTTAAAAAAAAATGTCTGCATTTTGTCTAGATTTCATATCACTTTCATTTAAACAAATAATACAAATGCAAACACTTCATCTTCATCTTTAAGGAAAAGTAAAATAGAAAAAAAAAAATTTAAAAAATTAACTAGTCTAGACTAAGAAGGGAGAAGGTATTATATTATGAAATGTGTTTTTCTTTCTCTTAAATCTTTAAACATTTTTACATTAATTTATATTATATAGAAACATATACTAAGTACTGACTGCTCTAATACTCTTAACATTCTTAACATGCCACCTCAAACTACATATATTTATAATTATAGTTTTGATATATAACATAATATATATTATTTAGTTTATTTATCATAATTATATATAATAATTATTATGTAAGTATATATATAATATATTGTATAAAAATTATGTAAATAATAGGCTTGTTTAAGTTCGTGAGCTTGGTCAACCTAGCTATGTGAAGCTCGGGCTTGAGCTTATTTATTAAATGAGCTTCAGTATAAGCTCGAGATCGTTTAAGCTCGGCTCACTGATCTCGAGTAGCTTACGAGCGACTTGACTTGTTTATAATTATACCCCTACTCAAGAATATTAGTCTTGCATAAGATTGTTGACTTATTAAAAGAAATTTACCGTAAGAATTAACTTTTAACTGGAAAAACTTAAGAGATTCTAATAGTACTTTGTTGGCCAACTTACACCGAGAAGGTAACTTTCAAGGAGTTTAAAGACTAAACGCTAGTTAAAGTGATAACTTATCAAAAACTTCCCGTTAGCGATTAAAACTTCATTTTGAAAGTTCATGCGTAATTAATCAATTTAATTGTATTGTAAATATACAATAATAACACTTACTAAAAACCCAAAATATACTTTAGGGCAAAACTTTCTTCTTAGGATTCTATAAAAAGGTTATTAGTTTGATTGGCTGGCAATATAAGATTATTTCAAAATTATTGGCTAATCGTGTAGCTAGGGTGATTGATTCGGTGATTAGTGTTGAACAATCCGCTTTTATTAAGGGTCGTCAAATATTGGATTGTCCGTTGATTATGAATGAGGTTGTGAATTGGTATAAAAAGAAGAACAAAAATTGATGGTTCTAAAAATTGATTTCGGGAGAGCTTATGATTCTTTTTTTTTCTGGATAAAAGGCATTACGCACGGAAAATATATATAAAGAATAAACCAGCGATTACACCCACAAGAGGGCATTCAACATAACCACCACAAAACTTGAAGAACCGCGTGCCTCGATCGCAGGTGGCCGTAATGGCTATTGAAGGGGATTAACCCACATAATGGCAAAGTCAACAAAAAAGGGTCATCTCTACCTGCCGCGGCTGAAGCTGTGTCCCGTCCGTCCGTACGTCCGTTCCATCCCCACCTGCCACGGCTAAGGGCATGTCCCATCCCCATCCCCATCGGAAGTACCCCGGCCACGTTTTAATCTTATATGCCCACGTCTCGACCTGACGCGACCTCCACGCATCCATCCAACACCCCAACCGCGACTCAAGGCCTGCCGCGGCTTGAGGTGTGTCACGGCCTACCTGTCAAAGTACAACTATCTCTCTCTTTAGTAAACACTTAGGAAATATTTGAAAGGATAACTAAAAAGGAGAAGCGTAAAAGGGAATAATACCATCAAGGTATATATGTCAACTATAAAGACAAAGGCTCGTACTCGTGTACCCGACTGACATCTATGTTAGATATGTGAGTCAACTATAAAGACAAGGAAGGATAAGGAAACCTGAGCCCAAGACAGAGGGAAGTCAGATATGTGGTCAGCATACAAAAGGGCAGGTCAGCTAAAAAGACAAAAGATACCAAGTACGGAACTTGTGCATAAGGGGCACATGTCAACTATGGGGACAAAGTATATTACGTAGACCCTGAACCCTCTCAACACCAAAAGGGGAATAACGGTCTGGTAAGCAAAAACAGCGAGGGAGGTTTGAATATAGGTAACCTTAAATAGGCCCCTTGGTTCAAACACCCCAACCATGAAGACCCTATAAATAGTCTCATCAGTTCTAGGATGGGACTCACTTTTAAACTTACATACTCAGTACCCGAACTTACTTCTTCTTACTCTCTTCTTTCTCTACTTTTACCATTTACCAAACAAATACTTATCCTCACGCCGGAGGGTGGTCACGAGGAGAAACTCCTTCTGCTCGTGGCGAGACTCACGGTGTTGCCTGTTTTGCAGATCAACTCTTCAAGTCCGGGAGATCCAGTCCGTCCTACCAAGCCCAAGCCCTGAAGTTCCAGCTTAGCTTGTCCATCCCGCACTGCTCCGAAGCTTGAGCCTCTAGGCGATAAGTTTTATAGCAACAACTATGAAAATCTAGAGGGTCATAACTACGATTTCACTCCTCGTCGCACAAACTATGATGTCGTTGATGGAAGTAGGAATGGCCAACCTCTTTTCAATCAACGAGTTGTTGTTCATGATGGAGGCTTTTCTGTTGGCGGTTTGAAAGAAGAGACTGTGGTCAAAGAGACCAATTCGCATAAGGATGAGATCTTTCGGTCCAAATGTTTCATCAAGTATAAGGTATGTTCTTTAATCATTAACAGTGACAGTTGTGAGAACCTGGTATCAAAAGCCTTTATTAGAGGATTGAAGCTTCTAATGGAGTCCCACCCAAATTCTTATCGCATTGGTTGGAGCAAGAATAAACCTATTACCAAAGTGACTGAGATTTGTAGGGTTCCTATCTCTATTGGGAAAACCTATAATCAAGAAATCATTTGTGATGTGGTTGCTATGGATGCTTCTCATGTCCTGTTTGGCATATCTTGGCAACATGACGTGGCATATCTTGGCAACATGACGTTGGTGAAACACATCGAAGGAATCAAAACATGTATATCTTTACATGGGAAGGGAAACATACCTATCTTGCCCATCGGTGCAAAACCACCCCACATATAAGACAAGAGTAGAACAAAGAAGTGAAGAAGAATCATTAGATCTGGTTCTACTAAAGGTTCCTTCTTCCTCGGAGACACCCTCCTTAGAAGCATCTTCTTCTTCCCTGGAGGCACCCTCTTCCCCAAAGATTCCTTCTTTACTCGTAGTGTCCAAAGAATGCGATGTTGGACGAATCTAAGGACCTGATAGAAAAAGATTTCAACAAAGAGAGCATGACTCCATGTGCGACGCATGCCCTCACCACACATAAGAAAGATAAGAACGGGCAAACGTATAAGGAAAGTCGAGAAATCAACAAGAGTATTGGTAAGTACATACTTACAACCCCTTATTTTGATGATAACTCCAATGTGAAACCAGAAGTGGCGGAGGAGAGAATTATAGGAGTAGTGAAGCTAAACAATGCATCAACTATAACTTTCTACTCCAAGAACTCGATGACGAGTTCTTTTCAAGTGAGGGAGAATGATGAGGGACCGATTACTCAAATGGTGGACCCGTATATGGAACGGTGAGAATGCGGGAAAAGAGTGAAGAAAAAAAAAGAAGACAATTTTCACTCCTTTTTTAGTTTGAATTCAAATTCGAATTTGGAGATTTTTATCGACCTTTCAGAGTAAGGAAAGTGCTAGTTGTCACCAACTCATGCACGTTATTAGCTACTATTAGCAGATTAATTTCTTAATTATTTCTTTTAATTTCTTAGTTGTCAATTAAAAGACAAATGCTAGAATTGTCCCTATAAAAGGAGCTCCATGTAATAGTTCAAGCATTCAATAATTATTCAACTTTCTTTGAGATTTTATTCTCTAGTTTATTATCTTTTTTTTTTGCTTCCGCTCTACATTAGCAGGTCATCATTGATAGATGGGCATGACACTTGGAGCTTGATGAGACTTTTTATGGTTCAAGCGGTGAGAAGTCATATTGATAGGACAGTGGTAGCATTTCTACGAGATAGAATAGATTTATCCCTAGAAAAGTTAACATCTTATTGTGGTGGGTTCTTTTGGATCGTCTTCCTTTAAGACAAAATCTTGTTAATAGAGATATTGATATATCTTCTTCTTTGTCTCCTCTTTACACTTCCCAAGTTGAAACGATGGATCATTTATTTGGAGAGTATGTGATGTGTGTGGATGTATATATAAAATAATGAACTCACACAAACGGTTTAAAAAAAGATGGAATTACTAAAACCAGGTCACACATGAAAGGCAAGTGTACCTAACGCACGTAATATAACAAAGGCAAGACCGGATATCGAACTGTGGACACAAACGACGACTCCCGATAATAAACCTCTATCGGGTCCCAACCTAATGATTCAGAATGGATTTGACTAACAACCTAGGAACATAAAAAACAAGATGCAAGACACAACTGACTACTAAGACTCACAAACACAAGAGACTACTAGTAAAACAACTAAAGACGCGACACTGGACATAAGCAGAAGATCAGATCTTTAAGACAACCACCTAGGAAGGAATCCAACTAACATGCAATGACCTGAAGGAATGAAATGTATAACTGTCTCTAAAGGTACGAATCTAAGGTCAACTAGGTATGTTTCTACTCCCTAAGAAAACCAAAGACACGTGTGAAGAACCGGACATGTTTGATAAAATGTCTAATGAGGGATCTCCGTTAGGTCTCACAACTCACAATGTTGTGAAAGACTATGGTACATAGCCCTAGAACAAAGGACAACTCAAAACTAACCTAGATGAATATCCTAAAACACTAACATCATGGGTGAAAGGATAAACTCGCTTTCATGTAATCTAGACCTAACAAACAATGGGTAGGAGGTTCCAAGCAATGTCTATCACCCCTAGGTCTCTAGACAAGGTAGCACACTGAAAATACTATCAAAATAGAGCCAAGACTCCAAATCTATTTCTAATCCATTGTCTAAGATAAAAGACACAAAATATCCAATTAGCATGCAATACCTAACATAGAGGATACGAAATCAACCAGAATTAAGCACACATGAGCATGGCAATAATAATCAAGCATCAACAGTACACATGTCCATAAACAACCATAAAAGAATCAAGTTCTAAGATCATCAAACAAACATACGCGTTCAAAACCGATAGTATAGTCAAAACATGTCAATCATCAATCCAACCTAGGTAGTTTAACAAGTTTAGCTAATCATGAAAGTAACAGAACCCATGAAGTCAATATTATTGTTCATCGTAAATAGAAAATAATTCAGCTACTAGCCCACTAGCTTAAATTAAGGGGTAACTTTGTACAATAGTAACCAAGTTTCAAAAGTGTTCCAATTAGGTCAATCAATACGCATTTTACACGGTATACACCCGCGGGTATACTATGATAAGTGACCTAGTTGGAACACTTTTGAAACTTGGTTACTATTATGTGGTGTTTTCCTCTTAAATTAATTCACATGTCTATCTGTTAGCTTAATTAATTAAGGAGTTGCTTGTCTGCTTCAATTAATTTTCATCTGTATGCATATGGGCTTCTTTATTTCTTTTCTTCGATGATGGATTTCAACGCTTCAGTTTCTCTTTTCCTTTCTTGTTTGATCGTCACCGCTTCTGTTTGACAGCTCCTTTGTCGTGACCAACTTGCCTCATCGTATCTCTTGAACGTAGCCCTGTTTTATTTCCTTTTTTTTTCTTTTTTTCCAAGTTGCCTGTTCACGAAATCACAATGGCCCAATCCAATTTGTCAATTTGTTTTAACTCAATAGAAGCCCATCAAGTTATGATCTCAGAAAAATTTTAATATATCCAATTTGAATTCATTCCTTTGTTATTGTAAGCTGTATCCAACTCCATCCCGTGAGATCCAAAATAAATTCCTTTCTAGTATAAATTCTTTGTTTTAGCTCGTTCTTATTCAAAACTTAGAAAATTCAAATATAAACTAA
Organism: Smallanthus sonchifolius; assembly: GCA_023525975.1. Taxonomy (NCBI): domain Eukaryota; kingdom Viridiplantae; phylum Streptophyta; class Magnoliopsida; order Asterales; family Asteraceae; genus Smallanthus; species Smallanthus sonchifolius. The sequence continues at coordinate 70,255,634 of CM042033.1, read as the reverse complement.
TTAACTATTGGTTCACGTGAATTTATTAATAAAATGCCTAAAAACGGATGTAAACATTCATGAAATATATATATATATATAGGGTCCGGTTATTGTACAAAGGGGTTTTAGAGTACGAAGCGTACGAAGGCACCAGCATGCGACACGCATTCAGTGGGCGAGGGGTAAATGCGCCCGCGTTATAATAACACATGTTTAATAATAACGCGTGACCATAATCACGTATGTTCATAATAACGCATGACCATAATCACGTATGTTTTATAGTAACACATGACCATATTCACGTAATCAAGCATGCTTTATAATAACGTATGACTATAATAGCGTAATCACGCAAGTTATACACATGACCATAATCACGTAATCACACATTTATACGCACAGCACATCGACATTCCACAAAAAAGTTGATTTTTTTAAAATAAAAGTATAGCAAAACTATACTCAAATTAAAGAGAATAAAATGCTCGATTTTATGGTGTAATTTAAAAAAAATAATGTCGTATAAAAAAGTTATACGTGTTTTAAAAAAATAGGGGAACTTGAAAAAAGTCAACAAATGTAGGTTATACCCATTTTACCCTTTCAGACTCTTTTCATGCTTAAAAATAAGCTGACTAGGCACACCCTTGATCTTAACCCTTGAATTCTTAGATCAATGGTCTATAATCACTTCGTACCTTCGCACAAAAAAACTCTTTGTGTTTAAAACTTTATATATATATATAGCACACATTAGTATAATATTGCTATTACGACTTGGATTGTGTCACATCCAGACTAGGGGCTAGACGTAATGATTGATAACAGATACAAAGCAGCAGAATAACTTAAATTACATTAATAAATCCATATAGTCTACACTAGGTCATGGTTACAATACAAAGTCTAGACATACCACAAAGCTATAATCCAAATACAATAAAAGTAAGGTGGTGTAGACTATGTTCCATTGTTTGTATCGTAGTGCTATTATCTAAGACAACTTCACCAAATCTTCTAGCAAGGATCACCGATGCTTAAACAACTTGTGGCCAATTGCTAATCCCTTCTAGGACATTCTCAATACCTGAATACATGCTTAAAATAATTTGGGTCAGCATAAAGCTCGTGAGCTCGTATATTTAAATCACAGTATCAAATAATAATATTTTCAAACAATAATTTTCAAGTGTACATATCAATCCGCACAACCGAACCTGCAACAATCACATGTCTAGATCCTGCACCTTGCCTTGGAGTTTCGTCCTTGTTCTCGTTCACACCCCACGTATGAACAATAATAACATTCGATGTGTATGCCACAACGGTTCCGCATAACCTCAAATGGGATTCCACTGTGTGTGTGGGATTCCCAAGTAGTACTACTCGTACAACCATAGGCTCGCATCCGACAAGTTAATGGAAGTGCAACACAGATGGGGCAATAATGATGGGGGAATTTTTATTCGCTTTACTGTTATATGGTACATCAAAGTAAATAAATAAAAACTTGTATCCAGCCCAAAACAGTAAAAGGGTAAAAAAGACACACGAGACTCACCTTGTACCTCGTTAATGATATCTCTAGTGGAAGACTCCAAAAGTTTGTATCTCCTATGATAAGAAATTAGGGTTATTAAATCATGTGTACCATAATGCTATGCATGCTTGCGCTAAATAACTAGGTGTATACTTAGGGTTTATTATTTTTCTTATTGTGTTCTAGGATAGGGTTTCCTTATTTGGTAAGTTCCCAGATTTGAAAAGTTTCTATAATTAGAAAGTTTCTATAATTGTAAGTGCTCTACTTTTATTATGTTTCTAAGTTTGATTAGTTCTTGATTTAAGTTTAGTTAAGTACACTTAAAGTTTCTGATTTTAGTCATCCAATTGAGGTTTGAGACCTTAGTCCATTTTGTTTGTACTAAAAGGGGCTATTGGGCCAAACCGGCCCAATTAAGCCATTTTATTGTTTAAATCTTTCTTTATGGCTCAAACTCTTTATGATCCATATTAAACTTATGTGAAACATTTTGAAAAAGGTTTCTAATAAAAATAAGGATTATTGGATTTTAATAATCCTATATTTTATCAATTGGCCATTAATAATCCCAACTAAGAATATTCTTACCACCAGTCCATGCTTTCAAACTATTTTCTTACGTTGGACCTCTCGTTAAAAAAAACTTAACGCATTTAGATTTTATATGACGTAGACATCTGCAAACCGTCGGAAAGTCGAGCCAAGCTAGCAGTGGTCTCGTTGCAGTTTTTAAAATTGGCTCTAGTGGTGTTTAACTGGTCTAGTTTGCCCATCAAGTTCAAACAGAGACAACGGTGGTATTTAACGAGACCAGTTAAACACCACCAGAGCCAATTTCAAAACCTACCACGAGACCACTGCTAGCTTGGCTCGACTTTCCGGCAGTTTGCAGATGTCCACGTCATATCAAATCTAAAGTCGTTAAGTTTTTTTAACCGGGGGTCCAATGTAAGAAAAATAGTTTGAAAGTAGGGACGGATGGTAAGAATATTCTCAGTTGGGATTATTATTGGCCAGCTGATAAAATGTGAGATTATTAAAATCCAATAATCCTAAAAATAATCTGCCCAAAATGTTTAGTGAGCATGGGCCTATAGAGCCGGTTAAGTCCAAAACTAAGGATTTTATGTGTGTAAACCCTTAAGCAAAGTTCAAACTTGTATCCTAACTTATTTTTATTTTTTTCAAGATATATTTACATAAATATTCTGTTTGTAAGGCTAGAAATGGTTTTCTTGATGAAAATGTCAAATTCGGGTTCGTAACAGTGCGGTTATACGCCTAGTTTCGAGTTTTAACTATCCGACAAGGTTTATACTACTTTTATTAATTATAATACCTTTTTATAAATTATTTTAGCTTATACATACTTTGGAAAAGTTTAGATTTAACGGGAGCTAACTTAAGCCGTTTCTAGGGTTTCTAACGGGTTCGGTTTACCGTAAAACGTTTATTTCTTAAGGTTTTAAAAAGGTTATGCTTTGATATTTCTCAAAAACCATTATATTACTATTTTTATTAGTGAAACTACCGGAAAATTCAGATTCGGTGAAAATAGCACCCGTGACGGTTTTTAGGCTTTTAACGCACATAGTGCGGTTTTTAACGTGTGCATCACGGTTTTATTCATTCTTACAAGTTTTCATAAAATTTCTTAAGTACTACATTATACCTACTGGAAAATATAACTTTCTTAATAAAATAGGGGTTTGGTTAATAGCTTGACTCTTAACTCATTTTTGTTACCGGTAAGAGTTTAAATTGCGGCTTTTACCGTTTAATTTACTTAAGTTGTACCTAATTATACTTTTTATACAATTTTTATCTTAATGACCTTATCTTACCGTAAAAATGAGGTTTTCATGGTTTTAGGGTTTATATTCTTAATTTTTATGTATACGGGTTAGTTATGTGTTTATTTGTCGGTTTCGGCTTTTTACCGAAAATGGTATTGTATTAAAGATTTTTCACCGGTTTTCGATTGGGTAAATTTGGCTGTTTTTTTTCTCACCGAAAATGGTATTGTATTAAAACATTTTGTTTGGAGATATTGCAAGATCTGCTGGGTGGTCTAGTGGTAATTTTGCGCGCGCCTTCAATCCCCCCATCCAGGTTCGAATCCTGGCGTGTTTTTTTTCCACCTTTTTTGTGTTTTAAAATTTTAGGTTTGAAGATTAACATTAAAAAGGGTGGTCCAAGCATGCAACTTTTTCCTTTCATGCCCCTAACACCCCGGGTTCGAACCGTAGGTTTTTTTTTTTTACCATTTTGTGGTTTTTTAATGCCTTTTATTTCCTTACGGTTTGTTTTAGTGTGCGGTACGTTATGTTTTTATGTTTACACTTTTTTTCTCACTTTTTTGTAGTTTTTAAGGATAAATACGTGCCCCGCTGCGAAGAGCGGGCCCAGTGGTAAGTCAGAGCCTTCACTCTCCCATCCACTCGGGTTCGATCCTAGGGGAGGGGAGATTTTATTCCAATTTTTTTATCCAGTTTTTGTTATTTCAATTTTTTTTGTTTTTAGTTTATTTTGTTATTTATGAATCCAGGTTTTTTAGCTTCGTTTTCCCCAACTTTTTTTTTATTTTTATTTTTACGTTACAGGTTTTAACACTCATGTTTTATTAATGTTTTAAAATATACAACCGTCAAATACGACTATAAGTAAGGAAAAATTACTTGCCCCGTCGCGTAGCGCAACATTACCGTGATTTACTGCACCGTCGCGGAGCGCGGGTTCCTTCTAGTTTTCTACAAAAATACCTTCTTATGGTTTATTCATGTAAATAACCTATTTTAGTGAAATAAAACTCATTTCTATGCTCAAAATGTACATATGTGTAATCTTTGACCGAAACCGACACCTATGGTTCTTATATTTATTATCCACATATCAAATCACTTATTTTATCACTTCATTTTCGGACCAAACCCATTTCTATCACTTCATTTTCTGTTTATTGTTTAAATCAGTTTGTGTGCATATTTATGGTGTTTTACGCTTTAAAATGAAGTGTAGTGTGTGTTTTAGTGTATGTATGAGTAGTATGAAAGGATAGGAGTTATAACCAGACTTAGCAAGTGTTTGAGATAGGATGTTGAGGCCGTGAGTTGCTTAAAGGATGCTGGAATCCAAGTGGTTGATGATAAAACAAAGATATGATGTTAGATGGAAGTTTTGAAACTCAAGGAAGCACGATCTAGAGTTGTTTTATACTTACCAAGCGAGGATGATGTTGGATGAGTATGGATGATCGATTCTTGGGCTGTAGAGCCTTTAAAGGAACATACGTATACTGCCACAAGAGTTTGGTTGGGTGTTAGGAGCATGAAAACTCTTGAAATCACAAGACAAGAAGATGCAAAGCTTACATTGGATGCCTCTGGAAATCGTGTAACTTCTAGGCAGATTTTAGGTCACTTCTGAGATTCAAATGCACTTGGGTTTTTGGCCAAAATTAATTTTGTTTAAGTTAAAGGAACTAGAAAAAAGAATCAAGGAATTTGGAGCTCGTTTGCTACCTTAAACTATTATGAGCCTGGAGAAAAAATAATCTACTCTATTGTCTATTATGAAAGTGATGATTCATCTTCCAGTGACAGCTCTTCATCAAGTGATGCATCTCTTTTAAAATATGAATTTTAAATAAAATGAGGGATATAGAATGAATGTGGATGTGATTGTGGAGAGGGGGGGGGGGATTTGTAGTGTGTAGATGGATTTTTAGTTTATTTAATTATTTTACAAAAATCTTGAAATGTTTGGGCCATATAGATTTGTTGGGTTATGAATTCCCTTGTTGGACTATTAGGCTCATTTATTAATTAGGTTGTGATGGGTTTAATGGACTCAAGTTAGTGGACTTATTGTGCTTATGTTTTAGGTTTCAATTCGTTGTTTAGTTAGTTTGGGTTTGGATTACTTAGTTTTACTTTTTCTTTAGCCTTTCTCTGTTTATAAAATTATGTTGGATTGGGCTCAATGTTTAATTAGTAAGCTTCTTACATTTATAACATTTGGGCTTAAGCTTGAATATTGTGAGCCATTACTTACTATATTTATGCGTGCAAAATCATTCTAGTATATAATCAAATTAAATTAAATCTTTATATTTCTACTTAAGGAGGTAGACCTTCTATATCTATTCTAAATTTAAAAATTTAAAATTCGGCCCCGTATTTGGGTTGTTACATATTGTGATTAAAAGGTGGATGCAAATTGATCTTCCTACTTCGCTAAAGCCGAAATGTATTATTACCTGGTTAGAGTCGATCGGAATGCAAAACTCCAAGAAAGAGTTGATTGGTGCTATTATTATGACCGTGTGGTGGGTGATTTTGGAGATTCTAGAATGAGATAACAGTTCAAAGAAGGATAGTATTTGTGAGTCGATTGTTATTTGTTTTTATGATTTTCTAATAGAAAACATAAGCCAATCATTAGTTAGGTCGAGTGGCTACAAAAACCACTCATGTTTTTGTAATTGTTGGTTTTTTCCCATCTACTTTCTTGCAAGTCGGGTCATATATATATATATATATATATATATATATATATATATATATATATATATATATATATATATATATAATATCATATCATATCATATCATCGGTCGTTCAAAAAAAATATGGTCAACAAATATTTTGATAAAGATATTATAGGTTTAAAAATAACATAGTAAATTACGTTTATGGCCCCTGAGGTTTGGCCTATTTAACCCTTTCAGTTCAAAAATTAATCTTTTAACATATCAAACCCTGTGGTTGCATTTCTAAAACCATTTCAGTCCATAACACTAATTCTGTTAAAGTTTTCTGTTAAGTACAAAGGTTTTTAGTCTTTTTAAACATAAGGGATTATTTATGTAAATAACTAAGATTGTTTAATAGTTGGAAGACTATTGTGTAATCTTTATCATAATATTTCTGATACTTATAATAATATTTACTGTTATTATTAAATACTTATAATAATATTTATATTTTTAAGCTTTTTATTGTTATATTATATTTTTAAATGTAAAAATAACGTAAAATGTTTTGTTTCTAAAAACTAATGTAACCGGGTTATAAATATCGATTCTCACTCCACCAATATGAAATATGTTTATTTAATTTTCATAATTACTACTTAACATACACCAAAGCGCTTATAGCCTAGTGGTAAAGGCGTGTACATAATGGTATTATTCCTTAAATGATTGCGGGTTCTAATCCTATAGTGGACAAAGTTATAGATTTAGGACTAAGATTAGTATTTGTGTTTGTTAGCCGTTATAAAAAAAGTTTTTACATATAATTTAGTTTTTATTTACAAATTGTAATATTTAATATAAATCTAAATATATAGTCTTGTACTTTTGTTCAGTTATATCAATAATAAAATACATTTTAGATATTACGAGACTACAAAATAAATTACTTTAAATAAAATTCAGCTTTCAATAATATTTGTACTAGACAAATCACCAAATTAAAGTATTAAACTATATATTTGATAACGTTTGAGTGTTCGATTAGTTTGGTCTCGTGTTTAGATGTTCAAATGTGTCATGCGGTCTTAGATGTTTCTTGTTCAAGACATTTTGTTTGTTACAATAATCAACTTATGTATTATAACTAAAATAAATGTATAAACTTTGTACGGTTCTCTATTCACATGCGCGCACACATATATGTGTGTATTATAGGTTTCGTATTTCACAAATTACCCTTAATAGTTTTCTGAATCGTATAGAGCTAACTTTTAGATTAAAGTATTTTGTGGGTATGAAATCTTAATCGGATAATTCAGAAAGTTCAACAAAAACAAGAATGTAGATTCTATGTGGAAAACATGTATATAAACAGACTAAGTACTTTCTTTTTAGGTAGGGAATCATCAAAACGTTTAAGTTGAAAACGATGCAACTATTCATAAAAGAGTATATCAGTTGGTGGTTATAACTTTCAACAGTTATTCGGTTACTATCAGCAGAAACTCTGTCACTAGTAAATCAATTATCACAGATGATTAGTCTGCAGTAACTCTATCATTGTTGATCGCCCAAGTTGCTATTGATGCATACTTACTGTTGATAGAAGATGCAATCGCGGTAGCTTGCTATTGATGAACCAAGTTGCTTCTAATAACAATTACTATTGATGATGAGTTACTAGTAACAACCAATTACCACTGATAACTAGTTACCAATGATAACCAAGTTGCCACTAATGCTGGTTACCACTAATGCTGGTTACCACCGACGACCAGGTTAGGTTACTGTTGACATTAGTAACTTACTATTGATGACCAGTTACCGACGAGACCCCCACCAGGGACTCTGCCCCTTGGAACCCTTTGCCAAGTGGGCGTCGCAACCTTAAATCATCGAGTTCGTCGGTACCTGAAATTACAATAGTCTTGACTAAGTATGTACTTATACAGTTACATCTCTTAACGTGTATCGATGTAAATTATACTCTTAATCTTGTAAATGAGAATGATAATAACTATCAACATATTTCTGAAGATTCCAAAAGTTAAAGAAACTTCCAACTATTAACACATTATATAATTGCCAAACATTGAAGCATTTATGCATATAGTACAAGTGCTCAATGCATGGAGCTGATGTCAGCTATTTTGTCTTTTATGAGATCTTACGCTTAAGCCCATGCATTATGTCAGCTTTACTTTTAAGCCCCTAAACTTTAAAAACGTTTTTTTTAACAAATATGTAGTACAACCCCTGAACTTTAATGAAGTTATTGTTTACACATTCGATATTTTTTTCTCTTTTTTCACCAACCAAGTTACGAGACGTGACACACACAAAATTGTAACGGAGTTGCGCGTGATAGTATACAAGTTATCTAAGCACTTGCGTACAACGTCGCTTTGAATTTTTTTTAACTCTTTACTTTTTTTAAGTGGGTTTGCTTTCTTTTTCTAATTTTTTACCGGTTTACCTTTTTAACGGCTTTGTTACGATTTCGTTTTTTTGTATAAGATTTTTGAAATACTACACACAATTATAAGGAGTTGCGCGTGATGGTGTACAAGTTATCTAAGCATTTGTATACAACGTTGCTATAATTTTTTTTAACTCTTTACCTTTTTTAAACGGTTTTGCTTTCTTTTTCTAATTTTTACTCGTTAACTTTTTTTAACGGCTTTGTTACAGTTTCGTTTTTTATATCAAGTTTTTGGAATATTACTAGCTAAATGCTACAACGTGTGGGTATGCGTAAAAAAATTGCTTTTTTCATATGATTAAAGTTCAGAGTACAATATTTCATAAAAGATAATTTTTTTAATGGTTTCCTTTTTCTATCACTTTATTTTATAAGCTTTTGAGAACATTAATTTCTTCCGCGGTTTAAAGCGGCGCAGGTTACACAATTCTAGTTTATATTTATTTATACACCTGTTACGATAGGAAAGTGCACATCATAAGAATTAGCGGTCTTGTTCAAATACTTTGATAGCAAAGTGGGCCACACATCATGTTTTATACAGACTTTTTGCCACCTTGCAAAAACCTAGATGAAATTGACCTTAAACTCTTAAGATTTTAAAGTATAATAATTTAATAAAATGTTATATTTTTAATTCAGTTTCAAGAAAATTTCACTTTATTTCTCGATTCTTTTGTGAAATCCGTAGTTCTGCAAATAAAGGCCACACGGCAAAATATCCCATCATTTTAAGGATTATTTAACATATAAAGTCTTGATGATTCGTAAAGTACTTTTGGGGGTTAAGATTTTACAGGATTAGAGCATTAAGGGAACTAAAAAAAACTTAGTTTTTATTAGAGAGAATATATAATTTTAGAGTTTATTATAATAATATTTTTTATAACCGGAAGTTATGATTTGATTAAATTCTCATTATTCTCATTGTCTTTCTGTAAACATTTAATCAATAATATATAATATCTTACGAATTTAGTGGATCGAGGTTTGGACGTTCCTTCCTTGTTATGTTCTCTTTGTTTTAGTGAGTTCGAGATGTTGATCAATTTACTTGGGGATTGTGACATTGCTTCAAGGACTTGGCTTTTGATCTCCAAATGGCTCGATACTGGCCTTCCTGGCTCGAAGAAGCCGTGGAGCATTACCGCGTGGATTGGCTCGCTTTTCATGAAGAGTTCCAAGGGAATGATTGTAGAGGCTATTGTTATGGTTACTTGGTGGGTGCTTTGTCGTCACAGGAACAACGGTATTTTTCAAAGGTCAAAACAAACGAGGGAAACTATTTTCGACTCCATAGTTAATTATTCCTATTTGTGTTTTGTTAATAAGAATAGAAAAGTGAACTTTAGTTAGGTGGATTAGTTGAAAATTCTAACTCTAATCCTGATTATGTATTTGTCTTTTTTTCCCGGCTTGTTTCATGCTAGTCGGTGTGTATGTGTGTGTGTGTGTGAGGGGGGTGTTCATTAGAAAACCAATAGTTATGTTAAGCCAATGAAAACCAATAACATAACTTATAAATTATTTGATCTCTACCCAATATATACATATATAGGGTTAAGGGAGAGTTCAATTCAGAACATTAAATATTGCGAGAACACGCAGAACAAAACGAATCATTCACTTTTTTAATATTAAAAAGTTTTAAAATATAAGAAAAATGATATAAATGCAATGCTTATTCGTTTTTCATGAAATTCAAATGCAAGGCCCCAACCCATGAGACCTCACTTATTAGATTTACTCATCAACACCTAGCTCATAAACATAAGACATTCAACACAATCGCAATGGAAATGATTAAAACTTTAGCATAGCAGCGGAATACATAACATGTCTTTCACATAACTTGCCTGATACGAATTTAAACTTGTCTTAAAAACAACATAACTTTAAACATAAATGAGATGCTAGACTCTAATCTTCAGGTAACTCTTCTCGCCAAGCCAAGCATTCATTTCTAACTACTGCCAACTATACTTAACTGATGAGCATACTAAAAATCAACAACGCTGAGTGAGTTCTAACGTTTACTTAAAATATTAATACATGTATTAAAAGAAGATGGTTTTCACTTGAACATGTCTGTACTGCCAACATGGCCAAAAACTTTACATATAGTATCTTTTAAATCATAAACACGTTATCTTAACCGGAAACTTGTCTTTAACTTTCCATATCGTCCCAATTGCTCAAGTCCAAAGACCGACGAATAAGGGAAGGTTACACGATGCATCACCATAACTTTTGTAACAGTCCTGACTCGGGTCAGGACGTTGTCACCATATCGTCAATTTCATTTGTATCTGCTTAGGCACTGAGCCCTACTTAGGCACTGAGCCCCTTGTGAGTAACCGTCATTACTCCTTATCACTGAGAACCAGTTGATCAACCGTTAGCGAACCGCAATGGTTCTTATAGAGGGGAACATAGCCCATAACTGACTTTCTGTACATAGTAACATCTGTCCCCGAAGGAACCGTAACTTAACTTGGCCCTTATTCTTGAAGGAAACTTTATCTTTACTTTCTTTGTTAATGAAATGACTTTTTTTAAAACTTTATCTTCATTCTTTTAAAAACATCCTTACTGTTTGTAAACATTTCATAAACATCATTCATAAAAACTTTTTTTGCCTTTTTTTCAACATTTTTATAAATCATGACTTTTGCCATCGTTTATTAATATAAAATATATAATAAACACTTTTCACTAAGTATGCACACCACCCCAAAAGTATGCAGGAAAGGGGATTAGAACTCACCTGTCTTTCTTAGTTAACTCTTCCTAAGTGTAGGGCTTAACGAGGTGCTAGGCGATATGTTCGAGCAATCATAAACGACACGTGTTAACTTCTAAGTATAACAAAACAATCTGTCCGAAATCTACTTGGTCAAAAACTCATATGTCCGAAAACTCTTTTCAACCGAAATCTTTTTCGGACGAAATCTTTTTCGGTCGAAATCTATTTCGGTCGAAATCTATTTCGGTTGAAATATCTTTCGCCCAAAATATCTTTCATCCAAAAACTATTTCACCCGAAAACTAATTCGTCCGAAAACCTTTGTCCGAAATATTTTTCGTCTGAAATCTCTCTCTGTGTCCGAAATACTTTTTGGACACATCATACCATTCGGACCATTTAAAGACTTTTCGGACGACTCAACTGTTCTAGGCTAGATTCTTCGTTTTTTATCCAAAATCCCAACTTTTTACGTCCAAACTCGAGTTAACCCTAAAAACCCATTTCAAGTAAAACTCAGATTTGGACGGGTTTTGATACCTGGTTGGGCTCAATTCTTCATAGAAACTTCAAGAAACTAATAGAGAAGCAGTATGGGCTGGGCTCCTCCGGTCAAACCCGACACACTCTCTCTCTCTAAGTGTTTCTCTCTCTAGAGGGTGGAGAAGATGAAGTGAGACAAATGAGGTGGGTGAAGGAGGTTTAGGGTCTTAAGGCCCATCATCACCTTCTACCCGGCCCAATTAGCGACCCGACCCAAGGCCCGATCCATCTCGCTTCCTTTTTCCACATTTTCATGTAAATCTTGTGCTCGTTCTATCGCTTTTGAAATACGGGATGTTACATCAAACAAAAAAATATGAACAAATTTCGTTTATATACATACCTACACATGTGCAATTCATGTGTAGGTTTTTTTTACCTACACATGTGTAGGAAACTTTTAAATATATAAAAACATATGAAAAAACTAGTTTTGTGGTTTTTTATGTACATAAACAAACATATTTGTATGTAAGAAGTATAAAATTTTAAATTTTTTTACCGTGGATTAAAAAATTAAATGATTTAGGTTTCTTCCCTCTGTTCTTGTAGATTTTCTATGTTTTGAAATGAACTTCCCTCTATAGGGGTATGGATTAAATGAAAACCATAACATATTGTTACATATACGTAACAATTTCTCATTCAACATAGTGTTACGTATACGTAACACATGGTGTTACGTGTATGCTACACTCCTCATTCCGTTATTTATGTTTAACATATATGTAATATATACTAAATACCTTTTTGACGATTAAAATGAAAAATAGTTAATTTATAAATTATGTGATTGGTTTTCGCATAAAAATGTGGTTTTCTAATTATGTGTTACATATATTTGATTTAATAGTAAGTTAAGATTTATATTTGTTATTCAATTTATGGATTATAATGTTTATTTTTTTAATGTTAAGTATTTTATAAGAAACTAATAAATTATGTAGCCTAAAATTTTAGACCTAAATGTGTAATAATCAATTAATCATTAGTTAACAAAAAAAAATATTTCAAAAAATTCAAGTCAAATTGGTAAAACCGAACCGAACCCATTGTAAAAATCGAAAACCGAAACCAAATGGTTTTCAAAAAACCAAAAACCGAACTTTCGGTTTTGGGTTCGGTTATACCCCAAAACCGAACCAAACCGACCAATGCACACCCTTAGTCGTAGCTCATGTCACAATAGCTCTGTCGCCGTGCCTCTTGCCACCGCCGCTATGGCTTCATGTTCGTCACCGCCTTCTGCCGCCAAAGAGACTTCTTACTATTTAAGTTTTATGGGCTTTTTGTTATTTTTTCGAGATTGCTTGTTCTTGTTATACTAACATAATCATTGTTTTTCACTCCCAAGTGAGCGTCCGATTTCCTCCCAATCTTACTATAAGGTAGTATCTAAGAGAATATATTAATTTAGGGTTTATTGTAATAATCTTTATCATAATTATGACATATGATTTGATATTGTTTCCATTGTAATTATCTCCATTGTCATCCTATCAATAATACATAATACCAGCTGGGTTTTCGTTAATCTATGGGTTTTGCTCTCTATGTTTTCTTTTATTTCTTTTTCTAGGGTCTTAGCTTTCTTCAAACAGGGTGTGGTTGCTTCTACTCTCTACTTAAATAATATTTTAGCAATTTAATTTGATATAATCATGTATGTTGTTTTGTAAATCCATTATTATTACGTTGTAGATAACGAGAAAGTGCACATGGTCTAGTGACATTGGTGATTACCTCTCACAACAGTGGTGTAAGTTCAAATTCGTGCAAGTGCATGTTGATTAGATGGTATTTAGGAGTAAAAATTTGTTGTTCAAAAATAGGATAACGAGAAAAAGAAAAATTAGAAAGTTAAGTTTAATGTCTCTTGTACGGTGTATGGGCAATTGTTAATGAAGCTTTATGTCATTTGATGTACCAATCAATTTCCCTCGAATAAATTAGATGTAACACATGCTGTGTTGATGACTCGTGTGGCAAAAAGTTTAGGTTACATGCTAATAGTGAGTTTAAGGTATCTTACAAGTCAAGCAACGATATTGTATAAATAATTGAGGGTATAGGAATTTATGAATTTTTCAGATTTCATGGCGAAAGTGGTGATATTTTAGAAATAGTTTAAAGCGAATAAACAATTATATGTTCAACATGAGAATTATAAACAACCACATAAGCAGTACCATGAGCAAGCTATTGCTGTTTAAATCGAGTAAAATTACAATGTGTATCATAAATTCCATGAATATCAAAATCTTCATGAATACCGGCCAGGATGTTCGTGCAGTTGGAACTTCGCAAGAGCCTACTCATGTCGAAGAATCAAGTGATGTTATCGCAGTAGAAAGATTTGTTACATGATCATAAACTAGATCCTTTTGAGGATCCATGAGAAAATCCATTGGGTGATGAAGAAGATGAACCAAATGATATCGAAGGAGATGTGTTGGCTGATGAAAGTGGATGATGGTGATGAACCGAGTGAATCAAATATTGTTTACATGGTGCCTACGTGGCACCACTTTTTACTCACACTCACTAAACCACTTCACATAGCTTTTAAACACAAGTCTTAGTTATCAACCTTCAACAACTAGTTATAAGCTCTCTAAACATATTACATTATTTAATTATTAGAAAACCAAAGCTTCCTTAAGTGTTTCTTTGGGAGTGAAATGTGTTGAAGAGAGTTTCTCACATAAAGTAACTAGAGCATCTAAAGAAACGTTTAAGGCAAAATGTATGTTTTATAATTATATTTATGGATGGCTTTTGAGAGCCACTAAGCTCAAGAATGTGGAGATGTGACAAGTTTGAAATTGGTTGACCAACACACACATGTTCTCAAACTATTCTAGTCATCTCGAAAAGCAAACAACAAATATCAGGACATATATTGAGATAGTTAATGGTTGAGAATAAAATATATATATATATACACACACGTATATGGAAAAGGAAACCGCAAAAATATCAAGGTCATGTTCAAATTTCTTATATTGTTCGCTCAAGCTTGACGAACAAAGCGGTTGAACTGCCCGGGGGACATCGAAGGTTTCTTTTTCCCAACAACCATTGTATCATCATAATTGAAGAAGATGTTGGTGCCTTTAGTGTCATCATAGGCGTTTTAGTTTAATTGGATTTGCTCAAGTTCAAATAAGAAATTGGAACAAACATTGATAGAAGTTAGGAGGTGTGGAGATCACACTCGTTTCAATACTATTCTCATTTCGATGATGAAGAGTTGACTGGTGATATTTAGTAGTAAGTTACTACTGATCATCGGTTCAATAGCAACTTGGATAAGCAGTGGGAAGAGAGCTTAGTTGTAAGTTACTACTGAGTAATGGAAATTTAATAAGCAGTAGTAACTATGCTCAATACTAACTAAGTTTAGTAGTAAATGTAGTAGTAGAATTGTAACTATGTTACTATTAACATAGTTTCTACTGAAGTTTCCACTAATATAACTTAATAACCGCAATGGTTATATGCCCAATTGTCATACACTTAATAACCACAATGGTTATAAGCCCAATGGTTATACCTAAGATCCTAACTGAATATAAACAAGTGGTCGAGCCTACGGGCGGAGGGACCTTGTGAGTGTGAAACAAGGGGCCGAGCCTACGGGCGAAAGGACCTTGTGAGTGTGAAACAAGGGGCCGAGCCCATGGGCGAAAGGACCTTGTGGATTAAATGACTTGTTATAAGTAACGTCTGAAGTGTCATAGTGGCCTGTGGTACATGGGAAAAAGAACTAAGGAATCAAAGAGTTCCATAACTAAAAGAAATGGTTTTGAACAGATGAAGCTGTGTACTTACTTAGCGTAAGCTAATGTAATAACGTTTTCAAAACATTTCAGGGAAAAGCACTCAGAATGAATGAATGAAGCTTCCAAGGATGAGGCCAGTCGGAGACGTGAATACCTAGATGGCTAGATCTTGTAATATGTATCTTAATTGATGTTTGTAAAACAATATTTTATATAATATAAAGCACCTTTGTCACCAATGTGACAAGGTTTTGACAATCCGGGACCTAAATTCCGCTAAACTCTGATATTTTAAAAATAAAGAAATGATGATGTTTCACACTCCCCATCACAGGTTCATTGGCAAACATTAAAACGGTTGCTTCGTTATTTAAAAGGTACGATTTACCATGGTCTCTTCCTAAATCGGAATTCAGCCTTGAATCTTAGCGCCTTTTCTGATTCTAATTGGGGTGGCGTATCAAATGGTGGTCGACCAACAATGGCTTACATCCTCTTTCTTGGGTTATGTAACACCCCGACCTTAGATGTAACAATGATAGCCTCAGGAAAAGAAAAATAGCCTAAGTAAGCTATGTAGTTCGTATAGTCTCAATTTGGAGTCTATAATATAAGACGTTCGACCTAGAAATATTAGATGAACGATTAATATTTAATAATAATAATAATATTAAAATATATTATTTTGACCTTGCTTCGTTTAAAATGAAAGTTAGGTCAAAACGTAGAGAAAAATGAACACGTTCCAACGACATGTTCAGAACTCAATAAAACATTATACTTGGAACGTTAGGAGAGAAAAACAAAATATGAGCTAAATTAATTATAATAATAAAATAATAATAATAATAATATATAATAATATCTCAAATCTTACGGGCGAAGTATTCGAGTTAAAATTAATAAATATAATAATAACTAGTAGTTTTTCCCGGCGCGTGGCGGCCGTCGCACGCCGTGACACGTTAAACAACGGACACTAAACGACTTCAAACTTTATAAAAAAGGAAAGGAAAACTAAACCGTTAAATAAATCAAAATCTTCTAAATAGCTATAAAAACGTGAATCAAACGGATTCAAAACTTTATAAAAAAAAAATTTAAGTCCTTGAAGAGCCACGCGCGTCGCAAAGCGTTAACTTGCACATAGTGGCACGTTAAAACACGTAATACATAAAAAAATTTAATGGAGTGTTAATTAGATATTATATAAAGAAAACCGTAAAAAATTTATCGCGTACGAAATAAATAAACGTATTCTAAACTTTAAGCGTTACGTATAACGACGTTATACGTAAGTGCCTAAATAACTTGTACACTATAATGTTCAATTCCGTTTTGAACGAAACTTATATCGAAACATAGATAAAAATAAGCACGTCGTAACGACACGTTTAGAATTTTATAAAAATACACTACTATTCACCACGAAAAACAAACATCAAAACACTGATAAAAATAGCATGTGGAAACGGCAAATAACTTGTAAGTTCAAGCTTCATTGACTTGTACATTATATCGAAAACTCGGTTTTCAATGAAATTTATGTCAAGATATAAATAAAAATAGGCACATGACAATAATACACTCGAAATTTTGTTAAATATTATATTTAAAAAATTCTAAAAGAAAAATGTAATTCTTTAAAAATAAATAGAGTATTAGAATATGACAATACAAAAAAAGAAAAAAATAAGTATGGTGGCTACTTAATTTAAAAAGATCAAAAAATCATGTACATAGTTAGCTTGTACTTTATGCAAAAACACTTTACAATATGTCTTTTGTAAGTACTTCAATAATAATAATAAAATATAAAAATAATTTTAGTTTCAGGAACGTAACGAGCAAGAAAGAAATTTCAAATCTTGAAATAAATAATTATACTTAAACCGACCTAAAGTCTTATAAATAGAAGTTGTTTCCATTCCAGAATTCATCATATTAAACCTTTCTCAGGATTCATTCGATGAGGTATGTAATTTAGATATATTGTTAAGTAACTAGGTTTAATTAATAAGTTTAATCTTTTTTATATGGGATTTAGGGTTATAGTCGGTGTACGTATTGGGTAATTTAAACTAGATAGGTTACCCAAAGTCAATCACGGATATAACTAGCTAGTATCCCATCATTTAATTAGGCCTTCGCCTAAAAATATTTTAGTCTTAAACCGGGACAGAGTTCTGACCGGTCATAATAACGTCAGGACTAGGCATAAAGAGTATAACAGATTTGATATAATTCCATTTATAAAACCCCATGGATAGGTTTTACAAATAACCCAGAAATTCAGAGTTAAAGATGAAAAATATGGGCTTCAGGATCTTAGCGGACCGCTAAGGATCCCTACACGGTCCGCTAAGGATTAGATAAGATTGAACCAGTTAATGTCACGTCATGCCACGTGGGTGCTGACTATTAAGGAAGAAATCTGACGCGTCGCAGGGTGGCGGACCCCTAAGCCTTGGGCTAACGGTCCGCTATCCGCAAAACATGAGGGTTCCAACGCGTGACAGCTTGGCGGACCGCTTTGTTAAGGTGAATACTTTATCTATTTCAAAACTTGTGTCAAAACATTTACATTTACGTAAATGGCAAGGGAATAATGCTCAACGTTCTTTTACGAACAAAGCATTCGGGCCATAGGTATACGTAAAACTTGCAATGGATACACGGGTCTCGGGTGAAAGTCCCGGATTGCGGCTGGTGCTTATCTTATAACAAATTCGGAGGCATGGACCTGTCCGTTGTTATAAGGCATGACGCCAGTGTATACAGTGGTACATACAGTCAGGACATGGGCCTGCTGAATGTGTAAATTGAACGTAAAGTTGTGATTATGAAATTAATACTTGTTTGTGCCAAATGATTTTATGTCAAGATAATTGTATTCACCGGCGTTCGCGCTGACGTTTCATTTTCAAAATGTTTTCAGGTAATCAATAAAATGTGATGGAAATGGAATAATGGCAGACGTAATATCTGACCCAAGAATGAATCGAGAAAAGGATGACATGCACGTTGGATTCTCAGGCCTTATGCATAGGAAATCCTAAAAGATGAAAAAGGAGATAGGAACATGGGACTGATCAACCTTGGATAGTACTATTTCCAGTGACTTGAACTTGTCTATAAGACAAGAGATGTATTTGATTTCAAACTCTGTTTTGTAATCGAATGAAAAAGGGTATTTAAATCCCTGTGTTTATGAAATAAATACGAGACTTTTGTTTTCCAACTGTGTCTTGATATTTGCAAAAGCAACCCTTGAGGTTGAAATTTTTGATGAAACGATCCTTGTGAAAAGACTTCCGTTGTGTTTTATAAAAACTCTGAAATCAAAACATGTACCAATCGAGCTCACACACGTCTAGGGGGTGCCTGAGACGGGGTGTGACAGGTTAAACAATATATCTTGTCGTTCGGCACGTTAGAAATCAGTTTCTCGCTCCTCAATGGACGTCGAGTACAAAGCCTTGGCCAATGCTGCAGCCAAACTATCATGGGTTCAAAATCTACTTACTGAGTTTGGCGTATCCGGTTCGGGTACACCAACACTTTACTGTGACAGTACCAGTGTTTCCTATCTTTTTGCTAATCTAGTTTTTCATTCTCACATGAAACATGTCACTTAGATTACCACTTCGTTAGAGAGAGTTTTTGCTAGTGAATTAAAAGTCCTTCACATCAACTCCACGGATCAACTTGCTGATGTCCTCACTAAATCGTTGCCACGAGCATAATTTATATGATTAAGGTGCAAGATTGGAGTCTCTGATGGATCCTCCATCTTGCGGGGGCGTATCAAGGATATATTAAATCATTAAATACATTGGTTGACCTTGGCATAATTGTAGGGATTGTGTCACACCCCGCCACGGCGGAATCCGCGGGATGTAATGTTCACGGTTTTCATCGCATATGATTATCGCAAACACTTACATGACATTAATTCCGAGTGTTAAAAGTAGTAGTACAAAACATTTATTGTTTAAAAGTTTAAAAGATTTACAACAATAGATTAAATCAATAAGCAATTAAAGGAAATCTTCCAAAAGTTCGATACTTCAAAATGCATGCAAGTCAAAATGTGAGACACCAATCTTGGACTAGTTACCTGAAAAACATGCTTAAAAATGTCAACATAACGTTGGTGAGTTCACATGTTTATTTTACAAAAAGAAAACATTTAACGGTAACTGGAAATCCGTACGATAAACAAAACAAGTTAGCGGTTGATTAATCGAAGTCTAGCTAGGACATACGAATTATGTGATGCTCAAGCCTATAACCAAACCTTTAACGAATTCTAAAGTTTGCCCCAGCCCATTGTCCATTTAAACAATGAGAACAACAAAACCTAATGTTGGTCGTGGTTAGTGCGACTAACCATGAAAGGGGGTATCAACCCAAATAGTACTATTTATATCGATCTACGGCTAAGTCCATAGCTAATGGTTATAGTTCGGAATACCGAGGACTTTTAGGCGGAACTCATGCACACAAAGGAATCAGATGCTTGTTTCTCGTTTTCTAGTTATCATACAATTTGAATTCGACATGTTTTTCCCCCAACAATGAAAAACAGTAAAAAGGGGCCGTGAAACTCACTTGAGAGATGCTAGCAACAAAGCCAAAAACGAAAATAGACCCGAATTAGATACGTCCTAGAATACGTAAGGACATCATAAGTCTTAATGAATTAACCTCTAGCATTACAAACTGGCAAAATCGATATTCACCCAACTTAACTAGACTCGATTGAAAAATCACTTGTGTTTAAACGTGTGACTCGACGATCCGTTGGTGATTGTGTCTTGATTTAAAATGAAAGTATGTATTTATAGAAAAAATATAAATATAAATAATATAATTCTCGAAACTCGTCCTTGGATTATCGTATGGAAATAACACGTTCGATTAAATGAATTTATCATATCGACTCGAGTCAACGGTAATAAATATGCATATATAAAATTATATATTCATTCTAGAGAAGGATTTCATTCAAAAATACTACAAATATTTATAATATAATTCAATTATTGTAATCATATAATGATATTTATTATTCTTAATTAAATTGAATTTATTACATCGTATTTCTCGAACGTGATTATTTACTCATTTAGCACACAAATATATCGTTTACAATTATAAAAACTTTACGAAGAAGGGATTTTAAGACATAAGACATCCCAAAATAGTTATATATATATATATATATATATATATATATATATATATATATATATATATATATATATATATATATATAGGGGTGGGTTCCAGAGAAAACCAATAGTTAGACGAAAACCGAGAAAACCACTAAAAAAACCAATTTTAACCAATAGTATAATAATATTTATTTTTTATTTTATTTTATTTTTATTTTTTTACAAGAGTATCAATGTAATATTACAAATTTTTACCAAAAAATCATTTAAATATTGGTTTACGTATACGTAACCCATAGTGTTACGTATACGTAAACAGAAAACAAAAAAATTCAAAAAAATTGCAGTTACGTATACGTAAGTCATAGTATTACACATTGTTTTAGTGGTTTTCTCGGTTTTCGCCTAACTTTGTGGTTTTCTCTTGATCCCTCCCCTATATATATATATATATATATAGATATGTAACGTCATAAAACGGTTTCTAGTTTTATATTTTGTATAAATTAACCTATTTTTCGTTAGAAAGTCTAAACTTTTATATATATATATATATATATATATATATATATATATTTATATCTTTTTATGACCCAATTGACCAACATTTTTACTAGAGTTTTTAAAGATATTTTTTTAACAAAAATACGTTTTCATGATTAAACTTTTATATATATTTTTTTATCAAGGTTTACTTTCATTATTTTTAAAGTCTTTTAAGTACGATAAGGTAATATTATTTACTAATATTACTAGTAAAATTTATATTCACTTTTTATTAAGTCACTCTCTCTCTCTCTCTCTCTCTCTCTATATATATATATATATATATATATATACAACTAGTCCACATTTAGTATTATGACCATTTAATATGCTAAAAGTCCAAATGTTCATAAGGTTCAAATCATCTAAAAAAGGTCCACATGTACCAAAGGGTTCAAGTCATTAAATAAACTTATAAGTCATAATACAAAAAAAAATGCATGTAACTTTTTATAAATAATTTATATACAAACTCTTTGTACATCTTATCAAGTATGACATTTTTTAAAAGATACATTTGCCTAAAATCATAGATCCATGACTTTTAACAACTTTTTTTTTTATAGTTTTTTCTTTTAAAGAAACTTGTAGTTTTAAAGAGCTTATTTTTATATAAAAGTTTTTATATAAGTTCTTAACTAGTGATATATATATATATATGTTTTTAAAAGAAAATTCATGTTTAGTAGATGGAACCATGTTTTAAATTTCATAATAAACTAGCTTTAGGGTAAAAGTTCTCATGCATGGATTAACTTCATGCATCTACAAATTTTAAGAAAGAAAGAAGGAGGTTTTTAACTTACAACAAAAGAGAAAATGAAGTAAAAATGATGAGAAGGAGAGTTCCAAGCTCAACTTTTTGCTACACCACCTTGAAAGACCTTAAACACTTGAATTCTTCTTGAATGGAATATATAGGAAATGAGATTGTATATGGGATTGTGGGTGTCGTTGGTTTAGGGAGAGGAAAGTGAAATCTTTGGTTGAAATCTTGAAATGAAAGAATGAATAAGAATGGAGTAGTATAGAGATTTTGATGTGAAAATGAGTATGGCTCATGTACTACCATCCAAGAAAACAAGGAGAAAAAATGAAGTGGGATGGGCCCACCAAGTCATTCAACCGAGAAGGGGTGGGAGGGGGGGAGGTTTGGGTGCTTAGGTAATTAGTGTCACACCCCCAAAATCCATCAACGGAGTTTTACCGTTAAGGGCGTGACATAACAGGATCTCAGTCATTAGTTACGTTGAACGACTCTATACGAGTTTAATAAAAACCACTAGTATTGCTCATAGTCACGATGCAACACTAGCAATGAAAATACTGATTTAATGTAAGACTTGCGAAAGCGAAAAGTTAAATGAAAAACATGCGCCCAAACAGTTGCGCCAAAATAAACAATTTAAAGATAATTAAAATAAATAATTCTTGAGTTTGCAAATGATAGACTTCGTATGCATGCATGCCTTAGCTCGTGCTTGTACCTTAATTACTTGAGAAAACATGCTAAAACGTGTCAACACTAGGTTGGTGAGTTCACAGGTTTCAATGTTTGTAAAGTTTACTAGATAATACCATTTACAATTATATCATAGGTAGCTAACCTAGTACATGTTACTAAAGCGTTTCGACACCGAAACTGACTGTTTATGTTTGTACTGCCTCCCACCATGACTATCATCATCAATGGTGAATGTTTAGGTCAATGTTACACCCGTTCGACTTCCCGTCGTGTTAGCGCGACTAACGCGGGTGGGGCTTGTCAATGCCCAGTAGTACTACTCAAGATTACCTCGCTAACCCATATACTAACGGTTCGATAAGTGAGGACTTTCATGATATGTTTGCGCTTAGTACACAAGTGATATAAAAGAAACGTAAGATCTAAATGTTCGTACCCATGTTTTCTCCCCCAAGTTTAAAACGTAAGAAAAGGGGCCGTGAAACTCACCTTAGAGTATGTGCGAAAGAAAAAAAAACGAACTTAGAATGCTTGACGACTAACTGCCACCTATAAACACCGGTTTATAAGTGTGTGTTTGTGCAAAAGAATATGAACCCTAAGTATCCAAACAATCTCATTGTTTTAAGGGTTTAGAAAAGTTTGTAAGTTTGACTCATGTTTGACCAAGTTTGACCCGACGACCCGTTGGTGACCCGTTTAGTGATTAAATTTTGTTCATTATAATACTTCTATATTATACACAAATGATCATGCTGTAACACTTAGCAACAAATCCTATTTGTTCTAACAAGATATCAAGTTTCTATAAATAGCAGGTTTCTATAAATAGAAAGTTTTCAAAAATAGCAGGTTTGTTCGGGACTCATGTTTCCTGGAACTATCATCATTGATATGTTTGTAGTATTACTCTAACATGTTCTAGTTCATCATATCCCATAACAATTGTCTAGAACCTAAACATGTATATCACAATTCCAAGTAAAGTTTCCATCTTTAGTATCCTATGTCTAGCATGCGTGATTTCAAACACCTAACACATTACAACAGGTTATTGTATCTTAACTAACATGTACCAATCATCAAACCATATCATGCATGTCTAAATAGCAAGTTCTAACAACTTTTAACAATTAAAGTTTCCTTATTTGGAAAGTTCGTAAAACCAGGTTATGTATTCAAAATCTGATTTCACCAATCATCTAAACATGTATCAGGTAGCATATAACCATCATCACATCATTCAAATCACTTCTAGTATGCAAGATAGAATTTCTAAAAAGTTTCCTCCTTTAGTAAGTTAGGGTTTTTAAGCTTGTTTAACGAGATTTAAAGTACCAAATCCATCACGTATGATTTATCTAACATAATTATAACCATAACAAGTGTCAAACATCTCTAACATGCGATTCTACACCATCACATAATCAAAAAGTTTCAATATTTAACAAGTTACTAATCACATGGATGTAGGGTTTTGCAAATAACCATAAAATCAACAAATACATGCAAAACAATAATAAAGTTAACATTTTTATTATAAAAATCCATGTTTGGATGAACTAGGGTTATGATCTAAAATTTAGGAATCAAAAAGTGATGAAATTGAACGAAACGACTTACGTAGGAGTGTTAGAAACGTCGAGAGGAGTCCAAATACGCGTTCAATTGCAAGATCGGAGATCGAATTGATGGTGCTTTGGGGTGTTCTTGCTTGCGGCCGAGAGAGAGGACAAGGGGGGGGGGGGGGGTTTGGGTCGAGATTTTTGAGAGAGGGAGAGGATGAGATGGTTTAAATTTCAAAAAAATCCTTATCCTAAATGTATGGGTTTTAGTTAAGGATAATCATGCACTAAAAAAAACATTTAAATAAATCCATTAGATAGAATTTGTTTTAAATAATTATTTTTATAAAAGTTCTGTGTTCTATAAAAATAATCAGTAAAATATATATCTGATAATTCTACGCGGTATCACGAAAGTTCACATAATTCACAGATAATTCACTAAACATATAAATTCACATAATTTATATTAAAAATAATTGTATTTATTTTATTTTATTAGTTCATCAACGTTCCGGGTTAGACTCGAGTGCGATCCGATGTGTGCGAATAACTGACACATTTAATTAATCCTAATTAAATGCAATGTAAGTGTGACTAACTGGGATAACTGAGTTTGAAACGAATAATGTTTGAACTAACGAGGTTTGAGTTAACGGAGTTAACCTGAAAATGCCGGATGTCACATCATCCCATTGTTGAAAGAATTTTCGTCCCGAAATTTAAATGAAGTCCGTAACGTCTGAAACAAAAAGTTTAGGTTTGTCACATCATCCCCTTGTTGAAATAAATTTCGTCTCGAAATTTAGGTAGTACCTTCCATGTTTGCCATTGAATGTTTGAACAGGTGAGAATACTTTTTCATCATTTGATCCTCGCGTTCCCACGTGAACTCCGGTCCACGCTTCGAGTTCCAGCGAACTCTGACAATAGGTATCTTACTGCGCTTGAGAGTCTTGACCTCTCGGTCCATGATCTCAACCGGTTCCTCAATGAAACGTAGTTGTTCATCAATTTCCAACTCCTCGAGTGGAACTACAAGTGTCTCATCTGATAGGCACTTCTTTAGGTTTGAGACATGAAATACGTTATGCACTCCATTGAGTGTATCGGGTAGGTTCAGTTGGTATGCTACTGGACCGATCCTTTTCTCTATCTCGAACGGTCCAACGTAACGCGGGTTTAGCTTTCCTCGTTTCCCGAAACGAATCACACATTTCCAAGGTGAAACCTTTAATAACACTTTATCACCCACTTGGAATTCTAGTGGTTTTCTACGCTTGTCTGCATAACTCTTTTGACGGTCACGAGCTGCCGCCATACGGTTTCGGATTTGCACTATTTTCTCTGAGGTTTCATGCACAAGTTCAGGACCCGTAAGTTGGCTATCTCCAACTTCAGCCCAACAAAGTGGTGATCGGCATTTCCGTCCGTACAAAGCCTCGAACGGTGCTGCTTTGATGCTTGTATGATAGCTGTTATTGTAAGAGAATTCCACTAAAGGCAAGTGAGTCTCCCAACTGTTTCCGAAATCGATCACACAAGCTCGTAACATGTCTTCTAGGGTTTGAATGGTACGCTCACTCTGGCCATCTGTTTGAGGATGGTACGCTGTGCTCATATCTAGGCGCGTGCCTAGAGCTTTCTGTAACGATTGCCAGAAACGTGAGGTGAATCGAGCGTCTCTATCGGAAATGATGGAGATTGGCACTCCATGCCGAGATACTACTTCTTTAAGGTAGAGACGAGTTAACTTTTCCATTTTATCGGTCTCTTTGATAGCAAGAAAATGAGCTGATTTGGTTAGGCGATCCACTATCACCCAGATTGTGTCACATCCAGTAGGGGTTCGGGATAATTTGGTTATGAAATCCATGGAAATCTGGTCCCATTTCCACATTGGTATTTCCGGTTGTTGAAGTAATCCGGATGGCTTTTGGTACTCCACCTTGACCTTGGAACAAGTCAAACACTTGCTCACGTAGGTGGTTATGTCGGCTTTCATGTTCGGCCACCAATATAAGACCTTAAGATCGTGATACATCTTGTCGGATCCCGGATGGATAGAGTATCGGGATTTGTGAGCTTCATCCATGACTAGATCTCTTAGGTTTCCATATACTGGGATCCATATTCGTTCCGCAAAATAACGAATACCATCTGCTTTAACCTTAAGTTGTTTCTCCATACCACGTGTAGATTCCAACGATAAGTTCTCCTCTTTCAAGGCTTCAAGTTGGGCATTACGGATTTGCTCGGGTAATCCTGTATGAATAGTGAGTTGTAATGCTCTAACCCGTCGGGGTTTGGTTTCTTTTCTGCTTAGGGCATCGGCCACCACATTAGCTTTGCCAGGATGGTAGTTGATTGCACAATCATAATCGTTTAATAACTCGATCCAACGACGTTGACGCATGTTCAACTCTTTCTGCTCAAAAATATGCTGAAGACTCTTGTGATCGGTGTAGATGGTGCACTTGGTACCGTACAAGTAATGTCTCCATATCTTGAGTGCAAATACCACGGCTCATAACTCCAAATCGTGAGTCGTGTAGTTCTTTTCGTGGATTTTTAACTGTTGAGAAGCGTATGCGATAACCTTGTCGCGTTGCATCAACACACAACCGAGACCTTGGATGGAGGCATCGCAATGTACCACGAAGTCATCCGTTCCCTCTGGCAGAGATAGGATAGGTGCGCTACATAGTTTCTGTTTCAGTAGCTGGAATGCTGATTCTTGAGTCTCACTCCAGTTATAGGGTTTTTCTTTTTGGGTTAAGGAGGTGAGGGGTTGGGTAATCTTTGAAAATCCCTCGATAAAATGACGGTAGTATCCGGCCAATCCTAGGAATTGTCGAACTTCGGTTGGAGTTGTTGGTGCTGCCCAATTCTTGATAGCTTCCACTTTGGCTGGATCGACATGCATTCCTTTCTCATTGATCACATGTCCTAAAAATTGAACCTCGCGAATCCAAAAATCGCATTTGGAAAACTTCGCGTACAGCTGCTCCTGTTTCAGTAGTTCAAGGATCAAACGCAGATGATCCTCATGCTCTTCCCGACTCTTAGAGTATATG
This sequence comes from Smallanthus sonchifolius, assembly GCA_023525975.1. NCBI lineage: Eukaryota > Viridiplantae > Streptophyta > Magnoliopsida > Asterales > Asteraceae > Smallanthus > Smallanthus sonchifolius. The sequence goes on along the minus strand of CM042033.1, from coordinate 70,228,240 downwards.
AGGATATCGTCAATAAAAACAATGACGAATTTATCCAGATAGGGTTTACACACACGGTTCATGAGGTCCATGAACACCGCGGGTGCGTTGGTTAATCCAAATGGCATGACCAAAAACTCGAAATGGCCGTACCGGGTTCTGAATGCAGTCTTGGATATATCTTCATCTCGAACTCTCAGCTGATGATATCCAGATCTTAAGTCGATTTTCGAGTAGAAACTTGACCCTTGAAGTTGGTTGAATAAATCGTCAATGCGGGGTAGGGGGTAGCGGTTCTTGACTGTTACTTTGTTTAACTCCCGGTAATCAATGCACATGCGGAAAGTTCCATCTTTCTTTTTGACAAATAGGACTGGAGCTCCCCATGGCGATGAGCTCGGTCGGATGAAACCTTTATCTAACAAATCTTGTAGTTGAGTGGATAGCTCTTGCAACTCGCTTGGTGCCAGTCTATAGGGTGCCCGAGCAATAGGCGCTGCTCCGGGTGTTAGGTCAATCTGAAATTCGACCTGACGATGAGGTGGAAGACCAGGTAGGTCTTCAGGAAATACTTCTGGTAATTCGCAAACGATAGGGATATCTTCTAACTTTTTCTCCTCGGTGGACTTGTCAACGACAAGGGCTAGAATTGCGGTATGACCCTTACGCAGACACTTCTGAGCCTTCATGAAAGATATGATGCCCATGGCTGCACCACTTCTTTCGCCCTGAACAGATAGGATTTCTCCACTAGGAAGGGGTACACGAACGATCTTCTCACTACAGATGATCTCAGCTTGGTTTTCAGACAACCAATCCATGCCCACAATTATGTCAAAACTGCCATGTGTAACTGGCATGAGATCGATGTCAAGTTTGTGACCAGAAAGTTCTAACTGACATCCCTTGAGAATGTGGGTTGCCTCGATCACTTATCTCTACGGTATAATGGTGTTCTAATAAATTTGGGTTTATTTCTAACTGACTACTAAGTTCTCTAGATATAAAACTTCTATCGGTGTCAGTATCAAAAAGTACAGAAGCAAAATGATCGTTTAAAAGAAACATACCGTTAACCACGTTCCGATCATTCCGAGCTTCTCCCGATCCAATCACAAATGCCCGGCCCTTTGCACCATTTCCGTTGTTATTACCATTTCCACCCTGGTGGTTATTACCATTTCCATTACCGCCCTGATGATTGTTGCCATTTCCATTCCCATTTCCGTTTCTCCTCAACTGCGGACAATCCTTCTTGAAATGCCCTTCCTTACCGCACTTAAAAAAACCCTTGGGTGCGTTTCCAGGTGGTGTCTGTTTGTTCTGCAGATCTACCCTACAGTCTTTGGCCAAATGGCCCATCTTTCCACACCGTTGGCAACGGTACCGGTCACATGCTCCATGATGGTGAAAGTTACATTTATTGCACTTCGGATACTTGCCATTATAAGAACCCTGATTCTGCTGAGAAGAGTTAGACTGACTGTTGTTCTTTGACGGTTCAAACTTACGGTGTTGCTGTTGCTGTTGCTGAGAAGGTGGGTTTGACTGGAAGGTTTTGGGGAATGAGTTGTCAAACTTCCTCTTGTTGTCAACTGTCTTTGATAGTGCACCTCTAGGTGGTAGAGTGCCCTGAGCCACTGCCTGATCGGTTAGCCTGTGAGCCAACCTGATAGCTTGCTGGATCGTAGTGGGATTTGAAGATGTCACCATGCTCTGAATTTGCGGGACCAAACCATCAATGAACTTCTCAATCCTCTTATAGGAAGGTGTTACCATTTGTGGACACAAGTTCGCCAATTCATGCGAACGAGTAGTGTAGGCTTCGATTTCAGATCCCTCCATCTGGACACAAGTTCGCCAATTCATGCGAACGAGTAGTGTAGGCTTCGATTTCAGATCCCTCCATCTTGAGATTCCAGAATCCGCTCTCAAGTTTCTGTACTTCATCGTGGGGACAATACTCCTCCCGCAGCATAGCCTTGAATTCATCCCATGGCAAAGCATTTGCCATTTCCAGAGTTAACATTTGCACCTGTGAGTTCCACCAAGTAAGGGCTGGACCCTCAAGAGTTCCAGTGCATACTTCACCTGGTTGTGCGGTGGACAGTTACACATTGCAAAAGCGGATTCAGATTTCTCCATCCACCGGAGTAAGCCAACAGCCCCTTCGGCTCCACTGAACGAGTGAGGCTTGCAATCCATGTACGCCTTGAAAGTACAGACCTGCTGGTGGTTATGTTGACCTAAATTGTAAACAAGAATGCGTTTTAGGGATACTATATTCGAATTTGAGTTTAGGATGAATGATGACTCACTAGAGTCGATAATGTGTTGCTTTACCTCCAGCATTAATAGCGGCGTGAGTAGCTGCTACTGCTTCAGCCACACGCTCATTTATGAGTGCCGTGAGCTCGGCTGCAGTCATGTTAATGTTTCCGCGACCACCACGTCCTCCGGCGCGTCCACCACGTCCTCCGGCGCGTCCACCACGTCCATTTCCTCTTCCAGACATTATCTTTACATTCACAACATACAATAATGAGAAAAACCTCCGGCGCGTCCACCACGTCCATTTCCTCTTCCAGACATTATCTTTACATTCACAACATACAATAATGAGAAAAATAAATCGCATTTTTATCATCATACAAGTACCAGTAAACAAAAGAAATTCAAACCACAACATCTAACATTTCAATAATAGTAATACTTGATAAAATAAATTGTAACGATTACAACTAAATTCAACCAAACATCAAAATTCTAGAAACATCTGTTGGATGGGAACAACCCTGCCCATCTAGGTTCAAAAGAAAAGACGTAAATAAGTAATGAAGATAGATGATCAAATGTCACTGTCAACAGATGTAACATCGGATGCTGCATCATCATCCTCATCCTGATCTCTTGCAGGTGCATCCTCTGGTACATCCTCTGGTGCAACTCCTGCTGCCTCAACTGCTGCAAGTCGTGCATCAACCTGCTCAATCCTAGTGTGGAGTATATCTAGGTTCCACTCTGCAGTGTTCAACCGGTCCTCCATATCCACACATCCATCTGCCAAATTCTCATGAGCTGTATCAGTTGCTGCTAAATCTACAGTCAGTTTGGTGATCCTCTGATTCATCAACATCTCTCGCTGAAGTATGCTAGTAATCTCTCCAGCTGCGTCCCTCATGTTCCGGATCTCCCGGTCCATCCTAGCCACAAAGGCAGCTATCACCTGCTCATAGGGGTACTGCAATGGTGGCAAAGATCGTACAGAAGATGATGAAGAAGAAGAAGCAATGTCAGTAGTGAGTGGAGGTGGGACTTCCTCCTCGCGGATCCAGTTCCTGATCCTATTGGGATACCAATCCCAGTCCTGCGTGTTGCCTCTGACACGCACATGAATAGGCTCATCATGCCCTATTGTGGTGTTGATCGGGTTAAGTCGACGTCTCCTCGACTCCGGCAAAGGTACTGTAGGAACATCATATTCCTAAACGTCTGGGGATGCTGGTGAATTGGGTGGGGTCGACATTTCCTGTAACGGGATGAGTGAGTGTCATGTATGAGTGTAAGTGCTATGTAACTAATGCATGTACGTGGTTATAGTCTAGTATACATTTCATAGTTCTCTATAACCTGGCTCTAATACCAATCTGTCACACCCCCAAAATCCATCAACGGAGTTTTACCGTTAGGGGCGTGACATAACAGGATCTCAGTCATTAGTTACGTTGAACGACTCTATATGAGTTTAATAAAAACCACTAGTATTGCTCATAGTCACGATGCAACACTAGCAATGAAAATACTGATTTAATGTAAGACTTGCGAAAGCGAAAAGTTAAATGAAAAACATGCGCCCAAACAGTTGCGCCAAAATAAACAATTTAAAGATAATTAAAATAAATAATTCTTGAGTTTGCAAATGATAGACTTCGTATGCATGCATGCCTTAGCTCGTGCTTGTACCTTAATTACTTGAGAAAACATGCTAAAACGTGTCAACACTAGGTTGGTGAGTTCACAGGTTTCAATGTTTGTAAAGTTTACTAGATAATACCATTTACAATTATATCATAGGTAGCTAACCTAGTACATGTTACTAAAGCGTTTCGACACCGAAACTGACTGTTTATGTTTGTACTGCCTCCCACCATTACTATCATCATCAATGGTGAATGTTTAGGTCAATGTTACACCCGTTCGACTTCCCGTCGTGTTAGCGCGACTAACGCGGGTGGGGCTTGTCAATGCCCAGTAGTACTACTCAAGATTACCTCGCTAACCCATATACTAACGGTTCGATAAGTGAGGACTTTCATGATATGTTTGCGCTTAGTACACAAGTGATATAAAAGAAACGTAAGATCTAAATGTTCGTACCCATGTTTTCTCCCCCAAGTTTAAAACATAAGAAAAGGGGCCGTGAAACTCACCTTAGAGTATGTGCGAAAGAAAAAAACGAGCTTAGAATGCTTGACGACTAACTGCCACCTATAAACACCGGTTTATAAGTGTGTGTTTGTGCAAGAGAATATGAACCCTAAGTATCCAAACAATCTCATTGTTTTAAGGGTTTAGAAAAGTTTGTAAGTTTGACTCATGTTTGACCAAGTTTGACCCGACGACCCGTTGGTGACCCGTTTAGTGATTAAATGTTTGTTCAGTATAATACTTCTATATTATACACAAATGATCATGCTGTAACACTTAGCAACAAATCCTATTTGTTCTAACAAGATAACAAGTTTCCATAAATAGCAGGTTTCTATAAATAGAAAGTTTCCAAAAATAGTAGGTTTGTTCGGGACTCATGTTTCCTGGAAACTATCATCATTGATATGTTTGTAGTATTACTCTAACATGTTCTAGTTCATCATATCCCTTAACAATTGTCTAGAACCTAAACATGTATATCACAATTCCAAGTAAAGTTTCCATCTTTAGTATCCTATGTCTAGCATGCGTGATTTCAAACACCTAACACATTACAACATGTTATTGTATCTTAACTAACATGTACCAATCATCAAACCATATCATGCCTGTCTAAATAGCAAGTTCTAACCACTTTTAACAATTAAAGTTTCCTTATTTGGAAAGTTCGTAAAACCGGGTTATGTATTCAAAATCTGATTTCACCAATCATCTAAACATGTATCAGGTAGCATATAACCATCATCACATCATTCAAATCACTTCTAGTATGCAAGATAGAATTTCTAAAAAGTTTCCTCCTTTAGTAAGTTAGGGTTTTTAAGCTTGTTTAACGAGATTTAAAGTACCAAATCCATCACGTATGATTTATCTAACATAATTATAACCATAACAAGTGTCAAACATCTCTAACATGCGATTCTACACCATCACATAATCAAAAAGTTTCAATATTTAACAAGTTACTAATCACATGGATGTAGGGTTTTGCAAATAACCATAAAATCAACAAATACATGCAAAACAATAATAAAGTTAACATTTTTATTATAAAAATCCATGTTTGGATGAACTAGGGTTATGATCTAAAATTTAGGAATCAAAAAGTGATGAAATTGAACGAAACGACTTACGTAGGAGTGTTAGAAACGTCGAGAGGAGTCCAAATACGCGTTCAATTGCAAGATCGGAGATCGAATTGATGGTGCTTTGGGGTGTTCTTGCTTGCGGCCGAGAGAGAGGACAAGGGGGGGGGGGGGGTTTGGGTCGAGATTTTTGAGAGAGGGAGAGGATGAGATGGTTTAAATTTCAAAAAAATCCTTATCCTAAATGTATGGGTTTTAGTTAAGGATAATCATGCACTAAAAAAAACATTTAAATAAATCTATTAGATAGAATTTGTTTTAAATAATTATTTTTATAAAAGTTCTGTGTTCTATAAAAATAATCAGTAAAATATATATCTGATAATTCTACGCGGTATCACGAAAGTTCACATAATTCACAGATAATTCACTAAACATATAAATTCACATAATTTATATTAAAAATAATTGTATTTATTTTATTTTATTAGTTCACCAACGTTCCGGGTTAGACTCGAGTGCGATCCGATGTGTGCGAACTAACTGACACATTTAATTAATCCTAATTAAATGCAATGTATGTGTGACTAACTGGAATAACTGAGTTTGAAACGAATAATGTTTGAACTAACGAGGTTTGAGTTAATGGAGTTAACCTAAAAATGCCGGATGTCACAATTAGGTAAGAAGATTATGTAATTAAACTGGTGATTAGCTCGTTAAATATTAGTTAAGGCTTGAAACGGTAATTTAGTTCGTTTTAATGTTCTTTATTTCATTTAAATTGAGGGTTAATTATTTTGATGAAGATTGTCTAATATTATACTGAAAAAGTCATAGACACGCTTAATAGTATGCAAGCACGATAAAAAAAGGTGACGTTAAACGGTAAAATCTCGAAATTATTCCTTCATGAATTATTTTATGCAACGAGTACCCTAAATCTTAAAATTAAATGTATAAATATAATATGATGTGTTATGGGTCTTTGGACATGGATTAGGACACTAAATTAATCACCAACGATTGCTTTCGTCGAATTAACACGGGCGTGCATACCGGCAATTTTTGAAACTACCAATGCAAAATATACGAACTAACGGCTTTGCTAGACATGAAATAACCTAATTAATGATAATTAAGTCTAATATGAAATTACAAATCATAAACACGTTTAACGTATGTACGGATAATTACCGGATATTGTCGGTTATCACATATTGATATCCCATATTTACAGATAATTGTAGGGATTGGTATCCCATATTTACAGCTCATATATGGTTGTACATTCCTTGTATTACCTCTTAATTCCTACACCATATGTTCTACCATCGGCTATGTATGAAACCTTTGTATCTAAGAGTTGAGTTATACTAAAAAGTACTTATTTTCTAAAAAGCATAAAAAGGGCATAATGTTTTAAATTTTAGGCATGGTGTTCTTCAACTTTTAAATATGTTCACATAAATTAAACAAAAACACCATAACTAAAATGAAAGAACACCATGTCTAAAATCTTCTTTTTAGGCTTCTTAGAAAAAAAATCATTTTTAGTATAACCCTCCCCTTATATCTAATACAAATCAATACTAATTTTTTATCATACCATTATATTATCTTCACTATTTAACTTATCACTAAGCAAGATAATGATCACATTTATATCGTCTCACTAGTTGGGTAGCGATTACCCTTTCAACATCTCCATAATCAGGTAGTGATCACCCCTTTCTACATCTCAATAAGTCAGTAGTGATCATCTTTCAACATCTCAATAATAGGGTGCTAATCACCCTTTCAAGATCTCAGTAAGTGGATAGTAATCACCCTTTCAACATCTTATTAAGTGGGTAGTAATCACCGTTACATTTTGCTCTAATCTTGATAGGGACTATCTCTCATAAATCTAGATATGTGATGAGTAGGGATATTATAATAAATCTCAAAAAAAAATTCACTTACCTAAATATGAGTGTTGAATATGAATATTACACTGAATCTCTCAAACACCACTTCTCTTGCATCTTTATAATCTCTCTTGTTATAGAAGGTATTTAAGAGCATGCGATATTTTTGGATATGAAAATATAATTGAGCCTTTATTTTTGCAAAAGGCTCATAGCAAAGTGTAGGGAATGACTTGCTTAAATAGCCAAGAAGAGAGAGGAAACAAAACTTGTCTAGTAGCCGGACAGTCGATCCACGATCGTACCATTCATCGATCATAATCTTTACGTTCTCCACTTGATCTTCAAAAGTAAATCCGTTGCAATAAGTCCAATATCTAATTTTGAGTCTTGACCATATTTGCAGTACCTAAGCATTAAAAAAAATAAGATATATTTAATATGGTTTTGTCCTTGTCAAGAATGAGAGAGATTAATGCTTAATATGTTAAGCATCTTTGTTTACACTCGACTTTTGTCTCTTTTCTTTAGATGATTAGTACCCTATTTGTCTAGACCATCTTCTTTTGACTTGTATTAAATTTGAAACCATTACCCTTTAAATAGATTCCGTTAGATCATTATTTTTCTCAATAATGATTTTATGAAACCCATTTATAAAAAGGGGATATTTGGACATCCTTTGATTTTATTTAGATATCCTGGTGCCCTACGTATAGGGCTATACGGGCCGTATAGGGTTCATTAATTACTAGCCAATCATTGGTTGCTGGTAATTAATGAACTCTATATGGCCCGTATAGGGCTATACGCGCTGTACCTATATGACCCGTATAGAGCTATACGAGTCGTATAAGGTGTGCATTTAATGCTGATGAAACCATATATGAGTAGTATTGAGCTATACGGCTCGTATAATGGGTGTCCAACTAATTTTCAGGGTTGTCCAAATAACATCACCCTTATAAAATCACTTGAGGTTTTATAAATTAATTGAGCAAATAATGAAATTTTGTTTCTCTATCTTCGTGTTGACGAAGGAATACAATGTTTAAATTTTAGCAGCATACATAATAATGTCGTTGATTTGCTATTGTCGAATATTTTGTCGAGTCTTGAAAATTTTCTCCAGATGGTAATTAATATATACGCCCTTCCGCATCAAAGAGGTTAATTAATATATATATTTTTTTTTGCATGTTTTAAGTTAATTGTAAAATAGTCTATTTAAAAAAATATTAACGTAACAGGTATACGCCATTCCACGTCAAAGACCCCGATTTTTCGCTTAGTAGTGTTAATTTATACGTATTTGGCCGATTTTTCGCTCAGTAGTGTTAATTTATACGTATTCGGCCCCAAATTTTATAGTTCCGGCCCCCCTAATAGGGAAAAAAATATCGGCCCCTCTGCTTTTTTTCTCAAGCTCCGCCAATTATTTTTTATATTTTTATTATATTACATAAAATTTATATTTATATAAATAATAGATTCATTTAGGCCTGCGAACCTAATCAAACTTGATTATAAAACTTGGGCTCCAACTCATTTATCAAGCTACAATTTAGCCTAAGTTGAGCTCTTTTAACTGAATCAAAATTCAAACTTTTATCAAGTAAATTTTAAATAGATTATAAGCAACTCTACTCATTTACACCCGTTGTAATTTTCCTTTTCTTTCTTTCTTTTTAACTCTAGAGCACGACTCTTTTCTCTATCTTCTTTTTATCTTTTTATCTTTCTTTTCTTTATATTTAAAACATAACGATGCATTAAAGTTACCTTTACATGTAAACCCATTATGTTTACCTATTATATTAATTAGACCCAAAGACATGCAATTTTATATTTTATTAAGTTATTCAAAATTTAGAAAACAATTATACAAAACACCCTTTTTTTTATAACCATGAGATCTAGCATTTGGTCATATGTAGCTCAAGTCAACCATTCCACACATGAACACTCTAGTAACAAAGAATAATCATCCATAACAAATCAAATATTAAAAAATAATAATTCAAATTATATTTTATATATTATAATATTTTACGAGTAATATATATATATTTGTAATAATATCAATTAAGTACATATTCACAATCATACCCTCCACCCTATTGGAAACACCCATAATTACACCCAACTACCAATCCTTTTCATAATACTGAAATCTGAGCTCTCAACTCTTTATTCTTTCCCTTCTTCTCTTCTCACTTTTGACAACTTCCATTTTTAATATCCCAATATTCTCATCCTCCTCCACCAACCACCACCACCATGCACCACTCTTCCTCCACCGCCACCGCCACAACCTCCGTCAACGGCTTCTACAACTACCTCACCCAAGGCCTCGACGATCTCTATCGCGCTTGCCACTCTCATAACTTTATGTCTATTCAATTCCTTCAACATGTCTTGTCATCGCTTCAATCTTTCCATTCCCAATTGACACTTGTTGTACAAAAGTTACACTTGCCCGTTGGCGAAAAGTGGCTTGATGAGTACATGGATGAAAGCACCCGTCTTTGGGAAGTCTGTCACATCCTAAAGACGGGTGCTTCTAATATGGAAAACTACTATACCGCCGGCGCCAATATCTCATCTTCCCTCCAAAACCACCGTTTTCTACACCATCAATCGTCCCGCCAAGTAAGTTCTTTATACTCCTGGCAAAACAGTCAGATCGGGTAGGGTAACGGGTTAGAACAGGTTCTGACCAAAATGGGTACAATACATAACTGATTACATGATCTAACTTTTACAGAAAAATAAATTTTAAAACTTTTTTTTTCTTCCTATTTCAGGTTCTTAGAGCGATCAATATTTGCAACAGGGAGAGAGTGGGATTAGAGGAAGTAAACCGAAGCTTGATCGAAACAAGAATTCAACCGTTACTAATGAAGTTCAATAAGAATGTGTCGATCGAATCGAAGCTTAAAGGATTCAATGGCTTTAGAGGAGTTCTTTATGCATTAAAGAACACAAATTCATTGCTTTTGATGATCTTATTGAGTGGTCTAGTTTACTGCTCTTCAGAAACAAGCTTTTCTTCTTGCCAAGGCAATACAAACGCGTACAACAACGAAGGGGATGGAGCTTTCGAGTCGGGTTTCATGGTCTCGGCTGCACGATTACACGAAAGAATGAAGGAGAGCGAAGACGGGCAGTTGGGTATTTTGCTCTATGAGTTTAGGAACACAGGAAACACCATGGATGAACTCAAAACAAAAGTTGAAAGGTTAGAAATGGAATTTGATCTAAATGAGAGGGTTGGAATGTTAAAAAACTGTTTTGGGGTGTTGAAATGTGGAATTGAGAATGTGATTGTCCAGCTTGATGACTTCTTTGATGAGATTGTTGAAAGTAGAAAGAAGCTCTTGGACTTATGCACTCAAATGTAGGAAATTTATGATATTCATCCTTTTCCAACACTTTAAAACCAAAGAATTGTCTTTTTCTGTGTGCCTTGGTTTTTGTTTCACTCGTTTATTGAACCGTTATACAGGTTAGACGCACACATCCATACGTAGAACAAAAGACACTCGTTGATTGAACTGTTATACAGGTTAGACGCATACATCCATAGGTAGAATGAAAGAGAGAGAAAGGAAAAAAAGAATATTTGAAAACAAACATGGGTAGGGTTTGTAGTAAATGTTGATCATAACTAGTTATTGTACTGTATTGTATCATATTATATTATATGCTATGTATCTTATATATATAGTACGATTTTTAAAGATGTAGATGAATGTATGTTATAAAATGTGATTTGATATGATATAACTATATTTTATAAGTAAGTGAAATGATGTTGGTCATGTCTATGTAATGATGAATTTTGAAAAATATGAATTATAAAAAAAATTAAAACTAAAAAATGGAAAGGGAATATGATTCCTTCATTGAAATATTACTAAAAGAAGATATGAAAACAAGAAGAATATTATGAATGACAGTAATAGCTTCGACATAAAGCTGATATTTTCCATTTTATTTTGAAAAATAAAATATTCTTCATGGTCCAGAACAAAATTTAAATAAAATAATAAAAAGAAAATATGGAAGATTCTAAAAGATAGAGGTGATAGGTAGTAAAATAGATAGTATTTTACGAAATAAGTTGAGACGAGTCGGATGATGAGTACATTTTTTTGTGTTTTTAAAACTTTAAATAATTTATGTTTTTTTTCATATAATATAAAAAATTATATTATTACGATAGTGGTTTTGTGCATTTATATATTTTAAACTATGTTAGAATCTCGTGTATTACACTACGGTTTAAATAAATGTAATATTATATATACTTAGTAATAAAAAAATTATGTTTTTAAAAGTCCGTGTATTATACGGGTTGAATAAAATATAATGTAATATGTTAAAACATACACTCGTCAAAATTGAACAATTTTGTTTTTATTTGGATCTTAGATGTCTATAAAATTGTTTTCAGTTTGTAGAATTCATAAAAATATGATAGAACAATTTAATTGATGATAAACACAGTTTTAAATTTAAAAATCTATAGATAAAAATTGAAACAAATAATTAATTTAGATGTATAAAATAGTGGAGTTGATTATTAATAGGAGAGAGACGAAAAAATAAAAATGTGAAGGCCTAGAAATATAACAAGTGTCCATTCTAAAACCTTGATTTGTTAGTATGTATAATCTTTTAATCTTGTCTTTTTCTTTTTGTATATTCTTATTTAATCTTAACATGGAGTTGAGATCTCTTTTCTAACTTTTTAACGAGGTTTTATTTACAACTATTCATATTATTTTCTCCAGATAACTTATTCTTCCTCTCTAATCTTAATTTTAAGCCTGTGAAATTATATACTTAAAACATGGTTTAAAAGCATTATACTTTATATTATAAAATTTATGTTTAGGTATAGGGAAGCAAATGTCATAAAAATTCAATATATTTTCTTTTTTTTTCTCACAAATGTCATTCAATAATTTTTTACACATAAAAAACTAAATGCCCTCTTTTTTCCTCATAAAAAATTTGTTGATCTTTTATGTGCAAAAAACTATAGAGTGACTTTTGTAAGAAAAAAGAGAAATATTAGTTTTTTTATGGTATTTGCCCTTAATTATATACATAATTTACAAAATTTAAAGATATATATGCAATACCCTCTTTACTACCTCACAACTTATTGATTAAATTTTTGGCAACGGTCAGAGGTGGCTCAGCATGTGCGGCATGTGCCGTCGCGCGGGGCATGTAATTTTGATAGTTTTTTAGGGGCATAAAATTTTTAAAATTTATATATATATTATATATATATATAATTATATTATATATATATATATTATATATAAAAAATATATATTTTGATAGTTTTCGAGGGGCTTTTCTCTGTATTCGCGCTGAACATTTGAAATCTCGGAGACGCCTCTGGCAATGGTCTAGTTTGGTAGTTGATATCTTTTTTATCCTTATCATATTCGATAGTTAATGTTTTATATTCTCTATTTAGTAATTATTTTCTAAGCTATAATTAATATTTTAGCTCATTTTCAAAACTTTAATCATCAAATTGACACACAAATATCAAAGTAGCCTTTAAAAAGTATGTATATGAATATTTTTGTTTAAACATTTTTCTATCTTTTATTTTAGATTTTTTAAGTCTTCCAATTTTTGTATGCTTATTTAATCCATAAATTCTTATTTTTTTAAACATTAAATTTACTTGTTTAAAGAATCCTTTAACCTACACTTTACACCAATGTATTCCCTGTCATGAAGAATATATATGGCACTTTCTTTAATGACATTTCTTATTTGAAAAGATTGTAATCCAAATTTATATATTTATTCAACATGTTATTTATTATGATCTAAATTTTACTTTATCAAAAAATTATTTTTGGTATTTAAATATTAATTAAAAATCTTATGAAATTACTCAATAAAGCTAAGATTATGTATGTGTAGTGGAATAAAATAATTTCTTCTTGAAATAAGAATTGTAATATTAATGCAGCCTAAAAAGTATCTTTATGGAAAGGGAAGATTATAAATACTATGAAAGTACTCGCAACAGAAGGGAAGTAATTATTTCATTTGTGAAACAATCATGAAAAAACAACCACACTTTAAGCTTCATTCCATAAATCTTTTTGCTTTAATATTTTTATTTTTTTTAATATAAATAAAAATGTAATTGCTTTTGACAAATTTCTTTTCTTATTATTTATTATTTAATCACTTACATTAAACAAAACAAAAATAATGATAGCTTTTCACGACGTTTTGTTAGGCTAACGTCAGTTGGTTATATATATAGAGATCTAACAAAAACATAAATTACTATAAGAAAAAAATTATAAACTATTCATTTTTCCAATCTTAAAAAATTTAATATAAATAAAAATGATAGAAATATAATAGTGATTGTTTCTTACTTCAAGAAAATATGTGAACAAATTGGTTTGATTATTCCTTTATGTATATAACAAACACATGTGTATGTAAATGGTACAAAATTAAAACACATAGGAACAAATTAGTTCTATGGTTTTTTATGTAGATAACCTACATTTATTTATATTAGAAGCACAAAATTTTAAAAACATGAACCATATATTTATAAAAAATTAAAGATTTAGATTTGTTTCTTTCATATTAATTCTCACCACACACACACATATGCACACACAAGGTCAAATATAAAACATATCTTACTTAATAAAAAGCGTAGGAAACATTATGATGCTGACATGTAACACCCACTTGATTTTGACGGAACGATATTTGAGAACTTTTTATGTATATGATTCGATAAGGGAATATGATTCCCTCTTGAACAATTCCGTAACGAAGAACAAAGTGATGGTAAAGTTATTGTTTTAACACACTACATCTTATTCTTTTTATGATTCTAGTTTTGATTTATGTAAATAGTGTGTAAATATAATGAAAACTACAAATTCGTAGTCATTTAACACTGTGAATTAAGTATATTAGTCCTTTAGTGTGTTTGATATATTTATGTGGTTGAATGTTATAATGGTGGTTGTGTCATCTTCGGTTAATGCATATATCTCCTGCTTATATAAGTTTTTTTATGTGTGATAAAGTCATATGGTGTTGATATTCTGATGATTTGTGTAGATATTGTTTTGTTCAAGACGATGAGTACTTAGTTTGTTTGTATAATTCTTGCAACTGATGGTGAAATTTACAATAGGTGATAACATACCAAATACATTGGTAATTAGGATTGATCATATATCGTTTGATTCTACAAGAAGTACTATACACCTGATGTTGCCCAGTCTAGTAAACCTCGGGATGGCATCATATTTTGTGTCCCTTGATGAAGCGTTTGAATTTTAAAAGAGTTATGCCAGCAATGGAGGATTACGTATGTAAAGTCAAACATAAGGCTGGTGTTATCAGAATATCTCTAAGTGTCAATATTCTGGGAGAAACAAGGTCTACTCCGAGTGAAGAAGTTACTCCAGAGGAAGAGTACTCCAGAAAACTGTCTTATGATTTGTCAAGTTCAAGTGCTACTCCGGATGAAGAGTCACTCCGGATGAAGTATTAGTCCTGATAGTCAACAATTACTCTGGATAAAAGAAGAACAACTGAGCAAGAGTACAAGGCTTGTACACCGGATGAGTCTTCTACTCCGGATGAACAAAATGTTCATCCATACCACTTTGTGTTTCTTCAATGAAGACCTACTCTGGAGACCAACCAACTATAGAGAAGTTAGTTAGGTTGTTATGCCAACGTGGCATTTTAGAACTTAATGTATAGGTAACTTGTATTCGTATATAAATAGAATAGAAGTTTATGTTATTTTTAATGATTGTAACTGTCAATTTCCACACTTGTATGAACTTCAACTATCAATACAATTAACCTTTGTTTTACATCTGTTCTTATTTTTTTATCATTGAATTGTTAGTTTCCACATATCAATCACAGAATCATTATCTTGATAGAATCGATTCTATAAGTGGTATCAGAGCTTTCAGTGCTTAAATTCTTGAAAATAGAGAAATACTATGAGAATTCTCGTTCAATTCTATGAATTTCAGTTCATGTGTGGTAATTTCATTAAATGAGAAGAATTTTATAAGTTTTGAAGAAATTCAATCATAACAATAACTATAGTGATCCAAACTATTGATGGAAACATAGGCACAACCAACAAACATCCTAGACTTCAATCCGAGCAGAATACAGGAATTGGAAGCAGAGGATGGAAAACTTCGTATATGTTACATATGTCAATCTCTGGAAATCAATTACTGACGGTTGATACTCACTATATGCTGAAGGAGGAGAACTTATTCCAAAAGACATCTTCAAATACACTAAGGTTGAATTAAAGCTTAAAGATAGGGATATGAAGGCTCTAGATTTACTCATTATGGCTCTTCCTAGTGAGATCTACCAGAACATTAACACACACTAGTCTGCCAAGTCTCTATGGAATGCACTGTCAAAAATGTATGAAGGTTCATTGGAGATGAAAAAGAATAGAAGGACTTTGTTGAAAAGGTAGTTTGATCTTTGTGGACATATTGCTGGTGAGAACTTAACTGCTCAGTTCAACAGGTATATCAAACTTGTTTGTGAGCTAAAGTAAACAGAGGTGGAGTTGGATAATGCTAATGTAGTGAGAAGGTTCATGGCATCCTTGCCTCTGAAATGACTTATGTATACCATTCCTATGAGGAGGACTGAGAATTTGAATACATTTATTTTGGAAGAACTTCACGAAACTCTTCAAAATTATGAGTTTGAAGAGAACTAGCTTCATGAAAATACTTTCAAAAATTCTCCAAGACAACAAAGAGGTGTGGCCTTGATGCCACCAATTGTTGATTCAGTTCTTGGGTCACCTCAGTGTGTGCAACCTCAGGTCTCTCATCAATATGTACAACCTCATGTTCCTAAAAAATATGTGCAACCTCAAGTTCCATCAGCACAAGGAGTTCAATATGGATGTGGAAGGTGTGCACACTATTCAAATGAATCTCAAGTTCAAGCTCTTGCTAATATGCAATCTGAGAATGTTGCAACTTAGTCAACAGTCATGAGTAGTTATGAAGCATTTCTAGCTGGACAACTCACCGCGACAAATCTTTTGGGAGAAGATTTGGAACAAATAACCCTAATGGTCATGGCAGATGGCCATGATTACTCTTAGAGCCAAAAGTTTCTTCAAGAAAACAGGGAAAAGGCAACTTTGAGGTGCCACCAAAGAGCAAGTTAGGGATTGACAAGAGTAAAGTGAAATGTTTTAACTGTAGCAAGCATGGTCATTTTGCTAGGGACTGTCATGCTCCTAAGATGACATCTCCATTTAAACCTGGCTTTCGTAATTCTTCATTATCAGGTATGTGTCTGCGGATGGAAGCAGCGTGGTGAGGGGGATGGGTGGCGCTCTCTTGCCGATCAGTTTAGGCAGCTTAGCCTTACCGATCAGTTGTATTATAGAAAGAAGAAAGAGGTCGATAGAAATGAAATCAGACTAGCAGCAATCTTCAATTCTGATCTCATATTAGGAGAGGCGAGAATGGGCGGATAAGTTTTAAACCACTTATCCAGCGCTGAGTCTTCTATTTTGCAAAAATAACTAGACGCTTCCGTTAACTCAATCGTGGCCTTCTTGTCTGTGCATTGTAAAGGGTTGGTGTTCGAATTCTCTTCTCATTGGATCCGGTTGGAATTGTAGTTCTCTTTGTTGTTGTGCCAAGCGAGGGAGTTCTTTGATAACTCTACCAAGAATTAGGGTGCAGGCAAGTTTACTGCTTCAAACAATCAAGCTAGTTCTGCTCCTACACCTAGGGGTGTGCATGGGTCGGTTTTGTAGTAAAACCAAACCCAAAACCGAAATTTCGGCTTTTGATTTTTTAAAAATCGTTCGGTTTCGGTTTTTTTGGTTTTTACAAATAGGTTTGGTTCGGTTTTGGTTTTAAAACCAGTTGGGCTAGAACTTTTTGGGGTAAAAGAAAAATGACCCAAAATAATGAACTTGGGTTTGAAATTTTGGCCTAATTTTTTTTTTATTAATTATTGATTATCACACATTTGTGTTTAAACATTTTGGGTGACAAAACTTATTAGTTTCTTAAAAAATATCCAACTTAAAAAATAAACACTATAATCTATAAATCCAATAACAAATATAAATCATAACCTACTATTAATGCAAATACGTGTAGCATAATTATGTATACACTTTTAACATACAAGCACACAACACAATATAATATATATTATGAAACGTGCATACACATAATATGTAATTAAAGTTTATATGTATATGTTCGGTTCGGTTCGGTTTTTTCGGTTTTCAAAATATACAAAAGCGAAACCGAACCGTAATTTTCGGTGTTAAATAAATACAAAACCAAACCATCGGTTTTTAGTTTGGGTCGGTTTTTTCGATGCATTTTTTTCGATTAATTCGATTTTTTTGCTCACCCTACGGCTACACCTACAACTTTGGTCTCACAACAGTCGCATCTTGGTGAAGAGAACTATGATTGGAGTGCTCATGGTGAAGAGATGAAATGGTCTGTCAACCAAGCACACATGGCTGACATCAATGACATGTAGCTGACAACTTATGCTCTCCTAAATGTGTTGAACGGATTTTGTTTTACAAAAGACATAACCGCATTCTTGCTGATGAATTAAATATATATTTGGAAATTAATACATAGCTTAAAATTTCTAAACATCTTTACAAAGAAAATTTTGAAGCTTTAAACAAAGATATTGTTGAAATGACTGATAAGAAAAACAATTTTGAAATTTAACACGAAGACCATTTGGTTAAACTTACCAAGGCTAAAACGAAAATTGTTGCTGCCAAAGTGCATATAGATAAATATGAATTTTCATCAAAAATGGTTAATGGCATATTTGAGAAGCAAGTTCAACAGAAAGTCAATTGTGGTATAGGATATAACACTATTGCACCTCCTTTTAATGGCAATTATACTTATACTCCTGAGCCTACTTTAGATACTTCACATGTTCCTAACTTTGTTTTAAGTGCATATCCATATGTGAGTTCTAGTCCGGATGAGAAAAGAAGTGAGAAGGAATGTGATAGTGGAGAATATGGGTGAGAATGTTTATGAATTTATCTTGAGAGATAGTGACAGGGAGAGTTTAGAAAATGTTAGTTATGTTGATGAATATGTTGATGAGGGTTATCTAGACATGTCTAATAGGTTGTCAAAAATACTTATGGATGTTGTCATTGCATAATTGTATTGAAAACTTGAAAGTGGAACTACATGAAATCCCTAAAAAGTTAGAAATGCTTGAAGCATTATAATTAGTACCCTAAGATGTGCGTTATAAATCTCAAGAGATATTTGTAGTCACAAGAAAACTGGTCGCATGTGGTATAATCGACTTAGTGTATATTTTGAAAAACAGGGGTATAAGCTTGATAAAACCAGCCATGTCTACTTATCAAAATTTCACTATTAAAGGTCATTATAATCACAGTTTAGAGTGATGATCTAAATATCATCGAGAGACTCTGTCGAACTACTAGAGTGAGAATTTTGAAATGTAAGATCTTGACACGGCTAAATTATTCCTCGACCTGATGATCGAGTATAAATGAGATTGTATATGTGTCCACAAATCAAATTACATCCAGAAGATGTTAACATATGCTTGAAGCATTATAATTAGTACCCTAAGATGTGTGTTATAAATCTCAAGAGATATTTGTAGTCACAAGTCAATATATAATGGGCTTTAGGGTTTCCTATTATATCTCTATATAATGTAATGTATAGATAAAATATCAGATGAATAAGAATCAGTTTCCCTCTCTCACTTTCTCTCTATTTTTATCGGTTATGTATTTTTACATTATAATATTATGTATTTATAGACACAAGAGCCTCATCCAAACGAAACCTTAAGGCCCATTGGGCTACATATTGATATAATTTTATAATCTATCGGAAATAAAATCGTAGTTACTAATAAATAAGAACTTTTTTTAAGAAAAGTTAACAAAAAAAAAGAAGGATAAAAGATGGTATTCTTTGACAACCCAATAAAGTATTATATTTTTCAAAATATTTTACATTATATATTGACAACCCACACCAGGGACTTATAAACTCTATGACCAGAAACCAAAACTGCACCTGAAACAAACTATTGACATGTATTGTATATTCATATTTTCCAGAATTAGATAAAACACTCACGCGTGCACACACCCGCATGTTATTAACGAAAATTAAAATTCACTTATAGAAGCTCGTCTGGCGCCTCGTTTTCCAAAGGGTTCGCTAGCTACACGTCTTGCCCGGGCATTGCAAATTGAGTAGCAAAGTTTTCAACTTGGGCACGAAGGTCAACAATGTCTTTATGGTTCTCCAGACCATCTTTCAGGATCCCCTTTATCATATTGCCATGCTCCCTCTGAATCGTCCTCGTGATTAGAGCAGCTCTAAAGAGAAAACCGCCCATTGTTTCAAAATCCGACTCCAAACACCCTCGCGAGGTCATTGCAGGTGTACCTGATGCATATATAATCTATTAATCTTGTCATCAACTTGGCTAACAGATAAACTAAAACAAATAAGCTTTTACTTACCAATCCTCACGCCACCAAGGACCATAGTTCCATGATCATCAAATATTGGAATCTTGTTGACGGTAATGTGACACATGGCGCATACTTTCTCAAAGTTTTTACCTGTCAATCCAAAGTTTCTAAGATCCCAAAGTAACAAATGATTGTCGGTCCCTCCTGTGACCAACTTGCAGTTTCTTCTAAGCAAAGCAGATGCCAAAGCCTGAGCATTTTTCTTAACTTGTTGCATATATGCCTTGTACTCAGGTGTAGCCAATTGTTTCAAAGCAATCGCAAGGGCTGCAATATGATTATTATGTGGTCCACCTTGAAGTGCAGAACATACTGCAAAATTTATCTTTTCCTCAAAGTCATACTTGTCACTACCATCACCTTGGTTCAAAAGCATGCCTCTTTTTACTGGCTTAGAACCCTTCCTGTAGAAAATAATCCCTCCTCGAGGACCACGTAGACTTTTATGAGTGGTGGAAGTTACAATGTCACAGAATTCAAATGGGCTTGCACATTCCTGCAAGATAACAATCACAAGATTCTTTAAACGGGTGTTTGGCATTGCGCTTTCAAAGTGATTCCATGATATTAAGTAATCAAAACCAGATAATCAAATGGCATTGGGCTACTGCTAAACTAACTATTTGATCACTAAATAATCAAACTACAACTTGCAAATACAATAATCAGCCCCTAATAAACTAGAATTATGTTACAGAACAATACCAAGACAGTTAAACTCACCTTGGCAACAATGAGGCCACTAATTTGAGCCATGTCACACATCAAAATCGCACCACATTTATCAGCAATCTGTCTAAATTTCGCATAATCCCAATCTCTAGGATAAGAACTCCCACCACAAATAAGTATCTTCGGGTGAAAATCAAGCACCCTCTCCTCAAGCTTTTCAAAATCCACCACACCCGTCTTTGCATCAACCTTATACGAAAGACTCTCAAAGAAAATCGAAGCCCCCGACACTTTCTTCCCATTCGGTGTATAGTACCCATGACTAGTGTGCCCTCCAGACGGCGTATCCAGCCCCATAATCCGATCCCCAGGCGATAACAAACCAGTATAAACCGCAAAATTCGCAGACGTACACGAATAGGGTTGCACATTAACCCCCCAATCATCACCATCAAGCTCAAACGCAGCCAATGCGCGTTCGCAGCAAAGAGATTCAATCTCATCAATGTACTGGTTACCACAGTAATACCTAGCACCAGGCATTCCTTCAGAGTACTTATTTGTTACATGACTACCTAATGCCTCCATGACTGCTTTACAAACAAAATTCTCAGAAGCTATTAATTCAATACCTTTATACTGTCTCTGTTTCTCCTTCTCCAAAATTTCAAAAATATCAGGATCAGCAGATTGGAGCGGCTGGTTCCCCCAAGCTCTAACGGCTTGATTGATACGACAGCGTTTTGATGACGTGGATGAGCAGGATGATTCAGCGGTGTCATCTCTACGCCTTTTGAAGTACAACGGATGCCCTAGAATACGAAATTGCTCTTCGTCTTCTTTGTTGAAATTGATGCTCTCTGCGTTGCTGATTTGATGTTGATCGATGAAATCGAGGCTGTTGCTTTCTGTTGTGGTTTGTTCCTCCATTAATTGGAGCGGGACGGATGGAATGAGGTGGCTGGAATTGGTGTGGAGAGTTGAATCGATTTGGAATGAAATTGAGTCGTCGGAGAGCTGTTTCCGGTTAGATGGATGAGGTATGAACCCTAGCGAGACGTTCGATCGGGAAGGACAGGACATATTGGTGAAATTATGAAGAAATCTCAGGTGAAATTTAAGAGTTTGTAAGAAGATGATGATGATGATGATGATAGAAAGCAATGAGCTACTGGTATGTGATTTGGGATTTCATAAACAAAAACAAAACCCTAAAATCAAAGGTGGAGAGGGGAATGTACCTGGACATCCTATGCATCTTGCTCTTAATCTGGACTAGTTTATGGGTAATATACATATTTAGATATTTGGATATGGTGTGGATTCATAATAACCGTTGTGTGTATATTTTAGATTACTATATTCGTGTACTCAATTATTGTGTAAAAATATAATTGAAACTTATATTATATCAAATAATTAAAAAAGTATTTTAAGTTATAAAAAACTTACAACATATATCAAATATTTTAAAACCTTATTTATTAAATAACTAGAATTTGCTCACGCACGCTACAGTGCCTTTAAACCGCGAAAGAGATTAAAGTCCTCAAAAGCCTATAAAATAAAACAATAGAAAAATGAATCTGTTAAAAGCAAGACCTTTACGTAAATCCACGCGTTGCAGCGAAAAAACTAGTAAATATTCCAAAAACTTTATAAAAAAAAATGAAACCATAACAAAGTTGTTAAAAAAAGTTAAATTGTAAAAAATCAGAAAAAGAAAGCAAAATCGTTTTTAAAAAATGAAGAGTTAAAAAAAATTCTTAACGATGTTGCACCAAACAGCTAGATAAATTATACACTATCACATGCAACCTCGTTACAATTGTGAGTGTGCCACGTCTCGTAACTTGGTTGGTAAAAAAATAGAAAAAAAATTCAATATGTAAATAATAATTTTATTAAAGTTCATGGGCTATAGTATAAATCAAAAAAAAAATTACAAGTTTAAGGGCTTAAAAATAAATATGTTATATTTCAGGGACCTAATTATAAAATTCCATAAAAACCAACGTAGCTGATATCATGGATGAGAACTTGTAACCTATGCATTACCTATTCTAACTTTACAAATGGTAAGTACTTGAATTGTTTAATTTAGAGGCCTTATTTTTAAGGTTTTAAAATTTTTTATGCATGTTCTAAGTTTTTTTATCCTTTAACTTAAAAACTATTGTACTTTTTAATTATTTGATATAATATATGTTTTAATTTATATTTTTACACAATAATGGGGTTAGGGGTGGGGGTCGGGTGTATTGGTAATAGGTAGGGGTTAGAGTGGTTATCTTATCACAACCAAAGGTTATGGATTCAAGTCTTGGGGATGGTAGATCCTGGATTGTCTAGGACTAGGTATTGCTCATTCTATCCTAGATAATCTAAGTGTTACTGTTTAAAATAAATTAAATCTAAAATGGAGTAAATTACATATTTGTCCTTTATGTATTTATCAAGTTTTAGATAACGTCCTTAAACTAAAGAAATGACAGAAATTGTCCATTATGTTTAAAGTTGTTTGCATGTTTCTTCCTTTCTCTAAGGGCATGAGGTATACCCTCACGAGAGGGTTGGCGTGAGAGGCCTCACGGCATGAAGGGCATGGGAACACCAACCCCCCTCTTGCGTGAAGGGGGCATGAGGAAGTACCCGTGAGGGCTTTCAGGTGAGAAAGAGACCCAACTAGCCGTTGGGATGTAACCGTTGGAGCCTTGGGCTTGTTGATCGTTTTTTTTTAAATTAACTTTCTATATAAACCCAATCAAATATAAACTCATTACACCTTTATTTCATGCTTGGACATCCGCAGCGATTGCGTGGTGCCAAGAAGCCGAATCATCACAACCTTTAACACGAATATACGACTACGAGGGTATTATCTTGCCGATGGAATATACCCCGAATATGCTGTAATTGTCAAGTCGCTTACAGAACCCATAGGTCTTAAACGTAATACTTATAAAAAATCTCATGAAGCGGCAGGAAAAGATATCAAACGAGCGTTCAGTATGTTGAAGTGTAAGTGACATATTATCCAACGCCCGGCTAGGTGTTGGTCTCAAACAAAATTAGAAACATAATGTATGCTTGTATTATTCTCCATAATATGATTTTAGATGACACCGGCTTGGCAATTTGTCACTATAACCCAAATAAAGAAATTGACGAAGATAAAAAAGCGAAGCTACCGTCAAGAAATACGAAGTCGAGAAGTTTATCACGCTCTGAAAGCGGACTTGATTGACCATATTTTCGGACGTTCGCAACATTAGTTTTTTATGTAGTTTTTATTTATGTTATTTATGTTTTTTTATTTTATGTAACTTTTATTTATGTAATTTTATTAATAAAATATTATTTAAAATGAATATTTTATAGTATATACATTTAATGCTCACTTGGGTTGGGTATTTCTCTTGCCATGTGAGAGCCAAGTGAGGAAGCAAACAAATCTGACGTGTCGTCTAGGTGGCAGAAAATGTACTCTCACTTGAGAGAGCCAAGTGAGAGTATACCTCATACTCTAACAGACGTTAATTTTTTGCATGACACATGACTGCATTTAATGCCAAAAATAGACGTCCGTTAGAGGAGAATATGATATATGTAAACAAATTTAAACATAAAGAAAATTTCTCTTATTTCCTTAGTTTAAGGACGTTATCTGAACTTTTGTAAATACTTAAAGGATGAAAAGGAGTTAATTACACATATGGTCCTTGTGTTTACAAAAGTGCATCTAGTGCTAACCATAAGGGGTGTAGGTTACGATTGGCATCTTGGAATGTAGGAAGCCTAACTAGTAAGTTGTTAGAGTTAGTAGACGTGCTTAGAAAACATAGGATTCAGGTAGCTTGCCTTCAGGAGACTAGGTGGAAGGGTCAAAGGGGGGGTGAGTGTAATGGCTACAAACTGTTGCATTCTGGTTGCGATGGAACAAAAAATGGGGTGGGTTTTCTAGTTGCTAAAGAACTGCACGGTAATGTGGTGGAAGTGAAAAGATATAATGATAGGATCATGGTGTTGAGAGTAGTACTTGGTGAGGAAGTTGTGGCAATTGTTAACGCTTATGCACCACATGTAGGTCTAGGAGACCAAGAAAGGAGGGATTTTTGGGGTAGTTTAGACGGAGTAATGAGGTCATTACCTAGACAGGAGAAAATATGCTTAGGAGGTGATTTTAATGGTCACGTTGGTAAGGAGAGTGATGGTTTTCCGATGGTTCATGGAGGTTTTGGTTATGGTGTTAGAAACGATAATGGTAGGGAGCTTCTTGACTTTGCGCTTGCGCATGATCTTGGTATTATAAACACGTTCTTTATAAAGAGGGAATCACATTTGATTACTTTTAGTAGCGGGGGGCGCAACACGCAGATCGACTATTTCCTGATGAGACAAGGGGATCGCAATTGGTGGAAGGATTGCAAGGTAATTCCAGGAGAGTCAGTAGCGACCCAACATCGTCTGTTGGTGACCGATTTTACCTTGAGAAAAAGGGTGGCGAAGAGGAGAAGAAAAAATAAACCAAGGATCAGATGGGGGAATTTGAAGGACGAAAACATCAATTTGTTTAAAGATAAAGTCATGGCGATGAACACAAATACTAAGGATGGCGACACAAACCAGATGTGGGTTGCTATGGCAACCACTGTTACGCAGGCAGCAAAGAAAACCCTCGGAGTCACATTGGGAGCAACAAGAGGACATCAGGAGTCTTGGTGGTGGAATGAGGAGGTGCGGAGCAAGATAAAGGACAAACAACAACGCTTTAAAGAGATTTTGCAGTGCAGTAATGGAGAGGAGATAATGACACTACGGGAGAACTATAGACAGGCAAAGAGGGAAGCTAAAAAGGCAGTGAGTGAGGCAAAGAATTTTGCCTATGAAACGATGTATAGAAAACTAGACACCAAGGAAGGGGAGCATCATATGTTTAAGATTGCCAAAAATAGGGAGCGTAGGAGACAAGATCTTGGGGTCGTGAAGTTTATCAAGGAAGATGATGGAAGAGTTTTGGTAAAGGGACGAGACATCAAGCTGAGATGGCAAAACTATTTCTACACCCTTTTCAACAGTTGTAGACCAAGTCTAGCCATAACGGAGAATCCCACTACTCAATCCAGTCAACGAAATAATTGTTATTGTCGAAATATCACACAGGAAGAAGTGAGGAGTGCTCTTAAGAAGATGGGAAGAGCTAAGGCAGTCGGTCCAGACAACATACCCATTGAAGCGTGGAAGTGTATGGGAGAGGAAGGCGTTCAGTGGTTGACAAGACTGTTCAACAATATCTTCAAAACCAGGAAGATGCCAGATCAGTGGAGGCGTAGTGTCTTAGTACCCCTATATAAAAACAAAGGAGATGCTCAATGTTGTGCTAACTACAGGGGGATTAAGCTCCTATGTCATACAATGAAATTATGGGAAAGAGTTATAGATACAAGGATTAGACGACAAACCCAGGTTACAGCAAACCAATTTGGGTTCATGCCAGGCCGGTCCACTACGGAGGCGATACACATTTTAAGAAGATTAATGGAAAAGTACAGAGAGAAGAAACATGATTTACATATGGTGTTCATCGATCTTGAAAAGGCGTACGATAGTGTGCCTAGAAGATTGATCTGGGAAAGTCTGGAGGGAAGAGGGATCCCTAGTAAATATATTGAGGCAATTAGGGATATGTATCATGAGGCTAAGACATGCGTCCGAGCACCCGTGGGGGATACAGACTTTTTTCCGGTGGAAGTGGGAGTTCACCAGGGGTCGGCACTAAGCCCTTTCTCTTTGCAGTAGTTTTGGATGAGTTGTCAAAGTCGATTCAAGATGCAATTCCATGGTGCATGCTTTTTGCTGATGATATCGTGTTGATTGCAGAAAGTAAAGAGACATTGAACAACAGACTAGAGGAATGGAGAACAGTCTTAGAGCACAAAGGTTTGAAGATAAGCCGATCTAAAACCGAGTACCTTCACTGCAACTTTAGTGGTGCAAACGTCGACGAGGAGACCCAGATTTCTATTGAAGGTGGGGTTGTCCCCAAGACACTGAAGTTCAAGTATCTAGGATCTGTCATCCAGAGTAACGGGGACATCGACAATGATGTAGTCCATCGGGTGCAGGCTGGTTGGTGTAAATGGAGAGCGGCCTCAGGTGTTTTGTGCGACAAGAGGTTCCCAATAGGGTTAAAGGGTAAATTTTATAGGGTAGCAGTTCGCCCAGCGATGCTATATGGAACCGATTGTTGGGCCATCAAGAAGACACAAGCTCGAAAAATGGATGTAGCTGAGATGAGGATGTTGAGGTGGATGTGTGGACACACAAGAAAGGACCGAATAAGAAATGAAGTTGTTCGGAAGAGATTGGGAGTCACATGTATCTCAGATAAGATAAGAGAAGGAAGATTGAGATGGTTTGGACATGTCAAGAGGAGACAGAGCACAGATCCAGTGAGAACGGTGGAAACTCTCGTTATAGAGGGGAAAAGGAGCAGGGGGAGACCGAAATTAACGTGGGATGAGAGGATTAGGCTTGATTTGCTAGATTTACACCTCTCAGAGGACATGATCAATGATAGGATTTCATGGAGACGTCGTATTAGGGTTTTAGGATGAGTGACCCGTTGTGTGGGAGAGTAGAGTTGTTTAGCAAAGATTTTGTGTATGTCTTGTTTCTTGTAGGTGTGTTGTGTTTCTTGTGACTAATATACTCTAGTCATACACTGCTAATTGTTAGATTACTGTTAGATTTATTTTACTTTATTACTCATTAATTTTATTTATATTTTTATCTTTTTCTTTCCCATGGAGCCGGGGGTCTAAACGGGAGCAGCCTCTCTATCCCTTGGGATAGGGGTAAGGTTTGCCCTCATCACACCCTCCCCAGACCCTACTAATAGCGTTAGCTATGTGTGGGATTATACTTAGTACGTTTGGTTTGATTTGGTTTGGGGACTAACTTTGAGAAGAAACAAGTTTAGGATCTATCGTTTCAGTTTTGTAACACTTATGAGATCTAACACTAACACTTGTTTATTTTTAACATAAAAATACTCCGTGTTGCACATGACAATATTTTGGATATTCCTAGTATTGAAAAATTTTAATGCTAAATATTTGTAAGTAGATTTTTTAACTTCTGTTTCTTTTTAACCTTGATGACTCAATTTCATTTGATCAGTTTTATTAATACTAAATATTTGTAACAAGCTTTAAATTATTATTATTTTTTTAAATCTTCACAACCACTGACAAATCTTCACAACCACTGACAAACCTGCAACTTTTAAATCAGCCTACTTTTAAATCAAGCTTCAATTTGTAAAGAATTACGACGGCAAAAAATTAATATTTTAAAATATTATGTTTGACAAAAAATTTATGTTTGAAATTTCTTTATCCCAGTCGAATAAAATTTTATGTTTGAAAAAAATTAAATCAAGCATCAATTTTATCCTTAATATTGAAAAAAAAATAATATTTTTTTTTATCTTAATAGTCTTATGGTTGAAAGCATAAGATTGTTGCGTCGATTCTTCTCCACTAAACAGATTAAACCTAATCAAGCCGATCATGATCAAACTTCACGCATTTGAAGGTTGCCTTTGTTGATTCTTCTCCACTGAAACCAAGATTCGATTCTTCTCCCATAAACAAAGGCACCCAAGTCGTTTGAATCCTTCCGTCTTTTTTTTTCATTCAAAATGTGGCACATCACTGAAACCAAGATTCGATTCTTGGTGTTTGTATCATTGCTACTAGTTAGCTTTTATTAATAAATTTTGTTGGTCGTTCAAAAAAAAATGTGGCACATAAAGGCCATGATTCAGAGTTCAATCATGATCTCGTATACATAGATTGAAATATTAGCTTTTCTGTTTGTAAGGGAATACCGAATACCCAAACAAAAAATATTAATTTTTTTGCAAACATAATTTTTTTTATTAGGATAAAAAAATATTAATTATTTTGCTGTCATGGTTGATTGAAGCTTGATTAAAAGTAGGCTCATTTTTGTGCAGGTTTGTTAGTGGTTGTGCAGATTTAAAAAATAATAATAATTCAAAGTCTAGTTACAAATACTTTGTATTAATAAAACTGATTTGAATCATCAAAGGACAAAAAGAAACAAACGTTAAATTTAGTATTACTTTTTTTTAAATATTAAGAATACCTAAACTACCCTTATGTTTAAGACACATGGAGTCTTTTCTATTAAAAATAAACAAACGTTAGTGTTAGATCTCTTAAGTGTTAAAAAACTGAAACCATAGATCATAAACTTGTTATTTCACAAATTTAGGTCCCAGACCTGTTACTTTTGACAAACCACAGGGACCATCTATGTAACTAACTCAGACGAAAAGTGTAATTCACTCTTTAAAATTCAGAGAATGTAACAGAAATGTTAAGAATAGTTTTTTTTTTCGGCATCAACTAATTAAATTTTATTTGTTATAGATGATTATTATAACAGATATATTATATCATCATTTTTATACAAAAAAAATCATCATTTATTTATTTATTTATGATTTAGCGTCCTTCTCACATATGTGGGAGACTTGTATGTGGTTAGAAGTTTTTATCTTTAAAAGAAAATGAAATTTTCAAAGGTTACTAAAGGGGAAAGAGTCAATGTGGGGCTAGTCCACTTGGTAGATGCATATGTCTCTTAGTTGGGAGGTCTCAGGTTTAAACCTAGACAATGGAATAGTTTAAGATTATTGGTGTAAAAATAGAGTAAAGTAACGTTTGCCGTTAAAAAAAAAAAGACTAATGGGGGAAAGAGGCTAGCCAAAAAAATGAAAAAATAAATTGTGCTTAAAATTTAAATTTTAGCTCACCAGATTTTAAGTAGCCCAATCAGAATTTGTATTAGGCCTAAGTGCTTTAATAGCCCACAATAGATATTTGTGGCTTGAATTGGTTTAATGAAATTATTTTCTTTACATAAGGTCATAAAATAGTTTTTGTATGTTATTTCTGAATCAAGTAAACTAAATATTTTTATGTAATTTTTTAAAGATTTGAAAAAATATTAGAAATTTTATAGGTTTATGTTTTAAATATAAATTTATAAGAAGAGACCAATTATTACTTTTGTTATTGTTTTATAATGGATACTAGATCCAAAATATATATTGTGAAGGAATGACTTTTAAGTTATAATTAATAAAATAAAAGAGTTTCATTTGTATAATAAGTTAAAAGGGGTATTATGTATAAGATAGTTATACATACACGTTGATGTTGAATATGAAGAAATGTGAACAATTATTTTGAATTCATTCAAAATGACTTGATATCATTAACCATCCAAATAAATGATTATACGAAAACCAATAAGAATTCAAAATATCAAAACACACACATCATGTATGAGGGGAAGAAAATATCAAATCAAATAACTACATTCTACTTATTGAGAAACCGAAGTTCTTCAAAATATATATTTGAACACATTTTTAAACCACTGTGAATCTTTTATTACAAACACTTCACGGCAAACAGAATAGGAGAGACATCTACGAGTGAATGCTAAAATCATGATCTTTCTCTGTCGGTCGCTCCACGAAGACCTAAAAACCTCACTATTGAAAACCCTATTGCCATGTGGAGAAACCTCAAAGATAGGTTTAACCACTAGAAGTTGGTCCTCCTAAAAGCTCGCTATGAATTTTCTCCACATGCGATTGTAAGATTTTAAGATAACTATGGGAACATGTGTGAGATGATAATCCTGACTCCATCTATACACCTAACATTACCTGTAACATCCCAGTTTTTATAGAACTAACGGGGTGAATGTATATACGTGTATATGTTGTAACATAATTGACGGATTTCTACTAGATAGTTACGAGACCTAGCAAAGGTGTAGTGTCGGGCTTCTTTTTTTGTGTAAATATATCTAGAGGGGTTGGCAAGCAATTAATGTATTTAGTGGGGTTTTACTTAAAAACACGAGACGGGCCAAGCCAGGGTTGAGGAGACACCCTATTAGGGTGTTACGCAAGGGAAGAGACCCATTTTTGGGTTGTTTGCGGCTGCCGTGATCGAGAGAGACGAGGGTTTCTTGTTCCAAGGTAAAAAGTCTCAATCTTTCATCCCTCGTTTCGTTTAATCATTCGTGGAACCATTATTTACACGTTTTTGGTGTTAGGGTTTTCACGCAAGGACCGAGATCAAGAAGGAGGGGTTCGTTGGTGATTCGATCCACACGAGTCATCCAGAATAGAGGTATAAATTTGTAAATCCAACCCGATAGTTACTATTTTCGTTTTGTGAATGTTTGCTGGTCTAGGGGTGTTCGGCCGAACCCACAAGGGGTGGTCGACGTGTGTTGCGAGCACGGGTAAGGGCCGGCTACGGTTGGATGAAGCCAACGGAGGCTGTGACGGGGTTGTGGTGACCCCAGGGTGGCGGCGACGGGCTGTGGTGGTTAAGGGAGGTCGCGGCAACGACCGTGGACACCTGACGATGAGAACGCGGGACCGACTTAGGGAGGGAGCGCGTGGGAAGGCACCACGATGGTGCATGGCATGGACTAAGGTGGTGTTTGACTAGTTCGGGGACCCGGAGTGCAACCGAATATAAATTTTAGACGTCGGGAACGTGCACGGGGGCTTCACGTGGTGCATGAAAGCCATGCATGGCGCCATGCACGTGCACGTGGCATTGTGTGACGTAGGGTTAGTCGTATAGGTGTGAGAGTAAGTCAGGTCATGTTATTGACCCGTGTATTTTGTGCATTATAGGTGCGAGGTCGGAAAGCGAGCACAAGGATTTAGCGAATTCTAAATATCGTAGTGTGTCGAGCAAAGGTGAGTTTTTATCGCCCACTTTTAACTGTTTTATTGTTTTGGGCATGAATACATGTAAAACGAGTTTTTAGTTAATGTATGCATAGACGACGTTTTTTTGTAAAGATATATATATATATATATATATATATATATATATATATATATATATATATATTTAAGTAGTCGTTATGCTTGCATGCGTGTATGGGATAATTGTGTCACGTGCTTATTAGTCGTGGCGGGAGATCGAGCATGAGCTTGATATTGTGTTGACGTTAGTC
The DNA here is from genome assembly GCA_023525975.1 of Smallanthus sonchifolius. Classification (NCBI taxonomy): domain Eukaryota; kingdom Viridiplantae; phylum Streptophyta; class Magnoliopsida; order Asterales; family Asteraceae; genus Smallanthus; species Smallanthus sonchifolius. The sequence goes on along the minus strand of CM042033.1, from coordinate 70,196,429 downwards.
AATGGGACGTCAGGTGGGAGATCGAGGGAAAGCTTGATATTGTGTTGACGTTAGTCAACGTGATATTGTGTCTGACGTAAGTCAGGCTGGAGATCGTGTTTGCTTGTGTCTTCGGACTAGACAACATGGTGTATTTGTTTGTCAATAAAACATATTTTGTTTGAACTGTAGAGAAAGTGTTATGAATAAACCATTGAGATGGAAACCATTTTATAACGTTTTGGGATTTAATATTCCCTAAGGAACTACTATAGAACTCACTCAGCATAGCTGACTTTTAAGCATGTATTTCAGGTAAAGAGAAGGTGTAAGTTGGCGACTTCTGGATGGCATTTGGTTACCGTGGATGTTTGTGATAACATTCTTTACTAGTTATTTCGTTGAGACAATTTGATATTAGTACTTACTTGAATTATGTTTGGGTCGGGTCGTTGACATTTGTTGACTATTTGTTTTCTGCTGCAATGAATTATGTTTAGTTTGATGTCTATGACTACTTAGCTTGCGTTTGAGCCAACAAGTAAGGTTCCCGGGTTTAGGGCCTTACAAGTTGGTATCAGAGCGGTAGTTTAAATAATCTGGGCATCCTCGATGCCTAGGCTTAGACTGAGAATGGGACCAATGAGTGGGAATGTCATCACGTGTAACCAAAAGCCAGAAGCGCCAGGTATAAGTTTGTATGTGTGTCGTGTTAGTATGCCATGTTAATGTGTCATGTTAGTAGGCTAAGACAGGGGCGTTATGCCATGATGCAGTACAGGGAGGGTTTAAAACCTGAAAGCCAAAGCAAGAGGGTAATGGTGATTGGCCACTGTCATTAACTAATTGCACTGCTCGTAATGTTTTAAATTGTACCTGAATATTGCTCTGTTTGTTAAAATTTCAGCAAGTAGATGGCACCGAAAAGACAAGTTGTTGTTAATGCTAACGCCGGGAGGCGTCGTAGGAAAGTTCAAAATGAGAATGGTAATGGAGAGGAGGTGTCGGTTCACACTGAACCATCTGTGCATACTGAACCTTCAGTGCACTCTGAGCACGATGAAGAGTTCCAGTTCGAATCAGCAGTTCGCGATGCGATGAAGAAAGAGGTGGTGGAGATGATCCATGAGTACTTGCCAGACATTGTGAAAGCGGCATTCGAAAAGTTAGAGAAGAGAGTTCTGGATGAGGTGAAAGAGAAGAAGAAACCGTCTGGGAACGGCGGTAACTATGACAATGGGCACTTCAAGAAGTGCGATCCACCTAAGTTTGATGGACGCAAAGATGCGGTGGCTACGTACCACTGGCTTACGGAGATGGAGTCTACCATCTCGATCAGTGGGTGTAGTCCGAACCAGATTGTGAAGTTCGTTTCACACTCTTTTGTTGGGGAGGCTCTACAATGGTGGAACTCGGTCAAAGAGAGAAAGACTGCTCAGGAATTGGGAGATATGACTTGGGATGATTTGAAAAGGTTAGTAAGAAAGAAGTTTTGTGCTCCAGGGGAGCTAGAGAGGGTTAAGCGAGAGTTTTTGACTCTCAAGGCGGGTAAACTAACACACTGCGAGTACACTTCAAAGTTTATTGAGATGGCACGTCCGGTGCCACACTTAGCTGGTAATGATGAGCGTTGGAAGAAACTGTATGTAGAAGGTCTGCCTGATAAGGAGAGGCATTTAGTCAAGGCTCAACAACCGCCGAGCTTTGACGAGGCTGTGGAACTAAGTGGGACATTATATGATGATGTCATGAGTACCGAGGTGCAAGAAAAGAAGCCAGAAGAAAAGAAATGGACCATACCGAGCAAGAGATTTATTAGGGACCAGAAGGTTCCATTTGGCAAGAAGGCAAGGACCGAGGGTCCAGAACCATGTCGCAAGTGTGGAAGGTTGCACTTGGGCGAGTGTAAGGCTGATTCTGTTCTGTGCTACAGGTGTGGCAAAGCGGGACACTTCTCTAGAGATTGCCCGTGCGATCCTAAGTGTTATCAGTGTGGAGGCGTCGGCCATAAGGCAAAAGATTGTAAGACATGTCAAGGTGTGGGACCAAGTAAGGAAACGGTTCCAGTGAAGAAAGAGGATGAGAAGCCTAAGGTGAAGGCGAGAGCCTTCACTATGACGGCAGCTGAGGCGAAGAATGACCCGGACATGGTCTCATGTACTTTTCTTATTAATAATGTATCAGCTTCTGTTTTGTTTGATTCTGGGGAAAGTAAGAGTTTTGTGGCCCCATCTTTCTGCAAGAATTTATGTAGAACTGCTAGAATGATAGAGAAGCCGTTCAGTGTTGAGACTGCGGTGGGATCGCCCACCAGGTTGATCGAAGCGTTAGACAATTGCTATATCGATCTAGAGGGACATAGGTTTCCCGCTAGATTATTTATAATCGCTTTGGGAGGTTTTGACGTGGTACTGGGTATGGAATGGTTAGCCGCGTTTGATGCAGATATAGTATGTAGAAAGAAGATGATAAAGTTGAGATCCTTGAAAGGTACGGTAGTAACGGTGTATGGAGATAGAGAGGGCTCTCTACCGAGAGTGATATCGATGATGAAAGCAGTAAAGTCCTAGAGGCGGGGATGTGGGGCATACCTAGCCTATATCACTAATACTGAAGCAAAGAGTGTAGAATTGTCAGATGTTCCGGTGGTGCGAGACTTTCCTGATGTCTTCCCTAATGACTTGACAGGAGTACCACCAGAAAGAGAAATCGAATTCCAGATTGATTTACTGCCAGGAGCACAGCCGGTCGCTAAAGCGCCGTATCGTTTAGCACCGACAGAGATGAAGGAGATCATGGAGCAACTTCAAGATTTGTTGGATAAGGGGTTCATACGACCAAGCATCTCACTATGGGGTGCACCGGTCTTATTTATAAAGAAGAAGGATGGTAGCATGCGTATGTGCATCGACTACCGGGATCTTAATAAGTTGACAATTAAGAACAAGTATCCTCTACCATGTATTGATGACTTGTTCGATCAACTGCAAGGAGCGAAGTGGTTTTCGCGTATAGATCTGAGGTCAGGGTATCACCAGTTGAAGGTTAAGGAGGAGGATATTCCGAAGACCGCGTTTCGGACACGGTACGGATATTATGAATTCTTGGTTATGTCCTTTGGGTTAACAAATGCTCCGGCAGCATTCATGGATTTAATGAATCGCGTGTGTCGGCCGATGCTGGACAGATCGGTAATTGCGTTTATCGATGATATTTTAATCTACTCTAAGAGCGAGGAGGAGCATGGAGAACATCTGCAAGAAGTGTTAGAGACGTTGAGGCGAGAAAAGCTCTACGCTAAATTCTCGAAGGGTTTTGGCTACGGGAGGTACAATTTCCGGGTCATGTTATTAACCCAGAAGGGATAATGGTATATCCTACGAAGATTGAAGCGGTGGTGAAGTGGAACGCTCCGAATACTCCAACGGAAGTGCGTAGTTTCTTGGGGTTGGCAGGCTATTATAGGAAGTTCATTAAGGATTTCTCCAAGCTAGCAACGCCATTAACTAAATTGACTCGAAAGGGAGTGAAGTTTACTTGGGGAGCAGATAAAGAGGGTGCGTTTCAAGAGCTAAAGATGCGATTGACTAAAGCGCCAGTGTTAACGTTACCAGAAGGGACGGACGATTTAGTGGTGTATTCGGATGCATCATATTTGGGTCTAGGTTGCGTGTTGATGCAACGAGGGAAAGTAATTGCTTATGTGTCGAGACAATTAAAGACTCATGAGGCGAATTACCCTACCCATGATTTAGAGTTAGCAGCAGTGGTGTTTGCACTTAAGTTATGGAGGCATTATTTATATGGGATCAAGTGCACGATCTACACGGATCACAAGAGCTTGAAGTACTTCTTCGAGCATAAAGAATTAAATATGAGGCAAAGGAAGTGGTTAGAGCTAATTAAAGACTATGATTGTGAAATCCTTTACCACCCTACTAAAACAAATGTGGTTGTGGACGCGTTGAGTCGCAAGGAGGAACACACTCCGATTAGGATTAAAGCGTGTCAACTGATAGTAACACCAACTTTTCTGACATTACTAAGAGATGTGCAAGCGGAGGCCTTGCGGGAGGAGAAGCTGAAGGAAGAAAGAATATTCGGACAGCGTGAATTGTTTACTGAGAATAGTCACGGGGTGTGGGTCAAGAATGACCGTATTTGGATACCAAAGTTTGGTAGGTTTAGAGAACAAGTGCTCGACGAAGCACACAAGTCAAGGTACTTGATACACCCGGGTACGACAAAGATGTACCAGGACATTAAGGGTAACTATTGGTGGCCAGGAATGAAGCATGATGTGATCCAGTATGTGAGCAAATGTTTGACGTGCATGCAGGTTAAGGCAGAGCACCAGAAGCCGTATGGCAAAATCCAACCGTTAGAAATTCCAAAATGGAAATGGGAGCACATTACAATGGATTTTATTACTAAACTGCCTAAGACGGTAAAGGGGCACGATACTATTTGGGTAGTAGTAGATTGGTTAACGAAAAGCGCTTATTTTCTACCTATTAGAGAGACCTTCTCTTCTGAGAGGTTATCTGAGGTGTTCGTGAATGAGATTGTTGCACGGCATGGAGTTTCGATTTCTATTGTATCTGACCGAGATACGAGGTTTACATCAAAGTTTTGGAAGAGATTTAATGAGGCTATGGGAACAAGATTACATATTAGCACAATGTATCACCCTCAAACTGATGGTCAGTCTGAGCGGACAATACAGACATTGGAGGACATGCTTCATGCGTGTGTGATAGATTTTGGTGGTGCATGGGATAGTCACTTACCATTGGCGTAATTTTCTTATAACAATAGTTATCATACGACTATTGGAATGCCGCCATACGAGATGCTTTATGGGAGAAGATGTAGGACCCAAGTGTGCTGGGGAGAGATTGGACAGAAAGAGTTAGGGAGTTTAGACGTTGTAAAAGGAACTTCTCAGAAGTTTGAGATGGTAAAGCTAAGAATGAAGGCCGCGCAGGATCGACAAAAGCCTTATGCTGATAAGAGATGGCGGCCTATAGAGTTTAATGCAAGGGATTATGTGATGCTTAAGGTGTCGCCCTGGAAGGGCATTATTCGTTTCCAGAAACGGGGAAAGCTTAGTCCAAGGTATATCGGACCGTTTATGATTGAGGAGCGTGTTGGTAGTGTCACCTACCGACTGTTGTTGCCAGACGAACTGGCAGGGATACACTCGACTTTTCATGTGTCCCTTTTACGGAAGTGTTTGGCTGACGCTATGGAACACGTGTTAGACGACATTGTGGTGGATGATAAGCTAAATTATGTAGAGGAACCAGTGGCTATACTGGATAGAAAGGAAAAGAGACTGAGGAGGAAAGTGATCCCTATTGTTAAGGTGCAATGGAAGCATCGCAAGGGATCTGAGGCTACTTGGGAGCCGGGAGCAGAAATGCGTGAACGTTATCCACATTTATTTCCAGATGACGCAGGTTTCGAGGGCGAAACCTCTTTTAGGGGGGGAGACTTGTAACATCTCAGTTTTTATATAACTAACGGGGTGAATGTATATACGTGTATATGTTGTAACATAATGGACGGATTTCTACGAGATAGTTACGAGACCTTGCAAAGGTGTAGTGTCGGGTTTCTTTTTTTGTGTAAATATATCTAGAGGGGTTGGCAAGCAATTAACGTATTTAGTGGGGTTTTACTTAAAAACGTGAGACGGGCCAAGCCCGGGGACTAGCCGGTCACGCGCAAGGGCCAAGCACGGTTGAGGAGACACCCTATTAGGGTGGTACGCAAGGGAAGAGACCCATTTTTAGGTTGTTTGTGGTTGCCGTGATCGGGAGAGACGAGGGTTTCTTGTTCCAAGGTAAAAAGTCTCAATCTTTCATCCCGTGTTTCAAGTGAGATAGTCGTGGCGGGAGATCGAGCGGGAGATCGAGCGTGAGCTTGATATTGTGTTGACGCTAGTCAACGGGGTATTGTGTCTGACGTAAGTCAGGCGGGAGATCGAGCGTAAGCTTGATATTGTGTTGACGTTAGTCAACGGGATATTGTGTCTGACGTAAGTCAGGCGGGAGATCGTGTTTGCTTGTGTCTTCGGACCAGACAACATGGTGTATTTGTTTGTCGATAAAACATATTTTGTTTGAACTGTTGAGAAAGTGTTATGAATAAACCATTGAGATGGAAATCATTTTATAACGTTTTGGGATTTAATATTCCCTAAGGAACTACTATAGAACTCACTCAGCATAGCTGACTTTTAAGCATGTATTTCAGGTAAAGAGAAGGTGTGAGCTGGCAGCTTCTGGATGACATTTGGTTACCGTGGATGTTTGTGATGACATTTTTTACTAGTTATTTCGTTGAGACAGTTTGATATTAGTACTTGCTTGAATTATGTTTGGGTCGGGTCGTTGACCTTTGTTGAATATTTGTTTTCCGTTGCAATGATTTGTGTTTAGTTTGATGTCTATGACTACTTTGCTTGCGTTTGAGCCAACAAGTAAGGTTCCCGGGTTTAGGGCCTTTTAAACCGACACCGTATATTAAATCAGTATTATAACTTAGTGAATCAGTGAGCTCAACCGCACACGTGATGGCTTAACTCTAGTATCAGAAGTTAATGATATACATACATATATTCGTAATTAGTTTTATGATGGTGAACGCATACATGTAGTAGAATTACTCACCACATCGACACACTTACTCCTGGCTAGGAATCATTATGACGATACATTGGTGACATAGGTGAGTTCACTATCCCTTTTAACTTTTTAAACGTTTTAGAAATATCGGGGGAGAAACATACTTGCTTAACACATTTGATACATTTGAAAACATCATTTTTAATACATTTGGGAACATCATTGCTTGATACATTTGTGAAAACATGAAACATACGTACAAACATTTTCATATGGTAACAAGAAAACAAGACCCGACCTTTATGTTTGCATGAGTTAACACAAATAGAGCGTTGGAAGTCCCCTAACCATCACATTTATAACCATTAGCTATAGATTAGCCTAGGATTCTATGGATAGTACTATTGGGATTGACTCCCCCGTCATGGTTAGTCGCGCTAACCATGGGTCCACCTTGCCAAATGACCGCATATTGTTCAAACATTGCTCGTGAGGTACGAGCGAGTGGCAAAACACTTGTGTCATGGTTTGGTTATGCCTCATGTATGTACATATTATTCGTATTCCTAGCTAGTTTACGGATGGGTCAACATTACTTGTTTTGTTTATCATATACACTGAAACGTTTTCGTGCAGATGGATCTGCCAATCGTTTATACACAAATGGTTTTGTCATTCGTTTACGTGCAAATATTTTTATCAATTTTTTCAAGGAAAACAAGTTTCATATTATGGCCATGTACGCAATATTAATGCTTTTAGGAATAACGACTTTTTTATGAGTATGACGCCATCACATGTTTTTATTGGGAAAATGACTTGTTTTATGACTACGAAGTCATTACATGTTTTCGGGAAAACAGTTTCATACTATGGCCACGTATATATCATCAAGGTTTTCAAGGAAAACTGTTTTTCATTGCAACAGTTAAACTTGTGAACTCATCAACATTACGTTGACATCTTTAAGTATGTTTTTCAGGTAACACATTGCTATGGCACGGTTGGAATATGTTAGCCATTTGGATTAAATCCTTGAAGCCGAAGAAGCATGATTGTCAAACCTCAAAACGGTTTTGACCTGTATGGTTCTAGGACAATGTACTAGTTTATTTTAGTATTTGTAATGGTGTTCAATAATTTAGATGTCTTCAATATGTTTACGCTATTGTGTAATGTTATCAATCGTTGCAACATTAATTTATTTATTTATTTATTAAGTAAATAATTTTGGAGGTGTGACAAAAGAAGGATTAGGGTTTGAGCTTTTGCAATTAGATCATCACCCAATTCCTTCCCTTGACTTTTTGTATTTATAGATGGTTAGTAACTTAATCCCCAAGTAAAGGGATGTAAGTTACTAATTAATCCCTTGTGATTATCTAATAATCACAATTAACCCAAAACTTTAGTTAATTAAATATATAACATTTATATATTTATAAATACAATTAAATAACTTATATATAATTAATTATATACATATATCTAATATATATATATATATATATATTTAACTTAATTATTCCGTCATTTCAAATTAACAGATTAGTTAATTTAGTCGTTCGTAATTTCAAATTACAATCTCTCTATGCCATCGATTATCCCGGATAATCTTTATATGATTATTTCATAAATAATCATTTGCCTTTCGGTTGAGCTTCATGTAAGGCTCGTTTAACTTCTAAACGTCCTTTGATACATATTGTTGTTCGTGGTGTAACAGATTAGTACTGGTGGTGTAACTATTTCGGATAATCTTTTTTATTTTATTTATTTTTTTCTTGGTTCTGAATGAACTCAAAATACAAATATACATGCAAAGCATAAGAAAAAGCTATTCAATCTTACTAGTATTCATTCGGGTTGTTGGCTAGCAACTATTGAAAGTTAAAACTTGTTCGTGATGATTGAAATTATCTTAATTTAACTTTATTTGTAATTATTATATTGACTAAATATATGACTAATTTAATTTATTTTACTTTATTTTTCTATAAATTTTTGGATTTAACTTTATTGTAAACTTTATTTATTTATGACTAAATTACAATTTTTGTCATTTATGTTTGTCAAAATTATGAAATATGTACTTTAAAGTTTTAACTTTCACTCATTGTCCTTTATTTGTAAAAGTACATACGAATTTTGTCCTTTCCATTAATAGCAGTTAAGTCACCTCATGTGCACTGCATATGAGGGCATTTTAATCTTTTTACATCTAAAAGACAATTTTTGTAATTTAATTAGATTTTATAAATTTAACAAATTATTTTATTTACTAATATATATATATATATATATATATAGTATAAACCTAAATTCTTTAGATGACTTCAACATTACCTTCTCCCAGTTCTTCACCTTCATCAAATCCTCCTGTTTCTTCAAACTCTAAGCCTATTCTTCCCGCGTCTTAGCCCGATGAAGCCACGGTAACTCCACCGCCCCCTGCTACCCCTTCCCCACCAGCAATTGCCAATTCACCACCACCAGACACATCCCCATCACCACCAGTACTACCAACTTCTCCTTCCCAGCCTCCACCTGCAGCACCACCATCAGCAGCACCTGCAACCACTCCACCATCACCACCTCCTACCACTGCCACTCCCCCAGATGCTCCAATTTTGTCTCCACCACCATCAGGTAGTTCTCCTCCACCAGACTCAACCGCTTCTCCACCGGTTCCAACTCCACTTGATCCCACCCCTTCCTCACCATCTCCACCTCCAGGGATCATTTCATCGCCGCCAGCCTCTGCCTCTGTCCCTCCACCCCACGTTTGGGTCGCTGGATCTAGGGTCGTTTTGGTACAAAGGCAGTGAACATGCTGACGAAGAACAAGAAAGTGGAAAAGAAGGATGGAGTAGATTTGGGTTCGATTTGTTTCAGATCAGGGGTCGATTTGTTTCAGATATGTTGAAGAGTTGTAGATTTGGGGGCAGGTCTGTTTCAAACCTGCAAAAAAAAACCAGAGAGAGAGGATGGAGTATAGGCGGTGCAGGTTCGGCGGTGAGGGTGTGGTGGCGCCGGAAGTAAAAAGACGAGGAAGATGACCGGAGTGGGTGAGTTTTTTTTTAAAGAATTTAGGTTTACATATTATATATATATATATATATATATATATAGGGTGGGGTTATGCTAAAAAGGCTAGAGAGTTTAAGAATGGTAAGAAGAGTTTTCAGCCTTTAGATCATTTTCAGCCTTTAGATCATTCTGCTAATAAGTAGCCTTATTAATTGCAAGTTGACACATGTCAGCTTTTCATGGCTTCTTAGCCTTCTTAGAAGTATGAGTCTTTTTAACATAACTTTTACCTATATATATATATATATATATATATATATATATATATATCTCCTTATTGATTGTTGTAGAATAGAGACTATCTCCGGGACTAAAGGTGTGAACTTCATAAGGATCCGTTATGTTTTTAATGGATACTTATCGGGATAAATAACTACATAATAAAATTTTAAAATAGTATTATATAGTGTACAAAATTAACTCTAATCAAAATATATAACTATTTCCATAAATGTTTAATTAGTTTATTACGAAACTAGTTTTAACCCCCTGTGTTTTTGATAATATTTTAACACATCTTTTTATACAAATTTGATATTGTATTGGTAACTTTTCCATTTTGTTAAATGTTAAAATTATATGGATGAGAGTAATCAAAACATCAAAAAAATACATGAAAATACATTTCATAAGTGGTGTACTTTTTATAATATATTAAATTAAATGTCAAATGAAACCTTATAATAATGATTTACAACTTTGAAAATACTTCATTGTATACAACATTTGATATGGTATTGGTAACTTGTCCATGTTTAACACCCACTAAATGCAACAAATAATAGAAGTTTCTTTTCCTCAATAACTGAAAACACAAAATAGCCAAAATCGTTTGAAAAAGATGTCACAAACAGTGCGAACCTTATTGAAGCCAGTAAGGAGCCAAAGAAATCGAATATAATCAAATTGGTCAATGATTCACTTGCATACGTAGTTTCTCCATTTTATTAGGTTTTGTAAATTCTATCAGCCTTTTTGTATAAACTTTAACTTTGATGTTATAACATATTTACAAATATTTAAGTTGTAATTAAATTTGCATATCAAAATTAAATTAATTTTTTTTTAAATCTCGCATTTTGTACGAAAAATCTCGCTAAACTTTTAATATTTAATCTCTCGTTTAAAATAAAAAAATAAAAATAAATTTTAAATTTCAACAATATATCCTCTTTTAAATTCAAATTTTAAAACTCCAAAATTTAAAAATCGCACTCCGTAATATATTGACACGATTTAAATTTAAAATTCTAAAATTAAATATGAAAAAAATTAAAACTAATAAATTAGAATTGAACCAAACATATTTTTTTGAAAAAAAAATCCCATCATTTAAATAAAAATTTAAGTTTAAAATATAATACAATTTTAAAAATAAATATTTATAAATTTCTTAATTTTAATTAAAAACTAACTATTAAAATTTCAAAATCAAAATAAAAAAATTATTTTAATAAATATCAAATTCTATCAGCCTTTTTGTATAAACTTTAACCTTAATACTGTAACATATTTACAAATATTTAAGTTTTAATTAAATTTGCATATCAAAATTAAATTAATTTTTTTTAAGTCTCGCCTTTTGTACAAAAAATCTCGCTAGTTTAAAATAAAAAAAATACAAATAAAATTTAAATTTCAATAAATAATTGTCTTTTAAATTCAAATTTTAAAACTCCAAAATTTAAAAATCGCATTCCTTAATTTATCGACGCAATTTAAATTTAAAATTTCAAAATTAAATATTAAAAAATTAAAACTAATAAATTAGAATTGAAAACAAACATATTTTCTTGAAAAAAAAATCTCGTCATTTAAATAAAAATTTAAGTTTAAAATATAATAAAATTTTAAAAGTAAATATTTATAAATTTCCTAATTTTAATTAAAAACTAACTATTAAAATTTCAAAATCAAAATAAAAAATTTATTTTTAATAAATATCAAACTTAATTAAAAAACTACTAATTAAATATTAGTAAACTTTATTCTAATGGATATCTATTTAAAATACAAAAGTAGTATTTTAACATTTTATATGTAAAATTAAAAAATCTTGCTTTTTTAATAATAAAATTTTAAAAACTTTTTTTAATAATAAAACTTTAAAATCTCACTTTTTTAAAAATCTCCTATTTTTTAATTCTTGATTTTTTAAAATATTCACTTTTGATGATAGTTTAAAAAAAATTGAGTCAATGGTAATAATGGTGAATTGATTTATTTTTTTATTTTTATTTTTGAACGGCAACACCTAGATATTCTAGGATAATTGGGTTTCCTTGGGGCAACACCTAGAACATCCAGGGCAGCCCACCCCAGAAGGAACCCCCCAACTGGGTAAACCCTCGACCTGGCTAAAGACCCTTTTTTTGCTGTGGCCAGGATTCGAACCCAAGACCTCCACTATGGGAAGTCTTGAGGCTACCGTTACACCAAATGGCCAACGGTAATTGATTTAGTAAAATGTTTATATATGTAATTTTTCAAAAAAATTGAGCTAAATATAGAAAGATTGAATATTTGATGTAAATGTGGTTTTTTTTTGGGGGGGGAGGGACTTGTAAGGTAGAATGTGGTGGTTACATGTGTCCACGCATTTAGTCTTTTATTATAATAGAGATTCATAATGAGTTTCTACTTTTAATTAGTTTGTACACATTTTTTTATACTAACAACATCAATATCATCGAATAACCAAATATGGATCTTTATCTTATTAAAAGATGGAACTACTGGCTTTGTTCCAGTGGTAAGGCAATGAAGGATTGAACGAAGCCACGCAAGTTCAAACCCGAGCCAACCCGGGTTTTAGTCCGGAGTGCGTTACGCTAGCGGGTCTTGGCCCGTGTAGCGGCGCACTCCATGATTTCCCGGGGAACGCCTAACCCCTCGCTCTGAACCCGCGGGCCCGGTTCAGACAACGTAGTGGTCAGGTATTGAGGGGTGATGGGTCTCCGACTTGTCGGAGATGCGACTGCCACTCAAAAATAAAAGTCATCGTTCAAAAAAAAATCTTATTAAAAGATGGCGGTAAGACACGTGTATAAGCCAGAACGCAAATGTTTAAAGCACTAACAACTAATACATGCCGCTTTGGAACTTGTACACACACCAACAATTTGTACGCTTTGATTTGCTAGTTGTACATGTTACTATTCCCCTTCATGGCTTTTAAATACATTATATAATACGTCTCTCAAAATCCAAAGATGATTTTATTTCTTTTAATGCTCATTATAAGAATTAGAAACACAAAACTTGAATCCGTGATTTTATAAAAAATAAAAATAAAAATCTATACTAACTAATAAATAAAGGTTTTTCATGCTACATATCGCCTCCATGTTTATTTTCATCATTTTTTCTTGCATCTCTTTTTTTTGAACGGCCAACAAACAGAGAATTGCCTAGGTACTTCGTACGGGGTGACCCATTGGCAAAAGGTCACCGCCAGCTGGCCCAACCCAGCCGTACGGAGCCCTTAAGCGCCCCAAGTTATCTCCAGTTCCGAGGAAAACTCACCCGCCCGAAAGCCCACTGGTGGTAAAACCCGGACGCCCTCTGGATCGAACCGAAGATCACAAAGATCGTGGTCTTCCTTCATTGAGCCACCATGCCCCTCCGGCATCTCTATCTTATTAAATACACCTCTATCTTTTAATAATAATATATTTTTAAAGAAAAATATTAATTATACTAATAAAACCCATTTATTTTAAATTATCTCTTATTATAAGAAACTTTAAAATCTTAACTTTTATTTTCAATCAAATAGTAAATAAAAGTAAAATTACATTAAATACTAATTAACGTATTTTCGAAACTCAATTATATATTAATTTTTACATATTTTAATTTTTGTTTTCTATCCTTAATATATGTAATAAATTTTACACCTATAAAATATATATAAAGATTTAATAATTTTATGTATTAATATTTTTTCACCTCGTATGTAAACACGAGTTCTAAACTAGTTGTGATAATATATTTGTGATAACCCGTATCACAGAAGATTAAAAGTTTACTACTTTTATAAACTTGAATTATAAGCCATCACATAAGGTAAATTGGTCATATTTATGGGTTGACGGGTTAACCCGATATGAACTTGAAAAGTTTGTACAACCTTGAAAATCGTACAGACATATGAACCTAAACACGATATATGTATTCACGGTTGACGCAAACACGACATGTTTAACAAAAAAAAAGTTACATATTAATACTCTAAATTACAATTTACAACCAAAAATACCAATACGTATAAAATAGTTACATTTAAACTATAAAACGTCATCCATATTTCTCTTTTATCTTTTAAATTTTGGCATTAAATACACAATGAGTTTTATTTATGACATAAAATAATTTTTTTAAGTTATAAAAATAAATGGTTTAACAGTCCTTTTTGTCAAATGTGTTCGAGGGTTCTACCAGATATTTGTTCTGAACCCGTTTAAATTAAACTCAAACCCGTAAATTTTACGTTAAGTTTGTTTTTCATATTTTCATATTGTGTTAGGAATTTCCAATATTGTTGAGGATAAGACTCTTTATATGAAATTCATAAACAAAACAATATAAAATCGGTACCACAATTATTAAAAAGGGTGACTTAAAATTTTTGAAAACGATTGAAAAGGAATCCAATGACCCAAAATTGTAGCCATGAATTTAGGAGTCTTACACATGTCTCAACTCTTCAAGAAAGGAGGTTGAATGGTGCAAGGAACATATTAAAGCTTGGACACAAATTCTTGTATTGGTTCCATCATGGAGGAGATTAAGTTAAGCACTTATCCAAACTTATAAGGTTCTTCTTTGCTCTCTTTTCAATTCTATTCATACATTTGTTATATTTAATTGCCATATAATTTATCAAGATTAAATGTTACTTATTAGAGAATATACCCTAATAATATAAAGAGATAAACCTTGTTATTAATCTATATATATACTATCTAATAAATAAAGGTTTTTGGGAGACACTTGTCACTCTCCTATGCATCCTCATCCTTTTTTTTCCGCCTCTCTCTCCTATTAATTATACACATTTTTCTTTAATTGTTTTTTATAATTTTTTTGTTTCTCGCTTCTCTCTTCTATTAAATAATAATTATTTCTATAACTGTTTTTATAAAACCTTTTTTATTTAAAAAAAAGGTTTGTTCATAAAATATTTTTATAAATTGAATATTTAATTCATTCTTTTTATAAAACATTTTTAAAAAATAACTATATAACGTTTCTAAAATTTGTATTAAAAAAACTTTGTAATATGTCATAAATATGTAATGTGTAAATTTTTATTACTAAGTATATAAAATTGCATTTATTCAAATCGTGTAATACACGAGGTTTCTAACCTAGTGTATTATATAATTAAGTATATTTGGTGATAACCTATCTTTTATCTACCCTAGTGCACGACCCATTTAACATGTAGCAAACTGAATTTCACCGATTAAAAATTAATGACGAAAATATATATATATTTTTTTTAAATCCGTCGTAAATTTTTTTTTATTTTTATAAAAGTTGTCGGTAAAAGTATTACCTACTCTCATTTGTGCGACGGAGCTTCACCGACGGATTTGTCTGTCAAGGTGAAAGTCGTTTTGTTTTGTAGTGTATAACCATATCTTGGTTCGACAATTAGGAAGGGGTTGGAATGCGAGTTGTCTATGGAATGATCAATACCTTTTTTTAGAACGACATGACGATTAGGATGTCGTTAACCTCTCCTAGCTCGGAAATCAAAATCTGCCCAGAGGGTGTTCTAGAATTTATAAAGTGCATCTTTCTAGACTCGAACCTAGAACCTCTATAGAGGGGAAACCCTTTGGGTAAACCCCCTCTGACCAACAGGGCAGAACCCTAATGGCGGAATGATCAATACCTAAGTGCTTCTTTTCATTAGAAATTTGTATTGTATAAGAACATAATGTCATGAATGTAGGAATTCTGGGTGTTCGTGTATTTATGATTGCCTAGATTCTTTGATGATTGCGTAATAGTTAGCTCTCAGATTATATCGCGGGTACACGATTATTCAATCGGATAAGAATTAGAGATTCAAGAACAGAAATTTGTAAAAGACTATTAAGAATTTCGTATATCTAATATTGACCAAAATCGCATTTATATATGGGTAAACAGATGTAATGGAATGTCATGACGGTTATTGTGAGAAAACCGCCGCAATCGTCAATCTATAACTGCTAAGTCATTCTACTCCGGAACGGCAATCTACTTCGGATGAACAATCTACTCCGGAGAGGCAATCTACTCCAGAGGAGCAATCCTATGCCTGAGAAGCAATCTTACTCCGGAGAAACAAACTTACTCGGGAGGAGTAATCTGGTCAGCATGACCAAACTGGTCTGGAAGACCATCTAGCCAGGGGCGTTGCCCTTTGAACCCCACTAGGGGTTGCAGCCCATAGGACCCTGTTAACCAGGAATTAACATAAGCAAAAGTTAAGAAATTTTAGTAATGGAATATCGATATATACCCCATAATTTTCATGCCTAATGTTGCCAATATCAAAGTACCTTCTAAACGTCTCGGTTCAACATGGTTTAAATCAAAGAAGTGGGAGTTAAAGGATTATTGTAATTTGATGTTGAATGTTAGAGAACATGAAAGCCTCTGCAACAATGATGGATTGATCTATGTATTATTGATAGGAAATTCGTGTTGTATGGATTGATATTGATAGGAAATTCATAAAATACGAATTAGAAAAGGGAAAAGGCGGTATATAATCAAAATGGAAGGAGATATCTAAAAAAACGTTTAGGATTCGGGGCTTACAACTGCAAGGTAGGTGTTCAAACAATCTTTTCTATCGTTTCTTGTTCCATCACTCCAATTAGTTTTTCAATATTTTTTTAATAGAATTTATCATAAGAATATAACATTAATAAATACAAAAATTGAAACAAAATAAGCTAATATATAGTTATGGAAGGAGTCTCTTAAATAAACATTTATAAGTATGGGTACCTATCACTAATAAAATAGATGTGTATGCATCGTTAAAAAATACCAAAAATTGAAGTCCACTAATTATCAAAATCTCACAATTTTATATATGTATAGGGCTTAGAATTTATCATAATGAAATTAAGAAAAAAAAATCATTTTAAGCGTGTGCTTTTCATGGTATCTTTTCGTGGACCATTCTCTTTTGGTCAGCAAAGACGTGCTTTTATCATTCCCTCTTGTCATCCAAAAAAAATATAAAAAAAGGACTCGACCTTTATAAATTTCTATTTCGAATGTACTCATAAATAAGTGTAAAAAATAAAAAGAAATATAATTTTGGTTACCGTGAAAACTTGTTATCAGAAAACTCTTAAACGTCAATAGACGTAATTTGTGTTGGGCGTTTAAAAAAGTTTTATCAAATGAGAGTAAATCAGAAACAAGTAAAAACATAATCAAACCTAAAATCTAAGTTAGTAATTAATAAATTTAATTATACCAGACTGTTAAATAATTAATAAATTTAAATTTAATTAGTTTGAGACAAATATGAAAACAATTATTTTTGACAACACCAGTCGGCCAAATTAGAAAAATAAATATCAAGTTGGTTTTAAAAATAGAAAAAAAAAATTAAAAAGAAATTTAAGGTCTTTACTTTAGAAACTTTTATTTGAAGTTTCTGACATTTTACAAGTGAAAAAGTACCATGTTACTTATGAAAGATATATGAAGGAATTTAACTCTTTCTTAATTATAAGATTATTTTCTACTTCAAATTATGAGACATGTTAATTACAATCTATCTTATATAAGATTACTAGGTTAAAATCTCGTCTATTACACGGGTTGAATAAATATAATATTATATATTAAGTAATAAAAAAGGTATTTTTTTAAAATTCGTGTTTTACATATATTCAATAAACATGTGGAATACAATATAATCTGTTAACACATACACTCGTCAAAATACGTCATGAGATTTATTAATATAAAAATTAGTATATTTCTTTAAAAATATATATATTTTAAAAGACAGAGATGCATTTAATAAGAGAGAGGCAAGAAAAAGATGATGAGAGTAAACATAGAGGTGACATGTGGCATGAAAAACCTTTATTTATTATATAGTATAGATATAGATGTAAGTAAGTCTATTTTAGAATAAAAAAAATCTAAACAGGTCAGGTGGGTTAGTTATAGGGGTAAGCAATCTATAAAATATTTTGATTTTTATATTTTCATAACTAATCGGTTTCGATTATAAACGATGCAATATTGAAAAGTTTGGTTCAATTAAGTGCCAACTTTAAATGTAAATGTACTCAAGTTGATTTTAATTAATAAATTCAGTTTTATTTTGGGTCAAATAAAATATTAACAATACTTTTTTATAAATGAGAATAAATGATTTATAAAAAAATTATAATATAAAGTTTGATTTAAATATCGGTTCTACTATGTTAATTCAGTTTATTTATATGCATATAGTCATAAACGAAAACGAATCATAAATATCGGTTGAAAAATCATAACCGAACCAAAGGTTTCTCTACGGTTACTTCGGTTCAATTTTTAGATTATTTAAATTCTGTTTTTTTAATTATTTCGAGTATTTAATTTTTCTACTCACTCATAGTAACTTTAGCAATTTAAATAAAATAAACCCACGGGTTTACCTTTTCTTTAAATTATAACTAGTTTCTTCCCCGCACTTCGCGGCGGAGCTTTGGTCGGTATTGGTTCGGCTCGTTTGTGGGTATAAACTTATCTCGAAACGCAGGCTCGCTATAGCTTATAATACACGAAAAAAATATAATAATAGGACCCCAATCTGATTTAAAATGTAAGGTTTTATTTTTAAAAATCGTATAGAAAATAATATCATGGTACCGGCTCTTTGCATCACTTAATAAACATATATTAATATTGGTGTATACATGTTATTTATGTTCAACAAATCAATTTGCTTTAATGTTTTGATATAATATTTCTATAACTAAAAAAGCAACTTTAAAGAGAAAAAAACTTTATAAAATATTAATAAATTAAAATCCTTAAAATAATTATTTTTCCAGGTATAAGAAGTTAATAAAAAAATAATACCCTCACATTCCCACGTTAAAAAGGAAATGACACATTTATGATTTTTCTGTCACGTTTTGAAAGAGTTTTTTTTTTTCTAAAGGGGTGTTGGTTTAAAATTTATTTATTAAAATAGATGATTTAACAAATATTTATTAAAATGAGTGTTTTTTTTAAAAGCATAATATTGTAAAAAGCTAGAAGAAACTAGCAAACAAGTTTCTGAAACTTCTTTTTTGTTGAAATTTTTCTCGCCCCTAATCTTATTAGATAAAGTATTTTTTTAAGAATTTTTTTTTCAAAAAAATAGTTAAGGAAAACATCTATACTATATAATAAATAAAGGTTTCTCATGGCACGTGTCGCCTTCATATTCATTCTAATCATTTTTTCCCGCTTCTCTCTCTCTTATTAAATACACCTCTATCTTTTCCATAATAATAAATTTTTAAAAAATTATTAAGTATACTAATAAAACACATTTATTTTAAACTATCTATTATTATAAGAAACTTTGAAATCTAATTACCTAGCTTAAGTTTTCAATCAAATAGTAAATGAAATTCAAATTATATTGAATAGTAATTAATGTATTTTTGAAACACAATTATATATTAATTTTTACATATTTTTGGATTTTGTTTGTAATACATTTTTTCACCTATAAGATATATATAAAAATTTAAGAATTTTATATCTTGATATTTTTTCACCCTGTGTGGTACACAGGTTCTAAGCTAGTTTCTAATAATAAAAACATTTTGTTGGATAATGATATTTTTTAAACGTTATCTTTAACTTTTTTTCCCAAAAAAGTTTAAAGGAAACTAGATGATAATACCCGCGCTAAGCGGCGGGTGTTGGGTCCATCGCTAATAAAATTTAAATGAAAACGTAGGTTTAACAGTAAAAATCATGTTAATAAAGAGAAACATAAAACTAAATAATAAAAAAGGAAAAAAAATTACCGGTTCGGGTCGTCGAAAACCATAAATGCGAATACCAATACGAGTTTCGATAATATCAATACCGACAATGATGTTGTTCGCTCATTAAAGGTTCGGCTCGTCACGATACCACAACGGTAACGGAACTCGCTATAGACAACAATACAAAAAAAATTGATTTTGAATACAACTCCGTTTTAAAAAAAATTATATCGGAACGTTGACAAAAAAAACTAAAAACAGACGCGCCCTCCGTATTTTGAAAAAAAGTTAACTAACGAAAATTATTAAAGTAAAACGAAATTAATAGAAAATGAAACGAGTTAAAAGCGTATATTATATATAGTATAAGGGTTGAATTTGAAAATTAAAAAAAAAAAACGTGTAAAAATATGAATTGATTTTACACTGTTCAACGACGTTTTCTTTTAATCTTATTTGTAATTTGTAATGGGTGAATCTATTAAGACACGGAATATTGCTAATTGGACATGCCGCCGCCCTATACGCACTCGTATAGGCCAATACGAGGCGTATAGGGTTCAGTCTCTGCCAACAGAATGCCACGTCGCATTCCCGGTCTGGCGGCTGGGTCCAATACGGGCCGTATTGATCTATACGCAGCGTATGGGCCACGGGTTTTAATTTTGCTTCAAAAGTTGGCAGAAGTCGATTTAAAAACCTCTATACGTGGCGTATTGCCCTATACGCCACATATAAGGTATTTTATTAATTTAAGTTTGTTGTTTTTTTTAATTTAATTTATATAACTTTGTTAATATAAGTTTGTTATATTTTTTAATTTAAATTATATAACTTTGTTAACATTTATTATATTTTTGCATTTATAATTTATCATTACAAACAAACAAAAAATTAAACATTACAACCAAAGAAATAAGTAAAAGACTATATACATTACATCACAAAATTAAATATATACATCAAAATGTTTTTACATACATAACCGAAGAAACAAACTAAATACAAATAAAAACAACTAAGCCTGACTCGCCCCGCCGTCATCCTGACCGGCCCCGCCGTCATCCTGAACGGGGTCGTCTGGATAATGACGTGGCAGTGGTAGTGGTGGTAGCTCGATGCCGGCGGCTCGTGATAGATCCACGAGGCTACCAACCGCCCACATCATAAGGTCCTCCATGCGGTCGCTCTTACGAGCCTGTCGCCGTGACTCGGCAACACGTCGCCGTGAGTCGGCAGCAAGGGTCTCAAGCAATGCCTGGGTGGCCCTGTCCAGCCTAACAGACCGACGCGCGTGTCGGGGATGCTGTGGCGGATGGTCGTGGATGGGCTCCACGTGCGGCTGATGCGGCGCCGGCAACGGCACACCTAGTGGCGGGTCAGGCATCTGCGGGCCCCCCTGTCCAGGCATCGGCGGCAACGGCACCGGGACCCAAACCTGGTCCTGGACGGCCCCTACAAACCGTAGGCCGAGCCCCGGGAAACGGTGCGTGATGCGCATGCCGCTAGCCGTGCGGCGGTCTAATCTGACAGGGGGAATGGGCGGTAACAACTCAGGCTCATGCGCATGCCATGGTGTAATACTACGCATGACCTGAGTGATAAAAGCGCCGCCATACAAAAGCCCGCGCCTCTGCCGCATATAGGCAGACGCGAAATAACTAGCGAGGCATGTGGATAGGGCGCACCCCGTGCCTGTAAGCAGGCAGTAGAGAAAGAAGAGGTCTCTAACGGTGCACCACTCACGGCTTTTCTGACGCGGTGCGATCGACGTCGAGATAAGCCGGTGCAAATATCTATAGAGGGGGTCTCTAATCCCCGAAACCCTCGCCTTGGTACCTAACCAAGGGCTATCGGAAATCAAACCCCAAAAAACAAGGAGTACCTCCTTGTCCACCTCCGTCACCGCCGCGGTGTAAACCGGCAAAATCGTCTCGGGCTCAAAGTACAAGCCCGTCGCGACGGCCCACTGACGGAGGGTCAGACGGTACTGGTGGCCAAAAATACGGAAGGAGACCTGATCCGGCTCCTCTGCCGGCGCCTCCTCGGGAACGGGCGCTAGCCCCTCCTCTGAGTAGATGAACGTCGAAAGAAACTCGACGACCACCTCTCGGTAGGTCTCGGTGAATGATAGATCAAAAAGCCGATCCCATGGCGTGTCCTCGCCTATGTTGGCCCTGGCCCGCTCCGCCTCCTGGACCTCCTGGAGAAGCTGCCAGTCCACCGCCGTCCCCGGCCCCAAACGCACCTCCCGTAGCTTTTGGCACCGGCCATACCACTCCGAGTCTGCCGGAAAATCCAAATAGGGGTAGTGCGCAAGATCCTGTAACTCGTCCATCTGAACATCGTCGTCGTGATCCGCCATATCTGAAAATAATAATATATTTAAAATAATAATAAATTGTTTATTTAATATAAATAAATGATTTAAAATAATAATAAATTGTTTTTATTATTTAAATAAATTATTTAAAATAATAAATAAATTGTTTATTTAATATAAATAAATGATTTAAAATAATTTTTTTAAAAACCTATACGCCACGTATAGCTTTATACGTGGCGTATAGGGTGTTACCGGGTAAGCAAGCCATACGCAGGCCAACCAAGCCATACGCAGGCCAGTTACCGGGCAAAACGAGCCATACGCGGCCAACCAAGCCATACGCAGGCCACTTACCGGGTAACTTAAACCATACGCAGCGTATAGCCCCATACGTTGCGTATTGTTTCATCTTCTTCCTCTGATGAACTATACGCCACGTATAATTCTATACGCTGCGTATAGTTCATCGAATTCAACTTATAAATCTCTATTTCTACGCAATTTTAATGACTAATAATCAAAATTAAACCTATATTATATATCACGAGTCTAGAATACGTACCTTTACGAGTAAAAGAGGAAATTTTTGACCCGACAATCTCAATCTAGCGTCTCCTCGTATGTGTGTGTGTGTTAAAAATGGGGGGCGTTTGGTGCTGTACGCTGGCTCTTCTGAGTATACCGGTCGCTATACGCCATCGTATAGAACATTACGAGGCGTATAGCTCATGACCTTTGGAATTCCATACGGTACGTATGGATCTATACGTGGCGTATAGGTTTTTTTTATTTTTTTTTAATTAATATAATTAGTATTCTTTTTTGATATAATTAGTATAATTAGTATAATTGTATTCTTTTTTTTTGTTTTCTTTTTTGATATAATTAGTATAAACATGTATTTTATTACAAACAAACTTCATCCATAATTCGTGACGTATTGTGAAAAGTTATCGCTATCAGTAGCCATTTTTTTCTTAAACCGTTCAATACGATCACTGTATATATTTTCCCATTCTGCTGCATCATCATTTCGGTGCAAATTCCATAATGCATTCGTAGGGGGCATCGGAAAATCTCCGTCTAACTTGACGTGGATGAAATGAGCACTTTTGACGTGAACGAACGATACAATTTGATGTTGAGCATGAACATAAGGACCAAACCATAATGGAAAAAATGTTTGATTACCGGCAATGCTTAATAGATGAACAATCACCCCAAATCTTTGAGCAATTAGGAGTCCTGTGTATGGCATCCACATCCAACGACTAACTGGCGCGGCTTTCACATCCTGCCAATCTATTGTGTGACGCAGCCTATCATACTCTTGAAAGGCGATTCTGTCGAAAACAGTTCTCCACCATTCTTCTTTACTGTCCATCTCATGTAGAAGCTGTTGACGAATAAATAACCACCGGTTTTCATTTAACCCTAAGCCCACAGCTACCGATCGAAAACCACAGTTACCGTCGGGATTTACATCCTGTATACGTGAAATGTAGGGATGAAACAAAGATGGAATCGAATCCTTAAAACAATTTATATTGTTAACGGCATCTTCCCCAATCATTAATGGAAACCCATGATGGGCGTTATCATCTGGTGGTTGCTTTCCTTTACCCGTCGTTGAACGACGGTGTTGAATGACTGAACTCGCTTGTCGAGAGTCCTGTGACGCAATATAGGAGCTATGTCTCGCAGGGTCACATATGCTTTGTTGGGATCCTGTGAACGAGCTGTTTCTCGTGACATCCTGTTTCCTTTGTTGTTGCTTTTTCAAAGTTGGACGACCGCGAGTATCTTCTTGTACCATAGGCGCCTTCTTCTTACTATTGATCGGAAATACCACCCCTACGATTCTCGACAACAGACTTTTTTTGACCTGATCGGGTTGTGACATAATTTTGTTTCTCACTTGACCAAGTACTTTATCCACGTCTACATTTTCATCCTCGACAAACGACGGTTTTAGATCAAGCTTCGTCCAAAAGACGTCCACCGCATCTAGCGGGATTCTGCCACCTGTATTAAAACGAGATAGTCAGAAAAGTTTGAAATTAGATAAAACAAGATAAATATTAAAAGGTTGACCGGACCTGTAGCTTCGATATTTGCCAGACGACAGCCACACGGCAACCCACAACTACTGAAAAGTTGGCAACCACACGTTGCATTTTGTTTCCGTATAGTTGATAACTTATACCACTCGTTTTCTAACAAATTTAAAGCTTTATGCGAAACCTTACCGTGTAGGTTATCAAACAATTCAATACTTACGTGCCTGTCCATTTTCCTTATTAGGCTTGTTCCAAACCCATGCTGTAATTGTACATACTGATCTGTTACAATTTCATCAACAAACCCAACAAGTCTATCCAGCGAGCTGTTAGCATTTCTAATATAGCTCTTTAAGAGCGAATGCTGGCTCTCGACTCGGTTCGTGGTATGTTGACCAAAATTGAGTTTTCTGTTGGACCAGGCCGATACAAACTTTTCTTTATATGGGTCCAACCAATTTTTTGTCACATAGTCAATAACTCTTACAAAAATAATTTAAAACCTAATAAATATTTAATATTGTAAATAAATTAAACCATAATAATTATTTAATATTCAAAACTTACTTCCTCGTTTGGCTGCATACAGTCGTTCGTAAAGCCGGTTGAAGTTGTACTGGTATACTTCTGGCGTAGGAGACTCACACAATACCGACCAAGAATACTTGAAATTTTCCCAATCTTCGTCTGTAAACGATGCCTTGCAATGTTTTGAGATATTCTCGTGTATGTGCCACCGGCATAGGTTCTTGGAACTTTCCGGGAATATTTTGTCACACGCGTTCATAAGAGCTTTGTCCCTGTCGGTTACTATCACGCGCGGCTCCATACACTTTTGCAACATACCTTTGATTTGCAATAGCAACCAGACGAAGTTTTCCTCCCGTTCTTTAGATATAAATGCATGAGCGACGCAGAACGACTGGTGTGTGGAGGTCACACCGACCACTTGGACAAATGGAAGTCTATACATGTTTGTTTTGTACGTTGCGTCGATCATCAAAACATGCGGGAACGCACGCCACATCTCGTAGGATTTCGGATGAACAAAGAATATCTCCTCCACGACATTTGTGACGGGATCCTCCCGGGTTTAGTAGACGTAATGTTTAGAAGAAAGCAGGTGCTCCAGAACCTGCATTGGAGTTTCACCGACTCTCGTTTCGTTTTTTATCTTTTGTATTGCATTATAAATGTCCTTTTTAATGCAACTACTATCGGGGTTTTGCTCCCTTATGGTTGTCAGAATGTTTCGTGGCATCATGTTTTGCGAATACAATTTCGCCACCAAAAGTTGTTCCGACTCAGACAGTCTCCTGGCAAACGAGTGCGCCTCAAGATGTTGACTAGGATCGTGGTTATGACTGTCATCCTTCACCGTTAATTTCCAATCACCAGTATTTACTTGGTACTCTCCTTCCAATTTAAAAGGACAACCTGTTTTCTTGCTACCGACACGTCGAACCGTGGCAGTAGATTTACGTTCGCCGTGACGGTCACACACAAGCCACACCTTGATAACCGGCTCCGACGGGTCGTCGCCTTTTCTCCTCGATCGTCGGGTGACAATGACGTAACCATTCTCACGTCCTCTGCGGACAGCCCAATCCACCAACTGATCACGAGTCTGAAAATTCTACAACAACGGTACGGTAAAAGTTAAGAAACAACAAACTAAATGTATGCATATATATAGGAATGTTATACCTGGTCAGTTTTATACGTCACGAAGCTGTCAGTTTGTTGTGTCGGGTAAGAGTCTTCACCGTACACGAAGTCGTCCGTGGGTTGTGTAAGGTAAGAGTGTTCACCGTATACGAACTCGGGATTGCTTAGTGGCTCGTTCAAATCGGGAAGCCTTACCCGTTGATTAGAATAAACGTCGGACGAGACCTCCTCCCGGTTCACATCTTGAAATCCAGAACTTTGCGGGTTGTTTTCCAGCGACTCGTTAGAATATACCTGAAAACCGTAGTTACCATCCCACCACCAAGACATTGCTATAACTTTTTGAAAACCGTAAATTGTTTGAAAATTTTTGAACGATACGTTCAAATGAGAATTGTGCATGGTAAAATACACAAAATTTGGCCCCTATACGCATCGTATAGCTCTATACGATGCGTATAGACTCCTGGTCAAACCGACAACATCGTATAGGTCAATACGGTGCGGTTTAGGGTACGAGGTGACTTCTGCAACTAGTCATCCATCACATCTCTATACGCCACGTATAGACCTATACGTGGCGTATAGCGATGTGATGGATGACTAGTTGCAGAAGTCACCTCGTACCCTAAACCGCACCGTATTGACCTATACGATGCGTATAGGGGTTGGAATGTCTAGGAGTACGATGTTGTCGGGTTTGGGAAATTGTGAAGGCTATACGCATCGTATTGCCCTATACGATGCGTATAGAGCCCGGTCCAGATAGCAATTCCCGTGTCCCATTAGTAGTCCCCTTTGTAATATAGTTATACAGGGGCGGATCTACGCCTAGGGCAGGGGTACCTGCCGGTACCCCTCAACTTTCGACACGTAGTGCGAATTTTTGACGCGCAGCGGGAATTTTTTTTTTTTTTACCTTTTTATGTATCCAGATACCCCTGAACGAAATTTTAGATACCCCTGGATTTTTTTTCTAGATCCGCCACTGTAGTTATATACACCCTTAAATATACCATTCAAAAAAATATATATATATTGATTTTTATTAGTGCAATTTTTAATCAATTTAACATAAACTTATATAAAATGTAAAAAGAGAAATGTCATAAAAAAACCAATATAATTTCTGTTTTTTCTCACAAAAGTCACTTAACAAATTTTTGCACATAAAAAACCAACATACTATCTTTTTTTTCTCATAAAAGTCACTCGACAAATTTTTACTTATAAAAAACCAATATACTTTCTTGTTTTTTACACAAAAGTCCCTCGACAACTACTTACTCTAGCAAATGATTTGGTAAAAACAAGACAAAGGAAATCGACCAACAGAAACAAGAGCAAAACCAGCGATTCGATTACAAAGCGATTTAATTGTTTATGTGTTTTAATAGATTTTAGAGTAAATTACTGTTTGCGTCCCTGTGGTTTACACGATTTAACACAATGCGTCCCTAACACGAAATTTTAACACTTTGAGTACCTGTGGTATACAATCTGTAACACTCTGAGCCCCTAGGCCAAACTTTGTTAAAAAATTCCGTTAAGTTTAGTTTCGATAAGGGTAAGATGGTAATTTACTTTTTTTATAACTTTAATTCTCACTCTGAGCCCCTGAGCCTATTTTAACTCACACACCCCTATCGAAACTCGCCGTCCTCTCTTCGAAACTCGTCGTCCTCTCTTCGAAACTCGTCGTTCTCCCTCTTCCAAGTCGTCCCCGACCTCTTCCTAGACAATGCCTCTTCGAGCCGATGCCATCATCGACAACCAGGTTGTCACAGGTACAATTTTTGACCAATTTTGTGTTTGATCGTTGTTGTGTTAATAATCGGACATTTGATCGGTCCAATTTTTGACCATTTTTTTGTGTTTGAAGCCGAAATGTAGGTGCACGTAAGACCCCTACTCACCTTCGGGTACGGGTAAGGGTCGTGTTGAAGTTCCTTTTCAACTGGGACTTTAACTTTCAGGTGGAATATGGCGGGGACAGGTAGTTTCAGGGACTTCATATTAGTAGTTTCGGTTTGTATTTTTTGATGTTTTTTGTGAATGTATTTTTGGATTGATTTTTTGGTGATAATGAAATCAGTAGTTTCATGTGATATGTATTACATGGAATATCATTTATATTGTATCGTTTATTTTTGCGTGATAATGAAATCAGTAGTTTCGTGTGATATGTATTACACGGAATATCTTTTATATTGTATCGTTTATTTTTACGTGATAATGAAATCAGTAGTTTCGGTTGAACTTAGAAGTCTCGGGTGAATATCAGACAGAGACGCAAACGGATATTACATGTTTCTAGGGACGCAGACTGTTATACAGTAAAATGGTACAATGGACATTTCACCTGAATTTAAATAGAATTTTTTAACGAAGTTAGGCCTAGGGGCTCAGACTGTTACAGATTGTATACCACTGATACTCAAAGCGTTAAAAATTCGTGTTAGGGACGCATTGTGTTAAATCGTGTAAACCACAGGGACGCAAACGGTAATTTACTCTAGATTTTATAGGTATTTTTACAAAATGGATTTAATTTTATTATAAATAATCTCTTTATAGAATGAATTTGTCAGTCGATTTCCTTTACATTACTTCTGCTGATTCCTCGTTATAGTAAATAGTTGTCGAGTGATTTTTGTGATAAAAACAAAAAGTATGTTGATTTTTTATGTGTAAAAATTTGTTGAGAGACTTTTGTAATAAAAAAATAGTATATTGGTTTTTTATGTATAAAAAATTGTTAAGGATTTTTATGAAAAAAAAATAAAAAATATGTTTGTTTTTTTATGACATTTGTCCAATAAAAAAAAACCATAAAGCATTTACCGTTGAGCGGTGAGCCTCACATCACCCGTCCTAAAAATATATTAAAAATAATCATTCTAATTATCCGGTTCCTTCAACTCATTTATTTTGCCATATTTATAAATTATTTATATATTTATCAAAAAGTGATATTGTGATAAATTTAATTATAAGTTATGTATCCTATTAAGTTTATACCTATAAGTAACCTTATATGTTTAATTATTTATTAATTAAAAAGGTAAAACTAATTAATCTTTCAAAACAAGCAACCTATTTTTTAGATAGAGGGGCAATTACATTTTAAAACCATAAAAGGAGTAAAATTAAAACAAAATAGATATTCAGGACCCGTCCCGAAAATCCTCAAAACGTTTTGGGCTCGGGACAATTAAAAAAAAGCGGACCCTATAATATAAACTCAATAACCATATATAAAAATAATAATACGGGCTTATATATATAGATTTTTTTTAAACTAGGCTTATATATATAGATTTTTTTTTATTTCTTGGTTTTTTGTTCAGATTTATAAACAATTGAACTCATATACATAAATTTTTTTTAAAAATACACACATATATATAATATAAAAAAATTAAAAACTTCGGGCCCTAGGGGAGACCGGGTCCGGGACCATCAGGGGCGGATTTACACAGGGCCGGGGGTGAGGGGGGTAACCGGAACCCCCTAAAAAATATAGGGTGAACCCCTTAAAAAGATGGTGACGGTGGATCTCATGAAATATGTAAAAAAAAGAAGCCGATGATGAAGTTAAAAGATTTATCAAGGTTACCGGAGTCGGAAGTGACGGTGGCAAGCAGCGGCGACGGCTATAGAAGTGATTAGGTAAAAACTAAAAAGAGAGGAAACAAAGAGGAAAGAAGAATAGCACATGTTTCAACGAGTCTTTTGGGATTTTACACAAGGATATCTAATATTTTTTTATTATTTTATTTTTTTAAGGCATTTATAGTAGAAATATGAGAGGTCTCTGTAACTCTACAATAATTCATCATTATAGTTATTTGGCAAGATAAAAGTTATTTAATCATTAAATAGATAAATTATGACAAAAAATTATAATGTAAGTTTACGTTTCTATCTATTTTTAAATTTTATTTGTTTTAGCTTTTAATAATATTTAGGTATTTTATTTTATTATTGCATGTGTGTATTAATTTTATAACGTTTTTAAGTTATAAAAGTTTATTGATTTGTAGTAATTTTTAACATTTAATCTAGCTCTACATAGATTGATAAAAATATAATTGATGTAGACAAGGCAATGTGAAAATAATATAATTATTAAGATACTCCAGATAAAAAGTTCTTGTGATGATAGAATATAAGTTTATATTTTAGGGGCCCAATTTTACTAGTCGCACAGGGTAATCGAAATCTTAGGGACGACCCTGATGAAGGTAGAATGATACATGAGTGTGATGAACCTTACCCCACCCGAACAATCGAACCGAACATAAATTTTTTATTTCCAGCCCTATAAAATTGAAGCATCTAAAAACATTGAACCCCTGAAAAAAATTTCTTAGATCCGTCACTAAAGATCAACGTCCTCCCTCTAGGTCGGTCCTGACAGATAATAAACGAATTTTAGAAGTAAATTTAGAATAACGTGAGTTTGTCGTTAAAACATGAGCCACCTGTAGGATGCATTTCGTAATTCGTTGTGCAATGTCCTCCGCACGTAACACGTGGTCAAACCATGCTACCTTGTATTTAATATATTAATTATCCTGTTCTTTAATTAAATATTATATGTGTCACACTACAGAACACAACATATTTTCAAGTTTATCCCGTCCTCATGAAACAATATATTTTATTATTATTAATAATATTACTCTTTCCTAAAATCAATTGACAGTAACCTTTTTTTTATTGGTTCAAGTTTTTTTTTCACCTTATACGGTATATAATATGCATTTTTAGCACGTTTCGTTTTCTATTAATTTTGTTTTTCTTTAATAATTTTTGTTCGTTAACTTCTTTCAAAATATGGGTACGTGGTTGTTTTTAGTTTTTTTATCAACGTTCTGATATATATTTTTTTAAACGGATTTGTATTCAAAATCGAGTTTTTTTTGTATCGTTGCCTATACCGAGTACCGTGACGAGTCGACCCTATTATGAGCAAACAACATCATTGTCGGTATTGGTATTATCGTAACCAATATCGTTATTCGTTTTTTGGTTTTCGACAACCCAAATCAGTAATTTTTTTTTATTTTGTTTACCGTTGCGCCTACGTTTTCATTTAAATTTTATTAACGATCGGCACGACACCCGCCCGAAGCGCGTGTATAACCATCTAGTTATAGATACTTTAATTTCGTAGCCATAAATTTATTGTTTTTTATTTAACTTTCATTTTTATCCCTTATACTATATATAATATACGCTTTTAACCTATAATAACTTTCTCGTGTACTTTTTTTAAAGATTTTTTTTTACATATTTCCTCTATTAAACTTCTAAATTACATATATCCTCAACCCCTAACTTTAATTACAAATTTTCTCAATTAACTTAAAATTACACAATTGTCCCTCACAAATATTTAAGGAGGGGATATATATAAATAGTACTTTAATTGGTTCATTAAGGGTAAAATGGTAATAAAATAAGTTATTTTAAATGAATGGATTATTGGATTTTAATAATCTCACATTTTACCAATTGGCCAATAATAATCCCAACTGGATATATACTTACCACCGGTCCCTACTTTCAAACTATTTTCTTACATTGGAACCCCCGTTAAAAAAAACTTAACACCATTAGATTTTATATAACGTGGACATCTGCAAACCGCCGGAAAGTCGAGCCAAGCTGGAACCCTAGCCACCGCCTTCGGCGGAGGGGTGGTTTGTAAACCCTAGTATGTCACCGTCTTCACCGTTAAACACCACCGTTGTCTATGTTTGGACTTGCCGAAAAAACGAGACCTGTTAAACACCAACAAACCCAATGTTAAAACCTACCACGAGACCACTGCTAGCTTGGCTCGACTTTTCACCGGTTTGCAGATGTCCACGTCCTATAAAATCTAACGGCGTTAAGTTTTTTTAACGAGGGGTCCAATGTAAGAAAATATTTTGAAAGTATGGACTGGTGGTAAGAATATTCTCAGTTGGGATTATTATTGGCCAATTGGTAAAAGGTGGGATTATTAAAATCCAATTTCCCTAAATGAATTGGATAAATATGTAATATATATGTTTTAGGAAGGGGAAATATGTAATTAAATTTTAGGGTTTGGTAAACATGTAATAAAGAAACTTAGGAAGGGGATATATGTAAATGCCCCTTTTTTAAAAACAAAATGTGTAGCTGTCTTTATTTTTTTTTTGTCGACATTCCGATATAATTTTGTTCAAAAACGGAGTTGTATTCAAAATCGAGTATTTTTTGTGTCGTAAGCTATTACCAGTATCGTTACCGAAAGGGTACCGTGATGAACCGCGTCGATAGTGAGAGAACAACATCGTTGCCGACATTTGTATTATCAGAACCGGTATCGGTGTTCGTTTTTGTGATTTTCGATCGATGTAAAATGCGACTTTATTTTTTGGGTTACATCGTACAACATTTTAGTGACGAAATTATCGTATAACATTTTCGGTGTTATTGAAACACATGTTGCTATTTGTTTGTTTTTTTTTCAATCGATGTAAAACACGTCTTTTTTTAATTTTTGTTTTTTTTATTTATCTCTTTTTTTATAACTATTTTTTACCGTTTTTATTTTTTTGGTTTTTGTTCTCAACGGTTTCACATGGTTTTATATTTTCGTTAAATGGTTTTTTTTCGTTTTCGAATTTTTTTTTTCATTTATATAACGTGACTTTTTGTGATTTCCGAATATATCGACGCTAAATGGTTTTTTTACGTTTTCGTATTTTTTTTTCCCATTTATATAACATGACGTTTTGTGATTTCCGAATATATCGACGCTAAATGCTTTTTTTCCACTTTATACGTTTGAAATTGAGCCGACTTAACGCATTCCCCACCACAACGCGCGGGTTAACCTTCTAGGTATATATATATCTATATTAAATACACACACACATATATATGTATATGTATATATAGATAAATATCTATACTATATAATAAATAAAGGTTTTTCATGTCACGTGTCGTCTTCAGATTCATTCTCATCATTTTTTTTCCTGCATCTCTATCTTATTAAATACAACTCTATCTTTTAATAATAATATATCTTTAAATAAAATACCAATTATACTAATAAAAAACATATATTTTAAATTATCTCTTATTATAAGAAACTTTAAAATCTAATTATCTAACTTTTATTTTCAATCAAATAGTAAATAAAAATCAAATTAAATTAAATAGTAATTAACGTATTTTTGAAACCCAATTATATATTAATTTTTCAATCAAATAGTAAATAAAAATCAAATTAAATTAAATAGTAATTAACGTATTTTTTAAACCCAATTATATATATTAATTTTTACATATTTTAATATTTGTTTTCTATCCTTAGTATATTTAATATATTTTTACACCTGTAAAATATATACATAAAGATTTAATAATTTTATGTATTGATATTTTTCACCCCGTGTGTAGACATTTTTCACCCCGTGTGTAAACACGAGTTCTAAGCTAGTATATATATATATATATAAGGAAGGGTTCTATGTAGAACAAAAAATAATGCAAGAACATTAAGAACTAATCTAAACCACTCATTTATTTTTCAATCATAAAAATTTAAATTTAAATGAAAAGGGTATAAAAGTAACATCAATTATATTCTCTTTCCAATTAACTCTAGCTAATCAATCTATCATGAGAGCGTCGAGAAGGAAATGGATTTGAGTGACACTTAAGTCTAATTTGACCTTAAAATTACTGATAATCAGGCAGTCGCAATTTACAAAAATACTGACGAAATGGGCCTTAATGGGTCTTGTGTATGATTATTAGTACCCTAAGGGGGCTTTAATGAACCTTGTCATGTGTCATTAAGTTGTTTTATGTTACACAAAGTCAGATCATATCATAACAAGTTATATTGATGTTTGACATGTGTATGATTATTAGTACCTTGTTGACTTATGTCATGTGTCATTAAGTTGTTTTAGATTACATAAAGTCTTATGAGGTCATAACAAGTTATTTTGGTGTTAATATAAAAAAAAAATTATACTAATTTACATTTCAAAATCTTATCTACGTAGGATTCTATCAGATTTTACCCTCGGATATTTCTATTGGTAAATGTTCATCGGTGAAAGTCTTTTTTATGGTTTGGGCTGACTGTCGACTTTTTACATTTTATATTTTAATTTAGTTTTTTGATTTTTATGAGATCTGTCGGTAATTTTTTATGGATCGACCGTCGATGATGATCTTTCTAGTAGTGGTGTCCACATTTTCCAGCGTGTGTTAGAAAAATTAGAAAGTTCGATTGTCAAAACCCAGTTCCCATAGATTGGTTGCAGTAACGTTAATACAAAAATATACAACGGAAGACTAAAACCTCAAACTTTTTTTTTATAATATCATTGTTTTACAAACTAATCTTGATTGTATTACAAAACATGGTTCCTATTCCTAACAGGAACCTACAATATTGGCCTTATTGTTTCATGAACCTGTCAAAACCCATGCCTTATGGTTCCTCCCAAACTTGCCTTCGGTCAATCTAATCAAAACGTTGTCTTTATATACACCTCCTGGAAAGCTGACAAACTATAATCTCTAAGCTAGTGGTCACATGTGCTCAAAAATATTTTAAAACATTTTGGGTTAACATAACGTTGGTGAGTTCATAAACAAAATCATGTTTTCATAATTGTATCCACGATACAAAACATCTAACTATCCCGATCCCCACCCAGTAGCCTCAACTTTATTCGGCTCTGAGCTTTTATTATATATATACCGGAAACTCCCTGGCTACCGACATCACAAGTACCGGTCAGTAACGAGAGGATCAGTCGCACCCGTCAGTCCCATCCCACCGTCGATCGTAATAAGCACTAGGTACAGGTATATATACATGGAATATCACAGGGATCACCCTTGAAACCCAACACGTTTCAAGATAAAAATAAACCATTTGAAAATATTTTACAATGAGCACAGTTTAGAGGAACTCACTGCAAAGCACTTCCTTTGGTTTACTGCACAATTAACACCTCAGATATATCCTAGATCATACCCACAATAATGTATTTAATATAATTATCTTAGGTTTGCATAACTGAACTTCGAATAGTCAGAAATATTACCTCGGTACTATGTACGAAAATTTGCGGACGAAAGCTCGACTAAATAAGGAGTGCGGTTCTTAATCGAAATTCAGTCAAAACACGGGCAAACGACCCGAGATTTGGAGCAGCAGAAGGAGGCTCGGGATCATAGAGGCGCTAGCATACTCGGATTTGAGTTATGGTGTGAATTTGCAAATGAAATGCTCCTCTATTTATAAGTTGAATCTAGCCACGTAGCAGACCCCTAGCCAGAAGCCTGGTGGTCCGCTACCGCCCCATAGTTCCCGCATGCGTGACACATGTCAGTGTTGCAGTGCATGCGCACCGCACGTCCGTAGCGGACCGTGTGGGCACACCTTAGCGGTCCGCCAAGCTCTACGCGTCAGTAAGGCTGACGCGTGCCCTACACGTGGCGACGACACGTGTCAAGTGCAGAGGCTGCCTAGGGAAACCTGTAGCGGACCGTTAGCGAGGACTTAGGCGGTCCCCTAGCCATGTCCGCCCTTAGTAGACCGTGAGGACCACGGGTAGCGGTCCGCTACCGCCTCAGTTTTTCCCATTTTTCACTTTTTTTTGCCCTTGCAGTTTGGGGAATTTTCATTTAGACCCCTGGACTTTGATATTTTCTTAAAAATTTGGGGTGTTACAATTCTCCCCTACTTACAAGAATTTTGTCCTCGAAATTCAGCATTGCTCGAACAAATGTGGATACTTAGCTTGCATCTGTTCGGTTAGTTCCCAGATTTGGTCAGCACCCTTTCGACCTTGTCATTGGACTAATACCATCGGGATCACCTTCTTTTTTAGTTTTCGATCTTGTGTTCCTAAGATTTTAATGGGTTGTTCGGTAAAGTAGATTTTATCATCAACATGCACATCATCCAATGTGATTGCTTGTGTCGGATCTGCCAAGCACTTGCGTAAACAAGACACGTGAAAAGTGTCATGGATACCTTGCAATGCTTCCGGCAATTCTAACTTGTATGCCACCGCCCCGATTCTTGCGGTGATCTTGTAAGGTCTAATATATCTCGGTCCTAGTTTTCCTCACTTTCTGAATCTTACAACACCCTTCCATGTTCCTTTAGCATAACATAATTACCGTTTTGTAATTCTAAAGGTCTTCGGCGTCTATCCGCATAACTCTTCTACCTGTCTTGGGCAGTTTTAAGTCGTTGCTTAATCTGAACTATCTTATCGGTTGTTTCCCGTGATTTCTGGTCCAACTAACTGACTATCTCCTACTTCAGTCCAATAAACTGGAGTTCTATATTTCCTACCATACAATGGCTCTAATGGCGCAGCTTTAATACTTGAGTAGTAGCTGTTGTTGTAGGAAAACTCGATTAGCGGTAGGTGATTATCCCAATTATCTCCGAAATCGATTGCAAAAGCCCTTAACATATACTACAATTGTCCTTTCACTTTGTCCATCAGTCTAAGGGTGATATGATGTACTCATGTTAATTCGAGTTCCTAATTCCTTTAGTTAATGTGAGAGAAAAATAAAAGTATTTTATTAGTTATGTTATAAATATAACTAGTTGGTAGCGTCCGCGCGTCGCGGCGGCCCGCAACAACGTTTGGTACATCGAACCACCCCTCCGCTCCTCACATATTATGGTTCTAGCGTCCACCCCATTCAGAGAGAAGAATCACTCTGAACTTCTGCATTCCGCTCGTCACATCCTCTTTCGCGTCAACTTTTGATGCCTTTTAAAACCTTATCACCATCCAACAAATACATCGAACCACCCCTCCGCTCATTGCCGCTATCAGTTCCATAAGCTATAGGCCTTCCGTAATCATCAAACTATAACATAGGCGCCATAGACAACACTACGACAGATCATTCCCAGCGTTATAACTTCCATGGTAAGCATAAACACTTTGATCAAAACTGTCATTTTTTAGTACCTCAGCAGATTGATTAACAGCCCAGGCGTGGAGTAATACCCAAATTGATCAAAGAAGTTAAAGAATAATCTTGAAGCAAATATAAGTAATACAATGTACACTGAGTCTATAAGGTTCTAAACATAAAGTATAACAATTAAGGCAATTTTGAAATTACAATGTTTAAGAAAATAGAATGGCGAAAACCATAGTACACCAATTGAACTCTAATAAACAACCTACAATCATGCAAGAACTAATTCAGTTAGAAATGATATGTCTAACCAACATGACTCAACCCCATTGTTAGAAGAAAGCATTGAAACAAAATCAACGGAGAAACAGCCCCCCGAATTTCAACATCTTAAATAGCTTTTCATGAAAATAAAATAAAAATTTTAGAACAAACCCGCGTTCTTTTTCTCTCACCGTCCTTCTTTTCTCTTCCTTTCACCCCTACACTCTCTAATCTCTAGGGGTGAGCACTTAACGGGTATTACCCGTCAAACCCATTGGAACCGACCCGTGAAGAACCGTGAAAGCTAACTAGGGTACGGTAAACGAGTCTATGATTTAGCCTCAAAAGGGTACGGGTCTAGAACAGAAGACAACCCGTATACCCGTTAAAATATTAAACATAATTAAATATTTAGTGTTGATCAATATGTAAATATGTGATATATTTTTTATATTTACCAAATTTAAAAAATATGTTTTTTTAATAATTAAAAATATTATATAAGTGAAAATATTATATAATTCTCATTTATAATATTTACAAATCTTATAAATGAAAGAAAAAACATTAAAAGTGTAGCATATGTATATAAGTTTATATTTTAATAATTATTTAGAATTTTATTATAATACCCGATGATAATAATAATAATAAATTGAATTAATCAAAATCATGTTAACTTGCATATGATTTCTTTTCCTTAAATATATCTTGACCCTAATTGTTTTTCAATGATTTGTTGTTGAATTAATACAGTGGAAAATGTGATAATCTCATTCGTTAACTCCATTTTCGCAAAACCAGCGAACCCTTACCCGTTTACTCATGGACCCTTACCCGACCCTTTTAATTATTATACGGGTCACGGGTATGTAATTTGTCATCAAAAGGGTACGGGTATGGGTACGGATATACGGGTACGGGTCAGGTATACCCGTTTACACACCCCCACTAATCTCCATTTTTCTCTCATCTGAAACCTAATCATGATAAAGAAAACAAAACAAATACCTTATTTTTACAAAATCAGAGACATGAGTAACAATGATCGTCACGTGCTCCACGTCATCCTAATTCCGATCCAGAATATGCTACCATTACCTTACCTTTCTAGGTTTTCCAGACATCCCTACAATATCCATGCGTAAGGAGAGATGTTGAAGAAGGTCGTTGTACCCATTATATCTTATTTGTTATCACATCTATCAATGATATCAACTTTCTCTTCTCATATTTTCTTCCTATTACGCTAGTTTCATAACAAGTTTATGAATTTAACATTTATTATTCAAAACAACTAAAAATATTTTATTATTTTATGAATGTAACATTTATTATTTGAAATAATAAATTGTTAATTTCAAATAACCAAGTACTTGGAAATAAAGGAAACTAACACATATTAAAAAAAGTTCGTATTTTTAAAGATCATTGGTAACTTGAGCCTCACGGATGGCTCTACATCGGTCTAATTGGAGTCTTCCCACATGAACCATTCCAAAAATCTCTTTATCGACGTCTATAACTTTCTATCTTTTACAGACGTCTGTCTGTAACTTTCTCTCTCCTTTCCTTTCTATACTCGCTACGTCTATAGCGACTCTTATCTCCCTCTTTAACGTTTTTCGTACACCCACCAATTGGAGATGCTAAAACAAGTTCTTTAAACAAGGGCAATCAATGAAATAATTCAATAGGAATGTGACTTAGAACATCATATAAAGGCTATTCACCTACATGCTAAGTTCCATTATGTTTGTATTATATTGCCAAGTAGTGGTGAATAATACATATTTGATTCTTATATTAAAAATTGTGATTAATTAATAATTTATGAACGAATAGCAGAATACATTTTGGACTTATGTTTAATTTTCAATCAATTTGTTGTTTACTATTATATTAATCATGACCAATAAATACAAAATATTGTACTATAATATAAGTAATCTTGTTTTAGTAATATTTATGTTTTAGTGAAAGTATTGTAGTGTTTTTAAAAGTAATATCTAAGAGACTCAACCGGTGTTGGCATGGATAAAAGTTTGATTTTGTTTTACTTGTAGAAGAAGAAAATAAAATAAGAATAAATTCAAAATTTCAAATTCAATTTGAATTCTCTTTTATTTGAATAAATCGAAGCATGAGAAAAATATAGAAATAAATAATATAATAAATAAAAATATATGCATTTTTAATAAAAAAAAAGTTTATACGATTGGAATTTGAATATCCGGGTTGAATTGATTGGAAAATCACAAATTCAAATTCAAATCAAAACCTGAATTTGGAATTTGGTTCATATACTAATCCGATTTGAAAATTTGAAAACCAATTTTGAATTTAATTCAAAGTTAGTTTGGTTCGAATTTTGATTTTTTCGAGTCTGATTGGAATAATGAACACCTCCACATCCTTCGTCAATGACCTCTAAGACGCCAACAACAATCGCTAGGCTCCTATTTACACTCACCAGAGAAGCTAGCAATGGAACTACCTAGTCATATCTCAAAACCATACACGAATTTAGGATGAATCAAAACAACAATTAAAAAAAACCCTTTCAAGATTGCTAAGAAATCATTTTAAAACTAAAGATTGATTAAATAAAAAAGAACCTTTCATGAAGAGTGGACGACCTTTCTTCGGTGTCACCCTTTTCATGATTTCATACAAAAAGAAAGATTGTTGGGCTATATCATTATTATTTATTTATTTATTATTATTATTAGTATTATTATTATTATTATTATTAGCTTTCAAAAACAAAAAATACATAATTTTTTAATATATAATAATTTAAAAAAAACTCTAATAAATCCTTATAACTTAAAATAATTAAATTTGACATTCTTGAAATGATTTTTTATATTCTTCTACTTTATTATATTAATATATGAAAATAATTAATATAATAAATTACCTTTAAAAGAGTCCATGGCTTATTTGAGAATTAATTTAAACTTGAAGCTTTTGTTTCTTGAAGAGGAAAAAGGAGAACCGTTGGGGGCGTAAGAATGACGTGTTCAAGCTTCAAACATCCTTTTGTCTTCCAACCCCCTTAACTTTCAAAATATTGCAAGTATAATCCATAAGAGTATAAGACTTGCTTGACAGCCCAAATTACATGTTTAGTCCCTCATTTAAATTTCTACAACAAGATTCATACTTGATCGAAAACATATTGCAAGAGCCAACCCTTACCAAACTTTTCCAACATTATAAAACAAGTTATTCCTGAATTATCATCATTTCTTCATATTTTTATAATATTATATATATATATATATATATATATATATATATATATATATATATATATATATGGGAAGATTCAAATAAAAAATGAATTTTCGCTAAAAAATCTAAGAAATTATTTCTTTTTTAACCGAAACTGGGTCAAACGAACTCCGATTGAGCTCATTCCAGCGGCATTGAAACCGGCTCGTCGAGGGTTTTTTTGGGGGTGGGGTGATTTAGGTTTTTGGGGGTAGGGTTTAGGTTTTTTTTGGGGGGGAGGGTGGGGGGATTTAGTTTTTTGGGGGGTGGGGTGGGTAGGTTTAGGTTTTTGGGGAGGGGGGTTGGAGGATTTAAGTTTTTAGGGGGTGGGGTGGTTAGGTTTATGGGTTTAGCTTTAGGATTTAGCTTTAAGGGTTTAGCTTTATGGTTTAGGGTTTAGCTCTAGGCTTTATTTCGACGAGCCAGTTCCAACGCCGCTGGAATTAGTTTAATCGGGATTCGTTTGACCCAGTTTCTTAGCGAAAATTCACTTGTTAGCGAAATCTTCCCATATATATTTATAAAAAGCTCTAGAAAAAATTCGAATCATAGATTGCATCAGATCCAAGAAATTCATATTATTAGGGTATAAAATCAAAGTATCTAAAGATGCAAAGTTGGAAATTTTCGTGTGAATTTTGATTTGAGGTCAATCTGCTTACCACCTTATTGATGTGGCATTTTTATTTACTTTTTTATATCTATTATGTAAAAATAACTAGAAAATAGGACAAGCGCGTTGCGGCGTGGCCGCACGGTGACATTAACATAAGCCTGCGCGACATGACGCATTTACGAACTTTGTAACGCGTGTTGTGGTGGTAACATTAACGTCGTCAAGTACATAAAAGAAACGTAAGGTGCTGCTGCGATTCGGTATAGATAGAAAAAAATATTACGCCAATCATGTTGCAGAGTAAACAGGACGTAACACTAAAACGATAAAACCGTTGAAGAAATAAAAATGTAATTGAAAGGAAAATATAAAAAGAGTAAAAGAAAAAAGAAAAAAAAACACGGTTAAAAGTATCGAATCCGGTATACAAGGGGGAAGAGCCTTACCAAGCCATCTAGAGTACTTTTGTTATTCAATAAAAAAAAACATATATATAATTATAAGTTGAAAACTTAAATTGAGTGGAGAGTTATGCATCAAATGGTTGGACCACATGCAATAGAACTTGTAACTCACTGTTCACGCAAGTTGTTCTTTAAACTTAGTAGTAATTATGCCATTTTAATAAACTATACATAATTTTGTTATAATTTTTAATAAACTCTTTCGTTTAAAGCATAAATTTTATATACTTGTAATTTCGGCTTGAAACTTACAATTATGAATCATGTATTTTTAAGCATCCTAAGGTCGGTGGCTGCGGCTTCGGCAAGGTTGCGAGAGGGTGAAATCAGGAGAGTGAGGTGACAGAAAGATGGTGGTGACTGGTGAGGGAGGGAGGGAGGGAGGGAGCATTGGTATGGTGGTGGCGATGGTACCGTGATGATGTGTGTGGCATGGGATGGAGATGCTTGAGATTGTGGAATAGAATCTGATGTGTATGGCAATACCGGCAGGAACACCGTCCCCATCTTCGACACCACGCAAAACGCTTCATGTCGAGCAGTATATACCCCAGCTGTCTAAGGTAATTAAACATACTTTTTTAAATATAAGGGTGAAAGGGACACCCTCGGGTAAGGGTGTCGGGTACACGGGTTCACGCGGGTACACCGCCGCCGTCACTGCGGGTACCCTTTGCGGGTAGTATTTTCGGGTAAAAGTACCCGTGTTCTTGGGTAGGAGAGCAAACAATGATTGGATGAATAAAGTGGAGAAGAGGGTTAGGGTATTAGGGTTGTGCCCCCAACCCTTTAGGGTATTGGGGTTGGATTTGAGTAAAAGTAAGATGACACACCCTCATTTGGTATTTTTGTTAGGATAGTTTTGGGTGAGGGTTGTGCCCCCTTCACCCTAAAAACATGATCATCGTAATAATGAATGATATGAAAGATAGAAACTGTTATTGATACAATAGTTTTCGTGTGAAGTAATGAAGTCAATGTTGTGATTAAGTCCCTTAATTGTGTGAAACCCCACGAAGTTTGTTATGTTTGTGAATAAGTCTCTTAATTGTGTGTATAATGAAGTCAATGTTGTGATTAAGTCTCTTAATTATGTGAAATCCCACAAAGTTTGTTATATTTGTGAATAAGTCTCTTAATTGTGTGTATCAATGTGTTAATATGCATTAAATAGATATTTAAATAAAAAAAAAAAGTCAAGGTTGTGTACCAGTGTGTTATCATCATGCATAGGTGCGCTAATATATACATCGGGTATGGATCAAATGATAAACAATATTTTATGTAATAATCGTGATAACCACTATCAACCAATCATATAACTTATAAATTATTTTTTCTTTTAATTGTTAAAAGAGTGTTTAAGTATCTATTACATATATGTTGAACATAATTACGAAAATGAAGAGTGTTATATATACGTGACACATAGTGTTACATATACGTGACACATAGTGTTACGTATATGTAACACTATGTCAACAAAAAACAAAATGATAATTGTTATATATACGTAACACTATGTTATGGTTTTTATTTGGTCCCTACTCCTATATATTTATATTTATATACATATACACATTATAATTTATAAACTATGTGATTAGTTGAGAGGGTTATCACAGTTATCACATAAAATATTAGTTATAATTTGAAACGCACCCTATGGGCCTATCAAGTGAAAACCCTCTTTGCTGAGAAAACTAAAAAACCATCTCCTAAATTTTTAAACATTAATAATTTTTTCATACATTATAATCTTTTTTAAAATTACACCATAAAATAAAGCATTTTTATTTACCTTTAATTTAAGTATAATATTGATATATGTTAAAAAAATCAACGTGTTAAAACTTATTCGATATGACATATATGTAATATGATGATACTACATATGTGCAATATCATAGTGCATATATGTAATATCATACTTAGCATATATGTAATATTATCACTGATTACACATGCAATATCATACTGCATATATGTAGTATTGAATAAGTTGTCATGTTAATTTTTTTTACTATATCAATATTATACTCAAATTAAAGATAAAAATGTCTAACTAATTGATGTAATATTAAAAGATAATAATAACGTATGAAAAAGTTATTAATGTTCAAAAATTTGGAGAGATGAGTTTTCTAGTTTTCTCACGAACCTTACCCCTCCCCCCCCCCACACACACATATATATATATATATATATATGTATATGTATATATATATATAATACCAACTCACACACACCCATATAATCTACTCCAAATTCTACTTCATAATCCACAACAAAACTCAAACCCTCAACATTTAGAAGATAGGTATCATTTAATACACCAATTGAAAGCACTTTGTTGCATAAAAGAAATATTACGCTTGCTTACAATGTGATAGTAGAATATCAATTATAAGGTTAAATCCTAAATTTTGTTATTATATAAATTTTATTAATAAAAACTATATAGGTAAAGACTAGAAAAAAACCCATAAATGAAATACAGCAAGATTGATTTAAAATTAAAATGAATAAAATGTTTATTTTATAATGTATTTTTTTATTAAAAACAAGAAGGCTTAACCCACGTGCTACCACGGGGATGTTAAAATTTATAAGGCTCGATTTTGACGACAAGTATTCACCCTGTGAAAAACTCACGTTGAAACGCCGATAAAATGAGCACATCGAAACGTCATATCCCTGATTTTTATAAAACATACATTTTAAAGGCTATAAGAGGAAAAATATTAAAAAAAAACAGAAACTTGGAAGCTACCTCGACAGCTTGTTCGTTCGTGCTTCGATGACTTAAATGGAAAATATATGAAACTTAATTAAAATTTAGAAGCTGACTTAAATGGACCATATGAAACTTGGTTATTATTTAGTGAGTTTTTTTTCTTCACAATTACCTCGTATTTCACGTTAAATTGAAAAAATAGCCACTAAGTAATAACCAAGTTTCATATATGTTCTATTTAATTTGCTTAATTTAAAAAAAAAATTCACAACAATAGAACAATATTAAAACTTGAATGGTTATTTGTTGTTAAAAAAATATTAATGACT
This sequence comes from Smallanthus sonchifolius, assembly GCA_023525975.1. Lineage (NCBI taxonomy): Eukaryota > Viridiplantae > Streptophyta > Magnoliopsida > Asterales > Asteraceae > Smallanthus > Smallanthus sonchifolius. Next base: position 70,152,001 of record CM042033.1, on the reverse strand, counting down.
TTAGTGGAACATTGAAGAAACTTCGTTATTAGTTGGTGAAATATTCTCTCTTTTTAAAAGTTTATTTTATAATGTATATTTTATTAAAAACAACTAGGCGTAACCCACGCATTACAGCGGGGATGTTAAAATTTGTAAGGCTTAGTTTCGACGACCAGTATTCGCCCTACGAAAAAAACTCACATCAAAACGCCGATAAAATGAGCACATTAAAACAACAAATCCCCGAATTTTATAAAACAAGAAGGGAAAAACAACAAAAAAAAAAAAACGAAACCTGGAAACAGTTTCGACGGCTTGTACGTTCGTGCTTTGATTTAAATGGACCACATAAAACTTGGTTATTATTTAGTGAATTTTTTTCTTCACAATTACCTCGTACTTCATGTAAAATTGAAAAAATAACTACTAAATAGTAACCAAGTTTCATAAATATTCCATTTAAGTTAATTTCAAAAAAATTTAACATTTATAAAAATAAATTCACAACAATAGAACAATATTAAAACTTGAATAGTTTTTGTTATTAAAAAAGTATTAATGACTTTAGTGTAACTTTGAAGAAACTTTGTTATGAGTTGGTGAAATATTCTCTCTTTTTAAACGGTTTTGCATTTTTGCTCTCACAACACTAATGAATAGATGATATAGCTACCTACATGGTAAAAGAGGTTAAATACATATTTCATGTAAAAGATCATGATATACGGTTGTGAAGACATCATATTAACTATTAATTGAAAGAAACACTCAATCTTGATGTGGTATTGATCGATAGCAAGGTATGGTTATGGTTACTTCACACATGTCTTCTTTTTGATTGTATATTTTTTATTTAAACATGATAAGACTTCATATTTTCTATAGTTTAATGCAATATTGAGATTCTTTAGTTATTATATCAACTGATTTTTGCCTAACTTTTGTGATTTTCATAGAAAGCAACCTTCAATTCCAACTAGGTTGTTCTCAAGATCTATTTGTTATTCGATCATATGTTTGATTTTCTCAAATAGACACTAAGTCTTTGATTCATATATCAATGTACAATCAAATGTTGAATAACGACAACCTATCTATCATGACTTTCTTACATTTTTATACACACCATTCTCAATCTATTATCTCTTAAATCATTCTTATTTTTTTCAAACAAATTTTAACCTATTCTCTCTCAAATCTTTCTCAAGTCTCAATAACATAAGAAACCGGTAACGCAAAGAAAACCAGTTCGAGTTGAACCAAAGCGAAAAATCTAACTCAATCATCGCAAAGCCAATCTCAACTCAACCTACAACCTTAACCAACCCACAATCATTCCTACAATTTCAACACTATGCCCAATCTCCTTCCCAATTCACCCAAATTTCTCAACAGTTTCAACTGTTTCTAACTCAACATTTGTACAATAAATTTTGTCTCCCTTACGAACAACCTAACTTTGACTCATTATATTACCATAACTCAAACCTACCTTATCGTCAACAAACTGAAGAGTCGAGCAGTGAAACCCAACCCGCCACACAATCCGATGTAGAAACCCCAACACGTACGTCTACTAGGAAGAAACAAAAACCATGTAACGAGGAAAAAGAACAGGTGTTGGTGAAGGTTAGGTTGAGATTTCTGAAGACCTAAAAACTTGTAATCAACAAAAATTCAATTCGTTTTGGGGTGAGTCCTTAAACATTTTGCAAATTGTGGGAATTGATCGTACCGTCCATTAAGTTAATAGAAGATGGAAGGATACGAACATGAAGATGTCCAAGTTCAACGCTATATATAACAACAAGGTGTCCAAGTAGCGAAGCGGTCAATCGGAAGAGGACATAATGAAGGTGACTCATAGAGAGTATATTGTTGCTTAATTCAAGTAAACCATTTACTCAAATGTCGGCACGAGACATTGTTAAAGTTCACTTGAAATGAATTATCATTCCTCTCATGGGTGTCGAATTTGAAAAGCAATCATAAAAAAGAACGAGGACATCTGAATCACACACGCAATCAAGGTTTTTGAAAGCCGAAGTTCCCATCAACCTCAACGACGAGGATGAGCCCCGCCTCTCCAATGTAGAGCTGTCAAGACTGCTTCAAAAAGGGAAGAAATCGACATCAACATCATCAACGGACCAACCTGAATTGCTACATATAGTTTCAGACTATACCAGTTTGAACAGAGAAGATGTCGAAGACATGAAACAGGTTCAAGCAGAGTGGTTGCCACTCAAGAAGGAGGAAAAAAAAGTTAAGACCCGAAAAAACCAAGGAGGTGATGCCCTTCATGCAAGGACAATAATAGAACGAAGATATGAAGTTTATGTTAACGCCTCATGATCATTTGACCTAACCAATTTTGAGTGTGGTGCTATCATGCAAGCGTGAATAACACAATGTTGAGAATGAGAGTTTTAATTGTCTGGTAGTTGTATTCTTTATGTTTTTTATTTGTTCTTGTAATTTTTTTAAATTAATGAAATATTTTTTTATTAGTTTTTATTTTCTAATTACTATTATACTTAGTTAGATTTTTTTAATTTAATTAAAAATGGTTTAGGGATTGGGAAAGTTAGACACCATGGGTTTACGAAAGGGAATAAAAGGAATGAAAAAAATTTGATGTCACGCTGATATGAAAGAAAGAGTGTGTCAGGGATGGGAATGGGTGAACGATGAATACCTGCACCCTAAGAGTTATATACATCTCGATTTGATTCAGTCAATTTTTAAGAAAACCCAAAATGAATCGTAAAATCCGGTTTATCAAATATTAAAATAAGTCATTGTTAAACGGTTTCGGATTTTTATGTTGGTTTTCGATTTATTGCACAACCCTAGATATTCATACTATATATATAACAATTTACAACCCATGAATTGTAACTCATCCAATCAAAAATTGGCGTGTGTAATAGTGAATATATACGCTTTTTGTTTGAGAAAATTAACAAATTGAAGACGGTGTGTAACACCCCAATTTCCAAAGAAATACAAGTTGGAGGACTAAAATGATCATTTGATGAAACCCTAGGGGTTAAAATGACATTTCATTAAAGTATAAGGGTTAGAATGCAAATGGCTTAAATTTTAAGGGCTGAAAATGAAAAATCCAAAGTTGGAGTAGATATCGGACCGATATCATTCCTCCCATCGGTCCTAAGTGAGCCGAGGGTCAGATATCGGACCGATATCAGTTGGATAGCGGTCCAATAACCGCCATTGCGCCGCAGTTCCTAGTAATGACACGTGTTGGATGACTCACCATTGAGATCTGACACGTGTAAAACAGATACCGGACCGACATAAAAGTATAGCGGTCCGCTATGTCCATAATGAACCGATATCATGTACATAACGGTCCGCTATGTACTCGCCAAGCCTATACACCGCCTCACTTGGATATCGGACCGACATCACTAGGGATATCGGTCCGACATGGGTGGCAATTCAGCCTTATAAATAGAAGGCATTGGGCGTTCATTTGAAACATCACAAATACCATCACCACTACTATCACACACGCATATCGAGGAGATTGAGGTGACGGTTACAAGTGCGGTGGTTACGAGTGCGGTACGCTGCGAGTGCGGTTCGAGTTCGGAGAAACGTTTAAAGAGAGGAACGAACTTATGAACTAACCAAGGATAATGTAAGTACACTGGACCCGTACCCTAGACACGATTATGTGAAATACGTGCTTAAATGATATGAGTTATGTGATGTGTGATATGACGAGGGTACGGGGTAATGACGAATTAGTCTAAACACTAAACGGAAATAATGGAGAAGTCACGACGTAACCAAGGGGTGGGGGATACGCCGCTGGTATTTCCTATATATAAACCTCTTTGATGCTTCGTGGTGAAATCATTATGAATGTTTAGGGGTATAGACTAAAGACAGTAATAGAGATATAGTAAACGAACGGGAGAACTTCCGACCGGTATGTAGTTATCTGATAAACGGAATGTTCTGTCTAAGGAAAGAGTGGTGTATAAATCTCTCCTAGACCCGTCACTCTTACATCTCCGTTGGAGGTACTACTCTGGAAGGATAATCACCCTAGTTTACAATATATGACGAGAATGAATATACGATGGAAGTATACAATGCATAATGAATATGAATACGTGAAATGCATAATGAATATGTGAATGCATGATGATACGTGCAAAGATGATAGAGTATGATGAAACGAGTCTAAATCCTAAAATGGAATAACAGATTACTCACGAAGTGTTAAAGGGGTGGTGGATACGCCGCTGGTACTTCCTATATATAAACCCTTTTAATACATCGTGGAGAAACCGTTATGAAGTTTTAAGATGAGGACTGGTTGGGAAGTAAATCAAGCATATACGTGAAATGAAAATAAATGCTTGATACATTTGGGAGGCTATGAGTCTAAGATACTCAGGGCCGCAAATGAAATGAGATACCCGGCCTGTAAGGTGGATCTCAATAAATAATAAAGAAGAGAACTAAAAAAAGAACTCCACGCGTATGGGGCTGAAGGAGAAAAGATTCCAAGCCTACGGGGCTGAGGAATGAATGAGTCTTTATGACAAATGCGAGGGGTCTATACTGACGAGTATAAGAACCTTGCCAATACTCGGACCGGAGGTACGACCTAAGATGGTTGCGAGGGGGTTAGCACACCCATAAAATATACAAATACCGTGATCAGAGGTACGTCCGAAGATGGTCACGGGGGTGCCGAGAGCCCGAGAAAACGTGAACAATAATAAGAACCTAAAGGGTTCATAATGAAACGAAAAGATGCAGTGTACTTACTGAGCGAAAACTAATTCAAAAACGTTTTTCAAACACTATAGGAAATAGGCACATGGAATGAAGCTTCCTAAGGACGCAACGATCGGAGTTGAAAGATTCCTATGTAGTATGATGTAATCATATCATCTTTGTAAAACAATATTTATAAATTAAAAAAATATACCTTCGTCATTTAATGACAAGGTTTTGATAAACTGGCACCGTTTTTCGTAATAAAATACTATGACGAAATAAAGAAATAAGTAAGATTTTTCACGATGCAACTAGGTAGGCACCTTTTCTTTATGGCAGAGGTCGCGAGTTCGACCCCCGCTTCAACCGTTTTTTTATCCACCCACGTGTGATAGAGGTTTTTAAAAATAGCTTCCATAATAAAACATAAAATCAAGGCAACACAAATGGTTACAGGAAGTCCGTTTATAAAATCAAACTAGAAGTTTTGAGGCCGCGTGTTGCGGCAGAAAGTCTTAAACAATACCAAATACCTAACCGCGTGTTTGAGAGACCGAATGCATAAAATATCAAAACGCGTGCTTGGAAAACATAAGGAATACGAAAAGTACGAAATAAAGTAAACCCACAACGATCTTAACTAAACGTAAATCAATGAATTTTTTTTTAAGTAAAGTGGAGAAAAAATGGGAGAAAAAAGGTAACCCAAAGACTTAAACCTGGGTGAAATGAAACAAAGGCACCGCTTCAAGCACCTCTACTCAACCATGTGAACCACATTCTCATTTTTGTTTTATAGGCGAAAAATTGGTATTTATCAATTCATTATTTTGAAAAAAACAAAAGTGATATTGTAGTTAAGACGTTGCCTTTTAAAAAGATTGATAATAACAATTCTTTTTCTTATCTAATTCATAATTAATAATATTTTTTTATATAGAGCTTATTTTATTTGTTACTTAATTTATTATTTAATCTTTTAACTTAAAAGTATATGTTTTTTCTTTCTTTTTTTAGTATAATTATTATCACTATTTTGTTTTTCAACGATTTTTTTTATTTCTTTTCATTTGAATGTTTATTTATTTTATCACTATCATCACAAGTAAAGAAGAGTTTACTTTTAGCCTAATCCTACGTTAAAGCATTTCAAGCTAAATTGCTTGACCTGAAAATATAAATCAATTAAAATTTTCCTATATATCTTGAATATTTGAACAATCGTTTTTTTTTATATTTTAAACCGGCATGAATGTGGATGCTTTTTCCGGAAAGATCAATAACTATGCAAAAACACATGATGGATAGACTTAATTATACAGATACTTTTTGTGTTTTGCGTAAAGTAACATGTTTAGGTAATAACGATTTAAAATAACATGTTTAGGTTTTATCTTTTCAATTTTGTAACGAGTTTGGGTATTAAGGCTAACTTTCGTTAACTTTTCTGTTAAGTTTGTGGTAAAATGACTAAAATATTTTTTATGGAAAGTAACAGGTTTGGGTACCAAGGGTTTAAAGTAAAATAGTATTTTAGTCATTTCACCCCAAGTTAACAGAAAAGCTAACGAAAGTTAGTCTTAATACCCAAATTAGTTATAAAATCTAAAGATGTTATTTTAAATTTTTAATACCTAAACTTGTTACTTTTCGTAAGCCAAATAAACTATGTGTGTAACTAACTCTAATGAATATTATAAAGACATAGTATTATATTAAAGAAATAAAAGAATAATTATCATAAACATAAAAAAAATAATGACTAAAATAGTAGTGTTCTTTTTCATGTGTGCCTTTCTTTTGGTCAAAATTTCTAATGATTCTATTTTCTTTCACTTTCAGATGGTTTTTTAATTTTTTAATATTATATTAAAATTTTCGATTTGTACCTTTCTCATTGCTAATTAAAATTTGTATCCATAATATATATATATATATATGGTTAGGATCAAATGAAAACTCATAAATACTTGAGAACTCACGAGAACTTGTCAAAATATCAATTAAAACCATTTTTCTTTGTTTTCACTACCTTTGTTATTAAAATACAACATAAAAAATGATTTATCTCTCTAATTAATTCATCTCTTCTTTCTAAATTATTCTTAAGAAAATTTAAACACAAATGTAAATGGTTAACACTTACACATGTGTAAGATTTTTTTTAATAAATAAATACATGTAAATTTATATACATAAATTCATTTTTTTATGTTGTATTCCAATAATAATGGTAGTAAAAATAAAAAAAAATGGTTTTGATTGGTTTTTTGACGAGTTCTCAAAATATTTAAGAGTTCTCAAATGATCAATTCCATATATATATATATATATATTATTAACAATTATCCTCTATAATAAGAACAAAATAACTTGGCTTAATACATAACTCATGAATCATTAACAAATAGCCACTTATTTAAAAATTTAATAAAAACAAATTTTTAACACATATAGATATTTAGTTTTATAGGGACTAAAGTTGATCAATAGTATACTATAAGGTAATAAATGTAAGTTTCCTTTCATTCTATATATATTCTCGGTTTACCCCCCTCCGATTCCAGAATCGTCATCACCATCTTTAATCCTTCTCTCTCTCTCTCTACACTTTCTCTCTCTATAAATCTATATAATTATATATATACGGCTCCATAGACGACGCGTGTTACTTATACACATCCACATACAAGTTCCTAATTCAATTCCAACTTTTGTTCTTAAAGCAGTAAAGTGTGATTGATCGGTTGTGTAAGGGTTTATAATTTTATATCCGGTTTGATTTGTAACAGTCGTTGATTTATAGTTACCGATGGAGGTTGGAGTGGATATTTCACCGGAGACTGTCGGAGTTGCGATGGAATTTCCGGTCGTTGACGGTGCAGGCTTATCGTCGCCTCCGACTTTGCCGCCGTGGCTTCGCCGGAGACTTACGGAAACAAAGGCGTCTCCTTCTAGTGTTGAAGAAATTGAATCTAAGCTTCGGGATGCAGATCTTCGTCGTCAGGTTATCTCTCTGGTTTTTTTGTAATACTTGATTAATCTGTCTAATAATCAGGATTTCTTCTTGTTTTCGTGTGTTTTTTTCAGACAAATTCGCTGAAATTGTGATTCTTCTGTTGATTTTTAGTTATGTTTATTTTTGTTGTGGAAGATGAAACTTGTAGAGATGGTGGTTTAGGAAAGGACGCAAACCTAACATGTGATTAAGTTTACTAATTACTGATTAGGAGAGTAGAAATCGGAGATTATGATCTTATGACATGTTTATGATGAAGTAAAGTTTATTTCATCTTTTTACGTGAGCATCTTTTCTTCTATGTTTTTTTTTTGGTTATATACGCTTGTATTTGTTGTTGAAGGTTGTCCTTGAGTTTGGTAAGGTAGTTGCTTCAGAATCTTTACTCTTGGTGAATATTATGAGTCTTAAGTTTTGTGGTTGACAGTCAAACAATTGAAAAGAAGATGAGATAATTGGGAACTGAGTTAGTTTCCAATTAACTAATTAACCGCCCAAAAGTTGTATTAATTCTGACTTAATCTTTTCTGTTCTTAGCATCTGATTTTTAGGTAATATGGCTTTGATTTGCTGATTTTGTTTTTTTCTTGATTTTGATTGTTTGCAGAAATTTTATGAGCATTTATCAAGCAAGGCACGGCCAAAGCCCAGGTGTCCTCCACAATATGAAGAGAACCTCGGTCAACGGCTGCAGGCAAAGCTCCTAGCTGCTGAACAGAAAAGGTAAAATTTGCCAAAAAGATTTCATCTCTTTTTTTTTTTTGGAGTATACCAAACCAACCAACCAAACTAAGAATTCTTAAGGTGGCCTCTGATTGTGACATATTTCTGTCTTTTAGGGGCTAACACAAGTTGTATTTGTTCCATGTGAAGTTTAGGTTCTTATCTGTTAAGTGCCTACTATTTGGCAGTTTTTGTTTGACAATTATGTTCTTAACTAATTGATCTGTGTATTTGGTTGAACCTCTCCTCCTCTTCCTCTCTTTCAATAGTCTTCTGAGTGCCTCTTGTTTGTTTGTCTTTAATTTAAGACCATCCAATTTAATAATATATATTTTTAACTATCAGATCAAGCATTTTAGCAAAAGCGCAATTGCGTCTAGCTAAGTTGGATCAGTTGAGGCAAGCAGCCAGAACAGGGGTTGAAGTGCGTGTTAAGAAGGAATGTGCGGAGCTAGGGACAAAAGTGGAATTGCGTGTAAGGCAAGCAGAGATGAACAGAATGAGAATCTTGAAAGCCTACAGACAAAGAAGGGCGACATTAAGGGAGAGATCATCTCAATCCCTAACAAGAAGGATTGCTCGAGAGAGTAAGCATAAAGAACGTGTTGTTGCTGCTATTTCTCAAAAACGGGCAGCAGCTGAGAGGAAAAGATTGGGATTATTAGAAGCTGACATGGAAAGGGCCCATGCTAGGCTTTTACAAGTAAGAAAGGTAGCCAAGTTAGTCACTCAGCAGCGAGAGATTGAGAGGAGGAGATTAAGAGAGAGTTTGGAAGATAAATTACAAAGGGTACGTAGGCCTTTTGGTTTATTTACTCACATACTCATTTTGGAGGTGGCAATTTTTTACCTCAGATCAAATGGGTTGAAAGGTTCCAACAGGTTGAAAGCCATCCCAAATGTATTTCTAATACATAAAATCTCCAAATCATTTTATTTAGAAGATTATACTATTGCTAAAATAATGTAATTTTTGTAATCATAACCGGAAACATTTAAAATTTTGGACAAATATTGTTTTGGGTCAGCCCAACCCGACCCATACAAAATACCTGTCTTGACCAGTTTACCCAATCGCCCATTTAGCCATCTCGGCTCCTTATCTACTTCTGAAACATGTTTCTAGCAGAACTTATTTTGGGCTATGTGCTTGTATACAGGCAAAGAGGCAGAGAGCAGAATACTTGATGCAGAGAGCAAAACTACATAATTTTGTAGGTGCTAATTGGACCAAGGAAATGCAGAAGCAAGCTGACCGTCTTTCAACAAAATTAGCAAGGTACATAATAATGTGCTAAAAAGGGAACTTTTGACCTTTGTGTGACATACAAATGGGATATGTAAAGTCAGTTTTATGTGTTACTATTGTGGCTTTATATTTAAAGAATGTTTGCTGAACGCTTAATTTTCATACATCTGTTAGGTGCTGGAGAAAATTTGTTAAGAGGAAATCCACCTTTGAATTGGCCAAAAATTACTCTGCTCTAAACATCAATAAAGATGATGTAAAGTCAATGCCATTTGAGCAGTTTGCACTCCTGATTGGAACTCCCTCTACACTTCAGACTACAAAAGCTTTATTTGACCGCCTCGAGATCCGTTACAAAGCTTTAACGAGCACTGCATGTGGAACCAGTTTTAATGGTCAGAGTGACATTGATCATCTCCTTAAACGAGTTGCTTCACCTAAAAGGAGAACCACACCCAGAACCCCTGCCCGCGCTAGACAAGTAAAGAAACCGGGTCCAACCAGATCAGTCTCCAAGACACCTGTAAAGCTGTCAAGGTACCAAGTCAGAGTGGTGCTATGTGCCTACATGATTTTGGGTCATCCTGATGCGGTTTTTAGTGGTCAAGGGGAACGTGAGACTGCTTTAGCTGAGTCAGCTGAGAAGTTTGTCCACGAATTTGAGTTGTTGATTAATATAATACTACAGAAATCTAGTGAAGAATCAAGCCACAGATCCATGTTTAGGTTGCAATTGGCAGCTTTTGATTCGGCATGGTGCGCCTACCTGAATAGTTTTGTGGTATGGAAGGTTAAGGATGCTGAGTCATTAGAGGAGGATCTGGTGCGGGCAGCATGCCAGATGGAAATCTCCATGATGCAAAAATGCAAGATGACACTGGATGGAGATAATGATGCTGATCTTACACATGATATGAAAGCTATTCAGAAACAGGTTTTACTAATAGCTTCAATTCTTTCTATCTTCATTAGAAGTGAAAAAATGGATAATTTATATAAATAGTTAATGTGTTGAATGCAGGTGACAGAGGATCAGAAACTATTGAGGGAAAAAGTAATGCATCTGAGTGGAGATGCAGGGATAGAGCGTATGAAGAATGCTCTTTCTGACACACGAATAACATACTTCAATGCAATGGAGAATGGTAGCCCAGTTGGTTCACAGATTCCACATATAGCACCATCTTCATCCCTGCAGGCAACCCCAACTGCTGACTCAGACAAAAGGAACATAAATAAAGAGCCTAGCCGTGTGGTCCGTGCCCTGTTCAAAGATGATGATTCCAACCCGCTTGTAAAAGATGTTGGCTCCTTTGCTGCTAGTAGATCATCTCCAGAAAGTCAGTTAAATCATTCTGGTGAGATGATCAGCATGGAGAATGAGTTGATTGTGAATGAATTTGTTCATGGGCAGCATTATTATTCATCTGCCAATAGATCGAATGGTGCTGTTGAAGACCAAACAGTGGTCAAGGTTAGTTTGTCTTTCTTTGTTTCTGTTATTTATTTTACTAGTGATCAAATACCTAAAACACCCCTTATGACTCACAGGTACGAGAGACGATGGAAAAAGCTTTTTGGGATGGGATCACCGAGTCTATACAAGAAGACAATTATGATCGTGTTGTTGAACTGATGAAGGAAGTGAGGGATGAACTTTGTGAAATGGCTCCTCAGAGTTGGAAACAAGAGATTATTGAAACTATTGATGTGGTTATTCTTTCTCAGGTAAACAAACATGACAATCCATTGGGATTTCTTTAAATAATTACTATTTTCATCTGTTCAGATTGCTGAACATTTGTTGGCATCTTCTTATCTGTATGCAGTTGTTGAATTCTGGGAGTTTAGACATGGAGTATCTTGGAAAAATTATGGAGTTCTCGCTGGTGAGCCTGCATAAGCTTTCAGCTCCAGCAAATGAAAGTAATCTTAAGGATGCTCACCAGAAAGTTTTAAGTGAACTAGCTGATATATGCCGAGCAGATGATTCTAACCACTCATATGCTATAGCATTGGTTAAGGGCTTACGTTTTGTCCTGCAGCAGATACAGGTCTATATCTGTTTTTGTGTTTGTTCTCTTTTCATTGACATGTTATGCGAGTTCTCTCTCAACATGCAAACTCCCTAATGTGTGCAACAGGTACTGAAGCAAGAAATTAGTAATGCTCGTATTAAGATCATGGAACCGTTACTGAAGGGGCCTGCTGGCTTGGAGTACCTAGGAAAAGCATTTGAAAAGCGGTTTGGGCCACCATCTGATGCAACAGCTCGCCTTCCATCGACCATGAGGTGGCTTTCGTCTCTAGGGCCCACCTATGATCAAGATTGGAATGACCACAAACGGGTTCTTTCAGGCTTGCAAGATGGTTCACCATCAGAGAAGCCTGTGCTTCCTTCCACCACTCTTAGAACTGGTGGGAGCAGCTTCTCTAGTGGACTGCAAACTTCAACCCCTGCATCTATATCAGACGCTGCAGGTAAATCTATTGTTGATTTGAGATATATTTGTATTTAAAAGAACTTGTTAATTTGACCCAAGAAATTGTTTTGCTCCAGATAACCGACAATACCTAGAGTGCAAGGGAGAAAAGCTTGATTTGCTATTGAGGCTAGGTTTGTTGAAACTAGTGAATGATGTTTATGGTGTGACCCAAGAAGAGTTGCCTGAAACATTGAAGCTTAACTTTCTCAGGCTGAGGCTGGTTCAGGCTCAACTCCAGAAGATCATTGTCACTGCTACCAGGTAGGATGGCTAACCACCCAATATTAGGTGGCAATTTCGACCCATTTACTTATAATGGATCGATTGGGGTTGTGTTTTCTGACAAACTTTGTGATGTCATGTGCAGCATTCTAGTCCTTCGACAAACACTTATGATGGAACAAATGATATCAAGCCCTGAGGAGATGGAAACCACAATACAAAAATGCTCAACCGAGCTTTTGCAAATTCTGGACACAGTGGAGACTGCAGGACTTGAGGAAATAGTTGAAGTTCTGAGCAAGACTGTTGAGGGTTTTGATAGAACCAACGATCCTACAAAACACAAGTCGAGAAGACTCGTCATGGCAAGAATGCTGAGAAAAAGTGTGCAAGACGAGGACTCTGTTTTTGTGAAGGTGTCTCGGGCGGTGTATTTGGCTACTAGAGGGGTTGTGCTTGGTGGCAGTGGGAACCGTGGAAGAAAGGTGGCAGAGATGGCGCTGCGCCAAGTTGGGGCTGCTGTTCTCACGGAGAGGGTGGTGGAAGCCGGGACGGTGTTGGGAGTAATGGCAAATGTAGCCAAGAGTGTTCATGGGCTGTGGTATGATCGGTTGCTTGAGAATGTGTGACCACCATTTGACTGTAGCTTGGTTTATGTGTCTGTACATAAATGGTTTGTGTAGTGATTTCCTCACATGATTTATGTAGTGATTGTAGTAAATATGGTAAGGGATTTGTGTACAAAGTGGTCACTAAATCAATGTATGTAAACGGCACTAAATCAATGTATGCAAAGGGAATGAATGAATGAATAAAAGATACTTTCTGGTTGATTGTGGATATTGTTATTTTGTTTTGTTAACAAGATATATAGCAATTCCTAGAGGATGCAAAGCACACTCACGCGCGTCGTGATCGTGGGGATGAGTGTAATGTGAGGTTTTGATTGTGTACTTTATACTTCACGAACTCTGCTTGAGAGCCACCTTTATGTTTTTTTGTTTTTGTAGGTTGGTGTCGATAACTTATGATTGTGGTTGGGTCGGTTACCGGTTATTGCCTCATAATCGAGAGCACAAACCTTTTTAGAGAAATTATAGAGTACTTTCTAGTCCATTCCATACCGCATACTTTTTTTCAAAAATACTGAAACACCAAAAAGCTTGGTGCTATCTTGGGCGTGTGAGCCATCTTCGACAGTACAACTAATGCTTTGGTTGTTGTACCCTAAGAGAAAAACGCGTTCGTCTTAAGGGAGGCGTGAAATATGTTTTAACAGACTCGTGTCGAACACGAATCCTCAGCTTAGTTTGCCTCATTCTTACAACCAAGGATACTGTTGAAGATGGTCTGATTTGAATCATTTTTACGTGGGTGTAACATTTATTTTACATTTCTTGTAATTCATTTTGTATACGATTTTGTACCGATTTGAGGTTGGTTTGATAAACTAAAATTACACCATTAAACTATAAACTATCAAAATAAGAACCAATATTCCAAGAAAATTGTAACATTAAAAGTTACAAAATTAGGTAATTTTTTAAAGTCTCCATCATGGCCCATTAACATTGTAAGTTGTATAGGTTGTTAGATGCTGACTTTTTATCAATGAAACTTAGTCAAAAGTGGGTGGCTTGGCAATTAGTTCAAAGTTTGAATTATTTCTCACTTCATTTCAAATTGGCATTTTGCCACCGTTGAATTATTCTCATAGCCTTAGCTGTTGTTCTTAATGCACAAGTAACCAAAATTATGTTTGAAATGGGGTACATCACAAGCAAAGCAAAAAAACCCCATGGCAAGCAAACCATGATCGAATCGACAAACACAGCTCATGAACTTACCGAGTGCAAAAAGATGTATGATGATACATATATGTAAAACTAGTAATTTTGAGTCGTTTCCTTATAAACAGATTGATTTGGGTTAGAAGTCTTATAAAGTGTTGCCAGATGCTTCGAACATGCAAAATTAAACAATTAATTGTAAATTTAAATAATCTAACTTTCACAACCATATTTAATAAATTAGAGTAAACTGTCATTTTCGTCCATGTGGTTTACTCATTTTTACCAGTTTCATCTAAAAAGTTTATTTTTCTCATGTGTATCCTTGTGGTTTACAAAAGTTATCATTTGCATCCAATCACTTAAATTCATTCATATTTTAACGTTAAATGAGGGGTAATTGTGTCCAATCACTTAACTCTATAAATATATTTTAAAGAAATATATAAAAAGACACAAATACCCCTCATTTAATATTAAAATATGATGGAGTTAATTAGTTGGATGAAAATGGCAACTTTTGTAAACATGAGGATATATTAGATAGATAAATACATATTATTATATTAGAGGGATTAGAGTGTAATTATGTTATCTATTTATACTATTTGTAATCATTCTTATTACATACAATAATACAATACAATTACCAAGATTAACTTGGTATCAGAGCTTTGATCTAACCCTAAAAATTTACTGCCGCCGCTACAGTATCGCCGCCGCTATAGTACCGTGCTACAGTTCTTTTTTTTTTCTCCTCTCATGGCGTTGCTTGCATCCTTCTCCACAACTGAGAAAACAAATCACAACTCTCACAAGTTCGATTTTACCCTCTCTCAAACCAACTATGGTTATTGGAAAACCATGCTTCAACCTTTTTTTATAACCAATAATCTCTTTGTTTATATCGATGGAACTATTCCTTGTCCACCAACCACTATACAATCAGCTACATCTTCTGCCAAAGATGCTGAGCCAGTTACACAACCAAACCCTAATTACTCTATATGGGTATCTAATGATGCTCATATACGCATGTTGATTATGTCCACCATCTCAGAAAGCGCCTTCCAGCATGTCCAAGGTACCACTTCTCATGAGTTATGGATGTCTTTAGAGCGTGCCTTTGCACCTCAAACGTCTTCCCGGGAATACACCCTCAAGACAAAATTACTAAAGCTACAGATAAAAGATGATGAAACACCCTCTGCCTATCTTGCAAGGGCACAGGGCTATGCTGATGCTTTGGCAAATATTGGTGAACCTGTTAAAGAAAAAGATCTTGTTATGTTCGTGATGTCTGGTCTTCCTGATGAATACAACAGCTTGAAATCCAATCTGATTGCTCGCCAATTCCCCACCGCTTTTGCAGAACTTCATGGTCTTCTCTCTGACCATGACTATATGGTGAAGAAACCCGACTCCGTATCAGCACAAGCGTTCACCGCCACCACTGGCCAGCCGTCCGCTCCTGCTGCTGTTAATCAACCACCCACTGAGACACTTCATGCCCTTCAACAACTTATGTCTCAACTTGGTGTTCAAATTCTGCCACAAACACAGCAATCACAGGCCTTCAATAGTTCTCGTGGACGTGGTCGTGGTCGTGGATCATACTCTCGTGGCCGAGGATACAATAATGGTGGTGGACGCGGTTACGGTAACAATCATAACAACAACCGTAATTCTGGATACAACAACAATGCTGGTCACACCATGGGCGGTAATCGAGGTCAGTTTAATTGGGCTTCTAATCAAAATATAGTTTTTGGCACTTGTAACAGGTGTGGGATTGGCCATATACCATCTCAGTGTCCAAACCGAGACCCGAACACCCTTCTCTCAAGACAACCATCAGCGAACTATGCTGATTACCGTTCACAAGCTTCAACTGCTTGGCTTCCGGACACTGGTTCTAACAGTCATGTTGCACCGGATCTCAACAGCTTTGATAACTCAGAACCCTACAATGGTGAGGATACACTTCATGTTGGCAATGGTATGGGTTTACCTATTTTACATATTGGTTCCACAAAGTTTCACTCCCCGAACAAAACCTTTTCCCAGAAATTAAAAAAAAAACTTTCTTTCAGTTTTGAAATTTTGTCATGACAATAACGTGTTTTTTGAATTTCATTCATCTTTTTTTGATGTGAAGGATATGTGTACGCGCACTACCCTCCTCACGGGTCCAAGTGAAAACGTGCTCTACTCCATCCGTCTTCCGTCTCCCGTCTCTTCGTCCTCTTCACAAAGTTGCTTTCTCCGCTGTTCGTGCATCTTCCGACACATGACATCAAAGACTAGGGCATCCCCATCCAAAGCTTTTGAAGTCCATGTTATCTATTTATTCACTTCCTGTTCAAAATAAAAGTTTGAGTACCTCTTGTAATTCTTGTCATATGGGGAAATCCTCAAAACTTCATTTGTTATCTGATAAGCGACCAAAGTTTTATGCATTAAAGGGTGTAACATGTTATATTTATGTAAATTAACATGTGGAATACAAAAGTTTTGTGTAGCTATGCATGTGCAGGTGTTGAAAGCTTAAAGTATGATTTTGGAAGATATTAGGTGAGAGATGCAAGAGTCGGAAGAGACACGAAGAAAACGGGGCAGAAACTCAGGACCTGGCGTAAGCCTACGCCACCTGGCGTAAGCTTACGCCGCCCAGCGTAGGCCTACGCCTGAACATTTCTTTCACAACAGCTTCTAGTGTGGCGGCGTAAGCTTACGCCAACCCAGCGTAGGCTTACGCTGGTTACGTTTTCTGGACGCGAATTTTTGGGAAACAGCCGATTTTGGTGTTTAATTGGGGGTTTCTTCCCCAAATTCGAAATCACCACTTTTACAACAGTTCTTGGGCGATTTTAGGGGTGATTGGAGGCTAGGAAACACCATTCCAAGATCGATTTGGAAGATTGATACCGAATTATTGAAGAATAGAAGATGAATTCCACAACCATGAGCGGCTAATCCACCGGTAATCATTCCCGGGTGGATTGTTTGTAAGTTTTTAGGGTTCTATCATGTGCTAGCTTTGAGAAACAATTCTTGTAATCGTTTGGTTTGAAACACTTGAATCTTTGTGTTTAGTATGGTTATGAACTCACGGGAGTCGATAAATTCTTGCACCATTGACCCCGTTAGATGATAATTGCTATGAACTTTGATTTGTGTTGAATCTATTGATTAATCTAATTCTATATTGCATACATTTGTCTCGATTTCATTCGTGAATATTGTTTTACACTATTTGCCGATGATGTATGAATGTTGATGTTCTTGGTTAGATTTGGTTAATTTGATTTGGATAACCATTCGATTGTTTGAACTCATATGTTGGTGTGATAATCCCTAATTACTTGTGAACTTGAAACCCGGGTGTGATTCCTTTTAAATTATTGTTTACAACTTAAACCGTTTATTTTCTACTTGATTATTCGTGATCGTTTTGCTAGTTGATAACCATTGCTTGTTGGATTTGTTAATTTCACCTCAATCATTGCTTGTGTTTGGTCAGAAAGACCCATTGCAACTTCATAAATCACATTGTTAATTGAAGTTAAGCACCGACCACAAACTCTTCGTGGTTCGACACCCTTCTTACCCTAACTAGTTTAAGGTGATTAGGACACTCTAATTCTTTATCTTTGACCGGTACCTTCGACACCGATCAAATTTTGACGCCGTTGCCGGGGAGTGTGTGCGCTTGGTGTTTTATTTTAATTAATTCGTGTGACTATTTGTTACTTGTTTTGTTTGGTTAATCTTCTTCTATTTTTGTGTTACGCGTGGTGTTTGTTTGTGTGTGCAGGTGACAGATTAGTGCATGCGTACCCGTTCATCCGGGAGGACTTCACCGCTTGTTTTTGAACCAGAAATTGAGAAGATAGCAAGGCAAAACCGAACCCAACAACAAAATCTACAACCTATTTCATCGGAACCATCATCTATGGATGGCCGAAGCAGTCATTCCGAATCTAGCATGAGAAACCGTGGCCCAACTCCAAACAGAGGCCCTATCCCTAACCGCCCACCAACTCCACCTCACCGAACCCCAACCCCATCTATACCTATCAATAACAACCAACCCCGTGGATCAGATCCAGTTCAACAAAACCGACCCGTTAACATCCGAACCAATCCCACGTACCAAGGTAGAAGGGGACCACAACAAAATCAAACCCCTCCTGGAAACATCTTTAGAACTCAACCAAGAAACGAAAATGAGAACGATGGTTGGGAGGACGACGATGGTGAATACTTTGGGTATGATGATAATGAAGATGTTGGGAATGGTGATGGGTTTGGAAATTACGAATATGAAGATGGCGAGAGGAGTCAATTTGGAGAATACAATGAGGGGCAAGGCTTTGAAGAGGAAGAAGAGGTGAATTATGTTCACCAAAGACCGAGACAACCAATGGGTCGAACGGGTAGACCCGATAGACCTGTTTATCCTCCTAGACAAAAAGGGAGGAGATTTAATGGGGGCTACAATAATGAAAACTGAAGACAACCGGTAGCCCCTATGGGTGGAGTTAATGGTCGCTTTCGATCGGCTATTTCGGAGAATGCTTCTCCAATTGTTCCACCAATTCCGGGAATGAGGAGGTTCAAGTCAAGACCGAATTACATCAACGTTCTTCCACATTTCATGGAATGGTTACCGAAGAACCATACACCCATTTAGCCGAGTTTGCCGCCATTTTTAGCACCATTGGGGATGAAAACTTTGACCAAAATGAGGTCAAACTCCGACTTTTTCAGTTTTCCCTCAAAGATAGAGCAAAGCAATGGTTCATCACATTGCCGGCTAATAGCATCCACACATGGGATGAAATTGTAACAAGTCTTCTTGGATGAATATTATTCAGTTGCGAAGACGGATGACTCCCGAATTAAGATTCAGACTTTTCAACAACAAACAGGTGAACCTTTACATGAAGCTTTTGAACGGTTCAAAGAGTTGTTGAGGAAATGCCCCCACCATCAAATTGAGTTGTGGGAATTGGTAAAGTGTTTTGTGGATGGTTTGACTCAAGAAGAAAGGAAATATTTGAAATCCACAAGTAATGGAACTTTGTTATCTAATCCCGAAGAAGATGATTGGGATTTCTTAGAAAGAATGAGCCAAAGTTCAAAAGCCGAGGCATCGGCTAGCCGAAGAGCCAAACACCCAATTTCAAAATCTGTCCCGGATTATGAAACAAAAGAGAGGTTGGCGTCTATGGAGAAAGAGTTGGCCTTATTGAAGAAAGGAGAGAAAAAGGAAGTAGCGGGATTGAAAACCCGTTTTGATGTTTGTGAGAAGTGTGGGGACTTGGGGCACAAAACCACGATTTGCCCATTCCAAGAAGGTAGACAAGAAGAAGTGAACCAAGTTTATGGTGATAGGAAACCATATGATACAAACTCAAACTCCTATCACCCGAGCTCAAGGAATCATCCCAACTTCAAATATGGGGATGCTTCAAACCAACTAAACCCAAACTTCCAAGGTGTAAATCAAGGTACCTCGTCATACCAACCTCGCCAACAAGGAAATTACAATTCGGGAGGTTACAAAGGAATTTATATAACAACAACCGGAACTCTAATTATCCCCCACGGAATTATAATCAAGACCATCAACAACAAGATGAGTCATCAGGTGGTGATAATGCGGTTAATTCAAAGTTGGATGCACTATTGGAGATGATGAAAGAATCAAAGAAGGAGAATGAAGTGAGAGACAAGTCTTTTGTGGCATTGGAGAGACAAGTTGGGCAATTGGCACAAGAAATAGCTCAACTCAAACAAAATGAAGGTAAATTACCAAGTGACACCACTTTGAACCCAAAACATCATGTTAGTGCAATTGATGTAGCCCATGGTAATGAAGAATGTGAAGAAAGAGAAGAGGAAGAAATTGAGTTTGGAGAACCCTTAGTTCCTATTCAAATTGGGGAATTTAAAACCAAATTGGCATTATTATATTATGGAGCGGGGGTGAGCATTTTACCGGGGAGCGTATATGACCAATACAATTTTGGTCCATTAGAATAATACACCACCACCTTGGTGTTAGCGAATGCTACACACACGCGGCCTCGGGGGAAATTAGTGGGAGTGGCTGTGAAGATTGGAGAATTTTACTACCCGGGAGATTTCTTGGTGCTCGATTATGCACCACTTGCTAAGGAGGAGGAGCCACGAGTGATTTTGGGAAGACCGTTTTTGGCAACCGCAAATGCGCAAATCAATTGCCGAAATGGAACTGTTGACATGACCTTTGGGAATCGTAAGTTGAACATAAATGCTTTTTCAAATTTATTTACATATTCGGTTGAAAAGAAATGTTCAAAATCGGTTACTACTAACGTGTGTCATCCTCGTGCCAAGGCAAATGAGGGTGACACCAAAAAGAAAGGTATTATGTTTGACAGGTTTAATGTGAAAGACTAGCCGAAGGCAATCGAGAAGGAAACTGAGAGGTCAGAAGATGCAAAGAAGCCACCCGACCATGTCCAACATCCGAACGAGAAAGTAGATTTGTTTCATGTGGAATTTACAAGAGAGGAGACTTGAAGTTGGAGTGATAACAACCAAGGTGGTGGGGGAGCTAATAGAAGCAAGTTTGTGTTTCAACCTCCATAAGGAGGTAATGTCGGGCTGAGGACAATAAACTTAGCGCTAACCGGGAGGCAACCCGGCTTGTGATTGTCTTTATTTTGTCTTTGTTTTGTTTTGTTTTGTGTGTTTTAGTTTCGTCACCATAGCAACACTCAAGTGTGGGGAAGACTCATGGAAGACTTACGAGTCCATTTTTGGTGGTGGTTCATGCACTCTATGATCGCCTCTAATCAGGTCCACGTACTCTTTCTCATATTTATGTTACTTTGATTGAACTATATTATTTTTGTCTGTTTTTGTGTGTTTTGGTGTATTTTTGTTTGAAACTTGGTTGATTGTGGTTGGGTTGGTGCTTATGGTTATGGTAATCTTTGAGTTGGATATTTGGAGATATTGGGTATTGGATTTTTTTGCACCCACAAACCGCACTTTTATAGTTTATAACTATTTACATTGAGACAATGTAAGGTTCAAGTGTGGGGATGTGAGAAATCAATAAAACCATGCAAATTTTTGAATAATTGTTTTACAAAGTGTTTGGTAGAGGTCTTTGGTCATGGTTAATTCATTAAGTTACTTGATTAAACAAAAAAAAATTTGGAAATGTTGGATTTGGGAGTAACAAAATTGAAGGTGACGGCTTGCATGCACATGTCGGTAACCTATTTTCCACCATGTTGTGAGATTTTGAGCCAAATTGATATAAATATTCTCTTACTTGAGTGTTTAGCCACTTTGTTTCACATTTTAGAACTTGCATATTATTGATACATGTTGAGACCTTGAACCAATTAATTGCACAAAAATGATAAAGGCATTAGGAGAAACCTTTTTATTTTTAGCCATTTTTATACCCTTACCCGTTAATATCCACTAGATGCCCACTTTGAACCTATACCTTTTATGTTGACAAAACCAATAACATTAGCCCATTCACCTTTTTAGCCTTTTCTTTTTAAACCCGTAAGTTGGAATTCAATTAACTTAGATTGTTGTAGTTGCGGTTGCAATTGAGATAAAAAAAAAGAAGAAGAAAAAAAATGAATGAAAAAGAAATACAAAAATAGTATTGGGTCAACATTTTCCCAAAGGTTTTGAGTATTAGTTTGAATTATAATAAAAGATGTTATTGGGTCAATTGAACCCAAGTTTCATTTGATAGTTTGAAGAAATAAGAATTTTAGTGTTGATGGGTCATTTATACCCATAGTAGAGATTTGAAAGTTTTAGGATTGATTTGTAGTTTCATTAGTTGAATTCCACTCACCTTTAGCCACTTTAAAAATCCTTATCCATACCCTAACCCTAGCCTACATTACAACCCTTAAAAGACCTTTTAATTTGTGCGTTTTAGTTGTGTTAGTAGGTGGAGATGTGATCAATATGCAAGCCTATGATAATGTGGTTCATTGTTTGGTTTCGAGTGAAAAATACTAGCACATCATCGCTAGCCCATATATGAAACCGAGTGGAGTGATTGATTGTGAGGGGTGTGTGCATTCAAAGCCATAACTGGATATGAGTTAAGCTCGTTCAAGTGTTTCCTTTTGTTTAAAAAGTCATGAATTGTTTGTTGGATTGTAAATCTATTAAGAGTATAATTCTTATAAATCTGGCATGACCTTGGACCTTAACTTATGTTGAGTTAAAACAATTGTTTGAGAATTTGTAATGTGGATTTGAAGCAAAAGACTTTGCTTGAGGGCAAGGTAATAAGCGACCAAAGTTTTATGCATTAAAGGGTGTAACATGTTATTTATGTAAATTAACATGTGGAATACAAAAGTTTTGTGTAGCTATGCATGTGCAGGTGTTGAAAGCTTAAAGTATGATTTTGGAAGATATTAGGTGAGAGATGCAAGAGTCGGAAGAGACACGAAGAAAACGGGGCAGAAACTCAGGACCTGGCGTAAGCCTACGCCACCTGGCGTAAGCTTACGCCGCCCAGCGTAGGCCTACGCCTGAACATTTCTTTCACAGCAGCTTCTAGTGTGGCGGCGTAAGCTTACGCCAACCCAGCGTAGGCTTACGCTGGTTACGTTTTCTGGACGCGAATTTTCGGGAAACAACCGATTTTGGTGTTTAATTGGGGGTTTCTTCCCCAAATTCGAAATCACCACTTTTACAACAGTTCTTGGGCGATTTTAGGGGTGATTGGAGGCTAGGAAACACCATTCCAAGATCGATTTGGAAGATTGATACCGAATTATTGAAGAATCGAAGATGAATTCCACAACCATGAGCGGCTAATCCACCGGTAATCATTCCCGGGTGGATTGTTTGTAAGTTTTTAGGGTTCTATCATGTGCTAGCTTTGAGAAACAATTCTTGTAATAGTTTGGTTTGAAACACTTGAATCTTTGTGTTTAGTATGGTTATGAACTCACGGGAGTCGATAAATTCTTGCACCATTGACCCTGTTAGATGATAATTGCTATGAACTTTGATTTGTGTTGAATCTATTGATTAATCTAATTCTATATTGCATACATTTGTCTCGATTTCATTCGTGAATATTGTTTTACACTATTTGCCGATGATGTATGAATGTTGATGTTCTTGGTTAGATTTGGTTAATTTGATTTGGATAACCATTCGATTGTTTGAACTCATATGTTGGTGTGATAATCCCTAATTACTTGTGAACTTGAAACCCGGGTGTGATTCCTTTTTAATTATTGTTTACAACTTAAACCGTTTATTTTCTACTTGATTACTCGTGATCGTTTTGCTAGTTGATAACCATTGCTTGTTGGATTTGTTAATTTCACCTCAATCATTGCTTGTGTTTGGTCAGGAAGACTCATTGCAACTTCATAAATCACAATGTTAATTGAAGTTAAGCACCGACCACAAACTCTTCGTGGTTCGACACCCTTCTTACCCTAACTAGTTTAAGGTGATTAGGACACTCTAATTCTTTATCTTTGACCGGTACCTTCGACACCGATCATTATCTTCGAATTTTAAGAGTAATAATGTTTTGGATTTAATTTTCTGTGATGTTTGGGGTCTAGCACATGTCCAGTCTTTTAATGGTCACAACTATTTTTTACTTTGTGTTGATCATTTTACTAGATATATGTGGTTTTTCCCGTTAAAACATAAATCTGATGTTTCTGCCACATTTAAAAATTTTCATGTCATGGTAGAACGCTAGTTTCAAACAAAGCTAAAATCTGTCCAAACAGATTGGGGTGGCGAATTTCGACCTCTCTCCCCTTTCTTTTCTTCTCTTGGCATCATTCATTGTCTCTCATGCCCTCACACCAGTGAGCAGAATGGATTTGTTGAGAGACGCCACCGTCATGTTGTGGAAACAGGTCTTACTCTTCTCTCTCAATCAGGAGTCCCCATGAAATTCTGGCACTATGCGTTTGACACAGCAGTTTATCTCATAAATCGAATGCCTTCTCGCACTGCATCTAAAACCTCCCCATTTGAACACCTACTTAAACTCAAACCAGACCTTTCCTTTTTGCGTGTTTTTGGGTGCCAATGCTATCCACACCTACGTCCTTACAACAATCACAAAATGGCTTTTCGCTCCTTACCATGTGTTTTCCTTGGGTACAGTCCCTCACACCATGGTTATCGTTGTCTTGATCCCACAACCGATCGTATCTACATAGCTCGTCATGTTCGTTTTAATGAACAATGCTTCCCGTTCACCACACCTCCTCCCACAACACCTACACCTTCCCAACCTTCTCCATATGTCTCATCCTTCCCTACCCCTGTTCCTTCCAATACCGAGCCAAACTCACAACCTGCTACTACCCCATCTCACTCTCCAGGTCTCGGCCCACACCACACCACCACACCGGCCCATCCTCAACAACCCGCACCCACACCAAATAGTCCTATCGACCAGCCTTTACCCCCTAATCAGCCCTCATCACCTCTTAGAACATACAGTCGACGCTCCAAACAACCTACCCCACCTCAGCCCAACCAACCTCCCTCCACATCCCAGACCACCCAGCCTCAAACACGCACCCGCCCAGCAAACCTCCGTCCACATCCCAAACCAACAAACCCCTACAACCCATCTGCCTTCACCGCCACTACCGACACCACCCAGACCGAACCCTCCACCTTTACTGTTGCCAACAAAAGTCCTCAGTGGCGAGATGCCATGGCTGAGGAATACAAGGCTTTATTGAGAAACGATACATGGATATTAGTTCCTCCTGTCTCTAACGCTAATGTAGTTGATTGCAAATGGGTATACAAGCTTAAAAGGGATCAACACGGTACAATCAAACGTTACAAGGCACGGTTAGTTGCCAAAGGTTTCAAGCAACAAGCTGGTGTTGATTATCATGAAACCTTCAGTCCCGTTGTGAAGGCCACAACAATCCGTGTGGTTCTTTCCTTGGCAGTTGCACGAGGTTGGTCCTTACGACAACTGGATGTTCAGAATGCTTTCCTGCATGGTGACTTACAGGAAACGGTTTATTTGCGCCAACCACCGGGATTTGTTGATCCCGCCAAACCAAACCATCTATGTTTATTGCACAAATCACTGTATGGTTTAAAACAGGCCCCTAGAGCGTGGTTTCAACGCTTATCTGGAGTTCTTCACAGATTGGGCTTCAAAGGATCCAAAACTGACCCGTCACTCTTTATCTACTCGTCTGCTGGAACTCTTTTATACATGCTTGTATATGTTGACGACATTATTTTGACAGGCAACAGTCAGGCAGCTATTGACGGCAAAGTAAAAAATCTGAGTAACACCTTTGCAGTGCAAGACATAGGCACTTTATCTTATTTTCTGGGTATTGTGGTTACTTCCAAAGGGTCTGATTTGATTCTCTCTCAGAAGAAGTACATTATGGAGCTTTTAACCAAGGCTGGCCTTTCGCAATCAAAACCGGTTCCATCGCCTTGCTCCACCTCGGCTACTCTGGCCCTTGGTGACAGTCCACTTTTTGAAAATCCGGTGCAATATCGACAGGTTGTAGGGGCTCTTCAGTATCTCACCTTGACTAGACCTGACATAACATTTGCAGTCAACAAAGTTTGTCAATTTATGCACTCACCTACAGAGAATCACTGGTCCGCTGTTAAAAGAATACTCAGATATCTGCAAGGTACCTCGCATCATGGTCTTCTATTTCAACGGGCTTCTGGCTCCACACTACATGCCTATAAAGATGCTCATTTTCGGTCTTTCACTGCGTTCTCTGATGCGGATTGGGCAGGTTGTCCTGATGACCGTCGATCCACCGGGGTTATGCCATCTATCTCGGGTCAAATCTTGTCTCCTGGTCAGCTAGGAAACAACGCACTGTCTCTCGGTCATCAACTGAATCTGAATACAAAGCACTAGCCGATACTGTTGCCGAACTTACTTGGCTTGAAGCCCTTCTACGTGAACTTCACGTCCCAGTGCAGTCTGCTCCTATCTTATGATGTGACAACTTAGGAGCCACATACTTATCAGCAAATCCTATTTTCCATGCTCGCACAAAGCATGTGGAGATCGATTTTCACTTTGTCAGAGAAAAGGTTGCACAAGGGAAACTTTTGGTTCAATTCATATCTACAAATGACCAGATTGCTGATGTTTTTACAAAGCCACTACCTTCAGAGAGATTTGCAACTTTACAAGACAAGCTACAGCTCGTTTCCCGGCCTTAGCTTGAGGGGGAATATTAGATAGATAAATACATATTATTATATTAGAGGGATTAGAGTGTAATTATGTTCTCTATTTATACTCCTTGTAATCATTCTTATTACATACAATAATACAATACAATTATCAAGATTAACTGGATACACAGAAGAAAAATAAACTTTTTGAATAAAACTGGCAAAAATGACTAAACCACATAGACGAAATGACAGTTTACTCAATAAATTAATACAATAATTTTTAGTGAGTCAGACCGACTCGGCCCATTTTAACCCCAAATCAATTTTGGCATGTTACCCGACCTTTCTGACTCGTTTTGGCATGTACTAACTTACCCATTTTGCCACCTACCATGCGGACAAAACCAGGGCATCGGCAACAAAGAATAGTGATAGACATATGGATGAAGCTTCAAACATGCTAGTTGTAGAGGGTAAATTAGATTTTGCTAGACCAACTGGGCCGAACAACACCTAGGCTGGATCACCATTTACCTGGGCCAACCCGACCCAAATGGAGCCCCATGTCCATGATCCTCCATAATCGTGAAGCAGGAGCTACAATGCAGGACCACTATCTTCATGCTATACACATGTTCTTTTATTCTTTTGTTTTATTTATTTAATGTTTCAGTTTTTCAATTCCCTAAATTGTAGCGATAGTTGTGGCCCATGTTCTCTTTGTTTTTTCTATGTAATTCCGTAAGACTCACAGAAGGAGCGGATGATTTGGAATGAAGTTTTTGTTTGTTAACTCTTATTTGAGAGTAACCTTCCATTGCTAGCCTAATCTTGGGCAATTTGGTGTTGTACTTTGGATTCTATTATTGAATTTTGGTGGTGTTTCTGTATCCTTAATTCAATTTTAGACAGCCCTACGAATCAAGGAGTGGTGCTTTTCTGTATCTCTTTGATCTGTTGCCTATCCGTTCGATTCAAATCTGCAGCCCTAACCTGTCTCTGATACCAGATGTTATAAATCTGGGTATGAAAAACTGTTAGGGCTGCAGATTTGAATCGAACGGATAGGCAACGGATCAAAGAGATAAAGAAAAGCACCACTCCTTGATTCGTAGGGCTGTCTAAAATTGAATTAAGGATATAGAAACACCACCAAAATTCAATAATAGAATCCAAAGTACACCACCTAATTGGCCAAGATTAGGCTAGCAATGGAAGGTTACTCTCAAATAAGAGTTAACAAGCAAAAACTTCATTCCAAATCATCCGCTCCTTCTGTGAGTCTTACAGAATTACATAGGAAAAACAAAGAGAACATGGGCCACAACTATCGCTACAATTTAGGGAATTGAAAAACTGAAACATTAAGTAAATAAAACAAAATTAGAATAAAAGAACATGTGTGTAGCATGAAGATGGCGGTCCTGCATTATAGCTCCTGCTTCACGATTATGGAGGATCATGGACATGGGGCATCCAGCCCAGGTGTTGTTCGGCCCAGTTGGTCTAGCAAAATCTCATTTACCCTCTACAGCTAGCATGTTTGAAACTCCATCCGTATGTCTATCAAATAGATCAAACAAATGTTGTTCAAAATAGTAGACCATAATGAACTACATACATAAACTTCTTATAACCTGTGTAATGTTACAAAAAGGTAGCACTCTTCATTCATCATGCTGATGAATGTCCTCAAGATCCAAATCATCATCATCTTCTTCGTCGTCATCATCAAGATAATCAACAACACTATGAGCAGTTGTAGTGTGGGGTCCCTTTGACACCGACTTCTTTGAACACTCGGGGCTTGCAACAAAATCAAAAACGTCCATCGGATTCCCATTTGAACTACTGGTGTGATTGTCTATGTTGTAACTGTAGTATTCGTTGAGGGTCGTCTCAATGGTTTCCAGTACTTTATCCCCATACTTGCTTGCTTTTGCCCTGTGTCATAAACCTTGTTATCAGTATTTCTAAACTTAAAAGCTAATTATATTTGAGTAACTATTAACTTGGAAGTAATATTTCCAAAATATATAAAAATTAACTAACATGTGTATAGAATCTAAAAATAATTTCATTTTATGGATAAAGATGAATAACTATTGGACTATATTAGTATTGGATTATAAATTTATTAATGTTAGGATTCTATATTAATTAGCTTAACTCTTTCTATCAACCTTTTGAGGTTTACTAATCACTCGGTTGCTTGACCACCAAGAAGCCTAGAACACTAGTAATATGTGAATGTAATAAATAGAAACCTTTGAAGCCATGCTCCCCATTTTCTTTGTTTAATTCAAAAAAGTTCTGCTATGGCCCACCCAACCCGGCCCGTTAGCAAACCCGCTCAACCAGCCCATTTTGCCACATGAGCATGAGAGGACTACTTACTTACCAATGCCATTAATCTCAAGAAGCTCTTAGTTCTGGGAACCCTTTTGCTGATATGCTGCAGGGTAGCATTCCTAAACCATTATAACAACAGCCTATGAGTTCAGTTTCTTTATCATCAAATATAGTTCGCAAGTACAATATCATAAACGAAAAGATATGAAACTGACATAAAAGTACTTTTGCTCAGATATTTCAAAATTGGGTCCTCATTTTTAATAAAAAGTTGCATCCTTTAATAATAATAATAATAATAATAATAATAATAATAATAATAATAATATTAATAACAATAATAATAATAATAATAATAATAATGAAAACTCACCCAAAGATGTGGTATGCCATGACCCCTTCCCCTGCTTCCCTAACAAGAAGAGTTCGAAGCATCCGCAAAGCAGAGTATAATTTGGCATAAAGATTCTACACAAATGAAAATGGTTATAGTTAGAAGTGAAAATTTTGACCCGTTACTTATAAATTGTTAAATTCGGGTTATTTTAAATTTAGCAAGATACCAAGTCTACGTCTGGTTGAGTTTGAGCAGGAGTATCTACACGGGAAGGACTTTGTTTGGACGATGTTAGCATCCCCTTTGCTGGAGTAGTTATGTCATTTCTACTAGATTTAGATGCTTTGATGGCACAAGGAAACCTACAAGGAACATAATGCAGTTAAATGTTAACCGATCCAAAAACCATGGCAAAAAAGAAATGTATGTTTGTAAATAAATATAAAGTACCTTAAAATTATTGTCTGCCTGCCTGAAAGTAAATTAGAAGACTTCTTCTCGTTTACCTAAAAGACAATTAAGGCAAAAACAACAACTGTCAATTAATAAACGTGACAAGAAAATTATAGAACATAAAAAGATTCATAGGAGCCTTACTGTCACAACAAAGATGATAATTTGTATTTTTTTTACAGCAAACTTCTTACAATAAAAGATGATAATTTTTATAAAATTTAGAATTAGAGTATTGAAAACCTCACTTTTAGGATTGATGAGACACATCCATAATAATCACTTCTTTTAACATCCTCTATAAGAATCTCCTCAACAACAAGATGGTGTAGGACACGTAAAGCTTCTCCCTTTGTGACACTTTTTCCAGCTCCATGCAAACTTAAGGTATTGTGTTGATACTTTTTTACCTGCATTTCAATGTTTGTCAAGTGACCGAATTTGCAGTTCCCAGAAACATTAATAAATATATATACATATATATATATATATGTTCATGGCACTAGCGAATATCACAATTTGGCTCAAGGAACCCCTGTAGACTTCCAAGATATGAGATGCTGAGAACTGTTGCTGGACAGATTTCACTAATTCCACCTGCAAACTAACAAAATAACTCAGCAAACAATCATCATGATTATAGGTGACAGTTTCGACCCACTTTACTTACTAGTGACTAAATTGGTGTCGGACATATCTCAAAAGTGTCAAACATGTTCAATCCAGAAAAGGGAAAAGGGTCAAACGGGTTGAAACTAGCCTAAAGTATTTTTAATGCATACATTAAATCATTTTTTCAAAGATTTAAATTATTATAATATTGATTTTGTAGCCATAATAAATTTGTGACTATTTTAGAAGATCAAAAAGATGGACAACAAAATGTTTGCGGGTCAACCTGACCAATCCCGTTTCATCCCATACTAACAAAAATCATGTTACCCGCCCATGTTGTCACCTCTAATCATGACAATTAGTTAACCAGATTAATTTCATATTGAACATGCATATTACAGACATAATACTTAAGTAAAAAAGCAATGATAAAAAATAAATTCTAGATGATCATAACCAAATGCATTGCTATCTCTGTAACATCCTTCTCTACGAGGTTTTGGGCCTTGAAACAATTATCACAAGTTTTCCTGCAGCTAACAGGATCAAACTTTTCTCCAAAATGAATAAGTTGTAGAAAACGGCGACAGTCAACAACATTTTCACAGTAACTGACCTGATGGAAATAAAATGTGGTTATAGTTTATGCATCATAATATTAATACCAGCCTGCTAATATCAAAGTTTAAACAGTAATATCAGAAGTACCATGCGCAACAGGTTCTCAGTATTAGTTTCCAGTACCCTTCCAGAATTTGCATTAGAGTTTTGCTCCATAAGTCCATGACTAAGCATATGTTTGACCCGAATCTTCAAAACCAGCAATGTGCATGCATAAAATACACAAATTGTAAATCCATGTAAAAAAAAATATCAACAAATTAACAATGTGATTTGTGACTTACATAATCACTATAACTATAATACAACACACAAGAAGAATGTTGTCCATCTCTACCCGCACGTCCACATTCCTATTCCATAAAAAAATATGCCAAATAATGACTCAGTTATTGTAAATCAAGAAGTGCAATCTGATCACAAAATATACCTGGTGGTACCCCTCAATGGATTTAGGAAGAGAATGGTGAATGACAAACCGAACATCAGGTTTATTGAAACCTGAAAAAATCATGTTATTATTATCAAATATTAATCATCTAATAAGCAACTAAAAGATTGGATCATCATACCCATTCCAAAAGCCACCGTTGCACTCGTTATATTAATCTCATCTTTACTCCACATCTTTTGAACTGTTGCACGTTTATCAGAGTCCATACTACCATTGTAAAATGCAGCTTTGTGCCCAAATTCCTGACAAAAAGTATTACCATTAATCATCAACAAGTAAATTTAACATTTCTAATTACTGATTAACTAATAGAACTACAAATGAACACATATAAGAATGTACCTGTAACTTTTCAGCAATTTTTTCACAATCCTTCCTTGAAAGACAATAAATGATTCCACATTCATCAAAATGATTGTCCTTTATGAACTTGTCAATATCCTCCACACATTTTTTTGTCTTGGGGATAACTGAATACCTGTAATAATGGCGTGTTTAGTATGAAGGGTTAATCTTGATAAATTATGAGAATTCAAAGGGTTAAAGTTGTGAGATGGCTAAAGAATAGTTGCAGTTGAGATCTTCAACAAAAGGGAAAACATTTGGTTTTTATTTGGTATTGCTTTTAGATGGTAATGTTTATTTTAGGAGAACAGCTTGGGGATTAAGTTAGAGTTTTATTATAAATAGATGGTTAGGGTTATGTAATTGTGTCTGGTTTTTTTAGTCAAGTTTTATATAATAAAAGAGTCGATCTTTGAGATCAATCTCGTGTGTTTGAGTGTTCGATTGGGGCCTGAATTACCAACAAAGTACTTAGAAAGTCATCACTCAACAGTATAAACAGCACATTGTATCTAAAGTCAACTCATACCTTAAATTTGGGCGATTGAAACTTTGTCGGAAAATAATACAGTCAACAAGACCAAGAGCCTGCACAACATCTTCTTTGACACTGGCTGTGGCTGTGGCAGTTAATGCCAACACGGGTATTTTCGGAAACTTTTGCTTCAAGATACCAAGACTCTATACAAACTACCCGCATTTAATAACCTAGAAAAAACTCAAATATATAATCAAGTCCAAAACTATAAATACTTAAATACCTGGTAATCTGGTCTGAAATCATGTCCCCACTGGCTAACACAATGAGCTTCATCAATGACAATTCTGTCAAGTAATTCTCTTGCATATAAGTTTTCCAGTTGACGTAACAAAGCGTCACTTCTGTATTCACAATATTAAACCAATTAAAAGTTTGCAACACAAAAATAGTATGTGATCAAAATTTAAATATCAAAATATTAATAGGCGCTCACTTTGCTACTTTTTTAGGGGTGACGTATAATAGTTTGTAACGACAACGTCCTGAACATAGCTCTCTGAGAATTTCTTGTTGCTCAGTCCATTCCATATTTGCACTTAAGTAAGCAGCAGATATGTTTGCCTGTAGTGTATTTATAAAAATTCAGTATAAAGAACCCAATGCAGATGAATATGAAATTGTTAATAGGAACAAAATAACAATACATACCTGCAATAAATGCATTATTTGATCTTGGATCAGAGAAACAAGGGGTGAGATTACAATGGTCACTCCGGGAGAAATTAGAGCAGGTAGCTGCATGACAGTGGTGCAAAACACATTCAAACACACTACATTAGACACATCTAAAAAATGTGTTGGCCATAATTTAGCATCAACGGATACGGATGTTATTCCACGATTAATATAGAAAAAAAAATTGAACTCGGAATGATAATGATACATATTTTTTTCTCTATTGCATCTGCTGGCAATGGTGATGTCTGCTTGTCTGGTATGCTGGAATCACAGAAGGAATGTAATGGTCCATTCCATTGAAATGGAAAAAAAAACCCTGTTACTTTAGCCTGATGAAATGGAATGGACCATTCACAAGGAAAAGGAATGTGATTCCTTCCATCTAGTTGATTTTCATTGCATGGGTAGAATGCTTTTGTTTCCATTCGTAGTGGAATGGAATGAAAAAGTACGATGGAACTCGGTATTATTTATTTGAAATTCAGTAACATAAATCTGTCTAAAATTTTCAGGAGGACATTAACTCAAATGCTTTTTTTACTATTTCCCAAAAAAAATGATAGAAAGTATACTTTTTTACTATATCTTAATTAGGGTTCTAATGAACTTCTATTATGTTTAATTTGTAATGTTTGCATTAAAAAGGTCAAATAACCTTTAGGCTTTAATTAAACAGTGTATAATGTAAAGATGAAACTATCAATTGTCTTCATATGTAATACAATTTTCATGTGAAAACTATTCAACTCCTACATTTCAACCAAACATGATATGGGAATGTAATTACCCGTTACATTACCTTGTTTATTCCATTACCTCATCCTTTCCAATTTCCATTATAGTCAACCAATCAGTATCTATTATAATAAATAAAAATAATCTGGGACACGTGTCACTCTCTGGTGCCCCCTCACCTTTATTTTACCGCCTCTCTCTTCTATTAAATAAAGAGACACGTGTCACTCTCTAATGCCTACTCACCGTTATTTAATATAAATGTAATTATGGATAGTTATTATATCATTTACTAAATGAATTTAATATGAAATTAAATATAGAAAGTAATAATTTTTTTCGTTACTTATCAATTTTCGAAAAATAAATTTGTATTATGGATAGTTATTATATCATCAAGACGGTTTTTACATTTTAATCAACTCCGTTATTTAAACTAGAGTAATAATTCGGTTCAATTTTTATCTACAAATATTTAAATTCATAATTTTGTTTATCATCAATTAATTGTTTTTATCGTCAATTTTTATCTCCTATAATAATTATTTTATTATTACCATGTATACTGCATTTCTTTTGTTTTGAAAGTGTAGGATTAGGTTCAGGTAAAAAGGATTCTAATTCTAAGAAGGGTGAGAATGATTTAGTGCCATTAGATCAAATTGTAGAAAAGATTTAATAGTTGAGATTAAATTGTAGGAGAAAAAGTTGTTGGAAGGGTATTTTAGTCTTAGCCACTTTTGTTGACTTTTTAACAAGTTCCCCCCTCATTTTAAAACGTTCATAACTTTTAGATACGACATTATTTTTTCAAAAATATTACACCATAAAAATGAGCGTTTTTTATCTTTAAAACGAGTATAGTGTTGTAATAAACAAAAACGAATTTTTTTTACATTTTCCAGCTCATTGTGTAATTAGTCAGGTCAATGTGTAATACAATTTCATTGTTTAATACAAGTTCATTGTGTAATACAAGTTCATTGTGTAATACAAGTTCATTGTGTAATACAAGTTCATTGTGTAATTAGTCAGGTCATTGTGTAATACAAGTTCATTGTGTAATACCACGTCTGGTCATTGTGTAATTAGTCAGGTCATTGTGTAATACAAGTTCATTGTGTAATTAGCCAGATCATTGTGTAATACAAGTTCATTGTGTAATTAGTCAGGTCAATGTGTAATACAATTTCTTTGTGTAATACAAATTCATTATGTAATACAAGTTCATTGTGTAATACAGGTTCATTGTGTTTTATGTTTTCCGGCTCATTGTGCAATTAGTCAGGTCATTGTGTAATACAAGTTCATTTTGTAATACCACGTCTGGTCATTTAATAATATCTGGTCATTGTGTAATTAGTCATGTCATTGTGTAATACAAGTTCATTGTGTAATTAGTCAGGTCATTGTGTAATACAAGTTAATTGTGTAATACAATTTCATTGTGTGATACAAGTTAATTGTGTAATACAACTTCAATGTGTAATACAAGTTCATTGTGTAATACAACTTCAATGTGTAATACAAGTTAATTGTGTAATACAACTTCAATGTGTAATACAAGTTCATTGTGTAATACAGAATGACCATTCATTGTGTAATTAGTCAGGTCAATGTGTAATACAATTTCATTATGTAATACAATTTCATTGTGTAATACAAGTTCATTATGTAATACAAGTTCATTGTGTTATATGTATTTATCATTGTGTTTTACGTTTTCCAGCTCATTGTGTAATTAGTCAGGTCATTGTGTAATACAAATTCATTGTGTCATACCACGTCTGGTCATTGTATAATATCTGGTCATTGTGTAATTAGTCAGGTCATTGTGTAATACAAGTTCATTGTGTAATTAGTCAGGTCATTGTGTAATACAAGTCCATTGTGTAATACAAGTCCATTGTGTAATTAGTCAAGTCATTGTGTAATACAAGTTCATTGTATAATACAAGTTAATTGTGTAATACAATTTCATTGTGTAATACAAGTTAATTGTGTAATACAACTTCAATGTGTAATACAAGTTCATTGTGTAATACAACTTCAATGTGTAATACAAGTTCATTGTGTAATACACAATGACCATTCTGCCCTCCCTTTAAAAACAATAAAAAGACACATGTCAAGCTCAGAATCCTTCTTACCCTTCTTATTTTTAAAACCCTTTTTACTATAACCTAACCCTGGAAGTGGTATATATTTTGACATTTGTTACAATGGCATCCTTCCATTCTTATACAATCTTCTATACTTAATAAATAAGTAACTGGTTATGCATGTCACAATTTGGTGAGCTCAATATTATGTTTCCAGCTTATTTTTAATTCCTTTAATATTTTCTAAATCTTCATTACCAACTATTTAATCTTCCTAAGATTCTTTTTCATGCTTATAATTTCTAAATCTTTATTACACTTAAACCTTAATTAGATTGTGATTGTGTGATTAGGGTTTACATAAGGAGGTGTTTATATAGAACACCATATTACAAGTCTAGTCCCTATACTATATCACTTAGTCTAATATTCCCCCGCAAACTAAGCACGAGAGCGATTTAGGTTGAAATGTAAAGACATAAAGCTTAAAAGATAGGAGGTCTTCATCTTCTCGAACTTTCTCCCGTCAACCCGCCACGGAAACTTTTTCCGGTTCGTAGGGTTTTGTTCCCCTGTTCTTCTTCTCCCCCGATTGTGGATCTGGAATGTTGCAACCCTCGCAAACAATGAACTGAAAGCATTGTGGCTTTCGTGAGGTGCAAGTCGCCGGAAAAACGACCACTGTTGTATAGTGGCAACGACGGGGAGGAGCTGTGGTGGCTTACCTTGTGGTGGTGGTAGCAACAGCTGGTATGGAGACGCCGGAGATGGCAACGACGGCCGGATCTGTATTTTTGTGGCGGTGGCGGCCAGAGTTAGGGTTTAGGGCGGCGACAACGTTGTAGGCTGAGGTGTGTGGTTGTCAGTTATGGTGTAGAACGGTGGTGTTTGTGGTGGCGGATAGGTACCGCCGCTGTGGCGGCTAGGATTCCGCCATAGGTGGAGGCGGCGGTGGTGAAGTTGTTGTGGTGGTGATGAGGTTGTGGTGGCGGCGGTAGAAAGAGTGGAAGAAGAAGACATCAGCGAAGGTTTGTTGTGCCGCCGCCCCTCCGGCGGTGTTTTCCGATGGTTGAGCTCTACTCATTGTCGCATTAATCACCTCTCTTTGGTTGGGACGGAAGGAATAATTCCCAAACACTTTCTTGTTATTAGCCTGAAGTCAAAATCATCGGACCATTATCATGACCACTAGAGGTGGCAAAACAGGTGGGTTGGACGAGTTGGGCAACAAGTCAAAACGGGTAAGTTGATGCATGTAGGATCAAGTTGACCTCAAACAATCTTTGCCCCAAAAGTTGAAACTTTTCATTAAAAACTACATGTGTCATATACACTTTAGACAATTTTCAACCATCTTTTTCCTTTTCAGCTAATCTTTTTTTCTAATTTACCTGTCTACACTTGATGCGACCCCGCCCAAAAGTAATGGGTCATAATTGCCAACTTTAACACCACTAAATTCAGACCTAGAAAAAAACCAAACGATGAAAATGTTACAAACCTCCAGCTTTTTGGTCCATGTAAAATCTCTCTTGCTCCATTTCTCATCATCTGAACCTTCAATATAATTAACTTCAACATACTTTCGGACATAATCCCTCTCAACGGGAGCTGAAAAATCACCAAAGTTACCCACTGAGGAACATGATAAGGCTGATGGGTCCCACTTATTATCATTCCCATCGGTCTTGTTATCCATGTAAAATTGATCATCAAGTCGAACAGGATCAATCCTTGCAGAAAATGATAAAGGAGTTGCATACTGTAAAGCTCTAGCGGTTGTAACTGTATATGCAGAAAAGTTTGATTTGCATTCTTCATTATCTATAAGAATATATTTCTCAAGATGTTTGATTTGCTTATTCAACTGCAGCCTATCTTGACGAAGTTTTTCGATTTGATCTGGACTAAATTCACCAGCATTATCAAGGAGATCATTTGATATGGAAATGAGCATGTCCTTCATAATTTGCAAATGGGTTGCAGCTTCTGGGCAAACTCTTAGCTGAAACAATTTCAGAAGTTAGGTCTAGAACCTTGCATAGAACAATGTGAGATCTACTTATACAAAGTTTTAGATTACATGCCTTAAAACCATGACTACATTCCACACATAGTTCTTCAGGTAAACTTTTATCCTCATATACTGTAACACAATTACTTGCAGCTGGGGTGAAAGGTGCAAATTTTGAGATCGATGATCGTGGTGTGCAAACTGATTGGAAGCTTTCTGTAACCATTGGATCCACATCAAGATTCTGCAATTTGAAATTAATTAAAAATATTACAAAGATACTATTACATGCATAACATGGAATTTAAGACTCAAGGTTTATTTTTCTTAGCATCCTTACAACATTTACGTCCCTTCCACAAGCAATCTTGGTATCAGCCCTTCCAGCTTTAGCGACAGAAGTGGTAACTGTTGCTAACGGTTCGGTCACAGACCCGGAATTACTATTTTTTATATTAATATCATCCAAATTGTGGTCTGCTAGAGTAGGTCCTGTAAATTTGTTATTCGAATCAGAAGAACATCGTTGAGTAGCTGTTTCAAAATCTTGAAAAGAGGCTGTGTCCCCATCCTTTTCCACTGGCCGGCTTTTACCAGGTTTTATATAATTTCTAGAAGACAACTTGAGGTTGGAAAGGGCTTGCCAAGCCTGTCAAAAGCTTGGCATGTTGACGCCAGTTACTTCTCATTGACTTGTAAGCATCTCCACCGCAGTTGAAAAGAATTATCGTGTGATTTGGCATGTTGACGCCAGTTACTTCTCATTGACTTGTAAGCATCTCCACCGCAGTTGCTTCTACCAAATATCAATCACAAAGATTAAAAAACAATAAATTTGATCTTTAGTATGAATATTAGGACATTATTAACCTTATCATTAGTTTGTTAGTCATTATTCTATCTTTAGTATGAATATTAGGACATTATTAACCTTATCATTAGTTTGTTAGCTGTATCAAAGAGATCGGGTCA
Source organism: Smallanthus sonchifolius (assembly GCA_023525975.1). NCBI lineage: Eukaryota > Viridiplantae > Streptophyta > Magnoliopsida > Asterales > Asteraceae > Smallanthus > Smallanthus sonchifolius. The sequence goes on along the minus strand of CM042033.1, from coordinate 70,113,322 downwards.
TGAGTTATTATATACACAGAACACATCATTCATCAAATTTGATTTTGAAACTTTTATGCATCAACAACTCTCTATTTTATTGTGTTTCTTATAAAATTTGATATTGTTGTAAAAAATTTGACCATCTAACCGGTTAATATGCACCTTATTTTGGAATATTTCAAGCAACATACAGAAAAGACTGAAATAGTAGTTGTTTGGTAAAGTCATATTTCTATCAAAATTTAAACTAGAGGGAGTTGTTTTTGACCCTTTTTTTCTTTTGTTGTTCATGCGGACTCTTACACCTAAGAGGCCTTCAAGGTCGAAATGGTTTCAAGATGCTGCATAGAAAATAGAAAAAGCTTGCCTGAGAGGCATTCAAAATCGAAATAATTAGCAGATGCTGCACATAAAATAGAAAAATCATTTTTTACTGGAATTGATAATGTTTCATCTGAAAGCTCATCTTATTGCTCTAATAAGGTTTTAGACCGATACATTGATGGTGAACAACAGCAAGAATGGACTTCTAGACTAGTCAATTCCAACACAAGAACTCATGTTTGTTAACCAAATGAAGCACCAACATCACCAACTGATGGTGGTTTGACTCAGAAACCAAGGGCACATTCTTTTAGAGTTCCGAGTCAATAATCTTAACTCTAGTTAGTGTCAAATATGATAACAAAAGTCATGGTAGAAAGATAATACATATTTCACATGTTTTATTCTTTTAAAATAATCTTTTGTTGAAACGGGTCGGGTGGATTGACCCAGAACACTTTTTGTCTAAATCTTTGACATTTTTAAGTAGTTAGCGTATTAAGTACGAGTATTCAGAGAATTATGATTTTTATCACTTTCATTATTAAACCCGTGCACGGGTTTATAACGTAGCTATTTAATATTTTTTTATTCAACCCGTGTAATACACGAGTTTCTAACCTAGTTTTAATATATTTTCATAAGATTTTTGGGGAATTTTATATATACTCTTATAAACATTCGTAAATATCATATATACTTGACCAAAACTAAAAATATCATATATACCCAATTTTAATGATTTTTTTTTACTTTATGACTGTTCTATCTTTATTCATTATATGACCATTCTACTGATTTTTATAACATACTTTTTTAGTTTTATTCTATACGTAAAAGATCATCCGTTCTCCTATTATTGATGATGACTGTCGCGATTCTCCAAACACATTCAGAAGACATCGATTCAGAAGGAACGGTTGCGAGAAAGCTATATGCTATAAAATAAAATTGTTATATATGATGTATAAATGTTATAAAAAGAAAATTGGTGAAATTATAAAAAATGAGAAAATTACATATAATATATTGAGAAAACTAAAAAAAATCTAAAGTTAAAAATGAGTAAATATTAAATTTCAAAATAAAAAATGGGTCAATATGAAATTTTAAAGTTTTAGAGAAATAAGAGTAAAATGTTTATTTTTTAATTTTTTTAATGAAATCGGTGCATATGATATTATTATATGTTTAAGGGTATATATGATATTTTTAGCTTTGGTTGGATATATATAATATTTTTCAAGTTTGTAGTGGTATATATGAAATTGATCCTTTTATTTTTCTAAAACGTAGATTTTTTTTTCTAAACGTGGGTTAATCTGCTAAAAATATCTTTTATTTCTTATTAATAATAATAATAGTCGTGTTAAATTTAAAGTAATTATATCAGAGTCATTTAAAAAAAAATTGAAAATAACAAGACATTGTATTAGTGTGGATGTGCTTTTTTTCGTTTGAAAATAATATAAATCCAAAAGAAATTGTTTTAGTGTTTATCGATTAAGGATATATTTATAAAATAGTCTATAATTTATTAAATTATCAAGATTGATTTTAGTGCATCTACTTCAAATTTAATATCAAAACTATGATTTGACCTTAGAACAATTATATAATGAAGTTCAGTTTCAATGCACTTAAATCTTTGCAATTAATTATTAGGTAATCATGTTTGTAATGCAATGTAAAGAATCCTAAGAAATTTAGGAACTCCACTGTCTTTTAAAAAAAAATGTTGCAATCAATTTTAATTATGGTAATAAATACTTTATAAATATAACAAAAAGTAAACTCACGCCTAATGTAATTGGGGGTGTGTGTGGGGAGGGGGGTTTCTAGATGATGTGTCATTGTGATGGGTGTCGAACACCGCCCTTAGGGTGTGATTGGGGCATGATGGGCACTGGTGTGAGGCGAATAACGGGCGTGTAACGTTGGGTGATGCATTCCAATTAATGGCGTGAAGGGCTTAATGAGATCAACAATTTTCTTTTATATTATGAAGTAATAACAAATTTTTAATTGGTTATAAACCTATTAAAAATTGTAATTTTATTTTACAAAAAGGCCTATATACTTTTGATATAACATAACACTTCTTAATAAAATTTAAGAAAATATAGTTATTTTTTTTAAAGTGTTATATCATTATCACCATGTTAAAATAATTTTACACATACGGTCATGGCATATGTGATTTTATAGTTGTGTGTATATTTACTAGCATATATTTTTTAGTTCTTTCGGGGAAAGTACATAAACAGTAAAGTTACATGTCTGCAAAACTCATATACTCGAATCTGGTTCGAGTAAGATTTATTATGGCAGAGAAAATGTATTTTAGGGATACGCGAATCATATACTCAAATTTGATTCTCGTAGCATTTATTATGAGACAAGAATGTATTATTACAAATCAAATACTTAAATCTGATTCGCGTAACATTTAATATTCCAAAGTCTACAGAGACATCACTTTTTATGCGCATGAAAAGATCGAATCAAGAATATTTAAAATGTGTCCGCGTTGATCCCCTGTAAGAATGATAAAAAACATACAACCTCCAAGTTTTTAGAGAGTTAATACAAGAATTAACTAAAGTTGAAAAAATTATAAGATCATTTGAAGTATATTTGCATGAAACCACATACCTAGATAACAACATAGTGTTGATTCACATTGCTTATACTTAGGGGCTGTTTGGTAGCCTTTTAATGATTCTATTAAGAGGCTTACCTCTAAACCGGTTAGAGGTAAGGTTGTTTGTTTCGCTAAAAGTCCACCTCTTAATGGTTCGGCTTTGGAACCATGCTGAACCATTCAGACCTCTTAATGGTTCAGATTTTGCCAAACAACCCCTTAATGTATAAGAGCAACCTGATGTGTATAAATGTATATAAGATTTTACACAATTGGGTTTTAAAATAAAGAAATATTTTTAATAAAGAAATGATTTTTACCTCAAGACTAAACTACACATTCACGATGAAAGTGTATATATCGGATAATAATATAGTACCGGTAAGAACTAAATGTTAATCCACAGACACAACAGCTCCTAACACTAAACCTTTGTGAATTGTGATTGTTTAACTGGTACATTCAAGTGATTGGTGATTTTTAAATAAACTAAATTAACATGTAAGAAAATCAAGCAAACAAATAAGGTTGATAATTAATCAGAGAAGATATCACTCGAATTTAGAATCAACTTAGCCACACAACGACAACATACATTAACTTATGTTCATATCATTTTCTACACATGAAACATGGAAATAGATTAGACTCGTGTTAAGGCTACCTAATCATATGATGATTTGAAAAGTTAGAACGATAAACACACAATAGCCACTTAAAATCATGCAAAGAAGAACAAATGATATAATTATGTTGATGTGATAAAATTCGACTAGATTCCCATCAAAGTTACTTAATCCCACAACTCTTTGGAAAGCTAATACGATAAACACCTACTAACTACCTCAAATCATGTAAAGTAAACAATAGAAATGGAAATCCCTAACTTATGAACATCACATCACAAATATGTAAACTATAGATTTATGCTAATAAACCCTAGAGTCACGCAAACAATGACATAAGAGATTCATAACAAACACAAGTGTCTTCTTAAACATATGTATAAGGATACACACTTGTCCAACTCTCTTAAACATACAAATGCTCATTCACCATTCCTTGTCAAATATCCTAAGCATGCATACAGACATATACAAATTTATGTATGAATTATCTTAACGCATACGATTTCCAACATAATACGACCAAGACACCCACATGATTTAATGTTTCATCAAGTTAGACAAGCACACACAATAATTGAAGCTAACTTTCATTTCTTTATTATAAACACCAACATAAACATCACCAAAAGTTCATATCAAATGTCAAAAGTGTGTTAAGCTTCATTTAATCAAAGTGATAAAAAGTGTTTAGCCCATAAGGGTTGCAAAAACAAGCATAAAGTTTGAACAACAAAGGATGGACACTAGAACAAGATTTTTCAAACCAAAATCAAGCTATAGACGGTTTGTGGATGATGGATTCTTCTTTGAAGCGGTGGATCTTCAATATGGATGGCAAAGCTTGAAGTTCGTCTTCGAGAATTCTGAAACAAAAGGTTTTTGGTCCCAAAACTCCACACTTGCAAACTAGCTGAAAATTGCTTCAAAAACGAGTATGGCATATTAACATATGACAACTGGATTAAAATCAAGATCAATTTTTGTATTTAGCTTATTTACTTTCCTTTTAACTCTCCATCTAGTTAGGAGAATATTTGTATTTATACTCATTCGTTGTATATTGTAAATCATTGAAGAATACCAAACTTACATGGTATCAGCCTAAACACCTGATCCTTCTCACCTAACCCTAATCGCCCCCTTTCTTCTCCTTATGGCCGGCGACTCTCTCTCCGGTGCAGGGACTGATCCCACTGCACCTCCCCTTCACACCCTTCTTCATCTCTTAACCATCAAGCTTTCTTTTACAAACTATTTATTATGGAGAATCAGGTCACCACTTTGCTAAATCATCAATGCCTTCTACCCTATGTTGATAGATCTGGACCTGCACCTTCCCAAACTATCACTAGTGATGGAAAAACCTCTTCAAATCTTGAGTTCTCCTCCTGGGTTGAATCCAATTAGCATTCTCTTCTCATCCTTCAATCTTCATTGACTGGAGAGGTTATGGCAGAAGTATTAGGGCTTGCTTCTTCTCAACATGTCTGGTCTGCCTTAGAACATGCCTACCGCCATGATTCTATTGAGAGGGTTCACACTCTCCGTGACTCGCTTCATCAATTACAGAAAGAAACCTCCTCTGTCTCGGAATATGGTCGCAAGTTTCGTTCCCTTTGTGACCAGCTGTCTCTATTGGGCACCCCGTTGCAGACACCGAAAAGACCCATTGGGTTCTATGCGGTTTGGGTTCTACTTTTGAAACCTTTTCCATTGCACAAAGGGTTGTTCATCCTCGTCCAGCCTTTCATGATCTTCTTGCCCGAGCAAAAAATCATGAGCTCTTCATGCAATCGATCCATGGTAATACTCTTCCTTAGGCGGCGTTTGCAGCCCAACATCAGCATCATTCCTCTTCTGCTGATCGTGGTTCGACCAACTGAAATACCTTCAAATGTAGATATGGTTCTGGTACAGGTCGTGGAGGCCGCACTCGTAGACCTCTTCACTGCCAATTATCCAGGAATGATGGCCATTACACCTCAGCTTGTCCGAACCTAGCCACTTTTGCACGACATGCACCCGTAATTGATGTTCACTTGGCTTAAGCCTTCAATGCTCAATGTCATGTTACTAGTGATTCTTCGGATTGGTTCGTTGATTCCGGAGCCACCACCCACATGACATCTTCTTCAACCAACCTTGATTCCTTGACAACTTATACGGGTACTAATCATGTTGTTTTTGGAAATGGTACATCTTTACCAATTTCCTGAGTTGGTCATTCTTTTATTGACAACAAATTGCCCTTGTTAGATGTTCTTGGCGTTCCTTATCACACCAAGAACTTGCTCTCTATTAGTAAATTAACAAAGGATTCCCCGGTTGATATTCTTTTGTCTGACACTTTCTTTCATATTCAGGATCGCACCACAAAGGCGATTCTAGCAAAGGGTAGATGTGAAGATGGATTTTACATTCTTGAGCACGGGTACAAAGCTTTTATGGCAAGTGCACGGTCTCAACATCTTCATGCATCTTATGAACAATGACATAATCGTTTGGGACATGTTTCTTTTGATACTGTTTCTTTATTGCATAAGCTAGGGTTTTTATTAGTTACTTCTTTATTGCCTAAACCAGATATTTGTGAATCTTGTCAAATTTCAAAGAGTCATCGTTTATCGTTTATGCTAAACCCTAAGCATTCGCTGCATGTTTTAGATCTTATTCATTGTGATCTATGGGGACCGACCCCTGTCATTTCCACAGATGGATTTTTATATTATGTCGTATTCGTTGATGATCACTCGAGGTTTACCTGGTTTTATCCTCTAACGGCTAAATCAGATTTCTTTATTGTTTTTACCGCTTTTTTGGCATTTGTTCAAACGCAGTTTCATGCAAAGTTAAAACTTTTCAAAGTGATGGAGGCTCTGAGTTTACAAAAAACCGAGTAAAACAACTCTTACTTGATAATGGCACCCATCATTGGCTCTCTTGTCTACACACACCACAACAAAACGGTCGTGTGGAGCATAAGCATCGCCATATAACCGAAACCGGATTAGCCATGCTTTTCAACGCTCATGCACCAGCCATGTTTTGGGTAGATGCCTTTGTCTCAGCCACCTATATTATCAATCGTCTCCCTTCATCTGTTATATCCGACAAGTCTCCGCTTGAGGTTCTTTTCAATCAACCTCCATCATACTCTCATTTACGGCTTTTTGGTTGTCGGGTTTATCCGTACCTTCGAGACTATGGAAAACATAAGCTCTCCCCTCGAAGTGCTCCTTGCGTTTTTCTTGGATATACACTCCAATACAAAGGTTACCGATGCTTAAACCCGTCCACAAACCGAGTTCATATTACTTGACATGCACGGTTTGATGAAATTGTTTTTTCGTTTAGTGAAACTGTACCTCATGTTGATGATGCTAAAATTTTGTTTTCCAACTTTGATGAATTTATAGAATATCCTCCACCTACTGTTACACCTACACAAAATACCTCACCACCACTTTTTACCTCCCATCCAACCTATCCACACAACAACAACCTTTCATGCACCCTTTGCTATAATGAAATTCATGTACCTTTTGCCTCACCTACTGCCATCCCTACACCTACCCAGCCAACTACCCTTGTCCATTCCCCTACGCCTAACCAGCCAACTTCCCCAACTGAGTCTACCTCTTACACACCTGTTACCACATTCGTTGCCTCTACCCCATCACTATCCATCTCCACATGTAACATCCTGAAAATCCACATAAGGATTATTTGAGCTAACGGATGATCCAAGACTTTTGTAAATGAGACGGTTAAGGAAGGTTTTCCCGTAAAACCCTATTCATGGAATTAAAAGAACCCGGTTAGCTAAAAGAGGATCAGTTTGGGTTGTCTACGCGCAAAATAGAAACCTGGGGACTAGAATGTAAACCTTAAAGGTTTAAATACCACTTAATGGAAAACCCTAGGCCATAATCGGCCTAGGTTGCGTATGACGGCAAGGAGAAAAAGAGAGGGAGAGACGGTGCGATCGGGGAGGCCGGGGGTGGTGGTTCGACGATGGTTTTCAAGCGGGAACTCCATAATTAGCCAAGGTAAACTCTGTTTGTACTTTTTCGTATTTCCTTTCATGTTGTGGGTTGGGGAAACTGTATTAGGGTTTGAGCTTTTGGTTACGGTTGGCAACAAGGACGAGGGAAGGGGACGCCCGGCTACGGTGGTGGTATGAGGATGCTAGGTGACCAACAGAGTGGTTACGCGCGGCAGTGACGACCTACAAGGGAGAGGTCATGGTGGTGACTAGTGGGGGTAGTGATTTGATGTCGAGAATGAGAAGGGAGATAGAGGGGGACGAGCGACGAGGGGGCTGCTGTGGTAGCACACCTACGGTGGTTCTCGACGGCTGTGGGACGGTAGTGGTGGTGTAGTACCGCGACAACAATCATGTAGGACAATTGTAATGGTGCTAGGCTAGGGTTTTTGCACGACAAGCAGGCAATGGAAGCCGACGGGGATGAGTACGGGGTGTCGTGGCCACGGTGGTGGTGTACGACGATGGTGATGGTACTGTGGTAGAACATGAACGAGCTCGGGTTTGAGCTGGGACAAACTAGGGTTTCATGGCATGCGTGCATGCATGCATAAGACCCGGTTTGAGCATTCGAATTCTAAACAAGTCAACGATGGTCTGATGCGAGTTGGTTGTTACCAGATAAAAACGGCTAAAATTTTGCATGGCATGTATGCACATGCATGGAGGGCTCGGGCAAACGAGACCTAAACAAGTCGGGAACCATATTATACGTAAATCCGTGAGGTTGGGGTTTTTGGGAGAACGAGGAGAAGATAAGACAAACGCTGGGGATTTATTCATATTTATGAGTTATTTGATATATCAGTTTAAACGTAATCTGATCATGTGATCATAAGTTGACAGGTTCGAGATTTGAGCAAGTGATCGGGGTGCAGAGCAAGGATCTGAGTTCTTCACAACCAATGAGTTTCTAATTCCACTCTTTTAAATGTTTTGGGGCTATCGTACATACTTTTGAGACATGTTTTATTACATTAAATGTATATCGAGCTTTGGGGTCTAAACCGATGAGTTTATGAGTTTAACTATTTAAATACGGGGCTAAGGGACTGTGTGTTGTCCTTGAGAGTGTATGTTAAAGGTGGGTATATGGTCGTGGGTCGTATAGTGACCTAATAGGGGTGAATCGGGATTGTATTTACAGGTCGTACGGGTACGACTAGGAGGTGTGACAGGGTGTGCGTGTACGTAGTATATGCTTAGATAACGAGACATAGTAACTATATGTGTGTTGCTATAGTAGCAGCGTATTATGTTATGTGTTAGTCGGGGTGGGTCGGTATATGAGCTAAACGCTTATGAATACATGTAGGATACCTTATCCTAGGGCTATGTGTGAGGTGCAGGTGCAATCAATGAGTCATGTACATAGGGTATAATGTGGTGTGTTTATACATGTGTTGTGTGTATTGTGTCATTGTCCATGTGACACGGCGGGAATTATTATTGTGTCGTTGTCCTTGTGACACGGCGAGTATTGTGTTTGCATTGTTGTCATTATGACACGGCAAACGGGATTGTGGAGGACTAAGTCCTTCAGGAGGTCACCAAAGGTGGCAAGTTCTGAGCAGGTTAAACATGAGCTCGGGGTGTGTCAAACGCCCTGACGAGGGTACAATAATGAGGTATGCGTTTGTGTGCTTATATATTTGTGTTAAATTGCATACAAGCGTGAGTTATATTTATTGTGCATGAGATAGTATTAATGTGGTGAGTAGAGTTAGATTGATGGTTGTGTCAGGATTGTGATGTGGTGTTTACAACTGTTATGTCAGTTGGTTTGAGGGAGTCTTGGTTAGGGCTGGTTAAGCCGGTGTCTAGAGGGTGGTTGAGATAACCAGTGTGTGGTAAACTTTGAGTTGTTAGAGTGGTAAGTTCGATCCATGTTGGAGAGACTCACTGGGTTAAATGGTGGGGTGAGTCTTGGGTGGTGAATCCATTGGGAATATCGTAAGATAACGGGGGTTATCTATCTATTAATAAATGACAAATCTACTCTCTAAAGACCAGAGGGTCTTGAGTGGAAATATATAAAATGAGACGAGTTGGATTTTGTTTAAATTAAACTATTAGAACTCACTTAGCGTAGCTGACTTTGTATGTACGTTAGATTGTTTTGCAGGTGAGTCTGCTAGACGAGGTATCTTGGCTTGGGAGCGGGCTACTCGGGTTGGTGCGTATGCATTCGTCAGGTAACGTTATGAAAATTAATGAGTTTAAAGATAATACTATTTCGAGAAAGTCTTCCGCTGTTTATTTAAATGAAAGTTAGATGTTTTTAAAAAATATAACCAGTTATGAGAACCAACTGTAGGGTGCCTGGTTTGGGGCCTTACACCTCCGCTACCCCTTCTCCACCACCGAAGAATGCATCATCAACATATCCCATGGTCACTAGATCTCAGGTTAGCACCTTTAAACCGAGGCACATTGCTGACCTTGCACATGTTCAAACTAGCCCCTTGCACTATGCTTTATTTGCTTCTAAAGACCCTAAGGGTTACAAAACATCTGCTAAACATCCCCATTGGGTCAAAGCAATGCAAGAGGAAATGCAAGCCTTGAATTAAAACAACACTTGGAATCTTGTTCCCAGACTCCATGATACAAATGTTGTTGGGTCTAAATGGGTTTATCGTACCAAGTTTCATTCAGATGATTGCATCGATCGGTACAAGGCGTGTTTGGTGGCTCAAGTTTTTACTTAAGTCCTGGGTTTGGATTACTCTCTAACTTTTAGCCAGGTGGTAAAAGCATCAACCGTTCGTATTGTTATTACTTTAGCCACCATTAATCATTGGCCTTTATGTCACACCCCCAAATTTATTTACTTATTAAATAAATACAGGTTGCAACGATTGGTTCATTACACGATAGCGGAAGCTGTAATAGTGATTTCTAAGACTTGATTACATATACGATTACTAAAACTAAATAAATACAATGATCTAAGTCCTGCTAGTTCAATGGTCGACTTGAGACTTGATAATCTATGCCCGTCCGGTTATTAGGACTTGTTCCAACATAGCTAGCCTATTCCAACCGCGCCATGGCTAAAGGTTACATGAGAAACATACTTGAAAATGTCAACACAAAGGTTGGTGAGTTCACAGAGTTTGTTCATTTAGTACAGTTAGTTTTCCCCGAAAACGTATACATGACTTAGCCGTCATAAAATAAGTAGTTTTCCTTTGAAAACATGCCCATGACTTTACCGTCATAAAATATGTAGTTTTCCCTTGAAAACATGCTCATGACTTTACCGTCATGAAATAAGTAGTTTTCCTTTGAAAACATGTCCATGACTTTACCGTCATAAAATATGTAGTTTTCCTTTGAAAACATTACCATGACTTTACCGTCATAAATCCAATAAACATGATCATTTTTCGATCAAAACTCTTTTGTTTAAACCTGATCACTTTAACCTAATCAAAACTCTTTTGTTAAACCTGATCACTTTTGTTTAAACCTGATCACTTTAACCTGATCAAAACTCTTTTGCTTAAACCTGATCACTTTAATCTGATCAGACCTCTTTTGTTTAAACTTGATCACTTTAACCTGATCAAAACTCTTTTGTTAAACCTGATCAGAACTCTTTTGCATGTATTACCAATGAATCTGAATACTAATCCGATCTATTGACCCCATTTGTAAGCTTGCAAGGAATACAAAATAGTATGTAATGTACGAGACCGTAACCAAACCCCAACATTATGTGCCTCCCCCCGCCTTTCTGCGAGTAAGACAATATGCGGTCATTCGGCCATTTGGACCCCTGGTTAGCGCGACTAACCATGACCGGAGGCGTCACCCCCAATAGTACTATCCATATAATCCCGGGCTAAAATAGCTAATGGTTACTAACTTATTCAGAGGACTTTAAGCGCTTTACTTTTCCCTCAATACACACATACGGTCAGATCATTAGTTCATTCATTTACATACAAAAGTTTTTTACAAGTATGTTTCCACCCCAAATCATTTCAAAAACTTTAGAAAAAGGGGATTAGTGAAACTCACAAGAAGTTAAACCCGAATGTTCATGATGTCAAATGTGTAAGCAAATGTAATTCATGTTTTCAAAACATAACAAGTAAGTATGTTTCTCCCCCCGATATTTACAAAACATTAAAGAGTTAAAAAGGGGGCCGTGAACTCACCTTGTGTTCGATGAAATCCTAGCAAAATAATTAGCAACTAGTAAGGTCCGTGAATATGTGAGCCGACCTAACCGTGCCCTATGGTAAAATAAGACACTTTAAGGTCTAAACAATGTTTCTAAGGTTTAAGTTGATCGTGTATACGATTCACCCAATTAGACTCGACACGAATACTAGTTTATATTTCCGACAGTTTTGGCATGACGACCGTCAGTGACGAGTTGTGACAATCATATACATATATATATACTTATATAAATAAGTTATGTATCTCAAGACGTGTCTTTACGTTTACACAACCACCTCATGGTTGGGGTTGAAAACAATATATAGTATGGAAGGTAAAACGTTTACATCAAAATAGCCTTTAGTAATGTATTCGGGTTTTTACGTCAACTTGTGTCGTGTTTTTAGTCAATTTATCGAACTCAATAATTTATGAAACTTTTACCACACTCAAATAAGTGTATTGACTCCATAGAAATGTATTGATCATAATTTATAAAGGGGCTTAAGGGTTTCAAACAAAAATCATAACACAAATAGGTTAACAGCTTCGGTTTTGTCGGATAGGTCTCGGAAATCTTGACGGTTGGGGGTCAAAATGTTAGTTTTCTGATAATAGGACATATGGGTTGTAATGCCAACACAAAATACTAGTTTTAGAAAAAGGAATCAAGTCATTTGAACCATTTTTGAGTGAGTTATGACCCCATGAAGTCGGCCTTAGAATTCTGTCCAAAAACTCAGGTTGTACCAATTTTCTTGTATCGATCTTTTCGGGTATCAAAACTCCACCAAAAATCACGAAATTACTTGGGTTGGATAGAGGATTCTTTAAAATTAATTTTTGACTCAAGAATCGTCCATTTTGGTTTAGTTTTGATTAAGATACGACCCTCCAAAGTTGGCTAAAAATTCTGCCAGCAACATGTTTGTATAAAATTGTGACTTTTTCTTTGAACAATCCATTATTTGGGTGAATCTCCTACACAAAACAACTAGTAGGATCAATAAAATCAAGACTTGGTATGAAGAGACTCACTTAAAGCAAGCAAGGAGAAGGATTTGATGGAAGAATGTTGGCTTGAATCCTTATAACCACTTGGAATCACCTTGATCTTTTCTTGGAATTGCAAGAGGTGTGTGCATGTGTGTATGTGAGCCGTATATATGCATATAGAGTGAAAGAGGTTGAGTGTTCAACTTAATAAGATCATTACTAGTTATGGTTTGATATGATGGATTGACCCATGGATGGATCTACACTTAAAAGAGAATGGCCCTTATGACACAAAATGATGAGTTATGATGGATTTGATGGTGGTATGTGGGTGGGCCCCACATTTCGGCCATGATTGGGGATGGGGTGGGGGGTTGGGTCTTGTCACATCATGAGTCATCATTCCATGTATTAGTTAATTGGTTTTTAGGTAGTGTATACCCGGTAGGTGATCCCGTTATCTAATACTCGATATGACTTTTTAATGGTTTAAACTTTATATATCTATATACCCAGATGTTTTATATATATATATATACATATACATATACATATATATATATATAATTATTTAATGAAACGAGGGTTGAGTGTAGACCTCAACAAGTCATCATCATTACGACTTGACGTTGGAGTGGAGTATAAGCAAAGATATAATGATGGTGATGTGATATTTAAGTTGTTTGCACTCTTGGTTATAATCATGATGATTATGATGCTTGAGTGTTATGTAAGCAAAGCAATCATGATGATGATGTAATTGATTTTAACGCGGTATATTACCCGAAATTAATACCCGCTTCAATATCTTTAATTATTAAGACGTCCTACGTTTTGTGTAGTTTGACTATGGGTATTGACCTGGAATACTGGGTGTCACACTTTACTTCAGTTAGATGTTAAAAATGCCTTTTAAAACGAAAATCTCACCGAAACAGTTTTCATGGAGCAACCTCCCGGTTTCGTAGATCCGAAGTATCCCACACATGTGTACCTTTTAAACAAGGCTTTATATGGCTTAAAACAAGCCCATGTGCATGGTTTCAACGGATAAGCATGTTTCTTACTCACAGTGGTTTTGTTTGTAGTAGGGCTGGCACCTCCTTATTTATCTTCAAAAGAGATACACACATAATTTATCTTCTTGTGTACGTCGATGCCATTATCTTAACCGGGAACAATGGTGATTTGATTCAAAGTTTTATATCTTGACTCCACAACGAATTTGCCATTAAAGATATGGGTCGGCTTAATTATTTTTTGGGAATTGAAGTTACCTACACTGACGCGGGTCTCTTCCTTTGTCAGTCTAAATATGCATACGATATTCTTTCTCATGCGGGTCTTCTTGATGCCAAATCCGTTGCCACTCCCCTTACGACCACCGATACATTTTTGTCTAATGGTATTCCTTTTCACGATCCCACGTTATATCGGTCATTGGTTGGAGCACTCCAATATCTTACCATTACTCGCCCAGACCTTTCTTATGCGGTGAATCAAGCAAGTTAATTCCTTCACAATCCGACTTCTGTTCATTTTCAATTGGTAAAAAGAATTCTTATGTATGTCAAAGGTACCATTTCGTTTGATCTCTCCTTTGACAAACCTACCACCATCAAACTTGTTGGCTATTCAGATGCGGACCGGGCCCGGTGTATTGAGACACGACGGTCCACATACGGGTATTCTATTTACTTGGGTGGAAATCTTGTATCATGGAGTGCAAAGAAACAACCTACGGTTTCTAGGTCTAGTTGTGAATCTGAGTACCGAGCCACGACCAATACAGATTCATAAGTTATTTGGATTACCCACATACTCCGGGAGCTTCATGCCTTACCTACAGATCGGCCAACTATTCTTTGTGATAACCGAAGTGCACTATTTCGGAGTCAGAATCCAATTTCACCTAAAAGAGCAAAGCATATAGACCTCGCTTATCATTTTGTTCATGAACTGGTCTTCTTCGGTCGCCTACACACCAAGTTCATTCCAACCAAGCTTCAAGTGGCGGACATTTTCACCAAGAGTTTGCCTAAACTACTTTTTGAACATTTTCGAGGCAAGCTTCGTTTGGTCCACCACCCATTCACTTGAAGGAGGGTATTAACAGATGATAACTCGATTAAAATCAAGATCAATTTTTGTATTTAGTTTATTTACTTTCCTTTTAACTCTCCATCTAGTTAGGAGAATATTTGTATTTATACTCATTCATTGTATATTGTAAAATCGTTGAAGAATACCAAACTTACATGGCACTTGAGACAGCCATGTCACTTTATTGCACGACCATGTACTTTATGGCACGGTCGTGTTACTTTAGTGCACGGTGGTGTTCAACTCCTCGAGATCCACTTGAGTTAGAATGAGCCAAGTTGACTTAGAATGTCGGTTGACCAAACACGGCGGTGTCAAACTTCTTGCCAAAACATCAATAATTTTCGTTTTCTATTGGGGAAGCCATCCAAAAACGCAAATTCAAATATAAAACAACTAAGTGTTGATTCAAACGAATTTACTAATAAAAATGCATGGGGGATAACATCTATCACTAACATGTGCATAAGATCGTAAATATAACATGTTTAGAAAAATGATTCATCAAATGAATTCTTTTATTTTTTTAAATATTATTTATGATTTTTAAGAACACTTTTTAAAATTAAGATCCCTTTTCTAAAACCAACTGCGATGAGCATTACTTTCATGCTGCCACATGGTATTTTGTGAGTGGACAAAATTTTTATTTTTTATTATTTTTATTTTCAGCCCTTATAATATGTATATATATCTTATTAATCTAATAAATGAAAATCTTTTCAACACACGTGTCACTTTTCTAGACTAGGACCATTGTTTTTCCCGGCCATTTCACTATTCTTAATTTTTACTCACGCAGATCTGGCAATCGGTTTGACCCGTCTCACAAAACTTTCATTCTGATGATTTTCCTTATCTTCTCTCTAATCTCCTGAAACCCTAATATTTCTTTTCATTCTCTTCTCTTCAACAGATCTACAAGCAAGAATCATCGATTGTTCAATAAATCTGGCAATGAACTCCACCGTCTCTTCAACAAATTATCCTTATCTTCTCTCTAAACGGCCGAAACCCTAAATTTTCTTTTCATTATCTTCTCTGCAACAGATCTACAAATCATTGATGGTTCAACAAATCGATGAATCCAAATTTTCACGTCTACCGGATCTTCGACAAATCATCGCTGGTTCCCTGTTTCCCCCTCTGATGAACCTCTGTTACCTGTTTTTTTTTCTTTTTTCAGGCCACTAACACCCTTCAACAGGAAACATCTTCCCTTGATTTTTTCATGTGAAGCCTTGAAGATAATGTGTCAGACGGTACTTCATTGGTAGGTATCAATAATTTTGAAATAATAACTTATACATATTATTGTGGTGCATTTTAAACAATTTTTTGTTAATGATGTGTTATTGATCTTGAGATAATTTGGTGTGTTCCATTTGGTATTATCATCTGAATTGATGTGTTAATGATCTGAATACATATAAATGAACAGCAGCACCATGTCAAACAAGAATGTGTGACCCATTTATAAAAAAACAAGAATGCCATGTTGAACTATACATATTATAGCACTCATTTTTTAGCTATGTTTTTTTAAGAATTGACCCATTTACCTATGTTTTTTTTACCTTTAATAATCCTACAATTAAGATATTTATATTTTAGTAATTATTTTAAATTATAAGGGATATAATTGTAACAGATTTCCATCCAAAAAACCTTACTTTTTTTTTATATAAATAACACCTACAACTCATTGTAGGATTATAAAATCAACTCAAAATCCCTTATTCTCTGACTTATTTCAATGTAAGTAATAAGTAATTGTATTATTATAGTTTTCTACTCCTCTTGCTAATATAATATGAATCACCCAACATAACTTTGCTGTCCGAACTAGATATTTCTAAAGATGATTTCTCTATTAAGGTTCGTGTAATAAGGCTATGGAGGAAGCCTAATCCTCGGAAATTAGATGAAACTTTGTCCATTGAAATGATATTAATGGATGAAGAGGTACGTTATTACTTTTATATACATGAATTATTTATTTTAATTGCTTCTAATTATTAAACTTTGTATTTTTTTTTAAAATTAAATATTAAACTACATGCAACTATACATTTAAACAAATTTTTATCTTATACAGAGGCCGTAAAATTAGTCTTACCTTGTGGGATGCATATGCACAAGAGATTTCCGATTTTCTAAAATCTCACACAAATGACCATCATGTCGTTAATGTTTCAAGACTTTTCATCAATAGTGATGATGAGATTAACGATTTTAAAGAAAGGTTAGATAAAACAAATTGTACACAGTAACTTTTTTTCACATGGTAAAACAAATTGAAAGAACCTGTTTTCACATGATCAACTATATGTGGCGTTATCAATAGTCAAAAGTAGAGATTGGCTGAAACTGTTGATCTTAGATAAGGATAATAAAGTTAGTAAAGTTACTTCAAATGTGGTATAAAAAGAAATATTTAGTTCTTTGTGAAATACAAATGTAACTCTTCTTTTTTCTATATTGTGTGAAATGATTCATGTTACTCATGAGTATAACTTTTTATTAACATCTGTTTATACGTTTAATTAAAGCGACTATTAAACGTGTTTGTAACATCTTTTTTCTTTAATCTATCCGTATAACACACGGGTTTGTAAGCTAGTATATCTATACTATATATATATATAGGAAGGTTCTACTAATAAGTGGTTTTTCGCTAAGAAACACTAAGAAAATGGGTCAAACGAACTCTGATTGAGCTTATTCCAGCGGCGTTAGAGGCGTCTCATCAAACCCTAACACGCCCCCGAAAACCTAAACCCCCCTCCACCCTCATCCCCAAAAACCTAAACCCACCCCCTCACCCTCAAAAACCTAAAACCCTCACCCCCACCCCCAAAAAAACCTAAACCCTAAAAGCTAAAACCTAAGACTAAAACCCTAAAATTCAACCCTACAATCTAAACCTTAAAAGCTAAAACCCTAAAAGCTAAGATGGTAGAGTTCGACGAGACGGTTCCAACGCCGTTGAAATGAGCTCAATCGGAGTTCGTTTGATATCGTTTCTTAAGGTTTTTGTCATTTTTAGGTTTATTAGCGAAAAACCACTTCTTATTTGAACCTCCCATATATATATATATATATTATACGCTTTTAACCTGTTTCATTTTCTAATAATTTCGTTTTTCTGTTATAATTTTCGTTCGTTACCTTAAAAAAAAATGAATGCGCGGTTGGTTTTGGCTTTTTTGTGAACGTTCATTAAAACGTAATTGTATTTAAATCGAGTATATTTTTTTTGTTGTACGCTATAGCGAGCGACGTTACCGTTGCAGTGCTGTGACAAACCCAATTGCTTATGAGCGTACAATATCTTTAGCGGTTTTGTGGTTTTATCGTATCCGGTATCGGTCTTCGCTTTTATGGTTTTTGATGAGTCGAAGTGATAACGACCAAAACCCTGTCGCGTAATGTGGAGGAAAAACGATCGCGCTCCCCGCGAAGCGTGGGGTAAAAACACTAGCTGTTATGATATCGAGAATGAACGCTAAAACAAGCGTAAATGATAAACGTGAGAATGAAAAGAGAGAATGATTGGGGGTAAAAAAGAATGATTTGATTGATAACTCACTAATGATTACAAAGAGACTATTTATATATAAGGAAAGAAACTAACAAAACTACCGGGTGAACTTACTAAGTGCGCCCCTAAGTTCGCCCCTATTAAAACATACGAACTTGATACAAGTTCGCTAACCCCCCCCCCCCTAAGTTGGAGGTGTATACAACCCCAACTTGGAAATGATATCTGAATGCGGTTGACCACCCAGATTCTTAGTGAATAAATCTGCAAGTTGATCAGAAGTCCGCGTATGAGAAAGTAGAATCAAACCGGCTTGAAGCTTCTCACGGATAAAATGACAATCCAACTCAATATGCTTAGTCCGCTCATGAAAAACAAGATTCTTAGCGATGTGGATGCCCGCCTGATTGTCACACTTGAGAAGAACATGAGTGAGATTAGTAAGCTGAAACTTCACAAATAACCGAGTTAACCAAGCAAGTTCATTTGTGACTCAACGAAGAAACCGATATTCAGCCTCAGCAGAACTAAGAGAAACAGTTGCTTGCTTCTTGGATTTCGAAGAAATAGAATTGCCCCCAAGAGAGATAAAATAGCTACTAACAGAACGCCCAGTATTAGAGCAAGCCACCCAATCAGAATCACAATAAGCAGACAAAGACATATCAGGATCATCATTAAAAAACGAAGAGTATACCACGCAACATCCCAATGAGAACAAGTGCCTTTGACATAACGAAGAGTATGCCACGCAGCATCCCAATGATGAACACGCAGATCACTCATAAACTGGCTGAGAAACTGAACTACAAAGGCAAGATCAAGCCGCGTGTGAGTGAGATAGTTGAGTTTACCAACAAGGCGACGATAGGCCAAAGGATCATCAAGAACTTTACCTTCATTGAGCTTGAGCTGTAAATGCAAAGGCAGAGGTGACAAAACAGAAGAAACATCATCCGTAGGGAACTCATCCAGTAAATCCTTCGCAAACTTACAAGAGTCATAATAAGACCATGAGAAGACTTGAGAACTTCAATTCCCAAATAGTTAAGACCATGGTTGTAAAAATCGCTAGGCGCTAGTCGGGCGGTGAGGTAGGGCCTAGGCCTAGGCGGGATTAATCGGTTTGGAATTTTTATATGTAATTTCCAGTTTTTTATATATATACACACATTTTTATATGTAATTTTTATAAAAATGTTCATTTTTAAACCACACCAAAGGTTTTCGCCGAAATTTGGCCGGATATTTCAGGTTTTCGCCGGAATGTTCGCCGGAATCTGGCCGCCTAGGACCGCCTAGCGACTTTTGGACCGACTAGGCCAAAATTAGTCGTTAACGAGCCGCCTAGCGACTAATCGGCGCCTAGGCGCGATTTTTACAACACTGGTTAAGACCACCAAGATCCTTGATCTGAAACGTGGAGTGTAAGAAAGCCTTTAAAGCAGACATCTCTTGTTCATTATTACCAATAAGGAGAATGTCATCAACATAGACAGCCACATGAACAACAGATCTCCCATGGTCTTGGAAAACAAAGAATAATCATTAGGAGAACGCATATAGCCTTTAGTTTTAAGAGCATCAGAAAGCTTTCCATACCATTGCTTTGAAGCTTGCTTCAAACCATAAAGAGACTTCTTGAGTTTAAGAACATGATCAGGAGAGAATAATGGCATTCCAGGAGGAGGAAGCATATAAATGTCTTAATCAAGATCCCCATGTAAGAAATCATTATTTACATCCAATTGATATAAACCCCAATGTCGTTTGGTGGCAACAACAACAAGACTACGAATAGTAGTCATTTTAACGACAGGGGAGAAAGTCTCATTATAATCGATCCCGGCTTTCTGAGTATCACCATGAACAACCAAACGGGCTTTGCAGTGTTCAACTGTGCCATCATCATTATACTTGACTTTATACACCCATTTGCATTTAATAGCTTTCTTACCCTTAGGTAAATGCATAACCTCCCAAGTTTGATTACGTTCCAAGGCATTAAATTCCTTAGTCATAGCCTCTTACCAAGCAGGATGTTTAGCAACCTCCTGATAAGAAGAAGGTTCCTGAACAGAATCAAGATTGAGAAGGAGCTGCTGAGAATCAGGAGAAAGATCAGCAAGATTAACAAAATGAGAGGCTTGGCAAGCACTCGACAAAGTATGAAAGCAAGAGGAATCAACATAAGCAGAATTACAAACATAATCCTGCAGATGAGAAGGAGGAACAGAAGAATGAGAAGATCTTTTGAGCTCCGGAGGAGCAGGAGCAGGAGAAACACGAGGAGGAGAAGAATCAACTTCAGGAGCAACCGAAGAAGAAGAAGAGGGAACAACAGCTGGATCTGTCGCCTCAAAGAGATTAGTTAGAGAAGGGAACAAAGAAGAGGGATCCGAAGAATGTAAAGAAGGGAAAATGTGCTCAAGAAAAGTCACATCCCAAGAAACAAGAACTTGTCGAGTGACAAGATTATAAAGTTTGTAACCTTTCTTTCCAAAAGAATATCCAATAAAGATACAAGCTTGAGCCCTAGGCTGAAATTTTTCTCTTCCAGGTGTAGAAGTACAAGCATAACATAAACACCCAAAAGTACGAAGATGAGTGTATGATGGAGCTTTACCAAAAAGCATCTCAGAATGAGATTTACCCTTGAGAACCCGTGTAGGGAAAATGTTAATCAAATGAGTAGCAGTAAGAACACATTCACCCCAAAAAGTTATAGGTAACTTGGATTGTAACATAAAAGCGCGAGGAGTTTCAAGAAGATGCTTATGTTTTCGTTCCACCTCCCCATTCTGTTGAGGAACCCGAGGACAAGTAGTTTGATGAAGAATGCCCTTTTGTTTAAAATACTTGGCATGATGAACACCCGAACCAAGTTCAAAAGCATTATCAGATCGAACACGCTTCACTTTGGTACTAAACTGAGTCCCAACCATCTCAATGAACCCTTGAAGAATAGTAAAGGCATTGCCTTTAGTTGTCAAAAGATGAGTCCAAGTAGTTCTAGTAAAATCATCAACAATGGTGAGAAAATATTTATATCCATCATATGTAGTAGATCGATACGGTCCCACTCAAACGCGGATTGATATTTTGTTGGAAAAATCCAAGAATCCGGATTGAATTCTCGTGTCGTAAGAAAAAAAGAATATTTAGGTATAGATATTACCTCTTTTTTCTCCTTTCAAACAAATTGAAATGATTGAAGTTTTTCTATTTGGAATCGTGTTAGTTGTTCTAGTAAAATCATCAACAATGGTGAGAAAATATTTATATCCATCATATGTAGTAGATCGATACGGTCCCCACGTATCAATATGAATAAGATCAAACATGTGAGAACTGGATATACTACTAGATGCAAAAGGCAGCTTATGATGTCTAGCCTTAAGACAAACAGAACAATCATCAATAAAACAATCATGTGCACCAGTAAAAATTGCTTAAGTTTGTGCAAAGGTAAATGACCAAGACGATGATGCCAAAGTTTCAAAGAAACATCAGAATTATAGTGAGAAAAAGAATCAACTGTAATAGAGAAAAGTTTATTATGATGCAAAAGATAAAGTCCATTGAGAAGATCTCCCAGAACCAACGGACTACTCAGTGAATGGGTCTGCAAGAAACAAGAAGTTTCAGAAAACTGAACAAGACCCTTTGTATCCCTACAAAATTTGGGAACGGATAAAAGATTATGCTTGAACTGAGGCACAAAGAAGACATTGGAGATAGAAAAAGTCTTGGTGAGATTAACCGTTCCGACTTGCGTCACAGTCAATACATGCTTGTTTGGAAGAAGAACATAGACAGGCGAATTAAGCAATTAAACGTTAGAAAGCAAATTGAAATCAAAGCAAATATGATTACTTGCACCAGTATCAATGATCCAAGTAGTGTCGAATGTAGTCGAATTGCAAGCAATAATACCTGCAAAATTTGCAAAACTTAGTGGTTGAACAGTAGGAACACCACCCTGAACCCCAGAATTTTGTTGAAGAAGTTGCAGCAAATTATTGTACTGTTTGGAAGAGAGACCAGTAGGTGCAATAGAAGCAGGAACAGTAACACCAGCATCAGAAACAACATTTCCAGCAGCTTTGGGCTAAGTAAATTTGAAATATTTGGGGAACCCAATTAGATGATAACATTTGCTGGCGTTGTAACATCCATGATTTTTTTGATATTATTTTTAACAATAATAACAACACATTTCAAGCCTGTACTAACCACATTAATTTGACGAATATTAAATTCGAATTTGTTTCCAACCTTGCAAAAATATGTTATTCCCTATTATATATGTCACATATAAATGCATATTTATATAAATGTACATTTTACGATTCATGAACTAAATCATTAATACAAACCTTCTAATCTTATATATATATATATATATATATTTATATAGAAACCTTGCTTTTTATAAAATCTTTATGACTAAACGAAAAATATTTAAACTTTTATAAAACCATTTTTATAAAAACTTACAATTTAAACAAACTAGTTTGAACCCCCCCCCCCCCCCTAAACATTTGAACCCCCCAATTTGAACCCTCACACATTGACTTTGACCCCATGTACACACAATGACCCATTTTGACTTTTTATGGTTAACGGCTTACCAAATCTTGCAAATCAACACTGAAATCGATCAAGCCATAAATCTTGGAACTTTCCTCGTATGCATAACTGACTCACAATTGTTTTCCCACCTAATTAACAAGCCCATTTAACAATTTTCGGCCAAATTCAAAGTTTGAATGCCTTTTGACTATTCTTAGTCAAACCAAGCTAATTCGGGAAGTAATCCATCAAATTGAAACGTGTTCTTGACCCCAAATCACGCGTATACTAGTCTCACATGAATCCAGACCATAATCGTGACCCAATTCATCATCCATTGAACGTATTAACACGTGAATCATGCAAACAGCTGTCCTCTGTTAACCCGAATCAAATTGAATAAATAAGATGGAAATGATCAACTAGAATCACTCACACACACTCGCGACATCTCTGCCAAACTCTCCTAACCCTCATTTGAGCTGCATTTCACCCCTGGACCGAGTACAAGCCCCAAGAACACCGAACCTGTTGTTCTAGCCGTCTGCACTCATCACTCAACCAAAACTGGTAATTCTCGTGTTTTTGTAATCGTTTTGACCCCATAAGCGAAAGCCCTATGGTCGGAGCTTCGATCGCTTGCTTAATCGACTCAATTGCAGGGCTAGGGTTTCGGGGTACGTATGGGGACGAAGGGACTGAGGGTTTAAACTTTTTTTCTAAATTCGAACTTGGTTTTAGGTCATGGCATCTGCCCAGACCTACTGGTTGATCCACTTTGCTTCTACGCGGTTGGTCGCGGGTTCGAAACCCAAACCCGGGCCCTTTTTGCCTCTGTAGATTCCCAAACCCATATTTCCCTTCTGTCCTCACCTTAAAACCTTTCTGAACCCAAATTTTCGCACTGGTAGTCCTTTGGTCCAGTGGTTAGACCTTTGACCTCTCACAGCAGCCACCCGGGTTCGAACCGGGTGGACTGTTTTCATTTTTAAAATCGGTTTTTCACACTCAAAATGTTATATAAAAATTATCTTATAAACCCAATGCCATTTGGAAGTACTTTGTGAAAAATAAACAAATTTTAATCGAGAATCATTATTTTTACGATTTAAATGATTTTGAAAATCTCCTTAACAATATAAAGGAGATTAAATTTTGATAGAAATTATTAGTTTTATTTGAAACATTTATGTTATCTATTTTCATAAAATTGTGTAAAGATGTTATAGAATACATAATAATTTTTTAAGAATTTTCATAAAAACAATAATCCATTTAATTATCAATTTAAGATTTAAAAGTTCATTTGAACAAATCTAAATTTTCATTAAACATATCTATACCTACATTTCATTTGTTTCTTTATAAAGACACTATTTTTATAGTAACTAAATAAAAAGAATTTGGTTATTTAATTTAATTTTTTTTTACATTAATAACTTCGTTTAGGGTTTAAATTAGTTAACTAAGTTATATAAACTAAACCTTAAGATAATTATTATTTTCACTAAAATTCTTTGAACTTACGTTGTTATGAAACTTGTATTCAAATACAAACATCAACTGATATACACCCTTTATATGAAATGACACGACCTTTATGTACGAATCCACACACATATCAAAACCTGATGAACATTAAACCTTACCATAGACTTGTGCATGTTATTAATTCACATTCATACGATTTCACTCTAGGTTAAGTTTTTGATTGCAAATTCACTTGTGCTACTTATTGCTCGTGATATCTACACCATATAACCAAGTGAGTTTACATAGCCCCTTTTTCTTTTGTACATTTTTGGGGTGAAACATGATTACTCAACAAACCTTATTTGCAATTACACACGTACAATTCTACAATATGATCATATGTGTTTATTTGTGCTTTATGCTTGAATGCTATTTGTTAAGGCTACATATACATGACATATTCGTACAATCATTAATACATTACATCAGGATAACATGTGTTGTTATCCCCTACATTTACATCATGATAACATGTGTTGTTATGCCCTACATTTTCATCAGGATAACATGTGTTGTTATGCCCTACATTTACATCAGAATAACATGTGTTGTTATGCCCTACATTAGGATAACATGAGTTGTTATGCCCTTCAATTACAAAGTTTCAATTGTGCAACTAGCGTAACATAGATTCTCCATAAATGTTTTATAAACCACGTATCATTTGAATTGTACACAAAACATTTGAACTTTACTTGTGGTGTCAAAACCTATGTATGCTCACCAACTATTTATAGTTGACCCTCTCATTTTATCATGTTTCAGGTACAATTGTTTGAGTTAAGATTCAAGCTACCTCACTTAGGGTTGAGGACCTAGTTTTAAATTTTAATATGGAGATTTATGTATTCTTAAATTCTTGTAAATGATGTAACTGATTACTTGAGTTATGAAATGAAATTTACTGTTTAATTATTACAACTTTAGCAAACCATGAGTTTATGAACAGTCTACATGTCCCGCCCCGACGTTTCCGCCGTCGGTTCGGGTGTGACAGATTGGTATCAGAGCCTTGGTTATAGGGAATTAGGTTATTAGACACTTTTGACCTAGACTATAACCTTAGGACATCCATCAAATGCCATGCTACTAAATGCTACATGATTACTACTTTATATGTATATTTTTACATGTTATTCTAAGTGTTACTTAGCATGATACAATATCTGATAGCCTACGTACTACACTACTTGATAACTCTTGTACTTATCACTACTATCTACATGCTACCTATTTGATTAGGTGTTATCCTAAGTCTTATCACACACTATTTCACACCTAATCCTTTATACACCCTCATTCTTGTACACATGGCACCATCATCATTTGTGAACAAAAAAAAATGTAATTAATTAAGCTCTTAGGCCTAAAGCCTATTAAAATCTTAAAATCTCGTCAAAGTTTTGGGTTCTGAAAATTAGTAAAGAACATGTGCAACCCGGAAGGGTGAGTGCCTGTACTTTGGGTCTTCTGTCTAGGAAAGCATTTCATATAAATCCAAATCAACTGGAGGATCCGTATGCTTTCCTGGGAATTCCCGAAGTGAGTGTTCACTTATAGGCTAAAGCATGTCTTCTTGAAAGTATAGGAACTTGAATTACTTTGATTTGTCAAAGTACCCATTTGGTTATGATATCAAATGAGTACAACCTAAACACCATCGTTCTGTTTATTACAATTTAGTACACGTACCTAAGCCCTCTTGTAACTAATCATTTTATTAACTGAATTAAACTACATCGTTATTCTGTTCAAACAAAACGTTTATCAAACCTTTAGATAGAATCTGAAATATAATCTTTCTATAAACATTTTCACCTTTTAAGGAAATTTAATACAACTCGTTTTATAAAGATATTATTTTAATTAATAATTAATTATGACTTTTCTTGTTAAATTAAATATTAAACATTGGCTTAGTTATTAAACAATTGAGCAAGTAATTTCTCTTAGAAATAGTCTTCTTATAATAATTAAAAAAAAATCATTTAATTATCCATATAGTTAATTATTCAACTGTTTTCACCATTTTATAAACAAGAATAAGTTACAACTACTTATTTATTTTACAAACAAAAGAGCACAAATCAGTTATTCGTAAGCACACGGCTCTAAATATCTACACAACTTTCTCATTATCTTACTCCCTTAGAAATGCATGATTGTACTAAGCACTGCAAGGAGATGAATAAATTCATGTAGTCATCCATATAAACCTCATCAAAATTTCAAAGTTTAAATCCAACTACCCACATCATACATGAAAGACGAACAACACGCTTGTCTGCAACACTCGACTACCTGCAAAATTCGATAGTTTACTGTACTTATGGTATCCAATAACTTACAAATAAACACTCACATTATACATAAAACTTAGTTGTTTACCATATACATAATATTACATTGATCACATAATACATGAAACTTATTTAATTGCAAAATACATGATACCAAATTGTTCACACTATACAATATACATGATACTACATTGTGCACATCTTACTTGAAACTCCCTTGTTTACAAAATGTGTGATACTAAATTGATTACATTTACAAAATACAATATACTAAATTGTTTACGTCATACATAAAAACTTATTTGGTACTAATTTATTCACGAAACCTATTTGTTTACAGTGTACATGACACTAGATCATACATGAAAACTTGAGTGCTTACACTATGCACAAAATTTGATTGTTTACATTGTTGCAATTGATTAAATACATCAAACACAAGACATGATTATTCACCTTATCCATGAAAGCTACTCGGGGTTTCACGTATTCTTGTTCAAACACGAGGAAACTACGGAACCCTAAATTATGTCACGTTATTACTCTTAGTACCTGATTGTCTCTACTATCTATGGACATAGTTCTTTGTTAGCAACACATACGTGAAAGCAATAGTTACAAATTAAGTGTTTTTGTGTTACCCCCTGGACCCCACACACAATGGGATGAACTATGTGAACCATGCGACGATTTGGATAATTACGGGTGCACACGTAATTATAAAGATCAGCGTATGGAAGACATAGTGAAATCTGTCGTGTGTTATGACATGAAACCTATCGTGGTACATAGTAACAAAAACTAATGTGATATGATAAGGACATGGTGGATACGCCGCTGGTACTTCCTATATATAAGTGTTCCTGTCATAAAATCAGAAGTAGCGTTATTCTTGTCACGTAAAGTTTTATGTTGTTTGACGGGGCCAATGTTTGTGAAATCTTTTAACATATTAGATTACATCTCAACAAACCTTGATCATCTAGTTCCCATCAATTCCATTCTAAGTAATACATTCCATCTGTCGAATCCAAATTATTATTTAAACATACTTTCTCCTCAAATTCATTTCATAACTAAATCTATTACCATCATTCATGCCTGACCTTGAGAAACAGACCTCAAAGCAACAATCAAAATTCGTTTAAAAAAAAATCCAACCCTTATCTCTTTCCTGATTCAGTAGTCTCCACTAGTTAAATTTCGGGACGAAATTCCCTCAACTAGAGGATACTTTAACATCCATGATTTTTCCGATATTATTTTTAACAATAATAACAACACGATTCAAGCCTGTACTAACCATATTAATTTGACGAATATCAAATTCGAATTTGTTTCCAACCTTGAAAAAATATGTTATTCTCTATTATATATATATATATATATATATATATGTCACATATAAATGCATATTTATATAAATGTACATTTTACGATTCATGAACTAAATCATTAATACAAACCTTCTAATCTTATATATATATATATATATATATATATATATATATATATATATATATATATATATATATTTATATAGAAACCTTGCTTTTTATAAAATCTTTATGACTAAACGAATAATATTTAAACTTTTATAAAACCATTTTTATAAAAACTTACAATTTAAACAAACTAGTTTGACCCCCCCCCCCCCCCCCTCAAACATTTGAACCCCCCAATTTGAACCCTCACACCTTGACTTTGACCCCATGTACACACAATGACCCATTTTGACTTTTTATGGTCAACGGCTTACCAAATCTTGCAAATCAACACTAAAATCGATCAAGCCAGAAATCTTGGAACTTTCCTCGTATGCATAACTGACTCACAATTGTTTTCCCACCTAATTAACAAGCCCATTTAACAATTTTCGGCCAAATTCAAAGTTTGAATGCGTTTTGACTATTCATAGTCAAACCAAGCTAATTCGGGAAGTAATCCATCAAATTGAAACGCTTTCTTGACCCCAAATCACGCGTATACTAGTCTCACATGAATCCAGACAATAATCGTGACCCAATTCATCATCTATTGAACGTATTAACACGTGAATCATGCAAACAGCTGTCCTCTGTTAACCCGAATCAAATTGAATAAATGAGATGGAAATGATCGATTAGAATCATTCACACACACTCGCGACATCTCTGCCAAACTCTCCCAACCCTCATTTGAGCTGCATTTCACCCCTGGACTGAGTACAAGCCCCAAGAACACCGAACCTGTTGTTCTAGCCGTCTGCACTCATCACTCAACCAAAACTGGTAATTCTCGTGTTTTTGTAATTGTTTTGACCCCATAAGCGAAAGCCCTATGGTCGGAGCTTCGATCGCTTGCTTAATCGACTCAATTGCAGGGCTAGGGTTTCGGGGTACGTATGGGGACGAAGGGACTGAGGGTTTAAACTTTTTTTCTAAATTCGAACTTGGTTTTAGGTCATGGCATCTGCCCAGACCTACTGGTTGATCCACTTTGCTTCTACGCGGTTGGCCGCGGGTTCGAAACCCAAACCCGGGCCCTTTTTGCCTCTGTAGATTCCCAAACCCATATTTCCCTTCTGTCCTCACCTTAAAACCTTTCTGAACCCAAATTTTCACACTGGTAGTCCTTTGGTCCAGTGGTTAGACCTTTGACCTCTCACAGCAGCCACCCAAGTTCGAACCGGGTGGACTGTTTTCATTTTTAAAATCGGTTTTTCACACTCAAAATGTTATATAAAAATTATCTTATAAACCCAATGCCATATGGAAGTACTTTGTGAAAAATAAACAAATTTTAATCGAGAATCATTATTTTTACGATTTAAATGATTTTGAAAATCTCCTTAACAATATAAAGGAGATTAAATTTTGATAGAAATTATTAGTTTTATTTGAAATATTTATGTTATCTATTTTCATAAAATTGTGTAAAGATGTTATAGAATACATAATAATTTTTTTAAGAATTTTCATAAAAACAATAATCCATTTAATTATCAATTTAAGATTTAAAAGTTCATTTGAACAAATCTAAATTTTCACTAAACATATCTATACCTACATTTCATTTGTTTCTTTATAAAGACACACTATTTTTATAGTAACTAAATAAAAAGAATTTGGTTATTTAATTTAATATTTTTTTTACATTAATAACTTCGTTTAGGGTTTAAATTAGTTAACTAAGTTATATAAACTAAACCCTAAGATAATTATTATTTTCACTAAAATTCTTTGAACTTACGTTGTTATGAAACTTGTATTCAAATACAAACATCAACTGATATACACCCTTTATATGAAATGACACGACCTTTCTGTACGAATCCACACACATATCAAAACCCGATGAACATTAAACCTTACCATAGACTTGTGCATGTTATTAATTCACATTCATACGATTTCACTCTAGGTTAAGTTTTTGATTGCAAATTCACTTGTGCTACTTATTGCTCGTGATATCTACACCATATAACCAAGTGAGTTTACATAGCCCCTTTTTCTTTTGTACATTTTTGGGGTGAAACATGATTACTCAACAAACCTTATTTGCAATTACACACGTACAATTCTACAATATGATCATATGTGTTTATTTGTGCTTTATGCTTGAATGCTATTTGTTAAGGCTACATATACATGACATATTCGTACAATCATTAATACATTACATCAGGATAACATGTGTTGTTATCCCCTACATTTACATCATGATAACATGTGTTGTTATGCCCTACATTTTCATCAGGATAACATGTGTTGTTATGCCCTACATTTACATCAGAATAACATGTGTTGTTATGCCCTACATTAGGATAACATGAGTTGTTATGCCCTTCAATTACAAAGTTTCAATTGTGCAACTAGCGTAACATAGATTCTCCATAAATGTTTTATAAACCACGTATCATTTGAATTGTACACAAAACATTTGAACTTTACTTGTGGTGTCAAAACCTATGTATGCTCACCAACTATTTATAGTTGACCCTCTCATTTTATCATGTTTCAGGTACAATTGTTTGAGTTAAGATTCAAGCTACCTCACTTAGGGTTGAGGACCTAGTTTTAAATTTTAATATGGAGATTTATGTATTCTTAAATTCTTGTAAATGATGTAACTGATTACTTGAGTTATGAAATGAAATTTACTGTTTAATTATTACAACTTTAGCAAACTATGAGCTTATGAACAGTCTACATGTCCCGCTCTGACGTTTCCGCCGTCGGTTGGGGTGTGACAGGCGTCATGACCCGACTTCTTGCAATGAGAACAAACAGAGCCTTTCCGAGCACTAGAACTCTTCGGCACCTTCACATAAGCATTCATAGAAGCATTATGAGGAATACACTGTGCAGATGAGTGAAGCTCCCTCTGTTTCTCATCTTGAATGAGAAAAGCATAAGCCTGATTGATGGAGGGAATAGGCTTCATCGTGATAATATTCCAGCGAATCATGTCATAGCAGAAATTAAGACCAATCAGAAGTTGCATCAAACGTTGATCTGCTTCGCGTTTAGCCATAAGTCTGGAATTACCACAGGTGTAAGGAGGAATAGGCTCGATGACATTATGCTCATCTCAAACAGACTTGATTTTGGTGAAATAAGTAGCAACATCAGCATTCCCTTGAGAAATATCATAAAGAGACTTCTGCAATTGATAATACTTTGCCCCATTACTCTATCCATACCGGTTAGTTAACTCATCCCAAAGTTGACGAGCAGTCTCAACATACCAAACACTCTTACTAATATCACGAGACAAAGTGTTCAGAATCCAAGAAATGACCATATCATTGCATCTCTTCCATAACTTCAGATTAGGAGAGGAAAGAGGTCTGACAATAGTACCATCAACAAAACCAATCTTGTTTTTTGTAGATAGCGCAATGGACATGACACGTTTCCAAGATTCAAAAACAGAGCCGTCAAAAGATTTTGAAACAAGTAAGAGACCCGGATGATCAGATGAGTGCAAGAATAAATGATTAGAAGAATCCATAGCCACAATGATAGGGGGATAAAAAGTATTAGGGATGACAAGAGAAACAAAGAAACAAAACTGACAAGAAGAACACTGAGGTATGTGAACTTAACAAGTTCTAGACAAAAGAAGAAGTGAACTTAACAAGTTCGCTAGAAAGCACAAATCTGAAAGAACAAAGAAGCGAATTTAGCAAGTTCGCCAGAAAACAGAAGAAACAAGCGAACTTAACAAGTTCGTCTGCACGAACTGAAAAACGCGAAAATGATCCAGAAATCATCATAACTCGAAATCAAGAACGAGTATGAAGAAATTCAACCGTAGGAATGATGAGAAACATAAATGGAATGTTTTGAACGGATCAAAACAACAAAATAACCCCAATCGACACGAGAAACAAGAAAAAGTAATGAAAAACGAGACAAGAGTGCGGAATAAAGATAGAAAATAGAAGAAAATCACATAATCGAGCATATATGCTATGATACCATATTATGATATCGAGAATGAACGCTAAAACAAACGTAAATGATAAACGTGAGAATGAAAAGAGAGAGAATGATTGGGGGTAAAAAAGAATTATTTGATTGATAACTCAATAATGATTACAAAGAGGCTATTTATATACAAATAAAGAAATTCACAAAACTACCGGACAAACTTACTAAGTTCGCCCATATTAAAACATGCGAACTTAATCATAGGCGTCCTTGAGATTTCGGGTACCATGTGCAACTTTAAAAAGTGGGCCGCTAAATATAAAGTTATATGAAAAAAAATCATTAATACGACGATCGGTTTTTTTGGTTCGATCTATTGAAGCCCTAATAGATCGAGTGATTGCCGATTGTCAATTGAAGCCCTTGACGACATCTCCTCAAATTCAATTCTTTGTTGCTAGTTTTTTTTAATTAGGTTTGAAAAATGTACAATTTTTTAAGTGGGTTAAATGAGTTTACAGTTTTAGATGGGTTAAATGAGTTTAGATGACCTAAAACTAAAAAAGATGTTGAGTTAGTTTTTAAAAAAGTTTACTGGGTTTTAAAATATTATTGGTTTATAAACTTTATATGTTTTTGTTTTAAAATAAATTTAAATATGTAATATATAACAAAATAAAAAATTTGGGCCCCAAAAAAACAGACCATGTGCGGTCGCACACTCCGCGCCCCTAAAGGGCCGGCCATGAACTTAATACAAGTTCCCTAACACTAGTTACTAATAAAAATGATTCTGACAAAAAAACATTATTATACAACTATTTAGAAGCATGCCGACAAGAACGCAGGTGCAGGAAGCGTGGCGAATTGAAAGTGATGACCATGATGTTACGTACTACCAAATCATCCCATGTTACATAATTCATTTGATTACATCTATCACTTCTACGATAATAAAAACATCCATCTCGTCTCATATGATATAATATCCACTTCACTTAAATAAATGGTTTTATTAATTTAAAAATTAATCTCATCTTTATTTGCAAATAAATTAGGTATTTAACAAATACTTAAATAAATTCAATTATACACTAAATCAAGTCTCATCTTAAACATATATAACGAATAATCAGATAATCTTTAATCAATTTTTATGCAAACAAATCTTTAGCATATATAACATATAATCTATATAATCAATTTGTATTATTATTCAAACTCGATAAAGTCGAGTTGTTAACGTATATAACGACTAATCAGATAATCTTTAATCAATTTGTATCGCGATTAAGAAGTTAAGTATTTCAAGCATATTTTCGTATTCAAACTTGAAGTCAAAAGTTAACTCAAACAAGTCGAATCGAGTTTGAGCTCGAATAATATCCACTGTAAACTTGGACACATGATTTACAAATATAAAATTATTAAACTACAAACCAAACATGTAGAATAGAACATAACAAAACCACCATCATATAAAATTATCATTTTTACCAAAAAGAACCTAATTCAGAAACTTGAAATGGAAGGATAATTGCACCACAAACCTAATGTTCTCACACACCAGCACACCTATTTAACACAAATACCACACAAATTTACAGATTTAACCTCCATTTTTACACAAATTTTCCAACTAATCAAGAGGGTGGTTTTAGATGGGACCAATTTCTCCACTTTCATGAGCTTCTTTAACTCTCTTATCATACTCATCTTCTTCCCCTTCATCTTCTCCTTCTCCCTCATCTTCTTTATCTTCATCATCATCCTCATCCTCATCTCCCCATCCATACCCACTATGGGACCGTGCAACGGGCGGTGGGACCCTTGCTTCCTCGACGATCTTCATGATATCCTCTACACTTTGTGGGGAAAATGTGGGGTTCTCCTTCCTGTAATATGCAGCCTGTGCTGCTTCTGTTAGTTCCCGAGGCAAGTTCTTTAGGAACCATGGATGGCTCTTGATTTCCTTCAGGGTGATTCTCTGGAGCAAAAACAAATACAAATGTTGAGATACGGTTTAATAGTGATTATGTGATATTGAATAATGAGAATCAGAAGAATACCCTCGATGCATTGGCAACAAAGATCCGAGAAAGAAGGTGTCTACAGTCTTGAGATATGTGAACATAGTCTGGGATTTTGTATTGAACAGCCATTATTCGCTGCGAGTCAAAGGTCAAAGCCAACATTAACAACAGTGAGTCAAAACAAATGTTGTTGTAAAGTAAGTAAAGCAAAGCCACTACTTGAATTGTCTTCCTAAAGTTCTTGGGATCTTCTTGGTCCTCAAAAGGGTACGCCCCCACCAGCATCACATAAAGTGTCACTCCACAAGACCAAACATCTGCCGTCTAAAGAACACAAAACAAAATTCACAAAGCATAATTCACAAACACCAAAGAATATAGAAAAAAGATGTACACAATCAACAATTATTTCACAACTTTCATCATTAGTCATCTAATTCATCTGGCATAACTGTAAAATTCCCAAAAAAACCTTCAAGGGGGTGAGGCGGTGGTAAGCGCCTGAGTCCCTCTGGCAGAGGTCTCATGTTCGAGTACACTTCCACTGGTTTTCTGCCTTTAACCCCCTTAAAGGCCACCCGCCCAGCACAAACTACATTTTACCTGATCCCATTGGTTAGCAATGTATTGGTGGGGTCCCATTAAATTTACCAGTAACAGGTTCTCATGATTACAAGAAATGCACAAACATAAGAGTCAAGAAGTTTTACCTTGCCATCATATTCCCTACGAGAAAGAACCTCAGGAGCAATGTATGCAGGGGTGCCAACTGTGGATTTGGGTCTCGAGTGCAGCAGAGATGACTACATAATAACCAAAACAATTAAACCAACCATTTTACTTACAAAACAAATTTGACCACGGTTACAATACGAATACCTTAGAGTAGCCAAAATCACATATTTTCAGCCGTGGGGCAGGGCTCCCATCTAAAAGAGTGTTCTCAAGCTTCAAATCTCTATGGCAAATTTGCTGCACAACATTAATAACACACAACTTAATGAAACTAACCACATCTAACATACTATCAACACACATGCATAAAAGATCATCATGCGCGTGTCCCTTTAAAAGCTTCAGTTACCATGAAATGACAGTAGTGAACTCCAGATATAAGCTGTTGGAAGAAGTATCTACCCTGAAATATCAACAAATTACATCAATCAAAAGACAATCTCAAATCTCAATCAAATAAACCGGCTTCTATTTTGAATAATCCTATCATTCTATGACCTCATCTTCACTGAATCTTCCAGCATTACAAATCCTCTCAAAAAGCTCCCCTCCTGCAGCATACTCCATGACAATAGCAAGGTGTGTGGGAGTGAGCACTACCTACAAACCACCACCAATCCAGTGTAAAAACACAATCCACAAACAATCTTGGTGAACAAGTTACCTCTCTAAACCGAATTATGTTCGGATGTCGAAGTGATCTGTGGTTTATGATCTCCCTAGCAACATTCTCATCAATCTACAACCAAATCAGAACATACTCAACTTCTAGAAGACTAAAATTTACCAGATAAAGATGCATACATATGAATCCAAATAAAACAACATCAAAACTGAGTAAATCACGTATACCTTATGCCCCCTTTCAATATACTTCATAGCAACAAGCTCTTTGGTGACCTTGTTCCTCATCAATCTCGCAACTCCAAAGTTACCAGATCCTATATCCTTCACAAGCTCGTACTTCTCCATAGCTTTTGTTCCGATCGTACTCACACAAATCAAGAGAAAGGAAAGAAAAATTGAAGTGATTTTGATTTAGTTATAATTCTAATTATTCTAATCTTCCATTAACCTAATTATAGCGATGAAATCGAAAACCCTAGGAGAGAGAAAGGAAGAAGTACGATTGGGAATCTGAGATTCGGGGATCGGGAGATCAATTATTGGAGTGTTTTTAGGGTTTGTGTGGCAAAAGTGAAAACCCTAATTTGGAAGCTGGCGATTAGGGTGAATTGAGAGTGAGGAAGATGGTGTGATTGCTGTAAAGAAGAATTTGGTGAAAAAGACGTCAGATTGCGGAGGATTAAAGGGAAGTATAGAGAGAAAGATGGAAGCAAGCCAACTGCGAAAAGGGGGGTGTA
The DNA here is from genome assembly GCA_023525975.1 of Smallanthus sonchifolius. Lineage (NCBI taxonomy): Eukaryota > Viridiplantae > Streptophyta > Magnoliopsida > Asterales > Asteraceae > Smallanthus > Smallanthus sonchifolius. Next base: position 70,076,922 of record CM042033.1, on the reverse strand, counting down.
TTTGCTCCAATGTCTGTGATATCTGTGTGTGTGAGAGGGAGAGAAGATGGTTGGAAAGAGAATGTTGCAATAAATAAATTGGGTTATTGCATAAAGTGATATGGGTGTAATAAAATTTTCATTTACATGTCCTTTAAAGTAGATTATAAAAGCTTAAATTTAAGAAAAATCATAAAACTACCACTTTTAGAAGAAAAAAAAATAGTTTATATTTATGTTTTTTTTAACCAACACATCTATTCTTAAATCTACACCATTTGATTACATTCAGACAGGAATCATCAATCACTTTGAAGGGACACCATTATAACTCGTTAGTACTATTAGACTACATGTGTCTTGGTGTTTAAAGTTTACTAGGCCAGTAGGCCCCAACCCCTACCGCATAAAAGATGTGTATTATACGGATTAAATAAATGCAAGCTTATATACTTAGTAATAAAGATTTACATATTACATATTTATGAGATATTATAAAGTTTTTAATACAAATTCTAGAAACGTTATATAGTTATTTTTTAAAAATGTTTTATAAAAATAATCAAAGAAATGTTCAATTTATAAAAATGTTTTATGAACAAACCTATTTTTTAAAATAAAAAACGTTTTATAAAAATAATCATAGAAATTATTATTATTTAATAGGAGAGAGATGCGGCAAACAAAAAATTATAAGAATAATTAATGAAATTTGTATAATTAATAGTGAAGACCAAATGAAATCCAAATATCCGCATCTTTTTTTCATAGCCTCCACTAGTTGAATTTCGGGGCGAAATTCCTTTAACATGGGTCGTGTGACATTCCGGATTTCTATTCACGCATTTGTAATATATATCATGTAATCATTTTCAATTAAATGAAATGCAAGTGTTTTTATTTAATTTTGTACAAAATATATATTTATTTTATGGATTTAAAATAATTAAAATTTTATACGTTTTAAACTTATATAAAAATTTATATAAAAATCTAAATTTAAAAGGTTCATATATAAATAAGGTAACCCATTCAAATAAAATCACTAACTTTTACAAAAATATTCATAATAATAATAATAATATATAAGTTTATAAAAATAATAATTGAAATTAAAAAGAAATTTAATTAATTATTTTTATAAAAGTTAAGGGGCTGTTTTGAAATTTATGAAACTAAAAGGTTTAAGACAAAAATAAGTTAAGGGACTAATTCGGGACAAATCAAACCACAGGGACCAAATTGTAATAACTCTCAGGGACTAATTTAAATCAAAAACAAACTCCAGGGACTAGTTTTGCCAACTTCCAATTCGCGTTTCGGGTCGTCTCCCCCATTGACCGGCGGTCCGAGCTATTTTCCGGCGACCCACTCGACACGCCTGTCCCCTGCACCTCGACAGCCGAAATTGGTCTCCCTGACTTCGTCGTCCCCACGCGAACAAAAGCCCTCGACCAATTTGTCTCCCCGACATACAGAAAGCCTGATCGTGTTTGTGGCCGAAAGTCCACGCCACGAATTCGACCCCGACAGTCAACCTCCACGCCTGCAAGATGGCTCGACAGTTTCGTCTCGTCCAGACGCGTGTCGGGACATGCTCAATTGCTTGTCTCATTATCGGGATCGAGCTCGGCTATAAAAAGCCATTACCGAACATGCTCGAGCTCGCCACCCCCCTCTTCACCCACTCTCACTCAAAATTGAAACTACCATTGTGTTCGTCGTCTCTGAGTGAAGCTGTGACCAGATTTTCAGAGCCCAATTCCATCCCGAAGCTCGAATTCCCGATTTTGGTATTTTCGGATTAAAAGCCCTGCCGACCAAACCCTTCGGGACCAGGTTCGAGCCTTGAATTTGTTCCATTACCTTCTGTTATCATATGGCAATCTATGCCAATCGAAAGCCCGACCCCAAACCATCGATCACCGGGCAAACCAATGTCTCGGACACTGGTTTGCCGGTTACCGAGAACCAGCGACCAGTTTCGCACTTGTGGTTATCAATTAAACGATACACACATAACCAACGATGGGCAGTAGCCCGGCTGGTTATGCGTGTGTGTGTTTGTGTTGTAGGTCGCGGGTTCGATTCTTGTGGCCTCCGGCCCAACCCATTTTTTCTCTGTTTTTATTTTATTTAATTATTTTATCTTATTTTAATATTTTCCCTATACAATGAAAACTATTACAAGTTGGTTGACTCGTTCGTTTATTTTGGAAACAATTAAACCATTTTTCGTTACACATATTTAACCCGTCAGAGTTTTAAAATAATAAATAACAAACCCTATATTTTATAAACTTGTTTAAATAAGTTTTAATTCATAAAAGAAAATATATATATAATAATGATAATATAAATAAACAAAATAGAAATTTTTATAAATATAATATCTACTTGTTTAAAAATATAAATATTTAACAAGATTAAATATATATTTTTAGATGTTAAATTTTACTAAAAATCATTATTATTTTACTATAATATTTTATACAAATAATTTTAAGGAATGTTATTATAAACCTATACACATTTAAATACGAATGCACATATACAAACATACAATAATACATATTTATCTACATAGGATTTCATCGTGCTTAGTTTCCAACATCCTTATCACCCGCACTCGTGGATTAAAACATCCGCTAGCCAGGTGAGTTACATAGCCCCTATTTTTATATTTCTACATACTTTGGGGTGAAACATTATTTCATGCTACTCAATCAAATTGTTTATACGTGTTATTCATGTGGATTATATGCTTATTATCTTGGGTGTACACTCATTTATTTTAAATACAAGAAAACCAACAGTAATATTAATAGATCTATTGTGCCTGACCAGCCCACCCCGTTAGGGTGTTTATTACTGCATACTCGGATATAGCCGCGTGTTATATTCAAACATATCGGATATAGTGGGTAACTATATTCAAACATACCGGACTTAGCTGTTGTGCTATGTTCAAGCGCGTCAATCATGGTTTGAATTGTGCTTAGATAAATGATACAACCATATATGTTATGTTTAACAAGATAAACAATGAGTTGCAAAACGTTTTTATCTACTATTTATCGGTTCCACTAAACCTATGTACTCACTAACTTTATAGTTGACACTTGATTTAAATAATGTTTCAGGTTTGGATATGTGATTGCTTGCTGAAGCTTCTACCACTTAAGAACTTATGGACCTAGTTAATTAAATCAATGTTTTGAAATAGACTAGGTTATTTGAATTTGTATTGTACTTGAATGTTTGTTGTCTTTAATTAAATTAATGAATTATGCAATATTTTAGTGATCATGTGCTTTTGAACAATCATTCCATTGTCCGCCTCGATGATTCTGCCATCGGTCGGGGTGTGACAGATTGGTATCAGAGCCATGGTTATAGGGTATTAGGTTATTAGACATAATGACCTAGACTATAACCCTAGGACTCCCTCTTATGTGTTACGTGCTAAATGATTAATTGCTATGTAAATTATTTGTAGTTAGGTATTATTTGAATTTTCCCAAGTTTGGTACATGAGACTTATACACATACATACAAGACTTTAACCACATAATACATACTTTACATACACATTTGACAAACAAACATATGCAAACAAATACACTACACCTCCTTATCCATACTCTTTCCTCATCCATACTATTCTACACATTTTATACTCATAGACTCTCAAGTCTATTAAAATCTTGAAAATCTCGTCAACGACTTAATTTCTTAAAACCAATAAAGGACATGTGCAATCTGGAAGGGTGACACCTGTACATTGGGTTTTCTGTCTAGGAAAGTATTTCGTATAAATCCAAATAAACGGACCCGTATGCTTTCCTGAAGTGAGTGTTTACCTATAGGCTAAAGCATGTCTCCTTGAAAGTTTTGAGTAATTACTTAACGTTGATAAGTCATTGTACTCGCAAGAATACGATCCGAACTTAAACTCAAAATTTTGGGGACATTATAGTAAGATAGGAAGAACTAGATGAACATGCAAAACAAATCATTATTACGGGTGCACACGTAATAACGATTTGTAGTGCATGCGAATCCCGGCAATTCCTATTACGCGAATAATGATCTATGACATCATCTCCTACCCGGAATAGATGACTTATTTTTCCCCATCATCCTTAAATAAATACACATACATTGGCACGCGACATGATGAATCCCGCATTTCCTGCTTACATTATTCCCACTATAGCTCATATATATATCCACTTTATCTAAAATATCATTGTCTTTTCTTATGGTGTTAGAATGCCTCATCGACGTGCAAACTCTAGCACTTCCAACCCGGATCTTGCTACTCTTCTTGCCCAACTGGTAGGACAAATGACCCAAGCCAATAACAACAGTGACGGGTCTCACAACATCCAGGGAAACGGTGGTGCCAACCCGCCTCAATGCATGCTTAAGCACTTTAACTCGTGCAACCCTACACAATTTTACGGGACTGAAGGTGCTACCGGCCTACTACAATGGTTTGAAAGCATTGAAAGCACGTTCTTAAACAGTGACTGTCCCGATAATCTTTGGGTTCGCTATGCCACAAGTGTACTTCAAAAGAGAGCCCTCACCTGGTGGAACGGTGAGAAACGCACTCGTGGTGTTGAGGTTGCTACATCTTTATCATGGGATGATCTGAAGAAAGCCATGACTGATGAATTCTGTCCTCGAAATGAAATGAGGAAGCTCGAGACTGAGTTTTGGGATCTTGCCCAAGACAGCGGGGATAATCTGGCTTACACCACCCGATTTCAAGAGCTGAGCCTACTGGTACCTCATATGATCACTCCCCTTGCTCGGGAAATTGAAAAATATATAGGCGGGCTGCCTATGCAAATTCAGGATGCTGTGTTAGGAAGCAATCCTCCCACACTTGAAGCTGCTATTCGTCTATCCGCTACGCTGTCCGACAACCACGTCAAAGCCGGAACCTTAACAAGAAAGGGTTCCAAGAAGGTTGTTTCTACTCTTGCGGCCGTCAAAGATGTAAAGCCCGAGTCTTCTAACCGCAACAAGAAACGGAAGGTTCGAAACTTCGCAGCCGTAACTCCCACCGTACCTGCTATTCAATTGGCCCCTTTGGGTCAAAACCCGAAACCTTATTTGGGTCCAAATCCCCAATGTCAGACCTGTAAGTACCACCATCCTGCCAACTTACCATGCCGATTGTGTTCAAGCTGCGGACGATATGGACACGTTGTCACTACTTGCCGTACCCGTCCTCTCGCCCATCAAGCTGCTCCAGCCAACCGTCCAAACTATCCGGCACCTCTCCATGGTCGGGCATGTTACGAATGTGGAGACCCAAACCATTTCCGTGACCGATGCCCAAAACTTCATCATCAAGGTGGTCCCCAAGGACGAGCGTTTAATATAAACGCTAATGAGGCACAAGCAAACAACGACGTGATAAACGGTACGTTTCTCGTAAACAATCATTATGCATCCATTTTATTTGATACCGGTGCCGATAGGAGTTTTGTGTCTCTTACCTTTGAATCTCGACTTTCTAAACAAAGAACGAAACTTGACAATTCTTATTCCGTGGAGATAGCAAACGGAAAATCTATTACTATAAATTATGCAATCCGCAATTGCAATCTCGAGCTTAATAATCATGAATTCTCTGTTGATCTCCTTCCAATGCAATTGGGAAGCTTTGATATTATAATTGGCATGGACTAGTTATCCAAGCACCATGCCGAGGTTATTTGCTACGAAAAGTGCATTCGTATACCTCTCCCTTCGGGCGACACGTTAGTTATTTTCGGTAAAAACCGTGTCGTGGTCTTCAACTCATGTCTTGCACATTGGCACAAAAGTACTTGCGGAAAAAGTACGTTGCCTTCTTGGCCCACGTAGTTGACACGAAAGACAAAGGTAAGAAACTGCAAGATATTCCGATCATTCGAGACTTTCCTGAGGTATTCCCCGAGGATTTACCCGGTCTTCCTCCCCCAAGACATGTAGAGTTTCGTATTGACCTTGTGCCCGGAGCAACTCCCGTGGCAAAAGCTCCCTATCGTCTTACACCTTCCGAGATGCAAGAACTCGCAAGTCAATTACAAGAACTCTCATCCAAAGGATTCATCCGACCAAGCCATTCGCCTTGGGGTGCTCCCGTGCTGTTCATAAAGAAAAAGGATGGATCATTTCGAATGTGCATTGATTATCGTGAACTCAACAAGCTTACAATCAAGAACCGTTATCCTTTACCCCGTATCGACGATCTTTTCGATCAACTTCAAGGTTCAACATGTTTCTCCAAGATTGACCTTCGTTCCGGATACCATCAACTTCGTTTTCTCGATGAAGACATTCCAAAGACTGCCTTTCGGACTAGATATGGTCACTACGAGTTCATGGTCATGCCTTTTGGCTTGACTAATGCACCTGCGATTTTCATGGATCTCATGAACCGTGTATGCAAACCTTATTTGGACAAGTTCGTGATCGTTTTCATTGACGACATTCTCATCTATTCTAAAACGAAAGCAGAGCATGAACAACATCTTCGTTTGATTTTGGAGCTCTTGAAGAAAGAACAACTATACGCCAAGTTCTCCAAGTGTGAATTCTGGCTAAAGGAGGTTCAATTTTTGGGACACATAGTCAACGATAAAGGGATTCATGTGGACCGGGCAAAAATCGAAGCGGTAAAGAATTGGAGTACTCCTAAGACTCCTACTGAGATTCGTTCCTTCCTTGGACTAGCGGGTTACTATCGTCGCTTCATCTCAAATTTCTCCAAGATTGCGGTCCCGCTCACTGCCTTGACTCACAAAGGTAAACTTTACGAGTGGGGACCCAAACAAGAAGAAGCTTTTCAAACTCTCAAGCACAAGCTCTGCAATGCTCCTGTTCTAATTCTTCCTAGTGGTAATGACGACTTTGTCGTTTATTGTGATGCATCCAACCAAGGTCTTGGTTGTGTTCTTATGCAGCGTGGCCAAGTAATTGCATACGCATCACGTCAACTCAAAATCCATGAGAAGAACTATACGACCCATGATCTCGAGCTTGGTGCTGTCGTTTTCGCCTTGAAAATTTGGAGACACTATCTTTATGGCACAAAATGCGTGGTTTTCACCGACCACAAAAGCCTCCAACATATTTTCAATCAAAAGGAGCTTAATATGAGGCAACGACGATGGGTCGAACTTCTTAACGACTACGACTGCGAGATTCGCTACCACCCCGGCAAAGCAAATGTTGTAGCCGACGCCTTGAGTCGTAAAGAACGTATCATGCTTCATAGTGTTCATATTCATAACGATATCCAAGCCCGCATTCTCCAAGCACAACACACCTCGGTTACCGAGGGAAACATGTACCAAGAAATGGCATGTGGTGTAGAACTCTTGCTAGAAACCAAAGCCAACGACCTATTGTATTACTTGGATCGTATCTGGGTTCCCTATCGCGACGACCTTTGTATATTTTTGATGAACGAGTCCCATAAAACTCGATATTCGGTACATCCCGGAGCTGATAAGATGTACATGGGTCTTCATCGACAATACTGGTGGCCCGACATGAAAAAGGATATTGCCCTCTTTGTGGCAAAATGATTAACTTGTTCTTAAGTAAAGGCCGAACACCAGAAGCCTTCCGGACTCCTCGAACAACCTGAAATTCCCATGTGGAAGTGGGAGAACCTTGCTATGGACTTTATCACCAAACTCCCACGCACTTCTAGTGGGCACGATAGTATCTGGGTTATTATCGATCGACTCACAAAGTCTGCTCATTTCTTGCCTATTCGTGAGGACTATCGAGTCGAGAAATTGGCTCGGATCTACATTTATGAGATCGTAAGTCGTCACGGAATCCCTTTGAACATCATCTCCGATCGTGATTCACGTTTTACTTCCTGATTTTGGCAATCATTACAATCTGCGCTTGATACTCGTTTGGATTTAAGTACAGCTTACCATCCTCAAACTGATGGACAAACTGAGCGAACAATCCAAACTCTCGAGGATATGCTTAGAGCTTGTGTCATTGACTTTGGCAGCAATTGGAATTCTCACCTACCACTGATCGAATTTTCCTACAACAACAGCTACCACACAAGTATCAACATGGCACCGTTTGAAGCTCTTTATGGACGAAAATGTCGTTCACCGATTTGTTGGAACGAAATGGGTGAAGCACAAATCACCGGTCCCGAGCTTATCCAAAAGACCACCGCTAAAATCTCTCTTATTCGTGACAACATTCGAGTAGCAAGGAGTCGGCAAAAGAGTTATGCCGATAACCGACGGAAACCCTTGGAATTCCAAGTTGAGGATATGGTTCTTCTGAAGGTATCACCTTGGAAAGGCGTAGTCCGATTTGAAAAGAAAGGAAAACTCGCACCTCAATAAGTGGGTCCATTCAAGATACTCGAAAGGATAGGAAAAGTGGCCTACAAACTCGATCTTCCTTCAGAGCTCAGCAACGTCCATCCGACTTTTCACATGTCTAATTTGAAAAAATGCCTAGCCGACGAGAATCTCCACATCCCTCTTGATGAAGTGCGCATTGACGAGAAAATGCACTTTGTTGAGAAACCCGTGGAAATCATAGACCGTGAAGTCAAGAAACTCAAGCGTAGCCGCATCCCCATTGTCAAGGTCCGTTGAGAGTCTAAACGTGGACCCGAGTTCACTTGGGAACGTGAAGACCAAATGAAATCCAAATATCTGCATCTTTTTTTCATAGCCTCCACTAGTTGAATTTCGGGGCGAAATTCCTTTAACATGGGTCGTGTGACATTCCGGATTTCTATTCACGCATTTGTAATATATATCATGTAATCATTTAGTCCCTGAGAGTTATTACAATTTGGTCCTTGTGGTTTGATTTGTCCCGAATTAGTCCCTTAACTGATTTTTGTCTTAAACCTTTTAGTTTCATAATTTTCAAAACAGCTCCTTAACTTTTATAAAAATAATTAATTAAATTTCTTTTTAATTTCAATTATTATTTTTATAAACTTATATATTATTATTATTATTATGAATATTTTTATAAAAGTTAATGATTTTATTTGAATGGGTTACCTTATTTATATATGAACCTTTTAAATTTAGATTTTTATATAAAATTTTATACAAGTTTAAAACGTATAAAATTTTAATTATTTTAAATCCATAAAATAAATATATATTTTGTACAAAATTAAATAAAAACACTTGCATTTCATTTAATTTAAATCAAAAACAAACTCTAGGGACTAGTTTTGCCAACTTCCAATTCGCATTTCCGGTCGTCTCCCCCATTGACCGGCGGTCCGAGCTATTTTCCGGCGACCCACTCGACACGCCTGTCCCCTGCACCTCGACAGCCGAAATTGGTCTCCCTGACCTCGTCGTCCCCACGCGAACAAAAGCCCTCGACCAATTTGTCTCCCCGGCATACAGAAAGCCTGATCGTGTTTGTGGCCGAAAGTCCACGCCACGAATTCGACCCCGACAGTCAACCTCCACGCCTACAAGATGGCTCAACAGTTTCGTCTCGTCCAGACGCGTGTCGGGACATACTCAATTGCTTGTCTCATTATCGGGATCGAGCTCGGCTATAAAAAGCTATTACCGAACCTGCTCGAGCTCGCCACCCCCTCTTTACCCACTCTCACTCAAAATTGAAACTACCATTGTGTTCGCCGTCTATGAGTGAAGCTGTGACCAGATTTTCAGAGCCCAATTCCATCCCGAAGCTCGAATTCCCGATCTTGGTATTTTCGGATTAAAAGCCCTGCCGACCAGACCCTTCGGGACCAGGTTCGAGCCTCGAATTTGTTCCATTACCTTCTGTTATCATATGGCAATCTATGCCAATCGAAATCCCGACCCCAAACCATCGATCACCGGGCAAACCAATGTCTCGGACACTGGTTTGCCGGTTACCGAGAACCAACGACCAGTTTCGCACTTGTGGTTATCAATTAAACGATACACACATAACCAACGATGGGCAGTAGCCCGGCTGGTTATGCGTGTGTGTGTTTGTGTTGTAGGTCGCGGGTTCGATTCTTGTGGCCTCCGGCCCAACCCATTTTTCTTATGTTTTTATTTTATTTAATTATTTTATCTTATTTTAATATTTTCCCTATACAATGAAAACTATTACGAGTTGGTTGACTCGTTCGTTTATTTTGGAAACAATTAAACCATTTTTCGTTACACATATTTAACCCGTCAAAGTTTTAAAATAACAAATAACAAACCCTATATTTTATAAACTTGTTTAAATAAGTTTTAATTCATAAAAGAAAATATATATATAATAATGATAATATAAATAAACAAAATAGAAATTTTTATAAATATAATATCTACTTGTTTAAAAATATAAATATTTAACAAGATTAAATATATATTTTTAGATATTAAATTTTACTAAAAATCATTATTATTTTACTATAATATTTTATACAAATAATTTTAAGGGACGTTATTATAAACCTATACACATTTAAATACGAATGTACATATACAAACATACAATAATACATATTTATCTACATAGGATTTCATCGTGCTTAGTATCCAACATCCTTATCACCCGCACTCGTGGATTAAAACATCCGCTAGCCAGGTGAGTTACATAGCCCATATTTTTATATTTCTACATACTTTGGGGTGAAACATTATTTCATGCTACTCAATCAAATTGTTTATACATGTTATTCATGTGGATTATATGCTTATTATCTTGGGTGTACACTCATTTATTTTGAATACAAGAAAACCAACAGTAATATTAATAGATCTATTGTGCCTGACCAGCCCACCCGGTTAGGGTGTTTATTACTGCATACTCGGATATAGCCGCGTGTTATATTCAAACATATCGGATATAGTGGGTAACTATATTCAAACATACCGGACCTAGCTGTTGTGCTATGTTCAAGCGCGTCAATCAAGGTTTGAATTGTGCTTAGATAAATGATACAACCATATATGCTATGTTTAACAAGATAAACAATGAGTTGCAAAACGTTTTTATCTACTATTTATCGGTTTCATTAAACCTATGTACTCACCAACTTTATAGTTAACACTTGATTTAAATAATGTTTCAGGTTTGGATATGTGATTGCTTGCTGAAGCTTCTACCACTTAAGAACTTATGGACCTAGTTAATTAAATCAATGTTTTGAAATAGACTAGGTTATTTGAATTTGTATTGTACTTGAATGTTTGTTGTCTTTAATTAAATTAATGAATTATGCAATATTTTAGTTATCATATGCTTTTGAACAATCATTCTATTGTCCGCCTCGATGATTCCGCCATCGGTCGGGGTGTGACAGGTCGGGTCATGATTCGGGTTATGAGTCAGGTCATGGGTCGAACCATTGTTCGGGTCATTAATTAAATAAAATCATTCCATTCCTTGAAGGAATGAAAAAAACACTGATACCCAAAGAATGGAAATTCTTAAAAGTGAAGGAATCGCATTCCTTATGTAATAGTTCATTCCATTCCTATGTTAGTACCAAACATGTTTTTTTTTCATTCTATCGCAATGAATCATTCCATTTCACCAACCATTCATGCATACCAAACACTATCTAAGTCCCTATGAATTTATTCCTCATATATGCGTACATCAATAGGATTATTTTGTATTTATTATAACAAGACTAAAGATCAAGACTAAAGAAAACAAGACACAAAGTGGAGACGAGATATTTATGAAAGCAAGTGGGAACTGTTCAAGATTTTGGTAAAGTGGACGTTAAACACGTCATCAAAACCCTAATTTTAGCAAAATGTGTTATATACTAAAGATCAAGACTAAAGAAAACAAGACACAAAGTGGAGACGAGATATTTATGAAAGCAAGTGGGAACTGTTCAAGATTTTGGTAAACTGGACGTTAAACGCGTCATCAAAACCCTAATTTTAGCAAAATGCGTTATATTTAATTTTATTATTATTGTATTTTTTTGAAATTTAAGGCAACGCGATTTTTTATAATAATAAAAAATTTAAATTTCAAAATATGAGATATTCTTGAAATCTCAAACACAATGAAATCATATAAATTTAAATTTGACATTTGATCTTTATAAACAAATAATTAAAATAATGAGTTATTTTAAATAAGTATTTAAAATCTTTTAATATAATCTAGATTTTATAAAGATAGAATTGAAATTTTAATTTTATAATAATTTTTGAATTTATCTAAAATTGAGATTTTAAGGATATTTTTCAAAACTTATTTGATATTTATTAATAGGTTAAAAATGGTTCGCATAATTACCGACGTACACATATAAGATATTAAAATTTGACACGAGGCCTATAAATTTTCCAATTGAGTTGAGATTAATCCTTATTTTGATAATGATAGAAATTGAATAACTTGTGTTAATCAAATGGTTATTAAAGATGATCACATATCAACATACATATCACTAAACATGTTAATGTATCACAAATAGATGTGAAGTCCAAACCTATATCATTCTGCATACAAGGTGATGGTTATGATCTAAGATGCAATTGGTATGTATGGTGAAAAATCAAGATGCAATCTTTAACAAATATAACTTGGGATGCTCATAAAGGAAGATGCAAGGATCAACATAAATATCTTGTGGATTTAAAGAGAAAATAAAAATAACAAAAAAAGTTTTTATAAAAATCGAAATGATTTTTTGAAAACTAAGTTTTATAAAATATCAAGTCATTTCCACAAGGTTTTATAAAAAAAAAATTATTTTATAAAAACTAATTCTTATAACTAAATCCAAATGATTTAGTTAGGTTTTGAATTTTGAATTCAAAATTTGAAAGAGGTTGTTAGTGACATGATTACATTGGGAACTTAAGTTGGATAACAACCAAAGTTCAAAAGGCTTTGTTCAGTGGGTAAAGAGCATATGCTTGAGAAATGAGTGACAACTCTCGTCATGAAGTCAACTAAAGTGTTTTCAAAGTGTCAGAATTTTGGAAATGACTTATTTGTGTGAGAGTGGACAAAGTTAACGGTAAAAAAAGAAGCATCCAAGGCTTGTCCGTGGCTAGGGCAACCTTGGTGACTTCCCTGACTTGACTTGTGCCTATAAATAGAGGCCTTGTCCATCATTCACACTCACTTTTTTGCTCTTAACACTTTCAAATATACATCTAATATCTCTCTCTATAATTCCATTGATATTCTAACATCATTTGAAGAGAGAATATCAAGAGCAAAAAAAAAGAAGGTTGTGCTACAACTTAAAAATCATTCTTGTATTGTATGTGAGGGGGTCTTCACTAATAGTGTTTGGTGAATATTGTAATTGGTGAGTGATAAAACTATATTGATATTGTTTTTAGTTGCGAGAGATAACATTATCTTGAAATAATGTTAAGTTGAGTGAGATCACACTATTTTGATACATTGTTGATGTGCTAGTGTGTGCACGCTATCTTGACATAGTGTTTGGTTGTGAAGTTTTTGTAACATCCTGAAAACCGCTTAATTATTATTACTTGGCCATGGGAAGCGGAAATGAAAGATCGGGGGCGTTAAACGAAAAAATGAAAGTTGAGGGGAGCCTCCCCTTAACCCTAGCCGCCCCCAAGGTTAGCCTCATTCACCATCTTCATCTTTCAAAGGCCAGAGAGAGAAATGAGAGAGTTTAGAGAGAGAAAGTAGGAAATTCGTCATCTAAGCCTCCATCATTGGTTGATCTTGCTTCCTAACTGATATATAGAAGAAAGAGCACGAAGATTCAAGCCGTTACACGTGGTAAGAATATGTCGAGAATCTTTTGTTTTGGTTGAAATGGGTTTTATGGGAAAAACTAGGGTTTTATCTTCAAATGTCGGATTTTTACGTGTTAAACAACCTAAAAAGGTATAGATCTAGATTCATGAAAACAAGATAAATGATTTGGACGTAAAAGGTTACAATTTTAGATCAAAAACATCGACCGATTGATGATTGTTCTTGGGCGACACTAAGTAGCAACAATAACTCATCGGGCGACACTAGCCGAGGGCCCTTGAGAAAGACGACGACACTCATGGTGGAGACACTAATGAGTGGAGACACTAAGATAGACGACACTAAAAGCCCATAACGCAAGTTATGGCGACACTGTCACCAGCAACATTGTCCGACGACGCTAAGTGTCTAAAGGCACTAGTGTCAAACGATAATGTGGTCGACACTAGCCCCTATTGATAGTTTATGTGCGTTAACTTTCATGTAGATCGTATAGCACACGACCTATCTTAGACCTTCCAACTCCGAATATTTTTAAAGTGTCAGGTGAGTCAAGAATCCCTATTTACTTGTTTTAAGGTGGTATGCATACTCAAAACGAATGTTTATGTCAACGATGTTTTACTAACGAGACATGTACGTTTATGAAAAATACAATGTTTATGAACGAATATGTTTACGAAATTAAAGGTTTATGAAAGGGAATGTTTATGAAATGAAACGTTTACGAAAGGTCATGTTTACAAAATGAAACGTTTACGAAAGATTATGTTTATGAAATGAAATGAATGGAAGGATATGGTTATGGAAATGAACGGTTTATAAAAGTATTTATAAACAAGTATGAACGAAATAGTTTATGTAATGACAAACTATGTTTTATGAAAACAAAAAGGGCAATGTTTTATGAAGGCAATACATGTCTAATATGCTAAGGGAATGAATGTTATGGGTATTAAGTCTTGAGGTAGCGGCCCAATCCATGTGACTAAGTCCATCACAAGCCTTATGGTAGTTTATGGCCTGCGAGCCATAGTGCCACAAGTATAACAGGGGCAGTGCCTTGGTGGCCTGTCAATGGTTAAGGGTTGTACAACTGGGCATGGAGTGACGACAGTCACTCGGGGTTAACGTGACCCGGCAGGTTAATTTATGATTTGACAGTGTTATGGACATGTGATCTGATGTCACCCGGACGGTCTATAAAAATATTAACTAAACCTAACCTAGACTCCTAAGTAATAAATGGAGTACATATGAACTAAACCGCACTGATAGGTAAGTGGACCTATCGAGTGTAGCACAACTTAATGGTAAACCGGAATATCGAACCCTAGAGACACTATGATAACTATACTAGACTCTGACTCGGACTAAAGATTGATGATTGGGGGGTTGACTACACTAACGATTAACTACTAATAATGCAGAAAACTAAGAAGGACTCTAGCTATCAAGGCAAAGAACTAAGGAAAATATCAGAGATGGGAAGAATACCACCTAGGTCGGAATCCTACTTGCAAAGCACAACTTCTACCGGTTCTGGAAACTAAGATAGATCTGGGTTTCTAAGGAAACAACTCTAGACTACGTAATGGATCCCTAATCACTCTCAGGGTGTCACCAACTAAAGAACCTACAGATTTAGTAACTCACCAGATGGTTGGATTACCTTTCGGTCTCTCCAACAATGACAATGTATCCGAATAGACAGATCACCTTTCAGTCTCACCGTCCACAATACATTCGAAGAATGCATGGGGTAATCTCAAGATAACAACTATGACTCAGAATAGCAACAATCACTAGACACCTAAACTAACTTCCTCTCAGACAGTTGATACTCGGATTCCTAATGACGAAGACTAAACGACTATCTCTCACTTCTCGGGTATTGAGACACAATACAAACTTAGATCTAATGACTCTCAATCACAACTCCTATGGTTAATATGTCTAGCAAACCATACAAACAATCACAAACCCGAAGATCTATGATTTAGACACGCTAATCAAACTGGAAGACATCCACAATTTACATACGGAATTATAATCAAACACAAATCAGATTCAAACATATAGGTTCATCATAATAGTTAAACTGAGATTCATTACAAAATCATTAATCCATCATTATAATCCAAAAACCGATAAAAGATTCAAACTTTAACAAGTAATCATCTAATGACCTAGGCAGTACCAATGTTTTAACCAAGATTCATGTTCAAAACATCAAAATAGAAGTAAATAAACAAGAACATGGTTTCAAATCAGAACAATCAAAGACAAAAATCAAGACTTTAAGATCGAATACGCTAATACTAACGAACCCGGATCCAAAAGCTATAATCTTGCACTTCGGTTGGCTTCCTAGCTCCTAAAATCGCCCTTGAACTTTCTCTAGATGGTTGGAATACGAACTCCTTGAATAATGGCATTGTAAATCTAATATAATTCAATTTAGGGTTTTTTCTCGGAATACGGGTCTCTCGCGTACCGCGAGAGACTGAGCAAGGTTCCTCGCGTACCGCGAGGGATGATATAGTCATGGCCCCTTTTGTATTTCCTCGCGTACCGTGAGGTCTAGAGGTTGAGTCTTCTCGTACCGCAAGGACTTGAAATTCACCATTTTTCACTTTTGTTTCTTGGGCTTCACTCTCGTGCTTGCTTTCTTCTGGTTTTCACTTGTAATCATCACGAGTTCCTGCAAATATATAATAGACTCAAATACAACTAAAAATGAATAAAAACAAATACGAAACTAACTAAAAACGCACGAATATAAAGGAATAAAGATGTGTGCTTTGCACAACATCATGATCCATAGCCGTCGTTGCATTTTGTCATTCTATGTGCCGTGAGCCATAATAAGGTAACGTTGGTATGGACGATGACGCAGATTTAGACACAAAGTGTATGACTTGTTATTTATGTTAAAGTGCGTTTCCTATGATGAATGACTAATGATGATGTAACATCCATGACTTTTGCTTATATTATTTTACTTCATTTTGCGCAAATGACCACCTTATTATTTCAACATTTATATAACGTACTTGTACATTGTGCCACATCAATTATTTCATTTAGCGTGTAATTTCAAACTCTTATTTTACATTTTGTATATCAAATATGTATAGAGATATATATTTTATCAAATTAAATAAATTAATTACAAGCTTTAAATTTTTATAAAATGGAGTTTCGTTAAAACAAATAATAATAATGAAAAAAAAGGTATAAATTGTTATTTAAACAAATTAGAAAAAGAAGATTGAGACTTGAACCCTTTACTATGTTTGAACCCCCACTTAGCCTTTGAACCAATCCAATTGGACCCCATTTACTCTCTTGAACCCTGGACTACTTCAAAGCCAATTTTGACTTTGAAAAGGTCAAAATCGCATGAATCCCTTCAAATCACCTGAAATTTCGGGATTGTAATCCTCCCAAATCAATTCCTAAACCTTTTTCGAGCTTTTGGAAACCCGTAACCAATCAATTGATTGAGAATTCAAAATTTCAATACCCAATTAAGGGAGGTTGCGACCGTGGGTTTCAAACCCACAAATCAAGCCCGAAATTTCACGAATCTCGTCAATATCAAGCTGTATAACGCGTGTTTAATCGCCCTTTAAGACCCTCTATCAGTTGGTAAACCAAGAGCACCTCACATTCATACTTTCTTCCTTTTTTTTCTTTCTTTCTTTCAATCGGCGCTAAGGGGAGGAGAGAACCACCCGAAACTTCAACCAACCCAAGAACGACGTCAGGTAACTTTTCCCTGTGACAATTGGTTCTTCCTTTCTGTTCTTCCTGTCAAAATTGATTTGGGATGGATGCTTAGGGACTGGTTTCGTTTGGTGGGGATGGGCAGTGAAGGAGATGAAGCAATATGTCACACCCCGGCTGGCAACGGATTATACGTCGGGGCTGACGCGGTTGTTCATAAGCACATGATCATCTATTTAATGTGATAGTATTTATTCATCAAATTTAAAAGCATCCGTTACAAAAGATAATAGAAAATGAAACATTCTAGACATAACATAAATTAAATTTAAACTATGTCCATGTCCTATGTGATCAAGTAGTGTCCTTAAACAGGGGCACCTGAAACATGTCAGTAAATGTCAACTACAAATAGTTGGTGAGTAACATAGGTTTTGACACCAAACAAAACTTGTAAAAGGATTTGGAATTTAATATGTTCAAAGCATAACTAAGGCATAAATGTGAAAACATACAAGGTTCCAAAGCGTACAATCAAACCGTAATAAATGGAAAACTGGAAAGTACAATCCAACTGATTGTGTTTTGGAAAAAGTAGTAATATGGTACACACAAAACCCGCCAAGGTTTGTGTTAATTATGGTATCGGTTTCCTGTATAAATGATCATAAAAGGTACTGCCTTAGGCTTGCAACACAAGTTAATGATTGTACTAAACATGAACACACGTATGGTCGCCAAGTAGTTTAAGATATAAAACACATAGTAATTAGCATGAGAACAATGGTATTGAATTTGGTATGTATAGTATGTAAACATGTTCCACCCCGAGTATTTGTAAACAATAGTAAAGAGAAAGGGGGCTATGAAACTCACTTGTATTAAAGCTAGAAGTGTATGAATTAGTAGAGATTGATAGGCCTCGTGAGGATTTCTCACAATAAACCTACACGTGTAATGGTACTCTAAATTCAATGTAAGTCTAAATGGTATTTAGGAGATTTTGGGACTTTTAGGGTTTCATGGGGGTTTGAGACTTGAGCATAGGGTTTGTGCAAGTTTTATAAAAAAATATATGTATTTATAACGCTAAAATGTTTGGACTCTATTCGTATAATTTTTTTTCAATAATTAAATAAATCATAGTATGGAAAGAGATTAATATTACATGTGAAAACATAATATGGAATGGAAAATAATGCACTTGGATTTATTTATATAATCATTTATAAATAAATTATAAAGTGGAAAAAGGTTTAAATAAATTTTAGTTTGTGTAAAGAAAATAATTAGTTAAATTATTAGTTATTATCCTTTTATTTCCTGATTGACTTTACTATCTAGAGGCACAGTTAATCATTAACAACTCATATGTGAAAACAATAGTCATGAACTAAGTGTTTTGTGCCTTCCCTTGACCCACACACAATGGACGATCTATACGGACCATGCGACGATTTGAGTAATTACGGTTGCACACGTAATTATAAAAGTCAGCGTATGGAAAACATAGTAAATTCTGTCGTGTGTTATGACATAAAACCTATCGTGATATAGAACAATGAAACTAATGTGATATGGTAAAAGTATGGTGGATACGCCGCCGGTACTTCCTATATATAAGTGTTTCTGTCATATTGTTAGAAGTGGCGTTGTTCGTGTCACGCGAAATTTTATGTTATTGTGACTTTGACCAATGTTTGTGAAATCTATTGACCAGTAACGTTTCTTAAACATATTAGAACATATCCTAAACAAGTTTTAACCATCAAATCCTCACCGTTTCCATCCCAAATGATGCATCCCACCTTTAGAGTCCAAATTTTGTTTCAACAGTTTTCTCCTTAATCCTCTTCAAACTAAATTCACTACCACCATCATCATTGATGCCTGACTTTGAGAAACAGACATGAATCTTGTTATCGATCGTACTCCTCAACCAAAAATTTTAAAAGTTCATTTAAGATCCAAACATGGCCCCCGTTTACTTAGGAACATGAGTATCAAACGCAGCTCAAGTATCCACATCTCTTTCCTGTTTTAGCAGCCTTCACCAATTGAATTTCGGGGACGAAATTCCTTCAAATTAAGGATACTGTAACATCCATGACTTTTTCTTATATTATTTTACTTCATTTTGCGCAAATGACCACCTTATTATTTCAACATTTATATAACGTACTTGTACATTGTGCCACATCAATTATTTCATTCAGCGGGTAATTTCAAACTCTTATTTTATATTTTGTATATCAAATATATATATAGAGATATATATTTTATCAAATTAATTACAAACTTTAAATTTTTATAAAATGGAGTTTCGTTAAAACAAATAATAATAATGAAAAAAAAAGGTATAAATTGTTATTTAAACAAATTAGAAAAAGAAGATTAAGACTTGAACCCTTTACTATGTTTGAACCCATCCAATTGGACCCCCATTTAGTCTCTTGAACCATGGACCACTTCAAAGCCAATTTTGACTTTGAAAAAGTCAAAATCGCATGAATCCCTTCAAATCACCTGAAATTTCGGGATTATAATCCTCCCAAATCAATTCCTAAACTTTTTAGAGCTTTTGGAAACCCGTAACCAATCAATTGATTGAGAATTCAAAATTTCAAGACCCAATTAAGGGAGGTTGCGACCGTGGGTTTCAAACCCACAAATCAATCCCGAAATTTCGCGAATCTCGTCAATATCAAGCTGTATAACGCGTGTTTAATCTCCCTTTAAGACCCTCTATCAGTCGGTAAACCGAGAGCACCTCACATTCATACTTTCTTCCTTTTTTTTTCTTTCTTTCTTTCGATCGGTGTTAAGGGGAGGAGAGAACCACCTGAAACTTCAACCAACCCAAGAACGACGTCAGGTAACCTTTTCCGCATGATAATCTGTTCTTCCTGTCAAAATCGATTTGGGATGGATGCTTAGGCCTGGTTTCGTTTGGAAGGGATGGGCAGTGAAGGAGATGAAGCAATACCTGTTGTTTATAAATTTATTTTCCTAATCTTTATCAGGGCATAAGCCCAGATCAATTGGTTTAAACCCTCCCTCATCTAGCTTAGGTCACAGGTTCGAACCCGATAGACCCGTTTTGTCCTTTTTATTTTATTTTCTTGTTGTATCTCTTTACTCACACCCACACACACACCTACATTTCATATATATGTATATATTTATCATACATGTATTCTTATAGGGAATTAAATGGTAGAATTCACATTTTAATCGTAACCAAAACATACTCAAATAATGTAGACATCTATACTTTATTTTATAAATTTTCTTTTGATTATGCAAATATATATAAACAAATTCTTTTTTTATAAATGTTCGAGGGTTTATAATTATTATCCTTTTCCTTTAAAACAAAGAGTACATAAATATAGGTTTAAGTTATTTTCTAAAAACATTTTTATTTTGAATTATTTCGTTATGATAAACGTTAAGTGTATTTCATGAACCCTATTTTATTATATATAACTTTTAAAATTATAAAATAATCGTGATTGTAACGTCATTACTCTTATTAAACTAAATGTTTTATATATATATATATATATATATATATATATATATTACTTAAACCTTTAAAATAACATATTATTAATAATACAATTCTATGAGCATTACTAGTAATATAAAATATTATTGTTGTTTTATTAGTGTATTTAGCATATTATTATTAGTCTCACAGACATTATGATAATTAGTAGTTATATGATAAATAATCCTTAGAATTAGATTTTCATAAATAATAATGTCACAATTCGCTGAACTAATTTACTTATTGCAAATTATATCTTTATGAGTATTATTATCTCAAAATAATGATTATTTTGTTAGCCTAGTTTCATTCACCTATGACATTGTCATAATAATATAATAGTTATTATATCAACATTTTACAAATAATATTCTTTGACACCTAAATCTCTTTTATAAAATTTATAGAAACATTATCTTTAAACTCTATTCGTATACTCTTTCACTCGTCCATTCCAAAACCCTAAATACCAAATCATTCCGTTGTCGTTGTTCTTAAACTGTTTTTACATTATAATAACGTATCGTATTTAACTTAGGGCATCCTTGAATTTTGTCACTACAAGTTACAAGTTCAACCCTCTATTATTCAAGGTGAGTTACATAGCCCCTCTTTTTACTTTTTACATATTTTGGGGTGAATCATGATACATTGAAAAACTATTTACAATACATCATACAATTCTACATTTATGAACATATGTGCAATTTGTGCTTTGTGCTTGAATACTATGATTTGAAACTACATAAACACGACATACACGTGCAATCATTAACTCTATACAAGCCAACGGTAACATTGATAGATCTATTATGTCTGACAAACTCATCCAGGTAGGGTGATTGTTACCGACAAAACATTAGGATAACAAGAGTGTTATGCCCTTCAGTCACAAGGTTTGATTGTACACCTAGTTTGACTATAGTGATTCTCCATGAATGCCTTATTTGCCATGTTTCATATGAATTGTATAAAACACTTGAAATTTACTTGAGATATCAAAACCTATGTATGTTCACCAACTATTTAGTTGACCCTGTTTTTATCATGTTTCAGGTAGATCTTTGAATTTATGTTCAAGTTGCTCCACTTAAGTTTTGAGGACCTAGTTTACTAAACAAATGAATTTATTGATGTCTTGTATGTTGGATTTTGGTTGATTGAACTATGTTATGAACTTTGATGATTTTAATATATAAAAACTTTAGCCAATCATGTGCTTATGAACAGTCTACATGTCCCACCCTGACGTGTTCCACCGTCGGTAAGGGTGTGGCAGATGAAACCCTCTTTTCTTATGTTATGATGATACCATTTTCCTTATGTTTACGAAAACTTGAACTCACTCAGCGTAAGCTGACCTTTAGTATGCATATCAGGTTAAGTGTAGGTTTATGGATGGCGGATGCATACTTGGCTTGCCGAGATGAGTTACCCGATATTTGAAGATCTGGCATCCCGATATATTTACGCATTTACATGTTGAGTTGTTAAGAGAATGTTATGAATGTTTTGGACAAGTTTGCTTATTGTAATGAAGTATGTTCCGTTGCGTTAATAAATTATATGTTTAAGAACTATGTGTTAATTGATGAGAGGTTGATAAACCCGTACTAATTGTATATAATCATATGTTTTTAACCCAAATAATGTGTGAAACAATTTACTTTGACTTGTTTTTATATTTTATAGGTTTTGATATACATAAAGTCAATGTCGCAAAAGTCGCTAGGCGCTCCCTAGTCGGAGTCGGGAGTACTCGAGAAGTACTCGGCCTAGGCGGAGAGTACTCGGGGAGTACTCGGCCTAGGGCTAGAGTACTCGGGCCTCGGCAACCTACCTTGTAGTGATTACTCGGAGAGTACTCGGCTTCGGAGACCTTGTTTTACAACATTGCATAAAGTTAAAAATAATAAAAATCATATGAAGTAAATGAGAAAATAATTAAATATAATTAGACTAAAATGATTAGAACTCAAATGATTAAATTATCTATACTACATAATAAATAAAGGTTTCTCAATGCCACGTGTCGTCTCCATATTCATTCTTATAAAAATTTTCCCGCATCTCTCTCTTAATAAATACACTTCCATATTTTTAATAATAATATATTTTTAACAAATTATTAATTATACTAATAAAACAAATTTATTTTAAATTATCTCATATTATAAGAAACTTTGAAATGTAATTACCTAGCTTATGTTTTCAATCAAATAGTAATTAAAAGTCAAATTACATTAAATAGTATTTAATGTATTTTTAAAACTCAATTATATATTAGTTTTTAGATATTTTTTGATTTTGTTTTCTATTGCTAGTATATGTAATACATTTTTTCACCTATAAGATATATATATAAATATTTAAGAAATTTATGTATTGATATTTTTTCACCCTGTATAGTATACAAGTTCTAAGCTAGTTGTTTGATATACAAATCAATTTCAAATATGGATGCAGGAACTCACGTGGCAAAAAGGAAGACTAGTGTCGGGCAGTAGTCACGAGATTTATGAAGGAAGATTAAATGGGCCAGAATTAATGGATCTCAAGCCCACAAAACTTGGATGGCTCGAAAAGTATTAAGAGGACGGCTGGGGTAGTGGTGCACAAAAAACCGGTTTTTTTTTAACCCGGTCCAAACCGGTAAACCGGTTCGGGTTACCCAAAAACCGCCGGTTTGAAACCGGTTTGATGCTTTCTGGATGAGATCGGGTTAGGGACCGGTTCAAACAAACCGGTTTGATAAACCGGTTTAAAAACCGGGCAAAAAAAGAGCCGTTGGGGTCGATTTTAGCCGTTTTTTTGGCTCCATTTGCACCCTTAAAACACTATAAATAGGTGGGGGGTGTTTAGGGTTGATCACACCTCTCTTTACACTCTCTAATCTCTAAAACCGCTCTTTAAACCCGTCAAAAACGCTCTCTAAACTCTAAAAAAAAACATGGCAAGTTTTGCTGTTGGTGGTTCCTCAAACGAAGTCACCGTTGTGGAAATTCGAGCAACAACGAGAAATCCGGCAATTTGGTGCAATTACGATCTATGTTTGTTGTCAAACGGGAAGGAACGTGCTCGGTGCAAGATGTGTGGTGCGTTTTTGGGGAAAGATTCAAACACTAGTTTGAAAATGCATATGGAAAAATCTTGCCCGTCATTGAAGGGAATTCCAAGTGAAGGTCAAGCCTCAATGACAAGCGAAGGAGGAATTTGGAACTTTGATCCAAATACTGTTCGAGATCGAATGGCGAGGTTAGTGATTCAAGAAGGATTGCCGTTCAACCACTTTGACAATCCGCGCTTGACAAGGATGATTCAAGAGACACTCCAACCACGTTATCATCAAGTAAGTCACACAACCCTTAGACGAGATTGTATAAAAATGTGGAAAAAAGCAAAAAAAGAATTAATTTTGGGTTTTGAAAATTTGCAAACCGGTGTAAACTTAACCACCAATGTTTAGTCGGCTCCACATGGTATACCCGATTAGTACCTTTGCGTTACCGCGCATTGGGTTGATCCCAATACGTGGCAAATGATGAAGCGTACAATCGCTTTTGACTTGTTTGAATATCCACACACTGGCGAAAATTTATTTTATATATTGGATGGTGTTATTAACGAATTTAAATTACAAAATAAACTTTTTTCAATGTCTTTTGATAATGCATCTAATAATACAAATGCGGTTCAAAAACTAAAAATTAAATATAAACCGGTTTGCAACGGCGTTTTTTTTCCATAGTCGATGTTTCGCACACATCATTAACTTGGCGGTGCAAGCCGAGCTTGCAATTGAAGAGGTTTCAAACTTAACATATACTTTTCGACAAATGCTTAAAGATATTTTTATTAACAAAAAAAGATATCATGATTATATTAAATTTTGTCGTGATACGAATAATCTTTGCTTAGGTCCAAATTGGGACGTCGAGACAAGATGGAACTCGACTTATACTATGTTTTATAGCGCTTTACGACAAAGAGAAACTTTAGAACTATTTCATGATATGCTTGCCTCAAAACCTCGTCGTAAAATTCTAAAGTTTCTTTCTATAAATTGGGACATTTTAAAAGACGTAACCGAATTGCTTGAAGTTTTCAAAACCGCCACCACTTTTTTATCCGGTGTTTATTATCCCACAAGTCCATTAACACCAAAACAAATATATTTAATGGCTAACAAGTTGTATGAACTTGAAAATAAAAGCACTATTTTTACAAAAATGATTGAACCGATGAAAGAAAAATTAGTGAAATATTTTAAAGAAATGCCTCCCGTTATAACTTGCGCCGCCGCGTTAAACCCTACCATAAATGTTTACGGGGTTGAAACTTTGATTGATAGAATTACTTACGCTTTCAATTTGGATAGCGAAGACATCCATTTTGCACAAGTTACAAAAACACATTTTAACAAATGTTTACAAGATTTATTTGATGTTTATTTACATAAATATGGTACAACTCCGACTCCACATGAAACAATGGGTACATTATCAAGTGGTAGCTCGAGAGATGTTAATTTGAATTTATATAACGAAATGTTAAATGAATTTAGTAAACGGGCTCGAGGTACCACCCCGAGTAGCGAACTCGGAAGGTATATTGGCACAAACTTTTTAGCGTTTATGCCTCCTACCGTTTTTGAGAATTTTGATATTTTGGCATGGTGGAAAAAAAACGAAGCTTCGTTTCCGATTCTTTCCGCCATGGTCCGTGATGTACTAACCGTCCAAGCTTCCACGGTAGCTTCGGAATCTGTGTTTTCTTTTAGTCGCAGGGTATTATCGATACGAAGGACTAGACTCACACCCGTAGCGATGGAAATGTGTATTTGCTTGAAGGACCATTTGGATGCGATGGATAGGATACAAGACCAAACTTCTCTCGAAGGCGAAATTCAAGCTGAAGAAACCATACACAACAACGAGGTTGATCTTGGAATATCCGAACCAGTCACCGATGAAGAACTAGCCGAAGATGCAAGGCTACGAAACTCTAGTTCCGAAGACAACGCACAAGAATAATCAGTCAATATTCTAAAAAATAAAGCGTTGAACTTAATGTTTTATATTTGTTATATTTTTGTAATGTTTTACAATTTTATAAATTTATCTTGTCATGTTTTTTAATTTCCGAACTTTCCAAATATTAATAAACGTTGAACTTTAAGTATTAAGTTGAAAATTTATTTGAATATTTTTTTAATAAAAACCGGTTTAAAGGGCAAACCGGTTTAAAACCAACCCTAACCAGTTTGACCGGTTTGACATTTCCCATTACTAAGACCGGTTTAACCCGAACCGGTTTGGGTCCAAACCGGTTTTGACTTTTCGTTGACCAAATCGGTTCGGGTCGGGTTGAATCGGTTTGGGTTAAAAAACCGATTTGTGCACCACTAGCTAGGGGTTCACGCACAGGGGATTGCATGCGGCAATTTTAGGAGGGTGTCTAGGGCACGTTTTCTGGAGAGGTATTTGAGCAGGTGACGGCAGGAGCTTGGCTGCTAGCCTGGCACATTCTCTTTTTGTTCTGTTGTGGTGACGAGGAAACAAGAGGAAACAATTTTGTGGTCGCTATTTGAAGTTTTGTGCACGTGTATGACAAGCATGCGCGACTAAACCACTTGTGGCTTCTTCTAGGCGGACGGTTCGTATAAGTTTTACAGTTAACTCGTTTTGTTTATGTATTAGATCTGTTTAGTTTCTAACAATAACATAACGGATTGATGTATTGGTTAATTTAAACAATTTATCTTTGTGTTTTGAGTTTTTTCTTTACAATCACTTTCGGTTAATGACAAAACCTAGAAGCGGGTTGGGTGACTAAAGGGGGTTAACTTGACACTTATAAATTGGGTAATTGAATTGTACTGTTTATGAAAAAACCAGTCGTATAGGATTGCTGACAAGAACATGTCTTCAATAGCCACTTTAACTGATTTTCCAACACTATGAATTAAACAACTGAGTTTTGTGTGAAACCTAAAACCTGAAGTTTGGAGAGGGTTGTTTCTCTCTAAATTGAATTTTAAGCAAAGAATCAAAGTTTGTAATTTCTAAACTAAAACCAATTCACATAAAAGTTGAACTTTCCATCAATTCCTCGTGGAGACGACTCGAATTTCCACTTACTATTTAAATCATAATTTTTGATCGACCAAACGACATCGATCATTAATGAGTAAATCCAATAAGTGAGGTCTCCCGGGATCGGGGCTTTACAGTTATACACTATCTTGACATACTGTATACTTGGAGAGTTCACTATCTTGATATAGTGAGAAGTGTAAAGACCACTATCTTGACATAGTGTGTCGAATAAGGTGATCACTACTTTTAACTAGTGAGACGTTGTACAAGGTGATCACTCCCTTTGATTAGCGAGACGTTGGTGTACCGGTGATCCCTTCCGTTTAAGGGAGACAACTATTGGAGCAAACTCTCGATTGGAGAATCTAGGAGATGACTTATAGTGGATTAGTTAACACCACTTAACCTCTATAAAATTGGTTTTATCTTTCTATCCCTTAAACTATTTACATACATTGCATATTCATAACCTTGAGTTTTAACCAAGATATAATACAAACTTAATTAATTTTAAATAAAGAAAATTTTAAGAAAACCGTTTTCTACAACTTAGATCGGTTTACACGAACCCCTTGGTATGTTGACCTCAACTATGTACTTGGGCCTACGTCTACCAAGAGAAGGTAAGTCAAGATTTCCAAGACGTCTTGGGTCGGTTCACATATTTCAAGAGAACGGTGACCTATCACTCGAACTTTTGAGAAAGTGCTCCAGCCGAGCACATGTAACACCTGCCACAAAAATGTTCAAGAAATGCCAAGGTTTGAACCTCAGGAACTTGTTGTGTTTAAATACCAAAAGTTCAGGGTTTAAAATAAAAAATAGTGATTTTTAGATCTTAGCGGACCGCTAAGGTCAACCCTAACGGTCCGCTACGAGTGAATGTTTGGTAGAGGTCTGCTAAGATGGTCCTCCACCCTGAAACGCGCTGGTGGTGGACCGCCACCATATGTGTAACGGTCCGTGATGTGTTTGGTATGGTCTATAAAAACTACCTATTTTAACCTAACCTAGACACTCTAGTAATACTCTAGAAATCCTATAAACTAGACCACAATGACAGGCAAGTCTACCTACCAATTGTAATGTAAGTCCGGATAACGAACCCACGAGACACTAGTGACAACTAACTAGACTCTGACTCAACTAACTAAACTGATTTAAATGGGGGGTTTTGTGTTGTGATTCTCAATCTAACAAACTTACAAGAACTAACTAACAAGAACCAACTATCAAGAAGAAGACTCGGATGAAGTCAAGAATGAAGAAAGCACTACCCAGGTTAAGAATCCTACTTGTGAAACTTGGATCTCTCTCGGTTAAGGAAACTATGATGGAACCAGGATCTATGAATAATACACCCCCAGACTACCTACAGGATCCCTGATCATTCTCAATGTATGACCTAGAAGGAAAACCTAAGGAGTGTGTGACGCTCACTGGTTGGTTAGATTACTTTTCAGTCTCTCCAACGATACTAAAGTACCCAAAAGACAGATTACCTTTCAGTCTCACTGTCTCAATACACTCAAGGAATGCAAGGGGTAACTTGAAGACTCTCTATAAGACACGAGAATGCAAAGAATACTAGGACACCTAAGAGAAACCTCTTTTCAGAGTCTTTAAACTCAAATACCTAACACCAAGAACAAACCGACTACTTCTCACCTTTCAGATATCGAAGCAGGTAGAACATCTATATCCTCTAAACTCTCAAAGACCGTTCCTATGGATTATGTAGGTCCAATTTTCAATCAGAAATCACTCAACAGATCGATTAAACACACACAAGTGGAATCTGTGTGTATGTTGGTGAAACAGAGGGTAGAAACATAATTGATGAAGATAACAGCTAACCACACAGGAATCAACACAAATATGATGTGAAAATGTAAGAACAAAGCATTAAACAAATGCTGATTGTATTGATTCTTCAAGAACAGTGAAAGAGAAAGTTCAGGGTTACAACCGCTACTCACACCCTAAACATTCTCAAACTAGACTATTTATAGGAAGCTGACAGGCTCGAAACTATGCTCACCGAAACTACTAGTTTCGGTAGAGCATTTACAAGTATGAAACAACCTATCAAAACTTCCCATCTATCGAAACTATTAGTTTTGATTGAACAAGCCTCAATCGAAACTAGATAGTTTCGACGGCCCAGACTTAGAAATAAAACAGAAATTTACATAAAAAGAAATTACAAGTAATCAAAACTTAAACTAAACAATGTTTAAAAGAAATACATTGATGGCAACAACTTATACAAATAAGACTCTACAATCTCCCCCTAAGCTGCTGCATCAATGTCTTCAACTTCTCTAAGCAGTTGGTGCTTGACTTGGTTTATGAAAGTGAGGTTTTGCGTTGATAGTCACCACCCTTTGATATGCCTTGGCATCAGCTTTGTCATCATCACTAAAGATCTTGATAGGGTTGTTGAATAACACTTCAAGATCCTCAGGTTGAAATTTTAGTAGCTCCATGGGCTCAAAAATGTTGATATCCTCCATTCCTTCACACTTAATAACTGCACTTCCAATGGTAGGGTTGTAAAACCATTTTCTAAAGTTCTGAAGCTGCAGAGGTACAGATCATGGCAATATGATAGATTTGACAGTTTCTGCCGGCTTGTACCTAAGTCTTACCCAAGGCCTTTGAGTTCTAGGATGGATTCTTGTCTTTGAGATAACTCTTCTTAGCTTAGAAGTGGTCATGGATCTGAAATCATTGATTTCTCAAGAAGATCTCAAAGTCTTTTGCAATGCCCACATTTCCAAGATTTTGAAGAGGTAGCTTGGAAAGAGCTCTTAAATCATATTTAGGGAGGGAGCTGAAGTCATGAGGAGACTTGAAGTGCTCCACTCCTCCTTTGTATCTTCTAACAATAAAAAGTAAGCGTTCCTTGTCGTACTTCCACCCGACTGGTGGCCTTTTCAGCTCTTGGTATTCTGCGAACCATTCATAGTGCTTTGGTGGTTCCTGAGCTTGTATGTCTTTGAACCAAGACCTTCTAGGATCCGAGGCCTGGACAGATGGAGTATTGGATCCTGTGACAGTTGGTGATGGAGTAGCTGTTGGAGTTTCTGTAGATGTGCCTGTTGGCCCAACAGTGTTTTCAGTCTCAACGAAGGTCACTGTGATGTCTTGATCTTCTAGCTCAAAATCTGTTGGAGAATCAAATTCATTTCCTTCTTCAGTAAAGTACTTGAGCTTGTCTCCCTGTTCTTCTTCTAAGGTAACAATTTTAGGATAATCTTCAATTGCTCCAAAGTCATCAACTTGCTTTAGCATCTCATCCAGCTCATGATCCGATCCCACTTCTTCATCAAGAATAACCACATCAATACTTGATTCTATTCCTTTTCCTCTTTCTCTATTGGCTCTCCTTTCACTAACTGATGGAAGATCATACCCGGTTTGTTCAATCTTGACCTCCACAGCATCATTTGTCTTGGCAACTTGACCAGTGAAGATTGTCAGTGCAGACTGAGTGTTTGAAACAAAGGCAGGGGAAGAGGGTCCACCAGCAGAAGTGGTCTCCCCCTAAGCTGCTGAATGGGTTTCTTGTTGAGAAGATTTAATCATTGAAGCCTTGATTTGTTCAACAGTATCAGATAAGGCTTTAAACTCTTGTTGTTGCTGAGATATTATCTTCTGTTGGGTTTCCAGTTGGGTTTGTTGAACGTCAAGTTGGGTATGTAAGCCGCCAACTTCTAGTTTAAGATCTTTCACTTCTTCATTGCTCTCTCTTAGTTCAGCCTTTAGTTTCTCAATCACTTCATCTTGCTTAGTTACTGTTTCCTGTAACCTTTTTACCTCCAGGATTAGGGTTTTAACTCTTGGGACATATGGTGATGGATCAGGGACAGGGGATGCAGGTGGTGTAGGAACAAGTGTATGTAGTGGAGATGGTTGTGGTGAAGGTGGTGGAATATGAGTAGGTGAGTGAGTGAGGGTTAAGTGTTCAGGAATGTCAAACAGTGATTCTGAAGAAGAGGTTAAGGACTCCAGTCCTGTTTTAATTTTCTTGGCCAGGGGTTATTCCTTTT
Organism: Smallanthus sonchifolius; assembly: GCA_023525975.1. Lineage (NCBI taxonomy): Eukaryota > Viridiplantae > Streptophyta > Magnoliopsida > Asterales > Asteraceae > Smallanthus > Smallanthus sonchifolius. The sequence continues at coordinate 70,045,765 of CM042033.1, read as the reverse complement.
CATAATCAGAACTTGATTTAGCTTGTCTCTTGGAGGAGGATGCAGGAGGTTCAGTCTGCTCCTCATCTTCAAACTCATAGTCAGATTGATCATATTTTGTGCCATAGATACCTTCGTCTAAAGTTTCACTAGAATCAACTTCAGCTTCAGCTTCAACATTTTCCTGAACTTCATCATTAACATTTTCTTCAGCTTCTATGTTTTCCACATGCTCTTGGAAATCCAAAGGATCCTGATTTTCTAATTATGGGTTTATGAGCTGAGCTTCTTGAACTGGTTGCTCCATTTCTTGTTCTATGTTTTGCTCAACTTCAATCTCATCCTCTTGGTTCCCTTGGGCCTGCTCTTCTTCTTCTGATGAAGATGAGTCAAGGACTTCAATATTTGGGTCAACATCAGGGACGACTTCTTCAATTTCTCCAATAATGTGCCCAAAAAGAGGGACATCTGCAATGATTCTGTTAGTTCTGGAACTCGAGCTCTTCATGTAACTAAGTGTCTTGGCATTCATATGGTCAAAAATCAGGAAAGGACCATCTTGTTGAAGATTTGGGTGAAGATGGTTGATAATCATTTGCAGAAATCTTGGGTAGACAAGAAACTTGTCTCGGACTCTCCCAGTTAAATTTTCAATCATCTGCATGAACACGAGTCTAGAGAAATTGTACTCCCTTCCTTTGACTAATCCAAGAACTGCTGAAGCTACCAATGCATTTGCTGAGTCAAAGCCTCCTTTCCTGATAGAAATGCCGTGAATAAATACATGCACAATGTATATCCGAAGAGGGGGAAGAGCATTCTTGATAATCTGCCACTTTTGAATTCATCTGGATGACCCATTCTTCTGAAACATTCTCGGATGTAAAAGCTTGTGAATTCTACTGGGGCCTCATGGTTATCATTGAACTGTAGTACCTCTCTGATAATTGCTTTAGAAAATAACACTTCTTGATTTTTGTAAGGCCCCAAACCCGGGAGGCCTCACTCATTGGATTTAATCATTCACAAACAGTTCTTAAACATGAATATCAAATAACGCAGCGGAAAATTTCATTCAAATATAACGTCATCATTGTTCATACATGCGGAAGCGTAAACATTGTTTAAAACATAATCACATAAACTTAACATAAACAACTCATAACGGGATGCCAGTCTTCATGATCGACCGGGTAACTCTTCTCGTTTGCCAAGCATCACCGTCCATCGTCCATACCTGCCTTAACCTGAATGTGCATACTAAAAAGTCAGCTACGCTGGTGAGTTCTAGCATTTCGTAAAAACTTTAACATCAACATTTGCCAAAAATTTATCATTCATTTAGTAAAACCTTTCACAAAAGCATGTAATAATCTAACATCTTTAAAAAGGTTTCGTACCCATATCATCATCAACATCATAATCATAAACACTGTTAAACGGATCGTTCATTAAAACTTTTAACATTCATTTAAGTCATACATTATTATCTAAATCTGTGTTACCCTTCGTTCCGTCATTCAGTATGGTATTGCCCCTAAGGCTTAACTGCACGAAGACCGACAATACCATACATTCCGTCAATTCCCTTTTTGGTATTGCCCCCAACGCTAACTGCGCGAGGACCGACAATACCCATTCAGTTGCCCTTATGGCTCTCATGTCCATAAACCGACAACTTCCATCGACGGCCAAGGCTCACGGCCAATGACACCGTCGGATCATAATTTAACCTTACATGGGGTCACGTTAACCCCTGAGTAACCGTCGTTACTCCCTTACCAGTTGTACAACATCATAACCATTGACATGCCATAGAGACAATGCCCCTGTTGTTCTTGTGGCAACTATGGTTCGCTGTCCATAATCTACCACAAGGCTGGGAATCTCATTTCCCAGACTTCATTCGTTAATTCCATTCATTCGGCAGATTAGATTTGTAATGACTTATTTAAAACCTTTACCTCTTTCTCTTCTCATTAAACATTTCCTCATTTAGACCGTTCATAAAACATTCGTAACCCTTTTTGGCAAAAACACTTCAAAACCTTTCCTTTCGTAAACATCGTTTCGTTAAAACATCATTTCGTTAAACATCATTTCGTTAAACATCATTTCGTAAAACATCATTTCGTAAGTATGCACACCAGCCCAAAAATATTAACAAAACATTTAAAAGAGGGCTCTAGAACTCACCTGATACGCTAATATGGGTTGTCCTAAGCGAAGGACCAACAACGTCACTTCCGATCTGAATTGATTAGTTAAATACGCATCAGACCAATCCCGACTCTAACGGTTTAACCATTCTAACATACTGACTTCACTTAATCAGTTCTGATGTCTGCGCACTTAGCAAGTGCGCAGACCCTGCTGCCTGCGCACTTAGCAAGTGCGCAGACCCTGCTTCCTGCGCACTTAGCAAGTGCGCAGGTCCCTCCTCCTGCGCACTTAGCAAGTGCACAGGTCCCTCCTCCTGCGCACTTAGCAAGTGCGCAGGACCTGCTCCGTGCGCACGACCTGTTCTTCGCGAAAAACCCTAACTTTCGCATTCGGGTCTGATCATGTCAAGATCCCGAACCTGTTGCATTCAAAACGTTCGTTTTCCATTAAGGAACTCAAATCCATGATTATCTTTCAGTTTCATCCGTTCAAACCTTACCTTTTCACCCAAAACCCGAAAAACCCAAAAACGAACTAAAACTCAGATTTAGGTCGGATCGTTACCTGAATCGAGTTTCTGATCCGGAGGTTCTTCTCACGAGTTATGGAGTAACACTTTGCTGAAGTATCAGGTCGATCCGCCAACTTTCTCTCTCTACGGTTTCTCTCTCTAAAAGTTGTAAATGAGAGAAAAAGGGTGGCATAGGCTATTTATAGCCAGCTGACCCATCCGACCCGACCCGTCATGCCTCGTTTGTTTATTCCGTTATTATAACTGTCGTTTTATTTTTGGGATGTTACAAGTCTACCCCCCTTACAATAGGTTTCGTCCCCGAAACTTTATCATAAGTCAAATAGACGAGGGTACGACTCCCTCATTTCCTTCTCCGTTTCCCAAGTGGCTTCCGATCCCTTTCGATGCTTCCATTAGACCTTAACCAATTGGATAACTTTATTACGTAAACGTTTCTCCTTCCGATCAAGGATGGCCACGGGTTCTTCGATGTAATTAAGGCTGTTGTCAACCTCGATGTCAGTAAGTGGTACGTGAGCCGATTCATCCGCCAAACACTTTCGCAAGTGTGATACATGGAAAGTAGGATGAATCCCACTTAACTCATCAGGCAACTCCAACCGATAAGCGACTTCCCCAACCCGTGCCATTATCTTGAATGGTCCGACAAACCTCGGACTTAACTTTCCTCTCTTTCTGAATCGTATGATTCCCTTCCATGGTGACACTTTCAGCATTACTCTGTCACCAATATCAAACTCAATAGGCCTTCGTCGTTTATCCGCATAGGATTTCTGACGATCTTGTGCGGCCTTCATTCGCGCTTTGATCTGATCAAACCTTTCCGACGTCTCTCTTACGACTTCGAGACTTCCTAATTCCTTCTGTCCAATCTCACCCCAACAAACCGGGGTCCTACATCTTCTCCCATACAACATTTCGTAAGGCGGCATGCCTATCGTCGTGTGATGACTATTGTTGTAGGAGAATTCAGCTAACGGCAGATGACTGTCCCAACTGCCACCGAAGTCAATAATACAAGCACGGAGCATATCCTCCAATGTCTGAATGGTCCTTTCGGACTGACCATCCGTTTGCGGGTGGAATGCTGTGCTGATATTAAGCCTCGTGCCCATCGCCTCGTGAAATCTTTTCCAGAACTTCGATGTGAATCGTGTGTCCCGGTCAGATACGATCGTCAATGGCATCCCATGCCGTGCTATTATTTCATTAATAAACACTTCCGCTAACCTCTCTGACGAGAACGTCTCGCGGATAGGCAGGAAATGAGCACTCTTCGTTAATCGGTCCACAATTACCCAAATGGTGTCATGACCTTTAGCTGTGCGAGGTAGCTTAGTTATGAAGTCCATGGTAATGTGTTCCCACTTCCATTCCGGTATATCAAGTGGTTGAATCTTTCCATACGGTTTCTGGTGCTCGGCCTTTACTTGCGAGCAAGTCAAGCACTTGCTTACATACTTCGTCACATCACGTTTCATTCCAGGCCACCAGTATTCCTTTCTCAGATCTTGGTACATTTTATTGGTACCGGGATGGATAGAGTAACGAGACTTATGAGCCTCATCCAAGATTTTGGTTCTAAGCTCGCCCCCATAGGTATCTATACCCGTCCAAAACGTTTCCTAACACCAAGGGTGTTATATTCCAACTTGTCCTGTTGGCCAACCATCCTTTCCTTCTTTATGTTTTCTTCTTTAAGTGCCTCATCTTGAGCTCTTTCGATTTCTCTCATCACATCCGATGTTACCACCAACTGGCAAGCTTTCACTCTAATAGGAGTAGGCACATCCTTTCGGCTTAGAGCGTCAGCCACCACGTATGCCTTTCCAGGATGGTACATGATCTCACAGTCATAATCCTTCAGGAGTTCCAACCATCGTCTCTGCCTCATATTAAGCTCTCTTTATTTGAATAAGTATTTCAAACTTTTGTGGTCGGAGTAAATAGTAAACTTCACCCCATAGAGGTAGTGCCTCCATATTTTCAATGCAAATACGACAGCAGCAAGTTCCAAATCATGAGTCGGATAGTTGACTTCGTGAACTTTCAACTTTCGCGGCGTATATGCAATCACTCTCCCGTTGACAGATTCTTGTGTAGTCTTGACTATACCTCTCTCGTTCTTGATAGACGTTATCTTCTTCAGCATCGTACATCCCTAGTCGGTCTTTCACATCTAACCGTTAGGGTTCTTATATCGTCATTCTATGTGAAATGTCTTATCAAACTCGGAGTCGTCCACAGAAGACTCCATGGCCATGATTTCAACTCCTCGTTAAGGTTATCTACCTTGCCATCTGGACGGTTACTATCGATCGTCTCTCGACTATTTGGATCATTGTGTATACCTCATAAGCTGTCCATGGTGCATTCGTCCTTGAAGGACTATACCACGCCGTTCTCGAATGAATCATACCATACCATTCCCGAATGATTCCTACTATCAAGTTTCCGAAGGTACCGTACCATCTCATTCCCGAAGGAACCACATCGTCTCGTTCCCTAAGGAACCATATCGCTTCATTCTAGAAGGAACCGTATCGCTTCGTTCCAGAAGGAACCGTATCGCTTCGTTCCAGAAGGAACCGTATCGCTTCGTTCCCGTAGGAACCGTATCACTTCATTCCCGTAGGAACCGTATCGCTTCGTTCCCGTAGGAACCGTATCGCTTCATTCCCGTAGGAACCGTATAAGGTATCCCCCAAACATATGAGGTATCCCTTATCACACTCAACTTGTCAAGAAGGTATTCATTCAGATGGCACACTAGTCACTTGAACTTTTCATTCATATTTTCATACACAATCTCCTTCTAGTCTTTCTTTTAAACGTACTTGTCAGGTTTTACATTTCACATCGTTGGTTCACTGAACACCATTCTTCCTACATATCACTGGATGGTCTTAGGGATTGGCATCCCATCTGACCGACAATATATATTCTCTAGCTACTCGTTTCCATTAGCCTTTTCTGCATGCATTTCTTCTAAAGTCACATTCGTTGGTCTTACTATGGATAAATGACACGTGCGGTGACACTTGTACTTTCATTTCCTTTCTAGTTTCAGTAGGTCCCTCAACGGCTTTCCAATTCTAACAACACTCGCAGCTATTGATTAGACTTAGCCATAGTAGAGCATTCTCTGAGTTGCCTTGAATTTCTTTTTTTTTAATGCACATGCCTTACTTCACATTGTTGGTCAAAACTTGTCCTTCACATTCATTCTAGACAAACAATCCTTGGGTCGGATCTGGTTTGGTTTGGTTTAGCCTGCACGCCCTAATTAACATCGCGGTTCCCGTCTCTTGTTGTTGTTGGTATATCTATTTTCTCGTTTCAGCAGATACTCTTATTAGTTGTCTTGGACTGTCTTCTACATGGAAAGATGCCATTTGTGCATTCGTGCACTCATATATTCTTTGGACCTACACTTGTGAGGTTATTTCTATCATGCTCATGCATACTTCAACAGTAGACCGATTCTTATTCATCATAACGTGTTTGTGATAAGCGTAGTCCACCCTAGCTCCTTGGAATCCTTCATACGTATGCTCGTCTGACTTAGGTAAACCGAAGTTTCATTCCTCCTCATCTTGCCCGTGGCTCGTACTTGCTGATATCATTCACCGTTGTAAGGTACACCATCTTTGACATCGTTACCATTACTAATGATGTTCATCAATCTCCTTAATCGATACTCGGGTGACTAACATCTCGTAGTCGTGGTTGAGTAATTGGATCAACTCTGATACGTAAGCATTAATCAATACCATAAGATTCACCATCATGCACGTGCACCTGTAAATTCACAATTTCGCGGATCCAAACGAAATTACCAATTTACCTTACTCGAGCATTCTAGTTCCTCTTATAACACTTCCTAATACTCGCGTCTCTTCAAAGTTGAGATTTTGTCCCGGTATTCTCCTCGACACTTCTTACCACTTACGCGCTAAGTCAACACAACAGAGGACATCTCGCATCACACTCGTACGGTCTCATGCACACTACCTTCCGGTTCCGCAAGAACTCTTGCCCTTTTACTATAAACTTGGTGGGCGGGAATCCTACTGTGTCGTCCGGTACGACCCTCACCACGCCTTCCGCCTATTCTACCCTCCATTTCGTTCTTAAAAGACAAGGAATCTAATGTCATCACGCTAGTTAACAAATAAAACTCAATAAGTACTGTAAGATGTTAATATACACTGGCCATCTGTAATTAACCATTACACTATCTTTCGATTTCTATTTGACCACCTTTGTGATTCCATCAGAACACAAGTCCTTTCCTAACCCTTTCTAAGGCATACTACATACACATACTCTACTTTTCATACCTGATGTTGTGGCTTGAGTTACCCGTACTGGCATCCGCTTTCGGTCCCATTCAAAGTTTAAGTTCAGACACTGGGAGTGTCCGAATCTCTCAAACTATTGCTCTGATACCAACTTGTAAGGCCCCAAACCCGGGAGGCCTCACTCGTTGGATTTACTCATTCACAAACAGTTCTTAAACATGAATATCAAATAACGCAGCGGAAAATTTCATTCAAACATAACGTCATCATTGTTCATACATGCGGAAGCGTAAACATTGTTTAAAACATAATTACATAAACTTAACATAAACAACTCATAACGGGATGCCAGACTTCATGATCGACCGGGTAATTCTTCTCGCTTGCCAAGCATCACCGTCCATCATCCATACCTGCCTTAACCTAAATGTGCATACTAAAAAGTCAGCTACGCTGGTGAGTTCTAGCATTTCGTAAAAACTTTAACATCAACATTTGCCAAAAACGTATCATTCATTTAGTAAAACCTTTCACAAAAGCATGTAATAATCTAACATCTTTAAAAAGGTTTCGTACCCATATCATCATCAACATCATAATCATAAACACCGTTAAACGGATCGTTCATTAAAACTTTTAACATTCATTTAAGTCATACATTATTATCTAAATCTGTGTTACCCTTCGTTCCGTCATTCAGTATGGTATTGCCCCTAAGGCTTAACTGCACGAAGACCGACAATACCATACATTCCGTCAATTCCCTTTTTGGTATTGCCCCCAAGGCTAACTGCGCGAGGACCGACAATACCCATTCAGTTGCCCTTATGGCTCTCATGTCCATAAACCGACAACTTCCATCGACGGCCATGGCTCACGGCCAATGACACCGTCGGATCATAATTTAACCTTACATGGGGTCACGTTAACCCCTGAGTAACCGTCGTTACTCCCTTACCAGTTGTACAACATCATAACCATTGACATGCCACAGAGACAATGCCCCTGTTGTTCTTGTGGCAACTATGGCTCGCTGTCCATAATCTACCACAAGGCTGGGAATCTCATTTCCCAGACTTCATTCGTTAATTCCATTCATTCGACAGATTAGATTTGTAATGACTTCTTTAAAACCTTTACCTCTTTCTCTTCTCATTAAACATTTCCTCATTTAGACCGTTCATAAAATATTTGTAACCCTTTTTGGCAAAAACACTTCAAAACCTTTCCTTTCGTAAACATCGTTTCGTTAAAACGTCATTTCGTTAAACATCATTTCGTTAAACATCATTTCATAAAACATCATTTCGTAAGTATGCACACCAGCCCAAAAATATTAACAAAACATTTAAAAGAGGGCTCTAGAACTCACGTGATACGCTAATATGGGTTGTCCTAAGCGAAGGTCCAACAACGTCACTTCCGATCTGAATTGATTAGTTAAATACGCATCAGACCAATCCCGACTCTAACGGTTTAACCATTCTAACATACTGACTTCACTTAATCAGTTCTGACGTCTGCGCACTTAGCAAGTGCGCAGACCCTGCTACCTGCGCACTTAGCAAGTGCTCAGACCCTGCTTCCTGCGCACTTAGCAAGTGCGCAGGTCCCTCCTCCTGCGCACTTAGCAAGTGCGCAGGTCCCTCCTCCTGCGCACTTAGCAAGTGCGCAGGACCTGCTCCGTGCGCACTTAGCAAGTGCGCACGACCTGTTCTTCGCGAAAAACCCTAACTTTCGTATTCGGGTCTGATCATGTCAAGATCCCGAACCTGTTGCATTCAAAACGTTCGTTTTCCATTAAGGAACTCAAATCCATGATTATCTTTCAGTTTCATCCGTTCAAACCTTACCTTTTCACCCAAAACCCGAAAAACCCAAAAACGAACTAAAACTCAGATTTAGGTCGGATCGTTACCTGAATCGAGTTTCTGATCCGGAGGTTCTTCTCACGAGTTATGGAGTAACACTTTGCTGAAGTCTCGGGTCGATCCGCCAACTTTCTCTCTCTACGGTTTCTCTCTCTAAAAGTTGTAAATGAGAGAAAAAGGGTGGCATAGGCTATTTATAGCCAGCTGACCCATCCGACCCGACCCGTCATGCCTCGTTCGTTTATTCCGTTATTATAACTGTCGTTTTATTTTTGGGATGTTACAATTTTGAACAGTGGCTCTAATGTGTTCTGTATTGTTGATGGAGACTCTTGTGGCAGTAGCCTAGAATTATCTGATAGAAGATTCAAACACTGACAGATTGTGGCTTATAGCAAAGCTGATGTTGGAGTTGCCTAAGAAATTGAGAACTGGTATGAAATTTGCATTTTTGGGATTGGTGACATTCAAGAAAGCACAAACATTGTGCCTTTTGACAAATAGAAGATCCATATCTACAAAGAACAACTTCATCAAAAATCTGACACTTATAAAAAATTATGAAAAAGATCATCGAAACTACTAGTTTCGGGCAAATGACTCAATCGAAACTACTTAGTTTCGGGCATCCTTAGGTATCGGAACAACTAGTTTCGATGGAAACCTGTTCAAGGTTTTGAAAATAAGATTTAAGAGATAGAACACCTTTATACCGAAACAACTAGTTTCGATGCCTAAACCCTGAACGTATATACATACTCAATAATCAAAGAAAAAAGATCAAAAAATTATACTCAAACTCAAAGAATCAAGATCAAACAGGCAAAGAACGTTAAAACTAAGTAAAAGAGGACAAAGGAAGAGCCTGTGAGAATCGAAACTTCATCTTACCCAAAGTATCAACTTTAATCAGCAAGAATATACAAAAGGAGGTAAGATATCAACAATGATGACTTTATAGACAAGATCTAATCCCTAATCGTCCCTTAAAATGAAGTAACAGACGTAAAAGTTTCGAAAATTCAAACCCTAGGTTTGTTCATCTGAAAATCATGATAGAGACCACAAAAATTTGTTACCTGATGATGAAGGCGACGGAGGATTAGATAAACAACACTGATTAAGCAACTTAGACCGTTTTGAGATTTTGTGTGTGAAGATGAAAGTGTGAAGAGGTTTCGGGGAATGAGAGTGAGAATGAGCATGAGAGGAAACCTGATTATGAAGACATTTAATTTGTGGTTGCCAAAGGACCAAAATGCCCCTGTCGAAACTACTAGTTTCGATAGGGCAAAGTAGTTTCGGGTGATTGATGGAGTTTCGGGTGAAGGGTAGTTTCGGGTGACTGAGATACTTGAACAGAAACAAAAGAAAACTCTCATATGTACACAATTTAAACAAGCTAATAAGGAAGATTAAGAAATTTGTAATAAAAATTAAAGTAAAAAAGATATAAACACTTAGCCTTGGAAAAGATCCAACGTGAGATCATGTCTGGTTAAAACCCTTGAAACACTTCATTTTGCGCTCAGCTACTGTGAATCCCTAAAGATAGCCGATATTTGTGCAAGATAAACCAGAACATCTGCTTGTACAATGATTTCATGTGATTAAGTGGTACCATTTGAGCACGAAACACAGCGTACCCCACATTTTGAAATAAAATGGTTTTGAAAACCTATCAATCCTCAAGAAATACCTGCATTCATCTTATCATCTCTTACAGGTTAACCAGGGTACTATCTTGGTAAGTCAAAGTCACCGCCAAAAGTAAAATAAGACCCAACTGGATATCAGAAGTTGTAAAAAGAAAAATATCCAAGTGGATATTAAAAAAGGTACGGACATTCTAGATCTTTGCGTAAGTAAAACAAAAGAAGCCGTAAAATTATCCACTGTTGAGTTAAACAAGAAGCTGCTTGATTCACTGCCTGAGGAATGGAATATGTATCGAATTATGATCAAGAAAACTGAAAAGCTAAGCGACCTGTCACAACAAGGACTCTTCAGCATTCTGGAGTCTTATGAGTTGGATATAAAGAAGGGTGCAGTCACTCCAACTAATCAGTCTGGAAACACAGCTCTTCTTGCAAGTCAAGGTTCCTCCACTTCATCCAACAAAACTACAATGGCTTATTTTCAAACTGATGTCCCACCTTCGATTTCTGGAGTTCAGCCTACTACTTCATCCACATCCGAGAAGCCAACCACTATGATCCCCGATGAGTATCTGCCTATCATGACTGCCTTCATGTCATGCTATGATGCACTGATTTCTGGAAACCTGACACCGGTCAGCTTTCAACCTGATGACTTGGAGCAGATCAACCCAGCTGATTTGTAAAAGATGGATATTGATTGGTGTATGGCTATGCTGACTCTGAGAGCCAAAAGATTCATCAAGAGGACTGGGATGGATAGATTCAAGCAAGGAAAGACTCTAGGGTTTGACATAAAAAAGGTGAGATGCTACAACTGCGATGATTCAAGCAAGGAAAGACTCTAGGGTTTGACATAAAAAAGGTGAGACGCTACAACCGCGACCAACTGGGTCATTTTTCAAGGAACTGCAAGGAGCCATCAAAGGAGCAGCATGAGAAGAAGAATTCATCTGGAAAGCAAGTTGTCATCTCTCCCAAATCCACTACAACTTCCAGCTCAACAACTCTGGTCTATCAAGCTGATGGACACTATCATTGGGGAGATCAAGAAGGGGAAGCAGCTGACAAGGCACTGATGGTAGACATTGAAGAGAAAGAAAAATGTGTCATGATTGAACAAGCCGAGGATCTCACCGCCGTACCAGCTGAGGTAATGTCTAGACTTTGCAATGCTAAATCTTGTTTAAATGAAATTAAAAAATATAGATTCATCAACCAGGCCTTGGTCGATGAACGAGATCACATAAAGGTGATGTATGACTCTATGGCTAAAAATGAGAAACTTTACGTATAGAAAATTCGTCATATTCCGGAGAGAATCGATCTTTGATTGTACAACTTACTACACAAAAGAATAATAATCAAATTTTAACTGAAAGACTTCAAAAGGATGAAAAAGAAAATTTTCAAGTTGAACACATGGGTATGGATAAGAAAATTCTTTTTGGAATCATTGATAACCAAATTCATAAAAAGGTCACAGACGACATTGGGTATAACTCTCACCCTCCTTCGTATTCCAAGTCTGGTAGATTTGCTGATATGTCAGTTCCTCATGTTCCTACACCCTTTGTTTGTAATTTATCTGCTAGTGATTATATTCAAACTTCAGATTCTGACAATTTTGCTTCCTGTGCAGAGTCAGATTGTGTAGGTTCCAAAGATGATTGTGATGAGAGTCTAGTAAGGGAAATGTTTTAAATGAACTTGAGTCGGGTGAATGTAATAATATGTCCGTGTCAAAACTAGATATTTGTGAACACATTGAAAATTTGTATTTTGGTTATGTACCTTCTGAGCATGACACTTTGAGAAATGTTATTTCTAAGTTTAAGAATGCTTTGCCTTTTGTTCCTAAATCTGTAAATGCTATGAGTTGTATTACAAATTTTAAAAGTGCAGAAGTTGTTGTGACTGACATTCCACAAGAAACAATGAGCAATCTGGAATTTTTCAGATTAAAGGAAGATCAAAGTCTTCAAGAAAGAAATATTGAAGAACGAGTTGCCTCTAGTTCTGATGTCTCAACATCACAATCATCTTCATCATCTTGTGATGACAATTATCAAGCTAAGCCAACATGTGATAAAGTTTATTTTAGTTGTGGGGAATCCAATCATGTTTTTAAGACATGTAAATTGTCTACATATCATTTTGAGGAAGAAAACGTACCATATATTATTCAAAATTCAGTTGATTGTGTTTCAAATGTTTTATCTAAATCACAACATAGTAGAACTTTGCGACGTAAAAGGATTAAAAATGCTAAAAATTGGTCGAAAAGGATTTGGAAAATTAAGAATAATGATCTTTTTGAGAACACATTAAAGGAGGATTCTGATTATGATTTTCGAAATGCATCTTGTAAAACTAAGAAGTTCCAAGTTAACAATGACTTGGGTACCAATGTCTAAATGATTTATCTTGTGTAGGGACAATCAAGAAGGAATGGAGATAATATATGGCATGTCGACAGTGGTTGCTCAAGACATATGACTGGTCATTTTTTATTGCAAAATTATCATCCAATGGACGGAGATTTTGTCGCCTTTGCAGGCAATCCAAGAGGAGGAAAGATTGAAGGACAAGGAATTGTGTCCAATGGTGTAAATAGCCTAGAGAATGTCAACTTCGTCCCACAGCTAAAGTATAATCTGATGAGTGTGTCCCAGATTTGTGATAAAGACTTTTGTGACCTCTTCAACTCAAGAGAATGTTTGATTCTGAAGCCGGGAGTGGTTATTCCCGAAGACCTAATCCTCATGCGTGCTCCACGAAGATTCAATACTTACAGTCTGGATATGAATAATCCATCAGGAATTGAATCCTGCTTTCTCTCAAAAGCTTCAGAGGATGAGTCATTTCTTTGGCACAAGAGATTAGGCCACGTGAATTTCAATACAATGAACCGCCTTGTTTGAGGAAACCTCGTCACCGGTTTACCTCTAAAAGACTTCTCACCCGTGGAAAATTGTCTTTCCTGATCCAAGGGCAAGCAACACAAATCATCTCACAAGCCCAAAACAATCAATTCCATTGACTCCCCTCTACAATTGTTTCAGATGGATCTCTTCGGTCTTGTGAGTGTCATGAGTCATGGAAGGAAATCCTATTGCTTGGTGGTAACCGATGACTTCTCTCGGTTTACCTTGTATTCTTCCTAGCAAAGAAAGATGAGACACCAGAGACTTTGAATATTCATCTGCTACAAATCGAGAATATGTTCAATCTAAGTGTGAAGATTATTCGCAGTGATCATGGCACATGGTTCAAGAATGCCATTCTAGATTCTTTCTGTGAGAGTAAGGGTATCTCTCGGCAATTCAATGTACCTCGTACTCCACAACAAAATGGTGTAGCTGAACGAAGAAATCGCACGTTGATAGAAGTAGCAAGAAATATGATTGTTGATTCTAAGCTTCTTGTCACGTTCTGGGCCTAGGAAGTCAATACCGCATTCCCATCACCAAAAGTTGCAACAAGACACCTTATGAAATTATGTACAAGCGTAAGACTGTTATTGATTTCTTCAGGAAGTTTGGGTGTGTTTGCACAATGCTGAATACTTATGATCAGCTGAACAAGTTTGAAGACAAAGCATATGAGTGCTATTTCGTGGGCTATTCCTCTAACTAAAGAGCTTTTCATGTTTACAACAAGAGACGAAGGGTTGTGCTAGAGTCCATTGATATCAACTGACATGAAAGCAATCATACGGACGCTGGGGACGGTCCTGATTGGCTTTTTGATGTCGATTCTTTATTTAAATCATTTAATCTTCCTGATTTCACTAACATATCTGTCTCAGCTAATCCTTTTATGTTTGTGAATATCCTAGGTACCTCTCCTGCTTTAGGCTCCTCTTCATCATCCACTCAAGATTCTTCGAACTCTGTGGCAACAAGTGAAACTGTTGAGGAAGAAACTCCTCCAATAGTGGATGTTGCTCCACATTCAGCTGTTGAAGGTCCTATTATTGAGGAACCTGTTCTTCCTGATAACAACATTACCAATCTGGATGACCACTTGGAAGAGGATGAGATTCCACAATTGAGAATTCATAAGGATCATCCTACAGACAACATCATTGGTCCACTTAATGTGGGAGTCCGAACTCGTAGTGCCACCGAAGCAATGAATGACGGTCTCTTCACTTGCTTCATATCTCAAGTTGAACCTAAGAATATCAAAGCTGCTTTACTTGAGAACAATTGGGTAGAGGCCATGCAGGAAGAATTGCAACAGATTAGCAAGTTACATGTGTGGAATCTGGTAGACCTTCCAAAGAACAAAGTCCCAATCGACACTCGTTGGGTATTTCGTAACAAGAAGGACGAAAGGGGAATCTTGATTCGAAACAAAGCCCGCTTGGTGGTTCAGGGGTTTTATCAAGAAGAAGAGATTGACTTTGCGGAAGTTTTTGCACCAGCGGCTCGCTTGGAAGCCATTAGAATGTTTCTCGCTTATGCAGCCTATATGGACTTCACAGTTCATCAGATGGATGTCAAAAGCGCATTTCTGTATGGAAAGGTTCAAAAGGAAGTTTATGTCAAGCAGCCACCGGGTTTCATTGATCCAAGTTATCCGGACAGAGTTTACAAACTTGATAAGGCATTGTACGGTCTTCATCAAGCACCTCGTGCGTGGTATGAGACGTTATCTAAGCATCTGCTTGATAATGGTTTCACACGAGGGGCAATTGACCAAACTTTGTTCAAACGAAAGGATGGTGCTGATACCATTTTGGTGCAAATCTATGTTGATGATATCATTTTTTGATCCACAAATCCTCGGTTATGTAAAGAGTTCGAGGAAGTGATGCGTTCTAAGTTTGAAATGAATTCTATGGGAGAAATGAAGTTCTTTCTTGGTTTGCAAGTAGATCAGTCTGAGTCAGGAATTCTTATCCATCAAGAAAAGTATGTCAAAGAAATCCTGACCAAGTTCAAAATGATTGAGTCTCATCCTTACAAGACTCCCGTGGAAGTTCGACACTGTCTGTCTCCTGATTTGGATGGTGAAAGCGTTGATCAGCACCTCTATCGCTCGATGATAGGATCTCTCATGTATCTCACTGCTAGCAGACCAGACATCATGTTCGCAGTGTGCTTGTGTGCACGCTT
This sequence comes from Smallanthus sonchifolius, assembly GCA_023525975.1. NCBI lineage: Eukaryota > Viridiplantae > Streptophyta > Magnoliopsida > Asterales > Asteraceae > Smallanthus > Smallanthus sonchifolius. The sequence goes on along the minus strand of CM042033.1, from coordinate 70,030,129 downwards.
TCAGGCTAATCCTAAATTCTCTCATTTAGTTGTTGTCAAACGTATTTTAAGATATTTGAAGTACAAGCCAAAACTTGGGCTTTGGTATCCCAAAATTAACTTGTTTGATCTTTTGGAATATTCAGATTCAGACTACGGGGAATGCAACTTAGACCGAAAGTCGACTTCTTGAGGTTGTCGGTTCCTTGGCAACCGCCTCGTCTCCTGGCAATGTAAGAAACAAACCACCGTTTCCCAATCCACAGCCGAAGCTGAATACATTGCCGCGGCCCTTTGTTGTTCCCAAGTAAGGCGGATCCACCATCAAATGCTTGATTACGGTATCACCTTCCATTAAACCCCTATCTTGTGTGATAACACCATCGTTCCCCATATCACTAAAAATCCCGTTAAGCATTCAAAAACCAAACACATCGAGATCAAACATCACTTCATCCGTGATTGTGTCGAAAAGAAACATATCAAAATTGTTGAAGCCAAAACCGACAAGCAAACCGCCGACATCTTTACAAAAGCATTTAATTCTGCCAGATTTGAGAAATTGATGGAGATGCTCGGCATGATCAACTTTCAGTAACCCTTGTGCATATTGTCTTTTCTATTTAAACTCGTTAATCGGGAAGATTTCCAAACAGATTTTATTTTTTCTGTATAGTTGTTTCCTTTTTCAGTTTGTGAAAGCAAAACTTTTGGGGGAGAAATTGGAATTTATAGTTAGTAATTAAAAGATTTGATTTGCATAGTCAAAAAGAAAAGAAAATATTTGATTTGTTTATTGTTTGCTTAAGAAATTATCACTGTAAGTATCTTATTTTGTTTCAGGAAAATCAGATCCGACCTTGTGAGAAATGATAGATTCTGATCACACTTCTTGAACATGGAATGGACCATAAGCAATGGTGCTTACTGAGGTATAGCCGCTAGGCCCGACATATGGTTATAACTCTTTAGTAGTGTGAAAACATAATTCTCAATCGTACACGTGTGTTTGAACCCATTTTTGAAACATCTATCCCATTTTTAGCTAAGAAAATTGATTCAATCATATATAGGCTTACGTGTTGGATTCTGATTCATGCGCTAGGTGACAGTCAAAGTAATGAAAGTTACCGCCGTTGACCCCGTATGTTTTGCTTACGCAAAGATCTCGGGAGTTCATCTTTTTCCCATCCACTTGGATGATTTGACCCCGTCTGTTTTGCTTACGCAAAGATCTCAGGTGTTCAACCTTTTTCTATCCGCTTGGATAATTTTACGGCTTCTTCTGTTTTGCTTACGCAAAGATCTCGAATGTTCGTATCTTTTTTTTTTAAAACAAATGCAGATTGTATTGATTCTTCAAGAACAGTGAAAGGAAAAATTCAGGGTTACAACCACTACTCACACCCTAAACATTCTCAAACTAGGCTATTTATAGGAAGCTGACTGGCTCGAAACTATGCTCACCGAAACTACTTGTTTCAGTAGAGCATTTACAAGTGTGAAACAACCTATCGAAACTTCCCATCTATCGAAACTACTAGTTTCGATTGAACAAACCTCAATAGAAACTAGATAGTTTTGATGGCCCAGACTTAGAAATAAAATAAAAATTTACATAAAAAGAAATTACAAGTAATCAAAACTTAAACTAAACAATGTTTAAAAGAAATACATTAATGACAACAACTTATACAAATAAGACTCTACAGATTATTATATCAACAACCCATAAACAAATCAAAAACACAGTAGGTGACCTAATCATGCATCTATAACTGAAAGACATTCAACAAGATACATGTGGAACAATCAATGATCATAAATTAGACATAACATGCATATACATCAGATCAATCATAATCAAGTTCACTACTTGAATATTAAACCATCAACAACATCCAAAAACTGAAACAAAACTAATAATTCAACAAATCATCATCAAAACCTAGGTAGCTATGAAAGTCTAGCCAACAACCATTGCTAATAGCATCAAAACAACAGTAAAGAACAGAAACATGGTGTCAATCAAACAAATCAAAGACAAAGAATCAAAGAATCAGAACCGAATGATTACAAGCTAACCAATCCGGATCCAAAAGCTCCAAAACCTTGCTCCAATGGATTTTTCTACTCTGGAAATCGCCTAAAGCTCTCAACTTGACGGCCAAAAGTCCAACTCCCATCATAATGGCAATCAAATTCTTTAAATATCCAATTTAGGTTTTTTTCACGGCTTTTAGAACCTTTGCGTACCGCGAAACAAGTATGCCGGTCATTCGCGTGGCGCGAAGGCCAAAACAATCGGGCCCAGATTCTCACTTCTTCGCGTATCGCGAACTCATGAAGCCCCATCTTCACGTACCGCGAAGATCCAATATTTCAACTTTTTGATTTCTTTTTCTTGGACTTCTTCTCATGCTCGACTTCTTCATGATATGACTTCTTATTTCACACGAACACTTATAAACATAACATAGACTCAGTACGAACTAAAAACAGATAAAAATGAATATAAAGCTATCTGAAACACACAAATACAATAGGATAAAAGACATGTGTTTTGCAACACATCAGTCTGCTACTTGGTCATTAAGGAAACAACCCCCGTGTGACAAGTGTCGAGTGACTAATGTGCAAAATTTGTGACGCGTGTACATGTGGCCGACCGCCACGCCAGGTGGTAATGGTCCGCTAGCCACAATCTCAGAAACGGTCCAATCAGATGTTAACGCTTAGGGCTGATGCAAGCTTGGGCGGTGGCGGACCGCCACCCGCCTACGTTGCGGTCCGCTACGGGGCCAGATTGCACCCTATAAATAGCTGATCGATCCCAATTGTTTTCTTCATTCCATTTTCGAATTCAACTTCACAAATTCGTCCCAAACCCATTCTAGAACATTCCCGACAATCCCAGTTCGATCCGCGCTCGCTTAAGTTCTTGCATTTGAGAGAAAATACTCGTACAAGTAAGGAACTCTCGAAGAAGTGGAGATAGGAAGCTAGAGCTTTATTTCCAAGTCTAGAGGCACATTCTAAAGTTGTTACTCTTCCACTTTACTAAGGTGAATCCTTTATCTATTTTAAAACTTTGTGTCAAACATTTACGTTTACAAAAATGACCAAATAAGTGTTAAAGAAGTAATGCATTACGTTATTCTACGTACAAAGCATTCAGGCCATAGGTATACGTAAAACTTGTAAGGGATACACGGGTCACGGGTGAAAGTCCCGGATCGTGGCTGGTACTTCCCTTATAACAATTTCAGAGGCGAAGTCCTGGCCATTGTTATAAGACATACTACCAGTGTACACAGTGGTGCATACATTCAGGATATGAGGGCCTGCTGGATGTGTGGATTGAACATATATATTATGATTATGAATTTAATAACTGTTTATGCCAAATGATTTTACTGTCAAAGATAATTATATTCAACGGCGTTCGCGCTGACTTTTCATTTTCAAAATGTTTTCAGGTAACAAATAAAAATGTGATGGAATGAATAGTCAGGCAGACTTGGTCTCGCCCAAGACTAAATATGAAATGACATAATGAGGTGCATTGGATTCTCAGGCCATTTGCACAAGTGGCTTTTGAACTTGTCTGGATACAAGTGTTGTAAATGAATTGGGTGTTTAAGTCTCATGTTTATAAATACAAGACTTTTATTTTCCAATTGGGTCTTGATATTTATAAAAGCAACCATTGTGGTTGAGATTTATAACGAAACGATCCTTGAAAAGTCTTTCGTTGTTTTATAAAAATCTGAAATCAAAACAGGTACCAATCATGCTCACACACGTCCAGGGGGTGCCTGAGGCGGGGTGTGACATCACATGAGAGAGTAGGCATATATAGGATTAAACGTGTTATGTAACACCCAAAAATAAAAAGAAAAGAAAAATTCAAAATTTCACTCCCTCGCGGTACGCGAGGGAGATTTTGACAAAACCTCGCGGTACGCGAGGGGACTGCTTATACGCCAGATTTACACCTTCTCGCGGTACGCGAGAAGATTCCCAACCAAGCCTCGCGGTACGCGAGGGGATAGTACACGCGTCAGGGCCAGAAAACACGTGTCATTCACCCTTGCCACCAGCCGCCACGTGTCATGCTGACTCAGCACCGTTCGTGACACCTCATCCTCTCGCGGTACGCGAGAGATTTCCTTGGCCAGTCTCGCGGTACGCGAGAGACCGGAATTCCAGCCTATAAAAGGCCTTCAACGGGATTGAAATTCTGTACAGTTTCCAAACATTCGTTTCACACAAACCCGATCTCTCAAAACTCTACGACGTTCCAAGCCGCCGTCCAACCTTCCAACGAAACCCTGCTCAAGCCGTAGTTCCGTCCAAATCCCGCAAAGTAGGTATCGTTATCCCTATTCAATTATCATTTTATATATATATATAAACGCAAAAATATATATATTCTCATATATACTCTCGTTAATCGTGTCTTCCCTAGGAAGAAACGTATCGAGGTTCTGCTCAAATTCCGAAGCCTACAACCCTACCAGCCATCAAAATCAAGGTGAACACATTTAACGCTTTTCAAACGATAAAACCATTTTATTTACGAAAACGGCATGAAACAAATTAAATGCTTTAATCATAAGGGTAATCTACGTGATAGCATTCAGGCCATAAGCATACGTAGATTTGATCAAATGGTATACATGTGACGGGTGAAAGTCCGGTCCGTGGCTGGGTACAGATCATGAAAGGGGGTATCATAAGACTGAGGATATGGTTCCTTAGCAGATTATACGAGGGACGAGTTCCTGAGTATCATGTAAGACTAAGAACAAGGTTCTTAGCATCACGACCCTGGGAATAGGCTATCAGTCTGAGACATAGAGCTCAGCCAGTTGACCCCATGGCAGTTAACCCAGTGTATGTAGGTGGTATATACTTCAGGTGAAAAAGACTGCTGAATGTGTAGATTTACCATACAGAAACGTGCTTAAAGGCTTTAATTTGGTTTATGTTAGAAATCATTTTTCGTGTCAGTTAAATGTGATTCACCGGCTTTATGCTGATGTTCATTTTCAAAACGTTTTTCACAGGTAGTGAAAGAAATCATTAAATTCAGGGTGGTGCAGTAAAGACAAGATCTTTAGGCATATTTAAATCCCTGTGGCAGACTAATACAAGACCAAATGTTGGAACGGACATAGATCCTAGACATTTTAAATGGCTTGTATTATGTAAATTAATTCAGCAGATGTACATTATATAATAGACTTTTGAATGTCTATTATCATGAAATGAAAAGGGACGTGGATCCCAAGTTTTGACAAAAAGTACAGAATTAACCCTTGAGGTTATTTACATGACATTTCATTACAAAAAGGCATCAAGTAAAAACAAAGACTTCCGCTGTCCAAATATATGGGACCTCATTCAGATACCAGCGTTGTCTCGCGACGCCCGGGCAGGGGTAGCCCGGGGTTGTGACAGGTTGGTATCAGAGCCGCATTTAAGGGTTTTAGCAAAACTAGATACTTATATGATTGTATCTTGGCTTTAACCAATAGTTGTGCCTACTAAACGAACGGTAGGAAGATGCCTTTAACATAACCAATAAATTACAGGATGTCAGATCCATACTATTATCCTCATAACTACCCAAACTTCTTTCCTGGAGAATTATCTAATCCAAGAAACGATCAAATAGTACCAAGCTATGAGGATTATGTCCACTACCTGCCGACCCCGGAGAATTGGAACAGAATGGTCGCAGAACAAGTGGAGCAGACTCAAGCAAGGCTTGAACCTCTGAGGGAAGAATCAGAGTATTCAGTGGAAATGGAAGATTCAAGAGAATCTTTACGTCCTGTTATGACATCTATGCCACCACCTCAATCATTAGACGTGATATAGATACATATCTATATTTCTCTATTTGTAATGAATAGATGAAGTTTAACGATAATAAACTTCAAATTTTGACCCAAATTCTTGTCTTGTATTCTTAGATGTCTCAACAAAACAATGACAATAGCGGTCCATCTACCTACATTACCAAGGAAAAAGGAAAAGAAATTAATAATAATCCTGAAATAGCTACTCAACAACCAGAATTGCAACAACTGGTCAAACAAAGCATTAAAGAAATGCTTCCTGCCATAATAAAGGAAGTACAAGAAAACATCAAAACTCCAAGCCACGTAACTCTTCCTTCAAAAAGAATGGAAAACCCTTCGAAAACCCACACAGAGCAAGTAGCAAGCTCTCGTAAACCTCAAACCTCGAAAAGATCCAGAACATCAAGCAATAAGTATTCTGAATCTGAAGAATCGTTAAATCTAAGCAGTGAGAGCTCAGAAGAAGAGAATGAAACAAAAAGGTATAGACACAAAGGGTGTTCTTATAAAACCTTTCAGGACTGTAAACCTTATGAATTTAAGGGCACCGAAGGCGGTATTGCTACTCTTCACTGGCTAGAGAAGATGGAGTCAGTAATAGCAATTAGCAAGTGTGCTAAGAAAGATCAAGTAATGTATGCTTCAAACTCCTTCAAAAATGAAGCGTTGGAATGGTGGAATTCAATCATTTCTGCCAAAGGGAGGAGAAAGACCAATGCCATGGATTGGAAAGAATTTCGGGCAAAGGTGAAAAAGAAATTTTGCCCCAAGACTGAAAAAGAACAAGCTGAAAGAAAATTTCTGGAGCACCGAATGGTCGGTACCAATGATCGAGAGTATACTACCAAATTTTTTGAATATGCCCGTTTGGCACCTCACCTGGCTAAACCCGAGTCGGTTCTCATAACTCGATATATTTACGGTTTAGTTCCAGAGATCCGTGATTTGGTGAAGGTTGTCTCACCAAAAACCATTGAGTCCACCGTAGAATTGACCGGTACCATGACGGCTGGACTAATCAGAAATATAGAGGAAAAGAAGAAAGTCGAATCCTCTATAAAATCAAAACCCGAGGCCAAAAGATTTAGCAAGAACTTTGGGCAAAAGGGGTTACCATTTAACAATCCATCATGCAAAACATGCGGACGCAGGCATAGTGGAAAGTGTGTTTTTGAAACTCCATTCTGTAATTATTGCAAGGTCTCAGGTCACTCTACTGAGAATTGCTTCAAGAAAAAGGGAATAACTTGTTTTAGTTGTGGAGAGCTGGGGCACATCAGCACTAATTGCCCTAAGTTTGCAAGGACCGGAAGAGCTGGAGGATCAGGAGCCAAGATCACTCCAGAAAACAAAAAGACCGTACGAGCTTTTGTCATGAATGCTAACCAAGCTGAGAGAACGCCGGACGTAATTACCGGTACGTTTCTTCTTAATAATGTTTATGCTAAGGTCTTATTTGACTCAGGTGCGAACCGGAGTTTTATAGATTATAATTTTTGTAATCTATTAAATAAACCTTTAAGTCCCTTAGCTGAAACATATGAAGTAGAAACAGCGAACGGTGATTTGATAAAAATATCCCAATCACTGAACAATTGTTACATTACATTGGCTGGTTTCACTATCCCAGTACAATTGCTACCAATGTCAATAACTGGCTTTGACATTGTTTTGGGGATGGATTGGTTATCCAATAACCAAGCCGAAATCCTTTGTAATCAACAAGTTGTAAAACTCATTACACCAACAAACAAAACTCTAACTATCCAAGGTGATAAACCCACAAAACCTATCCAGATAATCTCCATACTTAAAGCAACCAAGTGCTTAAGAAAAGGATATCTGGCATGTCTGGTATCAATTACTGCCTTGGAAAAGGAGAAGAAGATAGAATCAGTACATGTAGTATCTGAATTTCCAGACGTTTTTCCTGAAGAACTGCCTGGATTACCACCAGAACGAGAGGTAGAATTTCGAATCAACCTTGTACCTGGTGCAACTCCAATTGCCAAATCCCCGTACAGACTTGCACCCACAGAAATGGCAGAACTCAAGAAACAATTGGATGAACTTCTTGAGAAAGGTTTTATACAACCAAGTTCTTCACCCTGGGGAGCTCCAATTCTCTTTGTTAAGAAGAAAGACGGATCAATGCGCATGTGTATTGATTATCGGGAACTGAATAAAGTTACCATCAAAAACCGATACCCACTCCCAAGGATTGACGATTTATTCGATCAACTCCAAGGAGCTTGTCATTTTTCAAAGATCGATCTTCGTTCAGGTTATCATCAGTTGAAAGTGCATGATAACGATATCTCGAAAACTGCATTTCGAACACGGTATGGACATTTCGAGTTCACGGTTATGCCATTTGGACTTACAAATGCTCCTGCCGCATTCATGGACATGATGAATCGTATCTGCAAACCTTACTTGGATAAGTTTGTCATAGTTTTTATTGATGACATACTTATTTATTCCAAAACCCAAGTTGAACACGAAACTCATCTTCGAACCATACTTGAACTTCTTCGAAAAGAGAAATTATATGCTAAGTTTTCCAAATGCGGATTTTGGTTAACAGAAGTACAATTTCTTGGTCATGTCATCAACGTGAACGGAATTCAAGTAGATCCTTCCAAAATCGAAGCTATATCCAAATGGGAAATTCCCAAGTCACCCACCGAAATTCGTAGTTTTCTGGGATTAGCGGGATATTACCGCCGGTTCATTCAAAATTTTTCTCGTATAGCAATCCCACTCACATCCTTAACTCGGAAATCTGTAAAGTACGAATGGGGACCCAAACAATCTGAATCTTTTGAAACTTTGAAACAAAAACTGACAAACGCACCTATTCTATCTTTACCAGATGGTATTGAAGACTTCGTAGTTTACTGCGACGCCTCACATACTGGTTTAGGTTGCGTATTAATGCAACGCAAGAAAGTCATTGCTTATGCATCTCGTCAGTTGAAAATTCATGAGAAAAACTACTCAACCCACGATCTAGAATTGGGCGCTATAATCTTTGCTTTAAAGTTATGGCGACACTATCTCTATGGGGTTAAGTTCACAATCTACACTGATCATAAAAGTCTCAAGTACATATTTAGCCAAAAGGAGTTAAATATGAGACAAAGAAGATGGATGGAAATCCTGAATGATTATGATTGTGAAATTTGTTATCATGAAGGAAAGGCAAATGTAGTAGCAGATGCCTTGAGCCGAAAAGAAAATGTCAAGCCAAAGAGAGTACGTTCTCTCAGACTTGAACTACAAATTGATCTTGTAAGTCAGTTAAAAGAGGCACAAGAGTTAGCTTTGAAGGAAGGTAACTTTGAAAAAGAAGGAATGAAAGGAATGCTTGATTTACTGATCAAAGGAGAAGATAATATCCTTCGCATGAATAAACGTATTTGGGTACCAGTTACCGGTGATCTTCGAGAGCGAATCCTCGAAGAAGCACACAAGTCCAAATACACCATGCACCCAGGAAGTGATAAAATGTACAAGAACCTCAAAGAAAGTTATTGGTGGATTGGTATGAAAAAGAACATTGCTATCTAAGTAGCAAAATGTTTGACTTGTTCCAAAGTCAAAGCCGAACACCAAAAGCCAGCTGGATTATTGCAACAGTTAGAATTACCAGTTTGGAAATGGGAATTGATAACTATGGACTTTATTACCAAACTTCCTCGAACCACTCGTGGAAATAATGCAATCTGGGTTATCATTGACCGTTTAACCAAATCAGCTCACTTTCTATCTATCAAGGACACCATGAGTATGGACAAAATGGCGCAAATTTACGTTAATGAAATTGTAACGTTACATGGTGTGCCTCTATCCATAGTGTCAGATAGAGATAGTCGCTTCACATCTCGATTCTGGCAAAGTTTTCAAACAGCTCTAGGAACTCGATTGAATCTTAGCACTGCTTATCATCCACAAACTGATGGGCAGAGCGAAAGAACCATACAAACCCTAGAAGATATGCTTCGAGCCTGTGTGATAGACTTTGGAGGTAATTGGGATGATCATTTACCTCTAATGGAATTCTCATACAACAATAGTTATCACACAAGTATTCAAGCCGCACCATTTGAAGCATTATACGGAAGAAAATGTCGAACGCCTGTATGTTGGTCAGATATCGGAGAAAATCAACTATCAGGACCAGAGATAGTCCAAGAAACTACCGATAAAATCTTGCAAATACGAGAACGTCTAAAAATGGCTAGAGATCGACAGAAAAGTTATGCAGATAAACGAAGAAAGCCGTTAGAATTCCAAATCGGTGACAAGGTGTTATTAAAAGTTTCACCTTGGAAAGGTGTTATTCGTTTCGGAAAGAAAGGAAAGTTAAGTCCACGTTTTGTTGGACCTTTCAAAATCATTAAACGAATCGGATCTGTTGCCTATCAGCTTGAACTACCAGTAGAGATGGGTGGGGTACACGATGTATTCCATGTATCAAACCTACGTAAGTGTTTAGCTGATGAATCCTTGCTTATGCCTTTACAAGATGTGGAAGTAAATGAAAAGCTCAAATTCATCGAACGCCCGTTACAAATTGAAGACCGACAAATCAAAAAGCTTAAACGAAAGCAATTGGCGTTAGTCAAAATAAGATGGGACTCCAGGCGTGGCCCAGAATATACTTGGGAACTTGAGTCAGAAATGCGCAAAAAGTATCCACATCTCTTTCAATGAATCTCGAGGACGAGATTATTCTAAAGGAGGGGAGGATGTAACACCCAAAAATAAAAAGAAAAGAAAAATTCAAAATTTCACTCCCTCGCGGTACGCGAGGGAGATTTTGACAAAACCTCGCGGTACGCGAGGGGACTGCTTATACGCCAGATTTACACCTTCTCGCGGTACGCGAGAAGATTCCCAACCAAGCCTCGCGGTACGCGAGGGGATAGTACACGCGTCAGGGCCAGAAAACACGTGTCATTCACCCTTGCCACCAGCCGCCACGTGTCATGCTGACTCAGCACCGTTCGTGACACCTCATCCTCTCGCGGTACGCGAGAGATTTCCTTGGCCAGTCTCGCGGTACGCGAGAGACCGGAATTCCAGCCTATAAAAGGCCTTCAACGGGATTGAAATTCTGTACAGTTTCCAAACATTCGTTTCACACAAACCCGATCTCTCAAAACTCTACGACGTTCCAAGCCGCCGTCCAACCTTCCAACGAAACCCTGCTCAAGCCGTAGTTCCGTCCAAATCCCGCAAAGTAGGTATCGTTATCCCTATTCAATTATCATTTTATATATATATATAAACGCAAAAATATATATATTCTCATATATACTCTCGTTAATCGTGTCTTCCCTAGGAAGAAACGTATCGAGGTTCTGCTCAAATTCCGAAGCCTACAACCCTACCAGCCATCAAAATCAAGGTGAACACATTTAACGCTTTTCAAACGATAAAACCATTTTATTTACGAAAACGGCATGAAACAAATTAAATGCTTTAATCATAAGGGTAATCTACGTGATAGCATTCAGGCCATAAGCATACGTAGATTTGATCAAATGGTATACATGTGACGGGTGAAAGTCCGGTCCGTGGCTGGGTACAGATCATGAAAGGGGGTATCATAAGACTGAGGATATGGTTCCTTAGCAGATTATACGAGGGACGAGTTCCTGAGTATCATGTAAGACTAAGAACAAGGTTCTTAGCATCACGACCCTGGGAATAGGCTATCAGTCTGAGACATAGAGCTCAGCCAGTTGACCCCATGGCAGTTAACCCAGTGTATGTAGGTGGTATATACTTCAGGTGAAAAAGACTGCTGAATGTGTAGATTTACCATACAGAAACGTGCTTAAAGGCTTTAATTTGGTTTATGTTAGAAATCATTTTTCGTGTCAGTTAAATGTGATTCACCGGCTTTATGCTGATGTTCATTTTCAAAACGTTTTTCACAGGTAGTGAAAGAAATCATTAAATTCAGGGTGGTGCAGTAAAGACAAGATCTTTAGGCATATTTAAATCCCTGTGGCAGACTAATACAAGACCAAATGTTGGAACGGACATAGATCCTAGACATTTTAAATGGCTTGTATTATGTAAATTAATTCAGCAGATGTACATTATATAATAGACTTTTGAATGTCTATTATCATGAAATGAAAAGGGACGTGGATCCCAAGTTTTGACAAAAAAGTACAGAATTAACCCTTGAGGTTATTTACATGACATTTCATTACAAAAAGGCATCAAGTAAAAACAAAGACTTCCGCTGTCCAAATATATGGGACCTCATTCAGATACCAGCGTTGTCTCGCGACGCCCGGGCAGGGGTAGCCCGGGGTTGTGACAGGTTAACTAGACAACACTGTTTAAATGGTCCCGTAAGGTCTAGGAATTGTACGGTTGACACAGTTGGTACCCGTTACCTACCTAAATAACATGTTCGTGTATCTAGCTTGGTCCCTACACCAATATGGTGAAACCGGATCCTAGCTTTAACTAATTAATTTTTTGCAAATAAAATGAAAGGTCGTGAAATATTAAAGAGCTTTATCGATAATAATAAACTTCGGAATCTTGTTATTTTATAGATGTCAAATGCAATATTTTCTGTCAATACTAACCAATCTTTTTGGTCCATTATGTATAAAGAGAAGCTAGATTGCACTAATGATGTGTTGTAATTTGTAAAACACATATGGTGTAAAAAAACATTGATCTAGCTTCATGAAAGCTAGATAAATAATTTGGATGTAAAAAGTTACGGTTTTGGATCAAAAACAGCGAATTAATGAAGAGTGTTAATGTGGCAACACTAATTCATGGGGCGACACTAGTCGCGGTCCATTTGATAGTGGATCCATAATGTATGTCATGTAACGTGATGTGTTATAAAGAGTATATAAAAATAGATGAATTTTAACACAAAAGCTTTAAATTTGTAAAACGGTAATTACTGTCACTCACTACAACACACTTAGGGCAAGTGCACCCATCATGGATGTAGTACAGTGTTGGTAAGATCGAGTATCTTTCCAAGGATTCAGAGGCTCTTAGTATTGGACTTTGGTTGATGTCTAATCTTTCCAGAATTTGAATGATTGTTTGATTTTGATTTGGGAGCTATGAAGAGGGTAGAAAGTAGTAGTAGTAGTAGTAGTAGTAGTAGTAGTAGTAGTAATCAATGACAGGAATAAATCACTTTGGTTCGAATTCCTTATAATTGTGTAGTTATCTTTTATGTATAGATTCTCAAAATATCACTATATCGTAAACATGGTGGTCGTCATTTAAGTCGCTAAATCCTATAGCTCGGGCTGATTTTATCTTCTAGAGGGTAGTAGTTTGAGCAACATGGCGATCACTATTTTGGATAGACATGGTTCCTAGTTCAGGACACCATGTCATAAGCTTGAAGATCAATGATAATGTGTATATAAGTGCAAAAGATGGAGCAAGTCCTAGGTCGGGACATTAACTCCCACAACAATATTGGAAAGTTGCCACCATAACAACCACCTCAATGTCGAGATTAAAGTGTCAAAATTGTGTCTTTAGACAAGGAACTTCATACAATAGTCACTATGGCTCATTTGCTTTGATTCCTCTCTACAAAGGTAGTGGTAATGCACAAAATCAAGTCTTTAGAATACCGAGTGTAGGATCGATGTTTTACAAGATGGTTCTGTTTAGTTGAGATTGGCGGAAACAATAACAACTATGCTATGCAACAAGTAACAATGAGAATACTGATAAATGCAAATTGTATTACTCTTCAAAGTTAACAAGTTACAGAGAAAACTATAAGGAAGCATACATGCACAATGAAGAGAACAATACATAAAGGAACTTAGAATCAAGACAGACCTTTGATTCTAAGGATCAGATCAAACACAAGCCGTTGATCTTGCACGGGTAAAAGCTACACTACAATTGGTAGACAACAAAAAGACAAACTGCAATAAATAGGTAAACTCAGAACAAAAGTCTTCGTAGGAATCTTTGCAGGAGACTTTAGATGTATTAGCTTTGTCTTTTATCATCTGCACCAATAACATTCCTTCTGCTGATAGGTGTGTCAGTGTTGCAGCAAAAGGTGTGTCAGTAGTAAAGTCAAAGTTGCTGATGATTTGCCTATCAGCAGCATCAATGTTTGATGCTGCTGAGAAGCCTATCAGCAACAACTTTGGTCTTCAGCAGGAAAGGCTATCCACAACATAGTTATACATCAGCAGCAAAACTTAACTATCGTCAACATAGACACTTATCCGCATCAACTTCATCAGTTGTCAAAATTGTGGAGTCCGCAGCAATTATACTTGGAGAACTTTATATCCATCGGTCTTTTTCTCTACAAACTCCCACTAGACTGATGCTACCAAAACTCTTTAATGCCTTTGTTCCTGAAGCTTTTGCATGTTCAGGGCAATCCTTTCAGTCTCATAGCCTCTTGGATCCTTGCTGGGATTGTCAAAAGGAATTTCAGACAAAGATTTAATGTCCTTGCTTGGCATACTGAAGATGGCCTTGCTGGAGCATCTCATCTTGTTTCCTTGGACGTCAACCAGTGTATATTCATCATTGACAGCATTGTAGGACCAACTGACAATAGGAAAGTGGGATTGGAGTGGTTTTACATCAATGACAACATCTTTGCTAGGATTGAAGAAGTGTTTAATGATTAGCAAGAGATGTCTCCCACTTTCATTGTCAGGCTCATGAGCTTCACCCAGCTCCAGAATTTTCTTTAAGTTATAGTCTGGAAGTTGCATCACCTCATCAACATATTTGTAGACTGATATCTTCTTTTCTACCTCTCCTCTAAACATTTCACACCATTGATCTGGATCACTGTAAATCCATTGCACAATCATACTTGAATCTTCAGATATGGTAGAAGGTTTGATTTTCTTTTTAGGAGGATGTTGATGAGAGGGAACTGGGTGAGAGGATTTGGACTCTTTGGGAGAGGAGGATGGAAGTATAGGAAGGTGAGAGGGAACTTGCTGGGCAGGAGAAGGAAGGACTAAGGGATTAGTTTTGGGCTTCTTTGTTTTTCTTTCTTCAGCAGTGGTATCAACCCTCTTCAATAGATTAGTCTTCTTTAGTCTTTCCTCTTCTTCCTTTCTCACTTGTCTGTAGAGGGCTTGAAGGTTCATGAATTTCATGGGACCTAGCCTCTTTCCACTCTCACTTCTTGCCTTTAGAATGTCTATCATAACCTTTCTTTCTTCATGAGTTTTTTTATTGAAGGCAATGGCTTTCTTAGACTTTTGTCTTGCCTTTTCTTCTTCTTCTTCTTATGCCCTTTTCTTATTGGCAAGTTCTCCTTGTTTACCCATAAAGGCCCTGTAGATCTCTTTATTTGATAGTTTCTCAAGGTAGTCTGCATCCTCACCTTGAGAAATAAGAATTGCTATCCACTCCTCCCTCATTTCCTTTGCTAGCTGAGAGTCAGTTATTCTGAATTTGGCTTCTTCAGCCTTCTGCTTCTCTCTCTCTTCATCTTCTCTATTTAGTTGTTCCTGTAGCTAGAGAGCTGGAGATTCATCTTCTTCTACTTGTGAAGCTACAGGAACTTGAACTTTTGTTGCATCCAGATATTTTGCAACTAGTTGAATTTGTTGTTCTCTGAAGAGCATGTCAGCTTTTCTCTCTTGATCCCTTTTAAGCTGTGCCATCTCTTCTTTTTCTCTCTCCCTTCTTCTTCTTTTTATTTCTCTCTTTTCTTCTTCAATCCTTTTCTCTTCCTCCTCTATCATGATGCCCTTCCCCTTATTTTTGTTTGGATGCATTTGCTTCTGCTTCATAAACCACAATAGCAGATGAGGAGGTTGCTATTGGAGTCTCAACATAAGCTTCATTGGCAATTTGTGGAGTAGATAAGGGAGGAGCATCTTCTTTTTCTTCTTGTAGAGTAGATGGGAGAGGGGCACCTTCTTCTTCATCTTCACCCATTATAGATTTCCACTCTGTCATAACTTTTAATTTAGAAGTCTTTGCAGAAAGCTCTTCATTATTTAGCACAACTCTGGGGGGAAGATTGAAATGACAGTTCTGAGTCAGAGTCTTCACCCATTGGAGGTGATAAGTCAGAGTCAGAGTCAGAGTCTTCTATTGCTATCAACCCACCATCTTGTAAGTAGTTTTTGACAATGGTCATCATTTCTTGACTTCTTGGTGAGTTGACATTGCAGATATGGGATCTAAGTTCAAAGACTTTATTGAGAAAGTATGGGTTAAGCAGTAGGATTTCTTGTATATTGTTAATTTCAAAGGACCCATCACATAAGAAAATTTTGAGACCTGAAGGAGTAGTATTGGACCATCCATGAACTTCCAGACCTCTGTATGTTTCATTATACAGATATTTCCTTAAACATAAGACTTGATCTTCTGTTAAGACATGGCTTATCATCAATCCTAGGATGTCACACCTCCAATTTCAACTAACAGAGTTTTACCATTTGGAAGGTGACACATCAGGATCTCAGTCATTAGTTACGTCAAACGACGCTATATGGGACTTGAAATGTCATAACATAAAAATTCAGAGTTAATGCGAAAGCGTAAACGTTAAAAATGAAGCCAAAAGTAATTACACGCAATAGGCGTTAATTAATATAATTAAGTAAACTGTTTAAAATGTTTGAAATGAATGATATGACAATAGGACTCCATGCATGTCCTAAGTGCGCAACATGTGCCAAAGCGACCTGAGAAATATGTAAGAAAAAGTGTCAACACGAGGTTGGTGAGTTCACAGGTTTCAAGTTTGCAATAAGAGAGTGTTTACCAGATTATGTACATTCAATATGTGTCTATAGGTAGCTAACCTATTTTCATGTTTAACTCAAGCGCTCGCAACCGAAGCTGACTGTTTGTTTATTTGCCTCCTGCCAGGTCTATCAACACTGGCGGTGTGAGTAGGCTAACATTTCACCCGTTCGATCTCTAATCGAGTTAGCGTGACTAACGCGGGTGGGATTTGTCAAACCCAGTAGTACTACTAAATATTACCTCGCTAAGATCCATATTAACGGTCCGATATAAGATGATGACTTTCTTTGATAGCATGTTACGCTTAGCTTTAACATTGATAACATATGAATTGCAAAATCTCAAAATTGTTTAATCATGTTTTCTCCCCCAGATTAAAACAGTAAAAAGGAGCCGTGAAAACTCACATGCGTTGCGTAGGAGGTAGTATCACATAAGTATGAGATTTAGAACCTCAAGTGTTAGCCTGCACGGCTTACGTATGCCCTAGAATTATAAACACATAAGTTAGGGACATATGGGATTTGTGACGACGACACGGAAGATTAGGACGTCCTAGAACATACTTAGGATCAACGAGTAGACGAACATGTCCACGGGAATAAGAATTTCTTAATATAAATAAAATAAGATAAATACGTTTCGTGTCGAACGTCTCCAATTACGAAGGGTATTAATTAAAAGATATATATATATATATCCACGCGTTTGTGCCATTTAATAACCTAAGAAAATAAAATGCTTTATTATATTATTTTAAGTTCGGAGAAAAAGCACAATAATCAATTACGAGGCAAAAATAATAAATGTATTATTTTATTCGAGGATAATAACGTGTGTAAATAATATAAACAATTATATTATTATTTAGTTTGGAACGTTACACGAGATCAATAAACGAGGAGAAATAATATTTAAATATATTATTTTAAGTTGGGGTCATGGGTTGAAAATAATATAACCATAATATTTTATACGGAGTCGTGTCTTGAAAATAATATAAATATATTAATTTAAAAGTGGAAATAATGATTATAAGTTATAAAACCAAACTCGAGCCTACGGGTGGTTTACCGGGCTAGAACATATTAATATATTATCATAATAGTATTAGAAATGATTTTTATTAAATAAATATAATGGAAAAGTCCCAAAAAAATATTGCAGGAGACCGGACTCGAACCCGGGTCTCCTGCGCACAAGCCCAACAGCCTAACCAACTCCGCCTGCTAGGCTATTGTATCAGAACCCGCTTCTAAACGATTTTTACACAGAGGACTCCTGTGTTCTCTCCTCCCTACGAACCCGAAACGAAAACCAGTCCCAATCTCGACGAATTTGATCGTGATTAGCCATGATAACATAGGGGTTTCATTCATTAGTGGTATGCGAGTATGTGGGTAAGTTTAATTGCAAAAACATTGAGTTTGGAATCGTTAATTGTTCGATTGAAAAACCGAAACGCTAGTTTTGAAACCACAATTCGAATTGATTAAATTTGATAATAAAACTTGTAGAAACCATGGGGCTTTTGACAAATAGAGTATCAAAAATCTAATTCTGTGGTTTGATTTGATTGAGACTGAGTTGGGGGTCGGGTTCGATTGAATTCGAAATACGATGAACCCTAGATTTCGATCATGGTAAATTTGATGTTGTGAGGTTAAGGGCTTTCATTATACAGATGATTACGAGTCTAGTAGTAATAGTTAATTGGACTTATACAAGTTCTAGACTGGATTTCGACTAAACTAGTTTTGCATGAACCCTAGAATTGAGTTCATGCCGAAATTGATGTAGTAAGCCCAAATAAACATAGGGCTTTTGCTCCAGACATAGAAACTAAGCTATAGGTGTAGATGGTTACCAGAATGGATGAAGAATTGAGGCTGGTTGACTAGAACTGATGCCGACGGTGTCTGAGTTGGCTCCCGGTAATCTCCGTTGCTTCTCCAACGAAATTCAAGTGTGCAACAACTTCAATAGTATTCGTTTGAGGTGTGCAGGTTGTGAATTGAGGGAATAACAGAAAATCAACTCAATTTGATAATGGTCGGTAGAGATGTCGACGGTTATAGGTTTAATGCCCATAATTAGGTTTAATTTGACATAATTGCGATGATTAAAGCATTGATCAGGTTCGTTACTTGCTTAACCGTGCATATTAGTTACTGATTTGAATCAAGATCGGTTATAGGATTTGAATTTAGATCAAGGTCGCGATTTTGACTTTCTCAGGTCAAACAGGGAATCGAAAATGGGTAAATGACAATACTAGTCCCTCTAGTTTCAAGTATGAAGTTTAGGAAATTGGCAGAATAGATCCTAAGTTTTAAACTAAGTTACTTGGGCTATGATTTGGTTAGGTTTGACTATTAAAAGTTAACAGGGATACTATTAGGTGGAATTTGACCTTAAAGTCAACGTGATTGGGGTTTGGACTAATTACACTACTAGTCCTTGTAGTTTAGAGTTTGGAAAAATGGCAAAACAGTCCCTGAAGTTTGAGTTAAGTAACTAGGTTAGAATTTAACTGGATTTGGTTAACGGGGTTAACTGGAAAAGTCCGGATTGTCACATCATCCCCTAGTTGAAAGAATTTTCGTCCCGAAAATTAAAATAATAAAAAAAATTTCTAGCTGTCACATCCTCCCCTAGTTGAAAGAATTTTCGTCCCGAAAATTAGAATAGGAGCTTAGATTTTTGATGTGGATTGCTTGAACAGATGAGAATACTTACGCATCATCTGATCCTCACGCTCCCACGTGAATTCCGGTCCGCGTTTCGAGTTTTAACGGACTCTGACAATAGGAATTTTACTACACTTAAGCGTTTTGACTTCCCTATCCATGATTTCCACAGGTTCTTCGATGAAACACAACTGTTCATTAATGTGTAGTTCCTCAAGAGGAACCGCGAGTGACTCATCTGCCAGATATTTCTTCAAGTTTGAGACGTGAAAGACGTTGTGTACACCACTAAGTCCTTCAGGTAGGTCCAGTTGATACACTACTGGTCCAATTTTCTCCACTATCTTGAATGGTCCAACATAACGAGGATTCAGCTTGCCTCGTTTCTCAAAACGAATGACACCCTTCCAAGGTGAGACTTTTAACAATACCATATCCCCTACTTGAAATTCTAACGGTTTACAACGCTTATCGGCATAGATCTTTTGACGATCACGAGTTGCTGCCATACGATTTCTAATTTGAATGATTTTCTCAGAAGTTTCAAGTACGAGGTCAGGACCGGTAAGTTTACTATCCCCAACTTCGACCCAACAAATAGGGGAACGGCATTTCCATCCATATAATGCTTCAAATGGAGCTGCCTTGATACTAGTGTGATAACTGTTGTTGTAAGAGAATTCCACCAACGGTAGGTGAGACTCCCAAGTGTTACCGAAATCAATCACACAAGCTCGTAGCATGTCCTCCAGCGTTTGAATAGTACGTTCTGTTTGGCCATCAGTTTGAGGATGGTATGCTGTGGTCATATCTAGACGCGTGCTTAAAGCTTTATGTAACGACCGCGAGAAACGAGAAGTGAATCGTGAATCACGATACGAAATGATAGAGATTGGCACCCCGTGCCGAGAGACTACTTCTTTCAAGTAAATACAAGTAAGCTTATCCATTTGGTCGGTTTTCTTGATTGCTAAGAAGTGAGCGGACTTTGTTAAACGGTCAACGATTACACAAATGGTATCACATCCGGTAGGAGTTCGTGGAAAATTTATGATAAAGTCCATGGATATATGTTCCCATTTCCACATGGGAATCTCTGGTTGCTGGAGAAGACCAGAAGGCTTTTGATATTCAACTTTGACTTTGGCGCAAATCAGGCACTTGCTCACATAGGTGGCTATATCGGCCTTCATCTTTGGCCCCCAATACAACACCTTTAGGTCATGATACATCTTGTCGGAACCTGGATGAATAGAGTAACGAGATTTATGAGCCTCATCCATGACTAGTCCCCTTAAGTTTCCGAATACTGGAACCCATATTCGCTCGACGAAGTAACGAATACCGTCAGATTTGACCTTGAGTTGTGCTTCCATACCGCGTGTACCTTCCTGCGGTAGGTTTTCCTCTTTCAGGGCTTCAAGTTGAGCAATTCGGATTTTGTCAGGTAATCCAGGGTGAATTGTAAGCTGTAAGGCTCGAACTCGTTTGGGCTTGGTTTCCTTTCGACTTAGGGCATCAGCTACAACATTAGCCTTACCCGGATGATACCGGATCGCACAGTCATAATCATTCAAGAGTTCGACCCAACGACGCTGTCTCATGTTCAGCTCTTTCTGCTCGAAGATATGCTGAATACTCTTATGATCGGTGTAGATAATGCACTTGGCACCGTACAAGTAGTGTCTCTATATCTTAAGCACAAAAACTACAGATCCCAACTCTAGATCATGAGTGGTGTAGTTTTTCTCGTGAATCCTTAGTTGACGCGAAGCATATGCGATCACCTTTTCTCGTTGCATTAGAACACAACCCAGACCCTGAATGGATGCGTCACAATACACCATAAAATCATCTGTACCGTCCGGAAGAGCTAGGATAGATGTGCTGCAAAGTTTCTGCTTAAGATGTTGGAATACTGACTCTTGGTTATCACCCCAGTTATAGGCTTTACCCTTTTGAGTTAAGGCAGTGAGAGGTTGTGCAATCTTTGAAAATCCCTCGATGAATCAACGGTAATATTGAGCCAATCCCAGAAACTGTCGCACCTCATTCGGCGCTGTCGGTGCTGCCCAATTCTTGACTGCTTCTATTTTAGATGGGTCGACATGTATCTCTGTCTCGTTGACTACATGTCCTAAGAATTGCACTTCACAAATCCAGAATTCGCACTTGGAAAGTTTTGCATATAGTTGTTCTTGTTTCAGCAATTCCAGAATTAAACGAAGATGTTCCTCATGTTCATCCATATCCTTGGAATAGATGAGGACGTCGTCAATGAAAACGATGACGAACTGATCAAGGTTGGGTTTACACACGTAGTTTATGAGGTCCATGAACACCGCAGGTGCGTTGATTAATCCGAAAGGCATGACCATAAATTCATAATGGTCAGACCTAGTTCTGAAGGCAGTCTTAGAGATATCCTCATCTCGGACTCTCAATTGATGGTAACCAGATCTAAGATATATCTTGGAATAGAAGCTTGATCCTTGGAGTTGATCAAATAAATCATCTATGTGGGGTAGCAGATAACGATTCTTGGTCGTCACTTTGCTCAACTCACGATAGTCGATGCACATGCGGAAAGTCCTTTCCTTCTTCTTGACAAATAGGACTGGAGTTCCCCATGGTGATGAGCTAGGTCGGATGAAACCTTTATCCAACAACTCTGGCAGTTGTGTAGATAACTGTTGTAACTCACTAGGTGCAAGTCTGTACGGTGCCCGAGCAATAGGTGCTGCTCCGGGTGCTAGATCAATTTGAAATTTGAATTGACGATGAGGCTGAAGTCCAGGAAAGTCTTCGGGAAATACTTCCGGTTAGTCACGTACAATTGGGATGTCGTCAATCTTCTTCTCCTCGGATAGCTGCTCGGCGACGAGAGCCAAATAGCAGTATGACCTTTTCGAAGACACTTTTGTGCTTTTATGTAGGATATGATGCCAACGACTGCACCACTCCTTTCCCCTTGGACAGAAAAGTTTTCTCCACTCAGGAGAGGAAGGCGAATGATTTTGTCACGACAAATGATTTCGGCTTGGTTCTTAGATAACCAATCTATGCCAACGATTAAGTCAAAGCTGCCAAGTGTGTCAAGTTTATGACTAATCAATCCTAGTTTACACCTAAGAATGTGAGTTGATTCGATTTTCTAACTGGCTGCTATCTCAATAGTATACTTGGCTTCCAATAGAGTTGGAGTATGGCCGCACCAACATGAAGTATGTGAAGTCATGCTGAGACTTCTAATGAGACTCGCGCTTATAAGATAAGCGTCGGTCAATGCAAAGACCAAGGGAAAATAAGTTTAATGAGCTATAGATTCCAGTAACATAAAGGATGGGATGTCTGTTTAAGTAATCGCGTTCCAGTGATGGTTTGTTAGATTAAATCCCTATTTTCTAATGTCATTAGAACAACTGGATTATTTTGTGAAGAAAGAAGTACGTTTACAGAGTTGGATATCCTTGGGTACAAATCAAATTAGGCTGATGATTAGTCACAGGATAAGGTAATAGGGTCAAATGAAATTTATTCTTGGAATGTAAGAAACAACGTGTTAGCTTAGAATGAACTCCTCAAATTCCACTTACATAGTTGGAGTCGATAAGTTTGCCATGAGATTCAATTAGAGTTTCAATCAAGATGGTTTCCTTGATCAAGTTTAAATGAGAGTCTTACAGTCACTAAGACTTTTACATGAGTGCAAATAACATGATGGATTCCATTAAACGATAGTTCAGTATGTCCGTAAACATCTTCAACCTGATAGTCGCGTCTATCAACTGTTGAACAGATTTAATGATACCAATTAATCGTTGAGCGGATTACGAGGATTTCCACAGATAGTGGAAACTTAAGTCTGTAAATCACAGATTAGGACCATTTATCCACACACTAGGTTACACCAGGACTTACATGCACCTCAAATTACTATTACGTGTGCACCCGTAATGATAATTTGCTTTGCATGCTCACCCTAATTCTCCCTGTCTTGTGTCAAAATGTCCCTTAGTTTATTACTGAGTTCAGAGTGTGTTAGAGATGATAAGTCATCGAAAATCTTAGTCATCAACCACAAGTTGATCAACTAGGACTTATGTTAGGATGAGTAGTCGAAAGTAGTTTGACCCGAGTATTCACTCGAGTTGAAAACACAATACTAGAGTCCAATCCAATGGATTGTAGATGGGGACATGCACATGAAACAAACATGTACATGAAATCAGCTTCGAGAAATGAAACTAATTCATGAATACAAGTTACAGGAAGTAGCAAGGTAGCCGTCCTTTCAACTGAGTCAAGATAGGGTTTGAGTATGCATTGAGCAATGCGTTCTCAGATTTGTGGTTAATCTATTCTCAACAGAATATCGACCAAAGACGCGAGCCCATGGTTCGGGAAAGTGATGACATCTACGTGTCAATGGATTCTGCAATAATGTGTGCAACGGTCTGCCTTCATTCGGCGTATTGTTGCTGGCGGGTACAGTAGGGACTCGTTCCGACGATCCCAACTCCCAAAGAGATATGCGTTAGTGCTAAGTGTCGTCCATAACATGGACGTGAGAAATCCCACCATACCCAACAGGTGATGGTGATATAAGTGACTCCTCCGAAGGTTCCGTCTCGCTACCCTCGGACGGGAGTGGATGATGTTCTGGTGATTCCCCGAGTGTCGTCACTGGGAATGATGATGCAATGCAAATGATGTGTCCCTCATCAACAGAGGGTGACATGGATGGTATTAATTTTCCTGCACTGCAATGTATGTATATGTGCTACATATATCAGGTATGAGTGTCTGTGCAATGTAACTAATTTGTAAGGTTATAGTCTAGTATGTAATCCTAGTTCTCTATAACCAATAGCTCTGATACCAATCTGTCACACCCCCAATTTCAACGAACGGAGTTTTACCATTTGGAAGGTGACACACCAGGATCTCAGTCATTAGTTACGTCAAACGACACTATATGGGACTTGAAATGTCATAACATAAAAGTTCAGAGTTAATGCGGAAGCGTAAACGTTAAAAATGAAGTCAAAAGCAATTACACGCAATAGGCGTTAATTAATATAATTAAGTAATCTGTTTAAAATGTTTGAAATGAATGATATGACAATAGGACTCCATGCATGTCCTAAGTGCGCAACCTGTGCCAAAGCGACCTGAGAAACATGTAAGAAAAAGTGTCAACACCAGGTTGGTGAGTTCATAAGTTTCAAGTTTGCAATAAGAGAGTGTTTGCCAGATTATGTACATTCAATATGTATCTATAGGTAGCTAACCTATGTTCATGTTTAACTCAAGCGCTCGCAACCGAAGCTGACTGTTTGTTTATTTGCCTCCTGCCAGGTCTATCAACACTGGCGGTGTGAGTAGGCTAACATTTCACCCGTTCGATCTCTAATCAAGTTAGCGCGACTAACGCGGGTGGGATTTGTCAAACCCAGTAGTACTACTAAATATTACCTCGCTAAGATCCATATTAATGGTCCGATATAAGATGAGGACTTTCTGTGATAGCGTGTTACGCTTAGCTTTAACATTGATAACATATGAATTGCAAAATCTCAAAATAGTTTAATCATGTTTTCTCCTCCAGATTAAAACAGTAAAAAGGGGCCGTGAAAACTCACCTGCGTTGCGTAGGAGGTAGTATCACACAAGTATGAGATTTAGAACCTCTCACACAAGTATGAGATTTAGAACCTCAAGTGTTAGCCTGCACGGCTTACGTATGCCCTAGAATTATAAACACATAACTTAGGGACATATGGGATTTGTGACGACGACACAGAAGATTAGGACGTCCTAGAACATACTTAGGATCAACGAGTAGACGAACATGTCCACGGGAATAAGAATTTCTTAATATAAATAAAATAAGATAAATACGTTTCGTGTCGAACGTCTCCAATTACGAAGGGTATTAATTAAAAGACATATATATTCACGCGTTTGTGCCATTTAATAACGGCCTAAGAAAATAATATGCTTTATTATATTATTTTAAGTTCGGAGAAAAAACACAATAATCAATTACGTGGCAAAAATAATAAATGTATTATTTTTATTTGAAGATAATAACGTGTGTAAATAATATAAACAATTATATTATTATTTAGTTTGGAACGTTACACGAGATCAATAAAAAAGGCGAAATAATATTTAAATATATTATTTTTAGTTGGGGTCACGGGTTGAAAATAATATAACCATAATATTTTATACTGAGTCGTGTCTTGAAAATAATATAAATATATTAATTTAAAAGTGGAAATAATGATTATAAGTTATAAAACCAAACCCGAGCCTACGGGTGGTTTACCGGGCTAGAACATATTAATATATTATCATAATAGTATTAGAAATGATTTTTATTAAATAATGTTGTGGAGATGGTTGTGGAGTTGGTTGAGGGGTGGTAGCAGCATGAATGGGTGAATGAATAGGAGTTAGGTTTTCAGGAATGTCATCTAAGGACTCTGAGGAGGTGCTTAAAGGCTCCAGTCCAGTCTTAATCTTCTTAGCCAGTGGTTCTTCTAGCTCATAGTCAGATTCAGACTCAGCTTGTCTCTTAGAAGATGATGCTGGAGGTTCAGTGTGATCTTCAGTTTCAGTTTCATAATCTGAGACGTCATACTTGGTGCCATAAATGCCTTCATCCAAGGTGTCTTCTGAATCAGCTTCTGCCTCAACATGTTCTTCCTGAATAATTGGTTCAGAATTCTCCAACACTTGATCTATCATAGGAGCTTCAAAGATAAGATCTTCTTCATTTAGTCCCATTTCCTGTTGTACATTCTCCTGAATTTCTACTTCAACAATTTGATTTTCAGCCTCTTGGTTTTCTTGCTCATTATGAGGTTCTTCTTCTTCTGCTGATGATGATGAAGATTCAACAGGTAGTTCTGGATCAACATCAGGTATGGCTTCTTCTTCTTCTCCCAGAATGTGTCCAAATAAAGGAACATTGGCAATGACTCGGTTTGTTCTTGAACTGGAGCTTTTCATGTAGCTCAGAGTCTTTGCATTCATATGATCAAGAATCAGGAGAGGACCATCTTGTTGAAGATCTGGGTGGAGATGATTGATGACCATCTGTAAGAACCTTGGATATGCAAGAAATTTGTCTTTGACTCTCCCAGTTAGGTTCTCAATCAGTTGTCCGAACACTAGACCAGAGAAGTTGTACTCCCTTCCCTTGACTAAGCCAAGAATGGCCGAAGCTATCAAAGCATTTGCTGAGTCAAATCCTCCTTTTCTAATAGAGATGCAATGAATAAAAATATGCACGATGTATCTCCAGAGTGGAGGAAGAGCATTCTTGATGACTTGCCCTCCTATGAATTTATTTGGGTGACCCATTCTTCTGAAACATTCTCGAATGTAAAAACTTGGAAATTCAATTGGGGCTTCAGGGTTATCATTAAATTGTAGCACCTCTCTGATAGTAGCCTCAGAAAATAACACTTCTTGGTTGTGAACAGTGGCTCTAATGTGTCTTGTATTGTTAACGGAGACACTTGTAGCAGTAGCCCAGAACTGTCTTATAGTGGTCTCAAAAACTGGCAGATTGTTGTTTATGGCAAAGCTAATATTAGAATTGGCTAGGAAATTGAGAACTGGTGTGAACTCTGCATTCTTGGGGTCAGTGGCATTCAAGTAAGCACAGATATTGTGCTTCTTGGCAAATAAAAGATCCATATCTGCACAAGAAAATCACAAAGGAAATTTCTTACATAAGTCTCAATACTTAGAAAAATTCTGAGAAAGACACTATCGAAACTATAAGTTTCGAACGAAACTACTTATTTCCAACACTTAGAAAATATCAGAAAAAGGGACTATCGAAACTAAGTTTCGAGTGAAGAAACCATATCGAAAGTACTAGTTTCGAGCACCAAGGGTATCGAAACTACAGAGTTTCGAGCATCAGGGGTTATCGAAACTACAGAGTTTCGAGTGAAGACAGATCAAAACCTAAAAACCTTTCAAATTCTTAAAATCCCTCTTTTACTTGAAACTACCTAGTTTCGATGGCAAACCCTTGAAAATATCAACAGACTCAAAAAGCACAGAAAACAAACGAAACTTATATGCAGACTCAAACTTAGAAATAAGAAACAAATGCAAAATAAAACAAAGAAAAAGGTTAATAAAGGCCTGAGAGTGTCGAAACTCCTTCTTACCGATGAATCAACCTAAATCTGCAAAATTAAACACATAAAGAGTGAGATATTAACAAAGGTGATCTCAAAAACATGAAATGAACACCAGACGACCTAGATTATGAAGAACTAGTCGTAAACGCTTGTGAAATCAAACCCAAGGGCCTGTTCATTCACATAAATCACTTTCAAAAACCCACAAACCATTACCTGATGAAGAAGACGACGAGGGATTCAGATGAGAAACACTGAAATCGCAAGCTTAGACCGAGGGTTTGAGAGAATTTGTGTGTGAAAGCAAAGGTGTGAGAGAGTTTCGGGTGAGTGATGAAGACACGCCGCATGAATATGGATTATGAAGACATTTAATTTGAGTTTGTGAAAAGACTGAAATGGCCCTCTCGAAACTACTAGTTTCGAGTGAGCGAGGAAGTTTCGAGTGGACAGGGTAGTTTCGAGGGACTTGGACTAAAATAGTTTTGCATGAACCCTAGAATTGAGTTCATGCCGAAATTGATGTAGTAAGCCCAAATAAACATAGGGCTTTTGCTCCAGACATAGAAACTAAGCACTAGGTGTAGATGGTTACCAGAATGGATGAAGAATTGAGGGTGGTCGACTAGAACTGATGCCGACGGTGTCTGAGTTGGCTCCCGGTAATCTCCGTTGCTTCTCCGACGAAATTCAAGTGTGCATAGCTTCAATAGTATTCGTTTGAGGTGTGCAGGTTGTGAATTGAGGGAATAACAGAGAAATCAACTCAATTTGATAATGGTCGGTGGAGATGTCGACGGTTATAGGTTTAATGCCCATAATTGGGTTTAATTTGACATAATTGCGATGATTAAAGCATTGATCAGGTTCGTTACTTGCTTAACCGTGCATATTAGTTACTGATTTGAACCGAGATCGGTTATAGGATTTGAATTTAGATCAAGGTCGCGATTTTGACTTTCTCAGGTCAAACAGGGAATCAAAAATGGGTAAATGACAATACTAGTCCCTCTGGTTTCAAGTATAAAGTTTAGGAAATTGGCAGAATAGATCCTAAGTTTTAAACTAAGTTACTTGGGCTATGATTTGGTTAGGTTTGACTATTAAAAGTCAACAGGGATACTATTAGGTGGAATTTGACCTTAAAGTCAATGTGATTAGGGTTTGTACTAATTACACTACTAGTCCTTGTAGTTTAGAGTTTGGAAAAATGGCAAAACAGTCCCTGAAGTTTGAGTTAAGTAACTAGGTTAGAATTTAACTGGATTTGGTTAACGGTGTTAACTGGAAAAGTCCGGATTGTCACACCAGACTTTAAACTCTTCTTTCTTGTGCTGCACTTGAGGACTCTGCTTCTTCATCCTCAAGGCATAAGCCACCTTCTTAGCTTCTTCAAGGTACCTCTCAAACCAGGTCATGTTGTCTTCCATTAGATCATAAAATCGATCAATTGCAAGTTTGAAAGAGAGGTCTTTGGAAGTATTGATGCACTTTTCTGTATACATGGCTAAGATATCAAAGACACTCAGGTTGTCCCAATTGTGTTCTACAACTCCAGCAAACTCCCATCCAATCCAAAACCTTTCAGAAAGGCCATCATACCCCCATGCTAGGATTGAGTCAAACTCCAAGTTGTTTGCTGACAGTGAGTACTGGAGATACTTGCAGCAGCTTGAAGTATTTGGAATGTAGGGAATTCCTCTTCTTCCTCAATCTCCATCTCCTCAGGGAATGCTTCATCTACATCACTGGCAACTAACCTCCATTCCTCAGAGACCTCTTCTTCTTCATCTCTGGTGCCCATCAGTTCATGAACTTAGACAAAGGCAGGCTGGAAGATTGTTCTTTGAAATTCTTCCTGCTCTTTGAACCAAGTATCCAGGCTTTCATCATCAACTTCAGACATTTTCTCCTCTTTTTTGATTGCATCAGTGCATATGGATGAATCTATTTGAGTGCCAACTGATACAAGGGAAGGAGAAGTCAATGTTGGGCATTGATGGGACTCATGCACAGAAACTTGTTGTGTTAGTTTAGACACTTCAACCTCTAGCAGAGCAACCCTAGCCGTCGATTCAAAGTTTTTAAGTTTCAGACTATGCTCATCCACAGATGTGGAATCCTTGGAACTAGATGGGGCCTTAGGCTTAGCCTCTGCCTCCCCATCACCCTGGTTTTCTTAGCACCTAAGATTCTGTGACAATCCGGACTTTTTAGTCTAACTCAGTTATTTAAATCCGGTTAAAGTTAACTGATTTAACTTATCTTAAACCCTAGGGACTAATTCTGCCAATATTCTAAAATCAAACTCCAAGGACTAGTTTTGTAATACCCTTAAACTATTTTGTTGACTTTTCAAAGTCAAAATTTTGTTTCTGATGACTTTGAAAGTCAACTAACCATGCTTCTAACCCAATCCAAACTCCAGGGACTTGTTCTGCCAATTTTTAAACTCCAACACAGAAAACAGAGGGACCAATTATGTATTATACTCAAATTCAATTTTTGTTTAACTTTCAAAAGTCAAACTCATGGCTTTTATCCAAATTCGCAATCCTACGATCGATTTGGGTTGATTTGTAACTGATGTTGCACGTCTACTGCATTAACGACCATAACTATCAAATTAATCATCATTTTTAAATCGATTTATTCTCAATTATGGGCATTAACCTCATAACCGTCGACCACGATCGTAATGAATATCGAATTCGTTTAAACCTGTTGTTAATTTCACAAACGAACACCCTGCACACCTCTTTCGCAATCCGAAGAAGCTTTTGCATACCTCACATTCGCCGGATACGTGGTCAGAGACACCGGAGACACAGCCATTATTAGTCGGGAGTCCATTTGATCGAGCACCATTAATCCGAGTCACATTCTGGTAATTATTCACACCATTACTTTCGTTACAGAGTCTAAATCAAAAGCCATATCTCAATTGGGGCTTACAACACCGAATTGAACTCAATCCGTAATCTAGGGTTCGTTTTATTCAATTTGGGGGTTTTGATGCTAGACTTAACCAAAATAGAATCAAATCATATGGGAAGATTCGCAAACATCCACTCATCAAAAGCCCTATGCTAATTTGATTTCATATCATTGAATTATTCAAAATCCATAATCTAGGGTTTGTTCTTGAAACGATTTGGGGTTTTTGATCTTAAACGCATTTTTAATCAAATCAAACCACACCATCAGATTCGAAATGATCTATTTAGTGAAAACCCTATGATTCTAACAACTCTTAATATCGGATTTTATCAAATCGATCTCGTGTTCACACCTAGGGTTTTCGGCTTTCAAATCCAGAATTTAACGATCCAAACCTTGTTGTTTTTCAAATTAAACCCACCTACAGGTTCGCAATACTGTGTTTAACAAAACCCTTATGCTTTTTATTTGATTGTATATCGAAATCGTTGGATTTGTGGTCCGGCTTCGATGGGAGGGGGACTCAATGAAACTGTTTGATAAAAACAATTAATCCGGGTATTGTTTGCGATTCCCTAGCGGGTTATGATGGTTAAAAGTGTGTGCTTGTGTGGGAGAGACCTGGGTTCGAGTTGCGAGCGCTTTAGTAAGACATGAACATAGGCTAGCTACCTGTAGATATGCATATTGAATGTACATAATCAGGCGAACACTCTTATTGCAAACTTGAAACCTGTGAACTCACCAACCTCGTGTTGACACTTTTCATACATGTTTTATCAGGTCGCTAAGGCACAGGTTGCACAACTAGGACATGCATGGAGTCCTACTATCATTTCACTCATAAGCAAACCATTAAAGCAATTCACTTACTTTTATTAAACTAAACTTTGGCGCGTTGTTTTACGCATTTACTTTCTTGTTTAAACGCTTCCGCATTAACTCTAAACTTTCGTGTTATGACATTTTAAGTCCCATATAGTGTCGTTTGATGTAACTAATGACTGAGATCCTGGTGTGTCACCTTCCAAATGGTAAAACTTCGTTAGTGGAATTTTGGGGTGAGATAGATTGGTATCAGAGACATTGGTTATAGAGAACTAGGAATTGCATACTAGAATATAACCCACACACATTAGTTACATGACACAGACACTCATACATGCTACACGTAGCATCTACACATACATTGCATTACAGGCATGATGACAACATCCATATCACCCTCTCCTGATGAGGAACACGTCATTCTCATTATATCATCATTCCCGGTGGCGACACTCGGGGAGTCATCAGAACAACATCCACTCCCGTCCGAGGGCATCAAGACGGAGCCTTCAGAGGAGTCACTCACACCACCATCATCTGCACCTTTGTTACACCATCAGAGCCGAAGTTGACACCGACTTGAGCCTATCGAGGACACAATCAGATAATGGTGGGTCTTCTCAAGTTCGTGTTGGGGACGACACACAGAACTAGCACATATCTCTTTGGGAGTTGGGATCGTCAAAGGCGATTCCCTACTGTACCCACTAGCAACAATACGTCGTGTGAAGGCAGACTGTTGCACGCATCATTACGGAATCCATTGACACGTAGATGTCAACACTTTCCCGAGCCGTGGGCTCGCGCTTTGGTCGATATTCTGTTGAAGAAAGATTGACCACAAGGTTGAGAACGCATTGCTCATTGCATACCCAAACCCTATCCTGACTCAGTTGGAAGGACGGCTACTTTGCCTCTTCCAGTAACACATATCCATGAACTAGTTTCACTTCTCGAAGTCGTATTTCGCTTGCATGATTCCTATCTACAATCCACTGGATTGGACTCTCGTATTATGTTCCAACTCGAGTGAATACTCGGATCAAACGATTCTCGACTGCTCATCCTGATATGAGTTCTAGTTGATCAATTTATGGTTGATGACTAAGATTCTCGATGACTTATCGTATCTGATAACACTCTGTACTCGGCAATACAAACTAAAGGACATTTTGAAATAGGACAGGGAGAAGCTAGGGTGAGCATGCAAAGCAAATTATCATTACGGGTGCACACGTAATAGTAATTTGAGGTGCATGTAAGTCCTGGTGAAACCTAGTGTGTGTATAAATGGTCCTAATCTGTGATTTATAGACCTAAGTTCCACGGTCAGTAGAAATTATCGTAACCCGCTCGACGACTAGTTGGTATCATTAAACTTGTTCAACAGTTGATAGACGCGACTATCAAGTTGAAGAGATTTACGGACACACTGAGCTATAATTAATGGAACCTATCATTTTATTTCACTCAGGTAAGAGCCTTAGCGAACTTAAGACTCTCATCCAGACTTGATCAATGAAACCATCTCGATTGAAACTCTAATAGAACCTCGTGGTAAACCCACCGACTCCAACTATGTAAGCGGAAATTGGGAATTCTTCCTAAACTAACACGTTATTCCTTACACTCCAACAATAGATTCCATTTGACCTTGTTACCTCATCCAGTGACTAATCCTTGGTCTAATTTGATTTATACCCCAGCATATATAGTTATTTCAGTGACCTCACAAATTTCTTACTAGTGCGGTCGTACTCCAACCCTACTAGAAGCTAAGTACACCATAGAAATAGTTGATGGACAGATAATTGAAGCAACTCGCATTCTTAAGGGTTGTAAACTTGAATTGGCTGGTCATGAACTTGACATTGACCTTATGCCTGTCACACTCGGCAGCTTTGACGTAATTGTCGGTATGGATTGGTTGTCTAAGAACCAAGCCAAAATTATTTTTCGTGATAAAATTTTTCGCCTTACTCTTCCTAATGGAGAAATCCTCTCCGTCCAAGGCGAAAGGAGTGGTGCTTGTGACAATCCGACTTTTTAGGTTAACCCCGTTAACTATTCCGTTAAGTTTCTTATTAAAAACTTAACCCCGTTAATCAAATCTAACCCCAAGGACTAATTCGGTCACAATATCAACTCAAAACTACAAGGACTAGGACTGTAATTACCCTAAACCTATTTGATTGACTTTCTAAGTCAAAATTAAGAGTTATGTGTTCAGTTTGACTTTTAAAAGTCAAACCCGTGGGTTCTTGACTCAAAAATTGAACTCCACGGCGGAAATTCGTAGAGGTTGTAACCGAAATACACGATCCCTGTCATAAACGCACATCATTAGAACTATTACACTACCATTAACTCGAATTAACACCAATTATGAACAATAATGATGTAACTGTCACCTCTATCATCTCCGATCATCAAATTGATCAAAACCATGTATCATTTTCACGAATTGAACTCCTGCACACAACAAACAAGACACTGCGAAGCTTTTACACATACCACATTCACCAGAGACGCAACCAGAACCGCCGGGATTAAGCAATTCGAAGTCGGACCTGCATTTGGTCGATCACCATCAATCCGACAACAGTTCTGGTAATTGTTTGAATCCACACTTTCGTTTTTATCCATAGGATGAAAGCCCTATTAACATCCAATTCGATCAATCCAGATCCTAGGGTTTATATAAAATTGGTTTGATCGAACTCCATTGCAGACTCAATTTAAATCAAATTAAAGTATACCATTAGCTTCGCAATCTTCTAATCATCGAAAGCCCTCTACTAAATCAACGATCTATTATCGAATTGATCGCGATCAGTAACCTAGGGTTCATATGAAAAACGATTTGGGCTTTTGATCCTAGACACGTTTTTAATTCAATTGAATCATACCATTAACTTCAAAATTTCCAGTATAATAAAAACCCCATATCAATTGATTCAATCATCATCGAATTTTTCATAATCCGAATTATAGGGTTCATACGAACTCAGTTTAATCGAAACCCAACTCTAACCCTGTTTGAATACAATTAATCCACATCTCTAGACTCGTAATCACCTTTTTATTAATAGCCCTATGAATCCAACACCTTCCATTATCAGAATCGATCAAATCGATTTCCTTGTCCATATCTAGGGTTTCGGTAACTGAATCTGTAATTAAACGACCTTAGACTCGATGTTTTTCAAATTAAACTCACCCACAGGACCGAAAACCTTCGATTAACAAAACCCCTATGCTTTCAAATCCGATCGTGGTCCAAATCGTGGGTTAAGGGGCTGGTTTGGCTCGGCGAGCGTGGGGGAAGAAGAACCCACAGGAATTGTTGATTAAAACCAATTCTGACCGGGATCTGTTGCGATAGCTAGCGGCCGGGACTGGTTAGAGCTGTGTGCGTGTGTGGGAGAGACCCGGGTTCGAGGCCGGGCTCCCACAATTATTTTTAAACATTTTTCTGTTAATATTTAATTAATAAAAATCAAACCCTATAATATTATAATATTATACAAATGTGTTTTAGCCCGGAAAACAACCCGTAGGCTCGGGTTTGAATTATTAACATATTTTTATATATTATGCCCACTTTATAAATAATTTATTGTTATTATCCTCAAGTAAAAATAATATGTTTATATTATTTTAAGCCACAAATTCGTATAAAATAATACGTTTATATTATTTTCAAACCGTGACTCGTATTATTAAATAATATATATATATTATTTCGTATCGTTTTACAACCTCGTATAACGTTTGACACTAAATAATAATATAATGAGTTATATTATTTACCCGTATTTGTTACGTTAATAAAAATAATATATTTATTATTTTGTACCACGAATGAGTAAATAAAATCTTCTTTCGAATCTAAAAATAATATATTAAATTATATTATTTTTCTAATTTTTGTGAATGACAAAACACTCGATTATATTTATTATTATTTTTGTCATTCGTCGCGCAACGTATATACATATCTTAATTATAAATTAAGGAATTTCTACCCCGTGGACACGTTCGTTTACTTTTGAATATTAGAACGTTTCCTTAGGACGTTTCTCTTTCCGTTTCACTGTCACAATTCCCATTATCGTTCCTAATTTATATGTTTATAATTTTAGGACATTCGTAAGTCTTTTGAGACTTACACTCGTGGTTCCAATTTACTTCTAGTGTGAAACTACCTTCAACGCCAAGCAAGTGAGTTTTCACGGCCCCTTTTTACTGCTTTTAACTTGGGGGAGAAAACATGCTTAAACTGATTTTTAGATTTTGTATTTCATATGCTATCAATGTTAAAGCTAAGTGTAACATGCTATCACAGAAAGTCCTCATCTTATTTCGAACCGTTAATATGGATCTTAGCGAGGTAATGTTTAGTAGTACTACTGGGTTTGACAAATCCCACCCGCGTTAGTCGCGCTAATTCGATTGGATATCGAACGGGTGAAATGTTAGCCTACTCACATGGCCAGTATTGATAGATCTGGCAGGAGGCAATAAACAAACAGTCAGTTTCGGTTGCGAGCACTTGAGCTAAAACATGAACATAGGTTAGCTACCTATAGATACATATTGAATGATCATAAATCTGGTAACGCTTACTTAATTATTTGAAACCTGTGAACTCACCAACCTTGTGTTGACACTTTTTCTTACATGTTTTCTCAGGACGCTAAGCTAAGACACAGGTGCACGTTAGGGCATGCATGGGATTCAACTGCTTTGCTTTGTGTCTATTTATGTTTGGTTGAATTATTTTATTGTACTTTGTTTGGTTTGGACTTTTGAGACTTTTGGACTTTGGTTTTGGGCGCGTGTATTTTGCGCATTTACTTTCTTTACGCTTCCGTATGGATACTCTGATTTAAAAGATATTTTCATTTTGAGTCCCATGTAGAGTCGTTCAATGTAACTAGTGTCTGAGATCCTGGTTTGTCACTTCCCAAAACGGTAATACTCCGTTAGTTGAAATTGGGGGTGTGACCGATTGGTATCAGAGCCTTTGGTTATAGAGAACTAGGATTGCATACTAGACTATAGCCTCACACATTAGTTACATGTCATTTGGATGTTTGGTACTTATACATAATGTTGCAGGATCATGTCGTCAACCCCACCTCCATCACCTAACGCATCAGGACATAAGGCACCTGTACTCTCATCCCCGGAGCCTAAAAGGCGCCGGACTACTTCAATTGACCAAGGCGAACCGAGTAACGCACGAGCATTGGATTATGCTCTCAATTGGGATATATACCCACATATGATCCAAAGGTGGATCGAAATGGGAAATGTTCCATCACCGTACTTTGGATCCACATCTTCATCATCTACACTACCTAGCTTACCATGCACCATGGAATAAGCTTTCGCAGCATTCGTATCTTATATGTTGAAGGAGTTGAGTTTTGTACAAGATGCCACCGAGGAGATACCTAAACTTCTGGAGAATGGACCTCAAGTAGAGAAGAATAAGGTAGGAATAGAACATTTGACTACCGAACTAGCTGCAACGGACCATGTCCACAACCTTTTAGTGGATCGTGTGACACATCTAGAGACGAGGGCTGACACTATGGATGATGATATGGAAGGAGTTCTGGAGAGATTAGCTGCTATGGAAGCTTAGTTACATGTGGCAAATCACACTGTTGAAGGCCTTCAAGAGAGGGTGACTCACTTGGAAGCCCAACTGCAAGCGGCCCTATTCCCGAAAAACATTCCAGTATCTGACGATGAGGAGGAACCCTTTGAGGAGGAGCCCTTTGAAGAAGAGTCCTTCGTGGAGGAGCCCTTAGAGGGGGAACCAGCTGAGGAAGAGCCAGTGGAGATCGATGATGCACAGTCATACGTCTCTTCTGATGACGAGGATGTTGGAGGATCTTCCTAATCTATCTTCCTTTTCATGTTTGTTTTGCTTATGTTATTTCTCTTTTCAAACCTAGATGGGTAAGGTTGTTCCCATCCAATAAAAGCATGAGAAGTTTAATATTTGAGTTATTTATTTTGTAGCCTTACAATTTATTTAATTTTCAAAATATTAGATGTTGTATCCTTTACTCGTACCTGAATAATGTTTAATATGCGATATATTTCTCATTGCTTTTCATTTGTGATTGTGAAGAATCATGTCTGGGAGAGTACGAGGAGGCCGTGCCGGTGGTCGTGGTACCATTAACATGACGGCAGCAGAGCTAGCAGCTTTGATAAATAGTAGTGTGACAGAGGCCCTAGCAGCACAGAATGTT
Source organism: Smallanthus sonchifolius (assembly GCA_023525975.1). NCBI lineage: Eukaryota > Viridiplantae > Streptophyta > Magnoliopsida > Asterales > Asteraceae > Smallanthus > Smallanthus sonchifolius. The sequence goes on along the minus strand of CM042033.1, from coordinate 69,992,594 downwards.
GCAGGTAAATGCTCTAACTATTGACTAATAGTGTCAATCCTTCTCCTAAAAACATCTTTCTAAACTCTATGATTCCAATTCAATTTGTATTTCTAAATCCAGGCCAGCAAAACCAACAGCCAGCCTGTACTTTCAAGGCATTCATGGACTGTAAGCCCCACACCTTTAGTGGAGCTGAAGGAGCCGTTGGATTACTTCGCTGGTTTGAGAAGGTTGAATCAGTAATAGCCATGTGCAACTGCCCCGTGGCTAACCAAGTGAAATTTGCTGCTGGAACTTTAGAAGGCCCGGCCCTAACATGGTGGAATGCCCAAGTTCAAATGTTAGGACTAGCAATGGCAAATGGACTCCCGTGGGAGGAATTTAAAACAATGATGAAGGAAGAATACTGCCCACGAGATGAAATTCAAAAGCTAGAGGGAGAGTTCTGGAACCTTAAGATGGAGGGTTCGGAAATTGAACTCTACACCACCCGTTCGCACGAACTTGCAACCATGTGCCCACACATGGTGACTCCGGATTACAAACGGATTGAACTATACATTGGAGGTTTGGTACCCCAGATTCAAAGCATGGTGACCTCATCCAACCCTACCACCATCCAACAGACCATCAGACTTGCTCACAAATTGACCGATCAGGCGGTGACGCAAGGAACTTTACCTCCAAGAGGTTCAGTTGCTAAACCCACCGACAGCCACAAACGCAAGTTCGATCACCATTCCAACACCCACAACCACTCCAACTCCCACTCCAAAGGACCTCAACCCAACCAGCCCCAGTTTAACCCATCGCAACAACAGCAACAGCGTAGGTTTGAGCCTACCAAGAACTTCAATCAGTCGACCTCTTCTGGCCAAAACCAGGGTGGTTATGCGGGGAAGTCCCCGAAGTGTAACAAGTGTAAATTGCACCACTTTGGGTTCTACAATCATTGCCATAGGTGCGGTAAAATAGGCCATGCTGCTAAGGACTGCAGGGGTGAATTACAAACTAAACAACCCTTTCAACAACCGGGGTCTACTAGGGCTTGCTTTGAGTGTGGAAAGGAAGGGCATATTCGGAAGAACTGTCCTCAGTTGAAGAAAGGGGGTAATGGAAATCACAACCCTAATCACAATAACAATGGTAATGGTGGTAATAATGGCAATGGGGGAGGAAATGGTGCGAAGGGACGAGCCTTCGTACTAGGATCTGGAGAAGCCCGTTACGACCATAATGTGGTTACCGGTAAGTTCCTCGTAAATAATTTCTTTGCTTCTGTCCTTTTTGACACCGGTGCTGATAGAAGTTTTATATCTAAGAAATTTAGTAATATGATAAAAGGAACTTCATCTCTATTAGAAGATAAGTATACAATAGAGATAGCTGACGGTCAAATAATTGAGGCAACTCATATACTTAAAGGATGTAAACTTGAGCTAGCTACACATACATTTGATATAGACCTTATGCCGGTCATACTTGGTAGTTTTGATATAATTGTTGGCATGGATTGGCTATCAAAAAACCAAGCCGAAATTATCTGTCGTGAGAAGATTGTACGTGTACCTCTCTCGAATGGAGAAACCCTTTCCATCCAAGGCGAAAGAGTTAGTGCAGTCATGGGCATTATATCCTTCATGAAAGCACAAAAATGTCTTCGAAAGGGGCATACGGCCATTTTGGCCCTCGTTGCTGAACAGCCGTCAGAAGAGAAGAAGATCAAAGATATTCCCGTTGTGCGTGAATTTTTAGAAGTATTTCTCGAGGATCTGCCCGGTTTGCCACCACACCGTCAGGTTGAGTTCCAAATTGACCTAGCACCCGGAGCAGCACCGATTGCTCGGGCACCTTACAGACTGGCACCCAATGAATTGCAGGAACTGTCCACTCAATTGCAAGACTTATTGGATAAAGGTTTCATCCGACCTAGTTCATCACCGTGGGGAGCTCCGGTATTATTTGTCAAGAAGAAGGACGGTACGTTCCGTATGTGTATTGATTACCGGGAAGTTGAATAAAGTCACAATCAAGAACCGCTACCCTTTACCTCGTATTGATGACCTTTTTGATCAACTCCAAGGATCAAGTTTCTATTCCAAAATAGATCTTAGGTCCGGCTATCATCAGTTAAGAGTCCGAGAAGAAGATATCTCTAAGACTGCATTCAGAACGAGGTACGGCCATTACGAATTCATGGTCATGCCTTTCGGTTTAACCAACGCGCCCGCGGTATTCATGGACCTCATGAACCGTGTGTGTAAGCCTTACCTTGACCAGTTTGTTATCGTTTTCATCGACGACATCCTTATTTATTCCAAGAACGAGGAAGAACATGAGGAACATCTGCGTCTAATTTTGGAACTACTTAAGCAAGAGCAACTTTATGCTAAGTTTTCCAAATGTGAATTTTGGATTCGAGAGGTTCAATTCTTAGGGCATGTGGTTAATGAGAAAGTGATACATGTCGACCCGTCCAAAATAGAAGCCATCAAGAATTGGGCAGCACCGACGACTCCGACTGAGGTGCGGCAATTTCTGGGATTGGCCGGTTATTACCGTCGTTTTATCGAAGGGTTTTCAAAGATTACACAACCTCTCACCGCCCTAACTCAAAAAGGAAAGGCCTATAATTGGGGCGATAACCAAGAATCAGCTTTCCAGCACCTCAAACAGAAACTTTGCAGTACACCTATTTTAGCTCTTCCAGAAGGAACCGATGATTTTGTAGTGTATTGTGATACGTCTATTCAAGGTCTGGGTTGTGTCTTAATGCAACGTGAAAAGGTAATCGCATACGCGTCACGTCAATTAAAGGTTCACGAGAAAAACTACACCACTCATGACTTAGAGTTGGGAGTCGTCGTCTTCGCACTTAAGATATGGAGACATTACTTGTACGGTACCAAATGCACCATCTATACTGATCACAAGAGTCTTCAGCATATTTTCGAGCAGAAGGAGTTGAACATGCGACAACGTCGTTGGGTTGAACTTTTAAATGATTATGACTGTGCGATCCGGTATCATCCGGGTAAAGCTAACGTTGTGGCTGATGCACTAAGCCGAAAGGAAACGAAACCCAAACGAGTTCGAGCGTTACAACTCACTATTCACCCTGGATTTCCTGACAGAATTCGAAGTGCTCAACTTGAAGCCTTGAAAGAAGATAACCTACCGTTAGAAGGTACACGCGGCATGGAAGCACAACTTGAAGTAAAATCTGACGGAATTCGTTACTTCGTCGAACGAATATGGATTCCAGTGTTCAGAAATTTAAGGGAACTAATCATGGATGAAGTCATAAATCTCGTTACTCCATCCATCCGGGTTCCGATAAAATGTACCATGATCTAAAAGTACTATATTGGTGGCCGAAGATGAAGGCCGATATAGCCACCTATGTTAGTAAGTGTCTGACCTGCGCGAAGGTCAAAGTTGAATATCAAAAACCATCCGGTCTCCTGTAGCAACCAGAAATTCCCATGTGGAAATGGGAACAAATAGCCATGGACTTCATCACCAAATTACCCCGAACCCCTACCGGATGTGATACTATATGGGTAATTGTTGATCGACTAACAAAATCTGCTCACTTTCTAGCAATCAAAGAAACCGACAAAATGGATAAACTCACTCGAATATACTTGAAAGAAGTAGTCTCTCGGCACGGAGTGCCAATCTCCATTATTTCGGATCGTGATGCACGATTCACTTCTCGTTTCTGGCAGTCGTTACATAAGGCCTTAGGCATGCGTCTAGATATGAGCATAGCTTACCATCCTCAAACCGATGGTCAAACAGAACGTACTATCCAAACTCTGGAGGACATGCTACGAGCTTGTGTGATCGATTTCGGTAACACTTGGAAGTCTCACCTACCGTTGGTGGAGTTCTCCTACAACAACAGTTATCACACTAGCATCAAGGCAGCTCCATTTGAAGCACTTTATGGACGGAAATGCCGTTCTCCCATTTGTTGGACCGAAGTTGGAGATAGCCAACTCACAGGTCCTGAACTTGTATTTGAAACTTCCGAAAAGATCGTTCAAATTAGAAACCGTATGGCGGCAGCTCGTGATCTTCAAAAGAGCTACGCCGACAAACGTCGTAAACCTTTAGAGTTTCAAGTAGGTGACATGGTCTTACTCAAAGTCTCACCTTGGAAAGGTGTCATTCATTTCGGGAAACGAGGTAAACTGAATCCTCGTTATGTTGGACCTTTCAAAATATTAAAGAGAATCGGACCAGTAGCGTATCAACTGGACTTACCTGAAAGACTTAGTGGTGTGCACAACGTCTTTCACGTCTCAAATTTAAAGAAATGCCTAGCAGACGAATCACTCGCAATTCCTCTTGAGGAACTACACGTTGATGAACAGTTACGCTTCATCGAAGAACCTGTGGAAATTATGGATAGGGAAGTTAAAACGTTAAAGCACAGTAAGATCCCTATTGTCAGAGTTCGTTGGAACTCGAAACGCGGACCGGAATTCACGTGGGAGCACGAGGATCAGATGATGCGCAAATATCCTAATCTGTTCAAGCATTCCGCGTCAAATTCTTAAGGTACTATTTAATTTTCGGGACGAAAATTCTTTCAACTAGGGAATGATGTGAAACCCCAGAAAATTTTATTTATTTATTTTAATTTTCGGGACGAAAATTCTTTCAACTAGGGAATGATGTGACAATCCGACTTTTTAGGTTAACCCCGTTAACTATTCCGTTAAGTTTCTTATTAAAAACTTAACCCCGTTAATCAAATCTAACCCCAAGGACTAATTCGGTCACAATATCAACTCAAAACTACAAGGACTAGGACTGTAATTACCCTAAACCTATTTGATTGACTTTCTAAGTCAAAATTAAGAGTTATGTGTTCAGTTTGACTTTTAAAAGTCAAACCCGTGGGTTCTTGACTCAAAAATTGAACTCCACGGCGGAAATTCGTAGAGGTTGTAACCGAAATACACGATCCCTGTCATAAACGCACATCATTAGAACTATTACACTACCATTAACTCGAATTAACACCAATTATGAACAATAATGATGTAACCGTCGCCTCTATCATCTTCGATCATCAAATTGATCAAAACCATGTATCATTTTCACGAATTGAACTCCTGCACACAACAAACAAGACACTGCGAAGCTTTTACACATACCACATTCACCGGAGACGCAACCAGAACCGCCGGGATTAAGCAATTCGAAGTCGGACCTGCATTTGGTCGATCACCATCAATCCGACAACAGTTCTGGTAATTGTTTGAATCCACACTTTCGTTTTTATCCATAGGATGAAAGCCCTATCATTACCAGGGCTTATAACATCCAATTCGATCAATCCAGATCCTAGGGTTTATATAAAATCGGTTTGATCGAACTCCATTGCAGACTCAATTTAAATCAAATTAAAGTATACCATTAGCTTCGCAATCATCTAATCATCGAAAGCCCTCTGCTAAATCAACGATCTATTATCGAATTGATCGCGATCAGTAACCTAGGGTTCATATGAAAAACGATTTGGGGCTTTTGATCCTAGACACGTTTTTAATTCAATTGAATCATACCATTAACTTCGAAATTTCCAATATAATAAAAACCCCATATCAATTGATTCAATCATCATCGAATTTTTCATAATCCAAATTCTAGGGTTCATACGAACTCAGTTTAATCGCAACCCAACTCTAACCCTGTTTGAATACAATTAATCCACATCTCTAGACTCGTAATCACCTTTTTATTAATAGCCCTATGAATACAACACCTTCCATTATCAGAATCGATCAAATCGATTTCCTTGTCCATATCTAGGGTTTCGGTAACTGAATCTGTAATTAAACGACCTTAGACTCGATGTAATTAAACGACCTTAGACTCGAGGTGTCCAAGTTTTTGTTGTATATTGGGTAGAAATGAAAAAGTATGAAAATGAAACTTTATGTTTGTCCCTCTTATGCTTTTCGAAAGCATTTTCCGGGACTAAGACTTTTCTCTTATTTCAAGTTTCATGTTTTCTAAGATTTTCCTCTCCATGTGCCTTCATGGAGCTAGGAATTGATGTTCCTTGGGAGCTCTTATTTGTGAACTTCGAGTCTAATCACCACTTTACCCCTTTGCTTGCACTACCTTTTCGAGGCAGACTAGCCTTTAGGTTGTAGCGTCTTGATATGTAAACTCATGTCTCGACTACCATACCTTCAAAGTATGTAAGCTATACGAAGTTCGATGTTTGTTTGGGATATTCACATTCCGTCTAGCTGAAGGAATGAATAGTAATACTGTGAGAATGGTCTCATCGAATTAATGTTTTCCCCAAAATGGGCTATGGGTTTGTCAACCCATTAAGTTGGCAGAAAGGGTTGATAGCCAACTATTAGTCATACCGTGTGTATGCACTCCCTGAGTGTTTGAATGGTACTTTGGTGACTTACCATTACGTATTCCACTCATTCAGGTTATAGCCTCAAAATCCTTAGCACAAGGATAAATTTGAGGTAATGAGTATTGAACGTCGGGACTTTTGTATTCTAATTGAGTCTACTCCAAGAGATCATTTCTTAACAATAGTTGCTCTAGAGCTTTCCAATTATAGAAAACTAGTAGTGAAAGATGTAGTCACACCTCTCTTCTAGGCTAAATCTGAGATCCATCCAACAAGATGAACTTTGGGGAAGTGCGAGTACAAAAGAGTAATAAATTATTCTTCTCAATTCTTTGTGGACAGTGGCCTGTTGTGAATAGCTCGAGCTTACGTCCTTTATGCATATCATGAACTAATGAGATTAGCATGAAATTCCGCATTTGGGACTCCTTTAAGAGTTTTGCATGTCGTTTTGGTTAGTGCGACAATAGTTGTTAGTCCACACTTAGGTTTCTTTGGCATTCGCTTGAGCATCAACCCCCGGCTTATCCATTGTAGAGAGAATAGTCAGACTTAAAGGTATATTGAATGTCAATGGCTGCGAGAGCAATCCTGTTTGACCGACATTCTGAAATGTCCGATTTCCTACTTGTCTCATGTCGAGCTTCCACAATATCCATAGGTGCCATGTGTATGCGGGTCGGAATAATATCCTGCCCTATTACTGAAGTTAGTGCATAACACTCTTGGCGTAACTTTCAATCAATTGTGAGATTGAACTGTATGATGGATCCTGAGATTATGCTATAATCTCCCACAATAGTTGTGCAATTACTGTAAGTGTTAGTTGTGGTAACGCTCAATTTGAAGCATTCCTGACAAGTAGAATCTCAAAGAGTGAATGTGCGAATTTCTTCGTCGTTCAGGATTTACTAAGGATTGGTTGAATTCAATTTGAATTTCTCTCGTTCCTCCAAAACTAGGAGACTGTTTTGTGAGCACCTAATTGAGAAGTTTGATTTGTTAAGATCTAATCCTTAATCAAGTGATTGAGAACATGAGTTGATCATCAGCTTAGACAGCAAGACTCACTAAAGTTCCCATGCACTGCAAATTATGATTACGTGTGCACCCGTAATGATGATTTGCCTTGCCTGGTCCCTATAGTGTTTCTTCTATCCCTAGCTTTTAATCAAAAGTGATTTGAAACGATCATTAGATTGCGTTTGCTCATTTGTACAAGAGTGTGTATTGTTTTATCGGATTACTGTTAATTACGTGTACCAATACTCATGAATCTGCCGAATATGGTAGTTGTCGGATGAGGCTAAGGGTAGAGAGGCACCACCAGTGTCTCTTAAAAAAAATGTGCATGGTGAAATTCAGGCACTATATGTTGGGCAGAGATCCTCAAACGAGTGTCGAGCAACTCATGCTCCAAGTCTGTATATATGCATGGATCCACATGATCCTGATGTATGTCCGGGTCTCCTGACCCTTGGAGTTCTCTCCCATTTAGTCCTGTTTACTCACCTTGAATTCCCTTTTGTCTGGGCAATCATGCCTGCCATATATCATGGCGAGAGTCTAGGCATCCGATCCGACAACTTATGAAGGAGAGTATTTATACCGCAAATACGTTAGAAAGATAGTTGCCTCCATGGCTGGAGTAGTTGTGGTGCAGGTATAGGTACAGATCCTGGTACGAGTTCAACCTGTTGTGATACCAAGATCGGTAACTGACGATCGCCGCCGTCGTCGTTCAAGCTTAGCTCGTAACTCGATCTTCTATGGTTGCAGTATGCTGAGTACCCGTTATTCTTGACTCGTAATCCGAACAGTAACATGTTATAAGTGTTTATTATTTCCACATTATTGTATGTGTTTAAGTGTTCATTACATGTGCCATGTAATTGTATTAGTGTAGCTAACGGTACCCTAGTGTAACTCCATACACTAATAGTCTACACAAATTGTTCGGCAACGGTTGGAATTCCTATGCTCAAGTCTTGGGTGTTTTTAGTGTGATGCAAGTCTTAGAATTCTTGGTCCCTAAATGAGTCCGGTTAGAGCCTAGGTATCACTAAGGACACCTAATTCGCTAAAACCATTGCTCTGATACCAATCTGTCACACCCCCAGATTTATTTACTTATTAAATAAATACAGGTTGCAACGATTGGTTCATTACACGATAGCGGAAGCTGTAATAGTGATTTCTAAGACTTGATTACATATACAATTACTAAAACTAAGTAATACTATGAACTAAGTTCTTCTAGGTCAATGATAGACTTGAGACTTGATATTCTACGTCCTTCCAGCTTCTAGGAATTGATCCAACATAGCTAGCCTATTCCAACCGCGCCATGGCTAAAGGTTACCTGAGAAACATACTTGAAAGTGTCAACACAAAGGTTGGTGAGTTCACAGAGTTAGTTGTATTAGTGCTTATAGTTTTTCCCGAGAACATGTATATGACTTTACCGTCATAAGATAAGTAGTATTCATTTGTATAAACCTGATCATTTTAACCTGATCAGAACACTTTGTTTCAAATTCAATTGTTTGTAAATAGTTCCAGTTGCATGTGATAATCAGAATAAGAATTGTTGACCCATTTGTAAACTAGCTAGGAATACAAATAATATGTTCATACATGAGGCGTAACCAAACCATGACAATTGTACACGCCCCTAATTTCGTTATCCGGTTCTATGCGGCCATAAATCCTCCAGATTGTGGTTAGCGCGACTAACCATGACCGGGAGACGTCACTCTCCATAGTACTATTCATAGGACCCTAGGCTACAGTTAATGGTTACTACATTGTTCCAGGGGACTTTAGCGGCCTCAACTCGTTGTTCTCATCTCATGTAAACATAAAAGTCGTGCCTTATTCTCTTGTTATCCCATAAAATAGTTGTAAGTATGTTCTTCCCCCAAATCGTTGAGTGTTGTTCATCCGAACAATCGTTGTGTGTTGTTCATCCGAACAATCGTTGTGTGTTGTTCATCCGAACAATCGTTGTGTGTTGTTCATCCGAACAATCGTTGTGTGTACTTGTGTCCAGTTGTTTAGTTGAGCAAGTTTTCTCCCCGTTTGTTTAAAACAATTTAAAAACCAGTAGTAAAAGTGGGGCTGGGAGACTCACAAGAAGTTAAACCAAAATGTTCATATTGTCAAACGTATAAACAATGTAATTCATGTTTTCAAAACATAACAAGTAAGTATGTTTCTCCCCCGATGTTTACAAAACAGTAAAGAGTTAAAAGGGGGCCGTGAACTCACCTTGAGTTTGTGTATGCTTGCAATGATAATTGTTCTAGTCAAACTTGACTATTCGTACCCTAATTACAAAAAAAAAGTAATTCGTGTTATGACCGAATGTCTCATATGCAAATTGTTCACCGACTTAGCAAATCTGATTGCTTTTGTTTAAATATCTTTTTAGTTTTTCAACACTTGTTTCGTTATAAAATAGTTCTAAGTTACTGCCCCATGGGACTGATGAACAGGTATCTAAACTTTCTTAGTTTCGATTGAACAGAATAGATATCGAAACTTCCTAGTTTCGATTGAGCAAAACAGGTATCGAAACTACCTAGTTTCGATTAAGTAATAGGTATCGAAACTACCTAGTTTCGATTGAGTAATAGGTATCGAAACTACATAGTTTCGATTGAACAAACTGGGTATCGAAACTACCTAGTTTTGTTTGAACAACTAGTATCGAAACTCCTAGTTTCGATTGAGTAAACTTGTATCGAAACTCCTAGTTTCGATTGAATAGGTATCGAAACTCCTAGTTTCTATTGAATAACAGGTATCGAAACTCCTAGTTTCGATTGAACAGGTATCGAAACTCTTAGTTTCGATTACTGCACTTTGATTGACAGAATTCGTCCTGTATATTTTTATGTTCAAATCTTGAATTTGACACACTTTTCTTGTTATCTTACTTGCGATTGAACATTTTGCATGCTTAGATACGGTTTTAAAGAAAATAAAGTGGATAATATCGAATTTTTACCTTAAAACCGAGATGAAGATGATGAAAGAAAACAGAGAAGAGTCTTGAATCTTCTGTTAAACTTTCTTTAGAACACTTGAAATCTTCTTAAAATACCGAATTGTGGTAAGTTTTGCCTTAAAACTTGGCTTCGATTTTGAAGAGAAATGAAGAATTTTACCGTATGAAAATGAGAGATAAAGGGATTCGTGAGAGTTTTGATTGAAAGGAGTATGGTTTTGTCTGAATTTGAGTGTATTAGCAAGTGGGAGAATGGCTCCCCTGACTTTCGGCCGAGAAAGTCAAGCAAGTGGGTTGGATTGTTTGATTTATCAAACAATTAGTTTTAGGTATATATTATTTAGAGTTTCAAATGGTAATTAAATTCGGTTTATACCGGTATGTAAACCGGTAACTCCCAGAATTACCAAAAATTTTAAATGAGACCCTGTACGGTTTTTGTTAGACCTTAATGTCCTTGTTTGTGAAATTAAGTAAATCACAAAACAATTATAATGTAAACTTGTTTATAACATGTACGGGTATTGACCTGAATTGTCGGGTGTCACACGTAGGCTTGGGTTTGAATTATTAACATATTTTTATATATTATGCCCACTTTATAAATAATTTATTGTTATTATCCTCAAGTAAAAATAATATGTTTATATTAATTTAAGCCACAAATTCGTATAAAATAATACGTTTATATTATTTTCAAACCGTGACTCGTATTATTAAATAATATATATATATATATATATATATATATTATTCTGTATCGTTTTACAACCTCGTATAACGTTTGAAACTAAATAATAATATAATAAGTTATATTATTTACCCGTATTTGTTACGTTAATAAAAATAATATATTTATTATTTTGTACCACGAATGAGTAAATAAAATCTTCTTTCGAATCTAAAAATAATATATTAAATTATATTATTTTTCTAATTTTTGTGAATGACAAAACACTCGATTATATTTATTATTATTTTTGTCATTCGTCGCGCAACGTATATACATATCTTAATTATAAATTAAGGAATTTCTACCCCGTGGACACGTTCGTTTACTTTTGAATATTAGAACGTTTCTTTAGGACGTTTCTCTTTCCGTGTCACTGTCACAATTCCCATTATCATTCCTAATTTATATGTTTATAATTTTAGGACATTCGTAAGTCTTTTGAGACTTACACTCGTGGTTCCAATTTACTTCTAGTGTGAAACTACCTTCAACGCCAAGCAGGTGAGTTTTCACGGCCCCTTTTTACTGCTTTTAACTTGGGGGAGAAAACATGCTTAAACTGATTTTTAGATTTTGTATTTCATATGCTATCAATGTTAAAGCTAAGTGTAACATGCTATCACAGAAAGTCCTCATCTTATTTCGAACCGTTAATATGGATCTTAGCGAGGTAATGTTTAGTAGTACTACTGGGTTTGACAAATCCCACCCGCGTTAGTCGCGCTAATTCGATTGGATATCGAACGGGTGAAATGTTAGCCTACTCACATGGCCAGTATTGATAGATCTGGCAGGAGGCAATAAACAAACAGTCAGTTTCGGTTGCGAGCACTTGAGTTAAAACATGAACATAGGTTAGCTACCTATAGATACATATTGAATGATCATAAATATGGTAACGCTTACTTAATTATTTGAAACCTGTGAACTCACCAACCTTGTGTTGACACTTTTTCTTACATGTTTTCTCAGGACGCTAAGCTAAGACACAGGTGCACGTTAGGGCATGCATGGGATTCAACTGCTTTGTTTTGTGTCTATTTATGTTTGGTTGAATTATTTTATTGTACTTTGTTTGGTTTGGACTTTTGAGACTTTTGGACTTTGGTTTTGGGCGCGTGTATTTTGCGCATTTACTTTCTTTACGCTTCCGCATTGATACTCTGATTTAAAAAGATATTTTCATTTTGAGTCCCATGTAGAGTCGTTCAATGTAACTAGTGTCTGAGATCCTGGTTTGTCACTTCCCAAAACGGTAATACTCCGTTAGTTAAAATTGGGGGTGTGACAGTGCTGTTATGGGCATCATATCCTTCATGAAGGCACAAAAATGTCTACGTAAAGGACATACTGCCATTTTGGCTCTCGTCGTCGAGCAGCCATCTGAAGAAAAGAGGATTGAAGACATACCGATCGTTCGTGATTACCCGGAAGTATTTTCCGAAGACTTGCCTGGTCTTCCACCACACCGACAGGTCGAGTTCCAAATTGATTTAGCACCCGGTGCAGCGCCTATTGCCCGGGCACCATATAGACTTGCACCTAGTGAGCTGCAAGAATTATCTACACAACTGTAAGAGTTGTTAGATAGAGGTTTCATTCGACCTAGCTCATCACCATGGGGAGCTCCAGTCCTATTTGTCAAGAAGAAGGATGGGACTTTCCGCATGTGCATCGATTACCGGGAACTGAACAAAGTGATGATCAAGAACCGTTATCGTCTACCACGCATTGATGATTTGTTCGATCAACTCAAAGGATCAAGCTTTTATTCCATGATTGATCTTATGTCTGGCTATCAGTAGTTGAGAGTCCGAGACGAGGACATTTCAAAGACTGTATTCAGGACTAGGCATGGTCACTATGAATTCATGGTCATGCCATTCGGACTGACCAACGCACCTGCGGTATTGATGGATCTCATGAATCGTGTGTGTAAATCGTACCTTGATCAGTTCGTCATTGTTTTCATTGACGACATCCTCATCTATTCCAAGAATAGGGATGAACATGAGGAACACCTTCGTTTGATTCTGGAATTGCTGAAACAAGAACAATTGTATGCAAAACTTTCCAAGTACGAATTCTGGATTTGCGAGGTACAATTCTTAGGACATGTAGTCAATGAGACGGGAATACATGTCGACCCATAAAAAATAAAAGCAATCAAGAATTGGGCGGCACCGACAACGCCAACTGAGGTGCGACAATTTATGGGATTGGCTGGCTATTACCGTCGTTTTATTGAAGGATTCTCCAAGATTGCACAACCGCTCATAGCTTTAACACAGAAGAGAAAACCCTATAACTGGGGTGATACTAGGAATCAGCATTCCAACTTCTAAAGCAGAAACTTTGCAGTGCACCCATCCTATCTCTTCCGAAGGGAACGGGTGATTTTGTGGTGTACTGTGATGCATCAATTCAAGGACTTGGTTGTGTTCTGATGCAACGCAAGAAGGTCATCGCTTACGCTTCTCGTTAACTGAAAATACATGAGAAAAACTACACAACTCATGACTTAGAGTTGGGAGTCGTAGTATTTGCACTAAAGATATGGAGACAGTACTTGTACGGTACCAAATGCACTATCTACACCGATCACAAGAGTTTTCAGCATATCTTTGAACAGAAAGTGTTGAACATGCGATTTCGTTGTTGGGTCGAACTCTTAAATGACTATGACTGTGCAATTAGATATCATCCAGGGAAGGCTAATGTGGTAGCTGATGCCCTAAGTCGTAAGGACACCAAACCTAAACGAGTTCGAGCATTGTAACTTACTATTCACCCCGGATTACCTGATAAAATCTGAAGTGCTCAACTCGAAGCCCTTAAAGAGGAAAAACTACCGTTAGAAGCTACACGCGGTATGGAAGAACAACTAGAGGTCAAATCAGATGACATTCGCTACTTCGCAGAGTGAATATGGGTTCCAGTGTACGGAAACTTAAGGGAACTAGTCATGGATGAAGCACACAAATCCCGATACTCTATTCATCCAGGTTCTGACAAAATGTACCATGACCTTAAGGTGTTATATTGGTAGCCAAAGATGAAGGTCGATATAGCCACCTACGTGAGCAAGTGCCTGACCTGCTCAAAGGTCAAAGTGGAATACCAAATGCCTTCTAGTCTACTTCAACAGCCAGGGATCCCAATGTGGAAATGGGAGCAAATTTTATGGACTTCATAACTAAACTACCCAGAACCCCTAGCGGATGCGAAACCATCTGGGTGATCGTAGATCGCTTGACAAAATCTACACACTTCCTTGCAATTAAAGAAACTGACAAAATGGAAAAGCTCACTCGCATTTACTTGAAGGAAGTAGTCTCTCGACACGGTGTGCCAATCTCTATCATTTCGGATCGAGACGCTCGATTCACCTCTCGGTTCTGGAAATCACTACAGAAAGCCCTAGGTACACATCTAGACATGAGTACGACATATCATCCGCAAACCGATGGTCAAACGGAACGTACCATCCAAACCTTAGAGGACATGCTACAAGCTTGTGTGATCGATTTCATTAACACTTGGGAGTCTTACTTACCTCTAGTGGAGTTCTCCTACAACAACAATTATCACACTAGCATCAAGGCAGCACCATTCGAGGCATTTTACGGACGTAAATGCCGATCTCCTATTTGTTTGGGCTGAAGTTGGGGATTACCAACTTACGGGTCCTGAACTTGTATTCGAAACATCTGAAAATATTGTTCAAATCCAAAACCGTATGGCGGCAGCTCGTGACCATCAAAAGAGCTACGCCGATAAGCGTCGAAAACCGTTAGAGTTTCAAGTAGGCGACATGGTTCTACTCAAAGTTTCACCTTGGAAAGGTGTAATTCGCTTCGGGAAGCGAGGCAAACTGAATCCTCGTTATGTTGGACCATTCAAGATAGTGAAGGGAATTGACCTACCTGAAGGACTTAGTGGTGTACACGATATCTTTCATGTCTCGAACTTGAAGAAATGTCTAGCAGACGAAACACTCGCGGTTCCTCTAGAGGAGCTACACAAAGATGAACAACTGCGGTTCGTTGAAGAACCGGTAGAAATCATGGATAGGGAAGTCAAAACGCTCATACGCAGTAAAATCCTATTTGTCAGAGTTCGTTGGAACTCGAAACGCGGACCGGAATTCACATGGGAGCGCGAGGATCAGATGATACGCAAGTATCCGCAACTGTTCAAGCAATCCATGTCAAACTCTTAAGGTACTATTCTAATTTTCGGTACGAAAATTCTTTCAACTAGGGGATGATGTGACAACTAGAAAATTTTTATTTTTATTTTTTTAATTTTTGGGACGAAAATTCTTTCAACTAGGGGATGATATGACAATCCGGACTTTTTAGTCTAACTCAGTTATTTAAATCCGGTTAAAGTTAACATGTTTAACTTATCTTAAACCCTAGGGACTAATTATTTCAATATTCTAAACTCAAACTCCAAGGACTAGTTGTGTAATACCCTTAAACTATTCTGTTGACTTTTCAAAGTCAAAATTATGTTTATGTTGACTTTCAAAAGTCAACTAACCATGCTTCTAACCCAATCCAAACTCCAGGGACTTGTTCTGCCAATTTTTAAACTCCAACACATAAAACAGAGGGACCAATTCTGTATGATACTCAAATTCGATTTCTGTTTGACTTTCAAAAGTCAACCTCATGGCCTTTATCCAAATTCGCAATCCTACGATCGATTTGGGTTGATTTGTAACTGATGTTGCACGTCTACTGCATTAACGACCATAACTATCAAATTAATCATCATTTTTAAATCGATTTATTCTCAATTATGGGCATTAACCTCATAACCGTCGACCACGATCGTAATGAATATCGAATTCGTTTAAACCTGTTGTTAATTTCACAAACGAACACCCTGCACACCTCTTTCGCAATCCGCAGAAGCTTTTGCATACCTCACATTCGCCGGATACGTGGTCAGAGACACCGGAGACACATCCATTATTAGTCGGGAGTCCATTTGATCGAGCACCATCAATCTGAGTCACATTCTGGTAATTATTCACACCATTACTTTCGTTACAGAGTCTAAATCAAAAGCCCTATCTCAATTGGGGTTTACAACACCGAACTGAACTCAATTTGTAATCTAGGGTTCGTTCTTATTCAATTTGGGGGTTTTGATGCTAGACTTAACCAAAATAGAATCAAATCATATGGGCAGATTCGCAAACATCCACTCATCGAAAGCCATATGCTAATTTGATTTCATATCATCGAATTATTCAAAATCCATAATCTAGGGTTTGTTCTTGAAACGATTTGGGGTTTTTGATCTTAAACGCATTTTTAATCAAATCAAACCACACCATCAGATTCGAAATGATCTATTTAGTGAAAACCCTATGATTTTAACAACTCTTAATATCGGATTTTATCAAATCGATCTCGTGTTCATACCTAGGGTTTTCGGCTTTCAAATCCGGAATTAACGATCGAAACCTTGTTGTTTTTCAAATTAAACCCACCTACAGGTTCGCAATACTGTGTTTAACAGAACCCTTATGCTTTCTATTTGATTGTATACCGAAATCGTTGGATTTGGGATGGGATTTGTGGTCCGACTTCGATGGGAGGGGGAATCAATGAAACTGTTTGATAAAAACAATTAATCCGGGTATTGTTTGCGATTCCCTAGCGGGCTGTGATGGTTAAGAGTGTGTGCTTGTGTGGGAGAGACCCGGGTTCGAGTCTCTCCATGCTATTTTTGTTTTTAAACCGATTTTTAATATTATTTTTAATATAAAAATCATTCCACTATTATTATTATACTATAGTATAATGTTTTTAACCTATAAAACGCCCATAGGCTCGGTTTTGGTTTTATAACCTATTTTTATTATTATTCCCACTTTTAAAAATAATATATTTATATTATTTTCAAACCATAACTTCGTAAAAAATAATATGTTTATATTATTTTCAACCCGTGACTAATATTATTAAATAATATATATTTTTATATTATTTCGTATCGTTTAATTACTTCGTGTGACGTTTTAAACTAATTAATAATATAATTGTCATATTATTTACCCATGTTTATATACTCGATTAAAAATAATATATTTATTATTTTTCCACACAAATGATTATTTAGTTAATCCTACGAACCTGAAAATAATATATTAAATTATATTATTTTCCTAACTTTTGTAAACGACTCTAACGTACGAATTTATTTATTTATTTATTATTCGTTATTAACGTTCGACACGTAACGCTTTGATCTTAATTATTAAATATATATCTCCGTAGACACGTTCGTCTACTCTTAAATCCTTTGAATACATTAAGGCGTTCAATCTTCCGTGTCGTCGTCACAAACCCCATATGACCCTAATTTATGTGTTTATAATTCTAGGGCATACGTAAGTCGTCTGAGGCTTACACTTGTGGTTCCAACTTATTTCCTGTGTAATCCAACCACTACTCAAACTCAGGTGAGTTTCATGGCCCCTTTTACTGTTTTATTTGGGGGAGAAAACATATCACAACCTTTTTGGGTTACTGTATTTCATATGATATCACTGTTGAGACTAAGCATAACACACTATCACTGAAAGTCCTCACAACATCGAACCATTAATTTGACAAGCGAGGCAATGTTTAGTAGTACTACTGTGTTTGACTAGCCCCACCTGCGTTAGTCGCGCTAACCCGATTGTAGGTCGAACGGGTGAAAGTTAGCCTACTCTTTTGGCCACAGTTGATAGACCTGGCAGGAGGTAAACAAACACAAACAATCATGCTTCGGTTGTGAGCGCTTTAGTAAGACATGAACATAGGCTAGCTACCTGTAGATATGCATATTGAATGTACATAATCTGGCAAATGCTCTTATTGCAAACTTGAAACCTGTGAACTCACCAACCTCGTGTTGACATTTTTCGTACATGTTTTCTCGGGTCGCTAAGTCACAGGTTGCACAACTAGGACATGCATGGAGTCCTACTATCATTTCACTCATAAGCAAATTGTTAAAGCAATTCACTTACTTTTATTAAACTAAACTTTGGTACGTTGTTTTGCGCATTTAATTTCTTGTTTAAACGTTTCCGCATTAACTCTGAACTTTTGTGTTATGGCATTTTAAGTCCCATATAGTGTCATTTGATGTAACTAATGACTGAGATTCTAGTGTGTCACCTTCCAAACTGTAAAACTCCATTAGTGGAATTTTGGGGGTGTGACAGATTCCTCTCAGTGAAGAATGTTTCAAAAGAAACATCCTCACCATGAGTTACCATGGTTGGGGACTTAGTGATGTTGCATTGTCCTCCTAGTCAATTGATGGACCAGAAGTAGTGGCAGCCCCTTCCATATCCACTCTATCAGAACTTCCAGAATGGACCTTCTCAGGAGATGAACTTGGGCTGGGTACATTGGCAGCCAAGTCAATCAGTACCTCATTGATAGTGGCATGTAGATTCTTGCAGTTTTTGAAAGATCTTTTATTTCACAGTTAAAAACTTCCTGTAAGAATCTAGGGTACATGTAAAAGGCTTGATTTGCCCCTTCTTGAAGGTTATATCTCAAACCTACAAAAATTAAATGAGAGAAGTTGAAGGGCAAGCCATATACCAGTCCATGAACTGCAGATGCAAGTCTAGAATTCAGTTGATGCCATCCACTCCTCTTTTGGGATATGCATTGGAGAAGAGTGTGGCACAGGTACTTCCATGGAGGACCCAACAGAGCTTTCTCTATTTGTACTCCTTTTGATTTCAAGTGTACCCAATGGATACAAAGGTCCCCATGTATTCTTCTTTGGTGTAGGAGTTGGCAGCATCTTCGTCTTGAAGTTTTAGATGTTTTTTGAGGGTTGCTTCAGTTACAGTGATGTCCTTTCCGTCCACCTTTGCCTTGTTTTGAGGAATCCCCTGTTCAATGGAGTAGGAGACGGAGTTCCAGAAATCTTCCATATGAGAGATGTAAATTGTTGGGTTGACGATTAGGGCAAAGTGTAATTTTGATCGACACAGAAAGTCGATCATGTCATCAAATCCATTAGACTTTTTCCCCTTTACCAGATATGCTATAAGGTTTTCATGTGTTGAAAATTTATCATCAGGGTTGTTAATGTCACGGCTTGCCATGTTGATGATGAGTGGAGGGAAGATTTGAAAGTTGGTTATGGGTGTAGGGAGCTTTGAATGCTTGAGTGCGGGAGAGAAAAGATGGAGAGTTAGGTCAAGAATTGAATATGAAGAGGTGAATGAGGGAATTTGATTTTGTTTTAATAGAAGGGCTGAGGGGTTTGAGCAACGGTCACTTGTACCGTACAAAGGAGAGCAACATAGGTAAGGAATCTATAGTAGTGCTTTCCTTTTTACTGTTTTACAACTGTACTATACTGTAGCAGTCATGGTAAAGACTGACAGTGACTTTTTACAGCGGGTAAAAGTTAATCTGAACTATTTTTACCCATCCGCAACAAACTTGGTTGCTGCTGATGGATATAATGGTCCGCAGCAGAGGTGTTGCTACTGATCACCTTAAAGCTATCCGCAGCAAACATGTTCCTACGGATGGCTTAAAGTATTCAGCAGTAAATACCTTTGCTACTAATGACGTAACCTATCAGCAGAGCTGACAGATGATGTCCTCAAACTTGATTCAAGATATTTTTAAATTTTTAGGAAGATTTTATTGACAACAGAAGAAAAACAAACACATTTATTCTAAACATAATTTTAGATAAGGATTTTAAACAAAGTTCATCATTCCAATGGACTCAACTAGATATCTAAATCTAGCCTCATCAAAAGCTTTAGTGAACAAGTCAGCCTATTGCTCATTGGTATGAACTTTGGTGAATTCTCCTTTTCTCAGCTTGATCTCTAATAAAATGATACATGATGTCAATATGTTTTGTCTTAAAGTGTTGCATAGTATTGTTGGTAATTGATATAGAACTCTTGTTGTCAATATGAATGGGAGTTGCCATGAATGTCACTCCATAGTCCAACATTTGATTTTGAATCCAAATCACTTGAGCACAGCAACTGAGAGTTGCAATGTACTCTGCTTCTACTGTTGATGTTGACACACATGTCTGCTTTTTGCATTGTCAAGAGATAAGTCTTCCTCCCAGAAATTGACATCCTCATGATGTGGATTTCTTGTCCAGATTGCAGCCTCCATAATCATTGTCAGTGTATGCATACAGATAGAATTTGTCATTTTTAGAGTACCAAAGCCCTAGTCTTGGAGCTCCCTTCAGGTACCTAAAAATTCTCTTGACAGCTTGGAGATGTGAAGTCTTTGGAGCTGCTTGAAATCTTGCACATAGGCATACTGCAAACATGATATATGGTCTGGAAGCAGTTAGATACATGAGCGATCCAATCATTGCCCTGTACTGATGTTGATCAGTGTCTTAACCATTTTTGTCTCGGGACAGTTAATGGTGCACTTTAATTGAAGTTCTTGCAGCAGTACAGTCAGCCAGCTTGAATCTTTTAAAAATACTTTTGACATATTTGGATTGACTGATGAAGATTCCATTTGGAACTTGTTTGACTTGGAGACCCAAAAAGAAATTTAGTTCACCCATTGAACTCATTTCAAACTTTGAGTGCATTAGGGTCTCAAAGTCTTTGCATAGCTTCTTCTTTGTTGATCCAAAGATGATGTCATCTACATAGATTTGCACCAGTAGAATCTCTCCCCTTCATCTTTGATAAACAAAGTCTAATCAATAGCACCTCTTCTGAAGTTGTTACTGAGAAGATATCCTGACAAAGTTTCATACCAGGCTCTTGGGGCTTGATGTAACCCATACAGAGCTTTGTCTAATTTAAACACCTTGTCAGGGTGTGAAGGATCTACAAAGCCAGGAGGCTGTCTAACATAGACTTCCTCACCAATTTTTCTATATAGAAAAGCACTCTTAACATCCATCTGATAAAAGTAAAATTCTTGGATGCAACATATGCTAGGAAGATTCTGATTGCCTCCAGCCTGGCAACAGGTGCAAATACCTCATCATAGTCAATTCCTTTTTCCTGAGTGTAGCCTTGAGCTATAAGTCTGGCTTTGTTCTTGAGTACAATCCCTCTCTCATCTTGTTTGTTCCTGAAGACCCACCTTGTGTCTATAGCAGTTTGCCCATGTGGCAGATCAACTAGGGTCCACACTTCTTGTCTCTTGAATTGCAGTAGCTCTTCCTGCATTACTTCAATCCAGCTGCTGTGCTGCAAAGCTTCATCTATCTTCTTTGGTTCAACTTGAGATAGAAAGCAGGAGTACAGACATATATTGGCTTAATGTGACTTTCTTCTTGTCTGAACTCCTTGTTGAACTGGACCAATGACATTCTCTAGAGGATGTTCTTAGTTGAATCTTTGGGCTGGAACAACATCCAGCTCAAGATTGCTTTGGTTTTGATCAGGAACTTCTTCAAGAGAGTTGTTTTCAAAAGTGTCTTCAACAGCATCAGATACAATACCCTCATCTGTAGTAGGTGCTTCTATGTCAGCTGCAGAGTGATTGATGGTGTCATCTTGATCTTCATGTTCAGAGAGACTGCTGCTGGTGACATTAGAGCTGCTTGTTTTGGCTTCACTAGCTTCAATAGCATCGACAACAGAAGGTGGATAAATGGATGGTCTTTTGATTCTTATGGAATGACCATTGAAACCCATTCTGTAGTCATCATTTGAGGAAGTGGATTGCACTTGTGAAGATGAAGACTCCATATTTGAGAAGATGAGAGGCTCAAATATTTGAGAGAAGGAGTCTATATCAAACAGCCAGTCTGGCCCTTTTCCTTGTTCACATGGAATGTGTTCCCTATATTCCACATTGGCTGATTCTTCAATGATACATGTTCTAGTGTTGAATACTCTATAGGCTTTGGATTGAGAGGAATAGCCCACAAAGTATCCTTCATCAGATTTTGCACCAAATTTTGGAAGAACTCCATTGGTGATGAGAATAGTACATGAACATCCAAAGGGTTTTAGGAAGCCAATATAAGGAACTCTATTGAACCACAATTCATAAGGTGTTTTGTTGAGAGGCTTGACTATAAGAACTCTATTTTGTACATAGCAAGCTGTACCAACTGCCTCAGCCCTGAATGTGAGAGGCAGCTTTGAGTCAGCCAACATGGATCTAGCAGACTCAATTAGAGTTCTGTTTCTTCTTTCAGCAACCCCATTTTGGTGAGGGATTCTTGGAGCACTGTATTATCTCTGGATGCCTTTGTTCTCATTAAAACAGTTCAAGATTTGATTTTTGAACTTTGTCCCTTGATCACACCTTATTGTCTTGACTTTCTGATTGCTTTGATTCTCAACCCTAAGAATGAAGGATTTGATAATCTCAGCAGTTTCATCTTTTGTTCTCAATAAGTATACCCATGAGAATCTGGTATAGTCATCAGTTATCACCAGACAGTATGACTTCTTTCCCATATACATAACATTTGTAGGACCAAAAAGATCCATATGCAGCAGCTGTAGTGGAGTGTCATTTGAGTTCAGTGTCTTGGGCATGTGAGAACTCTTGTGTTGCTTCCCATTCACGTATGCTATGCAATGATCTTCAAGTCGGAATTATTTATCAGGTAGTCCTCTAACTAGATTTCCTTTAACCAACTTGTTGATGGTTTTGACATTGACATGACTCAATCTCCTATGCCATAGAGCAGATTCATCAACTAATGCCTTGAATAGAAAGCAAGATACACTACCAGATGGTGTAACCTTGTTCATATCAAGCACATATAGATTTTCCTTTCTTTGAGCAGTTAACAAGATCTTCTCAGGAGGAGGTTTGCTCAGCTCAAGGGATAGGACAAAACATTCTTCATCTATGAAAAGCATCTAATGCTTTTTGATCACAAATTTGTGATACACTCATGAGGTTAAATTTCAATTCCTTCACATAATTAACCCTTTCAATGCTCATTTGTGACATCCGGCAATTTAGGGTTAACCCTGTTAACCAAATCCTGTTAAAAACTAACCTAAGTAACTCTATCACAAACTCCAGGGACTAGAATTGTCAATTTTCAAACCCTAATTACAAGGACTAGTTGTGTAGTTAGCCTAAACTCTATTCTATTTGACTTTGTACAGTCGAAATCCAATATTTAAGCCTTGTTGACTTTTGATAGTCAAACTAACCATGTTTCTAACTCCATCCAAACTTGAGGGACCAATTCTGTCTATTTCTAAACTTGTAAACATGAAACTACAAGGACTAAAACTGAAATCCACCTAATCTTGATTTGGTTTGACTTATGAAAGTCAAACCGTGCTACTTTGATCGAATTCGAATCCTACGATCGGTTCTGTTTGAATTTTGTAACTGAAACTGCTTGATGATAACATTAACGGTCTTAACAAATGAATTAAGCACCATCATTGCCGAATTATACCAATAAAATGCCAATTATGGCAAAACCGTCGACACCCACAACGACCTTGATCAAATTAACTCGAATTCGTCCATCATTTCCACAATTGAACACTTGCGCACACTAAACGAGCACTACAGAAGCTTCTCCACGCATTAATCTGACTGGAATTGCAGCAGAGAGCACCGGAGACCAAACCAGTCATCACCGGCATCGATTCTAGTCGACCACACCCAATTCTCATCTATCCTGGTACATTCCTACACCATTAGCTTCGCTAAAGTCTTTAGAATGAAAGCCCTATGATTATTAGGGCTTATAACATCAAATTCGGCATGAACTCGATTCTAGGGTTCATGCAAAACCAGTTTAATCGATCACCGTTTTGGATCTGATTTAATTTCAATTAAATTACATGTTTAATTTCGAAATCTCCCACTAATCAAAAGCCCTATATTAATTTAACCTTCCATTATCAAATTCATCCCAATCTGGAATCTAGGGTTCATCGCATTTGGGTTTAATCGAACTCCAGTCCAGACACGATTTAAATCTAATTAATTTATATAGCTAGACTCGCAGATCATCACTTGTTAAAAACCCCATGGTTTCAAACCATTTCATTATCAGAATCAATCTAATCGATCCAAGATCAAACCTAGGGTTTTCGGCTTCTGAATCTCAAATTAAACGATCCAAATCCAATTGATTTTGCAATTAACTTTCACCACAAGTTCGTCTTAGGCCGATTAACAAAACCCCTATGTCTTTTTGTCCAAACAGAATCAAATCGAGGGGTTTTGGGAGTGATTTTGACCTTGGGTTCGATAGGGAGAAAGAGCACAGTGTGCTTATTTGATAAAACAGTTGTGGTCCGAGTTCTTGTGCGATTCCCTAGCGGGCAGAGTTGGTTAAGACAGTGTCCGTGTGTGGGAGAGACCCGGGTTCGAGTCTCTCCACACTCTTTTTGTTTTTAAACAATTTTTTACTATTATTTTAATGAAAAATCAATAACCCATATTATTATATTAGTATATAAAAGTGTTTTGAACCCGTAAAACACCCGTAGGCTCGGGTTTGAATTTCTAACCATTTTTAATATAATTCCCCACTTTTAAAATAATAGATTTATACTATTTTCAAACCACGACTTCGTATAAAATAATATGTTTATATTATTTCAACCCGTGACTCCTATTATAAAATAATATATATTTATATATTATTTTGCCTCGTTTATAACCCTCGTGTAACGTTTTCAAACTAATAAATAATATAATTATTTATATTATTTTCTACGTTTATATTCTTGAATAAAAATAATATATTTAATATATTTGCCACGGTATTTATTAAATGTGAAATTCTCTAAACTTAAAAATAATATATTAAGTTATATTATTTTCTTAAGCAATTATTATAGGCACAAACGTACGAATTTATTTATTTATTTATATTATTCGTAATTAGAGACGTTCGACACATAACGTATTTATCTTAATTATTATATTAAGAAATCCTTATTCCCGTGAACAAATTCGTCTACTCGTTGATCCTAAGTATGTTCTAGGACATTCAAATCTTCCGTGTCGTCGTCACAAAACCCCATTGTATCCCTAACTATTATGCTTATAATTTTAGGGCATACGTAAGCAGTTCACAGGCAAACTCTCGTGTTTCCTACTTGCATCCTTGTGTGGTGCTATCTACTGCTCGTACACAACTCAGATGAGTTTCACGGCCCCTTTTTACTCGTTTTCCTATTGGGGGAGAAACATGTACACAAACTATCATACTTTTACTTGTTTTCCCCGTGGGGGAGAAACATGTACGCAAACAAACATAATTTTACATGTTTTTCCCGTTGGGGGAGAAAACATGACGCAAACTATTTTGATTATGGTACTTCATATGATATCACTGTTGGGGCTAAGTGTATTGCAACTATCACTGAAAGTCCTCACACTCACATCGTACCGTTAATATGGATCTTAGCGTGGTAATGTTTAGTAGTACTACTGGTGCTTAACAAGCCCCACCCGCGTTAGTCGCGCTAACTCGATTGGAGGTCGAACGGGTGAAATATTAGCCTAATCACATTAGTCAGAGTTGATAGACCTGGCTGGAGGCAAACAAACAAACTCATGTCAGCTTTGGTTATGAACGCTTTAGCAAGACAGGAACGTAGGTTAGCTACCTATAGATATGCATATTGGAATGTACATAATCTGCAAACGCTTTACTTTGTTATTGAAACCTGTGAACTCACCAACCTTGTGTTGACACTTTTCGTACATGTTTTCTAAGGTCGCTAAGGCACAGGTTGCACAACTAGGACATGCATGGAGTCCTACTATCATTTCACTCATATGCAAACCATTAAAACAATTCACTTGCTTTTATTAAACTAAACTTGGGCGCGCTTGTTTTACGCAGTAACTATTTGACATAAGCCGCTTCCGCATTAACTCTGAACTTTTATGCTATGACATTTTAAGTCTCATATAGTGTCGTTTGATGTAACTAATGACTGAGATCCTAGTGTGTCACCTTCCAAACGTTAAAACTCTGTTAGTGGAATTTGGGGGTGTGACAGATTGGTATCAGAGCCATTAGTTATAGCGAACTAGGAATTGCATACTAGACTATAAACCACACACATTAGTTACACCGCACAGACACTCCTACATGCTACACGTAGCATCTACACATACATTGCATTGCAGGCATGTTAACATCTTTCATATCACCCTCTATTGACGAGGAACAAGTCGTTCGCATTGCATCACCATTCCCAGTGGTGACATTCGGGGAATCATCATAACAACATCCACTCCCGTCCGAGGGCAACAAGACGGAGCCTTCGGAGGAGTCACTCACACCACCTTCATCTGCACCCTTGTTACACCACCAGAGCCGAAGATAACACCGGCTTGAGCCTATCGAGGACACAATCAGGGAATGGTGGGTCTTCTCAAGTTCGTGTCGGGGACGACACACAACACTAGCACATATCTCTTTGGGAGTTGGGATCGTCTGAGGCGAGTCTCTACTGTACCCACTAGCAACAATACGCTGTGTGAAGGTAGACTGTTGCACGTATCATTGCAGAATCCATTGACACGTAGATGTCATCACTTTCCCGAGCCGTGGGCTCGCGCTTTGGTCGATATTCTGTTGAAGAAATATTGACCACAAGGTTGAGAACGCCTTGCTCATTGCATACTCAAACCCTACCCTGACTCAGTTGGAAGGACGGCTACTTTGCCTCTTCCAGTAACACATATCCATGAACTAGTTTCACTTCTCGAAGTCGCATTTTATGTGCATGATCTCATCTACAATCCGCTGGATTGGACCATCGTAGTGTATTTCAACTCGAGTGAATACTCGGATCAATCGATTTCCGACTACTCATCCTGATATGAGTCCTAGTTGATCAACTTATGGTTGATAACTAAACCTCCCGATGACTTATCATATCTGACAACACTTTGTACTCGGCAATACCAACTAAAGGACATCTTAACACAGGACAGGGAGAAGCTAGGGTGAGCATGCAAAGCAAATTATCATTACGGGTGCACAAGTAATAGTAATTTCAGGTGCATGTAAGTCCTGGTGAAACCTAGTGTGTGGATAAATGGTCCTAATCTGTGATCTACAAACATATATTTCCATTGACAGTAGAAATTCTCGTAACCCACTCGATGACTAGTTGGTATCGTTAAACATGTTTAACAATTGATAAACGCGACTATCATGTTGAAGGTATTTACGAACACCCTGAAATATTATCCATAGAATCCATCATTTGATTTCACTCATGTAAGAGCCTTGGTGAACTTAAGACTCTCATCCAGACTTGATCAATGAAACCATCTAGATTGAAACTTTAGTAGAACCTCATGGTAAACCCATCGACTCCAACTATGTAAACGGAATTTAAGGAATTCTTCATGTGACTAATCCTTGGTCTAATTTGATTTATACCCCAGGATATCCAACTCCGTAAACAAACTTCTCTCTTCGCAAAATGATCCCGTCGTTCCGATAACATTAGAAAATGGGGATTTAATCCAACCAACCACCGGTTGAATGTGACTACTTAAACAGACAACCTATCCCTGGTATTACTCGAACCTGTATCTCATAAAATTCTTTTCCTACAAGTGAACCTCTTCCCTTAGCGTTTTCATTGACCGACGCTTACCTTATAAGCACGGGTCTCATTAGAAGTTTCAGCATGACTTCACAAATTTTATGATTGGTGCGGTCATACTCCAACCTTACTAGAAGCTAGATACACTATAGAAATAGCTGATGGACAGATAATAGAAGCAATCCACATTCTTAAAGGTTGTAAACTTGAACTGGTTGGTTATAAGCTTAACATTGACCTCATGCCAATCACACTTGGCAGATTCGACGTAATTGTCGGAATGGATTGGTTATCTAAGAACCAAGCCGGGATTATCTGTCGTGAGAAAATTATTCACCTGCCTCTCACGAGTGGAGAACCCCTTTCTGTCCAAGACGAAAGGAGTGGTGCAGTCATTGGCATCATATCCTTCATGAAAGCACAAAAGTGTCTACGTAAAGGTCATACAACCATTCTGGCTCTCGTCGCCGAGCAGCCATCCGAGGAGAGGAAGATTGATGATATCCCGATAGTTCGAGATTACCCGAAGGTACTTCCCGAAGACCTACCTGGTCTTCCACCTCATCGACAAGTCAAATTTCATATTGATCTAGCACCCGGAGCAGCACCCATTGCTCGGGTACCTTATAGACATGCACCCAGTGAGCTGCAAGAGTTATCAACACAACTGTAAGAGTTGTTAGATAAGGGTTTCATTCGACCTAGCTCATCACCATGGGGAGCTCCAGTCCTGTTCATCAATAAGAAAGACGGGACTTTTCGAATGTGTATCGACTATCGTGAGCTGAACAAAGTAACAATCAAGAACCGATATCCTTTACCTCGTATTGATGACCTATTCGACCAACTTCAAGGATCAAGTTTCTATTCTAAAATTGATCTTAGGTCAGGTTATCACCAGTTGAGAGTCCAAGAGGAGAACATCTCAAAAACTGCATTCAGGACAAGGTACGGCCATTACGAGTTTATGGTCATGCCTTTCGGTCTAACAAACACACCTGTGGTATTCATGGACCTCATGAACCGTGTGTGTAAACCCTAACTTGATTAGTTTGTCATTGTGTTTATTGACGACATCCTCATCTATTTAAAGAATGAAGAAGAACATGAAGAGCATCTTCGTTTGATTCTGGAATTGCTAAGGAAAGAACAACTATATGCTAAACTCTCCAAGTGCGAATTTTGGATTCGTGAAGTGAAATTTCTAGGACATGTAGTCAATGAGCAAGGAATACATGTCGACCCTTCCAAGATAGAAGCCATCAAGAATTGGGCGGCACCGACAACTCCAACAGAGGTGCGACAATTTTTTGGGAATGGCTAATTATTACCATTGCTTCATTGAGGGATTCTCCAAGATTGCTCAACCACTCACTTCTCTAACTCAGAAAGGTAACCCTACGACTGGGGTGACACTCAAGAGACAGCATTTCAACTGCTCAAACATAAGCTTTGCAGTGCACCTATCCTATCACTGCCAGAGGGAACAGATGATTTTGTGGTATATTGTGATGTATCCATTCGAGGTCTTAGTTATGTTTTAATGCAACGTGAAAAGGTCATTGCCTATGCTTCTCGTCAATTGAAGATTCATGAGAAAAACTACACGACCCATGACTTAGAATTGGGAGTTGTAGTATTCGCACTGAAGATATGGAGACATTACTTGTATGGTACCAACTGCACAATTTACACCGATCACAAGAATTTTCAGCATATCTTTGAACAGAAAGAGCTGAACATGAGACAACGACGTTGGGTTGAACTTCTAAACGATTATGACTGTGCAATCAAATATCACCAGGGAAGGCTAATGTGGTAGCCGATGCCCTGAGCCGTAAGGAAACAAAACCCAAGCGAGTCCGAGCACTACAACTTACCATACACAGCGGGTTACCCGACAAGATCTGCAGTGATCAGCTTGAAGCTTTAAAAGAGGAAAATCTATCTTCAAAAGGTACACGAGGAATGGAACAACAATTGGAAGTTAAGTCAGACGGCATTCGCTACTTCGCAGAGCGAATTTGGATTCCAGTGTATGGAAACTTAAGGGAACTAGTCATGGATGAAACACACAAATCCCGATACTCTATTCATCCAGGTTCTGATAAAATGTACCATGACCTTAAGGTGTTATATTGGTGGCCAAAGATGAAGGCCGATATAGCCACCTACGTGAGCAAGTGCCTGACCTGCTCAAAGGTCAAAGTTGAATACTAGAAGCCTTCTGGTCTACTTCAACAGCCAGAGATCCTAATATGGAAATAGGAGCAAATTTCTATGGACTTCATAACAAAACTACCCAGAACCCCTAGCGGATGCGACACCATCTGGGTGATCGTAGATCGCTTGATAAAATCTGCACACGTCCTTGCAATCAAAGAAACCGACAAGATGGAAAAACTCACTCGTATTTACTTGAAGGAAGTAGTATCTCGTATCAATTTATATCATTTCGGATCGAGATGCTCGATTCACATCACATTTCTGGAAATCTCTGCAAAAAGCTTTAGGTACGCGTCTAGACATGAGCTCGGCGTATCATCCTCAAACTGATGGTCAAACGGAACGTACCATCCAAACCATGCTACGAGCTTGTGTGATCGATTTCGGTAACACTTGGGAGTCTCACTTACCTTTAGTGGAGTTCTCCTACAACAACAGTTATCACACTAGCATCAAGGCAGCACCATTCGAGGCATTGTACGGACGTAAATGCCGATCTCTTATCTGTTGGGCTGAAGTTGGGGAGAGCCAACTTATATGTCCCGAACTTGTATTCGAAACCTCTGAAAATATCGCTCAAATCCAAAACCGTATGGCGGCAGCTCATGATCGTCAAAAGAGCTATGCCGATAAGTGTCGTAAACCGTTAGAGTTTCAAGTAGGCGACATGGTTCTTCTGAAAGTCTCACCTTGGAAAGGTGTAATTCGCTTCGGGAAACGAGGCAAACTGAATCCTCGTTATGTTAAACCGTTCAAGAGAGTGAAGAGAATTGGCCCAGTAGCGTATCAACTGGACCTACATGAAGGACTTAGTGGTGTACACGATGTCTTTCATGTCTCGAACTTGAAGAAATGTCTAGCAGACGAGACACTCGCGGTTCTTCTTGAGGAACTACAAATTGACGAACAACTACACTTAATTGAATAACCGGTAGAAATCATGGATAGGGAAATCAAAACGCTCAAACGCAGTAAGATCCCTATCGTCAGAGTTTGTTGGAACTCGAAACGCAGACCGGAATTCACATGGGAGCATGAAGACCAGATGATGCGCAAGTATCCTCATCTGTTCAAGCACTCCACGTCAAACACTTAAGGTACTATTCTAATTTTCGGGACGAAAATTATTTCAACTCTGTTAAAAACTAATCGACAATTGCGCAAGTATCCTCATGATGTGACATCCGATAATTTAGGGTTAACCATGTTAACCAAATCCTGTTAAAAACTAACCTAAGTAACTCTATCACAAACTCCAGGGACTAGAATTGTTAATTTTCAAACCCTAATTACAAGGACTAGTTGTGTAGTTAGCCTAAACTCTATTCTATTTGACTTTATATAGTCAAAATCCAATATTTAAGCCTTGTTGACTTTTGATAGTCAAACTAACCATGTTTCTAAATCCATCCAAACTTGAGGGACCAATTATGTCTATTTCTAAACTTGTAAACATGAAACTACAGGGGCTAAAACTGAAATCCACCCAATCTTGATTTGATTTGACTTATGAAAGTCAAACCGTGCTACTTTGATCGAATTCGAATCCCACGATCAGTTCTGTTTGAATTCTGTAACTGAAACTGCTTGATTATAACATTAACGGTCTTAACAATTGAATTAAGCACCATCATTGCTGAATTATACCAATTAAATGCCAATTATGGCATAACCGTCGACACCCACAGCGACCTTGATCTAATTAACTCGAATTCGTCCATCATTTCCACAATTGAACACTTGCGCACACTAAAAGAGCACTACAGAAGCTTCTGCACGCATCAATCTGACTGGAATCGCAGCAGTGAGCACCGGAGACCAAACCAGTCATAGTCGACCACACCCAATTCGTCATCTATTCTGGTACATTCCTACACCATTAGCTTCGTTAAAGTCTTTAGAATGAAAGCTCTATGATTATTGGGGCTTATTAACATCAAATTCGGCATGAACTCGATTCTAGGGTTCATGCAAAACCAGTTTAATCGATCACCGTCTTGGATCTGATTTAAATTCAATTAAATTACATGTTTAATTTTGAAATCTCCCACTAATCAAAAGCCCTATGTTAATTTAACCTTCCATTATCAAATTCATCCCAATCTGGAATCTAGGGTTCATCGCATTTGGGTTTAATCGAACTCCAGTCCAGACACGATTTAAATCTAATTAATTTATATAGATAGACTCGCAGATCATCACTTGTTAAAAACCCTATGGTTTCAAACCATTTCATTATCAGAATCAATCTAATCGATGCAAGATCAAACCTAGGGTTTTCGGCTTCTGAATCTCAAATTAAACGATCCAAATCCAATTGATTTTGCAATTAACTTTCACCACAAGTTCGTCTTAGGCCGATTAACAAAACCCCTATGTCTTTTTGTCCAAACAGAATCAAATCCAGGGGTTTTGGGAGTGATTTTGATGTCGGGTTCGATAGGGAGAAAGAGTACATTGTGCTTATTTGATAAAACAATTGTGGTCCGAGTTCTTGTGCGATTACCTAGCGGGCAGAGTTGGTTAAGACAATGTGCGTGTGTGGGAGAGACCCGGGTTCGAGTCTCTTCACACTCTTTTTGTTTTTAAACAGTTTTTCACTATTATTTTAATGAAAAATCAATATCCCATATTATTATATTAGTATATAAAAGTGTTTTGAACCCGTAAAACACATGTAGGCTCGGGTTTGAATTTCTAACCATTTTTAATATAATTCCCCACTTTTAAAATAATAGATTTATACTATTTTCAAACCACGACTTCGTATAAAATAATATGTTTATATTATTTTTAACCCGTGACTCCCATTATAAATTAATATATATTTATATATTATTTCGCCTCGTTTATAACCCTCGCGTAACGTTTTCAAACTAATAAATAATGTAATTATTTATATTATTTACTCACGTATATATTTTTGAATAAAAATAATATATTTATTATTTTTGCCACGGTATTTATTAAATGTGAAATTCTCTAAACTTAAAAATAATATATTAAGTTATATTATTTTCTTAAGCCATTATTATAGGCACAAACGTACGAATTTATTTATTTATTTATTTATATTATTCGTAATTAGAGACGTTCGACACATAACGTATTTATCTTAATTATTATATTAAAAAATCCTTATTCCCGTGGACAAGTTCGTCTACTCGTTGATCCTAAGTATGTTCTAGGACATTCAAATCTTTCGTGTCGTCGTCACAAAACCCCATTGTATCCCTAACTATTATGCTTATAATTTTAGGGCATACGTAAGCAGTTCACAGGCAAACTCTCGTGTTTCCTACTTGCATCCTTGTGTGGTGCTATCTACTGCTCGTACACAACTCAGGTGAGTTTCACGACCCCTTTTTACTCGTTTTCCTATTGGGGGAGAAAAATGTACACAAACTATCATACTTTTACTTGTTTTCCCCATGGGGGAGAAACATGTACGCAAACAAACATCATTTTACATGTTTTTCTCGTTGGGGGAGAAAACATGACGCAAACTATTTTGATTATGGTACTTCATATGATATCACTGTTGGGGCTAAGCGTATTGCAACTATCATTGAAAGTCCTCACACTCACATCGTACCGTTAATATGGATCTTAGCGTGGTAATGTTTAGTAGTACTACTGGTGCTTGACAAGCCCTACCCGCGTTAGTCGCGCTAACTCGATTGGAGGTCGAAAGGGTGAAATATTAGCCTAATCACATTAGTCAGAGTTGATAGATCTGGCTGGAGGCAAACAAACAAACTCATGTCAGCTTCGGTTACGAACACTTTAGCAAGATAGGAACGCAGTTTAGCTACCTATAGATATGCATATTGGAATGTACATAATCTGCAAACACTTTACTTTGTTATTGAAACCTGTGAACTCACCAACCTTGTGTTGACACTTTTCGTACATGTTTTCTCAGGTCGCTAAGGCACAGGTTGCACAACTAGGACATGCATGGAGTCCAACTATCATTTCACGCATATGCAAACCGTTAAAACAATTCACTTGCTTTTATTAACTAAACTTGGGCGCGCTTGTTTTGCGCAGTAACTATTTGACATAAACCGCTTCCGCATTAACTCTGGACTTTTATGTTATGACATTTTAAGTCTCATATAGTGTCTTTTGATGTAACTAATGACTGAGATCCTGGTGTGTCACCTTACAAACGGTAAAACTCTGTTAGTGGAATTTGGGGGTGTGACATCATCCTTTCATTTGACACAGTTCCTTGTCCAGTGATAGAGCCTCCCTTTGAATTACTCCCAAAGGCAACATATCCTCCATAAAAGTTTCTAACGTCTGAGAGGATGGACCTATTGCCTGTCATGTGCCTGGAACAAACACTGTCTACAACCCAGCTGTTATCCTTGTTACCGGGTTGTTCTTGCACATGAGAGAGTTCTAGTTAGAAAGGGAAACCCAAGAGCTTGCAGACTTGGGTGGGACTTTTGACTTAAGACCAAAAACATCAGCAGGCTGGCATTCAATTGATCCAATGATGATACTTTGAGGTGATGAGGATTTGGATTTTACTTGCCATTGTTGAATCACCTTTGCAGTTCTTTTAACATTATCATCAGCAGATGTAACTTTAGCTGTTGATAGTTCTGACAGATTTTTGATATTTTTGGGCTTAGACTCATCAGCAGAAAACTTTGCTGCTGATGGTTTTGACTGATCAGCAGCAGACTTAGTTGCTGCTGAAGGTTTGGATTTGTTCTTTATTTTCTTTGGCTTCAAATGATCAGCAACATTCTTGGTTGTTGCTGATGGTTTAACTGGTTCAACAGTAACTGACTTCTCCTTCTTTATCTTCCTGTTAAAAGTAGTTTTTTCTGTGAGGATTCTTCTATAGACAGGTTTTTGTCTATCAGAGATGATTTTGACTGTTGATGCTGATAATGATGATTGAGAGAACTGGTTGAAAGGATTAAACTTACAATTTGCAGCAAAGTGGTCTGATTCACCACAAATGATGCAAGATTGTTGAGCTTTTGGGGTTTTTACAGTAGCAGTCTGTCTTGCTGGAGAAATGGACTTTCTGAACTGGGTTGATCTTGCTTCATAGCTTCTTACCTTCTTGTTTTTGTTTGTTTTCTCAAAAGCTTGTTGTTTGAGATTTCTTTGCCGCCGAAGGTAATAGAAGCAGATGCTTGCTGTATGGTTGTATTTGCCACAAACAAAACATGATTTTGCAATATTGTCCCTCTGAAAGTACACATAGTCCTTTCTTTTGAATAGATCTTTGAAGTTCCAGGGATGATTTTTGTTGTGTTCAAAGGTGGCTTCTTCCAATGTTTTCTGAACATATGGCATTCTTTCTCCAGGTGAATGACAGATGTCAAACACTTTCTTTGCAGGATTGGCTTTGTGGTTTGAGGATGTTGAGGATTGTCCCTTTTCAATGATCAGATTTCTTCCCCGAGGAGGATAACTGATCTTGATCTGTTTGGTGGGTTGTGTTACTGGTATAGATGGAATGAAAGGACTTGGAAAGTTGGTTTGAATTACTTTCCCAGATTTGGTTGTTTTTAGAATTACTTCATTGGTGGGAAGTAAAGGAGCTTCACAGTTTTCAGTTCTTCTAATTGACACTGTGTAGAGTGTCCAGCAACTTTGGAGAAATCTAATGAACTTTTTGAGAATATCTTCATTCTCTAGCTTGACCTTAGAGCATTGCAACTCACCCACAAGATAGGTGTACCTGTTATACTAAGTTGTAAGAGACTCATCATCCTTGTAAACAAAATTTTCATATTGTTGCTTCAGAATATCTCTCATGTTTTCCTTAACCTCTTCAGATCCAACAAACATCTTCTCAAGAGCTTCCCATAGCTCTTTAGCAGTCTTGTATTCTCTAAAGTTGTGAAACACTTCATTTGGCAGGCACATTTGTATGGCTCTTAGAGATTTAAAGTCTACCTCCATCTTCTTAATATCTTCCTCGGAATATTTTGAAGCTTCTTTGGGAATAGAAGGACCTCCGGAATCAGCAGAAGCCACCATTGGCACATAAGGACCATCAATTATGGATCTCCACACTCCATATTCTTGATAACAGAAAAAGCTTTCCATTCTGTTTTTTCACATGTCATAATCTTCCCTAGACACCAGTCTTGGTGGTCTGTGAAGGCTTCCAATATCATCAAATTCAGAATTTTGTGCCATACTTTGGATAGATGATGTGCAAAGAGATAATAGTAACAGAACTAGAGAGTGATTAAACAAAGGTGAGTTTGCTTAATCTGAGAGCCAAAGCTCTGATACCACTTGTAGGATCGATGTTTTACAAGATGGTTCTGTTTAGTTGAGATTGGCAGAAACAATAGCAAACTATGCTATGCAACAAGTAACAATGAGAATACTGATAAATGAAAATTGTATTACTCTTCAAAGTTAACAAGTTACAGAGAAAACTCTAAGGAAGCATACATACACAATGAAGAGAACAATACATAAAGGAACTTAGAATCAAGACAGACCCTTGATTCTAAGGATCAGATCAAACACAAGCCGTTGATCTTGCACAGGTAAAAGCTACACTACAATTGGTAGACAACAAAAAGACAAATTGCAGTAAACAGTTAAACTCATAACAAAAGTATTCGTAGGAATCTTTGCAGGAGACTTTAGATGTAGTAGCTTTGTCTTTTATCATCTGCACCAATAACATTCCTTCTACTGATAGGTGTGTCAGTGTTGTAGCAAAAGGTGTGTCAGTAGTAAAGTCAAAGCTGTTGATGATTTGCCTATCAGCAGCATCAACGTACTTTGGTCTTCAGCAGGAAAGGCTATCCGCAGCATAGTTATACATCAGCAGCAAAACTTAACTATCCACAACATAGACACTTATCCACAGCAACTTCATCAGTTGTCAAAATTATGGAGTCTGCAGCAATTATACATGGAGAATTTTGTAGTCATCAGTCTTTTTCTCTACACCGAGTCAGTGCATATTAAAAGGCAAGGAGCTTTACAACCGTGTTCACAATTCACAACTTTTGGCACCCTTCCAAGTAAGTAACACACCGACTCTACATAGACATAGAAGTGTGAATGCTCGAATCAACGAAACATGAAGTTAGTAAATCGTTCCGACGGGTGGGCGGATCCACTTTCAATGTTAAAAGAACACATTTTGAAGTCACTCACACACACCAATATTGAATCCATAAACACACTAACTACTTTATTGAAAGTTCATCTTCCCAAACGTGATTCAAAGATTTAGCCAAGAATGGCCATGCAATCAACAAAGATTAAACTTGTATAAATATAATAAAGCATCATTACAAGATTTCAAATTTGTTAATTGTATTTAGAATCTTGGAAATTGAAACTAACTACCAAATATTACAGAGAATTCTTCTACACAATGGCTAACAAACTCTCTCTATGAAACATCCTACTTATTTCTTATTTTATCAGAGTATTATATTGCGGAAAACGGTCTCGGTTTATCAAAACCTTGTCATTAAATGACCAAGGTATATTTTTCATTTATAAATATTGTTTTACATATACAATATTCTATTACACAAAAGTATAGGTATTCTTCATTTCCGTATGGTCCGATCAACAGGAAGCCCTATTCCACATGCTTCTTTCATGCAGTGTTTAGAAAACATTTTTGAATTAGCGTATGCTAAGTAAGTACACTGCAACGTTCATTTTATTATGAACTCTTTAGGTTCTTATTATTGTTCAAGTTTCTCAGGCTCTCGGCGCCCCCGTGACCATCTCCGGACATACCTCTGGTCATGTCATTCGTATATTTTATGGGTGTGCTAACCCCCTCCTGACCATCTTCGGACGTACCTCCGGTCAGAGTATTGGCAAGGTCCTTATACTCGTCAGTATAGACCCCTTGCATTTGTCATGAATACTCATTTGCCACGAAGGCTCATTCATTTCTTAGCCCCGTAGGCTTTAATCCTTAGTTTTCTTCTTTATTATTGAGATTCACCTTACAGGCCAGGTATCTCTTTTCATTTGGGACTTTGAGTATCTCAGACTCACAGCCTCACAAATGTATCAAGCATGTGTTTTTATTTCACGTATATGCTTGATTTATTTCTCAACCAGTCCTCACCTTAAAACTTCGTAATGGTTTCTCCACGATGTATTAAAAGGGTTTATATATAGGAAGTACCAGCGGCGTATCCACCACCCTTTTAATACTTCGTGAGTACTCCGTTATTCCATTTTAGGGTTTAGACTCGTTCCATCGTACTTATTCATACTTGCACGTATCATCATGCATTCACGTATTCACATTCATCATGCATCACATATTCATGTATTTATGTATTCAACTTTCTCACATATTCATACTTGTCATATATTGTAAACTGGGGTGATTATCCTTCCAGAGTAGTACCGCCAACAGAGATGTTCCCAGAAAAGAGTGACGGGTCCAGGAGAGATTTATACACCATTCTTTCCTTAGACAGAACATTCCGTTTGTCAGATAACTACATACCGGTCGGAAGATCTCCTGTTCGTTTACTATATTTTCATTGTTGTCTTTTAGTCTATACCCCTAAACATTCATAATGGTTTCACCACGAAGCACCAAGAGATTTATATATAGGAAGTACCCGCGACGTATCCACCACCCTTTGGATACGCCGTGACTACTCCATTATTCTCGTTTAGTGTTTAGACTAACCCTTCATTACCCCGTACCCTTGTCATATACATAGCACATATCATTTAGTCACATAATTCACATAATCGTGTCTACGGTACGGGTCCAGTGTACTTACTTTATCCTCGGTAGTTTCTAAGTTCGTTTCTCTTTTAAATGTTTTCCGAACTCGAACCGCACTTGCAGCGTACCGCACTCGTAACCACCACGCTCGTAACCGTCACTTTGTTGCTCCTTGGTATGCGTGTTTGTGTGTATAGTGATGGTGGTTGGTGTTGTGATGTTTCTATTTTGAACTACAAATGAATCTATTTATAGGGATGTCCATGCACCGTGGCAGACCGTTAAGCAAGGGGGTAGTGGTCCGCTACCGCCCCTTTCCAGGTGTCTGGCGAACTCTGTATGTGGCGGACCTTCATACCCTGGGTAGCGGTCCGCTACTCAATCATATTCAGCGAGTCATCTTACACGTGTCGCCTTCTCATAGATCGAGCCAAATTTCGGCTGGCGGACAATTACCCACCTGGTGGCGGTCCGCCATAGTAGGGATGAGCATTTGGTACCGAGTACCGGTACCGGTACCGCTACTGCATCGAACCGGTACCGCTACTGCATCGAACCGGTACCGTACCAATAGATTCAGTA
Source organism: Smallanthus sonchifolius (assembly GCA_023525975.1). Classification (NCBI taxonomy): domain Eukaryota; kingdom Viridiplantae; phylum Streptophyta; class Magnoliopsida; order Asterales; family Asteraceae; genus Smallanthus; species Smallanthus sonchifolius. The sequence goes on along the minus strand of CM042033.1, from coordinate 69,953,364 downwards.
CCAGTATCGGTACCCACTTTTCCTAAAATTTGGTACCGGTAATTGTACGGTACCGATACCATCTTGAGATGAACATTTTGTAACGAGTATCGGTACCATACCGATACCATACCGAACCAGTACCGTACCGATAAATTCGGTACCGGTACCCACTTTTCTATTTTCGGTACCGGTACGGTACCAATCTCATCCCTACGCCATGGGCTGAGTCACCCGACACGTACCCACCATGTGTCATTCTCTTCGTGATTGCGTTGTCCACACGTAGCGGACCACTATGAAGCTTAGTAGCGGTCCGCTACCGGCTTGCTTTTCCATTTTTCTTTATTTTAGTCCCTTATTTTTGGGGTATTTACACTTTAGCCCCTGGACTTTTATTTCCTTAAAATTTGGGGTGTTACACTTTAAGCTCTCCTCAAAATGATGCAAGAACTATCTATTTATAAGTTGTCCAAGGCTCGAGCACTGGGCATTCATGATGAGGCACGACCCCGTGTGTACCTGTTTGCTGCTCCACAAACTTGGTCGAAACATACTTAGACAAGATGGTTCACGCAGGGGCGTGTTAAGCTTGAGCACGGGGCGTGCTGAGCTTGAGCACGGGGCGTGCTAGACCTTTGGCACGGGGGCGTGTCGATTTGGACACGGGGGAGTGGGTCCCAGATGTTTTCTTGTCTCCTAACCTAGGGCACGGGGGCGTGCCTGATGAGGCGATGGGTTGTTTGGGTGGATTGCAAATTACAAGTTTTTATTGATAATTTAATGAAACGTAAACTAGTTGCCTTTCTAAAAAGGTCTTTTGGTAATAGGTAAGTATTTGATCAAAGAGAACAAAACGTAGATTGGGATAAGCTAGGTTAACTATCAAGCGATAGGTTCTTTTTAAAATCAAACGTTTTTGTCTGCCGCTATGTTTTCGAGTTTTATAAACGAAAAAAAAGAAGAGAAAAGAAAGGGATGGAAGGGAAGGGAAATGTATAATTTAATTTCGTGTTCCTGGGTTCAAAGGAAAGGAAAAAAATTTAAAGATTTTATGTATTCCCGAGTTTAATAAAGGAAAGAAAAGAAGAGAAAGGAATTAATGAGAGAAGAAAAAGAGAGGGGAAAGAAAATAAGAGAATTAAGAAGAGAGAAAAAAGGGAGGGAAGAGAAATATATAATGTAATTTCGTATTATAGAGTTCGAAGTAAAGAAAAATAAATTAGAGATTTTATGTGTTTCTTTACTTTCTTTCTACTTCTTACAATTTGAAAGGAAAGTTGAGAGGAAAGATTATTAAAAAATTTCCATTCTTTTCCTTTTCGCTTCCATTAAAAAATTTAGGAACACACATTTTTGAATTTCTTTCCGCTTCCTACCATTTAAAAACTTAGGAACTTTTTCGCTTTCCTTTCGCTTCCTTCACTTCTCTCTTTAAAGAGGACTCAGGAACACAGAGGGTCCATCTTCTTGTACTACAAATGATCAAATATTAATATATTTATCATGTGGTTGAAATGAATAAACAATAGTTTTTTATTGTGTATGAAACGAACTACATGTCCACCATTCACGATTAATTATGCTCCACTCCATACATATTCTTAGAAGACTAAAAAACATGATATTCGTTAGTGATTACAGGTGTACAAAAAGTTGGTTTCTAAATCGGAACCGGTTATGGTTGAACAACTGTCGGTTTGTAATATGTTTGTCAACTACGATTCTCGAGCCGGTTTGAAACCGGTATAACCCGAACCGAACCGGCAAAAAAACCAGGACCAAACCGAATCGAGCTGGTCACATTTGATTAAAGCAAAATTGATAGTTACTCGATCTCTTAAAACTCAACTAGATCAATCAAATGTGTTATATGCTAACAACTTCAACAATCAAACCCGATCAACAATCAAGCTTATGTAATAGAAATGAAAATTGAAAATAACTCAACTATTCAAAAAGCTTAAAGCAAAATTGATAATTACTCGATATCTTAAACATCAAGTAGATCAATCACATGTGTTATGTGTTAAAACTTCAACAATCAAACTTGTTAAACAATCAAACTCGTGCAATAGAAACGAAAATTGAAAACAACTAAAACATTCAAAAAGCTTAAAGCAAAATTAATAGTTACTCGATCTCTTAAACCTCAACTAGATCAATCAAATGTTTTATGTGTTAACAACTTCAACGATCAAGCTTGTTCAAGAATCAAGCTCGACTAGATGGTTCAAAATTATAATTTCAACTTCTTAAATAGTTAGAGTATGAAGGACTAACAGAATTTATGATTTCTTTGATAATCTCTTAGGAACCTATTTGAATGCAATAGAGAACAAAAATTGAAAATCAATTAGAAACTAAAAGCAGAACAACTCAAACATTCAAAAGGTTTAAAGCAAAATTGATGATTACTCGATCTCTTCAACCTAAAGTAGATTAATTGAATGTGTTATGTGTGCACAACTTCAACAATCAAACTCATGCAATTGAAACTAAAATCGAAAACAACTCAAACATTCAAAAAGCTTAAAGCAAGATTGATAATTACTCGATCTTTTAAACCTCAACTACATCGATCAAATGTGTAATGTGTTAAAACTTCAACAATCAAACTCGTTCAACAATTAAGCTCAACTAGATGATTCAAAATTAAAATTTCAACTTCTTTAAACAATTAGAATTGCGAAGGACTTACATAATTTACGATTTATCTGATAATCTCCTAGGAACCTATTTGAATGCAATAGGAACAAAAAACGAAAATCAATTAGAAACTAAAAGTAGAACAACTCAAACATTCAAAAAGCTTAAAGGAAAACCGATGATTAATCGATCTCTTCAACCTTAAGTAGATTAATTGTAGAAGCATGTTTTAGTAACTATAGATTAAATTCTATGTATCGGTGTACGTGGCTAGTACGCAGGAGGGTGTTCCTGAGTACTTAGCCTGCACACCAGTTTGGTCTTGCGTACTTAGTAAGTGCGCAAGGCTTTTGCCTTGCGTACTTGTCAAATACGCATGACCAAACCATGCGTACTTAGTAAGTACGCAAGGCTTTTACCTTGCGTACTTGTCAAGTACGCAGGTAATGTTCCTTCCCCTATAAATAGAAGATTTGTCTTCATTTGTATGTGGAACTTCTGGAACAATGTCGAGAGGTGTCCGGGTCGGGAAGAGCTCTCCCGACCCCTGGACCGTGAGCTTAGATGAGAGATGTGTGCTCTTTCGGTATGTAGTCTGTAATACGGGATGACTTCTATGTTATGGATTACGTGTCGTTTCATTATCTGTTGTCTTTGTTCGTATTTTCTCTGTCTCGTTTCTTTGTTCCCACACAAATCACAGAACATGTCCGTGTTATATCCGCTGCGCGACGAGGCTCCCGGGACCTACAAGTGGTATCAGAGCCTCGGTGTTCGTTGATTTGTGTTCCAGTTTTGGGTTTTAGGGTTTTTTTGAGCAGATCTTAGTTATAAAAGTTCGCTACTTTTTCTTGCAAAAATCCTCAAATCTGAGTTTGTTATCACTTCATTTGGTGTTTGGAAGGCTGAGGATTTGTTAGAAGATGATTTCTAAGCTTTTGGAAGCATCAATTTATCAGATCCAACACTTTTCGAGCATTTTCCTCAAGATCCGTCAAGAACGCTGTTACTTTTTGATAAGTACGCAAATTCAGCTTTTCTGCGTACTTACTAAGTACGCATGGGTTTTGTCCTGCGTACTTGTTAAGTACGCATGAGTATTTGACTCTGCGTACTTAGCATGTACGCATGGTTGTCTTTGCGAACTTATCAAATACGCATGAGCATTTGGTTTTGCGTATTTACTAAATACGCATAAGCACCCTTTATGTGCGTATTTATTAAGTACGCATGGACTAGCTTCTGGAATTCAAAAAAAAAAAGTTTTTTGGCGGGAAAACTTTTCTTGGCCAAAATTTTTAGGGATCATTTGTACGCGTGTTTCGGCCCATCTTTGAGAAGATAGTAATTTTGGTTTTTCCGGACCAGAATTTGTATACGATGTGGCTTGGCGAAACACGGACGAGATTTTTGTTGGATGATACCACTTGTGATACATTGTTTAAGGGTCCATACCTGAAAATGTAGGCTACGAGTATCCGGGATACTTATTTAATAGGGTATGAATGCTGAACTATTGGGAGCAATTGGGTCGTCATCGACTAAAGGTCTCGTTCTATTTGTGAAGATGTGGCTGCTTTGGGTCTTTTGGAAAAAGAATCATCTTGTTTAGGTATTCAAACCTGAATATGTAGGCTACGAGTATCCGGGATACTTCTTTAATAGGGGATGAATACTGGAACAACTTGAACCCAAGGATTTGCTGTTTTGGATCTTTGCAAAGGAATAAAAGAATAAAATCCTGGAGTTGGTTAGTTGTGCTTTTTGAGGATTTGAGTGAAGTGATGATGAAGCTGGTCATAGTTTACAGAGAAATGAGGGGGATAAAATCTAGTATTCATGAGACATTAAAGAGGTGGTGGAAAAGCCATTGGTACTTCCTATATATACACCTATTTGACTTAACATGGATCTCAACCGTGATTTCTCGTGTAAACTATATTTTTCGTGCTCATTGGTCAAGCCTGTGTTCAAGATTTGATGGGATTCAATTATGATGGGATTTCTCATTTGGGATCTGGGCGGAATCCAGATAGACAACCTAGTTATGGAACTTCACCGCGGTGAACGTATACAGATTATGTGAACCAGGAATGAAGATCTAATTGAAGAATGTTGGACTTTGGATATAAGGTGATCACTGCTGAGCATGATTTTGTGTTTGATTCTATCAAGTGTTTTCAGGATGAAGCTGGATATCCGTTGGATTATTAGTTGAAGATGGAACCTTTTATCATTGGTCGATGGGATACGAAACATACCCTTGTTTCTGGTCTAGTCAGATGGAGCTTAAACTGAAAGGGGAAATTGGAAATGAACATCTTCGGAAACTTGGTTGACTCGTGAAGATACAGGATAGAGTTGGACACATCTGGTTGAAGACTTAAGTTGGTTCTTATTGAAGCACTTGGTTTGGTCTACAATGAAAGCTACAGTTAGAGGGAGTCAGGTTTGTCATCACTCGGCAACTAAAGACTGAAGTTTGAAGATTTGAAGATCTCAAGTGGAATGCCAGAAGATAAAGTCTCGCCAGAAGACACGTGATGTCATTAGTTTAGAGGGAATCTGTTAGGACATTCTTTGTAAACTGATGTATATCAGTGTTAGAGATAGATAGAATTTGATGCTATAGTTAGAGGGAGTTTGTAGAATCATGTTTTAGTAACTATAGATTAAATTCTATGTATCGGTGTACGTGGCTAGTACGCAGGAGGGTGTTCCTGAGTACTTAGCCTGCACACCAGTTTGGTCCTGCGTACTTAGTAAGTATGCAAGGCTTTTGCCTTGCGTACTTGTCAAATACGCATGACCAAACAATGCATACGTACTTGTCAAGTACGCAGGTAATGTTCCTTCCCCTATAAATAGAAGACTTGTCTTCATTTGTAGGTGGAACTCTGGAACAAGGTCGAGAGGTGTCCGGGTCGGGAAGAGCTCTCCCGACCCCTGGACCGTGAGCTTAGATGAGAGATGTGTGCTCCTTCGGTATGTAGTCTGTAATACGGGATGACTTCTATGTTATGGATTACGTTTCGTTTCATTATCTATTGTCTTTGTTCGTGTTTCTCTGTCTCGTTTCTTAGTTCCCACACAAATCGCAGAACAGGTCCGTGTATATCCGCTGCGCGACGAGGCTCCCGGGACCTTCAAGGTCTTGTAGGTCCCGGAAGCCTCTTCGCGCAGCGGATTTGAATCCCAGAAGCTAGTCCATGCGTACTTAATAAATATCCCAGAAGCTAGTCCATGCGTACTTAATAGAAACGAAAATCGACTAGGAATTAGAAGAAGAACAACTCAAACATTTTAAAAGCTTAAAGCAAAACTGTTCATTACCCAATTTCTACGATTTATCTAACAGCATGGAGAACGAGAATAAAAAAGATAGACGAAATGAAATGTATAACTAATTAATCTTAAATCTTACCATAGACCATTCACGCATTGCTCATTCATAATTACTTTTTTATATATATCTATAATTTCAATTTCCATAACTCATATCTATATATCTATATCTATACATACTAATAAATCAAGTTTTGAGAGGGACACTTGTCATATTTCTAGGCCTCCACATTCTCATTTTCCCGCATCTCTCTCCTATTAATAATAAACTTCACTATTTTAGGTAACTAAATTAATTATTTGTTTAAATTTTTATCTACATATTTTTAAATTTAAAATTGTGTTTATCATCAATTAAATTGTTCTATCATGTTTTTATGAATTCTACAAACTGAAAACAATTTTATAGTTATCTAAGATCCAAATAAAAACTCTTTAATCATGTATTTACATATTCACATTGTTCCATTTTGACGAGTGTATGCGTTAGCAGATTACATTATATTTTATTCAACCCGTGTAATACACATGCTTTTAAAGTATAATTTTTTTTATTACTAAGTAAATAGCATTACATTTATTCAACCCGTGTAATACATGGGATTCTAACCTAGTATATATATATATATATATACTAGCTTAAAACCCGTGTAATACACACGGGGTGAAAAATATTAATATATAAAATTCTTAAATCTTTATATATATATTTTACGGATATAAAAATGTAATTTGACTTTCATTTACTATTTGATTGAAAATAAAAGTTACATAATTAGATTTTAAAGTTTCTTATAATAAGAAATAATTTAAAATAAATGTGTTTTATTAGTATAATTAGTATTTTCTTTAAAAATATATTATTATTAAAATATAGAGGTGTATTTAATAAAAGAGAGAAGCGAAAAAAAATGATGAGAATGAATATGGAGGCGACACGTGACATGGAAAAACCTTTATTTATTATATAGTATAGATATAGATGTATATATATATATATATATATAACTTATTTATTTGTATTATATTTTTATGTATAATAATAATAATAATAACTATTATGTATATATAATATATAATATTTAACTAAGACATCGCAACATTATTTTTTTTTTGAACGACAAATTTCTTTACTTAGTGGGACTTGAACCCATGACCTTGAGGTCTTTAAGTGTTTAAGAGGCTTTGTCTCTGCCATTGGACTACCACCCCAATGGCACATCGCAACATTATTAAAAAATGGTTTTAAGGGTATGAGGTATACCCTTACGCTGGTCTCAAGTGAGTCGCCTCACGCAAGAGGGGGTGGTGTTTCACCCAAGTGAGCCCCTTTCACGTCACTGTCACCTCTCCCTCTTCTCAATCACACATTGACACCTCACCCAACCATTTCTTCCGTGAGCCCCCTCACGCAAAACCCCTCATGCCCCCTTCACGCGAGAGGGGGGCGGTGTTCCAAGATGCTTCATGCCGTGAAGGCCCTCACGTGTGAGGGTATACCTCATAACCTAAATAACTTCATAAAGAAGGAACCAACAATTACTTTTCATTAAATAGAGTAAATTACAGAAATCGTCCTTTATGTTTATACCATTTTTCAGATATTGTCCTTTAGCCCAAAATTTGTCATAGATTGTCCTTTATGTTTACAAATCTTGCACGTTACGTCCTTTGGCCCTAACGTAGTTAAATTTCTCAGTTAAGTCTGATCATGTGCAAGGCACCTGAGGGTACTTTTGTAATTTTACCCATTTAATTAAAAAAATATATTAATTAAAATATCTATAAACCCTTTCTCTCTCTCTCTCTCTCCCTCCCCCCCCCCCCCCCCCTCTCTAAATTTGTGAAACTAGAATAAATTTAATAAAATATTTCCAATGTTGAAGATGAAACGCGGATCAGAAAAATTACAGCAATTGACAAAAAAAAATGTAATTAGTGGCTATAGTTATGATCAAAACATCGATACAAGTACTAACCCCAGTCTCGCCTTCCGATTCCATCTCTCCTCGCTAAAGCAGATCAACGATTCAGTTTCCTAATTCATCAGACCTAATAGCAAAATCAACCATCGCAGAAAAGGAAAAATCACTAAAACCACTAAAATCTCAAATTCTCAGTCAAACATCCACATTCACAATCTAAATGGCACGATCCAATCAACAACTAATAAGATTACACTAGTGCGATTTCAGTTAGGTAAAATCGATGCAAAACATTCGTAACTGTGAAGATCTGGAGCCAATGATGTGAATCACCCAGAAACCGAGAGAGTCAAACACAGAGAGACATCAATGGAGTTATGAGAGAGAAAGATGCTAGAGAGCGTGTGGGTTTGTTTATATATTATCTTTTTTGTTTATTAAGATATTTTTAATTAAATGGATAAAATTACAAAAGTACCCTCATGTGCCTTGTACTTGACCAGACTTAACTGGAAAATTTAACTGGGTTAGGGTCAAAGGACGTAACGTGCAAGATTTGTAAACATAAAGTACGATCTCTCACAATTTTTGGACTAAAGGACAATATCTGAAAAAAGGTATAAACATAAAGGATGATTTCTGTAATTTACTCCATTAAATATATATAATTATTCATAGGAAAGGGTTTAAATACTAACCAACTTTTTATGTGATAACCGTGCTAACCACTATAAAACAATCACATAATTTATAAATTATTTTTTCTTTGAATTGTTAAATTAATATTTAAGTATCTTGAATAAATATTTTGAACGTAAATACGGAAATGATGAGTCTTACGTATACGTACCAAATAATGTTACATATATGTAACATTAACATAATGATAATTGTTACATATACGTAACACTATGTTTAAGAGTGGTTATCACATAAATATTGGTTAGCATTTGAACTCACTCATTATTCATATGCCGTTCAATATATATATAACTATATATATATATATATATAGTTATTAATATTAATATTATTAATATATTGACTCATTTGGTTCAAGTCTAATAAGATTGAGAAAAACAGCTAACCTCCTCTCACGGATCCGGAGAACGACCTATTTGCCGTAAAGCTCCCCCTTTTAACCGATCATTCGCCGTTAGATCCAAATTCATTCGCCGGCGACCGCCATGTGGCCTGCGATCCGATCTTGCTCCTCCTCGTCTTCTCTTACTTCTGTCCTCTTCATCGCTTCATTTCTCCTTATCTCCTCGCCGGTGTTCGCTTCCGAGTATGATCACAAGGTTAAGCAACGCTGCAACCCTAAATGTTTTCAATTTCGTTAGTCATCATTCAATTTTGTAGATCGTTGATTTTGAATGTCAGTATTTAACAATTTGTTGTTAGATCTTTGGATGTGGATTTGATTTGTTTTGTTAAAGGAATTTAGCTCGGGAATTGAGGTTTGTAGTTTGTTAGGGTTTAGATCTCTATCAGTTTTTGTATTAAAGGTTCGATTATTGATATTTGTGTGATGTAGCCGCATGCACACAGTCATGTAGCTGAGAGACATATGGTGCCTTTCATCATTCACTATTATTGTTAGTTAGAAGTATTATTTGCAGGTTAATGTGAGATTTGGCTTGTGATCATGGAACACCAGCATTTAAGACTGCCACCAGCATTAATCGATATTTACATTTCAACTAGGTTAATAAGAATGATAGTTGGTAAAAGACAGACAAATGTTTTTGAAAAAATTAACTTGAAGTAATTATTACAGGTTGGAAAGGATAGAATGAAATACTGAAGATTGGTTGTGTGATGTGTTTGTGTTAATTGACGTAGAAAAAGGATGGTTATTTTTCATAAACTGATCATGTGAACTAGTGACTCAAGATTTTGTTTTTAACTCAGAGCTCATGCATTGGAGTGAAAGCCATTATAAGTTAAGCTGATAACTTTTCGTTTTCATTTTCTTCATAATTAAAACTAATTTTTGTGTCGTGTGAGGGTTTATTTGACACTGCCTTGCTGCAGTATTAGATGTATTGTATGTCTCCGATTCCTAAGCCTTTGCTGGTGCTGCAATACACATTCATAGATTTGAGTTGGTACCTGAAAACATATATTAGTATAAGGGGCTGTTTGTAAATAGTACCTGCTCTTATCCAGTTGAAGAGTTAGGGTTAGTGGTTGAGCTGTGAAAATATCAGATTATTATGACAAGGTTGTACGGTTACGAGTTATATGTCTAAACAACGATAGTAGTTTGGTGGAATCTTATGTATTTTTAATTGTTATTGATTCTACACGGCCTTTTGTAAAACCTATTGTTTTGTTTTGCAGTATCAATCAGATGACCAAATTAACCTATGGGTGAATAAAGTCGGGCCTTACAATAATCCACAAGAAACATATAACTACTACAGCCTTCCATTTTGTCGTCCATCTGGTAACCCTGGGGTCCCTGGCCATAAGTGGGGTGGCCTGGGTGAGGTACTGGGTGGAAATGAGCTTATTGATAGCCAAATTGACATCAAATTTCAAAGTACGTTGGTCACCGTTTCTTGTAGTGTTGTAGCTTATGTAATCAAATGATACATGACATGCTTTCTTTTGCAGAAAATGTGGATAAGACTACAATTTGTGACCTTGAACTTGATGAACCAAAGGTTAAGCAGTTTAAGGAGGCTATTGAGAATAACTATTGGTTTGAATTTTTCATGGGTATTCCTTTTAATCTTCTTGTTTATTTACATTATACTCGAATCACAATTTTCGTGTGCACAGTTTTTATTTTTGTTCTTCTTTCTTTCTGATATCGTTTTCTTTGGTCTCTGCTTTGTGGAACACAAACTCAGATGATCTGCCATTGTGGGGTATATCTTTCAAACACCTATTCTTTATTGACATTTTTTTTCAGTGTCCTGCTAGAGCGCTAGTAATTATAATGTTTATTTTATTGCACAATTGTTTTTCTTATAGGTTATGTTGGGGAGCTACATGCTGATGGCAAGCATATGCTGTTCACCCATAAGAATATTACTATACAGTACAACAAAGATCAGGTATCCCAGCTTTTATTTTTCCTGTATATGAACTTGTACAGCGGTAAACTGATCTTATAGACACCTTTTTTCTTATATTATGGTTCCCTCTTAATTACAGATCATTCATGTTAATCTCACTCAAGAGAACCCAAAACCACTAGAAGCTGGGAAAACACTAGACATGACTTACTCAGTCAAGTGGACTGAAACTAATATCACTTTTGCACACCGTTTTAATGTTTACCTGGATTACCATTTCTTTGAGCATCAGGTATTTTTTTGAGTCATTGGTCTCCCCCCTACGAGCAGTCTGCAGTGTGCACTTTCTGGTTTCTTGAAGTGCTTTTGAAAGTGTTTGCCAATATTGAAAAAATCAGAATAAAATAATCATTTATAATGATGGATTTCAGGGGATAGAATTAGGATGCATTTTATCCAAGTAATAATTAGATTATCAATTGTTGGAATATTTTACAGACTACGAAATTTTAAAAAGATTAATACAAAAATGACCAAGCTTGTGAAAAAAAGAGATGATTTGTGAGGTGGGAGTAAAAATTTCTCAGATTATGATTTGGGTAGATATGTAACTTACATTACAATACGACAATCAATTTTGTTGCACTGGTATAAACTTGAGTTTTGCTGCTGTTGGTGTGAATCTAATTAGTTGACTCCTAAATAATCAGATAATTAAATGCAGAATCTGTTTATCCAAACATTAAAAACCGATTGTTGAGTTGAAATCACAAATTACAAGAATCAGTTCTGAAGTGCAAATCCAAACACTTTTACATTCAGATCTTCTCCCCATTACACTCACTTCACTCCTGTTATAGAGGATCTATTTTTGTATTTGCTTCATAAGATACTTTTATATTTAACTCATGAGGTTATAACTTATAATTGGGTGTTGCATCTTTCAGATTCATTGGTTTTCCATATTCAATTCGTTTATGATGGTTATCTTCCTCACTGGGTTGGTTTCAATGATTCTGATGCGGACTCTTAGAAATGATTATGCCAAGTATGCTAGGGAAGATGATGATCTGGAAAGTCTGGTAATGTTGCTATGAGTTAATGAGATTCATAAACTTTAGCAATTTCCAGTTACCAATTATTGAAATGTTTTTTCTTTCCAGGAAAGAGATGTAAGTGAAGAATCTGGTTGGAAGCTTGTACATGGGGATGTCTTCCGCCCACCTCGTAATTTGGTTTTATTGTCAGCAGTTATTGGAACAGGTGCTCAATTGGCGCTGCTGATTCTTCTTGTCATCTTGTTTGCAATAGTTGCAACGTTGTACATTGGGTACGCTATAGCAGATTTCCACATTCACATATAAGTTCATTCCAGAAAAAAGTAGAAAATAAATGGGTCTATTCATGCTACATTATATTTCTAATGGGTCAAATGGCTAAATAATAAGTTTAAAGGAAAACGGGTCGATAGCGGTCCAAAGTGTACTTCTATGGCAAAAGCCTACTAAATCGCTTTATTGAAAAAATTAGATTATTGTTGTAATGATTTGTTTTCTTCAAACTCATACTTGCTGCAAATTTTTTCTAAAGATGTAAAAGAATTGGGCAAAAAGTTTTCCTGGTCAAACTGACCAATCTGTTTCGACCCAAACACATTTTGGCCTGTTACCCAACCAACCGAAGTTTGCCATCTCTACTGATCTGGAAAGTTGTCGTGTTACAAATGTAATTTTGCCCTTCATTTTTTAGGAGAGGAGCAATTGTCACTACTTTCATCGTTTGTTACGCCCTCACATCATTCGTATCTGGGTATGTGAGTGGTGGCATGTATTCCCGCCATGGTGGTAAGGACCTATTTTCCAGTCTGCCCTTTCACTTCACTTTCTTGAAAACATATATTGATGATATGTTAGCCGTGTACTGAATTACTGAGAATCTTTTATTTTCTTTTTTTAACTACAGGGAAAAACTGGATAAAGTCGATGATCCTGACAGCATCTCTTTTCCCATTTTTGTGCTTTGGAATCGGCTTCGTTCTGAACACGATTGCTATATTTTACGGGTCTCTAGCTGCAATTCCGTTTGGCACAATGGTGGTTGTTTTTGTCATCTGGGCTTTCATCTCTTTCCCTCTTGCTCTTCTTGGTACGGTTGTTGGAAGGAACTGGAGTGGGACCCCAAACAACCCTTGCCGTGTGAAGACTATTCCTCGCCCTATTCCTGAAAAGAAGTGGTATCTAACACCATCTGTAGTCTCAATAATGGGAGGACTGCTACCTTTTGGCAGTATTTTCATTGAAATGTACTTTGTCTTCACATCCTTCTGGAATTACAAGGTATCTTGTTTCTATTAATCCTAGTATTTTAGCGAATTTCCTCGCATCTTAGTAAGTAGTGATGATAAAAATATATTTTACTTTTGGACAAAGAGGATTCACTACTTTGCATACAGTTAGAACATAGAGGTAATTGTTGCTTCTCAATTGAGTTTTGTGTCGGACAATTGGATCAAAAGATCAAGAACACAGCCACGATTTTTGGGGGGACTCCTAGGCTCTTTTATTAATTTCAAAGGAAGGAATTGGTACATCTTTCTAAATTGTTCTACAGCCTATTTATAAAGAAAATAATTGCCTACTACTACAAGAAAAGTAACGACTCAAAAGATAGCAAAAATAAGCCCTGCTTAATTCTAGGACTTTTACCAGTTGACTTTGACAAGCTGGCTTTGACTTTGACAGGCTGACTTTGACTTTGTCATGCGGGAATTAACTTATCATTCACCCCCTATATTTCAGCCTTTTGCATCCATCTCTAGCCTTTGTTCATCTGCTTCAGTTGTTTGAAACATACCTGCTTGACAGGTTCTCCAAACTCTGCATTCATTCCATCCGCATTCTTTTTGTTTGACCCAGATCTTGCAATTGGGCTGGACTTTCTTCCTTGGTCTGGACCATTAACTGTACTTCTTTTGTTTTTCTTACTAACCGATATCCTGAATTGGGCTACTGGAATCGTTCTAAAGACTTTTAAGAGTTTCATCGTCACCTGCTTCGAAAACAGTTTCTGGGCTCTTTGAACCTGGAACTGGGTTATTCAAACTCCTGTGGGCCGAAACTGGTGTGTTTGGGCTGCTTATTCCACGAACCGAAACATTCTGCAGTGGGCTGTTGGGCTCAGAAACTGGGCCTGTGGTAACTGGAACTGGGTCTGGCCCATTCTGTGTGTTTGGCTTGTTTGGTAAACATACCTGTGGAGTGACTTGAAGTTTGATTTTGTACAGCCTGTTTTGACATCTTCGTACCTTCATCAATAATTCTCCTGTATATTATACAGCCGTAAAAATCCATCTGCCATAATCACTTTGCACCCCCTTTCATCTAACTGTCCCAAACTTAGAACGTTGTGCAATTCGGGTATGTAAAAAACATCAGAAATACCCTTCGATCACCATTCTTGCATTGTACAACCACATATCCTTTACCTCTTATGTCAACTGTCGTACCATCTCCAAATTTTACTTGACCCATAGTCCAGTTCACTGAAATAATTCTTCTGTCCGGTCATGTGGTTACTTGCTCCATTGTCCAAATACCACGTTTCTTCTTCACATCCATCTCGCGCATACACTTTAGGAAACACCTTCTCTTCATTCAGCATCACAACTTCTGCCTTCGCCATTAGCAATGTGGGTTCATCATCTTCTATGACTAAATTCACTTCAGTCTCGGTTTTGCTAGGGGCCGACACTCGGCTGAAAAATGGCCAATCTTATCACAGTTGTAACACCGTAAACTCCTGTCTTGTCTCTCCGTCTGATCTTCTTGATCAGGTTCTCTGTTGCCTCGTCCTCGGCTATTATACCTTCCGCGGCCACTACCGCGACCTCGGTACTTGCTCGTGCTTGATCCACGGTTGCTATCACTCTATCAGTTCCATACATCTTTGTCTTCTGCTTTTCCTCCCATTCTCCTTTGGTCAACAAGAGTTGACCGAATGAATCTTTGATTGGTTCAGCGGGCTTAAGTCGTTCCTCATACGCTTTGAGGGCCTGAGGCATCCGACTAGTTCTTCAAATGGCATCGTGTTCAGGTCTGAATACTGCTCAATTGTAGCGACAATCGGCAGAAACCTGTTTGGTGCAGAATTAAGAACCTTCTTCACTCTAATCTTCTCCTCTATATTTGTCCAAGTGTTCAAAACTTGGACACAATTCATCGATACTATTGCTTTCTTTCATGGTCAATAGTTCGAATTCACGGTTCAAGGTTTGAATTTGTGCGTGCTGGACTCTACCAGCCTCAAGATAGTGAGTTTTCAGGGCATCCCATACAATTGGATCAAAAGATCAAGAACACAGCCACGATTTTGGGGGACTCCCAGACTCTTTTATTAATTTCAAAGGAATGAATTGGTAACATCTTTCTAAATTGTTCTACAGTCTATTTATAAAGGAAATAATTGCCTACTGCTACAAGAAAAGTAACTGCTCAAAAGTCAAAAGGTTGTAAAAATCAAGCCCTGCTTAATTCTAGGACTTTGACCAGTTGACTTTGACAGGCTGACTTTGACTTTGACATGCTGGAATTAACTTATCATTTTGGTATAAGCAGTAGATGTTTGCTTTTTCCTGAGACGGAATGTGAGAGGCGAGGTGGCAGTCCTGACCCAATTACCTAAAAATTGGTTAATTCGGGTTACATGTCCCCTCAACCGGATTAAATCAAGGAGGTTAGCTAAGAAGGAAACGGGTACACCGGTCAAATAGGTCAAACGGGTCCAAAATCACCTATTGTTTATTTTTTAATGCATAAACTTAAAACTTTCTAATTTGATTATTATACCTATATAGTTTTTATTAACATTCATAACACTAATTATTTATAGAAGAAAGTGAAGGAAGTGTTTGCGGGCCAACCTGACCTTGCCCATGCAAAAAAGAAAATACTTGTTTTGACCTGTTACTGCCACACAAACATAAACTCACACATACACACACACATATTTTGCTACAGTGTGCATGCAACTAGGTTGATTGAGCTGAAATCTGAAGTGACGAATAATATATATTTATATTAAACATTTGTGCCTTTACTTTGCAGGTGTACTATGTTTATGGATTTATGCTACTTGTTTTCCTGATTCTTATCATCGTGACTGTGTGCGTGACAATTGTTGGAACATATTTTCTGCTAAATGCCGAGAATTACCACTGGCAATGGACTTCATTCTTCTCTGCAGCCTCTACAGCTATTTATGTCTACTTGTATTCGATATATTACTACTCTGTCAAGACTAAGATGTCAGGCTTCTTCCAAACCAGCTTCTACTTTGGATACACTGCCATGTTCTGCCTTGGTTTAGGAATTCTCTGTGGTGAGTTCCATCCCACAATTCCAATTATGTAATTACGTACTTCCTCCGTCTAACAAGAGGTTGCATTCAGACTTGGTACATATTTTTTCCAGAGGTGGCAATTTTTACCCATTTTGATATGAACGGGTCAATTTGGGTTATATTTTATTACTCTCAAATGGGTCACATAAAAAAGTGAGCTATAAAGGGAACATGTCAAACGGGTTGAAAGTCTCCCAAAGTGGATTTACATTATGCATCCTAAATTGCTTTTATTCAAAATTTTACATCATTATTGTAACAACTTAGTTTTTGTAATAATATTTAACGTACTAATTTTTTATGAACCAAGGACAAAATGTATGTGGATCAACTCGATCCGACCCGTAAATTACCCGTTTTGACTTGTTACCCGCCCAACCTCCCATCATGCCACCTCTAGTTTTTGATCAATGATCTAAATTTCACTTGCATAATACGACTAAAAAAGGGGTAATCTTGTTGAACATAATCAACCACATGTAACGGACCTCCAAGAAATCTTATGATACACCTCTACTGCTACTACCCTGAACCGAAAGTACACTCTTGGCTTTTTAATATCTGAATTCAGGCACGATGGTTAACTGAGGAAGGATTTTATTCGATCACATGTTATAGAAATCTTGACAGATGAATAATTTTAGATTCTTTTTTATATTGCGTCTTACTAACCGAATCCCTTTCTTTCCCTAACTAAAATTTCCAGGAGCTGTCGGGTATTTGGGTTCTAATCTCTTTGTGAGACGGATTTACCGAAACATCAAGTGTGATTAAGGCTCTTAACCGAAACATCAAGTGGGTTCTAATCCTCCTCGGCGGTTTTGTAGTTTATTTTGTTGATACCAAATGAAGGTTTAAATGGGGGATTGAGGGACTTGTTAACTTTTGAGGAACATTGGGGTCTTTCTTTTCTCCATGTAAAGGAGGAAGTAGAAGAA
The DNA here is from genome assembly GCA_023525975.1 of Smallanthus sonchifolius. Lineage (NCBI taxonomy): Eukaryota > Viridiplantae > Streptophyta > Magnoliopsida > Asterales > Asteraceae > Smallanthus > Smallanthus sonchifolius. The sequence continues at coordinate 69,936,102 of CM042033.1, read as the reverse complement.
AGGTTTAGAGAACATGCAAGAGATTGTTTTTTATTATACCAGACTGTTAATGTAGCAAGCTCTTAAGAAAAAAACTTGTTATATACATCTTCTATTGTATTTTTATCATCTTTTTAAGTTTCTAGACGGGTCCCGACTTGTGTTGATTATTTTTTCCATCCGTAATGTTAACGTGAAATAATCATTTTATCGTTTCATTTAAATCCTAACTGCTCCACAGGTGGCACCATCTGCTCAGGCGCTATCAATCATCTCTCCCCCTTCCATCAGCAAGAACTGTAATAGGTTCTCAGATCCATCAATTATGTTTTTGTTATCATTTTTAGTGTTCTCTTTGGTCTACTCTGTGGAAGGTTCGTACCTTCTGTCTGAAGCTCCGCAGTGTCCTAATGGCGAATTGGGGTAGTTTGTAACTGCAACAGTCATATAAGGTGGGGAGGGGGAAGATGAGTGGTGAGGGGTTAGTTTTGCAGTTTTTAGTGCTAGGCGAGGAGTTTGGACGTGGGTCTTCGTCGGAATCTGTGGAAGGATGAGTGACGAGGGCTAAAGATAGGGAGAATGTGTGTCGAGACGGAAAGAATGATTAACATCTTCCGGTTACAAAATAGATACCGTAGGTTGCCGTTTGCGTATCGGTGGTAGTTGCATAACTATCGTCTACAGTTTCATAACAAACGATGGATATGTCTACAAATATATACCTAACTTGTCATTTTTCAAATGATGTTATAGATGTTTTTAGAATTTTTTATCACTATGGAATTAATAAATTATTATTTTTATTATTGTTGTATAAATTATTAGTATCTATACTATATAATAAATAAAGGTTTTTGCATGTCACGTGTCGCCTTCATATTCATTCTCATAATTTTTTTCCCCCTCTCTCTCCTATTTAATGCACTTTTATCTTTTAATAATAATATATATTAAAAAAATACTAATTATATTAATAAAGCACATTTATTTTAAATTATCTCTTATCATATTTTACTTTAAAATTTTATTATATAAGTTTTATCTTCAATCAAATACTAAATAAAATTCAAATTATATTAAAAAAATAGTAATTAATGTATTTTCGAAACCCAGTCATATAGTAATTTTTATATATTTTGAATTTGTTTTCTATCCTTACTATATGTAATAAATTTTTACACATGTAAAATATATACATAAAAAATTAAAATTTTTATGTATTGTTATATTTCACCTGTGTGTAGACACGGGATCTAAACTAGTATATATAATATATAATACTATTAAGCACCAACTATTATGAATAGTTAAACAAGCAAGCTGCTGAATCAGGTAGCTTGCTGAATCATTTTTTAATTTTCACCCCTTTTACTATATATAATTTATATTTTTTACCCTTTTAGTTATGTATTAATTTCGCTTTTCTATAATTACTTTCGTTCGTTTACTTTATTTAAACGGATTGCACGGCTGCTTTTATTTTCTTTTGTCAACATTCCGATATAATTTATTTTTTAGAATGGAGTTGTTTTCAAAATCGATTATTTTTTTCTTCTATCGTAGCTTATAGCGATTGTCGTTACTGTTAAGGTACAGTTACGACACCAACCTATTATGAGCGAACATTAGCGGTATTCGCTTTTATGGTTTTCGACGGCCCGAACCGATAACGATCAAACTCCTGCCACAGGACTTTGTTGAAAAACGACCAGACTTTCACATTGAGGCACGAGTGTACGTTTATACAAGCTTCTTTAACTCTTTTTTTTCGTTATACATGGATACGTCCCGCCGCGAAGCGCGGGATAAGGATTATAAAATATGCTAAAATTGATATAAACAAACATACCTAATAAAATTTCACATATAACAAGTTATATGTAGGGTCTGTGAGGAGTGTGATGAAAACAAATCTTTCCTCTATTCTATCACAGGAGATAGAGAGGCTGCTCCTAGCGAGACCCTCGGCTAAAAAAACCTTTTGTTTGTTTCTAAAAATTAATGAGTTGTTATATTTTTCTAAAAATAGTAACATTGATATAGAGAAAATAAGATCTTGTTCTAGTTTTTTTTAGGATTAAAACAAATAACTTATAAAAAAATATGCTAAACTTGATGGTAATAATTCTAAATGAAAGGCCATAGTCACATCATACAAGTATATCAAGTATCGCATTCACTTTTTTTTAAAGGAAGATCACATTCACTTAGAGCATTCCCAGCCTGTTTTTTATATTCCATATCCTTATCATTATAATTACACTAAAAATATTAATTTTTCTACCTTTTATCTATACTTTTCTCTCTCCTTATCTTTATTCTTATAATTATACTAAAACCCACTACTTTTATCCTTATATTTACAAAAACCTTATATATTTACTCAATCCTCCACTCACAACAACTTTAAACCACTGCATAAAATATACAAAACTCATTCATAATTATATTTACAAAAACCTTATTTCCGATGAACTACTCCCTTTACCAGTTGATGAATCATGCTTCGAACACCGGCTAGGGAAGCAAAGTAGCATAAAGTATGTCTAGCCTCCGAGTCCGCAATTTGTTTACGAATTGAGTAAGGACTCGACCTTAAAAAGAGGGGGAGGGGTCCGGGGAGGGGGAGATGAAAATATCACCACTCCACCGGGAAATCCTTCCGAGAAAAAAACAAAAAAATCCAAACTAAAAAGCCTCTGGATGACCGAAGAACCGAAAGAGATGCCGGTATAATATAGGGTCTCCCCCTCCAGCGGGATTAGAAAAGGTTGTATGTCACACCCCGCCAGGGCGGAAACGCGAGGCGCGACTTTCACTGGTTTCCAAAGCATATGATTACCGCAAACACATACATGTAATTGGATACATAACTGAATTTAAAATATTTACATTACAAAATATCAACTTGAGTTTACAAATGTTTAAGATTTCGCAAATATGACTCAAGACCATGAGTTATACAAGAGAAATCCTCCCAAAAGCCGTATCCACGTGCATGCATGTAACCTACATTGCTAACCTGATGACCACGTTCAATTTCCTGAAAACATACTTAAAATTGTCAACACGAGGTTGGTGAGTTCACAAGTTATTATAAAGAGTTATCATAAACCCAATGTTTAAATCTGATCTTTTTGCCGATCAAAACTCTTTGTTAAACCTGATCATTTTAACCTGATCAGTACTCTTTTGTTTAAATCTGATCACTTTAACCTGATCAGAACTCTTTTTGTTAAACCTGATCACTTTACCCTGATCAGAACTCTTTACTTTAAAACCTGATCACTTTATCCTGATCAGAACTCTTTTGTTTAAAACCTGATCATTTTATCCTGATCAGAACTCTTTTGATAAACCTGATCACTTTACCATGATCAGAACTCTTTTGTTAAACCTGATCACTTTACCCTGATCAGAACTCTTTACTTTAAAACCTGATCACTTTATCCTGATCAGAACTCTTTTGTTTAAAACCTGATCACTTTATCCTGATCAGAACTCTTTTGATAAACCTGATCACTTTACCATGATCAGAACTCTTTTGTTTAAAACCTGATCACTTTATCCTGATCAGAACTCTTTTGATAAACCTGATCACTTTACCATGATCAGAACTCTTTTGTGTAAAACCTGATCATTTTAACCTGATCAGAACTCTTTTGTATGTATTACCAATGAATATGATTACTAATCCGATCTATTGACCCCATTTGTAAGCTTGCAAGGAATACAAAATAGTATGTAATGTACGAGACCGTAACCAAACCCCAACTTTCTGTGCCTCCCCTCGCCTTTCTGCGAGTAAGACAATATGCGGTCATTCGGCCATTTTGACCCCTGGTTAGCGCGACTAACCATGACCGGAGGCGTCACCCCCAATAGTACTATTCATATAATCCCGGGCTAAATCCATAGCTAATGGTTACTAATTTATTACGAGGACTTTAAGCGCTTTATTGTTCCCTCAATACATACATACGGTCAGATCATTAGTTCCATTCACTTATACACAAAAGTCTTTTACAAGTATGTTTCCACCCCAAATCATTTTAAAAACTTAGAAAAAGGGGGATTAGTGAAACTCACCTCGACAATATGAATGCTAGCAAATATTTGAATGACAGCAGATTCGCCTATCCGTATCCTATTTACACAAGGATAACATACACGTTAAGACTACCCGTCTTAAACGCAATTTGTTCACCCGACTTAGCATTTCTGATTGCTTTTGTTTTAATTATCTTTTTAGTTTTTCCCAACACTTGGTTCGTTATGAAAATAGTTCTGAGTTACTGCCCAATGGGGCTGATGAACAGGTATCGAAACTTTCTTAGTTTCGATTGAACAGAACAGATGTCAAAATTTCCTAGTTTCGACTGAGCAAAACAGGTATCGAAACTACCTAGCTTCGATTGACAAGAATAGTATCGAAACTGCCTAGTTTCGGTTGGGCAATCAGTATCGAAACTACTTAGTTTCGATTGTGAATAGGTATCGAAACTCCTAGTTTCGATTGAGTAAATAAGTATCGAAACTCCTAGTTTCGATTGAACAATTGGTATCGAAACTCCTAGTTTCGATTGAATAACAGGTATCGAAACTCCTAGTTTCGATTGAATAATCGGCATCGAAACTCCTAGTTTCGATCAGCAGGTAGCGAAACTCCTAGTTTCGATTACTGCACTTTAATTGACAGAATTTGTCCTGTATATTTTTATGTTCAAATCTTGAATTTGACACATTTTTCTTGTTATCTTACTTGCGTTTGAATGATTTGTATGATTAGTTACGGTTTTAACGATAATGAAATGGATAATATTGAGTTTTTACCTCAAACAGAGAATGGTGATTTCTAGAGAAACAGAGAATGATCTTGAGTATCTTGTTAAGCTTTCTTCAGAAACGCTTGGAATTCTCCTTATAGCACTGAATTAGGTGGATTTCTGCCTTAATCCGGACTTCGACTTGAAGGAGAATGGTGAAATTGCCGTAAGAAAAAGAGGAGGTTTGAAAGAAATGGTGAAGTTTCGACTGAAAGGTATGGTTTTCATCTGAATCAGAGTGAATCAGGCAAGTGGGAGCATGGCTCCCCTGACTCTCAGCCAAGAAAGTCAAGAAGTGGGTTTGGGGTTAATGATAACAATTTTAATCATTAATTTATTAATGATATTAGTATCAATTAGAGTTTTAAAGGGGTAATTTAATTCAGTTTTGATTCTTCACGGTATTATGATTTTTATCAGTTTATGGCTCGTTGAAGAAAATATTGAAACCTTGATTTGTATAATTCGTTGAGGTGATTATTTGTAGGTATGAGTACTTAAAAGTGGCGCTACATAGTAACGTCTTCGAGAAATCCATTATTTTACTTTTTCGTATAATATATGATTTAGTCTTAACCATAAATTATGGTTCAACGTAAATTTTATGTAACATATATATATATATATTTTTCTGGTTATTTTATTTAACCATTTACGTTCGTATTTAGTCGGGTTATTCTGCTTACTTTTTCTAGTAATTCTTTAAGATTTACTAGACTTGGAATAAACTCCTTTGCTAGACTTCTTGACTTTACTTAGTCAAAATAAATATCAGGAAATAATAATTATGAACGTGCGTTTATGAAATGTGGATATTGACCTGAAATGCTCGGTGTCACATTGTATTAAAGTTTCGATCGGTTAATAACATGGTAATTGCAAAAGCCAGTACCGGAAGTGATAATAAAAGTGGGAATGTTGTCACTAGAACGGAACCGGCTGTCTCGCACTCCTGGAGGATGGTCGCGGTGGACGAAGACCTCGTTCGCTTCTCTCTGGAAGTTGTTTATAGAAGTGCACTTTTAAAGTGCATTAATCAGGCTGTGAAGTGAAGTACGGAACCTCCACCGTGTCGGGGGACCAGGCAGGGCATAGCTAGTCGAGTGTAGCGAAGGGAATGGAATGAACTGCAGGAGGCTGAAAAGCCGTAGTGCGCTAGCGCTAGCGAGTTTAGCGCAACAACTTACTGTCTTGTTTTCTTCACTGCTTCTTTTTTTTAATGAAAAGAACATCTGCAACGCCCTTCCCGCTTTACTTTTTTTAATCTGGGGTGAAGGAAAAGACTGACCCTTTCGGTGACTTTCGCGGTCGCCCTCACTGAACCGACTTGAATCTAAACTACGATTCAAATCAAGTCTTACCTTAATCAGATAAAGCTGCCCGCCCTATGACCCACAACTCAAAATGAGCCTTGCGACGAGACGCGTACATTCCCCATGCTGCGGTTCCCTCCGGTCCGTTCCCGGGTTGGGTTAGGGAACATCCGAGCGATTTAGGAAAGCGGCACATACCAGGGGGGTAGCGACTGTTTATTAAAAACACAGGACTCTGCTAAGTGGTAATACGATGTATAGAGTCTGACACCTGCCCGGTGCTGGAAAGTCGGAAGGAGTGATGAAGGAAGCACTTCAGCATCGACAGCGGTAGTTACAGGATCATCGGATAGGTATGAAAAGCATCTAGGAAGAAAGGACCGAGTTGATTCTATAACTGCCTATTCTGTAACGATTCTATCACAACTTATTCTTTCTTCTTCACTTGCAAAGAACCTATTTGATTCAATTGCAGCTCCTTCTATGCTATCAATCCCATTTTGTTCACAACGTCCTCTTCTGGGAAGGAATTGATGGAAGGAATCGGAAGTAAGGCTTGACTTTCCCCGTTCTTTGTCTTCTAGGATTCGGAGGGGAATGAAATCCATCACCGTTGGACATCTGCTTCTATCCTGGGCAAAATGAAAAAATTGAAATGAAAAAGGACTTTCTAGGTGAGCCAGAATTTGATCAAGTCCAAAGTATAATCCAACTCTGGTGTCATGAAGGACCGCGAGACGCCTTTATTTGCCCGACATACTCTGCCGTCGATGAAGACGGGGGCTTTGCTGGCTTGCTGGCTAGCGAGTTAGTATGCCTGTTGGCTTAAAGCTCTTAGCCTCTTTCGAATGCTAGATCGGGTTGGTGTTCAGTTAGCAAAGGGAGAGCGACTAAGCATGTAACATTTCTGATTTTTAGTATCCGTATTTCAAATTCAATGTAATGCATTTCAAACCAAATTCTAGTGCACTGTTTTGTTCTATTCGTACCATCAACTTAATACTATATTTCGAATGCTAGATCGGGTTGGATCATTTCGCATGTGTATTGACTACCGTGAACTCAACAAACTTACTATCAAAAACCGTTATCCTTTGCCTAGAATTGATGACCTCTTTGATCAACTTCAAGGTTCTACTTGCTTCTCGAAGATTGATCTTCGATCTGGTTATCATCAACTCCGTGTGCAAGAAGACGATATTCCAAATACTGTCTTCCGAACAAGGTAAGGTCATTACGAGTTCATGGTTATGCCTTTTGGGCTAACCAATGCACCCGCAGTTTTCATGGACCCCATGAATCGTGTGTGCAAACCGTATCTCGATAAGTTCGTGATCGTTTTCATCGATGACATCTTAATCTATTCCAAGACTAAAGCCGATCATGAGCAACATCTTAGATTGGTTTTGGATCTCTTGAAGAAAGAACAACTATATGCCAAATTCTCCAAATGTGAATTTTGGTTAAAAGAAGTTCAATTTCTTGGTCATATTGTCCACGACAAGGGTATTCATGTTGACCCTGCTAAGATCGAAACGGTTAAGAATTGGAATGCCCCGAAGACTCCCACTGAAGTTCGTTCATTTCTTGGTCTTGCGGGATATTACCGTCGTTTCATCTCAAACTTCTCTAAGATTGTTGTCCCCCTTACCGCTTTGACCCACAAGGGTAAGACTTATGAATGGGGACCAAAGCAAGAAGAAGCTTTCCAAACCCTTAAGCAAAAGTTGTGCAATGCTCCTATTTTGACTCTCCCTGATGGGAATGATGATTTAGTTGTCTTCTGTGATGCTTCTAACCAAGGTCTCGGTTGTGTCCTCATGCAACGAGGCAAAGTAATTGCCTACACATCACGACAACTTAAGATTCATGAGAAGAATTATACGACGCACGATCTCGAGTTGGGTGCGGTCGTATTCGCATTAAAGATTTGGAGACATTATCTCTATGGCACAAAATGTGTGGTGTTCACCGACCACAAAAGTCTTCAACATATCTTCAATCAAAAGGAACTAAATATGAGGCAACGACGTTGGGTTGAACTCCTTAACGACTATGACTGCGAGATTCGTTACCATCCCGACAAAGCGAATGTTGTAGCCGACGCTTTGAGTCGAAAGAACCATGTCATGCTTCAATGTGTTCGAATTCAAACCGATATTCAGAACCGCATCTTAGAAGCTCAACACGTCTCAGTCACCGAGGGTAACATGTACGAGGAAATGTCGTGTGGTGTTGAACTTCTTCTTGAATCTAAACCAAATGGCTTACTTTATTACTTGAACCGTATCTGGGTTCCCGATCGCGATGATCGCCGTACATTTCTCATGAACGAGGCTCACAAGACTCGTTATTCTATTCATCCTGGTGCGGATAAAATGTACCAAGATCTTCACCAACAATATTGGTGGCCCGGTATGAAAAAGGACATTGCTCTTTATGTTTCCAAATGTTTAACCTGCTCCAAAGTCAAAGCCGAACACCAACGCCCTTCCGGATTACTTGAACAACCAGAAATTCCCGTGTGGAAATGGGAAAACTTAGCTATGGATTTCATTACCAAGCTCCCTCGCACCTCGAGTGGTTATGATAGCATTTGGGTAATCATTGATCGTCTCACCAGATCTGCTGATTTCTTGCCTATCCGTGAAGACTATCGGGTTGAGAAACTAGCCCGAATTTACATTGATGAAATTGTGAGCCGTCATGGTGTTCCCTTGAACATAATATCCGACCGAGATGCCCGGTTCACTTCTCGATTTTGGCAATCTCTCCAAACCGCTCTTGGCACACGATTGGATTTGAGCACGGCTTATCATCCCCAAACTGATGGTCAAACCGAGCGGACAATCCAAACACTTGAAGACATGCTTAGAGCCTGTGTAATCGATTTTGGTGGCAATTGGGTTCACATTTATCCCTCATTGAGTTCTCTTACAATAATAGCTACCACACAAGTATCAACATGGCTCCATTCGAAGCTCTTTATGGTCGCAAGTGTCGTTCTCCTATCTGTTGGAACGAGATTGGTGAAGCACAAATCACCGGTCCCGAGCTAATTCAAGAAACATCCGACAAGATTATTCAAATCCGTGACAACATCCGAACAGCGAGAAGTCGGTAAAAGAGTTATGCCGATAAACGTCAAAAACTCTTGGAATTCCAAGTCGGTGACCTTGTTCTTCTTAAGGTTTCCCCGTGGAAGGGTGTGATCCGTTTTGGAAAGAAAGGCAAGTTAACCCCTCGCTATGTTGGTCCATTCAAAATCATTGAAAGGATTGGAAAAGTGGCTTACAAACTCGAGTTACCCCCATCTCTTGTCAATGTGCATCCTACATTTCATGTATCTAATTTGAAGAAATGTCTCGCTGATGAAAGTCTCCATATACCACTTGATGACGTGCGCATTGACGAAACTATGCACTTCGTTGAGAAACCGGTAGAAATTATGGATCGTGAAGTCAAGCAACTCAAGCGAAGTCGTATTCCTATTGTCAAAGTTCGTTGGGATTCACTTGGGAACGAGAGGACCAAATGAAGCTCAAGTACCCCCACCTTTTTACTGATGCCGTCACTTCCTCTAACTAAATTTCGGGACGAAATTCCCTCAACATGGGGAGACTGTAACATTTTTGATTTTTAGTATCCGTATTTCAAATTCAGTGTAATGCATTACAAACCAAATTCTAGTGCACTGTTTTGTTCTATTCATACCATCAACTTAATACTATATTTCAATGCAAATCCGCAAATTTACTCGGTTTTATCCTATTAAACAATACATAAGTATCTAATTATACAAATATGGCAAAAGACTAGAGTTACAAGGTCTGATGTTGAAAAGTAGCAAGAAACCCTAATAGGCACGGTCGCGCCTCGTTCTGGCACGGTCGCGCCGAGTGCTTTGGCACGGTCGCGCGACTTGCATTGGAACGATTGCGCCTGGTGCCTTAGCACGGTCGCGCCTAGTACCAGTTGAAACGTAAATACAGTTTTAATCACCCGATCGTTGAGTTTCCGTAACCGATTTACACTTCATTACCATTAACGAAAGCAATGACATTTCCAATTACAACAAACGTCTCAGATTAATCCAACTAATCTCAAAAAATTCTCTCAAACATTTCAAAGAAAACACAAAACCTCCTTGCGATCTGAATTCTCTCAATCAAGCAGTGGAGTCACGCTACTCGATTCTCCCTAAAGCTCCTAGACTCTCTGGTTTAGCCGGAATCGCAGCAGAAGACGCCGGAAGCCATCCGCATCGCCGCCGAGACCCTTTCCTACCGTTCGCTATCAATTCGTCATCATTCCGGGTAATTGAAACCTTGTCCTCTATCGATTTAGCCTTTAGATCAAAAGCCCCATGTTAATTTGGGCTTACAATATGAAAATCATCTTAAACCCGAATCTAGTTTTCATTAAAAAATGATTTAATCGAATCCGACTCTAGACATTTTTTAAGTCCAATTAATCTATGCAAAAAGACTCGAAATGATCTAATGGGTGAAAGCCCTATGATTTCCAACCCTGTTATTATAAGAATTAGTCAATTCGCTCCTGATTTGGAACAGACACGGTCGCGCTAATCATCTAGCGCGGTCGTGCCTCATGAGACGCGGTCGTGTCCTCCTGTCCAGACCCAATCATGCCCTTTGGCTAATCTCAGTCGTGTCTTAGGATCATAGACACGATCGTGCCTGGCCAAGGCATGGTCGTGCCTAATGATTTAGTTAGTTAAGCCTCAGTTTGATCAACACGGTCGCGCCCTGGCTAGCATGGTCGCGCCAGTGGTTTAGGCACGGTCGTGTGTGAGTTAAATTCTTGGCAGAATTATAAATTTTATGTATTTTTCAAACCATAAATATTCTGATTAAATTACAAAATAAAAATAGTTGAGTTTTATAAAATTGCATTTAATCTTATTTAGAAAGAACAAATATTTAATAAATGAAAAATTATTTATTTAAAGTTTATAAAATTTATTTTACAATTATTGCTAAACTTTTCATTTAAAAAGTATTTAAATGGTTAAGTTACATTTTATAAATAAATAAATAAAATAATGATTATTTATTTACCTTATATTTAAACAAAGACATTTATTTATTTACACTTAATTTTATTTAACACTTATAATATTTTCATAAACAATAATTATTTACATTACTTATTTAATTATTCAAACTCAAACCTTAATCAAAATGTTCTAAAAATATTCTTTCAAACTTTATATATTTTATTCAATACCTCCAATTACAAATCAATGACTTTTTTACACAAGTCAAAATGCAACTTTAGACTTAAACTTTGGTGCACACTATTAATACCATATACATTACACTTTAGGTTAACTTGTGCATTTTAAGGATCTTTATTCTATCTAGTATCTTTGTTAGCTACGCCTTCAAACCAAGTGAGTATACATAGCCCCTTTTACTCTTTTACATTTTTGGGGTGAAACATGAACATTATTCAAATTACATGTTTACATTTACACAAACAACACAAGTACAAATCCTATTTACATTCATGTGTGCAATTTGAGCTTTATGCCCGAGTGCTAGGTGTGCTAACCTTTGTATGCGATTATGTGCAATCATTAACTATTCAAGCCGACGGTTTTCAATGATAGATCTATTGAGTCTGACAAACCCACCCAGATTGGGGTGACTGATACCGACAACACAATTTTGCATGCTAGTTACAAAGGTTTGATTGTACTTGGTTACGCAATAGTTGCTCCCCATAAATGCCTTATTTATCATGTTATGTAAGGATTTGTTTTACAACTATATGCTATCTATATACAAACCTGTGTTATACTCACCAACTTTTTAGTTGACTTTATTTTATTCATGTTTCAGGTTTTAATGTGTGAGGTTGATCAAGATGTGCTACACATAGGCTTGAACTTAGATAATTTAAATAAAAGAACTCTATGTATTTCAATTTTGTTCTATCTTGGATTTGGTTGTGTTTGGACTACTTGTTATGAAATTTGATGTTTAATATATTAAATCTAGTAAACCATGTGCTTATGAACAGTCTACATGTCTCGCCGCGATGATTCCGCCATCGGTCGGGGTGTGACAAAGCACCTTGGTCTCCCTCCTAAGGTCGGCCGACGGTAGTCTCCCTCACGGTCGACAGGTATCACTTCTCCGACTAAAAGAGAGTTTCCAAGCAGAAGAGGAGCGAAAAGCCTATCGCTTTCAAGTCGAAGGCGGGAGATGAGCGGAAAGTCTTCAAACGAGCCCTCAACTGTCAAAACTCTCGGATCTCTTTCCTTGAAGCCTCCTATCAAATAAGGCGTGTAAGTCAGCTTTCTGGGGCGAGGAGGGCAACTACTGAAGGGCGATCTCCATAGGGACCTCGTGGCATACAACCGAAACGACTCCCGCTAGATAGCCGCCCATTTCTCTCTTTTTACAGCCTCGTGAAAATAAGATCTTGTTCTAGTTTTTTTTAGGATTAAAACAAATAACTTATAAAAAAATATGCTAAACTTGATGGTAATAATTCTAAATGAAAGGCCATAGTCACATCATACAAGTACATCAAGTATCACATTCACTTTTTTTTTAAGGAAGATCACATTCACTTTGAGCATTTCCGGCCTGTTCTTTATATTTCATATCCTTATCCTTATAATTACACTAAAAACACTAATTTTTCTACTTTTTATCTATACTTTTCTCTCTCCTTATCCGTATTCTTATAATTATACTAAAAATCACTACTTTTATCCTTATATTTACAAAAACCTTATATCTTTTCTCTCTCCTTCACTCACAACCACTTTAAACCACTCCATAAAATATACAAACTCACTTACATAATTATAAGGAATGGGCTGTGAATGCTCTTAAACGGTTAAACCAACACCATAAAATTAATTAATTAAATAAAAACAAAAAGCAAAAAAAGTTTGTGATACATAGACCATTGGTGATAACATGATAACACACACCACAACATTCCGACACGTGGCAGCCATCTTATCCATATCACACACTATTTCCACAAGCCCCCTCCCCATCTTCACCCTCATATCTCACCACTCCTACTCCATCCGGTTCTCTCCGACCACCACCACCACCACCACCACCATCACCATGGCAGCCGCAACCGCCTCCCTCACCGGAACCATGACCACCACCTCCTTCCTCCGCCGCCACCAATCCACCACCTCCAACAAAACATCCGCCCTCTTCGGCCTCAAGTCCACCTCCGGCAGCCGTAGCCGCGGCGGAGTCACCATGATGGCCACCTACAAGGTCACTGTCATCACGCCGGAGGGAGAGACGACGTTCGATTGCCCTGATGATTCCTACATCCTGGACCATGCCGCGGAGGAAGTAGGTGTGGACCTACCGTACTCGTGCAGGGCTGGTTCATGCTCGTCGTGCGCCGGGAAAGTCGTTTCCGGCAGCGTTGACCAGTCGGACGGGAGCTTCCTTGAAGACGACCAGATGGAAGCCGGGTGGGTGCTCACTTGTGTGGCTTATCCCACTAGTGATGTCGTCATTAAGACCCACATGGAGGATGAGTTAACTAATTCTTAATTTAAGATTTATTTTCAGAATAAATTTGGTGTGGTGGATGTGTTTCATCATCCATAAACATGTAATGCATTTACATTTTATTTTTGTTATATTTTAATATATTAATGTTATATTATATTTGAAGTTAATCTTTTTGTTATGATATTGAATATTTAAATAGATGATTAAATCATAAATGGTGGAACTTGGAAGTATCACTCAACTTTATAATTATTCCTAGTGAGTAGTCTAACCAATGTTTTAAAAACCACACCGACCGGCCAGTCGTCCGGTTAATAGCTTAAAACGGGTTGTAAAATTACCAGTCGATCCTGTGGACCGGTTCGGCGTTTAGACCGGTTTTTTGTAAAAAAAAAACTCTTTTCGTTTTTCGGTTTTTCATGTTCCAAAACTCACACTTTGGATTACATTTGTTGGATTTTTAAGTTTGAATTATGTTTGTTGTATACTTTGATGAAATTTTGAATATGTTTTCTTAAAAAATGACTTATTTTAAGTTGGATGGAATTTGTTGAAAATTTTAAGTTTGAATTGTGTTTGTTGAATATTTGGAATGTTATGTGTATTTTAAATTTTTTTTAAGACGTCGTCCGATCCGACCAGTAGACCAGTAAACATCCGATTCAATCTCCTGGTTTTTAAAACATTGACTCTAACTTCACGTTAACTTGTGTGTTCTTGAAAATGTAAACATGCTCTTTCTTCTTGAAAGACTCATTTTAGAATGTAGCTAAACGTGCTACAGACTAAAAATGTGATTCAAATGAATTTTTTTAAACTCATTATCTTCTACTTCGTCCTCATGTTGAGTGGGTGGAGGATAATTTTATAGTAAGTGAAGATGACGTTAGTGAAAAGGTGGAATAAAAGGGCTATTTCGTCTATTGAGTTAAAAGAAAAATAATTTAAAAAGTTTTTTAAAATAAAAACTTGTCAAATGAATGAGGATCGATCAAAGTGGTTTTTGAATTACGGACTTAGTGAATTGTGTGAGTTAAGCACATCGGAAATTAGAACAATTAATTAAGTTATTGTTTGATTAATAAAGCAAATAAATAACACAAATTATACTCTCAACCACAGTTGTAAATAATACTTACAATCAATACTCATACACTCGACTCCTATCCTCCTCGGAGGAATTACATTGCTTGAATACAAAAGAGATTAGAAACGATTATGACTCACTAACTCTGTAACGGTTACAACTTACAACCAGTTGAACTACAAGTAACTTCTCTAACTTCTATATGAATTAAACACATGATCGCACGTCGTGTAGTTGTTCGGCAACAAATCTGCACTCTTGGCATGAACTCATTGGTCGACAACAATTTTAGGTCTTCTTGGTACAAACAAGTTAATCTCCATTAACTTGTACTTCGGCACTAACTTTGGTATCGATAGAAAAACTGTCTTCGGCAAATATCTTCGACTTGTAACATGTTCATGAACCAATTTCTATTTGTTTACGTATCTTTTCATCTTTCTCTTTATCTCATCCTATGTTTGCTTAAGCTTCTCATTTCTTAGTTTCTTTTACTCTACAGCTTCCTTTTATGACCAACATCTTTCTCTGCCTTCACATCAAGAACCATTTCTTGTAGTTTGGCAAGTGATGCTCCTATGAGATCCTTTAGCTTGTAGTCGCCATAGTTGCACAACCACCTTCTTCTTTAGAGGAGACAGTTAGCACTTATACCAAGATCTACCTTTAATACATCCTCACCTTATCTCTTCTTTTAAAACCCCATGTATTCACTTCTAACAATTAAGAACCCTTTCTATTTTGAACTGGGATGTACGTGTTTTTTTTCCAACTTATGTTTTAACCTTTTCTTTCCTATTTCTGTTTCCACCTCTTCTACTGTGTATAATATACACTTTTAGCTCATTTTGATTTTATGTTAATATTCTTTTTTCTCTAATAGATTTTGTTCGTTAGCTTAAAAAAACAGAATGCGCGACTGATTTTGGTTTTTTTTTAATGTTTTGGAATAATTTGTTTTTAAATGGAGTTGTATTCAAAATCGAGTATATTTTTTTTTGTATCCTACGCTATAGCGAGCGACGTCATCGTTGCGTAGCCGTGACAAACCCAACCACTTACGAGCGAAAAACATCATTGCCGGTGTTTGGTATTATCCTAACCTACATCGGTTGTCGTTTTTATGATTTTCGACGAGCAGAACTGATAACGACTAGACTCTCGCCGCGAAGCGCGGATACAATTACCAGTTATAAACTGCAGGGACTAAAAGTCGAACCTTTGAACCATAGGGACCTTAAGAGCATTAAAGGCATACATCAAAGGGCCGTTTAGGCAGCCAACTTTAAAACACAGTGCATAAAAACAGAAGGTTCTCAAAATCAGTTAAACCCCGACGGCTAAACCCTAGTTTTCTCCCTCTTTCTGGTTCGGCACCACCACTGATGGCGGCGAACGCTCTCCGTCTCCGGCGATCACTCGCTCTCTCGTCTACTATTCTCAACCACTCAAGGCACTTATTTTCTGCCTCACCATCCTCCTCTCCCTATACCATTCAGCAAAACCCTAGCCTGTTTGACGTCACTCAACCGAAATCCATCAGTCTTCCGCTCCAATTCATTTCATCAAGGTCCATTTCTTCTCGATCCAGATACAACAATGATGATATGGACGGAGATCAGATTAGTCCTGATGCTATACTCTTCGAGGGATGCGATTACAATCACTGGCTGATTACGATAGATTTTCCTAAAGATCCAAAACCATCTCCGGAGGAAATGGTCGAAACATACGTCCAAACTGCCGCGAAAGTTCTCGGAAGGTATAATTTGTTTATACAATAGTGCTTTGACATAATCACCTGTGCTTGAATGAAGTCTTAAGATATTATAATGCTTTCACATGTGATGTTATTTCGTAATGTACATGCTTATAATCCTACATGATTTATTTTGTTAGGGTTAAAAGAATATGTTAATCAGTTGGTAGTAAAAACTTGGTTTTAAAAAGAGCGGGGGGCGCAAAGCACAAAAACGCACCGCTTTTCGTACACGAGACATAATTTATTTATATTTCTTGTAGGTTTGTAGCATAATTTACCCAAAATTTTGACATAAATAAGCTCTATATATGGTTTAGAGTAAATTACCGTTTGCGTCCCTGTGGTTTACACGATTTAACACAATGCGGCCCTAACACGAATTTTTAATGCTTTGAGTACCTGTGGTATACAATCTGTAACACTTTGAGCCCCTGGGCCTAACTTTGTTAAATTCTTTCCGTTAAGTTTAGTTTCGACATGCTGCGGATAGTAAGTTTTGCTGCTGATCTAGTTAAGGCTATCCGCAGATACCCCTGTCGAAACTAAACTTAACGGAAAGAATTTAACGAAGTTAGGCCCAGGAGCTCAGAGTGTTACATATTGTATATCACATGTACTCAAAGCGTTAAAAATTCGTGTTAGGGACGCATTGTGTTAAATCATGTAAACCACAGGGACGCAAACGGTAATTTACTCTATGGTTTAATATCTAAATAACCTATATGTAAAACCTAAAAAGCTATAGTACAACATCCTGATGCATAAATCCATCCCCTGTGCAAATGCGTGCCTCAAGACCGCTCCTCGTTCCTTCTTTTCGTGTGAAAAGCGCACTTAGCGTGCATCTTATGTACAAGTACAACCCTTGCCTCAAGCTTGCTTTTTAAAACCAAGAGGGAAAAATACTTAAAATTTTTTGTCAAATTTGGTTTTAGCAGTGTTTTAATGTTGTGGCCCTAGATGGTATTGTGATCTGTTGTAGTTTAACTCTGGTATCTTATAATTTCAGTGTGGAAGAAGCGAAGAAGAAAATCTATGCTTGTAGCACAACTACTTACCAAGGTTTTCAGGTGGAGGTATCGGAGGAAGTTTCAGAGCAGTTTAAAGGTATATTTACTGTTCTTTTGACAATTGGTGATGCTGGTTTGCTGTTGGTGTATATAAGCTCATGCTTTCATGAACAGGTTTGCCTGGAGTTGTATTTGTATTGCCAGATTCCTATATCGATCCTGTAAACAAAGAATATGGAGGTAGGTTTGATTTATTGTTTTATCAGTGAATAGAGTGATTTTTTTAGCAATATATTGAATTTCTATCTCGTGTTTTAGGAGACAAGTATATTAATGGAACTATCATACCTAGACCGCCCCCTGTACAATATGGTAGACACGGTGGGAGGTATAATGACCGAAATAGAGAATATAACAGACCGCCAAGAGGCCAAATTGAACATAATAATGCACCTGGAGGACAGGGGAATTACCAAAGAGGCCCTATGCCTTCTAATCAGGGAAACTACAACCCAGGTGAAGGGAGAACGTTTCCTCAAATGGATCAGGGGAACTATGCAAATTCTGATCAGAGGGATTTTAGAGGGCAGGGTGGTAATTTTTCCCCATCGCCTAGAGGAGGCTACAACCAAGGAGGTGATGGAGGTTACAGGAAAGGGATTGGAGGACAGTATGATCAAGGTAGAGGTGGACAATATGGCCAAGGTGGTGGTGGTGGTGGAAGTTATGATCAAGGCACAGGTGGACAATATGGACAAGGTGGTGGTGGTGGAAGTTATGATCAAGGCACAGGTGGACAATATGGACAAGGTGGTGGTGGTGGTGGTCAAGGCACAGGTGGACAATATGGACAAGGTGGTGGTGGTGGAAGCTATGGGCAAGGTGGTGGAAATTACCGGCCAGGAAGTGGTGGAAATTTTGGGAATGGTACAAGTGGACAATACGGACAAAGGACAGGGTATGGCGGTAATCAAACTTCGCCACAATATGGAGAAAATCCTAACTTTTCACAGGCGGGGCAGAGGGGCAACATTGGTGGACAGCAAGGGAACTATGAAGCTGTTGAAGAAGCAGAGGCTTTTAAAGTATGATTTACTCTTTTTGCCCTTGGTATTTATTACTCACTATCAATGAAATATGGTATTTGTTTTGCAACTGGTTGAGTTTGAATTATTATGAATGATAGTTTGTATATGAGGCATCTACGGCGAGGTGGCAATCAGCACCTATATACTTGTGAATGGGTTGATTTTGGTTATGTGTTACCTCAAAAGGGCTAAATTTAAAAATTTGATAAAAAGCGAATGGGTCAAAATCACTCAAGAGTACATTTTGACTGCATAGCCTAGTATGGTTTTTAAACCACTACTGTACTAATTTAGTTTTATATTATTATAAGATATCTGCAAAAAAGTGTTTGTTGGTCAACCCAACCTACTTCATACTAAAAGAAGCCTACATGTTCTGATCCGTTACCCAATCTACCCGACCTATCCTATGTGCCATCTCAACATCTATGTACACAGACTAGTTTTGCTTTTGAATTTTGATAAAGGAAGGATTAGGCTTGTTTCTTATTCTATGGTTTCTGCTGGAGAAACATATGCCTGGCTTTTTGAATGTTCGAAAATTTCATTGCATGGCATATATTTACCAAAGCCTTGTTGGTATTTTTGCATTTGCAGGGAAGATAAATCAAAATGTTGATGAGGTGGTAGCAAGGAACGTAAATAACCCTCGGTAGAAGGGAGTTTGCTAGCTGAATCAGCAATAGTGAGTGTCGTGTTTTCTTTTCCTCGTTGGTATTCTCCTGTTCTGTACTGTAATGGTGAAACTTCTGATGGTGGTGTTTTTGATCTTTTACCGTGTACGTCTTCTTTGAATTAGACTGCTCACTAGTTAAACATATACCTGGCAAAACGGGTGGGTCGGGCCGGGCAGGTTACATGTCATGACAGGTTTGGGTCAAAATGGAACGCTTTAATAATGACCATTTGGTTTGGGGTTAGAGCGGGTTTTGATAAAAAATTGAATACTAGTCGAAATGGGTTGATATTAATTCTTATGCATGTGTTATGACCTATGTTATGAAATAGGCAGGGCAGCTTGAATAACTTGATATAGTTGCCATAGTACAACCTGAAGTGGTTGCAACAATGGCTTGAAAGAAAACCACACTATTCCAAACCCAACAAGTTTCAACTGCCTCATCATAAAACATATGGCAGTGCAGCAATTAACAGTAGTATATAATGGTGCACAAAAACTGTGTTGGGAACGGAACCCGTCTTTAAACCTGATCCTAAACCGAATTTGAAACCGGGTGGACCCGAGCCTAAGCGTAGGGTTGAAATCGGTTTGTAACCCCCTGTAGAAACCGGTCAAAACCGAACCGGATAAAACACGGTTTCAAACCCAAACCATCATTTTTCCCTCAAAAACTGGTTTTAAACCGAACGGTTCGAGTAAAAACCTGATGTTGACCAGGTTTGACCGAACCCAAACCGATTTGTGGCATGTAGCATATCCAGTTCTATTTTAATTTTTAACCGTCCTTGTGAACCGAGCTATTTATTTTTGCACCCACTAAAATATCCAGTTCTGTTTTGTTTAGCCCATAGACACCCTCTAAATAGTGGTGCCCAAAATAACCCGACATGTCATAATAAACACCCGATTTTAATGCATGATAAGTGAGATCATTTTGGCAGTGATTTGGTGTTTGGTAATGTCATCGATCATCCTGAATACAAATTAAATCTTGATTAGTAGTTAGTAAAAAAATTACGCTATATTAATGTAACTTTTTTAGGTTTTGCTTGATGGAAGAATCTTCTAAATAAAACTAAAAGTCAAATTTTGACCTTGACTAAAGTTAGATCCGATTTTCCATGAAACTTCCGATTGTTAAATATTGTCTGCTTTATGGCAATTTCGTTATTGTTTCCACAAGGATGTAAAGTAGTTTCTTGTTTTTTTAAACAGCAAAGCAGCAAATATATATAAAAAGACTCTATGAAGATATGAGAGGATAGACTACATACGAGATTAAGAAAAATAAAATAAAATTACCAATTTCCCCAAATTTAAAGACTTCATATTTCTTCTATTTTTTACCCACAAATATATGTTTACTTTAGACTCCTTAACTTTCCCAAAGCCCCAATATGATCTATTAAATATATATGTGTTTACTTTAAAGGTAGAATTACATATATTCTTCTGTTTTTAACCCTAATTACATATATACTTAACCCAAAACTTAAATTACTTATATCCCCATCTTTTATAAAATTATTCTTTTAACCTTACAAGAAATACGATTATTCTTATTCCATTGATCTCAATCCTAACATTCTGATTCCCGCTTCCGATCGATTCCAACATCTAGCGCCACTTCTGATCGATTCCATCATCCAGTTGGGTATATTTGTAATTATGAAAGGGATATACGTAAATAAAATTTTGAACTGGGTATACATGTAATTAATGAAGTCTATAGTAAGATATATGTAATTGCCCCTACTTTAAAACCCAACCCCTATCCCTTTCAAACTCCATCCGAGTTCGTTCGTTAGCACTGGTGCAAGTTCCATGAACACGGACAAACACCACCTACCCAGTGCCCACCAACGTGGATGGGAAGCCACGTCGACACTTAAAAATGTGCAAAACCACCCAACTGGGGTGCTCTTATTTAGAATAACCAACATGCATATTTTATATTTCAAGAATTATAATTTATGGTAGTTCCAAATATATTTTAAAAATGGACATAAAAGTATGCATGTTATTTAATAATAAAATAGATGAAACCAAATGGCCCGACCTAACAACACTGAATTTTAAAATATGATGTTTTACGGAATTCAGAATACATCGTTGTGACGTGCTTATTTTTATTTACGTTTCGATATAAACTTAATTCAAAACCGAGTTTTCACGATAAAGTATAAACCATCGAATCACGAACGTACATGCCGTCAAAGCTGCTTTCAGGTTTCATTTTTTTTTATTCTTTGTTTTCCACTTACACCCTTTAAAATGTGATATTTTATAAAATTACTGATTTTCCGTTTTGACATACTTGTTTTTATCAGCGTTTCAACATGAATTTTTTTACCGACTTAATACCGATTCATAGACTATTAAAACCGAGTTTTATAAATTTTAAAACGTGCACGGTTACATCCACTTGTTATGATACATTTTGTAGAAAATTGAAAAAGTCTGGTAGACATGCTTTTGGATTGTTATTCTCACTCTTCACGCAAAATTTACCTCCATTTTTGCCAGTTCAGCTCCAGCCTCCCTTCCCTCACCAAAATTACGACGAAGACGACGACCACCACCACCGATTTCAGCCACACAATCAACACCACTAATCACCATTAACAATTGTCTTCTTTCCTTATACTTTTACATCTAAAATTCCCCCAATTTTTCTTAACTATGCATCCTTTCTCTCTCTAGGGTTTTTATCGATTGAATCCCATCGCAGACGAATATAAGGTAATTTTAGTAAGTTTGTTGACACTGGTGATTAATTTAGGTTTCCAACTGCTTTACTGATTCTCCAATTTCTCTAATTCTCGCTCAAAACTTGTAGTTAACCCTTGACTTGACTTGATTAGGTTTCAGTTTTATTGAATGTTTGTTTTTCAGGAATTATTTTTTTAGTATTCAAAGCTAGACGCAGTTATATTCACTGTAGTTTGACATCTCAATTGAGTGGGTACTTTAAGAGATCATACAGAAAGCTGCTTGTTGAATCAGATGGTTTTGTTTAGTTTGTCTTATTTGACAAATGTAGGTGGTTTAGGGTTTCTGATTAGCGCGTTTGTAGCATCGCTAATTGTTATGATTTTCTTTGAAAAGGAAGAAGCCTCTAAGAAGGCAGACAATTAGGTTAATTTTTGCTGTTATAATTCAAGGAAAGTTTTAGTTAGTTTCAGTATATATACTCTGATTAATGACTAAATAGAAACAAAAGAACCCCTTGCAAAATGCATATAAAAATCCTTAATTTCATATCGTCCGATGCTTGAGCATCTGCATTGGTACTTATATTGGCTCCAAAATATGTGCAAGAATGAGTGCCTCCATGGTTTAAAAAAACGGTTGAGGCGCACGTATTGAGGCGCGCCTCGAGGCGAGGCAGCAAGAAATCGTATATGAGGCGGCGCCTCACTGGGTATTTTTAAACGTACGCCTCATTGGTCTGAGGCGGTCGTTTCTGATCGAGGCGGTCGTTTCTGATCCGAGGCGGTCTTGTACTGTGCGAATTTCTAATGGGTCAGAAATGGAGATGAAATAGAGTGACGACTGCGATAGAGATGAAATAGAAGTAAGACTTACCTGTTTTAGGGTTTACATAGAGGAGATGAAAAACTCATGAGACTTGAACTTTTTAGGGTTTACAGGGAGGGAGATGGAGACGAGATGTAGAAACAGATGACGGCTGGACAGTTTAGGGTTTACACCCTTTTATTTTTTTTGTTTTCACAAAATTACATTTTCATCCTTAAAGTTATAGGTTTTCACAAAATTACATTTTCATCCTTAAAGATATAGGTTTTCACAAAATTA
Organism: Smallanthus sonchifolius; assembly: GCA_023525975.1. Taxonomy (NCBI): domain Eukaryota; kingdom Viridiplantae; phylum Streptophyta; class Magnoliopsida; order Asterales; family Asteraceae; genus Smallanthus; species Smallanthus sonchifolius. The sequence goes on along the minus strand of CM042033.1, from coordinate 69,913,007 downwards.
CATTTTCATCCTTAAAGGTTATAGGTTTTCAGAAAATTACATTTTCATCCTTAATGTTATAGGTTTAATAAAATTTAAACCTGATGATGAATATATAATTTTTATATATATAAACATTTAATATTTTATTTTTTATAAGATATATAATTTTTATATTTATTTTTTAATTCCGCCTCGGGCTTACGCCTCGTCTCGCCTCGAGGCTTACGCCTCGTGAGGCGAAGGGAAAACGCCTCGAGGCGCGATTCCGTTCTTTTAAACCTTGAGTGCCTCGACTGATCTTTGATGGGCATAGGCGTGGGCCTAACACCTTTTTAACAAGTTTGTTTGTGCTAGCTGATATCAGCGATGATATGTTGGAAATAACTTATCTGTGCATAAAGAGACACCTATACCTATATGGTAATGCACAAGATAACATGTTGGATATTGCGGTAGATGTTTTGGATGTCAGCCATGATATGTTCTGGGATGTCATCTGTGAGTATATCAACTTTTAAACAGTAAAATTCATGCACATGTGGTCTGTTGTAGCTTCTGGTGAACCACATTTAAAGATGTACATAGGATATTTATAAAGGCCAACAGTGTACGTTGTTGATAACCATAAGCATAAGTAGTGAGTGGTTGTTTGTAAATCGGTTTTAAGACTATGCGGCCTCATTTAGAGTTTCTTTCTACTTTCCTGGCCTCATATAGTCTTGAGGTTTTTCCTTATTTACTTCTCTGTCTTCTCCACCCTTTCAATTTGTTTGTTTTCTGATGGAGACCGTTGTTGTGTTATTTAGTTGTGGATTTATGTTGCTAAATGGACAAGTATTTGTTCATTTTACACGGTGTTAGTTGCCATCTGTGCTAAATAAGCTCCTGTGTTTACTAGGAGGATTTGTTTATCTATTTTTTTTTTTTTTAGAATCTGAGTCTTGTAACAACTTATTAACTATCCCTACATTTCTCACAGGCATGAGGCGTTCTAGGCACAATAGTGCATTGCAAGTACAAGATGATTGGCCTATCAAAAAGGCCCTCACACTTTCTGATGTTGACATTACTCACCCCTTTCTCACTCTACCTCGCCAGCCTGTTGAGACTTACATCCTTGTGCATCTTACACAGCTTGAGTGTGATCATTTAATGAACAGGGAGCAAGTACCCATCAGTGCTCAAGATGATGACACTGGTGATGCTTATATAATGAAACTAAAATGGCGTGGGAGTTATTACAATCTTATTGGCAAATGGGGTAGAATTGTCCGTAGCAAGGGACTTGATGTTGGAAAAGTGATAAAAATCCGTTGGTTTAATGGTTGTTTACACTTTTCGGTCCCAGAACAAGTTCTTTCTGTACCACCGTTACAGGTTATTCCTGCATCTGTATCGCATGACCAATGGCCTATTAGGAAAGTTTTAACACTATCTGACGTGGACACTAATCATCCTTTCCTACCATTGGCACGAAGATCAGTTGAAGATCATATCCTTGTTCACTGGACCCCGCAACAACGAGAGCTGCTTAGAAATGAAGAACAAGTGAATTTGAATGCACGTGATGTTGATACAGGGGAGATATATGTGATGAAGCTGAGGTGGCGCGGTAATTACTATAACTTAATAGGAAAATGGGGAAAAATTATTCGGAGTAAAGGACTAGGTGTTGGAAAAGAGATCAAGATTCGATGGGCTAATGGTTGTTTACACTTTTCTGTCCCATATGAGCAGACAGTTGTGCCTGCAACAATCCCACTGATACAACAGCAGCCACACCAAGAGCACCACCAACAGCAACACCACCAACAGCAACAACACCACCAACAGCAACACCACCAACAGCAACACCGCCAACAACAACAGTACGAGGAATGGCCGATTAAGAAGGCGTTAACTTTGTCTGATGTGGATACAAATCATCCATTTCTTACTTTACCTGGAAAATCAGTTGAAGATCATATTCTTTTGTATTGGGCATCACAGGCCAGAGAGCAATTAAGAAATGAGTATCAGATAAATGTTAATGCTCGAGATTATGACACCGGTGATTCATTTTTGATGAAGTTGAAGTGTCGTGGAAGTTACTACAATTTAATTGGAAAATGGGGCCAAATTATCAGATCAAAGGGACTGCAAGTTGGACAAGAGATTAGGGTTCGTTGGGATAATGGATATTTGGTTTTTCGGTTCCTCAATGATAGCAACACTGATGGTTCATAGGTAGCAGTTGATGAAAGTAGTCAAGTTACATCCTTAATGCTCTTGTTTTGTATATCTTAAAATGTGTCTTTACTAGTTTACAGGATTATTTATTTTGGTAATGACTCCAGGGTTTAAAAATTTCATTTTACATGGTAATTCTATTGTTCGGTTTATGTCAAAAATGATGTCGGTGGCTATAGTGCTATGTTGTCACATCGCATGCATTGATGCATATACACATAAAGTTTAAAGTTTTATATTGCTATTGAAATGGAAAGTATTTCTGATAGCAAGTAGTGATCTAACAACAGAAGACGGGAGTCCTCTAAATCTTCTTTTATAAAGTGAAGGTATGTTTCAATCAAGTATCTGCTACTGTTGAATTTATCATGATGTAAACTTTAAAGTCAATGTTTTCCTGTTCTTTTTACATGAAATTGAGCTTTTCTGGTTGAAATAAAACTTTGTTCTTTTACTTGTCTTCTATAGGTACAGATTTGAAAGAAATCCAGATAGGTCTATGATGCTGGCACTGTGCATTGTTTCTGGTCAAATAGCTATTGGTAGGTTTTTCCCTTGAGAGAAACGTATATTCGTGCTATTTGTAGCATCTGTTGATTGGTATCTTTCGACTTCTTCACGTTTGTGCATTTTTTACATTGTTACTAATGTTAGTTTCTGTATCCACATTTACCTAAACAATGACCCACCATGGCTAAAGTCATTGGGGCTGTCATATGATAGTATTAGGTTGAGATGGTCAAAAAAGGCTTCAAGAGTTCAGGTGCCAACTTGAGACCAGGCTCAAATAGAACCAAAACCGTAAAGCCTGGGTGGTCTTAAAATCTAGAGCCACTTTGGAAACCCATGGACCATGGTTAACTGCTTTTATGGCATTTTTTTTTAGTCAAACTGACCAATCTGTTTCCTGCTTTTATGGCATTTTTTTATAAAGATGTAAAAGAATTGGGCAAAAAGTTTTCCTGGTCAAACTGACCAATCTGTTTCGACCCAAACACATTTTGGCTTGTTACCCAACCAACCGAAGTTTGCCATCTCTACTGATCTGGAAAGTTGTCGTGTTACAAATGTAATTTTGCCCTTCATTTTTTAGGAGAGGAGCAATTGTCAATACTTTCATCGTTTGTTACGCCCTCACATCATTCGTATCTGGGTATGTGAGTGGTGGCATGTATTCCCGCCATGGTGGTAAGTATTAGTCAATCTCGCATTTATGTAGTTTATTATAATTCCTGTAAATTAGCCTAGTCAATATTTTGTATTATTCTTGTTTTCTATTTTAGCTCTAGGTCAGTTAGAGGCTATCACTATTTATGTTGTACATTATATCTGTTTTGAGGAGGGAAAATCAGACGTTTATCATGGTATCAGAGCCCACTGCTCTGTACCCTAACACTGCCGCCACCAACATCTAAACCTACGGGTTTTTTTTTGAAAGCTGCCGCCGCTGTGTTAGCTACAGCAGGAAAATTGATCCTGCTTCCTGCATATTTTTTTTCCTTCTTTTTCATTACCCATCATGACAGGTGCAGAAACCAACTCTGGTTCATCCAATAACACCCAACCCCCTGCCCTTCACCCGGTTTACACCGTGACAAACATTCAACACAAAATCCGTGTCTTGGATGGTACCAAGGTGTCATATTCATCTTGGGTCAAGCATTTTCTGCTTCATGCACGAGGTTATGATGTACTTCATCATATTGACGGCACACAACCTCCTGCTACCACAGATCCAAAGTTTGATTCCTGGAACAAAATTGATGCCATCGTTCTACAGTGGATATATGGGACACTGTCGGATGCGCTGTTAGCTAGAGTTTTGAAAACCGAGTCCACCGCCTTTGAAGCTTGGACCCGCATTAAGAACATCTTTCTGAACAACAAGGGCTCCCGTGCTGCAGCCCTTGAAACCGAGTTTATAAGTCTCAAGTTAACTGATTTACCATCCCTTGAAGCGTATTTCTAGAAGTTGAAAGAGATAGCCGACAAACTTTCAGATGTGGAGAGCCCCGTGACTGAGAGTCGCCTGGTGCTACAGCTAGTACGAGGGTTACCTCCGGAGTATGACACTATCGGATCAGTAATTAATCAGCAGTTGCCCGCCTGGGAGGAAGCATGCAGTATGCTCCAATCTGAACTTAAGCGCCGTCAAGCCCGTGAGCCACATCACCCTATTGCTGCAGCCATTATCAATGATCAGCCCACCCGTGATCAGCAGCGTCGTGAAGGTCAGAACCGAAATCAGCCTCGTAATCATCCCTCCTACAACCAGCGCCGACCAGGCCCAAATCGGTCCACTCGGCCCAACCGTAACCAGGCCCAGTTTCACTCTCCTAACGGAGGGCCTTCTCGTGGTAACTATCCTCCCTGGCCGGCCCACACCAACTACTATTGGCCACCATACTGGGCTCCACCACCACCCTGCCCCTATCCAACCCAGCAGGGATGGGCCACTCCTTATCAGCCCACAACCTCTCCATGGCAGAATCCTCCAGTTTGTCCACCTACAAAGTCCACTACCCAACCACAGGTAAATCTTACTGAGGTGAACCCCCTGGAACCTTCTCAACTCGAATATGCTTTTGAGGCCATGTCAATGCAACCCCCTGATGATCAGTGGTACATGGACACAGGCGCCACCAATCACCTCAGCTCCGACTCAGGTATGGTTTCGGTTCCCTCACATGTTACACCTATTAAGTCTATTTTTGTTGCTAATGGCCAATCGATACCAATTCTCGGATCAGGAAACACTACCCTACCCGGTTCCTCACACAACCTACACCTTAAAAACGTCCTTTATTCACCAAATATAATAAAAAATCTTGTGTCGGTTCGCCGTTTTGCTATAGACAATTGGGTCTATGTTAATTTTGACCCTTTTGGTTTTTATGTGAAGGACTACAAGACTGGGAGGATCCTGAGCCGTCACGATAGTTCCAACCACTTATACCCAGTCACCAACACTTTCAATGTTTGCAGCTCTGCATTGCTTGCTTCATCTTCACCCGATCCTTGGCATGATCGTCTTGGACATCCGGGATTGCATGTTTTAGACTTACTTCGTTGTTCCAATTTTATTTCTTGTAATAAAACAAACCCTTTGGATGTTTGCAATTCATGCCAGTTATCTAAAAATAAGCGTTTACCATTTCATACTTCATTATCAAATACACTTATGCCATTTGATATCTTGCATTGTGATTTGTGGACTTCTCCCATTCTAAGTAATAATGGTTATAAGTATTACATGGTATTAATTGATGACTTCACCAACTACACTTGGGTTTTCCCCCTAAAACTCAAGTCTGAGACTTTTACCAAATTCACCCGATTTCACAATTTTGTCAAGACTCAATTTCACTGCAATATTAAGTCCTTCCAATGTGACATGGGGGGTGAGTTTGTTAACACCTCATTCAAAAATTTTGCAAACACACACGGTATTCAATTCCGCTTCTCGTGCCCTCAAACCTCCCAACAAAATGGGAAAGCCGAACGTATGATCAAACGACTCAATGAAATCATGTTGTGTCTTTTAACCCATGCCTCCATCCCTCCCACCTATTGGGTTGAAGCCCTTCACACATCCGCTTACCTACACAACATTCTCCCTACCAAAGTTCTTCATAACCGTACTCCTCTCTCTGCTCTCTATCTCAAAAATCCCACCTATGACCATTTACGGGTATTTGGTTGCACATGCTATCCAAATCAATCTGCCACTCACCCTCACAAGCTTACACTCGTTGTGTTTTCTTGGGATATCCCCTGGACTATCGGGGTTATCGTTGTCTCGACCTAACAACGGGCAAAATTATCCTATCCCGTCACGTCACCTTTGACGAAAACACTTTCCCTTTTCAAACCATTTCCAACTCTTCCACCCATGACTACTCCTTCCTACAAGATGACCCCTCCCCCCTCTTGTTTCAACAATACTCCCAACCTTCCCCCACCAGCTCCACCACACCTTCCTTCTCCCCTACCACTTCCGCTGCCCCAACAGCCTCTACCAGAAACACTGTCACTTATTCCAGACGACCCAAAACAGCCCCTAACAGCACCACTGCCCCAGCAGCCTCTGTTCCAACCTACCAAGCCTATCAAAACACATCTATTCCAGCCCAATCTGCACCCCCTCCCCCAGCAGCCCCTGTCCCCGTCCACCAAGCCTATCAAACCACCTCTACTCCAGCTCAACCTGCACCCCCAGCCCAACCCGCACACCCTGCCCCACCCACACGGCCACCTATACATCCTATGCAAACGCGTTCCAAAACGCGGACGCCACAAACCACCGGTTCAACCTCCTTTCATACCACGTCACCCTCCCACACATCCATTTCTCCTATTCCTAAATCCCTCACCCAAGCTCTCTCTGATCCGAATTGGCGTGACGCCATGTCCAATGAATTTCGGGCTTTAATAGACAATAACACGTGGGAACTGGTTCCACGACCTGATAACACACACATAATTAACTGCATGTGGCTTTATAAACATAAATTTCAGGCAAATGGATCTCTTGAGCGGTATAAGGCCCTCTTAGTTGTAAATGGAAAATGTCAACGGGTTGGTTTAGACTGTGATGAGACTTTTAGCCCCGTTGTGAAACCTGTTACCATACGGACCGTTCTTAGTTTGGCTGTGTCACGTTCTTGGCCTATTCATCAACTAGACGTGAAGAACGCCTTTTTACATGGGGACTTACATGAAACGGTATACATGCACCAACCCCCAGGTTTTGCCAACAGGACCAACCCGTCACTTGTTTGCAGACTTCGCAAATCTCTATATGGTTTAAAACAGGCCCCACGAGCTTGGTATCAAAGATTTGCTAACTACATTATCTCGTGTGGGTTTCACAGCTCTTCTTGTGACACATCCCTCTTTATTTACAAACAGGGTTCTCGGATAGCATATCTTTTACTCTATGTGGACGACATCATTCTTACCGCATCCGATAACCAACTCCTTCGTGACATTATTTCATCTCTTTTAAAGGAGTTTGCCATGACTGATTTGGGACGACTACATCATTTCCTAGGGATCAAAGTCACTCAGAAATCTGGAGGTTTATTCCTCTCACAGGGAACGTATGCTGCTGACATCATTGCCCGGGCTCACATGCAGAATTGCAAACCCAGTTCCACTCCCTGTGACACTGATTCTAAACTGAGTGCCACAGCGGGAGACCTGATTTCGGATGGCACTCTTTATAGGAGCCTTGCAGGTGCACTTCAGTATTTGACCTTTACCAGACCTGACATCGCCTACGCAGTGCAACAGATCTGCCTTTTCATGCATGCTCCCCGTGAACCTCATTTTCAGTTTCTGAAACGAATTCTGAGGTACTTAAAAGGTACGGTCTCTCATGGCCTTTTGATCACTCCCTCCAAGTTCCCTAAACTTACTGCATATTCGGATGCCGACTGGGGGGTTGTCCCGATTCGAGACGCTCAACATCGGGTTATTGTGTATTTATGGGAGATAATCTTCTCTCTTGGTCTTCTAAGCGACAGCACACGGTCTCCCGTTCTAGCACAGAAGCCGAGTATCGTGGTGTTGCAAACACCACCGCCGAGGTCACCTGGCTGAGAAATTTACTGCTTGAGCTTTCAGTTCCTATCCGCGATGCAAGTATTATCTTTTGTGACAATGTATCGGCTGTTTATCTCTCCGGTAACCCTGTCCAACACCAACGCACCAAGCACGTTGAAATTGATATTCATTTTGTGCGGGACAAGGTTCGCATGGGTGCTGTCAGGGTACTACACATTCCTGCTGATTATCAGTACGCAGATATCTTCACAAAGGGTCTTCCTAGAGTTCTATTTCAGAGATTCAAGTCCAGTCTTCGCATTCATCCTCATGCTCGGACTGCGGGGGCGTATTAGTCAATCTCGCATTTATGTAGTTTATTATAATTCTTGTAAATTAGCCTAGTCAATATTTTGTATTATTCTTGTTTCCTATTTTAGCTCTAGGTCAGTTAGAGGCTATCGCTATTTATGCCATACATTATATCTGTTTTGAGGAGGGAAAATCAGACGTTTATCAGTAAGGACCTATTTTCCAGTCTGCCCTTTCACTTCACTTTCTTGAAAACATATATTGATGATATGTTAGCCGTGTACTGAATTACTAAGAATCTTTTATTTTCTTTTTTTAACTACAGGGAAAAACTGGATAAAGTTGATGATCCTGACAGCATCTCTTTTCCCATTTTTGTGCTTTGGAATCGGCTTCGTTCTGAACACGATTGCTATATTTTACGGGTCTCTAGCTGCAATTCCGTTTGGCACAATGGTGGTTGTTTTTGTCATCTGGGCTTTCATCTCTTTCCCTCTTGCTCTTCTTGGTACGGTTGTTGGAAGGAACTGGAGTGGGACCCCAAACAACCCTTGCCGTGTGAAGACTATTCCTCGCCCTATTCCTGAAAAGAAGTCGTATCTAACACCATCTGTAGTCTCAATAATGGGAGGACTGCTACCTTTTGGCAGTATTTTCATTGAAATGTACTTTGTCTTCACATCCTTCTGGAATTACAAGGTATTTTGTTTCTATTAATCCTAGTATTTTAGCGAATTTCCTCGCATCTTAGTAAGTAGTGATGATAAAAATATATTTTACTTTTGGACAAAGAGGATTCACTACTTTGCATACAGTTAGAACATAGAGTAATTGTTGCTTCTCAGTTGAGTTTTGTGTCGGACAATTGGATCAAAAGATCAAGAACACAGCCACGATTTTTGGGGGGACTCCTAGGCTCTTTTATTAATTTCAAAGGAAGGAATTGGTATATCTTTCTAAATTGTTCTACAGCCTATTTATAAAGAAAATAATTGCCTACTACTACAAGAAAAGTAACGACTCAAAAGATAGCAAAAATAAGCCCTGCTTAATTCTAGGACTTTTACCAGTTGACTTTGACAAGCTGGCTTTGACTTTGACAGGCTGACTTTGACTTTGTCATGCTGGAATTAACTTATCATTCACCCCCTATATTTCAGCCTTTTGCATCCATCTCTAGCCTTTGTTCATCTGCTTCAGTTGTTTGAAACATACCTGCTTGACAGGTTCTCCAAACTCTGCATTCATTCCATCCGCATTCTTTTTGTTTGACCCAGATCTTGCAATTGGGCTGGACTTTCTTCCTTGGGCAGGACCATTAACTGTACTTCTTGTGTTTTTCTTACTAACCGATCTCTTGAATTGGGCTACTGGAATCGTTCTAAACTGAGCTGGATTTAGACTTTTAAGAGTTTCATCGTCACCTGCTTCGAAAACAGTTTCTGGGCTCTTTGAACCTGGAACTGGGTTATTCAAACTCCTGTGGGCTGAAACTGGTGTGTTTGGGCTGCTTATTCCACGAACCGAAACATTCTGCAGTGGGCTGTTGGGCTCAGAAACTGGGCCTGTGGTAACTGGAACTGGGTCTGGCCCATTCTGTGTGTTTGGGTTGTTTGGTAAACATACCTGTGGAGTGACTTGAAGTTTGATTTTGTACAGCCTGTTTTGACATCTTCGTACCTTCATCAATAATTCTCCTGTATGTCATACAGCCGTAAAAATCCATCTGCCATAATCACTTTGCACCCCCTTTCATCTAACTGTCCCAAACTTAGAACGTTGTGCAATTCGGGTATGTAAAAAAATCAGAAATACCCTTCGATCACCATTCTTGCATTGTACAACCACATATCCTTTACCTCTTATGTCAACTGTCGTACCATCTCCAAATTTTACTTGACCCATAGTTCAGTTCACTGAAATAATTCTTCTGTCCGGTCATGTGGTTACTTGCTCCATTGTCCAAATACCACGTTTCTTCTTCACATCCATCTCATGCATACACTTTAGGAAACACCTTCTCTTCATTCAGCATCACAACTTCTGCCTTCGCCATTAGCAATGTGGGTTCATCATCTTCTATGACTAAATTCACTTCAGTCTCGGTTTTGCTAGGGGCCGACACTCGGCTGAAAAATGGCCAATCTTATCACAGTTGTAACACCGTAAACTCCTGTCTTGTCTCTCCGTCTGATCTTCTTGATCAGGTTCTCTGTTGCCTCGTCCTCGGCTATTATACCTTCCGCGGCCACTACCGCGACCTCGGTACTTGCTCGTGCTTGATCCACGGTTGCTATCACTATTAGTTCCATACATCTTAGTCTTCTGCTTTTCCTCCCATTCTCCTTTGGTCAACAAGAGTTGACCGAATGAATCTTTGATTGGTTCAGCGGGCTTAAGTGGTTCCTCATACGCTTTGAGGGCCTGAGGCGTCCGACTAGTTCTTCAAATGGCATCGTATTCAGGTCTGAATACTGCTCAATTGTAGCGACAATCGGCAGAAACCTGTTTGGTGCAGAATTAAGAACCTTCTTCACTCTAATCTTCTCCTCTATATTTGTCCCAAGTGTTCAAAACTTGGACACAATTCATCGATACTATTGCTTTCTTTCATGGTCATCAGTTCGAATTCACGGTTCAAGGTTTGAATTTGTGCGTGCTAGACTCTACCAGCCTCAAGATAGTGAGTTTTCAGGGCATCCCATACAATTGGATCAAAAGATCAAGAACACAGCCACGATTTTGGGGGACTCCCGGACTCTTTTGTTAATTTCAAAGGAATGAATTGGTAACATCTTTCTAAATTGTTCTACAGTCTATTTATTAAGGAAATAATTGCCTACTGCTACAAGAAAAGTAACTGCTCAAAAGTCAAAAGGCTGTAAAAATCAAGCCCTGCTTAATTCTAGGACTTTGACCAGTTGACTTTGACAGGCTGACTTTGACTTTGACATGCTGGAATTAACTTATCATTTTGGTATAAGCAGTAGATGTTTGCTTTTTCCTGAGACGGAATGTGAGAGGCGAGGTGGCAGTCCTGACCCAATTACCTAAAAATTGGTTAATTCGGGTTACATGTCCCCTCAACCGGATTAAATCAAGGAGGTTAGCTAAGAAGGAAACGGGTACACCGGTCAAATAGGTCAAACGGGTCCAAAATCACCTATTGTTTATTTTTTAATGCATAAACTTAAAACTTTCTAATTTGATTATTATACCTATATAGTTTTTATTAACATTCATAACACTAATTATTTATAGAAGAAAGTGAAGGAAGTGTTTGCGGGCCAACCTGACCTTGCCCATGCAAAAAATAAAATACTTGTTTTGACCTGTTACTGCCACACAAACATAAACTCACACACACACACACATATTTTGCTACAGTGTGCATGCAACTAGGTTGATTGAGCTGAAATCTGAAGTGATGAATAATATATATTTATATTAAACATTTGTGCCTTTACTTTGCAGGTGTACTATGTTTATGGATTTATGCTACTTGTTTTCCTGATTCTTATCATCGTGACTGTGTGCGTGACAATTGTTGGAACATATTTTCTGCTAAATGCCGAGAATTACCACTGGCAATGGACTTCATTCTTCTCTGCAGCCTCTACAGCTATTTATGTCTACTTGTATTCGATATATTACTACTCTGTCAAGACTAAGATGTCAGGCTTCTTCCAAACCAGCTTCTACTTTGGATACACTGCCATGTTCTGCCTTGGTTTAGGAATTCTCTGTGGTGAGTTCCATCCCACAATTCCAATTATGTAATTACGTACTTCCTCCGTCTAACAAGAGGTTGCATTCAGACTTGGTACATATTTTTTCCAGAGGTGGCAATTTTTACCCATTTTGATATGAACGGGTCAATTTGGGTTATATTTTATTACTCTCGAATGGGTCACATAAAAAAGTGAGCTATAAAGGGAACATGTCGAACGGGTTGAAAGTCTCCCAAAGTGGATTTACATTATGCATCCTAAATTGCTTTTATTCAAAATTTTACATCATTATTGTAATAACTTAGTTTTTGTAATAATGTTTAACGTACTAATTTTTTATGAACCAAGGACAAAATGTATGTGGATCAACTCGATCCGACCCGTAAATTACCTGCCCAACCTCCCATCATGCCACCTCTAGTTTTTGATCAATGATCTAAATTTCACTTGCATAATACGACTAAAAAAGGGGTAATCTTGTTGAACATAATCAACCACATGTAACGGACCTCCAAGAAATCTTATGATACACCTCTACTGCTACTACCCTGAACCGAAAGTACACTCTTGGCTTTTTAATATCTGAATTCAGGCACGATGGTTAACTGAGGAAGGATTTTATTCGATCACATGTTATAGAAATCTTGACAGATGAATAATTTTAGATTCTTTTTTATATTGCATCATACTAACCGAATCCCTTTCTTTCCCTAACTAAAATTTCCAGGAGCTGTCGGGTATTTGGGTTCTAATCTCTTTGTGAGACGGATTTACCGAAACATCAAGTGTGATTAAGGTTCTTAACCGAAACATCAAGTGGGTTCTAATCCTCCTCGGCGGTTTTGTAGTTTATTTTGTTGATACCAAATGAAGGTTTAAATGGGGGATTGAGGGACTTGTTAACTTTTGAGGAACATTGGGGTCTTTCTTTTCTCCATGTAAAGGAGGAAGTAGAAGAAAGGTTTAGAGAACATGCAAGAGATTGTTTTTTATTATACCAGACTGTTAATGTAGCAAGCTCTTAAGAAAAAAACTTGTTATATACATCTTCTATTGTATTTTTATCATCTTTTTAAGTTTCTAGACGGGCCCCGACTTGTGTTGATTATTTTTTCCATCCGTTATCTTATTGTGAAATAATCATTTTATCGTTTCATTTAAATCCTAACTGCTCCACAGGTGGCACCGTCTGCTCAGGCGCTATCAATCATCTCTCCCCCTTCCATCAGCAAGAACTGTAATAGGTTCTCAGATCCATCAATTATGTTTTTGTTATCATTTTTAGTGTTCTCTTTAGTCTACTCTGTGGAAGGTTCGTACCTTCTGTCTCCTACCCTTTAAACCACTACTTTTATATTTTTATTTACAAAAAATCTTATATATTTTCTCTCTTCTACACTCATAACCACTTTAAACCACTCCTTACAATATACAAAACTCACTTACATAATTATAAGGAACGGGCTATGAATGCTCTTAAACGGTTAAACCAACAACATAAAATTAATATACAAAACTCACTCACATGGTTGATTCTATAGCTGTCTATTCTGTAACGATTCTATCACAACTTATTCTTTCTTCTTCACTTGCAAAGAACCTATTTGATTCAATTGTAGCTCCTTCTATGCTATCAATCCCATTTTGTTCACAGCATCCTCTTTTGGGAAGGAATTGATGGAAGGAATCGGAAGTAAGGCTTGACTTTCCCCGTTCTTTGTCTTCTAGGCTTCGGAGGGGAATGAAATCCATCACCGTTGGACATCTGCTTTTATCCTGGGCAAAATGAAAAAATTGAAATGAAAAAGGACTTTCCAGGTGAGCCAGAGTTTGATCAAGTCCAAAGTATAATCCAACTCTGGTGTCATGAAGGACCGCGAGACGCCTTTATTTGCCCGACATACTCTGCCGTCGATGAAGACGGGGGCTTTGCTGGCTAGCGAGTTAGTATGCCTGTTGGCTTAAAGCTCTTAGCCTGTTTCGAATGCTAGATCGGGTTGGTGTTCAGTTAGCAAAGGGAGAGCGACTAAGCACCTTGGTCTCCCTCCTAAGGTCGGCCGACGGTAGTCTCCCTCCTAAGGTCGGCCGACGGTAGTCTCCCTCACGGTCGACAGGTATCACTTCTCCGACTAAAAGAGAGCTTCCAAGCAGGAGAGGAGCGAAAAGCCTATCGCTTTCAAGTCGAAGGCGGGAGATGAGCGGAAAGTCTTCAAACGAGCCCTCAACTGTCAAAACTCTCGGATCTCTTTCCCTGAAGCCTCCTATCAAATAAGACGTGTAAGTCAGCTTTATGGGGCGAGGAGGGCAACTACTGAAGGGCGATCTCCAAAGGGACCTCGTGGCATACAACCGAAACGACTCCCGTTAGATAGCCGCCCATTTCTCTCTTTTTACAGCCTCGTGAAAATAAGATCTTGTTCTAGTTTTTTTAGGATTAAAACAAATAACTTATAAAAAAATATGCTAAACTTGATGGTAATAATTCTAAATGAAAGGCCATAGTCACATCATACAAGTACATCAAGTATCACATTCACTTTTTTTAAAGAAAGATCACATTCACTTAGAGCATTCTCAGCATGTTCTTTATATTTCATATCCTTATCCTTATAATTACACTAAAAAACACTAATTTTTCTACCTTTTATCTATACTTTTCTCTGTCCTTATCCTTATTCTTATAATTATACTAAAACCACTACTTTTATCCTTATATTTACAAAAACCTTATATCTTTTCTCTCTCCTCCACTCACAACCACTTTAAACCACACCATAAAATATACAAAACTCACTCACATAATTATAGGTAACGGGCTATGAATGCTGTTAAACGGTTAAACAAACACCATAAAATTAATTAATTAAATAAAAACAAAAGGCAAAAAAAGTTTGTGATACATAGACCATTGGTGATAACATGATAACACACACCACAACATTCCGACACGTGGCAGCCATCTAATCCATATCACACACTATTTCCACAAGCCCCCTCCCCATCTTCACCCTCATATCTCACAACTCCTACTCCATCCGGTTCTCTCCGACCCACCACCACCATCACCATGGCAGCCGCAACCGCCTCCCTCACCGGAACCATGACCACCACCTCCTTCCTCCGCCGCCACCAATCCACCACCTCCAACAAAACATCCGCCCTCTTCGGCCTCAAGTCCACCTCCGGCAGCCGTAGCCGCGGCGGAGTCACCATGATGGCCACCTACAAGGTCACCGTCATCACGCCGGAGGGAGAGACGACGTTCGATTGCCCTGATGATTCCTACATCCTGGACCATGCCGCGGAGGAAGTAGGTGTGGACCTACCGTACTCGTGCAGGGCTGGTTCATGCTCGTCGTGCGCCGGGAAAGTCGTTTCCGGCAGCGTTGACCAGTCGGACGGGAGCTTCCTTGAAGACGACCAGATGGAAGCCGGGTGGGTGCTCACTTGTGTGGCTTATCCCACTAGTGATGTCGTCATTAAGACCCACATGGAGGATGAGTTAACTAATTCTTAATTTAAGATTTATTTTCAGAATAAATTTGGTGTGGTGGATGTGTTTCATCATCCATAAACATGTAATGCATTTACATTTTATTTTTGTTATATTTTAATATATTAATGTTATATTATATTTGAAGTTAATCTTTTTGTTATGATATTGAATATTTAAATAGATGATTAAATCATAAATGGTGGAACTTGGAAGTATCACTCAACTTTATAATTATTCCTAGTGAGTAGTCTAACCAATGTTTTAAAAACCACACCGACCGGCCAGTCGTCCGGTTAATAGCTTAAAACGGGTTGTAAAATTACCAGTCGATCCTGTGGACCGGTTCGGCGTTTAGACCGGTTTTTTGTAAAAAAAAAACTCTTTTCATTTTTCGGTTTTTCATGTTCCAAAACTCACACTTTGGATCACATTTGTTGGATTTTTAAGTTTGAATTATGTTTGTTGGATACTTTGATGAAATTTTGAATATGTTTTCTTAAAAAATGACTTATGTGTATTTTTTAAGTTGGATGGAATTTGTTAAAAATTTTAAGTTTGAATGTGTTTGTTGAATATTTGGATTGTTATGTGTATTTTAAAATTTTTTAAGACGTCGTCCGATCCGACCGGTAAACATCCGATTCGATGTCCAATCTGATTTTTAAAACATTGACTCTAACTTCACGTTAACTTGTGTTTCTTGAAAATGTAAACATGCTCTTTCTTCTTGAAAGACTCATTTTAGAATGTAGCTAAACGTGCTACAAACGAAAAATGTGTTTCAAATGAATTTTTTTAAACTCATTATCTTCTACTTCGTCCTCATGTTGAGTGGGTGGAGGATAATTTTATAGTAAGTGCATTACAAAAATGGAAAAGACTATCGGTTGATGTTTTATCCGCCATCTTCAAATAGTCATCCACTGAGTCAGCTGTCTTCCCGTACTCGAGTTGTCGAATTGCCGACGTACACTTTTGTAAAGCAGTGAACCCAAGCCTCATTTGGGCGTCATATTTTTGTTGGAAATATTCGAACTCGTGTTCTAAATCCCCAACAATTCGAAGGAACAACGGACGACTCATTCTATACCGACGTTTTGGATGAGTTGTCAAAGTCGATTCAAGATGCAATTCCATGGTGCATGCTTTTTGCTGATGATATCGTGTTGATTGCAGAAAGTAAAGAGACATTGAACAACAGACTAGAGGAATGGAGAACAGTCTTAGAGCACAAAGGTTTGAAGATAAGCCGATCTAAAACCGAGTACCTTCACTGCAACTTTAGTGGTGCAAACGTCGACGAGGAGACCCAGATTTCTATTGAAGGTGGGGTTGTCCCTAAGACACTGAAGTTCAAGTATCTAGGATCTGTCATCCAGAGTAACGGGGACATCGACAATGATGTAGTCCATCGGGTGCAGGCTGGTTGGTGTAAATGGAGAGCGGCCTCAGGTGTTTTGTGCGACAAGAGGTTCCCAATAGGGTTAAAGGGTAAATTTTATAGGGTAGCAGTTCGCCTAGCGATGCTATATGGAACCGATTGTTGGGCCATCAAGAAGACACAAGCTCGAAAAATGGATGTAGCTGAGATGAGGATGTTGAGGTGGATGTGTGGACACACAAGAAAGGACCGAATAAGAAATGAAGTTGTTCGGAAGAGATTGGGAGTCACATGTATCTCAGATAAGATAAGAGAAGGAAGATTGAGATGGTTTGGACATGTCAAGAGGAGACAGAGCACAGATCCAGTGAGAACGGTGGAAACTCTCGTTGTAGAGGGGAAAAGAAGCAGGGGGAGACCGAAATTAACGTGGGATGAGAGGATTAGGCTTGATTTGCTAGATTTACACCTCTCAGAGGACATGATCAATGATAGGATTTCATGGAGACGTCGTATTAGGGTTTTAGGATGAGTGACCCGTTGTGTAGGAGAGTAGAGTTGTTTAGCAAAGATTTTGCGTATATCTTGTTTCTTGTAGGTGTGTTGTGTTTCTTGTGACTAATATACTCTAGTCATACACTGCTAATTGTTAGATTACTGTTAGATTTATTTTACTTTATTACTCATTAATTTTATTTATATTTTTATCTTTTTATTTCCCATGGAGCCGGGGGTCTAAACGGGAGCAACCTCTCTATCCCTTAGGATAGGGGTAATGTTTGCCCTCATCACACCCTCCCCAGACCCTACTAATAGCGTTAGCTATGTGTGGGATTATACTGGGTACGTTTGGTTTGGTTTGGTTTTCGTAAAATAATCTCTCACTAGAAGATCATTTGCAGTCGCACGATCCCGGTTGACTCGGACTCGTCTTGAAACTCTAGAAGATGATTCTTCGACTAGATGATTTATAAAAATCACCGACGCTTAAACCGCACTCACGAAAAGCTCTTCACCATCCGATGAGTCGGTTGATGAATCCAATGATAAAGATAAATCCATTGAAACTTGAAACAAGTAGAGAATATTTATAAATATATAGAGTGTAGGTTTTTAAAGAAATAGTAATTGGTTTGTATATATAGATAGTTAAATTTTTTTTTAATTTAATCATAGCCCCAACGGCTATATTGACCTAGCCAACGACTAGTTTGGACCAAGTCCCACCTCTCACGCCGGTGAACACCACCACCCAGCCCCCTTCACGCCTGCCCTCACCCACACCCGGCGCGGTGTTCCACGCCCGTGGTGGGTGAGGTGGCACCATACCCAACCCTTCACCCTTACATTACGTTTAGTCTTAAAAGAGACATCTTTTTAACACACATTGGTACCGTTAGGTGATACCGTCATTAGCCCTTTGGTGATATGAAGTTAAATGTGGCAGGATAAGAGAAATCCAATTATCATTGTTGACTTTTCGTTTATATCTAGTTTCACTAGTTTTAATCTCAAATAATTTTCATATACGTCATTATTAAAAAAAACTATATTATGAGATTCAGAATTTTATCATTTGTAATTTGAGTATAATATTAATATATTTAAAAATATGATATTTTAGAAAGGTTGATGCAGTGTTGATTCTAACAGTGTGTCCAAAATTGTTACAACTATTTATAGTCAGGGGCGGCCCAAGGGGGGGGGAGGGCGACCGTCACTTAGAAATTAAAAAAAATGCCCAATAGATTTTTAAACTTAATAAAAAATAACAAAACAAATAATAGTGGGCTGGGGCCTTTGTAGCAGGAAGGGAAACTCAGAAACGCAGGGAATAAAGAATTCCAACTGGCAAGGGCATAACTCAGAAGAAGTGAATGGCAACACTGTAGCAGATTCAGCAGAAGAAGGCCGCTCAGGTGGACTGTTGCACAACTCGCAAGGCAGCCCAGATTAAGCAGGAAACTCACTCGAGCAGGCCTGTAGTGCCAGTGAGTCGGTGACTAATCGAACAGGGAGTCAGGGACTAATTGAGCAGGGAGCCAGCCGCCAGGGACGACCGGGAATCGTCGAATCGAGTCAATCGACTATTCGAGGTATGTAAATGAATGTATGATTCATAATTCATTGATTCATTAATCGTTTATTCATTTGTTGTAGTTTTTTATTATACTTATTGTAGGTTAATGAATATTGAATAATGATAATTGAAAGTTCCAAATGTTAACAAATTCATTGTTTGGTAAGACTTCATCCGGATAAATGGGGATGGTTTTTAATAATGAAATTTGGAAAAGGATTCAAAAAGTTTCCTTAGAACTATGCTCCCAAAATAGTTGAGCCACCCTAGTTAGTTAAACCCGAACCGACCCGAAAATTCTAACGACGAGTTGTTAGAAATCCGAACACTGAAAAATAGCGACCCCATAAGAAAAAAAATCCTACCTCCTCCATTGATTATAGGGCGAGCGTTTTTTTTACATGTCCCGGGCCCAAAACATTTTGAGAATTCTCAGGACCGACCCTGTTTATACTTTATAGTGGTGTATCTAAGCCATTGTATGTTGATTTCAATAGTACATTTAAAATTGTTATAGTGGTGTGTATAAGCTAATTACGATAATGTATTTAATATTTATTATAACAATGTATAATTTTTCGTTGTCTACCTCGTATCAAATTAAAGACTAATTTTTATAAAAAAAAGTGTAGAGGGAATTTGAACCATTGATTATATCATTAAAATGTTGTGGTACTGGTAATATTGTAATTAATAAAAATACACATAAGGACGAAAAAGAAAATGTGAAAGTTCTCAAGTTTGACTTTTCATTTAAACTAGTTTTTTCTATTTATTGTTTCAATCTTTAATATTTTAATATACTTTATTTTTTTTAGTTTATACCATAAATCGATAATTTTTCTCTCTTTACTTTGCGTACGTTATTAATATAATTAAAATAATAAAGCATTTTAAACGGTTTGGTGTGATGTTAATTACAACGGGTGAGTCTAAGTCATTATCAACTTTTTCATGTTTAATTCACTGTTGTTGTGAATTCCAATTATAAAGTACTCTTTCTTTATACTCTTTCTTTATTACAATTGTGTCTAACCCATTATAATGATGTTCCAACTCATGCAAATTACTTCTTGAAACATGTGTAATTAAATGAATTCAAGTATTCCTTGTTTTAAAACCTACAAATGTACATGTATTGCATATGTTAATACTGTGTCAGGAATTATCACTCCTACTAAAACCAACGCTTCATTCGTTAAAACAAACCGCAAATCAACCTAAAAACCTATTTAAAAACATGACACTTACCATATAACTCCTTATTTCAAACAAATAATCTTTTTTACCATTATGTTACAAAACTTTGAGTTAATTTTTTGAGGTTTTGCCACTTGTATTTTGCAAGTCAGTACTTTACTTTTTATTATTTCATTATTTGATCATCAATATCGTCCTCACGACCCATCATTCTAGGCTAGAAAACGATCTTGTCTTGTTAATACTAATATAATTAAATATCAATATTTAATTAATATTTTTTGGTTATAAAAAAAATAAAAAATAAAAAAAAACCCGACCTTCAATGGCACAAGATTTAAATGGTCAAGTTGAAGATTTATGACACTTGTGTCTAGAGGTGCACAAAAGGCGGTTTTTGAACCGAACCGGCCCGAACCGGTTTGGTCAACGCAAACAGTAAACCGGTTTTGACCAAAACCGGTTCGGGTTAAACCGGTTTAGTAAGTTTAAAATATCGAACCTGTTGAACCGGTTCAGTTCGGTTCTGGACCGGTTCGGGTTGGTGAACCGGTTTAAACCGGTTTTTTTTTTTAAATTATAAAATAAATTAAAAAATATTACAAAATTACAAAACATTACAATACGAGAAAAAGAAAAACATAAAGTTCAACGTTTATTCATATTGTAGGGGTTCGAAAATCACAAAACATTACAATACGAGAAAAAAAAATATTTTTATTTTTTGGAGTTTTTTTGTTTAATATTAGCCGTCATTCTCGGAGTTACTAGTGGATCCTCGTAGTCTATCATCTTCGACGAGTTCTTCATTTGTAAGTGAGCTCGCCAATTCTTGGTTAACCTCAGATTCGTGTATGAGTTCTTCAACTTCAATTTCGTCTTCAAGCGAAGCCCTATCTTGTCTCCTATCTACCGCATCCAAATGGTCTTTCAAGCAAATGCACATTTCCATTGCCGCGGGAGTGAGTCTAGTTCTTCGAATAGATAAAACCCTGCCACTAAGAGAAAAAACGGATTCCGAAGCTACCGTGGAAGCTTGGACGGTTAGTAAATCACGGGCCATGGCGAAAAGGACCGGAAAAGTAGATTCGTTTCCTTTCCACCAAGCCAAAATATCAAAGTCCTCAAAAACATCCGGACTCATAAATGATAAAAAGTTTGTTCCCGTGTACCTTCCGAGTTCGCTACTCGGGGTGGACCCTCTAGCCCGTTTAGTAAATTCATTTCTCATTTCGTTATACAAATTTAAGTTCACATTCCTCGAGCTGCTACTTGATGCGCCCGCGCCCATCGTATCATGTGGGGTTTGTGTTGTACCATATTTAACCATATTTATGTAAATAAATATCAAACAAATCTTGCAAACATTTGTTAAAATAAGTTTTTGTTACGGTTGAAAAATGAATATCTTCGGCATTCAAATCCAAATCGTAAGTTATTTTATCAATCAAGGTTTCAACACCGTAAACATTAATTGTAGGGTTTAATGCGGCGGCACAAGTTATAACCGGAGGCATTTCTTTAAAATATTTAACAAATTTGCAAATCTTTCTTTAAAGAACAAGGAAACTGGTACAGTGCGTAATGCTGTTTCTGGTTCAATTCGCATCTGAAAAACAAGTATGTCTTCTTACCAAACATTTTGTCATCTCAATGACAAAAGATAAAGGGTTAAATGGTTAATTGCATAAAATATAACCAACTTTGGTTCAATGTCTATTTCTGGTAACTGACTTTGCTTTCAGTAACAACCTTTAAGACCTTCAAACTAAGGCGTGTTCAATACAAAACCAATTTTAAGCAAAGAACTGTGAGAACCTCATAAGCACTTGTATGTTGTGCTGACGAGAGACAATGGTCGAGAGACAGTTATGTTGTTACATAACTGCCTTATGTATTACGGTTAAAATGATAGGTACATATGTTTATGTGGTTCTTGCAGTTTTTAACTTAAGATTGATTATGTATTGAACGACTCTCTCCATACAGGCTACCATGGCAAAAATGCTGGCATGACACATGATGTGTTGATATCTTTGACCATCTTGCCCTTTTTTAATGGAGGTTAAGAAAACTGTTACTTGCTGTTAATTGGGTGAAAATAGAGTCGGTTACCTGAAATAGAAATTTGATAAAGTTGGTTACATTTTAATGTAACTAACACAAAGATAACTATCTGTGGATTCCCCTTTGGGCCAAACCCTTCATCTTGAGGTTTTTTTCTAAATGTTTTGGGAGGTTATGTGTGGTTGTTGCGTATGTGGGTTGTGTTATTAAAGAGCTAATATAGCAACTTACTTGCGCCTGGTGACCGTTTGGTGGAAGCCGTGGGCTTTAGCGGCTCGCCCGCGGTGGTGGTTTCATGTGTTGATTTGTCATTTATTTTTGGTCTGCCTAATTACATGTGTAATGAATATTCATCTCATAATGTAAATTATAAAGACTTGTTCTTCTAGTCTTTTATTTTCAAAGGTGGTGTGAATAAGTTCAAGTATTCTCTCTCCAACAGGAATTTATATCATCAACCCTCTTAAGGGGGTGTTTGTGAGCATAATGGTTATATGTGTAAATTAGGCGTGCTGATCTAAACTTACTTAACATCGGCTTGTTAAAAGCTTGAGTTGAGCCAAGTTTAAATGTGACCGAACTTAAATTGGAGCTCATTTAATATATAAGTTCGAGTTTGAGCTTCATATACTGAGTTTTTATGTTATTATATATATAACATAATAATTTTTATGTAATATAATAAGTATATAATTGCATAATAAATATTATTATATGTATCTTATAATAAAATAACTAAATAATATATATTATGTTATATTCATATATATAATTAAAACTATAAATATATATAAAAATAACTATATATGTATATGATTAAAATAATTAGTAATAATAAACTAGTCAAGTTCGAGCAGATATGTATATGATTAAAAGGGGCAAGTCAGAGCTCAAGCTTGAAAAATACTAACGAGAGTAGAGCTCAAAACAATTTGAACTCGAGTTCTCTTAAGTTAAAAGAGTCCGAATCTAGCTAGGCTCGACTTGTTTACACCCGTGTGTTCGTCTGTGAGAACAATGACTTAATCATTTATCAAAGAATATATAATCGGTTCTGGGTAGAACCGATTCTGGAGAGAATCGGTTTCGAGTATTTTTAGAACCGGTTTTGACTAGAAATATTGAAACCTATCTAGATCCTACGGGTAGGGTCGGTTCCGGAAGAACCGGTTCCGGTTCCTTGGGCGGTTCCAGTTCCGGTTTTTTTGTTCACCTCTACTTGTAGGGGATACCCCCCACCTCCAACCAGTGGCGGATCCAAGATTTTTTTCTTAGGGGTTCATATTTTTTCGATGATCAGATTTCTCACAACCAGACGTTAGAAATTTTAGGTCCGGGTTGGGTCAGAGAACATAATGAAATACGATATCATAATAAATTTGGGTATTTTTTAAGCATGGGGCAGATTTATTTAACCTTAAAACTAAATTAAATAGATGAGTACTAAGCGCTATAGGACATGCAAACTAAATCAAAAAAAATGTAAGGGAGGAGGTTCGAACTTAGAACCTCCTTGTTAAAACCCAAAGCTTTAACCACTGCACCGGTCTTCACTTTGTTAAAGGGTTCACCCTGTATATTATTTAGGGATTCGCTACATTTTTTTATACAGGCGTTCTACTAAAATTTCGAAACTCGAAGGTTCCGGTAAACCCCTGTCTAGTAACCTAGATCCGCCCCTGCCCCTAACTAGGCCTGGTGGCCCAACACATAGTGGACCATAAAAACCCTAGCACGTCTGGTCTATAGAGGTACTTCATCTTCCTAGCAAGGATCTTCTCCTCCCCTGTTACTCAATATATGAGTATATCTCATGCATATTAAACTCATCCTCTCTATCTCTCTCATACTCTCATACATATCGATTATGATGAATTATATACTGAATTGAGTGTCAAAGGGTGGTCCTATGGCTTCGGCCTTGGACCCCCTTCTAACGGGTTTCTTCATGATGTTTTACAGCCCCGGTACAAGACAGAGAAGACGAAGTGTGGCTGGTTAATCTCCTAAACTGTTGTGATGATCCGGATAGCCCTCTCGGTAGATCTTTGTAGCAATATTGTAACTCATGAACAAATCACACATTTTTATATCAATTTTAGGAGTAATAAATATGTCCTTGTTTTAGAAATTGCATGTGCATGAAAGTTCATATCACTAAAAAGACATATCACTAAAAAGACATAATTTATATTTTAACCAAGCAATTTACCGATAATATACGCATGTGCATGAAAGTTCATATCACTAAAAAGACATAATTTATAATATATGTATATGTGCATGTAAGGTAGGAAACTAAAATAAACTGAAATCCATAACAAAAGAAACTTAAAAGATAAAGGAGACATATGTATGATATGTACATTATTAAGTAACAACAAGCACGATCATGTGTATGTGAATGAAACAAATTACAAAAAATAAAATATACAACATAATAAATCCACGCTATGGCTCTTGCAGCAGCTACATCCGACAAAAGGGTCTAGTGTTCCGACAAGACGAGTCTAGACTTACGACATTGTGAAGTGTGAACTGTATATGCCAAGACGAGTCTAGACTTACGGTATTATATGAAAACTAAAAACAAAGCAATATATATACCACCACTCTAAAATTTAAAAACAAACAATATAACGGCTGAAAAAAATTAAAACAAGTTGAACTTATTTAGAAAACTATAAAGAAATAAATGATATTTAAAATTATGCGCCATCCGTGGGACTCGAACCCACGACCACGTGGTTAAAAGCCACGCGCTCTACCAACTGAGCTAGAACGGCTTCATGTTTTAATCTTTCACTTATTTTTATTTATATTATTTTATCATTTGCTTGCAGGTCTATAAAAAAAAAAATTTATATATCTTAAGATAGTAAATTAAACTCTTCCACTAAATAAATTTAATTTGATTCACATTTAACATAAAACTTCAATCACTTCTTAAAAAAGACATTTTAATCCTCATTTCCCAAACATACATGAAGAAAATCTGCTTCAATGACAGTCAATTTTTTATAAAATTTATAATTTAGGAAAATAATCAAAAGAGACTTGCATCATAAATTAGGTCCTTCACTTCAATTCAAAAGCTACAAAGTTTTAGCAACTGTATCCCCAGAAGTAACAAGATGTCATGTGTGACGCCTTCGCTTGATGCTAGCCGACTCATCATATGACTCCCACTTCTTGTGATCAAGAATGCTGATGTCATCAAGATCAGCAATGGCAAGAAGGTACTGTGTGACTAGCTCCCTGTCACTGTCTCGGTTTTCATGTGCCTTTCTAAACGGTTTTATGGTCAGCCCGTTCTGTGGGTTCATTACAAAGTTCCTCCGCAGATCATCAAACATTATCGTGTTCTTTGAACTGTAGAACTGCACCCAAATCATTATGAAAACGTAACACGTCAAATTATCCGTTTTAAGCAATTAATGAGGGGTAAATACTATAAAAAAAACAGCATACTTTCTGATTTTACAAAAAAAAAAACCTAAATAAAGTCCTTAAACCTGTCAAAAATACACGAAAAAGTCCCTCAACCCAATTCTGATATATTAAAGTTCTAAACTTGTCTAGGATGCACGTACTAGTGAAATTTTTTTTAAAGAAATGACTTGTTACCCTTTAAACCGGTCAAAATTTGATGAAGTGATATCCAACATTTTTGCACAATTTATACCATCTTATTTTGACCAATTTAACATGTTTTTTTTTCACAAGTTTAGGGACTTTAATATATTAAAATTTAGCTTGAGGGACTTTTTCGTGCAAAATAAGAAAGTATGTTGGTTTTGTTTTTTTTGTATTAACCCGTTAATGAATTATGTAAAGTGCGAAAATAAACAAGTGATAATCAAACCTCGGGAAAATGAGCCCAAATTAACCCGAGTGGCTTGCAGTCAAAGATTCCCCTAGTATCTGATTGAACTGTGATCATTGCTAAATGGTCTAAAAGAGCAGTAATTTTGTAATTGGGATTACTCAGTACCCCAAGCTGACCCATCTTCAATTCAACCCATTTCATGCTGCACGAAGGGATTACGGATTTACTGTTACCAATATACTTTTCATCTAACCGTAGGTAACAAAATATTTACTGAAGGCTAACCTGGTTGCAGACCATATAATGATGTCATACTCCGCATAAACAGCTGTTAAGAACTCGTGGAGATCTGTATTTGTTAGTAGGTTAGCGAATGGTGGTATTACTGTTTATTGTTGTTTGTTATTATTTCAAAGTGGAATTTATGTGAGCTTCTTACAGGGGCGCATGAGTTGAAGCGAGTTTTCTGCTGTTGACCGATGGTCAAAGAGAGTATAGTCTATATCCAACACAAGAAGCTTCTTCCCTTTTCGGCATGGATTTCTGAGCTCAATCTGCAATCAACATCCATTAACATATATCATAATCAAATATTATGCACGGATAAATGTTACAGACGAATCATAAGATTCATAACCTATATTAACCATAAGTTTTATTGGTCAGCCTCTCTCCTTTGCTATTATTTCGGTTAGTTTTTTGTTTGGATTTGTGAAGGTTGACCATCATTCTGAAGTTCGACAGCTTCTCATTGACAAAACCAGACGCGTACTAATACATGGATTAAGATTAGAGGTGGCAATATAGGCGAGTTGGTTAATGGACTATGGGTCAAAATGGGTTTAGCCTTAGGATTCAGATTGAAACGGGTCATTTTTTAGTGCATACATGTCAGAGCAGGCCAGGCCTTTTAGCTAATTTTTTTATTCGACTCATCTAAGATAAAATAAAATCCAAATAGACCCTTTCAAAAGTAAATGGATCAAGATTGCCTCCTCTAATTAAAATGACTTCATGATGAAGCTAAACCTTTTTATCAGAAAGCATAAAAGTTTTCATAAGAGGCAATACAAAACTGTCCAATAAATTATGACGATATCAGCATATGTGCAGGCAGGCACATCAGCCCAATTAGTGTCATAAAATGGAAAAATGACCAATGATAAACATACATGGAAATGACAAATACATTTTAAGAACAATGATGGAGATTAGAAAGACATGCCTTGTATTGATCAACACGTCTCTTTAGTTTCTGCTTGTTGACCTCTTTGTCTTTAATGTCTACAGCTTCATCTAGCCCGATTTCAAAATCATCAACAATTTCAGGAGAATCAACTTGATCCACGAGTATATCATCCTCAATAGTACTACATCAATCAAGTATTTAACACATTTCTCAGTCAAAACAATAAGATCAGATCACAGTGTCATATTCTAATAGTTATGATGAAATAACTTTTCTATCAGTAGAAAGACAAGCTACAGAGAGAGACCAAGAGAGATAATATCCGAAATTAATAAAAATCCACTTGATAACTATAGATCTCCCCTATTGAAAATCCAGGCTGCGGTCGGAACTAAGAATATAAAAGCTAGGTTTTACTTATGTTTACAACACATCGGCCCAAAAAGAAGATACAAACAAGTTGATTCAAACTCTTTCTGGCAGAATGAGATACAGTTATTAGAAATGTTTCAACACAAGTTTAAAAAAAATTGATTCTTACTAAAAATAATCCACCATCCTCAAATATTGAATGGACCAAATACTAGTAATATAATCACGAAACATGCATTTACTCTATAATCAAAGCTCCACATGCTCCTTCATCTTAAGCACAACACGTTATACTAACTAATACATTTGTAATCACTAATCACTTCACCATGATATAAAAGGTATTGCTGGTTCTCCCACAAGATATAGCAAAAATGTTTTTACCGTGTTATACGCTCCATTCTTAAAGAAGAAGAGGCACTTTTGCTCGCAAACTGGATGAGCTAACAGCTAACTACATAATAATCACATGAAATGCTTAAAACTAGCTTTTAGCTAATTTCAAATGAACATATTTAGGCTTCCATATGGAGAGTATTAAGATTGACGCCTAACAGCAGATTTCAAAGTGTTTATCTTCTTTCAGACAGATAATGGAGACTATTCAGTTGGAACATACTCAGATTAAAAACTAAACAATATCTAATCAATCAAGCTGTTAAGCCTCCAACTACTTTCAGCACAAATCAACTACATAAAACAACTAGAAAATCTAAAAAAAACATTTGTTACTAAAGAAATTGAATGAAATTAGAACTACATGAAGGAGGAGACACAAACTCCATTAGGTTTACCCGATCATTGTCATTTTGAGAGACGATTTGAGAGGCAGACTAGAGAGAAGAATTGAATCATCGGCGAGTTTAGATCCAATTTTAGGGTAAAGAAGTTTCTGGCGTTTGGGGAGTACGTTCGTCAGTTGGCAAATTCGCCGTTTCAGTTCAGCAACGGAGTCGTCGCCGCATACTCTGACGGTGTACTCCTTGCCGCTCCATTTCACCGTCAGAGTTAGCTCCTCCTCCGTCATCGGAGACGTTAACGACGACGACGACGCACCGGCCATTCGGGAAACTGTTTCTTCAGAATGACGGAAGAAAATCATTGACGCTGCTTTTCAACATATTTTTTGAATTTTCATTTTGTACCCACTAATCTTAGAAACCTTCAAGTTAGGCACCAAATAGTTTGCTTTTTGGTTTAACCAGTTCATCGACTCACTTTGCAGCATATTTCGCCACTTAAGCGCCACATCACCATTGTTCACTTCATCTTTCATCATATGTAATGGGTTTGCTTCACTTTAAACCCATTTTAAAAAATAAAAAATTATACATTTAAGAGATAGAGAAAGAGAAGGTGCGACGAGAGGAATTGAAACCGCGGCGATGATCCACCACGCAAACCCAAAAGTGCGGCGTCTACAAGGGCAGGGGTAGTGTTGCAGCACCATCCATGTCACCATTGCCACACCAGCGGCATTACCATAACACAGAGCCTTATGGTGGCGTTTTTTTCACATGGAATTAAGATTGTTAAACACACAAAATCATGGTTTATGGTTTTTTAATGAATGAGCTAAACCAATCCAACATCAGCTTGAGCCGACTCATCAACCCGAGCTTGAAGTAGAGCTTATATACAAGTCAAACCAGCTTATGAATTAATTAAATTAGATGATTTTATATGAATTTAATAGCCATATTAAATTATACAAGTCTAATGTTAATAAAGTATCAAACTATAAATATATAAGGAAAATAAGGATGCAATTTACTAAACCAATTACATTCAACTAAATCCTCAAGTTAGTTTCTAACGAATTCCTATGAATGTAACATTTGTTATAATCTTGCAACTAACAATAATCACAAGTACCCTATTTAGTACAAACTGTCATATTGATGATGCCAATGAAGGAGTAAATTCCCATCACTGTCTGGATTTGAGTAGATACTTCTTTAAGAATGAACTTTGAACACTTCTGGATCAGCCTGCAAAACATGCATCGTTAGCCTCGCGACACGAAGGAAATCTCCTTGTGAGCACCCCCGGTGTGAGAATAAGTATTTGTATAACATGAATAAACGAGTATGTACATGAGAGAGAGAGAGAGAGTATTGGGAGAATGTATGATGGTTTACTTATCATCACTGGCATATACCCCGGTACCGTTACCTTTCAATGCCAAGGGGTGGCGGACCCACAAAGGTATAACTGCATTTGATAGTGTCGGCCAAAGATGTGATTGTTGGTCATTTGTCATGCACTCCATACATTTTGCTTTGTAGCAAAGCACCATGGGTAGAATCGACCCGGCTTGTAAGAGTCGGTATCATATCTCTTCACACAGGGGCGAGGGATATAAAGGGCCCGAGGGGGCCCCGCCCCCCACCCCCCCGATTTTCCTCTCAGAAGTGTTAACATATACGTATTCGGCCGATTTTTCGCTCAGTAGTGTTAATTTATATGTATTCGGCCGAAATTTTATAGTTCCGCCCCCCCCTATATGAAAAAAAATTCCCGGCTCCCCGCGAAAATTTTCAAGCTCCGCCGGTGTCTTCACATCCAACTGTCAATGATATGATAATATTTTGTTAAGTAAAAAGAAAATAATGTGTAATTTAATTATTTTTCCCTCAACAAGTAGCAAGTGAACAGTTTGAAAATGTACGTTAATATTTAGATATATCTTAGGTCCCTAACAAATGCAAGAAATTTTGCCACCTTCATTATCCATTGTCCAGTTACACAAACTCATGTTAGGTTTTTTGTAACGGAAAAATAGGTCCTTTTCATTAAATTAAATAATAATATAGATAAAATAATCTCTTTATTTTGTGGAAAGTAATACAATACCATATACAAAACAAATTACAATAAATGTAGATTAAACATTACATAAACAAAAAACGATTCAAAGCAATGTCTTTAGAGGTAGTGTCTTAGGTTGTAAGAAATGAATGAACTAAACCGTTAGTGTTAGTTGAGGCTTCGACACATGTCTCTTAAAACAGATTTCGCGTCTCCCCTGTATGTATTGTCAAAGATGGCTCACGTATCCAAGCTAGCATCCAGCTATTTGGTGTTTTATATTTTGTGGAGAAATAAGAAAGTAGTAGTGAATGAATAAATTAGAGAGTGCTTGATGAGGACCAATTACTCAAATGGTGAACTCGTATATGGACCGATGGGAGTATGGAAGAAGAGTGAAGAAAAGGACATAACATTCACTCCTTTTGAATTTGAATTTGGAGATTTTTGTTAATAGTGACAACTCATGCAATTTATTAGTTGTCACATTAGTTTTTCTGATTGTCGTATTGTCAAACCCGTCATATTTCGTGCGAAATCGGAGTGAGACGTTGGAATCGAAACACATTGATGTTGCGGCGGAAATAAATATAAAGCGTAGTAGATAATATTTAGGCAAAATTTATCATCATCTTAATTAGAGGATATATAGTTTTTAAAAGTTACAAAAAAAGTTCCCCAAAGTCTTAGTTTTTACATGCTTCACATGCTAGTGTCCAAAAATAATATCCTACATTATGATCTATTACATATGCTAAACGATCATAGTTGTGACTTCCATGCCATTACGCGTAATCAAGACATGAACATGTACTTCATGGTAGATATAATCGTCATAAACAAAGTAGGTGAAACTAAAAGTTATCATCTATGTATTCTGTGAAGATTACAAGTATATTGCACGTTTGACTTGTGAAGATTACAAGTATATTGCACGTTTGACTTAGAATCCTAGATTGAATGTATACATGTATGTTAACAACAAATCATATAATTCACAAAATGATGTTCACAAGTTAACAATTATATTCTATGTATTCTGATTTAAAAGTAAGTTTTAGCAAGTTTGGCTAAATGACATATTTAGTCCTTCTAGTTTCAAAGTTAACACTTTTAGTCCATATAGTTTCATGTTTTGACTTTTTAAATGACTAATTATTTATAGTATTGATATATACTATTAAATCAGATTTGAAGCATATGAATATATGTACAAAGATTTAATAACAAAAGTTTATAAATTTAATCCAGTTTTCCTTCTTTTTCCATCCATTTCCATTATTATTTCTATTCAATTATAAAAGTTGTACTTATTATAATTACTAATGATGTTTTATAATTTTTCCAACTTTATACCACTGTTAGGGTGTCAAATATTATTTTTCTGGGATTTTTGAATATTTAAATAATAGTCGGTTTTCGTTTATAAGCTTTTATATATGAAATGAACTTCTAGGAATATTTTGGTCCATTTTTAAGTTACCAAATTATTCTTTTTGAATTTCTCTATTAAAATCGATATTAAACTAATATTTAATTCTTAAATTCGTTTTTAATGAATCCAATCCCAAAATTATTCTTGTTAACATATTACCCACTGTTTTAAATAATTTCAAGAATCAAAGATGTTATTTTAATTAGAAAACACATAATCAAGTCTTAAAATGCATATATGAAGCTTTTTAACAAGTTTAATCATACCTTGAGAGTTTAATACTTGAGTTTTGGATGGAGTAGCTTGGTTTCTGAGTTAAGTTCACCAAAATGCTTCCTATATCGTGATCAAACCACATGTATGTACAATACAATGTCAAGAGATAGATACACC
The DNA here is from genome assembly GCA_023525975.1 of Smallanthus sonchifolius. NCBI lineage: Eukaryota > Viridiplantae > Streptophyta > Magnoliopsida > Asterales > Asteraceae > Smallanthus > Smallanthus sonchifolius. Next base: position 69,880,953 of record CM042033.1, on the reverse strand, counting down.
ATAAGTGTGTGCTCTTGATATAAAAACCCGTTTTTTACTCTTTTGTTTCATGGATTCTGTTTTAAATTGATTAGTAGGATGTTAAAATGAGTTTTGTATCTTAGATGAAGGTCTAGAATCATGAGAATTAGGCCTGGCAAACTGGGCGGGTCGGACGGGTTCGGGTCACGGGTCATAACGGGTTCGGGTCAGAAAGGGTTCGGGTCAATATGGGTTAAGAGCAAAACGACTTCGGGTCAAAACGGTTTTGAGCAAAATTAGTCCGGGTCAAAACGGGTTGTTTTAAAAAAAACTATCAATTGGGTTCGAGTCCAAATGACATCACCACCACCGCCGCCACCCAACCCATCCCTACCCCACCCTCACCCCACCCTCACCCCACCCCAGCCCCACCAGTCGCACCCCACCACGTCGCCACCACCCGATCACCGCAACCACCGCCGGCACCCACCCCACCCCACCACGCCGCCACCGCCCGATCGCCGTCACCACCCACCCCCACCCCATCACACCCAACCACGCCGCCATCGCCCGATCGCCGCCACCACCGTCGCCACCCACCCCACCAACCACACCCTACAACGCCGCCACCCGCCTGATCGCCGCCACCACCGTCGCCACCCAACCCTACCAACCCCACCCCCACCACACACCCAACCCCACCCCACCCCACCACACCCCGCCACGCCACCATCGCCTGATCACCGCAACCACTGTCGCCACTCACCCCACCCCCACCCCACCCAACACCCAACCCCCACCCCACCCAACCCAACCCACCCACCACGCCGCCACCGCCTGATCACCGCCACCACCGTCGCCACCCACCCCTACCACCCATCAAACCCACCCCACCCACCACACCCCACCACGCCGCCACCCGCCTGATCGTCGCCACCCGCCATCGCCACCTACCCCTACCCACCCCACCCCCACCCCACCCTACCAACCCACCACACACCACCACGCTGTCACCGCCTGATCGCCGCCAACACCGTCGCCACCCACCCCACCCCTACCCCTACCCCACATCCCACCCACCCCCACCCCATCCACCCCACCCACCACACACCACCACGCCGTCACCCGCCTGATCACCGCCAACACCGTCGCCACCCACCCCACCCCTACCCCTACCCCACATCCCACCCACCCCCACCCCACCCACCACACACCACCACGCCGTCACCGCCTGATCGCCGCCAACACCGTCGCCACCCACCCCTACCCCTACCCCACATCCCACCCACCACACCCCACCACGCCGCCACCCGCCTGATCGCCGCCCACCCCTACCCACCCCACCCCACACCCAACCCCCACCCCACCACACCACACACCACCACACCGCCACCGCCTGATCGCCGCCACCACCGTCGCCACCCACCCCGCCCCGCCCCACCCCACCCCACACATAACCCCCACCCCACCCACCACACACCACCACGTCGCCACCCGCCTGATCGCCGCCACCACCGTCGCCACCCACCCCACCCCACCCACCCGACCCTACCCCCCACCCCGCCCACCACACCCCGCCACGCTGCCATCGCAAGATCGTCGCCACCCACCACACCCCACCCTACCCCACCCACCACACCCCACCCTAACCACCCCACGAGGAAGGGGGTGGGTGGGGTGGGTGAGGGGTGGGGTAGGGTGGGGGTAGGGGTGGGGTTGGTTGCGACGTTGGTGGGGGCGCTCGGGCGATGGCGGGGTGGTTGTCGTGGGGGTGGGGTTGGTCGCCGCAACAAGCGGTGGCGGGTGGTTGGCGGCGAATGCGGGTGGTGGTGGAGGCGACGGGAAAGCGTCGAACGCAACAGGACGCTGGGTGGTGGTGGTGGGAAGGGGTGGTGTTAGTGGCGTGGCAGCGGTGGGGGGAGGAGTACAGCGGGAGGCCGCAGTAGCAGGAGAGGGTGGCGTCGGCGATGTGGCGGTGGTGGGTGACAGGTGTGGTGGCGGCGAGGCGGCGGTAGAGTGGGTGGCGGTGGGTGGTGGCGTGACGTTGGTGGGGAGGCTATCCCATTTGCATTATTTTTAAGTTAACAAGTTTTATAATACATTTTGATCCATTGACTAATTTTAGGTGATCCAAATTGACCCGTCAACTAATCTGAGGTAACCCAAATTGACCCGTTGAGTAATATAATAAGACCCAAATTGACCCGTTGACTAATATAATATGACCTAAATTGACCGATATACAATTATTTTTTACCCAAATCAACCCATTCTTTGAAGAATGGGTTAAGATTGCCACCCATAGTGAGAATGGTTACACACATAAAACCCGATTTTTGGGTTTATGTGTGTGTGTTTTCGAGTTTGAGAGATGGAAGAGATGATGCTTTGTATACTAACCTCACGTCGTGACAGCCCCTGAACCTCCGAGAGTCAGCTGGTTTCGATTAAAAATGCTTATGAACATGATAAACTAGTGAGAGAATTGAGAGGTTTTGATCTTGGAAGATAGAAAAAGTTGTGTGGAATTGTGTGTGTTGTGGGTATCCGGTCGATCCAAAGAAAAAGAGGGAGGGAGGGAGGGAGAGAAAAGTGTCATCTTTATGTTGTGTAGGTGGAGTGTGATGGATCTGTTGTCAATTTCCAATGAAAGGTGAAGTTTCAAGGATGAGTAGTCATCATTTTGTGGATGACTAATAAGTTTTTATAAAATTTTCTTATATACTTTATATAATTTTTCAAGTTTATAAAATGATGAATGAGTTGATGGACATATAAAAATCGATGGGTATGCATATATGTGAAGGTATTATTAAGTGAACGATTATTGCACTTTTATATAATCGATGGATTTATGTATATGTGTTAATTATGAATTAAATGAGTAGTTATTGTATTCTTATAACATCGATGGATACATGTTACATGTCTTTTATCATTTAAAGAAATTGAATGCTAATAAAATTAAATAATTATGTGTTCAAGATTTCTATAAATGATTATTGAATCATGATTTTATAAAATAAAGTCTTTGTATAAATTATTTGAATCCATATATGATGGAGTGGTGTACCTCTTGTAAATTGTAAACATGTATGGTGTCATGAAAGCCCTAATGTAGTGTATAACATTTATGTATATATATATATATATATAAAATAGGGGATGGTTCCCCTAAGAAGTGTAATTTGGCTAAGAAGTCTAAGAAACAATCTCATCCATTCAAGTGGATGATCAAGGTGTAGGAAAAATAAGGGGTGGAGGGGCATTCTTGTAAAACCCACAATTGTTTACTTTTTTCAACTTCCTCCACTTTTTTTAAACGTTCATAACTTTTTCATAGGACATTATTTTTTTAAAAAAATTACACCATAAAATCGATCGTTTTTTTATCTTTAATTTGAGTATAGTATTGCTATATTTTTTTTGTAAAAACAAAATCGACACTTAATGAAATTGTGCTACTTTACATAAATGTGCTGGTTTCTAGTAAAACAGCACAATTAATTGTGCTGCATTGTAAAACAGCACAATTAACCGTGCTGCTTTATCATAAAACAACATCAAATATAACAACTTATTGTGTTGTTTTACTATAAAACAAAACCAAAACAACACGGTTAATTGTGTAACCTGCTCTTCTTAGCTAACCAAGTACAAACAAAACCAGCACAACAAAACTAGTATATCAAACCAGCACAAAACAATATTTTGATGCATAAGCTTTTTGTTGACTACCACTGAACCGTTTTGTTGGTGTATGGATGCTTTAAATTTTTATTTTTAAAAAATGCTACCAAATTAGGCACATAATAATTAACTAAAAGTAGCACAAATTAAAGAAATCATTACATTTACCTAAATTGTGATGTTTTACCATAAACCAGCAAATTTTTAATGTGCTAAATTGTGTTGTTTTACTATAAACCAGCACATTTACGTAAAGTAGCATAATTTCATTAAGTGTCGATTTTATTTTTACAAAAAAATATAGCAATATTATACACAAATTAAATATACAAAAACGCTCGATTTTATGGTGTAATTTTTTAAACAAAATAATGTCCTATAAAAAAGTTATGAACGTTTAAAAAATGTGGGGAAAATTAAAAAAAAGTCAACAAAAGTGGCTATTACTTAAATATCTTTGATCATCCAATTGAATGGATGAGATTGCTTCTTAGGCTTCTTAGTCAAATTACACTTCTTATTTGAACATCCCTATATATATATATATATATATATATATATATATATATATATGTGTGTGTGTGTGTATGTATTTCTAATGCTCAAAATATATGTATAACTATACATATTAAGTATGACTATATGGTTTTCATGCACTCTATTACTGTGTAACTTATTTTTACTTAGTCTGAGAGTAATGTATCTAATCAAGTATTTGTAATGTATTCTCATGCATGATCACAGTCAGAATATTTAGAATGTTTGGCCTTATTTTTCATGAGTGTTACACGTATTTAATTTCTTAGTTGTCAATTTCGTGACAAAGTGCGCTAAATTCCCTAAGCCCTCATATAACATTTAATAACTATTCAACCTTTCTTGAGAATTACTATCTGCCATCTTTCTTGATTCCATTCTACATCAGTTGGTATTATAGCTTGTTAGCATCCTGATGGCAATTGGCAAAGACGTTTAACAACCATGTGTGACACCCGACATTTCAGGTCAATATCCGTACATGTTATAAACAAGTTTAAATTATAATTGTTTTGTGATTACTTAATTTCACAAACAAGGACATTAAGGTTTAACAAAAATCGTACAGGGTCTCATTTCATATTTTGGTAATTCTAGGAGTTACCGGTTCACGTACCAGGATAACCCGACTAAATACGAACACTAGTGGTTAAAATTACACTTAAATCAAATGGTTTGATTTATTTAAATCCCAACCCACTTGCTTGACTTTCTCGACCGAAAGTCAGGGGAGCCATTCCCCCACTTGCTAATTCACTCAAATTCAGATAAAAACCATACCTCCTCAATCGAAATCCCACAATCCCTTTCATACTTCTCATTTTCTTACGGCAAATTCCCAATTCTCCTTCAAGTCGAAGTCCAGTTTAAGGTAAAAATCCACCGTATTTCGGTGCTATAAGAAGAGTTCCAAGTGTTGTCTCAAGAATCAAGATAAGGAGCTCAAGATCATTCTCTGTTTGAGGTAAAAACTCGATATTATCCATTTCATTTTCTTTAAAATCGTAGCTGAACATACAAATCGTTCAAACGCAAGTAAGATAACAAGAAAAGTGTGTCAAATTCAAGATTTGAACATAAAAATATACAGGACGAATTCTGTCAATCAAAGTGCAGTAATCGAAACTAGGAGTTTCGATACCTGTTCAATCGAAACTAGGAGTTTCGATACCTATTATTCAATCGAAACTAGGAGTTTCGATACCTATTCAATCGAAACTAGGAGTTTCGATACCAGTTTACTCAATCGAAACTGGGAGTTTCGATACTAGTTGTTCAATCGAAACTACCTAACTACTCAATCGAAACTATGAAGTTTCGATACTCAATTGCCCAATCGAAACTAGGAAGTTTCGACATCTGTTCATCAGTCACATTGGGCAGTAACTTAGAACTGTTTTTATAGCAAAACAAGTGTTGAAAATCTAAGAAGATATTTAAACAAAAGCAACTAGATTTACTAGGTCGATGAACAATTTGCAATATGAGACGTTCGGTCTTAACACAATTTACCCTTTGGTATCTAGGGTACGAATAGTCAAGTTCGGCTAGAACAATTATCATTGCAAGCATACACAAACTCAAGGTGAGTTCACGGCCCCCTTTTAACTCTTTACTGTTTTGTAAACATCGGGGGAGAAACATACTTACTTATTATGTTTTGAAAACATGAATTACATTGTTTATACGTTTGACAATATGAACCTTTTGGTTTAACTTCTTGTGAGTCTCCCAGCCCCACTTTTACTACTGGTTTTTAAATTGTTTTTAAACAAACGGGGAGAAAACTTGCTCAACTAAACAGCTGGACACAAGAACACACAACGATTGTTCGGATGAACAACATACAACGATTGTTCGGATGAACAACACACAACGATTGTTCGGATGAACAACACTCAACAATTGGGGGAAACACATACTTACAACTATTTTATGGGATAACAAGAGAATAAGACACGACTTTATGTTTACATGGGATGAGAACAACACATTGGAGGCCGCTAAAGTCCCCTGGAACAACATAGTAACCATTAACTGTAGCCTAGGGTCCTATGAATAGTACTATGGAGAGTGACGTCTCCCGGTCATGGTTAGTCGCGCTAACCACAATCTGGAGGATTTATGGCCGCATAGAATCTGATAACGCTTAATAGGGGCTCACACATGTCATGGTTTGGTTACGCCTCATGTATGAACATATTATTTGTATTCCTAGCTAGTTTACAAATGGGTCAACAATTCTTATTCTGTTTATCACATACACCTGAAACTATTTACGAACAATTGAATTTAAACAAAAGAGTTTTGGATCCGGTTAAAGTGATCATGTTTATACAAAAGGGTTCTGATTAGTTAAAATGATCAGGTTTAAACATATTTTATGACGGCTAAGTCATGGTAATGTTTTCAAAGGAAAACTACTTATTTCATGACGGATAGGTCATGGGCATGTTTTCAAATGAAAACTACTTATTATTATGACGGTTAAGTCATGTATAGTTTTTCGGGGAAAACTACTTAGTTTTATGACGGTAAAGTCATGTACATGTTTTCGGGAAAAACTATAAGCACTAATATAACTAACTCTGTGAACTCACCAACCTTTGTGTTGACACTTTCAAGTATGTTTCTCAGGTGACCTCTAGCCATGGCGCGGTTGGAATAGGCTAGCTATGTTGGATCAATTCCTAGTAGCTGGAAGGACGTAGAATATCAAGTCTCAAGTCTGTTGTTGATCTAGAAGAACTTAGATCATAGTATTTCTTAGTTTTAGTAATTGTATATGTAATCAAGTCTTAGAAATCATTATTACAGCTTCCGCTATCGTGTAATGAACCAATCGTTACAACCTGTATTTATTTAATAAGTAAATAAAATATGGGGGTGTGACAGATTGGTATCAGAGCAATGGTTTTAGCGAATTAGGTGTCCTTAGTGATACCTAGGCTCTAACCGGACTCATTTAGGGACCAAGATTTCTAAGACTTGCATCACATTAAAAACACCCAAGACTTGAGCATAGGAATTCCAACCGTTGCCGAACAATTTGTGTAGGCTATTAGTGTATGGAGTTACACTAGGGTACCATTAGCTACACTAATACAATTACATGGCACATATAGTGAACACTTAAACACATACAATAAAGTGAAAATAATAAACACTTATAACATGTTATTGTTCGGGTTACGAGTCAAGAATAACGGGTACTCAGCATACTGCAACCTTAGAAGATCGAGTTACGAGCTGAGCTTGAACGACGACGGCGGCGATCGTCAGTTACCGATCTTGGTATCACAACAGGTTGAACTCGTACCAGAATCTGTACCTATACCTGTACCACAACTACTCCAGCCTTGGAGGCAACTATCTTCCAAACGTATGTACGGTATAAATAATCTCCTTCATAAGTTGTCGGATCGGATGCCTAGACTCTCGCCATGATGTATGGCAGGCATGATTGCCCAGACAGAAGGGAATTCAAGGTGAATAAGCAGGACTAAATGGGAGAGAACTCCAAGGGTCAGGAGACCCAGACATACATCAGGATCATGTGGATCCATGCATATACATGGACTTGGAGCATGAGTTGCTCGACACTCATTTGAGGATCTCTGCCCAACACATAGTGCCTAAATTTCACCATGCACATTTTTTTTAAGAGACACTGGTGGTGCCTCTCTACCCTTAGCCTCATCCGACAACTGCCATATTCGGCAGATTCATGAGTATTGGTACACATAATTAACAGTAATCCGATAAAACAATACACACTCCTGTACAAATGTGCAAACGCAATCTAATGATCGTTTCAAATCACTTTTGATTAAAAGCTAGGGATAGAAGAAACACTATAGGGATCAGGCAAGGCAAATCATCATTATGGGTGCACACGTAATCATAATTTGCAGTGCATGGGAACTTTAGTGAGTCTTGCTGTCTAAACTGATGATCAACTCATGTTCTCAATCACTTGATTAAGGATTGGATCTCAACAAATCAGACTTCTCAATTAGGTGCTCACAAAGCATTCTCCTAGTTTTGGAGGAACTAGAGAAATTCAAATTGAATTCAACCAATCCTTAGTAAATCATGAACGACGAAGAAATTCGCACATTCATACTTTGAGATTCTACTTGTCAGGAATGCTTCAAATTGAGTGTTACCACAACTAACACTTACAGTAATTGCACAACTATTGTGGGAGATTATAGCATAATCTCATGATCCATCATACAGTTCAATCTCACAATTGATTGAAAGTTACGCCAAGAGTGTTATGCACTAACTTCAGTAATAGGGCAGGATATTATTCTGACCCGCATACACATGGCACCTATGGATATTGTGGAAGCTCGACATGAGACAAGTAGGAAATCGGACATTTCAGAATATCGGTCAAACAGGATTGCTCTCGTAGCCATTGACATTCAATATACCTTTAAGTCTAACTATTCTCTCGGTAATGGATAAGCCGGGTTTGATGCTCGAGCGAATGCCAAAGAAACCTAAGTGTGGACTAACGACTATTGTCGCAGTAACCAAAACGACATGCAAAACTCTTAAAGGAGTCCCAAATGCGGAATTTCATGCTAATCTCATTAGCTCATGATATGCATAAAGGACGTAAACTCGAACTATTCACAATAGGCCACTGTCCACAAAGAGTTGAGAAGAATAATTTATTACTCTTTTATACTCGCACTTTCCCAAAGTTCATCTTGTTGGATGGATCCCAGATTTAGCCTAGAAGAGAGGTGTGATTGCATCTTTCACTCCTAGTTTTTTATAATTGGGAAGCTCTAGAGCATCTATTGTTAAGAAATGATCTCTTGGAGTAGACTCAGTTAGAATATAAAAGTCTCGACGTTCAACACTCATTACCTCAAGTGTATCCTTGTGCTAAGGATTTTGAGGCCATAACCTGAATGAGTGGAATACGTAATGGTATGTCCCCAAAGTACTATTCAAACCCTAAGGAAGTGCAGATGCACTGAATGACAACAAGATGGCAATTGTAAAACTCCCAAAACATCTCAGCCAACTTAATGGGTTGACAAGCCCATAGCCCATTTTGGGGAAAGCACTAATTCGATGAGACCATTCTCACAGTATTATTATTCATTCCCTCAGCTAGACGGAATGTGAATATCCCAAACAAACATCGAACTTCGTATGGCTTACATACTTTGAAGGTATGGTAGTCGAGACATGAGTTTACATATCAGGACGCTACAACCCAAAGGCTAGTCTGCCTCGAAAGGTAGGGCGAGCAAAGGGGTAAAGTGGTGATTAGACTCGAAGTTCGCAAATAAGAGCTCCCAAGGAAAATCAATTCCTAGCTCCATGAAGGCATATGGAGAGGAAAATCATAGAAAACATGAAACCTGAAATAAGAGAAAAGTCTTAGTCCGGGAAAATGCTTTCGAAAAGCATAAGAGGGACAAACATAAAGTTTCATTTTCATAGTTTTTCATTTCTACCCAATATACAACAAAAACTTGGATACCTCGTCGAGTAATTCTTTCATAAGATCGAGTTTCTTACCATGGGGAGTTCCGGTCCTGTTTGTAAAGAAAAAGGATGAAACCTTTAGAAGGTGCATCAATTATCGGGAGTTGAACAAGCTGACAATCAAAAACCGGTATCCTCTTCCTCGAGTAGACGATTTGTTTGATCAACTTCAAGGGTCTAGTTTCTATTCAAAAATTAATCTACGATCAGGGTATCCTCAACTGAAAATTCAGGAAGAAGATATACCAAAAACGACTTTTAGGACTCGTTACGGTCACTACGAGTACCTAGTTATGTCATTTGGCTTGACTAATGCACCGACCGTTTTCATGGACCTAATGAACCGCGTGTGCAAGCCATACTTGAATAAATTCGTGATTGTATTTATCGATGACATATCAATATATTCACAAACCAATGAGGAACATGAACATCATTTGAAATCAATCTTGGAACTACTCCGGAATGAGAAGCGTTATGCCAAATTCTCTAAGTGTGAGTTTCGGATTCGAGAGGTTCACTTTCTCGGACACGTCATCAATAAGAAGGGTATTAACGTAATCCCAACCAAGATTGAGGCTATCAAAAACTGGGAAGCACCAAGAACTCCGACTGAGGTGCGTCAATTTCTGGGTTCGGCAGGATATTACAGGCGATTTATCGAGAATTTTTCAAAGATAGCCTTGCCTTTGACCACGTTAACTCAGAAGGACAAAAAGTTTGATTGGACTGATAAACAAGAATCAGCGTTTCAATTGTTGAAGCAAAACTTTGCAGTGCACCAATCATATCCCTTCCCGAAGGAACTGACAATTCCATCGTGTACTGCGACGCATCACACCAAGGTCTGGGATGTGTATTGATGCAAGGAGAAAAAGTCATAACGTATGCATCCAGACAGCTAAGAGTACATGAGAAAAAAAATAAATAAATAAATACGACTCACGATCTGAAATTGGGTGCTGTCGTGTTTGCACTCAAGATTTGGAGACATTTCTTATATGGTACAAAATGTACTATATTTACAAACCACAAGAGTCTCCAGTACATCTTTAATCAGAAAGAACTCAACATGAGTCAACTTCGTTGGGTAGAACTACTGAATGGTTACGACTGTGATATCAAGTATCACCCTGGTAAGGCAAATGTCGTAGCAGATGCCTTGAGTCGTAAGGAACGGGTTAAAACTCTCCGTGTTCGTGCCCTAGGATTGACAATTCATGCGAGTCTCACGATTCAAATCCGGATGGCACAACAGGAGGCAATCAAAGAAGAAAACATTTAGAGTGAAGCTATACGAGGAATGATCAGACAATTAGAGCCAAAATCAGATGATACTTTATACTTTGCAAATAGAATTTGGGTGCCATGTTTTGGTAACTTACAGGAGTTGGTTATGGATGAAGCCCACAAGTCCAGGTACCCCATTCACCCATGTTCGGATAAAATGTATAAGGATCTGAAAGAACTCTACTGGTGGCCGAACATGAAAAGAGAAATTGCTATTTACATCGGTAAATGCCTGACATGTTCAAAGGTAAAGGCAGAACATCAGAAACCGTCGGGATTGTTATAACAACCCGAGATACCTCAATGGAAATGGGAACAAATTTTAATGGATTTCATTACAAAGTTACCCAGAACACCTAGCATGTAAGGCCCCTTTCCCGGGTGACCTCACTTGTTGGATTTACTCATAAACATAGTCATAAATACTGAACTTAAATTTAAAACATTCATCATTCAATTACATAATCAAAACAGCGGAAGTCTTTACGAATAAAACATATCATATTCTTAACAAACAAAAGTGGGATGTCAGTCTTGTGTCGGGTAACCTTCACGCTCTCGCACGACCTTTTCTTCCTTTACCTGAAATGTATACTAAAGTCAGCTAACGCTGGTGAGTTCTAGTTAAAAACATTTAGGTATGAACATTATTCATTTATAAATACTTACGTATAAATATATAAATATAAATACACATTTACATATCCTTTGCTTTCTTTTATCATTCGTATGTGAACACATAAATATGCATTCACCTTTACTTTCATTAACATTTATTGGTCATACTCATAAGAGTGATCAGCCAACATTCATTTATGCGTAAGTCACGAAGACAATACGCCCGTCCTACCGTCGTAGTCCGTCCTCCACAACATCCGGCAAACCTTCGGCCATCTGTTATGCTATACCGTCCGGCAAACCTTCGGCCGTCCGTCTTAACCGTACTACCGTCGTAGTCCGTCATATTCGCCCGTCTGCCCTAAGGCATCCGTTTCCCACTTGAACTAATTATGCAACCGAATATTGATTTAGCGTCTTACTCCACCGTAGTGGCCTTTATTTAGTCTACCTTTCTAGACTTCCTTTTCTAGCTGCATAATAGTCAGGTGGTCGTCCGTCTACCGAAGTAGCCGTTATCATCGAAGCGTCCATACATTTACATGCATTCGTAACAAGCAATATATAAAATATAAAGCAAGATTTTCTTCTTTTTCGTTATGTCGTTCGTTCATTCATTCTTTGTATACATTCGTTTCATTCTTGTTCATCATTATTTTACGTATGATCATATTAACATTCATATATATATAAGTATCACATTGGCATTCATAACATTTATTCATTTAATGTATACATCTCAGCCCCAAAACATTTGAAAACATTTGCACATAACATAGAAGGGGGCACATAGAACTCACCTGATAGGCGGGTCCCTGAAGTATAATAGCTGGTTTCGAAACGTCACTAAGGTCACCCACAATCTGTATAATAAAGTCATACATATAAGGTAGGGCTCCTAAATGACACTAGACATTACTATTCTTGAACTCAGTAGTTTCGGGAGGTGGGTCGCATCGAAACTATGGTAGTTTCGAGCTATGGTCTTACACTCGAAACTAGGTAGTTTCGAGTCATAATCCTTCTATCGAAACTAGGTAGTTTCGAGTCATAATCCTTCTATCGAAACTAGGTAGTTTCGAGTCATTAACTTATGAAAAATCTTAGTTTAGGTTCAAGGTGACACTCGAAACTAGGTAGTTTCGAGTCCTGAGTTCCTATCGAAACTATAGTAGTTTCGAGTCATTGGCTGCTATCGAAACTAGATAGTTTCGAGTCAAACATGACTATCGAAACTAGAGTAGTTTCGATGGGTCTGCATGTATCGAAACTATAGTTTCGAGTCATGGGTCTGCATCTTCCCTGACCAGAACCTTGCTCCAGCCAACTTATTTCCAATCGATTAAACCTTGAACATTTTACGTTAAACACCTTCCTTTATTGTTCTTGAGTTCAAATACGTGATTTGTTTCAAGTTTCATATGCAAAAATCGTATCTTTATTTGATTTAAACCCGAGACATGCAAAGACTCAGAATCAGAGGCGATGCTTACCTCAACAGGCCCGATTTCTGTTGCTATGCGTTGAAATGGTGGAGTCGGATGATTCCCGAGCCCTTGAGTATTCTCCTTGCGGTTTTCTTCACAAGCCGATCGCTCTCTCTCTCTCTCTCTCTAGTATTCTTGCGCAGGAAGATGAAATGAGAGGGGGGGGTTTGGGTTGAAGCTGCTGTTTTGTAATGGGGTTTCCTCCTTTTCTTTTCGGCCCATGGGCCGAAATTTTGGCCAAGCCCACTTTATTTCCCTTTTCTATTTGTCTTGTCATTATTTGGGATGTTACAAGTCTACCCTCCTTAATGAGGTTTCGTCCTCGAAACCTGTTACACGTTAAACAACTGGGGATACAGTTCCTTCATCTCGTCTTCTTTCTCCCAAGTAGCCTCGGACCCCTTTCTGTGTTTCCATTGTATTTTGACTAAAGGGATCGACTTATTGCGTAATCGTTTCTCAGCTCTGTCAAGAATAGCTATTGGTTCTTCTACATAGTTCAAGCTGTTATCCACTTCGATTTCGTCATAAGGTATGTGAGCCGTATCGTCAGCGAGGCACTTGCGTAAGTGTGATATGTGGAATGTAGGGTGTATTCCACTAAGCTCGACGGGTAGGTCGAGTCTGTAAGCAACTTGACCCACTCTTGCTACAATCTTGAAAGGTCCGACAAACCTTGGACTTAGTTTGCCACGCTTTCTGAACCGAATGGTTCCTTTCCACGGTGATACTTTCAACAGTACCATGTCCCCTACTTGAAACTCTAAATCCCTCCTTCTCTTATCCGCGTATGATTTCTGTCTGTCTTTTGCGGCTTTCATACGAGCCTTGATTTGATCAAATTTCTCAGAAGTAGCTTTGACCACTTCGAGACTTGCAAAATCCTTCTGTCCAATTTCCCCCCAACAAACCGGGGTCCTACATTTCCTCCCATACAACATTTCAAATGGCGGCATGCCAATAGTCGAGTGATAGCTGTTGTTATATGAAAATTCTGCCAATGGTAGATGGCTGTCCCAACTCCCACCGAAGTCAATGATACAGGCCCGGAGCATGTCCTCCAAGGTCTGAATGGTCCTTTCCGATTGTCCATCGGTTTGGGGGTGGTAAGCGGTGCTGATGTTCAGTCTAGTGCCCATTGCTTCATTGAATTTCTTCCAAAACCTTGACGTGAATCTAGTATCCCTGTCAGACACAATCGACAGCGGCATACCATGTCTGCTCACAATTTCCTTGATAAATACTTCTGCTAGCTTTTCAGAAGAAGAAGTTTCTCGTATTGGCAAGAAGTGAGCACTCTTTGTCAAGCGGTCGACGATCACCCAAATGGTATCATTGCCTTTAGCTGTTCGCGGTAGCTTGGTAATGAAGTCCATTGTGATCTCTTCCCACTTCCATTCCGGTATTGGTAAAGGTTGCATTTTACCGCATGGTTTCTGGTGCTCGGCCTTAACTAGAGAACACGTTAGGCACTTGCTCACGTATTCTGTCACATCATTCTTCATGCCAGGCCACCAGTATTCTTTCTTCAAGTCTTGATACATTTTGTTTGTCCCGGGGTGGATAGAATAGCGAGACTTATGGGCCTCGTCAAGGATTTTGGCCCTAAGTTCACCAATCTTAGGTATCCACATCCGGCCAAAACGAGTTCGTACACCGTACGTATTGGTTTCCAGGTTACCCTGTTGTCCAACTATTCTTTCGCGTTTCACATTTCTCTCTAACAGTGCTTCACCTTGTGCCTTTACTATTTCATTCATTAAATCTGGTGTTATAATCAACTGACACGCCTTGATTCTAATAGGTGTCGACTCTTCCTTCCTGCTTAAGGCGTCAGCCACTACATTTGCCTTGCCTGGGTGGTATAATATTTCGCAATCGTAGTCTTTTAGTAGTTCCAACCACCTTCTTTGTCTCATGTTTAATTCCTTCTGCTCGAAGAAGTACTTCAGGCTCTTGTGATCGGAGTAGATGGTGCATTTAACTCCATACAAGTAGTGTCTCCATATTTTCAACGCGAAAACTACTGCTGCTAATTCTAGATCATGTGTTGGGTAGTTAACTTCATGAACCTTTAGTTGCCGCGATGCATAAGCAATTACCTTTCCTCGTTGCATGAGTACGCACCCTAATCCTTGCCCTGAAGCGTCAGAGTAGACTACTAAGTCTTCATTTCCCTCAGGTAGTGTTAATACTGGAGCTTGAGTTAATCGTGTCTTAAGTTCCTCAAACGCGTTGTTTTGGGTTGGACCCCATTCATACTTTACTTCCTTCCGTGTCAGTTTGGTTAGCGGCGAGGCAATTCTTGAGAAATCTTGGATGAACCTTCGATAGTAGCCTGCCAACCCTAGAAAGCTTCGTATCTCTGTTGGTGTCTTTGGGATGTTCCATTCCTTTACTGTCTCGATCTTTGCAGGATCCACCATGATGCCGTTTGGGTTTATTACATGACCTAGGAATTGGACTTCCCTAAGCCAGAACGCGCATTTGGAGAATTTTGCGTACAACTTTTCCTGCTTTAGCACCTCCAATACTTCTCTTAGGTGACAGTGGTGATCACCTTCATTCTTTGAATATATGAGGATGTCATCTATAAAAACTATTACTGATCGATCCAACATGGGTCGGCATACTCTGTTCATTAAATCCATAAATGCTGCTGGTGCGTTAGTTAATCCGAAGGACATCACGAGAAATTCATAATGCCCATAACGCGTACGAAACGCAGTTTTCGGTACATCTTCCTCTCTTACTTTCAATTGATGGTAACCCGACCTGAGATCAATCTTTGAGAACCAACTCGCGCCTTGTAATTGATCAAAGAGGTCGTCTATTCTAGGCAGTGGGTATTTGTTCTTTACTGTTCTCTTGTTCAGTTCACGGTAGTCGATGCACATGCGCATGCTGCCGTCCTTTTTCTTTACAAATAATACCGGAGCGCCCCATGGTGAGATGCTCGGTCTGATAAATCCTTTCTCTGTTAATTCTTCAAGTTGGGACATTAATTCTTTCATTTCTGACGGAGCCAATCGGTATGGTGCCTTGGCAACGGGCTCAGCTCCTGGCAGTAAGTCAATCTGAAATTCTATTTCCCGATCGAGCGGCAAACCAGGTAGGTCCTCTGGGAACACTTCTGGAAAATTGCACACCACGGGTACATCTTTTAGCTCTTTCGTTTTCATTCTATCGTCAATAACATACGCCAGATAAGCTTCGCAACCGCGCCTCATGTAACTTTCGGCCTTGATCATAGAGATGACGTTTGGCATTGTGCTATTCCAGTCACCATAAACAGTAATCGGACTGCCGTCAGTGGCCTTGAGATGTATCATCTTTCGTTTACATATGATTTGAGCTTCGTTGGCAGCTAACCAATCCATGCCCAATACTACATCGAATCCTCCTAAGGTTAGAAGGTACAATTTAGATGGAAACTTATGGCCCTCTATTTCTACCATGCAATCGTCAGTCACTTGGATGACTACTGAGTTTTTACCAATAGCAGTTTGTACGCTAAAGGCCCTTAAAAGGCTAGTGGTTGTGCAGTCTAATTTGCGGCTAAATGCAGTGGATATAAAACTTTTACTAGCACCAGAATCAAACAGAATAGCAGCATGTTCATCATTTACTAGGAACGTACCCGACACGACGTCAGGGTTTCCTCTTGCTTCCTCCTCGGTTAAAGCATAGGCCCGAGTCCTAGCCTTTGGCTGTCCCTTTTCTTTTTCTTTCCCCGAACCAGATTGTCCGGTCTTTCTGCAATCCTTAGTAGCGTGCCCATACCAACCACAGTTCTGGCACTTGATGCCCTTAGTACAATCCTTCGAGTAGTGCCCCGGTCTTCCACATTTAAAACACATGGTTGAGCCGGCCAAACATTCACCGCGGTGCTGTTTCCCGCATTTTGTGCATATTTCGTACTCATCATTCCTTGGCTTCTTTGCCTCAGCAGTAACATTTCTTTTTCCAGTCCCCTTAGACGAGTTCTCCCACTTCCTCTTTGGTGCCTCCGGCACCGGGTCCTCATTGGCATAATCGTCATAGACGATTCCGGACAGATTCACTACCGACTCGAAAGTCGAGGGTAGGTTAGCTTTCACATGAACACGGACCTTTTGGGGTAGGCCTTTGACATAATACTTAATCAATCGCTCCTCAGTCTCTACCAGGTGGGGTACCAGTTGAGCTAGCTCATTAAATCTTGAAGTGTACTGGCGATGAGTCTTGTTGCCAGCCTTGAAATTTAGAAACTCGTTTTCCACTCGATCAATCTCGTTCTGTGGGCAGAACTTCTGGATTATCAACTTTTTCAGATCTTCCCAAGTCATTCTTTTGAGAGCGTTTGGCGATTTAGTTCTTTGGATAGTCCTCCACCAACTTAGTGCCTCGTTGGTGAAAGAGTGAGCCACATATTTTACAGCCTGGTCAGGTCGGCATTCGCTTATGTTGATTACCCCATTCATCCTCTCGATCCATTCAAACGTAGCCACCGAATCCTTGTTTCCATCAAATTTGGGCGGATCACCGTCCTTAAATCCTTTGTAGGTACACCCATGGGTGTTCAGTCTCATTGTCACTTCATCCCCATCACTATCATAAACTTTCTCCTCATGGTTGTTTTCCTCCTCCTCTTTGCTCTTCTTTAGTGCCTCAGATAACAGATCAGGCAGTACTTTCTTCAGAGTTAGTATGACCTCACGGGCAATAGCATCTCTAACTTCGGGTTCCAGTCGTAGAGATCCTTCATTGCCCTCAGCTGGTGGGGTTACATTTGTTTCATGCACGCTCTCAGTGTGTTCCACGTGCACACTCTCCTCTTCCTCATATCTTTGGTTCAATGGCGGTCTACCGACTCGGCCAGTGCGACCGCCTCGGCGTCCAGTTCCTCTTTTACGAGCCATAGTTTTCTAGATTTCCTGTTGAGTAAAAAGGTATACATCAATGTCATTCCTTCAGATCATAGTTTAGAACAGTACGAGCAAGGTAAATTCTTAATTACAGTGACCGGTTTGTGATTAATAATTTGCTTTGCTTTTCGGGTTCGGAACTCTTCACATCAGTAGTGACATTGACATCTAAGCGTTCTAAGTTAAGGTATCTATCCCTAACTATAGGCATTAACTTTATGACTTACTTACTGCACTGGCGTTGGCGTCGGCTACCCAGACTGACATCCGTGCGTTGGTCCCATTATCAGCTTGAGTCCAGACATTTAGGGATGTCTGAATCTCTCAAACTATTGCTCTGATACCAACTTGTAAGGCCCCTTTCCCGGGTGACCTCACTTGTTGGATTTACTCATAAACATAGTCATAAATACTGAACTTAAATTTAAAACATTCATCATTCAATTACATAATCAAAACAGCGGAAGTCTTTACGAATAAAACATATCATATTCTTAACAAACAAAAGTGGGATGTCAGTCTTGTGTCGGGTAACCTTCACGCTCTCGCACGACCTTTTCTTCCTTTACCTGAAATGTATACTAAAGTCAGCTAACGCTGGTGAGTTCTAGTTAAAAACATTTAGGTATGAACATTATTCATTTATAAATACTTACGTATAAATATATAAATATAAATACACATTTACATATCCTTTGCTTTCTTTTATCATTCGTATGTGAACACATAAATATGCATTCACCTTTACTTTCATTAACATTTATTGGTCATACTCATAAGAGTGATCAGCCAACATTCATTTATGCGTAAGTCACGAAGACAATACGCCCGTCCTACCGTCGTAGTCCGTCCTCCACAACATCCGGCAAACCTTCGGCCATCTGTTATGCTATACCGTCCGGCAAACCTTCGGCCGTCCGTCTTAACCGTACTACCGTCGTAGTCCGTCATATTCGCCCGTCTGCCCTAAGGCATCCGTTTCCCACTTGAACTAATTATGCAGCCGAATATTGATTTAGCGTCTTACTCCACCGTAGTGGCCTTTATTTAGTCTACCTTTCTAGACTTCCTTTTCTAGCTGCATAATAGTCAGGTGGTCGTCCGTCTACCGAAGTAGCCGTTATCATCGAAGCGTCCATACATTTACATGCATTCGTAACAAGCAATATATAAAATATAAAGCAAGATTTTCTTCTTTTTCGTTATGTCGTTCGTTCATTCATTCTTTGTATACATTCGTTTCATTCTTGTTCATCATTATTTTACGTATGATCATATTAACATTCATATATATATAAGTATCACATTGGCATTCATAACATTTATTCATTTAATGTATACATCTCAGCCCCAAAACATTTGAAAACATTTGCACATAACATAGAAGGGGGCACATAGAACTCACCTGATAGGCGGGTCCCTGAAGTATAATAGCTGGTTTCGAAACGTCACTAAGGTCACCCACAATCTGTATAATAAAGTCATACATATAAGGTAGGGCTCCTAAATGACACTAGACATTACTATTCTTGAACTCAGTAGTTTCGGGAGGTGGGTCGCATCGAAACTATGGTAGTTTCGAGCTATGGTCTTACACTCGAAACTAGGTAGTTTCGAGTCATAATCCTTCTATCGAAACTAGGTAGTTTCGAGTCATAATCCTTCTATCGAAACTAGGTAGTTTCGAGTCATTAACTTATGAAAAATCTTAGTTTAGGTTCAAGGTGACACTCGAAACTAGGTAGTTTCGAGTCCTGAGTTCCTATCGAAACTATAGTAGTTTCGAGTCATTGGCTGCTATCGAAACTAGATAGTTTCGAGTCAAACATGACTATCGAAACTAGAGTAGTTTCGATGGGTCTGCATGTATAGAAACTATAGTTTCGAGTCATGGGTCTGCATCTTCCCTGACCAGAACCTTGCTCCAGCCAACTTATTTCCAATCGATTAAACCTTGAACATTTTACGTTAAACACCTTCCTTTATTGTTCTTGAGTTCAAATACGTGATTTGTTTCAAGTTTCATATGCAAAAATCGTATCTTTATTTGATTTAAACCCGAGACATGCAAAGACTCAGAATCAGAGGCGATGCTTACCTCAACAGGCCCGATTTCTGTTGCTATGCGTTGAAATGGTGGAGTCGGATGATTCCCGAGCCCTTGAGTATTCTCCTTGCGGTTTTCTTCACAAGCCGATCGCTCTCTCTCTCTCTCTCTAGTATTCTTGCGCAGGAAGATGAAATGAGAGGGGGGGGGGTTTGGGTTGAAGCTGCTGTTTTGTAATGGGGTTTCCCCCTTTTCTTTTCGGCCCATGGGCCGAAATTTTGGCCAAGCCCACTTTATTTCCCTTTTCTATTTGTCTTGTCATTATTTGGGATGTTACATAGCAACTATGATACTATATGATAATCGTCAGTCGTTTGACGAAATCCGCGCATTCCCTACCAATAAAGGAGATAGATAAAAGTAAGACGCGTGCAAGGCTAAATATTAAGGGAATTAAGGCTAGGCATGGTATGCCAGTTTCCATTTTCACAAAAAGGGACAGTCGATTCATGTCAAGAACCTGACAGTCTGTACAAGAAGCCTTGAGCACACGCCTTTACATGACCACTGCATATCATCCCCAGATGAACGGTCAAAGTAAAAGGACTATCCAAACTTTAAAAGATGTGCTCCGTGTGTGCGTAATCGATTTCAGAAGAAATAGGGATACTCACCGCCGTTGGATGAGTTTTCATATAATATCAACTACCATACCAGCATTAAAGCCGCCCAGTTGAGTCTTTGTATGGTTATAAGTGTCACTCATCGCTATGTTGGGCGGGGGTTAGCGAAAAGCATTTGACTGGTCCTGATATTGGCTAGGAAACCACTGACAAGATCGTCGAAATAAAAGATCGTCTGAAAGCCACTCAAGACAGACGAAAGATGAGTGGAGCTAACAACAGACGAAAACCAATAGAATTCCAAGTGATAGACAAAGTCACGTTGAAGGTCTCACCTTGGAAAAGAGTGGAAAAATTTGGCAACCGTGGCAAGCTTAACCCTAGGTACGTTGAACCATTTGAACGAGAGGATCAAATGAAAACAAAAATACCCATCCTTGTTTAAGGATACAACAGTTCAAGAGGACACAAATTGAATTTCGGGACGAAATTCTTTTAACATGGGGAGAATGTGACACCCGACATTTCAGGTCAATATCCGTACATGTTATAAACAAGTTTAAATTATAATTGTTTTGTGATTACTTAATTTCACAAACAAGGACA
The DNA here is from genome assembly GCA_023525975.1 of Smallanthus sonchifolius. Lineage (NCBI taxonomy): Eukaryota > Viridiplantae > Streptophyta > Magnoliopsida > Asterales > Asteraceae > Smallanthus > Smallanthus sonchifolius. The sequence continues at coordinate 69,859,670 of CM042033.1, read as the reverse complement.
TTAAGGTTTAACAAAAATCGTACAGGGTCTCATTTCATATTTTGGTAATTCTAGGAGTTACCGGTTCACGTACCAGGATAACCCGACTAAATACGAACACTAGTGGTTAAAATTACACTTAAATCAAATGGTTTGATTTATTTAAATCCCAACCCACTTGCTTGACTTTCTCGACCGAAAGTCAGGGGAGCCATTCCCCCACTTGCTAATTCACTCAAATTCAGATAAAAACCATACCTCCTCAATCGAAATCCCACAATCCCTTTCATACTTCTCATTTTCTTACGGCAAATTCCCAATTCTCCTTCAAGTCGAAGTCCAGTTTAAGGTAAAAATCCACCGTATTTCGGTGCTATAAGAAGAGTTCCAAGTGTTGTCTCAAGAATCAAGATAAGGAGCTCAAGATCATTCTCTGTTTGAGGTAAAAACTCGATATTATCCATTTCATTTTCTTTAAAATCGTAGCTGAACATACAAATCGTTCAAATGCAAGTAAGATAACAAGAAAAGTGTGTCAAATTCAAGATTTGAACATAAAAATATACAGGACGAATTCTGTCAATCAAAGTGCAGTAATCGAAACTAGGAGTTTCGATACCTGTTCAATCGAAACTAGGAGTTTCGATACCTGTTATTCAATCGAAACTAGGAGTTTCGATACCTATTCAATCGAAACTAGGAGTTTCGATACCAGTTTACTCAATCGAAACTGGGAGTTTCGATACTAGTTGTTCAATCGAAACTACCTAACTACTCAATCGAAACTATGAAGTTTCGATACTCAATTGCCCAATCGAAACTAGGAAGTTTCGACATCTGTTCATCAGTCACATTGGGCAGTAACTTAGAACTGTTTTTATAGCAAAACAAGTGTTGAAAATCTAAGAAGATATTTAAACAAAAGCAACTAGATTTACTAGGTCGATGAACAATTTGCAATATGAAACGTTCGGTCTTAACACAATTTGCCCTTTGGTATCTAGGGTACGAATAGTCAAGTTCGGCTAGAACAATTATCATTGCAAGCATACACAAACTCAAGGTGAGTTCACGGCCCCCTTTTAACTCTTTACTGTTTTGTAAACATCGGGGGAGAAACATACTTACTTATTATGTTTTGAAAACATGAATTACATTGTTTATACGTTTGACAATATGAACCTTTTGGTTTAACTTCTTGTGAGTCTCCCAGCCCCACTTTTACTACTGGTTTTTAAATTGTTTTTAAACAAACGGGGAGAAAACTTGCTCAACTAAACAGCTGGACACAAGAACACACAACGATTGTTCGGATGAACAACATACAACGATTGTTCGGATGAACAACACACAACGATTGTTCGGATGAACAACACTCAACAATTGGGGGAAACACATACTTACAACTATTTTATGGGATAACAAGAGAATAAGACACGACTTTATGTTTACATGGGATGAGAACAACACATTGGAGGCCGCTAAAGTCCCCTGGAACAACATAGTAACCATTAACTGTAGCCTAGGGTCCTATGAATAGTACTATGGAGAGTGACGTCTCCCGGTCATGGTTAGTCGCGCTAACCACAATCTGGAGGATTTATGGCCTCATAGAATCTGATAACGCTTAATAGGGGCTCACACATGTCATGGTTTGGTTACGCCTCATGTATGAACATATTATTTGTATTCCTAGCTAGTTTACAAATGGGTCAACAATTCTTATTCTGTTTATCACATACACCTGAAACTATTTACGAACAATTGAATTTAAACAAAAGAGTTTTGGATCCGGTTAAAGTGATCATGTTTATACAAAAGGGTTCTGATTAGTTAAAATGATCAGGTTTAAACATATTTTATGACGGCTAAGTCATGGTAATGTTTTCAAAGGAAAACTACTTATTTCATGACGGATAGGTCATGGGCATGTTTTCAAATGAAAACTACTTATTATTATGACGGTTAAGTCATGTATAGTTTTTCGGGGAAAACTACTTAGTTTTATGACGGTAAAGTCATGTACATGTTTTCGGGAAAAACTATAAGCACTAATATAACTAACTCTGTGAACTCACCAACCTTTGTGTTGACACTTTCAAGTATGTTTCTCAGGTGACCTCTAGCCATGGCGCGGTTGGAATAGGCTAGCTATGTTGGATCAATTCCTAGTAGCTGGAAGGACGTAGAATATCAAGTCTCAAGTCTGTTGTTGATCTAGAAGAACTTAGATCATAGTATTTCTTAGTTTTAGTAATTGTATATGTAATCAAGTCTTAGAAATCATTATTACAGCTTCCGCTATCGTGTAATGAACCAATCGTTACAACCTGTATTTATTTAATAAGTAAATAAAATATGGGGGTGTGACACCATGTCCCAATGGGGGGAGGTGGGAGGTTGAGAAACGGTGGGGTGTATTGGAAAATTTTCACTGCCAAGTTTGACAGAACCACTGATATATCATAATTTGTACATATTTTACATGCATAATAATCCCATATTGTGGTACTAATTGAACAATAACCTTGCAATTACTACTTAAAATCATTTATATTTCATAATTGCAGGTTAAACGGTGTCACAAGAGAAACAGAGCGAAAACAGCCTAAAAACATCAAGAAATCAAGCTTTTGGAAGGAGCACACCCGAACTTTGACCCCCCAAGAAGTCAAAATTGGTCAACACAAGTCAACAAAAGACAAAAGATGGGTGCAAGATGCTTGGTTTTAAAAGGCGAGAAGCACATTGAGGCGACGAGGTCTAAATCCGAGGCGCAAAGCGCAAAAGCGTAGAGCTTTTCGTACGCGAGGCGCACATACTATTAAAAAACATGTAAATCACATTAACTGATGTTAAACATCTAAATTCCCAATAATGTTAAACACATTACTTGATATTAAACATCTAAAACATCCAAAAGAGGAAATTATTACAATAAACCATGAAGATGCCTAAAATAACTAGTTACTACCACCTGCAAAAGTCCAAAACAGAAACAAAACATACCAAAAAAAAGCTCTTAAGTGCAAAAAAAGACTCAGAGCGCAGAAGCGCGCGCTTCCTGTACACCCTCACGCTTTATGTAACCTAAAGCCCAAGACCATACGCCTTATGTCGCCTCGCGCCTAGGCGCGCCTTTTTAAACCAAGGCAGGATGGCATTGAACGGTCGTGCAAATGCCTGTCGTGTGTCCCAAGATGCTCCAGTACCCTGTCATCTGTACATGTGTACTTCTGGGTCTTTGCACGACCGTGCATGGCCATTTTTGAAGCCTATAAATAGATGGCTTGGGTTTTTCATTCCACATACCTTAATCCAGAGAAATATCGCATTCCTAGAGTTCGTAGCTGTAGTTTAGAGTAGAGATGCTCTTCCGCTTTGTTCGCAATAGGGGAGCCTACGAAACTTAGCATTATGCTTGTTTGTATGGCCATTCGTGGCTAAACTCTTTGTATTGCTTGGGTGAAGATGAAGTTTGGTATATGTTAATGTTTAAATTATTAGTCTAATGGTATGCTTATGTTCTTTAATTATTCGCTCTTAAAATCATCTTTATGATGGACTTTTTATTATTATCTAAATTAGTCTTTAAACTTGTGAGTGCTCTTGATTTTTAAGTGTAAGACCGTAAAACCTTTTTAATCAAACTTTCTCTTGAAACTTGTAAGTCTTTATACAATTGGATTTTGATAAGCCAACACTTGGTTAATATTGATAGAATCGTACGTCTTTATACGAGCTTTGCCATGAAACCAAGAGTTGGTGAACTCACGTTGGGAACGGTACGTCTTTATACATGTTCCCATTGTTGCATCGCATCCTGGTGAACACAGTCTAATCATTCTTTTAATAAAAATAAAGGTGTTTAAGTTTGATGTCTTAAACTAACTCGAAGGTAGATCTTAAGCATACGAATGTACGGATCTATTAAAGAGTTCAAGCCATTTTCTCATCCCACAAACGAATTCAACTCCCAAATTCTATTCAAGAGCTCTCTTAGACAACTCCCGACGATCCCGGTTCGATTCTTGCTCCTCGTAATGCCCGGTTAAGCAAGAAACGCTGTTAGAAAGGTCAAGACGCTAAAAAAATCAAGTTAGAAGGCTAGCTTTATAATCTTAGAGGCTCATTCCTATAAATCAAGGTGAATACTTTATCTCTTTCAAAGCTTATGTCAAACATTTACTTTTACGAAAATGACCAAATAAAGGTTAAGGGAATAATGCTCAATGTTCTTCTTCGAACAAAGCATTCAGGCCATAGGTATGCGTAAAACTTGCAAGGGATACACGGGTCTCCGGTGAAATTCCCGGATTGCAGCTGGTGCTTGTCTTATAACAACTTCGGAGGCAAACCTGTCCCTTGTTATAAGACATGACGCAGTGTATAATGTGGTGCAATTGAACAGGACGGACCTGTTGAATGTGTGGATTGAACATAAAGTTGTGATTATGAACTAATGCTTGTTTACGCCAAATGGTTTTAATGTCAAGATAATTATATTCATCGGCGTTCGCGCTGACGTTTTATTTTCAAAATGTTTTCAGGTAACAAATAAAATATGATGAAAATAGGGATTCGGACAGACATAAGATCTGACCCAAGAAAAGTAAAAATGAACTTATACGTAGGATTCTCAGACCTCTTATAAAGGAAATCCTAAAGAAAAGAGAAAGGAGATAGGACCGGGGGATTGATCAACACTGGATAATACTATTTCCGGTGGCTGTAGATGTATTTAATTTCAAACGCTATTTTGTAATCAAAACGAAAAGGGTATTTAAATCCCTATATTTATAAAGTAAATATAAACTTTTGTCTTACAACTAAGTTTGATATTTACAAATACAACCATTGAGGTTGAAAGAATGTTGAAACGATCCTTTTGAAATGTATTTATAAAAACTCTGAAATCAAAGCAGGTGATACCAATCGAGGTCGCACGCGTCCAGGGGGTGCCTGGGGCGGGGTGTGACACATGCTAAATAGGTTAATTCGTAGAAGGTCAGTATCTTCCATTCCAAGTGTTTCATAAACAAAAAGGCATGTCTGTTAGTCATTGACAATGATGGTTTTGATAACCTCATGTCAAAGGCCCTCGTTAGTGGGTTGAAGCTTCCAACTGAGCCGCACCTGAAGCCTTATCATATCATCTGAAGCAAGGAAGGACCTACCTTCCAAGTAAATGAGAATTGTAGGCTTCCGATTTCCATCGGGAGAACCTATAACAAAGAGGTCATTAATGAGGTGGTCGATATGAATGCTTCTAATTATCTGTTTGGCAGATCTTGGCAACATAACGTTAGTGCAACACGTCAAAGGAATCATAATATGTACATCTTAACCCGGGAAGGGAAACATATAGCTATCTTGCCTACCGGTGCAAAACCATCCAATCACCCATATCGAAGACAAGAAGAGTCAACATACATGGTTCTACCAAAGGTTCTTTCTTCCCTAAAGGCACCTAATTTTCGAAAGATACCTGATGTATTGCAAAACATACCTTGTTTTTCCTTGTATTTCGTAGCGTTTTCGTATAGTTTTAGAGTCGTTTTGAGTCACTTATAGCTGGTACTTAGTTATGTTATGTTTTTTAGGTATTCGGGGAGTAATTGGAGCTTAAACGATCAAGACGTGTTAAGGAAACGAGCACACGAGAGCACGGGATGAGAATGGAAAAAGTTGGGAAAGAGTCAAAACTTAAAAGGGGCATATCTCGGGCTAGAAAATTAGTTACGGGGCCCATAATATATCGATTTGGGGTAGCTCGACAAGAAGAATACATAAATCTAGTAATCTTGCGCGGTACGCGAGAGATGGGGGCTCATTCCCTCACAGTACGCGAGGGACTGGGAAATCTGCGCGAGTTGTTTTCTCAGGCGGTACGTGAGGGGCCTCAGAAACATGAATTTTGACCTAATTTCAAGTCTAAATAGATTATGACTCTCCCATTATGTTTATGATCGATTTCCAGCCGTTTAGAAGGAGAAAAAAGGCGATTTTGAGGCTGGAGGAGAGAATTGAAGTGCAAAGGTCGAATCTTTGATCTCGGGTGCGTTAGATTTAGTGTTTTCTGTTCCAAAGCTTGAACCTTTATCTTTGTTTCTTGTGTTTGAACCATGATTGTGTTTAATTCTTCTGTTTTGGATGTTTTGAGCATGATTCTAGGCTAAAACATTAGTATTGTCTGGGTTTATGATGAATACTACGTAAAGTTGTGATTTTTACTAGTTTTGGATTCTATTTGATGGTTTTATGATTTTGTAAAAGATCTTGATTTGATTATTATGATGTATATGCATGCTTTAATCTGGTTTTGTGTTGATTAATGTTACTCATGTTATATTGTTGAATGTGTTTCATTAATAGATGCATGTTTAGGTTGTTTGCATATTGCTTGTGAGCTGAGTGGTTTTCTAGACGTAGTAATCCATAAGAGTGTTGGTTAATCCTTGATTAGATTGAGTGTGTGTCCCCGATATGTGAGAATTAGTTGTCTAGTCTTCGTCATTAGGAATCCGAGTATTAACAGTCTGAGAGGACGTTAGTATTAGGTGTTTAGTGATTGTTGCTAGTTCGAATCATAGTTGTTAACCTAAGATTACCTCGTACATTCTTTGAATGTATCGTGGACAGTGAGACTGAAAGGTGATATGTCTTTAGGGTACATTATCATTTGTTGGAAATACCCGAAAGGTGATCTAACCATCTGGTGAGTTTAGTACACTTTAGGTAGCTTAGTTGGTGACACCCTGATAGTGATTAGGGATCCACTAGGTAGTCTTTAGTTATCATCCTTAGAAACCCAGATCCATCTTAGTTTCCGTAACCGGTAGAAGTTGTACTTTACAAGTAGGATTCCGACCTAGGTGGTATTCTTCCCATCATCTGATTTCACCTTAGTTCCTTTGTTTTGATAGTTGAGTCGATCTTTAGTTTGCTACATTCTTAAGTTAATCTTTAGTGTAGTCAACCCCCCCATTCATCAATCTTTAGTCCGAGTCAGAGTCTAGTTTTGTTATCATAGTGTCTCTAGGGTTTGATAATCCGTTTTACCATTAAGTTGTGCTACACTCGATAGGTACACTTGCCTGTCAGTGCGGTTTAGTCGAAGGTACTCCATTTATTACTTAGGAGTCTAGGTTAGGTTTTGTTATTTATTTTATAGACCGTCTGGGCGACATCAATACCTGATGTAGTGCAAAGCACACATCTTTATTCCATTGTATTCGTGCGTTTTTAGATAGTTTTGTATTCGTTTTTAGTCATTTTTGGTTCATAATGAGTCTTTGTTATGTTTACAGGTGTTCGTGTGAATTACAAGTCAAATCCCGAGGAGATCGAGCACAAGAACAAGTCCCAAGAAATTAAAGTCAAAAAGTGAATTTCAGTCTATCGCGGTACGCGAAGACTCAGCATCAATCTCTCGCGGTATGCGAGAGATCCTAGAAAGTTCCCTGGCTAGTTTGTCCCTCGCGGTACGCGAGGGGCTGGCCACATTCTCTCGCGGTACGCGAGAGGCCTATTAATCAGCAAAAAGCCCTAATTCGAGAATTAAAAGAATTAGATAGCCATTAGGTCAAGGAGTTCGAGTTTGAGCCGTCCACACAGCATCTTGAGGCGATTTTGGGGCTAGAGAAGGCATTCGAAGTGCAAGATTGAAGCTTTTGGATCCGGGTTCGTTAGTATTAGCTTATTCGGTTTCCAAGTTCTGGTCTTTATCTTTGATTTGTTGAATTGAAGCCATGTTTCTGTTTATTGCTTCTGGTTTGGATGTTTTGAACATGTTTCATGGCTAGATCCTTAATACTGAAAGGACCCAAACCGGGTACCTCTCATAGTTGGAAAACATAGCATAAACATAGTTCTTAAACCTTGAATTAAACATTAAACATCAACAGCGGAAGTCTTGTACAAAATTAAGAGTTAACAAAAACTTTTAAAAAAATAACATTGTTCACATTCATAAACTAATAATGGGAATGTCAGTCTTCTTGTCAGCAGCAGCCATCCAGCCATCCTCTCCTAACCCTTACGACATCATATCTTTTTCTTTCCTTTGCTACCTGATGTGCATACCAAAATAGTCAGCTAACTCTGGTGAGTTCAAGTGTTTCTTTGAAAACGTTCTTTAAACATACATATTATATTATATACATAATACAATAATCTTTCTTCTTTTATATACATACGTATTTACTTTGTGTTCTTTTCTTTAAGTCATACATTATTGTCTATAATATGTTCTGTGCCCCCAAGCGGGCTTCTTCATTCTTATTTCCCGAAGGAACTTTCTTTGCAGGTATTGTTCCCTAAGGCTCAACGTCCAAAGGTCGATACCCGACTTTCTGTTCCCCCAAGCGGGCTTCTTCATTCTTACTTAGCGACCGTCGCCGCTAGAGTAACCGTCGCCGCTAGAGTAACCGTCGTTACTCATCTTAACCAGTTGTACAACATCCTCGTTACAGTGCCATGCCGAGCAATGTCTCGATTTTTCTCATGGTACGTCATGGACTTGTCCATGACGCAACATCGGCTTCGAGTAGCACTAGTCTTAAGGACTATACTACTACCTCAAGACTTGCTACTATGCTTAGGGTACCACTAGTCTCGAGGACTATGCTACTACCCCAAGTCTTTCATCGTATAAGCATACTTTTACATATTAGACAATGTATTTGACTTATTATTCTTATCTTTGTTTATAAAACATATAGTTAAATAAACCATTTTTTCTTCTCTTTCTATTTATAAAACATATAGTTAAATAAATCATTATCTTCTTCTTATCTTCTGTTTATAAAACATATAGTTGAATAAACCATTCTTTCTTATCCTTCTTTCTAACAAAATGTTTAATTAATAAACCGTTATCTTGCTCATCTTTCTTTCTTACAAAACGTTTAATTAATAAACCGTTATTTTTCTTATATTTCTTTCTTACAAAACGTTTAGTTAATAAACCGTTATCTTTCTTTTCTTTCTTTCTTACAAAACGTTTAAGTTAATAAACCGTTATCTTTCTTTCTTACAAAACGTTTAAGTAATAAAATACATTTATTATAATCGCCTAATTCTTGAGTATGCACACCACTCTAAAACAGTAAAAATAGGGATTCTTGAACTCACCTGATTCTCTTAAGGATTAACTCACTCAGCAAGGACTTTAAACCTAATTGGAAGCCCAAGGATGTGCTAAGAGTCACGATCTAGACAAATTAACACTAAGTCTTTTCATCCGGAAATTCTATGTCTGAAATCTATTTCGATCGAAATCTTTTCCGACCTAAAACTAATCGTTCGAAAAGTCTTACCTCCCATAATAATTTCGTTCGAAATCATCATGTCCGAAAACTATTTCGGTCGAAATCTTTTTCGACCGAAAACTATTTCATTGAAAACATTTACTTCTGAAAGTTATTTCGGTCGAAATATTTTTCGACCGAAACCCATTTCGATCGGACGGATACCAATGATTTTATTATTAAATCGTAACCAGTAATTCGTAATAATTGAGTTTTAACTTCTAGTTCAAGATCCATCTTCCTATACTTATATCAATTAATCTTTACAAAATAATAAATCTCTTGTCGTTACCATTTATCAAATGAAATCATTGGTATCCGTCCTCATTACGATATTTGTAACTCAATCCAACAATCTAATTTACATTCTACGGGTTTAGGAGTTATACCTTCTCGAGCACGAATCCGTAATGTAACCGAGACTCGATCATACGTACTCCGAATCGGGTGATCCGAAGGCCCACGAACTCGTCTCGATGCGCCGGTTACCACAAGATGGAACTTAATGTTGTCAATCTTGATCATACGTTCACCGTCCTCTTGCTATGAACCGTTAACCACCACCACTAGCCTCCACCGTCTCCACCACCTCGAACCGCCACGAGGTTACCACCTTACATCGTGAACCACCATGAGGTTCACCACCCCATCCCATATCACCATACTAACAACATATCTACTTGATAAAACCACCACCATCGTTAAGTTTGTACCACCACTTTACGGCTGCCACACCACCACCACCGTTCACCTCCGAGCGCCGTCGTCACCATCATCTTCTCCATGTAGTCCAAGTTAACAGCCGTGGACCACCACCACTACGCTGCTACAGCCAAGGTTATTACCGTGAGGTTTATACAACCACCTCCATCAAACCAACCCACTGCCAATAGACGACCACCCGTCTTCTCCGACCACCGCCGTCTGTATCGTCCCCACCATGAGACCTACGACCACCCCCAGTCTTCGCCGTGAAACCCGTACAGCCACCCCCATTGTGAAGCTCACCACTTCCTTCCACATGGCCGCTAACAGCCACCCCTACCAACGTCTTCCTCATACGAACCACCACCATCATGTTGTCACGTCGCGTCTGAACCCACACCTCCAACGCTCTCTCTCTTTCTTTCTCGTGAGCTAAGCTATGTCGTCGTCTCCATGAAAGCCGAAAATGAATTGTAGGTGATGGGCGTATGGTGCTTGATGGAGAATGTGAATTAAAAGGAAAATGATGGTTGGGTATCCTCAAGTGATCGCCGGCGAGGAGGAGAAGGAGAAAGCAATTATTATGGAGTTGGCGGCTGGATACAATGAGATTAGATATTAGGTTAAATAAAATTTTCCCTTTTCCCCCTACTCTTTGTAATAATTACGCTTTACACCCCCTTCAAACTTGAATCTTGCATATAATGATAGTGAACTTTTAGGGATGTTACAAATATTGCCTAGGTCATATGATGAATTCTTGTTAAAGTCTTGGTTTTTATCGGTTTTTGGATCTATTGATGGATTAATGATTTTGTAAAGATCTTAGTTTGATAATTATGATGAATATGCATGTTCAATCCTGATGTATGATTAATTATAGTTTCGTATGCTATTTGTGAATGTCTTTCAGTTTGGATAGCGTATCTAGATCATAGACTGTGTGTTTGTGATTGATTGTATGGTTTGCTAGACGTACTATCCCATAGGATTTGTGTTTGAGAGTAGGTTAGATCTGAGTGTTCATCTTATCTCGATACCCGAAAGGTGAGAGGTAATAGGTTAGTCTTCGTTGTTATGATTCCGAGTGTTAACTGTCAGAGAGGAAGTTGCCTTAGGTTCTTAGTAATTGTTGCTAGTCCAAGTCATAGTTTGTTGATTTGAGATTACCCCGTGCATCTTTGATGTATTGTGGACAGTGAGACTAAGAGGTGATCTGTCTGTTGGGTACATTATCATCGTTGGATAGACTGAAAGGTAATCTGACCATCTGGTGAGCGTTGTGCATCTTTAGAGTTTCCTTGTTGGTGACACCCTGAGAGTGATTAGAGATCCACTAGGTTGTCTTTAGTTGTTATCTTTAGAAAACCAGTCCATCATAGTTTCCATAGCCGGTAGAAGTTTTGGTTTTGCAAGTAGGATTCCGACCTCGGTAGTGTTCTTCTCATTCCTAATATTCCCGAGTTCCTGTTCTGATAGTTAGAGTCGTTCATTTGTGATCTCTTGATTTCTTTAGTAGTTATAGAAACCCCCCCCCCCAAAACCAAATATCTTTAGTTCGAGTCAGAGTCTAGTTTAGTTGTTCAGTGTCTCTAGGGTTCGATAATCCTGTTTACCATTAAGTTGTGCTACACTCGATAGGTTCACTTGCCTGTCAGTGCGGTCTAGTTCATGGGTATTCCATTTATTACTTAGTAGTCTAGATTAGGTTTTTATTCATAGTTTTTATACACCGTCTGGGCGACATCAATACCATCTTCCCCAACGGTGCCTGAAGGATGTCATATCAATAAAGACGAAGTGAATGAACTGCTAAAGGAAGAGTTGGACACATAAAGCATGAATCCATATGTAACACATGGCCTTACCACACCTAAGCAAGATAAGAACTGGAAAACATGTGTGGAGAGTCGGACAATCAATAATAGTATTATTAGCTACATACTTTCAGCCCCTCGTTTCGATGATAACTCCAAAAAAGTGGTGATAGAGAGACATACGGTAGTGGGGAAGCTTAAAAACACATCAAATAAAACTCTGTACTCTAAGAGCTTGAGGACGAGTTCTTTTTAAGTGAGGGAGAACGATGCGGGATCGACTATTCAAATGGTGGACCCATAAATGGATAGTTGGGATTGTGGAAGAAGAGTGGAGAAAATGATAACTTTCATTTCTTTTTTAATTTGAATTTGGAGATTTTTCTTTCTTAATAAGGAAAGGATGAATAGTCACCAACTCATAGAATTTATTAGCTATCACACTAATCATTCAATAATTTTTCAACTTTTCTTAAGAATTACTCTTTGTTATCTTTCTTGCTTCTGATCTACATCGATTTGTGTGTTTTGTTTTCAATGTTCATCATCTCTAAAATGAACATTCACACAAAAGAGAAACCGAAATTTAAGTTGCATCCCACGTCACACATGTGAGGGTGCTTCACACTTTAAAGGTCCCCCATGTATTCCTTATTGCTAAGGTAACAATATCCAAAGAACACTTCCACTTATATAACACTCCAAGTTTGTCCACCCACCTATGTGGGACAACTTTTATCCATTTTTTCATTTCCAATTTCATATCAAACTCACTACTTTGAGCTATCTTACTAATCTTAACTCCATTTTAACACACTCTAGCTCATTATGAAGCTATCATCAAGGAGAATTCAAACTTATGAATAATTAATTATATAACTCATATACACATATAATTGTTTATGTCCAAAGTATGTGAAACTCGTATCTTTTTTTCCAATTTTTCCAATACTCTGAACTCCATGGAACCAGGGGATCTCATCTTCTACTTCACCATGCATCTTAGTGATCTCACTCGTGATTATGACTCTTAATTCATTGGTCTCATGTCATAGGTTTCTAGTTAGAACATTAAGGACACTCTTGAATTTAACTCTTAGATCACAAACTCCATGCCTAGTTGTTGGCGTGAGTCTTCAACTCGTGCCTTCAACTTCGACATAGATGTTTCTACATCCATAAACCTCTTCTCAAGTTTGCCATTGTGTCCTTATACGTGTCTTGATTCTTTTAAGCTCCTTGTTGAGACTCTTCACCACACTTCTCATCACCACCCACAACACCTGTTGTATCCACAATTTTGTCACTCTTGTTTGCCATGTTTTTAAATTGAATCTGCTCGGATATCACTTGTCACAAACTTATATTAATAATTATGGTGACGTAATATGTACTAAGTTAACCTTACTTTGTTCCTTGTAACGATTCAAGTGACCAAAGAGGAATATTAAGTGAACAATAATACTTATATTGTTTTGTGAACGCTCCATGACGAGGGATTTATAAGTTCCTTTTGATGTGGTTTTTGCCAAACAAGGCCACATCTATTTATATTAGTAGGATTTGAAAATTGATGACTACGATATATTTACATGAATGGTCTAAATCTTGAGTTCGATCTTTCAAGTATTTGCTATGAACTTCCATGAACAATATTCGACATTTTTATGAGACTAAGAAGTAAGAACATGTTACATGCGGGATGTTTCTAGATGTTCTCTAATCTTGAGTTTTCAAGAACCGATTCGTTGGTACTTAGAATTATAACATAAATATATAAAAAAATATAAGAGAAATAGATATATACAAAGAAGATAATTTCATATATCCCTTGTAAACTTGCTTAATTTCATATATACCTAATCTAAAATAAAAATTTCATATATCCCATTCCTTAATGATAAAAATAGCAAACTAACCCATTTTAATTTATTTTATTAAAAATAATTTATAAAATAACTATTTTACCATTTTTACAAAAAATTAAAATTTCATATTTACTCATCTTTTAACTTGTTTATTTGCTTTTTTATTACTTTTTTTTTTTCAGTTTTTACTATTTTTTTTTTACATTTTCTAAAGCCAAAAGCTCTTTAGACGCTCGCACGTGAGTATTATCCAATTTCATAAAATCCTAAATTGTTTTAAAAAATTAGCAATTTTCATCTTTTTTGGATACGAAACAATCGATCTTTTATCTCGGTATTTCTAAATTTTAGTTAGATTCAAGGGTAGAATCAATCTTTCCCTGTTTTTCTTTCTAGGTCAAGAAATAAATAATCTTTTTCATTTTTTTCAATTAAATGTCCATGAAATTGAGTTAAAATAAGAAAAAATTACTCTTACTCTTAAAAGGTAACGTCGGTGGCCAATTACAAGCCACCGACAAAGACTTACTTGATGTTATATAATTAATTTTCCATCCAGTAATCAAACCTTTCCTTTGGCGTGGTGGTTAGAGTTACTATAAATCAAAGGCATTCGAATCCTGTTTTTAACATTCTTTTTTTTGTTTTTTTTTAAGATCTCTTTTTTTCGTTTTTTTTTACTTTTGATAACTTTTTTTAATACTTTCTTTTATCTATCGTTCAATCTCCAAAATCGATCCATCTTAACTTCTTACGTCTCTTTTATGTACTCAAGCACGTTAGTTTCACCGCCACAACGCACATAACTAAGTTCGCAAATGCGACCTTACCCACGTTAATATCATCGTACGGTACCACCGCAACGCGCGGGTTATGCATCCGCTGCAACGCGCGAGTATAAAGTGGTTGTTTTTAACGCGTGAGTATACGTAATGCTTTTGATTTTTTTTACACAAATTTTCAAAGACGTTGATTGATTTCACGGTTTAACGAGCCACAACATGTAAATGTTTTTTTTTTTCACTTTAGTCATGAATTTGACAAATGTTGACATAACATGAACGAGAGATAAGTGGGTCATGTTAACGTCGCAACGTGTTGGGAATAGACATACTTATTTTTATTAATATTTTGACGTAAATTTTGTTATTCAACACCGCCGCGGCCGCCGCAACACGCGGGCCTTCATACTAGTTAAAACTAAAAGGCATCTTTTCCGTATTCAATCTGGATGTCTATGAATTGATCAAAATTTAAGAAAAAAACAATCTTTTTCATTGGTTTTCTATCTTAGGATTGCTACATTTGATAAAAAATTAAGGTGAAAAAAAACTGTCTTTCTGATGTGTTACAAGTAGGTGTTGTTTGAATTTGAGCTGTTTTGGAAAGTGCTATCCGTATCTTAAAGTTTATTGTTTTACTGCCTGGGTACTTTCTTGATCCATCAAAATCACAGACACTCACACAAGTTTTGGCACACGTTGGTGAATCAAGAGCATTACAAGCCTGCGACGGCTAGATCCATCAAAATTGCAGATAATCGCACAAATTAGGTAGTTTACATACCTGCGACTGCTAGATCTGTCACCACTGTGTTAGTGGAAGTAACTAAAAAAGACCAAAAATTGTTTACGACTGAAAGAATAGTTGTGATTAAAAGTATAATTTCTAAAAATTTTACATACATTATCATGAATACCATCCATGTAATTAACTCTAAAAAGATTAGTTTGAGTCTCATTATCTTTATTATATTATAACTAAACGAGAGAAATAATCTTGAAACTTTGAATAAAAACATATGATTATTTAATATCATAAAAACAATTTCAAAATAAAAAGAAAATCTGTCGGTATCTTTTATCAAAAAAATGTCCAACAAGTTAACCCGACCCGTTGGCCCATCACCCATTATTATGTCCCTCATGCGGCCTGTTTGGAAACACAACGGCGCTGGATAAGCAGTGCGCACGTTATAAATCATTTACATCGCACCCTGGCGCAAATTAGGGTTCATCCTGACTAACCCCCCTTCTTCCCATTTCAATCGTGTAACTGACACACATTCGATCAGTCTCCAAACAATCGTCATATCTTCTGTAAGTAACCCTCAAAACCCCAATTTTCATTTACTACAATGTCCAGATAATGAAAATGATTACAATTTACTGTAATTTTGATGATATAAATGTGATTAGAACATTAATGAAGCTTCAGATGATCATACTCATTGTTGAAATGATAAGAGATCGAGGTTAAATCTGTGAAATTAAGTAATGTTCCGCTTCGTTTTGTTCATGAAATTTTATTACATTTACTATTTGAACAAGTATGATTTAATAATTAATCTATGGGAGTAACTTTACAGAATAGTCCAGAAAATTGAGTGTGTTCATCAGAATGTTACTGATTGGTGATCATTTTCTTAGTTGGAAAGGAAAATTTTGGTAGATGATTTTTCCATTTTATGATTTCTTGAGAAAAGTATATGTATCCTTCTCATGTTATGTTCTTTGTTAAGGATCAAATGGCAAAAAGTAGATCTTTTGACTGGAAACTATAGGGCTATCAATATGATGTCTGATGATGGTGAACCACTGTTGGTAGTTTATGATGACCACTCGGATCAACGGTCCATATCTTTAGATGAAACAAGTAGTGCAGAAGAATCACCAGATGAAACAAAATTGTCCTTAGAAACAACAAGTGATGCTATTCCGTATATTGGTCAAAGATTTGTTACTCATGATCATGCTTATGAGTTCTACAGTGAGTTTGCCAAACAGTGCGGTTTCTCAATCCGTCGACATCGAACCGAGGGTAAAGATGGTGTTGGGAAAGGTCTTACCCGACGCTACTTTGTCTGCCACAGGGCGGGGAACACGCCTGTTAAAACTTTAAATGAAAATAAACCACAGAGGAATAGAAGATCATCAAGATGTGGTTGTCAAGCATATATGCGTATAAGCAAAACAACCGAGTTAGGAGCACCTGAATGGCGAGTGACGGGCTTTTCAAATCATCATAATCATGAACTTTTAGAACCAAATCAAGTTCGGTTTCTTCCCGCTTATCGTACTATTTCAGATACAGACAAAAACCGAATCCTCATGTTTGCCAAAACGGGAATTTCAGTGCAGCAAATGATGAGGCTTTTGGAACTTGAGAAATGCGTGGAGCCCGGATACCTTCCGTTCACTGAAAAAGATGTAAGAAATTTGCTTCAGTCGTTTAGGAAAGTGGATTTGGAGGATGAGAGCATTGATTTACTCAGAATGTGTAGAAATATTAAAGATAAGGATCATAATTTCCAGTTTGAGTATAAACTTGATTCAAATAATCGGTTGGAAAATATCGCATGGTCATATGCATTATCTGTTCAATCATATGAAGTATTTGGTGATGCAGTGGTATTTGATACAACACATCGATTGAATGCTTTTGATATGCCACTTGGGATATGGGTTGGAATGAATAATTATGGTATGCCTTGCTTTTTCGGCTGTGCACTTCTGCGTGAGGAAAACTTGAAGTCGTATTCGTGGGCTTTAAAGGTAATCAAATTAACTAATTTATTGTTATTTTTAGTCAAAATTGCCTTTGTATATGTGTATGATGTGTAGTTACTTTATTTTCTTGTGCTGAAAATTTTTGTCCCTTTTTTTAGTATGTCATGTGATAAAGTACCTATAAGCTTGCAGTTTTAAGAACAATCTTGTGATGTGCTTTTTGTGTATAGGGGCTTTTTGAGAATTTAAATTGCATTGCCAATGACATATTGAATGAAGCAACATTAATATTTTTTACCAGATTAGAATATTTAAATGTTAAACAAGAGGCTAATAGCTGAATTACTGGACACCTATACTGCAAAGATATATGTCATATGTGCAGTTGCATGATACTGATATAATCTTGAATTATATCAGTACAATAAAAAACTTATCTTTATGGTTCATATGGTAAGTTTATAAAAATATAAAACGAGCCTTATTTCTGTCTTTCAAGAATACAAGAATTGCTTCTCTTAAAGAGAGGATAAAGAACGGGGGAAATTTTGACAATCCGTATGTAATATTAAATCATGATGTATGCCCATGTTAACCAACCAGAGTGTAACTCGCTTTTTCTATGTAATAATTCAAAATGAGAACTTTTTTGAGGGTGTATAACTAGAACCTAGTAAGTTCTCTGTTTAAAGGCACTTCTTTAGTTATTTGTGTTTATTTTCGTGTTGCTTCGTTGGTTCTATATATATAGATGGATCTTGTAACGCCATTGGAAATCTAAGCCAGTTTGACTATATGGTCCCCCAAATGGATGCCATAAAATGTCAGGTTGGGAGACGAGTTCGGGTCATAAAGGATCCGGTTGGGCCAGGGTCAGCCCGCAAACACTTTTTGTTCAATTATCTTGAATCTTATAAATACTTGGTATCAAATATGATTGCAAAAACTATATCATGATAGTGATTATCAAGTTTTGTTTTATTAAAGCAATTTAAATACACTTTGGAACACTTTTCCTTTTTCTCTTTAGTTAAAATTTTTAATTGTCCATTGGACCCGTTGAAGATAAATTGTTACCTCGATCGACCCATTTACCAGTAAATGGGTCTAAATTGACGCCTCTACGGCTCTACCTAATCAAAATCAACGATATGTCATCCGTTCTATTTATGGAAGCTTTTGGCACTTTATATCGAAATTAGTTTTTCTATTAATGGGTCTAAGTTGCCACCTCTACTGCTCACTGCCACGTAATATCACTGATATTTGTCACAATCTATTTGTGGAACCTTTTTGTCTTTTAATTACTAAATTAATTTATTTCATTTTGAAAAAGGCGTTCCTGGGGTTTATGAATGGGAAGGTTCCACAAACGATACTAACTGATCAGACATTATGTGTAAGAGAAGCTATAGCAATGGAAATGCCTTCTGCTATACATGCTTATTGCATCTGGCTGATTATTGCAAAATTCCCATCTTGGTTTAATGCTGTTTTGGGAGAACGATATAATGAGTGGAAAAGTGAGTTTTATCGGCTTTATAATGTGGAGTCAATTGAAGATTTTGAGATGGGTTGGAGAGATATGGTTAATTCGTTTGGGCTCCACACCAACCGCCACATAAACACCTTGTTCGGCTCAAGAACTCTCTGGGCTTTGCCATATTTGAGAAGCCACTTTTTTGCTGGAATGACAACAACCGCACATTCAAAGGCTATCAATGCTTTCATCCAACGGTTCTTGAGTGCCCAATCTCGACTTGCACACTTCATTGAACAAGTATGTTATATTTTCTTATCAGCTTGTTTTACTTGATCTTATATAATTTATGCTCTATTGATTATGTTATCATGGAAGAAGTGTAAAGGGTGCTTAACTTTGAGCTTTTAGAGGATGTTAGAACGTGCATTTAAAGTGATTATTGCAATTTGATGTCATGATAATTAAATTAAGGTGTTCGGAATAATTTCTTCATTATTTAGGGTTTATCTTATTTTGATTTTCTTTTTCAAATCACTTTGAATTCAGGTGGCTGTTGCTGTGGACTTTAAAGATCAGGCCGGTGAACAGAAAACAATGCAACAAAACCTCCAAAACATTTGCTTGAAAACAGGGGCGCCTATGGAATCCCATGCAGCCTCGGTCCTAACACCTTTTGCATTCTCAAAGCTACAAGAACAACTTGTGTTGGCTGCTCATTATGCGTCATTTCAACTTGAAGATGGGTTCTTAGTTAGACACCATACAAAACTTGAAGGTGGTCGAAAAGTTTATTGGGTCCCACGTGAAGGCCTTATCAGCTGTAGCTGCCATCACTTTGAGTTCTCTGGAATCCTCTGTAGGCATGCTCTTCGAGTACTCTCCACAGGAAATTGCTTTCAGATTCCAGAAAGGTATTGTTTGGCTTGCATTATTTAGGGTTAAATTAGTAAAATAACCAATAATTTTATTTCTGTAATCAAAATACACAATAATAGTATTCCAGTGATTAAAATAAATAATTATGTTATATCCATGTAATCAAATAACTTTGTAAATAGGAGTGATATAATATATGGTTTAGTATGGTGTATATGATTATTAATCTAGGTAGTAGTGGCAAAATGGGCAGGTTGGGTAACCCCTCAAATCAGGTAATTCAAGGTATGTGTCTAGACGGGTCGGGTTGACCTGAAATACATGCTGTCCGTTTTTAGATGAATAATTAGCCTGTCAAATACTATTACAAAATTTATTTTTATCAACTTTACTCTAAATAACATGATATAGGATATTTTGCATCAAAAATTCATTTCAGCAACTTCTCCCGTTTCCTTTTCAGCTATATTTTCTCTTAAGTTTACCCGTTGATCTTTTAGAACCAAAATGACACATTCATAAATAAATGTGCCAACATTTTATTTTGTAACTTTCTTATTTGGGTGTTACCAGGTATATGCCCCTGCGATGGCGGCGCATAAACACATCAGCAAAGCTCCTTCAGAACACTTTGAGTGATCATACAGAAAGAGTTCAATTATTGCAAGGTATGTTGTCAAATCTTGTGTCAGAATCAGTGAAATCAAAAGATCGGCTTGATATTGCTATGGAACATGTTTCTGTTTTATTATCAAGGATTAGAGACCACCCGGTTCCTTCTTCACGGTATGCCAGAAATGATTGTTTTACATAGATAGCATAAAGCAGTCATAATTTACGACCCGTGTGGAAGTATTAAAAAGAAAGGTTTATGTGCAAAAGTTCTTGTTTTTCTTTGGTGATGATGAACTTTTGAGGCACGCTTGTAAGATTCTCAATGGAACTGCTTTTGTGTCGAGTTCGCAAAAGGTTTGTGTTGCATTCTTGATTCAGAGATGGTGTTATGTCTGGCAAAGTCTATTGCTTCTGAAATCTTAAACATTTAGCATCTATCCCATGGCACAAGACATGAATAATTATTTCGTTCGAAATGGGCATCAGGTAAAATACCAGGGGTGTTGATTGCTGACATGATCTGAACCCGACATGGAAATAGTTAGGTTTGGTTGGCCAATGTAACCCCGGTTTTTAAAAAGCGCGCCTCAACGTGACTACGCGAGGCGCAGGGGTGTGGGCTACTGACTGCCGGAGGCGCAAGGCGTATAAGACGCCCAACTGAGGCGCAGGAAAATAGCTATAAGGAGCGCCTCATGTACATGCACAAGAGAGGATTTTGTGATGCTGTACATATATCTTTTTAGGTTGTACATACAGGTTATGTTAATATTATATATATATATATATATATATCTTATTTATAGCTAAATTTTTGGTATGAGGTTCTAGAAACCTATGAGAAGTATAAAAAAATTATATAAATTCTTTGCACCCCGTATACAAAAGCGGTGCGTCTTCGTGCTTTGCTCCTTGCACCTTGGCTCAGGACCTTTATCGCCTCGGTGCGCCTTGCCCTTTTTAAAGCCAAGGTCTAATTCGAGGATGTGATTGGATTAACCTCTCTAACTCGTATAATAAAATATGTCATGTTAGGCTTATAATAAACCTAAACGGTCTCTCAAAAAATTTATGATTAATAAATTCAACCAAACAATCCATTTATGACTTAGTTAATAAATGTGTTAGACGAATCATATTCAGGTTACATGGTTTTAAGCGTGTTTAGGTTACAATTGATGCCTTTAACACGAATAGTATACGGATTATGTTTGGATATATCAATTTCAACAGGCCAATCCCGACCCAACATTCCAACACTATTGCCCATATGAAAACACTATGAAAGAATCTTGGCCCATATGAAAAAAACTAGTTATTTGATTTGAGTTAAAATACCATAAAAAGATATTTGTAACAGATCCATGATCAAATGTAAACTGATATAACACACACTTCTATATTATTACATTGCCCCTTGATTTAAATAATAAAACAATACATGAAATTGTGATACATTTTATCAACAAGTTAACAAGTTGTCTTCAAGAAACGGACAACAACTACTGTAATATTATCTGCACTACCTCTCTGAGAAGCTTCCTGCATCAATGTCTTTGCAGCATCTTCCGGGCTCTGAATCGGTTTCACCATTGCAACAGCTTCTTCATTGCTCACAACATCCCAAAGTCCATCACTTGCAAGAATAAGAAACTCTAAAGACCCATCAATTTCTTCTTCTTGAATTTCTGGATCCGCAACAACAAATTGTTTCAACAATTTATCACCAAAAGCACGAGAAACGGCAAGAACACCGCCAACTCTCCAAGTCCCCGCCCACATCACAAACCCACCAGCATCTTCAATCCGTTGCCGTTCATCAGACTGATCTGGCTTGTGATCTCTAGAAACAGCAATCGCTTTGCCATTTCTGCAAATCACAGCTCTGGAGTCGCCTACGTTTGCAACCAGCAACCGGTTACCAACAAGGATGGCGGTGGAAGCTGTTGATCCTGCATCTTTAATCTGATTCTTTTCTGATTTTATGAACTCTGAGTCTGTGTAACTGTATGATTCGGCTATGGCTGATTTGGTATCGGATATGAACTTCGGGTGTTTGATAAGATTACTAAAAAGATTGTGTTTAACGTATTCTGCAGCACGAGCACCTCCATGACCATCAAACACTCCAAAAAGACCAACCAATTCTCCATCCACACCATCGATTCTCGTCTCGTAAAAATCCTCCATTGATGATCTTCTCCCAGCAGAGCTAGCATAACCATAGCTAAATCTTGAATCTTTACTGAGACCGCCTCCTGTAACGGGAGAAACACCAGGTTGATTTGGGTTGACCCATGATATAACCGAATCAAGATACCCCATAATTACTGCTTAAATTGAGTTTGGATCAAATTTCCTGCAAAACAACAATACAAAATAAGCTTCAAGTGAGATTGAATTTGAAGTTTTAAGATTATTTCACATCATTCAAGCATCAATAAGCTTCAATTTATAAACCTAAAAAGTTATAAATCTGTGTCCAATAGCCCAAGAAAAAGCTAAAATTTGACATTTGAGGACAACTGACCCAAATTTCAACCTCAAAATTGATCAAATTCCTAAAATTATTGAGAATTAAACTAACATAGAACCAACTATCGATAATCAGCAACAAAATTCATGTCAAAAAAGCATTAAATTTGACATAGACGATCAAAGTACAAGAAATATTAAGAATCCTTTATTATTCATAATTTTTTACATGAAATTAGGGTTAGACAGATTTATAACGGTAACGAGAATACGATCGAATTACTCTGTGTACACCAAACTTTGAATCGATTAAGAACGAACGGATCAAAGATTACGATGCGAAATTAACAAATTACCTTTTCAAACACCGCAAATGCAGTTCGATCAATCTATCGAGCGTAAGTCTGTATGAATTCAACGGAAACGAATGAGATTTAAGCTGAAAATCCATTGATCTGATATACAATAGGTATATATACACAAACATTTATGATTCCTTACTCGTTTTCAGATACTAGTGGTAGCTTTTGCTCCTGAGATTCGAAGAGAAGATGATCAATCAACGAAAGTTCAAATGAAGTTCCAAGAAATTTCTGTAAAGCTAGGTCAATATTTATACTACTTGAAACGTATATAGTATTTATTATATTATATTTACTCGGCTAAAATTTAATATCAAATATATACTTAATAAAAAAAACTATATTTATATTTATGATTGGGATATCTGTCGTAATTTAAATCTTAAATCCTAAATCATAAGTCACGTACATGTGCTAATTTTTCGTTAAAAATTAACTGATGTTAATGTTAGGGACTAAAGACGCGACTAGATCACAAAAGTTCGGGTTAAGTTTGCAGTTTTTAAAACCTAGGGGTCAAACATGTAATTTAATCAAACCACATGCCTATTTGTGTAATTAACTATTTTTTTATGTGTGTAAATATGATATAATGTAAGTTTTAAGGGAATGCTATGAATGTCATAAAATGAAAAAAAAAGTATGTATATTATAATCTTTTCTGAGTTAAATTTAACATTATATAAGTTTTGAATAAGATATATGAAATTATATCTTAAATTAAGATGATAAAACAATTTATTAATAATTGAAATATACTGATGAAACTTATAAACTATACAACTAAAGAGTAAGATAATTATATAACTTAACCAGAACTGGAAAATAAGACGATTACACTAAAAATCATGTAACTAATTGCAATTTCTTATAAACGGACAGTTTTGATTTTAGTAAACTCAATCACACAAAATAGCTGAATTATAGTATTTATTTGGATTTGTTGATCACGTGACGCACATATGCATTATTTAGGGGCATAGTTGTCTTTTTTTTCTTTTTCAATTTAAGATGTATACTAGAACTAGAATTATTGTTGGCTTCGTCAAATAAAAGACTAGTGTTGATTATGTTGTCTAACTATCATAGGATGACCCTTTGTGTGGGCCTAATATTTAATTTCAAGTTATCACGATCGCACAACAAGATACATCTATCTTCTATATCTTCGGTGTGTCTAAATGACTAAATATCTATCTATTTATACATACAAACAATAAAACGGTAACTAAAATCAAAGAATTTGACACCTGTCATTCAATTAACATGCACTCGTGTCTTTATTTAAATTTAATTTTATCAATTATTAGTTTTCATAGCTTCTCGTTAGGGTGGAGGGAGTGGTACACATGGAACCCTCTAATTTTACCCAATTAAAATTTGTCATGTCATTTTTACCCTCTTGAACCATCTCCAACCCTAAAAGAAGGGTGTGGAACCAATAAGCCATTGTATATTTTTTATTATTTCATTAAAAAAAATAAAAAACCACATTTCATTAAATAAAAATAAAAATAATACATATTAAAAACCTAAAATTTAAAAATAATAAAAAGAAAAAAAAGATTATTAACCTAAAAAACATGAAACATCAAAATAAAAAAAACTAAAATAACCTAAAAATTACACGGCCAATTGTATTTTGCCGTAATTTCCCGTTTACGTTGGAGTACGATCGAAATAAAAGGTTCGGGAATATCGTCATGTTTTTTTAGAAAGTATTCCAAGCCGCGGTCCTGTTCTTCTTTTGAAAGCATTTCTTGTTGTTTCTCCAAGAGTTGCACCGCGAGTTCATCCCGTCTTTGTTTTGTTTCCTCCCTTTTCTTGTGGTATTCCATTTTTTTCTCTTTTTCAACATCTTTAGCCGCCTTAAATTCGGAAAGAACCTCCACCAAACTATTGCTTGAAGACTCGGTTGTTTTCTTTCCTTTACTCTTGCGAGTCGGTTGAGTCGGTAAGGATTGTTCGTTTAAGTCGGGGAGGTCTCTCGAGGAAGGGTTGTTTGAACCTTCATTTCCGGAGTCGGATTTGATTTCTTAGACGATTGTTGTTCAAACTCCTCAACCACAACTGCGACGACTTTCCATTTGGGACGGTCTTTGAGAATTTCCCATGCCTCGACGAGGGTGAAACCTTTCCTCTCGTAGAGGTTTTGGTAATTTTTTGTGCTTCATTCATTATGTTCGCATCGAACATCCCACTACCCCAACGGCATTTCTAAAAAAACATAAATTTACAAAAAATATGTTAATAAATTACAAAAAATATAAAATATAAGCAATAATTAAAAAAATATAAATTTACTGCTTGCGTGTATAGGCCGTTGAAATTATTGATCTTTGTGTTCATTGACGTCCACTTATAATTCAATTGATCTCTAGTGCGGGTGGCTTCACCCATTAGCCCGTCGAAATGATCTAGCACACGTTGTCAGAAGGATTCGGCTTTTTGTTGATCACCAATTTTTGGGTCCTCGGATACATGTATCCAAGCTTTAGGTAGAGCCAAATGTTCCTTTTCGGTCCAAAGCTTCTTGTCCGCCCGATTCGGGAACTTTGCTTTACCTTTACGTTGTTTTTGGGGTTGAGTTTCTTGTTCTTCTTCATGGACTTGTTGGTCTAGAGAATCAATATCAAAATCCATATTTTCAAACGGGTTAAAGTCTGCTTGAGCAAGCCTTTCCAACTCCTTCATTGGAAGCGGAGTTTCTTGTACATCGGTGTCAACATTTCCGGGGGGATTAAAAGATTGATTTTGGTAATATTGAAATAGTGGAGAAGTAAGTGCGGGTAGAAAGGGTTAATTTTGGTACTGAAACGGTTGATTTTGGTGTTGAAACGGTTGATTTTGGTATTGAAACGGTTGGTTTTGGTATTGCGGTTGCGGATGAGATGCCCGAGGTTGACTTGAACGAGGTCGTTACGGTTGCGGTAGACTTGAACGAGGGTGTTGCGGTTGAGAGGCACGCACTTTGGGACGATATTTTTTGGAGGAGGATGAATCCATTTTTTTAGAGTGTGAATGAGATTGAGAGAAAGTGTAAAAAATTATTTGTGTAAAATGTATATTTATAGGTGAAAAATTGTTTTTTTTATTTAATTACCCTCCCCCCCCCCAACGGTCCCAAGTCCCAACGGCTACATATGTTCCAACGGCTACATATCTTCAACGGTTATAAACAGGTATATTAACCCGTGCCAGTAAACCCGTGCGAAGCCTGCTAGGCATCGGCAGTGTTACCCGTGGAACCCGCGAAACCCGTGCGAAGCCCGCACCACCACTCGATCCACCCTTATATAAATCAATACAATTATGTTTTGCATTATTTTTAGTTTACCTATCAATCGTGACTTAATTACAATTAATTTTCACATACACTTCTTATGTTAATTTTCAAGAATTATGAGTTCTTATAATTTTATAAACTTAACACACATTAAATCAATAAAGTTCAAAGTGATTTCTCTTTCCCCTTCAATTTTACCTACTACGGTACCGGAATGTCTGTGATCTCCACCAGACATACACAACCCTTTAGTTGGTACACGGAAGTGCATACCATGATTCTTCTGTCTATCAATAACTGCATGCATTGCGCGATGGATGTGAAGAAGTAGACCGTTTATTTCCATTAGGCTCAGGTTTTCAGAACTAGATCACATAGAACCAGTCATCTTACCGGTAAACTGGTTAGGTTGGATTTATCGGATTTAGAAACCGGATAATATTATAAATATTTAAAAAAAATTAAAGTTATATATATAAGTGAATCAGTAAATGAGATTTTGAAAGACAAAAAAAAATAGTTAAAATCAATATAAAGAACTAAATAAATAAGTCTCAATATAAACAATAAAAAAAGAGATCGATACAGAATTGACAAACCTTTAAAGCCAAATACCGAAAGATTTCTCACTACTTCTAAGTCTAACTTTAAACTTGCCCGCATATTAATACCATATCTATCCATCTAGAAGTTCATCAACTACAAATGAAATGAACACTAAGTCCACAACAAACAATTATAAATACAAAAGCAGCCTAAAAACAATTTTCAAAACATGCCAACAATTTTAATGTATATAAAAAATAATTAATAGGGGCTTATTTTTTTAGGCTTCAAACCATTGCTTTACCCCATATAACTGTAGGATCGCCACAGATGACATGTTATTTGATATATATTTTTTTAAATTGATACACAAATAACAAGAAATACATACTTAAATAACATATATAATGGTTTTTAGCAAATGTATACTCTTAATAAAACTAAAATACATAAATAAAATCCAGTTACATTATCCATTTTTAAAGATTAAATTCAAGAATAAGTTTTTTAATTTTTTTATATTTATATTATTGATTATTAGATGATACTACAATATTTATTCTGTATCGTTTCTTTAGTTTTATCTTGTTAAAATATATAATCTTTTAAAAACTTAAAATTTTCTTAAAAATATATAAAAGTTCAATCATTTAGTCAGGTAAAAAGTACAAACCGAACCTGCCAAGAAGAACTGGTATCGCCATTAATGACACGAAAACATAGCAATCCAGTGTGACACGTCATACGACAAATTATATAAATATTTATAATATTTAAAAGTTTGTGAACACACGTTGAATTTTGTGGTCTATGATTGAAATGTGAATCTAGAAAATGGGGGTTACGTGGCAATTCAGTCATACAAAACGCGTAAGTTCAAGAATACAGAAAACAATTATTAAAAGATCTTTTTAATTTTGAATTCTATTTGTATCAACAACTAGTAATTGTACCCGTGCGTGATAGGAGCGTGGTTATTTTTTCCCGCATGACGCGGCAGGAGTTTGGTTTGGCTCGTCGAAAATCATAAAAACGAGCACCGATATCGGGTACGGTAATACCAAAACACTGGCAACAATGTTGTTCGCTCATAAGCGGTTGAGTTTGTCACGGTTACGCAACGTTAACATCGCTCGCTATAGCCTATGATACAAAAAAAAATTGATTTTGAATACAACTCCGTTTAAAAAAAATTATACCGGAACATTCACAAAAAAAAGAACAAAAATCAGCCGCGAATTCTATTTTTAAAAGAAAAATTAGCGAACAAAAACTATTATAGAAAAATGATATTAATAGAAAATCAAACAGATTAAAAGCGTATATTATACATAGTAGAAATGGACAATTGTCTGTTTAAAAAATCCAAAATTAGATGGTCTAAACTCGAAACCAAAAGTTGTCCACGTGTTTAAAAGGACAATTGCGTGTCAACAATTTTCCTAGGTCATGTAATAATTCTCTATGTCCTAACGGGGTATTCTGGAGGTAAATAGTGTATTCTTCTCACCAACTGTAAATAGTTTGAATAGTGCAGTGTGTAAATTTGGATGTGTAAATTAATAAGAGTAGATTAGGTGTCTGTAAAAAAATGTAATTATTCTTTGTAACAAGATTTTATTTAAAAAAAATTGATTTTGTGTTCATAAATCAAATAAAATGATAAGAGGTTGAAGATAATGAAGGAACATAATCACATGGTAACGGTAAAATCGGAGGCCTTTAACAGCTGGATGCTAACGATATCTAAGCTAGGACCAAATCTTACGTAGGGACAACAAGAATAGTTATATGTCAAATCTATTATTTTTGAATTTAAGATTACTACTATAGGATTATGTTCAGGTAAAAATGATTTTAGTTGTAAGAAGGGTGAGAAGGATTTAGGGCTATTAGATCAAATTGTAGAAAATATTTAATGGTTGAGATTAAATTGTAGGAGAAAAAGTTTTTAGAAGGGTATTTTAGTCTTGGTCACTTTTGTTAACTTTTATCAAGTTCCCCCATCATTTTTAAAGGTTCATAACTTTTACATACGACATTATTTTTTTAAAATTACACCATAAAAACGAGCGTTTTTTTATCTTTAAAACAAGTATAGTGTCGTTATAAACAAAAACGAAATTTTTTTTTACGTTTTCCAGCTCATTGTTTAATTAGTCAGGTCAATGTGTAATACAAGTTCATTGTGTAATACAACTTCAATGAGTAATACAAGTTCATTGTGTAATACCACGTCTGGTCATTGTGTAATACAAGTTCATTGTGTTATATGTATTTATCACTGTGTTTTACGTTTTCCAGCTCATTGTGTAGTTAATCAGGTCATTGTGTAATACAAGTTCATTGTATAATACAAGTTCATTGTGTAATACAAGTTCATTGTGTAATACCACGTCTGGTCATTGTGTAATACAAGTTCATTGTGTAATTAGTCAAGTCATTGTGTAATACAAGTTCATTGTGTAATATGTATTTATCATTGTGTTTTACGTTTTCCAACTCATTGTGTAGTTAGTCAGGTCATTGTGTAATACAAGTTCATCGTGTAATACAAGTTCATTGTGTAATACCACGTCTGGTCATTGTGTAATACAAGTTCATTGTGTAATTAGTCAGGTCACTGTGTAATAAAAGTTCATTGTGTTATACAAGTTCAATGTGTAATACAAGTTCTTTGTATTATATGTATTTATCATTGTGTTTTACGTTTTCCAGCTCATTGTGTAGTTAGTCAGGTCATTGTGTATTACAAGTTCATTGTGTAATACCACGTCTGGTCATTGTGTAATATAAGTTCATTGTGTAATTAGTCAAGTCATTGTGTAATACAAGTTCATTGTGTAATTAGTCAGGTCATTGTGTTATACAAGTTCAATGTGTAATACAAGTTCATTGTGTTATATGTATTTATCATTGTGTTTTACGTTTTCCAGCTCATTGTGTAGTTAGTCAGGTCATTGTGTAATACAAGTTTATCGTGTAATACAAGTTCATTGTGTAATACCACGTCTGGTCATTGTGTAATACAAGTTCATTGTGTAATTAGTCAAGTCATTGTGTAATACAAGTTCATTGTGTAATTAGTCAGGTCATTGTGTAATACAAGTTTATTATGTAATACAAGTTCATTGTGTCAAATATTTTTCATCATTGTGTTATATGTTTTCATCATTGTGTTTTACGTTTTCCAGCTCATTGTGTAATTCGCTCATTATTGTGTAATTCGCTCAAATATGTCAGGTCATTGTGTAATATCAGGTCTGATCATTGTGTAATATCAGACCTTGTATTACACATTGACCTGGTGTATTACACATTGACCTGGTATATTACACATTAACCATTATGACCTCCTTTTAAAAACAATAAAATGACACATGTCAAGCTTAAAATCCTTCTTACACTTTTTATTTTTAAATTTTTTTTTACTATAACCTAACCCTACTACTATATATGTATCGATTATAGCATTGGAATGAGTAATATCTATTTTAAATGGACACATTTATAAAAAGTTAATTCGGATTTTCAAATATATCTTGACGATCCTATCAGGGCCGGTCCTAGGGTAGGTCGGGCCGGTCCTAGGGTAGGTTGAGCCGGACCTCTGGTCAGGGCTCATTTTTTAAGGGGTCTAAAATTTTATATATATGTTATATATATATATATATATGTTTTTTATAAAATTTTATATACCAGTTTTATATATTTAGACTTTTTTATAAAAACTTAAAAACATATTGGGTCTTTTTTATAATGGCTGAGCAATCTTTAATCTTTATAATGGTTGAGTCATCTTTAATTTTTATAATGTAATGGTTGGCTCTAATCCGTTTAATCTTTGTAATGTAAATATGTAATGGTTGATTGGTTGAGCCCTAATCCAGTATCCATTTAATATTTATAATATAAATATGTAATGGTTGGGCCCTAATCTTTATAAAGAAATTAGAAACCATCGGCTGTTTAAAAAAGGACGAATTGAATAACAGAAGAAGCAGGAAACGAAGAGTCGAACTGTCGAAGACCAGTCATCAGCCCACTGCCATTACATATTTACATTTTAGAGAGCATAAATTGCAAAGAGCTGATCAAAGAATTTGCTGGCGAGAATGCTAAGAGAGCTTCGCGAATAATTGGTTAGCTATTACGGTATATCATGTAACATACTATATTTTTTTCTATATTTATTGCTATAACGTTAATCGTCGTTTAAAAAAATTAGTTTATATATTTTGTTTGTAGGGGCCTTTTTTCCGACTCGACCGGAGCACTTAAATTCTCAGGACCAGCCCTAGATCCTATTAGTTTCCCTACATAAAATATATACTTATTTTTTAAAGTAAGCTTCGTTTTTGTCCTTGTAGCTTGGTCATTTAAACACCATCTAAAGATATTCGTAGAGATAAGAATGACCCTTGTTGCTTTCAATAGTGACTCACCGAACACATCCACCAGAAAAACACAAAAAAGATGTTATACGAATAAAAAAATTTCAGAGGGTTATAATAGATTTTTTGTTGATATAATTTTAAATTCAAACTACAAGAAATCGACAATGTTGGATACACCATTAATACCATATGGACCCCTCTAGTTTCGCTCATGATTACATTCATGAGGATGGCTGATTGGAATAAAATGCAATGTTTCCAAAACCGAACCGAACAACGAATTGACCGTTTTAGAGGTCCGTTGGTTGGACCAGTTGAACCGGATTTAAAAACCGAATGACGTGATAAATAATATGAAAATTAAAACTATACATATATATACAAAATATAAAAACGCTTATTATTTTATGTAAATTTGCAATTTTAATAACATATAAAGGTTTAAATAAATAAAATATGTAACTTGAAAATACTAAATTAATCAGAAAATGAGATTTTGAATGAAAAATACAAAAAAAAACTTTGAAATCCGGTCCGGTTCACCAGTCCGACCGGTAATCGGTTGGTTCAAATAAAAGCGGTTCAACTACCACAACCAGACCGGTTATGTGTCCGGTTCCCGATCTGACCGGTCAGTCTGGTCCGTTCTGAAAACATTGATAAAATGTCAAATAAAATATGTTTTTAAGCAATATATATAGATTTAACGCGTTAGGTCCTCAAAGAATAGCATCAAGAGATTCTTGTGGAAAACAAAGCTTGAGGTTTCGTTGGTGAGTATGTAAAGAGACTTCTAGATAAATTAAGGAGTAAAATGCTATTTTCGTCCCTGTGGTTTGGTCAAAATTGCCACTTTCATCCAATAGTTTGTTTTTTTGTATCTGGGTCCTCGTAGTTTTAAAATATTGCCATTTTCATCCTCGTGGTTTTAAAATATTGCCACTTTCATCCAGTCAGCTAACACCGTCCGTTTTTCTCAATTAAATGAGGGGTATTTCAGTCCTTTTACATATTTGTTTTATTTCTTCATCTTTTTTACTCTCATTTTTTAATCATAGAAACAAGCGACGGAGGTGTTCCAGTGGTGCTCGTCGGAAACTGGTCAGGAAAAGAGGAAGAAGGCCAGCAGGTGGATGATTAAATTAGAGGTTAAATTGGGGATGATTAAAAAGTGAGAGTAAAAAAGATGAAAAAATAAAACAAATAAGTAAAAGGACTGAAATACCCCTCATTTAACTGAGAAAAACGGACGGTGTTAGCTGACTGGATGAAAGTGGCAATATTTTAAAACCACGAGGATGAAAATGGCAATATTTTAAAACCATGAGGACCCAGATACAAAAAAACAAACTATTGGATGAAAGTGGCAATTTTAACCAAACCACAGGGACGAAAATGACAGTTTACTCTAAATTAAGTCACAAGAATATATAGATTCTTTGAAGTGCTCATGTCACTTTAAAGGTTCTTAACTCTTATGACCGACTTTATTATAAGGTTATAGTAGAAGTCCTAATGAAAGGTGGTCCATTGGAGGGTTACCACAAAAAAAAAAAGAGAGAGATGTGTTATCTCACTTAGGGGTGTTCATCGGGTTTTTTAATCGGGTTTCGGGTTATTCGGTTCGGGTTATTCGGGTTTTTTGTTATAAGAATCCTACCCGTTTACCGACCCAAATAAGATTCGGGTTAATCGGTTTCGGGTTATTCGGTTTCGGGTTTATTCGGGTCGGGTTTATCGGTATTCGGGTTTTTAAATACAAGTTGCAACGCATACTTTATTATTTAACTTAACATTATATTTATTAAATAATAAGCACAAAATGTCAAATAAAAACCTTCTTAATATGATTTTTCATTCAAATCCATGCACTAAACACATATTAACTAAAAAAACACCAAATAAAATAATCAAAAAACTAAAGTGTATCAACCAATCCTATAAACTAAAAAAAATGACAAATCGTATCAACCAACAACGTTAACAATGTTCACTCTTCAAATTCTCACATTCATGTCCGCTCGTACGTTTTCAATCATAAATTAAAAAAAAAGTGAAATAAAATAAGCTTTAAAAATGGTTAGATGTATACTGAGCTAAGATTACAAATAAATATTAATAATAAAATACATTTTTATTATTATTCGGGTTAATCGGGTTAACCCGATTAACCTTTTTTTAACCCAATTACCAAACCGAATACTACCTTCGGGTTCGGGTTCCATCTTTAACGGGTTTGGGTTGTTCGGGTTCCATCTTAATCGGGTTCGGGTTAATTTGGGTCGGGTTCGGTATTCGGGTTTCGGATAAAATGAACACCCCTAATCTCACTCATGGATAGAGTAATAATGTAATACTCATTGTGATATTTCATGAATGAAAAAGGTTGGAAATTGGAATGGTCCCCTCTTGTTGAAGCATAACTCAATGGTCTTGATAACCTCTTGGAGCCCTTCATGATTGTCTCTAGCATAGAGTTATCATAAAAACATCAAGGAAACATGTTAGAAGGGGTCGGAGTTCGTAGCCTCAGGACCGCCTCTGACGGTCAAGTTAGTATGTGTATAATCACATATATTATATTTAAGTATGTACAGTGGTGATGCCAAGAATTATTTCTTATAGGGTCGCTATTTTTTTATACTCGAATTTCTAACATGCATACATAAGATTTTTTTTGGGCCAGTTCGGTTCGGTTGATCGGGTTGGTCAGGTCGGTCACATAATAAAATACGATACGCTAATAAAAATACATCGTTGTTAGAAAACAAATAGTAAAAATATAATGTCATTAGAAATAAGAAAAAATAGATTCTATAGTTGTTCTATACGGGTTTTAACCTTTTGAAAACGATCCATTACATCTTCGACCGAAACATTCGCAAAGAACTATTTTTCAATGTAAGAATCGTTCGTATATTCATCACCCATCTGGTTTGCCCAAGTTCCCAAATTGCATTTACGTACGTTGGTACTACCTCTCCTAAAGTGTCGATTGGTTTTTTAATTCTAGAATTAGGTTTAAATTAAAAGAAATTGGATATTTAAGTTAATGGTTATGGACTCATGACTTACTGAATTGAGTTAATTTAAATTTTATTATTGTGCTTGTTAGAATGGATAATTGAACGGGTTTAATTTGTTTTTAGCCTACTCAAATAAAAATATAATTTGAGTTTAACATTTTTATTTAAAAAAAATACTAATTATTAAACAAGTTTTTTATCGAGTTCAAAGTTTATACAAATTTTTTTTCAAGGTTTGGAGTCAAATATATATATTTTTTAAATCAACGGGTCAACATCAGAAAAAGACTGGATTCGGTCGGCAATCACGTAACGTACCCGCTATATAAAATTTGAAATTCACTGGGGTCGGTTGACCCCGACTCCACCAAGGTACCTCCGCCCATGAGCATGTATGCTATGTTTATAGACAAATAAAGAGTGTAATAGAGAGAGCGCACACATAGGAAAGAGAACCTTTGAAAGGGGTTCACCTTAAAGAAATTTTTACCAAATGGGCTAATTAGAGCCCACTTGAGCTTCTATAATTCTATTACAAATTACTGGACGCTCAAATCTCAATAATTTCTTTAAGATCAAAACCTTGTTTTTCCTTAAAAACCCATTTAAACTGAAAATAGAGGTTTTAGGTTGGATTTTTACCTCAAATGCAACATTTCTTCATGTATTATTCTTCTTAAACGTTGCAGTAATAGTTTGGAAGCAATCTCGGAGCAAAACCACTAGAATCTTGACTTTCTCTCTCTAGAAATGTTCCCTCTCTCACTCTAGACAAATTTGTAGTTTAAGTGAGAATGGAGTCTGATCAAAGGGGTGTTTAGGGTTTACCCCTACCCTTCATCATACACCTTGGGCCCAAGCCCGCTTCCCTCAAGCCCATTATCCGTTTCCCTTTGTTTCATTCGACGCAAATATAAAGGTTGGGATTTGCGGATGTTACAGGTGCCGGAGGGAAAGGTTGTGGTGTAAAGAAGAGAACGAAAGCATGTGGAGGAGGATGTTTCCGGCCTGTGGGCGGTGGGTGACAGGGTGGAAAAAGATGGTAGAAGGATTTTCGAGGAGGGGTGGAAAAGATGGTAGAAGGGTTTTGAAGGAGAGAAAGAAACAGAAGGAAGGGTTTGAAAGCTTACCGACTAGTGTTGAAGTAGGGTCGGCTGGCGGTGGGTGGTGGCTGGTTGTTCCCGACCGACAGTGACGGTGATGTGAAAGCATGGTGGTGGTGAAATATATTACCGTTCTTACCAAATGTACTCTTGGAAAGAGAGAATAGTCAATTCTTATATCAAAAAGTGTATCATAATTCTAAAATGAAAATAACACATGTAATTATAATCACACATCAAGTGTATATTACACATGTAATGAAGAATAATTACGCATACAATAAGAATTACGCATAAATTGCATATTACGTCTTCAACTGATTTTACGCATGGACTGATAATTACGCAAATATTAAAAAACATTCAAACACAATTGTTGCTAACTACGCATGTTCTAACTATTACGGATGTAAAAACAGTTAATGATAGGGTATAAATCAGATGGAGAAGTTACAGAAAAAACTATATCACCAAGACTAATAACGTTGTATGATTCATAATATAACACAATATCTGTAAATAACTAATAATTGCAAACAACATTAAAATAAAACTATATATCGATCATGTATGAAGATAAAATAAGAACGAAAAATACATCTATTTGAATGAGAAACTGATTGTACCTTGAACATCATCCATCGTCTCTTCTAAAATCAATTTCAGCAAAAAGATGAATATCAGCTGATGAATCGCAAATAGAGATAAACATAAATAATAAGGGTCTGAAGATCTTTACGAAAATTATGAAAAACATTTGCATTCAGTACAAACAAATCGTCCACGTCTATCCATAACAATCACACAATTCGGTTATTACTACGCATTATCATAAATGGTAGAATGACAAATATCCTTTCCACAAAAAATTACAAGGAACATGCGGCACGCTGCTATCCCTTCGTACGCTTTGTACAAAATAAAGCTTTTGTATTTAAAATTTCCTATATATATATATATACTAGGTTAGAATTCCGTGTATTACACGGGTTGAATAAATGTAATGATATATACTTAGTAATAAAAAATTTGTGTCTTTAAAAACCTGTGTATTACACGAGTTGAATAGAATTTTACGTGACAGTTATAAATTTTGTTAAGTTAATTTTTAAAACATTTTTTATTTGAGTATTATTTTTTTTTATGTAACTGATAAATATTAATTTATATTAAACTTTAGAAACTCGATGTATTACACGGGCTGAATAAATGCAATGTTATATATAATTAGTATTTATTTTAGTAATAAAGATTTACATATTACATATTTATGAAAAACGTTTTATAAAAATAATTATAGAAATCATTATTATTTAATAGGAGAGAGAGGCGGGAAACAAAAAATTATAAAAACAATTAAATAAATTTGTATAATTAATAGGAGAGAGAGGCGTGGAAAAAAAAGTTAAGGATACATGAGAGAGTGACAAGTATCACATCAAAACCTTTATTTATTATATAGTATAGATCCTCTCTCCATCTATGCGGAGGACAACGGCTGGCACGATTTGTTAGAACCAAAAGATGGAAGATGTTTGTAGATTTCGTGTTCTATAACAATTAATTCAAACGAAATTCAAACCTGGAGATGAATCAAGAACTTGAACGAATGCTTGGATTAACCCTTGAATCGTGATACACAATCAGATAAACCTATTTGTTGGTTACCACAATCGTTTATCGGATTAGACAAGGTTTGCCTTGAAGGAATTCGAATTTTGTTGTCTCTGTGATTGCTTTTTCTTCTCCGATAGAATGTAAAGAAAACCGTCTGAAATGTGCGTCCCTCAACAGAATGAGAATCGCACCTTTATTCTTTTGATGATTTTTCGTCTTGATCGATTTAATGAGCCCAAAATGAATCAATAATCCATAACAGGCCAAGCTAATTCACAAGCCCAATATTGTATATATAATGAACCAATAATCCATAACAGACCAAGTCAATTAACAAGCCCTATATTGTTGAGCCCAAATAAAGAATAAAACCAAATAACATGTAGGATTAAATCGAGCCCGCACTCCAGTGTCACCTAACTCGTTTAATCTCTAACGTTATTACATTGATCTACAAGTTAATCCAATATACTAAAATGTATATATATTGATAACACTAAAATTACCAACAATGTTGTGAGGAAATTGGGTTCTGTTGGGGCTAATATTGGGGCGGATAAAAGGGTCGCCGATGCCATCTCCGTTGCCTCACTCCGCCGTGAAATTTGAGGGTCGAGGCCGAGAAAAAAGGAACCATATCTTGATGAGAGGTTGAGAACAAGCGGTGAGAGAACGCCGACAACACCACCACCACCACAGTAACAAACCACTAATGGTGGTGGTGGTGGTAGTGGTGGTGTTTTGGGTAATTTGAGGGTTAGCCCCCGCTGATTTCTGTGAGTCAGGTCGCCGGAGGTGGTATTTTGGGTGATTTTTGAGGTTGGAGATGGTCGCCGGTGTTAAAGGTGATGGTGGCTTGAATTTTGGTCGGCAATGTGAAGGTGGTGGTGACTGGTGGAGTGGAGTGGAGTGGAGTGGAGTAGAGAGAGAGTAGAGAGTGGGGGAGTCATTAGAGTTTTTTTTATGTGTGGAAGTGGGTGATATGAAAATAATGACAAAAACCATCCCTGAGGGTGGTGAAATGACAATTTTACCCCTCACGTGACGTGCAAAGAAGTAAGTCATCATAAGTGTGTGTGTGTTGATGATATCCATCGATATCCCTCATAAAGAAAAAAACATTTTTGAGTTATATGTGTGTCTGTATGTGGGTGTTCGCTTTGTCATGGTTAAGCTGATAAAAAGATATTGATACAACGAAAAGGACAAAAAAAGATGGAAGATAATATGTGTATATCTTTGATACTTTGTGCAGCAAGAGTAGGAGCTCTGACATCGCTAAGTGGATCCATCAAGTGAAAGGGAGTCCAGATATATCTGATGACGTGAGGAAGTATCTCTAAAATGAAAGTCTTAATTCCACATACCCGTGGTATGTGTATAACCTTAATCTTTTTCTACCTTCTCTCATAGTATGTTTCAGTTTCTTTTATCTTATTATTGTTGATGAAAATGACCCTTAGAGCCAGTGTTGATACATATATGTATAACTATATGTAAATGTGTGTTTATAGGCTTCTTAGATGTACATTACCGAAAATATATAGAAATTAAGACAAGGTAGTACACGTGTGTAATTTAGTGATTGTTTTATGAAAGTACAGCCATATTAAAAGCATCCCTGTGAAATGCCAACTGAAAGTGAACAAGGGTATAGAGGTTACTTGATGATGGCTATATTTGTCAGGAATTTCAGAAGATGTCCATTCTTGGTGCCAATTACCCAAGGTATGATTAATAATGAATTCTTGTGAAAATATAGTTTTGTTCATGTACTATTATTAGACAATAAATGTATTGTATTATATTCTAGGGATTAGAGTGTAATTATATTTATTATATATAACCATGTAATCTCGGTTGAATAATATGCAAGAATACAATTCAATTACCAAGTTTATCTTGGTATCATAGCTTTTCCCTAAACCTAATAAGGCGTCGATCCTGTTCCTCTCCCCTTTTTTTTTTTCTGTGATCGGTACCTGCCATCATAGTGGCCCTTTTTGCAGCCTTTTCCCAAACCGAGAAAACAACTCACAACTCTCACAAATTTGGATTCACTCTTTCTCCAACCAATTATGGGTAACGGAAGGCTATGGTACAACCATTCTTGATTACCAACAATTTGTTTGGTTATTCCAATGGGACTGTTCCTGCCTACAGATGTCAATACAACCGTCTGGCTCCTCTGGAAAAGACAAAGAAGCCGCACCACAACCACCACAGTCGAACCCTAATTACGCGACTTGGCTCTCTAATGACGCTCATGTTCATTGTTAATCTTGGTATAATTGTATTGTGTATTGTATATCATAATGAGAGATTACAATGAGTACAAATAGAGAACATAATTACACATTAATCCCTTCTAGTATACTAATATACAAAGTATTATCTAACTGTCTAATAGTCCCCCTCAAGCTAAGCCCGAGAAACGAGCTGTAGCTTGTCCCGTAGAATCACGAATCTTTCTGATGGTAAAGGCTTGGTAAAGATATCGACGATTTGATCGTGTGTAGAGATAAATTGAACAGAGAGTTTTCCTTGAGCGATCTTTTCTCAGACAAAATGAAAGTCGACTTCTACATGCTTTGTGCGAGCTCGGAAAACGGGATTAGCTGATAAGTATGTGGCACCAAGATTATCACACCATAAGACTGGAGCAGACTTGACTTGAATGCTGAGTTCACGCAGAAGTGCTTCAAGCCAAGTAAGCTCGGCAACTGTATCGGCTAAGGCTTTGTATTCAGATTCGGTTGAAGACCGAGATACGGTCCGTTGTTTTCTCGCTGACCAAGAGACAAGATTATTCCCAAGATAAATGGAAAAACCCCCAGTGGATCGACGGTCATCGGGCAACCAGCCCAATCAGCATCTGTGTAGGCAGCAATAGGTCGATAATGAGCGTCTGTATAAGCATGTAACGTAGAACCAGAAGCTCGTTTGAAGAAAAGAACATGATCTAACGTGCCCTGAATATATCTGAGAATGCATTTGACCGCAGACTAATGATTGTCGGTGGGCGAATGCATAAACTGACATACTTTGTTAACAGCAAAAGCGATGTCCGGCTGTGTGAGAGTGAGATATTGTAGAGCCCCGACAATTTGTCGATATCGAACCAGGTTGTCAAAAAGTTGACTGTCGCCAAGGGCCAAATTGGCCAAAGTGGAGCACGGCGATGAAACGGGTTTGGATTGCGAGAGACCTGCCTTGCTTAAAGTTTTCAATATGTACTTTTTCCGAGAAAGCAGTAAATTTGACTCTTTTGAGGTAACTTCAATTCCCAAGAAGTAAGTGAGCGGGCCCAGATCTTGCAATGCAAAAGTCTTACTCAAGTGTTTAACCACTGTGTCTATAGCAGCCTGATTGTTGCCTGTTAAAATAATGTCATCAACATAGACGAGCATATATAAAAGAGTACCTGCAGAGGAGTAAATAAAGAGTGACGGGTCAGTATTGGACCCCTTGAACCCCAGATTCTGAAGAGCCCCAGATAATCGTTGGAACCATGCTCGAGGTGCTTGTTTTAAGCCATATAAGGATTTGTGTAACAGGCATAAATGGTTCGGTTTGACAGGATCAATAAAGCCAGGGGGTTGTCATAGATAAACGGTCTCATGTAAATCCCCATTTAAAAAGGCATTCTGAACATCCAACTGCCTTAGAGACCATCCCCGGGTAACGGCCAAGGAAAAAACCACTCGAATTGTGGTGGCTTTTACAACGGGACTGAAGGTTTCATGATAATCAACACCAGCTTGTTGGTTAAAACCTTTAGCAACGAGACGAGCCTTGTATCTCGTGATAGCACCATTTTGATCCCGTTTGATCCTGTAAACCCATTTGCAATCAACTATATTAGCATTTGAAATCGATGGAACTAAGGTTCATGTACCATTTTTCATGAGAGCATTGTATTCTGCAGTCATGGCGTCCCGCCATTGAGGACTCTTGTTAGCAACAGTGAAGGTTGTGGGCTCGGTATGGGTGGATTGGGTAGTGGTAGTGTAGGCTGATGGTTTATAGGGTTTGGTTTGGGGAGGATTTTGGCGAAGGTTGGCTGGACGGTTGCGGGTAGGAGGTGGTGGAGTGGATGGTTGAGTGTAGGTTGTTTGAGTGGGAATAGGCTGTTGGGGGCTGGTTTGGGTAGGAATGGGCTGTTGGGGGCTGGTTTAAGTGAAAATGGGTTGTTTGTGGTGGCGATGATAGGTTTGAAAAGGAGAGGTAGGCTGTTGAGTGATAGGGGTGAGGTCCGGATGCGAAGTGGCAGGTGGGGTGGCTGGTTGCGGTTGTGGAGGGACAGGTGGTGGGGCTGAGATGGATGTGGATGATGGTTCGGAGGTGGGAGGTGTATGGGAAGGATTTTGGGAAGGGGGTGGTTGATTTGGAGGTATAGGAAATGATGAAACATAATGATCAGGTGTAGAGAAGAGAGGTGTGAGAGGAGGTGGTTGAGAGAATGGGAAAAGATGTTCGTTGAAACGCACATGTCGTGCAATGTAAAGACGATTTGTTTTGGGATCAAGACAATGGTAACCATGATGAGAGGTACTATACCCAAGGAAGACACATGGGAAAGAACGAAAATCCATTTTGTGTTTGTTGTAAGGACGTAAGTGAGGATAGCATTGGCATCCAAACACACCTAAGAAGGAGAGACCAGGTGAATGGTGAAAGATGTGTTCAAAAGGAGAGATTTTTTAGGCGGTACGAGAAGGCATCCGATTAATGAGATATACCGCCGTGTCAAAGGCAAAATGCCAAAAACGTTGAGGTACACCAGATTGAGTGAGAAGGGTGAGGCCAGTTTCCACAACATGTCTATGGCGTCTCTCAACAAACCCATTTTGTTCACTGGTGTGAGGACATGAGAGACGATGAATGATGCCGAGTGAAGAGAAGAATAAGAAGAGAGGTCGAAATTCCCCACCCCAATCTGTTTGGACATATTTTAATTTTGTTTGAAATTGTCTCTCAACCATAGCATGAAAGTGTTTAAAAATAATACATACATCAGATTTCTGTTTTAATGGGTAAATCCACATATAACGAGTAAAATGATCAACACAAAGTAAAAAATAAGTATCACCATTAAAAGATTTAACAGGTGCTGGCCCCCAAACATCACAAAATATTAAATCCAAAACATTATGACTTTTAAAAGTTGAAGAAAACAAATGAAGTTTTGAGGATTTCCCCATGTGACAAGAAGTACAAGAGGTACTCAAACTTTTATTACTAACAGGAAGTGAAAATTTTAAAAACATTGACTTCAAAAGATCAGGATGTGGATGCCCGAGTCTTCGATGCCATGTATCAGCGGATGCACGAATAGCAGAAGAAGCAACTTTGCGAAGTGGACGAAGTGATGGAAGATGGATGGAGTAAAGCCCGTTGTCACTTGGACCCGTGAGGAGGGTATTGCGTGTAAACGTGTCCTTCACAGCAAAAAAAGTGGAGTGAAATTCAAAGAAAACATTATTATCAGGACAAAATTTTTGAACAGAAAGAAGGTTTCTTTTAATTTGTGAAACATGAAGTATATTGGATATTGAAAAGGTTTTTGTGGGAGAGTGAAGTGTAATGGAACCGATGTGTAAAATAGGTAAACCCTCACCGTTGCCAACATGAAGAGAGTCCTCACCGTAATAGGGTTCTGAATTATCAAAACTGTGGAGATCTGAAGCAACATGGGTGTTGGAGACAGTGTCGGGCAGCCACGCGGTTGAAGATTGCGAGCGATGATCAGCATAGTTAGCAGTGGGATGCCTTGACCTCAATGTGTTAGGATCACGGTTGGGGCAATAAGACGGTATGTGCGTGATTCCACACCTGTTACATGTACCATGAATCATATGCTGATTAGTTGCCCAACTAAATTGACCTCGGTTTCCTCCATTGTTGGTATTGAAAGAACAAAAATTGCTTCAGCCACAACGACCACAGTTGGAATAGCTACGACTGCGACCACGAGAGGCATACATGGCTTGCGGTTGTGGAGATTGTGGCTGGACATTAAGACCCACTGAAGACAGCAGCTGTCGAAGTGCATTAAGGGTCTCATTAGGTATTGAAGAAGTGACAGCAGGTGGCGGTCCACTGGTGGTGGCGGTGAAGGCTTGAGGAGAAGCCGTTGCGGGTTTCTTAACCATGTAATCATGATCTGAGATAAGACCATTAGCAAATGCAGTAGGAAATTGACGGGCCAAGATGGTGGATTTCAAACTGTTGTACTTTTCACGAAGACCGGTTAACACATGCATGATAAGATCTTTTTCCTTAACAGGTTCTCCAATGTTTGCTAAAGAATCAGCATACTCTTGTGCACGTGTGAGATAGCTGGTGACAGTTTCATCATCTGCCATCTGGATGCGTTGCAACTGCTGTTTTAGGGTGTATTCCCGAGAAGATGTATTGGGGGCAAAGGCTATTTCCAAGGCTAGCCATAATTCACGAGAAGTAGTGCCTTGAACATGTTGAAAAGCACCTTCAGAGATTGTAGAAAGAAGCAGCATACGCACATGAGCATCGTTGGAAACCCAAGTTTCATGA
The DNA here is from genome assembly GCA_023525975.1 of Smallanthus sonchifolius. Classification (NCBI taxonomy): domain Eukaryota; kingdom Viridiplantae; phylum Streptophyta; class Magnoliopsida; order Asterales; family Asteraceae; genus Smallanthus; species Smallanthus sonchifolius. The sequence goes on along the minus strand of CM042033.1, from coordinate 69,816,140 downwards.
TTGGGATTTGGCTGGATGGTGGGATCGTTGCTTTTGTCAGCAGAGGGAATTGTGATAGTGGGATTGGGACAAGGGATAGATTTATCAATATAACCAAATAGTCTATTGGTTACAAGAAAAGGCTGCATCATAGTCTTCCAATAGCCATAGTTGGTGGAAGAAAGGGTAAAACCAAACTTGTGAGAGTTGTGATTGGGTTTCTCGGCTGTGGTGAATGAGGCAAGCAACGCCATTGGTTTTGTGGTTGATAAGTGTGATCGGTTGTTTTGGTGATGGCTGATCGGAAAAAGAAAAGGAGGGTGGCGGCTGATTAGGGTTAGAAAAAAAAAGAAAGGTGGCGATTTAGGATTGCAGAGAACTAGCTCTGATACCAAGTTAATCTTGGTATAATTGTATTGTGTATTGTATATCATAATGAGAGATTACAATGAGTATAAATAGAGAACATAATTACACATTAATCCCTTCTAGTATACTAATATACAAAGTATTATCTAACTGTCTAATATTCATATGCTGATTATGTCTACTGTTTCTGAGGCGTCTTTCCCAGCATGTTCATAAGCGCCTCACACATCTTCTAGGGAATACACCCTAAAGACACAGTTGCTAAAATCCAGATGAAGGGCGATGAAACCTCGTTTGCTTATCTTACTAGAGCATAGGAGTATTCAGCTGCTATTGCCAATATTGGTAAACCTTTTACGGAGGAAGATCTTGTTATGCTCGTTATTTTCGGTCTGCGGGAAGTGTACAATGGCTTGAAGTCCACATTGCTTGCTAGGCAGTTTCCAACCGCCTATTCTGAATTGTATGGACTTTTATCGGATCATGATTATATGATCAAGAAGCAGCTCACTGATGCTTCACCATTCACGATTGTCAACAGCAACTGCCATGCTGCTGCCGCCAGTCACTCTTTTTCTTCATCGGATGCCCTTCAGGCTGTCCAACAACTGGCTGCACAGCTGGGTATTCAGCTATAGACCGATCCTATACAACACCCCTCTACACAACCGGCCCAACCATTCTATACAATACGGTGAGGAAATAACCATGGTCGTGGTTCAAACTACCGATCAGGAAACAACCGTGGACGAGGAAACTACAAAAATTACAACAACCTGCAATCAAGGAGGAGGTAATCGCAGTCAATTTAGTTGGGCTTCTAACGAGAATATTGTTTATGGCTCGTGTAACAGGTGCGGTATTGGCCATCTTCCCTCACAATGTCCCATTCGTGATCCTGCTACATTTAGGACGAGACAACAACCTTTTGCAAACTTTACTGACTACCGCTCCCAGGCGCCAAATTCTTGGCTTCCGGACACTGGTTCTAATGGCGGTTATTTACTACAAGCATACCGGTCTCTGTATCAGGTTCAACATGAGTAGCCTCCATATTCATGACGACTGTTGTCCCTTTCGGTCCTCCAATAGTGGATTCCTTCCTTTTTAGCTTTGGACAATTAAGTCGTAGATGTTTAGTATCCCCACACTCATGGACCCTAGGTGGTTCGATTGTGTTCTCCTTACAATTTCTTGCGACGTGGCCCGCCCGGTGGCACTTGTAGCATAATTTGCATTCTCTCTTGTGAACCCTTTTACACATGTTGCATCGTCTTGCTCTACACTCTCCAGAATGGTGTAGGTTACACATGGTGCATAACGGGTGGTTCCCTAAGTATGGCTTCTTCTTTGATGAATTACTATCGACCTTTTTCGTACTTCTTCTAGCACTTCCACTTGTTGATCGGAAAGTATCCCATTTCCTTTTCTGGCCTACACCATTCGTCCTCTTTAAGTCTTCACAACGAACCACCTTGTCCGTCATTGTCCTCGATAATTCCACAGCCGCTTAATATGCTCGGTGTCCGATCATGCCACATTTAAAACAACTGAGTGGCCTACACCTTCCCGCATGGTGATAATCACATTTCGATCATAATGGTAATCTTCCTCTGTACGACTTCCTTTTTCTGCCAAGTTCTCTTCTAGCCTCCAGGCGCCTTCCACTTTTCCTATGTTAGGTTCCTCTAGTTCAATGTACTTCCTTTCCTCTCCCACTCTCCTTTGGTCCTCATTTTGCTCATCTTCTTGCCGTTCACTAGGTTGCGGCGCTAGTCCTTGAACGAATTGTCCTAGCATCCACCAAGGTTCTTTCTCGTGGCATTAGTTGTGCCATTTCCTGAAACTTATCAGTGTACTCCTGAACTAATAGGTTGCCCATTTCATGGTTTAGGAGCTCCATCTCATGATTATCCTCTTGAAACAGATCATAGAAGTTCCCTTCTACATTCATCTGCGCAGTGATAGCTGGCAAGGCATTCGTAATGGCTTGCGTGATAAGTTGTTGGAGTCGTGCCGCATTGGTGTGGGTGTTGGTGTTGGTTTCTAGCATTTGTCAGCCGGATCAAGCGTTGGCTCGGGTGGTCATCCTGCCTCCTCTTGCCATTTGTGATGAATAAGTTTGAAATATAAGGAAACATATAGATATGTTGATAGTTATCATACTTTTTATAATAGTGTTACGAGGATTTTTCATAAGCAATTAAGGGAAAAGAAAACATGCTCATAAATAGGATAGCTCATGGAGCTTTTTGGAAGTACAATGCTTGACATTACCTAAACGCTATATGTCGGGAAATATGCAATAAATAAAAGTACATGATAGAGGAGGACACAAGCGAAAATTCACTTATGTTGTTACAAAATAAAATAAGAAAAATATAGTCGAAGGGACTCTTCAATGGCGGCGACGGGAATGGCGAGGTTTGCGTCTACGTGCGCGATCCGCATAGTCACGGATGTTCCTCAGGTACCTCTTGAACCTGTTCCCTCTATGACCCACTCGTATGGCTCGGGTTGTTGACGTGTTGGCTCCGTTGCCTGTAACTCTTAGGGCCAAGTCTCCTCCATTGCCAATGGGGGATTGTTTAGGTATAGCGGGCTCGAGAAATACTGTGGTTCCTCCATCGGGAAGAACTGTGAGGCGTTTGAGTAGCGCGGACCCATAAGGTACGGGCCGGCATACCTCTTAGAATAATCCATGTGCACGCTATGGCGTGCCCTCAAGTCGTGGTCGTGAAGCTCCGGGAATGGAAACGGTGTCGGCGCTGCGTAAGGTGGCAACTCGAGTGGTATGGGTAATCCCGACCATCCGGCGTAATCATTACCCCAAATGGGGCGGAGTGGCATGCGTGCGGATTGGCCGATACGTGGGGCTGCTTCCGTGTGTGATCGGCTCACACTCCTATTGCTGCTTTCGAGCGACGTCCATGACTCGTAGGTCTCTATAGTTGGCTCCGACTCTTCTGGCGCCCAGTTCTCGGGGCCAGGTACAAATGTTGTTGGTCCGCATCCTGGCGGGAAGTCTCGAACAACCATAGGCCGCGGGGGCTTTGAGGGTCCGACACCCATGTCGTACGCGACCGTCATTTGTGCTCCAAACTCCATGGAATAAGCAGGCAAGATCGGCTTTGGTGGCAAGCTAGGGGCGAGTTAAGGATGACGACGGATGCCTTTCTTTTATCGTTTGACGCCATCTCTATGTAGATTTTAGGCGTACAAGAAAATGAAATATATAAGTAGTTAGTATATAGCAACGATAGGAGTGTGAGTCAATCACACACGAGAGTGGCTCCGCGTATCGGCCAATCCGCACACATGACACCTTACGCAGCGCCGACACCGTTTCTATTCCTGAGTTGCACGCCACAACGTGCACATGGATTATTTTGAGAGGTATGCCGACCCGTACCTTATGGGTCCGCAATACTCAAGCGCCTCACAGTTCTTCCCGATGGAGGAACCACAGTATTTCTCGGGCCCGTTATACCTAAACGAGCCCCCATCGGCCCTAGAGGAGACTTGGCCCCAAGAGTTATTGTCAACGGAGCCAACATGTCAACAACTCGAGCCATACGAGCGGGTCGTAGAAAAATTGGAGAAGGCCACTACCCGAGGGAACAGGTTCAGAGGTACCTGAGAAACATCCATGACTACGCGGATCGCACACTTAGACGCGAACCCCGCCATTCCTGCAGCCGCCATTGAAGTGTCCCTTCGACTATATTTTTTTATTTTTTTTGTAACGACATAAGTGAATTTTCGCTTATTTCCCCTATCATGTACTTTTATTTATTTCACTTTCCGAACATATAACGTTTAGCTAATGTCAAGCATTGTACTTCCAAAAAGCTACATGAGCTATCCTATTTATGAGCAAGTTTTCTTTTCCCTTAATTGGTTATGAAAAATCTATATGTTTCCTTATATTTCAAGCTTATTCATCACAAATGACAAGAGGAGGCAGGATGACCACTCGAGCCAACGCTCGATCCGGTCGACAAATGCTAGAAATCAATGCCTACACCAACACTAATGCTAACCTGGACGCACGACTCCATCAACTTATCACGAAAGTCATTACGAATGCCTTGCCAGCTATCATTGCGCAGGTGAACGTAGGATGGAACTTCTATGATCTGTTTCAAGAGGTTAATCACGAGATGGAGCTCCTAAACCATGAAATGGGTAACCTATCAGTTCAGGAGTACACTGATAAGTTTCAGGAACTGGCACAACTAATGCCACTAGAAAGAACCCCTTGGTGGATCCTAGGATGATTCGTGCAAGGACTAGAGCCGCAACCTAGTGAATGGCAAGAAGATGAGCATAATGAATTAGAGGAACCTAACAGAGGAAAAGTGGAAGGCGCCTGGAAGGCTAGAAGAGAACCTGGCAGAAAAAGGAAGTCGTACAGAGGGAGATTACCACTATGCTCGAGATGTGATTATCACCATGCGGGAAGGTGTAGGCACTTAGTTGTTTTAAATGTGGCATGATCGGACACCGAGCATATCAAGCGGTTGTGGAATTATCGGGAACGATGATAGACAAGGTGGTTCGTTGTGAAGACTTAAAAAGGACGAATGGTGCATGCCAGAAGAGGAATTGGGATACTTATGGAGAATGCAAGGCAAGACGATTCAACATGTGTAAAAAAGTTCACATTGGAGAATGCAACATATATGCTACAAGTGCAACCAGGCTGGCCACGTCGCAAGAAATTGGAGAATAGTGGTTAAAATGGTGAATTGGAGTATGGTAAGTGTTTATGGTGTTGATAAAATCATTACTTAGTAGAAACCTCAATCAAATGGTGAATCAAGAACCTTTGGAAATTGGGTGAAATTGGATGAAACCCAAACGGGTTAACTTGGGTTGAAAGTTGATTGTTGGGTATTAAGGGTTTGGTTAAGGTTGTGTTAACCAAACTAATTTAAGGTGTTGATCTTTAAATCATAGGTGTGTCGTGAATCTCAATTTGGGGTGTGGATTGAGATCATAGGATTGCTAATTGCAATTGGATTGATAGATGATCAAGGCGTTAAAGGAGCTTGCTTGGAAGACCAAGTGGAATCGTCATTAGCTAAAGGTAAGTGCTTTGCACTTACTTAGTAATGATAGGTGGTAGTAAATGCACATGCTTGATATACATGTTGATTTTGTTGATTATCATATGTGCAAATGTGTGTATGTTGATTTGGTGAATTTGACTTATGTGGTTTAGAGTCAAACAAATGTGGTAATTGGGTGAATTTGACTTATGTGGTTTAGAGTCAACAAATGTGGTGAATTTGACTTATGTGGTGTATAGTCAAACAAAATGGGGTGAATAAGGTTTAATTGAAGTCATTAAACTTCACAAGTATAAATGGTGGGTTGGGATCTTTGAATCCCACGTGTCGATAAATAACGGATAGGTTATAAAGGTTGATTGGTGTCGTGTGTGTACCCTTGTTTGTATGCTAAAGAGTCGGCGTTTGAAGTCTAAGAACCTCACACGGTGGTTTATTGAGGTCATGAACATCACTTATGTCGTTGTAGCTTGAAGTCTTTGAACTTCACTAATGTCGTTGTTGCTTGAAGTCTAAGAACCTCACACGAAAGGAATTTGAGGTCATGAACTTCACAAGGTTGTGTTGTGGCGTTTGAGGTCTTTAGAACCTCATATAGAGGAGTTTGAAGTCTAAGAACCTCACATGGTAGTTATTTGAGGTCATGAACTTCACATAGTTGTTTTGTGGTGTTTGAGGACCTTAGAATCTCACAAAGAAGTGTGGTAAATATAGGTGAAAGTGCAGGGAACATGGTTGTGTTGGTTTGAACATGATCATTTCCAGGGAACATGGTTGTGTTCATCTGAACAAAACCATATCAGAAATCTTGTTTTTTTTCTGATGCTGAAGGGGAACACAGTTGTGTTCATCTGAACATGATTGTGTTCCGGGAACATGGTTGTATTCATCTGAACACAACCACGACAGATATTTTGGGTCCTTAGAATATTTTTTGTAGAGTATTCTTTGGTAATACCCATGGGAGGGGGGGGGGGGTTTCAGACATATTATTATCATTACTAATGATGTTTTTATGGTGTTTTCTTGTAGGCGAGCTCCGGTTCAATGTCTCGGGTCACGCTTCATGGTGGATTGGATTCTCATTTGTTTAGTGGTTGTTTGTGGTTGGAGTTAAAACTCCTTTGGGGTTCATTAGACTTGTTTTAATTTATCTTTTGGAGGTTTAAACTTGTCGTTATTTTTAAGATGTCGGTTGTTTGTCTATAAACAAATTATGTCGTTTGTCGTATCATTTCTTTTGGCTTATGTTGTTTAATCAAGAGTGTTAAATGTGACCTGAATTCCGCGTATTTTGAAAGTTAAAATTTGGTTGAAATTTTGGGTGTTACAACTTGGTATCAGAGCATTGGTTTGAGGGATTTGGGTGTGCAAGACACCGAACTCAAACTTATTTGCTCTTGATAGGGGGGTATAATGAGAATCCAACGAAGGTATGACCGAGACACGGAGCTAAGGTGGAGGTTAGTAATGATATTTGTTGTTTGTTTATTTGGTGGCCAAGGTGTTTATGTGTGCCGAAACTTGTCTTGGGAGTTATCACATGGGGACAATGAATATATTTAGGCATAGTATATTACTAATCATGTCTGGCCAGGATGATTAGTAATGTAACATGTCTACGTGTCTTCATGGTGGCCATGTAATAATAACCATCACCAAGGAGTAAGTGAAGGTGAATATGTATGTATTTATATGTATCTAGATGTAGATATACTTATATACATATAGGAGCATAACTTAAGATAGATGCCTATAGTTATGCTTATACACGTATGACGAGTCGATCGTCTTAACACAGTCGGGGAATGACTGACGGAGACAGATGTTAGTAGACGAAAATAGTAGATGGGAGTTGTCTTAAAGACTCATGTACGAAAGAGTCTACGCGTGTATCACCTCGGGGATGGTGAGTAGCATGGAGTTAGTTGGGAGAATTAGAAAGCAACATTCTAGTGGAGGATGGCTAAAGCTTTCTATCTTGTTGTGTTAATATTCGTTCAAGGAAGATAGTGCTCTTCGAGGGAAGCCTTTGGAAGAAATGTATGAAGCCTAAGGAGCGGGAGGAACAACTTTGGCGAATTAAGGAGGAAGAAAACCTTGTTCCACAAGGGGTTCGTGGCATGCGAACCAAAGGAGTTAATTAGAGGTAGTTTATTCGTGTGAACCAAAGGAGTTAACGACGCATCACTATAATGGTATTGGCTTCGGAAGCAATCCATTGTGATTGGTCGGATAAAGTATGATTCGTGGTGAGTCGACTCCGAGAAATGGTGGAGAATTGGTTGGGTGTTCTCCGTAAGGAGAAAGGCTTAATGGCGTGAAGGCAATGCGTCTAGGTAAACTCAAGAGGCATTCTTGGAATGTTTCTATCCACAAGCTGTAGTGGATTGTGTTTCTAGAGAATTCTTTCACGTATGGTAGACCGGTGGATTGAATAAGATTAAGGGCATGTTGTATGACTAAGCACAGTCTTGCCTAAATCTTGGAGTGTCGGAAGGAATGGAGATAGATTGGCTTCTTGATACTGTCGGTTGGCAATATAGAGTGGATTCTCCTACATGGTGTATAACTATGGTGGAGTTGATTATTATATGTTGTAGGGAGATCAATTCAGGAGACAAGTGGAGTGTAAGGAGGAAATTAGAGGTGGCTTCAAGGAAGCCAAGTATTCTAGCTGAGCTATAAACCTTTTATGGATGCAATACTTATTATTGTTGTATGTGTGGAAAGTAACTCAAATGGATAATGATGGGACACGCTATGCCATAGTGTTATAGTCCTAATGACATGTGCTACAATTGTTATAAATCGGGGCACATTTGAAGTAAATGTCTCGAGCTAAAGCACAAGGGTGATAAAGGGGAGAAAATAGAAATTTCGAGGCCTTCGAGTTGGACATTTCTAACTACCAAGGATGAGAATGAAGTCCTTTGGTTTTATTGTCAGGTTACGGGTGAAACAATCACATGGAATGGAGTCCTATGATTGTAGTGGAACTTCTGTGGTTATTTAGTGACCATATCAATGTCGTGTGTGACTAAGAGGTGACGTGTTGATCTGTTCTCATCTAGAGACGGTGAAGCACATGGCGCATGAATTGGTGTATACCTGGCTTATGCTATTGACACCAACCGGAGCAATGGAATACTTGATGTTGCAGTCGTGTAGAAGTTCATTAAGAGTTTTATACCCGAGCGTCTCTTCTTGGGGTGTAACCATTCCTTATAGAGTTGAAGAATGGAAGAATGCATTGTGCATCAATTGTCGGGGTTGAACTAAATGACTTAGGTCCTAGATTCAATCAATAAACGTACAGGAGGTTAATATCCCATAAATGGTTATGAAATCCGTTACGGATACTATGAGATTGCAGTGTGCCGTTTCGGCTTTGGTGGAAATCCATTTTGGATAAGGTGGAAAACTTATGAAAGCTTATCTGTAAACCTATTAAATATAAACAATGGGTAAGTGGTGTTTGAAGTCTTAGAACTTCACAAGTGATGTTTGAAGTCTTAGAACTTCACAAGTGGTGTTTGAAGTCTTAGAACTTCAAAAGTTGTGACTGAAATCTTAGAACTTCACAAGTGGTGTTTGAAGTCTTAGAACTTCACATGTGGTGTTTGAAGTCTTAGAACTTCACCAATGATGTTTGAGAATGAAGTCTTCCAACTTCAAAAGGGATTGTGTGATTGAGATTCTTGAATCTCAAAGGATGACCTGTGATTTAGTCGTTGGAGATGAACTGAGTGTTGGGTCACGGATAAGGTGCTACCTTTTAGAGTTGTGAAAGAGGATTCATATAAGGCAATTGCCGTGTCCTTACTTGGAGAAATCGTATATTTGTTGGTTATTTTGGTGCCTCTCGCTATAGACTCGGATATGTATTCATGCAACGAGGCGAGATTATCGCGTATTCTCCTAGGTTGTAAGCTTGATTGTTGTAACTAAAGGAGATAACTTGAGGAGGGAACAAGTGACTGTATACGCGGGTGAATATTAGGTGGTTGAATTGAAGTCTTGAGCTTCAAAGCAGTGTTGTATGTAAGTGATGGGGTCGTTGAATCCCAATAGTATGAAACACTTCGAGACCTTAAATCTCAATAGATGGGTTGGTGTGGAGGTTATGAAACTTCCAATTATGAGGTGGGAGAAATGGTGTGATAGAACTTGAATTCCTTAGTTGTTAAACATATTGACTATTGTTATGAGGCGATTCATAAATTCAAATAATCTATACACATGAGGTGATAATAATGCTTGGTTATGGAGCATAAAGTTTTGGTGGCTAGAGGCGGAAGGAGACATAGTCGAGGATGTTGACAAATGTCTCATTGGCTTGTGGACTAAGGCCAAACGCTAAAGGAAGTGTCACACCCCAACCGACGGCGGAATACATCGGGGCGGGACATGTAGACTATTCAAAAGCTCAAGGTTTACCAAAGTTGAAATATTTAAACAACCAATTTCATTAAAACATCAAATTTCACAATACAAGAATAGAAAATACATAAATAGTTTCTTTAAATTTCATTCTAGGTCCTCAGTCCTAAGTGAAGCAACTTGTACTTATTCTCAAGCATTGGTACCTGAAACATGATGAAATGAGAGGGTCAACTATAAATAGTTGGTGAGCATACATAGGTTTTAACATCACAAGTGAAGTTCAAAATGTTTTATACAATTCATACGATACATGGTATATATGGCATTTATGGAGAATCTACAGTTAAACTAAGTGTACAATCAAACCTTGTGACTGAGGCATAACACGCAGGTTACCCTTATGTAAAGTCGGTAACAAACACCCTAACCGGGTGGGTTTGTCAGACACAATAGATCCATCAATGTTAACCGTTGGCTTGTACGTAGTTAATGATTGTACTAAAGTCATGTATATGTAGTCTTAACTCATAGCATTCAAACATAAAGCACGTAACACATAATATCATATTATTGAATTGTATTTAAGTCTATGCAAAAAGTTTTAAAGAATAGATCATGTTTCACCCCAAAATGTACAAAAATGAAAAGGGGGCTATGTAAACTCACTTGTAATAGTTGTTTGAGGATCACACGAACAATAGGCAGCACAAGTGGTTAGTTGACCACAGAGTTAACCTATAAACGAATTATATGTATCTAATCAATGACATGTACAAAAGACTAAGGTAAAACCTATAGGGATTGAGTAAGGGTTTAGTTGAATGAATGTGGGGACTCGTTTGTGTATGAAAAGTATTTATGAAATCATATGTAAATGATATGTATAAAAATGTGTAATCAAAGTGTGTATGAATTATAGGAGTAATAATTGATTAAGGGTTTTATTAAAACTATTTGAATAGATGTGTAATTAAATAAATAATTTCTTTTTTTTTTATTCAATTATTATGAAAATATGTTTCGAAATAGAAAGTCTAAATAAATATATATATATATATATATATATATTTATATATATAAAAAGATACTTAGTACTTTATATTTATCTAGTATATATTTAAACCCTAACTAGTTATATAATTTTTTTGGGGAAAAGAATGAGTTTGGATTTTTAAGATTTGGAACGAACGAACGAGAGAATATAACCATTTCGTTTTTTTTATAAATTCATGACGTTACAAACAGAAGATCACTTTATAACTTTTAAAAGTTATATATAAGATAATAATGTTTATGATAACACAAAAATGTTTGTCATGTTTTGAAATACTTAATGGTAACGAAAAAGAATATTTATTTAAACGTGTTGGTAATAATCGAAATGTTTTTAGGAAAACAATTAAACATTTATATAAATATATGTATAATTACTTTTTTTATTTATCAAGGATGTTAAATATAAACCTTGCGAATTTATAAAAGAGTTTGTTTATTAACCAGGACGTAACCATAACAGTTTATAAATGTATAAATAACTGTGTGTTAGTTTAAAGAATATAGTTGTGTGTGTGTCAAAATTACCAAAACAGGAAGAAAAAAATGAGTGCAGGGAGGCCGCTACAGGGATTGAACCCGCGCCCTCCTTGCTGGAGTGTTATGTTGTTAACCACTGGACCAGCCCCTTCACTTTGATTTGAGATTAGAAATAAATGATTTTATGATAAAACCCGATGGTGTCTTCTTCCCCAAATCATCCCAAGTTAAACCCTAGCTCCCGAATCAACAATAATGTCCCACATATAGCAAACAATTTCCTGGGGCTTTGCAAGGTAGTGTAAAGACGAGTAGAAAAATAGTTGGGATTACCTTAATCGGACTGGATCCGTCGCGAAACGGGCTCGATTTCCTTTGGTTCCGATCGTGACTGATGAGGGATAAAGGCACTGATTTTCGAGGTGTTTTGGAGTTGCAAGATGGTAGGAATTATATAGTGTGATAAGAAATGCGTTACAGCTTCTAATCGCACGAGATTAGCGGGTTTTGATGCTTAAATCGTGGGTTTTGAAAGGAAACAGTTGGGGGGTTTAATTGTTTGAAATCATGAGTGTAGATGGACGATTTTAGGTGTAGAATGGATGCATGAATCAGGGATTTCGAGTATGAGACAGAAATGGCAAGGCTTGTGATTGAAATCAAAGATTTAGATGAGATGAAATTTTCAGATTTTGACTTTTAGAAGTCAATGTTCACGTTTCAAAGTCATGGTTCAAGAAGGATGGGGAAGTGGGGTTCAAGTAAGGGTTCAAAGGCTATGGAGGGTTCAAGATCAAAACTATTTAGTGTCTTCATCATTTTATTTGTTTATAAAACCTTTTTAATTGTAAAAAAAATCTAATTATTACTTCTTTATTTACAAGTGCTTTATAAAAGAACAAATTTTCATTTAATTTATAAATTGTATCATTTAATTATTTAACATAAATAACTATATATATATATATTACATATATATTCATATATACATATATATATATATATATATATACCAAGATGTAATTGTACGATAAAAATCTAGAAGATTTATTTTTGATGCATCTACTATAACAAAGTATATATAACATAAAATAATATGCAATTGAAAGGTTGAAATCTTGAGTTGATACATATTTAAAGTAATAATTAATGTGAAATAAAATGTTGAATATGTACGGGATTTGAAATGAAGTGTCATTATTACATAAAGATAAGTTAAAAATTAGGCTAGAAAATCATGGATGTTACAGGAAGGTTGTGTGGGAAGCCTCAACGGCTTCATATACCTATGCGAGGTAGGAGAAGTTTGTAGTAGTCTGGCTACAAAAATATATGAAAAAGGTGGTATCATGTATCATTTTGGGTAGTGGCGGGTCTTTTGACCGGGGAGCATGAAATTCCTATTCTTGAAGGAAACCTAATGTCGATTTAGTGGAGGGTGTGATACGACATGGCGTGACCGTATCTTTTGAGTTAGATTGAAATGTCTGTTTCACTTGTCCATTTTGAGGAATCAGGTGAATATTTTATCGTTGGTCGGGAGATATGGTGTCATCTTATCCATCTTTATGGATGTTGATGTGCCATTGTACGATTTACTAGATGGTGGATGGTGTCGAACACCGATTAATTTGGTGGATTTGATTGCCTGGAGTCTAGAATCAATGATGTGATTCAAGACTTAGTGTAAAAGATATTTGTAAGTGAGCACGATTGGAAGTTCGCCCAAGATGCGACAGATTACCCTAGTCGAATATAGGGAGGAAGTGTGTTGATATTCAAATGGGGAACTTGGCGCTATAAAAGTTTTCCTGTGATAGGGGGTGAATCGGGTTCAAAAAAAACGTGGGAGGCTAAGTTCCCGTTTTGTTGGTCCGTTCAAACTTTATGTTAGTTTGATAAGTGGTTTACCGTTTAGAGTTACCCGAGGGAATCGATTAAACTATATGATACATTTCGTGTGGCGCATTCACGAAAATGTTTGGCGGGAGAAGTTGTTGTTGCTTCTCATGGTGTGTATGAGTTATGATTTTGAATCGTGTGGAGGAACCGTTGACTATCCTAGATAGGCGGGGCTAACTATATGTGAATTGAGGGATATACCATGTATTGTTCCTTGAAAGCACAATGAAAGGTGGAGGTGACCTTGAGAAAGTAAAAAGGAGTAATGTTGAATTGTTACCCAAAGTTGTGTATGTGGTGACGGGTTTCGGGGACGAAACCCAAAGTTAGGGGAGATGATTTGTAACAAACCCAATTTCATGTTTATAATATAATATGTTAAACATATTATAAGGGTGTAAATAAATATACATGGGAGTTGAAGGGTTGTTGCAAACATAGGTTTTAACGAGTTTTCAACTAGTTCGGGAGAAATGAGTCAAAATATAGAAGTTGAGGGGTTGTTTGGTATTATTGCCAAATCTGGCCTAAATGGGGGAAGGGTGTGCGTAACACACACCTTGTGTGTGTGTTGGTGGTGTCTTTCAAAGTGAGAAAAAGGATAAGGAAGAAACCAAGCTCAAATTTGCAAGTAGAAGCTTAAAATTGGAGGATTTGGTGTGTATATCTCCTTCTAATCAACAAGTGTTCTATTATCTCTACAATCCACCATTGTTGATGTTCTTGGTGGGTTTTGGGTGAAACACGAATTAGGGCTGTTGGGGTGGAATTAAACGGTTAGAAACTTAAAATAAATAGTTATCTAGCTTGATTGAAGGTAATGAAAGGTAGATAACATCATCTAAACATCCAATTTGGTGATTCAAGAACTAGGGTTCTTGAGGGAAATTTGGGGGTTTTCAATATGATGATGTTTAAATGATAATTTGGTGGTTTCTAAGTATCTATGGTGTTAAAAGACACACTATTATGTAAGAAACCCAATCTAATGGTGAATCAAGAACCTTTGGGAATTGGGTGAAATTGGATGAAACCCAAACGGGTCAACTTGGGTTGAAAGTTGATTGTTGGGTATTGAGGGTTTGGTTAAGGTTGTGTTAACCAAACTAATTTAAGGTGTTGATCTTTAAATCATCGGTATGTCGTGAATCTCAATTTGGTGTGTGGATTGAGATCATAGGATTGCTAATTGCAATTGGATTGATAGATGATCAAGGCGTTAAAGGAGCTAGCTTAGAAGACCAAGTGGAATCGTCTCTAGCTAAAGGTAAGTGCTTTGCACTTACTTAGTAATGATAGGTGGTAGTAAATGCACATGCTTGATATACATGTTGATTTTGTTGATTATCATATGTGCAAATGTGTGTATGTTGATTTGGTGAATTTGACCTATGTGGTTTAGAGTCAAACAAATGTGGTAATTGGGTGAATTTGACTTAAGTGGTTTAGATCCAAACAAATGTGGTAATTTGATGAATTTGACTTATGTGGTTTAGAGTCAACAAATGTGGTGAATTTGACTTATGTGGTGTATAGTCAAACAAAATGGGGTGAATAAGGTTTAATTGAAGTCATTAAACTTCACAAGTATAAATGGTGCGTTGGGATCTTTGAATCCCGCGTGTCGGTAAATAATGGATGGGTTATAAAGGTTGATTGGTGTCGTGTGTGTACACTTGTTTGTATGCTAAAGAGTCGGTGTTTGAAGTATAAGAACCTCACCCGGTGGTTTATTGAGGTCATGAACTTCACTTATGTCATTGTAGCTTGAAGTCTTTGAACTTCACTAATATCGTTGTTGCTTGAAGTCTAAGAACCTCACACGAAAGGAATTTGAGGTCATGAACTTCACAAGGTTGTGTTGTGGCGTTTGAGGTCTTTAGAACCTCATATAGAGGAGTTTGAAGTCTAAGAACCTCACATGGTAGTTATTTGAGGTCATGAACTTCACATAGTTGTTTTGTGGTGTTTGAGGTTCTTAGAATATCACAAAGAAGTGTGGTAAATATAGGTGAAAGTGCAGGGAACATGGTTGTTGTTGGTCTAAACATGATCATTTGTAGGGAACATACCATATCAGAAATCTTGTTTTTTTTCTGATGCTGAAACATGTGAAATGTTTAGGTGATCAATGCGATAAAGGTGATGGCTTTGAGGAGCGATTGGAATTTTCATTGGCAAAGGTAAGTGCTTTACACTTACTTAGGATTAGATAAGTAGTTTTGTGTAAGTAGTATGTGTGGTATGCTATTTACATGTTATTGTATGTTTGACTCAATGTGGATATTTAGTCAAACTAAGCCATGGATGTGTGGCAATTTGGTAAATCGTCAAAGTAAAGTGTGAATGTGGTAGGATTGTTGTAGTTGACATAATGAGGAAATTAGTCAAACATAAATTGGTAAAAGTTGTGTAAATTGACTTAATGTGTAATAAGTCAAACCATTGTGTATAATGGTTAAATCGAAATAAAATTGACTTAATATGATATAAGTCAAACCATTGTGGATAATTGTGAAATTGGTGTAATATAACCTTAGTGGTATAGGGTCAAACTATTATGTTGAAATAGATGTAATTAGACTATGTGGTTAATAGTTAAACTTGAATGTGCAATTGTGGTAAATAGATGTAATTATACTATGTGGTTAATAATTAAACTTGAATGTGCAATTGTGGTAAATAGATGTAATTAGACTATGTGGTTAATATTCAAACTTGAATGTGCAATTGTGGTAAATAGATGTAATTAGACTATGTGGTTAATAGTCAATCTTGAATGTGCAAAAGTAGTAAATAGATGTAAATTGACTTATGTGGTTATTGGTTAAACTAATGGGTGATATGTGGTTAAATGGTGTAAATAACTCAATGTGGTAAAGAGTCAACTAAAATGTATAATGTGGTAACATTAGACTAAAATTAACCTAATGTGGTGAAAGTCAACTATTAGTAGTAAAACGGTAAATTGGTTGATTACATGAAGTGTGGATACTTCATGGAGGTGTAACGTGAAGTGTGGATACTTCATGAATGGTAGTGAGGTCAAGTACTTCACGGGTGAAAGTGAAGTCAAGTACTTCACGGGTGACATGAAGTGTGGATACTTCATGGGTTGGCATGGAGTCAAATACTCAATGCGAGAAAGCGAGTGGTGGATCTATCGTTAGACATGTAGATATGTCAAGTTGAAAGAATGGTAAAACATGCAATGAGTATGGATCGTTATGTGTTTAAAGTTGTAGGTTATTATGTACCTAAACTAACGAATTGATAGAACTTGTGTTAAACTCTTAATGAGTGAGATACGAGTAGTGGTGCTCGGGTTTGGGGTGGATTACTAACCAATTCATGTTGGTATATGTGGGTGATCATATAAGTAGTTAAAACATGAGTTTATGATGGTTAATAGCCTAAATATGCAAACGGGTCAGTCGACGGGGGGTTGCATAGGCTGAAAATCAAGTTTTAGGCATGTTTGACCTGCTGCCAGCGCCCCATACGCCCGGGCAGCGCCTCATACGCCCGGAGTGTATGGTACGCCCAAAATAGTCTGGTAGACGCTGGGATTTTTGGGTTTTTGGGGTTTTGGCCTGTCTTTGTTGTAAGGACTTATGGTAGGTCCCTAGGGCTACTTATCTTTACTAACCATGTTCAAATTGATGTTTTGAATATAGGGAAAGCTCCGGAGTGATCTCGGGTCTCGCATCGTGTGGATTGGATTCTCATGGACCGTGTGGACGATTGTTTTTGTTTAACCTTCTCGTGGGGAGTCTTTAAAAACTTTTGGGTTGTTTTAAAAGTTGTGGATAACTTGTGGATTGTTATTTTAATACATGTTTGTAAATCTTAACATGTGGATACGTTAAATATTGTTTTGGGACCTAACTTCCGCGTTGTTTTTAAAAGTTTAAATTGGGTTGGATTTTTGGGTGTTACATCTACGCTCAACAATACCATTCTGTTCACTTGTATGTGGACAAGAGCGTCGAAGAATGATACCATGTGAAGAGAAAAAGGGTGCGAGATTGCGGAATTCCCCCTACCCACCCCCAATCGGTTTGTACATTTTTAAGTTTGGTATTGAATTGTCTTTCGGCCATTGTGACAAAGGATTTAAAATTTTAATAAACGACTGATTTTTGGGCCAATGGATAAAACCACATATATCGTGAGTGGTGGTTAACGCATAACAAAAAAAACATGTGACCATTAAAAGAAAGTGATGGAGCAGGACCCCAAACATCACAATAAACCAAGTACAAAATATTATTACTACGATAATTCAAAAAATTTAAAGACAATTTGGAGGATTTCCCCGTTTGACAAGAAGAACATAATGATGGAAACAATTTTGAAGAAACTTGTAAAGAACAACTATAAACAATAGATTGAAAAACACAGGCATGAGGATGTCTGAGACGGTATGCCAAATTGTTGAGGATGCTTTAGTTGCGGTGAAGGAAACACGTGGAAGATACTTCAACTGAGGAAGACGGAGCGAGTAAAGGCCTTGATCACTTGGACCCATGAATAGGATGGTACGTGTAGATTCGTCCTTCGCAACCAAAAAAGACGAGTGAAATTCAAAGAAAACATTATTGTCCATGCAAAACTGTTGAATAGATAGGAGAATCTTTTTAATTTCGGGTACGTGAAGAAAATTAGAGAGATTAAAGGTTTTGTTAGGAGAATACATTTTAGAATACCAATGTGTAAAACAGGAAGAGGATTACCGTCCCCGACATGAAGGGAGTTGTTAAGTCCGGCGTGACATGACTGTTGGACCCTGTGTCGGGAAACCATGTGGGACCGTTTACTGATCCATTTTTAGAAAAGGCTGCATAGTTCGCCTGAGACAATTCATGAGCGAAAGAAGGACTAGACTGGTTGGGGCACTGTGCCGGAATATGCCCAATAACGCACCAGTTACAGTGACCATACACTGTATTCTGAGTAGACGCCTAAGCAAACTGCTGTTGGCGATTTTGACCCTCGGTTCCACAAGTGTCATCACGGTTCCTGCTGTAAGTGCCACGTGAGTTACCGCATCGATTACCACGATAATTGTGTGATGAGTGATTAGCATAGAATGCTTGAGGCTAAATATTTGGAGAGATGACAGGGCTGAGTTGGTACCCTAGTTGTGTTGTGTCGCTAGTTGTTGCAAGGTGTTCTGGAGACTGTGAGGAAGTAAGAGAACGACTCACAGTGCCAGCAGTGGAGGCTGTAAAGGCCTGAGGTGTGGCTTGAACATTACGGTTGATCATGAAGTCGTGATCACTAAGTAAACCATGTAATTCATTGAAGGTGATGGGTGGTGATCGAGCAAGAAGGTTTGCTTTCAAGCCATTATAGTCGTCACGAAGACCAGAGATAGCAAGCATGACAAAGTCCTTGTCTTTGAAAGATTCGCCAATATTGGCTAAAGCAGTGGCGTATTCTTGCGCTCGCCTGAGGTAGTCGGCTGAACTTTCATCACCTTTCATCTCAATCTTCAATAGCTGAGTTTTCAGCGTATATTCTCTGGAAGAGTTGTTTGGTGCATATGCCCTTTCAAGCGAGAACCATAGATCTCTAGATGTGGTGCCTTGAACATGCTGAAAAGACGATTCAGAGATAGTAGAGATGACAATCATTCTGGCGTGGGCATCGTTGGCGATCCAATGGAGATAACTGGAGTTATCAACAGAGACTGTATTTGTGGTTGCTGCTGTCTTTGGTAGTGGGCATTTGATTGCACCGTCTATGTAGCCGAATAGATTGTTTGTGACTAAGAAGGGATGAATCATCGTTTTCCAGAACCCGTAGTTGGTGGGTGATAGTTTGAAAGCGAATTTATGAGAGTTATGTGCAACTTTCTCTACGGTGGTAAAGGCTGCAATCATCGCTATTGATGCAATTGGGTTTGTGGATCGGAAAAAAAAAAGAAGAAGAAGAAGAAGGTTGCGACGGAAGCTAGGGTTAGGTTGGCTGTGATACCGCGATAAACCGTAGAATGATTTGTTATGGATTCATTAAATAATACGATTACAAAAGGAACCCATATATAGGGTTAGATATTACACTTAATTACCACCAAGAAACAATAAACATCAAAATACTAACTAATAATGATATTGTCTAACAAAATTCAATCCTCGTCTCAATCTTAATGTCACAAGCTCTCCTACCATTTATCCTATTCCCATCTTCTATCTAAAAGCATTAACGGACCCCAATTGGCTATGTACCATAAACAATTAATTTAGTGCCTTGTAGGATAACAATACATGGGAGCTTGTTCCTAGACAGGCGTATAGCCTTGTTATTCTGTGCATGTGGCTTTTCCGACACAAGTTTAAACCTGATGGTACTTTGGATTGTTACAAGGCTCGTGTGGTATGCAATGGTAAATCTCAAACAATTGGGATTGATTGCCTTCACACATGTAGTCTGGTTGTTAAACTGACAACCATTCGTACCATCCTCACTCTAGCAGTTTCAAAGTCTTGGCCTACATATTGTTAGACTAATCTTGTAAAGTAAGTTCGGGTAAAAAGGACCGACTTACAAAGTCTAAGGGTATTTTGAGTTAGTTTTTCCTCTAGTTTGATTCAAATAAGGATTCGTATTGGGATAGGATATTAGGCTTATATAAAGGATCATTGTAAGCTAATTTAATTATTCGTTCATTCAATAAATGAGAGTTTGAGTTAAATATTTTTTTTGTGCGTGAAGGTTTCGGTGCCAATTTGCTTTCAATTCCTGGTCATGTTCTATGTGGGGTGCTTGGCCGCAACTTCGATGTGGGTTTTTGAAGGCGTAAGATGAGGCACGGAACCGGTCCAGGTGATGGTAGGTCACTGCACGTTGGGATCAATGTATTTATGAGCGTCTCTTTGCCAAAGCCAAAGCGAAGCCAATGTTCGGGGGCTGCCCGGGGGAAGTGCAACACATGCATATCTCGTGCATGAATTAGTGGTGGGAGAATGTCACGAACCAAATCTTCAAAGATCCTTTTGCTATGTTTGTACTTGAACGCTGCTGGCTAGTCCGGACTTCATCGGGCACTGCCTCAGTGGGATAGATGACGTGAACATGCCTAGGTGTGCTTGCACACTGAACGCATCACTGGTCGCGAGATGCCGCCGCTCTCCTGATGAGTCCAAGGTAGGACGAAACCAGTAGACCCTAATCATAAGCGGGATGGATTGGCTGGCCTTGGGACAACCCAGGACGCCACACGGGGCCTCGAGAGATGACCCCGTGACACATATCAATTAGATGTAAAGAATACTTTTTTTACATGGGAGTTTATAGGAAACAGTTTTTATGCACCAACCGCCGGGCTTTGTTGATAAAAATACCCCAGATCATGTATGTCGATTGAAGAGATCTTTATATTGTCATACTTGGCCTTCTTTTGCCAAACTTTGACTTTTGACCTCCAATCTTGGCATACTTATCCCATATGATATTCCCATGTTTAATAGCGTTCAATCCAACCATTCGAACATGTAAATATTCATTCTTTTATTAAGGTACAAAGAACGGAATGTTACAGACAAACTCGGTCATCAATAAACTTTTGTTTGACCAACTAACGATGAGTTTTGCTTTTTATTTGTACAACTAATGGGATTCAATTCCATGATTACAACACCAGTCAGATTTGAGATTGAGACAATAGAGCTTCATTGTATTGTTCCTTTTATGACTTCAAGTAGAAATTCAAGAACATTTAATACATAATTGAACTCCTAGGCCTGTACAACATCAACGAACCAAACACGTTGAGATGGATATTCACTTTGCTCATGAAGGTTAAGATCGGCCATGATCAAGTACTTCATGTTCCGTCTTCGTCTTAATATGCAGACATTTTTACCAAAGGCCTTCCCTGACATCTATTTCAGAGTTTCCGATCTAGTCTGATTAGTCCCCATGAGAGAAAAAAAATTTAAAATTTTGTTTTATCCTTTGTTGAATCACGAAGGACACAAGGGAAAACTGCTATGCTTTTTAAGTTAATTTTTATTTAAATTCTAAAATATATGAAAGAAACTCAATTTCACAAAGATTTTGTGACTATGGGAAAAATTGAAACTATATATTAAATTCATTTGCGTAATGATATAATAACTATCTATAATTAAATAATAAGTATTTATAATTAGATTTATAAAAAAAATATTTAAAAATATTTTTTTAGTATTATTATTTAATAGGAGAGATGAGCGAGAAAAACATGCTGAAAGTACACGAAAAAGGGATACATCATACATGTCCCCCTATAATTTTTATTTATGGGTATAAAGATATTTTTAATTTAAATCATATGCAATTTCCAAGGAAGTCCCAAGCTGGTAGTTGTAGACTTCCGTTTTCCATTTGCTTTAACAATCGACTTGACCAAATACATTATAAATATATAGACCGAGAAGAGTTAACCGTCACTTGTGTTTCTTGAAACTCAATCTCAGTCACTTAAAATAATCATAAGGCTGCCTCCAACGCACTTCATATATGCCGACCATGAGTCCACGCGTGGGCCATCCATCCAGAGGGCACCCGTTGAGGGTTTAACGCCCATACGCCTCCGCCCGCCACCATGGGCTGTGTTTGTTTGAATATCTGTGAGCCCAACTATTTTAATATTTTTTTCTTTGTTTCTCTCTTTCCAAACGATAAGAAATTTAATTAAAAATCAATTGACACTTAATTTAAATTATGATTTAAAACATACTTTATAACCTAATTTAAAACATAATTAAAACTTAATTTAAATTTAAAACATAATTAAAACCTAGTTTTAAATTATTTCATAACTAAAATTTAAAACTAAAACACATAATATTAAACAAATTAAAGATGCGCGATTGAATCAAACGAGCAATCTGAATCCGTTGAACGCTCGTCTTCCCATGGGTCATGGTACCTCAAACGCTCGTCATCTGTTTCCTCATCTTCATAATTAGGTTTGTTTCGCTCTGGGTCACTGATGTGTCCATCCTCTAAATTAGGTACATGCTTGTCTATTTCCTCGTCCCCAATTTGTAGTTGGCCAAAGACTTGGTCGAATGCCCAGTTCCATTCTTCATCCGTCCATGTCAATGGTTCATCGGTGAAGGGTTTGTTGGGCGTACAGGTTCAATCGGAGGAGGTGGGTTTGCTGGGCGTACAGGTTCAACCGGAGACAGTGGGTTTGCTGGGCGTACAGGTTCAATCGGAAAGGGATACCCTCCACCTATATTTGAGAAGTAAAAATATAATCTTTGGACTGAAAAATTGAAGTTGGTGAATGAGATGAAGACATTGTGGTATTTATAGGACATTTATATGCATTTGAAACAATCTGTTTGAAAAAAATAGTCATTGGTAACTAGCCGTTAGAAAATCAAATCTAATTCTAACGGTAATATTAATGTTTTGTCCATACCCTAACGGCTAGTTTTATGTTTTGTCCTTATCTTAACGGCTACTTTTTTTTGTCCTTATCTTAACGGCTACTTTTTTTTTGTCCTTATCTTAACGGCTAGTTTTTCATATCTAACTATAAATACCAACATAAACCTCAACCTAATTTACACACAACTTTCTCGTCATACATTTCACCTATTCAATCCATATAATTCAAAATGACCTCCCGTGATGAGCAAATGCCGGTAAATATTCCGCAAATGCTCACACAACAATTTCAAAGTATTATTTCTGATGATATTGCTGGGCGTACAGGTTCAACCGGAGGAGGTGGGTTTGCTGGGAGTACAGGTTCAACCGAAGACAGGGGGTTTGCTGGGCGTACAGGTTCAATCGGAAAGGGATACCCTCCACCCATATTTGAGAAGTAAAAATATAATCTTTGGACTGAAAAATTGAAGTTGGTGAATGAGATGAAAACATTGTGGTATTTATAGGACATTTATATGCATTTGAAACTATCTGTTTGAAAAAAAATAGTCGTTGGTAACTAGCCGTTAGAAATTCAAATCTAATTCTAACGGTAATATTAATGTTTTGTGCATACCCTAACAGCTAGTTTTATGTTTTGTCTTTATCTTAACGGCTAGTTTTATTTTTTGTCCTTATCTTAACGGCTAGTTTTTCATATCTAACTATAAATACCAACATAAACCTCAACCTAATTTACACACAACTTTCTCGTCATACATTTCACCCATTCAGTCCATATAATTCAAAATGACCTCCCGTGGTGAGCAAATGCCGGTAAATATTCCGCAAATGCTCACACAACAATTTCAAAGTATTATTTCTGATGATGTGGAAGATCTCGCCATGTAATTGTTTGAGCTTGATCCTTATGAAGAGTCAAGTTCTTCCAAGCGAAATAAGAAACGCAAAGAAATAAATAGAGACCGTAAGGATGCTGACGCACGCTTGTGGAACGATTACTTTGCTCCAACCCCGGTGTTTGATAAGACTTTCTTTAGACGACGTTTCAGGATGAGAGTATCACTTTTTAATCGCATTGTCGCAGGCATATCCGAAGTAGGTAAATCTGAACACTATAAATATTTTACACAAAGATATGATGCTGTGGGTAGAAAAGGTCTATCACCAAGACAAAAATGCACAAGTGCTATTCGTCAGTTGGCATATGGCACTCCAGCTGACCTATGCGATGAATACTTACGCATTGGTGAAAGTATCGCCCTTGAATGTCTACACAAGTTTTGTAGGTCTGTTGTAGAGGTTTACTCAGCAGAATATCTAAGAAGGCCAAATCAAAATGACATCCACCGGTTACTGGAGGAGCATTCAGTTGTGCACGGGTTTCTGGAATGCTTGGAAGCATTGATTGTATGCATTGGAGTTGGAGAAATTGCCCAACTGCATGGAGAGGTCAATATACTCGTGGTGATCATGGGCATCCAACTGTTATGCTGGAGGCAGTTGCATCACACGATCTCTGGATTTGAAATTCATTCTTTGGAGTTGCAGGATCAAACAATGATATCAATGTGTTTAATCAGTCGCTAGTATTTAATCAAATATTAGAGGGGAATGCACCGGAGTGTAACTTTACGCACGAATGAGAATGTGTACACGAAAGGGTACTATCTTGCGGATGGCATTTATCCAGAATGGGCAACATTAGTAAAGACATGTATCCACCAGAAAATAATTTGAAAATGAAGTTGTTCAAAAAACGTCAAGAGTCTGCAAGAAAAGATGTGGAAAGAGCCTTCGGTGTCCTTCGAGCAAGGTGGGGAATTATACAAGGTTCAGCAAGATCTTCTACCTTACCTGTGTTAGGTGATATAATGCATACATGTATTATACTACATAATATGATTGTGGAGGATGAAGGTGCGGCCATAACTAATTGGTCACGTGAAGATCACGAACCTGATTTACCAAGCTATAGTAATGGAGCACCGTCACAATTTTAAACACATCTAGAGAGGTTCAGAGACTTACGTAGCCAAGAGGCTCACCAAGCACTACGAAGCGATCTAGTAGAACATATTTGGGCGAACAGTGACTAGCTTATTTATGTTTTCTATTTATTAACTTTGTATTGTTGTTTGATTTTATTGTTTTAGGTTGTTGATGTTTTTACTTAATTTAATGTAATTTTAATTTTTGTTTTATTATTTACTTATTTATTAATTAATTTAAGTTATATAATAGTAATTTAAATAAATAAATGAAAATAAAAAAAAAGATGATGTGAAAATAATAAGGTTATTTATAGGATGGATGAGTATGGTAGTGTTAGGGTAAAATGAGTTTGTAAGAAAGATGGAAGATAAGCTGATATGACATGCTGACTAAGACTGTTTATGAAATAGATGGTTAGCGTCACGGAGAGTGTAACTAATTTAGAAGATCTGACTACTTAAATTACAAATTTTTTGCAGTTAGAAAATTTGTAGATAATCACACGGATCGACCTTCTCATTCACGCGGATCACCCACGTTCCCCAGACCTGCAACTTCTCCCCCACTCCCCCTCCCTCTCACAGTCTCACTACTTCCCTCCTCTGCCTCAAATTTGCGCACCTAACCTAACTCATCCTCCCATTCTTTTCTTCCTACGCATCTATCCTCACCACAACCGGAGGTTTAGAAGCTGGACAAAAACCTATTTGAGGGTTAATGGATCGACGGTGCCTTAGGGTCTATCGTAGAGCATAATTCTAGGGTTTCGCTCGCGATTTATATTGAAGGATATTCAGGAGTGGGGTCGAAAGGGAGATTACAACCTCAAGTTTCTTCACGGAAATCGTCATCATCAATCGCTCGTGATCTTTGTTTTTCACTTTGATCCTTCTCGCTCTTGGGAATTATTTCGATTCCAAGCAATTCTCCAAAAGCTAATGGCAGGTCAGTTTACGTTTAGTTTGAAATTTGTTCTAATATGTTGTTGTTATCCGATTTGGTCTGGGATTGGACTCAAAATGCTTCGATTTTTGGTGAATGTAAAAGTGAGGTCAGGGATGGTGGAGTAGATCATTGGGTTGAAGTCTCAATGGTCTCATAATGGAAAACATTTCAGCCTAATGCCAGTTGCTGGGACTTCACTTATGAATCAATGTTTATGTAATTCTATTTAGCCCTAATAATATACAAATTCTATAATCAATGACCATCATTTGTTTTCTTATTGTTGTGTGTAAAAGGCAGATTTAGTGGTTTGAGGGTAAGATGGACACCACGCCGCCGGGCTTTGTTCTTGCTGCATCACATTTTCCCTCTGGTGATTCATATAATTGTCTACTAAAATTGGTTTTGTTATAGTTTATTACTCTGTATATTAAGATTCTATCAAATTTATTTTGCAATTGGAACATCAAATTGATGAATGATGACTGTTGGTGCTCAGTTGTTGTTTGATGGTAGTTGATTAGCTTTGTATCTGATAGATTCAAATGTTTTAAAGTTTATGATTATATTAATGAAGACAATTTGTTTGCTTAATGGTCTGACCTGATCTAATCAAGCTATTAAAGATACAAAATACAAATATTAGAATATGTTTGATGAATTCAGCTATGTTTCTACTCGGATCTTCGATCTGTTATCTATTCCCAGTTGATTCTAATTCCTATACATTTGATTATACATGTGTTCTTCCTTGCAAACATGGTTCATGGATGATATCCAAGAGGATCCACAACATCACAATGCGTATGACTTGTATGTTTTTATTTTCTTTTTTTACTTATTTAACTCAAAAGGACATTTATGTATGGTTTTTTTATTTGAATTGTTTCAGTTGTTGGTTAAACGCCGTTGCATTTTGTTTTCTTTGTATTTAGCTTTATTAGGGATGAGTCGAGGGCATAATTTTGCTAAGTTAGGGGCACACATTTTACTGTTTTGGGGGCACATTTTTACTGAATTGGGGACCCACTAAACCACAACTAACCAATGAAAACAAAAGGTGACAGTTTTGACTTTTTTTAAAAACTAAAATAATGAAATTTCTAACCCCTTACTTTTGCTGCAGCTTGCTGTGCAGCATTTCTGGAACTAGCATGCTTACAAGCCTTGTGCCCTTCTTTGGAGTATGTAAGTTCTCTTTTCCAACTTTTAGTTTCTCAGTATTTTATGCTTTTATTTACCTTACTTTCCAAGTTTCAATTTGTTTATTTATAATACTTTGTTTATTTATATTACTTTGTTTATGTTTATCTTTTGTTTATTTATATTAATATGTTTATTTATCTTAGTTTTTTAGTTGTTTATGTAAACGTTAGTAATGAAGGTAACAATTATAAGAGAGGTTGTTTCACCTGTTTAGTTGTTTTCTTCAATAATTACATTTAATCTCAACTCATCATACATAATTTGCTACTGTTATTCATCAACATTATAATTATGTTGAATTATGGGTTGGTGGCAACAAATTAACATTATGTTGAATATTCTCTCTTTAAAATATAAATGATTTTGTAAAGAATTGAACAACAAATTTACAACATACCTCATGGCTTAATTTTGATTAACAAGTTTCTGTAAAGATGTTCCTTCTTACGTAGAAATGTATTTTGTAAAAAATGCTTTTACCAATGCAAATAGTATAATAGCATAATAAGGCTGGCTCTGATGCATGTGATGCATGCTCCTCTATGCACTAAATGATACCTTTTCTTATGACATATACATGCCATACCTTATGCATATTAGTTTTATGCAGTGATTTGAAGTGCTAGATTGCCTTTTAGACCCACACTCGAAAGTTGTTAGCCTTCAATTGCGCCTTCCTTTCCTTTGGCTCTGTCATACAACTAATAGCTTGTGCAAGGTAAGCTTATTTTTTACCACCATCTAAATTTTGTTTTGTCATTTTTAAGCACATATGTGCAAGGTAAGCACATATGTTAACTGCAACTAGCCCATGCTGGCTCCGTTAACGATCAAAAAGGTATTTAGTATGCGAATAAACTTACTTGATAACCACAAAAATAATCAGAAAAAAATAGTGCATTTGTAACAAGAAAGTTTTATATGAGAAATCTGTGAAAACAAAATAATAAGCAGGAAACGGTTATCGTGTCACATTATCTAACTTTGTATGAAGATTTACTAACACTAGAAAGTAAATACTATTTCTAGCTTCTTGGTGTTTAGGATGATTGTGTGTTTTTCTTCATAATCACATAATCACATGACAGTGAGATTAATTTTCATGCTGAAATGCATAAAACAGTGACACCTAGATTTGAAGTTACATTATCCGACTCTGATTGGGTTATTTATTTTGCATTTAGAGGGCCTTCAACTCCCTGTCAGTGATGCAAGCAGTTGGATCAGTGATGGCCAACAAATACAGTGAAGGATATCCAGGTGCTAGATACTATGGTGGAATAGAAATCTTCTTTCAATCATGGTGTTGTTATGAATTAAGTTTAATAGTTGATCCATTCCAAATTTAGGTTTTGATGTTTTAGTCTGATTCAAGTTTATTCATCTTCTCTTGCATTTTGATTTTAAGATGGTAAAAGTTTCTGCTTCTAGGTGTATCGACATGGCTAAAACCTTGTGTCAGAAGCGTTCATTAGAAGCCTTTCGGTTCGAACCTTAAAATGGGATGGTAGTTACAATACACTTCATCTTTTGTTCCATGTTAAGAATGGATATTGCTAACACCAATATATATGCATTGAACTTGCATAATGTCTAATTATCATTTATGATGCAGTAAATGTGCAACCCTTTCTGGCTCACCAGCTAATTTTCAAGTCTACACTGCATTACTAAAGGCTCATGACACAATCATGGCACTTGATCTTCCTCATGGTGAGCTCGGCTTCTAATTACTGGACTGAAGTTCGCATGCTCAGGCTCGAGCGTATATGGTTTTGCTGGCCCAGGTGTGTACTGTTTGGATGACTAAAGTGTGGCCTAATTTTAGTAAGGTGGCAGGCCCGAAAGGGTGGTTGTTGGACTGCTATGTGGCCCATTCCAATCTGGACGGTCAGCCCATGATCACTTGCTGGTTTAACTTTTTTGTACAGGCTTTGGGCTCTCGAGCCCACTGGATCCGACCCAACTGTCGTGTGCGGCCTTTTTGGTGGAGTTCGAGATTTTGGCAGCATTTTTTGCTGCCGAGAGTGATCG
Source organism: Smallanthus sonchifolius (assembly GCA_023525975.1). Classification (NCBI taxonomy): domain Eukaryota; kingdom Viridiplantae; phylum Streptophyta; class Magnoliopsida; order Asterales; family Asteraceae; genus Smallanthus; species Smallanthus sonchifolius. The sequence continues at coordinate 69,787,323 of CM042033.1, read as the reverse complement.
GGGAGCTATTGTAAAATTCAATTCAAGATTAGAGGTGGACAATTTACCCATTTACCTACAAATGGGTCAATGTTGGGTAATATTTCATATGATCCTATCTTGTCTGAAAACTATTACATTTTGTGTTTCCTATAAAAGTTATAACATTTGACCATGGCTATAATTTTATAAAAGTTATATATTATTTGTTTGTTAGTGACCATTCTGGAGTCTACGGAGTTAACCACGATGATGTTTCAACCGAATATGCTTGAGCCACAAATGATCGGATGTAAGACCTGTTGCCGTAGTCTGTGTTCTTACTAAAGAATTTGAGGAATTTTTTTTACATATGTTTTTTATCTATTTAAAATGTCTTTGTTGAATTTGAATGTTATGAATTTTGGAAACCCGGACTGGGACGGGTATACTACTAGTTTTTGATAGGGAACAATGATTGTCAAGGTAATTTCAAACTCCACTTCAATTTGAGTACTGAACTGAAGATCTCTAAAAATGATGTGGAACCCGGTCCGCTCGGCCTAGCGGGTGCAGTCCGCGTATCCGTGTCTGGATATACGCGTGCGGCCTGGGGGTGGATCCCGGTCCGCATCACACTGCAGCGGCTGTTCTCTTTATTTCGTTTTTAAAAATTTTTTAGCTGTTACGGTTCTCAATTTCTGTATAAATACCAAGACATGCTTGGCATTTCAACACATCAGAAACCAACACTGAACAGAACAGCAAATTTCTGCAAAAACTCTCTGATTTCTACTTTTTTCTTCTCAAGGTACTCTTTCAGGATTAGAGTCCTCCCCGCTGTACACACAGCTTCGACCGTTGTATCCTGGGAAACATTCGAGTTCTCTTGGGAGACTCGGAATTTGTTTTAAGGGACCCGTGTTAAACACGAAGCCTCAGTCACAAATTCTGTATTCGTTTTTCTGTTTTGTAATTTTCTTTTATTTCCGTTGTAAAAGTACTGTAATTTACTGATTTCTTGTATTGTAATTCGGTATTATACAAGTATTAGTATTTTTATTTTGGCGGACGGTTCAAGAAAGAGAGATGTGTTTAACATAACCATTGTAAAAGTACTGTAATTTACTGATTTCTTTTACAACGGAAATAAAAGTATTACAGTCTCCCCTACTTTAGAAAATTTTGTCCCGAAATTGATTAAGAAGAGGGTTCAACAAAGAGAGATGTGTGTTTGGATTCTCAACTAGTTTTACTTGTCGGTTTAAGGAGCATAGTTGATGACAAGGTTCAGGTCATCGCGTCAGGTATGGGTGGTGGTAGTGAATTTTGTTTGAGTGAAAAATAAGGAGAAGATTGCTCTAGAATGATTTTGGACTCAAATGATGGAATGCATCACTTGTAACGAGGATGATGAGAATTTTAAGATCTAAACTTGTCTAGGATGTAGTCTAAGATGTTCAAGTAATGTCACTTGATAAGGATTTTACAACTATTGGTTAAGGTCAAAGTAATAGGAAACCTTACGTGATACGGACAACGTTACTTCTGACAATATGACAGGAGCACTTATATGTAGGACATACAAGTGGTATGTTCACTATGCCCTTATCATATCCCATTAGTTTCATTACTGTATATCACCATAGGTTTTATGTCATCACCCATGACAGAATTTACTATGTTTTCCATGCGCCGACTTTTATAGTTACGTGTGCACTCGTAATTGCTCAAATCGTCGTATGGTCCGTATAGATCATTCTATTGCGTGTGAATAAGAGGTGGGGGAAACACCCAAAAACATTTGGTTTATTATTGTTTTCATATATGAGTTGCTAATAAGTAATTGTGTGTCTAGATGGTAAAGTCAATCAGGGAGTAAAGACTAACAAGGTGGCACAACCCCATACATGGGTGCCCTAAGTAGGTGGCATACCCTCCAGGTTACCCATAAAGTTATAGCTCTATTGTGTTTGAACAAGTATACGTCAAACACTGAGTAACTCATAGTTTATAGCTTCCTCGTGTTTGAACAAGAATACGTCAAACCCCGACTAGCTCAAAGTTGATAGTTATCGATTTTCATGGATAAGGTGAACGATCATGCCTCATGTATATAGTGGACGATTAATTGCACATAATGTAGACAGTCTAGTTTTCGTGTGTAATGTAAACACTCATGTTTCATGTATAACGTAAATAATCTAGTATCATGCGTAATGCAAACAACCAAGTATCATGTATATCGTAAGCAATCAAGTTCCGTCTATAATGTGATCAATCTAGTATCATGTATATTGTATACAACCAAGTTTCATGTATAACGTGAACAATCAAGTTGCGTGTATAATGTAATCAATTTAGTCTCAGGTATATTACGAACATTCGTATAATTGAATCTTAGGTGTAATCAGAATAGTGTGATCATGAATATCTAATTTGTGATTTTTGTTTGTAAATAAACAAGTAAGTAAAATTTTCTCTTGTTTGTAAATTAATAAATAAGTGAAATAATAATTTAAGTGGATGGATAATTGGATTAAAAACTTTTTATTTATTCAATTCAATTATCATTAAGAAGATGTTTCAAAAGATAATGATGGCCTTATTATTTAACGAAATAAAAAGTCATAATAAAATAATTAATCAAGTCATTATTAAAAGGATGAAATACTTGTTAACGCTTTTATAAAACAATTTGCACCAGACGGGTATTAAGTTTCTTTACGATGTACGGGTTTGTAAATAATTTATAATCTATATAAAATTCATAAACCAAGGGTTTGATAAAAGTTTTATTTGAACAAAATAACTACATTAGTCAAATCAGAAAATAACAAAATAATTAGTTTGCAAGTAAGGTTTATATGTCAATAAAAAAATAATAATAACATTTATATTTGGGTACAGGATATGGGATTCATTTTAAGTTTTAAGAAAATGCGAAATAGAATGCCTGCCTAACATCTCAGATAGTTTTCCACCAGGAAGCAGATGAGCACTAAGACGAACATCGTTGTGGTTTTTCGTATTGCATACCAGGCTTCAGCTCTAGTTATTTCCGTATGTACATCAAGTATTCCTTGGTCTCCATTTCTAGCCTCCGAAACTCTTCGGTCCTTACATATAGGTGAGCGGTATCAGCTGGAACTCCTAAGGCAGTGGTAGGTTCCTTGGCTTGTCCTACTCCTAGGTCGGGATGGTATAGGTCAGATGTTAGATAAGGGTCTCTCGGAGGAGGTGATTCAGCTGCTCGAAGTCTCAAGTCTGCTCCTAAGCCAATCTGTTCCGCGGTCAAACATGGATCTGGCAGCTGTAGGTCCTGGAAGCCTCGTCGCGCAGCGGAAATACACGGACCTGTTCTGTGATTTGTGTGGGAACCAAGAAACGAGACAGAGAAAACACGAACAAAGACAAAAGACAATGAAACGACACGTAATCCATAACATAGAAGTCATCCCGTATTACAGACTACATACCGAAGGAGCACACATCTCTCATCTAAGCTCACGTTCCAGGGGTCGGGAGAGCTCGTCCCGACCCGGACACCTCTCGACCTTGTTCCAGAAGTTCCTGACTACAAATGAAGACAAGTCTTCTATTTATATGGGAAGGAACATTACCTGCGTACTTGTCTAAGTACGCAGGGTTTGGTCATGCGTACTTGACCCTTGCGTACTTACTAAGTATGCAGGACCAAACTGGTGTGCAGGCTAAGTACTCAGGAACACCCTCCTGCGTACTAGCCACGTACACCGATACATAGAATTTAATCTATAGTTACAAAAACATGCTTCTACAAACTCCCTCTTAACTATAGCATCAAATTCTATCTATCTCTAACACTGATATACATCAGTTTACAAAGAATGTCCTAACAGACTCCCTCTAAACTAATGACATCAAGTGTCTTCTGGCGGGACTTGATCTTCTGGCATTCCACTTGAGATCTTCAAATCTTCAAACTTCAGTCTTCAGTTGTCGAGTGATGCACACGACTCCCTCATAACTGTAGCTTTCATTGCAGACCAAACCAAGTACTTCAATAGGAACCAACTAACCCAACACAACTCATTGTAGTTCATCCTCTCAGCAGTAGCAACCTCCACCCTGACTTAGAATTCCTCCAAATCAGCTGGCATATGATAGAGAGTTTGAATTTCCAATAATCTATATCAAACTAATCAGCTCCCATAGGAATTCCAGTAAGATAAACTTAAGTCTTCAACCAGATGTGTCCAACTCTATCCTGTAACTTCACAAGTCAGCCAAATTCCCGAAGATGTTCATTTCCAATATCATCTTTCAGTTTAAGCTCCATCTGACTAGACCAGAAACAAGGGTATGTTTCCTATCCCATCGGCCAATGATAAAAGGTTCCATCTTCAACTAATAATCCAACGGATATCCAGCTTCATCTTGAAAACACTTGATAGAATCAAACACAAAATCATGCTCAGCAGTGATCACTTTATATCCAAAGTCCAACATTTTTCAATTAGATCTTCATTCCTGGTTTACACCTCCTAATCTGTATACGTTCACCGCGGTTGAAGTTCCATAACTAGGTTGTCTATCTGGATTCCGCCCAGATCCCAAATGAGAAATCCCATCATAATTGAATCATATCAAATCTTGAACACAGGCTTGACCAATGAGCACGAAAAATATAGTTTACACGAGAAATCACGGTTGAGATCCATGTTACGTCAAAGAGGTATATATATATATGAAATACCAACGGCTTTTCCACCACCTCTTTAATGTCTCATGAATACTAGATTTTTATCCCCCTCATTTCTTTGTAAACTATAACCAGCTTCATCATCACTTCACTCAAATTCTCAAAAAGCACAACTAGCCAACTCCAGGATTTTATTCTTTTATTCCTTTGCAAAGATCCAAAACAGCAAATCATTAGGTTCAAGTTGTTCCAGTATTCATCCCTTATTAAAGAAGTATTCCGGATACTCGTAGCCTACATATTCAGGTTTGAATACCTAAACAAGATGATTCTCTTTCCAAAAGACCCAAAGCAGCCACATCTTCACAAATAGAACGAGACCTTTAGCCGATGACGACCCAATTGCTCCCATTAGTTTAGCATTCATACCCTATTAAATAAGTATCCCGGATACTCGTAGCCTGCATTTTCAAGTATGGACACTTAAACAATGTATGAAAAGTGGTATCATCCAACAAAAATCTCGTCCGTGTTTCGCCAAGCCACATCGTATACAAATTCTGGTCCGGAAAAATCAAAATTACTATCTTCTCAAAAATGGGCCGAAACACGCGTACAAATGATCACTAAAAATTTTGGCTAAGAAAAGTTTCCCCGCCAAAAAACTCTGTTTTTTTTTTAATCCCAGATGCTAGTTCATGCGTACTTAGTAAATATGCACATAAAGGGTGTTCATGTTTATTTAGTAAATACGCAAAGCCAAGTACTCATGCGTATTTGATAAGTTTACAAAATGCCCATGCGTACATGCTAAGTACGCAGAGGAAAATACTCATGCGTACTTAACAAGTACGCAGGACTACTTCTCTTGCGTACTTAGTAAGTACGCAGGACAAAACCCGTGTGTACTTAGTAAGTACACAGAAAAGCTGAATTTGCGTACTTATCAAAAAGTAACAGCGTTCTTGATGGATCTTGAGGAGAATGCTCGAAAAGTGATGGATCTTAGAAATTGATACTTCCAAAAGCTTAGAAATCATCATCTAACAAACCCTTAGCCTTCCAAACACCAAATGAAGTGATAACAAACTTAGATTTGAGGATTTTTGCAAGAAAAAGTAGCGAACTTTTATAAATCAGATCTGCTCAAAAACCCTAAAACCCGAAACTGGAACACAAATCAACGAACACCGAGGCTCTGATACCACTTGTAGGTCCCGGAAGCCTCGTCGCGCAGTGGATTTACACGGACTTGTTCTGTGATTTGTGTGGGAACCAAGAAACGAGACAGAGAAAAACACGAACAAAGACAAAAGACAATGAAACGACACGTAATCCATAACATAGAAGTCATCCCGTATTACAGACTACATACCGAAGGAGCACACATCTCTCATCTAAGCTCACGGTCCAGGGGTTGGGAGAGCTCTTCCCGACCCGGACACCTCTCAACCTTGTTCCAGAAGTTTCACCTACAAATGAAGACAAGTCTTCTATTTATAGGAGAAGGAACATTACATGCGTACTTGTCTAAGTACGCAGGGTTTAGTCATACGTACTTGACAAGTACGCAAGGATGTTTAGGTTGTATTCATTTGGGACATAACCCAATGGATACTGTGACAAATCAAAGTGATTTGAGTTCATATACTTTCAAGAATACATGCTTTAGCATATAGGTGAACACTCACTTCGGGAATTCCCAGGAAAGCATACGGATCCTTCGGTTGATTTGGATTTATATGAAATGCTTTCCTAGACAGAAGACCCAAAGTACAGGCATTCACCCTTCCGGATTGCACATGTTCTATATTAGTTTTCAGAACCCAAAACTTTGACGGGATTTTAAAATTTTAATTGGCATTGGGTCTAGGAGTTTGAATCTTTCCATAAGTGATTGGTGATGATGTGTAAAGATGAAAGTATGTAAGGTCTTTTATATAAATAAGTGTATGGCAAAACTTAGGATAGCATTTATTGGTATCAAATAGGTTTTGTGCAGACAAATCAAATAGTGTGGCAAATAAGGTATCACATGAGTAGTAGTCTTTGTAAACATGTAACATGGCACATTAGGTAACACATGTTGTATTGTGCAATGTAATGCCTAAGATTACACAAGGGTCTCCTAAGGTTATAGACTGTAGACTAAGAATACGCTTCAAGTAATCCACGTTGTTTCGAATAGTTCCATGTAGTCCATGGGATGTTGTAGTTCATGGAATTGTATCATGTAAACAGAAGTAGATAAATGTAGGTAAGCATGTGTATAAATGAGTATAGAATGGAGTTCCTAATTGAAGACACGAGTTAAACTCATGTTTGGGGACTCCTAGGTTATAGTCTAGGTCATGTGTGTCTAATAACCTAATTCCCTATAACCACGGCTCTGATACCAATCTGTCACACCCCGGCCGGCGACGGATTATACGCCGGGGCTGACGCGTTTGTTCATAAGCACATGATCATCTATTAATAAGTGATAATATTATTTCAACATAATTAAAAAATCCGTTACAAGTAGAAATGGAAAACAAGGAATTCAAACATAACACAAGTTAAATTCAATCTTTATTAAGGCTAGGTCCATAGTCCTATGTGATCATGTAGTGTCCTCAACTGGTGCACCTGAAACATGTGAGTAAATGTCAACTACAAGTAGTTGGTGAGTAACATAGGTTTTGACACCAAACAAAGTTAAGTAAAGTTTACAATTCAATATGTTCAAAGCATGTCTAAAGCATAAATGTGAAAACACACGAGGTTCCAAAGTGTACAATCAAACCGTGTAATATGTATGCACAGTCCCTCGGACTGCGTGAAGTACCAAAATGTATACACTAACCCGCCAAGGTTCGTGTTAAGTGATGTATCGGTTTCCCCTATAAATGATCATGTTAAGTACTACCTTAGGCCTGCTGCGCAAGTTAATGATTGTACTAGACATGAACACATGTATGGTCACCAAGTTGTTTAAGGCATAAAGCATAAAGACCATAGCATAATTGAATTGTGTAAGTAATGTAATTGTAAACATGTTTCACCCCAAAAGTATAAAAAGGAAAAGGGGGCTATGTAAACTCACCTTGCAATGAGTAGCTTGAATGTCACACAAGTATGTTGTTTGTTGCATAAATGTTCTAGCTAAATACAACGTTAACTTATGTTTGATAGAATATATGTATCAATGATTTGTACAAAAGAAATAAGGAATCATAATGTGCGAGGAGATTGATGTGGGTGTCCTCATTTTAATAATAAAATAATCATTTGAGTTGCAAATAATATTTTATGTAAATCTTTGATAAATAATTGTATTGTAATAAGTGAAAGAATGAATAAGGATTTTGTTTGTTTGTAATAATTATATAAACGTATGAATAAATAATTAGGTTTCTTTTTTTTGTAAATAAATACACAAATAAGTAAACGGATAGTTTTCTTTTATTTGCAATCGCATAAATTAATAAATGGGTAAATAAATAAATGAGTAATAATTAGTTGAGTAATTAAATAATTTACTACATAAATAAGTGAATAAAACCTTTCATTTGATTTATGAAAAATAAATGTAAAAAAATAATGATTTAATTAATTGGTAATTAAATCAAAATTTAAAGTATAATAATGATGTTCTAATTAAGTAATAATTAAGCCAAATAAACTATTAATTAAAAGTATAGAATTGTGTTTTAATTGTTCTCGTATAATAAAAATAAATTATATAAAAGTTTGTATAAATATTTGCAAAGAAATGGGTTTATAATCATAATCATAATTAGTTGAAAGTTGTTGTTGTATACTAGAATGGTTATCGTTCTAGAGTAGTACCTCCAACAGAAAAGTTCTCATGAAAGAGTTGGCCGGATCAGAACCCCGTATTTCCTAGCCAGAACTTTAATGTTTGCCAGATAACTACATACTGGTTTGAAATTTATTCCATTTGCATACTTAACCAAGTTTAGGGTGTTTTTTGAAAGTATATGGGCTAAAGTGGAAATATGAGTTTAGTAAAGATAGAAATTGAATATTAAATAATTTAATTTGAAAATAAGGGGTTTTAGTAAAAACATGATTTTTGAAATTGAAAGGAACAAGAAAGATCAAACCAAGCTTTTAAATAAAAGTTTTGAACAAGTTTAATTAAAATAAGGCTTTTGATCTTGGATATGTCTATGATTATAACATAAATATGTTAGGGATCATAGATCTAGCTAGTTATGAAGGATTTTTTTAATGAAAAGTATGAACAAGCAAGAACATAAGAAGAACTTACTTAGAATGGAAGGATTTAAGTCAGAATTTTCCAAAAGATAAGAAGAATGACATTTAGTAGTTAGAGAACCCTAGAGGATCGTTGAGGTGCGGATAATACATGATAATAAGGGCTCTATTTATAGGGTAGGATCAGGGGCTTATTCACGAAATTTAATTTGTTGTAAGGACTAGATTGCAAAAGATGAATAATAGTTTTTAATTTCATAACATATACTAACTTAAGTGCTCATAAATTTTATGTTTATGACTTCATTCATCATAAATGTAATTATATATTTATTTGTTTTATTTATCTTTAGTAATTTAAAACACTAGTAATGTTAACTAACAATGTTATATTTTCATAATAAATTGTTTAAATGGTTTAATTATCATGTGTATATATATATATAGTTACATATATATTTATAAGTAGACACATAAAGGATATCAATTCATAATCAAAGCTTGTAAGTTTATATTTGGTTATTATAACAAGGTATATATAATGAATAAATATGATACTTTCATAAATGCGAATCATAAAATAATGAAATTACAATTTGCCGGAATAGTTAAAATAAAGGTCGGAATTTCCTGGGGATTACAGAAGAGGGTTCACCCCCATTCAAAAGTGCACCACCGCTATGCGTCAGTTGACATACGGATCCGGCTCTGACGAATTAGATGAAAATATAAAGATCGCAAAAAAAGGCACGGGTTTGTTTATACAAATTTTGTAAAGGTATAATTAACATCTACGGGCCAAGATTGCGCAAACCGACTCCTAGCGACAATCAACAAATATATAAACATCATAAAGAGGTGCATGGGCTACCCGACATGCTTGGTAGCCTAGATTGTATGCATTGGGAGTGGAGTAACTGTCCAAATGCATGGTGAGGGCAATATATGTGAGGTGACCATCCGACTCCAACAATTATGTTCGAGGCGGTCGCATCACAAGATCTATGGTTTTGGCATGCTTTCTTTGGAGTTGCGGGTTCAAACAACGATATAAATGTGTTTAACAAATCCTCATTATTCAACACCATGGTTAACGGAACCGCACCCGATAGTTCTTTTGATCTTAGAGGTATAGGATACAAGCACGGCTATTACCTCGTTGATGATATTTATCCCGAATGGGCTACTTTTGTGAAATCGTTTTCATGGCCGGAAGATGAACCTAGAAAATATTTCAAATGCCGACAAGAATCAGCGAGAAAAGATATTGAACGTGTTTTTGGTGTACTAAAACAAAAAATTCATATAGTGAAAAACCTGGCACGTGCATGAAAGCTCGTAAGAATAAGGCGTGTAATGTACACTTGCATCATCCTACATAACATGATCATTGAGGATGAAGGTCGGACAATTTGCGAGTTCAACGAAGAAGAATCTGAAGCGACAATTGGATTATAGGAAGTTAGCGAGGCCCAGTGTAAACGAACAATATAAATGCAACCGTGAGATACACAACAATCTTCGTAAGGATTTGATGCAATAACTAAAGTCTAGTTTTATTATTAAGTTTTTTATGTATTTTAATTATTTCTTTTATTATTATTAATGTCTTTTTTAGTTATTAATCAAAAATTATTATTGTCTTTTTAATTTATTAATGCTTTTATATTAATTATTAAAACAAATTAATATTAAATTAAATTATAAAAAGAAAATGACGTGACGGTGTGAAGATGTGGAATCATTTCCCTCAAATGTGAAGAGGTATGGAAAAGCTGTGCAATCTGATATGACGCTGACGTGGAGGGATATGGAGTTGTGGAAATTTATGGGTGTCCTAGCCTTAATAATAACTAACATTTTAACTTTATTCATATGCAATTTCCATGCAAGTCCCCAACTGGTAGTGGTAATAAGCTTTCGTTTTCCATTTGCTTTCAGCAATCGACTTGACCTAAAGGTGGGGGAACAATGATTGTCAAGTTAATTTCAAACTCCTTCAGCTGGAGTACTGAACTGAACATCTCGATTTAGAAATTAAAGTATGTTCTCTTATATTTCTATTCTTTTTCATGGTTATGCTTTCCAAAATCAACGTTTAGATAATCTATTATCTCCAGATCTCATTTGATTCATGAAAAGTATATGTAATCTTCGTTACGATTTTACAGCTTTCAAATTTATGCTATAATTGGCGGTTTAATAGAAATTAGTTCGAATTTAAATCTGATTCAAGGAGGTAGATAACGCTCTATGTAATAAAATCATTAATTAGGGTTTAGACTTTAGGGTTTCGAACATTTTTGGTATAATTTGTGATGTTTTTCTAGAAATTAACAACATCAAGTGCTAGGTTTTGTCTGATCGTTTAATAATTACAGTCGTATTGATTGGTGGAAGAAGAGAAGATCTGAGACGTGATTGTGGTTATATGAATTTGGGAGAGGCTAAACGTACCCCTATTGAGTAAACGTGAGAGATGATGTGACTGGATTAGTAGGAGGGAGTACACTTAGTAAAAATAACGTGGGGTGGGGTAGATTTAGCATAAACTTATGAATAGTTGGATAGATATTTTTAGAAACGTAGGAAGAAAAAGGTATGGATTAAGTTAAGACCCTGATGGTGTATTTGTTTGCTATGTGCAGGAACTGATAGCAAAATTCCCCTGATCTTCTAAACTGATCGAATACTTTTATGATGCAAGAGGGTATTGTTGGGTATTTTGTCAGTGGTGATCAGTTATATTAGTTATCAAATGGTTGATAAGTAATTATAGATTAATAATAACTATTTAGTAATTATTAAAACGCAGCGGAAAGAAACTGATCCAACACAAAATAAAACCCAACAGGATCTGGGTTACGAAACATACGAACACGGAATAATATTTAAATCTAACTACCAATGAGATAGATATACCTCGGTTAATGATTAACTGGTTGAGACACCTAGGTACAACGAACTGATGCTAGATCACGAACCGAGACGCGAGAACGGGAAGCGCCAGGGCTGGCCGGAAACGGGACAGCAGCGGAGCAGGGTCCGGCTTGGGCTGGTTTGATGGTTTTCGGAAATCACCAAAAGGGGGATTTACGTTTTTGGTGTTTTTGTGGCTCGAGAAAAATCAAAAGAAAGAAAACCAAAAAAATTTTCTTTGTTCTCTGTTGGAGTTAACCGAGAAAGCCAAGGTGAAACCTTTTTCTTTTTTTTGCGGCAAGAATTAGTAATCTACATATATAATAGGATTAATCCTATTATATATAGTTACAAACCCTACTAATTTTTTCCGGGCCCAAAGTCCAATACCAGATGTAAAAGCCCGAACCCGTTTAATTGTTTTAATAAAAGAATTAAAACAATAAATGTGAGTTATTATTTATAAACTTGTATAAACAATAAATCCCGTGTAACGAATATATATAAAAAATATATCGTCTCGCTAACAGTTCGTAATTATCAGTTAAGCGGGTTAAGTGGATTTAATGTTCGTTGCCCTAGGTGTAACTCTTACGGGTCATAGCTCGGTCAGCCGCGTTGTCCATCGGGTCGGTCCATAAAATCCAACAATCTCCCACTTGGACGATCCACAATAAATCAACGCAAACAGTCAGCGGCGCTCTAGCTGCACATGGCTGTCCCTAACAAGGTATGACGCTTTAAAGTCATTAACCAAATATCTTGGTGTCAGTAATAGCTAACTAAAGCAAGACAATTGACTTATGGCAATAGTTGTCATTTATCCTTTCTGTAAAAGACATCAATTGAATCAATGAGACATGGATTAGATTCATTCTCATATAGTGTTCAATCATTATTGTTCTCGTTCCAGATTCATAGTGGTCCAATCAAACACACAGTTAGTTTGGGTAAGGCCTTACACTTCACCAGTTTGAATCACGAGGGCGCCACGACGTCTAACTGTTACATATCATGTAAGAGTACAGAATCCCTTATCGACTACATACAACTCCCACTGAACTTCAGATCTGTTCCTAACCAATGCCTTTATGACTGGCAGTTACGCGACAGCGGTTGACAGTGATTAAAGAACAGTCCTTGGTAAACGAAAGTTCTAGTATGCATCTCAAGTCAGAGGATACTAAATGAGTATACCAATATCAAAAATATCTTATGATTAAAATCCATGAAGATGATTTGAAACGAGTTACATCCAACGTCATCTAAGATGAGGTCTGTGAAATTGGAAGTCAACTACTTGAGTCCAAGTTCAGAATAGTCTTAATTCAGAGTCGTTCCCACGATTCTGATCGACTACGGATGATTAAGAATACAAGATTCATGGATTAAACGTATTAAAATCGAACACAGTTGTAAGAATTCAGAATTGCATTTAAATCAGTAAACCAAAAGAATTCAAAAGTACAACTGTTTAATTGTTCACACATTCAAAATACTAAATCAAAACATATCACTAGCAAATCTAAGACCAATAGCATCTCTGTGAAGATCATGCTTTCTGTGAAGATCATGCTTGTCCTGAGTCATGGGCTTAGTAAACGGGTCCGCTAGGTTTTGATCTGTGTCTACTTTGCTTATCACGATGTCACCACGTTCCACAATTTCCCATATATAGTGGAACTTTCTGAGAATGTGTTTGGCTTTGTGATGAGATCTGGGCTCTTTGGCTTGAGCTATAGCACCTGTGTTATCACAAAGTATCTCGATTGGTTGGCGAATACTCGGAACCACATCGAGGTAGTAATGAATTTCTTCATCCAAGCAGCTTCCTTTGCAGCATCTGATGCAGCTATATACTCAGATTCGGTGGTTGAATCCGCCACCACACTCTGCTTGGAGCTCTTCCAGGAGACAGCTCCTCCGTTTAGAGTGAATACGAATCCTGATTGTGAGCGAGAGTCATCTCGGTCAGTTTGGAAGCTGGCGTCAGTGTAACATCTTACAGTGAGCTCTTCTTCCACTCCTCCAAATATTAAGAACATGTCTTTAGTCCTTCTCAAGTACTTCAGGATGTTCTTGACTGCAGTCCAATGGGCAATGCCAGGACTTTGCTGAAAACGACTGGTCATGCTTAAAGCATACGAGACGTCAGGCCTTGTACATAACATAGCATACATGATAGAACCAATCGCCGAAGCATATGGAATTGCTTCCATACGCTTGGTTTCAATGTCTGTTGAAGGAGATTGCGATTTGTTCAGCACGGTGCCTTTAGTCATAGGAACACCTCCTTTCTTGGAGTTTTCCATATGAAAGCGTGCCATGACTTTGTCTATGTATGTGCCTTGACTTAGCCCTAGAAGCCGCTTAGATCTATCTCTGTAGATCTTGATTCCTAGAATGTAAGCTGCTTCTCCAAGATCTTTCATTGTAAAACAAGTTCCCAACCAGTGTTTAACATCGTTAAGCATAGGGATGTTGTTTCCAATGATAAGTATATCATCCACATACAATATGAGGAATGATATAGTGCTCCCACTAGCCTTTCTGTAAACACAAGGCTCATCTTCATTTTTGACAAAATCAAACTCTTTGATCTTTTGGTCAAAACGAAGATTCCAGCTTCGAGATGCTTGTTTGAGTCCATAAATAGACTTATTCAGTTTACATACCCTATTAGGATATTTTGGATCAACAAAACCATCAGGTTGTACCATATAGACATCTTCAGAGAGATGCCCATTAAGGAAAGCGGTTTTGACATCCATTTGCCATATCTCGTAGTCATAGTACGCGGCTATGGAAAACAATATCCTGATCAATTTGATCATAGCAACGGGCGAGAAGGTTTCATCATAGTCAATGCCTTGAGTCTGAGTAAAACCTTTCGCAACTAGCCGTGCTTTATAGGTGTGTATATTTCCATGCATGTCGGTTTTTCTCTTGAAAATCCATTTGCTCCCTACTGCCCGAGATTCGGGGGGTAGCTCAACCAAGTCCCAGACTTGATTATCACGCATAGATTGCATCTTGGCGTTCATGGCTTCTAGCCATTTTGCAGATTCTGGATCTGAAATAGCAGATTTGTAGTTAGTAGGTTCGTCATTAGACTCGGCTACTAATAGGACCTCGGTACTATCAAGATGCCATAGGTATCTGTCAGGTTCTTTGTGAGTCCTTACACTTCTGCGAACGCTTGTGTTTATGTCTGATTCACCAGCAACAACTTCTTGTTGTTCAGACGCTCCGAATTCATCAGCGGTAGTTTGTGGTTCTCTAATTTCTTCAAGATCCACTATATTATCTCCAGTTCCTCGTTCAATAATTTCTTTCTCGAGGAAGTGTGCCTTCCTTTTGATGGAAATAACATTTGCATCAGGATGGTAGAAATAATATCCGCTTCTGTTATAGTATCCAACGAAAACGACCTTTTCGCCTCTCGGATCGAGCTTGTCATCAGAATCGCTAGTGACATATGCATCACATCCCCATACTCTAAGGTAAGACAGATGTCATATCACATATGGAGTCTTGTTTACCTTCTTAGTCGGTGCCAGATTGACAATGCGGGCGGCGGTCATAAGAGCATAACTCCAGAAGGAGTGAGGCAAGTTTGTTCTACACATCATCGATCGAACCATATTAAGTAGGGTTCGATTTCTCCTCTCGCTCACGCAATTAATTTGGGGTGTGCCAGGTGGAGTAGGTTGTGAAACTATTCCACGCTCCTTGAGATGATTTATGAACTCTGTGCTGAGATATTCACCACCTCGATCTGATCGAAGTGTCTTTATCGTTTTACCGAGTTGGTTTTCCATTTCGTTTTGAAACTCTTTGAACTTTTCAAAAGTTTCATGCTTGTGTTTCATAAGATAGACATAAGCATATCGACTATAATCGTCGATGAATGAAACGAAGTATCTTTCATGATTTCTAGACATGGTTCTGAAAGGGCCACATACATCAGTGTGTATGAGTCCTAGCAGATCCTTGACTCGTTCACCAACGCCGGTGAAGGATCCTTTAGTGAGTTTGCCAGCTAAGCAAGACTTGCAGTCTTCAAAGGATTCTTGTCCGGTGGATTCAAGGATCCCTTCGGATTGGAGCATTTTCATGCGGGCCTTGCTTATGTGACCAAGTCTACAATGCCATAGAAATGTATCATTAATGCTAGATTTGATACGTTTAGAAAGATTATATATGTTATTATTAGTTTGAACATCAACCTCATAAATTCCATTTCGAGGTTTAGCCTCAAAATAGAAAATATCATTTAAGTACGTAGAAATATTAATTCCATTAAAAACGTACTTAAAACCTTGTTCAAACAATAAGGAAACTGAAATAATGTTTTTGGTTAAACCAGGTGCAAACAAACAGTTATTTAAGATAACTACAAGGCCAGAAGGACATGAAAGGTGAAATGTTCCAGTTGCAAGAACTGGTACTCTCTTTCCATCACCAACGATGAGTTCCATGTCGCCTTGTTTCAGCTTCTTCCACTTTTCAGGCTCGTGCAATACATTAGTATCAAATACCCATGTGTCGCTAGAGATAGTGAAAAGTTCAATAACATAGATAGAAATACCAGAAGAGATGCCTTCACCATTTGTTCTCTTCGGTCTCAGCTTAGCTAGATATTTAGGGCAGTTACGTTTCCAGTGCCCCATATTGTTGCATTCAAAACACTGACGCTCCTTGGGAGGGGGTGCTTTTGCAACTTGCTTGTTTTTGTTGGTGACATTCTTGGCAGCAACAATAACTTGCTTCTTACCTTTGCTATTATAACCCCTTTTCTTGGTTTTGGGCTTGTTAACACCAGCAGATTTGACCATCAACTCTTGATTAGTCTCACTTGATATTCTCATCTCGGCCGTTTCCAGCATGCCGTGCAGTTCGGGCATAGTCTTCTCCCATGTGTTCATATTTAAGTTCATTACGAAGTTGTCATAAGAACTAGGGAGAGAGTTCAAGATGAGGTTGGTGTCATTCGGTTTTTCATTCTCAAGCAAAGACTTGAGAGAGAAGGAGGAGTGAGATTCCTTTTCAGTAGACATCTGTTAAATAAGCAAATTAAATGTTAATTAGTATTTTGGATGTAATAAATTCTTATATTAATGACCCATGGCAAGAATAGATTAAGAATAGAGAATCTGGTTATATCAATTAGTAATGGCGGCTGTGGCACGCAACATTAGTAAGTGATTTAAGCAGACTGACAATAATTGCCAATTGTGGAAAAATGCACAATTCTCGAGTATGAGGCCGCTAAGATAACTCTTGTCTATGCATTAATACGTTTAGCCTCATCTATGCCCACTTTTGGTCTCCATACAGCTGGGGCATGTAATAGAGAGAAAAGTAATAGTCGCCCTAGTACAGGTACATGTGGAAGGGTCGGATGTGTCAACGAAACCATTGCACCTTGGAGGGATAGGTTACGCACCAAGTGCGGTGCTGTGGCTCCAAACACTGGTGTTTCACGTTATGCCCCAAGTGTTCCTTATAGTAGGATGGCATAGACTAAAGATTTTAAATATGGGATTTAATTTTAGTGTTTACCGAATAGGGTCAAACACAACGAATGATAAATCATACGTGTGTTGTAAAATCCAGTTTTACTATATATTAGATCGTGACAACGTGATGAACCCTTTCATCTCTCAGGACACTTAATTTTAAATAACCTATTAAAACTAAGTTTGCCGCGATGTAATTAACCAATTAAAAGTTAATAGTTTAAATGAACTATTAAGTTATTCGTTTTGAAAATTTAAAATTAGTTTAAATTGCAAAACTTTATTGGTTATAATTTATTTTAAAAACAAACTGTTTGTTTTAATATAAAGTATCCACAAGTTGTAAAAAAAGTTTAGAACTTGTTATTAATTTGATTGTGAAAATTTTGGTATTTGGTCGGTACGTTATAACATTTATAAGATAAAAGCAACCACAATAGCAAACACAAAAATATGTAAATCATATGGCCAAGGAAAAAGTGTTTGGTCTTGCTATTGCTAGAGCCTAATAGCAAGACCAAACTAGGTCACGGGGTCACAACACACAAACAACCACAAGGATGAACTTCGTGCATGCGTCTAGCTGTTCCGTGTGACTCCCACTAAATCCAAGATCCTGTCTCCGTCTTCTGTTTTGTCTTCGGGTCTTTATCTTTACAATATTTATATAAAATACAAAAAAATAAAACCCTAAGCTATTACAATTTTGAGCCATCAAAGTGGACCAAAACATAAAAGCTAACCTATTACAATTTTGAGCCATCAAATGGGCCAAACCATAAAACCAAAAATAGAAAACAAACACAAGACAGGGTCGGGCCAGATTTACATATTTAATACAATCAAATAACTGGGCAATCCTTTTGGTCAATAAAATAAATAAAAACTTTGACCAAAATAAATAAATAAAAATTGCCCTAAAAAGATCTAGATCAGAAACTTTAAACAAGTTAAAGTTTGTGATCTGTAACCGGTTAAAAGACCGGATCCGATTCGTATGTCGTAACCAAGGCTCTGATAACCGGTTAAAAGACCGGATCCGATTCGTATGTCGTAACCAAGGCTCTGATACCACTGTTGGGTATTTTGCCAGTGGTGATCAGTTATATTAGTTATCAAATTGTTGATAAGTAATTATAGATTAATAATAATTATTTAGTAATTATTAAAACGCAGCGGAAAGAAACCGATCCAACACAAAATAAAACCCGACATGATCTGGGTTACGAAACATACGAACACGGAATAATATTTAAATCTAACTACCAATGAGATAGATATACCTCGGTTAATGATTAACCGGTTGAGACACCTAGGTACAATGAACTGATGCTAGATCACGAACCGAGACGCGAGAACAGGAAGCGCCGGGGCTGGCCGGAAACGGGACAGCAGCGGAGCAGGGTGCGGCTTGGGCTGGTTTGATGGTTTTCGGAAATCACCAAAAGGGGGATTTACGTTTTTGGTGTTTTTGTGGCTTGAGAAAAATCAAAAGAAAGAAAACCAAATTTTTTTTCTTTGTTCTCTGTTGGAGTTAACCGAGAAAGCCAAGGTGAAACCTTTTTCTTTTTTTTGCGGCAAGAATTAGTAATCTACATATATAATAGGATTAATCCTATTATATATAGTTACAAACCCTACTAATTTTTTCCGGGCCCAAAGTCCTATACCAGATGTAAAAGCCCGAACCCGTTTAATTGTTTTAATAAAATAATTAAAACAATAAATGTGAATTATTATTTATAAACCTGTATAAACAATAAATCCCGTGTAACGAATATATATAAAAAATATATCGTCTCGCTAACAGTTCGTAATTACCAGTTAAGCGGGTTAAGTGGATTAAATGTTCGTTGCCCTAGGTGTAACTCTTACGGGTCATAGCTCGGTCAGCCGCGTTGTCCATCGGGTCGGTCCATAAAATCCAACAGGTATTACTTAAAGATGATTCACTAATGCATAACACGCGGACAACTCATCAGTAATCACTATCTTGCTGATAGAGATTGACCAATGATGTTGGTTCCATAGATGAGGTTTGGGTTAGTGACTTGATGATATATTAAGTGAGGAATATTTTGTTTGTTAAAATTTATAAGTTAAATAGGGATCAATGGAGGCGGCTTTAGTTGAGCGTCGTCTTCCTGATGCATATGTGGCACACTTGAACAATCACAAAATATCTACCTTGACCCCAGAATTTCAGTTTTCCTCCTTTCTGGCAAAATTGTTCTTACAAGAGAACAATAGTCTGACAATGCTACCTCCATTATTTCAGCATATGCCAGCCCTTGTAGTACTAGATTTATCTCATACAAGCATACAATCTTTGCCTCCATCCATTTCCAAACTATGTTCCCTTGAAGAATTTACCTTGCGAGAATGTTCACTATTAATAGAATTACCACCTGAAATTGGAGCACTTAAGAGTCTCAAGTTGTTTGATCTTGAAGGAACTGAGATAATGTATCTACCAAAAGAAATTGGCAAATTAGGGTCATTGGAACGTTTAAGGGTCTCTTTGTCTGCATATGCAGATGACCATAAAGACAGAAATGGCACACAACACATAATCCCAAGGATGAAAATCTTAAAGCTAACTAAGCTGAAGGAATTAAGTATCAGTGTGAGTCCTGAAGCAGAATGGTGGGAGGTAGAACTTTTGGAAGCTATTATGGGAGACCTTCTTTTCTTACCAGACCTTAGAACTCTAAAGTTGTACTTACCAACTGCTAAAGCGTTGCAGCAGTTCTTAAAGCTTGAAAGGTATAAAGTACCAATATATTCAAGTTTATGGAACTATAGATTAATGACTGGTCATTGTGAACAGCTCCCATTTTCTGTGCAACTTGATTCTGAAGAAAATTTCCTGAAACTGGAGAAATGTGTGAAATATATGAATGGTGAGGGATACACTGATGAAATTGTCTAGTTAATTAGAGATGCAAGAGCTTTATACTTGCGCCGTCATTGGACTATTTAGAAGCTCTCAATGTTTGACATAAGGAGGCTTAAATATTGTTTGCTAATGGAGTGTAATGAGATGCAAACTCTATTTGATCAAGAGGATTTTTATAAACACAGAAATAAATCCACAAGCCATGGTGAAGATGAAATACTCGGTTCACTGCAATACTTGAGCATTCACTTCTTGAAGAAGCTACAAAGGATTTCAGAGGGTCCAATTGGAAGAAATAGTCTATCATGTCTAAGGATTTTAGCCCTGCATACATGCCCTGAGCTCACTAGCATTTTCACTGAATATTTGCTTCATAATCTGCAAAGTTTGACTGAAATTATAGTTGAAGACTGCCCTAAAGTCAACTGCCTTGTAAACTTGGAGGAGGGTGCTCCTTGGAGTAATGGTCCATTTCTCCCAAATTTAAGGAGGATATCACTTCTAGACCTACCTGAGCTAGTGAGTGTTTCTGGTGGTGTCTGCATTGCCCCACAATTAGATACTTTACTTGTTTTTAATTGCATGAAACTCGACTATCTTTCCGACATGGAGATACCTAGAGATACAATGGCAATTAAGGGAGAGATTGAATGGTGGGATGCATTGAAGTCTGGAAAATTAACATGGGAGAGCGTCTTTGTACAACTCAAAAGAGATGGGAGTTTGATGGATCAATTAGCTGAAGATACAAACTCACTCCAACACTTTCTCCAGCTTGAAATGGACCCTTCACTTCCTGGTAAATTTCATTTCTGTGAGTGTTTAAGTAACAATATCTTAAGAGCACTGCTTTCCTCTATTGAAGGTTTTCCCTTTATAAAATATGGAATTGAGATGATGTTATGTACTAGCCCAACTTGTATATATAGATAGTTCACTGTATTAATGTCGGATAGTTTGCAGATTTTATCTCAAGTATTTGATTATTTGTTTTCTGAGTCAATCTATAGGTCAAGTAAATCAAAACTCCTCAAGGGATTCCAAGAAAGACAGGGAACATGTTGATCAGCTTCAAATTGTTCATAATGTGGACTTGTCTAATGAAACACGGAAAATGTCAACTCTAGAGATCCTCAACTGTAACAATGGCACACAGTCGCAATATGCTGGAACTGCTTTTAAGATGTGGGAGCCACCATCTCCAGTGAGTGGCAAGCCAGATAATAAAGATACAAACTGCATTCTTAAGGCTCCCAATCATAAACTTGCCTTTACAAAGAAGTAAGTCATCATAAGTATGTGTGTGTAGGTGATATCTCTTGAAAAGAAAAATATTTATTGATTTATATGTGTTTGTATGTATGTGAGTATTCGTTTTGTCATGTTTAAGCTGAGTTAGAAGATAAAAACTTATTAATACACAAAAATGGGAAAAAAAAGGCGCAAGATAAAAACTTATTAATACACGTATTAATATAGTGATTTTTTGTGAAAGTACAGCAGTGTTTGTACTTCGAGGCATCAAGTGAAAGTGAACAAGGGTATAGAGATTGAAAAAGCACTTGATGATGGCTATAACTGGCGGAAATATGGTGAAAAATCCATTCTTGGTTCCAAATACCCGCGGTATGGTATGTAGAGCAATGAATTTGTGTGAAAATATACTTTTGATCATGTACTATACATTTTATTTTCTACAAAATTTAGCTATTAAAATGTGATGTCTTGATATATTCAAGGACTCGAATTCATTACAGTACTTGTGAATTTGCAGAGCATATTATAGATGTATCTTCAGAAGTACAAATGGTTGTTGTGCAAAGAAGCATGTTCAAAGATCTACTGAGGACCCATCTGTCTTTGAAGTCTATTACAATAGAAAGCACACCTGCCCTACAGTTTTAAGTAACGAATTTTCTTCAACTGCAACCAAGTCTGCTTGTACAACTGTAAGACCCAGAGGCTCGTCAACTGCCAGAATCAGCTTCTACAATCACTGAAAGTCTATTTGATCTTGCAAGAAGCCCTCGGGTGTTAGATTTTAACAAAATGTAAGCCATCAAACATGTTTGTTATAATATTCCTCCTACTAAAAGCCATTATTGATTGTATATGTACATATAACCCTATTTTGACAGGGGTGCATATAGGTTTTCTCCTACTTGTGTTCCTTATAAGTATCAAAAGAATGCAATATGACATGGAAAATCTTTGATTATGTAAATTGTGGTTTTGGAAAGTGTACATAGTAAAATTGGCATAAACAACAAAAGGACCCATATGTCTGACATAGAAGCAACTGTATGCAGAAAGAGTATCAGCATTAGGGATGCTAAGTGGACCAAACAACTAAAAGTTAGCCCAAACACAGGTTTTGACGTGCCACCTGATGACGGTTATATATGGAGGAAGCATGGTCAACATGATATATTAGGAGCTATTTATCCCAGGTACATCTATAGCATTTTCCTACTTCTCTCTTATCATGATCATTGTTTTCTTAATAATATTTCTGTTTACGAAGAACTTATTTTACGCATATATGAGCTTTGTTCACGTGAGGTCCTTTTTCTATTCAATGCCATGTTTGATATTGGAGATGGTGGCTCAGTGATCTATCACACTAGCTACTTTCTTCCCAGCAAAAAAGGAAAATTTTATTTTCTGTTGTATTTATCTTCTGGATCTTCTTCTCAGAAGTACTTGTGTAATTTTTCTTTCATTAATGGTTTGACCATTGAAATATAATGTGTGTGACGCCTGAAGATTGAAGAAAGGAACTCAAATAGTACTCTTTAACCTGCAACTCTATTACAAATGCAACAGCTGTGATGCAAAAAAACTAGTCCAAAAATCTGATAATGACCTGTCCATCTGGATAGTCACTTACAAAGGAATACACACTTGTCTCGGTCTTCCAGAAAGCGATTCCACATGTGAAAGTGAATCTGCATTAAGCATCCTAAAAAGCAGTGATTCCTCAACTACAATTGAATCAGAATTAATGATCCTAAAGAACAATGGCTTTTCAACTACAGCAGAATCAACTTCTACGATCACTGATAATTCTTTTGGACTGAACTTTACAAAGAAGTAAGTCATCATATATACATGTGTGTGTACAATATCCTTTCTACAGAAAAATGTGGCAATTAAAGTATAGAAATCTAAGTAAACAATATCAATGAGATTTCTTTTACAGAATGAGTGGCAGTGCTAGCATCCAAAGGTGGAAGCAACAAGCAGAGGAGATTCAGTCTCCATCTCTAAAACTTCAGTTGCCTTCATTCTATGAACCAAATGTAGTATTTCATGCTCTAGTTTTTCCCTCCTTTCCTACATTATTATACTTTCTAAATCTGTGTTACATAATTAGCCGGTGATAATATCAGAAGTGGCTGTAAATTGCAGCAGGAACCTCTCATCATCCACAAAAACACCTCAGAATGAAAAACAATGTCCTTCGCCAGTTTTGAAGGTATGATGCAAAACAGTGTCCTTTGTGTTTCATGGCTCCACAATTCAGTAACACAGAACAAAAACTCCTATTTATACACTTAACTGAATATGACAAATTTTGCACAGGAAAAACTGTCAAATACTGCCCTAGTTATATTAACTATTAGCACACTGTTAATTTGCTGTTCTGCATAACATATTGCTGCTATGTTTTCTGCTTTTACAATCTGCCAATTTCAGCAACTATAGGCATAATATTTCTGCACTTATGTTGATTAGTTTTTAGCAACTCCTAATCTGGATTCCAATGACAATTTTTTTCTCTTTTTTTGACTTATCAGGCGAGGAAAGAGAACATGAGCGACAGAATTACTGAGCTCCAACAGTTAGTTTCACCTTTTGGTAAGGTATGATTGGTAAATTTTTCAAAAGAGAAAGTTCTGACAAGAAACAAAGAGGTGATGCCTCTAGAATCAAATCTATAGCTGTCTGAATTCAAATTCAAATAACAAAAAATAGTATATGTATTGGAAATTTTGAAATGGATATCAAAATTTGATATCCGTCTCGGTTAGTCTGGTACCATGCTAATTTAGATAACTTGACTAGACAAACAGGCTTTAGATCAGTTTTCTTTAAGTAATATGAATCCGAATTGATAAAAGAACATCAAATTATTTTGCCTAAAAATAAACAGAACCCACATATTGATGTATCTTGCAAATATTAATAAATTTACAAGAAAAAATGCAGTACCTATTAAAAAGAGTAAATATATACCTTCATGACCAAATCCAAAAACACAACATGACTTATTTATATTTATAATTATTTATTGTACTTTATAGGTGAAATAATATTATATTTAACATTACTAATTTATATATAAAGAAATTTATAGTGTGTGCATGTGTGATATATATGTAGCTTTTTGAAAATTTTCAAGATTATATGATAGAGAACCCGATATGTAATCTATGTCTCATCTCAATTCGCATAAATTTGTTTTCTCGCCAACTTTAATTTATCACAACCTGATTTGAAATCTACTTAACCCACTTCAGCTACCTAGAATACAAGAATTTTCTTTTTTGCCTTTACATAGATTTGAAATCTACTTGTTCCAAACATGCTTTTTCATCCCAATGATAGCTAATGTCAAAAGATGGACTTGATCTCGTTAGCTAGCTTGTGTCTTGCCAACCATTAAAGCAAGAAACTTCATGGACAGATATTTTTATGTGTTTTTAATACCTTTGGGATGAACTATATTTACCTTACTCTAGTTGTCTGATTGAAACTTCTAGAATTTAGGTTGATTGCCGTATTTCATTTTATAAAGAATGTCTTTGAACACAAGCTAAATTTCAAATTTATCAAATGTATATATGCTCACTGTTTGTGGAATTCAGAACCACTCTGTACTCCAATTTTATTATTTCCATGTCAATTCCTAGAAGGAAAAAGAAAGTATTATCTTCCTGAAATGGAAGATACTTTATGCTGACAATATTAAAATAATATGTTCCTTTTGTTACAGACTGATACAACATCAATATTGTTAGAAACTTGTGAATACATCAAACTTCTACATAAGCAAGTCAAAGTAAGTATATCTTATCACCAACCAACCATCAAGTAACATAACTTAACGATTTATATATTTAGACATGTATGTATATATGCTTGTTTTTGTCTGTGTGTGTGTGTATTCATAGCTGTTATCATTACATGTTTCTCAAAAATGTCTGTGAACTCGTCCAAAGTATTTTTTAAGGCATGAAACCTCCTAAATCATTATAGTAAGAGAATTATATTATCATTATTGAAATGATAGTTGACACACAAATTATTTATAGAGAGTTTAGAAGTTCTGGAGAAAAGTTTTCAATCCCACCCTGCCACCCATACAAATATGACCTGTTTTGACCCGCTTATCTGGCCTATTTTGCTACCTCTAGTGTATGTTTAAGGTACAACTCACACCATTTCATAAAGTACAACAAAACCCATTGTGGGATTCTCACATTATTCACCAAAATTTCTATTAAAGTGACCTATTTGCATGTGGTCTCATACCAAATTATTTATAACCGTGATTTTAGGTTGCGAGATCCAAGTATTTTGTAGTTATGGAAAGATTTATCCACTTTACCAATTGTTAGACCCTGCTATATCTCAAGGGAAACTTTTGTCGAATCTACACGACTGATGTATATGTTATCATAAACTTAAGTCTACTGGAAGGGGTCTCGTCACACACTATATAATCGCAGTGGGGTGTTACTGATATGATAGAAAATCCCCTCAAGTTATATTTTCCATGTGGGTGCACACTTGCTTGTATGTGTGAGGGCACGTATGTCTTTCTGTGGAACTTACATATCCCATGTGTGTTCATCTTATAATCAGGTTCATACGACTTCATACATAAGACAAGGAACTTCATTAGAGCCACAGCAGCAGGTAGAACTCCCAATTTTCTTGAACTTACATCTTCGTTTGCATAAATTTAATTTCAAAATTTTTCATCCATAAACTAAATTACAAAAAAAAATAAAAAAATATGCAGGCTCCAAAGCAAGACCTAAGAAGTCAAGGGCTATGTTTGGTACCTGTTTCAAGCACATCTCCGGTTACTAATCAACCAACTACTGATGGGGAACCTCCTGAGGAACGAAATGCTGAAGAACTGTTTCCATATGCAGATATGGTGTAAGAAATATGACATTGGCTTTAAAAAAATGAACCATCTAAAAATAGCTGCTTCGCAAATCGCAAGAACAATTTGTGTGACAGTGAATAAACATTTGTGTGTGATCATATATTGCTACAACTGTCATCATAAAGATGATTCTAGGATGAGCACAACTACTATAACTTCAACTTTAGTTGGATTTCCTTAAAACAACATTTGAGTGTTTGTTGCATAAAATTCATATTGTTGTGATTGACATGTTTTTTGCTTGGGCTCTAAGATACAACATTTTAATTCTTGGTGCACAAACATCTTTTTTTCCAATCATTCATCCAAGATAGAAATATTTGACCAGGATTAGCTCTATTGACGATGTTGACACATCACACATTAGCAATATATCTGTGGCTTAAATAAGATCATTAAGCCATCCAATTGAATTTGATTGGTTTTATCACCCATATGCCATGTACATTCTAGAGGTGCACCTATAAAACACATCAAAGCTTTGGTTTTTTGTTGCAACTAGTCAAGGGATGACAAGCTCCAACAGAGAGAGAGGGAAAGTGAAAGCAACAATGCATACCTCAGGTTTATTCAACAACAGAAATCCGTAACAAGAACACACAATAACTTTGGCTATCTCCCAACAAACTCTTTATTATAATCAAGAAAACTTCTCAATTTAACCTAAACTCGGTTATGTATTTATAGATTAACAAAAAAACAATTAAGAAAACCCTAACCCTAAACCAACTTGTTTAGACTTTGGGTTGGGCCACCATCTCGTGTGATGCAGTTACGAAAGCAATCAAATGGCTCAAAAACGATTAGTTAATCAAAGTCTTAAAATGAACCAAAAGGTTCAAGAACAAAGTTCTTATATTTTATAAATCAATCAAAAACTTCTTATAAACTTTCACCAAACCCTAATATTTATACTAGTTCCTAACAACCTAAAGATAATGATAAAATAAAAAAGATAATTAAAAAGATAAATATTCAAATTCAAATTTAAATTATCGATAATCTTTATCCCAATCTTTATCCGTATCATCGTGGACTCTAGAAATTACGCTAAAATTCAACCCCCCCCCCCCCCAATTTCTGAAGTCATATTAGGTAGGTCATTGACACCAAATAGTTCTCGCATTTCTTTCAACTTTGGTAACACTTTGGTGAGGATTTCGGCTCGTTGCTCCACACCGCTCACATGATCAACTTTCACTTGGGCTTTCTCTACGCACTCTCGGATACAGTGATACCGAGTGTGTATATGCTTGCTCCGTCCATGGAAGACGGGGTTTTTCATCAAGGCAATTGCATACTTGTTATCAACCAACAGAGCAACGGCCTCTTCTTTTCTTCTGGTGATCTCGCTTACTAGTCCTCGTAACCATAAAACTTGGCATGCTGCTGCCGGTGGCTGCCATGAACTCCGCCTCGCATGAGGAAAGTGCAGCGGTCGTTTGCTTTTGCAAACACCATATGACTGGTGCATTTCCAAGATAGAACACATGGCCCATAGTGCTTCGACCATCGTCACTTAAGCCCTTTAGTGCCAAATCTCCTCCTCGATCAAAGTGTATCCCATAAGAAGCAATATCTGCTTAATGGAAAGATGGTGAGGTGACTCCATGTAACGGCTCACTACTTCAACCGGAAAAAAAAGAGAGATCCAGTCGAGTGTGGAGTAGGTATTGTAAACATCCAACTAGCCTCCGACAATCCGTGGCATTTACGGCTTGACCCTAAGCATCCTTTGAAATCTTCAAACCCGGTTCAAGGGGGAAAATGAGTTAAATTACATTTAATTAATTAAGCACCTTAATTGATTTTTTCCGGTTGAAGTAGTGAGCCAAAATTTCCAAAATAGAATCCCATGCCAAAACCCAGTATTCTCCGTCATTTAATTAATTAAGCACCTTAATTGATTTTTTGGTAATAATTTATATTTGTTAGCTTTTTAAAAAATCTAAATACACAGATTTATACAATATTTTTTTCTAAACATCTCGGTATAAATTTTAATAAAATTGGAGTTGTTTTCGAAAAGAAATAGTTTTTTGGTCTCCTAAACGACTTTGACACGTGTTTGGACCGGTAAATTTGGTGAAATATATTTACGCGTTTCAACTGCCCGACAACAATGAATACTCGAAATTTAATATCTTTTTTATTTTACGATGAATGATGGAATGGAATGTTTTTAATTTAGTTGGTAATCTTTTATGTATTATTACTTTTAGTTTTTATATTTATATATTTTTTAATATTTATCGTTTTAACATAATAATTTTATTATTTTATTTTAGAAAGTATGAAAGCAGAGATTAGAGTATTTTCTTGATGAAATGAATGGAAGTTAAGTGTGAGTGACGCTGCACTGAATGAATGAATGAATGAAAGCAAATAAGTGAACTACATCCCCCACCCTAACATGTTGTACCAAGTAAATAACACCCTCAAACACCAACATTGTAATTTGTAATTATATATAATTATTTGAATTAACCAGATTTCCTTTGTAATCAAATTCAAAGTTAAATAACTTTTTGCTTTTAAATTCTAAATAATTTTATATTTCTAGTTTTGTTTATAAATTAAAATAAATTCAGTACGTTTCTAAATAGTTGTGTCGGTTTATTCGATTTTTAAAACTTTTTCTAAAGAGCGGTGATATCAAGACACCACCCTATTATATTACTACATCAGTTTTAATATTATTTTTTTTGAACGGTAAACTTCAATAAAAACAACCGCCAACCCAAAACGGGCCGACCAAACACATACAACAATTAACTAAATACAAATTTACACCAATTTTCCCATGTGATATCCTTAAATTTTGATCTATTGGAATACCATAAAAACCCCACCGCTTTGACTTGACTAATGATACTCTCTATCTTTATCGGCTTGCTTGAAAAATTGAAATCATTCATCGTCTTCCAAAGACTCCAACACCCAATCAAAATAATGCCATGAAGCGCCTCCTTCGCCCGATCCGATATACCCATCGTCACATGCAGATCTAAGAGGTCCTTAAAGGAGAAAGCAAAAATATTTAGGACCTTACACCAAGAGCTTATATGTTGCCAAAGGATCACCGCAAGCATGCAAGACGTGAAGATGTGATCCATTGTTTCCTCCCCAACGTTACAAAAAGGACACGCAACGTCTTCCACTTGAATATTTCTTCTCCTAAGCGCCACCCTAGTTGGGATTTTATCCATCTCCGCCCGCCACACAAAAATGTTACACTTCAACGGAACCCACTTACTCCATTGCATCACGTACCTTTGACTAACATCCGCACCAAAAGACAACAACTTTCTCACATTGCTAACTGAGAACTCTCCAGACGAACCGGCAACCCAACGCCATCGATCCGACGAATCTGAAAGACCGACATCAGTTTTAATATGGGTTATATTACATTTTTCGCTTTATACATACAAATACGGCCGTATTAGATTTTTCACGTTAATATGACCCGTATACTCGGTTTGACTTTGTGGTTTGCGTAAAACCAATTTGATTTTGAATTTGGAAAATTGAGGTATAGGGGTAATGGCGGCGTGTGTGTGAAGGATACCATATGTCACAAAGTAGAACACTCTAGAAACAGATCACCTTTGTTTAACCAATCCATTTCTAGTCGGTTGAAATCGGAAAATGGCGTCATTCGAACAGGCACCGGCCGGCGATGCCAAAGCAGGAGAGAAGATTTTCAAAACCAAGTGCGCTCAGTGTCATACTGTTGATAAAGGCGCTGGCCACAAACAAGGTTTTCTTCCTTATTCAAACATCTAGCTTTTCTGCTTCAATTATATGCATCTCTTCTGTGTTAGTTTGTTAAAATTGTTTCTAGTTCGATTTGCAGGTGTGTAGTTTAAGAGAATGATTTTGATCTAAAATTGGGACAAATTTAGTCGATTAACTTGTAGAAATTGATGTTCCGTTAGTTTGTAGCTTCACAGATGTCTTGGAATTTGTGTGCAAAATAGAACACTCTAGAAACAGATAGCATTGGTAGCCAAACATCATGCTGAAGCTCTTTGCCTTTTTGATTTTGAGAGAGAAAATGTATATAGAAAGTTAATCATGAGGAAATTCTGTTTTTATTTTGATTTTGATAAAGAATATGTATATGTAAAGATAATCACATGTTGCTAATCCTCTTTTGATTTTGAGCAAATATAGGTGTAAAAAGAAATTCAAATCAGTACTCTTGTATGGTTTGTCTGCTCTTATTCTCTTAGCTATATTTCATGCTATACTTTAGCTATATTTGTGGAGCTGAGAGTCTCAGCGGGAGCAGCCTCGCTGTCCCTTAGGATAAAAGGTAAGGTTTGCCCCGTCGCACCCTCCCAAACCTTACCAATAGTTCTGTTATTGATAATATTAGGTGCATTTGTTTGTTTGTTTTAAACAAACAAACAAACAAGCATACCCAGCAAAATCTCATTCGTAGCAGAACTATTTGTAGGGTCTGGGGAGGGGTGCGATGAAGACAAACATTTCCTCTATCCCATGTGATAGAGAGGTTGCTCAGAGCGAGACGCCCGGCTTTTAGTTTGTAAATTCAAATGTTTGAGTAAACCTTCTTACACAATCAGGGTCAATCTGAGATTAATTATGTCTCGCCGGGCTGTGTTGTGTACATGTGTTATTCTATTATTGATTTAAGGGAAGTTTCCTGAATCCTGATATTTCGCATTTGTTTTTCATGATTTTAACCGTTCGTTTGAATATTTAGAGTATAATTATTTCCTAGATTATTTAAACATCCGAGGATTCAATTTCGACACATTGTAACTTTTAGTTCCATTCTGTCATTGTGTGGATCCTCTGATCTCTGATGTTCATTTTAGTTATTTTAAGATTATGATCATTCTGATATGGAATATTTGAGTTTCAGGGCCGAATTTGAACGGGCTTTTTGGAAGACAATCTGGTACTACTGCAGGGTATTCTTATTCTGCTGCCAATAAGAACATGGCTGTGATCTGGGGAGAGAATACACTCTATGACTACTTGCTTAATCCTAAGAAGGTATTAATAACTTGCATTATAGCTATTTTCTTTCTGAATCTGTGCTCTGAAATACGCCATAATATATGATTTCTGATCTCGTTTTGTTGTTCTGAATAAATTTCAAATATTTTTGTGATTGATGCAGTACATTCCTGGAACAAAGATGGTTTTTCCTGGACTGAAAAAGCCACAGGACCGGGCTGATCTCATTGCTTACCTGAAGCAATCAACCGCTTGATTTCAAGGGCGGTAATGATTTCATTTGTATCGTTTACAAACACAATAATGTTTTGTTACATTTATATGACCATTCATTGTTTTTGAACCCGAACCTGAACGATTTGTTACGCCTGGCATAACTCTCATCTTTAGGAGAACTTAGGAGATGATTGTTATGCTTTCAAATAAAGTGTTGTCTTTGAATTTGGATTATAGAATATTTTTTATTTATATCCATGGTGTTTTAGACATTCAGCTTCTGAAAATCTTTTATAACATCAATTTTCAAATGTCTGTTCCCAACCAAAAAAGTACATTCTTTTAAGGCGTCAGTTTACAAATGTATTGTACTCTCATTCCATGTGATGTTGGTGTCTGGGCCGTTCCTCGTTCTTGTCCCTCAAGCTGAGTTATAAATATCACAAAGAAACCGTAGAAGAGGTCATGAGGTTTTAGTCTTGGAGACCACACTCCCATAGGCGCACCTAGGCACGAGGCGACCTCAGGCGCAAAGGGTTGCGCTTTAGGTGACATAAGGCGAGTGTTGTACGAAAGGCGCAGGTGAGGCACGAATTTTTGGCAAAATATTGGCATGAGGCGCGCGCCTCATGTACATGGTCTTTTTTTGTGCAGCAGGATGTTGTACAACAAGCTTTTTAGGTTGTAAATGTAGGTAGGTAATATATATATATATATATATATATATATATATATATATATATATATATATATATGTTAAAACATAGTTAAACTTTGGGTAAGGGATGCTAAAAACCTATGACATACATAAAAAGAATTATATAATCACTTTGAGAGCCTTGCGTACGTGAAGCTCACCTCTTTGCGCTTTGCGTCTCGGTATTAGACCTTGTCGTCACGGTGCGCTTCTCGCTTTTTAAAACGAAGAAGTCAGCAAGGACGAACCATGAATTTAGTGTACGAGCATGTATCATGTATAGGATGTTTGAGAGTGAAAAATGAGTATAGTGAGAGTCAGAGTGTGTGAGATTGTCATTAGAGGGTAGGAGGAGCCTTTAGAAGAGGGTTACCCTTCACTTGTATAGGAGGGTTATTAAGTGAGTTGAAGCAACTTTCGCATAGGCAATACACCCAAACACCTTTAGGTGATCAATGCTTGGTTTTCTTCCATAGAATGCTTCATAGGGGGGGCTTTTCTTTCAGTGCTTGAGTGGGCACACGGTTGAGAATTAATGTGGCGTGTCTAACTCCTTCCCCCCACATGAAATTAGAGACTTTTCTTGCCTTTAGAATACATCGTGTCATCTTGATCGCGTGTCGAAGGTCAATCAAATTATGTTTAAAAATTGGTTCTTAGCTACCTTAGATTGTAGTATATGAAATAGGGTTGTCGTATCCACAAGGAATTCGTAAAGAATGCTAATTGTGAAAAACTAAGTAACCTAGATAGTTAAAAGTGAACTTGATGTTTTGAGAGTGGTTGATTTTGAAACTGATTGCAATAGCAAACAAAATTAAAATTGATTCTTAAAACAATTAGAGAAAAGGTATTGCTCTCAGGTTTCAAATTGTGGAGCTAAATGGATGACTTAGTTTGTACCAGTTGGAAATCACATAGGCATGATTCGTTATACTGTTCAGCATTGATAAATGGTTAAAAGTCAGATTATTTGACTATGATGACTTAGGATTAAAAACCATTAATGACCACAGTTGAATTCCTAACTAGAAAACCACCAATTCAAATATTAAAACCTGACTAGAATCACTGGTTCACGATTAATCAAAACAAAGGTTGAAAACCAAGTAATTGACGAAAACCAAACGAGTTTTACAAATCCAAACTGTTTAATCAATTCCAAACAAAGAAAAGAAATCAACTAACCGAATGATTAAGTCAAAGTTTAATCCAAAGTAGGTATGAACAAGTTAATCCAATCAACGCACACAATCCTACACCCGGAAACAACCACGGATAGTTTAGCCTAGCATCTGCATCATCTGATCTTCAGTTCTTGATTCAGAATTGTAAAACATGAATCAGTTGGTGCCCCCAACTTTCTGCCAACGGTGAGCTAAACGCCCAACTCCCACACGTTGCCCGACGTATGGCCAACCCTGGCTCAAAATAAAGGTACCATCTACATGTCCATCTAGTTTTAGACTGGTAGAGTTACTTACCTTCGTAATATTTCTTTATTTCGTTTTCGATTACTTTTTATGGGTGACCATGTAATGATCATATATCATTTAATGGCATAGGTATAAGCACGAAACCTTAGTTGTTCAGAGGATTCTTGACCTGATATGTATTAGCGTTCCAATGTATTTGTTGTCAGGTACACGATCGTGAGGCTCATCCAACTGAGGCTAAACGTCCTTTTTTGTTAGGCGAGACTATGTCACAAGTTGGGGTATTCTTAAACTGTTAAAACCCACTAAACCACCCACACATGAAGCAAGTCGACCGGTTTGAGATCCGAACGGTTCGGTTCATGGTTTGATAGTTTAACGGTTCATTTTGTTTGAAACTTGGAATTAGTCATGTAAATCGAACCAACTGTTTAATATTTATTATTTATATACTTTTATCTTTGGAATATGTAGTTATTATGTATATAATGGTCACAAGCCACCTTTATTATTTTACAAATATTAATACAAACTAATGGTTTTGAAAAAAAAAATTTGATTCAAACCGATAGAACGCCAAAAACGTCCTTCGGCCAACATACCTAACCCGGCTGGATTGGTTTGTCGTTCCCTAAAACCATAGTTAGCGATTCGGCCTAATTTCAAAACGGATCGAACCAGATCTTGAACGACCCTAGTCACAAGATCAGACGATATTCTTCGGATACTCTTCGGATTATGACATGGTGCGGTAACCTTGTTTTCCCATTAGACATTAGCTATACACAGATTAGACGATACGGTATGATATGACACAACAGTAGCACATGGTGTGTTTATAAAATAAATTTCTAAAGATGTATAACAATATATGTATACGGTGGATATGATGATTAAAATCCGAACGTAAATGAGTTGGCTTCATATAGGAATCAAAATTTGTAATCCCCCTACAACACCCAAGTCATCCCAACTATAATAAATAAATAAATGAGCTTTTGAATACAATTATTATATTTTGATTTTACGAAATTGTAAACACAACTAAGTATATGATGTTGAGGTGATGAGCAATCCATAAAATTTTGTTACTAGAGGTTATGATAAATTGTAGGTCAAGTAACAAAACTAAAAAAAATTTAACCTATTAATCAAGTTGATTTTTTAGAAGCCTACTAATAAAATTACATAAGCTTATTTTTATTTGAGTTTAAATAGAAAACTAAAACTCAACTGGTTATCTTTGTATATTTTATAATTATTTTTAGAGGTAACTTTACACGATACTAATCAAGTTTCTTAACTATTTCGCTAAAATCACTCAAAAAAAATTTCTTTAAAGTCACTCAACTTTTATTAGTTGTACAATTTATGTGAAATATTTTTATAAATATTAATGAAACATATAAGAATTCTAATTGTTATTTGGTGATTATTTTTTATAAATTAACTTGAAGTGAGAGTGAGTATAGTGAAGAAAAAAACTCATTAAATAATAACAAATTGTCATAATTTTCTTAAGCCAATTTTAAAGAAAAGAAAATCACTAAATAGTAACTAAGCTTCATACGTATTTTACTTAGAGCATGGGGTATACCCGTGTGATTGTGGTGTGGTGTGATAATAAAGTGCACGCCACGTGGCGCCACGTCACTACCCTCATTATCACACCACCCATCACTTGGCAAGGGGTATACCCGTGTGATTATGGTTGTGTGATAATTAAATGAGTATGTGAGTGTAGTGTGTGTTTTGTGTGTGAGAGAGAAGGTAACAAACCATAGATTGTGGCTTTGTAACATTGGAATACACAATTCATTACCGTGATTTTTTTCACGCCAACAATCACGTCGCAAGGGGGCGGTGTTCCCTCCATAATCACGGCGTGATTTTCATGCCAAGTAGGATCACGGGAACATTTCTTCATGTATACCGGATGGCCTTAGGTCATCTAATTTTAGAGAATTTTTACATTTATAAAATATTTCACAAGATTGGAACAAATATTAAAAGTTAAGTGAATTTATAAGTATAAAAAAAATTGAATGACTTTAGTGAAACACTTGACAAACTTAGTTACTATTGTGTGAACTTTTTCTTTATTTTTATATATACTTATTATCATAACTTTTTATATGTAACATAATAAATATTATTTAATTATTTTTATCATAAATTAATAAATTTATGTATATTTAGTACATTAAATAAAAAATTATATAAATAAAAAGCTAGTCTAGGTTCGTGAGTCTGCTCAATATATGAAGCTCGGCTTGCGTGTGTTTATTAAATGAGCTACAATATAATCTCGAGCTCGTTCTCAAACTTGTATATTAAATAAGTCATCTTGAGCTTGTTTAAGCTCGGCTCTAATCGAGGTTTTAACAAGCCAATCTCGAGTAGCTCAGTAGTGACCCGGCTCGTTTACACCCCCTCTCAAGAATCATTACTAATTTAATAAAATTTTCTAGCATTAACGGACAAAGTGAAAGATCACGTCACTCTTTTGACCAGTTAAGGTATACCCCTCTCACATGCTTATGTATGGGTCCTAAACCATGTTTTGTTTTGTTTGTTTTGTTTTTGTTTATTTGGTAGAAGTGATCTCTATATTATCTTGTTATACTTCTATAACCATATAAAAGCACATGCTTTTCGAATCCAACTCATATACGTTCGTATTTTAATCATCATGTCTACCGTATGCATATTGTTATAACAATTATTTATTCAATAATGGTTGTAAACCTAAATCTTTTATTGTAGATATAAACAACTTTTTGTAACTTAATAGTTAATTTATTATTTGTAATTAAAAATTATATATGTTCATTTAAACCTTTAATTTCATTCAAAAATACTTTCAAACACTCTAGCCTAATTATTTTATTTTACTTCTTTGACTTGTTAATATAAAACAAAACTTCATTCGACTTATTTATTAGACCATCCTAAAGGGATTGCCTCCCTCTCTCCTCCCCACTCACACCGTCCACATTCACCGCCCTTACAAAAGGACGCGCCTTCCTCTCGCTTCCACGTCGTCCGAACTACTGTCTCTTTCTTCCACATGGTCATTGGCAGCCCTCAAGGTAAACCGAACCGAACAGAAAACAAAACCGATTAAAACCAGCATTTTGAAATCGGTTTCCTATAGTTTGAAACCGGTTTGACACGAACCAAACCAATCAAAGCCCCCTCAAAAACTGGTTTCACCCGGTCAAACCCCCCTCAAGAACCGGTTTCAGCCAAACCAGTTTTGACCGTGTTAACCCAAACCGAAACTAAAACCGATTTGATGATCTTTATACGGTAGCACTACGAATAGCGCATAGCAAATGAAGCGTTTGCCCTAGATCAAATGGGATGAATTTGATTATAAAATCACGAGTTATTTGAAGTAATGGTTTAATGATAATTATTATAGCGTATAAATCAGATCCTTTATTGAATAATGTTTAAAAACAACCAGTCAATCAAGTACCTCAAGCAAACAAAGATTGAAAACGCAAGAACTCAAATTGCAAGCAATAACGAAATTGTACAGGTTATAAAAGTATATCAAGAAGAGATTACAGATCAGTTCTACCAATAAAAACATTAAAAAAAATACAAAACAAAAAATAGTAATCCTTATTAAACCTAACACCTTTGCAAACTGATGTTTACCACAAAAATGATTTGACACATGTTGATTCACCATCATGGTTCATGAACCTGACCTAATAGGCCAGCCATGAATCTGAGGCGAACCCGTTGGAGTCGACTGTTGACTCGGAGAAAATAGACTCAGCTCTACAAACTGAGATTGATCCGCGTGTGGTTCGTCTCGTTCCATTGCTCGAAAAGAAATCGACCCCCGTTTTGTTGACGAGATTCTCCCACTGCTCGCTGTAAAATCGTCAAGCGGGCTATGGTTAGCAATTAGTGACAAAGTGTCATTATGTTCCCCAATAATCCGTCTTGTCGCCTCCATATCCTGCAGATTCTTCAAAGCTAAAGAGTCTGCAATCGGGAAGTAAACAAGTATACAAATCCCAACCCCGACACAACATAAAAGAGAAAGAAAAGCCAAGAATGCAACAACTTCAAACACGGTATCTCCCGGCTTGAACAGAACGGATAAACCGAGTAACAAAACCCGTAACGGATAAAAACCAGAAACAAAAAATATTAATGTGTACACCTTTTTTTTCAAACCCTTATTGATCACCAGAATTAGTATTCGCCTCCCAAGCCAGAACAGGTAAAGTGTTAGCATGGTAGCAAAAAGACCAAGAAACATGGTACTTAATAAAGGGTAGTAGCATCGCGGGGCATCATTTGGGTAGGCAGTTGTGATTTTGAAAAAGTAGCCTTTTTTGTTCAAGTGTAAATCCGTCTTGAATCTGGGTCCAACTAAAACAACTGTCATTTGAAGGGCAAAGAGCGGTAAAGTACAAAGAAGAATGTAAATCGTTGTTCTGAAGTTCCATTTCTGGCTTAATGGGCCTGACTTGGTTTTCTGTAAGGAAGCATGAAGAAGAAAAATAAGGGTTAGGAATAGACACGGTTCTGAAAATCCTAGGTTTGACACGATGTAGCATTTGCATATGGTTTCCTGCCATTTTGAATCAAGAGAATGTAATACCCGACCGTCACGCCCCAGGAATTCTAGACGTATAATCTCCCCAAAACCCCACCAGATTGCAAATAAGATGAAGATTATTCTAACAACCCACGGGCCACCGAAGTATTTGAGTTGGGTTTGACTTTGACTACGAATGTGGTCCCGAAAATAGAACAAGTACAAGATGCAAAGTAAACCAACGAGACCCAAAACAGCAACTAGAGAAATTGTAACCACACCGAGTGCATCAGCAAGTACACTTGTCAGGGGCATTACCCAAAAAATAGATTCCACGCATGCTCTCTGCCAGCATGGATGTTACACAAAAGCCCCTGATAACTTAGATCTCCAGTCACATTTATAACAAAATCTGGAATCAGTTGCAAAGTGAACTCTTTCAGAAAGAAGAGCAAACACCTAACAATTGCTGAAACTGCAATGGCCCATTGTAAACCAGTCAAGAACTGTAATGGTAATAAATTCTTGTGCAAGATTACCACATTCCAATGTAAGTGACTATGCTATTTATTATGTCTCCAAGTAGCTAGCCAACTAAACCACCTACATTAGAAAACAAATAAATAAGTTACAAAAACATATAACTATATCACCCGAAAAGATGTTTTATAGCAACATTCTGAAAAGAACGCGCAAAAGGACAAGGACTTAGGGTGACATAATCTACCCTCGGGCGCGCTCTTTAAAACACAGCAAGGTAACAACCAGAAAGAAAGGTAGACTTAAGCAATTGGTCATCTTACTTCCTTAATTATGTTTCAGTTATAAAACCTCCAACAGATTTGGGATGTTTATATTATTGACTGATCTGAATTCATATGTTAATCACT
The DNA here is from genome assembly GCA_023525975.1 of Smallanthus sonchifolius. Taxonomy (NCBI): domain Eukaryota; kingdom Viridiplantae; phylum Streptophyta; class Magnoliopsida; order Asterales; family Asteraceae; genus Smallanthus; species Smallanthus sonchifolius. Next base: position 69,748,132 of record CM042033.1, on the reverse strand, counting down.
TTTGGTACATCAAAAATAATGTATACGATTTGAAACCCTCAGCCAATGTCGCCTCAAATGCAACATGTTAAAGTATGTGTTCAGGGATTCATTTCAATTATAACCCAATTCTTGATACAGTTCACAAAGCCCTAGTATTTGCACAATAATTACTGCAATTCACCCAATCTGAAGCAAAATGCAACATTGTAAAAATACATTGACCACAAGAAATCTTCAGATTTCATCTTTAATTATGTAAAACTTCTACAAAGAGAAGAACATGAAATCCAACTTCTGCACCATAGATCCATCAATAGCCATCTAATTACTTCATTATACAATCTAATCACACATCTCAACATAATCATACAAAGGTTTTAACATAATTATGTCATGCATGTAAGATCAAACATATAACACAATCTATAATCACAATTACAAGTCAAAATTCATCGGATAAAATGTCAAAATCAAAACAAATTGAATCGCAGGAGAGAACAAACCGAGAGGAATCAGTACACAAGACTATAACACCTCTTTTCTCATGAAATTAAGCGTGTTGTACAGAGATTCTACAATTTTACTCAAATAATCGAAATCAACAAACGAAAGCTGCTAATCAATCGATTAATCGATAGATAACAAGTGCGCAGGTGGAATCGAAAGAGATGAATGGCGAGATTACTTACAAGGAAACGTGAAATCGTTGGGGTGAAAGCAGATTGGAAATTGAAAAACCTAGGGGAGGGGGAGGGGGAGGGGGAGGAGGAGAGAGAAAGAAGATGAACGTAAGGTAAGGCATAGGGAGGGAGAGAGAGTGCAACTTTGTTGCTGACAGGCTGTCTCCAGCATTAGACCAACCAACCAAAATCAAATAACTATTATTATTAATATTTTATTTTCTGTCAAATTACTATTGGATTTATATTTTAAATTTAAAGGTTAGTATGTCATTTTAGTAATTAAAGTTGTATGAATGATTGTATTAAAATAAAAGTATTAAGTTTATACAATATTAATCAAGTTTTTTAAATGTTTTATTTAAGTAATTTAAAGTTTTTTTTGTCCATCTAAAGTTACTTAACTTTTAGTAGATGTTTCAATCATATGTAATATTTTTATAAATGTGTTAAAAAATTGAATGAGATAAATGAAACATATATGAATCTTGTTTACTATTTAGCAATTATTTTTTTTTTTAATTCGACTTAAATATAACAATTTTGAAACTTGTTTATTATTTGGTGAATTTTTTTCTTCATTATTACCTCCTATTTTAAGTTAATTGCAATAAAAATTTCATTTATTAGTAACTAATATTCATATATATTTCATTTGCCTCATTCAATTTTAAAAAAGTTAAACATTTATAAAAATATTACATGGGAATGGAACACTTAGTGAAAGTTGAGTAACTTTAAATGGACAAAAAAACTTTGAGTGATTTAAATGAAAAACTCGGTTACTATTGGGTGAAGTTTTCCCAATTTTATATAACGCTTATTTTAAAAGTGTTAAAATAAACGGAAAAATACCAAAATGGACATTAGAGCATTCACAGCAGTTTCTGCATATGTTTGTAAGTGGGTTCTGCATATTTTAGGGAGTGGTTGTGAGTGGATGAAAGAGAAAGTGTTACTGTCCATCTGTATATTTGTGAAAACATTGTTCACCTCTATAAATTTTTTAATATTTTTTTAAAGTGGTTGTGAGTGGATGTGAGAGAAAAGGTAATGATAAAGGTATAAAAAGTATTATTTAATTAAAAAATAGAGAGAAAATGTAGTGATTTTTAGTGTAATTCTAGAGATGTGAATAGAGAAGCTGATGCCGGTAAAAAATTACCAAAATGGATATTTAGCCGGTACTACGCCGGCTAAGCCTTTGGTTTTTACCGGCTTAGCCGATGCCAATTTAAGTTAGCCGGTAAAATGTCCATTTTGGTATTTTTCCCTAAAATAAATTTGGTTAAAAAAAGATTTATAAATAATTATCTCTTTGTCGTTTTGTAAAATGGGCGTTACTGACCACCGTCCACGTCGGCATGTCCGACTTCTCTCCTCTGTCTCTATAAATGTGGTTCTCTCTCATCCCCGTCTCACATTCCTTGTCCGACCACGCGTAAGGAGACGGATTTCACCTTCCTCCCTCTTCGCCACATCCCCACAGCTTGTCTCTCTGACTAAATTACAATTTTTATCCTCTATGTTTGTCTAAATTATGGAATGGGTTCTTTAAGTTTTCGACTTTCACTTATTGTCCTTTATTTCAAAAGGTGCTTACGAATTTCGTCATTTCCACTAACGGTTGTTAAGTTTTTCAGTTAAGTCACTTCATGTGCATTGCACATGAGGGCATTATAGTCTTTTTATCTCTAAAGGACAATTCTTGTAATTTTATTAGATTTTTTATATTTAATAACGTATTTTATTTATTAAAATTTGTTACAAAAGCTTAAAAGGATGGGACCACATTTTAATAAATAAGTTAAAATAGGACAGAAACCTCTCCCACCCTACTCCACCTCATTCCCCTACCCCCTGTTGACAAAAATCCCCACCGCCGACCATCGATTCACACCATCGTTGGTCACTGTTTCACTGTAGAAATCTCATAAAAGGATTTATCTCAAAGTGACTCTTTAACTACTACCAACAGCCCTTACACATCATTCGTTAAGCATAGATTTACAACACATGTAATAACAAAAGAACTTCAAAAGCTTAGAAAATGAAGCATAATGTTTCACCCTGAAAATTAAACACTACTCAGCAAATAGAATCCAATTTTCAACATAGAATAAATTAATGAATCGCTGATGAATATAATGGGGGGGGGGGGGGGAAACACAAATCCAATTTTATAATTCACAAATTCATTACTTCTTCAAAGTTATATCATCCGGGTAAACCTAAAATCAAACTACTTACAGATCATGAAGCCATCACTCTGTACCAAACATGTGTCACCTTAATCGTAACAAGTGCGGAAGTTTTGAAAATCAGAAATTGGATTGAACAATCAGTTGAGATTCGAACTTTTTCTTCCCCAGCGGAGAGGGTTGGGAACTGGATTTAGGGTTGGGAGCTCGATCGAGATGAGAAGGCGTGTGTGTTGTGGTCAGCGAGGGAGAGAGGGAGGCGGGTTTGGATTTGCAAGTGGTTATGTTAAGGGATGCAACGGTGGTGGAGGGAAGATGTGTGGGTGGAGGTGCAGTCGTCGGAGGTCCTCGCTGTTGGTTAGGGTTCGCACACAAAAACACATTAGATCTGACACTTCTTTATTGGTAGTGATGAAGCGGAGGTCGTCGGAGGTGCAATGGGTGGAGGTGCAGTCATCGTAGGTTTTCGCGTTGGAGTGGTGTAGTGGTAGTGGTGAAGCGGCGATGGTGGTGCTTGACAGGAAGATGAAAGAGTGGGGGTGGGGGGCTTCTTTTAAGAGATTAGGTTATATATATATGTATTAAAAAATAAAATAATTATTAAATTTAACTAAATTATAAAAATTGTCCTTTAGATGAAAAAAAGACAAAAATGCCCTCAAGTGCAATGCACATGAGGTGACTTCACTAATAAACTTAACGTCCGTTAGTGCAATGGACAAGAAACTAGGGAACTTTTCAAATAAAGTACAATAAGTGAAAGTCAAAACTTTAAAGGACACATTCTATAATTTTGACAAACATAAAGCACAAAAATTATAATTTAGTCAAGATTTAAATAATAAACAATTCGTAATTTATTTTTTCTTGAATCATTAAAAAGTTTTGAAAGAGTATAAGGCTAAGGGTTACCATTTCCACACCTCAACAACCCTCCACGTAAGCGACATATCAGATTTTACAACTTTTTCACACCTCTCCATATTTGAGGGAAATGGTTCCACATTTTCACACCATTACATCATTTTTTTTTCTAATTTAATTTATTATATATAACAACTTAAATAAAATAAAAAAACATTAAATAAAAACTAAAAAACATTACATTTAAAAAGATTAAAAAACATTACATAAAAAAATAAAAAACATTACATTTAAAATAATTAAAAACATTACATTAAAAATAAATCATTGCCTCCTAAATCGTGCCCGGATATTTACTTGTAAAGCTAGGACGTCTTCGAGATGTTCACCCGAAAGGTGTTCGATATTCAATGTCAACGCCTTTAGATCCTCTCGAAGTTTGATTTTTTTTCTTTTCAACTTCGTCGTATATGCCGATAAAACTCTCTAACTTCGTCTTGTTGTGGAAAGGGGTGATGGAGATGGTGGAGGTTGTTGTGGGGAAAAAGGAGAGACGAATTGTTGTAGTTGGTAGTTTCAAAAACCGAATTGTGGGATGCCGCCTTGAAAGTATTGAGCGGGAGGCGGCGAAGACATCTAAAACGGATAGGTGTTCGATTGGTTGGGATTGTTCGGGTCCATATTTTTGCTAAAATATGTGAAGAGAATAAGAGAGAATTATAGATTGGTTGTGTAATGTTTTTATAAAAATGATGGTTATATTTATAGTTTAAAAATAAATTAAAAAATCATTTTTTTTTAAAACTATCCGTTGAATGAGATCCCACCCTCACCCAACAGCTATATTCCCTCCACAACGCCGTGCAAATCTTCACGGGACCTCCTCCACGACGTGGTCCATGCAGGGTGGGCGCGGTGTTCCACGCCACCGCACCATCCATAATTCCACATCAGCTCCACGAGCCCTTTCCACGGAGTAGTCCCCATAGTCTAAGATGGTCTTTTTTTCCCAAGATTACAAACTTTTTCTAAAATTGTGAAATTACTAAACCATATAAAAGGCATCGCCTTACACATTGCTTATTGGCCAGCTATTTTTTTTTTTTTTTGGAAAAAGCAAAAGTTTGATTTTGTTAAATATCAATTTCATGCATTTCAAACACAATTGTGATGATGGTTGGCTTGGTTGAGCATGCACACTTAAAAGCTTGGCTTTCTCTTTAACCCGGGTTTGAGTGCCATGTTTTTTTTTGTTGCTGTCATTTTTCCCAATTTTACTAAATATTTTTTTTTCATTGATTAAGTTTAATTACGATCGTTGTAGGTTTACTTTATTTTATACTTTTTGTATTCCTTATGTTTCCCAAGTAGGCGTTTTGATATTTTTTTTTTGTTGCTGCCATTTTTTCCAACTTTACTTAATATTTTTTTCACTGATTAAGTTTAATTACGATCGTTGTGGGTTTACTTTATTTTGTACATTTGGTATTCCTTATGTTTCCCAAGTACGCGTTTTGATATTTTATGCCTTAGGTTTCTCAAACACGCGTTTAGATATTTGGTATCGTTGAGAACTTCCCGCCGCAACGCGCGAGCTCAAACCTTCTAGTTGACTTTATCCGAAAAGAATGTATCGTATTTTACAGTTATAAATGGTTTTACATTTTAAAATTAGATTATAACAAATCTATAAAAAAAATAATGAAATTTTTACCTTTTCATTCCTATAAAAATAAATTTATTTCTTTTGTAATTATAAACGTATAATAAATTCTAAAATATTCATTAACTGGCTTTATTATCTATAGTACTTAATAATAGGTATTAAAAAGATATAAATGTAATTGACCAAAAATATTAAGAGACCAAACACACATCATCTATTCTATACTCCTTTATAATAGAGATGTTTTAAGACGCTGGATGCTTGTCATTTTAAGACGCCGGACCAGCAAGGCCAACACCAAACGTCGCCGGCGAAAGGAACTCATTGAATGAGTGGCGGTTACCATTTTGAAGAGTCTCTCATCTCAAACAAGTAGCAGCTTTGAATTTGAGAACCTTAATCCCACACTTCCGCCGTTCTCTCCCGCGCTCTCCCCCTTCTCGCTCTCTCCCCCTTCTCGCTCTCTCCCCCCACCCTCCGGCAACGTGACCGACCACCGCCCTCCACTGCACCATGCCAACCTTCATCATTGGCGCTCTCAACCGTGGCCCTAATCCCATTATGTATTCCGGTTGATAAATACGAAAGGTTCCGGTGTCCAGAAACGCAGATCCGGCCATGGGGCTCGCAAGAATACGGGTTTTGATGGCAAGCACCAGAAGGGGGTGGTGAAAATCGATCGATGATTGTTATATACACAGGTAAATCCTTGTGATTTGAACAACTTGAAGTAATTATTGAACAATTATCCGGTTATTGCAGTTGCTAACCTAATTATCCGTGGGAACCCAGTGCTACGATCACCATCATGAAAAGGCTGGAGGAAATTGGGTATTTGGGGATGGCAAGCCATGGCCATGAACTTGGTTCGTCATAGATTTAAAGTATCTGTTTGGAATCGTACTCTTTCCAAGTTATTGAATTTATGTTTGATTACTGGATGATTTTGATGATTGGGGGTTTAGTGTTAGATAATATTGGTTTAGGTTTTTTTCTTCTATTTCAATTGATTTTGTAATACCATGTTCATGCCTTAGAGTCTAGCTTTGAGTTTAAATATTATGAGCTTGTAGTGGCTATATTTGTGGATTTTGATGTTTATAGTTTTTGGGTGAAGATGTAAGCTATGATTATGGTCTAATTTGAAGATCAATTGTAACACCCCAAAATAGTAATTTAGTAAATAATAACGTGATAGAGACTTAATCGTCATAAAACAAAAGAAAAACGGTTGGGCTTGGGCTCGGCTCCAACAGGCCGAGGGAAGCCCAGATATATAAAGGTCGAGACAGGCTTAGACTCTCATTTTCACCAACACTTGCAATCTAGAGAGAGAAAAGAGAGCTCGGATCTAAAGAGAGAAAGTTGACGGATCGACCCGAAATTCTCGCGAGCAAAACCTCCGAATCAGGATCACAATCCAGGTAACGATTCGACCTTAAACTGAGTTTTTCTTCGTTTTAGGGTTTTTCGGGTTTTAGCTAAATAGGAGACGTTTTTATGGATGGAATTTGAAAATAAGCTTAGAACTAGCATCTAGAATGAAAACCGCACCTTTTGATCAAAGAAAATTGTAAGATTGGCATGATCAGATTAACATGCAAGAATTTCGGACTTGTCCAGGAAGCAGGTCTTGCGTACTTATCAAGTACGCAAGAAAGATGTCGTGCGTACTTATCAAGTACGCATGAGGAAGATCCTGCGTACTTGTCAAGTATGCAAGAAGAATGTTCTGCGTACTTGTCAAGTACGCATGAGCAAGGTCCTGCGCACTTACTAAGTGCGCAGGCAGCAGACCAGTAAGTAAAGTCAATATGTTTAGAATGATTAAACCGTTAGAGTCGGGATTGGGTCTGATGTGTATTTAACTACCTAATTCAGATTGTACGTGACGTTGTTAGACCTTTGTTTAGGACGACCTTTGTTTAGGACAACCAAGACTAGCTTATCAGGTGAGTTCTATGTGCCCCCTTCTATGTTATGTGCAAATCATTTCAAATGTTTTGGGGCTGAAGTGTATACACTAAATGAATAAATGTTATGAATGTCAATGTGATCATACGTGGTATACAAATATATATATATATATATACTTATATATGAAAATGAATTATAAACAAAGAATGAAACGTATGATTATAAAGAATGAATGAAAGAAGGACATAATGTAAATGAATGAAATCTTGCTTTATATTATATATATTGCATGTTATGAATGTATGTAAACGTTATGAACCCTTCTATGACAACGGCTATTTCGGTAGACGGACGACCACGTGACTATTTTGCAACCGGGACAAAAACGTTCCTTCGCAAGCGAGGACGTATAAAAAGGCACTAATGGACGGTCGAAACAAATGCCTTAACTCAAGTAGAACGGTTGCATACATAATGGTCGCGTGGGAAACGGATGCCTTAGGGCAGACGGACAAAAGGACGGACTACGACGGTAGGACGGTTTAAGAGCGGACGGACAAAGGTTGCCGGACGGATTTAAGTTTCGACGGACGGTTTTCTAGAGTCGGACGGTTAATGAAAAGGGCTACGACAGTAGTTCTCACTGCGATGTCTTTGTGACATTCGCGACAAGTGTGATGGGTTGATCACCCTTAAGATTATGGCCAATAAGTGTTATTCCCAAGTAAGTATGTATGTTCATATGTATATACTTAATATGAATGTTATGTGAGAACAGTAAAGTAAAGAATATGTAAAAGCACGAATATTACGTATGTTATGTATACATATATAAAATATTCATGATAAGATAAATATTATGTATGATTGTCTTTAAACTAGAACTCACCAGCGATAGCTGATTTTTAGTATACATTTCAGGTAAAGGAAGAAAGGGTCGTGCGATGGCGTGAAGGTTACCCGACATAAGACTGACATCCCACTTATTATATGTTAAGACAATGTTATGTATTTAATTGTTAAGACTTCCGCTGTTATGTCATGTCATGTTACGTTATGTAATGATTGAATTCGAATGTTTTAAATTTAAACTCAGTATTTATGACTAAGTTTATGAGTAAATCCAACAAGTGAGGTTACCCGGGAATGGGGCCTTACAATGTTGGTATCAGAGCAATAGTTTGAGAGATTCAGACATCCCTAAATGTTTGGACTCAAACTGATTATGGGACCAACGCACGGATGTCAGTATGGGTAACCAACACCAACGCCAGCACGGTAAGTAAGTACTAGAGTTAATATACTTGGATAAGAATAGATATCTTAACTTAGAACAAATAGATGTCAATGTCACAACCGAATTGAAGAGTTTTGAATCCGAAAAGCAATGTAAATTAGTAATCACAAACCGGTCACTGTAATTAAAAATTTACCTTGCTCGTACTGTTCTAAACTATGATATGAAGGAATGACCTTGATGTATTCCCTTTATAACTATCACGAAACTAGGAACTATGGCTGGTGGAGGAAGAGCAGGGCGCCGAGTCGGTCGCACTGGCCGAGTCGGTAGACCTCCATTGAATCAAAGATATGAAGAGGAAGAGAGTGTGCACGCAGAACACACTGAGAGTGTGCACGAAACAGAGGTGACCCCAACTGGGAACAACAGTCAAGGGCCTCTACAGTTAGAACCAGAGGTCAGGGATGCTCGTGAAGTCGTACTCACTCTGAAGAAAGTATTGCCTGATCTATTATCCGAGGCACTAAAGAAAAGTAGAGAGGAGGATGAAGGAGACCATGAAGAGAAAGTGTATGACAGTGATGGGGATGAAGTGAAGGTGGGATCAAGCAACCGTGGGTGTACTTACAAAGGTTTCAAGGACGGAGACCCACCCAAGTTCGATGGGAACAAGGATTCAGTGGCTACGTTCGAATGGATTGAGAGGATGAACGCTGTAGTCAACATCAGCGAGTGTCGACCGGACCAGGATGTTAAGTATGTTGCCCATTCTTTCACCAATGAGGCACTAAGTTGGTGGAGGAACATTCAGAGGACAAAGTCGCCAAACGCTCTGGCCAGAATGACATGGGAAGATCTGAAGAAGCTGATAGTACAAAATTTCTGTCCCCAGAATGAAATTGATCGAGTGGAAAATGAATTCCTAAACTTCAAGGCTGGCAGCAAGACGCACCGCCAGTATACTTCCAGGTTCAATGAACTAGCTCAACTGGTACCCCACTTGGTGAAGACGGAAGAACGAATGATTAAGTACTATGTGAAGGGCCTACCTCAAAGGGTCCGTGTCCATGTGAAAGCTAACCTACCCTCGACCTTCGAGTCAGTAGTGAATCTGAGTGGAATCGTCTACGACGATTATGCCAATGAGGACCCGGCACCTGAGACACAAAAGAGAAAGTGGGAGAACCCGTCTAGAGGCACCAGAAAAGGGAATGTAGCAACTGAAATTAAGAAACCAAGGTCGGATGAATATGAAACATGCAAGAAATGTGGAAGGCAACATCTTGGCGAGTGTCGAATCGGCACCACCACATGCTATAAGTGCGGGAAACCGGGGCACTACTCCCGAGATTGTTTGAAAGGCGTCAAGTGCCAAAGTTGTGGAAGATATGGACACCAGACTAGGGATTGCAGGAAAACCAGACAATCCGGTTCGGGAAAGGAAAAGGAAGCTGAAAAGGAACAACCGCAGGCTAGGACTCGAGCCTACGCCCTAACTGAGGAGGAAGCAAGGGGAAACCCTGATGTTATGTCAGGTACGTTCCTAGTTAATGATGAACATGCTGCTATTTTATTTGACTCTGGTGCTAGTAAAAGTTTTATATCCAATTCATTTAGTCGTAAACTAGGTTGCACTATCAACACCATAGTAAAGGCCTTTAGCATACAAACTGCCGTTGGTAAAAATTCGGCAGTATTTCAAGTAACAGAGGATTGCATCATAGAAATAGAGGGTCATAAGTTCCTTTCTAGATTGTTCCTTCTCACCTTAGGAGGATTCGATATAGTATTGGGTATGGATTGGCTAGCTGCCAATGAAGCTCAAATCATATGTAAACGTAAGAGGATACACCTCAAAGCTCCAAGCGGCAGCCCAATTACGGTTTATAGGGATTGGAATTGCACGATGCCGAACATCATCTCGATGATCAAGGCCGAAAGTTACATGAGGCGCTGTTGCGAAGCTTATCTGGCATATGTTATTGATGATAGAATGAAAATGAATGAACTCAAGAATGTACCCGTGGTGTGCAACTTTCCGGAAGTATTCTCTGAGGATCTAACTGGGTTACCACCCGATCGGGGAATAGAATTTCAGATTGACTTACTGCCAGGAGCTGAGCCCGTTGCCAAAGCCTCTTACCGATTGGCTCCGTCAGAAATGAAAGAATTGATGTCTCAACTAGAGGAACTAACAGAAAAAAGATTTATTAGACCGAGCATCTCACCGTGGGGTGCTCCGGTACTATTTGTAAAGAAGAAGGACGGCAGCATGCGCATGTGCATTGACTACCGCGAGTTGAACAAGAGGACAGTAAAGAACAAATACCCACTGCCTAGAATAGACGACCTTTTTGATCAACTGCAAGGTGCAAGTTGGTTCTTAAAGATCGATCTTAGGTCGGGTTACCATCAGTTGAAAGTAAGAGAAGAAGACGTACCAAAGACCGCGTTTCGCACGCGTTATGGGCATTATGAGTTTCTCGTGATGTCCTTCGGATTGACCAACGCACCAGCAGCGTTCATGGATTTGATGAATAGAGTATGTCGACCCATGTTGGATCGATCAGTGATAGTTTTTATAGACGACATACTGGTATATTCGAAAAGCAAGGGTGATCACCACTGTGACCTAAGAGAGGTTCTGGAGGTGCTAAAGTAGGAAAAGTTGTACGCAAAATTCTCTAAATGCACGTTCTGGCTTAGGGAAGTCCAATTCCTAGGTCATGTAATAAACCCAAACGACATTATGGTGGATCCTGCAAAGATCGAGACAGTAAAGGAATGGAACGTCCCAAAGACACCAACAGAGATACGAAGCTTTCTGGGATTGGCAGGCTACTATCGAAGGTTCATTCAAGATTTTTCAAGAATAGCCTCGCCACTAACTAAGTTGACACGGAAGGAAGTGAAATATGAATGGGGTCCAACTCAAAACAACGCGTTTGAGGAACTTAAGGCACGATTAACTCAAGCTCCAGTCTTGGCACTACCTGAGGGAAATGAAGACTTAGTAGTCTACTCTGACGCTTCGGGTCAGGGTTTAGGTTGCGTACTTATGCAACGAGGAAATGTAATTGCTTACGCCTCGCGACAACTAAAGATTCACGAGATTAACTACCCAACACACGATCTAGAGTTAGCAGCAGTAGTTTTCGTGTTGAAAATATGGAGGCACTATCTGTATGGAGTCAAATGCACCATCTACTCAGATCACAAAAGCCTGAAGTACTTTTTCGGGCAAAAGGAATTAAACATGAGGCAAAGGAGGTGGTTAGAGCTACTGAAAGACTATGACTGTGAGATATTGTACCATCCAGGCAAGGCAAACGTGGTGGCTGACGCTTTAAGTAGAAAGGAAGAATCGGCACCTATCCGAATCAAAGCATGTCAGCTGATTATAACGCCAGATTTGATGGGTGAAATATCAAAGGCACAAGATGAAGCACTATTAGAAAGAAATATAAAACGGGAAAGAATAGTAGGACAACAAGGGAATTTAGATGCAAATGCACATGGTGTACGAACTAGGTTTGGCCGTATGTGGATACCTAAGATTGGCGAACTTAGAGCCAAAATATACTCGATGAGTCCCATAAGTCTCGCTATTCTATCCACCCCGGGACAAACAAAATGTATCAAGACTTGAAGAAAGAATACTGGTGGCCTGGCATGAAGAATGATGTGACCGAGTACGTGAACAAGTGACTAACGTGCTCATTAGTTAAGGCCGAGCACCAGAAACCATGCGGTAAAATGCAACCTTTACCAATACCGGAATGGAAGTTGGAAGAGATCACGATGGACTTCATTACCAAGCTACCGCGAACGGCTAAAGGCAATGATACCATTTGGGTGATCGTCGACCGCTTGACGAAAAATGCTCACTTCTTGCCAATACGTGAGACTTCTTCGTCAGAAAGACTAGCAGAAATATTTATCAAGGAAGTTGTGAGCAAACATGGTATGCCGCTGTCGATTGTATCCGACAGGGATACTAGATTCACGTCAAGGTTTTGGAAGAAATTTAACGAAGCAATGGGCACTAGACTGAACATCAGCACCGCTTACCACCCCCAAACATATGGACAATCTGAAAGGACCATTCAGACCTTGGAGGACATGCTCCGGGCCTGTATCATTAACTTCGGTGGGAGCTGGGACAGCCATCTACCATTGGTAGAATTTTCATATAGTAACAGCTATCACTCAACTATTGGCATGCCGCCATTTGAAATGTTGTATGGGAGGAGATGTAGGACCCCGGTTTGTTGGAGGGAAATTGGACAAAAGGATTTTGCAAGTCTCGAAGTGGTCAAAGCTACTTCCGAGAAGTTTGATCAAATCAAGGCTCGAATGAAAGCCGCAAAAGACAGACAGAAATCATACGCGGATAAGAGAAGAAGGGATTTAGAGTTTCAAGTGGGGGACATGGTACTGTTAAAGGTATCACCATGGAAAGGAATCATTCGATTCAGAAAATGTGGCAAACTAAGCCCAAGGTTTGTCGGACCTTTCAAGATTTTAGCGAGAGTGGGTCAAGTTGCTTACAGACTCGACCTACCCATTGAGCTTAGTGGAATACACCCTACGTTCCACGTGTCGCACTTACGCAAGTGACTAGCTGACGACACAGCTCACATACCTTACGACGAGATCGAAGTGGATAACAGTCTAAATTATGTAGAGGAACCGATAGCCATTATCGACCGAGCTGAGAAACGACTACGCAATAAGTCGATCCGTTTAGTTAAAGTACAATGGAAGCACAGAAAAGGGTTAGAAACTACATGGGAAAAAGAAGACGAGATGAGGGGACTATATCCTCAATTGTTTAACGTATAAACGGTTTCGAGGACGAAACCTCTTTAAGGAGGGTAGACTTGTAACACCCCAAAATAGTAATTTAGTAAATAATAACGCGATAGAGACTTAATCGTCATAAAACAAAAGAAAAAAGTTTGGGCTTGGGCTTAGACTCTCATTTTCACCAACATTTGCAATCTAGAGAGAAAGGAGAGCTCGGGTCTAGAGAGAGAAAGTTGACGGATCGACCCGAAATTGAAGGAGCACGTTACTACTGAGCTCGTGAGCAAAACCTCCGAATCAGAATCACAATCCAGGTAACGATTCGACCTTAAACTGATTTTTTCTTCGTTTTGGGGTTTCTCGGGTTTTAGCTAAATAGGAGACGTTTTTATGGATGGAATTTGAAAATAAGCTTAGAACTAGCATCTAGAATGAAAACCGCACCTTTTGATCAAAGAAAATTGTAAGATTGGCATGATCAGATTAACATGCAAGAATTTCGGACTTGTCCAGGAAGCAGGTCTTGCGTACTTATCAAGTACGCAAGAAAGATGTCGTGCGTACTTATCAAGTACGCATGAGGAAGATCCTGCGTACTTGTCAAGTACGCAAGAAGAATGTTCTGCGTATTTGTCAAGTACGCATGAGCAAGGTCCTGCGCACTTACTAAGTGCGCAGGCAGCAGACCAGTAAGTAAAGTCAATATATTTAGAATGATTAAACCGTTAGAGTCGGGATTGGGTCTGATGTGTATTTGTATACTTATATATATATATACTTATATTTGTATACTTATATATATATATATATATATTCATTTACATTATGTCCTTCTTTCATTCATTCTTTATAATCATACGTTTCATTCTTTGTTCATAATTCATTTTCATATATAAGTATATATATATATATATATATTTGTATACCACACATGATCACATTGTCATTCATAGCATTTATTCACTTAGTGTATACACTTCAGCCCCAAAACATTTAAAATGATTCGCACATAACATAGAAGGGGGCACATAGAACTCACCTGATGAGCTAGTCTCGTCCTGTCCTAACAGCGGTCCAATGAGTGCCACACACGATCTGGATTGGTTAATTACACATACATCAGACCTAATTTAAATTACACACTTTTACTTCAGCTGAATCAGGCGAACATAATCAGGCGAACATAAATAGGCGAACTTAATCAGGCGAACTTAATAGGCGAACATGCTAAGTTCGCCTCTTGATGGCCATAAGCGAACTTGCCAGGCGAACTTGTCAAGCGAACTTGATAAGTTCGCCTCAACCTTGCCAGGCGAAATTGATAAGTTCGCTTGTCGAACAGTCTTCTTCCCCAATAAGTCCGAAATCCTTGCATGCTAACCTGATAAGGCCAATCTTACAACTTCCTTTGTTCAAAACGTGCGGTTTTCATTCTAGATGCTAATCCTAAGCTTATTTTCAAGTTTCATCCGTAAAAACGTCACCTATTTAGCTAAAACCCGAAAATCCCAAATTAAACAAAAACTCAGTTTAGGGTCGAATCGTTACCTGGATTGGGATTCTGATTCGGAGGTTTTGCTCATGAGCTCAGCAGTAACGTGCTCCTTCAATTCCGGGTCGATCCGCCAATTTTCTCTCTCTAGGCCCGAGCTCTCATTTCTCTCTCTAAATTGTAAATGGTGGAAGTTTGAGGCTGGCTTGACCCTTATATACCTGGGCTTCCCACGGCCCATTGGAGCCGAGCCCAAGCCCATCCATTTTCCTTTCATTTTTGACGATTAAATCTCGATCGCGTTATTATTTATTTATTTACTATTTTTGGGATGTTACAAGTCTACCCTCCTTAAAGAGGTTTTGTCCTCGAAACCGTTTATACGTTAAACAATTGAGGGTATAGTCCCCTCATCTCATCTTCTTTCTCCCATGTCGCTTCTGACCCTTTTCTGTGCTTCCATTAACCATCTTAATTTTAAAACATATAAATTCGTGTTTATAGTGGTGGGAAATCTATATGGTTTAACTCGAGCCTAAACATGACCTTGAGATAAGAATAGGCTAAGTTGTATCTCTCTGAGTGTGAGACCCATAGATAGAATGATAGCTTGGTAATATGATATTAGAACACAAAATTGGGGGCTCGAATAATCGGTGGTTGGGTTTAATCGGATAGAAATATCAATTGTTACAGTTAACGTGTAATTATATTTGAGCTGTAAATGAATGAGAGTGTGAAAGCAAGTTTTCAATTATGATTTCATTACACATTTTTTTTCGGAACGAAAAAAGATAGTGTGGGGATGTGATAAGTAGTTGATAAACCCGTGTTAATTATATATAAGCATATGTTTTTAACTCTAATTATGTGAGAGTTTACATTATTTTTATATCTTATAGGGTTATGATTAAATATAATTAAATTAAATTAGATGGATACTAAATGTTTAAATTATTATATATACATATATATTTCAATTTCAAGTTCCATTTGATATCACAGGAACTCACGTGAACCACATCAATTCATTTTGAATGTCAAAAGTCAACAAAACAAAACAAGGAGTCTAATTTTATGGATTGAATATTAAATCATTATCTTGAATTGCCATACATCGAGAATGAGAAAATCAAAGTGGGCTTCACCATGATGGGCCGGAGTTTTGACGCAACAAAAGAAAAAAAAAGAAAAGCAACATTGATATATACGGCAATTAGGGATTAAGTATTGAGGGACTCGACGGCAGGAAGCAAAAAGAACGAAGTTGAAGGTTTTTTGATTTGTTTATTATTCTAAACTCAAGGATGTCAACCAAATCAAGTTTTGAAGATTCTTTTATTAAGATGCAAGGCTAAATCACTTGTGGCTTTCTTCGGGCGGATGGTTCGTATATGTTACTTGTTTTATTCAGTTGTTTGAATGTTTGGATCTTGTTAGTTTCTGATAATAACTTGATGGATTGATGTATTAGTTAATTTAAACAGTTTATTTGTATGCTTTGAGTTTGCTTGCTTTACGATCTTGTTCGGTTGATAACAAAACCTAGTAGCAGGGTTGGGTAACTAAAAGATGTAACTTGACATTGATAAATTGGGTAGTTGGATTGTGACGAAACTAGTCGTATAGGTTGCTGACAACAATCTGTCTTTAATTACTGTTTTAACTGATTTTTCAGCACTATGTCTATGTGGTGTCCAATGAACAACTGAGTTTTGCATAAACCTAGAACCTGAAGTTTGGAGGGAGTTACATCTTTATTTGATCTGTGTTTTAGTTAAAGTTTACTAAACTAGGCAATTATATCTTTTCACTTATTCCCTGTGAATTCAACAACCCTACTTTCCTGTCTACAGTTTAAGGTAGCTAAGTAGTAGTTTTTATAAGTGTTTTTGATTGATCTTGACACTTTGATTGACCTTGACACAGCGATCAGATATATGTCCTTTTGTTTGGTAAAAATGCTATCATATCAAGTTTTGAGGGGATATATGAAAGTATCCATTTTTTTATAGTTCCTTCATGATTTATACCGTCAAAATAATGAAATTGTCACATGTTTTTTATTGCATTGTCTAATTGTGCAAGCATAATGGAAATATTTAATTTTGGTTTTGTAGAACCGCGCCTTCAATTCTTGCAGCACCTGAAACTCAACTAGATGGAAAACGCCACATCAATTATGAGGTAATTTTTATTATCGACATTTATATTAGCACGCATGGTATTTTCTTTAAACATAACTTATGTTCTTGGGCTTGCTTTAGATGGAGAAGAATAGGGGGTTGACTCGTAAGCGCAACAAGGATATTAAAAACCCGAGAAAGAAATACAAGGTATGTTACATTGAAAACGAGCGTTTTGTGTGTTTTATGCTTAGTTTTTGCAATATGTATACACTCGTGGGGGGTAATAATGTCTTTTCATGAATGTGTGCAGTTGAAACACAGGAAGAAAGAAGTTGCGAGGAAAGCACAGGTACGCGAAATTAGGAAGCCGGCTGGTCCTTATGGCGTGGAAGGCTCTGGAATCAATACCATCAGCAGAAGCATTAGATTCAAGAGTTGAGTATTGTTTTGTACTTTGTATTAATATGATGATATGATAAAAGTAACACAAATTTTGTTAGATTGTGTACGGAATTTTTACATAATTATTTGATTTCTAGCTTCTCATTTTGCTTACATCAAGTAGGGTTGGCGGTGGACCGGGTATTCGTAATCTCAGTCTTATATCCGCCAACCACGCGTATTTTATATAATTTTCATAACATGATAGGAATTTCAGCAATCTGTTTCATTTAATTTAAAACTTTCTATTTTGTGTCTTTATTTTTTAAAGTTCGTTTAGGTTTTTCTTTATTTGTAAAAAGAAAAATATTTAGAATCTCTTTAAGTTTCATATCCAGGAGAATAAGGAGTCTTTCACGAGTTGATTGACGTGTTTGGGTTCCATCAGGATGTGTTTGCATATTACAAGGCTAACAGGTTTAGAAATATAATATATGATATGGTGGAAGACTAAAATGCATGCTATCGGACATCCTTTTGTTGTAATTATGGTTGAATGCTTGTATAAAAATACGAAATCCCTGCCGCGAAGCGCGGGTGACCACATTAGTAGCATAATTATACATGAAACTAAGTGTGGAAGGGTCACAACCAAAAACTACCCCTTAACCATAGTGACGCCTCATATTACCCGAATGAACCCTAAAGTACCCGAATGAGTTGCGGCGGTATTTCCGAATGAACCCCTTGAACCAACCAACATGCAGTGCCACCTCACAACCTAAAACTACTCCACAAACAGCTTCATCCACGGGTTCGTGAAGCCGATTTTCAACCCGTAAAACGAACTTACGCCACTTACGACGGTGTTCCCGTGTTACCCGATCCTATCCGAAGCCCAACCCGCGTCCCACCCCTTCCACCGTAAGAGACTCAACCATACAAATTTATTATTAAAACAATAATTTTTGAACCGTAGATCCAACCACCCCATTAATTCATAAGGTTCGTTTTATTGTTAAAGATGTACAAAGCTAGCAGTACAATTTTCTGAAAAGAAAAAAATAAAGAAAATATTTTTGTAAAAATAAATATTTTATAATAACTTTTATGAGTTGACTTAGAGTATGAGGTATACTCTCACTTGGCTCTCCCAAGTGAGAGTACCCTTTTTGACACCTAAGCGTCACATCATATTGATTTATCACTCACTTGGCTCTCACATGGTAAGGGGTATACCCATGTGAGTATTAAATTCATCAATTTAAAATAAATTCAAATTTTATTAAAATAATAAATAAAAAAAACTTAAAATAAATAAAAATAAATAAAAAGTACATAAATTTTAAAAAACTAGTCTTCAATCCCATATTTTGCCTTGTTCGCGTTTTGTTTTCTCTCGAAAAAAGCTTGTCTTGCCCCGTGAAAGCGATCAAGGTCGAGTGCGAGAATATCCATATCATCTTTTTTCTTTTTTCCAATCATTTCTCTCTTTTTGAGTCACGTTAAATTGACGCATTTCCTCGATCATTTGTTGACCGATCTTGATGTGTGTTTGAACGGAGTGGGAGCCTGATGCTTGGTCTTAGGCTTTAGCTTTTTTCTTCCCGACCGGCCGTACTATTACGTCCTCCTCATCCTTTTCCTCTAAGTTGATATTATACCTGGATCTCCCATCGGATGTGGCGGGACTATCGGTCATGTCGTTTGAGGATCGTTTCTTTGACGAACCGGGTCCGCTCTTTTTTATGTAAATTTGTTGTCATTTCGGGGAATTCCTTAAAAGTTCCCAAATTCTAATTGGAGCCATGCCTCCAATATCGTCTTGAAAAAATGCAGTTGCTTGCGTCAAATTATCCGTATCACTAGACCCGCTCTTTCGGGTCCGCTCACATTCTTCGTATATACCGTTGAAAATTACGACATTTTTGTTAATATGAGTCCATTTAGAACTCAACTGGTCGGTTGTGCGGTAATCGGGCACGACTTCCATCAAGATAAAATATTTTTCTGCAACACGCTCCCATAAAGCGGTCTTGCTTTGAGCGTTCCCTAAAAAAATAAAAGTATTAATTTTGTTAAAAAATAAAAGTATTAAAAAGGTAAAAAAAAGTATTAATTTTACCAATGATGGGATCCTCGGATACGCCGACAAACGCTTTAGCCAACTTCAACTCTTCCTCCGTATCCCACTTTTTAGTGGCTTGTGTAGAAGTCGATTCTTTAACGACCTTTTTCTTTCGGCTTTTTCGAAAAGGTCCGGGTTGCGTTTCATCAACGTTTTCTTTGGATTGTGGTGCGGGTTGAGTTTCAGGAACAACGTCCGGCTCGGACAAGTTTATCGGTTGGTCTTGTGGTTGTGGAACATAACCCCCCGAGCAAAACGGGTTTTGGTTGAAGGGAAGCGGTTGATCACGAATTTGGAAGGCGTTTTGTTGATTGGCGTATTGTTAAAACCACCACATCGGGTAATTAGGATTCATGGCTTTTTTTTTTAAATATAAGAGTGAAGATTGTTTTAGAAATGGTTGTGTATAAAAAGTTGGTTTAAAGGTTTTTTTTTGTTTTTAATTTACAACGGTAATATTTTTAATTTAAATATAGCCGTTGAACGGTCAAATGGAGAAATCAGTCGTGAGATTCTTCACGGGAAGCCACTCACGCCCCCTTCACGCGAGAGGGGGGGTGGTGTGCTAGTCTTGGTTACGACGTGAGGTGCCTAAAAAAACCCTCGCGTGAGGGTATACCTCATAGCCTTAGACTATGAATAATGAAAGAGTGAAGGTGAGAGCACACCCTGTGCCACGTATGCGCCACGTAGACAGTGGCAGAACTCACCCTCACATTCACCCAGGTTTGTAATGGTCGGGTGAAGGTGGCTATTTAAATCACAAATAAATAAAAAACATAATTTAATTTAATAAATTGGATTACAAACAAAAAATAAATAAAAAACTAATTATAATTACGATTACTCCATATATGCTCCATCAGATAAGTTCTAAGGTTTATATGAGTTTCCGAACAACGGATTATCCGACGGTTTGCTTGTCTTTGTTCGTTTGTTATTTCTATATTAGTCGGCTCGTCCTCATCATAATCTGTGCATATCGCTCGCCCTGTATCTTCTATAATCATGTTATGTAATATCAGACAAGCATACATTGCATTTCAAATTTTCTCTTTCGTCCACATACGTGCGGGATGACTAATTATATGCCATTTCTTTTTTAAAACACCGAATGCTCGTTCAATATCTTTTCTCGCCGACTCTTGAATTCTTTTAAAGTGCCATCTTTTTTCATCCCTTTCTTGCGGACAGATAAATACTTTGACAATAGTAGCATATTCTGGGTAAATACCGTCACCTAAATAATAACCAAAACTATATTCATTGTCATTAGCAATAAAAGAAGACCCCGGTGCAACGCCGTTCTCTATATCGTCAAAAACTGGTGACTGATCTAAAACATTTATATCATTGTTTGATCCCGTAACACCAAAGAATGCATGCCAAATCCAAAGATCGTTCGATGCAACGGCCTTGAGCATTAATGTGGGCTGAGGATGGTCTCCACGTTGGTGTTGACCTCGCCACGCAGTATGACAGTTTTCCCACTCTCAATGCATGCAGTCGATGCTACCAAGCATCCCTGGAAGGCCATGGACAGACTCATGTGCGTCGTACAATTTCTGTATATCACCTTTCGTCGGTTTCCTTAAATATTTTTTTCCATACAAGCTAATTATACTTACACGTTACAAAAACTTATTTATATTTTACCATACTAAATTAGTTTATATAAGTTTAGAAATACATTCACAAAAATGGAATAGACAATCACGCGATGTTTTATCCGCCATCTTCAAATAGTCATCCATTGAGTCAGCTGCTTTCCCGTACGCGAATTGTCGACGTACACTTTTGTAAAGCAGTGAACCCAAGCCTCCTTCTGGCGTCATATTTTTGTTGGAAATATTCGAACTCGCGTTCTAAATCCCAAACAATTCGAAGGAATAACGGACGACTCATTCTAAACCGACGTTTAAAAGATTTCTCGTTATAATTTTGATTTTCATTAAAATAATCTTTCACCAAAAGATCATTTGCAGCCGCACGATCCCGGTTGACTCGGACTCGTCTTGAAACTCTAGAAGATGATTCTTCGACTAGATGATTTATAAAAATCACCGACGTTTGAACCGCACTCATGAAAAGCTCATCACCAAATCTATTGAAACTTGAAACTAGTAGAGAGTATTTTTTTTTAAAGAAGTGATAGAGAGTGTAGGTTTTTAAAGAAGTGATAAATGGTTTGTATATATAGATTGCTTAAATGTTTTTTTTAATTTTATTATAGCCCAACGGCTATATTCCCGTAGCCAACGGCTACTTTTGACCAAGTCACCCTCACCACGCCGGTGAACACCAACGCCCGCCCTCACCCCCTCCCAGCGAGGTATTCCACGCCCGTGGTGGGTGAGGTGGCACCATGCCCAAACCTTCACCCGCCCATTACGTTTAGTCGTACAATATTCTATCTCGGGGTATGTAATAAATGATATGGATGTAACAGTTGATATTTATTATTTTACTCACGTGTAAAAAAATGAAATAATATTCTTGTATTTTAATAACCAACTAGGATTGACACCAGAGGTTAATCACGAAGTAACCAGAGGTTGTAGGTGGCGACTGGCGACAGACGGTATAACGGTGGTATCGTGGTCGAGTTAGAGAGAGAAAAGATGTTGAAGGCCGAAAGGTCTAATCATGGTGCGATCGGGGAAATAAGCGACTGGTGTGGTAGTGATTTATGGTCAATAGCCGAGAACAGGTGATTGGGCGGCGGCGGTTCAAGGCGACGTACGAGTGAATAGAAAGCAAGCAAAACGTTTTAGGCGTGATGTGAATTCTATACGCCCTATTTTAATGTTTTTAAAGTGTTTTGGGCTTACTCACGTGCGAATTAAATAAACAGTTTTGAAACGAGCAACAAACGTTTAACCTGGGATAAACGAGTAGGAACCAAGAGTGTTTTAACATGGGTTTCGGGTCAGGTTTGGTGTGAATATTACAACCACTAGCTTAGCCTAGTGGCAAAGGTGTATACCTAAAACTTTACTAAAATGAGGGAGGTCTTGGGTTCAAGTCCCACTTGTGACAAAAAAAGGGGGTCCAGGTTGGGCCAAAGGGTTTTCTCACCTATGGTGAGTTTCCTCCTGAGGGAGGTGGAGATGATCGGATAGGTCAGTGGCCCGCCAGTGATCCAAATTGTCGTAAAAGAAAACTTAACCTTATGGTGTTTTGGTGGGGTTAATTATGTGTGTTTAAGAGGGTGGTTTGTTTGTGCATGTGACCTTAGTCGTGTGTGTTTTACATGCAAGTAGTATTGTATGGTTGGGTGTGGGGTTTAGTTGATGATATTAATTATATCCTTGGTGTGAATCGAAGTGTTTAAATTGCATGGAAGACAATTCAGGAGTAATGACTATGTTTTCATGTGTGATGAAGGAAGTGATATGCATGTAATGTTAATCATGTGCATGTGCGGTGAGTTATGTGGCTTTGGTAATTGGAATGATTTGGATAGACGTGATGTTGTAAATAAGTTTATGTAAATAAGTTTGTTTGAATAGATAACTTTACACGAAGTTGTTTTGTGTAGATAAGTTTATGTAAGTGGGTTCACATGAATGAATTCGTATAAGTATATCTACATAGATGGGTCTATATAATCATGTCTATAAAGTCATTTGACATTAATAATAATAATCAATATCATTAACTTATATTATTCGTGTCTACTATTTCACTAAATAATAAACACGTCTAGTCTTGACACGGTTTAGCATTTAAATTATATTAAACGTGTACTCGATAAAATTGCTTAGTGTGTGACCCTTATATTATCATATACCAATAGCCACATTATTATATGTTATGTCTCGAATATCTAGATCCAACAATCTCTCACTTACACAAAAATCAACATATATCAATGCAAACAACGTAGAACGTTTAGCAACACCCACTGCCCTTAAAGGTATATGACCTAAGTCAACCACTACAATCAAACGATTAGACACTTATGTATCAAATGTGATAGCATTTGGTAGAACTATCAATTATCCTTTCTATAGTAGACATCTCATGTCTCATCGAACATGAGATATGGATCAGAATCAATCTCATATGGTGTGTTCAACTATTCTCTTTCTCGACAGAGATTCAAAGTGATCAATCAAACATTGTTTGAGCACGACCATGCATTTTATCAATCTGAATCAACGTGGGGCTCAGAGATGTCAACCTCTTAATGAATAAGGGAAGAGATCTCATCTTAACTACATATGCCTATCACTATCCTTCGCATTGTACCCAACAATAGCCCTTATGATTGTCTGGTTAAATAACAACGTTAAACTATGTCAAATCACAACCTTTAGTAAAATTGAATCATTGGTATGTATTTCATGCTAGAGAATGAATTGAAATTACCAATTTTCAAAACTTACTTATGACGAGGATTCATAAAGTAATTAACTCATTACAGATCATCTGACTTTCGTAGGTAACGACATTCTTTTATCACTATCACTGTCACTAATACATCCGGAAATAAAGAAAAAAACTTCTCCAAGATGAGGACGAGTGTTCCCTCTGCGTCTGTCTGATTCAACGTCCTCTTTTAATGACGTAGAGACAAACCCTCAAAAACCTCACTCCAATCAACCACCGACACCGGCACTGCACAAATGGCCAACGAATAGTCGGTTTCTCTTCCCCCGACTTGCCATTTCCGATTCCTTCCACTCTAATTTCATTTTTCCTTTTCTTTGCAGCGATTATCTCTTCAAACTCCTCCTCATCGGAGACTCTTCCGTCGGAAAATCATGCCTTCTTCTCCGATTCGCTGTATGTATTCAACTAATTTCTTACATTCTTCGACAACAGCCATCTCTCCATCCAATCCACCGTCTGGATGGAGGTTTTTTCACTTTTTGTAAATTCTAGGGTTTATTTTCTGTTTTTCAATTTCTGTATCATATTTCTAAGATTAAATAAAATGATTGGAAAGTAATAGGTATCATTGTATGATAGAGGGGGTTTAACACTAGATATTTTGTTTATAATTAGGGTTGATTTGCTTTGTATCTGACTGCATTTTTTCATTGGGGATCTTATGTTTTTTTAACTTTCAGGATGATTCTTATGTGGATAGTTACATAAGCACAATTGGAGTTGATTTTGTGAGTTTTCTCTTTTGCTGTATATGTGTTTGTGTTACATTGTTATATTGAGGCTTGTTGTGCTTATATATTGATGATGCAGAAAATTAGGACTGTGGAGCAGGATGGGAAGACGATCAAGCTGCAGATAGTGAGTACAGATAAAAGATTCTTGTTTGATATGATTTATCGAAAAGCTTATTTAGGTTCATTTTATCACTATTATGTTGTTTCAGAATGGGTTTTGATAAAAAAAAAATCACTTTGGGGGTTTGATCTTTGCTAGAGACATGGTGGTCAAAGTCGCAAGGCACCCTTAAGGAGCAAAGGGCTAGGCACAAGGCGCAAAAAAGGGCATATCCGAGGGTAAAAAGGCGAAATAACAGGGAAAAATGTAATAGGCATACTGGTATAGGAAATTGAAAAAATTAATACTATTTCACAAATATAATAAAAAACCTGATACAGTTGGCAATTAGAATCATCCGGTTGATAACAAACTAGTAACAACTCACAAAAAAAAAGTTGATTGTTTTATGTTATCGACCATTTTATGTAATTCAGTAATTGAGATTTACATGAACTTTAGGTTAAGCTCTAAATACGGGTTAGGAGGTGGGGAGTGCACACTTGTATGAACTAATCTAATCCCGGACCCAACATGGGTTGCGCCCCCTTGCTGGGTTAAGGGCATTGCCCGCGGTCCTGCAAACCTAAACACTGGTGGCTGGTATGCATGACACGATTAATTTTTGAGCCAAAAAGAAAAAAAAATTGGATCTTGCAGCTCCTGGACTGAGGCTCACTCCTCTGTTGCACCTAGGGGAAGAACCTTGCCTTGCGTCTACCAGAGGCGCGCAGTGGCGCGCTGTGCCCTCGTCTCATGCGTGCGCTTTTGACTACTATGTCTAGAGGCGTTTAAATGGATGGAAATTAGATTCAGGACTTATTTATCTTATTCTAGTTGCCTTGTTTAATTATAGCATCTTTATCTTGGTACAGTGGGATACTGCTGGCCAGGAGCGGTTTCGGACTATAACAAGCAGTTACTACAGAGGAGCACATGGAATAATTGTAAGAATTACAGTATTGCTTTGTCCAGTTCAATAGAAAATTTAAAGAACCTATTTGCATCAACCCATTTATTAGTGTTGTAAAAATCGCTAGGCGCTAGGCAGGCGGTGAGTACCGACTAGGGATTAATCAGATTGGAATTTTTATATGTAATTTTCATATTTATATATATATACACATATTTTTATATGTAATTTTCAAAATTATATATATATACACACATTTTTTAAAGAAGCTGGAAATTACAAGAACTAATCTGAAAATCGCCGGAAATTTGCCTGAAATTCGCCGGAACCTGCCGGAATCTCGCCGGAAAAATGGGAAGTGGCCGATTTTTGGCCGACTAGGTCCGATTAGGCCCGATTTTTCCGATTTGCGATTTTTAGTCCGATTAGGCAAAAATTCCTATGTAAAGGGCCGATTACCGATTCATCGGCGATTAATCGCCGACTAATCGGGATTTTTGCAACACACGTATATACAATGTGCTAATCATCGAACAAACTACACATTTGTTTTTGTTGTTGAATCTATACCACATTACCACTGGAATTTAAGTTCATATTTTCTTGTTCTTGGCTTTCTTGTTACTAGTTTAAGAACTTTCCTAACCCATAAAAGACACCTACCTCAGGAAGTCTTATATATGTGAATTTGATAAAAGTAGTACTGTAGTAGACCATTACCTAAATGGTTAAACCCCCCACCTCTTGTAACCTAAGTCGAGATTCAAATCGAAGAAAATTCTTATATACACGAGAAGCACTACTTTTTTTTATAATTCCATGGGGATATAGGTATTTTGACTTGAAAAATCTGAGTAGGAAAATGGTGTGGTTTTGTGGGACAAGGGATTGTTTACTGACCTACATTGATGGTTATATGCATCAGCGTTCATCCGTATAATTACTAGGTAGATGCTTGAGGTGTTATAAAGTAAGGTCTAATTAATTGCATTTATTCTCTGCCAAAGACATTCATATTGAAAACTGTGGGCAGACCCCATGTGATGTACCATTGAATTTTTATGTCCCAAAATTCAAAAGCAACCTATCACTCAACTAAGCCTTAAAAACACTGAAAAGCTGACCTTTATCGGTTTCTCTTAACTTGCATTTATCATGACTTTTCCGACCCGGAGCCGGAGGTAATCTTTTCAATCATTTTTGAGTTATCATATTATTAAAACAATGAATTTAATCATTTAGAAAAAAAAAAACTGCGAATAATTTAGTATCATAATTCTAATTCCCATATCAGATCGTGTATGATGTGACTGAGATGGAGAGCTTCAACAATGTGAAGCAATGGCTGAGTGAGATCGATAGATATGCAAATGAATCAGTCTGCAAGCTTCTTGTTGGAAACAAATGTGATTTAGTTGAGAACAAGGTTGTTGACACACAAACAGCTAAGGTATGCTGCTAATCTTTTAACTTTTTTGGTCACCCCTTTTCTAAAAATTACCATTTAACCCTTGTTGATCTGCAGGCATTTGCGGATGAGCTCGGGATCCCTTTCCTTGAGACCAGTGCAAAAGACTCCGTGAATGTGGAACAGGCTTTCTTGACAATGGCGGCTGAGATAAAGAAAAAGTAAGACGATCTAGGAGCACAGTTAATTTGAGGCTTTTAAGGCTTTTATAAATCATGATTTAGGTGGATTTTTTCAATATTTATTTTGATTGTTTGAAATTATAGAATGGGTAACCAGCCAACGGGCGACAAGAGCACGGTTCAAATCAAAGGGCAGCCGATTGAGCAGAAGAGCAATTGTTGTGGTTAATACTGTCTCGCGTTATCAATTATGTTGACGAGTGGTAAAAATGTATTTCTCCTTGTAAAATGTTGCGGGCTTTTAACCAAGCCCCATGTACTTCTCATCTAGTTTCAACTGCTGGTAAAAGAAAATCCTTGATACTACTTTTTCTATTTCATTTTTACATTTTTATAAATAATTAGCATGGTAAATATATTGATATTGTCTCGATAAAATCTAGTTAAATTGATTTATAAAGTTTTATGTATTATAAGTGTTTGTGATAACTTTTAACCCATTTGGACGATCGCTATATAACAAAATATAATTTTTAAGTTAAATTATATATAACGTCATCAGGTTTCTAAAACCGGTCGACTAGTACACCAGTGGACCAGTCCGGTTGTGAAAACATTTGGAAATTTGAAGTGCAATAGTGGGAAGAAAGATTCAAAGATAATAGAATACATGTGAGATTCATTTGGACAAATTGCATCCTTCAAAGATGAACCACACAAAAAGTGAGCATGAATGAAACAGCATATAGTAGGAAATCAATATCAAAACCAAAATCAACTAGAATCCATAACGCACCTCATGATTTAACCACACAAGAACCAAAAAAACAGAATTCAAACAAGTTTCTGACCAAAACGGTTAGGAGGACGAACAACAAGCCTTCTTTGCATTGGCATCTTGTGCTCCAACAACAAGCGTCTCACCCTGTTTAATGCTAGCAGGTCCTGGCTCACCAGCAGATATTGATTTCTTGCTAATAATCCGATATATCTCACCAAGAATCGTTTGGAACGACTTCTCAACATTTGTAGCTTCTAGAGCAGATGTTTCAATGAAAGAAAGACCTTCTTTCTCTGCAAAGCTTTGTGCATCTTCTACAGCAACAGCCCTAAGATGTTTCAGATCAGTTTTGTTACCTATAAGCATGATCACGATGTTGGCATCTGCATGGTCCCTTAATTCCTTCAACCACCTGCTTATGTTTTCAAAGGTGGTTGGTTTTGTGACATCATAGACTAGCAATGCTCCAAGGGCACCCCTGTAATATGCACTGGTTATTGCTCTGTATCGCTCTTGTCCTGCTGTGTCCCATATCTGAGCCTTTATCGTCCTTCCTTCAACCTGAAGATGAAATTTTAAAAATTCATGATAATGATTTAGAGTGATACGATACTGAGATGGCTGAATTTTAACCACTAGCTACAACAGCACAAAGAAAAATCGACAATGAACCCATAAATAAGAACAAGATGAGCATCACATAGATATTTTTAAGTACATGTTGGCTGTCAAAAGGCTAGGGAGATTTGGTAATTTCAACCAATTTTAAGTCTGTTTAGGCTATCTTTCTGAAAGATCAAATACCAAAATTTAACTAAAAAGGGAAAATGCCAATGGGCTAAATCAAGAGTCGCCAAGAGTGTATTTTTATTGTATACATGCTCCTGAATAGCTTTATTATAAAAATTATCATTATTGACGTAAAAATGGTTTGGGATCAACACAACCCAGTCTGACCTGCACTAGAAGGTTACCTGTTTCGATCCAAACCCATTTTGACTCCCTACCC
The DNA here is from genome assembly GCA_023525975.1 of Smallanthus sonchifolius. Classification (NCBI taxonomy): domain Eukaryota; kingdom Viridiplantae; phylum Streptophyta; class Magnoliopsida; order Asterales; family Asteraceae; genus Smallanthus; species Smallanthus sonchifolius. The sequence continues at coordinate 69,719,118 of CM042033.1, read as the reverse complement.
AACACCCCTAACCAGCATGTCTTACGCTTATCCCAAAAATGAGATTGACCAGGAATCAAGTAACCACAAAAGTAAAGTAGTCTATAACTGAGGTGACGTGAATCAAGATAACAAGGGTTGTAAAAAATAACAATGCAAATGCAACTTAAACTAGTGTTGCCAATTGATATAAGTTTGTTTCTTTGGTGAATTCAAATGTACCATTTTGTTTATCTAGTCTAAATTCAATATAAAAAGAGAGAGTGCATAAAGATGGAAATAATGCAAACATTTATAGCTTGTTCTGTGTAGCTATAAATGGTAGTACTATGCATGTGCATACAACTCAAGAATTTTTACATTAACTGAACGTGCTTACAAGAATTCACATGGCTTAGAAGACTGAAATAAGCTCTATTGTTCCGGTGGTCCATGCTATTCTACTCAGATTGAGACATAATCACACTTGTAGATTTACATGAAATGAAACCTATGATATATCCCACTATTAAACGGAACAGATACATAAAGGGGATCGACAGACGCGGTCTACCATGTTTCAGTAAAACCCTACATGCTTAGATCAAAATGAACAAAAAAGTGAAAAATGTCTACCAGGCTATACAATCATCAGCAATTCAACCACTTCTTTCGACTAAAATCAAATTTGCATCTCTAAACACAGATCACGAAATTCAGTTAAAATAGGCGTCCAAAAGAGATCGATTAAACAATTGCAAAATCAATTTCACACAATTTCAGATCTAATAACACAATTCCATATGGATGCGATCAAATTACGCATAGATACAAGTTTCTCATGCATCGCATACCTGTTAATAAGAATTATACGTCTTCGGATCACATAACTAAAAGTTTTCATATGCAGATTCAATTACATAAACAAATAAAGCGATTGATAAAGTTTTAGAGAGAGAGAGAGTGAGTGAGTACTTGTAGAGTTCGAGTAGCGAATTCGACGCCGATAGTGGATTTGGATTCCAAACAAAACTCATTTCTGGTGAACCGAGAGAGAAGATTGGATTTACCAACGCCTGAATCGCCGATCAACACTACTTTGAACAAGTAATCATACTCTTCGTCCGGTCTTCTTGCCATCTCGTCCACACACCGATCTCCGCTTCTCTCTCTCTCTCTCTCTCTCTCTCTCTCTCTCTCTCTCTCTCTCCCTCTCTCTCTCTCTCTCTCTCACGCAGTTGATGCGGAACCGGTCGTTCGATACGAGACGAGAAATTTGAACCCAAAATCGATTCGAACAGCTAATAAATTAAAGAAGATGGTCCCTTCACTATTTGCAAATCTACACTTTCAGTCCCTTCAGTTTACTTTTAGGAATTTCTTTAGCATTTTGATCCTTCTTGTAACTTCTTTTACACAACTTGTTTTAAAACTTAAAGGTCACATTTTGCAAGCATATAAGTTTTAGGTAGACACAACGCGGTCTCAAGTCTCAACAAGGCTCGGTTCTAGGCCTTGAATCGGGATTGGATCTGAACCAGATGTAAAAGAATGAGTTTGCAGTTCTGGTTAACGATGTGTCTATTAAAACGAGATCAATCTTAATCTCTCCCCAACACACTTCAAAGGTCTCCGTTGTAAATGAATGTAAATCAGTTATGATGAGCAGGAAGACATGAAATGATTCAATTTGGTGGTGTATGCCAAAATTACCCTTCATCATCTTAAAATACATACCAATACAATATGAGTTATGAATATTTATAATCTATATAATAAACAAATATCAAATTTTATTTCAAAAAGGGAAAAAAAATGGTTTACTATGTCGCTTTGTCTTGTATAATTTTTTAAACTATGAATGTGTAAGAATCAATTTTAAAAAAAAAAAAATTATTACCTTAGCCCTAAGGGAAGATCAAGCATGTGATTTAGTTCTTCAAATGTACGATAATAATAACTGATTTTAACAACTAATGGTACAACAAAGGCAATTCTAATACATAAGATGTTCGATTTTGCCCACATAAAATGGGTAATGATATATCATCCTAAACTTTAACCTTAAAATCCACCTAACACATTTGACATGAATCCGTCCACTTAAACAACGGCTCCGCCTCGACCTAAGCTGCCAACTGCTGTAACTGATGGACCACATGGGACATTCTGGGGCGCATCGATGGAACATGTTGTGTACATGAATACACAAGATCAACTACCTTCTGTACCACTCCAGCTTCAGGTATTCTAGAAGGTGATGTGGAAGAAGATGCAGAAATCACAGGATCAAGAAGCTCCAAGTACCGGTGTGATTGAACGAGTGGGGTGGCCCACTCGAAAATACTCTGCCAGCCCACCGAGTCAACAGCTTGAGAAGCCGGTCTACGCCCACTTATTATTTCTAGGAGTAGAACCCCGAAGCTGTAGACGTCGCTCTTTGTGGTTAACTCGTTTCTGTAAACAAACTCGGGGGCGAGGTAACCGTGGGTCCCACCCGCCATTACGGTCCTACCATGCATTACTTCCCATGGTACAAACTTTGATAGTCCGACGCCCATAAGATGAGCGTTAAAATCTTCATCAAGAAGCACATTGCTTGCACGAATGTCACGGTGGACGACTTGTGGCTTTACTTTGTCATGTAAGAACCTGTCATTATTTGTTTAATTAGGAACATCATGTTGTATAAACAAAAGAAAGGTTGTTTAGATTCACTTACGCGATTCCCTGTGCAAGGGTTGTGGCAACTTTCATTCTCATGGTCCAATCTAGTGTCCTACCGCCCATGGGAATATGGTGTAACCATCTATCGAGGGGGCCGTTTACCACAAATTCATACACGATGTAGCGATCACCATGATCATAGCAGCATCCTTTCACAGGCACTAAATTTGGATGGCAAAGCCTTGCCACCCTTCCAATCTCTGAGTAAAATTCTTTCTTTCTTTGAAAAGTTGACCTCTTTAGCCTTTTCACTGCCACCCGTGATCCATCGGGTAAAAGCCCGCTATATGTGCCACCTGTCTTGGCATCCCCAATAAGACGGTTACCTTCACTGAAGTTCTTTGTAATTGACCTTAGTTCTTCATGGGTGAAGATTTTCCATGATGGAGGAACTAACGCTGACTCAGCATTGTTTGATAACTTCCGAGATTTTCTTCGTCTTTTGCTTCGTTTGTACACAAGGAGCCATATCACCACCGCAAATGTAGTGAAGAGAATTAACCCACTCACTGTAGCAAGTATAATGAGATATTCCTTGTGGCAGTGCATATGCTGACATCTATTCTCTGGAAAAGAATGGAGAAAATAGCATATAAACATTACTAGAACTTACTACAAGTAAGGTTTAAAAGAACGGAATCGCGCCTCGAGGCGAACCGAGGCGTAAGCCCAAGGTGGAATTAAAAAATAAATATAACAATCATATATCTTACAAAAAATAAAATACTAAACATCAAACAATGTTTGTATCTTGTTTGTTGACTACATCATCCCCTTCCAATGCCTTTCCCAGGTGCGATGTGTGGGAGAAGAATGAGAAATTAGGTCAAATTAAGGAGAACCAGGTATGAATTATGGACTTTTGACCCATTTGAGCTGTGTATTTCGTTATATTAACGAAATACACAGCTCAAATGGGTCAAAAGTCATTTTTTTTTCCATTTCTACCGCCTCACTCATACCGCCTCGACCGCCTCAGCCCTTAGAGGCGTACGTACAAAAATACCCTATGAGGCGTCGCCTCATACTCGATTTCCTACCGCCTCGCCTCGAGGCGTACGCCTCGACCGTTTTTTTAAAACCATGACTACAGGTAATGGGTAAATTAGGGTAATATTTATCCCTAACGGCCAACGGGTCAAACGTGTAAATCAAACGATCTAGTGAAAAAAGGATGAAAGTCACGAAAAATATATGTTTGATGAATACAGCCTCCTACATTGCTTTATCAAAGAGAGAGATTATTGATATAATAATATAGCTTTGTAATCAGGCCTATCATGGTATATATTCACTAAAGAAATTGAATTGAACAAATAGTGTTTCGGGTCAACCCAACCTGACCATATTGACCCATACACAAAAATTACATTTCCTGACGTGTTTTACCAAACCAGCCTGACACATTTTGACGCCTATATAATCTACCTTAAGCAGCTAAAGGGGAAAATTCAATGGGAAAACCTTTATATAATCAAAAACTCTATTTTACGACAGTAAACCCGAAAAGGCATGGGCTTCTCATATTAATAGCCTAGTTATATAACCTTGATCCACTTACAGCAGGTTATGAGTTAAAGGTCACAGAAGAGAGCAAACCTGCAACAAGCATGCATATGGAAGTGTGGGATATGTTGCATTTATCGACCACAAGAGATGTCGTTCTATTGGTCAACATAGTACACAGAGATGCTGACTCATCCTTGTAATTGTAGAAGCACGAAGAATTGGTGCAAGTGGACTTTAGATCTGGTGTGACCACTGTAAGGAGAGTTGTATTCCAGTTATAAGTATTGTCAGACCACTTCCAGTCCATTGAATTGCTTATGTTGGTGCCTATGCCTCCAACCCAACATCCGTTACTAGCCATTGATTTACTACATAGATTTTGGACAAAGTTCAATTCTGCTAGTGATGTTAATGCTGCAAGGTGGCCATGGTAACTTCTGCAGCTGGTTTCTGACTCATTCCAAGACTGAGTGTTTCCAATATACTTAAAGCAAATTGTCTTACTTGGTCCAGTGACCCAACCAGAAGGACAAGGTGCTGTTAACAAAGAAAACCGAAGTTTAATTCATGAAATACGCCCACACACAAGATCACTAGTTCAAATTCATATCTGGAATCATAGTAGTCAAAAGGCGCTCTCAGGCGATGCGAGGCGCGGCCATACCGCCTTGCATCCATGAAGGAACTCAGGCGAGGATTCCGGCCAAAGCTAGTCTGAAACATCTAAAAATGGCCTGAAACATCTAAACCAGTCTAAAACCCCTAAAAATGGCATGTTTATACTGTGTTCCTTGCTTAAAAATCCCTCTCTTTTCAAGCGCCTTGAGCCTTTGACTACTATGTCTGGAATGCTGCTATTTTCTTTATTTTTTTTCCTTTTGTTATGGTTATATAGTATAGATTAAATAGTACTCATGCGTGTATGGTGAAGACGTACTATGAATGTACAAACTGAAAGACGAATATTGAATACATAACCAAAACAAAAGGCACATGAATCTATGCTTGTTTGAGGGGAAGTTAGGTTATGACAATGTTGACATGTATGAAAGATTTAAACCGGACACAAGGATGGCAATTGCAAAGGAATTCAAATTCAATACACACAATTAGTGTAACAAAAGCAGCTTACCTTCACTGTGGCTTTCATTATGAGAAGATGCAGCCAGAATCGAATCATTTGATACCTAGAACAACAACAACAAGAAGAGTGACACGTAAAGCCAAAAAAATGCATAAAATTAATTCAAATAAGCTGCTTAGTTTATCTGTTAAGGGGTGCTTAATTACTCACAGCTTTTGAAACTACATAACCAAGCATAAAGCAAGTAGCCAGAAGCAAGATTCCAGCTGAATGGATCAGCTTCCCTTCCATCACCTAACAAAACCCAATTTTTAATAAATGAATCATCTACAACTTCATGAAATCTAAACAACAATTTCTTCCATACAAACACAGAAACGAAATCCTACTTTCACAAACGCACAAATATCAACATTTAACAGCAAAAAACCTACAAATGAACCTAATTGGTGAAATGATTTTCAGTTTTCAAACTAATAACAACAATAAGTAACTACATTAACAGTGATTACCGCGGAATTAAGGAAACAGGGACTCTGAAAAGCCCTAGATCGGAAAAACAGAATCGGAGGTTAGCATCTGAGTAGAAATTTGGGGCTTTTACACATGGAAAGGAGATGTGAGATTTGGTTAGATTATATGAAGCAGGGAGTATGGAAGAGAGGTTGAAATGGTTCGATAATGGCGATCGAAGGGCAGTGAAGAACCAAATGGGTAATTATGAGTGTGGTTGAGCCAAAAGTCAAAGTCAGTCAATGCGAAAACGTAATGGTCATTGTTTAACTTTAAACCACAAGACACGTAAACTCATCATTGACCGGTGTTTGTATATTTATTTATGTAGCTCAATACATAAATACATAATTTGTTGCGTCCCAAATCCAGACGATGAGGGGAATTATGGAGATATGTATCGAGTTTGAGGTGTTCCCACAAAACAAAACATAATTAATCTCGTCACTCTGAGGGTGCATCGTGGCCAGCCTCAGCGTGAGAATAAGTTCTGGTTCTTGGAATGGACTCGTACCAGGAAAGTAACTACGAAAGTATAAGGTCGGTAGAGTGAATTCAAGGTTCTTCTCTTTTAAGAGGAGCGTTTATATACATGGTTGTTGTAGCGCATGTAATGTGTTTCGTCATTTTGTTTTAGCCGTCGGCGCCGCTTGCAGCGTGTCGGGGCTTATCCGATGGTCACTGACGTTGTCCAAGAGATAATGTGACTACTCATTGTCAGGAGATCTCTCTGGTATTTCTCCAATGCGATCTTCCTTCTGCTAAGATCTTGGACATTAAATGTTATAGACATGGATCATTTAATGCTTATCAAGGCAATTGAGGATGACGACCTTTTTGTCATATTTTAAATCCCAAGGTCCGGGTCCTTATGAGGGCCTAGTCTCGGATAGGTGTGGCGTTACCTGCTGGTGAACCTTATTCGGTTCCAGTGGCCTTTCTTTCGCCCCAAAATGCCCTTGATAATAAAAAAATAAACAACGTACATATAAATTAAAGCACATGAAAAAGTATAAAATGCTCTTCTTGAAAAAGCTATTGGTAGGGTATGGTGTAGACAAATCATACCCCTATCTTATGGGATAGAGAAGTTTTTTACAGGGAGACTCCCAGCTCTAAAAACCTTGTCTCGACCTGAAAAAGTATATTAGTACCATTTCACCACATTGCATCTACACAGCAAACAATAAATGCATTGTTAAAAATAGTAGAGTAAAAAGTACACGGATGGTCCCTGTGGTTTACCAAAATTTTGGATTTGGTCCATAGCTTTTCAAAAGTACATGGATGGTCTCTGTGGTTTGCACTTTGTAACGCATTTAGTCCCCAACCAACAAATCTAAAAGTTTTAGAAGGTCCAAGTTAGAGACTAAATGCGTTACAAAGTGCATGTCACACCCCAACCGACGGCGGATTATACGTCGGGGCGGACGCGGTTGTTCAATAGCACAAGGTTGACTATTAAAGTTTTCATATTTCATTAATAAATAATTTAAGATTCAATACAAGGAAGAATAATACGAATACAACATTTAATTTAAGTAGTCTAGGTCCAAAGCATCCTATGTGATCACGAATAAGTCTCATGATGTAAACCTGAAACATGTGAAAGAATCCGTCAACTACAAAATAGTTGGTGAGATACAAAGGTTTTGACACGGTTTAACAAGTATTTGAAAAGAATTACAATTCACTATGATCCATGCATTCTATAATGTAAGTATGAGAAAACAAGCATGTTAGACATTGTGCACATCAACCCTCCGACCAAGTTTAGGCATAACCCGTAGGTTACCCTTATAAGTCTCAAGTTTAAAGTTTAATGTAGTAACAAACACCAAGGGCTCCCCCCCGAAGGGGTCAATCAATCAAGGTGAATTGGTCAAATGCAATAGATCTATCATTGTTACTATCGGCTTGATCAAAGCTAATGAATGTGCTAGTTTTAAGTTTAATCTAAGCATACAAGTCTCAAGTTTAACATAAGAATAAACACGTAGTCATAGTTGTACAAGAATTGTATAAGTTTAAGAATTGTGAACATGTTTCACCCCAAAAGCATAAAAGGAAAAAAAAAATGGGCTAAGTATACTCACATGGATTGATGAAGAGTATCCGACACGGATAAGTATTTGCAAGACTTTGAGGGAGAATATCCTCACGATAAGCCTAAGTATGCAAGTCTAAAGATTTAAGTAAACGTCTAAGACAAAGATCTAGGATTTCAAGATTCGACTAGGGTTCCGAACGGAAAATGGGAATGGTTTGTGTTTATGAAGTTTAAATCAAGTTTATAATAAGGTTTTAAATAATTAACACAAGTCTTGAATATTAAAGTTTCATAAGTTTGTAGATTAGAATAATTATTAATAAAAATAATTATTTAACATGTTTAATTATTGATCACACAAAATAGGCAATAATAATTCAAAGTATTTTATAAATGGGGTTGTAAGGATATTTAAGAAAAATAAATAATGATTAATAATAATTATTTAAGATGAATAATTATTAAGAATAAATAATAATCATTTAAGAATAAATAATTACTAAGGACAAATAATTATTCAAAAGAATAAACCATTCAAGATTTGAGGTATTTAAGAATTAAGTATTTATCTTACAAAATAATTTTTAATTTAATAATGTTTAAAATGTGGTTACAAGTTTAAATAATAATAGGCATTTATAAGTTTAAATAGAATTTCTTGTAACGCTTATATTTTTAATTATAAGTTTGTAGATGGTTAAAGTTTGAATGAAAGCATAAGTCTACAAAGTCTTAAATGATAAGTTTATAAAGTTTTAATATTAAAGCTTCTTTTTAAGTTTTATAAAGTTTGTAAATTCAGAAAAATATTCTTTTTTCAATGAATACAAGTTTATAAGTTTCTGTTTTCTAAATAATATATAAGTCTTATAAACTTTTATGATTTTTTTAAAAGTTATATAAGTTTTCTGTTTATTAACTATTATTTAAAGTTTTAAAACAAAAGAATTTATTTACTTTAGAAATTAAATAGTAAATAGAATTGTATAAGTTCTATAAAGTTTTAAAAGCATCTTTTATAGATTTTAGGTATTGAAAACAAATCTTAAGGATTAAATCTTTGTAAGTTTTAACTAATTTTAATTAATTAAAAATTGTTCCAGAATATAAAAGTATAAATAAAAATTGTTTTTAAGTTTATAAAAGTTTAATAGATTTTATAAAAATTATTAAAAGTATTAAAAATCGTTTTAAAAGGCTAAAAAAATAGAAGGGAAGCAAAACCGGTTTACCCGGCTCGAACTCGGGTCTGGGACAGGGTCGAGACACACACACACGCACTTAACCATCCCAACCACTGCCTTATTAGCTTAAAACATGAAAAAGAAATTTCTTAAACAGAACCCCAAACCAACCCCAAATCCCCGTATGAACCCTAGATCAAGAATTCGTAAATGCACATCGATTAGCCCTTTGTTCATCAAATTAAACATAGGGCTTCTGATCTATGCAAGATTTCGAGTAGAATGGCCATTTGAATTACCTAAAATGATATCGAAATGGGTGAGAACGAGCTTGGGGTGGACGTCGGCGGTCGAGTCTTCAAATCGGCAAATGCAGGTGTTAATCGGAGAAATTGAGAGTGAAGGAAGTTTGAGTGGTGTGTCGTTAACGAGTCCCAATAGGTTTTTATAGTCGATTTCATTGTTTAATGCTCGGTTAGGTGGGGCGATCGCGGATGGGGTTCACGCGGATCGAATTAGTAATTGCGCATGGTTACCGTTGAGATTGAACATTGAATGTTGTTAGGTAAGGGTCGCATGCGGGTATCGAACTCGAGGTTCAACGAATTTGGACGGAAAACGTGATTTCGGGAAAAGGTGGTCGGAACCGGGGCTAACGGGAGTCGAACCTGTGACTGGTTCTGAGGTTCGGATGTTTGAGATAAATACACAACTGGTCCCTGTAGTTTGGAGTTTTGGCATTGTATGACAAAAGTGAAGTTTTAGTTTAAAAAAAAGTTTCAGAAGTTGACAGTTTCAGTCCCTACAGTTTATAAGATAATAACAGGTTTTATTTTTTGTAAAAATTTAGTAAGTTCTATAAGCTTTGTTGCTTCTTATTATTTTATAAATTTATAAAGAAACATTTTCTAAAATTTACGCTTTATAAGTTTAAATTATTTACATAATTTCAAACTTGTAAAGTTTTATGAATTAAATGATATTTTATTTATAAAACCCACATATATACATATATATATATATATATATATATATATGTACAAGTGTAACTTGTTTTTCCTTGTAACTTATCTCAATTAAATTAATAACTATTTATTTAAGAAAATAGTTTTTAATAGAATTTCAAGTTTTGAATTGAAAATACGTGTAAAGGTTTAGGGAAAAACAGGTCGAAAAAATCCTGGATATTACAGTGCAAACCACAGGGACCATACATGTACTTTTGGCAAAGTTTCGGGACTAAATGCGTTAGAAAGTGCAAACCCCATGGACCATCCGTGTACTTTTAGAAAGCTAGGGACCAAATTCAAAATTTTGGTAAACCACAGGGACCATCCGTGTACTTTACTCAAAATAGTATTAATAAAGTTAGGAAAAAATGAAAAGTGTAAGTAGTGAGAGAATGAAAATAATACAGGTAATATCATATAGATACACAGCCAAGAAAACGACAACATGCTTAGGCCATCACAAATTTAGAAGATCTAAGCCCTATGATAAAGTTAAGACCCATATGTTACCCTCCCCCTAAAAGTCGTTAACCTTAATCATAAGTCTTCACGAAGTCCTATCCTCGACCATTTAATGCTTATTTAAAAATTTGTATTTTGTAATATATATTTTTCCCCGCAGCATTGCGCGGGTGGAAACTTACTAGTTTTAAACATTCTTAAAAGTTAATCCTAATGGATGATTTACAAAAGATTAGTTACGGTCATCAAGAATAAAAGAACTAAATACGTGAGCTTTCCGTTCGAGAACATCATTTTTTGAATTTATTTTATACTTGGTTCACCTAAAATTAAGTATACATCACACACATTGTTAGCAATGTAAAGTTATTATATGTTAGAAACATGAAAACAACCCAAAAACTTATTGGGAAACATTTTAAAAGAAGTTATACACTTTATGTCACGTAGTACCTAATTTATGCGTGTTATAGAAAGGCGTTGTTTGTTCTATCAGGTAGTTGGATGCATGTATTTGTGGTTGTTGTAAGTTGATGCTTTCAGGTCACGTAGGATGACACACCCATTCCTTCCTACGTGATCTAAGGGCCTCGTTCTTATGACCTTTGGCGAACGTCTTATGACCGATGGTTGTGGTGAATGTTTGCAAATGCGTCACGCCATCATGGTTGTTTTAATGTTGGTTAAACCTTACCGAGTTTAGACCTATTTGATAGATAGATTTCATACATAAGCATCATGCTACCATAAAACTCTATCTAATAAATTCAAAAAAAAATCGAATCACCCTAACACTTTGTCTTTGAGCTGGACAGTGGACACTCAACGATCTAACAGCTTCCTGTTACTGAATATAATATTTTAAATAAGTTATCAAACTCAGATGAATAAAACAAAATTGTAAATGGGCTATGCAGCCATAACATACAAAATGTGCACGTGACTTACTACTTTTTGCTCTGCATTATTTGTTGGAGTAATTGGATCAAAATCAAACACATGAACACGGTTATTTTGTGGAACACGGTTATTTTGTGAAACTCTCACGACTCTTTTTATTAATTTGAAAAAGTGTAAATAATACAATAATCATACCATCTATTTATACTTATCTATACTCAAACCTATTCTACCTCAAACTCTATTAAACTAATTAAATAAATTAACTCCTAATTAAACTCAAACTAGGAACCCATACTAGATAAACATAAACTCTAATTAGTAAAATAAATCCTTTTTTTTTCCTTCTATTCAAGATTAACTTCATCATTCTCCCCTTTAATCTTGAATACGGTCCACGTCTAATATCACATTAATGGACGCATACTTTCTTCTTGTGTTAAATTCGCTTCCGCGTACTTTGGTTTTTTTCCTTTGGACATTCTCACGCAAAATGACCAAACTCATCACACCGATAACATTGAATTTGTGACTTATCTCGTCATCCTACTTGTTCTTGTTGGTCACCGCTTGAACTTGAACCGGATCGATTCTCACGACCCCTTCCTCTTCCCCAACTTCGGCCTCTACCACGACTTCGACCATCACGGTTAACCCATCCACGACCTTCACGGCCTTGTTGACGATAATTACTATCGTTTCTCGGTTTAACTTGTTCCTCATCACGAGTGAACAACAACTTACCTTGCGTATCTTCAATTTCATCTTCGGATTTTACCCTCTCCTCATAAGCTTTCAGTCTACCCACGACTTCTTCAAACGCCATGGTTTCGATATCCGAGTATTGCTCAATTGAAGCGACGATTGGAAAATATTTCTTTGACATAGAATTCAGAAATTTCCTCACCATAACCTCATCCTCAAGTGAAGATCCGAGACTCTTGTACTTCGATTGTAACATACTTAACTTACCCGCGAACACATCAATTGTTTCGGTATCTTTCATCTTCAACATCTCCAATTCACTTCGAAGTGTTTGCAAGCGAGCCTTTTGAACACGATCTACACCCAAATACCGAACGTTGATTGCCTCCCACACGTCTTTTGGTTCTGTGTGCTTCGCAACTTGAAGAAGAATGTCTTCGGGTATTGATTGGTATATCATTGCCTTTGCCGTGAACTTCCTTTTAACATCCACTTCACCTCCCGTCACAGGATCTATGGCCTCTTGTAGACCATTAGCCACCAAGAATGTCTCCATCATAATCGACCATGCGGTGTAATTGGTCGACGTCAACTTCGGGCATTGCAACGTCACATTGCTCGGTTCATGAACTTGTGCAACCGTACCATCCGCCATCTTTTCTTGATTCTACTTCTTTCGCGTCACACGGTTCTTCCTTGCTTTACTTCCATGCAACTTGTTTCACACAAGTTTTAAACGGCGTCTCACCGGTTAGCTTCTCGCCTTGATTTTTTACACGGGTCACCCGATTCCTTCACGGATCAGTTCTTCACGAACTTGCTTTCACAGCAAACACGATTGCTTCACACAACCGTTTTTTTTTCTCACCCCGTTCTTGATCGCTTCTCACAATCGGCTGTCACAACACCTTAATTACCGTCACGGTTTTATCTCCTTGATTCTTCACGAACCAAAAGACTTGATTAAAAAAAAATAACACCACCGCCACTTAAACGTGTTGAACCGTTTAATTGATGTTTGTTCTCGGCAAGAAGGACCTGTTGGTCTTTTTGTTGTTTAATCCCAGATAAAAAACGAGAACAAAGATATCTTGATGCTTGCTTAGCTGTTATGAACTCAGGACACCCAAGGGAACAAACCTCCTTTTTTTTTTCCTTTTCTTGCGTTGACCTAGAACACACCAAAAGAGATTGGTCGAACCTTTTTTTCTTTTATTAGTTTGTTTGTTTCCAAAGTATTTAATTCCTTCACATCCACAAATTCTTGATCCCACGTTGCTTCCAAAAAGAAAAAAAAACACCTCCTGCTATTAACTCCTTTTCGGATCTTGCCCTTCTTCGACAAACAAACAGGTGGTTCACCCCTATTTGTTTTCAGCTTAGACTTCTTGATCGTGGTTAAGCACCCCACGATTTATCACAAGACACAGATAACGAACCTACGCTCTTATACCAATTGTTGGAGCAATTGGATCAAAATCAAACACACGAACACGGTTATTTTGTGGAACTCCCACGACTCTTTTTATTAATTTAAAAAACTGTAAATAATACAATAACCATACCACCTATTTATACTAATCTAAACTCAAACCTATTCTATCTCGAACTCTATTAAACTAATTAAATAAATTAACTCATAATTAAACTCAAACTAGGAACCCATACTAGATAAACATAAACTCTAATTAATAAAATAAATCCTTTTTTTTCCTTCATTAACTTCATCATTATTGAAGTATGAGAAAGAAAATGCACATTATTTCTATATATTGGTTATAAATAAAAAAAAAGATTTATTTCGATGTTGAGTGGGCAGTTAAATAATTATATTATAAAAACATGAAAAAATATACTTTTGATAGATGTAGATGGTATAACATTCTTCATATTTTAACTTTGGCTTCATAATTTTAGTTTTATTCCCAACCATTCATAACTAAAAATATAATATTTAGTGTTATTTTATGTAAAATATAAAACATGCAATTAAGTAAATTATAAATAAAATGTAAATGATAGCATTTGAGTTTTAAAAGTATATATATAAAGTTCTATGATTATATTCTCTTCATATGCTGTTAAGGTTTGTTACTATATCTGAACAACAATACATCAAAAGCAACAACAAACTACAAGGTGGGCTTGGAAAGAAAATGATGACTACGTTTGTGATTGTTTCAAAGCTACTTTGGCTCCCTCAATTGCTGGTGTTGCTAAAGGTATGAACGCAATTAAGATCTCAACAGCCATTGAGGAGTTTTTTTTTATCGGCATTAGATATGTAAATCGGAGATGAAATCGCCACCAATAAGTGACAGTGGCACCATTGAAACTAGCGGCTACACAATCGGAATTGGCAGTGGTGCTTAGGGTGTAAACAAGCCGAGCCGAGCTCGACTAGGCTCGAGCTCGGCTCGTGTAACTTATTGTGAGCTCGAGCTCGGCTCGATTTGAGCTCTATTTCTAAAGCTCGGGCTCGGCTCGTGAGTAGTTTTTCAAGCTCGAGCTCGGCGCTCGTTTATTATTTATTAATTAATTTATATATATATATATTTAGAATTACTTTTTATATAAATTTTATTATAATATTTTATATAACATAATATATATTATTTAGTTATTTTTGTCAATTTTATATATACTAATCAATATTTTAATAAATATATATTTAATATATTAATTAAAAAATTATATAAATAATAGGCTCGTTTAGGCTCACGAGCCGGCTCGAGCTCGATAAGTGAAAGCTCGGGCTCGTTTATCAAACAACCTTTGTTTTAGGCTCGAGCTCGTTTAAGCTCGGCTCGATTCAAGTTTTTAGCGAGCCGATCTCGAGTAGCTCGCGAGCCGGTTTGGCTCGTTTACACCCCTGATGGTGCTAATCATGGTGGCGGCGGCGAACAAGAATGTGAAAACAATTGATTTGGTGGTGCGATAAGGGACTCAGATGATCGTCCTTTATCTGGTGGTGGAAAATGATTGAACGATGTTGATAACCGACTCACGATTGAACAATCGTGTGATACCAGCCGATTCAGTGCGTATCAATTGAATTTCGGTGGTCGAAATTTCTCGTGGGTGGTTAATGGCAACACTAATGGCGAACAATGGTATAAACATAAAGGACGATTTCTGTAATTTACTTGTTCAATTATAAAGAAAAAAATAAAAAATTCGATGTTGAGTGTACAGTTAAATTATTACATTATAAAACTAGGTTATAAACCCGTGTATTACACGGTTTTTATAAACGAAAATGATATAATTTATTAATCTGTAAATACTTCTTAAAACTGAAATTACATATTTATCCTAGTTACTTAGGAACGGGCAATGTCGCGGGATGCAGTTGCATCTGTTTTACAAACAAAGTGTAAAGCTTTTATTTTACCATACGCAATCTAATTTACATTATTTGATTAAAACTTTGAAATAGCAATTGGTTTCTAGAAGACAGATATGCACTAATTTTTTTTTTCTCATGAATTAAGCTCAAATTATTATAAATTCAATCAAATCAAAATAACCCCATGTAAAAAAAGAGATTTAAAAGTATTAAAAAATAAGTCTTAAGAAAATAACATTAAAAATCCAAACTTTCACAACCTATTTATCTACAGAAGTTGCTAAATTCTAGTAAACTTTTTAATCAAACAACAACACAATAAGATTAACCATAAACTCATTAGATGTCATTAAACTAATTCTATGAAGATTACTAAATAGCTAGATGTTGTTCATAAGTAAAAAAACAGATAGCTAGATCAGCATAACAAATAGACAACGATTAAAACAGTAAACAAATAACATCTAGAACACTTATGGATGCATACTTGTATTTTATAAATACTATGTTGAATTTAATTTTCATAATTGAGCTCAATTAGGCACTTAAAACACCACTTCTTTCCAACAACTCAATTGAACTTAGAATGAACCCTAATAATATATTCTCTCTAATAGTATAGTAACCATGGTATACAATCACATTGTTTCATATAAAAATCACATGAGATAAATCTTATGTCCCAACATGAATTGAATGCAGATCAACTCAATTCCTGTCAAGCGCAGAAACATAATGATTTCACCCAGCAGTGTTTATGCCATAGTTACCGAATACACGGTTCGCTCCGGTACGGGTACGCGGTTCGGGTACGCAATTCGCTAGAGTTAACGTATTCGGTACGGAGGGGGGTAGGTTCATTTCGGTACGAACCGGTACGGTGTATCATGTAGTTCGGTTCGATGTACCCGAATAAAACATAAGTTCAAATAAAATATAATATTTGCCAAATTACAAATAATAACATAACTTCAAAATTCAAATACCATTTAATCCAAAATATAAACAAAAACATAAACATAACAATTCTAAATTCCTAATCAAGTCGTTGCCTTTTTCTTTTTCCGTTGTTAACGCCTTCGTCTTCAAGATCGGTGATGAAAGAGGTAGAGGAGAAGAAAATCGGTGAAGTATATGGTTAGTGAGGAGCTAATTATACTAATTTCAGACCTAATTCGTAGATCATTAGCTACTTGGAAGTTGGAATTGCAGATGGACAGTGAAGAACAGTGGCTGGAACAGAACAGTGGCAGGAACAGAACAGTGGCAGGAACAGTGACCTTCTCTATTCCCGTAAGTACATTTCCCGCCCAAAATCGCGACCCCTAAAATTCTACAACGACCGAATTCATGACCAAAATCGCGAATTGGTTAGTGTTCGGTACGATTGGAATTGAAACTTGGTACAGCGAATTGTATCGATTTGGTTCGTCGTACCATACCGATTTGGTACGCCGTACCATAGCGACTGGGATCGAAACGATTTTTGATTGGGTACAGCGCGAACCAATTCGCGGATCGCGGCTCCTTGAGCGAATTCGGTAACTATGGTTTATGCCATGACAAAGTAAATAATATATAAAATAAAAAGATAACAAAAAGATGAAATAAATAGAAAATAAAAAATAAAATTTTAAAGTTTTTTGATTTAACATATTAATGGGGTGATGTGTTAGATATAAATGTTATAAGGAAAATAATGATTGATTTGGAAACATTAAGGAAACGATACAGCAAGTAAAAATAGTATGAAAGAGATACACTTAGCAACACCCATTAAAAAATAATATAACGAGTCGGTTTGTTTCGTCGTAAGTTTCAGTTAGGAATACGTATGAAAAATAAAAGGTATAGTACTCCTATATTTTATAGAAACTAATTATTCTCACTATCTATCCCTGAATTAGTTTATTCTTATTCCTTAATATTAGCATCCAAATTAGGTCAGAATATTTTTTTTTGATTTTCTTTTCTTTGAATGTGTATTTATTTTGGATTATTCTAATGAGAAGATAGAACCTTTGATAACCATTCTTTATGGTATCAGAGAAGGATCAACTCTGCTCAACCAAACAACCAAAACCCTAAAGTTGCCGATCACAGAAGCATTATGACCAACGATTCCGCTGCTTTCCAAGCGTTCTTTCCAGGGAAACGAGAAGGAAACCAAGGCCAAAGGGGGCTGCAGAAAACTGAAAAGGCAACCCCTAATAACAAGAATAATCACTGCACCTTCTGTGGAAGGGATGGTTATAGTAAAGACGGTTGCTTTAAGATCGTCGGGTACCCGGAATGGTGGCCCGGTAAAGGCAAGAAAGAAAAGATAAAGCCAAAGGCAGCCATGGTAGAAACTGGCCCATGTCCGATACCTCGACTTTCAGAAGAGCAGTACCAGAGTTTCTTGAAATTGTTTGTAGGAAAGAGAGATGACTTTGGTGGTAAAGCTACATCACACGTTGCCAACATGGCTTCAGATATGAAACTTTCACGCATTGACTTTCTCAAGGGTGTTGCTTTTGATTTTGAAAATAAAGTTTGTGATGCTTGTATCAAAGCTAAACTCACACGTTTACCTTTTCCGGTTAGTGTTACAAAGATAAATAATTGTTTTGATCTAATACATTGTGATATTTGGGGCAAATATAGAAGGCCATCTCTTTCACAGGCTAACTATTTTTTTATCAATTGTTGATGATCACAGTAGGGCTCTTTGGGTCTATTTAATAAAACATAAGAATAAGGCGAGCACCTGTTTGGTCAATTTTTGTAAAATGATTAAGACTCAATTTGGAAAATCCATTAAACGCATAAGGTGTGACAATGGGGGCGAGTTCACATCGAATTTTATGAGCAAATTTTACACAGAACAAGGAATTACTTTAGAGACCACCTGCCCCCACACCCCACAGCAAAATGGGGTAGTCGAGCGAAAGCATAGACATCTTTTGGAAGTAGCCCGTGCTTTGCGTTTTGAGGCTAGTCTTCTCACGAGTTTTTGGGGAGAATGCATCTTGACCGCCACGTATATAGTCAATCGATTACCATCAAGAGCCGTAGGTGAGAAGGCGCCTTATGAAATTTTGTTTGGTCAAACACCCGATTATGATCACATGAGGGTTTTCGGATGCTTAGCATATTATAGAAACACAGACACTAAAGGTGATAAATTTGAACCAAGAGGAAAGCCAGGAGTTTTCTTGGGTTACCCTCCTGGAACCAAAGGTTATAAGATTTATGATCTTGAACAAAAAAGAATGGTTGTAACTAGAGACGTTAAATTTACTGAAAATGTATTTCCTTTTTCCAACGTTGAACCTGAGATCAGGAACAAAGAACTAGAAATATTTGAGTATTCTTATTTTATAAATGAAGAAGAAGATGCTCTGTACAAAAGTCAAGGGATAGGGGGAGACTCCATGCATAGTCACGAGACAGAAGGTGTGAATATTGATGGTCAAGAATTAAACATTGAAAATGACTTTGAAAATGAGACCACAGAAGGTGATCAAGAAACAAATATGCATGGTAATGAAGGTGAAGTAACCATGCAAGGTGATGATGCAACCAATGAAGTGCATGATTTTCACAACCAATCACAACCTGTTGAAGTAGTTAGAGAACGAAGAAACAGGTCACAGCCATCATACTTGAGTGATTATCATGTGAAGCTTCCCCCTTCAATCGACACCACACAACCCACTTCTGGTCAAGGACCCTCCACGGTACATCCTTTAGCCCATTATATTTCATATAATAATTTTTCTAATTCACATACAGCCTTCTTATCGGCCATCAATTCTCATGATGAGCCAAAGAATTATTATCAAGCAGCTCAAGATGAGAATTGGAGAGAAGCTATGAAAAATGAAATACATGCGTTGGAGAAAAATGGAACCTGGACACTTGAAAGATTACCAAATGGCAAAAAGGCAATTGACTCCAAATGGGTATACAAAATCAAATTCAAGCCTAATGGAGAAGTAGAGAGATACAAGGCGAGGTTTGTGACAAAGGGTTTCACACAAATGGAGGGAGTCGACTTTCACGATACGTTTGCACCTGCTGCTAAATTGGTAACCGTGCGAACACTACTTGCCATAGCCCATTAAGCGAGACTGGGTAATCCAACAACTTGACGTGAACAATGCATTTTTACATGGCGATTTAGAGGAGGAGGTCTATATGAAGATTCCTCACGGGTTTGCCAACAAAGAAGAGACAAGGGTTTGTAAATTACAAAAATCCATTTATGGGTTAAAACAAGCATCCAGGAATTGGTATCATAAGTTTACTACTGCCTTCCTTGATCTTGATTTTCGACAGTCAAAGGCGAATCATTCTTTGTTCATACATAAGACAGATGACACATATGTGGCGGCCTTGATCTACGTTGATGATGTCATTGTCGTAGGTAACAACGTTGAAAAGATAAATAGCACAAAGTCATATCTTGATGAAAAGTTTAGCATAAAGGATGTTGGCACTTTGAAGTATTTTTTGGGTATAGAAGTGACTAAAACATCTGAGGGACTCGTGCTCAGTCAAAGGAAATATACCTTAGATTTCCTTGGAGACAGTGGTCTTCAAGGGTGTCGACCAAGCCCGTTCCCTTTGGAACAAAACTTGAAACTTGATAAAGGGGAAGAAGATGAAAAAGTTGATGCAAATCAATATAGAAGACTTGTGGGTCGATTACTATACCTTCAAGCCACTAGATCCGATATATATTATTCAGTAAATGTTCTTAGTCAGTTTGCAGCTGATCCAAGACAGAAACACATGGAGGCCGCCACTAGGGTGCTTCGATACCTAAAAACTACACCGGGTCAAGGCATTCTTCTACCCAAAGAAGGAGGCACTAATCTAATTACTTATTGTGATTCAGACTGGCTGGGATGCCCCATTACAAGACGTTCCAGAACTGGATACTTACTCCTCTTGGGTGGTGCCCCAATTTCTTGGAAGTCCAAGAAACAGTCAATCATGTCTCGCTCCTTAGCTGAAGCCGAGTACCGTGCCATGGCAACAACAGTTAGTGAGGTGCTTTGGGTTCGTTGGCTACTCAAGGAGCTGGAAGCACCTCCCACAGGACCATCGCCACTATTTTGTGACAACCAAGCCGCTAGACACATAGCAAACAATCTCGTGTTCCATGAGAGAACTAAGTATGTGGAGATGGATTGTTACTTTGTGCGTGAACGGGTTGACTCAAAGGAAATACAGCCTATGCTTGTTGCCTCAAAGCATCAGATAGCCGATTTATTTACCAAACCTCTCGGGTCTCAACAACTGAAGACTCTTCTTGGCAAGTTGGGCGTTCGTAATCTACACGCTCCAGCGTGAAGGGGAGTATAGAAACTAATTATTCCCACTGTCTATCCCTGAATTAGTTTCTTCTCATTCCTTAATATTAGCATCCAAATTAGGCCAGAATATTTTTTGAAAAAATATTTTGGACACATTTTAAATGGAAGATTTAGAAAAAGATTAGCTACGGATGCAAGTCATTGTCAACAAGAATAAAAGAACTAAATACAAGAGCTTTCTATTTGAAAACATTATTTCTCGACTTTGGTTTTCATACTTGGTTCACCTAAAATTAAGCATACACACCGTTAGAAATATTAAGTAAATATACGGATGTTAGAAACCTAAAACAACCCAAATATTTATGGAAAACACTTTAAAAGAAATTGTAGGCCATCGTACGCTTAGACAGACCCACCATACTGTACCCAATTTATGTGTTTTAAGAGAGGTGTTTGTTCTATCGGGTAATTGGATGTATGTATTTGTGGTTGTTGTATGTTGGTGCTTTCAGGTTACATAGGATGGCGTACCCATTCCTTACGTGATTTTAGGCCCTCGTTACTCATGACCTTTGACGTATGTCCTCAGACCGGTGGTTGCGGTGAAGGTTTGCATAATCGTCATGCCATCCTGATTGTTTTAATGTTGGTTAAACCTTAACGAGTTTTGACCTATTTGGTAGATAGACTCTCAACACCTTCCTGCTAATGAATAAAACATTTTAAATAAGTTATCAAATTCAGATGAATAAAACAAGATTGTGTAAATGGGTTATGTAGCCCATAACATACAAAACGTGCTAGTTTTTGCTCTCTATTATTGAGGTATGAGAAAGAAAATACACATTATTTCTTTATATCAATTATAAAGAAAAAAAATAAAAAATTCGATGTTTAGTGTATAGTTAAATTATTATATTATAAAAACATTGAAAGAATATACTTTTGATAGATGTAGAAGGTATAACTTTCTTCTTATATTAACTTTGGCTTCATCGTTTTAATTTTATTCCCAACAATTCATAACTAAAAATAAAATATTTAGTATAGTATTTATAATAATCATTTTGTGTAAAATATAAAACATGCAATTAAGTAAATTATAATAAAAATATAAATGATAGCATTTGAGTTTAAAAAAGTATATAAAGTTCTATGGTTTTATAAAACAAGCTGTAAGAAAAAGTGTAGTTATTTTTTATATAAATCTTAAGTAACGAACCAAAAAAATCCAAATATAATATTATTTGCCTTAATAATATTATGAGGGGTGAAATTGGATCAAAGTTATATGGAGGATTTGTTTTAAATAATACAATTCTCTAGTTTTGGATACAAGGAGTCATTCTGAAAAGATGGAGGAGTTGTTTTGCAATTAACACAAACTTAATTTGTGTTAATTGTTATGATCAGGCAAAACACACACACACCTTGTGATTGCATGCTAGATTGAAGGGTTTTGATCTGCACAATCCTTTCCAGCATCAAGTAAGTATCATCTTCTCCATCAAATCCTCTTTGAATCCTGTTCTTGGTGAGTTTGGGTTGGTGAACCCTAGATGGTTGAAATTAGGGATGATTGTGTGCAATTTGTTGTTTAGAAGTGTTAGTCTAGCTTATCTAAAGCTAGATGATTGATCAATTCTTGTTATTAACATCCAATTTATGGATTCAAGAATTAGGGTTCTTGAGGTCAAATTGAAGGTTTTTAATTTAATGATGTTAGGATGATGAATTGATAGTTGGAAAGTGTCTATGGTGTTAATAGACACATTTTATATAAGAAACCTCATCCAATTTCATAATTTGAAAGTTAGGGTTCCTGAGGACCAAAATTAGGGGTTTTTAATATGGGGATGTTTGAATGTTGAACTGAGGTTGAGTAAGTGTCTAGAGAGTTAATAGACGCATAATAAACAATAAAGCCCCAATTTTTATGGGGAATTGTAAAATAGAGTTTTGGTGTAACTTGGGTGAAAACCCAAATGGGTCACAATGGGTGAATTTTGTTTAGGGAGGTTTGAAACTTGATTAAGATATGATTAATCAAGTTTAGAATGGGAGAAATCCATAAGGTCTAGGGTGGGTGTTAGACCTCTATTGGTAAATGATTAGTTGGTGGATTGGGAGTTAGACTTTAATGAGTCAAACGGGTCAATATGGGTTGAAAGATTTAAATGGGATATTGGAGGTTTGGTTAAGGTTGTAATAACCAAACTAAGTTAGGGTGTTGATCTCTAGATCATAGGTGTGTCTTGAATCTCAATTTGGTGAATGAATTGAGATCATAAGATTTCTAAATGCAAGTTGTTTGCTAGGTGATCAAGACGTCAAAGGAGCTAGCTTGAAGATCAAGTGAGATCTTTCTTAGCAAAAGATAAGTGCTTTGCACTTATTAATGATAGGTGGTAGTAAATGCACATACTGGATTTACTTGTTGATATTGTTGATTAGCATACGCGCAAATGTGTTATGTTGACTTGGTGAAACTACATATGGTGTTTGTATGCAAGGGGTGAATGCTTGAGGTTTATGAACCTCACAGTGTCGTATGATGTTTCGAGTTATAGAATTTACTTATGAAATTTATGGCGTTGTTGTATGTTTATGCTGAATGCAAGGTAGGGTGAGTTAGTGGTTTGAAGTCTTTGAACTTCACAGACGGAAAGGGTGGGATTGGGATCTTTGAACCCCACATGTCGGGTACAACGTATGGGTTATAGGAATGGGTTAGTAACTTGTGTGTATGTGTGCAATTGTTGTATGTTAAAGGTCGGTATTGAGGTATAAAAACATCACATGTGGAAATTGAAGTCATGAACTTCACAAAGCCGGTTGTAATTGAGGTTTAAGAACCTCACAAGAGAGGTATGTATTTGTGGTCAAAAGAACCACACAAGTATGATTGGAGTTTGAGATCTAAGAATCTCACAAGTGGGCAAAAACTTGAGGTTCTGAACCTCACTAGTGTGTGTTGGCGTTTAGAAGCTTTGCGCTTTGTAATTGTAGCTTAACTAGTTTAATTAAAACTTTTTGGATTGTTTGGGATTCACATGAATCCTCATGGGGTGTTAATGAAGTGTTATAAGACGATTATTGTAAGGACATAATGTTGTGGAATCGTTAAAATGACCGGGGGTCGAGTTGGGGGGCTGAATTAAACTTAAAACGGATTTTGGGATGTGCAGGCCTGATGCCAACGCAAATTGCAATGGTATTGGTGCATATTGCGCTGGGCAGCGCAATATGCGCTGAAAATCCTCTGTTTTGCGCTGAATTGTTTTCGAAAAGTGTCGTTTTGACCCGAGTTAATGTATTAACTTATAAAGGGTCTTAAGGGGTGTCTATCATTACTAATGTTTGTTTGTTTGGGTGTTCCTACGTAGGGAAAGCTCCGGTCTAGTCTCGGGTCATGTTTCAAGCTTCGAATTCTCATTCGAAGATCTTTCGTTGCATTAGTCGTTTGTTTAAGCCTCGCTGGATGTAATTAAGTAGTAGAACTTATGTTTTGAAGTTGTTATCGTCTTAACAAAGGTTAAGTCAATGTCGTAGTTGACTTGTCAAATGTTGAAACTTGTCGTTGTTTTTGGGATCTTGGTCGATCGTTTTAAACCAAATCTTGGTGTTGTCTTTTCATTAGAGTTGACATGTGTTGTTTTGCCTAAGTGCATTGATGAGACCTACTTCCGCTTGTGTTTTTGAAAGTTAAAATCGGTCAAAATTTTTAGGTGTTGCATCTTAACTAAAAATGCAATAGCCTTTAAAAAGCTTACGAAAATAGGTTTATGAAGAATATAATCTGGTTTTGTAAAAATATATGGTTTAATACAAAACTAATAAACAATTAATTAAAGTAACTAATTTGCATTTAAAAAGATTGATATAGTATGTGACCATAAATATATAAATCGATATTAAAAAATTTAAGCAACAAATGCAATTCTCTTACTAACAAATTAAAATGAATAATACAGATAAATCCCGATCTAAATTGTAATTTCAACCCAACTTGAAATGTCAACGCACAAATCTGATTGGATTTCATTTTACAAACTTTCCATGTCCATGTATATGAAAGCATGAAAAATGTTACTAAGGACCACAATATGTTTCTTGGTCACTCCTACACTACACCATGCATTTTGAGAGAGAGATTTAAAATTGTGGCGTTTTCTTCGTAAAAATAAAATAGTCAATCATGTATGACAAGTACAATGTTGGTTTTCTGGATTCTATAATGAAGAGTGGACCTAAGTGTTAAGCATAAAATTCAAGTCTCTTTATAAACTGTGTTTAGTGTATTCAACATCTGATACTCATTTTTATATGTAATATATGAAAAGTGACATCATTCATCACATATATTCAAATAGTGACTCCATTAAAAAAAATCATGGATGCACTAAAAATATATACAAAATGAATTTAGTTGCATGTATATTATATGTATATGTGTGTGTGTAACATCCCGGTTTTCATAAGGAACGGGAATTGTGTAATTATGTACTTTCGTAGAGAACTAGCAAGGAGTAACGAGGATTTAACGAGGTTTGTGTATGTGGGAACAAAAGTAGAGGATTAACGGGTATTTAACGAGATTTTGTCGGGTTTCGTTTTAAAAACGCAAAAAGGAGCAAACACGGGGGGACCAATTGTGCGCGTGGGCCAAACCCGGCCCAAGGGGGACACCCTAAAGGGTGCGGCGCAAATGGGAAACCCCATTTGCACCATTCGGCCGTCGAGAGCAAGGAGGAGAAAGAGAGGAGTCGTTCGTCGCGTTTCACGTCCGGTTTGAGGTATTTTCGTGATCTCTAATCCTCCATAGTGTGTCGAAATCCTTGAATCAATGTTATAAACGTTTTGTGATTCTAGGGTTTTTGCAAAGGTTGAGTCTTGAGGGAGAGGGGATCGATCGGTGATTCGGCTAGCACGAGTCTTTCGGTTTCAAGGTATAATCTCAAAACTTGACTCGTTCTAATAATGGTTTATCGTTTCGAATGCGTTTGAGGGTTGTGGGGATCTCGGCCGAACCCATAGGGGTGGCCGAAGAGGGTCGAGTGATCGGGAAAGGGTCGGCGAGGGCGTAGGGTGGCCGACCGTGAGACAAGGAAGACCAGAAGGCCATGACAACGGTTGTGGTGGTTTCGGGAGACCACGACAACAACATGATGGACCGGATGGCGGCTGTGTGGGGGCGGTAGACACGTGGGAAGGGACTAATGGTGCATGGCGGTGGTCGGAGGTGAACCCGGGGTGCCCGGAGTTGATGTTTCGTGAGTTCGGTGATCCAAGGGTATAGATTAGACATGTTGGAGCCCGGAAGCGTGCATGGGCAATCACGTAGTGCATGGGGGTCGTGCATGGTAACATGCGGGAGCGGATTGGCCATGCATGATGGCTAGTTAGTCGAATGAGTTGAGGTTTAAACTCAAGTCGCGTATTGACTCGTATATTGTGCGTATTGTAGGTGCGAGGTCGAAAGACGAGTGTGGAAAGCTAACGAGTTCTAGGGAGCGTATTGTGTCGCATAAAGGTGAGTTTCTATCGCCCTCTTTTAAATGTTTTAATATTTTGGGCACGAAATACATATGACTTAAATGTTTTTAGTTAACGCAGTGCACAGGTGAAGAGTCGTGATGAATGGGGTGTTTTAATAAGTTTATATGCTTGCGTGTGCGTGTTATTTATGTGTCACGTGCATGAATGATGTGACGAGATTATTAAAGCGAAAGCTTGTGATTGTGTTTGACGAGGTCAAACGGGTTATTGTGTCTAACGGCAGTCAGACGGGAAATTGTGTTTGCTCGTATCCAAGGATACAGTAAACGTGATATAATATCGAGCTGTTTATATTAAATGCATTATTTTTTAAATGAGCTTAATGTCGAGCTGTATGGTGAACCTTTTTAAATGCGAAACTTGTGGAAAATGATTTTATGAAACGACAATGATTTTGGGGATAAACTATCCCTAATAACTCACTCAGCGTAGCTGACCCTTTTAGCATGTATTTCAGGTAAAGAGAAGGAGTGAACTGGCGGCTCTTGGGATGGCGTATGGTTACCTGGATCATGATGGATTAATGACATTCCCGTGTCTTGAGTGTTTACTTGAATTTTAATACTTGAATATGGTTTATGTTATGGCGTTGGGACGTCGAGTATGGGTTAGCTTCGAATTTCCGCTGCATTTTGTGAGACTATTTAATGTTTAAGACTACTTTGCTTGTTTTTGTGCCAACAAATAGGTTCCCGAGTTTATGGCCTTACACTATATATATATAACCAAAGAGGATGGATAGTGTCATCACCACTCACCTCTTGCCACCTATTTCCCTTTTCTTAGTTTTATTATTATTTTGATGTTTATTATTTTAATGTATGTTGTTTTTATTATTTTTTTAATTTTTGTTTTTCTCATATAACTTTTAAAATATAATGTTGTCTTAAATTCCGAATATACCGTTGTGACGTGCTTATTTTTATCTATGTTTTGATATAAATTTTATTCAAAATCGAGTATGGTAATATATTTTCCTTTTTTTATTTTTAAATTAAATTTGATGTTCCTTAACACTAATTTTCACAACAATGTAATTTTGTAGCTCACAACTTTATGTCTATGATTGTACAACTTTTAAATTTAATTCGGTGTTCCTACTTTTTTATTTTAAGTTCAATTCCGTTGCACCGGGCGGAGGAATTTTACTAGTTTGCATTTAAAAAGATAGATATAATCCGTAATTGATAAATATATAAATTTATAGATCGATATAAAAAAACTTAAGCTACAAATGCAATTCTTTTAGTAACAAACTAAAATGAATAATAGAGATAAATCCCGATCTAAACAGTAATTTCAACCCAACGTGAACGCACAAATCTGGTTGGATTTCATTTTATAAACTCTCCTTGTACATGTACACATGAAAGCGTGAAAATGTTTCAAAGGACCACAATATGTCTCTTTGGTCACTCCTATACCATGTATTTTGACCACAAAATTTTTGAGAGATGGATTTAAAGGTGTGGCAATTTCTTTATAGTCAATCATGTATTACAAATACACTGTTTTTTTTTGGATTCTAGTGTACTTAAGTGTTAAGCACATAATTCAAGTCTTTATACAAATTTTGTCTAATGTTATCCAACATCTATTACTCATTTTGTGACAACCGGCAATTTCAGGTCAATACCCGTCCCCGTCTCTGTCATAAATTGCATACATTACATTCGTGTTAGACTTAATTATGGTTAATTAAGGTCATTTCATAAGTAGCAAAGTCCATTCATAACATTTCACGCATCGGTAATTCGGTAAATTACCGGGTCACACGCAGTATAACGGGCACACGAGAAACTTGGTGATAACTAATATTTATGTTTTAATAAATATTTCGAGATGTTACGATACTATTTTAGAACTTAAATATGTGTGTGTTTATTTATATCAACTTAGTATTTAAACGCGCACCTTTTACCGTTTCACCGACATATTATATTTTAACGCTATTTCGCTATATTAAATTACTAAACATATATTTATATATATTAGCGAGCCACTAACTATGTAATGTATAATTTTATTAAGCTCAGTTTAAAAAAAAATATCTCTATTTTATATCACGTCTTATTTATACCCGTTACCACTTAAATACTAGTTTAGACTACGTAATTGTCTATGAAAATCTTGGAAAGAATCCATCTTTTCTTTCTTGCTTGTTGACCGAAACCAAGGCGCACACACATGAATTGTGTGTAGGCTTTTTCAAAATTCAAGATTTACCATATATATGATAAAATACTTTTACATATCCCAACCTAATGAATCTCATAAAGCCCCCTACCTTTTTAGTTTTAACTCTGTCGAGATGCTATACAAATATATTGATCTTATTTCAATTTAGCCCTCTTTTAGATTAAGTCAACACCTAGATAAATTATCCATCCACACACACAAACTAATTCCATGCAAATTCTTGATTTGTGCCCTTTTTCTCCCTTTGGACTTACGGTCAAATGGAGCCACACACATATCACATATTATTATGAGAATTGTCAAGTCTAGTTACCATAAATGTGAATGATCACTTTTGGCTCAACATATATCAAATGTCAATTAACCCATTTAATTCATTACTCTTTTCCCCACTCTTTTCTTTGGCCGAGAATTCAAACCCTCAACCAAAACCAATATCTTTTATTTTACTTCCAAGGATCTTGAGTTTATAAGATATCCACACTACATGGATTAAACATACAAACCATCTTTAAAAAAATCCACTATCTCCTCTCTTTCTCTCTAGTTACGGTTCCAAGTCCCCACCCCAAACATTCAACTTTCAAACTTTAATTCAAGTGTTTCAAGTCTCTTTTGGTAAAGATCAAGTGGTCTCTTGGTGTCTCACAAGCAACCTACAACTTCCATCCATATTCCTTGCTTGCTTCTAGTGAGAAAAGTCTCCTAACTATTTACATTTTGTTCTTGTTTTATGCTATCTTTTACATACACATGTCATGTACCAACTTCACCCACAAAAATCCATTTTTATTAAACATGGAGTCTCTATAAAATGACTACATGAGGCTTATTTTTGTGTAAAAATATTAATTATAACGTTATGGTTCATGAACTAAAATAAAGTGTATGCCCAAATGATTCATCAAGTGGATTTACCTTGTCCATAAAATTTTGTAGTGTTTTTCATTTATTATTATGTATAGTTAGTTCCCTATAAGTTTATATTTTCTTGGTTGAGTTATGTCAAGATTATGGAAGTTAAATTATTACTAGTTGTTAGGAAACTAAAAAGGTTATGACTAGTTATTATGTTAATTTCTTTTGTTAAATGGGTTACATGATTATTATTATGATTTTGGAAATATATAAATATTAGGAACTAAGTTTGTATAAAGATGAACAAAAACCTAGTCTTCGCTTTATTGTAAAAACTTATTATTTCTAAAAGTATACGTAAATGTTAATAGTTAAAGACTAGATTTTGAAATATATATAATTTTATGAGTATAAATATATATACACACACTTTGGTCGTAAAACGAAAAACGACCTTATTTTAAGAGTGATAATTCTCAAATGTATATTTCGTAGAAACGATATAGATATTATTTTTACCTAAAGTCATGACGTATTTCGAAAACATTATTTTGAATAAATATATATAATATATTTATTTACCGTTCGCATCGAGTTACGACTCGTGTCGAGTCAAACTATATTTTAAAGCGCGAAACCTAAGATGACACCAAATTACTTATAGTCATGGACACACTTGATCGAAATCATAACTTATATTTATTTTATGTGAATATATATTTTTGATAACAAATACATATCACCAACGAGTTGTCGAGTCAAACGGAATTTCATAACGAAATTAAGTTGGGTGAAACTGTTACATGACCAACTTGCATGTAGAATCATTACCTAGACCTTAAGGTGTCTTATATATTCTAGGGCACGCGTAGGTCGGCTTACTCTTGAACTTTTGCTGCTAGCACGTATTCGGTACTCACGCATCAGGTGAGTTTTCACGGCCCCATTTTACTTACTTTTCCATTTGGGGGAGATACATGCTAAACCATTTTCTTACTTAGTCGTATGATGATTACTGTGATTTCGCTTTAACATATATAAGTGGGTGCATTTCCCGCACATAAAGTCCTCTCATATTCGAACCGTTAATTATTTCACAAAGCGAGGTGATTCATGAATAGTACTATTGGGTTTAACAACCCCCACCCGGGTTAGTCGCGCTAACTTTGACTGGGAGTCGAACGGGTGCATAATTGACCTGATTCTTTGCGTGCTAAGCACGTAAGAGGCAAAAATGCTAGTTTCTGCATTCCTTCGTTGAGCTTCGGTTTCGGTGTTGCTTATATAGTTAATGTTTATTGTTTGATCAACAATCAAATCACTAGTATACATGCGTACTGTTACACTGTTTTCTTTACTGCTTCTGTTACTTAAACCTGTGAACTCACCAACCCTGTGTTGACATTTTTAAGCATGTTTATCTCAGGTCGCTAAACATTCACGCATGGACTAGGATTGCATATCTGGAGTCTCATTTCATGTTTTCGTTTAGAAGCTAGGTTTATGGGAACCTAATTTGTTGTGCTTCTGTATTTTGCTACTTTGCTTTTGCTTCCGCACTTTACATTCAGCATTTTCAAACTATGTATTACTTATTTATCTTGGTATGATGTTCAAACGGAATGTCTTTTCAAAAACCATATAGTGGTCGTTCGAAATGACCGGGACTGATGATCCTTGACAGTCACAGCCCGCGGGTAATCCGTTGTGGAATTTCAGGGTGTGACAGATTGGTATCAGAGCTCTGGTTATAGAGAACTAAGTTGCATTTAGTGTGCTTAGACTATAACTGTAGGCTCACATAGTTCACGACACATCTTTTACATTGCATATACATTCACATGATCTATACTACCTTATACTTAGACAATGTTACTGTCACGACTATGCCTTTCGCATCTCACCCGATTGTCATCGTCGACTCTAAGGAGAAGTACGAGTACACACCATCGACATCGTTATCAATTGAATCCTCACTACCCTCACCGTTACTCCCGCGCGCATCCAACGACGATAGTATTCCAATAATTGACGACGACGAGAACCCGAGCGAGTATTTGGGGCCGCACATGGCTGACAACTACAAGGATAATGAGGAGGAGCGGAAGAGGTTCCTGAGACTATATTTGACAATGAGCTTGAGGCTCTCATGGACACGAGTACTAGGGAGGAGACCCCGAGGTGGTACCACACCCCATCCCGTCCACGTACCTTGTACATTTAGGAGAAGCACTACTTGTCAAACCCTAAGAGGGTCACACTGCCTAGTCATGTTTCAGCACCACCTACGTCGTCATATCACCCGGACCACAAGGAGCTTGAGGTGGAGATTCACACAGAGAGACAGAGTTTGTCCAAGGAGGACCAGAAGGACTCAGAGAAACCAAGGACTGTTACTTCAGGTTACGAACTGAACACTACTCATATGTCCCAACTTAAGCGAGTTCGTAACTGAAATTCTTACCTTCGAATCTATTCGGTATGACTCTAAAACTCGTTAGTCTTAGTACAATGGCTAAATCCTACTATGTCCTTAAACACGGTTAACATCCCGTACCCGATGGTACGATCTAATGGACATTACAACTCTTTTTCTGAAAACTCTCGTGAACGCTACAATCTGAGTTGACTTTTTGTACGACTATTACTCCTATTTCCGACCCTCGGATGTCTGATTTCGATCTCGTAGAATACTTAGAATGGATAGAGTCGAAGGATATCAGCTGACACAACACGCCACCTTTGATGGAATAGAATTATCCAACGTCTTTAATCGTCTACAAATTTGAATCAAACTTAGCCTGAAGCAAAGAACCTTTAAAAGGGCGGTTTATACAAGGCTCTCTTTGCATACATACCCGAAACTTCTATGACAATGGAGGAGTCAGGGGTATTACCAAATGGACTGATAAGATATAATATGTTCTCAGCATGAGCAATTGTACCAGGGATTAAAAACTCAAATTCGCCACCGACACATTCAAGGGGCAAGTCCTCACCTGTTGAAACTCACATGACTACACTCTAAGTATAGGGGCTGCTGACGCAATCCTATGAGAAGAATTTAAGGAAGTCATGAAATAGGAATATTCCCTGAAATGAACGACAAAAGTTAGAACAAGGAATCTGAAACTTGTTAGTAGAAGGTGTGAATATGAAAGGATACACCACAAAATTCCACGACTTGGCCCGACTATGCTCACACAGGAATCCAAGAGTGGAAAGGTACATTTGGGGCTCAACGCCTCAGATCCAAAGTATAGCGACATCTGCTGAATTTATAACCATCTGAAACGCAATTAGACTTGCACTCAATCTGACAGGCCAAGCAGTTCGTCAAGGGGTACTATTCAGAGATGGATCTCTTGCGAAGTCATCTATAAAAAAGAAGAAGATGAGGCGATGCTCCCAATAAAACCCTTGCACCACTAGCCCTGAGGAGACAGAACACAGTTAAGACATTTTCGCACGCCAACCACATAAGGAAACAAGAGGTGGATGCACTACGAACTACCGACATGTAATAAGTGGGGTTTTCGCCACATGAGTTCATGTGAAGACTCCAAGTGACATAAATACAAGTTTTTCGGCCTTGCCACCCACAATTGCCTGAGAAAACCATGTATGTTTCGAGCATGGTAAACCTGAGCACTTTCGCAAGGATTGCCCAAGGTCTAGAAGACCTGGTGGTAACAATGCACATGGTAGAGCATGCATTGAGGAAGCGGAAAGAGCTCAATAGAATCCAAACGTTCTCACCCGTAGGTTATTGTGAACAACCGTTAAGTCTCCATTCTATTTGATACAAGTGCCGATAAAAGCTTTGTGCCTATTGAGTTTCGCTCACTACTTGGTATTACATCGACTACATTAGATTACATGTCACGAGAAAATCATTCGCATTTCACTGCCAAACGGAGGAACACTTGTGATTCAAGGAAAACAGAGGGGTACAACACTAAGGATAATTACTTGCATGAAAGTCTAGGAGGACTTACGAAAGGGTTACCATACGATCTTAGCACACTTGATGGAAAAGAAAGCAAAAGAGAGAATGATTGAAGATATACCGATCATTCGAGACTATCCGGAAGTATTATCAAATATTTTCCCGGACTTCCAACTCCGAGACAAGTCGACTTTCGAATTGATCTAGAACCCGGAGCCGCACCGATAGCGCGATCACCATACTAGCTAGCACCATCAAAAATGAAAGATTTGACTAACCAACTACAAGAATTGTTAGACAAAGGATTCTTAAGACCTAGTTTCTCACCTTAGGAAGCCCAATCTTGTTTGTCAAGAAGAACGATGGATCCTTCTGAATGTGCATCGATTATCGGGAATTAAACAAGTTGACTATTAAGAACCGGTATCCGCTTTCGAGAACCAATGACTTGTTCGACCAACTTCAAAGATCCAGTTATTATTCAAAGACCGTTTTACATTCAGGATACCATCAATTACAAATTCAAGAGGAGGATATTCCTAAGAACACGTTTCAGAATCGTTACGGTCACTACAAGTTCATGGTCATGCCTTTTGGGTTAACCAATGCCCCAACTGTATTAATGGACCTCATGAATAGAGTGTGCAATCCCTATGTGGATAAATTCATGATTGTTTTCATCAATGATATCTTGATATACTCACAAACTCAAGAAGAGCACAAGCAGCATTTGAAACTAGTCTTAGATTTACTTAAGAACGGAAGCTGTACGCTAAATTATCGAAATGCAATTTCTGAAATTGAGAAGTGCAATTTCTCAGGCATGTGGTCAACGAGAATGGTATACATGTTGACCCATCCAAGGTCGAAGCGATAAAGAATTGGGAAGCACCAAAGACTTCGACTGAGGTGCGACAATCCTTAGGTTTATCAGGCTACTACAGACGGTTTATCGAAAATTTATCCAAGATAACCCAGAAAGAAAAGAAGTTGGATTGGGACGAAAAACAAGAAGCATTTTTTCAGCTGTTGAAACAGAAACTATGTTATGCTCCGATCTTGTCTCATCCAGAAGGAACAGGCGGATTTGTGGTATAATGTGACGCATCCCGCCAAGGTCTTGGTTGCGTATTGATGCAACACGACAAGGTTATTGCTTACGCGTCCCGACACCTCAAAGTACATGAGAAAAACTACACCACACATGACCTAGAGATAGGAGCCATAGTTTTTGCATTCAAGATTTGGAAACATTACTTGTACGGTACTAGATGTACTATTTTCACTGACCACAAGAGTTTCCAACACATCTTTGACCAAAAAGAGTTAAACAAGAGGCAACACAGATGGGTCGAGATACAAAAGTACACATGTACGTGCGAGCATTGGGAATGACAATTCACATGAGTGTAACCACTAAAATTCACGACACTCAGTTAGAAGCACTCAAGGAGCAAAACCTGAAAGTAGAGTCCTTATGGGGTATGGACAAACAATTCGAGATCAAATCCGATGAAACCCTTTACTTCATGAATCGAATTTGGGTACCAAGCTTTGGGATCTTGAGGGATCTAGTAATGGACGGAGCACACAAGTCCAGGTACTCGAGTCACCCAGGCTCTGATAAGATGTATCAAGACCTCAAGGAACTTTACGGGTGGCCTAACATGAAAGCTGATATCGCCACCTACGTTAGTAAGTGTCTAACATGTTCAAAGGTCAAAACCAAATAAACCATCAGGGTTACTACAACAACAAGAATATCCACCATGAAAATGGGAGCAGATTTCCATGGATTTCATCAGAAAGTTACCCAAGACATCCGATGATTATGATACGATTTGGGTATTTGTTGACCAGCTGATAAAGTCTGCACACTTCTTTCCAATTAAGGAAACTAATAAAATAGAAAGGTTGGCTAGAAAATTATCTCAAGGAGGTCGTCTCGATACATGGAGTGCCAGTCTCCACCATTTCAGATCGATATAGCCGGTTCACCTCTAGGTTCTAGCAATCTCTACAGAAAGCATTGGGTACGAGATTGGATATGAGTACCGCATATCACCCCCAAACTCGTGGACAAAGTGTCATGACTATTCAAACTTTGGAGGACATGCTGAGAGCTTGTGTGATTGATTTCGAGAACAAATGGGATACTCGTATACCGTTGGTTGAATTCTCCTACAGCAACGTTTATCACACTAGCATCAAAGCCGCACCTTTTGAAGCACTGTATTGACGACAGTGCCAGTCACCTTTATGTTGGACATAAGTTGGGGATAGCCAGCTTACTAGGCCAGAGATCATTCATGAAACAACAGAGAAAATCGTTCAATTTCGGGACAGACTAAAAGTCCCGCGTGATCGTCAGAAGAGTTAAGTGACGTGAGACGCAAACCATTGGAATTCTAGGTTGGATATAAGGTTTCACTAAGGTCTAACCATGGAAGGGAGTTATTCGCTTCGGCAAGCGTGGAAAGCTAAACCCGAGATACATCGGACCGTTCGAAATTCTGGCAAGGATTGGTCTCGTAGCTTACAAGTTCAAGCTGCCGCAATCACTCAGTGGTGTTCACGCCATTTTCCACGTTTTGAAGAAATGTTTATCAAATGAGACACAGGTCATACCACTCGATGAAATCCAGGTCGATGATTAACTTCATTTCGTCGAGGAACCCGTTGAGATCATGGACCGAGAGGTCAAGAGAATGAAACAGAGTCGCATCCCCATAGTAAAAGTTCGATGGAACTCTAGACGAGGACCGGAGTTTACATGGGAACGCGAGGACCAAATGAAGCGCAAGTACCCGCAGTTGTTTGAAACTGCAACAATTACGGATGATACTAGCTGAATTTCGGGACGAAATTCTTTTTAACATGGGGAGTATGTGACAACCGGCAATTTCAGGTCAATACCCGTCCCCGTCTCTGTCATAAATTGCATACATTACATTCGTGTTAGACTTAATTATGGTTAATTAAGGTCATTTCATAAGTAGCAAAGTCCATTCATAACATTTCACGCATCGGTAATTCGGTAAATTACCGGGTCACACGCAGTATAACGGGCACACGAGAAACTTGGTGATAACTAATATTTATGTTTTAATAAATATTTCGAGATGTTACGATACTATTTTAGAACTTAAATATGTGTGTGTTTATTTATATCAACTTAGTATTTAAACGCGCACCTTTTACCGTTTCACCGACATATTATATTTTAACGCTATTTCGCTATATTAAATTACTAAACATATATTTATATATATTAGCGAGCCACTAACTATGTAATGTATAATTTTATTAAGCTCAGTTTAAAAAAAAATATCTCTATTTTATATCACGTCTTATTTATACCCGTTACCACTTAAATACTAGTTTAGACTACGTAATTGTCTATGAAAATCTTGGAAAGAATCCATCTTTTCTTTCTTGCTTGTTGACCGAAACCAAGGCGCACACACATGAATTGTGTGTAGGCTTTTTCAAAATTCAAGATTTACCATATATATGATAAAATACTTTTACATATCCCAACCTAATGAATCTCATAAAGCCCCCTACCTTTTTAGTTTTAACTCTGTCGAGATGCTATACAAATATATTGATCTTATTTCAATTTAGCCCTCTTTTAGATTAAGTCAACACCTAGATAAATTATCCATCCACACACACAAACTAATTCCATGCAAATTCTTGATTTGTGCCCTTTTTCTCCCTTTGGACTTACGGTCAAATGGAGCCACACACATATCACATATTATTATGAGAATTGTCAAGTCTAGTTACCATAAATGTGAATGATCACTTTTGGCTCAACATATATCAAATGTCAATTAACCCATTTAATTCATTACTCTTTTCCCCACTCTTTTCTTTGGCCGAGAATTCAAACCCTCAACCAAAACCAATATCTTTTATTTTACTTCCAAGGATCTTGAGTTTATAAGATATCCACACTACATGGATTAAACATACAAACCATCTTTAAAAAAATCCACTATCTCCTCTCTTTCTCTCTAGTTACGGTTCCAAGTCCCCACCCCAAACATTCAACTTTCAAACTTTAATTCAAGTGTTTCAAGTCTCTTTTGGTAAAGATCAAGTGGTCTCTTGGTGTCTCACAAGCAACCTACAACTTCCATCCATATTCCTTGCTTGCTTCTAGTGAGAAAAGTCTCCTAACTATTTACATTTTGTTCTTGTTTTATGCTATCTTTTACATACACATGTCATGTACCAACTTCACCCACAAAAATCCATTTTTATTAAACATGGAGTCTCTATAAAATGACTACATGAGGCTTATTTTTGTGTAAAAATATTAATTATAACGTTATGGTTCATGAACTAAAATAAAGTGTATGCCCAAATGATTCATCAAGTGGATTTACCTTGTCCATAAAATTTTGTAGTGTTTTTCATTTATTATTATGTATAGTTAGTTCCCTATAAGTTTATATTTTCTTGGTTGAGTTATGTCAAGATTATGGAAGTTAAATTATTACTAGTTGTTAGGAAACTAAAAAGGTTATGACTAGTTATTATGTTAATTTCTTTTGTTAAATGGGTTACATGATTATTATTATGATTTTGGAAATATATAAATATTAGGAACTAAGTTTGTATAAAGATGAACAAAAACCTAGTCTTCGCTTTATTGTAAAAACTTATTATTTCTAAAAGTATACGTAAATGTTAATAGTTAAAGACTAGATTTTGAAATATATATAATTTTATGAGTATAAATATATATACACACACTTTGGTCGTAAAACGAAAAACGACCTTATTTTAAGAGTGATAATTCTCAAATGTATATTTCGTAGAAACGATATAGATATTATTTTTACCTAAAGTCATGACGTATTTCGAAAACATTATTTTGAATAAATATATATAATATATTTATTTACCGTTCGCATCGAGTTACGACTCGTGTCGAGTCAAACTATATTTTAAAGCGCGAAACCTAAGATGACACCAAATTACTTATAGTCATGGACACACTTGATCGAAATCATAACTTATATTTATTTTATGTGAATATATATTTTTGATAACAAATACATATCACCAACGAGTTGTCGAGTCAAACGGAATTTCATAACGAAATTAAGTTGGGTGAAACTGTTACATGACCAACTTGCATGTAGAATCATTACCTAGACCTTAAGGTGTCTTATATATTCTAGGGCACGCGTAGGTCGGCTTACTCTTGAACTTTTGCTGCTAGCACGTATTCGGTACTCACGCATCAGGTGAGTTTTCACGGCCCCATTTTACTTACTTTTCCATTTGGGGGAGATACATGCTAAACCATTTTCTTACTTAGTCGTATGATGATTACTGTGATTTCGCTTTAACATATATAAGTGGGTGCATTTCCCGCACATAAAGTCCTCTCATATTCGAACCGTTAATTATTTCACAAAGCGAGGTGATTCATGAATAGTACTATTGGGTTTAACAACCCCCACCCGGGTTAGTCGCGCTAACTTTGACTGGGAGTCGAACGGGTGCATAATTGACCTGATTCTTTGCGTGCTAAGCACGTAAGAGGCAAAAATGCTAGTTTCTGCATTCCTTCGTTGAGCTTCGGTTTCGGTGTTGCTTATATAGTTAATGTTTATTGTTTGATCAACAATCAAATCACTAGTATACATGCGTACTGTTACACTGTTTTCTTTACTGCTTCTGTTACTTAAACCTGTGAACTCACCAACCCTGTGTTGACATTTTTAAGCATGTTTATCTCAGGTCGCTAAACATTCACGCATGGACTAGGATTGCATATCTGGAGTCTCATTTCATGTTTTCGTTTAGAAGCTAGGTTTATGGGAACCTAATTTGTTGTGCTTCTGTATTTTGCTACTTTGCTTTTGCTTCCGCACTTTACATTCAGCATTTTCAAACTATGTATTACTTATTTATCTTGGTATGATGTTCAAACGGAATGTCTTTTCAAAAACCATATAGTGGTCGTTCGAAATGACCGGGACTGATGATCCTTGACAGTCACAGCCCGCGGGTAATCCGTTGTGGAATTTCAGGGTGTGACACATTTTTATGTGTAGTGTATGAAGAGTGATATCGATTCATCATATATATTCAAATAGTGACTACAGTAAAAAGATATTGGACGCACTAAAAATATATATAAAATGAATTTAGATGTTTGCATAATAATTATACATGTCAAAAACCAAATGAATTAGTAAAGTTATCTCAACTACAAAAGGTTATATTTGTAACCGCATGCTAGAGCATCGCCAAGAAGAAAACTCATGGATACAGCCACATCAGCATATCTATCTCTCTCCCTCCCTCCCTCCCTCCCTCCCTCCCCACACCTTTCTTTCTAATTTTTTTTATAGGTCTAGTAATATCATTTGGACTTCTAGGTGGTTTTGCTAATTACATATAAATCTGGGGTGGGGGGTCATTGGTGGAGCAAATTCAAACAAATTCTTTAAAGGAGCGAATTCAAGCAAATTCACTTTAGGGCGAATTCAAACCAAATTACCCTTTTTAAATTTAACT
The DNA here is from genome assembly GCA_023525975.1 of Smallanthus sonchifolius. Lineage (NCBI taxonomy): Eukaryota > Viridiplantae > Streptophyta > Magnoliopsida > Asterales > Asteraceae > Smallanthus > Smallanthus sonchifolius. The sequence goes on along the minus strand of CM042033.1, from coordinate 69,679,247 downwards.
TTTGTTGCAATATGCACTCGATCTAATTGTTTTGAATCGCTCCCCCGTAACGGATTTGCTTGAATGATAACCCCCCCCCCCCCCCCAATTGTCAAGCAAATTGTCTAGTTCTACGTGTAATTAACAAACCCAACTATAAGTACATGTTGAATTCCTAAACCACCTAGACCTACAAAAAGAATCCTATATGGTCCCTATCTCACAGTCTCCCTCTTCTCCATCTATGATCACAAATTTCTTCCTTTGAAAAACCCGTCGTTTATAGCCTCTCTCCTTCACATCGGCGCCATGCAGATCACGGACGCTCGTTGGAGATGATGTTATGAAACTCACAAAAGTTGTAAAAAACCAATTATGTTTTACATGATATTGAATACTAAAATTATAAGCATCTCTGAGAATATATGAATCACTGTTCATCAATTTTATGACCGATTTCACAAAACTAGAAGTTATATTTGAAGAGGTAAAACTTTTATCATTTATGTACTAATTTGTTTTGGGCATATCTCTAGACATTTAGCTTATCAGGGGCGGATGCAGTGTGTAAGTAGGGGGGTTGGGCACCCCGTACTTTGTTCAGAACTTCAATTTGTTTCATTCGTTCTTTTAGTGTTTAAACAAAAACAGTAAAATTTGTGGCCTTATTTACTTGTTTAAGGGGCCTCATTTGCTGATTTGGGTGCCTGGTTTGGGCCTGCTTTACTGATTTTATAAACTAAAATTTTAAACTTTACCTATTTTGGTTTATTTGACTTCAAGATTCCAAAAAAAGAATCTGACTTCTAAGGCTGCTTAGTATGTTAGCTTTCTTATTCCTATTTTCATGAATTTGTTTAGTCTATATGTTATGTTATTGTTTTAGTTTTTTTTTATAATTTATTTAGGTAATTAATTTATTTTTTCTTTGTGATTTATTTTATTTATTTAGTTGTTTAACTAGGTTAAAATTGTTATTTTATCTTTATTTGCTACATTTTGACCCGACCCATATTTTGCAACTCTTACCGAAAATTCCTGGATCCACCACTGTAACTTATTATATTAAAAATCAGTCATTTAGAAAAGACTTAGAAGATTAAAACAAATGATAAAAATTAAATATAATTTTATTAAAAAGGGAAATAAATAAGAAATATATTAATTAGATCTGTTATTTGGTCACTCACATCATTTTTGTTCAAAGAAACGTGTGTAGTGCATTGGACTATCTTGCGCCACTTTGTTTGGTGCTTTCACACTTCTCTTTGACAAAAGGCATTAGTTATCAAACACCACTGTTGACTAAATCACGATTCAAGACAAAATAACTTGTCATAATAGAAATTATTTAAATGGTCATTTTGATCAAATAAATTATTTGAATGACCATTTGATTGAATTTTTTTTTTTAAATTTCTATATTTTTTTAACCTTTGATATATATATTTCTACTGCGTTAACACTCTTCATGGTAATCTAATCATTTTGAAATTTGAATTCCACATGCTTTTTTCTGTATTTTAAATAAATATAAGAACTTTTATATTACTAAAATGTATATCTATACTATATAATAAATAAAAGTTTTTTTTCATATCACATTTCGCCTTCATATTTATTCTCATCATTTTTTCCCGTATCTCTTTTATTAAATACACCTCTATCTTTTAATAATAATATATTTTTAAAGAAAATACTAATTATAATAATAAAACAACTTTATTTTAAATTATCCCTTATTATAAGAAACTTTGAAATCTAATTATGTAACTTTTTCAATCAAATAGTAAGTGAAAGTCAAATTACATTAAATGGTAATTAACGTCTTTTTGAAACCTAATTATAAATTAATTTTTACATAATTTGAATTTTGTTTTCTATCCTTAGTATATGTAATACATTTTTACACATGTAAAATATATACATAAAGATTTAAGAATTTTATGTATTGATATTTTTCACCCCGTGTGTACTAAATAGATTAAAGGAAACCTTAGTTGAACGGTAGCTCATCCGCTGAATTTCGGTCACCTCATGCTTTTAATATATTTTTTCTATTTCCGTTTTCACTCTCTGTACTATAATATATGTTTTTAACCCGTTTAATTATCTATTAATTTTGTTTTTCTTTATGAAGTTGCGTTTGTTAACTTTTTTTCAAAAAACGGAGTGCGCGACTGTTTTTATTTTTATTTTTGTCGACGTTCCGATATAAATTTATTTGATAATGGAGTTGTATTTAAAATCGAGTTTTTTTTTGCTATCGTAACTTATATCGAGTGTCGTTACCGTTATGGTACTGTGATGAACCGCACCTATTATAAACGAATTAGGCGACTTGACACTCGCGACGGGTATTCAACTAGTTAAAATAATAATAGAAATAGTTTTTTTTTGAACGGCGAGCATTGAATGTTGTGACGTCGCACCCTCCCCCCGTCACATGAGAGAGCCTCGTCCAACTCCGACCAATATGTTGTTTTAACCGGACCCACTTGACGTCAGAGTTGGAGAGCATCCAAGAAAAAATCTCATCCAATAATAGAAATAGTTGAATTAAATTATTGAATGAGATGGGTCGTCGAATGTGTACAGCTGTTAACTTTGCATTATTTCAGTTTCCTACTTGTTTCCCACACCAAATCCATTTTTGTCATCTCCCTCCCCACCTCCATTGGTATTCACTCTCCACACGTGTACACACACATATACACAAACACACACACATATGTATATATATTTCATGTGAGGCGTCTTTTAAATTATTAGTAGAAATGACAAAATGTTCAACATGAAGTGACAGATCATTTAAGTTTTTTGTAATAAGAAACATTAAAAAGATTATGATCCCATCTAAGTTGCATGCATCTTCCTAAGTTGAGTGAATCATCTTAATTAATTCAAATCACTTACTTATAATCCATAATATATATATATAGATAAGTTAAATAGAAAGCCTAAATTCTCTAAAATTTATAGAAGTATATTCTAATTTTTAATTAAACCAATTTAATAGTTAAAATTAGTTTACATTATGTCAACTTTATAATTAAATAACTAATGAATGAAAGAGGTACAAAAAGAACGGACTTTTTTTTTCTTTAAAAGGGTTCTCATATTTTCAAAAACAAATGTTTAATCATAGTTTAATTCGACTTTAACAAAATAAAATCTGGAGTATATTACTTTATATATACATAGTCCAATTTTATTTTAACAAAAAATATTTTTTTCTCCCACTAACAATATATCTAGATCCATCACTCTTTATAACGATAACATTTTTAAAAGGGTTCTGAATTTCTATTTTACTCTAAGCTCAACATAATTAAGCTGTCCTTAATAAACACTTTGTGCAACCGTCCATCCATATATATCACCACCATAGACTCTCCTTCCACATCTATCACAATGAAGGGATACTCAAAGATAAATCTGATCAACACCACCAGCAAATCAAAATCCATGGATTCTTCAGATCAAACAATCAAGAAATCAACAAGCACCGTCACTCAAGAACAACCCAAAACCCTAGCTGACGATGATTACGATTACAACCACTATTCCGGCAACAATAATAATCAAGAACAAGATGGCAACTTTCCCACGGAAAAGATGAGAATAAACCGGTCGGTAAGTTCCCATGGTACAACAACTGATGCGAACAGTACAAGCAATCTTAGCGGCAGATTCAAGATCGAGAAACAGCACAGCACGGGACGAACACTGCAAGCAGCAGTGAAGAGGGCTATGTCGATCAGAAGATCTGCGTCTGTTTCTGAAGGGTATTCCAGAATCCATGACCAGGGTTCAAATCTGTTTGATGTTGATGATCATGATGAAGAGTTGCAGATGAAGAACGTGAAGAAACGGAGCTTATTTAAAGCTTGTAAGCGAGTTTTTGGATTTTAGATGATCATTGATTTTGAAAAGTTAAAGAACAGAAAGTGAAGTTTATAAAGTTTTGAAAATATTTGATTTGGAAGAGGGATGTTAATTAAGGATGAGGGTTTTCCGGCTAAATTGTAGTTCTATACCAAATGATTTAATTGAAAATTCTAGTGGTTTATTTATGATGATAAATCAAATATTCAAATGTGATGTTTGTTAGACCATTCGTGGTGGCTCGGTGAAAGTGGTGGTACGGTGAAAGATGGTGTGAAGGGGCGCGGAACATCGCCCCTGTGGTGTGAAAGGGGGCGTGGGCGGTTGTCGTGGGGCGATTCACGGGCAAATGGGCAAAACAACCACCAATCAATGAAGAACACTTCATCATTTCATTTTTCTATTTTTTAATTCAATACTAGGTTAGAAAACTTTGTATTACACGAGCTGAATCATTAAAAAAAATACAATTGATAATACACTTATATACTTCTCATTACTGATGCATTAAGGTTTCACGCTTTAAGACTATTTCAAAAAATAAGTCAAATTTTGTAGCTAAAATTAATTATTAACAAGTGTTTTGATTCATGTTTTTAAAGTGATTATTGTGAGTTTAGAAACATAAATTAATATCAAACAAAGTTTTTAACTAATGGATATAGATAATAATCAATTTTCTTATGATACTATAAAGTTTTTATATTCTTTTTAAATTCATTTGGGTGCATACATAAAGAACGAAAACAAAGATTGAATGAAAATTAATTGATGAAATTATGGGAGTAATGTTAGGAATCAAATAGATTGATTGTGAAAAAAGAGGCGGGAAAACCCAAAATTGATTGTACCGAAAAAAAAAACGTGTGTCATAATAGTTAGTGCTTTATTAGAGTAAGGATTTACATTTTGACTTAATTTTATTTTTCTTAAATAACTCGTGCTTGGTAATTATTTAAAAAAATGATATACACAGGCTTGTTTATTTATTTTAACATCCCGGTATAAATTTTAACGAAAACATAGTTTTCATAAAAAAAAATTGGTCTCGTAAGTGGGTTTGTAACATGTTTAGATCGACATTTTGGATGATAAGTAATTGTTTTAAAAAACTAATATCAGATGTTAAAAAAATAATAAAAATGAATAAAAAAAATTCACTCATTAATGCAGTGGGTAACGTGACAGTAAAATCACTGCGTAGTTTAGTGATCCTGTCAAGTGATTACCACTATGTTTATGTGGCAGTGACGTGGGAGGCGTGATTCACCTTTTAATGAAACCACTACGGATGGCCTTAATGTATATTTTTTTTCTAGTTGATTATTTATTTATCTTTATATTTAAATCACTATATAAAAATGTGTTATACGTTCTTATAGTTTTCAGCGTATTATTGCTTCTGAGAACTATTCTATATGAGAATCACATAATACATCTTTATATAATGTGTAGAAGATAATCGAAATATTTTAGAAAGTGAAATTCAATCGAGTTCATTCGCTTAAACACTGATAAGATTCAAATGAACAGATATAAAAATATCAACCAAGTGATAATAACAAAAACATAAAGAGTCGTAAAATTATAAAAAAATAAAAATAAAAAAAAACTAAATCATTTCACAACCAAATGTCATTGTTTGGAAAGTAATCTATCTTGTTTCTCGGAAGCTTCATGTTATTTGAATTATTTGTGACATTCTACAAATTAATGTTGACTTATTATTATTACTGATGGGTTGGTGCGTGTAAAACGACGGGTATCATCGAGGCTTTTTTGAAGAGCGCAATCTAAACCGAACTGTCTTAAACACTAATTATATTTGAGTATTATTATAACTATGTAAATATTTATTAATTATATATACTTAAGATTTAAATAAGATCATACTTAATTTAAATAGTATTTAGTTATAAAAATATAAATATTGTCTTAAAATTTAGCAAATCGAAATTTAGCAAATAAACAAACACCAAAGGACTAGTATGTTATAGAGTGAACGTTTTGATAAAATGTATTCAACTTTTTGACGTTCTTGTTAACTAAATCCAATTGAAATTAAATTTTAAAACTTCAACCCAAGTTGTTATTTGCTTAAGTTTTCAGTTATTAACCAAAAACTGAGTTGACCCAAGTTTCAAAAGTAAATAACCGAACTACTTCTAACCAGGGCTATTTGTTTTTTAAAGATAGATAACCGAATATTTCAGTTATTGTTTTGGTTAGGGCCTTCATATTATAGAGTATGTGGTCCCTCCACTTTTGTTTTTTAAATGATATGGGACAAAGAAACAATAAAATAGATGAATTCTTTGGAAAAGCCAAAAGGTCCTTTTATAGTTATTTCTTTCAACCATATTTCTTTTCTCATCCAATGTGGGATGGACATAGATGTGTAAACAATAGGGACAAAATTGTAAATGGCTATTTGTTGATTCATCAACATTTGTACCAAATGTAGTATAGATGTTATTAAGTGTGTTAAAATTGAAGTTAAATTACATTGTTGTCCTTTCAATATTCTTTATCTAACCGTGTAGATATAGATTAATATTATTATTATTAATCTTTTTTACATATATAATTGTACCTCTTCTTGAATTCTTTAATCTACATAGATGAAATTTATCTTTAATTTATAGAAGAATCATATTTAAGAACCACTAATATACATGTTTTTTCTTCAACTAAAACATAAATTATACTCTATATAATTCGATAACCTTGAATAATAGTGGTTGTTGTATGATAACCAGGGATTAGGCCATATGGCAGCAGCTTTAATCTATTTATTATAAACTCTATTTAAAGATGATGGAAAGGAATAGTATCAGTACAAGGTGCAAGACATTGTGTACAAAATGGTTTGTGCACTGAGTAGTGTATTACAACTTTGGATGTGTATTTTATTTATTTTCTAAAATCAAGTTTTAGATTAGATAAAATTTTGTTGGGATTAAAATCAGTTAAGGCTTCTAACAAAGTGGTCCGCGCGCTTCCCCTTCTCCCAAGCGACCTGGGTTCGATCTTAAGCCCCCTGCTTACTTTTTTGCTGCGATTTTGTTTTTCTTTTTTTTTTCGACAATTAATTTTTTTTACCTCGCCAGGAAAATTGACAAATAGAAATAGTTAAATAATTGCGTTAAAGAAGTATATACAAAGATGAAACTTGATGCACGTGTGGAGGTTACATTTCAATCAAATGCATGTATGGAGTCCCTGACGCAACGCGGGATCTGATGACCCCTAGATTAATATAAATAAAAATTCTTAGGTTGATTTTGTAACATATTTATAGCCTTGTTTATAGATTGTGTAACAAAAATATATGATCTATATAAAAAGAATAGAAGTAAAAATGTAAATCCAGGGTACGAAGGAGTGAGATTTCCATTGATCAACTAATAACACTCTGAACTAGTTTTATACATGTACATTGTTCGAGTATTTCAATGTAATAAATGAAAACTAAAGCAGACAGTTGAACAATGTAACATAGCACACAAAGAAATCGGTAGGTTGACAGAGTTAAAAGAACAAATCAAAAAGAAGTTTTTATAAACGTATTAAGTAATTACATAACATATTTAACTTATAATAACCATATGCAACGTACTTCAACCGCATCTTCATCCTACAATAATACAAAAACACACACACAATGATCATAATGATTGTAAAATTGAACTAAACAGTTTTAAATTTAAGACTCAAAAAGGTCAAATTTTCATTTTTTCTAGGAAGTTTTAAACTTGAATTTGATACAAACCAAAAGAGGATACTTAATTTGGATAGAGAAACCTTTCTACCCTCTCCGTATTTAAATACGTAAGAAGCATCAAATTCCAGCTTAGCATCAACAAAGTATTGCACAATATCTGCAATAAGGCTGTAACAACTATAATTTTTAGAACCAAAAGAAAAATAAGTAAATAAAATAGTAATGATAATCATAACATTAAATAAAAAAAAATTATTAAAATTTACGTGAGCTTAAGAAATATGATTTGTAACTAGGAAATTTAATTTATTTTGTCATTGGGGTTGGTGGCCCAATGGTAGAGGCAAAGCCTCTAGGAAAACACCTGAGGGGTTTGGAGCTCACGGGTTCAAGTCCCCACTAGTGACAGAATTAAAAAAAAATCGGTTTTCTAAAAAAAACTAGAAAATTTAAGTGAATGAGAATTTAATTCTTGAGTGAATAGTCAAAGCCGTTGCAATTTGGGAATGGAATTAGAAAAGAATTCAATTAGACTATATTTAAGTGGATTAAAAAAATTAATGATGTTAATAATAATTTTTTTAAGGCAACTTTCTTAAACCCTACTCCCTTCGGGAGCAGTCCGGGTGTTTCTGTGAGTCATGCATGTCTTTCCCAATGGGTTGTAACCGCAACGGACTCGAACCCGAGACTCACCTAGGAGGAAACCCACAACTGGAAAACCCACTGGCTCAACCTTGAACAATTTATCTAAAGCGAGACTTGAACCTACGACCTTCCATTTGGAAAGTCATGGAGCTACTACTCCACCAAAAGGCTTTGTTGATGTTAATAATAATAATTAAAAAGTAATTAGTTCTAAATTCTTTGAATGAAAGTTTAAAACAAAATAATAAAATTTGATTTGGAAACGAAATTTAGAAAATTTCATATAAGTTACAATGATATTCATTAAATAGTAGATTCTTTCTTGAATTAATATAATCAATTAGAGCATGTTTACTATATATATGTCGGTCAACATTAATTAGGTTTAAATTTCAAAACTACTAATTTACGTTTAATAATAAAAGAAATTTAATTAGTTTAATAAGATATTTAAAGAATTTAATTGTAAACTAAATGGCATTTATAGGAAATATAAGAATAGTAGAGAGGAACAGCAAGAGTAAAGCTCCATCTCCAATCTTTTTAAAACATTGCTTGTATCTGTTTCCCTCTCCTTGTCTTTCCATGCCTGTTATTCCAACGACACATTTTGCCAAGAACTTCAGACGACTCGACTTTTGTGATCTATGAGGTTGCCATGATTTTTTTTAAAGAGATGTTAGAGTAACTTGGAAATTCGAATCAACGCTATAAGGTACAGATAACCTATTATGTATTTTTACAGTACAAATTACTTTATTCTCTTATTCAGATTATGAATTTGATATGCTTTTGAGCACGTGGTTAATTTTGAATGATATTATGATCGATACGTTTTGGACTCTTACAAAGTGTGGTGACAAGTTTTATTTTGACACTGTGTTATATGTTTTGAGGAGTATTTATTTCTTGATTGTTTTGTATTTTTGACGTTTTATTATGAGGATGTCAATTATGTGTGTTGAGACGTATAAATTGATCCTAGGAATTGAAACATCGTCTCAATCTGTCCGTATGTTATGTATGGGGATGATCCCAAGAAAATGATACTCTGTCTAAAAGTATATGTATGAACGAAAGTATGTCCGTAGACGATGGAATAAATTATAGGAAAATAAATATTGTTTCAACCACATTTTAGGCATCTTTATGAAGTCGTTTGTTACCCGTTAATCTATGATGAACTTTGATGTTATTCAAGTTTACATTGTACGCATGTTACGAGTTATAAGCTTATATGATCATAAGATGCAAGTTTATATGTTACAGTTTCATGTATATGATTTTGTTATCCGCCCACTGAGTATAATTATATACGTGCTTTTGTTTTATTGTTTTTGTGCATGTTAGGTTATCAAGATTACATGGAATATGAAGTGGAAAAGTGGTTGAGTGTTTGAAAAGAATTATTCTATAAATTGTAACGTTTTGTATTTTCTTTCATTAAATGTAAAAGTTTTATAATTAATGGAATGTTATATTGAATTTTGATTACTGTATGAGTGACACGTCAGCCCTAGATCGGGTTGGGGTGTTACAAAGGCATACCTACAAACAAGGGAAGCCAAATCATAAAAATGTAGAAAGAGATATTGAACCTCAATATTGAGACTTTATTCAATTCAAACGCATACCATAGCTTGAACAGTTGTCCATAAACTAATACATATCAAATGAGAGAATGATAGGAGGAGAGTAAGTTCTAAAATTAAAAAAAAAAAAGAATACTTACTTATATTTGGAAAAAAATTATTATAAAAACAAAGATAAGAATATGAACCTCGCTAGAGCAAAAGAAATCCATCAAACCCATAAGTTCCCATGCTTGATCATGACAGATATGTCATGTTCCATTTAGCTTTTCAGTTTTCTTTCGACTAAGCTGTTAATGACAATTGACAAATGACAACAATGCACTTGTTCATGAGCTTTCTGACGCGCCACGTATCGGGTGACTAATGGGTAAAATCTGATGCCTGTAAACCCTATAACGGACCGTCATCCGGATGGTAACGTCTGTTACACCACAAAGGGATAGCGGACCCCTATCCTTAGGTCTAACGGTCCGTGAAGTGCTGCCCACGCATCTTATCCGGATCCTGGAGGCGGTAGCGGACCGCTACACACCTCCTTAACGGTCTGCTACGGGTGTTATCTCAGCCTATAAATTGGATTGCTGAGTTCTTCCATTTTCATTCAAACACACACACTTCACACCATCAAATACACACACTCAACCTCTTAGATCGGTTCCTGAGCTTCCGGTTCGCATTCCAAAGTCCAGTTTCCCGATAGTCTGCGACAAATAGCCGTAGATAGTATCGAGGTAAGGTTTCGACTAGCCCTCTAAGGTTTGGTTATTTTCATTAAGATAAGCACGTATGTTCAAGTAATATTGTAATGGTATTGGGGTGAAATTGGACAGAAAAATTTTGCGAGTCGCTGATTTACACATGTAACATGCTTGATTTATACAAAAAACGCCGATTTTAGTGAATTTTTAATGATTTAAAAAAAAACTAGTCGGAGTTTTTTTGTTTTTTTAAGTGATGAAAATGTGTATGAAAACTACACTTTAAAAAAAAGTTACATAAGGTTTTCACGGGTTTTTTCAACTCAAGTGAGTTTTCAGTTTATACTTTCCCTACATACACATATATATAGAGTAAGGATCCAATCAAAACCCTCTGTTATCGTATTAACCCAAAAAACCTCACAAAAATTGATTCAATCATCATTTTCTTTTTTTTAAATAACATTATTACACGAATTAAACGTCATGTTGTTTTTTAATTTTGGTAAATTTGAAGTGTAATGGGAGTTTACACCGGTCTAAGGGGTGGAGCTTACATCGGTGTAAGTTTTAAAAAATATATTTTTTTGTAGAAACTTACTGTAGGATCGTGAAAGTACAAGATGGTTCTGTTCTTAGTTGAAATTGGCGGAAACAATAGCAACTACACAAGTATAATCGAGTAAACAGAAAGAATACTAATAAGAACACTGTTGTATTAAGCTTTTGTGAATAAACGATTACAAATGAAAAACTCTATCAAGAAGCACACTTACAATGAAGTGTTTACACAGTATTTATACTAACTTAGAATCAAGATAGACCCTTGATTCTAAGGATCAGATCTAACACAGACCGTTGATCTTTTGTACAAAGCTAATAATACAAGTTTAGTCTAAACTAGCTAACTTTATTGAAGCGTCTTCTTTATGCATCATTACTTGCATGCTTGGAGAAGAGCATTGTTGTCCGTCATTGGTTGCACCATTGAGGTTCCTTCTGCTTGGAGTGTGTCAGTAGCTTTTGCATAAAGTTGTCAGTGACGCTTGGCATGGATAGTCAGCTGCAATGATTTATCTTCAAGGCACAAGGCTATCAGCAGCAAGGATGAGGATCAGCATCAAGACTAACCTGTTGAACGCTGCTGATAAGCCTATCAGCAGCAACAAGTGTTGAACGCTGCTGATAAGCCTATCAGCAGCGACAAGTGTTGAACGCTGCTGATAAGCCTATCAGCAGCATTTGTACTTAGAAGAATTTTGTTGCAATCAGTCTTTGCTTCTACAAACTCCCCCTAGACTGATGCTACCAAAATTCTTCTAATCTCTTTGTTGCTGAAGCTTTTGCATGTGGCAGACTATCTTTGCAACCTCATAGCCTCTTGGATCCTTGCTGGGATTGTTCAGTGGAAGCTCAGACAGAGTCTTGATGTCTTTACTTGGAATTTTGAAAATTTTCTTGCTTGAACATCTCATCTGATGCTTCTTAACATCAGTTAAGGTGAACTCATCTTTTTCAGCATTGTAGGACCAGCTGATGAATGGAGAGTGAGATTGGAGAGGTTTGACGTCAAGGATTTCATCTATGCTGGGGTTGAAGTGATGTTTGATTGTCAGCACCAGATGTCTCCTACCTTCATTCATGGGCTCATTGACTTCACCCAACTCCATCATTCTTCTTAGATCAGAATCTGGAAGTTGTAGTACCTCATCAACAGATGTATAAATTGATCTTTTAACTTATGTCCTCCCCCTGAAAACTTCAAACCATTGGTTTTGAGAGCTGTATGACCATATGATTATTTCTCTTGAGTCTTCTGGTTTGGAAGTAGGTTTGTTTTTCTTTTTGGGAGGTTGTTGATGAGTAGGAGCTGGGTGTGAGGATTTGGACTTTGAGGGTGAAGAGGAGGGAGGTCTAGGATGGAGAGTGGAAGGTTGTTGGATTGAGGGAGTGTTGGGTGAGAAAGAAGGCTTGGGTTTCTTTGTTTTCCTTTCTTCTTCTTGAATGATTACCCTTTTCGTGGAGCCTTTCTTCCCTAGTCTATCTTCCTCATCCTTCTTGACTTTAAGGTAGAGTGCTTGCAGGTTCATGAAGTTCATGGGCCCTAGCCTCTTTCCACTCTCTCCTCTAGCCTTAAGGAAGTCAATCATGATCTTCCTTTCTTCATGGGATCTTTGGTTAAAGGCAATGGTCTTCTTGGACTTTTGTTTGTCTTTTTCTTCTTCTTCAGCCTTTTTCTGGTTTGCCAATTGACCCTGCTGACCCATGAAGGCTCTGTAGATTTCTTTATTTGATAGTTTCTCAAGGTAGTCTACATTCTCACCTTGAGAAATCAGAGCCTTTACCCATTCCTCTCTCATTTCTTTGGCTAGTTCAGAATCAGTTATTCTGAACTTAGCCTCTTTCTTCTTCTTCTTCTTCTTCTTCTTCTTCTGTATCTCTTCTTCTTCTCTATCGAATTGTTCCTGCAGTTGAAGAGCAAGAGCTTCATCTTCTTCAATTTGATAAACTGCAGGAATTTTTACTTTCAGATCATCTAGCTATTTTGCATACAGCTGGATCTGTTGTTCTCTGAGGAGAATGGCTGTGAGTCTGTCTTGAGCTTTCTTTAGTTCAACCATCTCCTCTTCTTCTCTTCTTCTTCTTCTTCTTCTTCTTCTTCTTTTATCCTACTTTTCTTTCTTCTCCTTCTCAATTCTTTCTTCATCTTCTTTGGTCATTAGTCATTTTCCCTTATCTTTGTTGGATGCCTCTGCTTCAGCTTCATGGACCACAACAGTAGGTGTAGTAGATGATGTTGAGATCTCAGCTTTAGCTTCATTGGCATATTGGGGAATGGACAAGGGAAAGGAACTTTCTTCATCTTCTTTCCATTCCGTACCTGTCACTTCTTTCCATGCTTCTTTCATCTTTTCCTCGTCTCTTCTCTTTGATTCTTCTTCTGTGTTCAGTCTAACTGTTGGAGAAGAGAGAAAGGATAGGTCTGATTCAGATCCAGATTCCTCCTTATAAAGAGAAGACTTGATGATTTTGATCATTTCTTGACTTTCTAAGTAGTTGACATTGAAGATGAGTGATCTGAGCTCAAAGACTTTGTGCTGGAAAGCTGAAGGTAGGAGCAAGATCTCTTTGATGTTGATTGAGAGAGAAGGTCCCTTGCTCAGGAAGAAGGTGAAGTCATGGGAGTCAGTGCTTATCCATCCTTGCACTTCTACATCCCTGACCATTATGTTGTACAGGAATCTTCTCCAGCAGATAACCTCTTCTTCAGTTAAAGTACTGCTCCTGATTATTTCAAGTCTTCTCGGAGCCAGTCTTTGTTCTGCTGCTGATGAAGATTCAGGATAAGCCGCCCTGTTTGCTTCTTTTAGTAGTCTTTCAAACCAGGGCATTTTATCCTCCATTAAGTCATAGAACCTGCTGATTGCAAGTTCTGCTGAGATATCTGATGAAGTGTTGATGCATTCTGTTAGATACAGATTGAGAACTTGGAGGGCATTGAGAGAGTTCCAGTTTAGCTCTTCTACTCCGCTAAACTCCCATCCAATCCAGAATTCCATCATACCCCCAAGCTAGAATGGAGTCGAATTCTAGCTTCTTTGAAGTTGGAAAGAGTTGGGGGGTAGATGAGTGACTTATTATGGCTGCAGCTTAAGGAAGAAGGCTGAATGATGGAGGTGTGTCTTCATGGAGAGTTTCTTCTTGTAGCACCTCATTAACAGCTCGAACAACTAACTTCCAATCATCAGTGACATCTTCCTCTTCATCTACTGAGTCTGGCAAGTCATGGATTTGAACAAAAGCAGGATTGTATAGGGAACTTTGAAACACAGCCTGCTCTTGTATCCATTCTTCGAGGCTGTCAGCGTCGTCTTCCTTGGTAACCACCTCCCCCTTTTTGGTTGCATCAGTGAAAAGGGATATATCTGTTTGAGTTCCCACTGATACAAGAGAGGGAGTAGGCACAGTTGGGCATTGATGGGCTTCATGCATAGAGACTTGGTGTCTTAGTTTGGACACTTCAGCCTCTAGCATTGCCACCCTGGCCATCAATTCCAAGTTATGAAGTTTCAGTCTGTCCTCATCCACAGTTGTGGAATCCTTGGACCCAGATGGGGCTGTAGGCCTAGCCTCAGCATCCCCATCACCCATGGTTTCTTGGAGCCTGGGATTCCTCTCAGTGAGGGGAGTTTCCAAGGAAACATCCTCACTGTGAGTTGCCGTGGTTGAGGTCTTAGCGATGTTGTCACTGTCCTCCTGGTCATTTGATGGACCAGCAGTAGTGACAGCCTCTTCCACATCCACTCTGTCATAACTTCTAGAGTGGACCTTCAGGGGAGTAGAACTTGGGTTGGGTGTGTTGGAAGCAAGATCAATCAGTACCTCCGAGATAGTGGCAGTTGGAAAATGTACATCATCTTGATCAGGTTCCTCAACACTTAAGTTCAGAAGAGAGAGGAGTGGCTCAAGGGGTTGCTCTATGGATCCGGGATGTGATCCTGATCCTAATAGAGAGGCTTCCAAGGAAGTCTCTCTAGTGTTGTGGCTATCCCTTTTGGTATTCTCATCAGAATGTTGGGATTCTGAATGAGGGCTTAGAGGTTGGGTTTGGGCCTTTGAGACAAGAAGAGAAGGAGTCTTCTTGCTCCTTTTTCTGGTGTATGTCATAGAAACTGGGGCCCTTTGTTCCAGTTGAACGATAACATCCAAAACAGGTGTAAGTACTTTTTGTATATGTGCATCCTGAGTAGTATGCACAGGGGTTCGAATGGTGGAAGCTGATTGTTGTTCAGGATGTGATGTGGAGGGTGTGGGATCAGTATCAGCTGGGATTGCTGAACTGTCACCCGGGGTACTTTGTATGTTCAGCATTGTAGATAACAATGGAACATTGACCCCTGAGAACTTTTTGGAAACAGTTCTCATACTTTGAAAAATATTATTTTTATGTCCCAACATGATGTAGATTCTTGTAGGTTTTGAAAGTTCTTTTAGTTCCTGGTTGAAAACCTCCTGTAAAAATCTTGGGTACATAAAAAATTGTTGCTTTGCACCCTCTTGGAGGTTATATCTCAAACCCTCAAAGATGAGGTGTGCAAAGTTAAAACCTAGGCCAGTAATCATACCATGGAAAGCAGAGGCAAGTGCGGAGCTCACTTGATGCCATCCACTTCTCTTCTGAGATACTTCCATGGAGGGCCCATCAGCGCCTTCTCTATTGTATACTCATTTTGATTTCCAGTGTACCATATGGATACAAAGGTCCTCATGTACTCGTCCTTTGAGTATGAGATGGTTGCTCCCTCATCTTGAAGCTTAAGATGTTTTCAAAGTGTGGCTTCCAAGATGGTGATGTCCTTGCCGTCTACCTTGGCTTTAATTTGGGGAATCCCCTGTTCGGTAGAGTAGATGGTGGTTTTCCAGAAATCCTCCATATGAGGGATATATATGGTAGGGTTGGTTGTGAGGGCAAAATGGATTTTTGATCGGCATAGAAAGTCAATCATATCATTGAATCCTTCGAATTTCTTTCCCTTGGTTAAGTATGCTGTAAGGTTATGGTACGGGGAGAACTTATCGTCAGGGTTATTTATGTCTGCCATTGTTGTTTGATTTTGGAGGGAAGGTTTGAAGGTTAAGAGTGTGGAAGGCTTTGAATGTTTTGTGGATGGAAGGCTTTGAATGTGGTGGGGACTTGAGAGAAGGTGATGTGGTTTTAGGGTGAAATTGAATGTGAAGAGGTGGTAAGGAAATTTGATTTGTTCTTATAACGGCAGAGGAGGGAAAAAGCAAAATGACTTGTACAGTACAACCTTATTCACTTTTTACTGTTACAGCTGTAATACACCGAGGCAGTCATGGTAAAGACTGACGTTAATTTTTACAGCGGTTAAAAGTTAATTTGGACTTAAATTCACCCATCAGCAGCAAACTTGGTTGTTGTGGATGAATAAGCATGTCCGCTGCAAGCTTGGTTGCTGCGGAAGGTTAAGTCTGTCAGCAGCAAACTTAATTGCTGCTGATGGATTTAATGATCTGCAGCAGGGATGTTGCTGCTGACAATCTTAAAGCTATCCGCAGGACCTGTTCCTGCTGATAACTTAAAGCAGTCAGTGGCAAATCCTTTGCTGCTGAAGATTAAACCTGTCAGCAGCTTAAGGACAAAGTGCTGCTGATTCATAACTTTTATTTACAACAAAAGATAAAAACACATTTTTAAAACAGAATTTTAGAGATAGATTTTAATCAAAGTTCATCATACCAATGGATTCAACTAAATATTTGAATCTTGCTTCGTCAAAAGGTTTTGTAAACAAATCAGCATATTGCTCATTTGTATGAACTTTGGTTAAAATAATCCTCTTTTTCTCAGCTTGATCTCTTATGAAATGATACCTGATGTCAATGTGTTTTGTCTTGGAGTGCTGCACCGGATTGTTTGTGATTGATATAGCACTCATGTTGTCAATGTGAATTGGAGTTGCCATGAAAGTCATCCCGTAATCCAGTATTTGATGTTGTATCCAGATGACTTGTGCACAGCAACTTGAAGCTGCAATGTATTCTGCTTCAGCTGTAGAAGTTGAAACACATGTTTGCTTCTTGCACTGTCATGAAATCAGTCTCCCTCCCAGAAACTGACATCCCCCTGAAGTGGACTTTTTGTCCAAGTTGCATCCCCCATAGTCACTGTCAGTGTATGCATACAGATTAAACTTGTCATTTTTAGAGTACCATAGCCCAAGTCTTGGGGCTCCCTTTAGGTATCTAAAGATTCTCTTGACGGCTTGAAGATGTGAAATCTTTGGAGCTGCTTGAAATCTTGCACAGAGACATAATGCAAACATGATATCTGGCCTTGAGGCAGTGAGATACATGAGAGACCCTATCATTGCACGGTACTGATGTTGATCAGTGTCTTGGCCCTCTTTGTCTGGATTCAGCTGATGATGCACTTGCATAGGGGTTCTTGCAGCAGAGCAGTCAGCCATCTTGAATCTTTCCAAAATGCTCTTTACATATTTGGATTGGCTGATGAAGATTCCATTTGGGACTTGTTTGACTTGTAGACCCAAAAATAAATTTAGTTCACCCATTGAACTCATTTCAAACTTTGAGTGCATCAGAATCTCAAAGTCTTTGCACAACTTTTTCTTTGTTGATCCAAAGATGATATCATCAACATAGATTTGAACTAGTAAGATTTCTCCCCCGTCATCTTTGATAAACAAGGTCTGGTCAATAGCACCTCTTCTGAAGTTGTTGCTTAGTAGATATCCTGACAAGGTTTCATACCAGGCTCTTGGTGCTTGATGTAGGCCATACAGAGCTTTGTCTAGTTTGAACACTTGAGTAGGATGTGCAGGATCTACTAAGCCTGAAGGCTGTTTGACGTATACTTCCTCACCAATCTTCCCATACAGAAAGACACTTTTTACATCCATTTGATAGACAGTTAAATTCTTGGATGCAGCATATGCCAGGAAGATTCTGATGGCCTCCAGCCAGGCAACAGGAGCAAAGACTTCATCATAGTCAATTCCTTCTTCCTGGGTGTAACCTTGAGCGACAAGTCTGGCTTTGTTCTTGACTACAATACCTCTCTCATCTTGCTTGTTCCTGAAAACCCATCGTGTGCCAATAGCATATTTACCTGGTGGAAGATCAACAAGTTTCCAGACATCCTGCCTCTTGAATTGCAGCAATTCTTCCTGCATTGCCTCAATCCAGCTGCTGTGTTTGAGTGCTTCATCTATCTTCTTGGGTTCCACCTGAGATAGAAAACATGAAAACAAGCATATATTGGCCTCGTGAGATTTGCTTCTTGTGAGAACTCCTTGGTGGACTTGGCCAATAATATTTTCGTGAGGATGTTCTTTGTGGATCCTCTGTGCTGGTACCACCTCTAGCTGTATCCCTTGCTCCAGATTGCTTTGATTTTGATCAGGGGTCTCTTCATTCATGGTGGAAGAGTCTTCAACATCATTAGCCACATCAATATTTTCAGCAATACCATCAGCAACATCTACAGCATATACCGAAGAGTCTTCATTTAGATTTTCAGTTTCAGACAGGCTACTGCTGGTGACATTGGAGAGTCTTGTTCCGGCTTCACTTGCTTCAATTTCTTCCACAACTGATGGAGGATCAATGGATGGTCTTCTCAGACGGATAGAAGATTTGGGAAAATCCAGTCTGTAGTCAGTGGATGAAGTGGAGGCAGGTGTTTGTGTAGACGTAGACTCCATATTTGAGAAGGTGAGAGGCTCAAATATTTGGGAGAAGGAGTCTATGTCAAAGAGCAAGTTTGGGCCTTTTCCCTGCTCACAGACGATGTGTTCTCTACATTCCACATTTGCTGATTCTTCCACAATTCTTGTTCTTGAATTGAATACTCTATAGGCCTTTGATTGAGAGGAATAGCCCACAAAATATCCTTCATCAGATTTGGCACCAAACTTAGGAAGAACCCCATGTGTGATGAGAATGGTGCATGGACACCCAAAAGGCTTTAGAAACCCAATGTAGGGAACTCTTTGAAACCAAAGTTCATAAGGTGTCTTGTTGAGGGGTTTGACAATGAGAACTCTATTTTACACATAGCAGGCTGTGCTAACTGCTTCTGCCCAGAATGTGAGAGGCAGTTTTGAGTCATCCAACATAGATCTTGCTGACTCAATTAAAGTTCTGTTTCTCCTTTCAGCAACTCCATTTTGTTGAGGAGTTCTTGGAGCACTGTATTGTCTTTCTATCCCCTTGCTTTCACAGAAACAGTTCAAAGTGTGATTTTTGAACTCTGTGCCCTGATCACACCTTATGATCTTCACCTTTTGATTGCTTTGATTTTCTACCCTCAGAATGTAGGATTTGAGAATTTCAGCAGTTTCTTCTTTAGTTCTCAAGAAGTATACCCATGAGAATCTGGTGTAGTCATCAGTTATCACCAGACAGTATGACTTTTTGCCCATTGACATGACATTTGTAGGACCAAAGAGATCCATATGCAGCAGTTGTAGTGGAGTGTCATTTGTATTCAAGGTCTTGGGCTTGTGAGAACTTTTGTGTTGCTTCCCTTTAAGCAAGCAATGAAGTGGTCTTCTAGCTGGAATTCTTTGTCAGGAAGCCCTCTGACAAGATTATCCTTTACCAGTTTGTTAATAGTTTTGATATTAACATGACTTAATCTCCTGTGCCAGAGAGCTGATTCATCAACTGAGGCTTTTGATAGAAAACAGGAAACACTCCCAGATGGAGTGACTTCATCCATGTCCAGTACATAGAGATTTTCTTTTCTCTGAGCAGTTAATAAAATCTTTTCTGGAGGAGGTATGGATAAGCCTGGAGACAGTACAAAGCATTCTTTATCCGTGAAGAGCATCCAATGCTTTTGGTCACAGACCTGGTAAACACTCATGAGATTGAAGTCCAATTCTTTGACATAGTTGACCTTATCAATGCTCATTCTTTCGTTGGACACAGTTCCTTGTCCAGTAATGGATCCTCCCTTTGAGTCACTTCCAAAGGCAACATATCCTCCATTGAAGTGTCTGAAGTTGGAGAGGATGGATCTGTTGCCTGTCATGTGCCTGGAACAACCACTGTCTACCACCCAGGTGTTATTCTTGTGACCTGGCTGTCCTTGCACATGATAGATATCTAATTAGTGGGAGGAACCCAAGAGTCTGCAAACTTGAAAAAGATTGTTGTTAGTTTATCCTTTTCAGTATGTTTGCAGTCAATGGAACCAATGATAATGCTTGGAGATGGTTTGGCTTTCCATTGTTGTGTTGGTGATTTTCTAGTTTTCCTCACATTGTCAGCAGCGGATTTTGCTATTTATTTTTCTGGCTTATCAACAGTAGATTCTGCTGCTGAGGGCTTTGCTGGAGTGGCAGCATTTTTGGCTGCTGAAGACTTTGCCTTGGATTTTGCCTTATCAGCAGTTGACACTCTTGCTGCTGATGATTTTACCTTTGATTTCCCTTTATACGCAGTAGACATTTTTGCTGCTGAAGCCTTAACTTTTGTTTTTCCAGACTTTTCAAGATCAGCAGCTGTTTTGTTTACTGCTGATGGTGTAAATCTAGATGAGCAATTTGCAATCTAGTTGAAGGGATTAAATCTGCATTTGGCAGCAAAGTGGTTGGTTTCACCACAAATGATACAGGTTTGTTGAGGTCTTGACACCTTCATTCTTGGGGGAGATAGAGACTTCCTGAACTTAGTTGCTTTGGCCTCGTAGCTTCTTACCTTCTTGTTTCTGTTAGTCTTTTCAAAGACATGCTGCTTTGAATTTCTTTGGTATTCCAGGTAATGAAAGCAGGTGCTGGCAGTGTGATTATATCTGCCACACACAAAGCATAATCTGGCCAGTTTGTCTCTTGAAAGGTAGACATAGTCCTTTCTTTGGAACAGATCCTTGAAGTTCCATGGATGAGCTTTGTTATGTTCAAAAGTGGCTTCTTCTAGGATCTTTTGAACATATGGAACTTTTTCTTCAGGCGTATGACATATATCAAACACCTTCCTCTTTGTGATCGACTTTGACTGAGGCTTGGGGTTAGTGGATCCTGATGTCTCTCTCTTTTCAATGTTTAGCTTTCTTCCATCTGGAGGATAGCTAATCTTGATCTGTTTGAATGGGACAGGGGCTGGAATAGCTGGAATAACAGCAGGAACTTCAGCTCTATTCAGAACAGCTTCAGATGGGGCTGCACTGGTTTCATCATGGTCTGAGCAGGTTGACTCAGATTCCGATGAGGTAGTGCAGTCTTCGACGAAAGGTTCATCCGTTGAAGGATCAAGATTTCGGTTTGCAGTGTCAAGATTTGCAACATTGAAGCTTGGTTCGTGAATGGCAATATAGTCAGCAGGAGGAGGAACAAATTTGTACTGATCATTGTTATACCCAAGTCCAGTCTTTACCTTCTCATGGACTTGAATATCTAAAAGTCTTTGTAACTTTTTGGAGGAAAATTCATATTTTTCAACATGAACTTTCTGTTCTGCCAGTTCAACTCTGGTAGCTTTTAGTTTGACCAGTAGATCATCAATATGAGTTTCAAGATTAGTTTGTTCGTGTTTTAACAATGAAATCTCTTTCTTAAGGCAATTAATCTTTTCTTTATAAGTATTTTCAACCTTTTTGAACTCAGATTTCATCTGATGAAACTCTTCATTTTAATCTATAAGGTTTTGGTTATGCTTTCTATAACCTAAAACTTTATCAATACAAGCTTGAGAGCAAAGATGTTCAAATACCTGAGGTGGTATCTCTGCAGTGTCTACCATAAGAGCTTGGTTGGTGGTAGGAACATCTTCATATTGAAAACTCCAGTCAAAGTCTGAAGTTCCAACATTTGCACAAGCTGCAGTTTGAGCTGGAGAAGTTCCTTACTGTTGCTGCTGCTGTTGCCTGGGCTGACCTTAGTAGCCTTGTCTTTGATGGCTGACACCCGGATTGGCTTTTGGCACCTTGCACTCCCTAGCAAAGTGACCCAATTGGTTACAGTTGTAACACCGGATCTTGCTTTTATCCAACCCCACTCCGGTGTTTGAGTTGTTTCTTGGAACAGATCTCCCGGTTCTAGAATAGAACCTTTTTGCTCTAAGGGAGGGCATGGAATATGAGTGCTGAATATCCATTTCTTCAAGATCATCTAGATGAAAGCATTCCAGATCCTATTTTATGAAGTACATGTTGCTTGAGTTGTCAGAGACAAAAACAGTAGAGGTTGACTGTTGAAGAGGGGCTTCAAAAAGAAGTGGTGATGTGTTGGATTGTGAAGCAGTTGGTGTTTGTGGATGAGTGACGATGGGGGGATAGTAATTGTTTGCACTAGGACCGGAGTGATCAGAGTGAAGCGCAGATGAGATGGTGAAGGAAGTAGAGGCTGATTGATGATTGGAGCTCCTCTCCTTGGCTTGAATCATTTCTAATTCATATGTTTTTAGCATGCCAAAGAGCTCTGTCATCTGGAGAGTTTTTAAATTCTCCGTTCTTCTTATAGACATTGTATATAGTGTCCAGCAGCTCGGGAGAGATCTGATAAACTTTTTGAGAATATCTTCATTCTCTAGCTTTACTTTGGAGCACTGCAGTTCTCCCACCAGGTACGTGTACCTGTTATACAAAACGATTAGTGACTCACCTTCCTTCCAGATGAAGTTTTCGTACTGCTGCTTCAGGATGTCCCTTCTGTTTTCTTTGACTTCCTCTGAGCCAGCAAACATCTTCTTAAGAGCCTCCCAGAGCTCCTTAGCAGTTTTGTAACTTCTGAAGTTATGAAAAACTTCATTTGGAATGCACATTTGGATAGCTCCTAGTGCCTTGAAGTCCACCTCCATCTTCTTTATGTCCTCTTCTGAGTACTTGGAGGGCTCCTTCGGGACTAGTTGTCCTCCAGAATCAGCAGAGGCCACCATGGGAGTGTAGGGTCCATCCCTGATGGATTTCCACATTCCGTACTCCTGATAACAGAAGAAGCTTTCCATGCGATTCTTCCACATGTCGTAGTCTTCCCCAGATACCAACCTTGGTGGTCGGTTGATGCTGCCGATGTCTTCAAATCCATTGCTCTGTGCCATCTTTGTTTTGTGATTTTGGGTGACTTGATCAAAGAGAAAGTTTAGAATAGAACCAGAAGTGATTAAACAAGTGTGAGTTTGTTTAATCTGAGTCAAAGCTCTGATACCACTTGTAGGATCTTGAAAGTACAAGATGGTTCTGTTCTTAGTTGAAATTGGCGAAAATAATAGCAACTACACAAGTATAATCGAGTAAACAAAAAGAATACTAATAAGAACACTGTTGTATTAAGCTTTTGTGAATAAACAATTACAAATGAAAAACTCTTTCAAGAAGCACACTTACAATGAAGTGTTTACACAGTATTTATACTAACTTAGAATCAAGACAGACCCTTGATTCTAAGGATCAGATCTAACACAGATCGTTGATCTTTTGTACAAAGCGAATAATACAAGTTTAGTCTAAACTAGCTAACTTTATTAAAGCATCTTCTTTATGCATCATTACTTGCATGCTTGGAGAAGAGCATTGTTGTCCGTCATTGGTTGCACCATTGAGGTTCCTTCTGCTTGGAGTGTGTCAGTAGCTTTTGCAGAAAGTTGTCAGTGACGCTTGGCATGGATAGTCAGCTGCAACGATTTATCTTCAAGGCACAAGGCTGTCAGCAGCAAGGATGAGGATCAACATCAAGACTGATCTGTTGAACGTTGCTGATAAGCCTATCAGCAGTAACAAGTGTTGAACGCTGCTGATAAGCCTATCAGCAGCAACAAGTGTTGAACGCTGCTGATAAGCCTATCAGCAGCAACAAGTGTTAAACGCTGCTGATAAGCCTATCAGAAGCAATAAGTGTTGAACGCTGCTGATAAGCCTATCAGCAGCATTTGTACTTAGAAGCATTTTGTTGCAATCAGTCTTTGGTTCTACACTTACACTTGCGAATTTACAAAAATGTAAAAAAGAACATAACGTTAAATTCGTGTAATAATGTTAATTCAAAAAAATAATAATGATTGAAACGATTTTTGCGAGGTTTTTTTTAGTTAACACAATAACAGAGAGTTATTAAAAGATCCCAATCCTATATATATATATATAGGGAGGTTCAAATAATAAATAAATTTTCGTTAAGAAACCTAAGAAATGATTTATTTTTTAACCGAAACCGGGTCAAACGAACTCCGATTGAACTCATTCCATCGGCGTTAAAACCGGCTCGTCAAGGTTTTTGGGGGTGGAGGGATTTAGGTTTTTGGCGGGCGGGGGTGGGAGGATTTAGGTTTTTTTTTGGGGGGGGAGGTGGGTAGGTTTAGGTTTTTAGAGGGTGGGGGTCGGAGGATTTAGGTTTTTGGGGGTGTGGTGGTTAGGTTTTTGGGTTTAGCTTTAGCGTTTAACTTTAGGGTTTAGCTCTAGTCTTTATTTCGATGAGCCGGTTCCAAGGCCGCTAGAATTAGTTTAATCGGGGTTTATTTGACTCAGTTTCTTAGGTTTCTTAGCGAAAATTCACTTATTAGCGGAATCTTCCCATATATATATATGTGTGTATATATATATATATAATAGTAGTAATAATAATAATAATAATAATAATAAAAATCTAAGTTACATGTGTGCCTATTTTCCCAAAGTCGTTTTCTATTTAAAATGTTTTTTTTCTAAATCCTGTTTTAGTTAATATATATTATTATCTTTATTATTTAAAAATAATATTTATAAAATTGTAAAACTGTATAATTTTTTTTTGAAACTGTTAAATGTATTTTTTAAGGTGTTAGTGATTTTGAATTCTAGTTTTTAACTTTAGGCATTTTTTTTAATAACTTTTACATGTTTCTAAAACTTTCAATTTTTTTTACCCTTTTCAAACTATTATATTTATAAAATTTTATGTATTTTATAATTTCTATAAATTTCAATCTTTAACAATTTTAGTAAAATTTTTAATGATTTAATATCTTTAATAAAATTAAACAAAACTAATCAGGTAACATATAGTTCTATAAAAATAATAAAAAAGTATCATGATTCTATAAATAGTTAATATAAATAACAAAAATGGCAAAAAAGTATAAACATGATAAGTTTGTTTTATACAAAAACCTTATTCATAATAAAAAAATCATTACATTTACAAAAAAAAACTATTTAGTAACATAAAAATAAGGTATAGATAAAATATACCATTTATTACTTGTTATACCCTTCGTATTTATTTGCTTGATTTTGGTTTTTTTCCTATATGCTCGTATTCAACTTTGTATAAGTCCCTAAATAGCCTTTAAACACATGTATTCACCTATCATATATGTCTTTTTTTTAGCTGTTATCATAGATCGGTATATTCAGTAAAAATATAGACGGGTACGTCTAACATAACAAAAAAATATATATTTGAATTAATTTCCTTATCTAGTTTTAATTTTGATTAGAAAAATAATGTATTTGTTTAGCTTTAAAACTTATGTCCAAACACTAAAATATAATAATCTTGATTTGTTTAAAGCTCTGACATGCTACTTGTCAGAAAATAGAAACCCAAAAGACTCGTTTTATCTTTCTCTTCGGTTGCATTTGCAAGTGAATAGTGTTTTTTTAGCTTCCAAACCCCCCTCGTCGCTATCTTTACCGGTGGAGAGAGAAACAAACCTCCATTAGATAATCTACCTAAAATAATCAAGCAAACTCGACACCCGAAGCGATAAATCCAATCGGATCAACCAACTCGTCAACTGTTGTGAAATGCTCAAAATCTGCTTTGCGATATTCGTCCCGGTGAGTGTTCTCGAACACGGATGACCTAAATCGTCCTTGATCCGTGTCGTTTGTTTGGATTTGTTATGATTTTGTGTAGATTTAGTTAGAGTAAATTGTATGTGGATCTGATAGATTATTGTTTTATGAATTATGATCGGTGATCCTCTGCTGGAGTGTGGGGATAGGGTTTTGGATGTGATTTTGTGAAATCTGAAAGTATAAATATAAACTGAATAACTGATTGTAGATAGTAAGATTATTTTTATAAGTTTGTTGTATAGGTAACCTTATAATAAGATTTTGTAAAACCTAGGGTAACAACTTCAATGGCAACTCATCTGATGACTATCTTTAGCTGATTATCATGTTTCGAATATTCGATATCACTTGGTTTCAAATTGCATATTTGTTCACTTCTTGTAGCATCTTGAAGCTAGTGAGTTATTGCTGGGAGTTAATCAGCCAAAAGTGGAACAAGGAGTGTCTAGTTTTGTTATTACTGTTTATAATTCTTAAAAGGAATAGAGTTGGGGGCTCTGATTTTTTTTTTCGTTTATATATCTCTAATCTTGTTTTAGCATATAGATTCTATTTTTTTAACAATTAATGAGGTTTTGAACATTTTGTTACAAAATTAATAGTTCTGTGATAGAAGAATATTTTCTTCAATGGTCGAGTTACTCCCACGTCTTACACTCAAATCCTTTTGTTTAGTTCCTGGTAATGACATAAATAAATTCTAGTAGCCTAGCAAAAATCAGTATGTTTGTTCATGGAAATTGTGCTCTATCTAGGGACTTGATTTCGGCATTTTTAATGCTAACTTTTGCCTAAAGAGGAAAAGTAATCAAATGTGTATGTGACCATGGTAACGTCATATACTCATTTGCACAACATGTGAGACATCGTGACATGATACATCATGGTATGGCAACGTGTTGGAGTTGAATTACTCCATAGTATGTTTGCGGATCATGTGATGGGTTCAATTAACTAGAGGAATATGATTGGTTTTTAACACGCAAACGACCAATTGGTTTCTCATGGTATTTTTAGGTGATGATAACATCTTTTTTGTATCTAATACACGTGACTTCAAGCTATAATACTAGTATTCTATTAATGTTGCATAATTATATGAATTATGTGTGGTTCCAATGTGAATTTTGTGTGCTTTTTTCTGCTTGGTGCTTGAATATTTTACTTCTTTGTAATAACTATAGTGTTACATGAGACATTACATGAACGTTGGAACCTACATGGAAGCTAGGGTATGCATGTGCTTACTTCGGGAAAAATATTGTAGTGATCTATAGTGTAAACGTAGAGGTGACAATTTTGATTTATTCACTTATATGGGTCAATTTGGGTTTGTTTTGTCTCTAGCCGGTCAAACACGTAAAATAAAAAAGTTTAGCTAAAAGGGAAATAATTCAAACGGGTTGAAAATCGCCATAGTGTATTTTTGACCCATAAAATCTTCTAAATCATCTTGCTAAAAAAAACTTTGTTGAAATATATAATTTTTTTAATCATATTTGGCACACTAATTATTTGTTAAGAAAGGACAAAAAGTGTTTTTGGTCAACCAGACCCCACCTGTTTCGACTCATACCAAAAATAATATTTGGGCTTTTACCCAAATTATTCATTTCACCACCTCTATGTAAAAGGGATGAAAATAAAAGAAATGAAATTGTAGTGCATCTTCTGTTTTTTTTTTTGGTTATTGTAGGGCATATTGTATGAAACTCGCATTGATTATTATTTTTTCAGGAACACATGTTTGTTGCTGGAATAATCTTGAGGGTTACAAAAGTGTTTGTGGAGGGTGACATTTATTAAAATATTTGGTACTCATCTGGCATAAAATGGCCTCTTCCAGCCTTGGACATGGGGGAGTCGGCACTTCAAGAAACGTTGGTGGATTCAATGAATCATCTAATGCAATTGATCGGTTGGGAAGGGGAATGCTCGAGATGAGACTTAGGGACAAAGTGGAACGTGATGATGACAAAGTGAGTGTAAGTACTATTGTTTTTGTAAATATTTAACGAGTTAAAATGTATTCCTAAAAACATATTTATTATTCCAGGATAGTGAACCAGAGATTGTACACGGGGTGGGTACTGAAGCCGGACATGTGATAAGAACAACAATTGGTGGGCGTAACGGTCAATCTGAACAGGTAGGAAGTTATGAGGTTATAGAATCACATGGTCTATTATGGAAATATTATATATGCTAAAATGTCGTCTTGTTTATAATATTCTTATTCTTTTAATTTCATGTCAGACTGTGAGTTACATAGCAGAGCATGTGATCGGGACTGGTTCCTTTGGTGTTGTTTTTCAAGTAAGCATGGATTTTTTGGTAGATGATTCGGTTTCTATTACGTTTATTGATTTTTAATGCACTTTTTCATTATTGGTGCAGGCTAAATGCAGAGAGACGGGAGAAATTGTGGCTATTAAGAAGGTTCTTCAAGACAAGCGTTACAAGAACAGGGAATTGCAGATTATGCAAATGCTGGACCATCCTAATGTTGTGGCACTTAAACATTCGTTTTTTTCAACTACTGATAAAGATGAGCTGTACCTCAATCTTGTTCTTGATTTTGTTCCTGAAACCGTTAGCCGTACTGCAAGGCACTACACTAGGATGAATCAACGAATGCCCTTGATATATGTCAAGTTGTATACCTATCAGGCATGTGTCTACTGTCTGCCTCACTTTTCAGCTTTGAGTTTAATTTTTGTATAGATGACAAAATGGGTGGTTGGGTAAAACAGGTTCAATTGACCCATAACCATCTTTTTATCCATTTTTATTACAAGTAGTCGATATGTATATGATTACAAAAATCATGTTATTACCATAATAATTTATTTTTATGAAATAAAATGATTTTGGAGGTTGTAAGCATTAAAAATACATTTCAGTTAACTTTTAACCCGTTTCCCTTTAAGCTTAACCTCTTTATTTGACCCATTTGAGCCATTAGGGATAAACCATACCCAAGTCGACCCATTCATAAGTAAATGGGTCAAAATCGCCTAGTCTTAACATTGGCTGATTTTCTTTCATGGTATCTATAAGATATAATAATTTTTATTTTACATATGAAAGGGTTGAAGGTAAAAGAGGTGATTGAAAAATGAACCTCCAGATTGAGAAAGTTTTGTATACATTTCTCTGCAGATTTGCAGGGCACTTGCTTATATTCATAATTGTGTTGGGATATGCCACCGTGACATCAAACCACAGAATTTACTTGTAAGATAATTTTCAAAACTTGATGAATTACTTTCTCTTTTTTCATTCCATTTGCAGATAAAACCCAATTTTTATATATTATATGATTGAATACCTACGTGGTTCTAAGATAGTATCAAGATCACATACCGGGATCAATCACTCATCTAGTTTAAAAGTTTTAAAAGGTACATGTGCTTGTCTTGATGTATCTGACTGAAATTTTTAAACGTCAGTATCAGTAAGGCTAGATTAGTTTTCAATCAAATCTTATGTTCCTACTAGTGAAAGCGTTGGTAACAACTTGATAAGGAAAAGAAATTTAGACTGAAGAGGAATTCATTGGGATTTTGTTAAATCTCAATACTTTAACCGGGTGGCATGTTTGGTAATAATCATCAGAGATCTTGGATTGCATTGTTTTTTAACACATATTATTACTTTCAGGTGAATCCACACACACATCAGCTGAAACTATGTGACTTTGGAAGTGCTAAAGTTCTAGTAAGTCTTAAAACTGTGCATATTGGTTTTCATATTTTATATTGCATACCCTTTTATTTAGATCTTTAATCATTTTTCAGGTGAAAGGAGAGCCGAATGTTTCATATATCTGTTCAAGATACTATCGTGCTCCAGAGCTCATATTTGGTGCCACAGAATATACAACAGCTATAGATATATGGTCAACAGGCTGTGTGATGGCTGAACTACTACTTGGCCAGGTACTTTTAGTTCTAGACTGTATTAACTGTCAACTTCAGTTATTTCTAATTAGATTTAGTTGCAGCCTCTATTCCCTGGAGAAAGTGGTGTCGATCAACTGGTTGAGATTATTAAGGTGAGTTGATTTAACTTCTGCAAGGTCATTTATGTTCTTTATAAAAATGGTTAGAGATCCATTAGAAGGGGTAAGGGATAAAAACTGGTATTTTAGAGCGGATCAAAATGGGTGGGGTTGGGTTTGTAGACTCACAACTACTTTTTTGTTCATCGTTAGTTTTTACAATAACAGTCTAAATTGTTGAATAAAGCAATTTAGATGATTTTTTTGTAACTGTGAGAACATGTTAGTAGAAAACTCACGGGGCCCCACCAATATCATGGGATAATGTAAAACGCAGCTTGGGTTGGACAGGTGGCCTTCATGGGGGTTAACCGTAACCCTGCTAGAGGGACTCAAGCGCTTATCACACCATCCCCTTGAAGGTTGATTTAGGAGGTTGTATGTATTAAAAATACACTTTTTGGGCGACGTTCCAATATGTTTAACCTATTTGACCCAACTGATCCGTTTTCTTTTTAGTTAATCTTTTTATTTGACTCGTTTGAGATAGAGCATAGTCCAGTTCGACCCGTTCATAAGCAAGTTTAGATATGTATAACTACATTTTGCAGATATGAAGTTCCAATATAAGGTTTACTAGTTTCATGTAGTCCAATTGTTTGTACAGGTTTTGGGAACACCTACAAGAGAGGAAATAAAGTGTATGAATCCAAACTACACCGAGTTTAGGTTTCCTCAAATAAAGCCTCATCCATGGCACAAGGTATGCTTAAAGTTATATATTTAACTATGTATTATGCATCAATGGATCATGTAGTGCTTAGAATGTTAGGCAACATGGACCAATGTTGGTGCTTGAAAAATTGGTAATTATATGATTCATGTAGATTGTAGATCACAATGTGGTTTACTATGACGCCTCAAAATTCTCATGTTAGAGGGTGAAATTTGTTATTGAACTTTGGATAGTATTATTAATTATCTTGGAGCAAAGTAGGTATAACCTTCTTTATATTTCATTGAAATGTGTAAACCTATCTTAATTTTAAGGTTAATTGCCAAAAAACCAACATGGTATGGTGGGTTAACCAATTTGACAAGCCTGCTCTTTTTAGCTAATCTAACAAGTATTGAAAATTTGGTTCACCAAACTGAACCTACCAGTCAGTTAAGTAGCCAGAAATCTGATGTGGCATGTCGGGTGGTGTTAAAAAAATATTGTAGGAAACTAGAATTGAAACAAGTGGAGGGGATTAATCTAAAAAGTAATTAAAAGAAAAAACTTTTTGTTTGTTTTGTGAGATCCTGATGACACCACATTGCAGTTGGTATTTTGGTAGAGTATCGAGTATTAAATGGGATCAGATTGTTGATCGACTAAAGAATTGAAACTTTAATTTGTTCTCTTTTAATTTTGGAAAATCTGAGATTTAAATTTAAAAGTTGATCTGCAAGCAATTTGAGAGATTAAAGTGTTGATTTTGATTATTGACTAGTGGAGGTGGTCTGTTAAGAGGGGAAAAGTCCTTTTTCCTATTATATTCATTTCACTTTTCTCTTAAATTAGTTTTTTTTTTTCTTATACTCATTATTTTTATGTGAAAAATTGTCCCATAAATTTTTCTTCTTCTATTTAGCTATATCTTTCACTTAGGGTGTATCCACATTAGTTGACCAATGATGAATACCCTGTTCTTTTAAGAATTATTACTGATATACTCGTTACCATTGTCTGTGTATAATTTCATTTTAACCTCATATTTTCCCTAATTAAATAAACCGGACATAAACGAGTACCATCATCAATAAACATTTTTGATATTTTACTAACAAATAAATATAGGATGTTTGCAGGAAAGAATAAACTGATGATATTGATATTAGATCCACATAATTCTTTAATATGTTCTACTTTTCAGGTTTTCCAGAAGCGTTTGCCTCCTGAAGCAGTGGATCTTGTTTGTCGGTTTTTCCAATATTCACCCAATTTACGATGCACTGCTGTAAGTTGAATCTTTTTTAAAAATTCAGTGGTATTGATGATGTAGTGATTGTTTTTTTTAACTGTTTTTCCTAAATATTTCTATGCTGCAGTTGGAAGCTTGTGTTCATCCCTTCTTTGATGAACTGAGGGACCCCAATACCCGTCTTCCCAATGGTCGCCCCCTTCCTCCACTCTTCAATTATAAACAGCAAGGTAACTTGGATTCATAATCCAATAACTATATTGAAGAAAGAATATAAACATAGGGGGTGTTTGGATTTGCCTCTTTATTGAATCAAAGAAGATAAAACATAGGAGGTGTCTGGATTTTTGTTTTGAAACTGTGTTTAAACATTTAGAACAGAATCTGCTTTTGTTCTTCTGATTATATAGACTGTAGAATTTGAATGCTTCATTTGAACTAAGCTTTGACTAATTCTGAGTTTGTTGAATTGTGTTTTGGGTGTTGTAGAACTTGGTGGGATTCCTAGAGAGACAATCCAGAAGCTTATTCCGGAGCATGCTCGGAAACAGAACTTATTCATGGCTTTAAACATCCAATGAGTTTGGTGTCAATATGCTGGATTGGATTTACTACATACTGTTTGGTGCTTGTTACTTGTATGTTACATATGAGCTTGTTATGAAATGAGGGTGAGTTGGGTATAGAAGTAAGCCCAATTTTATTATCTTAATCTATCTATCTATGCGGTTTATGTAGTTGGTAACTGTTTTCTTACGGTTTTGCTCAGATCGGTCATTGAGTTTGTGGTTTTTTTCATGCCAGTGTATTTCTTCTTTGGTGAATCACTTAGTGCACCATGGTTTGCACACTTTGTAGAAATGGTAAAATAGGTGGGTGAGTTGGATAACACGTCAAAATGGCTGAACGGTTAATTTGTAGTATGGCTTGATAAGGTAGAGTTGGGGGCTGTTTGATAGCTGCTTAATGATTCAATTAAGAGGCTACCTCTGAATCTGTCAGAGGCAGGGGGTGTTTGTTTTAGATTTTGACAGTCTCTTAATAGTTTATTTAGCCTCTTAATGGTTTAGCACAGAAACCATGTTGAACCATTCAGTGCTCTTAATGAACCAAACAGCCCCTTAGATTTATTGAAATGTTTTGAGTCAGTTTTATAATTGTCTTAGCGTTGAGCCGTTGAATTTCATAACACTTTTATTATTTTGGTAATGATCTATTTTTGAGTAAAATAAAATAATAAAATATGAAGTTTTATGTATTACATACACATACAATTTGAATTTGAAGTTGAAGTTGAAGTTTGTACTGTAAACGAACCGAACGTTCAGCGAACAGTTCGTGAACCGTTCGGCGAGAAGTTCGTTTAATAAATGAACGAACATGAACAAGGAATTCTGTCCGATTAACTAAATAAACGAACATGAACAGATGTCTCGTTCGTTCAATTGTGTTCGTGAACGTTCGTTTCTTTACGTTCGTTTATGTTTGTTAAAGATTTTTGTATATTTCTATTTATTTTATCTAAACTTTTTATATTCTTAAAAAAAAATTTACCCTAACAATTAACTAAGTAAAGTAAGTTCGATACATGTACATAAAACTTGATATTAAAATGATCTTATTAAATGTTCATTTCGGAAGACGTTAGGGTTGACATCAAAAGTCTCAAACAAGGCTTCGTTCGGTTCCGTTCGTGACCAGATCTATTTCCTTAATGAACGAACACGAACATTAAATTTCGTTCAGTCAGTGTTCGTGAACCGTTCATGAACAAGTAAAATGCTAAACGGACGAACACGAACAAGGCTCCTTTCGATTCGTCTCGGTTCATTTACAGTCCTAGAAGTTTGTGAACAATGTTCACTCACGATAAAGATGTATACAATTAGTGTATGTATAGGTGAACACTTACAACAAAGATGTATACAATTAGTCTAAGAAAAATAAAGTGGAAGTGAAATAGCGAATGTAGGGGATAAGAACCAGATGGGATAATGGTAAGCCCCAATTCTGCAAGTGTAAATTAGTCAATGACTAGAAATTAAGTCCACGCGATGCGACGGGTTTGTGAACTGATATTAACGTGATTGGGTACATAAAATAAACGTATGAAATTGCCACGACTCGATTCTGAAGATCGAAAAATAGATAAATTGTGGCGAATAGGAGCTAACATTGAAACAACAAATTCGTTAAATAATTTAGTAACAAAATAAAAATATAAAAAGGTAATTTTTACAAACGAATATAAAATAAAGTAAAAGAAAAAAAAATGAAATTTAAGGGGTAAACTCAAAAGTTTAGAAATTTGAGGGGTAGAGCTGAAATTTTGTTTCAGGAGTAAACTTGAAACTTTATAAATTTGAAGGATATATTTAAAAATATAGAATGTTCAAGGGATATACTAAACTTTGGTTGGTGTTATTTAGTAAATACGTGCATAGGATGATTATTTGATTTTGGATTCCATAATATTTTCAAATAGTTAATAAAATATTTTTACACAATTTTAATTTTTATAGTATTTTAATCTTTATAATTAATTTTAGACATATTTTGTTTTTCTATTATAACATTTAAAATATGACGTTTTACAAAATTTTAAGTGTACCGTTGCGACATGACTATTTTTATCTACGTTTCGATATAAATTTCATTAAAAACCAAGTTTTCGTTATAATGTACAAGATATAAGGGCACGAACGTACAAGCTGTTGAAGTTGTTTTAAGGTTTCATTTTTTTTCTCTTGCAACTTTTAAAGTGTAATGTTTTATAAAATTCGTGATTTGTCGTTTCCATGTTTTTTTAGCCTTTCGATGTGATTTTTTTCTCTGGCTTAATACTAGTGTAAGTATTTCATCCTTATTAAGATTATCAGTTGTATTTTGTAGAAGATATGAGTTATTGATTCTCTGAATTTTACTTGGATTGAAAGTTTGTAAATCTTTTTGTTGATTTAATACACAACGAATCATTTTGACATGGTATCGGAGCTTTAGGCTCGTGATTCTTGGTGATATCGGTTGTTCGATCGATTGGAAGTTGACCAGTCGAGTGTTAGGGTTTCTTCCGCTGTTTGGGTTTTGTTCAAAATCTAAGAGTAATAACCTTAGTTCTGGGTTTCTTGAAGCGTACTCTTGATCCTTCTCGTTAAGGTTCTCTGTTCGCAAAACCCTAGGTCTGAATCCTAAATCTGGTGTTATATCGGAATTGTCTACATTGATCTCTGGTTTTGTTGTTGAAGATTTTGGTACTTCTATGGTCAATGATGAACTTTGGGAGATTAGGAAGTTTTTTTAATTCTATTCCTTTTGCCACTATTCTAAAACCTCACTGTAAGTGTTCCTCCTCTTTTTGGTTGATAGTTGTTCAGTCTTTAGTATGTTTTACTAGAAATTTTGTGTGTTAAAAAAGGTTTTCTAAGCATGTTATGGGCAGATCATTCTTGAGTTCGACTCTTTACTCGGTAGTTGAGACAATCTTGATGTGGAATCTTTGAATCCATGGGTTGGTTGTGATTTGGGGCTCGTGTGTTTTCCTTCTAGGCTCCCGATTAATTGATCTAAGACGGGTAATGTTATGGGTCATACGTCTGTTCTAGGCTCGTCACAGTTGAGAGATCTCGCACACCTTGTTTTTAATTCTGACTCTATTAGATTTTTGGGTTATATCTTGGGTATTAACAACACAGTTCTTGATTTCAGTTTATAATGGGTTGTTGATACGTCTACCTGTGATATGTTATAAGAATAGATCTTTTATTAATAATTTAGTACTTATTACGATTATTAAAATAATGTATTAATATAATAATTAATTAGAATGAAAATGATAAAATTATTAAAAAAAAGGACTAAAGTCACGTTAGTACTTGAAGAAATTTATTAATTAACCTCATTAAATCACATAAAGTTGAGAACATGTGAAACTTAAGACACGAAAATCAATTTAATAATTCACAAATAGTCAAAGAGGTTCTGATGTAGTGGTTGAGATGAGGCCTGAAGTCCCAAGGAACACGGGTTTAATGCCTGTCACCATCATTAATTTCTGAGGCATGCAAATGAGGCCTAGTTCTTAGACTGATGCACTAGGGTTTTACCCAAGCCGATCCAGGGTTCGAGCCTCGGCTCTCCCTCAAGCCCGGAATGAGCCGTATTAGGTGGGATTTTTCCTTGGATGCTCTCCAACTCTGACGTCAAGTGGGCCCGGTTAAGACAACATATTGGCCGAAGTTGGACGAGGCTTTCCCATGTGACGGGGGTGCGATGTCACAACATTCAATGTTCGCCGTTAAAAAAAAATAGGTCACAAATATATAAATTTATTATTTAAAACATGGTTTTTAGGCCACGTTTGGTTCGCGGAATTTTCTTGAATTGGAATTGGAATTAATTCTTTTCAAAATCATGTTTGGTTGGACCTTGGATGGAATTGGAAAGTTTTTCCTCAATCAATAGAATTCACTTTCCTTCATATGAGTGATAGAATTATAAACATTGGAATGTTTTAAAGATTACCAAAATATCCTCGTATATAATCATCAAAAACCAAAATAAAAAATTACTACTTGAAACACATATCATTAAAACATAAATCAAAATTAAGAATCAAAATCCAAATTAGAAATCAAGCATTTTGTATGTAAAGAATTTATTTGATAACGAACGTAAAAGTAAAAAAAAAATTGTTTCAATCTATATTCACCATCATCTCCATGCTACACACTCACCAACATATTGATTTGTTCTATACAGTTCCATTTTAACACGACATAATGATTTGTTTAACCCAAATGATTTGTTTTTACAGTTCCATTTTAACACAACATATTGATTTGTTTAACCTCAAATGGAATTTAACCCAAAAACATTTTTTTATGTTCATCCATATTATTAACGAGGCTTGAAGATTGTGAAAAGTAATCAACGATTTGTTTATATGTTTTTACTATCAATGACTGTGATTATAAAGATGATTTAGTAAAGACGGTTGAATGAAAAAAAAAAAAGAATACTTATTTAAGGTTTAAGTTGTCATTCTCAACATTCCATTTCAATTTAAAATTTACTAATAAAACAAGTTATAAATTTTTAAAGAATTCCATTCCAATTCCATTTACAATTCCATAAAAAAAACATTCCGCAAACCGTACGCCGCCTTAGTTTTACATTTTTTAAAACCCTGTCCATCCCCTATTTATCTTCTTCTTTCCACAAACTGATTTCCAATTCCTCCGTCTTCCCCAGATTTCCTAGGGTTTAAGCCGCCGGCGACGGCAACAACAGATGGCCTCATCAACAGTCCCCATCCATCCTCTCGGAGTCACCGCCTTTGCTTCCACTAACAAATCCCCCAAAACAGTCCTTTTCGGACGAGGTTTAACGAATTCTGTTTCATTTTCGCAACAAATATCATCTCTAAAGCTCAAAAGAAGCAGCAGAAATCGCGGCAATGGCGCTCTTAGAGTTGTGGCCGAGAAGGTCGTCGGAATCGACCTCGGAACCACCAACTCTGCCGTCGGTGCGATGGAAGGCGGGAAGCCTATTATTGTGACGAACGCCGAGGGGCAGCGGACGACGCCGTCCGTTGTGGCGTACACGAAGACCGGAGATAGGCTGGTTGGACAGATTGCTAAGAGGCAGGCTGTTGTGAACCCTGAGAACACCTTCTTCTCGGTTAAGAGGTTCATCGGGAGGAAGATGTCGGAGGTGGACGACGAGTCGAAACAGGTGTCGTTACGGTGGTTCGTGATGAGAACGGCAATGTGAAGCTTGACTGCCCTGCCATTGGCAAACAATTTGCTGCTGAAGATTTCAGCACAGGTATACTACTATTACTAAATTAGGTTAAATTTAAATTTAAATTGAGTATTGTGTAATTTGTGTTACACTGAATTGGTATTTATTGGTGTTTAATATCATTAGGTTTTGAGAAAGCTTGTAGATGATGCTTCAAAGTTTTTGAATGATAAGGTTACTAAAGCTGTTGTAACAGTTCCTGCTTATTTCAATGATTTTCAAAGAACAGCAACGAAGGATGCGGGTCGAATTGCGGGCCTGGAAGTTCTTCGTATAATTAACGAGCCTACAGCTGCCTCACTGGCCTATGGTTTTGAGAGGAAGAATAATGAAACCATATTAGTGTTTGACCTAGGAGGTGGTACATTTGATGTTTCAGGTGAGGAAATTGGGATAATCATCTTTCTTCTGAATTATGTTTTTAAAGATAAATATTGTTATTAGATGATTCTTTTTTACTTGGTGACATGAATTTATATAAATTAGGGTTTAGGGTTATGCATCTTGAATTTATATAAACAGTCTTATTCGGACACACGTTTAAGGTTATGTATCTTGAATTCATATTGTTTATGAATCTTGAATTTAGCGATGTGTAGGTCTTTTCAGTTCAAATTTCTTTTGATTTGTACCCATTTGTTATTAAACATGTTTTTTTGATGTTTGTTTCTCTTGTTGTCGATGTAGTTCTTGAGGTTGGTGATGGAGTATTTGAGGTGCTTTCTACTTCTGGAGATACGCATCTGGGTGGGGATGATTTTGATAAGGTTAGTATTGTTTTTGAGCCAATATGATTGTCTGTTTACTACCATTTGTTTGTTTTATTCCGGTGATTGTAATTTCTTTTATATTTTATACAATTTTGTAGAGAATAGTAGATTGGCTAGCTGCAGGCTTCAAGAAAGATGAAGCATAGATCGGCTTAAGGATAAACAAGCTCTACAACGTTTGACTGAGACAGCCGAAAAGGCTAAAATGGAACTTTCAACCTTGACACAAGCAAATATTAGGTAATAGTACCTTTAAAAAACCAAGCTTATTTATTTTTTTGTCCTTTTTGACAAATGAATTTACTGGTTTATGGTTTTTATTTCCTTGCTAGCTTGCCTTTCATCACAGCCACGAATGATGGCCCGAAACACATTGACACGACTCTTACAAGGGCAAAGTTTGAAGAACTATGCTCAGATCTACTGGACAGGTACATTTAAATTTATTACAAGTTTTAATGTTTTTTTGGAGTGTATCTTGTCAATATTGCTTGCTGGAAACCTTATTTTTAGTGATTATTTTCAATGTGCCCTTATTCAATTTTTTTACTCTTAGAAAAGAAAAACGGTCGATAAAATGATATATTTGGTTTTTTTTTTCAGGCTTAAGAAACCAGTTGAAAATTCTCTGAGAGATGCAAAGCTTTCGTTCAATGATCTAGATGATGTGATCCTTGTTGGTGGTTCAACACGTATTCCAGCTGTTCAGGAAGTTGTTAAGAGTCTGACCGGAAAGGAACCAAATGTTACTGTTAATCCTGATGAAGTTGTTGCCTTGGGAGCTGCAGTTCAGGTATAATATTTTAATTATTGTTTTTTTTTTCTTCTATTCTTTGCGCATATTGGATGGATTATGATAAAAGTTTTAAGTCTTTCTGAAACTTTTGTTTTATTTATATTATGGAGTGTTTGGATATGCTGTTTGAAAGTGGTTATCTGTTGATTTTCAGGCTGGTGTTTTGGCTGGAGATGTGAGTGATATTGTTCTACTTGATGTGACACCACTATCCATCGGGCTAGAAACCCTTGGTGGTGTGATGACAAAGATTATACCAAGAAACACAACTCTCCCCACTTCAAAATCAGAGGTTTTCTCAACAGCTGCTGATGGTCAAACAAGCGTTGAAATTAACGTTCTTCAAGGTGAAAGAGAATTTGTTAGAGACAATAAGTCTCTTGGTAGCTTCCGACTTGATGGAATCCCTCCTGCCCCACGTGGTGTCCCACAAATTGAGGTCAAATTTGACATTGATGCAAACGGTATTCTCTCTGTCACTGCCATTGATAAAGGCACAGGAAAGAAGCAAGATATCACCATTACTGGTGCCAGCACACTTCCTAATGATGAGGTATCTTATCTCTTTTAATTTGTTACTCGTGGTGGAAAATGAGCAACGGTTAACAATTTTGATACGCGGTCTTGTGACTAATGTGATGAACAGGTACAAAGAATGGTTAATGAAGCCGAGAAGTTTGCAAAAGAAGATAAGGAAAAACGTGACGCCATAGACACAAAGAACCAAGCAGATTCAGTTGTTTACCAGACAGAAAAACAGTTGAAAGAATTGGGAGATAAGGTTCCCGCCCCTGTTAAAGAGAAAGTTGAGGAGAAACTTGGACTGCTTAAGGACACCATATCTGGTGGCTCAACACAGACAATCAAAGATGCCATGGCTGCTCTTAACCAAGAAGTTATGCAGCTTGGACAGTCACTGTACAACCAGCCTGGTGCACCGGGGGCAGTTCCTGCACCTGGTGATGCACCAGGGGCTCTCAGTCCTCGGACCCATCAAGTAAGGGGCCTGAAGGAGATGTCATTGATGCAGATTTCACCGACAGCAATTGAGTCATTTCACATTCGTTATCGAGGTAATAATAGTTGAAGCCTGATTTTTTGAGCTGCTAATTTCATTTAAGTTGTCTATAAGTACTATATAGTAATAGAGATGATTTTTGTTCATTCAGGGTAGTTAATGTTATGCATCTGAAACATGATTACATCATAAGAATCTATGTGCAATATGATTGCTAATAAAATGTCATTTCTGGGTATAGAAACAACCCCTACCTTGATAAAACTTAGTCTTGTTCAAACAGATTGTCAAGTTTCTTCCGATGCCAATAAACAAAGAGCATCTGGACATCCTAAAGGCTCACTGAAAAGAAAGACACAAGTATCTTTATCAAGCAAAAATTATTACTAGTTATTCATAAATCACTATTATATTTGTAAATTCTGAAGGTCTAAACTAAATATAAGCGTCTTAGCGTCAATATTAGAAAGTTAAAGTTTGAAGTCTTGTGTGTATTTATATTAGTCAAGGGTCCAGTGTGTAAGTTCATAAGTTAGAACCCTTTATTGTCAAAAGGGTGTATGTGGAAGCGGTTCGTAGGGTTTATATACCCTTCGTAAGTTTCATATCATCATATGATGGTAAAACACATGTACTCTGTAATACATGTAAGAAGTGAGTAAACCTACTAGTTGATGTAGAGGTACACAATGGAATCGGGTTGGACTTGACCCGGTACACAATGGAACCGGGTAGAGGTGGAGCCGGTTCCCGTTCCGGGTCGGGTTGTTGACCGGGTTTTTTTTTTCCGGTTTGAATGATTCGGCTCCGGTGTAAAACTGAATAATAGGAACCGGGTTTTTTTGTGCACCTCGATGAGTAAAACTGTGAGATAATAAAAGTAACTGTCTTGATGTTCAAATCTTCACACGTTATCACTCCAAAGTGTGAGAATTTTCATCGAATCTTTAAAACAAATAACCTAAAACTTGAAGAAGATAGGGGGGAGGCGACAACAAACATTAATCAACGACGGAAATCGTCAGTCAATTGACGAGTTCGGAGTTAGGTCAGAACAACGTGATTGATTTAATGGAGATGATAGAATTCGGTGGGTCTTGATGGCGGTACAAAAGACACTAGTATATTAACTTTTTATACCTTTCAAAGTTGAAAATAGTAAAATAATCATTTTATGTAAACTTAACCTCTATTTTAAGTGTTGTCACTCTACCAATTTACAATGATACAACTAAATTTATAATGTTTTAAAGGAAATTAAATTTCATAATATAAATATGGCCATAAGGGATATCTTTGTAATCGAACAAAAATATATTATCCATGAAACAATAAACTTCTCTTGATATAAATAATTAGGTAGTGTTTGTTATGCATGAATGTATGATGAAATGGAATGAGTCATTATGTTAGAATGAAACAAAACATGTTTGGTAATCATATATGAATGAAATGGACCATTACATAAGAAATGTGATTCTTTCGTTTCTAATGATTATTTCTTAGGGGAGAGTGTTTTTTCCTCCATTCCTTGAGGGATGGGTGTTTTTTTTCATTCTTTGGAAGAGGTGTTTTTTTTTCCATTCTTTAGGAGAGATGTGTTTTTTTTCGTTCCTTCAAGGAATAAAATGATTTTGTTAATTAATGACCCGAACCATGACTCGAACCATGGACTGACCCATGTCCATACCCATACCCGTACCCACGACCCGACTCATGACCGGAACCATGACCTGACCCATGACTCGGACCATGACCCGATCCATTACTCGACCCACGACCGATGGCGGATCCAAGAATTTTTCGAGGTTCACGGTTTTTAGATGCTCCAGTTTCATAGGGTAGGACATAAAAAATTTCGATTCGTTTCGATTGTTCGGGTCAGGTAAGGTTCATCACATAATAAAAATACAATACAATAATAAAAAAAACGTCATTAGAAATTAAAAAAACACGTAATATGTGTAGTCATTTCATTACCTCATAGCAAACAAGCTATATTAAAAGACGATTCAATATTTGGAGATAAATACTAAAAGATGAGCTTATTTTTTACTCGGTTTATTTTTCGTTTTTATAGTTTTTCATTAGAAATTGTAAGGTAAACATCGGTTGGGTAAAATGTATTAAAAACCTTCTATTGATCATGAAATTTCTCTTTTTATTCATGTATGAGTTTTCTAGTCAGATTTAGTATTTATATATATATATATCCCTCAGCCTTAAAAAAAAATTAATGTCCCTTGATATAGATGTTACTAAATACTAACAGATATATTAATAGTTATTATTTAAATGAGCAACTAAATGGTCACTTGTATAAATCGATTGTAATGGTTTGTTGTACGTATATTTTTATATTGTGTTTTATTCTTATTATATTATTATTATTATTATTATTTTTCTTATTCCGTTCCCTAAGATCTTACACCAAAAAAAATAACTATATGAAATAACAACTTCTACAGCTTTTCATGGATTAATAAAATAACAGATTAACATCTTGGGTATATTATTATTTTATCTTTTTGTTACACATGAATACATGTTATATTTGTGAGATTAAACTTTTTTATATGCGGGAGAAATCTACTAATAAAATATAAAGATTAAATGAAGCATTAATATCCAAATATTTCGTCCTTTGATTTCATTTTATTTTCATAAGAGGAGAGGTTTGATAATTTCATGACATTCTAAGTATCGAAAAAGTAAGAGAAGCTAATTTTTGTAAAAATAAACTATTTTAAACATTATATTTGTTATAAAAGTTAGGTTGATAATAATTTATTAATTATTAATTTTATTTTAAAACTAACTTTGTTAGTAGACTATTTAGGTCGCCAATAAATAAAAGGCAAACATAAAACACTAAACTATTTTCTGATTTTTCTTACAAAAGTCTTTTAACAATTTTTTTATATATAAAAAAACCAATAAACTTTCTCTTTGTTCTCACAAAAAGTCTATCAACAAATTTTTGAACATAAAAACCAACATACTCTTGTTTTTTCTCACAAAAATCACTCGACAACTATTACTTTAGTAAATGAATAGGTAGAAACAAGATACAGGAAATTGACTGACAAATTCATTCTATAAAGAGATGATTCGTAATCAAATTAATTCCATTGTGTAAAAACACCTATAAAATATGTGAAAACACATAAACAATCAAATCGTTTTACAATCAAATCGTTTGGTTTGATCTTGTTTCCGTCGGTCGATTTCCTTTGTCTTGCTTTTGCCGATTTATTTGCTAGGTATATGGTTGTCGAGAGACTTTTGTGAGAAAAACAAGAAAGTATGTTAGTTTTTTATGTGCAAAAATTTGTTGAGTGACATTTGTGAGGAAAAAAGAGAGGGTATGTTGGTTTTTTATGTAAAAAAAAATTATTGAGGGAACTGTGTGAGAAAAAACATAAAGTATATTGATTTTTTATGATATTTATCCATAAATAAATTGTAACATTAAGATTAAGTCTAGAGTTTTTAAAACATAGAGTATCGGAGAAAGAATCTAGAGTTTTTTTTGGAAAAGTGCAAGCTAATTTTGAAACAAAGGCT
Organism: Smallanthus sonchifolius; assembly: GCA_023525975.1. NCBI lineage: Eukaryota > Viridiplantae > Streptophyta > Magnoliopsida > Asterales > Asteraceae > Smallanthus > Smallanthus sonchifolius. Next base: position 69,635,467 of record CM042033.1, on the reverse strand, counting down.
TTATTCTCTAGAATGTTATAAGTAATAGAGTTTGAGCTTCAATCTAGCCGTCGATGTAAATAGATTCTAACCGTATATTTTGATGGAACTGTGTTAATAAATAGGATATGCATCAATTGACACAAACCACATGATGATTTCTAATCTCTCTTGTAGAAGTTGTTACAAACATTAGAAAAAGCACAATTGTTTCATAGTTATGTTATGACCTCAAGAACTATGAATATAGTTTTTAAAATGTTTGGTTTTGCTATTAAAAAATGGCTTGCAGCGCAGCTTGTTGCTTGTTTGCCTTCTATTTCGATGTAAAAAAATCACATTTTATGCTAACTTTTAAGAAATTAACCATTGTTTCATATAATTGCAAGCTTTTATCCTTTTTATGTTTTGAAAAAAATGTTATTCAACACGCTTTAATCATTTGATTCTCATTTATGCCTTGTCTTAAACATCAACTTTAGTCCATTCATAGAGCTCCATGTCATAGCATCCATTACAAACTTGGGATCTCTTGCCCATCAAAATACTTCACGTTGAATGGTGGCGTTTTACGATATTCAACATCTTTTTCAAATGCGATTTTATGTGCAGATCCATACGCTGCAGGAATCCACCAATCTTGTTCATGGTCACAAGCAAGATAGTGTTCTCGTCATTGTAATTGTAATTACAAACCCAAATAAAGTAACCCTTTACATCAATCATGTTCCAAAATCTACAAGTGTCCAAACATATACGAACTCCATATTCAAATTGGATATAAAATGCAAAAGTAAAAAACAAAACTGAAAATATATACTTTGATTGAAACCTCACCCAAGTTAGTCTTGGTGTTGGAGTAAAGCCAATTCTAGCAATCTAAAACCACGTTATTTTGAGGTAGTAAATCAAGATGATTCTTTGCTTTGGGCTTTGGTGCCTTTTCCTTCTCTATAGCTTGGGCTTCGACCTTTTCCTTCTCTATAGCTTGGGCTTCGGGCTTAGGTGCCCCTTCCACTTTCTTAACTTCTTTTTTGGACTCGACTTCTGATTTAGCCTCATGTTTCTTTGCTAACGGAGGAGGAATAACTACTTTTGTTTGCTTTACTTCATCGGTTATCTTGTTGAAATTGTGTTGATTAATCATGGTCTAGAAAACCTCTCAACATAGGATACTCAGACATGAAGCTCTTTGGGATTGATAGTTTAAAACCTATCAACAAATTGCATGTCATGACGGTGTAAACCAAGGTCACTCCATCACCAACCAAGAAAGTGGGAAGCAAAGTGCTTATCTAGAGCATCAAGACAAGGGTTGATGAAAACTTTTGTATGTTTAAAACTTGATAGAACGCTGTTTGCAACTGTATATGAAAGAGAAGCTTTGATAAACTTTACTAAATCACGCAAGGGTAGATCCTGGTTTGACAACTGGAGGTACAAAACTTTACAACTCTTTACCATATTATTATTATTTCTTGTTTTCTGTTTTTCCAATTTGATTTGAATCGGATTGTTGTTGAATGAAGCCGAATTGGATTGCTGATCGAATAAAGGTGTTGTTTAGAATTGGATTAGCTTATAACTGGATTGCTGATGGAATTCAATTAGAATTGTTGCAGAATGATGTTTATTGATCGAATGAAGCTGTTGTTTAGAATTTCTGTTTGGCGAATAATGGAACTGATTACTGCAGGCTAGGTCAATCGGTTGGTCAAACTAAGGGGGCAATACAAAACTAGAATTCAGGTTTACTCAAGCATGTCGGTTTCTGTCTTTCATTACCCGAGACCGAGATTCATGCAAAACAAGACTAAAGACCAACCAATATACACCAATCGGTCTGGTGTCGAGTATTTTTGGGTCGGTGATTGGGTTTAATCTGGTAGGCCTAATATCCGCACACTCCTAATCAAGACCTCTCTTCAAGCTAGAAATAGAATTCAAGCAAAAATAGCGATAACAATAACAAATTGATACCCTGCAAGCACGATTCTTTATAGCAATATAATCATTTTTTTCTAGTACTACCAACTTGTTTGCTAGGGGAAAGTCTTTGATATTCTGACATCGGCCTTTGACTCGATTTGATGCTTTCGCGGGACATATTTGCAAATTTGACACAAAAAGTGATGAATAATAAAGATTTGCACGATTGGATAGAATTTGGTGTATTAGGGTTTTAAGAAACAACCGTACAAAAGAGAAACTATATGGTTTATTGAGATTGAATTGTAGACGTTTGATTAGACTACCTTGTTTTTGTCATGGTGATATCCATGTACCTCTTGTTTGATTGCTAAAAGCCCTCTCACTTATGAATTTGTCATATCACGCCCCCTATGTTTTCAATATATATTTAAACCACACCCATCAAACAAAATCCTCACCAACAAGATTTGATATTTTAAATCGCCTGAAGCAGTTTGTGACACCATGTCCCCAGTATGGGCCGATGTGTCACTATTATAGAAGTCTAATCACAAACATAATTTCATGAAAGCTTAATGCGTTATACGGTTTAACAACTTAATAGGAAATACGAGGTCAAACGCATTACATTTATTTATAGAAATTTATTTTTAAACTCTCTAGTACTCTTCTAATTCTTATCCCCAACTGTACTTCTTTACTTAGAATATGAAAGAGACACCAAGATTATCCTTAAAACTTTAGGAAAGAATCAAAGTTATAAGTCCTGTAAACTATGGATGCAATTGAGCGATCACCGGTTAACTAGGAGTGAAGTCCTCCTCTTCCTCATTACCGCCCCTAGCTATACATGAAAGTCAACAAAGTTATTCCTCTGGTGAGAGGTTGGGTGACGGGTCATATAGGAAAGTATACATGAGTACCCATATAGTTACGGGTGATACTTATCTTGTAAAACAACATAAAAGCATCCTGGTGTCATCATCTTGTGAATAGAGAGATTGACGTAATAAATAAGTTGTCACATCCGAGTATTGAGACACTAATAGATAGCTACCAGGACGATGATAAATTTTATTTGGTTACGGACCTTTGTTCTCATGGAACACTCTCCGATCAAATGAAAGTCAAGGGAAGGTACACCGAGACTGTGGATGTTGGTGTTACCCTTGAGATTGTCGAAACACTCAAGGTGAAGCTTTACCTAACTTAATTATGTTCATTTTTTTTGTATTTTAGTTGTGGCATTGATAATTGTATTTCTTTCTTACATATTTGCCACGAATGTGGTGTTATACACCATGATTTAAAACCGGAAAACGTCATGTTTGTGGATGAGAAAGCGACGTCAAATTTAATGTTAAATGATTTTCGGTTATCGATGATCTTCAAAATAGGTAAAGACCATGAACTACATAACTATCAAAATTTGGTTTATTTAAATACTAACAATATTACTTACTCCATTAATTAGATGAAAGATTAAACGCTGAGCATGGTGGTACTTTACACTACACGTCTCTCGAACTCTTTCGGGAAGGCAAGTATGGTCCAAAGGTTGATATTTGGAGCGCGGGTATCATATTATACGAGTTGCTTTATGGCATACGTCCATTTAATACTAATGTCTTTAAATTAGTCATAATTTGTGTATAATACAGCCGATAATTGCCAGATAGATCAGAGGGCGCTATCACTTGGAACCGTAGTCACTAAAGAGACTAAAGGTTTTAAATGGAAGCAAACATTGCTCGATATATAAGAGGGTGTGATAGATTTTTTTAAAGAAAATGCTTAAAACAAAGCCTAGCGTTCGTGTAACGTGTAAGAAAAAATTTTAGGTAATTGTTTATATGTAATATTTATTAGTTATGTATATAATATTGATTATTATTATTATATAACAAATAATAATAATAATAATGTTTTTGTAACTCATATCAAATAATAAATAAACGTTGTTTATAATTAATAATGTTTTTCATCATTTCGTATATGTATACAACTAGTAAATTTATTCGCGTGTTGCGGCGGTGCGCGTATGACGACGACTTAGTTTTGAACATCGAAACGTAGTGTAAAACCGTCACCCATCCTGTGTTATTATGATTACTATGTGTACAAAACTTTTTTAATCTATTTATCGATTTCTATTATAAAACTCCATTTACTTTATAAAAGTTTATCCTTATTTATATAATTTTATATTCATTTTTTATTTAAAAATTTTTGATATAAAAAATTAGTCTAGTTAAATAAAAAAAGGAAAACCCTGCAATAAGAAAATTGCTGCTTTTGTTTGTTTAGAATAAGAAATTTTAATTTTGTTTAATAATGTTTATTTTATTCATAAATAATTGTATTAAAATGCAACAACCTTTCTTGAAAGTGCACATGCAAAGAATGAAACAAATAAAAAGAAGAAAAGGCCAAGTAATACTCAGTAAAATTTAAAAAATAGTAAAAAACAAAATAAAAAAATATCAGAATTCTAAAAATATGGAGGTGGAGAAAATGTGTACCATGGAGTATTCGAACTTGGGCCGATTGATTAAATTATTCCATATCAGCTTTATATATAGACAAAGAAGCTCCTGTAAATATAAAAAAGTAAAATAAAATTATATTATATGAGCTTGTATCAATTGCTTCTTAACTTATACCAACCACCATGTACCAATCAAAACCCTTGTGATGAATAGTGCCTAACCGACCTTTCAAAATGTTGTTTAGATAATTAAGGTTTGATATTTGGGATGTAGTAACTTATATGGATATACATTTTTATGTGAAAACATATAATTTATATAAGATATAAATATATATAAATGAAATTTCCATAAATGATTCATTACAAATGAATTAAATATTGTACTTGGTTGATTGTATTTTCTTTGCAGATTAATATTCATTAGTTATTAATGAACAATGCTCATTAATTTCAATGCGTAGTTTTATGAAACATAAGTATTTAATTTATAAAAGGTTGAAAAGATTACAAAGTATAAATCAAACTTTATAAAAACTAGCAAAGCTTCTAAAAGTAAACTTGGTTGGTTTTAGGAATATCTATTCAAACTTTAATAGCAACGAGGTCCCTCCTTTGCTTTGCTCTCTTATCCACTTGTTTAATCATGTACATGCTTAAGCCATGTTTTTTTTAATACTAAGATGTTTCATAAACGGTTTTTATCCGGAACAAACCCGAATATGTTTAAGAGGTCTGGTTCCAGGTCGGGTATATTAGTTACTTGGTCCAACCCGAATCTTGCACAACCCTAAGTGAACTTGGTGAACAAAGTTGCATAAAATTCTTTCTAATTAACTAATAGAGTTTCTTTTGCATAAGTTGTTCCGATTTCCAAACGAATCACTTGCATATATATTTAGTTGTAGTGTATAAGTAATGAGTTCTTGAATCTACTACATTTTGACTCGATGGTTTCTTGGCTAGCACCTACTTAAGTCTAGTTGCTTGGTGTGGATATTTTACTTTCATCCACTATATCAACTAGCTATCGCTACCTCTCAAATGTTGTTATTTCTAACATCATGTGGTTATCTTTGTTTCTTCTTACTTTCCATGGTGGGAGATTTTATAAAAGTGTTTTAAAATACATTCTTAAGAACCAATGTATAATTGCCAATGGTACACATATGAACCGGTTTGGATAGGGTTGAAAAAAATTAAAGTCTAATATTATAAAATACTAGTGGGTTGGCGCGCACAAAACGTCGGGTATCACCGAGACTTTTTTGGAGAATGCAATCTAACCCGAACTGTCTTAAGCACTAATTATATTTGGGTATTATTATTATAACTATGTAAATATTTAGTAATTATATACTTAAGCATTTAAATAGTTATAAATAATTAACATCCAATATTTTAGCTTCATTTCATTTCCGCAATAATTGAAGATCCACAGTTTCAACTTCAGTTCATGGCTTGATTTAAACCGTAAAACCTTAACTGTTATTTCCTGTTTGATCTGTCGGTCGTTCCGACCAACCTGGCGGATTTGGTGTGAAGATTTTTAAAACGGTAGTTAACGGTTTGTCTCTAAAATTTTACATTTTTAATTATTATACACTCTATTAAAAATGGATGACAATGAACAGTAAACCCAATCAATGGAGTGTTGTCACGTGAAAACTTTTATCTATGTATGTACATTTGTGTGTATATGAAATTAATTGAGAGCAAGAGTGAGCGTTAGCGCAGTTGGTTCGCGTGCCACACCCACACGTAGGTGGCGCTGGTTCGAGCCCAACCCCAACCCCAACCCAGCGCACGACCAGTTCTTCCCTTTTTCAAGTTGCTTCATTTATTTATTTGTTATATACATATACAAGCGGAAGCGGATGTAGAACAGAAATGGCGCCAACCAAGGTGGTTCGCGCGCCACACCCACATGCCCTCACACACGGCGCATGTTCGAGGACCCCCCTGGTTCTTCGCTTTTGCAATTATTATTATTTTCCATTATTTTTCTTATTTTTTCATTTCCTTATTATTTAACTAAAAATACAGTTATAGTTTTGAAATGCTAAATTAACTTAATTTTCACCGATTCTTTTTATAAAAAAAAAATTGCGATTTTAGTTTTAAATTATCTAAATCTTTATAGTTAATTTTGGGAATATTTTGTTTTCTCTTATTACTTGTAAAATAAGAAATTTTACAAAACTTAATACTCAATTTAAATAGTATTATCGAGTGTTGAACTTTAATTGTGGGGTTAAATGGTAATTGAACATATTTTATGTATTGGTAAGGTGTACCTTATGCACAACAATTTGTCTTAGGTGTCTTAAAATTTTTGGTAAATTAAAAGCATGTTCTTCCAATATGTTTTATATATTAGTATAGATAAAGTAAATATAGATTTAATAATCTTATAACTTAATAATTTAAATATTATAAAATATAAAGTAAACAAAATAAAATTTCAACCCCGTCAACATTTATATACGAGTTTAATGTGGCGGCATAAGTAATAATGAAAGACATGTCTTTACTCTTTACACTATTTTATAAATTTAGTTTTCATCGATCTTATCATTTCTAAAAACATTTTGCTTTTAAGTTCATACTCGAATAATTTACTCGTCATTGCCGGTTAAATACTAAAGAACTTGTAGGATAATAAACTCTCATAAAAAAATAGTTACAGTTTTGAAAACTCCAAACATAGCGATTAATTGTTCGATAAGTATCAACTCGATCTCGGAAATGACGCAACTAAATTACATGCAACAAGTTTATCATGAAACATTTCTAATGTTTAATGAAACATATTACAAGTCGAATTCCATCCAGGTACGGTAGAATCGGCGGTTGGTTCAACCAACAGTTACAACTTGTTGATTGTAGATTTGTCATTAAAGTAATTGTTTCTGGAACAAAATACTAAACTGGACAACAATCAAAATGGATTTGGATTACTTGATGAACTCATATACCCCAAAGTCTAAACATCTAAAAACTAAAACTGGAATACTTATGTTAAACATCACAAAACATAGTTCACATGCATCTAAATCACATACTTGTAACAAAAACCTCCCAACAAGATTTGATAATTTAAGATCACTTCAAGCACTTTGCATCCAAAAGGGCTTCACCTTCAAAAGGCTCCTGGTCCTCAGTCATCTGATTCACTCGCTCCTTCTGTGCCTCGTCTGAAAGATCAACTTTAGTCCACTCATAGAGTTCCATGTCGTAACACTCGTCCATTACAAACTTGGGGATCTCTTGTCCACGGAATAGCCACAAACCCTTCACCTTGAATGGGGGCTCATTTCCAATAATCAACATCTTTCCAAAAGCGTATTTGCGTGCAAGATCCATACGCTGCAGAAAACCACCAACCTTGTTCATGGTAACAAACGAGACAGTGTTCTCATCATTGTACTTATAATTGCAAAACCAAAGAGAGTAGCCATCAGGATCAAACATTTCCCAAAATCCTACAAATGCCAAAAAACATGCGAGTTTCATATCAAACGTTTTATGAACTACAAGAAAAAAAAATAATAAGTATACCTTTGATTGCAACCTCGCTTGATAGTCTTGGTGTTGGAGTAAAGCCTCTTCCAGTCATCCAAAACCATCTTACTCGGAGGTAGTAAATCAAGAGGGTTCTTTGGCTTAGGCTTTGGTGCCTCTTCTTCCTCCGTGGATTGGACTGCAGGTTTGGGTGCCTCCTCTTTCTTAACTTTTTTTTTGGGCTCAGGTTTTGGTTTCGCCTCTGGTTTCTTTGCTGAAGAAAGAGGAATAACAGCTTCTGTTTGCTTGACTTCATCAATTATCATGCTGAAATTTGGTTGATTAATCATCGTCTAAAAGTACCTCTCGACATGAGGATACTCAACCGTGAAGCTCTTTGGCGTTAATAATTTAAAAGCCATCAACAAGTTACATGCCGTAATGATGTCAGCTAAGGTAATGCCATCACCAACCAAGAAAGTGTGTGAAGCAAGATACTTGTTCAAAGTATCAAGACCTCTCTTCAAGCCAGAAATACAGTTATCCTCAACCTTCAAAACATACGCTAAATTATATAATTTGGAACCTTAACAAATCATGATGGAAAAATATATCTAACATATAAAGAAGAAAAAATAAAGGATCTACAAAAAGAAAGGAGCAACTAACAGGTTTAATGTAGTTGGTGTATCCCAATCTTGGAATGTATCAGCCTCTAATATTTGAATCAAGCTCAAATGAAGAAAAGTCAATCCATTGCTCGATTTGACCCTGTACATAAATATAAAGAAACATATAAGCTTCATAAAATGTAATAAATATCCACATATCATAGAAAATATACATAACAAAGAAATAATAACTTACATATTCTGTTGGGGAAGACCCAAAGAGAAAACTTCCACGAGCAACTGCAGCAACCAATACTAAAATATAAAAACCACCATACAAAGTAACAAAACCAACAGAACTGAAACAAAAAATAAATAAATTAATCCCTCACCATAGCGAGCAATTGCGCTACTCTCAAATATAGGCCCGTCAGGAGTCTCAAGAACAGGAACCTACATCAATGAAAAATCATAATATACAATTTTTAAAAAGTTTTGTATTTTCATTAACAAGTGTGAATTAGATGAGAGCAAAATACAATACCTTTCCAATAGGGTTCATCTTAAGAAACTCTGGAGTCTTATTTGAAACACTCATCTCAAAATTATCAGCCACTTTGATCTCAACACCAACATATTCTGCAGCAATTAGTGCCTTGTACACATTTTTACTTTGCTTTACAGAATGAATGATCTGCAATCGTATCAGACAATATATTTACCAAATAATCTCAAACAACATAAACTTTTGGTTTTTACAAAAAACCGACTAGTCAAAACATAGCCCAAGAGGACACGCAACAGTAAAATACGTTTCAACGATTATATTTTTATACGATATGAAGTCAAAAGGTTGGGAAGTTGATACCAGTTTATGACACAATAAAATACAGGAAAAGACCGAGAAATATAAACACTAGGAAAATGCTAAAAAAACATGCTAACAAGTAACAAAAGTGTTAAGTTGGAAGCAACTTCTAAAGGGTTAAATGTAAAAAAATAAAAACAAAATAATATAACCAACCGCGTTGAATTCCCAACTTACTTGAAAATCACCCAATATAACCTTATAGAAAATGATCAAGACGTTCGATATTCTTTTCATTTTAACAGAACCGACTTTTTGCAAAATACTAGCAACCAACTTAGGTGATGTTTCTGTTACCTCCAATGGAACATTTTATTAAAAATAAAGGCTGTGAGCAATTAAAAATGAGAAGAAATTACTTGCCACTTTTTGCAATAAACCAGTTTCAAAAGCAAATTTAACCATAAAAATTTATTCCTCTATAAAAAAGCAGAAGATAATATAACAAATATCAAATTTAGTTCATCAGTGTAACTAACTACAACGCCAAAACAGTATCTGTTATTAAAAACAGAAGCATTATTCAGAAAAATATACAGATAATCATGCAAAGAACTGACAGATTGCTTAAATTAAGATCAATTTTTAATTAAAAAAATTAAGGAATTTTGTGAGATGATCGGATGCAAAGGTAAAAAAATTCAGTACAAAATAGCCAAAAAGAATACAATCGATTACAGAAAACAACATGATATAGTGGATTAAGTAGAAGTAAAACTAAATATAATCGAATCAAAACCCTAAATCCGTTAAATTTCAGCAACAACAGAAAGATCCATCACAAAGAATACCGAAAACTTACCAGCGCCATTGCTAGAAACAAACGATCGCCTTTTGATATCGATCTAGAATTGAAATCAGTGTTTGAATTAGGGTTTCGGTAGAAGTAAACTTGTGAAGCTATACCAAACAATACAAAGTGTTCTGAAATGTTTTCACATCGAACCGATGGACTTACCGACTCACTTCTGGTTCGAACGGGATTTAAGTCGATTCACCCCTCGTTGGGACGGGATTTAAAAACCAGCGTAATAAATAATATAAAACTTATATATATATATATATATATATAATTCAAAGTATGGATGTAAACAAAAAGAACGTTCAGCGAACAGTTCGGTAGGAAGTTCGTTTACGTTCGTTCGTTTAATAAATGAGCGAACATGAAAAGGGAATTTCGTCCGATTAACTAAATGAACGAGCATGAACAGGTGTCTCGTTGTTCGTTCGTTCAATTGTGTTCGTGAACATTCATTTATTTACGTCCGTAAGTTTATGCTCGTTTACGTTCGTGTTCGTTTGTTTATGTTTTTCATTAAAGATTTTTGTATATTTCTATTTTATTTTATCTAAACTTTGTATATTCTATAATTTTTATTTTATTTATTACCCTAACAATTAACTAAGTAAAATAATACAGGTACATAAAACTTGATATTAAAATGATCTTATTAAATGTTTATTTCAGAAGAAATTATGATTGACATCAAAAGTCCCAAACAAGGCTTCGTTCGGTTCCGTTTGTGAACAAATCTATTTCCTTAATGAACGAACACGAACATGAAATTTCGTTCGGTTAGTGTTCATGAACAAGTTAAATGCTAAACGAGCGAACACTAACAAGGCTTCGTTCGGTTCGGTTCGATTAGTTTACAGCCCTAATTCAAAGGAAAAAGGTGTATAAAATATGTTCATGTAGGGCTAAAGATGACATCTCTTGATTTAATAAGGTTTTATTGAAACATTAGGTGTAAGTTAGAACGGTATCCTTCCGTCTTTCATAAGTCCATTTACACCTCTCTATCGCTATACTCGTATAGAACTGTAAACGAACTGAATGTTCCGTGAATTGTTCGGTAGGAAGTTCGTTTACGTTCTTTCGTTTAATAGATAAACAAACATGAACAAGAAATTTCGTTCGATCAGTTAAATGAACGAACATGAATAGAGGGATGTTCGTGAACGTTCAGAAATGTGCTCGTTTGTGTTCGTTCATTTACGTGTGTTTATGTTCGTTCACGTTCTTCATGTTCATTTGTTTATTTTCATTCATTAAAAGCTTTATATATATATATATATATATATATATATATATATATATATATATATATATATATATATTTTATTTTTAGTTTATTACCCGCATTTAACCTTTTTATATTTTTTTAGTTTTTAACTTCTACACCCTGACTAGAAAGAAACGGTTTTACCATTTAGATGTCTTCCTTCCCATATGAAAAACTCAAGCTTTTATCTTGCTAATCACTTTCACTTGAAACTTAAGGTGGGTTTGGTTCGAAGAGTTCAAAGTAATTCAAAAAAATTATATTTGTTTCTAGTTTAATCATTACAAATGGAGTAAATCATTTCCTAGTTTTTGTTTTTAATTGATTTCATCTCCATCTCCTTCATTTTTATTCTCACTTCCACCCAATTTTTCCTCCACCTCCAAGTTACTAACCGAAAATCAAAGTTGTCGACGGCATGAAGGGTATAGCCTCTACTAGAGGTGCATAAACCGGATTTTTTTCGGATCCGGACCGGATCTGTCAAACGTGGTCAACAACCGGACACATTAGAACCGGTTCCACCGGATCCGGTTATGGGAGTGGAGAGTTGGAACCTATTGGGACCGGACCGGATAGTTGGAACCGGACCGGACAAAAAAACCGGTTCCATCGGATTTAAAAAAAAATCTTTTTTTTTTAAATTAACAAATATACACTATAAAATACATGTTTTATTTATTTTATATATTTTTTAAGTGATTTAACAATAGTTCGTACAAAAAAATTACAAAAAACATAATTGAATCACAAAATATATATTATTTATTATGACTCGTTATTCGTCGTCTACTCGTTTTAGTCTTCGTAACATCGGTTTTCAATCTTTTTCGCTTGAGATACGTTGGACTTCATAATAAGCTTATTCTTCTTCAAAAAGTGAATTCGCCGCCCCTTGTTCTACTTCGAATTCGTGTATTTCTTGTTCAATGTCAAGCTCGCCTTCTAGTTTTGCAACATGTTGTACACATTCGGCGGCATCCAAATGGTCCTTCAAGCAAATACACATCTCCATATATTCCGGTGTAAGCCTCGTTCTTCGAAAAGATAAAACCCTGTCATTAAGAGAAAAAACAGATTCCGAAGCTACCGTGGAAGCTTGGACGGTTAGTAGGTCACGAGCCATTGCGGCTAGAACGTGATATTGAGATTCCCTTCCTTGCCACCAACTCAAGATATCAAAGGTTTCAAACTCTTCGGATCTTAGAATTGAAATAAAGTCGGTTGCTTAATATCTCCCAAGCTCGCTACTTGGTGTGCTTCCACGAGCTCGTTTAGTATTTTCGTTTCTTAAAGTGTTAAATAAACTTAGCGTCGGGTTCCTTAAACTACTAGAACTTGAACCCGAACCCATTGATTCACGTATGTTTGATTGATCACCACTTCCACCATATTTGCGTAAATAATAATCAAACATATTATTAAAAGCCGAATTGAAATCCTTTATTGCCTTTCATTCAAAATTTGGGTATTCCTCGAACATATTAGATCGTCCGATATTGATCCAATTAATGTTTCAACACCGGTTACATTAATCGTTGGGTTTAAGACGGCCGAACATGTAACAACGGCCGACATTTCCGAAAAATATTTTTTAAATTTAGCTTTCATAGGTGTTACCATTTTTTTTCAAAAATAGTGCCGTGGTATTCAAACTCTTTTAATTTATTACATATTAAATATAATTGTTGAAGTATTAGTGAAGACGTCGGATAATAAACTCCCGATAAACATGTAGTTGCATTTTTAAAAACCTCAAGCAAATTAGTTAGTTTCTCGATCGTATCCCAACTTATATTATCAAATTTTTGTGAACAACGTTTCTTTTGGACAAGTTTATCATGGAAATGTTTTAAAGTAACTCTTTGCATTAAGGCCGATTCAGACATTTTCCATGTCGAGTTCCATCTAGTAAGTACGTCCCAATTCGGACCTAAAAAGATGGAATCCGTTTGTTGGCACAAGTTTCTATAGTTTATATATCTTTTTTTGCTTGTGCTAAAAACTTACCGTAACATCACTTTAAAATTTTCTTTCACGTCTCTTATTTCTTGGACGTTTAGACCGTCTTGCACAACCAAGTTAATGATGTGTGCAACACATCGACTATGAAAGAAAACACCGTTACAAGGCGGTTCATATTTTATTTTTAATTTTTTCACCGCGTTTGTGTTATTTGAAGCGTTATCAAAAGATATTGGAAATATTTTTGGTTAAATTTTATAAGTTTGAATTACCGAGTCTAAATTATAAAATAAGTTTTCACCGGTATGTGGATATCCAAAATAATCAAACGCAATCGTACGCTTCATCATTTGCCACGACTCGGGTTGAACCCAATGTGCGGTAACGCAAAGGTACAATTTGGGTAAACCATGTGGAGCGGACCAAACGTCCGTGGTTAAGTTAATGCCGGTATTTAAATTTTCAAAACCTAAAATTAATTCTTTTTTAGCTCTTTTCCACATTTTTAAACAATCTCTTCTCAAAATAGAACAACTTACATTTGTGTAACTCGGTTGAAGCATCTCTTGTATCATTCTCGTCAAGCGCGAGTTATCAAAGTGATCAAAAGACAATCCTTCTTGAATGACGAAATGTGTCATTCTCTCACGAAACCTCTCGACATTGTATTGCCAAACTCCTTCATCCCTACCAATTTAAGTTTGATCTTCACCTTGAGTGTGTTTTGCGTGACTACCAATATGTTTCCTCAAAGTGCTATTTCACGCAACACCCAAAATTTTACCACAACGTTTTCAACGAGCCTTTTGCGAACCGTTCGATATTTCGCATAAATCGAAATAAGCCCATATCTCTTGGTTTCGAGAGCAAGAAAGTACTTTCACCACCGTGACATCGCTAGTAGAACCACCAACCGAATTTTGAGTGCTTGCGGAAGCGGAAGCCATGAGAGCGTTTTTTTTTTGCGTATAAGTGGACTTTTTTTGCGTTTTGAGAACGTTTTTGAGTTTTGAGAGCTAGAATATTGTTGTGAACTAACCCATATCCCCCAATACCTATTTATACTTAGTTTCAAGCCTCAAACACCAAAAAAATACAAAAAAGGCCATATAACGGCTATATAGCCGTTTTTTTCCCCAACGGCTAAAACCGGTTCTAACCAGTTCCAAAATGTCCGGAAAAAACCGGTTCCAAAATGTCCGATTTTTATCCGATTCGTAAAAAAGCCCCAATCCGGTTCTGGATCCGCCGGTTCTGAAAAAGTCCGGTTCTAGCCGGATCCGGTTTCGGATAATCCGTCGGATCGAATTCGAATCCGGTTCCTTTGTGCACCTCTACCGGCTGCATCTAGGTTTTCAAAAGACGAAAGAACAAAAAAAAAAAAATCAAACTCCTGTTCAGACGCGGTCTTCTGTCAGTCAGGCGGTTAAGCCATTGACTATCCCGACGGCTGGTTATCATACAAATGGTTTAGAAAGGCTAAACCTGACCGCCGGCTGTAACTTACAATGACATCGATTCATATGCTACACACCAATTGTTTCATGTTAAGAAAATATATTTTTCAACATTGTTTGAATTGAAATGCACATGACAGCAACAATCAAAATAGAATTGGTTTACTTGATGAACCAATATACCCCAAAGCCAAAACATCTAAAACCAAAACATCTAAAACCAAAACTGGATGGTTATAGTATAGTACCTAAAACATCACAAAACAAAGTGCACATGTATATCACACTTAAACAAAAACCTCCACCAACAGGATTTAGTATTCTAAGATCACTTGAAGCACTTTGCATCCAAAAGGGCTTCACCTTCAAAAGGCTCCTGATCCTCAATCATCTGATTCACTCGCTCCTTTTGTGCCTCGTCTGAAAGGTCAACTTTAGTCCACTCATAGAGTTCCATGTCGTAACACTCGTCCATTACAAACTTGGGGATCTCTTGTCCACGGAATAGCCACAAACCCTTCACCTTGAATGGTGGCTCATTTCCAATAATCAACATCTTTCCAAAAGCGTATTTACGTGCAAGATCCATACGCTGCAGAAATCCACCAACCTTGTTCATGGTAACAAACGAGACAGTGTTCTCATCATTGTACTTGTAATTGCAAAACCAAAGAGAGTAGCCCTCCGAATCAAACATCTCCCAAAATCCTACAAGTTCAAAAACACACGAGTTCCATATTCAAATGTCCTATAAATTACAGGGAAAAAAAAGTAAAAATATACCTTTAATTGCAACCTCACGGAAGTTAGTCTTGGTGTTGGAGTAAAGCCTCTTCCAGTCATCCAAAACCATCTTGCTTGGAGGTAGTAAATCAAGAGGGTTCTTTGGCTTAGGCTTTGGTGCCTCTTCTTCCTCCGTGGCTTGGACTACAGGCTTGGGTGCCTCCTCTTTCTTAACTTCTTTCTTGGGCTCGGGTTTTGGTTTCGCCTCTGGTTTCTTTGCTGAGGAAAGAGGAACAACAGCATCTGTTTGCTTCACTTCACCAACAATTTTGCTGAAATTTGGTTGATTAATCATTGTCCAAAAGTACCTCTCGACATGAGGATACTCCGACGTAAAATTCTTGGGTGTTAAATGCTGAAAGGCCATCAACAGGTTGCATGTCGTGATGATGTCAGCCAAGGTGACGCCATCACCAACCAAGAAAGTGTGTGAAGCAAGATACTTGTTCAAAGCATCAAGACCTCTCTTCAAGCCAGAAATAGAGTTTTCTTCAACCTTCAAAACATGAAGACAAAATTATCATTTGAACCCTTAACAATCATGATAGAAAAAAAAATTTACATACAAAAAGAATAAAGGGTCCAAAAAAAGGAGCAACTAACAGGTTTAATGTATGTGCCGTATCCCAATCTTGGATAGAGCCATCCTCTAATATGTGCATCAAGCTCAAACGAAGAGAAGTCAATCCATTGCTCGATTTGGCCCTGTAAATATATTTAGATATATACGCATATATATGCCTAATCTATGCAGTTAACTCGGCCAATATATCGGTGATATATCACCGATATATCGGTTATCGGTCATAGAACACCATATCGGTTTCTAATATCGGTAATAATATCGGTTCCAATAATATCGGCCGATATCACCGATATATCGCCAAAATTATGAGTCTTAAATATCGGTGATATCAGCGATATTATCGGTTTGGACCAAATCAATCAAGTAGAACGAATTCTTACCTTATTTCAAAGCATAATCGAACCACCTGTGTCTCCATTGTGGGAAATCAAACCAGCAATCCACGATTTTGAACCCAAACGATCTGATTTTGGAGCTGGTGTGCGTGAGCTTGGAGGCAGAGGGAGAACGATGGAACGGCGTATAATGAACGGGGTGGAGGGATTTAGGGTTTATTAAGTTTGGATTTTTAACTTTTAACCCCTCTACATTTTTACTAGTTTATATCTAGTCCTCAAACTTATAGATTTATACATAAAAAGCATAAAAGTAATGCTATATTTATAAATTTAAAAATTTGTACATAAATTTTATGTTTCTAGTCTATGACTATTGAATCTGATGATTAATATATAATTTTTATATAAATTTATGGTTACCGATATCCCACCGATATCTCACCGCGATAACCGATATCCGATATTTTACCGCATTAACTGCTTAGAGCCTAATATATATGTACTAAATATCCATGTATCAAACAAAATTAACAATAAAAATAAAAGAAAAACAACTTACATAGTCTATTGGGGAAGACCCAAAGAGAGAACTTCCATGAGCAACTGCAGCAACCAATATGAAAATATAAAGACCACCATACAAAACCAACATAATTAAAAAAAAAATCCCTCACCATAGCGAGCAATTGCATTACTCTCAAATAAAGGCCCATGAGGAGTCTCAAGAACAGGAACCTACAACAATGAAAAATCACAAGAGCATAAACAATTTTAAAAAGTTACGTATTTTCATCAACAATTCTGAATTGTATTAAACCAAAAATCAATACCTTTCCAATAGGATTCATCTTAAGAAACTCTGGAGTTTTATTTGAAACACCCATTTGAAAATTTTCAGCTAATTTGATTTCAACACCAACATATTCTGCAGCAATTAGAGCCTTGTTGACATTCTTATTTTTCCCAGGAGTATGAAGGATCTGCAACCAAATCACATAGTACATCAAACAAACAGCAAACTAATTGACACAAAAAATAAAGTAATCAAATGATCTGAAGCAACATAACTTTTGGTTTCTATAAATCAAAAGCCCAGACATCTACTTTATAAAACCTGACTACTCAAAACATATCCTAAGAGGACATGCAACAGTAACAGACGTTTCAACAATACTAAAGCCAAAACATTGGGTGATCAATATTAGCTTACGTCACAATAAAACACTGGAAATGAGAATAAGGTTCAATGAAAATAAAGATAACAGAAAACCCGGTAAAAAAAGTTAACCAACTCTCAATGAATTCCTAGTTTGGTGACCAGAATTTGAAAATCGCCAAGCATTATTCTTTGCATTTTACAGTACTAGAGCTGACTTTTTTGCCTGATAATTACAAACAACTTAGGCTATTTTACTACTGGTGAAACTCTTTTGAGAACAATAAGTGACTTAAGAGCAATTCGAAACATCTTACAAACTAACCCAAGAAAACTGATTAACCGAGCCAGTTCGGTCCGGTCCTTGACACACAAAATCAGTCTGGTTATCGGTTCGGTCCCGAGCCAGTTCGGTCCGGTCCTTGACCCATGATCACCCTAGACCAGAAACACACAAAATTGGTCCAGTCCTTGACTCATGATCAGAAAGTTCTTTCCGTTCATTAAAACCTCAAAATTGACTAATAACTAAGAACGATACAGATTTTTTCAGATGATTAGAAACTTATTAGCTATATGGCCTAACTATACAACAAAACTCGACTGAAATCTTAACATCATAAACAACACAATATAGCTAGTACGGATGCACATCAAAACCCTAAATCAGACTAATTTCAATAAAAAAAACAGAACGATCCTCACAATCCATGAATAAGAAAGGCAGCAACAATACAAATACCAAACAAACACGAATGAAAACGAAAACTTACCAGCGCCATTGCTAAGGGAACAAACGATCGCCTTTTGATATGGATCTAAAAAAAGCGAGAATTGAAATCAGTGTTGGAAGCAAAATTGAAATCGATGAGACAAAAAGCATATAATAAATGATGTATGATTGAGCAGAGAGGCGAATACCTGTACTGTATACGAAAGTTCACTCCCAAAGCAAAATGAAAATCTAGGGTTTTGGTAGAGTGGGGACTAAGCGTCTATTTGTATGGGCTCTTTAATTATAACCAAACAAGCCCGGCTTCCTACTTGAAATTTGTTTGGGTCATAATTTTGAGGTTTGGGTTGGCCTGTTTTTTTAGCCCACTTGCAACTCAATAAAAAATTTCATTAAGAATTTTGAAATATAAATCTTTCAATTCTTTAAATAATTTTCAAATTTTAAACTTGAATTTTCAAAGGTTTTATGAGAATCTTTGATTTTTTAAAATCAACTAGGGGTTAACCCAGTCGCAATTGCACCGGACTGAAATTTAACCTCCATACGCGTATCAAGTTTCATCTTTGTATACGTTTCTTTAACGAAACTATTCCATTATTTCTGTTAGTACATTTTCTTGGTGGGGTAAAAAAAATTATTTGTTGCCAAAAAAAAGAACTAGGGGCTACCAAGTGCAGCCCCGCACTTTATTGTTCATTCGCTTAGCTTTTTAATAAGGATAGTAACGTCTTCTTGTGTATAACTAAAAAAAATCCCTCACCATAACAAGCAAAATATAGGCCCATCAGGAGTCTCTGAATCTACATCAATGAAGAATCATATGAGCGTAAACAATTTAATAAAGTTTTGTATTTTCGTAAGCAAATCTGAATTAGATTAAACCAAAATTCAATACCTTTCCAATAGGATTCATCTTAAGACTTTTATTTGAAACACCCATTTCAAAATTTTCAGCTAAATTGATTTCAACACCGACATATTCTGCAGCAATTAGTGCTTTGTTGACATTCTTATTTTTCCCAGGAGTATGAAGGATCTATTATTAAAGAAAGAGATTAAAGAAGTTAGTATTAATGTCATAAAAAATCATTTTTTTATAAAAAGCATAACAAATATCAAATTAAGTAAAAATTGTAATTACAAAGCCAAAACAGGATCTATTATTAAAGAAAGAGATTAAAGAAGTTCCATTCAGAAATATATATATATATATATATATATATATATATATATATATATATATATATATATAGGGAATTGATCATTTGAGAACTCCTAAATATTTTGAGAACTCGTCAAAAATCCAACCAAACCCATTTTTTTTGTTTTTAATATTTTTATTGTTAGAATACAACATAAAAAAATGAATTTATATATATAAATTTACATGTCTTCATATAGTAAAAAAAATATACACTTGTGTAAGTTTACCACTTACACATGTGTAAGTGTTTACCATTTACACATGTATATAAATTTTTTTAAAATAATTTAGAGAGAAAGGATGAATTAATTGAAGAGATATATCATTTTTATGTTATATTTTAATAATAAAGATAGTGAAAACAAAAAAAAAATAGTTATAATTGGTTTTTTGACTAGTTCTCGCTAGTTTTCAAATATTTATGAGTTCTCATTTGAACCACCCAAAAACCTAAACTCACCCCACCCACCCCCCAAAAACCTAAACCTCTCAAAAAAAACCTAACCTAAAAGCTAAACTAAACCAAAAAAACCATCCCTAAAAGCTAACTATGCTACACATATGTAGCAAAACGCTAAATATATATATATATATATATTTTTTAAAAAGGACGACGTGGGGAACAAGGTCTCCGAAGCGATTTTTTAGTTTTTGATTTTATATTTTGAGTTATGATTTTTTTATTATTTTTTTTACCTTTAATAAATAGTTTTTTAGTTTTCTCATGAACAATGAGTTTTCTTATGATACTTCCCTTAAATATATAACTTGCCTAAATTTAAAACATCTGTGTCTAGTTTGTTAAAAAAAATTGGTACAATAAAACTCGACTGGCATCATAAAGAAAGCTGGATTCGGATGCACATCAAAAGTAACCCAAAATCGGTATAATTTCAATAAAAACAGAAAACGAAAAACTTACCAGCGCCATTGCTTAGGGAACAAGAAGTAAAAAATATAATATAACCTTACTACATAATTATATGCGTAATTAGTTATAATTTTTGTTTAGGAGTCTATGTAAATTCTCATTTAGGTTTGTGTCACCCGTAAAAAAACACACATTTTAATATGTTCTCTCACAGTCTCACGCTTATGCAGTTCCACATATAGAAAGTAATAACTAAAACCATAAATTTTAATAACAATAATAACAATATACCATAATAATTTTAAATTTAATGATGTACACGTTTGAATTTTAATATTCCTACAATTTTTTTTAAAAGGTTAACTAATAAACCAAACAACAAATCAATTTTTTTTAAAATACGTAAAATGTTTACTGACATTTTTAGTTATATCATTTAGATAGAATAATATGTGTTTTTAATGATGGCACGAAAACCTTAGTGGTCTTGAAAAAAAAACAATGTCACATCATTCTAACAATCCATGTAAACCAAATTTTTATTCAAGTAATAGCTTTGATATTTTGGTTAGAGATTGTTTTACACGATCTATGTGAGTTCTATATGCCTTATTTTAACGTTTTTAAATGTTTTTGGGCTAATTCACGTACAAAATGTGTTAACATTTTAAAACTATATAACATGGGAAAGAGGGATAACAGCTTCGTTTTAACTTCTTTTCTTTGCGGCCGAAATAGGGATAACAACTTCTGTTTGCTTGACTACACCAATTATCTTGGTGAAATTGGGTAGATTAATCATGGCCCAAAAATACCTCTCCACGTGAGGATACTCGGATGTGAAGCTCTTTGGCGTTAATGCTTTAAAAGCCAGCAACATGTTACATGCCATGATAATGTCAGCCAAGGTGACACCATCACCTACCAAGAAATTGTGGGGAGCAAGATACTTGTTCAAAGCATCAAGACCTCTTTTCAAGCTAGAAATACAGTTCTCCTCAGCCTTCAAAACATACACTCAAAAATATCATTTGGAGCCTTATAATAAATCATGATACAAAAAGAATAAAGGGTCCGAAAGATAGAAGAAAGGAGCAACTAACAAGTTTAATGTAGGTGCCGTATCCCAATCTTGGATAGAGCCATCCTTTAATATTTGCATCAAGCTCAAACGAAGAGAAGTCAATCCATTGCTCGATTTGGCCTTGTAAATATGATTAGATATATATAACCCTAGCTATATAAGGAATGCATCATTTGAGAACTCTTAAGTACTTTGAGAACTCGTCAAAAACCCAATCAAATCCATTTTTTTTGTTTTTACTACCTTTATTACTAGAATACAACATAAAAAAATGAATTTATATATTTAAATTTACATGTATTCATATATTAAAACAAATATACACATGTGTAAGTGTTTACTATTTACACATCTGTATAAAATTTTGTAAGAATAATTTAGAAAGAAGAGATGTATTAATTGGAGAGATAAATCATGTTTTATGCTGTATTTTAATAACTAGGTTAGAATCCTATGTATTACACGGTTTGAACAAACTCGTGTATTATATCGGTTGAATAAAATATGGTGTGACAGTTATAAATTATGTTAAATTAATTTTTAAAATATTTTTTTTCAATTGAGTATTAATATTTTATATGTAATTGATAAATGTTAATTCATATTAAATTAATTTGATTAATTGATAAATGGAGAATATTGTTAAATTTTTTCATCACAATTTTTAATTATTCATATTATTTTATTATATTTAAATTTTTCACGCATATGATGAAATTTTTAACGGGCCGTTACAATTAGCTAGTTTAAATCAAATCCATTTATGTGATTAGTTTAATCAATTAATTTGGTATTTAAGTCAATAAAACTTCCAAAAATATACCGTATTATTTAAAGGAAAAAAAAATGGTTTAGGCGGAAAAAGTAGTCTAAGGATGCCTAGAATAATGCCATGTGGCAATCATATTTACTCTTTTATTAAGTAGTATAGATAAAGGTAGTGAAAACAAAAAAAATAATTTTCATTGGTTTTTTGACGAGTTATCAAAATATTAAGAGTTCTCATTTGAACCTAACCCATATATATATATATATATATATATATATATATATATATATATATATATACACACACACACACTAGCTTAGAACCCGTGTCTACACACAGGGTGAAAAATATTAATATATAAAATTCTTAAATATTTATTTATATATTTTACAGGTATAAAAATGTATTACATATACTAAAGATACAAAACAAAATTCAAAATATGTAAAAAGTAATATATAATTGGGTTTCGAAAATACGTTAATTACTATTTAATTTAATTTGACTTTCATTTACTATTTGATTGAAAATAAAAGTTACATAATTAGATTTTAAAGTTTTTTATAAATAATAAGGGATAATTTAAAATAAATGTGTTTCATTAGTATTAATTAATATTTTTTTCAAAATATATTATTATTTTTAAAAGATAGATGTGTATTAATAAGAGAGAGAGGTGGAGAAAAATGATAAGAATGAATATGGATGCGACACGTTGCATGAAAAAAACCTTTATTTATTATATAGTATATATATATATAGGGTTAAGTTATGGTAAAAAGGGTTTTAAAAATAAGAAGGGTAAGAAGGATTCTGGGCTTGACATGTGTCCTTTTATTGTTTTTAAAGAGAGGGCATAATGGTCATTGTGTAATATACCAGGTCATTGTGTAATATAAGGTCTGATATTACACAATGACCAGATCTGATATTACACAATGAACTGATATTACACAATGAGCAAATTACACAATGACTAAACATTACATTACACAATGACCTGACATATTTGAACGAATTACACAATAATGAGCAAATTACACAATGAGCTGGAAAACGTAAAACACAATGATGAAAAATATTTGACAAAATGAGCATATTACACAATGACCGGACTTTACATTACATAATGACCTGACATATTTGAGCGAATTACACAATAATGAGCAAATTACACAATGAGTTGGAAAACGTAAAACACAATGATGAATACATATAACACAATGATGAAAAATATTTGACAAAATGATGAATACATATAACACAATGATGAAAAACATTTGACACAATGACCAGACCTGACATTACACAATGACCAGACCTGATATTACACAATGACCTGATATTACACAATGAACTGATATTACACAATGACCTGACAAATTACACAATGAGCTGGAAAACGTAAAACACAATGATAAATACATATAACACAATAATGAAAAATATTTGATAAAATTAGCAAATTACACAATGAGTTGAAAACGTAAAACACAATGATGAATACATATAACACAATGATAAAAAAATATTTGAGAAAATTACACAATACAATGAGCTGAAAAACGTAAAACACAATGATGAATACATATAACACAATGATGAAAAATATTTACCAAAATGAGCATATTACACAATGAGCAAATTAGACAATTACTAGACCTTACATTACATAATGACCTGACATATTTGAGCGAATTATACAATAATGAGCAAATTACACAATGAGCTGGAAAACGTAAAACACGATGATGAATACATATAACACAAATATTTGACAAAATGATAAATACATATAACACAATGATGAAAAACATTTGGCACAATGCCTAGACCTGACATTAGACAATGACCAGACCTGATATTACACAATTAACAGACCTGATATTACACAATGACCTAAAAAATTACACAATGAGCTGGAAAACGTAAAATTCTTTTCGTTTTTGTTAAGACACTATACTCGTTTTAAAGATAAAAAACACTCGTTTTTATGGTGTAATTTTTTTTAAAAAATAATGTCGTATGTAAAAGTTATGAACGTTTAAAAAATGGGGGGGGGGGGACTTGATAAAAAGTTAACAAAAATGGCCAAGACTAAAATACCCTTACAACAACTTGGATAGGTTTCCGGCGAATCTAAACCCACCGATCTAACTTGGTACTACATCCCGTGGTCCAGATCTGTGGTTATTTCACATTTCCGATGACTTGAGGTAACAATCTGAACCCGAACCCATTTCACGACAAATAAACTCGTCTAACCTTAGATCCGTTGATATACGTTACAAATCTAGTAATTTGGTTGGTCTCGATGCTTGGTCAAACTCGGTCAACTAGTCAACTCCGGTCAACAAGTTCGTATATGCGAACCGAGCGCATAAAAAGGTATAAAACGCGTATTAAAATGGTTATATTTAATATGTGAAACATAAACGTGTGCGTGCGGTTAAACACGTTGAGCCCTAAACATTTCGTTAATAAGAAATAAATACTAATCTAACGATAAATAATAACGAGTCGTATTAACATGTTGTCGGCAAGAGAATTCCTTTGACCATATATATATATTGATATTTATTAGTCGAGAGTTATAAAAGCGACCACGAAATCGGAAAGACGAGTACTTTAATGTAACTAATAAATAAAACGTACACATAATATATATTACGTTAATATGTGATTAATTACATTATGGTTGTAGTATAAAAACTGTCACGAACGGATATAGATACGATTTGGGGATAAACTGGACAATAAATATATTTTGTAAAAACTCGTATTCGAATGATAAATTTAGACATTTCGAAACTTATACGAATCAAACAACAACCTTACCGTCTAAAATAAGGGTTTGACAAGTAACAACAATCCGTTCAAATATAATTCTTGTATATATATATATATATATATGTATGTAAACGCACTCTTATAAACGTATATTATTTTAAATCTTTATATATTATACGCAGCGAAACTATCATTTTGTAAAACGGTAATTAAAGCCGAACATATATATATATATATATATACCCACATTATACAAATCGCGCGATTACTTGTTAAATGTGATTCAATTTCAAATATAAACTAATGTATGATTTTAGGGTTTTTAATATATATTTATGCAAACTGTTTCAAAAAATAATACATCATATCATAAACAAGTAATATATATGTACACGTAATAATATACTTTTATAACCGGTCCTAAACGATGTTTCATATATATACACACACACACACATACACACACATAGCATATAAACGTATGTTTTATGGAAAAACAAATGCGTATATGTTTACATAAAAACGAACAAAACTTAGTACAGTATGTTTAGTCACGAAATACAATACGGTACAAATATAATTGGGGAATTTGAAACTATATAAATATATGAATATATATATTTATGGGTGTAAATACGTGTATGAATGTAATATAAAACCCTAAAATGGAATTATTAAAGCATAGAGTTGCACACATTCTATGAAAAATCGTATTAATACGAATTATATATATAGATTGATTATAAGTGCCTATAGTTATGCACATTTGTTTGCGAAACAAACTAAATACTTTTAAACGTGACTATTGGAATGTGTGTGGATGGAGAATCCTGACTCCATCTAAATAGCTAACATTACCTGACGTTAAACCGACATCGTATAATGTATTGGTATTATAACTTAGTGAATAACTCGATACGAGTTTAGACTCGCTTTACATTATTAGGGCCGGTCTACAAAACTCATTAAGTATCTACAGGTATCGTAGGACTTGAATATGACGTAAACCCGTGACTATCCCGTGGACATTGGTTTCCATTGTTAATAGAAGGACATTAGTATTCCTGACACGTCACCAGGTGAGTTCACTGCCCCTTTTTACTTTTAAATGTTTTAGAACCATCGGGGGAGAAACATACTTGCTTTATACATTTGAAAACATGAAACATACTTACCTGATACGTTTGGAAAACATGAAACATATTTGACACGTTTGGAAAACATGAAACATACTCGTACTCTTTTTATATGATAACAAGAAAATAAGACCCGAACTTTATGTTTGCATGAGTTAATATTGGGAGCTCGTAAAGTCTCCTACGTAAACATTTTAGTAACAATTAGCTAAGGACTTAGCCTGGGATTCTATGGATAGTACTATTTGGGATTGACACCCCCGGTCATGGTTCGATCGGTTTTGGTCGAATGGCCGCATAGTGTTCAAACGTGTGCTCGGGATTACCTGTGTCATGGATTGGTTATGCCTCATGTATGAACATATTATTTGTATTCTTAGCTAGTTTACAAATGGGTCAACATTACTTGTTTTGTTTATCATATACACCTGAGACTGCTATTTGTTTTGGTTAACGTTCCTATCTCTGATAATTTCTCTAAAGAGGGTTTGACATTGGCATAAATTCATTAACATGTTTTCGTTGGGAAAACTACTCATTTTATGACTATGAAGTCATCACATTTTTCGAGGAAAACGCTTTTATACTATGCCAATGTACACGATATCAATGTTTTCAAGGAAAACTACTTTACGTTGCAACAATTAAACCTATGAACTCACCAACCTTTGTGTTTACACTTTTAAGTATGTTTTTCAGGTAACAAATAGCCATAGCACGGTTGGAATAGGTTAGCCATTTGGATTAAACCTTAGAAGCCGAAGAAGCATGATTGTCAGACCCCAAGACGGTTTTGACCTATACGGTTCTAGGATAATGTACTAGTTTATTTTAGTTTTTGTAATGGTGTTCAATACTTTAGATATCTTAAATATGCTTCCGCTATTGAGCAATGTTACCAATCGTTGCAACCTTAATTTATTTATTTATTCATTAAGTAAATGAATTTGGGGGTGTGACAATCTTTGTGCAAAACATCGTAGGATGAAAAGCTTTCCGGGTTTGAGTTGGTTCTTGATTGAAAATTTAACCGACTTACTCGATGTTTTCAAAACCTCTACTACTTTATTATCAAGGGTTTATTATTCCACAAGTCATTTAGTACTTAAGCAACTATTTTTAATGTGTAACAAATTAACCGAGCTTGAAAATCAAAAACCAATTTTAACGAAAATGGTAACACCAATGAAATTTAAATTAAAAAAAAATTAAGAGTTGCATCATGTTATTAATTGTGCTGCCGCTTTGAACCCAACCATAAATGTTATCGGTGTTGAAAGTTTAATTGATAAAATAACACACGATTTGGGTTTGGACGAGGAAGACTTTCATTTTTCCAACATTATAAAAACATATTTTAATAAATGTTTACAAGATTTGTTTGATGTCTATCTATCTAAATATGGTAACCCATCAACCATACATGAGTCAATGGTTCGGCAATCGGCATCAGGTAGTAGCTCGAGTAAGAACACAATCCTTAATTTATATAACGATTTAAGGAATTAATATAGTAAATGGTCTCGGGGTAGCACCCCAAGTAGCGAACTCGGAAAGTATATTGGAACGGATTTTTCATCCACTACTAGTCCCAATGAGTTTAATACTGTAGATATTTTGGCTTGGTGGAAATGAAAGAAATCCCAATTTCCGGTTCTAGCCGCCATGCCTCGTGATTTACTAACTGTCCAAGCATCAACGGTAGCTTCGGAATCCGTTTTGTCTCTTAATGGCAGAGTTTTATCCACAAGAAGAACGAGACTCACTCCCATGGCAATGAAAATGTGCATTTAATTGAAAGACACTTGGACGCGATGGAATGAATACAAGATACTACAACTCTTGAAGAAGAAATTCAAGTCGAAGAAAGCATACACGAGGGAGATGTGAATCAAAGAAAGTCATTGCCACTATCTGATGAAGAACTCACTTACGATTAAGCACAACGAAGTAGTAGCAATAGTTCCGGCGAAGAATAAACACCAAACAACAAAGTCGATGTCAACGATTAAACGTTAAAAAATAAAAATATTTATTGTAATGTTTTCGCATTTTCTAAGTTATTATTGTAATGTATTTTATGTTTTCGTAATTTCCAAACTTAAAAAAAATATGATATGTTTTATTTTTTAATAATTTACAAATTTTTTAAACCGGTTCCGAACCTACTTTAACCGGTTTTTGACTTTGATTGACCAAACCGGTTTCGGTTTGAAAAACCGATTTGTGCACCTCTAGTATCGAGGAGCTCATGTTGTGATGGACACATGTGATGATTTTATCCAAGTAACCAGATTGGTTTCAAACCGATTCGGTTTGAAAAACCGATTTGTGTAGCCTCTAGTATCGAGGAGCTCATGCTGTGATGGATACATGTGATGATTTTATCCAAGTTTCATGACTCCAAGCAATGAATTAGTTTTCAATAGACATGGAAATTTTCAAAATTGGGTTCATAATGAGATGCAAAGTCAATTTTATGCAGGGAGCTTAATTTTGACTTTTGTGAGCAGCTCAAATAGACAATAACTAGTTTAATCTAATCAAGTGAAGAACAACTTGATATGAGATGGTGCATCTCTTGCAATAGTGCTTATAAAGATTATGATAAAAGTATTGAGAAGTTTTATAATTTAACAATGTACTTTTTTTTAAAGACGACAATGTAAATGCAAATTTGATGGGCCAGTGTGCATTGAGTTTGTACAAGTTTTGGGCTTTAATATTCAGATTTGATGTTAAAAAAACTTATCTCAAGTTTATTTAGTATTCACCATAAATTAGACCAACCGGTATACCCCATGAGAGGATTCGTGAAAGTGAGGTGGCGCTCGTGAACCGTGGAATACCGCATCCTCTTCGCATGATGTACGAGCATGGAGGGGTTTCGTGGAGAATTCCACGGCGTGAAAGTCAGACCCTACCGCAATAAAACCGTTGAACGGTCAATTGTTTTTAAAAAAATATATATTCTTTTAACTTTTAAAAAAAGTACCCCTCATATGTATGTATGTGTGTATGTATGCACCTTTTTAACAAAAATCTCACACAATCGCTGAACCTACCCTAAAAATTCACCCCACTCTTAGTGGTGCACAAAAAAACCGGTTTTTTTTTAACCCGGTCCAAACCGGCAAACCGGTTTGGGTTAAACCGGTTTGGACCAAACCGGTTCGGGTTGCCCAAAAACCGCCGGTTTCAAACCGGTTTGAGGATTTCTGAAAAAAAATCGGGTTGGGACCGGTTTTGGCTAAACCGGGTTAGGAAACCGGTTTTCAAACCGGTTTGAACCGGTTTGAACCGTTGGGCGAGTTCTAGCCGTTGGCCAACGGCTATATGGCCGTTGGGGTCGATTTTGGCCGTTTTTTTGGAGTTTTTTGGACCCATAAAACACTATAAATAGGTGGGGGGTGTTTAGGGTTGATCACACTTCTCTTTACACTCTCTAATCTCTAAAACCGCTCTTTAACCGCTCAAAAACGCTCTCTAAACTCTCTCTAAACTCAAAAAAAAAAACATGGCAAGTTTTGGTGTTAGTGGTTCCTCAAACGAAGTTACCGTTGTGCAAATTCTAGCAACAACGAGAAATCCGGCAATCTGGTGTAATTACGATTTATGTTTGTTGTCAAACGGAAAGGAACGTGCTCGTTGCAAGTTGTGTGGTGCGTTTTTGGGGAAAGATTCAAACACTACTTTGAAAACGCATATGGAGAAATCTTGCCCGTCATTGAAGGGAATTCCAAATGAAGGTCAAGCCTCGATGACAAGCGAAGGAGGAATTTGGAACTTTGATCCAAATATTGTTCGAGATCGAATGGCGAGGTTAGTGATTCAAGAAGGATTGTCGTTCAACCACTTTGACAATCCGCGCTTGACAAAGATGATTCAAGAGACACTCCAACCTCGTTATCACCAAGTAAGTCGCACAACCCTTAGACGAGATTGTATAAAAATGTGAAAAAAAGCAAAAAAAGAATTAATTTTAGGTTTTGAAAATTTGCAAACCGGTGTAAACTTAACCACCGATGTTTGGTCGGCTCCACATGGTATACCCGATTCGTACCTTTGCGTTACCGCGCATTGGGTTGATCCCAATACGTGGCAAATGATGAAGCGTACAATCGCTTTTGACTTGTTTGAATATCCACACACCGGCGAAAATTTATTTTATATATTGGATGGTGTTATTAACGAATTTAAATTACAAAATAAACTTTTTTCAATGTCTTTTGATAATGCATCTAATAATACAAATGCGGTTCAAAAACTAAAAATTAAATATAAACCCGTTTGCAACGGCGTTTTTTTCCATAGTCGATGTGTCGCACACATCATTAACTTGGCGGTGCAAGCCGGGCTTGCAATTGAAGAGGTTTCAAACTTAACATATAGTTTTCGACAAATGCTTAAAGATATTTTTAGTAACAGAAAAAGATACCATGATTATATTAAATTTTGTCGTGATACGAATAATCTTTGCTTAGGCCCGAATTGGGACGTCGAGACAAGATGGAACTCGACTTATATTATGTTTTATAGCGCTTTACGACAAAGAGAAACTTTAGAAATATTTCATGATATGCTTTCCTCAAAACCTCGTCGTAAAATTCAAAACTTTCCGTCTACAAATTGGAACATTTTAAAAGACGTAACCGAATTGCTTGAAGTTTTCAAAACCACCACAACTTTTTTATCCGGTGTTTATTATCCCACAAGTCCATTAACACTAAAACAAATATATTTAATGGCTAACAAGTTGTCTGAGCTTGAAAATAAAAGCGATCTTTTTACAAAAATGATAGAACCGATGAAAGAAAAATTAGTGAAATATTTTAAAGAAATCCCTCCCGTTATAACTTGCGCCGCCGCGTTAAACCCTTCCATAAATGTTTACGGGGTTGAAACCTTGATTGATAGAATTACTTACGCTTTGAATTTGGATAACGAAGACATCCATTTTGCACAAGGCACAAAAACATATTTTAACAAATGTTTACAAGATTTATTTGATGTTTATTTACATAAATATGGTACAACTCCGACTCCACATGATACAATGGGTACATCATCAAGTGGTAGCTCGAGAGATGTTAACTTGAATTTATATAACGAAATGTTAAATGAATTTAGTAAACGTGCTCGAGGTACCACCCCGAGTAGCGAACTCGGAAGGTATGTTGGCACAAACTTTTTAGCGTTTATGCCTCTTACCGTTTTTGAGGAGTTTGATATTTTGGCATGGTGGAAACAAAACGAAGCTTCGTTTCCGATTCTTTCCGCCATGGCCCGTGATGTACTAACCGTCCAAGCTTCCACGGTAGCTTCGGAATCTGCGTTTTCTTTTAGTGGCAGGGTATTATCGATACGAAGGACTAGACTCACACCCCTAGCGATGGAAATGTGCATTTGTTTGAAGGACCATTTGGATGCGATGGATAGGATACAAGACCAAACTTCTCTCGAAGATGAAATTCAAGCCGAAGAAGTCATACACAACAACGAGGTTGATCTTGGAATATCCGAACCAGTCACGGATGAAGAACTAGCCGAAGATGCAAGGCTACGAAGCTCTAGTTCCGAAGACAACGCACAAGAATAATCAATCAATATTCCAAAAAATAAAACGTTGAACTTAATGTTTTATATTTGTTATACTTTTTGTAATGTTTTACAATTTTATCTTGTTATGTTTTTTAATTTCCGAACTATCCAAATATTAATAAACGTTGAACTTTATGTTTTAATTTTGTTATATTTTATTTTGGATTTTATATTAAAAACATAAAATTTATTTGATTTTTTTTTTTAATAAAAACCGGTTTAAACCGGTTTAAGGGGCAAACCGGTTTAAAACCTACCCGAACCGGTTTGACCGGTTTACATATTTCCCTCTCTGAAACCGGTTTAACCCGAACCGGTTTGGGTCCAAACCGGTTTTGACTTTTCGTTGACCAAACCGGTTCGGGTCGGTTTGAACCGGTTTGGGTTAAAAAACCGATTTGTGCACCTCTACCCACTCTCTCAATTATTTTTAAAAAATGGATTCTA
This sequence comes from Smallanthus sonchifolius, assembly GCA_023525975.1. Lineage (NCBI taxonomy): Eukaryota > Viridiplantae > Streptophyta > Magnoliopsida > Asterales > Asteraceae > Smallanthus > Smallanthus sonchifolius. The sequence continues at coordinate 69,603,096 of CM042033.1, read as the reverse complement.
ACCAACCAAACAACCTCAACCCCCTTTGGTTGCCTTCTACGCCTCCCGCTCAATCTACCAACAACCACCGCAACCGTACGGTCTTTAACTTTACATTTTATTTATTAACAAATTCTTTGTTTTTAATTTTTATAAACAAATTGTTAAAAAATAACTATTAATTGAATTAAAAAAATAAATATGATGTGACAGTCTAGAAATGTGGAACCACGCACCCCAAATATGAAGATATATGAAAAATCTGTAGAAACTGATGTGACGCTAACGTGGAAGTATGGAAAATGTAAAACCATTCATGATCAACTTACAAACATACAATCTATATCGACCATGTTTTCCACTAGTTCTTATTAGCAAGACACTTAATCAAAGGTTTTTTTTAGCTTTATAAGTATAAATTATATCAGATGAAAGATTCGAAAATTTGTATACAGAAATATTTGTGCATATAATCATTTAACTTTAGATGTTAAGCACCAAGGATCTGTGGCGCCACTGTAGCGCGTCTGACTCCATTTCCGAAGGTTGCTTGTTCGATTCACGTTAGGTTCAATTCCTCTAATTTTTTTATTATTTTTTGCGGTTGTAAAACATAACGCTGGAATCATGAAATTTGTTTTTCAAACACCCTCACATTAAGCCTGAATTGTCAAAATGACCCCATAATAAGATGGGCCATTTTTTAAAGTTTCATTTGATTTAAATTTTTAAACAAGATTTTTAATTGGTAAAGACTGATACTAAAAAGGGTAGAATATGGTGTGCATAAAACAGATCGTGGTTCACTAAAAGATAACTTACAAGAAGTCCGCTCGAAATCAATTCGTATAATTTTTTATTTAGCTGGTTTAAATGGTTTAAATTTAGAATAGAGTTTAACAACTCATCACCTGAGCACCTCTTATTTCCTAGCAAATCGTCACTCCTTTTCTTCCTAGCTACCCGCCACTCGTCAACATCCAACGCCACACATCCATGTGTCCCTCGCAGCCACCCTGGCCAAGTTCGAACTCAAGTTTTCAGCTTGATTGGACATTTCAAGTTGAGCCAAGCTAGATCGTTTATTTTCGAACTCTAACTGACCCGGGCTATGCTCGTGGACAAGCCTATATCCATAGCTTCACCATAGGTTTGAAATTGGATGAGGTCATCCACCCTACCAATTCTACCTAAAACTAGGGGTGTAAAGGAGCCGAGTTGCTGTGAGCTCGAGCTCGAGCTCGGCTCGATTCGAGCTCTATTTCTAAAACTCGGGCTCGGCTCGTGGGTAGTTTTTCAAGCTCGAGCTCGTCTCGTTTATTATTTATTAATTGATTTATATATATTTATAATTATTTTTATATAAATTTTATTATAATTTTTGTATATAACATAATATATATTATTTAGTTATTTTTATCATAATTTTATATATACTAGTTGTTATTTATAAATATATATATTTAATATATTAACTAAAAAATTATGTAAATAGAAGGCTCGTTTAGGCTCGCGAGCCGACTCGAGCTCGATAAGTGAAACTCAGGCTCGTTTAGTAAACAAGCTCATTTTTAGGCTCGAGCTCGTTTAAGCTCGGCTCGATTCGAGTTTTTAGCCAACCGATTTCCAGTAGCCCGCGAGCCGGCTTGGCTCGTTTACACCCCTACCTAAAACTATGGCTGATAATTTCTAACACGGGCTTGTTAACACGACACGACACGGAGTTAAACAGGTTTGGGTTTGAGCTTAACATGTTTCGTGTCTTAACAGGTCATAACCTGTTTAGACACGATAACTAACCTATTTAAATTTTTAATTATTTTAAAAAATATACATAGTAGTATATTGCATATTTACTATTTATGGTTGCTTCCAATACAATTACAACCCTAGCCGCTTGCTTCCATTCTTCCAATTCCAATCTCTCGAACTCACCAATCGTCCCTCACGGCTAACTCCCTCTCCGGCTCTCCCTCGTACTCTCCAGTGTCGACCATTAATCAAGACTTTTATGGATTTTTTTTTCAAATATGTTAAGGATTATTATGTTAATGATTATGTATTAATTAAGGCTTTTATGGACTTTTTGCAACTTTTGTTTCACAAAAAAATGTGATATTTTTTGTGTCCCTAAACAGGTCGTATCGTATAACCTGTTTCTAAACAGGTTCGTGTCCGTGTCTGGAAATAAATGGCACAATTTAGTTATCGTCTTGTGTTCGTGTCTAAAACTTCAGGTAATCGTGTATTATCGTGACGTGTATAACCTGTTATGCCAGCCCTACCTAAAACCTGGTTCATAGAGTTGTAGTCTAGTCAAATAGCCGGTCAGAAGGTCTAGAAACACGGTGTTATGAATCTGAAACTGTTACTAAATTTGATACCGTTGAACATGAAAACTTGAATATGATTGTTGCTTATGTTACCACCTTGTGGTTTTACGGAGTTTGATGAAGGCAAGGATCAAATAAAACAAAATTTTAGAAAACATGGGATTATGGGAGCCAACAATATCGACAATATATCATGGTGGCGGTAACAACGTGTCTCGGCCCATTGGACCGGTTTTGTGTAACAATCACAATGGTGCTAACATTGTCTCCAGAGAAATTGTTGATGCCGGGAAAAAAGATTTTTAACGAAAAAAAAACCAAAATTTATCTAGAGATCCGTAATAAAAAAAAATACAAATATTGTTGATGTGGATCGTGACAACAATGACTGGACGTGTTGGGTTTTGTTGAAAATGTTGAAACCAATCCACTGTTATACGCAGGATGCCCCAAGGGATAAGCAACTAAAGCAAATGCTTTAGGTACTTTTTAAGAACGTTTATACAAACATACATACTAAATTGTGCTCAGGACAATAGTCCAATGAAATAGATGGTATCATGTATGCGAGCCGCCAACATGATGTTTCTATTTCTTCATTCCCGTTTGAGCGGTCTGTCTGACTGACACTTAGGCGACTTAGGTTACAAATCGAGACATCAGAAGTTTTCGAGGCATCGGCCGAAAATCGATACATAGAAAGGGCGAATTGCCGAATTCAAAGCGTCCAAGCGAAATCGAAGAGTCGGTTATTGAGGACTTGAATAATGAAAAGTCCCAACTAGTTAATCAAACAATATTTTTGAGAACTAAAGAAAAAGAAAACATTACATTTTCTAGAATAACCCAAACTAGAAAAATAATGTATTTTGTTTTTGTTATATCCACCCTTATGTACAACTATATGCACGGAATATTTTCTATATTATCCATTTTAAGGAAATACATAATTGTGTTGATGATGGTCAGGCCAATGTACTCCTTCCCTTGAGCAAGGCAGAGGTGCCGAATGTGCAATGTAGGTAGGATACTCTTGCCCCGGCATCAATACCGAAAAATCTGACGCGTATGTCGCTTGTGCCTGTCACAAATCAATTGAAACATAGTTTCAATGGATTTTATCATAAAAGTTTGTAATGGTGTGTTGTATGATGCAACACATCATTGCAACAGAGTTGTATGTATGAACTTACACGCGGTTCTGAGTTTATTAGCTTGTGCATTGGCCTTGAGTCCTCAGGAGAGTGACGAGTGCCATGTTGTGGCAAAGGGAATGAAGCGTTTGGTCTAAAAAGATGTTCAAATATCGCCATTATAAGGAACATTGCTATTAAGACGGCCGTGGCAACAAAACCAAAAGAAATAGCGTTCATCGATGTCCCAAAGTTCTTCCACGGGCCTTCACCGTCGCCTCCGGTTTGAGGTGGGCTATGGGGTGAATCTGTGTACATGTTCCATGGCTTTGATCTTTCTGAATTGAACTCGTTCATACTTGTGCTTTGTAATCCTTTCTCCTAGCAAACCAAATCCCACGGAAAAAAACCCGAAAAGAAAAAAAAATCCAAATATAGTAAGTTTACACCACAAGCACAAATAATTGTTCAGTTAACATCAACAAAGTAAACCCTAAACCTAAACCCTAAAGGATAACCCTGTTGGGAACCGATTTTGACAGGTCCTGAACAAGCTCAGACCTTGTTTCTCGAAAGACGAGAAATGATATGTTTTCATACAAACAAAGCCGAAAATGGTTAGTTACCTGTGTTATGAACGAAGATGGTGTGGCGGTCGAGCTCCCGTTAAGCTACGATAAACGGTGACATGTTTGAGTTGTGGTCCTTCCGAAGACGGTTTTAGAGAATGAAACCCTTTGTTTTTGGAGGGAAGACTCCACCTATGATTCTATTATATGTTAGGGAGAAGAAAGCATAAATATTTAGTTGTGTGCAATGATACTTGATGATGAATACTATGGTATACCTTACTTGTTGCCTAGAGAAACCATAAGAAAGATATGAGAAATCAACTTATAATAAGAAATCAAAAGCATGGGCCTTTGTTGTCTGGAAAACCACAACAACACTGACCCATGGGTTCTTTTTTAAAAGCATTATATATTTCTACTTTTCATCAAACACTTGGCTGGCCTTTTATTAGTATTCTCGGTAGTGATGTTCGGGTCGGATCACATGGATAATATTTAGTAGACTTGCTTATATTTGTTTACTTTTATAAAAACAATTATGTTAAATACCTGAAACTCATCCGGGACAGATATTCGGGTACGGGGCGGAGTATGAATTAGTTTTGAAGTTTTTCCTTGGTATGAGACGGGTGTGGGAAGTGATACCCGGCACGATTACTCAAAACCATATACCCGTTTACCCCAACCATATATCCGAACAATATGACCAAAAATTTTTAATTTTTATTTTCATTTTTCCTTAACTATTGTCTACTAATGCTTCATTTTAGTAGTTTTATAACGTGGAAATTAATTTTTTTCTTTTCATATTTTAGTTTGTTATATACATAAAATTATATAATAATTATAATGGTAAGAAAAAGAAATATACTAAAAAATCCGAGTGGGCATTTTTTAACAAACTAGCGGGTATACCCGATACCCGACGGGTATAGAACAAAATTTCACAACCGCGTATGGAATTTGAATTACCAATACCCGGCCCGAACCTGCCCCATTACTATCCCTAATTACACTTTTGAATTTGGGGTCTTATTGTCTTAACATAATTTACAATTAAATGTTTGTGTGATGATTTTTTTTTATTAAGTCTTATATTGATGATGGAACGGTTGAGATTCTTTTCTTCATGCGATGTGGTGGGATAAAAGCAAAATAGTTTTATTTTTTTTGTAAAGAACATTGTCTATTATAAAGTTTAAGTATTCTTTTTTAGAAAAATAGATTAAAAATGACGGAAAAGTACTTTATTTATGATTTTGGTATTTTTATATTCTAAAAGTAATTTCTTCTATGTAATAATTATTTATTATATAAATTTAATATCTTAAACCTTAAGTGAGACTAAAACAAAAGAATTACTTGCCTTTTGCTTAAGCTATTTATGTTACTTTTAGTTAAGCTTTTAAAGTTTATTTGTTTGACTCGTTAGCATCATATGCTCTTGTTTAGTTTGTGTTTCTGCTAACCAACAATTTTATGGTTCGAAAAACTTTGCATCAACAAATTCGTTTTGGGATTGTACTTTGAATACCAAAATGTCTTTGTATATTGAATGGTTGATTAGGGTTACACATTCGGGTGGTATATAGACCACAAGTTACACTCTTAATCCCACACTAATACACTATTACATATTGGTTTAACACTCCCCCGCAAACTAAGCGCGGGAGCGATATAGTTTGAAAATTAAAGACATAAAACTTAAAGGATAGTTGGTCTTCTTCCTTCTCCTCCATCAAAAACTCTTGCTTCTTGTTTAGCTCCGCCTACAACTCCATCTCCAACTAGAGTTTTGTTCCCGTCTTCTTCTCCCCCGTTGTGACTAGATCGATGTAGCCCTCGCAAGAACAAAGACCGAAAGCTTTGTGGCTTTCGTGAGGTGTAAGTCGTCGGAAAAGAAAACGGCCACTCTTGTACAGTGGCGGCGATGGCGTCTAGGGTCACAAAAGCAGGTTGTATCTGCTAACCCTACATTGTCAAGGTTATGATGCTCTCAACACAACTGATCTCGGTCATGCATTTTAGAATATGCACCTCAACCATCTGAATCATTCATGGTCGGAAGGATTTCCCGGTGGAGTGGTGAGATTTTCATCTCCCCCTCCCTGGACCCCTCCCCCTCTTTTTAAGGTTGAGTCCTTACTCAATTCGTAAACAAATTGCGGACTCGGAGGCTAGACATACTTTGTGCTACTTTGCTTCCCTAGCCGGCATTCAGGCATGGGGCTCCTAAAAGTTCAGAATCTGATGCCCAAAGCGCTCCACCATTTGATGAAATCTTGGAAAGCATCACAAAGCAATTAATTCACTTACTAGAATCAAAAGAAAGGCAATTACCTATCGAATGGTCCATGTCGGACCTTGTTCGGGCAGTAAATGGAGAAGATTTCAGTACCCTAGTCAGGTTCACTAGAGCTAATCGCCGATCAAGGTAAAATACACACTCACATGTCATCTTTTTCTTTAAAACCCATTTTTTGTTGGAAATAGCTAATCGTTGGTCAAGGTAAAATACACACTCCCATGTCATCTTTTTCTGTAAAAACTATTTTTTTTTTTGGAAATAACAACAATATACCAATAAAAGGATATGGTAATGCCCTTCACCAACCCCCCTATAAAACCTATCACCTACAAAATATTCTCTATACACCAAAAATCATCAAAAGCCTACTTTTTGTTCGAAAATTTACTCGTGATAACAATACCTCTATTGAATTTGACCCTTACGATTTTTCTGTAAAGGATCTCAAGAATGGGGCAATTATTTCCCACGCACATAGCTCAGGAGACTTATATCCATTCACTTGTAAGGCCTCAACCCGGGAGACCTCACTTGTTGGATTTACTCATAAACATAGTTATCAAATACTGAACTTTAATTTAAACATTCATACATAGCGAAAGCATACAATCATTCAGTTACATAACAACGGAAGTCTTAACATTTAAAAAGAAAACATTGTCTTAACGCATAGTCAAATAATCATGCAGTCTTGTGCCAGGTAGCCTTCACACCCTTGCCCGTTCTTTCCTTTTGTTACCTGAAGTGCATACAAAAAGTCAGCTAACGCTGGTGAGTTCTAGTTTAAAGCAAGTAGGTATAAAGATCATTTCATTATCATTTCCTTAAAAGTATATATATATATATATATATATATATATATATACACATTTACATTTCACTTGCCTTCTTTTAACTTTCATTGGTGGGTACATACGTATATATACACCTTTGCATTCTTTGAACATTCATTGGTCTTACATATAAGGGTGATCAGCCCGTCATTCATTACGTAAGTCACAAAGACAGACGCTTCGTCCTACCATCGTAGTCCGTCATTCTTTTACCGTCCGACAAACCTTTGGCCGTCCGCCATTTTCTTTTACTGTCCGTCATTTCCTTTTACCGTCCTACCGTTATAATCCGTCATATCGCCCGTTTGCTCTAAGGCAACCGTTTCCCAAACAAACTATATATGCAGCTGCGCTTCGATTAAGGGCATCCGTCTACCGTAGTAGTCCGTATTAGTCTACCTTTCTAGACTTTAACTTACTGTGTGCATAATAGCCATATGGTCGTCCGTCTACCATAGTAGCTGTCATCATCGCACCGTCCTACCAAATTAGTCCGTATTTCCATTCATAATGGTTTTGTACATTCATAACATGCAATATATATAAACATAAAACAAGATTTCATTCATTTACGTTATGTCATTCATTCATTCATTGCATTCGTTGTAAACATTCGTTTCATTCTTTGTTCATCATTTACTTTCATATAACACGTATGGTCATATTAGCATTCATAACATTCATTCATTTCATGTATACACTTCAGCCCCAAAACATTTAAATTCATTTGCACATAACAAATAGGGGGCACATAGAACTCACCTGATGAGCGGGTTCTGAAGTGTAATTGCTAGTCAGTGAGCGTCACTAAGGTCACACACAATCTGTATAATCAAGTCATACAAGATATGATAATGAACCTAAACGACACTAGACGTTTCTACATTTAGGGTTTAGCGAACTTAGTTAGGTTCGCCATCTTTGGCTTAAACGAACATGGCAAGTTCGCTATCTAGATCTTAGGCGAAGATGTGATAAGTTCGCCATCTTTGAGCTTAAGCGAACATGGTAAGTTATTGAACTAGGCGAAGATGTGATAAGTTCGCTACATTGGTGCTAAGCGAACATGGTAGGTTCGCCACTTTTGTTTATGTGAACATGCTATAGCAAACTTGTTAAGTTCGCCAGAATAGTACCAGGCGAACATGTTAAGTTCGCTTGCGCGACCTTCTTCCCCACCAGAAACCCTAGATCTGGTCCCTGATTTTCAGCCATTCAAGCTTTAAACTTTTTACGTTCAAAATGTCCCTTTTTAACCCATGAGTCCATATCTATGATTTGTTTTAAGTTTCATATGTAAAAACTTAACCTTTTCACGTTCTAACCCAAAAACGAACAAAAACTCATATTTGAGCTAGACGGTTACCTGTTTGGGCCCAATTTTCCTTGCCTTGCGTTGCTGTGATGATGACTAACGATCTCTGAGCTCTTGAGTCGCCTCCCTTCAGTTTCTCTCTCTAACCCGTAAGCTCTCTTTCTCTCTCTCTAGAATTGCTTGAGAAGTGGGAATGAGGATGAGGGTGGTGAGGCTGCTGGGTCATAAGAGTTTTCACCCCTCTTTCGGCCCATGGTCCGACCCATGCTCAAGCCCCTCTCATTCCTTACATTAAGTCTTGCGTTATGATTCCCGATATTATTCCGTTTATTCGATTACTAATTATTTGGGATGTTACATCACTACATATGCCTGCACATCCGCCTTTGCTACTATCTCTACAACCAACCAATGACACAACCGGCTCAGTGACCTGGGAGCTTCAAATTTAGATTTCCTTAATAGCTTTATATTTATTTCTTGTAATAAAAAGAAAACTTCTTCAGTTTGCCACTCTTGTCAACTTTTGAAAAAAAGACTACCATTTTATAAATCCATCTCCATTATATTTTCACCATTTAATATTATTCATTGTGATATTTGGGCGCCACATATTACAAGTAAATCTGATTACAAATACTATATGGTCCTCATTGACAATTTCATACATAATGTTTGGATTTACCCTCTCAAATACAAATATGAAACCTTTACCAAAATTCATCAACTAATCCTTACTTAATTCAACCGTAAAATTATGTAACATCCCGAAAACCCGTAAGTTAATGATTTGGGTTAAGGGGCCTCCTGAATCCCAAATAAACTAAAGGGTTGGTGAATTGGTCACGTTAAGCTTGACAGAGGATTTTTGAATAAAGTTATTGGTAAGATTCTCATGAGGAACGGGATAAAACAGAAATAAAGGGACCCGGTTAGCCAAAAAGAGAACGAATTGAGATCAAACGCACGAAAAGGAAACCCAAGGGACTAGGGTGTAAACCCGTGAGGGTTTAAATGCCATCTTTGCATAAACCCTAAGCCATTCGACCTAGGCTTGTGTATGACGGCATAAACGCTAGAGAAGGAGAGGGAGGCCGATAGCGATGGTTGGGTGGTGGTGTCACGCAAGGAACTTCATACATCGGTAATTCCTGTTTATGTTTATAATATGGTGCATGTATGTGTTTGCAAGAAAACCCGACTAGGGTTTTCGTTTGGGTTAAGGTAATCAGAAATGGAGGCATGGCTACGGTAGTGGTATGGGGGTATTAGGTGGCCGACAGGGAGGTGTTGGTGACGTGGGACGGTAGCAGAAACAGGAAGGATGACAGGGCGAAGACGTGATGACCGGAGAAGGTGGCCACGACCACTTTAGGCGTAAGCCGTGAAGGCCCGTGGTTGTCGGTGCTCGCTACAGCGGTCTAATGGTGTGCGTAGGGCTGCAACATCAAGAGGGTAGTGACCCGGTTGCGGAACAACTGTGAACGGCAGGGGCGTGGTGGCTCGGTGATAGTGGTGCTTGGCCAAATAGGGTTTGCTGACTAGGACGACAAGGGTTACGAGGGGAATGGTCATGGTGGGAGTACACGGTGGTGGTAAATGGAAGTGACGCTTGGTGTTGGTGATGGGTTGGAGGTGCACGATGGGGGATATCAAAGGCGTCGAGGATGGTGGACTACGGGTGGGTTCGCATGAGTGTGCATGCACGCACGCATGCATGCATGCATGCATGGGAGGAGAAAGGCTCAGATACACGTATAGTTATGTGGCCAGGGTTTCTGCATGTCCAGGTGTACGTACATGCATGGAACGAAAACCGGTATGAGTTTACGAGTTCCAAACGGGTCAAGGATGACCCGGTCCGAGTAAACGCATGAAACTAGGGTTTCAGGGGGTTGTGATGTTGAGTGGATGAGGCCGAGCTTCAGGATTTATATTTATTCATGTGTGTTCGACGTACGTTTAGAACGTAGCTGTTCCTGTAATCATACGTTGACAGGTTCGGGGTTTGAGCGGGTAATCGAGGTGCAGAGCTAGGATTTGGACTCAGCTTAACTTGTGAAGTTCTAATCCCCTCTTTAAATGTTTTTTATTGTTTTGGGGCTATCGTACATACTTGCAAGAGTCGTTTTATATATGTAAACGTACTACAAATTATGATTAAATCTGAAGTGTTTTACGAGATAATTGGGTAATACATAAACTAAGGGTCTATGTGGTGTCCTTACGTTATGTTAAAAGATTGTTTGATGTGTGTCGTGCTATGAGTTACTCAAGGTGAATCGGGGAATGAGTTAGACGTCTATGAGCATATATAGGATGTGTTATCCTGAGGATATGTGTGGGGTGCATGCTTAGTTAACGAGTCATGTGAATGCTTGCATGTTGTTATGTGTTATATGCTTGTTGTTTTGTGTTTGCATCGTTATCTTTGTGACACGACAAACGGGATTGTAGAGGACGAGGTCCTTCAGGAGGACACTAAGAGTGACAATGTCCAGATGGACAGTGATGAGCTTGGAGTGTGATGAAAGCCCTAACGAGGGTAACCCTGACAAGGGTGCTTGTGATGAGGTATTGTTTGTGTGCATTTATATTTAATTTAACTACATGCAAGTGTTAATGATAATTATTTGTGTTGTGATGTTATTGCTTTGATAATAAGCAATGGGTTGACTGTGGTGTGGGAATGAGGTCGTGTCTACGACTGTTGTGTCAGTTGATCTTGTGAGAGTCTTGGTTAAGGCTTGTTAGGTCGGGGTTTAGGGGTTGGTTGTGTTAACGGGACTTCGGGTTGATACATGTGGTAGCTTATGAGTTAGTAATGTAGTAAGCTCGAACCATGTCGGTGAGACTTAATGGGTTTTGGGTATGGGATGAGTCTTAGGTGGTGGACCCTTATGGGAATGGGTCGGTAAGATGGGTTACATGCGTGTTAATAAACGACAAACCATTTTATAAAGGACCGGGATGTCCTGTGTGGAAATAAATATTGTTGGAGACATGGATGTTTCTATTTAAAACAAATGGTTAGAACTCACTCAGCGTAGCTGACTTTGTATGTAAGTTAGATTGTTTTACAGGTGGGTCTCGTGGACGACGTATCTTGGCTTGGGAGCGATGCTACTCGGGCCAGTATGCAGGCACTCGTAAGGTAAGGTTAAGAACTATAACGAGCTAAAAGAGAATAAACTATTTTTGATTAAGACTTCCGTTGTAAATAAGTGTGTTAATAAGAGAATACCTGGTGTGACGCGAACTATACGCAAAAACCTACAAGTTCTAATATTTATAATAAAACGGACAAACCTAAACTAACGCGCACAATACGGCAAGTGTACCGATCGTTTGCAGAATAGATAGATAAGACTGAGTATCGAACCTACGGACACTGTATGTACAGCGAAATACTGACTCAGATGCAGGATAACTAATTACAAAAAGGGGGGTTTCTTTTATTTAAGAGAGAAATAAACTATAGAAAATAAAGGAAAAGACGAGGACAAACAAACTAGCGTGAGAATAACTACGGAACGAAAACAGATAGGGTGAAAGCACTACCTAGGCCCGAATCCTACACGTGTCTGACGAAGGTTCTATCGGTAATGGAACTGATGTGATACCGGGATCTTAAAATACTAAACTCAAAGGAAACCTAGAGCACCCTCGACCCTTCTCAAGGATTGTCAACTAAGAGACCTAAAAGCCGTTAAACCACCGGCTGGACGGGTTCCCCTCACAGGTCATCCAGTCTACTCAAGAAGTATCCGCTAGACAATCTACCTCACAACGCGAAAGTCTCAATACACCTAAGTGCAAGGGATAACTAAGAATTTCCTATTGGACTCGGTAAACAAGATGTGAACGACGAACTAGACAGACCTTCTCACAAAGATTCTAAACTAGCGATCAGACACACGAGATAAACCGACAATCTCTCACCTCACAGCTATTAAGATTGGTTGAATATTTAGATTTACCAATTCACGAATTTCATTCCTATGGAATACTACGTCTAGCAAACCATCCAATAATCAAAAACACACGGCAATTGATCTAGCATGCACCTATTATATGAAAGACATTCATCAAAGCACATGAGGACTGAAAAATCATTTAATTGATAATACTAAATACGCATACACATCCAATGATCAAAACCAAGTTTGTTACATCATGAGTTCATCACATGCAAATTATCCAAAACCGAATAAAACCTAATGTCAAACATATGTATTCATCTAAACCTAGGTAGTTCTAAAAGTTTAGCCAAGAAACATCATATAAATACAATTCATAATCTGTTTATAACAAAGGAAGAACAAGAAATCAAAGAGAAACAAAGAATCAAGGTAAACCGAACGATGAACACCCGATATCTTTGATCCAATGCTTTGGTTCTTCGATCCTATGCCTTCCCAGCCTTTGATTCCTCTTGAAAACACCCTTTTTCGTCACTTTTCGTCGCCTCCAGCCGCTCCCAGATCGTCCTTTTCTGTCCTCCTCCTTAGGGTTTTCTAATTTTTGGCTTTTAAAACACTCTCTGCGAAAAACAACCCGTCGCGTAGCGCGACGGGACCTTGCTTCTTCCTCGCGTAGCGCGAGGACCATAGACCTGACAAAATCATTTAAAAAGGGCAATTCTGACATTTTGCATTCCTCGCGTAGCGCGACGAAATTCCAAGAACTGTCGAGCTACGCTATAGGGGTAAAAATCCAGAAAGTTTCTTTTTTTTCTCCACAGCCCTCTCGCACGAACCGGAAACTCGTTCTTCTTCGTTTTCAATCATATCCGCTTCCTTTGTGACCTAACAACCAAAATATATAGAAATATTAAGTACAAGCGGTTATAGAAGAAAACCGACGCAAAACAAACACAAAGTGGGAATAAAATAGACAGTAAAACGGATGTATTTTGCAATACATCAATACCCACTGATGAGACCCAACTGTAGGGTGCCCGGTTTGAATTAAGTCTTTTCAATGTGACTTAGGTGGAGAAACCGATAAGAATGACTTCAAAACATTTGCCAATGCTCATTTGACTTGGTTTTCGTTTTCTTGCTCCCAAACCTCACCCTATAACGACAAAGCCGAGCGCATGATTTCTCGCCTAAACGACATCATTCGTGCACTCCTAACCCATACCTACCTACCTCTAATCTTCTGGATCGAGGCCCTCCATATGGCTTCCTACCTCATAACATCTTGCATACCAAATGACTCAATTTTCAACTCCTACTTTTGCTCTTTATCACCAAACCCAACAATTACCATTCAATGACCACATGCACTAAACATTGCATCTCTAAACCCCACAACAACTCAACCTCCACACCACCTCTACCTCTCCCGTCTCACCCATTCCAACCAATTATCACTAGACCCGCGCCGAACCTAATTGGTTACTAGCCATAAAAACGAATTTAATGCTTTAAAAGAAAATGAAAATTGGGAGTTGGTCCCTCGTCCACCTAACAGACCTACTATTAGATGCATGTGACTTTTTCTTCACGAACTTCAGGCAGATGACACCCTCGAACAATACAAGGCCGACTAGTAGTCAATGGTGAGTCCCAAACTGTTGGTATTGACTGTGATGATACCTTCAGCCCAGTTGTAAAACCAGCCACCATTCGGATAGTTCTCAGCCATGTTGCATCCCATTTATGGCCTATTCACCAACTAGATTTAAAGAATGTTCTTTTACATAGTGACCTTCTGGAAGCAATTTACATGCACCAACCACCTAGGTTTGTTGATTAAACTGCCCTATATCACGTTTGTCTTTTGCGTCAGTCATTATATAGGTTCAAACAAGCCCCAAGAGTGTAGTATAATTGGTTCTTGTCATATATTACTTCCCACAGGTTTTGTAGTAATGTGAGTGGCATCTTGTTATTTGTTTATCGCCACGAGGCTCAAACGATATATCTACTACTTTATGTCGATGATACTATTCTCACTGTGTTCTCACCGCATCAGACTCTGGCCTATTGCAAAACATAATTGCTAATCTCTCAGGGGATTTTACCATGTCAGATCTTGGCTCCTTGCATCATTTGTTTAGGTTTTACGACTACACACGACAATACCAATTTATTTTTATCTCAGAAAAAATATGCACACAATATTATTCATCGTCCCTCCATGACTAATTGCAATCCTTGCATTACGCCTCTTGATACTTCCTTTATGTAACATTCAGAAATTTTGTCGGGTTTCGGTGTGGAGTGGCAAGCTAACGAGCAAGGGAGGGCATATCATTTTCTAAGGAGCAAACGACCAAATCGCGCGGGCTTGGGTTGAGGGGGAGAGCCTAAAAAACCCAAGCCACCTCTCTTGTTCTTCATTACACCATCTTCACCTTCAATCTAGAGAGAGAAAATTTGAGAGAGTTAGAGAGAGAGAGTCGGGATTTCAACTTGGGAAGCTCCTGGATCGATCAGCATCATAAACAGTAGCTAAGGACTGAAGAATCGAGCTCAAACACGTAACAAATCCGTCCAGATCTGAGTTTCTATTTCAAAAAGAGGGTTTTAGGGTTTTCATGGCTTTTAACATAAAGAACGAATGTTTACGTGTTAAATATGGTTAAAGCATAAATCTAGCTTCATGGAAGTTAGATAAAGGTTTTGGACGTAAAAAATTAATGTTTTGGGTAAAAAACGGACCTGGTCGAATAAGTTGTTCATCAGGCGACGCTGGTCACTAGTCGGGATTAAAGTTGGTGAGTGTAGCGTGTTCCCCAAGATCACCATTGATTGGGACACGTGTCATTCCCTAGCGACACTATGGAGTGCCGCCCATGACCATGGCGACATTTAGTGTCGGTGACACTCCTAGTTAGCGATAGTCTCAGAAACGACATTAAGTCCCCTCTTTAAATGTTTTTTATTGTTTTGGGGCTATCGTACATACTTGCAAGAGTCGTTTTATATATGTAAACGTACTACAAATTATGATTAAATCTGAAGTGTTTTACGAGATAATTGGGTAATACATAAACTAAGGGTCTATGTGGTGTCCTTACGTTATGTTAAAAGATTGTTTGATGTGTGTCGTGCTATGAGTTACTCAAGGTGAATCGGGGAATGAGTTAGACGTCTATGAGCATATATAGGATGTGTTATCCTGAGGATATGTGTGGGGTGCATGCTTAGTTAACGAGTCATGTGAATGCTAGCATGTTGTTATGTGTTATATGCTTGTTGTTTTGTGTTTACATCGTTATCTTTGTGACACGACAAACGGGATTGTAGAGGACGAGGTCCTTCAGGAGGACACTAAGAGTGACAATGTCCAGATGGACAGTGATGAGCTTGGAGTGTGATGAAAGCCCTAACGAGGGTAACCTTGACAAGGGTGCTTGTGATGAGGTATTGTTTGTGTGCATTTATATTTAATTTAACTACATGCAAGTGTTAATGATAATTATTTGTGTTGTGATGTTATTGCTTTGATAATAAGCAATGGGTTGACTGTGGTGTGGGAATGAGGTCGTGTCTACGACTGTTGTGTCAGTTGATCTTGTGAGAGTCTTGGTTAAGGCTTGTTAGGTCGGGGTTTAGGGGTTGGTTGTGTTAACGGGACTTCGGGTTGATACATGTGGTAGCTTATGAGTTAGTAATGTAGTAAGCTCGAACCATGTCGGTGAGACTTAATGGGTTTTGGGTATGGGATGAGTCTTAGGTGGTGGACCCTTATGGGAATGGGTCGGTAAGATGGGTTACATGCGTGTTAATAAACGACAAACCATTTTATAAAGGACCGGGATGTCCTGTGTGGAAATAAATATTGTTGGAGACATGGATGTTTCTATTTAAAACAAATGGTTAGAACTCACTCAGCGTAGCTGACTTTGTATGTAAGTTAGATTGTTTTGCAGGTGGGTCTCGTGGACGACGTATCTTGGCTTGGGAGCGATGCTACTCGGGCCGGTATGCAGGCACTCGTAAGGTAAGGTTAAGAACTATAACGAGCTAAAAGAGAATAAACTATTTTTGATTAAGACTTCCGTTGTAAATAAGTGTGTTAATAAGAGAATACCTGGTGTGACGCGAACTATACGCAAAAACCTACAAGTTCTAATATTTATAATAAAACGGACAAACCTAAACTAACGCGCACAATACGGCAAGTGTACCGATCGTTTGCAGAATAGATAGATAAGACTGAGTATCGAACCTACGGACACTGTATGTACAGCGAAATACTGACTCAGATGCAGGATAACTAATTACAAAAAGGGGGGTTTCTTTTATTTAAGAGAGAAATAAACTATAGAAAATAAAGGAAAAGACGAGGACAAACAAACTAGCGTGAGAATAACTACGGAACGAAAACAGATAGGGTGAAAGCACTACCTAGGCCCGAATCCTACACGTGTCTGACGAAGGTTCTATCGGTAATGGAACTGATGTGATACCGGGATCTTAAAATACTAAACTCAAAGGAAACCTAGAGCACCCTCGACCCTTCTCAAGGATTGTCAACTAAGAGACCTAAAAGCCGTTAAACCACCGGCTGGACGGGTTCCCCTCACAGGTCATCCAGTCTACTCAAGAAGTATCCGCTAGACAATCTACCTCACAACGCGAAAGTCTCAATACACCTAAGTGCAAGGGATAACTAAGAATTTCCTATTGGACTCGGTAAACAAGATGTGAACGACGAACTAGACAGACCTTCTCACAAAGATTCTAAACTAGCGATCAGACACACGAGATAAACCGACAATCTCTCACCTCACAGCTATTAAGATTGGTTGAATATTTAGATTTACCAATTCACGAATTTCATTCCTATGGAATACTACGTCTAGCAAACCATCCAATAATCAAAAACACACGGCAATTGATCTAGCATGCACCTATTATATGAAAGACATTCATCAAAGCACATGAGGACTGAAAAATCATTTAATTGATAATACTAAATACGCATACACATCCAATGATCAAAACCAAGTTTGTTACATCATGAGTTCATCACATGCAAATTATCCAAAACCGAATAAAACCTAATGTCAAACATATGTATTCATCTAAACCTAGGTAGTTCTAAAAGTTTAGCTAAGAAACATCATATAAATACAATTCATAATCTGTTTATAACAAAGGAAGAACAAGAAATCAAAGAGAAACAAAGAATCAAGGTAAACCGAACGATGAACACCCGATATCTTTGATCCAATGCTTTGGTTCTTCGATCCTATGCCTTCCCAGCCTTTGATTCCTCTTGAAAACACCCTTTTTCGTCATTTTTCGTCGCCTCCAGCCGCTCCCAGATCGTCCTTTTCTGTCCTCCTCCTTAGGGTTTTCTAATTTTTGGCTTTTAAAACACTCTCTGCGAAAAACAACCCGTCGCGTAGCGCGACGGGACCTTGCTTCTTCCTCGCGTAGCGCGAGGACCATAGACCTGACAAAATCATTTAAAAAGGGCAATTCTGACATTTTGCATTCCTCGCGTAGCGCGACGAAATTCCAAGAACTGTCGAGCTACGCTACAGGGGTAAAAATCCAGAAAGTTTCTTTTTTTTCTCCACAGCCCTCTCGCACGAACCGGAAACTCGTTCTTCTTCGTTTTCAATCATATCCGCTTCCTTTGTGACCTAACAACCAAAATATATAGAAATATTAAGTACAAGCGGTTATAGAAGAAAACCGACGCAAAACAAACACAAAGTGGGAATAAAATAGACAGTAAAACGGATGTATTTTGCAATACATCAATACCCACTGATGAGACCCAACTGTAGGGTGCCCGGTTTGAATTAAGTCTTTTCAATGTGACTTAGGTGGAGAAACCGATAAGAATGACTTCAAAACATTTGCCAATGCTCATTTGACTTGGTTTTCGTTTTCTTGCTCCCAAACCTCACCCTATAACGACAAAGCCGAGCGCATGATTTCTCGCCTAAACGACATCATTCGTGCACTCCTAACCCATACCTACCTACCTCTAATCTTCTGGATCGAGGCCCTCCATATGGCTTCCTACCTCATAACATCTTGCCCACCAAATGACTCAATTTTCAACTCCTACCTTTGCTCTTTATCACCAAACCCAACAATTACCATTCAATGACCACATGCACTAAACATTGCATCTCTAAACCCCACAACAACTCAACCTCCACACCACCTCTACCTCTCCCGTCTCACCCATTCCAACCAATTATCACTAGACCCGCGCCGAACCTATTTGGTTACTAGCCATAAAAACGAATTTAATGCTTTAAAAGAAAATGAAAATTGGGAGTTGGTCCCTCGTCCACCTGACAGACCTACTATTAGATGCATGTGACTTTTTCTTCACGAACTTCAGGCAGATGACACCCTCGAACAATACAAGGCCGACTAGTAGTCAATGGTGAGTCCCAAACTGTTGGTATTGACTGTGATGATACCTTCAGCCCAGTTGTAAAACCAGCCACCATTCGGATAGTTCTCAGCCATGTTGCATCCCATTTATGGCCTATTCACCAACTAGATTTAAAGAATGTTCTTTTACATAGTGACCTTCTGGAAGCAATTTACATGCACCAACCACCTAGGTTTGTTGATTAAACTGCCCTATATCACGTTTGTCTTTTGCGTCAGTCATTATATAGGTTCAAACAAGCCCCAAGAGTGTAGTATAATTGGTTCTTGTCATATATTACTTCCCACAGGTTTTGTAGTAATGTGAGTGGCATCTTGTTATTTGTTTATCGCCACGAGGCTCAAACGATATATCTACTACTTTATGTCGATGATACTATTCTCACTGTGTTCTCACCGCATCAGACTCTGGCCTATTGCAAAACATAATTGCTAATCTCTCAGGGGATTTTACCATGTCAGATCTTGGCTCCTTGCATCATTTGTTTAGGTTTTACGACTACACACGACAATACCAATTTATTTTTATCTCAGAAAAAATATGCACACGATATTATTCATCGTCCCTCCATGACTAATTGCAATCCTTGCATTACGCCTCTTGATACTTCCTTTATGTAACATTCAGAAATTTTGTCGGGTTTCGGTGTGGAGTGGCAAGCTAACGAGCAAGGGAGGGCATATCATTTTCTAAGGAGCAAACGACCAAATCGCGCGGGCTTGGGTTGAGGGGGAGAGCCTAAAAAACCCAAGCCACCTCTCTTGTTCTTCATTACACCATCTTCACCTTCAATCTAGAGAGAGAAAATTTGAGAGAGTTAGAGAGAGAGAGAGTCGGGATTTCAACTTGGGAAGCTCCTGGATCGATCAGCATCATAAACAGTAGCTAAGGACTGAAGAATCGAGCTCAAACACGTAACAAATCCGTCCAGATCTGAGTTTCTATTTCAAAAAGAGGGTTTTAGGGTTTTCATGGCTTTTAACATAAAGAACGAATGTTTACGTGTTAAATATGGTTAAAGCATAAATCTAGCTTCATGGAAGTTAGATAAAGGTTTTGGACGTAAAAAATTATGGTTTTGGGTAAAAAACGGACCTGGTCGAATAAGTTGTTCATCAGGCGACACTGGTCACTAGTCGGGATTAAAGTTGGTGAGTGTAGCGTGTTCCCCAAGATCACCATTGATTGGGACACGTGTCATTCCCTAGCGACACTATGGAGTGCCGCCCATGACCATGGCGACATTTAGTGTCGGTGACACTCCTAGTTAGCGATAGTCTCAGAAACGACATTAAGTCCCCTCTTTAAATGTTTTTTATTGTTTTGGGGCTATCGTACATACTTGCAAGAGTCGTTTTATATATGTAAACGTACTACAAATTATGATTAAATCTGAAGTGTTTTACGAGATAATTGGGTAATACATAAACTAAGGGTCTATGTGGTGTCCTTACGTTATGTTAAAAGATTGTTTGATGTGTGTCGTGCTATGAGTTACTCAAGGTGAATCGGGGAATGAGTTAGACGTCTATGAGCATATATAGGATGTGTTATCCTGAGGATATGTGTGGGGTGCATGCTTAGTTAACGAGTCATGTGAATGCTAGCATGTTGTTATGTGTTATATGCTTGTTGTTTTGTGTTTGCATCGTTATCTTTGTGACACGACAAACGGGATTGTAGAGGACGAGGTCCTTCAGGAGGACACTAAGAGTGACAATGTCCAGATGGACAGTGATGAGCTTGGAGTGTGATGAAAGCCCTAACGAGGGTAACCCTGACAAGGGTGCTTGTGATGAGGTATTGTTTGTGTGCATTTATATTTAATTTAACTACATGCAAGTGTTAATGATAATTATTTGTGCTGTGATGTTATTGCTTTGATAATAAGCAATGGGTTGACTGTGGTGTGGGAATGAGGTCGTGTCTACGACTGTTGTGTCAGTTGATCTTGTGAGAGTCTTGGTTAAGGCTTGTTAGGTCGGGGTTTAGGGGTTGGTTGTGTTAACGGGACTTCGGGTTGATACATGTGGTAGCTTATGAGTTAGTAATGTAGTAAGCTCGAACCATGTCGGTGAGACTTAATGGGTTTTGGGTATGGGATGAGTCTTAGGTGGTGGACCCTTATGGGAATGGGTCGGTAAGATGGGTTACATGCGTGTTAATAAACGACAAACCATTTTATAAAGGACCGGGATGTCCTGTGTGGAAATAAATATTGTTGGAGACATGGATGTTTCTATTTAAAACAAATGGTTAGAACTCACTCAGCGTAGCTGACTTTGTATGTAAGTTAGATTGTTTTGCAGGTGGGTCTCGTGGACGACGTATCTTGGCTTGGGAGCGATGCTACTCGGGCCGGTATGCAGGCACTCGTAAGGTAAGGTTAAGAACTATAACGAGCTAAAAGAGAATAAACTATTTTTGATTAAGACTTCCGTTGTAAATAAGTGTGTTAATAAGAGAATACCTGGTGTGACGCGAACTATACGCAAAAACCTACAAGTTCTAATATTTATAATAAAACGGACAAACCTAAACTAACGCGCACAATACGGCAAGTGTACCGATCGTTTGCAGAATAGATAGATAAGACTGAGTATCGAACCTACGGACACTGTATGTACAGCGAAATACTGACTCAGATGCAGGATAACTAATTACAAAAAGGGGGGTTTCTTTTATTTAAGAGAGAAATAAACTATAGAAAATAAAGGAAAAGACGAGGACAAACAAACTAGCGTGAGAATAACTACGGAACGAAAACAGATAGGGTGAAAGCACTACCTAGGCCCGAATCCTACACGTGTCTGACGAAGGTTCTATCGGTAATGGAACTGATGTGATACCGGGATCTTAAAATACTAAACTCAAAGGAAACCTAGAGCACCCTCGACCCTTCTCAAGGATTGTCAACTAAGAGACCTAAAAGCCGTTAAACCACCGGCTGGACGGGTTCCCCTCACAGGTCATCCAGTCTACTCAAGAAGTATCCGCTAGACAATCTACCTCACAACGCGAAAGTCTCAATACACCTAAGTGCAAGGGATAACTAAGAATTTCCTATTGGACTCGGTAAACAAGATGTGAACGACGAACTAGACAGACCTTCTCACAAAGATTCTAAACTAGCGATCAGACACACGAGATAAACCGACAATCTCTCACCTCACAGCTATTAAGATTGGTTGAATATTTAGATTTACCAATTCACGAATTTCATTCCTATGGAATACTACGTCTAGCAAACCATCCAATAATCAAAAACACACGGCAATTGATCTAGCATGCACCTATTATATGAAAGACATTCATCAAAGCACATGAGGACTGAAAAATCATTTAATTGATAATACTAAATACGCATACACATCCAATGATCAAAACCAAGTTTGTTACATCATGAGTTCATCACATGCAAATTATCCAAAACCGAATAAAACCTAATGTCAAACATATGTATTCATCTAAACCTAGGTAGTTCTAAAAGTTTAGCCAAGAAACATCATATAAATACAATTCATAATCTGTTTATAACAAAGGAAGAACAAGAAATCAAAGAGAAACAAAGAATCAAGGTAAACCGAACGATGAACACCCGATATCTTTGATCCAATGCTTTGGTTCTTCGATCCTATGCCTTCCCAGCCTTTGATTCCTCTTGAAAACACCCTTTTTCGTCACTTTTCGTCGCCTCCAGCCGCTCCCAGATCGTCCTTTTCTGTCCTCCTCCTTAGGGTTTTCTAATTTTTGGCTTTTAAAACACTCTCTGCGAAAAACAACCCGTCGCGTAGCGCGACGGGACCTTGCTTCTTCCTCGCGTAGCGCGAGGACCATAGACCTGACAAAATCATTTAAAAAGGGCAATTCTGACATTTTGCATTCCTCGCGTAGCGCGACGAAATTCCAAGAACTGTCGAGCTACGCTACAGGGGTAAAAATCCAGAAAGTTTCTTTTTTTTCTCCACAGCCCTCTCGCACGAACCGGAAACTCGTTCTTCTTCGTTTTCAATCATATCCGCTTCCTTTGTGACCTAACAACCAAAATATATAGAAATATTAAGTACAAGCGGTTATAGAAGAAAACCGACGCAAAACAAACACAAAGTGGGAATAAAATAGACAGTAAAACGGATGTATTTTGCAATACATCAATACCCACTGATGAGACCCAACTGTAGGGTGCCCGGTTTGAATTAAGTCTTTTCAATGTGACTTAGGTGGAGAAACCGATAAGAATGACTTCAAAACATTTGCCAATGCTCATTTGACTTGGTTTTCGTTTTCTTGCTCCCAAACCTCACCCTATAACGACAAAGCCGAGCGCATGATTTCTCGCCTAAACGACATCATTCGTGCACTCCTAACCCATACCTACCTACCTCTAATCTTCTGGATCGAGGCCCTCCATATGGCTTCCTACCTCATAACATCTTGCCCACCAAATGACTCAATTTTCAACTCCTACCTTTGCTCTTTATCACCAAACCCAACAATTACCATTCAATGACCACATGCACTAAACATTGCATCTCTAAACCCCACAACAACTCAACCTCCACACCACCTCTACCTCTCCCGTCTCACCCATTCCAACCAATTATCACTAGACCCGCGCCGAACCTATTTGGTTACTAGCCATAAAAACGAATTTAATGCTTTAAAAGAAAATGAAAATTGGGAGTTGGTCCCTCGTCCACCTGACAGACCTACTATTAGATGCGTGTGACTTTTTCTTCACGAACTTCAGGCAGATGACACCCTCGAACAATACAAGGCCGACTAGTAGTCAATGGTGAGTCCCAAACTGTTGGTATTGACTGTGATGATACCTTCAGCCCAGTTGTAAAACCAGCCACCATTCGGATAGTTCTCAGCCATGTTGCATCCCATTTATGGCCTATTCACCAACTAGATTTAAAGAATGTTCTTTTACATAGTGACCTTCTGGAAGCAATTTACATGCACCAACCACCTAGGTTTGTTGATTAAACTGCCCTAAATCACGTTTGTCTTTTGCGTCAGTCATTATATAGGTTCAAACAAGCCCCAAGAGTGTAGTATAATTGGTTCTTGTCATATATTACTTCCCACAGGTTTTGTAGTAATGTGAGTGGCATCTTGTTATTTGTTTATCGCCACGAGGCTCAAACGATATATCTACTACTTTATGTCGATGATACTATTCTCACTGTGTTCTCACCGCATCAGACTCTGGCCTATTGCAAAACATAATTGCTAATCTCTCAGGGGATTTTACCATGTCAGATCTTGGCTCCTTGCATCATTTGTTTAGGTTTTACGACTACACACGACAATACCAATTTATTTTTATCTCAGAAAAAATATGCACACGATATTATTCATCGTCCCTCCATGACTAATTGCAATCCTTGCATTACGCCTCTTGATACTTCCTTTATGTAACATTCAGAAATTTTGTCGGGTTTCGGTGTGGAGTGGCAAGCTAACGAGCAAGGGAGGGCATATCATTTTCTAAGGAGCAAACGACCAAATCGCGCGGGCTTGGGTTGAGGGGGAGAGCCTAAAAAACCCAAGCCACCTCTCTTGTTCTTCATTACACCATCTTCACCTTCAATCTAGAGAGAGAAAATTTGAGAGAGTTAGAGAGAGAGAGTCGGGATTTCAACTTGGGAAGCTCCTGGATCGATCAGCATCATAAACAGTAGCTAAGGACTGAAGAATCGAGCTCAAACACGTAACAAATCCGTCCACATCTGAGTTTCTATTTCAAAAAGAGGGTTTTAGGGTTTTCATGTCTTTTAACATAAAGAACGAATGTTTACGTGTTAAATATGGTTAAAGCATAAATCTAGCTTCATGGAAGTTAGATAAAGGTTTTGGACGTAAAAAATTATGGTTTTGGGTAAAAAACGGACCTGGTCGAATAAGTTGTTCATCAGGCGACACTGGTCACTAGTCGGGATTAAAGTTGGTGAGTGTAGCGTGTTCCCCAAGATCACCATTGATTGGGACACGTGTCATTCCCTAGCGACACTTTGGAGTGCCGCCCATGGCCATGGCGACATTTAGTGTCGGTGACACTCCTAGTTAGCGATAGTCTCAGAAACGACATTAAGTCCTGAACGCAAGTTCTTGAGACACTGATCATGTCCCTTGGCGACACTAGATAATTTGTTGATAGTTTTCACTCGTTGATTCACCACAGATTTCTAGCACTCCACCTAGCAGATACAGTTAGAGAGTTGTAATAGTAAGACTAATGCAAATGAATTCTTATTGCCCTTTTTCCTAATAGTTTTAGGCTGGCATGCATACATATAGAAAGTTTTGAAAGGCAAAGGATAGTTTTTATAAAAAAAATATTATTTTTATAAAGAGAAAGAAGCTAAAGTGTAAAGTATTATCTTTGAAATAAATGTTTTAAATAAAGTAAGAATAGAAAGTAAAGAACGGTAAATGAGTGACATTGACAGATGCCAAGTTATATGCTTATGTGTTGATATGTGCTATTTGTCTATGTGATAGTTTATGTGATTGAATTATATTTTGTGTAGTAGTGTAATTGCATTGCATAGTAGAAAGTCATGCAGGCATGCTAAAGTAGAAGTCTCACCTCGAGGTGTGAGCAAGCTAAAGTAGAAGTCTCACCCTAAGGTGTGAGCAATGCTAAAGGAGTCTTATCCTGGGGTGTAAGTAATGCTAAAGGAGTCTTATACTGAAGTATAAGCGAGAAAGAAAGTCTCACCCTTACGTGTGGGCAGCGCTAAAGTAAAAGTCTTACTCTGAGGTGTAAGCGAGAAAGGGATCTTGTCTTCGGACAATGATTCATATGTGATAGTTACAGTATGTGATAGTCACTTATCATGTACAGCCGAAACGATAGTTTGAAAGAGTAAAGGAGGACACCTTAACGGATTTTCTCAAAGTAAAGTTTTAATGAAAGACAGTAACGGAACAATTTTATAATTGTAACGTTGTAAAGTTTTAAAGTAAAGGCAAAGTGTTTTAAAGATAAAGAAAGAAAACTTATTTTATTTTATAAAACTAAGCTACCAAAAAAAAGTTTTCAATTTAAAGTAAAGATAGAACTCACCAGTGTTAGCTGACTTTTAGTATGCATGACATGTAGTAAAAGTAAAAGGAAAGAATGAGTTAAAGGAGCCGTGAGGGCTGATAACATGGACATCGGGCTGCTGTGCTGAATGCTGACTTTTCCTTTCCCGATTGTTTATGTTTTGGACAATGATAGATGTTTTAGATCATGAAAGTTTATGTTTGAATTAAAGACTTCCGCTGTAATAGATTTTGATTTCCGGTTTAAGAACTACGTTATTATATTTTGTGCCAACTATGAGATGTACCCGATTTATGGTGTTTCACTCTAAGCTTTGCGTCAATACGGGTGACCGACTTCCTTAAGACACCCTATATCGCAATATGGTTGGGGCACTTCAACATCTCACTTTTATGCCACCCGACATATTCTATGTGACTCAACAAGTTTGCCTCTTCATGCATGCTCCACATGAGCCATATTTTCACTTCATGAAACGCATATTATGGTACATTAAAGAGACTCTGGACTATGGACTACTAATCACGACATCTCCCAGCCACATCACACAACATATTCCCGCCGACTGAGGTGGGTGCGCTGATTCACGTTGATCTACCTCAGGTTGTTGCGTTTATCTTGGGATAACTTAATTTATTGTTCTTCTAAACATCAACACTTGACTTAGTATTCGAATTGCATGTCCCTGTTCGCAAAGCCACTATAGTTTATTGTGATAATGTTTTGGTAGTATCTCTCATAGTATCCCGTCCAACATCAACAAACGGAACTTGCAGAGATTGACATACTCTTTGTCCGGGAAAAAGATCATTGATCGTATTCGAGTTATCCATGTCCCTTCCGTCTTTCAGTATGCAGACATAGACATTTCGGTCTAGTTTGAGAGTCCGCTCTGCTTCCGCTCAATCTGCGAGAGAATATTAGCCAAGTGTTATGTAAATATATTTAAATAATTGTACATACACTGTTTCCATATTTGTAGAAATCGTGGTTGTATGCTTACCCTATATATACATGATTTATCTTCAATAATGCTTCAAGAAAATTAATACCATAAACACTTTTACATCCTATACGGATCATTGCAAGCATATCAACATTAAAGGTTAGACCCAACTTGACCCGACTATATCGGATGTAACCATATGGGTGTGATAATTGAAAGATGAAATATGACACATTCCACTAGTATAAAACAAAACATGAATGAAAGCTGCCATAAAGAAGTAAAGGGACCTATTTTTATAAATTATTGAAATCTCTATAAAACTTGGCATCCGAACTCAACATCCAACCCCACAAAAAAAATAAAAAATAAAAAAATGAAAATAAAGAAATAAAAGGAGAATCAATGTTGGATATGATACAGCTATGCAGCCATAATTCAAGCCAAGAAACAAACGATCCTAAGGAGTTGATGTTGACGGCATCAACACACTTCTGTTTGTTTTCTTTTAACGGCGGTATCTATTTTTAACCGACTAAATTTATAAATTTAATATATAATCATTTATTCTATTTTTAAACTGGAAAAAGGATGTATATATTCAATGATGAGCCAGTGAGGGGGTGGCAGGTACAATCATCTCCCCACCCTCATCTTTTATTTACTCCTTTTAGCTTTGTATAGTGTTTAAAAATTATAATATAATTTTTTTTAGATAAAATTGGTCCCCTCCCTGATTTTTATTTATATATTTTACCTTACTTTCAAGACTTCTTTTTGCCTCCTCTACCGCACACACTTATATGTTTATTAAATAAATAAATAATAATAGCCTTTAGGATTGGTGGTCTAATAATATAGGAAAATCTTCTAAGAACACCAATATTTAAGTAGGTCATGAGTTCAAGTCTCACTCCCATAGGAAAAAAAGAAATTTGCCTTTCAAAAATAATAATAATAATAATAATAGTGATAAGATGTAGGACTGGCATAACATGTTAGACACGACACGATAAGACGCAACGACCTGAAGTACTAGACACGAACACAATACGATAACTAATCGTGTCATTTTTCTAGACATGAATACGAACATGTTTAGAAACAGGTTACACGATAAGACTTGTTTAGGGACACGATAAGACCAGAACTGATTAAGAAAACCCATTTGTTTATGATACAGATTTTGTTTAAAATTAGCCACCACATGTACCTAAAGAAAACTACTCATAAGAGAAAGAGGAACAGGTAGAAAGATCTAGCTGTGAAAAACCACCACCACCACACCACCGCCACCAAGGGTACCAAAGAACACGGGAACAATGATCGGAAAAAGCGGCTACTTGGAAGAGAAATAGGTAAGTAATTGGTAAAGGAAACATAGAAAAATGATAGATAGAGAGACAACTCACTGATGGACCAAATCGACGAACCCAAAAGACCAACAGAACCTCCTCCATGATCGTCACCTCTTTCTTCACCCCCAGCTAGGGCAAAAGAAGAAGCCGATGAAAAGAGGGGATGGGATGCAGATAAGATAGCGTGCCTATCCCTTTTCCCTCATCAGCCAACAAGTGATGAAGACGAAGCAACGGTGGAAGAGCCGGTGGTGTGTTCACTCACCGCTGGTAATTGATCGTCTGGTCGATCGATGGTGAATGAGGGAAACCCTAATTTGGTATTTGGTGTGAAAAGGGAAAGAAGAAATGGGTGTAAAAAGGGGATGCTCAGCTCACACGCATAAAAGCCAGAAGCAAGAGTTGTACATGGTGTATTGCATCTTGTATACGTTACTATTCCCCTCCATGTGTTTTAAATACATTGCATAATCTATATCATAAGCCTTATCAAACAAAATCTAAACCTACTTTAAAACCTAGTTGCATACAGATAGTCAAATACCTTCATCAACCGAGGAGTCGGACGATTGAGTCGGTCGTCGACCGTCAGACCTATGTCTGTTGTCTGAGTAGTGGGCATGCGATTGATGGAAAGTCGGACGGACGTCAGATGATGGAAAGTCATACTGGCGTATGGACTGATGTCTGCGATTGAGAATTAGGGATTGAGGATGATAGGCTGAGTTTAGCGATTGGGGATTAAGGATTGAGTTGTCGATTGAGGGAGCCAAGGAGAGAGCGGGAAAATGGTAAATTGGGAATGATGGAACATTGGAACTAGGGTTTTAAGTATAAAGTAAATATTTGTATTTTTTAAAATATTGAAAAATATAAACAGGTTTGTTATCATATCTAAACAGGTTAAACATATTATGACATATCAAGACACGAATTTAATCGTGTCTTAAACGTGTCGTCATGTTTAAGACACGAAACTTGTTAAGCTCAAACCCAAACCTGATAAACTCGGTGTTGTGCCGTGTCGTGTTAATAGGTCCGTGTCAGAAATTGTCAGCCCTATTAAGATGTAGAAGTTTTTCAGTAACACGTTATTACGGTTAAAAAAATAATTGATATAAACCTGGCTAAACAAAGAGGTTGTTGTTAGCCCATCAAACAACTTGTCAATTCGAGTTTTCTTGGGTTTTGTACACGACCGGAGAACGATTCATACAATTCCTTGAATCATAAACGAGGCCGTTATACACTGGTTCTAGTTCATGCTACCTTCCTGTTCGGGTTGAAACAAATTTTCTTTTTAATCACAGCCTTTTTAAATGTTTTAATACATATTTGGGTCGAATCAAATAGAAAGTGGAAATTACGTGAAAAGTGTGCGAGGTGTGTTTGGATCGTTAATAACACTATTTTAATGGCTAATTTTAAGGTGTTGTCAAAATCGTAAATAATAGGAAGTCACAGATGGAGTGAGTGGTAAAAAAAACTATTCAACAATAAATTCTACCATTTTTGCAAACTCAAATAATTTTAATATACTTTATTATTATTTTTTAAAAGTTATACTATAAAATCAAAAACTATATCTTTAATTTGAGTACAATAATTTTATATATTAAAAACACATTTAAAAAAAAACAATGATATGCTATTGATTATAAAAGTGCATAGTTATATACATATATGGTGCAATTATATACCAATGTTGGGTAATTATTTATGTGTCTAGCGGAATTATTTACTTTTGGTGCTTAACTAAATACATATGATGCATAATTATATGAATATATATGCCCTCGCCTAAAAGGCACATGTCACGTCTTGGTGACTTAGTACTTTTCGCACAGAAGAAGCAGTTTATACAAGAATCGACGTGTTGTGTGATGTTTACTGTGGGCTTAAACGTTGATACCCCTGCCTACTTCACCGCAGCTACCATGATCATAGTTGTCCCCACTGGAATCAAAATCTTTAGTTGGATCGCTACCATGTGGCGAGGGGGGGGGGGGGGGTTTCGATACAATACAAAACACGATCCAGTGTGCAGGGTGCTCGCTGATCGGAAACCTTTCCACTGCGGTCGGGTGGGACCTAGATGGCTGGTGGATCAACGATGAGCCGTTCAACCAGGGATCCAGTATATGTGTGCGTTTTATAAAATCTAAGGTCACTAAAATTTTAAATCCCCATACCATCATCTGCCCTAAGGATGACCATAAAATGAATAACAAATAAATTTAACAGAGATCATATCTTAAATCTTTAAAAACAAAATCTTTGTTCTTTTCCTTTTTATCTTTTGTTCTTTTTCTTTTTGTTTTTCCACAAGACAATCACCATGTCCTTGAAAGATGAAAAAGTCTATGAACTATCATGACCTGTAACTTCATATACATCATTTCAGTTTATAAACATCCCATGTGCAACTACCCATTTTCCTTTTCATTAAATTTACCAACTCAAACAACCTTAAATTACATATGTTTATGACGACAACGTGTAATCAAACGTCTACCACAAGGTGTAAGCTTGGGCTCGACCGACAACATACGACCATGTAACCGGCTCTAGCCCACATTCATACGTGCAAGCACGAACGAACATGTGTGCATCAGTGCATGGAGGACGTCAACTTCCCTCCTAGCTAGTCTAAACGAGTTCGGGTTAGTTTCAGATCACGTGCATGAACAAACACAGTTACACAGCTAAACAAGTCAGTATTGGGTCAATTAAGGGGTTAGCGTGTTGATACATTTATTTTTATAAAATATTAAAAGGAATTCTATGTGAAAACTTAAACTGGTCGAATATTTATGTCAAAACTAAAAATTAAAAAGGAAATAGACGTCATGTATTATTAACGTGAAAGAGACCGAACTTCATAAATTTAACGCCATCCTGTTATTAGTGTTCAAAATAATTTGGGCCCGAAAACGACCTATTATTAGTGGATTTTATCTTGTAAGTCCTAAACAAGATTTTGTTGTTATAGTATGTTTTAGAATCTTGAGGTTTTATAGACTTACAAATAGCCAAATAATGTAGTTGACGTTTCATATTTATATGAGACAATTTTCCAAAAGAGAAATGGACCCAATTGAAAAAGAAAGAACAATAAAGCAAAAAATATTGAAAAATTTCTTTTATTTAATCATAATTCAACCTCCCTTTCCATTTACTTATCCCTACTTTTGGTTTCTTTTTTGATACTACAAACACAACAATTTCTTCACTAAATTATAAACAAAAGTTTCACCTTTTGATTTCTTACTCCACAAACTTTACCCCACAAGGGTCCTTGTTAAACTATTCACAAATAGTCCCGTCGGTCGTATTATTGGTTTCATGTTCATGTCTCGTGATTTGTTCTCTTTTGTCCAGTATAATCTAAATGAAACACAGATAAAACCTTAGAAAACATGAGAAACACTTTAAAATGAGTACATACATCAAGGTTGTTGTCTTTTACAAGCCCCGATGCACTCTATGATCAACTTTTGACATGAGAAAGATAAATTTTGCTCGATTTCATAGGATATATGATAACATGACGAATAATTAATGATTCTCATTCATGGGTGTATCATGTCATATATTTGTAAAGATGCTAAAAGAATGTGGTCCTCCCATGGTTATGGGCTACGTGTGATTAGCTCAAGATTGAATAATAGTTTAAGTGTGTAGACACCATTAAGGAAGGAGAGACATGAAAACATGCTTTAGCTTAAAGGTTTGTCACTAGAGAGTGGTCCCTTAAACATCACTTGTGAAATTTAATCCCATCCTGTATTATATATAAATGTTTTACCTTAACTCTACACTTCATAAGGGCAAAAGTTATGTGGTGTCATTTTTGCCGGCCTTTTTGTTTCTCTTTGAACTCATAACGCTAAGAACTATAACTTTAGTATGGTCAAAAAGGATCGAGATTGATTGTAAACAACTAATATTTTTAAAAGTTTTCGAATAACGAAGAAATCTAATTCGTAGGTAATATAATACAGATGCGGCATGCCACACGTGTTGCCATGTAAATGATCGAGTGATGTAACATGTTATGTCAACTAGTTCTTTTAGAACGACTAACTTATACACCTTTTAATCTTACTTCTAAATTTTACACATTTGTGTCCACCGTTGGACTTGAACACTCAACCACTTGAGAAATAACTTCTTGGTACCGCTAGATCACAAGCCCTTTGGTATGTCAACTAGTATATAGACCGTCGAGGTGGCATGACATGTCACCTCAACATCTAAAGTCACTTGAGAAAAATGACCCGAACTATGTTTAAGAACTCAAAAGGATGTCTTTTAATGAATTAAAAAGAGTTTAATACTTTTCTAAGTATCTGAAATGAAAATTTTTAAAAAGTTTAGTAACTTCTTTTGTAGAGTATGCACTTTAATAAACATTTAAACTAGTATTTCCACGGTATAAAATTCTAAATATTTGAACATGTTACAGATTTTTCCATTATTTGCAAAATATATAATAAAACTAGGTTAGAAACTCATGTATTACACGAGCTAAATAAATACAACTTGTTATAAACTTGCAGTTTCTATAAAGATTTGTATGTTAGATGTCATCAACAATTAGTGAAATAAGAAATAATGAAAATTTAAGAAATATAGAATTATATTTTAAAATAAGATATAATTCAAATCTTCTTATGATGTAGTAATTTTTAATAAAATACTAGAATAAATTTTAGATATTTAATTGAACCCAAAACCTCTAAACCTAGGTGTTATAAGAAGCTTTGCCGGGCCACCAACCCAGGATTATATATCAAAATATTTCTTATATTCCTGGGGTTATCTATCATAGATTTCAACGTCAAACTAATAAGAAAAGGCTTTTCAATTTCCAAGATTCCAGAGTCCGAACGATTGAGCACATTACAAAGTCAGAAAACACAGAAATAACATGATCCACAGGTTTGGGCCTGGACCTGGGCCTGGGCCAGAGCCAGAGGCCAGAGCATGCTAACAAAAAGTATTTGCAAATTGCAACATTTCAAGATCTAAGGGTGCTGGGGAAGCTTCGGGTAGTTATACAGGCATGCGGGTACTCGGGTACACCGCCGCAAGGGTTGCGGGTACCCATAGCGGGTAAAGGAATCGGCTATATTTACCCGTGAGTTCGGCGACGAAGGTTGAAGGGAAAGAGCCGTTGGGGTTGGATTTGGGTACTTGGGTTGTGCCCCCACCACTTGGGTACTTGAGATTGGATTGGGTACTTAGGGTTGTGCCTCCTAGTACCCTAATTCTAGCTTGTAATCTTGTAGACCAGGTGTAAAACTATCAAATATGGGTTTGTTTGGATTTTTAATTTAAGACTATGAGTTGTTTTGTTGAGTTATATTTAATGGGTCACGTTTCCGGCACCACCTACTTTGTTGGGTCTTTTTACCTAAGATAAAGCCCAACATTTAGCCCACTTTGTCTTTTTTGGGCTGCGGTAAGATGTAAAACAAAAACAACAAAAGTAGGGATCTTTTTTTGGTTGAGGTTGTTGCCGTCGTTTTGAGACAGACAAAAAAAAAGTTATTTTTTCTTCTTTGTGGGATTCCTTCGACAGAACAAGAGAAGAAAACGTTGAAATCAAAAACCCAAATTTGAGTTTTATGTAATCGTGAAGACAAGAGAAGTTCCAGACATCTAGTTTTGTAATATTTTTCTTTAGTGATACATTTTACTCGTCTTTGTTTTTGATTCCATATACTTGAAGTAACTAGATCTAAGTATATGATGGTTAGTGTATGTCTCTAGTATACCTAGAGAGGACTCTGTCTTGCTTTAATATCGGTAAAAGTGGATTTGAAGCGGCTCTATTAGTCCCATGTTTTACTATCGTTCAGTGTCTCTTTATTGTAATTTGCATATTTTTTTGGGGTTGTTTTTTGTTACATTTAGAATACCCTATCTGTTTGCATCCTCACAAGTTCATGCGAGTCGGGAAAGTTTAGCCAAACGAAGTTGATTCCGCAATTGTTGTTTACCGTTTGTGGTTGTGTTGCATTTTTCTCATCAGGTTGGTATCAGAGTCATCAGCTCTTGTTATTAGGTTAAGACTTGTTTGAACGATGGAAGCTAATACAAGTAGGATTGTGAATTTGAATGGTATCTAATAAACTTGTTTAGAAAGGCAAGATGGAAGACCTCCATTATGTGAAAGATTATTATTTGTTGGTGTTTACTACTGATAAACCTGAAAATAATATAGAGGAGGTGTTTATTATTGATAAACCTGAAAATAATATAGAGGAGGATGAAAAATGATCACAAGATCGTCCGACGTGGTCATCACGACACCCCGTATGAGATGATGTGGCAACGTGGAGTGAACACCACGCCCCATTGGTGTTGAGTCACTGTCGTCAGTGCATTCACATATAAAGATTTGTGAATGATTCTTTTTACTAATATTTTATTTACCATTTAATGAGGTACCCAATACTTTATTAAAATGGGTTGGTCTTGGGTTCAAGTCTCACTTGTGACAAAAAAGGGATTCCAGGTTGGGTCAGGGGGTTTTCTCACTTATAGTGGGTTTCCTCCTGAGGGTGGTGGAGATGATTGGGTGGGTCAGTGGCCCGTCAGTGATCTAAATTACCATTTAAAAAAATTAATTTGTTTTTTCATTAATAATTTATGTTAGTTAACCTTTTTTTCAAAAATCTAAATACATAGTGTTGTTTATTTTATTTTTTATGAACATTCCGATATAAGTTTTATTAAAAACCGAGTTGATTTCAAAATAAAGTATTTTTTGGTGGAACCGTGAAACACACAACAATCTTCATATGGATTTAGTGGAACATATTACCACATTTCAACCCAACAACCAACACTAGTTTTTTTGTTATATATAATTGTATTTTTAATTAGCATGAATTTTTTAAATTATTATTATGTATTTTTTTTAATTTATTAATTCCATGGTTGTTATTGTTATTTTTAATTATTACGTATTTATTATTATTATTTTATTAAAGTTATAGTTATTATTTTTTATTACATAATTGTTTAAACATAATAATATTACGTGGATTTAAAAAATATAAAAATGATGAAGTGAAAGTGGGCAGGGAAGACTATTTCTTGAGTGGTGGATAGTGAAAAATGACGACAGAGTGAGTAGGAAGAGAGGAGTAACAATTATACTTCACATAAATGATATCAACTAATAATTAATTATTATATTATTGTTTAGTCTAGAAAACTGGTAATTAATTATAAGAGTAAGGGGTATATCAATCCAAATCACCCTGTGATCTGATGTGGAAGCAAGAATTAAGGCGTGGTTGGTCATGGGAATAGCGTCTCCTTGCGGTGTGATGATGATTGGCGTGATAAAAATCACGCGTAAATTGAAACCAATTTAGCCGTTCAACGGCAACATTACTGTTGTAAAATCACACCACCTCAATCACTTGGATGGCGTGATAATTGAAGGATGTGACGTGCCGCCACGTGGCGCGCACTTTTTCATCACTTGAGCCCCCATCATTTGGATATACCCGTTGCTCTAACTAGAAAGTTGACCCACGCGTTGGCATAAGTTTATTTTCGAACACATTTGTAATCCGTTTGCACACATACAAACACTATTAATTTGTCAGTGAATGTACAATTTATGTGTGTGTGCCTAACTCCACTTAACACAATTTAGAACAATGAAAGAAGCCAAAAGTTGGAATATGGGATGATGTTTGACTTGGGAATAGAAAGTCAAAGGCGTTTGGATCATACCATAGTAATATGCATCTATTTTTTCCGGTCAAAGTGGAATTGCAAAAAAGAAATGTTAATCTTCCTGATGATGGATGCGCTATTTGTTCCGCCCAGGCAGAATCAGTTAACCATTTACTCAAGGAATGTAGTTTCTCAATAGATGTGTGGCGTAATTCTTTAGCTTGGTGTAAGTTCCCTTCGATAGGTGGTTCAAGTGTGAAAGTATTCTTAAAAGCGGCGTGAGAGGTGAAAGGTTCCAAGCTATATCGGCGTACCATTTTATCCATTATGCTTTCTACGTTATGGTTTATCTGGAAGGCACGAAATGATAAGATTTTCAACAACACAAGTTAGTCCTTGGATAGAGCTTTAGAAGAGATCAAGGCTTCAAGTTTTCTTTAGGTGAAAAATCGGTCCTAACGGTATTCGCTAACTTGGGATGATTGGTGCAATTTTTCTAATGTTTTCTAGTCGTTTTGTATTTTGTCTAACTTCTTGCTAGTTTTTAATATATTCCCTGTTTGCCGTTAAAAAAAAAAGTAATATGCATCTAAACCTAATTACTACATCTACTCATAATTAACACACTTTCAAATGTTTGACACGGTTTTTTCACAAAAGTAGGTTTACATTATTACAACAATTCTGCAAAATTGTATAGAGACTGAATGAACCTGTCTAATTGTTGATGGTGTTCTTTAAACTTGTCTTTTTCTAACTGACATTGTGGTATGAATCGATGATGGCATCTGCAATATACTTGGATTTTATATACCGGTCAATGATATTCTTCCATCTTTTGTCATGTAAACGTTCCATTTATCCACCATGTTATCACTTTGCCAAACAAAACCAAATGGTATTTAGACATTTGCTTATTAGTTGGTAGTAAACATAAATGATCAACTCATTTACTTAAGATGGGTCGAACACATTAACGGGTTAAAAGTCAACCAAAGTCTATATTTAGATTATTTATAACATTACTTATTTATAAAAGAGTAAACTGTGGTTTTCGTCCCTGAGGTTTTAACAAAACATCAAGTTTCGTCCACCTGTAACACATTTGATCCCTGACGTTTGATGTTTTAACACTTTGCGTCCCTGTTCTTAACTCCGTTAAAATTTCTGTTAGTTTTTATGTAAAATTACTTATATACTCCCCCCCTTCTTCTACATCAGACCACCCACCACCACCTCTTATCGCCACCACCTGACCCCACCACCACCTCCTACCACACCCAATATATCGTAGAAAATCCACCACCACAACCCCTTCCTAAGACACCGTTTCTGACTTCACCGATGCCAATCAATTCACCCTCGTCTTCGCGAATTGCGCCGGCTGAATTCCAGTCAACGTTATCTCCGTCATGTACAACCTAAACCCTCAAAACAATCGTCGTGATTACTTATCCACCGGTAATACAAACCTCCCCTCAATCTCTTTCTTCTTTTTCTTGATTTATGCATCTGTTTCTAGCCTATGGATCTACACGTTTCACCGCCGGAAGTCATCTGCTTTCTGGATTCATTTCTTTATGTTGGTTACAGCCTGAAGAAACAACGACGGCAACCCCACAATCGACACCCGTATACCCCATATAACCACCGACACCACCACTACACAACCCCTCTCCTCCATTCTCTCTCTCTTGAAAACCCTAAAAACCTACCCACCACCACCACTTAGAGGTAGGGCTGGCATAACATGTCAGACACGACATAATAAGACACGGCACGATAAGACACGATGACCTGTTGTGTTCGACACGAACACGACACGATAACTAATCGCGTCATTTTTTTCCAAACACGAACACGACATGTTTAGAAACAGGTCATCTGTTAAGGGACCTATTTAGAGAGGTATTAAATAGCACATATGTAATGAAAGAAAAAATGTCAAAACTTCATAAAAATTTAAAAAGTCGAATCATAATATCTATTAACATAATAAATCCTAAACATTTTTAAAACAAAAACCCATAAAAGTCAAATCAAAACATCAATGAAACACAATTTCAAACATGTCAGACACGACATGATAAGACACGACACGATAAGACACGATGACCTGTTGTGTTCGACACGAACACGACACGATAACTAATCGTGTCATTTTTTTTTCAAACACGAACACGACATGTTTAGAAACAGGTCACCTGTTAAGGGACCTGTTTAGAGAGGTATTAAATATCACATATGTAATGAAAAAAAAATGTCAAAACTTCATAAAAATTTAAAAAGTCGAATCATAATATCTATTAACATAATAAATCCTAAACATTTTTAAAACAAAAACCCATAAAAGTCAAATCAAAACATCAATGAAAGACAATTCCAAGTTCCAATGAGACATGTTAAGTGTTAACATGTTACTAACGAGTCTTAACAGCTTAACATGTCTTTAACATGTTTAGACAGGAATTTAACCGTGTCTTAACGTGTCAACCTGTTTAAGACACGAAACATGTTAAGGTCAAACACGAGACATGTTAGTTACGTGTCGTGTCGTGTTAACAGATCTGTGTCAAAAATTGTCAGCCCTACTTAGAGGTGTACAAACCGGGTCCAAAATCCAAACCGATCTGGGTTTAAAACCCGGTCGGGCTTAGCAAAACCCGGTTGGACTGGGTTGGTGGCCGAACCGGTTCGGGTCACGACCCGGGTTCAAGGAACATCGAACCCAACCCTACCAAACCGGATCGGACCGGGTGAGACCGGTTGGCTAGCCAAACCGGTTCGAGTCCTAAACCGGTTAACCCGTTTTTTTTAAATAGCCGTTAATTTTTTTAAAAAATTAGCAGCTAGATATGTTGTTTGCCAGTTTTTTTTTTTTTACCTTTTTGTGTTTTTTTGACCCCATAAATTAGTATAAATACTTATTGGTTGTATGGGTTGAACCACCCAATTTTCTACTCTCATTTCTACTTCTTTAGCAAAAAACAATCTCGAAAATGGTCGAAAACGTTGGTCCATCTTCAACGGTTGTAAGAGTTATTCCAACCACACGAAAGCCAAGTGTTTGGCAATATTTTGATTTGTGTGAGATGTCAAGTGGACCGAACAAAGCTCGTTGCATGCTGTGCGGGTCGTTTTTTAGTAAAGAGTCCAATACAACTTTAAGCCGTCACTTAGAAAAGTGTTGCAAGTTGTATGACGAGACGAAGATTGCAAATCCGAACAATGCGGATAACTAGTTGGTATTGCATGTTGTATTTCAATAAAATGTTTTAGTAACGTGTTATGTAAGTTGGTATTGCATGTTGTATTTCAATAAAATGTTTTAGTAACGTGTTATGTAAGTTGGTATTGATGTTGTATTTCAATAAAATTCTTTAGTAACTTAAAAATGCACTTTAATATATTAACTTAATTTAAAATTTACAAAACATATAAGATAAAGTTTAGAAATTACAAAACAAATAATTAAAAGTTTACAAATTGAAATACATTAAAATAAAAGTCTTCTTCGTCGATACATTGAACATCCGGGTAGTCGGTACTAATCGGATCCCGAACTCCCTCGTAGGCTCTCTTCGCCGATTGCTTCTTGTCACACCCCGACCGGCGGCGGATTATACGCCGGGGCTGACGCGGTTGTTCATAAGCACATGATCATCTATTAATAATGACAATATTTATTCATCGAATTTAAAGCACCCGTTACAAAAGGATATGGAATATGAAAAGTTCAAGACAAGACAATATTAAATTTAAACTAGGTCAAAGTCCTAGGTGAGCAAGTAGTGTCCTCAAACAAGTGCACCTGAAACATGTGAGTAAATGTCAACTACAAGTAGTTGGTGAGTAACATAGGTTTTGACACCAAACAAAAAGTTAAGTAAAAAGTATTTGGAATTCAATATGTTCAATGCATAACTAAGGCATAAATGTGAAAACATACAAGGTTCCAAGCGTACCATTCAATCCGTAAGTAATGGAAAACTGGTAAGTACAATCCCACTGATTGTGTTTTGGAAAAAATAGTAATATGGTACACACAAAACCCGCCAAGGTTCGTGTTAACCGTGATCGAATTCCCCTATAAATGATCATGTTAGGTACTACCTTAGGTCTTGGTAGCAGGTTAATGAATGTACTAGCATGAACACATGTAATGGTCACCAAGCAGTTTAAGACATAAAGCACATAGTAATTTGCATGGGAACAAATGGTATTGAATTTGGTAAGTATAATATGTAAACATGTTCCACCCCGAGTATTTGTAAACAATAGTAAAGAGAAAGGGGCTATGAACTCACCTGAGTTGTGTACTAGTAGCACCACACAAGGAGGTAATAGAAAGCACAAAAGTTTGCATGTGAACCATCTACGTATGTCCTAGAATTATAAGCATAATAATTAGGGACACATGAGATACTGCGACGATGACACGAACGAGTGAACGTCCTAAGACGCACTAACGATTAAAGAGTAGACGAACTTGTCAACGAGAATAAGGTTTCTTAATATAATACTTAGGATAAATGCGTTACGTGTCGTACGTCTCTAATTACGAATAATATTAAATAAATAAATAAAATTGTGCGTTTGTACCGTTAAAATAATGGCTAGGAAAATAATATAACTATATATATTATTTTTAAGTTCGAAGGATTAAGAAAATAATCATTTAAGTGGCAAGAATGATAAATATATTTATTTTTATTCAGGGATATAAACGAGGGTAAATAATATAAATAATTATATTGTTTATAAGTTTAAAACGTTACACGAAGTTTATAAACGAGGTGAAAGTAATATCTAAATATATATTATTTT
Organism: Smallanthus sonchifolius; assembly: GCA_023525975.1. Lineage (NCBI taxonomy): Eukaryota > Viridiplantae > Streptophyta > Magnoliopsida > Asterales > Asteraceae > Smallanthus > Smallanthus sonchifolius. The sequence goes on along the minus strand of CM042033.1, from coordinate 69,562,342 downwards.
TAATTGGAGTCACGGGTTGAAAATAATATAAATATATTATTTATTCAAAGTCGGGTTTGAAAATAATATAGATATATTATTTTAAAAGTGGTTATATTAAGTAAATGCGGTTTACAAATCAAACCCGAGCCTACGAGTGGTTTTCGGGATTAAAACAAGTTAATATATTAATATAATGATATGGGGTTAAGTTTTCTATTAAAATTAAGCGTTTAAAAATGATATAAAAAGAAAAACGGGTGGAGAGACTCGAACCCGGGTCTCTCCCACCACAGCACACACACTTAACCATCACAGCCCGCTATCGCATACACAACCGGATTCAATTGTTTTTATTGTGTAAGTCCCCTGTGATCCTCTTCCCTAGCGAACCGAGGCCAAAACCAGTCCTAAACCCTCCATTCGATCATGACAGGACAAGGATTCATAGGGATTTTGTTCATCGATTGATTACGAGCCTGGGGATGTAGTCAATTGTAAAAATCGTTGAGTTTTGAATTGTCAATTTTAGTTTCAAAAGCTGATAACCCTAGTTTAAAACACAGATTCAAAGTGAATAAATCTGACAAGATTGTTTGTTGGAATCATAGGGCTTTCAAAGGGTAGGTGTTTGCGAACCTGGTCATCTAGTTTAATTGGATTGAGATCTTGCTTAGAGTAGTGTTCGATTAAACAGTTTATATGAAGAACCCTAGTTATTAGTTTGCTATGAAATCGATGATATAGGTTCAAATTAGGATGGGGCTTTCATTATACAGATGATTACAAGTCTAATGGTATAAGTTAATTGGACTTAAACAGGGTCAAAGGTGGAGTTCGATCAAATAGGAAACCCAAAGAACCCTAGAATCTGTTCTTGATCGAATCAGTGTTATAAGCCCCAATTTGTTTAGGGCTTTTAATCTATAGATGAAGAAGAAACTAAGGGAGCATTTGGTTACGAGAATGGCGTTCTAAATGATGGTGTTCGATCAAAACACAGTCCCGACGATGTGCTCTTGTTCTCCGGTGATTCCTACCGCTACGCCGAATAGATGTGTGAATCAAGTTTTGTGGGACTCGTTTGAGGTGCGTAAAGGTTTGATTTCAAGAATTACTATACCGAATGATCAGCTTGGGATTTTTAGTCACAGTTTCGAGAGTTACGGTTTAACTGCTCATAATTGAGATTAATTCGTGTCTAATAATGATGTTAAACTGCCCATTGATGTCGTTAATGATCATAACCATGCAATTTCGGTTACAAACTCGACTGAATTTGAATAAGGCTTGCGAATCCTGTCCAAGTGTGAGTATGTTGACTTTCAAAAGTCAACAGAAATCAAGAATGAGTTAAATACACTGTTAGTCCCTCTGGTTTCCTGTTCATAAGTTTGAATTTAGGCAGAAAAGGTCCTTGAGGTTGAACTAGGTTAAGAATTTGTTAGTTTGACTTATCAAAAGTCAACGGAATAGGTTTTGACTAATTACACTTCTAGTCCTTGTAGTTTGCGTGAGTTAGGGTTTGAGAAATGACAGAAATAGTCCCTAGAGTTAGAGATAAGCAAAACTAAGTTAGGATTTAACTGGATCTTGATAACGGAGTTAACCCTAAATAGCCGGATTGTCACATCATCCCCTAGTTGAAAGAATTTTTGTCCCGAAAATTAGAATAGTACCGTAGGTGTTTGACGTGGAGTGCTTGGACAGATGAGGATACTTGTCATCATCTGGTCCTCGCGCTCCCAAGTGAATTCCGGTCCGCGTTTTGAGTTCCAACGAATTCTGACGATAGAGATCTTACTGTGTTTGACCGCTTTGACTTCCCTATCCATGATTTTGACCGGTTCTTCAACGAAGCGTAATTGTTCATTGATTTGTATTTCCTCAAGAGGGACCAAGAGTGTCTCGTCTGTTAGACATTTCTTCAAGTTTGAGATATGAAAGACGTTGTGTACACCACTAAGTCCTTCAAGTAGGTCCAGTTGGTACGCTACTGGGCCAATTCTTTTCACTATCTTGAACGGTCCAACATAACGAGGGTTTAGTTTGAATAGAATTGAGGAGGAAACTGTCAAATAATATCTTGGATTTCAAAGATGGAATGCACCTCTCGAAGTGAGAACGACGAGGATTTGATGATCAAAACTTGTTTAGAATGTAGTGTAAATTGTTCAAGAAATATCACTGGGTAAGAGGTTTCACAAACATTGGTCAAAGTCAAGATAACATAAAACGTCACGTGTCACGAACAACGCTACTTCTGACTATATGCTAGGAACACTTATATATAGGAAGTACCAGCGGCGTATCCACCATGCACTTATTTATGTCATGACGCACGACAAAATTCACTATGTTTTCCATGCGCTGATTCTTATAATTATATGTGCACCCGTAATTACTCAAATCGTCGTATGGTCCGTATAGATCATTCCATTGCGTGTGGGTACAGAAGTGGAGGTACACCCAAAAACATTATTGCAAGTTGTTAATAAGGTGACTGTGTATCTAAATGGAAAGGTCAGTTAGGAAGTAAAGGTTGTCAATGTGGCACAACCCCATACATGGGTGTCCTGAGTAGATGGCGTATCCCTCCAGATTGCCCATAAAATTGATAGCTCTCTCGTGTCTGAACAAAAATACGTCAAACCCCGAGTAACTCAAAGTTTGTAGCTTCCTCGTGTTTGGACAAAAATACGTTAAACCCCGAGCAACTCAAATTTTATAGCTATCAATTTTTTTTATGGGAAAAGTGAATGATCATGCCTCATGTATATAGTGGACAATCAATTGTTAACAATGTACACGGTCTAGTTTCGTATGTAATGTAGGCACTAAAGTTTCATGTGTAGTGTAAATAATCTAGTATTGTGCATATTGTAAATAGCCAAGTATCATGTATCGTGTGAACAATCTAGTATCATGCACATTGCAAGTAATCAAGTTCCGTCTGTAATGTGATCAATCTAGTATCATGTATAGTGCAAGTAATCAAGTTTCATGTATAATGTAAGTAATCATGTATACTGTAGACAACCAAGTTTCATGCATAACGTGAATCAATCAAGTTGTGTGTATAATGTAAACAATTTAGTCTCAAGTATATTATGGACGTTCATATGTAAATAATTGAACCTCATGACTAACGTAAACTATCGAATCTTGTCGGTGGTCGAGTGCTGCGGATAAGCGTGTTGTATAATATAGGTAGTTGGGTTTCAAGTTTTCATATTTCCAAGTTTTCAACTTTTGTTCACGGATGGTTAACGCCTATGCGAAATGATTCGTCTTTTTGAAGTGGCTAGTAAGCTCATACATTTTCGAAGGTGCAAGGTGATGAGAAGGTGTTACAGGTATTTAAAATAATATGCATACAAATAACTGATTTGAGCTTTTTTGTTTGTAAATGACAAGTAATAGAAATTTACCATTGTTTGTAATTTAATAAGTGAAAGTAATAGGCTGAAAAACTAGGTAATTGGGTAAGTAAAACCTTTTTATTTATTTAGTTATCATAAAGGAAACGTTTCGAGATAGAATAATGGTCAAATTATCTCGTAATCAGGCCAAGAATTTAAAAGTAACGAATTGAGAGGCCGTAATGAAATATTTAATCGAGTCATAATTAATTTTTAACTAAGATAATGGGGTAAATGTTTTTTTTTAATAAAACGAAGTACCTTTAGCTCTTTCACAAGGCGAAGGGGTTCGTAAATGGTTTATAATCTAGATAAATCTTATAAACTAAGGGCTTGATAAAAGTCTTGTTGGACTAAGAATAACTATAATAAAATAATTAGTTCACGAAGGAGACTTAGATGTCAATTATTAAGGCAATCCAAAAATAAGGAACTATCATAATATAATATACTATTTATATAGTGTTTTTTTTTCTATTAGTAAAACTCCTTTTCAAGGGTTTATTATGATGTGTTACTCATCAAAAGAGGGTTTGAAATGTGTTTCTCAAAACTTGAAATTTTGGCGTGGTGTTTGAGTGATGAAAATATAATGGATGTATTTTATGCGTATAATATTAATCAGATAGTAATGGCATTTAAGTTGTAATATAAAACTTGGCATCGAATGATATAATGTCAAATATTAAAATCCAAACATAGAGTAGAGGTCTTTAAACTGAAGTTCAAGGACAAACATAGAGAATCTGGCTAGCGCCTCAGATAGCTTTCCACCAGGAAGCAAATGAGCACCAAGACGACCATCGCTATGGTTACTCGTATAGCAAACCGGACCTCAGCCCTAGCTGTTTCTGTGCAAGTAATAAGTATCTCTCTGTCTTCTTCCAGGCTTGAAATTTTCTCCTCCTGGCACCACACTTGACCTAAAAGACGATCTATTTGTTGCCCCAACAGGTCGTGCCTTATCCCTTGCTCCATTCCCTGCCTCAAAAACTCTGTGGTCCTTACATACTGGTAAGTGGCATCAACTAGAATTCTTAAAGAACTGGAGGTCCCCATAGTCTGTCTGGCTCCTAGGTTTGGGTGATAGGGGTCGGGTGTTAAGTAAGGGTCTCTTAGTGGGGATGGTAGCAGGTTGTGTCGGTGAGGTGCTTGATAGGGATCTCTTGATGAGCATGGTTCAGATGCTCTCAGGCCGGTGTTCCTCATCCAATCTGTTCTTATGTCAAACATGGTCCTAGTAGCAGGGGGTGTTGGTGACTGATGGTCTGGTGATGGGGTTCCGATGTCTTCCTTGTTCTCTGACTCCGTCTCGGGATAGTATACCGGGAAGGGAGGAGGATAGGAGTCCATGTCTAGCAGGGAAAGAAAAAGATTGTAAGTGATAATAAAATCCTAGGTGTTAAGTACAGAAGTTTTCATGAGTTCATCGTTTGAATAGTCATAGCACCGAGCTTTCACAACAGTACGTTAGAAGTAACACTTGACCTATAAGTAATGTACCCACGAAGAGAATTCCCAGTAAAGAGGGGTAGGTCACGAGTGACACACTTAAGTACCCAGTCTCTTCTTAGTCAAAATCTCTTATGGGTCTACACCCACTCTTCTAGCAATCATGTACTAATAACACTATTGTTTGGGTTCATGGTCATGATGGGAATAATTATGGACTGGGCTTTAAGGCCCAAGGGTTAACTTTTGTTCACAATTAATGATGGTGACATAATTCTTAGTGTATAAGGATGAGGGCGTATGAAGTCTTAGACATGAATAAGTGTATAGTAAAACTTAGGATGACATTTAATGGAATGTATTCAAACGGAGTGGCAAATAAGGTATTATATAAACAGTAGTTTCGTAAGCATGTAAGTTACCAAGTAACGTAGCACATAAAGTAATAGTGTGTATTGTATTATGCAATGTAATACCTAGGACAACACGTAAGATAATCACATAAAGATATCCTAAGGTTATAGTCTATAGGCTAATTCCCTATAACCATGGTTTTGATACCAATCTGTCACACCCCGACCGGTGGCAGATTATACGCCGGGGCTGACGCGGTTGTTCATAAGCACATGATCATCTATTAATAATGAAAATATTTATTCATCGAATTTAAAGCATCCGTTACAAAAGGATATGGAATATGAAAAGTTCAAGACAAGACAAGACAATATTAAATTTAAACTAGGTCCAAGTCCTAGGTGAGCAAGTAGTGTCCTCAAACAAGTGCACCTGAAACATGTGAGTAAATGTCAACTACAAGTAGTTGGTGAGTAGCATAGGTTTTGACACCAGACAAAAAGTTAAGTAAAAAGTATTTGGAATTCAATATGTTCAAAGCATAACTAAGGCATAAATGTGAAAACATACAAGGTTCCAAGCGTACCATTCAATCCGTAAGTAATAGAAAACCGGTAAGTACAATCCCACTGATTGTGTTTTGGAAAAAATAGTAATATGGTACACACAAAACCTGCCAAAGTTCGTGTTAACTGGAATCAGATTCCCCTATAAATGATCATGTTAGGTACTAACTTAGGTCTGGGAAGCAGGTTAATGAATGTACTAGCATGAACTCACCTGAGTTGTGTACTAGTAGCACCACACAAGGATGTAATAGAAAGCACAAAAGTTTGCATGTGAACCGTCTACGTATGTCCTAGAATTATAAGCATAATAATTAGGGACACATGAGATACTGTGATGATGACACGGACGAGTGAACGTCCTAAGACGCACTAACGATTAAAGAGTAGACGAACTTGTCAACGAGAATAAAGTTTCTTAATATAATACTTAGGATAAATGCGTTACGTGTCGTACGTCTCTAATTACGAATAATATTAAATAAATAAATAAATAAAATCGTGCGTTTGTACCGTTAAAATAATGGCTAGGAAAATAATATAACTATATATATTATTTTTAAGTTCAAATGATTAATAAAAATAATCATTTATGTTGCAAGAATGATAATTATATTTATTTTTATTCGGGGATATAAACGTGTGTAAATAATATAAATAATTATATTATTTATAAGTTTAAAACGTTACACGAAGTTTATAAACGAGGTGAAAGTAATATCTAAATATATATTATTTTTAATTGGAGTCACGGGTTGAAAATAATATAAATATATTATTTATTCGAAGTCGGGTTTGAAAATAATATAGATATATTATTTTAAAAGTGGTTATATTAAATAAATGCGGTTCAAATCAAACCCGAGCCTACGGGTGGTTTTCGGGATTAAAACAAGTTAATATATTAATATAATGATATGGGGTTAAGTTTTCTATTAAAATTAAGTGTTTAAAAATGATATAAAAAGAAAAATGGGTGGAGAGACTCGAACCCGGGTCTCTCCCACCACATCACACACACTTAACCATCACAGCACGCTATCGCATACACAACCGGATTCAATTGTTTTTATTGTGTAAGTCCCCTGTGATCCTCTTCCCTAGCGAACCGAGGCCAAAACTAGTCCTAAACCCTCCATTCGATCATGACAGGACAAGGATTCATAGGGATTTTGTTCATCGATTGATTACGAGCCTGGGGATGTAGTCAATTGTAAAAATCGTTGAGTTTTGAATTGTCAATTTTAGTTTCAAAAGCTGATAACCCTAGTTTAAAACACAGATTCAAAGTGAATAAATCTGACAAGATTGTTTGTTGGAATCATAGGGCTTTCAAAGGGTAGGTGTTTGCGAACCTGGTCATCTAGTTTAATTGGATTGAGATCGTGCTTAGAGTAGTGTTCGATTAAACAGTTTATATGAAGAACCCTAGTTATTAGTTTGCTATGAAATCGATGATATAGGTTCAAATTAGGATGGGGCTTTCATTATACAGATGATTACGAGTCTAATGGTATAAGTTAATTGGACTTAAACAGGGTCAAAGGTGGAGTTCGATCAAATTGGAAACCCGAAGAACCCTAGAATCTGTTCTTGATCGAATCAGTGTTATAAGCCCCAATTTGTTTTGGGGTTTTAATCTATAGATGAAGAAGAAACTAAGGGAGCATTTGGTTACCAGAATGGTGTTCTAAATGATGGTGTTCGATCCAAACACAGTCCCGACGATGTGCTCTTGTTCTCCGGTGATTCCTGCCGCTACTCCAGCCGAATTGATGTGTGAATCAGGTTCTGTGGGACTCGTTTGAGGTGCGTAAAGGTTTGATTTCAGGAATTACTATACCGAATGATCAGCTTGGGATTTTTAGTCACAGTTTTGACAGTTACGGTTTAAATGCTCATAATTGAGATTAATTCGTGTCTAATAATGATGTTAATATGCCCAATGATGTCGTTAATGATCATAACCGTGCAATTTCGGTTACAAACTCGACTGAATTTGAATAAGGCTTGCGAATTCTATCTAAGAGTGAGTATGTTGACTTTCAAAAGTCAGCAGAAATCAAGAATGAGTTAAATATCTAGTTTCTTGTTCATAACTTTGAATTTAGGCAGAAAAGGTCCTTGAGGTTGAACTAGGTTAAGAATTTGTTAGATCAAAAGTCAACGGAATAGGTTTTGACTAATTACACTTCTAGTCCTTGTATTTTGGTGAGTTAGGGTTTGAGAAATGACAGAAATAGTCCCTAGAGTTAGAGATAAGCAAAACTAAGTTAGGATTTAACTGGATCTTGATAACGGAGTTAACCCTAAATAGTCGGATTGTCACACTTCAATCAATCATCCTTCCACCTCGTCCTTGTTTATCTCTCCCTCGACTTCGATTTCTCCTTCAAGGGAAGATATATGTTGTATTCTTTCCGCCTCGTCCAAGTAATCTTTTAAGTAAAGGCACGTTTCCACCAATTGTGGAGTTAGTCTTGTTCTTCGTAAAGAAACAACCCTACCACTAACAGAAAAAGCAGATTCCGAAGCTACCGTAGAAGCTTGGACGGTTAGTAGATCACGGGCCATAGCGGATAGGATGGGGAAATTGGTCTTCCTTCCCTTTCCACCAAGCCAAGATATCAAATGTCTCAAAATCATGAGCATTCATACCGGTTATAAAATCCGTACCAATATATCTACCCAATTCGCTACTTGGGGTATTACCCCGTTGACGTTTACTATTTTCATTAACTATAGTATTAAATAAGTTTAACATTGAACTTCGACTACTACTTGCACTTGTTGTAGCGTTTCTAAATGACTCGTGAACGGTAGATGTTGTACCATATTTTTCAACATAAACAGTAAACAAAGTTGACAAATTTTGGGTAAAAATAGTTTTTGCTCTATCCGTTAAAAATACGTCTTCCTCGTATAAATCCAAACCGTAATTTTTTTTCAATTAAAGTTTCAACACCCGAAACATTTAAGCACGGGTTTAAGGCGGCGGCGCAAGTAATGATCGGAGGCATTTCTTTAAAATATTTTTTAAATTTCTTTCATCGGCGCTATCATTTCTTTAAATACGCCGCCTCGCATGGAATATTCGTTTAATTTTTCAACCACTAAAAAGAGTTGATTTAAAACCAAAGGACTTGTGGGATAGTAAACTCCCGATAAATAAGTTGTAGCGGTTTTAAAAATATGGAGCATATCGGCTACACCTTCAATGATACCCCAACCCGATGTCGGAAATTTTGTTACTTTATTTTGCCTTGCTAGTTGACCATGAAACATTTGCAAACTTCGTTTTTGTTAAATGTCTTTTTCGAATATGTTACACGTTGAGTTCCAACGTGTTGAAATGTCCCAATTTGGACCTAAACATTCGGTTTGCCCGTCTTTACAAAATTTTATATATCAATGATATCTTTTTTTACTTGTATGAAAAATGTCACGCAATATTTGTTTAAATTGATTTTTAACATCGTCAATGTGTTTACTACATCTTGCACAACTAAATTAATAATGCGTGCAACACATTGGCTATGAAAAAAAATACCATCACAAATCGGTTTATATTTTAAAATAAGTTGGTTTACCGTGATGGTATTATTCGAGGCGTTATCAAACGATATTGAAAAAAACTTTATTTTCTATTTTAAGAGTTCTTATAACCTTGTCTAAAATATAAAATAAATTGTCACCGGTGTGGGGGTATCCAAACATATCGAACGCAATAGTACGTTTCATCATTTGCCAACTTTCCGGATTTATCCAATGAGCGGTAAAGCAAAGGTAAGAATCCGGCAAGTTGTGGAGAGCCGACCAAACATCACAAGTTAAATTAATACCGGTTTTTAAACTTTCAAATTCATTTATTATTTATAATTTAGCTTTTTTCCACATATTTATACAATCTCTTCTAAGAGTAGCACGACTTACATGAGTGTAGCGAGGTTGGAGCGTTTGTTGAATAAGCTGAGTCAAACGCTCGTTGTCAAAGTGTTTGAAAGGTAGACTCACTTGAATCACAAAATGCGCCATCCTCTCCCGAACCAAGTCAATATTATACGCAAAAATATTACCTCCATTTGTCATACTTGTTTGACCTTGCGAAGCTTGAGCCTTCAACACCGAACAATAGTTTTTTTCAATGTGATTCTTCAAAGTCGTGTTTGCGTCTTTTCCAAAAAAATGCTCGCATAACTTGCACCGAGCCTTATGACCACCATTCGACATTTCGCATAAATCGAAATGTTGCCAAACATTGGGATTCCTTGTTGTAGGAATGACCCGCACAACTGTGGGAGAACTAACACTTTGAGAAGCACAACTAATATTAGATTGTTGAGATTCATTTTCCATTTTGAGAGTTCCGACTTTCGAGTGTGAGCGTTTTTTTAGAAATAAAAGCGTTTTTGATAAATGAGAGCATTTTGGAATGGTGTGGTTGAACCAATACAACCTACACCTATTTATACAAGTTTGGGGGGGGGTCTAAAATACAAAAAAAGGGTCATAAAGCCGTTACAACGGCTATAAAGCAGAACTGGGTTGTGCAACGGCACGAACCGATTTGAAAACCGGGTATGGAACCGGTTTAAGAATGAACCCGATTCGGGCCGGGTTACGAACCGGCCACCAAAAAAAATTTAAAAACTGGTTATACACCTACGGGCTAGATCGGGTCTCGGACCGGGTCGAGTGAAACCGGTTCGAGCATGAACCCGGGTCGGGTCAGAACCTGGTGACCCGGTTTGAAACCGGTTTTTTTGCCCACCTCTACGGCACCACTCCGCCGGCTACCACCACTCTAACCTCGTCATCATCCTCTAACCATTTATTTGATCCAACTTATTTAAAGCTGGGTATTTTTGCGATGAGTGACTCAAATTTTGGTTGGGGGATGCAAGATCAGGTTTATACCCATTTAAGTTTATTGGGTCTGGTGTTTGAAAAACAAGGGAAGAGGGTATAAAAGTAATTTTATATAAAAACTAACAGAAATTTTAACGGAGTTAAAAACTAGGGACGCAAAGTGTTAAAACATCAAATGTCAGGGATCAAATGTGTTACAGGTGGATAAAACCTGATGTTTTGTTCAAACCTTAGGGATGAAAACTACAGTTTACTCTTTATAAACAGATACAACAAATGAACAAAACAATGTTGCCATTTCAACCTAAAGGTGACCCGGTTGGACCAACTCGGCCCTGTTTTGACTGTTACCCATCCCGACCATCTTTCGACCTCCAGAATCCAACTGTAGCTAATCAATGGACAATACTATAAATGACATGTTTTGACCCTTTACCATACCCGCCCATCTTTCCATCTACAACAAAATTTTTAATCAATAAGCAACAACATTTTGGTTAAGGAAATTGATAGATAGTAGAATCGGTTGGAAGGAAGCTGAATGACTGAAAAAGATAATCCCAATTCGCGAAGGGAAAGATCTCCAATTACATAAGTTTACTAATAAAATTACTAGACAAAAAACAATTGAAAGACAATCAACCCTATATAAACTGAATTAGAAAATAAATAACTGATCCTCCCATTCACGTTCAACTCCCCCACTCAGTCACTAATGTTGAATGTGTCAAATACAATACCCGTGACGAGTTGGAGCTGCTTCATTGGGTCGCCCACTTCTGATTGAGCGTGAGTCCTCTTGCACCTTGAATACACCTGCTGGATGGGCCTAGTAGCTGGGTTCGTATCAGAAATTTACCTGAATTTTTTTTATACCAGTAAAAGAAAACATGCCAATCTGCTTAAGAATAAAAGACCAATCCTTTCCACTCTTATCCTTTGCAAAGAGATTATGGTATAACTTTTGTCTCACGCTTTTAAATCCTCGAACCATCATTTCCATTTGTTCTTTCCCAACAACATTAGCAACAATCCGGGCCCCATGAACATGAGGGTTTGAGTACATTGGTCTTGCAATTCTTTTCATCTGGCTCTTCACCATGTATGGAGCATTAAAACATTCAAATATCATTTATTTAGATAAAGATTAAAAAATATTACATAAAATACCTCACACATGCATCGGCAATATTTGTTGCCCTAAATCACAAACATAAAAATATTACAAACATTAGTTTTTTTGTGTTGTAGGTGGTCGAATAGATGTTGAAAACTGGTTGGTGACGTTGGATTGGCCACCGGCATTAGTTTTTGGGTCCTAATATACAGACGTCCCAATCCGTATTTTGACACCCGTTATACGCCTCGTATAGACCAATACGGGGGGGCGTATAACTTTTATAATTTTCAATGCAGACATCTTGCAGGGGGTACATCGTACCCTATACGCATCGTATATGCCTATACGTAGTGTATACAGTACGAGGTTAGGTACCTCGTAAGCTATACGCTACGTATTGGCCTATACGAGGCGTATAAGGTACGATGTAACCCATGCACTATGTCTTTCATTGGAAATTGGGAAATTTATACGCCTCGTATAGGGCTATATGAGGCGTATAACTTCATCAACAGCCCCTATAAACTTCTCTGAATTCATTCGATCCATATACAAAATTTATCCAATTTCTCCAAATTCATTCAAAACCCTCCCAAATTTAACCCACATACTCAAGTATAGCGATGCCGTTTTGGGATAGCCGGTATGTCTTTGACGAATATTATAATGAGTCATAGGAAAACAACCCGGTATAACATTTATTCACTTATTTGTTGTTTTGTTTATAAAAACACTTACCATATCGTTGTTTTAGGAGGTGTCTGGCGTTCATTCTTCTTACGGGACAGGGTTGTTATATTTGAATCAGGAGGCGGTCATGTCCAACGTTCATTCTAATCAAGAGACAAGGTTGTTCGATTTGAACGAGACAAAACATTTGTTTATTTATTACTAGCCGTTAGCTTTACTAAAGTCTAATCATTACTTTTTTTTTCAGGAGTTTGTCCCTGAGAGTGAACCCTTTTAACTGCCACAACTTAATAATGAGTTCTACTTTAATTCTCAAAATTCGTACGTGGAACAAAGCAATCCCGAATACGTATACGGGTTCAACCTTCGTACGAGGAACAAAGCAAACCTGAATATGTATACGGGAGTCAACCTTCGTATGAGGAACAAAGGTGATCAACGTCCTGACCCGATTGTTTCATATGGAACTAACCGGGTAATACATTCCTTCACTTATGTCTTCTTCCTTATATATGTTTAACCGTACCGTTGTTTCAGAATTTTATGTCTTGTGATGAGTTGGTGGCTTGGGCTGTTACCAGAGGATCAGACAAGTCTACAATGGTCATGTCTCGTAAGAATGGTTACGTCATTGTGACCCGACGATCGAAAAAAGGATCAGACAAGTCTGCAATGGTCGTGAAGATATGGCTTGTGTGCCACCATGGTGGCGGACACAAGAGTACAACCAAGATTAGACGTGCCGGTAGCAAAAAAAAATAGATTGTCCTTTTAAACTTGCAGGGGTCTACGACGGAAAGCGTGGTGCTTGGAATTTACAGGTGAGGAATGACAAACATAACCATGATGCTGCTCAACATCTGGAGGGCACTCATTTTCTAGGAGACTGACTCCGAATGAATACCTTTTAGTGGCGAAGCTGTATTCGCAAAACATGGAGCCACGCAACATTCTGGTAACCATAAGGGAACAAAACACTCGGAGTGTGTGTGTTCAGAGAGACATAAACAATGTGATACAGAAGATTAAAAATGAAAAGAAAGTCGGTGAAACTCCAATGCATGTACTTGAAAACCTGCTTTCAAAAAAATATGTTTATTACACTCGGGAGGATCCGTCCACAAATGTCGTGGAGAAGGTTTTCTTTGTTCATCCTAAATCGTACGACATGTGGCGTGCATTTCCTCATATGTTGATGATCGATGCAACGTACAAAACGAACATGTACAGACTTCCATTTGTTCAAGTAGTGGATGTGACATCGACACACCAGACGTTTTGTATTGCTCATGCATTTGTATTGAAATAACTAGAGGAAAACTTCATACGGGTGCTAAAGAGGATCAAATATATGTTGCAAAAGGGCATGGAGACGCGTGTGATAATTACAGACATAGACAAGCTCTCATGAATGTGTGTGATAAAATATTTCCAAACGCTTCAAAGTGCCTATGTAGGTGGCATATCCACGAGAATATCGCAAAACATTACAAGGCAGCCTTTAGAGATGACGACTGGAAAAAATTTAAGTATTCATGGGCGGTATTGTGTGAGTCTCCAACACTTGAGACATACGAGTATAACTTCAGCCGACTCTATGAACGGCTGTATGAAGCCAAACAAGGAAGTAAGTTTTCTATTTTCAGTAGTTATGAATTATATACATACATACATAATAACCGTGGTTATATTTTATTTTCAGGAGTTATGAACTATGTGTCTATAATTTGGCTGGAACCACATAAAGAAAATTTTGTATCAGCATGGACTAATAGAAACCTCAACTTCGGTCAACGTACAACCAATAGAGTCAAGAGCCATCATGCTAACTTAAAGAGATACCTTATGAGGTTTGTCGATCAAATTGTAACATCTCAGGAGATACACATAAGGCAGAGTTTTGAAACAAGTCTGGTTAAGAGAATGGACCACCACAGACTGCCAGTGTTTGACTACCTACATGGTAAGGTTCCCCACAAGGCTCTTGACTTGTTAGAATCCGAGAATACCAAGTTATCTATGTTGAATAAAGCAAATGCATCGTGTGGCTGTCAACTTTTCACAAGTTGTGGGTTGCCACGTGCTTGTCAACTGGCAAAGTATGAAGCTATAGGTCAATCAAAAATATAATATTTTATGATTTTACCATGTTTCATATGATTACAAACAGCTGACTATCTATTTTGATACATGTGGCAAAATTTCACTAGATACGGTGGATTTCTTCGGGATGAAGCTTGATTTATCACCTTCATTTATTGGGGTTGAAGAAGTTGATGTAGATAAAGTATTGGGTCTTGTGAAACAAAAAACTAATATCACAACCCAATATCGTGAAAAAAACTTTGTTATCGAAGATCATGGTTGTGGTGTTTCCAAGCAAAACTAACAAGAAAGCACCTATAGTACAACAAGATACTCGTGGGCGTCCAACTTTGAAAGTGCAACAACAAAGGAAAGATGACACCATGAGACATAGCTCGTTTAGAGAATCCCAACAAAGTAGGGTTGACCTTGTGAGACATAACTCGTATATACCGTCAAAGGACAAACAAAAATCGAGTTCAGTCATAAAGTCTAAGAAGTCGTCATGCAACGCAGTCGTTCAACGACTCCAAAAGTAAGGGATCCACGGAATGATTATGGGTTTTCAGTAATAGAGCGGGACGAAGAAGTGAACAATATTCTCCATTTTAAGGATTGGATTCCATCTTTATTTCACCAGTACATATCACGTATACAAGATGCCCAGCCTGATGGTAAGTTGGTAACTGTGGTTTTTGATCGGTAGCTGTGGGCATAGGGTTTGATGAAAGTAAGTGGTTATTTATTCGGACACAACTTCTACAGGAGATGGATGATCATGAAGAACGGTGGCGAGAAATTTTCGACAGAGTCGTCCACAGACAGTATGATGAACTACATCGCACCATTAATTGGCTTGAAGTGGCACCCACATCCGATGCACATTGGATGTGGATGCCCTACACAGGACTCCTGATTGCTCAAAGATTTGGTGTGATTATTCACTTGTTAAGCAACGTCTGCAATCAAAGTTTTTTCCCTCTATGGGTTGGTCCGAATGTTTTGCCTAACCATCAAGTCGTATCGGTTGCACATGTGTACACTAATCATTTCATAATGATTAAGTTAGACGGAGATTATCCGATACCTATACCGAATGGTCTTTGGAGTTTGCACCGAAGTGATGCTGCAGAAGATTGGGAACTTATGTACGACCATCGTATAAGACAATTTAAAGAGATAATGGATAGTAACAAAGATCAAGGAACACAATACTTAAATATTTTCTAGCTGATTACAAACAATGAACATTTAATAAAAAATTTCTTTGATTTTTATTTGTTCTTTATTTTCTTTGATTTTTATTTGTTCTTTATTATTATTTGGACGGAGACCGGGTTATTATAAATACACGAACAAAGGTTTGGTTTTACATTTAAATAAGGGTTGTCAATTATTGCTGAAGGGATAGAGAGAATTAGTGATAGTGTTGGTTTTTGGACAACAACACCAAAAAGATATGAAAAGATTGAAGAAGCAGCTCGCCATTTAGCAATTCCATCATCAAAGAAGTTGTCCTTTTATTGCAAAACCCGCTGGAATTCAACATACCTGATGTTGAACGTTCCTATCATCTACAAAGATGTTTTCAAACGTCTTAAGTAACGAGATGCTCAATATAAGAGTTTGCCAACAGAGAGAGACTGGGAGTTGGCTTCTAATATTTGTCAAAAGTTGAAGGTATTTTATGATGTGACTGAGTTGTTTTCTGGAATAAAACATCCCACAACAAATATATTTTTCAAATCCGTATATGAAATGAAATTTGCGTTGGACAAGTGGAGTCGAGATGATGAGAAAGTGATCAAAGAGATGGCCAAGAAGATGATTTTAAAGTATGATAAATATTGGTCAACTATTCATGGGTTTATGGGAGTAGCAGCCATTTTAGATCCCCGATACAAGGTGAAAATTATGAAGTATTTATTCCCGAGACTTTATGGTTCTAAAAAAGATGCATATGTCGAAATTGAGAACCATAGAAATTTTATGTATGAATTATTTAAAGACTATAAAACAAATGGATATGAGAATGTAAGGAACCATGATTATGGTAGGTCGACTTCAAATAATGATAAGAGTGAAAGTGGATTGTTTGATGACTACTCATCATATGTCGCCTAGGAGAATATATCAGGTATGATTTGTTTTACCATATCTAGTTTTATAGTTATGTTTAATTAATAGAGTTAGACATAAAAACTTCATTTATTGTTATAGGAGGTGTTATACTGGAGCTTGATCATTACCTCGAAGAGAAAGTTTGTTCACCTAACATAGATCTTGATATACTAGTTTGGTGGAAAAAAAATGGTATGAAGTACCCGGTACTCCAAAGGATAGCCAGAGATGTATTAGCAATTCCTATAACAACCGTTGCATTCGAGTTTTTTTTAGCACAAGCGGCAGATTGGTAAGTCCTCATCGTAGCCTCATTCATCCAAGTACATTAGAAGCGTTGATGTATGCTCAAAGTTGGTTGATAAATGAAATAAAAGGTAATTTTATTTGATTTCATTTATAAATGATTTTAACTTTACTTATTAATTGTATGTGTTTTTTTATAAACATAGCAACTTGTTCAAAAGAAACCGAAGCATATTGTAAAATAATTGAGTATGACTATCATGATGGTGACGAGGTAAATATATATTTAAAGTTTAAAATTATGTTATGTTATTTGCTTATTGATGTGCTTGGTACGGTCTATAAAAACTAAACAAAAACTAACCTAGACACTCTAGTTAAACTCTAAAAAACCCTTAAACTAGACCACAATGACAGACAAGTGTACCTATCAATTGTAATACAGCCTAATGGAAGTTCGGATATCGAACCCACGAGACACTGACTCTAAATAAAACTAGACTCAGACAAGTAACTAAAAGATTTGGTTTGGGGGGGTCTACGAACTAGGATCAACTAAATAGACTCAAAACGAATTAATGACAACTAACTATCACACAGGAGAATTTAGATGAAATCAAGGATTAGGAAGGCACTACCTAGATAAGAATCCTAATTATCAAACTCAGATTTCTCTCGGTTATGGAAATTATGATGGAACTAGGATCTTAGAGTACGACACCCTTAGACAACCTAGTGGATCCCTGATTAATCTCCGGGTATGACTAGAAGGAAACCGAAGGGGTGTATGACGCTCAACAATTAGTTGGATTACCTTTCAGTCTCTCCAACGACACTAAAGTACCCTAAAGATATATCACCTTTCAGTCTCACTATCTCAATACATTCAAAGAATGCAAGGGGTAATCTCAAAACAATCGATAAGACACGGACTAGCAAAGATCCTAAGAAACCTAGGGAAACCTCCTTTCAGAGCCTTTACACCTAGACACCGAACACCAAAGACTAACCGACTACCTCTCACCTTTCAGCTATCGAGATAGGAAGAACACTGTAAGGCCCCAAACCAAGCACCCTACAGTTGGTTCTCATAACTGGTTATTCTCTTTAAAATACTTGTGTGATTTATCAAACTACAACGGAAGTCTTTCTAAAACCTTAATTTTCATATAAGCTCGTTATCGTCATTAAGTTTACCTCACGAATGCTTTCACACTAATCCGAGTAGCACCGCTCCCAAGCCAAGATACGTTGACCCCAAGCTCACCTGTAACACAATCTAACGTACACACAAAGTCAGCTACACTGAGTGAGTTCTAATGGTTTAATTTAAACAAAAGCCAACTCGTCTCATTTAATATTTATTTCCACTCAAGACCCTCTGGTCTTTATAAAATAGTTTTGTCATTCATTAATAGATAGATAACACCTGTTATCTTACAATATCCCAAAGGATTCACCTCCCCAGACTCACCCCACCATTTTAACCCAGTAAGTCTCTTCGACATGGATCGAACTTACTCCTCTGATAACTCAAAGTTTACCACACATATTAACCACACACTGGTTATCTCAACCACCTTCTAGACTCCGGCTTAACCAGCCCTAACCAAGACTCTCACAAACCAACTGGCATAACAGTTGTAAACACCACATCATAATCCCGACGTAACGGTCAATCTAACTCTATTCACCACATTAATACCATCTACACATCACATTGATATCATCTCATGCATAATAAATATAGCTCAACACTTATATGCAATTTAACACGCATATATATGCATACAAACACATACCTCGTCACTACACCCTCATCAGGGCGTTCGACACACCCCGAGCTCATCATTAACCTGCTAAATAATTGTCACCTTTGGTGACTTCCCGAAGGACTTCGTCCTCCATAATCTCGTTTGCCGTGTCATAAAGACAACAGTGCAAACATAATACCCGCCATGCCACAAGGACAACATCACAACAACAATTCCCGCTGTGTCACAAGGACAACGACACAGTACACACAACACATGTATAACGCATATAACACCATACTCTATTTACATGACTCATTAACTGCACCTGCACCCCACACATAGCACTAGGATAATGTATCCTACACGTATTCTTAAGCGTTTAGCTTATATCCTGACTAACTCATAACACATGGCATTATATTAGCATTTACACATCCCGTTAGCTAAGCATGCACCTCACCTACTTACTCCGGGTAGAACACCCTACCTAACCCATAAGCTATTTAGCTTATACCCCAACTCACCCCGTTTAACTCATAACACAATACACCGCTAATATAGCAACACATATACAAATACTATGTCTCGTTGTCTAAGCGCATACCATGTACGTGCACACCCAACAATACCTCCTAGTCGTACTCGTACGACATGTAAATACCATCCCGACTCATCCTTACTAGATCACTATACGGCCCACAACCATATACCCATCTTTAACCTACGCATCCTATGGGTGACACACAGTTCCTTAGCCCCATATTTGAATATTTAGATCCATAAACTCATCGGGTCAGACCCCAAAACTTGTTACACATTTAATGTAATAATTCACGTCTTGTAAGTATATATTATAGCCCCAAAACATTAAAAACATTTAAGGAGGGGATTAGAAACTCACATTTGCTCGATATACTTCGATCTCTAGAACCCGCTAACTTCTCGTGCTCGCCTTTCAACCTTGCACCTATAATGCACAAAATTCACGAGTCAATACGTGACTCAATACTCATATCTCGCTCACTAAGCTAGAACTTCAACGTGCATGGCTTCCCTCGTGCATGCATGTTACCATTGTAAGATCGGTAAATACAAGATTGTTCTATTCCAGTTGAGATTGGCGGAAACAATCACAACTTAAGCAAAGTAAATAAGTAGACAAGAAGAAATGCAATTTGTATTAAGCTTCAAGTGTTACAAGATTACAGAGAAAAACTCTTTAGCCAAAAAAGTGCTTTTACAATGAATCTAAGTACTACTTATATAGTAACTTAGAATCAAGACAGACCCTTGATTCTAAGGACCAGATCTAACACAGACCGTTGATCTTGTATTGAAGCTATTCTACATATACAGACAATAATAATAACTACAAAGGTTAACTTTATTCAAGCGTCTTCTTTGCATCATTGCTTGAATACTCAAAAGGAGAGCGTCGTTGTCTTTTAATGCCTTGTGCCAATGACATTCTTTCTGCGTGGAGTGTGTCAGTGTAACAGCATAAAGTTGTCAGTGGTATTGGTTGCTTTATCAAGAACAGTCAGCTGCAACTTTTGATCATCAGTGAAAAGGCTATCAGCTGAAACTTTGATCTTCAGTGGATAAGGCCTATCAGCTGCAACTTTGGTCAGCAGCAGATAAGGCCTATCAGCTGCAACTTTGGTCAGCAGCTGATAAAGCCTATCAGCTGCAACTTTGTCAATCCGCAGCAATCTTTGAGATCAGCAACATTTGTACTTAGAGAATTTTGTAGCCATCAGTCTTTATTTCTACAAACTCCCCCTAGACTGATGCTACCAAAACTCTCTTACTGCTTTTTTTGCTGAAGCTTTTGCATGTGGCTGACAATTCTTTCAACCTCATATCCTCTCTGGTCCTTGCTGGGATTGTTAAGAGGAAGCTCAAATAGAGTCTTGATGTCTTTGTTGGCCATTTTGAAGATAGCTTTGCTTGAACACCTCATCTTCTGTCCTTTAACATCTGTCAATGTGAACTCATCTTTTTCAACATATAGGACCAGCTGATGAATGGAGAGTGGGATTGGAGAGGTTTGATATCAAGGATTTCATCTCTGCTGGGGTTGAAGTGATGTTTGATTACCAGCAGCAGATGTCTCCCATCTTCATTCACGAGCTCATTGGCTTCACCCAGCTCCATCATTCTTCTTAGATCAGAATCTGGAAGCTGTAGTACCTCATCAACAGATGTATAAATTGATCTTTTAACTTCTGTCCTCCCCCTGAAAACTTCAAACCATTGGTCTTGAGAGCTGTATGACCAGATGACTATTTCTCTTGAGTCTTCTGGTTTGGAAGTAGGTTTGTTTTTCTTTTTGGGAGGATGTTGATGAGTAGGAGCTGGGTGTGAGGATTTGGACTTTGAGGGTGGAGAGGAGGGAGGTCTAGGATGGAGAGTAGAAGGTTGTTGGATTGAGGAAGAGTTGGGTGAGGGAGAAGGCTTGGGTTTCTTTGTTTTCCTTTCTTCTTCTTGAATGATTACCCTCTTCTTGGAGCCTTTCTTCCCCAGTCTTTCTTCCTTATCCTTCTTGACTTTAAGGTAGATGGCTTGCAGGTTCATGAAGTTCATGGGACCCAGCCTCTTTCCACTCTCTTCTAGCCTTAAGGAAGTCAATCATGATCTTCCTTTCTTCATGGGATCTTCGATTAAAGGCAATGGTCTTCTTGGACTTTTGTTTGGATTTTTCTTCTTCTTCAGCCTTTTTCTTTTTTGCCAATTGACCCTGCTGACCCATGAAGGCTCTGTAGATTTCTTTATTTGATAGTTTCTCAAGGTAGTCTGCATCCTTACCTTGAGAAACTAGAGCCTTTACCCACTCCTCTCTTATTTCTTTGGCTAGTTCAGAATCAGTTATTCTGAACTTAGCCTCTTCCTTCTTCTTCTTCTTCTCTCTTTCTTCTTCTTCTTCTTTGTGAATTGTTCCTGCAGTTGAAGAGCAAGAGCTTCATCTTCTTCAATTTGATAAACTACAGGAATTTTTACTTTCAGATCATCCAGCTGTTTTGCATACAGCTGGATCTGTTGTTCTCTGAGGAGAATGGCTGTTATTCTGTCTTGAGCTTTCTTTAGTTCAGTCATCTCCTCTTCTTCTTCTTCTTCTTCTTCTATCCTCCTTTTCTTTCTTCTCCTTCTTAATTCTTTCTTCATCTTCTTTGGTCATTAGTCCCTTTCCCTTATCTTTGTTGGATGCCTCTGCTTCAGCTTCATGAACCACAACAGCAGATGTAGTAGATGCTGTTGGGATCTCAGCTTCAGCTTCATTGGCATTTTGGGGAATGGACAAGGGAAGGGAACTTTCTTCATCTTCTTTCCATTCCATACCTGTAACTTCTTTCCATGCTTTTTTCACCTTTTCCTCGTCTCTTCTTTTTTATTCTTCTTCTGTGTTCAGTCTGACTGTTGGAGAAGAGAGAAAGGATAGGTCTGAGTCAGATCCAGATTCCTCCTTGTAAAGAGAAGCCTTGATGATTTTGATAATTTCTTGACTTTATAAGGAGTTGACATTGAGATGAGTGATCTGAGCTCAAAGACCTTGTGCAGGAAGGCTGAAGGTAGGAGCAAGATCTCTTTGATGTTGATTGAGAGAGAAGATCCATTGCTCAGAAAGAAGGTGAAGTCATGGGAGTCTGTGCTTATCCATCCTTGCACTTCCACATCCCTGACCATTATGTTGTACAGGAATCTTCTCCAGCAGATAACCTCTTCTTCAGTTAAATCACTGCTCCTGATTATGTCAAGTCTTCTCGGAGCCAATCTTTGTTCTGCTGCTGATGAAGATTCAGGATAAGCTACCCTGTTTGCTTCTTTTAGTAGTCTTTCAAACCAGGGCATGTTATCCTCCATTAAGTCATAGAACCTGCTGATTGCAAGTTTTGCTGAGAGATCTGATGAAGTGTTGATGCATTTTGTCAGATATAGATTGAGAACTTGGAGGGCATTAAGAGAGTTCCAGTTTAGCTCTTCTACTCCACTAAACTCCCATCCAATCCAGAATCTCTCAGCTAATCCATCATACCCCCAATCTAGAATGGAGTCAAATTCTAGCTTCTTTGAAATTAAGAAGAGTTGGGGGGGGTAGATGAATGACTTATTATGGCTGCAGCTTCAGGAAGAATGTTGAATGATGGAGGTGTGTCTTCATGGAGAGTTTCTTCTTGTAGCACCTCAGCAACAGCTCGGACGACTAACTTCCAATCCTCAGTGACATCTTCCTCTTCATCTACTGAGTCTGGCAAGTCATGGATTTGAAGAAAAGCAGGTTTGTATAGGGAACTTTGAAACATAGTCTGCTCTTGTATCCATTCTTCGAGGCTGTCAGCATCATCTTCCTTAGTAACCACATCCCCCTTTTTGGTTGCATTAATGAAAAGGGATGTATCTGTTTGAGTTCCCACTGATACAAGAGAGGGAGTAGGCACAGTTGGGCATCGATGGGCTTCATGCATAGAGACTTGGTGTTTTAGTTTGGACACTTCAGCCTCTAGCATTGCCACCCTGGTCGTCAATTCCAAGTTATGAAGTTTCAGTGTATCCTCATCCACAGTTGTGGAATCCTTGGAGCTAGATGGGGCCTTAGGCCTAGCCTCTGCATCCCCATTACCCTGGTTTTCTTGGCGCCTGGGATTCCTCTCAGTGAAGAGTGTTTCACAGGAAACATCCTCACTATGAGTTGTCGTGGTTAGGGTCTTAGCTATGTTATCACTGTCCTCCTAGGCAGTTGATGTACTGAGGGTAGTGATAGCCCTTTCCACATTCACTCTATCAATACTACGAGAGTGAACCTTCTTGGGTGATGAACCTGGGTTGGGTGCACCAGCAGCCAAGTCAATCAATACCTCCGATATAGTGGTTGTTGGAGAAGGTATATCATCTTGACCAGGTGCCTCTACACTTAGGTTCAGAGAAGAGAAATAATGGAATGGCTCAGGGGGTTGCTCTATGGATCCGGGATGTGATCCTGATCCTAATAGAGAGGCTTCCAAGGAAGGCTCTCTAGTGTTGTGGCTATCCATTTTGGTATTCTCATCAGAATGTTAGGATTCTGAATGAGGGCTTAGAGGTTGGGTTTGGGCCTTTGGGACAAGAAGAGAAGAAGTCTTCTTGCTCCTTTTTCTGGTGTATGTCGTTGCAACTGGGGCCCTTTGTTCCAGTTGAATGATAACATCCAAAACATATGTAAGTGATTTTTGTACCTGTGCATCCTTAGTAGTATGCACAAGGGTTCGAATGGTGGAAGCAGATTGTTGTTCAGGATGTGATGTGGAGGGTGTGGGATCAGTATCAGTTGGGATTGCTTAACTGTCACCCAGGGTACTTTGTATGTTCAGCATTGTAGATAACAATGGAACATTGACCCCTGAGAACTTTTTGGAAACAGTTCTCATACTTTGAAAAATATTATTTTTATGTCCTAACATGATGTAGATTCTTGCAGGTTTTGAGAGTTCTTTTAGTTCCTGGTTGAAAACCTCCTGCAAGAATCTTGGGTATATAAAAAATTGTTGCTTTGCACCCTCATGAAGGTTATATCTCAAACCCTCAAAGATGAGGTGTGCAAAGTTGAAACCTAGGCCAGTAGTCATACCATGAAAAGCAGAGGCAAGTGCGGAGCTCACTTGATGCCATCCACTTCTCTTCTGAGATATGCATTGGAGAAAAGTGTGGCAGAGATACTTCCATGGAGGGCCCATCAGCGCCTTCTCGATTGTATACTCATTTTGATTTCCAGTGTACCCTATGGATACAAAGGTCCTCATGTACTCGTCCTTTGAGTATAAGATGGATGCTCCCTCATCCTGAAGCTTAAGATGTTTTCGGAGGGTAGCTTCAGAGATGATGATGTCCTTGCCGTCTACCTTGGCTTTATTTTGGGGAATCCCCTGTTCGGTAGAGTAGACGGCGGTATTCCATAAATCCTCCATATGAGGGATATATATGGTAGGGTTGGTTGTGAGGGCAAAATTGATTTTTGATCGGCATAGGAAGTCGATCATATCATCGAATCCTTCGGATTTCTTTCCCTTTGTTAAGTATGTTGTAAGGTTGTGGTACGGGGAGAACTTATCATCAGGGTTGTTGATGTCTGCCATTGTTGTTTGATTTTGGAAGGAAGGTTTGAAGGTTTAAGAATATGGAAGGCTTTGAATGTTTTAAGGGTGGAAGGCTTTAAATGTGGTGGGGACTTGAGAGAAAGTGATGTGGGATTAGGGTGAAATTGAATGTGAAGAGGTGGTAAGGAACTTTGATTTGTTCTTATAATGGCAGAGGAGGGAAAAAGCAAAATGAATTGTACAGTACAACCTTATTCATTTTTTTACTGTTACAGCTGTAATACACCGAGGCAGTCATGGTAAAGACTGACGTTAATTTTTACAGCGGGTAAAAGTTAATTTGGACTTAAATTTACCCATCAGCAGCAAACTTGGTTGCTGTGGACGGATAAGCCTGTCCGCTGCAAGCTTGGTTGCTGCGGAAGGTTAAGTCTGTCAGCAGCAAACTCAATTGCTGCTGATGGATTCAATGATCTGCAGCAAGGATGTTGCTGCTGACAGCCTTAAAGCTATATGCAGAAACCTGTTCCTGCTGATAACTTAAAGCAGTCAGTGGTAAATCCTTTGCTACTGAAGATTAAACCTGTCAGCAGCTGAAGGACAAAAATGCTGCTGGCTCATAACTTTTATTTACAACAAAAGACGAAACACATTTTAAAACAGAATTTTAGAGATAGATTTTAATCAAAGTTCATCATACCAATGGATTCAACTAAATATCTAAATCTAGCTTCATCAAAAGGTTTTGTAAACAAATCAGCATATTGCTCATTGGTATGAACTTTGGTTAAAATAATCCTCTTTTTCCCAACTTGATCTCTTATGAAATGATACCTGATGTCAATGTGCTTTGTCTTGGAGTGCTGCACCGGATTGTTTGTGATTGATATAGCACTCATGTTGTCAATGTGAATTAGAGTTGCCATGAAAGTCATTCCATAATCAAGCATTTGATTTTGTATCCAGATGACTTGTGCACAGCAACTTGAAGCTGCAATGTATTCTGCTTCAGCTGTAGAAGTTGAAACACATGTTTGCTTCTTGCACTGCCATGAAATCAGTCTCCCTCCCAGAAACTGACATCCCCCTGATGTGGACTTTTTGTCCAAGTTGCATCCCCCCTAATCACTGTCAGTGTATGATACAGATTGAACTTGTCATTTTTAAAGTACTAAAGCCCAAGTCTTGGGGCTCCCTTTAGATATCTAATAGTTCTCTTGACAGCTTGAAGATGTGAAACCTTTGGAGCTGCTTGAAATCTTGCACAAAGACATACTACAAACATGATATCTGGCCTTGAGGTAGTGAGATACATGAGAGACCCTATCATTGCACGATACTGATGTTGATCAGTGTCTTGGCCATCTTTGTCTGGACTCAGCTGATGGTGCACTTGCATAGGGGTTCTTGCAGCAGAGCAGTCAGCCATCTTGAATCTTTCCAAAATGCTCTTTACATATTTGGATTGGCTGATGAAGATTCCATTTGGGACTTGTTTGACTTGTAGACCCAAAAAGAAATTTAGTTCACCCATTAAACTCATTTCAAACTTTAAGTGCATCAGAATCTCAAAGTCTTTGCACAACTTTTTCCTTGTTGATCCAAAGATGATATCATCAACATAGATTTGAACTAGTAAGATTTCTCCCCCTTCATCTTTGATAAACAAGGTCTGGTCAATAGCACCTCTTCTGAAGTTGTTGCTTAGTAGATATCCTGACAAAGTTTCATACCAGGCTCTTGGTGCTTGATGTAAGCCATAAAGATCTTTGTCTAGTTTGAACACTTGAGTAGGATGTGCAGGATCTACAAAGCCTGGAGGCTGTTTGACGTATACTTCCTCACCAATCTTCTCATACAGAAAGGCACTCTTTACATCCATTTGATAGACGGTGAAATTCTTGGATGCAGCATATGCCAGGAAGATTCTGATGGCCTCCAGCCTGGCAACAGGAGCCAAAACTTCATCATAGTTAATTCCTTCTTCCTGAGTGTAGCCTTGAGCTACAAGACTGCCTTTGTTCTTGACTAAAATGCCGCTCTCATCTTGCTTGTTCCTGAAAACCCATCGTGTGCCAATAGCATATTGACCTGGTGGAAGATCAACAAGTTTTCAGACATCCTGCCTCTTGAATTGCAGCAACTCTTCCTGCATTGTCTCAATCCAGCTGCTGTGTTTTAGTGCTTCATCTATCTTCTTGGGTTCCACCCGAGATAGAAAACATGAAAACAAGCATATATTGGCCTCGTGAGATTTGCTTCTTGTGAGAACTCCTTGGTGGACTTGGCCAATAATATTTTCTTGAGGATGTTCTTTGTGGATCCTCTGTGCTATTACCACCTCCAGTTGTATCCCTTGCTCTAGATTGCTTTGATTTTGATCAGGGGTCTCTTCATTCATGGTGGAAGAGTCTTCAACATCAGCAGCCACATCAATATTTTCAGCAATAGCATCAACAACATCTACAACATTTATCGAAGAGTCTTCATCTAAATTTTCAGTTTCAGACAAGCTGCTGCTGGTGACATTGGAGAGTCTTGTTCCGGCTTCACTTGCTTCAATTGCTTCCACAACTGATGGAGGATCAATGGATGGTCTTCTCAGACTGATAGAAGATTTGGGAAAATCCAGTGTGTAGTCAGTGGATGAAGTGGAGGCAGGTGTTTGTGTAGAGGTAGACTCCATATTTGAGAAGATGAGAGGCTCAAATATTTGGGAGAAGGAGTCTATGTCAAAGAGCCAGTTTTGGCCTTTTCCCTGCTCACAGACAATGTGTTCTCTACATTCCACATTTGCTGATTCTTCCACATATCTTGTTCTTGAATTGAATACTCTGTAGGCCTTTGATTGAGAGGAATATCCCACAAAATATCCTTCATCAGATTTGGCACCAAACTTAGGAAGAACCCCATGTGTGATGAGAATGGTGCATGGACACCCAAAAGGCTTTAGAAACCCAATGTAGGGAACTCTTTGAAACCAAAGTTCATAAGGTGTCTTGTTGAGTGGCTTGACAATGAGAACTCTATTTTGCACATAGCAGGCTGTGCTAACTGCTTCTGCCCAGAATGTGAGAGGCAGTTTTGAGTTAGCCAACATAGATCTTGCTGACTCAATTAGAGTTCTGTTTCTCCTTTCAACAACTCCATTTTGTTGAGGAGTTCTTGGAGCACTGTATTGTCTTTCTATCCCCTTGCTTTCACAGAAACAGTTCAAAGTATGGTTCTTGAACTCTGTGCCCTGATCACACCTTATGATCTTCACCTTTTTATTGCTTTGATTCTCTACCCTAAGAATGTAGGATTTGAGAATTTCAGCAGTTTCATCTTTAGTTCTCAAGAAGTATACCCATGAGAATCTGGTGTAGTCATCAGTTATCACCAGACAGTATGACTTCTTGCCCATTGACATGACATTTGTAGGACAAAAGAGATCCATATGCAGCAGCTGTAGTGGAGTGTCATTTGTATTCAAGGTCTTGGGCTTGTGAGAACTCTTGTGTTGCTTCCCCTTTAAGCAAGCAATGCAGTGGTCTTCTAGCTGGAATTCTTTTTTAGGAAGCCCTCTAACAAGATTATCCTTCACCAGTTTGTTAATAGTTTTGATATTAACATGACTTAATCTCCTGTGCCAGAGAGCTGATTCATCAACTGAGGCTTTTGACAGAAAACAGGAAACACTCCCAGATGGAGTGACTTCATTCATGTCCAGTACATAGAGATTTTCTTTTCTCTGAGCAGTTAATAAAATCTTTTATGGAGGAGGTGTGGATAAGCCTGGAGACAGTACAAAGCATTCTTTATCTGTGAAGAGCATCCAATGCTTTTGATCACAGACCTGGGAAACACTCATGAGATTGAAGTCCAATTCTTTGACATAGTTGACCTTATCAATGCTCATTCTTTCGTTGGGCACAGTTCCTTGTCCAGTAATGGATCCTCCCTTTGAGTCACTTCCAAAGGCAACATATCCTCCATTAAAGTGTCTGAAGTTGGAGAGGATGGATATGTTGCCTGTCATGTGCCTGGAACAACCACTGTCTACCACCCAGGTGTTATTCTTGTGACCTGGATGTCCCTGCACATGATAGATATCTAGTTAGTGGGAGGAGTCCAAGAGCTTGCATCCTTGAAGAAAAGGGTTCTTGGAATGTTAGATTCATCATGTGTGCATTCAACAGAGCCAATGATGATTCTTAGAGTGATAGAAACTGGGATCTTGGCTTTCCATTGTTGAGGAGATGGTCTTCCAGTTCTCTTTTCTCTTTCAGCAGCTGATTTTGCTTTAGCTGCTGATGGATGTTCTTTAATAGCAGCAGATTTTACTGCTGGGGACTTTAGCTTATCAGCAGCAGGTTTTGTTGCTGCTGATGGCTTTGGCTTCTCAGCAGCAGATTTTGTTGCTGCTGACTTAAGCTTATCAGCAGCAGATGTTGTTGCTGCTGATGGTTTTGCTTGAGCAGCAGCAGATTTAGTTGCTGCTGAAGGCTTGTCTTTAGGTTGCTTGTGCTTCACTTGATTACCAACACTTTTTCTGGCTGCTGATGGTTTAACAACCGATGTATGCTGATCCTTCTTTACCTTTTGTCTTTGAGGGGCTTGATGAAGGATCTGGTTGAAAGAGTTAAATTGACAATTTGCAGCAAAGTGGTCTGATTCACCACAGATGATGCAAGTTTGTTGGGATTTTGGCAGCTGCTTCCTTGGTGGAGAAGGAGAGTTTTGAAATTGAGTTGCCTTTGCTTCAAAGCTTCTAACATGTTTGCTTTTGTTTGTTTTCTCAAAAGTATGTGGTTTTTGAACTCTTTGTTGCTGATTCCTCTGCTGCTAAAGGTAGTAGAAGCAGGTGCTGGCAGTGTGATTATATTTTCCACAGACAAAGCATGATTTAGCCAGTTTGTCCCTTGAAAGATAAACATAATCCTTTCTTTTGAAAAGGTCTTTGAAGTTCCAAGGGTGAGCTTTGTTGTGCTCAAAAGTGGCTTCTTCCAATGTCTTTTGAACATATGGAACTCTTTCTCCAAGAGCATGACATATGTCTAACACCTTCCTTTGAGGCTTGGAGTTGATGGAAGTTGAGAACTGTCCCTTTTCAACAGTTAGATTTCTTCCTTCTGGAGGATAGCTGATTTTGATTTGGTTGAAAGGTATAGGAACTGGAGCAGCTGGTACTTGTACTGAGGGAATGAAAGGAACATGAGCACTTGTTTGAATGACTTCCAAGACAGGCGGTGCTGGTACTTGTACTGGTGATGAGATCTCCTCAGTTTTAGTGGACTCTGAGCAAGTTGACTTAGATTCTGATGAGGTAGTGTATTCTTGCACCAGTGGTTCATATCTTGAAAGATCAAGATCTCGGTTGGCCTTTTCAAGATTTGAGAGATTGAAGCTTGGTTCATGGATGGCAACGTAGTCAGCAGGAGGTGTAATGGCCTTGTATTGTTCACCATGATACTCAGACCAATTTTTACCTTTTCATGAATTTGAGCATATAAAAGTCTTTGCAGCTTTTTAGATGCAAATTCATATTTATCAACATGAACTTTTTGTTCTGCCAATTCTGCTCTGGTAGCTTTTAATCTAGCCAGTAGATCATCAATCTGAGTTTCAAGATTGCTTTGTTCATGTTTTAGTAATGAAATCTCTATCTTTAGGCAGTTAATTTTTTCTTTATAACTGTTTTCTACCTTTATGAATTCAGATTTCATTTGATGAAACTCTTCATTTTGATCTATAAGGTTTTGATTATGCTTTCTGTAGCCTAACACCTTATCAATACAAGCTTGGGAATAGAGATGTTCATATACCTGAGGCGGTATCTCAGTTGTGTCTGCCATAAGAGCTTGGTTGTTGGCAGGCAGATCTTCATATTGGAAGCTCCAGTCGAAGTCAGAAGTTCCAACAGTTGCACAAGCTGCAGTTTGAACTAGAGGAGTAGCTTATTGCTGTTATTGTCTGGGTTGGGCTTAGTGAGCTTGTCTTGATTGAGGAGTAGCTGGATTGGCTCTTGGTGCCTTGCATTCTCTAGCAAATTGACCCAGTTGGTTATAGTTGTATCATCTTAGTTTGCTTTTATCCAATCCAACTCTGGTGTTGGAGTTGTTGCTTGGAATGGGTCTTCATGTTCTAGAGTAGAACCTTTTTGCTCTTATAGAGAGCATGGCATACGAGTGTTGTATGTTCATTTCTTCTAAGTCATCTGGATGGAAGCATTCCAGATCCTCATTAATAAAGGACATGTTGCTTGTCACACCTCAACCGACGGCGGATTATACGTCGGGGCGGACGCGGTTGTTCAATAGCACAAGGTTGACTATTAAAGTTTCAATATTTCATTAATAAATAATTTAAGATTTAATACAAGGAAACATAACAAGAATACAACGGTTAATTGATAAGTAGTCTAGGTCCAAAGCATCATATGTGATCACAAACAAGTCTCATGATGTAGAACCTGAAACATGTGAAAGAATCTGTCAACTACAAAATAGTTGGTGAGATACAAAGGTTTTGACACAGTTTAACAAGTATTTGAGAAGAATTACAATTCACTATGATATATGCATTCTATAATGTAAGTATGAGAAACAAGTATCTTAAACCAAGTTTAGGCATAACCCGCAGGTTACCCATATAAGTCTCAAGTTTAAAGTTTAATTTAGTAACAATCACCAAGGGCTCCCCCCGAAGAGGTCAATCAATCAAGGTGGATTGGTCAAATACAATAGATCTATCATTGTTACTATAGGCTTGATCAAAGTTAATGAATATGCTAGTTTTAAGTTTAATCTAAGCATACAAGTCTCAATTTTAACATAAGAATAAACACGTAGTCATAGTTGTACAAGAATTGTATAAGTTTAAGAATTTTGAACATGTTTCACCCCAAAAGCATAGAAAGGAAAAAGGGGCTAAGTATACTCACTTGGATTGGATAAAGAGTATCCGACAAGAGTAAGTATTTGCAAGACTTGAAGAGGGAGAATATTCTAAGAATATAAGTCTAAAGTTTCAAGTATGATCTTATAAGTCTAGGGCAAGAATTCTAAGATTTTCAGGGTTTTGATTAGGGTTCCAAATGGAAAGCGGATATGATTTGTGTTTATGAAATTTAAACCAAGTTTATAATAAAGGTTTTGATACAAGACTTGTATGTCAAGTTTAATAGATTTATCGATAAGAATAATTATTAATTAAAATAATTATTTAAAAGTTTCACAATTATTGATTATACAAGTTAGGTAAGAATAATCAAAATAGTTTTCTAAGTATTTAGAATTAAATAATTCACAAGAATAATTACTTATTTAATCAACATAAATCATTTGAGATTTGATTAAGTTTCTAAGTATTAAGTATTTATAATACAAATTAATTCGTAATATAAATACGTTTAAATAGATAATAACACTTATAAGTTTATAAGATGTTAAATAGAATATGGTTATATCTTGATTATAAGTTTATAAACATTTTTAAAGTCTAAAAAGAAAACCATAAGTTTAATAGGTTTTAAATAGAGTTCTTATTAATTTATAAGTTTATAAGTGTTTAAATAAAGTTTTACAAGTTCATAAATGTTTAAAGTTTTCATTTTGTTTTTTTTTATAAAGTTTATAACTTTATAATTACTTAGGAAATAAATAAAGTATAATCATTTCTCGCGCTTCACATAAACAAATAGATTTATGTTTATATTGTAAGGCCCCAAACCCGGGAGGCCTCACTTATGGGATTTACTCACTAACACATAGCGCTTAAACATAAGACATACATTATCACAGCGGAAACGATTTAAATCTCAACATACGCAGCGGAAACATAACATGTCTAAACATAACTTGTCAAATACAACTGAAACTTGTCTTAATCAACATAATCAAAAGAAACATAAACAGGATGCCAGATGCTGATCTTCGGGTAACTCTTCTCGCCAAGCCAAGCATCCACTTCCATCTACTGCCACCTACACTTAACTGATGTGCATACTAAAAATCAGCAACGCTGAGTGAGTTCTAACGTTTACTTTAAATCAATTATACAAAAGAGTAACTAAAACATATATACTGCCAATAAGGCTAAACTTAACATACTTTACTTTTCAAACAGTTTAAAACGTATAATAAACCGTCAATTCCTCTTTGCTGTACTGCCCTCATGGCTTACATCCATGAACCGACAAGTACCTGGGCAATGCCCCCATGATCAACGACCATGAACCGACAATACCGCTTATCCGTCAATTCCTTGTCACTACTGTACCGCCCCCATGGTCAACGACCATGAACCGACGAGTACCTGGTCAATGCCCCCATGATCAATGACCATGAACCGACAATACCCTGGTCAATGCCCCCATGATCAACGACCATGAACCGACAATACCGCTTAACACTACGGGGAGGTTGCGTGGACCTCCCGAGCGACCGCCGTCACTCATCCCAGTTGTACAACCGTTAACGAACCCAAAGGTTCTTACTAATGGGTAGAACCCATATCTGACATCTTGTACAAGTAACATCTGTCCCAATGACCTTTATAGCTGGTACACATTCCCGAAGGAAAACTGTTCACTTTACTGTTCATAAAACTTTCTGTAAATCTTGTTCATAACTTAACATGTATTATGCCTTTGTTTATGTATATAAAAATATAGTAAACGCTTGCCATAAATACCTTTGCTTTTACTGAAATATATCTTAACACATATATCATGCCTTTGTTTATGTATAATAAATATAGTAAACGCTTGTCAAATGATATATCTTGCTTACCTGAAAATACTAACACATATATTATTGCCTTTGTTTATGTATAATAAATATAGTAAACGCTTGCCAAATAATATATCTTGCTTTACTGAAAACATACTAGCACTTATATTATGCCTTTGTTTATGTATATGAAAAATATAATAAACGTTTGCCAATAATATAATCATACTTTACTAAAATGTACTTTTGCCTCTTTTAAACTTTTCACTAAAACATAGCTTTTCCCTTCAGTTTATAATATATAAAATATAATAAACGCTTTACACTAAGTATGCACACCACCCCTAAAGAAGGCAAAAAGGGGATTAGAACTCACCTGGTATCTTAGCTGCAATTGTCTACTGTATCTCACACAATCTGAACAATCATGACAATTGACACGTATCAGACTTAACTCAACGCTAAATGGTTTAACCATTCTGATTTAGGCGACTATACTGACTTTACCAGCCTGATGCCTGCGCACTTAGCAAGTGCGCAGACCCTGCTTCCTGCGCACTTAGCAAGTGCGCAGGTTCCTCTTCCTGCGCACTTAGCAAGTGCGCAGGACCTGCTCTGTGCGCACTTGATAAGTACGCACGACCTGTTCTTCGTGAAAAACCCTAACTTTCGCATTCGGGTCTGATCACGTCAAGATCCCGAACCTGTTTGCATTCAAAACGTTCGTTTTCCATTAAGGAACTCAAATCTATGCTCATCTTTCAGTTTCATCCGTTCAAACATAACTTTTTTACCCAAAACCCGAAAAACCCAAAAACGAACAAAAACTCAGATCTAGGAGAATCGGTTACCTGTAATCACTTCCTTTTCGTTGCTAAACACTCAAGAGACTCTTGCTAATGATCCTTGAAGCTCTAATTCGAAAACCGGGACTTTCTCTCTCTAGGATCTCTCTCTAGAATCCGAAAATGTGTTAGAAGTGAGGGTTTTGAGCTAGTCTTGAGGCTTATAAGGGCCTAAACCCTTGCCCCTTTCAGCCCATACACCCCAGCCCAAGCCCGCTTCCCTTTTTCTTATCTAAAATTTTTAATTCTCGTGAATTCTTTCGCGCCCTAAAACTCGGGATGTTACATATATAAATTTAGAAAGTGTCTAAGTTTATAAGTTCCTAATTTTTAAATAGATTTTATAAACTTTTCTGAGTTTACAACAAAAATTTATAAAATTAAACATTAGGGTAAAAGAATTCTTTCAATTTAGAATACAAATAATAAATTAAGTTTACTGTTTTTTAATAAATAGTTTCTGTGTAATTATAAGTTTTATAAAAGTTTTAAATCATATTTATGGTTTTTATGAATTTAAAACCAAGATTAAAGATTTAATTTTTATGTGTTTAACTAAGTTTCATTTAATTAAAAATGTTCTAGAATATCAAAATGAAATTAAAATTCACAACTAAGTTTATAAAGATTCAACAGATTTTATAAAAATAATTCAGAGTTTAAAATTGTTTGGAAAAGACAAAATAAAAATGGATTGGGCGAAACCGGCTCGAACCCGGGTCACTGACCGGATCGAAGCATACGCGCACACACTAAGCCATCCCGACTACGGGTCTCGTTGGTTTATTATCCGAAAAAGAATTTGTTAAACACAAGTTGGATTTGCCCCCAATTCCCATATGAACCCTAGATCGATAATCCGTAAATTCGAAGTGTAAATCCCTCTGTCGTTGTAGTTTGACAGAGGGCAATTGATTATGGGACGAAGACGATGAGGGTGACTTTTGGAATTACCTGAAATGACACCGAAATGAGGGAGAATGGATGCGAGCTTCAAGTCGGCTGCCACAGAATCAAACGAGCAAATGCAGGTACAAATTGGTGAAATTGACAGTTGAAGAAGGTTAGGGATGATGTCGTTGAGCTGTGGTAACGGGTATTTATACCCAATTTCATCCATAAATGTCAAAACAGTTGGGGAGGTAGTGGTTGAGCAAACGGATTGAAATCCGACACCACGCGGATTTACAGTTGGAATTGGGTGTTAATGCACCTTGGGGAGAGGTCGCATGCGCGAATGGAAGATCGAGGTTCGGTGAACCTGGACGGAATCGCGTTTTTGGGTAAAGAGGGACGAAAAATCGGGTGTGGGGAGGTTCGAACCTGAGACTGTTTTGGTTTCAGGGAGTTTGGAAAAATGACACAACAGGCCCTTGAAGTTTAGAAGTTTTATCATTGAGTGTTGAAACATGAATTCAAGTTACAAATGAGTTTCAAAATGGGTAGTTTTGGTCCTTAGAATTTTATAAAAATAAATATGCTTTATTTCTATAAAATCTAACTAAGTTTTATATCTTTTACTATTTTATAAAATAGTTCCTAAGATTTATAGTTTAAAATCTTGAGTTTTTAAAATAAGTTTATCAATTATATTTTTTTTATATAATTATAACTCATAAGATTTTAAGGATTTTTACCACATTTTATTTACAAGATATATATATGTTTCTAAATAAGTCTCATATGTGTGTATATATATTTCAAGTATTATTTGTTTTTCTTAAATATATATCAATTAAATCAATGTTTATTATTTAAGAAAATAGTTTCAATAGAATTTCAAGTTTTGAATTGATAATACGTGCAAAGGTTTAGGAAAGGATACGTTGAAAAATCCGAGATATTACATTGCTTGAGTTTTCAGAAACAAAAGCAGCAGAGGTTGAGGTTTGAGGAGGAGCTTCTAGGAGAAATGGTGAGGTGTTGGTTGAGAGGTTGGAGTTTGTGGATGGGTGATAATGGGAGGATAGTAGTTGCTAGAACTAGGACCTGAGTGGTCAGAGTGGAGGGCAGAGGTGGTGGTGGATGTTGAGGCATTTTGATAGCTTGAGCTTCGTTCTTTTGCCTGAATCATCTCTAGCTCATAGGTTTTCAGCATACCGAAAAGCTCAGTCATTTGGAGAGTCTTCAGATTCTCAGTTCTTCTGTGTAGAGTGTCCAGCAGCTAGGTAAAGACCTGATGAACTTTTTGAGAATATCTTCATTCTCCAGCTTCACCTTTGAGCACTGCAGCTCACCTACAAGATAAGTAAATCTGTTATATAAAACAGTTAGGGACTCACCTTCCTTCTAGACGAAGTTTTCGTACTACTGCTTCAGGATGTCCCTTCTGTTTCTTTGACTTCCTCTGTGCTAGCTAACATCTTCTCAAGAGCCTCCCATAGCTCCTTAGCAGTTTTGTAACCTCTGAAGTTATGAAAAACTTCATTTGGTAAGCACATCTGGATGGCTCCGAAGGCTTTAAAGTCTACCTCCATTTTCTTGATGTCTTCATCAGATTACTTGGAGGGTTCTTTGGGAACCAGTGCACCTCCGGAATCAGCAGAGGACACCATGGGTATGTATGGTCCATCTTTAATGGATTTCCACATCCCATAATCCCGATAGCAGAAGACGCTTTCCATTCTGTTCTTCCACATATCGTAATCTTCCCCAGACACCAGTCTTGGTGGTCTGTTGATGCTTCCAATGTCTTCAAATCCATTGTTTTGTGCCATTTTAATTTTAGACAATGAGTGACTTTAGCAAAGAGATAAATAAGAATAGAACCAGAGAATGATTAAACAAATGTGAGTTTGTTTAATCTGTGAGCCAAAGCTCTGATACCACTTGTAGGATCGGTAAATACAAGATGGTTCTATTCCAGTTGAGATTGACGGAAACAATCACAACTTAAGCAAAGTAAACAAGTAGACAAGAAGAAATGCAATTTGTATTAAGCTTCAAGTGTTACAAGATTACAGAGAAAAACTCTTTAGCCAAAAAAGTGCTTTTACAATGAATCTAAGTACTACTTATATAGTAACTTAGAATCAAGACATACCCTTGATTCTAAGGATCAGATCTAACACAGACCGTTGATATTGAAGCTATTCTACATATACAGACAATAATAATAACTACAAAGGTTAACTTTATTCAAACGTCTTCTTTGCATCATTGCTTGAATACTCAAAAGGAGAGCGTCGTTGTCTTTTAATGTCTTGTGCCAATGACATTCTTTCTGCGTGGAGTGTGTCAGTGTAACAGCATAAAGTTGTCAGTGGTATTGGTTGCTTTATCAAGAACAGTCAGCTGCAACATTTGATCTTCAGTGAAAAGGCTATCAGCTGAAACTTTGATCTTCAGTGGATAAGGACTATCAGCTGCAACTTTGGTCAGCAACAGATAAGGCCTATCAGCTACAACTTTAGTCAGCAGCTGATAAAGCCTATCAGCAGCTGATAAAGCCTATCAGCTGCAACTTTGTCAATCCGCAGCAATCTTTGAGATCAGCAGCATTTGTACTTAGAGAATTTTGTAGCCATCAGTCTTTATTTCTACAACCATGCATGGTTTGCATGCACTACATAGACATCCGTCTAAGTCCCCGAGGTTCCAATGCTTCTCGTGCGTCTCCTCGAGTCATTGTACACGCGTGTTATTACTTCCGGCATCTCGGTTCTCATACTCGGCTATTACCAAGTGTGAATGAACTCGAACCAACCCTCCCTAGTGTTCCCTACGGCTTCGAGCAACCCCCGCTGCCCGTTCTCCGCTGTGAACAACCCTTGCATGGCCGCCATGGTTCCCCGACGTCCTCCCGGCCTCCCTACAGCCTCCCGACGTTACAACAGAAACTCGACAAGGCCATCGAGCCCTAGACGGTCCTCCACCGTGCACCACCAGGTTGCCCGCCGCCCTGAACCACCCTTTTAGCCTCCGGCTTGTTGTCCAACCTCACCACCCTAGTCACCAGACCACCACATCCCGCCACCTTCGTCTTTCTCCACTGCGTCCCGCTATCGGCCACTTCACCGTCGTCGCGCGCCACTACTACTTCACCATCCACTCCGCCGTCTACCACTCCAATAGGCTACTGCCTAGTTCCATTCAGTCGTCATCCTCGTAGGCCACCCCCATTGTCGTCCCCGCTACCGATTGGACATCGAAGCCTAAACACTTATCGGGACCCCGTACAAGACACGACATAAAACGTAACAAGGAAAATGAACGAGAATTACCTTATGCGTATTGATTTCCCTTCGCTTGATTCCGCCGTAGGACCACCACCTTCTGCTCCCTCCTCCTCCGGCTAGCCTCCCTTCTCCGCTCCTCTTCCCTACAGTCGAGTACACACCTAGCCGAGAATGGCTTAGGGTTTCTCATAAGTTATTTAAATAGAACCCACAATTACATCCGGGTCCTCGCGATATCTTTTCTTGTGCGTTTTTAACCTGAACTGCTCAATAATAACCATCGGGGTCTAATTTGGTAGCTAAACATGCATTCTTTAGTCAACTCCACTTATTACTACGCTAAGTACGGATTCAGGTCATCCATCAACCCGAATTGTTAGCTTCCGGGATTTTGGGATGTTACAAACACTCAGCTTTAATAAACCACAAACTAACGCTCATATGGATTACTACGTCCAGCAACACCATAAACAGTCACAAACACACAGTAAGCGACCTAAACATGCATCTATAACTGAAAGACATTCAACAAGGCACATGCAGAACATAAATCAATGATAAATCAGTACTAAGCATGCATAAACATCAGATCAATTGCAATAAAATTCTTTACAATAGTATCAAACCATCATACAATACCAAAAACCAATAAAAATCCAATCTTTCAACAAATATTCATCAAAACCTAGGTAGCTACATAAGTTTAGCCAACAATCATGTTCAAAACCATTATATCAGCAAGAAACATCAAAGACATAGTATCAATTAAACTAATTGAACACAAGAGAATCAATAACATAGACCGAACGATTGATGTCTAACCAATACGACGTCAAAAGCTTCAATCTTTGGCTTTAAACTCCTTCTCTGCTCCTAAAATCGCCTGAACTCTCTAATGTGACGGCTAAAAGTCGAACCCTTCACATAAAGGCATTAAAATCTTTAAAAATTCTAATTTTAGGGTTTTGCCGTATTTTGGAAAGTTCGCGTGTCGCGAACATGGAATTTAGCTTCTTCACGTGGCGCGAATGCCAAAACAATCGGCTCTGATTTCTAGTGCCTCTCCGTTCGCGTGGCGCGAACAACTGTATTTCCAACTTTTCTTCTTCTTTTCATTGCTTCTCTCCTTGTGTGCTCGATTTCTCCGGGATTTAACTTTGATTTCTACTTCTTCTTCACATGAGAACCTGTAAACACGACACAAACTAAGAACGACACAAAAACGAATACAAAAACAACTAAAACGCACAAAAATGAGAGGTTAAATACATGCGTTTTGCAATACATCACTTATTATGGTGATTATTAAATAAAGTATTGTTTTATTTTCTTTATAATTGTAGGAAAATGCTTACAATGATTGATGGTGACATTGTAGTTGGATATGAAAGCAAAATATGGAAGCAACTTGGATATGTTTTTGATATGAAAGAATAGTATTGTATTGACTCAATTTTTGAAAGAATAATATTGTATTGACTCCGTTTTTGAAAAAATAATATTGTATTGACTCCGTTTTTTAATATGCTTTTAGTGTTCTTTGCCGATTTGAAGTCTTTTTTTACCTATATTAGAGTTTATAAAGTATTAGTATTCAACTATTAACCTTTTGTATATACCTTTTGTTTACATATATACACACATGCTGTAGAAATGTGCCCGACACCTACATGGTGAGTATTGGTCGATACCCGCAGGTATGCCCATGGATATGCACGATATCCGATATTAACGGGCATAACCGCGGGGTTACCCGGAACCCGAAGAGTAAATAACGGACACAAACCCAACGGGTAATGGGTCGGGTATGGGACAAGAATTTATAATCGGGTATAGGTTTCGGATTACCAATACCCGACCAGAACCCGGCCCATTTCCATCCCTATTCAGGATCATCAAGCGAGTCATGAAGAATTGAATAGGACACACAATACGTTCCATGTATCTTATTTATGAAAGTGTTTGGCGGAAGAGACTGCTCGGATACCTCTGGAAGAGATAGAGGTTGATGAAAAACTAACTTATGTCGAAGAACGTGTAAAGGTTCTAGACACGAAGGAGAAGCAGTTACATCATAAAACAATCAAACAAGTGTTAGTGAAACAGAAAAGTGCCAGAGATGATCTGGGAAAATGAAAACGAAATGGGGAAAAACTACCCTCAGTAATTCACAGAATGACAGGTTTCGAGGACGAAACCTAAAATAAGGGGGTGTATTTGTAACATCCCAAACTCCTAACAATAATTTAGGACAAGTGTCGGCTAAGAAACGCGACACTAGAACGTAATCGGACGCGAAAATAGAAAGACGGTTCAACCAGAAATAACCCAAAACTTCAAATAGGCATATCTCGGGCTAGCAAATGAGTTACGGAAGCCATGATATATGAAACTTGTGTGCCTCGGTAAGAAGAATCTGAAAAGGGTGCTATAATGGACATCATCTGGTGTAACGGTCCATCACGACCAACAGAAGCCATAATGGACTGTCACCGGCCGACGGTCCGTTACGTCGTAAAAGTGAGAAAAGTCACCATTTTTTGCCATGTATCACTGACTCATCCCACCCTAAGGCGGTGACGGATTGTCATGGGCTATGACAGTCCGTTACATAGTCAGAAAGTGCTTGGAGGACAAGAAAACGGTGATGGAGCGTCACCGACGGTAACAGTCCGTGACAGACCCAGGATTTTGCCA
The DNA here is from genome assembly GCA_023525975.1 of Smallanthus sonchifolius. Lineage (NCBI taxonomy): Eukaryota > Viridiplantae > Streptophyta > Magnoliopsida > Asterales > Asteraceae > Smallanthus > Smallanthus sonchifolius. The sequence continues at coordinate 69,521,179 of CM042033.1, read as the reverse complement.
TTAAATAGTTGCAATGAGCCGTTGTTTGAGATCACAAAACACCATATACCACCCACACAATCTAAGAAGATTTGAGGAACTAGTGTGGCGTGTTAAAGTGCGAGTACGGTTCGTATTCGGAGGAACATTTAAGCGAGAATGGAACGTAGGAAACAACCCGAGACTATCATAACTACACTAGACCCGTACCTAGTTAAATTGTTATGTGTTTATGTGATTATGTGTTATATGTAAAGCTAAGGTACGGGGGAATGGTGAATCAGTCTAAATGCTAAACCCAAATAATAAAGTATCCACGAGATATCAAATGGGTGGTGGGTACGCCGCTGGTACACCCTATATATAAACCCCTTTGATGCCTCAGGGTGAAACCATTACAAAGGTTTAGGGTAGAGACTAAGGTTAAATAATATGGCAAGAAAGCATGCTAAATAAATATGAATATGTGATGGAAACTTAATTCTAAATAAAGGAGTATTCATGAGACATTAAAGGGGTAGTGGGTACTCCGCTGGTATACTGTATATATAAATCTCTTTAATGTAACATGGAGAAACCTTTATGAGGAATTAGAGCAGTATGTATATGAAATCATGATATAGAGATCATGTTATGCATGATAATCAATCATGTCATATGGAACGAATGTGAATGTGTGAATGCGTGGTAATAAATCATGCAATGTGTGCTAAATGTGAATGTGTGATGGAACAGGTCTAAACCCTAAAATGGAGTAACAGAGTGTTTAAGAATTGTTAAAGGGGTGGTGGGTACGCCGCTGGTACACCCTATTATAAATCTCTTTAATGCATCAGGGAGAAACCATTACAAAGTTTTAAGGTGAGTACTGGTTGGGAATAAATCAAGCATAAGCATGCATGATAAAAGTAACACATGCATGTTATAAATAAATGCTTGATAATTTGAGAGGCTGTGAGTCTATGATACTCAAGATCCCATTGTAATGAAATGTCCAGCCTACGGGGCGGGTCTCAAAATGAATGAACCCAATGTCCAGCCTACGAGGCGGGTCTTGTGTGGAATGATAAACAAGATGTCCAGCCTACGGGGTGGGTCTTGTGTGAAATGGATAACAAGATGTCCAGCCTATGGGGCAGATCTTGTTTAAAATCAATGAATGACGTGGCCTGAGGTACGTCCTATGATGGTCACGGGGGCATGTATGCCTAGTGAAACTTGAATAAGGAACTTAAAGGGTTCCATAATAAAAAGGTAGTGTACTTACTTAGCGTAAGCTAATATAAAAAAAATATTTTTCAAACACTGTAGGGAAAATCACTCGGAATGAATAAAGCTTCATGGGGATGTGGCTTTCAGAGTAGAAGAATCCCTACATCAATTGTAAATTATATAATGTTGTAAAAACAATATTTTATATAATAAAATATGCTCGTGTCACTACAGTGGCAAGGTTTTAAAAAACTGAGATAGAATTTCACGCAATAAACTCTGATAAAATAAAGAAATAAAAGTAGGGTGTTTCATAACACCAGCTTTAAAACAATTCAAGACTAATACAAATGGAGATCATAATATACATTAATAGAAAATAATTGACAAATTTGCTAGTATAACATTTCATTAACATAAATGTAGTACAAAATGGCTCATAAATCATTTTATTATACTAAACCTTTATCAACATTGAAGTTTAACCGGTGAAAAAAATAGATGAAAAATTACAACTAACTAGCACATAATAAGACGATTTTCAAACTTTTATTTTGCTTTGTAGTAGTTCCTGCCAAATCTTTATGACTGTTGATGGATCGTAACATGCAAGGTATGATTTCCATAGATCTTGTGCACATTGGAGGATCAGCCCATCCAACAAAGCCACAATTTGGCCATGTTAACGTGCAAGTTATGAATTAGGTTAAAAAAACGAAATCAAAATTGAAATCTTACTATTCTAGCGCAACAGTAGAATCGTCGACCATGGTTTGATGATGTCCATGAGGTTCATTGATGTGGGAGAACCACATGAACATAAGACCATCTTCAATTGTTCATCGTTGTTTATCAATCGAAGATTAAGGAATAAACGATGAAGTGACATTTGTTGGGGGAAAAGGGTTTATTATCTTATAAAGGGGAAAAGACAAAAATAACCCTACACGTGGGTTGCACATGGGTGGGAGTTAACGGAGTAGTTGGGCGTAGCTAATGCCTTGGCAGAAATAACAATATGTGGAAAGTACGATGTCTCACAAGCAACAAAAAAAGATTGTGGATTAAAGTGGAAATAAGCTAAACCACATAGACAAAAACATAACTTAAATCTTTTAAAAATAAGTTAGTCAAATACTTATTTGTTTCTTAAGTTTTCTTTATAGGGATAATATCATATATACCCTTACAAACATGGGTAAATATCATATATACCCAACCAAAACTAAAAATATCATATATAACTAATTTAAATGATTTTTTTTATTTTATGACCATTCTGCCCGTGTCCATTATATGATTTTTATAAAAAAAAATTAGTTTTATCCCATACGTAACCTAATTTAAATGATATTAGTTTTATCACATACCTAACTCAATTTAAATGATTTTTTACCTAATTTTATACTTGACAGCAACCATTAATATTATGTAGTTATAAAAGAAAACAAATTCATCCATATATGATATATAAATGCTATAAAATAAAATTGGTAAAAGTATAAAAGAAAGCGAACAAGTTAAATATAATATTTTGAGAAAACTATTATTTGTGGGTAAATAATTTTTAAAGTTAAAAATGAGTACATATGAAATTTTAAAGTTTTAGAAAAATAAAGATAAAATGGTCATTTCTTAAATCGTTTTTAATTAAATGAGTATATATGATATTTTTATATGTTTATAAGGGTATATATGATATTTTTAATTTTTGTTGAGTATATATGATATTTTCAAACTTTGTAAGGGTATATATGAAATTGCCCCTTATTTATATGTTATTATTACCCGTTTAATATATAACCAATTTTAAATAAAAAACTAAAAGAAACACATAAACATTTATATATAATGAACCAAAAATAACACATGTGCCGAGTGATGGGAAAAGAGGAAAAAAAAAGCATTTCATATATGTCATTTAAATCAATATATATATATATATTTAGAGCAATGACTTTTAACTCCTATCTTTAAATAAAACCTCTAAACTAATTTTGATAAAACATACCCACACACCATCTTTCGACTTTGATTAATGAAATCAGGGGTGCATAATGCAAACACCAAAAAGATCAAGGACCTTTTTGCAACTCATCCAAGAATGCAAAACGTTTTTATCCGAGAATCGCACTCTTCTCGTAACCGAACCCTCCAACCGTCCAAATAACCTCCTCTTAACTTCATCAAGCAATCCTAACCGTCAGATCTAAATTTAGGGGTTTAGCAATCCCCCTCTCTTCAAACCCGCCCACATTCTTCTTCTCCTTTCTACACACACATTTCTCCTCTCCCTCCACCGCCTCCGTCCAACAACCGCCGCCGGCGATCACTCTTCAGGTCAGTTTCCGCCACAACCAAATCCTTACTCACCCCAATGCTTTTCATTTTCTATAATAAATTCATCATCATCCAAACAAATTGATCGCATTATCTTTTTCCAATAATTTTGTTTGTTTTTTGAATTATGATTTTAGGGTTTTTGATGTGTTGACATTTTGAGAAAGTGCTCACCAATTATGCATTGTACTTTGTGTTTTTAGGAATCTTGTTCTTTCTATCTACAGAGCATCCCATTATTTGTATACTTTATATTTTTTTGAATTTATTTGATGATTTTGAAATTTATTCTTTTAACAATTTTGGATTCATTTGTTGCAGGAGGTAATAATATTCATTTGAAGATAATATGCCTGGAGACAAGAACATCTTACATTGTATCCTTTCTTTATTTGGTTGAAATTTGTGATTTCAGAATTGTTTATTTTGTTGGCTTTTTTAGAATTTTATGGGATTTGATTGTCTAAAATCTAAATCTTGAAGAATCTGTTGTTCATGATCATATGATTATGTGTAAATTTGTGGGTTCAAGTATGTTTTTGTTATTTTATTCTGTGATGTTTGCTTAACTTGCTTTATCAGCTGAGCCATCAGCGTCTGGATTGAAGTCCGATACTGGTTCTAAAATGGACGATCAAAACCCCGTGAGTATTTCCTAATTTCAGTTCTTTAAATTGAACTGTTGGTTTTATTTTGTTGTTCTTGAAATATTATTTCAATCTTGTACGCATCTACAATTGTATTATTTGATTGAACACTTTGACGGGCTGCAGACAATTTATTTATTTATTTTGGTTTTAGGGTTCTAGAAAAGAAGGCATACCTTCGGGTGCAGCCCCTCCATTTGCTGGAGTTTCTGCTTCTATAAAAGGTGGGGTTGCCAATAAGGCGCTCGCAGAGCAAGGTGTTCATTATTCTCCTACTAGCTGCTATGATTATCAGTATCCAGGTTAGAAGTTGCATGGCTTTGATTATTTTATATTAATATTAATATGAACAAATATTATGTGTGTGTTATGAAGATCATAAAGTGATTTATTTTGTTTGATTGGTTTTGGTAAGGTCAAAAAGGAACATATAGTGATGGTGCAGGTCATATGAACTCTAGTGGCGGTCCTTACACGGATAATAATGGTTCGCTTCTTTATTATATGCCTAGTTATAATCCTTATGCCACTGGCACTTTTATGGGTGTCGATGGGCAACAACCCTATTTTTCTTCATCAGATGCCATGTCGGGCTACTCATGGAATTCTAATTCAACATCATCTTTCGGTCCAAAATCTGCTGCTGGCTCGAATGGGATGAAATATAGTGATTTTAACTCTAAAAGAACCATGAACAACACTTATACTGGGAAATCTCCAACTTACCCGTTGGATTTGAAGTCTAGACAGCAATATACTTCTAGTGTTCCAAAGTCAGTCCTTCAGTCTCAGCATATTAGGTCACTTAATAACAAGGTATTTTTTGTTTTTTTTTTCATACTTGTCTTGATGATGTCATCCATGATTTGCAAGTTAATTTACATAATATGTTTATGGTTTAGTTGGGTTCGGGTTACCAGTCTGCGGATTTTGCAAAAGGGTACAAACCGTCTGGGAATTATTCATCATTTGCTTATCAAAACCAAGGGCTTTTTTCAAACTATGCTATGAATTATGCTTCTGGTGGTAGACTTTGGAATGATAACGATAGATACAAGTCAAGGGATAAGTCATTTGCAACTGGTGAATCTGAAGAATTAACACGTGGCCCACGGGCTCAGACCGTAAATGTGCGTCTTGAAGATGAAAAGAAAGGAGCTTCACTCAAACAAGATAAATATAATCTTGAAGAATTTCAGACGAAGTATGATCAAGCCAAGTTTTATGTAATCAAATCCTACAGTGAAGATGACGTGCACAAGTGCCTTAAATATGATGTTTGGTCAAGCACACCTAATGGCAACAAGAAGTTAGATGCTGCGTTTCGTGATGCTGAAGGAAAAACTAATATTTTCCTTTTCTTTTCGGTAAGCTTGCTTATTTTTATAACACGTTAAATTCACACCTTTTAGTTAAATTTATTTAATTTCTGTTGTGTTTTTAGGTGAACGGTAGTGGGCAGTTTGTGGGCGTTGCTGAAATGATCGGGCCTGTAGATTATGAAAAGAACATGGATTTTTGGCAGCTTGATAAGTGGAACGGTTTTTTCCCAGTTAAGTGGCACATTGTTAAGGATGTTCCTAACACGCTGCTGAGACACATAATTCTTGAAAACAATGATAGCCGGCCTGTCACATACACTAGGGACACTCAAGAGGTACTTCATTTATTTATTTATATTTTATATATTTGCTACTTTTTTTTAACCAATATTAGTTAATGTTGAATTTTACATCTTTTCAGGTGGGTTTGAAACAAGGGTTGGAAATGCTTGAGATTTTTAAAAGCTATTCGGCCAAAACGTCTTTGTTAGACGATCTAAGCTTTTATGAGAACAGAGAGAAGTTGATAAAAGCCAAAAGGGTTGGTAAGGAGGTAATACCTAAAACATTATCTCTACAGTCTTCATTTTTCATATTTTTAGTAGACTTTTAGCATAATAAAACTGTTTCAACTGTTAACAAACTTTCCAATAGAGAGTATTTATCTTTTTGTGATAAATTATAATAAAGTTTTTTTTTTGCAGAAGAATCCAAATGGAGAAAGGACAATTGGGGAAGGATCGATGAGCAGCAATGGGTCGATGGATTCAAGCTCGTCTCTGATTAATCTGACCCGTAATCTGTCTCTTAACTCTTAACACGCTAAGGGGGCTAGCAGTGGTGATGATCTGATGTGGTTTTTAGTGTTTTATCTACATTGCTTTTGTTTTGGCTGCCTTTTGAGATGTAAAAATCAGGGTTTTCATTTTGCATTCATTTTGATTTTCAGTTGGTAGTTGGATGGTAAACAAGAATTGATTTGATTTGCTTTGCATTTATGGTTTTACTAAATTTGATCAATTGATGTTTCTTGTGTTCATTGAATGAGAGTTGCTTTCTATATGTTATGTTTTGTCAGTTGGTTATAATAAGTTTTTAACGCACCAAGTTGGAACCCGGCTGCACATACATTCTAGTCAAAATTCTTTCAGGTTATTGACATTGGGGAAAATAAACTAGCTGTTTATTACCGTTTGATTGACTTTTTTTTTACTATTTTGCCCCATATATTAGTATAAATAGGTATTGGGTGTATTGATGTGATCACAACACTTTCATAGCTCTCAAAAACGTAAAAGCGCTCACAAACTCTAAGTCTTTAAACGCTCACATGGCAAGCTCAAATGGTCAAAGTTTTGTTGGTGTTGGTGCTTCCTTAAGTGAACCAACCGTGGTGAGGATCATAACAAGGAACCAAAATTATATTTTTTTCAAAATTAGATTTAGGTGAAATGTCAGGCGGTACTCAAAACGCACGTTGCAAGTATTGTAATGCATTTCTCAAAGCCAAGTCCAACTCCACTCTGAGATGTAACATTGTAAGACGTTGAAAATGAATCCGGCTTGTGGTCAAGCATAAATGTCAACCGAATGAGGTATTTGGAATTTCGACATCGAGATGGTTTGTGAGAGGATAGCATCATTTTGACAAACCGTGCTTGACAAAGTTGATTCAAGATACTTCAACGTCGTTATCGCCACGTAAGTCATACTACTCTTAGACGTGATTGTTTAAATGTGGAAAGAAGCTAAAAACAATTAATTTTAGGTTTAGAAAAAATAAAACCGGTGTTAACTTAACTACCGATGTTTGCTCGGCTCCACATGGTTTGCCAGAATCGTAACTTTGTGTTACCGCATATTGGATTAATTTCAAGACGTAACAAATGATGAAGCGTACGATTGCATTTGAATTATTTTGAAATCCTCATACCGGAGAAAATTTATTTTATATTTTAGATAGTGTAATATAAACTTTTAAATACAAGGCAATTTTGTCAATATCTTTTGATAACACCTTAAATAATACAAACATAGTTGAAAAATATCAACCGATTTGTGATGGTGCTTTTTTCCATAGCCAATGTGTTCCACACTCCATTAACTTGATTGCACAAGACGAGCTCGCGGTTAATGAAATAAACAATTTAAAAGAAGCTTTTAAAAGTATGTTACGTGACGTTTTTAGTACTATTAAAAAAAGATATACACAAAATAATTTTTTAAAAACTTTTAAAAGTATGTTAGCAGGAGTTTATTATCCCACGAGTTCTTCGGTACTTTACCAATTATATTTAATATGTACCAAATTAAACGATTTTAAATACCAAGAAGACTTTTTTGAACAAATGCTAGTTCCAATGGAACAAAAATTTTAAAAATATTTTAAAGACATGTGTACCGTTATTACTTGTGTCGCCGCATTAAAGTCGTGCTTAAATATCACTGGGGTTGAAACTTTGATTGATCAAATGGTTTTGGATTTGAATTTGGATGATGAAAATGTCTTTTTTGCAGGAAATACAAAACAACATATTTACAGTTGTTTACAAAATATGTTTGATCATTATTTACAAAAATATGGCTCCACGTTCAATGGGTTATGCGTCAAGTACTGGCCCAAGTAGGGACCCAATGCTAAATTTAAATAATACTTTGAGAAACGAAAAATGTAAACGGGCTTGAGGTACTACCTCAAATAGCGAGCTCGTGAGGTATATTAGAACCAGTTTTATCCACTATGTGACATGAATAGTTTTCAAACTTTGATATTTTAGCTTGGTGGAAAGAAAGGGAATACCAGTATCCTGTTCTAGCCACCATGGCAAGTGATCTACTAACCATCCAAGCTTCTAGTGTAGCTTCGTAATCCGTTTTTTTCTCTTAGTGGCAGGGTTTTATCTAATGTCAATGGAAATATGCATTTGCTTGAAAGACCATTTGGGCGCTATGAAACGTGTACAACATACTAGAAGTCTCGAAGGCGAACTCGTCATGGAAGAAGAATTACACGAGGACGAACTAGCAAGAGGAAAGGCGCTTCCTCTTTCTGATAAAGAACTCACTTACGATGAATCGATACACTCTGGTAGTCTTGAAGGCGAAAAATAAATGCTAAACGAAGATGACGGCGACGATGATTATATATCAAAAAGATAAAATGTATTTGCAATTTCCTATGTTTTTTTTGTGACGAAATCGTGTTTTATAATTTTAAAAATAAATAACAATAGAATTGCCTCCTTGTGTCCAACCACTTGCAAGTGATATGCCGTTAATCTAATTATCTCTCAATCCTGCGTCTCGTTTTGTTGCCCACTTGTCTTTACATTTTATCATAAAAACGACTATCTTTATTATTAGACTAAACGTTGATAACAGCTGAGTACAGAAAGCCACACTGTCCATTGATTCGATACTTGATTCTTACATAAATTATATTACGTTGCGATATATGCACTTGTCTATTGTGTGTAGTTAGTTAAAGTATTAGTCGATTGTAAAACCTGAGAATTGTGTTAAAATAAACCATAAATATATATATATATATATATTTCTATCGCTAACACATCACATCATTAGTCGATCTATGGAGACACCAACATAGACCCACTTGCAAGCCGTAAGGCATATACTTTGATATGTGAAAGGAACTATCAACTATGTCATTCAGTATTCAAATAATGGGAAGCAAATATGATTGGATATAGTGACAACTCTCAGGCAACAGACCGGAATGATGGAAAAAGTACAATTGGCATGGTTTTCTATTAGACTGATGGTTGTGGGGCTTTATTGAGAGTGGATTCATCCTCTAATATCACGCCATGTGGCGCTGACTAAGCAGTGGATAAAGCCCCTGCTGAAGCACTTGAGGGTGTTGTGGTGCAGGTGAGCGGGGGCTTTATCGAATTAATTTTTTGTTCCTTCCAACGGCTCCTTCTCCCGCTACCACACCCACGCCCACCCCCTAGCGCCCCATAGCGCCCCCAGCCACTTGACACCCTTGCGGTGTTCGCCACCAAGGTGGCTCGCGCCCACCCCCTTGCGCCCCCAACAACGGGCCACAACCATCAGCCTTATGGGGGTGGACCGATTGCATGGTGTAGTAAAAAAACAAAGCACAGTGCTTTGTCCTCATGTGAAGCTGAATTCATGGTCGCGACGACCACCGCTTGTCAAGCTATATGGTTAAAAGGGATGCTTGAAGAGTTGACGGGTCAAACATTGGTTGGTATAAAGATGTTAGTAAACAACCGATTGGCTATTGAGCTGATGAAGTGTTTCACGGACAAAGCAAACACATAGATTCAAAATACCACTTTACTCAAGAATGTGTGGATTTGTAAAAATTGAACACATGAGTGGTGATGAACACAAAGCTGACATATTTACTAAAGCCCTAGTGAGAATAATTTCGTTGAAATGCAGGAGCTTTTAGGAGTTGAAGAACTCGCTGGAAAAGAGAATCAGAATCAGGGTGAATGTTGGTTAATTCCGTATCTAGGAAAGATCCTTGAGTTGGTTTAAAAGATTTTGTTTGATATTCTAGGATTATAGTTAGAGTATGATATGCTCTTTTAATTTTTCCTGGTGTCAGAAGTATTTGTCTAGTATTTAAACAAGGTAGGGTCATTGTAATGAATTAAATCGTTTTCCCTTCAATAAAATTAAAAGACTTGATTGCCGGAGTTGCCAACAAACAACAAGTTTGATCCAATTGCTTCTAACATATGATAATCGATCGTCAGGGTGTTTGAAATGAATTTGAGTTTAATTTTGTAGAGGCGCCATTATGCACGGTGGTGGAGGGCGCATTGGGGGTGGTGATAGTGGTGTCTGGGATAGGATTTACGTCTTTGTACGAATAAATATTTGGGCTGGGTTTGAGTTCATCTATTCAACCCGCCAATATGAAATCCTTTGACATGTCAATCTGCTAACCCGACTCGATTGACACATTTAGTTCTTATCGAGTTTGTATTGCTGTATTCTATCAATTTTATCAATAAGTCTTTGTGGTCGTTCAATGTTTTATGGCACCAATATAATCAATTTTATTAGAGCAGTTAGTGGTTATGACATTGATGTGAATGTTCAAAGGTTTAAATCTATTAAAACATGTGTAATGCTATGAACAAAACTTTTTCGGTAGACATTCATATCACATCAACTTTTAAACATTACTAGCTAGAAAACTATGGACAAATCTTGGTAATGAACTTGCCCATATGATCAATATTCACATATTTACGATTATTATATTTCTTTATACTATTTATTATACATATTAGAGAGTTAGTAGAAGTTTAAAGTTTATTTTGTAATCATATACTTAATTTTAAAATTTTATTAATTAATTAACCAACTTATTTATTTTATAAAGATATATATTTTTTATTAAATTTTCTTTATTTTCGTTTCTTTAAAATTTTATTATTTGTTCGTGTTCGACCGTTTGTTTGGTTAAAGTTGAACGAACGAAACGAATATGTTCAGTTCATTTAGACCGACTTAACCGTCACACGGTTGTCTCTAGAACCCCTTCTAACAGATTTTTTTTACGTGACAGTTTTAGGTAAAATCCTAAAAAGGTTAGAGCCCCAATGCCCAACCTTGACAACCGAAAACCAACGCTTCACCCGTTTGGTTCACTCTTTAATTTGGGACTTAATTATATTTTTACCAATACACATAATACATTTATATCTAACCAATTTACATTGTTTCACTAATTAACAAATTTCTTAGTTAAAACCTATTCGGTTAAAAATAGGCTATAGAACAAACGAGTATCCATTGAACATTTGCTCGACTGAAAACAAGGTCTCAAGGTTGAGTGTATGATTACAAGTTAAACTTTAAACTCCTACTAACTCTCTAATATATAAAAAACAGTATAAAGAAATATTATGATTGTAAAATGATAAAAGTTAATAGCTTAAAAAAAAGAAAATAAATAAATTATAAAAATTTAAAAAAAATCTATTTTTATTAAATAAATAAGTTGCTTAATTAATTAATAAAATTTTAGAGAAACCTTTAAAATAAAAGTGAGAAAAGTATATTACTTATTTAAACAAATGAAAATAAATAAACAAAAAATATATATCTTTATAAAATAAATAAGTTGGTTAATTAATTAATAAAATTTAAAATAAAAGTGATAAAAAGAATAAATGAAGAATAAAAGAAAAGAAAAATAAATAAAGTAAATTTTACATTTTAAGAATTGTCCTTTAGAGCTAAAAGAAAATAATGCTCTTAACTTAACAGAAATATTTAACTCCAGTTAGTCAAAATGATAAAAAAAATGAGGTAACAATTCAAATAAATGACAGTGAATGAAAGTAAAAGTTTTAAAGGACTCATTTCATAATTTTATAAAACATAAAGGAGAAAAATTGTAATTTAGTCTAAACACTAATAATATACTAAAAACACTCGCTAGTAAGGAGGTAGAAGTGTAGAACGTTAATAACATTTATATTTTTTGAAACAGCAAAGGTATAGGATTACTAGTTTAATCTATCAAATACTCTTATTTTAAATGTACGAATAAAATGTTCCTTAGTTTCATTCAAGTACACATATTTAAAACATTTTTTTTAATGTCAATCAATGAAAAACACGAAAATACTATGGTTTGATAAGCATTCATAATTAAGAAAACCAAACAATATCTGTTTAAATAACTCGTAAAATTTTTTATGCTTACCCTATCAATTCTAGCCAGATCGTGGAATATCATTATAGGTTTTATATAGTTATTTAGGTCGTAGATTTGTTTGTTATTTGATAGGATTTTAGGTATAAATACGTTGTTAGACTATGATCTTTAACAAAAAAAATTGAAAATGAAGAAATGTTCGGACAAAAAAAAAATACCAAAACTGCCCTTAAAAATTCAAATTACAAATCCATTTTTTTAAAAAATTTTGTAAGGCCGAGGGGTGTACCGACTTGGAGAGACTCGTGGAGCTGAGTTGGCATAGCGTGGCCCGTGGAACACCGAGCCCCCCTAGCGTGGATGTTTTATGTGAACTTTTTCACACTCATGGAAAATGGTGGGGGTGAGGGAGGTGGGACCAAGGTGTGGTGTAAAGCAATGAGGTGTAGACACATACTATTTTCCACATGAGTGGAAAGTGAAACACGTCCCACATATGTAAAAACCGTGTGGAAATGATGTTGTGCGTACGTGGAGTTTCCACACTCAATATTTCTGGAGTATACCCCTTATCCTAAGGGTTAATCGTTAAAACTTCATCTTAAAATCACCTTTTATTTCTCTAAATCTTGTTTAGTTTTTAAAAACATTTTATATCACATTTCTTATTTTATCTCTATTTAATTAAATAATACTTTTTATTTTGATTTTTCATTATTACTTTTCTTTCTTACACAAATTATGAATTAAAATATACGAGGGAAAGACAAAACCGACCATTAATAACCAAAAAACTAGAACTTGTTCTGAATTAAAGTCATAAACTAAATATAAAAGAAAGAAAATAACAAAGATTCAAATAAAAAAAAAATTATTATGTCCAACAAAGTTGTATGAATTAATAATAACCAGCAAACTTTCCTCGATGATCATTCATCACAAACTCACCAACACCACTAACACCCACAAGCGATTCCTGCTCCATCCTAGCAAACTCCTGCATCACGCCACCATGAACCACCGGCCCCGGAAACCCCCACTGGTTCACGCTATCATACGCATGCACCATCCCACTATCATACACCGGGTACGCAAACCCCACCGGCTCCCTCTTCAACGGCACAAACGAACCCACATCCCCATACCCCCACGTGTTCATCACGTGACCATGATGATCAACTCCAAAACCACCCTGATCAAACACAACCGGAATATTCCTTTTCCTGAACTCAAGATCCGCCCGCACCACATTCTCCCGGTTCTCCAACCACTCAGCAAACTGCCTCAGTTGACTTTCGGTCAACGCATTGAACTCATCAAACCACGTTGAGTATCTCGCTTCCATGTTCTTCTTCCTCGTCTTAACAAGCTCGTCTTCGATCTTTTTCTTCCGGTCTTCGAAGAAGTCGTTGAGGCCGTAACTTCTCTTCCCGGAATCACCCTTCTTGGCATTGTACCATGCGATTATTTTCTTGACTTTATTAGGGTTTTCCGGCCATATCTCCGGCTTGTCGGAGTTGGGAGGGTAGATGATGATGACGGTGTCCACATCACAAAGGATGGTGAACTCGGTGGCCTTTTTAATGATCCCAAGCTTCCGTTTGTGGTACGTGGTGTTGCGAGTTTTCTCTTTCGGTATGAGCTCCATTCTTAACTTGGCACGGCCCATCTGTAAATTAATCAAAAGATGATCAAAACCCTAATTATAAACAAGAAAGAAGTTAATAATGTGATGGTGAAAGTTGGTAGTTTACCGGAGAGTTTTGAGTTGTGATTAGGGTTTCTGAAGAAGATGATGATATGTGTATATATAGATGCAATTGTTTTCCTTTTAAAAGAAAAGAAAATGGGACAAAGAACTTAAGTTGCCGTTATTTTGGTAAAGATGAAAATATGTCATGATTTGGGAGATTTCAATTCCTTAATTATGTTCTTAATCATCGGATGTTAGAGATGGTTAAATATTTTTTAGGATATGAATAAATTGATAATTTTGTGTGTAATTGAGCGTACATTAATGGGAATTATGAATGATGAGTTTGTAAAATCATTTTTGTACTAAGTAATCTTTAATTCGATTTTAGTTGGTAATGAGTTGGTGATGAATTCACGAGAAATACACTAATACATGTTTATTGAATGTTTTGAAAACCGGACCGGACAGCGAACAGACTGTCTTGGTGGTTCACTGGTCGAACCAGTCGGACCGGATATAAGATCCGGATGACGTCATAAATAATATAAAAATTAAAACTATGTATATAAATACAAATAAAAAAACACATTTTTATTAAATGACATCATAAATAATATAAAAATTAAAACTATGTATTAAAACTATCTCATCATATTTTTCCCGCCTCTCTCTCTTATTAAATGCACGTATATCTTTTAATAAATTATTAATCTATACTATATAATAAATAAAGGCTTCTCAATGCTACGTGTCGCCTCCATATTCATCCTTATAAAAATTTCCCGTCTCTCTCTCATAATAAATACACTTCCATATTTCAATAATAATATATTTTTAAATAAATTATTAATCTATACTATATAATAAATTAAAGTTTTTAAGTGACACGTGTCGCCTCCATATTCATTCTCATCATTTTTTTCCGTCTCTCTTATTTAATGCACTTCTATCTTTTAATAATAATATATATTTAAAGAAAATACTAATTATACTACTAAAACACATTTATTTTGAATTATCCCTTATTATAAAAAAACTTTAAAATTTAATTATGTAACTTTTATTTTAATCAAATAGTAATGAAAGTCAAATTAAATTAAATAGTAATTAACGTATTTTTGAAACCCAATTATATATTAATTTTTACATATTTTGAGTTTGTTTCTATCCTTAGCATATGTAATATACTTTTACACCTGTAAAATATAAACATACAGAATTTTAAATATTGATATTTTTCATTCCGTGTGTAGACACGGGATCTAAACTAGTTATACTAATAAAACACATTTATTTTAAATTATTTTTTATTGTAAAAAAACTTTAAAATCTAATTATGTAATTTTTATTTTCAATCAAATAGTAAATGAAAGTCAAATTACATTAAATAGTAATTGATGTATTTTCGAAACCCAATTATATATTATTTTTTACATATTTTGAATTTTGTTTTATATCCTTAGTATACAGTAATACATATTTACACCTGTAAAATACATAAATAAAATTTGAGAATTTTATGTATTGATATTTTTCACCCGTGTGTATTACACGGGGTCTAAGCTAGTTTAATGATATATGAATGCTTAAATAAATAAAATTTGCAACTTAAAATACTAAATTAATCAGAAAATAAGTTTTTGAAGGAAAAAAGGTAAAAAAAAAATTTGAATTCCGGTCCGGTTCACAGGTTCGAGCTGTAACTGACCGGCTCAAATGAAAGTGGTTCAACTACACACAACCTGACCGGTTATATGTCCGGTTCCCAGTCTGACTGGCCGATCCGGTTTTGAAAACACTTGTGAAAAAACAATTTTTAAAATTTTTATGATTTGTTTTGACTCACCGGAATTTTTTTTTGAACAGTGAACTTCATTAAAAAACAAATGGCGCGTCCTCAAAACAAAGACCGCCTACCAAAACAATTACAACATATACAATGGGTTTACCATCCAATCCTTCCAAACTAAATATTTAAATCTAGCTCGACATTTCAACCAAAGAAAAGAAACAGCTTTGACACAAGCCACTACTTCGGCTACTCTAGGAATGTGCCCCTCAAAGATCTTTTTATTTCGTTCCTTCCAGATGGCCCAACACGAGATCATTACAATGCCTCTAATGATCTTCTTAGCCCACTTAGTACCGTCAAACTGTTTGTGCAGCAACAAAACATTCGAAAGCTCAAAAGCGAAATTGGGTCTATTTTGCACCACTTCCCAACCGCGTCCCAAACCCCAAAAGCAAAACCACAACCTATGAGAACATGATTATGGTCCTCATCGGCTGTATCACATAGAACACATATAATATTATCTAATTGAACCTGTCTTCTTGCCAAGGCGGTGCGAGTAGGAATACGACCCATCTCCGCTCTCCATATGAACATGTTGATTTTAGCCGGAACCCAATTCTCCCACTTCATAAACTGATTCCTTCGAGTGTCTCTATCTTTTCTGAGCATATCTTTGAGCTGCGCAACTGAAAAGGAATTATCTTTGCTACTGATCCATGCCCATCTGTCCCTATTAGCCGAGAACGAGACTCGGGTCTGCATGTAAATAACATCCTGTCCTTCAGAAATTTCCTCCACAGTACATGGGCTTTTCGACCAACTTGGCTGCAGCCGTATTTCCCTGTTCTGTAAGGAGAGTCTCTCAGCAACCTTGCAATCCTTGTTCGTTTCCAGAGTGAAAAGCTTCGGCCATCGATCTTTAAAAGGAACCGTACCATACCAAATATCTTTCCAAAATCTAATATCTTCACCGTCTCCCAAGCTAGCCTGCATAAAAAATTGTAAACTTTTTCCTTGAATTTTGATCTTTTCCAGGCTCTTAACAATGGTCTGCCACGGACCCGTAAAGGATCTTTTTATCGGTAAAAAAGACCACCCTCCCCGCCCACAGTGAATTAACTCAACGACCTTCCTCCACAAGGAATTTGTTTCTGTAACAAACCGCCATGCCCATTTTGCGAGAAGAGCGGAGTTCACATCACACATTTTGGATATACCGAGTCCCCCGTCTTTCTTCGACAAAGTAACCGTATCCCAAGCTACCCAATGAATCTTGCTACCCTCGCCCCCCCAGCCCATAAGAATCTTTTCATGATGCTTTCAATCTGATGTATAACATTTATCGGCGCCTTGTACAACGAGAAGTAATAAATAGGGAGACTCGCGAGGACAGATTTAATCAAAGTTAAACGACCCCCCATAGACAACGTCTTTGCCTTCCATAGGGCCAACCGGGACTGAATAGTTTCAATAACCGGGTTCCAGTGACAAATCCGATTCATATTTTCCCCCACAGTAATTCCCAAATAACTGAAAGGGAATTCCCCCACCTTGCACCCAAGGAAACCTGCCAAATTAGAAATCTCCAACCCTTGTATACCAATCCCATAAAGAGTAGATTTTTATTAAATAAATAAGTTGCTTAATTAATTAATAAAATTTTAGAGAAACCTTTAAAATAAAAGTGAGAAAAGTATATTACTTATTTAAACAAATGAAAATAAATAAACAAAAAATATATATCTTTATAAAATAAATAAGTTGGTTAATTAATTAATAAAATTTAAAATAAAAGTGATAAAAAGAATAAATGAAGAATAAAAGAAAAGAAAAATAAATAAAGTAAATTTTACATTTTAAGAATTGTCCTTTAGAGCTAAAAGAAAATAATGCTCTTAACTTAACAGAAATATTTAACTCCAGTTAGTCAAAATGATAAAAAAAATGAGGTAACAATTCAAATAAATGACAGTGAATGAAAGTAAAAGTTTTAAAGGACTCATTTCATAATTTTATAAAACATAAAGGAGAAAAATTGTAATTTAGTCTAAACACTAATAATATACTAAAAACACTCGCTAGTAAGGAGGTAGAAGTGTAGAACGTTAATAACATTTATATTTTTTGAAACAGCAAAGGTATAGGATTACTAGTTTAATCTATCAAATACTCTTATTTTAAATGTACGAATAAAATGTTCCTTAGTTTCATTCAAGTACACATATTTAAAACATTTTTTTTAATGTCAATCAATGAAAAACACGAAAATACTATGGTTTGATAAGCATTCATAATTAAGAAAACCAAACAATATCTGTTTAAATAACTCGTAAAATTTTTTATGCTTACCCTATCAATTCTAGCCAGATCGTGGAATATCATTATAGGTTTTATATAGTTATTTAGGTCGTAGATTTGTTTGTTATTTGATAGGATTTTAGGTATAAATACGTTGTTAGACTATGATCTTTAACAAAAAAAATTGAAAATGAAGAAATGTTCGGACAAAAAAAAAATACCAAAACTGCCCTTAAAAATTCAAATTACAAATCCATTTTTTTAAAAAATTTTGTAAGGCCGAGGGGTGTACCGACTTGGAGAGACTCGTGGAGCTGAGTTGGCATAGCGTGGCCCGTGGAACACCGAGCCCCCCTAGCGTGGATGTTTTATGTGAACTTTTTCACACTCATGGAAAATGGTGGGGGTGAGGGAGGTGGGACCAAGGTGTGGTGTAAAGCAATGAGGTGTAGACACATACTATTTTCCACATGAGTGGAAAGTGAAACACGTCCCACATATGTAAAAACCGTGTGGAAATGATGTTGTGCGTACGTGGAGTTTCCACACTCAATATTTCTGGAGTATACCCCTTATCCTAAGGGTTAATCGTTAAAACTTCATCTTAAAATCACCTTTTATTTCTCTAAATCTTGTTTAGTTTTTAAAAACATTTTATATCACATTTCTTATTTTATCTCTATTTAATTAAATAATACTTTTTATTTTGATTTTTCATTATTACTTTTCTTTCTTACACAAATTATGAATTAAAATATACGAGGGAAAGACAAAACCGACCATTAATAACCAAAAAACTAGAACTTGTTCTGAATTAAAGTCATAAACTAAATATAAAAGAAAGAAAATAACAAAGATTCAAATAAAAAAAAAATTATTATGTCCAACAAAGTTGTATGAATTAATAATAACCAGCAAACTTTCCTCGATGATCATTCATCACAAACTCACCAACACCACTAACACCCACAAGCGATTCCTGCTCCATCCTAGCAAACTCCTGCATCACGCCACCATGAACCACCGGCCCCGGAAACCCCCACTGGTTCACGCTATCATACGCATGCACCATCCCACTATCATACACCGGGTACGCAAACCCCACCGGCTCCCTCTTCAACGGCACAAACGAACCCACATCCCCATACCCCCACGTGTTCATCACGTGACCATGATGATCAACTCCAAAACCACCCTGATCAAACACAACCGGAATATTCCTTTTCCTGAACTCAAGATCCGCCCGCACCACATTCTCCCGGTTCTCCAACCACTCAGCAAACTGCCTCAGTTGACTTTCGGTCAACGCATTGAACTCATCAAACCACGTTGAGTATCTCGCTTCCATGTTCTTCTTCCTCGTCTTAACAAGCTCGTCTTCGATCTTTTTCTTCCGGTCTTCGAAGAAGTCGTTGAGGCCGTAACTTCTCTTCCCGGAATCACCCTTCTTGGCATTGTACCATGCGATTATTTTCTTGACTTTATTAGGGTTTTCCGGCCATATCTCCGGCTTGTCGGAGTTGGGAGGGTAGATGATGATGACGGTGTCCACATCACAAAGGATGGTGAACTCGGTGGCCTTTTTAATGATCCCAAGCTTCCGTTTGTGGTACGTGGTGTTGCGAGTTTTCTCTTTCGGTATGAGCTCCATTCTTAACTTGGCACGGCCCATCTGTAAATTAATCAAAAGATGATCAAAACCCTAATTATAAACAAGAAAGAAGTTAATAATGTGATGGTGAAAGTTGGTAGTTTACCGGAGAGTTTTGAGTTGTGATTAGGGTTTCTGAAGAAGATGATGATATGTGTATATATAGATGCAATTGTTTTCCTTTTAAAAGAAAAGAAAATGGGACAAAGAACTTAAGTTGCCGTTATTTTGGTAAAGATGAAAATATGTCATGATTTGGGAGATTTCAATTCCTTAATTATGTTCTTAATCATCGGATGTTAGAGATGGTTAAATATTTTTTAGGATATGAATAAATTGATAATTTTGTGTGTAATTGAGCGTACATTAATGGGAATTATGAATGATGAGTTTGTAAAATCATTTTTGTACTAAGTAATCTTTAATTCGATTTTAGTTGGTAATGAGTTGGTGATGAATTCACGAGAAATACACTAATACATGTTTATTGAATGTTTTGAAAACCGGACCGGACAGCGAACAGACTGTCTTGGTGGTTCACTGGTCGAACCAGTCGGACCGGATATAAGATCCGGATGACGTCATAAATAATATAAAAATTAAAACTATGTATATAAATACAAATAAAAAAACACATTTTTATTAAATGACATCATAAATAATATAAAAATTAAAACTATGTATTAAAACTATCTCATCATATTTTTCCCGCCTCTCTCTCTTATTAAATGCACGTATATCTTTTAATAAATTATTAATCTATACTATATAATAAATAAAGGCTTCTCAATGCTACGTGTCGCCTCCATATTCATCCTTATAAAAATTTCCCGTCTCTCTCTCATAATAAATACACTTCCATATTTCAATAATAATATATTTTTAAATAAATTATTAATCTATACTATATAATAAATTAAAGTTTTTAAGTGACACGTGTCGCCTCCATATTCATTCTCATCATTTTTTTCCGTCTCTCTTATTTAATGCACTTCTATCTTTTAATAATAATATATATTTAAAGAAAATACTAATTATACTACTAAAACACATTTATTTTGAATTATCCCTTATTATAAAAAAACTTTAAAATTTAATTATGTAACTTTTATTTTAATCAAATAGTAATGAAAGTCAAATTAAATTAAATAGTAATTAACGTATTTTTGAAACCCAATTATATATTAATTTTTACATATTTTGAGTTTGTTTCTATCCTTAGCATATGTAATATACTTTTACACCTGTAAAATATAAACATACAGAATTTTAAATATTGATATTTTTCATTCCGTGTGTAGACACGGGATCTAAACTAGTTATACTAATAAAACACATTTATTTTAAATTATTTTTTATTGTAAAAAAACTTTAAAATCTAATTATGTAATTTTTATTTTCAATCAAATAGTAAATGAAAGTCAAATTACATTAAATAGTAATTGATGTATTTCCGAAACCCAATTATATATTATTTTTTACATATTTTGAATTTTGTTTTATATCCTTAGTATACAGTAATACATATTTACACCTGTAAAATACATAAATAAAATTTGAGAATTTTATGTATTGATATTTTTCACCCGTGTGTATTACACGGGGTCTAAGCTAGTTTAATGATATATGAATGCTTAAATAAATAAAATTTGCAACTTAAAATACTAAATTAATCAGAAAATAAGTTTTTGAAGGAAAAAAGGTAAAAAAAAAATTTGAATTCCGGTCCGGTTCACAGGTTCGAGCTGTAACTGACCGGCTCAAATGAAAGTGGTTCAACTACACACAACCTGACCGGTTATATGTCCGGTTCCCAGTCTGACTGGCCGATCCGGTTTTGAAAACACTTGTGAAAAAACAATTTTTAAAATTTTTATGATTTGTTTTGACTCACCGGAATTTTTTTTTGAACAGTGAACTTCATTAAAAAACAAATGGCGCGTCCTCAAAACAAAGACCGCCTACCAAAACAATTACAACATATACAATGGGTTTACCATCCAATCCTTCCAAACTAAATATTTAAATCTAGCTCGACATTTCAACCAAAGAAAAGAAACAGCTTTGACACAAGCCACTACTTCGGCTACTCTAGGAATGTGCCCCTCAAAGATCTTTTTATTTCGTTCCTTCCAGATGGCCCAACACGAGATCATTACAATGCCTCTAATGATCTTCTTAGCCCACTTAGTACCGTCAAACTGTTTGTGCAGCAACAAAACATTCGAAAGCTCAAAAGCGAAATTGGGTCTATTTTGCACCACTTCCCAACCGCGTCCCAAACCCCAAAAGCAAAACCACAACCTATGAGAACATGATTATGGTCCTCATCGGCTGTATCACATAGAACACATATAATATTATCTAATTGAACCTGTCTTCTTGCCAAGGCGGTGCGAGTAGGAATACGACCCATCTCCGCTCTCCATATGAACATGTTGATTTTAGCCGGAACCCAATTCTCCCACTTCATAAACTGATTCCTTCGAGTGTCTCTATCTTTTCTGAGCATATCTTTGAGCTGCGCAACTGAAAAGGAATTATCTTTGCTACTGATCCATGCCCATCTGTCCCTATTAGCCGAGAACGAGACTCGGGTCTGCATGTAAATAACATCCTGTCCTTCAGAAATTTCCTCCACAGTACATGGGCTTTTCGACCAACTTGGCTGCAGCCGTATTTCCCTGTTCTGTAAGGAGAGTCTCTCAGCAACCTTGCAATCCTTGTTCGTTTCCAGAGTGAAAAGCTTCGGCCATCGATCTTTAAAAGGAACCGTACCATACCAAATATCTTTCCAAAATCTAATATCTTCACCGTCTCCCAAGCTAGCCTGCATAAAAAATTGTAAACTTTTTCCTTGAATTTTGATCTTTTCCAGGCTCTTAACAATGGTCTGCCACGGACCCGTAAAGGATCTTTTTATCGGTAAAAAAGACCACCCTCCCCGCCCACAGTGAATTAACTCAACGACCTTCCTCCACAAGGAATTTGTTTCTGTAACAAACCGCCATGCCCATTTTGCGAGAAGAGCGGAGTTCACATCACACATTTTGGATATACCGAGTCCCCCGTCTTTCTTCGACAAAGTAACCGTATCCCAAGCTACCCAATGAATCTTGCTACCCTCGCCCCCCCAGCCCATAAGAATCTTTTCATGATGCTTTCAATCTGATGTATAACATTTATCGGCGCCTTGTACAACGAGAAGTAATAAATAGGGAGACTCGCGAGGACAGATTTAATCAAAGTTAAACGACCCCCCATAGACAACGTCTTTGCCTTCCATAGGGCCAACCGGGACTGAATAGTTTCAATAACCGGGTTCCAGTGACAAATCCGATTCATATTTTCCCCCACAGTAATTCCCAAATAACTGAAAGGGAATTCCCCCACCTTGCACCCAAGGAAACCTGCCAAATTAGAAATCTCCAACCCTTGTATACCAATCCCATAAAGAGTAGATTTTTGGAGGTTGATTTTTAATCCGGAACACATGTAGAAAACCCGAAGCAGCCGAGCAGTTTTCTGAATGTTAAAACGAGAGCCTTCTCCCATAATCAATGCGTCGTCAGCATAAAAAAGATGAGAGATAACCGGACCTGTATTATTAATTTTAACACCTATAAACTCGCCCGTTTCGTTGGCCCTCCTTAGCATACAAGCGAGAGCCTCCATCACCACGAGAAACAAGAAGGGAGATATTGGGTCCCCTTGTCTCAATCCTTTACCACACTGGAAATCGAAGGTAGGCGAGCCGTTAACTAAAATTGCAGATCTGGCAGATTCTAAAACCCCTTTCACCCAAGTGCACCATAAATCTGGAAACCCCATCTGGCCCAAGATCGAGATCAAAAAGCCCCAATTCAAGCAGTCATAGGCTTTCTCAAAATCAATCTCAAGCATAAAAGCTCGCTCACCCTTCTTTTTAAGCCAACCAATCACCTCATTTATAATCAGAGGACCATCTAGGATAAATCTATCCTTCAAAAAAGCTGATTGAGTTTCGGAAATGACTAAACCCAACACTTTCTATATCCGGGTAGCCAAGATTTTAGAAATAACCTTGCTAATAATACCGATCAAGGTTATAGGTCTATAGTCCTTTAACCCCACTGGAGTCTTCGATTTAGGAATTAAGGTTATAAATGCCGTGCTACACCCATGATTGATCGTACCTGTGCTATGGAATTCGGATAGCAATTTCCAGAAATCATCTTCAAATAGGTTCCAAAAATGTTTAAGAAACCTAAAATTAAAACCATCAGGGCCCGGGGCTTTATCTGACCCACAATCGAAAACTACCAATTTGATTTCTTCTTTAGTAAACGGCTCCACTAAACCCGTTGCACTTCCTTCATCCAGTCTCTTTATCCCATGACAAATTAAACCAGGTCTTCTTTTATGTCTTTCAACAAAGTGGCTTCTAAAAAACTTCAAAACCTCCCTTTTGACATGAGAAGGCTTAGAGACCCATCTACCATCAACTAACAAACCTGGAATAGCATTTTTTGCTTTTCTTCCATTAATGAAACTATGAAAAAAAGCTGTGTTGTCGTCTCCCTGAGTAGCCCACTTGACTCTAGATTTTTGTTTCAAGTCCCTGTTTTTATAACTATGTAACATCTCCATCCCAACTCTACACTCCTCCCACACCCACATTTCCTCTTCTTCAAGATCACGATCTTCCATAATTTTTTCCATTCTCTCCATTTCTTCCTTAAGATTGGCAAGTTCCAATCCTTCTTCTTTAATCACCTCGTTCCACCAAGATTTTAACGCCTCCCTAACACATTTGAATTTTTTTGATATAACCACATCTGGAGCCCCTTCAAATTCAAACCCATCTACAGCCCGAGCCACCACCCCCTCACACCCCTCTCTCTCTAACCAGGAGTTAAACCACCAGAAAGGCTTAGCACCATAATTAGAGTCCACCAACGTAAGCAAAAGAGGGCAATGGTCTGATAAACCCCTCGGAAGGGCTCTTAAGCAAGCTAACGGCCACCTGTTGAAAAAATCTTGACATACCAAGGCTCTATCTATTTTACTAAGCTTAACTCCCCCGCCTTTGCTTGCCAAGAAGGTGTAATTGTTCCCCCTCATAAAATATTCATGTAACCCAACATCGTCAATAAAAGAGTTGAAATTCAATGCACATAAACTGTTAAAATTAGAGTTCTTACGCTCTTCCGGGTACCTCACGGCATTAAAGTCCCCCAAAATAATCCACATCCCTTTACTACTCTGCATCACCCCTTTAATCTGGTCCCAAAGGTCCCGTTTTTCACCCACCTTTTGAGGCGCATAAACATTAATAACATTTAGAACAGACCCATCTTCAACTAGGCATCCCGAAGTCACCAGGAAATTTTGGTTCTGAACCGAAGAAAATTTCTTGAAAACTTTAGGATTCCAGATATTAATTAGACCACCCGACCTACCCATAGCATTCACCACCTCGAACTCAAAACCGCCCCCGCCCCACAACCTGGAATAATCAAAATTGCGGACCCCAGAATTCATCGTTTCCTGTATCGCCAAAAAATCAACCCCAAACTTTTCTTTTAAGCCTTTAACCCAACTAGGTTTTCCAACAACCCCAATCCCTTTAATATTTATGGATAAAAAATTCATTTATCACCTGATTGTAGCCCCATTTCCTTAATTGTTTCTCTGACCAAAGTCTGAAACCCATTTAATTTAGCACCCAAAGTCTCACCGAAGCGGACCGTATCTTCAACCTCTGTCTCGATCCTATCCTCTTCTCCAACCTGCTCTTGAGAAAAAAATTCACAACTGACGTAATGGGAACCCCATCTCTTCTCCCAGCATTATCAGCTACCATGTGGTTGTTAGAGGAATTGTAAATTCCTTTAGCGTTTCTTTCCAAGCACTCTTCCCCACAAGTTTCTTCATCGTCTTGAATGCCCAATATATCATTAAGTCCAAAAGGGTCATTGCACTTGGGCTTCTTTCCTTGCTTTAAAATCTCATTGCTACTAGAATAGGAAATGGGTCGGCCCACATTTTGCAAACCTGTTTTCTTTTTTCTTTTATTCAAATTAACCCCTTCATCTTGAACAAAAATGCCATCTTCTAAAGCTTGGTCAAAGGGGAATAAATTACCCGAGATAAAATTCTCCTCCAAATTTGTTTCCTTTTCAACCGCTATATCCTTAAATGTTGATTGATTGTCATTGATTATCAAAGAGGGTTACCAAATTTGACGTCGTGTCACCGGCGTTACCTTCTCCGCTGGTCTTCTCCGGTTCCAGCAACGGTTCAATAACGTCACCTCCATTCAAATCCTCTTGCATCTCCTCATCACCATTAGATCTATCAACATCACTGTCCTCAGCCGAGCCACTACACCGCGTTTCTTCATCATTGACTTCACTAAGGTCCGGAGCCCATTCGCTGGAATCTTTCGAAACCCAAACTCTAAATTTGCGATCTCTCCAGCACACGTCCACCTCTTCAGAGATTTTTTTTCCTTCACCGGTAAGAACACCAATGTACTCGAAGGATAGATCAGGGTCGCTCTCAGACCTGTTAGCCTTATGTACCAGTTTGCCAAAGGAATTCCCCACAGTATCAATCACATCATTATGGAGCAAATGCATGGGAAGACCGTAAATCTTAAGCCAAGCTAGGCGTTCAAAACCCAATGATTGTCCCTCCCATAAATAAATATGAGAGAACCTGCCCGACATACCTTTAGCCGACTCCATCGCGTCAATCGTCGTCTTCCTGTCATCATATGAAATTAACACTGTAAAGCCGCCCAGGTATTGCACCCGACCTCCACCTGGATTAATTTTCTTCACAATAGTCCGAATGTTTTTAAGAGCATCCATGTCGATCATTCTAGCCACGATAGCCTTCCCCTGTAGATCTTTGAACGCTTGAATTTTGTTATCAATCTTGATCAAACGTGTCTGAACATTATAGTTACTGTTCCCCATCAAAGTCTCCTTGTAAGATCTTCCTCCCGCATTGTAGACTGGATCTTTACCTTCCCTGTGGACACCCGAATCAATCCCATTCCTATTTGGTTGCCTTTGGTCCGAATTTTTTGTCCCGATTTCTCCGTCTTCTAACACGAACCGAGCCACGTTGAACTTTAAAGTGAAAGCTCCCAAACGAATACTGCTTAGCAAGTTCGTCATCTCAACTTTATCTTTTACGTCAAGCATGGAAACGAATCCAAATCGATTACCTCCTTTATCTCTTTTCCGTGCAATATAGATATCAAAGATGTCACCGTATTGTCGAACGGCCCCCGCTATATCGCTTCCGCTACATCGATCCGGTAGATTGGAAACGAAGAACTTTGTTAATCGTCTTTGAATAGCCTCCGGAATGATTTTCCGGTGGTTCATCCTGTAGTCCCCTTTGAGTAGCATAAATAGGTGAATAGGTCAACTGATTTGACTCACTGGAATTAGTTAATTCTTAAGAGTTTGAAAGATTATTATATCCAATCAATTATACAAAATTGATTCTAGCAATTTGCAATCCAGTACCGTTCATTGAATTATACAGTTTGTCAATTGGATTTTTTTTTAGTTCATTTAGGGTATTACCAAAGAGTTTATAAACTATATTACAGTCGGATTTATTGTTTGAAATTTTTAAATATTATTATTGTGGGCATCGTTAAAATTAAATTTGATTTTGTCCAAATTAAAATAGCATCAGTTTTTAAGATTAACTTTCAGAAAATATTAGGGTTTTAAAAATTGCACATATATTTACAATCTTTGTTTAATGAAAAATTAAAGACATTTCCAAATTTATTTTTGGAATTAGGGTAATTTAAATGCATCCTAATCTAAACCACCAAATTTGGTTTGCACCCATCCTATTCTTTTAAACTCCTATGTTTATCTCTCTTTCATCTCTCACATTAACACATATTACTCTCTTTTACAAAGGGTGCAAACACCACCACCCTTTATTAAATTTTTAATAATAACTTAAACATATTATTTACTCTCTTCTTTTCTAAATAATTAAAAATTATATAAAAAAATAAACACTTAATAAAAAATATACTTAATATAAGAGTGACATTTGCCAATGGCCTCTTGGCCTAGTGGCCCTATATACGTTTCTTTTTTAGAACTGGACTGTTATTACATATATTAAAACTGAAGGTGTATGAATAGTTGTTTTTTATTAATTTTTATTTTACAATATATATCTACTTATGCAAAATTTAAACTAAAATTGAAGGCAGCTTATCAAAGGACGTCGTGAGTTCAATCCCGTCTTCGTACTTTTTTTTTTTCTGCTTATCATTTGGGCCCCTGCCAACCATTGTCTAGCCCATGTTATATTACTGTTTAAACAATTAACTTTTTGGCGATAATAAATTACTTTTCATCTAAGTTCGTATAATTTTTCTTTATACGAATTACAATGAATATACGTAATAAGTAGATGTGAAAAAACCATAAAAAGACTAGCTTTTTATATCAAAACAAATGTAATGTGTTATTAATATGTAACTTTATAAAATGTATATTATTAGACCTAAAATGATTTTAATAAAACAAAGTCTGATATATTTTAATGAAACAGGTATTAGACATAAACTGGGCGCTGCTCTGGTGGTTCGCGAGTCCTCTCTTTCGTTGGTTCGATTTCACGCCTGGTCCTTTGCCTTTTCCCAAGTTGTCATTTTATTATTATTTTTTTCTATTTTACATTTTTATTATTTTTTCCCAAGTTGACTTGATAATCGCCACATTCATAATCATTGTTTTGAAAACCGGACCGACCGGTCGGACCGGTCAGACCGGGAACCGGTGGCCTGGACGGTCCGGTTATGCATGTTGAAACGGTCTTGCAGCGACCCAGCGGTCGGACCGGAAAACCAGGTGGTCGGACCGGAGTTCAGCAAATTCTGGTTCTTTGGTCCAGTGGTGATGACTGATGAAGATGAAGTAAGGGTGACGGATTTGAAAGATGAGAAGTGGAGATGGATCTGGAGCCAGTTAGTGGCGGAGCTCGATAACTGGGGGAATCTCGACACCGTGGTGATATGGAGTAGTTGGTGAGGGTTTTGACGTGAATCTGCCGCAAGTGATGGTGCTGAGATAGTGGTGGTCTGGAGCCGGCCGGCTGGTGGCGGAGATAGTGCTGGTCTGGAGCCGGCTGGTGGTGGAGCTCAATAAGTAGGGGATCTTTAATCGAGTATATGAAGAGTGCTCAAGTTAAAAGAAGCTATAATAAATTACTGATTCCCGGTGGTTTCCCGGTGATAGCCTATGGTTTCCCGGTGATAGCCTATGCCCCCGGTTATCAAGTGGCAGCAGGCTCCATGGTTTCCCGGTGATAGCCTATGCCCCTCGTACTGAACACGCGGGTCCAGTTCAGACAACGTAGTGGTCAGGTTGTGGGGTACGGGTCTCCGATTTAGAGATGTAACTGTCACGTAAAAAATGAAAGTTACCTATCAAAAAAAGTCAAAAGAAGCTATGAATTTGACTTTAATGTTATTCTTTACTTTTTCACCTTTTCAGTCATTGAAACTCGTATAAAACTCAAAAGAAAAGGACATGTATTGGTTTTTAAAATTAATTAAGTTAAATTATTTAATGACAATTAATGAGTTTTTGAATAACCAACTCTATATTTCTATTACATAAACATTTTATTTATTATATTTCTAAATTGATTATAATGTTATTTTCTGCTTTTTAATTAATTTAAAGTATATTTTTTATTTTCATTATTAAATTACTTATGACGTTATCCGGTTGTCCGACCGGTCCAACCAGTGAACCTATAAGACGACCGGTTCACTGTCCGGTACGGTTTTAAAAACATTGTTCATAATCCAAAGTTGCCTTTTCCCAAATCAAAATCGGTTTGAATTGCTTAATTCTTATTCAAATTCGAATCGAATTCGAATCCATATTTAAAAATTCCAAATTCGTATAATTCGTTTCAATTGAACACCCCTAGTTCAAGAGGATAAGGCTGTTGGTTAGAGGGGATAAGGCTGGTACGATAGATGTGGAAATGATCGATGCTGACGTGGGTTGCGTAATTCTTTTGAAAATGAGAATTCTTAATATCTGAGTTTAAGCTAGAACAACCCTAGGCAGTGTTTCATGTACTATCTGGGTCAAAATTAATGTTATTCTTTACTTTTTCACCTTTTCAGTCATTGAGACTCGTATAAAACTCAAAAGAAAAGGACATGTATTGGTTTTTAAAATTAAATAAGTTAAATTATTTAATGACAATTAATGAGTTTTTGAATAACCAACTCTATATTTCTATTACATAAACATTTTATTTATTATATTTCTAAATTGATTATAATGTTATTTTCTGCTTTTTAATTAATTTAAAGTATATTTTTTATTTTCATTATTAAATTACTTATGACGTTATCCGGTTGTCCGACCGGTCCAACCAGTGAACCTATAAGGCGACCGGTTCACTGTCCGGTACGGTTTTAAAAACATTGTTCATAATCCAAAGTTGCCTTTTCCCAAATCGAAATCGGTTCGAATTGCTTAATTCTTATTCAAATTCGAATCGAATTCAAATCCATATTTAAAAATTCCAAATTCGTATAATTCGTTTCAATTGAACACCCCTAGTTCAAGAGGATAAGGCTGTTGGTTAGAGGGGATAAGGCTGGTACGATAGATGTGGAAATGATCGATGCTGACTTGGGTTGCGTAATTCTTTTGAAAATGAGAATTCTTAATATCTGAGTTTAAGCTAGAACAACCCTAGGCAGTGTTTCATGTACTATCTGGGTCAAAATTAGGGTTTGTAGAAGACTTGATATGTAAAAAGGCCTAAAGGATGAAGAGACTAGGAATTACAGATGAGCATTTGGTACCGATACCGTACCGAACCGGTTTCGGTACGGTATTCGATACCCACATTTCGGTATTGATATTTTCGATACCAGTACCGGTACAGTACCCATACCATTTAGAGATGAGCATTTTGTAACGAGTACGGTACCGTACCGATAAATTCGGTACGGTATTCGGTACCCACTTTTCTAGAAATTCGGTATCGGTATTTTCGGTACCGATCCCATCCTTACTAGGAATTGTTAGCTTGATAAAAAGACCGGTGCAAAAAAAAATTGAGATACAACTTTTGGTTGTTCATAATGCTTGTTTGGTTGTACATGAGCAACGTCGCGCCTCGGCTTTCAATACCTAAACATCTCGGGATGCCTTGCGCTCTCTAAAACCAAGATGGGTGTAACTGTAACATGGCAGGAAGGAATTAGATGGATAAATTAGTGAAACATCAAAGGCTTCAGGAAGTTGTGAAATCAAAACCAAAATCCACATTTTTCTCTCAATTTAGTTCAGCTTCAAATGATGAACAAAATTTTCAAGAAAGATATATTTTTAAGGTTGTCTCTAGTTCCAACTTACTTTACTATGGACTTGTCTCCTAACATGCACCAACATGTATACATATGAATATAAGAAAATATGATATAAATATAAATGGTTCAGCTATGTTCAATCCAAACCACTCTTAAAGCAAAATTTGGTAGAGACCAGATATTCATACCAGAAGAAGAATCTGTAAAAATAAACTTATATTAATTGCAAGAAACATCAAGTACCAAACAACCATTCGGTATGAAACACTAGAGCCACAAACGGTAACTAGAAGGCAACCTTTATTATACTAGTTTCGACAAACATATTAATCACAGTGACAGACCTGGAGAGAAATGAAACTGTACAGGGTTTACTGCATGATGGTGTCACCTTCGTTCGTTGCTATATGTTTTTACATATGTTTCTCTTATGGTTTTAGAATATAGGAATGCGGGTGCCAAATGTGACGTCTATTGTAATAGTTGAACTGCTGCAATGGCAGGGATTTTTTCACGTAATTTCTGAGTGACAGCTACTCTAACAGTCATCACGCTTGCTGCAGGACCCGTTAAGTGTACTTTTACGATTGGCTCTTCTATGGACACAAATTCTAGTGACCCGCCTGCTGCCCCAACAAGATATGGCCTTATTTCTTCAAGAACCTACCATATTTAAAGAAAAGGTAAGCAAATAAGCTACATGTATGTACATTGAAGTATTGAACAAGCAAATAGAAGAGCAACAATCACAAAGGAGGAAATGAATTAGGTAGGGTTGGTTAATGGGCCGATTGGGTAACACATCAAAACAAAAGCTTTTCTAGTGCCGGTTAAAATAGGCCAAGCAGGCCACCCGATCAACAAACACTTCGTTATTCTTTTTCAAATATATAAAAACAATTCATGTGTTACAAACAGTGTTGTAAAAATCGCGCCTAGGCGCCGATTAGTCGCTAGGCGGTTCGTTAAGGATTAATTTTGGCCTAGTCGGTCCAAAAATCGCTAGGCGGTCCAAATCACGCCTAGGCGGGCCTAGGCGGCCAGATTCCGGCGAAAACCTGAAATTTCCGGCCAAATTCCGGCGAAAACCTGAAATTTTCGGCGAAAACCTTTGGTGTGGTTTAAAAATGAACATTTTTATAAAAATTACATATAAAAATCTGTGTATATATATAAAAAACTGAAAATTACATATAAAAATTCCAATCCGATTAATCCCGCCTAGGCCCCGATTAATCCCACCTAGGCCTAGGCCCTACCCCACCGCCCGACTAGCGCCTAGCGATTTTTACAACACTAGTTACAAAACTATTTTATTGTGATAATAATCTAAATTACTTTTAAAACGAGGATTTAGAAAGTTGAATGTGTTTGAATACATTTCAGATGACTTTCACCCTTTTACCCGCTCTACCCGTTTGACCTATAAGAAACAATACATAAAACAACTCGACTTATTTGTATACAATGAGTTAAATTGACACCTCTAGGATCAAAAACGGCTTCTAACGGAGTAACAGCAAACAAAGGTAGCCTGGTATTGCTACTTTTTATACATATAAAAACTAACCTATGGATTGTTTAGGGAAGAAATGTGATAGTCTCTCTTATACATTTTCGTTTGGGAAAACATAAATATAGCCATACATTTAAACAGTACATCAGAAGTTCTACATGACAATATACTGTATTTCTTGAGTGGATGCAACCTGCAAGCGTAAAATGATATAAATCAATGTTGCCATTTGAATGCATGGTAGTGACATATTGCCTTTAACTGGATTCTGAGCAATTTCTACAGGGGTGCTTGGATATTCGCTTTGGAAGTAATGTTGCAATGTTGAGTAATCATAATCACATAATAGGCTTTACTTAAAACAGGTTGTAGGAGATACTATTTGGATGTGATAACTTAGTTTGAAGTAGTTATAATCAGATAATCAGTTGAAGTTGTTAGTTGACAAATTATCGTTGTTTAAGGAACTTATGGATAGACTGACCAAAAAACATTCTTGTGGAACTAAAACCTATGTTGTCAAAAGCCCACAACGCGCCTAGGCCCTCAGGCGCAGCCCAGCTCACCCTTGTCACCTCGCTTCAAAAGCCCCATATTCAGGCACTCAGGCACAAGTTCCGGCAAAAAATTTAAGAAACAATTACACTAGCCCTAGACAAGCTTGAAACCAACCTAAAACAGCCTAAACTAGCCTAAAACATGTCTAAAACCCCCCAAAAATGGTATTTTATACTATGCACTTCACTTAAAAACGCCCTCGCTCTTTAAGCGCCTTGCGCCCAGGCTCCGGGCGAGGCCTATGCGCCTTGACAACATAGACTAAAACAGCCGAAAACTCTCAGTTTTGTATTAGCTGGTATAAACTGATTATCCAAAAACTAACTATTTCACCCCTAAATAACAAGAACCAATACATCCAAACACTAAAAACTGATTACCATGACTTCAAAACCTCAACAATCAGATAATCAGTTCCAAACCACACAGTAATTACTAAATGGAAGTGCTAAACACCAAGACGTGACACGTATTATACCTTCTCTACATTCTCTTCATTCAGCTCAAGCCCAGTTTCTTCATCCGGTACTGGTTCAACAGCAAAAATTTCAGGAATCTTTTCCATCAAACGCCGCTCAATTCCCAGTTTCATGGTGGTTACAGAACTTGGACACGAACCACAAGCTCCTTGCAGCTTTAACCGTACAACATTGCCATCAATTTCATGTAATGCCACATTGCCACCATCTGCAATCAGATAAGGTCTAACTTCATCCAGTACCTTCTCAATGTTCTCTGCAGTAAGAGGTAGTTGGTCCACAACCGATTCCGGAGTTGCAACAGCCTTCACAACTGCAACACAAAACCATTAAAATGCACATGTTGAAAAATCTTTAAACCTTTTCATTTATTCATCATATTATCTAAATAGGGGGACTTTTGCAAGGGTATTTTGGTCCAATCCAAACAGCAGAACTCAATTATATGATCTCAATACAGATACTAGAAATAAGATCAGCTAAAATCAGTTACCTTTCCGGCGTGTGCCCTGCTGAAATCGAAATTTAGGTGAGCACGAACCGCCTCTGGAGAGAGAAATTCGAGTACCGACGAAAGATGAAATCTGAAAATCCGATGGAAAATCGTTAAATTGTTGCAATAGAAAGACAACCAGAGACAAGATTAATTGATTAGGAAACCTTAGGGAAGGCGTTGATGGTGGAATTTGAAGTGGAAGATGGAAGAGATGAAGAATCAAGGGTTTGTTGAGTTCTGGTGACGTAGGAGTAAGATGATTGACTCAAAATCACAGCAGCAGTTTGCATCTTCTCGATGAACAACTAAAAACAATCTGTGAATTTATTCTCCAGAAACCTCTAGTAGTTGAAAGCACAGATTGATAGTTTGAACTTTGAAGAGTGATTTGAATTAGGGCAGGCTTCGTCCAGGGTGAGGACTCCACGAAAGGGAAACAGCCAAATGGCCCACTCCCACCGGTACTGATTTCTGTATCACACGTAGAAAGTATTTTTTGTAGCAAGGGGATGTTTGGATTACTTATTTTAACCTCCTTATTTAAAATTTAAAATATAAAAAAAAAAAAAAAAAAAAAAAAAAAACCTCCTTATTAACTTTTATAAAAAATCATAACAAGTTTTGAAAAGTAGGTAGCTTCTTACTTTTCAAAAACTCATTTTCCCTTCTTAAAAAAGTTAAAAGTAAAAGCAAAAGTCACATTAACCAAACATCTTTTTAACTTATAAAAGTTAATAAATAATTTCAATAAGTAATCCCAAAACCCCTAAATATATATCGTAAATAAAAGAAAAAAATCCCACCGGAACTAGAGGTGGTCAAAATAACCGGATCCGAATCCGATCCGATAGATTATCCGAAACCGGATCCGGCTAGAACCGGTTTTTATGGAACCGGTCCGGATTTTTTCAGAACCGGCGGATCCATAACCGGTTTAGAAGTTTTAGACGGACCGGATAAAAATCAGACAAAAATCGGATTTTTTGGAACCGGTTTTTTCGGACATTTTGGAACCGGTTAGAATTGGTTCTAGCCGTTAGAGGGTAAAAAAACGGCTATATAGCCGTTTATGTCCGTTTTTTTGTATTTTTTGGTTGTTTGAGGCTATAAACTATGTATAAATAGGTATTGAGGGTATAGGTTAGTTCACCACAACATCCTAGCTCTCAAAACGTAAAAAAAACGCTCACTTTAACGCAAAAAAAGCTCCCATGACTTCCGCTTCTGCTTCCGCAAGCACTCAAAATTCGGTTGGTGGTTCTACAAGCGAAGCCACGGTGGTGAGAGTACTTCCTTGCTCCCGAAACCAAGAGATATGGACTTATTTTGATTTATGCGAAATGTCGAATGGTTCGCAAAAGGCTCGTTGCAAACGTTGTGGTAAAATTATGGGTGCTGCGGGAAATAACACTTTGAGAAAACATATTGTTAGTCACGCAAAACACACTCAAGGTGAAGATCAAACTCAAATTGGTAGGGATGGAGGAGTTTGGCAATACAATGTCGAGAGGGTTCGTGAAAGAATGACACATTTCGTCATTCAAGAAGGGTTGCCTTTTGATCACTTTGATAACCCGCGCTTGACGAGGATGATACAAGAGACGCTTCAACCGACGAAAACTTATTTTATATTTTAGACTCGGTAATTCAAACTTATAAAATTTAACCAAAAATATTTTCAATATATTTTGATAACGCTTCAAATAACACAAACGCGGTGGAAAAATTAAAAATAAAATATGAACCGCCTTGTAACGGTGTTTTCTTTCATAGTCGACGTGTTACACACATCATTAACTTGGTTGTGCAAGACGGTCTAAACGTCCAAGAAATAAGAGAAGTGAAAGAAAATTTTAAAGTGATGTTACGGGAAGTTTTTAACACAAGCAAAAACAGATATATAAACTATAGAAACTTGTGCCAACAAACGGATTCCATATTTTTAGGTCCGAATTGGTACGTACCTACTAGATGGAACTCGACATGGAAAATGTTTGAATCGGCCTTAAGGCAAAGAGTTACTTTAAAACATTTCCATGATGAACTTGTGCAAAAGAAACGTTGTTCACAAAAATTTGATAATATAAGTTGGGATATGATCGAGAAACTAACTAATTTGCTTGAGGTTTTTAAAAATGCAACTACATGTTTATCGGGAGTTTATTATCTCACATCTTCGCTAATACTTCAACAATTATACTTAATATGTAATAAATTAAAAGAGTTTGAATATCACGGCATTATTTTTGAAAAAATAGTAACACCTATGAAAGCTAAATTTAAAAAATATTTTTCGGAAATGCCGGCCATTGTTACATGTTCGGCCGCCTTAAACCCAACGATTAATGTAACCAGTGTTGAAACATTAATTGGATCAATATCGGACTATTTAAATATGTTCGAGGAAGACCTAAAATTTGAATCAAATGCAATAAGGGACTTCAATTCGGCTTGTAATAATATGTTTGATTATTATTTACGCAAATATGGTGGAAGTGGTGATCCATCAAACATACGTGAATCAATGAGTTCGGGTTCAAGTTCTAGTAGTTCAAGGAACCCGATGCTAAATTTATTTAACACTTTAAGAAACGAAAATACTAAACGAGATCGTGGAAGCACACCAAGTAGCGAGCTTGGAAGATATCAAGCAACCGACTTTATTTCAACTCTAAGATCCGAAGAGTTTGAAAACTTTGATATCTTGAGTTAGTGGCAAGGAAGGGAATGCCAATATCTCATTCTAGCCGCAATGGCCCGTGACCTACTAACCGTCCAAACTTCCACGGCAGCTTCGGAATCTGTTTTTTCTCTTAGTGGCAGTGTTTTATCTATTCGAAGAACGAGGCTTACACCGGAATCTATGGAGATGTGTATTTGCTTGAAGGACCATTTGGATGCCGCTGAACGTGTACAACATGTTGCAAAACTAGAAGACGAGCTTAACATTGAACAAGAAATACACGAATTCGAAGTAAAACAAGGGGCGGCGAATCCACTTTCTGACGAAGAACAAGCTTATGATGAAGCCCAACGTATCTCAAGCGAAGAAGATTGAAAACCGATGTTACGAAGAGTAAGACGAGTAGACGACGAATAACGAGTCATAATAAATAACTTAAAAAAATATAAAAAATAAATAAAACATGTATTTTATAGTGTATCTTTGTTAATTTAAAAAAAAAATTAAATCCGGTGGAACCGGTTTTTTTTGTCCGATCCTGTTCCCTATATCCGGTCCGGTCCCAAAAGGTTCCAAGTCTCCACTCCCTTAACCGGATCCGATTCGGAACCGGTTCCATTGGATCCGGTCGTTGACCACCGTTGACCGATCCGGTCCGGATCCGGATCCGAAAAAAAAACCGGTTTGTGCACCTCTAACCAGAACTAAGTTTTGATGCTCATTGGGTATTTCAAAAGGCTTCGTCCTAATCAAACTGTCCTCCCAAATTAGTGAGGTGGGAGTCACACCCACTCAATCAAACTATCCTCCTAAATTACATCAATTAAAAGATGTCACCTCAATTAGTCAAAGTACCCTCTATGGTGGGAGTGGTACCCTCCAACCCTTTTATTTTTATTAAATTAAAACAAATTAATAACCAAATTAAAAAACTAAAAATTTAATTAATTAATTAAAAATACATAACAATAAATACAAAAAAGTTTAATAAATAAAAATTCATCTAGTCTTCATCCAAATCTGGGGTGTTTATCGCAATATGTTCCACGAGATCAAATCGAAGTCTAATATGTGTAGCTACATCGTGCAACTCCGAAAGCACGTTTTCATCAATAACTGGTTCGAATGGAGGATCCCTTATGTAGACAGATGATATTGCGTTCCCGTCATCTTTTAAGATCATATTGTGCAATATCATGCACGTATATAGCTCGTTCCTAATCTTCGTCAATTTTAAATGCCGGTTTGGTCGACGAATTTTACCACATTTCCCTTTTAACACACCGAAAGCTCTCTTGACATCATTTCTTGTCGACTCTTGCACCTTCTTAGATGCCTTTTCCTTACAGATTGTTGGATATGGGAACGATTTAATAAACGTAAAAAAGTAGGGTATATCCTGTCCGTAAGATAGTATCCACGTTTGTATAGTCGACCATTAACTTCAAACGGACACTTAGGTGCGGTTCCAAGCTCATCGTTGGTAAAAAGTGGCGATTGTTGGATACATTAATGTCGTTGTTAGAGCCGGGTGTACCACAAAACGCATGCCAAAACCACAAATCATTTGAAGCCACCGCTTCTAACATGATCGTCGGGTATTGGTGATCGCCTCTCATATATTGTCCGCGTAAACTGGTCGGACAATTTCTGCAAACAAAATGTGTACAATCGATGCTACCGACCATACCCGGAATGCCATGTTTTTCTTCATGCGCGTTATACAAAAGTGCAACATCGTGGCCTGTTGGTATGCGTTAGAACTCTTTTCCGTATAGTTGAACTATGGCATTATAAAAATACTCTAGGCATTCACTTGAGGTTTTCCTAGCCATACTTAAATAGTCGTCGAATTTGAAGGGAGGATTACCGGTTGCGAGTTGTTTAATCGCCGATGTGCATTTTTCTAACGCCGTGAAACTCTTCTTCTTCCTAGCGTCTTCACCCTCTTGAAAATATTCAAACCTAGTTTGTACGTCGCCAACTATTTGTAAAAATAACCTTTTCGACATCTGAAATCTATCTCGAAACGTCGCTTCTCCGTGTGTTGGGTTTTCGTCGAGATAATCTCTTTTTAGATTTTGTAGAGCCTGTTCACGATCACACCGTACATACGTCCTTGATGATGTAGCTGTTTTTCCTCTTTGGCTTGGGCGGCAATATCACATATAAATTGCCTACTATCGCCGCCGAACACGTAGTCGAGCGCATCTTCTGATGAATCGGGTGGGAAGTATAACGTATGATTAATATTTTTGGTGGGGTGGATACAAAAGAAATGATTTATATTTAGAAAGAATGCATTTTTTTGTACTGAATAAAATAATTGGGTATGTATTTATAGTGTTAAATTAATTTCTTTTTATTTTAACGGCTATATAGCCGTAGTCAAACACCACATTCCAAACTTTTGACGGGTTCACCAAGACGCCCACCCAACCCGCCAACCCTTACCCGCTGAACCCGCTTTGGATGCGGCGGTGTACCCGCCTAGCCGCTGGGTACCCGCACTCCACTCCCACCTCCCTAATGATTCACGTACTTCCCTATTATTCAATTGAATTGGAAAATTTCATTTATTAAAATAATAATTATGTTTTTTTCTCTTAACAAATGGCCAACAAGTTGCGTCGCTTTCCCCTTTTAAATAGCAAGACTAAGTTTTCTAAAACCTATATTGATAGATCAATCGGTATAAAACTACATTCTTAATTCGCATAAAACAATGAGGTGAAATCACCAATTCCCATGGTCTTAGACAAAGGTTTTTTTTGGGTAATTTGGTCATACACAATTTTTTCCTTTCTAAATCCTCTAGTAAATTTATAAACCAAATGCGTTATAAATATTCATAAAATCTATTACGATTTCAATTACTTTTCACAATTGAAATCCTTCTAAGTGTTTATTTATCTATATAAAATTTAATATTTCCAAAGTTAGATACGATAATATTACTAAGTTAGAATCTCTTGTGGGTTATATATTAAAAACGACGTAGTTCATAAATCTGTAAATACGTCTTTTCCGAACTTAGATGAGTAAAATTAAAAATAGCTCGTAAAATTTGGTTCTTTTTACTATTTGTAAACCCTTTTTCCCTTTAAATCTTTACAAATCAATAGTCTTTTTTAAATCAATATAACTAATAATAAACTCAAATAATATATACATCTACATTTTAGACAATAACATATTATGGTATGCAACTAAAAGAAAAAATAGAGTAAATTATAGATATCGTCCTTTATGTTTATACCTTTTTTCAGATTGAGTCATTTAGTAAAAAAGTTATCAGGTATCATCCTTTATTTTTAAAACCCTTGCACCCCATGTCCTTTACCCCAAACGGCGTTAACTTTTATAGTTAAAACCCCTCACATGGCCCCCACGTGAGGGCAAAAGAGTCTTTAACCTTAGATCTTCATCTACCCTATCCAACAATCTTCACCACCACCAGATCTTCATCATCTCCTACCCCCACCTCCTCCGCCTCATCTCTGACACCATCATCTCCGACACCATCATCTCCACCCTCATCACCGCTATCGACTACCGTCGTGCCTGAAACCACCATTTTACCAATTCCGTCGCCAACTGTCCGTCTAATCGGTCTTCTTCTCCGTTGTGTCCTCGGCCGCAGCTCCAAATTTGATCTACAAATCAGATAACGATCCAAAGAGACTCGAAACTGATACCGAGGATTTATTCGATCTATGTGAGTGATCAGATCTCCGATCTACCACATTCACTCCAGCCATCGTCATTGGCGTGACCCTGAAATCATCCACTAGAGAAATAGTTAACCCGTCTTTCTAATGCCATTTGTTCCAATCTAACCAGAACTGACCCTGATCCAAGACGGACTCAGACTCCTTCAAATGCTCGAAATCAAAGTAAAATCTGAAATCTTTCCCTTCTTCATCTTGACCTCCATCGCCGCCGTAATCCCGCCTCCAAATCCACCTCCATCGCCGCTGTAATCTTGCCGCTGAAAACCCTAATTTCTGCTTCTTTGTGTTTGAAGAACGGAAACAGTGATGTTGTGGTCGGCTTCTTCGTGTCTGGATCTAGATCTCCAAACATCCTAATCCACCTCGGAGGCGGTGATGTTGTGGTCGGCTGGTGGTGGTTGCTGGTGGTGGTGGTGATACGGTGGTGGTGGGCACAGAAGTTAGAGAGAGAGAGAAAGAGTTGAGAAAAATAGATGAGAGAGATGGTACTTTATCTTTATATATATATATATATATATATATATATATATATATATTTGTGGGTAAAAAGACCAAAACACCCTCATGTGCAAGGCATATAACTGAAGTTAACTGAAAAACTTAACGCCCGTTAGGCTAAAGGACGTAAACCGCAATAAATTTAAACGTAAAAGATGATCTCTGACATTTTTTGAGCTAAAGGACATACAGTAAAAGATGGTATAAACATAAAGGACGATATCTGTAATTTACTCGAAAAAATATTTACCATATACTCGTGAAATTAAAAAGAAATCAATGGGGACTTCTTCACCTAAAAGAGAGCAGAACCCTCCTCATTTATCTAACCATCAAACTTGCCATCTTTTTATACAACCGTTATTAGGTGTAATAATATAATTTGCCATCTCATATGCGTTCCTGCACCGGTTTTAATTTTAAAAAATTAGGCTTTGACAAAAAGAAATTAAAGAAAACTAGTTTTTTCACCCGCGCTTCGCTGCGGGAGTTCGGTAATTTTTCCCCGCGTCACGTGGCAGAAGTTTGGTCGTTCTCGATTCGGCTCGGTGAAAATAATAAAAGCGAATACCGATACCGGTTCCGATAATACCAATACCGGTCATGGTATCGCAACTGTAACAGTACTCATTATAGCCTACGATCCCCAAAAAGTACTCGATGTTGAATATAATCTTGTTTTAAAAAAAAAAATATCGGAACGTTAAAAAAAATTAAGACAGCCATGAACTCCATTTTCTTGAAAAACGTTAACAAATAAAATATATATTAAATTCATTTAATCTAACAAACACTAAATGGTACGGGAGAAAAGGAAACATTGCAATTTAAAAACCTAAATGCCAGTGAAGTAATCTTGTGGGAGGAAAAGGAAACGTGGAAGTTCATGCGATAGAAAAAGAAACGAACGGCGAAGATATTAAAATATTGGATACTGCAAGGAAGAGTAGAAATGTGACCTAATGGTTGATGGAAGAATGTGTTACCACTTTGCTATATGTAGAATAAAACCAAATTTGAATAAAAAAAAAGTCACATTTTACTGTAGAAATATGATGTTCTTAGCTCATAAACGTTTGGGTTGGTCACGGCTACTCAACGCTAACATTGCTCGCTATAACGTAGGATAGAAAAAAAACATAATCAATTTTAAATATGACTAAAATAAATAAATAAACTATGCTTGAAAAAAAAACTAAAATAAGCCGCGCATTCCGTTTTTTTTAGTTTAATGACCGAAAACTATTATAGAAAAACGATATTAAAAGAAAATAAAACAGGTTCAAAGCGAAATTTATATATATCGGAAGGGGTGAAAAAGAAGATTAGAAAAAAAAATAGCCACATCGACTAGGGCTGGCAATTTTTGACACGGACCTGTTAACACGACACGTAATTAACATGTCCCGTGTTTGACCTTAATATGTTTCGTGTCTTAAACAGGTCGACACGTTAGGGAAATGTTAAATTCGTGTCTAAACAGGTTAAAGACATGTTAACCTGTTAAGACCCGTTAGAGACATGTTAACACTAAACACTTGACAATTAACATCCTTTTACCCAGCCCAAGCCCAAACACTTAGAGCCTTGTGATTTGCATCAGGCATAGGCATACCACATTTTTTACACTTCATCTTTATTCTTTTGACCTAATTTTTTTACACTCCATCAAGCCGCAACTTGAAATTGTCTTTAATGGATGTTTTGATTTGACTTTTATAGGTTTTTGTTTTAAAAAGGTTTATGATTTATTATGATAATGGATGTTATGATTCGAATTTTTCAATCTTTATGAAGTTTTGACATTTTTTTCTTTTATTACACATGTTATATCTATTCTCTCTCTAAACAGGTCCCTTAACAGATGACATGTTTCTAAACAGGTCGTGTTCGTATTTGGAAAAAATGACACGATTAGTTATCGTGTCGTGTTCGTGTTCGTGTTGAACACAACAGGTCTTATCGTGTCGTGTTTGACATGTTATGCCAGCCCTAACATCGACCACGCAGAGAGAGTTACGCGCAACGCAAGAGGGTACCAAAACAAAACGTTAAAACGAAGGATAAAAAAATTGCCAAACAAAAAAGTAAAAAAGAATGTGTATCGGTAGAGTAGGCTGTTTGTGTATGAAATAATGTTCGAATATTAAGAAAAAATAAATGAATTCTATCTCACCAGGAATTAAAAAAAATTAACAGTATGATTTATTTAATATATGATAATTTAAAAAAAGTTTCCCTCCCCAGGAATTGAACCCGGGTTAATGGGTTGAAGTTGGAAACTTTATTCTTTTAAAGTGAAACAATTTTGTTTGAGAAAAAAACCCTCCAATAATTATTTATTTATTTATTTGTATCAAAACAATATGCCTAATTAAATTGCAGTGTTTGAAGAGGAATCTAAAATCCTCCTCAAATGGAATAATCATTTATCCATGCATGATGCATTGAGGATGATTAAGAACACAAAGCAGAGGATTTAAGATTTTCCTTTTGCAGTTAACACAATATAAATACACAATTACTGCAAGTATCATAGAAAAGATTAGGGAGAACATGTAACCATAAACATACATTTAGTAAGCCATTCATATGTAGCATCCAAAACCTCACAATAAAAAGACAAAATGAAATAATTAATAATTTATACACAAGATTAAAGATAGCAATTTACAGAACAATGGCACCTACTGATACATCCATTGCTTGTACAGAACCATAACCAATTTCATCCTTCAATTTACACCCAAATAAAACAAAACATATCTACTTTACCATAAATGATAATCATTCAATCTTATAAAACTGAAGTCATCCCCATTCACCAAAGTTCCTACAACATTCTTGTAAAAAAAACACTAAGACAATGTTTGATATGCATGAATGATTGGTGGAATGGAATGGGTTATTGTGATGGAATGAAAAAAAATATGT
The DNA here is from genome assembly GCA_023525975.1 of Smallanthus sonchifolius. Lineage (NCBI taxonomy): Eukaryota > Viridiplantae > Streptophyta > Magnoliopsida > Asterales > Asteraceae > Smallanthus > Smallanthus sonchifolius. The sequence continues at coordinate 69,477,291 of CM042033.1, read as the reverse complement.
TTGGTAGTCATATAGAAATGGAATGAACCATTACATAAGGAATGTGATCCTTTCACTTTTAATAATTTTCATTCTTTGGGGTATGAGTGTTTTTTTTTATTCATTCAAGGAATATAATGAATTTGTTTAATTAATGACCCGAACTATGGTCCGACCCATGACCCGGCACAGACTCGATCTATGACCCAACCCGTAACCCGAATCATGACCCAACCCATGACCCTTCCTATGACCCGACTCATGCTCGAACCCATGATTCGAACCATGACCCGACACATGAACCGACCCATGACCTGACACATGAATCGACTCATGACCCGACACATGAACAAAATAAGTGGTTAAGAAAACAATAAAGGTGGATTAAATGTCACTATTCTTAGAAAGTTCATATGTAGATGAAAAAAAAAGCGTTTGATCTTGTAGGCATATGCTCGATGCTGTAACACATTTGATATTAAATATAATAAGTCGAGTGAAAGCAATAAAGAGATAATCGTCCAACGGTGTGCAAGTTTATTTGACGATAAAAAATAAAAACAATACACATACTTGTAAGGTTAAAAAACAAAGACATATAGCACATCGGTTTTCTTGTGAGTATAAAACAAACTACAAAAAATATATTAGTATGAGATTTGCAAACCGTTGTTATAATATAATAAATCTTCACAGAAGTTGTAAACCGTTGTGTTAAGAGTTCTTTGCTAAAACAAATATGAAATAGATTAGTACAAGCTTTGAATATGTGAGAATATATGTTGTATTAAAATATTAGAAACTAGTGTGGTTTGTGACTAATAAGGAAAAGATTTGACGTTAAAATTTGGTAGTATGATGGGTTTCAAAATTTGAATTTCGAAAATACTTATAAAATTTGGTAAGTTTGACATTTTTTAATTTTAATTTGAACCGTGAATGTTGATAATTAAATTTAATTAAATCGTTATTCATTTATTAGAATTGAATACAGGTTTGAATATGAGATTTGGAAAATTTGAAATTTGAAATTCTTGAAAAAAATGGAAAGTTTGACATGATTGAATTTTTATTAGTATTTTTTTTTAATTTAGAAGTTGATTTTGATGATGACAATAGCAAGATTTCATTAAAATGAGGAGGTCTTGAGTTCAAGTCTCACTTATGATAAAAAAAATAAAAGGTTCAGGTTGGGCCAGTGGATTTTCTCACCTATAATGGATTTACTCCTGAGGGAGGTGAAAATGATCGGTGGCCAGTCACCTATGATGGATTTTCTCACATATCAGTGACCCGTCAGTAATTCAAATTTTCGTTCAAAAAAAGTGGCAACCTATCCCAGGAGGAACCCCCAACTTGGTAAACCCCCTGACATGACCACAGACCTTTTTTTGTCTGTGGCCAGGATTCGAACCCAAGACCTTTAATATGGAAAGTTTTGGGGCTACCATTATACCAAATGGCCAACGGTAACTAACTTGTTATTTATTAAAGTAGGGAGATTTATAACTTTTATAACCAAGTCTTGTAGACGTGCCCAACGATTTGAGGTCAATGATCCCTCTTTGGCACCAAGTCCGTCGATATTCTTTTATCGTCCCTAATCACTTCCTCTCACGATCACCAAATATCATTTCCTCTATGTGTGTGTGCCTCATATCAAGTCTTTCAGTCACGAATCTCATTCAAGATTACATTCGCAATGGTAACCTTAATGATGCCCGCCAACTGTTCGATCAAAATCCCAAGTCTTGTGATACCGTCGCCTGGAATTCCATGATCACTGGCTACATTAGACACAACCAAATGGAGTGTGCACATAAACTGTTCGATCAAATGCCTGTGAGAGATGTAGTTTCATGGAACACCATGTTGTCAGGTTTGAACAAGACTAAAGATCCACACAAACTCTACAAACTGTTCCTGCAAATGAACAGAGCTGGTGAACTCCCCAACCAGTTCACATTTTCAACCGTGATTAGCGGCTTCATGAACACATTTGACTTCTTGGTTCCACAACTTCATGATCTCATAATCCACTTAGGCCTTCACTCCAATGTGTTTGTGGGGTCAGCATTGATGCGCGGCTATACCCATTTAATGGACCGCGAGGCCTTACATTGCGTATTTGATGATGTCGTTGTGAAAGATGTTAGCACATGGAACGCTTTGGTTGTAGGTTATATGGAACTGGGATTCACAGATGAGGCACAGATAACTTTTGACAAGATGCCTGTTGTCAATATCATTTCTTGGACCACCTTAGTAAACGGGTACATAAAAAACCGAAAGATTAATCAAGCGAGGTCTATCTTTGACAATGTGCCAGAAAAGAACGTGGTTACATGGACCGTGATGATAAAAGGGTATGTACAATATGATAACTGCACCGATGCCATACAATTATTTATCTTGATGCTCAAATCAGGAACGCGTCCTAACCATTTTACACTTTCAACTCTCCTAGACGCATGTGCGGGTTGCTCTACATTTCTCCTTGGGAACCAGCTACATTCGTGCATTTTGAAATCGGGTTTGGATTGTGAAGTCGTCCTTTTGACTGCCCTTATTGACATGTACATGAAATGTGGTGACATTGAAGCGGGATTCTGTGTTTTTGAGTCTACGAAGAAGAAGAACATGGTGTCGTGGAACTCGGTGATTGGAGGTTGTGCGAGGCATGGATTGGCAAAACGAGCATTGTTTGAGTTTGAGAGGATGATAGAAAGTGGAGTCAAACCCGATCATGTCACATATGTCAATTTACTATCGGCTTGTGTGCATGGAGGACTTGTTGAAGAGGGTGAAAGGCATTTTAATTCAATGGGAGTAAGATATGGGATTAAAGCAGAGATGAAGCACTATAGTTGCATGGTAGATTTATATGGGAAATCAGGTGAGCTTGAGAAAGCAGAGAAACTGGTGAAAGAGATGCCTTTTGAACCTGATGTGGGCGTGTGGGGTGCACTGCTTACTGCTTGTGGTTTGCACTCGTGTTATGAGCTAGCAAACGCACTTGAGAATCTGGCACGTGATCATCCCACTATTTACTCTATGCTAATGAAGCTACATGGTGAAAAGGGTGAGTGGAGTCGGGTCATTGAGATGAGGAACAAGATGATAGAAACCGGTGCTAGAAAGCAAAAGGCTGGTAGCAGGACCCAGTTTCCTTGAGCCTGATAATTTCCAGGTTATGTGTGCTGATTTTATGTTATATATTTGCAGTTAGATTTTATTAATGAAAAAACAACTCAAATGAATTATACTTTGTGCTTGAAATAATATTGTTTTTTAGCTTTAACTCTAAATGGGTTTTTATGTTTAATGGGCTTTTAAGAAATAGCACTTTGGGTTTGGATACTTTTCTCTCCCGCTGTTAATGACCCGATCACAAGATCATGGCATTTTTACTAATAACGAAAGACCACACCAAAATACATCAACCCTAGCCTCTATTTATACTAGACCCAAACTTGAAATTTTTTAAAAAATAATTAGTTTGTCAATATTTTAGAAGTTGTATTACTCTAGTAGGCGCTTGCAATGCAGAACCAATTTTAAGTAGATTATTGTGAGAACCACATAACCTTGTACGTAATGCTAGCTAGATATAATGGGAAAGAGGGTGAATTATGTGATTACATAACCATCTTATATAATACAGTTAAAGCAATAGGTGCACAAGTTTATACAGTTCTTTTCGGTTATGTATTGAGCGGCCCTCTTATATAATATAACTTTTTGAATAAATTGATTTAGGAGGTGTTATGCATCTAATTACATGTTGGGTGGCATTTAACTCATTCGACCCATTTGACATGTTTCCTTTAAAGCTTCAATTTTTACCTGCTTGAAAAACATAAACCGAATCCACTCGTTCGTAAGTAAGCAAGTTGTAATGACACCTTTAGAATGCCATTGGTCAAACTCTTCCGTTTTATGTTGATACAGGTAACAGGATACTTAATATGCTACTGTTTCTTGTAGGGTTCAGATGGGGTTGATTTAGAAATGAATTTAAATGGAAAACATTCTATCAGGGAGATGATGTTCTTGATGGCATGGTATGTTACATATTCTCCTTTTTGCAGCAATCTACTACCCACCTCTTTAAATTACACTCTGTTATATCAAGTCATATGAAGCGTTTTCCTCATCACCTAGGTCACCTCATGCCTTAAATCTGTGTGTAAAATTGAACATATTTAACAATCCTTTAAAAGCTCTAACCGGGGTTTTCTTTACTGGATTTGTGATTATTTGCATAGAGTTTTAACTTTTAACAAACATCAAATGGCCAAGTTGAAGAAAAGTGAGGCATTCACTGTTGAAAGGGAGAAAGAGATTCAACATCTTCATCTTTTTAGTTTTTACTCCATACTAATCTGATTAACCTCCAAAAGGTTGCAGAATCGGTCAATGAGCTGGCACAAGTCATGAAGGATCCGTCGGTCTTTGTTATTGACCAGGTCAGTGAGCGACATACATTTTATATAAATTCTTCATAGTTTTTGTGTGTCCATCAACTGAAACTAGTTTCACAAATATACAAAATGTTGCAGTGACCGTGGATGAAGGCCTTAAACAGCTACAAAAGGTAAGAATGTTATTTTAATAATTTATCATATTTTAATATATTAATTATCATAAAATCACATGTTAGACAAAAAAGTGTTTTAACATCATCAATGAGCTAGATGCTTTGAAGAACACGGGCCTGTGCATACATAGAGTATACAAATTCAAATTTCTCTCCCTCATTTCGTTTTCAACTATTAGGGTACGTTTGGTTTGATGGAATTGAATGAAATTGGAATTGAGATTCCATTCTTTATTGTGTTTGGTTTGCATAATTTGTTGGAATTGGAATCTAAATTCATTTTCAACATGTTTGGTTACAACAAGAATTGGAATTGGAATTGGAATTAATTCGAACAAATTCCTTCAAACAAAGGATTTCAAATTCCTTCCAAATTTTGAAGGAATTCACCAAAAAGAAATGGAATCTTCTACCATTCACCGTTGTCGCATCCTTACCCCTTAATCCCGGCCGCCGCCGCCGCCAACCCCCGACCGCCAACCGCCGCCCCCCAACCGCCGCCGCCCCCTACCGCCTCACGCGGGGTGATGTGGTGGTGGCGCAGTGACAAAAGGTTAATTACATGGGTGGTGGTCGGTGGCAGCAACGCGTTGGGGGTCGGTGGCGGTGTCGAGGAGCGGGCAACGGTGATAACGACGACAACCAGTTGGTGGTGGTGGCGGAATGGTTGGGTGACAGCGGGGTCCAGTGGCGGGGTGGTTGGTGGGGGGCCGACGACATTCAGTAGGTGGTGGTCATTGTGACATATTCCAATTCCTTTATGATGGTTTTGTTACTCAAATGGATTAGGAATTCAAATTCCTTTAATAGATTCCAATTCCTTTGAATTATAAATCATTTGGACAAATTACAATTCCAAATATAATTCCTTAAAATTCCAATTCCAAATCCAATTCCAAATCCAATTCCGTACTATTACTATACATACATTTTGAAGCTTGTGAATAGTACTCATTCGAATAGGGTGCTACCATGAAATTCCTAAAAGCTTATATGGTATTCCTAAAATTTGGGATGTTACACACAAACACGAAATTCCATATGTTTATGTGTTCGTGAACCGTCCGTTTGTGCGATAAAAGCTTGATGAACGAATGAACATGAACAATGTCTCGTTCAGTTCGATTCATTTACACCCTTGATTGATTTATCTCCTCTGTCACCACATCATCAATCAAATCTAATTACTCGTCATCTCTTTACCCAATGTATATATATATATATATATATATATAAATGAACTTGATATTGTTAGTTTTGATCTTCAAACTTCGTAATTAGGTATACCGTATACATATTAAAATCGTTAGAAGAGATGTTACCGAAACGACTGAAGAAGCTAGACATAGAGCGGGGAATGGTGTAACCGTTTACATCTAACTTGATTTAACTTTAAAGTACGCTTTATTGAAGAACCAAGTTAAAGAAAACATAAAAACAATGTGAAAAAAGATCTTCTCCAAAACACTAAAACTTCTAAAGATTTACAAGAAATAACAATAACAACAATGGGAAGATTTGTTAAAAACCCTAGATGAAATGCAATGGAGGTCGTATAAGAGAGAAGACAGAAAGTAATAACAATAACAATAGGAAGATTTGTTAAAAACCCTAGATGAAATGCAATGGAGGTCGTATAAGAGAGAAGATAGAAAGTAGAGAGTTAGGAATGAGTGAATTAGTGTATAACAATATAACATTCCAACTCGTTAGGGCTGGCGTGCAACTTATATAGAAATCATAAATCAAATGATATTCCATTTCCATTAATGCTTATGTCTAAAGAATTTCAAGATAAAATTATTTATTTGCTACAAAAGTCTCATTCAACTCTCGAGTACTCTTCCGTTTCTTCTCAAATAACCCTAATAACTACGTACAAGAAACATGAGTACACCTAAGCAATTGCCTAGTGAGCAGATAACGGGTAATAAACTATAATATGTTATCTCAGAAAAAAGGTTTGTAGATACAAAATCAAGTCATATAATATAACATATATAAATACATCATAACATTTCATGAGACATCATAACATTTCATGAGATGGTACCTGAGGTTCATGAGATTCAATTAATTAGTGTGGATAACACAAGACAGATAGCTCATATGTCCATATGGGAATAGACGTGTGGGCAAATCACTAACCCATATCCTGCAGTAACATGCTCATTTACTTTATCATATGATCGATCCATACGCCTCTAGGGTTTTACATAATGTAAGATTGTTTTAAAAGGCGCGATGTGCTCTAACCCATTCAAGATCTTGGAAGCCTACGCGCTTGCCAAACGCCTTATATCCATGAATATTTATAAATTACTTTGAACAATATTTTGTACCATTTTAGTCCTTAAACATAAAAATAAAAATAAGACAATAAAAAACATACAATTTAATAATATAAAGAATACCACCTATCTTTTTATCATATTTTTATATTTATTTACAACATAGAAACTCTATGTATAACACAATAAAATATTACGAACCAATAACCAAACACCATTTCTTATTTTTTTTATACCTCCTTTTCACACCGACACACTCAAACTTCTCCCAATCTGTTTTTTCTTAGTTATCTCTTTAAAGCCACATGATGACAGGCCATTTTTATTTTTATTTTTATTTTTTTTATCCCCGCCTTTCTCAACCTAGCTCCATCAGTAAGCATTGCTAATTCACCACGCATCATGAGATTGTTACACACTTCCGATACTATGAAGTGATTTCTCCATCAACAATTGTCCAGTGAGCGGATAATGGGTAATAAACCATAATATGTTATCTTAGAAAAAAAAGGGTTTTAGATGCAAAATCAATTCATATAACATAACATATATAAATACATCATAACATGTCATGTCATGAGATGTTACCTGAGGCTCATGGGATTCAATTAATTAGCGTGGATAACGCAAGATAGATAGTTCATCTGTCCATGTGGGAATAGAGGTGCACAAACCGGATTTTGTTTGGAACTGGATCCGAACCAGATCCGTCAACGGCGGTCAACAACATGACACAGGGGAACCAGTTCCGGATCGTATCCGGTTCTGGGAGTGAAGATGTGGAACCTATTGGAACGGACCGGACGTTTGGAAGATGACTTATAGTAATTTGTTCCAACCTAAGACATAAACAAAGACAAGGATAATAAGACTCGTTAAAGACCCAATATACAAATAAAAATGGGGATCTTTTTTGACATGAACCGGATATATGAAAGAATTTGACACTCCCCTTTTTACATATATTTATTTTATTGATCAGTAATAATAATGTCAGAAATTTTGATGTAGTTTACACAATAATCATAATTTCTTTATATTCATTTTATCAATTAACATGGACAAAAAAAACCGGTTCCACCGGTTTTAAAAAATAAACAAATATACACTATAAAATACATGTTTTATTTATTTTTTATATTTTTTAAGTGATTTAACAAAAGTTCGTACAAAAGAGTTACAAAAAACATAATAGAATCACAAAATATATATTATTTATTGTGACTCGTTATTCGTCGTCTGCTCGTCTTAGTCCTCGTAACATCGATTTTCAATCTTCTTCGCTTAAGATACGTTGAGCTTCATCATAAGCTTGTTCTTTGTCCGAAAGTGGATTCGCCGCCCCTTGTTCTACTTCGAACTCGTGTATTTCTTGTTCAATGTCAAGCTCGCCTTCTAGTTTTGCAACATGTTGTACACGTTCGGCGACATCCAAATGGTCCTTCAAGCAAATACGCATCTCCATAGATTCCGGTGTAAGCCTCGTTCTTCGAATAGACAAAACCCTACCACTAAGAAAAAAAAGCAGATTCCGAAGCTACCATGGAAGCTTGGACGGTTAGTAGTCTTAGCCGATAATTATTAAAGTGTATTTATGGAATTGATTTATATTGTAATTAAATATTGATTATGATTCCTGATTTAGTGGTAGGGTTTGTTTGTATTTTCCCCTATATAAAGGGCACCGTTTATTAATGAGAATTCATTCAGATTTTACATAATACAAAAGCTTTCATGGTATCAGAGCTTCGGTTCTGATTACCCTACCACCGTTCCTTTCTTTTACTGATTTTTTTTTCAGCAATACACTTTCAGCCGGCCCTACCTTCTCCCCTATTCATCTGTTTTCCACCGGTAATACTACCATGTCAAAACCTGATGATCTGGGGTCATCCTCTAAATCGTCCAATCATACCTTACATCCAGCCTATTCGGTCATTAATATCCAATCCAAAATTCGTACCCTTGATGGCACAAAGGTTACCTATTCGTCGTGGGTTAAATTATTCAAGTTCCATGCCATCGCATTCAAGGTTTTAGATCACCTTGATGATACCCCAACGCCGGCATCCACGGCTCCCAACTATGATGTGTGGAAAGAACTCGATGCACTTGTGTCTCAGTGGATTTACAGTACAGTATCTGATGACCTTCTCACTCGAATCCTCGACATCGAATCCACGGCCCGGGAAACCTGGCTCAAACTGGAGAAGATCTTTCTCAGTAACAAGCAAGCCAAGGCAGCCGCTCTGGACGCCAGATTTGTCAATTTAACGCTTGCTGCATGCACCTCTGTTGACGATTACTGTCAACAACTCAAAGAAATTGCCAATCAACTTGTTGATGTTGATCAACCAGTCACCGATAAACGACTGGTATTACAGTTGGTACGTGGACTCTCCGCGGAATTTGACACTACTGCCCAATTGATACACTCACAGGCAGCCGATTGGGATCTTGCTAGAACAATGTTACATGATGAAGTTTTACGTCGGGAGGCAAGACAATAGAAGTCGACCTCGGTTTTGGTTGCACCCGCGGCCCCTACATCACAACCGAACCAAAACCCCACTAATACGCAACAACCGGTTGACCCTAATTCGAATCAGTTTCAATCTTACCGGGGCCGGGGACGGGGACGCGGTCAAAACTACCGAGGTCGTGGCAGCCGTGGTAGAGGAAGCAGAGGATCATCAGGAAACAATTGGGCTTTTCAACACTCATCGGGCCAGCAATCATATCCTCAATGGGCTTGGTGGAACACCCCACCATGCCCTTACCCTACACAAACATCATGGCGGCCCAACCAAACCAGCCCATATCCACCGCCGAACTCAGCTCCATCGGCCCACTATGCTGGTTACCCAAACCCAATGCCTTACGGCCCGATACCGGCTCCTCAGGCCCCTACCTTTGTAACTGGTTTGGATGCTTTGAATCCATTTGATTTAAGTGCGGCTTTCAATACCATGCAACTCAATTACACTGATCCTAATGCAATCATGGACACAGGGGTTGAAGGACATGTCACTAACAACCGAGGTATGATTCACCAACTCAATTCATCTACTGTAAATACTAAACTTATGGTTGGCAATGGACAATTTTTACCAATTGAGGGATCCGGTACCGGCTTCCTTCCAATTCAAAACCGTACCTACATTTTACCGAATATTCTTCACAGTCCAAAAATTATCAAAACCCTTTTATTGGTTCGCCAATTTACCCGTGATAATAATGTTTCGATAGAATTTGATCCGTTTGGTTTTTCTTTGAAGGACCTCAAAACTGGGCGCCTACTTTCCCGCCACAATAGCACGGGCAATCTCTATCCGATTACGCCACCAATCCTTCCACCACAAGCTTGTTTCATCGCCTCTACAACTTTACCTTGGCATGATCGTCTTGGACATCCAGGCGCTCAAGTTTTAGATGTTCTTAGTAGACGTTTTGGTTTTTCTTGTAATCACAATAAGACTTCTATTTTTTGTCATTCTTGTCATTTATCAAAGAGTAAACGCTTGCCTTTTTATGGATCTAATTCCTTTCCATTTGATATCATACATTGTGATTTATGGACGTCTCCTATTCTGAGCAAAACTGGATATAAATATTACATGGTGTTAATTGATAATTTTTCCCACTTTGTTTGGGTTTATCCGCTTAAATACAAATCTGAGACATTTCCCACATTTGTCAAATTTCATCGTATGATAGCCACTCAATTTAATCATCTCATAAAAACGTTTCAATGTGATTTGGGTGGGGAATTTGATAATAATGCATTCAAAAATTTTGCTCAACAAAATGGTTTTTTGTTTCTTTTTTCCTGCCCCCAAACGTCATCACAGAACGGTCGTGCGGAGCGAATGATACGTTGCCTTAACGATATCATTCGCTCCTTGCTAATTCATGCCAATCTTCCTCCCATGTTTTGGGTGGAAGCCCTTCATACTGCCGCCTACCTACACAATATATTACCCACAAAATGATTAAACTTTTTTACTCCCACTTTCGCCTTATACCTTCGCCATCCGACATACAATCATCTTCGTGTTTTTGGGAGCGCCTGTTATCCGAATACCTCCGCCACACAACCACACAAACTACATGCACGGTCTGTCCGTTGTATCTTCCTCGGATATCCTCCGGACTTTCGAGGCTACCGGTGTTTCGACCCATCCACCAGGAAGGTCATAATCTCTCGGCATGTTACTTTTGACGAGACTACCTTTCCATTCACCATACCCAACTCACCCTCCTCTTATAGCTTTCTCGACGATACCATTCCTCCAGGTTTTTCGTTTTCACCTCCGCCTCCTCTGCCGAAACCCATTCTACAGCCCCCCCCTCACCATTTTCGATCGTTTATACGCACCGAACACGACATACATCTGCTAATTTAGCAGCCCCTACGGGTGCTTCTGCAGCCCCACCGGTGACATCAGCAGCCCCTTCGGCTGTCTCAGCAGCCCCTACGGCTGTCTCAGCAGCCCCCGCAGCTACGCACTCACCTCGGCCTGCTGCATCAGGTCCTACGGCTGCGTCCACAGCCCCTGTCCAACCGTTGCCATCCTCCTCAGCTTCTAATCTCCATCCCATGACTACACGATCCAAAGCCAACCACACTCTCCTCTCAACTACCATTTCCCCAGTGCCGAACTCTTACACCAAAGCTTTTGCCGACCCTCATTGGTTAAGTGCCATGCAAGCCGAATTTAGTGCTTTACAGGAAAATGGAACTTAGGAATTAGTACCTCGGCCGATTGATCGACCGATTATACGCTGTATGTGGCTGTTTCGGCACAAATTTAGATCGGATGGATCCCTAGAGCGATATAAAGCAAGACTGGTTGTTAATGGTAAGTCACAAACCGTTGGGGTTGATTGTGAGGATACCTTTAGCCCGGTTGTCAAACCGGCTACTATCAGGACAGTACTATCGATTGCGGTGTCTCGCTCTTGGCCTCTACACCAACTAGATGTCAAGAATGCTTTTTTACACGGTGATTTGAACGAGACAGTTTTTATACATCAACCACCGGGATTTGTGGATCGGCGTTTTCCTAATTTTGTTTGCAGGTTGAAGAAATCGCTCTATGGTTTGAAACAGGCTCCCCGTGCGTGGTACACACGATTCGCCACCTACATTTTATCGCATGGTTTTAAAAGCAGTGTGTGTGATAATTCTCTATTCATTTATACGCGGGGTTGTCATACGGCTTATTTACTGCTGTATGTGGATGATATTGTTCTTACAACATCTTCAGATGATCTACTACAGGATATTATTCGTACACTCTCAAGAGAGTTTGCTATGACAGATCTGGGCCCATTACATCATTTCTTGGGAATAAAAGTAACTCGGGATTCAAAAGGATTATTTTTGGATCAGGCTCAATATGCCAACGATATAATCTCACGGGCTTCTATGGCCTCTTGTAAGCCATGCTCCACACCGGTTGACTTATCCGCCAAACTTAGTGCCACAGATGGGCCCTTATTTCATGATCCTACGTTGTATCGCATTTTAGCTGGTGCCTTGTAATACCTTACATTCACGCGTCCGGATATTTCATATGCTGTTCAGCAGGTGTGCTTGTTCATGCATGAACCTCATGATCCTCACTTTGCTTTTCTGAAGCGTATACTACGGTATTTACAGGGTACGGTTGATTATGGCATCCGCATTACACGGTCGAACACTCATTCCTTGATTGCTTATTCAGACGCTGATTGGGGTGGTTGTCCTGATTCCCGGCGATCTACTAGTGGTTATTGTGTATTTCTTAGGGACAATTTAATCTCTTGGTCCTCTAAGCGTCAGCCAACGATATCTCGTTCTAGCGCGGAAGCCGAGTATCGAGGTGTTGCTAATGCAGTTGCTGAAGCAACTTGGATTTGAAATTTATTACTCGAATTACAACTTCCCCTTCGTCGGGCTTCCGTAGTTTATTGTGATAATGTTTCCGCTTTGTACTTATCTGATAATCCGGTTCAGCATCAGCGCACCAAACATATTGAAATTGATATTCACTTTGTTCGGGAAAAGGTGCGCATTGGTCATATACGGGTTCTTCACGTACCATCTTCTCTTCAGTATGCTGACATTTTCACGAAAGGGCTTCCTCGGCAGTTGTTTCAGTCTTTTCGTTCCAGCTTGAGCGTCTGTCCTCCTCCCGCTCAAACTGTGGGGGAGTCTTAGCCGATAATTATTAAAGTGTATTTATGGAATTGATTTATATTGTAATTAAATATTGATTATGATTCCTGATTTAGTGGTAGGGTTTGTTTGTATTTTCCCCTATATAAAGGGCACCGTTTATTAATGAGAATTCATTCAGATTTTACATAATACAAAAGCTTTCAAGTAGGTCACGGGCCATTGCGGCTAGAACGGGATATTGGGATTCCCTTCCTTGCCACCAACTCAAGATATCAAAGTTTTCAAACTCTTCGGATCTTTGAGTTGAAATAAAGTCGGTTGCTTGATATCTCCCGAGCTCGCTACTTAGTGTGTTTCAAAATAAATTTAGCATCGGGTTCCTTGAACTACTAGAACTTGAACCCAAAGCCATTGATTCACGTATGTTTGATGGATTACCACTTTCACCATATTTACGTAAATAATAATCAAACATATTTTGAAAAGCCGAGTTGAAATCCTTTATTGCATTTGATTCAAAATTTGGGTCTTGCTCGTACATATTTAAATCGTCCGATATTGATCCAATTAAGGTTTCAACACCGGTTACATTAATCGTTGGGTTTAAGGCGGTCGGACATGTAACAACGGCCGACATTTCCGAAAAATATTTTTTAAATTTAGCTTTCATAGGTGTTACCATTTTTTCAAAAATATGCCGTGATATTCAAACTCTTTTAATTTATTACATATTAAATATAATTGTTGAAGTATTAGCTAAGACGTGGGATAATAAACTCCCGATAAACATGTAGTTGCATTTTTAAAAACCTCAAGCAAGTTAGTTTCTCGATCGTATCCCAACTTGTATTATCAAATTTTTGTGAACAACGATTCTTTTGGACAAGTTCATCATGTAAATGTTTTAAAGTAACTCTTTGCCTTAAGGTCGATTCAAACATTTTCTATGTCGAGTTACATCTAGTAGGTACGTCCCAATTCGGACCTAAAAAGATGGAATCCGTTTGTTGGCACAAGTTTCTATAGTTTATATATCTTTTTTTGTTTGTGCTAAAAACTTCCTGTAACATCAGTTTAAGTTTTTCTTTCACGTCTCTTATTTTTTGGACGTTTAGACCGTCTTGCACACCCAAGTTAGTGATTTGTGCAACACATCGACTATGAAAGAAAACACCATTACAAGGCGGTTCGTATTTAATTTTTAATTTTTCCACCGCGTTTGTGTTATTTGAAGCGTTATCAAAAGATATTGAAAATATTTTTGGTTGAATTTTATAAGTTAGAATTACCGAGTCTAAAATATAAAATAAGTTTTCACCGGTATGTGGATATCCAAAATAATCAAACGCAATCGTACGCTTCATCATTTGCCACGATTCGGGTTGAACCCAATGTGCGGTAACGCAAAGGTACGATTCGGGTAAACCATGTGGAGCGGACCAAACGTCCGTGGTTAAGTTAATGCCGGTATTTAAACTTTCAAAACCTAAAATTAATTCTTTTTTATCTCTTTTCTACATTTTTAAACAATCTCTTCTCAAAGTAGAATGACTTACATTTGTGTAACTCGGTTGAAACGTCTCTTGTATCATCCTCGTCAAGCGCGGGTTATCAAAGTGATCAAACGGCAATCCTTCTTGAATGACGAAATGTGTCATTTTCTCACGAACCCTCTCGATATTGTATTGCCAAACTCATTCATCTCTTTCAATTTGAGTTTGATCTTCCCCTTGAGTGTGTTTTGCGTGACTAACAATATGTTTCCTCAAAGTGTTATTTCCCGTAGCACCCAAAATTTTACCACAACGTTTGCAACGAGCCTTTTGCGAACCGTTCGACATTTCACATAACTCGAAATGAGCCCATATCTCTTGGTTTCGGGAGCAAGGAAATACTCTCACCACCGTGGCGTCGCTAGTAGAACCACTAACGGAATTTTGAGTGCTTGCGGAACCGGAAGCCGTGAGATCGTAAAAAGTGAGCGTTTTTTTTTTGCTTTTTGAGAGCGTTTTTGTGTTTTGAGAGCTAGAATGTTGTTGTGAACTAACTCATACCCCCAAATCCAATACCTATTTATACTAAGTTTCAAGTCTCAAAAACAAAAAAAAAATCAAAAAAACGTCTATAATAACGGCTATATAGCCATTTTTCCTCCAACGGCTAGAACCGGACAAAACCGGTTCCATTTTGTCCGAAAAAAACCGGTTCCAATTTATCCATTTTTTGTCCGATTTTTATCCAGTCCGTATAAAACCCGGGACCGGTTCTAGATCCGTCGGATCTAAAAAAATCCAGTCCGGTTCTTTTTTAACCGGTTAGTGTCGGATCCTATTTCGGATAATCCGTCGGATCGGATTCGGATCCGATTTGTTTGTGCACCTATACATGGGAATAGACGTGTGGGCAATTGCAAACCACTTTGACCTATTCCCTATGGTAACATGTTCATTTACTTTATCCTATGATTGATCCATACTCCTTTATAATTTTACATAATGTAAGATTGTTTTAAAAGGCGCGATGTGCTCCAAGCCCTTCAAGATCTAGGCGCTAGTCTCTAACGCCTTATACCCATGAATATTTATAAATTACTTTGGACAATATTTTGTACCATTTTAGTAAACATAAAAATAAGACAATAAAATACATAAAGTTTAATAATATAAAGAATATCAGCTATCTTTTTTATCATATTTTTTTATATATATTTACAACAAAGAAACTCTGTATAACACAATAAAATATTACTAACCAATAACCAGACATCATTTCTTATTTTCTTTATACTTCCTTTTCACACCGACACACTCAGGCTCTTCCCTCTCTCTTTCTTTTTCTTAGTTACCTCTTTAAAGCCACATAATGAGAGGTCATTTTTTTCCTTTATCCTCACCTTTCTCAACCTAACTTCATCAATAACGCTTCATGAGATCGTTACACACTTCCAATACTATGAAGTGATTTCTCCATCAGCACTACTGCCTCGAGCCTCAGACGCGCTTTTGTAAACAACTTTAGGTATAAAACTGATTTTACAAACCTAATTATTTAATCATGACATAATTTGTTCTTTTTGTTCCAAAAGCTTCTTCCAAAAATGGAAAAAAAGAACCAAAGTTGAAGACTTTAGGGACTAAACCTGTGCTACAAATAGCATTAGGGACCAAATCAGAAAATTTTTATAAAATAATAAAACCCCAAACCGGCTGGGAAACCAATTGTCGTCTTTCTCACAAAACCCCCAAATTAGTATGGAAAACTTTGGCCCTTTGATGACACGTTACCGTACGAAACTAAACCTTGCATCGGTGCTATGGCTCGAAGGTTTCCGAGAAGCTTGCTGTCTACACAGAGTTGCCATTTACTGTCTCAGGTTCTCTTCTAGTTTCGCAATTTTACGCTACTGTTATCTTCGATTTCAACTTCTTGTTGTTTAATTTTGATCTGTTTGCTTCTTTAGGTCGAAGGAATTGATGATCCGAACTGGACAGTGCTTTCTATTGAACGGTTTTATCTTTTTAGGAAGGTGATCCCTGCTTTTAAGTTGATATTGGAATATTGAGTTGATTGATCCTACCTTTGTTTCAAAACAAGTGTTAATTTAATTTGAATTTCAATTGGACAGGAGTATTTGTTTGTGTAATTTGAATTGATAACTATATCTAATTCACAAGAATGACTCAGAGCATTTTGGATGTGAAACCAGGGAAATCTTTGTCATATCTGAATCTAAAAATAAAAAATAATAAGAAGCTAATACACAGTGCCTTTGCTTTGAGGGGGCAGTTTTGTAAAAATCGCTAGGCGCTAGTCGGGCGGTGGGGTACCGGCTAGTGATTAATCGGATTGGAATTTTTATATGTAATTTTCAGTTATATATATATATATATTTAGTACGAGGTTTCGCTAAAAAGTCAAAAAAGTGTAAAAAGTGTAAAAAGTCGTTTAAAACGCTCATAACCGGCTCATACGAACTCCGATTTTACTCATTTCGGCGGCGTTGGAACCGTCTCGTCAACTCTACGATCTTAGCTTTGGGGGTGGGGTGGGGGTTAGGTTTTTGGGGGGGTTGGGTTGGAGGTTTAGGCTTTTTGGGGGTGGTGGTGGTGTTTTTAGATGACTTTTTCGACTTTTTAGGTTTTTTTGTTAGGATTTAGGTTTTTGGGGGTGGGGGGTTTTAGGTTTTTCGGGGTGGGGTGGGGGTTTTAGGCTTTTGGGGGTGGGGGTGGGGGTTTTAAAAGACTTTTTACACTTTTTAGACTTTGTAGAATAACCCTCCCCTATATATTTATACACATTTTTATATGTAATTTTCAAAATTATATATATATACACACGTTTTTATAAATCGCCGGAATTTACAAGAAAATGGCCGGAATCTCGCTGGAAAAACGGGAAGTCACCGGTTTTTGTCCGATTAGGGCCGATTTTGACGACCGTTGACTGATTAGCGATTTTTAGGCTGATTAGCTCAAAATTCCTAGGTCTTTGGCCTAATCGCGATTTTTGCAACACTGCTTTGAGGTTTTGAAATGCAACAAGGTTCCTATTGGCCAGTGGTGCCATCCAATACATAAAAATAAACAAAATTCTGTAGTGTTTATATATATATTTTTAGTTGTTACTAAATTGCAATCCCGTTTGATATTCTGCTCGTTTACTTTGCAGTATTTTCATTCTAAGATCTCTCATCCTTCCAACGCTAGAATGGATATTGCCTTTTGGAGTCCCTGATGGTTATCAAGAGCCATGCTTATCGGAGATGCCTATAAGATTGTATGCCTTTTTACGACTTGGACTCTTGCAACTTATTTATGTGAGTATATAATAGGAAAGTTGGTTTAAGTTATGGCCTTATGGGTGCAGTTGCCTTTAAAACATCATATATCTTAAGGTGCCTATAAACAATCATTTGAATTCTTGAGATGTGAATTTCCCGTGTTTCCTACAATATTTCACCGCTAGATATGTTTATAATCAAGGTTTTAAAAGTTCTTTGCGTACGTAATATATTCATTTATTGTTATGCAGTTTGTTTTGCATGTTGTGCTCAGAGTTCTACAAGATTAAGTAAAATCTGGAAACCTTTTATAACATTCCCTGCTAAAAACTAATCCTACATCTTAATACTTGCTTGTGCTTTGATGTTATTAGATAAACATACTTGATTAATGTTTAAGAATGCTTCTCTCCCTTTAGTTAATGATGCATAGTTTTTTTGTTTTACTCATGACGTTGAGTTTCTTATGAAACTGAAAACATTTGTGCCATCAATGGCTCTTCTTTTGAAATCTTAGCGTTATAGATCAATTGATATGATGTTTTTCTTTTTTACAGGCTCTATGGTTCTACCCTTTGTACATATTCAGCTTCATTTTAAGCACTATATGGTACATTATTTTATACTTTTGTTGCTTCTTATAATTTGCTGGCTTATAACTATATGTGTACACATGCGTATAACTTCTATAGGTACAATGATATTGCTCAGTTTGGTCTTATGGTTACTGAAAAAGATGGGCCGACCAATTTAGCTCCATCTAGCCAAAAGGAGTCTTCAACTTCACAAAATGCAACACCTGTCGATAAACCAACTGACCTTGGGCGGTACTATTATATACTTTAGATGCAAACTATCTTGTTAGTTGTGACTGATGCTCATTTAGTTGCTATAATATCAAAAAAAAAAATTTGCAGGGTCATGATAGGAATAGCAGAACAGGGGTATTCACTTCTCCTATTGACCTTCTTTTTCTTGGAGGTATATATGTTAACTTATCATGTTATATTTTTGTTTTAAAATGGTAGTCTTTGGTAATATGTGCTGAAAATAATGGGACTGTAACAGGTTTACCTCACAGGTTTTGTACCTTATATTGGGAAGGCTCTCAATTTTGTA
Source organism: Smallanthus sonchifolius (assembly GCA_023525975.1). Lineage (NCBI taxonomy): Eukaryota > Viridiplantae > Streptophyta > Magnoliopsida > Asterales > Asteraceae > Smallanthus > Smallanthus sonchifolius. The sequence continues at coordinate 69,458,356 of CM042033.1, read as the reverse complement.
CTTCTTTCATGGATGTATGCGTATTACTGCTTTGAGTATGTGTCGACTACATGGCTACCATTTGTTAAAAATTAGAGGTGGCATAATGTTGGGTTTGGCAACAGGTCAAACCGGTTATTTTTTTGTTTGCAAAATGGGTGGGTTGAGTTGATCTGGAACACTATTTGTTCAAATTTGTTACATACTTTATATAAACAGCTCATGTGCCAAAAATGATTACGGAAGTTATATTATTTCAATAATAATCATATAATTTTGTTGATTAATAAAATGATTTAGAAGGTTTTTTGCAGTAAATGCCCATTTTGGGTGACTTTCGACCCGTTTGACTTTGACCTGTTTTCTTTTAAGCCAGGGTTTTTAAACCCTTTTGACTCGATTAAAACTTAACCTGAATTAACCCGTTCGTATGTAAATGGGTCGAAACTGCCACTTCTACGGTACTAATGTTGGTTACCACAAGTCTTCTCATTGTAACTTTTTAATTTTGTAGGTACAAATGGAACTTCTCTGGCCTGAGTTTGGATAAAAGGCTCGACTTTTTTGAGTCCAACTGGGCATTCTTTGCTGGTTTCGGTATTTTTCATTTTTTTCTACTTATGTTGGGTTTGTGTCAGATGTTTTAGTTCAGCATTTCGTTTGGTTTCAACCATGTGTAGCCCCTAACCAAAAAAGAAACTTGAAAGGGAAATGATAAATCACTCTCCTTCTGAAAAAGTTTGTGTTAGCATGTTCAATGAGTCTGTTATCTAAAAATAGTGCTTCCTCCATCCTAAAATTAATTTTAACAGTTTATTTTTTGGCAACGTCTCAAGCCATTATTACCTATTTGCTCGTTGTAACTACAAAGTCTTATTAACTTGATGTAGCTAGCGATTACTCTTTTTATTTGTCGTTCAAGGGAAGGGTATTTCTAGTAAACTATGTACCCATACTCGGTCAAAACACTTCTCATAAACTATGTACCAACACTAACTTTTGCGTTTAATTTTTGGTCGGAGGGAAAAGTTAATGCTATTGATGGGATTATGCCATCACTTGTGCACCGTAGTTACTTACTGAGAAGCTACCAATCTTGAATATAATCCTTATTGAGCATGTTAGTATAACTTTAAGGGTGGCACAATTTTTTGTTTTTCATTTCTTTTTGGTGATTAAGATGTGAGAATACTATTCATGTGAGTATCAAAATTGTACTTTCAGGATCTCCTTGTGTTCTGGCAATTTTCTTTTTTTCTCCTTTAGTGAGTTATGGAGTAATGGCGGTACTCTTTCCAATGGTAAATACTCGAACACTTTCTGTATTTAAATACCACTAAAGCAGGAATAATATGAATTCAGAATTTTCATGAATTCTCTTTACATATTTAATACCTTATGGCTGACTGTCACGGGCTTAAAATCTTACAAGGTTGTGACAATGGGTTTGATTAATAATTTAATTGACACTAATAATTTGTGTTCCAGTTCGTTTTGACTGCAGCAGGCTCAGATGCTGACAGTGTAGTTAACGCTCATAAAATGAATTGGAGAGGTGAAGAATTGAGAAAGCTTCCTATATTTTATGCTGCAGATAAGTTATTGTAAGAAAACTACTTTGCATAACCTCTTACATATTTTGTCATATCAATTGACAAGCAGTGGCGGATCCAGGAAATTTTTTCATGGGGTCGGTTGACTAGCCATATATAACGCGTATATAACACTAAAAACTTTTCATGGTGGACAATCGGGGGGCGATTACAAAATTTTACGGGGGCATCGAGATTTTAACGCGTATACATCACTAATTTTTTTTTTTAATGGAGGGCGGCTGCCCCCCATCCTCAATACATAGGTCCGCCTATGTTGAGGAGCATTTCATTCAGAAGTTATTATTGTTACACTTACTTTCTTTTTTGATTGCTAAACAATTATTATCAAAAATTCAAAATATAACTAAATCATTTCTCAAGTATTACAAAGATGTCAAACCAGAGATTCACTATGGTAGGAAGAAATCTTCTTTCCTAGAGACCCACATTTTAATTTCTGGTTGGTTATTCTTTAGAGGTGGCAAAGTGAGCAGGTCGGGTAACACATCCTTGGTTTTAAAAAGCGCGCCTCAGGCGCAAGGGGCTGCGCTTTTGGTGACAAGGCGCATGCAAACATAAAGCGCACCTGAGACGCGATTTTTTGGCAAAAAATTGGCTCGAGCGCAGCTGAAGCGCGCGCTTTATGTTTATGGGTCTTTTTTGTGCAGCAGAATGTTGTACATCAGGCTTTTAAGGTTGTACATGTAGGTAATTTACATGTTAAAACATATTTAAAGCTTATTATAGTTAAATTTTGAGTAGGGGATGCTAAAAACCTATGATATATAAAAAAAATTATATAATCATTTTGCGTCTCGCGTACGAAAAGCTCACCGCTTTTGCGCTTTGCACCTCGGTTTTAGACCATGTTGCTTTTGTGCGCTTCTCGCTTTTTAAAACCAAGGACACGTCAAAACGGGTTCAGGTCAGATATTATTTATATGATACGGGTAAGGTTGGGTTTATCTAAAACACTTTTGCCTGGATACCTAATATTTTTTAATTGATTCGTGTGCCAAGTATGATGGGAAAAATTATATTATGTGAATGAGATGATGTGTTTTTAAATAAAATATTTTAGGAGTTATATTTAGGCAACCATCAACTCATTGGACCAGTTTAACCCACTAGAGATGGGAAAAAACCCAAATCTACCATTTAAAAGTAAATGGGTCAAAACCGTCACCTCTACTTTAATATTCGGGCCAGAATATTTAAAGAAAGACGGATATTAAACTGAAGCCAAACAAAATTCTGGTGTAATTGCATGCATCATTACCAAATTTAGTCTAAATGTACATTTTTTTATTATCATTTTCTCTACAGGATGAGAATCTTGTCTTTTCTTCCTGTGGAACCTCAGGAGCAAGCATCCGACAAGAAAGCACCCTGAGACTAACATGCTGATCTTAAGAAATTGAAGCTTTCCTCTGTGCCACTGTTCATACAAAGATTACATTTAGTTGTTTTATGGCTTAGAATTGATTAAAATGTGTGACATTTGCAGTAGATAGAAAAATGGTATTGCCATAACTGGAATAGTGTGCAGTTTGAAGATCATCTTTGTTTTATTAACTTACACAAAAAATCATAAATGTTTCCATGAAACTGGAAGTGTACAACATTCAATGCATGTGGTGCAAGTCATTTCATAGTGTGGCTCTCACCCTTTTGTATCATCTTTTCTTGAGTTAGGCCTTTTATCAACTTTATATATGCAAATTTTGTCTAAAATATGAGTGTAAGGGGATCAGGTATACTCACGTGAAACACCCCCGTGATCCTACGTGGGATAATGATCACGGCGTGATCATTTTGGAACACCGCCCCCTCGCCTAAAAAATCACGGCGTGATATTGTGGCGTGAGATTTATCACGCGAGCTTTTGCTTAATTTCAAAAAAAAATTACCGTTTAACGGTATTATTTTGTACCGTTAGAAAAAAAAATTAATAATTATTAATATTAAATTATACTCATTATAAATACCCAATTTATATACTATAATATTCATACTTTTAACCATTTTATCTCATCTTCTCTATACTACAAAAAAACTTATAAAATGTCTTCATCATCAAGCAAGGAAGCCCGAGTAATGGCGTTCGGAGCTATGGCATCGGCGGCGGTTAGGTGGTGGGAAGAGGCGGAATCGTCCTCAAGACCATTAAAACGAAGCGCACGTCTCAACCGTAACCGGGCGGCGGCTAACACACTTTTACTCAAAGATTACTTTGACGAAGGTTGTTTATACGGGGAGGAGCAATTTAATACACGGTTTCGAATTAGTCGGAGATTATTTTTAAAAATTAATACTGATCTCGAGAGAGACGTGCCTTGGTTCCGTCAACGTGTTGATGCAAGAGGTCAGGTTGGCTTCACCTCCATTCAAAAGTGTACGGCCGCGATTCGTCAAATGGCATATGGTACTGCTAGTGATTCGTTTGACGATTACTTGAAGATGTCAGAACGAACGATCAGGTCATGTATTTACAAGTTTTCTAAAGCTATAATTTTATTGTACTGTCAAAAATATTTACGTAAACCGTCGGCTAGCGACATTCAACAGTTATATGTTTTTCATGAAGCTAAACACGGCTTTGTCGGCATACTTGATAGCATCGATTGCACGCATTGGGATTAGAGAAATTGCCCAAATGTGTGGCGAGGTCAGTTTGCACGCGGCGATCATCCTCGGCCAAGTATTATGCTTGAAGCCGTGGCTTCAAATGATCTATGGTTTTGGTAATGATCTATGGTTTTGGCTTTATTATGCTTGAAGCGTTCGGTCTATTAAAGAATAAGTGGCATATAATAGAAAGGCCGGCTCGATCTTGGTCTCAAATCAAAATCCGGAACATTATGTATGCTTGTGTGATTTTGCATAATATGATTTTAGAGGATCAAGGAGCGACAATTTGTCAATACAACCCAAATGAGGAGGAGGTTACGTACGAAGAAATTGATGAAGATCAAAAGCGAGTAAACCGTCAAGAAATACACAATCGAGAAATTCATAACGCACTAAAGGCGGACTTGATTGAGTATATTTATGAAAAATCAAATCATTAGTAATGTAATTTATTTTATTATTAATGTAATTTTTTTTATTATTAATGAATATTATGTTTTATTTTATTTAAATATTATGTTTTATTTTATTTAAATATTATGTTTAATTTTAAATAAAAATTCAAAAATAAACATTAAATTATCACATCACCACAATCACATGGGTATACCCCTTGCCATGTGATTATGGTGTGATTTTTCCAGAATCTGACGTGGCGCCACGTGGCGTGCACTTTATTATCACATCACACAATAATCACATGGGTATACCCCTTACCCTAAGTATGTGAATATTGCAAATAATGTGTGTAAGAGTCCTCAGTGGGGTTGTTTTTGGGATGTCGCACCAACGTGGAGGAGAGAGGGAGGAGAGGCATTTTTTTTCTCAAGTATTGGGTCTACGGATACTCTGAGAGGGAGGAGTGCAAGAGGGGGTGTTGTTTGCTGTGAGAGAGGGAATCCAGGCAGGTGCCAGGTGGTGAATTTTTTGGCTTCCCATCAGAGAAACTCTTAACGTTGTTTGGTCGGACGAGATGCAATGATAAAAAACCTAATGAATAAGGTATCGAGAGGGATGACGGAATGGAATGGTCTATTGCATTTTATTGATTCTACTTTTTCTATCCAAATTATTTGTTAGGTATAAAATCTTTTGTATTTTACATTCTCATTACTTTGTATGTATTGTTTATTGTAATCTTCTTGACTTGTAAAGAGTTAGAAAGTTTCAAATTGCATATTATTAAATGTTCTAAATTGTTAGTCAACCAAACATCATCTGATTGTGAATTAACCGCTAAGCTAGCAAGTTTTTTTTTCTAAATAAAATTTAAACTTGCTAACCAACCCTGTATCTAATACAACATTACCTAATATTAATTAACGCATTTAATTTTTTTCATAGATTAGAACTTAGAAGTCTTATTTTCATTCATCTAAAAAAACTAAACCCAAAACTCTAAATTTTTTAATTGTTTTGTTCCGATATCTTTATAATTTTTTTTTATTGTTTTCTACGATTGATGTTGTTTCATCAATCGATTTTATTTAAAAAGATATCATAAATTCGGGAGTAAATATGTCACGTAATATTTTTTCAACAACTGTCAAAGATAAAACTTTGACTGCTATACTTCTTCTCCTTGAAAATATTTTCTACCAAAAAACACTTGATACTTATAAAATTAAGAGTAAACTGTCATTTTCGTCCCTGTGGTTTGGTCAAAATTGCCACTTTCATCTAATAGTTTGTTTTTTTGTATCTGGGTCCTCATGGTTTTAAAATATTGCCATTTTCATCCTCGTGGTTTTAAAATATTGCCACTTTCATCCAGTCAGCTAACACCGTCCGTTTTTCTCAGTTAAATGAGGGGTATTTCAGTCCTTTTACTTATTTGTTTTATTTTTTCATCTTTTTTACTCTCACTTTTTAATCATCCCCAATTTAACCTCTAATTTAATCATCCACCTGCTGGCCTTCTTCCTCTTTTCCTGACCAGTTTTCGACGAGCACCACTGGAACACCTCCGTCGCTTGTTTCTATGATTAAAAAGTGAGAGTAAAAAAGATGAAGAAATAAAACAAATATGTAAAAGGACTGAAATACCCCTCATTTAATTGAGAAAAACGGACGGTGTTAGCTGACTGGATGAAAGTGGCAATATTTTAAAACCACGAGGATGAAAATGACAATATTTTAAAACCACGAGGACCCAGATACAAAAAAACAAACTATTGGATGAAAGTGGCAATTTTGACCAAACCACAGGGACGAAAATGGCAGTTTACTCTAAAATTAATATGTTAAATATTGAAAAGAGTAAACTGTCATTTTCGTCCCAATGGTTTGGTCAAAATTGTCACTTTCATCCAATAGGTTGTTTTCTCGCATTTGGGTACTCGTGGTTTTAAAATCATGTCACTTTCATCCAGTTAGTTAACACCATCCATTTTTCTCAGTTAAATGAGGGGTATTTCAGTCCTTTTACATATTTGTTTTATTTCTTTATTTTTTAACCTCTCATTTAATCATCCCCTTCTAGCCTTCTTCCTCTTTTCCCGACCAAGTTTCTGGCGACAACACCAGGTTTCCGGTGACACTTTTTTTGTACGTTTTAGACAAGTTTTAACAGCCATATGATTATGAAATACTAGCAGTGATGATCTAGGGTTCATAAATCATATTCAAACAATATACCTCTTGATCGCGGAGGTGATTACGAGAAGAAAAGGCAAAGTGACAGTATACCTCTTGATCGTAGAGGTGATTACGAGAAGAAAAGGCAAAGTGGATACCCATGGCCATATCTCTATAATACAAAGCCCTCTCGTCAAAATCCAACAATGTCTTATATGCTTCCCGTCAATATTTAACCCCCCTCCACGTCTCCCTCTCCCCCTCTCTCTGTTTCCCACAGAAACATCGCCGACCACGAACGTCATCACCAACGATCTCCCTCTCCCTCTCTCTGTTCGATTTTCCGGTCATATCTGAAACAGATCTGCGACGGTGAGAGACCAAACAGTCATCATCACTTGTTAATCCCACTTGCGTTTCTTCTTCCTGATCTCCATCCCCATCGCCTGATGTTCAATCATCGATTGTTCTCTTTCACCCCAAATAGCGTGAGATAGACACAACGGAGGTTTGAACCTGTTTTGTGGGGGTAGAAACGATGGTGAAGGTGAGGTAGAAACAACCGGCGGTGGTGTTCCAGTGGTGGTTGACATGCCATAGCTCCAAACAACACACCACCGAAGTAGAATTAGAAACTACCGATGGCGACAACTCCACCGTAGCAGAACCAGAAAAGGAGATTAAATTGGGGATAATTAAATGAGAGTAAAAAAATAAAGAAATAAAAAAAATATGTAAAAGGACTGAAATACCCCTCATTTAACTGAGAAAAATAGATGGTGTTAACTAACTGGATGAAAGTGACAAGATTTTAAAACCACAAGGACCCAAATACAAGAAAACAAACTATTAAATGAAAGTGACAATTTTAATTCAATCATAGGGACGAAAATAACAGTTTACTCTATTGAAAAAGCTAAACAAAAACACCATGATTTAGATCTCCGTTTACATGCATAAATTAGGTTGAAAGTATGAATGCAGATAGTTCAAAATGGAATGATGACTAGAAATGATTTCCCACAACTACTTATAATTGATCACTGTTAGATATTTATTCTTGACTTTTTGTTCTATTTTATATATATACATGCTTAATTATATGCTATTCAAAATTTCCAAGTCGTTGTCAATTTATATAGCGGGGACATCAAATTTGTAAAAGATTTTGTATTGGATTTAAGTGATGGGAATATGACTCCAGATCGTCTGAGGTGGCTCTACAGTACAAACAACTAAAGCAATTATTTTAGGCCCTCAAATTTGAAGGACTCAAAAAATTGAAAAACTATTTTAGTTTGTATTCTCAACTTTTATGTTTTCAGAGAGAAATGATAATTTCACAACTTTTATGTCAACATTATACGTTTTGACGATCAATTAAATTACATTTTAATTTTTCTCATATATTTACAAAACTTTCACAGAAGCCCTCAATTTCAACGTTCGCTTTAGGCCACAAAATATGTTGAGTCAACCCTACACATGGTCAATAAAAGTTTGAATCATGGGCGGGTTTTGTCGAACGGGTTAAATGAACTTAATAACGTATGTATATATTTTTTCAATATTTATATAGACGATTGTTTATACAAAATAATAATACATCTATAATTTTACAAATAATCACCATTTGATGTTAATTACGGCATAGTTCATGTGATAACTACGTTTTATGGATTTGGCTATTTTTTTAAGATATTACGAATTTTGTCTTTTCAATTAAAGTTTACAGATTTGGTCCTCACTTTTGTCAAACCGTAATGATTTTAATCCTTATTAGTTATTACCACGTGAAATGATCTTTACCCTTTATACTTTAAAACATTTTAAACACATATATTAAATTGACACATCCAATTTTAGTGTATGAGACTGGTAGCAAATTCTCGTGTTGTCTGAGTCGGAAGCTTTGGGAAAGTTCTAAAGCAGAATACATATTTTTTATTTTTTTTATCAACAATAATCAGAGATCTCATATAAGAGCTAGCAGGAAACTAACAATACCCCAATTATAACCAGCCATAAACGGCATACACCAAAGCATCTTTATACAAATACAAATCACATATAATAATGGCTAACCTTAGCTTACCCAATTCCAGTTACCGAATTGTTTGTCCATTTCTCCCGGCAGACTCGATGTTTCTTGCTCCGATATTCTCTCCATTTAAAACTCAAAACTTTAATGTCCTCCACGAATTCCTTCACCGATCTTCTTGCCTTTGAAAACACCCATTTATTCCTAGTCTTCCATAATAACCAAAGCGTGCAGTAAGAAATTAGACACCAAATCTCTTTTCCTTCTTTCGTTCCCGCCACGCTCTTTAGTTGGGCAACAAGGTTTGTAACAGTCGTTTGATTTAGAGTACTCACCCCTAACCAACATCCGATTTTGCACCATACTTCCTTAGCTACATGACAACGAAGGAATGTGTGATCCTCCGTTTCAGATTCTAGTTGACATAAGGGGCATAAAGAAGACTGAATCGGAACACCACGGGCCATTAGAGAAGAGGCCATCGGAAGCCGGTATTGTACCAGTTTCCAAATAAAACATCTAACATTCAGCGGTACACATTTGATCCAACATATACATATGTTAGAGCAGAATACATATATGTTTAGCTTTCATTTTTTTCTACATATGTTTGAGCAAATACATATATGTTTAGCTTTCATTTTTTTTCTAAGTTTTTTAAACTGCATGTGTTAATATCAACTTTTAAAAATGTTTTATTCTATTTTTTTATTTTTTCTAAGTATTAAGTTTTAGATCATTATCGAACTTATTATTAGAATACTATTAGATTGAGACCTAACAAAAACAAATGAGTTAATTACAATGATGGTCCCTATGGTTTGCACATATTGCAAGTTTGATCCCCAAGTTTCAGAAACTACATGTATGGTCCATTAGTTTGCCAACTGTAATAAACCTGTGAGGTGGGGCCATTTAAGTAAAACAAAGAAATCAGATGGTGGTGGTCACTGGTGGCGGCGGTAGAAGGAGATGGTGGGTGACGAAGGTGGTGGTGCCGGTGGAGTGGCCGACGGGAATAGGGGTGGAGGGTTGGGAAGAAGATGGTGGGTGGGGGAAGTAATTTTAGGAGTTTTATATTTCATTTTGTTTTTTAGTTAAAATGTAGGTCCCATCTTTTTAATATTTAATTTGTTTTTGTTTTTATTATTACTTTTTTTAAATAGAGGGGGTAATATAGTCCCTTCACACTCATTTAAGAGTAAAACTTATCGTGTTACAGTTTGACAAACTAATCATATACCGACTCATATATTATCATCATTTATCAATGAGTTTATTTAAGTGCCAGGTTATATACATTTCAAAATATATAGATAAAATCTTTCATTATAATGACGGGTGACTATTTTTCTAAAGCAAATTCATTTGATTCCTAGTCGACTAACAAGTAGAATATTACATGAGCATCATCCAAACAAATTTGATTAAACATTTCTTTTTAAATAAAATAATAAAATAACAAATTTGATAATACTAAACTTTACTAAGAAAAGGTCAATAAAGAGGGTTTTTACAAACTTATATAAGGGTTATAAACAAAAATATTACATCACTAGTGGGGTGCCCGCGTGATACGGTGAGGAACACAATACATGGGTTAGTGATTTTAGGGGTGTGCACAGAGCGGTTCGATTCGGTTTTGAGTCATAACCATAACCAAAATTTTCGGTTAAGGCATTTAAAAAACGGATCAGTTTCGATTATTTCGGTTTTGGTTAATCAGTTATGAACATTGGGTCAGTTTGGTTTTCGATTAATAACCAAAATTTTAATTTGGGCCAAAAAAATTTAACTTGAGCTGAAAACGTTGACTTGAGTTGAAGTACTCAAGAAAAAGAACCCACTATTATCGGTTCTGAACATTGGGTCGGTTAATGTCAGTCAACACTCAACTCGGGTTGGCTTGAACCATGGTTGTGTCGTATCAATATTTACCAGTGTTCCAATATATATACATAGAGGGTGCCCGCGCGATGCGGCGGGGAATACAGACACTGGTAATCACGTAACATGTTTTTTTAATTAAAAAAAACTATAACAATACCATACTCAAATTAAAGAGAATAAAATGTTCGTTTTTATGGTGTAATTTAAAACAAAAATATTAACGTATGAAAAAATTATGGTCGTTTAAAATCATGAGGGGAAAATGTACTTACTGTATGAATAACTTTCATTTTTTTAGTTTTTTTTAAAACATTAAAGAATTGTACTATGTGTTTTAAAAGGTATGTAAATAAAACTCTTAAAAGGGGTAAAATGACATCCTTATCCTCGTCAAATGCTTTATATATAGTTATACAAACTTATTAATTTCCTCCTAAAAAAAATTAACTAGAAAACCTAATAAAACCTTCGACCAGAATATATTTTATTTCACTTTGAAATAAAACCCAAGAATTTTGCAAACTCAGTGAGAGTAGTTACTAATTTAATGGAAGAATGAGTATAGAGATAAGATAGAATCTTCAACAACAGATATCTACTGATTAATATATATGAGATTAAAAAAGGATATTAGTTTCTATAGTTTTATAATAAATACGTTTACTAAGCGGTAGATGTAAACCCGCGCGTTGAGGTGTGACGGTTGATGATGCGGGAAATCTTTAACGCTTGGTTTTGAATAAAATTTATATTGAAACGTAGATAAAAAGTATATCATCGCAACGGTATATTTGGAATTTTATAAAATGAGAAAGATAAATCACGCCACTTTATATAAAAATGAAACGATGAGGTAGTTTTGATGACTTGTATGTTTGTGCTTGGTTAAAACTAAAGTCGAAACATATGATAAAAGTGATTAAAAACAACCGCATACAGTAAGTTCAATTAAAATTGAGAAGACAAAAAAACACTTTATGATCAAACTTTAAAGTGTAAAAGTTTTATAGTCATTTATAAAAAATAACACTATACTATTCATAATAACTGCTATTTGTAGTTATATATAATTCTAGATTATTTTCTTTCTAAAAATAAACACCTAATGCTTATATCTATTTTATTTTTAATTTCCTTTTAATTATTTTTCATATTCTCACAACCTTACATAAAAAAAAATTATATTTTCTTTATATTTAAAAACTAGCATAATATAGGGGATTGTTACTTGTTACATAACTAGAATTTTCTCATGCGCGCCGTGACGTAATAAACTGTGAAAGAGATAAATAAATGTACTCAGAACTTTATATAAAAAAACAAAATATTTACGTAAATTCACGCGTTGCAGCGAAATAGCTAGTAAATATTCCAAAAATTTTATACAAAAAAACAAAACCGTAATAAAACTGTTAAAAAGTTAATCGGTAAAAATATAGAAAAAGAAAGCAAAATCGTTTAAAAAAGTGAAGAGTTAAAAAAAATTCATAACGACTTTGCACGCAAGCGGGTAGATAAGTTATACACTATCACACGTAATTCGGTTACAATTGTGCGTGTGCCATGTTTCGTAACTTGGTTGGTAAAAAAAAGAAACACAGTTTCAATCTGTAAATGATAATTTTATTAAAGTTCATGAACTACAGTATAAATCAATGAAAAGAAAATAAATAAAAAAATGTTTTTAAAGTTTAGGAGCTTAAAAGTAAATATGCTATATTTCAGGGACCTAAATGTAAAATTCCATAAAAACCAAAGTAGTTGGTGTCATGCTATGAAGACTTGTACCTTATGCATCGCCTATTCTAAGTTTACAATTGTAAGTACTTGAATTAGTTATTTAAATTCCTATTTTTATCATGCGGGTTAAATCATGAATAATATGAAACTAGAAAATATGACCCGCGCGTTGCGACGGGATCGTACGATGATACAAACGTATTTAAGTACATATTTAAAGCGAACGCAATGCGGCGAGCTTGGGAACCTCGTTACACGCATTGCGGCGACAACAATAATGTCACTACGTATATAAATGAAATGTATGAAGTTGTCACGACTCGGTCATGGAGATCGAAAAATAGATAAATTACGGCGCTAATAGGAGTTAACATTGAAACGATAAATTCGTAAAAGAAGTTAGTAATAAAGTAAAAACAAAATAAAAATAGAAAAAAAGTAATTTTTTAAAACGAATATAAAAAAAAAGAAACTTGAGGGATAAATTTGATAGTTTAGAAATTTAAGGAGTAGAGTTTAGAATTATGTGTAGGAGTAAACCTAAAATTTTAAAAAACTTAAGAGGTATATTTAAAAATTTATAAAGTTAAGGGGGCCAACAGAAAATTTGATAAAGTTAAGGGTTTATTAATAAACTTTGGTTGTTGGCTTCTGAGTGACCACCGACCCTAGTTTTTTTTAAGGTAGTTAGAATGTGTTTCAATTCAAAATGATATATTTTATCTACCCTTTTTATATTTATGTTTCAAGATTCACAATTCACTTTATTCCATTCTACAAGTTCAAATGAAGTTTATAGATTAAAGTTTCGATTATCGTAATTAGGGGTGAGCAAAATAGCAATTCGGTTCAGTTAGCATCCTTAACCATAACCATAACCAAAACCATAACCAATAGCCTCGGTTAAGGGGTAGGCTTAATTAACCATAACCGAAACCGGTTCTCGGTTATGGTTAATCGGTTATAGTTTCGGTTATGGGTCAATTTTGACTAATCCACCCATTCCAAGATTTTGACGGATTTGTGATGATGGAATACATTGACCAAAATATTTCATCATGGATTTAGCAACTGTTTTCGTAAAAGAAATTTTACAATCGAAACATGTATCTATGCTACTTAATAAACAAGTAAATTAGGAGGAGACTTGTCACATTTCTAGGCCTCCCCGATCTCATTTCCCCGCCTCTCTCTCCTATTTAATTAATAATCAACTCCACTATTTTAGGCAACTAAATTAATTATTTGTTTCAATTTTTATCTACTCATTTTTTAGTTTAAAATTGTGTTTATCATCAACTAATTTGTTAAATCAAATTTTTATGAATTCTACAAACTGAAAACAATTTGATAGCCAACTATGATTCAAATAAAAAAACTTATAATAATATATTTACATATTTACATTGTTCCATTTTGACGAGTGTATGTGTTAATAGATTACATTATATTTTATTCAACTCGTGTAATACACATTATATTTTATTCAACTCGTGTAATACACGGGTTTATTCAACCCGTGTATTACATGGGTTTTAAAAACATATATTTTTTTATTACTAAGTATATAACATTACATTTATTCAACTCGTATAATACACAGGATTGTAACCTAGTTGTCTAATATTAGAAGAAAGTGAAGATGCTTAATATAGTTTATGCACTAACAGGGTTAAATCGTTGATGAAGCATTTTCTAATTTATACTTGAGAAAATTTTAACCCAATAGTAATAAAGTTTTCGAAGTGTTTAATTTAAGTAACTTAAAGTTTTTTTTCCCTATAAAGTCACTGAACTTTCACGGTTCCAATCATATGTAATATTTTTATAAATGTTAAAAAATTTTAAAATTGAAAAAGGCAAATGAAATATATATGAATATTAGTTACCAATAAGTGAAAATTTTATTCCAATTAACTTAAAATAAGAGGTAATAGTGAAGAAAAAAAATTCACTAAATAATAAACAAGTTTCAAAATTGTTATATTTAAGTCGAATTGAAAAAAAATAATTGCTAAATAGTAAACAAGATTCATATATGTTTCATTTATCTCATTCATTTTTAAAAAATTTAAACATTTATAAAAATATTACATAGGATTGGAAAACCTACTGAAAGTTGAGTGACTTTAGAGGGACAAAAAACCAAAATGACTTAAATAGAACACTTAAGAAACTTTGTTACTATTGTGTAAAGTATATACTTCAATTTAAATTTTGTTTCTAGACAAATTTTTCTACATAACCATGTACACCTACACTAGAAGAAAAAACTTGAGAGAGAGTTTCTTTGCTGAGGGGATGATCCCCACACATTTTCATCTCAAAGTTGTTCGAGAAAATTTATCGATTCGGTGCGGTTAATGTTCGGTTATGGGACACCCTTAACTATAACCATAACCGATTTATTAGTTAATCAAAGAATCTTAGCCATAACCATCGGTTATCGGTTAATTCGGTTCGGTGACGGTATTTAAGGTATTTGTGTATATTTTATGTTGTTAATGTTTCTTATGATGATATTTTAAATAGATTTTATGATGTACTTATAATATACTAAAAGATAAACTAATCAAAATTATACCTAATCATAATAATACACAATCCAAGAAAATCTTGTGTTTGATTAGAAATAATTGTAGGATATAATAAAAAAAAAACGTTCATATTCGACGTTTTTAACTTTTTATTTGTATCAAAATGGTCAAAAAGACTACAAACACATCTTTTCAGCTGATTACTAAAAGGCAAACATATTGAATTATTGACAATGAAGTCCTTGATTGACTCCTAGAGGTCAACACCTAACGTCCTTGTTCACACAAACCGGTTCAGGTCGTTCTAAGTTCTAACTCGGTACGGCTTTGTAGTTTTGTACCTTCGAGTTTTTAGCTTCCACCCAAAAACACTACAATAGGTTTTTTTTTCTTACCATAAGAACCTTTTATAGGTAAACTTACGGACCTCATCAATTATCCTGCTAAGTGCTAACTAATAGGATAAGGTGTTTATTAGTGCATCACCATTTGAAGGTTATAGTTAATGTTATAAATGTGATAATAAGAAAATTACACTATTTTGAGTAATGATAATAAAAAGAATAGAATAGTTAAAGAAAGAAAGAAGGTAGCAAAACAACATATAGAATTAATAATAATAATAATAATAATAATAATAATAAAATAAGTGTTAGAAAATTAGGTTTGTATATACCGAAGATATCTGGGATACTCTGATAATCGTGGATGTTCACTTTCAAATTGAATTATTTCCAATGTATACGAGTATTCAATCGGATAAGAATCAGATATTCAAAGAACGTAAAATTATAACTTGTTGGCAATTTTTTGTATATCTTCTACAATGACCAAAATCTGATGTATATAAGGGGTAATAAGAGGCAATGGAGCATCATGATGGTTATAGGTTGAAAACCGTCACAACCGTCTATTATTAACTAGAGGCATTTAAATATATCCCCTACCTAAGTTTCTTTATTACATATTTACCCAACCCTAAAATTTAATTACATATTTTCCCTTCTTAAAACCTATATATTACATATTTATCCAATTCATTTAAAATAACTTATTTATTACCATTTTACCCTTAATGAACCAATTAAAGTACTATTTACATATATCCCCTTCCTAAATATTTGTGAGAGACAATTGGGTAATTTTAAGTTAATTGGGGAAATATGTAATTACAGTTAGAGGTTGGGTATATATGTAATTTAGAAGTTTAATAGGAGAAATATGTAAAAAAAACTATTAACTATTAGGTAATTCTACTCTGGAGAGCCAAAGTTACTCCAGAGAAGCAAAGTTACCCCGGAGAGGCAAAGTTACTCCAGATGAGTAAAATTTCTCAGCATGAGTAATCTAGTCCGGATGACAAACTTTTATCAGTTTTCACTTCTAAACGCAGTTTTCACTTTCAGCGGCTTAACCCCAGCCAGGGCGTTGCCCCTTGGACCTCACTAGGGGCGCTGCCCCCGGATCCCCGTTGCTCTGTGGGCTTCGCCCCCTTGAAATCATAAGATCATCAAATATGTGTGCACTCCACACTTTCCAACTTGTTTGTTGTTTCAATATGACTTCTTGTTGGGTTACCAGGTAAATCCAAATACACAAAATAGTTTGATAACACTAAAACCACCGTAAATAATAAAACTTAAAAGAAGTTGAAAACCATAGATTGATGGTGAGTGGATCGTTACTTGCTTCACCATCTAAAAAATTAACCAATGAGTCATGAGTGTTTTTTTTTCTATTAAAGAATTAGGTATTTCAAAAATAGCGTGCTTATTTTCTTTAACTACCATGGGTTAATTAATCTAAGCTCATTGTCCGGATTAAGGGAAGCTAGTCAATTCCTCTTGAAAACAGATGATGTACGTTAAGTATATACGTGTTAGAGGGAAACTGATTGTTGGGAAATTTCTTTATTTCTTTAAAATATGGAAAATAATATAATATCATTTATACATAATTAATTATAAGAATATATAAAAATACATGTAACAGAAAATAACATAATCAAACCAAACTGAAGAAGCAAATTGGGTTAAAGCCATGCGATGAACACGGTTATCTTAAAACAGATCGTGCGATTATTCACATCCATCTTTAGAGTACAACATATGAAACATGAGTTTTACTGTTTGAGATGAAATAAGCAGTGTAAGAATATCACCAGATCTTTTCGGTATTTAATCTTTTATGGAATAAAACGAGATAGGGCAGGTGTTTGTTAACCAAAGAAGAGGGCTCAATCTCTTGTTTCTTGAAATGGAACAAATATGTAACTATATTCTCGAGTCTAGAAAGTGAAATAACAAGTTTATTTTTATAGTTAAAATCAAAACCGCTCATAATGGTTTTTAATTGCAACTAAAAGCTATTTAATATGTAATTAAGTTGTTAACGACCGTCAAAGAAACCAAAAATTCCACCCTTTGCGTGCTTGTATTTGTGGGAGCAAACCTAATAGAATGAATTTACCCAACATCTTTGCTCCTTACTTATAACGTCCTTCAAGGTTTGTTAACCCACATACGTGTGCCAAACATTTCATCCAATTTCTTCTTTCAAGTTCCTTTTAAAACACTCTACTTTGAGTATCAATATCTCATTCAACTTAACTACATTTGAAACACATCTTAGCTTGTCACGAAACTCTCATAAAGGAGAACGCAAACCCATAATTATTAATTTTATATATGATTATTAACGTCCAAAGTTAGTAGAAAATCAAAAAGTTAACTAACTTTACAAATGACAGATGATGTGTCGTATGATCGTGGGAGTACGCCCTTTTGAAGATATGCATCAAGGTTCTCTTCGATTTTCCTTGGAGCACTCGCGACATTCATTTTCTCGCAACATTAATTTTCTCATGATCATCAAGACATTCATTGTTGTACTATGAGTGAACTTCATTTTTAAGTGTGGTGACCAAACCCTATACATATAAACTACGATCCATACAAGTGTGTTGCCATATAAGCGCATAATAACTAGTCACCGTAGGTAAATATGTTACCGACCAATTATCGTCGTCTGTTTAGGTCAAATATTACGTAATATGGTAAAATTTGAAGAAGGTTTTTAAAAATGTGTTACTCTTTATAAACGTTAATTGATCGAATTCAAAAGTTGAGGGACCATTGAGGGCAAAAGAAGACGGAAGTGCATGTTGATGAAAACTACATTATTATTATACTACCTCACTTCCCTTTCACTCCCAAAGATTTGATTTTAAAGAAAAATCTTCCTTTCCACTCATGAACCCATCAAACATCCCACTTTTGGGTAGGTTTTCATGGATTTGTTAACTTTACACATGATTTTGAAACCAATCAATAAATCACTCAAAATTCCCTTGATTTTAGCAAGATGTTGAGGACTAGGTGGGGTTTCTTTAACAACAAACATGGGATGATATTTGAAGAGGATTTGGGGAACACTCATAGTTTTTGCATACAAAAAATGTAATATATATATATATATATAGGCATGTTCTTTTGAGAACCAACTATATGTTGAGAACCGAAAGAATCGCACAAAACGTGTACATATCACTTTAGTGAAAAAAGTAAAATTCAACAACAATGTTTTATTTATCTCTTCCCACTCTTAGTTTGAGTTTATCTCCTCTCTCCTGAATTTTTTTAAGAAAAATATAAAAATATGCATATATGCATTCATTTGTGCATATAGTGTGAGTGCATATATGCATTTAAAAAAACGACTATAAATTCGAGGTCTTTTAAAACCAAACCTTAAACATATTGAAATTTACATGAATTCTAGTCAATTTATATTATAAATAGAGGAAGAGTTAATGCGGTTCTCACGGTTCTTAACATATTGTTGGTTCTCAAAAGAACATACCCCTATATATATATATGTATATATATATATATATATATGTATATATATATGTGTGTGTGTGTTTGTGTTTGTGTAAAGAAGTTAAAATACAAAGGGTTTTAACATACAAAACGTAGGAATAATTCTGGACCATTGATTAAGGAAATCAAGGGTTAAGATGAAGATGGGCCTCTATTTATTTTTTTTTTGTGAAAAGTGTCTGGAGGGGTAAAATTAAAATAGTCTATCATTGTTGACTTTTTTCAACTTTCTTCATTTTTTTTAAACACGTATAACTTTTTATACGTCATTATTTTTTTTTAAATTACACCATAAAATCGAGCATTTTATTCTCTTTAATTTGGGTATAATCTTGCTATACTTTTATTACAAAAAAATCAATTTTAAAAAAATGTCAATATGACGTGTATATAACATATACATGCGTGATTATCATCATGTATTACTATAAAACATGAATAATTATCATTTTAAACATGTGTTATTATCATTTTAAAACATGTATTATTATTATATAAGTTGTGTTATTATTATGGCGCAAACGGATTTACCTATATATATATATATATATATATATATATATATATATATATATATATATATATATATATATATACTAGGTTAAAGCCCATGTTTTACATGGGTGAATAAATACAACTTGTTATAAAACAATATTTTTTATGAAGATTTTTATGTTTGGTCTTATTAGTCATCTGTGAAATAAGAAATAATTAAAAATTTTCTTATGATTTAGTAATTTTAATAAAACATTAGAATATATGTTAGATATTTAATTATTTAACATTATCATTATTTAATAGGAGAGAAATGCGAAAAATAAAATTTTAGATTTAATTAGAAATCGACTCGTAGCAAGTATAATTATTCATTTATTATAATATAGGTTAAAACTCTGTATATTATACAGGGTAACTAAATACAGTGTTATATATACTTAGTAATAAAGATATAATATTACATATTTTTGACATATTGCATAATTTTTTAATACAAATTTTAGAAACGTTATATAGTTATTTTTTAAAAATGTTTTATAAAAATAATGAAAGAAATGTTCAAACTATAAAAATGTTTTATGAACAAAGCTATTTTTTTAATTAAAAAATATTTTATAAAAATAGTTATGAAAATCATTATTATTTAATAGGAGAGAGAGACGGGAAATAATTTTTTTTTATAGAAAACTTGTATTATTAAATATGAGAGAAAGGCGGGAAAAAATGTTAAGGATTAATATGAGAATGACATGTGGCACCCCAAAACCTTTATTTATTAGTATGTATAGATATTTTAAAAAATAATTGATCAACACCAATACCACTTTGTAAAATATTTAATTTATAAATTTTATATAAGCTTACATCTCTATCTAGTAGTAACAACAACTAAAATTAACCACGACCATCATCTATCAATACCACCGCCACCGTCACCTGAAACACATCACACACAAATAACTTTAGACTCAATAAAAAGTAGCACTATTATGTCAATGGCCTCTTGATCAAGTGGTGCCTGGTGTTTATTATCATTAAAGTGATGAAAATTCAAGTTCTATAAAGTGGATGATAGCTTAATTTTAAGAGTAGATTTTAAGTTGATGAGTGTTCGGCGTTAAAAAAAGTAGCAAGATTATACCAACAATGACTATATTTGGGTAGGCTTATCATGAAAGGTGCATATTCCCCTTTATGTTTGTTTGCGTGACATGAAATTTAAATATGTAATCATCTACCCATGTTCAAAACAATCTATATTTGGACATTCTTGATAATCATTATTTAATGAATTTCCAAAAATAAAATAACCCACTAACAAATAAGTAAAAGACATAATCGACTTGTCAATTTAAGATAGATACATGGTTTGATATACGTGTATATACAGATGTCAATGATATGTATATATGCAATTATTTGATATTATTTATATTTTTCTGTAATAATTATTTATTCATAACCTATAATATAAATAGTATTAAAAATAATATACAATACTTACCAACTACAGATTAAATACGAAAACAACAAAAAATGCCTATACAAAAATATATATATATTTATTTGAAATAAATGTTTGACCAAATATTATATAAAAATAATCATATATTATTTTTTTAAAAAGAATTAAAAAAAAGGTATGATTCTATATCATGTTGTGTTTAATCCTCCAATGGGCATTTTTGGCCCCTATCTTTTCCCTTAACTTGGTCATTGAATGGAGAGAAATGGTCCACATGAGCATTTCTTTTTGAAGGAGTTAAACCCTTTTCTATTTAAATTATAAACTAAAGGTGCATTTTTTAATTTATTGAAATGATTATAATTTATTTGGATGGCACAATACGAATAATAATTAAACACATTATTTTTAAAGTATTTCATTTAAAAAGAAACCAGGTTAAAAATATCATCACCAATAATTAAAATGCTATTTTTAAATTTAAACTTCTATCATCTATTAAAAATATCATTTCAATTTTTAAACGGCTAAGTAATGGCAGAATTATTATTTCATCTATGATTTTACCATTTTCTTAAATTGTAATAACCCATTATCGGAAAGACTTATAAGACTTTATTAAATCTTTGCTGACCGATGAGATCAAATAAAACACATTTTACACATTTAACAAAGTTAAAAATGAGAGAAAACTAGAGAAAGATTTGATTTAAAAAATATAAAACCATTTTTGAAATTGAAAGTCAAGATATGACAACTAATAACAAATTCACATAATCGAAACTTCTTTTTAATGATTCAAAATTTCATTAATTATAAAATCCAAAACTTTGTTTTTAGTAGGATCGATTTTGCTATTTAAAAAGGGGTTGGAGCGTAACTTGTTGCCCATTTACCTGCCACTGTATTGTAATCGTCCTATTTTAATTCTAGTTTATCATAAAAATAAGTATTTGTATTAAAAAAAAAATTAACATTTATTATTATAAAAGAACTATACTTATTGTATTAAAAATCCCAAAACATAACAATTTTGACTTGTACAACACGCAAAAGGATTTATACATTGCTATGAAATGAATGATTATCTATTTGCAAATCAAAATTTTAATTATCAAACACTTATTTTTTAACCATATTTCTAAATTTTTTCTTCTCACTTTGATTGGAATTAACAAACCAAATTTATAAATTATAATACTAAGCACAAATCAATATATCCTTCTATACAATCTCTCTTGAATCCCCTACCATCCCTTCCAATCAAACCTACCAAATTACATTCACAACAATCAAAACATAAACTTCCCCAAAAAAAACAAACATAATTAAATAAAAAGTACCTCAATCTTGGTTCATCTTGTGAAAATTCAATCACTCAACATCAAAATCAACTTCAAAATCTGCAGAAGTAATTGGAAACCATTTAAATTTGAGTAATGCAAGTGGAAATAATTCAAGAATGGAAAGAAATTGGGAAATTTGATTAAGATTTTGTTTTGCTAATTTTAGTAATAAAATGATGCAATGAAGTTAACCACCTCTCAAGTCTCAAGTGGAATCGTTTTGGTCTTCATCGCCACTGTCAGTAGTCTGTGAATGATGTTGTTCCTGTGCATGTTGATCTAGGGGATGATTTTGGTCGGAATTCATGTTCAGACCGCCTCGGGAATATGCGTTTAGAGCGGCTAACATCCCTAAATTACCCTCGCTCATTCCCAATCCCAAATGTTGTGATGGTGGTTGTTGTTGTTGCATCAGCATGGATCCAAGTTGTAGTGGGTTTGTTCGTGAATTCTGTTGGAATTCCGGGAGGTTGATTCTTGGGAGGAAATGTAGGGGTGTTTGGAGTGTGTTCCCGCCGCCCACTGCTTGGGCGGCCGGAAATGGCCACATCTGTTGGTGATGGGGTTGGGACTCATGGTGGCTGCTGCTGGTACCCACAGTGGTGGATACCGGCAGCATCCATAAGGTGTTGCCGGCGCCGGTGGCGGCAGCCGGCGCTGGAGCAACCGCCCACATGGTATGGGCGGTTGCTGGCATCATGTTAGCATGGTGCCGGAGCATATTGTTGCTGGACGAAGGCCCGGCTTCTTGTTGTTTTGGCATTTCCATGGCGGATTTGAATTGTTTATTGGACGGAGATGATGATGATCCGACTGTTGTTTCGCCTTGATTTTGATTTTCGTCTTTGAACAGATCTTCTCGGTAGCGTTTTCTCATGTAATTCTCGGTTGAATCGCCGCCGCCGCCGCCGGTGGAAATTGCGTCGGCGATTTGGTCGGCTGTGAGAATATTAGGGTTTTGATGGTGGTGAAACCCTAACATTTGAGAAAACCCTTCTTCAAACGGGTGGTGTGCGAGTGCCAGCGCGCCGTGAAATTGATGCGCCGCCGACTTCGACGGCGGAGCCGAGAGAGTGGATCCACTGCTCCGGAGCGAGACGTTCAGCGTGGAGAAGTTCGCCGGGATAGTTCCGGTGCCGGTAGCGGCAATGATGGCTGGCTCAGCTTGTTGCAACAGCCACTCAATTGTTTCTCCATCTGACTTATGACCTAATTCCCTCGTCAACTGAAAAACCCTCGCCGCACATGTCGCCGGCATCCGAATTCTCCGGCCACGTCCGTCGACTTTCGTGTGGCGGTCCTTCGTTGACCTCTTGGGAGCAGCAGCAGTCGCCGGCGGAGGAGGGTCTTTAGCAAGATCTTCAGATCTAACAGCGATTGCGAGAGAGGGGTCAACCGGTGGCGAGAGGTGGCCGGCGGAGGAGGTGGACAGATGGGGGTTAGAAGGAGAAGAAACAGAATAAGAAGCACCACTAGTAGTAGTGGGAGTGTTGGATGGACCAGGTGGTTGAATGGATATGGAGCCCATGAATGGGGTTACGGATCGGCCATCAAATGGGACCACCATGGGTTGGTGGTGAAGGTGGTGGGAGAGGTGGCGTTGTTGGAGGTGGTGGTGGGGCTGGGAAGGGCTAGTGGTGGAGGTGGGAGTAGTGGCGTTCTGCTTCTTGTTGTTGGTATTATTATTGCTCTGCAAATCTGTTCGTTCCATGTGCTCCTTTTGTTGTACTTTAAATTTCTTTCTAAAAAAAGATTATCTTTTTCTTCAGTGGTGGGTTCAAGAAGCCTGAAACATCTCCGCCACCACCACCAGTAGTCTCCGCTGCCTGGGGTGGGTGGATAGAGAGAGAAACAAACAATAAAAAAGGGGGTCTAGAGAGAGAAAAACAGCTAGAGGAGTTGGAGTTTGTGGGGTTGTTTGGTTTTTGATTGACTCTTGTCTTCGTGTTTGCCCTATGGTTAATCTAGAGAAGAGAGAGAGGTGGGGGAGGGTGGGGTGGGGTACCTAGGTGGGTGTAGCTTTAGAAGAACAGTATAACCCTTTTAGTTTTTACTCAATTTTTTCTGTGATCTTTTTAAATTACTTTTTTTCGAATTTTATAAATGTTTTTTCAACTTAAAAAAATAGCATAATATTTCATTAAAATGATATGTTAAATAGATTTAGATAGGAATTCGAATCTTATTCTTTTTAGTGATGAATAAATATTATTATTTTCCAAGAAGGAAGAATATGACAAAATATTGAATATTGAGTGAGTTGTCTTGTTGATATCATGTAATAAATTAAATCTTTTAAATTTATAAAAGTTTATATGATTTTGTTTGTATATTTTAAGATATAAATTTGGAATTTAATAAGAAAATGCATAGCAACTTCAACCGATTTTATTTTAAACCATTAGACTGAACACGGGTAACAACATGAACTGATTTCTACTTCTTTTTATATGTCTTATTGGAGTGTAAAGTAATTTTTTATACAATTATTTTAAATGTTTTATGATTTGATTGGTGTTTTCTTTAAAGGGGTAGTAATTTCTCTGGAGTCATGGGTTTCTAAAAGTGGAACAAGATTAGAGAGTTAAATTTAGTAGAAATAGTGCTCACTTCAAGGGCTAGTAAATAATGGTCGAGACAGCCTAATAATACAAAGGACATTTGTTAAGACATATCCACCAAGCATCCATATTTTGTACTTGCAATTATAAAAATATATAATGCTTTTAATATATTATATGAGGAGGTTATTTGTGTACACAATCATTCGTATTAAACAATATGACTCATACGTGTTCAAATCAGTCACATACTGTTTTATAACGGGCAGTATGGTACAATATGGATCGTAAGGGTCTATACGACCCGTATTCTCTATATCTTTTAAAAAAATAAATTATTTGACACGACGTATTATTCCTCGTTATGTGGCAATTATTTGACGTGACGTAAGATTCCGTCAAATATTACTATATATACCTTTATATGTTAATTCATTTTATCGTTCAATTCTTCCGTTTACAACGAATCGACGTTCCACTAAACAAATTAAGATGTCGTCTAACAGAAGAAACGGGAGAAGTAGAAGAAGCAGAAGAAACGGAATGCGTCAGAACGGGTCATCTTCTAATGCACCCGTCATGGGTGACAACATTTCGGTACCAGTAAATAACCATTATTTCCATATTGGTCAGAACTAGTATCGAAGTGTTGTGGAGCTCTTTTACAACGGAAACACCCCATTTTGTAGGATCTCTTGTATGGGCGTTACACTACTTGACGTAGAATTTTGGGGTACCCTTGTAGGGTTTAGTGGAAACGGTTATATAGAGGTTCAATTGTAAGTTTTTAAAACACATACACATTGTATTTATGTATTTCAAATGGTAATAAATGTTCGGGCTTAGACAAACAAACTTATGGCTTGACGGTTTGATAAAATAAGAAGAACGGAGGAGTTGACAAGCGCAGATCATTGGATGATTCTCCCATCTCAGTTTTTTGTTATTTAATTTTCCTTTTTTTATGTTATTTCTTTTTTTACCCTTTCCTATTTTTTTTAATAATAACTTAAACAAAAAAAATTTAATTTTCGTTTCTGTGTAAAATTTCCGTCCGTTTACTTTTTTTTAAACGGAATTCGCAACTGTATTTTGTTTTTTTTTCTCGACATTTCGATATTATTTTTTTAAAAAACGGAGTTGTATTCAAAGCGTGTATTTTTTTTGTGTCGTAACCTATAACGGGTACCGTTACCGTTCCGGTACCGTGATGGACCGCGTCGGTAATGAGCAAACAACATCGTTGTCGGTATTGGTATTACCAAAACCGGTTGCGGTGTTCGTTTTTGTGGTTTCGGTCGATTTAACGCGTGCCCCGCCGCAACGTGCGGGTTAACCTACTCGTTACTAGTTATTTTTCATCTTTATTAACAATAATAGATAAAAAGAAACGAAATTGTTTTTACAGCACATAATAATAATTCATATGTTACAATAGGCAAATAGATAAATTTAAATATGAATCTTTATTAAAAAAAAATACATTGTTTAATCTGAATTTGTTGAAAAGTTACACAATATATACTATTTAATATGATATCACATGGGTTCATGTTTTTTATTCTAACTTTTTATTTGAAATGTGATGACTAAATGTGAAAGTAGGTTTTGTTTTTCGGTGTTAACAGTTTATCGTAACTTTAAGAAGATAAACTTTTTTTTTATTTATAAGTTTTTTATTATGAAAACTTATAGATTAAAATAACGAAGTTTAATGTTAAAGAGACATCAATACATGATCACAAGAATTTATAGTAGTTTGGATGGGGGGTGTTAAGTGACTCACCTTAGATCCTCTCCTTGACATTCCACCAAGGTTGTTTTTCGCTAATGTTATCTCTAAAACAGTAAGGAACATCGTGTGCAAACTTCTCTATAAGATGGTAAAGATTACCGATGGTAAAGATTACCGCAACTTCTTCCTTATTACAATGTGAAATGAATCGTCACTGTCTTTTTAATTTTCAAAATAGTGGTCACCTCTTTCTCTTCTCACTAATATAGGTAGTAATCACATTTGATCTTCTCATTAATCTCGCTAGTAGTCATTTTTTATCTTCTCAATAACTTGGTAGTGATTACCACTTATCATTTCATATAAGTGTCTTGATTATAGAGTTTGCAGTGTGTAGCTCAAACACACTTTCTTTTCTTAACATTTTGATTTGATATCTTAATCTTACAAATAGATGAAATGTCTTAGTGGAAGATTGATTGAGAGAACATATTACTAAGTTTTTTTTTATCATGGAAGGTCAAAGTGTGAAGGAAAACTCTCTAAACATTTGAGAGACGGTGTCTTAATTTCTTCAGTAGTAACACAGATTATGTCAAAGTCGGGTCGTACATCGACCGTGTTTGGTATTTAACAATTTCCTCCACGGACATTTATCTATTGCGATAAGTCAAAATTTATTTTTTGACTTGTTTTCAAATTTGAATGAGCCGAGCTCGAGCTCCGCTCGTTTAACTTAAGAGATCTCGAGCTCGAGCTTTGCTCGTTTAGAGATCTATTTCTAAAGCTCGAGTTCAGCTAGTGAGTAGTTTTCTAAGCTCGAGTCCGGCTTGGGCTCTGCTCATTTATTAATTATTTAGTTATTTTATTTATATATTTATAAGTATAGTTTTTATATATATAACATAATATATGTTATTTAATTATTCTTATAATAATTTTATATAAATCAATTATTATTATATAAATATATATTCAATACATTAAATAAAAATTATATAAATAAAAGGCTCGTTTAAACGCGTGAGCTCGAGCTCGACAGGGTGAAGCTCGACTCGAAATCGTTTATTAAATGAGCCACGGTATAACCTCGGGCTCGTGCTTGAGCTCATGTAAGCTCGACTTGATTCGAGTTTTAGCGAGCCGATGTCGAATCGGCTAGTTTATACCCCTAGTTATGGTCGATATTGAGAATTGAAATAAAATAAGTAGGAGTGAAACAAAAATGAAATGGGTATCTGTGTGTAATAATGTCAAACGAACACGAGTCCAACGAGTAAACCCGCAATATTCTGAACAGGTAATGAGACTGGTACTATCAGGTATGAGACCGGGTATGGGATTAAGTTTAATAGTTTTTACGGGTATGGAATTAAGTGATATCTGGTCTGATTACCCGAATCATACATACTAGTTTACCCAAATCATACCCGTAAACATTTTATTTTTCTTTTTCTTTTCGAATTAATTACACAGATGGTCCTATAATATGTCTAGATTATGGTTTTGATCCCAAGTTTGAAAAGTTACACCTTTAGACCAATAAATAATTTTGTTTTAGATTTTTTTACCGATTCTTATAAAAAGATTCAACATTTTACTAAAACCCTTAATTTTAAAAATAAAATTAAACTATAAAACAATGGACCCATTTAAATATATTATAAACAAAATTTGGGACCTGCTTGGTAAGTCAACAAAATCAGGCCCCGCCCACCATCTCCTTCCATCTTCACTTCAAGCTTCCCGATCTTCAATTATCGTGTTGGGACATCAACGTCCAAATTAGATATGGTTGAATCCTTATTTTAATAATTAAAGAAATTAAATAATTTGTGCTATCAAGTGTTCATTAAAAATGATTATATACGAAATACATGTCACTAAATATTTAATGAATCATAAATGAATGTGATCAATAAGTTCTAACATGTTAAATGTCATTAAGAACAAGACTACAACATTCTACATATGAAAATTGACTTCCTATGATCAAGGATATCAATTATGCCAAGACATCAAGATTTGGTGAAAAATCAATACAAACTAACACGTGTTACAAATGATCAATGATCGGTATAAAAATTAACATGAAGCCAACACGTCACTAGTGAATGACAATAATCAAGGATTGATGACAAAGTCAACAAGAATCAGACACACGATATGGATTAATCATATCAAGACGACGAACGACAACGGAAATATGATATGGAATGAGAAAGATCAAAATGATCAAAAAGGTTTTCTAAAACAATAATAAGATTTATAAAATATAAACTTTATAAAACAAAAGTCATTTCTTCAAAATATTTTATAAAACTTGACAAGAGTTTACAAAATGAAAATCTTTATAAATATAATGTCAAGAGTTATTTGTCATTCAAATTTGAATTTCAAGTTTAAAAATGAGTTGGTGAATCTAGATGGATTTGAATCGAACGTTCGTAAATATATTTATGAAACATTAATCTTTATGGAAGATACAAAAAAACTCAACATGGAAAGCAATCTTCATCTTTTCAAAAACTCAAGAGTTAAATACGGTTTTAGTCCATATGGTTTGACAAAAAACAGTTTTAATCTAAAAGTTTAAATTTGACTTTTTTAGTTCAATAGTTTCAATTTTATCTTAATTTAAACCAAACCACTAACACCATCCACTTTTTTCTATTAACTTTGTACAAAAATACTATAATACTCCTGTAATTAAAAAAGAAAAAAATACCACCCTCCACCTCCACCTCCACCTCCACCTCCACCTCCACCTCCGGCCGCCACCTAAACCATCTCCACATCCATACTCATTTTCTGTTAACTTTAATCCCATTTTTAATCCACGTTTAAAAAATGCCTTTTTCAGTTCCTTACCACCACCGTTCTTCCCCACCACTCTCACGTTCCTCACCACCACCGTTTTTTATCTGGCGGTTCTCTTACTCTATCTCTCTCACATTCTAATATATTATAATCTTTGAGCTCTTGATCATGGAAGATTCATTTCTGATTCTTAAACTCGAATCCCAAATATCCATCTCTAAAATTGCCTTTTTCAGTTCCTTTTGAAATTGGGGTTTTTCGGAGCCTTGCAAATCCACCGCCACCGACGGGAACTCCCACCCCCTTTCGCTCCGCCTTTAACCATCTCCTCCCTCGATTTTGGGGTGTGTGAAAGGATCTGGTCAACGAGATCTTCACTGAAAATCACGGTGGTCAACGAGATCTTCATTGAGTTTCAGAACCGTCGCCGCGATAGAAGAAATTGGGGACGGCGAGGATGGTAATGGAGGTGCGTTGGTGGTGGTTGTGTTGAAGGTGCGCCGCCGTAGAAGAAATTGGGGACGGGAGAGGTCGGCGGCGACGGTGGTCGTGGAGAGGAATATATTCTTTTAATATCATTATTTAATAGAAGAGAGAAACAAAAAAATAAGATTGATGAGGCACCAGAGAGTGACATGCGTTCTCCTAGTTACTTATTTATTGTAATAAGGATTTTTGAATATTATTACTTTCATTCAGTATATTTAATAACATTAGTTGAATCTTATAAAGGGTATTTTAGTAAAAAAAAACGGGATTAAAACGAGACTCGGTATGTATGAGTAGATAGAACCAAGTAGTCAGCTCACTTGGTAGAGGCTTTTGCCTCTTAAATGAGAGGTTCTAAGTTCAAACCCAGACATGTGAATTATTTGATGTAATTTACGAGTATGGTAGATTTGCCGTTGAAAAAAAATATAAATAACTTAGTTTCATCTCATAAAAATGATAACATAGTTAAATAAAAATATCTATAACAGAATAATTTAACTAAATAAATATATTATGTATTTTAAAAAACTGAAACAAATCTAGCGGAAAATAATGCCAATATTGAAAGAAATATTCAATGTGAACAATAATAAAAAGATATTCACTTCAATATATTTTAGTGCAACATTGGAGACGGTTTATGTACTCTTAAATACTGACAAATAATAAAACTTTTATAAAATCATTTTATTCAATTTATGACAGCTTAAAATAATAAAAAAGTACTCGTACATTTTAACAGTTTGTTCAACTTTTTAATATTTAAATTACCAAGCCCACGAAAGGCTCATGCCACATTCTATTAGATTCTAATACTTACATTTGGCATATTGAGAATAGGAAATGCACAAAGTAGCATGTTGATTTCAACTATTTTGGTTTTTTTTAATTTTATTTATACTTAAACCCCATTAATT
Source organism: Smallanthus sonchifolius (assembly GCA_023525975.1). Classification (NCBI taxonomy): domain Eukaryota; kingdom Viridiplantae; phylum Streptophyta; class Magnoliopsida; order Asterales; family Asteraceae; genus Smallanthus; species Smallanthus sonchifolius. The sequence goes on along the minus strand of CM042033.1, from coordinate 69,427,651 downwards.
ATAGCATATTACCCTACTATTTATTTCTCATGGGGATGAATAGTAGTTTTTTTTTTTTCATTTTTCATACAAAAGTTTTTTTTTTATAAACTGGCCACTAAAGTTCAAAATAAGCTTTAATTTTATTTTTTTTACTTAAAACTCTGTTTTTTATAGATTTGCCACATAAGTTCAATAAACTTTCGTTCGTTAACTTTTTTTCAAAATAAGGGTGCGCCGTTGTTCTTTTTGTCAACGTTCCGATATAAATATTTTTTAAAACGGAGTTGTATTCAAAATCGACTTTTTTTATCGTTGCCTGTATCGAGTGCCGTTACCGTTGTGGTACCATGACGAACCGAACATATTATGGGCGAGCAACATCATTGTCGATATTGGTATTATCGATTCGCCTTATGGTTTTCGACGAACCAAACCGGTAATTTTTTAATTTGTTTTCCCTTTTTTATTATTTAGTTTTATGTATTATTTCTATTAACATTATTTATACCGTTGTGCCTATGTTTTCGTTTAAATTTTATTAACGATGAGTCTGACAACGTTATCTATGATAACTTTCGTTCGTTATGTTTTTTTAAATAACGGAATGTGCTGTTTTATTAATAATTTCTTTTGTCAACGTTCTGGTTTAAATTTTATTGAAAACAAAGTTGTATTCAACTTCGAGTGTTTTTAGGTATCGTACGTTATAACGAGTATGCGATTCCACGCAAACGAGCCAAACCAATAACGGCCAGACTCCTGCCGCAAAGCGCGAGGGGTAAAAACTAGTTTACTTTAAGCACCTAAACTTTAAATAATTTTTTTTTTCTTTTTATAAATTTATACTATAACCCATGAACTTTAATAAAGTTATCATTTACATATTAAAATTTTTTTTAATATTTTTTTATATTAACTAAGTTACGAGACGTGGCACACGCACAATTATAACGGAGTTGTAGCGGCCCCAACGCGCCGGCTAGATTACTAGTTAAATTAAAGTACTTACAAAAACCAAATTCAACATCTCTTAAGCATTGTGTACAACTCTCAGATGCTATGTTGTGATGACGTAGTCTGTTAGTGTACTTATTTTACACTGAAAATTGCTAAAAGGACAAAGTGGTAATTTCAAAGCTGCATTTCTTTCTTAGCTTGTCGTCTTCCTGACCATTTTAAAGCACGTGGCTTGATTATTAGTTGTTTGTGTAATATCCTGGATTTCTCGACCCATTTCATAGACATTTATTTAATGTAAATCTTTTATATTTGAAACTTATATATATGTATATATATATATATATATATATATAAACTCTTGAAATTTTAATAAGCTTGTAAACTCATTTTAATTATCTAAATTTCTAAACAAACAAACAAACCATATACTCATTTTATAAAAGTTTAAATCAAATGAGAAAACATGTTAAACTTATTATAGAAACGTTGGGGACCAAAACTGTCATTTTCTGAAACTGGTTTTAAACTAAAACTTAACTTTTAAACGTAAAACGATAAAACTACAAACTTCAGGGACTTGTTCTGTAATAAACCCAAACTTCCGAGACTGAATCCAGTCGCGAGTTCAAGTCCCGTAGAAACCGGTTTTCATCCCAACTTTTCCCGAAAATGCAAAATCGGCCAGATTCGATGTATCTCGAGCTTCGCCTTCGGCGTGCGACCCTAACCCTATGGCAATCATTGCCCATTTTCGATCGAGGCCGCGTATGGAGTCGGAATTAACTCCGATCGGCTCAACCACTCACCCACTAACCGTTCACGCCTTTAATGCCGAAATTGGCTATAAATACTAACCCATACACCTCAACGACATCATCCTCATATTCCCTAAGCTCTCAATTCAGTCGACCATCACCTGCATTTCGCAATTTGGTTCCCGTCACAGCCGACCCAAAATCCATCTCGTTCTCACTCGACTCGCCACCGTTTCAGGTAATCCTTATATCCAAGACCTTCGTTTTCAAGTGAGGATCAAAAGCCCTCTGTTTAAACGCATAAACAGAGGGTGATTCGATCCGTATTTGGGCGATTTCGTTTCTAGGGTTCATTTCAATTTGGGGGTAATCCGGGATGATATTCATGAAATTGATAATCCGTGTTTTAACTTAACAAGCCCGTAGGCGGGATGGTCAGAGTGTGTGCGTATGCGGGTGAACCGGGCAGGGACCCGGGTTCGAATCCGGTTAGCCCAGTTTTCGCCCCTTTTATTTTTTTTACCTTTTAATCAGCTTCTAATACTTTTAATAATTTTTATAAATTCTGTGATACTTTTATAAACTTGAATATGAATTTTAATTACACTTTTATCTTCTGAAAACATTTTTTTTAATTAAACTTAATTAAAACTTATGATAATAAAGTTATTAAATATAGTTTTAAACATTTAAAAGAATACTTTCAAAATTTATAAAACTTGGACATTCAATAGAAATCGTTTGATAAAATTCAAAACTTAATTCTTTATTCTTTTTATATATAATAAACTTATTTTTGTTTAAAACTTTAATTTAATAAATTTTAAACTTATACATTTTTATATTTCATATAAACAAGAAATCCATTTGTTTATATAAATTTAAATCATAAGAAAATAAATATACTTCACTCATTTTCTTTATGAACTTATAAACTTTATAAAATAAAGTAGAAACTTTAAAACACTTGTAAACTTTATTTAAAATGCTTATAAGAAACTTTATTTAAGACATCTATAAACTTATAATTTTATTTAAACTTTAAACGTATAATTTAACTTTATAAGAAGTTCTATTTAACATTTTGTAAACTTATAAATGCTCATTATTATTTAAACTTATAACCACATTCTAAACATTATTAAATTACAAATTATTTTGTAAGATAAATACTTAATTCTTTAATACTTTAAATCTTGAATGATTTATAAATTATTCTTTTGGGATAATTATTTGTCCTTAGTAATTATTTATTCGTAAATAATTATTATTTATCCTTAAAAATTATTTATTCTTAAATAATAATTATTTATTCTTAATAATTATTTATTTTAAATAATTGTTATTGATCCTTAATCATTATTTCTTTTTATATATCCTTCCAACTATATTATTAAGATACTTAGAAAATTACTTTGAAGTATTATTACCTATTTTGAGTAATTAATAATGATAAAACATTTAAATAAATATTCTAATCTATAAATCTATTAAACTTTGACACACAAGTCTTGTATCATTCATTCAAAACCTTTATTTTAAATTTGATTTAAACTTCACAAACACAACCATTCCCATCTCCCATTGAAACCCTAGTCGAATCTTGAAATCCCAAATCGTTGTCTTAGACTTATAGAAATAAACTTGAAACTTTAGACTTATATTCTTAGGCTTATTGTGAGGATATTCTCCCTCAAAGTCTTGCAAACTTACTCTTGTCGGATACTCTTCATCCAATCCAAGTGAGTATACTTAGCCCCTTTTTCCTTTCTATACTTTTGGGGTGAAACATGTTCAAAACTTTAAACTTATACAATTCTTGTACAACTATGACTAGATGCTTATTCTTATGTTAAACTTGAGACTTGTATGCTTAGATTAAACTTAAAACTAGCACATTCATTAACTTTGATCAAGCCTATGGTAACAATGATAGATCTATTGTATTTGACCAATCCACCTTGATTGATTGACCCCTTCGGAGGGGAGCCCTTGGTGATTGTTACTGAATTAAACTTTAAACTTGAGACTTATAAGGGTAACCTGCGGGTTATACCTAAACTTGGTTGGAGGGTTGAAGTGCACAATGTTTAAGATACTTGTTTCTCATACTTACATTATAGAATGCATATATCATAGTGAATTGTAATTCTTTCCAAATACTTGTTAAACTGTGTCAAAACCTTTGTATTTCACCAACTATTTTGTAGTTGACAGATTATTTCACATGTTTCAGGTTCTACATCATGAGACTTGTTTGTGATCACATAGGACGCTTTGGACCTAGACTACTTATTAAATAAATGTTGTATACTTGTTATTTCCTTTGTATTGAACCTTTGAATCTATTTATTAATGAAATATTGAAACTTTAATAGTCAACCTTGTGCTATTGAACAACCGTGTCCGCCTCGACGTATAATCCGTCGTCGGTTGGGGTGTGACAGATTGGTATCAAAGCCTTGGTTATAGGGAATTAGGTTATTAGACACATGACCTAGACTATAACTTAGGAGACCCAAACATGAGTTATCTCATGTCCTTTACTAGGAATTTTCTCCTCATTCTATTCTTAAATCTTATACGTGAACGCTTGGAGATTCTACGCTTCTACTTACCTGCGTGCTACAAGAAGTCTACTACATCGAGGACACGTTTTTAGGCTTCAAGCCTAATCCACCACTAAACTCTCGTCAAGAATATTTAAGTTCTAGATAATGTGTGAGAACTTGTGCGGACCGGAAGGGTGGATACCTGTATCCTGAGAAATTCTGTCAAGGAAAGCATTTCGTACAAATCCAAATCAATCGTTGGACCCGTATGCTTTCCTGGGAATTCTTGGGATGAGTATCCACTTATAGGAATGCATGACTTCTCTAGACATTAGTGAGTTTAGATCCCTCTTGATATGTCAAAGTACTTACTTAGTGATATGCACTAAATGAGTACTATCTCAAATACTATACACTTCATAAATTCATGATTCAAAAACTTTCCTCTGTAACCTTTACTCTATGATTCTTATGTTTTGTCTCTTCAAGAATGGTCGCATGACACATGCTTACTCGTCATGACCTGAAGGAGTTACCTTCAAGGAGAAATTCTTACGAGATTATACTTAAAGACTATATACATAAACTTATATTTATGCAGATACTACCCAATAAGCTTCATGATCGTTGTAATACAACCCTTAAAACTATGTGTTACCCTACAAATTCTTCTACAAAACTTCACTATTTTATAAATATGACACCTAAGAGGTAACTCTTGTATTTTTACCTTACCTCCTTAGCACTTAACCAAGTTTCATTTGATAACTAACTCAAAAACTTTTGTTACACTTTTATACATCTCAAAGTTTTCATACATCCTTAAACTTCATGATCCTTGAACTAACCGCCCATTGAAACTATGTATTGCCCTACAAGTCCTTTTACAAACTTTATTATTTTATAAACTTGGCACATAAGGGGAAACCCTTGTGTCTCATTTCATTTTTCGTCACTCAAGCAAACTTCATTTTATGACTAACTCAAAACTTTGTTACACTTTTAATCTCAAAACCTTCATACGTCCTTAAACCTTACACATCACCGTTTCTTGTAAACAAAACTTAACGTCTTTTAAACCTAAAGTACATTAACAAAGGGATTAGTAACCTGATCGTTCTCCCGCAAGGGAAGAAGCCTACTATAGAATAAACAAGCTCCACGTTTAAGACTCTAAACCCATAATGAACCTCGACATAGTACCATAAACCCAAACATCGGTTACAACAACTGAGAGAAGTTGTAGGCACATGAGGAAGTTCTGGCTAGGGAAATAGGGTACTTAAGTGAGTCCTTATGACCACCCCTTTCTTCCGGGAATCCTCCTCGTTAGCCCATCAACCTCCAATCAAAACTATTTTTGAAAGTATTACTGTGATAACTCAGTATTATGAATAAAAAACCTTTTGAACATATTAAATCAACTTACTTACACACTTTAATTTTCCGTTTAAATTGTATTATGTAAGGGCCAGAAGTCCCAATTTTGAAACATTTAACGAAAGTTGTTTTGAAGTTGATCTTGTTATCACTTACTAGCTTGACTTTCCTTCTAGCACTACAAACTTAACACTTCTACCCAAACACTTTCGTCAAGAGTAGCTCACGTTAGTACTCGAGATAATTAACAACGTGGCATTAGACTATAAAAATCCTAAGTGACACGTAAACTTAAAGAATAAACCTTGAACAAACCTTCTAATTCGTAAGCACTCTTTTAAAACAACACGACTTACGAACCACTGCCGTAATCAACTATGATCCGTACCCCTTATATAGACTTAACACTTCTAAACTTGACCTATTTTTCGTTTGGCAATCATACAGACCTTTTATAAAGTCCTACTTATACTACTCATTGTTGCCTAACTCGTCATTTTTGAACCTCTTGATTTCATTCTATACAAAAGAAAAACTATGCCTGTTGTTATGAAACAAGATAAATCATTTGTAAACACACTATCGTAAACTTTTTCCCGTTACCCTATGCTAGGAAACTTTCCTCATTCAACCCTTATCACATAAAAGATTTGCTATGAATCACAACGGAAACTAAAAGCTTAAATGCACGTTATTAAAAACATTAAACTTCGTATACACAACTATGAGGTCATAAACTTTTGAGTCATGCAAAAACTTATACAAATATTCAAACCCGTATTCTTAAAACTAAACATGATCAATAAAGGATCATGTAAAGCTTAATATTGAAACTTGTGATCAACTGACTTATCCTACTTTCAAATTCATACTTGGATTCTTAGTCTTGAAAACTTTTTGTGTTCGTCCTAACTAAGCCTTGTAAGACTTGATAAAACGTTCATTTTCATATACGCGATTCACTCTTGATACTAGACACTAGCAGGAAGGAGGACATTACTCTCTTTAGCAGAGTACATCCCCTGACTCCTATCTAAACCAAACATCGGGATCCACCTAACCTTCTGAACAACTTGAATCTTCTGTGAGAAAGCGTATAACGGTCAATCCTGTTCCAAACGCTGTCTCATACCTCTCTTAAATACTAGAGTACTTAGATAACCGCTTTATACTCAAAACGTAATCGTATACTTCTATACACTGAAGCTAAACTAAGAGAATTTAAACTATTCTATGTTTGACATATTCTTGTTCAAACACAATTTAAACTATTCTATATTTGACATATTCTTGTTCAAACACAATTTAAACTACTCTATGTTTGACGTATTCTTGTTCAAACACAATTTAAACTATTATATGTTTGACGTATTCTTGTTCAAACACAATTTAAACTATTCTATGTTTGACGTATTCTTGTTCAAACACAATTTAAACTATTCTATGTTTGACGTATTCCTGTTCAAACACAATTTAAACTATTCTATGTTTGACGTATTCTTGATCAAACACAATTTAAACTATTCTATGTTTGACGTATTCTTGTTCAAACATGATGAACGTATAAGACTTTAAACTACTCGATGTTTGACGTATTCTTGTTCAAACATGATGAACGTATAAGACTTTAAACTACTCCATGTTTGACGTATTCTTGTTCAAACATAATGAACGTATAAGACTTTAAACTACTCCATGTTTGACGTATTCTTGTTCAAACATGATGAACGTATAAGACTTTAAACTATTCTATGTTTGACGTATTCTTGTTCAAACATGATGAACGTATAAGACTTTAAACTACTCCATGTTTGACGTATTCTTGTTCAAACATGATGAACGTATAAGACTTTAAACTATTCTATGTTTGACGTATTCTTGTTCAAACATAATTTAAACTATTCTATGTTTGACGTATTCTTGTTCAAACATGAGGAACGTATAAGACTTTTAAACTACTCAAGGTTTGATGTATTCTTGATCAAACACGAGGAAAGTGTAAAGACTTTAAAACTACTCAATGATTGAAGTATTCTTATTCAATCACGAGGAAACTTTGAAACTCTAAATTTTGTCACATTCTTTTCTCTTTAATCATTGAATGACGTTTCCCTCTAAGAGACTCGTTAAATCAATTATCACTCTTATGTGGAAACTTTAGTCATGTGTTAAACAAATTCTGGTACTCTTTCTTGATCCACACACAAACGGAAGGACCTATGCGGACTATGCGACGATTTGAATGCTTGCGGGTGCACACGTAAGTATGAAAAATCAGCGTATGGGAAAACATAGAAAACTCTGTCGTGTGCCATGATCTAAGACTTGTCATAAAGGATAGCCACGGAACTTAGGTACCGTAGCAATCCTTAAACGTAATAGTCTACAAACTCAAATAGTTAAACTATCATCAAATCCACCCTAAGTGATGCATCTCACTTGAAATCCTAAATAGAAATTCAGCAGATATTCTCTCGAATGCATTTCTGAAAATGAATCTTCCTACATTTCAATGAAACTATATGTTTCGTAAAGAAACTGTTGGCAACCCCAGACTTTGAAAACTTAGAAACTCAAGCGAAATCTCATTCCTATAGATACTTCCCCTTGAGAAATCTAAACAATGCTCAGGGTTTACTTGGAACGCAAAGTATCTTTCTCATTACCCTTGCGGTTATCAGTCCTTGAAAGCAGTAAATTTTCTACTTTAATTTCGGGACGAAATTTCCTAAAGTAGGGGAGACTGTAATATCCTGGATTTCCCGACCCATTTCATAGACATTTATTTAATGTAAATCTTTTATAATTGAAACTTATATATATGTATATATATATATATAATATATATATATATAAACTCTTGAAATTTTAATAAGCTTGTAAACTCATTTTAATTATTTAAATTTCTAAACAAACAAACCATATACTCATTTTATAAAAGTTTAAATCAAATGAGAAAACTTGTTAAACTTATTATAGAAACCTCGGGGACCAAAACTGCCATTTTCTGAAACTGGTTTTAAACTAAAACTTAACTTTTAAACTTAAAACGATAAAACTACAAACTTCAGGGACTTGTTCTGTAATAAACCCAAACTTTCGAGACTGAATCCAGTCGCGAGTTCGAGTCCCGTAGAAACCGGTTTTCATCCCAACTTTTCCCGAAAATGCAAAATCGGCCAGATTCGATGTACCTCGAGCTTCGCCTTCGGCGTGCGACCCTAACCCTATGGAAATCATTGCCCATTTTCGATCGAGGCCGCGCATGGAGTTGGAATTAACTCCGACCGGCTCAACCACTCACCCACTAACCGTTCACGCCTTTAATGCCGAAATTGGCTATAAATACTAACCCATACACCTCAACGACATCATCCTCATATTCCCTAAGCTCTTAATTCAGTCGACCATCACCTGCATTTCGCAATTTGGTTCCCGTCACAGCCGACCCAAAATCCATCTCGTTCTCACTCGACTCGCCACCGTTTCAGGTAATCCTTATATCCAAGACCTTCGTTTTCAAGTGAGGATCAAAAGCCCTCTGTTTAAACGCATAAACAGAGGGTGATTCGATCCGTATTTGGGCGATTTCGTTTCTTGGGTTCATGTCAATTTGGGGGTAATCCGGGATGATATTCATGAAATTGATAATCCGTGTTTTAACTTAACAAACCCGTAGGCGGGATGGTCAGAGTGTGTGTGTATGCGGGTGAACCGGGCAGGGACCCGGGTTCGAATCCGGTTAGCCCAGTTTTCGCCCCTTTTATTTTTTTTACCTTTTAATCAGCTTCTAATACTTTTAATAATTTTTATAAATTCTGTGATACTTTTATAAACTTGAATATAAATTTTAATTACACTTTTATCTTCTGAAAACATTTTTTTTAATTAAACTTAATTAAAACTTATGATAATAAAGTTATTAAATATAGTTTTAAACATTTAAAAGAATACTTTCAAAATTTATAAAACTTGGACATTCAATAGAAATCGTTTGATAAAATTCAAAACTTAATTCTTTATTCTTTTTATATATAATAAACTTATTTTTGTTTAAAACTTTAATTTAATAAATTTTAAACTTATACATTTTTATATTTCATATAAACAATATAAACAAGAAATCCATTTGTTTATATAAATTTAAATCATAAGAAAATAAATATACTTCACTCATTTTCTTTATGAACTTATAAACTTTATAAAATAAAGTAGAAACTTTAAAACACTTGTAAACTTTATTTAAAATGCTTATAAGAAACTTTATTTAAGACATCTATAAACTCATAATTTTATTTAAACTTTAAACATATAATTTAAACTTTATAAGAAGTTCTATTTAACATTTTGTAAACTTATAAATGCTCATTGTTATTTAAACTTATAAACACATTCTAAACATTATTGAATTACAAATTGTTTTGTAAGATAAATACTTAATTCTTAAATACTTTAAATCTTGAATGACTTATAAATTATTCTTTTGGGATAATTATTTGTCCTTAGTAATTATTTATTCGTAAATAATTATTATTTATCCTTAGAAATTATTTATTCTTAAATAATTATTATTTATTCTTAATAATTATTTATTTTAAATAATTGTTATTGATCCTTAATCATTATTTCTTTTTATATATCCTTCCAACTATATTATTAAGATACTTAGAAAATTACTTTGAATTATTATTACCTATTTTGAGTAATTAATAATGATAAAACATTTAAATAATTATTCTAATCTATAAATCTATTAAACTTTGACACACAAGTCTTGTATCATTCATTCAAAACCTTTATTTTAAACTTGATTTAAACTTCACAAACACAACCATTCCCATCTCCCATTGAAACCTTAGTCGAATCTTGAAATCCCAAATCGTTGACTTAGACTTATAGAAATAAACTTGAAACTTTAGACTTATATTCTTAGGCTTATTGTGAGGATATTCTCCCTCAAAGTTTTGCAAACTTACTCTTGTCGGATACTCTTCATCCAATCCAAGTGAGTATACTTAGCCCCTTTTTCCTTTCTATACTTTTGGGGTGAAACATGTTCAAAACTTTAAACTTATACAATTCTTGTACAACTATGACTAGATGCTTATTCTTATGTTAAACTTGAGACTTGTATGCTTAGATTAAACTTAAAACTAGCACATTCATTAACTTTGATCAAGCCTATGGTAACAATGATAGATCTATTGTATTTGACCAATCCACCTTGATTGATTGACCCCTTCGGGGGGAGCTCTTGGTGATTGTTACTGAATTAAAATTTAAACTTGAGACTTATAAGGGTAACCTGCGGGTTATACCTAAACTTGGTTGGAGGGTTGAAGTGCACAATGTTTAAGATACTTGTTTCTCATACTTACATTATAGAATGCATATATCATAGTGAATTGTAATTCTTTCCAAATACTTGTTAAACTTTGTCAAAACCTTTGTATCTTACCAACTATTTTGTAGTTGACAGATTCTTTCACATGTTTCAGGTTCTACATCATGAGACTTGTTTGTGATCACATAGGACGCTTTGGACCTAGACTACTTATTAAATAAATGTTGTATACTTGTTATTTCCTTTGTATTGAACCTTTGAATCTATTTATTAATGAAATATTGAAACTTTAATAGTCAATCTTATGCTATTGAACAACCGTGTCCGCCCCGACGTATAATCCGCCGTCGGTTGGGGTGTGACAGTTTGTATTTTGTGAATTGTAAATACAAGATGGGCTAAATTAGCAAACTTACAAGACCCAACTTTTACTTCGAAGTGAGCCACCGAGTTTGATGCATCTTAGGTAAATTATATGTAATTATCTTTGATACATTGCGTATAAGTAGGTGTGTAAACGAGTCAAGCCATTGACGAGCGAGCTTATATTAAGGCCTATTTAATAAACGCCTCAAGTCCAAGCTTCACATGTCGAGCTTGATCAGGCTCGCGACCCTAATGAACCTTTTATTTAATTCATAGTTTTTTAAAAACATCTCTTTCATATTTTTTTGGTATTAAATACGTCTTCTAAAGAAATTATTTTATTAAACTTTTTTTTATATTATCTGGTAGGTGAAGATTTTACACGATTTTATCTTTTCATTAAACGATTTTTTAAAATTTGCTTTGTTTTTCTTAACATTCATTTTTCACAACGACGAAACTTTTTCGTGATTTCTAAATATACTGTCGCAACGTGCTTTTTATCTACGCTTCGCTGTTCAGAACCGAGTCGCCGCAAGAATGGGGGGTATGTGATTAACCAACCTAATATATTTTTGCTCTTTTGGTACGGTTAACTTAATAAAAAATATTTTGATTTTGTTATGGTAAATAGTTTTGGTAATGGATGGATAACTGGAAAATTTTACACATGAAAAAGGGGTAGATTTGATAAGAATGTTTATCATACTCTCATCATATGAAAATTGCACCAATTAAGACTTTACGCTTTGTTCCCGAGTTTACTAAAGAAAAGAAAAGAAAAGAAATGATTCATTTTCTTTCTTTTCTTTTCCCTTCTTTTCTCCTCTTTTCATTTCTCTCCAAATCTTTTCAATTTGGAAGGATGGAGATAAGCCCTCTTTTCCTTTCATTTCCCTTCATTTTTCTCCTTAAAAAAATCTCTGAAACACCCTTCCTTCTATTTTCTTTCTTTTCACTCCTTAAAAAAAAACTCTGAAACAAGGGATTACTTCCTCTTCTTTTCTCTCCTTAAATGAGACTCGAGAACACAACGTTAGTCTCATGTTAATTGCAAAGTTTACTTTTTGTCAAGCTTTTGCCCTCAAGTTGTTTTTTTGTGCTTCATACGTAGCTCTTAATTAGAAGTGTTGATGGCAAACAAGTTCTCTCCCTAACTTTGGTAAAATGGTCAAACCCACCCCTCTGCTTTGTAAAGTTTAACTTTGACCCTCTCAAGTTTTAAGTTTCGTGATTGTTTGTTTATTTTTTTTGACGTCCCTGTGTAAATTTTGTTAAAAACGGATTCGTATTCAAAATAAAGTATTTTTTTGTATCGTGGGTTATATCGACTGACAACCGTGAAGATTGAAACCGAGAACGACTGAAAAACATCGGTACCGTTATCTAACTGTCTTTTATCTATGTTTCGAACTTCAGAGCCGAGTTGACGTAATTTCATACGTTTCTTTTTGTACTTAGCCACGTTAATGTGAACGCCTTAACAACTTAAAGTCCGCCTCCTGCCACGGAGATCGGAGCAAAATTTATTTAACTACGTTTCTGTTTGTGTTTAGCCACGTTAATGTGACCGCCTCAACCGTTTAAGGTTCGGTTCCCGCCGCATAATACGGGGTACAATTTCTAGTTACTTACAATTACCAAAAGCCTAACAAGTAATGCATAAATTACAATCAAGTGATCCAACTATTTATTTTGTCTTTTTCTTCAATTTGTCTCACTCACTCACTCATTTTTTCTCTCTCTTCAAAATCTATCAATTTCTCTCTTTCTTTTACATTCTTTGAGTTACAAAGAAATCTTAAAAAAAATTTTGGCTTACTGTATTTTTACAATTTCTAAGGTTAAGTTAACTAATCTTTCAACCAATAAAGTTTTTTTTTTAGAGAAAGGCTTAATAAAATTTCAGAAATTTGAATTTGAGAGTAATTGGATTTTAATAATAAAAGTAATATAATTGTTTTTCCTTTTCTTGCGATTTGGACTTTTTTGTTTTTATCATATAAAAGTAATTAATTAGTTTTCATATTAGTCCTAAAATAAAAATATTAAATTTATATTTTTTTGTTCAACAAGAGCTTGACATATGTTATGTTCGTAGGTTTCTTTTGCGTTTATTACTTTTAAAATTTGAAGTTTTATTAAATTCTTAATATGCCGTTGCAACATTCTTATTTTTATCTATGTTTTGATTTAAGTTTCGTTCAAAACGAGGTTGCGCGTGATAGTGTACAAGTTCTCTAAACACTTACATATAACGTCGTTGAGAATTTTTTTAACTCTTTACTTTTTTAAACGGTTTTGCTTTTGTTTTATAATTTTTTTACGGTTAACTTTTTTAACATCTTTGTTACAGTTCCGTTTTTTTACATAAAGTTTTTGGAATGTTATTGCCTATTACGCTGCAACGCGTAGGTTTGTGTAAATATTCTCTTTTCTTTATATAAAGTTTCGAATACATTTATTTACTTTGTACACGAAATTTTTTTTAACCGTTTCGTTTTTCTATATTATATTTTTACTATTATCAACGATCGATTAAATGTTTTGTTTTATCTTTACTACATACGAGTTAATGCGCCGCAACGCGAGTGGCTCTTGAAAGACTTTGGTTTATTTAATATTTTAGTTTTTTTAAAAGGTTTCGAAGCGGCTTGGTATCTGTTTTTTTTGCCTTTTTGAAGATTTTGATTTATTCCATGGTTTAGCTTTCCTCTTTTTTTACATAAAGTTAGAAGCCGTTTATCGTCCGCTGTTAAACGTGCGGCGACCGCAACGCGTCGGGTAAATTACTAGTTTTTTTGTAATTAAAGAATTTTCGTTTTGACAAATATTAAAAGTGAAGTAAATAATATTAAATATTTTATTTAGGCTGATTCTATTCACACACGGAATATTTCTATTTGGACACGCCGTAACCCTATACGTCTGCGTATAGGCCAATACGCAGCGTATAGGGTTACGTCTCCTGACATAGAATGCCACGTGTCATTCCCTGTCTGGCGGCTGGAACCATACGTGACGTATTACACTATACGCAGCGTATGGGTCACTGGTTATATTTTTGACTCAAAACTTGGCAGATTTTGGGGTGTAAGGAAGTCATACGTGACATATAGGGCAATACGCCACGTATAGGAATTTTTTTAATTTATATTATATTTATCTATTTTAATTTATATAACTTTGTTAATATAAGTTTGTTATCTTTTTTAATTTATATAATTTTTATCTTTTTTTTAATTTATATAATTTTTTATCTTTTTTTAACATTTATTATATTTTTACATTTATAATTTATCATTACAACCAAACAAACAAATTAAACATCACAAGCAAACAAATAACCAAAACATTATATACATTACATCAAAAAATTAAATATATATATCAAAATGTTTTTACATACATAACAAAAGAACACAACTGAATATAAATAAAAACAACTAAGCCTGACCCGCCCCACCCTAATCCTGACCTGGGTAGTCCGAATACTGACGTGGCGGTGGTAGTGGTGGTAGCTCGATGCCGGCTGCTCATGACAAATCCGCGAGGCGACCAACCACCCTCATCATCAAGTCATCCATCTGCTCGCTATGACGAGCCTGTCGCCGTGAGTCGGCTACAAGTCGAAATACAAGCCCATCGCGACGTCTCACTGACGGAGGGTCAGACGGTAAACTTGGCCGAAAATCCTGAAGGAGACCTGCAGCGGCTCCTCTGGCTGCTCCTCCCCGGAAATAGGTTCCAGCCCCTCATCTGAGTAATTGAACGTCGAAAGAAACTCGACGACCACCTCTCTGTACGTCTCAGTGAATGCCATATCAAACAAAAGATCCCATGGCGTGTCCTCGCCTATAATGCCCTGGCCCGCTCCGCCTCTCCGACCTCCTGTAGAAGCTCCCAGTCCACCGCCGTCCCCGGGCCTATACTCACCTCCCGTAACTTCCGGAACCGACCTAACGCCTCCAAGCCGGGCGCGAAACGCAGAAAAGGGTAGTGAGCGAGATCGTTTAAGTCCACCTCAGCCATATCAATATCATCTTTGTGATCCGCCATATCTGAAAAAAATTAATAACGATACATATATACTTTTATAAATAAAATAGTAAATGAAATTTAAATTAAATAATATTAAATAATAATAAATTGTGTTTTTTATTTTAAATAATATTAAATAATAATAAATTGTTTTTTTAAATTAAATAATAATAAATTGTGTTTTTTATTTTAAATAATATTAAATAATAATAAATTGTTTTTTTAAATTAAGTAATATTAAATAATATTTTTTTTATTTTAAATAATATAAATAATAATAAATAAAATCTTTATTTTAAAAAAATACATATACCCCACGTATAGCACTATACATGGCGTATAGGCTGTTATCGGGTAAAGGAGGCCATACGCAGCCATCTGAAGCCATACGCAACCTCGTTACCAGGTAAACCAGACCATACGCAGCAAAATTGGACCATACGTTGCTTATTTCGCGGAGAACAAGAGCCATACGCAACGTATAGCACTATACGTGGCGTATGGCTTCATCGTCTTCCTCAGAAGAACTATACGCCACGTATAGGGCTATACATGGCGTATAATTCATACGTTTCAGTCAAATTTCTAGCTATTCTACCCACTTTTAACGGCTAATAATCAAAATAAAAGACAAATTATTGAATGGGAGTCTAAAATACGTACCTTTACGAGGAAAAAATGAAGATTTTGGACCCGACAATCTCAATCAACGACCGTAGGTGCGTATGTGCTTGTGTGTAAAAAAGGCGATTCTTGAAAGACGATTCTGTCAAAAAAACTTCTCCACTAGTCTTCGTGACCGTCCATCTCCTGTAGAAGCTGTTATCGAATAAAAAGCCACTTATTTTCATCGAACCCTAAGCCCACAGCTACTGATCGAAAACCACAGTTACCGTCGGGCATTACATCATGTATACTTGAAATGTAGTGATGAAACAAAGATGGAATGGAATCTTTAAAACGACGAATATTGTTAACTGCTTCATCCCTCACCATCAATGGAAACCCGTTATCATCAAGTTGTTGTTTTCCTTTACAAGTCGTTGAACGACTGTGTTGCATGACGGGTTTCTTCGACTTTACCACTGATCTCGCTCGTCGATTGTCCTGTGACGCAATATACGAGCCATGTCTTGCAGGGTCACATCTGCTTTGTTGGGATTCTACAAACAAGCTATCGTCTTCTAGAATGGAGCTGTTTCTCGCGACGTCCCTTTTCCTTTATTGTTTCTTTTTCAAAGTTGGACGTCCACGAGTATCTTCTTGTACCACATGCGCTTTCTTGTTAGTTTTGCTTGGAAAGACCACCCCTGCGATTCTCAACAACAGACTTTTTTTCATCTGATCGGGTTGTGACATTATTTTGTTTCTCACAAGACCAAGTACTTTATCCACGTTTACATTTTCACCCTCAACAAATGACGGTTTTAAATTAAGCTTCCTCCAGAAGACGTCCACCGCATCTAGCGAGATTCTGCCACTTGTATTAAAACGAGATAGTCAGAACAGTTTGGAATTATAAGAAATGTGGTAAATCGTAGAAGGTTGTATTTATGACATGTAGCTTCGATCTTTGCTAGACGACAAGCACACGGCAACCCACAACTAGTGAAAAGCTAGCATCCATATGATGCATTTTGTTTCCGTGTAGTTGTCAACTTCCACCACTCGTTTTCTAACAAATCTAGAGCTTTATGTGAAATTTTACCGTGTAGGTTATCAAACAATTCAATAGCCTCGTGGCTGTCCATTTTCTTTATCAGGCTTGTTACAAACTCATACTGTAATTGTACTTACTGAGATGTTACAATTTCATCAACAAACTCCATAAGTCAATCCAGCGAGCTGTTAACATTTCTAAGATAGCTCTTTAGGAGTGAATGCTGGCTCTCGACTCTGTTCGTTGTACGTTGACCAAAATTGAGGTTTTTGTTAAACAAAACTGATACAAACTTTTCTTTATATGAGTCCAACCAATTTTTGCTCACATAGTCTATAACTCCTGGAAAAAATAATATTATAAATTAAAAATAATATATATTGATAAAAATAAAAACTTACTTCCTTGTCTAGATGCATACAGTTGTTCGTAAAGTCGGTTGAAGTTGTACTGGCATACATATGGCGTGGGAGACTCGCATAATATCGCCCATGAATAATTGAAATTTGCTAAGTCTTCGTCGGTAAACGATGCCTTGCAATGTTTTGAGATATTCTCATTGATGTGCCACCTGCATAGGTACTTGGAAGTGTCTGGGAATATTTTATCACACTTGTTCATAAGAGCTTTGTCCCTGTCTGTTATTATCACACGCGGGTCCATACACTTTTGCAACATATCTTTGATTTTCAGTAGCACCCATACAAAGTTTTCCTCCCGTTCTTTAGAAATAAATGCATGAGCGACACAAAATGACTGGTGTGTGGAGGTCACACCGACAACTTGGACAAATAAGTTGGACAAATGGAAGTCTATACATATTTGTCTTGTTCGTCGCGTCAATCATCAACACGTGCGGGAACGCACGCCACATCTCGTACGATTTCGGATGAACAAAAAATACATTCTCCACGACATTTGTGGCGGGATCCTCTCGAGTACTATTTAGAAGAAAGCATGTGCTCCATAATCTGCATTGGAGTTTCACTGACTCTCGTTTTGTTTTTTATCTTTTGTATCACATTATAAATGTCTTTTTTAATACACCTACTATCTAGGTTTTGTTCCCTTATGGTTGCCAGAATGTTACGTAGCAACATGTTTTGCGAATAATGCTTCGCCACCAAAAGGTGTTCCGACTGAGACAGTCTCCGGGCAAACGAGTGCGCCTCAAGATGTTGAGTAGGATCGTGGTTATGACTGCCATCCACCACCGTTAACTTCCAATCACCAATATTTTCTTCGTAGTCTCCTTCCAATTTAAAGGGACAACTTATTTTCTTGCTACCGGCACGTATAACAATGGCTGTAGACTTACGTTCGCCGTGACGGTCACACACAAGCCATACCTTGATAACCGGTGCCGACGGGTCGTCGCCTTTTCTCCTTGATCGTCGGGTGACAATGACATAACCATTCTCACGTCCTCTATGGACAGCCCAATCCACCAACTGTTCATGAGACTGAAATTTCTGCAACAACGATACGGTTAAAGTTAAGAAACAATAAACTATATGTAAGTATATATATGTAGGATTGTTATACCTGGTTAGTTTTATACGACACAGTTGAATTGGTTTGTTCCTCGTCTTCGGACTCGTTAGTCGGTTGTGTCGGGTAAGAGACTTCACCGTATACTGTCACACCTCCAAATTCAACTAACAGATACCATTTGGCGTGTGACAAACCAGGATCTCATTCATTAGCTACATCAAACGACACTATATGGGACATAAATGAAATATCATAAAAGTTCAGAGTTAAATGCGGAAACAGTTTATGTCAAATAGTTACTGCGCAAAACAAACACGCCCAAGTTTAGTTTAATAAAAGCAAATGAATCGTTTTAAATGTTTGCATAAGAATGCAATGATAGTAGGACTCCATGCATGTCCTAGGTGTGCAACCCGTGCCTTAGCGACCTGAGAAACATGTAAGAAAAAGTGTCAACGCGAGGTTGGTGAGTTCACAGGTTTGTAAGTAAATAAACTGTTTGTGTGTTTGCAGGATCCACATACGTAACTGTCACACCCCAACCGACGGCGGAAACATCGGGGCGTGAAGCGTGCAGACTGTTCATTGCTCATGGTTTGCTAATTGTAACACCCAAAATAAAAAGAAAAGAAAAATTCAAAATTTCACTCCCTCGCGGTACGCGAGGGAGATTTTGACAAAACCTCGCGGTACGCGAGGGGACTGCTTATACGCCAGATTTACACCTTCTCGCGGTACGCGAGAAGATTCTCAACCAAGCCTCGCGGTACGCGAGGGAATAGTACACGCGTCAGGGCCAGAAAACACGTGTCATTCACCCTTGCCACCAGCCGCCACGTGTCATGCTGACTCAGCACCGTTCGTGACACCTCATCCTCTCGCGGTACGCGAGGGATTTCCTTGGCCGGCCTCGCGGTACACGAGGGACTGGAAAATCAGCCTATAAAAGGCCTTCAACGGGATTGAAATTCTGTACAGTTTCCAAACATTCGTTTCACACAAACCCGATCTCTCAAAACTCCACAACGTCCCGAAGCGCTGTTCAAGAATCCTACGACACCCAACTCAAGCCGTAGTTCTGTCCAAATCCCGCAAAGTAGGTATCGTTAAAACTATTCATATATATATAGCCGCAATTATATATATATATATTCTCTCATATATATTCTCGTTAATCGTGTCTTCCCTAGGAAGAAACGTGTCGAGGTTCTGCTCAAATTCCGAAGCCTACAACCCTACCAGCCATCAAAATCAAGGTGAACACGTTTAACGCTTTTCAAACGATAAAACCATTTTATTTACGAAAACGGCATGAAACAAATTAAATGCTTTAATCATAAGGGTAATCTACGTGATAGCATTCAGGCCATAAGCATACGTATATTTGATC
Organism: Smallanthus sonchifolius; assembly: GCA_023525975.1. NCBI lineage: Eukaryota > Viridiplantae > Streptophyta > Magnoliopsida > Asterales > Asteraceae > Smallanthus > Smallanthus sonchifolius. The sequence goes on along the minus strand of CM042033.1, from coordinate 69,407,727 downwards.
AAATGGTATACATGAGGAGGGTGAAATCCCCTTCCGTGGCTGGGTACAGATCATGTAAGGGGATATCATAAGACTGAGGATATGGTTCCTTAGCAGATCATGTAAGACTAAGAACAAGGTTCTTAGCATCACGACCCTGGGAATAGGCTATCAGTCTGAGACATAGAGCTCAGCCAGTTGACCCCATGGCAGAGACCCGGTGTATGTAGGTGGTATATACTTCAGGTGAAAAAGACTGCTGAATGTGTAGATTTATCGTCAAAGAAAACGTGCTTAAAGGCTTTAATTTGGTTTATGTTAGAAATCATTTTCGTGTCAGTTAAATGTGATTCACCGGCTTTATGCTGATGTTCATTTTCAAAACGTTTTTCACAGGTAGTGAAAGAAATCATTAAATTCAGGGTGGTGCAGTAAAGACAAGATCTTTAGGCATATTTAAATCCCTGTGGCAGACTAATACAAGACCAAATGTTGGAACGGACATAGATCCTAGACATTTTAAATGGCTTGTATTATGTAAATTAATTCAGCAGATGTACATTATATAATAGACTTTTGAATGTCTATTATCATGAAATGAAAAGGGACGTGGATCCCAAGTTTTGACAAAAAGTACAGAATTAACCCTTGAGGTTATTTACATTACATTTCATTACAAAAAGGCATCAAGTAAAAACAAAGACTTCCGCTGTCCAAATTTATGGGACCTCATTCAGATACCAGCGTTGTCTCGCGACGCCCGGGCAGGGGTAGCCCGGGGTTGTGACAGGTTGGTATCAGAGCCGCATTTAAGGGTTTTAGCAAAATTAGATACTTGTATGATAGTATCTTAGCTTTAACCAATAGTTGTGCCTACTGAACAAACGATAGGAAGATGCCTTTAACATAACCAATAAATTACAGGATGTCAGATCCATACTATTATCCTTATAATTACCCAAACTTCTTTCCTGGAGAATTATCTAATCCAAGAAACGATCAAATAGTACCAAGCTATGACGATTATATCCACTACCTGCCGACCCCGGAGAATTGGAACAGAATGGTCGCAGAACAAGTGGAGCAGACTCAAGCAAGGCTTGAACCACTGAGGGAAGAATCAGAGTATTCAGTGGAAATGGAAGATTCAAGAGAATCTTTACGTCCTGTTATGACATCTATGCCACTACCTCAATCGTTAGACATAGTATACCCTACCGGAACAATTCAAGAACATCCACCCAGTCCAAGTGAAGAAACTCCACATTCGATTTCTGAATCCGACAAGGCTGCCGTTTGTGAAGGCAGTGGTGGAAAGTATTTCTTTGATCCTATTCCAGAACACCCCGTTTTCAAGGAACCTTTCTTCTATGTAGATCCCTCCGATGGACGTCAGTATGCAACCGACGGAAAAGTCGTGTGGTCTGTTAACTCAGCATATCACGATCTTAGGATGGGACACAGGGAACCACCTCCTTGTTATGGATACCATGATGAACTGCCAAAATCAATTGATGAACACCTCGATCGTGCTCTTAGAGAGGCTGACGATCTACGTGCTGAACTGTACTTCACCAGACAAGTCGTAGTTAAAAACGAACAAACTATATTTGACTACGAACTAGCCCAGGAAGACAGGAAGTACGCAGAACAATGGGTGGCAGATCAGTTGATCCAGAAGGGTGCTATGACCGAGACCCTGGGGAGATTCTATCAAGATTTGGGAGATGTGCTTCTCGATTAAAGTTAATGATAGTATTTGTATAATTAGCTAACTTTAAGTGATATAGATGCATATCTATATTTCTGTATTTGTAACAAATAGATGAAGTTTAAGCGATAATAAACTTCAAATTTTGACCCAAATTCTTGTCTTGTATTCTTAGATGTCTCAACAAAATAACAATAGCGGTCCAGCTACCTACATTACCAAGGAAAAAGGAAAAGAAATTAATAATAATCCTGAAATAGCTACTCAACAACCAGAATTGCAACAACTGGTTAAACAAAGTATAAAAGAAATGCTTCCTGTCATAATAAAGGAAGTACAAGAGAACATCAAAATTCCAAGCTATGTAACCTCTCATTCAAAAAGAACAGAAAACCCTCCGAAAACCAACACAGAGCAAGTAGCAAGCTCTCGTAGAACTCAAACCTCGAAAAGGTCCAGAACATCAAGCAATAAGTATTCTGGATCTGAAGAATCCTTAAATTTAAGCAGTGAAGACTCTGAAGAAGAAGAGAATGAAACAAAAAGGTATAGACACAAAGGGTGTTCTTACAAAACCTTTCAGGACTGTAAACCTTATGAATTTAAGGGCACCGAAGGCGGTATTGCTACTCTTCACTGGCTAGAGAAGATGGAGTCAGTAATAGCAATTAGCAAGTGTGCTAAGAAAGATCAAGTACTGTATGCTTCAAACTCCTTTAAAAATGAAGCATTGGAATGGTGGAATTCAATCATTTCTGCCAAAGGAAGAAGAAAGGCAAATGCCATGGATTGGAAAGAATTTCGGGCAAAGGTGAAAAAGAAATTTTGCCCCAAGACTGAAAAAGAACAAGCTGAAAGAAAATTTCTGGAGCACCGAATGGTGGGTACCAACGATCGAGAGTACACCACCAAATTCTTTGAATATGCTCGATTGGCACCTCACCTGGCTAAACCTGAATCAGTTCTCATAACTCGATATATTTATGGCTTAGTTCCAGAGATCCGTGATTTGGTGAAGGTTGTCTCACCAAAAACCATTGAGTCCACCGTAGAATTGACCGGTACCATGACGGCTGGACTAATCAGAAATATAGAGGAAAAGAAGAAAGTCGAATCCTCTATAAAATCAAAACCCGAGGCCAAAAGATTTAGCAAGAACTTTGGGCAAAAGGGGTTACCATTTAACAATCCATCATGCAAAACATGCGGACGCAGGCATAGTGGAAAGTGTGTTTTTGAAACTCCATTCTGTAATTATTGCAAGGTCTCAGGTCACTCTACTGAGAATTGCTTCAAGAAAAAGGGAATAACTTGTTTTAGTTGTGGAGAGCTGGGGCACATCAGCACTAATTGCCCTAAGTTTGCAAGGACCGGAAGAGCTGGAGGATCAGGAGCCAAGATCACTCCAGAAAACAAAAAGACCGTACGAGCTTTTGTCATGAATGCTAACCAAGCTGAGAGAACGCCGGACGTAATTACCGGTACATTTCTTCTTAATAATGTTTATGCTAAGGTCTTATTTGACTCGGGGGCGAACCGGAGTTTTATAGATTATAATTTTTGTAATCTATTAAATAAACCTTTAAGTCCCTTAGCTGAAACATATGAAGTAGAAACATCGAACGGTGATTTGATAAAAATATCCCAATCACTGAACAATTGTTACATTACATTGGCTGGTTTCACTATCCCAGTACAATTGTTACCAATGTCAATAACTGGCTTTGACATTGTTTTGGGGATGGATTGGTTATCCAATAACCAAGCCGAAATCCTTTGTAATCAACAAGTTGTAAAACTCGTTACACCAACAAACAAAACTCTAACTATCCAAGGTGATAAACCCACAAAACCTATCCAGATAATCTCCATACTTAAAGCAACCAAGTGCTTAAGAAAAGGATATCTGGCATGTCTGGTATCAATTACTGCCTTGGAAAAGGAGAAGAAGATAGACTCAGTACATGTAGTATCTGAATTTCCAAACGTTTTTCCTGAAGAACTGCCTGGATTACCACCAGAACGAGAGGTAGAATTTCGAATCAACCTTGTACCTGGTGCAACTCCAAGGAGCTTGTCATTTTTCAAAGATCGATCTTCGTTCAGGTTATCATCAGTTGAAAGTGCATGATAACGATATCTCGAAAACTGCATTTCGAACACGGTATGGACATTTCGAGTTCACGGTTATGCCATTTGGACTTACAAATGCTCCTGCCGCATTCATGGACATGATGAATCGTGTCTGCAAACCTTACTTGGATAAGTTTGTCATAGTTTTTATTGATGACATACTTATTTATTCCAAAACCCAAGTTGAACACGAAACTCATCTTCGAACCATACTTGAACTTCTTCGAAAGGAAAAACTATATGCTAAGTTTTCCAAATGCGGATTTTGGTTAACAGAAGTACAATTTCTTGGTCATGTCATCAATATGAACGGAATTCAAGTAGATCCTTCAAAAATCGAAGCTATATCCAAATGGGAAATTCCCAAGTCACCCACCGAAATTCGTAGTTTTCTGGGATTAGCGGGATATTACCGCCGGTTCATTCAAAATTTTTCTCGTATAGCAATCCCACTCACATCCCTAACTCGGAAATCTGTAAAATACGAATGGGGACCCAAACAATCTGAATCTTTTGAAACCTTGAAACAAAAACTGACAAACGCACCTATCTTATCCTTACCAGATGGTATTGAAGACTTCGTAGTTTACTGTGACGCCTCACATACTGGTTTAGGTTGCGTATTAATGCAACGCAAGAAAGTCATTGCTTATGCATCTCGTCAGTTGAAAATTCATGAGAAAAACTACTCAACCCACGATCTAGAGTTGGGCGCTATAATCTTTGCTTTGAAATTATGGCGACACTATCTCTATGGGGTTAAGTTCACAATCTACACTGATCATAAAAGTCTCAAGTACATATTTAGTCAGAAGGAGTTAAATATGAGACAAAGAAGATGGATGGAAATCCTGAATGATTATGATTGTGAAATTTGTTATCATGAAGGAAAGGCAAATGTAGTAGCAGATGCCTTGAGCCGAAAAGAAAATGTCAAGCCAAAGAGAGTACGTTCTCTCAGACTTGAACTACAAATTGATCTTGTAAGTCAGTTAAAAGAGGCACAAGAGTTAGCTTTGAAGGAAGGTAACTTTGAAAAAGAAGGAATGAAAGGAATGCTTGATTTACTGATCAAAGGAGAAGATAATATCCTTCGCATGAATAAACGTATTTGGGTACCAGTTACAGGTGATCTTCGAGAGCGAATCCTCGAAGAAGCACACAAGTCCAAATACACCATGCACCCAGGAAGTGATAAAATGTACAAGAACCTCAAAGAAAGTTACTGGTGGATTGGTATGAAAAAGAACATTGCTATCTACGTAGCAAAATGTTTGACTTGTTCCAAAGTCAAAGCCGAACACCAAAAGCCAGCTGGATTATTGCAACAGTTAGAATTACCAGTTTGGAAATGGGAATTGATAACTATGGACTTTATTACAAAACTTCCTCGAACCACTCGTGGAAATAATGCAATCTGGGTTATCATTGACCGTTTAACCAAATCAGCTCACTTTCTATCTATCAAGGACACCATGAGTATGGACAAAATGGCGCAAATTTACGTTAATGAAATTGTAACGTTACATGGTGTGCCTCTATCCATAGTGTCAGATAGAGATAGTCGCTTCACATCTCGATTCTGGCAAAGTTTTCAAACAGCTCTAGGAACTCGATTGAACCTTAGTACTGCTTACCATCCACAAACTGATGGGCAGAGCGAAAGAACTATACAAACCCTAGAAGATATGCTCCGAGCCTGTGTGATAGACTTTGGAGGTAATTGGGATGATCATTTACCTCTAATGGAATTCTCATACAACAATAGTTATCACACAAGTATTCAAGCCGCACCATTTGAAGCATTGTACGGACGGAAATGTCGAACGCCTGTATGTTGGTCAGATATCGGAGAAAATCAACTATCAGGACCAGAGATAGTCCAAGAAACTACCGATAAAATCTTGCAAATACGAGAACGTCTAAAAATGGCTAGAGATCGACAAAAGAGTTATGCAGATAAACGAAGAAAGCCGTTAGAATTTCAAATCGGTGACAAGGTATTATTAAAAGTTTCACCTTGGAAAGGTGTTATTCGTTTCGGAAAGAAAGGAAAATTAAGTCCACGTTTTGTTGGACCTTTCAAAATCATTAAACAAATCGGACCTGTTGCCTATCAGCTTGAACTACCAGTAGAGATGGGTGGAGTACACGATATATTCCATGTATCAAACCTACGTAAGTGTTTAGCTGATGAATCCTTGCTTATGCCTTTACAAGATGTGGAAGTAAATGAAAAGCTCAAATTCATCGAACGCCCGTTACAAATTGAAGACCGACAAATCAAAAAGCTTAAACGAAAGCAATTGGCGTTAGTCAAAATAAGATGGGACTCCAGGCGTGGCCCAGAATATACTTGGGAACTTGAGTCAGAAATGCGCAAAAAGTATCCACATCTCTTTCAATGAATCTCGAGGACGAGATTATTCTAAAGGAGGGGAGGATGTAACACCCAAAATAAAAAGAAAAGAAAAATTCAAAATTTCACTCCCTCGCGGTACGCGAGGGAGATTTTGACAAAACCTCGCGGTACGCGAGGGGACTGCTTATACGCCAGATTTACACCTTCTCGCGGTACGCGAGAAGATTCTCAACCAAGCCTCGCGGTACGCGAGGGAATAGTACACGCGTCAGGGCCAGAAAACACGTGTCATTCACCCTTGCCACCAGCCGCCACGTGTCATGCTGACTCAGCACCGTTCGTGACACCTCATCCTCTCGCGGTACGCGAGGGATTTCCTTGGCCGGCCTCGCGGTACGCGAGGGACTGGAAAATCAGCCTATAAAAGGCCTTCAACGGGATTGAAATTCTGTACAGTTTCCAAACATTCGTTTCACACAAACCCGATCTCTCAAAACTCCACAACGTCCCGAAGCGCTGTTCAAGAATCCTACGACACCCAACTCAAGCCGTAGTTCTGTCCAAATCCCGCAAAGTAGGTATCGTTAAAACTATTCATATATATATAGCCGCAATTATATATATATATTCTCTCATATATATTCTCGTTAATCGTGTCTTCCCTAGGAAGAAACGTGTCGAGGTTCTGCTCAAATTCCGAAGCCTACAACCCTACCAGCCATCAAAATCAAGGTGAACACGTTTAACGCTTTTCAAACGATAAAATCATTTTATTTACGAAAACGGCATGAAACAAATTAAATGCTTTAATCATAAGGGTAATCTACGTGATAGCATTCAGGCCATAAGCATACGTATATTTGATCAAATGGTATACATGAGGAGGGTGAAATCCCCTTCCGTGGCTGGGTACAGATCATGTAAGGGGATATCATAAGACTGAGGATATGGTTCCTTAGCAGATCATGTAAGACTAAGAACAAGGTTCTTAGCATCACGACCCTGGGAATAGGCTATCAGTCTGAGACATAGAGCTCAGCCAGTTGACCCCATGGCAGAGACCCGGTGTATGTAGGTGGTATATACTTCAGGTGAAAAAGACTGCTGAATGTGTAGATTTATCGTCAAAGAAAACGTGCTTAAAGGCTTTAATTTGGTTTATGTTAGAAATCATTTTCGTGTCAGTTAAATGTGATTCACCGGCTTTATGCTGATGTTCATTTTCAAAACGTTTTTCACAGGTAGTGAAAGAAATCATTAAATTCAGGGTGGTGCAGTAAAGACAAGATCTTTAGGCATATTTAAATCCCTGTGGCAGACTAATACAAGACCAAATGTTGGAACGGACATAGATCCTAGACATTTTAAATGGCTTGTATTATGTAAATTAATTCAGCAGATGTACATTATATAATAGACTTTTGAATGTCTATTATCATGAAATGAAAAGGGACGTGGATCCCAAGTTTTGACAAAAAGTACAGAATTAACCCTTGAGGTTATTTACATTACATTTCATTACAAAAAGGCATCAAGTAAAAACAAAGACTTCCGCTGTCCAAATTTATGGGACCTCATTCAGATACCAGCGTTGTCTCGCGACGCCCGGGCAGGGGTAGCCCGGGGTTGTGACACTAATGTTTGAATAATTAATAATCGTTTTCATTGCAATCAAACAAGTTCAATAAAACATAGATTCAATCCACCAAACAATAATGAAAATTACATCAAAATATAACTGGTTCAATTAAAACTAGGTCAAAATCCTATGTGTAGCATATCTTGATCACTTCAAACATTGGTACCTGAAACATGGTTAAATGAGAGGGTCAACTACAAGAGTTGGTGAGAAAACATAGGTTTAATCGTGTGATAGCAAAATACGTGTTGTGTGCATACAGTTCAATACAATCATGACAATTAAGGCATTTATGGAGAGAAAAACATCGTGTGACCTATACAATCAAACCTTTGTAACTTGCACTCAAAATTTGTGTTGTCAGTAACAGTCACCCTACCTGGGTGGGTTTGTCAGACTCAATAGATCTACCACTGTTTACTATCGGCTGTTAGTTAATGATTGTACATGAAGAGCATAATAATTGGTCTACAAAATGTACTCAAGCACAAAGCGCAAAACTGTAAACATGCATAGGATGGAACTGTATATGTGTATAATTGAAAACATGTAAATAGAACGCATGTTCCACCCCAAAACGTTTGTAAAATAGAGTAAAAGAGGGGCTATGTAACTCACGTGTTATGTAGCGTGTAGGTTGCACAAGCAAATGGAAAACAGCGATGTGTTGTAGATTGCTAGGTTCGACCTAATGAACAATGTATATGTATTATTGATTTGCGTTATTTAATGACGGAAGTGAATTTGTCATTCTTAAACGTGTAGGGTTTGTCTTAAAATAATTATTTAAACTGTTATTTATTTATCAAATTAACAGAATAAAAATAAAAGTAAGGATTCTGTTTGAGGGATGAGCACGACCGTGCTTGTATATGGCACGACCGCGCCCGACACGTACGCGACCGCGCTTGGTCAGTAACGCGCCCGTGGTTGGTCAGAAGTTAAAACAAGAGTCTGGTCCTGAGACACGACCGCGTCCGTATCCGGCACGACCGCGCCTAGGGTTTTGACTAGGTTAGGACTTGGTTTGATCGGTAAACACGACCGGGCCTCTTACGGGGCACGACTGTGCTTGGTCAGGCACGACCGCGCTCATAGGCTGGCGCGACCGTGTCTGGTCAATTCCAGAAGCAATTCGCCTGATTCTTGTAATAAAACAGATTAGAAACTTAGGGTTTTCATTGATATGATGTTTGCGAATCGAATTACACCATTTAATTAGGTTTATATCCTGTTTAACGTGTCGATCGTTTAAAACCATTTTTTATCAAAACTCAGATTCAATTCTGTAAAATCATGTAATGTGGTTACGAATTAAGTTAGGGCTTTCGATTAGCTTGGAGAGACGATCCTAATGAACTATTACTAACCTGTTTTGAATGGGCAACAAGTGCAGACGGCTACGGGGAGACTTCGCGGCTTTTTCTTGATCGACAGACGAGATAGAGATGATGGAATGATGGATTTAGGGTTTAGGGAAGTTTATATATGTCTCGGGTAGGTATGGGCTTAACTTAATTCGTTTGATTCTTGCCCCAATTACTTGATTCGTTTTAAAAAAAAGAGTCGGTTTAGAATTTGCGAGTATTGGGACGATTGCATGTGTATTTGGTCGTGTTTTAGTCTCAATTAGCCGAATATCTTCTTCTGCAAGTTTCGCAACCTTCTAAACGTGTTTACAATCTATTTTTGGACAAGATTCGAGTCGGTTTGACTTTGCGGAGTCAAACTGTATCGAGGCGCGACCGTGCTTAATGTTAAGCACGACCGTGGTCATGGCGCAAGCGCGACCGTGGTCATGGCGCAAGCGCGACCGTGCTTAGGACTAAGCACGCCCGTGCTTGTGTTGGTTTTTGGAAGTTTCAAGACTAGTCCTTGTAGTTTTGTAATATTGATGTTGTTTTGAGTTTTGATCAAGTTTAGGTCAAGTTTGGTCCTCGAGGTTTGTAAGATTGTTTTCGATAATATTGTATTATAATGAACGCGTGTATGCTTATAAGTGTATATGAACAATAAATGTAAGGTTGAAATCTTTTATTGCACGGCATAAAATACATAGGAAAAACATGAAAATCAGAAAGGTTACAGTATCCTCATGTTGAGGGAATTTCGTCCCGAAATTCAACTGGTTGAGGCTACTGCTTCAGCAAAAAGATGTGGGTACTTGAGCTTCATTTGGTCTTCTCGTTCCCAAGTAAACTCGGGTCCTCGTTTATATTCTCAACGAATCTTGACAATAGAAATACGGCTGCGCTTGAGTTGTTTTATCTCGCGATCCATAATCTCGACTGGTTTTTCAACGAAGTGCATCGTCTCATCAATGCGCACATCGTCAAGAGGTATATGAAGGTTCTCATCAGCAAGACACTTCTTGAGGTTGGATACATGAAATGTAGGATGTACGCTGCCAAGTGATGGAGGTAACTCGAGCTTATAAGCCACTTTCCCAATCCTTTCAAGGATCTTGAATGGACCCACATAGCGAGGTGCTAGCTTGCCTTTCTTCCCTAAACGGATCACCCCCTTCCAAGGAGACACCTTTAGAAGTACAAGATCACCAACTTGGAATTCCAAGGGTTTGCGTCGTTTGTCGGCATAGCTCTTTTGCCGACTCCTCGCAACTCGAATGTTGTCACGGATTTGGATAATCTTGTCGGAGGTTTCTTGAATTAACTCGGGACCGGTGATTTGTGCTTCACCAATCTCGTTCCAACAGATGGGAGAACGACACTTACGACCATAGAGAGCTTCAAACGGAGCCATGTCGATGCTGGTGTGGTAACTATTGTTGTAGGAAAATTCGATAAGTGTCAAATGTGAATCCCAATTGCCACCAAAGTCGATGACACAGGCTCTCAGCATGTCTTCCAGGGTTTGGATTGTTCGCTCGGTCTGACCATCAGTTTAGGGATAGTAGGCCGTGCTCAAATCCAATCGTGTACCAAGTGCCTTTTGGAGAGATTGCCAAAACCGAGAAGTGAAACGAGCATCTCTATCGGAGATTATGTTCAAAGGAACACCGTGACGACTCACGATCTCGTCAATGTAAATTCGGGCCAATTTCTCAACCTTATAGTCTTCACGGATAGGCAAGAAGTGTGCGGACTTAGTGAGACGGTCAATGATCACCCAGATGCTGTCATAACCGCTCGAAGTGCGAGGGAGTTTAGTGATGAAATCCATATCTAGATTCTCCCATTTCCACACGGGGATTTCCGGTTGTTCAAGTAACCCAGAAGGACGTTGATGCTCAGCTTTGACTTTAGAACATGTGAGACATTTTGCTACAAACAAAGCAATGTCTTTCTTCATACCGGGCCACCAATATTGTGGACGAAGATTTTGGTACATTTTATCCGCACCAGGATGGATAGAATATCGAGACTTGTGTGCTTCGGTCATGATGAATGCTCGGAGATCGTTACGATCGGGAACCCAAATACGATTTAGAAAATAAAGCAAGCCATTGGTCTTAGTCTCTAATTGGAATTCAGCACCACAAGACATTTCCTCATACATATTGCCCTCGGTAACCGAGACATGTTGAGCTTCTAGAATACGAACTTGAATATCGGAATGGATCTTGACACTTTGAAGCATGACATGTTCCTTGCGGCTTAATGCATCGGCTACAACATTAGCCTTGCCGGGATGATAACGAATCTCGCAATCGTAATCGTTGAGGAGTTCAACCTAACGTCGTTGTCTCATGTTGAGTTCCTTTTGGTTGAAGATATGTTGGAGGCTTTTGTGGTCGGTGAACACCACACATTTCGTGCCATAGAGATAATGTCTCCAAATCTTCAACGCAAATATGACAGCACCCAACTCCAGATCATGCGTCGTATAATTCTTCTCATGGATTTTGAGTTGTCTTGATGCATAAGCGATCACCTAGCCTCGTTGCATGAGAACGCAACCAAGACCTTGGTTTGAAGCATCACAGTAAACAACTAGATCATCTTCACCTTCAGGAAGGGTGAGGATAGGAGCATTGCACAACTTTTGCTTGAGAATTTGAAAGGCTTCTTCTTGTTTCGGTCCCCACTCATAGGGTTTACCTTTTTGGGTTAAGGCAGTGAGGGGAACAACGATCTTGGAGAAATTAGAGATGAACCTTCGATAGTAACCTGCTAAGCCAAGAAACGAACGAACTTCGGTAGGGGTTTTAGGAGCTTTCCAATTCTTAACAGCTTCAATTTTGGCGGGGTCAACATGAATTCCCTTTTCATTGACAACGTGACCCAAAAATTGAACTTCTTTTAGCCAAAATTCACATTTGGAGAACTTGGCGTATAGCTGTTCGGTTTTCAAGAGATCCAAAATCAACCTAAGGTGTTGTTCATGATCTTCCTTAGTTCTTGAATAGATCAAGATGTCATCAATGAACACGATAACAAATTTATCAAGGTATGGTTTGCACATGCGATTCATGAGGTCCATGAAGACAGCAGGTGCATTGGTTAGCCCAAAAGGCATAACCATGAACTCGTAGTGACCATATCTCGTTCGGAAGGCAGTCTTGGGAATATCCTCCTCTTGCACACGGAGTTGATGATAACCAGATCGAAGATCAATCTTCGAGAAGTAGGTAGAACCTTGGAGTTGATCGAAGAGATCGTCAATCCTAGGTAAAGGGTAGCGGTTTTTGATTGTAAGTTTGTTGAGTTCTCGATAGTCAATACACATGCGGAAAGAACCGTCCTTCTTTTTAACAAATAAGACTGGTGCACCCCACGGTGAATGACTCGGTCGTATGAAACCTTTGTCGGCGAGTTCTTGAAGTTGACTTGCAAGTTCTTGCATCTCGGAAGGTGCAAGCCGGTATGGAGCTATAGCCACCGGGTTTGCTCCAGGTACAAGATCGATGCGAAATTCCACTTGCCGAACAGGTGGAAGACCTGGCAGGTCATCGGGGAAAACTTCAGGAAAATCCTGAACGATGGGGATGTCTTGTACACTCCTCTTCTTGTCTTCTTTTCGGATAACGTGGGCTAGGAAAACCATGCACTTCTTTCGTATGTACTTTTGGACGGTAATGCATGACATTAGTTTGAGTCCTTTGCAAGGTTTCTCACCAAGGACCTTCAACGTTTCGCCGGATGGGAGTTGTATACGGATGCATTTTTCAAAGCACATGACTTCGGCATGGTGCTTTGACAACCAGTCCATACCTATGATGACGTCAAAACTCCCTAATGGCATTGGTACGAGGTTGATTGGAAAGGTGTGTTTATTTAGTTCTAGGGAGCAATCATAAATGATGGTGTCAATTGTAACGGTGTTACCATCGGCTACCTCAACGGTAAAGGTTTTCTCTAGTTTAGACCGGGTTTTTGCAAGTAACGGTTCGAAGTCTAGTGACACAAAACTTTTATCGGCTCCGGTATCAAATAGTATAGAAGCATAATGATTATTCATAAGGAACGTACCGTTAACCACATCAGTGTTGGCCTGAGCCTCATTGGCGTTGATGTTGAAAGCACGCCCACGAGCTCCGCCTTGGTTAACATTGATCAGTCTTGGGCACTGGTTACGGAAGTGGTTCGGGTCACCACATTCGAAGCAAGTACGTCCATTTGCAATGGCGGGGATGGCTTGGTTAGTTGCTTGATGATTGGCTTGATTTGCTGGGTTGGTTTGGTTGGCAAGTGCCTTGGCTCGACAAATATTGGCTGTGTGGCCATGTTTCCCGCAGTGGTTGCAAAGGCGACAAGGTATGTTTGGAGGGTGATGGTAGTTGCAGGTGTTGCAAAGTGGGTAGCTGCCCCCATAGGGCTTCTTTGCTGGGTTTGGAGCTATGGGTGCAACTTGATTTACTGGAGCAGCCGGAGTGATTACAGCACAGTTCTTGACCTTTCTCTTCCTAGTATTGTGGTACGGTTCAGTTTGGACTTCTTTGACATGAGCGGAAGGTGTTGTTGTTTCAGAAACTTTCTTGGCACCCTTTCTTGTAAGTGTACCCGCTTTAACATGATTGTCAGTAAGTGTAGCTGACAAACGGATAGCATCCTCCAGAGTAGCAGGATTTCCTCCTACCACAGTATCTTGAATTTGTCTAGGTAGACCACCAATGTACTTTTCAATACACCTAGACAGAGGTGTAACCATGTGTGGCACAAGTAGACTCAGCTCGTGAAAACGGGTGGTGTATGCTAAGCTTTCACCACTATCTTGAGCAAGATCCCAAAATTCCGCTTCTAGCTTTTTCATCTCATTTCGAGGATAGAATTCCTCAGTCATGATCCTTTTCAACTCATCCCACGGCAGTGCCACTGCTACATCCACTCCCCTAGTCCTTTTCTCACCATTCCACCAAGTAAGCGCCCTTTTTTGAAAGACACTAGTAGCATGACGAGTACGGAGGTTGTCGGGACAGTCGCTATTGAGAAAAGTGCTCTCAATGCTTTCAAACCATTGAAGGAGTCCCGTGGCTCCTTCGCTGCCATAGAATTTGAGGGGATTACAGGAGTTGAAGTGTTTGAAGGTGCATTGTGGCGGGTTGGCACCACCACCACCTCCAGTAGCAGCACTTCCACTGGCATGGCCATTATTGTTGTTGTTGGCTTGGGTAATTTGGTTCACCAGCTGTGTGAGTAAAGCAGCCAGGTCAGTGTTATTGCTGTTGTTGCTGTTGACACGACGATGAGGCATTCTACAGATTTAGACACAATAAGAGTTGTGAGATTTTCTTGGATTAAATAGAAGAATAAATAGATGCAAGTAGTTCATAGTTTGGATTGTACTCAAATAGTGACATAATCACTCGAGTACTATGACATATTAAGGTTAATTCAAACTCAGATAATTATCAAGGAGACGTGCTTTAGCCTATAAGTAAACACTCATCCCGGGAATTCCCAGGAAAGCATACGGGTCCCTCGGTTGGTTGGGATTTATACGAAATGCTTTCCTAGACAGAAAACCCAGAATACAGGTGTCACTCTTCCAGTTTGCACGTGTCCTTTAACAATTAAACAAAGTCTAAAAACCTTAACGGGTGTAAAAGAAAATTTTTATAGACCCAAGTCTAAGAATATGATTCAGGTTATGTTGATGATGACATGGAAGCAGGCATGAAGGATATGTGGTTTAGGATATGGGTAGGGATATTGTTTATTTAAGTTGTTATTCATATATACATATAAAACATGTAGCATATATCATATAGCATGTAGCACATAGCATGTAAATCATGAAGCATGGCATAAGTGGGTATCCTAAAGTTATAGTCTAGGTCAAAGGTGTCTAATAACTTAATTCCCTATAACCAAGGCTCTGATACCAATCTGTCACACCCCAACCGACGGCGGAAACATCAGGGCGTGAAGCGTGCAGACTGTTCATTGCTCATGGTTTGCTAATGTTTGAATAATTAATAATCGTTTTCATTGCAATCAAACAAGTTCAATAAAACATAGATTCAATCCACCAAACAATAATGAAAATTACATCAAAATATAACTGGTTCAATTAAAACTAGGTCAAAATCCTATGTGTAGCATATCTTGATCACTTCAAACATTGGTACCTGAAACATGGTTAAATGAGAGGGTCAACTACAAGAGTTGGTGAGAAAACATAGGTTTAATCGTGTGATAGCAAAATACGTGTTGTGTGCATACAGTTCAATACAATCATGACAATTAAGGCATTTATGGAGAGAAAAACATCGTGTGACCTATACAATCAAACCTTTGTAACTTGCACTCAAAATTTGTGTTGTCAGTAACAGTCACCCTACCTGGGTGGGTTTGTCAGACTCAATAGATCTACCACTGTTTACTGTCGGCTGTTAGTTAATGATTGTACATGAAGAGCATAATAATTGGTCTACAAAATGTACTCAAGCACAAAGCGCAAAACTGTAAACATGCATAGGATGGAACTGTATATGTGTATAATTGAAAACATGTAAATAGAACGCATGTTCCACCCCAAAACGTTTGTAAAATAGAGTAAAAGAGGGGCTATGTAACTCACGTGTTATGTAGCGTGTAGGTTGCACAAGCAAATGGAAAACAGCGATGTGTTGTAGATTGCTAGGTTCGACCTAATGAACAATGTATATGTGTTATTGATTTGCGTTATTTAATGACGGAAGTGAATTTGTCATTCTTAAATGTGTAGGGTTTGTCTTAAAATAATTATTTAAACTGTTATTTATTTATCAAATTAACAGAATAAAAATAAAAGTAAGGATTCTGTTTGAGGGATGAGCAGGACCGTGCTTGTATATGGCACGACCGCGCCCGACACGTACGCGACCGCGCTTGGTCGGTAACGCGCCCGTGGTTGGTCAGAAGTCAAAACAAGAGTCTGATCCTGAGACACGACCGCGTCCGTATCCGGCACGACCGCGCCTAGGGTTTTGACTAGGTTAGGACTTGGTTTGATCGGTAAACACGACCGGGCCTCTTACGGGGCACGACTGTGCTTGGTCAGGCACGACCGCGCTCATAGGCTGGCACGACCGTGTCTGGTCAATTCCAGAAGCAATTCGCCTGATTCTTGTAATAAAACAGATTAGAAACTTAGGGTTTTCATTGATATGATGTTTGCGAATCGAATTACACCATTTAATTAGGTTTATATCCTGTTTAACGTGTCGATCGTTTAAAACCATTTTTTTTATCAAAACTCAGATTCAATTCTGTAAAATCATGTAATGTGGTTACGAATTAAGTTAGGGCTTTCGATTAGCTTGGAGAGACGATCCTAATGAACTATTACTAACCTGTTTTGAATGGGCAACAAGTGCAGACGGCTACGGGGAGACTTCGCGGCTTTTTCTTGATCGACAGACTAGATAGAGATGATGGAATGATGGATTTAGGGTTTAGGGAAGTTTATATATGTCTCGGGTAGGTATGGGCTTAACTTAATTCGTTTGATTCTTGCCCCAATTACTTGATTCGTTTTAAAAAAAAGAGTCGGTTTAGAATTTGCGAGTATTGGGACGATTGCATGTGTATTTGGTCGTGTTTTAGTCTCAATTAGCCGAATATCTTCTTCTGCAAGTTTCGCGACCTTCTAAACGTGTTTACAATCTATTTTTGGACAAGATTCGAGTCGGTTTGACTTTGGGGAGTCAAACTGTATCGAGGCACGACCGTGCTTAATGTTAAGCACGACCGTGGTCATGGCGCAAGCGCGACCGTGCTTAGGACTAAGCACGCCCGTGCTTGTGTTGGTTTTTGGTAGTTTCAAGACTAGTCCTTGTAGTTTTGTAATATTGATGTTGTTTTGAGTTTTGATCAAGTTTAGGTCAAGTTTGGTCCTCGAGGTTTGTAAGATTGTTTTCGATAATATTGTATTATAATGAACGCGTGTATGCTTGTAAGTGTATATGAACAATAAAGGTAAGGTTGAAATCTTTTATTGCACGGCATAAAATACATAGGAAAAACATGAAAATCAGAAAGGTTACAGTAACTCACACCTATTGCTAGCTATACAATGTACAAGTTACTCTAAGCGCTCGTAACCGAAGCTGACTGTTTATGTTTGAATGCCTCCCGCCTGGTCTATCAACCCTGGCAAAGTGTTTAGGCCAATATTACACCCGTTCGACCTCCAATCGAGTTAGCATGACTAATGCGGGTGGGGTTTGTCAAACCCAGTAGTACTACTAAACATTACCTCGCTAAGTCCATATTAATGGTTCGATGTGTGGACTTTCATGATAGAGTTTACGCTTAAGTACACAAGTGGTAGTGAAATACTATGTGATCCATGATTGATTGTGTGTCTGTTTCTCCCCAATGGAAAAACAAGTAAAATGATGTTTGTCTGCAAGCATGTTTCTCCCCAATGGGAAAACAAATAAAATGATATTCGTTTGTATGCATGTTTCTCCCCAACGGGAAAACAAGTAAAATGATGTTTGTTTGTATGCATGTTTCTCCCCCAATTTAAAACGGTAAAAGGGGCCGTGAAAACTCACCTGAGTTGTGTACGGGTAGATAGCACCACACAAAGATGCAATTAGAAAACACGAGAGTTTGCCTGTGAACTGCTTACGTATGCCCTATAATTATAAGCATAATAGTTAGGGATACAGTGGGGTTTTGTGACGACGACACGGGAGATTTGAACGTCCTAAAACATTCTTAGGATTAACGAGTAGACAAACTTGTCCACAGGAATAAAGATTTCTTAATATAATAATTAAGATAAATGCGTTATGTGTCGGACGTCTCAAATTACGAATAATAATATATAAATACTTATTCGTGCATTTGTACCATATAAAAATGGTCTAGCAAAATAATATAACTTAATATATTATTTTTAAGTTTAAAAATATAACACGATAATTAATTGCGTGACAAAAATAATAAATCTATTATTTTTATTCGAGAATATAAACGCGGGTAATAATATAAATAATTATATTATTTATAAGCTCGGAGTGTTACACAAGGTTTATTAATGTGGCGAAAATAATATATAATTATATTATTTTTAATTGGAGTCACGGGCTGAAAATAATATAAATATATTATTTTAAAAGTGGGGAAGTAATATTAAAAATATGTTATAAATCCAAACCCAAGGCTACGGGTAGTTTCCGGGCTCAAAACATTGTAATATATTAATATAATAATATAGGGATTGATTTTTATTTAAAAATACTAATTAAAAACGGTTTAAAAAATAAAAAGAGTGTGGAGAGACTCGAACCCGGGTCTCTCCCACACACGCACACAGTCTTAACCAT
The DNA here is from genome assembly GCA_023525975.1 of Smallanthus sonchifolius. Classification (NCBI taxonomy): domain Eukaryota; kingdom Viridiplantae; phylum Streptophyta; class Magnoliopsida; order Asterales; family Asteraceae; genus Smallanthus; species Smallanthus sonchifolius. The sequence continues at coordinate 69,389,180 of CM042033.1, read as the reverse complement.
CTCTGCCCGCTAGGGAATCGCAATGTTAACCGGTTCCATTTGTTTATAACATACACGTTCCTGTGGTATTCCCCCCATATACACCTGCGATCGAATCCCGTCCCAAAACCCTCGATTTAGACTTCGATTGAACAAGTGACCGTAGGGGTTTTGTTAGTTGGGTGATTGCGAATTCGTATGTGAGTATAATTTGAAAACTAACAAGTCTGGTGTCACACCCCAACCGACGGCGGAAACGTCGGGGCGGAACATGTAGACTGTTCATGAGCACAAGGTTTACTATATTGAAATATTTTAAATCATAACTTCATTTCAAATAACCAAACACAATCAAGTTCAAACAAATACGAAAAGAAATGCATAATATTCTTTATTTAATTTTTAACTAAGTCCATGTCCTACGTGTAGCATATCTTGATCAACTCACACGTTATCACCTGAAACATGAATAAAATAATGTCAACTAAAAAGTTGGTGAGCATACACAGGTTTGTACATAGATAGTATATAGTTGTGAAAGATCAAATCCTTACATATCATGAATAAATAAGGCATTTATGGGGAGTAACTAATGTGTAACTAAAGTACAATCAAACCTTTGTAACTAGCATGCAAATTGTGTTGTCAGTAACAATCACCCCAATCTGCGTGGTTTGTCAGACTCAATAGATCTATCATTGTTAACCGTCGGCTTATTAGTTAATGATTGCACATGAAATTGCACACAAATAGTTAACACGTATAACACTCAAACATAAAGCTCAAATTTTTGCACACATGAATGTAAATATGATTTGTGTTTTGTGTAGTTTGTGTAAGTGTAAATAATTGTGTGTATAGAGTTCATGTTTCACCCCAAAAGTGTAAAAGAGTAAAAATGGGCTATGTAATACTCACTTGATGCAAAGGTGTAACTAGCACACGAGACTAGATAGCAAATTTGTCCTTGTAATTCATCACGTTAACCTAGAGTGTAATATACATTAATTTAATAACGTGTACGATAGTCTAGGTCTAAGTTTCGGATTTAATCGGATGTGTGCATGAAGGGTTGTATGGAAGCGTAGGAAAATTATGATTTGTATTTGAAAAAGTATTGTATATATTGAAAGATTTGAAATGAATAGTTTAATATTATTTTAATTAGGGTTTGGGTTTGAATACTAAATAAATAATTGTTAATTATTTATTTAACTAGAAAGATATCGTGAAATTATATTTATTCAAATATAACTTAAATAAATAACTTTATTTTATTTATTCACTTATAAAAGTGTGTAAATAAATATTGGTACACAAGAATTAATATTAAATATAATTTAAACTCTAAGTGAGTTGTAAATATAAATTATATAAATAATAAATAAATTTATTTATTTATTCATCATTTAAAATAGGTATGCTATAATAAATTATTTAATTATTTATTATTTAAAATGGACATGTTCTTTTTAAGAAATATGAAGAATTATATATATTTAGATAAGGTTTTATTTGTTTTAAATATATCTTTAGTTATATAAAATTTTGTAAACTTTGTCTCAAGGAAGAATACTGTTATAAAATATTGTCACAACAATTATTAAATTAGGTAATTAATTACTTTTAATTATTTAAAAATAATTAATATGAAATCTTGACAACTAAATTGATAATAATAGTGAGTTTATGTTAAAAATTGTAAATTTTTGTTTCATGTTGTTCCAAATAATGTAGGATTTATAAAAATAATTTTTATATAAATTTTGGAGTTTTAAAAATTGTTTTAAAAAAATAACAGGCCACCCGGCTCGAACCCGGGTGGTCTCTGTGTGGGCTGATGGTGTTACCACTGGACCAGGGGAGACATTTGTTGAGTAAAACCGGCCTGAGGATGTATTAACACAGAAGGACAAGGGGGCCGGGTCTAGTTCAAGGCATACGCAAAAGAAAAGAGTCTGCGGTATATGGGTTGTGGGTTTCGAACCCACACCACCTTGTTCAAGCCCGTGCGCTTTAACCGGCTGAACTAGGTGGTTCGCTGGTCATAATAGGATTCCAGAATTTAATAACCGATAACTGAATCAAGCTAAATCCCCTAAATCAGTATTCGCAAGAACAGGTCGTGAATTCAAGTCATAATTGAACCCGTTGTGTAATATGAACACAAATTGATAAGGGGCTTTTGCTCAGGGTTTAATTACGAATCGATCGACATAAAACTTACTTATGAAGATTGGGGCACGAATGCTGTCGGCTACGATTTCAGTCTCGAAGTTCTTGGTGGTCGACAGGATTTCAGAGGCGGAATGCGGTCTAATTAAGGGTTGGGAGAGCTTGTGAGTACGTATACGAGAGTCGGTGAGGGATTTAATTCGATTAATTTTAGTCGTATAAACCAATTCGAATTTCAAATTGACCGGAATAGTCGCGGTGACTGATTACGATTTAATCCATCGAATTAGGATGAATCGGGTCATGTTAGGGACTGGATACAGGAGGGATTGGCTTGTGCATGACTTGCGGGATTGAGGACGCGTAAATCTCACGAATTGAATCCTGATTTGATACGAATTTGACTATCTAAATTCGATTCGTTCAAATTTTGAATCAGCCGCTTAATTGATCGAATTGAGTTGTTGTTGGGCCGAAATTGGGTTGATTATTGCTTATACATGACATAGGAACCCGTAGTAATCGATTGGGTCGATACAGGGACTTGGATTTTGAGAATTCGGCCCTGTTTGACTTTTAAAAGTCAAACAGGTGATTTTGTTTTTGGTCCAAAATCGCAATTTCAAGGTTCAAACTAAGGTGTTAGGGTTCAAACCATTGTGTGGGATCACTTGTAAATCGTTTGTTTATATATGTGTATGTACTTGTGTGATGTATTAATGCATATATACATGTATATGTTTAACTATTTATATATATATATATAGGGATTTTTAGAATAAACGAGAATCAAACTTTGTGGATTCGTACAGATACTAGGGTTTAGTTGTTTGCACACTGAATTTAAACGTTGCACTAGAATTGAATTTGAAATGTTTTACATTGAATTGAAAATAAAGAAATAAAACCAGAAATGTTACATCTGGATCTTTAAATTCCTGGTTTAGAAGCCGAAACCCTAGTATATGAACCCAAAATCAAATCGAAGGATTCTGATATTAGAAGTTGTTAGAATCATAGAGCTTTTAAAAAAAATGGAATTGCGAATATGTTGGTATAAATTAATTGGATTTAAAACGAGTGTAGATTAGGATTCGATTAACCAGAAGGCAAAAGAACCCTAGATCTTTGATCTTGGTAAATTCGATAATAAAGATTTGAATTGGTATAGGGCTTTTATTAAACAGATGATTACGAGTCTTATGATATAAGTTAATTAGGTTTAAACAAGGTCTAATGCGGTGATCGATTAAACCGGTTTCACATGAACCCTAGAATCTGGTTTGTGTAAATTTCCATAATGAAAGCCCCAATTAGCATAGGGCTTTAGTTCTGGATGTTGAAACGAAGCTAAGGGTAGAATCATTTACCAAAATTGTTGATGGATTGATGGAGTTCGAGTAAACGCAGGTCCGACTGTGAACCAATTGGTCTCCGGCGACTTCTGCTGCTTCTCCGGTGAAACTAAATGGTGTTGCAGGTTCTATGGGGTGCGAATGAGGTGCGTAGATACTTAATTCGTTAACTGGTATATGAATTCGATGAATGAGATGGTATTTACCCACTTAAGTCGACGATTATGCCATAATGGGCCACTATTCGGTTTAATTCGACAATGATGATGATTTATTTGATGTTTTATGACCGTTAATGTCTTTAATCGAGCAATAACAGTTACAAATCCAACAGAAAACGATCGTGGCATGCGAATTAGATTGAATCAGCTGCTTTGACTTTCTAAAGTCAAACCGAAATCGAGTTTGGGTTAATTGCAGATTTAGTCCTTCTGTTTTCATGTAAATTTGAGTTTGAATATAAGAAGGAATAGTCCCTGGGGTTTGAGATAAGTAAACTAGGTTAGGATTTAACTGGATTTTGTTAACGGGGTTAACCTGGAAAGTCCGGATTGTCACATCATTCCCTAGTTGAAAGAATTTTTGTCCCGAAAAATAAAATAAATAAATAATTTTCTCGGTGTCACATATACGAAGTCGCCGGTGTGTTGTGTCGGATAAGAGAGTTCACCGTATACGAAGTCGTCGGTGTAGTGTGTCGGGTAAGAGTGTTCACTATATACGAAGTCGTCCGTGTGTTGTGTCGGGTAAGAGGGTTCACCGTATACAAAATCGTTAGTGGGTTGTGTAAGGTAAGAGGGTTCACCGTATACGAACTCGGGATTGCTTAGTGGCTCGTTCAAATCTGGAAGCCTTACCTGGTGATTAGAATAAACGTCGGACGAGACCTCCTCCTGGTTCACACCTTGAACGCCAGAACTCTGCGGGTTGTTTTCCAGTGACTCGTTAGAATATACCTGAAAACCGTAGTTACCATCCCACCTGCAAGACATGGCTATACTTTTTTGAGGAAAATATTTCTAAAAATTTTGAACGATACGTTCAAATGAGAAATGTGCATGGTTAAATACAATATTCTTTTGGCCCTATACACATCGTATAGGCCTATACGATGCAGTTTAGGGTACGAGCTACCTTCTGCAACTAGTCAACCATCACATCACTATACGCCGCGTATAGTGTTATACGCGGTGTATAGTGATGTGATGGTTGACTAGTTGCAGAAGGTACCTCGTACCCTAAACTGCATCGTATAGCACTATACGATGCGTATAGGGTTTGGAATGGCTAGGTGTAGGATGTTGTCGGGCTTGGGAAATTGTGAAGAGCCTGTACACCTCGTATTAGCCTATACAAGACGTATAGAGTCCAGTCTCCTTAGTAATTACCGTGTTTTGTTAGTAGTCCCCTTTATTTATCAAGGGTATTTGAGGCAAATAATGAAGTGTGAACTAAACGGTAGATGGGTGGTTGTGCGATGATTGGTTTTAAATTTGAATCGATTACTTTACCTCCAAATGTCATACATAGCAATTCAAAATTTGGATATGATAAATGTGTCACTTTCCCTCATTAAATTATAGTAATTTATTATATGCATTATTGATGTATTAAACATCTAAAAATAATTCAATCACGATAACGTAGACCAAAAATATTTAAATAAATTTTAAAATTAAAATAAATACACAACTGTTTAGAATATAGATTTTCAATAGAACTATGTAAATAACATAAAATTAAAGCCAATATAAAATAAATTTAGCACCCGAAAAGCTACATGTGCTTTATATTTTATAAGCTTTTCATTGAATATCTTTGTTTTACTAAAAGTTGTTTTTTAAACAGCCAAATAGGGACACATGTCACTTTTTAATAAATTCGTAACATGTTTTATCCGACTCTCTATTCTATTAAATATAAATCTAATTATTGATACTTATTATTTGATTATAGATAATTATTATATTATTAACCAAATTAATTTAATATGAATTAATATTTATTAATTACATAAAAAAATTAATACTCAGTTGAAAAAAAATGTTTTAGAAATTAACTTAACATAATTTATATCTGTCACGCCAAAGTACATTATTTTAAAGACATGAGTAAACTCCGCTTTTAGTCCCTGAGGTTTGGGCAAATTCTCTATTTTAGTCCAATTGTTTCAATTTCACCTTTTTAGTCCCCGTGGTATCATTTTTGTCTCAACTAAATCCAGATGGCTAACACCGTTTGATTCTCTGTTAAGTTTTTTTATAAAAAGACAAAAATACCCATCTACTTAAAAATACCCACCCCCACTATATTCTTTTACAAAAAAACCCTAAAATACCCACCAACCTCCATCATTGCTAGAAACCACATCCCATCTTCAACGACCACCGTCTCTATCTTCGGCGACGAAACTGGCGACCATCATCCCCACCATCCTCTGCCACATCTGAACCTATGAGTCACTACCATCATCTAACCCACTCTCTACTCTCCCCCTCATCCCGCTTGCTTTAATGCGTTCGTACCTAGATGAACCGGTTGGAACCCAGATTTGTTTCACACAACTTCACATACAACCACGTTATAGATCTGCTTACCATATCTCAAACTCATAGATTCAAACTCCATCTGAATCTTCTTGATACAGGAACAATTTGAATCTTCCCAGATTTAATCTTTTGTAGTGTACCAATATCCAAAATATGAGTCTTCCATTTAGTGTTATAGGGCTCAATTGGGGCCATCAATGGCCTCAAAAAAATTTCGTGAATGATTCCAGGTAGTCAACAAATTGGTATTTCGAAGGATACTCAGGGAAAAAAGGGTAGTTAGCAAAATTGCTTAGGAAGGTTAAATCTAAAGATTTTGGAAGTATTATACAAAGAGAGAGGAGATTAAATCTAAGGTTTCCGGCCACCATCAACTCGACTATCTCCGGCCACCATCGTCGTTTTTCAGCCACCATATATCGGTCAAGCCTCCATCTTCTTCGATACCTGAAACCCAACACCACACCCATCGCCTGAAACCCGCCACTGCCCCCTCTTATCATCTTCCCCAACTCACATATGATCCATATTATCTATTCCTTCCCAATCGTCCATCCAAAATCAAAATTTCGACTGGGGCCTGTACGGTTGGTACCCAGCAAGAAAAAAAACGTCATTTATGAAACCCTAACGAAATCCTTTACATTGAGTGTCTGGCCGACGATGATTGTAAGGCTGGCGGTGGTTGTAAGGTCGGCGGTGGTTGTGAGCCCGATGGTGATTCTAAGGTCGTATGTGGTGTTGTGTTTAAAAGAGAGAAAGTATAAGATTATAGAGAAAGAGTAGGAGTAAGGATGGGGTTTTGTTTTTTAATTGTTAAAGGTATTATAGTCCTTTTAAATAGATTTAACAGAAAATTTAGACTCCGTTATATGTTTGGCTTTAATTGAGACAATAATGAAACCATAGTGACTAAAAAAGTGAAATTAGAACTAATGGACTAAAATAGAGAATTGGCCCAAACCTCAGGGACTAAAACCGGAGTTTACTCTACATACATATTTTGACGAGTGTATGTGTTAACAGATTACATTATATTTTATTTAACCCGCGTAAGATACGAATTTTTAAAGATATAAATTATTTATTACTAAGTATATAACATTACATGTATTCAACCCGTGTAATATACTGAAATCTAACCTAGTGTTTTATATACAAATATTATAATAATGTGGTAATAGATGAAGAGAAAAAAATTATCTTCAAAAAGATAAAAGAGGAAAATTCTAGTAAGTAAAAAATTACTTGATATTCAATTTTTGAATAGTAAAATAACACAGGTTAAAAGTAAAAAATATGAACACGGATCATAAATGAAGTCGTAAAAAAACTCAACAAGGTTAAAATCACTTTTTCTTTATATTGCTTATCAACATTACACCATTGATCAATGTCCTCCTCTATCCATAGGCAATCGGCATTTATAGGCCATTTTTAGAATTTTCTCTCTCCTAAGAATAACCGAATAATGTTGACATCACCTTTTCTGTTACTGGAAAGTTCTCCTTCATTCTCATGCTCTCCTCCGCTTCAGCCGTAGTGGCCCACTCGGTTAACCAAAAATCTATTAGATAAAACCCCCCTAACTAACCATTTAGGATGATTGCTCTCATTATCATACGTCTTCAATAAATATGGAACTATTTATTGGGTAGTTTTAGTTCCCACAACAAACTATTTGTTTAGATTATTGGTTGGTATAATTATTTCAAAACAATTTGTTTCGTATTTTACAATAAACTATTTGTTTTTTAAAATTTTAAGAATAAACTCTTTCGTTATTTCATAGAAGCGTTGTTACATTTAAAACACACATGTTTAGTCGCATTCGTGGTGGGTTATGGGTACATGGGTAAACATAAATCATCTACGAATATCCACGAGTTCACGAGTGAAAAAAAAAAAACAAACACTATGTGGTAGGTGAATGGTTTTTGTGTACATTGTTAGATCAAGTGGTATATCTTTCGTGAGCCCCTCTGTGAGGGTTGTTCACGGTGTGAGGGAGAAGGGGCACACCGCCCCCTTCATGGCGTGAGGGGGCGGGTGAGAGCGAAGCGTGAGATTTCTCACCGGAAGGAGAGGACCAAACAGATCAAATAACTATTTTTTTAAATGTTACCGTTCAACGGTAACAAATGTAATTAAAAAAAATATTTTTTTCTCAATTAAACCACTATAAATAACTCTTTTACCAAATATATTTTACACTAAAAAATCTCACTTTTCTTTCTATAAATCATGAATCCTAACGATCCGAACATGTTTTGGCTTCATTAAGCGTCGTAACAAAACGCGTTTAACATGCGGTCTCTAACAAACCCCAACGCGTTCACCCAACCACAACCGTTCAACCAAAACCCGTTTGGATCACCCGGGTATGCCCCAAACATACCAACTATGCCAAATATGCCTGTAGGATACCTACCCGATCTGGATTTTGTTTCGGAAACTCAAGAAGTACCGGAGGAGGAAGAAGAAGACGTTGAGAAAATGCAACTCGAGCGTAACAAAAGTAAAGGCAAAAAGAAAATTCCATAAACAAAAACAGCCTCACGTTTACAAAGAATTGAGATTTGGACGAAGAGTTAAATTTGGCTAGGGCGTTTGTCGACGTCCCGGAGGATCCCGTTATCGGTATTTAAAATATAATTCTATTTAATTTTTTTATTACTTCCTTATACAAATTAATATTAATTATATTTTATTTTTTATTTTTTAGGTAATGCTCAAAACAAAAGAACGTTATGGAAACGTATTGGTAAAAAAATTGAAGCCTTAACGGGCGTACCCCCGAGTACCGAACTATGGATCAATTGAGTTCTAAATAGACTCATATAAACCGAAAGGTCTTAAAGTTCCACGGGATCTACCAACAATGTGATAGGAGCCGAAAAAATGGTTGTAATGATACCGACATTTTGATGTAAGCAACACCCCGCTATCAAGACGACGGAGGAGGCCAAGCTCCTATAGCGACTTGGGAATTATTGAGGCAATCGCCGAAATGACGAACATTGTACGCCAATCCAAGTGGAGACGGATCGCCAAAGAAACGATTCTCGACCGACATTGATGCTAGTCCGACCGCGTCAGACGGAAGATATATGTATGATCTCAACCGAGATGCATTGGAGGACGAGGACGACATACCCCGTCCGATCTAAAAGAAAAAAAGCAAAGGCCCGAGCATCGGGCTCGGGATCCGGTTCGGTCCCCACTCACGTCGATATCGGCCAACAAATGGCAAACAAATACAAGAATTTAGCGTGAGAGAAAGAGAGAAGTTTAATTGAAAGAGAGAAAAAGAAGAAATGGAAATTGTCGCCCTCAACCTTGATCAGATCACCGGCCCAGCCGAGCCTTTCTCGAAAAGAAACAAAACAAGATCAAGGCAAAATATGGAATCGAGTAGTTTTATTTATGTTTATTTTTAACTTATGTAACTTTTATTTATGTTTTTTTATTTTTTGAATTTTAATTTATGTCTTTTTTTTAATATAATTATAAGAGTAAAGTGTCATTTTCGTCCTTGTGGTTTGACCATTTTAGTCACTTTCATCCAAAAACTTTCTTTTTAGCTTTTTCGTCCATGACTTTTCAAAATCTAGTCATTTTCATCCACCTGACTAACTCCGTCTATATTTTAACGTTAAATTAGGGGCAATTTGGTCTTTTCAACTGCCTTCTACTCTCTATGACATTCAAGAAGGATTTTTGAAAAGACCAAATTGCCCCTGATTTAAGGTTAAAATGTAGATGGATTCAGCCAGGTGGATGAAAATGACTAGATTTTGAAAAATTCAAGGATGAAAAAGTAAAAAAAAATTTGGATGAAAGTGGCTAAAATGGCCAAACCAAATGGACGAAAATGACACTTTTAATTATCAATATTATTTAAATTAATATTAATAAAAAATGTATTTAATGCTCACACCACCCTCACTCCCTTGGGTATTTCCTTTGCCAAGTGAGGTTAGTGTGAAAGTTCATGGAGATGACGTGGCGCCACGTGCCAACCACTCTTCTCTCACTAAAGCCTCACTCACAGGAGTATATCACATGCTCTTAGTGGTTATATGATTGTTATTAGAGACAAAAGTTAAAATTATATTTTATATTATCTATTATGTAAATAGGAGATTGTATTTGATTATGTTTTCTTGTGTTAACTTAATTGTAACCTTATAACATAGTTATAACTAATACATAATTCAATTGAGGTGAATTTTCACAAACTTACATGGTATAAGCCTAATATCGTGTCACACCCTCGCCAAAGGCGGAATCATGGGAGCGTGACGAAATTGAATAGCGAGAACACAAGGTAATAAAGATACTAAGGTATTTAAGATTAAACGTTAAAATAATTGTTTACATCCGATTCAAAACAAACAAGAATCCAAATGCGAAATAGAATTTATTTAATTAAACTAAGTCCATCATGCATCCTATGTGTGATCATGTCATCATTTAATACCATTGCTATCATCACTTGAAAACATGTAAAAATAAGGTTTAACTAAACATAGTTGGTGAGATGCATAGGTTTAGATAAAAGCATAATAAAAGATTTTATACAATCCATTAACAAGATTCAAATAAACACATTATCAAGCAAGCACGTATGTAGATAATAAAATCAATAAAAAAATACCAAAAGAATAACAGTGTGGTACAACCCCATGGCTGTCCTAGATAGATGACATAATCCTCAAGATTACCCATAAAGTTTATAACTCCCTCGTGTTTGAACAAGAATACGTCAAACCCCGAGTTGTTCAAAGTTTATAGCTCCCTCGTGTTTGAACAAGACTACGTCAAACCCCGAGTAGTTCAAAGTTTATAGCTTGCTCGTGTTTGAACAAAAATACGTCAAAACCCCGAGTAGTTCAATGTTTGCGAAAGATTATGATTATCATGTTGAACTTGTTAATAATAAGTTTAGTTGAACGTCTTGCTATGTTTGAATTGTATTTGATAGAAAACGTGTTTTTGATATGTTTACATATGTCAACCCAAAAGATTAGAAGAAAATGGGCTATGAATCTCACCTTGATATCTTGAAATAAATGGGTAAGTTAGATCGTAAAATTAAGGCGTTCCTATACGATTTAGACTTGTGTAAGAATCGGAATAAGTGTAATGAATAAGATGGAGTGATTTATGAGTTAGAATGGTTATAAATCAGTAGTAAAAAGTTTATTTATTATTTTATAAGTCAAAGAAGATTAAAAATACATAAAATCTCTAAGAATGGAAATAAATCAAAGATTAATGTTTTGACAGCAACCTGACCTTAACTTCTGGGACAACTTTAACTAATCAAACATTTTTAAAAAAATCTCAAAATTTACAGGGACTTATTTTATGATTTTTAAAACAACTTTTGATTTAGAACACCTTTTAATTTGGTTATCCTAAGTATGCCAAAACCGTGACACAAGACCAGAGGTCCAGAATAGACCTTACTGACTTGTTTTGTCACTTTAGGGAGTTCTACAAGAAATTAAAATGTCTAATTTACATGGTTTTTAAGAGAATTCCATAAGCTTTATTTTGCAAAAAGATTGAACAAGTTTGGACATGTATATTGGGAGATATGGCCCCGGAAAGTCATGACAATAACGCTGTCCAGAAATCAGAATTGACCTTTACTTCAAAATAAATACTTTTGAAAACCTTAAACTCGTCGAAAAATTATGAGGTTTGATTTTCTGGATTCTATACTTTAAACACTAAATTTTAGACTCAGAAAGAAAGAGGTTTAGAGAAGTTATGATGGTCCAAAGTCAGACTAATGGTTCTGTCCAGAAACTGGTTATTTGTAAAAGCTTAAGAATGAACAAGAATCGTGCATGAATAAGTAGGCTATTACCTTTGCAGGTTCTTGAGGCTATAAAGAGACTATGAATGTCGCAAACTCCAGGGATTCTTTAGGGTTTGAGGGCTTGAAAGTGTATGGAAAATAGACACACATGGTAGTATGTATACATGGCATAAGGAGGTGCATGTATATGTCAAGTCTTGGAGAACAAGAATAGGGTTTACACCTTTGGAATAAGCCGTCACTTCTCCTAAGACATTCCATGTGCAACTTTTATATTTTGGTAAATGACATAAAAGGTCCCTAAGGTTGTCTAGTTTGTCCATAAGTGCACAAAACGCTTATACTGCGAAAAACGTACGTTTAATCGAAATGCGGTAATTAAGGAAAGTGTAGTTTTCTATTAATTGAATTGAGTCCTTAGTAGAATTTTTTTGATTGATATAATGTGTATGTATGCGATGATCACATGACGGTAGATAATCAATGTTGGTTTATACGGGGTACGAACACCTAATTATGAAAATCGGCGTCGGAACGGTACTCAGTATTTATGAAAAGTATAATGTCTTATGAAATGAATTAAGTTTCTAATTTAAGTAGCTAAAGGTTGACACATGTCTTGAAATGAATGTAGGTGATTATGAAGTAAACGATACGCATTGCAATTTAGTTCAAGTTCACTCATTAATAGCACTACTCATGCATTATATGAGTATGATATAAGTATAAGTTTGCTCATTAATAGCACTGCCCGTGCATGATATGAGTATGATATAAGTATAATTTGAAGAAATGAATCACATTACGTATGAAATGCTATGGTACGAATATGATAAGGGCAAATTCACATGAGATTAATCAAGTTGCGTAAATCCATGATTATTGAATGTCATTACAAGTAACGATGAAATCAGAGATGTTACGTATGCTGGAACGGTCCTGCAGCGACCCGGCGGTCGGATCGGTCAACCGGGTGGTCGGACCGGACAGACCGGTTGGCTAATATTTTATTTATTTATTTATTTATTTATTTTTTTTAAGTCTCTTTGATTCGTATTTCGTAGCTAATTGTTAGTTTAAGACTATTGGAATTGACTTGTTGGTGGTTTTTGAATGATTAATGATTGTTTGGATTGATATATTTTTATAATATTTATGATGTCGTCCGGTTCTTAAATTCGGTCCGACCAGTGGACCGGTAAGGAGACCGGTTCGACGTCCGGTCCGGTTCTGAAAACATTGAATAAAACACATTTATTTTAAATTATCCCTTATTATAAGAAACTGTGAAATATAATTATGTAATTTTATTTTCAATCAAATAGTAAATGAAAGTCAAATTATATTAAATAGTAATTAACGTATTTTTGAAACTTAATTATATATTAATTTTTACATGTTTTGAATTTTATATTCTATCTGTACTATATGTAATACATATTTTACACCTGTAATATATATATATATATATATATATATATATATATATATATATATTTAAGAATTTTATGTATTAATATTTTTCAACCCGTATATATTACACGGATTCTAAGCTACTAAGTAAATAAAATGTGGTAACCGGGTCTGACCATGGTTTTTTTTCCTTTGAGCCGTATTCCACACACTACACTTCTCATACCCGTGCTTGGCCCACAAGGACCAAGTGATTGACTCGCCTGCTTGACTACCAGAGACCCCCATCTTCACGCAACGACTAGGCCTATTAAACCAATCGACCCCCCAAGTTTGACACTATGACCTAACTAACCCTCTGCCAAGTAATTTTGTAATCTATTTGAACCGGTCCATTGTGATTTGGTGTAGCCGTAGGGACAGATTGTGAAGGTCCATTGATTTCAGCCCCATAGATAGGTTCTTGTTGTCAAATAAAGTCGGGCCCAATTGAGGAATCCAACCCACGCCAAGTTTATATCAGCCCCATAGGTAGGCAACACGAAAAAAAAATCATTTTGCTAACTGAGCTGAGCACGCTTAATACCAGCCCCAACCAGAATTTCAGTTTTCGTCAAAATCAGAAAAAATATATAGTTCTCAAATCATGTTATACAAACTTACTTTTAAGTGTTTAATAAATTGGATAAAGAAAAAGGGCCCAATACATCTTCATGAATGATAAATCCGGGTGGATATAGTTGACGATGTTGGTTTGTTTGAGGGGTTGAATATTATAAACTTGAGAGGAGAGTTTCATAGTTAAGCGTGTTTGGGTGGTTGCGATCCTAGGATGTCTAACCTCATTAAAGTCTCCGCTCGCTAACCAAAAACAAATCCATAGCTCCTTGTGGGCAAAGTGAACCACATTGGTTGGTATAATGTTATTAATGATATTAGAGTCACTCATGTTCTGTTTATGATGGTGGGGCAAACATCATCAAGAGTGATAAATCCCGAGGGGGTGTGTATTTGTGATACCTTAGTCAAATCCCACATTGTTCCGCCCTCAAGAGAGATAACGTGTTCCGCAATAATGTTATGCCTCAAATACCACTAGAGCTTATGGGTGCATTGGTTGTTCATGAAAGGAGAACTTTACAATTAAATGTTCTTGGGTTGAGAAATCATCCCTCCTAGAAAGTCTCCATCTAGACAATCAAAAATAAATTAATGAGCTCCTTATAGGTAAAGCAAACAATTTTTTTATTAGTTGGTGTGAGATGTTAGATGTTACATTTAGCATTGCTAATATATGTGAGTGGTGTATATTTGTACCGTAACCAGCCCCTTTGGCATAAATCTTTATACAGGTTGGTGGGTATATCATACACCACTTACAGTTCAAAACATGTATTTTTCGCATATGAACACGTTCCCGAGCACCTACAAATCTGTCATCTCAACATACAATATCAACAACGTATTTGAACATGTTCCTGAGCACACACACACACTTTCCTACTTAAGGTCGTGTAACTCACCTTCGCCCGTAGGGTGGATTGAATCATGAATTCCTTCTTTGACTCGTTGACTTCTAAGCTTCAACTTACATACCTAACTTGCAAGTGGATACACGACATTTAAAATGAAAAATGTAAGATCAATTCAATAACAATCCTCATATGAACTCACAATACATTCAACATGTTCATACCATACATTCATACATGTACAACACTCCACACGAGTTAACATCTTAATTTTATCCTTATTGACCCATTTGGAGAAAGAACTGGCATATTTCCTTATTAATTAACTCCAAATTATATTTTCACTCTTTTAACATATTACCCTTTTAAGCAAATATACAAATTTTAACCAAAATTTAAAATTTTTAGTATCATTCTTTTTCTTAATCAACAATAACCAAAATTTAAGCTTTTATAGCTTTTGTGCGGCTGCTGTAATTCATGCTTTTAATCCCCTTAATGCACATGTTTACCCTTGATGTAAAATTCTGTAGAAACTAAACTTAACTAAGTTTCTAATAGAAAAAAAAGAACCCCTTAATCATAGAACGGTTGATTTTATATTATTTTTCTAAGATAGCCTAAATTTTGTGTTAAAAGTTACGATTTTAGCATTGGTTCTTCTTATTTCGAACGAAACCTCATTCATTCACGCATATCTCTTGGTTAGGATCCAAATTTAGTTTTCCTAAACATTTAGACACATAATATGCAAGGTTTTGACATTGCACACCTTGTAATGATGGCTTAAACTTGTTGAGGCATTTTATCAAACACTTTATGTGTGTATAATGAAGGGTGGTTGATTTTCGTATGCCAATTGTGTTTAATTATATGTTTTTTATCCTAATTATGTATGGAATACCTTTACTTTATGTGTGTTTTGCGTTTATAGGTTAATGGTGAAGAGTACTTGACAACCGGGTCAAACTACGCGAGAATCGGGACAGTTTCACGTGGAAAGATTGGAATTTGGGGAAGTTGAAGCTAGCCCAACATAGCTTACGCTCCATACGGCGTAGCTTACGCTAGGGCAGCCAACGTAGGTGTTTGGCGTATGTTTAACGTAGATTAAAGGTGATTCAGCGTAGATATTCAAGCCCAACATAGTTTACGCTCACACCGGCGTAGCTTACGCTCAAGACACTCATTTTAGGGTTTTGAGGCAGTTTTGGGATGCATATTTAACCTCCAAGCCTGGGGTTTCGACACCAGACATTCTTGGAAGAGTTTTGGACGACTTTGGGGCTAGAAGACCGAAGGGGATCAATTCTTGATCATTCCAAATGTGAAATCGATTTCTGAATCAAGATTTGAAGAATCCACCACAAGCATGAAAGGCTAAATCACCCTTGATCATCTCCGAGTGTAGGGTTTTGGTTAGTAGTTGTATTCAACCTGGTTTTTATCTTGTATTGGACATGAATCTTGTTTCACTCATTTGATTTATGGGTTTTATATTTATTTGAAGAACGATTTAGCTTTTGTCTATTTAATTGAATGTTCTATTAGTCCTTGGTCTTTGGAACATTAACAATTATGAGTTCAGTTGGGTTTGATAGGGTTAGATTAATAATCATCCAGATAACATCTTAACACGTGTTCTTATTATGTTTAGGATCGTTAGGTCAAACATTAACATTAAACATAGTTATGTCTATGTAATTATCCAATTGGTAATCAAACTAGGTTATACATCGTGCTTCTATACCTGAAATCCGAGAGTGATCAACTTTTACTCATTATTTACAAACCCGTTTTACTTTCAAGTTTATGCTTTTAATCAAAGTTTTCTTTGTAATCAACCATCAAAATCAAAGTGTAGGATTAGGTAATTTAGTTAAGGTAGTTCAAATAACCAACTTGGATTCCAAACTAACCACAGACTCATGTGGATACGATACCCTGTTTACCCTAGCTATTAGGTTATTTAGGTTTTTGCATGACATTACATAATAAATTTCACATCTTCTAATTTGCTTTGATATGATCAATTAATGTGTTTTAACATATAAGCATCAACATTTAGTCTTCCAAATAAAACTATAACTTAGACCCTAAGAACACCCATAAATTCATAACATGCAACAAAGCTTGAACCTTAACAATGGTGTTATGATGAGTTTAACGACAAGAACACATAAATTAGACCAACTAAAATCATAAACAAGTATAAACCCTCCAATTCTCCAACTCAATAACACATTAAGAAAGTAGGGTTTAGATGAGATAACCACATACCTTGTTTGTTTTTGGTTAAAAGATGAAGAACGCACCTCTAAATCTTGTTTTACATTTTCAACTTAATGGATTGGAGCTCTAATGTCGCCCAGACGGTCTATAAAAACAAACAAATAAACCTAACCTAGACTCCTAAGTAATAAAAGGAGTACCTTCAACTAAACCGCACTGACATGCAAGTGTACCTATCGAGTGTAGCACAACTTAATGGTAAACCGAGTATCGAACCCTAGAGACACTACGAAAACAAGACTAGACTCTGACTCGGACTAAAGATTGATTTGGTTTGGGGGGTTTACTACACTACTGAATTAACTAATGAATGCAATAAACTAAGATCGCCTCAAGCTATCAAGAACAAGAACTAAAGGTGAAATTAGAAAATGGGAAGAATACTACCTAGGTCGGAATCCTACTTTCAAAGCACAAATTCTACCGGTTCTGGAAACTAAGATGGATCTGGGTTTCTAAGGATGACAACTAAAGACTACCCAGTGGATCCCTAATCACTCTTAGGGTGTCACCAACTAAGCTACCTAAAGCGTACTAAACTCACCAGATGGTCGGATCACCTCTTGGGTATTTCCAACAATGATAATGTACCCTAAAGACAGATCACCTTTCAGTTTCACTGTCCACGATACATCGAAGATGCACAGGGGAATCTTAGGATAACAATTATGATTTGAACTAGCAACAACCACTAGACACCTAATACTAACATCCTCTCAGACTGTTAACACTCGGATTCCTAATGACGAAGACTAGACAACTAATTCTCACCTCTTGGGTATTGAACTAGGACACACACTCAATTCTAATAAGGAATTAATCAACACTCCTATGGAATACTACGTCTAGCAAACCACTCAGGTCACAAGCAATACGCAAACAACCTAAACATGCGTCTATTAATGAAAGACATTCAACAAGATAACATGAGGAACATTAATCAATACCAAATCAGAATAAAGCATGCTACAACATCATAATTAATATCTAAAGATCGCTTACAAAATCCTTCAACCATCATATAGATCCAAAACCGGATAAAAATCAATACTTTAACATGTAATCATCATAGAACCTAGGCAGTATCAAAGATCTTGCCAACACACATGCTTAAAACATTCAAAACAGAAGTAATAGACATAGTAATGGTTTCAATCAGACAAATCAAGATCAAACGAAAGAGAATTGGAACCCGAAAAACTATCTCTAACCACCTCGGATCCTAAAGCTCCAAACTTTGACCCCAATTAGCTTTTTCTCTCCCAAAATCGTCCTAGAACTCTCTCTTGACGGCAAAGATACGAACTCTCCTACTAATGGCCTTCAAAATATATTTAAATCAAATTAGGGTTTTTTTCTCGGAAATTATGTTTTTCGCGTACCGCGAAAGAAACAGGCCAGGCTTTCGCGTACCGCGATGGCCAAAATAGTCGTGCGGGTTTCTGGATTTCCTCGCGTATCGCGAAGGTTTTCTCTGGGCTTCTCGCGTACCGTGAAGACCCTATTTTCTTCATTTTTCACTTTTGATCCTCTGGTTTCGTTCTCGTGCTCGGTTTCTTCATGATATAGGTTCCTATTCCACACGAGCTCCTGTAAATATACAATAGACTTAGTACATAACATAAATGACTCAAAACAAAGACAAAACTATCTAAATACGTACTAAAACAATGAAATAAAGATGTGTGCTTTGTACTACGTCAAGCTCCATCTTCATTTTTTCTCTTCTCTCGTTGATGGTTCACCACCCACACACACAATCATATTTTGACCAAAATCAGAGAGTAATTCACCCCATTTGACCAACATCTATGGCATAATGATAAATAGGTCGGCCAAGTTCTATAACTAATTAGTTAAGTTTCGGCATTAACACGTTTAGTCCCTCAACTTCATTTCAAATAAACCACATCTTTAAAATTGTTATCTAAACTCCGAACATATCAACTCGTGCAAGTGTCTTGCAACCTTCTAGTCTTAATTAATCATAATATAATTAAATTTTATTATGACCATCAATGTTTATAAAACCCTTTACAACATCTAAATGATTTTATAATTTACAATCGAAAAGGGGATGTTATAGACATCAATCATAATTTTCATCTGAATAATAATGAACTTCCATATGACCTTGATTCTTGTACAATAACCCTTTTTTCAGAAGCTCCTTTGATGTACTTTGGAATTCATAGTGCGGCTTCTCAATGAGAGTCACAAGGAGAGTGCAATAACATACTAACGATACTCACATCAAATAAAATATTCGGTTCCAACTAACTTATGATATTTCCCTTGATCTAATAGAGGTTCCCCTGTCGTGGTAAGACCAACTTCATCAAGGATATCTAGTGCATACGTCTGTTGAGATAATGATATTACATCCTTAAATTATGCAACTTCAATGCCAAGCAAGTATCTATGTATTCCTATATCCTTAGTTTGAAAATGTTTGAAGAATGATTTAGTTGTTGGATATCTATAGAAACCTAGAGGGGGGGGGGGGGGTTGAATAGGTTTTCTTAAAATCTTGATTAAATTAAAACTTAATCAAACTTATATGATAAACACTTATCAAGAACACAATGTATATGTATGTAAATTAGCAAACAAGTATATACAGGGTTAAGGGAAGGAATGACAAGACCGATTTATATAGGTTCAAGTTGATGTTAACAAATCCACTCTACGTCCTCTCCTCGATTTTCCAATTGAGAGTTGCTCCACTAAACGTCAGACAACACTATATCTAGAAAGTGTTTCTCAAACCAACCATCAACTATATCAATATAGTATAATGATGAAAGTACACCAAGTGAGTGACCCTTACAAATTTCTCTTTAAATCAAATGGTAACAAGCTACCACATACAACAAAAATTACAAGACTAGAAAGAAAGATAGTTGATGAACAACTCTTCCAATTTGCTCTTGATATTGAATCTTGAATCTCTCTCTTGGATTGATGTTCGAATATCAAAGGAACTAGAGAGATTTTATTAGATGTATATTTGAAAGTGTTGTAAGCAAAAATGGTGAGTTAGAATGAAAGAAGAGGGATCTATTTATACCACAACTCAAGAATCAAAAAGGGGACACGCTGGCCGAACCTTTTGACTTTCTTTTGTTGTGAACGTTATGCATTGTCCCATTCATCCATTCTAACCTTTTTAAACATATTTTCACCAGATTTTAAGTCTCAAGAAATGTGCTTTGATATGTGGTAAAGTCTTGCAAGACTTACCCAAAATGGTAACATTTCAAAAGTGATTTGAAAAGGTTTAAGATGCTTTCCCAAATTGTTTGTCCTTAAACCATTTTTAGTAGCTTTGTGCGTTATAGGTGGATGCAATTTGAATACTTACCAAGCTTAGCAAGCTCCGTCCATCAATCTTTCAAATTCAAATTAATTCAAAAAACCAATCTTTATATATTTTCAAGACTTGTTAATAATTTGATGTTTTATAAAAACCCTTTGGGAAATAATCTTAGTTCTATAAAAATACTATTTTTATAAACTTGTTTAGATTATATAAAAACTTATGTTATAATCTCTCATAATTCCCATTACATTCATTTGACGGTTTAAGCTTTGACCTTCTTGTGTTGACTTTGTTAACCCGAACGTTTTCATCATTGTTGAACGTTTAGCTTGTGATTAATGATTCATTAAGTGTATAGGGACATCTATGTGGTATATGACCATCTTTAATCAACAAATAATATCATGAGTTACTAATTACTTATCATTATCAAAACAAGGGATTAACAATCTTGAATTACATTAAACTATTGTTATCCCAACAACATCAATAAAAACCATCCATATTACAATATCATCAACATTGACTATCAAGTAGGCGCAATATGACCCCGAATGCCGATAGAAAACTAAATGGTCTGCCTCACTACGTTTTATTCCAAATTATTTTATCATCATACTTAATCGACCAAACCAAACCCTAGAGATCCCTTAAGGTCATAAAGAGGCTTTGGTAATTTACAAACTAATCTCAACTCTTCCTGAGAAACAAATCCATGAGGTTGATCTAGGTATACTTCTTCTTATGAATGAAGCCATTTTTATACCTAATTTATGAATGAACCAATTACAAATAGCTTTCATGGACAATAAAATTCAGATACTTATCATTTTGGCAATAGAAGAAAATGTATCACTCTAGTCTAGGCCGAAATCTTGGTATATCTTTGGAAACCATGCGGGCCTTTAGGTGATTAAGTTTACCATTTGGGCCCATTTTTGGAGTAAAAATCCAACGACGTCTGATTTTGAATTTTCCATGAGCTAAGTGTCACACCCCTGTTTTAGGACACCACGGGCGTACAAAACCAGTTGGTACCTTCCAACTTATTTATCTTATATGATCAGAGTATTTTACAGTGGAAAATATTTTAGATCGATCTTTGTAAAAATCTCAACCCGTGGGTTGATATTGAACATTTCCAATATTTCGGGGATAAACAAATCTTTCATTTATTGGGGACTTAAACACCCCTTTGTTTACAAACATGGTTTCGAACCATTTGCATCATATCCTGCATCACATAAGGTTTTTATTCAGAGCCACAAGGTAGTTGTCCTGTGCCTAGTGAGTTTATCCTTTCAATACCTTGTCAGCAAGGTATCGAGGGAGTTTAATCCTTTCAGCACCTATCTTTGTGAATATCAAGGGAGTATTCCATGTCTAGGAAATCACCATCCTAAACATCTCCTCTTGATTTATATCCTATAGGGCTATCTCTTATGTCTAGGGAGTCAACATCCTTTCAACACATAACCCTATTAAAATCATATTTACATTTATCCTCGAGACTGCCCCTTAGGACAAGCCTCAACAGATAATAACTGATTACCTGAAATTTTTTTTGAAAATAAAACGTCCGCACGAACGCTGGTGAATATATTTATCAGGACACAAAATCATTTGGCAAATAAATTATTAAAACATTTAACCATAATGTCGGTACAATCTACACATCTAGCAGAATTGTTTCATCCGAGTGTACAACCATGGTATGTCACACCCCGGCCGGTGGCGGATTATACGCCGGGGCTGACGCGGTTGTTCATAAGCACATGATCATCAATTATTAAATGACAATATTTATTCATCAGTTTAAGAGCATCCATTACGAAGGAAATGGAAAATGTAACGTTCAAGACATAACATAATTTAAATTAAACTAGGTCCAAGTCCTAGGTGAGCAGGTAGTGTCCTCAAACAGGTGTACCTGAAACATGTGAGTACATGTCAACTACAAATAGTTGGTGAGTAACATAGATTTTGACACCAAACAAAAGTTAAGTAAAAAGGATTTGGAATTCAATATGTTCAAAGCATAACTAAGGCATAAATATGAAAACATACAAGGTTCCAAGCGTACAATTCAATCCGTAGTAAATGGAAAACTAGTAAGTACAATCCCACTGATTGTGTTTTGGAGAAATAGTAATATGGTACACACAAAACCCGCCAAGTTTCGTGTTAACTAGAATCGGATTTCCCTATAAATGATCATGCTAGGTACTACCTTAGGCCTGGGTAGCATGTTAATGAATGTACTAGTATGAACACATGTAATGGTCACCAAATAGTTTAAGACATAAATCACATAGTAAATAGCATGAGAACATTGGTATTGAATTTGGTAAGTATAGTATGTAAACATGTTCCACCTCGAGTATTTGTAAACAATAGTAAAGAGAAAGGGAGCTATGAAACTCACTTGAATTAAAGCTAGAAATGTGTGAACTGGTAAAGATTGTTAAGCCTCGTGAGGAACTCTCACAACAAACCTACACGTGTAATAATAACCTAATTTCATTATACGTCTAAATGGTATTTAGAAGACATCGGGACATTTAGGATTTCATGGGAGCTTGGGACTGGGCATAGGGTTTGTGCAAGTTTGGTAGAGAAACATATATATTTAAAACGTTAAAAGGGTTTAGATCTTATTTGTATAAATATTTGTTTAATAGTCAAATAAATCATAGTGTGGAATTAAATAATATTGTATATGAATAGTTATATACACATAATGTGGTATGGTAAAATAATGTACTTGGAACAATTTATAAATAAGTTATGAAGTGAAAAATGTTTTAATAAGTTTCTACAAAATAATTAAATCTTTAGTTAATATAAATAAAGTGGTAGATTAATTCATGTAATAAATAAAATGGTAGAAATGGTTAGTAAATCACATAATTCATTTATATGAATTTCAAAGGTAATCTTTAAACAAAATTAATTATCTAAAATAATTATTTAGGTGTTTATAGATTTAATAGTATTTAAATATTTATTCTAATAAAATTTATAGTTTAAAGGGGTTTAACACTGTTTAAATATATAAATAGAATTTGTGAAATAACACATAGATATAACATACTTAGATTTTATCTAAAAATAATCTTTATGTTATTTCATTTAGAATTTTCATTAGGTTTAATAAAATACTATAGTTAAAATATTATTTATATTTTTATGAGTTTTATAAATATTGTGTAATGTTTTTATATAATTTATAAAAATTATATCCGGAATTTTTAGAATTTAGGAAATGGATTAAAAATGGTTTTAATGGGAAAAAGGGGCAAGATCCCCCCCCCCGAGTTTCGAACCCGCGCTTGCGGCCGGTTGCCGCTTGCACACACACACTAACCACTGGACTGGGCATGATGCTTTTTCCAATGGTTGCGTCGTTATACTTTTGATAAGCAACCCAGACCATCGTCTTCCTCAACCCGATCTGACGCAACCCTAGCCCTTAATACCCTAGTCCGACCAACAATTAGCACCCGAATTCATGGGGCTTTCGATCACAAGACTGTAACGAGTCTAATGACTCCAAATTTACCTACGATGGCTAAGCCGAGGGTGAGAACGACTGAGGCTTCCGAACTCGGGTTTTCTTGGTGCTTGATCGCGATTCAGAGGATAAGTGAAGTGGGTTTGGGAGTTTAGGAAGTGAGTATGAGGTGTGGCGAGTGTAGGGATGTGGCTTTTATAGCCCAATTTTGCGGGATTGAACGCTTCGTTAAGGTAATCATTACTGCTTAATTGTACCGTTAATATCATTGGAAAACGGCCTCACAACGTTTATGTATCATCAATTGTAGTTACATCACTCTAATTCGATCGATTGGAAGAATGGTATGGGAATAGTTGACCTCTGAAAGTCAAAATCGTGAATTTGGGGAAGAAGGTAACATTAATTTGCAATTAGGTCCCTGAGGTTTCAAATGCTTGTTATTTACATGCAATAACTTAGGTTTAGGTTTAGTTATAGTTTCAGAAATTACGAAATGAACCTTGAACTTTTATAACAATAGAGGTATTAAATCTTATAAAGTTTATAAAAATTTAATAAATGTACATGTTATAATTATCTGTTATAAATATAAAAATGTAATTTCATTAAAAAAGAATAGTTCCCTATTTTGATTTAATATATAAACTAAATTTTTATGGAATTATTTAATCTTTTTGTAAGTTGTATATTTATAAAAAATATATATTTTCAGGTTTAGAAATGGCTTGGCATTCCAATATTTATATTTATTTCATAGAAAAATAATAATTATGTAACTCTTTATATATTTATTTCTCTTGTATTTGTAAACAATATGCTTTCATAAATGCAAATTTATCTAATAATGAAATTACAAATGCCGGAATAGTAAAAATAGAGGCCGGAATTTCCTAGGGATTAAAGTCTCCCCTACTTTATGAGATTTCGTCCCGAAATTGATTAGGAAGAGGGTCCTGGAAACAAATGTGGGTATTTGGCCTTCATTTGATCCTCACGTTCCCATGTGAATTCAGGGCCACGTTTGGATTCCTACCGAACCTTAACAATTGGGATGCCACTTTGCTTGAGTTGTTTAACTTCTCGGTCTATGATTTCCACGGGTTTCTCCACGAAGTGCATTGATTCATCAATGTGAACCTTCTCAAGCGGTATTTGGTGATTTTCGTCAGCTAAACATTTCTTTAGGTTCGAGACATGGAATGTAGGATGGATGTTGTTGAGTTCTTCGGGTAAATCCAACTTGTAGGCTACCTTCCCAATCCGCTCAAGGATTTTAAAAGGGCCTACGACTCTTGGTGCAAGTTTCCCTTTCTTTTCAAAATGAACCACGCCTTTCCAAGGGGATACCTTGAGAAGTACCAGATCGCCGACTTGAAATTCTAAGGGCTTTCGACGTTTATCGGCATAGCTCTTTTGACGACTCCTTGCTACTAGAAGGTTGTCTCGGATTAACATGACCTTGTCAGAAGTCTCCTGAATGAGTTCGGAACCGGTGATTTGTGCTTCACCAATTTCAGTCCAACAGATAGGAGAGCGGCACTTCCGACCATAAAGTGCTTCGAAAGGAGCCATGCCAATGCTCATGTGATAGTTGTTGTTATATGAGAACTCGACTAAGGGTAGATGTAAATCCTAATTTCCCTTGAAGTCAATGACACGGGCTCTAAGCATATCTTCGAGGGTTTGAATCATTCGCTCAGATTGACCATCGGTTTGCGGATGGTAAGTCGTACTAAGATTCAGCGTAGTACCCAAATCTGATTGTAAGGATTGCCAGAAACGAGAGGTGAATCGTCCATCACGATCAGAAATAATGTTGAGAGGTACACCGTGACGACTGACGATCTCATAAATATAGTTTCGAGCCAATTTCTCGACTCGATAGTCTTCACGAATGGGTAGGAAATGAGCACATTTTGTTAAATGGTCGATGATTACCCATATGCTATCATGACCACGAGATGTGTGCGGGAGTTTGGTTATGAAGTCCATGGCAATACACTCCCATTTCCACACGGGTATCTCGGGTTGTTCAAGTAACCCAGATGGACGCTGGTGCTCGACCTTAACCTTCAAACAAGTAAGGCATCTGGACACGTATATGGCAATGTTATTTTTCATACCGGGCCACCAATATTGGGTACGAAGGTCTTTGTACATCTTATCCGCACCGGGATGTACCGAATAACGAGTCTTGTGAGCCTCGTTCATGAAAAAGGTACGGAGATTGTCACGGTCCAGAATCCAGACACGATTCAGAAAGTAGAGTAATCCGTTTGGTTTGGTTTCGAGTTGAAGTTCAGCACCACATGACATTTCATTGTACATGTTTCCTTCAGTATCGGAAAGATGTTGAGCTTCAAGGATGCGAGTTTGAATGTCATTTTGGATTCGAATGTTGTGGATCTTGATAGGTTCTTTACGACTAAAAGCATCGGCTACGACATTCGCCTTACCAGGATGGTAGCGAATATTGCAGTCGTAGTCGTTTAGGAGTTCAACCCAACGCCTTTTCCTCATGTTGAGTTCCTTTTGATTGAAAATGTGTTGGAGACTCTTATGATCGGTGAAAATATCACACTTAGTACCATATAAGTAGTGCCTACAAATTTTGAGAGCGAATACGACCGCGCCCAGCTCAAGATCGTGCGTCGTATAATTCTTCTCATGAATTTTGAGTTGTCGGGACGCATAAGCGATCACTTTGCCTCGTTGCATTAGAACACAACCAAGGCCTACGTGGGAAGCGTCAAAGTAAATGAAAAAGTCTTCGGTTCCATCGGGAAGGGTTAAGATAGGAGCCTCACATAATTTTTGCTTCAGGGTTTGAAAGGCTTCCTCCTGTTTTGGTCCCCACTCGTAGGGTTTGCCTTTGTGTGTTAAGGCTGTGAGTGGCACCTCAATCTTTGAAAAGTTTGATATGAAGCGACGATAATAGCCTGCTAAGCCAAGAAACGAACGGACTTCTGTAGGGGTCTTCGGAGCTTGCCAGTTCTTTACCGCTTCAATCTTAGAGGGATCCACGTGAATACCCTTCTCGTTGACTATATGTCCCAAGAATTGGACTTCCTTTAGCCAAAATTCACACTTGGAGAACTTAGCGTATAATTGCTCATTCTTCAATAGATCCAAAACCAAACGCAAGTGTTCTTCGTGTTCTGCTTTTGATTTTGAATATATGAGAATATCGTCAATGAAGACGATCACGAATTTGTCTAAGTATGGTTTAAACACGCGGTTTATAAGATCCATGAATACCGCGGGTGCATTGGTTAGTCCGAAGGGCATAACCATGAACTCGTAATGACCGTATCTTGTACGAAAGGCTGTCTTGGGGATATCGGATTCAAGGACTCGCAACTGGTGATAGCCAGAACGAAGATCAATCTTAGAGAAATAAGTCGAGCCTTGAAGTTGATCAAATAAATCATCAATCCTCGGAAGTGGATAACGGTTCTTCACAGTGAGTTTGTTGAGTTCCTGGTAGTTGATGCACATCTGGAAAGAACCATCCTTCTTCTTGACAAATAAGACAGGTGCTCCCAGGGGGAAACACTAGGGCGAATAAATCCTTTGTTGGAAATTTCTCGAAGCTGGCTTGAAAGTTCTTGCATTTCTGATGGTGTAAGACGATAAGGTGACTTGGCCACGGGGTTTGCTCCAGGCACTAGGTCAATACGGAATTTGACTTGACGTGCTGGAGGAAGACCGAGTAAGTCTTCAGGAAAGACTTCAGGAAAGTGTTTGATCACAAGAATATCTTGAGGACTCTTGTCTTTTCCCTTTCGCTCCACAATATGAGCCAAGAATGCCACACATTTCTTTCGTAAGTACTTCTGTGCGGTGGTGCAAGACATAAGCTTTAGTCCATTCGACGGCTTCTCACCGTAGACGTTCATAATGTCGCCCGAGTCAAGAGGGAAACAAATATACTTGTCAAAGCAGACAACTTCAGCATGATGCTTAGTCAGCCAATCCATGACTACTATGATGTCAAAACCTCCGAGCGCCATAGGGATAAGATTGATTGAGAATTCATGGTCGTTCAAGTTTAGGGTACAGTTTCTAATGATGGTGTCACATGAAACAGAATATCCACCCGCTACTAATATGTCAAAGGGTTTGTCTAACTTAGCCCGACTCATGGCAAGTTGTGGTTCAAATTCAAAGGACACAAAACTTCTATCGGAACTAGTATCAAATAGGATAGAAGCATATTGCTGGTTAATTAGGTACGTACTGTTCACCACATCGTTGTTGGCTTGAGCTTCATTGGTATTGATATTGAAGGCACGTCCACGAGCCACGGGGTTTGCATTCCCATGGTTCACATTTCCCCAGTTTTGTTCCCTTGGTTCATATTCCATGAATCATGTTGCCCTGGTTAATGTTGGCTTGATTCACAATGACCAACCTAGGGCAACGGTTCCTGAAATGACTTGGGTCACCGCACTCGTAACAAGCATGACCCTGGGCGATAGCAGCAGGAGTAGGAACAGGGACGGCAGGTTGGTAAGCTTGGTTAACTCGGGGAACACTACGGCAAATGTTAGCCGTATGCCTAGAACGTCCACAATTGGTACATAAACGACACGGCATGTAGGTGGCATGATGGAGATGGCAAGTTTTGCACAAGGGTAGAGTTCCTACATATGGTTTCTTGATGGGGTTGGAGGCAGTAGGAGCTACTTGGGCTAGAGGAGTCGCAGGTGTAACCAAGGCAAAGTTCCGGCCTTTCCTTTTCTTGTTATTGAAGGAAGACTCAGGCTTGGACTCCTTGGTGGGTTCAGTAGTGGTTTTCTCAAGGGTCTTCTTGGCACCCTTTTTAGATAGAGTTCCTGCCTTAACATGATTGTCTGACAGGGCAGCAGCAAGATGGATGACTTCTTCAAGGGTGACTGGTTTGCTACCCAAAATAGATCCTGAATCTGCATGGGCAGGCCATTGATGTATTTCTCAATAGCTTGGGAGAGAGGAGTAACCATATGAGGCACTAAGAGGCTCAGCTCATGAAAACAGGTGGTATAGGCAAGGATTTCACCACTATCTTGATTGAGATCCCAGAACTCAGCTTCCAGTTTCTTGATCTCGTTACGGGGGCAAAACTCATCGGTTATGAGTGTCTTGACATCAGCCCAAGGTAGGGCTAGAGCGACTTCGATTCCACGGTTACGCTTTTCCCCGTTCCACCATGTCACACCCTCAAATTCCGCTAACGGAGTTTTACCGTTTGGTGCGTGACAAACCAGGATCTCAGTCATTAGTTACATCAAACAACACTATATGGGACATAAATGTAATATCATAAAAGTTTAGAGTTAATGCGGAAGCGTAAACGTTAATATGAAATCAAAAGTAATTACACGCAACAAAGCGTCAATTAATGAAAGTAAGTAAACTATTTAAAATGTTTGAAATGAATGATATGACAGTAGGACTCCATGCATGTCCTAAGTGTGCAATCTGTGCCAAAGCGACCTGAGAAACATGTAAGAAAAAGTGTCAACACGAGGTTGGTGAGTTCACAGGTTTGTTAAATAAACTTGTTTGAGTGTTGCTGGATCCACATACGCAAGTCACACCTATTGCTAGCAAGACAATGTACAAGTTACTCTAAGCGTTCGCAACCGAAGCTGACTGTTTGTGTTTGGGTGCCTTCCGCCATTGCTAACATCAAAAAATGGCAAGTGTTTAGGACAATTTACACCCGTTAGACCTCCAATCAAGTTAGCGCGACTAACCCGGGTGGGGTTTGTCAAACCCAGTAGTACTACTCAAATTTCCTCGCTATACTCCATATATTAACGGTTCGAGTGTGTAAGGACTTTGCATGTTATGTTTGCACTTAGGTACACAAGTGGTAATGAAATACTATGTGATCCATGTCCGTGTGTATGTCTCTCCCTGACTGGGAGACAAGTAACGGATGCCTGTTCGTATGCATGTTTCTCCCCAACGGGAAAACAAGTAAGATGATGCTTGTTTGTACGCATGTTTCTTCCCAACGGGAAAACAAGTAAAATGATATTCATTTGTATGCATGTTTCTCCCCAACGGGAAAACAAGTAAAATGATATTCATTTGTATGCATGTTTCTCCCCAACGGGAAAACAAGTAAAAATAATGTTTGTGTGTATGCATGTTTCTCCCCAACGGGAAAACAAGTAAAAATAATGTTTGTGTGTATGCATGTTTCTCCCCCAATAGGAAAACAAGTAAAAATGGGCCGTGAAAACTCACCTGAGTTGTGTACGAGTAGATAGCACCACACAAGTATGCAAGTAGGAAACACACGAGTTTGCCTGTGAACTACATAAGTATGTCCTAGAATTATAAGCATAATAGTCAGGTATACAATGGGATTTTTGTGACGATGACACGGAACGATCGAATGTCCTAGATACACTTAGGATCAACGAGTAGACGAACGTGTACTCGGGTTTATAATATTTCTTAATTCACTAATTATGGTAGACGCGATTTGCATCAAAAGTTTCTAATTACGAATAATATTATTAAATAAATATTTGCGTGTTTCTACCATTGATAATGGTTTAGAAAAATAATATTATTATATTATTTTTATGTTGAAGAGATAACACGATAATTCAATAGGTGACAAAAATAATAAATATATTATTTTTATTGGGGAACATAAACGTGGATAATAATATAAATAATTTTATATTTTTCAAATGTGGGGAAATAATAATTAAAAATGGGTTATAAATCTAAACCCGAATATAAAACCATTGTTTGAGCGTTTTTACGAATTCAATAATAGTTTAGGGAATAATATAATAGATTATATTATTTTTAAATTAGGCAAAATACTCAAATATGTGTTATAAATTCAATCTCGACCCTACGGGTATTTTCTGGGTTCAAAACAAAACGTATTAATATATGATGATAATAATATAGGAAATGATTTCATTTAAAAATACAAGTTAAAAATTGATCAGAAAAATAAATGCTGATTGTGGGATTCGAACTCGGGTCTATCCCACAACAACCACAAGTCTTAACCAACTCAGCCGACCTGGGTATCGCGACAAGAACTAGATCGAATTGATTTTAACGGGTAAACCCGAAGTGTTCTTCACCCCTTTGTCGCGATCCGATCGAATCCATCCCCTACATCCACAGGTTTTGATCCCGATTGACCAAACTACCATAGGGGTTTTGATAACCGATGAATTGCGACTCTACGGGTGTATTTAATTGTAAAAACATCAAGTCATGTTTAATTCATGTTCGAACATTAGAAACCCTAGGTTATGATCACAGAATCAAATTGCATAATTCTGATAATGAAAGTGTTTGGATTCATAGGGCTTTCAAATAGTTGATGATGGCGAATCTGTTCATGCAATTTAATTGAATTGAAACGGAGTCTAGGTTAGGGTTCGATTAGATCGGTTTGCGATGAACCCTAACTAACTGTTCTTGATCGATTTGATAAATAATAAACCCCAATAATCATAGGGCTTTCAATCTAGGAATGAAAACGAAGCTATGGGTGTAAGAAATTACCAAAATGATGCACGAATTGATGACGATCGAGTAAATGCAGATTCCGACTTGCGCGAGTTTGTCTCTGGCTACCACGGCTTTACTTTCGATCAAATTGGATGATGAAACAAGTTCTGAGGGATGCGATTTATATACGCAGGGGTTCAATTCGTGTGAATTCTGATCGAAGTAATCGAATTTAATGGTTAGCCTTATTGTGTCGACGGTTAAGGTTTGATTACACATAAATGGGTGTTAATTACGAATCAGTGTTGGTTTAAAGTGGTGATCGTGGTCGTTAATGATTATAATTGTGAATGATAGTTATAATAAACGGGTTTTCATGAATTCAAGCTTTAAGAACAGGGGGTTTGACTTTCAGAAGTCAACAAAATTGACATTTGGGTAATTACAGAAACAGTCCCTGCAGATTCATGTATTTGAGTTTGAGATAAGGCAGGATTGGTCCCTGAAGTTAAAGATAAGGTTAACAAGGTTAGGATTTAACTGGATTTGCTAACTGAGTTAACTGAAAAAGTTCGAATTGTCACATTATCCCCTAGTTGAAAGAATTTTCGTACCGAAAATTAAGATAAAAATAAAAAAAATTTCTGAGTGTCACATCATCCCCTAGTTGAAAGAATTTTCGTCCCGAAAATTAGAATAGTACCTTAAGAGTTTGACGTGGAGTGCTTGAACATATTAGGATACTTGCGCATTATCTGTTCCTCACGCTCCCCCGTGAATTCCGGTCCGCACTTCGAGTTCCAACGAACTCTAACAATAGGGGTTTTACTATGTTTAAGCGTTTTTACTTCCCAATCCATGATTTCTACCGATTCTTCAATGAAACGCAATTGCTCATCGATGAGTAGTTCCTCAAGAGGAATTGCGAGTGACTCGTCTGCTAGATATTTCTTTAAGGTGGAGACATGAAAGACGTTGTGTACACCACTAAGTCCTTCGGGTAGGTATAGTTGATACGATACTGGGCCAATTCTCTTCACTAACTTGAACGGTCCAACATAACGAGGATTTAGTTTGCCTTGTTTACTAAAACGGATTACACCTTTCCAAGGTGAGACTTTCAATATAACCATGTCGCCTACTTGAAATTCTAATGGTTTACGACGCTTATCGGCATAGCTCTTTTGACGGTCACGAGCTGCCGCCATACAGTTTCGAATTTGAACAATCTCTTCTGAGGTTTCGAATACGAGTCTAGGACCCGTAAGTTGGCTATCCCCAACTTCAGCCCAATAGATAGGTGATCGGCCTTTTCGTCCGTATAATGCCTCGAATGGTGCTGCCGTGATGTTAGTGTGATAACTATTATTGCAGAAGAACTCCACTAAAGGCAAGTGAGTTTCTTAACTGTTACCGAAATCGACCACACAAGCTCGTAGTATGTCCTCTAAGGTTTGGATGGTACGTTCAGTCTGGCCATCTGTTTGTGGATGATATGCTGTTCTCATGTCTGGACGCGTGCCTATAGATTTTTGTAATGATTGCAAGAACCGCGAGGTGAATCGAGCATCTCGATCCGAGATAATGGAAATTGGCACTCCGTGCCGAGAAACTACTTCCTTCAAGTAAACACGGGTAAGTTTTTCCATCTTGTCGGTCTCTTTGATTGCCAGGAAGTGAGAAGACTTTGTTACACGATCTACGATCACCCAGATGGTGTTGCATCCGCTAGGAGGTCGGGGTAGTTTGGTAATAAAATCCATAGAAATTTGCTCCCATTTCCACATTGGGATTTCCGGCTGCTGAAGTAGACCATAAGGCTTTTGGTATTCCATTTTGACCTTTAAGCAGGTCAGGCGCTTGTTCATATAGGTGGCTATATCGGTTTTCATCTCCGACCACCAATATAGCAACTTAAGGTCATGGTGCATCTTGTCGGAACCTGGATGAATAGAGTATTGGGATTTGTGAGCTTCATCCATAAACAGTTCCCTCAAGTTTTCGTACACTGGAAGCCATATTCGCTCTGCCAGGTAGCGAATGTCATCTGATATGATCTCCAATTGTTCTTCCATACCGCGTTTAGCTTTCATCGGGATGTTTTCCTCTTTAAGGGCTTAAAGTTGAGCACTTCGGATTTTGTCAGGTAATCTAGTGTGAATAGTAAGTTGTAATGCTTGAACTCGTTTGGGTTTCGTGTCCTTATGGATTAGGGCATCGGCTACCACATTAGCCTTCCATGGATGGTATCTGATTGCACAGTCATAGTCGTTTACGAGTTCGACCCAACGACGCTGTCACACGTTCAACTCTTCCTGCTAAAAGATATGCTGAAGACTCTTGTGATCGGTGTAGACGGTGCATTTGGTACCGTACAAGTAATGTCTCCATATCTTTAGCGAAAATACCACGGCTCCCAACTCTAATCGTGAGTCGTGTAGTTCTTCTCGTGGATTTTCAGTTAACGAGAAGCGTATGCGATCGCTTTCTCGCGTGGCATCAATACACAACCAAGACCTTGAATGGATGCATCGCAATATACTACAAAGTCGTCCGTTCCCTTCGGAATAGATAGGATGAGTGCACTGCAGAGTTTATGCTTCAGAAGTTGGAATACTGTTTCCTGGGTATCACCCCAGTTATAAGTTTTACCCTTTTGATTTAGAGTAGTGAGAGGTTGTGCAATCTTCGAGAATCACTCGATGAATCGACAGTAATAACCAGCCAATCCTAGAAATTGTCGCACCTCAATCGGAGTCGTCGGTGCTGCCCAATTCTTGATGGCCTCTATATTTGATTGATCGACATGTATTCCCTTCTTGTTAACCACATGTCCTAAGAATTGCACTTCACAAATCCAGAATTCACACTTGCAAAGTTTTGCATATAGTTGTTCTTGTTTCAGCAATTCCAGAATTAAACGAAGATGTTCCTCATGTTCATCCCTATCCTTGGAATAGATGAGGACGTCGTCAATGAAAACGATGACGAACTGATCAAGGTTGGGTTTACACACGCAATTTATGAGGTCCATGAACACCGCAGGTGCGTTGATTAATCCGAAAGGCATGACCATAAATTCATAATGGTCGTACTTAGTTCTGAAGGCAGTCTTAGAGATATCCTCATCTCTGACTCTTAATTGATGGTAACCGGACCTAAGATCTATCTTGGAATAGAAACTTGATCCTTGGAGTTGATCAAATAGATCATCTATACGAGGCAAAGGATAACGATTCTTGATTGTGACTTTATTCAGCTCACGGTAGTCAATACACATACGAAAAGTTCCGTCTTTCTTCTTGACAAACAGTACCGGAGCTCCCCATGAGGTCGGATGAAACCTTTATCCAACAAATCCTATAACTGAGTGGGCAACTCTTGTAATTCACTAGGTGCTAGTCTATAAGGTGCCCGAGCGATCTGTGCCGCTCCGGGTGCTAGATCGATTTGAAACTCATCTTGACGACGTGGCAGAAGACCAGGCAAGTCTTCGAGAAATACTTCTGGGTAATCATGAACGATCGGGATATTGTAAATCCTCTTCTCTTCTGATGGCTGCTCAACAACGAGAGCCAAAATAGCAGTATGCCCTTTTCGAAGGCATTCTTGTGCTTTCATAAAGGATATGATGCCCATGACTGCACCAACTTTTTTTTTTGCCCTGGACGGAAAGGGTTTCTCCACTTGGGAGAGGAAAGCGAACAATTTCTCACGACAGACAATCACGGCTTGGTTCTTAGATAACCAATCCATCCCGACAGTCATGTCGGTCAAGCTTATGACCGGTCAATCTTAGCTTACATCCTCTAATAATGTGAGTTGCTTCGATTATTTGACCGTCCACTATTTCTATAGTGTACTTAGTTCCTAATAGAGTTGGTGTACGACCGTACCAACGTGAAATTTGTGAGGTCACTGAAATAACTGAATGTGCTGGGGTATGAATCGAATTAGACTGAGGACTAGTCACAGGGTAAGGTAGTAGGGTCAAATGGAATTCATTGTTGGAGTGTAAGGAATAACGTGTTAGCTTAGAAAGAATTTCTCAAATTTTGCTTACCTAGTTGGAGTCGATGGGTTTACCATGAGGTTCTACTAGAGTTTCAATAAAGATGGTTTCTGTGGTCATGTTTGGATGAGAGTCTTAATTTCACCAGGACTCTTACATGAGTGAGATAAAATGATGGATTCCATTGATGATAGCTCAGTGTAAATCTCTTCAACCTGATAGTCGAGTCTATCAACTGTTGAACATGTTTAATGATACCAACCAGTCGTTGAGCGGGTTACAAGAACTTCTACTGGTAGTGGAAGTTTAAGTTTGTAGATCACTGATTAGGACCATTTATCCACACACTAGGTTTCACTAGGATTTACATGCACCTTAAATTACTATTACGTGTGCACCCGTAAAGATAATTTTCTTTGCATGCTCACCCTAGTTCTCCCTGTCCTGTGTAATAATATCCTTTAGTTTGTTACCGAGTATAGAGTGTTGTCAGATAAGATAAGTCATCGAGACGCTTAGTCATCAATCATAGATTGATCAACTAGAACTCATATCAGGATGAGTAGTCGAGAATGGTTTGGTCCGAGTATTCACTCGAGTTGAATCACAATACAGGAGTCCAATCCAGCGGATTGGAGATGAGAGCATGAAACAAATATGTACATGAAATGCGACTTCGAGAAATGAAACCAATTAATGAATACTAGTTACAGGAAGCAGCAAGGTAGCTGTCCTTCCAACTGAGTCAGGATAGAGTCTGAGTATGCAATGAGCAATGCATCCTCAACTTAGTGGTCAATCTATCTTCAACAAAATATCGACCAAAGAAGCGAGCCCATGGCTCAGAAAAGTGATAATATCTTCGTGTTAATGGGTTCTGCAATAATGCGTGCAACGGTCTGCCTTCACTAGACGTTTTGTTGCTAGTGGGTACAGTAGGGACTCGCTTCCGACGATCCCAACTCCCAAAGAGATATGCGTTAGTGCTGAGTGTCATCCATCACATGGACTCGAGAAAGCCCGCCATACCCGACAGGTGATGGTGGTGTAAGTGACTCTTCCGAAGGCTCCGTCTTGCTGCCCTCGGACGGTAGTGGATGTCGTTCTGGTGACTCCCCGAGTGTCGCCACTGGGAATGATGATATAATGAGAATGACGTGTTCCTCGTCAGAAGAGAGTGGTATGGATGTTGTCATCATGTCTTCAATGCAATGTATGTATGGATACCATGTGTATCATGTATGAGTGTTTGTGTCGTGTACCTAATGCATGTGTGCGGTTATAGTCTAGTAGCAATCCTAGTTCTCTATAACCTAGCTCTGATACCAATCTGTCACACCCTCAAATTCCGCTAACGGAGTTTTACCGTTTGGTGCATGACAAACCAGGATCTCAGTCATTAGTTACATCAAACAACACTATATGGGACATAAATGTAATATCATAAAAGTTTAGAGTTAATGCGGAAGCGTAAACGTTAATATGAAATCAAAAGTAATTACACGCAACAAAGCGTCAATTAATGAAAGTAAGTAAACTATTTAAAATGTTTGAAATGAATGATATGACTGTAGGACTCCATGCATGTCCTAAGTGTGCAATCTGTGCCAAAGCGACCAGAGAAACATGTAAGAAAAAGTGTCAACACGAGATTGGTGAGTTCACAGGTTTGTTAAATAAACTTGTTTGAGTGTTGCTGGATCCACATACGCAAGTCACACCTATTGCTAGCAAGACAATGTACAAGTTACTCTAAGCGTTCGCAACCAAAGCTGACTGTTTGTGTTTGGGTGCCTTCCGCCATTGCTAACATCAAAAAATGGCAAGTGTTTAGGACAATTTACACCCGTTAGACCTCCAATCAAGTTAGCGCGACTAACTCGGGTGGGGTTTGTCAAACCCAGTAGTACTAATCAAATTTCCTCGCTATACTCCATATATTAACGGTTCGAGTGTGTAAGGACTTTGCATGTTATGTTTGCACTTAGGTACACAAGTGGTAATGAAATACTATGTGATCCATGTCCGTGTGTATGTCTCTCCCTGACTGGGAGACAAGTAACGGATGCCTGTTCGTATGCATGTTTCTCCCCAACGGGAAAACAAGTAAGATGATGCTTGTTTGTACGCATGTTTCTTCCCAACGGGAAAACAAGTAAAATGATATTCATTTGTATGCATGTTTCTCCCCAACGGGAAAACAAGTAAAAATAGTGTTTGTGTGTATGCATTTTTCTCCCCCAATAGGAAAACAAGTAAAAATGAGCCATGAAAACTCACCTGAGTTGTGTACGAGTAGATAGCACCACACAAGTATGCAAGTAGGAAACACACGAGTTTGCCTGTGAACTACATAAGTATGTCCTAGAATTATAAGCATAATAGTCAGGTATACAATGGGATTTTTGTGATGACACGGAACGATCGAATGTCCTAGATACACTTAGGATCAACGAGTAGACGAACGTGTACTCGGGTTTATAATATTTCTTAATTCACTAATTATGGTAGACGCGATTTGCATCGAAAGTTTCTAATTACGAATAATATTATTAAATAAATATTTGCGTCTTTCTACCATTGATAATGGTTTAGAAAAATAATATTATTATATTATTTTTATGTTGAAGAGATAACACGATAATTCAATAGGTGACAAAAATAATAAATATATTATTTTTATCGGGGAACATAAACGTGGATAATAATATAAATAATTTTATATTTTTTAAATGTGGGGAATTAATAATAAAAAATGGGTTATAAATCTAAACCCGAATATAAAACCATTGTTTGAGCGTTTTTACGAATTCAATAATAGTTTAGGGAATAATATAATAGATTATATTATTTTTAAATTAGGCAAAATACTCAAATATGTGTTATAAATTCAATCTCGACCCTACGGGTATTTTCTGGGTTCAAAACAAAACGTATTAATATATGATGATAATAATATAGGAAATGATTTCATTTAAAAATACAAGTTAAAAATTGATCAGAAAAATAAATGCTGATTGTGGGATTCGAACTCGGGTCTATCCCATAACAACCACAAGTCTTAACCAACTCAGCCGACCTGGGTATCGCGACAAGAACTAGATCGAATTGATTTTAACGGGTAAACCCGAAGTGTTCTTCACCCCTTTGTCGCGATCCGATCGAATCCATCCCCTACATCCACAGGTTTTGATCCCGATTGACCAAACTACCATAGGGGTTTTGATAACCGATGAATTGCGACTCTACGGGTGTATTTAATTGTAAAAACATCAAGTCTAGTACTGTTTAATTCATGTTCGAACATTAGAAACCCTAGGTTATGATCACAGAATCAAATTGCATAATTCTGATAATAAAAGTGTTTGGATTCATAGGGCTTTCAAATAGTTGATGATGGCGAATCTGTTCATGCAATTTAATTGAATTGAAACGGAGTCTAGGTTAGGGTTCGATTAGATCGGTTTGCGATGAACCCTAGCTAACTGTTCTTGATCGATTTGATGTTATAAGCCCCAATAATCATAGGGCTTTCAATCTAGGAATGAAAACGAAGCTATGGGTGTAAGAAATTACCAAAATGATGCACGAATTGATGACGATCGAGTAAATGCAGATTCCGACTTGCGCGAGTTTGTCTCTGGCTACCACAGCTTTACTTTCGATCAAATTGGATGATGAAACAAGTTCTGAGGGATGCGATTTAGATGCGCATGGGTTCAATTCGTGTGAATTCTGATCGAAGTAATCGAATTTGATGGTTAGCCTTATTGTGTCGACGGTTAAGGTTTGTTTACACATAAATGGGTGTTAATTACGAGTCAATGCCGGTTTAAAGTGTTTATCGTGGTCGTTAATGATTATAATTGTGAATGATAGTAATAACAAACGGGTTTTCATGAATTCAAGCTTCAAGAACTGGGGGTTTGACTTTCAGAAGTCAACAAAATTGACATTTGGGTAATTACAGAAATAGTCCCTGCAGTTTCATGTATTTGAGTTTGAGATAAGGCAGGATTGGTCCCTGAAGTTAAAGATAAGGTTAACAAGGTTAGGATTTAACTGGATTTGCTAACTGAGTTAACTGGAAAAGTTCGAATTGTCACACACCATGTGAGTGCCCTCTTCTGGAAGACACTGGTAGCATAATGGACTTTCAGGTTCTCGGGACAGTCAGCATTGATGAAGGTTCCCTCAATTCTTTCAAACCATTGGAAAAGTCCAGTGGCTCCCCCGTTCCCGTAGAACTTGGTGGGGTTGCAGGAGCTGAAGTGTTTGAAAGTGCACACGAGGTTTCTTGGTGCAGCATTTTAGTTCAGTTGGTTAACCATGGTTGGTAGGATCGTAGCCATTTGCTTAATGATCCTGTTAGTGAGGTTTCCCCTACGTTCACGACGGGGAGGCATTCTACAAAGGGATGAATAGAAAGTTCATAAGATGTGAATCATGTATAAGAGTTTGTAAATAATCCATAAGGTACTAGGTAAAAAATGGATGGTACCCTAATGGGTACATTGACTTAACAAAGTACTTTAAGTTCATCTAATGTTTGAGAAGTCATGCTTTAGCCTATAAGTGGATACTAATTCCAAGAATTCACAGGAAAGCATAATTGGTCCATCGGTTGATTTGAATTTATACGAAATGCTTTCCTAGACAGAACTCCTGGAATACATGCATCTACCCTTCCGGATTGCACAAGTTCTCGTCCATTAGTTAGAACCTACGTACCTTTGAGAGTTTCATTTGGACTAGACTTTTAAGTCTAAGAGTAGAATTCATGTAGATTCTTTGTAGTTCATGTAGTTGTATCTGGTAGTCAGAAATAGATAGATGTAGGTAAGTATAGTATAAAATGGAGTTCCTAATAATAGGCATGAGTTAAACTCATGATTGGGACGCCTAGGTTATAGTCTAGGTCATGTGTCTAATAACCTAATTCCCTATAACCATGGCTCTGATACCAATCTGTCACACCCCGGCCGGCGACGGATCATACGTCGGGGCTGACGCGGTTGTTTATAAGCACATGATCATCTATTATTAAATGACAATATTTATTCATCAATTTAAGAGCATCCGTTACAAAGGAAATGGAAAATGTAACGTTCAAGACATAACATAATTTAAATTAAACTAGGTCCAAGTCATAGGTGAGTAGGTAGTGTCCTCAAACAGGTGTACCTAAAACATGTGAGTACATGTCAACTACAAGTAGGTGGTGAGTAACATAGGTTTTAACACCAAACAAAAGTTAAGTAAAAATGATTTGAAATTCAATATGTTCAAAGCACAACTAAGGCATAAATATGAAAACACACAAGGTTCCAAGCGTACAATTCAATCCGTAATAAATGGAAAACTAGTAAGTACAATCCCACTGATTGTGTTTTGGAGAAATAGTAATATGGTACACACAAAACCCGCCAAGTTCCGTGTTAACTGGAATCGGATTCCCCTATAAATGATCATGTTAGGTACTACCTTAGGCCTGGGTAGCAGGTTAATGAATGTACTAGCATGAACACATGTAATGGTCACCAAGTAGTTTAAGACATAAAGCACATAGTAAATAGCATGAGAACATTGGTATTGAATTTGGTAAGTATAGTATGTAAACATGTTCCACCCCGAGTATTTGTAAACAATAGTAAAGAGAAAGGGTGCTATGAAACTCACTTGAATTAAAGCTAGAAATGTATGAACTGGTAAAGATTGTTAAGCCTCGTGAGGAACTCTCACAACAAACCTACACGTGTAATGGTAACCTAATTTCATTATATGTCTAAATGGTATTTAGAAGACATCGGGACATTTAGGGTTTCATGGGAGCTTAGGACTGGGTATAGGGTTTGTGCAAGTTTGGTAGGAAAACATATATATTTAAAACGTTAAAAGGGTTTAGATCTTATTTGTATAAATATTTGTTTAATAGTCAAATAAATCATAGTGTGGAAAAAGGTTTAAATAATATTGTATATGAATAGTTATATACACATAATGTGGTATGGGAAAATAATGTACTTGGAACAATTTATAAATAAATTATGAAGTGAAAAATGTTTTAATAAGTTTCTACAAAATAATTAAATCTTTAGTTAATATAAATAAAGTGGTAGATTAATTCATGTAATAAATAGAATGGTAGAAATGGTTAGTAAATCATATAATTCATTTATATGAATTTCAAAGGTAATCTTTAAACAAAATTAATTATCTAAAATAATTATTTAGGTGTTTATAGATTTAATAGTATTTAAATATTTATTCTAATAAAATTTATAGTTTAAAGGGGTTTAACACTGTTTAAATATATAAATAGAATTTGTGGAATAACACATAGATATAACATACTTAGATTTTATCTAAAAATAATCTTTATGTTATTTCATTTAGAATTTTCATTAGGTTTAATAAAATAATATAGTTAAAATATTATTTATATTTTTTTGAGTTTTATAAATATTGTGTAATGTTTTTATATAATTTATAAAAATTATATCCGGAATTTTTAGAGTTTAGGAAATGGATTAAAAATGGTTTTAATAGGAAAAAGGGGCAAGATCGCCCCCATGAGATTTGAACCCGCGCTTGTGGCCGGTTCCCGCTTGCACACACACACTAACCACGGGACTAGGCATGATACCTTGTCCAGTGGTTGCGCCGTTATACTTTTGATAAGCAACCCCAGACCATCGTCTTCCTCAACCCGATCCGACGCAACCCTACCCCCCTAATCCCCTAGTCCGGCCAACAATTAGCACCCGAATTCATGGGGCTTTCGATCACAAAACTGTAACGAGTCTAATGACTCCAAATTTACATGCGATGGCTAAGCCGAGGGTGAGAACGACAGAGGCTTCCGAACTCGTGTTTCTTGGTTCTTGATCGCGATTCAGAGGATAAGTGTAGTGGGTTTGGGAGTTTAGGAAGTGAGTATGAGGTGTCGCGAGTGTTGGGATGTGGCTTTTATAGCCCAATTTTGCACGAAATGCTCGAATCGATCGTGGGTCGGAGGGGGACGGTTACAGGATTGAACACTTCATTAAGGCAATCATTACTGCTTAATTGTACCGTTAATATCATGGGAAAAAGGCCGCACAACGTTTATGTATCATCAATTGTAGTTAAATCACTCCAATTCGATCGATTAGAAGAATGGTATGGGAATAGTTGACCTCTGAAAGTCAAAATCGTGAATTTAGGGAAGAAGGTAACATTAATTTGCAATTAGGTCCCTGAGGTTTCAAATGCTTGT
Organism: Smallanthus sonchifolius; assembly: GCA_023525975.1. NCBI lineage: Eukaryota > Viridiplantae > Streptophyta > Magnoliopsida > Asterales > Asteraceae > Smallanthus > Smallanthus sonchifolius. The sequence goes on along the minus strand of CM042033.1, from coordinate 69,346,521 downwards.
TATTTACATGCAATAACTTAGGTTTAGGTTAAGTTATAGTTTCAGAAATTACGAAATGAATCTTGAACTTTTATAACAATAGAGTTATTAAATCTTATAAAGTTTATAAAAATTTAATATATGTACATGATATAATTATCTGTTATAAATATAAAAATGTAATTTCATTAAATAAAAATAGTTCCCTATTTTGATTTAATACATAAACTAAATTTTTATGGAATTATTTAATCTTTTTGTAAGTTGTATATTCATAAAATATATATATTTTTAGGTTTAGAAATGGCTTGGCATACATATATTTATATTTATTTCATAGAAAAATAATAATTATGTAACTCTTTATATATTTATTTATCTTGTATTTGTAAACAGTATGCTTTCATAAATGCAAATTTATCTAATAACGAAATTACAAATGCCGGAATAGTAAAAATAGAGGCTGGAATTTCCTAGGGATTACATGGTATACACTGGTATTTCCCCTGTAATGAGACTGTTGGAACTCTAGTCCCAGTCTTACTTACACTGTGGTTACACAGGAACCCGTCTTACATCAACATTACAGAGAAATACCAGCCCTAATATGGGAATTTCACCCATAAAGTGTGTATCCCTTTATCAGAATGTTTTCTCGTAGACGCCCTTATGCATCAAAATTTTAATATATGCATTGCCATTTTTGTAAACGTAAAATGTTGCAAGGTTTTTGAAAACAGTAAAACATATTCACCTTAACGTAGTTTAGAAACTAGCAACTGCTTAGGAGGGTGGCTCTAGCAAAGTTCCTCGGAATTGTAGCGGTCCGCTACCCATGCCAACTATTAGGGTTTCTAGAATACACGTAGCATTTCAGAGGACTTTCCTTCTCCGCTACATAGCGGACCGTCAGGGACACGGTAGCGGTCCGCTACTGGCCCAACTTTCATATTTTTCATTTTTCACCCCTCAAACTTTGGGAATTGGCAATTCCAATGCCTGGGGTTTTAATTTTAGCAAAGTAAGGACCTCAGAATTGGCCTGGTGTTACATCCTTCCCACCTTTATTTAAATCTCGTCCTCGAGATTTATTGGAACAGGTGTGGGTATTTCTTTTTCATTTCGGACTCCAGTTCCCACGTGTACTCAGGTCCACGTCTGGACTTCCATTTCACTTTAACCAACACTGGCATTTTCTTTTTCAGCTTTTGATTTGTTGGTCCTTATTTGTAGAGGTTGTTCAATGAATTTCAACTTCTCGTTGACCTCCACATCTTGTAAAGGCATTACCAGATATTCGTCTGCCACACACTTGCGCATATTTGACATGTTAAATACACTATGTATTCCATTAATTTCCTCTGGTAATTCTAGTTGATAGGCGGCAAGTCCGATACGTTTCAGGATTTTGATTTCTAAGCAAACCTTGAAAATTGTTTGCTTCACAATCATTTCCCTGATTCATCAACTCTAAATTACTCTGCCTTCTCAAATCCCATCTTGGCAAAGTTTGAATGTCATGTGCAGTTTTGAAGTACTAAATCTCACCTTTAGATCTTTTAATCATATACATTCTTCATTCTTGATCATACTTCCAGCTTAAAATATCCAGTTTTAAATCTCTCTTGCTCGGGGGTAAATCTTTAAATTCTTTGACAATTCGATCAGTGTCTTCTATCTTGTTAAACCATGATGATCTTTCAACTAATCTTTTTTATCGATGAGATATCTTAGCGGCTGGAATAAAATAAATGTTGCTTCTTCTGTGTGCTCTGGAATAATTGGTGGTTCATCTGTTGGAAAAATAGGTGACTTTGGTGATTGTGATATAACATCAACTGAACAGTCAATGTCACCATCAGCGGTTGTATACTCAACCTAGTGATTTACCACATCTTCAACTCTTTCAAACTCAAATTCGGGATTTTCTACAAATTTAATCATCATATAATTTATATAACGCTTCATCGCTGACATCATTATCATCTTGCTCTCCTTCTTCTTCTTCTTCTTCTTCTTCTTCTTTATCAAACATCTCTTCCTCAATAGCTAATTATTTCCCTTTATCAACTTATTAACTGTGGAAGAAGTTGTTTCTTCACGAGGAGTAACAAAAGTTTCAACTACCAGTCTTTCAGATGCACTGGATTTGCAAATAAAACCATCTTGATGCCAATGTGTGCTATCCAACCTTGATCTTGTGAGCCATACACTTCCCCCTGATCATCATCGTCCACAATTTTCTCAATCCTTATGTTACCAATATCAACATAAGTTGTAGTATCCCCCTTTTTGGTAGCAATGGGTGCAGTAATCTCCTGATCCTTATGGGCCAATTGTCGTTCTAGCCCTTGAACCTGAGTTCTCAAATCAATCAACGGTTTAGGTAAAGCAGTAGGATCATATAGATGAGTATTGATGTGTACGAGTTAGTAGTATGTTTTAGTGGTAGATTGTATTGTCGACCGTTAACCTGAAATGGACACCTTGGAGCGGTTCCATGTATCTTGTTGGTAAAAAGTGGAGATTGGTTGAGAACATTGATGTCATTGTTCAAACCGGCAACACCAAAGTACGCATGCCAAAACCATAAATCATGTTACGCCGTCGCGTCAAGTATGATCGTGGGGTACTGGTGATCACCTCGGTGATATTAGCCTCGCAAACGCGTTGGACAATTTCTCCACACATAATGCGTACAGTCGATGCTACCGGGCATCCCTAGAATACCATGTCTACTTTCATGTGCACCGTACAAAAGATCAATGTCGTGGCTAGTTGGTGCACATAAAAATTCTTTACCATATAAAATAACAATAGCATTGTAAAAATTTTCTAGGTGTTCACGTGAGGTCGTAGCAGATATAGCTAAATATTCATCGTATTTGTCGGGAACATTACCGGAAGCGAGTTGATGAATCACTGATGTGCATTTAGTAATGGCGTGAAACTTTTTTCTTTACATGATCACGATGCACATATCTTTTTTTTAATGTGTCGTATCTTCAATTTTGGATGCAGCGGCAGCAACGTTGGTTAGGAATTGAACCTCGCTAGATTCAGAATCCAAACTAGTTGACGATGATGGGGGGATAATAACATTGTGTCTCTTTGCTGAAAAAAATTGAAGTTAAAAGAAGTAATAGAATGATAGATTGAAAATGATGTAAAAATTAGGTTGAATGGTATTATTTTCATAGTGATAAAATAATTTATTTTTTTTAAATCTCCCAACGGTCACAATCATACGGCTTCACCAACCCGTGAGATGAACCCGTCCTCAAACCCGATTAAGTTGTGACGGTGTTACCGCGAACCCCACCCAACCCGAGCCTCAATCCTAGTCCCACCCCCTCCACCCTAACATGTAATGGGTTGGTCTGGTTATTTTTTCCGGGTTTTCGGGTCGGCCCGTTTTATAGATCATTAACTTCATAACATTCTTTAACTAATATCTTCAAAACCTCCCTCTAGATATACATGTGTTAACAAGATTTTTGAGTTATCATTAGAAAATAAATATTTATGAATTTATAACGAAATACGCTTTTTTTTTTAAATAAAATAAATAAATAAAGAAAAGAAACAAATACTGAAAACCGGTGTCAGAAAAGAAAACCATTCAAGCAAATCAGTTAAACGCCATCAATACCAGAAACCGCCGCCAGACAGTTCGCTTTGTTCACGACACCTGTAACACGACCACTATAATATATACATATGCATCCAATCTACTTTAATCAAACACACACTAGATTTAGTAATTGAAACATCACCGGAATCTATGGCGAAGGAACGGAAGATACTGGTGGCCGTCGACGAAGGAGAAGAGAGCACTTACGCGCTGTCGTGGTGCCTGAAGAACGTCGTCACCGAGAATTCTAAAGACACCCTCCTCCTCCTATACGTGAAACCACCGCACGTCGTCTACACAGCTCTCGACGGAACAGGTACAACACTAACCACGAGATTTATATTCGATTCGGGGGTGTTTCTGATAATCAATTTCATTCAAGAATTATTTTAGATTTACGGAGGACGTACAGATTTGATATTGGTTTCTAGACGAAATTTGAAAACAATTTGGTTTTTAGGTAGTTCGTTACATGAGTGGTAGCAAAGCTCCCTTACCGCAGATTCTTTAAGTCTGCTTGTTGAAGTAGCGGACTCTACCGCTTTCTTTTAGAGAAAGAGAGGTAGAAAGAAACCGGAAAAGATTTGTGTTTCTATTTTTTAATGAAAGAAAGTGAAAAGAAACTTAAAAAGATTTGTGTTTTTGAGTTTTTAATGAAAGGAGGTAGAAAGGAAGATTTCTACTTACTTAATGGACGGATTAGAAGAGAGATTCCTCCTAGCTTTCCTCCTAAAATGTTTCTTTACTTAGAAACTCTGTAACACGAAATTATGTTTTATCTTTCTCCAGAGTCGGTCCCGAGTATTCGAATGCTCTACACAAGCCGGAAAAAAAAAGACCCATGGGCCTAAACACATTTAACATATTTTTTAAGAATATAATTTTTTTTAGAGTAAACTGCCATTTTCGTCCCTGTGGTTTGGTCAAAATTGCCACTTTCATCCAATAGTTTGTTTTTTTGTATCTGGGTCCTCGTGGTTTTAAAATATTGCCATTTTCATCCTTGTGGTTTTAAAATATTGCCACTTTCATCCAGTCAGCTAGCACCGTCCGTTTTTCTCAGTTAAATGAGGGGTATTTCAGTCCTTTTACTTATTTGTTTTATTTTTTCATCTTTTTTACTCTCACTTTTTAATCATCCCCAATTTAACCTCTAATTTAATCATCCACCTGCTGGCCTTCTTCCTCTTTTTCTGACCAGTTTCTGACGAGCACCACTGGAACACCTCCGTCGCTTGTTTCTATGATTAAAAAGTGAGAGTAAAAAAGATGAAGAAATAAAACAAATATGTAAAAGGACTGAAATACCCCTCATTTAATTGAGAAAAACGGACGGTGTTAGCTGACTGGATGAAAGTGGCAATATTTTAAAACCACGAGGATGAAAATGGCAATATTTTAAAACCACGAGGACCCAGATACAAAAAAACAAACTATTGGATGAAAGTGGCAATTTTGACCAAACCACAGGGACGAAAATGGCAGTTTACTCTTTTTTTTAAGCCTAATACAAAATTACAAAGTGTTGGGTTGGGTTGGATTGGATTCATGGGCCTATACACATTTAACATTTTTAAGCCTAACATACTTTTAAAAATGCCCAATTGTTTTTTCTTGATATATTTGATCTAATAATTTTTTTTTAAAAACCTCAAAAATTACTTCTTTAAAAAGGCCCAATAATTTTTTATTTTTTATTAAATTTTTTTTTTGGCCTCTCGAAATATTAGGCCTACTATGGGTGTGTTGCCCGCAGGCCAAATGAGCCGGCCTTGTCTTTCCCTTTTCCCTTCATTTTCTTCTCTCTCCTTTCCCTCGTCCTCCTTTTCTTTCATTTCCGTTTCTTTTATCCTCTTAATTCATTTTCCTTTTCTTTCATTTATTAAACTCGGGAACACAACGTACTTGTCCTCGTTTCTCATGAGACAGTTTTGGTTTCTCTTGTCAGAGATTAGATTCCACGAGAGTCCTCTTTGCCACGTGAGCAGAGTCGTAGAGTCTGCTACCTTAGTTAGTGAACTTCATAAAAACCAAACCAAATTGCATTAAAATTTTACCTAGAAACCAAAATCATTTCCACGTAAATGCAAGAAATTCTTTCATTCAAGCACTTAAAAATTCACATTATTTTTGAACAGGGTATTTGTTTTCTCAAGATATAATCGCGACGATGGATAAGTACAGGAACGAGGTAGCAGAAACAGTGATCGAGAAAGCCGAGAAGCTTTGCAAAGATCTTCAAGATGTGAGTTCTTTTTAATTTGATTTTGAGCATTGTCCTTTGCTTAATTAATCTGATCTGGGTTGCGTGTAGGTGAAGGTGGAGACGAGGGTGGAGATCGGTGATCCGCGGGATGTGATCTGCGAGGTGGCGGAGAAAATGGGTGTTGACATGGTGGTGTTGGGCAGCCATGGCTACGGTTTGATCAAGAGGCAAGTTTCATATTTTTTGTGCCGGGTTTTGTAAATCGATTAATTTTGAGATTTTCAGGGCGTTTCTTGGGAGTGTGAGCAATCACTGTGCGCAGAACAGCAAGTGTCCGGTGTTGATAGTGAAGAGGCCCAAGAACTCTGCTGCAACTTCCACCTCTTGAGGTTGAAGATGATGATGATGATGATATTAATGAACTTGAGTCCGACATTAATTTACTTAGTTTCTGGTCTAGTTAATGGTTGATGTTACTGTTGAGCTACTTGTTTTTGGTATTTGATCAAGGGTTAATTTGTGGTTATGGTATGAGCTGTAAATTTCATGAACATAGTGATGGTATTTGTGGTTTAAACGTTTGGGTTTTAAGGCTTACTGGTTTCAACAACATTGTATGATTCATTTCAATAATATTTAGGCGTCGGAAGGAACACCACTAGAATATCAAACAGGGCGGCTCAATATATTCTGAGGTTTAAAGCGAACTTTGAAATTGAGGTCTTTTAGTGAGTTTTTTTAAATGTAATTTTATACGACGTCAAAACGTATAATATTAATATTTAGGCTGAATGTTATTATAGTAATCCCATAAACAAATCTTCAATCATTTTATTATCTCTTTAGAAGCACAAAAATTGACGGATTATCACACATATTTTTAGTTTAGATTACAGATTAAATTAGTGCTTTTTTTGGGGGAGGGGAGAGGGGAGCTTTAAAATTTGAGGGCCCAAAATAATTGGTTTATTTGCTTGAACTATATAGACGTCCCTGTCATCAAATCATATGGCTCGTATGATTTGTTTGATTGATATTGAAATAACTAGTGTGACAATTGATTGACAATTGATAAACTTATACGGCTTCTATGATCATTTTTCATCTTTATCACATGTGAGGCATATTGTGGACACCGTTAGGGGCCCATTTCTATTCTGAGATTTACTTCTTATAATTATTCTAATTTTTATTTTTTTTTTTGTGTGAAAAGAATGCAAAGTTGATTTGGGAAAGAAACAGTAGACTGGTTGAGTAACGACTATTAAAATCATGGAATTTTTTAGGGAATATTTCGACTGTAAAGCAAAGGGCCCATCTGTTCAATACATTCATTTTGGACGTTGAAATGTTTATTTTGTGAGGGTTTTTACATAAATTGTGAAAAATAAAACTATAATGATAACTCTTTTCACAATAATAAAATGCATCTTTTTTATTTAACCAATTTGTTGCTAAAAAATAATAAAAAAAGTTGTAAGTAACATTTAAATACGTAACCTCTAAACATAAGTTTTATTCTCAAGTTTTCAACGTCTTACGTTTATTTCATCAACAAGAAAATAAATATATAAAAAATATATTGTTTTCTAAATATATTTAAATCATTACAGTTTTTTTTTTCCTTTCTAAAAGTCGGGTGTTTTTTTACCGATGTTTCTCACACCTCAGCTAGGATTCGTGAAATAGAGGTGAGGACATGAGAGGTGCGCTTTATATCCGAAGCATATAAATGTAGAATTACCGAATAGGATAGCCATCGAGCTTTCTAACTTTTTTTGTGAACGGCAAATTTCTTTTTAACGGGACTTGAACTCATGACCTTTAGGTAATTTAAGAGCCACGAAAATGTATGAGACTCGATTAATTTAAAAATTACAAAATTACCCACCCTTTAAAAACCTCATTTTTCATTACTAGTCGTTAGCAATGGCCTATTTCAATAGTTGTTTATCAACGTCCCCATTTCGATCGTTGTTCACCGACCATCGTTGTTGTTCGATTTCTAGCTCTAATTAGGCTTTCTATTGTTGGGTTTATTCTCACCATCATCACCATCGTTGTTAGATTTCTAGATTTTTGGTTCTAATTTTACTTTCTGTTGGGTTTCGGCTCACTATCACCACCATCGTTGTTCGATTTCTGGATTTCCACAAACGATGTTGTTCGGTTTCTGTTCAGCATTGCCACCATCATTATATCGAAATGGTGACTTCTTGGTAAAAGTTTGTTTTTGTTCAACTTCTGGATTTCTATTGTTTCCATTTGGATTTCTGTTGTTGGAATTTGTATTTCTAATTTTAGGTTTATGGTGAGAGATGGTGGTATGAAATGCGATCAATGGCTGAAAGAAAAGAAAATGTAAGAGTGTTTTGGTAATCTTTTATAATTCCATTTATGTGAAAGAATGTTAAATTCATGTGGTTAAAGGAATTTGAAGGAATGTTTTCTAATTCTAATTCCATCATTTGATCAACCAAACACGTTTTCAGACGGAATGTTTTTCAATTCCGACTCCATTCCATTAGATTCCGCGAACCAAACGGGGTCTTAGTTTTTGAATTCGTATCTTAGGGCATTAGGTATGGGAGGCCACTCACGCCTCTCACACAAGAGGAGGGGGGGGGTGTTCTCACACCCTTACGCCACTCACACCATATCTCAGCCAATCAAATGCCAAAACTCACGCCAAAACCTCATATGTGATCTTTCTCCCGTGAGTGGACTCACGCCAAAACCTCCGTCACCGAGGGGGAGGCTGTCACGCCCTTCAAGCCCCTTTGCGCCCCTTCATGAGGGTATACCTGATACCCTTAGACGGGTCGTCACCGGCTATGTTTAGAATCTAACTACCTTCCATTGGACACCATTAATCTTTTGTAAATATGATTTTGATGCTATAAACCCTTAATTCTAATATGAAAGCACATTCAAACCCCTAATTTTTTAACCAACAAAATTACCATCCGCCTAGTTAATGAAAAAAAAATAAGAATTGATTAGTGAATTTCTTAACAAATTTGCATACCTATTTATTTTACACCTTCTTTCTAAACAAGAATATCACTTGGTAGATCTTACCCCAAAAACCAAAATCAATTACGAAAGTACCTATTTATGAACTCATTTTACAAGTTATATGGAAAAGAGAATTATTTTAAAGAACACAAAACATATTATTAATAAAGAAAACACAGAAGACGTGGACTCAAACCTAGGTTCACCGCCGTTGATAGACAGTACACACAGAGATTTCTAGACAATAATTCTCATACCTCAATAATTTCAAATGCCATCGTCTTTATGAAGACATTAAATGTTCATCTCTAGATGGTATCGGTACAGTACCGGTACCGAAAATACCGGTACCGAATTTATAAAAAGTGGGTACGATACCCGTACGAAATATGTCGATACGGTACCGGTACTCGGTGCCAAATGCTCATCCCTATTGATTATGGGTGAATTAACCAAGTTTAGATGCTTATAGATTATAAGGTCATTGGGTGGGTGTTGAAACCTTAACTGGTGATTGTATTAGACCATTAGATTACTAAACAAAGTGTGAAATTGTTTAGGTAATCAAGTTGCTATAATTAAGGACCAACCGGAGGCGTCCAACCCAAAAGGTAAGTGTTTTGCACTTACATAGTAATAGATATGATGTTAGTAACACGTAAATAGACTTGTGTAGTAAAATTCTATTTATGTGTGGTGAATTTGGTGTAATTTCACTTAATGTGGTAAAGAGTCAAACCAATATGTAAATGTGGTAAATTTGGTGTAATTTAACTTAATATGGTAAAGAGTCAAACCAATATGTAAATGTGGTAAATTTGGTGTAATTTGACTTAATGTGGTAAATAGTCAAACCAAATATGTAAATATGGTGAAATTGTTTTAAAATAGTGGAATAGGTGGATTCTTAAAGTTAAACACTTCATGGGCGACTTGGATTTTAACATTCCATGGGTGGTTGAGAAGTTAAACACTTCATGGGTGAATGTGAAGCCAAACACTTCATGGGCGGTTATGAAGTCAATTACTTCACGGGTGACGTGAAGTCAAATACTTCATAGGTGAACATGGAGTCAAATACTCCATGTGCGAAAACGAGTTGTGGTTCTCGTAATGGGTGTGATTAAACTATTAAATTGAAGTTGGTAGAAGTAGTAGGACTTGTATGGTGTCTTATTACAGGTCTCAAAAATGCAAACAGGTCGAACAATGGGGGTTCAAAAATTTTGGAAAACAGCACAAGGGGGGATGACAGGTGGCCAGCGTATGGTACCCCCCCCCAACGATGTTCCATACGTTGGGCGGTGTTTGGTATGCCCAAAACTTTCTGCCTATGCTACCCCATACGCCTATCAGTGCTGAAATGTCATTTTGGGCTGACTGTTGTTGTAGAATTGGGGATTCAATGTGGAGTTGTATATCAATACAAATGACATGTTTTGGGGTGATTTTGGTTGTAGGTAAAACTCCGGTGTATACTCGGGTCTCGCTTCACGTAGATTTGGGTTCTCAAAGTTGAAGTCAAGTGCTTGTTTTGTTAAAAACTAATCTCGTTGTAGGAATTACAAACAATATTGGTTATTAATTAATTCGTGGGTCTTTTAAAGTTGTTTTGACTTCTTTTCTTTTGAAATTGTTAAGTCGTAACTTTGTCGTTTGTAAATATTAATGATGTCGTCTATGGTGGTTGTTTTTGGGACCTAAATTCCGCATTGATTTAAAAGTTTAAATCGGGTTGAAAATCTGGGTGTTACATTTATGTACAAGCATGTGACGAGTATAAAGTCAAGATGGGTGGGGGTTTGCTTTCGAAATAGCGAGGAAATGTTCAAAGTGGATGCAAGTCCCTTTAATGGGGCAATCATATAAACGTTCAAAGACGACATCGTCCAGTGATTACCCTTCGAGTCAATCGTCATCCTTTAGATGTTCCCGAATTATTCTTAATGATACCGATGACGAGCTTGATACACCGGATGAAACGGTTGAACCGGTTCGTCCGCCCTTGAGAACCGCTTCTAAAGGTAGACGACCAACTTCTTCAAACGCGTCCGACAACCAGTTTGATAAATTAGAATCGAAAATGGATAAACTACTCTCGTTTAAAGAGGAAAAACAAAAAAAAACCAATATGCTAAAATCCTCTATATGAACCTTGACCATTTGACGGGAGTCGATCGTGAAATTATGGAAAAACAAAAGGAAGAAATAAGGAGAAAATATCGATCATGCCTTTAAATTTTTTTTATGTTTAATTTATATTCAACAAAAACTTGATGTTGCCCGGACGGTTTATACTTAGAAAATTTTTCAACTCTCAAACTTTTCACCCAAATTCTCTAAAAACTTGTTCCAACTATGAAAACCAAGGTAAAAATACCTGGAACGATGATTTTCCTCACCGAATCAAGCACGAATCCCTACAAAACATGACACAAACAAAAACACACATACCGAAAAACACAAAAATGACACGGACTTAAACCAAGGAATATACAAACTCTACATCCCGGGCACTTGCCCGAGACTCAAACAAGCCTATCAGGAGGCTTCTCTTTAATCCTAAACGGAACCGCAATCATATGACGCAGCTTTCCAGCTCTCTTCAGCACTAAATCACTAACAAGCATTGAACCTTTATTACATTTATCAATTAGATCCTTCCACCACAACTTAAATCTACCTGGTTCGAATGTAAGCTGATTCAAATATCCTAACAAGCTGTCACCCCTAAATATCCCCACACTTGGGGTTTGCACTACCCTTAGATCACATGAATCACTCAACGCTCGGGTTCTCTTACGGGCCGGCCTAGACCTAGGGGCTCTAGAATTTGGGGTCGGCTCAGCAGTTCTCCCCTCAGAATGAACAACAATGATGGGCAAAGGCTTAGGAATAGGATTCTCTACGGTTATGACCTCTATCTTCCGTTTCATCTACACTCTCCACCATCCTCACACTTGGGGTTTTGCCTATGATTGCATCTAATTCTGCCATCATCTCCAGTAGATCATCAGGCACCTCATCACCGTAATCATCTGGTGCATCCAACAACTCCTCTAGCTCTACCGCCCAATCATATAACATTCCTAAGTCAGGGGTGGGTTCATCAACTCCTATCTATTAATCAGAGTCCCAATGATGGTCCATGAAGGCATCAATCATGCAAACAGAGTGACTTAACTCACTCGCCCCCTTCATGGACTTTGCAGCATCGAATGTGACCGACTCATCCCCCACACGAAGTGTGAGTTTCCCGTCAAAGACATAGATCAATGCCTTGGTGGTACGTAGGAACGGGCGTCATAAGATGAGCGAGACTCTATCATCCACATCCATGTCGAGAATGACAAAATCCACGGGGAAGACGAGTTTGTCTACCTCACTAATAGGTTCTCCACTATTCCCCGTGGATACTTGACTGAATGGTCAGCGAAGGATATGCTCATGTGCGTCGGCTTCGGCTCTCCTAGGTCCAGCTGCTTATATATGGAATATGGCATCAGATTGATGCTAGCACCTAGGCCGGCCAACGCGTTGTTCAAGGGCAATCCGCCAAGCAGACACGAGATCATGAAGTGACCCAGATCTGCCAGTTTCCTCGGTAGTTTGTTCTGAACCACCGCAGAACATCGCTCACTAAGTGAGACTTTAGAGACCTCCTCTAGCTTCTTCTTGCTGGAAAGAAGATCTTTTAAGAACTTGCCATACTTAGGCATATGCTGGAGGACCTATATGAACGGGAGATTGACCTTGAGTTGTTTAAGCATATCAAGGAAGTGACCGTATCCCCTAGCATACTTATGTGGCAGCAAGCGCACTGGGTAGGGAACACAGCTCAAGTCAATCTCAAGGGTCTTTGTCACACCCCCAAATTTATTTACTTAATAAACAAATACAGGTTGCAACGATTGGTTCATTACACGATAGCGGAAGCTGTGATAGTGATTTCTAAGACTTGATTACATATACGATTACTAAGACTAAATAAATACAATGATCTAAGTCCCTCTAGTTCAGTGGTCGACTTGAGACTTGATAATCTATGCCCGTCCGGTTACTAGGAATTGTTCCAACATAGCTAGCCTATTCCAACCGCTCCATGGCTAAAGGTTACCTGAGAAACATACTTGAAAGTGTCAACACAAAAGTTGGTGAGTTCACAGAGTTTGTTAATTTAGTACAGTTAGTTTTCCCCAAAAAACTGGACATGACTTAACCGTCATAAAATAAGTAGTTTTCCTTTGAAAACATATACATGACTTAACCATCATCAAATAAGTAGTTTTCCTTTGAAAACATGCCCATGACGTTACCGTCATAAAATAAATTGTTTTCCTTTAAAAACATGCCCATGACTTTACCGTCATAAAATAAGTAGTTTTCCTTTGAAAACATGCCCATGACTTAACCGTCATAAAATATGTAGTTTTCACCGAAAACATATACATGACTTGATTGTCATAAAAATAAGAAGTTTTCACCGAAAACATGTACATGACTTAACCGTCATAAAAATAAGTAGTTTTTCTCGAAAACATGCACATGACATTACCGTCATAAAATAAGTAGTTTTACCCGAAAAGATGCATATGACATTACCGTCACAAATAAGTAGTTTTCCTTATAAACAAATAATTCTAAGCACATATGATAAACAAAACAGGTGTTATTGATCCATTCGTAAGCTAGCTAGTCTTACAAATACTATGTTTATACATGAGACCGTAACCAAACCTAACCGATGAATACCCCTCCCTCGCTTTACCACGAGAACGAAACATGACAATATGCGGCCATTTGACCCTTCAGGTTCCGGTTAGCGCGACTAACCATGACCCCCCACCCCCCAATAGTATTATTCATAGAACCCTAGGCTAAGTCCATAGCTAATGGTTACAAATGTTGCTGATGTTCAGGGGACTTTAAGATCTCTCCTCATGTACAACATAATGTTAGTGTCTTGTTTTCTTGTTATCATATAAAAATGTTTGCAATGTTTTCTCAAGTGTATGAAACAACAATGTTTCCAAATGTGTTGAGCAATAACATAAAGCATGATATGTAAGTATGTTTCTCCCCCGCAGTTTACCAAACATTAAAAGGCGAAAAGGGGGCCGTGAACTCACCTTGTGTCCGATGAAATCCTAGCAAATAACCTTGTGCTAATAGTTCCTGTCTATCCGTACCCTAATCACACAAGGGTACTAATGTGTTAAGACTACCCGTCTTATACGTAAGTTGTTCATCCGACTTAACGAATCCCGTTAAGTACGCCTTTGTTTAGTAAAAATAGTGTTTTTATTTACGACTCATTGGTGATTATTATTCCAGTCTAGACGCTTACATATTTTTCGAGAAAATAATATGTTTCTCTATTGGTGACTTATTAAGTGTACCAAAAATAAATATTATTTTTGTAACAACTTAAAATATATTCACTTATGTTCCACGATGTCATGTGATTATTTATTTTTAACCGAATCTCTTCATATGTTCCATGTACATATATCAAATGTTCATATTAGGATACTAATCTTTAATTCCTAGAATATTTCCATGATTTAACCAAAACCGTACACCAACACATATATATCAAAAATTTTATCCATAAACATATATTTTTAGTAACACCTTTCACGTTCATATGTTGATGATAATCGTTCGTATGTCTTCTTGAATCATAGGACACTACCTCGGGTCTTGCCAGGTAAGTCACACATGATCATATAACTTCACGAACATGTATCCTTCAACATAACACATGAATGGAATGAATGGTTTATGAAAAACACCATCATCCAAGTTTTATTTTATGTGATAGTATATATATATATATATATATATATGTAGTTTATATTTGATGTGTCCTTGTCTTATCCATAGTCCTTCTAGTTTGGTATTTTATGTATGAACATGTACGTGTATAAATATATGTATTCAAACATGACTCATGAAGAAATAAAGCCAAAACTCATCAAGACTTTTATGTTTTATTTTGTTCTTGAAAACTCAGATTTTTAGGCGTACTTCGAATAGACTTTTAGATGGTTTTAGAAGACCAAATGACTTGGGGTTTTCTTCTAAAATCAAGCTTATTGAAACCAGAGGATATGTGAAAAAGTATTACTAGATTTGGAGTTGTGTAGGTACCTCAAAACAGGAAAATGAAAAGAGGTGTCCAGATTCGACCTGCACTGAGCGGCCTTCTTGCGCCGGCTGTTTAGAGGTCGAATACTCCATGGATTCGAGTGATTCCACTTGGGTTCTTCCTTCTTAACATGGATCTTCATTCTAGAAGAAGAATGGACCGATTTGGCCATGGAACGAAGGAGATATGATCTTGCAAAGTTGGCTAAAAATCTGGCAGAAACTGAGTTACGGGAATTGTTTGCATTTTCGGTTTTGGAGAGGGGGATTGGGTGAAATCCAAAATGAATCAGCCAAGGGAGGGAGGAGGGAGTTAAGAGGTGTTGGTGCAAGTGTTTTATATGGGTTCATGTTCTATTTATAGTAGATAGATTGTGTGTAGGTTTGGTAATCATCATTGGTCATTATGATAAGGTATGGATGTTGGTGTGGTGTGTGGAAGAAGTAAACATGATTGGTATGGAGGTGAGCATGGTGATGTTGTAAGGTGAGGGTGAGGGATGGGGGTTTGGGCTTTTCTTGAAGCATTCACCATATTATCATCATTTCTCCCATCATTACATTAGTCACAATCTAATTACTAATTCAGTTGAAGATCAATGGGTTTGGTTTCCTTCCTATGGCCAAAAATGAGGTAGGAAAAATGGTGTTTGGATTGTGATGATAATTGTTGGAGTTGATGTTTTATAGTATGAGTTGGATGTTCAAATCGGTAGTTCATTATTTTGTGTGACCATTCATAGAAATATTAAAGTGTTTCTTTATTTTATGTTGAGACTTATATATATTGAGTTGTTTCTTTTAGTTGGACTCAAATGTTGGAAATTTGTAACAATCACAATCATAAATATCAATTCATATTTGTACTAGTGACGTAATTAAATCAAATAGGGCCATGTCATAATCTTTTGTACATATATATTGTTTGTTATCTCCACCTATGATCATACATTTTTTTTATATTAAAATGTGTCCCTAGACTTTTACCGGAATAAAATCTCGCTAATTACCAACGAACGTTCAATGCGGGTTATTATCATTTATTTCCTAGTAATTGTTAAAAATTACTAAATATGACACTTGTCCCTTTGTTAGACTCCTGACAATACCATGTCAAAGATAATATTCCAAGAAATATTAAATAGGAATGTGCAAATATGACTATAGGTATTGACCTGGACTACCGGGTGTCACATTCTCCCCATATAAAAGAGAATTTCGTCCCGAAATTCAGTTGATGTGTGACACCCCAGAAATTTTTTTTAATTATTCTAATTTTCGGGACGAAAATTCTTTCAACTAGGGGATGATGTGACAATCCGACTTTTTAGATTAACTCCGTTATCTATTCCGTTAAGTTTTCTATTAAAAACTTAACCCCGTTAATCAAATCTAACCCCAAGGGACTGATTCTGTCAATATTTAAACTTAAACTACATGGACTAATTATGTAATTACTCAAAAATCAAATATATTGACTCTAAGAAGTCAAAATCGTAAGTTGAGTATTCTGTTGACTTTTAGAAGTCAAACAACTCTCATTCTTGATTCAAATTCGTGATACCATAACCGAAATCTGATCGAATTAAAGTTGTAACGTATGACAATAACCACTTCGACCATCATTGGAGCAATTAACAAGTTATTGATTCGAATTTAATCCAATTATGATCATTAAACTCAAAAACGTCGACCATCACTGTATACCCAACGAATTCGATGAATCCTTGTATCAAAATTGCAAATTTATCACCTAAACACGATAAACGAGTCACACTGAAGCCTCCGTACACATCAGTTTGATCGAATTCACGACAGAAGTCGTCGGGGATCGAACCAGACGCCGTCGGCATTGGTTTTAACCGATCACCATCAATCGGTCATCTAATCTGGTAATTCCTTACACCCTTAGCTTCGTTTCATTACATAGATCAAAAGCCCTATCATAAATATTGCTTAAAACATCGGATCAATCGCGAACCCAATTCTAGGGTTCATCGCAAACCGGTTTGGCCGAACCCCAATCTAAACACGTTTACAATTCAATTAAATCATATGGTTAATTTCGTAATCCTCTTCTCAATAAAAACCCTAATCTAATTTGGACTCATAACACAGATTTAAGCACAAACCTACACCTAGGGTTCATATGGTTTCGGTTTGATCGAGCCCCAATCTAAACACCATCTGAATCAAATTAAACCACGGGTATAGGTTCGCAAGGCTTTAATCTGTAAAAGCCCCATGGTTTCAATAGTTTTTAACATAAGATTCGATTGAATCGATTCTGAGTTCATAGTTAGGGTTTTCGACATTTGAATATGAGTTTAAACGACCCTATGGTTGTTGATTTCCAAATTAAACACACCCACATAATCGCCAATACTCGATTTTCATAACCCCTAACCAATCTTACATATTCGTGGTCGGAAATTGTGGTTTGGGGACGGGTTTCGAACCGGGTATGCGTGGGGGAGGGAAACCGCAGCGAACTGTATGTTAAAACCATTCCAATCCAGATTTATTCGCGATACCCTAGCGGGTGGAGATGGTTAAGACACTGGACTCGTGTGCAGGAGACCCGGGTTCGAGTCCGGTCTCCTGCATTTTTATTTTGGGGCCTTTTCTAGTATTATTTTAATATAAAAACTAAACCCTATGTTATTATATTAATATGTTAATGCGTTTTAGCACGGGAAACAACCCGTAGGCTCGGGTTTGGTTTTATAACCTATATTTAATATTATTCCCACTTTTAAATATTATTTTATAACCACGAATTCAAATAAAATAATATGTTTATATTATTTTCAACCCATGACTTCTATTATTAAATAATATATATTTTTATATTATTTCACCTCGTTTATTTACCTCGTGTAACGTTCCAAACCAATAAATAATATAATTGTTATATTATTTACCCACGTTTGTATATACTCGATTAAAAATAATATATTTGTTATTTTTCCACACAAATGACTATTTAGTTAATCATTCGAACCTAAAAATAATATATTAAATTATATTATTTTTCCAACTTTTGTAAACGACTTTAACGTACGAATTTATATATTTGTTTGATTATTATTCGCTATTAACGTACGACACGTAACGATTCGATCTTAATTTTTATATTAAGTATCTCTATTCCCGTAGACACGTTCGTCTACCCGTTAATCCTTAGAATTTTTTAAGACGTTCTAATCTTCCGTGTCGTCGTCACAAATCCCATATGTCCCTAATTTATGTGTTTATGATTCTAGGACATACGTAAGCCGTGCAGGCTATCATTTGAGGTTCTAAATCTCATACTTGTGTGATACTACCTACTACGCAACGCAGGTGAGTTTCACGGCCCCTTTTTACCTGTTTTACTATTGGGGGAGAAACATGCCTACACACAAACGTATTTTACTTGTTTTGCTGTTGAGGAAGAAACAAACATGAAACACCAATTATCATACTTTTACTTGTTTTCCCCGTGGGGGAGAAACAGGTACGCAAGCAAATATTGTTTTTCCCGCCAGGGGAGAAAACATGACGCAACTATTTGATTATGGTACTTTATATGATATCACTGTTGAGACTAAGCGTAACATGCTATCACAGAAAGTCCTCATCTTATTTCGAACCGTTAATATGGATCTTAGCGAGGTAATGTTTAGTAGTAGTACTGGGTTTGACAAATCCCACCCGCGTTAGTCGCGCTAACTCGATTGGATATCGAACGGGTGAAATGTTAGCCTACTCACATGTGCCAGAGTTGATAGACCTGACAGGAGGCATACAAACACAGTCAGCTTCGGTTGCGAGCGCTTTAGTAAAACATGAACATAGGTTAGCTACCTATAGATATGCATATTGAATGTACATAATTTGGCAAACACACTCTTATTGTAAACTTGAAACCTGTGAACTCACCAACCTTGTGTTGACACTTTTTCTTACATGTTTCTCAGGACGCTAAGCTATGGCACAGGTTGCACAATTAGGACATGCATGGAGTCCTACTGTCATTCTATTCATTTCAAACATGATAAACAGTTTACCTAATTATATTGATTGACGCTTGTTGCGTGTAACTACTTTAAATTTTATATCAACGTTTACGCTTCCGCATTAACTCTGAACTTTTATGTTTTGACATTTCAAGTCCCATATAGTGTCGTTTGATGTAACTAATAACTGAGATCCTGGTGTGTCACCTTCCAAACGGTAAAACTCCGTTAGTGGAATTTGGGGGTGTGACAGATTGGTATGAGAGACATTGGTTATAGAGAACTAGGATTGCATACTAGACTATAACCTCACACATTAGTTACACGGCACAGACACTTATACGTGATACATTTGGCAACTATACATTGCAGTGCAGGCATGTTAATACCATCCGTAACACCCTCAGTTGGCGAGGGACACATCATTTGAATTGCATAATCGTTCCCAGTGGCAACACTCGGGGGATCAGCAGAACAACATCCATTCCCGTCCGAGGGCAGCGAGACGGAGCCTTCGGAGGAGTCACTTACATCACCATCACCTGTTGGGTATGGTGGGCTTTCACATGTCCATGTTATGGATGACACTCATCACTAACGCGTATCTCCTTGGGAATTGGGATCGTCGGAGGCGAGTCCCTACTGTACACATTAGCAACAATACGCCGACTGAAGGCAGACCGTTGCACACATTATTGCAGAATCTATTGACACGCAGATGTCATCACTTTACCGAGCCATGGGCTCGCGTCTTTGGTCGATATTCTGTTGAGAATAGATCGAACACAAATTTGAGAACGCATTGCTCAATGCATACTCAACCCTATCTTGACTAAGTTGAAAGGACAGCAACCTTGCTGCTTCCTGTAACTTGTATTCAGGAAATCAATTTCATTTTTCGAAGTCGCATTTCATGTACATGTTTGTTACATGTTCTCATTTACAATCCGCTGGATTGGACTCCTGTATTGTGTTTCACTCGAGTGAATACTCGGAGCAAACCATCCTCGACTACTCATTCCGATATGAGTCCTAGTTGATCAACCTATGGTTGATGACTAAGCTTCTCGATGACTTATCATATCTGACAACACTCTGTACTCGGCAATACAAACTAAAGGACATTTTGACACAGGACAGGGAGAACTAGGGAGAGCATGCAAAGCAAATTATCATTACGGGTGCACACGTAATAATAATTTGAAGTGCATGTAAGTCCTGGTGAAACCTAGTATGTGGATGAATGGTCCTAAGCAGTGATCTATAAACTTAAACTGCCACTGTCAGTAGAAGTTCTTGTAACCCACTCAACGACTAGTTGGTATAGTTAAACTCGATCAACAACTGATAGACGCGACTATCAAGTTGAAGGTGTTTACGGACACACTGGACTTTCATTAATGAAATACATCATTTTATCTCACTCATGTAAGAGTCTTAGTGATCTTACGACTCTCATTCAAACTTAATCAATAGAACCACCTAGAGTGAAACTCTAGTAGAACCTCAACGTAAAACCACCGACTCCAACTATGTACACAGAATTTGAGGAATTTTTTCTATGCTAACGCGTTATTCCTTACACTCCTACAATAGATCCCACTTGAACTTGTTATCTCATCCTGTGACTAATCCTTAGTCTAACTTCGAATTTTACTCCAGCATATTCAATCCTGTAAACGGATTTCTTTCTTCACGAAATGATCCCGTTGATCCAATGACATTAGGAAACGAAGATTTAACCTAACCAACCATCATTTGAACGCAACTACTTAAACATACATCCTATCTCTTATGCTACTGGAATCTATATCTCATTAGACTTTCCTTACATGTGAACCTCTTCCCTTAGCCTATGCATTGGCTGACGCTTGCCTTATAAGCGCGGGTCTCACTATAAGTCTCAGCACGATTTCACAAATTCCATATTAGTGTGTCGTGCTCTAACTCTATTAGAAGCTAAGCATATAATAGAGATAGCTGACGGCCAAATTATTGAAGCAACCCACATTCTTAAGGGTTGTGAGCTTGAGCTAGCTAGTCACGTACTTGATATCGACCTTATGCCGATCACACTTGGTAGTTTTGATGTAATCGTCGGTATGGATTGGTTATCTAAGAACCAAGCTGAAATCATTTGTCATGAGAAGATTGTTCGTATCCCTCTCCCGAATGGAGAAGTTCTATCCGAGCAAGGCGAAAGAGTTGGTGCAGTCATGGGCATCATATCTTTTATAAAAGCACAGAAATGCCTTCGTAAGGGGCACACGGCTATTTTGGCTCTCGTTGCTGGGCAGCCATCGGAAGAAAAGAAAATCGAGGATATTCCTATCGTTCGTGAATTTTTGGAAGTGTTTCCTGAGGATCTACCTGGTCTGCCACCACATCGTCAGGTTAAATTCCAAATTGACCTAGCACCCGGAACGGCACCGATCGTTCGAGTACCTTATAGGTTGGCACCCAGTGAATTACAAGAATTATCCACGCAATTGCAAGATCTGTTGAGTAAAGGTTTCATCCGACCTAGTTCATCACCGTGGGGAGCTCCGGTAATATTTGTCAAGAAGAAAGACGGTACGTTCCTTATGTGTATTGATTACCGGGAGTTGAATAAAGTCACAATCAAGAACCGCTACCTTTACCTCGTATTGATGACCTTTTTGATCAACTCCAAGGATCAAGTTTCTATTCCAAAATAGATCTTAGGTCCGGCTATCATCAGTTAAGAGTCCGAGAAGAAGATATCTCTAAGACTGCATTCAGAATGAGGTACGGCCATTACGAATTTATGGTCATGCCTTTTGGTTTAACCAACGCACCCGCGGTATTCATGGACCTCATGAACCGTATGTGTAAACCCTACCTCGATTAGTTCGTCATCATTTTCATTGTTGACATCCTCATCTATTCTAAGAACAAGGAAGGACATGAGTAGCACCTACACTTAATCCTTAGATTGCTGAGACAAGAGCAATTGTATGCCAAATTCTCTAAGTGCGAATTCTGGGTTCGTGAAGTGCACTTCTTAGGACATGTAGTCAGCGAGAAAGGAATACATGTCGATCCAGCTAAAGTAGAAGCAATCAAGAATTGGGCAGCACCTACAACGCCGAAGGAGGTGCGTCAATTTCTGGGATTGGCTGGCTATTACCGTCGTTTCATTGAGAGATTTTCCAAGATTGCACAACCCCTCACCACTCTGACGTAAAAGAGTAAACCTTATGACTGGGGTGATACCCAGGATTCAGCATTCCAACTTCTGAAGTAAAAGCTCTGCAGTGCACCCATCTTATCTCTTCCGGAGGGAACGGATGATTTCGTGGTATATTGTGATGCATCAATTCAAGGACTTGGTTGTGTTCTGATGCAACGCGAGAAGGTCATTGCTTACGCTTCTCGTCAGCTGAAAATACATGAGAAAAACTACACGACTCATGACTTAGAGTTGGGAGCCGTAATTTCCGCCCTTAAGTTATGGAGACACTACTTGTACGGTACCAAGTGCACCATCTACACCGATCACAAGAGTCTTCAGCATATCTTCGAGCAGAAAGAGCTGAACATGAGACAACGTCGTTGGGTCGAGCTCTTGAATGACTACGACCGCGCAATCCGATATCACCCGGGTAAGGCTAATGTTGTAGCCTGTAAGGCCCCAAACCCGGGAGGCCCCACTTGTTGGATTTACTCATTCACAAACAGTTCTTAAACATGAATATCAAATAACGCAGCGGAAAATTTCATTTAAACATAACTTAATCGTTGTCATACATGCGGAAGCGTAAACATTGATTAAATCATAATTACATCATAGACAAAACATAACGGGATGCCAGTCTTCAAAAGTAGTCGGGTAACTCTTCATCTCTAGCCAAGCATCACCGTCCATCCTCATAACCTGCCTTAACCTGAATGTGTACACTTAAAAACGTCAGCTACGCTGGTGAGTTCTAGTTTTCGTTCGATTTAAGAAATGGTTCATCATTCAAACATTCATTAGGGTTTAACATTCGTATAAGAAAACAGGGCCTTTCATTCGTAAACCTTCGCACATTTAAACACTTTGAACGGATCATTTGTTTAAAACATTAACATTCATTTAAGTCATACATTACTATCTAAAATCTGTATCGTTACGCGTCTCTATGTCCCCGTAGGAACCTTTAATGTTGTGGGCAACCACTACGTATCGCCGTCATTGCCACAACCATTCATTACGTGGGGTCAACCGTTACGTATCGCCGTCATTGCCCAACACGCATCTTTCCTTTTGAAATTAACCGTTACGTATCGCCGTCATTAATTTCCCATTACCATTCAATACGTGGGGTCAACCGTTACGTATCGCCGTCATTGCCCAACACGCATCTTTCCTTTGGAAATTAACCGTTACGTATCGCCGTCATTAATTTCCCATTACCCTTTCCCTTAGGATGATCGTCATCACCCGAGTAACCGTCGTTACTCCCTTACCAGTTGTACAACATCAAAACCATTGGCAGGCCACTAAGACACTACCCCTGTTGTTCTTATGGCAACTATGGCTCGCTGTCCATAATCTACCACAAGGCTGGAAATTACATTCCCAGACTTCATTCGTCAATTCCATTCATTCGACAGATTAGATTTGTAATGACTTCTTTAAAACCTTTGCCCCCTTTTGTTTTCTTTTCATAAAACATTTCCTTCACTTTCAAAACCCTTTACCTTTTCATTAAAACCATTTCCTTATAACATTCGTTCGTAAACATTCCGTTCATAAACTTTCTTTCCATAAACCCTTCGTTCCAAATCATTTCCTTTCGTAAACGTAGTTTCATAAACATCATTTTATAAAACAACATTTCATACGTGTACACACCAGCCCGAAAACATTATATAAAAACATTTAAAAGAGGGCTTCTAGAACTCACCTGATACGCTAATATGGGTTGTCCTAAACGAAGGTCCAACAACGTCACTTCCGATCTGAATTGATTAGTTAAATACACATCAGACCAATCCCGACTCTAACGGTTTAACCATTCTAACATACTGACTTCACTTAATCAGTTCTGATGTCTGCGCACTTAGCAAGTGCGCAGACTCTGCTTCCTGCGCACTTAGCAAGTGCGCAGACTTCCCTTCCTGCGCACTTAGCAAGTGCGCAGGTCCTTCCTCCTGCGCACTTAGCAAGTGCGCAGGTTCCTCTTCCTGCGCACTTAGCAAGTACGCAGGACCTGCTCCGTGCGTACTTAGCAAGTGCGCACGACCTGTTCTTCGTGAAAACCCTAACTTTCGCATTCGGGTCTGATCATGTCAAGATCCCAAACCTGTTGCATTCAAAACGTTCGTTTTCCATTAAGGAACTCAAATCCGTGATTATCTTTCAGTTCCATCCGTAAAAACGTTGTCTTTTCACCCAAAACCCGAAAAACCCAAAAACGAACAAAAACTCAGATTTAGGTCGGATCGTTACCTGAATCGAGCTTCTGATCCGGAGGTTCTTCTCACGAGTTATGGAGCAACACACTTCTCAAATCTCGGGTCGATCCGACAACTTTATCTCTCTATGGTTTCTCTCTCTAGAAGTTGCAAATGAGAGAAATGGGTTGTGACCTTGGCTATTTATAGGGGAGGCTCCCCTTCTAGCCCATCCGACCCGACCCGACATGTCTCGTTCGTTTATTCCGTTATTATATCTGTCGTTTTATTTTTGGGATGTTACAAGTCTACCCCCCTTACAATAGGTTTCCTCCCCGAAACCTATCATAAGTCAAATAGATGAGGGTACGACTCCCTCATTTCCTTCTCCGTTTCCCAAGTGGCTTCTGATCCCTTTCGATGCTTCCATTGGACTTTAACCAATTGGATAACTTTATTACATAAACGTTTCTCCTTCCGATCAAGGATGGCCACGGGTTCTTCGATGTAATTAAGGTTGTTGTCGACCTCGATGTCAGTAAGTGGTACGTGAGCCGATTCATCCGCCAAACACTTTCGCAAGTGTGATACATGGAAAGTAGGATGAATCCCACTTAACTCATCGGGCAACTCCAACCGATAAGCGACTTCACCAACCCGTGCCATTATCCTGAATGGTCCGACATACCTCGGACTTAACTTTCCTCTCTTCCTGAATCGTATGATTCCCTTCCAGGGCGACACTTTCAACATTACTCTGTCCCCAACATCAAACTCGATAGGCCTTCGTCGTCTATCCGCATAGGACTTCTGACGATCTTGTGCGGCCTTCATTCGCGCTTTGATCTGATCAAACCTTTCCGACGTCTCTCTTACGACTTCGAGACTTCCTAATTCTTTCTGTCCAATCTCACCCCAACAAACCGGGGTCCTACATCTTCTCCCATACAACATTTCGTAAGGCGGCATGCCTATCATCGTGTGATGACTATTGTTGTAGGAGAATTCAGCTAACGGCAGATGGCTGTCCCAACTGCCACCGAAGTCGATAATACAAGCACGGAGCATATCCTCCAACGTCTGAATAGTCCTTTCGGACTGACCATCCGTTTGCGGGTGGTATGCTGTGCTGATATTAAGCCTCGTGCCCATCGCCTCATGAAATCTTTTCCAGAACCTCGATGTGAATCGTGTGTCCCGGTCAGATACGATCGTCAAAGGCATCTCATGCCGTGCTACTACTTCGTTGATAAACACTTCAGCTAACCTTTCCGACGAGAACGTCTCACGAATAGGTAGGAAATGAGCACTCTTCGTTAATCGGTCCACAATTACCCAAATGGTGTCATGACCTTTAGCTGTGCGGGGTAGCTTGGTTATGAAGTCCATGGTAATGTGTTCCCATTTCCATTCTGGTATATCAAGTGGTTGAATCTTTCCATACGGTTTCTGGTGTTCAGCCTTTACTTGCGAGCAAGTCAAGCACTTGCTTACATACTTCGTCACATCACATTTCATTCCAGGCCACCAATAGTCTTTCTTCAGGTCTTGGTACATTTTGTTGGTACCAGGATGGATAGAGTAACGAGACTTATGAGCCTCATCCAAGATTTTGGTTCTAAGCTCGCCACCCATAGGTATCCATACCCGTCCATAACGCGTTCTAACACCGAGGGTGTTATATTCCAACCTGTCCTGTTGGCCAACCATCCTTTCCTTCTTTATGTTTTCTTCTTTAAGTGCCTCATCTTGAGCCCTTTCGATTTCTCTCATCACATCCGATGTTACCACCAACTGGCAAGCTTTCACTCTAATAGGAGTAGGCACATCCTTTCGGCTTAGAGCGTCAGCCACCACGTTTGCCTTTCCAGGATGGTACATTATTTCACAGTCATAGTCCTTCAGGAGTTCCAACCATCTCCTCTGCCTCATATTAAGCTCCTTTTGTTCGAAGAAGTACTTCAAACTTTTGTGGTCGGAGTAAATAGTAAACTTTACCCCGTACAGGTAGTGCCTCCAGATTTTTAATGCAAATACGACAGCAGCAAGCTCCAAATCGTGAGTCGGATAGTTGACTTCGTGAACTTTCAACTGCCGCGACGCATATGCAATCACTCTACCGCGTTGCATCAACACACACCCTAATCCCTGACCCGACGCGTCAGAGTATACCACCAGGTCTTCACTGCCCTCGGGAAGGGCCAAGACTGGAGCTTGTGTTAGCTTCTCTTTCAATTCCTTAAACGCCTCATCCTGGGTCGAACCCCATTCGTACTTTACTTCTTTCCGAGTCAACTTTGTCAATGGCGAAGCTATTTTCGAGAAATCCTGGATGAATCTCCGATAGTAGCCTGCCAATCCCAAGAAACTGCGGATTTCAGTTGGCGTCTTTGGAATGTCCCATTCACTTACCGTTACTATCTTTGCTGGGTCAACCATAATGCCGTTCGGGTTAATGACGTGACCTAGGAATTGGACTTCCCTAAGCCAGAACGCGCATTTGGAGAACTTAGCATACAACTTCTCCTTTTTCAGAGCTTCCAATACTTCTTTCAAGTGACACGCGTGATCACCCTCATTCCTGGAGTAGATAAGGATATCATCGATGAACACGATTACCGATCGATCCAGCATCGGTCGACACACCCTATTCATTAAATCCATGAACGTTGCGGGGGTGTTCGTCAATCCGAAAGACATTACGCGGAACTCGAAATGTCCATAACGCGTGCGAAATGCAATTTTCGGTATGTCTTCTTCCCTCACCTTCAACTGATGGTACCCGGACCGAAGGTCGATTTTCGAGAACCAACTTGCGCCTTGCAACTGGTCGAACAGGTCATCGATCCTTGGTAAAGGGTACTTGTTCTTCACCGTTCGTTTATTCAACTCACGATAATCGATACACATTCTCATCGAACCATCTTTCTTCTTTACAAACAACACCGGAGCACCCCACGGCGAGATGCTCGGTTGGATAAATCCTTTCTCAAGTAACTCGTCTAGTTGGACCATAAGTTCCTTCATTTCCACTGGTGCTAGTCGATATGGAGCCTTAGCCACGGGCTGGGCATCTGGTACTAAGTCAATTCGGAACTCAATTTCTCTATCGCGTGGTATCCCAGGCAAATCCTCTGGAAACACCTCCGGGTACTCGCGTACCACGGGTACATCGTCTAGTTCCCTCACTTCCTTACACTTGTCAATTACATATACCAGATAAGCCTCGCATCCGCGCCTCAAGTAATTCGTTGCCTTAATCATTGAGATGACGTTTGGCATCGGGTCGTCACGATCTCCAAAGACTTCGACTTTGCTACCATCCGGAGCCTTGAGTCGGATTATCTTTCGTTTACATATTATTTGCGCTTCATTGGCAGTTAGCCAATCCATACCCAACACCACATCGAACCCTCCCAAAACCATAACGAACAATCTGACGGGGAATCTATGACCTTCTATCTTTATCGTGGAGTTGTCAACTACATCGGTCACTCTCGCAGTTCTACCCTCAGCGGTTTCTACGCTAAAGGCCCTTTCTAGTTTACTAACAGTGTACTTCACTCGCTTACAAAAACTCGCAGATATAAAACTCTTACTGGCACCCGAATCAAATAACACAGAAACAAGAGTGTTGTCAAGGATGAATGTACCTGACGCCACATCGGGATCCATTCTGGCCTGGTCTTGCGTCAGCGCGTACGCACGAGTCTTTGCACGAGATCCCTCTCCCTTCTTTTCTGGGCCTTTTCCCTTCCCGGTTTCCCCCATCCTGGGCTTCGAGCAGTCCCTACTCATATGACCATTTTCCCCACAATTGTAGCATTTGTAACCTTGCGGGCATTCTCGGGAGTAGTGCCCGGTCTTGCCACACTTAAAGCACAAGTTAGATCCCAGTCTGCATTCACCTACATGCTCCCTTCCACACTTCTTACAAACAATCGGCTCACCCACTCGAGCCCTCTTATCACGAGCCCCAAACATCTTTCCCCCAGTTCGCTTGTTTGAGAAGCTCGGTCTCTTCTTTTGCTCTTCAACGGCAACAACATTCAGTGCCAGATCGTCAAATACCACGCCGCTTAGCTCTACTGCCGAATCATAGGTAGTAGGGGCGTTTGCCTTAACATAGGTGCGGACCTGGTCCGGCAACCCTTAAACATAGCAGACAATCTTTCTCTCTTCAGTAGTGACAAGGTGTGGCACCAGACGTGCAAGTTCATTAAATCGGGTTGTGTATTGCCGGTGCGTCATGTTCCCGGCCTTCAAACCCAGAAATTCCCTCTCTACCTTTTCAATCTCGTTCCTTGGGTAGAAATTCTTGATTACCAAAGTTTTCAAGTCAGCCCACATCATCGCATCCACAATCTCGCTCCCTTTAGCCTGACGTACACCTTCCCACCAGTGGAATGCTTCCTCCCTCAAGGAGTTAGCAGCAAACTTCACTACTTGATTAGCTCGACACTCGCTCAGACGGATGGGCTTCCATACGTATTACCCAATAAAAAGTAGCCACCGCGTCCTTCTTCCCAGTCAGGACCGGCGGGTCACATGCCTTAAAGGACTTATAATCACATCCGCGAGCAGGCGGTGCATTGTCGGTCTCATTGTTCTGAGCACCAACTGCCGCGCTAGACCCACCCACCGCATTGACCTGCTTTAATGCTTCTGCCAATAGACCTGGCAGGGAAGTCTTCATCAACTCTGTAAATTCTCGAGCTATGGCTGCCCTCACTTCTGGTTCAAAAGTGAAAGGTTGTTCTTCAACCTGTGTCTGCTCAGCTTCATGCACACTAACCGCCGGTTCAGTGTGAACACTTCCTTCTTCACTATACTCTTGGCGCGCAGGGATCCTGCCACGCCCACCATTTCGACCGCCGGTACGACCACCGGTACGGCCACCACGCCTTCCGTTTCCTCTCCTTGCCATTACGTTCTATAAGACAAGAAATCCAATGTCAACACGCTAGTTAACAAATAGAATTCAATAAGCACTGTAAGATGTTAATATACACTGGCCATCTGTAATTAACCATTACACTACCTTTCGATCTCTATTTGACCACCTTTGTGATTCCATCAGAACACAAGTCCTTACTTAACCCTTTCTAAGGCATACTATATACGTAATATATATATTACCTTCATACCTGATGCTTTGGCTCGAGTTACCCGTACTGGCATCCGCTTTCGGTCCCATTCAAAGTTTAAGTTCAGACACTTGGAATGTCCGAATCTCTCAAACTATTGCTCTGATACCAACTTGTAAGGCCCCAAACCCGGGAGGCCCCACTTGTTGGATTTACTCATTCACAAACAGTTCTTAAACATGAATATCAAATAACGCAGCGGAAAATTTCATTTAAACATAACTTAATCGTTGTCATACATGCGGAAGCGTAAACATTGATTAAATCATAATTACATCATAGACAAAACATAACGGGATGCCAGTCTTCAAAAGTAGTCGAGTAACTCTTCATCTCTAGCCAAGCATCACCGTCCATCCTCATAACCTGCCTTAACCTGAATGTGTACACTTAAAAACGTCAGCTACGCTGGTGAGTTCTAGTTTTCGTTCGATTTAAGAAATGGTTCATCATTCAAACATTCATTAGGGTTTAACATTCGTATAAGAAAACAGGGCCTTTCATTCGTAAACCTTCGCACATTTAAACACTTTGAACGGATCATTTGTTTAAAACATTAACATTCATTTAAGTCATACATTACTATCTAAAATCTGTATCGTTACGCGTCTCTATGTCCCCGTAGGAACCTTTAATGTTGTGGGCAACCACTACGTATCGCCGTCATTGCCACAACCATTCATTACGTGGGGTCAACCGTTACGTATCGCCGTCATTGCCCAACACGCATCTTTCCTTTTGAAATTAACCGTTACGTATCGCCGTCATTAATTTCCCATTACCATTCAATACGTGGGGTCAACCGTTACGTATCGCCGTCATTGCCCAACACGCATCTTTCCTTTGGAAATTAACCGTTACGTATCGCCGTCATTAATTTCCCATTACCCTTTCCCTTAGGATGATCGTCATCACCCGAGTAACCGTCGTTACTCCCTTACCAGTTGTACAACATCAAAACCATTGGCAGGCCACTAAGACACTACCCCTGTTGTTCTTATGGCAACTATGGCTCGCTGTCCATAATCTACCACAAGGCTGGAAATTACATTCCCAGACTTCATTCGTCAATTCCATTCATTCGACAGATTAGATTTGTAATGACTTCTTTAAAACCTTTGCCCCCTTTTGTTTTCTTTTCATAAAACATTTCCTTCACTTTCAAAACCCTTTACCTTTTCATTAAAACCATTTCCTTATAACATTCGTTCGTAAACATTCCGTTCATAAACTTTCTTTCCATAAACCCTTCGTTCCAAATCATTTCCTTTCGTAAACGTAGTTTCATAAACATCATTTTATAAAACAACATTTCATACGTGTACACACCAGCCCGAAAACATTATATAAAAACATTTAAAAGAGGGCTTCTAGAACTCACCTGATACGCTAATATGGGTTGTCCTAAACGAAGGTCCAACAACGTCACTTCCGATCTGAATTGATTAGTTAAATACACATCAGACCAATCCCGACTCTAACGGTTTAACCATTCTAACATACTGACTTCACTTAATCAGTTCTGATGTCTGCGCACTTAGCAAGTGCGCAGACTCTGCTTCCTGCGCACTTAGCAAGTGCGCAGACTTCCCTTCCTGCGCACTTAGCAAGTGCGCAGGTCCTTCCTCCTACGCACTTAGCAAGTGCGCACGACCTGTTCTTCGTGAAAACCCTAACTTTCGCATTCGGGTCTGATCATGTCAAGATCCCGAACCTGTTGCATTCAAAACGTTCGTTTTCCATTAAGGAACTCAAATCCGTGATTATCTTTCAGTTCCATCCGTAAAAACGTTGCCTTTTCACCCAAAACCCGAAAAACCCAAAAACGAACAAAAACTCAGATTTAGGTCGGATCGTTACCTGAATCGAGCTTCTGATCCGGAGGTTCTTCTCACGAGTTATGGAGCAACACACTTCTCAAATCTCGGGTCGATCCGACAACTTTCTCTCTCTACGGTTTCTCTCTCTAGAAGTTGCAAATGAGAGAAATGGGTTGTGACCTTGGCTATTTATAGGGGAGGCTCCCCTTCTAGCCCATCCGACCCGACCCGACATGCCTCGTTCGTTTATTCCGTTATTATATCTGTCGTTTTATTTTTGGGATGTTACATAGCCGATGCCCTAAGTCGAAAGGAAACCAAGCCCAAATGAGTTCGAGCTTTACAGCTTACTATCCACCCCGGATTACCTGACATAATCCGTAGTGCACAACTTGAAGCTCTGAAAGAGGAAAACCTACCGTCGAAAGGTACACGCGGTATGGAAGCACAACTTGAGGTCAAATCTGACAGTATTCACTACTTCGTTTTTCCAGTATTCGAAAACTTAAGGGAACTAATCATGGATGAGGCTCATAAATCTCGTTACTCTATTCATCCAGGTTCCGACAAGATGTATCATGACCTAAAGGTGCTGTATTGGTGGCCAAGGATGAAGACCGATATAGCCACCTATGTGAGCAAGTGCCTAACTTGCGCGAAGGTCAAAGTTGAATATCAAAAGCCTCCTGGTCTTCTCCAACAATCATAGATTCCCATGTGGAAATGGGAGCTGATATCCATGGATTTTATCACAAAATTGCCATGAACTCCTACCGGATGTGATACTATTTGGGTAATAGTCGATCGTTTAACAAAGTCCGCTCACTTCTTAGCAGTCAAGGGAAACCGAAAAAATGGATAAGCTTACTAGTATTTACATGAAAGAAGTAGTCTCTAGGCACGGGGTGCCAATCTCTATCATTTCGAATCGTGATGCACGATTCACCTCTCGTTTCTGGCAATCATTACAAAAATCCCTAGGTACGCGTCTAGATATGAGCACAGCTTACCATCCTCAAACCGATGGTCAAACAGAACGTACTATCCAAACTCTGGAGGACATGCACGAGCTTGTGTGATCGATTTCGGTAACACTTGGGAGTCTCACCTACCGTTGGTGGAGTTCTCCTACAACAACAGCTATCACACTAGTATCAAGGCAGCTCCATTTGAAGCACTTTATGGACGGAAATGCCGTTCTCCCATTTGTTGGACCGAGGTTGGGGATAGCCAACTCACAGGTCCTGAACTTGTATTTGAAACTTCCGAAAAGATCGTTCAAATTAGAAACCGTATGGCGGCAGCTCGTGATCGTCAAAAGAGCTACGCCGACAAACGTCGTAAACCTTTAGAGTTTCAAATAGGTGACATGGTCTTACTCAAAGTCTCACCTTGGAAAGGTGTCATTCGTTTCGGGAAACGAGGCAAACTGAATCCTCGTTATGTTGGACCTTTCAAAATATTAAAGAGAATCGGATCAGTAGCGTATCAACTGGACTTACCTGAAGGACTGAGTGGTGTACACAACGTCTTTCACATCTCAAATTTGAAGAAATGTCTAGCTGACGAATCTCTCGCGGTTCCCCCTGAGGAACTACACATTGATGAACAGCTGCGTTTCATCGAAGAACCCGTGGAACATGGATAGGGAAGTCAAATCGTTAAAGAAGAGTAAGATCCCTATTGTCAGGATTCGTTGGAAATCGGAACGCGGACCGGAACTCACGTGGGAGCGCGAGGATCAAATGATGCGCAAATATCCTAATCTATTCAAGCACTCCGCGTCAAATTCTTAAGGTACTATTTAATTTTCGGGACGAAAATTCTTTCAACTAGGGGATGATGTGACACCCCAGAAATTTTTTTTAATTATTCTAATTTTCGGGACGAAAATTCTTTCAACTAGGGGATGATGTGACAATCCGACTTTTTAGATTAACTCCGTTATCTATTCCGTTAAGTTTTCTATTAAAAACTTAACCCCGTTAATCAAATCTAACCCCGAGGGACTGATTCTGTCAATATTTAAACTTAAACTACATGGACTAATTATGTAATTACTCAAAAATCAAATATATTGACTCTAAGAAGTCAAAATCGTAAGTTGAGTATTCTGTTGACTTTTAGAAGTCAAACAACTCTCATTCTTGATTCAAATTCGTGATACCATAACCGAAATCTGATCGAATTAAAGTTGTAACGTATGACAATAACCACTTCGACCATCATTGGAGCAATTAACAAGTTATTGATTCGAATTTAATCCAATTATGATCATTAAACTCAAAAACGTCGACCATCACTGTATACCCAACGAATTCGATGAATCCTTGTATCAAAATCGCAAATTTATCACCTAAACACGATAAACGAGTCACACTGAAGCCTCCGTACACATCAGTTTGATCGAATTCACGACAGAAGTCGCCGGGGATCGAACCAGACGCCGTCGGCATTGGTTTTAACCGATCACCATCAATCGGTCATCTAATCTGGTAATTCCTTACACCCTTAGCTTCGTTTCATTACATAGATCAAAAGCCCTATCATAAATATTGCTTAAAACATCGGATCAATCGCGAACCCAATTCTAGGGTTCATCGCAAACCGGTTTGGCCGAACCCCAATCTAAACACGTTTACAATTCAATTAAATCATATGGTTAATTTCGTAATCCTCTTCTCAATAAAAACCCTAATCTAATTTGGACTCATAACACAGATTTAAGCACAAACCTACACCTAGGGTTCATATGGTTTCGGTTTGATCGAGCCCCAATCTAAACACCATCTCAATCAAATTAAACCACGGGTATAGGTTCGCAAGGCTTTAATCTGTAAAAGCCCCATGGTTTCAATAGTTTTTAACATAAGATTCGATTGAATCGATTCTGAGTTCATAGTTAGGGTTTTCGACATTTGAATCTGAGTATAAACGACCCTATGGTTGTTGATTTCCAAATTAAACACACCCACATAATCGTCAATACTCGATTTTCATAACCCCTAACCAATCTTACATATTCGTGGTCGGAAATTGTGGTTTGGGGACGGGTTTCGAACCGGGTATGCGTGGGGGAGGGAAACCGCAGCGAACTGTATGTTAAAACCATTCCAATCCAGATTTATTCGCGATACCCTAGCGGGTGGAGATGGTTAAGACACTGGACTCGTGTGCAGGAGACCCGGGTTCGAGTCCGGTCTCCTGCATTTTTATTTTGGGGCCTTTTCTAGTATTATTTTAATATAAAAACTAAACCCTATGTTATTATATTAATATGTTAATGCGTTTTAGCACGGGAAACAACCCGTAGGCTCGGGTTTGGTTTTATAACCTATATTTAATATTATTCCCACTTTTAAATATTATTTTATAACCACGAATTCAAATAAAATAATATGTTTATATTATTTTCAACCCATGACTTCTATTATTAAATAATATATATTTTTATATTATTTCACCTCGTTTATTTACCTCGTGTAACGTTCCAAACCAATAAATAATATAATTGTTATATTATTTACCCACGTTTGTATATACTCGATTAAAAATAATATATTTGTTATTTTTCCACACAAATGACTATTTAGTTAATCATTCGAACCTAAAAACAATATATTAAATTATATTATTTCCCAACTTTTGTAAACGACTTTAACGTACGAATTTATATATTTGTTTGATTATTATTCGCTATTAACGTACGACACGTAACGATTCGATCTTAATTTTTATATTAAGTATCTCTATTCCCGTAGACACGTTCGTCTACCCGTTAATCATTAGAATTTTTTAAGACGTTCTAATCTTCCGTGTCGTCGTCACAAATCCCATATGTCTCTAATTTATGTGTTTATGATTCTAGGACATACGTAAGCCGTGCAGGCTATCATTTGAGGTTCTAAATCTCATACTTGTGTGATACTACCTACTACGCAACGCAGGTGAGTTTCACGGCCCCTTTTTACCTGTTTTACTATTGGGGGAGAAACATGCTTACACACAAACGTATTTTACTTGTTTTGCTGTTGAGGAAGAAACAAACATGAAACACCAATTATCATACTTTTACTTGTTTTCCCCGTGGGGGAGAAACAGGTACGCAAGCAAATATTGTTTTTCCCGCCAGGGGAGAAAACATGACGCAACTATTTGATTATGGTACTTTATATGATATCACTGTTGAGACTAAGCGTAACATGCTATCACAGAAAGTCCTCATCTTATTTCGAACCGTTAATATGGATCTTAGCGAGGTAATGTTTAGTAGTAGTACTGGGTTTGACAAATCCCACCCGCGTTAGTCGCGCTAACTCGATTGGATATCGAACGGGTGAAATGTTAGCCTACTCACATGTGCCAGAGTTGATAGACCTGACAGGAGGCATACAAACACAGTCAGCTTCGGTTGCGAGCGCTTTAGTAAAACATGAACATAGGTTAGCTACCTATAGATATGCATATTGAATGTACATAATTTGGCAAACACACTCTTATTGTAAACTTGAAACCTGTGAACTCACCAACCTTGTGTTGACACTTTTTCTTACATGTTTCTCAGGACGCTAAGCTATGGCACAGGTTGCACAATTAGGACATGCATGGAGTCCTACTGTCATTCTATTCATTTCAAACATGATAAACAGTTTACCTAATTATATTGATTGACGCTTGTTGCGTGTAACTACTTTAAATTTTATATCAACGTTTACGCTTCCGCATTAACTCTGAACTTTTATGTTTTGACATTTCAAGTCCCATATAGTGTCGTTTGATGTAACTAATGACTGAGATCCTGGTGTGTCACCTTCCAAACGGTAAAACTCCGTTAGTGGAATTTGGGGGTGTGACATGATGTTACCTTGAATTGGTGTATTTGTGAACAAGGACTAGTACTTAGTTTTCATTTGATCTTCGTGTTCCCATGTATATTCAGGGTCATGCTCCAAGTTCTAACATACCTTAACCAATTCAATACGATTACGCCCTGTCCCCTGGACTTTTTAGCCAGTGGTTTCAATAGGTTCTTGAACAGGGTGTGGTTTGTCACCTATGTGAATCTCACCGGACGGTATGATTAACGTTTCGTCTAATAAACACTTCTTGAGATTTGACACATGAAACGCATTGTGTATATTGCTTAGTTCCCCATGACAACGTAAGCTTGTAGGTTATTGGGCCAACCCTAGCCCGTATATCAAACAGTCTGATGTATTTATGGTTATGTTTAGTGAGACCTTTAACAGGGCTCGGTCTCCAATTTGGAATTCTAATGGCTTTCGTCTGTTTCTAGCACAACTCTCTTTCGTCTGTCTTGAGTGGCTTTCAGACGATCTTTGATTTCGACGATCTTGTCAATGGTTTCCTGGCCAATCTCAGGACCAGTCAAATGTTTTTCGCCAACCTCTGCCCAACATAGCGATGAGCGACACTTACAACCACACAAAGCCTCAACGAACCGGCTTTAATGCTGGTATGGTAGTTGTTATTATATGAAAACTCAGCCAACGGCGGTGAGTATCCCAATTTCCTTCGAAATCGATTACACACGCATGAAGCACATCTTTTAAAGTTTGGATGGTCCTTTTACCTTGACCGTTCATCTGGGTATGATATGCAGCGCTCATGTCAAGGCGTGTGCCCAAGGCTTCTTGTACTGACTGCCAGATTCTTGACATGAATCGACTGTCCCTATTAGAGAAAATGGAAACTGGCATACCATGCCTAGCCTTAATTTCCTTAATATTTAGCCTTGCACGCTTCTTATTTTTATATGTCTCCTTGATTGGTAGGGAGTGAGGGGATTTCGTCAAATGACTGATGTTTACCCATATAGTATCATAGCAGCTAGACGTTCTGGGTAGATTTGTAATGAAAGCTATGGAATTCTCCTCCCATTTCCATTGAGGAATCTGCGGTTGTTGTGTTCACTCGGGTGATTCCTAACATTCTGCTTTTATCGTCGGGTATCTCCCAACATAGATAGAAATTTCTCCTTACATGTTTTGCCACATAATGGAGTTCCTCGGGATCCTTATACGTTTTATTTGATTCTGGATGAACAGAGTACTTGGGCTTATGGACTTCATCCATAACCACACACATAGGTTAGTGGTACTTGGTACCTAAATTCTGCCTATATCATCCAACTTAGGCTCTAATTGTTTGATTTCCATTTACTTGGTGGTCGGTATTTGAAAACAAGGCGAATACTTCTCCGATTATTTATATTAGTTGTGCAAGAACCCCATATATGATTACCTTCAATATGGTGGGGTTTTATGATACTCATTCCTGATAATGAAAGAAAATGGAGCCTAAGAATCTTGAGTGTACGCTGAAACATGCCCTCTATTCATCTACGCATTATGATGCACAATAGCCAGATCTCTATAGATCTGAGAAAAGAATTACTTGACTTTAGTTGAAGATTGGGTAGCAATGATACAATATGGAAAGGAAACTTTATGTTTGTCCCTGTTATGCTTTTCGAAAGCGTTTTCTCGGACTAAAACTTTATTCTTATTTCAGGTTTCATGTTATCTAGGATCTTCCATTAAAATGGGTCATAATGGATTTAATATTTCAAGGTTCCTTGTATGCTCTTACTAGCAAAGTTCAAGTCTAATCACCACTTTACACTTTACTTGTACCACCCTTCCAAGAAAGACCAACCTTTGGGTTGTAACTTCCTGATATGTAAACTCATGATTTGACCACCATACTCTCGAAGTATGTAAGCCATACGAAGTTCTATGTTTGTTTGGAATATTCACATTCCGTTTAGGTGAGGAAATGAACAGCGATACTGTGAGAATGGTCTCATCGAATCAGTGTTTTCCCCAAAATGGGCTATGGGTTTGTCAACCCATTAAGTTGGCAGAAAGGGTTGATGGCCAACTACTAGTCATACAGTGTGTCTGCACTTCCATGGCGTTCGAATGGTACTTTGGTGACTTACCATTACGTATTCCACTCTTACCGGCCCTAGCCTGAAGTCCTAAGTACAAGGACTCAGGTCATAACATTGATGTAATGAGTGTTAAACATCAAAATTTTGTATTTTTCCTGAGCCTGCGTTAAGAAGTCATTTCATAACAACAGATGCCCTAGAGCTCCTTATTTATAGAAAACTGGGAGTGAGAGAGGTGACCACGCCTCTCCTCTAGGCTGAAA
The DNA here is from genome assembly GCA_023525975.1 of Smallanthus sonchifolius. Lineage (NCBI taxonomy): Eukaryota > Viridiplantae > Streptophyta > Magnoliopsida > Asterales > Asteraceae > Smallanthus > Smallanthus sonchifolius. The sequence continues at coordinate 69,307,984 of CM042033.1, read as the reverse complement.
ACTCGGATCCATTCAACAAGATGATCTTTGGGGAAATGCGGGTACAAAAGGGTATAAAATTATTCTTCTCGAATCCTTGTGGACAGTGGTCTGTTCTGAACAACTCATGCTTACGTCCCTTATGCATATCATGAGCTAATGAGATTAGCAAGAAATTCCGCATTTGGGACTCCTTTAAGAGTTTTGTATGTCGTCCTTCTGTTATTGCATCAATAGTCGTTAGTCCACACCTAGGTTTCTTTGGCATTCGCTTGAGAATAAATCATGGCTTATTTATCACCGAAAGAATAGTCAGATTTAAAGGTGTACTAAATGTCAAAGGTTGTGAGAACAACCTTGTTTGTCCAATATCCCGAAATGTCAGATTACCTACTTGTCTCATGTTGAGCTTCCACAGTATCCATAGGTGCCATGTGTATGTGGGTCAGAATAATATTCTACCCCATTACTGAAGTTAGTGCATAGCACTCTTGGCGTAACTTTCAAGCAATTGTGAGATTGAACTATATGATGGATCCTGAGATTATGCTATAATCTCCCACAATAATTGTGCAATTATTGTAAGTGTTAGTTGTGGTAACGCTCAATTTGAAGCATTCCTGACAAGTAGAATCTCAAAGAATGAATGTGCGAATTCCTTCGTCGTTCAGGATTCACTAAGGATTGGTTGAATTCAATTTGAATTTCTCTCGTTCCTCCAAAACTAGGAGAATGCTTTGTGAACATCTAATTGAGAAGTCCGATTTGTTAAGATCCAATCCTTAATCAATTGACTGAGAACATGGTTTGATCATTAGCTTGGACAACAAGACTCACTAAAGTTCCCATGCACTGCAAATTATGATTACGTGTGCACCCGTAATGATAATTTACTTTGCATGATCCCTGTAGTGTTCCTTCTATCCCCAACTTTTAAATCAATGGGATTTGAAATGTTCATTAGATCGTGTTTGCACACTTATGCAGGAGTGTGTATTGTTTTATCGGATTACTCTTAATTATGTGTACCAATACTCATGAATCTGCCGAATATGGTTGTTGTCGGATGAGGCTAATGGTAGAGAGGCACCACCAGTGTCTCTTAAAATAAAATGTGTATGGTGAAAGTCAGGCACTATGTGTTGGGCAGAGATCCTCAAATGAGTGTCGAGCAACTCATACTCCAAGTCTGTATATATGCATGGATCCACATGATCCTGATGTATGTCTGGGTCTCCTGACCCTTGGAGTTCTCTCCCATTTAGTCCTGCTCATCCACCTTGGATTCCTTTCTTTCTGGGCAATCCTGTCTGCCATATCTCATGGCGAAAGTCTAGGCATCCGATCCAACAAGTTATGAAGGAGAGTATTTATACCGCAAATACGTTAGAAAAATAGCTGCCTCCATGGCTGGAGTAGTTATGGTGCAGGTATAGGTACAGATTCTGGTACGGGTTTAGCCAGTTGTGATACCAAGATCGATAACTGACAATTGTTGCCGTCGTCGCCCAAGCTCAACTCGTAACTCGATCTTCTAAGGTTGCAGTATGCTGAGTACCCGTTATTCTTGACTCGTGATCCAAACAGTAACATGTTGTAAGTGTTTATTATTTCCACATTGTTGTATGTGTTTAATTGTTCATTACATGTGCCATGTAATTGTATTAGTGTAGCTAATGATACCCTAGTGTAACTTCATACACTAATAGTTTACACAAATTGTTCGACAACGGTTGGAATTCCTATACTCAAGTCTTGAGTGTTTTTAGTGTGATGCAAGTCTTAGAAATCTTGGTCCCTAAATGATTCTGGTAAGAGCCTGGGTGTCACTAAGGAAAGCTAATTCGCTAAAACCATTGCTCTGATACCAATCTGTCACACCCCTAAATTTATTTATTTAATAAATAAATACAGGTTGCAACGATTGGTTCATTACACGATAGCGGAAGCTGTAATAGTGATTTCTAAGACTTGATTACATATACGATTACTAAGACTAAATAAATACAATGATCTAAGTCCCTCTAGTTCAATGGTCGACTTGAGACTTGATAATCTATGCCCGTCCGGTTACTAGGAATTGTTCCAACATAGCTAGCCTATTCCAACCGCTCCATGGCTAAAGGTTACCTGAGAAACATACTTGAAAGTGTCAACACAAAGGTTGGTGAGTTCACAGAGTTTGTTAATTTAGTACAGTTAGTTTTCCCCGAAAAACTAGACATGACTTAACCGTCATAAAATAAGTAGTTTTCCTTTGAAAACATATACATGACTTAACCGTCATCAAATAAGTAGTTTTCCTTTGAAAACATGCCCATGACGTTACCGTCATAAAATAAATAGTTTTTCTTTGAAAGCATATCCATTACTTTACCGTCATAAAATAAGTAGTTTTCCTTTGAAAACATGCCCATGACTTAACCGTCATAAAATATGTAGTTTTCACCGAAAACATATACATGACTTGATTGTCATAAAAATAAGTAGTTTTCACCAAAAACATGTACATGACTTAACCTTCATAAAAATAAGTAGTTTTTTCTCGAAAACATGCACATGACATTACCGTCATAAAATAAGTAGTTTTACCCGAAAAGATGCACATGACATTACCGTCACAAATAAGTAGTTTTCCTTATAAACAAATAATTCTAAGCACATATGATAAACAAAACAGGTGTTATTGATCCATTCGTAAGCTAGCTAGTCTTACAAATACTATGTTTATACATGAGACCATAACCAAACCTAACCGATGAATACTCCTCCCTCGCTTTACCACGAGAACGAAACATGACAATATGCGGCCATTTGACCCTTCAGGTTCCGGTTAGCGCGACTAACCATGACCTCATGAACCGTGTGTGTAAGCCTTACCTTGACCAGTTTGTTATCGTTTTCATCGATGACATTCTTATTTATTCCAAGAACGAGGAAGAACATGAAGAACATCTGCGTCTAATTTTGGAACTACTTAAGCAAGAGCAACTTTATGCTAAGTTTTCCAAATGTGAATTTTGGATTCGAGAGGTTCAATTTCTAGGGCATGTGGTAAATGAAAAAGGGATACATGTCGACCCATCCAAAATAGAAGCCATCAAGAATTGGGCAGCACCGACGACTCCGACTGAAGTGCGACAATTTCTGGGATTGGCTGGATATTACCGTCGTTTTATCGAAGGATTTTCAAAGATTGCGCAACCTCTCACCGCCCTAACTCAAAAAGGAAAAGCTTATAATTGGGGCGATAATCAAGAATCAGCTTTCCAGCATCTCAAACAGAAACTTTGCAGTGCACCTATTTTAGCTCTTCCGGAAGGAACCGATGACTTTGTGGTGTATTGTGATGCATCCATTCAAGGCCTGGGTAGTGTCTTAATGCAACGCGAAAAGGTAATCGCATACGCTTCACGTCAGTTAAAGGTTCACGAGAAAAACTACACCACTCATAACCTAGAGTTAGGAGCAGTAGTTTTTGCACTTAAGATATGGAGACATTACTTGTACGGTACCAAATGCACCATCTACACCGACCACAAGAGCCTCCAGCATATCTTCGAGCAGAAGGAGTTGAACATGCGACAACGTCGTTGGGTTGAACTTTTAAATGATTACGACTGTGCGATCCGGTATCATCCGGGTAAAGCTAACGTCGTGGCTGATGCACTAAGCCGAAAAGAAACGAAACCCAAACGAGTTCGAGCGTTACAACTCACTATTCACCCTGGATTGCCTGACAGAATCCGTAGTGCTCAACTTGAAGCCTTGAAAGAAGATAACCTACCGTTAGAAGGTACACGTGGCATGGAAACACAACTTGAAGTAAAATCTGACGGAATTCGTTACTTTGTCGAACGAATATGGGTTCCAGTGTTCGGAAATTTAAGGGAACTAATCATGGATGAAGCTCATAAATCTCGTTACTCCATTCATCCGGGTTCCGATAAAATGTACCATGATCTAAAAGTACTATATTGGTGGCCGAAGATGAAGGCCGATATAGCCACTTATGTTAGTAAGTGTCTGACCTGCGCGAAGGTCAAGGTTGAATACCAAAAACCGTCCGGTCTCCTGCAGCAACCTGAAATTCCCATGTGGAAATGGGAACAAATATCCATGGACTTCATTACCAAATTACCCCGAACCCCTACCGGATGTGATACTATATGGGTAATTGTTGATCGCCTAACAAAATCTGCCCACTTCCTAGCCATCAAAGAAACTGACAAAATGGATAAACTCACTCGAGTATACTTGAAAGAAGTGGTCTCTCGGCACGGAGTGCCAATCTCTATCATTTCGGATCGTGATGCACGATTCACTTCCCGTTTCTGGCAATCATTGCATAAAGCATTAGGCACGCGTCTAGATATGAGCACAGCATACCATCCTCAAACTGATGGCCAAACTGAACGTACTATTCAAACTCTGGAGGACATGCTACGAGCTTGTGTGATCGATTTCGGTAACACTTGGGAGTCTCACCTACCATTGGTGAAGTTCTCCTACAACAACAGTTATCACACTAGCATCAAGGCAGCTCCATTTGAAGCACTTTATGGGCGGAAATGCCGTTCTCCCATTTGTTGGACCGAGGTTGGGGATAGCCAACTCACAGGTCCTGAACTTGTATTTGAAACTTCCGAAAAGATCGTTCAAATTAGAAATCGTATGGCGGCAGCTCGTGATCGTCAAAAGAGCTATGCCGACAAGCGTCGTAAACCTTTGGAATTTCAAATAGGTGACATGGTTTTACTCAAAGTCTCACCTTGGAAAGGTGTCATTCGTTTCGGGAAACGAGGAAAACTGAATCCTCGTTATGTTGGACCTTTCAAAATATTAAAGAGAATCGGACCAGTCGCGTATCAACTGGACCTACCTGAAAGACTTAGTGGTGTACACAACTTCTTTCACGTCTCAAATTTAAAGAAATGCCTGGCAGATGAATCACTCGCAGTTCCTCTAGAGGAACTACAAGTTGATGAACAGTTACGTTTCATCGAAGAACCTGTGGAAATTATGGATAGGGAAGTTAAAACGTTAAAGCACAGTAAGATCCCTATTGTTCGAGTCCGTTGGAACTCGAAACGCGGACCAGAATTCACTTGGGAGCGCGAGGATCAGATGATGCGCAAATATCCTAATCTGTTCAAGCACCCAACTTCAAATTCTTAAGGTACTATTCTAATTTTCGGGACGAAAATTCTTTCAACTAGGGGAGGATGTGACATCCGGAAATTTTATTTTATTTTATTTTATTTTATTTATTTTAATTTTCGGGACGAAAATTCTTTCAACTAGGGAATGATGTGACAATCCGACTTTTTCAGTTAATTCCGTTAACTATTCCGTTAAATTTCCTATTAAAAACTTAACCCCGTTAGTCAAATCTAACCCCAAGGTCTAATTCGGTCACAATATTAATTCAAAACTTCAGGGACTAGTTGTGTAAAGTTACCAAATCAAATAAATTGACCCACCTAAGTCAATTTTATCAAAATTGCTCCTGTTGACTTTTGAAAGTCAACATTGGAATCCTTTTGGTCTCCAATTCGCGAATTATACCCGAAATCCGTTGGAATTAGAACCGTTCTTGCATGATAATGATCATAACGATCATCATTAACCCATTAAACCAACAATTAATCGAATTAAACTCAAATTATGATAATTCATTTCGTAACCGTCGACCATCAACTAGTATCCATCAAATTCGTCAAGTTCTTGTATCAATCTCGAGTATTATCACTCTGCACACATCGAACGAACCTGCCTGAAGCTTTCACACAAACCAGATTAACCGGAGAAGTAGCAGAGAGAGCCGGAGATCAAACCAGTGCAGTCGGAACCGATTTTAGTCGACCTCCACAGTCCCGACATCAATTCAGGTAACTAGATACATCATCAGCTTCGTTTTCATCTCGTAGATGAAATCCCTAACTCAATTAGGGCTTACACTATCAATTCGATCGAAATCTGTAACCTAGGGTTCATCTTTGACCGATTCAATCGAACCCTAGTCTAGACCCAATCAAAATGCAATTAACCTATGCAGTTGGATTCGCAACACCATTTTAATTGAAAGCCCTCTGTCAATTCAATGTTTTATTATACAAATTATCGAGACCCAAAACTAGGGTTCTTCATAAAAAACGATTTGGGGATTTCGATCTTAAACTCAACCTCAATCCAATTAAACCATATATGCAGACTCGCAATCCTCTACTCTATAAAAGCCCTATGAATCCATACATTTTCATTATAAGAATTAATCAAATCAATCCAAAATCAAAACTAGGGTTTTCGGTCCTAGTTTCTGTAATTTAACGATCCAAATCCAATTGTTTTTGCAATTAGCTTTCACCACAGAGTCGTTTTGAGTCGATAATCAAAACCCCTATGATCCTTTGTTGAATCGCGACCGAATCTGAGGGTAATTGGACGGGTTTCGAACCGGGTATGCGTGGGGGAGGGAAACCCATTCGAGTTACTTGATAAAACCATTTCAATCTGGATCATGTTGCGATAGCCTAGCGGCCGGGACTAGTTAGAGCTGTGTGCGTGTGTGGGAGAGACCCGGGTTCGAGTCCGGGCTCCCACAATTATTTTTAAACATTTTTCTGTTAATATTTAATTAATAAAAATCAAACCTTTTAATATTATATTATTATATAAATGGGTTTTAACCCGGAAAACTACCCGTAGGCTCGGGTTTGAATTATTAGCTTATTTTTATAAATTATACCCGCCTTTATAATTTATACATTATTATTATTATCAAGTAAAAATGATATGCTTATATTATTTTAAGCCATAAATTTGTATAAAATAATATGTTTATATTATTTTCAAACCGTGACTCGTATTATTAAATAATATATAAACATATATTATTTCGTATCGTTCTACAACCTCGTATAACAATTGAAACTAAATAATAATATAATTAGTTATATTATTAACTCGCATTGCTACGTTCATAAAAATAATATATTTATTATTTTGTACCACAAATGAGTAATTAGAATATCCTTTCGAATCTAAAAATAATATATTAAATTATATTATTTTCCTAATTTTTGTGAATGACAAAACACCCGGTTATAATTATTATTAGTCGTGTCATTCGTCGCGTAAAGTAATTCCTAACTCCGTGGACACTTTTGTCCACTCTTGAATATTAGAGCGTTTCTTTAGGACGCTTCCCAATCCGTGTCATTGTCACATTTCCCATTTTCCTTTATCCCTAATTTATGTGTTTATAATTTTAGGGCATTCGTAAGTCTTTTGAGACTTACACATGTGGCTCCAACTTTTCCCTTGTGTGATTCAAATCCTTACTCAAGCTCAGGTGAGTTTTCACGGCCCCTTTTTACTGCTTTTAAACTGGGGGAGAAAACATGATACAACTCTTTTGATTTTTGTACTTCATTTTATATCAATTGTTATGACTATGCGTAAACTCTATCATGAAAGTCCTCACATCGAACCGTTTAAATATGAATATAGCGAGGTATGTTGGGTAGTACTACTGGGTTTGACAAACCTCACCCGCGTTAGTCGCGCTAACACGATTGGATATCGAACGGGTGCAATATTGACCTAAACGTGCACCGTGGTTGATAGACCTGGTGGGAGGCAATACAAACAGTCAGTTTACGGTTGCGAGCGTAATAGCAAATAATGAACATGGGTTAGCTACTCATTTGGTATTTATGTTGACTGTACAATAAATCTGGTAAACGTTTATTTATATATTGAAACCTGTGAACTCACCAACCTCGTGTTGACACTTTTTCTTACATGTTTTCTCAGGACGCTAAGCTAAGACACAGGTGCACGTTAGGGCATGCATGGGATTCAACTGCTTTGCTTTGTGTCTATTTATATTGATTGAATTATTTTAATGAACTCTGTTTGATTTGACGTTTGGAGTTTTGGACTTTGGTTTTGGGCGCGTGTATTTTGCGCATTTACTTTCTTTACGCTTCCGCATTGATACTCTGATTTAAAAGGATATTTTCATTTGAGTCCCATGTAGAGTCGTTCAATGTAACTAATGTCTGAGATCCTGGTTTGTCACTTCCCAAACGGTAATACTCCGTTAGTGGAATTTGGGGGTGTGACATTACGTATAGTCATAACAAGTGATATAAAATGAAGTACAAAAATCAAAAAGAGTTTGCATCATGTTTTCTCCCCCAGTTTAAAAGCAGTAAAAAGGGGTCGTGAATACTCACCTGAGCTTGAGTAAGGATTTGAATCACACAAGGGAAAAGTTGGAGCCACGTGTGTAAGTCTCAAAAGACTTACGAATGCCCTAACATTATAAACACATAAATTAGGGATAAAAGAGAAATGGGAAATGTGACAATGACACGGATTGAGAAATGTCCTAAAGAAACGCTCTAATATTCAAGAGTGGACGAAAGTGTCCACGGAGTTAGAAATTACTTTACACGACGAATGACACGAATAATAATAATTATAACCGGGTGTTTTGTCATTCACAAAAATTAATAAAATAATAATATATGTATACGAGTAAATAGTATAACCAACTATATTATTATTTAGTCTCAATCGACACACGATGTTATAAAATGATTTGAAATAATATAAATATATATTATTTAATAATACGGGTCACGGTTTGAAAATAATATAAACATATTATTTTTATATGAATTTACGGTTTAAAAATAATATAAACACATTATTTTTACTTGATAATAATAACAATATATTAATTATAAAAGTGGGTTTAATATATAAAAATATGTTAATAATTCAAACCCGAGCCTACGGGTTGTTTTCCGGGTAAAAACACAATTGTATAACCTTATAATATTATAGGGTTTGATTTTTATTAATTAAATATTAACAAAAAAATGTTTAAAAATGATTGTGGGAGCCCGGACTCGAACCCGGGTCTCTCCCACACACGCACACTGCCTTAACCAGTCCGGCCGCTAGGCTATCGCGTTAGATACCCAGATTAAATCGTTTTAACATACAATTCCAGCGTGTTCTTCTCCCCCATCGTAACCGAGCCAAAACCAGTCCCGATTCCTTTGATTTGGATATCGATCGAACCGAGAAACATGTGGGTTTTGTTGATTAGGTTATTGCGAAACTGTTGGTTAGGTTTAATTGAAAAATCGATTAGTAAAAGGGTGTTTAATTTCGGAATGAGCACCGAAACCCTAGAACAAGGTCATGAAATCGATTTGAACAATTCTGATGTTAGAATTCATTGAAAACATAGGGCTTTTAGAGAATAAAGGATTTCGAACCTGTCCATGATGTTTAATTAGATTGAGATTAAGTTTATGACCGGAATCCCCAAATCGTTTTTATGAAGAACCCTAGATTATGAATTGAGTTGAATTCGATATTAAAAACGGTTGGATTCATAGGGCTTTCGATGAATGGCCAGTTTCGAATCTAACCACATACGTTGATTGGATTATAATCGGTTCCGGGATGGTGATCGATTAAACTGTAAACGCATGAACCCTAGATTCGGGTTCATGTTAAAACCGTTACTGCAAGCCTTAATTATGATAGGGCTATTGCTCTAGAGATTGAAACGAAGCTATAGATAAGATAAATTACCAGAATAGTTGATGGATTGATAGAAATCGAGCAAATGCAGGTCCGACAGCGAACAGCTTGATCTCCGGAGACTTCCTCTGCTACTCCGATCGAATTGGCGTGTGGGATAGCTTCTGTGTGACTCGTCTGGTGTGCGCAGGGGTTTGGTTTGCGAGAATAACATACAAACGATGTGAATTTGGTAGTAATTGATGAGGGTGTCGACGGTTATGAAACGAACGGCCATTTTCGATTAATTCGCAAGTAATGCAGGTGATTAAGGCTCAATGATGGCCGAGAATGTTAATAATGCTCGTAGTAATTAAGAGTATCAACGAATTTCAGTTAAAATCCACGAATTGGAAAATCAAGGATCGAACTTTGACTTCTAAAAGTCAACTGAAGGCAAATTGGTCAATTTTGACTTTTAGGAGTCAATTTATTCAGTTTAGTATAATTACTTAATTAGTCCTTGCAGTTTTGAGTTGATATTGTGGCTGAATTTGTCCTTGAGGTTAGATTTGATTAACGGGGTTAAGTTTTTAATAAGAAACTTAACGGAATAGTTAACGGGGTTAACTTAAAAAGTCGGATTGTCACAGTTCAGGGGACTTTAAGAGCTCTCCTCATGTATAACATAATGTTAGTGTCTTGTTTTCTTGTTATCATATAAAAATGTTTGTAATATTTTCTCAAGTGTATGAAACAACAATGTTTCCAAATGTGTTGAGCAATAACATAAAGCATGATATGTAAGTATGTTTCTCCCCCGCAGTTTACAAAACATTAAAAAGCGAAAAGGGGGCCGTGAACTCACCTTGTGTCTGATGAAATCCTAGCAAATAACCTTGTGCTAATAGTTCTTGTCTATCCGTACCCTAATCACACAAGGGTACTAATGTGTTAAGACTACCCGTCTTATACGTAAGTTGTTCATCCGACTTAACGAATCTCGTTAAGTACGCCTTTGTTTAGTAAAAATAGTGTTTTTATTTACGACTCATTGGTAATTATTATTCCAGTCTAGACGCTTACATATTTTTTGAGAAAATAATATGTTTCCCTATTGGTGACTTATTACCTCGGGTCTTGCCAGGTAAGTCACACATGATCATATAACTTCACGAACATGTATCCTTCAACATAACACATGAATGAAATGAAGGGTTTATGAAGAACACCATCATCCAAGTGTTATTTTATGTGATAGTATATATATATATATATGTAGTTTATATTTGATGTGTCCTTGTCTTGTCCATGGTCCTTCTAGTTTGGTATTTTATGTATGAACATGTACGTGTATAAATATATGTATTCAAACATGACTCATGAAGAAATAAAGCCAAAACTCATCAAGACTTTTATGTTTTATTATGTTCTTGAAAACTCAGATTTTTAGGCGTACTTCGAATAGACTTTTAGATGGTTTTAGAAGACCAAATGACTTGGGGTTTTCTTCTAAAATCAAGTTTATTGAAACCAGAGGAGATGTGAAAAAGTATTGCTAGATTTGGAGTTGTGTAGGTACCTCAAAACAGGAAAATGAAAAGAGGTGTCGAGATTCAACCTGCACTGAGCGGCCTTCTCGCGCCGGCTGTTTGGAGGTCGAATACTCCATGGATTCGAGTGATTCCACTTCGGTTCTTCCTTCTTAACATGGATCTTCATTCTAGAAGAAGAATGGAGAGATTTGGCCAAGGAATGAAAGAGATATGGTCTTGCAAAGTTGGCTAAAAATCTGACAGAAACTGAGTTACGGGAATTGTTTGCATTTTCGGTTTTGGAGAGGGGGATTGGGTGAAATCCGAAAATCAGCTAAGGGAGGGAGGAGGGAGTTAAGGGGTGTTGGTGCAAGTGTTTTATATGGGTTCATGTTCTATTTATAGTAGATAGATTGTGTGTAGGTTTGGTAATCATCATTGGTCATTATGATAAGGTATGGATGTTGGTGTGGTGTGTGGAAGAAGTAAACATGATTGGTATGGGGGTGAGCATGGTGATGTCGTAAGGTGAGGGTGAGGAATGGGGGTTTGGGCTTTTCTTGAAGCATTCACCATATTATCATCATTTCTCCCATCATTACATTAGTCACAATCTAATTACTAATTCCGTTGAAGATCAATGGGTTTGGTTCCATTCCTATGGCCGAAAATGAGGTAGGAAAAATGGTGGTTGGATTGTGATGATAATTGTTGTAGTTGATGTTTTATAGTGTGAGTTGGACGTTCAAATCGGTAGTTCATTATTTTGTGTGACCATTCATAGAAATATTAAAGTGTTTCTTTATTTTATGTTGAGACTTATATATATTGAGTTGTTTCTTTTAGTTGGACTCAAGTGTTGGAAATTTGTAACAATCACAGTCATAAATATCAATTCATATTTGTACTAGTGACGTAATTAAATCAAATAGGGTCATGTCATCATCTTTTGTACATATATATTGTTTGTTATCTCCACCTATGATCTTACGTTTTTTTTTATATTAAAACGTGTCCCTAAACTTTTACCGGAATAAAATCTCGTTAATCACCAACGAACGTTCAATGCTGGTTATTATCGTTTATTTCCTTCTAATTCTTAAAAATTACTAAATATGACACTTGTCCCTTTGCTAGACTCCTGACAATACCATGTCAAAGATAATATTCCAAGAAATATAAAATAGGAATGTGCAAATATGACTATGGGTATTGACCTGGACAACTGGGTGTCACAGTCTTCATCTCCAGCCCCTTCTTCTTCTCCTCTGCCTTATCGGTAGGCTTCTCAACTAGTATCTCCTCGTCCACCGGCTCTTCTTCTTCTACTGGTGGCTCCACTTCCATCCTAGCATCGTTCGCAGCAAAGTGGGCCCTCCAATCTATCTTCCTTACCTCTTCCCGTGACGGAATGTGACGAACAGTGTTGTGGGAGACTTCCTCTACAGTAGGAATCAATGTATCAATAACAGTCTCTACTGCTTCTTCTTCCTCCTCTATTTTTTTGACTCCTAATCGACATGGCCATCACTGAAGCATTAGGGCCTGAAGACGGACCTCCCTGTCTATCCTTCAAGCTCTTAGCGATGTCTCCTACCGTGCGCTGCAGATCCATAATGCCGATTGTTGATTCTTTAGTAAGGTATCGTGCGCATCCAGTCGCTGCTGAGTCTCTTTATCCTTCACCACCAAGTGAGCGAGCATCTGAGTCTGGTTCTCTAGCATCTCTTCTATCTTCTTATCCCTAGAACTGCTCCCAGAACTCGCTCCTGCTTCATATCCTCCATATTGATTTGAGCGGGCATTAAACCCAGGCGGGTTATTTCCAGATCTCCATCCCGAGCCAAAAGAATTGTTATAGTTATTATACCCTCGGTTCTGGTTGCCCACAAAGCTCACCTGCTCCTGCTGACTGATGAGGCAGTCCCTGGTGTCGTGGCCTCCTCTGCACACCTCACACCGTTGAGCACTCAGCTTCAGCTCCTTAATCTCATTCGCCATCGCTGCGAGTGCAGCAGCGACACTAGTATTAGGGTTGACCTGATGCACACCTCTAGGATAAGTGGCTGGTGCCCTAGCACTAGGAATGGAAGTCCTAGTAGATGGCCTCTATTGTCTCGCCGGAGCGAAGCTAAGCAGGTGAGCTTTGCGGGCAACCAGCTTGTCCATGATATGGCATCCCGCAGCTGTGTTGAACATTTGCTACTTCTCGAATGTGAGACCATTGTAGAACTTCTCCACTATCGCCCAGTCAGAAAGACCATGTTGGGGACATCGGCTCAACAGTGCGTTGAACAGGTCCCAGGCCAAGTGATAAGGCTCATCAGGGTCCATCCGGAACGAATGAATCTGGTCCCTAAGGCGAGCGGCCCTGGAAGGTGGATAGTACTTTTTCATAAACTTGGCTTGCAAGTCCTCCCATGTGGTGATAGAATTTTCGGGGAGGGTGTTAAGCCAAGTAGAAGCACGACCAGAGAGCGAGAATGGAAAGAGACGCAAGTAGATTGATTCCTTAGATACACCCGTGATATTAAAGGTATCACATATGCGCACGAAGCAGGACAGATGTCCAGGTGCATCCTCATCCTCGAGGCCATGGTACTGAGTAGAATGAGTGATCGTACACATGAAATGTGATGGGACCTGCCAAGTATTGGCATTAGGGATAGTGGACCTGCCAAGGACCCTATCACTGGCTCTCTAGTGCACGGTACACCTCGCTGGTGGGTCAGCATCGCCCATATTAAGAAAAGGAATTGGGCTAGTGGGACGTACCTTGTTTTTGCATAACTCTTTCAAACGCTCCCGGAAGTCGCGGGTGCGCTCGTTAAGCTCTCGTTCGGGCTCTTCGTAAGCTAAATATTGTGGTGATCCCTGCGAACGAGTATGTTGCATAAACTGATACACAAAAATCAAAATAAAGACTCAAAAACAGAAAGACTCGATCCTATGTTAGACACTTAGATAGGACACACAAGTACCAAATAGGACAAAGACACAATTAAGACTCACAAATAAAAGAAACAAAACAAACCAAAAATCACAAAAAGAACTAGTCAAAGCTAATGTTGCTATTGTCAAGTGTCCCCGGCAACCGCGCCAAAAACTTGATGTCGCCCAGACGGTCTATAAAAACTAACAAATAAACCTAACTTAGACTCCTAACTAATAAATGGAGTACCTCTGAACTAAACCGCACTAACAGGCAAGTGTACCTATCGAGTGTAGCACAGCTTAACGGTAAACCGGATTATTGAACCCTAGAGACACAGAACAGCTAAACTAGACTTTAACTCGGACTATAAATGATTTGGTTGGGGGGTTTACTACACTACTAATTTAACTAACAAATGCAGAACTAACGATTGACTCTACTATCCAGACAAAGAACTCAGGGAAATAACATGAATGGCTATCAAATTCTAATTATAATCGATTAGGGTTTTTTTTACGGAATTTAAGTCTCTCGCGTATCACGAAAGAACATGGAAAGCCCCTCGCGTACCGCGAGGGCCAAAATAGTCACAGCCGGTTTTAAGTTTCCTCGCATACCGCGAGACTTGGTGGTTATCCCTTCGCGTACCACGAGGGAATGAAAATCTAACTTTTTCACTTTTAATCCTTAGGCTTTCTTCTCTTGCTCGATTTCTTCATATATTGACTTGTAATTATCTCGAGGTCCTGTAAACCTGACTAAGACTCAAAACAAAACAAAAACAAGTAAAAACATATACAAAACTATCTAAAAACGCATGAATACAAATGAATAAAGATGTGTGTTTTGCACTACATCAATATTCAAAAAATTTTATGTTTAGTTTATATTTTTTTGAGTTAATTACACGGATAGTCCCTGTGGTTTGGCCAAATTATGGATATAATCCCTTACTTTGAGAAATTACGGGTTTGATCCCAGCATACTTTGATTTCCTTTCACTTACGGTCCTTGGAGTGGATGAGAGTTAACTTTTCTGTTAATTTTTTTTAATATGACCAAAATACCCTTATCTTATAAATACAAAATTACAAAAGAAACTCAAAATTATATATTAATAAATAAACACAGATATTAACCCATCCCCGCCCCATTGTTTCCTGCCCCTTATTCTTTGATGTATGGCGGCCTCCGTCGCCACCGCCGCCACCGTCCGGCAACCTCCACCAACATTGTCGTCGGTGTCCCTTCTTCATCGCAGTGAACTACCTCGTCCCTCTTGATTCTGATGTTAATTATATTAGTATTCATGTATTCTCCGTAAAAGGGAACATTTAGAATGTGTTCTCCTCTTATAAACTTCTTGTTGGGCCACCATTGTCTACAATTGATCTCAAAGAAGTCGAACAAAGGTTGGTAAAAGACTTGGTATGAGGTTCGTAGAAGCCAAAGCCAGTACCCTTATCTTAGAAATACAAAATTAAAAAAGAAACTCAAATTTATATATTAATAAATAAACACATGTATTAACCCACCCCCACCCCATTGTTTCATGCCCCTTATTCTTTGATGTCCGGCGGCCTCCCCCGCCACCGCCACCGCCACCACCGTCCGGTAACCTCCACCAACACTGTTGTAACATCCCGAAAATCTATCAATTTATGATTCGGCCAAAAGGTGACCCGTATCTTCGAAAAACGAGAAAGTTGCCGAGAGTTTCACGTAAAACTCTATTCGTAGGGATAAAGAGCCCGGTTAGCAAGGTTTTCAGGTAATAACTGGAATTATGGAAAACGAGGGACTCGGCTAGCCATAGATGGAATAGTTTAGATTCAAAACGCGCAAAGGTAGAGACGCAAGGACCAAATGTAACATTTAAAAACAACATTTAGAGGAAACCCTAGGCCATTCGGCCTAGGGGACTTACGACGGCAGAGGGACGAACGAGTAAGAGAGAGAGCCGGAGAAGGAGGTCGACGGCGGCGTGAAGGGAGTGGTCCGACGTGTACGACTCCCGTATCAAGCAAGGTACTTCCGTTTACTAGTTTATATTCTCGTTTCCTTTGTTATGAACTAGATGGTTAGCGGGGGGAGGGTTTGGTAATGGTGTTGCCTCACGGAAATGGGCGACGGAGGAAGGCTAAGGTGCAACCAGTAACGGTGGTCGGTCGTGATGAAGCCGCGGCAGACAAAGCTTGGTGACGAGTGTTGCTGTGATGGCCTTCGGGGATGGTTGTAGCCGGCATAGGGGACTCGGTGGAGGTAGGGAAGACCGCACCACAGCGTGCGGCGGTGGAGCGTGGATGTGGAGAGTGGGGTTACCCGATTAGGTTTGGCACAATGGAGGAGATGAAGACGACGCGTACGGTGATGCGCGGTGGAGGAGACGGACGGAGACAGGAACCGGTTAGGTTTCTACCCGATTGGAATGGTGCATGGCATGCTTTACGTGCATGCATGGGAAGTGATCGGTTCGCGCATGAGTATTCTCGTGGGTTAGGGTTTTCCTTGCATGGATTACATGCGTGTATGGAACCCGGTGTGCGTACGCGCAAGTTTGAGGGTTTGGGGTTTGCATGATCAGGTATGAGCATGCATGAGAGCCCGAATCATGTATCCAAGTTCTAAGCGGGTCAAGGACGACCCGGATCATGTGCAACCACAGAAGGGAATTGATAAGCCGGGGTAACGAGTAGTCAAGGCCGAGAGTTATGGTTTATTTATTTATACGTTACGCGGTGTAAGTTTAGAACGTGTTCTGATCATGTGACCACGCACTTGACAGGTTTAGGGCTTTGAGCGTAAAGGGGCGAGTTGCAGAGCAGAGACTGAGACTCAGCACAACCGGTGAGTTTCTAATCCCCTCTTTTAAATGTTTTACTGTTTTGGGGATATCGTACATACTCACATGTTTTATTATACGAACGTATTACGAGTTATAATTTAAACTTGAAGTGTTTTATGGGACCATTATGTAATAATGAGCTAAAGGTCGTTATGGGATCCTTAGGGTGGGTGAACAAGAGTTGGGATGATCTGTGTATGTCATCTTATGAGTTAGTCGGGATGATTCGGGAATTTAGTTAAACATGCGATGGTTATATAAGGAGAGTTAGCAGGGGAACCCGTATGTGGTTCATTAACGAGTCAAGTAGATGCTAGTATGCTGTTAAGCGTCATGTGTTTGATGTTGTGAGTATTGTGTCGTTGTCCTCGTGACACGGAGAGTATCGTGTTTGCATGGGTCTAGGTGGTGTCCATGGTATGTACGGGCTATAAGTCGGTACGATGATTATGTGTTGCATAATTACCTATTCGGAAAGAGTTGGGTAATGGGTCTAAACATTAAGAAGATACGTCTAAAGTAAGTATTGGATTACACATGTAAGTGATCCGTGAAAGGGTGGTGAGTCGTAGTACATGTCCAGGTAGTACCATGTGTATATATGTGTTGCTTTGTGTGCTTGCATTGTTGTCCATGTGCATGGTCAAAAGTGGTGTGGAGGACGGAGTCCTTCGGGGTCATCATTGTATAGGTGATGTGTCAGTCACCGTATGGTAGATGATATAGTCACAGTGTGGGTGGCCGGGTAGTCATCGTAGATGACGAGTGTGTCACTATGTTTAGTGGCGAGGCCTTGTAACAAGGGTATAGCTGAGCTTAGGACGAGTATCCCGACGAGGATAACCTTGACGAGGGTGCGGTGATGAGGTATGTGTTTGTGTGCATTTATATGTGTTAAATTGCATGCAAGTGATGAGTTATATTTATTATGTATGAGATGGTATTGACGTGATAAATAGATGGAATCAATGTGATGTGTCGAGTTAGATTGAACGTTGTGTCGGGAATAGTACATTGTGTGTAACTGTAAGTCAGTCAGGTTATGAGAGTCCTGGTTAGGACTGGTAAGTCGGTGTCTAGAGGTTGGTCAAGTTAACCAGCGTATGGTTAATATATATGGTAAATTGTGAGTTACCAGAGTGGTAAACTCGTTCTATGTCGGTGAGACTTACTGAGTTAAAATGGTGGGTAGAGTCTGGGGTGGTGAATCCTTTGGGATATTATAAGATAACAGGGGTTATTTATATGATGAAAATCTATACAACTATTTTCTAAGGAGCACAGGGTCTTGAATGGAAATAATTATATAAAGAGATTAGTTGGCTGTTGTTTAAATTAAACTATTAGAACTCACTCAGCATAGCTGACTTTGTATGTACGTTAGATTGTTTTGCAGGAGATTCAGTTAGACGAGGTATCTTGGCTTGGAAGCGGGGCTACTCGGGTTGGTGTGCATGCATTCGTTCGGTAATTTTATCAAAGTTAACGAGTTTAAATATAACATTATTTTGAGAAAGACTTCCGTTGTTTTTTTAAATGAAAGTTAGATGTTTTTAAATCGTTTAACCAGTTATGAGAATCAACTGTAGGGTGCCTGGTTTGGGGCCTTACAACTGTCGTTGATGTCCCTTCTTCATCGCAGTGAACTACCTCGTCCCTCCTGATTCTGATGTTAATTATACCAGTGTTCATGTATTCTCCGTAAAAGCGAACATTTAGAATGTGTCTGCTGTTATGAACTTGTTGTTGGGCCACCATTGTCTGCAATTGATCTCAAAGAAGTCGAACAAAGGTTGGCAAAAGACCTGGTATGCGCTAATCAGATGGACAGCGATATACACATTGGCAAAGTCAATGAGCCAAAAGGGTTCGTAGAAGCCAAAGCCAATGAGGAAGTTGCCAGGTGCAACCATCCCAAATCAAGAACCGAAAACAACAGGAATTAGATCCACATGTCAATTACCATGAACATTTAAACAATTCGTATTAACAGAAGAAATTTCATCTTTTTCTTCAACGTGAGTGGGAGTTTTTTGAGTTTGGATAATGATATCACCAAAAATTATGGCAGTTCTACGCACCATTCATCTTTCATGTCCCGATTTTTGAATGCCAAAGAATATCCGTTGATGGGGTTTGGATCTCTTGGGGGGAGTGGTTTTGATCGACAATGGTGATAGAGAGTTTCAGGCGATGGGGTAGTCTTTCGATTTACGAGCTTAGGTTTTAGTGGTGATTAGGCAACATTGGTTTTCCTGACCTAATCAGAGGGTAGCTCTAGGTGGTGGTCGTCGTGGGCGGAGACGGAGGCGGGGGCGCTCGGTTGCAGGTGCTAACTAGGGCTACAATCCACCCCTTACGAGTCTCGACAAAGGGAAGGTCGGTCGACGAGTTGGGATGGGGTGGCGCTGGCGATGAAGAAAGGATGACTGTGAAGGTGTTAGTGGGGGTTGTCGAAATGTCGTCGACGGTAGGGAGGGGGAAGATGACGGTGTTTGTACAGGTTGTCAATGAATCAGTGGTGTAATGGATGGTCCTTCATCTTCAATTCAATTTTATAATGGATGGTCCCTACAAGAATTCATATTTATTAATATATTCTTTTTAATTTTATTTATTTAATATCAAGGGTATAACGGTTTTTTCATAACCACCTGACTGAAAAACTTAACCACCATCCACTCAATGGACCGTCAGTGAAAGAAAATCAAAGTATGATATGACCAAACCCGTAATTTCTCAAAATTGGAGACTATAACCGTAATTTGACCAAAACACATGACTATCCGTGTAATTAACTCTATTTTTTTATTATTGATTCCTTAATGTAATTTTTTTATGTTTTCCACACCTCTTCTTTTTTTCCAATAAGGAGAGGAGACGCGGGTCGCTGGAAGTACGAACTAGCTCATTCATCGATTCAGCTGATCAACAATCAAGCATAAACCCAACCACAAATCCAAACTTTGTAAAATTCCATCGTTACCCTTCCAAATCCCACCTTCTTCGATTTCAATTTCTCCGAAACCCTAGTTTTTTTTTTTAATTCCGATTTCAATTGAAATTTCAGGGCTTTAGAATGGAATCATCATCTTCAGTGATAACTCCGGAAGATGTATTGGAGTCGTTGATGAACGACGGCACAATTGACACCTTGCGATTGAAAATCATCAATCAGCTCAAAGCAAATGTAGGTTTTCATGTTCCTTCCCTTCTATATTACTGCTTCACCATCTATACATGTATATGAAGGTACTGGTTCTTTGTATCAAACAGTGAAGAAATGAAAGACTTAGTGTATATAATTGGTGGACACTGGTATCTTTCTGCACCAAAAAGATTCAGTATTTAGCCTGCTTAGTTCAAATCAACGAAAAACCTGCTAAGTATTGTTTTTTAAAGGTTTAAAATAGAGCTTTTTGTGGGTGAACCATGGTTCAGGGAACCCACATTAGTGAACTGCAGTAGCCCTAAGCAAATAAGACTCAAAAAATTTAAGAGCTAGGTAGTCAAAGGCGCAAAGGGTGAGCCTTGAGCCTAGGCACAAGGCGCTTAAAAAGCATACGCTTGAGGCAAGCAAGGCGCACGTATATTCGAGACCATTTTTAACTGTTTTAGGCTGGTTTAGTCTAGTTTAGACTGTTTTAGACCTTGGTTTTAAATTGCGCGCATAATGCATAATGCGCTGATGCGGTGTAAAGAGCGCATCGCAGCACTTGTTGTGAGGCGATTACATGATGCGCTCATGTTGCGACGATGCGACGCAATATGCGGTCGCAATATCCGTCTGATGCGTTGCAATATGTAAAATTGGGTCAAATCTTTAAAATAAATGGGTTGGTTAGCTAAAAGAAGTACAAAAATGCAATTCTATCTTCTTATTGTATGATTTCTTTGTTGTTTAAGTATGTTTTTACAACTTGTTATGTATAATTAATATTTTAGTATTTTTGTAATAAAGAGCGCATCGCATACGTGATGCGCTCGCATCGCGCAAAACGCATCGGATTTTGGGACCAAACGCATCGGAGCGCATCGCGCAATTTAAAACCAAGTTTTAGACTAGTTTAGGCCAATTCACACAGGTTTTTTGCAGATCTTGACCTGTCTTTTCAAGTTTTTTTGCGCCTCTGCTCCTTGATGGATGCAAGGCGTTTTTGCTGTGCTGGCGTGCTGCGCCGCACCTGAGCGCCTTTGACTACATAGGTTAAGAGGTAGTCTGTGTATCTTCTTTACGGAAAATGTTGTTTTGAAATTCTATGATTTTAAACCATCTTGAGGTGAGTTTAGTTTGGTGTTGCACTTGTTCAGTTGTATGATTTCAAGATGGTTTCTTTGTATAGGAAGGTTTAAAGAGTACCACTATAAAAATGGTAGAGCAGAGTAAGGTTCTCAACACACCAGGGGCGGAGAAACAAACTAAAAGGGAACTCTTTGATGCTCTTCGGCAAGAACTTGAGTAAGATTTTCTAAATCATAATTCATTTGAAGACTTAAATAATCTTTTTCTTCAATATCTTATTGTTTGAAATTATATTCTGTATTGTTTTGATTTAATGCAGAACCCCTGTGCTTGAAAAGGCTTCTAAATCAGTCTGGGAGTTGATTTTAGATGGTAATGGGTTAGGAAAAGAAATAAACGAAACAGTTGAAAAAGTGTTTTGTAGGCTAAGCGGTAGAGAACCGCCATTGTTTGCTCCCAATGGTGAATTGCAATCTGAAAAAGGAAAAGAGAAAATGGCTGGAAAAGGCAAAGGAAAAGAAAAGCAAAAAGAAATTCAAAAGGAAAAGGATAATGTGGACCCTACACCAAAGAAAAGAAAGTTGGATGAGACAACGAATGCGAAAGACCTTGCAGAAGAAGTTGCAAACTGATCTGCAGATGTTCTTTCAGTTATCAAATCTAAGAACCCTAGGCAAGTGTCACTAACTAATAGTCTTTATTTGCTTGCTTTATTTGTTTCTCATGGTTCTGTTTTAAAAGTGATTAGTAATAAGATATTTGGTTGGTTGGCAAATTTCTAGATTTTTATGGAATTAATCAGTAAAATGACCAAAAAGACATTATTGTGAAAAAAGGAGAAACTTTATGTGAAATTGAAGTAAAAGTTTCTCAATTTAGGTTAAAAGAAGGGGTAAATAGGTCAATTTATCCTTAGATTGCGACTAATACGCGACTGATTGTCCAAATTCGACAAGTTAACGTTCAGATAATCAAAAAAAGAATATGTTTATCCATATCGTGACTTCAAGACTCAATAATCAGATAATCAACCTATAAAACGTAATTTCAAACACCCCCTTCGTAGGAGATAAGTCTATTGACCAGCTACTCTTCTATCATGATTATATTTGTTACCTCAACCTCCAAAACATTTCAACGAGTATTTAGCATTTTCAACCAATTTCTTTATACCTCATTTTGAAACGACTAACATACTTGTGAAGTTGAATAAACAAACAAACAATACCTTGTAATATCTCACTCATAACAGAGCTATTGATAGGGTTTGGGGAGGGTGGGATGAGGACAAACCGTTTTTTTTTACGTGTACAGATAAACTTGGTAAAGGATTGTATATTGATTGTGTGGTAATTGTGATTACAAGGTGATTACATATAGGATATTTATAGACTAAGATTACAAAGATTAGGGCCGGCTATAGTTAGCTTAGGGCCGGCCTATACTAAACATATGTCAACTAATATTCCTCCTCAAGCTAAGGCCGGGACCGGACTTTCAGCTTGGACTTCAAGAAGAGGAACCGGTCTGAAGACAAGGGTTTTGTGAAGACATTCGCAATCTGATCATGTGTAGAAATAAACTGAACAAATAACTTCTTGTTTGCAACTCTTTCCCGAACAAAGTGAAAGTCTACTTCAACATGTTTTGTTCTAGCATGAAAGACTGGATTGGCAGAAAGATAGGTAGCTCCCAAATTATCACACCATAAAATCGGAGGTATCTTCATAGGCACACGAAGCTCAGTCAATAGTGTTTCGAGCCAAGTTAATTCAGCAACGGTATTGGCTAAGGCCTTGTATTCTGCTTCAGTGGATGACCGAGAGACAGTCTGTTGCTTTCTGGCTAACCAAGAGACAAGATTGGAGCCCAAATAGATAGCATATCCCCCCGTGGAACAACGGTCATCTGGACAACCGGCCCAGTCCGCATCAGAAAAGGCCGTTAACTTGTGGGCATCAGTATAGGCATGTAAAACAGAGGAGGAAGTGCTGGAGATCAACAGACCATGATCAGACGTCCCATGTAGATACCGTAGAATACGTTTAACAGCAGACCAGTGATTTTCAGTTGGAGAATGCATGAACTGACAGACTTTGTTGACTGCATAAGTGATCTCAGGTCTTGAGAGGGTAACATACTGTAATGCTCCAACCATTTGCCTGTATTTAACCGGATCATTAATCAGGGGGCTGTCACCAAGAGAAAGAGAGACACCGGTAGCGCATGGTGAAGGAACCGGTTTAGGATGTGATAAGTTTGCCCGAGCAAGTAAATCAGTAATATACTTCTTCTGAGAGAGAAGAATATCAGACCCGGTGCGTACAACCTCAATTCCCAAGAAGTAAGATAAGGAGCCCATGTCTTGTATGGCAAAGGATTGGCTCAGGCCCTTGACAATGCGATCAATTTCAACGTTGTTGTTACCTGTTAAAACAATGTCATCGACATAGACAAGCATATACAAGAATGTGCCATGATGAGCGTATATAAAAAGGGAGGGGTCCGTTTTAGAACCCTGAAAACCAAGAGCAGTCAGAGCGGCTGTCAGTTTTTCAAACCATGCTCGTGGTGCTTGTTTGAGCCCATAAAGGGACTTGTGTAAAAGACACACGTGATTCGGTTGTTGAGGATCAACAAACCCCTGTGGTTGTTTCATATAAACTGTTTCCTTCAAATCACCATGCAAGAAGGCATTTTGAACGTCCAGTTGACGTAAGGGCCAATGACGTGTAACCGCCAAGGAAAGGACAACCCGTATAGTGGTAGATTTTACCACTGGACTGAAAGTGTCAGTATAGTCAATACCCGCCTGTTGATGAAAGCCTTTGGCGACTAATCGCGCCTTGTGACGCTTAACAGCCCCATGTTGATCTCTTTTAACTTTATACACCCACTTGCAGTCAACGATATTTACATTGGGAGCACAAGGGACCAATGACCAAGTACCATTCCGTAGAAGTGCAGTGTATTCATCTACCATAGCCCTACGCCAGTGAGATGCTTTGTTGGCAATGGCAAAGGAGGTAGGTTCAACATCAAGTGATGGTTCAGGTGCGGTAGTGGATGTATGGAAGGAGTTAGGTGTGAATGTGTGTGTTTGTTTAGGATTTTGGCGAAGGTTTGATGGACGAGGACGGGGTGGAGGATTGGTAGTAGAGGTGTTTGTGAAAGAAGGTGGAGGCGGTGGTGTTGCGGTGGCAGTTTGATAACGGTCAAAGGCTGGGGGCTGAGATGTGGGCTGAGTTGTAGGGCGCCGGCTATAGGTTTGGGTGGGCTGGTGTTGTGACCTAGTGGTGTCGGGGTCAGCTGTTGGTTCAGGAGTGTTTTGGGCTGGAACAGGATTGGTTTGGGCTGGAACAGGAGTGTTTTGGGCTGGTGATTCTGGTGTGGTGTGGGCTGGTGGTATGTCAGGTGGAGGTTGGGTGGGCGGATATGGGTAGGAAGAAACATAGGGGTTAGTAGGTGTGGAAGGGTTGGAATGTGGTGTAGTGGTAATGGAAAAAGGAAAGATATCTTCATGAAACCGGACGTGACGAGCGATGTACATACGTTCAATGAGAGGGTCAAAACATCGGTAGCCATGATGAGATGTGCTGTAGCCTAGGAAAATGCAAGGGATAGATCGGAAATCCATTTTGTGTGGATTATAGGGACGAAGATGAGGAAAGCACTGACAACCAAAGACACGAAGAAATGAGAAATCAGGTGGTCGTTTGAATAAATATTCAAAGGGAGAAATGGTGGAGTGAGTGCGAGAAGGCATGCGATTGATTAGGTAAACAGCCGTTTCAAAAGCAAAGTGCCAAAAGCGTTGTGGAACATGAGCTTGTGCCATAAGGGTAAGGCCAGTTTCAGTGACATGACGGTGACGGCGTTCAACAATGCCGTTCTGTTCACTTGTATGTGGACAGGACAAACGATGGATGATACCAAGGGAGGCGAATAGAGGTGATAGACTTCTAAACTCTCCTCCCCAATCGGACTGAACCGTTTTAAGTTTGGTGGAAAATTGACGTTCAGCCAATGTGACAAATTGTTTAAAAATGGCAAAGACCTCAGATTTTCGTTTCATAGGGAACAACCACATAAATTTTGAAAAATGGTCAACACATAACAAAAAATAATTATGACCATCATACGAAGGGACAGGGGCAGGACCCCAAACATCACAAAAGACTAAATCTAAAACATGAGTACTTTTATAATCAGATAATAATAAATGCAGTTTGGAGGATTTCCCAACTGAACAAGAAGTACAATCAGATTTAAAAGTCTTTGTAGAAACAGGTAAACGATATTTAGAAAGCATAGTCTTGAATAATTGAGAGTGTGGATGTCCCAATCGTTGATGCCATGTGGTTGTAGTAGCACGAGTGGTTGAAAAAGCGACTTTTGGAATTGGTTGTTTGGTTGGAAGCTTGAGGGAGTAGAGCCCATCTTCACTTGGCCCCGTGAGGAGGATAGTGTGTGTATACTTGTCCTTCACAGAAAAAAAAGTCGCATGAAATTCAAAGTAAACATTATTATCTTGACAGAATTTTTGGACAGAAAGGAGATTCTTTTTAAGTGCGGGAACATGAAGAATATCTTTTAGGTAAAAGGTTTTGTTAGGAGAACAGAAGGTTTGAGAAGGTTTGTGAACCAATGTGTAAAATGGGTAGAGCCATACCATTACCAACATGAAGACTCTCATCACCGAAGTAGGGTTCGGCAGAATCAAAACTGACATATCAACGAAGGAATGATGGATGTTCAAGTCCGAGCCAAAGATCACGTAGAGGAGGTGTGTGGTGCATATGCACGTTCAAGTCCGAGCCAAAGATCACGGGAAGTAACACCTTGAACGTGTTGAAAGGAGCTTTCGGAGATAGTGGAGATGATGAGCATACGGACGTGCGCATCATTACACAACCATGTTGTGTAATCGGGGTTGGGTTGAGAAGCAGGTTGTTCTGTGCTGTCTTTGTCTTTGCCAGAAGCGGATGGGACTGGAACAGTAGACTGCGGACATGGAATGCTGCCATCAACATAACCGAACAGGCTGTGGGTTGTTAAAAACGGCTGTAGCATAAGCTTCCAATGACCGTAATTAGTGGAAGATAGGGTGAAGGTGAATTTGTGTGAATTGTGGGATGTCTTCTCAGCAGTAGTGAAGGGTGTTAATTGAGGATTAGCCATCGGAAAAAAAGAGGAGAGAGGTGCCTTGTGGCGGCTGTAAAAAAAAATTAGGGTTAGGCTCTGATACCAAGATAAACTTGGTAAAGGATTGTATATTGATTGTGTGGTAATTGTGATTACAAGGTGATTACATATAGGATATTTATAGACTAAGATTACAAAGATTAGGGCCGGCTATAGTTAGCTTAGGGCCGGCCTATACTAAACATATGTCAACTAATATGTACAGTATACAGTATAGTAATCCAGATACTCGTGAAATTGAATAGTGTTGCTGAAAAAGAAAAAAAAACAGAAAGAAATTGCCACCTGGTTCGGTTCATTGAAGTAATATTTTCATAGTTTCCATGTGTCCAAAATTGAAATTTTATTACCCAGGTTTAGTTCCAATGTTATTAACATGTGATGGTTTGATAAAAGCAGGAAGCAAATCTGCACGGTCTTACAGCGGCATCAGGCAAATCTGGTCGTGACCTTTAGAGACGCTTTAATGGCTGCAGATATTTCGGTTTGTGATCTTGGGTTTATTTAAGGTGTAGGAAACTGTAAATTGTCTTTGGCTGTTGTTTCTGGTGTTTGGTGTTGAACCACTTTGTGGTTTTGACCAAACAAAGTCAAACCTAGGTATTGTAATTCCTAATCAAGATTATTTAAACAAATAGAACTGATTTAGATAGTTTAAAGATCATCCTAGTTTGTTTTGCTCTATAAATTTTAGAACATGGATGTTTTGGTTTTTGGGTTTTCATCAGATTTGGTATTTTTAGGTTACTTTTTGGTAGTTTATTTATTTTATGATAATTTGCCCTATGATATTTGTTGATAAGTCAATGAAAAAATGACATAATGTTTACAAAAGATTTAGTCTTAATAATTTAATGTTTGTTACAATACATTATTAATGATCAAAAGCTATCATGTCAACTAAGTTGATTTTTAACTCTTTTCACACTTTGCCTTTAGCCCAATACGAAAAAGGCAAACTACACAGCGAATTGATAATGATTTTGAAAGACAACTGATAATCATAATAATACAAATTAAAATACATGATAGATTTCAAGAATATATTATGTTATAATACCCATTTTCAGCCTTCTAAATAACATAAACATAGCACAAGGTAGCTAGCATGTGTACCAATGTGTGACGGTGTAAGGGTATTCATACAATCCACCCACTAGGTAAATAATAGTAGCATATGATTGATACATACGTCTCAAAATACATAACCACTATTTCTTAAATAAAACATGCGAGATATCGTGAACTCGGCTCATTATCATGGATGGTGTCACTTCATTGATGTCGCAATGACTTGTCTAGAGTATAAAAGTAATAGCACAATATATTTGTATTTATCAAGTATGCTAAGCTTCAAATGTGTATAATAATCTAGCCAAAGGCGCGCAACTTATGATCATTCGTGCATACAAATCCGTATATACAAAATGTTTAATTAAGAAATTAAAAAAAAATACTATAAAGCATCTAAGTTTCTAATTTGGTTTTAATTTTTATAGTTTTCTCTGGTTCGTTGATCATAAAATAGTAAAAAGTTTATATTATTGTTATTATAAAGTTACTTAAAGTTCTTTTTAACTCAAAAAATCATCTAAGATTTATTAATTTTTTATTATTTCCTTTTAATATATGTATATTTATTCAAATGGGTTTATTTAACAAATCATTCTTTGTCCCGGTGGTCAAGCGCTTACACTTCAAACGCCCCATTTGGGATCGATCCGTAGTATCCTTCTCAAGGCCGTTCCGTTCCGTTTTATGGTTGTTTTTTTTTTCCACTTTCTTTTTTTGCATATATAAACAAATTGACACATAGAATAATTATAATTATAAACAATATTAAAACAAAACTGTTAGAAATAGTTAACTTTCGTTGTTTTATGGTTGGGCCATTAAAGTTTTGTGATTTACAAACAACGCACTTTGATTCGTCCGTTTAATTTTCTTTTTACATTTCCATTTTCAAACGTAAACAATATTAAAACTGAGCCCTGTGTTTTTGTTTTGTTTACAAACTATAAATTTACATGTTTTATGAAAATATATCATTGTAACGTGTTTATTTTTATTTACGTTGCGATACATATTTAGTTTAAAATGTGTCATATTTTATTTATTTACTATTTTGCCCTAGGCCGGTTTTTGAGTGTTTTTTTTTAACTTTTTTTAAATTTCTTTTTTATTTAACTAGATAATTTTTGAAATACTAAATTTTATATTTTATTTAATTATAGCATTCTTGAAATGTTAAACGAGATAAATTTAATTTTATGTTTATTTTTTACAATTATGTTATTATTTAATATTTTAATTACTTAGAGATGTACTATCGGACTGTTAGTGATATTCGTTTTTATTTTTTTCGATCGATGTAAAACACATATCGCAATCCTTTTGAGCATATCCCAACTTTAATTTTTGAGGTTTCTCCTCTCGGTTGATATACCGAGTTTCGGTACCGTATTCATATCGTAATGAACCGGACCGATACCGAGCGAACCCCCGCCGCAACGCGCGGAGGAGTTTTACTAGTTGTTACAATAGTTGAAATACCTTTAATGTTGTATTACGTTTACATTGAATATTTTTAGATATAAAAATAAATATAAACATGTAATGGTCTATATACTAGGAGGGCATCCAGCGCTTCGCGGCACGGTTTCATGGGATTTTTTCAAACCGATATCAAAATGGCAGTTCGGTTTAAAACCCGACCGGTTTCAATTTCGGTTCCGGGTCGGTTTATAAACCTTTTTTTTCCACCTTTAAGAGAGTATATCAATCCACAGGGATAACCGTTGGTACATATCGCGTTACCAAAGATGTGAATGTTAAGCGTCCCTTGAAACCAAAGTAAACTCAAATCCTTTCATGTACGCATGAGGGCGTGGAAGGGTGCCGCGAGTAGAGGTGCACAAAACGGGCTTTTTTTGGAACCGGCCGGGATGGGCTTGACCGGGTAGAGGTGGAACCGGTTCCGGGTCGGGTTGGAGACTAGTTCTTGATCGGGATGTTGACCGGGTTTTTTCTGTTTTTTACCGGTTTAGGCCCGTTTTACCCGGTTCGGGTCCGGTTCCGGTGTAAGACTGAATAATAGGAACCGGGTGGGAACTACCGGGTTCAAACGGGTTGGAACCGGGTCCACTAAAAAACGGGTAGGAACCGGTTCCGTAAACGGTTTTTTTGTGCACCTCTAGCCGTGAGCCAAGTTTTCAAAGAACAGATCCACTTGGATAAGTGTTGAATGCGTGGGTTTCCGACACTTTTGCTTATCTACCAAAGCGCCATTAGATGATTTTTGGCAATACTCGCATGAAAAAAGTTGTTTGTTTTTCCTATAAAACAAGACGAGTAATAACGAAAGGCATTTTTGTGTTTATCTTAAACGAGAATCTGATCAAATAAAAAGATTAACCAGACGGAAATGACATGTATCACCCCTTTTGACTTTACCCGACCCGACCCGCCCATCTTGACACCTCGGCTCGCTCATTTCCATAAACCACATACAAGCAGAATGACATTCAGTGCATTCATCCATAAATCAAGTTGATATGAGAACTAATAAACCAAAATCCGCAACCTTATACATTTAAACTCATTGAATGTTTTAATGCATAAGTATTTTCATAATGTGACACTCAAAAGAAAACAATAATTATATGTTAAAAACTTGTTACATGGTTGGTGGGTGGGTGGGTCAGTCAGAAAGAGCTTCAACATGCAGGGATACGGAGTTTGGCGCCAAAATATTGATAAGGTGACTTTTATTTTTCATTTTCAAAAGCCAAATCAAATATTTGATTGTAGTCATCTACAAAGTGAACATCAAGACCTTCCTTCACATTCGGCGCCAGCTCATCAAAGTCTCTTTTATTAGCTAAAGGAAATATTATAGTTTTCACACCGCTTCGTCTTGCAGCTATGGTCTTCTCCTTCACCTATATATGTTCACACACCAAGAGATGCAATACGAATCAGAAAGCCGACTGAAAATTAATATGCAAATGCTCACAAGATAATTTAAAACGGTTTTAAGATATACTAGAGGTGGCAAGATGGGTGGGTCAGGTAGGTTGAGTAATGGGTAAAACGGGTTTGGGTTGAAACTTGAAAACAGATTGTTTTTAGTATGGGTTAAACCAACCCATCTTGGGTTCTCTTTAGTCTGCTTCCTAGAAAAAAAAAGGTTGATAATGTGTAAAGTGTGATTACAAAAACAATATTATTATTATAATAACAATATAAATCTTTGAATAAAATGAAATAGGAGGTATTCACTAAAAAATAGACTTTTATGATAATAGACAACCCAAATCCACACATTTGGCAAGTACATGGGTCGAAATTGTCACCACTAAAAAAAATACCAAATTCATATCCCATAAAAACTACAAAATTGCTTTCTATGGCCCATTTAATTAAGGATGTAAACAAGCGGAGCCCAGCCCGCGAGCTCGAGCTCGGCTCGTTTAGAGCTTTATTTCTAAAGCTTGAGTGAGTAATTTTTCAGCCTCGAGCTCGACTCCTTCATTACTTACTAATTATTTTATTTATATACATTTTTAATTATTTTTATATTTATTTAGAATTATAATTTTTATATATAACATAATATATACTATTATAATTTTAATCATATTTTAATATATAATAATAGTTATGTAAATATATATTAAAAATTATACATACAACAGGCTCGTTTAGGCTCACGAGCCTAGTCAAGCCCGATATATCTTGTTTAGGCTCAGCTCGATTCGAGCTTTTAGCGAGCCGATCTCAAGTGGCTCACGAGCGGCTTAGCTCATTTACACCTCTACTTGTAATCAGGAAGAAAAAAAAGAATGATGGTAAGGTTTTGGGTCTAGAAATTATATAAGGGCATTTGGATATGTTTCTGCAACTTTCATGGACATAATTAACCAACTATAAAGCCAAAAGTTATAACTAGGTATAGGACACATACCCCACCAATTGGAAGGACCCGGCCCGTTAGGGTGACTTCCCCAGTCATGGCTAGGTCCTTCTTGACATGCTTGTTCATTGCGAGTGAAAGCAAGGAAGTAATCATGGTGCATCCGGCGCTAGGCCCGTCCTTAGGTGTGGCACCTGCAGGGACATGTAAATGAACCTTGGAATTTGCAAAAAACGGGTTCTCATGGTCTTTTGCAGCCAATATTGCTCTTGCAACAGTGTGAGCAATTTGGGCACTTTCCTTCATGACATCACCGAGTTGACCTGTTATATGAAGGGCTCCTTTCCCTTCACCTTGTTCGACCTGTGTGGTCTCTATATATAAAGTGGACCCGCCCATTGCGGTCCAAGCCAGGCCCATCACAACTCCTAGTGGTGTCTGGTCATACATTCGTTCAGCATGGAATACCGGTTTTCCAACATAATCTGCAAGGTTTTTATCATCAACCAACACTTTTTCAGTTGCTTCAGGATCCTGGAATGACCATGTAATGTAAAAATTCATGAGAATTTTGGCCTTACAAATGTAATACTAGATTAATATAAAAATGATCATTCATATTAACCACAAGTATCATTAGTTGATTTACCTTTAAGTCAGAAGTCTGACTTGTCTCAACAACTTCAGCTTCTTCTGTAGTGTCAGAACTGGATTCACTCTCATTTGACTCAGTTGCACCCTGAGTTGACTCACTTCCTAAAGCTGAGGGTTCATTTTGTGCTCCTTGTCGAACTAGTTGCAAAGCAATCTACCAAAAAGTCGCAAAAAAGGCACACAAAAGCAGGCATTAATCAAGTAAATGGAATGATATTGAGCGTTAAAATAATGAAAGAGGTCAGCAAACCTTGCGGTAAATTTTCTCAATTTGTTTTTGAAGACTACGAACCCCTGCTTCTCTGCAGTAATTTTCTATTAAAGAAAGAAGAGCTGAATCTGTCACTTCAACCTGAAAGTTTCAGGACTAAACTTGTTCATTATCACACATTATACTAGTTTTTGTGTAAGAGATAGTAAAGAACCTAAGTTTAGTTATTAACTTATTATAGTTGCAAACTGCAAAATAATATGCTTCAACCTTTCAAGATGACATAAATAACTTTTCTATAGGCAAACCGGTGAGTCTATAATGAGAAATAAAAATAGAAAAAAAAAGACATCACATCCTTGTTATGATGCAAATGCTGTTTTAACATAAACTACTATCATGGAACCAACACGAAATTACAACATTCTAATTTTCTATTTTAAGCTACACAAATACATTTAGAATAATGCTTTTTCCATCAAGCAATAATGTTAAAACTTATATAAATCTGCATAAAAGCAACATTGAAAAAAGGATCCTTTTTGTGAAGCTAGGATAAAATAATACGAAAATAAAAAATGGCCTCCCTATAACTTTTACATAATATTTTTATACCTTACATTTGTTCAGACTAGAGTAAACCCTGTCCGTGTGGATGGTTTTACACTTCAAGTTGTAGCGGAAACTTCAAAAAGGAAAAACAAATCAAGATACATGTACATGATTCCAAGTTTCTTACTTCCAGTGTGCCTATTCCTCACTTGAATTATGATTGATGAAAATTACTTTGTACTTATTCATAAAAAAATAAATTGACTAATTAACTGTCATATTTCCATCATCAATAAGAGAGAGAGAGAGACCTGTTGAGGCTTGACACCACATGCATCACGAGTGTTCTTTTCTAAATAATCTCTAGCAATATGCAGTTTTTCATCAGTAATATAACCAGCAATTGGAATTATCTCCATTCTGTCCAAAAGTGGACCTGGTATCGTCTCCAGTACGTTTGCTGTGCATACAAACAAAACCTGCACCACAAAATTGGTAATGTTTAAAATATTTGCTTACAAAATAGGAAATATGTACTTGAAAACTTTACATATCAACACATTGTCACTGACCTTTGACAAGTCAATTGGAACATCGAGGTAGTGATCTAAAAAGTTAGCATTTTGCTCTGGATCAAGCAGCTCCAACATAGCGCTTGCAGGATCACCGGCTACATGTCCTCTTCCCAACTGCAACCAAGATAAGAAATGAAAAATAAATGATTAAAGTTGTTTCCATGTGATTATTAAATGTGATCTTACTCATTAATCGCCATAACCTCTACAAATTATAAAATTAAACTATACCTTGTCAATCTCATCAATAAGAACAAGAGGGTTTGCAGTTCCCACACTTTTCAGACACTGGACCATTTTCCCAGGCATTGCACCTACATAGGTACGGCGGTGTCCCTGGTATATTTTAAATGTTAATAAACGAATAATACTGGTAATTGGAGGTGTCAATTTTGACCCATTTATTTATATAAATTGGTCGGCTTGAGTTGTGTTTTATCTCAAACGAGTCATTTCAATTAAACTTGGCTACAATGGGTAAGGGTCAAATAGGTTGAAACTCGAAAGAAGCCAACAGTCTTTTCTAATGAGATTATATACAAGGAGGCCACCCAAGTATTAACTGTTTTTCAACAAGGTCACCCATTTATAAAAACAAATTTATAGGCCACCCAAATGTGTACTAATTTTCATGTATACCAATTTCAGTAAAATTTGTGATGAAAAACTGTAAAACGACAAATACATCCCTGATTTTAACAGATTAAATAGTACATATCATAATTTTAATGTTAAATTCCAATTATACCCTTCAATGCAATGCATATTTCTCATGTTCGAAGTGATTTAGAATGATACGATAGGCATTTCACATTTAATTATATATGTATTATTTTAATTTGTTAAAACTAGGGGCATTTTTGTCATTTTATAATTTTCCAGCATACATTTAGCCGGAATTGGCATAAACGAAAATGAATACATACTTAGGTGGCCTATAAAAAAATTTGAATACTTGTGTGGCATCTAGATGTATTATCCCTAATTAATGGCTACATACCTCCTAATTATTTGATTCAAATATGTACTTTATCTTTGTAATAACTAATAATATTTCTTTTTTCATCTTAATCAACACGCTAAGTCTTTTCTTTGTAAAAGAATTAAAAAAGAAACGACAAACAGTTGTTTGTGGGCCACCCTAACCCGACCCATTTGACCATCTCATCTTGCCCCCCTACTGCTAATAGTCAGATGTACAATAGTGCATAAAAAACTTTCTTGACCTTGATTTCAGCAACATCAGACAATCCACCAACCGAAAACCTATAAAACTTTCTGTTTAAAGCACGTGCAATTGAACGACCAATGCTAGTTTTACCCACTCCAGGAGGACCAGAAAGACAAATGATTTTTCCTGCAACAAAAACATAAGTGTTGTATTAAATCTCATTTATTTCACAATTCATATATGTAAGATATAAACAAAAACATAAGTGTTGTATTAAATCTTATCATGATGCCTTTTTTACATAGTATCTCCATAAAAAGTAACTTACATAAAAAAAAAAAAACAAACGTACCGAGTAAATCGCACTCACGTCATATTTAAAAGCTAGATGAAAACAAACAAACCTTGTGATGTTCCTCTGAGTTTTCCCACAGCAATAAATTCAAGAATCCTTTCTTTCACATCAATCAAACCATAATGATCCTCATCAAGAATTTGTTTAGCACGTAGAATATCAAAGTTTTCATCACTGAAGTTGGTTAAGAAAATCTTAAACATCAGAATCAAAACCATTCATACTTACAAAGTACAAAACCAATAAGCATATGTATGTAACCAATGAACTATATACAAAAATAAAAATGAAAAAGTACTTTCTGAGTATCAGCATACAAAATGCAGCATGGTATAATACATAGTCAAATTCTTATTACCATGTTGTATAAACAAGAGCACTTACCAAACCAAACCAAACCAAACGTACCCAGTATAATCCCACACATAGCTAACGCTATTAGTAGGGTCTGGGGAGGGTGTGATGAGGGCAAACCTTACCCCTATCCCAAGGGATAGAGAGGCTGCTCCCGTTTAGACAAACAAGAGCACTTAGCTTCTTTTAAATAAATACATAGTGACAACGGACACCATATTCTTCACCAAACACACGCAGTTGAGATGTATACCTTTAAAGCTTCAGCATATGACTAAGCAATTTATTTTAATTTTTTGGTATTGACACAGTATAACACTCAATTGATCAAATTCAGAAGATTTTAACATACCTATAGTTACCCCATGGTAAGGCAGTCAACCAATCAAGATAGTTACGTGTAACATTAAATTCACTTGAACTGGCTTCCAAGAGTTGCAGTTTTTTCAGTTCTTCTTCAATAACTTGCAGAACATGAGGCGGTATTTTCTCCTTGTATGGATCAATTCTATCCCTAAATTTATCTGCACCAAATAACAAAAGAATTGTTGATTCATATACACGAAAACATCATTAAATAGCAAAAGGTTATCAACTAATAAATAGTTATAAACTTATAATGTATCTAAAAGTTCCATGCCTTCACAGCATATAAATGAAAACAAGATAGTTACCGGTGAGTGCTGTTTTGTCATCGGTCTCAAGTCCTAATTCCTGTAACAAGATAACATGCATCATACTAAATTAAGAAAGGATTCATAAATTTCACAAGACAGGAAAACATTTGAATAAAGAGCATGATGCTAACATAAACTGAAGCAAAAGAGATCAATAACTACAATCAATCATAAAAGTTACCTTTTTGATAGCCTTATACTGCTCATTTAACAAGTAACGGCGCTGTTCAGTACTTATTTTCTCTTCAATAGCTTTTGCTATGGATTCCTAAACAAAAACCAAGAACAACATTGATATGGCATCAAGAACTAAAGAATTTTCTAAAAAAAATATATAATAAGATGCTACCAAGAATTACCTGAATCTTGTGTATCTCCATTTCTTTCTTTAATAGTTCCAGACTGAGTCTTAGTCGTTTGTACACCTAAATTGAAAATTTAATGTAAAAATGTGAGAGGATAGCATATACATTTGTCACCAGTTTAAAATTTTCAAGGCAGTTAGCAACCATTTTTTTAAACATTAGAAGTGACTTACATCTAGCTCTTCAAGCACTTCCTGGCATTGTAATTTGTTGGAACCAGATATTGCAGCACCAAAGTCTGCTAATCTTGGATAATTAAAGTCACCAATATGCTGCAGAAAATATAGGCAATTTAACCAAGAGCATTGATAAAAAAAGAAAGAAATCAGAACTTATTTCAGGAATATGTTTATTATTCTTAATGAGCTAAGTATTAAATAAAGCAGATGGAAAGATGAAAGTCTTCCAGCTGAACACTCATTATCCGACCATAAGCAGATGCAAGTATAACAGTTATTTATTTTTTTCATTATAATATGCCCATAAGCAACCAACTGAAACAACAAAACCTCATAGCCCACCTTTTTATAGTTGGATAAAGTAGAAAAAAATTGTAAAATACACAAAATTAACAAAATGACGAGGCTCTAAATTTATGTTACTTTTTGCTCAAATTCTTATAAGAAGTAGGTGGACCATAGACTTTTGTACATTAATGCATCAATGATACACCTACTTTAACCGTAACCGAATTGGTAATTCGATTAATCGGTTCGGTTTTCGGTTAGACAAATTATAAATTCAGTTATAACCCAATTTAACCGAAGAAAACGGAAGCCTAGATTTTTTAACCCTTGTTTAGTCTAGCTTTATAATTTTATATGAGCCCATTTGGTTTATAAGCCCATATTCGTTTGACCCATCATTTATTCAATCCATCAAGGCATCAATCGACATTCGACAATCCAGAGGTCTAAAGTGAAGCCCTAGGTCGCTTATTATTCTTTTCCATCTACATCCATACAATTGTAAATTACTAAACCCTTCTTTCTTCTTTTCATTCTACATCCAGTTGACGACAACCCAGGAAGCGATTTTAAATTCGGACAAAAAAATCCAATTTGGTTAAACTCGGTTATAACCGAAAACCGAACCGAACGGTTAATTCGGTTAAGATATATTTGAATTCGGTTCGGTTTTTTGGTTATGACCGAAAAAATTCCCTAACCAAATTAACCGATGAACACCCCTATTGATCGCAAAAAGCCAAAAACAGCAATTATCAAGCTTACTTCATACAAGATTGAGAGAAATAAAAGTCAAATTCACTATTCATAACTAGAGTAATTAAGGAAAAAATAAAAAGCAGCTAACCTGATTGTATGTTTGAACATGATCCCTCCAAAGAGAACTTGTCTTCAAAACATCTTTAAGGGTTGATATGACCTCAAATGATGTTGCCTTTATCACATCATCGTCTTTGTTGTATGGTGAATCCTGTAATACATAAAAGAAAAACCCATATATCAGCAGTGTTGCATCAAAGAGTGTGATATTAATGAAATTAGATTCCATCATATTTTTACTTATCGCAACTCCAAATAAATTACGATAAGAGTGGATGATACCTTGAGATGATCCACTTTGACAGTAAGGGGGTCCTCACTGACCTGTATAAGATGCAATAATTTTAGCCCAGAGAAAAAAGCATCAAAATGAGGTAGGATATATCTCCAAATACAATGCTTTGATGCATTTAGCTATGGATGGAAATTTCAACCCATTTACTTATGAACAAGTCGTTTTGGGCCGTTTATTTATCTCAAACAGGTCAAATAAAAAAAACTAGCTAAAAGGGCAATGGGCGAAAACGGGTTTAAAGTCATCAAAGCTCTACATTTAATGAATTCAACCTCCAAATTTTTTTAATTCAAAATATTAATATTGTGTTTGTAATCATTATTAAGATGCTAATTATTTCTAGATCTTTTTTTTTAAATGGACAAGACAGCATTGACATGTTCAACACAACCCGGCCTGTTTCAACCAAAACATATATCTTGCCACCTCTACATTTAACTGGCAAACATACAGAAATAAAGCTTCCACTCACCATCTCTGTTATGCGAAGCCGCCTATGACCGATAAGAACAACTTGGTCTCCTTGAATACTTGTAATCTACATAAAATGATCAAAAAATATATACATGATTAACAAGTTTACGACAACTAATAAACAATATTTGCGTCACAAGTACCTGAGCCAGTGTACCAACTTCATGGAGACGGTTAAGCAACTCTTTGCCTTTGAGCTCGTAAATGTTTTTCTCTGGATCTGGACCAGTGACCTCAGATCCTGGGTCATCTTTTACAAGGAATGCACCAGCATAAGGAGCCTGTCGTTTTCGACTTTCTACCAATGCTGCTAGTAGTTTAGGATCCTGAAAAGTAAAACAAACTATTAACTGCCTATACTAAAAGTTAAAATTACACATTAAAGCATATACGTAGCAGCTAAACGTAAAGAGGAAAGAAAAAATGGAACTTGATTAGCTGAACTTTAGTTATAAATAAAACCCATTAAAATTATCATCCTTTAGCATATGATGCATCATTATATGAAGAGTTCTACACGATCAACTGTCAGATAAACGTGCTTCGAATTTATGAAAAAAAGAACTGTTTTTAGCATGTCCAAAAGTGATCATAGAATCAGTTTTCAACTAAGATAAAGATATAACTAGTTGCTACTCCAAGAGACTTTCTAGTGAAATTTGTACAAATATCATATAGTTTTTTTTTCCTTTAGCATTCTTTCTTATAAGGGATGAATCCATGGTTCTCGGATAGAAAATATATAGTGGTAAAAGAAAGTATTTACATGCTACAAATCTATACCTAATAAATAAGTAACTGGTTGCACCACGTGTCACAATTCAGTAAGCCCAAGATTCTTTTTCCCGCTTATTTTTTCTTCATTACCAGCTATTTAAGGCTATCTGTTATGATCTCACCGCACATGCGGTGAGAGTGAGGTGGAAGTGAAACATGGTGAAGCAACACCATTACACCCCTTGAGGGTTGCAGCACTATTGCAAAACCACGGCAAGGAATTGCCGCACTTCACCAAAACATCACCGCACTCTCTCTCTCTCTCTCTCTCTTCTCTCTCTTTCTCTCTCTGTCTCTTCTTTCTCTCTTTCTCTCTCTCTCTTCTTTCTCAATTTTTAATATATTAAAAATTATAAAAAAAATGGATGAAAGGTGAAGATGGGTAATGTTAGGAATCAGAGTCGGTAGCGCAGCGGACACAACACACAAGCACACTTAAACGAAAAGAAGAAAGCAATAAACGACACAAGGATTTATAGTGGTTCGGTCAAGGTGACCTACATCCACTTGCTGCAACTAGGGTTTACTTTTATTGATAGGTGCTACAAGAATTACAATTACAAGACTGAGATATATATAAGACAAAATTAGGTTAAACTAAAATAGGTAACAATGGGTTTTAGCCCATTAGGGCCGGCTGCCCTATTCCCCTTAATTCCAGCCGTAACAGGCCCAAAGGGGAGCCCAGCCCAGCCCAAACGCAATAGCTTTCATAACCCAACAATCTCCCACTTGAAAGCTTTGCCCATACAAACCATCCAAGTCAACTCAGCACCAGTAACTCCAGTAATCTTTATAATCAAGTCCTCCAAGCCCAAGCTAAGACTCCATGTCAAACCCTCCTAGTTGCAGCGGCCCTTATCATCAGTTACCTGAAAGGCCCGTTGAAGCTCCACCGAGCTTCAACCCAAAACCAGTCA
Organism: Smallanthus sonchifolius; assembly: GCA_023525975.1. NCBI lineage: Eukaryota > Viridiplantae > Streptophyta > Magnoliopsida > Asterales > Asteraceae > Smallanthus > Smallanthus sonchifolius. The sequence goes on along the minus strand of CM042033.1, from coordinate 69,268,112 downwards.
TACCAGACCCAGCCGTGATTATCTCCACCACCGACCCATCTTCTGTCTCAACCGACTTGCACGTTCCGCCGGCTCCAGAGATGCACCGAAGACCATCATCACTCTCCAAATTCAGCAAACAATCCTCAGGAGAGACTTTCTCATTCGGATTCTTGGTTTTCAAAACCCAACGGACTCTTGGAACTGTACCCGGAACACGTCCCGTGCTCCCACTGTTCCCAAACCCCCTGACTGGTTTCACCCTCCGAACACATTCAACTGACATCTCAGTAGCTCCAGGCTTCACGTTTGCAAAGTGAACCCTCTTAGTGTGAGATTCACCGGATTTTATCACTCTGAACCGGGACGGTCACACATCCCTCAGCAGGTACCTCAACTAAATACAGTGATCCTCGTTTTTCTCCCCGAGCAATAACGAGATTTCCATCTAACACTTTCCACTTTCCACCGCCAAACTTGACATCCAGTCCCTGTTCATCCAATTGACTAACAGAAATAAGATTCATCATCAGACCTGGAATTACCCTGACGTTTTGCAAGTTCCATGCAGTTCCTAATGGAGTCTTCAGATTAACATCTCCCATGCCCGTAACCTTTAAGGTTTCACCATTTCCTAGTCTTACCTGTCCAAAATCACCTTCTTTTAGATTCACCATTGATTCACTGCTGTGCATAGCATGAATCGATGCTCCTGAATCCATGACCCAAGAGTCCACACTGCTTTCCACACTACAAACCAGTACATCATCATAACAGACGACCTCAGTAGTGTTCACTTCAGCAGACTTTTCCTTTTTGGCCTTTGGACACTGACTCTTAAAATGCCCAACTTCTTTGCAGCCCCAACATGTGACAGTCTTAGGAGTTCTGGATGCACTCCTACCCCTGCTCCCACTTTCCCTGTTATTCCCTCTTCCCCTACTTACACTTAACAATTCAGAAGAAGATGAGCTACCTTGCTTCCTGCGTCTTACGTCTTCTCCAAGAATCAAATCTCTCATCCCTTCAAATGTAAAACCACTGGGCCCTGTAGAATTGGTAATAGCAGTTACCGTTCCGGACCAGCTATTCGGCAGTGAAGATAACAGCGCCAGACCTTGAGTTTCATCATCAAAATTGATTCCCACAGAACTCAATCTGGACAAAAGTGAATTTAAATTGTTGATATGTTCTGTCACAACGTCTCCTTCCTTCATCATAGTCAAGAAAAATTCTTTCAACAAGAACAGTTTATTTGCCCCCACGGTTTCTCATACATGTTTGACAGAGCTGTCATCATGCCACGAGCCGTGGTTTCCTTCATGATGTTGAACGCGACACTCCTTGTCAAAGACAATGTAATAGCCGCCTTGACCTTCTTGTCCTTCGAATTCCAAACATCTTGACTAATCTTATCAGTTTTTTCTTCCAATACCACATCCAAGTCCCTTTGACTCAACAGAGCTACAATTTGTATCTTCCACCATGCAAAGTCCGTCCCGTCGAACTTCTCAATCTGTATCTTCCCGTCCTCAGCCATCTTAATAGCAAACAGAAAACAGATAAACGAACTTGAACACGAAAAAAAACTTAACCCGTTGACTCAAGGGTTAGAACCCTAATCGGCGATCAACCTGGCAGCAACCCAATTCAACAGACCAGCCACCACAGTCCCGGCGACCAACAGTTTGTCCGGCGGCTACCTCAAAACCCTAATTGAACCGCTCTACACTTCCTCCCTTCCTGCGACAGCGATTTGTAGCCAAAACAGGCTCCAATCAGCCCTGTTACAGCCGAACAGAAGCAGAACAGAAACGGAGCAGCAGCAACTGTCAGCGACTAGATCTCCAGCTAGGGATGGCAAAACAACCCGAGCCCGACGGGTATACCCGAAACCCGACGAGTTAGGGGCGGGTATACCCGAAACCCGACGGGTACGGGACCGGGTATGGGATTAATTTTTAAAAATTTCGCGGGTATGGGATTAGGTGATACCCGACCCGATTACCCGAAATCACATACCCGTTTACCCGAACCATATACTCGAATCATATACCCGAAAATTTGTAATTTATAATTTTATTTTCTCTTAACCCATGGCTATTAATGCTTCATTTTAGTAAGTTTATTATGTGAAAAATTACTTTTTCTTTTAAAATATGTATTTATAAATATAAAAAGTAGAGTCATAGAAAAGTACACGACACATACCCTACGGTTATTGGCCGATACCCGCGAGTATACCCGATACCAACGGGTATGCCCGTTACCCGCGGGTATACCCGATACCCGACGGGTAATTACCCGACACAAACCCGACGGGTAATGGGCCGGGTATGGGACACAATTTTACAACAGGGTATGGGTTTGGGATTACCGATACCCGGCCCGAACCCGACCCATTGCCATCCCTATCTCTAGCGACAAAAACAGCCGCAAAAAATCAAAACAGCAGCCCTTGCGGCTTTGAACCAGAACTCAGCAGATTGGTTCAGCACCAATCGCAATTCTGACAGCCTCTCGGATTGTTTTTCCGTGCGAAAACCGTGTGTAACAACGAGCCAAAGCTCTGATACCAGTTGTTAGGAATCAGAGTCGGTAGCGCAGCGGACACAACACACAAACACACTTAAACGAAAAGAAGAAAGCAATAAACGACACAAGGATTTATAGTGGTTCGGTCAAGGTGACCTACATCCACTTGCTGCAACTAGGGTTTACTTTTATTGATAGGTGCTACAAGAATTACAATTACAAGACTGAGATATACATAAGACAAAATTTGGTTAAACTAAAATAGGTAACAATGGGTTTTAGCCCATTAGGGCCGGCTGCCCTATTCCCCTTAATTCCAGCCGTAACAGGCCCAAAGGGGAGCCCAGCCCGGCCCAAACGCAATAGCTTTCATAACCCAACAGGTAAAACATAGGGTGAAAGATGGTGATGTGGCGCTGAGGTGGCGAAAAATGTTACAAAGTTAAGCGGAGTCATAATGGATGAAAGGTGAAAGATGGGTAAAACATAGGGTGAATGATGGTGATGTGGCGCCGAGGTAGCAAAAGATGTTACAAAGTGAAGCGGAGGCATAACACATAGCCTAATATTTCCTTACTAACTATTTAATATCTCTGTTATTAATTCTTAAATCATCATTACTATTTAATATTTCATTTATAATTCATAAATCTTTATTACTAACTATTTAATATTTCATTTATTCAACCCGTTTTACACGGTTTCTAACCTAGTTTGAAAATATAAAAAACTATTGTTTAAGATGTCATACCTTGACATAAATTGGCATATAAAATCCAGGAAATAAAGGTCTATGTGGCAATGGCAATGCTAACACCTGCAAATAAGAAAACAGAATAATAGCATTTAACTATTTGTATAAGGAATAGAATTTGATTACAAATGTACATGAAAAATTTGAAGAAGAAGAAGATAACCGTGAGAAAATCATCTGGTTTCTTTATAACAGTAGGAACAATTGCCGCTGCAGATTTCGATTCAACTTCTTCAACGGCGGACACTGAATCGGAACCAGATGCATCACTCGAATCCGAAGAGAAAAAAACTCTTTGAGCCAATTTAGGGTTTTTATCCCCAATAACTGAACGCGATACTCCATGAAAAGGCGAACTCAATTTAATCCCATGGCGTGAGTTAGTCTGTAAATATGACGCCCCTGTTGCAAAACGAGCTTGCTGTAAGCACGAAGAAGACCTTAAAGCCTTCAACATCGGTAAAACGATGATGAAGAAACTGGAATGCCGTCGAAGTCGCTGGTTATTTTTTCAAATTAGGGAGAAGACTGACTGGTCGGTGTGAATGGCCGCCGTTGGCATTGAGGAGCTTGAATAACACGAAACCAGAGTGTTCAAATATTTGACTTTCTTCGTCTAAAAGCCCACCATAAACCCTCCTTCGGCGGCTCGCTTACCGTAGTGTAGTTAGTTTTATCAAAGAAGACCAGCATAGGTCGAATTCTAATACCCTAGTGCGGGAGAAATGGTTAGTTTTTTACAATGTTTTCAGAACCGGACCGGACGTCCTTACCGGTCCACTGGTCGGACCGGTCCGACCGGTCGGACCGGATTTAAGAACCGGACGACGTCATAAATATTATAAAAATATATCAGTCTAAATAGCTTTTAATCCTTTCAAAAACCACCAACAAGTCAATTCCAATAATTTTAAACTAACAATTACCTACGAAATAAGAAGCTAAGAGACTTAAAAAAAAATAGTCAAGCTGTTCAACCGGTCCGACCACCCGGTTTCCGGTCCGACCGCCGGTTCGCTGCAGAAACGGTTCAACACATGTAACCGGACCGGTCAGACCACCGGTTCCCGGTCCGGGTTTCAAAACATTGGTTTTTTATATCTAGAGTTATTGTAATTTCGTTTTGTTTTTGGTGTTTCTGGCTCCTTGCTGGGTCTTTATATTTATATATAAAGTTTTGTTGTTAAAAAAAAAATAATTTTATCAATGATCACAAAATAATATTAAACATGAGTTAAATACGGTTTTAATTCGTATGCTTTGATCGGATACCGTTTTAGTTTAAATTTGACTTTTTTAGTCTAATATTTTTATTTTCGTATCAATCAAAGTCAAGCTCACTAATTCTGTTAAATAACTTTATTAAATAAAAGGGCATTTAACAAATTCTTTAGACGGCATCACGATTTAGGACGAAAACAATTAAAAAATGAAAGTGCGATAACCAAAAGTGTTAATAGTTTTTCAAGTTGGACGAAAGTGGCGATTTCGACCAAACCTCAGGGACGAAAATCGAGGTTTAAGTATTTTATATATAAAAAAGGTGACTTCGGTTACATTAAAGAACATACGTTTTGAAATGGATTTTAGAGAGACGTCTACAGTAACAAAATATGTTTTGTTGTTTTGTGCGGTCCTCTTTTTCCATTGGCTACTTTTTGTTTATTTCCTTTTTAGGCGGCAAGGATATCTTAAATAAATAAAGATTTGTCCTATTATTTCCAAGTGTAAAAGCATTTCACCAGTACTTATTTACATTAATTGCCACTCTCTTTCTCTTAAGTTTTTTTTAACCTTTAAAGTACGTAGAGTATACGCTTTCAACCAGTTTGATTTTCTACAAAATTTGTTTTTCCAAAAACTTTGTTTTTCCTATAATAACTTTCGTTACAAGGAATGTGCCGCTATTTTTAGTATTTTTTTACAACATTAGTTTTTTTTAAACGGAGTAATATTTAAAATCGAGTATTTTTTTATCATATAGCAAGCGACGTTACCGTTGTGTTATCGTGACAGACGCAACCGCTTATGAGCGAACAACATCGTTTTCGCTGTTTTGGTTTATTGTAACCGGTATCAGTATTTGTTTTTATGGTTTTCGACGAGCATAACTGATAATGACCAAACTCCTGGCGCGTTATGGGGGAAGAAACGCCCACGCTCCCACCTCGAAGCGTTGGGTCTTTATATTTTTTATTCTGGTATTTTCTATTTTATCTTTTATTTTTTTGTTTCATTTCATACTTTTGAACATTTTCATTTACTATAAAATACGTCCCCGCCGCGTAGCGCGGGTTTTAATATATAGTTATTCTACAAATCCTTCCTCGTTACATTATCTTTGTGTTCTGCTTATCCAAATCATAGTGAATAAACACTGAAGTAGAAAGCCTTATGTAACACATCAAAACAAGTCTTTGATTTACTATTGTTGTCTTATACATGATAACCAAAGAAGTTCGCTAACATTTGAGAATCACCTTGGTCGTGAAGTCGTTAATGGTTTTCATTTTTTTAAATTCACTTAGTCCCTTAGTGGTGAACTAGTTACTTACAAAAAGGCATAATACAGAGCTTTTTTGCATAAGGTACAAGTGGGTTATGCACATTGTATTTCCTGCTTTTCTTTATTGTTGTTTAACACGTTTTCTTTTTCCTTTTTCAATGGACTATGCATCACAACTAAAGTTTTTATTTTTTTATTATCTTTTATGGACAATAGTTTTTTTTAACTAAAGTTTTTATTTCTTTATTATCTTTTAGTATAGAAAATAGTTTTTGTTAGTGTAATTAGAATTTTATTTATTATATTTTACTATATAACATGTTCTTTTTTTGTTTTTTTAGTTTCAAAGAACAACTAAAGTTTTTATTTTTTTATTATCTTTTATAGAGAATAGTTTTTTTTTAACTAATGTTTTTATTTCTTTATTATCTTTTAGTATAGAAAATAGTTTTTGTTAGTGTGATTAGAATGTGTGGTTAAAATCAAAAAATTTTCATAAATTAGAGATAGTTTATAAATTAATGAAAATTTTATGATTTGTTAAATTTGTTATAGTTATGAAAATAGTCGTTAAGAAACCAGTTTGAACATACGTATCATAACCGGGGCGCCGTTACATGCGTCCGCGGCCAAGCTTTGGGTTTTTATATATTTTTTAACTTTTATTTGTTATTTTTAACTTCGTTTTGGTAAACTTTGTGTTCGTCCTGCCACACTAACTTTATTTTTTACATTGCGTATATATTTCTATTTAAATTTTGTTAAAAATTTACCCAGCCCCGCCGCGGAGCGCGGGTAACCCACTAGTTACATTTACAATTACATTACATTACAATTACAAACTAATTTAAATGACAACGGCTTATGAACAGTGCCACAATTGTTATTGGCCTACAATAGATAAGAGTACACGCGTCGCTCTTTTCTTGTGTGTGGCACGTTAAAACACACACGTCTCCTTTTCTTCACCGGATGAGCTATAGTTCTTATCTTTATCTCTTTCTCTGATTTGGGGGTGTTTGGATGTGCTTTTAAAAATGACTTATTTGATTTTTAAAAAGCTAATAAAACAATAAGTTATTTACAAAAATAAGGATTTCTTAGCTTCTCAGACTTTCTAAAAAGCTAATGTCACCCACGACACTCCCAAACACCATGAGAACTAGAAACAAAGGGAGAGACAGAGAAACAGGCTAAAATCATACGCATGCTTCGCCCGAGAGGACTATTTTCCGGTCGTTGCTTGGCGCTAGCGGTGGTTATGAAGGCGAACGACAGTGGTCCACTTGATTTGTGCCAGAACAACAGTATGTTAATCCTCAGATTTCTTGCTTCCTTCTCCAAAGATTTATGGCTCTATGGCTTCACCGATTCTCAAACTCTTGTTCTCCCAATTTTGCGTCGATGGTGGTGGTGACGACGGGGATGGGATTGAAGAGGAGAAAGTGGGTTTTTACCAGATTGGGTGGATTTCAATTCGGATTCAAGACCGGTTTCCCTTCCTCTCTATAATTTGGATTCAAGACCGGTTTCCCTTCCTCTCTATAATTTCTTAGTTTTGTGTGTATCAGGTCAGTTTTTTACGTCATAAGTATTATGGAATCTAGCCTTGTAACCTAAAATTGATTATATAATTTATGTGTGAAGATGCAGAAGATAATTATGGGTATAGTGAAACTGATTCAATATATGTGAATATCTACAATTGTGGCTAATTTCGTGTTTTGTATCAGATGTGAAACCCTAGGTTCATGAACCCAGTCTTAATGTTGTTTATTACTGTTTTTTTTTGTTTGGATTTTTGGTTGTCAAGTTCTTACAGTTTATTAACTGTTTGGGAGTTGAAGATGATGAAAGCGATGGCTATAGTGGGACCGCTCCGGTGTTGCATAGTCCCTATCTCCTGGGGCTATGCGAACACCTTTCACGTCCTTAATGTTTCGTATGAAGGTCCGGGTGAGTACGCAACGTGTACCACCGTGCTTTAATCATGTTGTATTTAGTTTACTATTTTAACCATAAAGAGCTGTGGTCACACATTATTACCAAAATTTTATATTTTGCTATTGTATTTTTACGACCTGATCCAATTATTAATTCAGATTTTTTGTTTATGTTATCTTACCACTAATACAAAACTACATATGCATGTGAATCGGGTACCTTCATTTGATCGGGCATTGTCAGTACGTGCTCATCCTGATAAAGAATTGGCATCGTTTCTTCATAGTTGAAGCCAAATGTGTTAAAAGATGCAAATCACAAGCCTTAAATGCTTTTGGCAGTGATAGAGTTGGAGTCTTTATGCGGGTTTGTTACCTTTAAGGTAAAGAGACATCTCCACTATAACTTTGTAAACTGTATTATTAGACCTAAGAAAGCAAAAGAAAAAGTTTGGCCTTAAATTTTCTGACTTCATTAACTTACACACATAAAATTTTCACTAATAATGTAAATCTTATATGTAGGATGCTATTCTCTTTGACAGGATTGAACCTTCAAAGCGCAAGGAACGAGAAGCTGATTTTGAGAACGATGTCCTTCGAGGAGAGGTAACCCCGTTACAACATTAGATTTTGTGAATTTTTTTTATAAATATTTTTTGTTTTTTTGGTGGGGTATTCAATTTCATAAACACTTGAAACGACTCAACAAACCCATGTCAGAAACCTTGGCAGATTGGGTTGATTTGTTTTACCTAGGGTTTAGTTGATTGAATTTTATTTAAATCATGCCTGCAAAATTATGTATGAATTTTAGCTAGGCTTAGTTAACTGAAATTAGGGTTTAGCTCATTGAATTTGATTAAAATCATGTCTGCAAAATTATATGTGAATTTTAGCTAGGGTTTAGTTGATTGATTGTTTTGTTGTTATACAAATTGAGAGCAAGATATACATTGAGTGAAGGAGATGCGGCTGCATTTCTTCCCGATAGATCTTATGGTAGTTTACATTTAAATTTGTATTTTGAAAGGAATATAGTCTGGCATCACAGTTTGAGAATTTGTAGTTTACATACCCCATGAGAACACTGTCGAACCTAGCCTGATGTACGTTCACAGTAATCGTGTAAGGAACATAAGACACAGACATACACCATCTATATAACTTCTAATGTTTATCAGGTACTGCATAACCGCTACCAGCACTGGCGAAACTGCCACAGCAATAACCACCTTCTTTAACGCAACGGTCGTATCAATAGTAGGTAAGGGTCGGAGGATATAGGACTGACGAGAATTCTTCAGTGCCAAAAGATACTAGCTTCATGTTCAACTCAGTTTACCATGTATCGCGTATGTGCTACTCCCGTAGAATATCAGTTGTCGGATACAACACCACCACCAACAACTTCACTACCGGGGGGATAAAGACTCTGTTCCTGAAAACAACTCTAATATAGTGATTACAACATGCAGGTACCGGCATCAGTGACACTAAACATATAAGATACCCAGACTAAGCACCAACAACTACTTATTTATTTGGCGTACAAATGTAATAATCTATTGATCTTCTTGTAAACAAATTGTTGCATTTCGTTTGAGGTTTTATACCCATGAGACTTTAGAGAGTTTCATATTGAGATATGTTGCACCTACAAACAACACTTTTGCCTACAGATGTTCGTATACAATGTTACAAAGTTATGCTTTTATGTAGATGTATACATCAGGTTTGTATGAAAAAATAGCTACCTAATGAAGCTATGATTTAATGTAAAGGTCGACACCAGGTTTGTTTGATTACAGAAATCAGTTGCGACATCGACTAGCTTCGATCAGTTTGAAAGCCCGCCGCAACGCACGGTTGTTCTTACTAGTTTACTTAAAAAGTTAATTTCGGTTTTCGTCCATGAGGTTTACGCAATTTACCCATTTGAGTACGAATTCTCATTTTTGTCATATCATGGGGTTTCAAGCTTTTAACCATTTGAGTTCTTTTCGCTAACCTTATCCGGTTTGATTGTTAAATCTTAATCATGTGCCTCCCCCCATCTGAGGACATTTTCGTCCATCCCTAATTCCCTCATTAAAGAAAAAACAAAAAAAACTTAATATATATATATATATAAACCTAGAAAGATCTTTATCGATCGCGAATCAACACCGCCACCAACAACACGGTTGCACCAACTCCTCGTCGGCAACAAATGGAGGGACATCGGAGATGTTACACACAGGGGCGAAGACGATGATGTTGATGATGCATGATGGTCGTCACAAACCCACACTTCATATTACTCAAGAATCAGGATGGTCTTCAACAACTCGTTTTATTCAAATCGTTGCTCAAAAACGCTAATTTGTTACCAGATTGGGGGGCGGGATTTGAGCTTTCTGTGGCAGAATCAAGATTTTAACTTTCTTGAAATATTTCAACTTTTTTTGAAAGGTTTGAACTTTCATTGATAAGCGGTGTCAATGTTGGTGCGAATCTCGACGTGTTCTTTCAAGATGTGGATGCAAATTCTTTCGTTGCAATGGTCATAACCTCCAAGAGAAAAAAAAGAATGTGATTTGGGGTCAAGAACCAGTTTTCATTATTAATTGTAAGGTTCCCACTGCTTCGACAACTAGTTCTTTTCCATTCCCCAGTTTAAGTGTTCTTCGGTTTCTTTCCATCTTCTGGATTGTAAGGAATCCCTGAGTTGAGTTGAGTTGGTTACATGAACCATAGAACCAGAATCAAACCACCATGTGTTATTTGAAACATTTAAGTTAAAGGACTTAAGTATCATATAAAGATGATTATCTTTCTTGGTCAGCCACTACTTGAATTTTGGGCAGTCTTTCTGTCCATGTCCGGCCTTACGACAGAACTTGCAGTGAAACTTCCCTTTGAAGTTATTAGAACTGCACGTAACACTTGTATCTTGCTTCTGAACCTTAGAAAATTCTTTTTTACAAAAAATTCCCTTCCTCTTCTTAGAATCAACAGTCATGAGGTAAGCCACATAAGGTATCTCCAGCTTCAGACGCTCCTCCTCTTGCACGCACATAGCAATCAACTCACTCATCTTTTAATTATCTTTCTGAGTGTTGTAGTTGATTTTGAAAGCTTCAAAAGATGCAGGGAGAGAAGTCATGATAAAGTGCACCAGGAAACCGTCACTGATCTCCATGTCTAGTCCCTTAAGCTTATGGGCCATGTTGTTCATCATCACGATGTGCCCACGAATGCCACTAATCCCGTCATACTTTGTAGTTAGCATCTTCATAATAAGAGTGCTAGCATGCGCCTTAGAGGTCCCTTTGAATTGCTCCTCTACTGAAGCCAGAGAAGTCTTAGCATTAGGCGAATCTAGAATGGCTCCCCTGATGGCAATACTGATGGAGTTTTTGATGAATATAAGAGACATTCGGTTACACCTCTCCTATCTCTCATGTACTATCTTTTCTTCAGCATTACTTAGAGTAGGAGGGGCATCATCTCTCAGTGCATAATCAAAAACCAACAGACCAAGAGTTAGCATTAGAGAATCTTTCCAAAAAGCAAAGTTTGCACCATTTAACGTTTCAATTCCCATATTGGGAGCGGATTTAGATGAATAAGATATATAGCTAAAGAAGAACTTAGAGTGAGCTATAGGTAACTAAACTAAGGCAGACGGAAAATAAGGACCATTATTCTAATGAAGTTGTGATAAAATCTATTATAGCACCAAAATAACAGACTAAGTAAGGTTATACTTAAACAACGGCTTTAGCTATGACCAATCATTCAAGCATTATGAACAAATAAGGTGCGCAATTTAAATGTAACACGTCACATTTGGGCATAAGTGAGAAATTTAATTTGCACATGTTAAGTTTGTAGGACAAATGTGTAACACATCATCTATGGACAGAAGTGAAACATTTGTACATTTAAGGCGGATGTCATGTGAATATCTAGCAGTTTAAGGATACGCACTAAGTGACAATGCTTATTTAGACTCGAATAAATTTACAAATGTAGCACATCACCTTTGGGCAGAATTAAAACCTTTTAAGTATTATTCAAGTAAGTTTTAGGTTTTGTAAAACATGATATTTAAGGTTTCCCAAGACAAAAGTATTAGTTAATAGTAAAACCACCTGTTTGCGCGGGTCGAACTTAATGGATCCGAGAACTTTTATGAATATGAGAACTTTTATGGATCCGAAAACTAAGGGATATAATTTTAAGGGACTTATCTGATTTTGAAATTTAAGTTGTTTAACTATATCCAAGATTATCGGTTCGTAATTTTTTAAAAATTATATTTTATGGGAAAATTTGGAGATAAAGTTACAGGATTTCAATCCAAATCTACCACCAAATTAGCTGATTTCATCAAAAATTATGAACATCAAGAACAATTATGATAATCATCAAAAACTGTTCTTGATTAATATCAGATTTAGGCTGGAATCGAAATCATAAAACATGGAATTTGAGGATTTCAAAAATTATATCTCGTTTTTATGAGATCATTTCAGTTGAAGAGTATTTTGGTCATTTTATTAGAAACTAATAGAAAATCTAACTTTGTTAATGAAAAGGAAAGAAAGGGTTAAAGAATGCAAATCTCAGGGGACCAAAAGCGTTAATTTTTTTTTTGAATTGAAAGAGTTAAAGTGCTCAAACCACATAGACTAAAAGTGTAATTTACTGTAAAAGAAATAAGTTACACTAGAGATCTATGAACTTTAATTAAAGTTACCATTTACATCTTAAACTTTTTATTTATTTTTTCCTTCTTTTACTAACCAAGTTACAACACGCGAACTACTCATATTTTTTTTTCTCTTACAACTTTTAAAATATGATGTTTTATAAAATTTCGAATGTATTGTTGCAACGAGTTTATTTTTATCTACGTTTCGATATCAGTTTTATTCAAAACCGAGTTATATGTAATAATGTACAAGTGAAACACAAACATACAAGCAGTCAAAAATGTTTCGAGGCTTCGTTTTTTACAGTTTTTTTTGTTTATATATACAACTTTTAAAATATGATTTTTAATTTTCCGTTGCGACGTGCTTATTTTTGTCAACATTCCGACGTGAATTTTTTTCACGGCTTCGTTTTTAATATAAAGTTCTGAATATTATGAACACTTTCGCCGCAACACGCGAGCTACTTCATATTTTTATTTTTTATATAAGGTTTCGAATATTATCAACGGCACCGGCGCTACACACGAGTTTAGGTCCGATAGTTGCATACTAATTTTAATACGTTTTAGGATAATATTTGGAAAAATATCTTTGTTCTTAAAGATACAAACAACTTGGGCCAACGTGATTTGAAAATTCTCACCGGTACCATTTTTGCAATTTTCTTCCTTCGGAAGATAAATCCAAAAAAATTAGCAGTTTTTTGAGATTCTGGCGTGACGACGAGTCGATACCTTGCCTCATATCCGTGAATGATCTTACAGACAACCGATCAGTTCGATTCATAGAAGTTTTAGGGTTATCATCTGAAATTATGATGGATTTCCAGAAGAAGCGTTTCCAGTTACTTGGTTTTATAATCGTCGTGATTGCCCTCAGTTTCACAGGTACCTGCCGATTACGGTTTCTTTCTACTGTTTACATTCTTCAATTTCTATTAGATGTATGCAATTTGTTGGTCTTCATTCTAGGGAACTTATCGTGTAAACAGAAATTAAATCATTCAATGTAATAAAAATTCATATGGTTTTCTGCAAGATCTGGAAAACCAATCATCATTCCACCTTTGAAGTCATACTTACTGATTTCAACTTCTAAACTTTTATAAATTGTATAAAAACTATAAAAAAAATGTTTGAACTTGTAAACCGATTGCAAGATTAGAGCTCATCCCCTTAATTGGAAATTCGAACCTTATATTTTTAAAATCATGACATTGATATTGCTTTTGATATTAGTTTCTTTGTCTTTAGCCATAACTATACCTCTCATTGTAACATGAAAAAAGAAAACTGTCATCTAACTGGAAGTCAAAATTAAGATAAATTGATGGAAGTATTGGGTAGGGGAGAGAGAATACTACAAATAAACTTATGTAGTTAATAAGTTTTGCATTTGAGAAGTACCCAAAAGACAATATCTTGAGATATTATGAAGCAGATCAAAGGTCTTCTTTTAGTATATGGGCTCCTAGGGACCAAATTGTGATGGGAATTTTTTTCAAGGACCAAAAGTGCTGATTTTGAAGGAAAGAATAGTGAAATTGGAGTTGAAGTTTGCTGACAAATAGTCGAGAGACACTTTTCTAATCATTGCAAAAACAATATATAATCCTTGATTTTATCTTATGCTTTTGAAATTTACATTTGAATTGCCAGTTGGATGCTATATCTTCCCTTTCTCTCTTTGGAATTTATTATTATCGATCTAATCCGTTATGTAAGAAATTGGGATGAAAATATGAGCGTTTGTTTTTCTACTAGTTTGAGATGGACTTGTTATTTGAATGCATCTAGTATTCTAGTGTGTGGTTTGTATTGGATGTGGCATATAGAGTACATCGACTAAGATACCAGCATACTAAAAAGTGCAATTACAAACAAACAAACGTACCCGGTAAATCCCACTCATAGCAAAGCTATTGGTAGGGTCCGCGGTGGCGGGGGGGGGGGGGGGGGAAGTGCAAACATTTTCTGGATAGAGAGGCTGCTCCCATTGAGACCCCCGACTCCAAGACCTCTCATTGCATGAAAGGGAAGATATACCATGTAATTGGCGATTCAAATGTAAATTTCAAAAGCATAAGATAAGATCAAGGATTATATATTGTTTTTGGAGTGATTAAAAAAGTGTCTCAACTATTTGTCAGCCAACTTCACTATTCTTTCCTTCAAAAATCAGCACTTTTGGTCCTTGAAAGAAAATTTCCATCTCAATTTGGTCCCTAGGAACCCAATATACTAAAGAAGACCCTCGGTTTGTTTTTAGTATTCTCACTCCCCTACTCAATACTTCCATCAGTTTATCTTAATTTTGACTTCTAATTAGATGACAGTTTTTTTTTCATGTTACAATGAGGGGAACAACTATGTGTTAGGTATCAAAGTCAGTATCGCAGCGGAATCACACACACAATAGAAAGTAAAAGACACGAGAGTTTATAGTGGTTCAGCCAAGATTGGCCTACGTCCACTTTGCAACTTGGGTTCTTTATTATTAGGTGCTCAAAGAATATTATTACATCAGGGATATATTTATAAGACTAGAATTAGGGTTACTAATTTGGAAACACTTAGGCCCTAAGAAACAGAATAAAACACAGCAGCCCATTAGGGTCTGCTGCCCACTTGTTCCTAATTGTTTCCGGCCGCAAACAAGTCCAAAGCCTAGGCCTTGTTGTCGGCAGCCCACAAGCCAGGCCCACCAGGCCCAATTCGGCTCAATAGCCTTCATAACCCAACAATCTCCCACTTGAAGGCTTTGCTCAATCCACAAACACCGTCTAAGTAATCCCCGATCCAGTAATTCCAGTATTCTCCATATCCAAAGTCTCCCAAGCCTTCAGTCCCCATAAACAAGCTCAGACTTCATCAATTCCCCCTAGTTGCAATCCCCCTCTCATCATGTACATGAAGGGACAGTTGAAGCTTCCCCGAGCTCCAACTCATTCTCTATCTCATCTGGTTTGCACGATCCACTAGTTTCAGAGATAACACGAGAACCACCACTCTCTTCCTTTAGCAAGACTTCCATAGGAGAGATTTTCACAGTCGGACTACCGGTCTTCAAAACCCAACGTTGTTTTGTAACTGTATCCGGAACACGCCTCGTGCTCCCACTGTCACCAAACCCCTGACTCGGTTTTGACCTCCGACCCCGCTCAGCTTGAATCACCTTGGCACTAGGCTCCATTCTTGCAAATTGAACCTTCTTTTGCCCCTTAGACTCAGCGAACCTAACTTTGTTTTGAGGGATGATCACACTTCCCTCAGCAGGTACTTCCCCCATGTATAATGAACCTCGTCTGTTTCCACGAGCAATAACCAGACTACCTTTAGTTACCTTCCACTTGCCTCCACCAAACTTTACTTCTAGTCCCTGTTTATCCAGCTAACCGACATAGATAAGCTTACTCTTCAAAGCTGGAATAACCCTGACATTCTTCAAGTTCCATGTGGTTCCCAAAGAAGTAACCAAATTCACGTCACCCATGCCCGTAACATCAAGAACATCACCATTAGCTATTTGTACCTTCCCAAAGTTACCAACCTTTAAATTCTCCATCGTCTCCCCGCTGTGCATTGCGTGAAACGAAGAACCAGAATACATGACCCAAGAATCTGTAGAAGACTCTACATAGCAAACCAAAACATCATCATTAGATTCCTCATCTGCCTGAACCGTGTTTACCTGCCTTTTGCCCTCATTCTTCCCGGACTCTTCCTTATTCCTTCCTGGACAATGACTTTTCACATGTCCAACTTCATTGCAGCTCTAGCACTTCCATAGTTGTCAATAGCGCTTGTAGCGCGCTACATAGCGAATCGACAAATTTCCAAATAGCGACGACATAGCGACCAAATAGCGAATATTCCCTTTTTTAAATTTTTTTATGTTTTTAACCAGTTTTTTACTTGATTAATATAAATAGGGTTGCTAATAACCCTAATATATGAAGATTTAGATGGTTATTGATTATAATTGCTACAAATCCTACAATATTTGAATATAAAATATTTCTAAAAATTTCTAGCAGTGTATCGCTAAACGTGAAATAGCGCCCGCTATTTACCGCTATTCGCTACATAGCGTATAGGTTGCTTGTCGCTATTTACCGCTATTCGCTATTGACAACTATGAACACTTCACATTCTTCCTAGCTCTAGACGAGCTCCTCCCCCTACTCCCACTGCTCCTGTGATTTTCCCTTCCTCTGCCCACATTGAATATATCAGAAGAAGATCCTCCACTATTGTTACTCCGGCGAATGTCTTCACCCATAATACTATCTCGGATCACGTTAAACTTCAAATTCCCAGCTCCACCAGAATTAGTGATCGCTGTCACATAACCTGACCAGCTGTCAGGCACATAGTCACATGGTTCACTGATGTAGCCACGATTTTTTATCTGGATCGTTCGTACCGAATCGCGGTACGAACGCGTACCTGGTTCTCTCGGGATCGCGATTTCTGGCTTCAAATTGGCGTTCCCGATTATATAGCAAACCGTTTGTTAGATTCTTGTTCTGAGTGTTGTTCTTCAAGGTTCTAGAGAGAGATAAAGGTAGTTTTTGAGGGTTGGTGAAGATAGGTGTGAAAGTCTTGAAGTTTCAAATTTTCAGAGAAGAAGAGAGAGAAAGGAAGATGAAAGGAGAAGAGCAGGGCCGCCTCGGTTATGTAGAGAGGAAGAAAGACTGATCAAGGAGTCTAGGGACTAGGACTGAAACAAGAGACTTTCAAGATAAACCCATGACACACACATACACTTTCCATCTCTCCCTCTCTCTCTCTGACACAGTGAAAGCCTTTAAAGATAAACCCTATAATTTCTTTTTGAATACTTTTTAAGTTTTAACTTTAATGTTTATGCTTTAAGACTTTTATTATTAAGTACTTATAAGTTTTAATATCTTATTTAACTTTGATGTGTTGAATACTTGTGAAATTAGATGTAGAAAAATAGCACCAAATTTAAGTGGTACAGCGTACCACGTTATATGGTACATCGTACCGGACCGAACCGAAATGAGCCTACCCCCAATCGCACCGAATTTTAGGGACCTAGCGTACCGCGAACTATGTGACTATGGTCAGGCAAAGAGGATAAAAGGATCGCCGCTTGAATATCATCATCAAACTTCGTCCCAACGGTCGATAGCCTAGACAAAATTGAATTTATATTATTTGTGTGATCAGGCACCGAGCTTCCCTCATTCATCCTCATCATGAGGAATAACTCTCTCAATAAGAACATCCTGTTACCAGCAGACGACTTTTCATACATATTTGACAGAGCCGTCATCATACCATGAGCCGTGGTTTCCTTCATGATATTAAACGCTACACTCCTCGTCAAAGCCAGCATGATCTTACCTCTCGCCCTTTTGTCCTTAGATTTCCAGATCACTTCGTCGGCCTGACTCAAACCACTCGGTTTCTTTTCTAATGTCATCTCCAAATCGTTTTCACTGAATAAAGCCTCTATTTGCATCTTCCACCATGCAAAATCAGTCCCATTAAACTTCTCGATTCGAACTCTCCCGTCTTCGGCCATTGCAAACGAGAATCAGAAAAAACCAAAAAATTAAAAGCCAACTTTATATTGGAAAAAAGTGCATTTGTCATCACTAAAATTCGATCTTTCTTGTCACACAATTGACACATTGGAAAAAAGCCTAGCAACATAAATAAATCCTGTAAGTCTAACTACTTCAACTGCAACTCTGAAGTGTTGCAGTGTTATTAGAAAGAAGATGGCATCTTTAATATCTTATTTGGAAAATGTGATAAGGTTGAACTATACAAGTATCATTAGAAATAGTAAAAAACATCTTTACTAATGCAAGGAATTCATAAGAAATTTTAACTTGAGAATCAATGTTTGACATCTGGAAGTCAAAGTACGAATCTAATGTGCCATGGGCCCGCAAATGGTATTTTTAGATAAAGGAACGTAGTTCTTAGCGGAAGTAGGCATGTGGAAGACCTATGCTGTTACATTAATGATAGAAATTTAAACTTGCTTTTACCCAAGAAACCACTAAACACGCTTTTTAGGTTTTAATATTTTTTTTTACTTTCAGAATTTCCTCTTTTTAAATAGTCTGGATGCCTCCTTTCTAGTTTTTCTTTCTTGTTCACCATAATGCATCGAGTATTAGGGTCACTGATACCTCAAACATGCTCTTTCCTTTGGTTCTCAAACATTTTTTTTGGTAACCATGAGAACCCGTTACTGGAAAACTCACGGGACCCGCCAGTACCCTAAAGTCAATTTGGTTATTGCAAAACTGAAACCGGTCAAATCTATATTTCGATACCACTAGATGGGTTGCATGATATTTTTTCTAGTTGCATTTAACATGAAAATATAGAGGTGGCAAGATGGATGTGTTGGGCATGTAATGGTTCAAAGTGGGCCATTTTCAGTACCGGTGATACGATCCAAGTTTGCTTGACCCACTAACACTTTTATCCATCTTTTATCTTTTTATATAAATAGTCAATATGTTAATTATGATTACAAAAAAGTACCTCACTACAACAATAATCTGGAATTTGAATGAAAATGATTTAGGGGATTTTATGTGTTAAAATTAGTTTGGGCGGTTTTCGATCCGTTTACCCTCTTTCCCTTCCCCTTTTGGCTAAATTTCTTGATTTGACCCACTTCCTCTTCACTAGTAAACGAGTCAAAATTCGTTCCTGACAACTTAATATTTTTCTTCTTTTTTAGCTGAAAAATTTAGAGAAATAGTTGGAGAAACAGGTTCATCCCAGAGTGGGAAATTTACCATTTTCAACTGTTTAGACGGGGGTTCAGGAACAGTAGCATGCCTAGTAAAAGAAGGCGTGAAATTATATACATACAATATAAGAACAGTCCATGTTGAGGTAGCAAGAAATAAAGCAATTGAAGCATCACTAGCAGATGCAATTTCACAAGGCATGGAACCCAAATCTGCTGCTAAAAAAGCCCAACAAGATGGAGCCAAAGCTGCCAAACAAGCAACCCGAAAAGCCAAACGGATCATAGGCCCAATTATCTCTTCTGGGTGGGATTTCTTTGAAGCCTTATATTATGGTGGAACGGTTACAGAAGGGGTTTTAAGGGGCACAGGAACATTATTTGGAACCTATTTTATAGGGTACTTAGGGGAAGAAAGATTTGGTAGACTCGGGTATTTGGTTGGAAGTCAATTTGGGAGTTGGATTGGAGGTAGGATGGGGTTAATGGTGTATGATATTGCCAACGGTGTCCATTTCTTGCTTCATTTTGGTCAACCAGAGGAGAATGTAGGAGAAAAGGTTGACTTTTCTGAAGTTGGTCAAACCGAGGAAAATGTAGGAGAAAAAATTGATTATGGGGCTTATATTCGTGAAACTATTATGCGTTACGTGGGTTCATATATGTCTGAAACTTCTACAGATGTTAGCTCTGAGGCAGGTGAGGAGGTTGAGACTTATGAGCCGCCAGTTTATGAAAGCTTCGAGTCTAATGAAGAACTTTGATGAGGTAAATGCAGTTTGCAGTTTAAATACTTGTTCTATTATTTCGAAATATTTGATAATTTGTGTAGTAAATGTAGAATGATTCATTAAATTAAGATGTTATAAAGCTGACTCTAATGCAGATTATTACTTTTAAGTCCTAGGTCTGATTCTGAATACCTGTTTAAGCCCAAGTTTGTCAGTAACATCCAATATTTTCATTTAGGCTTGAGCTAAATGAACACTACCCCTACTACCCAGACACCACTGACATGTTATACGGCCCGTATGACTATACGGGTCATATGAGGTGTTTTTTCATCCGGTTTTCCTATTATGTTGGCCGTATAGAGTATGTGACCGATACATAAGTGACTTATGTGATGACGCACTCCGGTGACAGAGACTATACGGGCCGTATAACCCTTTTTCGTCATATACACGGCCCGTTTAGATGGTGAGGGGGTTGTGTCTCTATAGTAGCTCCCTTTATTTAGTATTTAATTTGGATGTAAAACAATTAATAATTTTGAATTGTTGTTCATTTTTTTTATTTAAAAGCAAATTTGATGCGCAATCCATAACTATTGGACGAGAGGTCTATGCAGTCAAATAGTAAACTAGGGCTTGTATAAAAGTACTCACTGTTCCTTTGTTTTCTTCTTGTTGTCAAGAAAATGAGAGCTTGTGAAAGAGATGTTGGGTTATGTGGAGGCTTTGGCGCAATCCATAAGAGACCCAACCCTAGTAGGGTTAAATGGCAAGTTGCCATATTTTCGTTTTCTTAATCCTCAAGTTATTTACCAAAATCTAGTGATTATAAATAGAGGGGTAGAGCCTCTGTAATTCCTTGTACTGGAGCACCTGAATAATAATAATAATACCGTTAGTTGCAATCCGTGGACGTAGGTCACACCGACTGAACCACGTTAAATCCCCATGTTCTTTCAATCTCGTTTATTGTTTGTGTGTGTGCGTGTGATCTGATTACAGTATCAGAGCGCCATGCTCTTGATTGCACCACACTATCAGCTTCCAGTCGTCGTCGTGGGCTAGGTCTCCGCCACCACCGACTAGCCACCGTTTTTAGGGTTTTGCAAGGGACCGCCATCGCCGACCACTCTGTTCCGCTGCACCTGCAAGATCGTCGTCGGCAACCATGTAAGGCCCCAAACTTGGGAGGCCTCACTTATTGGATTTACTCATCAACACATAGCTCATAAACATAAGATATCTAACACATCGCAACGGAAACGATTTAAACTTTAACATACGCAGCGGAATACAAAACATGTCTAGAACACACTTGCCAGTTACAAACTAAAACTTGTCTTTAAACAATCATAATCAAAAGAAACATAAACGGGATGCCAGACTCTGGTCTTCAGGTAACTCTCTTCGCCAAGTCAAGCATCCTCCTCCATCTACAGCCACCTACACATAACTGATGTGCATACTAAAAATCAGCAACGCTGAGTGAGTTCTAACGTTTACTTAAATCAATTATACAAAAGATTTGTTAATACATACATACTGCCCTTAAGGCTAAACTTTGCATACTTTACTTTCAAAACAATTTAAAAGATAAGATAGCCGTCAATTCCTTGTCGCTGTTAGTATTACCCTTGTGATCAATATCGTTGAACCGTCAATTCCCTTGTCACATCTGGTATTGTCCTCGTGATCAATACCTGGTATTGTACTCGTGATCAACACCGCTTAACATGGTGTTGTCCTCATGATCAACACCGCTTAACATGGTATTGTCCTCGCGATCAATACCGTTTAACCGATACATGGAGGTTGCGTATACCCCCCCGAGTAACCACCGTCACTCATCCCAGTTGTACAACCGTTAGCGAACAACAAAGGCTCTTACAAAGAGGGCATAGCCCGTAACTGTCATCTTGTACAGGTGACATTTGTCCCCTCTGGACCTTATCAAGCTGGTACACTTTTCCGTAGGAAAACTATTTACTTTCAGTTCATAAAACTTTCTTTAACTTGTTCATATATTATGCATTTGTTTATGTATATAAAATATAATAAACACTTTCCACAAAGTATCTTTGCTTTACTGAAACATACTAGCACATATATTATGCCTTTGTTTATGTATATGAAAATATAGTAAACACTTGCCAATAATATAGCTATACTTTGCTCAAAACGTACATTTGACTCTTTTAAACTTTTCACTAAATCATAACTTTCACTTTGTTTATTATTATGAAATATGTAATAAACACTATTCACTAAGCATGCACACTACCCCTAAAGCAGACAAAAAGAGGATTATAACTCACCTAATATACAACCTACTGTGGAAACTAAAAAGCTTCGGGCTACACGAGTGCTACGTGATCTGTGTGAATACAATACATGAAATCGGTTAAACTTGCTAGTGTCGGCTCTCAAGAGTCGTCTGAACTTGCGTTCAGGATTTTGTGTCATGCTATAGGAGTCGACACTCCCAATATCTTCTTCCTCGTCGAGTGTCGCTACTTGCAGGTGGCGACACTCGAGTGTTGGCTCAAGAACATTAGCCCCATACAGGCCCGTTTCCAGTCCAAAATCATAACTTTTACGTTCCAAAACGTTCTAATCTTAACCATGAAGCTAGATCTATGGTTTTTAAACATAAACACACGTAAAAATCTGACCTTTAAGTTAAAAACTCCATAAAACCCTAAAACCCATTTTCAACCAAAAAAAAAAACTCAGATCTGGACAAGTTTCTTACCTCTAACCGACTCGTTTTTTCAGCAAAGCTTCATGTAATCACTGGAGAAGAAGAATGGATCAATCTTGGAGCAAAACCGACACTTTCTCTAGATGTTTCTCTCTCTTGAAATGGGGAAGATGATGGAATGAAGAAGGTGTGTGGAAGAGGAGTTAGAGGCTCTCCACCCTTAGGCCCACTGGCCCGTTCTCGGCCCACATCCCGGCCAATCAAGTCCCACCATTTTCTAAGGCTAAAACCCGCACTCGATATGATAAAATTCCGGATGTTACAAACCAAGTTTTTGGTTTGCCTCATAGGGTTGTTTCAGCTCTGTTTTGATATGTTTTTGCTGTTGAAAGTTGGATCGATTACCAAACAGTGTTTCACAGAACAATCGTCAAGTTCAGGCTTTCGTCATTGTTGTGTTTGTTTACTGTATTTCGATCTCAATTTCGATCAACCGCTTGGGTAATTTATTGTCATGGCAAAGGAAGGAAAGATAAAGATCGAGAAGTTTGATGGACAAGATTTTTGGGTTTTAGAAGATGCAGATTGAGGATGTTCTGTATCACAAAGATTTCTTCTAGACGCTGTCAGGAAAGAAACCCAATGAAATGTCAGATGTGGATTGGGCTATACTGGATAGAAAAGCTTTGGGAGTAGTCAGGCTTTCGTTGGCTAGGAGTGTTGCGTTCAACATTGTGAACGAAACGATTACGTATGGTTTGATGAAGGCTTTGTTCGATATGTATGAAAAGCCCTCATCGTTGAATAAGGTGTACTTGATTCGACAGTTAAACAACACCAGATGTGAGAGGGTGCTTCAGTTGCAGTTCACATCAATGACTTTAATTCGATCATAACTCGGTTAGGATCAGTCAGGATTAAGTTTGATGATGAAATTTATGCGTTGCTGCTATTGTCTTCTTTGCTTGAGAGTTGGTCTGGGACGGTGACTGCAGTTAGTAGTTCATCTAGAACTACTAAGTTTACTTTTGGAGGTCTTCAGGACTTGATTCTAGGAAAGGATATCAGACTTAGAAGTTCAGAGGATACTTCGAGTTCACTGTTGAGTGCCGAATGCAAGGGAAGAAGGGATAAAAGGAGAAGCAACCATAGAAGAAGAAGCCAGTCCAAGCATCAGAACGAAGTTACCTGTTGGGAATGCAAGAAGGTAGGGCATTTCAGAAATCAGTGCCTAGGTGCTAAGAAAGAAAAGGATGTGAATCATGTTGCAGAAGAAGAACACTTAGATGATGCTTTGGTTTGTAGCATAGAAAGTGTTGCTGATTCATCGGTGATGGATTCTGGTGCATCATTCCATGTTATGCATAGCATGGAAATGATGAAGAATCTCAATACTGGGGACTTAGGAAAGGTACGACTAGCAAATGATGAAATCTTAGATGTTGTGGCAGGGGGATATTGACTAGAAAACTTCGTTGACTCTAAAGGATGTCAGAGTGATTCCAAGCCTGAAGAGGATGCTTATCTCTGTCTAACAGTTGGATGATCGAGGATATCATGTCATGTTTAGTGATTGGTAAATGGAAGGTAGTCATGGGAAATCTGGTAATTGCTCATGGGAAAAAGAGGGGTTCCTTGTATATGGTTGAGATACCGCCAGAAGGAGTGGATCCAGTTCTAAAGAAAGAAAAGGTATGGTTCTGTAAGTATTGTGTGCAGAAGAGGGTTACCTTTGTTAAGGAGATATCCAGAGCTAGATTACAGACTCAGAAAGAACGAACAGTACGGAAAGGTTCAGAAAAGCCAGTCAGATGTGGAAGTTCAAGAGGGTTTCGCAACAGTGGTTGACATTGTGAATACTTAGATATATATTTGAAATACTTAGATTAATTGTAATGTTATTGTGGGCTGACACTCGATCTTCTACATAAGTCAGGATAATTAGATAAATTGGTTGACATTGTGAATGACATTCTATACCTATAATTATTTACAAAGTCGGGTAGAGTGGCGATAAGTTTTCAAATATACGTATCCTTTTTTTAAATACTTAGATTAATTGTAATGTTACTGTGGGCCGACACACGATCTTGTGCATACGTTAGGGTAATTAGATAGATTATTTGATATTGTGAATGACATTGTACTTCCATACCTATAATTATTTAAAACAGATAACGGAGATGTTCGATTTATGGTAGTTAGGTCGCCGCAATTTCTATATATGAACTAATTCTCTTCTCTTTTGTTAAACCGTGGGATTGGACTGGTGAGTTATGTCACAAGACGTGCTGAAATGGAGTCCAACGCAAGTAATAATACAAACTATTAGCACCGAAGATTATGGAAAAGATCAAGGCTTAGAACCGGTCAAGGCTTAGATTCAGGAATCACATTAGACAATGATTTATTATTATTATTATTATTATTATTATTATTATTATTATTATTATCTCTGTCCATATTTAGAATAGATGTCATTGTATTATATAAGTCATATAATTATGCAATGGAAAGGCAATCAAGATATTAAGGTTATTGTGTATCAGAGCTATTTTGAATTACCACAACCCTAAAGCAGCCGTCGATCACCCTCTCCCCCTCTCTGGTCGGCAACTCTTTCACTGCTGCTTTCTGTTCAAAAATCCTTCTTCTGTTCGACAGCCCCCTCCTATTTTTCTCTGTTCAACAGTCCTACTTCACCTTCTTTTCTCCTGCTATGGAGAACAAGTTACACCCAGCCATAACCGTTACCAACATCAAAAACTTCATCCCCTTCACTTTAGAAATGGAGAGTGACCAGTATAACTCATGGGCATAGTTATTTAAAATACACTGCAGAGCCTTGTAGGTCACAGACCACATTGATCCCTTAGTTCTACCTCCTGTTGAAATACTCCTTACTGAAAAAGACAAATAATCAACTATAGTGGTCTTTGCTGTAGAAGTAACCCTCTGGAATCGCCTAGATGCGATTGTTCTTCAATGGTTATACAGCACAATCTTCAACGATTTCCTGCATACCATCCTAAAACCCAACACCACTGTTGCACAAGCATGGGCCGCCTTGGAAAACATTTTCCAAGACAATCAAAGCTCTAGAGCCGTGTATCTTGAACACAAGTTTGTAACCACCAATCTTGACAACCATACCTCCATTTCCTCCTACTGCCAACCCTAAAAATGCTTGCATATCAGCTTGCAAATGTCGGAGCGCCTGTCACTAATCAACGTCTTGTGTCACAATTAATTGCAGGTCTCAACGAAAACTATGAAGGAGTGGCTATGCTGATCTAACAATCCAAACCTCTACCTGACTTTTATGATGCCAGATCCCACCTCATCATGGAAGAAACCCGCAAGTCTCATCAAGCCTCCAACAGTGGTAATCCGGTAGGGACTGCTCTACACACTACCACTCACCCACCTAATTATCGGCCCAACCCACAACATCAGCCTGATTACCAGCCTTACTACACTCCTCGTGGCCGAGGTCGTGGGCGTGGTTGCCGGGGAAGAATAAGGTCCAATTACATGGGCTGCGGGGGACACTCCGATCGTCATGGTGGATACCAACAACAACTGTTTTCTGGTCATGGAGGATACCAACAACAACTGTTTTCAGGCCAACGACCCAACTCTCCTTCATGGGCCACAAGTCCGAATAACACATGGGCCTATCCTCCATGTCCTTATCCAACCCAACCTTATAATCAGCATGCCCAAGCCTGACAGGCCCATATTCCACCTCAAACTCCAGGCCCAGGGATCCTTGGAAACAGACCGGCCCAATCTTATGCAGCATCAGAAGCACAATACACTCCAACTAACCTTTATCAGGCGTTCCACACTATGGCTCTCAACCCAACGGATCAAAATTGGTACATGGACAACGATGCCACATCCCACATGACTCACTTGCTAGGTAACTTCACGTCCTATATCAATAATGGTCCTTTTCGGAATATAATTGTAGGAAATGGATCCAAAATTCCAATTCACGGAACGTGACATTAAACTCTTTCCTACCCTTTTCCCCCCTCTAAAATTAAATAATGTCTTACATGCTCCACACCTCATCAAAAATCTTTTATGTGTTCGCAAACTAACAACTAATAATCATATTTCTATCGAATTTGACCATTTTGGTTTTGATGTGAAGGACTTCCCGACGCGGACACCCATCCTCTGATGTAATAGCACCGGAGATCTCTACCCACTTCAACTTCAATCATCCTATCAACTCACCAGCCCATCAACTTTTGCAGCCATATCTCAAGACTTATGGCATTCCCTCCTAGGACATCCTGGCGTTTCTATTTTGAACTCTTTAAAATAATGTTTATCATTTACTTCTAGCACTAAACAATCTTCTGCTTGTTCTTCTTGTGTGGTTGGAAAACATATTAAACTGCCATTTAATTCATCTACTACTTTTACACATTTACCGTTTGATATTATACATACCAACCTATGGACATCCCCGGTTTTAAGTTCAACTGGACATCGATACTACTTGTTATTTTTAGATAACAAAACAAATTTTTTGTGGACTTACCCTCTAGCCAAAAAGTCACAAATCTTCCCCACTTTCCTCCAATTTTATAATCTCATTAAAACTCAATTTAATTATCGAATCAAAACAATCAAATGCGATAATGGTCGGGGATACAATAATAACTCATTCCACACATTTTGTGCCACCAAAGGTATTCAGTTTCGTTTCTCTTGTCCGTGGAATCTAATAACTCATACATCACCTCAAAACGGTAAAGCGGAACGAAAAATACGGTCTATCAACAACATCATGCGCACCCTCCTAGCTCACTCTTCCCTACCCACACATTTTTGGCACCATGCCCTTCAACATGCTACATATCTCTTAAACATTCTCCCTAGTAAACTTAATAGATTCCACACCCCTACTCATCTTTTATACAACCGTGCACCCGACTATTCATTTATTCGGGTTTTCGGTTGTCTTTGTTACCCTCTTTTCCCATCCACAACCATCCACAAACTCAACCATTTATCCACCCCATGCATCTTCCTAGGCCACCCCACCAATCATCAGGGGTACAAATGCTTCGATACTACAACTCACCAAATGTTTATCTCCCGACATGTCATCTTTGATGAAACCGTGTTTCCCTTCTCCTCTACTCATTCTCCCAAACCCAACACCTACTAATTTCTAACAGAAAACTCAGACCTTAATCCTTTACTTTAGGCTATAAACTCAACTAATCTCTAGCCCCCTCATACACTTACTGTAAACCATCATGTTAACAACCCCATTCCCGTTCAACCTACTGTTCACAGCCCAATTTCCAGTCAATTCAGCCCCTCTCCATCTCCTGTTAACAGCCCAATAACCAACCCAATATGTACCTACACTCGCAGGCCCAAAGCAACACAAAACCCAAATTGTGCGACCCAAAAATAACAACACCTTACCTACAACTCAGCCCCACCCAACTCCCACCCAGCTCCCACCCACCCCAGACCTGGTCCCAGCCAACCAATGTCTCAATCTCCCTCAAACTCTCCCTCCCCTATTCCTGCCCCTCCCCCACCACCACAACGCACTATTCACACTCGTAGCATGTCCGGAATTTCCAAACTTCAGCAACCTTTTGCTTTTCAGTCTTCAATCTCTCTTTCCCCTCTTCCTCGTCGACCTATGGACTCTCTTCGTAACCCAGATTGGAACCAAGCCATGTACGAAGAATTCCGGGCCCTTATCGACAATAGAACGTGGGAGTTAGTCCCTCGGCATCCCTCAATGAATGTGGTCCGTAGTATGTGGATTTTTAGACATAAAATGAAATTTGGCGGTACTTTAGAGCGATACAAAGCTCGTTTAGTTTGTGATGGAAGGTCCCAACATGTCGGAGTTGATTGTGGCGAAACATTTAGCCCGGTAGTTAAACTGGCTACCATCCGGACAGTTCTTGCACCAGCCATTCATCATTCTTGGCCCATTCACCAGCTCGATGTCAAGAACGCCTTCCTATACGGTAACATTCATGAAACCGTATACATGCACCAACCTCCAGGTTTTCGAGATGCCCAGTACCCAAATCATGTGTGTTTGTTAAAGAAATCACTTTACGGCTTAAAACAGGCCCCCATGCGTGGTATTAAAGATTTGCTGACTATGTTCATACTTTGGGGTTCACTCACAGCAAATGTGACCATTCTCTCTTTATATATAAACATGGGGCCCACAAGGCGTATCTGCTCCTATACGTCAATGACATTATTCTGATCACTTCCTTGGATGCCTTACGTCACACATTTATGAAATTATTAGCTGCTGAGTTTGCTATGAAAGATTTGGGGCCCCTTAGTCATTTTCTGGGCATCTCTGTCAACCGTGATCAAGATTCTTTATTCTTATCCCGAGAAAAATATGCAAAAGAAATACCAGAAAGAGCCGCTATGACTTCATGTAATTCGACAGCCACACCCGTAGACACAAAATGCAAGATTAGTGCTACCTCGGGCTCACCTCTTGATGCCTGTGGCACCTAATACCGCCAATTGGCTGGGGCCCTTCAGTACCTTACTTTCACTCGCTATGCGGTCCAGCAAGTTTGCATGCATATGCACACACCTCGTACTACACACATGCATGCACATGCACTCAAAAGACTCTTATGGTACCTCCAGGGAACACTCACTCATGGCTTATTCATTACCAAGTCCTATGTTCAATCGTTGATCTCATACACGGATGCAGATTGGGCGGGCTGCCCGGATACACGAAGATCAACATTGGGTTATTGTGTTTACATGGGTAACAATCTCCTTTTTTGGTCATCTAAACGACAGTTGGCCGTATCCCGTTCTAGCGCAGAGGTAGAATACCGAGGCATTGCTAACATAGTCTCGGAAACTTGTTGGTTACGTAATCTGCTGGTAGAATTTCATCATTCACCGACACATGCCACCTTAGTATATTGTGACAACATTAGTGTGATTTATCTTTGGGGCAATCCACTTCAACATCAACGCACGAAACACATAGAGTTGGACATACATTTCGTACGAGAAAAAGTCGCAAGGGGTCAAGTTCGAGTTCTTCATGTTCCATCCCGATATCAAATAGCCGACATCTTTATAAGGCTTACCCCTTGTCCTATTTGACGATTTCCGGAACAGTATCAACATCCGTCAACCTCCTGCTTCGAATGCGGGGGTATATTAGCACCGAAGATTATGGAAAAGATCAAGGCTTAGAATCGGTCAAGGCTTAGATTCAGGAATCACATTAGGCAATGATTTATTATTATTATTATCCCTGTCCATATTTAGAATAGATGTCATTGTTTTATATAAGTAATGTAATTATGCAATGGAAAGGCAATCAAGATATTACGGTTATTACAAACTCTCACCGGATGAAGTTATTGTAGTTTCTGTAGTTGTTTTTATCTCTATCATTTATAATATATTTTTATTTCCAGGAAACTAAATATATTTAATATTATTTTTTAATTAAAATCAACATTACCGAAGATTACTATAGGAAAAACCGTTGGTGAAGATTCACAGAAATCATCATCAGTAATCCGTCAGTAAAAAGTCGTCGATAATCTATCGGAAAAGATGCCTCAGTTGCGACGCCAACATAGTTGTCGGTATTCTATCGGTGATTACACCGTCGGTCATCTCTGAGTAACTTCCTTCGGTAATTCATTTACCCGCACCATGTTTTCTAATGGAATATCACCGAACGCTTTGTCCGTCGATAAAATTCTTTCTGTTTTGTAGTGAGAATATGCCCATTGTATTTTATGTTTGTGTTGTTCACATGAAACTAACAAGAAAACAACCGTGTTTTTATAGCTACCCCTTGGTATCATTGAAGTGAATGGTCGCTAAAATAAAGCAATAGACAAATAGTGTTTTATTATAACTACCCCTTGCTTCTACTTTTATTATGCATCGTACGTCCCAAGTCAATATGAGAATTTACTTTTTGATTAATTCTAATTTTTTAATGTAAAAAGATAACATTGTAAATTAAAGCCTAAAGAGAATAGAAACACTTACGTCTAATTCATTAATAGTTTTATAATTATATTGATGGTTCGATTGGTTTAAACTATGGTTACACGTTTCAATCAAACGGTCATGCTTTTGATTATCTAAGTAATATGGGATTCATCAAACTTGACAAAAAAATAAATTTGTGACAACCCCTAAACGGTTTGTGATATTAATATTAGAGTGGATATTATATAAAATAAAACATAAAGACAAATATGTGACAACCCCTAAACGGTTTGTAACATATACGAAAAATACATCTGAAAATTTCAAGGAAAGCTGGAACTTCCACGGCAAAATCACCCCCAATCTCCACATATAATATTAAATTCATAAAATAAACAAAAATTATCATTCATATATACATATAATAAACAAAAGTTATGATTCATATATATATACACACACACATAGACTTAGGATCTCTTTCGCTAGAACTCGTCAAAAAGCTAATTAAAATTATATTTTTTTTCACTACTTTTTCCAATTAATTCATCTCTTCTCTCTAAATTATTCTTAAAATATTTTATACACATGTGTAAATGGTAAACACTTATATATAGGGGAGGGATCAAGAGAAAACCACAAAGTTAGGCGAAAACCGAGAAAACCACTATAAGCCAATCAAATAATTTATAGGTTTTTTTATTTTTTTAATTTATTTCTAAGTGTATTAATATAATATTACACAATTTACCAAAAAATCATTTTACGTATTGTGTTTTACGTATACGTAACCGTAATTTTTTTGTTTTTTGCTTACGTATACGTAACACTATGTGTTACATATAGCCAATACTTAAATGATTTTTTGGTAAAAATGTGTAATATTACATTGATACTCTTATAAATAAATAAAAATAAAATAAAAAATAAATATTAATATATGATTGGTTAAAATTGGTTTTTTTAGTGGTTTTCTCGGTTTTCGCCTAACTATGTGGTTTTCTCTGGAACTCTCCCCTATATATATATATATATATATATATATATATATATATATATATATATATATATATATATATATATATATATATAGGAAAATGATCAAATGTATATCAACTTTAAGTGTGTAAACCAAAAAACCAAATCCTGGCCACATATTTATTATAGTTAATAGGATGTTTGACTTTTATAGAATGAATTAAAATAAGATGAAAATAAATTCATGAGAAAACCAAAAAACTTTCCCCCTCAATTTTTAAACCTTAATAACTTTTTAATACATTATTATTATTTTTTTTTTAAATTACACCAATAAATTAAACATTTTTTCTTTAATTTGAGTATAATATTGTTATATAAAAAATAAAAAAATTAACATGTCAGACTTTTTCGATACAACATATATGTAGTATTATTATATTGCATGATGATACTACATATATGAAGTATGATGATACTGCATATATATAGTATGATTATACTACATATATGCAGTATCATCATAATACATATATGTAGTATCAAATAAATTCGACACGTTAAAAAGTTTCCTTTTAATATAGCAATATTGTACTCAAAGTAAAGATAAAAAATACTCGATTTTATGGTGTAATTTAAAAAAAATGATAACGTATGAAAAAGTTATTAAGGTTTTAAAATTAAAGGGAGAATAGTTTTCTCATTAACAATTATTCTCTTGATCCCCTCCCTATATATATATATAGTGAATGGATCATTTGAGAATTTTTAAATAATTTGAGAACTCGTTAAAAACAATAAAAAAATCATTCATTTGTTTAAAGTACTAACATTACTATTAAAATACAACATTTTTACATGAATTGATACATGTAAATTTACATGTACTCGTATATTATAAATATTTTCACATGCGTAAGTGTCTCATTTACACATGTGTAAGCTTTTTCCATTTACGCATATATAAATGATTATAATATACGAGTACATGTAAATTTTCACATATTAATTCATATAAAAATGTTATATTTAAATAGTAATGTTCGTATTTTGGACAAGTAAATGACTTCTTATTGTTTTTCGCGAGTTCTCACGAATTCTCAAAATATTTAGAGTTTCTTATATGTGTGTGTGTGTACGACTTGAATCAAATAAGAACTCATAAATATTATGAGAACTTGCGAAAACTTAAGAAAAACAATAAAAAAATCATTCATTTATCTAAAATACTAGCATTATTATTAAAATACAATATTTTTGTATGAATTGATATTTGTAAATTTAAATGTACTCGTATACTATAAACATTTACACATATGTAAGTCTCTCATTCACTCATGTGTAAATTTTTACCATTTTACATGTGTAAATGTTCATAATACATGTAAATTTACACATATCAATTTGTATAAAAATATTGTATTTTAATAATAATGTTTGAATTTTAGATAAATGAATGATTTTTTATTATTTTTCGCGAGTTCTTGTAATATTTAGAGTTCTCATTTGAATATATATATATATATATATACACACACACACACATATATATATATATTATGTTGAGAACTGCATAAAACTATTATACGTATTGCATTGATGATTTAATAAGAGAGAAAGATAGTAGAGGGTTGTATAACCATCTTATGTATTACATTTAAATCAAAAGGTACATGTATGTTATGTGGTTCTCAAAGTTTATATATATACTGTGTGTGTAGAGAGAGATATATATGAAGAGATCTACGTAAAACATACTTGTGTGAGAACAAGAAGAACAGATATCAGCTCTAGATTAGATTTGATCATTGGTATTAGTAGATAGTGATAGTATTGTAAATACTATCATTAGTTTGTTTAAATTTTTATATGGAGTAAACTGCAATTTGCACCCATGTGGTTTATGTCCGCTAACACTTTACAACCCTGCTTTAAAACTTTTTATATGGAGTAAACTGTAATTTCAAAATGTGTTTAGAAAGACAGTTCATTTTAGAACTTTATATTTTTAAAAAATATAGTTTGAGATTTTTAAAGATAATTTTAGAAATTGTTAAAAAGGTGTAGAAAGTTAATATCTGATAAAATAAATCTCATCTAAAATTACTAACATAAACAAATCTCATCTACGATTACTACTATACACATGTCGACTAAAATAAATAAATAAAACAAAAGAAAACAATTTAAGTGGTTGAATTATGTTTTTTTTTCTTCTAGTGTCTCTACATAACAAAAGTAATCGATTGCGTCACGTGTCATAATTCTGTCACCTTAAAATTTTTATCCTGGTTACTTTTTCTTCATTACTAATTATTTAATATTTATTTACTAACTATTTAATATTTCTTTTATTAATTCTTAAATCTTCATTAATATTTAATATTTCTTTTATAATTCCTAAATTTTCATTACTAACTATTTAAATTTTCTTTTATGCAATTCGTGTAAAACATGGGGTTTCTAAACTAGTGTGTGTTTATAAAAGTAAATTTGGTGTAAATGTTTAATAATGCACCCCTTATTATTATTTTTTGAACAACGAACATTGAATGTTGTGACGTCACATTCCTTTTTATTATTAAAAGAAGTTTGTGATAAAAAAAAGGAAGAAAGAGAGACCTCGACACGTGTAATGATTCACAAGGTTTTTAGGCGTTCATATTATTGTTTTTGAACGGTTTATTATCAAAACTAACGCCTTATAAACGAGCTATAATAATGTATGAGGAATCAATATATGAAATGAGGTATCAATTCAACAATGCTATTGAAGTTTATTATCAAAACTAATGCACTAAAAACTTATAAATAATGTATGAGTATTGAGTACATCAATTTTATAGAATGAGGAATCAATACAACACTGCTTTTGAAGACATCAATGTATAAAAGTAAGACTCCAGTTTAATAACACTAGGTCAAAACTTTATAACACCAAAAATGACGTGTATTAGAACTATAAAATTTTAACCGAAAATCACTATTTAGCGGATTTTTGTCTATATATAGGGGTAAGTTCATATGATAACCAATAAATATTTTAAAACCATTTTATTCACTAGTAAATACATATATCTATCAGTGAATACACACTACAACAATATCATCTTATCCCGACGATTTTTTTTGACCTTATAGCGACGACTTGTCGTCGAGATAGGCTATATCGACGACATGTCGTCAGTATAGATGTCGTCGGTATTGCCTCGTCCCAATAGGTCAAAGATGTCGTCGGTATAGGTGTCGTCGGCATAGGTCGACCTATGGCGACGACATGTCGTCGCTATAGGGTTTAATTAAATAATTCAAAAAGAAATTCTATACCGACGACGTCGGTATAGCTTCTGGACTTATCCGGACGACAAGTCGTCGGGAAAGACCTAACCTATGCCGACGACATGTCGTCGGTATAGGCTATTTCTAGTTTTTTAATTAAATTTGGAAATAGCCTATGCCGACGACATGTCGTCGGTATAGGCTATTTTCAATTTTTTAATTAAATTTGAAAATAACCTATAGCGACGACATGTCGTCGGCATAGGTTTTTCTGTATTTTTTTTTATTTTTATTAAATTTTCAAAATTTTCTAGAAATATTTAATTTCTAGTTACCAAAACCTGCAAATCAGATAATTCAAACCATTCTAAAATTGAAATCCGAAACATATTGTTCGATACAAAAACCTGTTCGACACACAAATCAAATATTCAAACATAAAGTTGTCTGACACACAAACATAAAAATTGTTCAAACATTCAACAAAATAACACCGATAACCAAGGCAAAGGCGCAACAACTTCAAGCTAATTATCATCGCTGCTAGTTCGGCGTTCCCACATACGACGCATTTCATCCATTTGTCGTTGCATTTCAAGCATTTGTTGATTATGCACACGACGTTCTTCATCTCGTTGGGCTTCGCGTTGTTGTTGATCTTGGACTTGTTGTTGAAGTTGAGTTACACGCTCATCCACTTCTTGCCAATGTGGTTGTGGAGGGGGGTACTGAACAAATCTGGTGTGGGATTACTCACCACACGACCGACACCCCGGATATGGCCAAGCCGATGACCCAATGCACGCTTCATGCATCCAATCTCATCGACAGCAGACGAGTCACCACCAGACTCAGCAGAGGATCTAGTATACTCCTCTTGGATTCGGTCCTGCATTAAACAATGTAATAAACAATTACTTGACTATTTTACTAAAATTTGACAGCATAACTGCTGTAAAATGGATAACCAACCTGTTAAACTATAAGTTATAAACGACCCAAATTCACAAATTCCAATCAACCAACACTAATAAAAACAAATACTAATAATAGTAGCAAAAATATTCAACAATTGGGCTCGAGTTGGATGTTCTAAGTCTATTAAAGCGTGTTTGAGTCATTTTGACCCGTTTAAAGTTACAGTTGGATGTTCTAAGTTTATTAAAGTGTGTTTGGGTCATTTTGACCCGTTTAAAGTTAAAGCTGGATATTTTAAGTCTCTAAAAGTGTGTTTGGGTCATTTTGACCCGTTTTAAGTTATAGTTGGATGTTCTAAGTCTAGTAAGTCTAACAACAAAATCATCTGACTTACATAATCTGATGATGCATTCATGTTGGCCCAACCGGTCCCTTCTTTATAATGGGTCGATTTGAACACATCAATTGGGCCGGTACCCTGTGAAAAACAAAAAGAATATCACTAAGAATTAATAAGCATGTTTATATAATACTAACAATTGTATTTTCATACCTCCATGTGTCGACGCTGGGCGTATGATTTGCTGCCATGGTAACTTGGATAACGTTGTTGTGATCGGTTTTGTTTGTTCTTCGTTGAGCGGTTTTTATAGCTCACATCTAAAAACAGTTCATTAATCAAAGTCTCCCAAGTTTCTTGATCAACATCTTCTGGTGGATTATTCATTGCCGCCTCCACATCATCGAATAAACTGACAAAAGCGTTCTCGATCACTGGG
Source organism: Smallanthus sonchifolius (assembly GCA_023525975.1). Taxonomy (NCBI): domain Eukaryota; kingdom Viridiplantae; phylum Streptophyta; class Magnoliopsida; order Asterales; family Asteraceae; genus Smallanthus; species Smallanthus sonchifolius. The sequence goes on along the minus strand of CM042033.1, from coordinate 69,231,546 downwards.
TGTGAAAGAGTAAGGAGCTTGTGGTTGGTACAACTTGTAATTTTTTTGTGTTAGCCATAGGTTATGTCGAATACCCATATTTTCCAAGTCTTTGCGGGCTTTGTGTGTGTCTTTTGATTTATCGTTCATCAACAAAGTACCCAATAAACTCTCACACACATTTTTCTCCACGTGCATAACATCAAGATTGTGTTTTAAAAGCATAGAAGACCAATAATCGAGCTCAAAGAAGATACTCCGTTTAGTCCAATTCAACTCTGATGTTAGGCGCTTTCTTTTTACCCCTCCATACATTGGATGTTTCCCCGGAACACGATCTGGGAGATTTTTTAGTTGTTCTAATATTTGAGCATTAGTCAATCGTCGGGGAGGATGTTATGTCTCTTTCTTGCCATCAAACGACAGATCGTTCCTCCATTTATGCTTTATAGGCAAGAATCTTCTGTGTCAAACAAAAGCTATCTTATTCGTTATAGCGCACGAAGGTGTGTCAACGTTACACGTAGGGCATGCTTTATAACCTTGACCACTCCATCCAGACAAGCTACTACGAGCAGGATAATCGTTGATAGTCCATAAGAGTGCAACATGCATCCTAAATACAATTTTGGTTGATGCATCTCTACCTGGACTCCTTCAACCCACAACATTTTCAACTCATCAACCAACGGTCTTAAGTATATATCAATGTCCTTACTAGGTGATTTAGACCCGGGAATTAGCAAGGTTAACATGAAAGAAGACTCTTTCATACATAACCACGGTGGTGTATTATATGTTGTTAATGATCGATGTCGTTAGGTCGGTCAAAAACAATCCTTAAACACTTAACTAGTAAGGGTAAGAAAAGTATCGTATCCACGAGGAATCAGTGGTTAGTGAAATTGCTTAGTTTGATAATTAGAATGAAAACACAGATCAAATAAAAATGCAACCTCCTCCAAACTTTAGATTCTAGGTTTATGCAAAACTCAGTTATTTAATTGGACACCACATAGACATAGTGTTGAAAAATCAGTTAAAATAGTAATTGAAGACAGTCTGTTGTCAGCAACCTATACAACCAGTTTCGTCACAAACCAGTATAATTCAATCACCCAATTTATGAATGCCAAGTTGCCCCATTTAGTCACCCAACCCTACTACTAGGTTTTGTCATCAACCGAACAAGATCGTAAAGCAAGCAAACTCAAAGCACTCAAATAAACTGTTTAAAATAACTAATACATCAATCTACTCAGTTATTGTCAGAAACTAAATAGATCCAAAAACATAAATAAACTGAATCAAAACATGAAACCTATATGAACCGTCCGCCTGGAGGAAGCCACAAGTGAATTACCCGCTCATGGTGATGGAGATCATCTTCAATCTTCAAGTAGATGTTAGAATCGTGTTTTTTAGCCTCTGAGAACTCCCAAAATCGCCCAAGAACTGATGTTAAAAGATGATTTCAAATTTGGGGAAGAAACCCCCACTTAAACTCTCCAAATCGGCAGTTTATCGAAAATCCGCGTCAAAATAACGTAACCAGCGTAAGCTTACGCCGCAACACTGAAGCCTGCTGTGAATGAACTGGTTAGGCATAGGCCTACGCTGGGCGGCGTAAGCTTACGCTGCATGGCGTAGGCTTACGCTATGTGGCGTAGGCTTACGCTGGATCCTGGGTTTCTGCCCCGTTTTCTCCGTGTCTCTTCCGACTCTTGCATCTCTCACCTAATATCTTCTAAAATCATACTTTAAGCTTTCAACACCTGCACATGCATAGCTACACAAAACTTTTGTATTCCACATGTTAATTTACATAAATATAACATGTTACACCCTTTAATGCATAAAACTTTGGTCGCTTATCACATCCTCACACTTACTCTTTTGCGTCCCGAAAAAGAATTATGCAATGGAATCATAATTGAAACCTGCTCTCATAGTCTCATACAATTAAAACATAATCACGCATTGACTGTAACAATTGGTATTTCTATCCAACTAAACCCAACCACCGATCTATTGAGCCCCCGATTCTGTGATCTACTATCCTATTTATTACCAAGCAACAGTTTCTCTATGGGTCTCACATTCAGGAAGCTACAACTTAGTCTAATCCCATCTCAAAGTCATGTTTAGGCACGGGTTAAACCTTATAGATTTCCCACCACTATAAACACTAATTTACGAGTTTTTGAAAATTATGGAATTATGGATCGATGGATGCATGTTTTTGAGCTTTTATTATTATTTTATGAATGAACCTAACCCGATGGTGTTTCAATCACGCTGGAACACGATATATGACACGTAGGCTGCAGTTCTTAAGCCATAAAGTACATAAGCTTCGGAACATGGGTGTATCCTTCAAGTCACCATCCCGAAGGGAAATACGTACTCCTAACTTAGTCATCCAATATTGATCACTTAATTCCCGCCATGGGTGTATCCTTCAAGTCACCATCCCGAAAGGAAACACGTAGGCTGAACTCAAGCTCTCAATTTTGTTTAATTAAGCTCATGCAAGATGGATTATGGATTGCGGGCGTCACCAATTTTTGGATTTATTTTCATAAAAAGAAAGTGGTGTGCCAAGTAATTTTAAAAACTTATAAATTTTTGCTTATAGTGGTACCTATCACCCTATGATGATAGTTTCAACCTTGCCGAAACCTCTAAGATAAGAACCCACAAGATATCCTGAATTAATTGTTAATTAAACCTAGATACAATATCAGGATATTTAAGCTCTTTAGATCGGTTGGGTCTACCAAAACATTACAAATCAAACGCGTTTTCTATTTATTATTCAATTTAATCATACAAGCATAGTTTCCAATTATATCTATCATTTTCCATTTAGTTACAAAAATTCTGATTCAAGGACATTTTTGAAAATTTTTAAATTTTTATGGATTTTTCAATTTATATATATATATATATATATTTTTTCTATACAAACTCAGTTTCCCATCCCCACACTTAAACTCTACATTGCCCCCAATGTAGGATGAGAGACGATGAAAATAAATATGCAAAAATAAAACTATATAAAGAATTGGAAAGTACTTAGCTGGTTGCAAGCTGTAACTGCCTTCAATCCAAACTCATACGATCGTATAGCATTTTCTTCGCGATCGTCATCAAAATATGCTATTGGGTTGCCTTTTACATGAAAATCAAACTCGAACCATCACCACCCGAATGGAGATTGAGTACGGGTGGATCAATCCAAACCTGGAAAAATTAAACTCGAAACAAACCCAAAAACATCAAACTGACTCAATGTATAACAACATAAAACTGACTCGATAAAAACCAAAAAACACACACCTCTAAAACTCTACAAAAGGGCTAGCATTCATTTGAAAACACGCACACTCACTTGAAAACCCATGAAAATTCCCCACACTTGGCCGACTCACACACAAAACAAAAAAAACAAAGAAATAATTTCCTAACTCACTTTCGTAGGAATCACGGATGCATTTAGCACATACATCAAGCCATTTAAACCACTCGGTAGCCCGAGTGGACGAGTTTAGTCTCGTAAGGGTTTCTATTGAACACACCCGCAAAGTTCATTTAACTAGACAAGAAATTAAAACATACCTTAGGCTACCTCCTAAGAGTGCTAAGTTTAACGTCTTCAGCCAGACGCAGTGTACCTTACTTGGGTCATGGTGGTCGGGTGGGATGCTTGCAGTCCTCCTTCCCCGCACTCAAGTTCCTCTCATCATCAAATTTTCTCCAAGCCTTCATAAACAAATAAAAGATTTCTTGATCTACATCATGAACTCGCGGTTTCTTCCCTTTCCGCCTTCTCTTTCTGACCCGTTTAGTTCTTCCACTGTCTGGCGTTTCACCATCCTTCTGCTCAGCTAACCTGTTATTCACAAAACAAGCATTCTCGACTGTGTGATTCACCTTTTCAGGTGATCCACACCTGTTAGCTTTCGGGTTTGGCAAGTTTGGAAATATTTTAAGGCTCATTTTCTGATCCCCAAACCTCATCCTTATCATTCCCTCAGCACAGTTAATATTTGCCTGCGTAGTGGCCAAGAACGGTCTACCCAAAATGATAGTTGGTTCTGTGTTCTTCACACAATCCAACACCAAGAAATCCACTGGGTAATAAAACTCTCCTACTTTCACAATCACATCCTTTACAATCCCCCGAGAATGTGCGGGAGTCTGATCAGCCAACACCACGGTGGTGTTAACTCTCTGTAATGGACCAAATTCATGCTGATCATACAGACTCCCTGGAATTATGCTCACAGATGCTCCAAGATCCAGTAATGCTCTATTCAATGTAATTTCACCTATTTGAATTGAAATAATAGGTGCCCCTGGATCTTAGAGTTTCGGGGGAAGGGTACCCATAAACACGGCATTCACACTGACACTCAATTTTACTTGCTCGGGACATTTGTGCCGTCGCTTTCGAGTACTCAAACATTTTAGACATTCAACATTATCAGGATCTTGTTTAAGCGTATTTAAAAATAACGAGTTAATTTTACGCTTCTCAAACTTTTCCCATCGTTCATCCTGTGTTGGATCTTTTTCTTTTAAAAATGGTTTGATTAGAGCATCTGGAAACGGGATTTTTACAGGTTTATTCACATTTTCAGTTTTCAAATTATTCTGTGAAATAAAATCCTGATTAAGGTCGGACTCAGATTCACTATGCTCCACCACTCTTTCTACAACCGATGGTGGAGTCTGTTCACGAGCAGGATATTCAAATGAAGAATGGAAACTTACATCATTGAGGTGTACACTGGTTGTGGTTTCAGAACAGGAGGACTGATGTGAACAGCGAGGCTTACCGACTTCCTTGATGAGTGACCCGACAATCCCAGTTAAGTTGGCAACTAGATCTACCAAAGCTTGATGAGCTTTGTCCTGGATCTCCTGTTGTATCATCTTAGCCATCTCCTTCATGTTTGACTGGATGGCATCCAGTTCAGAATGATAGTTGTCTTGATCAAGTGGCCTGCTTGGGTGGTAGTCTTGGTTGTAATCGTCCTGATAGTTTGGGTACTCAGGACCACCACCATATTGATTGTATCTTGGGCAATCTTGTGCCCAGTGGCCAGTGATGCCACAGTTGTTGCATGGTTCATAGTAGTCTTGGTCACCATAATAATTACTGTCCATGTCAACCTGCACACGTAGCACAACCGAGTAGCCCTGAACAAAGAAATAAACAAAATAAACAACAAATAAAAACAGAAGTAAAGAAAATCTTTTTGGGTGTTTGATAAGAATTAAAATCAACTAAAGACAATAAACTAAAGCAATAGAACTAAGCGCACCAATTCCACGGCAACGGCGCCATTTTTGATCGATGTCGTTAGGTCGGTCAAAAACAATCCTTAAACACTTAACTAGTAAGGGTAAGAAGAGTATCGTATCCACGAGAAATCAGTGGTTAGTGAAATTGCTTAGTTTGATAATTAGAATGAAAACACAGATCAAATAAAAATGCAACCTCCTCCAAACTTCAGATTATAGGTTTATGCAAAACTCAGTTATTTAATTGGACACCACATAGACATAGTGTTGGAAAATCAGTTAAAATAGTAATTGAAGACAGGCTGTTGTCAGCAACCTATACAACCAGTTCCGTCACAAACCAGTATAATTCAATCACCCAATTTATGAATGCCAAGTTGCCCCATTTAGTCACCCAACCCTGCTACTAGGTTTTGTCATCAACCGAACAAGATCGTAAAGCAAGCAAACTCAAAGCACTCAAATAAACTGTTTAAAATAACTAATACATCAATCTACTCAGTTATTGTCAGAAACTAAATAGATCCAAAAACATAAATAAACTGAATCAAAACATGAAACCTATATGAACCGTCCACCTGGAGGAAGCCACAAGTGAATTACCCGCTCATGGTGATGGAGATCATCTTCAATCTTTAAGTGGATGTTAGAATCGTGTTTTTTAGCCTCTGAGAACTCCCAAAATCGCCCAAGAACTGATGTTAAAAGATGATTTCGAATTTGGGGAAGAAACCCCCACTTAAACTCTCCAAATCGGCAGTTTCCCGAAAATCCGCGTCAAAATAACGTAACCAGCGTAAGCTTACGCTGGTATGGCGTAAGCTTACGCCGCAACACTGAAGCCTGCTGTGAATGAACTGGTTAGGCGTAGGCCTACGCTGGGCGGCGTAAGCTTACGCTGCATGGCGTAGGCTTACGCTATGTGGCGTAGGCTTACGCTGGATCCTGGGTTTCTGCCCCGTTTTCTCCGTGTCTCTTCCGACTCTTGCATCTCTCACCTAATATCTTCCAAAATCATACTTTAAGCTTTCAACACCTGCACATGCATAGCTATACAAAACTTTTGTATTCCACATATTAATTTATATAAATATAACATGTTACACCCTTTAATGCATAAAACTTTGGTCGCTTATCAGTTAACACTACCGGCCACATACTGTAAGTCTGACTCATGTTACCGAACGGATTAAAACCACCGGCAGCCAAACCTAAGCGGACATTCCTTGGTTCTTTAGCAAAATCCGGATATCTCTCATCAAAATCTTGCCATGCCTTCCCATCAACCGGATGTCGCATCATACCATCTGTTGAGCGTCCAGTATTATGCCAGATCATTTCTTTTGCCGTTAATCTTGAACTATACCTTCGTCGAAGCCGTGAAGTTAAAGGAAAGTAGCACAACACTTTATGTGGTACTTTCTTCCCCTTTGTGTTTTTATTAACCTATCTACTCTCATCATAAACCGGACAGTTTTGTATTGATTCATTCTCCTTCCAAAACAGTGCACAATCATTAATGCAAGCATGGATAGACTGATATCCTAACCCAATCTTACACAGTTTCTTCTTAGCTTCATAGTGTGACCCTGGAACGTGATTTTCCTTCGGCATTGCAATTTGTAGAAGCTCTAACAGTTGGTCAAACAAACTATTCGTCCATTTGTTGACAACTTTGATATGCATCAATTTGGCTATGAAGTTTAGGGAAGACATTTGACTACAACCGGGGTATAACTCCTTATTTAGCTCCTCAACCAACGCATCAAATTCTGGGTAAAACCAGTTCCATCTTCATCTATATTATCCTCGTTTGTATTTTGCTCAGCCATCACATCATCTATGGCATCAAACATCTCATTATTTATTGTTGTAGTTATTGGAGGAGTTGGTGTTATTCTTGGGGAAAAAAGTGATGCTATCTCCGCTACACGAGGATGTTGTTCACCATGATAAATCCAATTCTGATATGATTGTAGAAACCCACGGTCATGTATGTGGCCATATATCGTGTTCAAATCCTATCGACACGCATTACAACAACGTCTACACGGGCAAAACGCTCTACCTTGACCGTCGACATGGTTCTTGGCCGTCTCTATAAAGTTGCAAAGACCGCTTAAGAAAGCCGGAGAATTCCGATTTCCCAGTGTAACCCAGCTTTTATCAATTGCCACAGCGCGCAGGATAAAAGACTTTTTACATTCGCTTTCGTATTTCTTACCGTTATATCGTCGAGACATTTTTTTTAAATGATATATATATGAGAGGTTCAAATAAAAAGTGGTTTTTCGCTAATAAACCTAAGAAATGACAAAAACCTTAAAAAACTATATCAAACGAACTCCGATTGAGCTCATTTCAGCGGCGTTGGAACCGTATAGTCGAACTCTACCAACTTAGCTTTTACGGTTTAGCTTTTAGGGTTGAATTTTAGGGTTTTAGCCTTAGGGTTTAGCTTTTAGGGTTTAGATTTTAGGGTTTAGATTTTTTTTTGGGGGTGTGGGATGGGGTGGGGGGGTTAGTTTTTGGGGGGTGGGGTGGGAGGGTTTAGGTTTTTGGGGGTGGTGGTTTTAGACTTTTCGGGGTGGGGGTGGAGGGGTGGTTTAGGTTTTTGGTGGTGCGAGTGGAGGGGGTTTAGGTTTTTGGGGGCGGGTTAGAGTTTGATAAGACGGTTCCAATGCCGCTGGAATGAGCTCAATCGGAGTTCGTTTGACCAATTTCTTAGCGTTTATTAGCGAAAAATCACTTTTTAGTGTAACCTTCCCCTATATATATATATATATATATAACATGATTATTTTATAAGTTTGAGAATTAATTTTTGAAAAATATAATAAAAAATGAGTGAAGAGTGATTTATTTGTTAACTACATTATTTTATATATTTAAAATTAGTTTTGTGTATATATTATACAACTTAATCACAAGTGTCGGTGGCTTTTTGCCACCGACCAACACACCCCTCAACTTTAAAGAAATTACAAATTTCATCCTTAACTTTATAAACTGCAACTTTGATCCTCTCAATTTTCTAAAGTTTCGTGTTTATCGTCTGTAGTATATATAATCTGATTTTCACTCAATAAATTTCATTCGTTAATTAATTTTTTTCTTGACGTCCCACTTTAAATTTCATTAAAAACAAAGGCGTATTCAATATAGGGTATTTTTAGGTGTCGTGGGTTATATCGCCTAAGGTAACGTGCTGGTTCCGTGAAGAATGAGACCAACGTCGACTGAAAAACATCGATTCCGTTATATAACTGTCTTTTATCTACGTTTCAATCTCTACAACTGAGTAACCGTACTTAATCACGTTTTTTGTGTTTAGCCATGTTAATGTCACCGACTCAACCGTTTACCGCCGCGAAACGCGGGGCTAATTTTCTAGTATTAGTATTAATCTTAAGAGGCCTCATACAATTACTTGAATTGTGTTTGAGCCACCCCTCACCCTTTAGAGCCTACACAAGTCCAAAAGTAAAGAAATACCAACATAAATCAATAAATCATAAGTCTTGTTGGAAAATTTTAAGTAGGATGAAGATATTGATGGAGATTAAAAGTGTGAAATAGCACGTAAATTGGTTTCATGACCTTTTATGACAGTGGTGTATGTATTCATGAATTTTTTTTATCGGAGTCACTAATATTTGGTGTTCGAATGTCTATCACTTAATTATAGAATTTTTAGTCCGGTGGAGGTCGTGTCAAATGTTGTATAAGGTTATTTTAGTTTATATGTTCAAATACTTTTGAAGGTGATCATTTCACTTGAATATTTTGAGTTTTGAATCAATTTAAGAATCTTATAAACCTATATATATAAGTGATTTGATAGCAAAAATTAATGAGAATCTAATTCCTCAATATATCATGAATTTAATGATCAAATAATACCTTTTTTCCAATGTAGATAAAGTCAAATTGAAAAGCATCAACTTATAGTTATAAATAGGGAATGAAGATAGTCAATGTAGCTGGTTCAATGCCCAATTGCAAAAAACTAAACCATTCACCTGCAAATAAGTCACAACTCACAATATTTTTCACTTTCTTTCCTCCTAAAAGGATTTTTCTTAGAATTTTTTTTAGAACAATAAAAAATCCAATGAAGCGCTTTGGAGTTTAGAGGAATTAATGAACCTCATCGAACAAAATTTTTGGAGGTGGCTGATTTGGTGTGCATTCGACGAAAAAGACGAGGGAAGGGGATTAGGGTTGGGACTTGAGAGAATTGCAAGTCATGTTACAAATCAAGGTTTAGATTAAAAAGGCTAGGAAAAGAAAAGGTCCCGTTATAAGTTCGAACCCGCACCCTTAATTTGTATGTGGACCATGTATTACAAAGCCTAGGTCGCAATGTTTTATGGTCTTTAATTTCATTAGTGCATGTTATCACTATGTTAATACAAATCTTTCACATTCTTATTTTTGGACAATTTTAAATCATATAGTTTATTTCCAAAAGGGTTGGTATTGATAGGACTTGATACACACAAAGACCGTACCATCGGATCGATCTATCTAGCCGGCAACAAGGTCTAGAACAAAGAAACACACTCTTCCATGGTTTTCAACAATTGCACAAAATCAAAATTTTTGAAACTAAAACGATAAAGAATAACGAGTACACATCTAATAAAAGAGTGACACAAAGCCGTCTCTTTCTCAAAAAGTTAAGGTTTCAAGTCTTCGTAATGGATAAAATGTGTATAATTAGGAGGGATGTGTGAGTAATTAGCTGTTAAAAAATAAAATAAAAGAGTGACATAAACATAACCTAATTTACTGAAGTTCTTTTATTTCATTAACTTCTTACAAGATTACATAAAATCAAATTTACTTCAAATCACATAGGGTTAATTAAACATTCACAGAAAGGTTTATAGCAAATAGCTTCATAAATATTTAGTTTTTTTTTGTTGGATGAGGTACCAATTTTTCTTCATGATCATCTATTCATCAATTGCCAACTCCTCAATCATGTTCATCTGGTTAAGTGGATTGTTAAACATTTTAAAGTCACAATACTTGCAACTTGAAGGCATGACAGATCCAATCTCCAATTCATGATGATGATCATGATGATCAATCTTCGCTGTTATTGGATACTTACGCGCGATCACAACTGAATTAATCACATCATCAACGGGGTGAAAAACCGAAAGAACTTCAAACCCTTGAAGATCTTGAGGATCAACCACCGGGTAAAGAAAAGCTCGAGCACCATGAGCACTCCTCAACATCAAGATCGATTCCGGAGCCATGTACTTCTCCAAATGTTGCACCACTTTAACCTTCTCATCCACATCCATCCCCACAAGTGCAGCCATAAATACCACATCATACTCCTTCAACTCATCAGTGACATCCAATATATCACTTGTGTGGAAAGCCATCCTTTGTGACAAGTCAGGATCTGTCGAAACAAGGCGACACGCCATATCGTTCGCCATAGGGTTGATGTCATAGTTATGAAAAGTTGTTTCCTTGAGATGGTAATTAGCCAATACAATCGATGTAAGCGGCAAAGGACCAGACCCCACGAAGGCTACACGCTTCGGGGGTCCAGTTCTAGCCGAATACTGTTCATTAAGGATATCATATTCGACATGGCTTAGCTTGAGGTAATTTGAGTAGTAAGGGAAGACATCAAGATGGTCAAGAGGGTTAGGGAAAGTGGCTAAAAGGGTGGAGAAATGAGCCTCTAAATGGCCCTCAGCTTCACCACAAAGTCTAACGAGCTTAGCCCTAATTTCTTGAATATTATTAGGAAGATCAGAGATTATGATGGAAGAGGGTGGGATGCATGTGAGGACCAATTGTGTGAAGAGGGTGTCGACATTTTTGGATGGTTTTAGGGTTTCAAGCTTTGAAATTTTGTCATAGATCTGGCACACTTTCTGTACCAAAATAGTGTGTTCTTGGAGTGAACCCATGTCGACACTATGAGGTGCTTTTAGGGCAAAAGATTCTCTACTCGGAAGACTCAAAAAGTTCTGCAAGTCAGAAGGCAGAGCCAATCGTGTCAATTTGTGTAGTAATGTTGAGGGGAGGTGTGCCCTATTTATGGGCACTTGTGGACCTGCATAATCTTTGATTGATCAAGAAAAAAAATGAAAAATACACTTTTTTATTTCATTACATAATTTAATAAAGAGGATTATCAGATTATGATCAAATATTGTTTTCTTTAAGAACAAATATGAAGTAAAATATAACCATCTTGATGTTATTTATATGAATGTTTTGATTAAATTTAAACGTTATATTGCGTTGATTTATGATTAATACATCTTTTATTTCGGTTCTTAAAATATGTGAAACCCGGTTACATCATAGTCCTTTTATTTTACTTATTTTTAATTTCAGTTTGAGAGAATCGATAAGTTTGGACGAAATAGGGTTTCACAAGACCACATAAAATGATTGGACCAAATGAATGCAACAAAATGACTTGTTTGGTTTTCACTTGAAACTTAATAAAACAGATATAATCATATTATACAATCACTAGCTTAACTTATTGGTAAAGGTGTATACCCAATACTTTATTAAAATGGGGAGCTCTTGGGTGCAATTCCCACTTGTGACAAAAAAAGGGTCCAGGTTGAGCCAGGGGGTTTTCTCACCTAAGGTGTGTTTCCTCCTGAATGAGGTGGAGATGATCGGGTGGGTCAGTTGCCCGTCAGTGATCCAAACTGCCATTAAATATATATATATATATATATATATATATATATATATATATATATATATATATATATATATATATCATATTATGCTTAATTTTAAAACAGATATAATCATATTATGATTAATTTTAGGTTTTAAAGAAACATTATACAAATATGTGAAAATTCATAATACACATAGGTATATTGGGGCTGGTTATTATACAAAAGGCTTTTTAACGTGCGAAGCGTACGAAGCTACCAGGACGCAACACTGTCCTTAGGGTGAGGGGCAAATACGTTTGTGTAATAATAATAACGCATGTTGTACGAATAATCATGCATATTATATAAATAATAACAATAACGCTTGTTCTAAAATGATAATAACGCATGTTTTAAAATGATAATAACGCATGATATACGAATAATCACGCATGTTATACGAATAATAACGCGTGGTAATAATCACACATGTTATACGCATATCACGTTAACATATTTTCTTAAAAAAAGTCAATTTTTTTATATTAAAAGTATAACAAGAGTATACTCAAATTAAAGAAATAAAATGCTCGATTTTATGGTTTAGTTTTTTTTAAAAATAATATCACATAGAAAAGTTATCCGTGTTATAAAAAAAGAGGGAACTTGAAAAAAGTCAACCAAGGTAGGCTATTCTAAATTTACACCTCAACACTCTTTTCACGTTTAAAAAAAACTGACTAGGCACACCTTTCATCTTAACCATTGATTTCCTAAAACAATGGTCTAAAATTATTCCTACACTTTGTATGATAAACGTTCTTTGTATTTAAACCTTTATATATGTATATACATATACATACAAAAAAACCAGAAACCACGGAACGGCCTTTCAAAAAACCTAAACCCCCCCAACCCCCACCCAAAAATCTAACCCCTTCCCCCCAACCCCTGCAAAAACCTAAACCCTCTCTCTCCCCCCACATCCTAACCCCCTAAAATCCTGAACCCTCCCCATATCCCAAACCCCAAAAACCTAAACCCTAAAACTAAAAATGAAGAACCGGCTCAAACGAACTTCGATTGAACTCATTCTAGTAGCGATGGAATTGGCTCATAAAACCTTAAAGCTAAACCATAAACCCTAAAAACTAAACCCTATATATAGGAGTTGGTTCAAATACAAAGGGGGAAATCGTACAGAGCGTATAAAGGATTTTGAGTCATTGATCACATTAATTTAATGGTTAAGATGAAGTGGTCCAAAGATCTCAAATAAACTTTATGTAAAAAAAGTTGAAAATTGACTATTTTTTGGGGTTAAATCTAGTTCCACAACCTTTTTAAAATCTAATAACTTTTATATATAAAAAAAATTATACCATAAAACAAATAACTTTATTATCTTTAATTTGAGTATAATATTACTATAGTTTTTTAAAATACTTTTTAAGATGGTACGTGATTATGTACGTACCATTACTATATTACGTATCAAGTATCATTACGTGATTACATAATATGTCTTATTTCTGCATAGTTATACCCTTGGTACATGATTACGTAACCATGATATACCCAGTATGTGTTTACGTTACCCGGTACGTGATTACATAAGGACGCTTATGGCCCTCACCTAATGTACACGTGTCATATTTTGATGGTTTCCTACACTTCGCACGGTTTAAGCCATTTGTACTTTAGCTACCCCTGTGTATATATGTGTATATATATATATATATTATACATATATACATATATATATATATTAGAACGACAAACACACACTATGTACGTACTCGGATACCATTGGACAAAAATCCTTTGATGTGTATGTGTGTATAGAGAGAGAGATAAGTTGAGAGAGGGGATGAGAAACATTAAAATTAATTTTATTATCCGATAATTTACTATAATATTTTAATTAAAGTGGGCATGGTTCATTTTGATTATAGGTTAAAACCCAACCTAGCTAAATCTGATGTTTGGGGTTTTGGATTTTTATAAGTGATCGATTTCGGTTATTAAAAAAGATGGTTTAGTGAATTTTAATTAACTATCACCGCCCATTATAGACGTGAGTGGATTTTCATATCTAACAATCATTTTAACTTTATAAAGGAGAATAGTCAAGCAACAATTAATAGGTCATTTAAAAAAGTTTATAAAAAAACTATAAAAGGGGATTAAAAAATATAAAAGTTGGTTTTATTGTCAGTTCGGTTTGTTTTTATATATATATGTGTGTAAACATAACCTGACTAAAGTCGGTTATCAAAGAAATCATAACCGAATAATCAGTTTCACAACTCATACGGTTATTTCACTTTGGTTTTTTTGTTATTTCAATTATGGTTTGGTTATTTAGTTTCTTTCTCACCCCTAATTTTAATACTTCTACAAATAGTGTATTCATATGTGAATACACAAAAGTTCTAATTGTTCAGCAAATAGTGTCACTACAAGAAAAAGACTCTGTGCCGACGCCGCCTATACCGACGACAATTGTCGTCGGCATAGGTCACCCTATACCGACGACATGTCGTCGGCATAGGTCACCCTATACCGACGACATGTCGTCGGTATAGGTCAAAACCAAAATTTTGACAGGGACACCCTATACCGACGACATGTCGTCGGTACAGGGTTGAGCCAGATGGGGGGAAAAAATGGCGCCCAATGAATTATTGGGGAAAACCTATACCGAAGACATGTCGTCGTTATAGGGTTATTTTGATTTTAATTTTTAATATAATAATGTTTTCGTCGGTCAAATTTTTTTTTTTTTTAATTAAAAAAATTATAAAATGGCCTATACTGACGACATGTCGTCGGTATAGGCTTTTTTACTTTATTACGAAGCCTATACCGACGACATGTCGTCGGTACAGGCAACATACAGCGCCGACATAATAGCCTATACCGACGACATGTCGTCGGTATAGGTCTCAGCGCGAATTAACACAGGATACAGCCTTCTGCTTCCCATTTCGACCAAAAAAAATCCCCAAACGCCTCCATCTCTCTCTCCTGCGATTTTACGTTTTTTGGGTATTTTGTGGAGCAATATTCACCAATCTCTTCGGTTTTGAGGTGAGTTAACATATATTGTTCAATCTTAACAAGAAAATCAACATTTTGGTGTTTTTTGCTTAATTTATTTGGTTTTTGTTAAGTGTTTGAAGATTTAACCATTTTTAAGGATTTCAAGCTTAGAGAAAGCTAATTTGCAAACTTGGTTAGTAATTTTTCTACAAATTTGATTTAGATGTATGTTTTTCTATAAATTATGTTTAGATGTATGTTTGTATGTATATGTTTGTGTTTATTTGTATGTATGTATATATGGTTTAGATGTATGATTTTATAAATATTTATGTAATTTTAGGATGAAATTAGGTTTAGATGAAATTTGTGAATTTGGGCATTTATAGAAGAATTTGGGCATTTATATATGTATGTTTGTATATAATATGTATGTATATATGTGTATGTGTGTTTGTATGTATTTGTATTATGTTTATGTATGGAATTGTGTTTATGTATGTAATTTGGGAACTTGGGTATTTGTTTATGTATGTTTGTAAAGGCTATGTATGTATATACATGTATGTGTGTTTGTATGTATTTGTATTATGTTTATGTTTATGTATGGAATTGTGTTTATGTATGTAATTTGGGAATTTGGGTATTTTGTTTATATATGTTTGTAAAGGCTATGTATGTATATACGTGTATGTATGTATTTTTATGTATGTAATTGTGTTTGTATATGTAATTTTAGAATTTGAGCATTTATTTATGTGTGGTTGTATATAATATGTATGTATATTTGTATGTATGTTCGTATGTATGATTATGTAATTGTATGATTTGTATGTATATAATTGTGTATGTATTTATGTAATTGTGAATGTATGTATATATCTTTGTATGTATATGTAACTTTATTTAATTTTGTTTCAAGTTCGGAACTCATTGCGGTTGGAGAGGTGTGAATAACATCATATTTGTGTTTCATAGAATTTTTTTAAGGTACGTATCCCGACTTTTATACCTTTATGTACGTCTCATGTTGTGTACACTAGTATGTTTATTTAGGATAACTCTTTAGAATATACCCGTCCGAAATTTATCTGATAGAGATAAATTTTGGATTGTCCCATTTGGGACTGCTTTTTAAATATTCTATCTTATTTAGGATATGTATATATTTTAACGGGTTGTCATTTAAGAAAAAATTGGTAGATATTTCTCCTTACTCCTTCGAGTTTGCGGTTTATCTGTATACTTGGGGAGTTAAGGTGAAATGCTGCTGATTTTTTCTTAAATAGTCAACTCGTTAAAATGTATACATATGAGATAGAATATTCAAAAAGTGGGTTAGAATCCACCAGCGCGGACTCGGTTTTGAATATAAAAACGTTAAAAAAAAAAGAATCCACCGACGATATATTTGGAAATCACGAAAAAGTTACGTTGCTGTATAAACGAAAACGAAAAAAAAAAGTCGTTTAACGTACAAATATAACTGTGTGAAACCGTCGCGAAAAAAAAACATACAAATAAAAACCGGCCGGAAAAAAAGATAATTAAAAAACTAAAACTTAAAACTCGAAAACAATAAAAACACATAGCGACATCGGTTATAATAATACCAGTAACGATATCAATGTTTTTCGGTTGTTATTGGTTCGGTTCGTAAAGGATAATATCCACAATCACATTTATGTAACAAATTGGAACTTATTGTATTAAAATAATAAAAAAATGGCCATAATAGGAAAACCCACAACCCAGGGGCTCGAACCCGGGTTAAGGGAAGAAAAGCCAAACTTGTGTCAACCAAGCCAACACTAAGCCAATTGTGTATCTATAGGGAAATATATTTATTTAAGATAAAAGTATTTTTGATTTGGAAAAAAAAAGAAAAGAAAAGTGGCCAATAAGAAGGCGAGAAACCGTTGCCTTTTAAAGAGTATGTAATATAAAATTCAATTAGTTGTTGACAAAAATATAATAAAAGCTAGTTTATATATAGATGTTTAGATTTATTCATTATTAAAAAAATATATTAAAATTTTGATACCTTTAAGTAGATAGTATAAAATTAAATATTCTTATATATTATTGTTGTTAATGGGAAAAAAAAGCTTTTTTTTTAAATAAAGTTACTAAAAACTGTTTAAGATTATGTAAGGCTCAAACACGAGAGATCTTACTTGTTGGATTTACTAATAAACATAGTCATCAAAATACTGAATTAATTTAAATCATTCATATGTAGCGGAAGCGTATATTAATCAATTAAATAAACAACGGAAGTCTTAAACTTTTAAAACATTGTCCAACAATAAAACACATTGTAACATAATCTGGATGTCAGTCTTGTGTCAGGTAGCCTTCACGCCTTAGCCTTGTTCCTCCTTTTGCTACATGAAGTATATAACGCTGGTGAGTTCTAGTTTCTAAGCAATTAGGCATAAACACCACTTCATATTATAAGAATATTAATTATATAACATAATATAATTATCAGTGTATCCTTCATGGTCATTTATCACATCATTGGTCATACACATAAGGGTGATCAACCCGTCATCCGTCTGTCATAAACACAAGACGTTTCCCATTCGTATACCGAAGTATCCGTATGGTCGTCCGTCCTACTGTCGTATTCCGTATTCAATTGGTTCATTTCCATCCGTCCGTTTACCGAAGTAGCGTCCGTATTCATCATCCGTCTGTCTACTGAAGTAGCATCCATATTCATTCGTCCTATAGTCGTAGAGCCGTATTTGCCCGTCCTACCGTCGTAGTCCGTAGTGGCCCATCTGCCTAAGCAGTTGTTTCCCATTCGAACTATTTATGCAGTCGTGCTTTGTAAAAGGGCATCCGTCTACCGTAGTACCCGTATTAGTCTACATTTCTAGACTTTAAACATTATGTTTGCATAGATAGTGTCACAACCCCGGGCTACCCCTGCCCGGGCGTCGCGAGACAATGCTGGTATCTGAATGAGGTCCCATAAATTTGGACAGCGGAAGTCTTTGTTTTTACTTGATGCCCTTTTTGTAATGAAATGTCATGTAAATAACCTCAAGGGTTAATTCTGTACTTTTTGTCAAAACTTGGGATCCACGTCCCTTTTCATTTCATGATAATAGACATTCAAAAGTCTATTATATAATGTACATCTGCTGAATTAATTTACATAATACAAGCCATTTAAAATGTTTAGGATCTACGTCCGTTCCAACATTTGGTCTTGTATTAGTCTGCCACAGGGATTTAAATATGCCTAAAGATCTTGTCTTTACTGCACCACCCTGAATTTAATGATTTCTTTCACTACCTGTGAAAAATGTTTTGAAAATGAACATCAGCATAAAGCCGGTGAATCACATTTAACTGACACGAAAATGATTTCTAACATAAACCAAATTAAAGCCTTTAAGCACGTTTCTGTATGGTAAATCTACACATTCAGCAGTCTTTTTCACCTGAAATATATACCACCTACATACACTGGGTTAACTGCCATGGGGTCAACTGGCTGAGCTCTATGTCTCAGACTGATAGCCTATTCCCAGGGTCGTGATGCTAAGAACCTTGTTCTTAGTCTTATATGATACTCAGGAACTCGTCCCTCGTATAATCTGCTAAGGAACCATATCCTCAGTCTTATGATACCCCCTTTCATGATCTGTACCCAGCCACGGACCGGACTTTCACCCGTCACATGTATACCATTTGATCAAATCTACGTATGCTTATGGCCTGAATGCTATCACGTAGATTACCCTTATGATTAAAGCATTTAATTTGTTTCATGCCGTTTTCGTAAATAAAATGGTTTTATCGTTTGAAAAGCGTTAAACGTGTTCACCTTGATTTTGATGGCTGGTAGGGTTGTAGGCTTCGGAATTTGAGCAGAACCTCGACACGTTTCTTCCTAGGGAAGACACGATTAACGAGAATATATATGAGATAATATATATATAATTGCGGCTATATATATATGAATAGTTTTAACGATACCTACTTTGCGGGATTTGGACAGAACTACGGCTTGAGTTGGGTGTCGTAGGATTCTTGAACAGCGCTTCGGGACGTCGTAGAGTTTTGAGAGATCGGGTTTGTGTGAAACGAATGTTTGGAAACTGTACAGAATTTCAATCCCGTTGAAGGCCTTTTATAGGCTGATTTTCCAGTCCCTCGCGTACCGCGAGGCCGGCCAAGGGAATCTCTCGCGTACCGCGAGAGGATGAGGTGTCACGGACCGTGCTGAGTCAGCATGACACGTGTCGGCTGGTGGCAAGGGTGAATGACACGTGTTTTCTGGTCCTGACGCGTGTACTATTCCCTCGCGTACCGCGAGGCTTGGTTGGAAATCTTCTCGCGTACCGCGAGAAGATGATTTTCTGGCGCATAAGCAGTCCCCTCGCGTACCACGAGGTTTTGTCAAAATCTCCCTCGCGTACCGCGAGGGAGTGAAATTTTGAATTTTATTTTCTTTTTATTTTGGGTGTTACATCCTCCCCTCCTTTAGAATAATCTCGTCCTCGAGATTCATTGAAAGAGATGTGGATACTTTTT
Source organism: Smallanthus sonchifolius (assembly GCA_023525975.1). NCBI lineage: Eukaryota > Viridiplantae > Streptophyta > Magnoliopsida > Asterales > Asteraceae > Smallanthus > Smallanthus sonchifolius. Next base: position 69,211,990 of record CM042033.1, on the reverse strand, counting down.
GCGCATCTCTGACTCAAGTTCCCAAGTATATTCTGGGCCACGCCTGGAGTCCCATCTTACTTTGACTAACGCCAATTGCTTTCGTTTAAGCTTTTTGATTTGTCGGTCTTCAATTTGTAACGGGCGTTCGATGAATTTGAGCTTTTCATTTACTTCCACATCTTGTAAAGGCATAAGCAAAGATTCATCAGCTAAACACTTACGTAAGTTTGATACATGGAATACATCGTGTACTCCACCCATCTCTACTGGTAGTTCAAGCTGATAGGCAACAGGTCCGATTTGTTTAATGATTTTGAAGGGTCCAACAAATCGTGGACTTAACTTTCCTTTCTTTCCGAAACGAATAACACCTTTCCAAGGTGAAACTTTTAATAACACCTTGTCACCGATTTGAAATTCTAACGGCTTTCTTCGTTTATCTGCATAACTCTTCTGTCGATCTCTAGCCATTTTTAGACGTTCTCGGATTTGCAAGATTTTATCGGTAGTTTCTTGGACTATCTCTGGTCCTGATAGTTGATTTTCTCCGATATCTGACCAACATACAGGCGTTCGACATTTTCTTCCGTATAATGCTTCAAATGGTGCGGCCTGAATACTTGTGTGATAACTATTGTTGTAGGAAAATTCCATTAGAGGTAAATGATCATCCCAATTACCTCCAAAGTCTATCACACAGGCTCGGAGCATATCTTCTAGGGTTTGTATAGTTCTTTCGCTCTGCCCATCAGTTTGTGGATGATAAGCAGTGCTAAGATTCAATCGAGTTCCTAGAGCTGTTTGAAAACTTTGCCAGAATCGAGATGTGAAGCGACTATCTCTATCTGACACTATGGATAGAGGCACACCATGTAACGTTACAATTTCATTAACGTAAATTTGCGCCATTTTGTCCATACTCATGGTGTCCTTGATAGATAGAAAGTGAGCTGATTTGGTTAAACGGTCAATGATAACCCAGATTGCATTATTTCCACGAGTGGTTCGAGGAAGTTTGGTAATAAAGTCCATAGTTATCAATTCCCATTTCCAAACTGGTAATTCTAGCTGTTGCAATAATCCAGCTGGCTTTTGGTGTTCGGCTTTGACTTTGGAACAAGTCAAACATTTTGCTACGTAGATAGCAATGTTCTTTTTCATACCAATCCACCAGTAACTTTCTTTGAGGTTCTTGTACATTTTATCACTTCCTGGGTACATGGTATATTTGGACTTGTGTGCTTCTTCGAGGATTCGCTCTCGAAGATCACCTGTAACTGGTACCCAAATACGTTTATTCATGCGAAGGATATTATCTTCTCCTTTGATCAGTAAATCAAGCATTCCTTTCATTCCTTCTTTTTCAAAGTTACCTTCCTTCAAAGCTAACTCTTGTGCCTCTTTTAACTGACTTACAAGATCAATTTGTAGTTCAAGTCTGAGAGAACGTACTCTCTTTGGCTTGACGTTTTCTTTTCGGCTCAAGGCATCTGCTACTACATTTGCCTTTCCTTCATGATAACAAATTTCACAATCATAATCATTCAGGATTTCCATCCATCTTCTTTGTCTCATATTTAACTCCTTCTGGCTAAATATGTACTTGAGACTTTTATGATCAGTGTAGATTGTGAACTTAACCCCATAGAGATAGTGTCGCCATAACTTTAAAGCAAAGATTATAGCGCCCAACTCTAGATCGTGGGTTGAGTAGTTTTTCTCATGAATTTTCAACTGACGAGATGCATAAGCAATGACTTTCTTGCGTTGCATTAATACGCAACCTAAACCAGTATGTGAGGCGTCGCAGTAAACTACGAAGTCTTCAATACCATCTGGTAAGGATAAGATAGGTGCGTTTGTCAGTTTTTGTTTCAAGGTTTCAAAAGATTCAGATTGTTTGGGTCCCCATTCGTATTTTACAGATTTCCGAGTTAGGGATGTGAGTGGGATTGCTATACGAGAAAAATTTTGAATGAACCGGCGGTAATATCCCGCTAATCCCAGAAAACTACGAATTTCGGTGGGTGACTTGGGAATTTCCCATTTGGATATAGCTTCAATTTTTGAAGGATCTACTTGAATTCCGTTCACGTTGATGACATGACCAAGAAATTGTACTTCCGTTAACCAAAATTCGCATTTGGAAAACTTAGCATATAATTTTTCCTTTCGAAGAAGTTCAAGTATGGTTCGGAGATGAGTTTCGTGTTCAACTTGGGTTTTGGAATAAATAAGTATGTCATCAATAAAAACTATGACAAACTTATCCAAGTAAGGTTTGCAGACACGATTCATCATGTCCATGAATGCGGCAGGAGCATTTGTAAGTCCAAATGGCATAACCGTGAACTCGAAATGTCCATACCGTGTTCGAAATGCAGTTTTCGAGATATCGTTATCATGTACTTTCAACTGATGATAACCTGAACGAAGATCGATCTTTGAAAAATGACAAGCTCCTTGGAGTTGATCGAATAAGTCGTCAATCCGTGGAAGCGGGTATCGGTTTTTGATGGTAACTTTATTTAATTCCCGATAATCAATACACATGCGCATTGATCCGTCTTTCTTCTTGACAAAGAGAATTGGAGCTCCCCAGGGTGAAGAACTTGGTTGGATAAAACCTTTCTCAAGAAGTTCATCCAATTGTTTCTTGAGTTCTGCCATTTCTGTGGGTGCCAGTCTGTACGGGGATTTGGCAATTGGAGTTGCACCAGGTACAAGGTTGATTCGAAATTCTACCTCTCGTTCTGGTGGTAATCCAGGCAGTTCTTTAGGAAAAACATCTGGAAATTCAGATACTACATGTACTGATTCTATCTTCTTCTCCTTTTCCAAGGCAGTAATTGATACCAGACATGCCAGATATCCTTTTCTTAAGCACTTGGTTGCTTTAAGTATGGAGATTATCTGGATAGGTTTTGTGGGTTTATCACCTTGGATAGTTAGAGTTTTGTTTGTTGGTGAAATGAGTTTTACAACTTGTTGATTACAAAGGATTTCGGCTTGGTTATTGGATAACCAATCCATCCCCAAAATAATGTCAAAGCCAGTTATTGACATTGGTAACAATTGTACTGGGATAGTGAAACCAGCCAATGTAATGTAACAATTGTTCAGTGATTGGGATATTTTTATCAAATCACCGTTCGCTGTTTCTACTTCATATGTTTCAGCTAAGGGACTTAATGGTTCGTTTAATAGATTACAGAAATTATAATCTATAAAACTCCGGTTCGCACCTGAGTCAAATAAGACCTTAGCATAAACATTATTAAGAAGAAATGTACCGGTAATTACGTCCGGCGTTCTCTCAGCTTGGTTAGCATTCATGACAAAAGCTCGTACGGTCTTTTTGTTTTCTGGAGTGATCTTGGCTCCTGATCCTCCAGCTCTTCCGGTCCTTGCAAACTTAGGGCAATTAGTGCTGATGTGCCCCAGCTCTCCACAACTAAAACAAGTTATTCCCTTTTTCTTGAAGCAATTCTCAGTAGAGTGACCTGAGACCTTGCAATAATTACAGAATGGAGTTTCAAAAACACACTTTCCACTATGCCTGCGTCCGCACGTTTTGCATGATGGATTGTTAAATGGTAACCCCTTTTGCCCAAAGTTCTTGCTAAATCTTTTGGCCTCGGGTTTTGATTTTATAGAGGATTCGACTTTCTTCTTTTCCTCTATATTTCTGATTAATCCAGCCGTCATGGTACCGGTCAATTCTACGGTGGACTCAATGGTTTTTGGTGAGACAACCTTCACCAAATCACGGATCTCTGGAACTAAACCGTAAATATATCGAGTTATGAGAACCGATTCAGGTTTAGCCAGGTGAGATGCCAATCGAGCATATTCAAAGAATTTGGTAGTATACTCTCGATCATTGGTACCCACCATTCGGTGCTCCAAAAATTTTCTTTCAGCTTGTTCTTTTTCAGTCTTGGGGCAAAATTTCTTTTTCACCTTTGCCCGAAATTCTTTCCAATCCATGGCATTGGTCTTTCTCCTCCCTTTGGCAGAAATGATTGAATTCCACCATTCCAACGCTTCATTTTTGAAGGAGTTTGAAGCATACAGTACTTGATCTTTCTTAGCACACTTGCTAATTGCTATTACTGACTCCATCTTCTCTAGCCAGTGAAGAGTAGCAATACCGCCTTTGGTGCCCTTAAATTCATAAGGTTTACAGTCCTGAAAGATTTTATAAGAACACCCTTTGTGTCTATACCTTTTTGTTTTATTCTCTTCTTCTGAGCTCTCACTGCTTAGATTTAACGATTCTTCAGATTCAGAATACTTATTGCTTGATGTTCTGGACCTTTTCGAGGTTTGAGGTTTACGAGAGCTTGCTACTTGCTCTGTGTGGGTTTTCGAAGGGTTTTCCATTCTTTTTGAAGGAAGAGTTACGTGGCTTGGAGTTTTGATGTTTTCTTGTACTTCCTTTATTATGGCAGGAAGCATTTCTTTAATGCTTTGTTTGACCAGTTGTTGCAATTCTGGTTGTTGAGTAGCTATTTCAGGATTATTATTAACTTCTTTTCCTTTTTCCTTGATAATGTATGTAGATGGACTGCTATTGTCATTGTTTTGTTGAGACATCTAAGAACACAAGACAAGAATTTGGGTCAAAATTTGAAGTTTATTATCGCTTAAACTTCATCTATTTGTTACAAATACAGAAATATAGATATGCATCTATATCACTTAAAGTTAGCTAATTATACAAATACTATTATTAACTTTAATCGAGAAGCACATCTCCCAAATCTTGATAGAATCTCCCCAGGGTCTCGGTCATAGCACCCTTCTGGATTAACTGATCTGCCACCCATTGTTCTGCGTACTTCCTGTCTTCCTGGGCTAGTTCGTAGTCAAATATAGTTTGTTCGTTTTTAACTACGACTTGTCTGGTGAAGTACAGTTCAGCACGTAGATCGTCAGCCTCTCTAAGAGCACGATCGAGGTGTTCATCAATTGATTTTGGCAGTTCATCATGGTATCCATAACAAGGAGGTGGTTCCCTGTGTCCCATCCTAAGATCGTGATATGCTGAGTTAACAGACCACACGACTTTTCCGTCGGTTGCATACTGACGTCCATCGGAGGGATCTACATAGAAGAAAGGTTCCTTGAAAACGGGATGTTCTGGAATAGGATCAAAGAAATACTTTCCACCACTGCCTTCACAAACGGCAGCCTTGTCGGATTCAGAAATCGAATGTGGAGTTTCTTCACTTGGACTGGGTGGATGTTCTTGAATTGTTCCGGGATGATCTACCACGTCTAATGATTGAGGTAGTGGCATAGATGTCATAACAGGATATAAATATTCTCTTGAATCTTCCATTTCTACTGAATACTCTGATTCTTCCCTCAGAGGTTCAAGCCTTGCTTGAGTCTGCTCCACTTGTTCTGCGACCATTCTGTTCCAATTCTCCGGGGTCGGTAGGTAGTGGACATAATCATCATAGCTTGGTACTACTTGATTAGATGATTCTCCAGGGAAGTAGTTTGGGTAATTATAAGGATAATAGTATGGATCTGTCATCCTGAAATTTATTGGTTATGTTAAAGGCATCTTCCTACCGTTCGTTCAGTAGGCACAACTATTGGTTAAAGCTAAGATACTATCATACAAGTATCTAATTTTGCTAAAACCCTTAAATGCGGCTCTGATACCAACCTGTCACAACCCCGGGCTACCCCTGCCCGGGCGTCGCGAGACAATGCTGGTATCTGAATGAGGTCCCATAAATTTGGACAGCGGAAGTCTTTGTTTTTACTTGATGCCCTTTTTGTAATGAAATGTCATGTAAATAACCTCAAGGGTTAATTCTGTACTTTTTGTCAAAACTTGGGATCCACGTCCCTTTTCATTTCATGATAATAGACATTCAAAAGTCTATTATATAATGTACATCTGCTGAATTAATTTACATAATACAAGCCATTTAAAATGTTTAGGATCTACGTCCGTTCCAACATTTGGTCTTGTATTAGTCTGCCACAGGGATTTAAATATGCCTAAAGATCTTGTCTTTACTGCACCACCCTGAATTTAATGATTTCTTTCACTACCTGTGAAAAATGTTTTGAAAATGAACATCAGCATAAAGCCGGTGAATCACATTTAACTGACACGAAAATGATTTCTAACATAAACCAAATTAAAGCCTTTAAGCACGTTTCTGTATGGTAAATCTACACATTCAGCAGTCTTTTTCACCTGAAATATATACCACCTACATACACTGGGTTAACTGCCATGGGGTCAACTGGCTGAGCTCTATGTCTCAGACTGATAGCCTATTCCCAGGGTCGTGATGCTAAGAACCTTGTTCTTAGTCTTATATGATACTCAGGAACTCGTCCCTCGTATAATCTGCTAAGGAACCATATCCTCAGTCTTATGATACCCCCTTTCATGATCTGTACCCAGCCACGGACCGGACTTTCACCCGTCACATGTATACCATTTGATCAAATCTACGTATGCTTATGGCCTGAATGCTATCACGTAGATTACCCTTATGATTAAAGCATTTAATTTGTTTCATGCCGTTTTCGTAAATAAAATGGTTTTATCGTTTGAAAAGCGTTAAACGTGTTCACCTTGATTTTGATGGCTGGTAGGGTTGTAGGCTTCGGAATTTGAGCAGAACCTCGACACGTTTCTTCCTAGGGAAGACACGATTAACGAGAATATATATGAGATAATATATATATAATTGCGGCTATATATATATGAATAGTTTTAACGATACCTACTTTGCGGGATTTGGACAGAACTACGGCTTGAGTTGGGTGTCGTAGGATTCTTGAACAGCGCTTCGGGACGTCGTAGAGTTTTGAGAGATCGGGTTTGTGTGAAACGAATGTTTGGAAACTGTACAGAATTTCAATCCCGTTGAAGGCCTTTTATAGGCTGATTTTCCAGTCCCTCGCGTACCGCGAGGCCGGCCAAGGGAATCTCTCGCGTACCGCGAGAGGATGAGGTGTCACGGACCGTGCTGAGTCAGCATGACACGTGTCGGCTGGTGGCAAGGGTGAATGACACGTGTTTTCTGGTCCTGACGCGTGTACTATTCCCTCGCGTACCGCGAGGCTTGGTTGGAAATCTTCTCGCGTACCGCGAGAAGATGATTTTCTGGCGCATAAGCAGTCCCCTCGCGTACCGCGAGGTTTTGTCAAAATCTCCCTCGCGTACCGCGAGGGAGTGAAATTTTGAATTTTATTTTCTTTTTATTTTGGGTGTTACAGATAGTCGTTTGGTCGTCCGTTTACCGAAGTAACCATATTCATCGTCTGTTTACCGAAGTAACCGTATTCATAGCCTTCCTGCATTTTAGCATATTAAAAACATGCAAATAATATACTACATATCATCAATTGAACATATCATCATTTGAGAAATCCATTACGCCATACGTCATACGTTTAAATCATGTAACTCATTCATTTCATCATTTGACATCTATTTAGTAACTAAGTGTCACTCATATACAATTTAGTTAGCATGTAAACGTTTCATCTTGTTAACAATCATTTAAACATACAAGTATGCACCTCAGCCCCAAAACATTTGAAAACATTTGCACATAGCACATAGGGGCACATAGAACTCACCTGATAATCGGGCTCCTAAGGTACTATCACTCGTCAATAGGCGTCACACACAATCTGTATAAATAATTCATACAAAATAAGATAATAGACCTAACCGACACTATGTGTTTCTATCTTTAGGGTTGGCGAACTTAGGCAAGTTCGCCATTCATGGTTTAGGCGAACATATCAAGTTCGCTACATAGGCTTATAAGCGAAGATAGGTTAGGTTCGCTACTTGGTAAACTTAAGGTCAGGTTCGCTATCTTGAGCTAGGCGAAGATAGCCAAGTTCGCCACCCATGCTTCAGGTGAACATACCAAGTTCGCCTGAACTGGATCTTCTCCCCCAAACAAACCCTAGGAATTCGGCTCAGTTGTCAACGTGATCAAGCTTCGAACTTTTTACGTCCAAAACGTTCTATTTCTATCCATGAGTCTAGATCTATGATTTGTTTTAAGTTCCATACGTAAAAAGCGTGCCTTTATTCGTTTTTAACCCGAAACCCCAAAAGTCATAAAAACTCATATTTATGTTAGTTGGTTACCTGTTGCCGGTTGATTCTCGTTGCTGTGGTGATTTTTTTTAGGTCAAAACCGAGCTCTCTCTCCCTCCTTGCCTTGCGCAAAAAAATGAGGATGGAGTGGGATTGGGGCTGTCCTAAAACCTTTATAAGGGTGGGCCTCCATAGCCCATGAGAGAAAGGAGGAGCCCAAGCCCACACCCATTCCCTTCCTTCTTATTCTTTCCATTAAATCTCGCGCTATAAGTCCCGACTTCATTTCGTTTATTCGATTTATTCATTAGGGATGTTACATAATATATAAAAGAGGTTAAATGGCTCGGATATTTTATCAATTAGAGAAGATAAACAAAGAGGAATTAATTATGAAATTTAATGAAAATATGGATAAAAGAAAGTAAAAGACAATCACTTTAATTTTCTTGCGATTAAAAAAAACTAACTTGTTTATGCTTTTAGCTTTAGAATTTGTTGAGATGCATGTGTATCTATGGTCTCTAGGGTCAACTGTGTTTCTAGAATTAAAGTTATAAGTTGTATTGCCTATTGAAAAATAGATGGAATTTTATTTGGCATTCACATTATCTCATGTCTTAGATTTTGGATCCACGTAATATCTTATCCCTAATAACAAAATTATATTGTTGTTATGTTAAAAATCAACAAAGGGTTAACTCCATCTTTTAAGAAAGCCAAAGGGCAACAAAATTTGTAGTATACTTTCACTAGGAGTCGTTTAAACTTTGCACATATACAATAAAAAAGAAACATTTAATATATATATATATATATATATATATATATATATGATTAGGTTCAGGTAAAAAGCATTTTAATTGTAAGAAGGGTGAGAATGATTTAAGGTCATTAGATCAAATTGTAGAAAATATTTAATGGTTGAGATTAAATTATAGGAGAAAAAGTTGTTGGAAAGGTATTTTAGTCTTGGCCACTTTTGTTGAATTTTATCAAGTTCCCCCCTCATTTTTAAACGTTCATAACTTTTGCATACGACATTATTTTTAAAAAAAAATTACACCATAAAAACGAGCGTTTTTTATCTTTAAAACGAGTATAGTGTCGTTATAAACAAAAATGATTTTTTTTACGTTTTCCAATTAGTTAGATCATTGTGTAATACAAGTTCATTGTGTAGTACAAGTTCAATGTGTAATATAAGTTCATTGTGTAATACAAGTTCATTGTGTAATACCACGTCTGGTCATTGTGTAATATCTGGTCATTGTGTAATACAAGTTCATTGTGTAATTAGTCAAGTCATTGTGTAATACAAGTTTATTGTGTAATTAGTCGGGTCATTGTGTAATACAAGTTCATTGTGTTATACAAGTTAAATGTGTAATACAGGTTCATTGTGTTATATGTATTTATCATTGTGTTTTACGTTTTCCAGCTCATTGTATAGTTAGTCAGGTCATTGTGTAATATAAGTTCATTGTGTAATACAAGTTCATTGCGTAATTAGTCAAGTCATTGTGTAATACAAGTTCATTATGTAATTAGTCAGGTCATTGTGTAATACAAGTTCATTGTGTCAAATATTTTTCATCATTGTGTTATATGTTTTCATCATTGTGTTTTACGTTTTCCAACTCATTGTGTAATTCGCTCATTATTGTGTAATTCGCTCAAATATGTCAGGTCATTGTGTAATATCAGTTCATTGTGTAATATCAGGTATGATCATTGTGTAATATCAGACATTGTATTACACATTGACCTGGTGTATTACACATTGACATGGTATATTACACATTGACATGGTATATTACACATTGACATGGTATATTACACATTGACATGGTATATTACACATTGACCATTATGCCCTCCTTTTAAAAACAATAAAATGACACATGTCAAGCTTAGAATCCTTCTTACCCTTCTTATTTTTAAAACCCTTTTTACTATAACCTAACCTTATATATATATATATATATATATATATATATATATATATATATATATATAGGATTAGGTTCAGGTAAAAAACATTTTAATTGTAAGAAGGGTGAGAAGGATTTAGGGTCATTAGATTAAATTGTAGAAAATATTTAATGGTTGATATTAAATTATAGGAGAAAAAGTTGTTGGAAAGGTATTTTAGTCTTGGCCACTTTTGTTGAATTTTATCAAGTTCTTCCCTCATTTTTAAACGTTCATAACTTTTACATACGACATTATTTTTTCAAAAAAATTACACCATAAAAACGAGCGTTTTTTTTATCTTTTGTAGGTCCTGAGCAGACCTGAAAGAACAGATCTGCGGAGAAATCCATCAAACAGTCTGGATCGAGAGGCGGAATCTCTGGATCCGGTATCACTCTCGAATCATAAATGGTAGAGACGGGTGCGGGAATCACAAACACGAACAGAAACATATGAAAATGAAAAGAACAGATAATTGAAAGCATAAAACGTATGATTCTTTGATTGAAATGAAAATTAAAAGGCTCGATCATACACTAACAATTATCTCACCCCACTCACTCCTAATGGGTATTCTACTATATATAGGAGGCCTCATGTGCTTTGTTTTCCAAGCCACCTGCCAAACAGGCCTGAAAACAGGAATCGAAACTAGGTAGTTTCGATTGAACAAATGTTCAACCGAAACTACTAGTTTCGATTGAACAAAAGTTCAACCGAAACTACTAGTTTCGATACTGTAGTTTCTATTGACAGCATCAGTCTCATTTCTATACCCAACAATCTCCCCATAGACTGATGCTATCAAATCTTGTCCGACTCTGTCTTTCGTCTTCATAGAATGACTGATGATCCAAAGTCTTTCGTTGTGATTCTCCCCCTCAAGTGTAGACCCTCCTATCTTGTAGGCAATTGATAAAGGTTTGAATCCCAAGTATTAAGCAGTAAATAAACATCTTTCTACAAAGATTCTTGACATTCACGAACACTTGATCAACTTTTGCCTTCTCTCCCCCTAAAAAAAGGACAATTTCAAACAAAGGTTCACTTTGTCTTGCATCTTCATAACTCTGCTGATAATTTGAAGTCTTTCATGGTAATTCTCCCCCTGAAGTGTAGACCCTCCTATTTCTAGGCAAAAGATAAGGGATCGAATCACCATGTAATCAACAACTAATGATCCGGTTTGTGACAAATATGCTTGACTTGTTACCCGCTGCCCAAACTTGAACTTTAATCAAAGGAATTACGGCTGAATTAGGCAGAACATCATGTATATTGCCGAAGAAACGAAATTTTCGAAAACCCGAAAAAGTTTGTCTCCAAGTTTTCTTCCAAAACTCCCCTCCTTCTATGCAATATCCTGTTAAAAAATTTATCCAAGAAAATTTCCAAAATTTTTTTTTTTTTTTTTTGGAAAGTACTTGGACAGTTCTGCCTGTAGTTTCGATAGACTCTACTTCAGTCGAAACAAGGCTAGTTTCGATAGAGGCAGTATCGAAACAAGAAGTTTCGATAGAGAGATTCTTCAATCGAAACTAGTAGTTTCGATAGGAGATTCTTCAACCGAAACTAGTAGTTTCGATACCCTCTAGTTTCGATAGCCTAGTTTCGACAGCCTAGTTTCGATGTCTTCTACTTCTGATTTAGGGCAACAACAGTAGTTTCGATAGAAAATGTTCAGTCGCCACATAGTTTCGATTGACCATCTTCAACCTTCAGCTACTTCGATACCCCCAATCCAGGTCTGAAAAATGCTTCAAAAGCCTTACATCTTCAGATTTTGAAAGTGGAAATGTAGAACAGCAGTCACGAACCTGCTACACATCGATTTCTTCAAGTTTAACGTCTCAATGGCGGGTTTTTCTTGATTTTGAGCAGATTCGAGAGCAATAAGAGCCACCATGGCTCTGATACCACTTGTAGGTCCTGAGCAGACCTGAAAGAACAGATCTGCGGAGAAATCCATCAAATAGTCTGGATCGAGAGGCGGAATCTCTGGATCCGGTATCACTCTCGAATCATAAATGGTAGAGACGGGTGCGGGAATCACAAACACAAACAGAAACATATGAAAATGAAAAGAACAGATAATTGAAAGCATAAAACGTATGATTCTTTGATTGAAATAAAAATTAAAAGGCTCGATCATACACTAACAATTATCTCACCCCAGGGTGAGCTCCCCCTAGGGTGGTGATTCCCTCTACAGACACACTCACTCCTAATGGGTATTCTACTATAAATAGGAGGCCTCATGTGCCTTGTTTTCCAAGCCACCTGCCAAACAGGCCTGAAAAACAGGCATCGAAACTAGGTAGTTTCGATTGAACAGATGTTCAACCGAAACTACTAGTTTCGATTGAACAAAAGTTCAACCGAAACTACTAGTTTCGATTGAACAAAAGTTCAACCGAAACTACTAGTTTCGATACTGTAGTTTCTATTGACAGCATCAGTCTCATTTCTATACCCAACATCTTTAAAACGATTATAGTGTCGTTATAAACAAAAATGATTTTTTTTACGTTTTCCAATTAGTTAGATCAATGTGTAATACAAGTTCATTGTGTAGTACAAGTTCAATGTGTAATATAAGTTCATTGTGTAATACAAGTTCATTGTGTAATACCACGTCTGGTCATTGTGTAATATCTGGTCATTGTGTAATACAAGTTCATTGTGTAATTAGTCAAGTCATTGTGTAATACAGGGTTATTGTGTAATTAGTCGGGACATTGTGTAATACAAGTTCATTGTGTTATACAAGTTCAATGTGTAATACAGGTTCATTGTGTTATATGTATTTATCATTGTGTTTTACGTTTTCCAGCTCATTGTGTAGTTAGTCAGGTCATTGTGTAATATAAGTTCATTGTGTAATACAAGTTCATTGCGTAATTAGTCTAGTCATTGTGTAATACAAGTTCATTATGTAATTAGTCAGGTCATTGTGTAATACAAGTTCACTGTGAAATACAAGTTCATTGTGTCAAATATTTTTCATCATTGTGTTATATGTTTTCATCATTGTGTTTTACGTTTTCCAACTCATTGTGTAATTCGCTCATTATTGTGTAATTCGCTCAAATATGTCAGGTCATTGTGTAATATGCTCATTGTGTAATATCAGTTCATTGTGTAATATCAGGTCTGATCATTGTGTAATATCAGACCTTGTATTACACATTGACCTGGTGTATTACACATTGACCTGGTATATTACACATTGACCATTATGCCCTCCTTTTAAAAATAATAAAATGACACATGTCAAGCTTAGAATCCTTCTTACCCTTCTTATTTTTAAAACCCTTTTTACTATAACCTAACCTTATAGGGGAGGTTCAAATAAAAAGTTAATTAGTTCAATCGGAGTTCGTTTGGCCCAGTTTCTTAGGTTTATTAGCGAAAATTCACTTATTATCGGAACCTTCCCCTATATATATATATATATATATTATATATATATATATATATAATTACTCACAAAAATTACATAAACACACAAATTACGCACACTATTTATAATTACACGACCATATCATATTATGTAGCGTATATAAATAATAATGCAACCGTGTATAACTAATTATGCACACATATTCATAGTCGTGTGTAATAATTACGCAACCTATGTTAATAATTACACAACATATGTTTATAATTACACACATGTGTTTGTAATCACACACATTAATAATTAAGCATGTTATACGTATAACACATCGACGTTTTTTAAAGTCAATTTAAAAAATAAGTAAAAAAAGATTGAACTCAAATTAAAGTGAATAAAATGTTCGATTTTATGATATAATATAAAAAAATGTCATATAAAAAAGTTATCTACGTTTAAATTTTTTTGGAGAACTTGAAAAAAGTTGTACATTGTTCCGGTAAAAGCTTTACCTCTCCAGACCCCTTTCATGCGTGATTATTAAATCTTTCAAGCGTGACAATTCCTAATTCCCTAGATCAAAGGCCCAAAATCTTTCGTATCTTTCGTACGTTAAGAGCCCTTTGTATTTAATTCTTTTTCTATATACACATGCATATATGGTGAAGATCATTAGAAAACATTAAATTATTACGATGTAACACCCCAAAAATAAAATGACAATAATAATGAGTTTTAAATGCGAGACGAACGGAATAAATGAACGAGGATACGCGGGCCGCGGATAGGCCAAATGGGTTGCGTAAATGGGCTTAGGGGAGGGAGGCCCTCTCCCAAAAATACCCCAAACACACCAATTTTCTCTCATTTTGCAAATATAGAGTGAGAAACTATAGAAAGAGAAAGTATTGGATCGACCCGAGATCGCAACAACGTGTTAGTCCATAGCTCGTGAGAAGGTTCTCCAAGACAGAAACTCCATCCGGGTAACGAACCGTTCCAGATCTGAGTTTTTATTAGTTTTGATGTTTTCGGGTTTTGGGTAAAAAGACATCATTTTTACTTATGAAACTTCGAGATAATCATAGATCTAGCTTCTAGAACGATAAGCAAACGTTTTGAACGTAAAAAAGTTCGGATCTTGACGAGTTCAAATCCGCATGAAAAAAATTCGGGTTCGTGGGGAAGAAAACAGCCCTGCGGACGAACTTGTTGGGGGGGGTTTTGAACGAACTTGGCCAACGAACTTGCTATGTTCGCTGGCATCCTATGGCTGGCGAACTTGATAAATTCTCGTTGGTATGTTCGCTGAGTTTTGGTTATAGAGAACCTGTTAAGTTCACTATGAGCATGTTCGCTAAATGGCAAGGGTAAGCAAACTTGGTATGTTCGCTGGATATATTCGCTTGTTTCTATTTGGGCGAACTTAGCCTTATGTTTGCCTAAGTCAGAATATGTAAACCGTTAGAGTCGAGATTGGTCTGATGTGTGTTAACTAATCAATTCAGATCGTGTGTGACGCTTATTGGACCTTTGTTAGGACAAACCGAGGCTAGCTTATCAGGTGAGTTCTAGAGCCCTCTTTTAAATGTTTTAAATAATGTTTCGGGCTGGTGTGCATATGTAACGATGTAACGTTTTATGAAACGAGGTCTACGAACGATGTTTTGGAAGTAAAGTGATGAAATGTGTTTAAGAAATGTTTTGCCAAAGAAGTTTACGAAGCGTTTATGAATGAATGATTTTTAATAAAACGTACGAATGCTTTAACTAAAGTTTTGAAGTAAAAGAAGTGAATGTTATGAAAGTCACAAACGAACGAATCTGCCATGATTCTTTCGGGAATTGAAGTTATGGGTATATGATATATGTTATGGGCATTACCTTTATAAGAGCCTTTGTGGCTGGCCAACTGTTGTACAACTGGGGTGATGACGGTCACCAAGGGGATTATCGTGATCCTTGAAGTTTGGTACGACTTACCCCATGGTGTATCGTGCTTGAAGTATGTTATTTTAGGTGTGGAGTGGCCTTGAGGTATCGCGCCCTAGGCTTCTCCGCCAGCATGTAATATTTGGTGTTGAAGGGCCTAGTGGTGGTGAGCCTCGGGTTTCTCCGCCGGCATGGAATGTATGGAATTGACGGTTACGAGAAGGCGCATATTCGATATGTTTGTTGACTTATGTGGTATGTTATGTTATTACATGTTTACGTACGCTTTTATTAAATGAAGTTGAATGTTATGTTTTGGCAAATATTTGAAGTTAATGTTTTATGTAAATCTAGAACTCACATCGTAGCTAACTTTTTAGTATGCACTGTCACACCCCAACCGACGGCGGATTATACGTCGGGGCGGACGCGGTTGTTCAATAGCACAAGGTTGACTATTAAAGTTTCAATATTTCATTAATAAGTAGATTCAAAGGTTCAATACAAAGAATAAGTCAAATACATGGTAAGATTATAAGTCTAATTGATTAATCATTCTAGGTCTAAGCATCCTATGTGATCACAAATAAGCCTCATGATGTAGAACCTGAAACATGTGAAAGAATCTGCCAACTACAAAATAGTTGGTGAGATACAAAGGTTTTGACACGGTTTAACAAGTATTTGGAAAGAATTACAATTCACTATGATATATGCATTCTATAATGTAAGTATGAGAAAACAAGTATCTTAAACATTGTGCATATCAATCCTCCAACCAAGTTTAGGCATAACCCGCAGGTTACCCTTATAAGTCTCAAGTTTAAAAGTTTGGTTTAGTAACAAACACCAAGGGCTCCCCCCGAAGGGTCAATCAATCAAGGTGGATTGGTCAAATACAATAGATCTATCATTGTTACCATAGGCTTGATCAAAGTTAATGAATATGCTAGTTTTAAGTTTAATCTAAGCATACAAGTCTCAAGTTTAACATAAGAATAAACATCTAGTCATAGTTGTACAAGAATTGTATAAGTTTAAAGTTTGAACATATTTCACCCCAAAAGAATGTAAATGAAAAAGAGGCTAAGTATACTCACTTGGATCGATGAAGAGTATCCGACACGGATAAGTATTTGCAAGACTTTGAGGGAGAATATCCTCATAATAAGCCTAAGAATATAAGTCTAAAGTTTTAAGCAAAAAGTTTAAGACAAGGGATCTAGGATTTCAAGATCGACTAGGGTTCCAAGTGAGAGGTGGGCATGATTGTGTTTTGTAAAGTTTAAACAAAAGTTTCAATAAAGGTTTTGAATGAATGTCGCAAGGTTTGAATACCGAAGTTTCATAAGTTTATAGTTTAGAATAATTATTAATTAAAATAATTATTTAAAAGTTTCACAATTATTCATTATACGAAAATAATCAAAATAGTTTTCTAAGCATCTGGAAATAAGTTGAAGCAATTGAAAGATCAAATAATTATTAAAGTTTAACAATAATTATTCAAGAAATAAATAATTATTAAGGATTTATAATAATTATTTAAAGGATATATAATAATAATTATTATTTTGAATAATAATTAAGGTTTTATTACAATCGTTTCAAGGATGCATAATTATTACGAATAGATAATTAAAAATTATTTATCTAATTGAAAGAATTAATATAAATCACTTACGATTTATTAAAGCATTTAAGTATTAAGTATTTACTGAAATATGTATAGTTAAATAATGTTTAAAATGTTTTCTTAAGTTTAAATATAGTTATAAGTTTATAAGTAATAAGGGTTCTTTTAGGATTTATAAAGTTTACAAATATTTTACAAGTAAATAAAGTATATTTATTTTATAATGAATAAATGCACAAGTCTTATGTTTTATAAAATTGATTTTATAGAAGGTTCAAGTTTTCAAATTCTATAAAATATTTCCTATTCCGAATATAACTTTTATAAAATTTAAAGGTGGTTTTTATACTTTTTAAATATTCATTATCAAAGATTAAACAAGTTTTAACTAATTTTAATTAATTAAAAATTGTTCCAGAATATAAAAGTATAAATAAAAATTGTTTTTAAGTTTATAAAAGTTTAATAGATTTTATAAAAATTATTAAAAGTGTTAAAAATCGTTTTAAAGGCTAAAAAAAATAGAAAGGAAGCAAAACCGGTTTACCCGGCTCGAACTCGGGTCTGGGACCGGGTCGAGACACACACACGCTTAAACCATCCCAACCACTGCCTTATTAGCTTATAACATGAAAAAGAAATTTCTTAAACAGAACCCCAACCCAACCCCAAATCCCCGTATGAACCCTAGATCAAGAAATCGTAAATGCACATCGATTAGCCCTTTGTTCATCAAATTAAACATAGGGCTTCTGATCTATGCAAGATTTCGAGTAGAATTGCCATTTGAATTACCTGAAATGATATAGAAATGGGTGAGAACGAGCTTGAGTTTCACGTTCGGCTGACCAAGGATCGGGTCGAGCACTGCAGGTACGAATCGAGGGAATTGAGAGTATGAGGAGGAATGGTGTGATGTCGTTAGGCTGAGGGGAGTCGATATTTATAGTCGATTTCGTGATTTAATGCCCGGTTAGGTGGGAAGAGGACGGTTGGGCCGATCGGAGTAAAATCTGGCTTCACGCGTTGTCTCGGCCGAAATGGGTCATCAAGACACCTCGGGGACGGGTCGCACGCCTGATTCGGAGCTCGAGGTTCAGTGAATCTGGCCTGGAACCCGATTTGGAACGAAAAGGGTGAAAAAACGGGTGTGGCCGGGATCGAACTCGGGACCGGTTCTGAGTCTCGGGAGTTTGGATCTCTGGCCAAACAGGCCCCTGAAGTTTCTAGTTTTGTTATTTTATATTTAAAAGTTAAGTTTTTGTTTAAAACAAGTTTCGGAATTGACAGTTTTGGTCCCTGTACTTTTATAAAAGTAATTATGTTTTTTTTTTATAAAATCTAACTATGTTTCTATAAGTTTTATACCTTTATTATGTTATAATTTTATAAAATAATTCCTAAGGTTTATGATTTTCTGGTTTAAGTATTTTATGAAATAAGTTTATAAATTATTTATATAATTATAAACTCGCAAAGAATTTAAATGGTATTTTATTTATAAAATACACACATATAAGTATGATCGTTTTTCCTTAAATCCATATTAATTAATTTAATATTTCAAGAAAATAGTTTTAATAAAAATTTAAGTTTTTAACGTGTAGAAGTTTAAGAAAAGTTACGTCGTAAAAATCCCGGATATTAAATGCACATTCAGGTTAAGGGCATGTATGGATGATGAACGGTGATGCTTGGCTAACGAGAGGAGTTACCCGGCTGATTTACGAAGACTGCATCCCGTCACATTTTATGTTTTGATTATGGTTATGTTAAGACAATGTTTGAGATCTTTTTAATGTTGAACAAGTTTTAAATTATGTAAGAAATGAATGTTCTGCTGCGTTATTTGATATTCAAGTTTAAAAGTTGTTTATTTATGAGTAAATCTAACACGTGAGGCCACCCGGTTTGGGGCCTTACAAGTTGGTATCAGAGCAATAGTTTGAGAGATTTGGCCACTCCCTGTGTCTGAACTTAAACTGTAAATGGGACCAAGAACGGATGACAGTACGGGTAACTCGAGCCATAGCATCAGGTATGAAAGTAGTTTATGTATAGTATGCCTTGGAAAGTATTAGGTAAGGATTTGTGTTCTGATGGAATCATAAAGGTGGTCAAATAAAAGTCAAAAGGTAGTGTAATGGTTAATTGTAGATGGCCACTATATATTAACATTTTACAATACTTATTGAATTATATTTGTTAACTAGTGTGATGACATTAGATTCCTTGTCTTAATAGAACGAAATGGCTGGAAGAAGAGGCGGAAGGCGTGGTGGGGGTCGTACTCGGGGTTGTACCGGACTACGCGAAAGGGCGCCCGCTCACCAAGTGTACAGTGAAGAGGCAAGTGTCCATGTAGACCCAGAAGATAACGTGCATGATACTGTGCAGACTCCAGCAGAAGAGCAACAGTTCTCCTTCGAGCCAGTGGTGAAGGAGGCTCTGGCACGGGAATTCAATAAAATGATGAAGGCCTTCTTACCAGATTTGTTGGTCGAGGCTTTGAGGAAGTCTAGCGGGGCGAGCGGGTCTAACCCAACAACTGGTGCCCCGATCATTGAGGCAATCAACGCGTCGCTTACTCGCGGTTGCGACTATAAGTCCTTCAAAGCATGTGACTCGCCGGTACTGACTGTGAAAAAAGATGAGGTGGATACTTTTGACTGGATAATTCATATGGAGGCCGCCATCCGTCACAGCGAATGCCGAGCGAATCAAGTTGTGAAGTTTGCTGCTGTGACAACCGTGGATTTTCTGGTCAACACCGCGTTCTACGAGTTCGTATAATAATAATAGTATTATTATATTTAAATATACTTTTAAACGAAAGCAACTCGTTGGAGAACGATAAATAATTGAAAGATTTATTTAGGTGTTATAATGTCAAAATTTGATCAAGTTCGGGTCTATACGCGTTAACACCCGAGTCGAGCAGTTTCGTAAAATTTTAATTTAAATCCGAAAGGATATATTTACGAGACGCAAGGAATCGAGGGAAAATAATAAATTATAATAAGTTAATTTTGGGTAAAATAACGCCTCTATTTTTATCGGGTTTGTTTAAGCAAGAAACCGGCACGTAATCGGAGACCACGACGGATATAAATACCCCACTTCACTCCCTTTTTCTCATTTGCACAATTCATTGAAAGAAATTAGAGAGAGAGGGCTGGAGCTGGTGGTGGTCTAGTGGAGGTCCAGCGGTGGTCCGGTGGCGGTCCGCGGCGGTCCGGCGCGGTGGTGGCCGAAGCCCATTTTTGACCTGAAACCATTTCTCGACGTTCCGAACGCAATGGTAAGCTCCGAGTGTCCTAAATCAAAGCTTAAAATCGCTAAAAACAACTTTTAAAATCTGTCCAGAAAGTTTTATGCTTGCGCGGTTTTAAAGATCGGAGGATCCCCGAAAATCCGACCGTTAGAAATGCATGAACATTGGATAAAATGTTTTCAAAACATAGACGCACAACCCTACTAGAGGAATTAATGATCAGAGCTTTCTAGGTATGCTTTTTGTACCCTCGAATGCGACTGATCGGATTTTCAGATTTGAAAAAGTGGGTCTCAAAGAATCGTCGATCCCCGGAGATCCGACCGTTGGATCGTGACGATTTTTGGATAGTAGTTCTTTAACACATGTATGAATGTTTTCACCATAGTAAATTCCGAACAGATGTTGGGAAGTATATTTTTTAGTACGAACAGATTGTAACAGTTTCTAGGATCGAAACACAGGAAATTGATCGGGTTGCATGGCCATCCAAACGGTATTGCATGTCAATTTTGAGCATGTGAAAATGATCGGGAGATAAAAATGATTCTAATAGTGTTTTTGGTTCGTATTGCATGTGATATACAAGAGGTTCCGCGTACGCGAACCATTTATACGTAAGGTATAAACTTTACCCGTTAAGCTTTGATTTTATGTTAGAATTGTTTTATAAGTCATTGGTTGGGAATTGAACCCGAAAATATTTAGTATTGAGATATTTGGTATTTTGAATGGTTATTAGGTTATAAACTCAACTCCGGTTCACGTGTAACAAGTAATGTAACTAATATATTTATTTTTTTTATGCAACAATTGTTTTTGATGGATTTTTTTTTAAATTGTTGATCTAGCACCCAAAATTATTTTTAAACAGCAGGTTATATTTTAAAATTAAGATCTGGAAATTTTGGTAACCAAACTGTTTATGGATTTTTTTATTAAAATTACTACAAGTTTAATACATGAAAATTGGGAAAAATACCTCTGTGTATTAGAAAATTCTATAATTTGGAAATTGATTAGTATATTATAAAATATGACTCCTTTCCAAATTTCGTAAAAATTGGAGTTGTTTAAGTATGTGTTTAGTATTTATAAAGTTTAAAAAAATAAATTTGGGTTCATATAATTCTGAACAACTTTTGGACTTAAAACTTTGAATAAAATCTCATATGGATCTAAAACTAATCTGGAAATAATTTGGTGAAGTTTTGATAAGTTTAACTATTTTTTCCAAATTTGTTAAATTTTAACAATGTTATATTTATAATAAATAATCTGGATATTGAAAAACTATAAAATTTAGTTAGAAATTCTTATTTATATATATGATCAATTGGTGAAAGTTTTTTAACACTCTAAATTTTTTGACCAATTATTTAATCATTAAAACACGCGGAAGCATTCGTCCCAAAAATCTTTTTTTTTATAAATATATATCCCTCGCGTACCGCGAGGAACCAAGACCACTCCCTTCGGGGTACAGCGAGGGAGCCTCAAAATTCATAACCCAGAAACCAGGTCTCTCGCATACCATGAGAGAACCTCCCCTGGTTCTTCGCGTACCGCGAGGAACTGTTTTCACAGAAGGTTTCTAGACTTCTGCAGCTTTCAACACTTAGCCAATTTTTTCCAACTTTTTCCATCTTGACAGAGAATTTTCCCAACACTTGGGTTTGGGTTAAAATTTTCAAAACACCATAACTTTACAGCAAAAACACAAATTCATGTATCAGATTACACCAATTATATAAACTTATATTTTCAACCCAAAACCATCAAAACGCGTACGAGAACCCGTCTTTCGCCATGGAATTGACATAGACTACACCGAAGCTTTCCCTACATGCCACCACATATAATCACCATTAGTAATGAAGATAAAACATACAACAAGGTAAAATCATTCTAATTTCACCCATTCACCCATTTGACCCATTTCCACCCATTTAGTCATTAGGCAACATATCACTTGCATAACATCTTACAAGTTTCATTCTTTTCTTATAACCATCCCACAATTATTAACATTTCATTTCCATTATAGCACACGACCATAACTTCTTTACCCTTCCAACATGGTACTTAGACCATAATTTTTATCACATTTCCATTATGGTACATAGACCGTAACTTAATCACCACATTTCCATTATGGTACTTAGACCATAACTTCATAACCACATTTCCATTATAGTATTATAACTATTACTACATTCATTTACATATTCATACACCTCTATACACATTCATAACACATTTCACATTTTGAAAACATAACGCATATCACACCGTATATCAACAATGCTAAGTAAGTACATAAGCACTTACCTTTCGGGTTTGAAGATCTCGTTCCCCCTTCACGCTTTGCAATTTGATTACCTAAACACATTCACCTAGTTTAGTAATATATTATATTTCAAAATTACCTTTTAATTGGGTTCACAACCCAATCTTCTATTTCCAACCCAAACTGACCCGTTTGAGTTCTACCCATATCCAAACACCCTCTTTCCACCCAAACTCACCTACTTGAGTTTCATTACCACTTACTTAACACAAATTTTCATTAAATCTTTATCTTTAGGTTAATTTGGTGTTCTTTTAAGTTTCTAACATCATATAAACACTTAATCTTCACTAATTCATCATCCTATAATCATAACCCAAAAACCTCCAATTCTTTCCATATGAACCCTAATTTCTCAAAATCAAAGGGTTCTAGGATGTTATTCACCATTCTTTACCTTTAGTTTAGCTAGATTATTAACAATCTAAAATCAATTAACCACATACATCATAAATTCCGGATTTCTACAAAAACCCATCTATGAACCCATCAATGGTGAACTCAAATGGATGATATTCACTTACTTGATGTTAGGAAGATGATGTGCAAGCCAAAATCTTCAAAAATCAAGCTTCAATTGCAAGATTTAGCTTCAAACTTCCTTTTCTCCCTCTTTCTCTTGAAAGCATCGACCCCCACACCGTAATAAAATCTGAATTTTGTCTTCATATAAGTCAAATATGGCAGATTTTCCATATTTGCAATTTCAGTCCCTCAACTTTCAATTCATCCATTTAATGCCAAAATTAGTTAAAAACTAATATAACCTCAACACTAATTTGAAACCCACTTGTTTCAACTTATTTCTAAAATATTATTTCTGCCATAATATTAAATAAAAATATTTATTTATTTGAAACGAAACCCGGATTTTGGTTCGTTATAAATCACCTCCTCTTATTTGGGTTTCGTCCCTGAAACCTGACTTCACATAAAGAGGTTCGGATAATATTTGAGCATCTCCTCCTCGGTTTCCCAAGTCATTTCCGCTCCCTTTTTATGTTTCCACCGCACCAAAACTTGGCTAATCTCTTTGTTGCGCAAGCGCTTCACCTTTCTATCCAAGATTGCCACCGGTTACTCAACATAATTCAACTTCTCATCCAATTCAATATCATCCAATGGAAAAAAAGTAGACTCATCCGCTAAACATTCTCGTAAGTGAGACACATGAAACGTGTTATGAAGTCTACTTAGTCTATCCGGTAGCTCCAGACGATAAGCTACCGCACCCACCCTTGCTATCACTTTAAACGGTCCGATGAAACGTGTACTGAACTTCCCCCATTTCCTAAACCGTATCACCCCTTTCCAAGGAGAGACTTTCAAAAGTACAATGTCCCCCACTTGAAACTCAATCGCCGCTTCCTATTGTCCGCATAAGATTTTTGGCGATCCTGGCCCGCCTTTAAGCGTGCCCTTATTTGGTCAATACTACTAATAGTTTCCTTGACCACCTCTTTGCTACCAAGTTCCCGTTGACCAGTTTCACCCCAACACACGGGTGTTCGACATTTCCTCCCATACAACGCCTCAAAAGGCGGCATACCAATACTAGAATGGTGTCTATTGTTGTAAGAAAATTCTGCCAACGGTAAATGGTCGTCCCAACTACCCCCAAAATCCAACGCACACGCTCGTAACATATCCTCGAGCGTTTGAATCGTTCGCTCGCTTTGACCATCCGTTTGTGGATGATAAGAGGTACTAAGATTCAATCTAGTCCCCATATCCTCGTGGAATTTCTTCCAAAAACGAGAAGTAAACCTCGTATCATGATCCGATACAATCGTCACCGGTACACCATGTCGTGACACTATTTCCTTCACATAGATTTTCGCCAATCTATCCGATGAATACGTTTCCTTTATAGGAAGGAAATGTGCACTATTTGTCAACCGATCTACTACTACCCAAGTAGCATCATAACTCTTTCATGTCTTAGGCAGTTTAGTGATTAGATCCATGGTTATATTCTCCCATTTCCAAAGCGGTATTTCAAGCGGTTGAAGCTTTCCATACGGCTTTTGGTGTTTCGCCTTTACCCTTAAGCATGTGAGACATCTTTCCACATACTTAACAATATCACGCCTCATACCCGGCCACCAATAATGACACCTTAAATCATAAAACATTTTTGTGGCCCCCGGATGGATAGAATACTTGGATTTATGCGCCTCATCTAAAATAGTTGTCAAAACACTTGACAACCTAGGTATCCAAATTCTATCAAAGCATGTTTTTAACCCCGAACTATTTTCTTCAAGCTTGTCAACATAAGTAACAATTTGTTCCTTCAAATCTCCACCAAGTGCTAACACTTGAGCCTCTCGTATTCCGTCAATAAGAGACGATGAAACTGTCATTTTGAATGACTTCACCTTAATAGGTGCATGACTCGTCTTCTGGCTAAGACCATCCGCCACTACATTCGCTTTACCCGGATGATAAAGTATCTCACAATCATAGTCCTTGACCAATTCAAGCCACCGCCTTTGCCTTATGTTGAAGTCCTTTTGGTCGAAGAAATATTTGAGACTTTTGTGATTCGTGTAGATCGTACACTTCGCCCCATATAAGTAATGCCTCCAGGTTTTGAGCGCGAAAACTACGGCCGCAAGCTCTAAATCGTGGGTAGGGTAATTCACCTCATGAGTCTTTAATTGCCTAGACGCGTAAGCAATCACTTTCCCCCTTTGCATCAAAACACACCCCAACCCCGAATGTGAGGCATCCAAATACACAAGGAAATCTTCGGTCCCGTCCGGCAAGGACAAAATGGGTGCCTTAGTCAACCTTTCTTTTAAAAGTTGAAAGGCGGATTCTTGCTTGGAATCCCAAAAAAACTTAGTCTCCTTACGCGTTAACTTCGTCATCGGCAAAGCAAT
This sequence comes from Smallanthus sonchifolius, assembly GCA_023525975.1. Taxonomy (NCBI): domain Eukaryota; kingdom Viridiplantae; phylum Streptophyta; class Magnoliopsida; order Asterales; family Asteraceae; genus Smallanthus; species Smallanthus sonchifolius. Next base: position 69,186,453 of record CM042033.1, on the reverse strand, counting down.
CCGAGAGAAGTTCTTAATAAATCGCCGATAATAGTCCGCCAACCCCAAGAAACTTCTAATCTTCGATGGCGTTTTCGACGATGACCAATATTTTACCGCCACTACTTTGGATGGGTCAGCCGTAATCCCTTTCTCTTTAATCACATGGCCCAAGAATTGAATTTCGCGCAACCAAAGGCGCATTTGGAAAATTTAGCATAAAGATTCTCCTTTTTCAAAACTTCAAGGATTTCTCGAAGATGAAAGGCATGATCACCTTCACTCCGCGAATAGATGAGGAATTCATCAATAAAAACAATGACAGAACGGTCGAGGAATGGCCTACACACCCGGTTCATAAGATCCATGAAAACCGCGGGCGCGTTGGTTAAACCGAAAGGCATAACCGTAAACTCGTAGTGACCGTAACGAGTGCGGAAAGTTGTTTTAGGAATATCGTCTTCTTTCACTTTTAACTGATGGTACTCGGATTTCAAATCAATTTTAGAGAACCATGACGCACCTTGCAATTGGTCAAAAAGGTCGTCAATCCGGGGTAACGGGTACCGATTCTTCACCGTCAACTTGTTTAGCTCCCGATAATCCATACACATCCTCATGCTTCCGTCCTTATTTTTAACGAAGAGAACGGGTGCACCCCAAGGCGAGACGCTTGGGCGTATGAAACCTTTATCGAGTAGTTCTTGTAATTGCTCCATTAGCTCTTTCAACTCCGGCGGTGCCAACCTATAAGGTGCTTTGGCTACCAGCTTAGCACCCGGTATCAAATCGATCCCAAACTCTACTTCCTTCTCGGGAAGAACCCCCGGTAACTCATCTGGAAATACATCCTCAAACTGATTCACAACCGGAACATCGAGAATTTGTTTCACTTTCTCGATCACATCCGCAACACAAGCCATGTACGCCTTGCACCCACGCGCCATGTACTTTGTTACCTTCACATAAGAACACAATCTTACTTTACCTTTCTTTTCATCTTCTATGTAAATGGACTCACCCGACGGGGAGTCGAGTTGAATCACCTTAGGTGCACATAGGATATTCGCTTTGTTCTTTGACAACTAATCCATACCCACTATTACATCAAAATCCCCCATGGTCATAGGAATTAAATCTATAAGGAACGTTTCACACTAGAAAACTCTTATCATTTCCCGCCTCGATTTCTAAGGGTTCGTCTAACTTGCTACTTAGAAAAGAAGAATGCTTAACAAATTCCAAAGACGTAAAAGAACGACTATCCCCTGAATCAAATAGAACTAGTGCAGGTAAGGAGTTAATCTTGAATGTACCTGACACCACCTCCGAGTTATTCTTTGCCTCTTCCGCCGAGATGTGGAAAGCTTTACCCTTCGGCTTTGGCGTCTCAACCTTCCTTTCACTTCCACCCTGCTGCTTCAAATCGGGACAATCCGCCCTATTGTGCAAAGGCTTATAGCAATTGTAGCATAAATAAATTTGGCTTGAACATTGATTAGCCATATGCCCCGGCTTGCCATATTTATAGCAATTTGACGTTCCCTTCCTACATTCCCCAAAATGCTCCTTTCCACATATCTTGCACCCCCGTGAAGAAAACTTGCTAAACGGCTTCTTGCTAGGGTTCTCGCCCTTTATCTTCTTCACTACCTGATCCACAATTTCCCGTTTACGCTTTTCACCTCTGGCTTCTTGCCTCCTCAACTCTACCTCCCTTTCCCGACACCTGTTGATCAAATCAACAAGTGTGGTAAAAAGGAAGGAGATATGCTATCTCTAAACTCCACTGTCAACATGGCATAGAATCTGTCAATCTTTTCCTTCTCAGTCGACACTACGTCCGGACAGAACTTGGCTCGATCGAAGAAAGTCCCTGCCAATTTATCAATTGACTCTGTCGTTTGCCTCATGAGGAGGAACTCCTCAGTCATCCTGTCAACTGCGGCTTGAGGGCAATGATACTTTAGAAAAGTCGTCTTAAACTCCTCACAAGTCATGAAAGTCACACCTAATTCACCCCTCTCCTTTCGGAGATTTAACAACCATTCTTTCGCCCTCCCAGTCAATAGTCGCACACTAAACATCACCCTATCCTCGGGCTTACACTTAGTTGTTTCAAAATTTGATTCCATGTCTACCACCCACCTGTGGCTAAGGATCGGTTCCACCTGCCCATCATACTCATTTGGCTTGATTACCATGAACTCCTTTAGTGTACAACCTTGTGGTTCCTTCTCCTTCTCCTTTGATAACTCATCAAAAGGGAGTTTAACAGCCCCTTTCATTTCTTCCAACAACAGAGTTATGGCTTGCTCAAAAGTCTTGGCCACTTCTTCCTTTATTACTTCATGGATCCTAGGATCCAACAGCTCTTCATTCACATTGACATTATCATGATGGTCACCCTCGTCTTTCATCTCTTAACTGTGAATTAGACAATACACAACCTTAATACCCTCATTCTTTCAATACCTTGGGTAACCATCTTACATTTACTCTTATATGTTCTAAGTATATATATATATAATCCTTGCAAATGCTCATTGTTATATGATTATCATAAAGACCCTTACACATATTGTCTTATTAATCACATTGGCCAGACATGCTTAATAATACAATATGCCCAATTGTAATTATCATATCCATACAACAAATCACAAGACAAGTTCCGGCACAAATAACACCTTGTCAATCATACATATACATATCCACATTATTCATAGCATTACCAACCTTTTATTTCCAAAAGCTCCGAGTCTCGGTCAAGTCCTTCTTGGATTCTCGTATCATTCCCCCTTATCAAGAGCATCCGGTTTGAGTTCGGTGCCACGCACACCAAATCCCTCAAACCATTGCTCTGATACCAACTTTTAACACTCTAAACTTTATGACCAATTATTTAATCATTAAAACAGGCGGAATCATTCGTCCCAATAAATTATTTTTTGTTTTTTATAAATATATATCCCTCGCGTACCGCGAGGAACCAAAACCCCTCCCTTCGCGTACCGCGAGGGAGCCTCAATATTCATAACCCGGAAACCAGGTCTCTCGCGTACCGCGAGAGAACCTCCCCTTGTTCTTCGCGTACCGCGAGGCACCTGTTTTCATAGAAGGTTTCTAGCCTTCTGCAGCTTTCAACACTTAGCCAATTTTTTTCAACTTTTTCCATCTTGACATAGAATTTTTCTTGGGTTTGGGTTAAAATTTTCAAAACACCAGAACTTTGCACCAAAAACACAAATTCATGTATCGGATTACACCCATTATATAAACTTATAATTTCAACCCAAAACCATCAAAATGCGTACGAGAACCCGTCTTTCGCCTTGGACTTGACATAGACTACACCGGAGCTATCCCTACATGCCACCACATATAATCACCATTAGTAATGAAGATAAAACATACAACAAGGTAAAATCATTCTAATTTCACCCATTCACCCATTTGACCCATTTCCACCCATTTAGTCATTAGGCAACATATCACTTGCATAACATCTTACACGTTTCATTCTTTTCTTATAACCATCCCACAATTATCAACATTTCATTTCCATTATAGCACACGACCATAACTTCTTTACCCTTCCAACATGGTACTTAGACCATAATTTTTATCACATTTCCATTATGGTACATTGACCGTAACTTAATCACCACCTTTCCATTATGGTACTTAGACCATACTTCATAACCACATTTTCTTTATAGTATTATAACTATAACTACATTCATTCACATATTCATACACCTTTATACACATTCATAACACATTTCACATTTTGCAAACATAACGCATATCACACCGTATATCAATAATGCTAAGTAAGTACATAAGCACTTACCTTTCGGGTTTGAAGATCTCGTTCCCCCTTCACGCTTTGCGATTTGATTACCTAAACACATTCACCTAGTTTAGTAATCTATTATATTTCAAAATTACCTTTTAATTGGGTTCACAACCCAATCTTCTATTTCCAACCTAAACTGACCCGTTTGGGTTCTACTCATATCAAAACACCCTCTTTCCACCCAAACTCACCTACTTGAGTTTCATTACCACTTACTTAACACAAATTTTCATTAAATCTTTATCTTTAGGTTAATTTGGTGTTCTTTTAAGTGTGTACAATCATATAAACACTTAATCATCATTAATTCATCATCCGATCATCATAACCCAAAAACCCCTAATTCTTTCCATATGAACCCTAATTTCTCAAAATCAAAATCAAATGGTTCTAGGATGTTATTCACCATTCTTTACCTTTAGTTTAGCTATATTTTCAACAATCTAACATCAATTAACCACATGCATCATAAATTCTGGATTTCTACGTAACCCATCTATGAACCCATCAATGGTGAACTTAAATGGATGATATTCACTTACTTGATGTTAGGAAGATGATGTGTAAGCCAAAATCTTCACAAATCAAGCTTCAATTGCAAGATTTAGCTTCAAACTTCCTTTTCTCCCTCTTTCTCTTGAAAGCATCGACCCCACACCATAATAAAATATGAATTTTGACTTCATATATGTTAAATATGGCAGATTTGCCATATTTGTAATTTTAGTCCCTCAACTTCCAATTCATCCATTTTCATGCCAAAATTAGTTAAAAACTAATATAACCTCAACACTAATTTGAAACCCACTTGTTTCAACTTATTAATAAAATATTATTTCCACCATAATATTAAATAGAAATATTTATTTATTTGAAACGAAACCCGGATTTTGGTTCGTTACAAGTTTCAAGCAGTAACTTTATGTATAAGTATGGTTTTGGAATTTTGGTCCATTAAAACGTTATAAAAAGTTACTATTTTTGGAAATTTTTGTATAAAATTGTTTTTATAAAAAGTTTTAGGGGATTTTGGACAGAAGTATGATCACATTAAAAACATAAATTTGGACTTTTAAATTGGGTGCTAATATCACACTAAAACCCTAATTTCGGACGGATCGGATTTTCAAACCGTAAACCGGACTTTACGCGCGTAACCGCGTTTTTGATCAAACGAAACCGTGACTTGAGATTTTATTATATATGACTTTATAACTACTGATGTTCTTTATTAAAATCTAAAACTTAAGGTTTTAAGGTAACAAATTTTTATAAAAGCCGGTTTCACAATTTCTAACAGTTCGTACGCGTATGCACGGGTTTTGGGTATGCAACCGATTACATAACCACTTTTTGTTTTGTTGACTTGGTCACAACCTTTAGGAGTCCTGAGTGCATCGTTTGTGTCCACTTGACCAGTAGGACCCGATTAGGACTTGGATTTTTCCAGTATTTTGTCGTCTGTGACGCAGTACTCCCATTACTTTTCAGGTGCGTTTTGCGGCCCCACTTTACTTACTGTTTACTGTTTTTGAGGGAAAGCTGTTTCTTTACTTATTTTTGGTCACATGTTATATGATACACTGATCAGTGAGTTTTTTTAATGCGTGAAAGTCCCCAATTTTGGGCAATCAATTAGTTGAGCATAGCCGTTGGGAATTTTGGGTAAAGTGTGGGGGAAGACATACGAGGGAATGTAGACTTGGGTCAAATATGTGCTTCAAATGCGGCAAGACCGGGCACTACTCTCGTGAATGCCCACAAGGCTTTAAATGTTATAACTGTGGAGAGAACGGTCACATGAGCAGGGAATGCCCTAAGACAAGGATGGGAGAAGCTGGGAAAGGGAAGGGCCCGAAAAAGAAAGATGAGAGGCCCTGGGCAAGGACTCGAGCGTATGCAATGACGTAGAAACAAGCAAGGGGAGACCCCGATATGGCGTCAAGTACGTTCACCCTTGACAAAACTTTTGTTTCTGTATTATTTGATTCGGGGGTAGAAGTTTTATATCAGCTGCTTTCTGTAAATGAGTAAAATACGTAGTTAGTAAAATAGAAAGAGCCTTTAGTGTATAAACCGCTAAGGGTAAGACCACGAGAGTGACTGACGTAGTTGACAATTTCACAATAAAGATAGAAGGCCTTAGGTTCCCTGTCAGATGGTTTGTTATGGTTCTGGGAGGGTTCGATGTCGTATTGGGTATGGATTGGCTAACTGCCAACGAAGCACAAATCATATGCAAGCAAAAGATAATTTAACTTAAGGCTCCAGACGGTAGCGAAGTCGAGGTCTTCGGGGATCGCGACGTCCCGATGCCTAACGTCATCTATATGATTAAGGCAAAAGATTACCCAAGGAAGGATGTGAGGCCTATCTAGTGTACGCGATAGACAAATGTAAGGAAACAAAGGAGCTAGACGACGTGCCCGTGGTGCGCGAGTATCCGGAGGTGTTTCCAGAGGATCTGCATGGTGTACCGCCTGACCAGGAAATTGAGTTCCGAATCAATTTAGTACCAGATGCCCAGCCCGTGGCTATGGCTCCATACCGACTAGCACTAGTGGAGATGAAAGAACTTATAGCATCGCTAGACGAGTTGCTAGAGAAAGTGTTTATCAAACCGAGCATCTCGCCTTGGGGTGCTATGGTGTTGTTTGTAAAAAAGAAGGATGGCTCTATGAGAATGTGTATTGACTATAGGGAGTTGAATAAATGTACTATGAAGAACAAGTACCCTTTTCCAAGGATCGACGACATGTTTGATCAATTACAGAGCGCAAGTTGGTTCTCAAAAATCGACCTTCGGTACGGGTACCATCAATTGAAGGTAAGGGAGGAGGATATACTGAAAACCGCGTTTCGCATGCAAAATAGGCATTTTGAATTCCGCGTGATGTCTTTCGGATTGATAAACGCCTCCACAGCGTTCATGGATTTGATGAATAGGGTGTGTCGACCGATGTTGGACCAATCGGTAATAGTGTTCATCGATGATATCCTCATCTACTCTAAGAATGAGGGCGATCACGCATGTCACTTGAAGGAGGTGTTGGAAGCCCTGAAGAAGGAGAAGTTATACGCTAAGTTCTCCAAATGCGCGTTCTAGCTTAGGGGAGTCCAATTCCTAGGTCATGTCATCATCCCGAAAGACATTATGGTCGACCCAGCTAAGATAATGACGGTAAGAGATTGGGATGTTCCTAAGACGCCAACTGAAGTCCACAGTTTCTTGGGATTGCGGGCTACTATTAGAGATTCATTCACGATTTCTCGAAAATAGCTTCACCCTTTACAAAGCTAACAAAGAAGGAAGTGAAGTACGAATAGGGTCCGACCTAGGAAGAGGCTTTTAAGGAACTGAAGGAGACGCTAACCTAAGCTCGAGTCTTGGCCCTACCTGAGGGCAATGAAAACTTGGTAGTTTACTCTGACGCTTCAGGACAGGGATTGAGGTGCGTATTGATGCAACGAGGGAGAGTGACCACGCACGCATCATGACAATTGAAAGTTCACAAATTCAATTATCCTACCCATGATTTAGAACTTGCTGCTGTCGTATTCGCATTAAAAATCTGGAGGCATTACCTCTACGAAGTGAAATTTACCATTTACTCCGACCACTAAAGCCTGAAGTATTTCTTCGAACAGAGGGAACCGAATATGAGGCAGAGGCGATGGTTGGAACTCTTGAAGGATTATGATTGCGAAATCGTATACCATCCTGGAAAGGAAAACGTGGTGGTTGGCGCTCTAAGCCGAAAGGACGTGACATCTCCTATTAGAGTGAAAGCTTGCCAGTTAGTGGTAACACCGGACGTTATGATGGAAATCGAGAAGGCTCAAGATGAGGCACTTAAAGAAGAGAACATAAAGAAAAAGTGAATGGTTGGCCAACAGGAAATGTTGGAATATAACACTCTTGGTGTAAGAACACGTTTTAGGCGGGTGTGGATACCCAGGGGTGGCGAACTTAGAACCAAAATCCTAGATGAGGCTCATTGTAACATTTCTGATTTTTAGTATTCATATTTCAATTCAATGTATTGAAATTTCAAGTTCTATACTCGTGCAATGTCTCAATATTTTTCCCGCGGTAAATAAAATGCAATGATTCTATACAAGTTCGCAAGTTTTACTCGATTATATGCACATAAACGCTATACAAGTAACTATATATTTCAAATTTATAAAACCTGAAAAGTCAAGGACTAAAATTGAAAATTTATCAAGAAACCCTAGTTAGCACGGTCGTGCTTCGTTCTAGCACGGTCGCGCCAAGTGCCTCGGCACGATCGCGCGGCTGGTCCTGGAACGATCGCGCCCGGTTCCTAAGCACGGTCGCGCCTGCGAAACAGTCGAAACGTAAATGTGATTTCAAAACGCTCAATCGTTCGAATTTCAAATCCGATTACGTTTCTTTTTCCTTTAACGCGAGTTATACCATTTTCAATTACTCAACGCCTTAGTTTTTCTCCATCAATCTCGAATTCTCTCTCAAGCAATTCAAACAAAACTCGAGTCTTCCTCCTGGAACCCAAATTCTCCCGATCAAGAAAGGATTTATCATCTCCCGGCTCTCTCCAAGACTCTGGACTCTCTGGCCTAGCCGGAATCGCAGTCGAAGTCACCGGAAACCTTTACCTCCGTCGCCGGAACTCATCTCTGCCGTTCTTCATCGATTCGTTACGTTTCAGGGTAAGTATACTCTCCATCTCACTCATTTCAGTAACATTATCAAAAGCCCTCATTCAATTTGGGCTTCCATTATAGAATTCGATCAGAATCAGAAATCATATTTTAATAAAAATGATTTAATCGAACCCATGCTTAAACTCGATTTCCATACAATTAAGTTATATGAAAAGACTCTTAATAACCCATTAATCAAAAGCCCTAACAATTCCTGTGTTCAAAATACAAGAAACTCTCGATTCGTGTCCGATTTGGAATAGACATGGTCGCGCTAATCATCTAGCGCGGTCGTGCCTCGTTTAGCGCGGTCGTGTCGACTAGCAGCGCGGTCGTGTCATCCGTCCAGACCTTGTCATGCCCTTTGGGCTAGTCTCTGTTGTGTCTAAAAATCATAGACGCGACCGTGCCGGGCTAAGGCACGGTCGTGCCTGATGACTTGTCTAGATTGTGCTCCTGATTGATCAACCCGGTCGCGCCCCGACTAGCGCGGACGCGCCCGTGGCTTGAGCACGATCGTGCCCTTCCGAGGCACGGTCGTGCTAGACTCAGAATTTTTAACAGAATTATAATTTTTATATTTTAATCAGTAAATGTTTCAGATTTTATAAAAATATGTTTTCTGTATTTAAAAATAGATTAAAAGTTTAATCTTGGCATAAATGTAATTTATTGAAAAGTTTATAAAAAATAAATTTATATTTATCATCTTACACTTAAATGATATTTTAAATAATTAAGTTACAAAATTTATAAATAATGATGACTTATTTACTTTACATTTTAAATCAAAATCGTTTTATTTATTTATACTTAATTACAATTAATATTGACATTATTTTATAAACTATAGTTATACACTTATTTATTTAATTCAAACCTAATTAAATTGTTTCAAACATATTTTACCTCAAACTTTATATATTTTATTCAATCCTTTTTAAATACAAACCAATGGTTTTATATACAAATCCAACTTTCATTTTTAAACTTTATACATCTATGTGATTCAATGCATATTACTATTTAGGTTAAAGTGTGCTTTTCAAGGATCTTTTTGCTATCTATATTCCTTGTTAGCTTCACTTCCATACCAAGTGAGTATTCACAACCCCTTTTTACTCTTTTACACTTTTGGGGTGGAACATGAACTCTATACACATTACACATTACACATTTACATTTACACAAACAACACAAGTGCAAAAATCCTATTTACATACATGTGTGCAAAATTTGAGCTTTGTGCCCGAGTGCTAGGTGTGCTAACCTTTGTATGCTCTTATGTGCAATCATTAACTATACAAGCCGACGGTTTTCAATGATAGATCTATTGAGTCTGACAAACCCACCCATGGTACGCGGTGATTGAAACCGACAACACATTTGTTTTGCATGCTAGTTACAAGGTTTGATTGTACATTTGGTTACACAATAGCTGCTCCCCATAAATGCTTTATTTTATCATGTTTTGTAAAGGATTTGTTTTCAACTATATGCTATCTATATACAACTGTGTTATACTCACCAACTTTTTAGTTGACTTTATTTCATTCATGTTTCAGGCCCCAATATGTGAGATTGATTCAAGACGTGTTCAACATAGGATTTGGACTTAGCAAAATAAATCAAGAATTTTATGAATTGTTTATGTTTCTTGTTTGAATTTGATCTTGTACTTGGATTTATTGTAATGCAAATTTGACTTTAATATATTTCAATTTAGTCAACCATGTGCTATGAACAGTCTTACATGTCCCGCCCCGATGATTCCGCCATCGGTCGGGGTGTGACACTCATAAGTCTTGCTACTCTATCCATCACGGTACCAACTAGATGTACCAAGATCTGAGGAAAGAATACTGGTGGCCTTGAATGAAGAATGAGGTGACAAAGTATATACCCGTGGTGTGCAACTTTCCAGAAGTGTTCCAGAGGACCTATCTGGCGTGCCACCCGACCAGGAAATAGAATTTCAAATTGACTTACTGCCAGGAGCTCAGCCCGTTACCAAAGCACCCTACCGATTGGCTCCGTCAGAAATGAAAGAATTAATGTCTCAACTGGAAGAACTTACTGAGAAAGGATTTATTAGGCCGAGCATCTCACCATGGGGCGCTCTGGTACTTTTCATAAAGAAGAAAGACGGTAGCATGCATCGACTACCGTGAACTGAACAAACGAACGGTTAAGAATAAATACCCGCTACCGAGAATAGACGATCTTTCTGACCAATTACAAGGCGCAAGCTGGTTTTCAAAGATTGATCTTAGATCGTGATACCATCAATTGAAAGTAAGAGAAGAAGATGTACCGAAAACAGCGTTTCGCACGCGCTATGGACATTTCGAGTTCCTCGTTATGTCACTCGATCTAACCAACGCCCCTGTGGAATTTATGGACTTAATGAATAGAGTGTGCCGACCAATGTTGGACCGGCCAGTGATAGTCTTCATAGATGACATTTTCATCTATTCAAAGAACAAAGGTGATCACCATTGTCACCTTAGAGAAGTATTGAAAGTTTTGAAGCAGGAAAAGTTATGCGCAAATTTTTTTTCAAAGAATGCGAAATCATTCTGTCATTCCAACTTAGATGATTCGAGTCTGACGGTTATCTTCTACTTCTGATTTCTCAAAGCTTTCCAAACTTCGTATTTGCTTTTCTGAGTCCAAACATTAGTTTTCTAACAATTCTCCTTTTCACCGGTTGAATATTGATAGAGGATCTAGTATTAGGAGCCAATGTGTCCATGGATTGATATCCGGTTCTTACCATCTTAATATACTGCGTTGTGATAGGTATACTTGCCTATATATGTGTAGTTTGGTTCTTTGGTGATGACCATTTAAAACTAAACATGTGCAAGGAATTTCCTAATTATTTTATATTGCGAATTGCACACGTCAAATACTTAGATTTGTAACAATATTAACAGCTAGAAAATCACAAGAAAGTGTAATAGAGATTAAAAAAAAAGAATAATTATTAACACTCTAATTTGGTTAATTGAAAAGTCCATCTAACGCAAACATTTTTCATCAACAATAGACAACCTAAATTTCATATCACAAACACCACCAAGTTAAAATACCTTAGATAAACACTCATTTAAGATCACCTAAGTTGGATCTCGTCCGATAAAAATAACAATTAGCCAGAAAGCTAACAAGAATTGATGAATCCGTTCACCTAGATCACCAATAGCATCAATCAATAATTCACAGAAAAACACAAGAACTAGGAAAATTCAATTAACTAAAGGATCAAGAATAATACATGCTAGATTGGTTGATATTCGATCAAGTGGCGATTAAGTATTCGGGATTACACAATGGTCATCTGGAAGTCTGGATGATTGAGTTATTAGCTGTTAGAACAATAACAACAACAACAATAGGGATGAATCCACGAACCTTCACCACAATTCAAACTAGAAGTCATTAACCACAGATGTAGTATGTAGTCATTCCACACCAACAAAATCAAGAAGCCAACACACATATCTTTACGTCTTCTCATTTCCTCCTTTGGAACTTGCACATTACCTTTAAGTTTTTTTTGGAGCCTAAAACCATTGTTTTACCCCACTATCTTGTTGAGCCGCCCTGAGAGGCGGTTGCTATGGAAATATTGAAATGGGGTCATTTTTAGTATAAAGATACCGACGAGTGATAACATTAAAGATAATTTCAAATTGTTTTATTTTATTTGGATCTCAATCAAATAGGACTAACAATATTCAACTCAAATGAATCGATCGAGTGATCATGTATTCAAGCAACCCATGATGTCAACATTTGTAATTCATCGTAATTTTTTCCTAGCGTCTTGCTATGCTCTTTTAATAAATTTCTACCTTTAAAAATGTTATTAGTTTTTTTTTTATGGTATTAACCCTAATATTAATCTATACTATATAATAAATAAAGGTTTTTTAGTGTCACGTGTCGCCTCCAGATTCATTTTCATCATTTTTTTCCCGCCTCTCTCTCTTATTTAATGCTTTCCATCTTTTAATAATAATATATATTTAAATAAAATAATAATTATACTAATAAAACACATTTATTTTAAATTATCTCTTATTATAAGAAACTTTGAAATTTATTAATGTAACTTTTATTTCAATCAAATAGTAAATGAAAGTCAAATTACATTATATAATAATTAACGTATTTTCAAAACTCAATTATATATTAACTTTTACATATTTTGAGTTTGTATCTATCATTAGTATATATAATATATATTGATTTAATAATTTTATATATTAATATTTTTCTGTTTTCACCCCGTGTGTAAACACGGGATTTAAACTAGTATGTTAATATACTATAGTCGATGTGTATAAGAAATCCTCTAGAACTTCTCAAATATACATAAAGAAAAGTGGAATTTGAGTGTGGCTTGATGTTCTCAATGCCATCCTGAGAATTATTGGAGATCTTTCATTGGTGTGGGAGCCTTATCTCCAGGTGTGGGGCCTACAGTGGCGGATCTAGGAAAAAAATTCAGGGGTATCTAAAATTTCGTTCAATGGTATCTGGATACATAAAACGGTAAAAAAAAAAAAATCCGATGCGCGTCGAAAATTCCCACTACGCGTCGAAAGTTGGTACCCCTCGTCTCTTCATAGATCCGCCCCTGGAGGTATACATCAACAAGATATGTCTCTAAACATTGGTGTTGTCATCTTTGGTAATGTCCTACACTATAAAAAGATGATTAATTGTTTGGCCATCGTAAGGGTTTGTTTATAAGTTAAAATGACATGGTGTAACTTATATTTCACTATTAGCATACTAGGATTCACACAAAATTCATGAGATAGGGATAAACCTAATCTTAATTATTAGCATTGGATATGGGATAGATAGTTAGCGATTAATGTCGGAAAATAAAATTTGAATTTAATTTATCAAAACTAAAATTTGGATAAGGGATAGATAGTTAGCAATTAGTGTCGTGCTCCATTTGTCCCCTAACATAGTATAGAGTTAGATTCAATGTATACTACTAAACAAATGAGTATCATCAATGGACAAATCCGACGGTGATCCATCAATATAACTCTTCACCGACGGAATCCCGACAAAAAAAGATCGTCGGAAAATAGGAGGTGAGTAATACGGTTTCGGACATATTACTGATGGACTTTACCTAGGAATCATCGACGAATCACCGAAAATATATGCAAGGTCGTAAAAGTTGACTTTTACCGACGGCTTACCGACAAACCCTTGAACATTTACCGACAGTAATCCGTCGGTAAATCTCCTTAAACTTAAAAAAATTTAGTTTTGTCTCAAAAATCCTAGAAATTAAAATTAATTTATAAAAATCCAGAGATTACAATTACATTACAAACCTACAATAATTAAACATAAATTCTCGTGATGAATCGGGTCTTGCGCTCGGTTTTTGCATATGTCTCGTAACTTGTGGTGAATTCATTCCCTAAGGTTTAACAAAGATAATAGAGTCGTATAATATATTGAAATTTCGGCAGCATAACGACTGTAAATGGAATACTTCCATTACATGCTTTATAAAAATACAACATAATTCACAATGTCAACCGTATTATTAATACAAATACTTCAAGATTATACATCTATTTATTTTAACTTATACAAAAGATCGAGTCTCAACCCAAAGTAACATTACCTATTAATATAAGTACACTTACACACAAACATATATAAATTGGAAAACTTACCGACCTTTGGATCAACATATAGATCCACACCTGTAACAAAATGACATTGTCAATTACTTGAAAGACAAATTACAATATGTATTACAAATACGCAAAAGCAACACGTACGTGGTATATTTATTACAAATACGTTGGTCGTCGGAAGAATGATTAGATAAAATTGGTGCATATTTGCTTTTTATATCCCTAATTATGTCTTCAAGTTCTTCTTCTCTGTCACTAGAATCCTCACCGACACCCTCATCGACTTTGATGTCGTTACCGGTGACAAGACAAACGAATTCGATATGTTTGTTAGCTTCTCCGGGTGTTAAACCGTTTACCCTTTTGTTTATTTGAAAGGATTGTTCGTCCTCGGACTCATCACCAACGATGACTTCATTGGCACATGGTTCTACTTCATATACACCCTTCCCTTCGTCTTGATAGTAACCCAAAATTGTTTCAATTCTTTACTCGTCGAAGGATACAGTGTATAATATCCTTGTTGTGTTTGTGACGTCAGAACGAATACGTCATTAATATTGTGACCAACGAGACTACTAATGTCATGATATTCAACCTTTAACACTTCATTGAGCAATCCATAATAGTCGGACTTCGTCTCCCGCTCTTTTTTTAACAACAATCTTTTACACATAAATACCACATAACATTGCACTTGCAAGGATTTGAACTCACACCACTTTTGTGGGGGGCAAGCACCATACCACTAGACCACTAGGTCATGGGTCTCCGGCTCCATGTAGGAAGCTCCCTTCACACACACACACACACACACAACAATTAAAACTGACCCATCATGACACCATGTCCTTGTGTATGGAACTCGAATCCATTTACACGGTATCCTTCATGCGAGGAAACAAATCGCGCATGTCCTTATGCTAGAGTTCTTAAATGATTGTTTGCCTCGACTATCTTGCGATTAAGCTACAAATAAAGAAAATACACTAATTAGCGAGATTAAAAGATTGTTCCATGTGAATATAATGCATTTAAGAAACTAGATTTTATCTCTCATAAAGATACATCCAACGATATTGGATCCGACCACCCAAAATCGCTTTACGTTGTCTTTAGTTTTTTACGTGTCAATCATGGTGTTAAAAATATTCTTAAATACATTTTTCTCAATATGCATAGCATAAAGGTTGTGACGAACTAACAAATAACAATGTCTTCCAATACGAGAGTTCCCAAAAAATGCTTCACCTCATCCCTCTTTTTGTGCTTCAAATTTTTACATCTAATACAAGGACATCTAATTCTAGAAAACTGATCCCTTAACTAGTTTTCTTTCGTCTCGACATATATTCGATTAGCAAAGGCAAAATCCAAGAAATCGTCCATTCCATTGATAAACTCCTTTTACATATGTTTGTGTCATTCTTTATGTCAATCCATTCTCTGTTTATAAATGTCGACATGATCTGTTTCTATAAACAAAAGTCATAATCAAACACACAAATGGTCATATGACACAAGATTAACAAACATATTTGCACAAAATGTCTTTTTCTCTAGTTTGTTAGAAACTCCTATCCAAGCATACACTAAAAATCCATATACACATACATATTTGCACAACCTTAAGCCAAGAATACATTAAAATCCCAAAGGTACGTACACCAATGAAAGCAATCTACAACTACAAATACACATACACTGGTTTAGGGAAGACAAATACCAAATTTGGAAGAACCGAGTAGAGGTGGCGTAAATGACCGATCAATACCATTTTGATGTTGAGTCAACACTTGTGGTTGAAGTCGATGTCATTTATAAGGGTTCCTACCGACGTATTACCGATGGCTCAAGCTGTCGGTACACCTGGAATGTGTCCCCTACTCCCCTCTTTCTAAGGGAATACCGACGGATGTGTCTGTTGGTAATTTTCCCACCAAAACACGACAAAATGAGAATATTTCCTGACTTTTTAGGTCGATAAGCACTCGGTATTTGTCAACAAAACCGATGCCACATCTGTCCGTATGTTATGTATCGGTAAACCACCGGTATCTCTATTATTTTATTTTATAAAAGAAATTTTGTGGAGACCCGTCAGTAATTACCGATAAATATCAAATGTCAGTAATTATCGACGAATATAAACCGTCAATAAAAAAAATCTCTTAGATAATATTCATTTGTTTACGGGTATTAACGTACTCTATTTTATCTTGCAACAATATTCTTTACATTAGGGTTCATTTAGAAGTGGTCTTGGCTAAGCGAAGAGTCGCATGATGTGACATCATATTTTGTAATTTTCTTTTTATAATAATATTAAATTCATTCATAAATATTTTAAAACTAGTCTCAATTTTTTTTCTAAATTATACCGAAGACTTTTAAAGGATTAATATTTTAACAGTTTGATAAAATAATCACAATTTGATTGGTTTAAAAAATTTATTTATCACTCTAATATACGTAAATTAAAGACAAAGAAACCCGTTATAAACTTTATAATAAAAAACTTGATATTTATAAAAACAATATAATAATAACAAAATTGAATAAATAACCTTGTAATATTTTTAATAGTTTATTACTTGTTGCAATGATAATAACTATATATATTTAATTATTAATCTATTTTAATGTGTATGTCCATATGTATATTATAAATATAAGTTATTTTAGTTTTATAAATGAAATAATTTATTTTTGTTTTCTAAAAAGATGAACCACCAAGTATAGATTAATTAATATGAAAAAAATTGGAAATAAATTTTAGTGTAAAAATTTAATTCATAGATTGAAGATTGAATCACAGACAAGAATAATAGAAAATTCATCTTTTTTTTTACCCTATCAACTTTTTCTTTTTTTTAAAAGCTCTTTATACTGAAAAATTAAATATAAAATTAATTTTAAGTGAACCGTAGAAATAATTTAAAACACTTATATATAATATTTTATATATGATTTAAAAGACGGTTTTATAACCACATCTCTTTTTTTCTCCCACTATATTTGATTATCTTTTTATTAGATGTATAAACGTTTATACGGGGTTTACAGTTTTTTACTTAAAATATAATCACACCATGTTTAAGGGTGGAGGGGATGGAATCCCTTGAACCCCTAACTACCATAAGAATTAGCTAATCTAAACACGTCACGTCACGTCACGTCACATCATTTTTACCCTAAACTACTCTAAACACAAGGGGTGGAACCCCTAAATACCCTAACTATTTTTTTAAATAAATTTTAAAAATGTAAATAAAATACATTAAAGATAAAATAAAAATTAATTAAAAAAATAAAACATAAAAATTAAAAATAAAACTAAAATTAACTAAAAAATTTAAAACCTTAATTTAAATATATTTGTATACAGACGCTTTGCAACCACTTTGACTGAATCGAAGAAAAATAAAATAATATAAAAAAAAATTCATCTTCTTCCTTTTAAATTTGCAGGTGACCGGAAAAATGGTGTACGATCGTTTGGTCTGGATGTGTAGATAGAAGGTAAATTGAATAAAACACCTCCCCTTTACGGCTTCACGAACCCGTCAATCTTACCCGTGCCATAACCCATGTGGGTTGCGGCGGTGTTACCGCCTAGCAGAAAGAACCCGAAGCCGAACCCAACTCCCACCCATTCCACTCTAATATTTCAAACTTACTATTCAAACCCATGTTTTCTAACACCTGCCTGCATTATATTTTTGTAACACACTACAATAACATGTGGTTTATTTATATAGTCTATCAAGATAAAATATTTGATAAGATGCATCTAGAATTTTGTAGACTTTTAGTTTCCTTAACAATTAACCGTAATCACAACATCCTAATCTGCCGTGAGTATTCATCATTCCAAAATTCTAGTTGTTCAACATCATCTCCATATCAATGGACGTCAAAGTATGTTTTGTTTATATTTTCTTCGTTATCGGGTTTCTTTTTAAAAGCTTTATAATGGTTTTCTTCGTATTGGATTATTTGTTTTTTTAGAACGGCAAATACATGTACTCTGTGATCTAGTGGTATCGGTGATTACCCTGGATTTGCATGTTTAATAGGATGATTTGTTAGTGTACCAAAATAAAAAAAGAAAATAAACAAGCCAAGACACAAAAAAGCATATGCACCAGCCGGGAATCGAACCCGGGTCTGTACCGTGGCAGGGTACTATTCTACCACTAGACCACTGGTGCTTCATGTTAAACATCACTTAGGTAATCCTTAACAGCTATCACTTCTTTAACCTTCTGTCTGAGCTGATTCCGATACGCTGGGCAGCCAACACAAGGTATTTTAGGCAGAAGCAACATGGCGCCTTTCATTTCAAATTAACCTTCTTCTCCTCATCACACATACAAACTCCACTCGATTTCCCTTCCAGCCTTGAATCTAGGGTTGAAGAATGATTGTCAGAACACCTCCACCGAAGAAACGAAGGCCGGAAGCCACCGGCAACTCAGAGAGCCCTAAATCCGATGGCCGTTTGGTCATCTTCGAGGACCTGCCGGAGCCGGAACCGTCTCATCAACATTCCGATCAGATGCTTTGCACTTACCAATGCCGGCAGCTGGTAATTCTCTCTAGAAATTAATTACTGTTACAGCTAACCTATGGTTTCGAGATGGCACGATTCGTATTTATTGCGCGTTTATTTGATACCCCGGTTTCTGAAATAAGAGAGATTTTAGAAGTCGGACATAATACTTTACAAATTGATAGAAGATATGGATTTTGTTGTTTTTTATTTTTCCTGATGACCTAGGGCTCACTTAGTCCTCTTCCGCAGGGATTTGGATCGTTCTGCTGTAAGTACCTCCATAGTAGAATTACTTGAATGTTTGTTATAAACTTCACATCGGTTATCAATTGGTTGCAAAAAGGTTCATAGAGTTCAAACTCCAAAAGTTGAAATTGAATTTGTTTTAGAACCTTAAAGTGAAACTGATTTACTAACGGATGAAACTATTGGTATATGTACCTGGACTTTGTATAACATAGAACGTGTAAGTGGTGATAGAAACTTTGATGAGGATCTGATATTTACTTTAGGTTTTAATACATTTGTTTGCCAATTTCATGTGTTCATGTTTTAAATTAACTATCATAATAACTTGTGTGTATGCTTGATGGGATGTTATAAATGAAAATATGTTCTTTAATTGAAGAAGTTTTATCCAAATTAGCAGATAACAGTAGTTGTGAACATTTAGACATTGGATACATTAATACAGTATGTCATGTAAAGAAGCCAGGTACCTACCGGTGTCATATATATATTTAAACATCGAATATAGTTGTGAACCCTGTAGAAGTGGCCATAAAGTTTACACAAACTTTTATGTGAGCCTGTGACTCTGTGAGGCTTAGTCATTTGCTAGTTTCTTACTTTACAACTTTTCATCTTTTGGTGAAACACTTAACGTCCTTTCAGGTCAAAGCAGATTTTTTGGATGCTTTAAGCAGTGCAGAAAAGCAATCAAAGGATTATCAAACAAAACTTGAGACAATGGATGATGACTTGCGCAAATCGGGTGAGTGAGTGAGTCAATTTTGGGGCTAATTAGTTTGAAATTCCTCACAAGACAGTATTGCTTTTGATATGTTGCATCACAGAAACATAAAAATCTGATATTTTGATGGTGTTGTATACCTGCCTCTGCTCCATTAAATATGTT
Source organism: Smallanthus sonchifolius (assembly GCA_023525975.1). Classification (NCBI taxonomy): domain Eukaryota; kingdom Viridiplantae; phylum Streptophyta; class Magnoliopsida; order Asterales; family Asteraceae; genus Smallanthus; species Smallanthus sonchifolius. The sequence goes on along the minus strand of CM042033.1, from coordinate 69,166,540 downwards.
TGATGTAGGCACTAGGCAGCAGTCTTTGTGGTCTTATAGTGGTTGCTAGTGTTTTCTAAATACATCACTCTCAAACCTACCATATATAACACTAAAACTAGAAGAGTTAAAAGTTTAAAACTCTGTAAGTTATATTTAATTGCTCTTAGTGCCTCACATTTCTCTATACTTAAGATTTGTGTTTTTCTACTTCTCTTTGATAACAATATTGTTATCAAACAGATTCTCTATGCGTAATTTGTATTACAGACGTGAGTTTGTACATACAATAATTTATGTGTGTATAAAGTTACAAAGGCGGGCTGATGGGCTAAAGTTGGAGTGTAAGAGTAAGATATCACTATTTAACACTTCTTGAGGTTTAAATATTAAAGAACCCCAATTTGTCACAAGGAGCTTTAGTATGTTGCTTAGCCAAAGTATATGAAACTGGAGGGGCGACAAGATAAAACTGGTTCGGTAGATGGATATCTTTCTACCAGTCAGTCACATTTTCATGTACAAGTTCTAATATTCTAATTTACCCAATATGTTTCATGCATTTGATGAATCATCTTATCTATGTCAATTGTCATGTACACACAGGGTTTAATAGACAATTTGTATTACTGGTGAAGATACACATTCATAGAGTAAAGGGTAAGCTCATGGGGTGGACGTCTAGATTTAGGCAAGTTAAAAACAAGGCTACTAAATAAGCGTGCTGTTTTCTTGCCATTTAATTTTGTTTTAATGCTTGTTAAAGAGGGTATGTTTACATAAAAAATGATAACTCATGGCTAGTCAATTGCTCAGCTTTTTTCACTCACCTGTAGTGGTACCTGTTCTTTGCTTTCTCTCATTAATATGTTTTTGAGAAAACATTCTATAGCTTTAAGAGTGATTTTGACTTGCTGCAGAGGCTGAAAGGATGAAATTTCGGGATCAGCTTTTATATGCAGAACAAGAACTAGCTGCTGCCAAGGGACGTGAACAGGCTTTGCAAGACCAGCTCTTGAAAGAAGTCAATGAATCACAGGAGCGACTAAGAAAGCAAATTCATATCCATAGTGAACTTGAGGTTTAACATGAGCCATAGCTATTTCAATCTACTTCCTTTTCATTTAATTTAAGTTTTCTCAGATCTTTGTAGATTTTGACAATCAAACTTTAACTTTGATGTTATTTCTAATTTACATTATTAGAAAAACGAGGATTTGTGCATGCATGTATAGGGTAAAATCCGTATTTAAAGTTAAATTTACATTACATTCATGTGGAACTAATACATATAATATCTGGAAACTCATGAACCTACTATGAAGTTTAGTAATTGCTCGAGTCATCATTTCACTTTTCTTGAAGTCATTATACTATCTTTTCTTGCTTTATTGTTATATGCTTAGCACACTCTTTGTTATCTTTTTTTTTAACTGTGAACTCACAAACCCACTAAACCTACTCCTAAATCTACACCATTATGGGACTTGAACCCTCAAGGGCCTCAACCACTTGGGAGGGACACCATTTCAACACCTTGGTACCATTTGGCTACATGCCCTTTGGTTCACTCTTTGTTATCTACTTATCTGTTTAATAATAGTTTATTTACTTATTTAGGCAAAATTTAGAAAAGAAATGGAGCTTCGCAAAAATGCAGAATCTTTGCTATCCTCGGCTGAACAAAAAGCAAGCAATTTAGAGGGGAAATTGAGCCACGTCTCTGAAAGTATAGAGAGGGAAAAAGTTCGTCTTCAGAAGGAACTTACACAGCTTAAACAGGAATCAAAATTTTCCATGTCTAGAATTAGTGCAGATGTGAGTAGTCCTAACTCCTAAGCAATGACAGTTTTTTTTTCCTAACTCCTAAGCAATGACAGTTTTTTTTTTCTTTTACATGATATGGAATTAATTGCTGCTATTCTTCTACTTAGCTTGAAAGGATGGAATGCAAAGCTAGCAATTCCGAGAAAGAAGCAGTTTTGCTAAAGGAACAACTGGAAAGCCTTCAAACAAAACTTAAGGAGGTTATACAACATCTTTAGCTATACTCTGTTCTGAATTTGTATCATTCTTCGTCGAATGATATGGCTTTTATAATTTGTGTGGAGACAGTATATGCATAATTTGACTCTTCCTTTTTATCAAATGATCCACTCTTATGTTTTTTTCTTATAATTTGTATCAAGACAATTGTACCTTTGTGAAAAACCCACATTATTTTCTACGTTTTAGCTTAATGCAACTAATGGTATCTTGTGCTACACTTTTATTCACAGTGCTTGCACGAGAAGAATGAAGTAGAGAAAAAACTTACTACTTTAACATGCCAAGAATTTCCTTCAGATGACAATATCTTGGTGAGGCATTTGAGAGAAGAGCTCAGAAACTATGTATGTTTTTCCTCATTGCAAGTATTTTAATGTTCATATCTTTTTTTCACATACCTAACATTGATCTTGAAAAAGAATAGCAGCAATTATTTTAACTACTTGGTGTTTTTTCCTCATTGCAAGTATTTTAACTACTTGGTGATAAAAGGCTCAATAGGGCAGACATTGATCTTGAAAAAGAATAAAGCCATATTCTCTATTTATCATTAAAACAACATATTTCACTTGCGTTAAAGTTACAGTAGTCAGCTGACATGGAAGTTGCATTTTTGGTTGTTACTTTCAGCTAGGACCAGAAGCTACTTTAGTCTACATGATTACGTGAACCATTTATATTTAATTGATTATAAAATTACAACAATCATCGATTACTATGTATGCGGTATTGGTAATCTCATGCTGAATTTCCAAAGTTTTTGGTAAATGATGTAAAGACATATTGTGTGCTTTTCGTAACATACTACTAGTGAATGTGTATGACTTTTTTCAAAAGTATTTTCATAAGTGCTTGTGCTTTAAGTTTGCCATCATTATTGTTCAAGTATTGCAAACAAAGTACTTAAAAAAGATTTAGCATCTTTAGTTCTTTCTTCACAGCTGATCATTGAATATTGTTTTATGTATTTTGCATCAGGAATCAGAAGTGCGTGAAGCTAGAAAATGGAAAGCTTCTCACGAGGACATTGAGTTATTGAGGGAGAAATTGTTTGAAGAAAAGGGTAGCAGGGAGAGGGCAGAGTCAGAGGTTTTGAAATTATCAGAAGCACAGATAAATGGAAAGAAGTTGGAGAATGAATTATCTTCATGGAAATCAGTGATGAAAGAAATTCCTGGTGTAACATCTGCTGTTGACATACCTCTCAAGTTTGAAGCCTTACAAAAGTTCGTACCAACTTCATTGTATAGTTTTGTATTTCATTTATTCAACCTACTTATTCATAAATGAAATTTTTGGCTATTAAAATGGTAATTATTTCCTCTTCACTCTCTTTTGGCATATTCATTCGTAACAAAATCTTGCCTCAAAGTTCAATTCAACTATCATGCCAAACTGTTTTATTTTATTTAGTAATGTTACCATATTAATTCCTTCCTAAATCGATGGTGTGCATTACAGGGAGGTTCTTGAAGTCATGATGAAGATGGGAGAGGTGACTGCACGCTTAAAACAAGTGGAGGTTGCTCTAGATGTTGCTGAAAACGCTAGACAAAATGTTGAAACAGAGTCTGCATTAACCAATGAGAAGATGGGACTTTTGAAATTGGAGCTCAAGCGAACTGAGTTGCTGGTAAGTTGGTATGAAATTACAAAGATGCTTGTGTGTAATTTAACACAGTTTGCAAATTTATTTTAAATCACTGAATCTTGGATATATCTTTACCTTGTTTTTGTGTGCTTTGTTAGTTTGGTAATATAACCTATGATGGATTAATGTTGTACATGAAGTTGTTGGTACTTTGTATCTCACTTTTATTTGCTTTCTTATTTTATGTGCCTATGTTCTACAGACATCACAAACGTATGCCATCGTCATTGTTTACAAGTTATATTTTTTCAGCTTTCTTCAACTACAGAGGAGAGAGATCGTTTGAAGATTATTGTTGATCAACTGAAACAGCAGAAGAATGTTGAAGCAGGGACTGCAATGACAGATGGAACAGTTAAGGTTGTAGAACAGGGATCCTGTTTTGAAGTTTTATCTAGTTTGTGGGTTTGTGCTAAATTGCTAATGAAGATTTTGTTACCTCCTTTTGCAAGTACAGGAGCTTGAAGCGTCTCTTGTCATGAAGGAAGATCTTATAAAGAAACTGGAGAGCTCTATACTCGAGCAAAAAGACGTGAATGCTCGTCAACATAATGAAATAAAGTTACTTAATGAGAGGCTGAGTAGTGAATCAAGAAGAATAAAGTCATTAGAGAGGGAGGATGATCGTCTCCGCTCTGAGATAGCTATTTTGGAGTCGAAGGTTCGATCTTTTAATATTGAAAATCTTCTATGTTTTGGCATTTTGATAATAATTTTGTTTACCTACTTCTGAAGTTCTGATATATGGCATTGCATATGAAGTTAGTTGCTACTGAATTACTTTAAGCAAATACTTGAAAATACAGCTGACAAAAATGGCCATCTTTATTCTAAACTAGAGTTTCATCTTAGGCTTCACCGCTTCAGCATTAAGTATAAATATATTTCTTATTTTGATCTGGTGTAGAACTATTGAAAAACATATTGAGGTCATCTAATGAAGTACTCTCTGTCTCTCTTGACATCACATAAAAGTTCAAATACGTGGAAACCTTTCGTCTTCAAATTTCTGTTATGTTTTTTTTTATGTAATTATTGTTCAGTTGTTTATATATATTCTGTCATTTACAGTTGGGTCATGGAGATTTTTCATCTGCAAGTACAAAAGTATTGCGTATGGTGAACAGCTTGGCAGTTGACAGCGAGGCAAAACAGACAATAGAGGCTTTGCAGAATGAATTACAGAAGACAAAAGACAAGTTACAAGCCATTGAGGAGTTAAAAAAGCAGTCAGGTATTCTTGCTATGTGTTCACTGGGAAATTACCAGTGTTGTGTGTTACTCCTTGGTTACTTTTTCAAATAATGTTGATTTTCTTTTATAAGTTGAGCCATATATAAGTAGTCCCGCCCATTAGAACTCAACCAACATTATCGTATCTTGTATGTTGAAAATCTTGAATACCAACAATCAACTGATGTTAGGTTTATTGTTAATTGATGGTTCTTCATTGGCTTCTGGCAGTTCTTTATATATGTTGAGGTTGAATAATGTTTTCTTAGTTAATGATGCAGCATATATGCCGATTCTCCTCTTTCAAATATTCTTCATACACGGATACAATACACATGCACTGTGTGTGAGTGTGCTTGCTTATTTATATACGCATAAGGATGTGGATCCATTTTTTCTGTTTTCATTACCATTTCTCTCATTTAATTCTTACTTGGTTTCATTGTTGAAATTTTGGGTAAAAAGTTTAATACACTGGTCACAAGGGTGACAATCAAAACGTGACACAGAAATAATCAGGCTTTGGGTTGTCATATCTGAGCCATTATAAAAAGGGTCGTGTTTGGGTTTACTCGTTTAATTAAACAGGTCGTGTCCGGCTTAAACATGTCAACCCGTCAACTCATTTAACTAAATAGGTGGACATACCAACTTGTTTAACTCATTTATTACAACCCTCCAACCCTTTTAACATGTTTACAACTTGATTATAACCCGTTTACATCCTGCCAACCTGTTTGACTTGTTTAGATAAATGAGTTAAACTGATCATGTTCGGGTTAGGGTTAATGTTCTTGACACGAATTAGTATACGAGTAGTGTTTGGGTTCAACAATATAACCCGCCCAGCCAAAACCTATCAACCCGCCAACCTGACATGATTGACACCCCTAGACTCATTAAATGTTTCTAATGTCTACAGTTTTTGTTCCAGTTATTCAGGATATTTTATAATTGCAGCTTTCGTTGGAAATGTGTTGGACTTCCAATTCTAATCATCATGTATGTCTTCTTTTCCATACTGATTGCTGCTGTTTTGTACAGGTGATGCTGGGACATTGGTAGACTCATATATTTCTGGAAAAGTAGTTCAATTAAAAGAGCAAATCGCCACCCTCGAGAAACGTGAGGAAAGGTAGGTGGCATATTTATTCGGAACTGTTTTGGTTCTTTAAACGTTTAAATTAAAGATGCTGCACAATGATACAGGTATAAGGCAGTTTTTGCGGATAGAATCTCAGTTTTCCGACGGGCTTGCTGTGAACTATTTGGCTACAAGGTACCCGTGGACTTTACATAGATTCTTGTTTCTGTTAATATTATTCAGATGAAATTCAATCTCCAAGATTCACACTGGCTGACCTACAAACACTTGGTTTATTTTTTTTAATAGATAGGTCATGTTTAATTATTATTACCGAAACAATATTATCACAATAATATTAACTCGTCTTGTTGCTTTGCAGTGGTTTTATGCATTAAAAGTTAGACTTTGGGCGACGTTCATATCTGCATATTAACTTTGATACATCATAACCTTATATATTGATGTACAGATTGTCATGGATGATCACCAACGATCAGATGGAATCCCTGTTACACGGTTTACCCTACAGTCTATATATGCACAAAGTGATGATGAAAAACTTCAGTTCGAGTATGAATCAGGAAACACAAAAATTCTTGTAAGATGGTATCTATTTTCAAAGTCAAATAGTCAACAGTCATGCAACCCGCTTCAGATATTAATAGAATTTGTCATCAAAATGTTCAGCCACTTACCCTTGCAACGCGTATTTGCTTCTATAATGTTTCAGGGAAATAACTACACGCAGCAGCCTGAGATATCCCACCAGGTACATTTATTTTTTTGTATTAAGTGTTAGCTTGGAAAGCGGGACAGGTTGGGTAACACAGGATAGTTTCCTTCCTCGTTTATTATCTCGTCATGATAGTTTTATTTTGCTTAGAAAGATTTTATTGAATTAGCATTCAGCGGTATGGTAATTTTACAAGGATTGCTTGGTTTCTCCAGGTTGAGATTTTCATCCGGAAGCTGAACTCTATTCCGGCTTTCACTGCCAATTTAACAGTTGAGTCCTTCAATAAGAGGACACTCTCGTGAGACAAAGTAACTCGTCTTGTTGCTTTGCAGTTCTTTCAAGAACGGGCCAGCCTCGAACTCTCAATCCCGTGCAACGATATAAACTTTTTTTTTTTACTGAATTGAGTAATATGTTGCTTGTGTTCTTGACAGATTAAGTTTTATGTTTTTGTTGCATGTTTTCTGTGCGAGAGTTGTATCATCTCCCTAAAAGATATTTGAGATGTGTTGATTTTTCTAGGATTTATACTAAGAGAAAGGCCCTAAGGTCCAAACACAAAATAAAATTTGTAGATACGGAGATGTTATAACCCAAACAGGATAACTCATCCAAAAGACTAGCTTGTTGGGTGAGAGAGTCTATTTAGTCTATAAACCCCATATTCGTAGCTCAAACAGGAGAGCTCATCCCAAAAGACTAGTCTAGTTAGAGGTGCATAAAGCGTTTTTTAACCCGAATCTGGTTCAAACCGAACCGGAACCGTTTTGGTCAAACGAAGTCAAAGCCGGTTTGAGGCCAAACCGGTTTAAGAGAGGGAGTTTGACCGGTTTGAAACCAGTTTTTGAGGGGGTTTTGACCAATTCGGTTCGGGTTAAACCGGTTTCAAATCGGTTTCAGTTTATAGGTTTCAAACCAGTTTGAGATCTCAAACCGGTTTTTTTGTGCACCTCTAAGTCTAGTAGGTAAGGGAGCCCATTTAGTCTATAAACTCCATATTTGTTGCCTATACAACCAATGTGGGACAAGTATCATACCTTTCAATAGTTTCAGTCTGTAACATTCGACTCTTCTTAAGGGCCAACATCTTGTTGGTCATGGCTGGTTCCCTCCAGGCAACCACTTTATGTTTGGCTCTGATCCCAGCCTATACAGGAGAACTCATCTCAAAACGACGTTAGACGGGCTGGCACAACCAATTTGGTTCTTTAACCTTGTAGGAGCTCTTATAAAGGCTTTATGATACTAATCCGTTGAGTGGGTCAAGCTCGAAAGAATAATTAGAAGAGAGATGGAAACTTGGGACAATTTTCTATCTTTTTCATATTCTAAAAACATAAATGAAGGTCATACAGAAGTAAGAACTCACGTGTTCATGTATTGGATACACCGTACGGATTTTTCAATCTACAATCATATTCATCAATCGTCACGTGTTCATATACTTTTTTTTAAATAATTGTGCTTGAAAACATTATATCTATACTACTTAATAAACAAGCAAACTATGGGACACATGTCATCTTTCTAGGGCTTTAGAGAATTGGTTTTTCCGCCTCTCTCTGTTATTATTAATCAACTTCATTATTTTAGGCATCTAAATTAATAATTCGTTTCAATTTTATATATAGATTTTTTAATTCAAAATTTTGTTTATAACAATTAAATTGTTCAATCAATTTTTTATGAATTTTACAAACTGAAAACAATTTTACAGATAGGTAGGATCCAGTTAAAAAAAATTCAATCAAATATTTACATATTCAAAAATCTATTATTTGTTATAATTTTGTTGAATCTCACTGTGTTTTTGTCATATTATTATAGTTGAAAGTATTCAAGTAATTAATTTCTTTTATTCCCATTTTGATTGATTTATTAAATTAAGTTTTAGAAAAAGTGTTCTAAAATATAATTAATTTTTGGTCCTAATTCTATTAAAAGTTGTTCTCCGTGATTTAAGATTTAAAATTTGAAATCATAACAAACATGAAAACGTAGAAATTTTAATGAATTAATTTAGGAGTTTTAAAAAAACAAAATAAAATAGGCAATTAAAAAGAAATCAAAATTTTTACTTTTATTTTTTTTAAAAGCTTCTGCTCTTAATTAGCATTCCTTCCTTATTGATAACAACCTCTATATGATTTATGTCAGTGATTTAGGAATCAATTCCGTTATAAGCTACGACTCAGACCAGTTATTATCAACAGACGAGACTATGTTGAATCGGCAAGTCGCTCTCATCATTACAACATGCCATACTCTTCGTTTACATTTTGTGAGTCATGACCCTATCATCATTTCAAGTAAGTGGAACTCAATTACATTTTAACTTCTCTTTCAACGTATATGATAATTAAAAGGTCATTTTTTACCCATTATTTAAAAATATGTCAATTTTGGTTATTCTCTATTACTAACCAGTAAAAAAGGTAATTCAAAAAATTATCTTCCTAATTAGAGGGTCAGTTTTCATCCATTATGTGAAAATGTGTTAATTTGGGTTATGTTCTATTACTAACGGGTGAAAAAGGTAAAACTGAAAATTATCTTCTCCGCATATGAAAACTGGAGGTCATTTTTGACCCATTATGTGAAAAGTGTCAATTTGAGTTATGTTCTATTAGTAACGGGCCAAAAAGGTAAAACAAAGAATTTATCAAATGAACAAAAAAAAATTTCTCTAGGCGGCACTTGAATCAAAAGATGCTTACTTGAAAGCCTGAGAATACTGATAATTATGTAGCAAGATTAACCCAATATATAAAACTATATGGGGCTCTAATTCAGATTTTCTCTCTAACGGTGATCATTTTTATTATAAGTAGAAATTTCTTTTATACCGACTGCTTAAATTAATAAAAATCCATTTTTAATTTAATTTTTTAGGTTGAAGTTAACAGTATCCGAAATCTGCATGGAATTGAAGAGGGTTGGAAATGGCTTACTAGGTTTTTAAATATTTTGCCGGCGAATATATATACACATTAATGGCACTTGAGGCTTTCCTTAATGTGAGTTTATATTATAGCTTATTTTAGTCTTTTTGCATATGCTTATATATGTTTTGTAGATGTGGCAACTTCGACCCATTTTCTTATGAATGGGTCGATTTGGGTTATGTTTTATCTTTAGCGGGTCAAGATTAAGGCCCTAATATTTAATTTTTTATTTTTAAAATTTACTTTATTTAATATTACTTTCTCAACTATTTCTTTTATTTTTTTCGCTTATTACTAACTATTTAATATTTCATTTATTCAACCGTCTAATATACGGGTAATATTTTTCTCGCACTTTTATTCCAAGAACTAATTTGACACCTTCAGACAAACGAATTCCTTTCAAGAGACAAAGAACACAGTTTTCACTCTCTGTTTGTTTCCCAATGATAATAAATAAGAGTCAGGGTTAGTCACTATCAAGGATTGGTTTGTTCTTGAAGCAACCGGTTTTCACACATGGGCAACTGTATGTGGCACTTTAAAGAGTTAAAAACAGAGACGGATTAATACTTTTAATATTAGGTAAGGATGACAAAATTAAAAATAAAACATCCAATGTTGTATATAAAAAAATATTTGCAGATTTATAAATTATATTCAGCATATTTATTTCACATTGTATGTTTTATTCAGTCCCCGTATAATACATGGGTTATAACACTAGTATTTTATATAATAATATTTTTCTAATATTCTAATAATAAGATTAAGTAGATTTTACTACATATAAAAAATAAATGAGCTATACTTGTTTTAGTCTTAAATGATAGTAAATTGTATTATGTGAACAATAAAAATAGTGTATGGATATTGTGGATTTATTATTTAACTTTATAGGTAATATCATAATCGAATTTATAATCTTGAATCGACCAAATATCAGCTACTACCATAAATGTTGTAGATTTTACTACATAAAAAAATAATAAACAAAAGGTCTATACTTGTTTTAGTGTTAAAGTTGCAATCAGTCAATTAGGTTCTGTAGTGGTTTAGTGAGTGTGAGCAAAAAGTGTTGTCGCGTAGGCGTCACACAGACAGTGGTGATGGTGAGGCTCACACTCACTAAGGTGTGTAGTGTTTAGTGAGTGTGATACAAAAATAGCGAAAGAGGTGTAGTGATGTGAATGGTGGATGAAAATTTTAAAAAAAAAAACAAATGTTAAAACTTTGCCTCACGCCAGTTGCCCGCCTCATGGTGGCTGGGCCACGCCCTCCCTCACGAAGGGGTGACGCGGTGTTCCACGCCCTTTCACGCCAATGTGGCTCACGTCCCTCCTCTCACGAGCGGTACTACACAGCCTTAGAAGAGTAGTGTGTAGTTATTTATTTTCCTATGGCTTTTGTTTACGTCTTTTGGATATAAAAAAATGAGAAAAGTCTCATCTTCTCATCAGTGGCGAAGCTTGAAGAAAAACGCAGGGGGCCGGAATTTTTTTTTCTTATCAGGGGGGGCCGGAACTATAAAATTTTCGGCCGAATACGTATAAACTAACACTATTGAACAAAAAACCGGACGAATACGTATAAATTAACACTACTGAGCGAAAAATCGGAGAGGACCCTCCTGGGCCCTCACAAAGATTCGCCCCTGCTCTAATTTCTTTGAAAGATTAGCCATCTCAAATTGGCTTATATCATGAAACTATATATTAGAGACAAGAATAAGAAAAACTATAACCCCATGAAAATAATCCAATACTTAAATATGGTTTATATTACCATAAATTACTACAAAAAATAAACTTGTTTCACTATCCATTGAAAGGTTTCTTCTACCTATTTTAAGTAATCAAACACACAAGTGAAGATGTCTGTCTACAAGTATAATGAGGCTGCAAACACAATATCTCTCTTGATCTTTGAAACAGCATCTTCAAATTTGGCTTCAAGTTCAACTTCCCCAATTGATTTTGCTGCTAATATTAATTGCTGAAGGATTTCTTCCATTCTCCTGATACCTCTAATCAAACTGCCTTCAAATACCTGTGTGATTTCCATGATTTCATAGAATTTTGACCCTTTTGCCCATGAATAAACAGCCTCCATAATATCAGGCCGAAATGAACTCACAAAACCCTCTACATCAATTTCAACCTGTCAAAACAATACATGATTCTAAAACAGTTGATTTCGAATCTTACAAACATAACAAATCAAGCACCCATAAAAGGGGCAATTTCAATCCATTCAAAGAAACCATGTTATAATTCAGGATTGTATTTTTATCGACAACAGGTCAAATGTGAAGAACTAATAAATGAAAGGGGTCAAATCAGTTTTAATGCGGTAAACAGATCAGAAGTCGCTAAAATGTATGCAAATGCGTACATTGTCCTAGATCGTTTTATACTAAAGAAATTAGTCAATTACCATATTATTGCAATGGGACGATTTCACATGTACCCGTGCAAACTTGTATAATATCATATTTATCCAGCCAAAAAAATTAATATCAAATATACCCATTCAAAATACTTCAAATTTCATATTTATTCATTTCATTAAATACAATTTATAATATGACCATTATACTCTTCTCGTTACACTACAAGCTATCGTATCCTATAGCAAGTTTTAAGAGAAGGGTATAGGTGTCATAAACTTGAAAATGGGTATATTGATATTATGATATTTTGTTGGGTAAATATTATATTATACAAAGTTTTGTGGGGATATGTGAAATTATCCCTATTTTAATGATATAGTTCTAGTAATCATACTTAACAAGTTAACTAATAAAAAAATTTGTGCTCGCAGGTCACTCCAACCCAAACCAACAAATTTTGACTCGTTACCCAACCCACACTCCTTGCTTGTTTTGCCACCCAAACCAACAAATTATCCAAGTAACTTATGCGGCTGAGTCAGACCATTGCACACATGAAGAACCTTTATGTAATAAAATAATAGAATATAGATGAAATAAAATGAAAAAGATGAAGAGAATGTGAACCTTGCACTCTAGTTGAACTTTAGCTACTCTTCGTGCGGTATCTTGCAATTGTGTGAAGAGCATGTCCAGTTCTTCCCGGGGCTTTTGAGCATCCTGAAGCTTTTCTTGCCAGACAAAACAAGATAAAAGAGATACCATTTCTTCTATTTTTATGTCTTTTAGAACACCATTAAACATGAGCTCTGTTAATACCAATTCATCAGCACTACTTATCTCACAAGCAACTTTCCCCTTCAACTCCACCACATCATCTCTAGTCACATATCTGGATCAGATTACACATAATCTTATTAGTTCTTACCAGGATATGCAGGCACTGTTCTTAAATAACCGAAAAGAAAAAAAAAACAGCTTAAAAGTTGGCCCAAAGAGTATTTTAATGCATAAAACCTTCTACCCATTTGCCATCTATACTTAATACTGTTTACTAATGATAAAAAAGAAACTTTAACACAAAAAAGTATTTTTACCCGAGTCTTCGAAGAACCCTTTTCCTTGCTTTGAGCTCGTCTTTAAAAGCAAGTGCAGAGGAAGACCGCATTGACTTCTTGATTGCTTTAATTTGAGCAGTGATTTGTTTCTTTTTGTGCAACACTTTCAACTTTTGCTCAATAAGTGGAGATTTTGCAACTTCGTGTTTCTCAAAAAGGTTCTCTAGGGCCTCAATCCTGCGAACCGCCTTCCTATATGACCCACTTTGGACCTATTAAATATATATATAAATAAACATGAGAACATGTCGATATGTGAGGATAAAAAGCTGCAACAAAAAGAAACGAAAAAAAAAGTGAACCTTCATGTCTTCTTCAGGGTCCAAGAGGGGTATTCCTTGTTTAGAAAATCTTGAGAGAACTTCAGATACCTTTTTTAAGGTATTTTCCCTGTTTTCCAGTGGTAAAAGATCCTTTGCTATTATGAGCCGGACACTACTCAAGTTATCTATCTGTTTGTATAAAGTAACAAATCAGATGATCTCTTAATTCATTTAAACTATGAAGTAGGACTACCATAAAGTAAAAAATTCTATAAAGGAGAATATTAGAAGAAGGGTTTTGGAACAAAAATCAACTAATAAGGGGGTGTTTGGATTTAGTTTTGGAACTGATTATCTGATTATTGTGACCTGTAAGTTGCAAATGTTAACTAGATTTGGATACTCAATTTCATACCAGCTGCAACAAAACTGATTATCTGGGGTAGGTAAAACAGAATGACCTGTTTACCCCTTCTTTTAACCTAATCTGGAAAGACTTTTACTCCCCTTACCCAAAACATTTATGTTTTTTCCCTAAAATGTCTTCTTTGGTCATTTTATCCGTTACAACGGAACTCTATAAGTAATCAGAATTTGGCGAACACTTAAACATTTGGTCATCTAAGCATCACAAGGCCGGGGCACATCCGAACATTGTAATTACATCCCATTTTATTACTGTTGATTATCTAAATCTAATTATTGAACATCACATAATCATTTTCAAAATGGACATCTAAATACCCACGCTAACACTCAGAAAAGTTAAAGGCACATTTATTCATTGACCAGAGTTGACTATATGAAGTTGAATTGCAGAGAGGACATGGAATACAAAGACAGTTAGAACCTTGCCTGAGAAATAGGAACAGAAACAACAGCCGGTTCCCCGAGCTCCTTTAGTGGAATAATCTTAATTGTTTTCTTAGAAAGTTCATCCTTAGACACAGCACATCTTGTAAGAACATCCACTGTATAATTTGCATCTTCCGGGCTTTTGTCCGTATCATCTAAAGAACACAGATACATTGACACATATATATGTAAGTAATTTGCCCCCTCAATCAACTAAACTAAGTAGATGTGGCAAAATGTGCAGATTGGAGCGGGTCAGATAACAGGTCAAATTGTCAAAATATGTTCAGATCAAAACAGGTATCTTTTGGCATGCATTAGAAAGGGACATGTCAGGTAGGCCCGAAACATTTTTTTCCCAAAAATGGCGTTTTAATAATAAATAATTAGTGGTTCAAATATGATATGCAAACTGTATTATTTCAATAATAATGTAACATTTTGAACAAAATGATTTAAGAGGTTTTATGTATTAAAAATACACAAAGCCTTTAAACCTGTTTGACGTGTTTCTTTTTAGCTATTTTTTATTTTACCTGTTTAGACATAAACATAACCCAAATCAGCCCATTCCTAAGTAAATGTCGAAAATGTGACCCCTATATCTAAGAGAAAATTTATCATAGAATATAGATATCCAACCTTCTGAAAGACTCTTCACTCTTTGAAAGTTGACTATAACACCCCATGTGACATGATCCTCAATTGAAAGGGGGAGGGCACTTTCATCATTACCCATGCAACGGACGCATACAAGCCTGCCAGGCTGCAAAAATGGCAAGCAGTATCTAGGAGAAAAGATGATGTCACGCACATCCTTCTTTAAGCTTTTATATTGCTCCAACAAAGAGTAATAATTTTCTAAACTATCCTCCTCTTCGATATGAATCGAGTCCCTTTCCTCCCGGAGATCCTTCATTTGTCTCTGCAAACAGAATAATGCATAAGCAATTTATGTGGCAATTTCGACTCATTTACTAATGAATGGAACCATTCAAGGAATGTTTTATCTCTAACAAGTCAAACAGGCAAAATAAAAGGTCAAATGGGTCAAAAGTCGCCCATAGTATATTTTTGAAGCATAAATCCTCTAAAAACATTTTATTCAATAAAAATGAATTATTACTTAAATAATATAACTTTTGTAGTCATGTTTAACATGCTAATTATCTATTTAAAGGATTATGATGTTGGAAAAGAGATGTTTCTGGTCAACCCAACCCGTACCAATAGTACCCATTAGCAAACCCTCCCATTATGTAAATTTACACAAGAAGATAGACAACCTCAAGATCAGGGATGGCTCGGTCAGCTTGAAATTGATAAAATGAATTACGAAGCAAATTTTCTGGATCGCCGTCTTCACATCTCAATTGATTCAAAAGCATGTTGTAGCTTAGATGGAAAGCACTAACAAGGTCAACAATGAAAAGTCAACTCAAGATGCAAATTATAATACCAAGAACAATGTATATGAGAATATCAATTCAATATAGCCAGTTAGCCACAAATGCCAAATTTAACAAAATATTACTTTGACTACAAAAGGTATGCCTTTGATCATCATATTAGCAGCATTAAAAAATGCATACCTGTTCAAACAGTCAGCACTCCCTTTCACCATCATTTTAGCAGTTGAAGGTTCCAATTTTTCATCAACCATAAGGATGCAGACACCACGATCATCGATTCCTCTACGACCCGCACGACCACTCATTTGAATATATTCACCACTTGATAGCCATCTGAATTTATCTCCATCAAACTTCCGAGCATTTGAAAAAACAACTGTTTTTGCAGGCATATTAAGACCTATGCTAAATGTCTCTGTGGCAAACAAGCACTGATACAAAATATCTCAATATAAAAACCTCAAAATCACATAAAATATGGCAAAATCAACATCAATGAATGATAATGTTCTCATACCAACCTTAATTAGACCTTCTTGGAATAGTATTTCAATGACTTCTTTCAGTATGGGGAGCAACCCAGAATGATGCACGCCTATTCCACGCTTCAAGAGGGGAAGCATATTCGACACCTGGCAAAGCCAAATATCATAAACATTTACCCAAAAAATATTTGAAAGTCAACTCCATGCCTTATTTTAGTAAATTTAGACAGAGAGGGGACAATCATACCTGGGGTAGCTTCTTATCATCATCTGATAACATGTCCATGGCACTCCAAAAGATGGTTTCAGTGTTCACTTTCTCGTCATCGTCATTTAGATCCATTTTTGCCATCTACATGATATTTAAGCTAAGAAAATGTAAAATTGATCAATATAATAACCACAAGTCCAAAAGAAGAAAAAACTCACCTGCATTGCAAGAAATTCACATTCCCTTTTGCTAAAACTAAAGATTATGACAGGATCATATTGGCGTTGAATAATCATTTTCACCATCTTGAATATGTCACTATCTTCACCAGCTCTACCGTTGACCAACCCCTTTTGCCATTTCCCACTATCTTTTTTCTCATTAACAGGAACAAGGGCATTTAAGGCTTTCTGAAAACTATCCTCACGAAATTTTCCCTTCTCATCCACCACCAAGTATAACCCATCACCACCGGTAGGAAAAAGATAATGCTGAAGTGGTGTTGGCCGATAATCTGTATAAACAATATGACATGGTTGTTGATGAACCTGCATTATATGTTATCATATTAATATTCTTAACATCAAGTTACAATATTATCACTCACAACATCATAACTGTTACAATACGATAAATGCTAGTCTCACCTTTGCAACCCAATCAGCAAACTCCTTTGCGTTTGGTACTGTAGCAGATAAAAACACGAAACGAGCATTTTTCGGAGCCATAACAATGCTTTCTTCCCAAACCACTCCTCTTTCTCTATCACGCATATAATGCACCTCGTCAAAAATAATCCACGCCACCTCCCTCGTGAGCTCTGATCCTTTGTACTGCATACTACGCCAGATTTCCGTGGTCATCACCTAAAAATATAACTTAAAAATTTAGATTAAAAATACTATACTAATATGTAATGGTTCAAATGAGCATTACCAAACAAGAAGCATTGGGCTCAATGGTAACATCCCCTGTCATCAAACCGACATCAGAAAACTCTTCTTTAAACTCTCTGTATTTTTGGTTACTTAGCGCCTTTATAGGCGAAGTGTATATCACTCTTTGCTTATTTCTCAGTGACATTGCAATAGCATATGATGCCACAACAGTTTTCCCAGCTGATGTATGTGCTGACACCTGCAAAAATCAAGATTCACAATAAGCAACTTCCATGCCTATCATACAGAAAATTAATGTTCTAATTGACAAAAGACACCAAGAGCTAACAATTAATAAAGATTCTACTATCTGAGATGAAAAGTACAGAAATTTAAAGCAAGTAACTGAAAACGGTTACCATAACAGATTCTCCAGCATTCAGACAATTGATTGCCTCGGACTGAAAAGGGTCGAGAGTGAACGGAAATTCCTTGGCGGGCTTTGAATCTTCATCGGAATTTGACCGGCGAGGAACAGCGACGTAGTTCTCCGGGTACGATACGTCATGAACACACGCAACACCGGACTCTGCCTCTATTAATCCATTGTCGTTGTTGTTATTGTCTTTGGGTTGTTTGTGCGGTGGAGGCGTGTGATTGGAAGGGGCTTCGTCCACCGACTTTCTCTTCACTGATCCCATTGATGAATTATTCGATGATATTTCGAAATCAAGGGTTTGAAGCTCCAATCGGGGGAAAGAAGAAACCCAAGGGGAGGATTAGGTAGTAATTTATCAACCTAATGAAAACAGAAAAGGGCGGCGAAGGTATAATGGTTTAAGTACAGGTTTGGGTGTTTGTAGGGATATCCGATTGGAAAATCTTCAAACTTGATTGAAATTGAAATTATAAAATTATTAAAAGTTATATGGTTATTTGATATTTTAATTCGATTTTTTGGGATAGTTTAATATCATGTTTTTGGAATAATGAGAACCCAAATAGTCATTTTTAACTACATAAGATTATAAATGGGTATATATTTAAGAAAGTCTTAAACTTGACAGACATGATAAATGATTTTACTACGAATACATACAACTTTTCAAGGTTTAAATTAGTTAAATATACATTAAATAATAAATATGATAAATCCATATGATGATGTTATATGCAATTGTGGGCTTATGTGTTAGTTGACTTTAATATGAACGATGCATGCTCATTAACTTGAATTTTACGATAACTTATTAAAGTGAATAAGAATGTTATATCATGTGGTGAAAAGTGGTACATTGTATGTTAAGGAGTGGAGCCATTTACAATTGAAGTTAATAAACTTCACATAAATTATTGAAGGAGTCGTATTGAGATCTAAGAATCTCACAAGAGTTAGTGTAAGCTTGACTCACGTAAATTGAGATCAATAGACCTCATGGCGATAATTGGTAGAGCGTTAATCTTCATGAAGGGTGTTAAGGTGGTGGTATATGTATGTGTGTGTGTGTGTGTTAACTAGCATAATAGTCATGTTGTGATTATACGCATTTGAAGTATTGGTATGAAAAACGTTTAGTTAATACACACTCAAATGCTTTAATATTTGGAATGCATTTTGTATAACATTTAAATAAAAAGGTGGTGGTTTGAGGAAGAAAATGGGATTGTCGCACTAGAAAAAGGTTGTTTAAGATGTGTTTAATAGTCGTTGTATGCGTACATCTGACCTATGAGGTCTCCTGCTCTACGCCCTCATACGTCGTCATAAGCCCAAAAAGGCTTATACAGACGACGCGGTCACGTGTTGTGGTCGGTGTAGGCATATGCCGGACAGTCTGGATCTAGTGGTGTTGTTTTACTAGGAATTCTCAAATGTTAGCAAATGGTGTTTTGATTTAAAATCTATGTTCTCACTTAGAAATATCTAATAGCGATAAATTAAATGTTTTTCACGTAAATCACAACAGAGGAAAGGAAGGGAGCAAACGAGTCTCGGAATAGTTATTAGGGTCAGGTTTTAGTTTTTATTCAACTTGCATGTGTATATTTACTTAACGGGTTATCATAAATAGAGTTGGTATGAACTTGCACTCTTATGTAAATTACAATCGTTAGTTGTAATTACCGTAAGCCCTTTTAAAAATCTTTTTACACGTGTTTAAATTTTGAAATTTTGGGGTCATGTTTTGTGAAATATTATAAAGGTGATAAATATAATATATGTAACACCCCGAAAACCCAAGGAACAAAAGTAAAGGACTGGAACCGTACATAACCCAAACCCTAGGGACCAAAAGTGGAAAATGAAGAAAATACCTAAGCCTTCGCGGTCCGCTACGTGTTCAGGAAGGATACAACCAGAGGGTGACGTGTGGCAAAGTTGACTCGCTGAAGCATGGTGGGTAGCGGACCGCTACTGACCAGCGTTACGGGTCCCACATTCAGCCTATAAATAGATGGCCAAGGCTTGAGCCTTTACACACAATTCACACACACTTATACACACACCCCTCTTAATACCTTTATAAGCCCCCGTTACGCGTTCGTGAGTGTGATTAGCCAGAAATCCATCAACAACTACAGTAGATAGTTCAGAGGTATGGTTATGTCTTATTATTTGAGATTTTGAGGTTAATCATTTACCACTAAGCTAGGTATACTTACCTAAGGGATGTCAATACAATCTAGGATCTTGAATAAGATATTTGAGCTATTTCAGTGGAACCAAGTTGAGATACCATTTGAGGTGAGTTCCTCTAAACCGGGATGTGTATTTATTTACATAATTTGTGTCTTGAAACAATCGTGGCTCCATTTGTTGTAATTTCATATTCCATGTATATATAACACGTACATATCGCTTATTACGTTCCGAAGTGGATAGGGCTTACGGGTGGCACTGATCCTCCCATTATGTTGTGTCGTGTATTGCTAGTGGCGGAAAAGTCGCCAGTTATATATATACCTCAAAAGCCCAATAGTTTTTGCTAATGGGTGGGACATGGAAAATTACTATTGGGTTTCAAGATACATTGTGTTTAAATGCAAATTTAAACATTTCGTGGTTTATGAACTCACCAACTTATGTTGACCCAGTTGCTTTTAAATATTTTTAAGCACACATCTCATGTAAATCTTAGATGGCTTATAGTTGATGGCATTCCAAGTTAAGCTTTTGGAAGCAAGGTCCCTGGCCAATGATGGAAGGCTTGTTATAAGTCGTGTTGTTTTGAAGTTCCTTAATAGGAACTAGTTTATATGAGGAATGTTCAAGTACAAAGTGTGTTTTGTCTAAAAAATGTAGAAAGTAATTTAGGCTTTTGATCAAACTAAT
Organism: Smallanthus sonchifolius; assembly: GCA_023525975.1. Classification (NCBI taxonomy): domain Eukaryota; kingdom Viridiplantae; phylum Streptophyta; class Magnoliopsida; order Asterales; family Asteraceae; genus Smallanthus; species Smallanthus sonchifolius. The sequence continues at coordinate 69,145,912 of CM042033.1, read as the reverse complement.
CTAACAGTCAAGATTGATTTATATGTTAATTAATGGCTAGATGAGTAAAATAGAAATTTTGTCATTTTGTTGACTTTCCTTTTGCATTAAATATTAGTTCACCATCTTTTTAAAACTCAAATAACTTTTTTATACATTATTTTTTTTTAAATTGCACCATAAAATCGAGCATTTTTTTATCTTTAATTTGATTATAGTATTGTTATATTTTTTATATAAAAACATTAAGTTTTTTTAGAAAAAGATAATCATGCTCAAAATATGTGTTGGTTACTATTATCAACACAGTTATATCGTATAACAGCACAGTTATAAATGTTAAACCAACACAACATATACCATATAAATTGTGTTGTTTTTCTGCACGCATAAATGACGCAAATACCCCTCACCCATAGAATCAGTATTGTACACGTGGCGCACACTCCTTGCTTCCTACATTTTTTAGGCAAAATTCACTTTGTAGGGGAACCTTCCTCCTAGTTATACTATGTAATAGTGTTTCATATTAGCTTGTAAACATATGGTTTATCAATAGAAAGACATGTGGTTTAGTTTCGTTGTGTGTTTCTGTACCATTCGTCACGACTAGCCAGTATCTGAGACTGGGGTGTGACAATATAATATTGGTTTATCAAAATGTGAGTGTTACAAGTTTGTATCAGATAACCCGTTTAAGGAATTTAAGTATTCTTGTGTGAATACTTAGACTTAAATCGGTTTTGCTCGTGATAAGTTGGGTGGGTGTTCGATCCGAGCCTCAAGATGAGAACCAAAGATAATTGTCTAGTTAGTTCCACATTTAAACGTGCATTGTTCATAATGTATGCATAGAGTGCACAATGTATGGTTTGTGTTAATGTGTTATTTAAACCGAAATTTGTGACTCAAAACATGATATTGTGACCACGAGAAGCATTAGTATGTTGTATTGACAATTTCACACGATAAACGAGATTATGAACACATGGTACGGATGTGATATTTAAGTGTCAATGTTATGTCGAAAGGAACAAGGAGTAAGTAAAATCTATTAGTTTATGTGTATTTGTCTCAATAACTATTTAGGGACTTATGTGTTGAACTAGTATGCCTAAGCAACAACATTTTACAACTTTACTATCGGATACGAACCAAAAAGTTACACCACTAGCAACGAACAAATTAATGAGGCATTTCAAAGGTTAAATGGTCCCGACACGAAATGGCAATGAGGTTTAATTATTTGAGAAATAATTAATTACAGGTTATTAAATGGTTAATAATTAATTATAATTTTTGAATTATGAATTATTTTTTAATTATTAAAATAGTTGATAATTAATAAATAATTAAAAATGATTAATTAAATTGTTTAATTAATTAAACCCTAACTTGTTCCCTAAGTTTCTAGAAAACTATAAATAGGGAGTTAGGGGTGGGATTAAAGTGACCGTCTTTTGCAATTAGAGAATTAGCAAAACCCTAATCCTCTCACCCTAACGCCACCACCGATGGCCTCAACTTGACCGAGAGTCGTGTGAGTCCCTAACAGATCTTCTATACTCTGATTCGATCCAGATTGATCTAATAACCGGCGGAATCAGTGATTAGATCGCAAATACATCATCAATTTGATATATGAAACAATACAAATGCAAAGTATGAACTCAAATTGTAAATAAACTGACGAACTTGTATTCAATATTGTGAGAGTCAGATTACAAAATGTTCAAGCTACTACAAATGACATCTCTAACACCTATTTATACAACCATAAACGATTGTGTCTATGTTTCAGTCGAAACTATGACTTTCGACCGAAACTCTAATGCTTTACCTGAAATTTAACACTTTCGACCGAAAGTGTACAAAACTTTCGACCATAACTTTCGGGTAGAACCAAAATCCATCTAACTTGGTACATCAGTATTTTTTCAAATACTTACAAGTTGCCGCCACCACCTCGTCGCAAAAGTCGCCAACGCCTTGAGCGCCGCCACAGTCGTCGCTGCCTTTGAGCGTCGTCTTCGTCGTGTGCCGGGGCCAAACTGGCCATCGTTTGTTCTAGTTTTCAGGTGATCCGCGAACGAGAAGGAAGACTGAAAGGGTTTGGGTCTCAGGTGTTTTCGTGTTTACCATATTTAGTAACTGGGTTCGTTGTTTCGGAGTGTCTCAGTTTTACGCAGCTATTCAACTCTGAAAGGTATAACCCTAATATGATATTTTATGTAATTTTGTTTATATTTATTTTTCATATGGACTCCTGGTGGGCATATCAAAGTTCTGGTTTAACCCTGTCCGTACACATTTTTCCGTTATTGTGTTTATTCTATAAAAGTTTTAAAACCAGTGTACGAATCCCAACAATATGGGTGTGTCAAACTCGAGATGTAGAATTGACATGTAATATAGTGTGACATTAGGCCTTAGGATATATAGATTGTCCTAAATAATACGTTGACCTTTTAACAGTGAGGAACGAGTGCAGTTGTTTGAGGATAAGAAAATTACTCATAAGACGATGGGATTAATCATAAATGATGACATATAGGTTGGCTAGATGTATTCCCTTTAAATCTCATATAAGTGAAGATTGGAATGCAAAAGAAAATGAGAATGATAGTGATGGTTTGGACAACAGAGAACGTGATGTTTTATATCCCAGTTATGATCTTACTGTTAATTAGAAATTGACAATACCTATTCTAGGAATGAAATTTGAGAGTCCTACACAACTAAAAGAGAGTTTGATTGACTATGCTGTTTCAAATGGTTTCCAATTAGTGATTACAATAAATGACCACACCAGGTTGTTGGTAAGATGTGGGAAAGAAGAAACTGTAGATGAAGAGGATGGCGTGCGAAAGAAAAAAGTGAGGACATATCCATTTAGGCTTTAGGCCTTTACGATTACAGGTGAGGATTCATTCCAAATAAAATCACTAAACGAGATGCACACATGTTCAAGACAATTTTCTTTGGGTTCTCTTGTTACATATTCTTGGAAGATATTTCAAGCAAATAATTGAAAATCCTGAAATCAATTTAAGGAAAATGCAGACGGATATTCTAAGATAATTCAAATGCAAAGTGAGTATTGGTCAATGTAGTAGAGCAAAGAAGAAGGTATTAGATGAGTTTGAAGGTGGGTTGAAAGAGCATTATGCAAAACTTTCAGATTATGAAACTGAGATATTGAGAACAAACCCATGGAGTACTGTCAAGATGGTTGTGAGTACAATGACTAACAAGCCTATTTACTATAGTAGTTACTATATTTGTTTTAAGGGTGTCAAAGATGGATGGATCAACGGGTGTAGGAAATTTATTTGTTTAGATGGGTGTTTTCTTAAAAATAGTGGTCAGTTACTCTCATCTATTGGAAGAGACACTAATAATCATAATTTTCTTTTAGCTTGGGCGGTTGTGTCTATTGAGAATAAGGAAAATTGGAAATGGTTTCTTGACTTGTTGAGGGATGACATTAAAATGAAAGGTGGACTTGGACTAACTTTAATTTCTGATCAACACAAGGTATTTGTTATGTATTTACTCTTATGTTATTGAATTGTTGATATGTATGTGCTCTTATATTATGTATTTGTTCATTAGGGGATAGTAGAAGATGTGAATGATGTATTTCCTTAATGCACAAGACACATCTATGCTAACTTTAAGAAAAAAATTCGTAGGCTTCAGTTTAAATATTTATTTTAGGTTGCTGCAAATTCAACAACTGAGCAACAATTTGAAGAGAAAATTGAAGAGTTGAAAACCATTAGTAAAGGAGCATATACTCATCTTATGGAAATAAATCCAATTAGCTGGTCAAGAGCTTTTTTTGAGGTTGGCAGGGCATGTGATGCGTTTGAGAACGGCATAAGTGAAAGTTTCAATTCACGCATTCGATTCGCACACAAAAAACCTATCATCACTATGCGAGAAGAAATCTAAACATTTGTAATGTAAAGAATATTTTTAATTGTGTCAAAAGCAGAAAAATTAGAACATGATGCATGTCCAAAAACCAGAAAGAAATTAGAAGATATTAAAGTGAACAAAGGTAATGACTATTTTTATATATTTTTTTATAAACTTGTTGGTTGATTGTGTAGGCATTGAAATGTGATTCCAAGTGATAACACCATATTTGAAGTAAGGAATGAGAAAGATGCATATGTAGTGAACACATATTAACAAACATGAAGTTGCGGATCATGGGAGTTGTCAGACATACATTGTGTTCATACAGTAGCGGCGTTAACCTTCATCAACAAGGACCCGAAAACATATGTTAGTAATTTGATTAAAAAAGACGTATTCCAGGAAGAATACACATACCCTATCAAACCATTGAGAGGAGGTATATACCGGCCTAAAACAATACCTCCAAAAGAAAGACGAATGCCTGATAGAGCAACCGTAAAGAGGAAAAGAGAACCATCCGAAAAAGAGAAAAAGAACCGTAGGCTGGAGTTGGAAGAAAAAAGACTTATAAAAATTGTCTATGAATTGGGCACAATGTAAGGTATTGCACGAACGAGAAAAGAGACCCGCAACCAAGGGAGGTGAGACCAAAAGGTACACGTAAAAGATTTGATGTATGTTAACGAGAATATTGGTTTGTTTTTTATCACGATTGATATGGTGAAAATGTTGCTTATTTTTTTTGGATTTGTGAAGATGGATATGATAAAATGTTGGGTTATTTGTTTTCTGGATTTTGTTATTTAGATATGGTGAAATTGTCTGTTTACATTTTTTTTATTTGTTTATTTATTGTAACTTTCTAGACTTATTTCTTAAAATAAAAATATACAATATGATTATTTTTGAAAGTTAAAAACTTATTTTTTTTAAAACTAAATAAAAAAACAACTATTTTCTATCCATTGAAGAAACAAAAAATATATAAATCCACACAAACATTAGAAATAAAAAAAAATGTCTTATGACATGTTATCAAGTGATAACCTTATAACCTACTAATTACGTAACATTAGAACGATGAATTAAAATTGAGTGATTTTATGCGGACATAAAAAGTTCCAGGTATTTTAACAAAAATAAATTTAAAACTTGATTATAAATATCACACCAAAAGAAATGAAATTATTTCAACAAAAATACGTGTCTTATACTACATCTACCTTGTTCAACACGGTCTAGACTCGATAGTCTCTGGTTCAACATTAATTTTCATTTCTTCAAATTGATTTTTGTAATCAGACGGCAATTCTCATTTGTTTGCTTGTAATTAGCCAACGGATTTCTTCCATTTCCGTCATCCCTACTCTCTCTCTACTGGATTATTTAAAGATATATATCCTATCCTCACCGACGACCCTACATCGTCTCAAGATCTACGCCTCCCAGGTCGTTATAGTATTGCCATTCACGTTTTATACTCAACTTTTCAACTCAGATCCCTCGAACAAAATTAGATGGGGACCGGGCCTTCAACGCCGCGCTGGGGCGGTGAGGTGTCGCAGGACACGGCGGAGTTTTTAATCGGAACATTTGTTGGCGGTAAAACGTTTCCTATCAATTCTGATTACTGGCAGAAGTTACTGGAGCTCCCGTTTGATCTCCATTGGCCGGCCAATCGTGTTGAACAAGCTTGCCAGACGTTCGGTTAGTTTTAGTTGTATGATTTAGGGTTTAGAGGCATTATTGTTTATGATTGTGAGTTTATGAGCTCGAAATGCTACCTCAGAATTGGGGGAATTTGATTTCATTTTCAAATTAGGGATAAATGAGGTTGAAAATTAATATATACAACTTTCAATTAGGTATGTGGAGTGGAATCACTAAAAAGTGATTCACCCACGTCGACCAATCACTGAAACGAATCACTAAATGCATAGTAGTTTCACTATCCACGTGTGTGTGTATACACATATATATAACACACACTAATGCGCCCCACGCACTGTGGTTCTACTCACACAAGCGTCCCCACGCCCAGAATCACGCCCTAGGGGCTGTGTTCCATGCCGTTCACGAGCCAACTGTACCCACCCACCCCACTACACATAGTCTTAGGGATATTAATAGTCTTTGGTTTATTAAGTGAAATTTATTTATTATAAATTGATATTAGTTTAGCTTAGTGCTGAACTTTAAGCTACACCTAGTATCATGGCACTACTCATTTATTGCACACACTAAGATGTATTTATTGATTATTTATTCTTTCATTTTGCAGCACAGAACAATTGTTCTACAAGGCACCTTGCAAAGATCTTAATTCACTTAACATGGTGTTTGCAAGAGTCACTTTCTAACCCTGATGAGCTATCCGTGGCTTCGATGAAGGCTGTAAATGCATCTTACATTTCATCTGTTTTTTTGAAGTATTCGATTGAAAATTTGAAAAGCGATAACCTTGAAGATTTGTATTTGTCTCTAGATGAGAGTGAAACAATACCCGACAATATCCGTAAAGGTAATTAATATAGCATTTTGATATAATCTTCTGATTCCTAGCGATTTTTTTATGTTGGTTATCTGTAATTATAGTATAACTTTTATTTATTAAAGTCGTGTCTTATCTTATCTTGTTGACCTCAGATGAGAGCATTATAAATATGGTTATGCACGCTGTGCTTAGCTATATTGGAAAAGTGGATGTAAGGTAGATTTCAGGTTATTACTATATTCATTTATTTGGAGTAAGTTTATGGTTTATTTTCTCAATGTGTATATATAAATACTCAGTCCCAAGACGTATCTCCTACATCATGAACTGCTGCACTTTATGCTCATTGCTATGTCTACTCAGCTTCTTTCTGGGCCAACGCCTGGACCAAATGATGTTCACCCTTTCATTGATGCAGCAATGAGTCAGGTAATAGCTGTTATGAAATTAGTGAGCTATTTTCATTTGGTAAAATCCAATGCAATGAAAAAAACATTTTTTTTAAACTTCTTTTATTTGCAGGAAAGTTCTTTGGTAGGTTTGGTTGTTCATAAACTGCTGCTTAACTATATCTCACGCCCAAGATCCAAAAGTAGTGCATCTTACACTTTAATGTCTGAAGAAAATCAGCTTGGTGTACTGAAGAGAGTTGGTTCTGCTGCAGGTATATCTGACTTGGCCTCTTATATTGTACATTTTGTTATTTGTTGTTCAGTTATTCAAATCGTGATTTTTCATTACATATACATATAGAGTTAGCATTTGTAGTTGGTGAAAAGTTAGCGTCCCAACTTCTTTAAGATTGTTTTATTATTGAATAATGTTTTTACGCTGTTGGCCAAACAGGTTGGCAGTTGATAAATGGTATGCTCAAAAGTTGTATTTTGCTATCACATACCAATTGCATTATTCCTTAACTTGTTAAGAAATCAACTGTTATTTTTTTGGTTGTGATTGTAAATTTCCCATATAATACAGTTTTGAGGAACACTAGTTTTACCTTTTATTATGAAAGACTTTCTTATTTTTCCCAATATTTCTGATAGTATGTTAGGTATATTAATACCATCCCATCAGGGTTCTAATTCCTTCACAACTAATGTTTTAACGTTCCAAATCGCATTTTATCTTTTCAAATATACATGTATCTTATTTCAGCAACTTTGGTTTATGTATGATGTATCTAATAAAATGTTCTTTATATCTGACTTGCAGCAAATATAGTGTTATTTCCACTTAGTTACTTTGTCAATTCAAGTGTTGAAGCTTCTAGAAGTCAACTGGCTGACAGCAGTATCAATATATTACTTATTCTCATTCATTATCGTAAATGCATTCTTGTGGAATCTGTGAAAAACAGCTATGCCAATGTCACTTCTGAGTCTCTTCTGAAAGATGAAACATATTTTGCTGAAAACCCATATTGCAAAGCCTTGGAAAATGTTAGGGATGTTGAGTGTAAGATCCTTTTATTTTTTGAATTTCTTAGATATATTTTCTTGTTATCATTTTGTTCTTCATCTTCTGAAATTTTGCATTTTGAATTTTGTAATCTGTATTCCAGTTGATCGGGTGGATATCGAGGGAAATGCACATAATGGTCCACTTGTGAGACTGTCCTTTGCTTCTCTCTTTGATACACTTGGCATGTAAGAACTCAGCTTCCTTTGATTTGATAGTAGCTATTGTATCTTGGACCATTCATATAGCGTATTCCTTACGAATGGGTTGATTTGGGTTATCTAATGGGTAAATATTAAAAACTTAGTTAAAAACGAAACAGGCCGAAGGTGACACCGAAGTGTATATAAAAAAGTTACAATCTCTTAGATCTCTTTATTAGTTAAATTAGTTTGATATCTTAATAATGTAGTTATTTAATCATATTTTGATACATTAATTATGTATAAATTACAAGAAAAGGTACAAAAAATGCTGACGGGTCAACCCAACTCGTGTTAATTATCCGTTCTAGCCTGAACCAACCCCCCTTTGAGTTTTGCCATTTCTTTTTCATCCCATTTTAAAATTTATCATGTAGATATCCATATATGAGCTCCTTTTTTTGCTCAATTCTGTGGTCAATAACTTGTGTAACATATCCCCATTTTGATGACCAAACATCACTATTAATAAATAGAAATTTTCTGTGGGTTGAGTTTACCAAAGTACATGAGTGCATGATGCTTTATTATTGGTCAGATATTGTGTTGTTACCATTTGTAGTTACTTCTAGACCATAATATCATTGACCCCTGACCATGGGCCCCGAACCCTTAATCCAACGCACTCATGTTTCCACATCTGATAAAACCGATTAACCTCTGCAGGTGCTTGTCTGATGAAACTGCAGTTCTGCTACTGTATGCGTTGATTCACGGAAATTCAGACTTTCTGGAATATGTTCTGGTTCGAACTGATATAGATACATTGGTACGAAACAACTCCGTATATTACTAGTTTCTGTTTCTTTAACCTTTCTTTTAAATCAATTCTCATTCATTTTATTTTTCCAAAAATAAAAAATTTAGCATGTCTTGTTGTCTATTCGTTTCTTTATGCCATTTGTCTTGCCTGAGATTCTTTCTACTATTAAATGGCCAGTTGATGCCGTTGTTGGAGACACTTTATGATGCTTCAAGGAGAACATCAAATCAAATCTATATGGTGCTGATTATTCTGCTTATACTTAGTCAAGATTCTTCTTTTAATGCTAGCATACACAAGCTGGTAACTTCATATTATCTGCCCTGGCTATATGATTTAAATTAAAGTATTTGTTACATGAGATATCCTGATGTACCAATATTTTGTTAGATTCTGCCTTCTGTTCCATGGTATCAAGAACGCCTTCTTCATCAGACATCTCTTGGTTCTCTCATGGTCATCGTTCTAATTAGGACAGTGAAGTATAACATGTCTAAGATGCGGGTAAGATAATACATTCATGTGCATAGAAAATATATTTCATATCATTATAAAATGTAATTTGTATCACACGCTATACACATATGATATACGGGTGTATATAATACTATATATAATCTATACAGTGTGTTTGTGTTAAATATGCTAACTAATCGGATTGGGTTCAAATGAAACTGGATAATTGATAGTTTGATACAAATATTCAAATCTGAAATACCAGTTTGACAAATATTAATCAAATCAAATATATCCATCTTTATGAGTTTAAATGCGTATAATACCAATCAAACACGAGTGCCAACTCAAATTTATCGAATCCGAATAATTTACTTTACCGAATTTGGAATTGGCTGGTCATCTGTTCTTGCTTCATGCTAAATAAAACTATCTGAACTCAGAAGCATAAGGGATTATATCATTTTATAGATGAGGTGCATGAGGGTTATGAAACATTTAACCAACTTTCACATGTTTTTTTATGGAACAGGATGTTTATCTACATACCAATTGTCTTGCAACTTTGGCTAACATGGCACCACATGTGCATCGGTTAAGTTCATATGCATCACAACGTCTGGTTAGCCTTTTTGATATGTTGTCACGCAAGTACGCCATTTCCCTCGTCTTTTTCTTGTGTCTTATATTATATGAGCCCTAAATTCTCTTCATTCCTAAGCCTCTGGTTACTCCTTTTTAATGGGCACAATCTAATATCCAGATATGCAAAACTAGCAGAGTTAAAGAATAATAAAATGCAAATGAGTGATAGTGACCCCAGGGATGATGATAAACTTCCTGAAGATACGGTAGTATGTTATTATTTCAATTTCTTTTTTTAGTATATAATCTACTAACTTATAATCCATTGTTCCAGTCAGCAGAATTGCATATATATACGGATTTTCTGAGGATTGTATTGGAAATACTCAATGCAATCCTGACTTACGCACTACCAAGAAACCCAGAGGTACACTTTTTGTCAATGATTTAGATTTTTAAAAAATAATTGATCCCTTAATACTATTACAACAACGATATCGCAATAATTGTTTACAATCTTTGTCTAAAATAATTTGAGGTTGTATGCAATAAAATTGGGAGGTGATTTGTACGCTACCAAAATAACCATGTACACCACCGAACATGCAATAATATGTTTGTAGTTTGTACTATGTGCAATATATGTTGTATTAAGAAGTGTGCATAGTTTCAACCAGTTCAACCTATTCCTCTTTTAGCTAATTTTTATTCTAGCCGGTTTGATATAAAACATAACCCAAATTGACACATTTATAAGTAAACAACACCTCGTTTATTTTTTGATGGTGTTAGTGTTCATAAACGCTTACATTTATGACATGCCCATGAGACCTTTGACATTTCATGGCATCTTGACTATCTAAATGTGGCAGGTGATATATGCAATTATGCACAGGCAGGAGGTTTTTCAACCTTTCCGGAATCATCCACGCTTTAATGAGTTGCTGGAGAACATATTTTCTGTATGTACCGAAAATCAAGATGTGTAATTCGTGATATAGTTATGCTGGATTTAAATTATGGTAAATTGGTAATTAGTTATGTTGTTGAGTGTGCATGATGCTGATGCTATTATGTGGCTTTTTAGGTCTTGGACTTTTTTAATAGCCGTATGGATGCACAGAAGGTGGATGGAGAATGGTCAGTTGAGAAAGTGCTTCAAGTAATCAACACAAATTGCAGATTTTGGCGAGGTGATGGCATGAAGGTAATCGTAGATATTTCTCCCTCATGCCAAACAATTTTATAAAATTAAGGGTGTTTGGATTTATCTCTTTTAACCTTAATTTTTTGAAACTTTTGTTTCCATTCACAACCCAAACTACTTTTTTCACAAACACATCAATTTTGGTCATTTTATATTATAATTTCTTAAATTATCTGGATTTGTCAAATATGGAAACATTAGATTATTTTATTGTCACAACCAATTTATATATGACCATTATACCCTTCTATCCCCCATTACACTACAAATTCTCATATCCTAGTGCAAGTTTAAAGTCAAGGGAATAAATGTCATAAATTTGAAAACGGGTATATTTGATATTATGATTTTTTAGTGGGTAATATGATATTACATCAAGTTTTGAAGGGGGTTGTACTACAAAATTATCCTAATGTTGTAGCTCATTACGCCTTTTGAATTTGTAGATGTTCACCCAACTACGGTTCACCTACGAGCAAGAAAGCCACCCTGAAGAGTTCTTCATTCCATACGTGTGGCAGTTAGTAATCTCTCGCAGGTATATTTGATCTCGCTTCTTTTTTTTTTCTTTCTGTGAAACAGTCAAAATACACAAACCATTGGTTCAAAAGACTTGCATAGCAACAGTTAGTAAAAAGACATTGTTGCCCTTGCCCTTGCATCTTGTCTAGAAAAAAGCGAGTGTAGATTTGAACTCATGTCGTACTTTTTCTTAAAAAGCATTGCCATGAACTTTTACTAGATGTTATAATTTTGACTCGTTTACTAAGAATGTGTAGGTTCGGTCTACCTATCATCTCTAACAGATCAAAGGAGTAAAATTAAAACAACATATAAAAAAACGGGTCAAACGGGTAGGAAGTCATAGATTGTTATTGAAACATTATATTTTCTGTAATCGTATTAACCCACAAATTATATATAAAAAAACTTGGATAAGTGTTTCTAGTCAACCCAACCCGTCGTTTCAACCCGTACCAAATTACTAATGTGTTTGACCTTTCAAATCCACTTCGTTGTGCAGCGGTTTCAGTTTTGATGCAAGTAGCATAAACTTATTCCCAATCGAGCTGCCCGTGGAGGTTCGTTTATTTCCTTTCCCGTCTCTTTTAAAAGAAAAAATATAATATTTGTTTGGGTTGGATGGTTTGACTTGTGAATGCAGGTTAGCTATGCCCCTGGAGAGACCAATACAGACCAATATATGCGGTTAAATGTGAAGGAGGCTATGGAATCATCTGTTTAATAGAACACAATCGTTTTTATGTACATATATATAGAGAAAGATACACACTTACAAATGAATAAATGTATATGCATCGTGAATCTATAATACAAATTTTGGTAAAACTTTTGAGGTGTGTTTGCAACTTTTTTTTTGACCAATTATCAATCAATAACCAAAAATTTTAAGGTATTGGAAATTAACTCATTTAAGGGGGTGTTTGGGATTACTTATTTACTCTACTTATTAACTTATTAACTTATATAAGTTAATAAGGTGTTTGGGAAAGCTACTTATTTAGCCTACTTATATCATTTTTCAAGAAGTAAGTCCATCCTTACTTATTACTTATAACTTATTAACTTATAGCATAAGTCAATAAGTAGTTTTCAAAGAAAATCCCAAAGTTTTTGAGAAGTTATAAATTGTGACTTATGACTTATGACTTATTACCTTTTTGAATAAGTCATAAGGAGTTTCAAATAAGTAATCCCAAACACAGCCTAAGTATTAGAACTCTACTCTAGTTATTTTTAGAAAATCATGAAAGTGATCATTTTCTTTTTTTTTGAACGGCAATACCTAGATGTTCTAGGATAATTGGGTTTTCGGGCAACACCTAGAACATCTAGGGCAGCCCACCCTACAAGGAACCCTCAATTGGGTAAACCCCCTGACCTGGCCATAGACCTTTTTTTTTTGCTGTGGCGAGGATTTGAACCCAAGATCTCCACTATGAGAAGTCTTGGGGCTATCATTGTACCAAATGGCCAACGGTAAGTGATCATTTTCTTGGTCTCTTATAATATCACTCCTTATTTATGCTCGCGTCTCAAATTTTGATATCGCTAGACTACATACTTTTTTAATGAGTGATTAAGATTTAGTATAAAGTGGTTGATAAACATCAAAAATTTTGATAGACATTATATACATACACATATATAATAAAAAACCAACCAAATGTGAGAAGTTTGAACAGTAAAAAGATGGCTAATCAGAGGTTGCCATGTGACGACCTCATTTTTCCTTTACTATCATTATTACAATTACCATCAGCTTTTGAAAACATCATAGACAGTATCTGACATTTTAGACAACACCTTTATGTCATTGAATTTGTCCTTTTTAATTATGTAATTTCACATTTCAAGATAAGCAATCATGTAGTCCATTATATTAGACTTTTTAGCATCTATTATTCGTAGAGTAGGTTGAATTGTGCTTATAAATAGAAGACATTTCTTTCATTGTATGTACACCAAGATCCATTATAACTTGAAATATATATTTTGTTTTCATGGCTTTCTAAATTCCTCTTTCGCTTCCTTTAGTTCAAGCTTTTTGAATTTTATTTCTTTCCCTCGTTCTTCATATTATATCACTCACAAAAAAAAGTTTTAATTTTTTAGTGTCTTCTCCTTTGATATTTGAGGTTATCTTTTTGTCTTCGAGAATGTCGTAGGTATTTTCTAACCAATATAGATCCGGAAACTCTATATTTTTCTTTATAGCTATATTCTCTAGAAACTTTTACTCTGTTGGTCTATGACTAATGAAGATTCTTTTTCTGGCTGGTCTGTAGGTGTAGTCATTTGAACGTGGGAACGAAGAAAATATCTTACATTCCACTTTTGGCAAATAGGTGTGTGTAGCAATGTTTCCGGCAACCAATGTGAAATTTTCTCCAAAATGGTTTAAGAGCTGTTTAGTCTTTGCATTAAGAATGAACTCTAAATAATCAATCATACCATGGTGGTAGAATTGAAGAACCTGTTTGTTAGGCATGTCTTATATATATATATATATATATATATATATATATATATATATATATATATATATATATATATATATATATATATATATATATATATATATATGTTTCAAACAAAAACACATAACAAGAATGGAAATTGGTCTAGTGGTAGGGAACTGCTTTTCCAGCTAAGAGGTGCGGGTTCGAGTCTCGGCACCCCCTATTTTTGGTTTGATGACATAAGCGTTGCCTATACTGATGTCATAATTTTTTTTAATTTTTAAATTTTAAAAAATTAAAATTATTTTTGTTGATAATTTAAATCTTTATACTTACTTTGGACTATAACTTTTAAAATATTATACGTTTTTATGTTTTAAATGCACCGTTGCAACGTGCTTATCTTTATCTACGTTTAATAACCGAGCCGCTGCTACGCACGCGGGTTTTTTTTATATATTTTTTGAACTTTTGTTTGTTTTTTTATAACTTTTATTTTTTTTAACTTCTTTTTGATATTTTTTGTGTTCGTCCCGCCACGTTAACGTTATTTTTTACACTTTGTCTACATTTTCATTTAAATTTTGTTAAAAATCACCCCGCCCCGTCATCGAGCACGGGTGTAACCCACTAGTTATGAACATTCATATAATAACTAAAAAACTTATATTACACTAAAATATTAAATTTATATGTAAACATACAAAATGAGTTAATTTCATTGTGAAATATTTGTTTTATCCTTGAGTTGCTATTTGTGTTTCCAGGTAAGTCAATGAACCGAACATTTAGTAAACTATTTGATGGATCTTTTAAATTGTCATTTATTTATAAGAAAGCCACACCATCATACATTTTACATAAAACTAATAGTATGTTCACTCAAATAATACTTATTTAAAACATGTTTACTCAAACAACTGGTTTATTAGACTAAAAAGACTTCAATTAAAAATATATAAAATTTAAACTATCATATTATATGTAAAAATAAAAATTATCATAAAATTATTATAATTTTTTGTCAAAAAAAAAAATAAAAAAATAAAACTTTTGGGCAATATCTATAAAAAAAACTTTTGGGGTAAAAAAAAAACTATTCCATCTAATGACAAATTATATGTTAATAATAGATATGATAAAAAGGGAAAAATACCTTGTATTCTTCCAACTAATCGGTGGTGATATATATTGAAACACATTATTTGTAAGGAATTTTTATAAAATTTTAACCTTAAATTGAAACGTATTATTTGTGAATTGCTGCTGGAGTGTGGCCCTAATCTACAATTCTCTTTCGACTTTCAAGTAGCTTCAAGCACCACCCCTTTAGGCTTCTTCGAGCATCTTCAAGCCCATTCGAAACATTTGTGATCTGTCAATTTCCCAATGAACTAAAATTAACTAATTTCAAAATTTTGTAATATATGATATGCGTTCTCGGTTTTTATTTTCAATTTTTGAGAATCTTTATAAACCCTAACATTTGTTTTTTTGTTTTTTTAATGTTAGTGTTTTTTTTGGCAAATGGAAATGCTTTACACTATTAAACAAAAAATGACGATTACAATAAAGTAACAGATAAACGGGAAACAAGCTGCGCTGCGAGTCTGCGACCCATTTTTGAATAGTAAAACCGATCCTACTAAAAACAAAACTTTAGGTCTTAGGGGCCAAAAAAATTACTGTGCACGACCTGCTGAACTCTGTGTTTGAGATCCAAATGTTTTATTTTATCTTTTTTTGCTAATCTTTATATTTTTAATGTTCGTGTTTGTCATGACCATTTTAACACAAGATGGCACATTTTGCCAACTTTAAAAGGGGCCAATTTTTATAAAACCAAATAAATGCATCTTTCCATCTACAATCCCCTACCTAGCAAATAGTTCTGGTTCATATGTTCTTCATTTATTTGGTATAGATATTTTCTTCATCAGGTAAATGGGTTTTCAATGGATCTTTATTAGTTAGGTTTTATGATTATGCGACTGAAGGATTTACATAACTGTAACTAGCCCTAATTCGTATGTAAAACCCTAATTTCCCTCTTGATTTCCGTACTGTTTCGAAGCTACGATTGCTAACAATTAAAAACATCGATATCAGTCTGCAATGTTATATCATGTTTGTTAATGGTGGAATCTTAATAAAATATTTTGTTTCAGATTTTCAGCAGCATTGGCGTTGAATTATTAAATTTCAATTTGAGCTATATGACCTACAAGTTAATTCTTGATCTTGAGTTCATGATATACTCGTGCAAATCTGTGATTTGAATTGATACAGAACTAGTGCTGCTGTTGGTTTTCAAAGGTATTTATTTTTGCTCTTTGATATTCCGCATATAGTTTAGCTTTTTATCATGCACACCAGCTGTTCGTTGAAATGCCTGCCTTTACCGTTGACCGTAACAGGAAAGCTATCCTAATTTTCTAGCTAATTATCATGTCAAATCTCAAAACTGCTAACATGGTTGTAAAAATCGCTAGGCGCTAGTCGGGCGGTAAGGTAGGGCCTAGGCCTAGGCGGGATTAATCGGGGCCAAGGCGGGATTAATCGGATTGAATTTTTTATATGTAATTTTCAGTTTTTTATATATATATACACACATTTTTATATGTAATTTTTATAAAAATGTTCATTTTTAAACCACACCAAAGGTTTTCGCCAGAATTTGGCCGGATATTTCAGGTTTTCGCCGGAATTTGGCTGGAAATTTCAGGTTTTCGCCGGAATGTTCGCCGGAATCTGGCCGCCTAGGCGCGATTTGGACCGCCTAGCGACTTTTGGACCGACTAGGCCAAAATTAGTCGTTAACGAGCCGCCTAGCGACTAATCGGCGCCTAGGCGCGATTTTTACAACACTGACTGCTAATGCTTCTGAAAGTATACAGAACTTGTTTGATCCCATAGTTTTAAATTGGACTTACTTTGATGAGATCTGCTTCAGGATTTTTCATAGTGAATATACTTTTTAAACCTTAGTATTTTGGAAAGATTAATGTTGTTTAGCACTGTTCCTGAAACATTAATTTGTGACCGTGTTATGCCTACAGATCAGGGTACATGAGTATCAGATGGCCGCGGATATTAACACCAACATATCTTTCTCAGATCATTCAGCACCAAAAGAATCCATTGAAAGCTCTCCAAATCTTTAATGAAGCAAGAAACATATATCCAAATTACCGTCACAATGGCCCTGTATATGCCACCATGATCAACATTCTTAGCACGTCAAATCGAATTGTTGATATGAAACAAGTAATTGATCAGATGAAAGAGGATTCATGTGAGTGCCAAGATTCAGTCTTTTCAGCATCAATTAAGGCCTATGCAAAAGCTGGAATGCTGAATGAAGCCGTCTCTCTGTTTAGGAATCTTGATCAGTTCAACTGTGTGAATTGGACAGAATCTTTCAATACCATACTTAGGATAATGGTGAAAGAATCCAAACTTGAATCCGCTCATCATCTTTTTTTGGAGAATTTTGGTAAATGGGAAGTGAAATCTCGAACCCGTTCACTAACTTGGCTGATTGATGTTCTCTGTGAAAAGAAACGGTCTGATCTTGCGCTACAAGTCTTCCAAGAAATGAATTATCAGTACTGTTATCCGACCCGTGACACCTATCAGGTTCTAATGAAAGGATTATGTGAAGATGGAAGAATTAACGAAGCGATTCATTTATTATACTCAATGTTCTGGAAAATTTCAAGAAGAGGTAGTGGTGAAGATGTTTTGGTATATAAAATCCTCTTGGATACTTTATGTGCATACGGGCATGTTGATGAAGCGGCTGATATTCTAAATAAGGTCTTGAGAAAAGGTCTAAAAGCCCCTAAGAAGAAACGTTTGTAGCTTGATTTTAACATGTGTCGAAATGGTAGAGACATAGAAAGTGCCAAAATTTTAGTTAACAATGCTCTTATTAAAGGTGTGATTCCCAGTTATGAAAGTTACAATGCGATGGCGGTTCAACTTTATGCAGAGGGTGATTTAACTGGTGCAGAGAGAGTGGTTCAAGAAATGCATGACCAAGGGTTTAAACCACAGGTGTTAATTTATGAAGCTAAAGTGATGGCTTTATGCAAACAAAGCATGATTAACGAGGCGGAAAAGGTCATTACTGAAGATATGGTGGAGGGAAACTGTGTTCCAACCGTTAAATTGTATAATATTTTGATTAAAGGTCTTTGTAGTGACGGGAGATCCACACGGGCTCTCGGGTTTGTGAAGAAGATGTGCAGGCAATTAGGATGTGTTCCTAATAAGGAGACATATACTGTACTGGTGGATGAGCTTTGTGATGATGGGAGTTATATTGAAGCAAGTCAACTTTTGGAGAAAATGGTGGTCAACTCTTATTGGCCAGATGCGGATACTTTCAGTAGGGTTATTAGGGGTCTTTGCTTGATGGGTAGACCATATGAAGCAGTTATATGGGTGGAAGAGATGGTTAGCCAAGAAAAGATGCCCAAGCTTTATGCATGGGATTCACTGGTTGGTTCTATTGTTTATGATACAGTTGGTGTTGAGGTTTTGTCTGAAATATTGGATTCATAAGAGAATTCTTAAAACGCTGAAATGGCGAAATAGCGTCTGACTTCACAGATTTTCCTCGATCGCCAGCTCAGCACCGCCCTGTTAAAACGCTGCGCATCACCCACCCTGATGCATTTTACCCACTGCCTCGGTCGCCTTGCGCACCTGAGACTTGATTTTTAAACGAAAATGTCTGGATTTGGAGTTGGTAATTTCGACCCACTTAATATATGTCGATCCGTGTGACGTTTTATTTCATCTGTCATACATGTAAAATAGAAAAATTAGTGGTCGAAAGCCCCGATTGCTCTTTGATTTTGTTGTTGATATTCTCGGGTTTTAACCACAAAATGCTCAAAATCAAAATGTTAATTGGATAAGAGTTTTGTCTAAAAAAACAGACTAAAAATGAGTTAATATTTGTTTTCTCCTTGACTTGCTATTTGTATTTTCAGGTAGAGTTGGACTTGGAGATAATCAGATACATATTAGCCAAGAGGCTTGTGTTTGCTTAACAATGGGTTAACAGTTAACGTAAGTCTGTCAATGATCAGAAAATGAATCAGGATCTGACCCAAGATACCAGGTGTGTGCAAAAAACTGAAAACCGAACCGTATCCGTAACCGAAAAAACCGAACCGGATTGTGAATTCGGTTTTCGGATTGGTTCCTAACCGTATCCGAATTGTGAATTCGGTTTTCGGTTCGGTTAACGAATATAATTTTTTTTGAATTCGGTTAATCGAATAAACCGAATAAGTGATAACTATATATGTTGAATTCGGTTTATTCAGTTGATTTCGGTTCGGTTCGGTTAACGGATAAGCATAAGAAAATTAAAAACCGAATAAACCGAAAACCGAACCCCCTACAAGATACAGCTCATATAAGCAGGGAGATCTCAATCCACATCTAAGATGGAATACATTGGTAACAATGCAACCACATCATCATTCATGTACCACATCAGCAACAGGTGATTTACAGGTAGTTCTAACTTCTAATGAAGAATACACAAGATAAGAACACAATCAACCTTTTCATGTGAGAGCTAAGTGATTACCATCAGAAGATCTCCACAGCTGCCTCACCCACCCAAATGCCCTCATCATCTGGAACTTCAACAACTCCATTGTTGAAGAAAACGATCTTGCTTGTTCAAACACGAAGCTTCGTTTACACTCGTGAACTATTTTCCAATTGGGATCTCCAACAATGTTTTTATGTTCGTTAATCAGAAACCCTACATCTTGGAACCCTAATGATTTGTGACTTAAATTTCTGGCAATTTCCTGATCGCACAATTTGGTTTCAATGATTCTAGGAGTGACAAATGTGAGCGTGAATTTCCCAATCAGAATCAAGCTCAGAACCAGAACGCATTTCATCATCGTCATTATAGCGTATCCAAATTCTGCCCTCTTTTTCTTCTTGATCTTCAACCGCAAATCTGTCCGGAGCGTTGAGTTGACGCGCTGAGGAGCCATGAGATGAGAGGTCTCGGATTCAGGAGTGGAGACGGTTGATGAATTGAAGAAAATAGGGGTTTCTGGAGGAGATGAGAGAGACCTGTATACAGGCATCCATTCAAGTGTTGCAATGATGCTGGCGATGCAGATTTTGCACATGCATTTGTCATCTCTCCGGCAGAAGCTGTCGTATTCCATGGTGGAAGATGATTTTAGGGGTTAGCACGGTGGTTGGTGGCATTGCACCGTCGGGAAGGAGGGTGGCGATGTCACTATGGACGAGCAGAGAGGAAGCGTGTCGCCCACCCAGATGCTTTCAAGTTTTTAAGTTTTAACCGTTTTATTTTAGGGGTAAGATGGCTCCTGTGGTTTGATCAAATTGAATGATTGACCCTTAAATTTTAAAAATTGGAAATTTAACCTAAATTTTTTAGACCTGGTTGCGTCTTTAGTCTCTGATGTTAACACGAGTTAGTTTTTAATGGAAAGTTAGCCCGTGTGCCATCCATGTGACTTACGATTACAAACTTAACCCTAAAAATAAGTAAAAATCATTAAAAAGTTAATAAAAATCAGTAAAAAATCATAAAAAAGAAACAAAAAAAGCGATGAAAGAGAAGAAAAAATAAAACAGGTAACTCTGAATTTCATGAAATTTATATACCAAAACAGGCACTCATATTTATGTGTTCTTGATAATTATTTGTTTTCTTTTTGTTTCTGGCTACAGTTCTTTCATAAGCTAGAAGAAAAACAAAATTAAAGGTATATTTTAACTATATACTCCCTTATTTTTGATGAAATGTCCAAAATAATCTTTAATAATGACAAAGAAGCTTTCTTCTACAGGAAAAAAAAAAAAAGAAAAAAAAAAGCATGTAGAAGAAAGCTATGAGTGATGATAAAAAGTTGCGTTGAAGCACGACTCTAGAAGCTAAACCTAGTACAATGAAACAAAAGGTCCAATTAATAAGATACCAGAAGGTAAATAAATACACTATAAATTATCTGATTGCAAAAATTGTTAAAATTTGTAGGGATTGTGTCACACCCCACTGATGGCGGAATTTACGTGAGGGGTGACGAATTAAAATCATCACAATGATTAAAAAGAAATACTATTAAATTAACCGAATAATTGCATTACATTGTTTTCAAAACAAATAACCAAACAAATAGATAAAACAAATTGTCTTTATTAATTCTTGTAAATAACCAAGTCTCCTAGAGCCAAGTCTTGAAGTCCTAGCGTGATCATAACAGCAACCTAGTTGTTAGTACCTGAAAAACATGCTAAAATATGTCAGCTATAAAGCTGGTGAGAACATAAGTTTAAGTAATTACATAGTATAGATAACAAAGATTTGCAAATCATAAACAAGTTTCAATAACAAGTAAACCAACTTTTATACATCGATTCAACCAAACCTAATGACAAGATTGGGTTCCCATTGTATTGATATAGCATTAATAACAAGTATTGCAGTTTCTGTATATCTAGTTTCAAGTTGAAATCGTATCTCGTCAACTCAAGAACTAGATCGGCTTGTCAGACCCATAGATCTATGGCTTACTCTCGTTGGCTTATCCCAAGTTAATGGTTGTAGAATGTGTATAAAACCGTTTAAGTTTACAAGTATAGAAAGTTGTTATTGAAATTGCAAAAGTAGTATTTGAGTTTGATATAGTTTGAACAACCTTTGATATACGAGCATGTTTTCCACCCCAAAGATAAAAAGTAAAAGGGGCTATGTATCTCACCTTGCAGTAGGTGGGTAGAATCTTGTCCTGGTAGTAACTTGGTTACGAGAATGCCTTAAGGTTTAAACCCTAAGTAAGTTATAGTGCAAGTTAGTTTTAGAATTTAAGTTTAGAATAGACAATGGTTGATATTGTAAATAGAGGAAAGTGGTTGTCGTATACTAGAGTGGTTATCGTCCCAGAGTAGTACCTCCAACAGAAGCGTTCCCAGGAAAGAGTTGGTTGGATCAAGGCCCCGTCTTTCCTAGCCAGAACTTTCTGCTTATCAGATAACTACATACCGGTTGGATGGTTACTCTATCGGTATACTAGACCAAGTTTAGGGTTTATTTGGTAGTGTAAATATGAGTTTAGTTGGGATTAAAATGAATAACTTGAATATTAGAGGTTTATAATTGAAAATGTAGAGAGTTTGAATAAAAACATGATTCAATAGTGGATAGAAAGTAAAAACGGATCAAAGCTTAGATTTTTATATAAAAAGTTTGAATGCGATTAAAAGACTTATGGGGGTCATTAAATTCTTGATTTTTATTATAGAAAACCGGTTTATATCACTAAATTTATAAGAAATTTTGTTGCTTTAATAAAAATTATGAAGATCATGAAAGTTTGCAAAAAGTGAGGCTTTTGACAGCTTTGCGCACCAATCTTGCGCGGGCTGTTTGGGGGACTTAAACTATGAATTAGGAGACGTGATAGTAGCCGTTTCGACCGGGACACCTTAAACTTGATTTTCAAAAAAAGAGACGCTTGAAAAAGTTCTATTTTGAGGGAGTTATGGCTCCGAGAAGATAGGGTAACGAATTTGTCACAAATTCAGCATTGCAATTTTTATGTTCTTGTGAAAACCGTTGATGTTTAATGCATGATTTTAGTTTATATCTTGTTTGGATCTGTGATTTTAACATATAAGTGCTAGGGATCACAAATCTAAGCCTGATTTTTATAAGAGAATCATTAAGAACAATAAAAGGGAATAAGAACTCATAAATGGAAAAACAAGAACAAGGAGTTTATAACTTACTTAAGAGGGAAAGGCTTTGAAACACCCTACTTTTACTATACTAATTTATCATAGTTTTATAGCGGAAAACGGTCCCAAATTTTTCAAAACCTTGTCACTATAATGACAAAGGTATATTTTATTATAATATTATTTTTACATAAAATATTACATCATGTAACATAGGGATCCTTCAACTCCGATCAGCCACGTCCAAAGGAAGCCTCATTCCACGTGCTCTTAATCTGCAGTGTTTGGAAAACGTTTTTGAATTAGATTTTGCTAAGTAAGTACACTGAATCGTTCATTTTATTAGGAACCCTTTAGGTTCTTATTGTTCAAGTTTCCTGGGCTCTCGGCATCCCCGTAACCATCTCCGGACATACCTCCGGTCACGTCATTCGTATATTTTATTATCATTCATTTTAGGTCCTTACGCCTTATAGACTGGGCACCTCTATCGGGTCCTTCCGCCTATAGACTGGGCACCTTTCCATTATCATATTTAAGGCCCTTCCGTCCTGTAGACTCGGCACATTTATCCATTCATTCTTGAGACCCGCCCCGTAGGCTGGACATCTCTTTTCATTGGGATCTTGAGTATCATAGACTCACAGCCCCCCAATTTATTCCCAACAAGTCCTCACCTTAAAACTTCGTAACGGTTTCTCCACGATATATTAAAAGGGTTTATATATAGGAAGTACCAGCGGCGTATCCACCACCCCTTTAACATTTCGTGAGTACTCCGTTATTCCATTTTAAGACTTAGACTCGTTTCCGTCATACATTCATACTTACACATATAGAATGATCATCTATCATGCATTCACATATTCGTATTTATCACATATTGCATATGTGCACATATATCATGATCTTTTGTCATACTTTCATATTTATCCCTGTTCTAATTCCTTATAAAGGTTTATCCATGTTACGTTAAAGAGATTTATATATAGGAAGTACCAGCGGCGTATCCACCACCCCTTTAACGTTCCATGAATACTCTTTTACTTAGAATTAAGCATTCTCGTCTAACTCTCATTTTGTAGCATGATCTCTTTATGCTTTTATCTAAACTCTTGCTCTAATCCCTTACAAAGGTTTCGTCATGTTATGTTAAAGAGGTTTATATATAGGAAGTATCAGCGGCGTATCCACCACCCTTTTAACATCTCAGGAATACTCCTTTGCTTAAGATTAAGCGTTTCTCATCATTTATTTGATAGCATGACTTCCTCATGCTTTTATCCAATCCTTTCTCTAATTCTCCCTAAAGGCGTCTCTGTGATGTATTAAAAAGGTTTATATATAAGGTGTACCAGCGGCGTACCCACCACCCCTATAATACATCACCGATATTCCTTTATTTGGAATTAAACCCTTCCCTTATTCGTACTTATCATATATTGTAAACTGGGGTGATTATCCTTCCAGAGTAGTACCTCCAACAGAGATGTTCCTAGGAAAGAGTGACAAGTCTAGGAGAGATTTATACACCACTCTTTCCTTAGACAGAACATTCCGTTTGTCAGATAACTACATACCGGTTGGAAGTTCTCCCGTTCGTTTACTATATTTTTATTATTATCTTTTAGTGATGTGTGTAAAGTATATATAAAATTAAATCAAATTCACACAACGGTTTTAAAAATGAATTACCAATCCTAAAACACACAAACGACAAGTGAACCAGTCGGTATGTAATAAGCGTAGGCAAGACCGGATATCAATCCGTGGACACCTATGGTGGCTTTCAATACTAAACCTCTATCGAGTCCAAACCTAGAAATATAAATGAATGATTCAAATTACGGGAAACGAAACACAAGACGACTCTGAACTCTAACGAACAACTAAGAACACGGAGGCTGGACGTACTATTAAAAGATCAGATAGAAAGCAACTACCTATGTAAGAATCCTACTAACATGCAATGACAAAGGGGATTTATATGTATGATCGTCTCTAAAGGTACGAATCTAGGGTCGACTTGCGTGTCACCGACTTCCTAAGAAAACACTAAACTCGTGTAAATAACAGGACGAGAGATGTCAAAATGTCTAATGGAGGATCACCTCTCGGTCTCACCTTCACAATGTTGTTAAAGGTTGTGGTCACAACCCAAGAGCAAAGGACAATCTCTAACTAGACCCCAAGCAAACCCTAAGAACACAAATCCACGAATGAAAGGTAAATCTCGCTCTCGTGCAGGCTCGACCTAACACACAACGGGTAGGAGGTTCTAGGCTAATCTATCACCTCTCGGTCTCAAGACTAGGTAGGACACTAAAATAATACTCAAACCAAAGCCAAAACACTAACCGCTATCTCTAGTCAGTTATCTAATTGGACAAAACACAAAGTAATCGTCCTAGTGTGACGTTTCGGGTTTTTTCATTCGCGCACTTGTAATATAATTATCATGTAATCATTCTCAAATTAAATAAAATACAAGTGTTTTATTTAGTTTTATACAAATAGGTATTTTTATTTTACGGATTTGAATTAATTAAAATTTTATAAGTTTTAAAACTTATATAAAATTTTATATAAAAATCTAAATTTAAAAGTTTCATATTTAATAAAATAACCTAATAAGATAAATAACTTTTATAAAAATTAGTTATAATAATAATAAAATAAGTTTATAAAATATATTTGAAATTAAAAGAAATTAAAGAAATTATTTTTATAAAAGTTGAGGGGTTGTTTTTGAAAATAATGAAACTAAAAGGGCTTTAAGACAAAATCTGTTAAGGGGCTGTTTCTGGACAAATCAAACCACAGGGACCAATTTGTAATAACTCTCAGAGACTATTTTAAATCAAAAACAAACTCCAGGGACTGTTTTGCAACAAACTCCAGGGACTGTTTTGCCAACTTCCAATTCGCGTTTCCGGCCGTCTTCCCCATTGACCGACGGTCCGAGCTTTTCTCCGGCGACTCCTCGACACGACTGTCCCCTACACCTCGACAGCCGAATTTGGTCTCCCCGACCTCGTCGTCCCCACGCGAACAAAAGGCCCCGACCAATTGGTCTCCCCAGCATTCGGATCGTCTGATCCTGTTGGTGGCCGAGAACCCACGCCCGAATTCAAGCCCGACAGTCAACCTCCACGCGTTTTTGATAGCTTGTTAGCTTCGTCTTGTCCAGACGAGTGTCGGGACGTGCCCAATTGCACGTTTTGTCATAAGAAACGATAAATAGCCATAGTCGGACCTGCACGAGCTCGCTACCCCTCTCCCACCTACTCTCACTCCAAATTGAAGGCACCATTGCAATCGCCATCTCTGTGTGAAGCTGTGACCAAGGTTGTAGAGGCTAATCCTATCCAGAAGCTCAATTCTCATTCTGGACATTTTCGGATTTAAGACTCTACCGTCCAGCCCCTTTGCGACCACGTAAGAATCCTCAACTTCGTCTCTTTACCTTCTGTTATCATAAGGCAAGCTGAACCAATCGAAGTCACGACTCCAAACCATCGATTACCGGACAAACTATTGTTCTGAAAAAAATTACTGTTTTATTTTCTAAAGTCTGGGCTATCGAAACTACTTAGTTTCGATTGAGTAAATGGTCAATCGAAACTAGTAGTTTCGATAGATGGTAGTTTCGACAGCCTGTGTATCACTTATAAATGATCAATCGAAACTAGTAGTTTCAATAAATAGTAGTTTCGACAGTTCTGTGTATCACTTATAAATGATCAATCGAAACTAGTAGTTTCAATAAATAGTAGTTTCGACAGTTCTGTGTATCACTTGTAAATGGTCAATCGAAACTAGTCGTCTCGATTGAACACAGTTTCGATACCTGTCACAACTATAAACAGTTTCGATCAAATCAGTAATTTCAAGTAAATCTGGACCAACTTTTATGCAAATAACACTAAGAAATGTTATTATAAACCTATACACCATTAAATACTAATACGCACATGTAAACATACAATAATACCCATTTATCTACATAGGGTTCCAACGTGCTTAGACTTCAACATCTTTATCACCTACACGCGTGGAAAAATACCCGCTTGCAAGGTGAGTTACATAGCCCCTATTTTACATTTTTACGCATTTTGGGGTGAAACATTATACATGCTACTCACTTTGTTTATACGTGTTATACATGTAGACTATATGCTTATTATCTTGAGTGTACATACATTTACTTTAAACACAAGAAAACCAACAGTAATATTAATAGATCTATTGTGCCTGACCAGCCCACTCGGTTAGGGTGTTTATTACTGCATACTCGGATATAGCCGCGTGTTATATTCAAACATACCGGATATAGTGGGTAACTATATTCAAACATACCGGACTTAGCTGTTGTGCTATGTTCAAGCGCGTCAAACAAGGTTTGAATTGTGATTAGATAAATGATACACCATATATATATACTATGTTTAACAAGATAAACAATGAGTTGCAAAACGTTTTTATCTACTACTTATCGGAACTACAAAAAAAAAACCTATGTACTCACCAACTTTTTAGTTGACACTTGATTTAAATAATGTTTCAGGTTTGGATATGTGATTGCTTGTCGAAGATTTCTCCACTTAAGAACTATGGACCTAGTTAAATAAACCAATGTTTTGAACTAGACTAGGTTATTTGAAATGTATTGTATTGGGATCTTTGTTGTCTTTAAATTTAATTAATGAATTATGTAACACTTTAGTTATCATGTGTTTTTGAACAATCATTCCATTGCCCGCCTCGATGATTCCGCCATCGGTCGGGGTGTGACACCTAGCATGCAAGAATCAATCTAGAAGACACAAAATCAACCAAACATCATTCAAACATGGTCATGACAATAGCAATCATATCAAATCAGTATTCATATCCATTCACAAGCAGTAAAGATAGAGATTCTAAGATCAAGACAACAAATCATCTGATAAAAACCCGCAAAAGCGTCAAAACACGAAAGCAATAATCAAACCTAGGTAGCTAACAGGTTTAGCTACTCATATAACTCCAAAACATCATAAAACTAAGATCAAACAGAAGCATAGTCAATAGAAGTTCCAGAAATCAAACGAATAATGACAAACCGAACGTTTCCAAACCGAAAACGATCTTCAATCTTCACTCTGAGGCTTCTAGGAAGCTCCAAACTCCAATCTTTATGTTCTTCTTGTCCAAAATCGCCTCTCTTCTCTCTTCAAATGGCTGGTAATCGATCCCCCAACTTATGGGAGAGTCCTAAACTATTCAAAATGGAATTAGGTCAAAATCTGCGTAACTGGGTGTTTTCGCGTGTCGCGAAAGCCATCAGACCAAATCTTCGCGTGTCGCGAAAGACAAAAGAGTTGCGCAACTTTTCCTGGATCCGGGTTTCTCGCGTGTCGCGAATTCTGGAGCTCCCAATTTCGCGTGGCGCGAAAACTATCCTGTTTTTTGGACTCCTCTCTTCGAAATACCCCAAATCCATATATTATGGGCCCCATAACTCATTTTGTAGCCCGAGATATTCCCCTCTTAAGTTTGGACTTTTTCCCGACTTTTGCCGTTCCTATCCCGTGGTCTCGTGTGCTCGTTTCCTTCACAGTTTCGGCTCGTTTAAGCATCAAACTCACCCGATCACCTACAAACCAACACATATAAACATAAGTATCATAATCGAATGAATTCACAACCAAAACCTATTCAAATGTGGTGAAATACGCTTTATTAACATGTGTGTTTTGCACCACATCAAACATCCACACACTTGAAGTTTGCTTGTCCCTAAGCAAAGCCCTATGCAACACATCCAACTATGTAAATAAACAATTACGATCACATCTAGCAAAATCAAACACCGGCCACGAAGTCCAAAGACACAGTTAATTCCCCAAGATTTACACGTTCAATAGATTTACGATCCAACAAGTCAAGATGATATTAATTTTTGAAAAACATGGGCATACCTATTCAAGTTTCACCTACTTTCAAGATTCTAATCATACACGGCTCATACCCCTCACAATGGTACTCTCCACTCGGTTTATATTTGTAACTAGCAAAAAATGTGCTAGTATATAATCTATACTCTCAAAACCTAACAATGAAACATTTATGTCATAAGCTTGAACATCAATCAAATCCCCACCCACATGCATAAGACAAACACACAGATCAAAAGGACTTTATAGGGTTGTATTGTAAGGCTAGGGTTAAGGGTAAGGATAAAGGGTATAGAATTGGCTAAAGTGATCATAATCCGGACTCATTAAGCTAAGCACGAATAAACAAACACAACTAAAAATTTGAGGATCTTTTGACTATCTATTTTTTTTTTCTTTTCTCGTCATTTTTCTCTTTTTTTTATATACCTTTTTTTTTCAAACACAATTCAACTACTTTTTTTTTACATAAGCTATATTGCTGAAACACACACATACTAACACAACTAACTCGAACCAGATTAATAACACGAGTTTAAAAATAAAAGGGCTAAAAGGCTCAAGGTGTAATACGTGGGTTAATCAAACGAAAGGGAATAAGGCTCAAACTGGGTTCACTAAGGGATAATGTTTGGGTAGGGGAAAACAAATGAAAATGGCTAAACAAATGGGTTAAATCCTAATGCCTCTATCATTTCTGTGTGTCATCTCAACCTTGGGTCTCAAAATGCATCAAAATGTCTAAGTTCTAACAAAATGCACCATGTAGGTAAACACTCAACAAACAAAATAGTGAATATATATGAAAATAGAAAGGCTCAAAAACTCACTGAAAACGTATGGAATCGGGTTACTGATATAAGCCATGTACAATTATCACTATCTAGCTTGTTACACTATCTTAGGCACCCCAAATAATTTTATTACTAAAAAACGACTCTGTTGGGCCTACTTAATCCCGAAACTTAAGGAAAACCACATTTAAGGAAACGCAAACCCGCACCTGACTCGCCTTTTGCTTTCGATTTACATTGAATAAAAACCAATCTTTTGTGTGCATTAGAACTCAAAAAAATGTGTAACTTCAGGACTCGCAAAGACACTCTTTCATTTATTTATTTATTTATTTTTTAGAAATTTTCAATTTTTCTAACAAGCTAACATCCTCACACTTGAAACACACATTGTTCCTAATGTGTCTAACGAAAGGGGTAAAAATATAAAATACCCAAAATACGTCACGTTCCCATCCTCACAGTTAAACTGTACATTGCCCTCAATGTACAATTGAAAACAAAGTAAAACAAAAATGATGCAAATGCATAAAAAGTAGAAGGATAGAACGGGACTCCCATACAGATGTAGCAAACTCTCCTCCATGATATTAAGCGACCTCGAACATGCAATCCTCCAGAGCTCAGAATGAAAGCCTTCACACAAAACAAACAAAACAGAAAACAAAACAAAATAAAACGAAAATAAAAACTCACCATCGGGTTGCCTCCCGGAAGCGCTAAGTTCACAGGCGAGTCTTCAGCCGGACTCAAAACCACAACCTCAATCAGGTGGCTTCTCCTTTATCATCTTCCCACTTACTTGGCTCAGTCTCCGCCTCCTACCGTCTGTTGGGAAGAATGCGACGGTAAGGCTCAAACTGACTCGGACAGATGTAACCGAGTCGACTCACCGGTCCTTAAACCTACCTGGACCAAATTTGATGTGGGGCATGTAATGAGGTAATCGGTCATCTCTAGAATATGGTGTCATCCTATGGTCCTTATGTGACCATCTCAGCACCCTCAAAACATGTTGGTCCATACGTCTCTGTGCCCTATCCCGTGGTCGTGTTGGTTGGGGTGGTGATCCACCGTCTCTTTCCTCCACAGGCCGGCTATCCTTAACATGAAGTGATTGCTATGGTTCCTCAACCACTTCCTCTTGCTCTACTTCTTCCTCTATGTCACTGTGGTGCGGTGGTTCTTCCGTCTCCCTCTCTGGCTCCCCGAATACTAATGTTTCCAACTCAGCAAGGTCACCCAGAGGGTCAAACTCTCCTCTGTCTGCAATTGGTAGATCCACCAACTCATTCCCGAACTCATCTAGCAGCGAGGGAATATACTCCTCCTCGATATCATCAGCAAAAAACTCCACATCCTCAATCTCATCAACAATCTCGGCATCCTCCTGTGTGTCCTCGACATTTGAATCCTGCATCAAATCATTCTCCCAGAGCAAGTTTGACATATCAAATGGGATAAATGAATTATGTATGGAACTGGATACTGTCAAATATGTATCATCCACACACTCATGATCAATATAGCTAGAGGTAGGATACTTACCTGACTCAAGGCTGGATAGATGTTCCACTTCGACATTGTAACTGAACTCGTGCTGAACAGGAGGTGGGACTTGTGCGGTATTTTGTGAGCTTGGTAATTACACCTCGTTTATTATCGTCTCCCGTTGATAACTAGCACAAATCTCATGAATCTTCACGCCTATTGCCTCTATTCT
This sequence comes from Smallanthus sonchifolius, assembly GCA_023525975.1. NCBI lineage: Eukaryota > Viridiplantae > Streptophyta > Magnoliopsida > Asterales > Asteraceae > Smallanthus > Smallanthus sonchifolius. The sequence continues at coordinate 69,114,640 of CM042033.1, read as the reverse complement.
GTGGACTTGTTCCTTATATTCCTTGATAAGGAGCTTACGTTGTTCAGCTTCAACCTTTTATTCTTCCTCTTCCTTGAGATCATGCCTACGAATATTATAGGCGAGCATCGCCTCCACTTTCTCATAAGGACAATATTATATCCAATGATTTTCTCCACAACGTTCGCACCAGGGTTCCTCGAACCGCCAAACCTATTGTCTGTACATACTCAACGTAACAGGTGAGATAATAACAAAATAAAAGAAAGAAAAAAAATCCTAAACAAATCCTAGAAACACAAAATCACACAAAAAATAAAAATCGTGTGAAATCTAATCCTAAAAAAATAAAAACAGAATAGCAGAAAAAATAAACTAATCCTAGAAAAAAAATTCACACAATTATGTACAAAAACAGCTAGATCCCGATTTGGGTCGTTCTCGAAATCACCAATGCAGTGTCCCTAGCAACGGCGCCAAAAACTTGATGTGTGCTGGACGGTCTATAAAAACTATAATAAAAACCTAACCTAGACACTGTAGCTTTAAATTTATAAACCTAGACTCAACCTAATACTAGACCACACAACCGGCAAGTGTACCGATCAATGTAGTAAAGTCTAATGAAAGTCCGGATATCGAACCCACGAGACACTAGTGACAACTCTACCTAGACTCTGACTCAACTAACTAAACTGAATTATATTGGGGGGATTTCTATGAACTAAAACTAAACTAATCAAAAGTAAATGAAAACCAATTGACAACTAACTATCCGATCAGAGAATCAGATGAAAACAGGAACAGAGAAAGCACTACCTAAGTAAGAATCCTATTTGTAAAACTCAAACTTCTCTTGATTATGGTTACTATGACGGAACTGGTGTTCTAAGTATGACACTCACAGAATACCTAAAGGATCCCTGATCAATCTCAGGGTGTGACCTAATAGGAAACTCTAAGGAATGTATAATGCTTACCAGCTAGTAGGATTACCTTTCAGTCTCTCCCACGACACTATAGTACCCTACAGATAGATCACCTCTCAGTATCACTATCACAATACATTCGAAGAATGCAAGGGGTAATCTCAGAACAATCGGTAAGACACGAATTAGCAAAGACTACTAAGATCCAAGGGGAAATCTCCTCTCAGAGCCTTTACACCTATGTACCTAACATCAAAGACTAACCGACTATTTCGCACCTTTCAGCTATAAAGATAGGACGAACACTCAACTCTAATAAACCATCAACTAATATTCCTATGGATTACTACATCTAGCAACACCATATACTGTCACGAACACAAGATAAGTGACCTAAACATGCGTCTAAAACTGAAAGACATTCACAAGACACATGCGGAATACAAATCAACGATAAACCCATATTGAGCATGCATATACATCAGATCAATTGAACTAAGATAGTTACAATAAAGTCAAACCGTCATAAGTTACCAAAAACCAATAAAAATCCAATCTTTAACCAATAATCATCAAAACCTAGGTAGTAACTAAGTGTTTAGCCAAGAAACATGGTCCAACACAGTAAATCAGTAGCAAAGAAGAAGAACATAGTACCAATCTAACCAATCGAAAACAAAATCATCAATATCAAATACCGAACGATTAATATCCAATCAATACGATGTTAACAGATCCAAACTTCGACTTCCAATAGATTCTCTACTCCCAAAATCGCCTGGAAACTCTCCTAAGATGGCTAAAAGTCGAACTTCTCAAAATATGGCAGTAGAAAACATTAAATATTCAAAATTAGGGTTTTTTTTAATGGATTTTCTGGGTTTTCACGTGTCGCGAAAGATGGATAGGGGTTTCTTCGCGTGGCGCGAGAAACAAAACAGTCGGGGTTCCTTTTCATATTCTTCGCGTGTCGCGAACTAGCCAGCCACAGTCTTCGCGTGGCGCGAAGATGTAAATTCCCAGAATTTACATTATTTTTCCTCTTTTCTTTGTGTGCTCGATTCCTTCATGATTTTACTCTATTTTTCGCTTCCTTAGTACACTATAACCTGCAGATACGGCCCAGACTCAGAACGAAATAAAAACGAATACAAAACTAACTAAAATCGCTACAATTACACTAGGATAAACGTATGTGTTTCGCAACACTTTATTTAGTCTATACCCCTAAACATTCATAATGGTTTAACCACGAAGTAACAAGAGATTTATATATAGGAAGTACTAGCGGCGTATCCACCACCCCTTGAATACGCCGTGGCTACTCCATTATTTCCGTTTAGTGTTTAGACTAATCCCCATTACCTTTCGTTATTTCCCCATACCTTAGTTCCACATATAGCACATAACACATAATCACATAATTCATATAAACATTTATCTAAGGTATGGGTCCAGTGTATTTACTATAGTCTCGGGTCGTTTCCTACGCTCGTTCCTCGCTTAAACGTCTCTCTGGATCCGAACCGCACTCGTAGCGTATCGCTCTCGCACTTAAACGCGCCGCACCGGGTCTTCTAATCCTTCTCAGAGTGTTTGTGTATGTTGTGGTGTTTGTGTGTGTGATGTTTCAAGACTTACGGCTCATGACATCTATTTATAGGCTGAATTGGGACCCATGTCAGACCGACATGTCATCCCAAGTTGGTCCGACTTCGGCTGAAGTCGGTGACACGCGTCAAAACCTCTTTTTTTGCTTCTGCAGCACATGTCGAACCGACGTGTAATCCATATCGGTCCGACGTCTCCATATCAGACCGACGTGTAAACCATATCGGTCCGACGTCCCCATGTCGGACCGACTTGTAAAGCATATCAGTCCGACGTGGGTGCTGAGTCATCAAAACACTTGTCAAAGCTTCCCTAAATGATTCAGCAACACATGTCGGACCGTTATACTTAGGATATCGGTCCGACATACCTTATTTTCATATTCTCCTCGTCGAAACACCCCATTTTCATATATTATGGCTCCCGTAACTCATTTTCTAGCCCGAGATATGCTTATGCGAAGTTTTGGTCTATTTCTGGGCGAATAGTCTTCCCGTTTCGCATCCGGTTAGGTTCTTTGGCCACGTTTCTTAACCGACACGTGTCCCATCTTATATTTAGGAGTTTTGGGATGTTACAGACTTGGATAGCTTGGAGAGGATACGAGGGCCACGAATTTGGCAGCTCCTAGCCTTCGGATTTCATGAATTGGTGTGGAGAAACAAGAGGAGAATGACTTTTATTTATAGTGGAAGTTTATAGGTGATTTAGGATCTTTTTAAGGAGTAGTTGGACTAGGAGGTCAAAGTTGATAAGGATGGTGACTCAAGGCTTCAGAATTTCGAAGATATGGAGGTTAATACTAGAATGTTCCAAGGCAAAATTTGATGGAGGTTCAAGGGCCCAAACGTCATTAGCAAAATAGGATAAGTAAACTTTAGAAGATAATTACTAAAATTTATAAAAGAATGATTATATTTAGTTAGAAAATTCAAAAAGGAGGATAGGGTTATACGAATTCTATAGGTATTTAGGATAAGTTTAGGAGTTGTAAGTTGGTTAGAAGTTAGGATAATTACAAGAGTTAAATTAGATTATTAAAAAGTTTAAGATAATTATTAGTTTAAAAGGTTTTAAAGGGTTTTAGTAATATAATTATTATTTATAAATTTTTTGAATTTATTAATTAGATAATTATTAAAACTTTTTTTTATAAAAGGTTTAAATTAATGATCTTTTAAGGATTAGTTTTTATAAAAGGTATATAAATGAACCTTGTAGTTATAAATGTGTGGTTTTAGACTTTCTAAGTCTGAATTTAGGTTTATAAAGATGGAAACTTTCCATTGATTTTATTTTGATTAGGGTTTAAGGCATCCAAGTTACTACATTAGGCAAGATATAGAATAATATAGCATTGAATCACATACAATCACTATAGTAAATGACAATTTATAGAATCACAATGTATTGAAATTGAATCTTGCATAGATCAAAATAGTTTCTAGAATGCATAATGAATCAATAGTATTACCAAAAGTTTACATAAATAACATGAAAAATCAAAGATGTTACAGATTGGTTAACAATGAATTTATGGATCATAATAGCCTTTATTTCATGTGTTTCCCTCATGAATAATGAAAACGATAAAAGTATTTACAGATTTATGAATTTTATGGTTTTTATTATTCAAACCGTGTAATACACGGGTCTATAACTTAGTTAACGTTATGTACACATCTGGTATTCAAATCAGTTCATTAACATATTATGGTTTTAGGGAAAAAAATGTAATGAATATTGATTATAAAAATACGAGTAAATTACAAATTATGTCCTTTATCTATTATATAAATTGCAAGTATTATCCTTTGACTTCATTAATTATATTGTATAAACATTTGCACACTTTACGTCCTTTTAACTAACCCTATCCAAAAACTCAGTCAACTATTGTCATGTGCCCCTCACATGAGGGGCATTTTCGTCTTTTTAACCCCTTCCTTTGTTAATAAAAAACTAATATGTATAAATTAAATAAAATAATAAAAATATATTTACATCTCTTCTCTCTCCCTCTAGCCTCTCATCATTCTTGCCCTCTGAAAATTCAAGATTTTATGGAAGAAAACACATAATTTACCACTAAATTGGCTTTGAAATGCATAGAAAGAGGATATAAAATATTATATAAATGATTTAGTGATTTGTTATCAAATCTGAAAATTAGGAGCAATGAGATGAAGAAAAAAAAATCTCTGATCAAGAAAGAGCAGGATGAAGAGATGAGCACTTTTAGCCATGGCAAACGACGACAAAAAAGCGAAGAAAACCGCCATGGCTGCCGTCGCCTCCGCCATGGCCGCCGCCACCTCTTCTCTCTCCCTCTACCCCGAACCACCGTTGGCTTCAGATCTTTCCGATTGCCTTGAGTATATTGTAATTAATCAATCCTCATCTTTGTTGTTAATTAGTTCAGAAAGGAGTGGCAAGAAGAAATGCGGCAGAGATAGTGGTGTTGCTTGAGGTGATGGTGGGCGCCGCCACCTGCGTGTCGTCGGTTTCTTTGGTCGGCGACTGAGGAAAGCCAGATGTAGAAGATGGATGATGAGTTTAACCTAGTAAATATCAATATTTACATATAAATACATATTTATTTACATATAAGTATAAAACTTTGAGTTAATTGCATTAATAGTCCTTTAAAGTGTAAAAAGATGAAATTACCCTCATATGCATTGTACATGACTGGACTTAACAGAAAAAGTTAACTCCATTTAGTGAAAATGACTAAATGTGTGTAAAAGTTTTAAAAAAAGGACATACAGTGTAATTATTGAAGCAAAAGAACACAATATGTAATTTACTATATAGTTAAAGGACATAATTTGTAATTTACTCTAAAAATACGGAGCAAAAATTCTATTAAACTGTTTTGAGAAGTTTTATAAAACATATATTATTTGCGATAAATAATAACTAAAGGCGTTTTTTACATAAATATTTGAATAAAAGTAAATTCAGACCGTCATTTTTACCTTTTAAAAGCATATAATAATATTAGCTTTAAACTCGTGTGTTACACGGTGTAAACCTTAGTATTACACGGTGTAAACCTTAGTATTACACTGACGAATATCTGAACATATATTCTTATATAACTTTTGATGATGTATTAATAATTTTTTTATATCGTCAAACGTTAATAATATATTGATGAGAGTGATGAAAACATTATACATATAAAATACAATGTAATCAGAAATCATAATATTCGTTTAAATATTTATATAGTATTTAAACAAACTCAAATTACATTGAAATATAAAAAATAATAAAATAATAAAAAGTGCTAACATAGTTAAGAGAAAGAATTAAATAAAACGAAAAAATAAGAAGATTCAAATACAAATGTGATGAACAAATTCAGAAAAATACAATTGTGATAAACAAATAAATAAGAAGAAAGAATGAATAACAAATATAACATAATTACTAACAATTTAGGTTAAACTTTATTTTTATTATAATTAATCATGAAAAACAGATTGAGTAACCTATGTACTGCGTTTTGTATTCACTTGATAACTTTTATATATGAAAACAACTAAATATTGTTCGAAACATGGAAGTGTGAAATACCGGCACGAAATAAAACGTACCCAGAATCTATACTCTTTAATAAATAAAGGTTTTGGTGGGACACTTGTCACTTTCCTTTGCATCCTTAACATTTTCCCCCGTCTCTCTCTCATATTAATTATACAAATTTTTTCATTGTTTTTATAATTTTTTGTTTGCCGTCTTTCTTTCATAGTAAATGATTTCTATAATTCTTTTTATAAAACGTTTTTTATTTAAAAAATAGGTTTGTTCATAAAACATTTTTATAAATTGAACATTTCTTTCATTCTTTTTATAAAACATTTTTAAAAAATAACTATATAACGTTTCTAGAACGTGTATTAAAAAACTATTTATATGTCATAAATATGTAATATGTAAATTTGTAAGGCCCCAAACCCGGAAGGCCTCACTTATTGGATTTACTCATTCACAAACAGTTCTTAAACTTGAATATCAAATAACGCAGCGAAAAATTTCGTTCAAACATAACGTCAACATAGTCAAACATGCGAAAGCGTAAACATTGTCTAAAGCATAAACACATCATAAGTAAAACATAACGGGATGCCAGTCATCATGATCAGCCGGGTAACTCTCCTCGCTTGCCAAGCATCACCGCCCATCGTCCCTACATGTCCTTAACCTGAATGTGCAAACTAAAAGTCGGCTACGTTGGTGAGTTCTAGCTTTACATAAAACCTTATCATAAACATTTTACCAAAAACATAACATGCATTTATTTAACAAAAGCGTAAGTAAAACATGCAATAATTTAACATCATCAAAACATCGTAACATAGCATCATAACATAAGCCAACATGAACCGAATTTGCGCCTTTTCGTAACCGTCAATTCCAACATCATGGGTTGGCGGAGAAACCTTTAGGCACGCCACTGCTAGGCCAATCAACACTGTACTGTCCTTCGGGCAAATAAATCCTAGGGCTTGATACCTCAAAGCCCTTCGTCACCAACCAATACCTTAGACAATATTTCCCCGCAAGGAATAGTACCTTCCTTCGGGATCCAGGTAATCCTATGGGTGACCGTCGTCACCCCATCATCAACCAGTTGTACAACCGTTAGCCACCGTAAGGGTAAGGTCAATACATACATACATACATACCCTAGCTCCCGTAGGAACTCGTGGCAGATTCGTTCATTAGTGACTTTCATAAAACCTTTACCTCATTTTAGTTAAAGCATTCGTACATTTTATTAAACAATGTTTCATTCGTAAACTTTATTTGGCAAAACATTTCATAAACATCATCTTTCAAAAACATCATTTTATAAACATCGTTTCGTAAATATCATTTCATAAAACATCCTTTCGTAAGTATGCACACCAGCCCAAAACGGTTATTAAAACATTAAAAGAGAGGGCTCTAGAACTCACTTAAGATGAACAGGGTCAAAGGTCTCTAAAGGATCTTCTAACCTGTATGTACACAACCTAACCTTAGCTTCACATACAATTCGCTACATTTCATCTCTTTATACCTAGAACCTAGGGGTACACGGTTCTTTCCCGTTAACCTAGGAGAACACGGCTCCATAGGTGTACATGGCTCCCACCCGTGAACTTACGTGTTCACGGTTCAAGGAGAGTTCTCGGGGGACTTACCCGTGAACTTAGGCCTGAGAACCCACAACTGTGAACCTTGCCCGAGAATCCTAGCCGTGACCCTACCCGGGTATCCCAGCCGTGAACCCTACCCGGGTTCCCAGCCATGAACCCTACCGAGAACCCTAACCGTGAACCTTCAGTTCTTACCCAAAACCCTAGTTTTGCATGGATTCAGATCTAGATCGATGGATTCGTCAAGTTTAGAAATTTTTACGTTCAAAAGGTGTATTTTTCCCTCGTGATTCCAGATCTGAAGTATGACATTGTTTGACCCATAAAAACTCAACCTTTATGAGTCAAAACCGTAAAGACCGATTTCGAAGAAAAACTTGGAAAAAGAAGTGTTTCTTACCTCAAATGGACTCTTTCCTTCAGCAATCCTTCTCCCGAGTGGTGTAGTAAGGTAGAGGGTCGATCCTCAACTCAATCCAAAACTTTCTCTCTCTACTGGTTTCTCTCTCTAAAAATGGTATGGAGCTTGAATGAGGATATGGATAATATGGGGGGGTGTGTGTGCCCCTCCCTCCCCTTCTCGGCCCAACTAGCGACCCCCAAGCCCTCCTTTTCACATCTCTTTTTCATCTTCATCCCGCTTATTGTTTCGTCGTTATTTTGGGATGTTACAAAATTATTAATAATAAATATATAACATTGCGTTTATTCAGCCCGTATAATATACCGGGTTTCTAACCTGTTTGAATAATGAAGAGGAGATAATCTTTGTTATCAACCTTGTGTGACGTTTACATGTATGAGTGACCTCTTTAATAAATTGTCTGGTCACTTCTTTTAAGAATGGATTTTCATCAACTTTGAATGAGTTTATGATTAAAATGGATGCCTAAGATCATTTAGTTTTTTCTTTTATTTGAGTGGTTTGTATTTGTAAAGTTGAAAATGAAATGGCAGAAAGTTATATAAGGAATATTGAAAATATTGTAATTAATGATTATTTTTAAAATCGTTTAAGGATTCCATATTTTAAAAAACGCATTCTAAATAAGGAATGATTAATCTTTTTCAGGTTAATGGGTTTAGGCGGGAAAAAAAACTAAGGTTGAATGTGAGAGTGACACGTGGTATAAAATTTAGGTTTTTATTAGAATAGGGATTACTTCCATATCTTGATAATTAACATAAAAAAAGTCATCAAAGTTCTGCCTTGGTGGTCAGGGGGGTTTTCCCAAAGAGTTTCCCTTCTATGGAGGTCATGAGTTTGAATATTATAAGGTGCACTTCATAAAAACTAGGAACACTTTCTGCGGATTTCGAGTTCCTTGGAGGTTGTTTGGGTAGACTGATGTATGAACCTCCCCTGGTGGGACGTGCCAGTTGAGCCCACGCCGTTCAAAAAATATATTAACATAAAAAAATATTACCAATGAATGGACATTTAATGATATTAAGAAATACTATTTATAAATAATAATCCGTCTTATATTAGAGCATTCTCATCAGTTTTTTTATCTTTATCTTTATAATTTAATTAAAAATCATTATTCAATAAAAAAATTATTCATTTTTTAAAAATCTCTCACGTCTCATTCCTTATTCTTATAATTTTAAAGAAATTGTTAAGGAATTGATATATTTAAGATTTCAGTGTATATTTCCTTATAATTTTAAGAATAAAGATAAAGTTTAAAGAATCTTATGTAAGAAACTTAAATTTTTTTTTTTTTTTATAATTTAAGGATATGATATATATACCAATACTCAGATGGTGAAGCTCATATTACAAGTTTGATATAACTTTAAAAAGTTACAATTGTGATTCTTACTTTTCTCTGGTCTGTAACAAGACGGTCCTTACTTTTCTCTAGTTTGTAAACCCCTACACCCCCCCCTTCCCATCCCCACTTGACAAACCACTCCCACACTTCATCTTCCCCATCCCACACCCACGTTTTTTCGGCAAATTTACCGGCGACCCTAAAAATTCCGACAAACCTTATTTCCGCACTAAACACAAAATGGACACCACCTCCGTTCGTCTCCACCAAAGCGTTCTTCGTTTCCCCACCCTCAAAACACACTAAAAAACTCAATAAAGACTTGGTTAATTTTCGTTAATGAATAAATCAAAGTGCGATGGAATTAATAAATATATACATATAAACATACAATATAATTCATAAACTAGTGATAATCTGTATGTATCAAATAAATCAGAAAATCTAGAATAAACAGTGACCATGGAGAGCCTTAATGCAGTTGCTGACTTCATCTTATATACCCAGATGAGAAATAGTAATGAGAAACATAAAGCAAGAACTTGGTGAAGAACCGATTGAAGATGATGAAAAACCAATTGAAGATGATGAAAAACCCATTGAAGATGATGAAGCCACACGTACCATTGAAGATGAATGATAAGGATGGGTTTACTCCATACAAGAGAGAGAATTACTGATTACACAGGGTCATGGAATTCACTACCTTCTTCTTCCCCTACTGTTCTATCCGACAAATTTCAGACCCACGATTTCTCACATGTGACCCCACGATTCTCTAAGCAGAAACGATGTCACATACGTCTTCTTTTGGTTGTGTTCATGCTAGTGGTTTATAGTCAGAGCTCCGATTAGCGATAGGTGGACGGTTGTTCACTTGTTTGTCGAAGCTGCGATCGTTGGAATACTATATATATATATATATACACACTTTGTTTCTGACTGATGAGCCCTTCCCAGTTTGCCGCAAGGTTTGTTTGGATCCTGTTGGCGAGCATGTGGTCTATTGCAAAGAGCTAACTGGTTTTAAATACAAGCATGATTTGATTAGAGATGTCCTATGTGATGTTCTTAAGCGGGCATAAATCTCTACTAAAAAGGAGGCCCCCGTGAACTTTCTGACGGATCCGCTTGAAGGGAGGTTTACTTCACGACCAGCTGATATTCTTGTGTTTGGGTGGGCAAGGGGAAAAGACGTTTGTGTGGACCTTATAGGAGTGTCCCCTCTTGTGGGGCTCAGAGACAATGAGTTTGTTGCGGGCCAGACTGCGTTGAAGGCTGAATCAGGCAAAGTTGTTAAACACGAGAAAGCTTGTCTAGAGAATCAACACGTGTTTATCCTTTTGCTTTTGATACATTTGGTTTCGTGGCCCCGGGGGCTGTGGAATTTCTGAACAGGATTCAGCGGGTTGTACATATCAATTTTTCGACTCCAAAGACCCAAAACTTTGTTTTTAGTAGGATCAGTTTTGCTATCAAAAGGGGGTTGCGGCGCAGTTTGTTACCTGTTAACTGCCACTTTATTGTAATCGTCCTTCAAGTGATTTTCTATTTAAATGTAAAAAACTAAGGATTGTTTTTAAAAAAATTAAGTGGACCCTTTTTTTTGTTTTAAGCGTAAGGTATTTTGGTCATTTCATGTAAATTTAACAGAAAACTTAACGTCCATCACGTCAAGGACCACAAGTGTTACCCTTTTTTGAACAGTAAGAAGAGTTATCATACGTGCGGTTGAGCTCTGTTGATTCTTAATGGTATTACAGATTCAGTATATGATATTGGTTTGACATTCAATAATATTAGTCACAGTAAAGGTACTCGGTTTTAGCACGACTTATCCCTAAACCTTTACACTCTAAGAATATATAATTTTTTTCAAATTAGGAATCAAACTTGTAATATAGTGTTACCACATGGACCATACTTGTAAGTAACTCAATTTTATTTTTCTATCATAAAGAGATGCACGTGATACCTTTGTAGAAAAATACAAGAGTGTATAAATTATATGAGTGCCGTTGAGGTTCAAAAATCAAAATTCAAACCATATCTTCTCAGCCACATCGGAGGAACGAATGTTAACAATCAGACGCTAATGACGACCACCGTGCAAACACCCAATTCCTCCGTAAAATCATCTTCCCCCATGGAAGACGACAGCTTCTGCTTCACCCCTTGCCGTAGAGACGCCAACTGCAACTGCAAAATCTGCCAAGCTAGCATCAATGCAACCCTTGATTTGCTTCCAATAAGCGCCCAAAGAAGCTCTCTCACTAAGATCTCATATTCGAAACCATCTCCACCTGAAACCCCTATTTTCTTTAACCCTTGCACAGTGTCCACTCCTAAATCTGAGACTTCTAGTCTCACCGTGTCTCCGCCGGTAAATTCAACGGTCAGGACTGATTTGCCTTTGAAACTCGAGAGGAAGAAGACAGAATTTGGATATGGTTTAATGATGATGAAATCTGCTCTGCTACTACTGTGCTTGAGTTTGGTAGGGAAATTAGGGTTTTCAATTGTCACTTCTGGAGTCATGAAGACCAAATTGTCCCCGGAAATAGTCAGAAACTTGAGTGAGAAATCATTAGGGTTTCAAGATGTGGAAGAACGGTTAGGGTTTTTGAATAATGAACTACAAAATCTGCTTGGAGCTACAGAAGCTAGCTCAACAATTCCAAATTGGGAAATAGTTCAGGTAGCCTATTATTATTGTATGTTTGTATTGTATGTGTATATCTGTTCCATTTTAGTCTTCAAGTTTCACATGTTCCAATCGTGCGGAATTACCATGTTGCAGGTTACTCGGTGAAAATGCAATGCAAAAAGAATAAACTAGCATTTTCACCATATCCATAAAATGAAATCCAAAATAATGTAACATGTTAACCTGGTAAGTGATAATTGCGCAACATTGGAACAATAGTTGAAACTTGAGTGACTAAAATGAGATAAAAAATTTGAGTGACTAAAATAGAACATATGAGAAACTTGGTTACTATTTTGTAAAGTTTTCCCAAACATTTATGATTAGTTTAGTTAATTTGTTTAGGATGGTTTGATCTTGAGATCTCGTTGTCAACTCTACAAGTCTGGAATAGAAGAAGTGAGCATTTGGGGATGGCCTTTGCAGACTTCTGGATTGCTTACAACTGATTTTGCTTCAAGATCATTCACTATCTTGTCAGGAAGAGTCACAGACGTAAACTAGTTCCTGTTTTGTTTTCTTTCTTCACTCTTTTATATACATTTAATGTGAAGTTTTCATAATAATGGCTTGATATATGGCAGTGGTCAAATGGAGAGTTGAGTGGTTCGATTCGAATGGCAAATACTTCATGGGAACAAGGAAAATGGAGTGCTTCTGTATGGCATTTAGATGAAAATACTTGGATCCTTGAGTATAAAAGAAGCTTAGTGTTTGAGAACACAAGACCATTTGCATCAGCAATGGAGTTTTTGAAATTCAAGATGATGAGATCATTTGATTGGAAGAAGCAGCTGTGGAAGTTTTCTAATGCCAATTACTTAGCTCCCACATGAAAAGATTCAAATCTCCATGTGGTTCTCTTCTGGTATCATTCTTCATTACAAGTTACAACTGTATGCTTTGTTAAAACCAACTATTGTTCTTAGTATATCATGTTCAGTTTTTTTTTCTGTTTGAGAAAAAGTTTAACCAAATCATCCTCTAATTAGTGTTCTTGATTTGGATATTAGATTAGTATTTGAATCAGGGTTGTACTTGGTAGAAACAGGACATCAACTAAAACATCATATTATTATTTTACAAGCAGAGAGTAATAAGCTGAATAAGTAACCATACAACTAAAACATAAAAAAACAAAAAGAAAAGACTACACAGTAACAAAAGGAAGATAACCCATGATCCATCATCCATACATACTGGATAAAAAAAAGCAAATTGCTTGTTGATTTGCATGCATCATTGTTCCGGGTTCGGGGTGAGACATGGAAATGAAGGAATAGATTGCAAAATCAACTTCCTGCTGCTTCTTTGACCCATGCTTGAGTGTGGTGGTGACACCCTCTTGCTGTTTGGCGAACAAGATTTTACACCGCTGATTGGAGAACCGTTGTTTTCTTCAAGAATATCAGGTATCTCGTTTTCTCCCACTGTTTGTAGCTGCTTGTTCATGCCGCCAAGTTTGAAATGATTCAGCTTTCCAAATCTTTGGCTAGAGGATGATCCAATGGCTAGAAATGATCTTGGTGGTTTGCCCTTTGATGAGTTGGGCAACGGAATAGATTGCCTAGTGATATGAAAATAAATATATAATTAGACATGATAAAACTTCAATGATCACAGGGACAAATGTGGTGATTTTGACTTGTTTAACTACAAATGGGCTGATATGGGACTAGGGTTGTGTTTTATATCTAACAAGTTTTAACTACGAAGGATTCAAATGGGTCAAACATGTGAAAACTGAATTACTATTGTAATGTACTTAGTTTTTTACCTGCCAAAATGTGAAGGAGTTGCAGGAGTAGCAGAAACTGGCTCAGTTTCATTATACAATACCATCTGTAGGCTTCCATCACTCCCATTCCCTTCACACTCGTTGACTTCCAGCTCTATTTCCGAACCTATAAAAGAATTAGAACCACCATAAAGTTACTTTCAAACTAGTAAACAAGCCGTTTAATAAAATGCAATCAACTTCATTAAAACAACACAAATATGCGCACTTACCATCCTTGCGACCAAATGTATTCTTACACCCTTCACATCTGCAGTTGATGGAACATCCAACGCCACCCTTTTTTCAAAGAAACCATATAACCAAAATTAGACGATTGTACAACAGTAGAGATGAACCCGTTTGCTAAAACAGGTAAAGTAAAAAAACATATTAAAGGAACAATTAAAAGATTTCAACGATTACTCAACACAAGTTATTTATAAAAAGTTATATAGATTTTAAAGATAAGTTTTTTTTGGTCAACCCAGACTGACCCGTACTAATACCCGTTTTGTAATAAACATTGTGTCACCGCTATAGAACACTAACACCGCACAAGTACAGCAAGAGGGAAGAACCTGATAGCATTCACAGTATTTCTTGAGGCAACCAGATTTTTTGCAATTGCATCCTCTTTTATGCCGAGCAGAAGCTGGAGTGTTGCTAGATTCATCCTGTGTGATGAAGAATAACCATGATATATATATTTATAATAAACTTTAAAATTCACTATGCATAACAGCTCTAATGTATTCTTAAGTTTGTGACCCTAACCTCTTGTGTAGAATCTGAGGTTTTAATAACTTTGGGGGCAAATGCAAGAGGATTGCGAGATTCAATCTGCTTGCGAGTTGCAAGCACCGTATCCTCGTGTATCGGCTTGTTGAAACATTCGTGACACGCACATGGCTCCACACAGTACACACCAGCAGCAAAGCATTCACAATAACTGAAATTGGTAGTAATTCAAAAGTAAATATCAGAGTTACAAAACCACAAAGTGGTCATGCAAACACATACATAAAACTAGGTCGAGTCACTGGTGAAAACCGACGAGGGTTGACCAGAAAGTGTTTGCCCATCAAATTTGTCAAAAAGTCTTGAGATTAAAAATAACTTACAGCTTCAAGCACTTGGATTTCTTACAGTTACAACGCTTGCAAGCCTCTGCATCACCAGCATTATCTGCTCTACGCCTGTAAAATTTCAATCAAAAACATCAAACACATAAAATCAATGATAATTAAAAAAATATGATATAAGGAATGTTTGGATGTGGTTTTTGGAAGTGGTTATAAGTTACCCAAGTATCCAACCCACCCATTTTGTCACCTCTATACACATCCAAATAATCGTCATTATGTTCTACACGAACAACACTATAAGGATTCAAGTAACTTGCCTCTTCTTTCTCGGGCTAGTTTGACTTTGACTTAACTCATCATTACCTACAAATCCTAGTGCTTTAGAAGCATCTTCTGCGGGCCCTATGTCATTCTCGAAAGAGGGTGCATCAGACAATTTTTTTACAAATTCTTGACCAGAGCCCATGGAAGGATAAGCAGCAGATGAAGGTGCAATTATAAGTTGTCTACCAGAGCCCAAGTTTTCATGCTTAACAACTTTGTGATCCACTAAATTTGAAGCAATAGCATTTAAATGCAAACCGATTCCGGGTAATTTACATTTAGAGGAATCGTTTCCAGACCTCAATGGAAGTAAACTATTATTACTGGGAAGACCAGTTTGATTGGATTCTGATAAATTTACAGAACTACCATTTGAGACGTCTTCTAAGTGCTTTCTTCGAGACCCCATCATCTCAAAAACTAAACAACGTCTTCTCATGCCACGGTATAAATTTGAACCGCCCTGCAGATTTACAAAAAGATTGCAATGTCAATAAATATACACTTGATAATGTTAAAGGGCCTATGTTATAAGTTTATAAATTCTCACCTCATTATCTGTATCCTCCACAGGCTCTCCAACCTCAAAATTGTTTAAAGAAGTACTAGCAATCTTTACACTATGTTCAGCTGCACCCTTTAAGCCTTCATTATTTTCTGAAGAATTATCATTATCACCATTAGCTTCAGCTTGTGCATCTGCGTTCATAAGGGAAGTATTGAAACTTGTAGGATCTAATGTGCTTTTACCAGAGCCCTTATAGGCCACAGTGTCACTCGGTGAGTCAAAATTAAGCAGCTCTGAAGCATCAGATATCAAACTATCCCAATCACATGCAGATACTTCTTTACCATGGTGGAGTTGATTTATCCCTTCAATTTCTGTTTCAACTCTGTTTTCAGGGCCATCGTTGTTGAATGGACCAGATGATGCTGATGGACCCACCAATTTTAATGTGTTCAATGTGACGGGGCTAACAGCTTCATAGTTCAGTTTTCTTGATTCGAGATTTGAGCACCGGTTTAATGGAACAGCAGAAGTTTCAGTAATGGAATTATTAGGATTGAAATCTGTATGCTGTTTTAATGTGTTTTGAGCAACAGTTGAACTCCCTTCACTGGTTTCGGCTTTCTTTGAATCCTCGGATGTAAGTTCAGGTTTTGATGGATCGGAAAACTGGTGCCTAAAAGGTCAACATTTAACATGATAAAAACATTTAGAAAGAATAAACTAAATGATTTAGCTCAGTAATGATCTACACGGAGTCGTTGATAAAATTGGCGAGTCAAAATGGGTGGGTAAAAGGTCAAAACAGGCAGGTTTCGGTACCTCTCAAAATGATAAGGTCGGTTTGACTTGAAAACTTTTCATCTATAAAATCAAATCTTTTTGTAGATAATAAGGGTGTAAAATATGATTACAAAAACTAAATTATTTCAATAATAATCAAACTTTTAAACAAAATAACTTAGGAGGTTTTAGGGGATGAAAGTACACTTTGGGTGACTTCTGACCCATTTGGCAAGTTTTCTTTTAAGCTAACCTCCTGAATTAACCCATTCAAGGTAAATTCGCACCTCTAATCAATAAAATAAGTCTAATTACCTTCGAAGGAATTTCGAATCTTTGAGGGTACTGACATGAGGCGAAGTGAAAACAGAAGGAAGAGATGCAAAACTTATATTGCTGAATGTCTGCGTAAAGTGCACAGATTTAACCGGCTTGATAGGTGAAAGACTGTTGATATAATTAAACACCGGGGAGTCCTGCAAACAAACAACAAAACAGTTCAGTATAACTAGTTATTATAAATCTTGAATCCTTAAAATGTTTAAAAATCTGAAAATGCACATCCAAACACCCCCATAACACCAATTACCCTAAAATCTATAAATAACAAAAATTGGACTTGATAATCACAAACCAAAAACACAAACTGCATAAATCTTTACAGATCTTGGAAACAAAACATTCAAAAGACATCATAATGAATAATTGAGACCAAGAAATCATCCTGATTACTTCAATTTAACCCAAAAAAACCCTAATCCTAAAAAACAAGCAGATCCCTCACAAAGCAACAGCCAATCAGCCATAAAAACCATAAAAAAGAAACCCAATTAAACAGCACCCATTAAACTCTCCAAACTGAATTGACCCACAAACAACAAGAAATCAAAAATCAAACTTGATTTCAGACCAACACTGTAAAAAAAATGCCCAAATTGAAAACCCTAGAAAATCAAAGATTTGAGAAACTGAAAACCTCGAATTTAGAAAGGGGGTTGGCGATCTGGGTCCTCTCCGGAGTATCCATCACAATCCCCTTTTCTTTTTCATCGGCCATCTTCAACCTCAATTCAGTGGTGTCGGCTGCTTTTGTGGTAGAAGAAGAAGATTAGATGAGATGAGATTCAAGAAGAAGCGGGAAGGGCGGGAAGCAAGTTTTTATTTTTACGATGAAAGAAACCCCACACAGCAGGCCCACGCCAAGAAGATAAAAAGAATGGTTATAAAATGAAGAGTAAATGCGGTAGTAAAGTAAAAGGTAACGTAAACTAATCATCCTTTCTAATTAAGGGTTTCAAGGATTAAAAAAACCTTAATCTTCCAACTTATGTTTTTGTCTTATTTTTTAAGTTTTTTTTCAAAAAGTTTATGGGTGATTTAAAAAAATATTTATTAAAATGGGTGTTTTTTTCTTTATTTTTAATTAATTTATTATTTTTTTATTCAGTCAACCTATTATCGATTTATCATATTTTATTCTTTCTTTGATCAACTCGTTATAGTTTTTTCTTTATCTTTTTAAATAACTTATTATAGTTTTTATTTTTTTTATTTTTCAATTAATCTATGTTAATACAACTGAAATAAAAGAATCATTTAATTGAACTTTATAAATGAAACAAAAGCATAATAAAAATGGATATAAAAATATATATTAATAATGAACACATCATGATATGCAACGTAGGTTTATCCAAATGTTTGTTTCAAGTATGTAGATGGATGTGGGTTTATGTTAAATTATTAGTTTACTCTTTTAAGTAAAAAGTTATATAGATGGTTTTATTTTTAATCTTGTTTTATGGAGGTTTTTTCTTTGGGTAAAATTATCAAAACAATGTTTTTACACTTTTATTTTAAAATTAATCTATAATATTTTAAAATATCAAATCCCTTTCTCTTCCTTCCTCGGCCTCGCTCGAGACCACTATAGTCACATTGTTTGTAATCGTTGTTTCCACCACTTGTGTCTGTCGCTCTTTACCGGTACATCTCGTGCGATCTATATTTCTCGTTATTTCGTCAACCTCTAGTTGGCCCACTACCTTTCACCACTGACACGTTATGTCCGCAGATAAAATTAACATTTTTATTGTTGATTGAAATTAGAGTATCGATTGAAATTAAATAAATAAAAGTAGAGAGTGTGGTTTGGCATTTTACTTGAGAAAAAACTACTCATACAAAAATGTAAGTTTAATAAATAAACTAGTAATGTAATCAATGATAATCCACTTGTTTTCTTGTGTTATGTCTTCTAATGCATTGACTATATTATAACACACAATATTCTAAGTACTATTGTATGTTACCTTGGTTCAACTCTAGTTGTCGAGTTTAAGTAAAAATATTCCAAGTATTAATTTTAACTTATTATGTAACATTTATTTTTTGATTTCTAAGTTACTTTTTTTTTACATTTTTTAATAAAAAAAAGTAGTAATTTCTAAAAGCCAAAGAGGTTGTGATGTAGTGGTTGAGGTAAGGCCCGGAGTCCCAAGGGACCCGGGTTCGATCCCTGCCACCACCATTAATTTTCGCGGTATGAAAATGAGGCCTAGCTTAGGCTGATGCACTAGGGTTTTACTCACGCCGATCCAGGGTTCGAGCCTCGGCTCTCCCTCAAGCCCGGAAGGGGCCGTATTGGTGGGGTTTTTCCTTGAAAGCTCTCCAACTCTGACGCCAAGTGGGCCCAGTTAAAACAACATATTGACCGGAGTTGGAAGAGTCTCTCCCATATGATGGGATGCGATGTCAAACATTCAATGTTCGCAGTTAAAAAAAAGTAATTTCTAGAAATAAATGATTAATAAATTTACCAATATTCAAGAAAAAAGGAAGACAGGACAACACATCTAAGATCTTCCATTCATCTCATAAAAGTGCAATATCTACATTTCTGAGACTCTCTCAAATTAAATATTTTATATTTGACCTTTATTATTTATTATTATATAAGTAAAATTAATATTTACGATCTACGGTTACGAGGTGTCTTTGTTTTCTTGTCACTGTCAGGTTGTTTTTAAATATTCGTCAAATTTTTTTTAAATATTCGTCTATTTAAAATTATTTTGTATTCAACACGTCCCTAAATACTTTAAAGAAAAATAATTACAAATGTTTATCAAATACTCTAATTAGTAGCAGTTTAGTTTATTTACACAATGGCAGATAAAACTATATAAATTTATTTTAATTTCACTAGAATAATAATAGTGTGAGAGCGAGTTGTTATAAATGATATAAGATTTACTTTTGTGCCGTTCAAGATGGTGGCTGGATGAATCTCATGAGGACGATTAGTCCTTAAGCGGGGTGGTGGTGACACCTTAAACAAATCTTATATCAGTCTCTATGTATACGTGTTTATGCGATTACTTAGAATTATTTTGTATTGGACACACCCCTAAATATTTTATAGAATAACAATAAATGTTTGCCAAATACTCTTAACTACATAACAACTTAATAGGAACACCCTTTTTTGCAGGACTTGAACTCTGAGCTATGAGGGGTTAGCAACATCCTAACCGACATGCCGTTCTAAAAAAAATAATTTAATAAAAAATAAAAAAAGAATGTCGGTTAATTTACACATAAGAGATTAGAGAACTAAATTGTTGTTACAGTCTAGCCATGAATCTCACAAGTTTGTTATGCAGTTCTAATATTTAGGGTTTTGGGATTGACCAAGATCATGTTTCTAGCAAAATACATGGTCAATAGATTGGATTAAGTCAGCCTTTTAAACATTATTTTAAAATTAAAATTAATAAATAACTTTTTGGGTGTGTTTAATGTTAGGGTTTATGAATGAAAGAACGAGTATAAAAATAATATATTACTTTGTGATTATAGGATAAAAAATTTACAAATGACTAGTATTCCTCTTTTCTTTCTAGGTATATTAAAATATAATACATATTCTAGTTTTGTAAGAAAAATATTATTTAAAACATCAATTCCTTTCGATCTCGTTCTTTCTTTAAAATATAGGGTTAGGCTATGGTAAAAAAGGTTTTAAAAACAAGAAGGGTAAGAAGGATTCTATGCTTGACATGTGTCATTTTATTGTTTTTAAATGAAGGACATAATGTTCATTGTGTAATATGCTAAAATGAGCAAATTACACAATGAGCTTGAAAACGTAAAACACAATGATTAATACATATAACATACTCGTTTTTGTATATAACGACACTATACTCGTTTTTGTAATTTTTTTCGTTTTTGTATATAACCACACTATACTCGTTTTAAAGATAAAAAATGCTCGTTTTCGTCATTGTGTTTTACGTTTTAAATAATTTCGTGTTATTTTTGACATTACACAATAACCAGACCTGACATTATTGTGTAATTTGTTCATTGTGTAATTTGCTCATTTTGTCAAATATTTTTCATCATTGTGTTATATGTATTCATCATTGTGTTATATGTATTCATCATTGTGTTTTACATTTTCCAGCTCATTGTGTAATTTGCTCATTTTGTTAAATATTTTTCATCATTGTGTTTTAAGTTTTTCAGCTCATTGTGTAATTTGCTCATTTTGTCAAATATTTTTCATCATTATGTTATATGTATTTATCATTGTGTTTTACGTTTTCTAGCTCATTGTGTAATTTGCTCATTTTGTCAAATATTTTTCATCAATGTGTTATATGTATTCATCATTGTGTTTTATGTTTTCCAGCTCATTGTTTAATTTGCTCATTATTGTGTAATTTGCTCATTTTGTCAAATATTTTTCATCATTGTATTATATGTATTTATCATTGTGTTTTACGTTTTCCAGCTCATTGTGTAATTTGCTCATTTTGTCAAATATTTTTCATCATTGTGTTTTAAGTTTTCTAGCTCATTATGTAATTTGCTCATTTTGTCAAATTTTTTTCATCATTATGTTATATGTATTCATCATTGTGTTTTACGTTTTCCAGGTCATTGTGTAATTTGCTCATTTTGTCAAATATTTTTCATTAATATGTTATATGTGTTCATCATTGTGATTTAAGTTTTCCAGCTCATTGTGTAATTTGCTCATTGTGTCAAATATTTTTCACCATTGTGTTATATGTATTTATCATCGTGTTTTACGTTTTTCAGCTCATTGTGTAATTTGCTCATTTTGTCAAATATTTTTCATCATTGTGTTTTAAGTTTTCCAGCTCATTGTGTAATTTGCTCATTTTGTCAAATATTTTTCATCATTATGTTATATGTATTCATCATTGTGTTTTACGTTTTCCAGCTCATTGTGTAATTTGCTCATTTTGTTAAATATTTTTCATCAATGTGTTATATGTATTATTCATTATTTTTTTTAAGGTTTTCTAGCTCATTGTGTAATTTGCTCATTTTGTCAAATATTTTTCATCATTGTGTTATATATATTCATCATTGTGTTTTACGTTTTCCAGCTCATTGTGTAATTTGCTCATTTTGTCAAATATTTTTCATCATTGTGTTATATGTATTACACAATGACCAGACCTGACATTACAGAATGACCAGACCTGATATTACACAGTGACGAGCAAATTACACAATGAGCTGAAAAACGTAAAAAAAAATTTCGTTTTTGTATATAATGAGATTATACTCGTTTTAAAGATAAAAAAACACTCATTTTTGTGGTGTAATTTAAAAAAAAACAATGTCTTACGTAAAAGTTATGAATGTTTAAAAAAAGAGGGGAACTTGATAAAAAGTCAATAAAAATGGCCATGACTAAAATACTATTTCAATAACTTTTTCTCCTACAATTTGATCTCAACCATTAAATCTTTTCTACAATTTGATCTAATGGCCCTAAATCTTTCTCACCCTTCTTATTTTAAAAACTCTTTTTATTTGAACCTAACCCTTAAAACATATACATATTTATAAACCAAACACCACCTTTAAAAAAGGATATTAATAAACTCGATCCTATAAGTTGCAGTCGAGAGAGTGACTTCCAGTTATCCATGATCTAGTGGTATGTTGTTTGTCCCTTACAAAAGTGACGTGAGTTTAAATCCATGCAAGTGCAAAGCTAAGTGGTATTTAGCTATAAAAAATTATTGTTAAGAAAAAAACTAGGCACCATTCATCTCTATCAAAATAAGAGCTTGAAATACAAATACCAACTCCTTTTAACATCTTCGATTTTTTAAAAAGAAATTACCCATTACTTATCGAAAATGTTAAAATTTAATACATTGGGAAGAAAATATATATAAATATAAAACTATAAAAGGAAGAACACGTACACATGCATCATGCATGATTTTTTTTTGTCATGTAACCAAATGACAGGCATTAGTAGATGAAAACAAAACATAAAAGTCAATATTTGTTGAGGAAAAAAATGTTTTCCAAATATAAAAGTATACCAACTTATGATAATATTGTAAATAATTATTTGAAAGCAACAACCAATTTAAATCCACAACCTAACGAGGCGACGTGGTGGATTATATATATATATATATATATATATATATATATATATATATATATATATATAGGAGAGGGTTCCAGAGAAAACCACATGGTTAGGCGAAAACCGAGAAAACCATAGACCAAGAAAAAAATAAAAAGTAACATATTTATGTTATTATACAGGTAGGATGCATTAATGGTATATTGAGGGTTCATATTTGAACTATAAAAATTATGAGAATTACATAAAACCAAATAACAAATAACCTTACGTATAGGATGGCAAAAAGCCCAAGCCCCGGTGGATATATCTGAAACGCGAAATATTCGGGACGGGTATGGGATTAGTTTTGAAATTTTTCGCGGGTATGGGATTAGGTGATACCCGACCCGATTACCCGAAGCCACATATAGGGATGAGCATCTGGTACCGAGTATCGGTACCTAACCGATAGATTTGGTATGGTATTCGATACCCACTTTTCTGAAAATTCGGTATCGAAATTTTCGGTACTGGTATCGGTACCGTACTGATACCATCTAGAGATGAACATTTTGTAACGAGTACCGGTACCGTACTGATAGATTCGGTACGGTATTCGGTACCCACTTCTCTAGAAATTTGGTATCGGTATTTTCGGTATCGGTACGGCACCGATCTCATCCCTAGCCACATACCCGTTTACCTGAACCATATACCCGGAATTTTTTTATTTTTATTTTCACTTAACACTTTTTTATTATTGCTTCATTTTAGTAAGTTTATTGTATAGAAACTTATTTTTTTTTTCAATTTGATGATATTATTTAATTTTTGCACGTTGTAATAAAAATATATATATAGGGGTGAGTTCACTAAAAACTCATTTTCATAAGAAACCAAAAAACTCCTCATTAAAAGTGCTGCATATGTGTAGTACACCCAAAAGCCTAACCCCCACCCAAAAACCTAAACCCCCACCCCACCCCCACCCAAAAACCTAAACCCCCACCCCACCCCCACCCAAAAACTTAAACCCCCCACCCCACCCCCCAAAAACCTAAACCCCCCACCCACCCCCACCCCCTAAAAACCTAACCTAAAAGCTAAACTAAACCCAAAAAACCACCCCCAAAAGCTAACTATGCTACACATATGTAGCAAAACGCTGAATTTTTTTTTTGAAAGAGGCCGACGTGGGGAACAAGGTCTCCGGAGCGGTTTTTTAGTTTTTGATTTATATTTTGCGTTATTATTTTTTTTACCTTTAATAAATAGTTTTTAGGGTTGGAGGGGGGGTTTAGGTTTTTGGGTCCGGGTTAGGGTTCGATGAGACGGTTTCAACGCCGCTGTAATGAGTTCAATCGGAGTTCGTTTGACCCAGTTCTTAGGATTTCTTAGTGAAAAACCACTTTTTAGTGAAACCGTCCCCTATATGTGTGTGTGTGTGTGTATATATATATATATCAAATTTATAATTACATTATATACTATGTTAGAAACCCATGTATTGCATGGTTGACTACATAAAAATTAAATAGTTTGTAAAGAAGATTTAGGAATTATAAAACGATATATTAAGTTTTAAGTAAATATTAAAGCAATAATATTGAAAATGAAAAGAAACGAAAAAAATAAAATATTAAGGAGCTAGAATTATGACATGTAACGACATGAGTTATTTAATTAATGATTAACCAAATAATGATTAATGATTTAAAATACATAAAAAAAGGTCTACAAAATATCACGTCACATAATTTAAGTTTTAAG
This sequence comes from Smallanthus sonchifolius, assembly GCA_023525975.1. Taxonomy (NCBI): domain Eukaryota; kingdom Viridiplantae; phylum Streptophyta; class Magnoliopsida; order Asterales; family Asteraceae; genus Smallanthus; species Smallanthus sonchifolius. Next base: position 69,089,815 of record CM042033.1, on the reverse strand, counting down.
TCGTATTATTAATAAAAATAATTTTTTAGTGACTTTTAAACTGTTAACCTTAGTTGACATGGTTTGTTTTTTTAATCAAACCATTTTATTTTATGGAAAGTTGGCAAATTTTACGGATGTAAATATGGAAACTTTATAAATTGGAAGAGATGATGGTGTAGGAAAAACAACGGGAAAATCATAAATTGAGATCATAGGAGCATGACACGTGTGCTCATATATCTTTTTTTATTGTGATAAAGTTTTATGATGACGCTTGTATATATGTAATGTATCATATTTTAATTTGTAATAGTTGTTATACAAATAAAAATTATACGATAATTGTTATGGTAAAAAAAAGAAAGAAATGTACTTAAAAATCTCAACGGGTATTTTTTTAACAAATTAACGGGTATACCCGATACCCACGGGTATGCCTGATACCCAATGTGCAATTATCCAACAAATACCCGACGGGTATTGGGTCAGGTATGGGACACGATTTTTAATCGGGTATGAGACTGGAATTACCAATACTCGACCCAAATCCGGCCCATTTCCATTCCTTCGTTATTTAGTAACATGCCACTCAAGAGTAATTGTTAGGAGGGTGAGATAAAGACAAACCTTACTTTTATCTAAGGAGATAGAGAGGCTACTCCCAAATAGATACTCAACTTAAAAGTCTTATTTTTTAAATACATGTAGCATAAAGTACTTATTAGTAGTAGAAAGAGAAAAGAAAAGAAGGGAAAAAAGAGGACACTAATCACCTAGAAGCTAACTAGCACCGACACCTAAGAATAAATGTAGTCACAACTCACAAGTGTAGAACAAACCAATACACCAAGACCTATCTAAGACCAAATCTATAAGCATCTTAAAAATCCTTAACATTTATTCAACATCTTCAAAAACTTGTACCACCGATCATGTCCTTGATGAAACACACGCATTACAAATCATGCCTAACATGTCCATCTCATGTCCGTTTGATTCCCCCTCCACTGCCTAATTGCAAGAAAACATATGAAGCATTTTATTTATTCCTTCATTTGTGCTAAGTTAGTGAAAAAAAAAGAAACAATATTATGGGTATTTTACTATTTTGTCCTAACACACTCGCGTCTAGATTCCTTCTTATGTGTTTTTTTTATTTATTATTTTTACTAGTTCTTTTTACATTAACCCTCTATCTTATAAGTATATATTTTATTATACATCATGTAAAAACCATTCACGAATTTACCATGGCTAATTCCAAAAACTTTCAAGGTTAATTAAAACCCCTCATGTACAACACAATTCACCTTAATTATTTACTGTGGTTAATCCCTAAATTTTTCTTAGGACCACATGATTTCTTCTGCCTCATTATACAAGTAGAAACAAATCTCGTTCCTTACACATCTTCCACTAAATCCAATATTTGTTACCCGACCCTCATTTCTATCGACATAAAAGATAAAACCAACCTTATGTTACCGGTCCTCACACGTGTTTCTCGATAACGATTTCGCATTTTATAACGAGCATGTATCGTAAAATAACAATACCGTTAATCTTTATAATAGAAGTATTTTTCATCAAGTGTACTATGTCACGATGAATAAAAATATCTAAGTGTCAAAAAAATATTTGTGAATATAACTTTGTTGGTTAGGACTTAGGACCTTTTAGCATACAACTCTTCAAAATGAAAGGATATGCATGCATTCATTGAACTCACGTGGGTCATGCATGCAATTATGCAAATACATTCGGTCATCAATGACACAAATTTATGATTCAATCCAATACCTACTAGAATTCATGTTGCAAGTTACAACAAAAATCTTCTTTCGATCACATATCAAGTGTTGGAAAGTTCAAATTTTAAAACAAATATACAATTATATGTGTATATATGTTATGTATAACTAATAATTTATGGATTTATGTTCTTGTTGAGAAAAGCTTCGTAGATGTGTCTAAAATGGAGCTAAGGTAAATGTAATGAAATATTGATGTCAAACTTAGAGTGTTTGCCAAAGAGGTTGTGGTGTAGTGGTTGAGGTGAGGCCTGAAGTCCCAAGGGACCCGGGATCAATCCCTACCACCACCATTAATTTCTGAGCCATGCAAATGAGGCCTAGTTCTTAGGTTGATGCACCAGGGTTTTACCCACGCCGATCCAAGGTTCGAGCCACGGCTCTCCCTCAAGCCCGGAAGGGGCCGTATTGGGTGGGATTTTTCCTTGGATGCTCTCCAACTTTGACGTCAAGTGGGCCCGGTTAAGACAACATATTGGCCGGAGTTGGACGAGGCTCTCTCATGTGACGGGGGTGCGATGTCACAACATTCAATGTTCGTCGTTCAAAAAAAAATAAAATAAAAATTAGAGTGTTTAGAATGAAACTTGAAACTTTAATTCCAACTAAAGGAATATCCACGAGGCATTAGAGAAGTGATGAGAACGTCGTGGGGACCCTATAGATAAGTTTCACTAAGGTCTCGGAGAGAAGCCTTTATGAGGAATTAAGAGTGGATTGGAAAGCATGATAAGAGATCATGCAATACATGACAAATATGTGAATCTGTGAATGTGTGATAAAGACTAGTCTAGCTTTAAACCCAAGTAACGGTGTACTCATGAAGTAACAAAGAAGTGGTGGGAACGCTGCGGGGACCCTATATATAAGCTTCTTTGGTGCTTCAGGAAGAAACTTTTACAAAGGTTTAGGGTGAGGGCTAGGTCTAAAGGCATGCTAATGATGCATGCCATTATGTGATAAGAATATGAGATAAGGCTAGTCTAACACTAAATTCGAGTAACGGAGTACCCTCGAGATGTCAAAGAAGTGGTGGAAACGCTGCGGGGGACCCTATATATAAGCTTCTTTGATGTTTTAAGGCAAAACCTTTACAACGGTTTAGGGGTGTAGGTGATGAGGGATTGTTTTACACATGCTAAATATATTTAATTGAATGTTTTTAACCCTAATCATTTGACAAACAATCTACTTTTACTTGTTTCTATATTTTGTAGGTTGAAGGTAGAAAATTAGCTAAAACTCTAACTTTCGTATAATATTATTGAACATGTTAGTTAATACAAATTTATATGATTATGAGAAATATAAAAGCTAATAAAAAAAATAGAATTGGGTTTACCCTAGTACGCATCCCGAAGGCAGAGGAGAAGGACGGCAATTTGAGGGTAGTGCTAGGTCACGCAAAAAGAGGCATCAACCTCTTGGTTGATTGGTGGTTGTGTTCAAACCGAGAGAAAGGAAAGAGGAAGAAGGAAAGAGGAAGAATTCATGAGCGGCTAATCCATCCGTAATCATTCCCGGGTTTAGGGTTTTGTAAGTTTTAAGGTTTTTACTATGTCTTTGAATTGAAACTATTTTTCTTGTAATCATTGGGTTTGTAAAACATTAGTGATTAGTTTTGTATTGTTATGAACTCACGAGTGTCAAGGTTTTCTTGTACCGTTGACCTTGTGAGATGATAATTGCTATGACTTTGATTGATGTTATGGTTTATTGATTACTCTAATTCTATATTGCATACATTTGTCTAGATTTCATTCGTGAAGGTTTCCTTGCACCATTTGCCTATGATGTATGAATGTTGATGTTCTTGATTAGAATTGATTTAACAAATCTAGATAACCGTTATGATTACTTGAATTTGGTTCTTTGGCATTGTATTTCCTAATTACTTAAAATCTTGAAACCCGAGTGTGATTCATTTTATCATATTTATTTAGTAATTGAGTTTATGTTCTTTGTAATCAACCAAATTAAAAATCAGTTTTTCATTCTTAGATTAACTTAGGTAATTTATTTAGGTTTAGGAAAGATTAGCCAGACAAAACATATAACACTGACCACATGCTACTCGTGGATACGATACCCTACTTACTCTAGCTATCTAGTTTATTTAGGTTTTTGCATGAATCAAACGACGGTCATCAGTAGGCTAGGTATAAAGGCATAGCAAGAATGCATGCCAAAGAACATGACAGACTGTGTATTATGTGGTGCTTGAAATGGAAATGGGATGTCCAGCCCACGGGGCGGGTCTTGAAATTTGAAATACAAATGGGATGTCCAGTCTGGAGGGCAGATCCTGAAATAAATGGCAACAAGGCATCCAACCTACATGACGGGCCTTGTGAATAACACAGAACGTCCAGCCTACAGGGCGGGTTCTGGAAGGAAGGGATGTGAGGTGTCCAGCCTACAGGGTAGGACTTACAAATCATAAAAGAAGTAACACAGTGTACTTACTTAGCGAAAGCTAATGTAAAAATGTTTTCAAACACTGCAGGGAAAGGCACTCAAAGGACCTGAAGATTCCTGGATAAAGCCTGGCGGAGTGGGAAGAGAATCCCTATGTAGATGTAATACGTATCATTTATGTTTATGTAAAAACAATATTTACATAATAAAGTATGCCTTTGTCACGTTAGTGATAAGGTTTTGAAAATCTGGGACCAATTTTCGCAATACAACTCTGATAAAATAAAGGTAATAAGAGTAGGGCGTTTCAGCAAAACCCTAACCGACAAAGGCGGAAAAGAACAAACGAATCATGCATACCTTTCTTTGTATAGGCATGATTAAATCCTCATCAGCGCGATGCTTGGATCCTGCTCCGATCCCATCCAACCCCTCATATCATTGGCGGTCACAGCCAACAACGCATGGACTCGCCTCAATTCATATTATGCGAGTGTCTCTCGCAGCCGTATTATTTCTCTCAAATCAAAGCTCGCTACAAACCCGAAAGGTAACCGTGCTATTCAAGAATACCTTCAAGAAATCTGGAGCATATCCGATGATTTAGCACTTGCACATCACCAATCGGAGATGACGATCTTATGGTTCATATTCTCTCCCAAGTTGAACCTTAATATAGCACCATTGTTGATGCCATCAAGGTAAGAGAAACATCGCTCTCATATCCGGAACTTTTTTGAAAAACTAATGGACTTTGAACGAAAGTTAAAAGAGGCGATTCCAAATCCCACTCCAATTGTTACCACGATTAACTATACCTCTTGCCAACAGGCCGAAACTCGGCCCCCAACTCGTTCTCAAGAAATACTCGGCCTGCTACAATACGGTAGCAACGACCACAAGAGGGCAGTCGCACTAAATGGTCTGCCAACTTAATAGAAAGCCACCCAAACCGAAACAATCTTTTCTGTCACTTTTGTAATATTTCCGGTCATTCCACTAAAGACTGTTGGAAGTTATCTCGGTTTCTTAATGATAACAATATCACAATTTATTTATATGATTAAATCTTTATAAATCCCTAACATTTGTCCTTTGTACCCTGTTTGATTCCCGAGGTGTTTGCACGTGCAATCCAATGCATGGCCGTGCATTGCTCATTTTGAGGCCTATAAATAGAGGGCTTGAGTTCTTCATTCCACACATCTGAATATACCCATCCATACCTCAAGAACACACCAGAGAGAGCTTATTTCGTAGTTTAGAGTAGTAGTAGTGAGTAGAGGGGCTCTTCCTCCTTGTTCCACAATAGGGGAGCCTACGAAACTCAGCGTTACGCTAGTTAGCATGGCCATTCGTGGCTAAGCTTCTTGTATTGCTAGGGTGAAGATGATGTTTGGTGCATGTTAATGTTTGACGTATTAATCTAGTGGTATGTTTATGTCTTTAATTATTCGTCCTTAAAACCACCATTTGGTGGGATTTTATTATTGTCTAAATCCGTCTTTATATTTGTGAGTGTTCTTGATTTTAAAGCGTAAGATCGTAAAACCTTTTTAATCAAACTTTTTTTGAAACTTGTACGTCTTTATACAAACAGAGATTGATAAGCCAATGCTTGGTCAACATTATTAAAAGGTTTACGATCAAGCCTTGGCTTATCAATCTCTGCTTGTATAAAGACGTACAAGTTTCAAAGAAAGTTTGATTAAAAAGGTTTTCGATCTTACGCTTTAAAATCAATAACACCCACAAATATAAAGTCGGATTTAGACAATAATAAAAGCCCACCAAATGGTGGTTTTAAGGACGAATAATTAAAGACATAAACATACCACTAGATTAATACGTCAAAACATTAACATGCACCAAATATCATCTTCACCCTAGAAATACAAGAAGCTTAGCCACGAATGGCCATGCTGACTAGCGTAACGCTGAGTTTCGTAGGCTCCCCTATTGTGGAACAAGGAGGAAGAGCCCCTCTACTCACTACTACTACTAGAAATGAACTATTATATCTATCTTGAGGTATGGAATGGTGTGTTGAGGTGTGTGGAATGAAGAACCCAAGCCATCTATTTATAGGCCTCAAAATGAGCAATGCACAGCCATGCATTGGATTGCATGGGTGTGAAAACACCTTGGAAATCAAACATGGTACAAAGGACAGTGTACCGGAGCCTGGGGACGCCAGACAGCCATTGCACGACCGTGCATAGCATTGCACGGTCGTGCAATGCTCTGCCTGCTCCCCAGGCTTGTCTTTTAGCTCCTTGTTGACTTATGTTGACCTGGTTTGACTTCTTGGGGGTCAATGCTTGGGTTTGGTCCTCCAAAAGCTTGATTTCTTCATGTTTTAAGATGGTTTTTGCTCTGTTTATCTTGGGACACCGAATAACCTGCAATTGTGAATATTAACGCATTAAGTATCATTTGCAAGGCTATTAATCGATTAGTACCATAATATGGGGATTGTTATGCATGCAAAACATGTATAATTTAGGGCATATCAGAGAGAAATATTCGCCGGGGTACCACTTCGTCCGCACATCGCAGAAACAACTACTCAAGGATCACAATCAAAGGAAATCCCACCTCCTGCTCCAGTGAATACTCCTCCAAAAGTTCCAACAAAAAAAGCATTCCATTCTCACATACCACACCGAGGGAGGTTAGTAAAGCAGAAGACTGACGAACAATATGAGAAATGCATCTAGCTATTAAGCCAAATCCATGTCAATCTTCCCTTCCTGGATATCATACAACAAATGCCTAAGTATGGACGTTTCTTAAAGGATTTCCTTACAAATAAAAGAAACATGGAAGAGGCGGTAAAGAGGACCAACCATTGTGTCGCTCTTATTGAGAGATGTCTTCCGAAGAAACTTTCAGATCCTGGAAAATTCTCTCTACCATGTTCTATCGAACCACTTCTGATAACCTTCGTGCTCGCTGATCTAGGAGCAAGTGTGAATGTAATGCCATATGTCATGTTTAAAAGGCTAAAAATTGGAAATCCACGACCTGTCAATGCAACTATCGATCTCGCAGATGGATCAGTCAAATCACCTATAGGAGTCATTGAGAACTTACTAGTGAAAGTCGGCAAGTTTGTCTTCCCTGCCGATTTCATGGTTTTAGAAATGGGACCCGACTATACAGTACCTTTGATTTTGGGTCGTCCATTTTTAGCTACTTCCCGAGCCGTTATTAACATGAATGAAGGAATTTTGACACTTCGTGTCAGAAAAAAATCAGTGACTTACAACATTGGAGGAAATGAGTGCTTATCCAATGATCCCTTTGAAATTGCATAATTCATCGATACTAATCTCGACTACCAGCTAAAGAAAGCCAATGAATTCAACAAAGGAAAGAAACAAGATCTTGGCAAGGGTTTTAACAACACTAACTGGATCGATGAGTACTTTGATAAGCTACCAAAAATGAAGGACTTGAATGAAGGAACAAGAGATACGGGGGAAGTCGATGGCCTCCACCTAAAGAAAGACTGATGAAGCACGTACGAGTCCGACCAGCGACCCTTAAATAAACGTGGCGCTTCCGGGAGGCAACTCGATGATCATGAATAAATTGAGAAGTTGGTGCATACGGCAGAAAGCATGGACCTCAGTTTTGGTTTTCAAATCTAAGTTTCTATTACTTCAGCCTCCAGGTATGCCTTCTTGATACTAGGACCTTAGTAGCTTAACTACTACCTTTTATTTTCCTTATCTGCTTTTATGTTTTCCTTTATGTGTCAGGTAGAATAGCATCACCAGACAGTCTCTCTACTTCTTTGAAGAATCAAACTCCATCTCTACAACCTGAGGAATCGAAAACCACATCATATTTCTGAGAAATTCGATGAAGTCTTTGAAGCAAAGTGTTGACAAGCAGCTGATAGGCACAACCTGACAGCAGCAACAAGTTTTGGCCGTAGGTTATACACCGAATTGATCGGGGGAGTACCAGTTTCTTTTCCCTTAAAACTTCATGCATTTAAATTTCTGCATAACATTCCATTACATGCATTTGTACATTGAGGGCAATGCACAGTTTTAAGTGTGGGGTGGGGAATTAGAGATTTAGGACTACTTGTAACCTCAAAGCAATAAAATTTTAACTCTTGATTTTCTACCCATTTGACTAAAACATTACAAAACCCTACCTTTCGTAAAACCAAAAAAAATTTCAAAAATTTTAAACCCAAAAATCTAAACCTCTTTGAGTTCGCACCTAATTAAATAAAATAAATACATGGGAAGTAGAAACAAATGGATATTATGCATAACAAATCACTAAACCTTATCCCATACGTTTCCATCATGTGAGAATAATCTGAGCCTTTTCACGAGCATTATTATCATTATTTTTCGCATGCTCTTTCATTTGGTATATTGAGTGTTTTTCAGTCGGATTTTATGCATAATTAGAACTTGTGTGACTGATACACATCAAGACCATGAACTAGTAGAAGTATGAAAGTGATTGATGCACCTAGGACTTTATTACCCCTATGTATTATCCTTAAACCTAAAAATCCCAAAAATATAATCCGCCTAGATAGCCCTCTGAGCCTTAGCCTTTTCTTTTCTACTACCCACATTTATCACCCAACCAGCTTTTCATAAACACCGATTATTGGCTAACTGTCTTCGAAATGGAAAAATTATCCTATGTCGTTATTTCGAGCTTATTACCATTAAGGCAACTTTGGAAAGAATCTGTTTTACTCAAAGAATTGGAATATACAAAAGGTGGATGTATTAGGAAGAAACAACCGAACTATCTGCAAGGAATTTATGGAAAAATTATTTCAAGGAAATTGAGGAAAAAGAATTATTGAAGAATTTGTCTTGATTTAAAGAAAAGAGAGAAAAAAATAGAAAAAGGAGAAAAGAAAAAGAAAGAGAGAAGTTGGTCTTTTACCGATTAGACCTTAAAGAACTGAATATGCCTTCTTTTGATTACAATTTGCTTTCTTGCCTTCATTTCGCAAAGCCTTAATTACCACCTGAACTCCGAGAGAAAGTTTTCAAAGCAAAAAATGATGTAAGAAAACGGTGGCGCAAGCAAGAACAACTGCCACCATTTTGCGGTTTGTAAAAAAGTGCCGCAAAAAAATACGACAAATGTGTGAAGTGTGGAAACTGGAGCCACGATGGAAAGTGTAGCAAGAATCAAACTCATTCCCAACATGAGTATACGCATCTGATCAAAGTAGGAGCTGTTAGGCTACATGCCGAAAGATCCGTACGGATAGGAAGTAATGTGTACTATGCAGTGAGGAAATAGTTAAGAATGATAAGAGATCTTGGTCTTGGCAATCTGACCATAAAAGAGCCCTCAGATTAGGTATACCCTCATGATCTGAGTACTGTAGAGAGACCTGCTAGTATTTTCCATTTTAAGCCAGGAAGCCGTAGCTGTGTGTTCCACGATAGTTGCAGCCCTTCAAACCCATTTTAAATCCCTAAAATTCCAAAAACATTTTTCATTTTCACCCTTTATTTTTATTTTAGCCACATTAGAACCCTTTTAAAGTCCTTTTGATTCATGCATACTACTTAGTTAGTTGGTGGAGACTTAATCTGCATACAAGCTTATAACCATTGCATAATTCGATTCGAACTTGAGTGTTCCACTTACCCTACATTATCCATACATATATAACCCTAAATTTGAGTGAACATTGTGAGGAGTGAAAGCTTATGCATAATTGAAGTTCTAGTAGGCATGTCATGAATTCCATCATAGAAAAACATAAAAATAGAATAAGCAACTCAAGAGTTATCCCTGAGTTTTCAACTACTTGGAGCTCCATTTCCCTTGTAAAGTTTTTAGTTATGGGTCTCATCATGCATGAGTTTGCTTGAGGACAAACAAAGTCTAAGTGTGGGGTATTATGATATGTCCTAAATTATACATGTTTTGCATGCATAATAATCCCCATATTATGGTATTAATCAAACAAAAGCCTTGCAAATGATACTTAATACGTTAATATTTCACATTTGCAGGTTATTCGGTGCCCCAAGATAAACAGAGCAAAAACCAGCTTAAAACGTGAAGAAATCAAGCTTTTGGAGGACCAAACCCAAGCATTGACCCCCAAGAAGTCAAATCAGGTCAACAAGCAGCTAAAAGACAAGCCTTGGAAGTAGACAGGGCATTGCACGGTCGTGTAATGCCATGCACGGTCGTGCAATGCCATGCACGGCCATGCATTACCAGTCTTGCTCCCCAAGGCTCCGGTACACTGTCCTTTGTATCTTGTTTGATTCCCGAGGTGTTTGCATTCCCGTACAATCCAATGCACGACCGTACATTACTCATTTTAAGGCCTATAAATAGAGGGCTTGAGTTCTTCATTCCACACACCTAAATACACCCATCCATACCTCAAGAACACACCAGAGAGAGCTTATTTCGTAGTTTAGAGTAGTAGTAGTGAGTAGAGGGGTTCTTCCTCCTTGTTCCACAATAGGGGAGCCTACGAAACTCAGTGTTACACTAGTTAGCATGGTCATTCGTGGCTAAGCTTCTTGTATTGCTAGGGTGAAGATGATGTTTGGTGCATGTTAATGTTTGAAGTATTAATATAGTGGTATGTTTATGTCTTTAATTATTCGTCCTTAAAATCACCATTTGGTGGGCTTTTATTATTGTCTAAATCCGTCTTTATATCTGTGAGTGTTCTTGATTTTAAAGCGTAAGATCGTAAAACCGTTTTAATCAAACTTCTTTTGAAACTTGTACGTCTTTATACAAGCAGAGATTGATAAGCCAAGGCTTGGTCAACATTATTAAGGTCGTACATCTTTATACGAACTTCTTATGCAACCAAGAATTGGTGAACTAATGTTGGGAACGGTACGTCTTTATACTTGGTCTCATTGTTACACCGCATCCTGGTGAGCAAAATATAATCACCTATTTAACCTTAATACAAAGCATTTACGTTCGATGTCTTAAACCAACCTGGAGATGACCGTTCGAAGGGTTGAGGGTAACTGTTGTCCTTAATGGGAGGCACTACCATTTTAATTTAAAGGTTTTAATTCGTGAATCAAATGTCGTGAGGACGAGGCTCTAGCGGTGACCCGGGTCACAAGTTTGTAGTAGTTATATCACTAGATTAGTCAACTTAACATTATCACGTACTAAGCTGATTTGAAGCCCAAAGCAATACTGTTCATGACATGATCATTTCCAAGATATTTACTTTCCTACTATTTACTTTTATGTTCGTTACATTTCTGTTACACACTTCACACACGTTTTTACTTTTCTGTTATTTACTTTACCGTTATTTACTTTTCTGTCATTTACTCTCCCGCTTCACAAGCACACAAAACCCAATCACTAATTGATCCGGCTAAACGATAACAAAAGTTGAGTATTGGAAATCGACCGTGTCCATTGGTTCGATAGTTGGTTCTTACATAAACTATATTACGTTGCTATAGGTACACTTGCCTATTGTGTGTGTTTTTAAGTTAAAGTAATTATCATTTTATAAATTTAAAACCTGATATCGTAAAACTATCATAAAAATATATTTATGTATTTTCATATATTAAAAACGACACATCAACCATCAGTTTGCAGATGGTAAGCCGTACTAAGATTTAGCTAAGTACCCAAAGCTGATTGTAAGGATTGCCATAAATGAGAAGTGAATCATCCGTCACGATCAGAAATAATGTTGAGAGGTACAGCATGGCGACTAACAATCTCATCAATATAGATTCGAGCCAATTTCTCGACTCGATAGTCTTCACGAATGGGTAGGAAATGGGCAGATTTTGTCAAACAGTCGATGATTACCCATATAATATCATGACCATGAGACGTGTGCGGAAGTTTGGTTATAAAGTCCATGGCAATACACTCCTATTTCCACACGGGAATCTCGGGTTGTTCAAGTAAACCAGATGGACGCTGGTGCTCAGCCTTAACCTTTAAGCAAGTAAGGCACTTGGACACGTAGAAGGCAATGTCCTTTTTCATACCAGGCCACCAGTATTGGGTACGAAGGTCTTTATACATCTTATCTGCACCAGGATTCACAGAATAACGAGTCTTGTGAGCCCCGTTCATGACAAAGGTACGAAGATTATCATGGTCTGGAATCCAGATACGATTTAGGAAGTAAAGTAACCGATTGGGCTTGGTGACGGAAAGGTGTTGTGCTTCAAGGATGCGAGTTTGAATGTCATTTTGGATCTGAATGCTGTGGATCTTGGAAGATTCCTTACGACTAAGAGCATCAGCCACGACATTCGCCTTACCAGAATGGTAACGAATATTGCAGTCGTAGTCGTTTAGGAGTTCAAGCCAACGCCTTTGCCTCATGTTGAGTTCTTTCTGATTGAAAATGTGTTGGAGACTCTTATGATCGGTGAAAACCTCACACTTAGTACCATATAAGCTGTGCCTCTAAATTTTGAGGGCGAATACGACCGCACCCAGTTCGAGATCATGCGTCGTATAAATCTTTTCGTGGATTTTGAGTTGTCGGGACGCATAAGCGATCACTTTTCCTCGTTGCATTAGAACACAACCAAGGCCTAAGTGGGAAGCATCACAGTAAATGACAAAGTCTTCGGTTCCATCGGGAAGTGTCAGGATAGGAGCCTCACATAATTTCTGCTTAGGGATTGAAAGGCTTCCTCTTGTTTTGGTCCCCACTCGTAGGCTTGCCTTTATGTGTTAAGGTTGTGAGTGGCACCGCGATCTTTGAAAAGTTTGATATGAAACGACGATAATAGCCCGCTAACCCAAGAAACGAGCGGACTTCGGTAGGGGTTTTTGGAGCTTGCTAGTTCTTCACCGCTTCAATCTTAGTGGGATCTATGTGAATACCCTTCTCATTGATGGTGTGACCCAAGAATTGGACTTCCTTTAGCCAAAATTCACACTTGAAGAACTTAGCGTATAATTGCTCCTTCTTCAAGAGATCCAAAACTAAGGGCAATTGTTTTTCGTGTTCCGCTTTTGATTTTGAGTAGATGAGGATGTCGTCAATGAAGACGATCACAAACTTGTCCAAGTACGGTTTACACACGCGGTTCATAAGATCCAAGAATACTGCGGGTGCATTAGTTAATCCGAAGGGCATAACCATGAACTCGTAATGACCGTATCTTGTACGAAAGGCTGTCTTGGGGATATCAGATTCAAGGACTCGTAACTGGTGGTAACCAGAACGAAGATCAATCTTAGAGAAATAAGTCGAGCCTTGAAGTTGATCAAACAAGTTGACAATCCTTGGAAGTGGATAATGGTTCTTCACAGTAAGCTTGTTGAGTTCCCGATAGTCGATGCACATCCGGAAGGAACCATCCTTCTTTTTGATAAATAAGACGGGTGCTCCCGAAGGAGAAACACTAGGACGAATAAATCCTTTGTCGGAAAGTTCTCGAAGCTGGCTTTAAAGCTCTTGCATCTCTGATGGTGCAAGACGATAAGGTGACTTGGCCACGGGGTTTGCTCCTGGTACTAGATCAATACTGAATTAGACTTGACGTGTGGGAGGAAGACCAGGTAAGTCTTCAGGGAAGACTTCAGGAAAATCTTTGATCACAGGAATGTCTTGGAGATTCTTGTCTTTGCCTTTTCGTTCCACAATATGAGCCAAAAATGCCACACATTTCTTCCGTAAGTACTTTTGTGCGGTAGGGCAAGACATAAGTTTGAGTCCTTTCGACGGCTCCTCAACATAAACGTTCAAAATGCCGCCTGAGTCAAGAGAGATACGAATATACTTGTCAAAACAGACGACTTCAGCACGGTGATTGGTCAGCCAATCCATTCCTACTATGATGTCAAAACCTCCGACAGCCATAGGAATAAGGTTGATTGAGAAGTCATGATCATTCAAGTTTAAGGTACAATCTCTAATAATGGTGTCACATAAAACAGAATAACCATCCGCTACTATAATATCAAAGGGTTTGTCTAAATTAGCTTGACTCATAGCAAGTTGTGGTTCAAATTCAAAGGACACAAAACTTCTACCGGAAGCAGTATCGAACATGATAGTATCATATTGTTGATTAATTGGGTACGTACCGTTCACCACATCGTTGTTGGCTTGAGCCTCATTGGCATTGATGTTAAAGGCACGTCCATGAGCTACGGGGTTTGCATTCCCCTAATTCACATTTCCCCGGTTCATGTTCCCCTGGTTCATGTTTCCCTGAATCATGTTGCCCTGATTCATGTTGGCTTGGTTCACAATGACCAACCTAGGGCAACGGTTCCTGAAATGATTTGGGTCGCCGCACTCATAACAAGCACGACGCTGGACGATAGCAGCAGGAAGAGGAACAGCAGGTTGGTAGGCTTGGTTAACTCTGGGCACAACACGGCATGTGTTAGCCATATTCCCAGAACGTCCACAGTTTGTGCATAAACGACATGGCATATTGGTAGTATGATGGAGCTGGCAAGTGTTGCACAGAGGTAGAGTCCCCACATATGGCTTCTTGTTGGGGTTGAAGGTAGTAGGGGCTACTTGGGTTAAAGGAGCAGGTGTGATAATAGCAAAATTCTTGCCTTTCCTTTTCTTGCCAAAGGAGGAAGGCTCAGTCTTGGTCTCCTTGGTGGGTTCAGTGGTGGTTTTCTCAAGGGTATTGTTGGCACCCTTTTTAGATATGGTCCCTGCCTTAACATGATTGTCCGACAGGGTAGCAGCAAGACGGATGGCTTCCTCGAGAGTGGCTGGGTTACTACCCAAAACAGTGTCCTGAATCTGCATGGGCAGACCATTGATGTACTTTTCAATGGCTCGGGAGAGAGTAGTGACCATATAGGGCACTAGGAGGCTAAGCTTATGAAAATGGGTGGTGTAGGCAAGGCTTTCACCACTGTCTTGTTTGAGATCCCAGAACTCAGCTTCCAGTTTCTTGACCTCATTACGGGGGCAAAACTCATCGGTCATGAGTGTCTTGACATCATCCCAAGGTAGAGCTAGAGCAACTTCTATCCCACGGTTACGTTTTTCCCCGTTCCACCATGTGAGTGCCCTCTTCTGGAAGACACTAGTAGCATAACGAACCTTTAGGTTCTCAGGGCAGTCGGCATTGATGAAGGTTCCCTCAATGCTTTCGAACCATTGGAGAAGTCCAGTGGCTCCTTCATTCCCGTAGTACTTGGTGGGGTTGCAGGAGTTGAAATGTTTGAACGTGCACGTGGGATTTCTTGGAGCTGCATTCTAGTTCAGTTGGTTGACTATGGTTGGTAGGATCGTAGCCATTTGCTGGATGAGCCTGTTAGTGGGGTTGTTCCTATGTTCACGACGGGGAGGCATTCTACAAATGGTTGAATAGAAAGTTCATAAGATGTGAATCATATATAAGAGTTTGTAATAAAATCATAACGTAATTAAAACATGGATGGTACCCATTATAAATGGATACATTGACTTATCAAAGTATTTTAAGTTCATCTAATGTCTGAGAAGTCATGCTTTAGTCTATAAGTGGACACTCATCCCAAGAATTCCCAGAAAAGCAAAACTGGTCTATCGGTTGATTTGGATTTATACAAGATGCTTTCCTAGACAGAACTCCCAGAATTCAGACATCCACCCTTCCGGATTGCACAAGTTCTCATTCATTAGTTAGAACTTACATACCTTTCATGAGAGTTTCATTTGGATTAGACTCTTAAGTCTAAGAGTATGTTTCAAGTAATCCATATAGTTGTTGTGTATGTAATTGCACCATGTAGACAAAGTAAATGGAGATAGGTAAGTGGGTTAAGTATAGAGTGGAGTTCCTAATAATAGACACGAGTTAAACTCATGTTTGTGACTCCTAGGTTATAGTCTAGGACATGTGTGTCTAATAACCTAATTCCCTATAATCATAGCTCTGATACCAATCTGTCACACCCCAGCCGGCGACGGATTATACGTCGGGGCTGACGCGGTTGTTCATAAGCACATGATCATCTATTTAATGTGAAAGTATTTATTCATCAAACTTAAAAGCATTCGTTGCAAAAAAATAGAAGACGAAACGTTCATGACATAACATAAATTAAATTTCAAACTAGGTGTCACACCCCAACCGACGGCTGAATACGTCGGTGCGGACGTGTGGACTGTTCATAAGCTTATGATCAATTAAAGTTTCATATATTAATTACATCAAGATTCATTACAATAGTTCAACTCAACAACTAAAATCAAATACATCAACATGTTCAATTTCTTTGTTTATTAAGTCCAAATCCTATTTATAGTATCTTGCATATGATCTCATACCCTAGTACCTGAAACATGATGAAAACAGTGTCAACTAAAAATAGTTGGTGAGCATACATAGGTTTTGACACCATAAGTACAGTTCAAATGTTTTGTGTACAAATCATATGATACATGGTTTATAAAGCATTTATGGAGAATCTAAGTTAAGCTAGTTGCACAAATGTAACCTTGTAACTGAAGGGCATAACAACACATGTTATCATGATGTAATTGTAGGGCATAACAACACATGTTATCCTGATGTAAATGTAGGGCATAACAACACATGTTATCCTGATGTAAATGTAGGGCATAACAACACATGCTATCCTGATGTAGGGCATAATGATAAGTGATCAAAGTTTCATGTATTAAAGGGTGCAATATGTTATATTTATGCAAATTAATATGGGGAATACAAAGGTTTTGTGTAGCTATGCATGTGCAGGTGTTGGAAGCTTAATGTATGATTTTAGAAGATATTATGCGAGAGATGCAAGTCGGGCTGAGGACAATAAACTTAGCGCTAACCGGGAGGCAACCCGGCTTGTGATTGTCTTTATTTTGTCTTTGTTTTGTTTTGTGTTGTGTTGTGTGTTTTAGTTTCGTCACCATAGCAACACTCAAGTGTGGGGAAGACTCATGGAAGACTTACGAGTCCATTTTTGGTGGTGGTTTAGGCACTCTATGATCGCCTCTAATCAGGTTCATGTACTCTTTCTCATATTTATGTTGTTTTGATTGAACTATTTTGTTTTTGTTTATTTTTGTGTGTTTTTTGTTTGAAACTCGGTTGATTGTGTTGGGTGGATGCTTATGGTTATGGGAATCTTTGAGTTTGATATTTAGAGATATTGGGTATTGGGTGTTTTGGCACCCACTAACCGCATTTTTATATTTCATAACTATTTACATTGGGACAATGTAAGGTTCAAGT
Source organism: Smallanthus sonchifolius (assembly GCA_023525975.1). Lineage (NCBI taxonomy): Eukaryota > Viridiplantae > Streptophyta > Magnoliopsida > Asterales > Asteraceae > Smallanthus > Smallanthus sonchifolius. Next base: position 69,072,402 of record CM042033.1, on the reverse strand, counting down.
GTGGGGATGTGGGAAATCTTGGAAACCATACAAATTTTTTGATAATTGTTTTACAAAGTGTTTGGTAGAGGTCTTTGGTCATGGTTAATTCACTAAGTACTTGATTAAGTCTTTCCAACAAATGATAAAAAAAAATATATATTTGGAAATGTTGAATTCGGGAGTAACAAAATTGAAGGTGATGGTTCGCATGCACATGTCAGTAACCTATTCCCACCATTTTTGTGAGATTTTGAGCCAAATTGATATATATATATATATTTGCTTATTTGAGTGGTTGGCCACTTTGTTTCACATTTTAGAACTTGCATAATGTTGATACATGTTGAGACCTTGAACCAATTGATTGCACAAAAAATGATAAAGGCATTAGGAGAAACTGTTTTTATTTTTAGCCATTTTTATACCTTTACCCGTTAATATCCACTAGATGCCCATTCTGAGCCTATACCTTTTCTTTTGACAAAACCCACAACATTAACCCATTCACCTTTTAGCCTTTTCTTTTTAAACCTATGATTTGGAATTCAATTAACTTAGATTGTTGTAGTTGCGGTTGCAATTGAGAAAAAAAAATTAAAAAAAATTTAAAAAAAATGAATGAAAAAGAAATACAAAAATAGTATTGGGTCAACATTTGCCCAAAGGTTTTGAGTATTAGTTTGAGCTACAATAAAAGATGTTATTGGGTCAGTTTAACTCAAGTTTCATTTGATAGTTTGAGGAAATAAGAACTTTAGTGTTGATGGGTCATTTATACCCATAGTAGGGATTTGAAAGTTTTATAGTTGATTTGTAACTTCATTAGTTGAATTCCATACCTTTAGCCACTTTAAAAAATCCTTATCCATACCCGTAAACCTAGCCTACATTACAACCCTTAAAAGACCTTATTTGTGCGTTTTAGTTGTGTTAGTAGGGGAAGATGTGATCAATATGCAAGCCTATGATAATGTGGTTCATTGTTTGGTTTCGAGTGAAAAATACTAGCACGTCATCGCTAGTCCACATATGAAGCCGAGTGGAGTGATTGATTGTGAGGGGTGTGCGCATGCAAAGCCATAACTGGATATGAGTTAAGCTCGTTCAAGTGTTTCCTTTTGTTTAAAAGTTATCGATTGTTTGTTGGATTGTAAATCTATTGAGAGTATAATTCTTATGAATCTTGCATGACCTTGGACCTTAACTTATGTTTAGTGAAAACAATTATTTGAGAATTTGTAATGTGAATTTAAAGCAAAAGACTTTGCTTGAGGGCAAGCAAAACTCAAGTGTGGGGATGTGATAAGTGATCAAAGTTTCATGTATTAAAGGGTGCAATATGTTATATTTATGCAAATTAATATGGGGAATACAAAGGTTTTGTGTAGCTATGCATGTGCAGGTGTTGGAAGCTTAATGTATGATTTTAGAAGATATTATGCGAGAGATGCAAGAGTTGGAAGGAAGACGGAGGAAACGGGGCAAAAATGCATGAGCCAGTGTAAGCCTACGCCACCTGGCGTAATCCTACGCCACCCAACGTAAGCTTACGCCGCCCAGCATAGGCCTACGCCTAACCAATTCTTTCACAGCAGGTTTCAGGGATGCGTACGCCACCCCAGCGTAAGCTTACGCCAGTTACGTTATTTTGAAGCGGATTTTCGGGAAACTGCCGATTTTGAGAGTTTAAGTGGGGGTTTCTTCCCCAAATTCAAAATCACCTTTTGAATAGCAGTTTTGGGCGATTTTTGGCAGATTTTTGGAGGCTAGAAACATATTATTGAATATCGGTATCAAGAAATTGAATAATCGAAGATGAATTCCACAACCATGAGCGGCTAATCCACCGGTAATCATTCCCGGGTGGATTATTTGTAAGTTTTTAGGGTTTTTATCATATGCTAGCTTTGAGAAACAATTCTTGTAATCGTTTGGTTTGAAATACTTGAATCTTTGTGTTTATTATGGTTATGAACTCACGGGAGTCGATAAATTCTTGCACCATTGACCCCGTTAGATGATAATTTCTATGAACTTCGATTTGTGTTGAATCTATTGATTAATCTAATTCTATATTGCATACATTTGTCTCGATTTCATTCGTGAATATTGTTTTACACATTTGCCGAAGATGTATGAATGTTGATGTTCTTGGTTAGATTTGGTTAAGTTGATTTGGATAACCATTTGATTGTTTGAACTCATATGATGGTGTGATAATCTCTAATTACTTGTGAACTTGAAACCCGGGTGTGATTCCTTTTTAATTATTGTTTACAACTTAAACCGTTTATTTGCTACTTGATTACTCGTGATCGTTTTGCTAGTTGATAATCATTGCTTGTTGGATTTGTTAATTTCACCTCAATCATTGCTTGTGTTTGGTCAGAAAGACCCATTGCAACTTCATAAATCACATTGTTAATTGAAGTTAAGCACCGACCACAAACTCTTCGTGGTTCGACACCCTTCTTACCCTAACTAGTTTAAGGTGATTAGGACACTCTAATTCTTTATCTTTGACCGGTCCCTTCGACACCGATCACATAACAATCAAATGTTATCCTTATGTAATGTATTAATGATTACACGAGTATGTCATGTATATGTAGCCTTAACAGTTAGCATTCAAGCAAAAATAAACACATATGATCATATTGGAGAATTGTACGTATGTAATTGTAAATAATGTGTTATTGAGTAATCATGTTTCACCCCAAAAATGTACAAAAAGGAAAATGGGCTATGTAAACTCACTTGTATAGATGGTGTAGATAGCACGAACAATAGGTAGTAAAAGTGATTCTTGTAAATCACAAAGTTAACCTAGAGTGAGAATTTATGATCTTGAATTAATAATGTGTACGGAGTCTATGTCATGATCAAATGTTCATCGGTTTAATATGTGTGGATTTGTACAAGGGTTGTGTCATTTTATGTGACAGGATGTAAGTCGAGAAAAGTTTGACATGTAAAATTGTAAGTTCAAAGTATATATGAAAAATAATATTTGTCTTTAGGGTTTATGTTTAATTAATTTAAATAAATAAATTCATTTAGGGTTTAAATAAATAAATCTATCTCATTTATTCATTTAATAATAATGTGCCAAGAAATATTGTAAATATATATTAGTATATAAATAGTTTGTATAGGTTTTAAATAAAATAATCATATAAACTTTTTATTTAGAATTTTTAGTTTTGTATTCGTAAGGAAGGATCAAATAAATGGTTTAAAATTCCCAAGTTGATAGTTGGGTTTATAAAACAATTTCCGTGCCTTGGGGTTTCAGAAAATAATTTTTATAAAAAAATTTGGGTTTAAACAAAATATATTAAAAAAAAAGAAAATTGATCAGGGGACACATGACCGTGCCAGGGTATGGGCACGACCGTGTTTAGGCATGGGACGCGACCGTGCCTAGCCAGGAGGCACAATCATGCCTGGGCACGAGGCACGACCGTGTCTGAACTTTTCCAGAAAACGAATTGGTTAAATCTTATAAGGTTGAATGCTGGAATCATGGGGCTTTCAAAGAGTAGGTGATGGCGAATTTGTCCATATAGTTTAATTGAATTTATATTGATTCTAGGGTGTTGTTCGATCAAACCCGAATGAAAATGAACCCTAGAATTCGTTTGTGTTAATTTCGATAATGTAAGCCCCAATTACCATAGAGCTTTTAATCTATGAATGAAAACGAAGTTATGGACATGTTTAATTACCTCTAACGATATCGAATTGATGGAGTTCGAGCAAAAGCAGGTTTGCCTTCGAGTGGCTTGTTCTCCGGCGGCTCTGTTTCCTTCTCCGGTGAAATCGAATGATGTTACAGGTTCTGTGGAACTCGTTTGAGGTGTGCAGATGGTTAATTGCAGAATGAAAAGAGTGCGAATTCGAGTGTAATCGTTGGGGGCTTCGACGGTTATGACGTAAAGTCCATAACTAGAATTAATTCGGGTTAATTGGCAGCGATGAATGGTTAGAAACAGCCTAATGATGTCTGAAACAATCAATGTCGAGTTATGGCTGCGAATTCGAACGTTTTGAGGCGTTACAGATTGAGTTTGCGTCTTGACTGTGCATGAGGCGCGACCGTGCCTGTAATTAGGCACGACCGTGCTTGGGCACTTGGAACGACCGTGTCTACTTAAGTTTTGATTAAATACAGAAGTAATCCTTGTAGTTTGGTGTTTGAGTTTGAGGAATGGCAGAATTAGTCCCTAGGGTTTGTGATTGGATAACTTGGACTAACTGGACTAATTGTGTTTGTGTGAGATAACAGAACTTGATTTAACGGAGTTATCTCTAAATAGCCGGATGTCACATTATACATATATATATATATATATATATTTGTAAGGCTAAAAGATAAATTTGTATGAATGAAATTCTGAGTTTAATACACTTTTGTAATTATGGTTAATGTGACACAATGAAATTAACCAGAATTGAAGTTGAAATATTGTTATTGCACAAAACAAAGCATAAGGAAATCATGGATGTTATACTAGGTCCAAGTCCTATATGATCAAGTTAGATCCTCAAACTGGTACACCTGAAACATGTGAGTAAATGTCAACCGCAAGTAGTTGGTGAGTAACATAGGTTTTGACACTAAACAAAAGTTAAGTAAAAAGGGAATTGAAATTCAATATGTTCAAAGCATAACTAAGGCACAAATGTGAAAACATACAAGGTTTCAAGTGTACAATCAAACCGTAGTAATTGGAAAACTCGTAAGCACAATCCAACTGATTAAGTTTTAGAAAAAGTAGTAATATGGTACACACAAAACCCGCCAAGGTTTGCGTTAGCTGGTATCGGTTTCCCGTATAAATGATCATAAAAGGTACTACCTTAGGCTTACAACACAAGTTAATGATTGTACTAAACGTGAACACACGTATGGTCACCAAGTAGTTTAAGACATAAAGCACATAGTAAGTAGCATGAGAACAATGGTATTGAATCTGGTATGTAATGTATGTAAACATGTTTCACCCCGAGTATTTGTAAACAATAGTAAAAAGAAAGGGGGCTATGAAACTCACTTGAATCAAAACTAGAAATGGTATGAACTGGTAGAGACTGATAGGCCTCGTGGGGATTTCTCACACCAAACCTACACGTGTAATGATACTCTAAATTTAATGTACGTTTAAATGGTATTAAGGAGACATTGGGACATTTAGGGTTTCATGGGGGTTTGAGACTTAGGCATAGGGTTTGTGCAAGTTTTGGTAGGAAAACATATGTATTTATAATGTTAGAGTGTTTGGACTTTATTCACATTTATATAATAATCAAATAAATCATAGTGTGGAAGAGGATTTAAATATGAATTGTTAAATACATATAATGTGGTATTAAAAATAATATACTTGGAACAATTTATAAATAAATTATAAAGTGGAAAAATGTTTAATAAGCTTTATAAAATAATTAGTTAAATTATTAGTTAATATAAATAAAGTAGGTAATTAATTCATTAAATAAATAAAATGGTAGAAATGATTAAATAATCTAATAATTCATTTTAAATGAATTTCAAGAGACTAAGTATCCTTTATATAAAATTAATTGTACTTTGTATAACATAATTATCTAAAATAATTATGTAGGTGTTTATAAATTTAAAAGTATTTAAATAATTATTCTTACCAATAATAATTATTTATAAATTTAGAGGAGTTTAATAATGTTTAAATATATAAATAGAATTTATGGAATAACATATAAATAAATAAATAACAAAATTAGATTTATCTAAACAGTGATTTATATTATTTATTTAGGATTTACAAGGGGTTTAACAAAATAAAATAGTCAAAATACTATTTATATTTTTTTTTTCTGATTTGTATAAATATTATAGAATGTATAAAAAAATTAACTAGGAAAGTTTAAATGTCAAAAAATGTATTAAAATGGTTTAAAATGAAAAAGGAGCAAAATCCCGGCCCCTGGGACTCGAACCCGTGCCTGCGACGGTTCACGGATTGCACACACGTACTAACCACTGGACTGAGCATGATGCCTTGTCCAGTGGCTGTTCCATTTGGATTTTGATAAGCAATCCCAGTTACCCTTCGTCCCCAAACCTCTCCGGCGAACCCTAGCCCTCTAATTCCCCCGTCCGGCTAACGATATGCACCCGATTTCATGGGGCTTTCGATCACTGGACTGAAACGAATCTATTGAACCCAAATTTACCTGAATTGGATATGTAGAGGGTGAGAACGACAGTGGTTCCTGAACTCGGGTTTCTTGGTGTTTGATCGCAATCCAGAGGGGAAGTGCAGTGAGTTTGGGAGTTTAGAAAGTGTGTGCGAGTTGTTGCGAGTGTAAAGGAGTGGGTTTTATAGTCCAATTTTGTACGAAGCGCTCGAATCGAACGTGGGTCGGAGGGAACGGTTACGGGATTAAACTCATAATCAAAACAATGATTTATACCTAATTGTACCGTTAATATCATTAGTAAACAGTCGCACCACGTTTTAGTAATATCAATTGCAGTTAAATTGCATTAATTCGATCGATTGGAAGGTGGATTGAGGTTAGTTTGACTCTGAAAGTCAAAATTGGTGATTTGGGGGAAGAACTAATGAGAATTTGCAAACATGTCCTTGGGGTTTCAAAGGGTTATCATTTTATAGACAAACTTAGATTTTAATTAGAATTAAGTTTCAGAATTGGCATAACTAACCCCTGGACTTTATAAAACATAAAATCATTTAAAGTTTTATATCTTTTTATAAATTTAATAATCCCTATAATATAATTAAATATTATAAATACAAATTATAATTTTTATAAAATAAAAGGGTTTTATTTATATAGAATTTATTTATATGATTAAATCTTTATAAATCCCTAAATTTATTTATAGGATTTATAACATTTGTATTTGCATGTTTGTATATATATATATATATATATATATAGGTTTAAGGAAGATGCATTTGTTTAATAGGATTAAAACATTTATAACCCCAAATAAATATGTATTGAATTTAAAATAAATGCACCCAATGTATGTATGTATGAACACTTATGAAATGTAATGGGTAAATATGACACTTTCATAGATGCAAATCATATAATAATAGAATTACAAATGCCGAAAAAATAAAGGTAAATACCGGAATTTCCTAGGGATTAAACCTCTTGTCTCGATCTTTACGGACAACGAGGGCGAGTACCAAGGTCTTCTTCCATTTCTACAAACACATGGGATTTTCACTACACCACCCCGCCTCACACTACCGCACAAAATGGAGTGGTTGAACGTCGGCATCGGCAAGTGGTAGAAACCGGCATAGATCTTCTTCACTATGCCAACCTACCCCTCACATTTTGGTCACATGCATTTCAAACGGCTGTTTACCTCATCAATCGACTACCTACACCCATTCTTAACAACCACACTCCCTTTCAATATATCTTTAACCAATCACCAAACTACACTAACTAAAAACATTTGGTTGCCTTTGTTATCTTTGGTTAAAGCCATATGCCAAATCCAAACTACAACCAAATGTTAGTTGTACATTTGCATTTGTAAAAATGTTGTTTCTTAATAAGTTAACATTGGTTGATGAACAGGGGAACAGAGCGTTAAGGTTATTGCAGTTTATTCTAGTGTTCATCTTCCTTATGATCATCGGATGTTGGTCCAAGATCTCTCCACAATGGTAATATATGTTACTTTAATTATAAGTCATTTTGGTTTTTGCTCTTTGATCAAATTTATGTTACTTTATGTTATCAGGATTTCAACAATGCATCAGTTCCTGCGTCGGTTCAAGCCACATTTCCCTATATATTTGCTGTTAGCAAATTCTTACAGGTAAAATTTCATCACTTCTTATATTTTCTTCACTTTAGTTGCCTAAAAATGATGATTAGCACACAAAATCCTGTTCGATTAACAACCAAACTACCATATTGGTGAATCACACAAAAAAAAGTATAAAAATATAGGTCACAAAAATACAGAAAAAAAAAAATACATAACAAAAAAATACAGCACAAAAATTCAGCAAAAAAAATACAGCATACAAATTCAGCATAAAAAATACACAACACAAATTCAGCACACAAATCTACCACAAAAAATACAGCACAAGTTTTGATTTTTTTTTTCAAATCGTCGTTTTTTATATAGCAACATTATACTCAAATTAAAGAGAAAAAATTGCTCGCTTTTATGGTGTAATTTAAAAAAAATAATAATGTCGTATAAAAAAGTTATGGACGTTTAAAAAATTTAGGGAAAATTAAAAAAAAGTTAACAAAAGTGGCTATTCTAAAAGTACCCCCTCCATCCTCTTATTTTTTCTCATTTGAATCTTAGCCCTTAATTAAAACTTTTAACATAAATGGGCCCTAACGGGTCGGCTCCAATAGGTATGACGAGTATGACGGGTTAAACTCTTTAATTGCTCAATCCTAATAAAAAAACTTAGGTCTTTTATTATGGTTGATCATGGGTTAATAGATTACATAAACAATGACGGTTTGGCGGGGCACTTGACTGTGGGTATTGTACGGTTGATCATGGGTTAATAGAGACACTAGTAGAGACGTGGCGTCAATACATATGATTTAGGTTTAATATTTTTTTGTTTATAGTTTAACCGGAGACCTAATAATAATGTGATCGGACTACTGCCTAAAATTTGCAGAACCGGCATTCGTAGTTGGAGGAACGAATGCTATTTAATATATTGGGAGGTTATTGAATTCCATACACGCAATGGGTTACGAGACAATTTGACATGATTCAACACATCCTTGGCCCTTTTCCTATAAGCTTGAACGAGCACCACAAGTTACACATTTTAACTTGTTCTAGCAAGTCAAATAGAGACTGGATAAGTATGTGTCTTTTCTTTATGATTTTTAAAATAGTATTCTTAAATTTAATTTTTATTATAGATGGATGGGATAAATCATATGTATTGACAAGTCGGAGAATTCACGCAAATGTAACCTGAAACGTATTCCTAAAATTTTGGGTCGTTTCAAAACACGACGGTTCAAGTCATGGAAATGGTCAATGAACGAGATCGATTGCACTATCCCTTCCATTTGCAAACACAATCGGTTGACTTAGGAGATGAAGAAACCGTACCATATTCTTTACGTAAGCGGGAGAGGAGACGTCGCCAAAGAGTTGGTGTTTCAAACAACCAAATTTAGAAACAAATCTTGCAAGGTTTTTTTAAAAAAATTTCTTACTTTAAAAACATATCTTGGATGGATCAACACTTTTTAGAACTTAAGATGATGAATTAACAATAAATATAAAGAGTTTAGAGTTAGAAAGACAAAACCGAATTTATAGAGGTTCAAATGGATGATAACTAATCTACTCTATATCCTCTCCCCGATTCTCCAATCAAGAGTTGCTCCAGTAAACGTTTCTCTTGAACGAAAAAGATCACCGGTACACCAAGCGTTTCACTAATTAAAGATAGTGATCACCTTGTACATCAATATTACTAAACAAAGGTAGTGATGACCTTCTTAAACACACTTTAGTGGTCTTTGTACTTTTCACTGTATTAAGATAGTGAAATTCTCACAACCTTATCACACAAACAATGGTGACAAACCCCTCAAAAATTAGTCACTAAGACAAGGTAACAATACCATTACAAGATTACAACACACGTATAATAAAGATAGAAAATTGTAGAACAATTCTTTTATTTTGCTCTTTGATCTTTATTTTGATCTTATCTCTTCACAAATTGATGTTTAATATGAAGGAAACTAGAGAGAATATGTTAGATGTATGTATGAAAAAGTTAGAGAAAATGGGTGAGTGTAAAGCTTGGGCAAGGCCTCAATTTGCATGCAAAATCAAAAGCCAAAAAAGCATCTGGACTTACCATGTCGCGGTCGACCGCCAATTGACCGTCGTAGTCCGGGTGACCTTTTGGTCTATAATTTAACCGTTGGAGTTTGTCCAATTTTACATTTCAAAGCCATTTCCACTTATGTTTATGTGTATATTGTTTTTCTAAAATGTTTGTTTGACCATATACCCTAAATGTAAGGCTTTCACTAAAATGCAAGATTGCCTTTTGTAAATCAAGAAATATACATGTCACTTTGGTTTTGGCATTTATCTGATTTAAGGCTTGTTGTGTCTTCAACATGGAACGATGTTGGGATTCTTCAACTAATAGAAGATCCGCCAACTCAATTTTTATTTCAAAAATATTATGGACACAAGTTTTATAACATTTAGTATTTTATAAAAGCTTGACTTGGGTTTTATAAAATGTTTTTTTGGAAATGAATTAGTTTTTATATAAATTATATTTTTATAAAATCATTATATTTTTAGAATATGATTTGCAATCTCTCTAGATTCACAACATACTAATGTTGTCGGTTAAGCATTGGATCACGTTGATCCTCGTGTTGGTTTCCTTCTTTGATCAATTGTCATCTTGATTTGTGTATGGTTATGACTTATGATACTTTAGCTTGTTGAACATATACACTTGATTATTTAAGTGTGGAATGGTCATGTATGTGGTACATTTGTTGTTTGCGATTCAAAATACATGTTAGTTATTATTATCATTATCAAAATTAGGGATGAATGATTTTCAAAATATTGTTTTTCCAACAGAAAAGATCTGCTTAATGCTCATGGAGGTGACTTGATTAAGCAACTTACCACCCTTTGTCCCTGATTGAGATTTTAACCTTGGCGTGGTGTCCTTTGAAGTCTCGAGGACAAAGTTTTAGATCGATTAGCCCACCGAATCCTTATACACAGAGATGCAAAAAAAAACCGGTTTGAAAACCCAAACCGGTTTCAAACCGATACCCGAACCGGTCGTGACCAAACCGGTTTCAAACTGGTTCAAACCGCCGGTTTAAAACCGGTTTGAAACCTATACATTTAAACCGGTTTAACCCGAACCGAACCGTTTAAAAACCGCTTAAAAACTGGTTTCAAACCGGTTTTAAACCGCTCAAACCCGGTCAACGGCCCATCTCAAACCGGTCCGGGTTAAAAAACCGGTTTTAACTTTTTGTTGACCAAACCGGTTCGGTTCGGTTTTGAACCGATTCGGGTTAAAAAACCGTTTTGTGCATCACGACTTATACATCCAATTCCTTTCAGTTTTTGGGTTTCCTCAAAGCCCAATCTAGTAGATCTTTGGCCCAAATCTCCACCTTTCCATAGAGGTGCACAAACCGGGTTTTTTGAACCGAACCGGTTCCAAACCGGCCCAAACCGGTTTGCGTTGACCAAGCCTTAAACCGGTTTTGACTAAACTGGTTCGGGTTAAAACCGGTTTTTAACATATAGAATCCCGAACCTGTTGAACCGGTTCGGGTTGATGAACCGGTTTAAACCGGTTTTATAAAATAAAATAAAAATTTTAAAATAAATATTTAACAAATAAAAACATAAAGTTCAACGTTTATTCATACTGTAAGAGTTCGTAAATCACAAAACATTACAATTCGACAAAAAGAAAAATATATTTTTTTTTGAGTTTTTTTGTTTAATTTTCGCCGTCATTCTCGGAGTTACTAGTCTATCCTCTTAGTCTATAATCTTCGGCGAGTTCTTCATTTGTAAGTGGGCTCGCCAATCCTTGGTTGACCTCAGATTCGTGTATGAATTCTTCAACTTCAATTTCGTCTTCAAGCGAACTCCTATCTTGTCTCCTATCTACCGCATCCAAATGGTCTTTCAAGCAAATGCACATTTCCATTGCCGCGGGAGTGAGTCTAGTTCTTCGAATAGATAAAACCCTGCCACTAAGAGAAAAAACGGATTCCGAAGCTACCGTGGAAGCTTGGACGGTTAGTAAATCACGGGCCATGGCGGAAAGGACCGGAAAAGTAGATTCGTTTCCTTTCCACCAAGCCAAAATATCAAAGTCCTCAAAAACATCCGGACTCATAAATGATAAAAAGTTTGTTCCCGTATACCTTCCGAGTTCGCTACTCGGGGTGGACCCTCTAGCCCGTTTAGTAAATTCATTTCTCATTTCGTTATACAAATTTAAGTTCACATTCCTCGAGCTGCTACTTGATGCGCCCGCACCCATCGTATCATGTGGGGTTTGTGTTGTACCATATTTATGTAAATAAATATCAAACAAATCTTGCAAACATTTGTTAAAATAAGTTTTTGTTACGGTTGAAAAATGAATATCTTCGGCATTCAAATTCAAATCGTAAGTTATTTTATCAATCAAGGTTTCAACACCGTAAACATTAATTGTAGGGTTTAATGCGGCGGCACAAGTTATAACCGGAGGCATTTTTTTAAAATATTTAACAAATTTTTCTTTCATCGGTTTTATCATTCTCGTAAAAAGAGTATTTTTATTTTCAAGTTCGGCTAATTTGTTACACATTAGAAATATTTGTTTAAGAGCCAAGAGACTTGTGGGGTAATAAACCCCGGATAAAAAAGTAGTGGCGGTTTTGAAAACTTCGAGCAATTCGGTTATATTTTCAAGAATGTCCCAACTCGTAGACGGAAAACTTTGAATTTTACGACTCGGTTTTGAGGAAAGCATATCATGAAAAATTGATAAAGTATCTTTTTGTCGTATAGCACTATGAAACATTTTATAAGTTGAATTACATCTTGTTGGGAGGTCCCAATTGGGACCTAAGCAAATCAAACCCGTATCGTTACATAATCTAATATATTCATGGTATCTTTTTTTACTACAACTAAAAACGTCATTAAGCATGACTCGAAATGCATTACTTAATTCAATAACGGGTTCAACCGCAAGCCCGTCTTGCACGGCTAAGTTGATGATGTGTGCAATACATCGACTATGGAAAAAAGCACCGTTGCAAATCGGATTATATTTTAATATTAATTTTTGAACCGCATTTGTATTATTTGAGGCATTATCAAAAGATATTGAAAATAATTTATTTTGTAATTTAAAATCGGTTATCACACCATCTAAAATGTGAAATAAATTTTGACCCGTGTGAGGATATTCAAACATCTCAAACGCGATTGTACGTTTCATCATTTGCCACGTATTGTGATCAACCCAATGAGCGGTAACGCAAATATATGAGTCGGGAATACCATGTGGAGCCGACCAAACGTCGGTGGTTAAGTTCACACCGGTTTCCAATTTTTCAAAACCTAAAATTAATTCTTTTTTTGCTTTTTTCCACATTTTTAGACAATCACGTCTAAGAATACTACGACTTACTTGATGATAACGTGGTTGAAGGGCTTCTTGAATCATCCTCGTCACGAGCGGGTTGTCGAAGTGGTTGAACGCCAAACCTCTTTGAAAAACTAACTTCGTCATTCTATCTCGAACAATATTTGGATCGAAGTTCCAAATTCCACCCTCGCTTGTCATAGATGCTTGACCCTCACCCGGAATATTCTTCAAACTCGGGCACGATTTTTCCAGATGAGTTTTTAGAGTAGAATTTGATTCCTTTTTAAAAAAACCACCACAATTTTTGCAACGAGCACGTTCCAACCCGTTAGACAACTCACATAGATCGTAGTTTGACCAAATTGCGGGGTTCCTCGTTGTTGGTATGATTTTCACAACGCTAACTTCGTTAGAGGAAACACCAAAACTTGAATCTGCCATAGCGTTTTTTTGAGAGTTTTTTTGAGCGTTTTTTTATAAACGAGAGTGTAGAGAGCGGGTTTGAGAAGTGTGATTTAACCAAAACACCCACTACCTATTTATAATGTGTTTGTGTGTTAAAATGGGTGAAAAAAACGGTCAAAAAAGGGGTCTAACGGTCAAAAACGGCTATATAGACGTTATCCCAACGGTTATTTTTCGAAAATTAACGTTAAACCGGTTTAAACCGGTTTGGCAAACCAGTTAAAAAAAACCGGTCTTAAATTATATCCATGTAAACCGGTTCAAAACCGCCGGTTCAAACCAGTTTGAAACCGGTTCCACCAAAACCGGTTTTAAATCGGGTCGGGTTTCGGTTTGAAACCGGTTCAACTATTCCAAACCGGTTTTTTTGCCCACCTCTACCTTTCCATGCCCCAATTGACAATCCATATTAATATTGTTGGCTTATCGATGCACATGGCCAGTGGCGAACCCAAAAACTTTTTGTAAGAGATTTTTGTCGGGTCGGGTCACTAAAATTTTTTTGTCATTAAAAAAATTCATAGGGTTCGGTGTCAAAAATTTTTTGAAGGTCGCTTGGGATTTGATTGTATATATAACAAACAAAACAAAATTCATGGGGCCGGGCGACCCCCGAGACAACCTAGGTACGCCTCTGAACATAGGAACTATCATATTGTTGTCCCGCAAACTAGTGGCGGATCTAGAACAAAATTTTAGGGGTAGCGAATTTTTTTTAACCGTACTTTCACGTAAATGAAACCAGTGGCGGAAGATTTTTTTTCAAGGGGTTCACTGTTTTTAACCGTAGATTTTCTTTTTCAAACAAGTAAACAAGAGGGAATAAAGAGTAAAATAACTTGTGGTTGTGGTGGAGAGACTGGCGACAGCGCAACGGTGCAGTGGCCGGCGCCGACAGGGGAGCAGCGCTAAGCCATGGCGGAAAGCACAGTTGGAGGAGGCTGCCGGCTGCGACCTGTTGCTTTGCTTCTTTCCCTAATTCAGTAATCTTGTGTGTGTTTTTGTTATACATGTTACAATGTTATTAGCCCAACAAAACAAGAAGCTGCTGAAGACCCATCATCTTATATCCAAATATTAGATATTAAAAGGCCAGAAGCTGCTGAAGGCCATACAAAATTTGGTTAAAAAAAAGGTTCTAAAAAATGTTTGGGAAGGTTTTAATAAAATATGAAGACTTTTTATAAAGTATTAGGTTTTTTATAAAATTTTGAACTTTTTATGAAGTGTTAGCTTTCATAAAAATTTGAGGGGTAACGTAATTTTTTTTCAGGGGTAACCGGATACATAAAAGGGTAAAAAAAATAAAAAATTGCAGTGTACGTAAAAGTTGAGGGGTAGTGGGCGCTACCCCTACCCTATAGGTAGGTCCGCCCCTGCCGCAAACCACCATCTCAACCATGTATACCACTTCTTCCATGTATCCGAGTATCGATCAAGAAGTTCATCCTTTCATCTTTTGAGTCGAATTGAATCAATACATTTAGCCCGAGAATATATTTGATCTTGCAATTATAAATGCCCTCAATTTTAATTGTGTTCAACCTTTTCTCCAAAAGCTTTAGGTATGTCACATTGATGTATCTAACAAATCCATAACAGCATCCATGCCTATCCTTCTTCCTCACCAAATAGAAGTCAACAATGTGGTCGTAGTTCCATCTTCGTGGGAAATTTGTGATAGAAAAGGATGTGGCTAGTCTTCTTAGATCCTTGAAATCTTCCTTCGTGCTCTCTTCTACCGTCCATCTTCTATGCTTCTTGTTCTCAACCTTCTTCCATCCCTCTCTGTCATCTCTTTTTTTCCTTCCGTTCGACATTGGTCGGCTCCGACGACAGCTCTCAGATACATTCTTTGTGTATACTAATAAACTGAGCACGTAATGCTTTTGTTGGTTCAATGCTAGCTCAACTTTATACGGAAACTGCTTCGATTCTTCATCAACCTCCATCATCTTCTTCCCAATAAACCTCTTCATCGAGGAACAGGTGTTTTCCGGATTCACCACTGCCTGCCGCTTCGCAACTAACTGATCACCGGTTTTACCGTATGCCACCACTGACGGCGTCATCATCTGCCCCTCGGCGTTCGTAATTATGGTCGGTTGTCCTCCCTCCATTGCCGTCGCTTTTTAAGATAGAGATAATAATGATGCTTTTTAAAAGCTTTAATTGCATTATGCTACAAACGGTGCGTTTATACCCATTTACATTGTACATATAAGTGTTTAGATCTATGTGCCTCCCACATTTACACTTTACAGAGTTGAGTTTGTACCTTTTTATGCAAATGCGTTTCTTTTTGTTTTTTGAACGGCAATTTGGATCACTGACGGGCCACTGACCCACCAGATCATCTGCACCTCCCTCAGGAAGAAACCCACCATAGGTGAGAAAACCCTCTAACCCAACCTGGACCCCTTTTTTTTTGTCACAAGTGAAACTTGAACCAAGACCTCCCTATTTTAGTGAAATCTTAGGTATACACATTTGGCACTAGGCTAAGCCAGTGAAATGCTTCTTACGTTTTTTTTTTTGTTCAAATGAACTTTATACGAGAGGCGCTCATCTATGTTTAGTTATTTAGAGTAAAAAAAAAGACCAAGAAAATTAAAGTGAACTCTTCAAAGATTTTGAACTCTATAAACTAAATTCTTTTAACTGGTCTTACCGACTTTTATAGCACTATTTCTTTTTTTTTCTGCTGTATCTAAAAGTCAAATTCTTGTTTTTATTTTTTTCTGCTGTATTTGAATCTAAGACTGCCAATTGTAGGTTTTATAAACCTTAAAAAGCCCTCATCCCCGACCTCTCCAGTTTACCCGACACAAGTTCAAGTTCTAAACCATCAGCCATACCGCAAAACCACTAAAACCAAACCATATAAACCTCAGGAAAACCGAACCAGCCGACTGGCTTTGCGATTAATTTTAACGGTTTATGAACACCTTAGTGTTCAGTCATCTAGATTAGAATCATGATCCGATTACTACCAAAGCTCGTTCATGTTACAATCCCTCGTAGTATACTCGTCCATATAAATAAATATAAATCAGATTCATAAATGACTTCACTTGGGCTCTAACACCCCGGAAAGAAATAACAACAAAACATACAAAAAACACATTAACGACTAATACTCATACATCCTAAGACTCTAGCCGAACACAAAACCGCAAGCGGGAAGACGACTACGCTTCTGCGGTAGTTGAGTTTGAGAAATCAGCCAGCGTTTGGTAAAGCTGCTCTGCTGTTGGACGATCATTTGGATCGGCCTTGGTACAATTCCGATAAATATCAATTAAAAATCGAAGGGTTTTTTCTTTTTTGTATTCTTCAGTCTCGGGTTGGGGCGCTTCAGTATCTTCTGCAGGACCCAAAGCCTCCAGTTCATCTGTCAATAGCGGCCGTTTACCCGTCTGTTTAATTCAAGTAAACAAAATAATTATTATCAATTCTTGGACTATTTTTAATTGTCAAGGAAATTTATCCAGTTCAAATATGTTGAAAGTATTGAATAGCAGAAGCAATCAAAGATATAATGAGGATGCATATTTAATTCCATTTACTTAAAGCACAAAACCTCTTTATAATTCATCTAAAAAAAACACGAAACAATATAAATTTTTTGATCACATGACCCAGTAACTATCTATAAAGTAAACTTTGGACTAAACGTTCCAGGAAAAGCCGACACAACATGTTTGACCTGTGGACACATTTTGACCCGCTACCCAACCCACCTATTTTGCCACCTCTGATGAATAAGCACGGACAAAGAGAGAAAACAATGCAGCTCTAAGTGAGAAGGTTATGACCCAGGCACAAATTCTTTCTTTTTTTTTAACGGCAAACTCACACACCCACTGAACCTACTCCTAAATCTACACTATTGGTCCACAACAGGACTTGAACACTCAACCTCTTGGGAGGGACACCATTCCAACACCTTAGCACCATTGGGCTACATGCCCTTTTGGTGGGCACAAATTCTTCTAGGTTTCAATTTCATGGTAAATACATAGTCACGGATGAAAACCTAACTGACATATGGAAAGATCCCTGTGAAGAATATATGACCACATCAATTCGGTGAAATTTTGAAACATCGTATCATTAAATGATGTGTTAATCATCTAATCTTACCATTTCAGTTGTGTGGTCTAGCATAAAAGCATCCAAGAAACTTGTATTGTGATCAAAAATATCTTTAACCTAGGAATAATAGCTTACCTTGTAATTAAATATACAATTTCAACCTATTTAATCATGAACGAGTCAATTCAGGTTATGTTTCATCTCTAACGGGTCAATTGGGTATGGATTGCCACTGGGAGTGGTGACCCAGTGGTAAGGCTTTGGCCTTTGGTGGATTTGGTCACCGGTTGGAAAAATCGCTAGGCGCTAGGCGGCCATTTAACTTGTAATTTTGAGCTAGGCGGACCATTAATCGGAATCGGGCCTAGGCGGTCCTAGGCGGGCCTAGGCGGCCAGATTCCGGCGAAAATTCCGGCAAAAACCTGAAATTTTCAGCCAAACTCTGGCGAAAGCCCCTGGAAAAGCCTTGGATTTTCCAGCCAACCCCTTCAAATTCCAGCCAAATATGTGTATAAATATTTAAAAATGAACATTTTTATAAAAATTACTTATAAAAATGTGTGTGTATATATAAAAAACTAAAAATTACATATAAAAATTCCAATCCGATTAATCCCGCCTAGGCCCCACCCCACCGCCCGACTAGCGCCTAGCGATTTTTCCAACCATGATAAATCCTCCTAAATCATTTTATAACAATTTTTTTAAGTCATATTTTATACACTAACTATTTGTACAAATTTTATACACTAACTATTTGTACAAAAGTTAAAACTTTTGGACAAAAGGTGCTCACATTTCCCTAGAAGAGTACACAGATTCAACACAGAGGTAATGGAGGAAATATATTCTTCATTCTAATGAAGGGATGAACATACCAAAAGAAGCTCATGAATTTCAGACTCGCGCAACCCAGCGTAAGGTAATTGCAAAGTCAATAACTCCAAAAGTAGGCATCCAAAAGACCATAAATCCACTTCCTACAGTAAGCAAATAACATATTAGGGAAACACTTATAGTCACATCTAGTAAAATACAACAGAAACAAGTCAAATTACAAAGCGTTGTCACACCAGCTTTACTAGCTATATATACACACACATCATCATCATCATATAGCATACAATACATTCATAACTTATTAAAACAATGTTACGTAGAATTAACAAAAACATACCAGTCCATATAAACACCGATCATGAATTGTCCGATAGACCTCAGGGGCCATCCAACGAGGTGTTCCAACACAGACATCAGGTGGTGGTATCCCCATATGGCCAATACAACAAGTATGCAAGGAAGAATGTAAAGGAACTGCTCTATCAAAATCACAGAGCTTAACAACAGGTTTTCGATCAGACTTTTCATCATCCAGATCGATTAGAATATTTTCACTCTTCAAGTCACGATGGATCACATCTTTTGAATGGAGCTCAGATAATGCCCAAGCAACATCTTTAGCAATTTGCAAAGCCAATTCCACATGAACATGCTCCTCATCAGATCTTGCAAGCTTTTCTATATAGTGCTGTTATAGACGGAAAGATTAAAATAATGTAAAATAAGAGAAGAAATTATGTGATCGGAGGTCGAAAAATGGGCAGATCAGACGGATTAGTTAACAGGTCGATACAAGTAATTTTTGTGCAAGCCAAAACAAACCAGGTTTGAGTGCGTGTCAAATATGATCGTACAATTAAATTATTTCATTAACAAATTAGCATTTTAAATGATATGAATTAGGCAAATTGGTTTTTAATAATCCAAACTATGACTCACTGGCTGATAATAATCCAAACTAACAGTCTGGCCGGTGATAATCTCAACTTTCACTTTTGTTGTTAATAGCAGTCCCAGTAGCATAATCATCATAGATTTACACTCGTATTACACTAATTTTCGCATTTTAAATGAAATGAAGAAACGTACAAGTGAAATCGAGGGGGAATCGAGTGTAAATATATGATGATTATGCTATTGGGACTGCCATTGACGACAAAAATGAAAGTTGAGATTATCACCAGCCAAACTGTTAGTTTGGATTATTATCAGCCAATGAGTCATAGCTTGGATTATTAAAAACCAATTTGCCCATGAATTAAGATGTTTTATGGATTAAAATTTTACATTGGAAGCCTTTTGATTGACCCATTTAACCAACTCCCTTTTAAGCTAGGTTTGTTCTCAACTAAGGTTGTTTGACCTGAAACAGAGAGAACATGGCCTAATTCGAGCCATTCAAAAGTATATGGGAAGAAATTGACACCTCTAGATGTGCTGACCTAAGACCTAGATAAGCTGCATTAGGAGACTGATGATACTCACCTTTAACGATCCCCCTTTTACATGCTCCATAAAAATGGCCGACTGCAATATGCGTTTCTCTGATGTTCCATCTGGTGATGGTAACCATTTGGTAGATATTTGATGGCCTAAAATTTCTACAATACAAGGGTGCTTCAAAACACTTAGAAGTCTCACCTCCCCTAAGCAGTTAAATTCAAAATTCCTAATTTCATCTGCAGAGCTCCCACTGAATTCCAAGGTGCGCACCTGTCACGTACATTTTTCACTTAGCATTTCCCAATAAGGATAGTACAACAAAAAAACAAGTTTGTAAATGCAGATATGACTCTAGAGTAGTGCTGATGAAACAGGCAGGTCAAACAAGTTGTGTATTGGGTCTAAGCAGGAAGTTTTTTTGTTACGGGTAGGTTAGGTTGACGGTTGATGTTGACCCAAAACACTTTGTGTCCATTTTTTAGAGCTCTTTTAAAGAAACATATTTCAAGAAGTTTTATGCATTTAAAATAGATTTGAAGTGACGTCCAACCCGTTTGACCCATTTCCTTGTAAGCTACTATTTTAATCCATCCGTTTGACCGATTGGAGATAAAATATAGCCCAAATCAAACCACTCATAAGTAAAGAATTTACACCTCTACTGTGAAGTGCCTATGATCTCCCATAAAATACTTCTATTGCAGTAAAAACTAACACCCCCCCACCCCTTCTCTCAACATTAGGAGCAACGGATATTGATGAAAAACTAACTGCGCAAAACATTAAGACAAGGGAAACGAAGAGAAAAATGAACAATTATAGCAGTTATCAAGACCTTAGCAGCAGCTTCAACTGATCCAATGTTGCATTGGATGATGGTCGAAGAACCTCCTTCCTTAACTTCCTCACATGCAGAAAGAGCAGGAAAAGAACAGTTCACATCAGGACTTGCATCACTATTGATCCGGCTCAGAGGGATGTACCTAAAAAAGAAACAAACAGGGTAAATATGCAACCACATGCTGCCATGTAGAATTGTAAATCCCCAGCTAACGGTCACCCTGTGATAGAAGTATAGAACTATTATATACAATGGAGAAACGTTCGTAGCTAAAACAAAATGATCATCAGCATCCGCCCTAACAAGGAAAAATCCCTTCTGTTTACAGTTAATTAATGGAACTGACAAAATGGCACATATTCACTTCATAAATTTGGGAAGTTTGCAGTTCACTAATTGATTACAATCTTTACTAGTGTAATTAACACATTTTAGCTTTAAAAGAATCAGGCCCCCGGCATAAGATTTCAATAAAGACAGGAAAGTGTAAGATTGTAAGTAGCTAAATCCAACCTCGAGTACCCGTACTGACCCTTCCTTAAACTTCTGTCCCGTTACCCAACCTGTCCGATTTGCCACCATTGACAAATACGACATCTATTTTTCTGAAACATTAAATTATTTTAATGTCCTCTTCACTTGGTTTATTTGGTCGTATGTCTACGTGTTGTCATGCATTGCTAGTTAATCTGGTACTTCCTAGTAAAGACATTCTACTAGTTAATCTGGTACGTCCTAGTAAAAGTATTCATCTTGCACATTTATATAATAAAGTTTTTTTCATTTGCAACTTACCGAAAGTTAAATTGGAGAACTTAGATATCCACTATAATGGACATGTATTCTGCTATGTACATATATACACATTCATGCAATCTTATAATAGCATAGAAGACATACCTGTAACAATACTCTGGGTCAGTCTCTTCCCTTATATCATGAGGACGGCATGCATCCACTACCATTCGAACCTCTGAATCACCCCTCTTAACGACAATTACGTTCCAGGCATGAGATGCAAAATCCAAATACCCCCTCACAAGTTCACACGGTACCCGAGGCCCCACTCGGTCACAAAGGTACTAAATTTCAAGCAAATGAAAAAACAAAACAAGTATTCATCAGTACAAAGTAAATTAAATGAAACAAACTATAGATATAAACCCAGATTAAATGAGACATAAGTATAGTAGATTAAATTACCTTCATGAGTAATGCTCTATGTCTACAAACACCAAACTGTAGAGTCCCAATAGGGACAACATTAGAATTTCTCCTTGATTTTACCGACTGAATAGATTTTTCACAAAGGCGAAGAAGAACAGCATCCCCTGCAGAGTTTATACTATGTTTTGCAGATTTTATAATGTTAGTGTGGTTGCCAGTCGGGCAAGTGCAGACAAAAGGCTTGTTATAGTTTGATCCAGATACAGACTTTCGTGCCCTATCAACCAATCCACTTTTGTCAGTCCCTCCAAAATGATTTGACACGAACAGAGCAAGCAATGACGCTATCTGCAACTTATCAGGTTCGGTAGACCCATGGGTTTGATTTAAATGAAACAATAATGCTTTAGCACATTTTGTTACAGCATCCAACTCTTCATCCCTTTCCCTGAATAAATTGGAACATCACCAGTCTTACAATGATAATTGTTCAAGTGAAACATTTATTTCATATATAATAGATATCAAGATTAAGAAACTACCTATCCATGACAATAACTTCACGTGAACCAAGATGCAAGTTTTTGTCATAATCACTTAGAGGCAAAAAAGGTCGATCCCGTCCTGCATCATAAAATCCATCTGGTAGAGAGTCCTCAATGCTACAGAAGGACATTGCACTGTATTTAGAAGACATATCTAAATGTATGTCAATTGGTTTCCTTGACTTGCTGGGTTTAGGATTAAGATCCTTTTCAGAATGTCTTTTTGACAGTGTATTACTACAAGAATTATCCAACACCCAACTAGCCTCTGAAAGAGATCCCAGTGCATCATCCTTTTCAGTACAATTATCTTCTACCTCTTTACCCTCGATACAATTGTCATCAACCTGTTCTGAACTGTCACCATCTACAGCAAGTCCTTTGTTATCTGATGAACCTTCTAGAAGGGATTCAGATGAAATAGCAGTATTGCCAGATTCACAACTTTTGTTTGCATTTTGAGTTGAAACACGGGCAGAATTGTCACCTTTCCCGTTCCTACTGCAGTTTAAACGCTTTTGGCGAGCTCTCTGCTGCAAAAGACGACGCCCTTTTCTATGTTTTGCTGCAGGGATACTTCTACTTGATGATGATCCGGTCTTATGAAGCGGTAAGGAATCAGTAGTGTCTAGTTCATAGTTGATCATTAAAGAATTTTCACATCAAAATCCATCTATGGAAAAAAAAACAACTAAAGTAGGGACAAGAAGAAAGAGAGAGACTGTGCTTACCAATTATAGAATCATCAGGAAGCTCTGTGACAGTACTTTCAAGTACATCCATCTCTGCATTGGTCATGTCTTCATCATTCCCCTCTAGATCACAGCTTACCCACTGTGGTATTTGAGAAAAATTTGGAAGCTTGTTGTACTATAACAGAGGATATAATAACAAGATAAGTCATTCTGGAATGATAAACAAATAAAAAAACATTCATTACATAACTATGATGAAGAAACAAATTAGATCCTTAAAAAGCAAATCCTTGCCGATGTATTGAAACCAAAATATCAAAATACAGTACTAGAATGGCTATGGATGTCATTTCATTCCTTAGTGATAATTCATGATTTCATTCCATTCACACGTCACATCCATACAATATTCCAAACAAAGCAAGCTTAGTTCCACAGGGTTTAGACAATAAGGAGCAACCGAGCAACTCAAAACAGCTTGGTCCTAATGTGAAAGTGAGTTTTATAAAAAACCACAATATTAAAGCATATCCTGGAAAACCATTAAAAAAAGTTGGAACATGTTTACTCCTAGAGACAACACTAGACTTGTCATGATAAACACAAACAGTAAAGTATACCCCTGCAAACCTATACAAAATGTAAAACACTGGTATAAAGTATCTAGCGATACAATTAGGAATATATTACCTCAGTCAAGATCAACTCACATAAAGCATATATGGGTGGCCTAGAAACAAGTCGTATACAAAAACAGATTGTCAATGTACTTCAGGTGCAATAGTTTTTCTATACATAGAAGCATATATAGCATTCATCGACTAAAAAATTCACACATTCATTATTTTAATTGACTTGAAACTGGATTAAGTTGATTATATGTACCTGAAGATTTAGCCTCCGAAGGTTATGCATCAAGTCAAGTTCAAGAGACCCCAAAGATGTCAGTCTATTGTTTGAAAGGTCCAAGTGTTCCAATCTTTGAAGAGATGACAGGTTTGAAGGTACTTCGACCAACTTATTCTTAGCAACTTTTAATGTTATCAACGCACTCAAATTAGTGATTTCTGCAGGTAAATTTTTCATTTTATTGTGTGAGAGATCTAGGTGCTCCAAACAAGTAAGACATCCAATTTCGGAAGGCAAATATCTGCATATATTAAACACATTTTTTCATCAGTTTCTTTGAGTTAATAATACAGTCATCGTCTTAAACAAGCAATAAAAGCAACTGAGAATTTAATTCACAAAAGTTATCTAGAGCATCTTCAGAAAATATACAAAGGAATATTAAAATATCGATAAGAGTTGGAAATAGTCAGTACCACATCAATTATGATGAGGTACTACTGTCCTAGAATCTCAAGCCAAGTTGCAGTCTTGGTTTTAAAAAAGTGTGCCTGAGACGCGAGGCGATTGGAAAAAAGCCTTAGGGACTTGACTTGGCGCTTCATGTTCATGTGGGTAAAAATTAGTAAAATTAGGGTGTGAAAGAGGCTTATATGTAATAATGACAGACAATGATGAAGAGACTATGAATGGTTTCTTGATGAAAAGGTTGATATGTAAAAAAGGAGAGAGATGCAGCCTTTGGTTGTACATAGAGTAACATGAAGCTCTCGTCCCGCACCTCAGCTTTTGGGACCTAAACACCTTGGAGCGCATTGCCCCTTTTAAAACCAAGTTTGCAGTTTCATCTATCTCAGTTTGCAGGTATTGGGAATCAGATCAAGTGACCCACATATCTCATAACCTTAAGCTCAAAAACTATAGAATCATCCACTTTCTCATGAAACCCATTGAGTAGGCGCTATTATCAACAGTCAGTCCTACTCAAAATACAGATAGCATTTTACTTCCAATGATTTGTGTCTTAGAAAGAGAAAGCACTCCTAAGTTATTTAGCTTTATCCCAACCCTCCTTTATATTATATTTTAAGCTTGGATATTTGTCTAAACTAAAAGACGGTACTGTGGGTCCTTGCCCACCATCACCTCATTATGCAATCATATAGGCATGCCTGATTGATCAAGGCAAGATGGCATTGCCTCATTCTCCTTGACAATCAGACTTATATGAAACCACAAGATAAGCCAACTAAATAACTACACGTCCTTACAATTTAAATCAGGATTTCTACTCGCAACATCCAGAGATAAATGTCTTCTGGTTCACATTAGAATTCAGAACACAGTTCACAGTCAAATTTTCAGGAACAAGTCAGTAGTTAAAAACCGTCTTACCTTATGAAATCAAGTTCCCTATTAGACACAATGAATTAATGAAAATAATGGATACGATCAATGTCAAGTGCAAGATCAAAGTGAACTAGGACACTAGTAGTCAAGAATAAGAACATAGTTGTAAGTTTCAGAAACACAGCTACACTCCTGGTCTTCTCCTCCTCTAAAGACTAAAGTCATTCTATTATAAACAGACAAATCATTGTTGTAATTCATTACGAGTCATAGCCATTCAAAAAACCTAGGATAACAGAGACCAGTACCTTGATTAACATCTCTAAACTTAAAATGTGACAGCTTCATAACAAAACTATAAGAGGTAAAAAATTATATTTACCGGATAGAAAAGTGACAGACAGACAGCTTAGTCAAGCGTACAAGCCCCACGATATCAGCCAACACCGGGAACGCCGAAGGCCTGGGAGGCGCCTTACTAAGCTCCAACTCCTTCAAAGCCTTCAATTTTTGCAGAGGCAGCCCAGTCAACCCCGGTAAAGATATCTTCACTTGCAATCTTTCCAGGTTAACCAAGTTCCCAAACTCCGAAGGAAACAGATTAACATCATTCCCAAAGAATTTTAGGGTTTTTAACTTACCCAAACCCCCAACCGACCGAGGAATCAAATTAAACGTGTTCTTATACAGATACAAACCCTCAAATGAAGAACTATCACCATCACCGATCCTCCACTCATCCAAAACCTGTAGATCCAAGGTCTTTCCAGAAGCGTCTATTGCGGATTCCACGTTTGAGTTCTCTTCCAACTCCTCTTCAATGTCTTCGGTCGCCGTAGGGCTGCAATCGAGGTTATTAGTCGGAACAGCCACTGTTTCGTCTGAATTCAATATCTGCATCGCGAGATTTTTCTAGGTGAGAAATGAAGAATCGTGTAGAATAAACACTTATGAATTGAATTGATGCATTGTGTTAATCAATTGTGAGAATTGTATGTAAATGTGAAAATTTTGCGGTGGCGAACGAAGAAAGAGCGAGGGTTTGATGGATTCGGCTTGGGAGCAAGAACCCTAAAATCTACAGAAGACGAAAGTATTTGTACAGTAGGGAGGGTAGTTTAGTAATTTACCAATTTTCTCTGAGTAAATTTGAATTGAATTGAAATATCTGTATTTTATTTATATCGGCAAACCCTAACGAAACTTCCCTCTCACGGTACGGCCGCGAGACGTAACGATAAGGAAATTTCGTTGCATTTTCCCTTTATCTTTTGAGTTAATTACGCGTCCCGTAGTTTGGCCGATTTATAATTTTAACCCTAATTTTAA
Source organism: Smallanthus sonchifolius (assembly GCA_023525975.1). Classification (NCBI taxonomy): domain Eukaryota; kingdom Viridiplantae; phylum Streptophyta; class Magnoliopsida; order Asterales; family Asteraceae; genus Smallanthus; species Smallanthus sonchifolius. The sequence continues at coordinate 69,045,599 of CM042033.1, read as the reverse complement.
GAAATTACAGATTTTACACCAATAAACTTTCAACTTATTATATTGATGGTCCCTATAGTGGATGAAGGTTAACTTTTTCTATTAAGTGTGTGTAAAAAGACTAAAATACTCTTGAATACAAGAATTAAAAAACCTTAATATGTTTGGGGCTCACCTCTTTAATGCAATAGTTAAAATTGTGGAACCCACCTTCCCGTCCCCTTCTTCTTCATCTCCAGACCCGTCACTGAACAAGGGATTACCGACATAAACAAGACTGAGAATTTTGACGAAATGTGAATTTCGGGACAGAATCAGTAAAGAACGTCCTTGAATTTCGACAGGTGGATGTAACTCTACAGGATTATGAAAGGTACTGACGATGATGCTGCGTTGGCAGTGAGCATACGCGATAGATAGAACCGAGAAAATGAAGATTGAGAAATTAGGGTTTGCCACTGTTTGCAAACGCATTTGAACCTGAAAAATGATTTAAGAGGCAATCAAGAAATGATTTCGAGGAGCGGGGAGTCAGGGAGGTTACGAATGTTGTATGTGAATGTATGAGCAAGTAAAACAGGCCCTATAACTGATGATTCGAAAATAGGGGGTTCAATTGTGTTGGTGAAATTACCTAAGATTGAGAGTGTTGTTTTCTCTTTCTTGTACGGTTGATGAGATGGTTTTGCATCTGAATTTAGGGCTGATTGGTTGAGTTATCGTCTTCAAGTCGGAGTGAAGAGTGTCACCAAGCTTAGTTGTTGGTGTATGTTCTGAAGTTAGGTTCCTATAACTATCTACCACTAGTCGTTTTAAGAGTGTTCTTTTTTTCTAACGTGAATTTGGCTTCATGGGCCATTTCTACCAACGCTAGTGAGTAATTCTTATTACTTGACGGATTAAAAAGTCTAGTTTCTATTGTTTTTCAAATGCATTTAAAAATTTCACTTCATGTTTGGTTTAGAAATTTCAGGCGGTTGAGATTGGTTTGGTTTGAATCTACACTTGGATGAACACGATCTGCTTGGATAGGTTGATTTGTGGAACTATAGAAATGGTATGAATGTTAGAGATATTTGGTGCGGGTAAGTAGAGATATAGGGAGGAGAGAGGTGGTGGTAAGCATGAAATTAGTGTGTCTAGTCTGGAGATGAATAAGAGATTAAGAAGAAGGGTAGGGGTGTAAACGAGCCGAGCCCGAGCTCGACTCGTTTAAGTTACTGAGAGATCGAGCTCGGCTCGATTCGAGCTCTATTTGTAAAGCTCGGGCTCGGCTCGTGAGTAGTTTTTAAAGTTCAGGCTTGACTCGTTTATTATTTATTAATTCATTTATATATATATATAATTATTTTTATATATTTTATTGTAATTTTTATATATAACATAATATTTATTAGAGTAAATTACACAAATTGTCCTTTAGTTATATATGAAATTGCACTCTATGCCCTTTGACTTCAATAATTACAGAGATTGTCCTTTTTTGGAAATTTTGCACATATTTCGTCCTTCCCACTAACTGGTGTTAACTTTTTCTGTTAAATATAGACATGTGCCTTGCACATGAGAGTATAATTGTATTTTTACCCACTAAAAGACTATTTATGTAATTTACTTAAAAAATGATGAGAATGAATACGGAGATGACACGTGGCATGAAAAACCTTTATTTATTATATAGTATAGATTAGTACCTTAGTGGCTTTGTGGAATTGGATCAATATCCATTTCAATAGCAATCTCCTTAGCTTCATCAATCGCATCTGAAAACTCAGTTTCTCTATATCCCTTGAAGTATTTAATAAACTTATTTATTTCTTTAATAGCAGTATCGGGAACCATATCCTTTGATTGTATTTTTTTGCTCACCATGTTCACCATGTTTAATACTTGATACCAGATAACAATTGATACCAAAAATTCAAAATCACAAAGTTCATTCTTTGCTAGTGATTTTGCTTCACTTTGAATTTTAACATCATTATCTTTTTCTCCAACTTCAAGTAAAGCTTCTCTTACATCGATAAGTTGATCTTTAATAGCCTTAATAATGTCAACACGACTTTCCCAACGAATGACAGACAATAACTTAAGACTCAAAGTTTTAACATTATCTTGCAAAATTTGCCACCTCTTAGTAAAATTTGCAAAGATAGTATAAATGCGTTGGATGACTCCAAAAAAGTCTCTAACTTTACCACAAGTGTTAGCCATATCACATAATGTAAGATTAAGACTATGGCAACCACATGGAGTGTAAAATGCTATACGATTTTCATTTAAAAATCTCTTTTGCACTCCACTGTGTTTTTCTTTCATGTTTGATCCATTAGTCTTGACCACGCATATCATCAATTTCAAGACCAAGAGACTTTAACTCCTTGAATGTAACATAAAAAAGTCCTTCTGCGGTGGTATCATCAACATTCAAAAACCCTAAAAAGGACTCCTCGACAGTAACATAATTAAATGAGAACTTCACATACCTGAGAAAAATACCCAAGTATGATTGAGTAATCAAGTATTAATAAAATTAGATTAGAAATTGAGAACTTCACATACCTGATGTAACAGTCTGTCACACCCCAACCACGGCGGTAACTCCGGCGGGGCGTGACGGTCATGGAAATCGTCGTCATCGATTACATCGAACGACCACTAAGTGGTTTGAAAATCATACGTAGTAAATCATTTCAAAATACATAATTGTTTTACAAGCTTTAGTGCGGAAGCAAATGTGGAAGTAATAATTGTTTCAAAATACGACATTTGGTAATGCTAAATGTCCAAAAGTAATTATGTCCCTAAGTGGCAATGTGACTCCATGCAAGTATGCAGTTAACTTCCAAGCAATATCAATTACCTGAGAATACATGCGTAAAACGGGTCAACAAATAATGTTGGTGAGTTCACAGGTTTTAATTGTAAAAGTAAATCGTTGTAATGGATCACAAGACTTTCTATGATTTGATTGTTGTACAGACAATGCTACAATATTACCATAAACACACCGAAACCGAAGCTAGACTGTAACTGTAAATGTAATTGTAATCTCATGCCCCTACCCATGCCTACCGAATACATGGGGGTGTTTAGGCTAGTGATGCACCCGTCTTGACCTACAATCAAAGTTAGCGTGACTAACTCGGGTGGGGTTGTCAAACCCGATAGTACTATCCACAATTACCACGCTTTGTGAAAGAAACTAACGGTCCAGTTGTGAGGGGACTTAGTACGGTAAGTAAACCGCTTATGTAATATATGAAATCATGATTATGTCCAATGAAAACTGTAAGTATGCAAGTAATCTCCCCCCAAAGGAAAATAAGTAAAATGGGGACGTGAAACTCACCTGAAGCGTGAGTACTGGAAACGTGCAAGTAGCAAAAGTCCGAGAGTAAACCGACCTATGTGTGCCCTAGAATATATAAGACACCTTAAAGTCTAAGTAATGATTCTACATGCAAGTTGGTCATGTAACAGTTTCACCCAACTCGTTATGTTATGTGTGTAAGTTTTGGTTTAAAATGTTTTGACTCAACGGCTCGTTGGTGATATGTATTTGTTACCCGAAAATACATATTTACATAAAATAAATATAAACTATAAATTCGATCATGTACGTCTATGTCTATAAGTAATTTGGTGACAACTTAGTGTTTGGTTTTCAAAGTAAGGTTTGACTTGACTCGAGTCGTAACTCGTTGTGAACGGTAAATAAATGTATCATATATATTTATTTAAAATAACGTTTTCGAAACACGTCATGATTTTAGGTAAAAATAATATTTATATCATTTCTACAGAATAAAACTTTGAGAATTATTACTCTTAAAATAATGTCGTTTTCGTTTTACGTCCAAAGTATATACATATATATTTATAAAATTATATATTAGAGTCTAGTCTTGGACATTTTAAATAGTTACATTTACCAAATAATACCTAAAATTTATATATTTCAAACTCCATAACGAGACCCATGTAATACTAACTTTACAACTAGTAATAATATATATCCACAATTTGCCATAAGTTTACCAAATCACCATTGAGTTATTTTTAGTGTTTTTACACAAAAACTAGTCTTAAGTAGTTATTAGTTTAGAGAAACTCCATCTTTTACAAATATGGATTTTAGTTGGTGAAAGTTGGTACATTAGCACTTGTAGATAAAGAAATATATATAACAAGAGCAAAAATATAAATAAGTAGGAGAGTTTTCCCACTAGAAGCAAACAAGGAAGAAGGAGGAGTAAAGATGATGAACTTGAAGCTTGTAACTTGACTTGGTGTTGGATGTAAAAACCGTGAACAACAAGTACCCAAAGGAGATCCAAAAACCGATTTTCTTTGAGAGAGTTTTAGTGTGTGAAATGGTTTCCAAATGAGAGCATTTTATAAGGGAAATTGAGTATGGCTTTGTTTCTTGAAATGAAAGATGTATGGTGTTATTGAATTGGCAATGGAGATGTAGGGAGGAGACCTTCTATTCTGTCATGACAAGAAGAAGAAAATGATGAGGAATAGCATGGCTTAGTTTAGATGAGACATGTAGATATGTGTATGGGTCCTCCCCCTTTGAGCCGTAATTCAGGAAAAGAGAAAGGAAAGAATGGGTTATGATACTGTTTAGTTTATTGGGATTTGGTGATGTGAAGGGGGTCCCCTTGTGCAACCGTAAACAAGAAGGAATCAAGAGATGGTGTGCATGGATTTATTTACTAGTCTTTGGAAGTTTAAAGTTGTGTTGGTGGGTCCTTCTTCTAGCCGTGAATTAGGAAAAGAAATGATGGTGTCAGGTTATTTTGTCCATTTGAACAAGTAACTTTGGATGTGATATGGATTATACTAACATTTTTTTATTTGACAATTGTTGGATGTTTCCTTTTTAGTTATTCACAGGAAGTAAAAGGAGAGAATAATATGGGTTAATTAGTTAGAGTTTCAAGGCTTCAATATGTGCATAATCCCCCCCCCCTTGAAACCGTAAATAAGGAAAAGAACAAGGAAAAATGTGTGGTATCTAGTTTGATGATTTGAGAATTAAATGGATTAGAGATTAAATAGTTTAAACGGGTATTAAAGTGGTAGCGGGTATAAGTTGGACGCGATAAAAATCACATTTTTTTTCTTAAAATCGAGTTTAATAAATAAATACACATATATTTAGGTTTTAAAATAGTGTCAACACTTCAAAATATTTATTAAAACATAAATATTAATTATCACCAACGTTCGTGTGTGCCGGTTATACTGCATATGACCCGGTTATGAATGGACTTTGCTATGTTTGAAACGACTTTAATTAACCACGATTAAGTCTAACACGTATATAATGTATGCAATTTATGACTGAGGACGGGTGTTGACCTGAAACTGCCGGTTTCGTACCGAAATTCAGCTAGTGTCATCCGTGACTGGTGCAGTTTCAAACAACTGGGGGTACTTGCGCTTCATCTGGTCCTCGCGTTCCCAAGTAAACTCCGGTCCTCGTCTAGAGTTCCACCAAACTTTTACAATGGGAATGCGACTCTGTTTCAAGCTCTTGACTTCCCGGTCCATAATCTGCACGGGTTCTTCGACGAAATGAAGTTGATCGTCGATCTGTATTTCTTCGAGTGGTATGACCTGTGTCTCGTCTGATAAGCACTTCTTCAGATTTGACACGTGGAAAGTGTCATGAACACCACTGAGTTCTTGTGGCAGTTTAAGCTTGTAAGCTACGGGACCAATCCTTGCCAGGATTTCGAACGGTCCGATGTATCTCGGGTTTAGCTTACCACGCTTGCCGAAGCGAATAACTCCCTTCGAGGGTGAGACTTTGAGTAAAACCTTATCTCTAACCTGGAATTCAAAAGGTTTGTGTCTTATGTCAGCGTAACTCTTTTGACGATCACGTGCGTCTTTCAGTCTATTATGAATTTGAACAATCTTCTTTGTTGACTCGTGAATGATTTCTAGACCAGTAAGTTGACTATCTCCAACTTCAGTCCAGCATAACGGTGATCGGCACTTTCTTCCATATAGTGCCTCAAACGGTGCGGCTTTGATGCTAGTGTGATAACTGTTATTGTAGGAAAACTCAGCCAGCGGTAGATGAGTATCCCATTTATTCCCGAAATCAATCACACAAGCTCTAAGCATGTCCTCCAATGTCTGAATAGTCCTTTCACTTTGACCATCAGTTTGGGGGTGATACGCGGTACTCATGTCCAATCTCGTACCAAATGCTTTCTGAAATGATTGCAAGAATCTAGAGGTGAATCAGCTATCCCGATCTGAGATAATGGAGACTGTGTCACACCCCGACCGATGGCGGAATCATCGTGGCGGACATTGAAATGATTGTTCAAAAGCACATGATAACTAAAAAGTTGCATAATTCATTAATTAAATTTAAAGACAACAAAGATCCAAATACAATACATTTCAAATAACCTAGTCTAGTTCAAAACATTGATTTATTTAACTAGGTTCATAGTTCTTAAGTGGAGAAATCTTCGGCAAGCAATCACATATCAAAACTTGAACATTATTTAAATCAAGTGTCAACTAAAAAGTTGGTGAGTACATAGGTTTTGTAGTTCCGATAAGTAGTAGATAAAAACGTTTTGCAACTCATTGTTTATCTTGTTAAACATAGTATATATATATATGGTGTATCATTCATCTAATCACAATTCAAACCTTAATTGACGCGCTTGAACATAGCACAACAGCTAAGTCCGGTATGTTTGAATATAGTTACTCACTATATCCGGTATGTTTGAATATAACACGCGGCTATATCCGAGTATGCAGTAATAAACACCCTAACCGGGTGGGCTGGTCAGGCACAATAGATCTATTAATATTACTGTTGGTTTTCTTGTGTTTAAAGTAAATGTATGTACACCCAAGATAATAAGCATATAGTCCACATGTATAACACGTATAAACAAAATGAGTAGCATGTATAATGTTTCACCCCAAAATGCGTAAAAATGTAAAATAGGGGCTATGTAACTCACCTTGCAAGCGGGTATTTTTCCACGCGTGTAGGTGATAAAGATGTTGAAGTCTAAGCACATTGAAACCCTATGTAGATAAATGGGTATTATTGTATGTTTACATGTGCGTATTAGTATTTAATTGTGTATAGGTTTATAATAACATTTCTTAGTGTTATTTGCATAAAAGTTGGTTCAGATTTACTTGAAATTACTGATTTGATCGAAACTGTTTATAGTTGTGACAGGTATCGAAACTGTGTTCAATCGAAACTACTAGTTTCGATTGACCATTTACAAGTGATACACAGAACTGTCGAAACTACTATCTATCAAAACTACTAGTTTCGATTGATCATTTATAAGTGATACACAGGCTGCCGAAACTACCATCTATCGAAACTACTAGTTTCGATTGACCATTTACTCAATCGAAACTAAGTAGTTTCGATGGACCAGACTTTAGAAAATAAAACAGTAATTTTTCAGAACAATAGTTTGTCCGGTAATCGATGGTTTGGAGTCGTGACTTCGATTGGTTCAGCTTGCCTTATGATAACAGAAGGTAAAGAAACGAAGTTGAGGATTCTTACGTGGTCGTAAAGGGGCTGGACGGCAGAGTCTTAAATCCGAGAATATCCAGAATGAGAATCGAGCTTCTGGATAGGATTAGCCTCTACAACCTTGGTCACAGCTTCTCACAGAGATGGCGATTGAAATGGTGCCTTCAATTTGGAGTGAGATTGGGTGGAAGAGGGGTAGCGAGCTCGAGCAGGTCCGACTATGGCTATTTATAGCCGAGTTCGTTTCTTATGACAAAGCGTGAAATTGGGCACGTCCCGACACTCTTCTGGACGAGACGAAGCTAACGAGCTATTAAATACGCGTGGAGGTTGACTGTCGGGCTCGAATTCGAGGCGTGGGTTCTCGGCCACCAACAAGATCGGGCGATTCGTATGTTGGGGAGACCAATTGGTCGGGGCCTTTTGTTCGCATGGGGAAGACGAGTTCAGGGATGCCTGTAGCGGCTGTCAAGGTGTAGGGAACAGCCCTGTCGGGGTGTTTGCCGGAAACTATCTCGGACCGCCGGACAATGTAGGGGATAACCGGATTTGCGAAAAGGGTTTTGACAGATTTAGTCCCTGGAGTTTGGCTTTGATTTAATTTAGCCCCTGAGATAATTACGGATGAGTCCTTATAGTTTGGTTTGTCCATGTTTAGTCTCTTAACCGGTTTTTAACTTAAAACCTTCTAGTTTAAAAAGTTTCAAAACAACCTCTTAACTTTTATAAAAATAATTAATCTAATTTCTTTTAAATTTTCAAACATAATTTATAAACTTATATTATTATTATTATTATTATGATAAGAATTTTTTTTTTTTATATAAGTTTTTAAAACTCATAAAATTTTGATTATTTTAAATCCGTAAAAATAAAAATAAAATACTTATTGTATAAAACTAAATAAAAACACTTGTATTTTATTTAATTTGAGAATGATTACACGATAAACATATTACAAGTGCGCGAATGAAAATCCGAAATGTCACAGTCTCCCCATGTAAAGGAATTTCGCCCCGAAATTCAACTAGCGTAGGCTATGAAAAAGATGCGGATACTTGGTCCTCATTTGGTCTTCACGTTCCCAAGTGAACTCGGGTCCACGTTTAGACTCCCAACGGACCTTGACAATGGGGATGCGGGTATGCTTGAGTTTCTTGACTTCTCGGTCCATGATTTCCACAGGTTTCTCAACAAAGTGCATTTTCTCGTCAATGCGCACTTCATCAAGAGGGATGTGGAGATTCTCGTCGGCTAGACACTTTTTCAAATTAGATTCATGAAAAGTCGGATGAACGTTGCTGAGTTCTGAAGGAAGATCGAGTTTGTAGGCCACTTTTCCTACCCTTTCGAGTATCTTGAATGGACCCACATATCGAGGTGCAAGTTTTCCTTTCTTTCCAAATCGGACTACGCCTTTCCAAGGTGATACCTTTAGAAGAACCATATCCCCAACTTGAAATTCCAAGGGTTTTCATCGTTTATCGGCATAGCTCTTTTGCCGACTCCTTGCTACTCGAATGTTGTCACGAATAAGAGAGATTTTATCGGTGGTTTCTTGGATAAGCTCGGGACCGGTGATTTGTGCTTCACCAATTTCGTTCCAACAAATCGGTGAACGACATTTCCGTCCATAAAGAGCTTCAAACGGTGCCATGTTAATACTTGTGTGGTAGCTGTTGTTGTAGGAAAATTCGATCAGTGGTAGGTGAGAATCCCAATTGCCACCAAAGTCAATGACACCAGCTCTAAGCATATCCTCGAGAGTTTGGATTGTTCGCTCGGTTTGTCCATCAGATTGAGGATGGTAAGCCGTACTTAAATCCAAACGCGTACCAAGCGCAGATTGTAATGATTGCCAAAATCGGGAAGTAAAACGCGAATCACGATCGGAGATGTTGTTCAAAGGGATTCCGTGACGACTTACGATCTCATCAATGTAGATCCGAGCCAATTTCTCGACTCGATAGTCCTCACGAATAGGCAAGAAATGAGCAGACTTTGTAAGTCAGTCGATAATAACCCAGATACTATCGTGCCCACTAGGAGTGCATGGGAGTTTGGTGATGAAGTCCATAGCAAGGTTCTCCCACTTCCACACAGGGATTTCAGGTTGTTCGAGGAGTCCGGAAGGCTTCTGGTGTTCGGCCTTCACTTTAGAACAAGTTAAGCATTTTGCCACAAAGAGGGCAATATCCTTTTTCATGCCGGGCCACCAATATTGCTGACGAAGACCCATGTACATCTTATCAGCCCCGGGATGTACCGAATATCGAGTTTTGTGGGACTCGTTCATCAAAAATATACGAAGGTCGTCGCGATCGGGAACCCAAATACGGTCCAAGTAATATAATAGACCGTTGGCTTTGGTTTCTAGCAAGAGTTCTACACCACATGCCATCTCTTGATACATGTTTCCCTCGGTAACCGAGGTATGTTGTGCTTTGAGAATACGGGCTTGGATATCATTATGGATACAAACACTATGAAGCATGATACGTTGTTTACGACTCAAGGCGTCGGCTACAACATTTGTTTTGCCGGGGTGGTAGCGAATCTCGCAGTCGTAGTCGTTAAGAAGTTCAATCCATCGACGTTGCCTCATATTAAGCTCTTTTTGATTGAAAATATGCTGGAGGCTTTTGTGGTCGGTGAAAACCACGCATTTGGTGCCATAAAGATAATGTCTCCAAATTTTCAAGGCGAAAATGACAGCACCAAGCTCGAGATCATGGGTCGTGTAGTTCTTCTCGTGGATTTTGAGCTGACGTGATGCGTATGCAATTACTTGGCCACGTTGCATTAAAACACAACCAAGACCTTGGTTGGATGCATCACAATAAACGACAAAGTCGTCATTACCACTAGGAAGAGTTAGAATAGGGGCATTGCAGAGCTTGTGCTTGAGAGTTTGAAAAGCTTCCTCTTGCTTGGGTCCCCACTCGTAAGGTTTACCTTTGTGAGTCAAGGCAGTGAGTGGAACCGCAATCTTGGAGAAATTTGAGATGAAGCGACGATAGTAACCCGCTAGTCCAAGGAATGAACGAATCTCGGTAGGAGTCTTGGGAGTACTCTAATTCTTTACCGCCTCGATCTTTGCCGGGTCCACATGAATTCCCTTATCGTTGACTATGTGTCCCAAAAATTGAACTTCCTTTAGCCAGAATTCACACTTGGAGAACTTGGCGTATAGTTGTTCTTTCTTCAAGAGTTCCAAAATCAAACGAAGATGTTGTTCATGCTCCGCTTTCATTTTAGAATAGATGAGAATGTCGTCAATGAAAACGATCACGAACTTGTCCAAATAAGGTTTGCATACACGGTTCATGAGGTCCATGAAGATCGCAGGTGCATTAGTCAAACCGAATGGCATGACCATGAACTCGTAGTGACCATATCTAGTCCGGAAGGCAGTCTTCGGAATGTCTTCATCGAGAACACGAAGTTGATGGTATCCGGAACGAAGGTAAACTTGGAGAAACATGTTGAACCTTGAAGTTGATCGAAAAGATCATCGATACGGGGTAAGGGATAACGGTTCTTAATTGTAAGCTTGTTGAGTTCACGATAATCTATGCACATTCGAAACGATCCATCCTTTTTCTTTACGAACAGCACGGAACGCCCCAAGGTGAATGGCTTGGGCGGATGAATCCTTTGGATGAGAGTTCTTGTAATTGACTTGCGAGCTCTTGCATCTCGGAAGGTGCAAGACGATAGGGAGCTTTTGCCACAGGAGTTGCTCCGGGCACGAGGTCAATACGAAACTCTACTTGTCTAGGAGGAGGAAGACCGGGTAAATCCTCGGGGAATACCTCGGGAAAGTCTCGAATGATCGGAATATCTTGCAGTTTCTTACCTTTGTCTTTCGTGTCAACTACATGGGCCAAGAAGGCAACGTACTTTTTCCGCAAGTACTTTTGTGCCAATGTGCAAGTCATGAGTTGAAGACCAAGACACGGTTTTTCGCCGAAAATAACTAACGTGTCGCTCGAAGGGAGAGGTATACGAATGCACTTTTCATAGCAAATAACCTCGACATGGTGCTTGGATAACCAGTCCATGCCAATTATAATATCAAAGCTTCCCAATTGCATTGGAAGGAGATCAACAGAGAATTCATGATTATTAAGCTCGAGATTGCAGTCGCGGATAACAGAATTTATAGTAATAGATTTCCCGTTTGCTATTTCCACGGAATAAGAATTGTCAAGTTTCGTTCTTTGTTTAGCAAGTCGAGATTCAAAGGTAAGAGACACAAAACTCCTATCGGCACCGGTATCAAATAAAATGGATGCATAATGATTGTTTACGAGAAACGTACCGTTTATCACGTCGTTGTTTGCTTGAGCCTCATTAGCGTTTATATTAAACGCTCGTCCTTGAGGACCACCTTGATGATGAAGTTTTGGGCATCGGTCACGGAAATGGTTTGGGTCTCCACATTCGTAACATGCCCGACCATTGAGAGGTGCCGGATAGATTGGACGGTTGACTGGAGCAGCTTGATGGACGGGAGGACGGGTACGGCAAGTAGTGACCACGTGTCCATATCGTCCGCAGCATAAACACAGTCGGCATGGTAAGTTGGCAGATTGATGGTACTTGCAGGTCTGGCATTGGGGATTTGGGCCCAGATAAGGTTTCGGATTTTGACCCAAAGGGGCCACTTGAATAGCAGGTACAACGGGAGTTACGACTGCGAAGTTTCGACCCTTTCGTTTCTTGTTGCGGTTAGAAGACTCGGGTTTTACATCTTTGACGGCCGCAAGAGTAGAGACAACCTTCTTGGAACCTTTTCTTGTTAAGGTTCCGGCTTTGACATGGTTGTCGGATAGTGTAGCGGATAGGCGGATAGCAGCTTCAAGTGTAGGAGGATTGCTTCCTAACACAACATCTTGAATTTGCATAGGCAGCCCGCCTATGTACTTTTCAATTTCACGAGCAAGGGGACTGATCATATGAGGCACCAATAGGCTCAGCTCTTGAAATAGGGTGGTGTAAGCCAGATTATCCCCGCTGTTTTGGGCAAGATCCCAAAACTCAGTCTCGAGCTTCCTCATTTCATTTCGAGGACAGAATTCATCAGTCATGGCTTTCTTCAGATCATCCCATGATAAAGATGTAGCAACCTCAACACCACGAGTGCGTTTCTCACTGTTCCACCAGGTGAGGGCTCTCTTTTGAAGTACACTTGTGGCATAGCGAACCCGAAGATTATCGGGGCAGCCACTATTTAGGAATGTGCTTTCCATGCTTTCAAACCATTGCAATAGGCCGGTAGCACCTTCAGTCCCGAAGAATTTTGTAGGATTGCACGAGTTAAAGTGCTTAAACGTGCATTGAGGCGGGTTGGTACCACCGTTTCCTTGGATGTTGTGAGACCCGTCACTGTTGTTATTGGCTTGGGTCATTTGCCCCACCAGCTGGGCAAGGAGAGTAGCAAGATCTGGGTTGGAAGTGCTAGAGTTTGCACGTCGAGGAGGCATTCTAACACCATAAGAAAAGACAATAATTTATGATATTTTAGATAAAGTGGATATATATGAGCAATAGTGGGAATAATGTAAGCAGAAAATGCGGGATTCATCATGTCGCGTGCCAATGTATGTGTATTTATTCAAGGTTGATGGGGAAAATAATGCATCTATTTCGGGTAGGAGATGATGTCATAGATCATTATTCGCGTAATAGGAATTGCCGGGATTCGCATGCACTACAAATTGTTATTACGTGTGCACCCGTAATAATGATTTGCTTTGCATGTTCGTCTAGTTCTTCCTATCTTGCTATAATGTCCCCAAATTTTTGAGTTTAAGTTCGGATCGTATCCTTGCGAATACCTTGACTTATCAACGTTAAATAATTCCTCAAAACTTTCAAGGAGACATGCTTTAGCCTATAGGTAAACACTCACTTCAGGAATTCCCAGGAAAGCATACGGGTCCGTTTATTTGGATTTATACGAAATGCTTTCCTAGACAGAAAACCCAATGTACAGGTGTCACCCTTCCAGATTGCACGTGTCCTTTACTGGTTTCAAGAAATTAAGTCGTTGACGAGATTTTCAAGATTTTAATACACTTGAGAGTTTATGAGTATAAAATGTGTAGGAATGTTGCAATTAATATGGATTAGGAAAGTGTATGGATAAGGATGGGTAGTGTATTTGTTCGCATACGTTTGTTTGTCAAATGTGTATGTAAAGTATGTATTATGTATTTAAGCCCTGTATGTATAAGTCTCATGTACCAAACTTGGGAAAATTCAAATAATACCAAACTACAAATAATTCACATAGCAATTAATCATTTAGCACATATCACATAAAAGGGAGTCCTAGGGTTATAGTCTAGGTCATCGTGTCTAATAACCTAATTCCCTATAACCATGGCTCTGATACCAATCTGTCACACCCCGACCGATGGCGGAATCATCGTGGCGGACATTGAAATGATTGTTCAAAAGCACATGATAACTAAAAAGTTGCATAATTCATTAATTAAATTTAAAGACAACAAAGATCCAAATACAATACATTTCAAATAACCTAGTCTAGTTCAAAACATTGATTTATTTAACTAGGTTCATAGTTCTTAAGTGGAGAAATCTTCGGCAAGCAATCACATATCAAAACTTGAACATTATTTAAATCAAGTGTCAACTAAAAAGTTGGTGAGTACATAGGTTTTGTAGTTCCGATAAGTAGTAGATAAAAACGTTTTGCAACTCATTGTTTATCTTGTTAAACATAGTATATATATATGGTGTATCATTCATCTAATCACAATTCAAACCTTGATTGACGCGCTTGAACATAGCACAACAGCTAAGTCCGGTATGTTTGAATATAGTTACTCACTATATCCGGTATGTTTGAATATAACACGATGCTATATCCGAGTATGCAGTAATAAACACCCTAACCGGGTGGGCTGGTCAGGCACAATAGATCTATTAATATTACTGTTGGTTTTCTTGTGGTTAAAGTAAATGTATGTACACCCAAGATAATAAGCATATAGTCCACATGTATAACACGTATAAACAAAATGAGTAGCATGTATAATGTTTCACCCCAAAATGCGTAAAAATGTAAAATAGGGGCTATGTAACTCACCTTGCAAGCGGGTATTTTTCCACGCGTGTAGGTGATAAAGATGTTGAAGTCTAAGCACGTTGAAACCCTATGTAGATAAATGGGTATTATTGTATGTTTACATGTGCGTATTAGTATTTAATTGTGTATAGGTTTATAATAACATTTCTTAGTGTTATTTGCATAAAAGTTGGTCCAGATTTACTTGAAATTACTGATTTGATCGAAACTGTTTATAGTTGTGACAGGTATCGAAACTGTGTTCAATCGAAACTACTAGTTTCGATTGACCATTTACAAGTGATACACAGAACTGTCGAAACTACTATCTATCAAAACTACTAGTTTCGATTGATCATTTATAAGTGATACACAGGCTGCCGAAACTACCATCTATCGAAACTACTAGTTTCGATTGACCATTTACTCAATCGAAACTAAGTAGTTTCGATGGACCAGACTTTAGAAAATAAAACAGTAATTTTTCAAAACAATAGTTTGTCCGGTAATCGATGGTTTGGAGTCGTGACTTCGATTGGTTCAGCTTGCCTTATGATAACAGAAGGTAAAGAAACGAAGTTGAGGATTCTTACGTGGTCGTAAAGGGGCTGGACGTCAGAGTCTTAAATCCGAGAATGTCCAGAATGAGAATCGAGCTTCTGGATAGGATTAGCCTCTACAACCTTGGTCACAGCTTCTCACAGAGATGGCGATTGAAATGGTGCCTTCAATTTGGAGTGAGATTGGGTGGAAGAGGGGTAGCGAGCTCGAGCAGGTCCGACTATGGCTATTTATAGCCGAGTTCGTTTCTTATGACAAAGCGTGCAATTGGGCACGTCCCGACACTCTTCTGGACGAGACGAAGCTAACGAGCTATTAAATACGCGTGGAGGTTGACTGTCGGGCTCGAATTCGAGGCGTGGGTTCTCGGCCACCAACAAGATCGGGCGATTCGTATGTTGGGGAGACCAATTGGTCGGGGCCTTTTGTTCGCATGGGGAAGACGAGTTCAGGGATGCCTGTAGCGGCTGTCGAGGTGCAGGGAACAGCCCTGTCGGGGTGTTCGTCGGAAACTATCTCGGACCGCCGGACAATGTAGGGGATAACCGGATTTGCGAAAAGGGTTTTGGCAGATTTAGTCCCTGGAGTTTGGCTTTGATTTAATTTAGCCCCTGAGATAATTACAGATGAGTCCTTATAGTTTGATTTGTCCATGTTTAGTCCCTTAACCGGTTTTTAACTTAAAACCTTCTAGTTTAAAAAGTTTCAAAACAACCCCTTAACTTTTATAAAAATAATTAATCTAATTTCTTTTAAATTTTCAAACATAATTTATAAACTTATATTATTATTATTATTATCATAAGAATTTTTTTTTTTATATAAGTTTTTAAAACTCATAAAATTTTGATTATTTCAAATCCATAAAAATAAAATACTTATTGTATAAAACTAAATAAAAACACTTGTATTTTATTTAATTTGAGAATGATTACACGATAAACATATTACAAGTGCGCGAATGAAAATCCGAAATGTCACAGACTGGCACTCCATGCCTCGAGACAATCTCCTTTAGATAAATCCTTGTCAGCCTTTCCATTTTATCAGTTTCCTTGATCGGCAAAAAATGTGCAGACTTCGTCTTTCGGTCGACGATAACCCAAATCGTGTCACAACCATTGGATGTCTTGGGTAATTTCGTGATGAAGTCCATAGAGATATGTTCCCATTTCCATTGTGCAATCTCTGATTGTTGTAGTAACCCTGACGGTTTCTGATATTCTGCCTTGACTTTTGAACACGTCAAGCACTTACTATCGTAGGTGGCAATGTTAGCCTTTATGTTAGGCCACGAGTAAAGTTCCTTGAGATCCTGATACATTTTTTCAGAGCCTGGGTGAATCGAGTATCTGGACTTGTGTGTTTCGTCCATTACTAAATCCCTCAAGTTCCCAAAGCTTGGTACCCAAATCCGATTCATGAAGTAACGGGTTTCATCAGATTTGATCTCAAACTTCTTGTCTATACCCCGTAAGGACTCATTCTTCATATTCTGCTCCTTAAGTGCCTTTAACTAAGCATCGCGAATTTGAGTGGTTAGACTTGTGTGAATCGTCATCCCCAATGCTCGCACTCGTAGAGCTTTGGTTCGTTCCTTCCTACTCAAGGCATCCGCTACGACGTTTGCCTTGCCGGGATGGTACCGAATCTTACAGTCGTAGTCGTTTAGAAACTCGACCCATCTGCTTTGTCTCATGTTTAACTCTTTCCGGTCAAAGACGTGCTCGATACATTTGTGATCGGTGAAGATAGTGCATTTGGTACCGTAAAGGTAATGTCTCCAAATCTTGAGTGTAAAAACTACAACTCCCAATTCTAAGTCATGGGTGGTGTAGTTTTTCTCGTGCACCTTAAGCTGTCGGGATGCGTAAGCAATAACCTTATCATTTTGCATTAACACGCAAGCAAGACCTTGGTGTGATGCGTCACAGTACACCACGAATTCGTCTGTACCTTCTGGAAGGGACAAAATTGGAGCACAACATAGTTTCTGTTTCAACAGCTGAAAATCTGCTTCTTGCTTATCGCCCCAATCGAACTTTTTGTCTTTCTAGGTTAAGGTCGTCATTGGCTGGGCTATCTTAGAGAAATTTTCTATAAACCGTCTGTAGTAGCCTGCAGGACCTAGGAATTGTCGCACCTCGGTCGAAGTCTTTGGTGCTTCCCAATTCTTTTTCGCATCAATCTTGGAGGGGTCAACATGTATACCCTTCTCGTTGACCACATGCCCGAGAAATTGCACTTCTCGAATCCAAAAATCTCATTTTGAGAATTTAGCATACAACTTCTTGTTCTTAAGTAATTCCAAGATTAGTCTCAAATGAGGTTCATGTTCTTCTTGAGTTTGAGAGTAAATCAAGATGTCATCGATGAAGACAATCACAAATTTATCCAAGTAAGGCTTGCACACTCTATTGATGAGGTCCATGAACACGGCCGGTGCATTGGTCAGCCCAAATGGCATGACCATGAACTCGTAGTGACCATAACGAGTTCGAAACGCGATCTTAGGGATATCTTCCTCTTGAATCCATAACTGATGATATCCTGAACGTAAGTCGATCTTCGAGTAATAACTGGATCCCTGAAGTTGAACGAATAATTCATCGATCCTTGGGAGTGGGTACCGGTTCTTAAGAGTGAGCTTGTTTAACTCCTGGTAATCGATGCACATCCGAAAAGATCCATCCTTTTTCTTGACAAACAAGATCGGGGCTCCCCATGGTGAGAAACTCGGTCTTATGAAACCCTTGTCTAGCAGCTCATGTAGTTGATTAGACAATTCTTGCATTTCCAATGGCGCGAGTCGATACGGTGATCGTGCTACCGGTGCAGCTTCGGATACCAGATCAATCTGAAACTCGACTTGCCTCAGAGGTGGGTGTCTGGGCAAATCTTCGGGATAGTCTCGAACGATCGGTATATCCTTGATTTTCTTTTCCTCCGGTTTCTTCTCCGTTACGTACGCTAAGATTGCATGATAACCCTTTCATAAGTACTTCCGGCCCTTCATACATGTTATGACTCTTAGCGTAGTACAGCTTCTCTATCCTTGAATTGAAATCGTTTCTCCATTCGGAAGAGGAATGCAAACGATCTTTTCACGAAAAACGATCTCTGCTTGATTCTTTGATAACCAATCCATCCCGATAATGATATCAAAACTTCCAAGCGTTACGGGTAGCAAATCTATGTCGAAAGTGTGATCCGCCAAATTCAATGTACAACCTTGCAACATCTCACTGGTTTCGATTAATTTACCGTCGGCTAATTCTATTGTGTACTTACAGGTTAATGCGGTTGGTTTAGTACCGAGTAATGGAATAAATTCGTTAGACACAAAACTCTTATCAACACCTGTATCGAACAAAATAGAGGCATAGTGATCGTTAACGAGAAACGTACCAGTGACAATGTTTGGGTCCTGACGGGCTTCTCTAGCTCCAATCGCAAATGCTCGGCCGCATGCATTGTTTCCTCCGGTTTGCTTCAATTTTGGGCAGTCTTTGCGGAAGTGCCTAGCATTGCCACATTCAAAACATCCGCGGTTGGCTCCCGTGTTGGTGGTAGGGTCGGCCATTCGGCAATTTTTTGTTGCATGGCCAAAACACTTTCTCTTTTGGTACTTAGAATCTTCACATGTACCCTGATGATGGAAACCACATTTGTTACACTTGGGTAGGTTTCTGATATACCCACCTTTCGGCTTCTTCTCAGTTGGGCCTGCAGCAAAGGCCTTAACCGTTTCTTGTTTCTTTTGAACAGGAGGCACATAAGTCTTGCCATGATTGTTATCACATTGCCTCTTATTATCATAGCTCTTCTCTACCGCAGCCTTCTTCACAAACACACCCTGACGTACTGCTTGATATGTCAAGTCATGAGCTATTCTAACAGCATCCTGAATGGTGGCTGGCTTGGAAGAAGTCACCATGCTCTGAATTTCGGGTGCAAGGCCCCAAATATACCTTTCGATTCGCTTGTATTCAGGGGTGACCATATGTGGGCATAAGCGAGCAAGATCATGGAAACGAGTGGTACAGTTTGCCACATCCGGTCCAATCATGGTGTGATTCCAGAACTCAACTTCCAACTTCTACAGTTCGTTACGTGGGCAATACTTGTAAGTAAGCATTTTCTTTAGTTCATCCCATGGTATTTGGTAAGCAGCATCAATCCCAATAGTCTGGGCATGAGTATTCCACCAGGAGAGTGCTTGGCCCTCAAAAGTACACGTGGCATACTTGGTCTTGTTTTCTTCAACACAGTTACTAATACGCTGGACAGATTCCATCTTTTCAATCCAGCACATTAGTCCCACGGCTCCTTCATTACCGTGAAAGTTAAGTGGTTTGCAGTTCAGGAAAGCTTTGTAAGAGCAGCCTCTTACAGGTCCCTCGGTTCCTGTAATGCAACAGTTGTTACATTATTAGTCACGTAATTGTAAATAGTGACCTTTATGATCCTAATCAGTCAATTTATCCCTTTACCTCCGTTGGACTCTCGGTCACCACCGGACCTACCGGGTCTTCCAGCATCGTACCATGCGATCCCATCGGCCACACGCTGTGTCACACCCCAACCGACGGCGGAATACGTCGGGGCGGGACATGTAGATTGTTCATGAGCACAAGGTTGACTAGATTTCAATAATTTAATCATCAAATTTCATTTCAAACGATTCAACCACAAACAAATTCAAACAAGTGCATAATGGAAATACATAATATTCTTTATTTAAATTTAACTAAGTCCAAAGCCTATGTGTAGCATGTCTTGATCAAACTCACATATTAGCACCTGAAACATGAATAAAATAAAGTCAACTAAAAAGTTGGTGAGCATACATAGGTTTATACATAGATAGTGTGTAGATATAAATAATCAAATCCTTACATAACATGATAAAATAAGGCATTTATGGGGAGCAGCTATTGTGTAACCAAAGTACAATCAAACCTTTGTAACTAGCATGCAAATTGTGTTGTCGGTAACAATCACCCCAATCTGGGTGGGTTTGTCAGACTCAATAGATCTATCATTGTTAACCGTCGGCTTGAATAGTTAATGATTGCACGTAAATTGCACACAAAAGTTAACACACCTAGCACTCAAACATAAAACTCAAATTTGCACACATGAATGTAAAGAGGATTTGTATTTGTATAGTTTGTGTAAATGTAACAATTGTATGTATAGTGTTCATGTTTCCTGAATCAAATTTGCACACATGAATGTAAAGAGGATTTGTATTTGTATAGCATCTTCGAGTGTTGCGGGATTTCTCCCTAAGACAGTATCTTGAATCTGCCTAGGTAATCCACCGATGTACTTCTCAATGCAGCGGGATAAGGGTGTGACCATATGGGGCACAAGGAGACTCGGTTCATGAAACCGGGTTGTATAAGCCAGACTTTCACCACTGTCTTGGGTAAGATCCCAAAACTCAGCTTCTAGCTTCCTCACCTCATTCCGAGGACAGAACTCTTTGGTCATTGGTCTCTTAACCTCATCCCATTGTAAGGTCATTGCTGCCTCCATATGTCACACCCCCAAATTTATTCACTTAATAAATAAATAAATAAATAAATAAATCAAGGCTGCAACGATTGGTAACATTACACAACAGCGAAAGCTAAAGTAAAGACTTCTGAATATTGAACACCATTACAACAACTATAATAAACTTGTACATTGTCCTAGAACCATGTATAGGTGAAAGCCATCTTGAGGTTTGACGATCATACTCCTTCGGCTTCTAGGGTTTAATCCAAAAGGCTAACCTATTCCAACCGAGCCATAGCTAAGTTACCTGAAAAACATACTTGAAAATGTCAACACAAAGGTTGGTGAGTTCACAGGTTTTATTATTGTAATGTAAAGTGGTTTTCCTTTAAAACGTTGTTATCGTGTACTTGGCCATAATATAGAACTGTTTTCCTCGAAAACGTGTGATGACTTTAGAGTCATAAGGTGAAAACACTGAAAAGGTGTACATGGCCATATAATGAAACTGTTTTCCTTGAAAACATTGACAAAGCGTTAGCACGTAACGAATGGCAAAACCAATTTGCACGAAAACGATTGGCAGATCCATCTGCACGAAAACGATTCAATGTATATGATAAACAAAACAAGTTATGTTGACCCATTTGTAAACTAGCTAGGCATACAAATAATATGTACATACATGAGGCATAACCAAACCATAACACAGGTGTTTTGCCCCTCGCTCGTACCTCACGAGCAATTGTTTGAACACTATGCGGTCATTTGGCCAGAGGGACCCATGGTTAGCGCGACTAACCATGACCGGGGGTGTCAATCCCAATAGTACTATCCATAGAATTCCAGGCTAATCTATAGCTAATGGTTATAAATATGATGGTCAGGGGACTTCCGGCGCTCTATATGTGTTAACTCATGCAAACATAAAGGTCGGGTCTTGTTTTCTTGTTACCATATGAAAATAGTTGTAAGCATGTGTTGTGTTCTCCAAACATATGAAATAATTATATTTCGTGTTTTCAAACGTGTAAAGTAAGTATGTTTCTCCCCCCCGATGTTTATAAAACATTTAAAAGTAAAGAGGGGCCGTGAAACTCACCTGGTGACGTGCCAGGAACACTAATGTCCATTGGGTAACAAGGGTGACCAATATCCACGGGTTCACGTCCTATTCGAGTCATACGATACCTGTAGGTACTTTATGAGTTTTATAGACTAATCCTAGTAATGTAAAGCGAATCTAAACTCGTATTGAGTCATCATGTGTGCGGTTGAGCTCGACTGATTCGTTAAGGTGTAAAGACTATTTGATAGTCATTGATGAGTTGTAGTTATACTTTGAGGAGTGTTGATTCGTCTTTGTGTATCTGGATACGTATAATAAAAATACTTGTACCCATTTATTTATGTCAAAGCATAATCATAGTTTAACTATTCTTAGGAGGATACATAATATGTGTCTGGCCTACCCCGCACAATGGTATTATATGTACTCGGACGCATATGAATGCGTATACACATATATAAAACTTATCAAAAACTCACCATATATTATGTGAGTATTCCCTTTTGAAATAAACGTTTGAGTTTATATAAAATATACATTTGTATATGAATATGATTGTACGTATATTTAACATAATATTTGTTCAGGTTATAACGATTTAAGTTTTCATATTTATTCGAAACATAATCGTCTAGATTTACCATCGCACGTGTCTTATAAACAAGAATCTTAACGATATAGACATATATATATATACCTTTTTATATTTGTGCATAACAATATATTATATATATATATATTCGATTCAGTATATCGTGTTACATAACAATCATTTGATTTTACAAAGATATGGGTATTTACATACTTATTCATATATTTGTCACTATATAATATATATATATATATTCATATCGTACGTTTATATTTATGAAAAATATATTTATATCGCCCTTTGTTTATTGTTAATTTCCTCGTTTATTCGGTCTATGTTTAAGTACCATTCAATCAACCTACGAGGTAGATACGTATATGTTTTATACAAAACTCTTAAAGTCCAAAACATCCGATCATATTCATTTTGTATAAATCGTTTTATACTAAAGACATAACATAAATGTTTTCGTCGGTCTAATAATAATATCTAATAATTGTGCGTATTGTTTATTACCGTATCCAAAATTAAGTAATAATAATTATTTATTTCATTTGAGCGGGTCTTTCCCTTGTCAATAATACGTTTAATACGACTCGTTTACTGTTTAGAGTTACGTTAATATTTACTTTATCCGTTAACGAATCACTTAAACCCAACACAACTTTACCGCACGCACGTTTTATTATCGCGTAAATAAATAAAGTCGCGTTAGCGTGCGTTTATACCTTTCGTGAGTCTTGTATACGAACCGACATGTCCTAAACTTTACTTTAACCACGTTTGATCGATGTTGACTTTCGTTGACCGTGGCTCGGGACGCCGTCATCTGTCCAAAACACGGATCCAATACCCGGGAATGAAACCCGGCAACCAAAACATTTAGATCTAGACGAAATAACAACAAATCTCTAAACATTACTCGAATATTTCAAAGCAAACCTCGTCAGTCGTAGATCGGGATAGTAGGACGATGATTGAAGCAGATTCGACCGGTTTGGGGTTCGCCGGAGACTCGCCGGAAAATCGGGAGTGGCCGGAAAACAGGAAGTCGCTCCCCTTTTGTCGGATCTTGGTGGTTCTGGTCTTGGATAGCAAGAAATCGCGAGGGGAAGGCGAAAAACTCACCGAAAACTCCAGAAACTCGCCGGAACACCGGGTCTCGCCGGATACAGCCGGAAAACCGTGTTCGGTCGTCAACCGTTACCGGGCCTTCACTGCCGCCACTCATGCTCCACGCAAGCACCACCGTCATCGTCATCGGAGGCCATCGGAGCCCTGTCGGAGACGCGCCTGTGGTGGCGGAACCCTATCCGTCGCCGCCTCCTTTGAGCTGAGATTACGCCCCCCCTCCGCCTAGAACCAGCGCAAACGCTCACCATAATCGTGTTCGGGATAACGAGCTCTATCAGACTGTTCGGGATAACGAGCTCACCATAATCGTGTTCGGGATACGTATCATTAATAACCATACTGCTTATCATTAATTTTATGAGCATCTAACGTAGTTTAGCGTTCGTATATACGTGTTACGTGTGTATTTAATGAAACTGTCTTTTCAAATGAATGTTAATAATTCGCTATCTTATTTACTCGTCTTATCACACATACGGTAGCAAACTGATGTCTGACGTGTTTAATGATTAAGTTTCTGAACCGGTTAACAAATCATTAGAAGAAACCATGTGACTAATATGATGTTTGGATTATTCAATTTGGGCCTCGAATGGTTTTGGACTTCTATTGGACCTTATTGGGCCTTATTGGGCCTTATTGGGCTTAGTCCAACAACTAGGTTTTAGATTCAGGAATTTCGCAGGTGTCACACCATACCTCTAGTTCTTTTTTCCCCATTCCACCACGTGAGTGCCCGTTTTTGGAAGACACTTGTGGCATGACGAACACGAAGGTTATCGGGGCAGTCATTATTAAGGAAGGTGCCCTCAATACTTTAGAACCGTTGGAGGAGCCCTGTGGCTCCCTTGGTACCATAGAACTTAAGAGGATTACACGAATTGAAGTGCTTGAAGGTGCATTGCGGTGGGTTGGCACCACCACCACCATTAGTTCCATGGGTACCACTAATGGCTCCATTAGCTTGGGTGAGTTGAGTTACAAGTTGTGCAAGGATAGCAGCAATGTCGGTGTTGTTGTTGGTCACGGTAGCACGACGGGGAGGCATTCTACAGATTTGCACAAGACAAGAAAAGATGTAAGAACTTATGAAAGTTGATTGAATTTAAAGGGGACAAAATAATAGATGAAATAGTAAATCATAGTTTGGATTGTACTCAAATAGTGACATAATCACTTGAACACTATGACACATTAAGGTCAATTAAATTCATATAATTTTCAAGGAGACATGCTTTAGCCTATAAGTAAATACTCATCCCAGGAATTCTCAGGAAAGCATACGGGTCCCTCGGTTAATTGGGATTTATACGAAATGCTTTCCTAGACAGAAAACCCAGAATACAGGTGTCACCCAGAATACAGGTGTCACCCTTCCAGATTGCACGTGTCCTCTAATAACTAACAAAGTTTAAAAACCTTAACGAGGAAATAAAGAAATTTTATAGATTTAAGTCCATGAAGTTTCCACATACTATGATGATGATGACAGAGGAATAGGTAAGAAGGTTATGAGGCTTAGGGTAAGGGTAGGGATATTGTTCATTTAATTTATTATTCAAGTATAATCTATTAAGTCATGAATTTTTAACAAATGAGGTATCAAAATGAAGTAATAATTAATATAGTAAGCATGTAACACATAGCATGTAGCACATATCACATATTCATGAAGCATGGCATAAGTGAGTGTCCTAAAGTTATAGTCTAGGTCAAGGGTCTCTAATAACCTAGTTCCTTATAACCAAGGCTCTGATACCAATCTCTCACACCCCAACCGACGGCGGAATACGTCGGGGCGGGACATGTAGACTATTCATGAGCATAAGGTTGACTAGATTTCAATAATTTAATCATCAAATTTCATTTCAAACGATTCAACCACAAACAAATTCAAACAAGTGCATAATGGAAATAGATAATATTCTTTATTTAAATTTAACTAAATCCAAAGCCTATATGTAGCATGTCTTGATCAAACTCACATATTAGCACCTGAAACATGAATAAAATAAAGTCAACTAAAAAGTTTGTGAGCATACACAGGTTTATACATAGATAGTGTGTAGATATAAATAATCAAATCCTTACATAACATGATAAAATAAGGCATTTATGGGGAGCAACTATTGTGTAACCAAAGTACAATCAAACCTTTGTAACTAGCATGCAAATTGTGTTGTCGGTAACAATCACCCCAATCTGGGTGGGTTTGTCAGACTCAATAGATCTATCATTGTTAACCGTCAGCTTGAATAGTTAATGATTGCACGTAAATTGCACACAAAAGTTAACACACCTAGCACTCAAACATAAAGCTCAAATTTGCACACATGAATGTAAAGAGGATTTGTATTTGTATAGTTTGTGTAAATGTAACAATTGTATGTATAGTGTTCATGTTTCACCCCAAAAAGTGTAAAAGTGTGAAAAGGGGCTATGTAATACTCATCTGTATCAAAGATGTTGCTAGCACAAGTGTTTATGTAGCAAAGTGTTCCTTGTAACTTACAACGTTAACCTAGAGTGTAATACATATGAATCTAGATTAATAACATGTATAATAGTCTAAAGCCAAGTCTAGGGTTGAAATGGAAGTGTGTACAAAGGGTTTGTGTTGTATTATGTAACGGAATGTGCAGGTGATTGTGGTTTATACTTGAATGAGTGTTTTATAAAATGGAAAGTTGGAATGAATGGTTTTAAAATAATCAATTTAGGGTTTGGGTTTAAATAACTAAATGAATTAAATAATTATTATTTATTTATTTAGTTATAAAAATAGTGGACGTATTATATTAAATATGAATTAAATAAATAATTTTTACTCTATTTATTTATTTATAAAGATGCGTAAATATGAAGTTGTGTAAATATTATTTATGTATAGAGTTTAATGATAAATATACTTTTAATTTTGAAGGTTATAATAAATAAATTTTATTTATTTATTTATTATTTAGAAATAAGTGTTTGATCGTTTTAAACAAAATTAATATTTTATAAATTTTATAAAATCAATTGTTTTTATTTGGAAATTAATTTAAATATTTAGATTTTTGCATTAAATATTTAACGTACAAATTTTTAGTTATAAATTCATAATAAGATGAATTTATATAGAAAATTTATAAATTTGATTTTTTTATTGTGTTAAAAATAAAGTTTAAATTTTATAAAACTTTGTATAAAATTTTCCCAAATTTTGTAAATAGTTTGCTCAAAATAATTACATAATTTAAATTGAGTATTCTATGTATAATTTTATAAAAATAGAGATTTTTATGCAAAACTTGTAAAACTGGTTTCATTCTATTCTAATATTTGTAAAGTTTATAAAAATATTTTTTTTATAATTTTTGGAGTTCTCTAGCGGGTTAAAAAAAAAGGACACAGTCCACCCGGTTCGAACCCGGGTGGCCTCTGTGTGAGGCTCTCGACTTAACCACCGGACTGAGGGACGTATCTGTGCCCAAACCCGGAATAGATTATACTTGACCAGGTCCTTACGGTGCCCTGGGTTGGGTTTTCAGGCTTGCGTAAAAGGTCCGGTGTTTGTGGGTTTCGAACCCACGCCACCTGGTTCGGCGCGCAGTGACTTACCGGCCGGACCAGGTGGTTTCGCTGATTGAATACGGATTCTAAATAATTAAAACACGATATTAAAACATCCATAATTCAAATAAGATCCAACCCGCTATGAACCCTAGCCCCAATCGATCTCGGCGAGTTTTGTTAACACGAATTGGTATGGGGCTAATGAAATACGCACAAAAACGAATCGAAAGACGTAAGTATTACCTGTTTTGGTTGTGTAACTAGAGCCGACGGCTAAATGGTCAGGGGTGATGTTCTTGATGCTCGACGGGTTTCCAGCGGGGTAATGAGACGCGAATAATAGTTCAGAGAGTTTGAAATGAGTTATGCGAAAGGGTGTAGGTGGGTTAATTCGTTAAATTCCATCTAAAACACATAATTCAATTTTGATTTGAAAGCAGCAGCCGTTCGAAGAAATTGCGCGTTAATTCCATTGACCGACGATGAATTGAGTCACGATATTGGACTGAATACATGCGAGAGTGATTAGGCGTGATTTGCGGGATTTAGAATGTGTTATTGTATGAATTAATGATGGATTGACACGGGTTTGACTCTGCGAAGTCAAACCATTCGAATTTTGAATGTGACCACGGAATTTGATCGAATTGAAGTGTTAAACGGGTCTGGATATAGTTAGTGCTTGACTATGTAAGCATGGAAAGTTCATATCAATCGGATCCGGTCGATTACAGTAAAAAAATTGTAAGGAAATTGAGGTTGTTTGACTTTTGAAGTCAAAATAGGTCAAAAGAGAAGGAATGGGTCAAAATTGAGGTTAAGAAGGTTCGATTGCAAGGTTGGGGATTCAAATTGAGGGTTCAAATGCCTAAGGGTTCAATTTGATTGTTAATGGAGTGTATGTATGTGTATGTACTTGTATAATGCATGAATATATATATATATATATTAAATGTGAAGTAGGATTTCGTGAATTGCGTTGATTCTTAGGGTTTGATATTACCTTTGCACTAGGGTTGGAATTTATACATGCTTTATTGTACTAAAACGAAAACATGAAAATCAGAAAGGTTACACGCTGTGCCACTAGCTGCGCCACTAGCTGCCCGATTGCCTCCGAGCTCATGGGTGTTGTTGTGTCAGTGGTTCGCCGGTCGGTACGTCTAGGTCTTCCCTTTGGTGCCATGGTTCTCTTCTAGTCATACACGATAAAAGAAATAAGACAATACATAAATAATTGTCAACACATTAACAGGAAATGTAATTAACCATACAATCACAATAACAATCACAATCATCAATACAAATAGCCCTAAGATAGATCGCATAATCAGACGAAAATACTTGATACATAGTTCACAAAAGAAACAAAATGGGTGAGGGTACAAAGCCTCCCTAGTCCAAGTTTTCCTACTATGCCTACACTAAGTGAGCACAACCTGCTCACATAGGTCTATCTAAGTCAATGTGCCACTGCGCTAGTCTGAATCACGGCAGCAACAACCATGATGCAAATAGTGGCCAGAGCGGCAGCGGACGTGGCTCGCTCCTCGGATGCCACTACTCGATGCTCTAAGGCAGCAACTCTCCACTCTGCAGATGCCCTCTGTTGCTCCTCTACTGATAGTCTCATCTCCTGAGCGATCATCCTATCCTCCAGGTGAGTGAATCGCTGATCCAGAAGGCCAATGGCTATGATCTCCACATATTGTACCTCAGCTACCTGCTCCAGTCGTCCTGTCACAGTCTGAATCCTCTTGTCCTCCTGGAGAGCTATGATCTCGCCCTGCAGGTTCTGCATCTCGTGCTCGTGTCACATGCCACGAGAAACAAGGATGGGGATAGTGTGCTCCACGGGCTCCTCATAGTACGACAGTGGTCGTGGTGCGGTGGAGGACCCGCCGATCTCATGGGTAGAATGTATCCACTCTTCATATGCCCACTCTCCCAAGGTTTGGGTCACCCGACCGAAACTCTCGTCGTATCGGGGGCCTCTTGGGCTCCCGATTAGTAGTAGTGCCGGTAGTCTCGGCTGGCCTCTTCGCTCCACCACTAAGGATGTGAGAAATAGGGGTGGTGTGGGCGTCCACATGAGCCTCCTCAGCTGCAGGTACCTCAACAGTCTCATCTGAAGTGGAGTGTCCGTAGAGTACCGTGTGTGGCACAGACTCCCCAGATCCGGTGTCATCACCCCCGGTGGCAGCCTCGCATGTAACGCACTCAATTGGATTCTCTGGTATCTCCTCTGGATCGGAATCGTAGTCCTCTTCTGGGTCCTCATCAGTGTCAGGGATCTCCTCATCTGACACTGTAACCTCCTCTATGGTGTCGCTGGAGACCTCAACATGTGGTGGTGTGGCGGGGGGCGTCTCTGATGGTGGCGTCGGTGTAAAAGGTGGTGTACCTGCTGGCGGTGGTGGTAGAGGTAGTGTGGATGGGGTGTAGTCCTCATCCGATGCGTACACGTGAATGGGGTCAGATGCTGACGA
The DNA here is from genome assembly GCA_023525975.1 of Smallanthus sonchifolius. Lineage (NCBI taxonomy): Eukaryota > Viridiplantae > Streptophyta > Magnoliopsida > Asterales > Asteraceae > Smallanthus > Smallanthus sonchifolius. Next base: position 69,016,055 of record CM042033.1, on the reverse strand, counting down.
CGTACCTATAACATGGCAATTTCCGAATACTCCTAACGTGAATTATGCAAGTATATGTAATGTAACTGTAATGATGTGAGCCTACGGTTATAGTCCAAGTCCACTAAATGCAACCTGGTTCTCTATAACCAATGACTCTGATACCAATCTGTCACACCCCAACCACGGCGGTAACTCCGGCGGGGCGGGGCGTGACGGTCATGGAAATCATCATCATCGATTACATCGAACGACCACTAAGTGGTTTGAAAATCATACATAGTAAATAATTTCAAAATACATAATTGTTTTACAAGCTTTAGTGCGGAAGCAAATGTGGAAGTAATAATTGTTTCAATATAAGACATTTGGTAATGCTAAATGTCCAAAAGTAATTGTGTCCCTAAGTGGCAATGTGACTCCATGCAAGTATGCAGTTAACATCCAAGCAATATCAATTACCTGAGAATACATGCGTAAAACAGGTTAACAAATAATGTTGGTGAGTTCACAGGTTTTAATTGTAAAAGTAAATCGTTGTAATAGACCACAAGACTTTCTATGATTTGATTGTTGTACAGACAATGCTACAATATTACCATAAGCACACCGAAACCGAAGCTAGACTGTAACTGTAAATGTAATTGTAATCTCATGCCCCTACCCATGCCTACCTAATACATGGGGGTGTTTAGGCTAATGATGCACCCGTCTTGACCTACAATCAAAGTTAGCGCGACTAACTCGGGTGGGGGTTGTCAAACCTGATAGTACTATCCATAATTACCACTCTTTGTGAAAGAAACTAATGGTCCAGTTGTGAGGGGACTTAGTACGGTAAGTAAACCGCTTATGTAATATATGAAATCATATAAATGTGATTATGTCCAATGAAAACTGTAAGTATGCATGTAATCTCCCCAAAAGGAAAATAAGTAAAATGGGGCCGCGAAACTCATCTGAAGCGTGAGTACTGGAAACGTGCAAGTATCAAAAGTCCGGGAGTAAACCGACCTATGTGTGCCTAGAATATATAAGACACCTTAAAGTCTAAGTAATGATTCTACATGCAAGTTGGTCATGTACCAGTTTCACCCAACTCGTTATGTTATGTGTGTAAGTTTTGGTTTAAAATGTTTTGACTCAACGACCCGTTGGTGATATGTATTTGTTACCCGAAAATACATATTTACATAAAATAAATATAAACTATAAATTCGATCATGTACGTCCATGTCTATAACTAATTTGGTGACAACTTAGTGTTTGGTTTTCAAAGTAAGGTTTGACTCGACCCGAGTCGTAACTCGTTGCGAACGGTAAATAAATGTATCGTATATATTTCTTTAAAATAACGTTTTCGAAACACGTCATGATTTTAGGTAAAAATAATATTTATATCATTTCTACAGAATATAACTTTAACAATTATTACTCTTAAAATAATGTCGGTTTTCGTTTTCGTCCAAAGTATATACATATATATTTATAAAATTATATATTAGAGTCTAGTCTTGGACATTTTAAATAGTTACATTTACCAAATAATATCTAAAATTTATATATTTCAAACTCCATAACGAGACCCATGTAATACTAACTTTACAACTAGTAATAATATATATCCATAATTTGCCATAAGTTTACCAAATCACCTTTGAGTTTATTTTTAGTGTTTTTACATAAAAACTAGTCTTAAGTAATTATTAGTTTAGAGAAACTCCATCTTTTACAAATATGGATTTTAGTTGGTGAAAGTTGGTACATTAGCACTTGTAGATAAAGAAATATATATAACAAGAGCTAAAATATAAATAAGTAGGAGGGTTTTCCTACTAGAAGCAAGCAAGGAAGAAGGAGGAGTAAAGATGATAAACTTGAAGCTTGTAACTTGACTTGGTGTTGGATGTAAAAACAGTGAACAACAAGTACCCAAAGGAGATCCAAAAACCGATTTTCTTTGAGAGAGTTTTAGTGTGTGAAATGGTTTCCAAATGAGAGCATTTTATAAGGGAAAATGAGTATGGCTTTGTTTCTTGAAATGAAAGATGTATGGTGTTATTGAATTGGCAATGGAGATGTAGGGAGGGGACCTTCTATTCTGTCATGACAAGAAGAAGAAAATGATGAGGAATAACATGGCTTAGTTTAGATGAGACATGTAGATATGTGTATGGGTCCTCCCCCTTTGAGCCGTAATTCAGGAAAAAAGAAAGGAAAGAATGAGTTATGACACTGTTTAGTTTATTGGGATTTGGTTATGTGAAGGGGGTCCCCTTGTGCAACCGTAAACAAGAAGGAATCAAGAGATGGTGTGCATGGATTTATTTACTAGTCTTTGAAAGTTTAAAGTTGTGTTGGTGGGTCCTTCTTCTAGCCGTGAATTAGGAAAAGAAAGGATGGTGTCAGGTTATTTCGTGTATTTGAACAATTAACTTTGGATGGGATATGGATTATACTAACATTTTTTTATTTGACAATTGTTGAATGTTTCCTTTTTAGTTATTCGCAGGAAGTAAAAGGAGGGAATAATTTGGGTTTATTAGTTAGAGTTTCAAGACTTCAATATGTGCATATGGGCCCCCCTTGAAACCGTAATAAGGAAAAGAACAAGGAAAAATGTGTGGTATCTAGTTTGATGATTTGAGAATTAAATGGATTAGAGATTAAATAGTTTAAACGGGTATTAAAGTGGTAGCGGGTATAAGTTGGACACGATAAAATCACATTTTTTTCTTAAAACCGAGTTTAATAAATAAATACACACATATATTTAGGTTTTAAAATAGTGTCAACACTTCGAACTATTTATTAAAACATAAATATTAATTATCACCAACGTTCGTGTGTGTCGGTTATACTGCGTGTGACCCGGTTATGAATGGACTTTGATATGTTTGAAACGACTTTAATTAATCATGATTAAGTCTAACGCGTATATAATGTATGCAATTTATGACTGATATGAGGACGGGTGTTGACCTGAAACTACCGGTTGTCACACGGTCCGTCACGATCCCGGATCAGCCCTATAAATAGTTTGCCAAGCTCGTTCGTTTTTCTCACATTCAAACCGATCTTCACACATAAAAAACATTCCAGAAGTTCCCTAGCTCAATCCCGAAGCTTTCGGTTCGATTCCCGCTCGTTGTAGTACCCGGTCTAAGAAGAAACATTCGTAGAGGTGCCGATACGCTAGAGAAATCAAAGTTAGGAGGTTGATTATATATTTTCCAACTTAGAGGCTCATTTCTATAATCAAGGTGGATACTTTATCTTTTTCAAAACTTGTGTCAAACATTTACGTTTACGAAAATGGCCAAATAAAGGTTAAGGGAATAATGCTCAATGTTGTTCTACGAACAAAGCATTCGGGCTATAGGTATACGTAAAACTTGCAAGGGATACACGGGTCTCGGGTGAGAGTCCCGGATTGCGGCTGGTGCTTATCTTATAACAAATTTGGAGACGTGGACATGTCCGTTATTTTAAGGCATGACGCCAGTGTATACAGTGGTGCATACAGTCAGGACATAGGCATGCTGAATGTGTGGATTGAACAAAAAGTTGTGATTATGAAATTAATACATGTTTGTGCCAAATGATTTTATTGTCAAGATAATTGTATTCTCCGGTGTTCACGAAAAGGAAAAAGGGGATACAGACAGACATAAGATCTGGCCCAGGAATGAATGTTGAAAAAGGATAACTTGCACGCTGGATTCTCAAGCCTCGTGCATAGTAAATCCTAAAAGAAAGAAAAAGAGGAGATATGACCAAGAGATTGATCAACCTTGAATAGTACTATTTTCCGTGGCTTGAACTTGTCTATAAGGCAAGAGTTGTATTCGGTTTCAAACTCTGTTTTGTAATCAAATGAAAAAAAGGTATTTAATTCCCCGTGTTTATGAAATAAACACGAGACTTTTGTTTTCCAACTGGGTCTTGATATTTACAAATACAACCCTTGAGGTTGATACAAATAATGAACAATCCTTGTGAAAAGACTTCCGCTGTGTTTTATAAAAAACTCTGAAATCAAAGCAGGTATTAATCGTGATCGCACACGTCCAGGGGGTGCCTGAGGCGGGGTGTGACACCTGACTATTAAAGTCATCTGTTCTTTGTTTTACATCACGAGTGCAATATTTTGCTTCCTTTATCTTGTCGATGATTTCTTTTTTTAATTTCTTGAGCTAGCAAAAGCATTATCTCATTTTGGATCTGATGTCCAAGATAATACACATGAATCTCATCATTGGTGATACATCGGACATGTTATTTAATAACCGGGTCAAACTCTGCCAACATTTCAATGATACCAAAAACCAAATTTATCTAAATGTATTAAAAAAATTATATATAATATATTTTAAATAAAAAATAAAAAATTTGGGCCCCGGGAGAGCGGACCCTGGGCGGTCGCCCATCCTACCCATGGTCAGCTCCGCCCCTGTAAGATATATATAGATATGTATATATATATATATATATTAAAAACAATTTTTGATCGTTGCCAATGATATTTAAAAAATAAAATTATTTTAAGAATTATGTTTTGACCGTTGCCAACGGTAATAAAAAAACTAATTTTTTTTTAAAACTCACTTATAAACATCACCTTAAACTTTATTTTTCTTACACAACAATATGAACCCATAGTTATTCACAAAACCAACTTGATATCATCTGTGAAACCCAACTTTCAAAAGGAGAAGTTAAAAAAAGTGCACATTTGAAACCCAATCACAACCCGCTAAGACCACAACACCATGGAATGTGGATGAGGAAATGGTTTTAGCACTAGCGTGAGTTGGTATCTCGGAGGATCCCGTTATCGGTAATCTTTTTAAATATTATTATTTCTTGGTTCTAAGGTGTTCTCCATAGTGGGCGAGTTGTTTAGCCTTTTACCATGTTGGGAAGTTGTAAGGTGTTCTCCAAAGTGAACGTTAGTGTCGAAAATGAGTTGATACTTAAAAAGAACAAAGACATCAAAGTCAATGCATGGTAGCATAGGTGGTTCATATGCATGTTGTGAAATAAACCTCAATGATTCATATGACAAGGAAGCAGTGCAATGCCCGTCAAATTGTATGCCTATAAAATATTATCTTATTGTGAATAACAAATGCAACGAAATTTACCATCTATTATGGTATCAGAGCACTCTCTGATCCATCCCAAATCCTAGCCGCCGATCGCATCCTTCCTCTTGTTCTTCGATCGATTTTCGGCTTCTCCCTTCTATCTTGTTCTTCGAACACCACCTTACTTTCTACACCATGGATAACAAGCTTCATCCGGCTATCGTTGTTACCAAACATCAGAAACTTCATTCCCATAACCCTAGGGATGGAGAATGGACAATATAACTCCTGGACCGAACTGTTCAAAATCCATTGCTTCGCCTTTCAGGTTAGCGATCATCTTCTTCCTAAACCTGCTTCATCTTCATCTTCTGATAAAGACAAAACCACCGACAAAGAAAAATCAATTGCTGACGACCTTTAGTCTCATATTGATGCCATAGTCCTTCAATGGATCTACAACACAATATCGAATTACCTTCTCCATCCCATCCTCAAACTTGATTCCATCACAGCTCATGTGTGGAATGCCCTTCAGAATATTTTTCAAGACAATCTAAATTCCAGGGATGTTTACCTAGAACGTAAGTTTGCTACAACCAAACTTGACCTCTTCTCCAACATCTCTTCCTACTGTCAGTCACTCAAGGTGCTATGGGACCAACTTACTAATGTGGGGGCACCAGTTACCAACCGACATGATGATCCAACCATGGGCGAAGTATAGTTAACCCCCTCATTTTTTCGCTTAGTAGTGTTAATTTATACGCATTCGGTCGAAATTTTTATAGTTTCGGCCCCCTGTTAGGAAAAAAATCCCACCCCCTGCGTTTTTCTTCAAGCTTCGTCACTGGATCCAACAATCCACTCCTCTGCCTGAAGTTTATGAAGCACGCTCATTTGACATAATTCATATTCATAGAGATGGAGGATGGACAATAGTATTTTCCTAATAATGTATTTTATATACAAAAAAAACTCTTAACACACCAAATAAACACAACTTTAAAAGATCTACTTAACATATAAGCCAATTGCAAATACATGTCTTTGAAATATAAGAAGTTTTTTTTGAAAGGCGAACATTGAATGTTGTGACGACGCACCCCTCGTCACATGGGAGAGCCTCGTCCAACTCTAGCCAATATGTTGTCTTAACCGGGCCCACTTGACGTCAGAGTTGGAGAGCTTTCAAGGAAAAACCCCACCCAATACGGCCCCTTCCGGGCTTGAGGGAGAGCCGAGGCTCGAACCCTGGATCGGCGTGGGTAGAACCCTGGTGCATCAGCCAAAGAGCTAGGCCTCATTTGCGATGCCGCAGAAATTAATAATGGTGGCAGGGATCGAACCCGGGTCCCTTGAGACTTCGAATCTTACCTTAATCACTACACCACAACCTCTCTTGCACTCTTGTAACAAGTTAACTAGATCTCCGATCCACATGCTATAAAAGTCCACCAGCTGTCAAAATCGTTGTGGGTTCAAATGTTCAATTACATGTGTTCAAATGCACGCTCTTGAACCCCAAGTAAAGTAATCGAAGCAGAACACACCCAATGGGGTCTTCATTGCGGCATTTCATCAAACAGTTGCAGTGCGACAAGACCCTCTTTCGTTTCCTCCCTCCTCCCATCTCCATCAGACCCCTTTCATCATCGTCACCACCAACCAAACCCGGTGAACTATACGCTTCCTTTTTCTGCACACTAATCCACCTCTTCCTCTCTCGCAACCGCCTCTCTAAAGCCGCAGATGCCTTCACTGCCATGCGAAATTACAATTTTGCCCCCGAAAGCTTACCTTCATGGAACCATCTCCTTCGAAAATTCAACAACCACGGTATGGTTTCTCAGGTATGGTTTGTTTATTCGGAGTTGATTGCTTGTGGTGTTAACCCTAATGTAGAAACTCGTAACATAGTTCTTCATTCTTTATGTAAAGTCGGTAGAGTCGAATTAGCGTTAGGTTTACTACGCGATACAAGTTTAGGTGAATGTGATGTTGTTAGTTACAATACTGTGATTTGGGGGTTTTGTAAATATGGGTTTGTTGAACAGGGATTAGGGTTATGTTCTGAGATGGTTAAAAAGGGGTTTAGTTTTGATGATTATACTTGTAATATCTTGGTTAAGGGTTTTACCGATACAAGGTTATTGGGATATGTGGAGCGGATTGTTGATCAGTTTGGGTATAAAGGTAGGGGTTATGTAGATGTAGTTGGTTTCAATACTTTGATTCATGGGTATTTTAAAGCTGGCAATGTTGATGCTGGTATTGAGATGTCGGATAGGATGAGGGAAGAAGGATCTTTCCCCGATATTGTTACGTATAATACTTTGATTGATATGTTTAGTAAGATGAAGAGTTTTGATCAGGCGAAGAGTATTTTTTATGAGCTTGAGGGTAGCGTTGATAGAGATGATAATATTGTAATTTTGAAGCCGAATGGCGTCACGTATACTTCATTATTTAATGGGTACTTTAATCAGAAACGGGTTGAGGAAGCGCTTAATTTGTATGATAAAATGGTAATGGATGGGTTATCGCCCGATGTGGTTACTTACAGTTCGGTTATATATGGTCTTTGCAAGCATGGGAGAGTTGATGATGCTTTGACACTTTTTAAAGAAATGAAAAGGGTTGGTGTAGATCCTAATTATATAACGTACTCTGTGTTTCTAGATTTTTTATTTAAAAATAAGAATCCGGCGGTTGCGCTTGGAGTCCAGGGTCAAATGGTAGTGCGTGGAATTCTGTTTGATGTTGTTGTATTCACCATTTTGATGGATGGGTTGTTTAAAAGTGGGAAGTTTAATGAAGCTGAGATGATGTTTAACGATCTTTTAGCTTCTGGTTTAGTTCCAAACTGTATCACTTATTCTGCATTGATTGATGGGCGCTTCAAATCGGGAGATTTGAATGGTGTTGAGTCAGCATTACAAGAAATGGAGTGTAAAAGTATCTCTCCAAATGTCGTTACGTACACTTCTTTGATCAACGGGTTTTTAAAGCTCAAAATGCTTGATGCAGCTCTTGGTATCTTGAAAAAGATGGTGGGTGAGAGTGTTATGCCCAATATTTTCACTTACAGTAGCCTAATTGATGGCTATTTTAAGGCCGGGAAACAAGAAATGGCTATTGGATTGTATGAAGAAATGAAGTTGAGCGGGTTGGAGGAAAACAACTTTGTACTTGATGCTTTTGTCAATAATTATAAAAGAAAAGGGAAAATGGATGAAGCCGGTTCCTTTTTCGAAAACATGATATCCAAGGGATTGTTGCCTGACTCTGCTAATTATACATCACTAATGGATGGTTATTTTAAAGCCGGTGAGGAGTCAGCTGCTCTTAAAATGGCTGAAGAGATGACAGTTAAAAAAATACAGTTTGATGTTGTTGCTTATAATGTTTTAGCAAATGGGCTATTAGGGATTGGAAAATATGAAGTGCAATCTGTTTATTTAAGCATAAAAGAACTTGGTCTGACACCAAATATTGAGACATTTAATACAATTATTGCTGCTTATTGCAGAGAGGGTAAAATGGTAAATGCTTTAAACTTGTGGGAAGAGATAAAGAGCCTTGGGTTAAAGCCTAATGAGATTACCATCAATGTTATGATAGGTGGACTCTGTGAAGCAGGGAAGGTTGATAAAGCCATGGATTTGTTGAATGAAATGACAAGTTTAGGGTTTCATCCTAACTCCGCTAATCACAGAGTCATCGTTAATGCAGCTTCAAAAAGTAAAAATGGGGATCACATTTTATTAATGCACGAACATGTTTTAGCTATGGGCCTTAAACCGAGCCAAAAAGTCTATAATGCCCTTATCACGGCGTTATGCAGACTCGGGATGACTAGAAAAGCCACATCAGCATTACAAGATATGAGAAAGAAAGGTTTTTCTGCTGACAGTATAACTTACAATATCTTAATTAATGGATATTGCAAAAGTTCTCATTTAAAGAAAGCTCTTCAAACATTTTCACATATGTTGGTTGAAGGAGTTTCTCCTACTATCTCAACTTATCATACACTTCTCAGGGGTCTTTCAAAGGGTGGTTTAATGCATGATGCTTTAAAATTAGTTAATGACATGTTGGAAAGAGGATTTGAAATTGATTCTGATGTGTATAACATTTTGGTTTGTGGGTATGCCAGAATCGGGAATAAGAAGGAAGCTATTAGGGTTTATTGTGAAATGATATCCAAAGGTTTTGTTCCTCAAACTAGTACTTATAATGTGCTTATTAGTGAGTTTGCCAAAGTGGGAATGATGAGTCAGGCAAGAGAACTTATGAATGAGATGCAAGTCAGAGGGGTTTCTCATAATTCTTCAACTTATGACATAATTATAAGCGGGTGGTGCAAATTATCGATGCGAGCTGAGCTGGAGAGGGCGTTGAGAACATCATATGAATCGAAAGCAAAAATGCTGTTTAATGAGATGAATGAAAAAGGTTTTAAGCCATGTGAAACAACTGTTAAATATGTCACATTGGTCCTTAGGCGACAAAGAAGGAAGAAAAAGAGTTGACAGTTGTTAGAACCAGATATGAAGGGTAGGCAATATTTCAGTTGAGGAGATGCTTCCCAAGTTAAAGGAAAACATGGTAAAGGGCATGTGGTCTTATGTTGCAGATGAAATCATGGGACCCAAGCTTGGAACATCAAAACATCAGGTTAGTCACTCACGTCTGTGTTTCTCCGTGCAACTTTGGCATACTCAACACACACACACATGAGCGCGCACGCACTGGGGGGTGGGGTTGGTAATGTCTAATTATTTATTAGAACAATGAAGAAAATAGAATGGTACACAAGTAGAGTATCTTATAGCATAAGCCACATTTAATTATATAACAAAATAAAATGTTTCTTCTATTTGCAAAAAAGTAAATTATAAGCCTTGGTTAGTCATTTGTTGACATTTCACATTATAATAACAGACTTTTCCTTTTTATTTTATCTTCCTGGCTTTTATCATGTTCATGGATTTTCATTTGTACATGATAACTTTTTTTTAGTCGATATAGTTGTTTAAAAACATGGATGATACTAAATATAATATCACAATTTGCCCTATTTGGTCTTTTGGTTATGATAAATCCTTCTTTGCTTGTCAAGAAAAAAGAAGCTAATCACATTTGATAATATCAACCAAAGGGCATTTGGCCCAATGGTATCCAAGTGTGTTGCATGGTGATCCCCTTCCCAAGAGGCCGTTGTGGACAAGTGGTGTAGATTTAGGAGTAGATTTAGAGTGTGTGAGTTTGCCGTTCAAATTTTTTTTGATAATGTCAATATGATATGTACTTGTAACACTTTTGCATTTATTCTTTAAAGCATGTCATATACAATAAAGACTTTCATGATACTAAGTTTGAGGACACATGCACATAAAATGAATTGGTGAACGACGCGTCTATGATGGAGTGGAAATTAAAACTTTGGGAAGTTAGTTTAAATGGCAGATTGGTATCGAGGTTTTCGCCTACTTATGATGATGATGATGATGCCTGTTAACAAATCATGCAGCATCTGGTAGTGCCAATAGGCACTGTGATTGACATTAGTAGTACTTCTATTATCAGTTTTATGCTAAAGAAGATATTGTGTGTCAATTATATTCTATTCGCATAATCTGTATATAAATATAAATTTGACCTCTGTTTCAGGAATGATGAGAAGAGGCTTCATATAAAGCAGGACAGGGTTGGACACACACATGCTGACTGATGAGCAATACAGCACATCCAAGCTTCATATAGCCAATTTTAGAGTTCACCTGGGCGCGAGTGTGGATGCATTGCACATGCAACTCACTCTTATGACAGGTCCTTACAAGTTCAAGATGATATACTAATTGGGTCATAAAGCTATCTGAACCAAGTGGGCAGAAAGGTGTTGAAACTATCAAATTTGGTTTTGGATTGATCTGCATTCTCAAACAAATTCGAATGAAATGAGCAGACATGCGCGAGAGGTGTGTTTTGGAGATATGACAAAAGGTAGGTTTGAGAGAAGTGACAGATATCTCACAAACGCTTAGAGATTTTAAAGCCAAAAAAAAAGTCTCATGGATTGCAAACCATGATAGAATCATATACTTGATTCTCTCTCAGGGTTGGTTCCAACTGTGGGTGTGAATTTATGACCCAACATAAAAACATGACACAAACCTAAAATGAAATTCATAGGTTTGAATTTAGTCAAAACGGGTTTGGGTCGGTTTCAGGTCGCACCTGCAAACACTTTAGCTAAACAGGTTGGGTTCAGGTTGACGTGGCAAGTTCGCGGGTTGACCAACTTATTTTTTAATTTTCTTTTTAAAATGTGTTTTATGTCATAACTTAAAATGGTTGAATATTTTATTAAAAATTAAAACAAATATTGAAATTAACTTTTTTATAATTTAAACATGATATACATTCGTATTTTTAAAGTTTGTAATTTTAGAGGTTTAATACGCATAAATTGTAACACATTTGTGACAACCTACTAATATTCGTGTCGAGTTCATTCACATGTTTGACATGATTTTCGGGTTTGTGTCTAGTCAGGGTTCATGTTGGACACAACCTGTCAACCAGACTAATGCGATCCCTTGGCACCGTTAGTTCCAACGGACTCCTTAAGTTTATCAACATTCAATTTTAAAGACTTTTCAAGACATGTTGTAAATAAATAAAAAATATAACATTGAATATAACAAAATGCCTTGTGTATAAATTAGGTGGTCCATACGTTGTAAACATTATTACTGAGTGTTCATATAATGTGTAAACAATGTAGACGATAACATATCTTAGTATGTTCTAGGGTTTGTTCATCGGACCCCCTTTGTTTTAGTTATGTGAATATATATCAGTATAGAATTAATCACAAAAAAGCCGTTGGGTCTCTCTCATAGTCTCAACCATCCAATGCCAATAATTAGTTTGCTTTGTTAAAAACATTTCCGAACTCGTTCAAACTCGCGGGACCAACTGTTGGACTAGTATGCCCGAGTAATGACATTTGAAAATACTGCTATTAAAGTACGATCCAAAGAGTTACACCACGAGTAACAATCATAGAATGTTTTATTAAAACATTCAGGCATGAAAAGAGTGAGAATAAATTATTTATGAAAAAGTAATTATTAATTTATTTAGAATAAATTAATAAGTTAAAAGGTTATTAATTAATTATGAGTTAATTAAATAATTAGCAAGTTAGTTGATAATTAATATTATTTAAATATTTGATTTAAAGACCGCTGCCGCTGTTGCTATCCTTTGCGGGTTATTCGGGTGTTTCGTGCTGCCGAATCTAGTGACCGGATTGTTGATCTCGGGGTGTTCCAAATTGGTTAGTTGTAAATTCATAAGATACGTTTTATTAAACTAATCTATAATTGGTTTTCTATTTATTTGGTTTGCGTCTGGACTCCTAGAGGGCGGATCAAGGTTTCGGTTTGATCCGATTTTCTTATACGCGCTTCCGCATTTATTCTCTAAAAATTTTAAAACCTGTATACGAATCCTTAACCGGCTCGACAGAAGCCTCAACGAAATTATAAGCCTCCATACGGATAACACCAACAACTCTCTTGGTCAATGTCACCCTTCCAAATGGAAACAAAATGGCGCTTAACGTGCTTTTTAATGTTTAAATTGCATGCACTTACAACATACAAAAAGTACTTTCATAAGTTTGAATTGCATGCGTTTTCAAAATGGTGGTTAACACAATGGTTTAGTTATTTCAAAACTTTTGGTTATCCTAAGAACAATATCTGAAACCAAACCATTAGCATTTGTTATGGAAAATGCATAAACGAACCATCGTTAATTGATTTGATTAAGTTAAGAAACAAATATGCCTTAGATTATTTGGCTCCATGGAATACATAGTGTATGTCGTATTAAGTTGACGTGTTGAGAGAATAACGAGGGCTTAAGTTGACGTGTTAACACAGTGTATGACTAAGGGTTAATGATGTTGGAAAAATTAGTAAAAATATGGTCTTTACTAACTTTGGACACAAATAATTAAATGTAATTGCGATTAATTTAATTATTATATACTATGTATCGTGTTCAAAGCAGAGTTAAGATGAATGAGACATTGAATGAGTGGATGGAATAAACAATGCTATGCCACTAGTCATGACCTATACTAACTTGTTTTCATTCAAATGGATTTCACATATGACCACAATCAAATGGATGGTTCATATGTCATGAGATCTCAAAAGTCCATTTTATTACATTTTAGTTTGAGATCTCAAAAGTCCATTTAATTAATATCAATTTAGTATGACTTTTAACTCTTGATTATTGCATGATTAATGGGCATGGAAGTTATGGTTTGTGTGATTATATAATGAACATGAAGGTTCATTGTATTTGAAGAAACAAAACCTTGCACACTGAGTAAAAGACCGGTTTCCACCCAGATTCAGACTTTAGGGAATCTAGCTGATGATTTATTCCGACTTGCAAAACTAAAACACCGTTAGCCTCGTCGCAGGGAGGGAGGAGTCCCCGTGACCCGACTCTGACGTGAGAATAAATAACTATATTCCGATAAAGGTTAAGGTGAATTGAATGAGAGTCTGAAAATTGCATACCTGAGAGACGACTGTTCTTTCACTACTTATACCCCTCCCATGGTGCATGTATCACATGCCATCATGATGGTCCCTTGTGGGGTCCATTTCTCTACCTGAATATGTTATCTTCTCTTTCCTCCCATTGGTGGACACATTATACCGTTTGACGTGGGATCCGAATCCGTATACCTATTGTGGGCTTTTCTCTCTATTAGGGTTGCGTGGGCCTTATTGGGCTTTGGTTGGGCCAGGTATAATACCTTACCTCTTTAAAACCACACCAATTAAAGAAACCTTAGCATATTTATTTCTTCCAAGAAAAATTCAAGAGGAGTACTCTCTAAACTTCTTCTTCATCTTTCCAAGTTCTAATACACTAGTTTACCCGGTGTAACCTCAGGCACGTGGCCTTCTCCGATAGTACATACTGCTTCGGTTGTTGTACCGTGGGAGACAGACGCGTTGTTTAAGTAGAGACGCGAAATCTGTTTTAAGGAGCCCGTGTTGAACACGAATCCTCATCCACAACTGTCAACATTAGTTTGCTCATTCTTGCAGTCAAGGAGATTACAATAAGACCTTGTTGAATAACAAAGTTGAAGATTCTACCTATTGGAAACCTTGGTTTGAATCAATTTACATTTATGTAACGTTTATTTCATAGTTTACATATCCGTTTACATTTTGTATCACGTTATTTGCTACTACTTATTTTCCATGTTAATAACGAGAGTATCATTATTATTATTTCATTATTTATTTCTAATAAAATGTGACCCGTTTCCTACAAATGCATATCTTCTTCATTCATCTTGTGTGAATGCTCGACTCGATCATGCATGCTATTATGTAAAAGAACAAGTCTAAGCTAGGGCTAAGGCTTTTAGGTTAATCCATGGTAAGGTGAAGCAACTTGATATGAAGAGTCGACGTTAACCAAACGTTTATCAGATTGAGCTCAATGTGACATAACTTTAATTCAGACACATGATACCACATACTTAGAATTATGAAAATAAAAAATACAACTATAGACTATAAAGCTATGTGTTATACCCTCACCGCATATGCGGTGAGGGTGAATACATCGCACATCCCGCAAGAGAGGGGCGGTGTTATTTCACATCACTCTACACCAGCCGTACCTTATTGCTTTATCTTATTGTCTTTTACGGCCATCACGTCAACCCCTCATGCCGGCTTACTAGACTATTATAGATGTTCCTTAGTCTAGCCACTAAATGCCACTTAGTGGAGAGCTATGATTCTCACACACTTCACGTGTCCTTTCACGGTTGTTGTGCTTTTACTTGCTCCATTGAAACGCTAAACTTTTGTTGATAAAGTGATAAAACTAGAGTACCCTCTCAACCATCGTAAAATCACCGGCACCTCCATACCCAACCTCATCCATGAACTATGTCCGATGTTCCTCTGCCGCCGGATGTACTCGCTCAAATCCTCTCATGGCTGCCGGTAACCTCTCTCCTCCGATTCAGGTCTGTTTCCAAACCCTTCCGTGCCCTAATTGACAGCGACTATGTAACTAACCTCCACCTCAATCACTCCGTCCAATCCAACTCTAACACCAACCTCCTCTTCGGCGGTGATAGAAGCCTCTGCTATTTTAACCTAGATTCAGATACTACCGCCGTTAACAAAATACATAACCCTCTCTACTTTGCAATCTTCGAAACTGTAATTTTAGGCTCTTGTAACGGCGTCGTTTGCTTGTGTACAACTGAACCGGATAACGAAATCGCATTCTGGAATCCGATAGTCCGTAAGTTTAAGAAGACACGATTAGCGCCTGCGAAATGTTTAGAAGGTTTAGGGCGAGGGCTTTGTATCAAAGGTTTTGGTTATGATCATGTGCATGATGACCATAAGGTTGTGAGATTGGTGCAGTATTGTAGTTTGTTTAAGGAACTTGTGCATTCGAAAATCGAGGTTTTTAGTTTGAAAACTGAGGTATGGAGAGAGATTGGGGATTTCCCCTATCATCTTTGTAGCAGGAGGTATTTGAATGTGTTTGCTAATGGTGCTTTGCACTGGTTGGTGAGTCGGAAACCGGAGGTGAAGGTTGGGTTTCTGATCGCTGCGTTTGACCTTGCGACCGAGGAGTTTAAGTTGGTTCCTCAACCGGATTTTGCGAATGAAAAGGTTCAGGTTAATCTTGGTGTTCTAGGGGGGTGTTTGTCTATGGTGTGCAATTATCCGAAGAGTAATGTTGACGTGTGGGTTATGAAAAGTTATGGGGTTAAAGATTCGTGGAGGAAGTTGATATCGACTGCGGATGTTAAGATTGTCAGGGACTTGGATTTCTTGAGGCCAATTGTGTATTCGAAGAGTGGTCGTGAAGTGCTTTTGGAGAAGAACTTTGAGAGGCTTTACTGGTATCATCTTGAGAATAAGACGGTGGAAAGGTTTAAGGTTGCTGGCATGCCGAGGTTGTTTGTTACTGAAATGTTTATGGGAAGCCTTGTGCAGGTGAAGATTGGTAGTGCTTTGCGAAATGTTGAAAAGAAAGAGGAGAATGAGAAGAAGAATAACAGAAAGAAAGATGACTTTTTGTCAAAGGGGTTCAGACTTGTGCTGTAAAGAAAAATGTAAGTCAAATGAGTTTATCTGCAAGCCTGCATATCTAGTATAGTATTAGTATTTATCTCTAAATTGTTATTTGATATCTTTGGCTAAGAACATGCTTCAATCTGGAAAAAATAGCAGAGTTTGATTTATGAGTAAACATGGACAAAGTATCAACTTTAAGTGTATATAAATCCTTCAAACTTTCTTTGAGTTATATAACTTACTTTAGGGGGCACCAGGAAAACATACCTGCCTTTTCAGTTGCGTCTTGCGTATTGCGTTTTATATAGAAGAATTGGGAAAATCCGGCCAAAATAGATGTCATAATTCCTCTTTTGGTCAAGTTTCAATACAAATGGACCCCTTGAATGCCCTTTGTTATAAATTATTGATGCCTTCCATTTTATTCATTGAATGTTCTTTGTTTTGTCATTATCGTGATGTATTTTTATACCGTTGACTAATAGTCAATCGCTTCCACATTTCCACTAAATTCTGAGGTCAGTCATATCTCATATGACTCATTTAATACGGGGGCGGATATAAGACCAAAAATAGGTGTGTGTGATACTGCTAAATGTCTGAAATATCAATATATCTTTTGAGCATGAAAAAAAAATGTATTTACTATTGACTTGAAAATAGACTTGACTTGTTTCCTAGGGATGTGAAGAAGTAATAACCAGTGCATTCATACACAATGCTTTTTTTAATGTCTTGCTTAACTAAAAACATATTTTATTGTCTTAATTTAAGCTTTCAGAATACATAATCCTCTTGTTAGCTACTGCTTTTTTAATTCCCAAATCTTTTTTAATGTTGGTTTTAGCTTGACTTTTGACTTTGTTGGCGATTTCATAACGACTTGTAAAACTTTCTTTAATAGTGCTGAAACACATACCTCTTTAGTAGTATCTGTTTCTCCTCTGGCTGGAGATGAGCTGAATCGACTTTTTCGTTCATTTTTCCGTCCCATGTTCAGTTTTCACAGCTGAAATCACCATTCATCTCTGTATTTTTGGCCAGTTGCAGTCGAATGATTACATTATCGCTCGACTCTTACAATGTTTTTTGTCTGAATCTTTTATTGCAGGATTAACTTAGATGGGTTAGCTGTCTTCAAATACTACTATTGCTGGTTAAAACATCAAACCTGACCGCGTGTTCGCATCTTAGTTTTACCTGTTTTTTACATCAAAGGATCGTTTGTTGGAGTTAACAGCTATAACTGAAGTATTTGCCTAGACTACATGACGGTTTTTGTATACTTTTGTTGAATGTTGTAATCCTTTGCAATGCAGGATGATACGTTTCAGTTGCTTTACAGATGCAGTTGTATTTTAAATGGGAGTTAGAAACAGTTATTTGATTTGCATAATTTAGCTGATTAGGATTCTGAGTTTATGACTATTTGATTGTTTACTTGAAAACTAAATTAGTTATTTAATCCTCCTTAACATACCACCTTTTCCATTGTTAATATAACTATTATGAAAAAATATAAATTTGTAATAGAATTAATTTGAAAAAAAATATGTGATTCATATCATCATATATTCAAGTACATCCAATCGACCCCTTAAACTTATAGAGTAGTTTAAGAAAGTGTTCCTGTTAACTGTCATTTTCGTTTCTATGACTTGGTCACTTTTTCAGTTTCATCTAAAAAGTTTATTTTTCTTCTTCCTCGTGGTTTATAAAAATTGTCATTTTCATCCAATCAGTTAACTCCATCAATATTTTAACGTTAAATGAGAGGTATTTGGATCTTTTTTATATATTTCTTTATTTTACCAATATTTGGGTCTTTTGAATGAAACTGATAAAAGTGACTAAAGCACATGAACGAAAATGACAGTTTACTCTATTATTTATTTATTTTTCAATTTTGATACTGTGATGTAGGCTTAAGAAACAAATTTAAATACTCGGAGGAGGCATTTACGAGAATGTTATCACCTAGGCCCCTATATCTCTCTACTTATAGTCAAGGAAGTAAATGAAGGATAGAGACGTTTAGCTAATGAATCGGCTTCAATTAAATAGAATTGAAATATGAAATTTTATTCATTACTCGTTTAATTTGACGTCTAAATTCAAGAGAGAACAAATTTTATTGGACAATGAAGAATTAGATTGATATCACTCAATTTTTTCAAATAAATGGTAAAGGAATTGAAATCTCTCCCTCCCTCATCGTCTCCACCGTCACCACCACCACATTCTATCTTCTTTAACAAAATTACAAACCAAACATGACTATTTTGATAACCAAATTCGTTGTCTTCAAATTCGAATTCCTTTTGAACGGTTGAACCCAATGCTTCCTTGTATTTTTAAATACATCAACTCACAAAAAAAATACTTGATATTAGCAAAGCGATTTGAACAAGCTACATGTATAACGATGTGGGCTCAAGTGTAGAGTTAAATACTTGTCAATAAGATTGTAACCTCTGACAACATAAATTATGTATGTGCATAAAGTGTTTTTTTCCACGTAATAGAGAGCATGAGAGCCAAACAATGCAGGTTAACTGATCGGGTACGGGACCCGTATAACAGGAATGCAGGTTGAAGACGTAAGGTCCCCCGCGGAACATTACTTGCCGCGGAAGGAACCCACTCCCGGCAGTACTCCATCAGAGGACAAGAACACCTGCGCGTACGGAAAGATATCCTACAGAAGTGTCAGAAAGTGTCGCGCGAGAGGAGACATCACCATGCACCCAAGTGGTCCTACCACATGTGACAAAAACTCCCACTAACGGTTATCAGTTAGGGGACCAAAAGGATATTCCTGATAGGGACACATCCACCAATGATACTTGCGCCAGGTCACCCCGTGAAAGCGACATCATGGTATTCCTCTTCACTATAAATAGGCACATCACTTCTCAGGTATAATCTATCTACTCTCTCAATACCTTCACTTATGCTCATATATCCTGGAGATACTTATTCTCACGCCGGAGGGCCGATACAAGGATTATTCCCTCCCTGTAACGCCCTAACGCGTTGTTCATTATGCAGGATACTCTCGAAAGTAAGAGAAGTCACCACCATTCGCCACTCACTGGAGTCTTTGTGATCTATTCACCGGACTAGAACCTTACCCGCCGGTGCCTGGATTTACATTGGCGCCATCCGTATTGTGAAAACAACATTCATCTCATGTTCACTCCTTTGTTTAGCCCATGGCTTCTTCGACTTCCACACCCACCACAATACCTATTCTCGTAACAACACCATCTGGCTCAAGACCCGTTCCACAAATACTGCCATCCTCATCTGCGGGACGGCTAAACCTACCTCCTGTCTTTGAAGCACCAGAAGAGGAAGAAATCTTAACCCCGGTAAGCCCCACCACAACTGTGGCAAGAACTACACCGCTATCAACACCCTTGACATCCCCGCAAGAGCTGTTCTGATTTTCACCATTCACGCCCCATGTTCCACATATACCGTTCACCCTAGCTCCCCAAAATTTCACTGGCAACCCCAGCTCAACCACTATCACATCCTACCCTTTGCCTCCACCAAGTTTCACCAACAATCTCGTGTTTCCCCCACCCCACGTGTGGTGGTTAGAACAACAAAGATACATGCAACAATATGAGCAATGAATGCGCGAGTCCCGGCTGGCAAGCGTGCGTGCGCGCCTGTTCAGTAACGAAGGAATACCAGGAGCAAGTAATCCTATGTTTTACCCTATAACAAAATATCTCTCAATAATCCACTCCTAGAAAGTTCCACCCCCAGCAATGCCCGTGGGGTCGGCTGCGCAACCCTATAACCCGGACGCCATCCTAACCTCAGCGGAAGATTTTTCTAAACCCTACCGCCCTACGGCATTCGTCGCGCAGTCCAAGTTCACATCGCGGATTGCACGAGCGGAGTTCCCCTCTAAGTTGCGGATGCCATCCGTGGTGGGCAAGTATTGTGACAATCCGAACTTTTTCAATTAACTCCGTTAGAAAAATCCAGTTAAAGTTAACTGAAATTAACTTTATTCAAACTTCAGGGACTGTTTCTGTCAATATTCCAAACTTAAACTTCAGGGACTAGTTATGTCATAACCCTAAACTATTCTGTTGACTTTTGGAAAGTCAAAATCAATTCTGTTGACTTTAAAAGTCAAATTTAACCAAGAGTTAACTCCATTTAAACTTGAGGGACTTAAGCAGCCAAGTCTCAAACTTCAATTCTGCAGGAAACCTCAAGGACCAATTCTGCAATTCTCACATTCTTGATTTTTGACTTCAGAAAGTCAAACACCTCGGATTCGCTTGAAATTGATCGATTCTAGTCGGGATTCTTCGATGTTGAAACCGTTTGCCCGACTAAATGCCATTAACGATCATCATTGGCGCCTTAACGTCATAATTAATCAAATTAAATCCAAATTAAAGACACCCACTCCATAACCGTCGACCACGATCTGATTAACATCAATTCGCTTCATTTCGATAATAGTTCTACGAATTGAGTCATTTCTCACAGTCGTCAAACCTCTCTGAAGCTTTCGCAAATCCTGCACTGGCCGGAGAAGCAGTAGAACTCGCCGGAGATTAGCCTGTGCAGCCGACACCTGCAAGAACTCGATCTCAGCCAATTCGACACGAATTCTGGTAAATTCATAACCCAATTGCTTCATTTTCATTCTGTGAAGGTAAGCCCTATGTTAATTCTGGCTTACACTATCAATTCGATCGAATTTCTGATATTAGGGTTCATCATCAGACTGGTTTAGTCGAACCCTAATCTAGTTTCATTAAAAATGAAATTAAACTATGCATATAGATTCGCAAAGTCATCTTCCTTGAAAGCCCTTTATCAATTTCAAGTTTCATTATCAAAATCTCTGTAACCCGTAATTAGGGTTCATATGAACCCAGATTGTCGAATTCGATTCAATTCTGTTTTTAAATCAAATTAATCTACTCCTCTAGACTCGAAATCATCGGTAGAGTGAAAGCCCTATGAAATATCGGGCTTCCACTATCGAATTGATCATGAACCCGCAATTAGGGTTCATCTGTATTCTGAATTGGGTTTTTCGACCTTAGAATCAAAAGAAATGAAATTAAATTACTTCATAAGTATCGTAACAACCCGATTATCAAAAGCCCTATGGTTTCAATCGTTTTTAACATCAGAATTCTTTGAATCGATCCTAAGTCTATGAAATACGTTTTCGATCTGTTTTCGATAAATAAGCAATCTAATCTTGATCGTTTTCGAAATGGATTGTATGCTCAGGTTCGTAATCCTCTGAGCAACAAAACTTGTTTCTGTATTAGTCAATCCATCATCGAAATCATCGGATTCTGACCGGATTCGATCGCGGGCGATTTAGGGAGGGAGACCTCTTGAAACTGGATGTTAAAACCATTCTGATCCGAGTTCTTTCGCGATGACCCTAGCGGGCGTGATGGTTAAGCTCGAGTGCGTGTGTGGGAGAGACCCGGGTTCGAGGCCGGGCTCCCACACTATTTTTTTGGGGCGATTTTTATTAAATAAAAATATATATATATTAAACCTATATTAATATAAACCCGTTTAAACGCGTTCTAGCCCGGGATTTAACCCGTGGGCTCGAGTTTGAATTTAATGAAAAATTATATTATTTTTACCATTTTTAAAATAATAAACTCTTCGCATTTCCAACCCGCAATCCCGTGAAAAATAATATTATTATATTATTTTGAACCCGTATTAAATATTTTGAACTATTATAATCGTTATATTGTTTTTAGTCTGTTCGTGACCGTTCGTGACTATTGTTTTAAACTAAATAATATAAAAGTATATTATTTACCTACGTCCTTTATCCGATTTAAAAATAATATAAATTATTATTTTCCACTCCGAGAATAAATTGTCTAAATCATTCGTATTTAAAATAATATATTATTATATTATTTCCTAACCTTCGTAAGCGACTCAATCTAAAGAAAATAATTATCCTATTAGTATTCATTGTCGACGTTGGACACGTTCGTCTACTTTTAAACCCTTAGAAAGCGTTAAGATGTTCTAAATTCCGTGTCGTCGTCACAAATCCCATATGTCCCTAACTTATGTGTTATAATTATAGGGCATACATAATCCGTGCAGACTAACACTTGAGATTCTAAATCTCATACTTGTGCGATACTACCTACTACGCAACGCAGGTGAGTTTCACGGCCCCTTTTTACTGTTTTTATTTGGGGGAGAAAACATGTCACAACCTTTTTGGTTTATTGTAATTCATATGATATCACTGTTGAGGCTAAGCGTAACACACTATCATGAAAAGTCCTCACACACATCGGACCGTTAATATGGTATGAACGAGGTAATTTTGGTAGTACTACTGGGTTTGACAAACCCCACCCATGTTAGTCGCGCTAACTCGATTGGAGGTCGAACGGGTGTTATATTGACCTTAACACATTAGTCAGAGTTGATAGACCTGACTGGAGGCAAACAAACAAACACACTGTCAGTTTCGGTTGCGAGCGCTTTAGCAAAACATGAATATAGGCATGCAACCTATTGATATGCATATTGAATGTACATAATCCGCAAACGCTTTACTTTAAATGATTGAAACCTGTGAACTCACCAACCTAGTGTTGACTCGTTTTCTTACATGTTTTCTCAGGTTGGCACTCAGGATCACGTTAAGTCATGCATGTGTCTTGGACTCCAATTGAAATAATTATCTACTGAATAATATTTATCTTTTGTTTGTAATTGGACTTGGGCGCGTTGTTTTGCGCATTTATTTTCGTTTAACGCTTCCGCATATACACTCTGAACCTTGAACTTTTATGTTATTACATTTCAAGTCCCATATAGTGTCGTTTGAAGTAACTGATGTCTGAGATCCTGGTTAGTCACATCCCAAAACGGTAAAACTCCGTTAGTTAAAATTTGGGGGTGTGACAAGTATAATGAAACCGGGGATCCGGACGACCACATAAATGTTTTCGTCAGCGCTGGAGGAGTGGAACAGTGGTCGGTCCCAGTTTGGTGCCTCATGTTTGTTCAAACCCTGGTAGGGGCAGCACGGCTATGGTTTGACAGCTTACCAACAGGAGGAATAGACAATTTTGAAGAATTAGTCAAACACTTCATGCAGCAATTCAGCAAGCAAAAGCGTCACACGAAGGACAAGACTGAAATCCTTCACATACGGTGATGCGATAGTGAAACAGTAGAACAGTTTCTATCCATGTATAACTTGGAAAGCCTACAGATAGGAGGAGCCACTAAAGACCTCATGATAGCAGAGTTCATCAATGTGGTCCGCGACGAACACCTGATATGGCGTTTCCATGGTCTAGATGACATGCCTCAAACCATGGAGTCGTTAATGACAGTTTCCAAGGTGTACATAAAAGCTGAGAAATCTGTAGCGCAAAACAGAGCGTGAGAAAAACCAAGGGATACAAGAAGAATGCCCGAAGCGTACGCCAGAAGGGATGGAGACAGATCAAGCAAGCACATACACAGCTCGGGGTACGGACCAAGGTTTTCAGCCCCCAACTCCTACCCTGGATCTGATAGACCGAGCGATTCATACCTTCCGCGCATATCTTATCCGCTCAGGCGTGAAACGTCCGGCATATCCCACAGGCCATATCCGGCCATGTCCTACCCAACTCTAAGTAAAACTCCCAGCGCAATCTTGGCGACTGAGAACCTAAAGCTAGAAGAACCGCGCCCCATCAAGGAAAATCCCGAGCTAGATTGTAAAACATACTGCGCATATCACAAAGCCGCTGGGCATGACACAGATGCATGTTACCAATTGAAGAAGCATATTGATCTTCAAGTAAAAGCAGGGAAGCTAGCGCATATGACGGGTTATGACATGCTCATTATGACGTATATTCCCATATATTTTTAAGTCTTCATAAGCTTAAAGCAATTGCCCCTAACGGCAAAGTCCACAACATTACACGCCGCTTGAGAAGTAGGCGCGCGCATAAGCTTAAAGCTTTTGCCCCTAACGGCAAAGCCCACAGCATTACACGCCGCCTGAGAAGTAGGCGCGCGCATAAGCTTAAAGCCTTTGCCCCACCGGAATATTGAATATATCAAGATTCTTCACTCTCACTCTATGACACACTAAAACCTTTCCGTTTCTCTTTAGTCCTTAACCTTTAAACCTTAAGTTTTTTCCCAGTTCTTCATATTATATCCCAATATTCAAAAAATATTCCAAAAAAAAGAACTCTGCTAACTCTCTCTGCAAAACTCTTCCTAGCTTCGCCATGTTCATATATATACACACCATCATCGTAAGTACCTCCCTCTCTTTTATTTTTTTAAAATTTGAATCCTTTTACTGGTACCCCTCCTAAATTGGTATTAGAGCAAAGGCTTTCTTAAAATCTAAAAGACTGAGACAAGTCCATATTCAGGCAGCGTGGTTGCTTAAGTCCTATTTTATATGGAAACCCGCTTAGGTGAATATTATGAGATTGTTATTGCTTTGATAACAAGAAGGACTAAAGGTCTACATATCTGTTAAATTTATGTTTCTTTAATGTTTTAATATTAATGGGATATAAGAAAATGTTTTAAGGGAAAACTAATAGGTTTTAAGAGTTAGACTAAAGAGTCGGAATTTCTCAAACATAGGTTCACAAAACCAGAAAAGGCGATTTGATTTTCTTAATCTAGAATTCAGTGATAGACCTTATAACAAAAACATTAATACAAACAATTACGATCTAGTTTGTCGAATAAAAGAAAATTATAATCATAGTTTACATACATATAATATACACTTAAACGCTTTAATTGATTTAGTAATAAATCTAGGAATAAATTTGCAAAACGATTTTGTTGCTAATAAACAAATACTAGAAAAATTAATAACAACTGTAAACAATAAAACAGAAGAATACAAAAAATATATAGACAATCTAGATTATATTAAAGATCAAAATAACCAAATTATTAAAAGCTTAAAAGTTATAGAAAAAGAGAACCAAAGAAAACATGAAGCTAACGAAGATATAGATAAACCACATAAGCTATAAACAAGTTATGTAAGGCCCAAACTCGGGAGGCCTCGCGTGTTGGGTTTACTCATTCACAAACAGTTCTTAAACTTGAATATCAAATAACGCAGTGGAAAATTTCATTCAAACATAACGTCAACATTGTTTAAACATGCGGAAGCGTAAACATTGTCTAAAACATAAATACATCGTAACTAAAACATAACGGGATGCCAGTCTTCATTATCAGCCGAGTAACTCATCTCGCTAGCCAAACATCACCGTCCATCCTCATAACCTGCCTTAACCTGAATGTGCATACTAAAAAGTCAGCTATGCTGGTGAGTTCTAGTTTTAACATAAAACGTTAACTTCAAATAATTGCCAAAAACATAACTTCATACTTCATTTAATAAAAGCATACGAAAACATGCAATAACAAAAACATAACACATCATAACCCATAAGTCAACGAACATGTCGAATATGCGCCTTCTTGTAACCGTCAAATCCAAACGTCATATACTGGTGGGATAACCTAAAGATCACCACCACTAGGCCCTTAAACACCGTACTGTCCTTCGGGCGGAGAAACCTAGGGCCCGATGCTTAGGTCATTCAACACCGAACTTCAAGCACGGCATCGCAAGGATAACACGTACCAAACTTCAAGCATTGTATCCCGTAAGGCACCAGTACCAAACTTCAAGCACTGTACCCCGTAAGGCATCAGTACCAAACTTCAAGCACTGTACCCCGTAAGGCACCAGTACCAAAATTCAAGTACCGCACCCCTTAAGGCACAAGTACCAAACTTCAAGCACGACTACCCCGTAAGGTAAATCGTACCAACTTCAAGGATCACGATAATCCACTTGGTGACCGTCATCACCCCAGTTGTACAACAATTGGCCAGCTACAAAGGCCCCTAAAAAGTAAAGGCCCATAACATACATCCCATACCCATAACCTTCATTCCCTAAGGAATAATGACAGATTCGTTCGTTTGTGACTTTCGTAAACATTCACTTCTTTTACTTCAAAACTTCAGTTAAAGCATTCGTACGTTTTATTAAAAATCATTCATTCATTCATAAACACTTCATAAACTTCTTTTGGCAAACTATTTCATAAACACTTCTTTCATAACCCTTCCTTCCAAAACATCGTTCATAAACATCATTTTATAAAACGTCGCATACAACATTCATAAACATCGTTTTATAAAATAGTCACATCGTTACGTATGCACACCAACCCAAAAATATTATTCAAAACATTTAAAAGAGGGCTTCTAGAACTCGCCTGATAAGCTAATCTGGGTTGTCTTAAACAAAGGTCTAACAAAGTCACTTCCGATCTGAATTGATTAGTTAAAAACACATATGACCAATCCCGACTCTAACGGTTTAACCATTCTGAATTAGGCGAACATACTGACTTTACTAACCATCATGATGCCTATTCTTGCATACTTAATAGGTGCGCAGACTTCGCTTCATGCGTATTTGATAGGTACGCAGGCTTTGCTTCATGCGTACTTGATAAGTACGCAGGACCTGCTTCATGCGTACTTGATAAGTACTTGAGAAATCTAAGAATTGTATTCCTACTGGTTCTAGATAGTGTGTAATTGAAATTAGTCTATCCTCAATTGTCCTACTTACTAATTGATAGGTTAATTTTTTATGGTATTGTATTGTAGCTATGCTATGTGATATTAAACTTTTAGTGGCTCCTGTATCCACTAATGCTGTTAAATCTATAAATTTATTGTGGTCTAACCATTATCTAGACTATATATTTATCATGTTCATTGATCCTTGTGTCTGTACATTTACTGACTCGTCTTCTAGTTGTTCTTCTTTAGACATTTACATTTTTTTCGTGTTAAGCTTCTTTCTTGTTTTTGATGTGTTCTTCTAATTCTTTTATTTTGTTATCCATATTTTTTAGCTTAAGATCATGTAGTTCTATTGTTAATTCTAATTTTTCTTCTAATTTTTCTGTACTAATACTTATACTTGTTTTTATTGCATCTTCTATGTTTTCATTGTATACCTTTTTAAGACATATACAACAGATTTCTTTGAAACATTTGTTACATTGTAATCTTTTTTCTATAATTGGATAATATCCACAGTTGTAACATTTTATATGATTATTGCCTTTTTAACTTATCCAATTGTGTATACATTCTTCTGTATTCATGTAGGCATATATGTAACTTTTGTTATTGGTTGCTTATCTTCACTATAAATGCTGTAAACAGATTCGTTTCCCGAATCGTCTGTTTTTATAGTTTCTATCACATAATCATTTAGTTGTTCTATTTGATTAGATCTTTTTGTATTTTTATATTTGTTTGGGCATCTATTTGAATTTAGTAGGGGTACCGGTAAAAAGATTAAATTTAAAAATTAAAAGACCGGGAGGTACTTACGATGATGATGTGTGTATATGAGCACGATGGAGCGGAGGAGGAGTTTTGCAGAGAGAGTTATGCACAGCGGAGTTTTTTTTTTTTTGAATATTGGGATATAATATAAAGAACTGGGAGAAAAAAAACTTAAGGTTTAAAGATTAAGGAGTAAAGAGAAACGGAAAAGTTTTAGTGTGTCATAGAGTGAGAGTGAAGAATCTTGATACCAATTTTGGAGGGGTACGAGTAAAAAGATTCAAAATTTAAAAAATAAAAGAGAGGGAGGTACTTACGATGACGGTGTGTATATATATGAACTCGGCGGAGCGGAGGAGGAGTTTTGCAGAGAGAGATATGCATAGCGGAGCTTTTTTTTTTTTAATATTGGGATATAATATGAAGAATTGGGAAAAAACTTAAGGTTTTTAGGTTAAGAACTAAAGAGAAACGGAAAAGTTTTAGTGTGCCATAAAGTGAGAATGAAGAATCTTGATATATTTAGTATTTCGGTGTGTCTTTACAAATGAACTGAATGCCTCATTATATAGGCATGAAAAAGTAAACTATACAAAACGCGTTCTATTTTGATGCTCACTAAAAAAGAAAAATCAACGGATATGACTTAAAGAAATAAAACGACAAAACTATATTTATAATTATTTGTTCTTTCAGGAGTGTGTGGGCCATAGATTCCTGTGAAACTTGTCGAGAGCATTATTGTTGTTGCTGTAGTTATCTTGTCTCAGGAAAAACGTCTTTGCTTATGTTTTTCTAAAAATCCCTATGGGTACTGTCAATAGTTGGTGTTGAACCGGTATCATCTGACTCAGGATCGATACTGAAGTCGTCCATGGTTATAATGTGTTTTAGCTCTAGAGCTTCTCCTTATCCGATGAATGGCACAAGCATGTTCCATTTTTTATGGGACCATATTTGTATAGTGTCCCTCAGCCAGAAGATGATAGTTTTCCCAATGAAAACTAGCTCGTAAATCCAGAGTGTTTTGATTTTGTGTGATAAAATGATTTGTGTCCTTACCTTGTAAGTTTGAAGTAACCTTGAAATTTTGTAAGGTAAGGTTTTCGATCCAGTATAGATCAGAGAATTGTATATCTTTTTGTATGGCTCAAGCTAATGAATATCATTTTTCTTGCAGGTCTGTATGTGTAGTCATTAGTGAATGGAAATGAAGCAAAAATCTTGCAACCAATATATGGAGGAAAGATATGTGTAGAGATATTTCCTGTAGTTATTATAAACTTTTCTCCAAAAAGATTTATAATGCTTTCTGTTTTAGTATTTAGATCTAATTCAATATAATCAATCATACCATTGTGGTAAAATTGAATAATTAGACCATCAGACATATCTTTTTGTTTGAGGTTTATTTGAAGAATGAGAAGACAAGTCCCATCTCCATCATCATCTGTTCTTTCAACCACTGTGACTCCCTTGATTTTTTCTTCATTAAGGGAAATCATCATGAGTCTAAGCTGTAATTCATATAGAACTAATGAAATTCTATGCACATCTTCTGAGAAACCATATGTTCGAATTCTGGAAATCTGTCAAGAACTGGTTGAAGGCAAGGTCTCCGGGGAGTGTCTAGAATTCTTGTTTTGAAAGCATCAAAGCATCATGATTTTTCTTCTTTTTTCTCAAGCCTTTTTAGCAACTGTATATTTTTTGCTTCAATAATTCCTATTTTGTGTTTTAAGATACTATTCTGAACATAACATTGTTTAGACTGTGTGTTATTTCTTTGCTGTATAAGCTGTTATTGTAACTTTATAATTGTTTGTTCTTGAGCTTTAATTATTTGCTCAGGATTTATTTTTGCAATTTGAGAAAAAGTTTGAACCTCTTCGGGTTCGATGAAAAAGCTGTCTATTCCAAAATGTTCTCGGGTAGTTTTTAGGGCTTCAGAGAAACTGTGAAAACCTTTGTATATTGGCCCTGGACATTGTATGAACTTTGCAACTGTCTCCCATTTATTAAAAATTTCAATTTTTATTCCCCTAAAAGTTATATAATGTGTAAATTTTGGAGCATGTTTTTCAGGGATTTTTGTGCTCTGCTCAATAAAATAAACGCTTAAGGCATTTAAAACTTGAACTTTGAAAGACGAAGCATGTGGCATGGTTTGAATATGACACAGATTTTCTAATAAACACTGTAGTTTATCTGTTAATTTTGTCCCGTTATTTGGACGGTATTTTGTATGTAAATCACTACATATTTGTAATGCATATGTTTCAAAAGAAATTATAGAACCGTGTACTGAGGAGGATGAAGGTTTATAAAATGTTGATTTTTTGTACGGCATATTTCTGGGGTGAGTATATGTAGCTGTATACTGTATAGGTTTAAAAAACTGTGAGCTGATGTCGATTGGTGTTGTCTGTTAGAAGATGTATAGTTTTTCGGTCTGTTGAATATTGTATAATTGAGCAGTAGCTGTCTGTCTAGCATTGTGTATTTTTTCAGCTGAAAAATACTGACTCATTAACTTTTTTGTCTTTTCTTCTTCATTAGAAGTGATGCTCATTGGTAAAGGATTTTTTCTGTGCTGTGAAGGATGTATAACCATTCCTTCTTTTCCTTTCAACTTTTTATCCATTTGAAAACATTAATTTGTTAATATTTCGAGAAAACATATCGGCTATCCCATTATCTTTTCCTTTTATATGTTCGAACTTTATAGTATATCCGTATCCTTGGATAATATTTTATAAATTTACCCATCTTGTTCTGTTAGTCTTTTTACTCTGATCGTTTTTAATAAACTTGACTATTGCTTCACAGTATGTTCTTACTGTAAAGTCTTTATGTAAAAATATTTTGAAATTTTCTAAATCATTGATCGAAGCTTGTATTTCAAAATCTATACTTGTCCAATTAGTTTTGTTTTGAAAATTTCCATTAGAATATGCACAGATTTTTTCTACAGATTTTGGGCTATATTTGTTTGGTTTGCAGAGAAGTACAGCTCCCCATCCTTCTTTACATCCATGTGTTTCAATAATTATATAATCTGTGACTAGTAGTAACTCTAATGGACCTATAGTTTTTACAGCCTTTTTAATTTTTTGGACTAATTTAATGTCCTCTATATTAAAATGTCGTTGTTCATTTTTTGTAGTTTTACTATATAGCGGACCTAATAATTTTGACAAATTTAGGATAAATTTTTTAGCATAATTTACTAGTCCCAAAAAGGCTTGTATTTGTTTTAAATTTTTAAATTTTTCTGAAAAATCTAAATTTTTTGTTGAAATATGTGGCTGTAATTCTACATTTTTATTTCCTAATTCTAGGCCTAGATAGAAAGGATATCTTTCTTTTGAATAATTCAATTTTTATTTTTGAAATTACAATACCGTGTTTTTTTATTTATTCGAATACCTGTTTTAAGTGTTTTTCGTGTTCTTGCACAGTTTCACTTGCAATAAGGATATCGTCAATGTATACTAAACAGAAACCGTATTTTAAAAATATACTGTCCATGAATCTTTGAAAAATAGATGGAGCATTTTTAATCCAAAACTAAGGACATTCCGTTCATATTGTCCTTCTAAACATGTAAAAGCTGTCCAATGTTTAAAGCTTTCTTCTAGATGTAACTGATTATAACCTGACTTTAGGTCGAATTTTGAAAAAAACTTTTTTCTTTTGTATTAACTTTAATAGACTGACTTTATTAGGAATATTATAACCATCGTCCTCTGTATTATCATTTAAACGCTTATAGTTATAAACTATTCTTGCTTTTCCTCTTTTAATTTCGCTGTGATTTCTTACCAAAAATGCAGCTGATCTGTGTGGACTATCTGATTTTTTTCTTAACCCTTGACTTATCAATTCTAGTATTTGTTTTTTAAATTTGTCTTTATCTAATGGCTATATTATATGTTGGTTGTTCTAATTGTGATATCAGGGTTTTTGAGTTTAAATGTACATACATATTTTACTTTTGAATTTCTAATATCTTCCCCTATTAAGCCTATTTTTTCCAAATGTAAAATTATAGGATTATTTATACTCTTTGTTATATCTTTGTCTTTTTCAAGTTCATGACTTAAAAACTCTATTAGTAGTTTTATGCTTTCATTTTCTATTAAACTTTGTCTTGGTGATTTTGTTTTAAAAACTCTAAACTTTCATTTTTTCCTCGTTTTTGTATGACCTCTGTTGTGTTAAGTGTTGGGAATGTATATATGTGTTTGCTGAGTGTTATAAATTTTTTTTGTTAATGTAATGGCTCCATTTAGTCCTAGTAAGAAATTTAATTCTAAAACAATGTCTTTGGATTTTATATGTTGAGGATTTATGTTTATTTGTGGTATTTCGTATTTTATACTATAGTTTTTTGAGAAATCTAAAAATTGTATTCCTACTTGTTCTAGATAGTGTGTAATTGAAATTAGTCTATCCTCAATTGTCCTACTTACTAATTGATATGTTAATTTTTTATGGTATTGTATTGTAGCTATGCTATGTGATATTAAGCTTTTAGTGGCTCCTGTATCCACTAATGCTGTTAAATCTATAAATTTATTGTGGTCTAACCATTATCTAGACTATATATTTATCATGTTCATTGATCCTTGTGTCTGTACATATACTGGCTCGTCTTCTAGTTGTTCTTCTGTAGACATTTACATTTTTTCGTGTTAAGCTTCTTTCTTGTTTTTGATGTGTTCTTCTAATTATTTTATTTTGTTATCCATATTTTTTAGCTTAAGATCATGTAGTTCTATTGTTAATTCTAATTTTTCTGTACTAATACTTATACTTGTTTTTATTGCATCTTCTATGTTTTCATTGTATACCTTTTTAAGACATATACAACATATTTCTTTGAAACATTTGTTACATTGTAATCTTTTTTCTATACTTGGATAATATCCACAGTTGTAATATTTTATATGATTATTGCCTTTTTGACTTATCCAATTGTGTATACATTCTTCTGTATTCATGTATGTATATATGTAACTTTTGTTATTGGTTGCTTATCTTCACTATAAATGCTGTAAACAGATTCGTTTCCCGAATCGTCTGTTTTTATAGTTTCTATCTCATAATCATTTAGTTGTTCTATTTGATTAGATCTTTCTGTATTTTTATATTTGTTTGGGCATCTATTTGAATTTAGTAGGGGTACCGGTAAAAAGATTAAATTTAAAAAATAAAAGACCGGGAGGTACTTACGATGATGATGTGTGTATATGAGCACGACGGAGCGGAGGAGGAGTTTTGCAGAGAGAGTTATGCATAGCGGAGTTTTTTTTTTGAATATTGGGATATAATATGAAGAACTGGGAAAAAACTTAAGGTTTAAAGATTAAGGAGTAAAGAGAAACGGAAAAGTTTTAGTGTGTCACAGAGTGAGAGTGAAGAATCTTGATACCAATTTTGGAGGGGTACGAGTAAAAAGATTCAAAATTTAAAAAATAAAAGAGAGGGAGGTACTTACGATGACGGTGTGTATATATATGAACTCGGCGGAGCGGAGGAGGAGTTTTGCAGAGAGAGATATGCACAGCGGAGCTTTTTTTTTGAATATTTTTTGAATATTGGGATATAATATGAAGAATTGGGAAAAAACTTAAGGTTTAAAGGTTAAGAACTAAAGAGAAACGGAAAAGTTTTAGTGTGCCATAAAGTGAGAGTGAAGAATCTTGATATATTTAATATTTCGGTGTGTCTTTACAAATGAATTGAATGCCTCATTATATAGGCATGAAAAAGTAAACTATACAAAACGCGTTCTATTTTGATGCTCACTAAAAAAGAAAAATCAACGGATATGACTTAAAGAAATAAAACGACAAAACTATATTTATAATTATTTGTCCTTTCAGGAGTGCGTGGGCCATAGATTCCTGTGAAACTTGTCGAGAGCATTATTGTTGTTGCTGTGGTTATCTTGTCTCAGGAAAAACGCCATTGCTTATGTTTTTCTAAAAATCCCTGTTGGTGTTGAACCGGTATCATCTGTCTCAGGATCGTTACTGAAGTCGTCCATGGTTATAATGTGTTTTAGCTCTAGAGCTTCTCCTTATCCGGTGAATGGCACATGCATGTTCCAATTTTTATGAGACCAGATTTGTATAGTGTCCCTCAGCAAGAAGATGATAGTTTTCCCAATGAAAACTAGCTCGTAAATCCGGAGTGTTTTAATTTTGTGTGATAAAATGATTTGTGTCCTTACCTTGTAAGTTTGAAGTAACCTTGAAATTTTGTAAGGTAATGTTCTCAATCCAGTATAGATCAGAGATTTTATAGGTACTCTTTTCCCGTGGGGTTATGGCTAATGAATATCCTTTTTCTTGAAGGTCTGTATGTGTAGTCATTAGTGAATGGAAAGGAAGCAAAAATCTTGCAACCAATATATGGAGGAAAGATATGTGTATAGATATTTTCTGTAGTTTTTATAAACTTTTCTTCGAAAAGATTTACAATGCTTTATGTTTTAGAATTTAGATCTAATTCAATATAATCAATCATACCATTGTGGTAAAATTGAATAATTAGATCATCGGGCATATCTGTTTGTTTGAGGTTTATCTGAAGAATGAGAAGACAATTCCCATCTCCATTATCATCTGTTCTTTCAACCACTGTGACTCCCTTGAATTTTTCTTCATTAAGGGCAATAATCATGAGTCTAAGCTGTAATTCATATAGAACTAATGGAAATTTTATGCACATCTTCCTTTAGGTCCATGGGAATGGGGTTTATTTCCACCCGTTCCCTATACTGCGCGATGTGCTCCTCAGGATCTGTAGTTCAATCATACAACTTCATGTTAGGAGTTTGGAAGCGCTCGAGAATCTTAGCATCACATAACGGTGGAACGAATCTGGAGATTCTGTAACTGGTAGAGGACATCTCCGGTATAGGTTGGACCACACCTGATACACTGGAGATCATCTCTCACAACTTCTTTAACTCCTTGGCCATGGACGGAGTGATTCCTGTCTCCTGCACAAATTCGTTAGTATTTGAAAATTGATTGAATGTGTTACCGTTATCAGGATTTCGAAACAATGATCCCGGAGTAACTCCAAGATCCTGATTTGTTGTAACTCTGACAGTCGGGGTAGGGTATAACACCTGTCAAATTTTTGATCTCAATTTCTTCTTGGAGCTCATAAGAAATAATGGGAGTTAATGAGAACCCAAAAGTCAGAAAGTAAATTAAGAAATTCTTAATGATAGGAGATATCGGACCGACATGTGATCAGGTATCGGTCTGATATAGGAAGACGTTGGATGTCGGACCGACATGGTCTAGAAAACGGTCCGCAATGCAAACCCTAGAGACCCTCTACACCAGACACGTGTGTAACAACCCAAAAATAAAACGACAGTTATAATAACGGAATAAACGAACGAGGCATGTCGGGTCGGGTCGAATGGGTCGGCGGGCTGGAAGGGGAGCCTCCCCTATAAATAGCTAAGGTCACCACCCATTTCTCTCATTTTCAACTTCTAGAGAGAGAAACCTTAGAGAGAGAAAGTTATCAGATCTACCCAAGATTTGAGAAGTGTGTTGCTCCAGAGCTCGTGAGAAGAACCTCCGGATCAGAAACACGATTCAGGTAACGTTCAGGCCTAAATCTGAGTTTTTGTTCGTTTTTGGGTTTTGGGTGAAAAGGTAATGTTTTCACGGATAAAACTGAAAGATAAACATAGATTTGAGTTCCTTAATGGAAAGCAAACGTTTTGAATGTAAACAGGTTCGGGATCTTGACGTGATCAGACCTGAATGCGAAAGTTAGGGTTTTGCGAAGAAACAGATCGTGCGTACTTATCAAGTGCGCACGGAGCAGGTCCTGCGTACTTATCAAGTACGTAGGAAGAGGGCACTGCATACTTATCAAGTACGCAGGAAGAGGATCCTGCGTACTTATCAAGTACGCAGGAAGCAGGGTCTGCGCACTTGCTAAGTGCGCAGACATCAGGTTGTTTAAGTAAAGTTAGTATCTTTAGAATGTTAAACCGTTACAGTTGGGATTGGGTCTGATGTGTATTTAACTAATCAATTCAGATCGGAAGTGACATTGTTGGGCCTTTGTTTAGGACAACCGAGACTAGCTTATAAGGTGAGTTCTAGAAGCCCTTCTTTAAATGTTTTAATTAAATGTTTTTGGGCTGGTGTGCATACATACAGAATGATGTTTTTAAAATGAGGTTTACGAAATGATGTTTACGAAACGATTTTTACGATATGATGTTAAGATATGATGTTTACGAAATGATGTTAATGAGATGATGTGTATGAAATGTTTTGCCAAATGAAGTTTACGAAAGAGATGATGTTTTGTTTAATAAAATGTACAAATGCTTTAACTAAAATGAGGTAAATGTTTTATGAAAGTCACGAATGAACGAATCTGCCATGAGTTCCTACGGGAGCTAAGGTATGTATGTGTTGGCCTCACCCTTACGGGGGGCCTTTGTGGCTGGCTAACGGTTGTACAACTGGTTGATGATGGGGTGACGACGGTCACCCATGGGATTACCGGGATCCCGATGGAAGGTACTATTCCTTGCGGGGAAATAGTGCCTAAGTTATGTTTTGGTCTACCTAGAGGTAACGAGCCTTAGGAGACGTATGTTTGGTCTACCTAGAGGTAACGAGCCTTAGGAGACGTATGTTTGGTCTACCTAGAGGTAACGAGCCTTAGGAGACATATGTTTGGTCCACCTAGAGGTAACGAGCCTTAGAGGTCCTGTGTGACAGATGACTTAGAGGTAACGAGCCTTAAGTTCATCCGCTGGTATGCGAGGTATGGAATTAACGATTACGAGAGGGCGCAGATTCGGTTCATGTTGACTTATGTTACGATGTTATGATGATGTTAAGTTATTGCATGTTTTACGTACGCTTTGTTAAACAAAAGTATGTTATGTTTTTGGCAAAATGTTTATGTTAAGGTTTTATGTAAAGCTAGAACTCACCAGCGTAGCTGACTTTTTAGTATGCACATTCAGGTTAAGGCAGGTATGGATGATGGACGATGATGCTTGGCAAGCGAGAAGAGTTACCCGGTTGATCATGAGGACTGGCATCCCGTTATGATTAGATTATGTTATGTTTATGTAATGGACTATGTTACGCTTCCATTTGTTAAACAATGTAATGGTTATGTTTTATTGAAGTATTTTCCGCTGCGTTATGTGATATTCAAGTTAAGAACGGTTTGTGAATGAGTAAATCCAACAAGTGAGGCCTCCCGGGTTTGGGGCCTTACAAGTTGGTATCAGAGCAATAGTTTGAGAGATTCGGACACTCCCAGTGTCTGAACTTAAACTGTGAATGGGACCGAAAGCGGATGCCAGTACGGGTAACTCGAGCCACAGCATCAGGTATGAAGGTAGTATATATTTACATATATAGTATGCCTTAGAAAGGGGTAGGTAAGGACTTGTGTTCTGATGGAAATCACAAAGGTGGTAAAATAGAAGTCGAAAGGTAGTGTAATGGTTAATTGCAGATGGCCAGTGTATATTAACATCTTACAGTGCTTATTGAATTTTATTTGTTAACTAGCGTGATGACATTGGATTCCTTGTATTATAGAACGAAATGGCAAGGAGAGGAAACGGAAGACGTGGTGGGGGCCGTACCGGTGGTTGTACCGACGATCGAAATGGTGGGCGTGGCAGGACCCCTGCGCGCCAAGAGTATAGTGAAGAAGGAAGTGTTCACACTGAACCGGCGGTTAGTGTGCATGGAACTGAGCAGACACTGGTTGAAGAACAACCTTTCACTTTTGAACCTGAAGTGAGAGCAGCTATAGCTCGAGAGTTCACAGAGGTGATGAAGACTTCTCTGTCAGGTCTGTTAGCTGAGGCATTGAAGGAGGTTAATGGGGAAGGTGGGTCTAACACGGCGGTTGATACCCCGAACACTGAGGCAATCAACGCATCGCTTAACCGTGGTTGCGACTATAAGTCCTTTAAGGCATGTGACCCACCGGTCTTGACTGGGAAGAAAGACGCGGTAGCTACATTTGATTGGGTGATTCGTATGGAGGCTGCCATTCGTCTGAGCGAATGTCGAACGGATCAAGTTGTAAAATTTGCTGCTAACTCCTTGAGAGAGGAAGCATCCCATTGGTGGGAAGGTGTACGACAAGCAAAAGGGAGCGAGGTTGTGGATGCGATGATGTGGGCTGACTTGAAAACCTTGGTGATCAAGAATTTCTGCCCAAGGAACGAGATTGAGAAGGTAGAGAGGGAATTTCTGGGTTTGAAGGCCGGGAGCATGACGCACCGGCAGTACACCACAAGGTTCAATGAACTGGCACGTCTGGTGGCACATCTTGTCACGACTGAGGAAAGAAAGATTGCATGTTATATTCAAGGGCTGCCGGACGAGGTCCGCACCTATGTTAAAGCAAACGCCCTTACTACCTACGATTCAGTAGTAGAACTAAGCGGAGTGGTATTTGATGATCTGGCGCTGAATGTCGTTTCCATTGAAGAGCCCAAGAAGAAGCTGAGTTTTCCCGCTAAGCGATCGAGTGGGAAGTTGTTTGGGGCTCGGGACAAACATGCCAGGGTAGGCGAGAAGGCAGTCTATGGAAGATGTGGGGTGAGACATACAGGTGAATGTCGGATAGGGACAAATCTGTGCTACAAATGTGGCAAGACTGGGCACTACTCCCGGGAATGCAGGCAAGGCATTAAATGTTATAATTGTGGTGAAAGCGGTCATATGAGCAGGGAATGCACCAAGCCCAGTATGGGTGAAGCCGGGAAAGGGAAAGGACCAGAAAGAAAAGAAGAGAGGCCCCGCGCAAAGACTCGTGCGTACGCACTGACGCAAGAACAAGCCAGGGCAGACCCCGATGTGGCGTCAGGTACGTTCATCCTTGACAACACTTTTGTTTCTGTGTTATTTGATTCGGGTGCCAGTAAGAGTTTCATATCTGCGACTTTTTGTAAACGAGTGAAGTACACTGTCAGTAAGCTAGAAAGGGCCTTTAGAGTAGAAACTGCTGAGGGTAGAACTGCGAGAGTGACCGATGTAGTTGACAACTCCACGATAAAAAAGAAGGTCATAGGTTCCCTGTCAGGTTGTCTGTCATGGTTTTGGGTGGGTTCGATGTCGTGTTAGGAATGGATTGGCTAACTGCCAATGAAGCACAAATTATATGTAAACGAAAGATAATCCGACTCAAGGCTTCGGACGGTAGCAAAGTCGAGGTTCTGGGAGATCGTGACGCCCTGATGCCTAACGTCATCTCAATGATCAAGGCAGCAGATTACCTGAGGCGCGGATGTGAGGCTTATATGGTGTATGTGATTGACAAGTGTAAGGAAGTGAAGGAACTAGACGACGTGCCCGTGGTACGCGAGTACCCGGAGGTGTTTCCAGAGGATTTTCCTGGGATACCACCCGACAGAGAGATTGAGTTCCGAATCGACTTAGTACCAGATGCCCAGCCCGTGGCTAAGGCTCCATATCGACTAGCACCATTGGAGATGAAAGAGTTAATGGCACAACTAGACGAGTTACTTGAGAAGGGATTTATCCAACCGAGCATCTCGCCGTGGGGTGCTCCGGTGTTGTTTGTGAAGAAGAAGGAAGGTTCGATGAGAATGTGTATTGATTATCGCGAGTTGAACAAACGTACGGTGAAGAACAAGTACCCTTTACCAAGGATCGATGACCTGTTCGATCAATTGCAAGGTGTAAGTTGGTTCTCAAAAATCGACCTTTGGTCTGGGTACCATCAGTTGAAGGTAAGGGAAGAAGACATACCGAAAACTGCATTTCGCACGCGTTATGGACATTTCGAGTTCCGCGTAATGTCTTTCGGATTGACGAACGCGCCCACAGCGTTCATGGATTTGATGAATATGGTGTGTCGACCGATGCTGGATCGATCGGTAATCGTGTTCATCGATGATATCCTCATCTACTCCAAGAATGAGGTTGATCACGCGTGTCACTTGAAGGAAGTATTGGAAGCTCTGAAGAAGGAAAAGTTGTATGCTAAGTTCTCCAAATGCGTGTTCTGGCTTAGGGAAGTCCAATTCCTAGGTCACGTCATTAACCCGAACGGCATTATGGTTGACCCAGCAAAGATAATGACGGTAAGGGAATGGAATATTCCTAAGACACCAACTGAAATCCACAGTTTCTTGGGATTGGCAGGCTACTATCGGAGATTCATCCAGGATTTCTCGAAAATAGCTTCGCCGTTGACAAAGTTGACTCGGAAAGAGGTAAAGTATGAATGGGGTTCGACCCAAGAAGAGGTGTTTAAGGAATTGAAGGAAAAGCTAACCAAAGCCCCAGTCTTGGCCCTTCCCGAGGGCAATGAAGACTTAGTGGTATACTCTGACGCTTCGGGTCAGGGATTGGGATGTGTGTTGATGCAACGCGGAAGAGTGATAGCGTATGCGTCACGACAGTTGAAGATTCACGAAGCTAATTATCCAACCCACGATTTGGAACTTGCTGCTGTCGTATTCGCATTGAAAATCTGGAGGCACTACCTTTACGGGGTGAAGTTTACTATTTACTCCGACCATAAAAGTTTGAAGTACTTCTTCGAACAAAAGGAACTTAATATGAGGCAGAGGCGATGGTTGGAACTGTTGAAAGACTATGACTGTGAAATAATATACCATCCTGGAAAGGCAAACGTGGTGGTTGACACTCTAAGCCGAAACGATGTGCCTGCTCCTATTAGAGTGAAAGCTTGCCAGTTGGTGGTAACATCTGATGTGATGAGGGAAATTGAAAGAGCTCAAAACGAAGCACTTAAGGAAGAAAATATAAAGAAGGAAAGGATGGTTGGCCAACAGGACAAGTTGGAATATAACACCCTTGGTGTTAGGACACGTTTTGGACGGGTATGGATACCTATGAGTGGCGAGCTTAGAACCAAAATCTTGGATGAGGCTCATAAGTCTCGGTACTCTATCCATCCTGGTCTCAATAAAATGTACCAAGATCTAAGGAAGGAATACTGGTGGCCTGGAATGAAGCATGAAGTGACAAAGTACGTAAGCAAGTGCTTGACTTGCTCGCAAGTAAAGGCCGAACACCAGAAACCGTATGGAAAGATTCAACCACTTGATATACCGGAATGGAAGTGGGAACACATTACCATGGACTTCATAACCAAGCTACCTTGCACAACTAAAGGTCATGACACCATTTGGGTAATTGTGGACCGTTTAACGAAGAGTGCTCATTTCCTACCTATTCGCGAGACGTTCTCGTCGGAAAGGTTAGCGGAAGTATTTATTAACGAAGTAGTAACACGGCATGGGATGCCTTTGACGATCGTATCTGACCGGGACACACGATTCACATCGAGGTTCTGGAAAAGATTTCACGAGGCGATGGGCACGAGGCTTAATATCAGCACGGCATACCACCCACAAACGGATGGTCAGTCCGAAAGGACCATTCAGACATTGGAGGATATGCTTCGTGCTTGTATTATCGATTTTGGCGGCAGTTGGGACAGTCATCTGCCGTTAGCCGAATTCTCCTACAACAATAGTCATCACACGACGATGGCATGCCGCCTTACGAAATGTTGTATGGGAGAAGATGCAGGACCCCGATTTGTTGGGGTGAGATTGGACAGAAGGAATTAGGAAGTCTTGAAGTAGTAAGAGAAACGTTAGAAATGTTTGATCAAATCAAAGCACGAATGAAGGCCGCACAAGATCGTCAGAAGTCATACGCGGATAAACGATGAAGGCCTATTAAGTTTGATGTTGGGGATAGCACGGGTTGGTGAAGTCACTTATCAGTTAGAGTTGCCTGGGGAGTTAAGTGGGATTCATCCTACCTTCCATGTATCACACTTGCGAAAGTGTTTGGCAGATGAATCAGCTCACGTACCACTTATTGACATCGAGGTCGACAACAGCCTTAATTACATCAAAGAACCCGTGGCCATCTTAGACAAGAAGGAGAAGCGTTTGCGTAATAAGATTATCCAATTGGTTAAAGTCCAATGGAAACATCGAAAGGGATCGGAAGCCACTTGGGAAACGGAGAAGGAAATGAGGGAGTCGTACCCTCATCTATTTGACTTATGATAGGTTTCGGGGACGAAATCTATTGTAAGGGGGGTAGACTTGTAACATCCCAAAAATAAAACGACAGTTATAATAACGAAATAAACGAACGAGGCATGTCGGGTCGGGTCGGATGGGCCGGCGGGCTGGAAGGGGAGCCTCTCCTATAAATAGCTAAGGTCACCACCCATTTCTCTCATTTGCAACTTCTAGAGAGAGAAACCGTAGAAAGAGAAAGTTGTCGGATCGACCCTAGATTTGAGAAGTGTGTTGCTTCAGAGCTCGTGAGAAGAACCTCTGGATCAGAAACACGATTCAGGTAACGTTCGGGCCTAAATCTGAGTTTTTGTTCGTTTTTGGGTTTTTTGGGTTTTGGGTGAAAAGGTAATGTTTTCACGGATAAAACTGAAAGATAAACATAGATTTGAGTTCCTTAATGGAAAGCAAACGTTTTGAATGAAAACAGGTTCGGGATCTTGACGTGATCAGACCTGAATGCGAAAGTTAGGGTTTTGCTAAGAAACAGATCGTGTGTACTTATCAAGTGCGCACGGAGCAGGTCCTGCGTACTTATCAAGTACGCAGGAAGAGGGCACTGCGTACTTATCAAGTACGCAGGAAGAGGATCTTGCGTACTTATCAAGTACGCAGGAAGCAGGGTCTGCGCACTTGCTAAGTGCGCAGACATCAAGTTGTTTAAGTAAAGTTAGTATGTTTAGAAGGTTAAACAGTTAGAGTCGGGATTGGGTCTGATGTGTATTTAACTAATCAATTCAGATCGAAAG
The DNA here is from genome assembly GCA_023525975.1 of Smallanthus sonchifolius. NCBI lineage: Eukaryota > Viridiplantae > Streptophyta > Magnoliopsida > Asterales > Asteraceae > Smallanthus > Smallanthus sonchifolius. The sequence continues at coordinate 68,973,514 of CM042033.1, read as the reverse complement.
TGACGTTGTTGGGCCTTTGTTTAGGAAAACCGAGACTATCTTATAAGGTGAGTTCTAGAATCCCTTCTTTAAATGTTTTAATTAAATGTTCTTGGGCTGGTGTGCATACATACAGAATGATGACTTTAAAATGAGGTTTAAAATATGATGTTTACGAAACGATGTTTACGATATGATGTTTACGATATGATGTTTACGAAATGATGTTTACGAGATGATGTTTATGAAATGTTTTGCCAAATGAAGTTTACGAAAGAATTGATGTTTTGTTTAATAAAACGTACAAATGCTTTAACCAAAATGAGGTAAAGGTTTTATGAAAGTCACGAATGAACGAATCTGCCACGAGTTCCTACGGGAGCTAAGGTATGTATGTATTAGCCTCACCCTTACGGGGGGCCTTTGTGGCTGGCTAACGGTTGTACAACTGGTTGATGATGGGGTGACGACGGTCACCCATGGGATTACCGGGATCCCGATGGAAGGTACTATTCCTTGCGGGGAAATAGTGCCTAAGTTATGTTTTGGTCTACCTAGAGGTAACGAGCCTTAGGAGACGTATGTTTGGTCTACCTAGAGGTAACGAGCCTTAGGAGACGTATGTTTGGTCTACCTAGAGGTAACGAGCCTTAGGAGACATATGTTTGGTCCACCTAGAGGTAACGAGCCTTAGGGGACCTGTGTGACGGATGGCTTAGAGGTAACGAGCCTTAAGTTCATCCGCTGTTATGCGATGTATGGAATTGACGGTTACGAGAAGGCGCAGATTCGATTCATGTAACATCTCGGAATTTAGTATTCATATTTCAATTCAATGTATTGCAATTTCAAATTCAATGTTCGTGCACTGCCTTATTATTTTGTTTACCTTAAACGAAATACAAATTTACAAGTTTTGCTCGATTATATACACTTAAACGCTATACAAGTAACTAATTATTTCAAACTAACCAAACCTGAAAAGTCAAGGACTAAAGTTGAAAAATGTCAAGAAACCCTAGTCTAGCACGGTTGTGCTTCGTTCTGGCACGGTCGCGCCAAGTGCCTCGGCACGATCGCGCGACTGGTCCTGGAACGATCGCGCCCGGTGCCTAGGCACGGTCGCGCCTCTCTTGGGCACGGTCGCGCCTGCGTAACAGTTGAAATGTAAATGCAGTTTAATCACCGATCGTTCGAATCCGTAACAGTCATACGTTTGTTTTCCCTTAACAATTGTATTACCACTTTTTCAAATTCCCAAAATGCCTCAGTTTCATTTCAACAATTCAAGAAAAACACTCTCAATTCAAGAAAACTCTCTCAAGCTTTTTCGATCAGAATTATCTCAAGCAATCCAGTCAATCGTTTACCAAATCATCTCTGAATCATCCGAAGCCGCTGAAGCATTCGGAACCGCAGCAGAGGTCGCCGGAAACCAGTCTTGCCGTCGCCGGAACTTCCTCCCTACCGTTCTGTATCATTTCGCTGCTGTTCAGGGTAATTGAATCCTTTAATTCATTCATTTCAGTATCTGTATCGAAAGCCCTTATTCAATTTGGGCTTCCATTATAGAAATCGATCCGAATCAGAACTCATGCTTTATTAAAAAAATGATTTAATCGAACCCCTACTTAAACACGATGTACATGCAATTAAGTCATATGAAAAGACTCGTAATAACCCATTAATCAAAAGCCCTAACAATTCTAGCGTTTAAAATACAAGAATTTGTCAATTCATGTCTGATTTGGAAGAGACACGGTCGCGCTAATCATCTAGCGCGGTCGTGCCTCATAGAACGCGGTCGTGCCGACTAGCAGCGCGGTCGTGGCCTCCTGTCTAGACCTTGTCATGCCCTCTGGGCTAGTCTCTGTTGTGTCTAAAGATCATAGACACGACCGTGCCGGGCCAAGGCACGGTCGTGCCTGTTGACTTGTCTAGATTGTGCCCTCTGTTGATCAACCCGGTCGCGCCCCGACTTGCGCGGTCACGCCCGTGGCTCAAGCACGATCGTGCCCTTCCGAGGCACGGTCGTGTGTGTGACTCAGAAACTTTAACAAAATTATAATTTTATATTTTTCAATCAATAAATGTCTCAAATTTTATAAAAATATGTTTTCTGTATTTGAAGAGATAAATATTATTTAAAAGTTTATTTAAAAATTTATGAAAATTAAATTCATATTTACTATCTTACACTTAAAAGATATTTTAAATAATTAAGTTACAAAATTTATAAATAAATAAGATAATGATTATTTATTTAATTTACATTTTAAATCAAAATCATTTATTCATTTATACTTAATTACAATTAATATTTACATTATTTCATAAACTATAATTATATATTTATTCAATTCAAACCTAATTAAATAGTTTCAAAAATATTTTACTTCAAACTCTATATATTTTTTTCAATACTTTTTAAATACAAATCAATAGTTTTATACACAAATTCAACTTTCATTTTAGACTTAAACCTTATGCACTATTTGATACAACATACATTACTCTTTAGGTTGATTTGTGCACTCGAGGATCTTTATTTTTCTATCTATTATCCTTGTTCGCTACACCTCCTTATCAAGTGAGTATTCACAACCCCTTTTACTCTTTTACACTTTTGGGGTGGAACATGAACTCTATACGCATTACACATTACACATTTACATTTACACAAACAACACAAGTGCAAAAATCCTATTTACATACATGTGTGCAAAATTTGAGCTTTGTGCCCGAGTGCTAGGTATGCTAACCTTTGTATGCTCTTATGTGCAATAATTAACTATACAAGCCGACGGTTTTCAATGATAGATCTATTGAGTCTGACAAACCCACCCATGGTACGCGGTGATTGAAACCGACAACACATTTGTTTTGCATGCTAGTTACAAGGTTTGATTGTACATTTGGTTACACAATAGCTGCTCCCTATAAACGCCTTATTTATCATGTCATGTAAAGGATTTGTTTTCATCTATATGCTATCTATATACAACTGTGTTATACTCACCAACTTTTTAGTTGACTTTATTTTATTCATGTTTCAGGCCCCAATATGTGAGATTGATTCAAGACGTGTTCAACATAGGATTTGGACTTAGCAATTTAAATCAAGAATTTTATGAGTTATTTTATGTATCTTGTTTGAATTTGGTTTTGTACTTGGATTATTTGAAATGCAAATTTGACTTTAATACATTTCAATTTAGTCAACCATGTGCTATGAACAGTCTACATGTCCCGCCCCGATGATTCCGCCATCGGTCGGGGTGTGACAATTCATGTTGACTTATGTTACGATGTTATGATGATGTTAAGTTATTGCATGTTTTACGTACGCTTTGTTAAACAAAAGTATGTTATGTTTTTGCAAAATGTTTATGTTAAGGTTTTATGTAAAGCTAGAACTCACCAGCGTAGCTGACTTTTTAGTATGCACATTCAGGTTAAGGTAGGTATGGATGATGGACGGTGATGCTTGGCAAGCGAGAAGAGTTACCCGGTTGATCATGAAGACTGGCATCCCGTTATGATTAGATTATGTTATGTTTATGTAATGGACTATGTTACGCTTCCATTTGTTAAACAATGTAATGGTTATGTTTTATTGAAGTATTTTCCGCTGCGTTATGTGATATTCAAGTTAAGAACTATTTGTGAATGAGTAAATCCAACAAGTGAGGCCTCCCAGGTTTGGGGCCTTACAACGTGTAGGGCATGCGTCAGCATGTCGGATGCGTGGACGGACGTCGGACCTACATGGCTTTCCTACTCGGTCCGACATGGACGGGTGGCACTCCGGAATTGCATGGCTGCCACGTGGTGCGCATGCGGGACAATGGAGGCATATCAGACCGATATCCCCCTGGATAACGGTCCGACTTGAGGCCGTTATCAGCCTATAAATAGAGGAGCATTGGCATTTCATTTTCCACACCTTCACTCTCGAACCTCCTCTGCTCCCGAGCCTTTCTCAAGCCCTCCAGCCGTCCCGAATCCCGAGCCGCTCCTCCCGTTTTGACCTATGTTCGGTTATCAACCGGAATCGAGCATTTAAGAGCAGAAGAAACACGAGTAACTCATAGAAGTGCAAGTTAAGGTGCTAGAAACTCTAAGAGCTACTTAGCACTAAGATTATTATCCTTCGATCTCCGACTTCAAACTAAAGGTGAATACTAGTCTATATCAAACATACACGTTCTCATGGTGAGAACGAGCTTTTCAAAACGATTACTAAGACGTGATTGTGTAATAAGCACCTTCACGCAAAACGATCAAACGATTTACGTTTACGAAAAGGGCAAAACACGATAATTAAATATTTACTCATAATAGTCCCAGAATTAGGGATTGAGTTCAATCCCTGTGGACAAGATTAAATCCCAGAAATAGGGGTTCTACCCCTGGGGATATGATTACCCAAGAAGTGTACATAAAGTTTGATCAAATATTTATACTCGCTCCGGATCTAGTTGGGCTGGGCGGGGTTGGCTTGTATGTCGAGTGATTGCGTAAAACGCATATGTGTCAGTTTGGCCGCGTAGCCCCCGAGTACTTGTCCAATGTATACAAATTTATAAATCGGAAGAAAGTGATGTGATCACTAGAATCCACCCATGAAATGTTTAACTGTTTAATTAAACCGTTTTGCCATGTTTATGAAAATGATTTGAGGTCATAAAGTATTCACTAGCATGTAGCTGACGTTCATTTTCAAATGTTTACAGGAAAAGAATGAAATGACCTCATCATACCGGGACCGGCTACGACCTAAGTCCCGATCACAGTTTTGTTGCACAGCCGGGTCAGGCCACACACCTAGACCCGGTGCAACCGAATATATGTTATTACAGGTCGTGCATTGCACAGAAAGGCCCTGAAGAGTAAACAAGGTATAGGTAACCGAAGGACTACGTTTTCCTTAGGTAGATTACCTCCTTGTAATCCTACTGACTATGCGTCAGAGTTTTGATTTGAAATCAAATGTACAAACGATCGGGTTTTCAAACCCGTATATTTAAATAAAGATAATCTTTGTCTACACGACGAGATTTCGGTATTTACAAAACCAACCTTTGAGGTTGAGATGAAACGATCCATTTTTAAACGTTATTCCGCTGCACAAAAACAAACTCTGAAATCAAAGCAGGTACCGAAGGTGCCAACGGATGTCGCATCCCGGTAACGTCTCGGGGGTGCTCGGGGCGAGGTGCGACATAGGGCCAACTGCAGTGATCCCTGTTTGCATGGGAAAGAAGTCTCCCTTTATGGATTTCTGAGGATCCTGAATAAATAAAATCCAAGATCCTTGGTTGTAGCGGGCTCGTCACTTCCACTAGTTTCTTCGATTCCTTAACCTTCTCAATTTCCTGAAACAGCGCTTGGTTAGTCTTCCTCTGTTGTTCCATTTGTTGTTTCATCTCCGAGAATAGATCGAGGATATCATTGTTTGATATGATCACAGGTCCACCAGCAGGTATTCGGGATCCCGAAAAACCCGCAGGAGTAGTTTTCTTCGGCTGATTAACACTTTTTTGAAATGGAGGAGGAAGAATAGGGTTGACCAACCCAGAGCTCGAAGATGGAGCAGAGACATAAATATTTTTGGATTGAGACGACATTTTTGAAAATAGCTTTGAAAGATAATGATTGAACACAAACTTTAGTAAAGATTTGAAGATGAAAAGCACCACTTGCCCCATGATAAGCGCCAAATTGTTTTGGGTAAAAATTATATAAACTAACTTTGTAACCAAATTTCGTAAGTGAGGTAACGTGCTTGAAAAATCAATGTGAAACAATACAAAAACGTAAAGAGTGACACAGTTGTTTACGAGGAAAGCCCTTGATCTTTAGGGATCACCGGCATAAAACCTCGGGAGGTGACAATCGACACCTGCCTCGTTTCTTGAATAAATGGTAAAGAATTACAAATGTTGAGCAGTAAATGATCGAGCTATGAGCGTTACAGAGGTGATTACGAGTCTAGAAAGCTAAGTGCGTAGTGAAGATGTGTTTCTAATCGATCAATACTGCTGAATTTATACAGGGATAATGCTGACTAACTATCCGAGAATCCTTGGATAGACTAAGTCTTAAAATATGACCGTTGGAGGCCAATCCATGAATCTTCTACACGTTCTTCTCAACTTCTAGACCGATTCTTTAGGGATAAAATTGACTTCACATGTTTTACCTACGTATTAGTCAAGATAGAAGAAAGATACAACGGTTAGGTAACATATCATCTGAGGATACCAAAACCTGTCAGGATACCGAAGTACGTCGAAGATCCAGGATCCCTAGTGGTGAAATGACCCCTAACAACAATATTGACCAATATGACCGTATTGTGTAACATCTCAAAAATAAAACGACAGTTAAAATGATGAAATAAACGAACGAGGCATGTCGGGTCGGATGGGCTGGCGGGCTAGAAGGGGAGCCTCCCCTATAAATAGCCAAGGTCATCACCATTTCTCTCATTTGCAAGTTCTAGAGAGAGAAACCGTAGAGAGAGAAAGTTGGCGAATCGACCCGAGATTTCAGCAAAGTGTTACTCCATAACTCGTGAGAAGAACCTCCGGATCAGAAGCTCGATTCAGGTAATGATCCGACCTAAATCTGAGTTTTAGTTCGTTTTTGGGTTTTTCGGGTTTTGGGTGAAAAGGAAACGTTTTTACGGATGAAACTGAAAGGTAAACATAGATTTGAGTTCCTTAATGGAAAACGAACGTTTTGGATGCAAACAGGTTCGAGATCTTGACGAGATCAGACCTGAATGCGAAAGTTAGGGTTTTGCGAAGAAACAGGTCGTGCGCACTTACCAAGTGCGCACGGAGCAGTTCCTGCTTACTTATCAAGTACGCAGGAAGAGGGGTCTGCGCACTTGCTAAGTGCGAAGGCAGCAGGGTCTACGCACTTGCTAAGTGCGCAGGCAGCAGGGTCTGCGCACTTGCTAAGTGCGCAGGCAGGTTAAGTAAGTTAGTATGTTTAGAATGGTTAAACCGTTAGAGTCGGTATTGGTCTGATGTGTATTTAACTAATCAATTCAGATCAGAAGTGACGTTATTGGGCCTTTGTTTAGGACAACCGAGACTAGCTTATAAGGTGAGTTCTAGAAGCCCTTCTTTAAATGTTTTAATTAAATGTTTTTGGGCTGGTGTGCATATATACGGAATGACGTTTTGAAATGAGGTTTACGAAAAGCGGTTTACGAAATGAGGTTTACGAAATGAGGTTTACGAAATGATGTTCACGAAACGATGTTTACGATGTGATGTTTACGATATGTTTACGGGATGATGTTTATGAAATGTTTTGCTAAATGAAGTTTACGAAAGGTTTACGAAAGAGATGATGTTTTGTTTAATAAAACGTACGAATGCTTTAACTAAAAAGAGGTAAAGGTTTTATTAAAGTCACGAATGAACGAATCTGCCACAAGTTCCTACGAGAGCTAAGGTATGTATGTATGTATGTATGTACTGCCCTCACCTTACGGGGGGCCTTTGTGGCTGGCTAACGGTTGTACAACTGGTTGATGATGGGGTGACGACGGTCACCCATGGGATTACCGGGATCCCGATGGAAGGTACTATTCCTTGCGGGGAAATAGTGCCTAAGTTATGTTTTGGTCTACCTAGAGGTAACGAGCCTTAGGAGACGTATGTTTGGTCTACCTAGAGGTAACGAGCCTTAGGAGACGTATGTTTGGTCTACCAAGAGGTAACGAGCCTTAGGAGACGTATGTTTGGTCTACCTAGAGGTAACGAGCCTTAGGAGACATATGTTTGGTCCACCTAGAGGTAACGAGCCTTAGGGGACCTGTGTGACGGATGGCTTAGAGGTAACGAGCCTTAAGTTCATCCGCTGGTATGCGATGTATGGAATTGACGGTTACGAGAAGGCGCAGATTCGGTTCATGTTGACTTGTGTTATGATGTTATGTTACGATGTTAATTTATTGCATGTTTTACGTACGCTTTTGTTAAACAAAAGTATGTTATGTCTTTGGCAAAATGTTTATGTAAAGCTAGAACTCACCAGCGTAGCTGACTTTTTAGTATGCACATTTAGGTTAAGGCAGGTATGGATGATGGACGGTGATGCTTGGCAAGCGAGAAGAGTTTCCCGGTGGATCATAAAGACTGGCATCCCGTTATGATTAGATTATGATATGTTTATGTAATAGAATATGTTACGCTTCCGATTGTTAAACAATGTAATGGTTATGTTTATTTGAAGTATTTTCCGCTGCGTTATTTGATAATCAAGTTTAAGAACTGTTTGTGAATGAGTAAATCCAACAAGTGAGGCCTCCCAGGTTTGGGGCCTTACAAGTTGGTATCAGAGCAATAGTTTGAGAGATTCGGACACTCCGAGTGTCTGAACCTAAACTGTGAATGGGACCGAAAGCGGAAGCCAGTACGGGTAAATCGAGCCACAACATCAGGTATGAAGGTAGTATATATTTACATATATAGTATGCCTTAGAAAGGGGTAGGTAAGGACTTGTGTTCTGATGGAAATCACAAAGGTGGTCAAATAGAAATCGAAAGGTAGTGTAATGGTTAATTGCAGATGGCCAGTGTATATTAACATCTTACAGTACCTATTGAATTTTATTTGTTAACTAGCGTGATGACATTTGATTCCTTGTCTTATAGAACGAAATGGCAAGGAGAGGAAACGGAAGACGCGGTGGGGGCCGTACCGGTGGTCGTACCGGCGGTCGAAATGGTGGGCGTGGCAGGACCCCTGCGCGCCAAGAGTATAGTGAAGAAGGAAGTGTTCACACTGAACCAGCGGTTAGTGTGCATGGAACTGAGCAGACACTGGTTGAAGTACAATCTTTCACTTTTGAACCAGAAGTGAGGGAAGCTATAGCTCGAGAGTTCACCGAGCTGATGAAGACTTCTCTGCCAGGTCTGTTAGCTGAAGCATTGAAGAAGGTTAATGGGGAAGGTGGGTCTAACACGGCGGTTGACACCCCGAACACTGAGGCAATCAACGCACCGCTTAACCGTGGTTGCGACTATAAGTCCTTTAAGGCATGTGACCCACCAGTCCTGACTGGGAAGAAGGACGCGGTGGCTACTTTTGATTGGGTAATCCGTATGGAAGCTGCCATTTGCCTGAGCGAGTTCCGAACGGATCAGGTTGTGAAATTTGCTGCTAACTCCTTGAGAGAAGAAGCATCCCATTGGTGGGAAGGTGTACGTCAGGCAAAAGGGAGCGAGGTTGTGGATGCGATGATGTGGGCTGACTTGAAAACTTTGGTGATCAAGAATTTCTGCCCAAGGAACGAGATTGAGAAGGTATAGAGGGAATTTCTGGGTTTGAAGGCCGGGAGCATGACGCACCGGCAATACACCACACGGTTCAATGAACTGGCACGTCTGGTGCCACATCTTGTCACGACTGAGGAAAGAAAGATTGCATGCTACATTCAAGGGCTGTCGGACCAGGTCCGCACCTATGTTAAAGAAAACGCCCCTACTACCTACGATTCGGTAGCAGAACTAAGCGGAGTGGTATTTGATGATCTGGCGCTGAATGTCGTTGCCATTGAAGAGCCTAAGAAGAAGCTGAGTTTTCCCGCTAAGCGATCGAGTGGGAAGTTGTTTGGGGCTCGGGACAAACATGCCAGGGTAGGCGAGACGGCAGTTTATGGAAGATGTGGGGTGAGACATACAGGTGAATGTCGGATAGGGACAAATCTGTGCTACAAATGTGGCAAGACTGGGCACTACTCCCGGGAATGCAGGCAAGGCATTAAATGTTATAATTGTGGTGAAAGCGGTCATATGAGCCGGGAATGCACCAAGCCTAGAATGGGTGAAGCCGGGAAAGGGAAAGGCCCGGAAAAGAAAGGTCCGGAAAAGAAAGAAGAGAGGCCCCGAGCAAAGACTCGTGCGTACGCACTAACGCAGGAACAAGCCAGGGCAGACCCCGAAGTGGCGTCAGGTACGTTCGTCCTTGACAACACTTTTGTTTCTGTGTTATTTGATTCGGGTGCCAGGGAGTTTTATATCTGCGACTTTTTGTGAACGAGTGAAGTACACTGTCAGTAAGCTAGAAAGGGCCTTTAGAGTAGAAACTGCTGAGGGTAGAACTGCGAGAGTGACCGATGTAGTTGACAACTCAACGATAAAAATAGAAGGTCATAGGTTCCCTGTTAGATTGTTTGTTATGGTTTTGGGAGGGTTTGATGTCGTGTTAGGTATGGATTGGCTAGCTACCAATGAAGCGCAGATTATATGAAAACGAAAGATAATCCGACTCAAGGCTCCGGATGGTAGCAAAGTCGAGATTCTTGGGGATCGTGACGCCCCGATGCCAAACGTCATCTCGATGATTAAGGCAGCAGATTACTTGAGGCGCGGATGCGAGGCTTATCTGGTGTACGTAATTGATGAGTGTAAGGAAGTGAAGGAGCTAGACGATGTACCCGTGGTACGCAAGTACCCGGAGGTGTTTCCAGAGGATTTTCCTGGGATACCACCCGACAGAGAGATTGAATTTCGAATCGACTTAGTACCAAAAGCCCAGCCCGTGGCTAAGGCTCCATATCAACTAGCACCAGTGGAGATGAAAGAATTAATGGCACAACTAGACGAGTTACTTAAAAAGGGATTTATCCAACCGAGCATCTCGCCGTGGGGTGCTCCGGTGTTGTTTTTGAAGAAGAAAGACGGTTCGATGAGAATGTGTATTGATTATCGCGAGTTGAACAAACGTACGGTGAAGAACAAGTACCCTTTACCAAGGATCGACGACCTGTTCGATCAATTACAGGGCGCAAGTTGGTTCTCGAAAATCGACCTTCGATCCGGGTACCATCAGTTGAAGGTGAGGGAAGAAGACATACCGAAAACCGCATTTCGCACGCGTTATAGACATTTCGAGTTCCACGTAATGTCTTTTGGATTGACGAACGCCCCCGCAGCGTTCATGGATTTGATGAATAGAGTTTGTCGACCAATGCTGGATCGATCAGTAATCGTATTCATCGATGATATCCTCATCTACTCCAAGAACGAGGGTGATCACGCATGTCAATTGAAGGAAGTGTTGGAAGCTCTGAAGAAGGAAAAGTTGTATGCTAAGTTCTCCAAATGCGCGTTCTGGCTTAGGGAGGTCCAATTCCTAGGTCACGTCATTAACCCGAACGGCATTATGGTTGACCAAGCAAAGATAGTGACGGTAAGGGAATGGAATATTCCTAAGACGCCAACTGAAATCCGTAGTTTCTTGGGATTGGCAGGCTACTATCGGAGATTCATCCAGGATTTCTCGAAAATAGCTTCGCTGTTGACAAAGTTGACTCGGAAAGAGGTTAAGTATGAATGGGGTTCGACCCAAGATGAGGCGTTTAAGGAATTGAAGAAGAGGCTAACCCAAGCTCCTGTCTTGGCCCTTCCCGAGGGCAATGAAGACTTAGTGGTATACTCTGACGCTTCGGGTCAGGGATTGGGATGTGTTTTGATGCAACGCGGAAGAGTGATCGCGTATGCGTCACGACAGTTGAAGACTCACGAAGCTAATTATCCAACCCATGATTTGGAACTTGCTGCTGTCGTATTCACATTGAAAATCTGGAGGCACTACCTTTACGAGGTGAAGTTTACTATTTACTCCGACCACAAAAGTTTGAAGTACTTCTTCGAACAAAAGGAACTTAATATGAGGCAGAGGCGATGGTTGGAACTGTTGAAAGACTATGACTGTGAAATAATATACCATCCTGGAAAGGCAAACGTGGTGGCTGAAGCTCTAAGACGAAAGGATGTGCCTACTCCTATTAGAGTGAAAGCTTGCCAGTTGGTGGTAACATCGGATGTGATGAGAGAAATTGAAAAGGCTCAAGATGAGGCACTTAAAGAAGAAAACATAAAGAAGGAAAGGATGGTTGGCCAACAGGACAAGTTGGAATATAACACCCTAGGTGTTAGGACACGTTTTGGGCGGGTATGGATACCTATGGGTGGCGAGCTTAGAACCAAAATCTTGGATGAGGCTCATAAGTCTCGGTACTCTATCCATCCTGGCACCAATAAAATGTACCAAGATCTGAGAAAGGAATACTGGTGGCCTGGGATGAAACATGAGGTGGCAAAGTATGTAAGCAAGTGTTTGACTTGCTCACAAGTAAAGGCCGAACACCAGAAACCGTATGGAAAGATTCAACCACTTGATATACCGGAGTGGAAGTGGGAACACATTACCATGGACTTCATAACCAAGCTACCTCGTACAGCTAAAGGTCATGATACCATTTGGGTAATTGTGGACCGATTAACGAAGAGTGCTCATTTCCTACCTATTCGCGAGACGTTCTTGTCGGAAAGGTTAGCGGTAGTATTTATTAACGAAGTAGTAGCACGGCATGGGATGCCTTTGACGATCGTATCTGACCGGGACACACGATTCACATCGAGGTTCTGGAAAAGATTTCACGAGGCGATGGGCACGAGGCTTAATATCAGCACGGCATACCACCCACAAACGGATGGTCAGTCCGAAAAGACCATTCAGACATTGGAGGATATGCTTCGTGCTTGTATTATCGATTTTGGCGGCAGTTGGGACAGTTATCTGCCGGTAGCCGAATTCTCCTACAACAATAGTCATCACACGACTATAGGCATGCCGCCTTACGAAATGTTATATGGGAGAAGATGCAGGACCCCGGTTTGTTGGGGAGAGATTGGACAAAAGGAATTAGGAAGTCTTGAAGTCGTAAAAGAAACGTCGGAAAGGTTTGATCAAATCAAAGCACGAATGAAGGCCGCACAAGATCGTCAGAAATCCTATGCGGATAAACGACGAAGGCCTATCGAGTTTGATGTTGGGGACAGAGTAATGTTGAAAGTGTCGCCCTAGAAGGGAATCATACGATTCAGGAAGAGAGGAAAGTTAAGCCGGAGGTTTGTCGGACCATTCAGGATAATGGCACGGGTTGGTGAAGTCGCTTATCGGTTGGAGTTGCCTGATGAGTTAAGTGGGATTCATTCTACCTTCCATGTATCACACTTGCGAAAGTGTTTGGCGGATGAATCGGCTCACGTACCACTTACCAACATCGAGGTCGACAACAGCCTTAATTACATCGAAGAACCCGTGGCCATCTTAGACAAGAAGGAGAAGCGGTTGCATAATAAGGTTATCCAATTGGTTAAAGTCCAATGGAAACATCGAAAGGGATCGGAAGCCACTTGGGAAACGGAGAAGGAAATGAGGGAGTCGTACCCTCATCTATTTGACTTATGATAGGTTTCGAGGACGAAACCTATTGTAAGGGGGGTAGACTTGTAACATCCCAAAAATAAAACGACAGTTAAAATGATGAAATAAACGAACGAGGCATGTCGGGTCGGGTCGGATGGGCTGGCGGGCTAGAAGGGGAGCCTCCCCTATAAATAGCCAACGTCATCACCATTTCTCTCATTTGCAAGTTCTAGAGAGAGAAACCGTAGAGAGAGAAAGTTGACGGATCGACCCGAGATTTCAGTAAAGTGTTACTCCATAACTCGTGAGAAGAACCTCCGGATCAGAAGCTCGATTCAGATAACGATCCGACCTAAATCTGAGTTTTAGTTCGTTTTTGGGTTTTTGGGGTTTTGGGTGAAAAGGAAACGTTTTTACGGATGAAACTGAAAGGTAAACATAGATTTGAGTTCCTTAATGGAAAACGAACGTTTTGGATGCAAACAGGTTCGAGATCTTGACGAGATCAGACCTGAATGCGAAAGTTAGGGTTTTACGAAGAAACAGGTCGTGCGCACTTACCAAGTGCGCACGGAGCATGTCCTGCGTACTTATCAAGTACGCAGGAAGAGGGGTCTGCGCACTTGCTAAGTGCGCAGGCAGCAGGGTCTGCGCACTTGCTAAGTGCGCAGGCAGCAGGCAGGTTAAGTAAGTTAGTATGTTTAGAATGGTTAAACCGTTAGAGTCGGTATTGGTCTGATGTGTATTTAACTAATCAATTCAAATCAGAAGTGACGTTATTGGGCCTTTGTTTAGGACAACCGAGACTAGCTTATAAGGTGAGTTCTAGAAGCCCTTCTTTAAATGTTTTAATTAAATGTTTTTGGGCTGGTGTGCATATATACGGAATAACGCTTTGAAATGAGGTTTACGAAAAGAGGTTTACGAAATGAGGTTTACGAAATGATGTTCACGAAATGATGTTTACGATGTGATGTTTACGATATGTTTACGGGATGATGTTTATGAAATGTTTTGCCAAATGAAGTTTACGAAAGGTTTACGAAAGAGATGATGTTTTGTTTAATAAAACGTACGAATGCTTTAACTAAAAAGAGGTAAAGGTTTTATTAAAGTCACGAATGAACGAATCTGCCACAAGTTCCTACGAGAGCTAAGGTATGTATGTATGTATTGGCCTCACCTTACGGGTGGCCTTTGTGGCTGGCTAACGGTTGTACAACTGGTTGATGATGGGGTGACGACGGTCACCCATGGGATTACCGGGATCCCGATGGAAGGTACTATTCCTTGCGGGGAAATAGTGCCTAAGTTATGTTTTGGTCTACCTAGAGGTAACGAGCCTTAGGAGACGTATGTTTGGTCTACCTAGAGGTAACGAGCCTTAGGAGAGGTAACGAGCCTTAGGAGACATATGTTTGGTCCACCTAGAGGTAACGAGCCTTAGGGGACCTGTGTGACGGATGGCTTAGAGGTAACGAGCCTTAAGTTCATCCGCTGGTATGCGAAGTATGGAATTGACGATTACGAGAAGGCGCAGATTCGGTTCATGTTGACTTGTGTTATGATGTTATGTTACGATGTTAAGTTATTGCATGTTTTACATACGCTTTTGTTAAACAAATGTATGTTATGTCTTTGGCAAAATGTTTATGTTAAGGTTTTATGTAAAGCTAGAACTCACCAGCGTAGCTGACTTTTTAGTATGCACATTCAGGTTAAGGCAGGTATGGATGATGGACGGTGATGCTTGGGAAGCGAGAAGAGTTACCCGGTGGATCATAAAGACTGGCATCCCGTTATGATTAGATTATGATATGTTTATGTAATAGAATATGTTACGCTTCCGATTGTTAAACAATGTAATGGTTATGTTTATTTGAAGTATTTTCCGCTGCGTTATTTGATAATCAAGTTTAAGAACTGTTTGTGAATGAGTAAATCCAACAAGTGAGGCCTCCCAGGTTTGGGGCCTTACATATTGACAGCTGTCACGCACTAAACACATAAACATGAAACTGGCTCCTGTTTTAGCCCATGGTTTTGCAATGCGGGTCGTATTGATCGATGTGTCCTAAATTATACATATTTTTCATGCATAATCATACCCATGGTTGATTGGTTTTAAGTCATATTCATAGGAAACGATACTTAATTACTTCCTAATTGATTCTGTAGTCCAATCAAACATCCATATCATAAAGAAAGGAAAAACCCACAAAAATGGAGACTTTTGGATACCAGCAGCCATGTACGATCATGCCTTCCTTGAATCAAGAATGGAATAAGCCAGGAAATCAAAGAAGTCAACCTCATGTGAGGCACAACTGTGCTCCCTAAGGCATGCTCGTGCCTAGGTCTGACATGTCCTCCAACGGTCACTGGGAAAGCTGAAGATTCATCCAAGGTACCTTTGTACTTTTGTATGAAGGAACGGGAGTGCCTCCCCCCTCTTTTAGCCTTTAAATAGATGTTCAAGCCGCATTCGTTATTGTGCATTTCTAGGGGTAAAACTGCACCCTCTTAACCCTATTCTCTGTAAATATAAGTGTTCCATGTAGTATAGAATCCTAGTTCTTCGAATTCAAGTATATAGAGGCAATTTATACCCACTTCACTTTGGTTTTGATTTGATCCTTGGATCATTCCATGATTATATCGCCAAGTGTTAGTGTAGTCATTTGTATAGTCATTCTTGGCTAATTCTCTTGTATCACTTGGGTTTTGATGAATGTTGGTTTAATTTAACGTTTTAATTTAATGTATGGTGTGTTTATGTTTCTTGGTTAATTTTTTACTATGATCTTCCTTTATGGACGTGAGTTCTTGATTTCTTATCACTAAAATTTAAAATCATGTGAGTGTCTTAATCAATATATCTTGTTAAACATTCATTCAAGGTTGTGTTTTTCATACAAATATGGTGTCATACTAGGCCTGGTTGGTAATTAATTTAAACTTGGGTTGGTTAGGATTTGGGTACTTAAGCACGATATTTTGAGTCTTAGCTGGACCTTGTGTTTTGTGTGGATACTTATGTTATTTTCTTATTTTAGCTCGCATTGGACTCTTAGCTGGAGCCGTGGTGTTTAAGATCTGGGAATAATAAAAGTATTTGTGTAAAGAGCCTGCGGTGCTTACGTGACCATCCTTTCTTGTAGTCTGGGTGTTTATACGACGACATTCTTTCGAGGCAATCTGTGGAGGTCCCGCCAAGCTGTATGGGTCGACCGACGGTGATAGGAATGGGGATTGCCCATGATGTTGGTGACAATCTCCATTGGTTTTTTGATAGGGGCAAACCATCTGGCGGACGCGGGTACTGGGAGAGCCTGCGGTGCAGCAGCAACAGGACGCACAAGTGCACAACCCCACCTCCAATGCTGCCACCGTAACCTCGAACTCTTGTTAGACCAGTCCCGCCGTAGGCTGACTTCATGCGGGAGTCGCTTCATTTGGATCGAGAGACGCATGCAATGACGCGGTGGACGGTCCAGTTCCTTCAGGATTGAGCCAAGACGCAGGGGTTTCCCTTCTCTGATCTGCCCTCTCTACGACCATACGACGCTGCAGACCAGCCTCTGCCAGACCAGCATCTGCGACCATAGTTCTATTTTATTTATCTTTTGATGTACAAACTGAGCATTTTGATGTATATATCTATCTTTTTGTTTATCGTTTTGATGTTTGACTGGTTGTTTATTGTATATAGTAGCGATCAGTAAAGTCCATTATTGTTACAACAGAGAAGTAAACAAGTAAGTTTTACTTTAAGATCTAGATAAAACTCATAAAAATAAGGATTGATTTGACTTTATGTGGTAACTTTTACAATGTAGATGGTCAAACAGTGATAACCATGTTGGATTCTTGTCAATTTCATGTGTATTTCATTAAACATGAAAGTTTTCGTCAAACACAAATGTTTATTATAAGTTTACAAGATGATGAAAAGTTTATACAAATTAGTACAAAAATCACTATATTGTACGCATAACATATAATTAATCGGCCATAAACGTCTGTATCTCAGACAAGCATCTAGTAGGTTTACTTGCCACGCCACTGACCTGTTTTGAACCAGCCTACGCAATAAACATATAAATTACCATCCCTGAATCTCGACCAATATGACCACCATTATGAGGCCACATACTTTCCCCGAACACTAGTAATTCAAGTATCTCATGTTGGCCAGACTGTTGCCAATACAATATATGTTGTAGAAACCATATAAAGTAAGACTCAAATTGCACAACAATTAGGCAAACATCACGATGAATGCACAATGAATCATTACAAGTATTTGGATGACATTCATACGGAAAGAATATATGAATTTATAGTGTCTTCATACAAATCTGGGAAAAATATCAGTTTTCATCGTCATCGGATATCGGTAAATACACCTGCAAAAACTGAAAAACAATTATTTTTTGGTTTAAAAAAGTTAAAACTAACACAACTTTACTGTATCAACCTCCCACGATGGAGGATATAGTTCGCTCGTCCCATCGCCATATTCGTCGGCATCAACTGATCCTTCAACTATCAGGTCGAAAAACTGAGATGGGAGAATTGTCCAACGATCCTGGCCCGAAAACTCCACAGTTCTTCGTATTTCATCTAACCGCAAAACCATAAGTCTGTTTGTTCAAGCCCGAACATGTTGTAAAATAAAATAACAATTATTACCATTTGAAATACACTAATAGGACATGTATATGTTTTAAAAACTTACAATTGACCATATATAACCGTTTCCACGAAACCCTAGAAGGGTACCCTAAAATTCTCCGTCAAGTGGCGTAAGCCCCATATAATAGACCCTACAAAATGGGGCATCTCCGTTGTACAAGAACTCGACAACATTTTGAGACAAGTTCTGACCGTTCTAGAAATGTCAAGCATGGTTCTCTACCGGTGCCGGAATTTTGTTAGCCATGACGTGTGCATTAGAAGATGACTCATTCTGACGCCTTCCGTTTCTCTCGTTTCTTCCGTTAGACGACAACTTAATTTTACTTGGTGGAACGTCGATTCGTTGTAAACGGAAGAATTGAACGATAAAATGAATTAACATATAACGGTATATATAGTAAGTTTTGACGGAATCTTACGTCACGTCAAATAACTGGCACGCATATCGAGCAATAATATGTCCCGTCAAATAATTAAAAAAAATAAATAAAATTTTAAAAAGTTATAAAAGAATACATGTCGTATACAGCCATACGACCCGTATGACCCAAACCCGTATCGTTATATACTACCCGTTTGGAGCAGAAATTGACTGATTTGACTTTATTCGTACACATACGAACCGTATTATGCAATACGACCCGTATTCTTCGTGTAATAATTAGGTTGTTCATATAAGACCGATATCCAAACCCATAAAAAAATTAAGTTGTAAATACTCTATTAATGAACGCTTTAGAAATCGTCTTCACTCCGTACCAAACTACCCCCTGCCTTCGTCCCCAATTTTCAAATACTGAAACCGATCAATTATCACCAAGAAGACAAACACATTGTTCATATAAACTTGTAACCGTCTCAGCTATGGAGGATGCAGAAGAAATACTGCTCAGTGACGATCAGAAAATTGACATTGCCAAATGGTTTCTTCTCAACTCTCCGCCTGGTGAAATCCAATACGTTGCCAAAGGTCACCATTCTTATATCAAACTCTCACATCCGTTTCTCCAGTCGTTTATTATGATTCGGTACTGTTTCTGATAAATTCTAGGGATTTTACAGACCTGAGATCAGTTCTGAACGACGAGGATGTGTATCGAAGGGCGGCTTCAGAAGCATTCCCTCTTTACAACAAATTGCAAATCATTTGTCTCCAATTTCCTAATCGAAGCGGTGAAGTATGCATTTACAGTCGATAATCTTCTTATTTTGACCTAGAATTTAATTGCACTTGATCTGTTGGTAGTTAGCAGCATGATTTATTAGGTCACCTCTTTCACTTCGATTGGTCATCAACATAACTGTAACTATACTGATTTTAATTGATTATGCAGAACATTGTACTGATTAAGAACCCTAAAAGGTGAAAAGCCAGTTTCATAGTCTGGTTTCTTTTCTTGTTTGATTCTTTTATTAAAACATGTTGCATTAGCAAATCTTTGCTCCATCTGTGGTTTCATAACTTATTATTTCAATAGTTCAATTAATAGTTTTCTGAGGCAAATTTGCTTTATGTTATTTTTGGGATAGGTGTAGGTAATTTAGAGCTCTCAACCATGTTTAAATCTCTCTGGGTGTTTCTGCAGGTGCTGGTATCATCATTTAGTGAGCTTAGTGAGGATGAGTATCTTGATCCTAGGACTGCACAAGTGGGAAAGGTTGACCATGTCCGGCAAGTAAGTTTAATAAGCTAGTGATCGGTGGTCTCTCTAGCCTTCTGTATGTACCTATATGTGAGCAAAGTTAAACTTTATTTAATTTCTTGTACAACCAGATGCCTATGTTTGGTGTTATATTGGATACTTTGATTTGACACTTTATGTGTATTTTGGAGTTCTAAACTTCTGATATGTAAGAAAGAGTGTTTTTGGATAGAAGTTTAAATATGTGAATATGATTATTTAACATGAAGCAATTAGAGGTCTCAAGGTAAAAATCAAGTTTAGTTTTTATGCAACAATGTGACACTCTCACACTCATCATTACGCTGAATATACAATCCAAGTCCTGAATAATTCCTGAGAACTGTAACTGCATATTAAGGGTTAGCTTTATGCCCATATTTAATGCAGGTTCTGGAGGAACTCTTCTTAGATTTAATACAAATGTGGCCTAGTTTTATTAGTCAAAACTAAACGTCTAAACGTATGACAAGCTTGTTGATTCCAACTTTACTTTTTGCCGTATGAATTATATTGAAAGAAATCTAAGGATGAAAGTCTAGATACTTTATGAAAGTGAAGCTTTAATGTATCATGAGAAACAACACATTATGCCGCTAGAAGTTGATGAGTTATTGACATTGAATTGATTACTTTGCTCAGAATATTCACTTAGCTCTAATGTTTGAAGACATTATTGATAAGATAAAAGTGTTGACTTTAATCGTACCTTGAATCCCTTAATATCATAAAACCCCTTAAGGCAGCATGATATGCTGTACCCAAAGCATAAGCTATAAAACTAAAGATGTGTATTGCTTTGTATTTAGTATGAATTTAGTTCAATCATTTTAGGATCGTGGTTTAAAAAAGCGCACCTCAGGGGTTGAGGCGCCGCTTTCCACGCTTCATGTATAATGCGCAGTTTTAGGTCTGTTCTTCAGATCTCTTTGCTTTTTTCCTCCCTGTCCTACTATCTTTAACTTGCTGATCACGGCTCTCTAACTTGATTCTTCTGTTTTCACTTTGGAGTTGTAAGAAAAGAAATTAAGAAAAGAGAAGAGGGAGAGCTTCTTTGTGCAGTGAGTTTGCGTGTACTAGTTTACATAGAGATAAATTAAAGAATTATGCCTATGCGTGGGTTGCCTTTGGGTTCAAGTGTACTCGTGACCAAAATATGTGTGTGTCAGTGTGTATATAGAGATAAGACCAGTGGTATGAGTCTGGTTGTACCTACAGTTTTTTTTATTGTACATAAAGTTGCTTCATTGGTTGTACACTAGTACATATAGCTTCTTAGGTTGTACATATAGCCAGGTTGCTTTTGGCTGTTTTTGTGTTTGGCTTTGATGCTTTTTTAAGTTGTACATATAGCTGGGTTGCTTGTGCTAGATTTTGTGTTTTGTTTTAAGCTTCTTTAGGCTGTACAAATAGGTTCTTTACATATTAAATCATATGTACTTTTGTATTATCTAAATTTTGGGTGTTCAATAATTAACAATGTAGTAAATAGTATTTGAAAACTAATTTATAAATATTATATGAACGCATGGCGCCTCGTGTACGTGAAGCTTTCGCCTCGCTCCCAACGCTTCGGCTTTCAAGACCTAAGCGCCCTGGAGCGCCTCTACGCTTCTTAAAACCAAGTTTAGGATATAGAACTAATCTATCTGCGCTTCTGTCATTGTTAATCTGGGCTCTCTATATTCACTTGTAATTTATGACATGTTGCATTGGTTCAGATTTGTACACAAATGAGACCAGCTAGGGATGAGGAGCTTCCATCCCAGTACATAGAAGAGTATCGGTAACATTTTTCTCTAGATATCCTTTAATTTTTAAACAACTATGAAGAATGTGAATTTCATAGCTGACTTACAGTTGTGATATTTACTTTACTAGCTCCAGATTTTATTTAACTGGTAAAGATTGACAACCTTTCATCACATGACAAAATATGTGATGATAATATTTACACATAAAAATGATAGAAATTATTGATATAAGGTGTACTTCATTACTTAATAGTACCATGAGGAAATAGGTAGTCATTGTTAACAATTTGTATTTTAAGGATGCGTGTGGTTGCATAGTTCTTCTTGTTAGGAACAACGTGGCGCAGCGGAATCAACACACACACACATGCACAAACGATAATCACGCGGTACAGAAAAATAAACGACACAAGAATTTTACGTGGTTCGGTCCCAGTGGGGGACCTACGTCCACGGGCTGCAACTAGGTTATTTCATTAAGCTCTAGGCACACAGACTACAATTACAACATAGGGTATTTATAGATTAAAACTAGGGTTCCTAACTTGTTCTCCAAGTTAGGCCCAAACCGTATAGATAGGCCCATTAGGGCCGGCTAACCCTAGTTAGGGCCGGCCGCCTCTAAACGAGACTACACACCTAACAATCTCCCACTTGGAGGCTCGAGCAATCCTCAATCCACCATCCAAGCAGACCCTATACCAGTAACTCCAGTAATCTTCAATAACAGAAATCCTCCAAGCCTCCAGTTCTAAGAACAAGCTAACACTTCACTATTAGAAGTTTCCAAGCCTCCAGCTCCCAAGAACAAGCTAAGATTTCAAATAACAGAAGTCCTCCAAACCTTCAGTTCCCATAAACAAGCTAAGACTTCAATCCAATCCTCCTAGTTGCAGCAGCCCACTCCTCAATTACCAGAAGGGCCCGTTGAAGCTCCCCCTAGCTCCAACCCAGCAGTCATCACTGACCCAGCCATGGCAAAACCCGTCATTGACTCATCCTCAATCTCAACCGGCACCTACTCACTCGAACTACCGACTCCAGAGACTTCCAGAGGAAACACCACTCTCCAAAACCTGCAAGTACCATGGAGAGATTTTCCCATTCGGAATTCCGGTCTTCAAAACCCAACGGTGTTTTGAATTGTACCCAGAACACGTCCCATGCTCCCACTATTCCCAAAACCCCTGACCTGGTTTAAACCTCCGAATGCACTCAGCTAACATCTCCGTGGCTCTAGGATTCACACTTGCAAAATGAATCCACTTAGCTCTACCCGATGCAGCGAGCCAAGACTTTAATACTCGGAAGTTGGTTCCCTTCTTCCAGCGATACATAAACCTGTATCTTTCCAAAGTCTTCAAACAATAGATTCACCAATGCTTCACAGAAGTGAGTAATGAAGCATACCAGAATCTTGAACCCAAGAGTCTCCACTGCCTTCACTGAGTCCCAATGCATCAACCCAGACACATTCTCAGAAGCAGAATTTACTATCTTTGACATCGACTCTAAAGAATGTCCCACATACCTCCATGCAGCTCCACCAAGTCAACTATGCCCAGCTCCCACTGTCCTTGTTATCCCAACCCATGCCAAATGTCGTACTACTGATCACCACCGAACAAGAAACAACTTCACAGTTCTAGACCAGCTAACCGGCAAACGGTTATAACAGCAGCAGAGCGTTCATGAAAGCAAACGGTACCAAGGATTCCGTGATCGTACACCCGATCAGCTAACCCTAACCAAAAAATCTTTCAACCGAGCAATATCACCTGACTTCCTTTTTTTTCCACTTATGTCGTCACCAGAACCGGAATACTTAAAACCCAAAGCATTCCAAACCTGCTGGTTCCACTTTCACCGGTTTTATCCCACAGTACCACACCCAAGTTCTTTTGACAAAACCAACTAACCGTCAAACCTTTAGATAATAACCATCCCGTCTTCAGCCATAACAATAGCAAACAGAAAACATATCGAAATAGTGAAATAAACACAGTAATGTCACGGGCCTGAACTTGACAGTTCTACCAAACACTGTCAATAAACCGAACTGCTCCTGCAATAAACCTTGCAGACAAATCTAAACCCGAATACTGAATTTCACATAACCCGGTTCCCAAATAGTTGATAATAAACAGTCAAACAGAGCTAAACAACTCTAACCTTTACCCGACGAATCCAAGAGTTTTATAACCAAACCCTAATCGGCGGCTTCAAAGAGATTAACCCGGTACTATAAACAAAACCATTTATACCTGCGATATCATAACCTGAGACACCTGACCCGACGCTTCACCTGCAAACCCGAGTGAAACCAGCAACTCCAAGAGATCCACAACAGAAACTCTAATTGCAAAATCACTCCAAATCAGTCCCGAACAGCCGTGTTTTCTCCTGAAACAGCCATGTTTTCCTCCAAAACAGCCTCGTTTTCTTTCCCCTTTTGCGCAACCTAGGGTTTGAAAAAACCCTAATTCCGGCGGCCCAAAAAACAAGAAACCAGGCTACGAATCAGCCCTGGAACAACAGCAGAAAAACGAAAAAATTTTCTGGAAACACTGTTCATTCCGGAAAACACTGTTCACGCTGGAACACTGTTTACGGCGGCGTACTGTAGCGGCGCGGTACTGTAGCAGTTAGGGTTTTCCTTTGCGAATCGTTTTTCCGTGCAAAACCGTGTGTAACAACGAGCCAAAGCTCTGATACCACTTGTTAGGAACAACGTGGCGCAGCGGAATCAGCACACACACACATGCACAAACGATAATCACGCGGTACAGAAAAATAAACGACACAAGAATTTTACGTGGTTCGGTCCCAGTGGGGGACCTACGTCCACGGGCTGCAACTAGGTTATTTCATTAAGCTCTAGGCACACAGACTACAATTACAACATAGGGTATTTATAGATTAAAACTAGGGTTCCTAACTTGTTCTCCAAGTTAGGCCCAAACCGTATAGATAGGCCCATTAGGGCCGGCTAACCCTAGTTAGGGCCGGCCGCCTCTAAACGAGACTACACACCTAACAATTCTTCTATATCCTAACTTGTTACAGATGTGCTTTGGATGCTGAAATTTCCAAGTATGTTGGAGAGGCTTATCCAAAAGGCGTCTGTTCAGTTTACTGTACAAGTGGGAAAGATGCTGAAGATTGTGGGTCGGATTTTGAGCTTGTTGTGGTGATTACAGCCACTCGACATAGCCCACAAAATTTTTGGTTAGCAAACTCAGTTTAATTTTTTTATTACTTTATACCTTATAATATAATATCTGTTCCTTCCCTTAATTTAATCTTTTATGTTTGGTTTGTCACGTTACAAAATTGTGTTTTTTGACTTTATCAGTAATGGAAGTTGGGCCTCAATATGGAACATCGAGTTTAAGGATGAACTGCAAACTGTGGAAGTCAGAGGAAAAATGCAGGCACTTGCAGAAACTCAAAAGATAATTTTTGTATTGGTTATATAAAAAGATAACTTATTTTTTTTATCTTGAATATTCAGGTGACTGCTCACTATTTTGAAGAAGGGAATGTTCAGCTAGATGCAAAGCATGAATGCAGGGATTCAACTATCTTTCAGGTTACATACCTAACTCAACTGAACTCACATCACAGTATAGCACAACTAATAATTTTGGGTAATTATGAAAAGTAGACTTTTTCAGTAGTTCAGTTAGTGGCAGTTTTATACATCTATGGTAAATGGCAGAATGGGTGGTTTGGGCAAGTTGCGGTAACAGGTCAAAATTGGGTTCAGGTCAAACGGGTAACTGTTGGAACACGTTGGTTCTGGTTGGTCCAACCCACAAACACTTTGTTCTCAATTTACAAGTATTATTGTTTCAAATATGATAAGAAATACTAAATTACTATAATTTTTAGATATCACCAATTTGGCCTGTTAGAGACAAGGTATAACCCAAATCGACATGTTCGCCCGTAAATAGGTCGAAATTGCTACATCTAATCTGTGGAGTTTAGGTTCATAATTAATGAATCTTACTCATAATTAATGATCTTACATATACCATTTGGATGCTATGCAAGAATATATTGTTGAGTTTTAACCCATTTTGTGTGGGAATGGGCCAGTTCGGGTTGTATTTTATTGATAAGGGTCAAATGGGTAAAATAAAAATGAAGCCGATCATATGGTTTGATCAGTTTAAACGGATCAAAAGACGCCTAACATGTATTCAATGCTTACAATGTTATAAATCTTTTTATTTAAAAGAAATTCTTTTTTTATTTAGCAATCTTGTTCTCGTGACCATGCTTAAGACATTAACTACCTACAACTGAAAATTGGAAAAGTTTGTTTTGGCAGGTTGGCACAACCCAACCCGTTATACTTTTACCCACACATAAATTTACCTGTTTTGATGAACCCCTTTTTCCTTGTTACCCAACCAATATTACTGGCCCATTTTCCCACCTCTATTGGAGCCACGTAAAACTTAGGCTGACAGAATATATATATATATGTTCTTTTTAAATTTGTCCAATGAAATCATGTAATGTGGCTGATCTCTGTTGCATACTCCAGTCACCAGATGATTCTGCTGATTCATTGATGAACATTATTCGTCACCATGAGACAGAATACCTGACTTCCCTGCAGGTTTGGTGTTTTATTCTTGCTTTTTTAAGTGCTACGTTTTGATGTATATTTATTTGCTAACATTTGTGCAATGACAGACGTCTTATTCCAATTTACCGGATTCCACATTCAAGGTACTTTGTTTCTTCTCTTATTTCTAATTCCATAAAAGGTCTGATTCCAAACTAGAGATGCCTATTTCCATCCATTCACTTACAAATGAGCCAATTTGTTATATTTTCTTTATGCTTAGTCAAATGTGCTAAGCAAAAAAGATTTACCTAAAACCAAAACGGGTCAAAAGGGAAAATCTTCTTTAATGATTCAAGAGCATAAAATCTATTAAATTGGTTTATTATAAAAACTAATTTTTTTTATTGTAATAATATAGTTTTTATGATCACATTTAACGAGTTAATGATTTACAATTTTTTTAAAAATAAATAGAAAAGTGTTTGCTGGTTGGTCCAACCTTATTTGTCCGTGTTGACCAATACCTAACCTGCCATTTTACCATCCCTGATCTAGGCTAATAAAATTGAAAAACAATGTTGCGATTGGTGAATCAACTATTTTTATTTTTTTATCCAAAAAAGTAACCGCGTATAATCAGTGAGGATTGATGGATGTTGTGTATGCAGGAGCTGAGAAGGAAGCTGCCTGTTACGCGTACCTTATTCCCATGGCACAACACCCTGCAATTTAGCCTCACAAGAGATCTCACAAAAGAACTTGGACTTGAAAAATAGGAAATGTATAGGTAATGTTCTTCAAAATCTATCATGACATACATTCTTTTGAACCTGAACCCAATAGTGTCTGGGAAAGCTGTTAGTTGGTCTAGATTGTAATGGTGGTTGTTCCCTGAAATCGTCACGCCTGTTGCAGGACGAGTCCATATGTTATATGTTGATCGTTTGCCTTTGTTCATACCGTTTTGATCCACCTGTTATGGTACTTCTAAACATTGGGTAAGAAATGATAATTTGTCATGTCACTTGTTGTTTAGATACCCTGGATGATTCAATGTTCTGCTACAAGACAATGTCATGTAAGTATGTAACAATAATACTATACTTTTGTTTGTTGGTGCATTTTGATAGTTATACCTTTTTCTTTTAATTATTTCTATGGTAACTATTAAGTTTTTCAACGGTCTAATTTGGTAAATTGTATCTTGAAGAACTCGTTCAAGTTTAATCATTTTCATTCAAGTAGATATCTAACGAATAGTCTACTACTATTTTAGGATTGTAATATATTGTATACTAGTTTAGATCCCGTGTCTACATACGGGTGAAAATTGAAAATTATCATTATATAAAATTTTTAAATATTTATGTATATATTTTACATTGTAAAAATATATTACATATACTAAGGATAGAAACAAACCTAAAATATGTAAAAATTAATATATAATTGGGTTTTGAAAATACGTTAATTACTATTTAATGTAATTTGACTTTCAATTAGTATTTGATTGAAATGAAAGTTACATAATTAAATTTCAAAGTTTGTTATAATAAGGGATAATTTAAAATAAATGTGTTTTATTAGTATAATTAGTATTTTCTTTAAATATATATATTATTATAAAAGAGAGAAGTGCATTAAATAAGAGAGAGAGGCGGAAAAAAAATGGTGAGAATGAATATGGAGGCGACACGTGGCACTAAAAACCTTTATTTATTATATAATATAGATATAGATTTATCAATAAAAAAGGATGTATCCGGTGCTTGACTTAGTTTTCGCATTTACGCTGGGTCCGAAGAGGGGCCGAATTGTTTCACGATCTGATATACTTAGTCTTACCCTATACTTTGTGTAGGAGACTGTTTCCCACGGCTTGTACCCATGAGGCCATGATCTCAAGTTCATAAAGCAACAACCTTAGCAGTTGCTCAAAGGCCTGCCCTCTGTATATTTCTACAATATGATCCAAATGTAGGGACGGCAAAACGTGTCAAGTGGGGTTAGGCAGGTTGAACCCGTTTAGACACGATTTTAATTGTGTCATAATTATGTCGACCCGTTTATTACCCATTTCCGTTTAACACAAACCAAACCTGCTTAACTTCGTGTACGTGTCACGTTGCGTCAAAATTGTCAGCCCTATTAGAAACTGAAAGGTTAGCGTTGGAAAGTGGAAACTGAAAGGTTAGGTTAACTAACATTCTACTTTAATTTTATGTATTTAATTATTTAAAAATATAAAATTATATAGTTTAGATAAATATGTTATAAACATGTTGTGTTAACCTCTTAACCATTTAACACGATTAGTTGAACGGGTATAATTGTGTCATAAACGGCTTAGGCGGGTTGAACCTGTTTAGACACGATTTTAATTGTGTCGAAACGTTTATGACCTATATTTGTTTAACTCAAACCAAAACCCATTTAACTTCATGTCGTATCGTGTAAACGGGTTGTGTCAGAAATTACCAACCCTTTCAAAATGTGAAGAAAGTAGAATAAAATATCCGAGTTTTATTGTCTTCTTTGTTTGGCCAAACATATTTGATTCTAAATTATATAATATTTGTGTTATTATTTAATTTATAACTATATAAAAGAGAAATAAATTTGAATGTAAGGTGTAGAATGAGAGAAAGACATTGGTGTAAGATTAAATTACGATGTGGTGTGATGAAAGATTACATATAACTATTTAAGATCACCCGTATAATATTTTTCAGTTTAGTTTTGTTTTGTTTTGTTTTGTTTTATTATTTAAACAATCTTTTAATCAATTTAGGTTGATGACTGATAACTGAACACATGATGAGTAGTGGTGCACAAAAAAAACCGGTTTTTCTTTTAACCTGGTCCAAACCGGCAAACCGGTTTGGGTTAAACCGGTTTGGACCAAACCGGTTCGGGTTGCCCAAAAACCGCCGGTTTGAAACCGGTTTGAGGATTTCTGAAGAAAATCGGGTTGGGACCGGTTTTGGCTAAACCGGGTTAGAAAACCGGTTTGAAAACCGGTTTGAACCGGTTTTTTTTAAATGAATTAAATAGCATTAAATATCATTTATTAAATGAATTAAATAGCATTAGATATCATTAATAGCATTAAATAACATTTATTAAATGAATTAAATAGCATTAATATATAATTAAATATCATTTATTAAATGAATTAAATAGCATTAAATATCATTAAATAGCATTAAATAGCATTTATTAAATGATTTTTTAAAAACATAGTAATTAGCATTTATTAAATGATTTATTTAATTAAATCGAAAATTAAAAATATAAATTTTTTTTTAAATAAAAACCGGTTTAAACCGGTTTTTTAACCCAAACCGGTTTAAACCTACCCGAACCGGTTTGACCGGTTTACATATTTCCACCTCCAAAACCGGTTTAACCCGAACCGGTTTGGGCTCAAACCGGTTTTGACTTTTCGTTGACCAAACCGGTTCGGGTCGGTTTGAACCGGTTTGGGTTAAAAAACCGATTTGTGCACCACTAATGATGAGTGACAAAGGGAGCAGAATAAGGTTAGAGTTAAATATAACTATAAAAAGTTATTGAGATTTTGTATTTTCATTTGGTTAGATTGAATGATGGTTTTCAATATTGTTATTTTTTTTTAGAGCGAATTACAAATTACGTCCTTTAAGTATTACCCATATTTCATAATACGTCCTTTAACTAAGGAAATTACAGAAAACATTTTTTATGTTTAAAAAACCTTGCACGTTAAATCCTTTAGACTAACGGGCGTTAAATTTCACCGTTAAGTCAGGTCACATGCCTTGCATGTGAGGACGTTTTGATATTTTTACCCACAAAAATAAATTTAAAACCCTAAATTTGTAAAAGCCCCACCCATTCTCAGATCTAGGTACCTGAAATTGTGGGTAAAAAGACCAAAACGCCCTCAAATACAAGGCATCTGACCTGATTTAACGATGAAATTTAACGCCCGTTAGTCTAAAGGACGTAACGTGCAAGGTTTTTTAAATATAAAGGACGTTTTCTGTAATTTCCTTAGTTAAAGGACGTATTCTGTAATATGGGTAATACTTAAATGACGTAATTTGTAATTTGCTCTTTTTTTTATTATTTGCAAATTATATGTGAAATCTTTGTTGTTATTTTTCTTCTTGACTTAAGTTGACGTGAGTGTTCATTATTCGAATCGCATCGAATAACCCGAAATTCGATTCAAACTGAATTCGAATAAAAATTTTGATTTCGAATTTCGGGTTATTCGAATCGAATAATTATTCGATTCAAATAAATAAGTCGAATTCGAATTCAAAAATCCCCAATTCGAATCGTTTCGAATAACCCGAATTTGTATTATATATAATTTATAATTTTTTAAATATATAATATCCTTATGTAAATTTAGCTTTTGGGTTTGGGCTTCAAGTTCAAATTTCTTGTGGGCTTATGTATAAGTTTTTTATGAGCTACCGAGCTTCAAATTTTTAGAAATGTAGTTAAAAATCTGAATATTTGTAATTTTTTTCTCTAATTTGGTTTATTCGAATTCCAATAAGCTTATTTGAATCAGTTTAAGCGATTTTTATTCGAATTCGAATCCAATTTTTAAAATTCCAAATTCGAATAAATCGAGTCGAATAAATTGATTTGATTCGATTGAACACCCCTAGACGTGATAGCTAATTTGACGAGTATACATAATCGGGTTGTGGTAATGTGTTTGTTACCCGTCCCATGTTTAGCTTTGGATTCAACCTCTTAACACGATTTAATCGTGTTTAGTTACCTGTCTTATCATAGATACATCCGCTCCATGAAGGGGTGTAAACAAACCAAGCCACTCATGAACTACTTAAAATCAACTCCCTAACATCTCGCATCGACCCGAGCTTAAATGAGCTTGAGTTTATATTCGGGATTATTTAATAAACAAGCTCGAGTCATAACTTTACATATCGAGCTTGACTATGCGTGAGAGCCTAAACAACTTTATTATTCATAAGATTCTCATTTAATATATTAAATATATATTTACATAATGATTTTATGATAAAAATAGTTATTAAATAATATATATTATGTTATAAACAACAATTATAACTATAAATAAATAAAAATTAGAAAATTAGTAAATAATAATGAGCCAAACTTGAACTTAAAAAACTACTTTAGTTCTCGCAAATAGATTAGCAACCCGACCTCCATTTCAGACTACCGTCCGATCACGTTTATCGGTTGTATTAGCAAAGTAATATCCAAAGTTCTCGCCAATAGATTAAAGAAAGTAATTAACTCGTTATCGCGGACTCCCAATCTGCCTTCATGGCCGGGAAAAATATTGTTAATGGGCCTCTAATTATCAATGCAGTTGTCTCTTGGTTAAGGAAAAACAAGTCTCCGGCCCTCCTTTTTAAAATTGACTTTGAGAAGGCCTTTGATAATATCAATTGGGATTTCTTGGATATGGTACTTCAATAAATGCAGTTTCCACCCCTTTGGCGAAAATGGATTAGAGGGATTCTCTCCTCTGCTAGATCGTCGGTACTAGTAAATGAATCCCCGACATTCAAATTCCGGTCCTTCAAGGGTGTTCGGCAAGGTGATCCCTTATCTCCATTCTTATTCATTATTTCCATGGAAGCCTTCTTCGACTTTCTAGACATGGCTGCACTTTTGGGAATCATTCACGAGATCCAAATCCCCAACCAGGGGCCGAATCTATCACATCTCTTATACGCTGGCGATGTCATAATTATGGGGGAATGGTCTTGTGTCAATGTAATAAACACTAGAAGAATTATGAGGTGCCTTTTTCTGTATCTGGCATGATGTCGCCCAGACGGTCTATTAAAATAATAACAAAACCTAACATAGACTCCTAAGTAATAAAAGGAGTACCTTCAACTAAACCGCACTGACAGGCAAGTGTACGTATCGAGTGTAGCACAGCTTAACGGTAAACCGAGTTATCGAACCCTAGAAACACTACGAATAACAAAACTAGACTCTGACTCGGACTAAAGATTGTATTGGTTTGGAGGGTTTACTAGACTAAAGATTAACTAAGAATGCAGCGAACTAAGAACGACCCAACTAACCAGACAAAGGACAAAGGTAATATCAAGAATGAGAAGAATATCACCTAGGTCGGAATCCTACTTGCAGAGCACAACTTCTATCGGTTATGAAAACTATAATGGATCTGGGTTTCTAAGGAAACAACTCTAGACAACCTAGTGGATCCTTAATCACTCTCAGGGTGTCACCAACTAAGGAACCTAAAGATGTACTAACTCACCAGATTGTTGGATCACTTCTCAGGTATTTCCAACTATGATAAAGTACCCTAACAGACAGATTACCTCTCAGTCTCTCCGTCCACCAATACACTCAAGGAATGCATGGGGTAATCCCAATATAACAACTATGACACGAATAGCAACAATCACTAGACACCTAATATCGGCTTCCTCTCAGACAGCTGACACTCGGATTCCTAATGACGAAGACTAAACGACTAATCCTCACCTCTCGGGTATTGAACTAGGATACACATTTAATTCTAACCAGCAATCAAAAACAACTCCTATGGCTACTACATCTAGCAAACCACCCTAATCACAAACCCTAAGATTTATGACCAAGATACGCTAATCAAACGGGCAGACACCCACAATCAACGCAAGGAATTGAAATCAAACACAAGATCAGATCTAAACATGCAATAACATCACAATTATCAACTCAAGATCTTTTACAAAATCATAAACCCATTAGTTGAATCCAAAAACCGATAAAAATCCACACTTTAACAAGTATTCATCATTAACCTAGGTAATATCAAAGTTTTAGCCTAGGATCATGCTTAAACAACCAAAACAGAAGTAATAAACAAGATTCATGGTTTCAAACATTCAAATCAAAGGTAAAAATCCAATCTTGTAAACCGAATACGTAAAACTACAAACCCGGGATCCAAAGATGCAAGCTTTCCTCTTCAATTGACCTCCAATCTCTCAAAATCGCCTCTGGTCTCTCTCTAGACGGATAAAAATCGAACTCCAATCATAATGGCTATCAAAATCTATTTAATTTGGAAAACTAGGGTTTCTCGGGATTTCCACTCCTCGCGTATCGCGAAAGAATCAGGCAAGCCTCTTGCTTACCGCGAGGGCCAAATTAGTCGGGCGCGATTTCGGAGATCCTCGCGTACCGCGAGAACTCCTTCTTCCTCTCTCGTGTAAGCGAGAGACTGAAATTTCACATTTTCTTCTTTATTTTCTTTGGGCTTTCTCTCTTGCTCGGTTTCTTTACGTATTCACTTGTAATTCATACGAGCACCTGCAAACAAGACATAAACTCAAATACAGACTTAAACGAATAAAAACAAACTCAAAACTAATAAAAAACGCACAAAACACTAGGAATAAAGATGTTTGCTTTGCACTACATCAAACATCCTCACAATTAACCTTTTTTCGTCCTCGAAAAAGCTGCAAATGGAATCATAACTCAGATCTAACTTAACAAACATCAATTATCAATTAGCAAAATATACTCACGCGTTAAAAAGCAATAATCAGTATTTCTGTCCGATTAAACCCAAACACCAACTTTCTAGCCACCATAATGTGTTCTAATATTCTTTACCAAGCATATCAGTCAATCTATGGGACTCACACTTAACAATTACAGCTCTACCTAATCACGTCTCACGGTCATGTCTAGGCACGAATCAAACTATATAGATTTACCCTACCATGTTAAACTATAATTTATAGGTTTTTAGAAATCAGATGATCAATGAATGAATGGATGATATATGAGCATTAATAAGCAAATTAAACTTCATCTAGAGGCGTTTCAACCAAGTCACTATCCCGAAAGGTAATACATAGACTAAGTCATAATCATGAAGTACATAAGAATCAACCAAGTGGTGTTTCAACCAAGCCGGAACCCGACGTGTGACACGTAGGCAAAACTTAGATTTCAATAAAATAAGCTCAAGAATTATGGAATATGGATGCGGGTGCCACCAAACTCGGATTTATTCTCATAAAAAGAGAGTGGTGTGCCATGAAATTTCAAAAATCACTAAATTTTAACTTAACTTGGTACCTATCAACCTATGTTGACAGTTTCAGTATTACCGTTACTCTAAGATGAATACCCACAAGATATCATGATTTTAAATCAATTATTTCCTAAGTAATACTCACAGGATATTTAAGCTATTCAATCGGCTAGGTCTACCAAAACATCACTAATTAAACACGTTTTCTATTATTTAAATCATTTAAACTCACATGTAGATCCAATTATACTATCATTTTCCATTTATTTTGCAGTTATTTCTAAGGACATTTATGTCAAAATTTTTAATTTTTTTGTATTTTTGATTTTTTATAAACAAGACAAACTAGACTCAACTAAACACTCACATCCCCACACTTGAAAGACACATTGTCCTCAATGTGAAGGAAAACACAACTAAAAATAAAAATGCACAACTAAACACAAGAATCGACTTAGCTGGTAATGTGATGCTCAAAAATGAATCCAACTTCGTTCTTTCTCGTGTGCACCGTATAGCATTTCGGTCGCGGTTGCACAAACTGTCGGGTTGCCTTTACAAACTTCAAATAAGTGATAATCAACCCCGTCCGAATGGAGATTGAGTACGGGCGGGATGATAAAACCTGCAAAATAAACCTCACAACAAGCCCGCAGCATTAACCTGACTCAAATAAAATAAAATAAAAACTCGACTGACTCAAACTAACTCAATAAAAACTTAAAGACTCAAGATAGATGGATATGCAGAGAAATGTACTCGATGTGTGGAAAACACATAGACATGAATGCCACAGCAAGGTCGGTCATCGAATCGAAACGGCTTCAAATTCCCATGGTAATGGTGGTAGGATGGTGATGATAAAGATGTATTGTGAGGGATATGATAGGTGATGAATGATGATGGATGGTGTGATGAAACTGATGGATGAAGTGATAATGGAGGATGTGGTGGTCGGTGGTGATGACGGGTGTGAGAAACCATGGGAAAACAAGGAAGAAAAACGAATCCAAATAAACCCCGCGTACCGCAAAGAGTTGGCAGCCACCCCTCGCATACCACGAGAGAGTGGCATTTAAGCCGGCTTAAACATTTGTCTCTTGCGTACCGCGAGAGACTTGTGTCCAAGCTTCGCATACCGCGAAGAAGGGGTCATCACAAAAAGTTTCGATAATTTTTCAATTTTATACTTAGAAAATTTTTAAACCCCCTAAAATCCTTCTTCACCCTAATTCCTTAAAATCCCATCCCGAGCATAAAAACATATGTAAAAATACCTGGAACTTCATTCATGATGATTTCCTTCACCAAATCAAGCGCGAATTTCTGCAAAACAGACACACACAAAACACAAACACCGAAAAACAAAGGAAAAGACACGGACTCAAACCAAAGAAAGCATACAAACTCTACATCCCGAGCACTTGCTCGAGACTCAAACAAGCCTATCAGGGGGCTTCTCCTTAATCCTAACCGGTACCGCCTTCATCCTTCGCGGTCTCCCGGTTCTCCAATTCCTCAGCACATTCCTACCTCTATCAAACTCTAAATCTCTCTTATATTTAGCAATCCTTCCACCACAGCTTAAACCTACTAGGTCCAAAGATAACCTGGTTCAAATACTTCAACAGGCTGTCACACCTAAACATCCCCACACTTGGGGTTTGCAGCAGCCTAAAATCAGATGATTCTATGACGGGGCGGCCTAGACCTAGGAACACTAGAACTAGGGGTCGGATCAACGGTTCTCCCCTCAGAAATCAAAATGGTGATGGGTAACGGTTCAGGAATGGGATTTTCTATATGTGGGACGTCTAAACCTTCACCAGTATTTCCTTCCCCATGGATACTTGACTGAACGGTCAACCAAGGATATGCTCATGCGCGTCGGCTGCAGTTCACCTAGGTCTAGCTGTTTATAGATAGAATATGGCATCAAATTGATGCTAGCCCCCAGATCAGCCAACGCGTGGTTCAAGGGCAAACTGCCTAGGAGACACGGAATCGTGAAACGCTCCGAATCTCCCAATTTCTCGGGCAGCTTGTTCTGCACCATCGCAGAGCATTGCTCACTAAGTGAGACTTTAGAGACCTCCTCGAGCTTCTTCTTGTTGGAAAGAAGATCTTTTAGAAACTTTCCATACTTCGGCATGCGCTAGAGGGTCTCTATCAGTGGGAAATTGACCTTGAGTTGTTTGAACATGTCAAGAAAGTGACCGTGTTCCCTGGCTTGCTTGAATGGCAGAAAACGTGCTGGGTAGGGAACACGAGTCAGGTCAATCTCGGGGGTCTGCATCTCCGCCCCCTTCTTCTCCTCTGCCCTCTCGGCAGGCTTCTCTACTACAATCTCCTCATCTACCTGCTCCTCTGCCGTCTTAGCATCGATCTCAGCAAATCAAGCTCTCCAGTTAATCTTCTTGACCTCCTTAGGTGACGGAATGTTATACGTACTTGAGTGGGAGTCATCCTCTACAACCTCTTTCTTCTCCACACTCTTAACTGACACGGCCATCACTGAAGCGTTGGAGCTTGAAGATGGACCTCCCTGTCGATCTTTCAAGCTATGAGCGATGTCTCCTACCGTGCGTTGCAGATCCTGGAATGCTGACTGTTGATTCTTCAATAGAGTGTCATGGCTATCCAATCTCTGCCTAGCATCCCTGTCATTTTGCACTAGCTGAGCAAGCAACTGTGTCTGATTTTCTATCATCTCCTCAATCTTCCTTGTTTTGACACTGCTTCCTGAACTTGCTCCCCCTTCAGCTCCTCTATACTGCTTCTTGCGACCATTAAACCCATGCGGGTTATTTCCAAATCTCCATCCCAAGCCAAAAGAATTGTAGTTGTTGTACCCTCGGTTCTGGTTCTGGTTGCCAGCATAGCTCACGTGCTCCTGATTATTTACGAGGAAATCTCGGGTGTCGTGGCCTCCTCTGCACACTTGACACCGCTGAGCACTGAGTTTCAGCTCCTTAATCTCGTTAGCTATTGAGGCAAGTGCAGCAGCCACGCTAGTCTCGGGAGTGACCTGATGCACACCTCTAGGAGAAGAGGCGGGTGCTCTAGCACTAGGAAGGGAAGTCCTAGTAGATGGATACTGCTGTTCGGCTTGCGCAAAACTCTCGAATATTTCCTCGCACTCATCAGGCTCGAGTCTCTCCATGATATGGCTTCCCGCAGCTGTATTGCCAAGTGTCCCCGGAAACGGCGCAAAAAACTTGATGTCGCCCAGACGGTCTATTAAAATAATAACAAAACCTAACGTTGACTCCTAAGTAATAAAAGGAGTACCTTCAACTAAACCGCACTGACATGCAAGTGTACCTATCGAGTGTAGCACAACTTAACGGTAAACCGAGTTATCGAACCCTAGAGACACTACGAATAACAAAACTAGACTCTGACTCGGACTAAAGATTGTATTGGTTTGGGGGGTTTACTACACTAAAGATTAACTAATAATGCAGCGAACTAAGAACGACTCAACTAACCAGACAAAGGACAAAGGTAATATCAAGAATGGGAAGAATATCACCTAGGTCAGAATCCTACTTGCAGAGCACAACTTCTATCGGTTATGGAAACTATAATGGATCTGGGCTTCTATGGAAACAACTCTAGACAACCTGGTGGATCCCTAATCACTACCAACTAAGGAACCTAAAGATGTACTAACTCACCAGATTGTTGGATCACTTCTCAGGTATTTCCAACTATGATAAAGTACCCTAACAGACAGATTACCTCTCAGTCTCTCCGTCCACCAATACACTTAAAGAATGCACAGGGTAATCCCAAGATAACAGCTATGACACGAATAGCAACAATCACTAGACACCTAATATCGGCTTCCTCTCAGACAGCTGGCACTCGGATTCCTAATGACGAAGACTAAACGACTAATCCTCACCTCTCGGGTATTGAGCTAGGATACACATTTAATTCTAATCAGCAATCAAAGACAACTCCTATGGCTACTACGTCTAGCAAACCACCCTAGTCACAAACCCTAAGATCTATGACTAAGATACGCTAATCAAACTGGCAGACAACCACAATCAACGCAAGGAATTGAAATCAAACACAAGATTAGATCTAAACATGCAATAACATCACAATTATCAACTCAAGATCTTTTATAAAATCATAAACCGATTAGTTGAATCCAAAAAACGATAAAAATCCAAACTTTAACAAGTATTCATCATTAACCTATGCAATATCAAAGTTTTAGCCTTGGATCATGCTTAAACAACCAAAACAGAAGTAATAAACAAGATTCCTGGTATCAAACATTCAAATCAAAGTACCCGTCACTGTTTACAAAAACACCAAGTCAGAGTGACAAGAACTGAATTTCGGGACGAAATTCTCTGTAACATGGGGAGAATGTGACACCCAGCATTTCAGGTCAATATCCACATTTCATAAACGCACGTTCATAATTATTATTTCCTGATATTTTATTTTGACTAAGTAAAGTCAAGAAGTCTAGCAAAGAAGTTTGTTCCAAGTCTAGTAAACCGTAAAGAGTTACTAGAAAAAGTAAGCAGGATAACCCGACTTAATGCGAACGTAAATGGTTAAATAAAATAACCAGAAAAATATATATATATATATATTACACAAAATTTACGTTGAGCCAAGATTCTAATATTTTCTTCAACGAGCCATAAAATGGTTAAAAATTATAATACCGTGAAGAATCGAAACTGAATTAAATTACCCCTTTAAAACTCTAATTGATACTAATACCATAATAAATTAATATTTAAAAATTGGTTATCATTAACCCCTAAACAACTTCTTGACTTTCTTGGCCGAGAGTCAGGGGAGCCATGCTCCCACTTGCCTGATTCACTTTGATTCAGATGAAAACCATACTCTTCAGACGAAACTTCACCATTCCTTTCAAACCTTCTCTTTTCTTACGGCAAATTCCCAATTCCCTTTCAAATCGAAGTCCAGTTTTAAAGCGAAAATCACCACAATTCGGTGTCATAAGGAGAATTTCAAGTGTTCTTGAAGAAAGCTTAGCAAAAGATTCAAGACTACTTCTCTGTTTTTTTCTCTAAAGATCGCCATTCTCGGTTTGAGGTAAAAACTCGATACCATCCATATTATTTGCTTTAAAACCGTAACTAAACATACAAATCGTTCAAACGCAAGTAAGATAACAAGAAAACTGTGTCAAACTCAAGATTTGAACATAAAAATATACAGAGTGAATTCTGTAAATCAAAGTGCAGATATCGAAACTATAGTTTCGATACCTGTTAGTCAATCGAAACTAGGAGTTTCGATACCTATTGATCGAAACTAGGAGTTTCGATACCAGTTATTCAATCGAAACTAGGAGTTTCGATACCGGTTGTTCAATCGAAACTAGGAGTTTCGATACCGGTTGTTCTATCGAAACTAGGAGTTTCGATATCTATTTACTCAATCGAAACTAGGAAGTTTCGATACCTGTGTACAATCGAAACTAGGTAGTTTCGATACTATTCTTGCCAATCGAAACTAGGTAGTTTCGATACCTGTTTCACTCAGTCGAAACTAGGAAGTTTCGACATCTGTTCTGTTCAATCGAAACTAAGAAAGCTTAGATACCTGTTCATCAGTCCCATAAGGCAGTAACTCAGAACTATTTTCATAACAAAACAAGGTTGGAAAAACTAAAAAGATAATTAAAACAAAAGTAATCAGATCGGCTAAGTCAAGTGAACAAATTGCGTTTAAGACGAGTAGTCTTAACGTGTATGTTATCCTTGTGTAAATAGGATACGGATAGGCGAATCTGCCGTCATTCAAATTTTTGCTAGCATTCATACTGTCGAGGTGAGTTTCACTAATCCCCCTTTTTCTAAGTTTTTGAAATGATTTGGGGTGGAAACATACTTGTAAAAGACTTTTGTGTATAAATGAATGGAACTAATGATCTGACCGTATGTATGTATTGAGGGAACAATAAAGCGCTTAAAGTCCTCGTAATAAATTAGTAACCATTAGCTATGGATTTAGCCCGGGATTATATGAATAGTACTATTGGGGGTGACGCCTCCGGTCATGGTTAGTCGCGCTAACCAGGGGTCAAAATGGCCGAATGACCGCATATTGTCTTACTCGCAGAAAGGCGAGGGGAGGCACAGAAAGTTGGGGTTTGGTTACGGTCTCGTACATTACATACTATTTTGTATTCCTTGCAAGCTTACAAATGGGGTCAATAGATCGGATTAGTAATCATATTCATTGGTAATACATACAAAAGAGTTCTGATCAGGGTAAAGTGATCAGGTTTATCAAAAGAGTTCTGATCAGGTTAAAATGATCAGGTTTTACACAAAAGAGTTCTGATCAACGTAAAGTGATCAGGTTTTACACAAAAGAGTTCTGATCAACGTAAAGTGATCAGGTTTTACACAAAAGAGTTCTGATCAGGGTAAAGTGATCAGGTTTATCAAAAGAGTTCTGATCAGGTTAAAATGATCAGGTTTTACACAAAAGAGTTCTGATCAACGTAAAGTGATCAGGTTTTACACAAAAGAGTTCTGATCAGGGTAAAGTGATCAGGTTTATCAAAAGAGTTCTGATCAGGTTAAAATGATCAGGTTTTACACAAAAGAGTTCTGATCAGGGTAAAGTGATCAGGTTTATCAAAAGAGTTCTGATCAGGTTAAAATGATCAGGTTTTACACAAAAGTGTTCTGATCAGGGTAAAGTGATCAGGTTTAAAGTAAACAATTCTGATCAGGTTAAAGTGATCAGGTTTAAACGAAAGAGTACTGATCAGGTTAAAATGATCAGGTTTAACAAAGAGTTTTGATCGGCAAAAAGATCAGATTTAAACATTGGGTTTATGATAACTCTTTATAATAACTTGTGAACTCACCAACCTCGTGTTGACAGTTTTAAGTATGTTTTCAGGAAATTGAACGTGGTCATTAGGTTAGCAATGTAGGTTACATGCATGCACGTGGATACGGCTTTTGGGAGGATTTCTCTTGTATAACTCATGGTCTTGAGTCATATTTGCGAAATCTTAAACATTTGTAAACTCAAATTGATATTTTGTAATGTAAATATTTTAAATTCAGTTATGTATCCAATTACATGTATGTGTTTGCGGTAATCATATGCTTTGGAAACCAGTGAAAGTCGCGCCTCGCGTTTCCGCCCTGGCGGGGTGTGACAGAACTTGGTATCAGAGCCATTGATTATAGCGAACTAGGTGTCTAAAACGGAACCTAGTCTATAATTAGATGACTCACTAAAATGTTTTCATTGCATAAGCATTGCATAACCAGTCATCATGTCATGTGGATATTGTAGTCACAAGTATGTCGTCACATTCACACTCTGACCCCGTCTCTGACTCTGAATCCAACGAGGAACTTTCCGCCTCACGCCCTAAAAATCGAGTACAAGTTCGCAGCTCGACACCACCCAATGTCGCTCTGGGAGAACCGCCCATCGTCTACCGAAAGAAAAGCGGAGGACCAGTTAAGGTGCAAAGTGCTAGGAAGAAGGTTCGACTTCCGCGCAAGAGAAACCTGGCAGCCCGTGACCCGAAAGACTTGGAGACCGATGAGGAACCACCGAGGCAACGACCCTGCTACCACCCTACCGTGGGAACCATCCGTTGGATGCCTCGTACCCTGGCACGTTGGAGGGAGATGGAGAGCATCCCATCTACCTTTGAGCTTGGAGAGTCTTCTAACTCCCCAACACCCCTACCCCACACTGGGGAAGCCATAGAGCTCACTGTACCTACCTTGGTAGCTCGCGTTCGTACGCATGAGGAGCGTCTTGATGATCTCCTAGATGATATTCGGGCACAGGAGGATGCAACCAGGCGCTTACGTCAAGGGCTCGGATCTCGAGTACAGACTCTGGAGGATAGCACTCGAGACATACAGAGTGCCACTGACTACCTCGAGTTGAGAGCTGATATGGACTGGCAGTTCACTCTCACGGTCCGAGACATGGTGGAGGCGCTGGAGGAGAGGACTTTGGTTGCAGAATTTGTGGCAAGAACTAGCTTTGTCATGGCAGGACTTGCCATGATGATTGGGTTGTACTCCCACTTCTTCTTTTAAACCTATTATGGGCGGGTTGTGCCCATAGTACATTATGTAGTTTAAAACGTTAGTACTGATGAGGTCATGTGAACCCATCTATTTTGTATCCTCGTCTTTTGGGAACAATGTACTATGTATGTTTTGACTATGTATGTAATGGTTTATGTCGTAATGATAGTTGTTCATGTTTGATGTTGTGGTATCCTTATGTCATGATCTATCATTATTGATATATGATGTTGTTTCTTTTTAATTGACATGTTAGAAAGAACGTCATGGCACCTAAGCGTGGGACACCCCGTAACACTACTGGTGACAACAACGAGACAATTTCCCCAAACATGGAACAACTAATAGCACAGCGAGTAGCTGCCGCTATAGAGCAGTATGAAGCAAACCGAAATAGCGGAGGAGGTGCAGGAGGTAGCGGTACCGCAGGGGGTAGCGGTACAGCAGGAGGTTCCGGAGGTAATAAAAAAATAAATAAGCCATAACACATAGTCATGATCCGAATTAATGACGTTATGACTTGTGATCCTGCAGATGCTCCAAATAGGAAGTGTACCTACAAGGCCTTCCTATCCTGCAAACCCCGCAGTTTTAATGGCACCGAGGGTGCAGTAGGACTAATGAGATGGATAGAACATATGGAGTCGGTGATTGATATAAGTGAATGCACCGCTGATTGCGTAGTGAAGTATTCTACCTGCACGCTCACTGATAAAGCTTTAACTTGGTGGAATACTCAAATGAAGACTTTGGGGAGAGAGACAGCGTACCAATTGTCTTGGGAAGATTTGAAAAACATGATGATTGAGGAATACTGTCCTCGGAACGAATTGCAAAAGATTGAAACTGAGATGTGGAACCTACAGATGATAGGAGATGATGTAGCGGGATACACCGACCGCTTCAATGAATTGGCACTTCTGGTACCGCATATGGTCACACCAGAACATAAGCGTGTGGAGAGGTATCTGTGGGGCCTTGCGCCTCAAATTCGTAGCATGGTAACATCATCTAATCCAATAGATGCCAAGAGTGCTATAACTTTAGCATTCAAACTAAAGGATGATGCAGTACGTAATGAATTGTTTGTGAGGAAGGAGAATGAGGAAGGTAGATCTGGGGAGAAAAGAAAATGGATGGGAAATTCAAGTAACAAATCTGGAAAACAAGAGTTTAAGAAACAAGGAACTGTGAAGGCTTTTGCAGCCAACACAGTGGAAAGAAAGGAGTATGATAGGGGCCTACCGAGATGTAAGAGGTGTGGAAATCATCATGCCGGTGTTTGCATCAAGTGTGGAAAATGCGACAAGTTTGGTCACACCACTCAAGCATGTCGAACTAACAACCGATTGGGGAAAATCAAACCGGGATGTTTTGTATGTGGTGATCTAAAACACTTCAAGAAGGACTGTCCCAAGTGGAAGAATCAGAACAACGCTCAGGCACCAGGGAGGGCATTTGTGATGGGTGCAAGGGACGCACGCCAGGACCCGAACATCGTCACTGGTACGTTCCCGATAAATAATCACTATGCCTCTGTACTTTTTGATTCGGGTGCGGATATGAGCTTTGTGTCGGATGATTTTAAATCCTTACTCGGTATTAAGGCCAGCAAACTAGATCAACGTTATACAATTGAATTAGCAAATGGGAAATTAATAGAAACCGGAGAGGTCTTTAGGGGTTGTACTTTATGTTTAGAAAACCGTACATTCAGTATAGACCTTCTACCCGTCGAATTAGGGAGTTTCGATATTGTTATTGGTATGGATTGGTTAACCAAGAATCGTGCCGAGATAGTATGCTTCGAGAAGATTGTACGTATTCCCCTACCAAACGGAGAAATTCTTTCAATTCAAGGCGAAAGGTGTATAACGATATTAAAAATGATAAACTGCATGAAAGCTCATAAGTATCTACGCAAGGGTTATTGTGCATTCCTGGCTCACATCGTCGAGAAGAAACCCGAAGAACGTCGACTTGAGGACATACCAGTCGTCAGAGATTATTCGGAGGTATTTCCCGAAGACTTACCAGGAATACCACCA
Source organism: Smallanthus sonchifolius (assembly GCA_023525975.1). Classification (NCBI taxonomy): domain Eukaryota; kingdom Viridiplantae; phylum Streptophyta; class Magnoliopsida; order Asterales; family Asteraceae; genus Smallanthus; species Smallanthus sonchifolius. The sequence goes on along the minus strand of CM042033.1, from coordinate 68,929,362 downwards.
TCAAGACAAGTCGAGTTTCGGATCGACCTAGTACCAGGAGCCGCACCAGTTGCACGATCTCCGTATCGTCTAGCCCCTTCTGAGATGCAGGAACTGTCGAGTCAACTACAAGAATTACTTGACAAAGGTTTCATAAGACCGAGTTTCTCACCATGGGGAGCTCCGGTCCTATTTGTAAAGAAAAAGGATGGAACCTTTAGAATGTGCATTGATTATCGGGAATTGAACAAGCTGACAATCAAAAATCGGTATCCTCTTCCTCGAATAGACGATTTGTTTGATCAACTTCAAGGTTCCAGTTTTTATTCTAAAATTGATCTACGATCAGGGTATCATCAACTGAAAATTCAGGAAGAAGACATACCAAAAACGGCTTTTAGGACTCGTTACGGTCACTACGAATTCCTAGTTATGCCATTTGGCTTGACTAATGCACCAGCTGTTTTCATGGATCTCATGAACCGCGTGTGCAAGCCGTACTTGGATAAATTCGTGATTGTGTTTATCGATGACATATTGATATATTCACGAACCAAGGAGGAACATGAATATCATTTGAAATTAATCTTGGAACTACTCAGGAATGAGAAGCTTTATGCTAAATTCTCTAAGTGTGAGTTTTGGATCCAAGAGGTTCACTTTCTCGGACATGTCATTAATAAGAAGGGTATCCATGTGGATCCATCCAAGATTGAAGCTATCAAAAACTGGGAAGCACCAAGAACTCCGACTGAGGTGCGTCAATTTCTGGGTTTAGCAGGATATTACAGGCGATTCATCGAGAATTTTTCAAAGATAGCCTTGCCTTTGACCACGTTAACCCAGAAGGACAAAAAGTTTGATTGGACTGTTAAACAAGAATCATCTTTTCAATTGCTGAAGCAAAAACTTTGCAGTGCACCAATCCTATCCCTTCCCGAAGGGACTGACAATTTCATTGTGTACTGTGACGCATCACACCAAGGTCTGGGATGTGTGTTGATGCAGAAAGAAAAAGTCATAGCATATGCATCCAGACAACTAAAAGTGCACGAAAAGAATTATACGACCCACGACTTGGAATTGGGTGCAGTTGTGTTTGCACTCAAGATTTGGAGACATTACTTATACGGTACAAAATGTACTATCTTTACAGACCACAAGAGTCTCCAGCACATCTTTAATCAGAAAGAACTTAACATGAGGCAACGTCGTTGGGTAGAACTACTGAATGATTACGACTGTGATATCAAGTATCACCCTGGCAAAGCAAACGTCGTAGCAGATGCCTTAAGTCGTAAAGAACGAGTTAAAACACTACGTGTTCGTGCCCTAGAATTGACAATTCATACGAGTCTCACGACTCAAATTCGGATGGCACAACAAGAAGCAATCAAAGAAGAAAACAGTCAGAACGAAGCTTTACGAGGAATGATAAAGCAGTTGGAACCAAAGTCAGATGACACTTTATACTTCATGAATAGAATTTGGGTGCCATGTTTTGGTAACATACGGGAGTTGGTTATGGACGAAGCCCACAAGTCCAGGTACTCCATTCACCCAGGTTCGGATAAAATGTATAAGGATCTGAAAGAATTCTACTGGTGGCCAAACATGAAAGGAGAAATTGCTATTTATGTCGGTAAATGCCTGACATGTTCAAAAGTAAAAGCAGAACATCAGAAACCGTCGGGATTGTTACAACAACCCGAGATACCTCAATGGAAATGGGAACAGATTTCCATGGATTTCATTACAAAGTTACCCAAGACGTCGAGCGGGTATGACACTATATGGGTAATCGTCGATCGTTTGACGAAATCAGCTCATTTTCTACCCATCAAAGAAACGGATAAAACCGAGAAACTTGCAAAGCTTTATATCAAGGAAATTGTGGCTAGGCATGGAGTACCAATTTCTATTATCTCTGATAGAGACAACAGATTCGTGTCTAGAATCTGGAAATCGTTACAAGAAGCCATGGGCACACGTCTTGACATGAGCACGGCATATCACCCACAAACAGATGGTCAAAGTGAAAGAACTATTCAAACATTAGAGGATATGCTCCGTGCGTGTACAATTGACTTCGGTGGAAATTGGGATACTCATTTGCCACTAGCTGAATTTTCATACAATAATAGTTACCACACCAGCATCAAAGCCGCTCCGTTTGAGGCTTTGTATGGTCGAAAATGTCGTTCACCGCTTTGTTGGGCAGAAGTTGGCGACAAACATTTAACCGGTCCTGAAGTTATTCAAGAGACCACAGATAAGATTTTCAAAATCAAGGATCGTCTGAAGGCCGCCCGTGACAGACAAAAGAGTTACGCGGATAACAGACGAAGACCTTTAGAATTCCAAGTAGGAGACAAAGTCATGTTAAAGGTCTCACCTTGGAAAGGAGTTGCAAGATTTGGCAACCGTGGCAAGCTTAACCCTAGGTACGTTGGACCGTTTGAAATATTGGCTAGGGTTGGCCCTGTAGCTTACAAACTCAAGTTGCCACAAGAACTAAGCAATGTACATGATACGTTTCATGTATCAAATCTCAAGAAGTGTTTATCAGACGAGACGTTAATTATACCGCCTGATGAGATTCACATAGACGACAAGTTGCACTTCATTGAGGAACCTATGGAAGTCACAGATTGGAAGGTTCAGAGAACAAGACGCAGCCGTGTTAAGCTGGTCAAGGTACGTTGGAATTCAAAGCGCGGCCCCGAGTATACGTGGGAGCGGGAAGATAAAATGAAATCCAAGTACCCGTCACTGTTTACAAAAACACCAAGTCAGAGTGACAAGAACTGAATTTCGGGACGAAATTCTCTGTAACATGGGGAGAATGTGACACCCAGCATTTCAGGTCAATATCCACATTTCATAAACGCACGTTCATAATTATTATTTCCTGATATTTTATTTTGACTAAGTAAAGTCAAGAAGTCTAGCAAAGAAGTTTGTTCCAAGTCTAGTAAACCGTAAAGAGTTACTAGAAAAAGTAAGCAGGATAACCCGACTTAATGCGAACGTAAATGGTTAAATAAAATAACCAGAAAAATATATATATATATATATTACACAAAATTTACGTTGAGCCAAGATTCTAATATTTTCTTCAACGAGCCATAAAATGGTTAAAAATTATAATACCGTGAAGAATCGAAACTGAATTAAATTACCCCTTTAAAACTCTAATTGATACTAATACCATAATAAATTAATATTTAAAAATTGGTTATCATTAACCCCTAAACAACTTCTTGACTTTCTTGGCCGAGAGTCAGGGGAGCCATGCTCCCACTTGCCTGATTCACTTTGATTCAGATGAAAACCATACTCTTCAGACGAAACTTCACCATTCCTTTCAAACCTTCTCTTTTCTTACGGCAAATTCCCAATTCCCTTTCAAATCGAAGTCCAGTTTTAAAGCGAAAATCACCACAATTCGGTGTCATAAGGAGAATTTCAAGTGTTCTTGAAGAAAGCTTAGCAAAAGATTCAAGACTACTTCTCTGTTTTTTTCTCTAAAGATCGCCATTCTCGGTTTGAGGTAAAAACTCGATACCATACATATTATTTGCTTTAAAACCGTAACTAAACATACAAATCGTTCAAACGCAAGTAAGATAACAAGAAAACTGTGTCAAACTCAAGATTTGAACATAAAAATATACAGAGTGAATTCTGTAAATCAAAGTGCAGATATCGAAACTATAGTTTCGATACCTGTTAGTCAATCGAAACTAGGAGTTTCGATACCTATTGATCGAAACTAGGAGTTTCGATACCAGTTATTCAATCGAAACTAGGAGTTTCGATACCGGTTGTTCAATCGAAACTAGGAGTTTCGATACCGGTTGTTCTATCGAAACTAGGAGTTTCGATATCTATTTACTCAATCGAAACTAGGAAGTTTCGATACCTGTGTACAATCGAAACTAGGTAGTTTCGATACTATTCTTGCCAATCGAAACTAGGTAGTTTCGATACCTGTTTCACTCAGTCGAAACTAGGAAGTTTCGACATCTGTTCTGTTCAATCGAAACTAAGAAAGCTTAGATACCTGTTCATCAGTCCCATAAGGCAGTAACTCAGAACTATTTTCATAACAAAACAAGGTTGGAAAAACTAAAAAGATAATTAAAACAAAAGTAATCAGATCGGCTAAGTCAAGTGAACAAATTGCGTTTAAGACGAGTAGTCTTAACGTGTATGTTATCCTTGTGTAAATAGGATACGGATAGGCGAATCTGCCGTCATTCAAATTTTTGCTAGCATTCATACTGTCGAGGTGAGTTTCACTAATCCCCCTTTTTCTAAGTTTTTGAAATGATTTGGGGTGGAAACATACTTGTAAAAGACTTTTGTGTATAAATGAATGGAACTAATGATCTGACCGTATGTATGTATTGAGGGAACAATAAAGCGCTTAAAGTCCTCGTAATAAATTAGTAACCATTAGCTATGGATTTAGCCCGGGATTATATGAATAGTACTATTGGGGGTGACGCCTCCGGTCATGGTTAGTCGCGCTAACCAGGGGTCAAAATGGCCGAATGACCGCATATTGTCTTACTCGCAGAAAGGCGAGGGGAGGCACAGAAAGTTGGGGTTTGGTTACGGTCTCGTACATTACATACTATTTTGTATTCCTTGCAAGCTTACAAATGGGGTCAATAGATCGGATTAGTAATCATATTCATTGGTAATACATACAAAAGAGTTCTGATCAGGGTAAAGTGATCAGGTTTATCAAAAGAGTTCTGATCAGGTTAAAATGATCAGGTTTTACACAAAAGAGTTCTGATCAACGTAAAGTGATCAGGTTTTACACAAAAGAGTTCTGATCAACGTAAAGTGATCAGGTTTTACACAAAAGAGTTCTGATCAGGGTAAAGTGATCAGGTTTATCAAAAGAGTTCTGATCAGGTTAAAATGATCAGGTTTTACACAAAAGAGTTCTGATCAACGTAAAGTGATCAGGTTTTACACAAAAGAGTTCTGATCAGGGTAAAGTGATCAGGTTTATCAAAAGAGTTCTGATCAGGTTAAAATGATCAGGTTTTACACAAAAGAGTTCTGATCAGGGTAAAGTGATCAGGTTTATCAAAAGAGTTCTGATCAGGTTAAAATGATCAGGTTTTACACAAAAGTGTTCTGATCAGGGTAAAGTGATCAGGTTTAAAGTAAAGAATTCTGATCAGGTTAAAGTGATCAGGTTTAAACGAAAGAGTACTGATCAGGTTAAAATGATCAGGTTTAACAAAGAGTTTTGATCGGCAAAAAGATCAGATTTAAACATTGGGTTTATAATAACTCTTTATAATAACTTGTGAACTCACCAACCTCGTGTTGACAGTTTTAAGTATGTTTTCAGGAAATTGAACGTGGTCATCAGGTTAGCAATGTAGGTTACATGCATGCACGTGGATACGGCTTTTGGGAGGATTTCTCTTGTATAACTCATGGTCTTGAGTCATATTTGCGAAATCTTAAACATTTGTAAACTCAAATTGATATTTTGTAATGTAAATATTTTAAATTCAGTTATGTATCCAATTACATGTATGTGTTTGCGGTAATCATATGCTTTGGAAACCAGTGAAAGTCGCGCCTCGCGTTTCCGCCCTGGCGGGGTCTGACATCACATTTTCTTCTTTATTTTCTTTGGGCTTTCTCTCTTGATCGGTTTCCTCATGTATTCACTTGTAATTCATATGAGCACCTGCACGCAAGACCTAGACTCAAATACAGACTTAAACGAATAAAAACAAACACAAAACTAATCAAAAATGCACAAAAGGAATAAAGATGTGTGCTTTGCACTACATCATGGCCTAAAAATTAACCTCCATAAATCCAATTTATTTGGAATTGGTGTTGGGACATATGTTGTTAAAGAACTGGCCAGCATGTTAAAGTGCAAACCAGGCTACCTTATGTTCATTTATCTTGGGCTACCAGTAGGTGCAAACATGAACAAATTGAATAGCTGGAGACCGATCATTGACTCCTTTGAATCCAAGCTCTCCTCATGGAAGGCACAAACCCTTTCCATGGCCGGCAGACTAACGCTTCTTAGAGAAGCTTTGAATTTCCTACCGACTTACTATTTCTCATTATTTAAAGCACTGACGTGTGTTCTCGACTATTTGGAAAAGATAAGAAAAAGATTCCTATGGGGAGGATCGAGTGAAAACAAAAAAATCATTAGGTGGCTTAGGACCGTATCGTCATCCCAAAGGCATCTGGAGGACTAGGAGTAGGGCAACTAAAGGATGCCAATGTTGCACTACTCTCCAAATGGTGGTGGGGATTCAAGAATGACGAACACAACTTATGGGGAAGAATGATATCGGCCTTACATCACAATCCTCGGAAATGCACATTGATTCCCTCCAAAGGAGGGGCCTTTGGGGCGTGGATAAACATATCAAAGGTGGACCAACGACTTAGCCAATCCAACATCTTTATTAACAATTTGATTAAAGGAGTACTAGGGAATGGACAGAAGATCAGATTTTGGATTGATACATAGGTGTATGCGAGTCCACTACAACACTTATTCCCGACCCTATTCCTACTTGAATCAACAAAAAACTGCATGGTTAGTGATCGGTTAATAAGGAACGGGGGGTACATCCTGAACAACTTGAGCTGGAAAAGAGAACCGGGAGAGGGGGTGGAAAGAACTGAACTGGAAAACTGCTGTGTTTTACTAAATCAAGTCCTCCATGACAAAAACGGACTTTTGGACTTGGCAAGCGGATCCTGACGGGTTCTTAATTGTTAGCTCCTTGAAACTGATTCTTGGCAACCATGACATTCTTGATGGCAACTTCATGCTTGACTGGAATAGATGGATTCCATACAAAGTAAATCTGTTTGCTTGGAGAGCGCGTCTTCCCACGCGAATGGAATTACTCAAAAGGAAAGTGGAAACAGAATCCCAAATCTGTCCACTTTGCGAAGACGGGTAGGAAACATCAAAACATTTATTCACATCCTGTATTATAGCAACCGTAATCTGGCAAAACATATCTTCTTGGTGTAGGGTCCCGCCAATTTATGCTTTCTCGGTGAAAGATCTGTTAACACAGCACAAGTTGTCAAAGCACGGGGAGACGACAATGAAGATGCTCCAACTAGTAAACTTTACTACATGTTGGAGTCTTTGGAATGCTAGAAATCAGAAAATCTTTAGAGATAAACCAATCTCGATTACCAAGATTCTCGAAGAAATCAAGACAATTGGGTTCCTTTGGGCGAAAAATAGATCTTATCTCAAAAATCTAGATTTGTCTAACCGGTGTAATTTCAATTTTAAAAGCATTAATTAACTGTTTGTAGCGTTTGCATTCTTTGATTCATCCCTATACGTCTTTTACGTTTGGGTTGGCCTTCCTAATAAAATTTGCCGTTAAAAAAAAATTTTAGTGTCTTAAACCAACTTTGGGTTGGAAATCAACTTTACCTTATAATTTAACATGGCGCACGTGATATGCATTTGCCGTAGGGTTTTAAGCCGAAGGTTTTTGTTAGAGCTTCCATCGACGGAGGGAATGAGAGAGCACACACAGTGAGACGCAGAAACCGCCTCCGCCATGAAACACCTCTCTTCCACAACCATCTTCCTCTGCTCCTCTTCACGCTCTCTCTTCCGCCGTACAACACCTCCACCCTTCTTCAATCACGAAGCCCAAACACTCTCCCATTTCTCAACCTCATCACCGGACTCCTCCTATCACTCACATTCAAGACGCAATCCAGATGACGTTAGAAATGTTAGGGTTTCCGTCTGGTGGGACTTCGAGAACTGCCAAGTACCTTGTAACGTCAATGTCTATAAGCTGACTCAATTCATAACTTCTGCAGTCAGAACCGTTGGTATTAAAGGACCTATTCAAATTACGGCATTTGGCGACGTTCTTCAGTTATCTAGGTCTAATCAGGAGGCGTTGTCTTCCACAGGGATCAACCTTACGCATATTCCTAATGGTTATACTTTTTCTGTTAACTCTTAATCTGCTTCCTAATTAGGTTTAATATTTATGAAATTTGGGAATATGAACGAGCTAGCGATTTGGAATGAGTTGATAAATTATGTTTATCTTCTTTCAATAGCTGATCATATCATGTGTATGTGCAACTTATTTAAGAGTTATGTTTGAATTCTTTCTCAATCAGGCTATCATGCAAATTGAGCAGATCATGACTTTTGTTTTTGATAGAGGATTCAATTTTGGTTTATGACTTACACAATATGTAATAGAATAATCGGTGACTGTCAATTGTTGGATGAACTGGTTACAGAAAGTACTCTTTGCTAATTTAAGACACTGCATCATCATATTCTTATTTGAAATGTCAACAGTGAGTAGTTATTTGTTTTCTGTTGTTTCATACAGGGGGAAAGAACAGTGCAGATAGGTCTCTTCTAGTGGACCTCATGTATTGGGTTTCTCAAAATCCACCACCGGCTCATCTTTTTCTGATTTCTGGGGACAGAGATTTTGCTAGTACCTTACACCGCTTAAGAATGAATAATTACAATGTATTGCTTGCTAGTACAGATAATGCTCCTGCAGTTCTTTGTAGTGCTGCAAGTATCATGTGGCAGTGGACTTCATTGGTTAAAGGGGAGAATCTTAGTGGAAAGCATTTCAACCAACCTCCAGATGGTCCTTTTGCTTCATGGTATGGTCATTATAGAGTTCCTCTTGAAGACCCTTTTGCAGTCTGTAACCAAGTTTCTAACCAAACTTCATGTGTGCAACCAGATGAGAATTCTAACTCAAATTCAGACACTATACGTCCAATTCCAAAAGCAGTTGTGAATGCGATACGTAATACATTGAATTTATACCCTAAAGGGATCTCAATTACAGAACTTCGATCTGAATTGGGGAAGAGTAATGTTACAATCCATAAGGATTGGTATGGTCATAAGAAGTTCTCTGCTTTTCTCATGGCCATGCCAAATTTGTTGAGACTTCAGTCTCATAAGGATGGTCAACATATAGTACATGGAATTAACACAAAAAGTTGTGGTCTGGATACGGTTTCTGGTCCTAGTACTACAAAAGATACAGAAGACTCGGTTCCAGTTGTTTCTTTGAAGGAAGATGTTGCTCACAAAACTTCTAGGCCCCCTGAAGGGGAAATATTGTCAGCATCTTCCAAATCAAATGATACAAATCTTTCTACAGAGTCACAAGCACTTCCAATAAAACAGGAGCAGCCACAGCAGGTTCTGGAACAGCCTCCTGTTATTGAGAAGGTGGAAGAAGGTAAAGTCAGTCAATTGTATCCAACAAAGATAAATAGAGCTGTACCTGAAGTGGGAACTTTTAAGTCCATGTGGAGGAAATGGTTTAGAGGTAATGATTGTCATCAAGAGATGATTATTCGTACCGATAATGATTGTTCTACTGTCCAAAATAGCACTGACACAGTAAATGTCAATGGAACCTCTTCGGTTTCAAAAGATCAATCGCTTGATGAGGGGAAGGTATCCCCATCTTCTTTAACAACCAATGAAGTTGTTCAAGATGCAGAAATTGGTGGAAAATCTGCAGAAAATGTTGATGAAGTTAGCAAGCCTTCTGGCATCTTTAGTCAGATTGTGAGTTGGTGCAAATTTTGGGGAAGTGATAAGAACTCTGATGATCTGAAGGCAGAATCTAGTAAAACTGATGAAGAGATATCAAGCTATTCGGAGATGCAAGAAATCTTTACAGAATCCTTTTGGAATGACATGTTGGCTTTCTTAGAAAGCTCCAAAGGTTCAGCTTCAATTTTGCAGTCTAAGACCAGGTTCATGCTTCTCTTATTTCCATAGCTGTTTCAATGTTTGTGAGCATACCATTGACACCCATTGGTTGAATATCCAAATCCAGTTCCCTGCTGGCTTATATATATACACATATGTACATATTATACACACACGCGTAAATACACACACATATCGAGGTAATAGTTCAATACAAAACCAATTTTAAGCAGGGTACCACATGAATTGCATAAACACTTGTACGTAGTGCTTGGACAAATACAACGGGAGAGAGAAAAAGAGTAGATTATGTGGTTACATAACCGCCTTTTTTATCGAACCTAAAACAATAGATACATGTGTTTATGTGGTTCTCATATTTCTCTACTTAAAATTGCTTATGTATTGAACGCTTCCCTCTACTCTATATATGTATATACAATAAAATACCAAGATGGATGATTGACTCATTTCATTCTATAAATAATCGTAGAAAACCTTGTGATGACACAGATTCCTAGTTAGAATTGTTTTTAACTTGTTTTTTTGAATCAATTTTGATTTGTTTTTTTCTCTCAATTAAGTGTATTATAAAGCCTCATCGTGGTCCTATAATTTCTCAAAAGAACAACTTTGTAAGTTTCAGTATGAACATGATATACACACACACAGATATCTATAATATATTTGTATACATATATAGGGGAGGGTTATTTACAGAACCACAAATATTGTGAGAACCAATCAAAATCATTCATCTATGTGTGCTTTTATCAAAGAGAGTAACATGACTAGTTAAATACTTAAACATATCATTGTTATGTGAAATACTAGAATTGATATATGCATATTTTCGTAAATTTATGTGTATTCATACGCCATATACATTTACACATGTGTAGATTCACTATAATTCTCTAATCTACACAAGCGTACGAGACTTATTACGAGGAAACGAGAGGGGGAGAAAATAGGGAAATTATTTAATTAGAGACATAAATGAATGCTTTTGATTAGTTCTCACGAGTTCTCGCATTATTTTTGGTTCTATAAAGAACACTCACCTCTCTCTATATATACGTGTGTGCGTGTACATGTATATGTATATATGGCGTTCGGTACAAAACCATTTTGAAGTAGGGAACTACGATAATCACATAAACAAGTAGCCATTGCTTTAACTATACTACATAAGACAGTTATGTAACATAATTCACCCTCTTTCTCTCTCCACGACGTACAAGTGCTTTTGCGGTTTTTGTGGTTTTCTATTTAAAATTGGTTCTTCACTAGGAGGGGCATAGTAGTTATTTTACATACCAACTCTTTTCTCTCTCCTGTTAATACCACCACTCTATCCCATTTCTCCATTTTCAGACTAGTTATGTAATTATCATAGCCCTATGTAACCTTATTATACACATAATCAATATACAATAACCTTCTTGGCGTAGTTGTCGAAGGCGCAAGGCACACTGAAGGCACAAAGGGTTAGCGTTGGGCCTAGGCGGAAGGTAAGTAAAAAGCGAGGGCTCGAGATAAGCAAGGCGTGTAGTATAAACATTTTATCTTTAGGGGTTTTAGATATGTATTAGACTGGTTCTATGCCATTTTTGATGTTTTAGACCAATTTGGCCGGAATTTGCAGAATGGGCAGGAATTTATAGGATATGGCCAGAATCTCGCCGGGCTGCTTGGATGACCGCAAAGTGTTTGTATGCGCCTTGCCTAGGCACACGCCTTTGACAACTGTGCTTTTTGTTCCAATTTGGTATCAGAGCGCATTTGCTACTAAACCCTAGCTGCCACCACAAGCTACGTATCACCCATAGTTGTTGAAGGCGCTAGGCGCAAGACGCTTAAAAAGTGAGAGCTTTATAAACAAGGCCCATGGTATAAATTTACCATTTTTAGGGGGTTTAGACATGTTTTAGGCTAGTTTAGGTTGTTTTAGACATATTATCTCTATATACATGCTATATTTTCGAATGTACAACTAAAGAAACTTAAAATAACAAAATATTTCAGTCTAAATATAGTTATATAAATATAAAAAATCAAAAAGTAAGTTATATAATTTTTAAATCCTGCAGCCACCCAGGCCAACAAATGGTTTAATTAGGATCTTGTAGCCACCCAAGATAACCGATGGTTTAATTGGTATTCTGCAGCAACCCCAACCAACAAATGATATATTTTTTTTGAACATCAATTGTTTACACCTAAATACCCTAACCTTGCATTTGCAAGGATTTGAACCCACACCACTTTTGTGAGGAAAAAGCACCATACCACTAGGTCATGGGTAACCAATGATATAATTTGGATAAATGACACACTCAACTTCATCATCTCCCCTTCTCTCTTTTATCTTCTTTTAATCTCTTTTTTTCTCTTACTGATGGTACGTTCCTTTCTTCCTCATGACTTCATCTCTCTTTTCCCTCACAACCCTACCTCAAGGCTATCTCCAGCGAAATCGGGGCTACATCACCCACCTGAGTGCAAAGTTTTGCTGGAATTCACAGGATTAGCCAGAATCTGACGGGAATCTAGCCGAAAACTCGCCGGAGCACCTGGATTGCCACAAGGCGTTTTTCTTGCGCCTCGCTTCACATAAGCGTCTAGGCACACGCCTAATGTGCCTTTGACGACTATGGTATTACCAACAATGATGACACGGCCTGCACTTCTAAATCCTTGCTGCTGCATGCAATCTGTAGCCCATAGTAGTCAAAGGCGCACGCCTTGGTGAGGCACGGAGCAGGTACACCTCCTTGAGTGCAACATGGCACACCGAACCGGATAAAAACCGGCCTGAACTGGTAAATTATCTGTTTGAACCGGCTTGAACTGGTAACATGCCTGAAACAGCTAAAAATGGCCTAGAACAAGTCTAAACTAACCTAGGCCAGTCTAAACCGGTCTCGAGCTAAGGCGACAAGCTCGCCTTTTGCGCCTTGAGTGTGCTTTGAGCCTTTAACTACTATGTTGCAGCCACAACAAATGCTGGAAACCCTTTCCGTCACCACATGCCACTCTCACTACCCCTAGCAGAAACAAAATGCTCTTCTAATCCCTAGCCGTTGTGTACAGCCGCCTATTCCAAACCCTAGCCACTCACAACATATCTGTCTTACCAGCTGTAGTACCACCGCATGCCCTTTTTCGCATCAACACCACCATCAGGTTCATCCTTAACATGCGACCTTTTGTTACTTTAATCACTTGAACTAACAAATCACAACACCACAATCGTTGAAAAATATGTTCTTTTGCTAGAACATATTAGATTACGGGAGTGAGGAGAGAGGGAAAGGGAAAGGGAGAGAAATAAGAAAAAAGACATTTTACCCATTTTTTATTTAATAAAAGTTAATTAATTACTAACAACGGTTAAACGATCATGTGCAAGTGCTTATGTGGTTCTCAACTTTTTTATGGTTAATATGACATATATTCTATGACTATTCAATAAAATGCTAACCCAAGTTGTCCATATGCTTATACTTTTTGGTTCTGCAGATGGTTGTCTTAAAATCATGCAGATGTAAGAAACATTTGAACATATGAGACTCCTACATGTTCTATTGAAGCTATTAAGTTTATCCAATTGCAACCCAAAAGCCTATAATGGACTTTGTTTTTAGAATGAGTGTCATTGATTATGCTGAGAGAACATAATGCTTTCAATCTTGATTGCTCATAATGTGCATTTGTGCATATATTCTCCATAACTAGTTCGTTGCCCTTTCCCTTTCTTTTATTGTTTGTGGTGTTGATGTTATTTGTTAAATACATTCATACTTAACAGTGGACTGGGTGCGTTGAATCTAGAATTGTATCACGTTTTAAAATGTTATAGATACGTACACGTTATAAAAAGCCTAATTGACCACTCTCATGATGCAATTGCTTCACTTTTTGGCATGTGGATTTCAATATTGTTATCATTGTATTTAACTCAAGTACTTTACAAGTGGGGTCTCTCTGGGTGCAGCCTCTCTATCTCACGGGTAGAGGTAAGGTTTGTCCTCATCTTACCCTCCCCAGACCCTACTCATTGAGTGGGATCCACCGGGTATGTTTGTTTGTTTACTTTACAAGTATAAAAAAATGTCTCTCATAGTAGGGATTATGTTCAAAAATTTGGTAGAGATTCTCAATCTATGAACTATTATAACTAAGTAATTCACATTATTTGATCTTGTGGAATTGCACAGTCCTAATTAAACTATTTCATGTGCTTTTTGGTTTCAATTAGGCAGGAGGTGGTGCACAACTTACAGGAACTCGGACCTTCTCAACTTCAATCTCTAAGCGAAAAACATATTTTACACCTCGTGGGCCTGCTAATTTCAGAGAAAAAATGGGTGGTAGAAAACCCATCCAGGACTTTTCCTTTCAGAATCATTGTACCTTGTAAAAGCACCTCTTCCAGCAAACCTTTAAATTCAAAAGGATCTACAAACAACCACGATTCACACGCGCAAAAACATGAAGCTGGAACAAAAATCTCTCCCAAAAACAGAAGTCAGGTATTAAGTGATTGCCAGAAGCTTGTGAACGAGGTTGTTAAAGAACATCCAGATGGTTTCAAAATCAGCAGCTTTAAAAAACTGTTCCTTGAGAAGTACGGTTATCATTTGGAAGTTCAACAACTTGGTTACCAGAAGCTTGCAACTCTGCTTCAGATCATGCCTGGGGTGAAGCTGGAATCCAATCATATTTTTCCATCTGGCGATTGTTTTCGTTCAAAGAATGCTAATTTATCAAGAAAGGAGGATGATAGTGATACCCAATGGGAAGAATTGGGACCTATTGCACAAATGAAAACCAAGAAAGATGATTTTGAAACCGTGTCAGATAACGATCTGTCTGATTCAGATTCAGAAAGTTCTCCAACAGGACTGCAAAACCAAACCAAGTGTAGGAAAGAAGAAAGCTCGTTACTGCAGATACTCGATTCATGGTATGGTAATAAAGAGGATACCACCAGCAGGATAACATCAGACGGGTCGGAAACGAATATAGGTCACTTGAATGATAACAAGCTGCCTACTTATGATGATGCTGATAAGCAGAAACCTTCAAAACGTTACTCGTTTGTGACAGATAAACCTGTGAATGGCAGTGAAAACTTGATTAATGGCATATTGGGTAGCTTGAAGAAATCAGGAAATGGTTCACCAGAGTCTAAGTTTGAGGGCTGAATGGTAATTACAGACAGTAACCCTGGCTAGATTTCTCATGATTGGGCCAAAAAGGGTTTTGTTGCAGGTCTTGCTACCTTCAAGCCCTAAAAGACAATGTGCAACCTAAGATGATATTTATTATTTATGTATTTGCCATTTGGTGCACTATGTTCACTCGTGAGAACCACAATGTCTTGTTCTCCAGATTTCTAGTAGCGAGTTAGTTCACGGCTATGTCTTCCGGTAGTTTTGAGTTGATTGAAGACCAATGATGCGATATGAATAAAGCTAACGATAAATCTTGTTTTTCTGTTACATAGTTTCACAAGGCGGTTGCAGTGGGTGGTGGTGGAGAAGGTGGCAGGGGCGACGGGGTTGGTGGAGGGTGGTGTAAAGCATAAGTCTTGAAAACAATAATAGGATTTTTTTTCGAGTTGCATTAGACAGAAATCTGCCCATCCACCTCTTGTCGCTACGAATAGGGTTGTAAATGAGTCAAGCCGAGCCGAGGTCGTTTGAATTAGAGCTCGAGCTTGGCTCATGCTCGAGTTCGTTTTATGGATAGAGCTTAGCTCTTCTTATTTTAATTATTTTTTATATATATTTATAATTACAATTTTATTTAACATAATATAAATTATTAGTTATTTTTATTATAATTATATATATAATAATAAAAAAGTATTATATCTACATAAATAATAGGCTTGAATAAGTTTTATATCAAGCTTGGTATATAAAGTTTAGGTTTGTGTTCTTTTATTGAATAAGTTTCAATTTAGGTCTCTTGATTGTGTTTTTTGTAAGTCGATCTTGACTAGATTACGAACGGCTCGGTTTATTTATGCCCTGACTACCAAGAAATATGCATCGGACAAAAACACAAATACACACTTTGTTTGATTTTGGCTATTGTTCTATAGGTTCAAACAAAAGTAGATTTGAAACTGTCTCTCGCCAACCCATTTGGGTTTTAGCAATGATTTTAGGGTTTTGGGTTTCAGCACGCCAACCAAATCGGACCCCAAGAACTCGACTTTAAGAACTCCACAATCAAATCGACCACCAAGAACTTGTCTCAACGATGGGGGGTTTGGTGGGGCTTGACTCGCCTTCAAGAACTCCATAGCTGGCTTCAATAATGTTTTTGTTCTACCATCTGAGCTGCTTTCGATTATGATTTAAAGTTCAATTCTTTAGTTACAATTTATACTTTGAACATGGTTTTTGATTTGTGCATTTTGATAAACGAGTAGTCAAAATCAAGATTTTTGTTTGATTTGTGTCTTTTGATAAATGAATATGGTTTTTGATGAATTTGCATTTTATCTGGTTTAGATTTTGAAGATGAATCTGGTTTAGATGATTGTGCAATGGTGAATTTTTGGTGACATCTTTCTCAAAACTAATGGGTTCTGAAGACAAAGTCATTTGATCTGCAATATGAGAGAGAGAGAGAGAGAGAGGAGGGAGGGAGAGGGGCTTTTAAGGTTTCTTTTATTTTCTTTTAATTTTAGTTTTTTATTAAGAAAGGTATTTTAGTCATTTTATAAAGTGTTGAAATAAAAATGAAGAGCAGTTAATTTTAATATCAAAGATTGTTATAAAACCAAAAACCCCAAACTTTCACCTTGTCTACGTTTGGAAATCGACCATGTGATTCACAAATGTTGAATATGATTGACTATGATATACTAAGATTTACTATGATTGACGAAGATTAATTATGATTGATTAATATTTACTATGACCTAATTATTTATTTCATAAAATTTTATATCAAATTTGGGGTTTTGGAGATACATGTTTACATCAAATTTGGGATTTTTGAGATTGAAAATAACCTACAGATTTATTTCATGTTTGGTAAGGAATTTAAATTATTTTAAGCTTTTTAATTTAAAAAAAATAAAACTACTTTAAAATGATAACTTTTTAGTTTTAATAGAAAAGGTTTTTTTTAAGCTTTTATTTTTAAATTTGTGACCAACTTATTTATGTTTTTAGTTGTGATTTATTTATGTTTTGTAGGTGATGTTGAAGAGATTAAAGTGTGAAGGGCTAATTAAACTACTTCGAGTTTATAATAGGTTATATCTTTTTTTCTTCAATAAAAGTATAAAACAAAAATGGTAATCTTTATAAGAAGACATCATACATGTCTTAATGAGTAATAAATGAGTTTTATTAAGTCTTAAAATGAATCTTAATGGCCAAGGTATGTTAGTGTTTGACCGTATTTGACTATGATCAACTATGATTCACAAAGATGAACCATAAGAGACAGAGTGATTAAAATTGACAATGTTCCATTATACACGTCTTAAAGAAGTAAAAAATGAGTGATAATTAATCATAATAGATTATAATAAGTTTTAGTGAGCCATAATGGATCTTAATAGCCCAAATATGTCAATGTTTGGGTATATGATTCACAAAAATTGACCATCATATAACTTATCAAGCTTGAGTGATATGATTATGATTGATCAAGATTTGATCATGTTTGACTATAATTGATCAATATTAAATATGATTGACCAATATTGTTTGACTATAATTGACTAAACAAATGATATTAAATTAAATTTTACATCATATTTGGGGTTTTGGATATATATGTTTACATCAAATATGATGTTTTAATGCATACATTGAATATAGCCTAAAGATTTATTTCATGTTTGGTAAGGAATTAAGTTTTTTTTAAGCTTTTAAATTCTAAGTGATAACTTCTAGTTTTAAACAAAAAGGTTCAAGCAAAACTACTTTAAAATGATAAATTTTAGTTTTAAACAAAAAGTTCTAAAATGATTAATTTTTTAATTTTTCTTAAAATGTCACGACCCCTTATTTTTTTTAATATTTAGTTATTTTTAAGTCACGGTCGTTTTATATCAGTTGCAAATTAGGGGCCAAGTTTTTGACCATTTTTATTATCCCAAACACCCAGTTTTGTATTGTGCTTGTAGTATACATAGATAAATATTCAAACATTTACCCATATGTAATATTTTTCCTAGATTTTTTTAATGTTAATGAACATGTTGGGTTGCGAGGTTAATTGCTCTAACACAATATATTACATAATCTTATTCATATTACGAAAATCTAGTTACATTGTTTGCATATAAGTAATTGGCACCAATTTTCATGTTCATTCACTTCCATTTGAAACATGACATTCAAGCTTTTAATCGTTTATCTATTGATCTTGACATCCATTGTCGCGTCAAAGAAAACAAACATCCCTAAAAGGCATGCGATAAAAACTATTCGGGTACGGATACCTGTACTCTTTCTTTATGTGTTATTGTTAGGTGTATCTTTCATAATATGTTGTTAACTGATTCAAAGTGTTTATATAGGTTACAAATGGAGATATAGTCGATTGCGTTGACATCTACAAACAACCTGCTTTCGATCACCCGGTTCTAAAAAATCATACCATTCAGGTTTTTTTTTCTATGCTTTATCTACTAAACAACCGACTCTTCTTAGCATTTATTTGCAAAAACAAAGCCAATTATAATTGTGAGATGGTTTACCAACATAACAAGATTTAGATTTTAACCGTTGAAACTCTAAGATTAACAACGAATATCACTTCCTATATATTTCTCATTAAAATTTTACTTTTTATTATCGTTATCTTAATTCGGACTTTTCAACCACTATATAAGAAAAAGTTAATGAAAAATCTGAAGTGAGTTCATTATTTTGATTTTATAAAAAAATGATGCATATGATGAAATTATCAAAACTTCATGACTTGTGTATCGAAGTGAATTTTAATTAATTTACCACTCAAATTTATATCGGATACATTACAGTTTATACAAGTGTACTCAAAATCTATTTAAAACATTACATACTAAGGATTACAAAAGAAAGATAGATAATATGTTAAAATAAAATTAAAAAGTAATATATTATTAAAAATAGTTAGGATTTTTTTTTTCTTATCATATTCGTTAACATATTATTTTACTAGCTTAGAACCCGTGTCTACACAAGGGGTGAAAAATATCAATACATAAAATTCTTAAATCTTTATGTATATATTTTACAGATGTAAAAATATATTACATATACTAAGGATAGAGAACAAAATTCAAAATATGTAAAAATTAATATATAATTTTGTTTCGAAAATACGTTAATTACTATTTAATGTAATTTGAATTTCATTTACTATTTGATTGAAAATAAAAGTTACATAATTAGATTTCAATATTTCTTATAATAAAAGATAATTTAAAATAAATACGTTTTATTAGTATAATTAGTATTTTCTTTACAAATATATTGTTATTAAAAGATAGAGGTGTATTTAATAAGAGAGAGACGAGAAAAAAATGATGAGAATTAATATAAATGCGACACATTACATGAAAAAATCTTTATTTATTAGATAGTATAGATTTTTTCTATACAGTTTTATATAACATTAAATACTGAGTTGTGGTCTTTTTTGTTTTTAGTATATATATAGACTCTATTACAAACTAAGATGCACTCACAAATCAATAGTATGTATTTATACAAAAAAATAATACGTTTAACTAAGTACAAAATAAAACTTATATCAAAATACAGATAAAATAAACATATCATATTAACACTTAAAATTATATAAAAACTTTACATATTATATATTAAAAGTTAGAAAAAAGTACATTACATGAAAAACTAAAAAATGTAATTTGTTAAAGAAATAACAAAAATGAATTCGCTTATCGAGGAAGGGAAGAAGTGAAGGGGAACAAGTGAAAAGGAAAAGTGGATTCTCGTGATACACGTGAAGCTCATCAGGGCACACAGAGTGGACTCCAAACTCCCTACTTTCCCGACATTTTACATCAACGTCATATCAACATTCTATCTCAACTCTTTATTTTCTCTAAAACCATTTAAAAACACTGAAAAATGGGGTTGGCATCGGTGAACATGTCGGGTAGTGACCACCGAATCAGTAGGTTTTTGGTTGGCCCAGAGGTAGTCGGGGCGGTGTGCCCGATCGGCCCCAAACTCCCTTATCTATTCCCGAGCTCCACCCCGTGTGCCTTATATGAAAAAGTAGACATTCTATACCGACAATTTTAAAAGAATATATAAATTATAATTTTATAACCAATTTAATTATTTTAAACCATGTTTTCAAAATGCAAAAAGGCACATTTGACCACCAATTAATACATTATTATAGTTGACCACTAATATTTATAAATATTGAGGGATCGATTACAATAAAAAGTCAATTATACCTAAAAAGTTAAGTGTAGGAGAAAGACGACTAATTGTGTCTGTCTAAGGGGACTGGGAGTGGCAGCGGGTTCACGTGCCGGTACCCAGCGGCTTGGCGGGTACACCGCCGCATCCATGGAGGGTTCAGCGGGTAAGGGTTGGCGGGCTGGGTCAGCGGCTTGTTGAACACGTTGAAACTTTGAAAGGCTTGGTTGATTTTTTGGTTGACTATACCGTTGAACGGCTATATAGCCGTTAAAATAAAATAAAAAAATAAATTAATTTATTTTACCCCTCTAAATACATACCCAATCACTACAAAAATAATACATTCTTTCTAAATATAAATCATTTCTTTTTGTATCCACCCCACCCAAAATAGGAATCGTACGTTATACTTCCCACCTGATTCATCGTAAGACTCGCTCGACTTCGTGTTCAGCGGCGATAATATGTAATTTCTATGTGATATTGCCGCCCAAGCCGAAGATGAAGACACAGCTACATCATCAAGGACGTACGTACGCCGTGATCGTGAACAGACTCTACAGATTCTGAAAAGATATTATTTCGACGAAAACCCAACACTCGGAGAAACGACGTTTCGAGATAGATTTCGGATGTTGAAGAGGTTATTTTT
This sequence comes from Smallanthus sonchifolius, assembly GCA_023525975.1. NCBI lineage: Eukaryota > Viridiplantae > Streptophyta > Magnoliopsida > Asterales > Asteraceae > Smallanthus > Smallanthus sonchifolius. The sequence continues at coordinate 68,908,526 of CM042033.1, read as the reverse complement.
ACAAATAGTTTGCGACGTAGAGGCTAGGTTTGAATATTTTCAAGAGGGTGGAGTCGCTAGGAACAAGAAGAGTTTCACGGCGCTACAAAAATGCACATCGACGATTAAACAACTCGCAACCGGTAATCCTCCCGACGAATTCGACGACTATTTAAGTATGGCTAGGAGAACCTCAAGTAAATGTCTGGAGTATTTTTGTAATGCCATAATTCAACTATACGACAAAGAGTTCTTACGCAGACCGATAAGTCACGACGTTGCACTTTTGTACAACACGCATGAAGTAAAACATGGCATTCTGGGTATGGTCGGTAGCATTGATTGTACATATTTTGTTTGGCGAAATTGTTCGACAAGTTTGCGCAGACAATTATGAGAGGCGATCACCAATACCCGACGATCATGTTAGAAGCGGTAGCTTCACATGATTTGTTGTTTTGCATGCGTTTTGTGGTACACTCGGCTCTAACAACAACATCAATGTTCTCCAACAATCGTCACTTTTTACCAACAAGGAGCTTGGAACAGCACCTAAGTGTCCATTTGAAGTTAATGGTTGACTATACAAACGTGGATACTATCTTACGGATGTGATATACCCTACTTGGTCTACGTTTGTTAAATCGTTCCCATATCCAACAATCCGTAAGGAAAAAACATTCAAGAAGGTGCAAGAGTCGGCAAGAAAGGATGTTGAGAGAGCTTTCGGTGTGTTAAAAGGGAAATGAGGTATACTTCGTCGACCAAACCGACATTTAAAATTGGCGAAGATTAGGAACGGGGTATATACGTGTATGATATTGCACAATATGATCTTAAAAGATGACGGGAACGCAATATCACCTGTCTACATAAGGGATCCTCCAGTCGAATCAGTTATTGCCGATAACGTCCGTTCGGAGTTGCACGATGTAGCTACACATATTAGACTTCGATTTGATCTCGTGAAACATATTGCAAGAAACACCCATGATTTGGATGAAGACGAAGACTAGATGAATTTTTATTTAATAATGAATTTTTTGTATTATCTTTTTATTTATTTTTATGTATTTTTAATTAATTAAGTAAATTTTTAGTTTTTTAATTTGATTATTAATTTGTTTAAATTTAAAAAAAAAATAAGAGGGTTGAAGGGTACCACTTTCACCTTAAAGGATACTTTGAAGGGTACTTTGGCTAATTTAGGTGACATCTTCTAATTGATGTAATTTAGGAGAGTATTTTGGTTAGAAGGGTATCACTCCCACCTTCCTAAATATGGAAGTTAATATACGTAACTTAGACACACTATTATAATATAATAGGTTATTCATTCACATGGTGAGTGTGAGAAGGGGTGCTTTGTGTAGTCAAACACACATTTAAAAACAATGAAATATATAAACATTAAGCGCGTCTTAAAAAATTGATAAGAAACTAAATTTAAATGAAAAGTAAACAATTTCCCTCTGTTGCTCTTCCGATCATCACTAACTTGTAGTAAATTACGAAATTGTCAATTTATCATCTTAATCAACTTGATTAACAATATAGATTTCTTACTACATTTTTAGGATTTTTACTTTTGAGTTTTTCCGATACATGTGTATGGATATTGCACTACTATATACACTGGCGGATCCATAAATTTTTTTAGGGGGTTCACTGTTTTTAGATGCTCAAATTTCATAGGGCCAGACATAAATTTTTTTGGTTCGATTCGGTTTGATTGTTCGGGTCGGGTAAGGTTCTACCTTCATCCCGAAAATACTACACATAAGAAAACCAAAATTTTGGATAGATTTTGGCTTTTAATCTAGATTATGAGAGGTCCACTATAACAATTTTAAGCTGCTCATGGTAATCTAGACATTTTTACCGATCAAACTTTTGTTTTGAGTTCTTTATGAAAGTTTATTTTAAAATACATCATTTTATTAAATTAAATAATATATTTTATTGAAATGGTAATAACGTAATAAAATAATGTTAAGTTTTTACTTTGATGTAATCATCCTGGCCCAAAGAACATTAGAATATATAATAATTTTGTATTAGATTTTGAATTGGGCCAAAAAGTAATCTTCAAAAAGCTCAGAAAATATAAAAAATAATTAGGGCACGTACAACGTCTTTGTTTCTTTCCCAAGAACTGTAGCCGCACCCTGCCGGAGAAGAAAGTTATGCCGGAGATGAAAGTTATGGTCATGTTACCTTCTCTTTTCTACTTTTCTTCCACCATTGTTTCTGGGTTCACCCTATAACTTTTAAGGGGTTCACCCCACTTTTTCTATATAGTTTTCTACTACAAATTCAAAACTCGGGGGTTCCGGTGAACCCCTTCGGCTCTATGTAGATCCGCCCATGACTATATATATGATTGTTTATTCCCCCCAAATAAAAAATCTGAAATATAGAATAAAAGTTGTCTAATAAAGTTAACTAGAAAATAGGACACGCGCGTTGCGGAGTGGCCGCACGGTGACATTAACGTGGTTAAGTACATAATTAAGCCTGCACGACATGACGCATTTACAAACTTTGAAACGTGTGTTGTGGTGGTAACATTAACGTCGTTAAGTAAATAAAAGAAACGTAAGGTGCTGTTGGGATTCAGTATAAATAGAAAAAAATATTACGCCAAGCATATTGCAAAGTAAACAGGACGTAACACTGAAACGATAAAACCGTTGAAGAAATAAAAATGTAATTGAAAGGAAAATATAAAAAGAAAAAAAGAAAAAAGAAAAAAAATATAGGGTTAAAAGTGTCGAACCCGGTACCTTATGTACAAGGGGGGAAGAGCCTTACCATGCCATCTAGAGTTCTTTTGTTATTCCAAAAAAAAAACATATATATAAATATAAGTTGAAAACTTAAATTGAGTGGAGAGTTATGCATCAAATGGTTGGACCACATGCAATAGAACTTGTAACTCACTTTAAACTTAGTTAGTAGTTAGTAACTAGCAAAAAAAAAAAAAAATCGGAAATATAGAATAAAAGTTGTCTAATAAAGTTAACTAGAAATTTTATTCCGCCCTTCGCGGCGGAAATCTGATATTAACGTGGCTAAGTACAAATAGAAACGTAGTTAAATAAATTTTGCCCCGCGCTCCGTGACGGGAGTCGGACCTTAAATGGTTGAGACGGTGACATTAACGTGGATAAGCACAAAAAGAATCGTAGTTAAATACATAAAAGAAACATATGAAGTTACGGTGAGTCAGTTGTGGAGATCGTAACATAAATAAAAAGACAGTTAGATAACGATACCGATGTTTTTCAGTCAGTGTCGGTCTCATTTTTCATGTTTCCAGCACGTTATCGTTAGTTGATGTAACCCACGCAGAGTCGGTTGTGAAGTGAGTTTTGTCATTTGATCAAAGTGGGGGAGGAAGTGATGGTGCCTCCTCTTTTAAGAAAGAAACTTATATGGTAAAAGTAGAAAAAAATAAAACTTTACTATTTCTAAGAAGTTATCTTTTAAAGCTTCTTAGTAATCAGTAATTTGGATGATAAATTTAAAAAAAAAAAACTTGTGTTTTGATTTTTGAAAGATATAGTCAAAAAGTTTATTTTCGATTATGTGTACAGTTCATAAATATTTGAATGAATGTATTTTATTTCTATGCAATTTGACCGTCATGTTTATAAAATGATGACACCAATAATCTTTACACAAATAAATATATATGTTTCAGATGAAGTCCAGTCATCTTGATCCAACGAAGGTTACACCAAGGACAATGCAAAACTCTAGTTCTTCCAAGCTACCATCACAAGTATGGCTACAGTATGGAAGTCGCCCCAACGGAACAATCCCAATTCGTAGATCCTCAAACAATCATCAAACTATCCGTCCCACAAAGATCATCGTAACCCAAAATCACTCGGTATCTCACTCGCGCTTCCATCTTAGCTAGAAATTAAAAAAAAAATCACAAGACTATTATGTAACAGATTTTGTTTCTCTCTCTCACTACTCCTGATTTTTTTTATGTTATATATACTAATGCATTATACAGATTTCGCAGTTTTTAACATATCTTTTTCTAACTTACATCTATAGTTTTCAGTGGCTCTAACCGAAGGATACAGTTACTCAGGAGCCAAAGGCAACATCAAAGTATGGAACCCCTATGTCGAATCCGACAGCGACTACAGTAGCTCTCAAGTTATGCTTAGGAATGGCCCTTTAAAAATTTATGAGACCGTGCAAGCCGGATGGGCGGTAAGTATTACTTTCATTACTCCTACATTCAACACGTTTTAATACTTGGTGTCACAATGTTTCCTACAAAACACAATATTTGATGTTTTCAGGTAAACCCGATTGTTTACAATGATACTAAAACCCGCTTATTCGCATACTGGAGTGTAAGTTCTAAACCATGGAAATTTCACTTATTTATTGCATTGAACATCTTTCAGTTTTAACAATTCGACACGTTACAGGTTGATGAGAAAAACAGGCTGCTTCAATCTCACGTGTCCTGGATTCATCCAGACATCAAGTGAGATCCTTCTCGGAGGCGATATCAGTTCGTATTACGGATCTGAAATCACAATCCAAATCTCCAAGGTCAGTAAAAGTGTATAAAGTTTGTTTACATCCAAGAATTTAAATATTTAATTTAGCTCCTTTTAATGTTTTTTTTCCTCGTGAAAACTGGTCAATTTCCGACTAATATTATAGTCGGTTTGATTTGGTATGTTTTATATAGGATCCAGGCACAAATAACTGGTGGTTGACATACAACGACAAGGAAGTTGGGTACTGGCCTGGTGACATATTTCGGTTGATGAAATATCAAGCAACGTTGGTCCAGTGGGGAGGTGAGGTCTACAGCCCGAAGGTGGGAACTCATCCGCACACAGCAACCGCCATGGGCAATGGAGAGTTTCCTGATAAAGTGTTTAGACACTCCGGAACGATGACAGGGATGTTAATAGAAGCGAATTCGAATCCACTAAAGCATCCAGATCCAGATATTATTTTCGTTAGCTCCGATGAGGGGACGTGCTACGATGCGTTTCTATTGAAAAAAACGCGTCCTCCCTGAATCCGTGCTCGTTTATGGAGGTCCGGGGGGTCGCCGGAATCCATGGTGCTAACAATTGACGGTTGAGGATGATCGAACTTCAACTTTATGGTAGAATTGTAGAAAATGCTACGATCATGATAATATTTCCTTTTTTGTAGACTGTGGCATGCTTATTTAAAAAAAAAAATAATTAAAAAATTAATTAAGACTAAATTATAATTTTTGTCCTTTATGTTTTCCAAAATTATAAAATGGGTCATTTAAAACTTTTACTTTCACTCACTATCCTTTATTTGAATAATTCACTCATTTCTTGTCCTTTTGACTAACTACATTAAATATTTCTGTTAAGTCAAGTGCATTATTGTCTTTTAGCCTTAAAGGACAATTCTTGTAATGTAAATTTTACTTAATTTTTTCTTTTCTTTCTTTTTCTTTTATTCTTCATTTATTCTTTTTATCACTTTTATTTTATAGATTTTATTTAAATTTTTATTAATTAATTAACCAACTTATTTATTTTATAAAAAAAATATTTTTTATTTATTTATTTTCGTTTGTTTGAATAAGTAATATACTTTTCTCACTTTTATTTTAAAGGTTTCTTTAAAATTTTATTAATTAATTAAGCAACTTATTTATTTTATAAAAATAGATTTTTTTTTATATTTTTATATTTTATTTAGAGTAAATTACCGTTTGCGTTCCTATGGTTTACACGATTTAACACAATGCGTCCCTAACACGAATTTTTAACGCTTGAGTACATGTGGTATACAATCTGTAACACTCTGAGTCTCTAAACCTAACTTTGTTAAAAAATTCCGTTTAAATTCAGGTGAAATGTCCGTTGTACCCTTTAATGTATAACAGTCTGCGTCCCTAGAAACATGTAATATCTGTATGCGTCCCTGTCTGAGTCCCTGGATTACCCGAAACTACTACATTCGCCCGAAACTACTATGGACGCATTGTGTTAAATCGTATAAACCATAGGGACGCATTGTGTTAAGTCGTGTAAACCACCCTAGAAACTACTATATTTCAAGCTATATTTTTCGGACGAATGTAGTAGTTTATTAAATTAAAATTATTAGTCAAAAGGGTTAATTATACAGTCTAGTCCAAGGGTTAATTACTCAAAATGAATTTTTATGATGAACATATTTTATAGATTTAATTATTTTTTTCTTTTAAAAATTACAACTTTGGTCCTCTTTATTTTTTTGTCAAATTGTATACCTTATCATTAAGAACGTTGAATAAACATGTTAAATTTGTGTCTAATGATTATTTTACTACTCATGTTAAAAAATATTAAAAACCGTAAACACCCACACACATTTCCCGACCAAAATCCGTAATTTCCGGAAAGAGATAACTAAACTCGTAAAATGTGTTTACCATATGAACTAGTCGTGTAATTAACTCTTAACTAAATTTATCTACCTGGTTATTGTTGTTTCAGATGAACTTTTTATGCACCATTTAATTATAAATCATATTGTTTTTTTATAAGTTCGGTTTAGATATTTATTAATCCAACCAATCCAAACTATCTATATAAATAAAAAATATAGTTTGAAATATAGTAGTTTCTAGGGTGGTTTACACGATTTAACACAATGCGTCCCTGTGGTTTACACGATTTAACACAATGCGTCCCTAGTAGTTTCGGGCGAATGTAGTAGTTTCGGATGAGTTAGTCCAGGGACTCAGACAGGGACGCAAACAGATATTACATGTTTCTAGGGACGCAGACTGTTATACAGTAAAAGGGTACAACGGATATTTCACCTGAATTTAAATGGAATTTTTTAACGAAGTTAGGTACAGGGACTCAGAGTGTTACAGATTGTATACCACAGGTACTCAAAGCGTTAAAAATTCGTGTTAGGGACGCATTGTGTGAAATCGTGTAAACCACAGGGACGCAAACGGTAATTTATTCTTTTATTTATTTTCTTTTTTTTTTATATTAAGCTATTTACTTTTATCCTTTTACAATTATTATATTTCTTTATACTATTTTTTTTATATATTAGAGAGTTAGTAGGAGTTTAAAGTTTATTTTGTAATCATACACTTAACCTTGAGACCTTGTTTTCAGTCGAGCAAATGTTTAATGGATACTCGTTTATTCATAGCCTATTTTTAACCCAATAGGTTTTAACTAAGAAATTTGTTCATTAGTGAAACAGGGTAAATTAGTTCGATATAAATGTATTATGTGTATTGGTTAAAATATAATTAAGTCCCAAATTAAAGAGGGAACCAAACGGGTGAAGCGTTGGTTTTCGATTGTTAAGGTCGGGCATTGGGGCCATTCAAACCGGCTCTAACCTTTATAGGATTTTACCAAAATCTGTCACGTAAAAGAAATCCGTTAGAAGGGGTTCTAGAGACAACCATGTGACGGTTAAGAAATGAACCGAACAAGTACAAACTGAACATATTCGTTCGTTCGTTTAACTTTAAACAAACAAACGATCGAACACGAACAAATAATAAAATTTTAAAGAAATGAAAATAAAGGAAATTAAATAAAAAATATATATCTTTATAAAATAAATTAATGTCATAACTTGTTTCACTAAAACAAACAAACATTAAAAGAAATATTGTTCAAATTTATTAGCTAAGTCCAAGATCATTCCTAAGTGATCCTTCAACGTCCTAATTGTCATTTCCTGAAACATGTAAAGTAAAACTGTCAACTGATGTCGCCCAGACGGTATATAAAAATAATAACAAAAACCTAATCTAGACTCCTAAGTAATAAATAGAAAACCTATGAACTAGTCCGCACTGACAGACAAGTGAACCTATTGAGTGTAACACAGCTTAATGGTAAACCGGATTATCGAACCCTAGAGACACTGAATAACTAAATTAGACTCTGACTCTGACTAATGATAATTGGGGGGTTTTCTACACTACTGATTAAACTAAAGAAATCAAATTAAGAAAACTGTTGAACGACTTTAACTATCAGATAAGAAACTTGGGAAATACCAGGGATGAGAAGAACACTACCTAGGTCGGAATCCTACTTGCAAGGTTCAGACTTCTATCGGTTATGGAAACTATGATGGATCTGGGTATCTAAGGATAACAACTCTAGACAACCTAGTTGATCCCTAATCACTATCAGGATGTCACCAACAAGGATACTCTAAAGATGTACAACGTTCACCAGATAGTCGGATTACCTTTCAGTCTCTCCAACAATGATAATGTACCCAAAAGACAGATCACATCTCGGTCTCACTGTCCACAATACATCAAAGATGCATGGGGTAATATCAGATTAACTAACTATGACTCAGATTAGCAACAATCACTAAGGGAACCTCCTCTCAGACAATTCACACTCGGAATCCTAATGACGAATACTAACCGATTATCTCTCATCTTTGGGTGTCGAGATAAGATGAACACTCAGATCTAATCTACTCTCAATCACAATTCCTATGGAATACTACGTCTAGGAAACCATCAAATAATCACAAACACACAGTCTCTGGTCTTGATATGCTATTCAAACTAAAAGACATTCACAAATAGCATATGGAACTATACTTAATTGAAACTCTGAATTAAAGCATGCATATTCATCATAATAATCAAACCAAGATCGTTACAAAATCATTAGATCATCAATTGAATCCAAAAACCGATAAAGATCAAAACTTTAACAAAGTAATCATCTTATGACCTAGGCAGTGTTAATGTTTTAGCCTAGGATCATACTTAAAACATTCAAGACAGAAGTAAAAGCACAAAACATGGGTTCAAACACAGAAATCAAAGAAAAAGATACAAACTTTGAAACCGAATAAGCTATACTAACGAACCCGGGATCCAAAGCCTTCAACTTTACTCTCCAATCGACCTCTCAAGCCCCAAAATCGCCCTCCAGAATAGCTCTGACGTCCAAAAGATCGAACTCCCTTGGATAATAGCCTTACAAGTTGATTTCAAGTCGAATTAGGGCTTTTTGCGATTTTATATATCCCTCGCGTACCGCGAGACATGTTCATGGGTCCTTCACGTACCACGAAGGACAATATAGTCGGGGATGGTTCTGGATCTCCTTGCTTACCGCAAGGCCTTGGTCTCTCATATTCGTGTACCGCGAAGACAATATTTTCCCACATTTTTCATTTAATTCTCTGGGACTTCACTCGTGCTCGTATTCTTCATGATATGACTTGTAATTCTCATGAGCACCTGTAAACATGACAAAGACTCAAACATAGACTAAAACGACTCAAAACGAATATAAAACTATCTAAACACACGAAAAAAATGGAATAAAGATGTGTGCTTTGCAATACATCAACATAAAGTTGGTGAGAAAACATAGGTTTTTATAAGTCATCAAAATAAGTTGGCATAAAAAGATATACAAACTCAATACAAGTTCAATCAAGTGTGCAAACATATCAACATGAAATTTCTTGCAATCAACCCTTTATGTTATTTGCATCTACAATCCCCAAGATTGTGCCGTTGAAATGTTATTTGCATCTACAATCCCTAAGATTGTGCCGTTAAAATGTTATTTGCATCCACAATCTCTAAGATTGTGCCATTGTTATGTCTGTTTCCCCTATATGGTCATATAGTACTACCTTAGGCTTGTAATCAAGTTAATGATTGCAATGTTAATTTAGTGTTCAAATATTAAGCACATAATTGAAATTACTTGTTTAAGAATTTGTTTTGATATAAAGTTTGAGTTATCAAGTCATATGTACATGTTTCATCCCAAAAGTAAAAGAAAAAGGGGCTATGTTCTCACCTTGATATTGTGTGACTTAAACTTGAACTAGGTTGTGAGGATGAGTGAACCGGTTTAACGATGCCCTAAATAAATAATAATGCATATTTAATATACAGAAACGATTAAAGGAAATAAGAACAGAACGATTGGGACTTTAGGATTTTTGGAATGAACGAGCGAACGAAAATATTAAAGATTCGAACTTTAACGAGACCAAGTTAAATAAAGTGATAATATATAAATCAAATTATATGAAATAATGTTTTATAAGTTTTATTTATAAAAGATATTTTAGGTGTCAACAATAAGTATTAATTGTAAATTTAATATAATTAATATCTTATTAAGACAATTAGGTTAAAATAGTCATTATGATGGAATATTACAATATGATATAATGTAATAAATTAGTTATGCGAATTATTATTTATGACAATCAAATTATTAAAAGAATCTTAATATTTGTGAAAGTAATAATAATATGATTAAAACAATTATTGTTATAAATGATCATAATGGGTAGACATAATACAAAATCATTCTTCTATTTATGATTCATCATCGGTTACGATTAGTACTGGTATATATGTGATGTATGTATTAGTTGGAGTAGATATGAATAAAATGAGTTTGTCTCCCATTTTTTCTCTTGTTTATTTCACATTATTAGCACGAGATCGCTCGTTATATCTCAATTTCTCTATGTCATTGTTATCTTCATCATTTCGTATCACAAACATCCACCAAGTTTAAAGAGTCTTTTTGGATCCTACTATTTTCCGGTCTCACCAAAATCTCTCCTTATCCTCGGTTCATAAAGTTTTCGGTGACCCAGAAAAAGCCACGTTCTGGAACTATTGCAGACCATCAACACACCATTAGAGGGAACTCTGGCGACCTTGCATACACGTTGACGATATGTATTTGTAAACCAGAATACCTTGGATCGTCTGCGTTCAACTCCTTCACTGTCGGGTAAGCCACACAACAACATCAAGACCACATGTATGTTTCTGATTTGAGTTCCAGCCGGAATCAGGTAACCAATCAAACTCCCTGTCCTTTTATATAATGCATGCTTTCAATACATGATTGTTGAACAAAATCTGGAAAACCATTGAAAAAAAAAACCCTGCACATGAATCCAACTTGAGATAACATGGTTAAGCAGTCTAGTCATCTAGGTAAGATCATGAATCCAAAACCTACACACGACATCCATAACTCTTGGCTTAAATCTTGGTTTAAATCCTATTAACTTATAAGTTTATAAATGCTTATAATTACTTTTATAATTCCCTTAAGTAGAATAAATTCAGTTCGTGGAAATAACAATTAATTTAGTCAACAAAAATTCCTTCGGTTTCATTGCATGTAACTGTTGACCACAACCACTTGAATGTTTTCCCTTAAAATTCAGTTTATTTTCTTTAATTGTGGGACTAAATTTGTAGAGTTTTTCTTGAATAAATATTGCGGATAATAATGAGAGACCGAATGAGAAAATATGATGTAAATAGCTAGTAGCATTCACAAGGATATTAATGATAATAATGAGAGACCGAATGTTAGAATATGTTATAATAGCTAGAGTTTTTCCACTTATTAAGGTAACCTTATTTAAAACTGATTGTTAAAATCATATTGGACGATATACTTGCTGCCACCAATAATTTCAATCAAATTACCATTGAAATTACAACAAGAACATGTGCTTGTTATAAAGCAATGTTAGAGGATTGTTATGCGCTTGTGATTAATCAAGTAAGCAAGTGCTTGTAAAATCAATGAGAAACAATTTAGGTCTAAAGTAAACAGACCAGGTCCACTTAAACACTCAAATTCAATCCCTTTACTAGTTGAAGATGAAAAGCTTTTAGTGTATGCCAAACATGAGCTTAATTTCACTTTTACATGACAACACTAATAACATAGATTTGGACCAGCTACTTAAGCTCAAAATTGGTATAAGTGCAGCCAGAGGTTGGCCTCATTGCACCATGTTAGTGAACCACCACGAAAAGGTGCATAAAATATCTATTAAAGAACCTACAGTTCTACTTATCGAGAACCAGAAGTTATACTTATCGAGATCCCGAAGTTCTCCTAGAAATCACAATTTTCTTATATCACAACAAATCTTTCAAATCTTTTCAAGCTCAAGTTTGTCGGCCTTGAAATCTCCGAGCACAACTTCCTCCCCTAAACTCTAGATGTCAAAACCCTTTTAACGGTAATAGCTTGTAAGACAATCCTTGACAAGAACAATACTTCTCTCCAAGCAAAGGCTAGAGTCATTACCTTTCTCCACTACCTTAACACCTATGCTAGCCCATCCCCCGGAGAGTCATTACCTTTCTCCACTACCTTAACACCCGAGCACCTCATTGAAGTTTACAAGTGAATGATAAAAGAAATTGGGAAAGAGGTTGAAACAAACCTCATCGAGGACATCATACATGCCCATTACCAAGCCTTCATTTGGTTACCCTTGTTTTGACCATCAGTGATTAATACCTAGTAGATAACACTGTTCGTAACCTATTAAATACTCCCGAAGAGCACGGTTATCTTACCTACCAGGTACCAAATTTATGTCATAATATTCAAGTAGAGTTATTGTAACCATCGATGATGAATGTTTGATATGTAGCGACATGACTAACGCTATCGTAATACATAAAAAAATACTCTTATTAGTTGTCTCCGGTAAAGTTACTTATTGATACTATCCCAGTTGTTAGTAACTTTATTGAATGCTCTAGCAGAGCATGCATCACCTTGCCTACGTGTATCAAAATTATTAAATACGATATCTTATATTCTAGTAAATCATATAGAAATTTACTAAGTTTCAAATATATTCGATTTGATGATTATCACATTGAAACAATGACAAAAACGATATTGAGTATCTCCACAAGAAAAATATGGCTAGAAGACCATATTACAAAAATAAAGCTTTTACCAACTAGAATATATTTCACAAAATAAATCTCATGATATCAAATATGGTAAGTAACCAGAAGTTACTAGCCATGACCATATAGGTTATCCAGGTAGTATCATGATGGTATGAATAAAGAAAAGTGTGCTAACGGGCACCCTCACAATGATCTAAAAAAAACTTTGCTGCCAATAGACTTATCATGTGTAGTTGGCTCTCTCGACAAATCAAACTTTTGGCCATTCGAAAATAACTCTTACAAGAATCAACTTTATTCCTTACAAATAATCTAAAGGGACATATACATGCCTATAAATCTTCATGTGAATTATTTCAATATTTTATAATCTTAAAGAGATTCAATATGGTCACATTCAAGTCTTTTAGCTACCAAAAATGTAGCATATGCCCAACTATTAGCCCAAACAATAAAATAGAGAGCTAATTTCTCGAAAAACTAATCCGAATGGCTAATTCAAGAGAATTTACATCCCAAGCTTTTAATGATTATTGTATATCTATCGGGATAAATGTTGAACATCTAGAAACTCATGTTCACATATAAAAATGGTTTAGTTGAATCATTAAGTAAATGATTAAAGTTAATCGCTAGACCGTTACTGAAAAGATATTAATTTTCATATGAGGGCATGTTATTCTACATATCGCTACACTAATCTATTTAAAACCAACTGCTAATCACAAATGCTCCCCTATACAATTAGTCTCTGAAAGAGAACCAAGTGTGTCCCGCATAAAAATATTTGGTTATGCGATATATGTACCAATACCGCCACTATAACGTACCACAATGGGACATGTTTACAACATAGTATGTTGACTATCAACTTAATGAGACAGTATTCTCAGTCTTAGGGGGAGACTAAATAAGGAAAGACCGGTAATACAAGAAAACAAAAAACATATGAAATGCATCATCTTTGTCAAATTTCGACCTCCGAAGTGGTCACTGTTAATCAGAAGTCCAACATGTCATATATTTACAAAGAATAGCAAACAAATTATCTGATGCATTCACACCCACACACAGAGTGAAAAAGTCACATATACCAGCATAAAATTCACCTGCTAGAACTGAAGTAATCACAAAAAGATTACCATACACAGGAAACATGGGAAATAAATAAGTTCCAAACATAAAAACCCATGTAAATAAAAAGAGCAGAAAAATGCAGTTGGTTTAACCCCAGAAGAGGTTACAAGCAAAACCCTAGAAGAGGTTATTGATAAAATCCTAGAAGAGATTAACAAAATCACATAAAGAAGTGATAAAGCCCTAGAAGAGGTAAATGTCCTAGAAGAGACTAATACGATTCCAGAAGAAACTCATGTACTAAACAAATATGAGATCTCAATAAACTATGTACAAAATAGTACAATATGGAACCAAAATGAAACACGTGTTTTGAAATATATGCATATGCTATAGCAATAGATGTAATCGATGAAAAAGATTACGTATATAAAACTCTTTAAGAGTATATACACAGAGATGGCTGCCAAAATGACAAGATGCCTTAAAGGCTTAATTTGATTCGCTTGAAAACCGAAACATTTTCGGACCTGTAGTCCGAACACCCATGGACGTCAAACCAGTAGGTTATAAATGGGTGGCTTTAAAATAAAAAGAAACGAAAATTATGAGATTATGTGATGTAGGTACGACTTGTAACACAAAGGTTTTTCCCATATCCCAGAAGTTAATTATGAGGAAACGTGTTCCCCTGTAGTGGATACGATAACCTTAAGATGTTTAATCGACATCGCAATCTTAGAAGGACTTCTGAAAACTTATAGATGTTGCCACAACATATTTGTATGAAAAGCTTAAAAGTGACATCTACTTGAAAATCCCTAAAGGGTTAGAAATTGTTGAAGCATTGTAACTAGTACCCGAGATGTGTGTTATAAATCTCAAGAAAACTGGTCGTATGTGGTACAATCGACTCAATATATATTTTAAAAAAGAGGGGTATACGTTTGATAAAAATCAGCCATATCTATTTATCAAAATTTCGCTTTTAAAGTTCATTATAATCGCAGTTTACAGTCATGGTCTAAGCATCATCTAGAGACTCTGTCAAACTACTAGAGTGAAAAATTTTGACATGACTAAATTATTTCTCGGCCTGATGATCGAGTATATATGAAATTGTATATGTGTCCATAAATCAAATTACACCCGGAAGATGTTAACATATTCTAATATGTACAAAAAATTTATCATCTAAGCACACCCATGATTGTCCGATCGTTAAACATACACGAAGATCCTTACTTCCCCAAAGAAGAAGAAGGCGAAGAAGTACATGGTCCAGAAGTACCATACTTAACGAGACATGTTATTGCATTATTGTACATGTGCTAGCGAATTAGTAATAATATTACATGTTTGCACTCTTTTCCCCTTCACTAAGTTTTGCCCATTTGGGTTTTCTTAGTAAGTTTTATAATGAGCCAACATAACTGATTCAGTAGTATCAGTTTATCTTATAAGCCCTAAAGTACCAGTTTAACACCATCTTGAAGTATGTTGTTAACAATAATATATCTCAGGGGGAGAAAATGAGAGTTGCACTCTTTTTCCTTTCGTTATGGTTTGTCTCATCGGGTTTTCCAAGAAATGTTTTTAACGAAGCAGCATCGCCAACATAGAAAAGGATAAGTCGATATGGAATTGTTCTACGAGAAAAATACCGAGTCCGAAAACTAGTTGGTTATACTAATGCATGATACTTATCAGACTTGCACGAAGCTCAATATCGATCTAGATAAACTTTACTTGTGGAGATCAATGATTCAACATATTCAAGTAGAGAGGGGATTGGAGTTGAAGAAGCCTCGCTACATTATATGAAGACAATATGCATCGCTCAAATCAAAGAAGATTACATCAAAGATCAAATCGAACACTCATCATAGAAGATCGGATTCTACATATTGAAAGACATGTATTAGTTTGAGGGGGAGCATTATACACGATGCACTCTTTTTCCCTTAACTAAGTTTTGTCCCACTGGGTTTTCTTAGTAAGGTTTTTAATGAGGCAACGTAACTGATTTATTAGTATCAGTTTATTTTATTGGTCATGAAGTACCGATTTAATATTAGCCTGAAGTATGTTGTGTATAATGAACGGTAATATGTTTGAGGAGGAGTGTTATAAATGATCATAATGGGCATACATAATACACCATCATTCTCCTATTTATGATTCATCGTCGTTACGATTAGTACCGGTATATATGTGATGTATGTATTAGTTGGAGTAGATATGAATAAAATGACTTTGTCTCCCATTTTCTCTCTTGTTTATTTTAATTATGATATTAATAACACTAATTTTAATAGTAATTATAGATCATGTTGTTTTAAAGGTTTAAGTAAAATATGTACCTATAACCCCTTTCGTTTAAATAACGTTACAAACACGACTATTTTATAACGTCAAGAGTTATATAAGATAATAGGGTTCATGAAATACACTAACATTTGTCATATATATATATATATATATATATATATATATATATATATATATATATATATATATATATATATATATATATAGTGGTAACGAAATAAAAATAATGATGCTCGAAAACTATTCGTGATACGTTTGTTGTAATAAAAAGTTTGCAGACAAAATCAAACACATATATAAATACATACTTTTATTTACAAAAGGTAATAATTATTAATCTCTTGAAAAATCTTTAAAAGGAGTGGGTTCAGTAATCATAACATAATAATTATAATTATATAAATATGTGTGTGTGTGAAATAGATAGAATCAAAACAAAATAAAAGAAAGGGAAAAAGAAAAACCAGTCACGGGGTTAGAACCCATGACCTTGACTGTATGGGTGTAGGTGTTTAACCAATTGATCTGGGCTTGTGCCTTGTCAAGTAACATAAACACTTAATTTTTATCAAACAGTCCCAAGCATCCTTCTTCCCCAAATCATGAAATCAAAACCCTAGCCCCCAAATCAACACAATTAAGCACAGAATGTCAAAACACGTTAGGGCTTCGAATCGCGGTGTAAAAACGAGTAGGGATTTGATTGAATACCTGAAAATCGGACCTGATTGGTTGCGAAAATGAGGGACGTTCTCTGTGTCTGATCGCGACCGAGAGGATGGAAAGAGGACGGGTTTTGGGCTGGTTCAAGTTGTAAACCGATAGGGAATTATAGGAAGGTTATAAACGCGTATCACAGCTTGAAATCGATGGGATTTGCGGGTTTTGGGGCATGATTTATGGGTTTTGAACACCCATAACCGTAACCCATATAAATGGGTCTTAAAAAAATTGATTTCTCAATCAATTTGATTGATTATGAGTTCCATACGATTGCAAACGAGTAGGAAAATGATTCGGGAGAATTTAAATCCCGAAATTTCAGGGATTGATGAAGGATTCGATAGAGTTTGATTTTTTTCTTGGTCAAAATTGAGTTGTTCTTGTTCCAGGGTCCATGAGTGTGGAAGGGGGTTCAAAGGTGAAGGGTTCATCCACTTGAGGGGGTTCATTTGTAATAGATAAAGGTTCAAGTTCCAAATTCTAGATAAATAAACATTTAATTATAAAATCTATTTTATAAAACTTTACAACTTATATATATCATTATTTATTTTTATTATCATCTTTTATAAAATCAAACCTTATTTTATAAAGCTTAAAGTTTATAATTAATTTAACCAAATATATATATATATATATATATACACTATATAGAATATATATAAAATAAAAGTTTAAAAATCTCAAAGCTCCGGTCGTTATACGTTTGAAAATTGATATGGCATGATGTAAAATACCAGTATGTTATAACGATATTGAAATAATATGATGGTCACAAATGTTATTAATGCACAAAATGAAATAGAATAGTACAAGCAAAAAGTCATTGATGTTACAGCGGCGGAATCCCCAGCACAACGCGCTGGGAGGAAAACCTAGTTGTACTAATTAGTCATAACATGTCTTAATGAACCCTGATGAATCTTAATGATCTAACTTTTTTTAAATAATATTTTTCTTACTCCTAAATACCACCTAATCAACTTACACTTTAAGAATCTGAACACACCACGCTTGTGTGTGGTTGGGTGGGATCACTAACTATTTCAATGTTTGGCAATCTTTGACTTCTGACCAAGATTTAACCATGTTTAAATATTATTGATTTATTGACTAAGGTTAACTATCAGCTTATACAAGAATGATTATGTTACCAAATAGATGGTATTGCATTTAATTTTACATCAAATATAGGTTTTTAGAGAATGTTCACATCAAATTTGATGTTTTAATGCATCATTTGAAAATGGCCTAAAGATTTATTTCATGTTTGGTAAGGAATTATTTTCTTTAATCTTTTAAATTTTAAAAATTGTAACTTTTATTTTGCTATATTTAAAGATGCGTTTTAATATTTTATCTATATTTAAGTTCATTGTTTATATTTCTATGTCATACAAGAACATGTAATATTTATTCTTATAAAAAGCCAAATTAAATACATCAAATTTACTATTAAACCTAAACGCAGGTGAGGTCGATTATTTTTATTACAAAATAAAAAACTTAGATACATATTTAAAGAGGTCAAGCACGTAAAAAAACAAAATAAAAAACTAATAATAAAGATTAATAATAACTAGTAAATACTAAATAGTAAAGTATCTTTTATTAATCAAATATTACTAAATTATGTTTTATCCAATGAAATTAGGAGAGTGACAAAAAGTTTTTTATAAAAACACTATTTTGATAAATATTTTTCTAACAACACCATTTTAGTAGATAAACAATACCTATTTGAAAAAAAAAACTCCCGAGTTATGCGCGGTGCTTATTAATGGCATTAGTGTTTGTATTACCTAAACTATTTTATACACGTATTTTGTTTTTGTAATAAACACACATGTATATATAAACATTTAATATGTTTTCTTATTGGTTACGGTGTTTGAATATAAATAATTGGCACCATGTTTCATGTTCATTGCATCCATTTGAAACATGGATTATTCAAGCTTATAACCGTTTCTCTATTGATGTTAACATCCATTGTCACATCAAGAAAAACAAACATCCTTAAAAGGCATGCTGTAAAAACTATTCGGGTACAAGTTCTTTTACTCTTTCTTTTGTATGTTATTATCAAGTTATAATTCTTTTGTCTGTTATTACCGGGTTATGAATATGCTTTACGCATCACGTTTTTCTCACATACCATCATGTTTGTATCCTTCATAATATGTTATAAACCAAATAAAGGTGTTTATATAGGTTAAAGATGGAGATATAATCGATTGCATCGACATCTACAAACAACCTGCCTTCGATCATCCGGCTATAAAAAATCATACCATTCAGGTGTTTTTCTAAACTTTATCCACAATAATTTATTGTTTTTAGCATTTATTTGCAAAAAAGTAAATAATAGTTATAATTGTGATATGTTTGAGCAAATGTTAACATGAGTTGCATTGTTTTTAGGGAAAATCAACAATATGCTAATTTGACCAAAACCATTGAATTTATAATAAAATTCATATAAAGTATAGATACAAATAAAAAGTCATAGCGGTGTACTCAACTTTATATTAACCATAAGTTAACACATACTTATAGTTGACCACTAATTAATATACATGTGTGTCAAAATATGTAATTAATATACTAGCTAATATATATATATATATATATATATATATATATATAATATATATATATATATATATATATATATATATATATAGGGAAGAGATATTTTGAAAACCTACTTGAGTTGTAAAAACATTGAAAACTTCTCAAAAAACGTGTTTTTACATGTTTTTTTTTAAAATTGAAAATCATTCTAAGCAACTTTTATAAGATTTTCGTCAAAAAAAATACAAAAAACGCCGAGCGGTTTTTTTTAAAATGGACAAAATCCTCGTTTTTAATGTAAAAAAATCGTGTTACTTAAGTAACACAACATGTTACATATGTAAAAAAAACGTGTTACATATGTAAAAAACTGGGAAGAATTTTAAAAAAAAATTTATAAAAACATCTTGTCGGCGCTTTTTTGATTTTTTTTTTATAAAAAGTTTTGAAATTACATATAAAAGCTTTTCAAAAAAAAAAAACCTTGTAAAAATTCATTTTATATATATATATATATATAAGGAATGAATCATTTGAGAACTCGCAAATATTTTGAGAACTTGCAAGAACTCATCAAAAAACCATCAAACCCATTTTTTTTACTACCTTTATTACAAGAATACAACTTAAAAAAATGAATTTATACATTTAAATTTACATGTATTCATATATTAAAAAAAATATACACATGTGTAAGTTTACCACTTACACATGTGTAAGTGTTTACCATTTACACATATGTATAATTTTTTTAAGAATAATTTAGAAAGAAGAGATGTATTAATTGGAGAGTTAAATCATGTTTTATGTTATATTTTAATAATAAAAGTAGTGAAAACAAACAAAAATGATTTTCATTGGTTTTTTGACGAGTTCTCATTTGAACCCAACTCTATATATATGTTTTTTTTATGTTGATATTGGCTAAGATATATTTTTTTTGAACATCGAAATTATATTAAAACACGACTAGCAAGTAACTAGCCGGGAAAATTACAAATACAAAATAGAATTTTGCAACCATTTGATTCTAGATACTTACATTTACGATTTCTTCTACCATACCAAAGGAATGAAAGTTGAACTACCTCATCAAAAATTGTATCTTTCCTTTGTTGATTCTTAATGAAGACAACTTCATTTCTAAATCTCCAAATTGACCACCATACAACAAAGCATATAGCTCCCACTAGGGTTCGTATAAAACCAGACCGGACCGTTAGTTTAACAATTTATTTTATTTCTAATATATGTGTGTGTATATATATATATTGATAGTTAGTAGTGAACTTTTTAACTTAATTAGGAGTTTACCACCACAGTACAACTAGAGCCTTGAAGGCTTTTATCCCAAATTGAAGACATCTACTCCGCTTTGCAACTATCTTTTGTTTTTTTTTCTAAATCAATTGAATCATTATATAAATGCCTTTTTTAGAATTTAGAACTTGAAATCACTGTTTTTTTTGTTTTATGTTGTCATTTGTTGTAGTATTAGAATTTGATACTGTAATCAGCTTTTTAGTTAGAAATTAAAATTAATAGTCTGTTAAAATTTTAGAACTTGATTATATTGTTTGAAATTTGCTTGCACATAAAAAAGATTTTTTTTGTTAGCATATCAAATAAATATGATTATGAAAGTGAGTATGAACTTTCACATTATAATGAAAAAACCGTGAAACCAAACCGGAACCAAATCGTTAGTAACAGTTTGGTTTGGTTCGGTTTCGAATTTTAACGGTTCCAATTTGGTTTTTTATAATAAAAAAACGTTACTAACGTTTTGACCTAAAAACCGTCAAAACCGGACCGTGAACACCCCTAGCCCCCACCACTTCCTTCTTCTCGATCTTCATGTTGCCATTTTCGACCCAATCAATCATTTCGACAGGAAAGGTCGCCAACGGAAGTTGAACATCAAGCCAAGCCACAACTCTATCCCAAAGCCTTCGAGTCACGCTACATCCAAGAAAAAGGTATTTCGAAGTCTCCGGATCATTACCACAAAGCATACAAATCGAACATGGCACATCAATATCTTTAGTCTCCAAATTCAGCCAAGTTGATAATCTATTATTTATCACTCTCCATGCACAAATGTTTACTTTCCTTTGAATTAATTTGTTCCATGACGTATGTCTCGATCCAATTGAAAGTAAAAAATCGTCAATATAAGTACGAGCCCATTATACTTTAAAATCATCCATACCATTTAATTATTATATGTTTTCATTGGCTAAGATATGTGTAGGTTCTACAAATAAATAATGTAAAAAGACACATTATTAAACTAATTTATTCATATATTTTTTTAATTATTATATGTTTTCATTTGACTTGCATATGTGTGTACAAATAAATAAACTTTATATTTACATATATATACACACACACATATATATATATATATATATATATATATATATATATTATTTTGATTAAGAGAGAAGAATACACATTGTACTTCACATTTTCTTATATATTAAAATTGAAAAATTAATGATTTCCTTTTATTTTGCGTGTTCTTGTAATATATGGTATTCTGTATAGACCTGTTGCCATATATGTGTGTGTGTATATATATATATATATTATGTGTGTGTGTGTGGGGGGGGGGGTTGGGGGATATTGGCTATATGTGTGTGTGTGAAATATAGATATTTAGGATAATTATAATAATAATAATAATAATAATAATAATAATAATAAAAGCATATTATATGATTGTTTATTCCAGCATAAATATGAAATATAAAAATAAAAAGTTGTCTAACCAATGATCTTGATGTTAATAAATATATATGTTTCAGATGAAGTCCAGTCATCTTGATCCATCGAAGGATATACCAAGGACAACGCAAAACTCTAGCTCTTCCAAGCTATCGTCCCAACTATGGTTGCAGTATGGAAGTTGCCCCAGCGGAACAATCCCAATTCGTAGATCCTCATACAATCATCAAACTAATATCTATCCTAGGAAGGTTATCTTTAACGCAGATCACTCGGTAGTCAATTCACGTTTTCATCTTCTCCAACTAGTAACCTCTTACGATATATGTCTATTTATTTTTCTAACTTACATCAATACATAGTTTGCAGTGGCTCAAATCCAAGGATCCATTTACTCGGGAGCTAGAGCCTTGATGAAAGTATGGCAGCCCTATGTCGAATCGTATGATGACTATAGTAGTTCTCAAGTTATGCTCAGCGATGGCCCTTTACAAAGCTTCGAGACTGTGAAAGCTGGATGGACAGTAAGTAAACACAATGTTTTAGTACTCGGTGTCACAATGTTTCATACAAAATGAACACAATATTTGATGTTTTCAGGTAAATCCAATTGTTTACAACGATACTAAAACCCGCTTATTTGTTTACTGGAGTGTAAGTTCTAAACACATATCGTAATACGACTCCTGATCGATACTACAAGTTATCAAATTCTACACATTTTTGCATGAAATTTTGACAATTTGTCACGTTGCAGATTGATGGTATGAAAAATACAGGCTGCTTCGATTTCAATTGTCCTGGATTCGTTCAGACATCCACTGAGGTCGTTATCGGAGGAGATATTGGTACGCATAATATTGGATCTGAAATCATAATTCAAATCTCCAAGGTCAGTAGATCCGTTGTTTTAAGAGATTTTTGGACTTTAGAGAAAGTGTTTTGGTCTCTAGCGAATTGTGAAAAAATCGCAACCTCAGCCAACATTCCTTGTCATGTTTTTTACCTAAACATATTCAGAAACCTCGACAGACTGTTATGTTTTCTCTAGAAATCGATAAAATTCTTGTTCTAGTGTAATCTTGAAGTTTATTTTTATCATATATAATTCTTGTATATAGGATCCAGAAACAAATAATTGGTGGTTTAAATACAATGAGAAGCAAGTTGGGTACTGGCCTGGCGACATTTTTCAGTTGATGAAAGTTGGTGCCACCATGGTCCAATGGGGAGGTGAAGTCTATAGCCCGTATCTTGGAACCGCTTGGCACACAGAAACCGCCATGGGCAATGGAAAGTTCTCTGACTTGATATTTAGAAACTCAGGAACAATGAGCGGGATGTTAATAGAAGAACGTTTCATATGCACCAAAGCAACCGGAAAAGCTTTTCATTAGATCCGATGAGTGGAATTGCTATGATGCATATCTATTGGAAGAACATGTTCCTGAACCTGTGTTGCTTTATGGTGGTCCGGGGGGGTCGCAGTAATCCAAGGTGCAGCTAACCAGTGGTAGTTAGTTGTCAGTTAAGGATGAACCTTTCTGGAATAAAATCGTTACAGTTGGAATGATATTTTCTCTTGTAGTCGATGGTGGCATGATTTTCAGTTTTTACTAAAGATTGGTGTGGATCTACTAAAATAAATATCAATAATTTTTGGGTTTTACCAAATTTCTCGCGTATCATCTTTTTGTTTTGTGTATAATCAACAAAAAGTAAGTTTAGCTTAGAAAATTAAGAGTATTCCCAATCCATTCTCTATCCCTATAACTAATTTAACTAAAAAATAACATTTTCTAAATACCTCCCGCATTCCATTCTTTATATGTATCTCTATTCAGTTAAATTATACCTTTTTATTATTTTTTCTTTTTCTTTCACTCACATTACTCACAGAAAATATAAAAAATGGATACAATGGATGAATAGTGACCCCTAAAATATAGGGGATGGGTTTACTTTCCCCTAAAAATATAGGGATAGGGTATGAGGACGGGGGATAGGGGATGGGGGTTATTTTGTTAAAATATGTGGCAGGGTTGGGGATGGGCTGGGAATGCTCTAATATATCAAAATACGTAGCATCCCGAAAACTTTACGAATACTTGAAGTAATCGCATCCCCTTTGTGGGTTTTATTTGAATAAAAAGGAATAAGAGCCATGTTATATTTCAAGA